>CM057455.1:1557412500-1562477500 GCA_016271365.2 Neoceratodus forsteri
TATGTATGTGTGTGTATATATATATATATATATATATGTATATATATATATGTATATATATATATATGTGTATATACACAGTGGAGCCCACTTAAGTGCACAACGGATAAGTGCACATCCCGGTTTAGTGCACAGAAAATTAATATCCCGTTTGTTTCCCTATCTGTGCAATGTTAAATAATCCGGATAAGTGCACTACACATAATTGCTCATTTCGGATAAGTGCACTATTTTAAGGTTAAAAATGTACCATTTTTACAATAAAAATCTGGATAAGTGCACATTACATGAAACAAGGCATGGTTCAGTAGTGCAGCATGGAGAAAATCAAGAAAAATACCCTGACTCTAGAGGAGAAAATCATTTATGCCGATCGAGAAAGACTTCTGGCAGAGTGGGAGAGTGGTGAGAAACTTGAACAAAAAGAGAAAGCGAATGGGCAAAAAGCTCAGTTAATGCCCAAACTTGTGGATGATAGACGAGATTTTTACTCATTGGCTCCAGAATGTAAATACTCAAATTCGCCGAGGTAGAGCCTGCTGAAACAGTGTATAAAACTGATATGCCTCCCAGCATGTCTGTCCATAAG
Source organism: Neoceratodus forsteri (assembly GCA_016271365.2). Classification (NCBI taxonomy): domain Eukaryota; kingdom Metazoa; phylum Chordata; order Ceratodontiformes; family Ceratodontidae; genus Neoceratodus; species Neoceratodus forsteri. The sequence continues at coordinate 1,557,413,090 of CM057455.1, forward strand.
TTTCTTAAGTATGTGGACATAAATGCGTCACTACAAACTGGGGGAGCTCTGAATGAGCAGGAAATCCACTGCCAACGAGGAGGAGAAGGATCTGGATGATGAGCAGTCACCCCGCTGACCTAACAACAAAAATTACTGGGTTTTTTTTTCCCAGTAATTGTTGATTTCTTGTATGTACTGTAATGTAATCCTTCTGTGCTTAATGAACACAATGAGAAGATTAAGTACTGTACTGCTTTTATGTGACCACGGCTGGTTGACAAAGTGCTTATCGCAATACAGAACCTGTGTTAAATGTGGAAAATCATTTTGTTCGGATAAGTGCACAGCCCGCTTAAGTGCACAAAAAAGTCATATCCCGAGGGTGTGCACTTAAGCGGGCTCCACTGTGTGTGTGTGTGTGTGTATGTATATATATATATATATATATATATATATACATACAATAGGTGTGGAGATAAACGGTGTGTGATAAATCTGTTTATAGTATATGGTTAGGGCTTATTGTGGATAAAAAGTGATGGCTTTCCAAAAGCTGTTGTAGGATAGATCAAAGGTCAAGAAAAGTTGTTGTACTATTGTTCTGATGTCACAACGATACTACAACAACTTCTCCCCCTTGAGCTGTTACCTGATTGGCTAAAGCAGCTCAGTGTTCAAAATACAAATGGGGTAAAATGGCGGCAACGCTTAGCGAGTGGAAGGGCAAGCGTTTCACCAAGATAGTTTGGACATAAACTGCCATTGTCGGCTTCTGTGTCCAAACTATCAGTTTGGCATTTTTCTTTTTTTTTTTTATATAACTGGCGCTTTGAAATATCGGGTGTGAGCGGAACTGTAGCGAGGACTGGAGGCAGAGCGGGACTGCAGCGATGACAGGGAGCAAACGAGTGTGTGAACACAAGGTATGGAACTTTGTATTTAAATTAAACTGTAGACATTTCTGGGAACCATATACTATATAAAATAGTATATGGGTAACCAGACACAACAAGGCTTTGTTTCCATCTCTGGGATGTGATGATGTCAAAACGGACCTCTCAAGCTTCGCTCTTGAGGTCTGTATGGCATCATCACCTCCCCTCGCTGGAAACATAGCCTTACTGTGTATGGTCACCCATACACACTTCTATATATATAGTGTATAGTGGAGTGTTGTTCTGTATAGAATTCCATCCCTTTCAAAATGCTGTTCTACCACAGTTCCAATGTCATGGAATGCTGTTCTATCCTACTGTGGTAGAACAGCATTCGAGAACCTCTAGAGACCGCATGAGTCAGTTTCATTTTGAAAGCAAAAGAACTCACAAAACACATTTTTCACGCCGTACTATACACTATAAAAAATACAGGATGAGCAACTCTATGCACAACCAGTGTGTTTTGCTACCTCAGGATTCTGATTCCCATAGACTTCCTCGAGGTCAGAAGGAATCAGAAGCCCTCTGTGGCAGAACACACTGGTTCTGCATAGTTGCCCATCCAGTATTCTCTACATCTGAGTAACTGTGTGTATACATTTAATAATTAATGGCTTCCATTTTTTTCAATGTAAAAATCCATGCGTTAAAAACTGTAACACCTGAGTAGGTGTTACGGCATTCACGCGCTCTCTTCCCTTATGAATGCGCTCGAGACACTACACAAACACAACTCGAGCTTAAAACTGTCTGTTTGTTTTTCTTCGCATACTACTAACCAGAAAAACTCGGGCTGCTTCTTCATCGGGTCGGGAGGTGGGAGGTATTCTTGCAGTGGGAGGAGTAAAAAGGAATTTGGCGATGCGAGAGACAGCCTGGGGGCCTTACACGACCGACAGTCATACGAGCATGATGCGGCTCTTCAGTGCTGCCAATGGGGGACCGACATTAAACTTTTAAACCAAACCTCTACAAGAAAAAAATGCCACCCTTCAATTATAAATAACAAAATATGGGGTGCAGTGTGTTTTACCTGAATTTCACACACTCCCTCCTTGTTGGATAGCTAATAAACCCAGAGGGCTTCACCCTTGGGGTTTATGTGCTATCCAACAATGAGGGAGTGTGTAAATTCTCATAACACACTGCACCCCATACGTTATTCTCTATTTTATACACACAGTTACTCATTTATAAACACAGTTACTATGTCAGAAATCTCTCTGGAATTCATTTAGAATGTTTGGCCTCAGAAGCAGTACTAACCATATTCAAATGGGAATAACTTTAAAATGAAAAAAGATAGCATGGTATTGTGAGCATGAAAGTTGTTTAGCACAAAATTATCTACAAAATGAGTGGTGTTTCATTTATAGATACCTTATAGATTTTTTTATAATTGGCAAAAAACAGCAGAAAATTCAATTTTTTGTTCACTTTTTTGACAAACAAATGTTAATAACTTTAAAACCAAAAATTATAGCATAGTACTGTGAGCATGAAGGTTGTTCAGCACAAACGTATCTACAAAATGAGTGGTGTTTTATTTGTATATACCTTTTAGTTTTTTTGGAATTAGAAACACAACAGCAGAAAATTAAATGTTGTTTTTCACTTTTTTGACAAACAAATGCAAATTACTTTAAAACAAAACAGGTAACTTGGTACTGTGAGCATGAAATTTGTTCAACATAAAAATGTTCTACACAATGAGTGGTGTTTCATTTAATAGCATCCACTATGCTAGGTGGACCTACACTAGGAAAGTTAACAAAAAGTCCCAGAAATTATCATTAAAACAAGAGATAAACAGGCAAAAGCAAATGTCCCTGCACCAATAGAAAGCATCTCTATTGCATAAATGAAATATACAATGGTGAGCTATCAGATAAAAGATTTATCTACACTTGTGCTGTTTGACCTCGGACACTTCACTCGTGGTTTACAGCACTCATGAGAATACCTGAGGTCAAACAGCACTTATGTAGATAAATCATTTATCTGACAGCTCGCCATTGTATATCCCTTATATATTTGTGCAATAGGTGTGGAGATAAACAGAGTGTGATAAATCCATTTATCTGAGTAACTGTGTGTAAAAATTGTATTTATTCACACAATTACTTAAGCAATAAACAATGAGAGGGTGTGGGTTATGGGAAGATTTACCACAGCTGGCGTGGTTTGGCTACGAGACACAGCCAAATGGTCACATCCAGATCAGCCATGGTAAATCCCCCCCCCCATAACCCACACCGTCGAGTGGGTTATTTCAATTATACAATGTCTGTTTTCAGTTTTTGTGCAAAAAGTTTAAAGAAAAAGTGTTTTATGTCAGTTGAAATTATATTTTATTGAATTTATTGTTGCACCCCAAAAAAATAGTTCCCTGTTGATACAGTAGGTTGACTATTGAGAAGATGCTCCCTTCCCCTCACACTGATGGAATCATACATTTTATTGTAATTTTATTTTATAAGTGGGCTGAGGGCCATTAAAAAAATTGCATAGGGATTCTGGATCTGTTCATGACTGATGCACTTGCTACTAGCGTGGCTGGGAGGGAGAGAAGGCAAAGCCGCAGTCTGCCGTTATTACAGTAAGTGGATGATTGCGGCCTGTGGGTTTCAGTCAGCTGGGTGTGCTCAGTGAGTGCCTTGAATATCAGGGACAGGGAGCGAAATCTCACACACAGGGCTAGATGCTGTTTTTTTTTCTTTCTTAGAGAGACTGTTTTTCTGGAGCTTGCTAATAACAGGTAGCTGACAGTTAAGACCTTGTCTCAGTTTGTTTCCAGGTTCAAGTTTGTGGTCTTCCGGGTATAACTTTGTGGTCAAAATGCAGTCATGGTGGTGTTTGGGGGAATTTGTTTACAACTGCCATTTTTTTATTCCTGATTTATGGACTACTGAGAGAGAGAGAGGTAGCAGCGATGACTCAGACAGGGACAGAGTGGAGCTGGAGAGCAAGTGTGACTCGAATGAAGAGAGAGCAACAAGTGAGGTGGGAGCAGGGGTACAGAACTCTGTGCAGATGTGGCTGGCAGGCACCTTTTGCATGGGTATATCGTAGGATTTACCATGACACAAAGGTACCAGCTAGCCAATCGCAATACAGGATTTTGCTTCTTTTTTTTTTTTTTTAACTGTCCATGGTATAATCATTTAAACACACAGTTACTATGTCACAAATCTCTCCAGAATTCATTTAGAATGTTCAGCCTCAGAAGCAGTACTAACCATATTCAAATAGGAATAACTTTAAAATGAAAAAAGATAGCATGGTATTGTGAGCATGAAGGTTGATCAGCACAAAATTATTTACAAAAATGAGTAGTGTTTCATTTATAGATACCTTATAGATTTATTTATAATTAGCAAAAAACAGCAGAAAATTCAATTTTTTGTTCACTTTTTTGACAAACAAATGTAAATAACTTTAAAACAAAAAATTAAAGCATGGTACTGTGAGCATGAAAGTTGTTCAGCACAAAAATATCTGCAAAATAAGTGGTGTTTCAGGTTTATATACCTTTTCGTTTTCTTTTATAAGTAACAAAAAAAATCAGAAATTCAGTTTTGTTTTTCACTTTTTTGACAAACAAATGCAAATTACTTTAAAACAAAAAAGGTAGCATGGTACTGTAAGCATGAAATTTGTTGAGCACAACATTTTCTTCACAATGAGTGGCATTTCATTTAATAGCAACCACTATGCTAGGCAGACCTGCACTAGGAAAGTTAAAAAAGGTACTAGAAATTATCATTAAAAAAAGATAAACCGTCAAAAGCAAATGCCTCTGCACTAACAGAAAGCATCCCTATTGCATAAATTAGATATACAATGGTGAGCTGTCAGATAGATGGTTTATCTACACTTGTGCTGTTTGTCCTCGGACACCTCACTTATGGCTTACGCTGCTCGTGAGGTTAAGCGAGGTCAAACAGCACTTGTGTAGATAAATCATTTATCTGACAACTCACCGTTGTGTATCCCTGATATATAATTTTTAATGCAGAATTAGGAAGTGTCTTGGTTCACTAAGAAAGTATATGGCGAAATTTGTTTTCTGTGTCACCTTGTTGGATATACAACCCGAAGTTGGACGTCATAGATGATTTTACCTGTATTTCTATTCTTTTGGCTTCCACCCCCCTCCACCCCCAACCTAGGATTTTTATATGTATGTGAACAAAGTCTGTGTTTGTTATTGCTTCTCTTTATGTTTTGGAATTACTATTCTGTGCAATATTTTGTAAAACAGGAGCTTGGTGTTTTAAAATATTTGAAGTTTAGAAACAGCCAATTAGATTGCATGACTAGTCATTGTGCATATGTGATGTAATTTGCCATGGATTATTTAAATAGTGTAAACTGACATTAATTCAGCCTTTGAGAAAGGGTCAAGTATGGGGATCCAAAACACGTCAGGCGATTTTTTTTTTTTTTTTTTTTTTTTTTTTATATGCTATTTTAAAAATAAATATTTTTTCTCCTTTTAACCTAATGGAGTTGGCGTCCTATGTGGTGGTGAATGCCCAAGCAGTATGTATGTAATGGTCTGTGAGATATAGGCTACTATGGTGCTCACAGAAGCCAAGGTGGCAGCTGGCACAGCATTGAAGCACTTGACGTTGATGGGAGGAATTGTAACAGAAAATGAGGTACTGCGTTACCGTTTTAGAAAGCCTAGAGAATCAAGTCAGGTCCTCTAATCTTCTGGTAGTTAGATTGCCAGAGTCTATTGAGGGAGACAATCCTGTAGGCTATGCTAGTTCTTGGCCAGCTGAAGTGCTCAATTTGGCTCCATCACCACAGTTGTTTAAAGCTTGCAAGAAAACTCCCCAACATCATGTTGATCACCAAAACACATGCTGTACCCTTCTGCTGACCATGGCAAGAGTTCATGTGAAAAATAAAGTGCTGGAGGCTGCTAGGAGACATGGACCTTTGGAACTGACAGATGTGGCACATGTATCTATTTTGCTGGACTTGAGTTTCTCCACTAGGGACCATTGCTAGTCTTTTGACTCCCTCAGAGCAATATGTGTGAGCTGGGTGTGTCCCACGCTCTTCAATTCCCTGCAAAGTTAAAAATTGTTTCTTTGAACAAAGTGCACATCTTTAATGATCTGAAGGATGCAAGAGAGCTGGTTTCAAAGATCAAACTAGATCTCAGGGCATAAGTGGTGGAAGAACCAGCAAATGCAGACCAATTTTTGTCGCCTGTGTGGTCTATGAGCACTAGCTGATGGTGTTTGCAGATGTAGGGGGCAGTGATGGCCAGTGGGAGGGCACCTTTTGTTTGTTAGCACCTATGTTATACATATTATGTTGCTGCCATATGTTTGATGGTACTATTCAGGTTATTTTATATACAGTACTATGCATTACTGTAAAGATTGTGTCACCTGTGTGGTCAAAGTATCACTCTTCCCCCATCCTCTGTTTCCAGAGAACTGTTGCTGCCTATTTACTAGATATCTCTGGAGTTTAAAGGGTCTGGAATATGAGAGATGGGTGGATACTTGTTTGTGGGGTCAATATTCAGTATTATCTGATTCTGTAAATTATGTTTATTTTTATTGTCAATAAGCAAGTTATGAAAATGCATGTTCAGCTTTATGGATTGTTCTCCTGGCATTTGAAGAGGGGATGAAGTACAGTTTTGGGATTTGTTGGACCTTTTCAAAAAGTCAGAATAATGTCTCGGGACGTTTATTTGGTTGTGGTGTATTCTTTTTATATGTCTGTCATTATGTGGGTGTATTTAAGCTTATGCTTATATATGGTATCTAAAATATTCTATCTTACTATGTTCTGATGATGTAACAAACTGGGCAAAATGTGTTATGTTCCCTGTTGTATTAATTTGTGCATATGACTGATATACGATTGCTGTGGATCACAGTATTAAACCAATACATAATAAGTAAAATACAATTTTTTTTTCAACTTTCCAAAAACTGAGTGGAAATTATCATGTTTTGCACACATACAGTACAAAATGTATCTGCAAATAAATTAGTGCCAAGTAGGTTTTTCTGCATGCTGATGTGGTGCAAAGAGCAGTTTTTACATGACCTATTGATACTAATGGGGAAGGGGCAATATGTTTTCTTTTTTTTTTTTTAATGAAAAATCATGGACATTATACAAGTATCTGGTGTGGGGCTATAACTCGTGACCTTCCGATCTTTCTGCCCCAGAGGCGATCATGCTACCTACTGAACGACTGATTTAATCTGAATAAAAAACAGCAGAATAAAAAAATAAATAAAAACTTGTATGGATTTGCTGGGTGAAGAGAATCCTTCTTCCCTAATAAACTGCAACACAAAAACTCTAGAATTAATGATTTCATAAAAGTGATCAGCATTATAGCCAAGTCTGGAGTTTCAAATTAAAATATTTATCCATCGAATAGAAACAGGACTGCCTGATGGCAATGACTTGTTACAAATAAAAAACTATTGTAATGTTTTCATACTGCATGTCAGAAAGAATACCAGTCTTTTTGCCTGTCATATGAACATAAGTGTGAACATACAAAAGTAGCCAGCAGAAGAAGGCCTATTGATTTGTCTAGTCTGCTTGAATTGCAGAGCTCCTTCTCATTGACTACTTGTGGGTTCCACCCCCTCCCCTTCAACCCTGACCACTCCTTTGCACTTTTCCTACCCCTTCTAGAGACCCTGACTCTCCCTTTCATCCTGTCCCACCCTTTCTTGAATCCATGCACAATCTCCAGAGAGACAAGCTCCTCAGGGAGTTTGTTCCACCCCATCACCACTCATTCCATGAAGAAGTGATATGAAAACGTGCCATGCAAATGTCATTCATATTACTGCAACATGTGTTTTATATTCAGTATACTATCTGTGATGGGATCAAAGATAAATCAGCAGGATTCATTGCTGTTGGACTATGGCTAACCCCTACATCATTATCAGGGATTAGATAACTTTATATTAAATTACAGTTATTCTGTACAAACTCCAAACTAATTTGCTGCACTATCAGAATAATGTCAACCATATGTATTAACATTTCAGATGAAGACTTTAATAATGCTCTAGTTACCTCAGTGCTGAAACTGGGTCATTACTGTGTATGCACATTTGTTTGTTTTGTTTTTACTTTTCATTAATAGTTAGCAGAAATCCCATGTAAATAAATGAGACTTAAAAGTGTTCCGTTTCGGGGTGCTGCTGAGCCAGCTAAGATGGCAAAAGTTTGATTGCTCAGCTCCCTCACAGGTGCTCACAATCTAATGTCATCCGATGCTTAAATGGGATTTTGCAAAAAAGCAGACCTAGCTTGCCTTCTGGTCAGGAGAAGCAGATTTTCCAGTGAGGCCTCCTCCGCCAGAGACTCAGTTCTGTGTCATGTCTGCCCCAGAGGAACCCAGAGCCACTTTGGACCAGACTATGAGCACTGTCTCTCAAATGTGGATGATCTTAATAGGCCTGCAAAAGGAGAAGTCTAGATATACAAACATGGCAAATTGAGTTTCTCAAATTCAGCAGTCAAAGACTGCTAAGCATTCCACCATGTAATCAGAGGCTAAGCAGAGAACTGGCACTCATGAGGATAACACTCAAATAGATAAGCAGTGAACTGAAACTGGAAACCATTGGAAAGCTTCAACAGAAAATGGACAATTAGGAGAACTGAGAAAGACAGTCAAACACTCATGTCATAAGTCTGAAAGAGGATCTGAAAACAATTGACGTTCCAGGATGAGGAACTAATCTTCTAGGCAGCCCTGACTAAAGGTGCCATTAAACTTAACATTCTCAAAGTACACCTGTTTCTTGGTTACAGCAGGGAACTATAACACAAAAAAAAACAAGTTTACTGGCCTGAAGCAGAAATTATGTGCTAGAAGATAACAGTTCTCTCGATGTTTTCCCTCCAAGCTGAAGAATAGTTAAACAAGGAAAACATCCTTGATTATTCCACAGTTGTCCTGACTGCAATGTCATATGCTGAGATGTAGGAAGCTGCAATGTTAGGTGGGGGGAGCCATGGTTCAGACAACTCCACAAGCGACCTGATTACACGAAAGGTCTGAGCAGGGACCAACCACCATGAACCACACTTGAAAGAAACACTGATTTGAATATAGACTGATAAGATGATTATTTTGGTTTACTTTTTGTCATAAGCCTGTTGCTAACCTGTTCTCTTGTTTTTTGGACATGCTATGTCTCTGCAGGGTCCATTGACCTACATAACCTCTGAGGTGACATCGCTAATCTCCCTCAGTCACGTATGTTGATTCCCCTCACCAGTATGTGGCCTGGCATAGGAATTATGGTGTGAGGAGCCTGGGATCCTGTGTAGTGCTCATGGGGTGCCATTATACCTCAAGAGAACCATCTACCACTTGTGGCTGGACCAACCTCTCAACATAGTTCACTGCTTGCATAGATGCAGAAAAGTGAATCTTCATGGGCATCGTCTGGCTCCCCTTTGATACAGGTCAATTCAGACCTGTATCTAAGGGGAGCCGCTCAGACCTTTCATGTAATCAGGTCACTTGTGGAGTTGTCTGAACCATGGATCCCCCCACCTGACAATGCAGTTTCCTATGTCTCAACATATGACATAGTAGTCAGGACAACTGTGGAATATTTCAATCTTCTCCGGCACCATGACCCCAAAGCCTTGAAAGTTGAAGAACCAGAACAAGACTACTTCTTGAACATGGCAGATGCCTTGATGCTGAATTCCAAGGAGAGTCTGGCTGAATACTGCATTGAATGTCATCTAAGTGGCTAGACAGGTGAGAAACCATGTACTGTGAGCTAATTTAAAGCAGCAGTATTTGATTGTTGGCAAAACATTTAATCATATAGTTTTTTGGGAAAAAATGTATTTCTGACATCCTTAGATTCATCCTTCGTGTATTTTTACTTTTCTCAGTATTTTTAAAATTGGTTGTATAGCTAGCGTTGTAATTAATGACGCACCATTATAGATGGCCTTTTTTCGCAGTTTTTTGAAAATCACTTCCGCCAAGTTACCTGTTAAATATACATGTTGAATTAATAATGTGGGTGTATTAGGATGGTGCGTCTACATGTTTCTGATGACAAGTTGCACAGCACTGTACCAAGATGGATATTTTTTTCATGGCAGGCTTATTTATTTATTTTAAATTTTGGTAATCAGGAAAGGCACACTGAGCCAGGGCTTGTTTCCAGGTGTGACCCGGGGGGGGGGGGGCAGTGGATATACAAATGGTGTACATAGTATAGTATTAACATTGCAAAATGAAACAAATACATACATATGTGGTCCCAAAACAAGGGACAGTAGGGTCCCTGGGATATTTATACAATATAAATTATAAATAGTGCAATTATACAATTTTAGTTATAAATAGTGTAATAAGAATACAGAAGTGTGTGCCAGATCCATTTGATAAGGCAACGGACAGCATTATAGAAGAGGAGATAGTGGGGAAGACAGTGGGGTAATGGGGTAGATAGTGGGAGGGGAAGGAAAGAGTCAGTAGCTGAAAGAGACAATAAGAGATTGGGACAAAAGTGGGGTATATGAGGGGGAGCTGAGTGGAGGGGGTGTTATCAAGGAGGCCCAGAGGGGGAGCAGCTACAGGGGGCGGGGGAGACACTTCAGCTGATGTTTTAATGTGGACTGAGTCTGGGCAAGGTGGATGGATTGGGTGAGTTGGTTCCACAGAACTGGTAGTCTGCAGGAGAAGGCAGCTTTGGCCGCTTGGGAGTGCAGGAGATGGAACGAACAACAATCTCGTGATCTGAGGCCATAGCCCAATGAGGGGGAAGGGGAGAGGAGGGTGTTGATAGGTAAGTAGGGAGGAAGGTAGACCAATACTTGCCAATATGCAGCACAAAGAGCAAGGCAGCAGGTAGCAAGGGATGGGAGTCTGAGAGCAGAATAAAGGGAGCAGTGATGTGCCCGGAAGCGGAGGTTTGAGGCAAAGTGACAAAGTGTTGAAGAGAGGGTCTAGCTTGGAGAGGGATGATTGGGGGGGACCGAGCTATATACAACATCTGCGTAAAGGTGGGGAGAATGAACTTAGTAACTAGTTCTTTTTGGATAAGGGGTGAGAGGCAGTCCTTGATTTTATAAAGGGCACCCAGTTTAGGCCGGAATTTGGTATGTACGGAGTCTATGTGTTTGGAGAAGTCTAGCGTAGGGTCCAGCCAGACCCCTAGATACTTAAAGGACTGTACTGTATCCATCGGTGTGCCATCCAGGGAGAAGAAAGAGGGGGAGATGATAGTTTGGCTATTCACTGGGAGGAGCCAAAGGCTATGGTGATATATTTTTTGGTATTGCACCTCAGGTTATTAGCCTCAAACCACTTTAGGCTTAAACCCATATCATGGTTCAAGAATGAAAGAAAACAAAAAGAAAAATGTGTATCTTGATATTTTGCCAGAAAAAAACATTATTGCTGAAAATAACCATATGGTGACTAACAAATACTGCTACTTTATATTGAAGTAGGTATGTATTCTTAGTAATAATTAATATCAAAACGTGGCCATGGTTGACCCAGGGGCCTGAGAAATACTGTTCTGTCATGACATCTCAAGGGGGCAGATGCTGGAAAAATACAAGTGGCAGCCCCATGCACACTTCAGTTTTAAAGGGCCTTGACATCTTGCAGTAATGTGGTCCTGTTAACAGTATGGAATTACAGTACTATCTCGGACAAAATATTCTGTGCAGTTTGTTGTTTCTTTACCCAGTATATGTACCCTGCCATGTTTTAAATTCTTAGCACATAACTCATGCAGTGAGCAATGCCATGCTTGGACTTTATATACTCCTAATTACTGTTATCAAATGTATGGGCACCTAACTCAAGTTTGTACCTAGCCCAATAATGGGCTATGCATATTCTTTCTTTTTTTTCCAATTAGTAATTTGTTTCACCCAGCCTGCCCCCATTAGGTTAGGTTTCCCCAGCTGTGTCCCCATCAAGTCTGATTCCCCCAGCACCATCACACAACTTCCCTGGGACTTATCATCATGCTCCAGTTGTCCACTGCCTAGGCCATTCAGAGATGTCTAGTCACCAGTGTGGGGCCTGTGAGGGATTGGGCCATGGGCCATCATCCAGCCATAGTCAGGGTGTTTCCCAGCATTTTTCTTCCTAGGTCCCACAGCACGTGCAGGGATGCATTGTGCATACTCTGTCTCCGCAGAGAGGCCCCGGGTATCATGTGAGTAGAATCCCTTGTCCTTGCGTTCTGCTGCTCTGCCATCCAGATTTCTCCAGGTGGTAGCTGCTGAGTGTGACACACATACCCCTCTATGGAGGAGGGCTGCCCTTGGGATGCTCAATCCTCCCTTCGCTTACCAGCCCCCAAGTGACCTGTATCCATTTCTTAACCCATGTTGCTGGTGCTGTTCTTATAAACTTAGCAAGTGACTAGTTGATACACTGGGCTATAAAATGTAGTTACCCTCACATGATAGGGAGTGCCAGTTACATAACCAACGTAAGTCCTTTTTCCACCAAGTTTACGTGGTATATTGCCACAGTCAGTTGTAGTTCCTTGGGAGAAGGGTAAATGTTTGGTTCCTGGTTTGATTGGTTTGGCGGAAAGGGTAAACGGGAGGCAAGAAGTAAACAGAGTTATTGTTACTATTTGTTATTTTTGAAAGGAGAGGACATAAACCTACACCAGACATGTTCTAAACCTGCTAATTGTTGTCTATGGAAGTTGTGTCCTAACGAGAAGTGTGTCCTACCACACAGCATATATCTACAAAGAAATGGCAAAAGGCCCCTTGTCATATAGAGTTCATTACTTTGAGAGTTATGGTTGATCACCTTAAGGTATTCTGTGGAATTTAACAGACTGAAAAATGTTGCAAAGTGCAAAAGACTCCTAGTATGTAACTCTTCTTTGGTCCTACTCCCTGTGTACAAGAGGGTGCAGAGTTGGGTTGTTTCAACTTGTTTCCCCCTTCAGGCAGGCTTTTGGGCAAGTAAGCATGAAGCACACTCCCCTAGAACTCCAACTCCACTGAAGTAATTGGAATATCCACAAATTTTAATATCCATGTTTACTCATTTTGTGGTAGAACAGTCAAACAGCTGTTCTTGATCCATTACAATTGAACCATAGTTTGCAGGTGTTACAAAACCCTTGGACTGTAGACTGTATATTCCCAATAGTTCTTTGCAGCATGCATTACTTTGCTTCATGGATATAAGATAATCATCTTCATCCCCTAACAGATAATCTGTTTCTCGTTCTTGACATACTATCACAGTTACAACCTTTTTGCCCATTTTCACTGCTCATTTAGGTGTCTTTGACACTCTCTCTCTCTCTCTCTTCTCTCTCTCAGCCCCTGATGGCTTACAGTTCTCTCTTGCAACCACTTTTTCTCATGTGGTGGAGTCGTTTACTCTGGGGCCTAGTTCGCCCTCCCCTCCACCCCTACATTCTAGGGCTGTCTGTGCCTCCAAAGGTGCTTGCATGACTACAGTACCCTTTTCAGTCTTCAGCTAACATACTAGCATACTAAAAGCCAGCAAAATAGGCCTGATGGTCTCTCGTGTCTGCTTGGTAGCCGGTCTCCTAATGGGTGCTCGCTTTTCCACTCCCCCAGCCCCAGAGGCCTCCATCGCTTGTTTGCAACCCTTTCACCCCAGGTTGACATATAGGCCCTGAAGAGCCCTAAGGATATGCTCTTGGAGAGGACACCTCCCTGTTTCTTTTCTGGCTTTTGCCTTTCCCCTAGAATTCCAGGGGCCTCCCCTGCACTCTGCTAGTCATACTCATTTTCTGCTCTGTCCTGGCTTGAGGTCTTTTCAGGTTAACTCTCTCTGTCTATCTCTCTCTCAAATTCAAATAACTTTCTTGGCATAACAAGATATACAGGTATTGCCGAAGTTTATACATTAAAACTATTCATAAGACATAAACATACTACAATGCAGTTAAATACATCTATGTTGTATTTCAAAGCTGGTATCAGAATGCTGTTTAGTTTACAGATATTTCTGCTGCATTGTTTATTTCCTCCAGCTGTATACAAAGTTAAGCTTCATCATTCATAAAGTGGAAATCTGCTATCCTTTGTGAGTGATAGCTCTGGAAAGCATTGTTCTCGTGTACAGCTGTATTTTTTACAGTACAGAATGAAATATAGTTCTGTTTTAATTTCTCAGCTTTCACACTGAGTACAGAGTCGGCTTCTGTAGGTTTCCAGGTTAATTTGTTCCTGCCTGTTTCTGTTTCTAAACTGTGGTCACTATCTGTGTATTCGGTTAGAATTTATCTGTGTTTAGCATGTCAACTGTATGCAGATCATCAGCTATGGTGAAGTTTTTATGTAACACTCTAGTTTTGTTTGAGTTTGGATTTGCTGTTCCTAGTATAGAATATATTTGTTTTTTAGTGCTGTGGATAAGATACAATCATGTTTACGCTTCCTATGTCAATGTCTTTGATGTCAATATTATTGTGACCTAAGAACAAGGGCACATAGGAGTGTGTTATCTTCTGTCAGTTCTCTGCTTTAAATGATTTAGTGCGGAAGTGATAGGAGTATTCTTCACTTTTCTGTAGGTGGGACTAGATTTTAACTATTAGTTTCCGTATATTTAGCAACAGAGGAAATCATCCTAATTCAGCCCTGCAGCCATTATTTGGAACATTTCTCTGAGTCTTCAGCATGTGCTTACAAAATAGTAAGTGCATTCCTTATTTATTTATTTATTTAAAAGTTTTACCAGGAAGGCACACTGAGCAGGGTACTGCTCAATTCCAGGTGCGTCCGGGGTGGGGGGGAGACAGTGGAGATACAAAAATTCAAATACAGTCAACATGCAACACAGGAACTTGACAAAACAAAGTATGTATACCAGGAGCAAAGCATTACAGTCAGTACAAATGCACATCGAATAGGGTAAGAGATAGCATGAGCAATAATTAAACTAAATTAAACTAGACCTCCAGTAAGATGGTAGGATGTTGGAGATGTCATTTAAGTGGAACGAGGTCAGCAGAGTGGGGCACACTCCATTATCTGTTGTCGCAGACACATGGGGAGGAGAAGTGTGCTTTGATGAGTAGATTGGATTGCTGGGGTGAAGGCATGGACTGGATGTCAGCAGGGAGGGAGTTCCATAATTTAGGCATTCTATGTCTGAAGGCAGCCTGACCAGCAGAGGAGGACATGCGCGGTATTGCCAGGAGACGGGTGTTGAAACTTCTAAGGCAATGTGCTGGACTGGTCTGGGCTAATAGGGCCAAGGCGAGGTAGGGTGGTAGGGACTGGGACCAGAACATGGCCGTGAGACTCGTACAATGGGCTAATCTATGACCATAAAGCGAGAGGAAGTTGAGTGACCGATAAAGGGAGCAGTGATGCATGGAGGGTGGGCAGTGAAGAGCAAAACAGCAGAATGAATGGAAAAGTGTGTTTAGTCTGGCTAAGGTGGACTTGGGGGCAGCACTGTAGACTACATCCCCATAGTCAAAGATAGGGAGAATAAGTTTCTGTATAAATGAGTGGTGGGCAGACAGAGGGATGCAACCACAGTTCCCATATAAAGCACCCAGTTTGGGGTGAAGCTTTTTGTGGATGGCATCGATGTGTACCAAAAAGTCAAGCCAGACCCCGAGGTATTTAAAGGAGGAGCAAGCCTCCAGAGTAGTTCCATCCAGGGTGTGGAAGGAGGTGGTGGTGGGGAGCTGAGAGAGTCTCTGCCTCGTGCTGAAGGTCATGGAGACATTCTTAGCATTAAGAAAAAGCTGATTTGCACAAAACCAGAGCCGAATATCATTGAAGTCCTGCTGAAGTCTGGTTGCCACACAGTAGTAGAGGGGCCTGATGTATATAGAACTGTATCATCTGCATACATGTGGATGGATGGATGTGGGCAGGTAATAGGCAGGTCATTGAGGAAGATGGAGAAAAGGTGCAGGGGTTTGTCCCATTTTTGCATTTGATGTGCTTGCGCACCAAACGCTGTGGGGCACTAATGGCAAAGGAGAGGTGTGGCACTGCTACCCAGTGCAATGGATGCTTTGCTAGGTGCATCCCACAGCCACCAATCAACGGGAAGCTGCCGATGATGAGGAACTTCAAAGAGAGCCAAAGGGTTGAAAAGAATCTGCCACTGCAATCACGAACAGTTTTGTCATTGCAGAGGCACTTCCCCCGCAACCAGATCAGCTCCTGCGGCTGAGCACTCTGTCCCCGGGCCTTGCTCCATGAGCAACTTATTTGCTCGGTGAGTCTTTTCTGGTGAAACATTTTAATAAAAAAATGAGCAGGTGGCTGCTGCTGCTGCTGCCGCATGCCACACACTTCCCAGGAAGCCAACATAGAGGTGCCTAA
This sequence comes from Neoceratodus forsteri, assembly GCA_016271365.2. NCBI lineage: Eukaryota > Metazoa > Chordata > Ceratodontiformes > Ceratodontidae > Neoceratodus > Neoceratodus forsteri. Next base: position 1,557,429,376 of record CM057455.1, read on the forward strand.
TCTCTGTGTCGGCATGTTCCCCCCATTTATGTGGCACACTGGGAGCCCACCCCAGTGTGCCAAAACATGGCAGATCCTGCTGCCTGCCACACAGTCCCGAAAAGCTGACATTGGAGTGCCCAGTCCCCATGTTGGCATGTCCCCCCTCCATTATGTGGCAAACTGGGAGCCCACCCCACTGTGCCAAAACATGGCAGCTCCTGCTGCCCGCCACACAATCCTAAAAAGTCAATGTCAGGGTGCACAATCCCAATGTTAGCATGTCCCCCCCCCCATTTTGTGGCACACTGGGAGCCCATCCCAGTGTACTGAAACATGACAGCTCCTACCGCCAGCCACACAGTCCCAAAAAGCTGACATCGGGGTTGCCCAATCCCCATGTTCCTACCCCCATTATGTGGCACACCGTGAGCCCACCACAGTGTGCCAAAATAAAAGTTTTTTTTTTCCATGCACCCCCTTCCCCCTCCCAAACTCGTTCTTTGACGACATCAGGGTGCCCAATCCCAATGTCGGCATACACTCCCCATATTGTACCACACTGGGAGCCCACCCCAGTGTGCCTAAATTTAAATTAAGTTTTACCTGTAAAATGAAGAAAATGGTCCCCAAAGTCTTTTCCTGTAAAGACAGAAAACAGTCCTCCAAAGTCTTTTTTTTCCCCTGTAAAAAAGAAAACGGTCCACCGCTGTCTCCCCAGTCCCCCTTCCCCAGCCCGCACCCTCCCTCTGCTTAGCCCACCTTCCCATACCCGTCACCCCATACTAACCTCTGGAGGTCCGGTGCTGCGATCTTCTGTGGACCGGGACACGTCCATACTCTTCAAAGCCGAACTCCGAACTGAGGAACCAAGGTAAGCCATATAATGGGAGTCAATGGTAGGATTTTAAGTTAACTTGATATCTCAGCCATTTTTAGGACTTTTGGCTCTGGATTTTCAACATCGGGTTCTTGGGACCCCACCTCATCAACACTGTGACTGTCATCTGGTTTAATAGTCGCTGCACAGAATCACCTTTCAGGACTGAGTAATGAAATGACAGTGCTACAGTTCATGAGGTGCAGTCCCAAAAAGCTAATGTTGCAAATTTGGTGAAAAGATACAAAAAAATGCCTGTGTTACGAGCATGCGTTGCGCAGTTTCTACGCACCCTTGCAACTTTGCCAATTTTTAATATTTTCACTCTAGATTTTCAGCAATGCCATATTTTCACAGCTCCTTATAAACAGTATAGCTGACATTTTTCACATCTGCCAGAAACATGTTTTCACATTTGTGGCACAGAACAGCATGGTCACTGTGGAAAATCAACTTTCCGGGACAGATTAACAAAATCACAGTGCCGCTGTTCATGAGGAGTAGTCCCAAAATGCCCATGTTGAAAATTTGGTGAAAAAATTCCAAAAAATAATTGTGCTATAGGCATGCGTTGCTGCCACACAGTCCCGAAAAGCTGACATCGGAGTGCCCAGTCCCCATGTTGGCATGTCCTCCCTCCATTATGTGGCACACTTCGCACGCTTGTAACTTCACCTATTTTTCATATTTTCATTCCAGATATTCAACATTGCCATTTTTTCACACCACCTCATGAATGGTACAGCTGTCATTTTTCACATCCTGCCCAAAATGTGTTTTCACACTTGTGGCACCGAATGGTGCAGTCGCTGTGCGAAATCACCTTTTGGGATTGAGTAACAAAATGATAGTGCCACTGTTCATGAGGTGGGATCCAAAAAATACTAAGAATGCCAGGGGCATTACGGTTTCAAACTGTAACACCCCACCCTGTAGAGACTGGCAGGCGTTGGGGGTGCGACTTGGGGTCAATGGCTGTACTGCTCGTGACATTCTACCCCACCCCCAACCTGCATCCAGTGGCAGGAATCAAGGTGTGCCTTGGGGTCTTCAGCCCTAACGTTCACCCCATTTTCCTATACTGCACTCATCTCGGCTTATTTCCTTATGGAATGGCATGAGCGTAATGGCCAAACACCCCAAGGCACACCGCAATGCCTGTCTCTGTCTGCAGGGTAGGGTGAGGTGGAATGGCGTGAGCCTTATGGCTGATGACCCAAAGACACCCCCCCAATGCCTTTCAAATCTCTGCAGGGTAGGGGTGGGGGTTGGCATTACAATTGGAAACCCTAATACCTCAGTAAGGAAGTAAATCAGGGAGGGATAGTGGACGTCACCTACCTTGATTTCAGGAAAGCCTTCGACACCTACCAACATCAAAGGCTGATTAACAAGATGGGCAGTCTGGCACATGGCACAAAATGTTCAAGTACCTCAAGGACATAAACAAGGTGCAGGAGCGGACATCTTCCAAATCATCAAACGTTCGGCATTGACAAATGCTTGTTTTATAGTCTGGGTTTATTGTTGGTCCCCAAACTTCACTCCCATATAAAATGATTGGCTGAATTATGCTTGTAACCCCCCTGCAAATGGGGGTTCCCAAAAGACTTCCAGGAGCTTGCTTGAATGCTCCAAGCCTGAATGGTGTTTGGCATTTAAGCCATTTATCAGTGAGTGTTTTTAGAGCTTCTGGTACTGTCTCTTTAAGAGCTGTCTGCTTGCAGACATAATTAGTTTGTATGGGGGGACTGTGTGCTTCTCTGAGTACCACTCGAGCTGCTGCCAATTCACTTCATTTTTGCAGTCACTAGGAGTGCAAAGGGAACCTATCTGAAAGATGTAACTGTTTGCCAAAATTATTTAGAGTAATAATGAAATTACAGTTTGTCTAACCTGCTTTCTTTGCAGTCAGAACTGTGTCTGCTAGTTCCCATTCTAGTTTTGAACTGCTGAACTGGACCAATCAGTGTGGGGTAAGCTAGCTCTAAATGGTGCCTTGGACGAATCAGAACTTGGACTCATAATCTGAGCCAGCCACAAGAGGATTGTATGGGCAGTGACTCTGGGAGATGTAGTTTAGACTTCAGTGCCTTTTGGACCAACAGCAGCAGTCTATTGTGAGTGACAGCCAATCCAGTCAAGAACTGGGAGGAACTCAAAGGAAGTGCCCGTTTTGTCGGTTGGAGTTTCAGTTGAGCTTTGGCAGTGAAGAAGGAAGGAGCCCTGTGCTTTTCAGTGTGCAGTTTTAGTCAAAAACGTGTGTAAGGCCCAGAGTTCGGTCTGCAGCTTGTGTAACAGCTTGTTAGGACTGAATCCGTCCTGTGAAAAGAATCAAAGGATCTCTGAAGAGTAGAAACCAGGCTCACCCTGTAGAAGACTGGAGGACTTGCTGAAAATTGCACTCGGTCTGTCAGGAACTGAATCTGCTGTGTGTTCTCCCGGGTATTGTGCAGTAATTGCGATCGGGATACAGATGCAGCCTGCCTGGTATAGTGCTTTCTTTTATATGGATGTGTGAAGAGGTTTGTGTACCTCAAGTGAGCCCTGCTGACATTGAAGGACCCTATCTTATTTGGAGGTCGTGAGTACTAATTCAGGGTCGCTCCCTGTTGAATTGCCATATTAAATCCAAATGGAATTACTGTGCTGCTGACTGTTTAATTCTCTTTTTCTCTGTGTGAAAGGGCCCCTACCAGCTGCCACGGTTTGGACTAGCCACTAGGGCTTGGGTACCCAGGGACAGTAACTGATAGGGATAGGCCTGTGCACAGAGCCATAGGTAGATTATTAGAGTGATAAGCTAATTAACCTGATTTCCCCCTGTCCTTGTTATATCCCCCTAAATAAATCAGAGCTGCTTGTTTCAGCAAAGTTATACTGCCTGAGGTATTTGTCTATGTTAAAGTACTGTACTGTGATTGTTGCACTGTATCTCATTTCACAGGAGGTCCCAGTGCGGAACCAGACCTGGGGGTAAGTGTATACTGTGAAGGTAATTCTGATATATTGTGTGGGCCACTAGTGGGAAGAAAGGGGGGTTGCAGTGTCCCAGAGGGCTGTGACCAAGTTAGTTTAACTATTGCAAACCCTGACCTCTGGGTGGAGGCACCCGCCATTGGATCCAGGCCCCTCAACCTGTTAGTGGCAAATCAGGCAGGGGTAGTAGCCCCTGGGATAGCGCCATCTAGGGGTTACATGCTGTCAAATTCTTTCTCTCATTTACTCTGACTCTTAACTTGTTTTACCTGTCTAATACCAAGAAAGGGTATGGCCGCCACGCCGAGCATGATAAGTGCTGTGAATTGCTCCGCTCCGTTTGCTGACTGTTAGAGGTTGTTTTGCCTGCTCTACATTCATGTTTATCATTTTACCCCCACTTTGTTAATTTCCCCTATTGAATTGGTTTTAAATTGGTCATTTTAGCCAGATAGGACAGTGTAGTGAGTTAGCTAGTTTCTGTGCTTCTGAGCGTTATCTGGGTCATGTCGACTGACTTCGAAGTGTGCACTGGGGCTGTCTGACTTCCCCCACTACCACTCTGATTGCAAGAGGGAATCCCTGGGACCCTGTTATCAAACGTTTACTGTGGTAGGGAGATAATTGGAGAGAGGAGGTTGTGTGTGGAGCTGAGTCGAGTCGAGTGAGCACCAGGACAAGAGTGTGGACCAACTCCCTTGGGGAAGAGTTCTTGTCCGAGTGGGCTCCACATTGTGGTGTGGAGTTTACAGGGATTATATCCTGAGCTTCAGCTTGCCTAGCTGAACAGCTGAGGATTCCTTTTGTCTCCGGTGTTGGTTGTTGACTGGAGGTAGCTCCGTCTTGAGTGGTCCCTGATGTAGTAATTTTAATTCTTGCCTGCTCAGACAGTTGGACCGTATATTTGTGGCTGGCTTACCAGCTGGAATTTGCCTTTGCTCGGGTGGACTGGGCCTGGACTAGTCGGGGAGCTGGCCTGAGGGCGCATGGTTTTCCAAGGCCCTTCCCTGGGCCAGCCGGTGGGTTGGCTCAACAAGGTGCCGAGGTTGCAGGGCAGATATCTCCAGTGGCGGCACTCACAGGTAGGGCTTTCAGGCTTGGGATACCTTTTGTGCAGTAACTTGACTTTTTTTCAGGAGGTCCCCATTTTGGAATTGAATCAGCTGAGAAAACTCATGATCAGACCTTGAATTTCTCTGTTTTGTTTGACGATTACTGGGGCAGTGAGAGTGCCTTTGTTATCTATACTTCCAGGTAGTGAGAGGGCCTGGGGGTCTGAGAACTTCATCAGACTATTCATTGACTTCTGTACACCCAGTTAGAAGGGAGTACCTGAGTTTTATTCTTGTCTTTTCATACTTGATGGTTTTAGTTCAGTCCAACAGTCTTAGTTTTCATTTTTTGATTTGCAGCTCTTAAAGTGGGAGTTTTTCTGTTGGTTGGTACATCATTTCTCTTCCTGGTCCTGTACTCCTCACCCAGACTGATTTCTCCCATCTGAGACGCTGTGTTTTGGACTGAAATATCAGAGCAGCTCTAAAAGGATTTTTTTATTATTTCCACTTATCTTGTCCATTGTGTTATTGTTTGGTGGGGTGGGTATTGGATTGTTTGTTTGTGTGGGGTGGGTATTTTAGTTTTTATTTATTTGCATTGCTTGACTCTTTCCTCTCTGAGAGAGAGAGTGGGGGAGCTTCAAACAGGGGAGTTTAATTTAATTGTTTAGAACTGGGTTGTTTATTTATTTTTGTGCTACTTGTGTCTACTGTTTCCGCAAGTGAGAGTTGCAGGGTAGGGTATTTTATTTGTTTTTGGGTTTGTTTGAGGGTGTTTTCTTCTTTATATGGTCTTGGTACATTTTGTTTAGGTTGAGCCTGCAGAATATGCTGTAGGTCTTCCCCCCCAGGTCGTGCACTATTCGTCCTCTGCTCTCAGCGCCCTCCTCCCTTCTGCCCCCTCCTTTGATGTTTTCAACCTATCAGCACTGTAGACCACTAGGTATTGCCTGTGGGGGGGGGGTGCGAACAGCAGAGGATGAATGAGTGGAGCCCTCGCAGCGGGGTAGTCAGATCCAGAAAACACCCTGGGGCGAAATGGAGTCTGGAACGTGGGATAGCCCTCATCTAGCATTCACCCGGGGATGAGAAGCGATTCCTTCAGGAAGTAGTGGACTTTGTGAACGCCTGGGTTGATGACGAACTCTTGCAATTTGGACAACACTTCCTCCAGTTAATGACATCACTAGGCCTTACACTGATCATTACCTCTGCTACTCACAAACACAGTCACTCCCTTGATCTGGTTTTTCTTCTGGGGATCGAAGCCTCCAATTTGGGGGTGGAACCTGTCAGATGGTACGATCACTAAGCTGTGGGGTTCAGTTTTTGCACCCCCCTTCGTAAGCCTACTCCTGTGGAGATGGTCAGATACTGCCCTTTACGGGATGTGAGCCCTGAAGGCCTAGCGGCGGTACTTGACCTCTCAGTTTCCTGTGGTAAGTGGGAATCCAGAGGCTTTGGTTCTGGCCTATAATAAGGTCATTGCCACAGCCCTGGATTCTATCACTCCTGTCCGTGTTCGTCCTCTCTCCCTTCACCCTCGGTCGCCTTGGTTTGATGGGACCTTGAGGGAGTTGCGGTGACTAGGATGAAGGTTAGAGCATCGCTGGCAGAAATCTGCCCTGGAGGCTGACCACCTTAGATTGTTAGAACATTATCAAGTCTACCAATCAACAATCTCCCTTAAGAAGGCAGAGTTCCTGTCCGGGGAGATTGCTGCTGCTCAGAACTGACTGGCTCAGCTCTTTCGAACTGTAGACAGGCTGTGCAACCCAGCCTGCCTGCCTGCAGTCTCGAAGAGCCTTTTTGCAGCTGGAGTGCGTTGAGCTTACTCGCTTCTTTGCGGATAATGTGGCTGACATCAGGGCTGACATCAGTTTGACTCGCTCTGTGGGGGATGCTACTGATCGGTGCCCGGCCACTGTCCCTCACTTTTCCTGGAGTACCTTTGACCAGCCGGAGTTCGTGGATGTCATGCAGATTGTCCAGGGTATGCACCCTATGTGCTGTAGTTTGGATCCAGCTCCAACTTCCCAGATTATGGGTTGCTATGACATCATCGACCCGGTCCTGACACAGATAGTCTGGTGCATCCTTGATTTGGGTGAGTTTCCTAGCTCCCTGAGGGAAGCGGTGGTGACGCCCCTCCTGAAGAAAGCTTATTTGGACCCAGACTTTCTTGCTAACTACAGACCAATCTCTAACCTCCCCTTTGTGGGGAAGGTAATTGAGAAGGGAGTGACGGTACAGCTGGAGAACCACTTGACCATCCATTCTCTGGAATTCTCTACCCCGTCAGCTCTGGGAGTGCGAGACCATGGATGGTTTTAAACAGGCACTTAAAACTTTTTTATGGCACCAAGCCTATTCCAGTTAATTATACTGAAAAATTGATTTTATAGATTGTTTTATTCTGCTGTTTTATGTCACTGATTTTATTAACTTTTATGTACAGTGCCTTGACATATCTGAAAGGTAAATAAAGTTTATTATTATTATTATTATTATATGCTTCCGGCACACCCTATACAACCTGTTTTGTAACACTATATATAGTTAAGATTTTAGATGCCTGTAATCTGTTTTTGAGAAACAACACTTTTTGCTATAAACTATCTTTTACTGAAGTTTCAACAAAGTCCCTAGTGTCTCGAAGAGTACCACTGTTCTCTCACTCTCCAAAGTTAGTGACCCTTCCACATCTGTTGATTACTGACCTACTGTATCTCCCTCGCTCTGGCATAGTGATTCAAGAGAAACTAGTGTTTTCTTAACTTTTTCTCTCCCTAGACTCCTCCTTTCTTCCACATTTTCCAGACCTGTTTCAGGAAAACCCACTCCAGTGAATGGGGTAGATTAGGGCTTGCTCACTTCTGCTATCTTTGTTAATCTTGCTAAGGTGTTCGATACCATGTACTTGCCTTGATGACGTTAGGGTGGCACATTTAGTTTTGCCTTTACAAAGCATTTGTAAACCTCTAAACATGTCATTGAACTGGACCCTCAAATCCCATGATGATGCTGTGGTAAGGAAGGCAAAAGCTTGCCTTACTTGAATACTTCCACTAGATCAGCTTGTTCTAGTACTTACATTTCCATGTTCAACACTGTTGCACACTTTCCTCCTGCTGGGTAAACTAGCTAAGGCAGAGTTTCCAGATCCTTCTGCAGAGTGCTTCTGATCCTTCCTGTCTGACAAGTGCCAGTCAGCTCATTTAGGTGACTCCCTGTCACCCTCCTCCAGTCAGTTCATGTGTTTCCCAAGGCTCTGTCCTGGGCCTTATCCTGTTTTACATCTTCGCAATGATTTCCCAAATCTCATCACACATTGACATGTATGTGAACAGTACAGTGCTTTTCCTCAGTGGGCCATCAGCAACTGAGCTAAACTGTAGCATGACGCATATAATGTCCAGTACTGGTTCTGATTAAACCAACTCACTGTGAATGCTAAGAAAATGGTCTGTTATGATATGTGGTAACAGACAGAGGTTGGCCAAGATCCAGTCTATCCTTGTGGGCACTCCTCTAGAGGAAATCTCCTCCTTTAACTACCTTAGTATCTGATTCTATCATCATATTTTTCCTTCAACCACACAGCTGTGGTTCATGCAAAACACCTTCCCCAGTTAGGGAGCTGTATTGGAACAAATCTTGTATCCCTCTCCCTGCCCACCATAAGACTGTAGTCAAAAGGATCCTCCCAGCAATAGGTTAGAGGGCTTTGGTTTACAGTGCTGCCTCCAAGTACACCCTGCTCAGACTGGACCCCTCTCTGTGCTTCGGTTCCTTTACCCGAAGCTGCTTCCTATACTCTGAACTTTCTTTACTCTCTTGAGGATAAGTGTCTCTTCCACTCTTGTGTGCTTCATATGAAAATTACAAGATTACTGTAAAATGACTGAATTAACACATATACCATTTCATGACCAGATAACATCATGGTAAGGTACTTGTATTTTCAGAATTGCTTTTATTTAAATAATATGAATAAATACAGTAGACTAATTAAAACATTTAAAAACAGAACAGATTAACCTCACCAGATAAACAATGATTAAAGCACAGACATTAGAGTTCTTTGCTACTGTGTAGGTATGCGCACCCCACCTGGCAGCTTGAATCATTATCATAACCAAAAAGATTCCTGTGTCCAGCTTATTTAAAGTGGTTTTCCTTTCCTATGGTACCACTTTTGGGATATGGTACTGTAAGTCAGCGATAGTCCTTCTGTGGCATTTTTAATATTTTATTTTTAGCCTTTATTTAGTTTGAAGGGATTGTAGTTTGGCCCCCATAAGGTGATCAGACAATCCCTTCCACTTTCCCAGTCATGTACGCACCCCACACTCAGACACATTATGACGTCCAGCAAGGGAGAGCATGGGGGCATGCCCCATTGAAATGAATGGGACTTAATTTTTATTACTATTTAACTCTTAGACTGCCAACAGAATTAGGATGTATAGGAATTCTGGACAGATATCAATCAGTAGCACAGCAAGGGTTAATACATTATGATGGCAAGTTGGAGATTAATGAAGGCCACCTCTTGACTAACATTAGTCGAGTGGTGGTCTTTGTTAATCTCCACCTCGTCATCATAATGTATTAAATAGTAATGAACATTGAGTCCCATCCATTTCGATGGAACACGACCCCACGCTCTCTCTTGCTGCACACCATAATGTGCCTGAGCGCAGGGGCATGTACATGAAGAGGAACGTGGGAGGGGTCGGCTGGCCACCTTGTCAGGCCAAATTACAATCCCTTGAAACTTAATAAAGGCTGAGAATAAATGTTTAAGAATGCCATAGAAGGACTATCGCTTAGACCCCGGAGTCAGTTGAAAAAACAATTATGACTGACTTACCACACTTTATGACTGATTTTTTCAACTAGTTTGACATTTCTGACTTCAACTAACTGAAGAAAATCCAACCAATTTTTTCAACTTTCACCATCGTTGAATTTTATTATGTAGTAATTTGTCATACTTTTTAACTTTGTATTGGGGGTGTTTTGAGGGACTTTATGTGTTGATGGCTATATGTTTTATTCGGTTTTGGGTGATTGGACGGGGTGGTTTCGGGGGGATACGGGTTTTTCTAGGGGGGGAAGAGGGGATGGAGTTGGGTATTTTGGTTGTACTGTATACATATTACCTCTTTGTCTACATTTTTGGATTGTTTTGTACTTGTTTTGTGTTTTAGTGTTTCTTTTGTGTTTTTCATTTTGTCCTTTTGAAAATTAATAAACTTAAATTTCAAAAAAAGGAAAAAACTTTGTATCTTTTTTTATTAGAATTTTGACTATAAAAGTTAATAAAATGTATGGAAAAGTCCTCTCCTCCAAAAAAAATCAATGGAGCACGCACACACACAGCCTCCACTTTCTGACATCACAAAATGGGGCTGCATGTGCCTCCATGGGGGCATGTGGGTGGGTTAAGGTCAGGAAGCAACTCCGTTTTTAGTATTTGGGATTTAGCAGCATTATAACATCATAAATGGTCAGAAACAAAAGGGAATTCTTTATGCCCCTCAACTCTGGGGCAGGTGAGGTATTACATATGTTGGAGGGAGCAGCAACTAGTCAGCAGCAGCTAAGAAGCTGACTGCACTTTAAAATGCAACTACAAAGTGCAGTGAAACAAATCTACACACATTAGGGACCCACTACAGCACAATAACCAATCAAAACAACAACAAAATATACTAAATCCCTGAAAGTAACAAGTTGAAGCAGGGCAGTAAAATAGTATACAGTATAGAAAAATAAGTAGCAGTAATTACTTACGAAAAGAACTGTGCGTCTAAAATACTGTATAGGTAGGGCCATTTAAACACACCACAGAAGCTAGAAGGTACCCTTTTTGCAAATAGAGCTAACCATCAATATATGTTAGTTTACTAGTAGTCGTAGAATCTGTGAGACTAAAAACAGTTTATGGGAGGACCCCTAGAAATACCTCCTGTATGGTATACTGGTATGCCACCCTTACGGCGACACCAACCCAGTGAAATACATACCTGTCGGCAAAATCAACACTTTGCCGACAGGTCGCTGTCATGGTGTGCCTGAGACAGGGGCATGCTGTCTCCAGGTCGTGCACCCCTGCCCCAAATCAACTCCGACTGGAGTTGAGAATCCAAATGATGGGGGGGCGGGGGGCAGAGCCCGCCACATGGGGGTTTGGGGGGCTAACAGCCCCAATAAAAAACAGGGCTGGGAGACACACAGGAATCATGTAGACTACAACTTGCAGCCGACTTGATTCCTGTTGCCGTAATGCCGGTCGACATAAAGAATGTCGAACCGGCATGGTAGAGCCAGGTATACCTGAACTGAGATGTATCCATAGCTTAAATTTAAAGCTAAAAAAATTCATACATTTAAAAAAAAAAAACATTTTCTGACACAGTTTCTGAACTTGTTTTGGCTTTCAGCATGTACACTAATGTGTTTTTTTTTTTTATTTTATTCATCTTGCCGTGAGGACTTTAATATTTAGTCTATCTGATTTCTACAGTGGCAATCAACAAACATTTTATCCATTGGACCAGACCAACCATTCTGCGTGCTCTGGTCTTCTATTCATCCTGGAACTCACCAACTGACCACCTGCACCTGGCCTGCTCTATGACCTCTTGAGGAGCCTGACTTATTCACAATGCCACCACAGTCAGAGAGAGTCCAGCCGAGCCGCCAGCAGTAGATCGATGGTGATCAGTCACCTTGGCTTTTCAAGTTCAGCCCCCGTGCCCCCAAGCCCTCAACCAGCCAGACAAGCCAGCCCAGCATGCAGCAGACACCCAAACAGACTGAGTAGTCTGTGAGAGACCATCCTCTTCCTTCCTACTGCACACTGCCCAGCCCTGGTGGGCCTTACATACACATCCCATACAGTACCTTGCTCACTGTAGCTGCCTGTTGCCAGTTCGGTCAGGTGTTGGGTGATGATTCGGCAGTGGTGGTGGATGGTTCTATGGCTCAGGCTGCCACTGCTGCTCTACTCTGTGGCGGTGCTGGTGTTTTTTGGAGCTGTGTGCTCCCTCCTCCCAACAAGCACAGTCAGTCCCCAATCCAGACCCATGTTCCCACTCCGGCACTCCACGCAGTGGAACTACTGCACCTACCACTCTTCCTTGCCAACTCTGAAAACCTGACTGAGGCTAAGTGAGAGTCACCCAACGGGCCCAGCTGATAGAATCATGGGCTGATCCTTACCATGACCAGACCACTGACTTGCTGCCTTCACATGATTGCTGCTTGACTTTGCTGAAGGACTGACTGGGACCTGCACAGCCACACACTAGTCTCTCTCTGGGCACTGGACACATCAGGACAGCGGACACAGCTAACTTATTTTGAAATTAATGGCCAAACAACCAAACTTCATCGGTGCAGAAAAACGCTGCTCGCTCTGTTGCCCACACACCAACACAGATGCCTCTCCTCCTGACAGTCTCCTGTCCTACCAAGGCATGCCTTCCCTGCCATCTCATGCAGCCAGTCACAGACACTCTCAAGCTCCTGGCTCCTCCTTCTATCTCTCCTAATTGGTGGATGTTTCATGTCCAGGAGCCTGGGGTGCATTTTATTGGCTGTAAGGCTGGGTGCTGGCCGTTGAGAACTGTTAGATATTCACGGCCCCCCTGGCCCCCTCCTACCCCAGAAAGAAAAAAAGAGAAAACACACTGCAGTGCACCACAAAAACAAACCTAGATGGGTCAAGGAATCATCAACTGCAGTGGATTTCAACTCCACTATTTTATGACTGCAATCCAATGCAATTCCAACTGCATTGAATTGCAACTGACTGCTTCAACTGCTGATGACTGCTCCGGGGTCTGCTATCGCTGGTTTATGGTACTATGTCATGAAAGTGGTACCTTAAGGGAGAAAAGGTAAAAATAATTACTTTTAAGTAGAAATTACTGAGGTAATTTCAGTCAGGATTGTAAGCTTAGAATACACAGCTGGGTTCATACTTCTGGTTATTATGAGTAGGATAGTTTCCTGAGGGCCAAAGAAAATGCATTTTAAAGCTCCCTGAAGAATCTGCAATCTCCTTGAAGTAGCGCCCAGTTCTTCAATTCACTCTGTCACCTTTTTGGCTGGTGAGACTGCACTGCGGTTAGACTTCTCGTTGCTGTGGATCACATTTTTTGTCAGATGTGGCTGTCTTCAGCTGGGTCTTTATCACACCTTCACCTCAAGAATTGAATTGTTTGTTTGAACAAGATAAACTAGCTAGGGCACAAGCCTGTTTTCAGGATCGTCCTGCATAGCACAAGTACAGTAATACGGCAACAATTGAATAACTAGAACAAAAGACAGTGCAAATGTATAGTTCTTTACTTGTTTAGATTAACTGATAACATGCTTATGATTTGATTGACTGGTTAGTCTGTAGCTAGACTACATTGCTGGTACTGGACTTATTAATACAAGAGGCTTTGTAGATGAACTGCTTCTACTTCCCAGAATGACGCTACACTGCAGCATTACAGGGTCTCCCATACAGTTTATAACATCCTATTTTAGGCCTCTTGATCATCTTTGCTGTCACGCTCTTGAATCCTTTTTCCTCCATCTCTGATGCACAGCTTCTGGAAGTGGAGACTGCACTGATGAATTCAGCTCCATCTCTCAACTGTCTCAGTCTACTTTGATAGCCTTTTACTGCCCTTACCCTAAGACTGAAGTCAGAGTCATAGTGTTGCTTAATTTCTCTCTCCCTCTCCCTCTGTTGTCTAACTCAAGATGTTTTCTTACCAAAAACAAAATCTGGTCGGCTACAGCAGCAGGACCACTCACAGAGCTTTTCATGTTCACCTTTGCACTTGTGCAAATTGAACATATTGGTATGACAGTGGGTTTTTAGAAGCAGGGAAGTCTGCAAGGGGCTTATCCTTGTCAGAAAAATCATCAGCCAGGCTGATCATGACACTGTTCTGGTCTTGCTAAGTGGAAAGTTTATGTAGTTCAAAGGAAAGAGATGGACAGTCATGGGATAGCTCTTTCCTTTGATCTGCATAACACCATTCAGCAATCAGAGCTGATCCATCGTGATCAACCTGCTGTGGTTCCCCCTCCCCCCAATGTTACTAGAAATGAAGAAAACTGTCCCTCAATTCTTCTCATCCCTTCCTTCTTAATTTTCTGACACCAGGTCACCCAATTCTCGGTGTCAGTCACTAAACCCCCCTCCCATCCTGCCTGTTTTCATTGTGTGACACTGGGGAGCCCGCAGCGGGTGCTGACAAACATAAGAAAACCATCCTCAATCCCTCTCACCCCTTTCTTGTTAATTTGCTGACACCTGGGTGCCCAGATCTGGTGCCGTATCCCCATCCCACCTGTTTTCATTGTGCAACACGGGGGAGCCCACCCCCTGTGCCGCCAAACATAACACCAACACTGGGGTGCCCAATCACCAATGTCAGTATCAAAAATAAAGAAAACCATCCCTCATAGTGTTTTTTTTTATGCCCTATAAAAAGGAAGACTGTCCACTGATGTATGTTGCCACCTGTACCCTCCCCCTCCCCTCCCACTCAGCACCAATTTTTTGACACCAGGGTGCCCAATCCCTAGTGCTGGCTAGTACCCCCTACAGTGTCTGATTTCATTGTGTGACACTGATGAGCCCACCCCCAGTGCCACCTCATGTTTTTTTTTATCCATGAAATGGTCTGGCTCAGCCCTTTTTTAGCCATGCCTGACATGTAAACATCATGTGCAAAATACCATACAGAATAGTACAGTTGGTTAGAAAACACAGTTAAATACATTTACACATGTTCTCAGCATGCAAAGATTTATACATTTGTTTAAAATGTGGTACACTGTTTGCTTCTCTAATCAATTTTCTATACTCATTTAATAGTGATGGTGCATACCATGTGAAAGCCTTCCTGCACATTTGAAGTTTAAAGGCAGGAATTTGATAAGGTGTTAAGCCACTATTTCTGGTGCACTTCTCGCAGTTTTTAAGTACCAGGGTATTCGATAAAACTTGGAGTTCTGCTGACCTAGCTATACAGTATGCAAAATTAGTTACAAGGCCCTTTAGTCACCTCTCTGGAGATAATACACCCAGTTTAGCATAAAGATAGCAGTGATGAGTTCTTAATGGGGCCCTAAGGGCAAATCTGCATATATTATTGTAAAGGACTTTGTACTTGGACTAGAAGATACCATTACAGTGGAAGAAAATAACATTGCCATAATCCTAAGTAGGCATAAAAACCTGGTTGGCTATGACTTGTTGAGACCTCTTCAGTCAAGAAGTTGACATTCTTATACAGAAAGCCTAGTTTTTGATTTATTTTCTTACCCAATCTATCAGTATGAGGTATCATAATTAAACTGGGGTCCAGATGTATGCCCAAATATTTAAAGGTGGTTACTGATGGGAGGAGAAAAAAAAAACACATTTTGTCCCTTAATTTGTATCAGACCCTGTTTCAATATATTTTGTTGGGACCCAAACAACATTACATTTCTTTTAATTTCATTTATAAGCATTCAGTTTTCCTTAATCCGGTTTACCAAAGTATCATACTTATTTTGTAAAGATGCTTGTATGTCATCACTGTTTGGTCCCAAGTTCCAGATAACTGTGTCATCGGCATAAATTATGCCGTTTTCAGTAGAAAAGTAACACCAAGTCTGGGGTGCTCAATCCCCAGTATCAGTACCAGAAATAAAGAAAACCGTCCCTTGTAGTCTTTTTTTTTATTTTTTTATATAATATAAGATATATATAACCATCCATTGTAGTTATGTTATATATCTGTTGCAAAAACATTGTTAATGCTCCAGTTAGGGTCAAAGTGACAAAAGTTGGAAAAATGAGGCGTTAGGGTTTCCACTAACATCCCACCCTTCCAAACCAGGCAGCAGAGCAGGTGTGGGGTGTATCTTGGGATTCTCAAGCCTACCACTCACCCCATTCCATCTGTAAATAAGGTCAGATATGTAGACTTTATGAGAATGGGGTGAGTGTTAGGCTTGAGAAGCTCAAGGCACACCCCGCACCTGCTCTTCTGTCTAGTTTAGGATGGTGGGGTGTTGGGAGAAACCTTAATGCTTAATTTACCAACTTATGTCACTTTGACCCTAACTGGAGCATTTACAAAGTTTTTTTTGCAACTTACTTCCTTACTTTTTGAGATAGTATAATAGTATCCTTATTCCTTGCACTCCCATCCCTCTGTAGATGCATGTATGTATGTAGCTGTGGAAGCATAGGGCTCTCCGGGCTCTGTGCTTCCATTTATTAAGACAGCAGTGACTAAATTGTCAGCATAGCCATCTTCAAGTTCAAGTTTATTGACAGGAAGGCTAGCTCATTTACAAGGAGGTCCTGGTGTACAATGCAAAGAACCATGAATTATAAAAAGAATACAGTACAAAAAAGAATGGCAGTTGATGCAGTACAGAAGAACAACTACACAAAAAAGGGAACAGTATGTTGGGATGGCAAACACTACTATTGCATTCAGTACAATCAATCAGAAGTCTTCATACAGTTCTGAGGAAGAAGAGATTATGGTTATATGTAGTACAGGAGACGTCAGAAAATGAAATGCAGAGACAGAGAAGGATGGGGATAATTTAAGAGGGTGCAGAAGGGGGAAGGGTGATAGAAGGGAAAGGGAGGAGGGGATTGTGGCAGGAAGGAAAGGGAAAGGGTAAGTGCTATTCTTGGGGAAAGGTTAACTATTCAAGGTAGAGGGCGAGTGGCGTGAAATGCAGTGCTATATTTGGCTCAGAAGGCTGGTTGGTACCAGGGAGCGCAGATAGCACAATGTGCTGTATAGGGAAATGGAGGTAATTTCCATAATAAGATCCCAGTATGCAAGGGAAGGATTTAGGGATAGGAAGGGGAGGTGGGAAGGACTAGATAGTCTAATGTTGAGAAGATAGGAGTGGTTGCATTAGGTTGGGTGACCCTGACAGGTGTCTGAGAGCATCTTTCTAAACAAGGACTTAAAGTGGTTAGGGGAGATCTTATTACCCCACCTCATGTACCCAGTAGAGAAAATTTTCAAATCATCACCAAAAGATAATTCTGCACAACTGCAACGCCATTCCGCACCACAGATGTGAAAACAGATTTTGGGCAGGATTTGAAAAATGTCAGCTATGACATACATGAGGTGGGGTAATAAGAAGGCTATGCTAAAAATCTTTGGTAAAAATATTTAACATTTCCGAAGTTACAAATGGGAGTAGCGAAATTGCAATGAATAGTCATAACTTTTGCCATTTTTTCATATTTTGACCCAAATTTTCAACATAATCTTCTTATGACCCCGCCTCATAAACCCCACTAGTGAAAAGTTTCAAATTCATGCGAAAACGCCATTCCATGCCACCGGTGCAAAAACACATTTTGGACAGGATGTGAAAATTGACAGCTGTACTGTTCATGAGGTGGTGTGAAAAAATGGCTATGTTGAAAATTTGGAGTCAACATATTAAAAATTACCAAAGTTATGTACGTACATAGAAAAATTTCAACGACCACACATAACTTGACCATTTTTAGGAATTTACTTCACAAAATTTTCAACATGGCCTTTTTGGGACTCCGCCTCATGGACACTGGTGGTGAAATGTTGTTGTTAATTCCCAAAAGGTGATTTTGTGCAGAGACCGTGAAATCACCTTCCAGTCCCGATTAATGAGATGACAATTGCAGTGCTCATGCGGTGTGGTCCCAGAAAGGCCATGTTGGAAATTTGGTGAAAAAATTCCAAAAAATGGTAAAGTTAAGAACATAAGTTCAAAACACCATTGAAATACATCATATGACACTTACCTTTATTCCTCAGTTTACGGTTTGGCTTTGAAGAGTGCAGACGTGTTTTGACCCACAGAATATGATGACATCAGATAGAAAGTATGGGGGGTGTGGAGTGGTGGATGCTCAGTGGGAGGGTTGGGATGGGGGAGGGGAGACAGCAGGGATGATGAGGGACCATTTTCTTTTCTTCAGGTTTAAAGAAAAAAGACATTAGGGGACTCATTTTTTTTTTTTTACAGGTTTAGTAAATAAATATTTCAGGACACTGGGAGTGGGTTCCCCAGTGTCCCACACTGCTGGGAGGGAGGGAGGCTTATAATATCGACACGGGATTGGGCCTCCCGATGATGGCATTATATATAAAACAAGGGGCTTTGGGGCATCTGACACCAGGAGTGGGCCTCTCGGTGTCAGATAATATAAAAAAATAAACAACGGACTAATGGATGGTGATCAGAGGGTGGGGGCACCACTAGACACCAGGGAGTATATGGGGACAGCGATCGGGGAGTGAGGGGTGCCACTAGACACCAGGAAAAACAAGGGGGCTTACAACTCACACTGTAGCTGGCAGCAGGAGTTCAGCTGTGGCTGCAGAACTAAATAAAATCCACTGTTCTCGTAAAGAGAATGGGGTGAAAGGCTGCTCTCACTAAGCTGGACACCCTGGATTTCCAGTGTCCAGAAAATGTATTTCTGGGGCTAATTGTGAAAAACAAACATTAGAATCTAGCTAAATGAGGCCTGTTTAGCTAGGTTCTGGTGTTTGTTTTGTAAAATGACAACATTTTTATGTATTTTTCACACTTTTTAGTTGGTGAAAAAAAAGGATGGCGCTTGCGAAACATGATTTTTTTTCCTCATGAAAAAGGAACAGATCTCACGAGAATGATTGCTTTTTCACGAGATCAAATCCTCTGTCGAACTTTTTACCTCAGTCCTGAAAAATGAACTTCCCATAAGAAATAATGGGAACTTTAAAACTGAATAATTTTGCAACAGGTTAATATTTGTGCACCAAGCAAACACTGGTAGTTCTGTTACCCAAGTTCTTTCTACCATAAAAAAATCACACCAAAATTCCACACCGTCTGGATGCAAGGCGATGAGGGGAAAAAACTGCAGAAAGTGGCGACTTTTCCACAACCCAAAGACACACCCTGACGCCTGTTGGTGTGTGGAGACTGGGGGTGGGATGGTAGGGTTGGTTGGGGGGCTGGGATGGGGTGTTAGGGTTGGGAACCCTAACTCCACATTTCCATACTTTTGTCACTGTAATATGGACCCTAACTGATGAATTATCAGAGTTTTTTGCAATGAATTTCCTTACTTTTTGTGAAAGTATCACAATAGCCATAGTTGTTTACCATCTATATGTAAATGTAGAGACATTGTAATTAACCTTCATCTCCCTGTTTGGGCCCTGTGTTCCCATGCTCCATGATTTTCATTATGTTAATGTGGGAGTGCAGGGTCCTTTGGATCCTGTGCACTCATCTCTTCATAGATGCGTGAGCAAATTATCACCATAGCTATCTGATTACCCCAGGACATGTACCTGGTAGATAAAATTTTATAATACCTGTCAAAACGTAATTCTGCACAACTGCTGTGCCATTCCGCACCACAGGTGCGAAAACACATTTTGGGCAAGATTTTAAAAATTACAGCTGTGACATACATAAGGTGGGGTAATAAGAAGGATATGTTGTAAATCTGGGGTCAAAGTATTGTAAATTTCCATAGTTATGAGTGGGCATACAGAATATGCAGTGAATGGTCATAACTTTGTCATTTTTTCGTATTTTGACCTCAACTTTTCAACATAGTCTTCTTATCACCCAACCTCATAAACCCCATAGGTGCAAATTTCTTAATCTGTGGCAAAATGCCATTCCATGCCACAGGTGTGGAAACATGTTTTGGGTAGGATGTGAGAAATGACAACTGTATTGTTCATGAGATGGTGTGAAAAAATGGCTATGTTGAAAATTTGGAATGAAAATATTTAAAAAAATGCCAAAGTTACACGAGTGCGTAGAAAAATTTCAACGACTGCATGTAACTCTGATGCTTTTTGGTATTTTTGCACCAAATTTTCAACATGGACATTTTGTGTCCCTACCTCAAGAACACTGGCACTGTCATTTTGTTACTTGGTCCCGAAAGTTGATTTTGCGCAGCAACTGCGAAATCACCTTACGGGTCTGATTAACAAAATGACAATGATAGTGTTCATGAGGTGGCATTCCAAAAAGCCCATGTTGAAAATGTAATGCAAAGATACCTAAAAAGGGCTGAGATATCAACATAAGTTAAAAATGCCATTGACAGCCACTGTACTGCACTTTCCTTGATTCTTCAGTTCACGGTTCGGCTTTGAAGAATGCAGATGTGTACCAGTCCACAGAAGATGACAACCGACAATCTCCAGTGGTAAGTAAAGGGCAAGGGGAGTGTGTGGGGTGGTGGGTGCTCTGTGGGAGGGTCGGAATTGGGGAGAAGGACAGGGGAGAAGACGAGGAACTGTTTTCTTTTTTTTTTCAGGCTTTTTTGAAAAAGCTGTCTGGGGACTGTTTTCTTTTTTTACAGGTACATATTTAACCAATATTTTGGGACACTGGGGGTGGGCCCCCCAGTGTCCCACAGTACAGGGGGGAGGACATAACTGGTGACACTGGGAGTGGGCTCCCCAGTGTCCCACACTGGTGGGGGTTCTACCACTGACATAGGGATTGGGCACCAGGATGTCAGCAAAAACAGTATTGTTTTTTATTAAAACATGCCTCAGCCCTTTGAGGCAGTAAAAGGATAAAATATCCTTTTGTTATGTATGTTTCCTAAGCAAGGGCTGAGGAATCCGATCATGGTGTTATTTTTGGGAAAAAAATGGCCAGAACAGTTTTTGACTTTTAGAAGGGGCCAATATTTTTTTTTTAATTGAAGGTGTACTGCAAATTGCGGCAGTTTTCATGAAAGTGCTGCAATTTGTGGCAGTTTTCACTCAACAGTGCCATTAGTTGTGCAAAAACTGCTGGAATATGTGGTTATTTTGCAAAAATAGTGCCACAAATTTCAACACTACCAACGGCCGAGGAGAAAGAAAACATATTTCCATCCACTATTTTAAAAAAACTAAGGACAGAATCGTGTTCCTCTGGCCCCGAGTAGGTAAACACAACTGTTGGTGTTTACCAAGGGGGCAGTATTTTTTTAAAATAACAGTGTTTTTTCCCCAACACTAACTGAAAACAAGATGGCGGCAGCACGACACTACTGATCCATTTGCGACAGCAAAAAGTGCTTTCACGAAAGCAGAAACTGCTTTCACACGGAACATATAATTTTTCCAATAGGCTATAATGGGAATCTTTAAACTTTAATAACTTTTGAACATATTAATATTTTTTCACCAAACCTTCAAAAGGCACATCTGCAAACCAGACCCCATGTACCCTAACAATTTCAAACCAAACCCCCAAGTCATTTCGAAGACACTGCGTGTCAAAGGACTTGCACCTAAATGGTAATTTTCACATTTTTTTTGACACTCTTCATCTCCACAACCACATATCTGACCAGAATAAAACATGCAACATCAAGAGATCTATGGTAGCTGACGGAGCTTGAAAACTTTTGTGCGCATTGGTCATATGGTTGTAAAGTTATTAAAGTGCAGAATTTGGTGTTTAACATAGAAGTGATCGTTGAACCCTAACTATACTGGCACTACCGTGACAGTATAATATATATACCCTGTAGAAAAGAAAACCATCCATCGATGTTTGTTTACACCACTGTCACTCTCCCCTCAACTGACCCTCCCACTCACCACCGCACGCCCTTTACTTACCTACTGGGGTTCCAGCACCATACTCTTCTCTGGAGCAGAGACACATTTTCACTCTTCAACGCCGGACCAGCAACTGAGGAAATCCGGTATGTGATTCATTGTATTTTAGTTGGTTTTGAACTTGCCCTCATAACATGGTCATTTCTGAATATTTTTCCCAACATTTTCAATGTGGCTTTTTTGGGACCCCACCTTATGAACACTGGCAGTGAAATTATGCAGTGCAATCCCACAAGGTTGTTTCACAGTCACTATGCAAAATCACCTTTCGGGCAGAATCTGAAAATTTTCTCTGACCTTGTTCATGAAGTAGATTCATAAGAAGGCTATGTTGACAATTTAGAGTAAAAATATTAAAAAAACAACCAAGTTATGAGCGTACATTGAAATTTTTCAATGCATGTTTCTGTCTTTAGTAAGTTTTAATATTTTGATCCTAAATTTTCAACATTTTTTCACACCACCTCATGACTGTGACAGCTGTCATTTTTCAAATCCTGGCCAAAATGTGTTTTTGCACTTGTGGTGTGAAATCACCTTTTGGGCAGGATTGGAAAATGTTCTCCACTCTTGCTTATGAGTTGGGGTCATAAGAAGGCTATGTTGAAAATTTGTGGTAAAAATATTACAGAACAACAAACTTATGAGCATACTGTACGTTGAAATGTTTCAATGCACGCGCATAACTTTGGTAATGTTCAATATGTTGATCCCAAATGTTCAACATAGCCATATTTTCACACCACATTATGAATGTGACAGCTGCCATTTTTCATATCCTGGCCAAAATGTGTTTTTGCGCTTATAGCACAGAATTGCCTTTTAGGCAGGATTTGAAAATTTTGTCCATCCTTGTTCATGAGCTGGGGTCATAGGAAGAGCATGTTGAAAATTTGACATACAAATATTAAAAATGAACAAAATTATGAGTGTATGTTTAAATTTTTCAGTGCTCACTTCTAACTTGGTAATGTTTTTACATTTTGAACCTAAATTTTAAACATAGACTTTTTTTTATTTGGTACGCTTTTTGGTGCCTCTGCCCCAGTCCCTGCTCACCTACCGGGACTTACTTCTAGCTGAAAATCCCCCTGGACTTGCCCCCCAGGGCGGGGCTGCCAAGTAGGCACACCCTGGACAGGGACTGATATCAAGATTTCCAGCAGGCTGGCTACTGCCGGTCTTCCTCCCTGGTTTATTCCCCAGTGCAGGGCCACAGGGTCGGGCCATTCCCGGTGGAGGGCTGAACTTGATCGCCAGCCAAGGGTTGTGGAGGGTGCTGTGGGACCAGGAAGCAGGGCGTCTTCAGTGGAGCCAGCAGATTTCTTTAGTACTTTTGTCCCCTGGGAGGCGTGGTGTGCAGTGATGTAAGGTGCTGAACTGCTGATGTCCAGCACGCCTCCCCAGCATCACAGCTTTGGTCGCTGCTCCCCATGGCTTCGCCAGAGGTCGGTCAAGAGACTATTGCTAACCCACCCTCCCCATGGAAGAGGAGAGGGGTCCATGGGATGCTGAATCCTCCTCCATCTTGCTGGCCCTCTGACTCCTTGGGTCCATTCCTGAACCTAGGGTATTGACATCGCAGGCAGAATCCCTTCCACCGTTCCAGCAGGCTGGCATAACATAGACTTTATTTCACTCCAAGTCTTGAACGTGAATGTGACAGCTGTCATTTTTCAAATCCTGCCCAAAATGTATTTTCACACTTGTGGCGTGAAATTATGTTTCGACCACTATTTTATAAATGACATCTGTCATGTTTAGGAGTGGTCATAAAAAGACTATGTTGAAAATGTGGGGTTAAAATGTGAAAAAACAACTAAGTTTATTAAGAAACATTGGGTTGTTCCACTGCTTATACGCTAGCTTTATTTTTGTAGATGCTGGCCCCTAATGCTCAACAAATCCCTTGTGTTACCTCACCTCCTGATCATGACAAGTGTTATTTTTCAAATCCCACTCAAAACATGTTTTCGCAGTCGCACTGTGAAATCACCTTTTAAATGGGATTTTAAAAAATTCCACCTGTCTTGATCATTTCAGGTCATAAAAAGACAGCTGGAAATTTAGGATCAAAATGTGGGAGCCCCCTGAAAATTAGATATTGTCTCTCAGCTGGCCTATCCCGGGTAAATACAGTCTAAAAAAGCATAAAATCAGGGCACCACTGAAAATGAGATATTGCATCTCTTCTGGTCTATCCAGGGTAAATATATAGTAAAAATGTGTGCAGGCAAGACCTGGCACAACAAGCAGTGCAAACAGGGAACTCGGCATTAACAAATGCTTGTTTAGCATTTAAGCTGTGTCTCTAGGTAGAGATGATTATAAGAGCTACAGTACTTCTCTAGCTACAAGTGAGACAGAAAGGAATTTTTACAACCCCTGTCACTATGGTAGCTCAGCTTCTGAAGAAATATTCAAGTGAGTTTGTTCCAGGCTTCAAGCTTACCTTGTGTTTAAAAGATTTTTTTCTCTCTCAGGCTGAATGCCGTCCTTTGTAGTAAATCTGTGTCTTCAGGTGGAGCATTTAACTTTGCAACCATATAGAAATATCAGTAGTGCTAGAGAATCATCACAGGTTTTAGTGCTCAGGATATTCTTCTATGAGCTTGTGTAGGCTACTTATGCATTTATAATTTTTGACTCGGAGAGGCACAGTAAGCTCTAATAGCTAGTTTACAGGTGGGGCCTGGCAGATGGGTTACATGGACTTGTTTTATTGATGGGGGAATGCTGGCCACGACATCAGGGAAACTCCCCTACTCTTCCTACAGAGGGTGCTTCCTGCTTCCTGTAAGGGATGGAGATCCCTGAAGTGGTAGATATGGGCATGGCTGCCCGGTTGTAGGAGACTGCTTTCCTTCCCACCCAAAGTACTGAGGAAACTCTGCACGTTCGTGAACAGTCTGATTTTGTTGAAGGTGGACTGTTCCCTTGTGATGGTGGGATCGCACAAGCAAGTACTATTCTAAGCACTAGTATGCATACTCCCATACCTGCTGTGCCTGGGACATCATCCATACAGCCTGCAGGTTATATGGACATTTCTGAAGAAGAAAAAAATGGGAAGACAACTACATGAAAAGAAACAATAATCGTTAGCAATGATTGCTGAAGAGGAGGCTCATTCTGAACTGCCAAAATGCCAGTTCAGAAACCTAGAGGACAATACCTGCCCTGAGACAAGGATGTAGCAAGAAGCTTCGAAACCTGCAGGACAGCTGCTGTAAAGAATCAGCCAGTGTGTCAGAAAGAATGACGATAGAGGCAGTCTCCAAGCCACCCTGTTCAGCTGTGCAAACTGCTTCAGGGCCATCTCAGTACACTATGCTGCTCAGAAGCTCCTGATTATGATCGACTCCTACCGCTCCCGAGGGGTCAGTGGAACATGCACTACCCACTGCTAGCTAGGAGAAATTGGAGCCTGGTGGAGCATGGGTGTCAGGCTTATCCCCTATCAGGATGCCAAAGAAAGAACAGCAGTGAAAATACCAGAACAGGCAAGAACCATTTCACCTACTCCAGTTACTTTCGTGTCCTCTTGAACTGTGCTGGTCAGAGACGCAGCCTTGAGTTTTGTGAACTTAAATTTGCCATCGGACCTATAGTTAATGCAGAAGCCAGTACTCTAGACTCTGCAAGAGACTTCCACTGCAGTATTGTACCCTCCCCCCACACATACACACAGGAGCCATCTACTGTAATGTCTTTCAACCAAGTACACCCTGTAGAGGACACCTCTGTAGTCACTGCTGCTACAATGCATCTTAAGATCTAGTACATACAGGGACAGGAGCCCCTACCTTCTGACCCTCCACCCCAGTAACTACTGCCTTCAAATGGAAAGGGTTTGGTTTCTGACCAGCAAGACTCCCGCTCTAAAACCAATAGAAGACCTACTAATCCCAGGCCTTGTGCCTCTCTTTGCCATGCTCCAATTCTGCCTGCAAGAAGGCATAATACAGTCCATCTGTGGTACAGGGGTGGGCTAGAAGAAGCCTCCAACAGACTTTATGTGGCCTGGGATCTGATAAGTGCATTTTTCAGCTAGTAGCATCTATGCACTAATTCATGTTAGTGGTGTGCTAACATTTGATATTGGCTTCAAGACATCTCAAGCATTTTAACTTTTTTGGCAACAGTACCGTTCCCTCAAGTATACCTCACTTTAGACACCCTTCCTGGCTATACCACTCATTAAACGTGCACACATGACAGTCACCATCTTGTTCCATAATGAGGGGGGTTTCCATCACAGACATAATGTTTTGACTTGGATAAAAATATACTACAGCTGGGGATCTTGAGACCAATATTAAATCTAAGGGCATATGGGCTGGGGGGGGGGATGGATTTCGGGTGAACCTGATACACATGGAATCTTGCCTTCAACATTTCCCAAATAGCTTTTTCATGGGTGGAGGTCATGGAGTATTATTCTGTGCAGGTCAGCCTAAGGCATGTTACTGGTTCGAGTCCATTGATCACCTTCGTGGAGCCTGCGACCTGGTAAAATGCTGCCTTTGTGAGGAGGTGGGACATGCTGGCTTCCACTGTGTCAATGAGATGCAGTGTAATTTATGCAACAAGTTGAGCCATTCTTACTGCAGTTGTCCCTTGGCAGCCCATAACCAACCTGGCAAAGATGACCAACTTGAACAAAATGTTTATGTATCCCAAGCCCAGAGTAACCATAATGTAAACAGAGCAGCCACCTCCCAACCTTCTACTCACAGTAACTTGCCTGAGCCTAGTACCCTCACGGCACCGCACACCTTAGTCACTCACCCTGCTCTGGAGCCTGTCCCAGCAATTAAACAACTGGCTCCCTCACTTTGAGGTTCAGTCGGATATGGGCCATAGTGTTACTCCTGATGCCCCCGATTGAACTGGTAGAAGAGGACTCCTCTCTTTCAGGACTCAACCCTGAAGACAGTCGGATGCACATGATGCCCACACCGTCTACGCTGGATACAAACAAAATGAAAATGGTTGCCAAATGGTGGAGGGCCTGGGGTCATCCAAAATCTAAAGTTCCAAAAACTGACTTTCCATCTCAAACAGATATGATGCCCTGAAACCCACCTGGCAGTAGAGGGACACAGAGGAGGACTCTGGTGCCACTTCTGTACCCATCTTCCCTGTGGGATACCTCCTCTGGCACAAACGACCCAACCACCGATACCACCTATAAAAAGAAAAGGAGAAGAAGAAACAGCATTTATATAGCACTTTTCATATACATTGACTCACAAAGCGCTTTACAAGCAAAGCTGGACTGGTAGTGAAGTGATTGAATGTGTAGTGGCAGACATTTTGCACATCAATACTTACACACAGCCTTGGACAATTGCATGAACTGGTTTTATGGGAAGGGGAACGTTGGCCAGGACATCGGGAAAAGTCCCATCTCTTGCGAAAAGTGCCTTGGGTTCTTTTTCTTCCACATGGACACCTACCAAGACAGCACCAGAGATGAGTAGAAAGGACCTCGGTTTAACATCTCACCCAAAGAATGGCATGCCCCAACAGTACAGCACCACTTAGTATTGCACTCAGGTGGCAGCATTTAGGCGTGTGCCCAGTCCCGATGTAGGACTAGACTCCACGACCTTCTGGCCCAGAGGCAGATGTGCTACCATCTGAGCATGCTGACACCTGGAAGAGACAAAGGAAGAGCAAGACATGAAGAGGTGGTACAGGGAAGAAAAGATTATTTTTTTATGAAGGGGTTTTGTATTTATTTCACAAGCAAACAGTGTATTCTAAAACAATTAAACAACCATTTCGCTACAGCAAGATTAGCCTTTGATACCTCCCCAGCAAGCAAACTCCTTGCTCAGTCCTGCATTAAAGACACATCACGCCCCTCCACAAAGGCTTCCCAGCATGCAGCCAAGTTTAGTTTTAGTCAACTGTCCTTTAAGCAGGTTGAAGACCTGCTATTGTCTTTGGACACTAAAAAAAGTGACAGAATTGATCAGCTCGAACCTTTCTTCCTAAAGTTAGGTTACCACTTGCTGACTTCGCCCATCACTCACCTATTTAACTTATCCCTTTCACAAGGGGTTCTCCCCTCTGCATGGAAAATAGCTTGCGTCATTCCGCTTTTTAAATCTGGTGACCTGAGTGACCTCAACAATTAATTGCCTATATCACTGCTACCTATCCTATCAAAACTCCTTGAAAACTAGTCAACTCACAATTAAGAGAATATCTACAAACCTCTAATATGCTTAACCCCCTACAACCCGGTTTTAGACCAAAATGTAGCACAGTATCTGCCTTGGCTAAGGTGATGAATGACTGGAAAACTGCACTTGACTCCAAAAATCATGTCTGCGCACTATTTCTGGACCTGTGTAAGGCATTTGACAGCGTGGACCATGATTTGCTATTGCATATGTTACATGACATTTGTCTCAATGACATTGCCTTGCTACCGTGTAGGCAGACAACAGCAGGTCAAAGTCCAAGGCGATGTCTCCCCCCTTAAAACCCTGCAGAGAGGAGTACTGCAGGGGTTAATCCTGGGGCTGCTATTATTTGCAATTTATATTAATAGCATTGATTCGAAAATCAGTACAGCAAGTGTCCACCTCTTTGCGGATGACACAGTACTTTACATTGCTAGGCCTTCCCTTGAACTTGCATGCTTGGAGTTGCAGCACAAATTCAACCTTTTACAACAAAACCTTTTGCACCTAAAATTGTTGCTTAATGCAGAAAAGCTCCAGATTATGACCCTTCTGGGGAAATCACTCCAGATAATGGACAAATTCAAATATTTGGGATTTTTGCTCGATTGTAAGCGTTCTTTCACTACACACATGGAGGAACTGTCTAAAATGCTAAAACAAAGGTTATGCATTTTCTTTCATATCAAACATCTACTCAATTATGAAGCTAAAGTAAGATTGGTACAGACCACATTTCTCCCCCTTGTGGGCTATGCAGTCTTTCTTTATACCCATTGCCCTAATGCTGCTTTAGCCAAGCTGGATGCACTGTATCATAGAGCACTAAGATTCATCACCTGCACTCCACTGAATACTCACCACTGCTCCCTCTATGCACAACTTGGCTGGCATTCACTTAGAACTAGGAGATTAAAAAATGCCTCTCTTTGGACCTAGAGAGCCATCACCAATAAGCTTCTGCACTATATCTCTGATCTTTTCAAATGCACTCCCGGCGTATATTCTCTCCGAAGATGCTCCTGTATCTTGCTTGATATTCCTAGGATTAGAACTCTGCTATGGCGTGTCATCCCTAAGTCATGCTCTCCCTACACTCTGAAACACCCTTAAAAAATCCCTAAAAGGTTTGCAATTTGTAGGGATAACTACCTTCAAAACAGTGTTGGGACACTTGTTGAAGGGAACGTGCAACTGCTATTCTTAATCTGTATCACATCTATGAAGAACTCTGCTCCTGCTGCTCTAACTCTGTAGCACTTGCTGTCTGCTCTTTGTTGGTTGTTGTCACTGCTGTAACATTCCCTACTATCTGTGACACCCCCAGACCTACAAAAACCTCCCATTCTCCCTTCCCCACTCTTTGTTATAACCCTAAATACCATACCGAAGTGTTTTTTTCCTATGTACTTATTTTCCATTTGAGACGTTAGATTTGTATTTTTAGATATATCCAAGTTTCAATGTATTCCTGTCCTACTGTAAGAATGTATTGCACTGTAACTATAATGCTGTTTGTGTTACCTTTCATGTAGTGTCCTTCCAGGACCACCTTGCAAATGAGTCATCTCAATGGTGTTTTTCCTAGTAAAATAAAAATTGATTGATTGATTTGCCTTCTCCAGGGCCCAATGTTACTTCATATTTTTTTCTTTTTCCACTGCCAGTGTTAATAGCATGAAAAAATGTCCAGATAAGACAACAGCCTTTTCCTTTTTTCATCAGTTAATTTGTGATGTGACATTTTTACAGGATGCCAGACGGCACACATTATCTAATGTTTTCCCATGCACAGAAGACCTGGTTTAAAGGGCCATCTTTTTGGTCCCTTTGCTCTATGCCTTGCTCAGGTATCGGTTTCCTGTTCCATTCCCGTTATTTGAAATCATAAAACTCATAGATTTGAGTCTGGGTAGTCTGTTGCTGCTGGATGTAAAATACAAGCTCATCTTTGTAGACTTATTAATATTTTTGCTTTGCAGTCCTAGGTGGCTAGGATAGATTTTGCTTACAATTGTTTAGCCCTTCCTTTCTACGTCCAAACCCATAATTTCTGGGGGTGACCTTAACTGTGTCCTTGGCCCCTTGTACTGGACAGTACAAACAAAAACTCAAAAACAGTTTTGTGGCATGTTGTTCTTGTCCTCCCTTATCCAAACAGTCCAGTTTTCAGGTGCATATTTTATGGTCATAAATTCAAGAACCTCGATTATTTTTAGGGGCAAACTGTCCACACGGATTGATATTTTTTTCTCCCCTCAACAACTCCCTTCCCATTATTGTCAGCCACTACATGCCCTTTAGAATTCTCCAATTATTATTATTTGGCCCACATTACTTCTGGTTTTGGCCTAAAATCATCTCATGGCCCTGGTATTTGGAAGCTGAACCCCACCCTCTTAGATGATTCAGATATTCATATAGCTTGGGGTGATTTAATTTCAGCATGTAACTCCATCCTAGTTAGTTCCGCTGTGGATCCGCTAGTGATCCGGCAGATGGCGGCACTATTCAAGCTGGATCCGGGCCAGGATCCGGTCAAATACAGAGGTTGGATCCCTGGCTGGATCCCACATTTTCCAGTGCTGGATCCAGGGATCTGGTGTCAGATCCCTGGTTCAGGCTGTCAGATAACACGGGATCCAACCAGAGATCTGACGGCTGGATCCACAGGCAGAAAATGGACGTATCTGGCAGATCCACAATCCTGCCGCAAAAAGGGCAAATATCTGTGGATCCGGATTCATCCAGATCCATCTGAGCAACACTACTCCATCCTCGTCTGTTATGACATCCCACTGCTTCGATTGTAGGATACCAAGGCAGTGATTAAGCTGCTTTTTAAAAAATGGCGACGGAGATGTGGTAGGTTTGACTTCTTTAAGTATTTAAGTAACTTACAGTACCCATTTATAAAAATTACAGTCCCTTGCTGTGGAAACAGGCCATGATTTTTGGTCTCAAATTTGCTCTGCAAAATATGAAATATCCAAATATAATTTATACAGGTATTGGACAATGATGGGAGAACACAAGTACGGAACTCAGGGTAAAAAGACTTTCATATGCCCCTATGAAGCACAGAACAGACTAAAAGGCCATGTCTAGTATCAGGGATGAACACTGTGTTGTTTACACTGACATTCAGCTTTAAAAAAAAATGATTGGGCTAGGATTCACTTCCACATCTGGTAAAGATCCCTTTTTCTGACACTTTCATGTTCCTGAAGTACCCACTGACCTCATTCCTTATGGTGCCTGCTGATATTTTTACTTCAGCAATCCACGCTTTTAGTTTGGATATTGCACCAGGTAAGGATGGCCTTGCCAGGGGATTTTATAAATTGATAGCCCCGGACATTACTGAAAAATTGACCCTTGTGTTTCATCTTTTTGTTTAAGACCGTCTCTTGTACCCAGTATACAAGAAGGCTGGGCAATTTTTTTTTCTCATAAAAAAGGTGAAGAATGTGACCTCACTAGCTGGAGACCCATCTTTCTTTTAAATACTGATTTGAAAATTCTTTCAAAAATTCTCACCTCCAGGCTTATACAAGTCATTGGGCGACTGGTAACCCAGTTGCAGGTGTGTTTTGTACCAGGTAGGGTCATCCAGGATAATCTAATTTTGTTATGCATGGTGGTGGAAAGGGGCAATGTGAATTGTTTGGAGGGAGTTTTGTTGTCTTTAGATCAATGTAAAGCTTTTGATTTAGTTTCAGATGAGTTTCTTGGGTTTGTTCTTGAACAATATGGATTCCCACTCCGTTTTATTTTTGGCTACAGTGTATGTACCACTCCACTCGGGTTACCACTTTGGTTAACGGATAGATGGGTACTGCTTGTAATACATACAAGAGAGTATGTCAGGGGTGTCCCCTCAATCCTGTCCTCTGTATATGTTATTTAGATCCCTTATTGAGAAATCCCCACATTTTGCCCTTGTGTAATGAAGAGGCTACTACCATCTGCAGAACCTTAGCCTTCACAGCTGATTTGTCTTCTGGTACATCATGAATCATCTGTTAAGGCATCCCTCTGATAGTTCAAACTGTTTGGTTTATTTTCCAGAGAGGCTTTGAATTTTGCCAAATGTCTTGGTAGGGTGTTGGGAGATGGTCCTTCATGACTTCCCTCTGTGGGTGGTATCAGGCTCATATGGCCGACCAACTTACTGAATACATCTACACCCACGATTTCTTAACACCTGAGCAACATAGTTTCCACAAGGACCATAGCACCCTCACAGCTGTGGTCACCAGCGTTAAATCTGCCATGGATTAGGGACAGCTTACTGGGGGCAATTTTGTTGATCTCTTTAAGGCCTTTGATTTTGTCCACCACAGTTTCATGGGTCCAAATTGCATATCATGGGCTTGTCCATTCATGCTGTAGCCTGGTTGAGGCACTACCTGTCAAACTGACAAGTGGTCAAGTTCAATAGCTCCATCTCTAAGTCAGCCCCTGTTAAACTTGAGGTCCCCCAGGGATTGATTATGCAGCCTATTCTTTTTTCACTGTTTATAAACTGCCTCCCCGCCATTATCACAATGTGTAGCGCCCCATGTATGCTGATGACCTGGTGCTCCTCCACAGTTCAAAGAGCGTAAATCTCATCAACTGCCATCTTGCAAAGGACTTTCACAAACTGCTGGTGTGTTTTATCAAAAATAAATTAGTAATGAATGCTAAAAAGACTCAAACCATGCTTCTTGGGTCCCTTGCCAAATTTAGAAACTACCACACCCCATGTCCATCAGCTGCAGAGATACGACCCCCTGAAGGTGGCAGCATCCTTTAAGTACCTGGGGGTTACACTTGATCTGCACCTTGATTTCTCCCTCCACATCCACAGTGTCAGTGCCAGGCTTGGTCTGGCATATGGGGCAAGCCTGCTTAACCCTTGCTTGGGGAGTTCTACTCCCCTCCCTCAGTTATGGGTTTATATCCTTCACTGATGCCTCCAAGACACTACTTTCCAAGTGGGAGACCACCTTCAACAGCATTTGCAAATTTGCTGTCTCACTGAACAGAGCAACCCATCACTGTGACCTCTACATCTGCCTAGGCTGGTTATCCCCTGTAAACAGTTGCCATTGTTTCAGGCTGTTTCACTGACAAAATAATTAGGACTGTCACCCTTGCTTCCATCGTGGCTTTGCTTAAGCCCTCCCACCTGTCCTACTCCCTGAGATCCAATGAAAAATCCCTTCTCACTGGCCACAAAACATCCACCCTAATGGGGAACCAGGCCTTTAGTGCTACTGCACCCAAACTTTGGAATTCTCTGCTGTCTGCAGTCTGTAGCTCCCTCTCCCACTTTCAGTTTACAAAGTCTGTGTGGGCTGACCTCAAGGTCAACTTTAGCTGTACCTGCACACACATTTTTGGGGCATCACCTGCCCTCAAACTGTTTAACCTTGCCATCAGCATGGTCTAAACAGAACCAGTCTAGGTGCTTTTGTGATTTTAGGCAAACTGTGCTAGCTGATTGTACTTTTCACTTGCTTTCTTAGTTTTTGTTGTCTGTACACTAGCACTGACCTGTAGCTTACTAGGTCTTCTGACCAAGTCATGAATTGTCTTGGACTTTTTGTATATTATTCTTGTTTTTTTTACCTTTCTGTTCCACGTCATACTCTGTTGCATTTGTTAATTTGCTACATTAGTCTTTATTTGTATTGTATCTTGCGTGTCATTATTGTACTGATTGTCGTGTAACCTCTGAGGCTGTGCCTGAAAATAGGCACAGTTGTGTCTAGTGTACTAACCTGGTCAATAAAAGCTAATAATAAATCATTTTAGGGGTCCTGTTTGGGTCTGAGGATCTGATGAAACATAATTGGGAATTTAAATTAAAGAGTGGGCAAACCAAAAGTCAATAATTGAAACATATGGTAGTTAAGTAAAAATAAAGTAATTTATTTGATTAAGGCATTTCTGGTCCCTGTCTTCCTTTATATTAGTGTAATTTTCACCCTCCCCGTTCCCTGAAACCTGTGTACTTATATTTTTCAAGCCATGTGGGTAGCAGATTAGTGCCTATCAAAAGGAATATTACATACTGCCCCATTAGACAGTGTGGGGCGGGCATGCTACATCCAGTAATGTTTTTTTGTATGGTATATTTTTTATTGTAATTCTAGACCTCCAGTGCTCCCCTCAGTAAAGTATTGGTCCCCATGTTTTTTTTCCCTTATAACTGGTTGGCTTAAGGCCTGGGAAGCAGGTATGCTTGGAGCCCTGAGAACCTCTGGGGTTATCCTGGCTTATATAAAAAACATCTTTACCAGACTGCATACTTGGAAACATGTACTTATGCACACTTACATACCATCCCTAGGAAAACCCTGTATAGGTCTGTTTTAGAGACTGCTTTGTTCGACCCCCTTCGCTTAGGGCATGTATCAGCCGTGATCCAGCCCTACCTCTTAAGGCAATTGTATGAGGCAAGGATCCCATCAAAAGTATGGGATACCATTTGGTTATGTTGCCATGAAAATTTAAATGTCAGAAGTAACCAGCAGCATAAACAAATGCTGGAACATATGTGCTCTGCGCCAGGCTGTCTTAATCAATTGGAGACCATGTACCATTTAATTATGAATGTTCTTATATTTTAGATTTTGGGGATTTGGTAGCACATCAGCTGGTTGAACCCTTGATTACGAGGTTCTGGTTTATGGATGTTACAGTTCTGGTTGGTGTAAATGAAAATGGAATCACAGCACCCTCAGTGTGCTGTTTGTTTGCCTTAAATGGCATCTGTGGCTTAAGAGATGCCTCTTTTTTCATCTGGAATTGTTTTGTAAAGTTGTTTCTGAACTTAAAAATGTTTACCTGTCTAAATCTAAAAGCCTTTCTGCCTCTACTCTGCTAGACCTGTGGCATGATGTGAATAGGGTTGGCGCCTTACACGCCCACAATTTGAGCTGTTCCTTTGGATACTGCTTTTTCTTTTCACTTTTTCCCTTTCTAGAGGGGTTTGTCCTGCCTTATGTCACTCGTTTCCTTTTAATGCTTTCTTTCCATGCTTTATATGGTTTCAAGCATTTTGATTTGCACTGTAGATTTTATGATTTTTCATGGGTTTGTATGTATACACTTTATTTCAGCAAAAATTCCCATACTCTTCTTCTTGTAGTTAATCTCTTTATTGGATTTTTCACAGAAAAAAGAAAAAACATAGCATTACAACCAAATGGAAAATCATACTAAAAGAAATCCAAAAATAAACAATGGGGTTCGGTATAGAGCAGACCAAGTGGGGGAAAAGGCACCCCCTACTCTTCTTTGATAAATGCCATGGGAGCTGTAACTTCCACCTGGACAGTGATCAGCAGAAGGGACCTCGGTTTAAAATAGCCTGGCTGAAGAATGGCGATGGCACCTCAGCAGTGCAGCACTTCCCTTGTACTGCACTACAGTGTCAGTTATGGGTATTACTCCAAGCACCAGCTGTGGTGCTAGAACCCATGGCCATCGGATGTTCTGGTCTCAGAGGTGCACATGCAACCCACTGACACTAAAGGCCTTGCATGAGTCTGGAAAAAATACTGATTTTTATCTACCCATGGAATAGCAGAGTGGTTTGCTAAACTTTATCTATCAATTTATCTTTGCCCCAAACACATAGAAAAGTCACTAGCATAGTATCAGCATTTATGTGTTCAGTTACCTAATCTTAACTTTCACCCTGTTGATCATGTCGCCTTACTAGAGGTGCCCTTGAAGTTCATCTAATCTGCCTGTTCTGCTACATGTAGTTCTTGCAGTTCTATTCCCAGAGAAGTAAACATTTTGTCTTAGGTAAGAGAGATTAGATCCCAAGCTTCAGTGTTATTGGGTATTACATCTGTTCTGATATTCTTACATTTTAAATCATTTTTCATCATTCAGGACTACAAATAGGATTCTTTGGTGTTGTCTCTAGTTTTATTTTTTTAATCATGCTTTGTCTCCTTGAACAGATTGCTTCACCCTTCCTCTGGTGACTGCCCATCCCCATCCATCACTAACTGCACCACTTCTGGGGCTGTCGTTCAGATGGTGCCTAACAGTTTGCACCCCTGTAATTCTGGCCTCCCACTACATTGTGGTGCATTTTATAACCATTGGATGCCTCACCAACATATGGCTTCTCTTGTGGCTGGAAGGCAAACCATCCAGGACCCTAGTGCACAGGCTACTTATGCAACAGAAGCACAATGCTAGCCCTCACAATGGAGGACATGCTGCTGCTGCTGTTGGCAGCACTTCTTGGTCATCAGCCCCACGTTAGCAAGCATCTTGGGCTTTTTCACAATTTTGGGTCGCCATCATGAGATTATGACCCATTACTGACGGAGCCATTAGGCAGTCCCTGTAATCTTAAATTTGAAGATAACCTCAGTTGAATCAGCATACTGAGCAGAAGCACTGCATTTGAAAAGACTTTCATATTTTGTCTATGGTTGGGACTCGGTCTCTATGCAGAATACTTCAACAAATTCTTAATTAGTTAAAGTGGAAGGGAGAGCAACAAATGGACCATAGCCAAGAATGTACACAGACTGGAAATTCGACAACCAGTATATCAATAGAATCCACATTTCTGTCTATAGAGATTCAGGGACATGACGTGCTAGCACTGTTGTTACAACTGGATGAAGAGAAGCTCTTTGGTTCAGACATGTTATACCACTGCAGCCCCATTCATCCAAAAACCACTCATCTGCTTAATCTTTCTGTCCAGACTGGGGTGGTACCCTCCATCTGGAAAATATCAGTGATCACAGCATTATTCAATTATGGGAACAAACTTTGTGTATGGAATTACAGACCCATTTTGTCATGCCTTTCAACTGCCATGAATTTTGCATGCCACTATGATTTTTACGTTTCCGATTTACCCTTTGCTCCGTGAAGATTTACCAATGTTCCTAATACTGTTAGAGCTATTTCCAGACACACAAACAATTAAAACATTGAAATGACATGATAGTAACATTCCTTAACACTAAACATATGGGGCACACTATTCTTAGACATATTATTCTTTAAATTATGACAGTGCTTCATATTCTGGCCATTAGCTTTGAATTTTGTGGTCCAGTGCTATGCATTTTTCTGCTAAGAGATTGAGAAGTATGTTCATCATTGTTACTAATACTGCGAATGTGCTGGAAAAATGTGTCTTTAAGCAACTGATCACATACCTGGATGAAAATGAGTTGCTAGTAGTGCTGCAACACAGGTTCAGAGAAGGACTCAACATGTCGACCTCTCTGGTTGGGATAACGAGCATGGTACTTGATGTCTGCAAGGAAGCACCAATAGCAGGTGCCGTGTTTGTTGACCTGACCAGGATGTTTGACATAGTGGACCATAAGATATTACTAAGTACAACGGATGCGCTAGGTGCATGAGGAAAAAATGTGGTTTGGTTTGTCAGTTATTTAAAACACTATGTACAACGAGTAAGGGTAGGGAACTCCTTTTCCAATCCACTTGGGGTGATTGCAGGAGTCCCCCAGGGTTTGGTACTTGGAACACTGTTGTTTTCAATCTTTATTAATGACTTACCAAGTGCAATTTCACTTGCGATGTGCCATCTGTATGGTAATGACATAATCATCCTTGACTTAGCCCCTGTATGTTGCAATTCCAAAACAACTTACAAGCAGGTTACAGTGAGTGTTTTGCTTGGTTAACTAAAGCAAAGTTAAAAGTGATGTTGCTTGGAGCAGCACAGAGGCTGGCTTGAGTCAGGGATGACCTGTGTAAATATGACAGCAGTGGCTTAATGTTATTCAGAGAAAATGTTTATAAATTTCTGAGAGTACGTGTTAATTCAAACTTAAGTTTGAGATCTCATTTGGAAAAAACAGGGAAACACTGAATCAAAAACTGTGCTTTCTCTCTATCGTAATATAAATGTGCTAACAGAAGAAGCCCAAATGCTGATTGCAAAACTAAAACTGATACCAATATTGGACTATGGGAATGTCCTATACATAAACCAGACTGAAGTATTTATGGCAACATATTGGTCCATTCTGAACAGCATATGCCATTTTGCATTAAAGGTTCCATACAGGACTCACCATTGTTGCTTATATTAAAAACTATCCTGACTTGATTTCACCACCACAGTTTTTGCCCATCAAGTGTACTGTAGTTCTGCCCTGAATATCTTGTCATCTACTTTTTGTCCTTATCTCGGCAGTTCATTTAACCTATAAAACAAATATCTTACTTTTTACAGCTCCACTTTCAAGATTGACAATCAGTAAACAATCATTCACTTGGTATGCCCCCAGTATTTTGGATTTTTAGTGACACTGGTTTAAGTCTGCCCAAAACTTATTTTATTTCAGAAATCATTTGGAAAAACTGCAGTTCAAATAATTCAAGTGCACTTGTTACGAGGATCCATAGATGCTGTCTTACATTGTATTTAAAATTCACATTATGCGTAGTCTTTGTATTATTTTATATTGTTTGTCTTGTATTGTTCTAGTATTTGTCAAATGTGACTGAAAAGGTGCTTTCTGCTTTGTAAGTGTTTTTTTCTTCATGATGTATACTATACACTGTAGACACTTTTGGAAAAATGTGGAACTTGATATACCTGATAGAAGAAGGGGATAAGTTACTCACCCATGAAGAACTTGGATTGATACAAAGGAAAGTAAGATCTATTTACATTGTGCATTGTGTAGTTTGATGATCTAAGACAGATGCTGGCAATGTTTATATGTGGTGTTATGTATTACAGAAAATTTCAATAAAATATGCTTAAAAAATGTGACTGAAAAGGGATCTGCCCACTGCCTAGTTTACCTCCTGGTTAAAAATAAAAAATTATAATAAATAATGTTCTTATCAAGTGTTTGTGTTTCCTGTAGAACAGTTGAAAGTTATATTTCAGCCCTCAAAATAGCTCTGATTTTATCCACTTGCCACCTGTTTTGTTTCCATTTTACAGTGGGGTGAGTTTTAACCTTGGCCATAGCTGTGGCCACCACAGCATCAACCTGAGTGGTTTGATCAGCCTCCCTAGTTCTGTATGGAGATTGTGGTTCATTATGCTTACATTCTGAACTTTTGAGGTATTATGGCTTTCTTCTTACAGTCATTTCATTTAATGACGTTTGGGGAAGTTGAATCAGCTTTTCACGTCTGTTGAGGTGCTTGATGCACTCAAGAAATACCTGAGTAGAACACTAGCTCAGCTTCACTGGTTGGCGATAGGGGTGTTAGAAAAGTGAATCTTGTTGTTAAAAAAATAAATAATTGTCTGCTGGGTTGATACTATCATATCCCTCAGGGTTCTAATTTATTACCCTGCATTTTTACTGTTGAAGAAAAGTGTTGCTTCACATCTGCCTCCTTAGCTCCCTTTCTGTTGCTACTCCGGGGTATATTAGGAATGTTTATGTTACATAGCACTTACATTATTTAACAAAACTTAGTTTTAGCTTCAGTATAAATCCAAATTCAGAAACACATGAGGAAAAGTTTCTATGGATCACAGAATCGCTCACCTACAGTATGTTGACCAACTTAGGTGAATATTGGCTTGCAATTCATTGTTTCATTTTGAGAACTGCTTTTCTGATTGTGCACACACAGGATATAGATGTACTATAGTCATCCTCTCTCTGAATACAATACTTTGCACACAAGTCAAAGAACTTATTGACAGCTGACATAGGAAGGGGTACTACTTCCTGTTTGGGCTGACACAGGAAGGGGTATTTTTTCCTGTTTTGTCTGCCAGTCATCTCTTTTAATTGTGTTCTAAGCCTTGAGTTCAAAGCGTGATGACTAAAGATATACTGGACTAGCCCTTAAAGGATATTTCTTATGTAACTACACAAAATGTGGGAGGCAGACCCCACCGATTCTAACACCTGTGGATTATTTTACTATTCACTGACATCACCTGAGGTTTGTGGGGCTGAGAAATTGATGTAGTCATCCTTACAGTGATGTCCTGTCAGTAACTGATTTATTACATGAGTTATAAGGCAATGATGCTTATTTTCTCCATTGCTGTGCACCTAGTGCTGTCAGGACCCTTTAGAATGTCAGCATGTTTGCAACTTCATTTTGTAACCTGGCTGACCAAGCAGTTCCAAACGTTATGGCTACAGCCTGCCAATAAAGTGTGGTCACTATGTAGGAGTACTGATGTATCTGAGCCACTAGACAGGATCTGTGGAGCTTGTCAAAATTAGTTTTAAAGTCAGGGAATTGGGTAGGCAGAGCTTCCACCAG
This sequence comes from Neoceratodus forsteri, assembly GCA_016271365.2. Lineage (NCBI taxonomy): Eukaryota > Metazoa > Chordata > Ceratodontiformes > Ceratodontidae > Neoceratodus > Neoceratodus forsteri. The sequence goes on from CM057455.1 coordinate 1,557,469,412, forward strand.
CCCCATAGTGAGGGTCATAAGACTCCTGGCATTTGCTGAAGAGTCATGATAATAAGAGCACAGGCTGTAATGTTGTATTTTTTTCACCACAGCATTAACATTTACTTCATTTGTTTCTCGTTGTCTTCATCCCCAGTCTTTTGTTACCCCCAACTGTGGCCTCCTTTAGCTAGTCACTAGCCTCTCCCAACTAAGGAATTATTCTGTAGTGTCTCTACAGTTATATTTCCCTCTCCCCAACCCCTAGCAGGAATCAGATTATCCACTCACTGAAGAACACCCAACATCTGATTTTGGAGGGGAGGGACCACAGTGACTACTGACTCTGACCCTGGTTTGCAGTGGTAATGGAGACATTGTCAACTGTCTAACTGGGGCCAGTTCCCAGGTGTGTGTTCCTCCCTGTGGTCATGATAGTGTGCACAGCATGTCCTGATCCCACCTCCCATCAGTACAGAACTATATATCCTTGCTCCACTGGGCCATCAGGTGGCACATAGATAGTTGTATAAGGCACTTGCCCTTTGTCCCTGGAGTTGGAGCACATCCTGGGGGGGGGGGGGGCTACATCCTCCATGACCTGACAGCCTGATGTGGTGCTTCTTGGTTTGATGGCAAACCTGAGCTGCCAGCATAGCTATCAACACTATTTCTGTTATGCCATAGGGCTGCCTGTACAATTTACTTTCCAATCCACCTATTCTATATAAAAAAAAGTATATTAATGGAATGATCAGGTGTTCACATAGGAAGTCACTTAAGATCCAGTGACCACAGATCAGTATGGCTAACAGCAGAACAGAAGCCAGATGCCACACAAAAATTAGGGTACAGTAATTGACTTCAGGAAAGCAAACTTCCCTGAAATGAAATACCAGATCAAATTCTTACTACAAACCGGTACCACGGGAGACGTAGAAGAATGCTGGAAAACCTTGAAACATGCTCTAACTACAGTAATGGAGAATTGCACAAAACAGATCAGCAAATCCAAGAAGAGGAGGAACCCACTCTGGTTTACTAGGGAGGTAGCAGCTAAGATTAAGGAAAAGAGCATTCAAGCAATACAAGGAGACAAAGATGGACAGTGACAGGGAGGAATACAGAAATAAACTCAAAGAGGCTAGGAAGGCAGTTAGGATTGCCAAAGCACACAGAGAGGAGAGAATAGCACAGGAGGTAAAGAGGGGTGATAAGACTTTACTGATACATAAGAGAGAAGAGGAATAATAAGGGGAGAATAGTCCATCTAGCATTAAAGGAGGGTCAGCTGGTGGAGAGGGATAAAGAAAAGGCAGAGGTACTGAATAACATCCTCTACTCTGTCTTCTTCACTATAGAAGACAGCAGCAAAGGACCTATATTAAGTGGCATTGGGCAAAACGATAATGTGTCCAACATGAGCCCCTTCACAAAAGAAAGAGTCCTAGAGGAGCTAGGTAAGTTAAAAGTGGATAAGGCAGTAGGTCCAGATGGTATCCACCCGGGGGTCCTGAAAGAAATTAGGGAATAGATCACTGCGCCACTTGGGGAATTGTTCAATAAGTCGCTAGAAAGCGGTATAGTACCAGACGACTGGAAAAGGGCAACAATGTTGCCCTTTCACAGGAGTGGAAACAGGGAACAATCAGGGAACTACTGCCTTGTCAGCCTAACTTCAGTGGTGGGTAAAATTATGGAAGCATTGCTTAAGGAGCAGATAATAGACTACCTAAGGGAAAAGGGAAGACTTGACCCAAAGCAGCATGGGTTCACGGCTGGGCGCTCGTGTCTAACAAATATGGTGGACTTCTTTGATTGGGTAACCAGAACAGTGGATCAAGGTAACGCAGTGGATGTGATTTACTTAGATTTTAGCAAAGCTTTTGACACTGTTCTCCAAAGGAGATTAGCCAACAAACTAGAGTGCACAGGCATAGACCATAAAATACCCAACTGGATTAAGAACTGACTTCAGAGTAGGTCAAAGAGTCCTGGTCAATGGGGCATTATCAAAGGAGGGCAGAGTAACCAGCTGCATTCCACAGGTGTCCGTACTTGGCCTAAACTTCTCCAACATATTCATCAGCGACATTGCTGATGGACTTGAGAGGAAGGTCTGCCTGTTCGCAGATGATACAAAACTGCAACAGGGTAGACACAGACAAAGGTGCCTTTGGGATGGAAGCCGATCTCAAGAAATTCAAAGAGTCATCGGGAATATGGCAGTTAAAATTTAACACCAAGAAATGTAAGGTGTGATGCACATGGCTAAACGTAACCCAAGAAAGACGTACGCACTGAATGGGCATCAATTAGAAGAATCAAAGATGTAATGAGACCTCGGAGTAATTGTTACCAATGATCTAAAAGTGGGGAAACAATATGAAAAAGGAGCACAAAAGGCCAGTAGCATCCTTGGCTGCATAGGTAGAGGGATTACAAGCAGAAAGCACAAGGTAATCATCCAGCTGTACAGGTCCTTAGTTAGGCTGCACGTGGAATACTGCATACAGTTCTGGAGGTCCCACCTAAAAAAGGACATTGACTGCTTAGAAAAGGTTCAGAGAAGAGCCACTAAGATGGTGTAGGGTCTGCATCAAGAACAGTATGAAACAAGACTCGGTGAATTAAACTTATACTCTCTAGAGCAAAGGAGAAAGAGGAGTTCCAAATGCCTCCAAAACATTTCTGACTGGAAGGTTTGAAAGAGAAATATAGCACTGAGTGGAGGGGGCTGTCACTTGCCCATACCCATTCAGCTGCATTTGCAGTTTTGTAAGAGAGTACAGAAGCCTTTCTTTTTGTATGGTGACTTTCAAACCCATGTGCAGTGTTCTCATCAGATGCTCTATTATTAAACGGAATAAATTTCAGTTAAAAATTTGAGCTTTCATTTTTTCTTTACTTGAATATGGTGTCTACAAAAGAAGAGCGATGTAATTTCTTTCAATCAGTTTTTTTTTATTTTCAAACTATCAAAAATATAATTGCAATTGATATCATATAAATCAATAAATGCACAGCTCTTCTCAACTGTTATTTAAAAATTGTTTGTAATAAGTGGGATTAATATGTCACGGTTAACTAAGGTGCTAAGTTTTTTTTTTTTTTTTAAACAAAAGTGTATTACTTATCTTAAACCATTATATTGTGCAATGTAATTGGTCGCTTCCGCTTGAAATGGGTAACTGGGCCAGAGTGACCTGGAATACTCCATACACCTGAGATGGAGGTTGAAATTCAGATCCAAAGGAGTAGTATTGTTCTCTGTTAATCATTTCTCTCTGAGAGACTTACGTGGGTGCTCTGCATTCCATCTCCCAGAACAAAACTTCACAGTGTTTTAAACCAGACAAACTGAACATAGAATTCATCAGTATAATTTTTTGTAATGTTGCAATGCAAGCATAAAGAAAGTGTTTAAAAGATAACCATAAAATAACAGTATGATTGTGTGAACTGTTGTATGTAATTAATATTCCTACAAGTAAAGCTAAATGTAAAAGCATGTTGACATCCGGGTGGCAAACTGGCTTTATGTTGCAGGCAATTATGATACTGGATCAGTCTCTCTCTTTCTGTACATATGCAACAAACAATTTTGTATACATATAGCTATTTATGTAGTAAGCCACAACAAGGTATGCGATATAGGATTTTAATGCACACCCCAGGAGTGTAGTAAGGCACAAGGTCGAAGGCTGTGTGTTCTTAAGCCCCTGGAAAGTGCATTAAAATTACATGACTCACACCCTGGAGGGGCTTAATACACTTATAAAATGGCTCCAAGTAGGGTTTTGTTTAGGGGAGGAAAATGAGATGCTGTACCTGACTGTGCATTTATAGAGATTTAGCTTACATTGTATTTATCCAGCTCTTGTGAGGATATCTGGGGGAAAATATCAGTGATATTTTTGTGACCTCTGGACCTAGAGTGAGAATATCAAAATATTCTCACTGTAAGTCGATATTCTCACTTTAAGTCCAGACATCACAAAAATAATTTCACTGTAGCTCCTAATTGGTGGAAGCCTGCAGCATGAGCAGCCCAGTTCTTATTTTAGAACCACAGATGCTTAATGGCCTGCTGAGTTTTCTCCCGTTTCTTTTTAACATTTCAGCTGGATAAACAGTGACCCAAACAAGTAACCCCACAAAAAAAAAAATGATTCCCTTGTGGCAGTATTTGCCCCTTTCCACCAATATAACTTTCCCACAGTAGCTGTAGTCAAATGGCTCTTTATACTCTCAGCTGCATACCTGACTCCCATTGTGGCACATCCCTTCTCCTCCTGCCAACATCCAGGCTCCACACCATGGCTTGTGAAACAGTCCCTCCCACTCACACTATCCCTACTAGTTCCTCAGAACCAGAGCCACTCTACCACTTGCAAACAGCTGACGTGCTGACGCACTGTCACATGTACAGCGCTACCTACATCATACCTAATTTTCCACTCAGCCATTCAAAAACAAGAAAATGGCACAGAAAAATGCTGCAATTATACAAAAAATAAATACAAACCAAACAGAAAATGATAAAAAAGGATAGCATTGGATACAATGAATATGCCATGGCCCCAGGAGAAATATCTACGATATTTCTCACTCTTGCCACCTGACCTTATGACATCATGAGTGATGGAGCGTAAACTTAAATTTATATTACTCTTTGGGACAAACCCCATAGACTGGAGGGGTCAAAGTGCCTCTCCTACCCTTTCCTGAATGTATACATGTTCCTTAACCATAACAGTAACCCTAACCCTAAATCTTTCTTTGAGATGGAGCTCTAGCAGCAGGCAATAACTGTTAGGACTAAGCCACCAGGACAGCATGGAAACCTTCTAGTTAGCAGTCTTCAGTGAGGGACCGCCCCTGACATTGGCTCCGCCTAACATCAGCCAATGGTATAAAAGGGGGCGGTCTCCAGCCCCACCTCAGTTTTTTCCACTGTCGACCCATTCGCATTGGTTCCTCGGATGCCTTCTCGCAACAGTTTGACCACTTTTGCGCCTTCAACGTCTCTTTGTTTTTTTTCCCGGCAAAATTTCCAAATTTATTTCCCTTCTGCATGTCTTCTTCCAAGGTGTCATCTGTTTCATCCATGGATCATAGAAAATCTAAGTGCGCCTTCAGCAAGCAGCTACCATCAAAGGACAGCCATGAGGCATGCCTTTCCTGCTTAGGCCCCGAACCATGACACCGTGGCCGGTGAGCACTGCAGGGTGTTCAATTCCTGGACCTGGATCCGCTGCCAGAAGGCCCTTAAGGCACACTTCCTAGAAAAGCAGCTTGCCAAGATTCAGAGAAAGCCATCAGGGAAGAGTCCTTCTTCATCCTTGTCAGTTTCCACCTCCTCCACTCCCACAGTGGCTCAGAACACTGTTCCCGGTCTGCTCACGGCTCCTTCAGGCAGTTGGTAACCAAATCTCCTACCATCATCCTGGTGTCAGGCAGAGGTAAGTAGGTGGTCAGGGTCTTTGGGCCCTACCCTAATGCCTCTTAAGGTGAAGGCCACACCAGTTGGGTCACCATCCACCTTAGGAGCTGGGACCAGCCAGAAGAAGGGCAGCCACGCTCCGGTGCCTGCCAAAAAGGTCCCGTCAATTATCTCATCCAAGGCCTTGGACAAGACACCCCATCGTCGGGGTAGGCATCAGACTCTGCACCACCACCCCCAGGCTGCAGCCAAGCCATTGTCTACTTCCTCATCAGTCAACGCTAAACTGCCGTTCGCTATGGGCACGCCTTCTCGGACGTCTGATCGAGCTACGCCGTCCTTCTTGCTGGGCCACTCTTCACCAACTGAAGGTCTTGGGTGGGATGAGATGCCTAATCAACCCATCGGGTCCTTGTCTTTGCTGTTACCTCCGACACTGGACACCCTGACGTCAGGTGCTCCGATGCCGGGTAAACAGACGTCAGTTCCACAGTTACCAGCCAGCCCGTCAGCTTCGCAGTTCTCCAAAGACCAGATCTAGGAATTTTTCTCCTTTTGGTGGAATCGGGTCAAAGGAGACCTGCTCCCCTCTAAGGAACCGGTCACCGTTGAACCAGAACCGGAGCTGGAGCTGGACCTTGGCATGGGTCAGGAGCCTAAGCAATTGACTCCTCCTCCTAAGAGCCACACTCTGAGCCCCGAGGAACACTGCAATAGACTCCAGCACAGAGAGCGGTGTCACCACAGATACTCCCGTTTGTCTAATCTCCCCCATTGCTGGCCCTCCCATAGCAGACGCCAGTTCCATAGCCATCACCAGCCCCATAGCCCACGACGCTCTAGCTTTTCATCCTCCTCTTTGGTGGACTACAGCAGTTGTTCTGTGTCTTCGGGCTTGGACCATTTGGATCTTAGAGGGTCACCCTTCTTCATTAGATAACAAGGATATCCCCAGGTCACTTCCTGATGATCCGATGTTCATGGATGTCATGAGGCACATCCAGGCTTCCAACAGGTGGGAGATGGAAAACCTGGACCCAGAGAGGTGGAGGTTGGCTAAAGACCTGAGACAGAAGGAGCCCAAGCCTCTAGGGGTGCCTCGGTTAGTGAACACCTTCCAGGACCTGACAAGGTTAACCTAGAAACATCCTTCCACTGCCTCTCCAAGAAGTCAGATAGGCTGTACAGAGCCCCTAGGGAAGAGCCTTTTCTGGTGGAACACCCTATGGTGGACTCAATGGTGATCACGACTGCTCATGATAGATCAAAGAAGCCTAAGCACTCAGCTACCTGACCAGGAGTCCAGATTCATTGACCAGATAGGCAGAAAGGTCTGTTCATCCTCCACTTGCTCCATCAGGTCCCTCAACTTTCTCACCCACACGGTGCAGTACCAGAATGCCCTGTGGGAGAAAGATATTGAAATAGCACAGGCCCTCCCAGACTTGGCACAAAAAACTGAGCTCCTGGACCTCCTCAAATCAGGGTCAGATGTAGGCACAAATGTCTTGTGTGCTTCATACGACACTGCAGATACAGCAGCCAGAGCAGCGGCCTCCAGCATTTGTCTCAGGTGCCATGCCTGGCTTAGGATTTCAGGATTCCAGATTTCAACACTCACATGGTTCCATGACTACCTCACTGGAAGATCGCAAAGGGTAAAATGGTCTGGTTCACTCTCCTCTTCAAGGCTTATGTCACACGGAGTACCCCAAGCTTCTATTCTTGACCCGATACTATTCTCGCTTTTTATCAATGAGCTTCCCAACTTCTGTGGCGGTGTGTCCATGCAATTATATGCTGATGATGCAATCTTATACCGCTCATCTGACAATATAGACTGGCTTAACCAAAGCCTTAACTCTGATTTCATTGCGCTTGAGACCTGGTTCTCTGACAATCACCTAATTCTAAATACGAAAAAAACAAAAGCTATGCTTTTCCATAACCCGTCCCCCAAACCTACCAAACAGCTCCAAATCAGTACACAGTCAGGAGACCCCATGGAGGTGGTTAGTACTTTTAAATATCTTGGGGTTCACTTAGATGTCTCCTTCTCAATGGAACATCATGCAACTCAGTTTACCAAAATGATAAACCAGAAGCTCGGGTTATTATACCGCCTCCGCCCTCTTTTATCCAACGCCACCTGTAAAAAGATTGCATCAACATCCCTTCTCCCTATTTTGTTCTAAGGTGCCCCTCTACTACTCTCCGCCCAATCCTCTTCCCTTGCACAGGTGTGTCAACTCTGTCATAGGAGTGGATGTTTTGCCCTTGGAGTGAACTCCAGAAAACAGCACTGTGAGGCCCTGTATTCTCTTCAATGGCCTACCTATGACTCAAGGTTACAGTTTCACACCTTATGCCTTGTATTCAAACTTTAAAGTTTTAATCCCTTGCCTAAGGGAATTGAGCTAAAAAGCACCCACACGCACGCTAGATCTACTTCTCACTCCTTACTACAATCCAGAAGACACAACGCCTATTGGGTAAGCGCTTATTTGCCTTCTTAGCTCCCTCTGCTTGGAATTACCTCCCCCCAACTTACTCTCCTGCCCCCACCCTATTCTCCTTTAAAAAAGAGCTTACCTCTTTCCTACTAACCCCCCCTCTTCTTCAGTTGTTTTAAATAACCCTTATAGAGTCGTTAATGCCTGGTCTATGTTACTCTGATAGATGTATCTTGTAATCCACCTGCTCTCATGTTCCTGTTATGTATTTATTGTATAATATTATTCATTCTGTTTATTTATATATGTTTAATGCCTGATCTGTTTTAAGTTACTTACCTGGCTTTCCAATGTAATAATTGTTGCAGCATTGTTAAATCTCTCTGTATCCTGTATATTATTATTGTATTTATCTATTGTACTATGTTCATCATTGTCACCTGGGTCATCACTGAAAAAGGGACTGCATGATCTCAGTGAACTTACCCGGTTACCAAAATTCTAATAAATAATAAAATAAATAAAGATTCTCCTAGGATCTGCAGTTGGGCATCCTGGACCTCCCCTTTAAGGACTCTATCCTTTTTGTAGATGAGACAGAAAAACTGACTAATCACCTCTAAGAGTCTGGGAAGTCCATTTGGTGTGTCCAAAAAATTTGTAAAGGGGACCAAAAACCCTTCAGAAAGTGGCCATTTTGGAATCCCTCAGGACAACAGTCCTGAAACCAGCCTCAGCAGAGGGGTGGCTTCAAAAGAATGGCCACGTCCTGGACAGCTGGAAGCTCTGCCTCGCAAGTCACAAAGTCCTTCCATGGTCCAGTCAGAGACTCCAGTTCATCAGGGCAATCATGGACACTGTTCAGGGCAAGGCCTTCTTCCCTTCAGATGGGGTGGATCGTCTTTGGGATCAGGCATGAACGGTATCATCATCTCCTCATGTCCTGGCCAGAACTTATCTAAAGTTCCTCAGCCACATGATGGCAGCCATCCCAACATTTTCCATGGCTCACCTCTACATGAAGGTCCCTCAATGGATGCTCAGGGTTCAATGGGATCAGAGGTCTGATGACCTGGAGCAAGTGGTCTTGGTTTTCGTCCCAGTTTGCAGGACACTCATCTGGTGGTTGGATCTGCTCAATCTTTCGACAGGGGTCCTCTTCTGGAAGGAGCCTCCAAGATGAGTTCTGAGCATAGATGCCTCAGGTCTCGGTTGTAGTGCTCAGCTGGGAAACGGGCAGACCCAGGGGACCTGGTCACCGGACAAGCAATTGCTCCACATCAATATTCTGGAGATGCGATCAGTCCCAAATGCCATACAGGCCTTTCAAGCGGACTTATCCCCATGCCCTCTTCTCATTTAGATGGACAACATGTCCATAGTCTTTTACATCAACAAGCGGGGGGACTCATTCCTACCCCCTCTGCAGGGAGGCAATGAGGGTCTGGTATTGGGCACTGGAACACTGCTCAAACTCACCGCTGTTTATGTTCTAGGCATCCAAAACATCCTGGCCAACAGCCTAAGCAGGTCTCGGTCCAAGGCCCATGAGTGGGAATTCCTTCAGTCAGTAGCAGACCAGCTCTTCAACAGATGGGGCCATCCAGAGCTGGATCTTTTTGCGTCCCCACTCAACGCCAAACTGCCCAGTTTTTGCTCGCTAGATCCAGGGCCTGGAGTTTTCTGGCCAGACACATTGTCCCTCTGTTGGACAGGGGGGTTCCTTTATGCCTTCCCTCCTTTTCCCATCCCACAGAGGGTACTTCTGAAGTTGCAGGCAGAGGGAGTAAAAATGATTCTCATCGCCCCCCTTTGGCTGAGGCAGATTTGGTTCTCACTACTTCAACAGCTGGCAGTGGAACCTCCAATTCCCCTGCCTCTGAGCTCACACTTGCTCTCCCAGGATCGAGGGAAGTGGATCCATTTGGATCTCAAGTCCATGCATCTTCATGCATGGCTCCTGCAGACATAGCGATCACCAGATATGGGGTGTCCCATGAGGTTGTGGATGTCCTGGTTGCAGCCAGAAATCCCTCCACTAGATCCATGTCAGCAATGAAGTGGAAAAGGTTTTGTCTGTGGGCTACCGCATGTTATCTTAATCCCTTTTCTTGCCCCTCTGAACTTCGTTCTTGCGTATCTCCTCTCTCTGTTTGAACAGGGCCTGAGCTACTCCTCCATCAAGGTGCAACTTTCCATTGTCTCTGCATACCATGCACCGGTGGAAGGTAGAACCCTCACTCAACTGGACATGTCCACGCTTTTTCACAAGGCATTTTGCATCTAAAGTCTCCCATCCATAATCCATTTCCTCCGTGGAATCTCCTTTTGTGTTGGAAAAGCTCACGCTCCCCCCATTCAAACCAGCTGTGGATTGTGAGCTACGCTTTCTGTCATGGAAAGCATTATTTTTAGTTGCAGTTACTTCTGCCCGAAGGATTTTGGAGCTTCATTCTCTGATGTATAAAGAGCCTTATTTTGTTTTTCATAAGGACAGGGCATCCTTATGAATAAATCCTAATTTTTTGCCTCAGGTGGTGTCGGAGTTGACTCTAAATCAGGACATCCACCTGCCAGTTTATTATCCTGAATATTGTAATTGGGGGAAGCGTTGTTGCATACTCTTGATATCCATCGGATGCTCTGTTACTATTTGAACTGTATGGCTTCCTTAAGGAAAACAGATCAATTGTTCATTTCGTTTGCACCAGTTACTAAACAGACCCTGTCTAAATGGCTGGTTAACTGTATTGTCTTCTGTTACAAGAAGTACAACAGCCCTTACTGGGACTGGTAAGAGTGCTATTCCACCAGGGGAGTGGCTACCTCCTTCACCTCTCTCCATAACGTTCCCGCAGCAGACATCTGTGCAGCAGCTACCTGGAGTTCGGTTCACACTTTCGTCAAGCATTATAGTCTGGACATGGTTTCCAGACATAGGACTGAGTTTGGCCTGGAGGTTCTCCAGGACCTCCTCTCCTAACTCTTTAGTTTTCAGTTTTCAGCCTTCTCCCAGATTTTTTCTGGTCCTTGTACTTTTATTGCTTGGGACTCAGTCCTAACAGTTATCACCTGCTGCAAGAGCTCCATCTCAAAGTAAGATATTACAGTTCTGTAAGAACTTACTGTAACAGTAGATCTTCGGAAAGAGCTCTTGCAGCATGTGTTGCGTTCCCTCCCTTCTTCCCATGTTTTCTCTCTCAGCTATTATTTTTTTTTTCACCAAAGAACCTGCCCGGTCTTTCTTCCATCCTAGACTCTGGGTCTCTGGCGGGAGAACTGAGGTGGGCTGGGGACTGCCCCCTTTTATACCATTGGCTGACGTCAGGTGGGCTGACATCGGGCGCAGTCCCCCACTGAAGACTGCTAGCTAGAAGGTTTCCTTGGGGTCCTGGCACCTGGCAGCTTAGTCTTAACAGTTATTGCCTGCTGCAAGAGCTCTTCTCAAGGATCTACTGTTACGGTAAGTTCTTGCATAACTGTACTTTCCTAAACTACTGGGAGTCAAGTGTCAGTCAACATATGTTACTCTGTGCATCAAGCCGCACAAAGTGGAGGGGGGAAAATCCCCCTGCTAAGATTTCCTTAACCCCTAACCCTCCCGCATTTTTTTAAGAGATTGTAATTGCATCCTTATCACCCTGTGGGAGTGCAGGGCCCTGCACTCTCATCACTCCATACTCCTCTGTGTATTTGTGTGTGGGAGCGCAGGGCCCGCTGTCCATCCATCTGTCTCTAGTAGTATCTGTATTTCTCTCCGGGGCCTGTACTGCCATCCATGCATTACCCCTTAATAGTATCTGTATTAATTTGTGGGAGCAAGGGCCCTCTGGGCCCTGTGCTCCCATGCATGAAGTCACAAAGAAATGCTTGCGTACACTTCACATTACAATATTATCCTATGGGAAATTAGGCAGTGTAAAACCACAGAACTCCAGAGTAAAATAATATACTTTCACCAAACCAGCAAAAGGCAAATCTGTGAGACAAGCCCTCTGTACCCTGAAAATTTCAGAGCAAAATTGCAAACCGTTTCTTAACACCATAGTGACAAAGAAACAGCTCTGTAAACCTCCCAGTACAATGGTATCCTATGGGAAATCAACCAAAATTCAAATCCCCAGAACTCCAAGCCATAGTAATATATTTTCACCAAATCAGCAAAAGGCACATCTTTGGAACAAGCCCTTTTTACCCTGAAAATTTCAGTCCAAACTTCTAAACTGCTTCTTTGCTATGAGATGACAAAGAAACAGCTATATAAAATTTATTTTTTTGCAAATTGCGATCTAGAATCCTGTTTTGAGAAACAAGAATCCTGTTTCGTGAAACAAGAGTCCTGTTTCGTGAAACAAGAATCCTGTTTCACACAACACATCTAACTTTTCCCATAGGAAATAATAGGACACTTTTAAATTTAACAACTTTTTAATGGATTCATATTTTTTCATCAAACCTTCAAAGGGCACATCTAAGACCTGTATACCCTAAACATTTCAGACCAAAATCCCAAGCTAGTTTTGCGCAGTGGCAGGACAAAGAATTTTACAAAATGTGGCAATTTTCACATTGTTTGACACTGCATATCTCTGCACTTGCACATGTGACCAGAACAAAACTTGCCAAATCAAGAAATCTTTGATCTCTGAAAGAGCATGCAATATTTCACATGAATCAGTCAAACAGTTCTGAAATTATTAAAGTTCAAAATATTTTGTTTAATACAAAAGTGACCTTTGAACCCTAATATATTATAAATTGCAAAAAACTGCATTAATACTCTAGTTAGGGTTACAGCCACAAAAGTAGGGAAATGTGACGTAAGAGTTTCCAAACCTAATACCCCACCCACACGCTGCACACACCAAGAAGTGTCGGGGGTGTGCCTTGGGGTCATCAGCCCTAACGCTAACCTCATTCCATGAGTAAATAAGCTGAGATGGGTACAGTATTGGAAAGTGGGGTGAACATTAGGGCTGATGACCCCAGGACACTCCCTGACGCCTGTTGGTGTGTGCAGCATGGGGTGGAGTGTTAGGTTTGGAAACCCTAAAGCTACATTTCCCTACTTTTGTAGTAGTAGTAGTACAGTGTTCCACATTGTGTGAAAATATAGAGCGGTGGTAATGGGGAGGAGCCACAGGGGGTGGGGTCACCGGGGGGCGGAGCTACCAGTGGTCGGAGTCAGTCGGGATGCAATAAATGCATAAGAAACAAGAAATAAGAGTAATATGATGATCTGGAGGCCTCTGTAGTGTGCAGTAGCAAAAGAAAATTGTGATAAAATGTACTGGAAAACCTCTGCATTCTAGTTGCAGGCCAGGCAACAGTTTGTGACAGTCCTGACATTTTGGTTCAGCCATACTACATCTCTTTACTAGTGCCTGCAAGGCCAAGATCTAATCTTCGGTTTCGCAGTCCTGCCCAATGAGCTGCAGCTTCCAAATAAGGGAAACTGTCAATATCAGGGCCCTCAATTGAGATAAGCATAAGTGCATTTAGCACACTGGCACTTAATCTATTTCGTTCTTGCGTTTTTATTCAATTCAGTGCAGAAAAACCCCTCTCACAATCTGCAGTTGACATTGGTATTATTATTGCCAGTTCTGCCAAAGTAGATATGTTTGGATACAGGTCTACATACTTAGTAGTTAGAGCATGCAGCACATCAGAAATAGTCTCAAAGGCCATCTTTTCCATGAACATGAGACTACGCAGGGAAGCCCATTCCAGTGCAGAAGCACCTACATCCACAACAGTAGCATACTGACCAAGAATAATCTCAAGGCTATCACTACCATACCCTTCCAACTCTTCAATATCACCTTCCGGTATCATGCTGGGGTCAAAGATACTGAACGCATCCAAAAGTTCTGTGCTTGGAAACCTTTGCTCAATTTGAGCAATTAGGGCCCTAATAAAGTTGTCATGCACAGAGGTTCTGAAATTATGTAACTGTGGTTCGCTAAATGGCAAGTTCAGGCCATTATCATTCAGGAGTACTAGTTCAGGTGAAACGGAGGAGAAGTACTGACCAGGTACCAGTAGGCGTGCCTAAGAATCTCTAAAGTGGAATGTAAATGTCTCTTTATATCAGTAAAATTCAGAGCTGATGTTTGAAAGCATTTAGATAAGATGCTAAGGCGTGGAAGTATGTCACACATCATGCATAAAATAGAGAAAACTCCCAATTTTCCACCATTTTTACTAGGCCCACAGCTGGGATCATGCCTTTTAGAGGCCTCTCTATGCAAGGACGTAACAACGGATGGAAAATCTTCCTTAGTGTGTCACATGCTGCATCATGGGACAACCACCTAACTACTTTTGTCTGTTTAGGCTTTAAACGGGTTTTCCATTACCTGCTGAATTTCTTTCAGAGCAGCCATGCGAACAGCAGAGTTTTCATAATATCTGTATAAGTGATCTAGTGTTTGATTAAACTTTTTAATGGCGTTCACTTCATTTGCTGCTGCCTTTACAGCCAAGGCCTCCCGGTGAGCCATACAGTGATTTTCAACAAGAATTGGGCTGACTTCTTTCAGCTTTTTAGCCACCCCGTTTTGCCTGCCCAGCATAACGGCTGCTTCATCACTGCCTAACCCTGCAAGGTGATCAGTCGAGATTTGATTGTTATCAGAGAACTCCAGCATTTTTTTAACAATTGTGTCTTCCTTTCCATCAATTAGTTCCTCAAGTTCAAGGAAAGAAACTCTGGGTTTCCCTTCTTTGTAGTACATACCATACAAAATGAGCTGCTTCATAACAGCAATATCAGTTGTTTCATCCACCAAATATGAAAAAAATCTGGCAGCCTTCCAATCTGTAAAGAACTGATCTCCTGACCACCTCACCCAGAGAGAGAACCATTTCTCTGACAGTTCGATCAGAACGATATTTAACAGCATCAGCAATATGTATATTGTCTAGGTATTTGCATCCCAATGATTTGGCGAGATCTAGCAGTGAGCCATATTTCGTTGTGTGAGGCAGCTCATTTTTTATTAGCCAGTACATGCAACGAAGGGATGCCACAAAAGCTTCTTGTTCCAGGGTCAGGGCCTGCTGCATTGCCTGCTCTATTCCACCTTTTGAAGCAGAAATTCTGCAGTTAGCTTCCAGTTCAGAAGCAACAATGTGAACTGAACTGTTCTGATGCCTTTTTATAGCATCTTCTCTGAATGTCTTACACCCACTGAGTACCCAAACTGTTCCTGATTTGGGCATCTGTTTATGTTTTATGCAAAATGCACAAAACATGCCATCATTTTCTTTGTACTGTAACCAACAGTATTTGTTAAGCCAGCCAGTATAAAATCCTGTTGCTCTATGCTTAGAGGTGTTTTTTTCTGTATTACAGGAGGAAGAAGTGCAGGGAGTTTTTTGGACAATGACGTCGATATCAACTGGACCAATTGGCATTGTCCCAATCAACTCACAATTGTCATCTTGATCAGGATGTTTCCATTTTTGAGTTAATTTGAAACCAAAGTTAGTTAGTTTCTGCATTGTGTACAATAAAGCTTTTTTTCCCCTAAGTGTTATCGTGTGTTTATTTGTCAATACAGAACGAGAGTTTGGTAATGCTGGTTGAGCCCCAAATATTTTTTCCCCACACAAATATTTTTTTGCTCCCTGAATCAGGGACAAGTGACCACTGATGAAGCTTAGACTAAGTGCACAACCTGACTAGTGGTGCAGACCCCTTGTTGGCACAGTTAAGGAGACCAGAATTTTTTCCCCACACAAATATTTTTTTGCTCCCTGAATCAGGGACAAGTGACCACTGACGAAGCTTAGACTAAGTGCACAACCTGACTAGTGGTGCAGACCCCCTGTTGGCACAGTTAAGGAGACCAGAATTTTTTCACACAAATATTTTTTTGCTCCCTGAATCAGGGACAAGTGACCACTGACGAAGCTTAGACTAAGTGCACAACCTGACTAGTGGTGCAGACCCCCTGTTGGCACAGTTAAGGAGACCAGAATTTTTTCCCACACAAATATTTTTTTGCTCCCTGAATCAGGGACAAGTGACCACTGACGAAGCTTAGACTAAGTGCACAACCTGACTAGTGGTGCAGACCCCCTGTTGGCACAGTTAAGGAGACCAGAATTTTTTTTCCCCCACACAAATATTTTTTTGCTCCCTGAATCAGGGACAAGTGACCACTGATGAAGCTTAGACTAAGTGCACAACCTGACTAGTGGTGCAGACCCCCTATTGGCACAGTTAAGGAGACCAGAATTTTTTTTCCCCCACACAAATATTTTTTTGCTCCCTGAATCAGGGACAAGTGACCACTGACGAAGCTTAGACTAAGTGTACAACCTGACTAGTGGTGCAGACCCCCTGTTGGCACAGTTAAGGAGACCAGAAATTTTTCCCCACACAAATATTTTTTTGCTCCCTGAATCAGGGACAAGTGACCACTGATGAAGCTTAGACTAATGCACAACCTGACTAGTGGTGCAGACCCCTGTTGGCACAGTTAAGGAGACCAGAATTTTTTCCCCACACAATATATTTTTGCTCCCTGAATCAGGGACAAGTGAGTACTGACGAAGCTTAGACTAAGTGCACAACCTGACTAGTGGTGCAGACCCCCTGTTGGCACAGTTAAGGAGACCAGAATTTTTTTTCCCCCACACAAATATTTTTTTGCTCCCTGAATCAGGGACAAGTGACCACTGACGAAGCTTAGACTAAGTGCACAACCTGACTAGTGGTGCAGACCCACAGACCCCCCACACAAATATTTTTTTGCTGGCTACAAAACAAATTTCTGATGGAGGGCTGTAAAGTGCACCAAAACACTTCTCTAAGAGTCATTGACTCAAATCAGCTGCTGCTCTGTGAAGTCCACACAATGATCTTTCCCTCCCCTGCCCACCTCACTCAGCCAACTTCAAAGTAGTAAATTAATAGATAGTTTTCACTGTGATCAACACTGCTAGACTTCAATACAGATTTGTTTTTTTTTCTGGGGGGGGATTAGCTGCCTGCTGTCACATCAGTAATACTATAGCCCCGACTTCCACATGCTGAAAACGATCATCTCTTTAGAAGACTCACAGTCACACTGGCAAAAACCCTCGAGTGGCAGCAGACTACTTTAGTGGGACTTACCCCTAAGTGTTGTAGCTGCTCCACTATAGGGTGTCTTAGCTGTCACTCTCCTGCTTCCTCCATGATTCGTTCCACAATTTGGCGCCTTGCATGGTCTGCTGACTGCTAGACCAACAACCCCGTGATCACCGACTGTGTAACTTTCTGACTGCGGTTGCATGCCTCCGTGACCGCTCGAATCTGCTGCCTGCATGCGTGCTCCTAACGTGCACACTCCTAGTGTGCGATCGCGAACCACGAACATTTAAAGGGACAGTAGCGCTAAGCGCTACTAGGGCAGCACAAAGCAGGAAAGAGTGGCGGCAATACAAAATGAGAGGCGGGCATTCAAGATAGCATGGAGGCCCGCCTCTCATTTTTAATGAATGGGGATCACTGTAGTAGTAATAAAAACTTTTATTTTTATACAGGGTAATGTCATTTAGGTAAAAGAACCCAGCTTACAAGGCAGTCCTGTTAGCATTTAACAAAAATCACACACAAATTACACACAGCAAACAAAAACAAACAAATATACATACCCGAAAATTAACAATGCATATCACTAAAACACCAAATATACATAAAAACAAAATCAAGACAACAATCCACAAATTTTGTATGTTTCATTTAAATATTAAATTGTATCCATCTAACTACATGTACATCTAAATTAATTTATTTAATTTATCCCCTGAATAAATATTCCTAATGTAGGTGAGGTGTGAATTATATATGGCAAATTATTCCAATGTTTGGACGCCTGGTAATTTAATGTTCATGTGGCTATAACCCTAATTAGAGCAGTTTTTTGCAATTTATTTTCTTACTTTTTGAGATATAGAGAATAATGGATTGGCAAGTGTGTGTTATGAATATTTTTTTCACACCCAAGGTGTGTGATGACTCATAAACATCAAGAGCGAAGCTCGAGAGGTTTATGTAGTCATCACACACTGAGGGTGTGAAAAAATTATTCATAGGCACACATTTGCCAATCTTTTTTTTTTTTATAATTGCTGGTGCTTTTTACTGCAGCACTGCATGAACGAGCAGTCAGTCAGTCGCAGTCTGTTCCCAATGTGACCAACTGCCGAAGCACTGCCCTAAGCGCAAGTACTGCAGGATCAACCAGATAGTGTATGGGGTTATTTTTTTGGTTCCAAAGGCAGGATCAACCACATAAATATATTTAAATAGAGATACATTACTTGCGTGAGGGCTAGGAAGCAGATAGTCAGCATGGGTGCTTCAGTCCAATCAAAATGGAGCCACCATATTGAAATTGTTGAGCATCCTGCCCACTGACAAACTAAGGGCCAATAAGGTGGTGTGCTAGGTTTGAGAGACGAGAAATGCAGGTGAAGTGAACAGATTTTTAAAGCAAAATACCGTAATAAATCATTTTCGGGTTATTACGACGTTTTGCAGAACTTGAAAACAGGTTGATAAAGGGGGTCATCAGTAATTATAGTATAATTGTATCCTTATTTGCCTGTGGGAGCACAGAGCCCTCTAGGCCCTGTGCGCCCATCCCTCCATAGACGTATATATGTATGTAGCTGTGGAAGCAAAGGCCCTATGGGCCCTGCACTTCCATTTCTAGGACAACAGTGACCAAATTATAAGGAAAGCCATCTTATTACCCAACCTCATGTACTCAGTACAGAAAGTTTTCGAATCCCCACCAAATGTAATTCTGCACAACTGCAATGCCATTCTGCACCACAGGTATGAAAACACATTTTGTTCAGAATTTCAAAAATGACAGCTGTGACATACATGATGTAGGGTAATAAGAAGTATATGTTGAAAATCTGGGGTCAAAATATTGAACATTTCCAAAGTTATGAGTGTGCATAGCAAAACTGCAATGAATGGTCATAACTTTGGCATTTTTGACCCCAGATTTTCAACTTTATGACCCCACCTCATTAACAATAGGAGATTAAGTTCGTTGAAATCCCACCCAACGGGTGAATTCCCATGCGAGTGTGAAATTACCTTTTGGTGGGAGTTGTGTAATGACAGTCATGTCGTTCTTGAGGTGGGGTCCCCAAATGGCTTCGTTGCTGAAAATTTGGGGTCAAAATATAAAAAAATGGCAAAATTATGCATAAAAGTTGAAAGCCCCATTAAAATACATTGAACCACATTTACCTTAGTTTCTCATATTGCATTCACCAGTTCCAGCAGCAAGACATGTCTTCTATCGAAGGAGAGTGGATTTTGAACCTGGGACCTGTTCAGGTGAGTGTGGGTGTGTGGGTATGTACTGGGGTGTGGTGGGTGCTGAGTGGGAGGTAGGGTTGGGGGGGCTGATCAGCGAGGGACCATTTTCTTTTTTTACTGGTTGAAAAAAAATGAGGGACCATTTTCTACATTTTAGGTTCTGGCTGCAAGGGGAGGCTGGGGGTGCAATTAGACGCCAGGGATCAATAAAACAATAAGGAGGATGGCAACTGGAGGGTGGGGGTGCCACTAGACACCATTGATCACCAAAATATAAGACAGATGGTGATCGGAGTGAAGGGGGGATGCCACTAGACACCAGGGATAAACAAAACAATAAGGGGGACAGTGATCGGAGGGTGGGGGTGCCACCAGACACCAGGGATCAACATAAAAATAAGGGGGGCCAGCGATTGGAGGGTGGAGGGGTGCCACTAGATACCAGGGATCAACAAAAAAATAATTTGAGGGTGATTGGAGGGTGCCACTAGACTCCAGAGAGGACAGGCAGTGGAGTTGAGTGGGGTGGGCAGCAAACACAAGGAAAACAGCAGCTTACATCTCACACTGCAGCCGGCAGCAGGATTTCAGCTGCAGCTGCAGAATTCAAGAAATTCCTGGTGTTGTCATGCAGAGAATGCTGGGGAAGCACTCTTCTCATTAAGCTGCACACCCTGGATTTTGGGTGCCCAGAAAAGGCATTTGCGGTCATAATTAAAAAAACAACCTTCAGAATCTAGCTAAACATGTCCAGTTTAGCTAGGTTCTGATGTTTGTTTTTTGAAATCAATTTATTTTTATGTCTTTTCCACAATTGTTAGTTCATGGAAAAAGTAGCAAGATGGTGGTGGGCATAGCACAAAAAATGTTTGGTGCACTGCCAATCAAGTGGCATTAAAACAAAAACAAGCAATTTGCAGCATCAAATTTTTACTTTCGCCACAGAACATTATCTCAAAACCACTACTTTGCATGCACATGTTGGAAAACACAAAATGTAAAAGCCTTATAACTTGGGAACCCTTAAATATTTTTTCACCAGACCTGTCAAAGGCACTACCTTGGGACATGACACATGTCCCCTGCAAATGTGGGGCAAGAATTATTTTCCATGTAGGCTGTAGCCGAGAGCATAAAAAAAAAAAATGCTAAGTGTGGGGAAAAAAATTAGACGTACAAAAAATAACACATCTGGTTCTCAGAAACTGCACAAGCTGCGACCACAAAAAAATCCACACATCAAGACCCTGCCTCCTAGAAGAAACATATAAAATTGCAGCTCATTTCGTCAAAGAGAACCAAAGATTTTAATGTACAAAGTTAGGGGTTTAACACTACTCCACCCTAGCTACAGTATAGGGGCATGGTCACGCCTCTATATTAGGGTTCAGTCTTCATTTCTATGTTTAACTGAAAATATTCAGTTTAATACCTTTGCAACCATCAAGCAATTCACATGAAAGTTTGCAAGCACCATCAGGGACTAAAGATCTCTTGATGTGGCAAGTTTCATTCTAGTCAGATATGTGGGGTGCGGAGATGTGGATTGTCAAAAAATGTGAAAATTACTACTTCGGTGAAATTCTTTATCATGCCGCTATGCAAAAATCGTGTGGAATTTTGGTCTGAAGTGTTTAGGGTATTTTGGTCGTGAGACAGAGATGTGCCTTTTGAATGTTTGGTGAAAAAATATTAATCTGTTCCAAAGTTATTACATTATTTCCTATGGCACCAGTCAGATGTCCTGCTCGAAAAAGGATTCTTTATAGCAAATGAAGAATTCTTTTTCGCAAATGCAGGATCTTTTGCCACAAATGCAGAATCTTTTTTCATGCTGCTGCCATCTTGTTTTCAGTTAGCAAGGGAAACAAAATTAAGTTGCTAAAAAAATAGAGGGCTTTAGTAAACACCAAAAGTTGTGTTGACCTAATTGGGGGCCTGTCCAATCAGATTCTGGGGTCAGTTTTATGTTAAGTTGTTCAGAAATTCATAGGTTTCATAAATTTCAGAGCTTTTAAGACATAGTCCATATGCTCGCCTTATTCTTAAGAATATCCCCCTATTCCATTTTTTATTAAGTAACTATCCAGTTTACTCTTAAAAATTTCCATATCCGCACTATCAACTATTTCTGCTGGTAGTCTGTTCCAGATCCTTGGTGCTCTAACTGTTAGCCAGTACTTTCTTTTATTTGTTTTAAATCTCTCCATTTTTATCTGTAATGTGTGTGCCCTGGTGTTATGATTATGAACCATAACATCCAGGGCAAGCTGATCCATTAATACTGGGTCATTCAGGACCCTATATATCATACACATGTCCCCTCTCAATCTTCTAAACTCCAATGAGTATAATCCTAATGATACTAGTCTTTGATCATAATCCATCCCCTGTACCTCTTTTATTCAGCAGGTGGCTCGTCTCTGTACCCTCTCTATCGATGCAATGTCCCCTACCTTATATGGTGACCACAACTGTGAACAGTATTCCAAATGGGGCTATACCAAAGATGTATACAGTGGCAACAGCACACCCTTGTCTCTACTCTTTATATGTTTGTTGATACAATATTGAATACTACCAGCTTTTTTAATAATTTGATTATAATGGGGTGTAAAGTTTAATTTATTACCAATCCTTACCCCCAAGTCGCTTTCCTCAGAGGTCTCTTTAAGATCTCTACCTCCCATTTTGTAATTCTGCATTATATTGTTCTTACCCAAATAAATCACTCTGCACTTATCCACATTATACGACGAACCGTGACTGTCTGCCCAAATTTCTAATTCGCTTAGGGCTGTCTGTAATAATTCCTCATCTTTATTCATGTTAACCACCCTTCCTATTCTGGTATCATCTGCGAATTTTGAACACCAGATATCCGGGTGGCTCTCATTGTTCCTATATAGGCATTGAACAGGCAGGGACCCAACACGAACCCTGTGGGACTCACTAGTTACCTCTGCCAATTAGAGAGTTCTCTTTTTATACCTCTCTGTGACCTATCCATCAACCAAGATTTTATCCAACAAACAACACTTTGTTTGACTTCCATATTTACTAGAGTTTCCAGTATTTTAACATGAGGTACCTTGTCGAATGCCTTGGCAAAGTCCAGGAATACCACATCCACTGCATCACCCTGTCCAATGCCTGATTTACTTTACCATAAAATTCTAACAAGTTGGTCTGGCTTGACCTTCCCTTAACAAATCCATGTTGTGTACTGTCAACCATTCATGTTCTATATTGGTATTCTAAAATGAAGTCTTTGATGAATCCCTCTAGCATTTTTCCAAGAATCAAGGTCAGGCTCACAGGCCTATAATTTTTAACTTCTTGTTTAGAACCTTTTTTGTGGATAGGTATCACATCTGCCTGTCTCCAATCATCCGGGACCTCCCCATCTCTTAGTGATTTTTGAAATATTATAGTTACTGGGCCTGCTAATTGTTCAGCCAGATCTTTAAGCACTCTAGGGTGTAACCCATCTGGGCCCTGCGCCTTATTTTGGTCCAGTTTTTGAAGTCGTAATAAGACTTCCTGCCTATCTATAATTATACCTTAGTCATCGCTAGGTATTCCACAATTTATCCCCACTAATGGTTCTCCCTTATTAAAAACGGAAGCAAAATATTTGTTACTTAATTCAGCCATACCAAAATTATCAGTAACTAGTTTCCCTTCAGTATCCATCATAGGGCCTAGCTTTTTTGATTCTCACTTCTTATTATTAATGTACTGATAAAAGGATTTGTAGTTGTCCTTTACCCTTGTAACCAATGTAACTTCAAATTTGTCCTTTGCTTCCTTAATGCTTTTTTTGGTGGTTTTTAAACACCTTTTGTAATTTGCCCAACTGTCATCATCGCCTTTTACTTTGGCTTTCCTAAAAGCTTTATTTTTTTCCTTAATTTGTTGCTTTATTATTCCTGTCATCCAGGGGGGAAGATTATTTTGAACTGGTTTATATTTATTATTCATAGGTACAAACGTATGGATCAGACCCACAATTTTATTTTTAAAGATATTCCACATATTACCTAATGATGCATCCTTAAACTCTGCCACCCAACTCCAGTTTGACAATTCTCTCTGCATGCCCTTTTTATCGGCCCTATTATAATTATACACTATAGTAGCCCCCCCCCCATTCTGGTTTATTGTCCCAATGTAATCAAATTTAACCATTAAGTGGCCATTAATGGTTAAATTTGATTACATTGGGACAGTAAACCAGAATGGGGGAGCTACTATAGTGTATAATTATAATATGAAATGTGCTGGGGTTTTTTCAGACACAGAAATCCTTTTTTGCAAACCACAGAAAAATAGTATCTTTTTCCGCAGTATGCAATAAAGGATTTTCTTTTGCTGCAAGTTGTGAAAAAACAATTTGCAAAACAGGATTTTTAGGACAGCTGTTTGTCACTTCACAGTCACAAAACTGCTTGTTCTTTTGGTCTGAAATTTTCGGGGTACAAAGGGCTTGCCCTACAGATGTGCCTTTAGCTGGTTTGGTGAAAATATATTACTTTGCTCTGGAGTTCTACAGGGTTACATTTTGCTTAGTTTACCATAGGATAACATTGTAATTGGAGGTGTACAGAGTTGTTTCTTTGTCACTCTGCTGTGAAGAAATAGTTTGCAATTTTCTTCTGAAATTTCCAAGGTACAGACAGCTTGCCCCACAAACGTGCCTTTTGTTGGTTTTGTGAAAATATATTAAAATTTGGTGTCACATTACACAGGTTTCACATTTTCCTGTGTTTTCTATAGAAGATCATTGCAGTGTCAGGTGTTTCTTTCGGTTTGCACACTACAGCATTGGAGCACATTGCCCTACACTATCTTAACAATTTAAGCAGGCCCCACATGGAAATAGGGATGCAAATACAGCATCTCAAATATTATGGATGGATGGCACTGTGCATTCCCAAATGCAAATATGAATACCATTATGACATGCTGCTGGGAGCACAGGCCTTATCCATGCATGGCAGCGCAGGGCCCAGAGGGCCTTACACTTCTTTATGTAAATATGCGGAGGATTATGGAGTGAACTTCTACAGGGAGATAAGGATACACTTATAATCTCTCAAAAATTGTAGATGGCTCCCAAAAACAAAAAAGCCTATGATTATACTTTCTCAGAAAGTAAAGGAAATTCACTTCAAAAAACTTTGTTAATGCACCTTTAGGGTTCCAGCGATAAAAGTTGGGAAATGTAGTCTTAGGGTTTCCAACCGTAACACCCCACCCCCACCATGGCTTTCCAACTCTAACACCCCCACACTCACCCTGCATTGTGGAACAGGTGTGGGGAGTGTGCCTTGGGGTTGTGAACCCTATTGCTCACCCCATTCTCCTGTACTGTACCCATCTCAGCTTACTTATTCGTGGAATGGGGTCAGGGGTGTAGCCAGGGATTTCACATCTGCACACCAAGTGGACTTGCTGCTACCACTCCCTCCCTTGTTAGGGTGAGCTACCCCCCCCACAGTGTGGCCATGCATGGGTAAATACAAATGCCATGCATTGTTCCCTAAGACACCCACATACCAGCCCAGAGCCTGTAAAGTTGTATTGTCCTTGGGATGCAAAGCAGTATTAGTGACCAGTTCTTCTAGTTTTGACTCCTATGACTAAAATTACAGAAAGGTTCAGTATTTTCTTTGTTAGTTTTCATGGAAAAAGGAAGCAGTTCAGAGCCTTTTTGCTACCCCCCTTAAATAAAATTGCACATCATGGAGTGCTTGGAGTATGCCTGCCTACACCCATGAATGGGGTGAGCATTAGGGTTCACAACCCCAAGGCACACCACCCATACCTGTTCCTGCATGCAGGGTGGAGTGTTAGGGTTGGAAAGTCAGGGTGGGGGTGGGATGTTAGGGGTGGAAACCCAGGATGAAGGTGGGATGTTAGGGTTGGAAACCCAGGGTGGAGTTGGGGGGGTTGGAAATCCTAAGACCGCATTTCCCAACCTTTGTCACTGGAACCTTAATGGTGCATTAAAGAATTTTTTTGCAGAGAATATATATACATAATATTCATTGCAAAAAAAAAATCAGTTAATGCATCAGTTAGGGTTGATATTACAGCAACAAAAGTATGGAAATTTGTTGTTAGGGTTACCAACCCTACCACCCCCCAACCCTCCACACACCAACAGGCATCAGGGTGTGCCTTGGGGTCGTTGGACCTAACTCTCACCCCATTCCATGTGTGAGGAAGCTGAGATGGCACAGTATAGGAAAATGGGGTGAGAGTTGGATCTGATGACCTCAAGGCACACCCGATGCCTGTTGGCATGTAGAGGGTGGGATGGTAGGGTTGGTAACCCTAACACCAAATTTCCATACTTTTGTTGCTGTAATATCAACCCTAACTGATGCATTAATAGAGTTTTTTGCAATTAATTTCCCTTCTTTTTGAGAAAGTGTAATCGTTTTGTATGCATGCATGTTGTAATTGTCTTTGATTTTCATGAGGGAGGGCCCAGCGCTACTATGTAACCATAAGTGTAGAGACACTGTAATTAATCCTCATCTCCCCATGGTAATGCAGGGCCCTCCATGCCTGCACTCCTATCATGCTGCCATCACTCCACAATGGTTTCCATTTGTGGGAGAGCAGGGCCCTATGGGCCCTGTACTCCCATTTATCCATAAGTGTAGAAACATTGTAATGAACCCTCATCTTCCTGTGGTAGCGCAGGGCCCTCCGGGCCCAGCAATCCCACTACTGCATAATGGACGGCCTTACATTCCCATTATTGCATAATGGTATTCATAAGTGGGAGCACAGGGCCTTCTGGGCCCTGTGCTTCCATCTACTCATAATTTTAGAGACACAGCACAGGCCTAGAGACATTCCAAGTAACCCTTGTGCTTCAATACATCTAAAGGTGGACTAAGCTGCGTTTAGCCAAAAATCTGTATCTTGAACAGTTTTTGAGATGTAAGCACTGAAAGGCACCGTGGCTGCTACAGTGTTATCCTATGGGAAATTTCTAAACTTCGGAATGTTATAGCTATGGAACCAATGCAATTTTTTCCACCAAACCAGCAAAAGGCACATCTGTGGGGCAAGCCCTTTAAACCCTGCAAATTTGAGCCCAAAAGCCTAATCGTTTAGTTGCAGTGAAGTGGCAAAGAAACAGCAATTTTTTGAAAATACTTTTTCAAATGTGCTTTAGCAAATTTTGTGACACTTCCAACAGCCACATTGGAAAAAAAAAACATATTTCCAGGTATTATTTTTAAAAACTAATGCCAGGATACTGTTTCTCAGGCCCTGATTAGGTAAATGCAACTGTTGGTGTTTACCAAGGGCCAGTATTTTTTGAATTACAGAATTTTTTACCCGTCGCTAACTGAAAACAAGATGGTGGCAGCACGACACTACTAAACCCATTTGCGGCAGTAAAACAGGCTTTTGCGAAAGCAGAAAGTGCTTTTGAGCCTCACATATATTTTTGTTCCCATAGGCTATAATGGGAAACTTTAAACTTTAATAACTTTTGAACAGATTAATATTTTTTTCACCAAATCTTCAAAAAGCACAACAGTGACCCAGACCCCATATACCCTAACAAGTTCAGATCAAACACCTAAACCATTTCGGACTTACAGACAAGCAAAAAATTTGAACCAATATGGTAAATTTTACATTTTGTGGCACTCCACAGCTCCGCAACCACACATCCGACCAGAACGAAACTTGCCAGATCAAGAGATCCATGGTACCAGATAGCCCCTGCAAAATTTCCGGTAAATCAGTTGAATGGTTACAAAGTTATTAAAGTGCAAAATTTGGGTTTAACATAGAAGTAGCCTCTGTGTGTGTGTGTGTGTGTGTGTGTGTATATATATATATATATATATATATATATATATGTAGATATAGATATATAGATGTAAGTATATAGATATATGTATGTATGTACACATATAGAAACATAGAAACATAGACTTTGACAGCAGATAAGGAAGACTTGGTCCACCTAGTCTGCCCATTTCCCTACCTGCTGGATAAGCTGCATATCCTAGTTAACCAACAGCCTATTTCTTCCTACCCCCCACAAGAAATGCCTTATGTCTGTCCCATGCATTCTTGAATTATCTCACAGTTTTAGACCCCAAAAACTCCTCAGGAAGAATGTTCCATGTGTCCACCATCCTCTCTGTGGAAAAAAATACTTCCTCACATTGCCCCTGAGCCGTCCCCCCTCTAGCTTCAAATTGTGTCCCCTTGTTCTTGCAAATCTCTTTTTCTGAAAGATGCTACCCTCTTGGACTTTGTTGAT
Organism: Neoceratodus forsteri; assembly: GCA_016271365.2. Taxonomy (NCBI): domain Eukaryota; kingdom Metazoa; phylum Chordata; order Ceratodontiformes; family Ceratodontidae; genus Neoceratodus; species Neoceratodus forsteri. The sequence continues at coordinate 1,557,496,939 of CM057455.1, forward strand.
TTCACTGAGGTACTTAAAAGTTTCTATCATGCCCCCCCTTCCCTCCTTTCCTCAAGGGAATACATATTAAGCTCCTTTAGTTTCTCCTCTTATAGCTTCTCTTGCAGACCCTGCACCATTTTAGTTGCCCTCCTCTGGATTGCCTCCATCCTGTCTATGCCCTTGCGGAGATGGGGTCTTCAGAACTGGACACAGTACTCCAGGTGGAGTCTCACCCACTATCTGTATGGAAGGATAACAACTTCCTGTTTTCTGTTGGTGATGCCTCTCCCTATACATCCTAGTATCCCCCCAGCCCTCCTTACTGCCTTCTTACATTGCTTGCCAACTTTAAGGTCATCTGATATGATTACCCCCAGGTCCCTTTCTATTTTTGTTGTTGTTACTACCCCCCCACCCCCATTGTGTACTCTTCCCCTGGGTTTTTGTTTCCCATGTGCATTATTTTGCACTTCTTTGTATTGAATCCAAGCTGCCATACTTCTGACCATTTCTCCAACCTTGCCAAGTCCCTTCTCATCCTTTCCATGCCTCCTTGTGTATCAAACCTGTTGCGGATCTTGTGTCATCTGCAAAGAGGCATACTTTTCCTTCTAGTCCCTCTGCAATTTAACTTATAAAGACATTGAAAAGGACTGGACCCAGTATTGAACCCTGCTGTACCCCACTAGTAACCACCCTTTCTTCAGAGTGGACTCCATTTACTATTACCTTCTGTGTCCTGTTGTCCAGCCAATGTTTTACTCAGGCTACCACCCTGGGACCCACTCCCAAGCTGGCTAATCTTTTTTGTGGGACTGTGTCAAATGCCTTGCTAAAGTCTAGGTAGGCCATGTCTACAGCCCCTCCCTGGTCTACTACTTTGGTCACCCAGTCGAAGAAATCAATTAGATTCATCTGACATGACTTTCCTGCTGTGAACCCATGCTGCCTTGGGTCCGGTGCCCCACTGGCCTCTAGGTACTCAACAATTCTTCCCTTCAGAAGTGATTCCATCACTTTCCCTACCACAGAGTTCGAACTGACAGGTCTGTAGTTTCCTGCCTCTGTCTTGCTCCCACTTTTGTGAAGGGGAATCACATTTGCCCTCCTTCAGTCCTCAGGTACCACACCATCTTCCCATGATTTGTTAAAAAGGGTAGTCAGTGGTGTCACTGGTTCTCCCCTTAATTCATTTAGAATTCTGGGGTGAATCCCGTCAGGCCCCATTGCTTTGTCCACCTTCAGTTTTAGGAGTTTTATTTCAGAACCCTTTTTCTGTGAAAGGACTGGGATCAATCCCCCTATCCAGAGTGCTTCTGTTAATTGAATATATAGTAAAGGACCAAGTCATCTGCATACAAGGTAGAAGAACAATGGGACAAGTATTGGATGATTAATTCTGTGTGTATGGCAAATAGAAGTGGCCCTAGAACAGAGCTTTGAGGGACGCCTCCCCGCCCTCGTGGGGGAAGGTTTAGACAGAGATTATCCAAATTTAACTCTTTGCGATCTGTGTGAAACATCATTTCTGAACCAGGAGAGAGTAGTGAGAAATCTACCTACACAGCGAGTTGTCACAGAGTAGTGAGTGGTCAACAAGGTTTGAAAGCCTTGGTCATGTCGATGAAGATGGTTTCTGTGAGGCAACCTCTGTCCATGCCTGCAGCAGTGTGATTGGTGAGAGTAAGCAAGGCAGTAGTGGTGCTATGCTTCTTAGAAAGCTATGCTGCATGCCAGAGAGGAGATCATGGGCAGTTAGATAATTGGTGAGCTGGATGAAGACAATTTTCTGTAAGATTTTATTCAGAACTGGAGTTCTGGTGAGTTGATGGTGTGGACGGTCCAGAGAAGGCCTTAGTGTAAGGGATGAGGTCTGAAAAAAAGCTGCTGAAGGCATTGGCTACGGTAATGTTATTTATACAATGAACATAATTTAAGATCATGTCAGAAGGGGAGAGATCACCATTTTTACCCGACATTTCCTTGGCGTGTCTCCAGAAAAGCTTTGGGTTGCAAGCAGTAGAGTTAGAAAGCTGCTTACAATGAGAGCTGTTATTGTGCTGCTAAGCTCTTTGTTGCTCATTACTGGATTCAGTATATGCTACCCAGTTGGTAGGAGAGGAGGAGGCCTTGTAAACAAGTTATTTGTTTATCCCTAGTGAGTAGCTTGTAGAGGAGAGGGCAGTCTAACCATTTAGTACCAGAACCTCTCACCCTTCTCTTGGTGATGGGCACAAATGTGTCTTGCAGGCCTGTGAAAGCAAAGGTGAATAAGTCTTCTGCAGAATTAGGGTCTGAAGTTGCATATGGGGAGACTAGTCAGTTAGAGACACTGCTGATCTGAAAGTCTCTGGGTCCAGATTAAAGTGTTTGCAGCATTGGATTAGTTTAGGGGGTGGCCTGGTCAGATTTGCATGCCATACTGAGAAAACAGGTGAGTGGTTGCTTATGGCATCAGGTGGCAAACTTGAGCATTTAATCTTGTCTGGGTGAGGGGTGAGTATTCAATTGATAAGGGTTAACGAGTTGCTATTGTTGGGCCTTCTAGTAGGTTCATAAATTTGCTGGGTCAGATTAAGTTTGCTAAGGGCCTGTACCATGGTCTTACTTCAGTCGGTGAACCAGTTAATATTTAAGTCCTCTAGGAGAATGAACTTGTTTTTCTTTATTACAGGTACAGTTGATGTAGTTAGTGAGGAGAGAAGACGTACCACTAGTAGGCGGTAAATAAGTGCAGAAGAGGTGGAGCAGTTTAGTGTCACCCAAGGTAAATACACCATGACAGAACTCCAAGGTTGACTCATGCTGAGGAGTAAGGCTAGGCGAAGTGACACTGAGGTGAGATTTACAATAGATTAGAGTGCCACCTCCTTTTTTGGGCCAGGACGGTAACACCAGAGGATGTTATACCTCTGGATCGTACAAAGGCTATTGGGGATGGTAGATTTCAACCAGGTCTCAGATGTAACCAGCACATCAGGTTGGTAGTGAGAAACCCAGAATAGGCGGTAAATTCATCCAACTTTGGGATGAGGCTTCTGATGTTAAGGCACACTATTTTAGGCCCTAAGTGGACTACCAAGGTGACAAACCAAAGGTAATAGGGAGATTAGTGGTAGGACCAGGGTTTAATTCAATATCACCAGCAGACATTTGGCTAATTAAAGCTGTATAAATCAAAGGATAGTATCTCAAACACACAGACTTATTGAACAGGCCCCATTGATATTTTCTTAGATAAGAGAACATCATGAAGATACAGTGACTGGGCAGTACAAAATGGGGAGTAATAGCAAATTGCAAGTGTGCTATATAGTTTGACATGAAGAAATATATTGGGGTTATGTGTGTTCTTGTACAAGATCACGGGAGGGAGGGAGTCTGGTATACTGTACACAGCACTCCCCCAAGCAGGGCAGTAATGAATGTGCACAGCAGCAACAGGCCCGGAGTTGATGCCCTTAACTGTTGCTCATTGGGCACTCTGTCTTTTCTCTGCTGATGATTGGTTAGCTGTGTTCCCAGTGGGCAGGGGAGCTGCATTGGATCTGAGGTGACACACTGAGGGAAGGGGATTCTTCTGCTGCTGGCCTCTTCTTGATAACTCCTTTCAGCAAGTGAGTCCAGTGATGAAGTGAGCTATAGCCACAGATGAGAATCTATGTAGGTAATACATCAGTGCTACTGCATTTGTGTCCTCTGGAAACAATTGCATGTTGTTTGTCTTACCTGTTGATGGCTGGCTGTAGTTTCTTGTGTGGTCTTATCCTTTTACTACTTGGGGGTGGGGAGTTAGGGTTTTGTGGTGTTAAAATGACCCCCAACCAGTTCATTAACACAGGTTTTTGCAATGAATTTCTTTTCTTTTTGAGATAGTGGAATCCTATCCTCATTCAGTCAGGTCCTGTTTACAGTAAACGGGTACAGACATGCAGGGTTTTCAAGAGAAGAGTACCTCTGTCTGTGGAAGTGCAGGGCCCTTCCAGACTCTGCACTTTCATGTGCTAATGGATGTCAAGGATTTGTTGAGCTGTCTGGTGGGCTGCAGAAGTGCAGGGCTCTGTGCTACCTTGTGGCTACAGATACAGACACACAGGGCAAAGGGTCCATCTGTCTACCAAAGAGCAGGACCCTCTGGCAGCCACGGGCACAGTGGTGCAGGGTCCTATGCCAAAAGAAGATTTCTCTTTACTATATGGTGCTTGGGCCCATGCAGGCAACCCTGTGCCTTCCCTTACCAGGCTGGAGCTGGTACCACATGACAGTGCTGTTCCCCCCCGAACTTAGCCCATCCAGCTAGCTCACTGAGCTGGCCCCCAAACTCAGCTCACCAGCACGGGATCACAGAGCACTACCCACTGGAGTAAAGCTTGCCACAACACGCAACATTTCTTAATACATTTTTTTCTTTTGAAATTTTGATTCCAAATTTTAAAGATAGTTGTTTTATGACTATCCCTTATAGACCTGACATGTGACATTTATGGAATACTGGCTTAAACATTGTTTTGTGCTACAAGGGCAAAAACACTTTTCTTCCAGGATTTGACAAACGACATCTATCACGTTTATGAGATGGTGTGAAAAAATGACAATGTTAAAAGTTTGGAGTCAGAATATTGAAAATTAGCGAAGTTATGAGTGACTGTTGAAATATTTAAACGTTCACTCATAACATGGTCATTTTACCACCACATTTTCAAGTTAGTTGTCTTATGACCGCTCCTCATGAACAAGGTAAGTGAAATTTTCAAATCTTGTCCAGAATGTGATTTCACGAAGAGCAACAGTGAAGTTACCTTTTGGCTTGGATTTGAGATGGGATCCCAAAAATGCCATGTTGAAAGTTTGGTGGAAAAATATTGAAAAATGACAAAGTTATAAGTAAAAGTTGAACATACAATGAAATGCAGTAAACGGACTTATCTTGTTTTCTCATGTCACAGTCGCCGGTTCTAGCAGCAAGATGTGTTTTTGATTTGAGAGTGCTCTAACCAGTAAACCACACTATCTTCATGGCCTGTGAGGGAGGGGGAGATTTATTTACTTTTTACAATTTATTCTTGCAAGAAAGGCCAGCTAGGCGACAACATCTCACTTCCATTGGTGTCCTTTTTTCACCCATTTTTACAATGTATTTACCCAGGACAGTTTTAGCTAAGATGCATCATTGCATTTCCAATTGGGTCTTGCTTGTACCAATATCTATAGCTGTACTTCAGCCATGTCCGTTACTCTGTGGTACAGAGTTACTCTTTACTCTATACCATATGCATATTTTATTTTCAGTTTAACTTGTGACATCTTTAGGTTTTTTGTAGGGACATGTTGGGGGTCCCCACTCAACTCACTTCAGCCATGGCTTTTACTCTGTATGATTTGTACCACATGACATGCATATTTTATTTTTGATACAACCTGTGACATCCAACTCATGTTCATTTGCCTCTAACTGGCTGGGCAATACCGCAAGGAGTAATTTCATGGCATTTTGATGTCACATCAGAAGTCTGTACCCAGCCCAGGGATGCCCTTCCTTTTGCAGTTTTTTATCAAGGCAATGATTACAATTTTTTTTAAGCTAGTTTGATAACACTGGCTCTGACTGGGGGCCTTTCATGAGTATGTGGCCCCCAACAACTGCAGGGTTCACTAGTGCCTAAAACTGGCTATGACAATAAGCATACATAATAGAACGATCCTATATAAAATCCACTTTGTAAATAACAGTAAAATCACTTAAACATTAAAAAAAAGCAGCACAAAAGTTAGAGCCAGCTGAACTTGTTCATGGGCTTAAAGGCATGGGATGTTTTTACATAAATATTTAAAACCTCATAAGCACCAGCAGTGCAGATCCCCTCAAGGAGCGTAACGTGTTTCAGAGGGCAAGGGCAGAAAACTATTGTATGTGAAACAGTTACCTGCACTTCTAGAAGAACTTTAAAAAATGTACTAGTTAGACACAGTTGAACTTGTATTTCACATTAGTTCTGTTTTTATTCTTCCCCGTTGTTTATAACTGAGGTCATATGCATGGAAAGAGGAACTTTGTTTCTTAAGAGTTCATCAGTGCTTATTCCCCACCTAATGATCAATATTCCACTTGTGGCATCATAGTTATTCCCTAACAGACTGTGATGTCACAACAGAGGACTATGATTTTAGGGAGGGAATTTGCTATAGGGCAGATGCACGTCGAGACACATATTCTGTTTTTCTGCAAATTTACTCATTATCAAATAAGTGGGAGAAGAAATCTATAGAAGGCATATTAGATATAAGCTGAAATGTGTCTCTATATTAGGTTTTCCAAAATTTCCTCAAAGGGGTCAGCAGTTCTCTAATGCATCTGTTAGGATTGAAAAAAGCAAAACTGGCAAAGTAAGCACATAAAAAATTAAGGTTCAAAGTCTCAAAAGCCTTGGCAAATTAGTGTGGAGTTCCTTGGGGTTTGAAACCCTAATACCCCCTTCTGCCCCAGCCCCTACCTTGTTGACCCAAAGACAAGCTTCCGGTCTGGGATCGTGCCCCTATAAGTCTGCTGCTTCAAGGTAGACATCCCGAGTAATGCCCCACAGTTCTGATGTTCCACATAGGGCCTGCAGGATCAGTCATAACTCTGTGCAAGACATCAGCCATAATATCCTTTGCACAAGGCCCTGTGGGCCCTGCCTAAAGCAGGATATCAGTCATAAGTTTTTCCGTGCAGGGCCCTGCATACAGCAGGACATCAGTCATAACTTTATTTGTGCAGGAACATGCAGGTCCTGCATGAAGCAGGAGATCAGTGACTCTGTAGTTTGTCCATGGGTCACGAGGGTAAGGGCTGGGCTTTATGGTTGAAAACCCTGTGGAACACACACCACCAATTTGCCAAGGTTCTTAAGACTTTAAACCATCATTTTTAATGTCCTTACTTTGCCTCATTTGTGTTTTTCAACCTTAGTAGATACACTAACTTACTTTTTTTTATAACATTAACTTATTTCTTTTACAATTGATTTCCTTACATTATGAAAAAAATTTCAGAAAGCCTGTTTGTTGTGATGGAGATAGACTTGTTACTTGCTTTGCAAGTTGCCTGTAAAGCAACTGCATGGTGACGCTCACTGTACCACACCTCCAACTTATTCTGTACATAGCTGTACAGAACCATCCATATTTTTTCTCAGTTTTAGACTGTATCACAAAAGTAGAATGTATATCTCATGAGACTGCGTACACGACCCATGTAAAAAGCTTCACAAGTCACAAAACCAGTGCCTGCTTTCTCAACTCCTCTAATTTCACAAGGTTTTTTTAAAGTATTTTTTTTACTGAAATCATTTGAAGAATCAGCCCTACACCAGGCACTGTTAATCACATAAGTTTTGGAATTAACTTCTGATACATTTTCTTGTTTTTGATGTGCATATTTTATGCGATTTCTCCCAGCTGCAGGACTGTGAACACAGAAACAGTATTGTTAGCCACGTAAATGGACTTCGGCTCATGAAACTGATGTAGCTCAGTTTTGCAAAAATTCATTTATCTTTTTAAAACATTCAAAAGGTATTCAGTGTCTGCATGAAAATGGAATTTTGCTTTGTAAACAATTTAAGAACTACAGATATGTCTCTCAAACTATCCATCCCAGAATCATCAAAGTTCGAACGAACCTGACAGTTTCAAATTTCAACATACCAACCAAAAAATTTTCTTAATTTCCTTATTTTTATGTGTTTTCAACTTCCTAGTAGTTTTGTACCACTGAACCAACCATTAAACAAATTTGCAGAATTCCAGGGTCCTTGAACTGCCTCCGCATGCCATAGTTCAGCTTAATTGGTCTATGGACAGCCACGTTATTTAGGTGCAAAACTGTGGTTATTATAGAAACATAGAACTTTAGGATTTGCTGGCAGATAAGGACCGCTTGACCCACCTAATCTGCCCATTCTTCCCTGCCTACAGTATCAGTGCAGATCCTACTTAATCTCCTGTCCATTATCCCCCCTTCCTTTTCCCTAAGATTCCCTTGTGCTTATCCCATGCATTCTTGAACTGCACCACTGTTTTTGCCCTCACCACCTTCACTGGAAGGCTGTTCCAGGAGTCCACCACTCTTTCTGTGAAGAAGTACTTCCTCACATCTCTCTTGAATTTAATCCCCTTTAGCTTCATATCATGCCCCCTGTTCTTGAGCACCTTTTTTCTGAAAAATACTTTCTTCCTGTACCTTATTCACCCCCTTTAGATATTTAATGGTCTCTATCCTATTCCTTCTTTCTCTCCTGTCATCCAGTATGTACATATTCAGGTCCTTAAATGAGTAGTACACCCAGAATTTACAAAAACACATGTTGTGCAGAGTGGTTTGATTTGTGTGTGAAGTCCTAGTGTGTCCTTCTCTCTGTCTGCTATTAGGAGTTTTCCCTAAATTAGCCTGCTAGCTTTATGGTAGTTTTACGACCCCGGGGGATCTCCATCTCAGTTAAGTTTATTGCGTTCCTTGTTCCTACAATACATCCTGTCTCTTGTGACAGTGATGTAGCCGGGACCATAGATTTGGCAGCAATCACTGCTTTACAGTTAGTTCACAACAGTAGAGATGGCTATATTTTAAAAAACTGTACAGAGTTCAGCTTGGTGACTACCCTCATTATAAAGGTTGTTTTGTTGTGAACAATTGTGACACTGGTTGTGTCTGTGTTACTTGTATGGTTTTCAAGATATTTACATTTGTTTGGCATGTCTATTAGAGTGTTCACTCAGAGAGAAAAAAGTGTTTGCTGTTTGCAAGTGCATCTGCACACATGCCAAACATACCTAAATATCTTGGAAACTTTGCAAGCTACACAAAAATGACCAGCAGCAAAACTGTTCAGGACAAAAATACCTTTACAATGAGGGTAGTTACTAAGCTGAACTCTATAGTTTTTAAAATATAGCCATCTATTTAACTGAATGTCCATATTTTTAACCAAATTTCCCACTTCGGATGGCAAATATTTTAAAAACTGCAAGGAGTTCAGCTTAGTGACTATCCTCATTGTAAAATTAATTTTGTCCTGAACAACTTTGCGGCTTGTTGTTTTTGTGTAGCTTGTATAGTTCTCAAGATATTTAGATTTGTTTGGCATGTTTGCAGATGCATTTGCAAACAGCAGATGCCTTTTTTCTCTCTGAGTGAACACTCTAGTAGACATGCCAAACAAATGTAAATATCTTGAAAACCATTCAAGTTACACATACACAACCGGTGTCACTGTTGTTCACAACAAAAATACCTTTACAATGAGGGCAGTCACCAAGCTGAACTCTGTATGTTTTTTAAAACATAGCCATCTCTGCTGTTGTAAACTGATTGTAAAGCACTGTTTGCTGCTGAATCTATGGTCCCAGCTACATCACTGTCACATGAGACAGGATGCATTGTAGGAACAAGGAACGTAATAAACTTAGCTGAGATGAAGATCCCCAGGGGTTGTAAAACTGCCATAAAGCTAGCAGGCTAATTTAGGAAAAAATCCTAATAGCAGACAGAGGGAAGGACACACTAAGACTTCACAAACAAATGAAAACACACTGCACAACATATGTTTTTGCAAATTCTGTGTGTACCACACCTTTAAGTCTCCCCTCATAGGGCTTCTGATGCAGACCTGCACCATATTAGTTGTCCTTCTCTGGACCACCTTCACTCTGTTTGTCCTTTGGGAGATGTGGTCTCCAGAACTGTGCACAGTATTCTTGGTGGGGTCTTACCAGTGATATACAGATGCAACACCACCTCCCTCTTTCCGCTGGTGATTCCTCTCCATATTCATCCCAGCATCCCACTTGCCATCCCAGCTGCCTTGTCGTACTGCCCAGCCACTTTTAGGTCATCCAATATAATTACCCCCAGGCCTCTTTCCTGTTTGGTGGTCGTCAGTACTACCCCACCCATTTTGTACTCTGCCCCAGGTTTCTGTACCGCAAGTGCATTATTTTGTACTTTTTTCACTTTGAAACTCAGCTGCCATACCCTTGACCACTCCTCAAGTTTCTCAGGTCATTGCTCATCCTTTCTACCCCCCCCCCCGAGTGTCTACCTTATTGCAAATTTTGGTGTCATCCACAAAGACGCAGACCTTCCCTTTCAGCTGCTCTATAGTGTCACTTATAAAGACATTGAAGAGGGCTGGTCCAAGCCCTGGTCCTTGAGGCACCCTACTGGTCACCTTCCCTTCCTTGGAGAGAACTTCATTTACCACCACCCTCTGCTGCATATCCCCCTAACCAATTTCTTAACAAGTTAACCACCTTTGGACCCATCCTAAGCTACCTAGCTTGCCTACAAGTTTCCTATGTGGAACGATGTTGAAAGTCTTATTGAAATCTAGGTAGGCCACGCCCACTGCTTCACCCTAATCTAGCTCCCTGATGAAGCAGTCAAATAAATCTGATGGATTCATTTGACTTGACCCCCCCCATCTGTCAATCCATGCTGCTTCGGGTCCTGCCACCCACTGAATTCAAGATCCTTTCCTTCAGCAGTGATTCCATTAACTTTCCCACCACTGAAACATAGAATTTGATGGCAGATAAGGACCGCTTGGACCACCCAGTCTGCCCATTTCCATACCTAATGGATAAGCTGCAGATCCTAGTTAACCAGCAGCCTACTTCTTCCTACCCCCACCCCCTAGAATTGCCTTATGACTGTCCCATGCATGCTTGAATTCCACCACTGTTTTTGACTCAACAACCTCCTTCAGAAGGCCATTCCATGCATCCACAACCCTCTCTGTGAAAAAATACTTCCTTAAATTACCTCTGAGCCTCCCCTCTATCTTCAAATTGTGCCCCTTGTTCTACACTTTTTGAAAGATGCTACCCTCTTAGACTTTGTTGTCTTCCTTGAGGTACTTGAAAGTTTCTATCATGTCCCCCTCTCCCTCCTTTCCTCGAGGCTATACATATTAAGCTCCTTAAGTCCTCTTCATATGTCTTCTGGTGCAGACCCTGCACCATTTTAGTTTCCCTCCTCTGGACAGCCTCCATCCTGTCTATGTCTTTGCGGAGATTGGGTCTCCAGAACTGCACGCAGTACTCCAGATGGGGTCTCACCAGCTGTCTGTACAGAGGGATAATAACTTCCTGTTTTCTACTGGTGATGCCTCTCCCTATGCATCCTAGTATCCCCCCAGCCCTTCTTGCTGACCTCTCACATTACTTGCCCACCTTTAGGTCATCTGATATGACTACCCCCAGGTCCCTTTCCATTTTTGTTGTTGTTAGTATCTCACCACCCATTGTGTACTCTTCCCCTGGGTTTTTGTTTCCCAGGTGCATTACCTTGCACTTCTTAGCATTGAATCTAAGCTGCCATACATTTGACCATTACTCTAACCTTGCCAAGTCCCTTCTCATCCTTTCCACCCCACCTTGTGCATCAACTCTGTTGCAGATCTTTGTGTCATCTGCAAAGAGACATACTTTTCCTTCCAGTCCCTCTGCAATGTCGCTTATAAAGACATTGAAGAGGACCGGTCCTAATACTGAACCCTGCGGTACCCCCCTAGTAACCCCCCTTTCTTCAGAGTGGACTCCATTTACTATTACTCTCTGTGTCCTATTCTCCAGCCAATTCTTTACCCAGGCTGTCATCTTGGGACCCACTCCCAGGCTGGCTAACTGCTGTCAGGCTGATTGGTCTATAATTGCCAGCCTCTTCCCTGCTACCCCTTTTATGTAGTGGGACTACATCCACCCTCTTCCAGTCCTCTGGAGTCACTCCTGTTTCCAATGAGCTGATAAAAGGACTGTCAGAGGTGCAGCCAGTACCTCTCTGAGCTCCCTAAATGCTGTCTGGCCCCATTGCTTTGTCCACTTTAAGACTAGTGAGTCCCTTCAGGACTCTGTCCTCTGAGAATGGACTAATGCCCACCTCCCTCCAATACTCCTGTTACTTTTTTGTGGCCCCTACCCTTCTCCTCCTTCTGTGAACACTGAGCAAAAGTATCTGTACAGGATGCCTCTGTGATTACTGAGCAAAAGCATCTGTTCAGAATGTCTGCCTTTTCCTGGTTCCTCTCTGCACAGTTCCCCCTTTCCCTTTTTACCATACAATCCCACCCCAGTCTTTCTCTTTTCACTGACATCCCTAAAAATGTCTTGTCCCATTTTGTTAACGCCTGGGCTGTTCTCTCTTCCGTTTGTGCCTTTGCACTCCTTACTGTCCTTCCTGTTTCCCTTTGTTTCCCCTGTACACTTCTCTAGCCTCCTCCCTCTGTGTCCCCCTTATACCTTCTGAATGCTACTCTCTTAGCTTTTACCTTTTTCACCACTTCTTTTGAGAAATATAGCAGTCTATTTTTCCTTTTGTTCACTCATTTTTTTTTCCATAGAGCTGTTTGCTCCTCCATTGCCACCTTTGCCTGCCATCGGGTCCATAGCCTGGCAGCTCCCAACCCCGTCAGCCATCCCCTCCTCATACCATCGCACCAGTGGGGATCTGCATGGAGTGGGGCCCAAGAGCACTGGGGGCCGTCACACACAGCAACAGAGAGACATAGGGTTTCTATGATTTTTCTCCCCTCTAGACCCAGGGCTGCATCTGGCACGGTGGGGACATGCACATGGAGGCGCCCATGTGCTTCCAGAACCACAGCCTCCTTCCATTCTTCTAACATAATGTTAGGGCCCCCCCCAAAGACCTCTGCTCTGACCCGCAGCCTCCACTGGATGTCAGGGGAGAGTGAGGAAGCTTGCCTCCCCAGTCCAGGAGATGACAGCAGCCCAGTGTTTGCTTCAATCAACTCCCAGCCCTCCCTTCCCCCGACGACCTGAGATCACTCCCTAACTTGGGTCATCAGTGTGACGTGAGGTGTGGCGTTCAGCGCCTCCAGGCCGGACATGCTTTTGCTCACTTGCATGACACAGAGGTTTGTTGCCCTCACTATGTCCCTTTTTATATTCGTCCACTGTTTTCCCACTCCACCCAAGTCATTCCCCATGCCAGCTCATCACTGAGGCATTCACGCCACTTTTATAAAATCTGCTCTCCTGAGGCCAAGGACCCTTGCGCTTGTGTTGTTCCATTCCACAACTGTCCTTATTGAACCACACTGTACGGTGATCGCTGGTCTGATAAACTGCCTGATCAACCATAATATACATAAGCTACCATACCTGTATAAGCCTATATAATATCACATATATACTAGGGTTGAGTAGGCAGTTTAATGTTAAATCGCAATATTTGCACCCTAATAATGTGCCAGTCCCTAAATTGCATAGAGTCAGTTCCAGGATCTCTGAATCCAATAAATTTGATAAAGGTCAGTTCAGCGGTTTAAAAGTTTTAGAAGGTTGGCAACCCCAAACAGTATGGAAATGAAGACCCTGGAAATTGAAACCTGAAACATTCAGGTTCATTAGCTCAGCTGCATGATATTTTGTTGGGTAACTTTGCAGATAGAGGTATAGTTTCTAAATTGTTTACAGAATAAAGTGCTGTTTTTGCCCATGTGCAGAAGATTTTTTCAACATTCTAAAGATAACCTGAGTTTTGCAAAACTGACATATGTCAGTTTTATTGGGGGGGATCCAAATTTCATTATTCTAAATCATTGTTTTGATGCACCTTTGAGTCACAAAAACAGTCCCTGAACTTTTTACATTGCTGGCAGCCAAGAACTCATCCCCGCTGCTGGCACTGGAACCCCCATAGTACCTCCAGTGGTCAGGAGCTGATCTCTGCAACTGGCAACCCCCACCCACCAGAATTATATAACAGCCTCAGTGGTTACCCAGCCCCATGACTGGTACCCTCTTCCTACCTAGACTTCAGTAAAACTGGGGGCAGTTGCTTACACTACTGCCGGTAACCCCTTCCTCCTAGTCTTCAAAAAAAAAAAAACACACCAGGTACTCAACCCCACCACTGGTACCCCTCCCACCCAGCAGATCTTGAAGAATACCAGCACTGGGTGCCCAACCCCACTGCCAGAACCCCCTCCAACCTGCCTGATCTTCAGTAATACTGGTGGCTGGTACCCAGCCCTCTTGCCAGTGACCCCCTTCTAACCGAACTTCAGTAAACCTAGAGGTGCCCAGATCCCTGCTTGTAGCTTGCAAAAGATTTAATTCACAGGGTGGAGCTGGAGGATATACCACTTGGGGTGGTGGGAGGAGCTTAGCTTGAAGTCTTCCGATGACTCAGCTTTCTCTAACAGAACTGTCAGAGTGCGGATTTGAACTGTACACCACTAGTATTACTACAGTTAAAGGTGACTAACCTATGTTTACTCACTAGTCACAGCATACAAAGAAATTAAGTGACTCAGAACTCTGCAGCATGAATAATCAGATACCGACCACTAACGGGCAGTGCAAAATCTGCAGCCAGTTTTTATTGTTCCTAATCATCCTCTGGGCGCACTAAATATTTTATTTGATTTGGTTAACCTGGAAATTGGCCCTAAAAAAACTGAATTTCTCCAACCTCTGCTAATTGGAGTTTACAAATAATGCTGATGGTAGCATACAACATGGAAGCAGGAGTTTTAATATTATTTTTCAGAGGGTGTAAGACATTCAGATAGTGATGCCCTTCCTATCTACCACCTTATACATAATGCAGCAAATTAATAGTTTATCCAATAATTTTAGGGGATGATGCATTCTGTCACCCTGTGTTACAGATAAACCACCAACACATGAGCGCACGGAGAAGTAATGCTATCACAAAACAAAATACAGTGATACAACAGGGGTGGTTGACAGGGGCATTATAATAAGCCCCTAAACATGAGAATAAGGAATAGCTACACTGTACGGGGCAGAAACTGAAATAACTGTTTTTCTGCTCCTTTATAACTAGAGACTGTACAGTGTATCATTTATTCTTTTAAGTACAGGCACGGTGACCTGCATCACATCCTGACTGTGTCTTCAAGACCCAATATAGTTAGGAAAATAAATGTTGAGGAAGCAAACGGTGGTAGTACAGTACATGGATTGTATGGTGTTTTGTTTTTTGTCACTGTTAATTTAGCAGGAATTAATTTTGCATGGACTAGCTTTAAAAACTCTGGGTTATGTAAAAATGTAAGTAAACTGTATGTAAGACACAGTAGGATGTTTTTATGCTATGTAATGACCACATGCCCAGTGCTTCAGCAACTTAAAGTGCAATTATGTCATAACCCACGCCCTAAAGTGTCTTATTATGCTAATAAAATAGATATACTGAAAAACAATAAAAAGTTAATTTTTGCACTGAAAACAGACAACTAGTATACTGTAGTCCCCACTACCTTTCATCTGTCTTTCCATTCATTCAGTAGATGGAATGTTTGTTTACCACAGAATACAGGAATTTAAAATTCTGCAGAATTCAGCTGGCAGAATGTTTGCCCCTTTCCCCCCAATACACCACCGCACGCATACAACAGAAGGCCCCATATGGAGACATGGTCTCAGTTTTAGCTGCTGTAATTAGAGCAGCAGCAGATACCCTGGTAAGCGAGGAAGAATAGGAGGGGGATTTTTCATTTGTGTATGTGTCTAAGGAGGGGATTTTGAAGAGAAAGAACTTTTTTTTTTTGTTAAGAGCTACTGACATGAATATGTCCGTAGGGCAGACAGTTCATGACAGGAAGTTGTCTGCCCAAAGACCTAATAAAGCCACTTCTTAGAAATTTTTGAAAAAGGGGTTATTTAGACACCAAATGAATGACCTTGTCGGCAGTATTTCCTTGTTCAACTGAGTTGCCCATTGTAAGCTGCAGCCCACCCTTAAAAACCACGTTATAATGATGTGAAATAGAGGAGGGGCTGCAATGTAACTAATAGGTGAACAATGGGTTTGGGGCAGTGATGACCTTTATAGGTGTTTATTTATATTTGTAGGCAATTGTATATGTAAAGGGGAAGTACACTATGGTATACTACTTCCTTTGCATGTACAGTTGCTTACAAATGTATATAAACACATATAAAGGCAGTCACTAACACAAAACGTATTAAGACACCTATTAGTTACATTGCAGCCCCTTTCCTACTTCACACCATCATAACTTGGTTTTTAGGGGTGGGGCTGCAGCTTGTGATTGGCAGCTCAGCTGAACAAGAAAGTATCATGGACAAGGCAATACATTTATCATCTAAATAACCCTCTTTTAAAAAATTAAAAAGTGGCTCTGTTAGGTACTTGGGCAAGCAGCTCTTGTCACGAGCTGCCAGCCCTGAGGACCTCAGTTGCTCTTTAATTTAAGGAATTTTTAGTTTTTAGGGCCTACAGTGGTGATCCTATAAAAGTTTGGAAGTACACTGAAGTTCTTTTAGTGAGTAAAAGTGACATTCATGTTTGTATTGACAATCAGGAATTGTTCTGGAGAGGCAATGGTATGTCACTGTGCTATGTCCTAGTTGTAGTGAGATGTCCTAAACCAATGTTTTTAGAATCTTTTGACCCGTCATGATGCAGTGCATTTCCTACTCCTTTTATAAGGGAGATTAGTCTATGGCTAAATTTTTTACATTTTTTGGTAGTCTATCCTTAGTCAATATTGTTAAAAATATAGACTTAAAAAAGTTTAACAAATATTTTCTGAATAATGTAGTGTGGTGTGAAGGGACAGAAGAGCACTATTTTTATCTCGAGGGGCTTACATTGGACAGAAACTGACAAAGAACACACTCTGTCATAGAATTCTTTGACACATAGACAGTTAAAGACAGATGCAGATTTTCATCTACCTGGTTTGCCCTGGTTTCTAACCATGAGGTATTAGCTACCAATCATATTCTCAGTACTTGTGTAAACCAGAGTTCCTAATTATCCATTTGTGTTAGTCCCACAGCACCCCACTCAGCTGGTCAGAAACACTGAGGGCATGGAGAGCATTGAGTAAAACGGTGTGTGTTGGAGTGGGGGGGGCTTAGGAACACACTTTACCAGTCCCACTTTCAAGAAACCCTAACTTTGTACCCGGGTTTTGGGGGGTATTCCAGACATGGCACAATAGCAGGATACAGGGTGTGGGAGACATACTGTGTAGAAATTTGATCAAAACGTTTAATGAAATAAAGGAAGCAGTAGAGGTCCCCAATAATCCTGTGTCTGCTTACTTGCAATGTAAGCATTATGTTAATACTCTGGACAAGGAAGACCTCCTGAAGGCAGGTATAGCTTCACTGGAGCAGGTAATTACAATCAAAAGGAACAACGCAGTTACAGTGATTTCAAGTGCTGTCATTCAGAGCAAGAGTTTGAGTTGACAACATGGCTCTGAATGTCAAATTCAAATAGGAAAGGGCTTTAAACTCTGTAATTCATAACAAGGGATGCAAGAAGGTATGTACACACACATGGGGCTTCTTGTCTGCAATAAATACAGGAAGATGCAATATAAATTTGTGAACCAAGCCACCTAGCACAGTATACAAATTTAATCTGGGTATATCCCACATCTCTGGCTGGTATAATAAGTAAGACAGCGCATATATTCATTGCATGTGGTCATGCAAACAACTGCAAATTGTTGCTGAGAGGCTGGACCAAATTTTTCACACAAGTATCCTGGTCACCCCGGTGAATATGTGGTTTGGGGTACAGGACCAATCAGAGAATAAGTTACTACTATATAAACAGAGAATAAGGCTCCTACTCACCCTAGCTAGATATTGTATACAGAATACATGGGTGTCACATGTGGCAGCCACAGTTCACATGTCATAGGAGTTGATCTTGAAAGTGCTTCCCTTGGAAAGGTGGACTCATCGGCTGGTGGACAGGGAAGGGTCTTTGAAAGCGCATGGCGTACATACATTGATTCCCTACCAGTG
Source organism: Neoceratodus forsteri (assembly GCA_016271365.2). Taxonomy (NCBI): domain Eukaryota; kingdom Metazoa; phylum Chordata; order Ceratodontiformes; family Ceratodontidae; genus Neoceratodus; species Neoceratodus forsteri. Next base: position 1,557,514,744 of record CM057455.1, read on the forward strand.
CCTTTAGGGGCTATAATAGGAACAGTTCTGGCTTAGCCCATTACTGAGCATTGCTAAGGGTTGGAAATAAGGAGTGGCAAAGGTCACAGCTGCCCGGCTGAATTATTTTAAGATCAGGGCCTGGATGAAAGATAGGGGTTGCAGGGACAACTCCTTCTTGGTTATAAAGGCAGACGTTTTAGATTACTAGTATCTTACAGGTTATCTAGTAGATGTTTCTATCTGTTATGTTCTGTGTTGCCTTTTTTCCTCCAAAATATGAGCAATCTGGTAAGGAATTAACTCAAACTGGATGCCACAGAAAATGCCATTGAATTATCTGTTTGTATAAAACCATATAATCATTTGTGTACTGCTTTGATGACAAAGATGGTGTAATATGTCCGAGCACATGTGTTGTATGTATTATGTTCGATGTTTTCATGTGGTATTGACTGGATGTTCAGACATTTCTTCAATAAAGAGATTACACAAAAAAAGATTCAGTTGCTTGCATTGTACGTATGACTACAGACATATTATCAAACTCATAGAAACATATAACCTGTACAGGGGCAGTATCGCTTTGCTTCTCCTGCTATCAAAGCCCCTCCCGATACACCCCAGCATCCTCAGTGCCCTACTGTATGTCTTATTGCACTGGACGGTTTGCTTCAGGGAGTAATTGATGATGACACCCAGATCCCCCTCCTCTATAGTAGTGTCCAGCCTGACCCCTCCCATCCATCACTCCAAACGTGGGTTCCTTTTCCCTAAATGCATTGTCAGCCAAAACCATTTATGTCACTGACTGCATATTGGGGGAGTCATATACTCCTTGTAGTGGCACAGACAAATCTCCTCTGAAACTGGCTTCCTTTTACAGCCAGTACGTCCCGCAGGGTCTCACAGCTTCCAACATCCTGGATGAGCTTAATAGAGAGCTACAGTAGTGGCTTACACGACAAGGACTTTGTGTTTTTTTGTGGCTGTCAGTGGTTCAGATATAATTATATCATGGGGTAATATGAGAGCCCAGTGGGATTGCTGAGATAGCATCAGGTGACAATGCCTGTGCACGCACGGTCCCTGTGATGCTCCCTCAGCCGAGATCCTAGGGCAGGGCAGCGCTGCTTCATTCCTCAAGAATGAAGCCTTGAGTGGCAGCCATACTGTGGTGTACCTTAGCGAGCGTGCCGTATGACACAATAGTACAAGTTTTGTGTACTGTTCAGGTAGTGACAACCCGGCCCATTGCCACTTGCATACAGTAGCCACCGATGCACGCATCCCACCAACCTCTGTCCATCCACCTCATGGTGGCCCGGTTCCCCCCTGCCATATGTTGTCGTCATGCACCCATACATCCTGTGGACCTCTGGGGAGAGCAGGCGAATTTTAGCATGGTGCCGATCCTTCAGCGGTATTTAGTGTGGGAGCCGGTGGTCCATCCACAGAGAAAGAGACAGCCACACCTGTGACATTTGTCTGCTGCCTTGTAGGGGTTGGCAATGATGTCAGTGTGTGTGTGGTGATAAAATGCTACAGAAACTTCAGATAACGTACCATAGCATATTGTGATTCATGACAGGTCTCCCAGTGAGAACCCACCATTGTGTATTGATAAGGGAAGCTAATTGTCCTTCCTTTTCAGATAGGATAAAAATAAAGTTTGGAGTTTTGTTTTTAAGGGAATACGGGGTCTACTCCCTTTGGTTATCCAAGCACTTTTTTCTAACCAACATAGTCATCTAGGAACAAGGTCCCAGTCCAGAGGTTTATTCAGAGTCCCTCTCTATAAAAAGTCTGTTGGTCAGAGGTCAGTCCTGTTTAGGTCTATTTCATTTTTTAATGGTATTCCATCTGCAGTCACCAATATTAGGACAGTCTGGATGTATAAGAATAAGTGTGTTGAATGGCTGAATACCTTTTCTGATTGTAACTGTTATTGTTAACACAGCATTGCTATGTGGATGTTTGTTTTATTATGTATGTCTGTAATATTTAATCTCGTATGTCCTCAGTGTTATGTTTTACTTGTTGCTTGTGAAAATGGGCGATTTGCTTATCTTGCTAACAAGTATAAAAAATAAAAATGAAAATGAAATGTGGAGGGAGGTGCATCTTGCTTCCCAGTCGTAGTAGTCACAGTGCACCCTGTTGACCCCTTCCATGCAGTAGGTAGCCACACGACCCTCCAGCGGATGTCCAGGGAGCCATGGTACCCTGCATTCACCGCACGGTAGTCCATTCCCCCTGCCATATAGGTGTTCCCCACCCACCTTGTGGTCATTTCGAGAGAGCATGCAAATAGTAGCATAGTGGCAACATATTTTTCTAGCAGTGTTGCCAAGTTTCATGGCACCCATGTTACGTAGTAAGCACTAACTGAAATATGTGGGTGAAGGAGGAAAACACAGAGATGCAGCACTGACCCCCCCCCCAGACTTCCCTGCCCACAGCACAATTAGGTGAGCTCTGTGGCAGACACAGTCAGCGGTGTGGGAAACATGGGACCAAACAGGAGCAGTGGCACAGTTGATCATGGCAGTGATTGCCACTCTGGAGAGCTGCACTGCACTGGCAATCCGGAACACAGGTAGGTGAGCCAGTACAATAGTAGCAGTAGGACAGTACAGGAGGGGGCCCGATTCCCCCACCTCAGAGCCACAGCGGTAGCATGTGTTATTTACTGTTAGACCCAGCAGAGAGACACAGTCACACATTCCGATGACATGAGGGTTCTGGCAGCAGTAGGTGTCCCTCCATTTCTCTCTCAGGTGTCGTGCCTCACAGTGCACCCCAGGCATGCATTAAATGCCTATAAATGCACCCCCTGTCATGGGTTATTGCTTACAGAAAGCATTGTCCGATGGAGGGTTTGTGCACATAGTGTTTTGCACACTGTCTAAATTTGATTATGCATGCCTTTCTGGAAGAGGACAGAGATGTATGTGGCAAAAAGAATATGCACACACTTAAATCTCTCCTGCAAAGCACCCCAGTGACTGTGGGCCATGCAGGAAGGACACACGACTGCCTCAGAATAACCTGTCATCCAGGATGTTACAACATGGTGGACCTCCACCTTTTACATGTCTTAGTGACTGCAGGAGCAAAAACGGCTGTAAGACAGTACACTTTGGAGAACAACATAGAGGATGCTGAATTGCTGATGTGCTGTGCACGTTAATCCTCAGTAGTGGGCTGTTTTAGGGCTTCTCTTCAAGATACTACAACCTGTTAAAGGCATCACTGGGAAGTGAATTCTAGTGCAACCACCATCAGTCAAATAATTCCATTGATTTAAGATTCTTGTATTATAGCTGACTACAGTCAGGGAAAGCTTGGTAGCTTCAGAAAGCCATTTCAGATGGAAGACTCTTGTGCCATTGGCAGGAACTTGTCGCCAAGAATCAAGACAGACATAGTCTATCAAATGATCCAAAAAGTTACTGCCAGAGATAAGCAACTCTGAGAAATGCTGGAGGCAGAGCAAAAGCAACAGTAGTACACCAATGGCACAAGATGAAACCATTCCCACAGCATGATCCCACTGTGTTACAAAACTGCAGAGAGAAAAGCATTTAAGAAGTAAATTCCACTTTGAAAAATTGACAATAGATGCAGCCCCCTCATCCATTCCTCCTGCACCTTCACAACCCTCTCTTGTCTGTCAAGCTACAAAACGGACAGCTGTTGCCTTTCATTGTACTCCCACTAGTAAACTTTGGGGTCACAGGGTTGACAGCTTTTTGGCAGAAAAAAGTATTGAATGAAATGAAGATTATAATCCTATGAAACTGTCTGTCTGTCCTGGCAAAGGGATCTCAGTCAGCATACAATGTAGACAGTAGCAGAACTTGCTGTGTAGTGTGACTATTGCGCAGTTTCGTATCTTGCATCCAGTAAATAAAAAAATATAAAAACATTTTTTCAATATTTTTCATTTAGGTATGTCCCACAGTCCTTGAACATTGCTCAGTTGTCTCTTGGTGGTGCTTAGAATGCATTTTTGTCTCTTTTCCAGGATTCGATTTTGGCCACGGGATAGCGCCAATGGTGCTCTGTTTTTTTTTTTAATGTCCCACTTTTATTTTTTGAATAGGACATAATGACGTGCTTCCATGTGTTGCCACATGGAGTGCACTTTTGGATTTCTCCATCAGACATTGTGAACACTTGTGAGCGCTCAAGTGGCTGGGGCCTGGATCTGATAGAGATTGTGAGTGCTGGGGGTGTGGATGTACTGCAGAAATCCGAAGCTGCAAGTAAAGGCCGGGAAGCTGCAAGTGAAGGCTGGCCCACCAGCGCAGTGGTTGGATTTCCACTTGCGACACCGGCGAACCGGGTTCGGGAATGAACCTGGGTTGTCAGAGGGCCGGTCGGGGGAGAAGGATCGAGCGTCTTTAGGACAGCTCTCTTTCTCTGGGGGGTGGGTGGGTCTCTGCATTCAGTGCAGGAGTGACAGCTAGCGAAAGCTGGGTGTATCGCCCCGCACACTGATGCATGGTCAAGGATCTCTGGGGTGCGACAGACGCAGGCATCATTGCACATCTCTGACCCAGTCTATAGGGATAAACTCCCTCAATGCTGGCCGTCTCTATGACACCCTGACCCCAGACTTCAATTAGCTGCCTGGCCGAGGGCGTTTCCAACCAGATAAGGTCACACGGCACCGGTGTCTGCTGTGGTGCCATGCCCCGCCTCCTGGGGGGTAAGCCAGGAGTGACTGGGAGAGCGAGGGGCTTAACAGGTGGTGGAAGCCGTGGCGGCACCGTAACTAGGGCGGAGCTCTGACGGCTTGGCAGGAGGACAAAAAGTAAGATAAATATAAAAAAAAAGCTGCAAGTGAGGGGCAGAGAAGGGGAGGACTTAAGGAAGCTAATGAGTGGCACTCACAGTATTGGAGAGGAAGTGAGTAATTGACAACTCTGAGCTGGGTCGGGTGACGTTGGACGTGTTTAGCGCTAGGGGTGGGTTCTCATGATGGCTGGCTTGTCTGCCTTTTCTTGCTTAGCGCAATGGGTGTAGGTTCCGATCAATGACCGCCTTTCTGCCAACCTGCCTAACAGTGCTGCACAGCCAATCAGTGTACAAATACTTGGTGTGTTTTACAGACAATACATTTGGTACACAGAATGTCCAAGAGGCTGTGCAGAGGAACAGGTTGACACAGTTGTTTGGGGGTCACTGGAACAGTATCAGCATCTGTTCCATTTTGTGGTTCTGGATAAACGGATCTCATTATAAATAATTACTGATGGCTCTCTCTCATCCTGAGAACTAATAGTTATAGCAGCTGAAAATAGTAACTATTTTACCCTCGTTTTCGAGATGGGGAAATGGGAGCAGGCAAGCAGACTGTGAGAGGCTCTTTGAAAACAGTTTTTTTTAAAAGCTAAATAACTATTATCTCTGCTTACTGCCTAACCCTCGTTTTTGATTCAGAGGGAATTAGGGCAGGCTGTAAGGGGCTGTTTTAAAATCCTGAGAATTAACAGCTTCTTGGAAAGATAAATATTAAATCTGCTTTCTACATAAACAAACACTCATTTTTTTGAGACAGGGGAGTTAGGGCAGGTGAGCAGGCTATCAGGGGCTATTTTAAAATCATCCTCATTTCGAGTCGGTCCTTTTTTTTTTCATTTTGTCCCCTATTTTTTAGCACCTCTGGGACAGTGTCCTGCTTCAAAAATTTTCTAGAATGAACCCTGCTTTTCACCTACCATTTTTGCATGCACCCTGCTAATAAAACATCAGTATAGAAACATAGAATTTGATGGCAGATAAGGACCGCTTGGCCCACCTAGTCTGCCCATTTCCCTACCTAACGGATAAGCTGCAGATCCTAGTTAACCAACAGCCTACTTCCTCCTACCCCCCACTAGAATTGCCTTATGTCTGTCCCATGCATTCTTGAATTCCCCCACTGTTTTTGACACCACAACCTCCTCAGGAAGGCTGTTCCATGCATCTACAACTTCACCATGAAGAAATGCATCCTCACATTACATCTGAGTCATCCCCCCTCTATCTTTAAATTGTGCCCACTTGTTCTTGCACGTCTTTTTTTCTGAAAGATGCTACCCTCTTGGACTTTGTAGATTCCCTTGAGGTACTTGATAGTTTCTATCATGTCCCCCCTCTCCCTCTTTTCCTTGAGGCTATACATATTAAGCACCTTTAGTCTTTCTTCATTTGTCTTCTGGTGCAGACCCTGCACCATTTTGGCTGCCCTCCTCTGGACAGCCTCCACCCTGTCTATGTCTTTGTGGAGATGGGGTCTCCAGAACTGCACACACTACTCCAGATGTGGTGTTACCAACTGTCTGTACAGAGGGATAACAACTTCCTGTTTTCTACTGGTGATGCCTCTCCCTATGCATCCCAGTATCCCCCAGCCCTCCTTACTGCCTTCTCACATTTGCTTACCCACCTTTAGGTCATCTGATATAACTACCACCAGGTCCCTTTCCATTTTTGTTTTTGTCAGTATAAGCAGAAGGCAGGAAGAGGAGGAAGCTGAAATGGGGAAAGGGATGGGAAAACGTGGCACAAGCAATATTGCAGTCTGGCAAAAGAAATAGTGCGGCAGTTGCTGGCACATCAATCAGTAACAGTAGTTTGTGTTCCCCACTGCTACCCAGACAGTAAGGAAAGTTAAAGTACTTGAATTTATGTGATGATGGTGATTCCCTTATAGTGCCGCACACAAACCGTGATGCAAATATAAGCCTGAAGCAAAAGGGCGACCGAAAGAACAGCACCACGCCCATAATCGGCGATGGTCTTCCAGCTACTCAAACAATAGCAATAAAATTACTTTTTTGTGGGGGTAATGTTACTCCCACACCCCCCAAAATAATATAATCAATTTGGGGGGGGGTGCGGATTTAAGAAAAATAAAAATGCAGAATCCTACTGTAGGACCCAAACCCAGGACTGCTGACTGTGTAGGCGGTGGCTCTAGCCACTACACCAAATGGCCAGCTTGGCAGGGTTTGGCCACACACCTGAATATATCATGTTACAGCCAGTATAGTTCACTGCTACACTCGCTATACAGTATCCTTCGCTGTCTTGCAAGGGTCACCCTAAACATGAGCGGTATTATTGAGTCGCTTAATAATACTCACTCATGTAGGGTGCTACCAAAGTACTTTAGTTAAAACAAAATGGGTAGCCTTTAGAAACCCAGTTGATGCAATCCACTCCAAGCTTCTTCCCAAGCTGGGAGCACTTTGCAGGAATAAAGTCTGTTATCTCGACCCTCTGCCAGACGTGAGTTAGTCTCCAAAACTTTCACCTCTGCCTTTCATTTCGGTGATGTGGTTTACAGCGGTACCCCTAAATCCACAGCACTAGGTCAAAATAATGTGGTGAAAATGGCGCAGTCAAAAAACACGCTGTAGGTTGGCCCAGTGGTGCTGAGGGTTAAGGCGCTGGATGCCGCATCTCATGCCATGCCAGCAACCCGGGTTCAGTGATGGACTCGGGTAGCTAGGGGTCAGCAGGGGAGGGAGAGGATTGAGCATCCAGAGGGCAGCTCTCCTCTCCCTGGGGTGGGGTCCAGGGATGCCCAGTGTCCTAGCAGCCCCTGATGGGGATCGGGGGCATTGCAGGTCCACCGACTGATGTAAGGGGTGGAGTGCAGCAGACACCAGCAGGTAGCCGTGCGCAAGTATCATTGCACGCTGCACTCTTAGGGGAAGAAACAAGGAAGAAAAACCCTGGCAGCCGGGAGAGGCAACAGCAGGTCTCCCGTTGGCAGAACCCCACATGCTCAGTGCTGACCATGAACCCGACCTTACCCCTTGGAATCCTTTTGGCCTCCTCCTATATGGGCCTGTCAGGAGAGGAGGGGATCCTGATACCAAAGCTTCGGTTGGAGGAGTGGTTCAGGTGAGCGGTTAGGAGGTGATGCTGAGCGAGCCCACTGGAGAGATGCCCCGGTCTGCCAGGTGAAAAAACAGAATGAAAAAAAAAAAACACACACCGTGCAGATACAAGAAAATGGGCATGGTCAAAAACAGCTCTAATATAAATACACCAACTCCAGGACCACGCATGCTGTAATGTCTACGCTGTTTTTGACTGTTCCATTTTTACATTGCTATTTTGACCGGATATGTAAATCCACCCTGGCCAGATTTAACCTGTATTCCACTTCTTCTGTCTCTTTGCTCAGGACTGCACACATCCAGCTCATCATTACTCCTAGTACACCTCTTTCTCCTTCCCTTGCAGACCACTACCTCTTTCATTGCACTTCCCTCATAGCCAAGTTTTGGTTTGGCTTTCCTGCTCCTCCCCCCACCTCCTACTACCTCTGCTCCACTGATGCCTGCCCTTCCCCCATTGCCCGTGCCAAGACCTCTGCTGGGCAGCCTAGTTATTCTTACAGACTCCCACTTCTCTGGTCCTCCCTCCCATCCACCATTCATGCTACCTGCACTCCTGTTGCTCTGAAGGTTCTTCTGCACACACACACCTGCACCTGCTCTTAATCTCCTATTTTCCCCTTGGACCTATACTGAATGTGGAAAATTATGTATATGTAATAACTGGGTATAATTTTTTCTCATAGGAGAAGCTGATTATAATTCACCGTTATAACCCGCGGGTTATAACGGCGAACACGCACCAGCTTCTCCTCAGCCTGGCTCGCGCTCAGTAACAGCGCGATATAATACAGTCTTCAATCACCGACATGACAAAAACCTCACAGAGCATTTGTGACACAAAAAGACATTCTTGTAGCCTTCAAAAACCCCAAAACGGTTTAATGCTCATTTAACTAACCTTACAATGTTACATTCTCTCTCTCTGTTTCTCTCTCTCTCTCTTTCATCGCTGACCTTCAGCCTCAGCATCTGATCAAAATATCACTGTGGCAACAACGATGACCTTAAGAGAAGAAAAAAAAATTCAAAACAAGAAGTAAAGACTCAAGTTACTTTTTTGTACACATTTCTTTGTATTTGGAGTACATTTTAACTGATAGCTATTTACAACTTGTTGATTTTACCAGCTGCCGTTCACTCACAGAACCCACAATGCAGTCCTAAAAGCAACAACTGATGCTGCTAACGTTGTTTCTAAAAGCAAAAAGTTATTCTGTCAAAAAGTTTAAAGTTCTCTTTTAAGTGCTGTTTAAAGTGTTTTAAGCTGTTTAATGTTACACAGAATAAAATTAACAAACAAAACCGTCTGTTACAGATACTTTTTGTTTATCTGGTTGGAGAAATAATGACACCCAGCAATTACATTAAACAATACATAGGGAGGCCGGCCCAGTGGCGCTGCGGGTTAAGGCGCTGGACACCTTACCTCGCGCTACGCTGGCAGCCTGGGTTCAGGAACAAACTTGGATTGCCGGGGTGCCAGCACAGGAGGGGGCAGGGTGGGAGCAGGATTGAGCGGTGGCTCTCCTCTCCCGGGATGGGGGGGATCGCCCACCCATAGTCCCGTCGCCACCTGATGGAGGTCCGGTGGCTGGCTTAGGTGGTTAGTGGCATGACTGGAAGGGAGGGGCATCCCGCAATGCACGTGCATGCCTCCACTTGCACGCATCGTATCGGGAACGCATAGGAATGGGTCAGGAGAAAACCCATGAAAAATCCACGAAAAGTGTAAATTAAAAAAAAAACAAAAAAAAAAACAATACATGGAGAGAGTGCAAAACTTGACTTTAATGCACTCCCTCGGCATGGGATGCTTTGATATACCCCTCAGGCTTCACCCTCTGGGTTTACCTAGCATCCCACACCTCAGGTGTGCATTAAATTCTCATTATGCATTCCCCACATGTATTATTGCATATTTAATTGTTTTTTGGCTTATGTATACCTTGATGCACCAGACCTAAATCTCAAGTACCACCTTACTTGGAATTGCACTGACTACTGTAAATTCCTGTAAACTTTAACTAGTAACTTTTAATTTGTTCAGTTCCTTGTCTATGCCTACTTTCCCTCCACCTGGAGTGATGTTGTTGTTGTTGTTGTATAAGTGCTACTGTACTGTTTTTGCCTATGTAGCCCCTTCCCCTAGGATGGCGTCTGGCAGTAAGCTACTGTAGTTTGGCTCAGTAGGCCTTTCCTTGTAAAACTCTTTCAGTAAATAAATAGTCAGCACCAGAATGAGTGGTAAGCAAAGATACACTACCTGTATGTACTGAGCCAGTACAAAGCTAAATGTAACTGATGAGAAGGACAAATCTGGCACTGAAGTGCATGCACTGGAGAATGCAGGTAATGAGGCAAATAAGTCCTCAGAGAATGGGGAGGAAAGACAAAATGAGGAATTGTTGGCTGTTGAAGTTAAAAAGCTAGACTAGGGGCTGGCAGTATAGCCTAGAGGTTAGAGTAACAAGTGAACGGGCTTGGTACATCCAGCACACCTGGGTTTGATTTCCACAACCTCCACTTGCATACTGTGTGACTCTGAGTGAGTCATTTAACCTCCCCAGTGCCACTGGGTTGCCATTGTAAACGGCCCTTGTCCACAGTGAGCCTTACCTGGTTACCAAAGAATTAAAAAGAAAATATATATGCAGAATGAATGTGATCATGCTCAGCTGATGGATGAGGTGTGACCTAACTATATGAAAAATATGTATTTTTTTTTTTCATTTACTGGTTGGAAGGCAGAAAACTGTTCAGTAGTCAGTCACTACAGCAGACACAATGCAGCTAGTGGTACTATTGCCTCCATTGTATACTGACTGAGATCATCTCCCATCCCCAGGACAGACAGGTGGTTTTACCTCACCACAGTCTCGAAGAGGGGGCCAGGTCAAGTTGGATTTTATTTGGTAGTGAGCATGCATCAATGATAGGAGAAGTAGACCACAAAATATATTCACAACAGCAGGAAAACACACAGGCAGCTGAGAAAAGTACTGGCATGTGTGACGTTTGTATATTAAAACATTTTTTTCATGAATGCCTGCAAGGCAAGAACAAGCATTTATTGCAAAACCTGTTTGCTTGTATGCTGTTACAGATGAGTTATAATACTGAAATTGTCATGATTGGGCAGTTGCCGCCCGAGACCATAAGCCTGGACACTCTCCACTGAAAGCCGAGACCCCAGCAGGGCTCCCAGCTCAAGACTCCGAGGGATACTCTGCCCCCAGGCAGATGGCGCTTCCACAGCCGCCACCCGAGACCACAAGCCCAGATGCTCTCCTCTGAAAGGTACGGCAAAAGCCGTTAGCCAACCGGAACGCGAGCGCCTTCTTCAGCCTCACCCTGATTGGTCCGCTGCCCGATATTGCTTTGGCCTTGTTATAACTTCTGAAAAGGGCTGTAATTGTTGTTTTTGCCAGAAATAAATGTTTAGTTTTTAATGTTAGCCTGCTTCCCAATGCCTTATTGTGCCTGCTAATCCTAAAGCCTTGAAGTGATCTCAGCTCCTTTTTGGCTGTGTCTCTGGACTCCCGACTGTTGGGCACCAAACTAAATCGGCCACTTTGTCGTATAAATTTTAATCCTGTTGCTGGACTGCATGACCTTTTGTCTCTGGCCAGTATTTAACTTCCTCCTGTCTCCTCTCTTCTCAGCCAAGACCCCAGCAGGGCCCCTAGCTCAAGACTCCGATGGAGACTCGGCTCCCCGGCGGACGGCGCTTCCACAGCCACCGCCCGAGACTACAAGCCCGGACGCTCTCCACTGAAAGGTACAGCAAAAGTTGTTTTTTTCTGCCCATCCACCCATCCCCCACCCCTACCACCTATTAAGCACGCATACGCCCCGTCTCTAGTCATTCCCACGCCCCTTCAGTCTCTCTCTCTCAGGACAAACTTAGCTTCTGAAAAACCCTTCTGTGCTCCCAGCCAAGCTCACCTACACAAGATCAGATACTGTTCATATTCTGACCTCTTAGATCTCAGGGATTCTAGTGTCGCTGGTCCTACTAAATAGCCGGTGGGTCAGTTAAACTCTCAAGCCCTGTGGCAATCTGCCTCTGGGTGCCTTAATTGCCGTGTCAACGGTTTAGATCGCAAACTCCTGGCTCTGGTCCTCTAAATTAGCCTACCAAGAACTTCCAGGTGGCGCCTTGTTGCAGCACCTTTGGAGACCCCGCATCTCCTTTCTAACTCATCCCTTTTATAGTGGCATAGGTTATTAAACTAACTTAAGCCGTGAAGCCAGCCAGCTCTATTGTACCTGTCAATCACCAAGCTCATTATGTGGGTGCCTCTTTGGTTCTATGTTTGCTTCCCCTCCTTCTCGTACCCTCTACAGTACCTAAGCTCACTCAACTTGCTTGCAGTGGGACTCATAGCCCCCCGTGGGCTACCGTGTACACAGTTTTTCCTCATACAATTACCTCTGTGCCCTCAGACTTCCTTACTTGCAGCCTGTCTCCAAAACTATGCACAGAGGTGGGACTGGTGCAGAGCTGCCACTGCAGAGTATATTCACCACTTTCACAAGCAATCACCTCCCTTGTTGTCTCCCAGCCAGGGTTTTAGTATCTGTGGTTCTAGCTCGGTTCAGATACAACCATGAGTCACCCCTCTCACGGCCTATTACCCGCATCAGACTTTCACAGCAAAAAAAAACTTAAAATGCCTCTTGCTTTTATTAGGAAGCTATTTCTCCTCCTTCTGCTATGCACTGGAGATGTCGAGCTTAACCCTAGTCCAGTTCAAACTATCACTTCGCCCTCGGACCTTGCAAACCTGAAAGGCATGCAATTCTTGCATATGAATGCTTGCAGCCTGCTAAAAAAGTTTACACTAATACAGGCCTAGGTCACTCTAAACCTGATGTATTAGTTATCTCAGAATCTTGGTTCAGGCCCTCCACGCCTGATAGGGAAATTAGCATTCCTGATTACTCCCTATTCAGAGCTGACAGGCCTACCCGGGGGGGGAGGAGTGGCCATATATGCAAAGGATAAATACACGGTAACATGTCTAGAAACGACATCCATTGCTAACCAATTCAAATGCTTGGTTCTAAAGCTGGAGATACCCTCATCCTCAGCACTACGCATTATAGGTTGCTATAGGCCACTCTCTGTTGGACCCCAAATCCTTACCCACCTAACTAATGTTATGGAACATGGCTCCTTTGAAATGGTCATCCTTGGGGACTTAAACTTTGATTGGCTGTCCCAAGCCCCGGCACGTCTCAAAGAGTTTTGTGACACCCGTGGGCTAACACAACTTATCGGTGAGCCTACTCGTCCCAACTAAAAATGCCCTGCTAATAGTACTCTGCTGGATGTCATCTTAGTAAGCAAACCACACCTCTTCTCCCACACAGGTGTATTTTTCTCTGATGTTAGTGACCATAGCATTATTGCTAGCATAAGGTCAGCCCAGTGCCCACCGTCCATGTCGAGGTTCTCTATCAAGCAGTCCAGATGCAACTTTGATCTATCTGCCTACCTTGATGATTTAAAATCTTCGATGCACTGGCAGGACTTTTACTTAGCCAACTCGGTCCAGCTTGCCTATGAGATCTTTTCCGAAATTATGACTGCGGCCCTAAACAAACATGCCCCCTCGTAAAAACCAGGGTAAGGAGAAGAACCTGTCGCTGGTTCACACCTGAACTTAAAGCAGCTTTATTAAATAGGGACAAGCTTTGGAAGAAAGCACGGTCTACGAAGGCCCTAACGGATTGATGTAATTTTAGGAATGCCAGAAACGCCTGCACCAAAATGATAAGAGATGCTAAGGCATCCTTCTATCATTCAGAACTTGAGTCTGCCTCTAGGAGCTCCGCCAAATTTTGGAAATCCATCAAGGACATGTCTGGACATACCCCTGGAACCTCCTTGCCTGCAAAAATCTTCTCTGGCAATGGCACCATCTGTGACAAACTGGAAATTCTGGATGCTTTCAACAACCACTTCGCTACCGCAGGTCTTGCCTTTGATAACTCACCTGCATGTTCCCTACGTTCTCAATGCAACGTGCACAACTCAGAACTTCTCTTAACCAGTTCAGTATTTTCCTTTCGGCATACTTCGTTGAGGGAGGTCAACGATCTCCTACTAAAGTTGGATGAGAAGAAAAGTGCCGGCGCTGACTCTCTAGATCCCTTCTTCCTAAAGGTCACCTTCCATGTCCAATCTGTACCAATTACCCACTTATTCAATCTCTCTCTCTCTCTCTCTATCCCACGGTATCCTCCCGCCTTTATGGAAAATAGCACACGTTATACCTTTGTTCAAATCTGGGGACCCTTGCGACTTAAATAATTCCAGACCAATTTCATTACTACCTATCTTGTCTAAACTATTGGAAAAAATAGTAAGTAAGCAACTGACAGCTTACATCGAAACTATGAATCTTTTAAATCCTATGCAATCTGGCTTCAGAGCACAGCACAGCACAGCACAGCACTATCACAGCCCTTGCTAAAGTGACCAATGATTGGCAACGGGACCTGAAAAACAAGAAATTTGTCTGCACAGTATTCTTAGACTTAAGCAAGACCTTGGACACTGTCGACCATGACCTGCTCCTCTCCTCTCTCGAGGCTATAGGACTGGATGCTCTGCCCCTTCATTGGTTTGCTGATTACCTCTCTAACCGTTGGCAGCAAGTAAAATCCAATGGTGAACTTTCTCCTCTTAAGCTCCTGAAAAGAGGGGTCCCTCAAGGATCGATCCTAGGCCCACTATTGTTCGCAATTGACGTAAACAACTTAGACAGTAACATAACTAAGGCCAACATTCATCTATTCGCAGATGACACGGTCCTTTACCCAAGCCGCTCCTCTCCTGAAGCAGCCTACAAAGATCTACAATCGGAATTTAACATCCTTCAGAGCCATCTGCTTAACAAAAATTTTTATTAAACAAAAAAAAAAAAACAAAGGCTATGTTGGTCTCACCTTTCCTCTCAGATGCTAACCCAGCCATGGCTAGTTCCATTCCTCAGATTACCACAATCTTGGGAGAAAACCTGGAATATGTAATCAAATTCAAGTACTTGGGGGTGTGGCTCGATCGCAAACTTTCTTTCACTGAGCATATCGAAGACCTCCTAAAGAAACTAAGACAGAGGCTTGGCCTCTTCTTTAGGATAAATAACTACCTCACCTGCAATGGCAAGAGGAGGCTGGTACAAACCACATTTCTCTCCTTGATCTACTATGCCGACTTTCTCTATAGTCACTGCCCTGCCTCGCATCTTGCTAAACTTGATACTTTGTATCACAGGGCCCTGAGATTCATCACTGGACTACCTCTCGCCACTCACCACTGTGCCCTTTACACAGCCGTAGGGTGGTCCTCCCTTCACTTCAGGAGACACAGAAATGCTATATTCTGGACCTTCAAAGCTATTATTATGAAACTTCCCCCATATATCTCCGCTTGTCTACCGCTATGCGAACCTGGTGCTATGCCCTGAGAAGCTACTTCCTTATCTACCTGAAGGTACCTAATCTAAAACCCATCTCGGGAGACCAGCCATAAGTTTTGTGCTGCCCTCTTTGTGGAATACTGTACAAAAAACCTTGAAGCTCAGCTCCCCGATCAGCCTATTCTCCTTTAAGACCCTATACGACTGCTTAGTGAAAGAATTCTGCAACTGTTTTCCCCATCATTAAAAAAAAAAAAAAAAACCTGCACCATGGCTGCCTATGCCCACTTGGGCCCTGAAATTCAGCCTAGCTCATACGGCCATCCATGTTCTTCCCCTAGCTCACCTTTGTGCTACACGCTCATTGCCATGGGCCTTGTCAGTGGCCCTTTGTCCTGGTATATCCCTCTTCCCCGTATCAGTGCTGTCCCGGTCGCATTCTCTATCCCCCCCCCCCATCTCCTGCCATCCTGGGCCCACAAGAACAAGTAGGTCTCCTATATATCTTTTGATCGAGTATGTGTCACCAGTTTGTCTATGTTATGCCTGTATTGACCATCTCCAAATGGAGCCATGTCCATGTTGACTTGCACTCGAGCACTTTTTATAGTTAAAGTTGTATTGAACTTTTGTTCCTTATATGTTCATAACTGTGCATCATTACATTGTTTGGATTGTATCTGCTTTTTTGTCACCTTGTGTAACAGGTCCATCTTGTAAATGAGCTTGCTCAACGATGTTCGCCTGTATAAATAAAGACTTTGATTGATTGATTGATAACACTACCTGTCCTGGGAATGGGATCTCCTTAAATATACAAAAGAGGCAGTACTAATAGGCTGCACTTGCTGTGAGATTCTTCTTTGCTGCGTCTGTTGTGCTTTTCATGTTTGCTTGTGCACATGCGCAAACATACAAGCATACTGGTGCTGCTCAGGCAGTGTTGGGGTCTAGGAAGGTGTGGGCTGTACATGCCAATGGATGTAGAAATGCAGGAGGCTTGCTACTCAAAAGAATGAAGGGAAGGCTGATGATGACATTATTGAGCTGGCTGACGGGCATAAACTTTGTGTAGTTCAAAGGATACAGCTGCATGTATCACACTGGTTTTCCACCAGTTAACTAGCTAGTGGACATCATCATCACGTTTTGAATTCTTCCCATCTGCTTGTCAATACCCCTGAACAATAACCAGCCACTCTGCTACACACAGTTCCTACCTGCCCTTGGGTCTGGAGCAGATGTGGTGAGTGCCATCATCAGTAGCACTTCCCTTCTTCTTACCCCACTGCCCGCCCTGGGGTTGGGAGCAACTGTTGTGTGTGCCACTGTCAGTGGCACTTCTTCCAGCCCTGCTGTTTACTGCTCAAGGTGTTAAACTCTTTAGCTTTAAAAGCTCTGAAGTCTCAAAATCTGCAAAGAAGATAAGCTCTAGAGCGCAGCCAGGTGATGCTGGATGTAGCGATATGCATAGAACAACACGCTGGATGTCAGGTGCTTTTCTACTTGTCTAGCTCCAGTGAAAGAAGATCTACCTACTCAAGAGGAGTGACAGAAGCATCCCCAATGCTGAAGAAAAAAATTTTAACAAGAGGGAGATGGGAAATTAGCTGAATACCAGATTTTTGGGATGAAACTTTACCCAAATGCAATACATCGTCAGTCCATGCTGCATGTAACTTAATAAAATTAAAGTTACAAAGAAAATAAGAGTACCAAAGTTATAGCGTGAGCATTTTAAGTAAAAATGCAGGATGTGACACAAAATTTCCAGACCTATACTGAAACAGCTTGCTTCCTTTTTAGTTTTTACCACATTGTTCATCTGCTTTTCTCTAAATATTTGTGAGTGAGCTTAATTGTTTCCTTATTGTTAGTCATATGCAAGGCCACTGATTTACGGTGATTAAAACAATTAAATTCCGTTTTCAAGACTTAAGATTCCGGAATTTCACCGGTGATTGTTACTCTAATTTCCAGATTTTACCGGGATTCTATTATCATTCTTTTAGTATGTGCATAAATAACCAGAATTAAAGAAGGCTTAATATACAGAGCATTAAATAAAGCAAACTGAAAATAGTACAGGAAGGAATTAAAAGAAAAACAGACTTTTTTATAGATTTACTGATCTGATGGAAAATGCCAGATTCCATGAAATCTTCGTTTTTAACGGTTTTCAGGCAGCCCTAATTCCGGAATTTTACCGGATTTTCCGGTAAAAACCGAAAAACAGTGGCCTTGGTCATATGTTATTGTTTTCCTTGAGTCAATACAAGTTACATCGATAAGGGTACATTCTACAGTGCCTACCTGTCAACCTCCTGCCTTACAAATCAGGGACATGGCTAAAAACATCAGGGACAAATTACCAAAATTAGGGACACCATTCACTAAAAATACCACCAACAGTTTAATCTGGTACAAGGTCAGTTGGCATTCATCTCATCTCCTTCCCAGGGTCATGCCTGAAAATAGGCAGAATTTGTCTAGTGCACTTACCCGGTCAACAAAAACTAAATAAATAAAATATTAAAAAAATGATAATATGAGCTCAAAAAGTTTACTGGAGTGTCTGTTCTAATACATAAAGCATTTTCTGATAGAAATCTAGACTGTAAAGCTAATGTTTGCCGTAATTTTATGCTTCAAATTCCAACTTTTTAGTCACAGAAACTACAGTTTTAAGAGGGACAGAAGAAATGTTTGAGGCAAAATCGGGGATGTCCCTGAAAACTGGGGACAGATGAGAGGTATGCTAGCATATGCTACATTCCCTGACAGGATGTTTCAGGTTCTCTGTATGATGGTAGTCCCATATAATTTACACACAAAAAAATACACTGTGATAAAAGTTGTCCCTTGGGTTGGTCCAGCTTACAAGACAGTTTTGTCACAGGCTTCTAATTCACTGCCACCTCCTGATTTGATCAGGAAACCACTTTTTGCCCAGCTGGGGGTCAGGAAAGTCAACAAAATAATTATTGGTAGAGTTCACTTTGGAGACGAACTCCAAACAGGCTCCGGCAGAAATAAGTAAGCAATAACCCACGACAGGGTGTGCACTTATTAAAATGCACACCCTGGAGTGGGTTATTGCGCTTATAACATGGGCCACATATCGAGAGAAACGGACGAAAACTTGTGGATTAATAGAAGAAAAACTGTGGGGACTACTTAGTGTTCCTACACTCGTTTTGGCCGGTATACCACATCCATGTGTGTTCTGCCACAGGAAAACAGTGCTTGTTACAGAGATTTGTGATACACAGGCTAACACAGTAGTATCAAGGGGCACACTGATGTGTCTTTACTACTTCTCATTTCTTACATATGTTGCAGATACACCACTAACTACTACAGAGGGAGGGTGACAGACAGAGGCATACAGAGGTGTACCATGTGATGTCTCTTTTTTTCCATATACTGTACCATATGCTGCTGTTTTCAGTGCTTTGTTGTTGCCTGCAGGTACGTAGTTAATTAAATGTTGTATTGTTTCATGAGGTACTGTGTCATTCTCAGATAGCAGGACCACATACTGCGTTCTGATTACAGTCCAAGATGGATTTCGGCTATGTACTCTTCGCCCGATGTTGCTGAACATACATGAGTTGCACAACATTGTACTTGTGGAGACAGAGACACACATTTCTGTGTTGCACTATTGGCTCCCTAGGTCTTTGCCTCTCATTATGCGGTCACCTGCAGTGATAATCAACAGACTGAAAGGTGCATGAAGAGCTCCTGTGACATCCACTTGCAGGTCTTGGGTTCGTACTTATTGCACATACTATGCAGCTGAGCGGGTCCGTGGGATGGGTAATCACCTCCTCACCTCCATGGCGATATCAACTTCCACACAACGGACAGGCAGCTAGCTTGCACAAAGCGTGATGTGCATGCTTCACCTCAGCATGTCTTTATCGGTCTCCTGAATGGAGTCCTGTAGGCAACAGAACCAGGGCATTGTCCACCCGGCTGCTCACCTGAGTAGCGAATGGAGAAGAGGCAAACGGTGACTTTTTGGTGCACAGGTAGGCGGGTTTCATAAACAGCCACATGCACGTTAGGGCTCAGCAGTTCTGTGTTACTCTGCAACTATGGATTGCTGCAACCAGGGGAATGGGGACATGCGGTTAATTATCTGTGCATTTCTCTATGTGTTTTACTACCATACTAGCAGTACGCCGCTTCCGAATGTCTATGTACTTGGATTGTGAGGCAGATTTTCTTGTGGAAACTACAATTTTTCTTTCTTGCTGCGAACAAGGATATGTTAGGATCTTCAAGGTCCATTGGGTGGGTGGGCAGACTCGCTTAGCAGAGAAAACAAAATGGCTACGTTTCACGGTCTTCAAACTCCAGCACATTTAGTTTGGTCACTTGTACACTATTTCTCCTCTGTGACTTCTCACCACATCCACTTACTGTAAGATTATCGTAATTAATGAATGGTCACGTGACCCATTTTGTCCAATCATGTTTCAGAAACCTAGATGCCCATGTTATAATAAAAATTACCTTGTCAATAATGAGGTAGTCACTGGTTCTATCAAAAATAGATTCTTTACTAGAAGATACTACAGCTATTTACTTTACAAAACAGGATATATTTACAGTATGATAAACGGTTTATACGTTTTACTTGTTTACTGAGAATAGAAAATAAAGTTTAACAGACAAATGATTTGTCAGAAAAAAACTCAAACTTTAACCTCACCTAAAGACTCTTTACCTGCTGCTAGCTACAGAAGATATTCCCCCTAGGCTGTGCTTGCTTCTAGCAAGACCCCCTTCTTCAGATGCCAAATGTCCAAATGGAGAAATCATGATAAGATTTTTGCTGATATTTGTCTGGAAGTAATGACTTGTTATAAATATTTAGGCTTACATGTTGACTCTACTAACTCTTGGAAAAGTCACACAGTTGCTGTTAAAAAGCAAAGTATTTTAGCCTCTAAAGCTATCATAAGATTTGGACATAATTTTACAGGTAATTCTTTTGCAGCGCTAAAACAGACATTTGATGCAAATGTCTTTAACGGTATTATCTATATTATCTATGGGCATAGTGTTTGGGGGGGGTTCGAGGCTCAAGCCCCCCCCCCCAGGATAGGATAGTCTAAAAATAGATTAACTGTGTAAGCCAATAGTTTTGAGTCTGAGAGCTCCCCCACCCCATGAGAAAACCTAAACTCTACGCCCTTGTGTATGAGGCAGAATTATGGGCTTTTTCTAAATAAATAAATATTTAGAACCAATACAAAGTATGTTTTATAAACAAGTTGTAAACTTGGGCAGATATTTTTCATCAGCTCTGCTAAGGAGTGAACTGAAATTAAAATCAGTCGCAACACTGGCCCTTATTAGTGCAGTTACCCGGTGGGGGAAGATTGTCTCTCTAAAGGAGGACAGAACATTAAACAAGTGCTAGCTGGATAGTTTTTGTAACAGAACCTCCATTTCTTGGTTTTGCAGTTTGAACAGTATGCTAAAAAGAATGGGTTTAATAGACATCTGGTATCCCTATGTAATGGCAGTAGTAGCTTTGTTGCTATGGCCATTCAAAGGGTATTGGATTGTTTCTTTTAAGAAGAATTTGCCAAATCAGCTGACATTCCAATGGCTAAACTATATTGTAAATTGAGAGTCCCAGGGAAAAAATGAGAAATATTTATTGTTCTGTGAAAAAGAAGGCCATAGAAATGCACTCTTTAAGTTTAGGTGTGGTTCCTTGTCTGACAAAAGATGGCTATTGACAGGGGGCCAGATTTTAAAGCGTGGCGCAGGGCTTCCATCCAGCCCTGCACCATGACACTTTGGTTTTGGCAGTGCCCCAACCGGGGAGGGGACAGGGTACGGAAAATGAAAGCAGGTTTTATCAATGGTTACATACAGTACATGAATCACATCTAACTTTTTACTTTGAACCACATCATAGAAATATATTCAGTGTCTTAATATACATCAAAAGGAATTTTTTTTTTACCAAATACACGCTGTCATTTTTTCCATCCAGTCTGCATATAGCATCCCTACCAACATGCTGGCCAATTTGTGTTAGTAAAAAATTCCTTTCTCAGGTCTGTCGTGGTCAGGAACAAGGCTCCCCCAGCCGTTCCAAGGTCTCATCCATTCTGGACATGGGGTAGGCATCCAACTCCATGCAGCTGTTGAGCCTCCAGTAATCGACACAGAACCATGTGGAGATTCCATCCTTGGGGATCAGGACCACGGGCAAGGCACACTGTCTACTGGACTCCTGGATCACTCTAAGGGCCAACATCTCCCTGAATTACTCTTGTGTGGTCTGCTTAACCCCTCACGTACCCTGTAGGGAGAACTGCCTCTGTGGCACTTGGGTCCCAGTGTCCGAGCGGTGTTCAGCCTTCATGGTGTATCCCGGTTTCCCCGTGAACATTTGCCCGAATGCTCACAGAACCCTCCCTCATCTCTTCTGCCTTGGCTGGTGTCAGCTGCCCTGAGAGGGTGAGGTTATCCACTGAGGATCCCTCCTGTACCTCCCCAAGGAGGTCCACTAGGAGATCCGCCTCATTTTCCTCTTCTGGTACACTGCACACACTGAGGATCATTTCATCCCTATCATAGTAGGGCTTCATCGTAGTAACATGATATACCCTCTGCCTGCCCCTTCTGTCAGGCAGTCCTACTACATAATTGACCTCACCCACCTTCCTGATTGTGGAAAATGGGCCCCTCCATGCTGCCCGCAGTTTATTTTGTTGGACTGGGACAAGTAACATCACTTGCTGTCTGACTTCATACTCCCAGGCTCTGTCCCCACGGTCGTACCAGTTTTTCTGTTGCTGTTGTGCAGTGGCTAAGTGCTCCTGGTGAGCCCCATGCACTCCTTAAGCCGTGTCCTGAAATTCAGGACATACTCCACAACAGATTCCCCTTGAGAGGCAAGATCACCTTCTCGATCCTCCTTGACTAAATCTAGGGGTCCCCTCACCCTGTGACCAAACAGCAGCTTGAAGGATGAGAACCCTGTGGACTCCTGTAGGACGTCCCTGTACGTAAACAGGAGGCGGGCCAAATATTTGTCCCACTACTTCTTGTGCTGGTCAGCAGATGTCCTGAACATAGTTCTGAGGGCCCCATTGAACTGCTCAACCAGGCCATTTGTCTCGAGGTGATAGGGTGAGGCACAGAGTTATTTCACCCCGCAGTTCTCCCACAGACTAGTCATTAATGACAACATGAAATTTTTCCCCTGGTATGACAAAATCTCCTTGGGAAATCCCGCGTGGCTAAAGATTCCCAGGAGCTCATCAGTCACTTTTTAGGCCTCAATGGAAGACATGGCCACTGCCTCAGGGTACCTGGTTAGTAGTCCACAGCAGCCAATATGTATCTTTTGCCCATGTGACTTGGGGTGCTCAGGGACCCCACTATGTACCCAGCTACACTCTTAAAGGGTTCATCAATAATAGGCAGGGGCACCAAAGCCACCTTAGCCTTGTCCCCTACCTTTCCCACCCTGTGGCACTGTGGACAAGTCCAACAGTAATTTGCCACATCTGTGTACATGCTTAGTCAAAAGAAGTTATTGGCAAGATGCGTTTTTGTGTGGTTAATAACCAGGTGTTGTGAAAAAGGGATGTCGTGGGATAGGGCCAACAGCTGCTTGTGGTAGTCCTGGGGGACTACCAGCTGCTGAGGTACCTCTCCCTCTAGTCCCCTCTGTGGTGTACGCTCCCTGTACAACAGCCCATTCTCCCAGTAAGCTGACTTTTTGCTCCCCTGAGAGTTCTCAACACTCTCTGCTATCTCTCTCAGTTTCTGGAGGGTAGGATTAGCCAGCTGAGCTCTGCCCAGCTCCTACCATCTGACCCTCACCAGCTCGTCTTCAGAAGGAAATCTGCCCCCAGCTGATACCTCCTCTGTTTGAAGCTGGGGCTCAGGGTTGCTATTCCTAGATAGCCCTTCATCCACATTAGCTGTTTCCTCAATTGCTGAGGGAGGTATTAGCATGGTCTGCATCGCCCCTTCCTCACCATCAGAAGCATGCTCCTTTGCCTGACTATAGGTAGTAACACACACTAGGTTTTCCTTGTGGTCAAAATCATTCCCCATGATCACCTCCACAGGGACATCAGGTACAATTCCACCTCCTGTGCTCCATGGCCACCTTCCCAGCTGAGGAAGACCCAAGTTATTGGCACTTGGACCACTGGACATGTGACTCCCCGAATCTTGGAAAACTGCCCTAGCAGAATCTTCTTCACCTGGATCATATCCTGCCTCACCATGGAGATGGAGGCACTAGTGTCCCTCAGTCCCTGTGTTATTGTCTCATTAACTAGGATTAGGTGCATATGCATGGAGGAGTTTGGTGGCATTACAGTGTGTGCACAGGTTGCAGTCTGCTGGGTACTGTCTTGATCACCCCCTTCCCCAGGCTTTTGCCCTTTGCTCATGTTTTTAAGGCAGTCATAGGACAGACACCCCACTTTCTGGCAAATCCAGCATTCCCCTTAGGACCGGTGGGTTCTATTTTGGGCTCAGGCGCAGGCGAGTTTACTTTAGGCTGCCCTGCCTGGGTCCCATTAAAACCATGTGCTGTCCCACCTCCATTGTTCCTATACTACAAGTGTGGTCTGCTGGCCACATACAATTCGGCCCTTTCTACTGCCTCCTTTGCAGAGTTGCTTGCCCAATCCAGTAGCCATATGGGCAGGTTCTTTGGTACAATTTTAAGAAATTATTCCCTTATCTTTTATTTTCTCTACAGTTCTAGCTCTAGCCCCATCCACACTGTGGTCTAAATAGGCACATATTTGGACATGCAATTCTACATTGCTGTCTCCTGGGCCTTTTCTTAATTCTCTGAATTTTCACCTATAAGCCTCAAGAGTCAGTTCAAAATGTTTTAATGATACCCTTTTAACTTTATCATAGTCCATACAGTCTTTATCATCCCTTCTAGCAAATGCTTGCAAAGCACAGCCAGTAAGCAATGGTATAAAGTGGGCCACCCATGTAACCCTGTCCAATTTAAACTGCACATATACCCTGTCAAATTATTTTAGAAACAAATCAAGATCTTCCCTGTCCCGGTATTAAGGAAACATTTTTAAATTAATTGTGGCTTCCTGGGTTGGACCCCCAAGCCATTATTTAAGGTTTTGCTGCAGTGTTTGCTGGTGCAGTTTCACCATCTCTTTCTCATGCTGCTGTCTCTGGATCTCTTCCTGTTATTCTTTCTATCTTTTCCTTCTCTTTTTTCTGCCTGCATCAGGATTTCATGCTGGCGAGCCTTCTGTTTCCTCCTGCTTCAAGATTTCTTGCTACTGAGCATTCTCTTTTTTTTCTCAGCCTCCAGCCTTACGCTCTCCTTTTCAGCCTCAAACCTTACCCTCTGCTGTTTGGCCTCCTTCAGCACAAGCTCAATCCTTAGAACTTGCATCTGATTCTGAGCCTCTGCTGCACCAGCTCTTAGTTCAGATTTGAGCTGTGCAACTTCACCAGCTCATAGTTCGAGGTGTCCCTCTGATTCAGCCACTGTGACTTCAGCCTCACTACCTTGGTCACCTTCCTCAGCAACCACCTGCTGCACAGGTATTTGGTCATACATCTCTGAGACTGTCTGCCCCCCCCCTTGCATTCAATCCTGCTCCAAAAGGGTTTCTATGAGTCCATTCTTTGTCAGTCCCACATAGACAATTCCCCCCATCTGCACACAGTTCACAAAGCTGATGCACATTAAATCTGCCATATGCTGAGGATCTCATCTTTTCTAACTATGCTGCACTAAGCTGTTCATCTAGAAATTAAAAAAAACTGTAATAAACAATACAACCTTTTGTATATCCTGTTTTGTGACTTTTAAGGTATATTTCTATTGGCCATCTGTTGCTCAGTATGCTAGGTAAGGCTTTTACCTCTCTCCCAGAGTTCCTGCCTCTATAGGAAAGCACACTGTGCACAAATACTGGCTTTAAACTTGTGCACTGATCCTCACTACTCTGCCACCAGTTGTGGCACAACCTGCCCCTTGGCCCGTCCCAGCTTACAGGCAGTTTTATTGGGAGCTTCTAATTCACTGCCACCACCTGATTTTATCAGGAAATCACTTTTTGCACTGCTTGGGGTCAGGAAGGTCAACACAATAATTATTGGTAGAGTGCACTTTGAGACAGACTGCAAACTGGGTCCAGCTAAAGTAACAGGGTTGTACAGACCAGCAAATGCCTGGGGTGAAATGGTCTCTAGAACGTGGTTTTCCATATCTAGTTTCCATACTCAAGGGCTCCAGTACTTTGGGGCCGATAGCTTGGCTGGCCCCGGAATCCCATCTGACTTGAGTGGTGTTATGCAATGCCAGGTCAGTTTGAAACAAGACAGCGGTTATCGCTGATCTTGTTGGGACAGCAGACCTGGCCTGCATCACTGAGACCTGGCTTGATGACAGTGCTGGCCCCATTTTAGAGGTGGCGACCCTGGCCAGGTTCTTGGTGATACACGGCTCAAGATCGGACTGCAGGGAAGTAGGTGTAGTCATTTGTTTTAGATCAGAATTGGGCCTTACTGGTGTGCCAGTTAAGGAGGTCAGATCATTTGAGTTTACCATAGTAGCAGGTGTGGGCTGCAGGATCATTCTAATCTGCCGTCCACCCGGAGGTGAGAAATTGTTTCTGCAGGAATTAGCAGACTTCTTCATCAACATGGCGTTTGAGTCACCCAGGTTGATGGTCCTGAGCGACTTCAACACCTGGGTTGACAGTGAACTCTCGCAGTTTGAGCAAGACTTCCTCTAACTTATGAATTTGTTGGGGTTCACTCACATAGTTGCCTCTGCTACTCATAGTCACGGTCACTCACTTGATCTGGTCTTCCTTCTGGGGCTGGAGACCTCTGACTTGGTGGTGGAACCAGTCATATGGCCTGATCACCACACAGTAAGGTTCAATCTCCAGGCCCCCCCTTATAGGTTGCCCCTGTGGAGATGGTCAGATACCGCCCATTGAGGGATGTAACCCTGGAAGGCCTACTGGCGGTGTTAGACCCATCGGGATTCTTAGGGGTTGGCGAGGATCCAGAGAGTTTAGTTCAGGCTGATTATAAGGCTGTTACTGAGGCTCTGGATTCTATTGCCCCAGTCCGTATTCACCCTCAGTTCCCTAGTTTGATGGGACCTTGAGGGAGTTGAGACGAGTTGGACGAAGGTTAGAGCATCGCTGGCAGTAATCTGCCCTTGAGGCTGACCACTTTAGATTGATGGATCATTATCAAAGCTATCAATCAGCAATCACTCTTAAGAAGGCAGAGTTCCTGTCTGGTGAGGTTGCTGCTGCTCAGAATTGACTGGCTCAGCTCTTTTGAACTGTGGACAGGTTGTGCAATCCAACCTGTCTACAGTTCGAAGTGCATTTTCACAAGTTAAGTGTGAGGAGTTTGCTCAATTCTTTGCAAATAAGGTGGCCAACATCAGGGCCTAGATCCATCCAGTGCTCTCTATGGGGGTTGACTGTGGTTGGTGCACAGTCACTACTCCTCGGTTTTCTTGTATATCTTTCAACCAGCTGGAGATCGTGGACATCGTGCAGATTGCCCAGAATTTGTGGCCAACATGCCTATTATCGGGGTGTATTGAGTCCATTGGCCAGTCCTTGCAAAGACTGTGTGGTGCTCCCTAGAGTGGGGTGTGTTTCCCAGCTCCCTGAAGGAGGCGGTGGTGACACCGCTCCTCAAGAAAGCTGCTTTGGACCCTAACTGCTTTGCTAACTACAGGCCTATCTCTAACCTTCCCTTTGTTGGGAAGGTGATTGAGAAAGTAGTTGCGCTGCAACTGGAGAACCATCTTACCATCCACGATGTCTACGTTCCTCTCTAGTCAGTTTTCCGGAAAAGACATAGTACCGAGACCACTCTTGTTCGGGTGCTCAATGATCTTCTGATGGCGAGAGATCAGAAGTGTCGCTCCATCTTGGTGCTTCTTGATCTCTCCTCAGCATTTGACACCATGGACCATGGGGTGCTGCTCAAGTGCCTGAGGGTTATCTGTGGCCTGGCTGGTCCAATCCTCAGATGGTTTCAATCTTTCCACACCAACAGATTTCAGAGGGTGATGTAGTTTGTTTTTTTTTTCTCCTCTGATCCATTCTCTCTGCCATGTGGGGTCCCTTAGGGCTCTGGTGCTGTCCCCTATGTTGTGTGCAGTGTACATGCTGCCCCTCAGAGACACTGTAAGATGATATGGACTGAGGTTTCACTGCTACGCTGATGATACACAGCTCTGTCTGTCTTTTGCGCCCAACCAGAATAGTGCAGTCTTGGCGTTTAACAGCTGTCTAGTGGAAATCCATGACTGGATGAAATTCAGCTGGCTGAAACTGAATTCTGAGAAGACTGAGGTTTTGGTGGTGGATCCGGGTCACCGGATAGAGAGGTCAGTAGCGGGGTTACCCTCTGGTCTTTGGCTTGAGGGTGCCCAGCTGTCTTCGTCTGAATGGGTGCGTGATCTGGGGGTGGTTCTTGATGATGGACTGACACCGCATTCACAGGTGTCGACAGTCGTCAAGTCTTCCTTTTACCATCTTAAGAACATCACCAGGATTAGGCACCTTGTTCTGTCTGGTGACCTGCCTATGTTGCTCCATGCCTTTGTGACTTCATGCCTACACTATTGCAGGTCACTCTACCTGGGGCTTCCGGGAGTTGATATCCATCACTTGCAGCTGGTGCAGAATGCTGCAGCATGGTTGTTGACTGCGACTTCTTGTTTGAGTCATATTACTCCCATGCTGAGTGAACTGCACTGGCTGCCTATACAGTGGCGGATCACCTTCACGGTCGGACGCCTGACCTATAAAGCCCTGCAGGACTGGGTCCAAGCTATCTGCAAGAGCTCCTGACTCCCTACAACCCTGGCTGTCCTCTCCACTCAACTGACAAGGGGTTATTAGAGGTTCCTAAGGTTCAGCTTAAAACGTGGGGGCCTGGGCTTTTATGTTTTGTGCCCATTCTCTGTGGAACTCTCTGCCTCATCAGATTCAAGAGTGCAGGACCATGGAGATCTTCAAAGCATGCCTAAAACCTACTTGTTTCAGCAAGCATTTAGTATTTAGTGATAATATTATCTGTTTTATTTAAATTCATGTTGTAAATAATTTTAGACAGTGTTGTCATATTTATATGATATTTTAACTATGTACAGCACTTCGATTTTTAGAATTGCACTCAATAAATAAAGTATATTAATATTATAATAAAAATGACCTTGTCAATAATGAGGCAGTCACTGGTTCTATCAAAAATAGATTCTTTACTAGAAGATGCTATAGGTGTTTACAAACGAGATATATTTACAGTAAGACAAAAGGTTTACACATTTACTGAGAACAGAAAATAAGTTTGACAGATGATTTATCAGGAAAAACACTCAAACTTTAGCCTCACCTAAAGTTTCTTTACCTGCCGCTAGCTACAGAAGACATTCCCCCCTAGGCTGTGCTTCCTTACCTAGCTAAATTCCAGCAGAGGTGTCGAGTGTGTGTGTGTGTGTGTATCTATCTCCTTAGCCCTTCCTTACTGTCTCTTGAAGTTTTGTGACATGCAACTGGGTCCATTGCCTGACATGGGAACATATCTCAAGAAAGACTCCCCACTGAGATTATGACTTATCTTCCCCCCATGCTCATCCTGTCAGCAATTACTGCTAACCTTCCCATGAGAATATCGGCACCTACACAGTGAGTGACCAGCTCTCATTAGCTGCCTATATATGTGACCTGGGAGCCATCTTGTGTCCATCCAAAACAGAACCTATAACAGATGAATATTTATACTAACAGAAAAAGTATAACTAAATCTAATCCCATTTCCTATCACATACACAGAGCTCTATGTTGCAACACACTTTAACATCCTAGATATTTCAACATACTGTGGTGACTAAACAGTGCAACATATTGAAAAATGTAACACTCATCCAGTCAGTGTTCGGTTTTGGTTTATAGAGTCTGCCATTCAAGACTGTGTGTTTGCTCACGTTGCTTCTCTCACAGGGGCCATGAATGTCTTTCAGCTGCCCAGAAAGAATGCCTACATGGAATGTCAGCCATCCAGAACTCTTATGCAGTAATGTACAGTCAGCACTTGTTTATCTGGCTCTCATTTATCCATTTCTCTCATGTATCCGTCTATGACTGCATAATAATTTCCCATTTTGTTTACACTCGTTTATCCATCCCTGGTGTTATCTGTTTCCGTCACCCGTTGTCCTTGTTGTCTACTATGTGCATCTCAATGTGTATTCTCAGATAACTGACCCTTTGCATCCCCAGAAGAGTACTGTACAGAAAACCACAGACCAAAGCAGGCAAGGCAGTCATAAACCAAAGCTGCCACAGACCTAAGCACCCACAGCAGCCAAACATCAAACTGCAGACCGAAGCATCCAGTTTCCTCTTAACCGTCTCATTCAGATATCCGTCACCTGACCTAAGAACAGAAGGCAACAGATTTCTGAGTGCTGACTGTAATAGGTAACACTTGTTCTGTGGTAAGGCAGAAAATTAGGAATACTACCACTGTACCTGCATAAGTAATGTTCCTGCAGTCATTCACCCCTCACTGGCTTGTGGAGCTGACAGAATAACAAAGTAGCCTTGAGCAGGAAAATGCCTGCGAGAGAGCATTATGACAGAAAGACAGTTTTATATCTTATGTAGGTGCTGGGGAAGAAAATGCCATCTTGAAACGAGTACATGCACCTCCATTAAGTAAACCTATAAAATATTAATTTGCATATTATGCTATTACATTTCTCCAGTTAATTGAATTGCTGTGTATATTCAATGTTTGTTTATCAGTGCTGTTGACTTAATAACTTGTAATGTATCATACCTGTCTATATTCTGTATATCTGCAAGTTATTAAGCCAGTGCCTTATATTTTATTGCGTACATTGTGTTGGTCTACTGTCTGTATATCTGCTTGTAATTGATTCTGTGCCACCCCTGAAAAAAGGACCTCTGATTCCAGTGGGCCTACCCATTTACCAAAATTCAATAACTAACTAACTTGCTAACTAACTAAATGTGTTGCTCTATTTTAACAATCCCCACATAGTTACAATATCCTTTCCCCGTTTCTCTCAGTCCGGGTTCAATTTACATAGCTCCAGATTGTAGAAAAATAGTCACAACTTAGCACTTCTCTCCATTTCAGAGTTCAAACTGGAGTGTTCTATCTTTGCTGCAGATTCTTACTGTACTTGCTTCTTCATCTTGCCTGCCTCATGCAGGTATATGAAAAGGTAGTTATTTTCACCATAAACTATTTTTAGCCTAGCAGGTAGCATCAGGTTGGCTAGAAATTCTATTATCTCCTTACTGTTGCTACTTTCTTCTGTGTATATGTATATGTATATATATATATATATATATATTTATAGAATTCTCAGAAAATGTCATAAATTTTTCTTGGATCATAATGGTTGTGGCTGTGTCTGTCTTGAACTGAGTTTATTGTGTTGCTGGATTTTTCAATTTTAATTTGATATGCTAACAATTGGTCTTGTTTTTCTCCCAGAAAGTAGTATTTAGACCGGACTCTCATCATGGCCCCTCTTGCTTTTGTTTCTGTAATTTGGTTTATTTTGTCTTATAAGATTAATATTTTGTTTAAATCTTCTCTTGCTTCTGATTGAATGAATTTGTACTCGGCTGTTGTCAATTCTGTTTCTAGTTGGTTGAGAGTTATTGTCTGTTTTATTTTTAAAAGCCACATAGGAAATACATATACCTCTTAAAAATGCTTTTAGAGCATCCCACACAATTTGAACTAAGATGGTTTGATCATTATTACTGTATAAAAAGTTTTTGATCTCTTTTCTGATTAAGTTTTCAGTCTGTGTAGTGGAGGGGCTAATGACGGTCCTTGCCAGTGCCTAAACACTTTTAAACAAAAACATAAAATTTATAGGTCTCTGTGCATTTTACTAGAGTACAGCGAGCCTCTGGGGAAAAGTGGTACATTGCTACACCATTGCCTAGCAACTGGAGCCTGCTGTGAGGGTACAATTTACTTGTAGCAGAAGGGGTTGTTTTTGCAGCATTTGTCCTTGATAAGTACTGGAATATTGCACGCATTATGTGCTTGTAGAGACTGTAATATTTTTATTTTATAAAGCAGTGCTTTTTTATTGTGTGGGGCTGAGCAAGGAAGTTTGTAAATTCTCTTTCCGGATTCTCACTACTTAAGCGAGTCTCCAACTGAGCGGGGTGAGCTCAAGCTGTGCTGCATGGGATCACATGCAGAGAGCCATAGGACGCAAGGAACAAGGCCATAACAGAAGGCATAACAGGTAAATTGCAAGTAGGTCCAATTATCAGCCTTAAGGTTTGGGCAATAAGATGGAACTCGAATATAAACAATGTAAGGGGTGTATAATGTTTGAGAAAGGAAAGTATGAAGATGGCTATATTTGTACAAAGTGTGAGCAAGTTAAAGGCCTCATAAAAGAGATAGAGGAATTAAAGAACAGGCTGGAAACAAAACAAAATATAGCAGCTTTAGAAAATTTTATTGATTCTATGGCCGAAGAAATAACTATAGAGGAAGTAAGTCATGAAAAGGATGTCCAAGAGTGGGCTATAGTTAGTAAAAATCGAGCAAGAAGTAAGGGTAAACAAACATATAACAGTACTCCTGTTCCAACACTTAACCACTTCAGTGTACTGGATATTGCAGATGAGATGAGTGATGGGATAAACCCTAGCACAAGTACGAAATCTGAAATAAATGAAAAAGATTTGTCAAGGAAAAAAGACAGAAAAAAGGACGGAGGAGTAATCAAAACAAATAGGCCCCAAAATTGAAAAATAGTAAAGACACAAACACCAGTTTCAAACAAAACACAAAAATCAAAGAAAAAAGACATACATGAAGATGGTGGAAAAACAAACTTAAACACCAGGCTCCAAATTCCTAATGCAGAAAAGACTCGGACACCAGTTCCAAATAAGACATAAAAACCTAAAGAGATTATAGTACTTGGAGATTCCACTATAAGAGGGATTGATGCAATTGTTTGTAGAGATAACAATACAAGCACTATAGTTAGCATGTTTCCAGGTATAACAATTCAGGAATTAAGAGATACGTTGGATGGATGTATGAAAAAATACAGAAAATCCTCTGGTGATCATATAAATAGGGGTAAATGATATATTAACCATAAGAGAGGGTACCTTGGAAAAATATGAGGAATTAATCCTAGAGATAAAAAAAATACACAAATGATATTATTATATCTGGTATTTTACCTACCTTTAATCGTTATTACTACAAAAATTGGGGAATTATAGAGTTAAATGTTAAGTTATGGGAATTGTGTCATAGAGAGAGGACTGGGTATATAGACACACATGTTATTTTCAGAAATGGTTCCTTGTACAAAAATGATGGATTACACTTAAATAAGATGGGGTCAAGAATCCTTGGTAACACAATAAAGAGAATTATAGTGAACCATTTAAACTGGTCTCAATGGGGGGGATAGAAAAATGAATGACAAAACTGAGACTGGAACATCACATAAGGGAAGGTAAATTAAAGACAATATTAGCTATGAACCACTAAACTGCCTGTTGGCAAATGTCAGAAGTTTGGATGGCAAGTTTGAAGAGTTAGAGCTTCTTATGATAGATAAGATATTAAAATTGCAGTTTTGATGGAAACATGGTGGGAGGATGGTGATACTTGGGGTAAGGACATAAAAGGTTATAACTTATATAAAAAAATCCAGGAAATATAGGAAGGGTAGTGGTGTGGCAATTTATATACATAACTCATTGCAAAGTTTAGAAATGGGTGAGGAAAGCTTACATACAGAACTTCTGGCAGTAAAAATAATTCTTGTGGGAATGCCAAACATTATACTAAAGGTATTGTATCACCCACCTTCAATTACCAGGGAAAATGACCAGGAAATCTTAGATTATTTGGAGCAACTGAATCCATCTGAAAATATCATACTGGCAGGAGATTTTAATTTGGCAGGTACAGATTGGGAAAATCAGACCACCAATTAAAATATAGAAAGGGACTATTTGGACTTATTTAATCTCAATGGGCTGGTTCAAACAGTGAAATAAAACACTAGGGGAAACAATATACTGGGCATTATCTTGACTAACATGGGGGAGAGAATAATTAACACTAGGATAGGGGCACCATTGGGAAATAGTGACCATCAGATTGTCTATTTTTAATTAGTAGATCTGCCCCTGGAAAAGACTGGGGAAACTAAAATTCCAAACTTTAACAAAGCGAATTCTGGACAAATTAGAAAGGCTATAAAAAATTGGGATTGGAAAACTACTTTTAAAAATTTGCCTGTAGATGAAATGTGGGATTTATTGATAAATAAGATAAAAATGGCAACAAGCAAAAATATTAAGTTTAGATCTAAATATAGTAAAAAAGAAAAGAATCCAAGATGGTTAAATCATAAACTCAGTAAACTTATAAAACTTAAAAATAGAATGTTTAAACATTTAAAACAAAACAAAATTAGTCATTCTACATATAGGGACTACCAAAGGAAGGTTAAAAAAAGCTATTAAGGTGGCTAAGGCTACATTTGACGAGCAGCTGGCTAAAAACAGCACTGATAATTATAAAAGTTTCTCTACATATATAAACAACAAAAAAGAAATAAACATAGTATAGGTCCTTTCAAGGACAAGCAGGTGGAAATAGTAAAGGAAAAGGACATGGCAAATATACAGAACAAATACTTTGGTTCAGTATTTAATCATAAAGAACAGCTGACTAACGATATCAATTACACCAATTCAAGAGCAAATCAAATTGTAATAGATATAAAGGATGTAACAAAAAGATGAAAACAAATAAATAAAAATAAATCACCGGGGCCGGACAATATCCATCCTAAAGTAGTTGCTAAAATTTCAACCGAATTAGCTCCATCTGTAACATACATATACCAGAGATCATTGGACAGTGGGGAGGTGGCTGATAAATGGAGGGAAGCCCATGTTGTACCAATCTACAAAAAAGGAAAAAAGGACTCCCCTGAAAATTATAGACCAGTAAGCTTGACCTCGGCTTTGGGGAAAATTCTTGAAGGAATAATTAAAGAACATGTACTCCTAAAACTAGAAAAAAAAACACAAACTGGACCAAATGCAACATGGTTTTATAAAGGCAAAATCTTGCCAAACCAATTTATTACAATTCTATGAAAAAGTGAGTAAGGCTTTGGATGAGGGGAGCTCAGTGGATGTGGTGCAATCGGACTTCTCAAAGGCTTTTGATAAACTACCACATCCTGAATTAATTGGAACACATTACAAACAACATATACAGACAAACATTATAAATTGGATAAGAGCATGGTTGGATAATAGAAGGCAGAGGGTTACTATAAATTGTGTACTATCTGATTGGATTACAGTGTCAAGTGTGGTCCCACAGGGATCGGTTTTGGGACCGTGTTTGTTCAATATTTACATATGCAGCTTACAGTGCAAAATAGATAATATTTGGATTACAAAATTTGCAGATGATTGTCATGTGGGAAGTGTAATAAAATCACCACGTGACTAAAATAGACTACAAAAGTTTCTTTCGTACATTGAGCTTTGGACACAAACATATATGCTTAAGTTAAATGGGGAAAAGTGTATAGTTCTTCATTTTGGAAAAAAGAATACCACATATGAATATAGGATTGGTACAAATATGCTTAAATGATCTGTGGCTGAGAGAGACCTGGGTGTCATTATTAAAAATGACCTTACTTTTAGAATGCATTGTGACCAGATGGAAGGAAAAGCTAATAGAATATTAAACTGCATCTTAAGGCATATTAAGAGTAGGGCCAAAGAGGTTTTGATGCCCCTGTATGGGTCTCTGGTGAGAACGCAACTTGAGTATTGTTCTCAAGTATGGGCGCCGTACAAGAGGGGGGAGATTGATAGGGTGGAGAGAGTCCAGAGGAGAGCTTCTAGAGCAATAAAGGGTTTGGATAATGTGACATATGAGGAGAGGATGAGAAGTTTAAATTTTTACTCATTAGCGCATAGACGGTGGAGAGGGGACATGATATTAGTTCATAAAGCTTTTCATGATCATAGACTGAGAGCAGCTTTAGGACTTGAAGCTAAACTAAAGACTTATAGAACTACTGTAGAACTCATAATCTACAAATAGATTTACAAAGGTGGAGATTGCAGAAGCGTAAATATTGGTTTAGTCAAATGGTAATACCGCATTGGAACGCACTTCCAATAGCAGTAGTTGAATATCCATCACCCGAAAGTTTCAAAGAAAGGTTGGATGCTTATAGCAAAAATAAAATATGAGTTCTAAATTCAACATAAACTGGGTAGATAGCAAGCAAATGGATGCCAGTTCAATTAAGCTTTGTATTGACTGTGATGATACTATGAAGTTAATAAAAACTTTGTCTTGTAGAATGTTAGTTTCTAATTTCCATTTTTTTTGTCCCTTGGTTAACTATCTTTATTTTGTATTATTATAATTACTGGGGCATGATCAGAAATTCTGATATGTCCTTATCTAATATCTTTAACACTCCCCAGTATATTCTTTGAAATTAGATAAAAGTCTGTTCTTGAGTGAGACTTATTTGAAATCGAGTAGGAGTATATTTCTTTTGAGGGTTAGAGCTGCCTATAAGGATCCATTAAATTCAATTAGATAATGGGGAAAGTAAAACTGGCTTCCTGATTGGCTGAAACAACCTCCCACCCGGGCCGTTATTTCTTAACAACGGCCCACTAAAAAACAAGTTCCACTTGGCACTGCCCTATGACTAACGCTATCACTGGGCACCCTGAAATCGAAACCTGCCACCTATAAGGATTCATTAAATTCAATATCTTCATCATATTTTTGATAGTTGTCACTGATCTAAATTTCCATCGACCTGGGTTCTGTCCATATGGTTCAGAGTAAGGTTAAAATCTCCAGCTATTACAAACAGTTCTGAAAATTGTGCTAAATCTAGAAAAAAATTTATAAAAATTTAGGTTCATCCTTATTTGGGGCATAAATGGATATTAAAGCCATGCTTTCTTTACCTCTTTTTATTGTAATTATAGAGAATCTGCCATTCGGGTCCCCTGTTTACTTATAACATACCCAGTATTCTCTTTAATAAAAATTGCTGTGCCTGTTGTATTTGTAGAGTGACCTACATACACTTCTCTGGATTAAATAGGTTCCTGCAAGATCTAAAATCCTTTTCTGCAAAGTGAGTTTCCTGTAGCATTAAAAAATTAATGGCCTTCCTTTTGCATGCTGAGATAACCTTTCTGATTTATATTTTGTCCCTAACACCCTTGATATTCTATTTAATTAATTTTAAGTCTGATATCATTTCCACTTTGTTTTTCTATCTCCTAGAATCCAGAGTTCCTGTATAGTAGCATTTTAGTTTCTATTACTTTTATACTTATCTTCAATTTTGTAGGTGGTTACATGCTTTCCTTGTCTTTTTTCTTCCATGTAGTGTTAGTCCCCCCTCCATGATCCTCCCCCGAGGTATTCAGGTGGTGATTCACTAGTCCTATGCAGTATTTTGATTAATTCATTATCCACCTCCCCGTTCCTCTCCCCCCACCACCTAAAACAAACAAAATTGCCAAACAGGTTAACCAACTGGGTTGTCTTCCGCGTAACCTATCTGGTACTGTACCTACACCATTCAGCCTCTTGGGCAATATCATTCCAAAGCTCCAGGGTCACATATTATAGCCTTAGTTCCCCCCTTTCATTTTGTTCATGTGATCATTATCATAGTTTTTTTTTTTGTATTTATAAGTATACAACAATCTCTTCATAAACCCCTCATCTCCTTGGTTTGTATATTTTTATAGTCCTTGCTGAATTTTTCTCATCCTCAGATTTTCAGTCCTTATATCGTGGCATTAGATTCTTCATTTGGTGCTGAATCTTTTAGTATATGGAGTTTCTTTTAAGGTTGAAGGTCCATCTGGGTCATCCACTAGGACTGCTCTGATTGCCCTCTCTGCTTCTCAAGGAGATGTGAAAATTCTGGTTCTCCCCTGCGTGTTACTTTTAGCTTTGCCGGTGGAATTACTGTAAATCTGATCCCATGCTGCATCAGCAGTGCTTTTGCTGTAGCAAAAGCTATTCTTTTTCCTAGCACTTCAGGTGGGAAATCTGGATACACTTGGATTGTTATAGAAACGTGGGATCACGTAATGCACCTGCGGTAGTCAGACGTCTCCCGTTCCTCCCACCTCTCTGACCCATAGTTTACAAAATTTTTATACTTTTATTAACCTTCCAGATTGTGAATTGTGGGGCATTCTGTCTCCGTACTGCCAAGTGCTTTTCTGTTGTGCTTACTTAGGTCAATGATGGATGTCTAGATGGAATCCGCTGCAGTGTGACATACACTGCTGCAAACACCCGAGAAAGAGCAGGGGCCTAAGATGGCTATGGCGGACATTACCAGCAGTTCTGGCCCTGAAATGGCCATGGAGGTACATACAGTATCTCATTTCTTGGCAGAGATGGTGCCGCTAAGGGACTCTATACTTTTTCTAACCTCTGATATTAAGGCAATCCGGCTCTCTACCAAGGAATTAGCCAGGAGAGTCAGAGGTGTAGAATTTCATGTGAGCTCTCTCGAAGACCACAACCAGCATCTGGATCTGGAGCTGATCTCCTTGAGATACAAAGTGCAGAAGATGGAACTCCAGATCAAGGACTTGGAAGGCAGCTCCCGCCACAATAACAATCGCTGGATTGCCAGAGCAGGCAGAAAGAACTAACTGCATCCTCTTTGTGCAAAAACTGTTTGAAAAAGTAGTGGGGCACTCCTCAAATGGGCCTGTATATGTGGTGGAATGAGCTCCAAGGGTTTTGCATCCTATGCCTCCGGATAAAGACCTTCCCCAACATATTATTGTAGAGCTCCTTACTGACAAACAACATATTTTAACTAAAGTTTACTCCCTGCAGGCGGTGTCCTGCAAGGGGAAGTGACTCTGCATATTTCAGGATCTTCCTTCAACAGTCCGGGCACAGAGTTCTGCATACCATCCACAGGTCTTAAAGTTAGTGGCCACCCAAGTGAAATTTCAAATGTTGTATCCTGCTCCACTGCATGTATGGAAGCAGAATGTTAGCACCACTTTTGAATCCTCAGAGCAAGCCCATCTGGAATTACCGAAACTGTTCCCAGACTTGTTCCCTAAGTAATAACTATGCTTTACTGGAGATAGCCGGTCCAGTTTCTACCTATTTTGTCTTTCAGGTTTGATCTTGCTCTGGTGGCCTACTTGAGCTCTTTCACCTTTTCAGTCAGCTTTCAGCACAGTACATGATTTCAGCTATAGACCTTCCTGGTGTGGTCATTGTTTTTGATGCCCTAATATTGCTACTCACTGTGGTTCAGGAGCTTATTGGACTCGGAACTTTCTGGGGCTTTACTGTAACCTTGCTGCCTGGATTGGGTCTTCAGATGGATCCAATTTTATAGTATGCTGTATTGTATCTATGTTGTTCTAAAATCCGGAGAGCTTAATCTTTTCCCAGCAACATGGTATTATTGCCGTCCCTTACCCTTTTAGCTTAAGTCCTTTTAGTAGTTATGCATCCGCTGGTGGGGGTGTTAAGTATTTGGGTAATACCTTGCGTTTCATGTTTAACAGTGCCTCTAATCTGACTGGACTTTGTCTTATTTGCCCAGATGATTGGCGTATTTACTGCTATCACACCGCTGGCCTATTCCATCTTTAACTTGGCCCCGTCAGAGCAAGTGTCTTATGATTCTCCATTGTTTGAGGTGGGTGCGTGCCGGGGTTGCATATTTACAGGAGACCCACTTGAGGCATCAAGACATACTTTGCTTTAAAAGGGACTGGGTGGGCCAAGCCTATGGATCTGGCATCAGTACTAGGTGGGGAGGTGTATTAATTTTCATTGCCCGAAGTATATCCTTTATATTACTAAAAGAGTTTTGGGATCAAGAATGCTGGTACATTTTCCTACACGGGAAGCTTGGCTCACAGGAGGTCATGCTGGGCTGCATCTACAGGCCCAACGTGGACTTTCCTGGTTTCTTTACAGCCCTTATTCCCCTTCTGGCTCCCTGCACTCAAATCCCCGTGGTATTGGGGGCAATTGGAATCTTCCACTTCAGATGGACCTTGACAAGTTGGGCTCTACTAGGCGAGGCCCATCTCCTGGCCAACGTGGACTCCGTGAATTCATGGATGAGCTGGAGTTAGTAGACCTATGGCATTTCCTCCACCCCCCGCTGTAGCAATATACTTTCCACTCACTTCCCCATGATTTACACTCCAGGACTGATTACTTTTTAATCAACCGTGAGAGTGTTCCAGGAGTGTCCTCTGAAGAAATTCAGCCACTTGTGATCTCTGATCACACTACTGTCTGTCTAAGCCTGGTCATCCGGGGGATAGGCAAGGAGAGGGATGGGGTCTAAAGGTTTAACTCCCAGCTCATCCATGACTCTGACTGCCTTTCCCAGCTCAAAGAGTACATCCAGTCATTCACTGCCTCTAACGAAGGGTCAGTGGAGAAGTATGACATCCTCTGGGGGGCGGCTAACAGTGCATTTAGGGGGGAGTGTAGTTGTCTCACCACAATACATAATATGGTATGCAGTGTGAGGTTGGACAACCTCCTGTTCGAGATCCATATCATTGAGGCTACGCTCTCTCTGGGCACTAAGGAAGATGTCTGGCTTCAGTTGAATTCACTGGGTCAGTCAAAAGTTTATTGAGCGGTCATAGACCATGACAAAAAGACAAATTATTACAAAAAAATATAATTTACAATATACAAAAAATTACAACATATACTCTTTATAATAAATAAATAAATAAACAGGGAAAGCATCTCTTCCAGCCCTTCAAAGTACTTAATGCAAAAACATGGGTAACAATCAACTATGTGCAATTACCTATAAAGAAAGTGCTTTAGCTTGAAAAGAGTACAAATATTTTACAGTATGTAATATAAATGTTAGATCCGTTTTTTTTTTTTCATTTTTATGCCAAGACGTATTCTAGAGATGTTTACTAAATATTTAGCTACAGCCTTAATTATAATTTCATCATTAGTAGTAAAGAAAATAACAAGTAAGGTGCTCTGATCTATTGTTTGTATGGTTTGGCATAAAGGCCATATTCATTTTTTTCTTGGTATAGTATACCATTTACATACAAACATAACATGTTCCAAGTTTTCCAATGTGGAGCAGGTACAAGAGCAAAAACCAGCATTAGAAGTAACATTTTTCATATAAACTGCTTCCAGAATGTTATTTGGAAATACTTCTAGCCTATATCTGGTATATTGTTTTCTATCTTCTGCTTCTGTAAGTATATCTAAGTAATATCTATAATAATGACAGGGATCATTTATCCTCAAAAATGGGAACAATTTAAACTTTTTAATCATATTTAAATCTAGAATCCTATAATATTCTCTGAATGCTTTTGTTATAAAGGGTTGATATTTTAAACTAATAGTGATTCCTCTTGCCCTATACTGATATAAAGTAGGTTAACCTCACTTTTGTAATAAATTAAATATTAGGGATAACCATTCTGATTTTAGGTTCCTAAAGAGGACCACCAATATTTTCATGTAAGCATAAAACCGTTAACCTATTTTGGTCATCGGATATTCTAACCAATAATTAATCTTTCTAGCATCAGCCGCTGCCTGCAAAGAGTAATAACCTGTCTCGGCCCTCAATATCGCAGCAGGAACAAAATTTGGTAAACCTAAAGTTTCTCTAAACAGTTTATTAACGGGAATATCTAACATATACATTTTATTATGATGCCAAATTTCAGCATTAAATAAAGCTTGAGCATAATATTTGGCTTGAACTGCCTTTAAAATAGGCCTAATTGTGTTTCCACCAAATTTTTTATTAAATATGAGTAAGAATTTGCGTTCTTTGATTTTACTAAAATTGTATCCAGTTGTACATTCCATTTTCCATCCCTAGTCAATTGAAGGCCCAAATATGTATAGCTATCTACAGTCTCTAATTTATCAGAACCTAGCATCCAAAATTTCTTTTTACTGTATTTTTTAGTTTTCGTTGTAAAAGGAAGAATCTGGCTTTTTTGAATATTTACTGTCAAGTTAAGCTCATTTGCAGTTATTGCAAGTATATTTAATTTAGCTTGAAGTCCGGATTCAGTAAGAGAGAATAAGACTAAGTCATCAGTGTAGCAGTACACCAACATTTATCCCTAATCTTAGGAGAATCAAATTACTAAGATTTAAATCATGTAACAATTTATCAATATATATAGAAAAAAAGAGGAGCAATTACATGCCTTGTCTTACTCCCATATTAGTAGGGAAAGTTGAGAGAATTGTCCCTAGTACCTG
The DNA here is from genome assembly GCA_016271365.2 of Neoceratodus forsteri. Lineage (NCBI taxonomy): Eukaryota > Metazoa > Chordata > Ceratodontiformes > Ceratodontidae > Neoceratodus > Neoceratodus forsteri. The sequence goes on from CM057455.1 coordinate 1,557,556,499, forward strand.
ACCTCACTTGAGCCCATGTTGCAGTATATAATTCTCTTATAATTGCTATCAATTCCATTGTAAATCCTTTTCCTTCATTATAAGCCAAAGAACATTCCTTGATACTAAGTCGAATGCAGTACTGAAATCTATAAAGGCAGCAAAAAAGACTGTTTTCTAACCATAACATATTTTTCATAAAGATGTCTAATTATGAAACAATTATCAGTTGTGCTGTAACCAGCCTAAATCAGCCTGTGCTTCAGAAAGTCCCCTCAAACCTATTAATTCTTCCTTTAATCTATTTAGGACTAACTTAGAAAACAATTTCCCCAGATTATCTAATAATGAAATAGGTCTATACATTTTAGGATCTGTTTTATCACCTTTTTTATATATTGAAAATATTATGGCTCCCTTCCAGGATTTTGGGAAAACCAGTTTCTGGACACAAAAATTAAAATATTTAGTCAAAATTGTAGACCATAAAGCAGGGGCACTCAGGTAAACTTCAGAAGGAATCATATCTGGGCCTGGTGCTTTTCTTTTTTTTAAAACTGCAATGGTGAAATATACTTCTGTAATTAAAAAAAGTCAAAAATTCTGCATATTTGTGTCCAGAAATATTCCCACATCTTCAACACTAGGGGAAAAACATTTTAAAGAATAGTAAGAAACCCAGGTTTCCATCGTAATATAGGTATCCAATTCATGTTTAATGTTATTAGTTCCCTTAGCAACTAATAACCAATATGTCTGGAAATCTTTGTTATAAATAGCTTCAAGCATCATCCCAATTTCTTTGTTGATATTGTTTTTGTTTTACTAAGAGGAACTTCTTATATTTTTCCTGACATCTATTTAGTTCTATAATATTTTGTGAAGTCTTATTCTGCCTTACCTGCCTGATTTTTTTATTTAATTCTCTCTTTTTTTATGGCATTCCAGATCAAACCATGTATTTTTGTATTCTATTCTTTTTATAGTCTTTGAAGATTTAAGTAATTTTGTTATCTCCTCTAGGCTTGAAAATAATAAATGGTGAAGACGCCTGTACCCCATATTATCAGTATTTAGCTTATTGAATAAGTCCTGCAGAAGATGTTTAATGAGGGAGAAAACTTGTCCTGCCATTGAATTTTGTTATTCACAATTATAAATTGTATAGGTTTATTTGGTACATCTGGAACACACTGTATATTTTTTGCTTTCAAAACAAGATGAAGATGATCACTTTCACCCCTAATTGGAATTTCCAAAGATTCCCAATCTGTCATGTTCCCATTCCAGAACACGTAATCTATTATTGAAGGTCCTTTTGCAGAAAAATGAGTGAAACTTCCCAATTTATCACCATATAACCTACCATTTATTGGTTCTAAATTATGTAAAGCTAGCAATTCTATTAGTTTCTGACCCATTTTATTTAATTTCTTATCCTTTGTGCATCTGGGCCAATTAGAGGCTTCTAGATGACATCAGTTGTGGAAATAACTATCAGAGTAACCATCAAATGAGCCAATCCTTGCATTAAAGTCCCCACAAAGTAATATATTCTCACAAGACTTTACAGCCCAACTCCTATGAATAAAATCCTCCAATTGATCCCAGAGTGCTGGATAATATGAATTCGAATTAGATGGAGTATTAATTAGGCAAAAATGTTTACCTCTATTAGGCTTAATATAAATTACCATAATATTTTTATTAGTGTATAAAATATCTGCAGTAATATCAATATTTATTTTAATTAAAATAATTAAACCCCCTACAGTTCTTCCCATTTTGGCAGCTTTTTCTCCTGGAATCTGAAAGTTTTGATAACCATTCAGTAAGATTTCTTGGTCTTCAGAATGCCAAGTCTCTTGTAGGCAAATAATATTAAACTTAAGTATAAAGTCTAACCATTCTTGATCCATTAATTTAGAAAAGAAACCTGCAATGTTCCAAGAGATTAGAAAATGGGCATTAGACTTTGTTTCAGTATGTAGTTCTTTATCTTCTACAAGTCAATCTGATTGTGTTTCCAACAGCTCAAATCTATTACAAGTAGAAACATTAAATACCACTTTTTCCTGATTTGTCCCTTTTAGTGATTTAGATATAGGACTATTATGGTAAGAAAAATCATTTGTGTTCACTATATATTGAATTCACTCAGAACCCAATATGCTGGCCTCTTAGCTAAAAAGGCAGAGTTGGCACTGACCGCATGAAGACCCATTACTTGGAATCCAGTGAGCGGGCAGGGAGATTTTTAGCACTCTAACTCTGGAAGTTGGAAGCCCTAAAAATGATTTGGGTCCTCGCCCTAATTTGGCATTGGTCAACAACTCTTGGGACATCACGGCGGTTTTTAAGGATTTTTACGCCTCTGTATACTCTCCTGATTCTGGCGCTCCCCCTATGCCAAAGGAAATCTCAGAGTATTTAAACCACACTGCTCTCCCCTCTCTATCACCTCAACAACAGGCATCTCTTCAGCAGCCCATTTCCATATCTGAGGTTCTACAAGTCATAAAACAGCTCCCCCCATAATAAAGCCCCTGGACCCAACGGTTTCTCCGCCAAGTTTTACAAAACGTTTGTGGGCGAGCTGGACCCCCATGGCGCTGGTCTCCCTGGATGCTGAAAAAGTTTTTAACCCAGTCTTGTGGCCCTTTTTGTTCACTACTTTACAGAGATTTGGTTTCCCCAGAGAATTTCTCAGGTGGATTCAAATACTTTACCATGCCCCCACAGCATGCATCTGGTGCAACGGGGTTCTATCTGACCCCATATGATTGCAGCAGAGAAAAAGGTAGAGGTGCCCCCTGTCCCCTTTCCTCTTCACGCTGTATATAGAACCCCTTATCCGTTGACTCCACTGTAGTCTGTCAGTTCACGGGATTCAAGTAGGGCACGCAGGACACAAACTGTCAGCATATGCTGACGATCTGCTTTTGCATGTTGAGGATCCCCAAGACTCCATCCCAGCCTCCATCACTGAGATCGAGAACTTTTCTACTCTTGCCAATTATAAATTAAATCTGAACAAATCCAGAGTCCTCTCTCAACCACTAGCTGAATAAGCGAGAGGTGATGGAGATGGGGCTGGTATGGGAACCCCGCATGCTTACATATCTGGGGATTAAGATTCCACGTTCTCTCTCAGGCCTTTTGAAACATAATCTTTCTCTCCTTATACATACTATTAAGCAGTACCTGAACTGATAGTCTTCCCTCCCTCTATCTCTCTGAGGATGTATAAGCATCATAAAAATAAATGTCCTGCCCGGAATCTTGTGTCCCCTTGGGATGCTCAACATTCATCTCCCAAAAGCTTAACTCCAATTCCTCAGTTCTTTTTGCTAAATTGTCAATCATTTTGACAGTCCTGAGATCAACTCATTTAGGCCAGCAATTGATATGTTCTTTTTAACGAAGCCCTGCCATACGTCATTCATTGGGGCTTTTTGTAATGAAGGCTGGGTAGTTGATTGTTCTTTTTGTGGCTGTTGTCCCGCATCAGGATCTGACATTTTTTCTGCATTCTCTGTTGCTGTTTGTACTATGCTATCTGTTTTTTTATTAGTGACCTTTTTATTTTCAGAGGAGTCTGTTTTGTCCACTGTGTCCTTTTGTAAGGTAGATGTAGCCTTTGTCTGTTCCTGGTTTTCGGTATTCTCCGTTTCTGAGTTGGCTTCTGCTTTGGTTGCTTCTGTACTTTTGTCCACTGTTACAGCCTTATTTTCAGTTTGCTCTTTCCTCCCCAAGATTTCTCCTTTGGTTATATGATCCTAAATTTGCTTTTTAATTCCTTTTGTAGCGTTCTGCTCCATTTTCTCCATGGTAGTTTCTGGGATGCGTCTGGATCCATGTTGTCCTCCGTTGCTATGGCAGCCTGTGTGCTGTGTTGCTGGAATGCATCTGGTGTGGCCCAGTTCAGTAGTTGGTTTTTGACAGAGCAAAGCAAATGCCCAGGTTTGTAAGCTTTTTTGCTTATCCCTTGTTTATTTGTTTTTGTGCAGTATCTTTCACCGAGTTTGGCGTTAAGTTCCCTTTCTTCTCTGGTGCTGATTCTGATGAGATACTTTCTGACCTTTCAAATAATTTTCTCCTAGGTGAGTATTCCTTTTCTTTGAGGTTTGAGGGTTTAAAAAAGAAGATTGTTTTGAGAATGCTTTTCCTGAAGGATCTGGTAAATCTCTTTCAGAAATATTGCCAGGATTTTTTTCTATCAGGGATTCGGGTGCTGCTGTTCTCCTAGTGACCCTTACATTTTTTTTTGAGTGGCTAGTTTCTGCGTTTTATTTTTACTTATTTTAATTGACTCTTTCGCTTCTTGCACACTTTTGAGCTTTTTCAACATGCCAGTACAGAATGTTTTAAGATGAATTAAAGAGGACAGGAAATCATTTCTAATTGGCAGCAGTTTATAAAGTTCTTATTCTCAAAATGATATGCATTACACTAAATAATCCATATTTAGCTGTACCTGAATAAAAAGTGATATGAAAAACCGTATTTTGAATTATTTTGTTTTTATAGGCAGCATTCTTTTATAGTTCTCTTCATGGAACCAATAATTTGGAGTTTTAACTAAGCCATGATTTGTGCACAGAACTCTTAGTGTAGTTCTGATAGGCCAACAGCTCATAAATGGCATTCCGTGCACAAACCATAACATAGTAAAAACTCCAAATCACAGGTTCCACGAAGAGAACTGTAGCAGAATGCTGCCCATAAAATTAAAACAATGCAAAATACAGTTTTTATTCAGGTAAAGTTAAATATGGATAATTTAGAAGAATGCATATAATTTCTGAGAAGAAAAACTTTATAAACAGCTGCCAATTAGCACAAATTCCCTGTCCCCTTTAACATAGACTTTGACGGCAGATAAGGACCGCTAGGCCCATCTAGTCTGCCCATTTCCCTACCTACAGGATAGGCCACAGATCCTATTTAACAAACAGCCTATATCTTCCTGCCCCCCACAAGAATTGCCTTATGTCTGTCCCATGCATTCTTGAATTCTCCCACAGTTTTAGACTCACAACTTCCTCAGGAAGGCTGTTCCATGCATCCACTACCCTCTCTGTGAAATAATACTTCCTCACATTGCCCTAGACGCCCTCCTTCTATCTTTAAATTGTGTCCCCTTGTTCTTGCACATCTCTTTTTCTGAAAGATGCTACCCTCTTGGACTTTGTTGATTCCCTTGAGGTACTTGAAGTTTCTATCATGTCCCCCCTCTCCCTTCTTTCCTCAAGGGTATACATATTAAGCTCCTTTAGTCTCTCCTCATATGGCTTCTCTTGCAGACCCTGCACCATTTTAATTGCCCTCCTCTGGACTGCCTCTATCCTGTCTATGTCCTTGCAGAGATGGGGTCTCCAGAACTGGACACAGTATTCCAGATGGGGTCTCACCAACTGTCTGTACAGAGGGATAACAACTTCCTGTTTTCTGCTGCTGATGCCTCTCCCTATACATCCCAGTATACCCCCGGCCCTCCCTACTGCCTTCTCACATTGCTTGCTAACCTTAAGGTCATCTGATATGATTACCCCCAGGTCCCTTTCCTGTTTTGTTGTTGTTACTACCTCCCCACCCATTGTGTATTCTTCCCTGGGTTCTTGTTTCCCAGGTGCATTATTTTGCACTTTTTGCATTGAATCCTAGCTGCCATCGTCTGACCATTCCTCCAACCTTGCCAAGTCCCTTTTCATCCTTTCCGCCTCCTTGTGTATCAACCCTGTTGCAGATCTTTGTGTCATCTGCAAAGGTATACTTTCCTTCAGTCCCTCTGCAATGCCACTGATGAAGACATTAAAAGGACTGGACCCAATACTGAACCCTCGCGGTACCCCACTAGTAACCGCCCTTTCTTCAGAGTGGACTCCATTTACAATTACCTTCTGTGTCCTGTTGTCCAGCCAATGTTTTACCCAGGCTACCACCCTGGGACCCACTCCCAGGCTGGTTAATTTGACTAATAATCTTTTGTGTGGGACTGTGTCAAATGCCTTGCTAAAGTCTAGGTAGGCCATGTCCACAGCCCCTCCCTGGTCTACTACTTTGGTCACCCAGTCAAAGAAATCTATTAGATTCGTCTGACATGACCTTCACGCTGTGAACCCATGCTGCCTTAGATCCTGTGCTCCACTGACCTCTAGGTACTCAACTATTCTTTCCTTCAGAAGTGACTCCATCACTTTCCCTACCACAGAGGTCAGACTGACAGGTCTGTAGTTTCCTGCCTCTGTCTTGGTCCCACTTTTGTGAAGGGGAATCACATCCGCCTTCCTCCAGTCCTCGGGTACCACACCATCCTCCCATGATTTATTAAAAAGAGTAGCCAGTGGTTTCACTAGCTCCTTCCTTAATTCTTTTAGAATTCTGGGGTGAATTCAATCAGGACCCATTGCTTTGTCCACCTTCAGTTTTAGGAGTTCTTGCAGAACCCTTTCTTCTGTGAAAGGACTGGGATCGACCCCTATCAAAGTGCTTCTGTTAATTGGATTAGGCACTTCCTCCTCCTCTTTTGTAATACTGAGCAGAAATATTCATTCAGTATTCCTGCTTTTCACTGTCCCCTGCCCACCCACCGTTATTCTATTCAGCCTCACTATCCCTCCCTTTGTCTTTCTATGCTCGCTGATGTACCTATAAAGGTTTTATCCCTTTCTTAACTGAGTTGGCTATCTTTTCCTCAGTTTGGGCCTTTGCTATTCTGACTCCCTCCTGCTTCTTTCTGCCTTAACTGGTACACCCTCTGTCCTGCTCCTTCTGTGTTTCCTTATACTTCTGGAATGCTATCTTTTCTTCTTGACTTTCACAGCCACCTCTTGAGAACCATAGTGGCTTTTCTTTCGTTTTGATTTGTTTATTTGCTTCACACAAGGCTTGTTGCCTCTGTGATGACAGTTTTGATAATTCCCCATTGTTGCTCCACCTCCTTCTAGCCTGTTTGCTAGTGCTTTTCTGAGGCACTCTCCATCCTGCCAAAGTCAGCCCTCCTAAAGTCCAGTACCCTCACTTTTGTATGGCTTGACTCTGTAGCTGAGTTTAACGTGAACCACACTGTTTGATGGTCACTTGTCCCCAGATGGCAACCCACTTCTAGATCTGAGATCCTCTCACTGCCCCCGTTTGAGAGTACGAGGTCTAAGATTGCTCCCTCACGAGTGGGTTCTGAAACTAGCTGTCTAATGCCTGCCACCTGTAGGGCATCAAGAATGGCCCTGCTCTTGGATGTCGCTGCAGCAAATGTGCTCCAGTTAACATCTGGCATATTCAGGTCTCCCATCAACAGTATCTCCCCTTTCTCTGCCATTCCAAGAATGCCTTCCATCATATCCTTGTCCATTCCTTCCCCCTGACATGGGGGTCTGTACACAACCCCTGTGCAGATTGTGGTGCCCTTTCCAGTCTCCAAGGTGACCCACAGTGCCTCCTCTCCTCCTGTTTACTCTTTTGTTCAGTTGCTTTTATCCCTTCCTTTACATAGAGAGCTACTCCTCCCCTCTTCTCCCTGCCTGTCTCTCCTGTAAGTTATGTACCCTGGTATGTTAACATCCCAGTCATAGTTCTCTGTGTACCATGTTTCTGTGACTGCTACGATATCCAGGCATCCCTCTTCCATTAAGGCCACCAGCTCAGGAGCTTGTTGCCCAGACTACGAGCATTGGTACTCATTACCCTCCATTTCCTGATGGCCTTACCCCCTTTTGCCCCATCCCTGTCCTTCTTGCCTTTGTCACTTTCTCCATTTACCCCTGCCCTTCTCCCTATCGACACCTCCATGTTGGTGTTTGCCACACTTACTACCGTGATTGTTTGGGGGGCTAGGATTTCCTGCTCCTTTCCAGTGCCTCCCCCCTTGGCTAGTTTATAAGCTTGCCAATGAAGCATTTAAACCTATCACCTAGGATCCTGGTTCCCCTCCCGGACAGATGCAGCCCATCATGCCAGTATAGGCTTGCATCACTCCAGGTGGACCCCAGTCCCAATGAAGCCAAATCCCTGAGCTCCACACCAGTTTTCAACCACACAGATTGAATCCATGTGCGGAACACCCTAGCCTCTCCTATGCCATAGATGGGTAGCACCTCGAGAAGGTTACCATGCGTGCTACTTGACTAAGGCCCCTCCCCAATTCCACAAACTCTTCCTGCACTTCTCTAATCCCTTTCTTAGCCAGGTCATTTGTCCCTAAGTGGACAATGACATCCAGCTCCCTTCCCTGTGCAGCTGCTCCAGCAATCCTGAGGATTCGCTCCCTGTCCCTCCAAGCCATGGCGCCAGACAGGCACCTTACCTCCCTCTCCCCTTCCTTGCCCAGTTCTACCTTCCTAACAATGGAGTTAAGGCGCTTTACCTTCCATTGTGGCATATTCTGTTTATGCTCTGATTTATTTACAAAATCATACTCATGGGACCTCTGGAATACCGTAGCTGTATAAATCAGTGTTTAGATTTGGTTTATAGAATCTGCTATTCAAGACTGTGAGTTGGCTGATGTTACTTCTTTCACAGGGGCCATGAATGTCTTTCAGCTGCCCAGAAAGAATGCCTAAGTGGAATGCCAGCCATCCAGAACTCTTACGCAGTAATGTAATTGGTAACACTTGTTCTGTGGTAAGGCAGAAGATTAGGGTAGCTGCCACTGTACCTTCATAAGTAATGTTCCTGCAGTCATTCACCCCTCACAGGCTTGTGGTGCTGACAGAATAACAACGTAGCCTTGAGCAGGAAAATGCCTGCAAGAGAGGGCATTATGACAGAAAGACAGTTGTATATCTTGTGTAGGTGCTGGGGAATAAAATGCCATCTTGAAACGAGTACATGCACCTCCATTAAGTAAACCTAAACAATATTAACTTGCATATTATGCTATTATGTTCCTCCAGTTAATTGTATTGCCGTGTATATTCAATGTTTATATATCAGTGCTGTTGACTTACTTAATAACTTGTAATGTATCATACCTGTCTATAGTCTGTAGATCTGCCTGTAATTAAGCCAGTGCCTTATAATTTGTTGCATACATTGTATTGGTCTACTGTCTACATATCTGCTTGTAATTGATTCTGTGTCGCCCCTGAAAAAGGGACCTCTGGTTCCAGTGGGCCTACCAGGTTACCAAAATTCAATAACTAACTAAATATTTTGCTCTATTTTAACAATCCCCCACATAGTTACAACATCCTGCCCCCATTACCCTCAGTCCTGGTTCAACTTACTTTGTTCCAGATTGTAGAAAAGTAGTCCCAACTTAGTACTTCTCTCCATTTCAGAGTCAAAACTGGAGTGTCCCACCTTTGCTGCAAGTGCTTACTGTACTTGCTTCTCCACCTTGCCTGCCTCATGCAGGTATATGAAGAGGTAGTTCTTGCCACCATAAACTATTTTTAGCCTATCAAGTACTATAGCATCAGCACACAGTGGATTCAAGTTCACACAGTTGTTTCTGTACTTCATCAAAACTCTTTAATCTTTCACATGTTGCATAGCTTAAATCGGGAATAATATTAACTTGCATTCATTGGTTATCTGGATGCCCCATGTTCTTCACTGTAAATAGTGCTGCATTGCCTTTGGCCATGCTATGTAAGACTACAAGGGGGGGTTTTGGTGGTGTGTCTGGCTCCAGAGCTTTCTGTGGTGTTACCCAGTGTGCTTTAATCACCTGAAAAACGCCCTCCACCTGCAAAGTTTCCAACAGCTGTCAGTGTGAAATCTCTCTCAGGTTGCACACCTCAGCATCCTCTGACATCTGCCCACTCTCACATTGTGGCATCACTGAGAGTTCCAAATTTTCAAGTCTGATACGGAGAGGCAGATGGGCAGGTGGCTGGTAGGAGTGAACGGGTGGGCAAGCAGCCGGTCAGAAATGACCGGGCTAGTGGGTGACTTGTAGAAGAGGACTGGATAGACCTTACGAGTGGGCAGGCAGGTGGCAGCACAGGATGCTATAGAAATTGCCCACTGCAGTCTGCTCAACTCCTGCAGCAACTCCAATTTAAGCTGCAATCACAAGATCGAGGGAAGACTGTATAAAACTACCAACCCCCCCCCCCAAAAAAAAAAATACCCTACAACTACTGAATCTGCATTAGGTCAAAAGACCTAAACCAAAGCAGTTAATTCTGTATAGTCTCAGGGGATGAAAGGACTATTTTAGGTAAAATAAAAGCATTCAATTACATTTTAACGAGTTTAAAACTTTGTATCTTAATCAAGAAATATTTTAAAGTAAAATCCTCTTTTATAAGCACAGTAAGGTATGGCTGGGTGTTAGTAGTACTGTGATACCCACACATTCAGGCTGAAGGCACTCGACCTGCGACCTCACTTCTCACTATGCCCCTGAGTGTGCTGATATCACAGTGCCATCAACACCCAACCATGTCTTACTCCTCACTTATGAGCCCTGTTGCTGCTGTTAGAGCTCTGTTGGCAGTGGCAGTCATTGTTTTGGATGAATTCATCTTACACCATTGGCATCTTCTTCAGAACGTTTACTTTGACTGCATACTACTTTAGTGTTTCATCTGTAGCCCCTTTTACATGACAGGCTCTGTACTGCAACCAGCGGTGCACAGCAACTTCAGCGTTACCTTTGTTGTCGTGTAGAGCCTCCCAACATCGCATACAAAGTGAGTATTTGCTGAAATGGTGCTCACTGTTTTTCTGGTTCCCTGTTTCAGCATATCATGTCGCATCCACTGGCCATGTAATCATTTGGGAGCGCTCATGTCAGTGACAGAGAGCATCTCGCGACACCCTCCTGGTTGTCCGAGTGGTTTCGCAGGCTGCACATCAGCATACCTTTTCAGAGGCTAGTGTGTGGGATCTTGAACCCGAGTTCAGCTAAGGGTAGCGTAAGATACTGGTACAAAGGCTGAACTTGGGAAAGTAGTTCATTTGCAGTAACAAAAGCTAAAAATTATCTAAAAAGTGCTGCAAAAGTGGAGCCATGTTACTGGGCATGTGCTTATGCATATTCACAGCCCATGGGCTATGAATATGCGTATGCACATGCCCAGTATCGCACCACCACATTCGGAGCACTTTTTAAGTACCTTTTAGCTCCTGTTACTGCAAATGAACTAGTTCCCTGAGTTCAGCTTTCTTTCTGGTATCCTAACATACCTTTGGCTGAACTCGAGTTGAAAATGTAAATTTCAGAAATCTTGGACTCTCTTGGCCAACCGGAAACATGGCAGCTACACAGGAAGGGCCCAGAGAGTGATGCAGGGTTCAACGTGTAAAGCCGGCACCAGAGCGCTGCACGGGGAGCAGTATGAAATGCTAACTGACTGTAGTGTTTCAGATAGGCACCATGTAAAAATGCCTTATAGGCTATACTGCCTTGAGCAATGCTGCATTTGTCAGCTGTACAACATCACCAGCTAAAAAAAAGCTGATGGGGGTGCCATGTAGCTGGAGCCCCCTTCTCTTCCCTTGGTTGGCTCCCTGTACCAGCAACAGTTTTGTGAAAAATGAGGATACTGTGATTAGACTAGCATAGAGTTGCAGTTAATTCAAATTTGAAGCTTCATATTATTCAAATTAGAAGCAACAGTAAGGGCAAAAGTCCAAAATACCAGTAATCGCAATGAGCAGAATCTCTGGGCTGAGTTTTCAAAAGTCTAGACAGAGCACTTTCAGCAGTTGTTCTGACACACTTGCAGCATTTTAAATATATCTGAATGTTTGTGCCCTATTTTCAAACATTCTGATGCAGCTACAGCTCATTTACTTACTTAACAGCAAAACAGTGGCGCATGCATCATTTTTGGTGCACTTCTTGCAGTAATTGTGTCAACATTAGACCATCATGATGCAGTTAGCACGATTGCATCGCAGTCATGACACAAATCTTTGACAATCCAGACCATGCTTTTTTTTATTACAGAAGGTTGGTGGGTAGGGAAGAGAGGAATTGGGGAAGGAAGTGCCCAGTGCTACCCACAGACCTGCCCCCTATATGACTCTGCATGAGGGCAAAGAGTAGCACAGAAAAGGAACCTTCCAACAGACAGACTAGATGCCTTCTCATGGAATCAAGTTGCTGTTTTCAGGCTCTGCCATGCTGCTAGATCTTTGGGACTTGACCAACTTAGAATCTGCAGATTTGTATTCCCAACTGGAAGACTGCATGCTCAGAGAAGTTACAGTCAAGGATTCTGATTCTTCACTGACTTCAAAGTCATCCCAGTTTATAGACCCTGAAGGTGGACAAAACTTATTCTTTAAAGATGCTGTTCAGTGTCTTCTACTATTTTGGGGAATTTTCTTCTTCAGTCTCTGACCCCATGGTTTTCCATTCCTAGTTACCAGTTGACCTCTGCCAGAGGTGGCATTTCACTAGACATCCTAGAAGTTCTTGCTCCTCTTCCGACATGATCAGTTGCATCCCCTCTGCCAGAGGTGGCATTTCACTAGACATCCTAGAAGTTCTTGCTCCTCTTCCGACATGATCAGTTGCATCCCCTCTGCCAGAGGTGGCATTTCACTAGACATCCTGGAAGTTCATGCTCCTTTTCCGACATGATCTCTTCAGGCACTGGAATCTGACAGTGAGACCCAGAAGTGGTTGGTGTTTTACACAAAGAAGGAGTAGACCGCACAGCAACGTGAGCGGGTGCTCAATACATGAGGTGCTACCCTCAAAATTATTCCAAAAACGAAAGTAAATGAGCAATCAGGAGCGGGTGAATGTTCTGCTCATTTATTCCAGAAAGAAGGACAATACCAACATCCCCTGCGCTTCAGCTCATGCCTTCAAAGGGGCCCCCCTTTGAAGGCATGAGCCAAAGCGCAGGGGTTGTTGGTACTGTCCTTTTTTCTGGACTAAACGAGCAGAACATTCACCCGCTCCTGAGTGCTCATTTACTTTAGTTTGTGATTGGTGTTTTAACCTCTATGCCACTGCTTTGGTGATCAGTGCCCCCTTCCTTAGTCACACCTGTCTCTGTGATCAGTAGGGCATAACCTTCAGGTGGCAGCTCAGGTGGGTGATTCCTGATGTCTTTAATTCTTTCTAGCCCTGAAGGAATTGTAGCTTGCATTTCCCTAGATTTACTGTCCCATTTCATCTGCTGTCCAGCAGGGGCTACGTCAGATGCTGGGGAGTGCTAACCATATTTTAAAAACAGCCTTCCTAGTGCCTTATACACTTGTACTATTACTTCTCTTGTCCTACTTGCTAATTCTCTTCTTTATTTATTCTTGTCATCTGCTTCGTAACATCTCATGCAGGCCCTATTTGGGTCATAGACAGCTTGTTGCCCACCCTTGCAACTGCAATCTGGCCCCCCCCCATGCCGATGCAGCCAACAATTGGGATACCCCACAGTTTCCCCCCTGTACTGGGACCTAAATGGTATCTCCTTCAAATCATCCAGAAGCAAATCAATTATAGGAAGAGCTGGGCCCACCAGAGGCAGGCAAAACCCCTCCACTCACCAACAGCCGGCCTGTGCTGCACCCAAGGTACGCTATTCTTCCCAGGACCTCTAGCAGCTCCTCAGTTGGCTACTCCGTGACACGGGGGGCCCACCATTGGATGACTGCATCAGCTGCTGCCTTGCTATTGGTGCGCCTCCTAACCTGGTACTGAAACTAAGCTCAGGCATCTGGGCTCGGACTTTCAGCGATCAGTGTTTTATTATTTGAATTTGGCACTGCCTTCCACCATGGCTTTCTCCCACTTTAATTTATATTCTGCCTGCATTTTCTTTGCATTATCCTGTTTAGCTAGCAATGCCACTTTAGCTTGTTTGGTGCCATACTGTGCTAGGAATTTAACTTTTAATTGCCTTGTTTAGCACGTAGCTGCCAGGATCCTCTGTATATGACATTAATTCTTTGATAAATTTCTAGTGCAGGTAGATAGTGCTAGCCAGCCTTCCGTCTCATTCCTAAAGTTAAAATTGTACTGCAGAAGTTAAAGCCTAATTGTAATGCCAGGATACTCTGCAAATGCCATTAATTCTTTGTTTGATACATCTCTAGTGCAGGTAGGTGGCGCTAGCCAGCCTTCCATCTCACTCCTAAAGTTAAAATTGTACTGCAGAAGTTAGAGCCTAACTGTAAAGCAGATAGCCAACTTGTTCCTTTTAAAAAACTGAATTGCCTAACTGCCGCATTTTGTCTCTGCTAACCCTCTACTGCTACTGTGCTTTTTTTCCTTTTCTCCCGACCCCCCTATTTCTGACTGCATTCTACTCCACGCTCCTGCTAATATTCTTAATTTCCCCCACCTGTCCTTTCACCTTGTCTCCTTGATAGCTTTTCCTGGTTCCCTGCTACTGATTGTGCCCCCCACCCCCTTGGCCTGAGCTTGGCTCGGTCACTCCCACCAATTGACTCAATCCCCAGAATCTAACCCCTGCTTTTCTACCTGTCTCCTGCTCTTTTGTCCTGGTGTCTGCTCCCCCCCACCCCGATTTAACAACTTAGTGCTCACTTCCTTAACTGTGGTTCTCTGGCTGTCTCCTGTTCTTTTGTTCTGGTGTCTGCTCCCTGCCCCCTGATTTAATTACCTTTGTGCTCACCTTCTTAACTGTGCCCTCTTCTCTCCCTCTTCTCAGACAATCCAGTGAGAGGTCCTGCTTCGGGCGACTCTGCCCCAATGGACCCCGGGAAGCGGCTTCCTGCCTGCTGCCCTTCCATCACCAACAGCTAGCCTGCGCTACACCCAAGGTACACATTCTTCCCTGGACCTCTAGCGGCTCCTTGAAAGGCTACTCCGTGACATGGGGGACCCACCATTGGATGACAGCACCAGCTGATGCCTTGCTATTGGCGCACCTTGTAACCCGGTGCTGAAACTATGCTCAGGCATTTGGGCTCAGACTTTTGGCGATTAGTGCTTTATTATTTGAATTTGGTGCTGCCTTTCACCACGGCTTTCTACTTGAATTTTCTCCTGCCCGCCTCCCCACCCCGGCACTCTTTAAATCCACCTGTTTTTAGTCTCCTCCCCTCCTTCTCACAGATTGGACCTCTCCAATTCAGTGCCTTAAAGAGAAACACTCCCTCTAGCTGCCAATTCCATTTGTACTATACAGCATTGGCTGCCAGTCCCCCTCCCACCTGGCAGGTAGCACACACATGTTACCCTTGCCATCACCCACTTTACTAACACTCTTCTAGACATCCAAGATCGTCATTTCCCTATAGCCACTAGAAGAGTCTGTGGTGGTTATACTTACTGGATCTCAAAGGAACTCCTCTCAGTTATGAAAGAGAGGGACAGCAAATGGATCGCGCACAAGCAAACCTCCTCCCCCACCCTATGGAACAAATACCAGTGCCTGCACAACCGCTGCAAGTGCCTGGCCCAATCCCTCAAACAGGATTACTGCACCAAGCTGCAGAGGGAAAGTCTCAGCAATCCCAGAAGCTTCTGGAGCTCCATCAGCTCCCTTCTCGTCCCTCACACCAACAGCCCAAATGTACACCTCAGTTCCCCATGTGGCCTCCTGACCGACCCTGGTGAGGTAGCCAATGCCTTTAACCTCAGATTCACTGACCTGTCTGCCCTCCTGAACAAACTTGCTTCCTGTATCCCCTCCACTACACGGTCTAGTGCCAACGCCAACCCCTCCCCCCTTGCTAGGCACCCAGCACACCCTGGCTCCACTCAGTCTGCTCCTCCTTCCCCTCCACCCCACTTTCCATTTCAAGGTCATCTCCCCAAAATATACTCTCAAACTCCTCCAGGGACTGCTAAACCGAGGCAGCCCAGGCTCTGATGGTCTCTCCCCTGTGTTCCTCAAAATTGTGGCCCCTGTCATTGCCAAACTCCTCTCCTTCATTCTCAATCTAGCCTTGACTACCTCTTCCATGGAAAACTGCCAAGGTTGTTCCTATATTCAAAACAGGGAACCCCCACTCCTCTGATAACTACCAACCAATATCTATCCTCCCCCACCTAAGTAAACTCCTCAAAAAAGTTGTGTATCAACAACTGTCAAGAGTACCTCACCAAATATGATATCCTTTGTAGCCAGCAACATGGCTTCCACCAGCACCATAGCACCTCCACAGCCCTATTCACCGACATATCCTTACAAATATGGATCAAGGGCAGGCCACCAGCATCATATTTGTTGACCTGTCAAAAGCTTTTGATGTGGTAAACCATTCACTCCTCCTCTCCAAACTGAACCTGATTGTCTCCTCCGAGGAAACCTCGCAGTGGTTTCGGAGCTACCTTACTGGCTGTTCCCAATATGTCTGCATAGGCTCTTCCACCTCTCCTGCCTTATCCATCTCCTCCAGAGTCCCTCAGGGCTCCATCCTGGGCCCCCTTCTCTTCACCATTTTCGTCAACACCCTCGCATTGGACAGCCTCATCCGCAAATCCATCCTCTACGCCGATGATCTGGTTATATACCACAGCAACAAATCTATTCCCCACTTATTCTCCATCTTCACACAGAACTACTGCACTGCCTTTAATTGGCTCTCCAACAACCTGATGATAGTTAATGCCAAAAGACCAATTCAATGCTGTTTGGGTCAAAACCTTTCCTCAACAGAGCCCACAAACTAACTCTTCTGTCTTTATCCATCCTCCAAGTGGCCTGCCCTTGAAACTGTCCACATCTTCAAATACCTGGGGGTCACGCTTGATCCCTCCCTCTCTTTCACTGATCATATTAACTCATTGTTCCACAGGATAAATCTGAAACTCTGTGCGGTATACTGAGTCCTACCCCTCCTGATTCCTGAGGTCTGCATTACTATTGCAAGAGGGAAACCTCCTCCCCATCCTGGACTACTGCTCCCCAGTCTACTCTCGTGTCTCCTCTGCCCTTTGAACACGACTCGTAACTGTCTACAATAGCCTCTGCCACTTTGCCCTGTCCGCCCCCTGCTCCATCCATCACTGTGACCTATACCGTTCCCTAAACTGGCTCTGTCTGCAAGGTCACTTTGATTTCACTCTCTGCTGCCTCACTGATACTTGCATTAGAAGCGGTCCTGCCTCCCCTCTATCTGCCTTCTTCAAACTCCTGTACCTTGTGTAGGCATCTCCACTCCTCCTCTGTCCCTCCCCTAGAGATGCCACGAACCACCACTAACATGGTTGGGAAAGCCCTATCAGTTGTGGCTCCCTTGCTATGGAACGGGCTGCCTGCCCCACTCAGATCATCAACACACCTCATGCCTTTAAGCTTAACTTTAAATCTTGGCTCCTTATTAGGGACAGCTGAACCTGTCCCTTCAGGTAACACCCACCTCTCCAACTCCCCCCTGGTCCAGATGCCTATTTTCTCTCTCCTTTCTGTGTTGCTATAGCCTGTTCAAGACATCTTCAGTGTCTGAAGGGTGGGGGGGGGAAGGTTAACTCCTTATTGTGCCTTAAGTGCAACTAACTTTTTTGCTACCACTGTATTGAATTTGAACAACTGTACTGTCTCCCCTACTGGGCTGTGTTCTAATCAGACTGTTTGTTAACCATTCGACTGCTTATCATGCCTCTATTTTGTATACTCTGTAATTTGTAATTTTACCTAGTGATGTCGTGCTTGTGCCTACTAGGCCCGGGTCATGCCTGTAAACTGTCCCCTGGACCAGTGCACCCTACCCGGTTAACAAAGTCATAAATAAATAAAACTAACAGAAATGCACAAAAAGCATAGAACTCCAAAATATATCATAAAAGCAAGGCAGGGTTTATTTTTCCAGGCTCCCAATCCCAGAGGCTCTGGGCGCCACACAGTAAAAACACTGGTCTTCTAATAAAAATTCATAAAATCAGCATCACACATATTACATACAGTCATGTAAACCTTCTGATATAATATAGTTTCAGCAGTAAAAGCAAGAAGGGGGGAAGGCAATGGGTCCCCAAGACACAGTGTACCAGACCGGGAAAAGCCTGGCTGAAAAGGTGGGCCTTGAGGCAGGCCTTGAAAACCTCAATTGAAGGGCCTCATGTATAGTTGGTGGAAGCAAATTCCACAGGACGGGGCTGGTGACACTAAACGTTCTGTTATATAAGTCAAAACCAAGGCTTTCTTAAAGCGAAACAGGGTACCCTGGCTGCCCTGATGCTTCACGGCATGCTGCCACTTTACCTGTAGGTGGAGCATGACAACCAACAGAGCAGCCCATTGAAACATAGAAACATAGAAGTTGACGGCAGATAAGGACCGCAAGGCCCATCCAGTCTGCCTATTTCTTTTTCTACCTTATAAATGTGCCATCGGCCTTTGCTCTGTCAGTGGTCTATCTATTCATACTCATCTGTATTGCTCCCTTATGCCTATCCCATGCCTGTTTGAAGCCCTGCACTGTATTCATAGCTACCACTTCCTGAGGTAGGCCGTTCCATGCATCTACCACCCTTTCTGTGAAAAAGTATTTCCTCACATTCCCCCTTAATCGGCCTCCCTCTAATCTCATGCTGTGTCCTCTTGTCCTGCTATTTTTCTTATATTTAAACATGTTAGACTCTTTCACCTTGTTAATGCCCTTAAGATGTTTGAATATCTCGATCATATTACCTCTCTCCCTCCTTTGCTCAAGGGTATACATATTGAGCTCGGTTAATCTATCCTCATATGTCTTCTGATGCAGTCCCTGCACCATTTTGGTTGCCCCTCTCTGGACTGTCTCAATTTGGTTAATGTCCTTGTGAAGGTGTGGCCTCCAGTAGTGCATGCAGTACTCCAGATGGGGCCTAACCAGTGTCTTGTAAAGAGGGATTATTACCTCTCTCTTATGACTTGTGATACCCCTACTTATACACCCTAACATCCCCCTAGCCTTACCTACTGCTTTAGAGGTCTGGTTGGATGATTTCAGGTCATCAGTGATGATGATGCCCAAGTCTCTTTCTTCCTTTGTGACTGCCAGCAACTCCCCTCCCAGCCTATAGGTGGCTTCAGGGTTTCTCTTCCCTATGTGCGTGATCTTGCACTTCTTTGTATTAAATCCCAGTTGCCACTCTTCTGACCATTTTGCTACTTTATCCAAATCTCTTCTCATTCTGCCTACCCCATCTGGATCATCTACTCTGTTGCAGATCTTGGTGTCATCTGCAAACAAACAAGCCTTACCCTCTAGTCCATCTGCAAGGTCACTAATGAAGATATTGAAGAGGACTGGCCCCAGGACTGATCCCTGAGGTACCCCACTTGTGACTTGCTTCTCTTCTGACTGTATACCATTTACCACCACTCTCTGTTTTCTGCCCAACCAGTTTGCCACCCAGTTGACTAACTTCTGACCCATCCCAAGCCTACCCAGCTTATTTATCAATCTCTACGTGAAACAGTGTCAAAAGCTTTGCTGAAGTCAAGGTAGGCGACATCAACTGCTCCCCTTGGTCCACCACTCTGGTTACCCAGTCAAAGAAATCTATGAGATTAGTTTGACAGGACCTTCCTTTGTAAACCCATGCTGTCTTGGATCCTGTGCCCTATGGATTCCAGGTGTTGCATATCCTTTCCTTAAGGAGTGCCTCCATAATCTTGCCCACTATTGAGGTAAGACTGACTGGTCTGTAGTTCCCTGCCTCCTCCCTGCTACCACGTTTGTGGAGCGGGATCACATGAGCCCTTCTCCAGTCTTCTGGGACCTCTCCTGTGCTCAGAGACTCACTAAACAGTTCTGCTAATGGCTCTGCGAGTTCCACCCTTAGCTCCTTAAGTACCCATTGGTGTGTGGAGAGGAACAGACATTATCTGCCTGCACAAGGCATGCTGATTTACCCTGGTTTTCTCTCCAAGCATAATGCAGTCAGTTGTTTGCATCTACACATTGCTTTTCGAAGCACAGGCTCTTCTAGGGCACTCCCCAACATGCTTAGCACTGACAATCCCAGCACCCTGGGCCACCACGTAGCAGTGGTGCAGCAGGATCCGAGGCCCTACCTCCCTGGATGAGGTGAGCATCCATGTGAATATTATCATTTGTCGACCAGGCTGCTTCTGATGTCTCAGGCTCAGAATAGGAACCTGGGTCACCAGTGTGCCAGGTGGCAACATGCTTCCCAGTGCCATGGAGCCTGAGCTAATTCTCTTTTATTTCCAGTCCAGTGTAGATTGTTTCTGGGAAAGGGAATACTTCAGCTTCCCATCTATTGTCATCAGAGTCACTTGCCTAATCTGTTATTTAAGCAATAGTGACCGGGAATCTGGTCATTTTCGAGTGGTAAATGACCAGTTGGGGGGGATGGGTGGCCTGAGGCTCAGCTGAGCGCCACCTCCCTCCAGGCAGTCATGAATCCAAAGAAAAGACCATCTTCAAGGTTGTTCTTGCAATTATAAAATTAATTGCAATAATTACCTAGATTTTTGGGAGATATTTTAAGTTTCTTTTGCTGTTTTGATTTGCCACAGAGTGGTGTGGAGCTAATAGTTTGTCAAGAGTACATTTTATGTTGACGACATTGCATGCCACACGGCATCAGTTGGCAGCTAAAGTGGTCATTTCTAGCACATTACTGATCGATCCAGTAGACAATCAGGACCCTTGCTTGGCTCATGGAACATGTAATTAGACTTATAATGCGCCTTACCTTTTAATTAATATTTCATACCCATGTGTTTTTGCTGTTACAGTAGGTACAGTATCTTGCATGTTACATTTCAAATTAAATTTGCTGGCCTGATAGCACAGTAACAGGGGCAGCTGTTTGCTATGCTAGCATTCTGAGTTCATGCCCTGAGGCCAGAATGATGCAGTGGGATGGCAGGAGAAGCATTTGCTGTCCTGCAGGATGCGCTTCTGCTCTGGGGGTGGGGGGAAGAGCAGTTCCTGCTGCAGCACTGCCCAGATGTCTCCAGGGACATTGTGTTTACAAAGCATCTTTAGGGCTGTGGAAAAAGGACCATGGGGTGGGTCATGGAAGGGGTGTGGGATGTGGGGGAATTTGATAGACACTAGAAAACAGGGACCGTAGTGACATTTGGACTCCTGAGTAGAAAGAACATCAGAAAACAAAGCAGAGGGACATATATTATGCTTCTGAACAAGGCAGATTTTGTAAATAAGAGCATGCCCGCAGCATAGGCTCCTTGGGAAGGCAATCCTGAGGGCCAAAATCTGCAAAAGAAGTTACAATTCTTTTGCTGGGCACGTTACTTGAAATTATAATTAGAGTCTATGCACTTTGACTATTGAAATGAAAGATGCAATTTACTGTGTGTTAATTTTTGCCATGTAAATCTTTTGTATATAGTATATAACTTTAACAATTGTGCTACCAGGAAACCATTGAAAATTAGCTTAGGCTCAGTGATTGTATAACATATTTTCTCCTGTTTTAAATAAAAATGAAAAGATTGTTCTGCAATGATAGGACACTCTCAGAAGGAGACTTACAGTCATGTGGATGATGAAGGAGCTACTTTACTTACTTAAGGACAAAAGAGGAGGTCTATAGGATGAGATGAGCAAACTACAAAACACCAGCAAAAGGAGACAGCACAACAAGAACAAATTCAGAGAGCAATAAACACAGAATCCTGGGTGTGAAACAAGTGGCACAGGAGCAGATAGTGCTTGATGGCCTATTGAAATATAAAAAAGTTCTTTAGCTATGTGACTGAGAAGAGGAAATGCTGGCAGCTGTTTGATCTGAAGGACTGGAGATGTGGTGATATAATAACCAAAGAACTAAATGTGGTCTCTTACTAAAATGAGACTTTTTGTATCTGTATTCGGAAACTCCAGAAAAAGAATAGTATTGTATGGTGGAAGCTTGTTCACAAGGAAGCAGAAAGGCAAGCTGCTGGGCCCGTGTGCGTTGACGCTTGAAGCAGTTAAAAGAGTGCTAAAAAATAGTAAACACAAGGCAGTTGGGCCTTATCAAATGCATACAAACATTTCGAGGGAAGTAGGCAAGGGACCAGTGATCCCCTAGCAGAAATACTTGAGTTATTAAAAGCTGTGTTCATTCCAGATCATTGGAACGAGGCACCCATGGTGTAATGGTCATGTTAAGGCTGTGCTCAGTTAACAAATTTGAGTGCCAGATAACTTAAGGGTGAACAATCAACTTCACTACTTATTACTAAGGACCCTTCTTTAATAATAATAAAAAAAAACTCCCAACCAGGGTGGTTCAAGTTTCAGACTTGTTATTTTTCATTTTGATCTACTACTGAGCTACAAGGGTACAACTTATGTACTTACACTTTGCATGTGATACACGCAAGGGAAAATGTCTAAACCAAAATTAGAATCAAACAAATATTTTTGTTGTATTAAGAATAATCTAATCTAAGAAAGCATAGCAGTCATAAAATAGGTGACTTTTAGGAACAATCACATGGACTGGAAAGCATCTTTACTGTGACGAGGTGACTGGCTCCACAAATGACCACTCACAAAGTGCATATAGATGATCCAGTCTTATTCATAAAATCTCTCCTAATATTATTCCTTGGGGAGCAATTATACCAAGGTAAGATGTATGCATTAAGACATGCCAGGGTGTGTGATTATGAGTGAATAATTGCATGTCTCAAGTGTGTCGTTTGGTACGAGGCACTTAGAAACAGACACGTAAGGCCTGATTTTCCATCGTGATGTAGATGCTGCAAGTCCCTGGGGCACTGAACATATGGCACAGGGGGCTTGCAGCTTTCCTTTGCTGCAGATCGCAATTTTCTATCAGTTGCTCCAGATGCCGTAAGTTAGACCAGCCCCCCCCCCCGTCTAACTTTGTTTCATTTGGGGACCCTTTTTACAGGGCTTTCACCAAACATTTGGTGCAAGCTGCTGTAAATCATGGAAAATGTTGCAACTACGCCAAATGTTCTAAAATTTGGTGCACGTTGCAGCAGTGTGTTTGGCGCAGTTGTGTCAAACATCAGGGTTCATGCAGGGCTTGGAACAAGCCTTGCGTCAACCTTTAAAAATTGAGCCCATAGAATTTGTTGGCAGAAAAGGATCACTTGGCCCACCCACTCTGCCCAGATATCCCCTGCCTAATTTGTCTCCGCTGACCCTAACTGGTCTATGGCAACCCTCCCTACTCCCTGTTTTCTAATGTACCCCAATGTCCAAAGCATGCTTGAAGCCTCCCACTGTTTTTGCCCCCACCACTTCTGTTGGCAGTCTATTCCAGACATCTACCAATATTTCAGTAAAGAAATATTTCTTCACATAGCTTTTAAACTTCCACCCCTCCAGCTTCATCGCATGCCCCCAGTCCTGATGCTTTTTCTCACTGGAAAGTGACTCCCCTGCTGCATCCTGTTTACCCCTGTGAGGTACTTGTAAGTCTCTGTCATTTCACCCATTGCCCTGCTCTCATTCAGGGTGTACATGTTGAGATCCTTTAGTCTCTCCTTAAAGGCCTTCTCATGCAACCCCTGTACTATTTTAGTTGCCCTCCTCTGGACTACCTCCACCCTGTCTGACTGTTCTGATACGGATCCAGCAAAATGGACACAGTACTCCAAGTGGAGTCTCACCAGTGAGCAGTACTACAGAGTGGCAACACCACTTCCCTCCTCCTGCTGGAGATACCCTTCCCTGTTCACCCTATTGTAGATTTTGGTGTCATCTGCAAAAAGGCGTTCCTTCCCTTCCAGTTGTTCTGCAGTGTCATTTATGAAGACATTCAAGAGGATTGGTCCCACCACTGAGCCCTGGTCACTGGATGCTGGTCATTCTCCCATCGTTAGAGTGAGTGAGTGCCATTTACCACCACCATCTGTTTCCTATCTGTTAACCAGTTTTCTAACCAAATTCATTACTTTGGATCTCAGCCTTAGGCTGCTAAGTTTCTTTGTCAGCCTCCTCTGTGGCACAGCGTCGAAGGCCTTGCTAAAGTCCAGATAGGCCCCATCCACTGCCCTCCTACAATCTAGTTCCCTAGTCACCCAGTCAAAGAAATCTATCAGATTCAGCTAGCACAACCTCACCCCACTACCCCCCCCAAGTGAATCCATGCTGCCTGTGGTTTTGCAGTCTATTGTATTCAAGATACTCCACCAGTCTTTTCTTTGGCAATATTACCATTAATTTCCCCACCACGGAAGTAAGACTGACCAGACTATAGGTGCTAGTCTCCTCCCCGATGCCACTCTTGTGCAAAGAGACCACACCAGCTCTTCTCCAGTCCTCCAGAAACATGCCAGTTTCCAGTGAGCTTTTGAATAGGGCTGTTAGTGGAGCAGCTAGCACCTCCCTGAGCTCTTTTAGAAGTCTTGGGTGTATCCTGTCTGGTCCTATAGCTTTGTCCACTTTCAGAGCTGCAAGTACCTTCTGGACTCATTCCTCTGAAAAGAGACTTGTGCCCACCTCCCCCCCCCCAATCCCTTTTCCTTCTATTCCCTGGTGGTCCAACTCCCCTCCCTTCACTGTGAAGACTGAGCAGAAGTACCTTTCTAGGATGTCAGCTTTTTCTTGGTCCTCTTCTGTGCAGTCCCCCTTCCCCTTCTAATCATCACTATCCCTCCCCTTGCTTTCTTCTTCTCACTTATGTATCTGTAGGCACACACATTCCTTTCTAAGTGTTGCGTAACCAGCAACTTAGGCACATGTCAGAAACACCAAACAACTTTTCTCAGTGCAGTCAAGCCACTGCAAGGCAATTTTAAATCAAGGAGGAAACGTGGTTCAAGTCCCAGTGCCCAGTGAGAGTTACACTTTTCCTTTCACATTTCCTCGTTTATTTAAAATCGCCTTCCAGTGGCTTGACTACACTGATAAAAGTTGTTTGGTGTTTATGTATCTGTAGAAAGTCTTATTGCACTTTAGTAACCCCTTTGGTGAACTTTCTCCTCCCTCTGTGTCTCATTACACCACCTAAAAGCCACCATTTTCCTTCACCACATCTTTAGAGAACCACAACTGTCTCTTTCCTTCTGCTTTTACTCACTTTATTCATGCAGATCTTGTTACTTTAATTATGCCCTCCCTAATCTTTCCCCACTGTGCCTCTACTCCTGGCAACCTCCCCCTCCCAGTTTCTGAGACAGTCCCCCATTTTAAAAAAAATCTGCCCTCCTAATGTCCAGGACCCTTGTCCTTGTGTGGTTAGCTCTGTCCCTGTCTTTATGTTAAACCACACTGTACCATTATCACTGGTACCTAGGAGACTGCCCACTGTGACATCTGCAGTGCTGTCCCTGTTTGTAAGCACCAGATCCAACACTGCCCCATCCTTAGCGGGTTCTCTGACTAGCTGCCTGAGAAGCCCTGTGTAGGGAGTCAAGGATGGCCCTACTCCTTGCTGAAGCTGCAGTTGAAAGGCTGTACTCCATATTGGACAGATTGAAGTAACCAGCTAGCAGTGCCTCCCCTTACTCACCATTCTGATGATGGCTTCTCCAAGTAACTTACCCAGCTCCTCTCCCTGTGCTGGACATCTATACACTACCCTGGTATGGATAGCTTCCCTGGAGCCTGTCTCTAGGGTTACCCACAGCACCTTCAGCCCATCCTTTTCCTCATGGTGCCCTTGTACCTTCATGGCCTTGATTCCCTCCTTCACATATAAAACAACCCATCCTCCTTGCCCTGAGTAGCCCAGCATGGACATGTTCCAGTCATGGAGCTCAGTGCACCACGACCTTGTTATGGCCAATAAATCCATGTCAGCCTACGCCATTATGGCTTCCAGGTCCAGAATTTCCTTGCATCGGTGCACGTGGCTCTCCACACCTTCCTTCCCACCTGCCTGCTGCCCTGGTTCCCCCTCTTATTGCAGCCTGTGTTTTTTCATGAAGCTTCGCTGACTCTCCTCTTTCCTTTTTACCTTCCCTGGTGTCTTACACAAGTGTAAAGTGCAATTATTCACTATAATTACATGTCCCTGAAGTGTTTTGTCACACTTATAAAATGAGTTGCTACTAAACTCTCTGAAAAAATTTCCAAACTTATACTGTTAAATAAATGTTCTATCGTTAATCTGTCTAGAAAAAAAAAAACAGTTCTTGTGCCTCTGGTTCTTGTAGCACACACACACAGGCTACTGAGCTGTTTAAGCACTGGAGCTACTGGAAGAGCTTTGAGAGATGTCCATATTTCGTCCTTTGTAGCTTCTCTTGGTGAAGAATGACGTTGAAAGATTTTTTATTACTTTTTTTCTATTTTGGAAGAACAGAGTGGGCATTTTGTGGGCCAAGGAGCAGGAAGTCACTGCTGAAACTTTCTGTTGCCAGATGCACTGTACGTTTGAGACGATGAGTCGCTGAGTATGTAATTTTGGTATCAGCAGGAAACCAGTATCAGGAAGTAACTGTCAAAGCACATTCCAAATTCCAGTTAGGTATTTTCATTAAAATTATTTGGGAAATAAAGCTGAGTGGTATTGGGGACTTGGGGGGGGGGGGTGACACAGATTGAGATGTGTTGGAGCTGCTGGAGAAGTTGAGGGACTTTAGATGTGTTGTGACATAGTACCCATGCACAGGCTATCAGCTTGATAGAATTGTACAAGCATGTAATTATGGCCAGATAATTACATGCTTCTACTGGTCTTTTAGCCAGTCAGATTGCTTGATTTTCTTATCCATTTTTTAATGGAGCATATATTTATATTTTGTGGGTGGTCCTATGTGTGGCTGGCCACCTTGTGGTGGTGCAGAGGCTTACAAGTCCACAAGATTGTTACTAAGAGCCAGACATAAAGACTAACCTACTACTGTTTATTAAAAACACAGAAGATGCACTGTAAACTAACTGAGTGAACATATTTAGAGTTTCATAACCATTGTCCTGGTCAGGCATTTTTACTTTCAGTGTTACCATAATAAATGTTATGGATAAGTGAAATAGTTTAACTTAGTACAGTGCAGAAAAATGCATATATGTTTTTGCCCAGCTGCATGTTGTGTTCTGCCGCGTGACAGCACAGTGCCATGTCATTCATGCAGTGTGTCTCTTTGCTCTCCAGGCACATCACCTATGCAGCACTGGCTTTGATTATTTTTGGGGTTGTACATTTCCATGTAATTGCATCTCACTTCCACAGTGTGGCATTTTCAGCTATTAGTTATGCACGTCTGTCAGTTCCGCAGAGCTTCACCTGCTTTCCCTTGTAGGGCTCTGGTTACAGTGCAGTAATGTATCTGGGTCGCTTTATGGACACCTGTGCAGTACGGTATGTATGCTGTTTAAAAGATATGGGGACACTTTGAATCCCAAACCTGTGTGTAAATACACCAAGAAAAGCCATAGTTATAGTTGCTTTTGCAGGATGTCTGAAACTGAGCCACTTTAGCCACCACACAGATGCAGCCATTATGTATTATCACGGAATTCAGAAAACATGTTCCCCAAAGGGTTCCCTGGCGACCACCAGAAGCCTGGGTTTTTGAGGGATGCATCTGTATGGTGCCTTGTAAACAGCAGGTGGCCATTTTACTGTTTAAATGTGACTCAGTTGCAAAGACATGGCACAAAAGTACTTATAACTTCAGCATTTCTTGATGTATTAACATGACATTTGGGAAACATGTTCCCCAAAGGGTCCATTGATGACTACCAGAAGCCTGAATTCTTTCAATAAGGGGCATAAGATTTTGGATAGCGTGGTTATATATGATGCATGTCAAGCTGCAGGATGACTTTATAGACATTAATACTGACTCACCCTTTTGAAAATGTTAATGAACTGCTAGGGCCACCTACAGGTGGGCACTGTGATAGCATATTAGTATCCACATCTCTGTAGCACAAAACAGTTGTCGCGTCACTGGGGGCTGCAAAATGCTGCAATAACATGTGACACTTAAAATGACTGAACACAACATGACACTGGGCTCAGCTGTACTACCATCCAGAGAAGCAGTGGTTTAAGCACAGACAAAAGAGTTATTTTGCACCATGCTGAATAACCCCCTCCCAACTTAGTACATCATTCCAGTTCAGAATTCAGAGTCTTGAGTACAGCTTATATCAAGTAGGAATCATTGAGATAGTCTCAGTCAGGTTTTTCTTAGCTTGGAATACTCAGTAGGCTTCATGCTTTTGGTTTCTGGGGAAGTCACCTCCTGATGGCTAAGTAAAATGCATTTTTAATCCCCTGGTGAGATTTTGCTGTGCTTGAAAACATTACCCATATACTAGTCCACTCTGTCACAGCCTTTGGCATTTAAAACTTTATTGTGGACAGGCTTCTTGCTGCCAAGGGTTGTTCTTTCTGTCTAGTGTGTCTGTCTTCTGTCGCATCTCCTTTGCACTTTTGCCTCAAGAAGTAGTACTTCACTCATTTGAATTAACTGGTACCATGAAGATAGTTGGATTTAGTTGGTTTAGTCTGTAAGTCAGATTACATTGCTGATACTGAACTAGAGTGTTGCTTGGATTGTATGCACCTGGATAAGGTAATGGCGGATACCACCATTTTGACCAGATGTTGGATGCCATCAGATATTGATGGCATCTGACTATTGATCCGGTTTCCTTGGATCCCATGTGGATTCAGTCACGGGGCCATATGATCTGCTTGATCCAACAGCCAGATCACAACAATCCTCCGACTCTCTGTTGAAGATATCCCACCCAGTCTGACTAGGGATCCAATATACAAGCTTGGTCAGATGGGGGTTGGATCTGACAGCTGGATAGCATGACTATCCATCAGGGGGTGCATGGACCCTGCAGAGCAGCATCCAAACGCCATTACTGAACTGTTGCTTTTAATCACAGCTTCCCTCCACAGAGGAAGGGGAGAGAGTCAGGGACACGGATGCCCGAATATACTACTGAGAGGGGTTTTACTTGGGTCTAGTGTTTTGCTTACTGTTTCTTTTGCTTTTGCTTGTGTGTAGGTTGAGGGCATTTATTTTTTGGTTACTTTCAGACCTGATAGTGCAGCAAGTTGGGAGCACCTAGAACGCACCTGAATTAATCCTTCAGTAGCTGTTCTGTTTCAGCAGAGTTTCGTTTTTTTGTTTTTTTTTGCAGCACCTCCTTTTGATGTAGTGGAGCGGAAACAGTGAAGACAGCACAACAGGGAAGCAGAGACTGACGAGATCCAGTTTTTCCTTTGCTAAATTAAGTTGATTGTTTTTTGTTTTTTTGCTGGACAAGGAGCAGAGGCTAAGACCCATTTGGGGTTCATCCGTCTTTATAGGAAGCCGACAGCTTACTACTTCCTGTGGCCGAGGGAAACTGAAGTGAGCACAGTTGAGGGGACACCTCTTCAATAGTGCAGTACTGAAGTAGAAGACAGTAAAGGAGAGGTAAGAGGGGAAAAGAAGAAAAAAAGCTTACTGAGGATTAAAAGGGGGTCAGTAGCACAACAGAAAAAGGAAAATGCTGGAAGTGGTGCAGTGCAGTGGAATCGGGGCTGCAGTCTTCAGAAGGACGTTCTGGGTACTGCGGTGCTGCCCCATATGCAGGTACCTCTCTGGGTTGCGGGCAGAGGTTGCCAGTCTCCAGGCCGAGCTGGCAGTTGTACTTGCAGCCTATGCCCCCACCCAGAGGCCACCAGGTCCACAGACACTGCTACAGCGGATGCCCTGGCAGAGGGGTGGCTGGACTATGATGGGCTCAGGAAAATTGAGGGAGGGGTATCAGAAGCACATCCCCCATCCAGTCCAACTTAGAAACTCCTTTGCTGTCCTGGAGGAGCAGGCCAGCCCCACAAGGAAGCCTGAGGTTGGGACCAGGGAGGATAAGTGGGTACTCCAGGAGGGAGACCCAGGGGTGGGAGGTAGAGGACCCCAGAGGAAGAGGAAGCTATTCCTGGTTGGGGACTCAGTAGTCAGGGAAATAGATCTGGGTACAGGTACGGGAAGGGAGGGAGGTCAAGTGCCTTCCAGGAGGCACAGCTTGGAGGGAGGGGAGGCGAATCTAGACGATCATCACAGCGGTGGCAAGGAGGGAGGAACTGGAGATCATGGTCCATCTAGGGACAAATGACCTAGCTGTGGAGGAGGTGAGCATAGAGCAGGTGCAAGAGGACTTCAGGAGGTTGGGAAGGCACCTTGGAGAGATAGCAAGCCCTGTAACATTCTCAGAGGTGCTGCCAGTCCATGGCAGGGGAGGGGAGACTCAAAATCTCCACATCAGCAAGTTCAACACTTGGTTGAGGGGCTGGTGCAGAGATAATGGTTTTGGCTTTGTTGGGGATGGGGACCCACTTGGAGGGATGGGGGCCTGTACAGGGAAGGGAATGACCTTTCCATCCAGGGAGGGGACTGCAGTCCTCAATGAAAAGTTTAGATGCTTCCTTGCCAAGTGTCTAAACTTGCCTTGGGGGGGCAGTCAGGAGCAGGGAGACTTAGGCAGCCCATCCCCACAGGTCAGAGTAGCTAGCAGGGTGGAGCAAGAAAATTGTTGAGGGTAGATATTACTGAGCTCATTACAAGGGGTAACACAGAGGAAGTGAGGCAGCAAAATAAAGAAACCAGGGTTGAAAGGGGAGTACAGGAGGAAAAATGTAGACGTACAAGGAGGATAGTTTGGGAAACACGTACAGATATGCCTGGGCTCACTACAAGAGATAAGTCAGAGGTAAACAGGCAGCAGGGAAGAAAACAGGGTTGGAAGAAGGGAGTAAATAGGCAAAGGTAGAAATGCAAGGGGCACAGGCTGTGAAACATGTACAGCCATGTATACAAACACCTGCAGTCTGGGAAACAAGATCCCAGACCTGGCTGCCTTGATGGCAGAGGCAGACCTGGACATAGTGGCAATTACAGAGACATGGTACACTGGAAACCATGATTGGGAGGTAAATGTACCGGGGTATGTTCTGCACAGGTGGGATAGGGAGGGTAAAAAGGGATGGGTAGCCCCCTACATCAGAGAAAGTATTAAAGCAATGGAAGTGCATGGTAGACAGGGGGAATCCAAGGCACTGTGGGTCACACTTGAGCCAGGAAATTGAATAGCAGTTTGCACGTTATCCATGGTCCAGCACCCCTGATTGTACCACCCACCTCTAAGACAGCAACATATATGTAGGTACATGTACTAACCTTAGGGCAAGTGTACTTATCGTATAAGCATAAGTATCAGGATCAGTGTTCTACTGTATTTCACTAATGCATATTATGCTTCATTATGCTT
Organism: Neoceratodus forsteri; assembly: GCA_016271365.2. Taxonomy (NCBI): domain Eukaryota; kingdom Metazoa; phylum Chordata; order Ceratodontiformes; family Ceratodontidae; genus Neoceratodus; species Neoceratodus forsteri. The sequence continues at coordinate 1,557,587,477 of CM057455.1, forward strand.
TACCAGTGTATCTTAGTCCTGGGAGATGCTTTCCACTATATTTTTACTGTATAATGACAAGTAAGGCAATAGTGTCATCTATAGCAAATGTACTGCTATTATGACCTTGGAGATTTACAGTACCCCCTTGTTAGCCTAATCATGCAAGCTAAGTAACTTCTCATGTTAGTTAGGACAGCTACTCAGGCCACCTGTTTTTGGCCAATTACACACATTTTATGTTTCTTCTTTAGCTGTTTCAATAGTAATTATCAGGATACTAACAACACAGGAACAGCTTGGGCACTCACCACCACATCAGGACCCGTTTGAAAATATAAAAAGATTTATTTCATGACATTCGTCTGCCTGACATGTTTTCTGATTCATTATAACCCTTTTCAAAGGCTTTGAGAAAGGTTGATAATGGACCAGAAATATATCAGGCAGATGAATGTCATGAAATATTTTTATATTTTCTAAACTGTAAAATGCCCCATGTGGTGGTGTGAGTGCCTGCTGTTCTTGCTTTGTTAGTACATTCTTCTTTGCTTGAGAGCACTACATTCCTTGTGCACACCCTGTTTCTGTGTCTTAATTATCATGGTATAAGACCCTGTGCAGCATGCAGGTTCTATGAGATGAGACAAGACTGCATTTTACCTAGGTAAGGAAAACTGACTAAACTCTCCCAGTGTTATCACTGCTGGTTATAAGTCTGTATTATTGAGCTGTAATACATTTCATTTATTATAAGCATACCACTTGTCTGTTGTCTCTTCCATTGTGCCCTTCCACCAAGAACCTGAGAAAGGTAATTTTATTACCAACTTACATTTTGGTGACCCTGTGCAGGTTGGAAGGTGCAAAAGAAGATTCCATTCAATTTATTTTGAATGTCGAGTGGTGTAGTGTGACTTTCTCATACTTGGACTTACTCGTGCTTACAGTGGTAGCGATTGTAGCAGACACACTCCGGTTTGCAAAAATTGTGCAACCCACAGTTTGTCACCTGTGTCTTCTTTTTGATACCAGATGAACTTCTGATCACTGGACAAGTTTATGTTGTCAGAGAGTCTCTTGTATGGACTACCAACAGGTAGTGCTTGTTTAATTCCTTTGTCTAAGAATTTGAACACATCTTTTAGTTCTGGGTCAGATTTCTGTGCAGCAGAAAGGTCCAGTGGAGGTTCTGGTACTGGTTTCTGCCTAGTGTTGGTGGCTAACAAAATAGCTGCCACAGCTACTAGGTGAGTCATTGTCCATGTCTCCCCCCCTCGAGTGCCTGCTTTGGCAAGCAAGTCCGCTCGATCATTGAATTCATGGTAAGGGTCAGATTTACAGTGAGCGTTTACCTTTTAGATGTAAAGTTTTTGAGTAAACTGCTGGGTCAAGGTGTGCATATACACAAACAAATCCCTGTATTTGATAGGTGTGCCATCAGAGGATGTAAAGTTATTTTTCTCCCAGAATGGTAGAAACTCAGTAAGGGAAGAGCAGACCCAATTAGAGTTTGCAAAGATAAAGGCATCCTTGTCACCATGGGGCATGACTTCTAAAGCACAGGCCACAGCTACCAATTCAGCATACTGTGAGGAGATTACAGTGCATTTTCTAGAAATATACCTGAAATCGCCATCTTGATCTGATATGAGCACTCCAAATCCTGCTACCTGCTCTGCAGCCACATAGGAGGCAAAGCCATCTGTAAAGACGCGATACATGCTGGCATCCTCTAAAACATCTGGTGTAGCCGGTAAGATGGGTCCCGGCTCAGGTAAGTCAGGAGGCTGTAGTGCACAGTCATGGGGCTTGCCTGTGTAGAGCAGGCCATGGGCTAAGATGGATGGCATTTTTGCAGGTAATACTTTGATGTCCCTGTCCTGCAAAAGCAAAGACCAGTGAGCGAGTATGGTGTTGAAAACTGAGCCATCTTTTACCTTGTCTGAAAGCAGGAGTTGGTTGGGGTGTGGCAGGTATGCAAGATAATAGGTGCATACCCAATGATGTACATGAAGTGTTTGACAGCCCAGAAGGTTGCCAAAAGTGTTCTTTCATAGAGACTGTATTTTCTCTCTAAAAGGGACAGCATCTGAGATGCATAAGCAATTGGCCTGACGTACCCATTGTACTTTTGTGCCAGCGCTGCAGACATGGCCACATCAGAAGTGGCAGTTTCCAAATGGAATGGGAGGTTTGGTTTAGGATTGATCAGTGCTGGGGCTGAGGCTAAGGCCTGCTTGAGCTGTGTAATAGCTTCAGCGTGAGTGGAGCCCCATGTCCATGGGACATCCTTTTTCAGAAGTTCATACAAGGGAGCAGCCTTTAAGGCAAAGTCAGGAATAAAATCCCTGGAGTAGTCTACCATTCCTAAGAAGTGTCTGAATGTTGCCATGCTAGAAGGAAGTGGTAGATCTTGCAAGCCCTGGATCGTCTTTACAGCTGGGCTTCTGCCTTGATCTGTGATAAGTAGGCCAAGGAAGATTACCTCTTTTTCACACAATTGTGCTTTAGAGGGGTTGACTTGAAGCCTGCTCTCTTGAGGAGAGACAGAAGTTCATCTAGAAGGGCCAAATGATCTTCTTTCATGGTGGTTGCTAAAAGCAAATCATCCATGTACTGCAGGAGACACTCGGGTGTGGAGAACCCCTGCAGGGCATCTATCATGTGGAGATGGAAGAGGGAGGGGCTGTTATGAAAGCCCTGGGGAAGGCAAGTCCAGGTATGCTGGCGTCCATCAAAGGTGAAAGCAAATTTATATTGGCTTTCATGTGCTAATGGGAGTGACCAGAACCCATTAGAGATGTCAAGAGTTGTGAACCACTTTTTGTCAGGTGTCAACAGCTTGAGCACATCGGGTGCTGATACTACTGTTGGGGCACAGCTGGGAGTAACTTGATTAAGTTTTCTGTAATCAACTGTGAGTCTCCAAGCTCCATTTGGCTTTTTCACAGGCCAAGTAGATGAGTTAACAGTGGAGACACAGGTCCTAATCACTCCTTGTTGTAGCAGTGATTGGATGATCTCCCTCAGTAATGGCAAGGCTTCAGCGGGAAATGGGTACTGCTTCTGCCTCACAGGGTCAGGTCCTGTGATTTCAGTGGTTGTGTGCATCCTACCACAGTCATGCTTGTTGGTGGCAAACATGTCAAGATGTTTTTGCAGCAAGGGTGCCAGTTCAGAAAACAGGTCATGGCTTTTGAATAAAGTCATGATGTCATACTCCTTGTTGTTATGGGGGATGGCTGCCACCACGTGTGAGTCTGGGATGGTGACAACATGAAATTGTCCTTTGATCTGTAGGAGTAGCCTGTTTGCTAGGTCTACTACACAGCCATGTAGTGCTAGAAAGTCAATTCCCAGTATGCTGGGGTGATGACGTACTACCATGAGGTCAAAAACAAAATCAGTCCTGAGATGGCCTACCACCTCAGGTAGAGGAACTGATCAGTAGGTGTGTAGCTGGGTACCATCTGCACCCTGGGCACTGGTCTTCCGGCTGGGAGATCAGTCAGATAAGACTGGGCCCTCATCATGGAAGACTGACATGGTTGCTCCGGTATCCAGAAGCATGGTAAATTGGCAGCCCCCAACCGTAGCCTTTACACAAGGCCATCCGTTTATGTCAACCATCAAGTCACTCACAATCCAGACTGAGGCCTGTAATTGTTAATCGGTACTTTCAGAATCAGCATCATCATTCTGTTCCTGTAATCTGAGGCCTGCAGGATCTTTCAAGGCCTCCTGTATGTCTTGCACAGGATACAAATGTACCTGTGATGTCACAGGCATGACAGCAACCTGTGCGGATGGTTCCTCCTTGACTGTCGTATCAGTCTGGCCAGTAACCAGTGCCACAAAAGGATTCTTCCCTCAGCTGTTCATTTGTTTGGCAGATGAAGGCAGGAAAGGATTCCCCTGACCGCATGGCTGTCCAGTGGTTGGAGCGAGGGCTGCTATGGTTCACGTAGGCTTAGCCGCTCTTTCAGGATGAATCTCCTCCAACAATTTGCAGAGGGTCTCATTTTCATCTTTGAGACTTTGATAGATAGGGCCTTTGCGGTTCTGGTTATACTGCTGAGCATTTGGATTTTTCCAGTTACTCCTATCTCTATTTCTGTTGTTTTTGTAGTTCCAGTCCCCCACCCCTGTGCGACTGCTTGTTGTCAGAATGGGTATCGGTTTTCTGGTTGTTGCCCTCCATGGTATAGTGTGTAAGGGCGTCAGAGGCAGGCTGTACTGCAGCCACTTGTGCTGCCAGAACTTGGATTGCGGCAGCCTTGTTGGATTTACCAGAAGCAAGGTTACGGAGGTAGACCTGATAGGCACGCTCCGTTTTTGTAAGAATGTTCGCAAAGGAATTGATATTCAGGTAAACATTAAGTTCAACCTTTTCCTGCAAGGCTGGAGTCATATTCCAGATGTACAAATCCTTGTACTCAATCTGGTCTCGGTGTACAAGTTCACCTGCCAGGCTTTTGCCAGTGTAGTATGCAAGCCATAACCATTGGTGGTAGGCCGCGGGGCTTTCTTTCATGTTCTGCTTAATCTTGTAGGCAGAGCAAGCTCCTATGACACCTGGGAAGTTGGCGGCACAAAGGCCACAGCGATGTCATCATAGACAAGAGTGTCTGAGTTGTGTACTGTCTCAGGGAGTTTGGCCCAGAGGGTAGATTCGATCATCTGTCACAAGATTTGTACCTGGTACTCAGGTTGGAGAGAAAGCTTCTTGCAGAAGGAGTGCACCTTCTCCAAATGGCAACTCAGATTGTCAGTTGGGCCCATCTGTCCGATACTTTGGGCAATTTGCTGGACAGAGTGAGTGACTTGCAGGGGATTGGAAGTATTAGTGGTCAACTCAATACATTCCATGGCACCATAAGGAGCAGTTTCCGCTGCCACATCAGCGACTGCCTTGTATGCAAGATCCTGACTGACACACAGGAGTGATCTAGAGGGAGGAGGATGATAGAGCATTAGTGGAGGAAATGCACAAGGTGGCAGCAAAGTGGGAAGTACTGCTGCTGGGCGATTTTTAACATGCCAGATGTGGACTGAACCATCCCAGCAGCTGCCTCAGCCAGGTACCGAGACATCATAGAATCCTTGAAGGGGCAGGCCTCAGGCAGTTGGTTCTGGAGCCCACCAGGGACAAGAGGATCTTAGAGCTGGTGCTGGCCAATGGAGACAGGATCAAGGAGGTCAGGGTGGATGGTTCTTAGGGTCCAGTGACCACCATACAGTGTGGTTCAGCATCAGTACAGTGTCACAGGAGAGCCACACAAAGACAAGGGTCCAGGATTTCAGGAGGGTGGACTTTGCTAAGCTGGGCAGAGTGACCAAAGAAGCCCTGGAAGAAGGGAGCTAGGGGAAGGAGTTGAGAAGCAGTGTGCACACCTAAAAGAAGCCATAGTGGAGGCGACAAATCAGTGCATTAGGCTGAGCAACAAGGGAAAAAGAGGGAACAAACCACTGTTTCACAAAGGAGGTGGCAGAGAAAGTGAGGGACAAAAAGGGGACATTCAGAAAATACAAGGAGACTCAGAAGGATGAGGATAGGGTAGTGTACCTAGAGAGACAAAGGGAGGCAGGGAAAGCAGTTTGAAGCGCGAAGGTGCAAACAGAGGAGAGACTAACTCAGACAGTAAAGAGGGTGGGACAAGACATTTTATAGATACAATCCCTCCCCTGGCCTTCCTTCTATCACTAATATAAGGCTCAAAGGGGAGGAAGGCGAGTGGGTAGAGGGTGACTTAGAAAAAGCATCGATACTGAATGAATACTTCTGTTCGGTATTCACAGTGGAGGGGAGGAACAGTACCACAATGAAACAGCAGGAACAATGGGGAGAGAGAGGTAAATACTAGTGCTTTTACAGAAGTGCAAGTCCTGGAAGAACTCACAAAACCGAGGGTGGACAAAGTGATGGGACCGGATGATGTACACACCAGGATATTAAAGGAATTATGAATGGTGCTAGCAGAACCACTGGCAGCCCTGTTTAGTGAGTTGCTCAATACAAGGGTGGTTCCAGAGGACTGGAAGGGGGCAAATGTGGTCCCTTTCCACAAGAGAGGTAGCAAGGAGGAGGCAGGAAACTATAGGTCAGTGAGCCTTACCCCAGTAGTGGGTAAGATTATGGAGACACTGCTTAAGGAAAGGATTATGGAACACTTGGTAGTCATGGGAGCACAGGACCCAAGGCAGCATGTATTCACAGCAGGAAGGTCATGTCAAACAAATTTACATAGATACATAGACAGTGTCGGCAGATAAGGGCCTATGGCCCACCCAGTCTGCCCATTTAAGTCTGTAAGTTCAGTTTATGTTTTCCAAGAAGTCTGCTGCCCCTTACCCCTGACCTCCAGAATTCCTTTATGTCTATCCCATGCATTCTTAAATCCCATGATTGTTTCAGCCCCCACCACTTCCTCTGGCAGGGTGCTCCACTTGTCCACCACCCGTTCTGTGAAGAAATTCTTCCTCACGTTTCCTCGGAATCGTCCTCCCTCCAACTTCATCCCATGCCCTCTAGTCCTGGAACATATTTTTCAATTAAAAATAGTGCATTCCTGCACCCTGTTCCTCCCTGTAAGATACTTGTATGTCTCTATCATATCCCATCTCTCCTCCAGGGAGTACATGTTCAGTGCCTTCAACCTGTCCTCATAGGACTTGTGATGCAATCCATGCACCATCTTTGTTGCCTTCCACTGAACCTTCTCTACCCTGTCTATGTCCTTACGTAGGTAAGGTCTCCAGAACTGCACAGTGTACTCCAGGTGCGGCCTCACTAGTGTCTTGTATAGTGGAATTATGACCTCCCTTTTCCTGCTGGTGATGCCCCTGCCTATGCATCCCAGCATCCTATTTGCTTTACCTCCTGCCTTGTCACACTGTTTCCCTGCCTTGAGGTCATCAGAGATGATACTACAAGATCCCTTTCCTGCTTGGTGCATGCTATATCCTCACCCCCAACTGATATATTGTGCCAGAGTTTTTGTGCCCCATATGCATTATCTTGCACTTCCTTGCATTGAATTTCAACTGCCAAACCCCTGACCATTCTTCAAGTTTCTGCAGGTCCCTTCTCATTCTGTCTACACCCTCTGGTGTGTCTACTCTGTTACAGAGCTTTGTGTCATCAGCGAACAGTGAAATTCTGCCTTCTAGGTCCTGCGCAATGTCACTGATGAAGATATTGAATAGTACCGGTCCCAGCACTGATCCCTGTGGTACCCCACTGGTCACTCTTCCTCTGTGGGTGACAGCCATTTACCACCACCCTCTGTGTCCTGCTGCCCAGCCAGTTACCTACCCACCACACTACTGTCCTGCCCACACCCATATTCCCCAGTTTGTGCAATAGTCTTCTATGTGGCACAGTGTCAAAGGCCTTTCTGAAGTCCAGATAGGCCATGTCCACTGCCTCCTGATCCCCCTCCTAGTCACCCAGTCAAAAATTCAATGAGGTTGGTCTGACGCATGACCTTCCCTGGTGAAACCATGCTGCCTTGGGTCCTGTAGTCCATTGACAACCAGATGTTCCACCAATCTCTCCTTCAGTAGTGCTTCCATGATTTTCCCCACTACATAGGTGAGGCTGACTGGTCTGTAGTTCCCCGCTTCCTCTTTGTTCCCACTTTTGTATAAGGGGACTTCATCTGCTATCCTCCATTCTTTGGGTACCTCCCCTGTTTCTAGTGATCGGCTAAACAGGATAGCAAGAGGTTCAGCCACCACCTCTCTTAGTTCTTTAAGGACCCTGGGGTGCACCCCATCTGGCCCCATTGCTTTATCAACTCTTATTACTTCCAGTTCCTTCAGGACCCTTTCTCGTGTAAAGGGACTTGTGTCCATTTCTGCACCATTCTCACCCCTTGTACTCCGTTCAGACCCATTACCCTCCTCTTCCTCAGTAAAGACTGAGCAGAAATACCTGTTCAATATGTCAGCTTTACTGTTGTCATCCTCCACACAGCCTCCATCCTCCCCTTCAGTCTCACTATCCCTCCCTTTGTCTTTCTTTTTCACTTATGTACCTGTAAAGGTTTTGTCCCTCTACCGCTGATTTTGCAATGTGTTCTTCTGTCGAAGCTTTGGCTTCCTTACTGACCTCCCTGCCTCCTTTGCTTCTCCTGGTACTTCTCCCTATCCCCTTCTGCCTGTGTCTTTTGTATTTCATGAATGCAATCTTTTGGCTTTCACTTTCTTTGCTACCTCTTTGGAAAACCATAATGGTCTCCTCTTCCTTTTCCTCTTGCTAACCTGCTTAATACATAATTCTGTTGCTCTTGTAATCCCATTTTAAATACTTCCCACTGTTCCTCAACCCCTGATTCCTGCCCCATTCCCTTAATGCCTCTTTCAAGTATCTCCCATTTTCCCAAAGTTTGCCCCTAAAATCCAAGATACGTGTTTTTGTGTGGTTTGGTTCTGCTCTTTCTGTGATTTCAAACCACAGTGACTGGTGGTCACTGTTTTCAGGTGCTCCCCACTCTTACCCCCATCACACTGTCCCTGTTTGTGAGCACAAGGTCCAGTATTGTCTTCTGCCGAGTTGGTTCCATGACCAGTTGCTTGAGGAAGGCACCCTGAAGAGGTCCAGGATAAATCTGCTCCTAGTTGATGCTGTTGCTGGGATGCTCCAGTCCCGTCTGGAATATTGAAGTCTCAACCAGTACTACTTCACCCTTGTCTGCCATCCTGGATGGCTAGCATCAACTCCTATCTGTTTCTTCCTCCTGGGCTGGTGGTCTATAGACCACACCTGCAATATGAGGATGGCTGGCCCCATTTTCCTTTCAGCTTAACCCACAGTATCTCCCCATTTTGTTCATCCTGGATCTCTGTGGCCCTTATGTCATTTTCACATACAGTGCCACTCCTCCTCCCTTCCTGCCTGCCCTGTCTCTTCTGAATATGTTGTGCCGGTATGGCCAACTCCCAGTCGTGGTTATCATTACACCAGGTTTCAGTGATGGCCACAATGTCCAGGTCTGACTGCACCATGACAGCCTCCAGATCTTCCATCTTGTTGCTAAGGCTCCTGGCATTTGCACACATGGCTTTCCATGATTTGACCTCCCTAGACTGTTTTGCTGTTCTACTCCAGCCCCTTCCTTGGTTGTCCTTTATCCCTGGTTCACCTTGCTGTCTGCCCTTCTGCTGAATTTTGCCCCTATTCTGCCTATCCATCTCCTGGGTGCTAATCTCCATCTTTTGCACACTGCTTTGTAGAGACAGCAACTCCTCTGGTTCACTGCTTCCACTGCTAGCTGTGGGGGGTGAGCAAGTAGGTGCCTTCCTTGCTGGCCTGCCACCCCCCTTTGCTAGTTTAAATGCTTGTCAATGTAACATTTAAACTTATCATTGAGTGCTTGGATTCCCCTCCAGGATGGATGCAGGCTGTCAGGCTTGAACAAACCTCCATCCCTCCAGGTGGGTCCCCAGTCACCAATGAATCCAAACCCTTCCTCACAGCACCAGTTCTTCAACCATGAGTTAAAATTCCTGGTGTACCCTATGCTCTCCCTTGCCTCTCACAGGTAGTACTTCTGAGAAAGTGAAGAAGTAGCTACTTGCTTGAGACCCCTCCCAATTTCCCAACTCTTCCTGAACTTCCTTGGCTCCCCATTTGCCAGGTCATTAGTACCTAGGTGGATAATGACATCCAGCTCACCCTCCCGCCTTGCCTTCCCAGTGATCCCCAGGATCTTCCTTCCATCCCTCCATGCTGTGGCACCTGGTAAGCACCTCACCTCCCTGTTCTTCCCTCCTGTGTTCCTAGCTGGATCCCTCTTATGATGGAGTCCCCACCAGGATTCTGCCTTCTCCTCTGGGGTCCACTGCTCTCCCGCTGAGGTCACCTCCTGGCTAACCTCCACATCCTTTCCTTCCATTTCTCTGGGTACCTCTATTTGGTTGTCCCGTTTGGCAGTGTGGCATATGAGTTCTTGAGTGGAATAGGATCTGGGATGTGCCTCTGCCTGACTGCTCTAACCCTCCTGAGCCCACTGTCATCCAAGTACTCCTTGTTCTCTGCATCCTTTGAGGCAGCTGCATTGGACTGAGTGGTCTCTGGATAGGGGTGATGGTACTCAGACCCAGTTTACTTCGCTCTGAGTCTGGCTACCTCATCCGCGGTCCAGAGAGATGCATGCAGATAGGGCAGCACCTCAGTGTCCAGAAGATCTGCCTGAATGTGGCTGCCCCACAGCCACTGCATTGCACCACTCCCCACATTATACTGCAATTCTACTGCTATTCCTCTACTTGTCTGCTACTGAAGCTCTCCTAGTTCCCTTTTTATTAATTTACTGTCCTAAAAATCCTGCCACTGTTCCTCTATAATATTTGAAAATACATACACTTCTATCTCACCTCTTTATCCTTACCATCAAAAGGTAACTACAATCACAATAATCTACCTTCTACAAATACAGATTCTATCACAGAATCAGAGCACAATGCAAAAACATCTGCTACTTAGCAACAACAAACAGGTGACAACATACCAAGTTGATGTAGCTTTTTTTAAAATAGAAAAAAAAATGTAATTGTTTAAACCAATAGAAATCAGCAGTTCCAAAAGCACCTTGAACTACAAGAAAGAACACAGTACTACACCTCTGCCACAATAACTAAACAGCTCTAAAACATTGGAGAAAGAAGAGAAAAATCAGAGACTGAGTAAAAAGATACAATGTACTATAAAGTAATTTGATTGACTTTTTTGACTGGTTGACGAAAGAAGGGGATCAGGGAGGAGCAGTGGATATCACCTACCTCAGTTTCAGAAAGGCCTTCAACATTGTACCCCACAGAAGACTGGTGAACAAGCTAGGTAGCCTAGAAGTGGGCCAGAAAGTGGAAAACTGAGTTAGAAACTGGATGAAGGACAGGAAGCAGAGGGTGTTAGTAAATGGTATCAAGTCCATGGAAAGAAGGGTGACCAGTGGGGTGCCTTAGGGATCAATCCTGGGGCCAGTCCTTTTTTAATGTCTTTACCAGTGACATTGCTGAAGGTCTGGAGAAGAAGGTTTGTCTATTTGTCGATGATACCAAGATCTGCAACAGAGTACACACTCCCAGAGGGGGTCAAAAGAATGAGGAGGAATCTGGGAAAGCTGGAAGAATGGTCACAAGTGTAATGCAAAGAAGTGCAAAATCATGCACCTGGGATGAAGAAACCTGGTGGAGAGCTACAGTATGGGGGTGGGGGAATAGCTGACAGTCAGCAGGGAAGAGAATGATTTAGGGATAATCATCTCAGATAACCTAAAGGTGGCCAAACATTGTAACAAGGCTGTTGGGAGGGCGAGTGGGATGTTAGGGTGCATAGGGTGCATGCTTAGTATTTACAGATGAAGAGGGGGAGGTACCTAAAATAAACAATAGAAACACTCTGGATACAGAAATTGATACCAGCCCATTTACAGAAGAAAGGGTTCTGAAAGAACTCTTAAAACTGAAGGTGGACAAACCAGTGGGGCCTGATGGGATTCATCCCAGAATTCTAAAAGAACTAAGGGTAGAACTAGTGACACCACTGACTACCCTCTTTAACAAATCATGGTAGGATGGGGCAGTACCTGAGGACTGGAGCAGGGCAGATTTGATTCCACTTCACAAAAGTGGGGGCAGGGCAGAAGCAGGAAACTACAGACCTGTTAGTTTAACCTCAGTGATAGGGAAAATGATGGAATCACTTCTGAAGGAAAGAATTTTTGAGTACCTAGAGGCCAGAGGGGCATGGACCCAAGGCAGCATGGATTCACAGGGGGAAGGTCATGCCAGATGAATCTAATAGATTTCTTTGACTGGGTGACCAAAGTAGTAGATCAGGGAGGGGCTGTGGACATGGCCTACCTAGACTTTAGCAAGGCATTTGACTCAGTCCCACATAAAACATTAATATACAAGTTAGCCAGCCTGGGAGTGGGTCCCAAGATGATAGCCTGGGTAAAGAATTGGCTGGAGAATAGGACACAAAGGGTAATAGTAAATGGAGTCCACTCTGAAGAAAGGGAGGGTTACTAGTGGGGTACTGCAGGGTTCAGTATTAGAACCAGTTTTCTTCAGTGTCTTTATAAGTGACATTGCAGAGGGACTGGAAGGAAAAGTATGTCTCTTTGCAGATGACACAAAGATCTGCAACAGAGTTGATGCCCAAGGTGGGGTGGAAAGGATGAGAAGGGACTTGGCAAGGTTAGAGGAATGGTCAAATGTATGGCAGCTTAGATTCAATGCTAAGAAGTGCAAGGTAATGCACCTGGGAAACAAAAACCCAAGGGAAGAGTACACAATGGGGGGTGAGATACTAACAACAACAAAAATGGAAAGGGACCTGGGTGTAGTCATATCAAATGACTTAAAGGTGGGCAAGCAATGTGAGAGGGCAGTAAGGAGGGCTGGAGGGATACTGAGATGCATAGGGAGAGGCATCACCAGTAGAAAACAGGAAGTTGTTATCCCTCTGTACAGACAGCTGGTGAGACCCCATCTGGAGTACTGTGTGCAGTTCTGGAGACCCAATCTCCACAAGGACATAGACAAGATAGAAGCTGTCCAGAGGAGGGCAACTGAAATGGTGCAAGGTCTGCACCAGAAGACATATGAAGAGAGACTAAAGGAGCTTAATAAGTATAGCCTAAAGGAAAGGAGGAAGAGGGGGGACATGATAAAACTTTCAAGTACCTCAAGGGAATCAACAAAGTCCAAGAGGGTAGCATCTTTCAAAAAAAGAGGTGTGCAAGAACAAGGGGGCACAATTTGAAGATGGTGGGGCGGCTCAGAGGTAATGTAAGAAAGTATTTTTTTCACAGAGGGGGTTGTGGATGCATGGAACGGCCTTCCAGAGGAGGTTGCGGAGTCAAAAACAGTGGTTGAATTCAAGCATGCATGGGACAGTAATAAGGCAATTCTATGGGGGTGGTGGTAGAAAAAAGTAGGCTGCTGATTAACTAGGATCTGCAGCTTATCCATTAGGTAGGGAAATGGGCAGACTGGGTGGGTCAAGCAGTCCTTATCTGCTGTCAAATTCTATGTATCACTAGTAGAAAAAGGGAAATGGTGATGCCATTGTACAAAACGCTGGTCAGGCCTCATCTAGAATATGGTGTTCAGTTTTGGAGACAGCACCTTTGCAAGGACATAAACGGTGGAGGTGGTCCAGAGAAGGGCGACCAAGATGGTGCAGGGCTTCCATCCTAAAACATGAGAACAGATTAAAATACCTCAATATGTATACCCTTGAAGAGAGGGGGGGGAACGGGGAAATGATAGAGACCTTCAAGTATCTTAAAGGCTTAAACAAAGTGCAGGTGGGTGACATCTTCCAGTACAAGAGTTGTACAAGGATGAGGGGGCACAATATAAGATTGTGGGGAGGGGGTGGGATAAAGGGAAATGTGAGGAAGTTTTTCTTCATGGAAAGGGTGGTAGATGCTTGGAATAGCCTACCCCAGGAAGTGGTGGATGCTAACACAGTGGAGGGGGGGATTCAGACATGCATGGAATAGACACAAGGGAGCCCTAGATGTTGGAAAGAGAGCCAAAAGCCAATGACCAAGTAGGGTCAGCGGCCATTGATGCAGGGAAGGAATATTGGCAGACTAGATGGGCCTAGCAGTTCTTATCTGCTGTTAGCTACTATGTTACTATGTAAAGTGGGTCTCTTACAACAGGCTGGATGGATAGACTGGTTCTGTGTCCCAGAATGGCCAGAGACAGCAGATCACTCTGATGTCCATTTTTACTGCCATTCTGCTAAATCTTTTCTCCATTTTTGCTGTCATTCTGTTAAATCTTTTTGCCATCATTGCTGTATTTCTCTTAAATCTTTTCTACTACTCCTTCTCTAACACCCAGATTCTAGGTATGGTGACTGCTTCTTTATGAATGTATCTCCATTTTCCAGCATATTCATCCATCCTGCAGCCTTTATCCTTCCATGTGGATTCTAGTTGCAAATTTTAGACTTGGCCAGACTGTTTCTAACACTAAGTCCTTCTGTACCTTTTTGCGGTCTGCCTCTTTCTGCCTATGTCTGTTTGTCCTGGTAATTTTCAACAGATGGAGAATCTTGTAAACAAGCACCAGGCAGGTCTGTGTCGGGCAGTGGTGTCCCGAGAGCTTATCCTTAAGTGTCTGTTCTTACAAATATATATACAAGCTGGCGGTCTAACCTGGAAGAGGTTAGAGTAGCAGGCTGTAAATGAGCTTGGTACATCAAGCAGACATGTTCTTGATTCTCACAGCCTCCATTTATATTCTATGTGACCCTGAGCAAGTCAGTTAACCTCTGTCTACTCCTGGAACACGCCTGGAAATAAGCTTCGGCTCTGTGTGCCTTTCCAAGCCAAAAATTGTGAAATAACAAGCTAGGCATAACGTACAACCTCTCTGTTACCATGATGCCAAGTTTTTTTTATTCAAGCCCAAGCTGTTCCTTTCATTGGCACAAAAGTTTAATAAAACTCCCCAGGTTACTCTTGGGAATGTCAGACCATTTTTATAGATAAGGGGCCGGATATTCAAAAGGGTTGTGCCATGCGCAACAGGGTTGCACCAGCACAAGTCCAAAAATGCGCCATTCCGCGATATTCAGCGGGATGCAGTTGCGCCACTGAAAACATGCTGAGCAACAGCGCAATGCAAATGAAGGCATGCGCGGCGAAGAGGTGGATCCATGTAAAGAGCGCAATGCGATATTCAAAAGGCTTGCGCAATGTGCAACAGTGGATTAGCGGAAGTTGCGCTTATTGCACGAAATGAGCCAAAATAAAAGGCCTAAGGATGAGGCTCAGAAAGACAGGGAATGCTCATGAGGCAGCAACAGGGAATAGGCCACAGCAGCAACCAGTGCAGGCGGGGAGTAGGCAGGACAGAATAGTAGCAGCAAGGTGTGTGGGGCCACAGAGTTTGGAGGCCAGTGGGTGTACACAGTGCAGTGGAGGTAGCAGTCAGGACAGCGGGGAACAGAACAACAACAGCTGGGGGGGGGGACATAAGCCAGGGAGATGGACAGTGCCACCTTCCACGTGGAAGCTGTAGTGAGGGGTGAGAAGGCATGCTGCAGGGGGACGTGGCCGTGGAAGGGCCCGTCGGCGGTACGCCCACAACAGGCAGTACCATGCCCACATCAGCTTTGAGCTGTATTCAGATGTTGAGATTGTGGGCCGGTACCGCCTGAACAGGGCAATACTGAGGCGGCTCTGTGAGCTGTGCAGTGATGTGATGTAGGCACCCTCACGACAGAGTCACGCTCTGTCAGTGGAGACAAAGGTAACAGCCTGCATGTGCTTGCTCGCCACGGGTACCTTCCAGAGGCCAACAGGGGACACCACAGGCATAACACAGTCTGCCACGTCACGCATCCTCACCCAATTCCTCAGCGCACTGCTGCCACACGCTGCGGAGTACATCCATTTCCCCAGCACCGCGGCAGAGCATACAGTAAACATACAGGAGTTCCACAGGGTAGCATGTATGCCTGGCGTGCTAGGGGCAATAGACTGCACCCATGTGGCTATTCGCACGCCACCTGGCCCCGATGGGGCCGCATATCGCAACCGGAAGGGGTACTCCAGTGTCAACTGCCAGGTGGTGTGTGATGCCACTGGGCACATCATCAATGTATGTGCCACGCACCCTGGTGGAGCACATGGTTCATTCATATGGTACCAGTCTGCACTGTGCCATCGATTCGAGAGTGGGGACATCCCCACAGGACACCTAGTGGGTGAGTATGCATGTAGGAGCGACAAAGTTGGGGGACGGGTGGGCAAGCCACAGGTCCCATGGGGGTGGCACACAGGGCTAGGGACAATATAGACCTGAACATGACACTAACCTACACTATCTCCACACAGGTGACAGTGGATACCCACTCCGTCCCTGGCTGCTCACACCCTACCGGCGCCCCATGACCCCATCGCAGCAACGCTTCAATGAGGCACATGCTGCCACATGCAACATCATCGAGTGGGTGTTTGGGATGCTGAAGGCACACTTCCGATGCCTAGACACCTCTGGCGATGCCCTACAGTACAGCCCCTCAAAGGCCTGTGTGATATCCCTGGCCTGTTGTATCCTGCACAACATGGCCAAAGACTGTGGGATAGCCATACAGGTCGAGGAGGGGGACAGCAATGGGGACGCCGGTGACGCCGATGATGATGGGGATGAGCAGCCCCACCTTGGACGGCATGACCCCCGACTGATCTGGCAGGCCCGGCTGCACCGGGACACCATCACAGAGGAGCATTTCGCACAACACAGGTAAGTCGTGGGGCCATGTGCAACCAACACTGTCTAGGCGCAACCCACATACACACAGGGTAACACACTAGGGGTGCATGACGGCAAGGGGAGTGGAAGGGTACAGGTGCACAAACACGCCATCAGGGAGGGGTGAATAGTTACACGCTACATGGACACACACACACACACACACACACACACACCAGGCACACAGTGCACAGGGGCAGTTGCACAGCAGAGCAGGAACAGACATGTCAAACACACAGATCCACAGACCACCCCCACCACCTGTACTGTCCATGTATGTGTGTCAGATGCTGGGCACCCTTGCACCTTGGTGTACAGTACAATGCAGGCATCATCATGCACATGCACCTGTGGACAGCAGTCGGGTGGGTGTGCAGGTGGTCTGTGTGTCGGCATGTTGGGCAGGGCACCCACCAGTGCACTGCCCAGCAAGATGCACATTGCACACAGGGCAGCACCAGACAGGGCCCGCACTGAGAGACAGGTCAGTCAGGTGGCACTGAGCCACGGCCACCACGGATGCATGGGCGGCCCCGTCGTGACCCAGTCACTCTGGCAGGCTGAGCATGAGCCACATGGGGTGGCACCGATGAACCACCAGGGGTCCCACTGCACGAGCGTGACCTTGTCCGCACAGGGGTCTGTAGCATGCCGAACATACCTGCACCAGGGGTGCTCGGGATGCCCACAGCAGAACCCAGCATCGACAGGCTGGGTGTCGCACGACGCCAGGAATGTGGAGTGGAGAGCGTACTGCGTGGGGTGCGTGGTACAGGGGCACCTGACTGTGTGCCCAATGTGGCCAGGACAGTGACCAATGCCTGGGTCAGCCTGTCAATGGCTGCGGTCACATCCATCCACATTTGGACCATCTCTGCCAGGATTATTGCATTGTCCCTGCTGTGCCGCTCCACAGCCACACACAGTGCCTCCACGGATGTTGCAACCCGCATCTGCTGCTGTACTGATGCCCGCAGCAGGTGGGTGTGCTTGTCAAATGGGTCGTCTGCTAAATTGGCAGCCTGTCCCCCAGGGGATAGAAGGGCCTGATGCTCAACACCCCTTGAGGGCGGGCGCTGTTCACCAGAACCAGGTATGGGCAAGTCAACAGGGGGTGTGCATATGCCACCGCTGAACCCTGTACCCCCAGACCCGGTGGGTGACTGCTGCTGCTGCCCCTCCGCCTGCTGTGCCCAAGGGACCAGTCCTTCCAATGCTGTGTCCGCCACAGTGCCAGGGACCTGCACAGCCACCAGTGCTGCCCCACCGGTGCCGACAGGCACAGCCTGGGACTGTGCTGACATGCTGGCACACACGTTGGAACCCTCTAGGTCCATGGGCATGGGCTGTCCTGCTGTGTGTCCATTCTGTGACACACATGTGTCACTGCCCATAGTGGCCATTGCATCATCAGTGGTGCAGGTTCATGCCACAGCCTCAGCCACAGCGTGCTGGCATGCTGGCATGCCAGACCGCTGAGACACAGGAAGGGCACCCCCCACACCTGACTCACCGACATCAGAGATGGCAGCCAGGCGTGCACACTGGTGCAATGCACGCCAGCTACCAGCAGAGATGGATGGACCCTCCTCCAACTCTGGCTGCATGTCCACAGTGCACGGGACCACTACCACTGTCCCCTGCAGGCGCACAGGATCTGTAACAGAAAGTGAGAACATGTTAGTGCATGGGATCAACCTCCCCCCCCCCCACCATGTCATACCATGCAGTGATGGGCTTCCACCTGTCTGGAAGCCACCGCCTGGAATGCCCTCGATGGCACTGCGCTGCATGGATGCAGCAAGACGGTCCTCCGCCGGGGTCAGCTGCGCCACCTCTGGCTGGCCCCTGCCTGTGGCAGCACATGCCGCCCTGAGTGCTGCCACCTTCTCCTTAACCCGTCTCCTGTCTGTCCCCACCTTCTTCTTACATTCCTGCACAGAGCACTGGTGGCTTCCGTGCAGGTTTATGGTGCAAGCTACCCCCTCCCATGCAGCAGCATGGGCCTGAGGGTTTGCCCTGCTGTCCACTGAGTAGTGGCTCCTCATCCAGGTAGGCCTCATAGAGTGCCTCTGTTTCAGCCTTTGTGAAGTTGGGCCTCCTCGTCTGCCCACCATCATCCTCCTCACCCAGTCCTTGCTCGGCCATGTCACGGTCTGTATGGGTGGAAGTGGACACCTGTGACTGTGCAGTTCACAGCATTTTCCCATGACCATAGTCCATAACATCACACAGCATGCAACCCACCTATCACCTGCAGTAACTGAATATGGCCACTGCAGATCACTGTCGCATATTTATAGCGCAATGCATGCAAATTAGGGTGGAGTAACTTTAATGGGATGCAAATCAGCGCCACTGCCTTTGAATAGCTGATCAAGCAGATTTGCATATGACTGAATACCGGCTGTTGCGCTTTATATCTGGTTGAACCTATGGTAGCAGTTCTGTGACTCGTAGTACACTGTACCGTGCATGCCCAGGTACCTTACGCAGGCGTCTGCTGTGCTGATTATGTGCTGTGCGCGGTCAGCTATTCATGACACGGCCACCATTGTGCCAGTGGCGCTACAGTGCTGGTCACCACATGGCGCTGTGGCACAACTGCGCAATAGTCCACTGTATCACTGGCACGCAGGTGACCGCCTGCGCTGGACGTGTAGATGTCCGATGGCGCTGTGCATGGCCTTGCGCCAGAGACATGACCTTATGCCCGACCTTTGCCCCATGGCGCTATGTCGTCCCAGCATGTGTGCAGCTCTATCGCTGTTCGGTAGCAGTGCGATAGGGACCGACGGCGCTGCCTGAACAGCGCAATAGGGACAGACGGGGTTGTATTGCGCAACATTTCCACGTGGGGTTGCCGCACTGTGGAGCGCCATATTGCCTACTATCAAGTTGCTAACATGGCATGCAGGAGAGCTCCCTAGTGGAGTAGCTTGGAGGTGGCCAACCTAGTGGCCGTGGTTGAGCCTCACTATGGGCCACTGTTTGGGGGGGAACCCCTAGACTTGGCCCGCACCCAAGTGTGGCAGCAGGTGGCCACTGTGCTGGAGCAGGTCACGGGGCAGCGCAGAACAGTGGAGCAGTGCAGGCACCGCTATGGTGACCTGCACAGGAGGGAGCAGGCACTGCTGGCATGCCTCAGGTCCCGTGCCAGGAGGGGCATTGTGCCTAGGCCAGGAGGGTGACACATCTATGCTCCTGTATTGTTCGCTGGGGTATGACTGTGTATTGGGACCAGAGCATGGGGGAAGGTTGTTCCATGGTTGGCTGTGTCAGTGTTTGCAGGTGTGTGATGCATGGGTCTGGCTGTGTGGGCAGGCACACTCATTGGGGCAGGGGGCTGTCTGCATTTGGATCTCACTCATGTGCTTCTCAACTATTGTTTTCCACAGGCATGGAGGAGCGGAGGAGGGCCCAGGCTGAGTCGCAAAGGGGTGCTGCAGGGGTGGCCGGCAGAGGAGGCGGCCGTATGGGCCCACAACAGCAGCAGCAGCATCTGCAGCAGCGGCTGGATGAGGGTCAGTGTCATTACATCATGGATGCTGTTGCGTGCAATGGGGGGGATAGGGCATGGCCACCATCCATGGACAACACTGCCATGCACGCGACATGTGACAGTCAGCACTGCCCAGTGGCACTGCGTGTCTGTGAGTGCGTCACTGGTGGTCCATGCATGCACTGGGCACATGGCTGTGGCACTACCTTCCCACCACGTAGACATGTCACTGTACTGCCTTGGTTGTGCTGTGCTGGGCAAGGGGGGTGTGTGTAGTGGCACACATGGCTGTTGCTGCCTGGTTGGGCTTGGCCCATGCACGGTCACTGTGAGTGTGTGCAGCCCATCACAGGGGCAGGGCACTTGGCTGTATGCCATGCATACTGGGTGGGCTTCAGGGTTGTATACAGTCCTAGCCATTGATTCTGTTCTCTTGCTCTAGGTGTATGGGTCCTGCGTAGGATAGAGCAGGCCATCCACTGCCTGTTGGAGATTTCAAAGGAATCAATCAGCATCCTCAGGGAGATGAACCGGAGGGGTGTGCGACGCCGGAGAGGGACACGGGGTCCGAGCCGTCCTACAGATCTGCAGCCTGGGGGGCAGTAGCTGCCCCCCAACTACACCCTTTACCCTTCCCTCACACCCTTCCCTCACTAAGTTCTTCACCCCACCCCACACCCACCCCTACCTTGTACCTGTAAACCCCACCCTGTATGTGTATATATGTAAATAGTGTTATTGTTGTTCCTGTTGTTGTTCTTCTTCTGTTTTTCATTGAATATATATATATCTATTTTGTTATGAATACTGTGGTGGTCTCTGATTTGCAGCTGGCTATAGGTGCTCAGTTGCAGTGGTGTGCATGGCATCTGGTGTGGTGTGGTCCTGGGATTGTGTGTGTGTCTGCGTGGGGGGGTGTCCCTGGTGTGGTGGTGGCTGTCAGCCGGTCTGGCCGTGTGCTGCCCCACTCCACTGTGGGCTCCTGGTGGGTCTGGCTTGTATGGTTCTGTGGTACACGGTTGCATTGTGCCAGGTGGGGGGGCATGGTGGTTCCAGCAGTGCCAGTCACAGTCACTGCTCATGGGTGGTGTCTTGGGGTTCCAGAGCAAAGTGTGCTGTGCACAGTGGGGGCTGTGGTACACCTGGGTTGTCCGGCACCTTTGTGTGGCAGTATTTGCTTGCCAGTGGGTGTGCTGGGGCGCTGTGGCCCTGCTGTGCTTTGTAGGCTTGTCCCCATGGGCCAGTGGATTTTCCGTCCCTCCACCGGTGATGCTGTGCTTTGGGTGTGGGGGGGTGTTGTTAGTTCTACACTGTGTTCCTGTGCCCGTCTGTGGAATGGGTGGTGGGCCCCTGCCTACCTCCCTGGTTGTGCAGTTCCATTGCTCTGCTGTGGTGGGGGCTCCCTGCTTGCGCTATGGTGCATCTCAACTGCTCAGCTGGACTGGCCTTGTTGCGCTATGGCGCGACATATGTGCTCAGCTTCCCCTACCTGGTTGAGCTATGGCGCAGGTTGTGCGATATTCAGACATTGGCTGGTTGCGCAATTTGACTTGCTCCACGTTTGAATATCGTGTCTGTTGCGCATGTGCGCAATTGACTTGTGCTTGCTCCTGCTGTTGCGCACATTTTGGGCGCAGTTTGAATATCTGGGCCAGGGTGTTTTTTTTGTTATTGATGAATTGTAGCTATCTTCTGTTTAAAAAGACATTCGGGTATACACAAATGAAATGCAATAACAGTATTAATAATCCACAGTTAATCATTACCAGTTGATTCCCATATCAGGAATAGCATTCTTCCTACTTTGTCACAGCATTTAAGAAATTCATCAGGTCTGATCAGCGCCTCAACTGAACAGGGGCCTAACAGCCTGTACGCCTGGGACTTTTAGAACAGTTCGCTTAACATTAATGCCAAGGAAACTGCTTAAGACAGTAATAAGAAACAGAATAGTAGAACATGCCCAGCAAAGTAACTTGGGGAAATCATGCCAAAACAATGTCATTGCCTTTTTTTTATTATGTCAGCAGGGAGCTTGATGAGAGAAGCCTGTTTGTCAGCATTGTCAGTAAATGGAGAAACCAGGTACTGAATAAACAGTCTTGTATTGCACTGGATTAAAAACTTCCTGTGGGACTGGAAGCAAGGGGTCACAATAAATGGTAATTACCCAAATGGAAACGAGAGGACTAGTGGAGTCCCGCAAGGCCCTGTACTGGGAGCAGCATTGTTGAAGGCTGTAAGTAGTCTGGAGATGTGCACTAGTAGCCGAGTTTCCAGGTTTGCAGATGACATCAAAATAGTAAGTCAACAGTAAGACACAACAGGGTAGTGGTTGTCACAGGTCATTGCACGTCCAGGTGTGTAGTGAGGCACAAGATGCTTGCAGTGAGTACCTTCAGCACTTGGAAGTGCATTAACCCATGGCAGCCACCACCCTGGAGTGTCTGATTGGACTTATAAAATGGATCCCATTATAAAACTAATAAGAGCAAAAAATAAAAGGAGGAAATGATTTAAAAAGTGTCATTGTGCAGTACAAATATAAAAATAAGTCCCTTTGAGTTTCTGCAGCTATGTGATGCTGTTGTTATTGTGAGCAAATCTATGTCAATATACTCCTCCACAATGGGGACAGAGTTCTTGAACTTTCTGTCATTTATTAATTTGACTTATTCATAAATAGTTAGATTTTTTTTTTTTTATGTTATTGGAGACTAAGACCCGGTACTGCTTGCCAGTATGCAGCTGTTCACTACAAGTCAGAGAGAGAGAGAGAGAGAGACAGAGACAGAGAGATGATATGGGGTAATAATTTTATTAAATGAAAAAAGAAGAGAGAGAGAGAGAGAGAGGGAAGAGCAATGTATCTTTTATATATTAAATCTGTTTAAACATTTTTGCTGGCCTTTTTATGTTGTGTGAGACAGAGAGACATGGGTCTAGGCAGGAAGCCTTTAAGCCATAGATGGAAGGGGCCTGGGAAGGGGGTACAATTCAGCTTATATTCCAAATATATTCTGTAGCTTTCTTCTTCACATCGTTTACTACAGAGGACATTTGCACATATACATGCCCTTTATCTGTTAGAGTTCATCTGCCTCTATAGCTTACTCCCTACTTCCACTCATAATCATTTGTTGTGACATCACAGTCTGTTGTAATGGGAGTAACTGTGGTGTCACAAGACGTGCATTATGACCTCAGGAAGGGAGAAAGCAACAGGACTTGATGAACTCTTCAGGAGCAAAGATCCTGTTATCATGCAAATGGCCTTAGTAATAAATAATGGGGTGGAAAAGTACAGAACTAATGTGATATATAAGCTGAACTAAATATTATGTTTTAAGTTATCCTGAAGGTGTCCGCTGCTCTTTAATTATCTGTGAGTTCAACCTGGGTCTTCTCTGGGATATGCTGGTGCATCTGCAGAACAAAAGTTATAGTGTATGATACCGTGTAAGGACTTGGGAAATTAAACCATGACATTTCTGACCTAACTCTTCCAAAAATAATTACTGTCAGCACCTAACTTATAGTTTTGAAGGTCTAGAGATATTGTTGCCCTGCATTATTGCCACTGGGTCCATGTAGACCAAGTGCAACCCCTTCCAATACTTAAAAATCACATTTATTGGTGCTTACAGACAAACTACAGTAACAATCACAGGGAGAACCCCTCCATTACCTGTGTGGAACAACTTATGTTTTCAACTTATGTGTAACTGTGATTATATTCTAAAGAAGATCACATTTCTCTAACCACTTATGCATGTTTCTGCTTTTGGTATATGCTGTGACAGAATAACGTGTGGTCTGGGGGATTAGCTGTAGTAATGATCAGATGATGTACATACTATGAACTAGGGCTACAGCTACAATTGCATACATTCCGAGTCACAATGCCCTACTGTCCAAGCCTGCTGTTAATCTGGTTCAGGTGTTATGTTTTCAGTAAAAACACTCTGCCACATATTTGGTCTCTGGATTTTTATTTATTATTTATGAGATACTTTCACCCAATGATTTTACTACAGGCTATTCCACTACTGTATAATACATTAACTTAATGTATTTGCTGCAGTAAAATTATATCATACTGTCAAGGTAGGGAGTATACACTTTATAGTATATGGTTAGGGCTTATTCTAGATGGAAAACAGTGGCTTCCCAAATGCTGCTGTAGGACAGTTCAAAGGTGAAAAAAGTTGTACTATCGTTCTGACGTCAGATCGATAGTACAACAACTTTTCAGCTTTGAGCTGCTACATGATTGGCTGAAAACAGAGCTGATCAAAAAATGCGCTCTAAACTGGCGGAGGTGTCTAACAGTCAGTCAGTACTGCCATTCAGTCAGATAGTTGGGACACGGACTGCCATACTCGGCTCCGTGTTCCCAAACTATCAGTTTGCCAGGATTTTTTTTTATTTCTTTTGCCAAGAGCAGGACCGCAGGAAGCACCGGTATCTTCGGTGTCGGAACTGGATGGCGACTGCAGCATGGACCGGGAAGGAGCGACCAAGCAAGCGAGCGGGACAATATTCACAAGGTATGAACCTTGTCAAGAGTCAAACCTCCTACAGTTTGGGGAACCATATACTATATAAAATAGTATATGGTTGCTTAAACACAACTAGGCGTTGTTGTGTATGAGCAACCATACACTATTCTATGTATTATGGGGTCTACATGAAGCTTATAGAAGCTTGGCATGGACCCTTAAATAGAAAGCATTAATCTGGGTATATTGTATACTACAGGACTGATAACCAGGCTTACTTAAATGACAACAAAGCACTGTAAACATATTTAAGAAAGTTTGCATTTAAAACATGTAAACAAGCTTTTACATACAGTTGATTACTGTTTAACAACATTATATGTGCATCTGATGCAAACCGATAATCACGTTCCCCACTTCCAGTGAAAAGGGGGGTTGTAGGCCATAGCCAACTTCTTGTTTTTATATTAAAGGGGTCCAGTTTTTAGCCAGCAAAAACAAGGAAACGGGTAATTTCAAAAATGTGCAGACGAGCATGGGAACAACTTTTTTCAGAGCGTGCCACCACCAGGCCCCTATCAGATCACTGGTCAGACCCCATCTTGAGTGAAGAGTACAGTTCTTGTTCCCATATTTAAGGAAAGATACTGACAGGATTGAGAAAGGCAGAAGGTTATGAGCAGTAGTTAAAGGGTTGGTTTATACATGGACCATGTGACCAACAGGCAGAACTAGGACTTTTCTCCATGGAAAAAAGAAAGCTTAAGAGAGACACAATAACAGTATTCAGTTATCTGAAAGGGATCATACTGCCAGATCATGTGCAGTGATTCAAGAGCTGCAAGGCCAAAAAGGACAATTGAAGACACTGTGTCTCTGAAAGGAGGAATATTTGGGGGAAATATCTGGAAGAACTACTTCACTGAATGAGGGGTGAACACTTGGAATATACTTCCAGAGCAAGTGGTATCAGCTAAAATTTGTTTCTACCTTCAGACTCAAATTGGAAAAGTTCCTTGAAGCAGAAGGGGTGACAGGTTATCCCCACTGAGTTGGCGAGGCAAAGAACTTGATGTGCTAACAGAACCAAAGAAACTGGCAGCAGAAAAAGACTGTTGGTCTATTCCATCTGCCCTGTTTTGTTACCCTGCCATACTCTGTGACCTATTATTTAGGTGGGGTATTTGCATTGTCATCCTCCTTGTTTCTCATTGTACTTCTACCCCCTTGTGTAACTATCAGACCCTTTATTCTGTCCCTGCCATGGGTGAACCTGTTTATGGTTTTTGCTCTTACCGCCTCAGCTAGTAGGCTATTCCATGGTTATACCATGCTCTCTGTGAGGTAAAACTTCCTTACCTCCCTCCAGAATCTCCCTCCCACCAGCTTTCATTCATGGCCCCTTGTTACTGACCTGTTATTCATATTGACTAGCTCCTTGCAGTTAATCTTGTTTATTCCTTTCAGGAGCTTGAATGTCTCTGTCATGTTGCCCCCTCTTGCCTCTAGTGAGTACATGTTCAGTCACATAGCCATTTCCCATAGGATCTGCTCTGTTGGCCCTGAATCATTTTTGGTGACCCTTTGTTGTACTGTCTCCGATCTGTCTCTGTCTTTCCTGAGGTGAGGACTCCAGAATTGGGCACAGTTTTCTAGATGGGGGGCCTCACCAGTTACCTATATAGGGGCAGTATTGCAACATTCCTCCTACTATCAAACCCCCCTCCCAATACACCACAACATTCTGTTTGCCTTGCTGTTGGTCTTATTGCTTTGGCTAGTTTGAGGGAGTAACTTAGGGTAACTCCCAGGTCCCTTTCTTCTGAAGTAGTGGCCAACCTATCCCCTTCCATATGGTATTCCATCCTAGGATTCCTGTTCCCTATGTGTATCTCTTTATACTCTTTGATGTTGAATCTCAACTGCCAAACCTTAGACCACCTGTCAAACCTTTCCAGGTCCCTTCACAACTCTGTCACCCCCTCTTTGCTGTTTACCATGCCACAAAGCTTAGCGTCATCTGCAAAGAGACACATCTTGCACTGTATACCTTTCCATATGTCACTGATGTACATATTGAAAAGAACAGGTCCCAGGACTGACCCCATGCAGCACTCCACTCATGACCTCTATATCCCCTGATTAGACCCTGCCCCCCCCCACCAACTTCCCACCCATTTTACCAGGTCCTTCACTGCTCCAATTCCTATAACTCCTTCAGCAGCCTTCTGTGTAGGACCAAGTCAAATGCCTTGCCGAAGTCCAAGTAGAATATGTCTGTTTGTCTCATCCACTGTCTTTGTAACTTAATTACAGAATACTATCAGGTTGGTCTGACAAGATCTCCCTGCCACGAACCAATACTGTTTACCAAATTGGAGTCTGCTGCTTTCCAGTTAGGTCACTGTGTCATCCTTGCCCAGTGTTTATCAGTTTATCCACAATGGAGATAAAATTGATGGGTCTATAATTTCTTGGGGTCCTCCCTAACCCCTTCCTCATGGAGCAAAACCATGTCTACTATCCTACAATCCCTCTGAACCTCCCCTGACTGCAGCAAGCTATTGAATAGCCATGCCAGTGGGTTCAGCTAGTTCTGACAATTCCCTGAGCACCCTCAGGTGCATCCCATCTGATCCTGGTACCTTATCTACTTTCAGTGCTGCAAGCCCCTTTTTTTCACTCTTTCTGCTGTTATATCTATCTGCACCATTTCTTGAATCCACCTTGCTGCTGCCTTTATGCCACTTTCTGGCAGAGTCCCACCATCCTCCTCCATGTATGCTAAGCAGACACAAAACAGTTACATTCTATTCATCCTCCTCCTCTGCTATCTCACCCCTCCACCAGCCTTACAGTTCTTCCTCTGATATACTGGAAGAACAACTTTTCCCCTCCCTTGACCCTCTCCATAATTCGAATCTCTGTGTCTGCCTTTGCACCCCTGACCCACGTTCTTGGCCTGCTTTGTGTTACTTTGGCATTCCCTCCACTCCTTGTCCACCTGGTGCTTCTTGTAGCCAGTGAAGGTTATTTTTTGGCCCTCACTGCCTCCCTTACCTCCGTAGAGAACTAGACTGATCTCTTCTGTTTACTGCTTTTGGCAACCATTCTCAAGAATGATTTAGTTGCTCTGAGAACTGCCCCTTTAATAAGGTCTTTGTTCTTTCCTAAATTGACATGTTCATAAGTTAGCCCCAGTTTTGTATTGCTTACCTTGTCTATTTTAAATGGCTGACCTTTAGGCAACTTTTCTCTATTTGAAGATGATCTATCCTTGTATGACAGGCCTTTTTTCTAGCTTGGCTTATTTTTAAGTTTGCTAGCTGTAAGTCAAACATATTGTTTTAATGCTAGAAGAGGCTGAACTAGAGATTTGGCTACTTGGGGCTAGAAAATTCAATACCTACTACATGATGTTCACAAGTCAAGAGTTTGTCATTGTTAAGCATATATCAGGCTGTCAATCACTGTGATTGGCAAGAACAGACCAATAGGCTGCTGCAGTTTCCTTTGTGTAGCAGCAGTGGGGTCTGCTAATATTCTGGAACATATACTTATTTTCTGGGCTGAGTACATCCTCAGCTACTCGTACAGCTACAAAATGCATTCCCCGCTTCATGATGTATTAGCCAGTGAGAGAGCTTTCTTCTAGTTGACTTGCCAATGATAGGGTTTGCTGCTAGTAAAACGACAGTCCTTTAAATGCCCCACGGAGGTAAAAGGTACAGGAGGTAAGTATTCAGAAAAAAAGGTGCTCAAGAACAAGGGGACATGCTATGAAACTGGAGATTCAGGAGAGATGTGAGGAACTACTTATTCACAGAAAAAGTGGTGTATTCCTGGAACAGACTCCCAGCAGAGGTGGTGGGAGCAAAAACAGTGGTGGGCTTCAGGAATGCATGAGACAGGTTTAAGAGAATCTTGGGGAAAATGAATGTGGGGAGGAAAAATGGTCTGAAGATCAAGTAGGGTCTATGGTGATACGGTTGGTAGGGAAAAATGGGCAGACTGGGTGAGCCAAGTGATCCTTATCTGCTCTAAAATTCTATGTTTCTATCATGATTCATAACATTTGGTCTGTTGGGCTGTCGGTTATATTGACTGGCAGCTCAAGAGACCGGTAGGATGCTCCAGTCTCCGTAGTTGTTAATTTTTTTTTTTGTTAGCCATTTGTCAGTTAAAAACCCTAGATTAATGGTTCACCCACACCCATAGTTAACAGCGTCACATCAGTGGCAGAGACGTTTTGTCAATGTCTTCTAAAGTTGGACACCAGGGGTTTAAATCATACTGGGAAAATATTTTTCTTTGATTGTCTGTATTGTATTTAATATTCAGTACAGTATGTTAAAATGTTGGGTCCCAGGCAGGGAGGGTTCAAAGCATCCTTTGGGTGCTATATTGCAAATGCTTCTGATCGAGTCTCTTAGTTACCAGAAAATCGGCATTAGATTTCCTTGTGATTAGTTGCAGCTTAATTTTTTCTGGTGCTCTCTTCACTAGAGTTTGTTTCAGTACTTGATGTTTAGGAACAATCATGTGTATGACATGGGACTGATACTTATGAGAGTCAGTGGAATTTGTTCTGCGGTTAGAATGATTAGTCATTAGTGCCTGGCAATGTAATTACACTTGCTGCTGCAGTGAGGTTCATCCCCTCTGTTATTGATAGCTTATCACAGCTTGTGGACTGTCAAAATGTTCTCAGAATTAGTCAAACCATCAGCACTTTTCTAAAGCTGAAAGAGGAGGATGTAATTGTTTTGAAACACAGATTTTAGTTCTGCTTATGCTGTGAAAAACATGTTGCAAGACATTAAATTGCTTTTTTTCACTCCTTCACAGAAGACATATTGGTAGAGCAGCAGGGAGAGATAGAATGCAGGGTAACTGCTGTTGAGGTTACAATATCTGATATTTGGTTTAGTAGAATTAAAAAAAAATCAGTGATTCTTGAACTCGTGTAGACTGTAGAAAAGTAGGATAGAGGCGACTCTAGCAGGAGGAGGGGAAGCCAAAAGTGAGGATATACTTACAATACAAAGGTCAGAATGCAAGGTCTCTCCTGCTCCTGCCATTTATTTTCCCACCAAATGTTTCTGACATGACTAGGTTTTTAAGTGATGCCTTTCTGCCAAAGGCTGGAGGATGAGGTAGCATCCCAACCCTAGTAAGACAAGGGGTAGGAAGCTACTTGACCGAAGCATTTAATTCATAAATCATTTTATTGAGAAGAAAAAGAACCGTGTGTACATTCATCAGTACATCAGATACATCCTGGCCAGGGATATCCCCCGGAGATACAACACTAAGTTAACAGCTATGGAACCTTGTGAAATTCCAACATCAGTTAATTGTTTGCCACACAGAAAAAGTTACTTAACAAGAATTATAAAAAAGTTCTCAGAAATACTGCAATCTGATTGGCTGTTAGGATTCCAACAGCCTTACATTATTAATCCATGTTATACTGTCATGTACAGCCTGATCACAATGGCACATGGATTCTTCCTATCATCATTCCATCCTCTAGCACTGCTCAAGGATGCATTCTGATTTTGAACCAGCATTCTTAAACTGTTTGTGGAAGAACTATTTTATTAAAAATCTCCCTCTAAATGAGGAAAACATTATAAAAATGCACTTTTAACACTTTTCTTTTGGAATGATTTTTATAATAGCAATAAGGCACTCCCAGGGATTAGATTAACAGTCAAGTTAATCACCCCCTTGGGTAATATACACTCGGCTGTGCCTCGTGACACATTACACCCCTAGGGGGCGATTAACAGACTGTTAATCTAACCCCTGGTCATGCCTTATTGCTTGAAAGCAATTTAGTTCAGATGACAAAAGGATACAGCTGGTATGCATTATTCATATGGATCATAACACCAGTCTATCTATAGATTGTAAAACATTCTAACAGTGTTTGAGAACAGCTTCATCAGAGTATAAATAACTAACTGTAGAGAAACTACTTATTAACCACCCTGACAAGATGGGTGTCTGCCAACAATAGAAACATTTAAATGATGACTGCATTTGAAGAAAATTAGCTGCTTTAAAGTCCTGCTGTGATATTGAAATGTGTTAAAATTAGTTAATCACGATCTTAATAAATGTTTCAAATAAATAATATAATGATATATTGTAATCTTAATTTACATGGATAACCTAATCGAGATGCAGCATCTCTTTCAGCGGGGTCCTGCTTTTACCCAACTTTACACCTGGAAGGACAGAAGCAAAGGGAGGTTAAGTGACTTGCTCAGGGTCGCATGCAAGCCTCTGTTATAGTCTTATCACACTACCGCCATATTGTTACTTGATCATCAAGTTTTGATCAGTCACTTGGGATACTTGGGGGGGGGGGGGTCTGGAACATTGCTATCTAGGTTCTTTTATGTCCCAACAAATAAATTGTATCATGTTGTGATAAGGGTACACTCATCTTTGATTGCTGCCCTCAATTGTGGTGTCTCACGGGGCTCAGCCATGTCCCTGATGCTGAACATAGTATACTGTATGCTTCAGCTGGGAGAATTAAAGGTGAACACTTGTGTGCAAAGAAAGGTGGTAATATTGTTTACAAGAGAAATCTATTCCAAATAAGCTATTGGCCAAACCTACAACTCTTTTAGAGCCAGAAACATAACACATTTAGTTCCCCTTCCCTTTACAGCTGCAGGCATCCATTTTCTACATCACTAGCACAGGAAATTACATCCGAGAAGGGGAATAAAGAGGTAAAATACAGTGCTGCCAATAATTCCTAATGAAGGTTCCATGATCCCCATGACACTCAGTGTTATTGTTAATGACTTGTGTTGATGGCATTTTCAGCCACCAGCACTCCTGAGAACTTGCAGATTTGCAAAGCACTGTGTCATGGAAATAAATTTTGCACCCTTTTGAGAAATGTGTCATAGTTCAGTGCCACCAGTTTCCAAAACATTTGTGGTTTGATTGCTTAGTTTGCATAATGTTTTATGGGATCCCCATTTAGTGAACAGTGTGTGCCTGTAAGTTCTGCAAAATGTCATACTGCTAGTACTATGATAAATCATCTTGTGCCAGTGCCATTTTATATATTTGTTTGGAATGAGGCAATTTTGCATAATTTGTTGTTTTGCCATCATTTTGTGTGATAAGAGACAGGGCAAGCTAGTGGTTGTAACACCAGTTTGAGAACTGGAGGAATCGCACGTTCAAGCCTCAGCAGTGTGAAATAGTCACAGTGTGACCGTGAGCAAGTCACATAATCTTCTTAATACTTTAGTCAGTCCAGCTGTAGAAATGGGTTGATACAGGACACCATAGAAAATGAGGTTGTAGGTCAACTGGACAAATGTGGTTAAATAGGTTGAATAAAACAACAGCTGTTTTGTGATGATGTGTGATAGGGTCTTTGGCAGCCATAAACAATTCTGGGAACACTGAATCAAAGACCCATTTAAAGGTTCAAAATTAAAAACCTTTATACAGAGTCACTTTAAGATTTAAAAAATAAGCTTTCTTCAATAAAACTAAATAAAACAGCAGGATTTGTTACAGATTGTCTCCCACAGACCCTTTCAGTCTGTTTTCCAGCGTGAAATCTACAGCAGCCCCATCCTCCCTGACACATGATCTTTTTGATTCCCATGCCTTCCCCAGGTGCAATCAATAAATTATTAGGTGGCTGGTGGTTTCTGATTGGCACAGCAATCTGCTCAACCCTTTATAGACTATCCCAAAATTCACATCTCCAGGGTCAAAGGAACAATACGAAAAGGGCTTTCTTTTACCTGTCTTGTGTGTGAGATTCCTATGCTGTTTTCAGTGAGTCTTCCTTGACCGGTCTGATAATGCTGATTATTTGTGTTTCTGTTGTAAGCTCTGTAAGAAATGGTTATATCAGTCAGGGATCCTATCACACATCATCCCAAAACAGTCACTGTATTTCACAATCTGCTTAACTAGGATTGTGACTCTTCGGTACTGTGAAGGTTTGAACATGTGATCTCCAAGGTTTTTTTTAAGCTGGTGATCTAACCACAAGACCACCCTGCTTCTTATTACAAAACATGATGCCAGTACAACAAATACAAAACTGTATCATTGTAAACAAGCTGATTGTGACTCCTCATTTACTTGTTTTTTCTTTGTTATGCTATGTTTAATTTCAGGTACTGTTTTGTTACTTTGTAAACTGCACTGCAATTGTCTTTTGGTGACATCCCATGTGTCCTGTTTGCTTTGCAAATGCTGTCTTCATAATGCAGTTGGTTTGTAATCTCCCAGGTTCTGCCTACAAATAGGCATCTTATTGCCTGGAGCACCTATCTAGTTAACGAAAACTAAATAAATGTACCCCCCCGCCATTTTGGGGGGGCTTACCTTAAGTGTCTCCCTGGGCTCCTCTAATACCCATTGCCTGGCAGATGTCCAGCAAGGAAGGTTGAATCCATGTTCCGTGTTATGCTACTGTTGTTCTACGTGTGTGCGTGCATCCATGCCGCTGCTGTCCCATTAAGAGCTTCATCCTTTGTACAGTGTAAAAAGCCTGGGCTAGGTCCGAGTACAATGAAGCTTGCGACCAGCCAGGCATTACCCAGACTGACTCCACTTTGCTGTCACTAACAGTACACAGGGAGCTCTTGCAGGTGCTGTAAATATTTATTTCTAAATTCTTACTGTTGTTTAAATAAAATAACTTATCTGGACTGCCAGTACTATAGCACTTGTTTGTTCTAATAGGAGCCGCCATGTTTAGTTCGGAATTTCCTTGTTTGGACCAATCGGAACCAAAGGGTCCTTGAGGGGTCCTAATTACAGTGGATTATGGGTGAAATTGTGAACTTTCTTGTTGGTGCCTAAATTGTCCACTGAGAGCACTAGAACTGTGATTGACAGCTCCCTCAGCCAACCGGAATACAGGGAAACCAGGCAAGTTCAAGAAACTGTTTTAAACTATGTTCACTCCAGCTTGAGACTCAGAGAAGAGAGGAGTCAGTATTGGCTATGTGAAGATTCTTACAAGAGGGGCAGAAATTGTCTCCTGTGATTAACCTGTAACCCCTAGATGGCGCTATCCCAGGGGCTACTACCCCTGCCTGATTTGCCACTAACAGGTTGAGGGGCCTGGATCCAATGGCGGGTGCCTCCACCCAGAGGGTCAGGGTTTGCAATAGTTAAACTAACTTGGTCACAGCCCTCTGGGACACTGCAACCCCCCTTTCTTCCCACTAGTGGCCCACACAATATATCAGAATTACCTTCACAGTATACACTTACCCCCAGGACTGGTTCCGGCACTGGGACTTCCTGTGAAATGAGATACAGTGCAACAATCACAGTACAGTACTTTAACATAGACAAATACTTCAGGCAGTATAACTTTACTGAAACAAGCAGCTCTGATTTATTTAGGGGGATATAACAAGGACAGGGGGGAAATCAGGTTAATTAGCTTATCACTCTAATAATCTACCTATGGCTCTGTGCACAGACCTATCCCTATCAGTTACTGTCCCTGGGTACCCAAGCCCTAGTGGCTAGTCCAAACCGTGGCAGGTGGTAGGGGCCCTTTCACACAGAGAAAAGGAAAATTAAATAGTCAGCAGTACAGTAATTCCATTTGGATTTAATGTGGCAATTCAACAGGAGCGACCCTGAATTAGTACTCACGACCTCCAAATAAGATAGGGTCCTTCAATGTCAGCAGGGCTCACTTGAGGTACACAAACCTCTTCACACATTTACATAAAGAAAGCACTATACCAGGCAGGCTGCATCTGTATCCGATCGCAATTACTGCACAATACCGGGAGAACACACAGCAGATTCAGTTCTGACAGACCGAGTGCAATTTTCAGCAATTTCTCCAGTCTTCTACAGGGTGAGCCTGGTTTCTACTCTTCAGATATCCTTTGATTCTCTTCAAGGACAGATTCAGTCCTAACAAGCTGTTACACAAGCTGCAGACCGAACTCTGGGCCTTACACACTTTTTGACTAAAACTGCACACTGAAAAACACAGGGCTCCTTCCTTCTTCACTGCCAAAGCTCAACTGACACTCCAACTGACAAAACCGGGCACTTCCTTTGAGTTCCTCCCAGTTCTTGACTGGATTGGCTGTCACTCACAATAGACTGCTGCTGTTGGTCCAAAAGGCACTGAAGTCTAAACTACATCTCCCAGAGTCACTGCCCATACAATCCTCTTGTGGCTGGCTCAGATTATGAGTCCAAGTTCTGATTCGTCCAAGGCACCATTTTAGAGCTAGCTTACCCCACACTGATTGGTCCAGTTCAGCAGTTCAAACTAGAATGGGGAACTAGCAGACACAGTTCTGACTGCAAAGAAAGCAGGTTAGACAAACTGTAATTTCATTATTACTCTAAATAATTTCTGGCAAACAGTTACATCTTTCAGATAGGTTCCTTTGCACTCCTAGTGACTGCAAAATGAAGTGAATTGGCAGCAGCTTGAGTGGTACTCAATCAAAGAAACACACAGTTCCCCATACAACTAATTATGTCTGCAAGCAGACAGCTCTTAAAGAGACAGTACCAGAGGTTCTAAAAACACTCACTGATAAATGGCTTAAATGCCAAACACCATTCAGGCTTGGAGCATTCAAGCAAGCTCCTGGAAGTCTTTTGGGAACCCCCATTTGCAGGGGGGTTACAAACCTTTGATCCAAAAAGGGATCATTCTTCAGGAACTGCCTGCCCGTAGACTGAGGGGTTGCTCAACAAGTCAGCTGAGATTGCAACCGGCCACAAACTGAAGAAAAGAGAAAGTTTAATGTTTCTTCAGCCACAAGCCTGTGGCTTACCATGTGTGTGTGGAGACACTGATCCTGGGACTCTGCCAAAATGCCCAGCTGGAGGGTTCACCAGCTCATAGACTTACTTTTAAAAGACATTTTATCCAGCAGGGTCTATGTCGTCAGAGGCCCAGCCAAACTGTTCCTGTGCCATGTAGAAGCGTGGGAAATAACAGATGTCCAGACCAAAGGTTTAAGATGCATAAAAAACGCAAAGGTATGCGTTTGTCAATTTATTTCCAAAAACAAAACAAAACAAAAAAATATTTTTAACTTAAAGTTCATAGAAAGGAAAACAATCGGTGTTAGTCTTCACACCCAAAAACAGGAAATACTTCTTTCCACAGACTCCTGAATTGCCTTTTCCTTTCCTTTTGTCTGTACAGCACTTTGTGTGGAAACACACACAACCTTCTTGCTCTGTGGTCAGTCGAATACTGACTCTCCTCTCTATCCATCTACACAGGTCTCCTAGTGGAGGGTTTATATACTTTCCAGAAGGGTGTGTCTTGAACTGAGCCCTCCCTATTGTGACATCACATTACCTGAATACTATAAAAGCAGCCATTTTGTAGGCTGCCATCCCTATATCAGGACCTCAGCAGGAGAAGCAAGACATTCAGGTACACATTCATTTTGTTTTAATACAGAAAGAAAAGAAACACTTGTTAAAGATTGAATTAAAATCTGCAGCCTTGGCAAGGAAAAACAGATGAGGGGCGCGCTCCCTATCTGTCTTCCTTGCAAGGCTTCAGGATTCTATTTACTTTTAAATGTAAATGCCAGAAAGTAAACATGCATTTATTTAAGACAACAATTCTAGTAAATCTTTTTTACACAGTAGTCTCCTCTAACATATTTTCTTTATATGTGCTGCATAATGCTTGTTTTTATGAAATTCCTCACAGCTAAATTTCAGCTGACTGCTTTTCAGCTTATCAAGATTTGGATGCCAGATTGTTTTAAAGATAATCAGGGACAATGAAAGAGTTTAAAGATTGCCAGGTTGGCCACCCTGACAAGAAAATTAGGATAGATACGAATATAGAAGCAGACAGGATAGAGTGAAAATTGAAAAGTATGGGGGGGGGGGGCATCTTGTAAATTCTTGATATTTCTCTTCATAACAGGACCCTGTTACATGCCATCATCAACAATTTGGCAAGAGACCAGACTTGGGGAGTCAGCCCTTGTGCAGCAATCAAATGCAGGTTGTGGCCACCTACAGGGAAAGGCCGTAAAGTGGAGGTGAATCATGTCAGCCCAGGTCCCCACCAGATTTCAGATGGAGCACCTGGTCTTCATTTCGCTAGCCTTGTTATCTGCCAAACTGGGTACAGTGAGTAAAACCAGGGTAGCGCCCTGTAGCACATGTTTTAATCATAAATGGTACCATCTAATTGTGTTTAGCTAGTGTTCTAGTGTTTCTATAGACTAGACCAGCCGGCCGTGGATACAACTAACCTACTTTGCCTTGCATTGCCACTGTTTAATTGTTTTTCAATCAAGGTCCCCGACAACTGCAATACTGGCCACCCCGGGCACTGTTATAGGCATGCCTGTGTTCCACTGTGGGTACATAGTTGCTAGACCGATAGATTAAGGGACTAAAGTGATTAAAAGCAAGATAGCCTGTCTTAGTTACAGTAAAGTAATCATTTGCCTAGACTACCGCCCCTTCCCTGTACACGTCCCCCTTAATAAACCTGATTTGCTGTTTTACTGTTAACCGTGCTTGAGAGCATATCATTGCTTGTCTAAAGTGCAAAGAATTCTGAAAGTGCATGTGTATGCTATTAAAATTGTCTTTTGTAGGGGGTTGCAGGGTGAATGCCAGGAGACCAAACCCTGCTGATAAGTGGAGATTGCATGAGCATATCATTAATGGTCAAAGTGATTTGTATTCTGTTAAGCGTTGCGATTGTTTTGTTAAATACAAAAGGTCACTAGGTGGGTTTGTGCATGGTTATAGCTTCCCAGAGGGCTGTATCAATTCTGTTAGAAACCCACTTAAGCACTACTCTGGGGAGAGGCACCATTGTGATTGGTTGGCATCCCATGGCACTCCAGACATTACCTCATGGGTTACAGCCCACCTGATAGGCTAATGATGCACATGACCCAGATCAGATTTCCAGTATATCCAGGTCCCAGGAACCCCTGCTCTCCAGTTGTAATTTGTGCATCTGATTAGGCAAGAAGCATCCAGAGAATCCCTGTCTGCTCTTTAAAACTCTAAGGTAGGAAATGTGCTTTTCTTAACAACTTCTGTAGGTTCTTGGAATTAATGCATTGTAAAATTGATGTTTCTCAGCTATATCTAAGAAAGGAACAGCTAGGCTCCTCAAGAATAACAGCTTTTAAGCCACTGTAGTTGTTTGTTATGGTCTAAGAGGCAGAATAACCAAGCACAGCACATTAGTCTGTAGTATATTTCCTGCTATCCCAGGAGTTTTCTCGTTATAATGTTTAGTCCTTATGTTGGCTCTTCCAATGTTCATATGGTTTTGCTGAACGATCCCCTCGCTTTCTGGGCCGCAGCCCTGCCTTCAGGCCTCCTGGCAGCGTGCGACTGGGTCCGTTGACCACGCGGCCTCGCGGGCCTTCCCCTATCAGGCACTCGCCTGAGAGAAACCCGCGAGTCGCCTCTGCTCCCCGCGACTCCGTGGTCTGCACTGCGGCCCTCCACATGAAGGGCCCTCCTTCTCTAGGCCTCAGGGCCTCTGCTACCTCCTGGCAGCGTGCGACTGGGTCCGTTGACCACGCGGCCTCGCGAGCCTTCCCCCATCAGGCACTCGCCTGGGGGCGACCGGTCGCCTCTGCTCCGCGACTCCATGCGGTCTGTACTCTTGACCCTCCTCATGAAGGTCCCTCCTTCTCTAGGCCTCAGGTCCTCCGCTCCCTCCCTCCCAGGCCTTGGCCTGCAACGCCTACCGTGAGTCGCCTCTTTTCCCCGCGACTCCGCGGCTCCCCCCCCCGCGGCATGCTTGCCTCGCCCTGGGCTGTCCTCCCTCGCAACTCGCTGGATCCATGGCCCGTGCGGCCGTTCCTGCTTCCGCTCGGCCCTCCTGGGCCTTCCGGTCCGGTGGCGCGGCTCCAGCTCGGGCGGGGGCGGGCCGCTGCCTCCCTTCCCCCTGGCCGTCTGGCCGGTGACTGCAGGCCTCATAGGCTGTCGGGAAGCAGGCCTCTAGGTGTCTCCTCGGGAGCTCGGCGCGCGGGGGCTGGCATCGGCCCCGTGGTCGCCCAATCAGTCCTAGGCTTCAGGGCGACGCCCTCGCTCATCAGGGGAACTCCTCTTAAGAGGGCCTCTCACCGGGGACGTCTTTTGGCCTCCTCTAGGGACCAGATTGCAGGGGCGACATCCTGGGAAACAAATAGATTAAAAAATAAAATAAATAAGGGGCAGAGGGCAGAGGGACATAGCTGGCCCTCCAACTCCCAAGCAGGCAGCATAGCCATGCGGATTAACCTTAGTCCTGCAGATCTGGAAGAGAAGCAGAGGTGACATCAGCTAACAAACATCGGCTTGATTCCACCTCTTCCAGTTGCATGGTGTACAACGAACAAATCACTTGACCTTAAAGGAGTCTCTTAAGAAAAAAAAAAAACTTCAGTCCACTCGGGTCCCTCCCATAGCGACCCCAGGCGGACACCGCAGAGTCCATGCTAGGGTACCTCCCATAGCGACCCTTGCAGGCCCTAGCGGAGCTATCCCCTCCCTCGGTGGCCACGGTCCCCTCCCACAGCGGACCCAGGCCGGCCCGGGGTAGCAATCACCTGAGAGGGGATAGTCAGGTAAGGATACCAGAAAAGGGAGGTGGACAGTTTTCCGGAGTCTCGTTCCTCGCTCAGACCTTCTCTTTATCTTTCAGATGGTCAAAGCGAAGAAATGTACGCGTGCAGCGCCTCCTCCTCCCTCAAACCCCAGGCCCTCTCTCGCGGCCTGCCTGTTGACGACAGAACTATCTTCGATAGAGAGAACCACGCCACCTTCCTCCCAGGCCCCAGCACTTCTACCTGGGTAGATCCGGGCTCTCTGCTGATAAAGAACCAACAAGCGGCTGTCGCCATGATGGAGAGTCAGCAGAACTTCATGCTGAAGATCATGGAGAAGCTGGGCGCTTACCCAAAACAGACCTCGGCTGCCCGGCAGAGCTCATCCAAGAGAGACCTCCCAGAGAATCCACCAGGCACAGAAGACCCTCTCCCCAGCATTCCAATTGATGGCAATCCGGAAGATAGGGACAGAGGAGGAACTCGGCGAGGGCGAGGAGGAGGAGCATGGCGTGGAGTCCGACATGGAGGACATCGACCAGCAGACGGCCCCATCGCTGACATCAAAACTGTGTGCCTTCGACACAATCCCCGGCCTTATGAAGGTCATCAAGGCCACCATGGGCCTGTCCACAGAAGAACAGGAAGGGGAAAAGACGGAATCAAAGCTGGACCCAATGATCCAGCTAAGGTCCACCACCCCGGAGACCTTCCCGGTCTGCCCGGCCATCGAGGAACTGATCCACACGGAATGGCAATCCACAGACCCGGGCAGGATGCCAAACCGAAGGAACTTACACAAGATGTATCCGGTTCAAGGTGACAAATCAGACGCCTGGTGCAAGGCGCCCTCCATCGATCCACAGGTGGCGGCCTTGAGTAAGAAGACGGTGCTACCATGCGGCACCATAGCCCTCAAGGACCCCACAGAAAAAAGAGTCCAGGACATGTTAAAGAAGACCTTTGAAATTGAGGGCACCATGGCCAAGGCGATGACGGCGGCGATCTATACCTCTCGTGCCCAGATACGCTGGCTGGAAGAACTTCAGGAACAGGCGAGTCCAAAGTCCAGGGAGGCTGAACTTTTAGACTGCACCCTCGATGCAGCCAAATACCTGGCAGACATGGCAGTGGACTCCCTACGCCTCCAGGCCAGGGCGTCCGCAATCATAAATCGGGCCCGCAGAGCTCTATGGCTCAAGCTCTGGGACGCTGACTCAGAATCCAAGACTCTTCTGCAGAACTTACCCCTTAAGGGGACTCATGTATTCGGGAGGGTCTTCAGAATTACTAAAGCAGAAAGAAGAGGTAGGGACCTCCTAAGAAACCGGTCAAGACCCTCACACCTACCTTCCGCTAGGCGGAGGTTTCATCCGGGTCAGGACTCAAACTCGTAGGACTCCTTTCCCAGAACCAATCCTTTCGGGTGAGAGCATCACCATCCTACTCTCACCATGCGCCTACAGCAGCTACAAATCTCCCCTTTCCGCCCGGGGACAAAAGTCCGGAGGTGAGGAAGGGATTCAGAAGAAAACAGTGACTCCGTCTCACAGTCCTCCCCACCTAGGCTCGTACCCCCGTCGGACAACAGCTAGCCCTATTCACTCACCGCTGGGCGTCCACCACGTCGGACAGGTGGGTCGGGGCGTGGTCACGAATGGGTACACCATAGATTGCATCATCCTTGGTTCCCCTCGCTTCATCTCGTCCCGGTCTCCAGGCGAAGGCGTCACTCACCAGGTACAGGGTATTCTGGCAGATCTCATCCAGAACAGGGCCATTCAACCCGTCCCGGTCCAGGAGCAGGGAGAGGGCATGTACTCCATCTTCTTCCTGGTTCCCAAGAAGTCCGGGGAGCTAAGGCCCATCCTGGACCTCAAACGCCTGAACCAATACGTGATCCCGCGTTGGTTCAAAATGAAGACGGTCTGATCCACCCTTCAGGGCATCAGGGTAGGTGACTTCCTGACATCCATCGATCTCAAGGACGCCTACCTACACATCCCCATCGTCAAGAGTCACAGAAGGTTCCTCCGTTTTCACATCCTGGGACACCACTTTCCAATACCGGGTGCTCCCCGGCCTGTCCTCGAGCCCCAGAGTCTTCACCAAGGTATCCATCACCCTGGTAGCCAGACTCAGGGAACAGGGCCTAGACATAGTGCCGTACCTAGACGACTGGCTCATACGCGCTCGATCCGAGGGTCAGGCACGTACTCACACCAAGCTCGCGGTGCGAGCACTCGAAGACCACGGCTGGGTGGTAAACAGAGAGAAGAGCCATCTCCACCCGACCCAACAGATCGAACACCTCAGAGCCATCATCAGCTCAGCAGAGGATTGGGCGAGGCCGGCTCCGGCTCGGATCCGCAGCCTCCGCAGCCTGGCCAGACAGTTAAGGTCGCACCCTCACACCACGGTGGAGAAGGTGGCGAGACTCTTGGGATGCATGGCCTCCTGCATCGACCTCATCCCCTGGGCCAGGTGGCACATGCGCCCACTCCAGAACTACATTCTGATGCGCGGAGCACCCAACGAGTGGAACCTGCGCTGCGCGGTCCAGTTACCCGCAGAAGTAAGATCATCCCTGGACTGGTGGGTCACCCCGGGAAATCTGACAAAGGGGGTTTCCCTGGAGGCACTGCACCTGATCCCCATCGAGACGGACGCCAGTCTATCCGGCTGGGGAGCCTGTCTGGGGGGACGAATCAGCACAGGGCCCCTGGTCCCCGGCGGAGTCACAACTCTCAATCAATATACTGGAAATGAGAGCGGTATTCCACGCCCTGAGGGCATTCAGACACACCATCCAAGGAAAGTCGGTCCTGATCAGGTCCGACAACCGCGTGACAGTGGCTTACATCGCAAAGCAGGGAGGTACCAGAAGCAGGGCCATGTCACGAGAAACCACAAAGGTGATGAACTGGGCACAACGCACCTATCACGCCTGGGGCAGTACACCTGGTGGGAAAACTGAGCGTAGGCGGATTGGCTCAGCTGACAGCAGATCCACCCGGAGAATGGCGCCTGCACGGATCTGTTCCAGTTGATCCAGGAGGCATGGGGCCAGTGTCCATAGACCTAATGGCATCAGAGACAATGCCCAGGTGGACCACTATTTCTCCCGGTTCAGGGGACGTGCACTCCAAAACACGGATGCCCTCTCCCAGACATGGGCTCAGGACTACGCATATGTGTTCCCCGATTCCCTCATCCCACAGGTTTTGGAGAAAATCCGGACCTCCATCATCCTAGTGGCTCCGTACTGGCCCGCAGAGCCTGGTTCACGGCAATCAC
The DNA here is from genome assembly GCA_016271365.2 of Neoceratodus forsteri. NCBI lineage: Eukaryota > Metazoa > Chordata > Ceratodontiformes > Ceratodontidae > Neoceratodus > Neoceratodus forsteri. The sequence goes on from CM057455.1 coordinate 1,557,629,644, forward strand.
AGAAATGTCCGAGCCAGCCTCCGGTTCCATCCCGCCCGGACATGCTGACACGGGGACCGGTGTGCACCCGTCCTCTCAGACCCTAAAGCTCACGGCCTGGCTTCTGAGAGGGCGACTAACCGCCACCGGCTATCACGAGACGGTCATAGGCACGCTTCTCCGATCTCGGCGAGCATCCACTACATCCACTACGAGAGACAATGGCCATCTTCACACAGTGGTGCGCTAACCGAGGCTCTGTAGCGGAACAGGCCAACCTCCCCACTATCTTGCTGTTCCTTCAGCAGGGAGTGGACAGGGACTGGCACCTTCTTCTCTTAAGGGTACAACTGGCGGCCATCGGGACGGCCAGAGGCCTAGTCGAAGGGCACCCACCGGGGCCCATCCAGGCATGCATCCGCTTCTTGAGGGGTAGACCTCATCGACCTAGAACCAGGCCTAACGTTGCACCATGGGACCTACCCCTAGTCTTGGACTCCCTAAGAACGACACCGTACGAACCACTAGCCGATTCAGACCTGTTCTGGGCAGGACTGAAAACTGCCTTCCTGGTAGCCATCTGTTCAGCCAGACGGATAGGGGAGCTTGGCGCCCTGTCTTGCGCTCCACCCTACACCATCTTCAACCCTGAAGGGGTAAGGCTCCGGACGGTACCGGCTTTCCAGCCGAAGGTCCCGATGAGGTTCCACAGAGAACAACCCATAGATCTACCCACCCTGCCGCGCGCAAACACTCCTGCCGAATGCGACGCTCCTGACCCACTAGACGTGGGTGCAGCCCTCTCTACCTGGCCAGGACCCAGACCATTCGTGAGCGGAAGACTCTTCATCGTCGCGAAGGCCAAAGACAGGGACTCACAGCATCCAAAACCACCATCGCAGGGTAGATCAGAAGAGTCGCCCACCACGCTTTACACGGCGAAGCCGACTGACACCACCCCAGGGAATTAGAGCTCAACCAGAGCGGTATCCACCTCCATGGAGAGCATCGGTGTCATCAGGACGACATCTGCAGGGCGGCTACCTGGAGCTCCCTACATACCTTCGCCAGGCACTACAGACTGGAACAACTCCAGGACTTCAGACCAGCCTTCGCATCCCATGTCCTGGCAGCGGCTCCATCTCCGGGACCCTCCGATCCATCCGAATCCCACCCTGAGGTATAAACTGCTTCTTATCTCCCATGAGGTAATGTCTGGAGTGCCATGGGATGCCAACCAATCACAATGGGTGTTTACTCACCTGGTAAAGGTGATTGTGTTGGTTGGCATCCATGACACTCCAAGCCCACCTCGGGATGATCGGAGCGTCAACCAGTAAGATCAGGAGGTCCTTACACCAGTCCGTCAGAATTCAATTCCAATGCAAAGAAATTAGTCGAACCACGGTTCGAGATAGTGTGTACATAATAGGGAATAAACTCAGGCCTCCGGCCTCGTTATTGTCATCATGTCATAGCAGACCTCTTCTTTCCTAGTCTAAATTGTGTGTATTGTTTCTGGTACTAACGTCATTCCTTTCAGCTATGGAAAAATCAAACTGGAGAGCAGGGGTTCCTGGGACCCGGATATACTGGAAATCTGATCTGGGTCATGTGCATCATTAGCCTATCAGGTGGGCTGTAACCCATGAGGTAATGTCTGGAGTGCCATGGATGCCAACCAACACAATCACCTTTACCAGGTGAGTAAACACCCATTATTGTAGTTCTACTGTTGGTAGACATACTGCAATACCCAACATTTCCAGACCTAGGCCCCTCAACCTGCAAGCAGGGAAGCAGACAGGGGTAGTAGCCCTTGGTATAATGGCGCCCGCCAGGGTCACAGCCTGGAGGCACTGTTGGGATTAACACTCCCTAGTGGCCAAAATACAAAATCGTAATTTCTCTTTTTTTTGAGTGTGTATATCAAAATGGAGGATGGGGCTGGACTTAGGCTTGGGATCCCTGCCAACAAAGTGGCTGTGCATCACCTAATAGGGTGGTGTGAAGCTGAGGATGTGGATCCTCATAAGGCTCTAATGTTATTAGACATTCCTTTGGGTACCACTAAGACTGCTATAGAAGAGACGGTAAATAAGGTTAAATGTCTGGGTAAAGCCACTGTACAAGGACGAAATGCTGATCTGTTCAGTCAGAGCTTGGTGGCCTTAATAGCTTGCAGTGTTGTAGTGGACCCCGAGCAGGTATCCCCTGTTGTTATCCCTGACAAGTCCCAGGTGGGTTGGAGAGTGATCACTATGAATAGTGGGGCATCCACGCCTGAGGGGTCTTCCAAGCTAAAAGAATTAAAGATAAGTTGGAGTAACTGTTAGTAGCTGAAGTTCAGACATGGGAAGACCTAAAAAGTCCTTAGATACCCTGGGGGGGTGTTACACCTGTGAACCCCTCCTCTGTTCCTTCGCCCTCTCCCTCACTGGCACCTTCACCAGTGCTCATACCGTCAATGAACCTAAACTCATATCATAGACTGAGAGTGTTCTCTGGCACTGTTCCCACACCCCATGGGGAGGATGATCTAGAGACTTGGATGGACTATGCATCCCCCCGGTCCAGGAGTGGCAATGTACGGACCCTGAAAAAAGGAAAAGATTCATGGAAAGCTTGTGGGGCCCTGCACTTGAAGCCATCAGATTCCTAAGGTCTATAAGCCCTGATGCTTCAGCTAATGATTATTTATCTGTATTAGAAACATGGAAACATAGAATTTGATGGCAGATAAAGACTGCTTGGCCCACCTAGTCTGCCTATTTCCCTACCTACTGGATAAGCTGCAGATCCTAGTTAACCAACAGCCTATTTCTTCCTACCCCCCACAAGAATTACCTTATGTTTGTCCCATTAGAAGGTGTTTTTGGCAGTACTGAACCAGGAGAAGATTTAATGTGGAAATTCAAATTCACCAAACAGTGGAAAAATGAACGTTTGTCCGCTTATGTGACCCAGCTAGGAAGGGTCCTTCAGAGAGCACACAAGGGAGGAGTACTAGCCAGTGACTTAAATAAAGTGAGGTTGGAACATATCCTTAAATCTGCCAGGTTCTCAAGTGTGCTGATGCTTAAGCTAAAGTTTCAGGACCACAAAGATGATCCCCCTACATATTGTGGGTTGTTAAAAGAAATTAGGCTGAGAATAAAGAGGAGTTTTGGGACCCATATGCAGGTGCTGCCAGAGCGGCCTCAGCCCAAGAAAAGTCTGATGACCAGGAACCTGCTCTTAAGATACTCAACAGATTAAAGATTTGCTAAAAGAGCTACGAGAAATGAAGGCTAGTGCCCTGCCCAAACTGCTGTGGACATGCAAAGAGTCAAACTACTCACCTTTCTGCTGCTGAAATCACCAACAAGACCACTGCTTTCTCCCACTAGTGCAAGTGTTCCAGTCCCTGGTGAGGAACCAAATGATAATATGTTGCAAGAACTGAGAGAGTTAAGAGATTTAGTGAGTGACCTTGCATGAACATCTCATCAGCCATCTGCTTCGAGGAGGCCAAGCGGAGCTGAACCTGGGCCCAGGCCCAAAGATGAGTACTGTACAAGCCTAGTCTTCACCATAATTATAATCAAACTGAGGGAGTCTCAAGCACCTAACCCTAGGCCAAATGTCTCTTGCTACCATTGTGGAGAAGATGGGAACACCAAAAGAGTCTGCAACTCCCCAGAAGATTTGTGAAAAGTAACAGCCAAGTTACTTAATCAAGTGAGACAGAGTGGCCTAAAGCCTCAATCCAAGCCTCCCCACAAGCCTTATGTGGGATGATCTGCTGTCACGCATCCAAAAAACAATGCTCCTCCCCACTGATCTGAAATGGTAGTTCTCTCCATGGAGACTACAGCACATATTGATTGCATCCTGGCCTGAGCCGTGTTGGACAGAGGATCTCAGGTCATGATGATCTTTAAAGATTGGTGTGACCAGCACCTATCTAACCATCCCTTACAACCCCTTGAAGGACTGCATGTGTGGTGGTTAAGTGACAAATCATATCCTTATCTTGGCTTTCTTCGACTGTGGCTTTCATTTCCCTTATCTATGACAGGTGTCAGAGATCCAGTGGAGACCTTAACTCTTGTGTGTCCCCATCTGGCCTATGCGATGGGATTCCAGTGCTGATTGGTACCAGTGCACATATGTTTGGATGCCTTGTGCAAATGTGTCAAGAAAGACAAGCCCACAAGACAGGAAGAGCTTTACACATCCATGCCATGGTTCAGAAAGCATATGAGATGCAGTTGTGCCCCAAGGCAGGTGACCAGGACAAGCCTGTGGGATTTGTATGGAAGAAGGATTCCTCACCTCTTGTTCTTCCCCCAATGCCCAGTGTAGTGTCAGTGGACAGGTCTGTCTATGCAAAGATGTAATCAATAAAATATTAATGCTGGACACTCCAGAAGAAGGAAGGCTGCCTGAAGGACTTCTGTTTAAACCTAGTATACTTCCTGTCCATGCTCACACATATGCCTGGAGGGTGGTGGTTCAAATCCAAAATGTGACTGACTGAGACATTAAAGTTAACCGAAGTTGCACTCTGGCCAAGGTCTATTGTGCTGTTACTGCTGTGTTGCCATCCAAGTGCAAAAGTGGAGTCGAATGTGAAGTGTCACCAGACGTGTTTGATTTTGGAGAGTATCCTGTCCCTGACAACTGAAAAGAGAGGATAAACAAACAACTGGCTCAGTGAACCAAAGTGTTTTCTCTTAAAGAATGGGACGTTGATTGTGTTACTGGTGCTGAACATCATATTCACCTGCACAACGAAAGACCCTTCAGGGAAAGATCATGACACTTAGCTCCTGCTGACATTGATAATGTAAAGCGCCATCTACAGGAAATGCTTGTGGCTGGCATCATACAAGCATCATATAGTCTTTACGCTTCTTCAATCATTGTAGTGCAGAAAAAGAATGGTTCCATCCATATGTGTGTCAACTACAGGACCCTTAACAAGAGAACTGTGCCTGACCAATATACAATGCTATGCATACAAGATGCCTTGGACTGTCTCAATGGAAGTAAGTGGTTTTCAGTTCTTGATCTCTGCAGCAGGTACTATCAAATCCCAATGGCATCCGAAGACAGAGAAAAGACTGCATTTATTTGTCCTCTGGACTTCTTCGAGTTGCTTCGCATGCCCCAAGGCATATCCGATGCACCAGCAACTTTTCAGAGACTAATGGAATGTGCTGTGGGAGATATGAACCTTCTCGGGTGTTCAGTCTACCTTGATGATGTCATTGTCGTTGGTAAAACCCTTGAAGAGCATGAGACTCGTCTATTCAAAGTGCTGGACAGACTTGAAGAGTTCAGACTAAAACTATCAATTGACAAATGCCAGTTTTTCCAGAACTCTGTGAAACAGGTGGGCCATATTGTGTCATCCGAAGGCATTTAAATGGATCCTAGCTAGGTGGAAGCATTAACTAATTGGCCAAGACCAAACACCTTAAAAGAGTTACAATGATTCTTGGGTTTCTGCGACTATTATCGCCATTTTGTTAAGGACTATACCAAGGTACTGGATCCATTGTTAAATTTAATACAAGGTTATCCTTCTATGCAGAAAAAATACAAGAAAGGCACTGAGACAGAGGCTTCAAAAATTATTTTCCAGCCTAATGAACCCTTTGGTCAGAGGTGGACATCAGAGTGTGACACTGCTTTTTTATGAGATCATATAACAGCTCACTCACACACCTGTTCTTGCATATGGAGACCCATCCAAATCTTACATGCTGCATACTGATGCTAGTCTGAGTGGCCTCAGGGCTGTGCTCTACCAGGAATACACCAAAGGATTGCGCCCAGTGACATATGTCAGCAGAAGTTTGACACTTTCAGAAAAGAATTATCCAGTGCACAAACTGGAATTTCTTGCCCTAGTGGGCAGTTGTGGACCAATTCCACGAATATTTGTATGGCTCCAATATATTAGTTAAAACAGATAACAATCCTTTAACCTTTATCCAAACGTCTGCAAAACTTGATGCTATGGGACGTAGATGGCTCTGAGCACTGTCTACACATGATTATGCGGTCGAGTACTGACCTGGCCTCAACCATATTGACGTTGATGCCCTCTCAAGAAAACTTGTTGCTAACCAAAATTGGGAATGGATGGCAAAATAATCCGTAAAAGCATTGTGTCACAAGTTTGACAGGGAACAGACACCTTCTGAGACTGTGAACTGCCTAGCTGATTGCCTGGGGCCTCCTGATACTTGTTTACCAGTGAGCTTTTGTAACTTTGCAGCATTGGACCTAAGTACCTCACTACAACTCACACCAGCTGACTTTCAGATAGAGCAATACTATATCCAATGATCCAACCAGTTCTGACTGCCCTCTCAGAGGGAGAAGTTTCTAAGTTACGGTCAAGTGATCAAAGAACTGCCTTGCTGTTTTGAGAAGGGCCTAAACTAAAGCTCAAAGAGAGATTGTTGTACAGAAAACTTACAGATCGTTAAGGAGAGGTTGTAAAGAAACAGCTAGTACTCCCGACCAAATTCAAGAATGTTGTATTGAGAGCACTCCATGACCAAATGGGACACCTGGGTAGCAAAAGAACACTGGACTTAGCCTGTGCACATTTCTACTGGCCAAAAATGGGCACAGACATTGAGCAGTATGTTAAAAACTGTTGCTGGTGTCTCTAGCATAAAGCACAACCACAGTGAGAAGCCCCTTTGGTCAACATAACCACCAGTGCATCATTAGAGCTTGTGTGTATAGATTTCTTAAGCCTAGAACCAGACTCCAAGAACATTAGTAATGTTTTGGTAGTGACAGACTATTTCACAAGGTATGTTCTGGCATTCCCAACTAAAGACCAAAAGGCAGCCACAGTAGCAAAGGTTCTGATTGAAAAATTATTTGTTTACTATGGTGCACTGCAGCTCATACACACGTATCAAGGCCAGGACTTCGAAAGCAGATTGATTAAAGAAATGTTGCCTTTCTGGGGTGTATGAAAATCCAGAACCACTTCCTACCATCCGCAGGGAGATCCGCATCCGAGAGGTTCAGTAGGACTCAGCTTGACATGCTTGGCAATTTGCATCCCAAAGATAAACCAACGTGGAGTCTGCAAATAAGTTCTCTCGTGCACGCATACAGCACCAAAAATGATGCCACAGAGTTTTCACCTTATCATCTCATGTTTGGTAGAGAGACACATCTTCCTGCTGATGTCTGTTTCGAAGTTTCACTGTATGGTGTACAGTCTGATGATTACCTTCACTGCAAAGAAAAATCTTGCTAATAAGACTCATCATGATAAACATGTTGAGGCTCAGGAATTGAAAGCTGGAGACTGTGTACTAATGAGAAATTTTGGTTTCCAAGGGAAACATAAAATAGATGACCACTGGAGCCACACGCCATACATAGCGATTGGTAATCTAGATGATTTGCCAATATATAAAGTGCACCCAGAAGGAGATCCTAGAGCTGTAAGGACAATATATAGGAATCACCTTCTACCCATTGGTCAGATTGTCATAGATACTGCACCGCAAGATACTGCTCCAACAGGGCCTGTCACACACACGCTCTGCCACTCATAAGAAACAGTTAAGTCAGTCTCCTGCTGTTCAGCTGTCAAAGCCCCCAGCTCAGAGTGTTACACTGAATAATGATGCTGATTCTAAAGATGCCAATAGTGAATGTGGTGTTGCTTACTACCGTTTGCTCGAACTAAACCAATTGTTTCAAGGAGCCTATCGGCCTACTTTTGTTGCAGATTCTAACAGTCCAGTGATCTCAGATGACCCTGCTTTCTCAATTGTACCTGCACCTCCTGAGAGTTATGCACAAAGTGTGACTTCTGATATAGCAGACTCGCTTTGCTTAGTAGAGCTATCTGATATTGAAGCACTTGATTCTGACAGAGAAAATAGTGCCCAAACCCATGAATCTCAAGAAACTAGTGAGCCTAGTGGAGAACCTATAAGTGAACAAAACAGTGAATGTTGGATTAAGTGTGCTAAGTGAACTATTTTGTGACCAAAAAAATATGGCTGTTCCTGAAACTACCAACAGTGTTCTGGAGGACTCAAATTTTGTGGAAATACTCTTTCCAATGAAGATGAGCCTCAAGAACCTGAAAACCAAAGTAATGTGCACAGTGATAAACCTAAACCTATAAGCAGTTCTGAATCGCAAGAGAGTGCAGAGGTGCCCCTTTCTTCAGAAGCTGCTTTATTGCTGGACAGTGAGCTGGGAGTCATGAACCCGATTGCTAATGTTGAATTGTTGGTGCCAATGCCTCCTATACCAAGAAGAGTGCCAATGCCTCCTATACCAAGAAGACTTGCAAAGCCTATAGTTCACCTCACTTACCATTCACCTGGAATGCCTGTGGACTTGCCCATGAATATAGTTCATAAAGGAGCATACGTTACAGCCAATTCCCTGCCCAAGCTAGTATTCACTACATCATCTAAAATAATAGTTAAGCTCTCCAGTCAGTATCTCGGGTCACCCTTATAGAGTTCCAAGGGTTAGCTGAAATGTTAAAGGTCTACTGTCCAACAGGGATCAAGGTTCCAAAGTTCTTGGGTAACAAAAACGTAATTTATATGGTCAAATGTTTAAAACCAAAATAGTTAACGAAATGTAAAGTGTCCTAATGATTTATGAACAGTTGAACTATGCAGTTGCTAAAAAAATATCATTTAAAGGTAAGGCATGCTATAATGTATATATTTATTTCATATCAGTGCAGATTTTGTATATAACAGTGTATGGTCTAGACATGCATATATTAAAGGGGTTTATACTAATTGTTACTTGTATTAATAAAGTTTTCTGACTTTCAAAAGGAAAAAAAAATCAGCATTTTGGCGAGAGACCAGACTTGGGGAGTCAGCCCCTGCACAGAAATCAAATGCAGGTTGCGACCACCTACAGGGAAAGGCCATGAAGCGGAGGTGAGTCATGTCAGCCCAGGTCCCCATCAGCTTCCAGACAGAGCACCAGGTCTTCATTTCACCAGTCTTGTCATCTGCCAAATTGGGTACAGTGAGTAAAACCAGAGTAGCTCCCTGCAGCACATGTTTTAATCATAAATGGAACCATCTGATTGTGTTTAGCTAGTGTTTAAGTGTTTCTGTAAACTAGGCCAGCCAGCCATGGATACAACTAACCTAATTTGCCTTGCCGCTGTTTAATTCTTTTTCCACCAAGTGCCTCAACGACAGCTGCAATGCCGGCCACCCCGGGCACCGTTACAGGCATGCCTGTGTTCCACTGTGGGTACCCAGTAGTTGCTAGACTGATAGATTAAGGGACTAAAGTGATTAAAAGCAAGATAGCCTGTCTTAGTTACAGTAAAGTAATCATTTGCCTAGATTCCTGCCCATCCCTTGTTCACATCTCCCTTAATAAACCTGATTTGCTGTTTTACTGTTAACCGGGCTTGTGAACATATCGTTGCTTGGTCTAAAGTGCAAGGAATTCAGAAAGTTCATGTGTAAAGCTGTTGAAATTGTCTTTTGCAGGGGGTTGCAGGGTGAATGCCAGGAGACTGAACCCTGCTGATAAGTGGAGATTGCATGACCATATCATTAATGGTCAAACTGCTTTGTATTCTGTTAAGCATTGCAAAGTGCCAAGAAATTACATACAAAGTTATGCATATTGGAGCCAAGAATACCAGGACAGAGTACTACCTGGCTGGAGTCTGAATATATGCATCATGGGAGGAGAAGGACCTAGGAGTGATGATCACTAGTGACATGAAGCACTCCAAGCAGTGCAAGAAAGCAGCAGCAAAGGTAGACAGGATGCTGGGATGCATATCTAGGGGGATCAGTAGTAGGAGAAAGGAGGTAATACTGCCCTTGTACAGGTCCCTGGTAAGGCCACATCTAGAGTATGGAGTTCAGTACTGGTTCCCACACCTCAAAAAGGACATTAGCCTACTGGAGAAGGTCTAGAGGAGGGCTGCAAAGATGATTGTTGGTCAGTAAAGTAAGGCATATGAGGAGAGTTTGAGGGCACTGAACTTGTACTCTGTGGAAGACAGAAAAGAGAGAGAGGGGACATGATTGGGACCTTCAAGTACCTGAAAGGGATAAATACCGGCCTGGTGGCACTGAGGTTTGGGGTGCTGGACATCACACCTAGCACCAGCCGGTAATCCGGGTTTGGGAATGGGTTTGGGGGCCAGAAGGGGAGGTAAGGATTGAGTGTCACAGCTCTCCTACCTCAGGGTGGAGGGTTTGTGCTGTGAGTGGCAGCACAGCTAGGGGGGCTCGCCCTCACCCAGGGTGCTTGGCTGCCTCCGTGGAGGCAGGGACAGCTGCTGTGCCCATTGCACTGTGCACAGGCACAAGGGGAGAAAAAACAGATGAAAATACCTGGACCCAGCAGGACCCATGATGGCCCCATTAGGGTCGGAGGACGTACCCCCTCTGAGGAGGAGGAGGTCATAGCCCCTGCCGGGTCCACAGCAGTGGAAAAATAATATTGTGATAAAAAAGAAAGGGATAAATAAGGTGGATAAGGACAGTCTCCTTAAGCTGAGTGGCAACCATAACACAAGGAGGCACAGTTTTAAGTTGGAGGGTGGGAGGTTTAGGAGGGAGGTCAGGAAGCACTTCTTCATAGAGAGGGCGGTGGACACTTGGAATGCTCTGCCGGAAGAGGAGATCTCATTGAAGACAGTGGGCAGCTTTAAGAGAGGCAGGGATAGGCATGGGGGAAGGTGAGGATCATGGTTAGGGAGGATGGGAGGAGTGAGGAGGGAGGGCAGGGACAGTAGCTCAAGCTGTGGACACTGCAATATGAGCAGACCAGATAGACCAAATAGCCTTCTTCTATTAGCTTCTTTGTATGTTCATATGTTTGTATGCAATTGATTTGTTAAATCCAGGAAGTCACTAGGCAGGATTGTGGGTGGTTATAGCTTCCCAGAGGGCTGTACCAATTCTGTTAGAAACCCACTTAAGCACTACTCCAGGTAGAGGCATCATAATTGTAGTTGTACTGTTAGTAGACATACCACAGTAACTCACATTTCCAGACCCAGACCCCTCAACCTGCAAGCAGGGAAGCAGGCAAGGGTAGTAGCCTTTGGTATAATGGTACCAGGGTTACATAAATAAAAAGGAACTGGCTCAAAAATGATTTGAAATAGTTCTTTTGGGGGGGAGGGAGAAAGAGCTGTAGATCAGGCACAGTCTGGCATAATAGTGTAGCAGACTGGATGGGCCAAGCAGTCCTTATCTGCTGTTAAATTGTATGTTTCTATGTAGCAGCAGTATGAAATTTTGCCAAACTTATAGGCAGAAAGCGAATCACTAAATGGGGATGTCATAAAATGTTATGCAAGGCAATCAAACCACAGTATTTTGGAGGCTGGTGTCACTGGAACTGGAGTGCTGGTGCCTGAAAATGCCATCAGCACAAATTACTAAAAATTACGTGGTCTTGCAGATCAGGGAATCTTCATTAGGAATTACTGGCAGCACTGTATTCTACCTCTTTATTCCCCATATCTGATTACATTTCCTGCACTAGTGATGTATACAATGGATGCTGGCAGCTATACAGGGAGGGTGGAAATAATTGTGTTATGTTTCTGGCTCTAAAATTGCAGGTTTGTCCAGTAGCTTATTTGAAATAAATGGCCCTTAGCAACAGTATTGCCACCTTTCTTTGCAACATCAGGGACATGGCTGACCCCTGTGGGATACTACAGCTGAAGCCAACAGTCAAAGATGAGTGTACCCTTATCACAACATGGTGCAATTTATCTTTTGGGAAATAATGGAACCTAGGTAATAGTGTTCCAGATTCCCCACCCCCCAAGTACCCCCAAGCGACTGATCAAAACTTGATGATCAATGGCTGGCCCGGTGGTGCTGAGGGCTGAAAGCAGCTGGATGCCTTACCTTGTGCCATACCCGGCGACCCATGTTCGGGAGTGAGTGCCGAATTGACTGAGGGTTATAAGTGGAGAAAGGATGAAGCTTCCATGGACGGCTCTCCTTCTGCAGGCGTGGAGGGTCTTCCAGTTGTCAGTGCTTGCCTGGCCCCTAGCATAGCTAGGGGCTGGCACACCAATGTTGTTTCTTCAAGGGGAGGCAGAGGAGCAGCCGTTGGATATGCTATGTCCCCTGATGGCATTGCATGCTCCACTGCCCATGAGGTAGTAACTCAGAAAAAGTTGGCAGCCTGATCGTGCAGCTTGATGGCCGTCTGAAGGATCTCTGGCTTCGTCTGAGCTGGATCCGTTGTAGGTGGGCAAGTTGAGGGCTCCCCACCACCCTGCTGCGGGGAGGGGTAAGCTGCTGGAGTTAGAAGGCGAGGCCTCTGGGGGTGCATCAGATACGGATGGTGGCTGGAGTCCTACAGGATGCCAAGACAATGGGAGCAGACCAGGTATGCCCAGGGAAGAAAAAGTATAGCTAAAAAAAACTTGATGATCAGATAATAATATGGAGGTAGTGTGATGGGATTATAACCGAGGCTTGCAGGTGACCCAGAGCAAGTCAGTTAACCTCCCTTTGCTTCTGTCCTTCAGGCTGTAAAACTGGGTTAAAAGCAGGACCCCAATGAAAAAGAGATGCTGCATCTCAAGTAGGTTATCCATGTAAATTAAGATGGGGGAACTAAATGTGTTATGTTTGTGGCCCTAAAACAATTGTTGGTTTAACCAGTGGTTCATTTTGAATAAGATAAGTTTCTCTTGGCAACAATATTGTCACTTTTCTTTGTTCATGAATGTTCCCCTTTAAGAGTACAAGCTATATTTTGAGTTGTCTCTGGACTGAACTGAAATTCATGACCAGATTGCTTCAAGCTAGTTGCAGCTCAATCCAAACAAGGCAGAACTGTTGCTGGTGGAGACTGGCTGCTGGACAGAGGAAGTTAACTAAGCACTGCAGCTTCCTGTCTTTGGTGGATCATCTCTTAAGCCGGTAAAGGGGTGCACAGCTTTGGAATAATCCTAGATTATGTGCTTTTCCTTGAATCCCAGGTGTCTTCATTTGTCAGGGACTGGTACTGTCTGTACATCATTGCAAGGTAATGCTGATCTGGTTCTCTAATTCTCACATTTGTCACTTCGAGCCTTGACTATTTAACATGCACTATTATGTGGGCTCACCTGCAAGTCAGGTGCATCACCAGCAGATGGTGCAGAATGTGGCAGCTGAGCTTTTGACAGCCTGTGTGATGTCAGAGCATACAATGCCTGTTCTTAGGGAGCTGCACTGGTCACTTGTGTAATAAAGATCAACTTTAAAGGAATTAAAACATTACGGATTCCCAGTATTCTCTGTGGCCTTTTGTGCCCCTGTTTCTCACCTCAGTCTTTATGTTCTTCTGAAGAAGTGATACTGGCAGTTACACAAAGTCTAGCCTAAAAACAGCAAGACACTGAGCAATCTCAGTATGTCTGCCAGAATGCACTGCTTCATAATTTTTTTAGTGGGTACTCCAGAGAACATTAAGAAAGAGCTCAAACAATTGTGTGAACCCATTTGTTTCAATAATGTGCTACATAATATCTATACATCCTTTCTTTCCAAATAGACATTTGCCCCCAGCCCAGCGGCTCTTGTGCTTCAAGGGTTTATCCTGTTCAGGCCACGGATGTTACCCAGACCCATCTACTGTGCCACTCACCTGACACTTCCACTGTCCCCCATGGTTCTTTCCTCAGTAACCGTGGTCCAGGGGAATGGCTGCCACTACTTTACCTTAATAATAATAAAATGCATTTGTACTGTAATGTTGTGGAACAACTCTAACTGTATCATGGGTTGTTAAGGAAAAACAGACATCATAGGGATCAGACTGAAGCTTTCCATTGGAAATCCACTGACCCCACATACGTTCGAGGCCCAGCCATTACACTTAGCTAAGTATTTCCTCTAATTCAAGCCATTAAAGAGATTTATAGAAACGTGTTTGTAACCCATGTGACTGCTGGGCCTTGTTCATTTTAAAACTTACCATAACACACAAATACAGTATAATGAAACAATAAATACCTGAAAAGCAGTTATATCCTACATGTCAGAAATCAACATTTCTGAGAAGATGATATGCTTTCAAGGTTGTCTTGACAGTATCAACTGACTGCAAGTTCCTTATCAAGGATGGTATAAATAAGGGATGTGCCATACGCCGCACAGAAATACTTGTGCTATTCCTCCCGTGTGTAGTTTGACCTTATTACATCATGAGTGATGTCAAAGGTCAAAGTACACTAGGGAGGAATATGACCAATATTTCTGTGTGGGTATGACATGTCACATTTACGCAATACCTTTCTTTATTTTGTGCCACCATTATTTGTTTTGTTCTTTATTTATTATTTCCAGCATTCATTTACTTCATTATATTTTTTTGTATGAGCGAGCAGTTGTTACGGTATGGGTGGAGCAAGTACATGCATTGACATATATGACACTTTTACGTGGTGCGTCACTGCATCAGCGCACTTGGGAGTAGTAGTTTTTGCAGCCGGTGGAGCACCATTGTGGATTCTGTGCCACAGTTGGAGCAGTATCTGAGAGGAGTGTGGCTGTTCCCGGGAAGTGCTATATGGTGCCAGTTGGGTGCAGAGGGAGAGCTCCAGTCAGTGGAAGGCTGATGCTGGTAAGGTGGAGGAGGTGAGTTACTCACGTGAGTACTTTACAGGGTTGACTTAAAAAAATGAAATGTGAATAAATTCTTATATGGTTTAAAAATTGGGGAGAGAACCTGTCAGCGTGAGTGACAGTTTGACACTGAAAGGTGCAAGGTTGGAGTCGACACATGAGTCAGCTGGGGCTGAGAAAGTGAAAGTGGAGCTACATGTGCCACCGACTTCAAACAATCAGGATCTACAGTGAAAATATTTTTGCTCATGGGGTCCTAGAGTGAGAATATTTCAGTATTTGTACTCTAGGTCTGGCATGAGCAAAAATATCACTGACTGGTGCCTAAAAATATACTCACAGGTATTGCATAAATATATATCTGTGCTGTGGTGGATATACTGTGGTGCAGTAAGTAGGAAAAAGTCAGTATGACGGGGGGGGGGGCAGCCAGCTAGTGCAGCAATAGAGCTACTGCTTGCCATCCAGATGACCCAGGTTCATGCTCTGAGTCTAGGACATCTAGTGCCGAGCAGTAATACAGGGTCAGGTGTCCTTTGGATGCCTCCTCCCTCAAGGAGGGAGGGCACCTGCTTCCAATGCATGACCGCCCCCTGGTGACCCAGGTTGAAGGGTGATGTCATGTGGGAAGGAATAAGTGACCCCTCTGGGGTGACCTCATGTCAGCACGTACCCACTCACCTGGCAGATGAAATTGAGGCATCACCAGCCCAGAGTAGAGGTTGGCAGGAGCACACCAAAGGAGGGGTGGGGCTTACCCACCTTTCTGATGACCCTGATATGTTGATTGCTGGGTCACTTCTCAGGAGTACACCCTGGGATGGGATAATGGAAGGGGCTAGCAGGGGACAAAATACCCCCAGTGGCATCAGGCAGATGAAGCCACCCTGCCCCCCACGCCACAGTAGGGTTACTTCGACTCCTCCTACACCTCACCAGCTCCTCCTCCTCACAGGCCCTGGCCATCGAGTGAAGTATCTCCTCCTGGCTTGGGGAACCAGGGGTCCCACTCATGGGGAGGACAAGCTGTGGGTTACGGTCAAGATGTCCAGGGAGTGGTAGAGGGCAAGTCCACCAAAGGACTCCTGCAGTGGGCATAAGGGCTTGGGTAGGTGGAATGAGGTGCTGGCAGCTGATTAGGCAAAATGGGACAAAAATAGACACTGAAAAAAAAAAACATGATGGGGGCGGATTAGCCTGCTGCAGGGACTGTGGAGCGAGCATTCCTTACACTTAGGAGGGTTGATCACTGTCCCATATACAGGAGGTTTGAGGAGCTCTATGCACAGCTGCAGGTAGCACAGGGAGAAATACTCCTACTATGTAAACAGCTGAGTTAGAATTTAGAAATAAAATCCATTCCACCTCCCACTGGCCCAGAGGGATGGAGGGTGGTGGGGGTGGGGAGGAAGCAGGTTGCAAGTGTGAAACAGTGTCCTTCAGTAGTGACTGCAAACTGTTTTGCACCTGTGGAGGAGGTACAGTTACCTGACTCCACCAGCAGATGCTGTGAGCCAGTAAATAAGTAGAACCAGGCAGGAAGTCCAACATCCAACAGGGTAATGGGAAATAAGGTAGCCAGGAGAGTAGTGGGACTAAAGTAGGTAGGTGTCAAAGTCGGGGACTCTGTTGTAAGGGGTGGGGGAAGGGTGGTATGTCGAGATGTGTTAACGAGGGGGAAGGTAAGATGCCAGCCATGCACATCAGTCATTGGGATAAGAACAGGATAGGGATGATGATCGACAGGTTGGGGTAGTGCCACATGTCTTTGTACACGTTTTGGTACAAATGATCTGACAAGCCAAGGAGTGGAGGAAGTTAAATCCAAATTCCTGAATGCTGGGGAGGAGATGAAAGGGATGGTAGCCTTACTGGCCTTTTCAGAGGTGCTGCCAGTTTGACAGGAAGGAGGGAAGGGAGAGAAGTGTGAGGCAGGGGGAAACTGAAGCATTCAGTGCCTGGTTGAAGGAGTGGTGTCAGGAAGAGAAGTATAGATTTGTGGGAGACTGGTGGAAGGAACTTCTGGGATAGAAGGCTATTTAAGGACAATAGCCTTCATTTCATGAGGGAGGGAACAAATGTGCTTGGGCAGAAGCTTATCATCTACTTGGATTGGCATTTAAACTGGAGGAGGGGAGGCAGATGCTGGGAATTATCTAGTAGGGATGAAGAAAAGGGAGAACTTAGCAGTGACTGCTCTGGAAACAGGAAAGGCATGGGGGGGTGCTAGTGGTGTCATGCACAGGGAACAGAAAAGGGATGGAGAGGAAGGGCAGAGTGTTGGCCATGACAAAGCAGCTAGCAAGAGTGGAAGTGTGTGGAGTAGCAAGAGTGTGGCAGGCAGGCAGGAACTGGGAAACAGGTAAGGAGACAGGTAATAGGGTGGGAACATGGAGGCAATCTGCCTAAATGCCTGAAACCTGAACAACAGTATCCCCCAGCAACAAAGATTCCATTTGGCATGGTCCTGATTCTTGACACCTAGGCTCAGACACCACCTGCTAGCCACTGCTTTGTTCTCCCCCTGCCTACTAATGACTCTCTTTGTCTCCCCAGTTCCCCCCCCCACTGATTACCTCCACGTCATACTGCCCATAAATTAATTGACTCCTGTTCTCCTTCCTCCCTTAGCCCAAGCCCCTGAACAGGGCTTCTGAAGGAGGATCTGTGGCTGTGGCAGGCTTCCACGAACTGCCACCATGCCCTGAGCAATGGACCAGCCTTCAAGCAATCTTGCCATATAGGAGGCTTGCTTTCTCACCATCAGTGCCCCTGCAGACCATGGCATTGAAAGCTGCTTTTTCCATTGGCTGCTGACTCGCTGCAATGAACTCCGATTGAATTGTTGTCCTCAGCCCCATTCCGTGGTTGGCAGCCTGCCTCTTGGCTTCTCCTCTTGCTTGGTGCTTCCCTTGTGCTTTTTCCTGATCTTAACTGTACTAGGAAATTTGAACTGTGCTGGGATCTTGAATTTTAAACTGTGCAGGGAAATTGAATTTTATTGAATTGCACTTTTTTTAAAGCTGTATTCTGTGCCAGCTGTTAAAGCCTGAGCTAGTGAATTGCTGTACTAGGTTTTTAGAGAATTGCTGTTTTAGGGCCGCCAGCTCCCTTTCAAACTCGCTTTCTCTCATTTTTCTCTAGTTAATTCCCAATTCTTTCAACTCCCCCTTGCCAGCTCCCTTCTAAACTCTTTCTCCCTCATTTTTCTAGAGAATTGCTGTTTTAGGGCTGCCAGCTCCCTTTAAACTCTATTTTTCTCTAATTAATTCCTAATTCTCTCAACCCCCCCTTGCCAGTTCCCTAAACTTACTTTCTGTCTCATTTTTCGTTTCCTATTTTTAATTCTCTCAATCTCCCCCCCCCCCACAACAAAGATCCCATATGGCCTTCCCCTGATTCTTGGCGCCTAGGCTCAGACACCCTCTACTAGCCACCGCTTTGTTCTCCCCTGCCTACTAACTACTTCCTTTGTCTCCCCTCTCCCTCCCACCAATTAGCTCCATGGCTGACTGTCCATAAATTAATCTACCCCGTTCCCCTTCCTCCCTCCCTCCCTTAGCTCAAGCCCCTGAAGAGGGCTTCTGAAGAAGGACCTGCGGTTGCGGCAGGCTTCCACGAGCCGTCACCACACCCCAAGCAATAGACCAGCCTTCAAGCAATCTCATCAGATAGGAGGCTCACTCTCTCCTCATTGGCGCCCCTGCAGACCGCAACATTGAAAGCCGCTTTTTCCACTGGCTGCTGACTCATTGCAGTGAACTCCGATTGGACAGCTATCCTCAGCCTGTGATTGACAGCCTGCCTCTAGGCTTCTCTTCCCCTGCGTGGCACTTCCCTTGTGTTTTTTTCCTGCTCTTAACTGTACTGAGAAATTTCTACTGTGCCGGGATCTTGAATTTCTCCTGCCCACCCACTCCCGCCACTCTTTTAAATCTGCTAAATGTCTAATGAGACCTGCCCAACTCTCTCCCACCCTTCTAGCCATTGGTGATTAGCCCCACTCCTGGTGTTACTGACAGCAATCCTTTGATTCATGCACCTCCCTTCGTATGGGTAGCAGCAGCTTGATCTTTAAATCAAAATAGTGAATTCTGAGTAATACCAACCACTCATCAACTTAATATAGTTCTTCAGCCTTGGTTAAATAATAGGGATTAAATTGGCAAAAAAGAACTACAATACACACATCCACTCTAAAACTAGGAATACTAGTATTCCTCCTTTCTGCTTCTGGTTTGATGAACATAAAAAAGGGGTCAGCAATTTGCAGCCTGACTACATCCCTAAATTAGAGCCTGAGGGTGACGCCTCTAAAGGGGACTCTACCAATCCCTCCTATAGCTCCCTCTCTTGAGCTACTACCTCATCAACTCACATTCTGCTCAATGCCAGTGATACCTATAGCCTCCCTGTTACAATACTGTCACCCTGCAGTCACCTGAAAAGATTGCAGGCGCACAAAGGGTGAGCCTGCTAAAAGCAGAAGCCTAACATTAGCGCATTTGACTTACTACATCAGGAAGCTCATCATTGTTATGCTTTTAATCTCCGGGAATGTGCACCATAACCCTGGACCTGCAGGAATGGACACAACCAAACGAATTGGCCTCCTCAAAGTTGTTTCACTAAACATTGGGAGCCTTCTGCCCAACCTGCCACAATTCCAAGCTTTGGTCGCACAGATTAAACTGGATGTGATTGCACTAACTGAGACCTGGCTCTCCCCTAAAATTTGTGATGCCGTTGTTTCCTTAGAGGGCTATACCACATACAGCCAAGATAGGCTGACCAAATGGGGGGGAGGGAGTGTCTGCCTGGTCTACCTCTGCAACACTATCAAGGGTCAGGCACTACCAAATAGCATCCACTCCACTGACTTGCAGTATCTTACCATTAAACTCTCAGTCGGCCTACAGAACAAAATGGTAGTGCTCTCCACGGTGTACATACTGCTAGGCAAGAAAACTGCTGGGATAGCACAGTTCACTGACAGTTAAAGGAAACTTAGCTAGAATTGGGAACAAATTGTGGTCAGAGATTTCAACACAAACTGGCTATCCAATGACACAGCCACCTCCAAAGATCAAATCTGTGGCCTCTACCTCACCCAGATGGTAACACAGGCCACAAGGCTAAACTACAAAACAGGGACAAGCACCTTGATTGACTGGCTGCTCACAACCCACCCCGAGTGCATCACTGAGGTATCAGTCCTACCGGACTACCTCAGTGATCAGTCTCCAGTTATATTCACCTAGTCAAATAAGTTTACCAAGCGTACCCAGCAGCTCTCTAAGAACAGTTCACTTAGAAAGGGGCACTTGGAGTCTTTTAAGCAATACCTTAGGATAATTGATTGGACTGGGTTAGAAAGAGGCCAGGATGTTAACCAAGCCCTGGAATACTTCTGCTCTATCTTCACAAAAGCATGTAACATTTTCACCCCCCAAAGACCAAGAACATGAAAGGAAGTCCAACTCCGTGACTCAGTAGATCTCTTATAGAGCTAATGCACCATAGAGACAATATGTGGCATAAAGCAAAAGCCACGGGGAAACAAGCCGCTCTTATTGCTTGTAAGGCAGCTAGAAACTGATGCACAAAACTAATTAGAAAGGCCAAAGCCAGTTACTACAAAGAACATTTTGGGCAAGATTTGGAACAATGGAAGGGACTTCTGGAACACAGTGAAATCCCTTACAGGAAAAGATTACAAATCCCCTCTGGACCTGATTACCACAACAACAGGCATTCCGCATGAACCCAGAGACATCGCCAATGCTTTCAACACTGCATTCATTAACCTTAGCAAGATATCTTCATCAGTGACATGGTGCAGGACCTAGAAGGCAGAATTTCACTGTTCGCTGATGACACAAAGCTCTGTAACAGAGTAGACACACCAGAGGGTGTAGACAGAATGAGAAGCGACCTGCAGAAACTTGAAGAATGGTCAGGGGTTTGGCAGTTGAAATTCAATGCAAGGAAGTGCAAGATAATGCATATGGGGCACAAAAACCCTGGCACAATATATCAGTTGGGGGGTGAGGATATAGCATGCACCAAGCAGGAAAGGGATCTTGGGGTTATCATCTCTGATGACCTCAAGGTAGTGAAACAGTGTGACAAGGCAGTAGGTAAAGCAAATAGGATGCTGGGATGTATAGGCAGGGGCATTACCAGCAGGAAAAGGGAGGTCATAATTCCGCTATACAAGACACTAGTGAGGCCCCACCTGGAGTACAGTGTACAGTTCTGGAGACCATACCTACGTAAGGACATAGACAGGGTAGCGAAGGTTCAGAGGAGGGCAACAAAGATGGTGCATGGATTGCATCACAAGTCCTGTGAAGACAGGTTGAAGGAACTGAACATGTACTTCCTGGAGGAGAGGAGGGAGAGAGGGGATATGATAGAGACATACAAGTATCTTACAGGGAGGAACAGGGTGCAGGAAAACACTATTTTTAAGCGAAAAAGATGTTCCAGGACTAGAGGGCATGGGATGAAGTTGGAGGGAGGACGATTCAGAGGAAACATGAGAAAGAATTTCTTCACAGAACGGGTGGTGGACAAGTGGAACACCCTGCCAGAGGAAGTGGTGGGGGCTGAAACAATCACTGGATTTAAGAATGCATGGGATAGACATAAAGGAATTCTGGAGGTCAGGGGTAAGGTGCAGCAGACTTCTAGGAAAACAAACTGAACTTACAAGCTCAAATGGGCAGACTGGGTGGGCCATAGGCCCTTATCTGCCGACACTGTCTATGTATCTATGTATTACCACGCAACTTTCTAAGCCCCCTACCCCTCGAGCAGCCCCCCTCTCCTAGCCTGTCACTTCCAACAAACAGCACTGCACCACCCTTCTACTTTAGACAAATCAGCATACCTGACACCCTGAGATATGTCATGAAAGTACTGGTTAAAACTAAGACAGGCAGCGACCAAATAGATATAAAGATGCTAGCCCTTACAATGGAAGAGGTAGCCCTGCCGCTTACAATTATCTTTAGCAAATCACTCAGAACAGGGTATTTTCCCGACAAATGGAAATCTGCACTCGTGACCCCTGTTTTTAAAAATGGTGATAGAACCAGTCTTTCCAATCACTGACCAATATCCATGCTTCCGCCCCTATCGAAGGCTTTAGAAAAGATCATATCGGACTAACTAACGGGACACCTTAATAAGTACAGTCTTCTATGTGCTCAACAGCATGGCTTCCAACAAAAGCATAGTACCCTAACCACATTGATTGACTACACTAGTCTACTATATGATGTGTTGGATGCAGGAATGGCAGTGGGATCTATCATTATAGATCTCACTAAGGCGTTTGATACAGTCAACCACGGACTTCTCCTCAACAACCTGCTACTCATTGGCCTGTTGCCAGACATGGTTGCCTGGTTTGCACGCTATCTCGCTGGCAGAATTCAGTGTGTGAGAATCTGTGGACAACTCTCAGAACCAAAGGAAGTAACCCTTGGCATTCCCAGGGATCTGTACTTGACCCTTTACTATTTAGCCTGTTCATAAACTCCCTTCCCTCCACCTGTCCAGTCTGCATGGTTCTCTATACCGATGCCGACATAATCTCTGTGCCTAGTAAGGAATTATCAAAGATAACATCCGATCTCCAATACAACTTCCAAATGCTGGAAACATGGTTCGAGCAGACTAGGCTCCTGCTTAACTATAAAAAAAAAATTGAAGGACATGTTAATCACGCTACCCCACAACAAGAAAAAATACTGGCCACTGATAAATAAATACCAATAAAGGTGAGGTCATAGAACAAGTATCCACCTTCAAATATCTGGGAATGCATATTGATGAAACTATCACCTTCACCTCATACATTGAGCATGTCATCAAGTCTGCTGTCAACAAACTAGGAGTTCTTTACCAACACAGACAAGCAATGACTCCAAATGCCTTGAAATTAGTCACCTGCAGCTCTGTA
Organism: Neoceratodus forsteri; assembly: GCA_016271365.2. Lineage (NCBI taxonomy): Eukaryota > Metazoa > Chordata > Ceratodontiformes > Ceratodontidae > Neoceratodus > Neoceratodus forsteri. The sequence goes on from CM057455.1 coordinate 1,557,652,228, forward strand.
TTATTCATTATTGATTATGGTCATGTGATCTATGGGGCAAGCATGGATACTGCTATGAAAAGGATCAAGACCCTCTTAAACAAGGCCTGTAGACTGACTCTTGCGGTGGATCACCTGACCCATACTTGCTTACTGTACAAGGAAGCTGGATGGCTCACACTAGAACAATGACTAAAATTCCTGGCCTGTCTATTAGGAAAAAAATCACTCCTTGGCCTAGCACCCCACCATCAACCTTTTTAAACCTGCCGTATCCACCAAGAACACAAGAAGTGCTGCTAAGGGAGCGTTACAAGCGCACCACTTTTGCTCAAAAGTTGCTCCCAAGTGGCTAAATGACCTCCCAGCACTCCTCCTTGAAATCAGTAAGCTGGGACCTTCCATGGAGGCCCTTTGGTCCTGTCTTGCCCTTGATAACAACTGTGATTGCTCCTGTGGTCCCCAAGTCTTTAATCTATCTCCATCTTAGCCTGTCTTGCCTCCCTCCCACTCTCTGGAATTCCCCCCAAACTCCCTCCCCTTCCAAAAGTGCGTAATTTTATTTCAGGAACACATCAAACAAGTGCAAAAAAACTCACAGTTTAAGCATCAAAGTACTAAAGTCCATAGTTCATGAAAGTTCATAAAGACGATAAAATATAAGTCGAGCAAAGGGCTGGAACCAAAACTTGCAGCAAAAAGGAGTCCTGCCCACTGGCGTGTGACATAGGCCTGACGCGTTTTGGCTCATTGGATTTTATCGTCTTTATGAACTTTCATGAACTATAGACTATGGATTTAAGTGCTTTGATGCTTAAAACATGAGGTTTTTTGCACTTGTTTGATGTGTTCCTGAAATAAAATTAAGCACTTTTGGAAGAAAGATTCCTGGTCCGTGAACTTTGTGGAGCGTACATATACTGTGTCCCTTAAGTAGGTGCCGGTTTCCCAAGCTTTCTCTGAGTTTAATGTTTTTAAAACATTTAACTACTGTTCCCTGGCTGTGGTCATGACTCACACGACTACTGCCTCTACTCTGTCTATGTCCTTCTAGAGATGTGGTCTCCAGAACTGGACACAGTACTCTAGTTGAGGTCTCACCAGTGATCTGTACAGCGGTAACACCACCTCTCTCTTTCTGCTGGTGATACCCCTCTCTATGCACCTTAGCATCCCACTAGCTGCCCCACTGCCATGTCACACTGTCTGGGCACCTTTAGGTCATCAGATATGATTACCCCTGGGTTTCTTTCTGTTTAGTGGTTGTTAATACTACTCCCCCATTTTGTACTCCGCCCCGGGTTTCTGTCCCCCAGGTGCATGATTTTGTACTTCTTCGCATTGAAACTTAGCTGCCACACGCTTGACCACTCCTCTAACTTTTTTAGATCTCTGTTCATTTTTTCCATCCCACCGGAGTGCCTGCCCTATTGCAGATTTTAGTGACATCTGCAAAAAGACATACTTTCCCTCCTAGCCCCTTCTGCAGTGTTGCTAATAAAGACATTAAAGAGGACCAGTCCCAGTACCAATCCCTGTGGCACCCTGCTGGTCACCCTCCCTTCCTCTGAGTGAACTCTTTATCACCACCCTCTGTCTCCTGTCCTCTAACAAGTTCCTTACCCAGTTTATCACCTTTGGATCCACTCCTAGGCTGCCCAGCTTGTTTTCAATTCTCCTATGTGGAACAGTGTCAAAGGCCTTAGTGAAATCTAGGTAAGCCACATCCATCACTCCACCCTAATCTAATTCCCTGGTCACCCAGTCAAAGTAATCTATCAGATTTGTTTGACATGACCTCCCTCCACTGAATTCATGCTGCCTCAGATCGTGTAAGCCACTAGATTCAAGATATTCCACAATCCTTTCCTTCAGTTGTGATTCCATTAATTTCCCCACCACTGAAGTTGGGCTGACTGGCCTGTAATTGCCAGCCTCCTCCCAGCTTCCACTTTTGTGAAGTGAGACTACATCTTCCTTCCTTCCTTCAGTCCTCTGGTACTACTCCCATCTCCAGTGAGTGGTTGAACAGGGCTGTCAGAAGTGCAGCCAGCACCTCTCTGAGCTCCCTGAATATCCTTGGATGAACCCTGTCTGGCCCCATTGCCTTGTTCCTTTCAGATTTGTGAGTTCCTTTAGGACTCTCTCCTCTGTAAGTGGACTAGCATCCACCTCCTTTCCTTCAATGCTCCTGGCTTTCATCTGTGGTTCCTCGCCTTCCCCTTCATCTGTGAACACTGAACACAAGTATTTGACATGATGCAGTACTGCTTAGTGGTGCAGCTGATCAGGGATCCTACAGGGCAAGGTAGCATTCTTGACTTGAAACTTACCAACTTAAAAGTGGTGGGTGGGGTGTCAGTCTGGAAACCATTGGGATCCAGTGACAGCAATTCCTTATGACTTGAACTGGCAATGGGGAACACTGGTCCCCCATCGAGGGCAGTGGTCCTGGACCTCAAATGGGTAAATGCTAGTCAAATGCAGGAAAAGGTTAGGGAAAACTTACTGGCCTATCTATAGACCAGTTTGAGAGAGTATAGGGAACGTGGAGAAAGATCAAAAGGGAAGTTCTGGAGGCAAGTGACTCTTGTGCAAGAAAGATCCCTCCAAAAAGAACAATCACAAATGCCAGATGTGGTTGTCAATGGAAGTAATGGAGGCTAAGAGGGCAAATATAGGGCCTTCATATGGTACAAAGGGAATAAGGAGGAGGAACAATGGAAGAGTACCAGACCAGGCTGAAAGAGGCAAGGGTAGTGATCAGGAGGGAAAAGGCAGACAGGGAACTGTGGATTGCTGAGGGTGTGAAGGGAAGGGTAAAATAATTCTTTAGATATATTAGGGGGAAAAAGGAAAATTGTGGAGAATTGTCAGGCTACCTGAAGAGGAGAGGGTAGTGGAAAATGATGAGCAGAAGGTCCATGTCCTAAACAATAACTTCTGATAATATTCATGGTTGAGGATGATGGACCTCTTCTGGAAAGCAGGATCAAGGTAGTCATCCAGGGAAGGAGGGGTTGCAGGAAATGGGGAGAGCAGTGATATTGGCTGAATAGGTAAAAACATTCTGGAAACCCTGAAGGTGGATAAAGCACTAGGCCTAAATGGTCTGCACTGTAAGGTACTCTGGGAGCTGGCTTCAGAACAAGCTGAACCCTTGACTTAGCTGTTTAGTGACTCACTAGAGTCTGGAGTAGTGCCAGGGGATTGTAGGTCTGTGGATGTAGTCCCACTCCACAATGGGGGAACAGAGAGAACCCGGGCAGTTACAGGCTGGTCAGTCTCACCTCCATCATTGGTAAGCTAATAGAAACCATAGTTAAGGAAACTGTAATGGACTACTTAGATGACAGCAAGCTGCAGGATGACAGATAGCACGGGTCAGGGAAGTCATAACAAACCAACCTGAGACTGTTTTTTGACTGGTTCTCTTTAGGCTGTAGATGAAGTGCAGGTGGGAGATTTGCTCTAATTTGACTTCAGCAAAGCCTTCAATTTGGTGCCACTAAGGAGGCTACTGAAAAGCTGGAGGATTTAGGAGCAGAGAAGGACCTAGGTGGGTGGGGAACTGGCTAGGGGGAGGCAACAGAGAGGTAGTAAACAGGGCCAAATCTGGGGACAGGAGGCAGAAGTGGGGTGCAGCAGGGATTGTTCCTGGAACCTGCCCTATTTAATATGCCCATTAGTAACATAGAGAAGGGTACCTAGGGCAAAATGCGTCTGTTTGCTGATGACACAAAGCTAGCTGTGCAGCAGGATAGATAGTGAGAAAGAGGTGAGGGAACTTCAGAAGTACCTCAAGAAGCTGGAAAAGTATTGAAACATCTGACAGTTGAGATTCAATGACAAAACGTGCAGGGTGATACATTCAGTGAAAAGGAACCCGAGTATGGAGTATTGGATGGGAGGGGTTAGGCTGGCTACTACTATAGAGAAAAGGGATATAGGAGCCATCATCAGTGACTTCCTCAAGCAAGCCATGGCATCTGAGATGCTGGGGTGTATAGGGAGGGGTTTTGATAGCAAAAGAAGCAAAGTGATCACTATATAGATCTCTGGTGAGGCCTATCCTGGAAAACTGAGCCCGGTTCTGGATCCCTTACCTGAGAGAGTACATAGACAGGCCAGAGTCAGTACATAATAGGGTCAACAAAATGATCCAGGGGAAAAAAGGCATATCCTATGAGGAACAGCTGGTGGCCCACAACATGTTCTTGCTGGAGGCCAGACATAGGAAGAGGGTCATGATAGAGATGTACAAGTTTGTAAGTGGTGTTTATTTACTCATTTATTACACACAACATCCTTTAGACAGAACCTATTTTCAAAGGGTCTAGGGTCATATACAACAGAAAAGCATATGTGCTGTTATATTACATAATTACAACAATGGCTAGTACATATTTACAGTGAGAATTGTCATGGCAAAACAAGCATAACATATAGCACAGTATAAACAGGATGAAAAGTGAAGACCTGTTTGTTACAAAAAGAGAAATGTAGTCACAAGAGGGCACAACTGGAGGTTACGTGGGGTTCAGTTCAAGAGGGATGTGAGGAAGTTTTACTTTGCTGAGAGGGTAATGGAGCCATGGAACAGATTATTGGTGGAAGTGGTGGGGACAGTATCCTAAATGGGTTCAAACAAGACTGGGAAAGAGCAAGAGGAACTCCTAGTCCTATTGTGGGAATCCAGGGGGAGATTGTTGTTGGGGTAGAAGGGGACAACCTTCAGGGCACATGGTCTGGGGTGAGGTGGTATAATATGGGAAGACTCAGTAGACCATGGGTCTCTTTCAGCTGACAAATTCCGTTTCTTTGTAGATACAGTGGAGCTGGCTAGCCTGCGACACTGCATGACAAAAGGAATGAACTGTGCATTGAAATTGCCTTGTTTTCTGCAGTAACTCTGCTGCAGTGCTGCAGTTTTGTGTTGCATCGTGGCTGGCTCCACCGTACATACCCACTACATATTTTTCATATCTCACCCCACTGTAAATAAGGAAACTAGTAGTAATAGCTTTATTTATAAGATGCTGTGCCCTAAAGGCTCAGGGCACCATACATAACGACAGGCAATTTAAAAACAAGACAACAAATTGAAAATCAATAAAATAAATACATATTTAAAAATAAATGTAATATCAGATCTGTTTTAAAAGTAGCTAAAATGCAAGGAGACTGAAATGGACCACTAGTTCCCAAAGAACCCCCTTCTAAAGACCTTCACCGAGAGGGCCTCCCTCAGTCCCCTAGGCAAGGCATTCCATAAAAGAGGGTGGGCCATTTCAAATGAACGATCACCAAAGATTTAAGCCAGGCCCTCAGGACCGAAAGGAGACCTTCCTTGAAAGAGTGAAGGAGCTCTGTCAGGTAGTCAGGGCCAACCGTAACTTGCCACGTCACTGGCAGCCAATGCAGATCACACAGGACTGGAATCACATGACTAGACCTTCGAAAGGCCAGTCAGTAACCTAGCTGCAGCATTTTTCATGAGCAGCAAGCACCGTAGGATACCTCCACTAACCTTGAGGTAGAGCAAGCCTAGACATCACAAATGTATATACCAGCATCAACAGGTCTTCAAGAGGGATATTCCTAAGATGGCAAAAGCCACTTCTGATTACAGCAAACACCTGAGCCTCTAGTGTCAGCTGTTTGTCATAAATGACTCCCAGATTTTTCACCCTTAGAGATGCCAGCAGCCTGGATGACCTGATCTGAAGTCCTGTCTCTCCTATGACTACTTCCGCTCCTGCACCTGACCCAGCTCAATCACCAGTACCGCAGTCTTGTCTGGGTTAAGTCTCAAGTTAATTAGATTCCATCCAGTTCTGAATTTCAGACAGGCACCAGTTAAGCACCTGAAAGTCATCAGGCATCCCAGGTGCAAAGGACAAACACTACTGGGTGTCATCTGCTTAGCAGTGGAAACCTAAGTTGTATTGTCAAACAATCCCTCCCAGGGGCAGCATGTACACTGCAAACAACATGGGTGAGAGGACTGTGGGCATGCCACAGAGCAGGGGCCCTGGGGATGAAGAGAAAGTTCCCATCAACGCCCCTCTGCATCTCATCCCTGAAACAGGATTCAAACCAGCATATGACAGTGCCAGTGATTACAACATACTTCTGCAGACAGTCCAATGACAACTCATGGTCCACAGTGTCAGATACTGAGGAAATCAAGGAGAACAAAGAATGACTACTCACCCTTCTTTCACCCTGTGAAGGTCATTACGCACCCTGACCAGTGCTATCTCAGTACTATGCCTAAACCAAAAAACAAACTGGAGGGGCTTATAAATGTCACGAGTTGCAATGCATGCCTCAAGCTGCAGTGCCACAACCTTCTCAGTAACCTTACCTAGAAAAGGTAGGTTTGAGACAGGATGGTAATTCGCTAGAACATCTGGGTCCAAAGTTGGCTTTTTTAAAAGGGGCTGAACCAGTACATTTTTGAATACCACCAAAAAGACCCCCTCCGACAAGGAGTACCAAACTGTCCCAGCGAACAACGACTCCAAAACCCAATGCAGCTCACTAGAATATTTGTGCTGCCTGGGTCTAGTCCACAACAGGTGGGCCATGGCTCCAAAATGACCTCGTAGATCTCTTTCACCAAGATAGGCCAAAACCCTGCCCAAGACAACTGAGTACAGTATGTTCATGAGGTCCCTGCCCGACTCTGCCAGGCCACAACAGTCCACTTGGAGAGATACCAGTCTGAATAGAGCACACTGTCTGAGACAAATTGAACAAACTCATCATACTTTCTTGCTGAAACTACTGTTACTTACTAGAGACAGGTTGGATTTATTAACCTGTCCACAATATGGAATAGCTGAATCAGTCGATTCCCCCCAGCAGCAGTCTTCCTGGACAGAAATGTTGCCTTCTTATGGGAGTTTGCCCTTTGTTATACATCATAATGAATCTTCAAAGTCATTTTGTCCTGATTGTCCTGGACCTCCTCCAACAGTGCTCTAACCTCTGTTCCTTGGTTTTCAGCTCCCTAAGCTCCCCATCAAACCATGGGGACCCTAAATGTGAGACCCAGTGTCATACATGGATGATATGCAGTTGATAGGTTGAACACAGTAATAACCCTATTATAGCTCAATGCTGCATTCTCTGATCCTCTCTCACAAGCTACTATCATCTTTGAGATGTCCAGCACTGGCAACAGTTCTTCTGGCCTAAGCTCTCTTAAAGGGCAGTACTAAACCATCTCTAGAGGGGGAGGACCAGGAGGGGGCCCCGAAAGAAAACTTTACTATACAATGAACTGACTAACTGACCAGATCAGTCTCTAGATTATTTATCCCAAGCTCCAGGAAGAAAACCAGTAGTGGTTCCATCAACTGGAGGAAATCCCTTCCAAAATGTGAGGATTCATCGTCAACCCAGGTATAGAAGTTGCCCAGAATAGTCTGTCTGGATGACTCCAGAACCCTCTCAGTGATGAAGTTCACAATGTCCTGCAGAAAATCCCCCTCATGCCCCAGAGGCCAGTACAGCAGGAGGATCCTGCAATCTGCACCTGGACCCCCATTCACAGACACACATTCAGACAATGAGGTTCCCCCCATTGGGTTTACAGTGACGTTCAGCTCATATGTAAAACAGATGGCCACTCCCACGATCCCTCTGCTGGCAGTGTACCATGGAGAATCTACCTGGGAACACTGCCTCCAAAACTGGGCCAGTGTCATCCCTCAGCCAGGTCCCCATGGTGCAAGACAGATCAACTGAGGATCCTGAAATTAAATCTGTCATAATGGCAGTCCTTGCGTTACACCACCCAAAGGGGATGGAGTGAGGCAGCAGCTGACCCACCAGCTATCTGCCCACTCTATTCAGTGGGATCCCTGGGTATGAGAATCAAACATGTCTCGCCTCTCTCCAGGTCCCATTTTACCCCAGGATTTCTCCTGATCTTAACCATCCTAATAGCACCCCCCAAACCCCATTGGTGACCACCCAGGCTCCGCTTAATCCCCACCCCCCTGCACCAGTGATATGCTAATCTAGGTGGGGGAGTCATGAAAAGGATATAGATCATGCAGCTGGTCTGAGGAGTACCTAAACCTAGGGGATCCAAAACCAAGCCCCAAAACACATTTTCTATAGCTTCTGTTTCCACTAAAGGCCAAAACACTTTAAAAACGCCTCCCACACCCAACCCTTTAATAAATAACTGTTCTCCCAAACCACCTCAAACACCTGATACTCAAATATAACTCACATACAACACACAACCTACTCAAAATCATATAGCATACACACTCCTAACCCTATGCATTCATATTTTACACACACACACCAATATAATAAATATGTATATAACACATTCTAAGCCATCCACCATAACCTAAACATACACACAGCAAAATAAATTCAATCTAAAAAAAATACAGAAGTATACTGTGTGAAAGTGCCATGGTTTCCAAATCAGCAATGAATGTAATCTACTGAGTCCAAAATATAATACTTGTACAATTCAGGGCAGTTCAAATTTCAAGTGGGGAGGCAGTAAATTCCCAAACCCAAAGTTTGGTCCCACCAGAAAATATAGGGGGACTACCCCATCCACACAGTGTTCTGCTCCCACCAGAACTAAATCCAGAGAAATAACTATGAAGTTTGTAAAGGCAGAACTCTCACTCTTGCCTTATACTTAGAGAAATGTCCCTCTTGCATTGCCTGAAAGGACATGTCAGTTACTCCTTTGTATGAGCAATACAGGTTTTGGCACATGATAGGAGTGTAGTTGTCCAGAAACAAGTTTTTATTATAACAAAGGTTTAGTGAAGTGGCCCTGAATCATCAGATGTACACAGTGAAATGAATGTTAAATGTCAAAGTGCAAATTTAGGACTGCTACCTGGAAGTACTTTTTCATGGAAAGGGTGGTGGATGGCTGAATAACCTGCCAGAAGAGGTGGTCTGTGCAAAATCAGCAGGGGAATTCAAACATAGGTGGGGCAGATAATGGCTTGGTAGAGATCAGAAAGGGAGGGGAAAGGGGAAGTGAAGAGCCTTTAAGGATTTCCCATTCAAAATTATATAGGTTGGAATGGGCAGACACACTGGATCAAGAGGCCTTTTCCAGCTGGCAGGTTCTGTTACTATATAAGAGATGGGACTTTGCAAGGTAAGAAGAGCACCGTCCATAAATGTTAGCACCTGTTTTATTGCTGAGGGTTTCTGCTTTTTTGTGCTACAATTTATGATGCGAAATGCAATGTATAATTTCATAGTACAGTGTACAAGGGAAAAAAGATTCTGCTGTATTTATAACCTGTTGTAGAGCTCAGTTTGTGTAGTATTTACCTTTCAAATTGTTCAATAGTCATCACAGAGGACGAACATGTGTATGTAGTTTGTCATTCTCAGCCTACCATGGATCAGGTGTACAAGCCCGTCTGACAGGCAGTTCTTCTTGTGGCAAAACCTTGTTAAACTGCCTTACAGAAGGATTTGCATACCCAGGATGCACTGCACCGAGACTGAGACTTTAGAGCATTTGTGTGACTTGGAGAGATATACAGAAAACAAATAATTTGGATATTTCTGCTTTCCTAGCATCATTTTACTGAGCCTGTGTACTGCTCTTCCTGCAAACTGTCTTGCTGGTATGCTGAGTGCACTAAATCCCTTCTCAAATTGCCTTAATTCCAGACGTTCTCATATATTCAGACTGGCTACACTAAAATAATGTTTTTACTCACCCATCCAGAAAATGTTCGAGGTATACACCTTTGCAGAGTAAATGCAGTGAATCTAGTAGGTATAGCCAGAACAAGTGCCATCAGAGTGTGCGTGGTGTGTGGGGGTGGGGGCTTGTAATGACCTGCATCTGCTGCTTTATTTTACAGAATTTATTTGCCTCCAATATGTGTTTACTCAGTGAGTGATACTATTTTATGTAAACAGATTTCAAAATATAGCTCTTAAAAACATCACAGAGTCCCATATTTTCAACTTGGCACTGATTGTTAGGCACAGACAACCTATTGCTACACATGCATACTGTAGTCTAGCCTGGCTTCTGTAGCTTTTGCAGACATGTGCAGCAAAATTCCTTTTCCAGGCTATTCTTTTGTATTAATTTAGTATTCAGTCCGGTGAATTAGATGCAGTATTCAAATTGTGATTGTGGTATGCCATTGAAAAATCTGGTATACCACATTAGGCTACATACAGTGTATTGTACTCCTACATACATTTTAAAATATATGACTTTTTTCTAAAAATCTGGCATTCAGAATGGAATATCTGTCATTCAGAATGGAATGTCGTCATTCAGAAATCGATAGTCTGCTACAGTTGTTGCTGTACTCAGAATATAACATGAACATAAAATTGAAGCCATACCTTTATTTCACAGAGAGATAATGTTGTGTTCTGCAGAGTTTATAAGCTGGCTGAAATAACTTTTTAAAACTCAAGGGGCTGAAGTTTCGAAAAGTCTTGCTCTTTGCAGAGCAAAACCTGCATCTAAAGTTTAAAGTATTTCTCAGGAAGATTAATGTCACCTTACAGTCCAGATCTACCAAATTCATAACTTCCTTACCCTTTCCAATACAATTTGGGACTGTGTGGTTCCATTCCTGTTAAAAAAAATACTTCAGAATGTAAGTACATTTTTTTTTTAAAGTGCGATACAAATTGCAAGTTCTTCATAAAAAATCCTGCTGCCAACGGTTGGAATTGCTAAGTTTGCTAGGAAAAGGTAGCATAATCAGAAGCCCTCCCCCATGTCTAACTCTGGAAAAATGATTCTAACCAAAGTTATGAGGAGCCCCATCATGGCACTTGAGCCTTGTCTTTAAAGAACAGCACTATCATTCCTCACACCTGGTCTCAGGCCTTGAATCTGACTGCATTGACTGTTACAATATTTGCGTTTAATAACTTATTTAGCTTTGATATCTGTATATCTTGTTGTTTTTATGTTCATTAGTTTATTTAGCTAACCGGACAGACACACTGGAACGTGGTTCCTTTTTCAAGGGTGATTCATGTCTAAAACATATACATAATGGCATATGTCCTCTGTGTCTTGGTTTGATTGCAATGTCACCTTTTGACCAGGTCAGTCTTGTAAGAGAGATTTATGTCTCAATTGGGTCCTTTGCTAGGATAAATAAAGACTGTTGTTATCATCATTTAATGCAAATGTGATTATAGCATTTGTAATTTAATTACAAATATGTCTTGGACTGCAGTCCCACATGACATTACATTTTGAAGATGGCTGTGACTCCCAACACCATAATCTCTATGGTGAGACATATAATACTGGGTGTAATTCACCGAATGGGTGTTTGGGGCTTCATTGTCAGAGAAATAATGCCCCAGAAGCTGTTTAGTAAATTGTTTTATTTATTTATTTATTAATTAAAATGTTTCACCAGGAAGGCACACTGAGCACCGAGTCGCTTATCTCCTTGTGCGACCTGGGGGGGAGGGGTACAATTGGAATGAGGCAGTAAACATTCAAGTTACAAAATCAACATTAACATGCAGTTGTAAGGCAGGTGCTACAAACAGTGTTACAACAGTGTTGTGCATAACATGTAGAAAGAGTGGACAATAATGAGCTCCAGGTTAATAAGTAAACAAGTGCTTAGGTGAAAGAAAAAGGGGAAAGAGGAATTGTACCCAATATACTCTAAAAAGGTGTCAGTGCTGTGGTTATGTCATGACACTTGAAAATGTGAGTATTTTCAAATTTAGGATTCAATGGCCTATGTAGCCAGTATGAAGTTATGCTTGTGCAACTGTGTTATTTGGTTTTGGCTGTTTGTTGCTGTCTATTCCAGAGGAATTATCACCCTATGGGGTACGAACGCAAGGAACCCTCGAAGAGAGTTCCACCCCAGAGGTGCTACAGGACGATTCCCTTGGCTAAAAGTAACTTAGGAAGGATGCCAATGAGAGAGGCAATGCTGCTGGAGGAGGAGGGGAGGATGGTGGGGCAAAGAAAAACTGCTTGAGAGAGAGGCTCAGAGGAACTGCTTATATAGCACAGGAAGGGGGAGTGGCTGACTGGTTGTCTACTGAACTACAGGCATAGCCTTCCAATTCAATGGCCTACACAGCCAGTATGATGTTATGCTTGTGCAACTGTATTATTTGGTTTTGGCCAATCGCGCTCTCTATTCCAGAGGAATTACCATCCTGTAGGGGTACAAAAGGCAAGGAACCCTCAAAGAGAGTTCCACCCCAGAGTGCCAGGGGATGATTCCCTTGGCTAGAGGTACCTTAGGAAGGATCCCCAAAAAGAAATGTAGTAGTACAAAAGCACGTTAGCAATCAGTAGCTGTGAGGTACAGCAGTAGATAAGGCACCAGGCAGCTTGATAACATAACGAGATGCACAGGTCAGCAATGGCATGAGCACGATGGTTGTGCTAGAGATTGAGGTTATGACCTGAGGCATGGAGGAGTGAGAGAAAAAACCCTTTGAGGAGAAAATCTCGGGGGATCCAAGGCGTAGGTCGCCTTCCCTACAGACATGGGATGTTTATTTTGTGACGGCTCTGCTGCTGCAATTTAGAAACCCAATTAAAGGGGGTGAAAATATTCCAATTTGGAGGAAAGCTGTCTCTCAAGCCCTCTAAGGGGAATGCCGTGGAAGGTTGCAAGAGTGCTTTGCAACATCGGGGGCAACCAAGGCGAGAGGAGGAGAGAAATGATTGTTGAGGCACTCACCTAGCCTACTTGCCCTAAAAACAAACCAGGTGAACCAGAGGCAGTCATAGGGAGAATGTGGTGAAGGTGCCTTGCTAGTAGAATACTAGAGCCAAAGAAGATCACTGTAACCACCCTTCATGTAAAAGACAAACCTTCTAAAAAGAAAAAAAACAAAATGTCAGAGTCCACAATAAAATTTTTTTTTTTTTTTCTCTCTCTCCTTTCTGGGATACTCTGCTCTGTCCTATTCTCACTAATGGTATCAGTCTGTTGCAACAGCACTCACTCTATTCTCAATCTTGCAAGTATATGATAATATTCTCAGGCTGGCCACCTGCAGAAATAATTATCGTTTCTGTTTGTTTTGCTCTCTGTTTCTTCTGGTGTTTCTCTGATATGTTTTTTTTTTGGTTTGTCCCCCCAAGGATATTCAAAACTTAATCTTGAACACAATTTGTTTTAAAATGATAAAAGAATAAATAAAAAGACGTCTGATTTGATAGGAATATCGGGTCTGTGAAACCAGCAACAGAATTGTAATATTTCTTTTTTTTCTTGTGTGAAACCCGAATGGTCTGGATTTCTGTTCAAGGCAACTAGTGTGACTGTTGTTTGTCCAGCTAAAAGGGAAAGAAAAATTCATATTTTACAAAAGTCCTCCTCAAGCTAGGGAACGCTCCGATACTTTAAAGGAGTCACCGGAGTTTGTTTTGCCTGTTTGCGTAAACTTGGGGAATATTATAAAAAACAAAAGTACTACTGCGTTCTCAATTAATTTATGGGTACTCGGCTGAAAGAAAACAAAAACGCCACCAACAGCTGATATATTTGTGTGGTCAGTGTAATTAGTCTGCTGCTGAATCCTGTAAAATTTAATATGTTCACGTCATCACAGATGGCTTTGTATTTCCTCTATGCCTTTCTCGAAGGTGTACGCATCGGTCGAAGTCATTTACGCTCCGTAAAACATTATAACTAAGACCTCTTCTAAATTAGAGGTATGCTAGGACTCTGGAAAACTTCGATTTAGTCTAATGTGGAAATAATAAACTTTGGTGGTGGAAGTCACAACGAAATAAAGAAGTGGTACTTCAGCTCACCGACGGTACAGTCTGCTTTGCCTGCAGCCTTTCTTAGAGCTGGCCGGCCATTCTCTAAAGATATTTATAGGGTCATGTCAGGGGAGGTGCTTCCCATGAACTAAAGAAATTATTTTATTCTAGGTTCCTTAAAAGATGAAATGACAAGGATGCAAAGATTATTTTATGTATGAGAAGTTATAATGCTGTATAAAAAGTTATAAAATAACTGTTAAAAAGTAAAATTGTTTGTTGTAAAAGTATAGGGGAGGAGTTTGACCGTCACATGATCTTTAGCATGTATATATTCAGTGAGCCTAGCCTTAAAGAGATCAGATGATTTGTGAGGTTCAGATGCATGCTGACCTCTGAGAAAGAACTACACTAGCTATTCTAGTGTTGTTAATTTATTGTTTTTATGTAATGCATTTTGCTTTTATTTTTTTTTCTTTCGCTGACCAGTTCAAGTGTCCGGCTTAACTCTCTTAATAAAAAAATATTTTTTTTGAAACCTACAACAAAGTTGAGCAAGCGTCCTCCTTGTTATCCCACACTTCACACTAGTGTTAAATTCTATACCAGGAGCTGCCATCAAGTTTCGAACAGCTAAAGCCAGGCCCGGAGCGAGGACATTCCCATCTTTGGGCCAGGTGAGAAGGACCCCACCCCAAGTCAGGCACGCTCAACATGCGGACTTGATAGGTGCAGAGTGAGACCGTTGTCTGCAGGGAGGCCCTGTATCATGGAATAATTATGGCTGGCATGCCCCAGAAAACAGCTGAAGAGGGGCTGAGTGAAGCGTTGAGTGCTGGGACCCTCATGTAGGTCAGAGATGGTAGTAGCGAGCATTGAGCAATGAATTGCATAAGCAATGAATGGACCTGCATGTAGGTCAATAAGCAGAGTAAGCAAATGGTCAGCCTGCATGGAGGCCAAAGGAGTAGCAAATATGAATAGTGGGGCAAGCCATCCAGGCATTCAAGGAAGCCAATGAAAGGTGACAAATACTATGAGGATTTTGGGCAGTGGAGGCAGGATTAGAACATAAGGTTAGTATGCCACATGGTGCCATGGCTTTCCCAACACCTCTAAGTCCCCCACCATAGGAAAAATAAGAAAGTGATGGAAGGCGCTCTGACCCACATGCAGATATTAAAACTAGTTTACAGCATCAGAGGTAGCTTAGCTGACCTCCAGAATAAAATAGCAGGGTACAAAAATAGAGAGCAGCATCTGTATTGAGTAACTATGAGTTATAGGGGCAGAAATTCAATGAACATAGACTGGAGGAAGGCAATGCTCTGAAAGCAGCAATTGCTAGGCTGTGCAGTGAAAACCGCAGCAATGAGGTATGTGATATGAGTTTAGGAAGCAGGATTGAGCTGCATGGGCTAGGGCTCAGACTGAGCCTGAACCAGGTGAAAACAATTAAGGTGCATAGCATGGAGAGCAGTAGCAGGAAAGCAGCTTGAGCCAAAACTCACAGATAATGATTGCAGTTGCCTTGTGAGTAAATGGGAGCAAGTAGCATGAACTCTGGATTAGCAATGTACAAGGAATTTAGAAACAGAAGCCCCCCCAAAAGAAAGCAATAACAAAAGACACACAAACACAGAAGAACAGGGAACAGGCAACACAAGAAGCACACAGCCAGAGGCAAACGGTACAAATCAAACACAGGAGAACAGACAACAGAAGTCCTGCAGAAACAAGCAGAGGCCAAAACACAGCAAGAGGGGGGCAGGCCACAGCAGCTGCAAAGGACAGACCGACAGATCCTCTGGCTACAAAGAAAAAGTGCTTGAAAGAGGCTCAGAGGAACTGCTTATAGAGGACAGGAAGGGGGAATGGCTGGCTGCTTGTTCAATGAACTACAGGCATAGCCTTCCAGTTGTCAGTTTTTTTTCATTTTTTTTAAATCAAATTTTTTGACATTGCCATGGGAGGTAGGTGACTGTGACCTCCCTGGGGGTGACATCGGGATGGAGTGGAAGTTGCTTGATCAGTGTGCAGGTTCAGTGCTGTATTGGTGCTAGGAAACACACAAAGCCCACCACCCATTTGGAATTTGGGATGTATAGATTTAGGCCCCCAAAATATGGAGATCTAAATTTATTTATTTATTTAAAATGTTTTACCTAGAAAGACATAGTGAGCTGATACCAGCTCATTTCCAGATGTGTCATGGGGAAAGGGGAGCAGGGAGTAACAAAACATCAAGCATTAATGTATCAATGCAAGGTGAAGTTCACTATTAACATAAACTGAAATAACTAGGTGTCAAGTAATATAAATAGAGTCAATGCAGAAAAAAACAGGTGCACACTAAATATTCAAGGAAAATACAAGGTGCAGACTAAAATAATTTGCACAGTAATAAAAGCAAACAATTTAGTGCACGTTGAAAAAGGGGGGTGGGGGTGTCACTAGAGAGCCTAACTGAACTGGTAGGGAGTTAGGAGCAAAGTTATTCAAATCCAGCAAATAATTTTCAGAATGTTGTACCCTTGGGAACTTATGGTGATGTAATAAGCTCTATGCAGCATCCTGAAGTAGCTCCTGATTCACCAGTCCTTAATTTACCTCCAACATTGTACAACGTTAACCTAGATACCATTGAAAACATAGAAAAGAGTCACCTGCATCATGAGGAGGGCTGTGAAATCAAGGAGTGGGCACAGCCTCTGGATGGTGATGGATCAGGAGCTGAGAACTATCTGATTCGGCTCTTCTGAAGCCTTGAGCATGCTGGTGACATGGGCACTTTCCCCAATGAAGCTAAAATGGACACAGAAGAAAGGCCACAAATTTGATATTCTACTCCGAGAGCTGCAAGCGATCCATGCTGATTTAAAGGACTTTAAAACTATGAAAGAGCAGGTCAAGCAGCTGGTGGTCCATGCAGAAGAGACGGACTGCCAAGTCAGTGCAACCGATGAAGGAGGTATTCAGCATGCCCACAGGGCATTACAGCCAAAACCAGCTTCACCGAAACAGCACCACAGGTCAATCATTGTACACTTCCACAGATATGCCACAAAAGAGGAGCTATTATGCAAAGCATGACAGAAGAAACATTTATAGTGGTAGCACTTTAGGATTTTTGTAGACTATGACTATCCCACAAAAAAGATGCAACTTCAAAGAGGCTATTTTCCCCAACTCCATATCCTACATAAAACACACCTTCACTTTAAATCTCTCTACTCTGCTAAACTCATTGTCCCGTACACAGATGACCAGTGTGCATATGACACAACTCAAGATGCTCAGCGAGAAGTGCTCGAGAGAGGCTTTGATGTCCTACTCTTCCAGACCACAGCGAATCTCAGCGATCAACCTTCTTGGTGCAGTGGCAGTGCCAGCTCTCTTCATTCGCATGTAAGCAGCAGTCATGGAAGCCATGTCGAAGATCATTGAAAAACTGCAGGAGCTTACTAAAGCATGACCCGAGACTTCTCACATTGGAGATGTTACTGCCTCATTTATTAGGACTGGTACCAGGGAAGGATGAGGTGGGAGGAGCAATAAACTAGTAGTGCCTTGGGATGGGGGGGTGCAGCAATTCTGGAGGTAAACACTGTGTGGATGGCCAAGAACTACACACTCACCTGGTACAAGCATAAGTTGAAAAGTGACCCAACATCAGCTACACTATGGTTGCAGTGGGTTGAGGGGTGGACCGACCATGGAGTTGACCACTCTATCTACCTCCTAGAACTCTCTTTACAAGTGCTAGCTCTATCATGCTTGGTGACAATAATTGCTATTTCTCTGGCTAGCCAGCCTAGCCTGTCACCTGAGTTCTGGAACATGTATCTCAGCCATGGAAACCCTACCACCATTGCCAGATGAAGCATTGTAATACACCCCTTTTGTAGAGAATACCTCCTATATATAATCTACCATTTTACATGCTGCTGCTTCTCCTCCCATCCCCTGGCACGTCACTCCCTTTTCTGATTCCAGTGATAATGCTTGTGGCTCCATACAAGTATTTGCTTTGTTGCTGCTCACCTCCCTGTTGAGCCTTCACCCACTTCTCTTCCCCTTCTTGTAATCCTAGAGCTGCGTTTTTCCAGACAAAACAATCTACCACATCCTAGTCTGCCTGACAAGTCCAAATTGGGCTTTATATGTTTTACTGCTCTATGATGACATCACACTTCTAATACTCTCTCAGAACATTAATGGCCTATGTCACCTGGTAAACTGGGAAGAAATCATCTAGGGATTAAAAATACAATGACTGCACCTCCTTCTCCTGCAGAAGACACAGCTAAGCTCCCTCGAGCATCAGAAGCTCCTGAAATTTGAGTTTCAACACATTACAGAACACACCTACCGTAATGAACAGTGGAGAGGTAGTTATTATGGTTCCTAAGCATTAGCCCTTCAAATTGATTTCCTCTTACTCCAGCAGAGAGGGGAGTCTGGCCATAAATAGTGTCTCCTTCTACATAGAAACACACATAGAAACATAGACTTTGATGGCAAATAAGGACTGCTTGGCCCACCCAGTCTGCCCATTTCCCTACCTATTTGATGAGCAGCAGATTCTAGTTAACTAATGGCCTACTTCCTCCTACCCCCCACTATATTTGCCTTATGTCTGTCCCATGCATTCTTGAATTTCCCCACTGTTTTTGACCCCACAACCTTCTCAGGAAGGCCGTTCCATGCATCCTCTGTGAAAAAATACTTCCTCACATTGCTCCTGAGCCTTCCCCACCTCTGTCTTCAGAATGTGCCCCCTTGTTCTTGCACATCTCTTTTTCTAAAAGATGCTCCCCTCTTGGACTTTGCTGATTCCCTTGAGGTACTTGAAAGTTTCTATCATTTCCTCATTCTCCCTCCCTTCCTCTAGGGTATACATATTAAGCTTCTTTAGTTTCTCTTCATATGGTTTCTGGTGCAGAGTCTGCACCATTTTAGTTGCCCTCCTCTGGACTGCCTTCATCCTGTCTATGTCCTTGGAGAGATGGGATCTCCAGAACTGCACACAGTACTCCAAATGTGGTCTCACCAACTGTCTGTACAGAGGTATGGCAACTTTCTGTTTTCTACTGTTGGTGCCTCTCCTTATGCATCCCAGTATCCCCCAGCCCTCCTTACTGCCTTCTCACATTACTTGCCTACCTTGAGGTCATCTGATATGACTACCCCCAGGTCCCTTTCCATTTTTGTTGACGTTAATACCCCTCCCCCCATTGTGTACTCTTCCCTTGGGTATTTGTTTCCCAGGTGCATTACTTTGCACTTCTTTGCATTGAATTTAAGCTGCTATACTTTTGACAATTCCTCCAACCTTGCCAAGTCCCTTCTCATCCTTTCCACCACCTCCTGTGTATTAACCCTCTTAAAGATCTTTGTGTCATCTGCAAAGAGGCATACTTTTTCTTACTTACTGCCTTCTCACACTGCCTGCCTACCTTTAGGTCATCTGATATGGCTACCCCCGGGTCCCTTTCCATTTTTGTTGTTATTAGTACCTCTCCCCAATTGTGTACTCTTCCCCAGGTTTTTATTTCCCAGGTGCATTACTTTGCACTTCTTTGCATTGAACCTAAGCTGCCATACTTTTGACCATTCCTCCAACCTTGCCAAGTCCCTTCTCATCCTTTCCAACCCTCCCTTGTGTATCAACCCTGTTGTAGATCTTTGCAGATGTTTGTGTCATCTGCAGAGAGGCATACTTTTCATTCCAGTCCTTCTGCAATGTCACTTATAAAGACATTAAAGAGGACCGGCCCCAATACTGAAACCTGGGTACCCGCCAGTAACCCCCCTTTCTTCGAAGTGGACTCCATTTACTATTGTCCTCTGTGTCCTATTGTCCAGCCAGTTTTTCACCCAGGCTACCACCCTGGTACCCACTCCCAGGCTGGCTAACTTGTTTATTAATCTTTTGTTTGGGACTGTGTCAAATACCTTGCTACAGTGTAGGTAGGCCATGTCCACAGCCCCTCCCTGGTCTACTACTTTGGTCACCCAGTCAAAGAAATCTATTGGATTAATCTGACATGACCTTCCCACTGTGAATCCATGCTGCCTTGGGTCCTGTGCCCTGCTGGCCTCTAAGTACTCAATAATTTTTTCTTTCAGAAGTGATTCCATCATTTTCCCTACCACTGAGGTCAAACTAGATCAAATCGAATCAATTTATTGGAAAGCAAATTGAGAGTAAACTCTTTTTTACAATTGCATCCTGAATTGAGCAATTAAAACATCATATGTTATAAACAAATTACAATGACATGTGAACACACACAGACAATTTGTCAGATTTTACAATTTAACAGGTCTGTAGTTTTCTGCCTCTGCCTTGCTCCCACTTTTGTGAAGGGGAATCACATTCGCCTTCTTCCAGTCCTCAGGTACCACACCATCCTCCCATGATTTGTTAAAAAGGGTAGTCAGTGGTGTTTAGGTCTCCCCGTAGTTCTTTCAGAATTCTGGGGTGAATCCCATCAGGCCCCGTTGCCTTGTCCACCTTGAGTTTTAGAAGTTCTTTCAGGACCCTTTCTTCTGTGCATGGACTGGTATTGACCCCTTCCATCCAGAGTGCTTCTATTGTTTTGTTTAGATACATTCCCCTCCTCTTCTTTTGTGAATACTGAACAAAAGTATTCATTCAGTATGTCTACCTTTTCACTGTCACCCTCTATCCACCCCATTCCCCTTTATTAAGCCTCACTATCCCTCCCTTGGCCTTTCTTTGCTCACGAATGTACCTATAAAAGGTTTTATCCCCTTTCTTAACTGAGTTGGCTATTTTTTCCTCAGTTTGGGCCTTTGCTATTCTGACTGCCTTCCCTGCTTCCTTCTGCTTTAACTGATAGAGTTCTCTTTCCTGCCCCTTCCATGTGATTCCTTATACTTTCTAAATGCTATGTTTTTCTCCCTAACCTTCCCCGCCATCTCTTTTAAGAACCATAGTGTTTTTTTCCTTCATTTTGTTTTATTTGCTTCGCACAAAGGCTTGTTGCCTCTGTGATGGCAGTTTTGATTTTGCCCCTTTGTTCCTCCACCCCTCGTTCCTGCCCTTTTGCCAGTGCATTCCCTAGGCACTCTCCCGTTCTGCAAAAGTCAGCCTTCCAAAAGTCCAGTACCCTTGCTTTTGCATGGCTTGACTCTATAGCTGTGTTTATTGTGAACCACACTGTCTGGTGGTCGCTTGTTCCCAGATGGCTACCCCTTTCTAAATCTGAGATCCTCTCACCATTCCCGTTTAAGAGTAGCAGGTCTAAGACTGCTCCCTCCTGAATGGGTTCCAACACTAGCTGCCTGAGGCATGTCCCCCTGTAGGGCATCGAAAATAACTCTTCTATTGGATATGGCTGCAGCAAATATGCTTCAGTCAACATCTGACATATTCAGGTCCCCCATCAACACGATCTCCCCTTTTTCTGCCAATCTAAGGATGCCTCCTATCATTTCCTTGTCCATGTCTTCCCCCTGAGATGGGGATCTGTATACAACCCTGTGCAGACTGTGGTGCCATTTCCTGTCTCCAAGGTGACTCACAGTGCCTCCTCTCCTCCCTGTTTACCCTTTGCTTTGATCCCCTCCCCTATGTAGAGATCTACTCCTCCTACTCTTTTACCCTCCCTGTCCCTCCTGTAGATTGTATACCCTGGTATATTGACATCTCAGTCATGGTTCTGTGTGTACCAGGTTTCTGTGACTGCCACGATATCCAGGTGTCCCTCTTCCATTAATGCCACTAGTTCAGGAAGCTTGTTACCCAGACTATGGGCATTGGTACTCATTGCCATCGATTTTTTTGATAGCCTTGCCACTTTTAGCCCCATCCCTGTACTTACTGCCTTTGCCTTATTCTCCATTTACTCCTGCCCTGCCCCCTTTTGACCTCTCTACCTTGGTGTCAACCTCGCTAACTACCCTGTTTTGGGGGGGAGGCTGGGAATTCCCTGCTCCTTTTTTGTGCCTTCCCCCTTGGCTAGTTTAAAAGCATGCCAATGAAACATTTAAACCTGTCACCTAGGATCCTGGTTCCCCTCCCAGACAGATGCAGACCACCGTGCCACTATAGGCCTGTATCCCTCTAGGCGGACCCCCAGTCCCCAGTGAAGCCAAAACTTTGTACTCCGCACCTGTTTTTCAACCATTCATTGAATCCCAGGATGAGGAGTACCCCAGCCTCACCCATGCCATAGACAGGCAGCACCTCTGAGAAGGTTACCATGCATGGTACTTGTCTAAGGCCCCTCCTCAACTCCACAAACTCCTGCTGCAAAGCTCTGATAAGAATTTTTATCAAGGCATGCGCTGTTTAGGTCTGTTTTGTTATATAGGTGTTAGCCCATACAATTGTTTTTTTGTTAAAACTTTACTGATATTTGAACCAGCATAAACGATACTAGCTGATGGGAACTAGCGACCATCGAACAGTATGGTTCACAATAAACACAGCAATAGAATCAAGCCATACAAAGACAAAAGTACTGGACTTTAGGAGGGCTGACTTTGCCAAAATGGGTGAGTGCCTAAGGAATGCACTAGCAAATGGGCAGGAAGGAGGGGTGGAAGAACAATGGGGAATAATAAAAACTGCCATCACAGAGGTAACGAGCCTTTGTGTGAAGCAAATAAACAAAACAAGACAATGTAAGAAACCACTATGGTTCTCAAAGGAAGTGGCAGTGAAGGTTCAAGAGAAAAAGAAAGCATTCAGGAAGTACAAGGAATCGTAGAAGGAGCAGGACAGAGAACTGTATCAGTTAAAGCAAAGGAGGCTGGGAAGGCAGTGAGAACAGAAAGACCCAAACCGAGGAAAAGATAGCCAACTCGGTTAAGAAGAGGGATAAAACCTTTTATAGGTACATCAGGAGCAAAGGAAGACCAAGGGAGGATAGTGAGGCTTAATAAAGGGAGGGAGGGTGGGCAGAGGGAGACTGTAGAAAAGGCAGAGATACTAAACAAATATTTTTGCTCAGTATTTACAAATGAAGGGGGGGTACATAAACAAACAGTAGTAGCACTCTGATACGAAGTTGATACCAGCCCATTTACAGAAGAAAGGGTTCTGAAAGAACTCTTAAAACTGAAGGTGGACAAAGCAATGGGGCCTGATGGGATTCATCCCAGAATTCTAAAAGAGCTAAGGGTAGAACTAGTGACACCACTGACTACCCTTTTTAACAAATCATGGGAGGATAGGGTAGTACCCGAGGACTGGAGGAGGGCAGATGTGATTCCCCTTCACAAAAGTGGGAGCAAGGCAGAAGCAGGAAACTACAGACCTGTTAGTTTAACCTCAGTGATAGGGAAAATGATGGAATCACTTGAAGGAAAGAATTGTCGAGTATCTAGAGGCCAGAGGGCACAGGACCCTAGGCAGCATGGATTCACAGCGGAAGGTTATGCCAGACTAATCTGATAGATTTCTTTGACTGGGTGACCAAAGTAGTAGATCAGGAGGGGCTGTGGACATGGCCTACCTAGACTTTAGCAAGGCATTTGACACAGTCCCACACAAAAGATTAATATACAGTTAGCCAGCCTGGGAGTGGGTCCCAAGAGGACAGCCTCTGTAAAGAATTGGCTGGAAAATAGGACACAGAGAGTAATAGTAAATGGAGTCCACTCAGAAGAAAGGAGGGTAACTAGTGGGTACCGCAGGGTTCAGTATTAGACGGTCCTCTTCAATGTCTTTATAAGCGACATTGCAGAAGGACTGGAAGGAAAGTATGTCTCTTTGCAGATGACACTAAGATCTGCAACAGAGTTGATGGTGGGGGTGGAAAGGATGAGAAGGGACTTGGCAAGGTTAGAGGAATGGTCAAATGTATGGCAGCCTAGATTCAATGCTAAGAAGTGAGGCAATGCACCTGGGAAACAAAAACCCAGGGGAAGAGTACACAATGGGGGGTGAGATACTAACAACAACAAAAATGGAAAGGGACCTGGGGTAGTCATATCAGATGACCTAAAGGTGGGCAAGCAATGTGAGAGGGCAGCAAGAAGGGCTGGGGGATACTGGGATGCATAGGGAGAGGCATCACCAGTAGAAAACAGGAAGTTATTATCCCTCTGTACAGAGCTGGTGAGACCCCATCTGGAGTACTGCGTGCAGTTCTGGAGACCCAATCTCCGCAAAGACATAGACAGGATGGAAGCTGTCCAGAGGAGGGCTGGGGGGCAACTAAAATGGTGCAGGGTCTGCACCGGAAGACATATGAAGAGAGACTTAAGGAGCTTAATATGTATAGCCTCGAGGAAAGGAGGAGAGGGGGACATGATAGAAATGTTCAAGTACCTCAAGGAATCAACAAAGTCCAAGAGGGTAGCATCTTTCAAAAGAAGAGATGTGCAAGAACAAGAGGGCACAATTTGAAGATGGGGAGGCGGCTCAGAGGTAATTTAAGAAGTATTTTTTACAGAGAGGTTGTGGATGCATGGAGCGGCCTTCCAGAGGAGGTTGTGGAGTCAAAATCAGTGGTGGAATTCAAGCATGCATGGGACAGTCATAAGGCAATTCTGGGGGGTTGGGGTAAGAAGAAGTAGGCTGCTGGTTAACTAGGATCTGCAGCTTATCCAGTAGGTAGGGAAATTGGCAGACTGGGTGGGCCAAGCGTTCCTTATCTGCTGTCAAATTCTATGTTTCTATGATACAAGGGATATGTTTCTGATCACATGCTGAAAAATATAAACCTGCATTTGTGGAAACATTCAGTAAAGTAAGTGTTTTAAAAAAAACTGAAAATCCATTTATATCTTCTCGGCATCCTTCTGGCAGCAGGGAAGAAAGTAATTATGAGATTATGGTTAAAAATGTACTCTTCATCAATCACACAGTGGGAGGACATAGTGTGGAATAGGTTACGATGGAAAAGCTCACAGCACAACTTAAAGGAGTACTATAGTCAGAATTTGCAAAAACATAAGAGTACTGTATGTTGTGTAGAGTGTTTTGATTTATGTGTGCAGTCCTAGTGTGGCCTTGCCTTTGTCTGCTATTAATATTTTTTTGTAAATTAGTCTACTAGTTTCATGGTAGTTTTATTGCCCCTGGGGATCTTCACCTTACCAAGGTTTATCGCTCTTCCTGTTCCTGCAGTGCCTCCTGTCCCACGTGACAGTGACGTGTCTGTGACCACTGATTCAGCAAGCACTGATTTTCCTGTGGACATTAAAAAACTTGATGAAATTCAAGTTTAAGGATATTCTGGATAGTAGTAACACAATACTACTGTTCATTATCTTTGTGTTGTATAGTGTGCAGTTAGTTTAATGATATCACATGTAGGATCTGGGACATGCCGTCCTATGTGTGTTTATTTTTATCTGGGTAAGTTGACAGACAAAGTCCCATTTTCACCTGTGTCTCAGAAAAGATGGACAGCAGCAGTAATTGTAAATGTTTATATAGCACTTATTACAACAAAAATCACAACAAAGTTTACATCGCTATTAACTGCTGTGAGAAACTGGACTTGGCATCAGTAGACTCATAGTTCTTGTTTGAATTTATAAGGCCTGAATGTGTTTGTTAGGGTTGTGCAAATACTTCATTTCAGATATTCAGTCAAGTATTTGTATTCGGGGGACAAAATATTTTGCATTTATAAATTTACAAAGGATTTAAATTAAGATAACATTTAAAATGCTTTTACTCCCTCAGGTGGTCATGGTTAGCCCCCTTGGCCATCCCTCTCCCCATCCCCATGTCTAACTCTCTTTCCTGTCCACTTCCTACCTTCTCTTTTGTCCCGCGCTTGTTGAAAAATATAAGAACTCCATATGCTGGCTCAGTGTCTTCTTACTTATATTCCTCACCCTAGTCTGACACCATCCCTAAACTATCATATTTGACATTGTGTTCCCCTCCTACCCTGATCCATGATTTGAGGGGCCAGTAGCAGATAAAATCCAGCTTGTCAGTCACCCCTTGTCCTACAGCATACCCATTCCATTAGAAGTAAAGTAGTGACAGTCAGTAGGGCCAGAAGGCATGTGATCACACTGGAGGGGGCGGGGCAGTTGCATGATTGCTGAAGACAGGCAGACTGATTAGTTTGCCTGGCATCATCAGTGATGTAGCTGCTCTCCCCCCCCCCCACATGCTCATGTGCCTGCTTGCACTATTATTCTTCTAATGGTACGTGTACACTGCTTGCACTACTTTATCTCTAATGGTATGTGTACACTGCTTGCACTACTTTACCTCTAATAGTATGTGTACACTGCTTGCACTACTTTACCTCTAATAGTATGTGTATACTGCTTGCACTACTTTACCTCTAATGGTATATGTACACTGCTTGCACTACATTACCTCTAATGGTACGTGTACACTGCTTGCACTACTTTACGTCTTATGGTACCTGTACACTGCTTGCATTACTTTACTTCTAATGGTACATGCACACTGTTGGAGGAAAGGGTCAACCAACTAGCCATGGTTTACTTAGACTGCCCTCTCCCAAATCATAGCTCAGGGCATGATGTAAAATATGAAATTATGAGGACTAGGGGGGAACCAGACTAGAGAAGGGGGCATGAGTAAGAAGGCGCTGTCAGCTACTGGCATAGTGCCAGCAGCGAACACATGTAATAATATGGAATATGTATTTTTTTTTTTTTTTTGTCAAATGTGGGACAGTGGGGGAGGTGGGTGGGAAAAGATTGGGATATAGAAGAGGTGTCTAAGGGAATAGCCCAGGCCATCTAGGGAGGGTTTATTTGATTTTTTTATATACAGACTAGGTGGACCCTTGGTCTCCTTCTGCTGTCTTTTTTTCTATGTTCCTCTATTTTTTTTCCATGTAACTGTGGCTGCAATTTGTTATTCGATTCAGAATAATGAATAGCAAATTACTTGCGAACCGTGGTGGCTGGGAACAGTGATGTGTCAGGTTCAGTCCCCTAGTGTTTCTACTTAAATTCAAAGAGACACAGCATTGGAGTAATAGTAGGTGCAAGTCGATGAACTATATTACAAAACTGCAAAACATCCAGCAGACAAAAAGTCAGACAACAAACAGGGTGAGCCCTGTTTTTTTTTGGGGGGGGGGTCCACTCCAAAATAAGTGCAAGGTTTTCTTTTTTTATTTTGCTTTTTGTTTGCTGGATGTTTGCAGCTTTACATGAAATGTCATCCTCGCTCATCCTCCCACTTGGAGGAGGTGAGCATCCTGTGGGATACTGAGCCTCCTCCTCCCTCTGACAGCCTCAGTTTATTCCCAGACTTGGGTTTCCAGGACCCAAGTGGCTGCCTGCCACTGCACTGCTGGGCTGGCTGACCCTAAACAGGTAAGATCAATGCAAAGAAGTGCAACATCATGCAATTGGAGGTGCAGAAATCCAAGGGAGGAGTACAAGATGGCGGAAGAGGTACTGATGGCCCCCAATCAAGAACGGGACCTGGGTGTAATCATATCTGATGACCTAAAGGTAACCAAACAATGTGAGAAGGCTGTGGGGACAGCCAGTGGGATGCTAGGGTGCATAGGGAGATGTATTACCAGCAGAAAAAAGGTGGTTATGCCACTGTACAGATCACTAATGAGACCTCATCTGAAGTACTATGTCCAGTTCTGGAGGCCACATCTCTGGAATGACATAGGCAAAATAGAGGCAGTCCAGAGAAGGGCAACAAAAATGGTGCAAGGACTGCATCAAAAGTCATATGAGGAAAGACTAGAGGACCTCAATATGTATTCCCTGGAGAAGAGGAGAGAGAGGGGAGATATGATAGAGACATTCAAATACCTCAGGGGTATAAACAAGGTACAGGGGGTAACATCTTTCAGAAAAAAAATGTGTACAAGAACAAGGGGCATGATATGAGACTAGAGGGGTAAGCTCAGGGGCAGCGTGAGGAAATACTTTTTTACAGAAAGAGTAGTGGATGCTTTTAACAGCCTCTCTGCAGAGGTGGTGGGGCCAAAACAGTAGGTGAATTCAAGAATGTGTGGGATAGACATAAGAGTACTCTAGCAACAGGGAAGAGAGGGTAAGCCACAGATCAACTAGGGTCTGTGGTAATGCATTAGGTAGGGAAAAGTGGCAGACTAGATGGGCCACAGGGTCCTTATCTGCCGTCACCTTCTATATTTCTATGTTAAACCACCCTGCCTCCTAAAACAAGCCTTTTAAACCTGGACCACCCAGTATATATAGAACTCCAACATTAAGTGCATGTACTTGCCAGACCTGGTTCAAATCCAACAAAGGTTCACAGCTGCTAGTCAGACATTCTCAAATTCTGAAGAAGCTTTGCTGCCCATCTATAGTTTGTGTGTTAGTTTGAGGGACTATCTGTTACTACCTGTATAAGGATGCTGTGTTGTGCTTGATCTGCTAGTCAGTCCAAGATTTGGCTCTCATGGCATTCCAGTGAACTTTCTCATTCTAGGGAGCCATACTGAAGGTTGCTGTGCATGGAGTTTGCTCCCCTTGGGAGGGACATGAAATGCAAGCATCCTGATCAGCATTCACAGCATGGATTCGGTATGTGATGTTGCCATAAGGTGTAGATGCTTGCATTTGCTACACCACTCTGCTAATATCAGTAGGTGGCACTTTGGGGGTGGGCGCTGGGAAATTATACAGCAGGAAAAATGAAGTTGAGAATTTCCAACCTAATGCTGTCCAGTGTCACTGGTACTCTGAAAGAAGGAAAACAAGTGATTCATTAATTCACTCGCTTGTTCTTGTTTTTATCGTTTAACCATTGCATGACCAGTGAGGGTTTCTAACATCTATGATGTTGCGTGGCTATATTACTGCCATGTTTAGTGACACTGGGCTTTTTCAACTTAGTATTTAACTACTATGTTTTTTTTTGTCTTTTATGTAAGTAATTGTGACATAGAGAAATGTTTTGGCAAACAACAAATGTTGGAACATACATGTTCGGGTGAATTTTTACTTATTTCAAAAGTAGCATTTATCAGTGTTCAGTGGCTTAGTAGGTAGCACGTTCATCTCTGAGGCCGGAAGATCAGAATGTCATGGGCTCTAGCCTCACACCAGATTCTCATGGCAATACCCATAATTGACACTGTAGTGTAGTACGGGGGGGGGGGGTCCTCTGTGGAGGTGCCGTCCTTTGGCTGAGATGTTAAACCACTGTGCTGCCCATTTCTGGTCACTGTACAGGTGGAAGTTAAAGATCTCATGGCACTTATTAAAGAAGTGTAAGGGAATTTGTATTGTGAAACAAACCAGGACCTAACAATATCAGTCACTCAGAAGAATATAAACAAAAAATACAGCTAAATCTGAAAAAGAAAAGAAAGAAAATTATATACAATGCCAAAATTGTGAAATCACCCATAACCATAAACTATGTATGTGAATGGAAGGATTAGACTAAAGAAAATCTGAAAAAAATGAGCAATAATGTTCATGGTAACAGCTCATGGTTGCAGATCATTCAGGACCTTGAAACTCTAACGTTCTTTGTACTAAAAATAAAACTTCTTGACAGTAAATTATTCAGTCTCAGTCACCCAATACATGTTATGCCATGTATCTGATAAGTTATGCCATTTATCTCATAAGTTATGCCATTTATCTCATAAGTTAACATTGGGAAATATTGTGAATTCTGACCTACAGATATTATTAAACTCAGCAGATATTGTGCAGATTTATTCCTGGAATGTAAAACATGTCTGCTGTAAGGAAAACGACATCTACTAAGCCATATGTGCCATTTAAGGCAGGTAAATACTGTAAATCGAATAATAGATAGGAGACTGTGTATTACCAGGCTGTAATACCATCGAGAGGTTCTGGTGACATGTGAACCTCGAGAGAAAAGCCGAAGAGGTTCCAGCATGTCACCAAAACCTCGAGATGGTATTATAGCCGAGTGATACATAGTCCCCTATTTTTTATTTTTTTGCAGTATATGGATCCAGGGAGTTTTGAAGTTGTCATGCAGGCTGCCTAATTGTGGCACTGGTATACTTTCAATTTCTCTACACTCACTGTTACATGTCAGAAAATTGCTCTGGAGAGGTAAGTGAAGGGTCTGTTTTTTTTGTTTGTTTGTTTGTTTTTTTAAGTAGTATCTAGGTTTCCTTCATTTTTTTTAATGAACTGGTACAGCCTGGTGCAGTGTGATCCTTTGTTTAATGTCCCCTCATCCCCTCCAGAGCTGCAGCAGCTTTTCTGTCGTCATCTTTCTCGCTTTCTTTCTGCCATAGCCATATGCTTGATGGGGCTTCAGAACCACAGCAGGCAAGCAGCGTGATTTCTTTAAAAAAAATAGCTTATAATGCGTGAGGGCTGGGAATCTTAGGACCATGGTAGGGTGGAAGATTAGCAGGCTCCCTGTGGTATTGGTTGAAGAGCCTCTGGAGCAGAACTTCGGGCCCGGATGGGGTAGTATGGGAATGTCTAGGCTACCATGTAATATACATAGATGTGTGTATGGGTGTATGTATGGGTGTGAGTGTGTATGCGTGCATATACACAGATATTGTATACATAAATAAGTATGATTGTAGTTAATATTTTATCATAGTCAATATATAGTTCTGATGTACTGGACCCTGATGTACATAGTTTTGGGTTTGATGAAGTTCATGTTTGTCTTTTTTTTTTTTTGTATGGAATATGAATGTTGTGTATAAAATCTTTTCAATAAAAATATGCAAAAAAAAAAAGCTCTTAAAGCGAGCTATCCTCTATTTAACATCCCCAACCTACTTCTCTCTCTCTCTCTCTCTCTCTCTCTCTCTCTGTCTCTCCACCTCCCTCCATATGTGTGGGTGTGGGGGTGTGTGTGTGTGTGTGTGCGTGTGTCTCTCTCTCTCCTGCATGTATTTTATGGGGGAAATGAGAGCAGAGAACTTGGTCTTCTCATCAGTGGTCAGTTGGCTTGTATTGTACATGGCAATTACAGTAAAAAATGGCTCACACTGAGCAGGAGGAATTCTTCAGTGCACGATCCTGCATCTGTCTTGTCACACTATCATTCAGGGCTTGTTCAAGCTCTGAATGATAGTATTACAAGATTTGAACGATGGTATTACGGGATTCAGACTGTTGTATTATGGGGGAATTTTTACATGGTTTTCACTACTATCATTTGGCTTATCCATATATTTCAGTACATTTAGAGTACTACAGTTCTAGTTTCTCCACTCTGCTGTGTAATGTCCATAAATCAAAATCTCATAATCTATTGCTAGAAACAAAGATTCAGTCCAAATTTGAGCAATTACGGTCCCAAGCCCAATAATATAAGAACAGTCGAAAAATAAATGATGCATTGTTTCAACTTGATTAAAGCACCCTGGTCTTGAACACATTCTGTCCAGTAACTGTGTACGCTGTTGATTGCCTTTAACATTTTACTTGTTAAGACATCATAACCCAATTGTATTCCACATTTTCTGGGGGACCCATTGTTCTGTTAGCTGTCTTATCAAATCAGGTCTGAAAACCGCAGGTGTCAGTTCAAACAGTGGAAGTTCTGAATAAGATGTATCTTAAGTTATTTGATATAGGATCTTCCTGGATGTATTACAAAATTGGGCATATGTGATTTTCCAGCCACCTAATTTCGAAAAGTGTCATTCATATAGCCTGGGATAATTCTGGTAGATTTCAGAACTCTGTCTCCACCAGCTTCCCATAAAGAGAGCCAGGTACAAATATTGGAAATTACCTAATGTGACCAAGGTTTACTTGTCTGGAGCACTAAAGGATTCAAATAATAGTGTAGAAATATGCAATAAAAAAAAAACTGTTGGGTTAACCATAGCCACACCACCTATTTTAATGGGGAAATACTTTTTGTCTTTTAATTGGATTTAGTCTGCTTCCCCAAAGAGCTTGGAAGAAAACACTAAATAGTGTTGTCTTGCAGGATGAAGGTGAAGGAAATATGTAACTTAGGTAAAGAAACACCAGGAGTAAAAAAAGCTTTTATTAAATGTGTTTTTCTTACTTAATTACCACTTATTTCAGTTAGTAACTTTTTGTTTGTTAATATTTAATTTGCAATCCCAGTTGAGTTTGGCCAGATCCAATTAAGATATCTAATTTTTTTATGAGCTGAGTGGAAAGTTTGATGTTATGTATTGTCAAAAGGAGGGAACACCAGTCCCCTAACCCTGTTCCAACACAGTTTGTTACATTTAATGCACCTCCTGAGAATAAACAAAATATTTTAATACAATGTAGAGCATTTTTGGCTGATGTTTCATCTTTCGTCAATAGGCACACATCATCTGTGTATGCCAAAGACTTGCAGACCATATCACCTTCAGTATTTAAAGGAAAAATGTGGGGGTCTTGTTCTATCTTCCTTAATACAGGATCTAAGCACTATATATATATATATATATATTAGAACTTAAAGGGAAGCCCTGTTGCACACCTCTTTTTATTTGATATGTCATGCCAGGCATAGATACATAGACAGTGTCGGCAGATAAGGGCCTATGGCCCACCCAGTCTGCCCATTTGAGCTTGTAAGTTCAGTTTGTTTTCCTAGAAGTCTGTTGCCCCTTACCTCTGACCTCCAGAATTCCTTTATGTCTATCCCATGCATTCTTAAATCCCGTGATTGTTTTAGCGCCCACCTCTTCCTCTGGCAGGGTGTTCCACTTGTCCACCACCCGTTCTGTGAAGAAATTCTTTCTCATGTTTCCTCTGAATCATTCTCCCTCCAACTTCATCCCATGCCCTCTAGTCCTGGAACATCTTTTTCACTTAAAACTAGTGTTTTCCTGCACCCTGTTCCTCCCTGTAAGATACTTGTATGTCTCTATCATATCCCCTCTCTCCCTCCTCTCCCCCAGGGAATACATGTTCAGTTCCTTCAACCTATCTTCATAGGACTTGTGATGCAATCCATGCACCATCTTTGTTGCCCTCCTCTGAACCCTTCTACCCTGTCTGTCCTTACGTAGGTATGGTCTCCAGAACTGTACACTGTACTCCAGGTGGGGCCTCACTAGTGTCTTGTATAGTGGAATTATGACCTCCCTTTTCCTGCTGGTGATGCCCCTGCCTATGCATCCCAGCATCCTATTTGCTTTACCTACTGCCTTGTCACACTGTTTCCCTACCTTGGGGTCATCAGAGATGATAACCCCAAGATCCCTTTCCTGCTTGGTGCATGCTATATCCTCACCCCCAACTGATATATTGTGCCAGGGTTTTTGTGCCCCATATGCATTATCTTGCACTTCTTTGCATTGAATTTCAACTGCCAAACACCTGACCATTCTTCAAGTTTCTGCAGGTCCCTTCTCATTCTGTCTAC
This sequence comes from Neoceratodus forsteri, assembly GCA_016271365.2. Taxonomy (NCBI): domain Eukaryota; kingdom Metazoa; phylum Chordata; order Ceratodontiformes; family Ceratodontidae; genus Neoceratodus; species Neoceratodus forsteri. The sequence goes on from CM057455.1 coordinate 1,557,685,251, forward strand.
ACCCTCTGGTGTGTCTACTCTGTTACAGAGCTTTGTGTCATCAGCGAACAGTGAAATTCTGCCTTCTAGTTCCTGCGCAGTGTCACTGATGAAGATGTTGAATAGGACCGGTCCCAGCACTGATCCCTGTGGTACTCCACTGGTCACTCTTCCCTCTGTGGAGTGACAGCCATTTACCACCACCCTCTGTGTCCTGCCACCCAGCCAATTACCTACCCACCACACTACTGTCCTGCCCACACCCATATTCCCCAGTTCGTGTATAGTCTTCTATGTGGCACAGTGTCAAAGGCCTTGCTGAAGTCCAGATAGGCCATGTCCACTGCCCTCCCCTGATCCACCTCCCTAGTCACCCAGTCAAAAAATTCAACAAGGTTGGTCTGACATGACCTCCCCCTGGTGAAACCATGCTGCCTTGGGTCCTGTAGTCCATTGACAACCAGATGTTCCACCAATCTCTCCTTCAGTAGTGCTTCCATGATCTTCCCCACTACCGAGGTGAGGCTGACTGGTCTGTAGTTCCCTGCTTCCTCTTTGTTCCCACTTTTGTATAGGACTACATCTGCTGTCCTCCAGTCTTTGGGTACTCTCCTGTTTCCAGTGATCAGCTAAACAAGATAGCCAGAGGTTCAGCCACTACCTCTCTTAGTTCTTTAAGGACCCTGGGTGCACCCATCTGGCCCCATTGCTTTATCAACTCTTATTACTTCCAGTTCCTTCAGGACCCTTTCTCGTGTAAAGGGACTTGTGTCCATTTCTGCACTATTCTCACCTTGTACTCCCTTCAGACCCATTACCCTCCTCTTCCTCAGTAAAGACTGAGCAGAAATACCTGTTCAGTATGTCAGCTTTACTGTTGTCATCCTCCACGTGCCCCATCCTCCCCCTTCAGTCTCACTATCCCTCCCTTTGTCTTTCTTTTTTCACTTATGTACCTGTAAAAGGTTTTGTCCCCTCTACCCACTGATTTTGCAATGTGCTCTTCTGTCTGAGCTTTGGCTTCCCTTACTGACCTCCCTTCCTCCCTTTGCTTCTCCTGGTACTTCTCCCTATCCCCTTCTGCCTGTGTCTTTTTACATTGCCTGAATGCAATCTTTTTGGCTTTCACTTTCTTTGCTACCTCTTTGGAAAACCATAATGGTCTCCTCTTCCTTTTCCTCTTGCTAACCTGCTTAATGCATAATTCTGTTGTTCTTGTAATCCCATTTTAAATACTGCCCACTGTTCCTCAACCCTGATTCCTGTCCCATTCCCTTAATGCCTCTTTCAAGTATATCCCCATTTTCCCAAAGTCTACCCCCCTAAAATCCAGGATACATGTTTTTGTGTGGTTTGGTTCTGCTCTATCTGTGATTTCAAACCACAATGATTGGTGGTCACTGTTTCCCAGGTGCTCCCCCACTGTTACCCCCATCACACTGTCCCTGTTTGTGAGCACAAGGTCCAGTATTGCCTTCTGCCAAGTTGGTTCCATGACCAGTTGCTTGAAGAAGGCACCCTGAAGAAAGTCCAGGATAAATCTGCTCCTAGTTGGCCTGCTGCTGGAATGCTCCAGTCCACGTCTGGAATATTGAACTCTCAACCAGTACTACCTCACCCTTGTCTGCCATCCTTTGGATGGCTAGCATCAACTCCCTATCTGTTTCTTCCTCCTGGGCTGGTGGTCTATAGACACACCTGTGCGGATGGCTGTCCCCATTTTCCTTTCCAGCTTAACCCACAGTATCTCTCCCCATTTTGTTCCTCCTGGATCTCTGTGGCCCTTATGTCATTTTTCACATACAGTGCCCTCCTCCTCCTTCCTGCCTGCTCTGTCTCTTCTGAATATGTTGTAGCCAGGTATGACCATCTCCCAGTCATGGTTATCATTACACCAGGTTTCAGTGATGGCCACAATGTCCAGGTCTGACTGCACTATGACAGCCTCCAGATCTTCCATCTTGTTGCTAAGGCTCCTGGCATTTGCACACATGGCTTTCCATGATTTGACCTCCCTAGACTGTTTCACTGTTCTACTCCAGCCCCTTCCTTGGTTGGAGGCGTTCCATTAATTAGTGTAGTACCAAAAGAAGCTTGATGCATACACTTTAACCAAGAGATAAAAAGAGGTGGAATTCCATATTTGCTTCATACAAACCAGAAAAATTTGTGGGATAACATGTCAAATGCAATTCATGGTATACCATATTAAATGCTTACATTGATCTAATGATAATAAAAGCCCTTGTACTTGGTTTAAGTTTCTGGGTTCTACCATTTCGCATAGTAGAATCAAGTGATTCTATGTAGCCCTAACTGGAACTGAACAGCTCTGCGACTAGGATACCAGATGAACTGTGACTTTCAGAAGTCTTACTGTCAGAATTTCAGAAAATATTTTCAAATCTGCATTCAAAAGACAGATTGGTCTCCAATTTGAAAGGTCCACTTTGTCACCAGTTTCATATAAAAATATAATCAAAACCATCTTTCATATTCTAGGGACCAGTATGTTGTGACTAAATATTGAATTAAACACTTAAGTCAATTCTTCCGTTCATGCAGGTTATACTAATTGAAAAAAATGTACTAATTTAAACATCCTTACCAGGTGCTATATCTGAATATAAGGAATGTATTGCAGATACCAGTTCTGCTTCAGAAATGTTAAAGATCAGTGGGGGGTGGAATCCTGTGGTACCTGTGGCAATTACAGGCCTGAAAGAAATTGTTCACTTCTACTCCTAGTTGTAAAGCGTTTTCTAAACAATTGCTTTGTATAGCCAGGGATAGTTTCTAGTATACTGTCTGTATCAGTTAGTAAAGAATCTTGATTTGATTTTATACTCTTCATATTTTTCCTGCTTATTCTGTATTTACAAGCCTCATAAGGGCATACAAAGGCGTTTGCCCTGAGTGCCATATTTTTGTTGAAGAAGTATGGGGGAATTTTTATTGGAAGGGCAACCAAGCAAATCACAGTCAGTCATACAAAAACATATAAATTAAAATAAAGAGCAAGAAATAAAACCAAAAGGAACTATTACATCATAGTACCAAAAAAAAGAAAAAAGAAAGCAAGCAAAAGCAAAATACAAATAAAACATGAAACAAAAAAAAAGAACGCAATATTGGGCAGCATACAGTGTGGAAGTAAAGTCAAAAGAGAGAGCTGCAAGAGTCCCAGAACCTATGGACCTCCCCAGGCGGACAAGGCCGCTTATCCCTATCAAAGACCTTGTAGAATTCCAACTGAATATTCACAAACAGTTCTTGATGGGGAACCAGCTTCTGTTGAAGGACCCAAGAATGCCGTGTTTGCCAAAGATAATATTTACATAAAGCCATCTAAATTTGCAATGTGGAAGAAGTATACAAAGTCCGCACAGGGGGAAAAATGCCTCAGATCAAGTCCTGATATGTAACAGAAAGAAAATGAAGGTCGCTCCATCGAGCTGCTGCATGGGACCAAAACTGTAGAGCATAAGGACAATCAAAAAAAAGTGTTCCTGGGTTTCCAGTGTAGAGCCACAACCAGGCCTAAGGCAATAACGATCCGAGAAAGGCTTGAGCTTATAAGATTTTCAAACTCACAACCTATTGTGATAGCTCCGCCAAACCAGGTCCCAGACAAGGGGGAAGGGGGCAACCCTTATTAAGATGGCTACGAACTGTGTTAAAGGCCGACACTAGACATTGTGGAAATTGAAAGGCAAGGCAGAAGTGTTCCAGCATAATAAACTGATAGAGCAACTTCCTAGTAGCTGTTAATAAAACACCATGAGAGAGCTTCCACTTCTTTATCTTCTGAAAGACCACAATCACATAGTCGGGGACAAAAAGAAGTTTATGAATGACCCTGAGACCAGTGGATTGCCAATCAGGGAGATACACTACTAATAATTCCCAGACAGCTGGGGACCAAAGAGATAATGATCGTGGTAGAACAGTAGTCACATTAGTTGTGAAAAAGCAAGCAAACAAAAAAAAAAGCGGGTTTAACATGCCGAGCCCACCCTTCTGCTGTGGCTCATACGTCATGTCCCTCGTAACAGGGCATGAGGCTGCCACCCGAAACTGCCCAAAAGAAGACACTGTTAAGTCTTGTCTCAAGACTGGGGGTAGGGGGACATAGCTTATAAACAAAAATACTGGCACTAAAAGGTCTTGATCAATAAAATCCTCTTCAACTTAGAAATGCGTGCTTCATTCCATCTATTTACCTTAATCATGACTCTTTGTATACAAGCTTCCCAATTAAGAATGGCCATATCAGAAACACCATACAATATGCCCAAAATGTTGATGTCAGAAGTCAAAACAGGAACAGAGGCAATATCCGGAGGGAGAGAAAGCACTGCTTCACCCATTGAAAACCCTCTACTTTTGCCAAAATTGATACTAGAGGAGGACAAATCTGAGCAAGCATCCAAAAGTTGGCACAAAGCCAGTCCTTCCATCGCAGAGCTACAAAAGATGAAACTGCTATCTGCATAGGACACAACCTTCAGGGGAGCTACCTGAGGAGTCGGGTGTACTCCTTGGATGGAATTGCAGCTGTGAATGTTCCGTAAGAGAGGGACCAAACAAAAAAAAAGTACAGTTATGTAAGAACTTACCGTAACAGTAGATCTTCAAGAACAGCTCATTATTCATTTATTCATTACAAATCGGGTTTACAACCTTTGAGTCAGAGACTCATTTACAATGGCACCTCGTCGCGGGAGGGGCAGACATCAAGACAGTTATTACAGTGCAGATTAAAACAGAGGATAACATTACAAGTACAGTAAAAGAAACATTTAACATAGATACACTTAGGTTACGTAATGTAATAGTTTGTATGTTACTTAGGTTACATAATGTTACAAAATTGTGAGTTACACTCATGGATATAGTAGGTCCTCAGAGAAGACAGTGGGTTACATCCCTGTTTGGACCTAGTAGGGAAGGGGTAGGTCTGGGGGAGGGAGAGGCTGTCCAGTGAACGTTGTCGAGCTGGGGGCAAGGCGGGCAGGAACCACAGGTTACAACAGGGGGTTAGTTGCACCTACAACAGCAGGTATTAAAGATATGGTTCCAAAGGGCTGTTTTGAAGGAGCCAATTTTTGGCAAGTTGGAGATGCAGCTAGGGAAGGAGTTGAACTAGGTGGGTGCTCGGTAGAGGAAGGATCTCTGGACAAGAGAGGTCTTGATTCTGGGCACCTTGAAAGTGGTCTTAACAGAGCTATGGGTGATGATGGATGAAGATGGCTGCTGTAGGGAGGTGGAGACCCCCCTCCCGGGGGAAGAGTTCTAGCAGAGATTTCTTACCGAGAAGGCAGGTCTAGTAGAGCAGTCACTCCTCAAAGTTAAGAAGATTGGTGGTAGTATAGAGAGAAGGCAGGTGTGAGTACAGCTGGGGGCACTGGTCAGGAGCCTACAAGCCTTATTAATAGAGAGTTGGATTTTGGAGAGGGCAGTGTTGTCAGCTGCAGCGTAGATGGGCAAGCCATAGTCCATGACAGACAAGACGGAGGAGGTGATGGCCAGCCTGAGGGCAACCTAGTAGCTCTTGCAGCAGGTTACACCATTAGGACTGAAGCCGTCAGGCACCAGGACCCCACGGAAAAATTCTAGGTAGCAATATCCAATGGGGGACCGCCCCTGACGTCGGCCCCGACCCCAACATCCGGCATCATAAAAAAGGGGTGGTTCCCCAGCATCTCTCAGTCTCCCACCAGAGACTTCCAGCATAAAGGTGACTTCTGAAGGGGAGACCAAGGATCCGCTTCCAAAGGAAGAATTATGAATAAAGTAATCTGATTGCATCCGAGATGCCCAAGTCTGAAGACCAAACCTCCTGAGGTGAAGATGGGAGGGAAACTACCTGCTACAAGAGCTGTTCTTGATGATCTACTGTTACGGTAAGTTCTTATGTAACTGTACTATCTTACTTCGCGAAACAGCTCTTGCAGCAGGTTACACCACTAGGACTGATTCCCAAACAGTAAGGGAACAAAATACCCTGATCAGGAGGAGGATAGGAGGGATCCTAGAGTGAACCAAAATTAGGACAAAAGTCCTTGAAGGATTGCCAGGTCAAAACCAGCTCTACACCTAGAAGTGATGTCCAAACTGTAATGCCTGATAAAGGTATGTACAGTGCTCCAAGTAGTGGCCGCACAAATGGCTGATGTAGGGACGTTCTTGAGCACCGCGAAAGGGGTAGCCTCCACCCTTGTGGAATGTCCTTTCACCGATCCCAGTAAAGACTTGTTGCGCTTTTGGTAACAGAACGTGATGCATTTGACCAGCCACTTGGAGAGAGTTTGTTTTGATACAGGTGCTCCTTGCATCCTGTGAGCAAATGATAGGAAAAGCTGATCTGACCGGCGATGGGAATTGGTTCTGGTTAGATAGTACCTGAGGATCCTGTGCACATCTAATGTGTGCAAGAGAGCTTCCCCTCAGTTAGAGTGGTTGGGATAGTACACCGGAAGGTCAATATCCTGATTGAGAGTTAAGGTTGAGACCACCTTGGAGAAAAACTTAGGATTTGTCCTTAAGGACACTCTGTCCTTGTGAAAAAACAAGTAAGGTTCTTTACCTGTGAACACATGAAGTTTAGAGACTCTTCTGGCGGAAGTAACCTCAACTAAAAATAGCGTCTTCCAAGAGAGAAGACACAGCTCACAATCTGCGGCTGGTTCAAGTGGGGGCAGCGTGAGCTGCTCTAGGACGAAAAGAAGATCCCAAGGGGGAATAGGATCTTTGATAGGAGGTCTCAAATGGAGGATGCCATGCAGAAAAGTGCAGAAGGCCTCTAGCTGCACTAGTGACCTGTGACCTACCGGGGAATGGTATGCCGAAATGGCACAGAGGTGTACCATTATGGAGGAATAGGCGAGCCCTGATTCATACAGGGGTAGGAGGTAGTCCAGCATTGACTTCTTCGGGCAGTCAAGTGGGGTTAAGCCGAGGGCCTGAGCCCAAAGACAAAACTTGCACCATTTCATGGTGTAGGTGGTATGAGTGGAGGGTTTTCTTGCCGCTACTAAGATGTCCACCATGTACCGTGAAACCCCGTGTCCAATGACTGCTATGTCCTTGGGAGCCAGGCGTGCAGGTTCAGTGACCTGAGGTTTGGGTGGACCAGGGAGCCTGCTTCCTGGGACAACAGGTGTGAGCTGGCTGGCAAAGGCAACGGTGGTTCCTGGACCAGTTGGTGCAGGAGAGGGAACCAAATTTGTCTGGGCCAAAAGGGCACCACTAGGATCATTGATGCTTCCTCCTCACGGAGCTTCAGTATAAGCCTCTGGATCAAAGGGAAGGGTCAGAAAGCATAGAGGAACCTGTTCATCCAGGAGAGGGACAACATGTCTCACCAGAAAACACCAGACCCTGGATCTAACGAACAGAAGTTGGGCAGTTTTGCATTGGATTGGGACGCAAATAGGTCTAAATCTGGTGTCCCCCATCTGCGGAACAGATGCTCTACTACTTCTTGCAGCAGTTCCCATTCATGAGCCTTGATTTTCAGCCAGCTCAGGCAGTCTGCGATGGTGTTGTCCACCCCAGGAACATACACCGCAGTAATCTCTGTGCCATGCTGTAAAACCCAGTCCCACACCCTCTTTGCCTCCCTGCAAAGAGGGTAGGAGTGAGTGCCTCCTTGTTTGTTGATATAGTACATCACCGGGGTATTTTCTGTTTGTAATAACAGAAGACCTGGTGTGATCTCTGACTGAAAGTCCTGTAGAGCATACAGGGCTGCCGTCATTTTGAGGATGTTGATGTTGATGTGGAGGTGAGACTCCAGGGTCGACCAAGATCTCTGGGTCCTGACTCCTTCCAGGTGGGCTCTCCAACTGGACCCTGAAGCATCTGTGGAGAGAGTCAGAGTTGGAGCAGGTGCTAAGAAAGGGACTGTTGTAGAAAGGTGTTCTGGGACAAGCCACCATTGCCAGTCTCAGGTGATGGCATTCATGATCCAGACTATCTGATGCAGTTGATCCTGCTTTTGGTCCCATTAGGCTCATAGCATCCATTGGATAACCCTCATATGGAGTCAAGCTAGGGGAACAGTCGCGATGGCTGCCGCTAATGTGTCTGAGCAGGCAAAGAATGGTCCTGGCTGGGACCAACTTCTTTTCCATCATATCCCTTATGAGGGACCGGTTGTGTTCCACCCTGTCCTGAGGAAGGAAATCTTTCCCTTAATCGTTGTCGAAAACTGCACCAATAAACTGCAACCTCTGTGATGGGACGACACACAACTTCTCCTGGTTGATAGTAATGCCCAGCAATCTGAAGAGGGAATGAGTTTCTTGAATTGCGGCTATCAAAGCCTCCCAAGAGGGGGCCATGAGGAGCTAGTCATCGAGGTATGGAAACACACAGTGTCCCTGTCTCCTCAGAGCTGCTGCCATGACTGCCACACATTTCATAAACATGCAAGGCGCCAAGGACAGTCCTAAGGGGGGAGCTCAGAACTGGTAGTGGCATCCCAGGAACTCAAAACGCAGGAATTTCCAGTGTGCCCGAGTGATGGGGAGATGGAGATATGCATCCTGCATCTCTAGCGACGCGAGCCATATTTCCTGCTTGAGTATGGGGACGAGAACTGGAAGGGTGACCATGCAGAAGTGTTTGTACAGCACAAATGTGTTGAGATCGCTGAGGTCCAGGATTGGGTGAAGTCCCCTGTCTTCTTTGCAACCAGGAAGAAGTGTGAATAATATCCTTCACCTGTCTGGTTCTGTGGTACTGGTTCTATGGCATTCTTGTCCAGGAGTGCCAAGATCTCTTGCTGAATGAGCAAGGCATGCTGACCCGGATAACGGGAGAGCAGAGGAGGCCTTGATGGTGGGTGGTTGAGAAACTCGATAGAGTGTCCTTGACTTACTAATTGAAGAACCCACCAGTTGGAGGTTATCCTCTGCCACCCTGAAAGATGGTAAGAAACACAACCCCCAACCCTTCCTTCCCTCAGATCCAGAGGTGAGGCAGGGGTCGGGAAGGAGTCATGCTGTCGTGGTGTTAGATCCGGTGGGCTGGGCAGACTTTTGGTGTTTCTGGCCCTGGCCTGCGGAGAATCTTGGTTGACTCTTTCTATTAAAGTTGTCCCTTGGTTGCTGGCCAGAACATGGCGGTTGCTGTTGTTGCTGGCTGCGAAAACTATTCTGGTTCCTATGAAAGTAACCAGCCTTAGGCCTGTACATAGCTTGTACGGTTCTGACTGCCTTCCCGGCTTCCTGTAACTTGGTGATTATTCTTTCTGATTCTTCACCGAACAAGACTGCTCCATTATATGGGATGTCCAGGATGTTCTTCTGGACATCCAGGGTAAAACCGGAGGCCCTCAACCAAGAGTGTCTCTGGAGACAAACGCCTATAGCCGCGCCCCTAGCTGCCAAGTCTGCTGAGTCGTAAGCACCTCAAAGGACCTCAGTCATCACGTCTGACCCAGTACAGAGGAGGTTGAGGAGCTTCTCTTTCTTTTCACCATCCAGAAAATCTTTAATAAGGTCTTGACCATGTTCCCACAGGGTATTCTGAAACTGCAGCATGTGCGTTAAGTAATTAAGAGACCTTATTGAGCATGTAGTGGCCACATACATGCATCTCCCCAGAGAATCTAGCTGTTTAGACACCCGGTTCAGTGGCTGAGTGCTCAGGTACTGAGGTCTTTGAGACTGGTCATGTGAGGCTGTAATGACCAGAGAATCAGCCAAGGGCTGCTGTGCCAAATAAGGGTCCTCTATGGGCACCCTGTAAAGGTGGTTGTCCTTCTTCGATACTGCCAGAGTGGAATGCGGGTGTTTCCACACGGCTTTGGTTACCTTTTTAAAAGTATCCACCAACAGTGGGACCGCCACAGGCTTAGGATCTTTTTGCCTGAGGTATCAGGCAAGGTGTTCTCTTTCAGGGTCTAAGTCTTCCGGCTTCCACCCCATATTCTGTTGGATGTGCCTCATGATATCTGAGAAGGAGGGATTATCCGGTGGTGACCTAGGTAGGTCTTGTGGGTCAGGTGATGGGAGACTGATCAGAGAAGGAGATCCAGAAGTGTCAGAAGTATCCGGCCTTGAGTCATCCCCCGGCGGAGTGGGTCGTCTGCCACTGGGGTATTTTGGGCTGGGAGACCCCGAGGGAGACCTGGAGGGGGGGTCTTTTCCTTTATCATGACCTGCCTCTAGGAGGTGGTGTAGGCTCCTTAGGTGTAGGGGACACCCTGTCGCCAGGTTCCTTTGGAGGAGGCTGCTGAGGTTTAGTGGGCACCACATTCTTCTTAATGGTGTCCCACCAGAAGTTAAAGAGGTCTTTCACCTCTTGTAGATTCAAGCCAGATGACGGGCTGGGCATCGGTGCCTGCCTGTCGACTGGATCGGGCATCGAACCTTGGGGTGTAGTTAGGTCAGACATCAGTTCCCTGGCAATCCAACGCCTCAGTGTCCCCTGTCTGGTCATCAGGCATAGTGGTAGTGATCTCCTCTTCTGAGGATCCCTGGCGACCAGTATCAGCCGGTGTAGGTGGGGCTAGCTTCAGTTCTTTGGCCCATTTAGCGGGCATCGGGTTGGCCGCTCATTTGGTCTCTGAGGTCCTCTTGTGGTATGTCAGCTCAGTCGTCTTTCTTGGAGGGGCATCCGGTTCTCTTGGAGGTTGGGAAACTGAGCAGTGGTCAGAGTCCCGGCATCTGTCTGACGTGTCGGAGCCCTGTTTCAGAGCCTCGGGCCTGGCTGTAGATCTGGACACCTGACTATCCTTCTTGATCTTGAGAGGTTGAAGGGAGACTATGCTCGAGCCTCCCGGGGACCGTACCTTCACTGGAGGGGTCTGAGATCGAGCCCAGGTGGGGGACCTATCTAACCTCAAGGAGCTGGAAATGGCCCTGAATTCGAGGCCCGACTCTGGTATCTGGTCCTGTCCTTGTCCCGGTGCTTTTTGCGGCATTTCTCAGATTTATGGTGGGAAGATTCCCCTCTGGAGGAAGGGTCTTTTTCCATGGCCTTTAACTTATCTTCTAGAAGGAACCCCTGAAGAGCTTTTTGGTGGCAGATCCTGGTCCTGCTATTAAATTGCTAGCAAATGGAGCAGGCCTTAATATCATGCTCTGGGCCTAGGCACTGCATGCAGGCTGTGTGTTGGTCCTCAAACAGGATCTATTTGCTGCAAGCGCACTTAGAGGGGTGTCCTTTGATGGAAGGAGTGGGAGAAGAAGACATGCTGGTGATTTTTAGAAAAAAGGTATTTGATTCGAGCGTCGTTCATCTGCTAGAGGCATCCGTGTGGTTGATGCTAGTGAGTCAACAGCGGGAAAAGAACTGAGGGATGCTGGGGGACCGCCCCTTTTGTATGATGCCGGATGTCGGGGGCCGGGCCAACATCAGGGGTGGTCCCCCGCTGTATATTGCTAGCTATAATTTTTCTGTGGGGTCCTGGTGCCTGCTGGCTTCAGTCCTAATAGTGTAACCTGCTGCAAGAGCTGTTTCTCGAAGTAAGATCATACAGAATAGGGCTTAGGGGGCAATCTTGAGGGACCACTCTCTGCAAAGCACAGGGAGAGCAAAGCCACCCATTAATAAGGGCTGACTGAGGCTTGACTGTATAAGCTATGAAACCAACTCACAAATAAAGGAGGCATGCCAAAAGATACTCAAAACCTAGAAAAGATATTCATGTGAGACCCTGTCAAAGGCCTTCTCCTGATCCAAGTTGAGCACAAAGCTATCCAGTCTGTGCTCCACCCCACACACTAAAAGTTCTCACATGGTAAGCACGTCATCCTGTATGCTTCTATGTGGTATGGAGCATGACTGAAATGGGCTGATCAAAAATGTAGCTAAATGTGCTGCAGGAATTTTGGTTAGGATCTTGTAGTCCACACTGAGAAGACTCAAAGGTCTCCAGTTATGAAGGTCAGACTTATCACCCTTTTTAAAAATGTAAACAAGAATAGCCTGCGACATGGAGGTGGGAAACACACCCCAGTTCAAGCAACTGCTATACACAGCAGCTAGCACAGGTACCAATGGCTCCTTAAAGCATTTATAAATCTCAGGACTCAGGCCATCTTGTCCTGGGGCCGAGCTCATCTTCAGTGAGGTAATAATAATAATCATAGTAATAATAAAATTTATTTGTATGGCGCTTTATCCAAAGCCAAGGCGCCTCACATTTTAAAACAAAAATGACAATATAAAATATAACAGACTTCAATAAAATCAAATAAATAATACTACAAGACACAACAACTGGCACAAATGATAATACAAGTAATACTCCAGAATACCTCATCAATAGAAATGGGAGTCACCAGGGATTCAAGCCTCAGTCTCCTGTAAGGCCGGGAAAACTAAGCGGGAAAGAAAAGACCAATCTGACTTGGGTTGAGGAACAGAGGAAAAGGTAGCCTTCACAAAATCTAAAGCCACCCATAAAATGTCTTTACCCATATGAACTACTTGTCCACTACAATCATACAAAGATCTTATAGACCTACTGTCCACTCAGTGCCTACAATCCTTAAAGGGGTTAAAATTATGGGAGGAGCATTGCATGCCAAAATGCATCTCCTGTTGCAACGGTTGTGCATGATCGTATTGCAAATTTTTCATATCCGCTTGTAGAGAATGAATTTGGGCGCTATAGTTTCATCCCGAGAGTTTAGCCTTAGAAAATTATTTTTGCACCTGATCCCATAGAGACAAGTACTCTGTGGAGATACCCACTAGTAGCTCTGTGTCCAGCGTAGGTCTGAAACAAAGCCCTGAAATCAGTTTTACTATCAACCACCAATCAGCCAAGCCATTGTACATACATTGTACTGATAAACGTGCAGACCACAGGGAAGTCCACTTAGATTTCAAAAGTGGGTCAAGCAAAATAGTAGTATTCAGTCTCCAGGGGCCCTTACCATGTGTCGGGGCACCAGACCAGCAAGGGTAGAAGATAAGCTTATAATCAGAGAATTCCATCCCACTTGTGTGTGCTACTACAACCATCAAAAGCTGAGAGATAAAAAGGTGATCTATTCGAGTAAACCATGAACCAACAAAATGCGTCCACCCTCCAGTAGAGTGTCAAGCCCTATAAGCATCAGTAAGTGAAGCATTCAGGATAATTGAATAAAACAGTTGAAATCAGAAAACATCTTGTCTGTCTGCAAACCCCTGTCAGTCTGAGTCAATCCACAATTAAAATCCCCACCCCACATGACCAAGCGGGAAGTATGCAAAAACGGCAGAACCGTCTAAAACAGGGACATCCAGTCAGCCTTAATCTGAGGAGCATACATAGTGATGAGGCTGAGTCTGTCATGTCCAAGTATGACATCCAGGGCTAGGCTCAGCCAGGGAATATGTCAGCCAATTTAGAAACACGTATTGCTGAGGAATTAAACTCCCCACCCCATCACATTGATCTTCACCAGTCGACCAAAAAGAGGAATCCTTCATCCACAATCGAAATGCCTGAGTCAATTCAGACCTTGTCTTCAAACAGGTATCTTGTAAGAAAAGCACATGAGCTGTAAGGGCTTACAAGAATGTGTCAACAACCTCTTACCGTAGCTTTTCAAGCTGTTAATATTAATGGTAGCCACCTGTAAGGTTCCCATCAAGAGGAGTAAGAAAAATACGGGCACAAAACATATATCATTTAAATACAGTCTGTGATATGGTTTCCTCCTATCCTCTGAAGGAGGGGTCTGTTCAATCTGAGGGTGGTCAATATCTGAGGAATAATCCATTTGGGAAGAGGAAGCAGAGGAACCCTCCAAGTCACCATTCTCAAGATCTGAGTCACCCCACACAAACTGTTTGGCCAGGGCCCCAAACCTGTTCTTGTGAATCAAAGCAGCTGCACCCTTTTTCCCCTTGTAGTGTGTGTGTGTTGGGGGGGTCTCACTCATCCTGATCTCCGCTTTTTCCCCTTCAGAGGGACCAGTACTGAATCATCCAGGGAGGGAGGAGAGGGCATGGAAGATGCAAGCACATGAGAATGTAATTGAACTGAAACAGACAAATCCTCTGCCGGATGAAGTACAAGTGGATCAGTACCAGGGCCGGTGTCCACAGGGGAAACAACATCTTGTACCAGGGGAGGAGGAACCGGTGGGGGGGGTGAAAATCCACAAGAAGAGCCACCGTGGAAATAGGAGGCATCAGTTCTTGCTTTCTAGCCAGGCCAGGGATCATGTACTGCTGCTGTGCCCAAGAGACTTTGTTATTTTGAGAAAGGGCAGACCCCTTGTTGTGGGACACCAAGGGACATTTAATGTAAGAATGTCCTCACTTGTTACATAAATTACAACAAAAGCCATATGGGCATATGGGAAAAAGTACCCCTGTCTGGACCCATGTAAAAAGTGCAAGATAACTGCAAAAGCTCAAGATCAGATTGTATCAACCTAACTCAGATCCGCCACCCCCCAGCCAGATCTGTTTCAAATCAGTTGAAGGTTGTGGGTGATCCAGGACTTCACACCCTCTGCGCAACCAGCTCAAAATATCAGCAATGTTCACCCCCTTTATTACTGTGAAAAAACACAGTAAGAGTCCGAATAGTAGGTAAAGTCAGAGGGACAGCCAAGAAAGGGGTCCACAAAGGTGAATCTTTATGCATGTTGTAATGGGCCCAAAATTTATCCAGCCCAGTGATAAGTTTAAAGCTGACATATGGTGTCAGCAACACCGCTGACATAGATACAGACACAACAACTGGTGCAAAAGCAGAAGCTAAAGTCATTACCTCCTTGGCAAGGTGGAGCTCCTCTGCCCAAAACTGGGCTAATAAATCCTCCTTCCTGTGGATGTACTGCACATGCAGCTGCTGCCTGGCCTCCTGAATATGAGTCGCAACCTCACTTCCAGCCATAGCTCCCAGACCAGGCAAGGCAGAGCAAGATGTAATACAGGACTCCAACAACATCAAAGCCTCCGAGGAAACAGCGATTGGGGCGGAGGCTAAGTCCCCAGTTGCCAGGAGCAGAGCGGAGCAGTTGTAACACCAACATCCATGTCATCTGCCATCTTGGATCTGTGGTCAAGGGATCCACCTATAAGAGAGTAGAGGAATTTCTGCAGTGTATTAGTGAACAGTCCCATCTGTCAATAAAACAGGTCCATGTAACTCAATCACCTGGAAGCACCTGGAAATCAGCTGTTACAGCTTAGTTTGCCTTTCTGATCAAAAATATTACAAATAAAACATTTACTTATTTATTAGCTTTTGTTGACCAGGTAGGTGCAGTAGGCAAAACCCTGCCTATTTTCAAGCACGACCCGGGAGAGTACAATATACAGTTTACAAAACAAAACAAGACAGTGGTGAAGTAAAAAGCAGCAAATAATACAAAACCAGTCAATATCCTCGCAGGGATAGCTATGAAAACAAAACATACTTTTAGCAGTAGCCATCCTCGCAGGGATGGTAGGAAGTAGGTATGGGGAACAAGACAAAGTATTTAATAATTACTCTGTAGAACTGGTGTGTACAGTGTGTCTCCCATAAACCTGTGTTTTAATGTGTAATGCAAAACTTTGTGTGCTTGAGAACTAGGAGTTAGAGTATAGAAAGATTTCTTGTACAGCAAATTGATTTTTCAAGGTGACTTCCCAAGCCCACATGTTTTATGTGTTTTGTGTAACTAAACCAGAGGAACAGGTTTCAGTGTTTTTCTTTGAAGAGGATAATATGCCACAGTGTAACATTTGCATATCTGCAAAAAAAAATTTTCGTAGTAAGTGGAGTTCCTATTTTCCACCCCTGAATATTATGTCATCTGTATTTTCTCCTCCTGATGGAGACTGGGACTGTCCTTTTGCTTAAGATGAGAGAGCTAGAGCTGGCTAATTGGTCTGCTAGGCTGAATAGGTAAAATAACCTTTTCATCACTCAGCTGCTTTAAGAGACGCTTTGATCCACTTACATTAGTTTCCAAAAGCAGCATCCACAAAGCTGGAGTTATTGGACTAAGATATCCACGTGCAGAGATAGTCTCTGCACAGAGAAGACTAGAATTGAGGTTCTCTAGACAAGGTACCTTCTTGCTCAGTGTTTGTACCAATTTAATAAATTAAATAGTGTGTTTTCTAGCTGTTTTTTCTGTGACCATTTATGTTGGATGATGTTAGGTCAGAAAGATTCCTGAAACTCAGCCATTTTGCAGTTTTGGTTTGCATTGTAGGAAAAGCTTAATCAGTTTGATAGCAATAGTGTAATAACAGCTTTGTTATTAAACCAAGATTTTCTAAGAGAGTGTCAGGGTTCTTAATTTTGCAGTGGAACTTGTGCAGAAACTACAGCTCCTCTAGTTACTACAGGTAAAATGCTGTTCAAAATCAATGAAACAGTGGCTGTCGTGCATTCATGAACTTAATCTGAATAACAGGAGGCAGAACATGTGTTGTATTTTACCTATGAGAAAACTACTATATCAACTGGGTGCTAATCAAAATTCATAGCAGATTAATTCTGTGATTTTGTTTGGCCCTTCAGAAAAACTAAGTATTTGTTGTAGCAATTTAGCATGAATGTGCTTGAGATAGATATCTTTTATGACATGCTTTCATATACCCATTGGATACCTATTACATAAAACTTTCATAATTTATGCTGATCCATAGGTACGGCACTAGTGCTGCCGCCCGTGACACCAGCGACCCAGGTTTGGGAATGAGCCTGGGTCATCGGAGGTCAGCTAGGGGGAGGAGGTTTGAAAGTCTCATGGGACACTCTCCTCGGAGAGGGTAGGACTGTTAAATTGCCCCATTACCACTGCATGTGGATGCCTGTGGATGCATGGGCTGTGGCATGGGATCCATGGTGTGGGGAGGGGAGGACATCATTGGGCGCTTGGCTGAGATGTGCAATAGCACGTATACAGCCTGGACTCACGTTGTTCATGCTCAGGGGGTAGGGTTTCAGGGACAAAAAGCAATAGAACAAAAAAAACTTGTAAGAAAATCCAAGCCCCCACTGCTGTGCAGCATGATCCTGACAGCCAGAGGGGCGATGGCGCATGGATGGTTGGTTGGTGTAACCACCACTGAGCCCCACTGGCAGTGAGCGATAAAATATAATATATTAAAAAAAAAACCTCCATAATTAGTGAAGTTCCCATAAGATGACAGTTCTATACTGCTTACTACATTTGCAATATAACATAGAACAATTTCTCAACATAGTCCTGTAATACATTAGTCCTAACTATTAGGTGAATTTTAAATTGTATTATGTATTTAGAAATTGGTTAGAGACTGGGTAAGGCACACTGAGATAAAACGTGTTTCTAGGAGGGGGTGGAGTGGGGATAGGATACAGAAAAAGAAGTATGACAAAACTGGCATTCACAAAAAATATATATTTTGTTCATTTACATTTCAGATAAAGCTAATTTCTCTTCCAAAATGCATTGTACCTCATTTCTTTTTTGAGTCAGAGTACTGTGGTAGCTATATAAACAAATGTAGGCATGATACATTACAGAAAGTCCATTCTTCAACATAAAATGTTGAGTTGAAATTTAGGACCTGTGCAGGCCCAGTGGCATGGAAGGCTGAGAACCTTATGTCATGCTGACGACCCAGGTTTGGGAACAGACCAGGGTTGCTCAGGGGCTGGCTGGGGGAAAAGATTTTGCATCCCGAGGACTGCTCTCCTCCTTTGGGATAGGGGGGGGATCAGCCTCTTGCTGCAGTATCGCAGTCTAATGGAGGCTGGGTGGTGCTACGGGTGAGAGCCTGTGAAAAGGACCCAACACAGATGCCTACAACATGCACGTGTATCAGCACATACACAGGCAGCTCTTCATGTAACTCTGGCCCGGGAGACAAAACCACAGTAGGAAAAGCAACAGGGGGCAGTTGTCAGAATGAAGGCAGAACTCCACAGGCCAAGCACTACTAATCGAGGCACCCAGAGGATCGAAGAAAGAATCAGAGAAGGTAGGTGTTGGGGCTGTGGGTCACTGCCAGAAGGGGGCCGACAGGGTGATAAGAACACAAATAGAGGATGGAAAAAATCATGTATGACCTGGAGAAAAGTCAGAATGTGCAAATTTAATTTGGCAATCAAGACATTTTTGGGACAAGGCACAGTTATGTTATATGTTTTTGCATGTGTCATAAATTAAACTTAAAAAGTATGAGCACTGTTATTTAAACTCGACCTGACCGAGGCCTTCAATCTAACAGATCATATTATACTAGTAAAAAAAGCTATAACATCATGGAGTGAGGGATTACATTATGTGTTGGTTTCAAGATTATCTATCCAACAGGTTACAAATGACAAAAGTAGGTACAGCTAAATCAAAGTCTCAGAGGGTTAGTGTGGGTGTCCCTCATGGTTCCATTCTGGATCCGCGCCTGTTTTCCTTTTATGTCAATGATTTGCCCAAGGGTATGCCAGGGGGCATCTACAATAATGTATGCTGATGATAGTGTTGTATTGTGCTGGTAAAACAGGGGCAGACCTAGAGGAATGCCTGCAGAGCACCTATGACAAGTTACAACATTGGTTTCGTAACAATAGATTTCTCTTAAATGAAAAGAGAGCAAGGGTGATGACTTTTG
The DNA here is from genome assembly GCA_016271365.2 of Neoceratodus forsteri. Taxonomy (NCBI): domain Eukaryota; kingdom Metazoa; phylum Chordata; order Ceratodontiformes; family Ceratodontidae; genus Neoceratodus; species Neoceratodus forsteri. The sequence goes on from CM057455.1 coordinate 1,557,703,791, forward strand.
GAACATGACAAGGATTACATACCTATGGGCAAAAATTGCACATTGTTGGATTTGAAAATGAACCGTTACAAGTTATAGAAAATTTCAGTTATCTGGGTACTGTTCTTGATCAGACTTTATGCAATAGCATGTAAATAAAGTAATTGGAAATTTTAACAGTAAATTAGGTCATCTTTATAGAAATCAAATAATTTAACATACAAAGCTTAAGAAGTAATCGCAAACCAGATGTTATTTCCTGCTCTAGAGTATGGTTCAGTTTTGTTATATCAAGCCAGAGAAAGTGTTTTGTCTAAATATATTGTAATATTCAATAATATATGTCGATTTGTAACAAAATCTGCCAAACAGACTCACCACTCTGAATTATATTCACACGTAAAGGTTTTGGCACCGCAGATGTGAATTTTTCAGAAAGTCTTGAGTTTTACACAAAAAGTATTTCCAACAAATATACCAGAAATTCTGAGAGAAAAAATAATCCTAGTCACTAAAACTATGTCTTTACGAAATACATGAACCAAAAGGTCCAAAGAGAAGCGTATAAAAAAAAAAGTTAGCAGAAAAGTCCTTTTCGTTTATGTAAGCCCTCCGATTGAAATGTCACAAGGATAGCCCTTGGCTTTCCAAACATTCATTTCAGTGATCTTAATTCACTGGTACTGATGGATGAAGCCATAATTATATTGTAGGCCCATGTATTGGCTACAGCTATGATTACCACGTTGTGAACTCTCAGAATCTGAGTAGAAGATCGAATATTTCCTGGACTTTTGAGGGCTCAGAGACACCAACTCTACATTTTGGCCTGGATATTCAAAGGGGTTGCGTGTGGTGCAATAGAGTTGCACCAGGTGCAACCCTGCACTACGCCCCAGTGGGATATTCAAAAGGCTGCCAGGCACAACACAAATCCTGATGTGCTGGGGCGCAAATGTAGGGGGTGTGCCTGTGCATATGTGGCACATCCCGATATTCAGCCTGGGATGTGCAGTGCATATGCTGGCACAACCCTGCATTGCGCCACATAGGGGGGCACAAAGTTGAGCCCGTGAAAAGGAGGAACAATTCCTGGTCACCCACAGGTGGGCACAACACAGCAGCCGCCAGCTGTGGGTGGCCACCCGCCCACCCGGAACACCATCCACAAGTACCCATACGGGCTCTAGCAGTCTAGTGGTACCCCCCTCCCTTCCCAGAGCCACAGTTGCTGGTTACATGATATACATACAATCCCTGGTAGTCCAGTGGCACCCTCCTCCCTCATGTAGCCATGATCACTTGTGAAATGGCAGTAATACAAGCCCTGGTAGTCTAGTGGCCCTCTCTGCCTCTAGCCCCGATTGCCGGTATAATGAGACAGTGCACTCCCTGGTAGTCTAGTGGCCCCGCCACCATGCCCGTAACCCCGATCATGGGTAGCCCCAAAAGATCATCCCCCCTGGTGGTCCAGTGGCACCCCCCCCACCCACACAGGACCCCTTGCCCACCCAGCTCTCCCAAACCCATCATCGGCAGGTGGCTGTAACCCACTCACATACCACCCGGTTGCCTGCCGAATGACAGAGTACAATATGGGCTTGCAGGGCATACTGTTCTAGACAGGCACAAATATGTGAATGAAGTCATTCACATATCTGTGGCTGTCTAATAACATGATTAGCTGGTTTTACTATTGCAGAGAAAATGTGAGCACATTAATTCATTAGAAGGTGGCCAGCCATGGAGGAGGGTGGGTTGTGTTGATTGCCTTTTTGGACCGCCGCTAATTGGGTGCTGGGGGGAGGAGAGGGAATAAGGGTGCTGCCTGAGTTAGGGGATGGGGAGAGACACAAGGAATATTTCTATATACTGCAAACAAGTGACTTTTGTTGTACAACACAGTGGCCAGCTGTGGAGGTGGTCGGGCTGTGCCAGTCATCCACTGTGGGGTAAAAAATTATATTATATATATTGTGTGGGTGCTGGGGAGAGGAGAGTGGGATCAGGTGCAGACAGCAGGTGGGGGACTTGGGTAAATATTTAAAGGCTGGGTGGGACAGGAAAATAAGCAAGGGTGGTGGAAGGGTGTTTCGATTTTTTTTTTTTTTTTTAATATAGTGGCTGTTCCCAGATATCTGAATACTAACTGCCTGAATATTCAGGAAATGTATTCACACAGCCCTAGTATCCAGTCTGTGTCAGGAGTAGAAAAATCAGGCCCGATCTCCCTCTCATACAACTACTGAGTCTATTACCATGGTAACGATTGCTGTCCACTACTAGAAGGTATTTCCTCGTGCAGCTCTCGTGGTCACTAACAGCTTTCTTGTGCAGGACTGAATGTTAATCATGGATGGAATTGTAACAGTCTGTCACAAACGGCTGATGGTCTCCCTTATCACAGAAAATAAAACAGTTTTTAAGAAAAGGGGAAATTGTGGTTATACGCAAATGGTGTGAGCTTGCTAAAAGGCAGAAAGGTGCTCCCAAGGGTTACATTAACCATCAGTTAATCAACTCCTCGGGGTATGTGTGATGATTAACATGTGGTTAGTGTAACCTCTGGCTGTACCTTATTGCTTATTTGATTTAACTCTCTGTAAATCCCATCCTCTTCCCACTAAAAGAAAGACAATAGGTTTATTTCCACTGTTGTGGAATACAGTCATTTACAGATGGACTGGAGGATGCTTCATTTTGACTCATCTGACATTGAGCTGTCCTTACCTATGAAGATGCTATGGTCATCTACTTTGACCAGGCCAAAGCTAGTTTGTTACTGAGCTAGCACGTTAGCAGACTCCCTTTTTTTTTGTAGCAGAAAAAGTAACAGGATCTAATACAATGGCTTACATTTTAACTACTGTACATAACAGTTTCTGATGAGTGCTTGGATTTGCCAAGAGTTGTTTGAGCTCATTATCTCTTTACTTGTGAAAGAAAAGATAAAAGGTTTTCCTGACACAAACAGGAAAGCAGATTCCAAGAATTTATGCTGCCAACACTAGCTCTTTAAATAAAAGCTCTGTAGAATGGTGCTGTTTCCCATAGTCCAGAAAGTCAATGCCTCTTTGTATCGCTAGCTTCTGAGTAGCTTGAGGCAAAAGGGAATTAGCCTAGGCTATCAGAAAACCTTCAGATATGCCTGAGGTTTGAAAATGAGTGCTAGAAAATGAACAGATGTGTGCACCATGGGCCTCGCTTCCAGTGGCTGCGTCTACTGTTGTCTCATAGGAATTTTGGGAATTGTATTTTGAAGCGCTGGCTGCCTGATGTGTGGTAAGTTAGCCATGTTGCAGTCAGTTGGAATACAGGCAAACAGACTCGTTTTGCAAAAAGAAAATACTGTAAGTCACATGATCTTATGGCCTTTTTGGTAGTTTCTGTTACAGGTTATGGAATAAATCATTATTTACAGACTACATGGCCAACAAAATTATAATAAGATACACATTTGCTTATAGTTTTGCACCTCTCACTGCTAGAAGTCAAAGCAATGTAGTAGCCAAGCCACGTGAGTCATTGTTACTTTTCAGATGGAACACTTTTCTATAAAGGGTCCAAACCAAATGTGAAATTACCTTTCAGTGTGAAGGTACTGAAATATTTAAAGGGAACAGGAAATGTGTGTGAATTTTTAACTGCTTGTAACATCCCTATTTTACATGTGATATTCATTCCCTCTACATGATGTATGGTTATCTGTACCTGAATAACAGCTGATATGTAAACTGTGTTTTGTAATTCTTGATTGATTGACTGATTGATTTGTTCGTTTTTGTTCACCAGGTAAATGCAGTAGGTGTAAGGGTGCCTATTTTGAGGCATGTCCTGGAAGAGTACAATACAATAAAAAGAGTTTCAACGTGATAATACAAAATATTAGTAATACAACAATACCAGACAGGGTAATATTTGTGTTTTGTTTAACAACATTCTGTACAGTTGTTGTTATGGAACCAGGGATATGGAGTTTTGACCAGGTCACAGCATGGTTTAAGAAGTCTGTCCATGAACTGTTGACCTATCAGAGTGGTGATGAGAGTTCTGATTCATTTCAGTGACATGATCAAAACTTCAGATTTCTAGCTGGCTCATCAGCACAGTTGCAGGGCTACTTTTTGTGATGCCAGTAACACAGGTTTCAGGAACGAGACAGGTAGTTGAAGGATGGGGGGGGTTGGAGTGTGTCTCGGTGGAAGCACTCCTGGGGTCACTGTCTCTGCTACTGTGCTGCCACCTTGATGTGTACAGGTGGAAGCGCAGTGGAGGTAGAATAGGAAGGGGACATCTGCCAGGCTCGCAGATGATATGCTGTCTTGGGTGCTTCCACTCCTGAGCTCCTCGCACACTGATGTCCAAGCAGGTGAAAAAGATAAGAAACCACCCTTGGCCATGGCAAGTAATGACAGCTGCCACCCTCCCCACCAAAGGTCCCATACCATTGACTGAAGCACCTGTCCACCTAAGGGGTTGTATACAGACCCCCATGTCAGGGAGAGGAAATGGACAAGGATGTGATAGAAGGCATCCTTAGGATGGCAGAGAAAGGAGAGATACTGTTGATGGGGGACCTGAATATGCAAGATGTTAACTGGAGCACCTTTGCTGCAGCCACATCCAAGAGCAGGGCTATTCTTAATGCCCCATAGGTGGCATGCCTCAGTGAGCTAGTTTTGGAACCCACTTGTGAGGTAGCAATCTTAGACCTCGTACTCTCAAACGGGGACAGTGAGAGGATCTCAGATCTAGAAGTGGGTAGCCATCTGGGAACAAATGACCACCAAACAGCGAGGCTCACGATAAGCTCAGTTACAGAGTCAAGCCATACAAAAGTGTGAAGGTACTGGACTTCAGGAGGGCTAACTTTGGCAAGATGGGAGAGTGCCTTAGAAAAGCACTAGCAAACAGGCTAGAAGGAGGGGTGGAACAACAATGGGGAAACATCAAAACTGCCATCACTGAGGCAACAAGCCTTTGTGTGAAGCAAATAAACAAATCAAAATGAAAGAAAAAGCCACTATGGTTCTTAAAAGAGGTGGCGGGGAAGGTTAGGGAGAAAACTATAGCATTTAGGAAGTATAAGGAAACACCAAAGGAGCAGGACAGAGAACTGTACCAGTTAAGGCACAAGGAAGCAGGGAGGGAAGTCAGAATAGCAAATGCCCAAAACTGAGGAAAAGATAGCCAACTCAGTTAAGAAGGGGGATAAAACCTTTTATAGGTACATCAGGGAATGTAGAAAGACAAAGGGAGGGAGGGATAGTGAGGCTAAATAGAAAGGACAGTGGGTGGGCAGAGAGGGACAGTGAAAAAGCAGGGATACTGAATGAATGCTTCTACTCAGTATTCACAAAAGAGGAGGATGGGGAGGTGCCTAATCCAATTAACAGAATTACTCTGGATGGGGGGTCGATCTCAGTCCTTTCACAGAAGAAAGGGTTCTGAAAGAACTCCTAAAACTGAAGGTGGGCAAAGCAATGGGGCCTGATGGCATTCACCCCAGAATTCTAAAAGAAATAAGGGGAGAACAAGTGACACCACTAAAATCAAAACTGCCATCACAGAGGCAACAAGCCTTTGTGTGAAGCAAATAAAACAAAATGAAGGAAAAAACCACTATGGCTCTTAAAAGAGGCGACGGGGAAGGTTAGAGAGAAAAACATAGCATTTAGAAAGTATAAGGAATCACAGAAGGGGCCAAAAAGAAAACTCTATCAGTAAAAGCAGAAGGAAGCGGGGAAGGCAGTCAGAATAGCAAAGGCCCAAACTGAGGAAAAAATAGCCAACTCAGTTAAGAAAGGGGATAAAACCTTTTATAGGTACATTAGTGAGTGAATAAAGACCAAGGGAGGGATAGTGAGGCTTAATAAAGGGGAATGGGGGTGGGCAGAGGGTGACAGTGAAGAGGTAGAGATACTGAATGAATACTTTTGTTCAGTATTCACAAAAGAAGAGGAGTGGGATGTACCTAAACAAAACAATAGAAGCACTCTGGATAGAAGGGGTCAATACCAGTCCATGCACAGAAGAAAGGGTCCTGAAAGAACTCCTAAAACTCAAGGTGGACAAGGCAATGGAGCCTGACAAGATTCACCCCAGAATTCTGAAAGAACTAAGGGGAGACCTAAACACCACTGACTACGCTTTTTAACAAATCATGGGAGGATGATGTGGTACCCGAGGACTGGAGGAAGGCAGATGTGATTCCCCTTCACAAAAGTGGGAGCAAGACAGAGGCAGAAAACTGCAGACCTATCAGTTTGACCTCTGTGGTAGGGAAAGTGATGGAATCACTTCTGAAGGAGAGAATTATTGAATACCTAGAGGAAAGTGGGGCACAGGACCCAAGGCAGCATGGGTTCACAGTGGGAAGGTCATGTCTGATGAATCTAATTGATTTATTTGACTGGGTGACCAAAGTAGTAGACCAGAGAGGGGCTGTGGATATGGCCTCCCTAGACTTTAGCAAGGCATTTGACACAGTGCCACACAATAGATTAATAATCAAATTAACCAGCCTGGGAGTGGGTCCCAGGGTGGTAGCCTGGGTAAAACATTGGCTGGACAACAGGATGCAGAAGGTAATTGTAAATGGAGTCCACTCTGAAGAAAGAGGGGTTACTAGTGGGGTACCACAGGGTTCAGTACTGGGTCCAGTCCTTTGTAATGTCTTTATAAGTGACATTGCAGAGGGACTGGAAAGAAAAGTATGCCTCTTTGCAGATGATACAAAGATCTGCAACAGGGCTGATACACAAGGAGGCATGGAAAGTATGAGAAGGGACTTGGCAAGGTTGGAGGAATGGTCAGAAGTATGGCAGCTTGGATTCAATGCAAAGAAGTGCAAAATAATGCACCTGGGAAACAAAACCCAGGGAAGATTACACAGTGGGGGGTAGTAACAACAACAAAAATGGAAAGGGACCTGGGGGTAATCATATCAGATGACCTTAAGGTTAGCAAGCAATGTGAGAAGGCAGTAGGGAGGACTGGGGAATACTGGGATATATAGGGAGAGGCATCACCAGCAGAAAACAAGAAGTTGTTATCCCTCTGTACAGAAAGTTGGTGAGACCCCATCTGGAGTACTACATCCAGTTCTGGAGACCCCATCTCCACAAGGACATAGACAGGATGGAGGCAGTCCAGAGGAGGGCAACTAAAATGGTGCATGGTCTGCAAGAAAAGCCATATGAGGAGACATATTTCGGCACCATGCAATTCTGCTTAAAGTTGGACCAGCATAACATTCTGTGGTGATTTGCATATGCAGCCCATGATGCTTTGCATTGTGGGGGCATGTGTGATATTGTATTTTCTTGAAACTTGGCTTCCCAGCAAATGCCCTTTGGGTAACCCTTGCCTCAGTGTTTAAGCACAGAGGTTCTTTGTCTTTAAATAGTTTTTATTTTAATGGGTTCACCACAATATATCAAGGCACACTGCCTGAAGGGTAGCTGGTCCATTCCACTGGGGTGTCAAACAGACTAGGCATACTAATGAGTCCTGGTAGAATGAAACACGTGTCTATGTCTTATGTTAGCACTCTTTGCAAACTGTGTGAGAGGCCTTTCGGCACCATGCAATTCTGCTTAAAGTTGGACCAGCATAACATTCTGTGGTGATTTGCATATGCAGCCCATGATGCTTTGCATTGTGGGGGCATGTGTGATATTGTATTTTCTTGAAACTTGGCTTCCCAGCCAAATGCCCTTCGGGGTAACCCTTGCCTCAGTGTTTGAGCACAGAGGTTCTTTGTCCATATGAGGAGAGACTAAAGGAGCTTAATATGTATACCCTTGAGGAAAGGAGGGAGAGGGGAGACATGATAGAAACTTTTAAGTACCTCAGTGGAATCAACAAAGTCCAAGAGGGTAGCATCTTTCAGAAAAAGAGATGTGCAAGAACAAGGGGACACAATTTGAAGATGGGGGGATGGCTCAGGGGCAATGTGAGGAAGTATTTTTTCACAGAAAGGGCGGTGGACGCATGGAACAGCCTTCCTGAGGAGGTTGTGGTGTCCAAAACTGTGGGAAAATTAAAGAATGCATGGGACAGACATAAGGCAATTATTTTGGGTGGGTAGGAAGAAGTAGGCTGTTAGTTAACTAGGATCTGCAGCTTATCCAATAGGTAGAGAAATGGGCAGACTAGGTGGGCCTAGCGGTCCTTATCTGCTGTCAAAGTCTGTGTTTCTATGTTTCTATGTAAGGTTGTTTTGAGAATGTCTCAAGCGGCCTGGGGTAGCCCTGATGGGCATGAGCACAGCAATGGTGGGAAAGCCATGGGGGCCAAGAATCACCAGAAAAAATGGGTGATGTGACTGAGGGATGGTGGAAAGGGCAGACCGAAGAAGAGGGGCCATTGAAAAATCTCCAAATTCCTGGTTCCTTGTGAGAAACTGTACGGAATGTTATCTTTAAAGGAAAAGAACACAAACAAACATTATTTTGCCCCAATTAGGAGTTTTATTCTTAACTGAAATGTTTTCATTACCTTTTGCTGTGTATAATACTTAAAATAAAAGCACCCCACAATTCCTGATAGTCCAAGAAAGCTGCAGTCATCCCATGTGCTCCAGCCGACTTCCTGTAAACTTAATATGTTAATGAGTGCCGCCGACTAATTATGGGTAAAGCCCCTAATTTTGGGGGGGGGGTTACATCAGCAGGTAAAATAATGGCCTTTTGTGTCATTTAAACAATATAAAACACATGTTTTCACATAAACTTTTATTCAAGTGCAGATAAAATAGAGGATAATGGATGGGCAACAGCGAACAACAACAATGTTCACTTTGAGAGGTTGTCATGACAACCATGTCAACCTCGAGAGCAAAGCTCAAGAGGTTTACAGTTGTCATACAGCCTCAAGGAGTGAAGACAGTGTTGTTGTTTACTGATGTCCATCCATTGTCTTGTATAGTGTATGGGCACTAGTAAACCAACAGAGGAATGCAATTTCCATCTTTGCGTGCCCCCCCCCCAACAACCCAATAACTGACCTTGCCTTACCTTACTCTGCAGTTCACAGTGAGTCGTTCATGTTACCAACAATAAACATAAAATAAATACAATTAACGAAACATGGAGCAAACTGAAGAATGAACTGTTTAGTGAAAACAAGAAAACAACATTTAAGGGCTACCGATAATGGAACTTTGCACGGAAGCAAATCTTGTGACTCATGGTGATTGCCGTAAACAGGACAGGGTAGGGACATGAGGCTATAAAAAGAGCAACCTGTGACTAAGTGGGTGAGAGCGGGTTTGAAGGGTTTTCGGCACTGATGGGGTTAGGAAGTAGACACAGATTAAAAAAAAAACAGACTTCAAGCAAAATTATTGATGCACGAACAGCCGTGCTGCCTAGGAGATGGCCGCGCAAGTTGATTTCATTTTGTTGTACCATCGATATGACATAGCATCGATGATATAACAACAGCATGATGACACATCGATGGTACAACAATGCTGGTGAAAGATGGAATTTGACTAATAACTGTGTTCTACCATACACTATTATTGATTTTTTAAGTGGGATGTGCTCTGCTTCGCTCCGCGGTTCTCTCACTCAAAATAGCACAAGAATAACGCTCTTATCCTGTAAGAGACACACCTCACTATACATATATACAATAGTGGATGGTTGACCATCCACAACAAGACATTGTTTCCATCATGGGAGTTGATGACATCATAGAGACTGTCTCGCTGATGTCATCTACTCCTGAGATGGAAACGCAGCCTTGGTTGTCGATGGTTAACCATCTACTGTTTTATATAGTATATGGTTAGGGCTTATGTCTTTTTTTTATGTTGCTGGTTAACTTATGTGTTGTTATTTGGTGTTCCTGCTCCCGCTCTATGTCTCTCTGCTGCCACTCGTTTCTGCATTACTGCGCTCCCGCTGGTTGGGGCTTCTCCCTACTCCCGCTCACTCTCTCATAGCGGCATCATTTTTTTTTTTAAATTAAACAATAAATGCTTTCATGACACAAAGCCATCTGAGGCTGTTCGTGTCAGAAGGAGGATCCACTGCTCCATGCCTGCTTAATCGCGTTGCCATTTTTTTTTACATTTTTTTCTCCTATACAGTCAGTCGAGGCAGCCGATCAGGAGGTAGGACAAGGATGAAAAGTTGTACTATCGATGTGACATCAGAATGATACTACAACTTTTTTGACCTTTGAACTGTCCTACAAAAAGATTTGAAAAGCCACTGATTTCAATCTACAATAAGCCCTAACCATATACTGTACTTGTATATAAATAATACAGGGAGAAATAAAGTTTCCTTTCAGAGTGGTGGAGTGACAACAGGGCCATTCACTTGACCTTTTCTGCACTGTTGTGAGCGGTGCACAGCTGTTAGAACATTGCCACTTTAGTTATCTGAACGCAGCCCACATCGTACTGGCTGCATATGTTGTGTCTCACAGTGATCCCTCTTTTCTTGGGAACACATAGTGGTATGGCCATTTTTGTGCTGCCATCTGAACAGCTGGCACTGCTCACAGTGATGCAAAGGAGATTTCCCAGGCTGCAGTCAGTCTTGGGTAGCGTGGTTTGTTGTTTTGTGGCATACTGTGTGGTGTGTGGTTTGTTAACTAGTGTCAGGTAAGACACCTACCCTTTGTTCCCTGCTACATGTCTAGAGAGCACCTACTCGCCACACCTATCTTCTTGGGCTTGCCCCCCACTCTGTTGTAAATACAGTGAAACACAGGAAGCGGAGAGAATGGGGTACTGCAGCAGTGCACGGCGGTACTGTCTGAACACTGGTCAGCGGTGGTACAGAAAGAGTGGCGGCTGCAATGGGTCTGCAGTGTTCCAGGTACATGCCATTTGAACATGCCTTATGAGACAGAATTCATTGTATAGCAACTAGTTGACTCCGTTAAACATTATTTGTCAGCCCTAGGGAAGTTACTGTCTCATATATGGCCATTATGCACTCTCAGGTGTCCTCCATAACACCCCCCCAAAAATCATAATAACAATGACAGATTCAGCAAAGATAGATAATGTAGACAAGATGAACAAATACCACAAACTCATTCAGTCAGTCAATAAATTAATTACCCATCAGCCAATAAATAACACTCAAACAGCTTACAATAAATCAACAGGAAAAGGTTAGATTGAATAAATAACTAAAAAGTAGCTTCTTGAAGCTACTACAATGGATGGCAAGCACATTGTAAATAGGAAAGCATTCCAAACATTAGGGGCTGTGATATGAAAAGTTTGGCCACTGGCTGATTTTAAATGTGATGATTGAATACTTAGGAGACACTGACTTGTGGAATGAGGCTGTCCCAGAATCACAGAGGTCAGGAGCTCCTGAAGATGCAGAAGGCCCAAATCTTACTTCAAGAGGGCTCTTGCAGTAGGTAATTACTTGTAGGACTGCACCCCCTGGCATCAGGACCACATAGAAACTTTAGCTAGCAGTGTCTAATGGAGGACAGCCCACCTAATGTTAGTGTGACACTATATTGTGGCCGGTCCCCACGTCCACCCTCCAGTTCTTTCCTGCCATCGACCTGTGCATGTCAGACCTTCTGAAGCTTGTCGCAGCAGCTTGATTACCTTATTTTCGGATGAGTATCCATTTTTTCTCTTAAATCATTTTTTGTTTCATCTTTGTGTATGTCTTCCACTTCTTCAGTAGAATCACATAAAAACAAATGCAATTCTTGCGGCGTCCAGTTACCGCATAAGAATCAACATTCCCTCTGCCTCTTCTGCCTTGACCCGGACCATAATGTCAAGGATTGTGATCCCTGCTCCTAGTTCAACCAGGCCACAATGGAAAAAGCGCCAACAGTCCCTCGAAGACCACCTTCTCAAGCTCAAAATGGCATCAATGGAAAAGGAGCTCCAGAAGCTCAAAGCGCCTCTTCCTCACCGACCAACTCCCACAAGAAGAAGAGGAACACAGAAAAACACTGGGACCAGGAGTGGTTCCCCTCTCACCCGAAGCCGCCCCTGGACACTTCAGGTGAGCAGTGGCCCTCTTCCTCTGGGAAGACCGGTGCTGCAGCCAAGCCTGCGCACCTGCCTAAAGAGCAGGTTTCGCCCCCGCCACCACTGAAAACAGTGACCGTGGGTGCCTCGGATACGTCTGAGGCCTCCGCTGCCCTTAGGAACATCACAACAATGGGTTCTAAGTTAGCAGGCACAGCCGATAAGTCACTCGCTGGCTCCTCCAGCAAGTGCCCCAGCCATGGTCGATAAGTCTGGGGTCAGTGTTTCCGATGCCTACGCGACTGAGGTTGCTATGTTGGTCATCAGGCTACGCAACAATCACGTGACCATTTGCATCCAGACCTTCATGGTGGTCCTGATGACGCCCAGCTGGATATCAGCTCCATCCTGGGTGGGGGGCTAGGGTCACCCTGGGGCTCCCTCCACAGTGAACCCCAGTCTCCTCCTCTGTCGGAGCCTCTGCCACTGTCACCAGAACCACAGGACTCGGTAGACGGAGACCTTCCAACAGGAGTCCTTGATTCAGGAGCTCCTATGGGCTTAGTGTCAGTTCCGCCACCCCCAACAGAGGTGCTAGACCTTGCTTCTCCTCCTCAGTGCCTGTCAGCCCCTTTGGTTCCCCTGTCTGGGCTGCCATTGGGCCTTCCACCTTCCGGCCCTACACTGGGGTACCCCCAGTCAGGGACACCATTGGGACTTCCATCTGGCTTCATGCTGTCAGGGCCCCCATCAGGCTATCCTCCGTCAGCGCCTCCATCTGGCTTCCCGACGCCAGACCATTTCTCGGCTGGTTATTCTTATTACCCCAGGTACCGTCTGACAGGGTTTCAGATGCCTCATTTCCAGACATCGGGCTATGCCCATCATTATCTTACACCAGGCTTCCCAACGCATGGAACCCATGCTATGGAATCAGACTACTATTTGGGGTGTCAGGCTTTTCCACCACCACCTCCTCTTCCTCCTCCTCCTCAGCCACAGATGGACTTCAGAGAAATTTTGAAGTCTTGGAGGTCTGAGACAAAATCCCAGTTAGTCTTGGAACTGGATAGCAGACAGCCACGCTCCTTAGCGGTTGAAAGACAACATAAGACCCCCAGAGTAGTTTCGCCGGCCACACCTCATGCTTCGACATCAGGCCTGGTGAAAGGCCATGTGCAGGCCCCAGTGTCAGAGGCAGCCCCATTAGAAAAGGAGCCTGCTCCCTCAGACAGAGAACTTTCGGACTCTGAGGATTCAGAATCTGATTCTGAGCCATCCTCAGATGGTTGGGGATTCAAGACTCCTCCTCCAGAGGAACCTATTCCTAGAGAATCCCCCAAGTCCCCCCCCCCCCGAGGATCCCTCCTTCATGGACCTCCTGAGACAAATGGCAGAAGCATAAGGATGGAACTCAGATGCTCAGGACCCCAAACATCAGAGGTTAGCTGAACTGTTGGACTTTCTTAGAACTAGTCCAGTTCTCACCCCTCCTTGGCTGAAACCTCACAAGGATCTGTCCTCCACCATTTGGCAAATGCCCTATTCTGTTCCGGCTATGGACCACAAGGCAGACCACATTTACAGAATGCCAGAAGACAAAGACCACCTTTGCGTACATCCAAAGGCTGACTCAGTGGTCATCACTGTGGCCCACGATAGGTCCACCAAGCCTAAGCACCTCAGTACTTTCCCTCCTGACAAGGAGTCCAGACAAGTGGATCAGTTCAGGAGAAAATTCTACTCCTCTTCGACACTAGCCATTCGGGCCCTTAATTATGTGGCACACATGCTAGTGTAACAAAAATCCTTGTTTTGCCAGCTCGAGTCCATTGTTGAGGCCCTCCGGACTCTGAGTATAAAACCACCTTGGCGGATACCCTACGGTCTGCTAAGGTGGCTGGGCATCACTCTCTTAGGGCCACCTATGATGTGGTGGACTCCTCGACCAGAGGAATAGCCACGGCCATAAGCCTATGTAGGTTCGCATGGTTGAGGGTGTCCGGTCTGGCACCTGATGTTCAGACTGCCATTCAGGATGCCCCCTTAAGAGGATCTGTCCTGTTCAGCAGAGTTGCCCTGGACATTATCATGAGCCTTCAAGATAAGGGCACAGCTCTCAGGTCAGTACATACTATGTATCGGCCAAAACCTCCACCTAAGCATCCTTTTCATTGGCAAAACAGATGCCAGGTGAAACTACAGCAGGCATGTAGGTGCCAGTTCAAGCATAGGGCTCCTAACACAGCTGCCACCCCTCCAGCCAAAACCCAGAGAGTTACAGGGGCAGCCCTCCCTAACCCTTCCTCCCTCTCCTGACTCACTGCCCGCCCTCCCTCACTCCTTCTTGTCAATCAGAGGAACCGGTGGGCGGAAGGTTTGTAAAGCACCTACGAGACTGGGAATCCATCACGACAGATGCCTGGGTCATTCAGCGGATCAAGCTTGGTCACACTTTCGAGTTTTGCGGAAAAAAAAAAACAAGCAGAGCTCGGGGTTTTCCCACTATCCAAGGGCGCATAGTCCCCAATTAAGAGAAGAAATCCTGGCTCTTCTTCAAAAGGAAGCAATAGAGCCGGTGCCTGCAAGCCAGATCGGGAAGGGATAATACTCTCACTTCTTTCTGGTTCCAGAAAAGTCGGGCTATCTGTGCCCGATTCCGGACCTCAGCACCCTAAATCTATCCATTGAATACAAGCAGTTTTGGATGGTGATGCTCCAAGACCTGCTGCCTGTCTTGTCCAAGGGACAGTGACTTTGAGCCATGGGTATGCAGGATGTGTACCTGCATATTCCAGTGTTTCGACCCCACCACAGGTTCCTCCAGTTCTTCTTTCGGGGGGGAGCATTACCAATTCAAAGCCCTCCCCTTTGGCCTGTTTTTAGCACTGTGTGTCTTTACCAAGTGTCTTATGGTTGTGGAAGGGGCCTTGAGGAGGCAGGGGCACTGAGTCTTCCTGTATCTTGATGATTGGCTTCTTGCAACCCCATCGAGGGAGGGGTTGGAAGCATCTCTGTCAATTACCCTGCACCTTTTTGAGTGACTGGGTATCATTGTCAGTTACCCCAAATCACAGCTTGCTCCTTCCCCAGCACCTGCAATTTATTGGGGTGGTTTTGGACATGGTCCAGGGTATGGCCTGCCTCCCTCTGGATAGGCAGAGGCTCTGCAGAGGCAGGCCCAGCTGGTAGCCTCCAACAGACAGATCTCGTCCAGGGCTGTTCTTCACCTTCTTGGCCTCATGGCAGCAGCCATCCACACGATCCCCTTGGCCAGACTCCACATGTGTATTTCGCAGTGGACTCTCAGATCTCAATAGTAGCAGAGGGTGGACGACCTGGACTGCAGTGTCATGATCTCTGGCCCGTTACAGAGAGATCTGCTATGGTGGCAGAACTCGGACAATCTTACCAGGGGAGTTCCCTTCCAGGGCCCTCCTCATTCCCAGACCCTGACCACAGACGCATTGGGGACGGGATGGGATAAACACCTCGGGAATCACAGGACCCAGGGCCTATGGGCCCCCTTTAGAATTAAACTTGCACATAAATGTGCCAGAAATGAGAGCAGTTCTGAATGCACTACAGGCTTTTCCATGCCTGCTTCACCAGAGTACGCTGTTGGTCCAGTCAGACAACATGTGCATAGTGTGGTACCTCAACAAGCAAAGGAGCACCCGCTCTTATTCTCTATGCAGGGAAGTGATGTGGGTCTGGAATTGGGCTGTCCTGCACAGGGTTCGCCTCCTGGCAGTCCACATTCCAGGTGTGCAAAACATCTTTGCAGACAGTCTCAGCCACACCAGGGTAAGAGTGCATGAGTGGGAGCTAAAGCAGGACATAATGGATCACATCTTTGACCTGTGGGATCATTCAGATGTGGATCTGTTCGCAGTCCCATCCAATGCAAACCTTCCCAAGTTTTGCTCGCCCAGTCCTGTGCATGGTGCTTTCTGGCAAGATGTGCTGTCACTTTGTTGGACAGGGAAGGTTCTGTACACTTTCTCTCCCTTCCTTGTTTTGCAGTGTGTGCTGATCAAGCTGCAAGCAGAAGGGGCCTGAATGATCCTGATCGCCTCTTTCTGGCCTTGACAAATATGGTTCCCACTTCTTCAGCAAATGGCAGTAGAGCCTCCTGTTCCTCTGCCACTTTGTCACAATCTCCTGACCCAGGAAGGTGGCACGCTGGGTCCATCCAGGTCTGAAGTCCCTTCACCTTCACATGTGGCTCCTGAAGACATAGTTGCTTCCAGATTTGGAGTTTCCCCCCGGGTAACTCAGATCTTTATAGAGGCCAGAAAGCCTTCTACCAGGACAACATACGCTATGAAATGGAAGTGCTTCTGCATCTGAGCCACATTGAAGGGTTAGGAACCTTTTTCATGTCCCGTTTCTCAGGTCTTGGAGTATCTCCTTCACCTATCTGACCTGGGCCTGAGCTATTCATCTCTGAAGGTGCATCTGGTGGCCATTTCTGCCTATCACATTTTAGTGGAGGTCAAAATTCTGGCTCAATTGGAGGTTTCTAAAACTTTCTTAAAAGGGATTCTACATTTGAAACTCTCTGTGCATAACCCTACCCACTGTGGGACCTCAATTTTGTTTTGGAGAAATTGACTTTTCCTCCTTTTGAACTGGCAAGTATGTGTAACATGCACTTTCTGTCCAGGAAAGTGCTCTTTTTAGTTGCTGTTACTTCTGCTTGAAGGATTTCCGAGCTTCAGGCCCTGATGTGTAAGGAGCCTTATTTGATTTTTCACAGAGACCGGGTGGCTCTGCACACTAATCCTAAGTTTCTCCCGAAAGTTGTTTCAGAGACTACTTTGAATCAGTCTCTTCAACTGCCGGTCTATTACCCTGAGCATGCTAATCAGGGGAGGCAATTCTGCATACGTTAGATGTTCACAGAATTTTACGTTACTACACGTACAGGGCAAAAGCTGCCCGGAAAATGGATCAACTTTTTGTTTCTTTCGCATCAAAGAGAGAAGGTGTGGCATTTTCTAAGCAATGCCTTTCCAAATGGTTGGCTAATTGCACTGGGTTTGGTTACCAGAAGTTTGGTAAAGTCCAGGTTAGAGGACATTCTACCAGGGGCATGGCTGCCTCTATAGCCTGTTTCAGAAGGGTGTCAGCCGTAGAAATTTGTGTGGCCACCACTTGGAGTTCTGTCCACACTTTCACTAAGCACTACAGTTTGGACATCACCTCTAGGCACAGGACTGGTTTCAGACTGGCTGTCCTCCAAGGACTCCTGTCCTAAAGTTTTCACTGCTTTTCAGATGATTTCTTCCAACCTCCCATGCTTTTTTTTTTTTTTTTTTTTTTTACTGTCCCTTGGACTGTTACTGCTTGGGACTCAGTCCTACAAGTAACTACCTACTGCAAGAGCCCTCTTGAAGTAAGATAGTTCAGTTACATAAGAACTTACTGTAACAGTAGAACTTCAAGAGAGGCTCTTGCAGTAGGTGACCTTTTCCCTCCCTCCCTCCTTCCCCCATTATTCTATATCTTCTTTTCCTTGAGCATTTCTTGGCTCCAGGAGCCTCTTTCCCATTCTCCTGTCACGCCTCTAGGAGGTCTCCGGCAGGAGAACTGGAGGGTGGACGTGGGGACTGCCCACTGTATAGTGTCACACTGATGTCAGTCATATGATGTTGGGTCCGCGGTCCCCCATTAGACACTGCTAGCTAAAGTTTCCATGTGGTCCTGATGCCAGTGGGCACAGTCCTATAAGTAAATACCTACTGCAGGAGCCTCTCTCGAAGATCTACTGTTACAGTAAGTTCTTACGTAACTGTACTTTCATTAGTGGCTTTGCATGTCACTAAAAGTATCTGTAGTTTAGGTTTTTTTTTGTTACAGGATAAAATACCATTTGGGCCAAAGGCCAGTTTACAAGGTTGCCCTGTGTTGGGTTACAATTTGCATGTAATACTGTACAGACTGTAAACAGTTACCAAGATTTAACACATTTTATAAAATGGCAAGAAAAAGTGTACAAATGTCATTGGCCGAGAGAAGTCACCTGATCATGCATTAAATCATTATAATAGCACAGTCAGGTGCCAAATCTAATTTTCCTTCAAAAAAAAAAATAACTTAGATCCATCTCATAAGTGTAATGAGCCCCTCCAGGATATGCCTAGTAGGATTTTAATGCACTTCCCAGGGGCATAAGGATACTCAGCCTTTGGCTTTGTGCCTTACAACACCCCTGGGGTGTGCATTAAAATCATTTAGATAATGTGTAAAGTCAAACTCGCTTCCTCATTGGCTGAAACAGCCTGCTACTCGGGCTGTTATTTCTTAAAAACGCCTGCTGACTAACAAGTTCCCCCTGCTCTACTCATCACCTTGTGATATCCCTGTCCCCTCATACCGATAGTCGATATCCTTTTACTATCAACACCCACACACAGCCAAGCATGAAACCACTCACTAGTAATATACCGAAAAAAGTGAAATTATTTTTCTTGTTCTTTTCCCGTACTAAACCGCTCCTCATTCCAGCGCTCACAAGGCCAAAAACCTCGGACCCTTTCGCAACTGCTGCTACCCAGCACCACTTCTTGACCACTAACAACAACTGGAACGAAACTCCCGCTCCTCTGTTTGTAAACAAAAATGAAGTACCTTCTTTCTTTCTATCTCCCTAGGTCATCGTCTGCGTTCCGTATCACAAAATGCTGTGTCACAGAAGACCCGGCATTCCCGTTCTGCACCGCAGCGTCTCACTCCAGGCTATCTCACAAACGAAACCATATTTAGCCACATAATTGAAACAGATAAACGGGGATTAAGTGCCCTCTACTGACACAACATGGACTATTTTACATAACCAGGCATTTCTCTGCATTTTTAGTAACAGTTTCCACTTTTTTTAAATTTAAATCATTATTTTGTAAAAAACTTCTAATAAAATCTCATTATCTAAGTGTAATAATACCCTCCAGGGTGGGCGTTATAGGATATAACAGACCTTTCAGGGGCTATAAGGCCCTGGGCGGTCCGTTATATCCCAATAACGCCCGCCCTGTCGGGTATTATTACTTACATAATGCACACCCTGTCATGCCTTATAACTTACTTAAAATGTAGCACATACAAATAATTTAGTCTCATATGTTGCATTGACATCTAACCAAAAGTTTAAGCTGGATGGCTGAATTGAAGATCTTTGATGAGACAGGTAGCATGCGCATATATGGTGGAATGGCATTTCAGGTCCTTGCTGCATTGTACTGGAATGGCAGCTCACTGTAAGAGGTGTTTAGCTTGCTCCTTGCCTAATAGGCTGCCAGACCAAGACTTATAGTGAGGGGTGATATGTCCTGACTTTCGAACAGAAGTCAGGAGCCTTGGTGCTGCATTGCAGACCAGCTGCTGGTGGCAGATCTGACCATTAGGCAGACACATACAGGGCACATTATAGTAGTCTGATGGGTGGAGACAGAGGACTGTACCAGTGTTCTCAGACTGGCTGGGCCAAAAAGGGGTACAATCTGGTACTGTATCTTTGGCAGTAAAGCAACCCCTAACTACTGCCTACACTTCGGATTTCAGTATCAGATCCTCACCAAGGACTAAGCTCATACTACATACAGATCATTTTGTCTAAGTGAGGCTGGTCCCAGTTTGCACTTAGTGTGCAAAAACATTTTATTTTTTGCTTATTGTTTACTGTAGTATAGTGGATGGTATTGGATTAATTCTGTCAACTTGCCAGCTAACATTTTCTGTAACTACAAATCCCAGAATCCCCTGCAGCTGACAACAGAGTGGGGCTGCAGCAGTGGGAGATTCAATAGCCTGCAGTGCCTGATGAAGTTTTTATAAGCTCTGACCATTTAGTTGCTGGTCCCACTGAGGTCTGTGCTTAGCCCTGTGAGAACAGCAGGACTGGCAAACATCTGATCTGAGCTTTTAAAAGATCTAAAATGCATTGATGCTATTGACTTTCCCACTGCTGCAGCTCTCCTCTGATGTCAGTTGCAAGGGATTCTGTGATGTGTAGTTACAAAAGCTTCAAGTCAAGAGAATCAGTCTGATACTATCTACTATACTGCAGTAAACAGTTAAGTAACAAAAAATGTTTTTGCACACAAACTGTAAATTGGGACCAGCCCCAAACTTGGGCCTGGGGCTCTTAGTGCTGACCATTCTCATTTAAGTTGCACCCTGTCAAGGATTGGAGTGGGCTAAGGTTACATCCTAAAACATTTTTCTGACTTGCTATTTTTATCCCTCTGCTATCACTCAGGGATCCCCAGGCACCTCCCTATCCCCTCCTGCCTCCAACCCCAGGCACCTACCTCCTTGTAGCTTTGGCTTCTACCCCCCCCAATTGGGGTTAGTGCGGGAGGGTTCTCCAGACAGTTAGGTGCATCAGGCGGTGCTATTCGGTGGTGAGGGAGGCAGTGGAACTCAAATATACCAGAGGCCATCATCGTCACAGTGGTGCCTGGGGTTGTGGTAGTTTCCTCCCCTGGTTGAACTCCCTCAGGAATGTCATGCGCTATGACATCAAGACATATCTGTGCACACTGTGTGCATGTCCAAGTGCCGGCATCCATGATGTCCCTCCCTCCCTGCCTCCTTCTCCCAGTCAGAACTGCCTCATGTGATCTCCAGGTGGCAGTATCGCAGCAGAGCACAAAGCCCTCCCTCCCTCGCCAGAGGAGTAGAGTGTCCTATGGGGCTTTGATCCTCCTCCTCCCCCTCCGGCTGGCCCCCAATGACCAAAGCTCATTCCCAAACTTGGATCACTGGTGTGGCAACTGAAACATTTTTTTCATGTAGGGACCTGGTGATCCAGTCCCACAAGTAACAGCTCAGTTTCCCTTTATTTGAGTGCCAGATAGATGGAGGCTAGCTGGTAACTGATTTACAACAGGTGGTATTTAAGCATATGCATGGACAGCTCCTCATCAGGTGTGAAAGAGACTTAACAGCTGAGTATCATCAGTGGTGCAGTGAAACGTAACACTGCATCTCCTAATGATATCCCCTAGCAGAAGCAAAGAGAGGACACAGGGGACCTGCTTAAGTTCAGAGGTGTTATTTTCAAGGGTAATGTAGAAAACACTTTGTCTACCAGAGGGTCATGGAATTATGGAACAGCTCAGCAGTTGAGACACTGAACATGAAGCCAGTACAGGCTTTCAAGGTAATCCTGGAAGAATATTTGCTTACCATTTAGTCATTGGATATGATACCCTGGGTTTTAGAGAGGGTAGGGATCCCCTGAAGGTTATAATAATACATGTTTACACAGCATACAGTACCTATTCTTATATGCTTATGCAGTAGGGGGCAGATGTGCTGTACCTGGAGTTCTTTCTGACCTTAAATTACTATGTAACTAGCTTAGACAACAGCACCATGGGCAGAGCCGACCCCTGGGGAACACCACAGTCCAGGCAACTCAGCAGCAACTGGAAAGTTTACTTTGCCACCTACCGCACTCTTCCTGAGAGGAATGAATGGAACCATGTTAGCACAGGACCACTCAGTCCCCAGAATTCTCCAAGTCTGTTTACCATCATCCAGTAATCCACTTTGTCAAATGTAGGTGACAGACAGCTCATGAAGAATCAAAACTAATACACTGCATTGATCCCTCACCAGAAGGATGTCATTTCATACCTCGACCAGGGCTGCTTCAGTCCTGTGTCCTTGCTGGAAGCAGGACAAGAATGACTCAAAGGTATTATTTGCTTTCAGACGCTCACTCAGATTTGCTGCAGGTACCTATAACAACCCCTTTCTTTTGGCAGAGGGCGGGGTTGATACTAGCAGTGCCCATCAGAGCACTGAGTGACTTGGTATAATTGCTCCTTCGCAGTGGTTAAATTGAAAGTGTTCAGGTGGGGAACTCTTACAGATAGATTTCTAGGTGGTGGAGTGCTCTTATAGTAGTCAATAGATAAAAATAACACAGATGATCGAACTATCATTCCGTTTTTTAAGAGGTGGTAGAACTGAGTTGCTGTAGGTTCTTGCCCAATTTTATTTATTTAGTTTCTGTTTTCCAGGTACATGACAAAACATAGACAAAACTTTGCCTATTTTCAGGCACAATCTGGGAGAGTTACATACAGAGGGAATAGCAATGTTTGAATACATTTAATGATTCCAAACAAGGATCGAAAACTTGAATAATTATTTCAGGCATTTCAGTGGTGCAAGGGGAGAGCAGTTACAGATAGGGGGAAACAACAGATTTGGGAGAATTCATACAATACACGTTTTGGTGACAAGATTAGCAAGACTGTAAATACTATAACAGCTGGTACAGTAGTGCAAGACCCCCAGCAGCAATGACCCTCAACAAAGAGAATATGTATCCACACAGTAATACATGACAATATAGACAATGACACTGCTTTAGATTTTGGGGGGATAAACTAAGCAGGTGTTCCAGGGATTAGGGTACGTGTATACCTGTCAGTGTCCAAGAGGGAGGCATGGAGCTCTTTTATAAACACTTGGTGTGATTTGGAGTGCCTTACAGATGAGGGCAGGGTGTTCCAAAGCTTTGAGGCAGACACAGTGAAGGCTTGATCACCCATTTCCGTAGCACATTTAGGTATACCAAGAAAGGACTTTTCTGCTGACCTCAGCGGGTAAGCCTGTGTCACTTGAATTAACATGCAAGCCAGGGACTCTGGTGTTCCAGTTCTAATGATGGTATCTATTGTACAACCTGCAGTGTATATGCGATAGAAGGTAGGAGAGAGCCGGCCCAGACTTGAATATAGTATACATCTGTGAGTCCATCTGGGTAATTTATTTATTTATTAAGCATCAGTTTACAACCTTTGAGCCAGAGGCTCGTTTACAAAGGTACCTCGTCACAGAGAAGACAATACAGTGATGACAACTTAGTACAGAGAAACAGTGTACAGTTTTTTTTTTTGTTTTTTTTTTGAGGATACAGGAGGACAAATGAGAGCAACAGTTTACCACATACAGGGTTGGTGAAGTTAACATTGTTCAAGGAAATGACTAGAACATCAGAAAAACATAGGATATCAATACAGTGTGTTTTAGCGTAGTCAACAGGGAGGTAACAGGAACCAAGGGTAGAGGATTTGAGCAGCCAACAGGGGGCTTTGTCAGACAGTGAGCATGATAGCTTAGAAACAGCAGCAGCTGCGAATGGTGAAAAGGTGGTTCTGAAGGGTAGTTTTAAAGCAAGAGATTGTGGGGGTGTCTGAGATACTGGCAGGGAAGGAATTGTACCAAGAAGGGGCATGGTAGTGGAAAGCCCGTTATCCATGAGAGGTACTTGCCCTAGGTACCTTCAACTTGGTTTTACAGGAGGACCATGTTGAAGCTAGTGAGTTAACACGGTGGATAATGACAATCAAACTAGGAGGAGAGAGCCCAAGGAGAGGTTTTTTTTTGTAAGGATGCAGGTTTGATACCTAAGACATTTGTCAAGATTGAGCAGATTAGCCTGGGAGTAAAGATGGCAGGTATGTGTAAGTCTAGGAGCACCTAAGATTAGTCGACAGGCCTTATTTAAGGTGAGGTGGATTTTGTTTAGCGAGGTCTGGTCACCAGCCCCGTAGATTGGTAAGCCATAGTCAACAAGTGACAGAATGGAGGACATAACTGAGAGTTGGAGGGCATCGGGAGGAGACAGTGTTTGTGGCGGTAAAGGATTCCCAACCTAATACTGGTGGCGGAGGCTAAGGCGGAGATATGGGAATGGAACGTGAGGGCAGGGTCAAAGGTTATCCCAAGGTATTTGTATCTGTAAACTTGTTCGAGTGGGAACATAGAGCTGGCGAAGACTTGAAGTTGGAAATTATTAGCTTTGTGTTGGGGGTTGGAGAAGATCATAGATTTGTTTTTTTTAAGATTGATAACCAGTCTATGTTCCTTAAACCAGGCTTCCACGTCTTTATAGGATAATTGCAGGGAATCTTGGAGGGTGGTGGGGTTACGGTCAGAAGTGAAGATAACAGCATCATCTACATAAAGGAGGAGTTTACCAGTACAGGAACCTGGCAGGGTGTTGAGATAAAGGGAAAAGAGCAAGGACCCAAGAATAGAGCCCTGGGGAACCCCAGATCGGATAGGGCAGAGGTCAGAGAGGGTGCCATTGATTTTTACACGCTGGGACCAGGCAGACAGATAGCTGGAGCACCATGAGACAGGTCCTGTGGCAAAGCCAGCATGACTGAGTGCATCCAGCAGGAGAGGATGGGATACGGTATCAAAGGCTTTTGACAGATTGATGAACACTGCACCAGCAAGAGAGCCCGAGTCCAAGGAGGAACGGAGGAAGTTAGAAAACTCGATGAGGGCGGTATTGGTGCTGTACCCAGCACGGAAGCCGGGTTGTTCAGGGCAGAGGATACTGTATTTGGTAAGAAACTCAGATATTTGGGAGGATACTACTTCTCTAAGGCTTTTGAGAGTGGTGAAAGGATTGAGATGGGACGATAATTACCGGAAAGGGCCCTGTCTCCACCCTTATGTATGGGAGTGACAGTGGCAATTTTCCAGGCTAATGGAAATTGCCCTAGACAGAGTGACTTGTTGAAGAGGCTAGTGATTGGGGCGATGACCTGGTCCAATGCCAGGCTGAGGAGTCTGGGGTCCAAGGAGTCACTGCCAGTGGTGTTGCTTCTTAGGGCCTTGGTTAGATACGGTCTGACTTCATTGACAGTAACCCGGTGGAAGTGGAAAGATGCGTGTGAGGGAGCAGGGTCAGGAGAGTGAGGGGGGGTCAAAAATGTTGCTAGGGAGTGCACAGCTAAGGTCAGTAAAGGATTTATTGAGATGGTTAGCAATGAGGGTAGGATCAGTAAAGATAATACCCTCAATATTGATTTGGGAAGGCGGAGGAGAGCAGGTACCACCATTTAGTTGTATGATGTTATCCCAGAAGGTTGTAGCATTCCCCCAGGATGAGGTGAGTGAGGCCTGATAATGATCGGCCTTTGCTTTGCGTATGGCCTAGGTGCATTTATTTCAGGCAGCAGCATATGCCTGTCTGTCAGCAGGGCGGCCAGTTTCCGTGGCTAGGTGCCACAGGTTATTCCTGCGCCTAAGGAGTTGGAGTAGGGAAGGAGTGACCCAGGGAGTATGACGTACCTTGGAACGGAGTTTGGTTAGGAGTGCGAAGATATCACAAACTTTGTTAAACATTAAGGTAAAGAAGGCCAGGGCCTAATCAAGGTTGGGGGCAGTCTCAATGGGAGACCAGTAAACTTGGGCTAGAAGTTGCTTCACACCTCTCAGCCCACCTGGTCACAACCGCCGCCGTAGGGTGGCCTGTGAAGTGGGTTTGGTTAGGGACATAATCCAACGAAAAAGAATAGGAGAGTGGTCACTGATTCCATCCGGAAGGACTTGTAGATTGCAAACTTGGTTAAGTCGGTTGGTGAGGACTACATCCAGAAGAGTGCTTGACCCCACTGTGGGTTCCACTTGTTGGTTGGGTAACAAGTTGCGTTAGGTCAATAGCAGTAAAGGAGCTCCAGGTGGAGGAGGATGGGGCTAAGCCAGTTGATGTTTAGATCACCCATGAGAATATGCTTGGGGAATGAGGTAGAGAGGTGAGATACTCTATCAGAGGGACCAGGGCCTGAGTTTGATTTTATGGGGGAATATAGGTGGAGGTTAGAAAGAGGGGGCCTTTAGAGGGGTCGGGGGTAAGCTTTAAGGTTAGGGCCTGGGCCCTAAGGTTAAGGACAGGGGCTGGGAGGGCTACACCAGGAAGGGAGTCTTTGATATAAATAGCACAGCCTCCACCTCGTCTCCCTACACGGTCTTCTTGAAAGAGGGAGTAGCCAGGGAGTGAGACAAGGGAGTCAGGGGTAGAGTCAGATAGCCAGGTTTCGACTAGGGAGATGATGTCAGGTTTGTGGACAGTGACCCAACATTGGAGCAAGTCAAATTTCTTCAGGAGACTGCAGATATTCATAGAAGCAATAAGAAGCCCAGGGGATCTAGCCAAGGAGTTATTGTGGGTTGGGCCAGGGTTGGGATGATTGTTCCCTGACAAGAGTAGGAGGAGAAGTACAGCCATGATCGGGGGGGTGTGGAAGGCATTTTTGCGTCGAGCGAGATAGTAGGAGTGGGAGAGCTTAGAGACACAAGGGGTGGGCAAAGAGGTACCAGATGGGCAAGCTAGTTCAATAAGTTGCCCGTAGGCGCAAAAGGGGGGAAGGTAGGTGGGGACTGGGGAGAGGGTGTGATATGTTGAGGAGCAAGGAGATAGTAGAGAAGGAGGGAGGCGACTCTGGGGCCCCAGACTAGGGGACCTGTGGAGCCATAGGGACACCTGGGTTAGATGGAGGCCACATGAGAAGAAGGAGGAGGGAGAGGCATGACAAGAGAAGGTGGGCAGTCATCTTAGGATGGGTCTGCAGATATCGGTAATGAGATGGGTAGAAGAGGGTGAAAGGTCTACCCATAAGTGTAGTTGCCACCTTGGTACAGTGGTAGAGCCCCTGCCTCAAGTGCACAGGGCACCAGGTTCAAGGCTTGCCTAGGGTGACAGAAAAGGTCCCAGGACAGTGGCTGCAGCAGCAGCAGGGTGCAGGGTTCAAAGCCTGCAGTAGCACTCAGAAAATATTTTAGCAGACTATGAGGGTTAGAGGCTTTTAGAGTCTTAAAACCTATCACAAACAATAGTCTGATGTGATAGCTGAGTGGTGGAGCTGCTGAGCGAGATAGCAAGGGTGCAGGGTTCAATGCCTGTAGTGGCACCAAGAGAGAAATGATGAAATATTTTGGCAGATTAGGGGGGGTCAGAGACTATGAAAGTCTTAGAAAGTTAGGATAAGATAGCCAGAAACAATGGTTAAGTGGTAGAGCTGCCGACTCTGATAGCAAAGGTATTGGGTTTGAAAACAGCAGCAGGACAGAGGGTAGGTATTTTTCGTTTCTAAGAAGGAAGAAGGAAGGGTTAAAATCTTGAAATTAGAGGTAGATATTGGCCTGGTTCGTAGGCTTGGTGGTTGGGCTGCAGACTTTGGAATAAGGGGTACAAGGTTTGAGGCTTGCAAGGGGCCTAGTGGTGAGCTGAAGGGAAGGAGTGAGGAAAGAAGACAGCAGAAAGGATTAGGAGGGAACTGCAGAGACCTCTAGTGGACAGGGATTGCAATGGTTGCTAGGAAGGAGTGGAGAGTGATTAGTGGTGCTAGCATGGAAAGTGCAGCAACCCCTAGTGGTCAGAGTGTATAAGCTGCAAATGGGAAAGTGGACACTTAGTAAACTGATGGGTAGGTCATGTGATGTGACACGTGACCTGCCAGCAGCAATAAATGGAGTGCTACCCCTGGGTGGGTGGTGCGGGTGGAAAGAGCTGCACAACAGGCAGGCTGTAGTGCAGGAGGCTTTACCTCTTAAAGGCTCTAGCAATCCCCCAAGTTCAGGCTCCGCTGCTGGGCAGTGTTGTGGGTACCAACAGGGCAAAGCAGCAATTATTGTAGTAAGTGTCCTGTTTTTGCAGTACCCTTTTGTTGGCATCATGGAATGCCACTATGCCATAGGTTAGGCTAGGTCTAAAAACCCCCTGAGCAATGGCCAGTTTAGCAGCAGAGTTTAGAGAGGAATGTATTTTATAGGCAAGCCCCAGCTTTGTGTTTACAGCCTTGCTAGTAGTAGCTATGTGCAGATTAAAGTCAAGCAAGGGGTCGAATATTATTCCCAGATTTCTGAAGGAGTCAGCCACTTTCAGAAGAGTGCCATCAGGACCCAGGACTGACAGTGCAGATGCATTTGCTTTGATCCTTTGTGCTGAGCTGAATAGCATGGCCACTGTTTTCTTTGCATTCAGTATTTAGTTTGTGTCTTAGCCACATATGTAGACAATCGAAATCTGTCATTAGTGTGACATTTATGGTGGTTATGTCTTTGGCACTTGTGTACAGAACCATGTCATCTGCATACAGGATAGTGGAGGATGACCCAGACATCACTGGCATATTGTTTATAAACAGCGAGAAGAGCAGAGGTCCAAGGATGGATTCTTGAGGCACCCCGATGCTGGTGGGTGAGAGATCAGATTTGCATTAGTCTATTTGTACAAACTGAGTACGTTCAGTGAGGCAGCTGTCAAACCAGGAGGTAGATTCCTGCAAGAAACTGAGTGAATTAAGTTTTGATAGAAGCAAGGGGTGGTCCACCAGGTCAAACGCCTTAGTTAAATCAGTGGCTCAGTAGGTAGCACACTCGCCTCTGAGGCCGGGAGATCAGAGGGCTGTGGGTTCAGTTCCCACATCTGGCACTTGGGTTAATATCCCAGTACTGACACTGTAGTGCAGCATGAGGGGTGCTGCACTTCTGAGGTGCCGCTTCGGATGAGACTTTAAACTGAGGTCCCATCTGCCTGGATTGGTAGTAGTTCAGGTGGATGTTAAAGATCCCATGGCACTTATCAAAGAGTAAGGGAATTTCCCCGGTGTCCTGGCCAAATTTCCCTCATTCACTAAAAAAGACCACCAACAGCTTAATCTGGTTCAAGGTCAGTTGACATTCATCTGTATCCCCCTCTCCCGGGTCGTGCCTGAAAATAGGCAGGATTTGTCTAGTGCACTTACCCGGGCAACAAAAAATAAATAAATAAAAAGTAAATAAATCCACAAAAACTGCTCCTGTGCATAAATCCTTGTCCATAGCAGCTTTTACGTCATTTGTAAATTTAATGAGAGCAGTGGTTGTGCTGTGATTCTTCCTGAATCCATGTTGTGCAGGAAAAAGTACTGTAAGTTATTCTGTTGAATGTAATCCATGACCTGGGCGGCCACAGCTTTTCCAAGTAGCTTATTCAGAACTAATAGTATGGCAATTGGCCGGTAATTATTTATGTCCTTGGTATCCCCTTTTTTATGTATTGGGACTACCTATGCAATTTTTAGTGACGGCATTTCTTTGTACAGTGCGAGAGGTTGAAGATCTTGGTGACTAGTGCATCTAGGACTGGGGGGGCTGCTATTTTAAGGAACCTGGGTATTAGGTCACTTGACCCAGCCGATCCGTATGCCGGGATTTTCCACATGAGACTCAGTACTTCTGCCATAGTAAACTCTCTAAGGCTAAGCAATGTGAAGGCTGAAGGCATGAAGCCAGGTGGTGCAACTGAGGGCTGGCTAGTAAACTTCTTGTAGTTAGAGAGGTCTGAAAAGTGAGAGTTTACTGCATTCACTATTGTATTAATATTATTACAGTTTGCTCCATCCAGTGTCATTTCCGCTATCATCAAGTTGCTGCCCTACCCCATGAAGGCTTTTATGTGGTTCCAGAAACCATGGGCATCTCTAGCAGATGCCTGTAACAGTTGATTGGAGTAGGTCCTTTGTGCTGCTCAAATGGCTTTCTTGCAGACGTTCCTCTTTCTTCTGTATTCCTCTCAATCTGTTTGTTAGTTTGTTTTCTTTGCCACAATCCAGATCTTATCCCTGCCTCTCATGGTGGCTAATAGATCACAATAAACCCATCTCGTTACTGTGCCTCGTACCCTCCTCCTTTTTAGAGGTACAAGTTTGTTCTGTATCTCCTGCAGGGTGGTTACGAGGAAGGTTACAACACTTTTAGCATCCTTTGTCTGGTAAATTGGGGACCAGTCTATGTTGCGAAGGTACGCATGAAGGTCCCTGCTGTTCAGTTTTGAAACATTGTGGAATTAAATTTCCTTGAAGGGAGGCTTTGGTGTATGTGCACTCCAGACACGGAAAACCGGGGTGTGGTCACTGATGGAGTCCAGAAGTGTGCCAGAAGCCCATGAACAATCCACTCTGTTTGTGACTATCCAGTCCAGCATGGATTTGTGATTGCTGTGTTGTGATATTCTTCTTGGGCATGTAATCAGCTGAGTTAGGTGAAGTTTTCCCAGAACACCGTTGTATGATCCAGAGCGTTTCCCTGCCCAGTCCAGATTGAACTCACCCATTAGTAGGAGTTCTTTCAGTCCTTTTAGACAGGCCAGATAGTCCACTAGGCTCGTTAATCCAATGAGACCACTTTGGGAGGAC
Organism: Neoceratodus forsteri; assembly: GCA_016271365.2. NCBI lineage: Eukaryota > Metazoa > Chordata > Ceratodontiformes > Ceratodontidae > Neoceratodus > Neoceratodus forsteri. Next base: position 1,557,733,746 of record CM057455.1, read on the forward strand.
TGTAAACACTGTTTAGGTTGATTTTCTTAGTGTTTCCCAGTAACAAAACCAGATGGTTGGCTTCAAGGGTGCTTGTAATGTCCATGTGTTGTACTGTTAGGTTTTAACCCCTGCTCCTTCATTAGATGGAGGGAAGGAGATTAGTGACAGGGATATATATATATATATATATATATATATATAAAATTAGAGCAAAAACTCCATTTAATGCATCAGTTAGGGTTGTTCCACAGCGGCAAAAGCAAGGAAATTCTTCTGTTAGGGTTGAAAGCCCCCTTGGACCCCTTCAGCCCACCCCCACCAACCGGCATCGGGGTGCGTGTTGGGGTCATCGGTCCTAACTCTCACCCCATCACATGTGTAAAGAAGCTGAGGAATAGGAGAATGGGGTGAGAGTTAGGTCCGATGACCCCAACGCACACCCTGATGCTGGTTGGGGTGGTGGGCTGGAGGGGTCCAAGAGGGGGCTTTCAACCCTAACAGCGAATTTCCTTGCTTTTGTTGCTGTGGAACAACCCTAACTGATGCATTAAATGGAGTTTTTTGCCTCTAATTTCCCTTCTTTTTGAGAATGATGACGAGAAACAGTGAGGTCCCCGCGCTCCCGCCACATGGTGTCTTCTGAGATAGTAACAGGAACAGCAATGCAAACAGAAGCGCCAAGAGTGGCGCACATGCTAACGCAAACGTAAATGGGAAAGGAAATGTTAATAGAAATGCAAGCGCAAAGTGACGCCGAAGCAAACAGTGACTCAAACGGACATTGAAGCACGTACGAAAACACAACTGGTAACAAGAACAGTGATGGCAGCGGTATTTTAAATGGAAATGTTAAGTGTCACAGCAAAAAGAACACGAGAAGGCAACAGAAACGGAAACGCGAACGCAAACGCGCACGTAAACACAAACCGTAATTCGCACAGGCACAGTACCACAACTGTAAATGCAAATGGTAAAGTTAAGATGAAGAATAATGCCAAAGGAAACAGAAACAGAAATGGGAACAGAAGCTGCGACGGAAACGTAAAACCAAAATGCGCACGGGCACAGTACCGCAATTGTAAATGCAAATGGTAACGGTAACAGCAACAATAACCGCAAAGGAAACAGAAATGCAAAAGGAAATGCAAGCGCATATGGAAACGCAAACCGTAATGCGCAGGGGCACTTGCAAACGCAAATGATAACAGTAACAGCAAGAAAGACACAAAATGAAAGAGAAACGGAAACGCAAACAAAAGAGCTGCCGGAAACGCAAATGGCAGTGCACGTGGTGACGCAGACAAAAATGCAAACAGAAACAGTATTGGAAATGCAAATGGTAACAGTAACGAAAACGCAAGCGCAAATGACAACGCAAAGGGTAACGCACACGGTGGCGTACACGGGAGTGGTAATGCAAACTGGGACATAAACGCAAGTGGAAACAGTAACTGTAACAGCAATGGAAGCGCACACCCTGTTTTTGCCGAACAGGTGCATAGAGAAACACAATGTGTACAAAGAATGAATGCATTGTAAAGGGCATCGAAGCTGAAAACGAGCATTGGAAGTACTTAATTGCTAATATCTCAGGAACCGCGCAACGTAGAAAAAAAATTTAAATTTCACAAAAATCATTATTTTCCTGGTTAGGTTTTGGCTATGTAATTCGCAACAAAAAATCTGTATCTCACATCGTTTTCGAGTTACGCGCTCCGAAATGCGCGATGTACGTCACCATGTTAGTCTATGGGAAAAAATGCCAATTTTGGAGTACTGTAACTTTGCAGCCATGCAATATTTTTTCACCGAACTACCAAAAAGCACGTCTTTGAGATGTTGGCTGTGTTCCCTCCAAATTTCAGCTCAAAAGACCAAACCGTTCTTTTGCAGCAGGTTGGCATTTTTGCCATAGTCTGAAAAAGCAGTGTCGCAATTTGCGACATCTTTTGCAAATTTTGCGAAAGTGTCATGAGTGCGACACTACTTTTGTGACACTACATTTTCCAGAAACTTGAAAAAACATATTTCTGGGGTGTTTAACCCCAAAATAAAGACATGGCTTGCATGCTCAGGGTCCGACTAGGTGAAAACAGAAATAATTGTATCCCTAGAGGGTCCCAAATTTAAATGCCAAGCATTTCTGTGATCGCTAACTGAAAAAAAAATGGCTGACTCAGGACAGTACTGGGGTCATTTGCGACACTAAAAATGGCTTACACTTTTTGTTAACTTTTCCCATTGACTTATAATGGGAACTTGTTTTTTGAATAACTTTTGAAAAATGTAATATTTTTTCACGAAATCTTCAAAAGGCACATCGGGGACCCTGGTCGCATGTTTCTGAAGTTTTTGGACTGGTCACACAAACCGTGCAACCTGTAGGTGAGAGCAAAGAATTTGCAAAAAAGCATAAACTCACATTTTGTTGGTGCTTAATAACTCCAGAGCTGTAAATCCGACTGGTATGAAACTTTGCAGATCCCAAGATCTATCATACCCAATCATGCATACCAACTTTCAGGCAAATCCATTGAACGGTGGCAAAGTTATTAAGGTGCAAAATTTTAAAATGGCTCCTCAACCCTAATTATGGTAGCACTACCATGCTACCATAACATATATGATATATATATGAAATTAGGTAGGAAGGAGGGAGTGGCCCTTCTCAGAGGGTCTGAAAGGAGTCAAGCCAGGGGGAGTTGCAAAGGTGGGGTCCCCTTTGGGATTTGAAGTTCTATAGTTGACTGTATATTTCTTGGGGGAGGGAGGCAGTTAAAAATATGTCCTTAGAGTGGGACCTGATTTGGAGAAAGCCTCCACATAGGTACTTAGTAGCCTCGGGGTGGTTAGTGGCAGTTATAGAGTATTGGATATTCTGTTCACAGTCCATGTACCTGTTGGGAAGGTTGGGACATGTTACTCTACCCTTTGTGATGAGGGGCATGGTCTTGGCAGGGATGTTGCAGGACTGGAAGCAGTTCAGATGGTGTGTTTAGTATGGTGAAGGGGGAGGTGTGATTAGGACCCCATACCCAGTCAGTAGGGCCAGAAGGGAGGATTCTACTCTTAGGTGTGCCAGTCAGTGTGACTGAGGTGAATGTGTGTGTGGGTACCTATGGGATCGTAGCCCTGTGACAGGTGGGGGTGGGTCACAAGCAGAGGTTCATCCTACTGGTAGTGCACAGTAATAGGGTTGTTTACATGGGAAATTTGAGTTTATTTGGAAGGGGTTCTGTTCCAGGGAGAGGAGCTATGTTGCAGGTGCCCGTGCTGGACGTTGGGCAAAGAGCAGTTTGATCAGCCCACTTGTGCAGTATAGTAGGGTCCATTCTACCTGCCCCCTCCTCGCTGTGTTCTAGGGTGGAACTATTTAACAGGGAGAGAGTGTAACAGTTCCTTCCCCTGATAGGGGGCAGAGTTGTCACTAGCAGTGCCCATCAGAACACTGGGTACCTTGTTACTGTTGCTCTCCTTAGGTGGAGAGGAGGAGATTAGGGATGGGATAAACAGTATATGGGAAGTTAGGTAGAAAGGAGGGAGTAGTTGTTCACATGGCGTACAAAGGGTGTTAAGGCTGGGGCTGGTTGCTTACCTTCTCGGCAACCTTTGCCAGAAATGTCAGGTTGAATATTGGCTGTTAATTCACAAGATTTTTAGGGTCTATCAAAGACTTTTTGAGCAAGGGTTTCACCACATCTCCTTTCATGTCCATGGGGAGAAAACCCTCATGCAATGAACTGTTCACAGTATTTAAGAATACAGGTGTCTTTGCCTCTACCTCAGCTTTAATAAACTGAGTTGAAGTTGAGTCTGGTTTGGAGGTGGTGCAAGGCATGATGGTAAGATAATTCAGCAGGTGGAACTCACGGTAAGGAGTAGAAGTGTCAGACTCTTCACTGGTTACTAACATCCCAGCAGCAGAAGAGATGCGCCCCTGGGTGTATAACCCATGACAGGGCATGAGGTTATAGGGATTTAATCCACGCCCCAGGTGCTCTGAGGCACAAGGCTGATGCTGTTCCACTAACTGGCTTTCCTGCTTTTTCTAGTCCATGTTATAATTGCTTTTATACACTGCTACAGCTGTGAATGTTGACGATGTCACTCCTTACATGAGTCTTTGCCTCTACTTCAGTTTTGATAAACTGAGTTGAAGTTGAGTCTAGTTTGGAAGTGGGGGCAAGGCATGATGGATAATCCAGTAGATGGAACTCACACTAAGGAGTAGAAGTGTCAGACTCTTCACCAGTTACTTGAAATCCCAGCAGCAGAGGAGATACGGGCCCTGGATGTAGACAATCTTTGCTTTTATACACTGATAACAATTGTGAAAGGTGACAGTGTCGTCCTATCAGCAGACAGCTGCAGAATGAAAACACATGGCTGAAAATAGCCGGCTTGTATGAGTAGCTGGAGTTCAAGTCACAGCTTAATTTTATACAACCAAGAACTGTGCATGTGTTTTTGCTAACAACTGCACAGTTTAAGAGCAGCAGAATTTAAAATCAGTCCCATTTTGAAAATGGGATTCTTCCTTTTATATAGCTTTTACTTTCCCCTTTTCAGTAAGGAACAATGTAGTATATTCCATTTTTTTGTTCTGTCTTTCCTTTAAAATTGGTCCATACCTGACATAACTGATCTGTCATTCTGTGTGGTTATAGTGCCACACAGGAGGCGATGTGGTCTAGTTGGTAAAAGCACGGGCTGAACAGTCCTGGGTAAAATACTGTAAATGGTAAAAATGAAAAAATGAAGTTATTTTGCCATGGTTTTTCTCTGTTGATGCTGTTTACCCCATATGGATCTGTTTGTTTGCAAAAAATAACTTCTCTTTATGGATGAGTGATAGACTCAAAACAAATTTAGGATCGGGTATAAGGTGGTAGCCATGAGGAGACTGCTTCAAAATAAAGCAAACTCCATTCAGACATTCTCTGTCTCACAGGAAATGAGATGAAATTGAATACATAGTCTGCTGAGGATGTAATGAGGAAACACAGTTTAGCAGCTCATTAACAAAGAGACATTAGTAGGAACACACCAGATCATATCCTTCAGACCACATTATTCTATGTTCTACCAAACTAACATCTGATTACCAGGTTGTGGTAGTTTGGGGTGGGAGGTCAAGGGCTTTCCATATAACCTACACATTCTCAAGATTTTTTACAGATGTTCTTCCCACTGAAATCTTAATTTGAATAATTTTCAGGGAGATTTTTTTTAAGTTTTTTTTCCTTATCTGTGAAAACCAGAGCCAAAGCATGTAAACATGACCAAACAGAGGAAATATGCTGTGTCAGTTTTGGCTGTCATAAAAAAAAAATCTATTGCATTTTTGGGGGGTAGGTGGAGCTTTGCTTTCCTGGAGGGCAGCGCTGGCCAGAAGAAGTTGGGTGATCACCAAGAGCATGTACATGATACAAAGAAAATAAATTCAGTCTGTCAAACGCAGCTAATGAGTTTTCATTTATCTCTCAGGCAAAAATCATCAAATGTGATGGTGTTTTAGACCATCAGTAACATTATGGTGCTTTGCTTTTTCCAGTTCAAGGAGAGAAAAAATATTTCAAGCACCATAAGATTACTGTAAATATTTCTCAAACTGTGATGCATCCACTTTAACCCAGCATGAGTCCTAAATTTTCTTTTTGCAGTTTTTCAAAACTTGTTTTTTTTTTTCCAATTGTTTAACCAGGTGAGACACACTAAGCTGAAAGCTTGTTTACAGGTGCAACCTGGGAACACAGGGAAGTTAAGTGACTTGCTCAGGGTCACACAGTATGCAAGTATGCAACTTAATCACTTTATGTGCAGCTCCAAAAACAGAGCCAGAAAAAGGAACATTCTTTGTTGCCATAGGATTGTACCCAGATGTTTATTAATTTCACTTACATTTTTAATGCTACCCGCATGCTTAGTCACATCTTTACTTCATAATTAGATGAATGCGTTACTTATTCCTGTTTAAAACTGTGAGCCGTCCCCCCTCTATCTTCAAATTGTGCCCCCTTTTTCTTGCACATCTCTTCTTCTGAAAGATACTACCCTCTTGTACTTTAATTCCCTTGAGATACTTGAAAGTTTCTATCATGCCCCCCCCCCTTTCCTCAAGAGTATGCATATTAAGCTGCTTTAGTCTCTCCGCATATGTCTTCTGGTGCAGACCTTGCACCATTTTGGTTGCCCTCCTCTGAACAGCCTCCACTCTGTCTATGTCTATGTCTTTGCTGAGATGGGGTCTCCAGAATTGCACGCAGTACTCCAGATGGGGTCTCACTAACTGTCTGTACAGAGGAATAACAACTTCCTGTTTTCTACTGTTGATGCCTCTCCCTATGCTTCCCAGTAACCCCCAAGCCCTCCTTACTGCCTTCTCACATTGTTTGCTCACCTTTAGGTCATCTGATATAATTACTCCTAGGTCTCTTTTGATTTTGTTGTTGTCATTAACTCACCTCCCATTGTGTACTCTTCCCCTGGGTTTTTGTTTCCCAGATGCATTACCTTGTACTTCTTTACATTGAATCTGAGCTGCCACATATTTGACCATTCGTCGAACCTTGCCAAGTCCCTTTTCATTCTTTCCACCCCACCTTGTGTATCAACCCTGTTGCAGATCTTTGTGTCATCTGCAAAGAGACATACCTTTCCTTCCTGGTGCTCTCCAATGTCACTTATAAAGATGTTAAAGAGGACCGGTCCCAGTACCGAACCTTGTGGTACCCCGTAGTTACACTCCTTTCTTCACTGTGGACTCTGTTTACTATTACCCTTTGCATCCTGTTGTCCAGCCAGTTTTTTATCCAGGCTACCACCTTGGGACCCACTCCAAGGCTGGCTAACTTGTATATTAATCTTTTGTGTGAGACTGTGTCAAATGCCTTGCTAATATCTAGGTAGGCCATATCCACAGCCCCTCCCTGGTCTACTACTTTGGTCACCCAGTCAAAGAAATCTATTAGGTTCATCTGACATGACCTTCCTGTTGCGAAACCATGCTGCCTTGGGTCCGGTGCCCCACTGGCCTCTAGGTACTCAACAATTCTTTCCTTCAGAAGTGATTCCATCATTTTCCCTACCACTGAAGTCAAACTAACTGGTCTGTAGTTTCCTGCCTTTGCCCTGCTCCCACTTTTGTGAAGTGGAATCACATTTGCCCTCCTCCAGTCCTCAGGTACCACTCCATCCTCCCATGATTTGTTAAAGCGAGTAGTCAGTGGTGTTACTAGTTCTACCCCTAGTTCTTTTAGTATTCTTGGGTGAATCCCATCAGGCCCCATTGCTTTGTCCATTCTAGGTTTCAAGAGTTCTTTCAAAACCCTTTCTTCTGTGAATGGACTGGTATTAGCCCCCCTATTCAGAGTTTCTCCCTTGTTTGGTTTAGGTACCTCCCCCTCCTCAGCCGTTGTGAATACTGAGCAGAAAAATTTGTTCAGTATCCCTGCTTTTTCACTGTCACCCTCTGCCCACATTCCCTTCCCTTTATTAAGTCTCTGTACCCCTCCCTTGGTCTTTCTTTGCTCCCTAATGTACCTATAAAAAGTTTTATCCCCTTCTTAACAGAGTTGGCTATCTTTTCCTCAGTTTGTGCCCTTGCTATTCTGACTGCCTTCCCTGCCTCCTTCTGCTTTAACTGATAAAGTTCTCCATCCTGCTCCTTCTGTGTTTCCTTATATTTCCTGAATGCTGTCCTAACTGACAGGGTTCTGAGATTTGCTGTGCTAGGTTTAGAGCAGTCCCTTTGTCACAAAGCTTGGTGTTGGCCACGGCGAGCCAGTTCTGGTTAAAGTCCCCAAGTATATGGAGCTCGCCCCCAGAGGCCGGAGTGTTCAATGTGCCTAGGTGGTCCAGTATAGCAGGTGTATTGGAGTCAGGTGCGCAGTAGGAGCCTGCAATGTAAATTGGAGTAGAGTGGGGGAAGGAGATTTTTACCATTAGTGTGCAGTGGACTCTGATGGTGGAGACAGGGTGACCTGGGAGAACTGGATTGTGGAGGCAATATACATGGCTATGCTGGCCCCTTTTTTATTGCCCTTGCAGTCATGTCAGATGAGAGTATAGCCAGGTATAGATAATTTCGAGTCAGTGTTTTGGGACTTCAGCCAGGTTTCAGAGATAATCAGTATCTCCGGCCGGAGGGACATGGCGAGGGGCTGAAGCAGGGTAATTTTACGAAGGAGGCTGCATATATTTAGGTGGATCATTCTTAGGCCGCATGGGAGTTGGATTGGCAAAGAGGGGTTAGGTATGAGATGAATAGGTCCAGGGTTTGGCTCAACATCACCTGCAAGGAGTAACAGTAGTGTGATCAGGAGTTTGGTATTATGCACAGCCCAGTATAGCTTACGGGTGGTGGTATATGGCTTAGTAATAGGAGCTGTTGGCCTCTGAGCAAGGGGCAATAGGGCTAGGTGGCTAATTTGGAAGGTGGGTGGCAGTAAGGTGGGACCAGCTGATACTGTGTGGAGGTGACAGCCAGGGAGAGCGTCATCCTTGGTAGAGGAGGTATAAGTGTTATTTGGCAATCTGATGCTTGGTGCCCTATAGCCCAGCAGTTCAAGGTAGGAAGACGGGGAGAGGGACACCCAGGGGATGATGATAATGATAGAAGATAAGAGAAGCAGTAGCATTGTGGAGGGCAAGCAAAATGAGAGCAATTTTGGGTTTTGTTTTTGGTTTTAGTGGGTGTAGTGGCCACTAGTGATTAAAGGGAATAGCCTGCAAATGGGAAAGTGGGCTGATTGGTTTTTACAAGCATGTGACTTCTCCTACATAAAGAATGGTTTGCCAAGGGGGGTGGTGGGGTAGCTGACGCAAAGCATCAGCGGGGTTTGCTCAGTGCTGAGCTGCTTGCTGAGCTGAGATGCCATACCTGCTTGTTGGGCTGAGTAGCGGGGGGCCCACTCTCCAAATTCGGGGGAGGGCTTCTGTTCAAGACTCTGCTCTCACGACCTACTAAGCAGGCAAGGAGAGCTGCTTGTTGGGCTGAGTAGTGGGGGACCCACTCTCCAAATTCAGGGGAGGGCTTCTGTTCAAGATTCTGCCCTCTCGACCTCCTAAGCAGGCGAGGAGAGCTGCTTGTTGGACTGAGTAGTGGGGGACTCTCTCTCCAAATTCAGGGGAGGGCTTCTGTTCAAGGTTCTGCCCTCATGACCTCCTAAGCGGGTGAGGAGAGCTGCTTGTTGGGCTGAGTACTAGGGGGGCCTGCTCTCCAAATTTGGGGGAGGGCTTCTGTTCAAGATTCTGCCCTTAAAACCTCCTAAGTGGGTGAGGAGAGCTGCTTGTTGGGCTGAGTAGTGGGGGGCCCGCTCTCCAAATTCAGGGGAAGGCTTCTGTTCAAGATTCTGCCCTCACGACCTCCTAAGCAGGTGAGGAGAGCTGCTTGTTGGGCTGAGTAGTGGGGGGCCTGCTCTCCAAATTCGAGGGAGGGCTTCTGTTCAAGATTTTGCCCTCACGACCTTCTAAGCAGGCGAGGAGAGCTGTAATAGATGTGCCAGACTTCATTTTATAATTCAAATGCAATTCTTTATGTCCGAAGGAAACAGAAACTTGGAGCCAGATTTTCTACCATTCTGGGACTAAGTCCCTCTCCTCAGCTGTTGGTGTGAAAAAATCTCCGCACCTGTGGCCCTTCCCATTTTCAGCTTGTGCTGTGCACAGGTGGCAGGTACATTTGCAGAGGATGTTACATGTCTGGTCCAACCTAGCATAACATTCTGTCGCAGCTGCACCAAAAACAGTCTAAGCTGCTGTAAAATGGCTCCTTCTTTGAAAATCTGCTGCATACAGGAAAAACTGCGACTCTGCAGATGAAGATCCACTTTTGTCAGTTTTTCCTGCACCTAGGCCAAATCTGGAGAGGCTTTGGAAATCCAGCCCCTGGTATTCCAGACTCACCTATGAATTGCTTATTCCAGGTTCTGTCTCTTAAAGATCACAAAACCTGTGTTGTGGTTCCACTTTGCAAAACAAACCCAAATGTTATTGTAACTAGCAAGTTAATTTTATTTTCAAGTGATGCTGTTGAATGCGAACAGTTAGAAAACTGAAAGCTGAGGCTGATTTCCTTATTGATGGCTGCCCATTGGCTCAGTGGATGCACATTCCAGTTCCGTGCCAGTGACCTGGGATTGGGAGCAGATGTGGAGGATGAACAGGGAGGTGATTATATGCCAACTGGTGCCATGATCCCTGTGGTGAGTGCTTGTCTTCCGCCCCCTTCCCCCATAAGCAGTGGCATCCAAAGCCAATTCAGAAGGCTAGCAGTATCATCATGTGCGTGGAGTGAGGAAACTATAAAAACAAACAGGAGAAAAAACACTGGTGCCATCAGATTGGTTATTGTCCAAAGCTTGTGGAGGGTAGTTGACACTAGAGTCTGTCAGCTAACCCTCTGTAGAAAAAAACAAGAATCCTTTTTGGATTCCAAAACACTGGTGATATTCAAAAGTTGCTGGGAGTGCAGAAAATAATAAGGATGCAGGATAAGGCTGAGCTGGCAAAAATAGTTGCTCTATGAAATTGCCAACCTGTTTGGCCAAAACAAATATAAAATCATTATTTACTATTTCCCACAGTCCTGACCTCCGGATTTAACCCTGTCATAATATTCCATCAGTCTCCAACTACAAACTCCTGGTCCTAGTTTTGTTTCATAAAGCACAACATGTAACTAGCTGGCGACAGATAAAGATGCACTACTGAACACTATTCCTATCCCTAACTTTTGATTTATGCCACCCCTTCCAAATTAGCTTCTTGTCACCTGTAGTTCCTGTACCTCCGCTGGTAGTGCTGGTGTCCCAGTGCCCCTACAGAGCTCTCCTGATGATGCCAGCTATGATCCCAGGAGCATGCACTGATTCAGCAATGTAAGATTGTCCAGTCTCCCCCAACCCCTTACATTTCCAGTTTTTCTTTTCGCACTGTCTGCCAAACCCTATGTTATGCTGATAAGCACTGACACAGTTTAGTGCCTCCCTGCTTTGCAGTTCACAGTGATCTCAGTGTGAACATGTGGTACTTTTGTTTACACCACACCTTCATTATCTACCATCCCACAGTGTAGGGCTGTTTGGCATGGATGCATGAGAATAAGATGAAAGTCTTTGATGGGGAGAAGTGGATTTGTTCTTGTAATACATTTTTATCTGCAATATTATGGGATGTTGAATGCAGTCTACTATCAAAAACTGTCAGCAAGTATTAAAAAGGTTGTTATGAGTCATTGTTCTGCCAGTACTGTTCCAGTGCTGCAGGCGTTCACTCCTGGTTCAAGTAATCCCTTCGTACTGCTATTTTTGGCAGAAGGATACTGTTTGTCCTGTGACCATTGTCTAGTACTGTATATATTTTTTTTATTTTTTATGTCAGTTTATTACCATTGTGCTTGTCTGTAGGTGGTGCCTTGCTCCAACTCCTGTACAAGGCCCCTTCTTAGTTCAATCAGTACTCCATCAACCACAGTGTCTTGCCCCACTGGTTTATAATTCTGGGTTCTGTTTCCAGTCACCTCCCTTGCTGTGTATTTGGTTTGAACACTGATCTCTGTGATGTGGTCCCTGGGGGACCGTCCTTTTGGATTGCCCACTAGTGTACATGGGTGGTGACAGGCCTTGTTCATCATCCTGTCACCCATGGGAACTTTTTTCATGTTTCTCCGCCTACCTCCCTCTGCATGATCATGTTCACAACTGTCATGGGGGGTGGGGTGCCAGGCAGTGTGTGGTCACCCATATTGCCAAGGCATATCTGCCAAGCCTATGCCAGGTGTTGCTTTATGAGTGGTGCTGCACTGAGACCTCCCCATGAGAGTAGAGTGTCCGAGCAGATGCTCAGAGTCCTCCCTTCTGACCTCCAACCCAGAGATCCTGGGTTAGTGGCACAAAAGGTCCCCCATCACTTGGCGCCATAGAATCTGCTGTTATTACCATATTGTTAAAAGAGGAGTGTCCATTTTTAGAAGCCCCACATTGATTTGCACTTTTCTGCAGAGTTAAAAGTTTTTACTTTTAGCTGTTGTTTAAAATTTAACTTTTTTGTACTATTATTGTAACCCCCTTACAAATGGGGGTTCCTGAAAAGTCTTCCTTGAGCTAGCCTAAGTGCTCACTGCCAGGCTAGTGTTCTGCATTTTAGCAGATTAAATGTATTGCCAGAGAGTGCCTGTATAGCCTCTGTGTACTGTCTCTTTAAGAGCTGCCTGGATTGCAGTCTTAATTAATCTAAAAGGGAGCTCTGTTAGAAGATGTGCTTGTTTGCTGATCTGTGAGTAGTAATAATATTGCAGTTTGTTCTAGCCTGCCTTTTTTAAAGCAAGGACTGTTCTGTTTGTCTCCACCAACTTGGCCCGGGACTGTTAGAATGGGCCAATCAGTACTGTTGGGACTCTAAAATGGAGCCTGCCTACAGGGGCTTGGTGGGGTCAAAACTTGTAGGAATTGTAGGTTTTGCATTTTGGCACCTAAAATAGCCTGTAGGGGGAGCCCTTGTTGTGACTGACAGATCAGCCAACCAAACCTTTTGGATCTTGGGGAAATTCCCAAGCTGCTTACAGCTAGTTTCAGTTCTGAGTTGGGAATTGAAGAGATAACAGCTTGAATGATTCAGGCAGCAGCCCCAGCGTAGATTCGCACTGGAGAACTGTGGAAAGGCCTGAGTTTTGGCTTGCATGCCTGCCTGCTGTCCTGGAGAGGGAACTTGTGCCTTTTTCGGTCTGAATCTGAACTTGGAGAGTGAGGTGAGCCACTGAATTGTGACCAGGCTCCTACCTGAAGAAGACCGAAGATTTGCTAAATGCGATCGGCCTGTCTGGACTTCCACCCACCTCTGAACTCCTAGATTGTGCAAAGACTCTGTAATTGCAACTGGAGAGCCTTTTGCCTGGTACAGTGGAATTTCCTTACCTGTGAATGTGTTGTGTGCTTATAGTGGGTCGTGATTTGGTTCCCCACTGTGGTTTGAACTATATTCTGCTTACTGGAAGCCACATCCAGCCCCACGGACTGAATCCAAAATCATCTCCATTGGGCCTGGGCCTTGCCACACTGGCCCAACCCTACTACCCACTGCACAGAGAGAGCCATCGACGAGAGACCTGTCTGGGGATCAGCCCCCTGCTCAACACTTGAGCATGCTGCCTATTGCCACTTTTCTGCTCTAGATATTAGTGCACTACCTCAATTTGACAATGACAGCATTCAATGGGCTCAATCCCAAGATCCTATGATTCTGCCCACACTTCATGCCCTGCATGCAGGGAAAGATGTGCCCAAGTTGCATTCCCCTGACTTGTGAACTGCTCTATTGTTTAAAGAAGACCCCAGGTTGAAGCTTCTCAGTCAGTTGTTGTACAGAGAGAGTGGACTGTGGTGGTCAAGTAGACAGGCAGCAATTGGTCCTGCCCACAGCCTTTAAAGATTTGGTACTGAGGTCCCTCCACAATCACATGGGGCACCTTGGCATTGACAGAACTCTCGACTTGGTATGATCTCAATTCTATTGGCCCAAGATGGGGGCCAATGTTGAGCACCATGTAAAGACCTTCAGTCATTGCCTACAAAGGAAAGCACTGCCCCCTTGTCAATATTACTACCAGCACCCCTGTGGAACTGGTCTGCATAGACTTTTTGTGTTTAGAATCTGATCAGCAGAATATTGCCAATGTGTTAGTGGTTACTGATCATTTCACATGGTATGCGCAAGCCTTTCCAACTGAAGATCAAAAGGCTTCTAACGTTGCCAAGGTGCTAGTGGAAAACATCTTCGTCCACTATGGTGCCCCTCAGTGGATCCACTCTGACCAAGGCAGAGATTTTGAAAGTCAGCTAATCAGAGAAATGCTCTCTCTCTACGGGGGAAGGGATGCGGAAGTCAAGAAACACCCCTTATCATCCACAAGGGCACCCTCAACCAGAATGTTTTAACCGCACCCTTCTAGACATGCTGGGCACCCTCCATCCCAAAGACAAGCCTAAGTGGAGCCAGCAGATTAGCACCTTGGTCCATGCATACAATTGCACAAAACATTATGCTACTGGGTTCTCCCCCTACCGCCTCATGTTCAGGAGGGAGGCCCGACTGCCCATTGATGTCTGGTTTGGGGTCTCTCCAGATGGGGCCTGAGCCAAAAATTACCTACAGTATGTACAGAAACTGAAAGCTCAATTGAACCATGACTATCAACTGGCCCAGATAATGGCCACCAAAAGAAATGTCGCCAACAAAGAGAGGCATGATAACAAAAGTAAAGGCTCAAGAGCTTCAGCCTGGAGACCATGTGTTGTTACGCAATTTGGGACTGCATGGCAAACACAAAATTGCTGATAGGTGGCACCTTCTTCATCATGTAATAGTTGGAAAGTTGAATGATTTACCAGTGTACAAGGTGCGCCCGGAGAATAACTCCAAAGCTGTCAAGACTATGCACCGTAACCACTTGCTACCTATCGGCCAAGTCATAATTGAGGCTGAACCATCGGAGATTGATTCCCCTGGGCCGGTGACTCATGATGCTGCAAACAAGAGACAGAGTCAACCTACCCCAGTAGTTACAGATTTAAGGTTTCCCCCGCAGCAGGCCCAGAATTATAGTGACTGTCAGTCCACCTCTGACGAAAGTGAGTGTGGCAATGCCTATTACTCCTCCTATGAATTGAGTCAGCTGTTTCAAGGTAACCCTATGACTAATTGTGGGGATGAAGCTGGGCCTTCTGGACTGTCTAACCCCTCCAGCTTTGTCCTTGGATCCAATGCTCCCTGAAAGTGAAGTGCAAAGTATTACGTCTGATATTGCAGAGACTCTGTTTTGTGGAACTGTGTGAATTGCCCGAAGAAGGGACTGACAGTCTGAGACTCTCTGGTGACACACCAGAACTTGAAGAATAATGTGAGAGTGTTGGCAGCCCCCCTACAGTGCCACAAAGCCTAATTGTGCCAGAGCCTCCTCAAACTGAGCAACCTGGGCCTCTGTCAGAAGATAATGAGCAAAGTGTTGTGAAAACAGAGCCTACAGAGCAAGGAGCTGATGGTGCTCCAAGTTTGGACATTCCCATCCATGCAGAGGTACCCCTCACAAGTGACAAATGCTCCAAAGTTAGTGCTGAAAGTACAGAGACTGTGGCCGCTCCCCCCAGAAAGACTTGCCGAGCTGTCAAGCCAGTGCTATGCTTTAGTTATGATTCCCCTGGGAGGCCAGTGAATTTGCCTGTCAATGTGGTTCACAAAGGGATTTATGTTTCGCCAAGCTCACTGCCCAAATTGAGCTTGATAGCCAACTCCAGTTTACTTGTTCTTCCCTTTCACCATGGTGCCCCTGCCCCATCCAGCCCCAAGTTAGCTGACAGGGAAGGGTCCCCTCTTACATTGTTTAATATACAAGAAGTTATTCAATGAATCAGTATTATTTGTATGAAACCTGCGTAAGTATTTTCAATATGAATGTAGTAATGTGAAGTATATTGAAATGCATAGTAATGTAACAAGCTAATGATATATATGTCTCGTTTATATCGCATTTTTGATATTGTGATAGTACAGACTTGACGCAGACACCAAGTTTTCTCTAGGCAGAGAAGGATGTAACCCCCCTACAAATGGGGGTTCCCAAAATATCTTCCTCGAGCTTGCCTAAGCACTCACTGCCAGGCTGGTGTTCTGCGTTTTAGCAGATTAAATGCATTGCCAGAGAGTGCCTGTATAGCCTCTGTGTACTGTCTCTTTAAGAGCTGCCTGGATTGCAGTCTTAATCTAGAAGGGAGCTCTGTTAGAAGATGTGCTTGTTTGCTGATCATTTGTTACAGTAGTAATAAAACTGCAGTTTTGTTCTAACCTGCCTTCTTTGCAGCAAGGACTGTTCTGTTTATCTCCACCAACTTGTCCCGGGACTGTCAGAATGGGTCAATCAGTACTGTTGGGACTCTAAAATGGAGCCTGCCTATAGGGGCTTGGTGGGGTCAAAACTTGTAGGAATTGTAGTTTTTGCATTTTGGCACCTAAAATAGCCTGGACGGGGAGCCTTTGTTATGACTGACAGATCAGCCAACCGAACCTTTTGGATCTTGGGGAAATTCCCAAGCTGCTTGCAGCTAGTTTCAGTTCTGAGTTGGGAAGTGAGGAGACAACAGCTTGAATGATTCAAGCAGCAGCCCCAACATAGATTTGCACCGGAGAACTATGGAAAGGCCTGAGTCTTGGCCTGCATGCCTGCCTGCTGTCCTGGAGAGGGAACGTGTGCCTTTTTCAGACTGAATCCGAACTTGGAGAGCAAAGCGAGCCGCTGAATTGTGACCAGGCTTCTACCTGAAGAAGACCAAAGATTTGCTGAATGCGATCAGCCTGTCTGGACTTCCACCCACCTCTGAACTCCCAGATTGTGTAGAGACTCTGTAATTGCGATGACCGGAGAGCCTTTTGCCTGGTACAGTGGAATTTCCTTACATGTGAATATGTTGTGTGCTTATAGTGGGTCGTGATTTGGTTCCCCACTGTGGTTTGAATTGTGTTCAGTTGCTGGAAGCTACATTAGAATTTCCTTACATGTAAATGTGCTGTGTGCTGCTAGTGGGTCGCGATTTGTTTCCCCACTGTGGTTTGAACTGTATTCTGCTTGCTGGAAGCGACATCCAGCCCCATGGACTGAATCCAAAATCATCTCCATTGCGCCTGGGCCTTGCCACACTGGCCCAGCCTGACTACCCACTGCACAGAGAGAGCCATCGATGAGAGACCTGCCTGGGGTTCAGCCCCTTGCTCAACACTTGAACAGGAATGACGCCTTGGTGATTCGTGTCGATCCTGCTTCTCTGGGCACTCCAGCTCAACAACCTGCAGTCTCGATTTCATCCTGCCTGTGTCCAGCATTGGGTATTGTGAGTAAACATCAGGGCAGCTCCCTGCAACAACAGCTAAATCTAAAGTGTTGTCATCTGATTGTCTTGTTGCTTTTTTCTTTCACGAACTGAGCCCTCCGGCTCCGGATTACAAGTAGTGTGTTTTGTGCATGTTGCTTTTTTTCCATCACAGGGCCCCAACCAGCTGCAACGTTTCTGGCTAGCCCACCATTTTCCTACCTGGATACCCAGAGTGTGTGACTGTGTGGGGACTTAACGCGCATGCATAGCTGTTTGATTAATATAGCCTTTAAGCCAATCAACTAGATTACGCTCCTTCCTTGTTCAAGTTCCCTGAATAAATCAGATCTGACTTTTTTGCTGCATTTAACCTGACTGTGGTTCCAGTTTGTGCTAGAGTACTGTACTGTTGCTATTTACCGTGCATAACCTTGTTTTACAGGGGGTCCCCAGGGTCGAGTCAGAGGAACCAGACCTGGTGATAAGTGCAAACAGTGTCGATACTGGTATGGTGTACAAGGGGTACTGTGAAAGTGATTATCGTATATTGCTCAGGCCACTAGAAGGGAAAGGGGGGGTTACAGAGTCCTGGAGGGCTATTCCCAGGTTAGTTTGACCACTACCAACTCTGATCCTCGGGTGGAGGCACCCGTTTCAGAACTCAGGCCCCTTAACCTGCTACAGCCATGCAGGCAGGAATAGTAGCCCTTGGGATAGCACCACCTAGGGGTTATATTATTATTTTGTATGCTTTTTGCCCCTCAGTCCTCAGCTGACCCCATCGGCCTACTACTTACTCCCTGCCCCATCACCCATCATCTGTGGGATTTACCATCCCACTGCACAGTGCCCCATGGCTTGCGGGGCTCCCCGAGACACCCCGCTAGTTAACCCTGCTGTCCCCTTGCTGCAACATTACAGTAATAAAGCTGATTCAGTGACATCCCCTGTGGCTGAAGCTAGTGACTGGGTCAGCTACAGGAGATTCAATCTGCCCAAATGCCTGTATGAGATATTTATAGTCAACAAATTTCAAATTAGTCTGTGCTTATGTAACCCCCCTACAAATGGGGGTTCCCGAAAGTCTTCCTTGAGTGTGCCTAAGAGTCTATTGCCAGGCTGCTATCCTGTGTCTTAGCATTTTGAAAGTGTTTGTATGACAGTGCCTTAATGCCTCTGTGCTCTGTCTCTTTAAGAGCTGCCTGTAACATGGTGCTTATTTAATTTGGGAGTTGGCTGAGTGTTTCTATGCTCGAGTCCCACCTGAGCTGCCAGATAATCACTCCGTTCTGCCATCGCTATTTGCACAGAGGGAGCTCTGTTAGAAGCTGTACTTATTTGCTGACTATATATTAGCATAGTAATGATATTGTAGTTTGTCTAACCTGCCTTCTTTGCAGCATGGACAGTTCTGTTTATCACCACCGACTTGGTCCAGGACTGCCAGAAGGGCCAGTCAGTACCTTTGGGGGCCCTAAAATGGGGTCTGTCCACGGGGATCTTGTTGGAGGAATTTCTGTAGGAATCGTAGTTTTGAGACTTTGGCGCCTAAATGCACCTGGAGGGGGAGCCCTTGCTTTGACAGACTGAAGGATCTACCAACCAGAACCTTTTGTACTGAAGGGAAATTCCCAAACTGACTGCTGCAGTCAGTCAGTCTGGAGTTAGAGTTTGAAGAGTAAACAGCTTGAGTATTCGAGTAGCAGCTCCTGCATAGTTCACGTGGGAGAACTGTGGAAGGGCTGAGTTTTGGCCTGCCTGTCTGCTTTCCCTTGTGAGGGAGCTTTTCAAAGAATCGGACTGCTTTCGAAGCTGTGAGAGAGACTTAAGCCACTGAATTGGTGATCCAGCTTGAAACCTGAAGAAGACCCGAATTAGCAGGAAACTTGCTCAGAGAGACCAAGTATTCTCATTAAAAGAGTGGTACGTGGGATGTGTCCATGGTGCCAAGCATAACATATGCCTGTCACAAACTCACTCAGCAGGTCAGCCCTCTAGTCCCAAAGTGCCAGCCTCCGAGCATAGTCTTGTGAACAGTTAACAGAAACAGGGTAACCCTCCTGTCTGTTTTGTGGGTTCGAATCAACCTTTGGTCTCAGTTCTAGAGGGATTCAAACTGTGAACCTCTTGCTAGCATACCCAGTGCACAGGCTCAGATAATTCTGTCTTTGGTGGGCCAGATATCTTTGCCTATGGGCACCTAACCAGGTGTACAGAAATGAACCCTTAAAAACTCTAATAAAGACCTCAGATTAATCTTACCTTTTCCAGTTTGGTCTCACCATTCAAGCTTATGCACAGTGTCTGCTTTAACCATATATATTTCACTTGTTAAAGGAAGAAATTCAAAGACAGACCAAGTAGGCTCTAAAAATAGTTTTACTAAAATAGATAAAAAATATGTAAAACATAAAATACAGAACCATATATCACAAAACATACAAATCTTTTAAAAGAACAAGGTTTTAACAGTGCAATTCCTACTACAGTACTTAGATTTTATCTCTCTGTACCTGTATACTTGCTTAAAGTGCTCAAAGATGTTTCTTTGTCAGAGTGTAGATAAAAATATCTGAAGGAAAACAGAATTCTGTTTAAAAGCTGACTTTGCCCACTTCTTTGCACGAGGTCACCTAGCTCCTCCTCTGTTTTTGGAAAATCATACACCCAGGATATTTTATCATATTAGAAGGTAAGATAATTAAGGTTACATCAGCAGAAACTCCTTTCCCCATGTAACTTCCCCTATCAAGTCAGTAAATTTCCTTTCATCTATAAGCAGTATCCTCTCTCACACCGACATCAAAGCATTTATTGACTTTGCACCAGTATCACATAATCCTGCACTCTTCCCCCTAAATGCCATAAAAGTTTATGATTTCCCTCTTAGCAACTACAGCTATAATTAACTTAGATAAATAGGAGATCCTTGATCAAGGCCTGTTCTACTCTGTAATTAGCTTCTGGCCTTACAGGTAACACCTTGTATCTAAAACCTGTGTGTGTGTGTGTGTGTGTGTGTGTGTGTGTGTCATATTTGCATGCTGTTTCAGCATTTCTCATGAGAGACCGTCCATAACACATTTTTATGTTACAAAAAATGATACAGTGATCAGAACCAGCTGTCCAAGTGTCACAATTCCTACCCACCTAGACTGAATTTGGGGGCTGTATCCCCTGCATGGGATTAGCTTCCCAAATCAGTTCACTCCTTGTACACCTGAGACAGTCCATCAGAGATCTGATTTTTGGCTCCAGCTCTATGTACGATTGTCAGATCATACCCTTGCAAAGCAATACTCCATCTTAGCAATCTACCATTGTTTTTCCCCATCTGTGTCAGCCAAACCAGGGGTTTGTGGTCAGTCTGTACCACAAAATGCTGCCCATATAAGTATGGCTCTAATTTCTTTAGGGCCCACATATGGCAAGACATTCTTTTTCCACCGCGGAGTATGCCTGCTCCCTGGGAAGTAACATTTTACTCAGGTAGGCTATTGTGTGATCCCTCCCTTGGGACGGATGTCTGACTCAGTACTGTCCAATACCCACATCTGAGGCATCAGCCTGAACTATAAAGGGTTTGCTATAGTCAGGAATTGTCAAAACAAGAGCACTACACAGTGCTTCCTTTAGTTTGGAAAAGGCTTCCTCACAGGCTGGGTCACAGGTAATTTTCTTGGTCATCCTTTTCTTTGTCAGGTCAGAGAGGGGAGCAGCCAGGGCACTGTAATTGGGTACACATTTCCTGTAGTACCCTGCTGTCCCTAGAAAACTCCTGACCTGCTTCTGTATTTCTTATCTGGGCCATGCCTGGATTACCTCTGTCTTTATTTGGTTAGGACGGAGCTGTCCTCGGCCTACCACATGCCCGAGGTATGTTACATCTCCCATGGCCACCTGGCACTTTCTGGCTTTGACAGTGAGCCCAACCCTCTGTATCCTGCCCAGCACTTCCCTAGGGTGGGATAGGTGTTCCTCCTAGCTGGTACTAAAGATGGCAGTGTCATCCAGGTACGCTAAGGCATACTCCTCAGCACCATTTAACACCTGGTTCACCAACCTTTGGAAAGTGGCCGGGGCATTCGTCATTCCAAAAGGCATTACTTTAAACTCGAATAAGCCTATCGGAGTAATGAAGGCCAACCTTTCCCTAGCTCTTTCTGTCAACTGTACCTGCCAATACCCCTTTGTCAGGTCAGTAGTCGTAAGGTAGGTTGCCCCTCCCAACTTGTCCAGGAGTTCATCCATCCGGGGCATCGGGTCGGCGTCTGACTTCTTGACTGCATTCAGTCCACGATAGTCCACACAGAAATGAGTAGAGCCATCTGGCTTAGGCACAAGGACTACGGTGAGGCCCAGGGGCTGTGGGATCTCTGGATTATCCCTAAATCCAGCATCTCCTCCACTTCCCTCCTAATGTCCTTTTGGACAGCCTCTGACACTCGATTTGCGGTCCACCATATGGGCATCTGTGTCCCTGTCTCCACATCATGCGTCGCCAAGGGGGTTAGTCCAGGCTTGGCACTAAACAACGGGGCAAAGTCTGCTACTTTCTGGATCTGGTCTGGGGCCAGCTGGGGAGACAATTTGCTGCCTCCACAGAGGACTTCCACTTACTTTCTTCCAGCAAATCCAGAAGGGGGTCTCCTTCATCTGTCCCCTCCCCAGGACTACACACTGCAAACACCATGTCAGCCCTATTTGCATATGGCTTCATCATCTTGACATGGTACATCCTTTCTGTCTGTCTTCTGTCAGGTAACTCTATAATGTAGTTCACGTCATTTGCCTTCATAATCACTTTGTACGGTGCTGCCCACTCAGCCTGCAGCTTGTCTTTCTGGACCGGAATAAGGACCATGACTTCCTGATCCACCATGTATGAGCGAGCTCTGGCTCTGTGGTCATACCATACTTTTTGTTTCTGTTGGACAGCTGCCAGGTTGCTCTGGGCTGTCCCCATAAGCTCCTTCAGCCTTTCTCTAAACCTAAGGATGTAATCCACATTGGGAGTTCCCTGGTGAGCTTGCCTTCCCAGTCCTCCCAGATCAAGTCTAGGGGCCCATATATCTGGCGTCCATATAAGAGTTCAAAGGGGGAAAATCCAGTCGACTCTTGGAGCACCTCACCATGTGCAAACAACAGGTGGGGAAGGTATTTCTCACAGTCCCTCCCATGCTGTTCAGCAAATGCCCGGAGCATTGACTTCAGGGTACCATTGAATCTTTCCACAAGCCCATTGGCTTGTGGGTGATATGGTGTCATGCATCTCTGCACCACCCCACACTTGTTCCATAAACATTTCATCAGGTCCAACATGAAGGAACCCCTTCAATCGGTGATAACCTCCTGCGGAAACCCAACAAGGGAGAAAATCACAAGTAAGGCATCTGCCACTTTGTCTGTCCTCAGTGAGGATAGGGAGACTGCCTCTGGGTACCAAGTGGCATAATCCACCACAGTCAGGAGGAATCTCTTCCCTGAGGAGCTGATGGTATTTAAAGGCCCCACAATATCCATTCCCACCCTCTGGAATAGCTTCTGGCCTTCCAGGTGACACCTCGTATCTAAAACCTGTGTGTGTGTGTCATACTCACATGCTGTTTCAGCATTTCTCATGAGAAAAAGTCCACAACACATTTTTATATTACAAAAAATGATACAGTGATCAGAACCAGCTGTCCAAGAGTCACAACGCCTGCATGATGACTGACTATTTCGAGAGAGGTTCTGACACCTTGCCCCAGCTGACATAGATGATGTTAGGAAGCACCTACAGGAAATGCTCACTGCTGGCATTATTCAAGAAGCCCATATACATCCCCCATCATAGTGGTGCATAAAAAGAACAGATCCATGAGGATGTGTGTGGACTATAGGACCCTCAGCCAATGGACTATCACAGATCAATACACCATGCCACGCATACAGGATGCCCTGAATTGCCTGAACGGGAGTCAGTGCTTCTCAGTACTGGATCTCCGCAGCCGATATTATCAGATTCCGATGGCCCCGGAGGACCATGAGAAAACAGCCTTCATATGTCCTTTAGGGTTCTATGAATTCCTGCGGATGCCACAGGGGATTTCGGGTGCCCCAGCCACTTTCCAGAGATTGATGAAACATGCGGTGAGAGACATGAACTTGCTGGTATGTTTAGTGTACTTGGATGATGTCATTGTTTTCGGACGCACGCTAGAGGAACATGAGATCAGACTGTTCAAAGTCCCCAATCATTTGGAAGAATTCAGCCTCAAGTTATCCATAGACAAGTGCTAGTTTTTTCAAACATCTGAGAAATATGTAGGACACATAGTGTCTACGGAAGGGATACAGACAGATCCCAGTAAAATTGAATCTTGACCACTTGTCCCCAGCCCTGTAACCTAAAAGAGCTACAGCATTTCCTGGGGTTCTGTGGCTACTACCGCAGGTTCATCAAAGACTATTCAAAAGTAATTCGACCACTCCTCAATCTTACCCAAGGCTACCCCCCTACCAACCGCAAATACAAAAAGGGGGCTATTAAAGACCAAGAGAAAATGTATTTTTGAACAGGTGAGCCTTTTGGGAATTGGTGGACACCCGAATGTGAAGCAGCTTTCTTTGAAGTCATATACCAGCTCACCCACGCCCAAGTCCTGGCCTGTGCTGATCCTACCAAGCCCTATGTTCTGCTTATGGATGCTAGTTTGCAGGGCCTTGGGGCTGTGCTATATCAAGACTATGAATATGGCTTGAGACTGGTAGCTTTCACCAGTAGGAGCTTGACCCTGTCAGAGCGGAACAATCGGTCCACAAGTTGGAATTCCTCACCCAAAAATGGGCCATAGTTGACCAGTTTGATGAGTACCTCTATGGGGCAAAGATATTAGCGAAGACTGACAATAACCCTCTGACCTATGAGCAGACTTCAGCTAAATTGAATGCCACTGGGCACCGTTGGCTTTCTGCCTTATCGACTTATGATTATGCTGTTGAATACAGACCGGGACTAAACCATATTGATGCCGATGCCCTGTCACAAACGCCAGTTTCTAAGAACAATTGGGACAGATTGTCTGAACCTGACATCAAAACATTATGCTAAAAGTTTGATAAAGATGAATAAATGTCTGCGGGCACAGTGGACTGTCTAGCATATTGTTTGGGCCCTCCTGATACCTGCATACCAGCTGCCTATTGCCATTTCTCTGCTTTGAATATCAGCGCACTACCTCAGTTCGATAAAGACAGTATGCAGAGGGCTCAATCCCAAGATCCTATGATTCAACCAGCACTTGACGCCCTGCATGCGGGGAATGATGTGTCCAAGTTGCATTCCCCTGACTTGCAAACTGCTCTGTTGTTCAAGGAAGGCCCCAGGTTAAAGTTGCATGATCAGTTTTTATACAGAGAGACAGCGGATCATCATGGTCAAGTAGACAAGCAGCAGTTTGTTCTACCCATGGCCTTTAATCAGCTGGTACTGAGGTCCCCTCCACAATCACATGGGGCACCTCGGTATTGACAGAACTCTTGACTTGGTATGATCCCAATTCAACTGGTCAAAGATGGGGGCAGATGTCAAGCACCATGTAAAGACCTGCAGTCATTGCCTCCAAAGAAAAGCCTTGCCTCAGAAGGCTGCCCCCTTGTCAATATCACTACGAGTGCCACTCTAGAATTGGTCTGCATAGACTTCTTGTGCTTAGAACCCGACCAAAAGAACACTGGCAATGTGTTGGTAGTTACTGATCATTTTACATGGTATGCACAAGCCTTCCCAACTAAAGATCAAAAGGCCTCTACTGTGGCCAAGGTGCTGATGGAGAAATTCTTTGTCCACTATGGTGCCTCCCAAGCTGATCCATACTGACCAAGGCAGAGACTTTGAAAGTAGATTAATCAAAGAAATGCTTTCTCTGTGGGGGGAGGGGGTGCAGAAGTCAAGAACCACCCCCTATCACCTGCAGGGGAGCCCTCAACCAGAACACTTTAACCGCACCCTTCTGGACATACTGGGCACCCTCCATCCAAAAGACAAGCATAAGTGGAGCCAGCAGATTAGCATCTTGGTACATGCGTGCAATTGCACCAAAAGTGACACTACTGGGTTCTCCTCCTACCGTCTCGTGTTCGGGAGGGAGGCTGGACTGCCAGTTGATGTCTGCTTTGGGGTTTCTCCAGATGGGGTCCAAGCCAAAAACTACTTGCAGTACGTACAGAAATTGAAAGATTAGTTGAATCATGCCTATCAACTAGCTCAAACTATGGTTGCTAAGCGAACACTCGCCAACAAAGAAAGACATGATTGACGAGTAAAAGCCCAGGAGTTGTTGCCTGCAGATAGGGTGCTATTATGTGGTTTGGGACTACATGGAAAACACAAAATTGCTGATAGATGACACCATCTCCCCCACATAGTAGTTGGTAAATTGGATGATCTGCCAGTGTATAAGGTGCATCCAGAAAATAATTCCAAAGCTGTTAAGACCATGCACTGTAATCACTTACTGCCCATCGGCCAAGTTATTATTGATGCTGAACCAACACCTGACACTTCTCCTGGGCCACTGACTTGTGTTGCTGCAAAGAAGAAACAGAGCCAACCTGACTGTGTTGTTCCAGAACTAAGGCCTTCCCCTCAGCAGGCCCAGAGTGATCATGATGACTGTTAGTCTCTGATGAGAGTGACTGTGATAATGCCTATTATCCCTCATATCAGCTGAGTCAGTTGTTTCGAGGCAATCCTCTGCAGAATCGTGGAGATGATGCTGGGCCTTCATAACTGTCTTACTCACCAGCTTCCTCCTTTGACCCAGTGCCCCCTGAAAGTGAGGTGCAAAGAATCACGTCTGAGGTTGGAGATTCTCTGTGTCTTGTAGAACTGTTTGACTTGCCCGAAGAATGGGCTGATGGGCTGAGTCCTACGGAGCTCAGTCGGCTGCTGGCTGTGGTGGTGAGAGATGGGTTATGCCAGTCGCCGGCTGGGGATGGGGGTGGGGCAGACTGGCACTGCTGGGTGGGGTGGGGCCACTAGACCACCAGGGATATTGGAGTTTTATTATTGTACACTGTGTGGTGCTGCAGGGACCTGGGCTTCGGGTCAGGGGACAGAGCTGCCCTCTTGAGATATTGCAGCATGGGGATTGGAGGCTGGGGGTGAGCATCCCTGCAGGGCCAGTACTGTGTGGGGATCAGGGGCTGGGGGGTGGGTGATGCCCTGTGGGGCAATTCCAGTGTGGGGGTTCAGGGGCTGGGGGGGACAGTGCTGCCCTGTGGGGCATTTATGGACTTGAGGGATCAGGGGCTGAGGGTCCCACAGCCCTGTGGGGCTTTTCAGGCATGGAGGGGGGGGCACCTGTGCCCAACTGCGGGATGGTTACGACTTGCAACATGCCTCACCTTTACACCCTGCATTTGGCGTAACTTTAAGCATGTTGCAAGTCGCAGGACTTAGCCATGGTACCCCTGCCCATTCCAAAATTGGGCGCAGGGTTCATGGCATAACTGGGAATTGCGCAAGTCACATTTGGCAGCAACGTGCGCCATCCTTGTAGAATCGGGCCCTCTGTGCTATACTACTTGAAGTACTTGACTCGACGCAGCCAGCAGTGCTGTGCTGACATATTAGGGAAAAAATCTCCCTGTGTTTTACTACTTAAAGTACTTGACCCAATGCAGCCAGCAGTGCTGAACTGACCTGTTCGGGAAAAAATATCCCTGTGTTTCACTACTTAACGTAATTGACGCAACACAGCCAGCGGTGCTGTACTGACCTGTTATGGAGTCAATGTCCCTGTTTTTGGTGGCTACTGGACGCAGCCAGCAGTGCTGTACTAACCTGTTAGGGAGGGTTTGAATGTTTTAAGTACACGGGTGAACCTAACTTGTAGCCCTAATGTACAGTCTCCTCCATATAATCTTTCACCATTTTTGCAGCAAAGACTTCTGGTACCTCAATAGCCGGCTGAGCCTTTCCAATTATCTTTATCAGACCAAAGTCTGACAGTATGTCCCACAGTAGTTTGTCTTCTTGTGATATTGCTGTTCTGGTTGGTGTTTGATGGCCAAAAACATCAGTAGTGGTAGTACCAGCAGCAGCAGCAATGACGATCCTGCTCCCTCTCTCTCCACAAGATTTTGTTCAAAATTTGAATGTTGCCAAAAGGACACTGATAATGTACTACTTTTCTCAAGTATACATGCTCACAGTTGCTCAATTAATAGTTCACAATAATATTCCAGGTCCATAAAGTCATGTGGTTTGAAGAATGTTTCAATTGTATCCTTAAACCAAGGATCCAGAAGTGTGGCCAAAATGTAATGTTCAGCTTTGCACATATTTATAATGCGCTTGTCACTCAGGGAAGGTCTGTAACATTTTCCCGCAAGTGATGCAGCACTGATGTCGTCATTGTCAAGAAACTGTGACTCAAGATGCTCCAGTCTCAGCCTGATGAGTGAAATTAAGGGTAGTATCTGACTTAGCCCAGCACCCTCAGAGCTCACCACTCAGGTAGTCTCCTCAGAAGGTTTAAGGACACAACAAAGATTCTCCATCAGGCGCCACTGATTGGGGCTGATAGCCTGATATTCACCTCCTTTCCCAATGCCATGTTGGACTACATATTGATGGATGACTTTCTTTGTTCAGGCATTCTCAACATCATATAGTAAGTGGAATTCTATCAGGTTGGAACTTCCTTTATCATCTGGTGGACAGGAAAGCTATTTTCAATATGAATCTGCCGCAGCAACTTTCAGGCTTTAACAAAATGGCTAAAGTGGGTGCAAACAGTGCGGGCAGCTGCAATCAAGTTCTGAACATTTCTCTCTCTTCATTGATAAAATCTTTTACAAACAAGTTTATAATGTGTGCAAAGCATGGTACATGTGTAAAGTTGCCAAGCCTTACTGCATTCGTAATATTTGAAACGTTGTTAGACACTATAAAGTGGTTATAAGAACTTTGGAGTCAGCCACACATTTTCTTCAAAGCCCTCTAGAAGATGTTGCGCTTTGTGGTCTTTTTCAAAACCATAAATACGTAATGCTGCCTGCCTTCGAACTGTGAAAGTCCCTGACATCATGCAGCTGCTGCTGACAGTGCCATTACATGATGAGGAGGAGGAGGAGGCGGAGGGAGGAAAGTTTACCCGATGGCTAGTCACAGCCATATAGTTAGTCGTCTGGCCACTGGTCCACGTATCTGTCATGACAGGAACTGTTTTGTCCACTGAACCTTTCAGAGCATCTACTGGGCATAACCAGTTTCTACAATATATAACCACGTTCTACCCAGTTCTACTTGAGTATAAAGAAATCCACGTATTTTATTTTGTATGTTTGGGAACGTACATGTAGTACTAAGATTCTAACCTTAAGAATAGTAAGTTTTGTAAAGCTTTGGCACACTGAAATAGAATCCTATGCACCAAAGATTTGTAATACATACCATTCTTAGTACTACATGTACTTTCCCAAACATGCAAAAACAACACATCTGTGGATTTCTTAATTAAGTAGAACCAGGTAAAATGTGGTTATATATATTGTAGAACCTGGTTATACCCTGTAGAACCTGGTTTTACTTGGTAGAACTTGGTTATAGCTGGTAGAATCAAGTTCTACCTGGTACAACCTGGTAGAACTTTATTTGGTTCTACTCAGAAAGTTTGTGAGGTAAAACTTTTAGAGGTTTGCGCAGCCCTAGATTTTATGTGGTTAAAACAAACAAGGGGCATAAAATGCATTAAAGGCCTGCTCAGCGTTAGCTTCCTCCCCCTCTTATCTGAACAGCAACAACTTTGTATATGGAAACAGTTTAGACTAGTGGTCGTAGGACAGGGCTGTAAACCTAACACCATGGTTTGAATCCCACGACTACCACTTACAGTGTGACCCTGAGCCAAGTCGCTTAGCTTCAACTACAGGGTGTGCACAAATGGTGTGGTGTAATACGATGGCATAAAATTAAATGTATAAATAACCTGCACTACAGATGAGCTAGAATTTTATTTGGGGGATGTACCATAATTAGTGTATCTAGTATTAGAGTTGTGTAAAACAGTGATGTAATTTAAATTTGTTTAGTATACTTTGTTACCTAAATTAGTACTTTTGGTATATGGTAGCTTAAGTCCACAATAGTCCCTCTGTGCAATTTTTTATATTTTATGCTGAGCCCTTTTTAAGTGCCAAGGGATTGTAGTTTGGCCCTGACAAGGTGGCCAGCTGATCCCTTCTACTTCCTGATTCAACTACATGCCCCTGTGCTGTCTCTTGCATCACTACTTGCCAGAGCGTGGGGCAAGACCCACTGAAATGAACAGGATTTTTCCTTACTTTGTTACACACTGTGATGGTGACTTGGAGATTAATAAGAGCCACTGATCGATTAACAAGGCCCTTGTTAGTCGATCAGTGGCCCTTATTAATTTGAGTCTTCCTGAAAAAAAAAAAATCAAGTCCCTTAGCCTCCCTGGGAATAATCTCTCTTTAGTCTCCCCCTCTAATCCATTTTTGTGCTGCATGAATCTCCCTGTGCACTGTAAACACACTTCCCTCTCCCAGATTGTAAGGTGTTTTGTGATATTGTGTGTATGAAAGGTGTTACATAAAACCAAAATCCTTGCCTTTCCTAGGGCAGCTCTAGTGCCTTTAATGTGGCAGAGCCAATAATCTTTAACAAATGTCCGGGAGCTGGAGGCCACCACAGCCCCTTGAAAAGTTTTTTTTTTTTTTTTTGATATGTTAAAGGGTATTTTAGAGGTCTTCCAAGGTATTTCTTCTATAAAATGTAACCCCGATGATACCACAAATCAGGGGTAGAAACTAGGAAAATAATCTGATATGCAAAATGGATACCAAAACCCCCACATAGCTCAAAATGCAAGATGGAATACTAAAAACCCCACATGGCTCAAATTAAATTGTATACTAGCATGTTTGGAATACCAAAATTTGGCTTGGAATACCAAAATCAGTTTTGTAGTAATCTGTCAGGATTATCATATTGTCCTAATTGCTTTGATTGCAGTTACAGATTCTGGCCCCAGGAGAGCTGTGATTTGGCAGAAGATGGCTGAAATTGATGTCCAGAGTCACTGAGTCTCCCCAAACAGAGGACAGGAGCGCATTTAAACAAAGTTCTTTACACAAAAAGAGAAACATTTCTGCATGAAAACCCCACCTCACCCACTAGCATACTCTCCTCACCCCCTCCCACAACCCAGACCCTTTAGAGTTTCATTCCCTCACACCTAAAATCTTCTAGAACCCTACCTGCCCCCCCACAGACCTAGCAAAGTTCATAAATTGTATGTCAATTTCAAAAGTGAACTTAGTGAAATTTGAAGAACCCTGCACCAGTTCACCACCACCATCACCCACCTCCCTCACCCCGTACAGTCCCCAACAGTCTTAAGTATAACCACCCTATCCCCTCTGGCAGAAGCCAACTGTACTACACCCCTTAGGCTCTACGACGTGAAATATTTTTTCTTGTAAAAGAAGAAAACCATCCTATGTTGGAGCAAGTACCCTTAGCCTTTGTAGCCCACCACAATAATTAATGAATTGATGATGTACTGTCATATAGTAATACCTGATTGGCCTCTTCTCACTGTCCTGGGTCCGGACTGATCAAACCATTACCAAGCCATCCTAACTGAGAGACTCCCTGTTTTCATGACATCTGGCTCCTCCAGGAGGTTTTGTTCAGGCTAGTCACTTCCTCAGTTATTTTTTCCCCCAGTTCACTCGGGGAGGGGGTAATCTTTACTTCAGGTAATGGCCGGGCCAGGGTTTAATTTTTTTTCAGTCTCCTGGAGGAATCAGATGGTCACAAAAGCAGGAAGTCTGTCTGTCAGTCAGGATGATTTGATAATGGTTGATTGGTCTAGGACAGGGATGGGGTAGTGGCTGGCTAGTTGGGAGCAATTTGGCAGTGGGCGTATTGTGGGTGACAGGTTCCTGGGGAGTGGGTGTGTTTGGACCACAGTTATTGACTCTGACTCTGTAGTTCTTTGGATGGCAGAGCTGGACCCTCAGTGCCTCCTTCAGTGCCACCAGCAGCACCAGTTCTTCTCTGACCAAGGTGGCACCTCCTCTACTTTCCACATTCCACAGCACACCTAGCCAAATGTAGGGGTCCCCCAGCTTCACCAGCAACAGAAGCCTTAGGGTAAGGGAGCTTGGGAGGGGAGACACAAGGGTGGGGGAAGGGGGAGGTGTTTCTTTCTGAGCTACAGGGGTCTGTTTTTACTGTGTACCAAGTGGGGGTGGTAACATATAGTTGCATGCGGAACTGGGAATTCTGATTCCAACTCTGATTTTGATGCCTTAACTGGTGTCAGAATGGAATCTGACTCCGAATCAGAATTTCTGATAATCAGACTGATGCCAGTAGAAGGGAATTGGACATTTCCAATTGTCCTTAGTTTAAGCCCTGTCACAGTCTTGGCTTTAGCCACCTCTCTGGGCAGTTTATTCCAGTTGTCCACCACCCAGTCTATGAAAAAGAACTTTCTCACATACCTCTTGAGTCCTCTCACCAGCCTCCACCAAGTCCTTTAATCAATGCCCCCTGCTTTCCTCCTGAACAAGTCCTTACAGTGTACCCGGTTTATTCCTAGTCAAAACTTGTACATTTCAATCTTATTCCCTCATTTCCCTCCTCAGTTTCAGTGTATACATGTTAAGGTCTGCCAACCTTTCCTCAAATGACTACCCCTGCTGCCCTTGGATTATCTTCATTGCTCTCCTTTGTAAGGTCTATATGTGGTCCCTGTCATTCTTAAGGTATGAACTCCAATTCTGTGTGCTCTGTGCCAGGTGTGGCCTCACCAGAGACCTATATGGGGTAGTATCACCTTTCTTCTACTGTCAAATCCCTGTCTGGTACATCCCAACACCCTGTGTACCTTCCCATATGCCTTGTTCACTAAGCTGCGAACTTGATGCTGTCACTAATTATTACCCTTTGGTCCCTGTCCTCTGTCATCACCATCACCCTTACTCCTCCAATCCAGTAGTTTGTTTTAGGATTGTATCTGATGATGTGCATTATGTTGCACTTTTTGCTTTAAACTTTTGCTGCCATAAACTTGACTACTTTTCCAATTTCTTCAGGTCCCTTTTCATTTCTCTAACTCCCTCCTCAGTGTCCATTCTGCCGCAGCTCTTAATGGGGCCTATTCACAAACATGAGAGGGGGTACACGTGAAAGGCACATATCCCCCCCCCTGCACAGCTCGGCACCCATGGGAGATCCGCACAGGGACTGCATTCATGAACACCAGTCTACCCAACTCCCATATGTGGCCCCCACCCACCCCGGCACACAGGTTTGCAGGGGAGGGCAGGTGAGGAGCAGCGGCCCAAGGTGCACAGCCAATCAGCTGCCTGGACTGGGTCCTGCAGCGGATCCCTTGCACCTGAGGGGTGCCATGATGGTCCTGGCGCACAGAGCACTGGGCACAATGTCGGGGGGGGTGTGAAGGCTGGCTGACTACCCCCTGCCTTTCCAGTGTGCCTTGATGGCAGGGGAGTCCTTATTAGGGAGGCCGATACCTCCTGCCATGTCTGCCACAGTGGGCAGCAGCTTCCCCGGGGGGGGTGTAGCCAGCTACCCATGGTTTATGGCTGCCCCTAGATTGACGTAGCTGCTGGCCACCACGCGCAGCACTCTATGGTTTTGTGAAGTGCGTGGAGTGCTGCCATGGCCTGCACCATGCCCTCCAGTCTGCTCCAGTGCAAAGCTGTGCACTCAGCCGGGGAACAGCTGCTTAGGGGGGTGGAACTGCGTGGTGAATACCACGGATGTGGCACAGTGGCCACGGGCAGGTGCGGGGTTGGTTACATGCCCCAGTTACGTGGCGCGTACCCACTCCACACCTTCGTGAATAGGGCCCAATGTCATCAGCAGAAAGGCATACTGTACATTATTGTGGAGTCCACTTCCTATATCCCAAATGAAGATATTGAAGGGCACTGGTCCCAGAACTGATCCCTGTGGTATCCTGTTCGTGACTTCCCTGGGCTCTGAGTGTACCCCATTCACAACCACCCTCTATATCCTGCCCTCCAGCCAGAACCCTGTGCACTTAGTCAGGATGTCCCCTATCCCCAGGTCATCCAGCTTGTTTGCGATCCTTCTGTGTAGGATGGAATCAAGCCCTTGCTAAAGTCATGGTACAGCATATCCACTGCTTGCTCCCTGTTTGCTGCTCTTATACCCCATTCAATAAAGCCAATCAGATGACTTTTGCAAGACCTTTCTGCTACAAACCCATGTTGCCTCCTGTCCAGCGATTAATTTGCCCCTCCCAAAACAAATTCCACTGTTTGTTCCTTAAAGATGGTTTCCAGCAGCTTGCCCACAATCAAAATTATATTGCAGACCATGTTTTGAAGTGTCTTGAGACTGCATCTGTTGAAAGGGGAACTGTTATCACTAAGAGCCTCACACCCAAGTGTGGGGATTGTCCTAACTTACACTTTGTGGTAAAAACATATTACTGTTTACTGTAGTATAGTAGTTTGCATCACAGTAATTCTGTTGACTTGTAAGCTGACATTGTCTGTAACTACAAATCTCAGAATCCCCTGCTGCTGTCATCAGAGGAGGGCAGCAGCAGTGGGAGATTCAATAGCCTGCAGTGCATTTTACACTTTTATAAGCACTGATCATTTGTTTGCTGTTCCTGCAGTCCTCCTGGGGCCAAGTACAGTCACAGATGACTGTGCTTAGTTCCAGGAGAACAGCCGAACCAACAAACATATTATCAGAGTGTAAATAAAAGCTCTAAAATACACTACAGCCTCTTGAGCCTCTAACTGCTGCAGCCTGCCTCTGATGTCAGCTGCAAGGGATTCTGGGATTTGTAGTTACAGAAAATGTCAGCTTGCAGGACAACAGAATTAGTGCAATACAATCTACCACACTGCAGTGAACAGTAAGTAAACAAAATGTTTTTGCTCACAGAGTGCAAATTAGGACCAGACCCATACTTGGGTGTGGGGCTCTTAGTGCTGACAGTTCCTCTTTAAGTATGTAACTAGACTGATGTTCACTGTTATTTGTACTTTTAGTTTTCTGCTTTTGTAATTGCAAGTCTGCTTTTCTGCAGCTTGCAAAGGTCGCTGTATTGTTGTTGTATGGTTTTAGAATTGCCTTGTAATTTTTCCAGGTCACATTTGAATACAGGTACTGTGATTGTCTAGTGTGCTTGCCTCATAAAAGCTAAATAAATTGAAATGAGACTGATAGGTCTGTATTTTATTGGGTCGCCCTTGTCCCTGCTCTTGTGAAACTGCACCATGTCTGCTGTCCCCCCCTCCCAGTCTACTGCAACTACCCTCAGATATAGAGAACAGTATAACAGATCTACCAGTGGTGCTGCTAGTGTCCGTCTCACCTCTTTCAGCACTAAAGAGTGCATCAGGACCAGGTGCTTGTCCACCTTCAAGGATTAGAGACCCCAGAGCACCCCTTCCACTGAGATTGGATCTAATTTCAGTCCATTCCCTTCCCTCTGTTTGGTCTGCACACCACACCACACTCTGATAGTGGCCCCCTTCCTCCACTGTGGACGCTGAACAAAAATATTTTTTCTGTATGTCCGCTTGTTTTCCTGTTACTCCAGTGTACCTAAAGAAGGTCCTCCTTTGATCCCCTCCGCTATTCTCAACTACATTTGTGCTTTACTTTTTCTAAACATGATTCTGGCCTTTTTCAGCATGTGCAGATAATCCTCCCAGTTGGTCATGCTCTGTTACCCTGAGTATTTTTGAAATGCTGCCATTTTTGTCCTTAATGCCCCTTCAACCCCTCTGGGAAACCAGATCAGCTTTTTGTGCTTCCTAGTGTGTTCCATGCATGATGCCATCATCTCCTTTACACCCTCTCCGTGGCAGACTCTGACTTCTGTTCCTTCTGCTCTCTTCACCCTTTTTAGCATTTCCTTTAGCATGTTTTCCAACTTGCTAAAGTCTGGGGGCCACAGTTTTGGGACAGAAGTGATGTGCTCCTATGGGTAAGTTGAACCATGCTGTTGTGTGATAATTCCCACCAAAGACTCCTGCCACTTTGTAGCTGATGTTCTGCCGGTCCCCCTGTGGTGATTTCATTAATTCTGTGGGTCCTGCAATTGATGTGTTGTTTACCTCAAGCCTTAAGGTACAGGGGAAGTGTGGTAAGTATCTGGCTTACTAAACACCTTAGCATTGCAGTTTTCAGTCCATCTGAATTTCTTTATGTATGCCATTTTCTAATATAATATTTATCATTATTTCCCAATAACTGCTAAAGCTGGGGCTGAGAATTACCCAACTGCCTACCCCACACCAACTAATGGTTCTGTAAAACTGTTGCACTGCATAAGACATCTTCTGAAGGACTGTTATTGATGTTTGTTAACCAGACTCAGAACGAGACCAGCAGGGAGAAAAAAGATATGTATGCAGCAAGACATGCCAGTGTGTGTAATTATGGGTCAGTATTCACACACCTTGAGTGTGTTGTTAAACATAAAGTGTTTAAGTGGAGTACCATTAAATGCACAAATGTGAAGTGTGTTAATTAAGCTACAAGCATGACAGGGTGTGTGTTATTGTGTAATAATGTCACTCCTGGGGTGGGTCGAAGCATGAGGCGAAGTCGAGTGCTTCCTCCACCCAGGAGAGTGACGTTATTATACACACACACATCCCTGAGTGCCTTTTGCTATTATACAATGGCTTATGTGGTAGCAAAAAAAGAAGAAAAAAAGTATATTTTTTATGTATTCTTTTTTTTATTTTTATGTGGGCAGGTATACATTTCAAAAAAAAGATCCCTATTTTTTTGCAGCACTAGGTGGCACTGTTGCTTGACTGATGCTCCTTTCCCAGTCTGTAGAGCTTCTCATTGAGGTGATCTTGAGGGAGGTTGAAAAGTCGTTTGGTGTCACGGCTTTCTTTGGTTACATTTACATTGGGGCTCTTCTGAACGTGGTCACTGTCTGTTGAGAAAGGAAAGCTGTGTGATCTGCAAGTGGAGCATGGTAGGAAAAGTCAGTCAGCGATATGTTCATGGAGCACGGTAAGCACTCACAGTGCTTCTCACAGTTTCTGTTATTTTGCGGTCGCGATGAAGACCGAGGGTACGGCGGGAATGTGTGAAGCTGTGACAGCTTCACTGGTGAAACAATGTTGTGCCAGCTAGAGTAGTGACAGGGTAATTAGGGTTAGAACACAAAGAAGAGTTATTTCTGACCAGCATTTTGTCTGGAAAATGAGCAGCTTTAGTGAGACACGTGATTGCAGGTTGTGGTTAGCACGGTTCACTCAAACCACTCGCTGTCACGGCTTTACTGAGAGTTCAGCGCACCAGTAACTTTAGGAGTGGTAGCATGATTCATGTTATAGGGTCATATGTGTGTGCCTGGACTTAATACAGTGATGTTATAGCTTAATATCATCACTGTCCGAGGCACACACTGACCAATCAGAGAACAGATTTTTTTCTTGCCAGTGTATAATTAACTGTAATTACACATGCCAGAAGTGTCTTATTGCACCTGAAATACTGAAATATGGGTTCTACTTAAAAATGTTTTAAAAGTTTTTTTATGATTTTTAGTGTGTGTGTCTGTGTGTGTGTGTGTGTGTGTGTGTGTGAGTGAATGAATTAAGAGCAGAAGACAACAACTTGGTTCCACTTGAGGTGTATTGATATTGTAATATATGGATAAGCCTCAATAATACTATACTAAGTTATACAAAAATTCCCCAGTAATACATCACTAATCTCAATAATACTATCCTGAGAAGTGATAATACTATAGTTTTTGCTGATAATACTACAGTTCAAAGGTCATCTAAAACTGTAGTATTATCAATGGATCAATATATTACAAAAAATAACAGAAAGATAAGTGTTTCACAATGCAGTAATACCATCTTGAGGTTTTGGGGACTTTAGGACCTCTCGAGCTTCGTTCTCGAGGTCCATGTCCCCCAAACCTCTTGATGGTATTACTGCCTTGTAATATACACTTATCTATCTATTATTCTATTTATAATGTATGGGTAGCCCTTATTACCCACTGAAAGTAAGCTGTTTACAACCTTGTAATCCCACGGTTGAGATGTCAGAACCTTATAAACCTCTTTCATCTATGTCACAGCAGTGAGTTTACAAAATGGAATGACAGAGTTATTCAGTATTCTACACACCAAGAATGTGATTGTTAGTCTCAGTACAGTATTCAAATAACATTCCGGTTGTCACAGTTTACTGTTATTGAGTCTAGCAAACTCTCCATGTATGACATAGAGGATAATGTATGGTCCTCTATCGGTAACCGGTCTGTTAACCGTCGAGAGGTTGCAAGGGCGACCGTGTAAACCTCGAGAGCGAAGGTCGAGAGGTTTATGTCACCATGGCAACCTCAAGACAGTTAACATTAACTGGTTGCTGATAGAAGGACCATACATTGTTTTTTATAGTGTATAGTCCCTAGAAAAAGGGAAAATGGCTCCTTACTTTGCAAAATAGAGTCACCGCCACGGCGTGTGCATCCGTCGGTTCCTGAGAGTAAAAAAAGGTGCGCACATGCCGATCCCCGTTGTTAACCTATCGATGTGACGTAGCATCGATAGGTTAACAACATTACTATGTCACATCGATGGTATTACAACCTTAGGAGATGATGATTTCCTAAGGTTAACAGCGTTCTACCATACATTATAGAGATTTTAACTCTGGTGCTATTTCATCCAACTGTCATTCAGTCTGTGTATCCTAATAAATTGTTTTCCTACACAATCATATGGCCATAGTGCAGATTCATTAATAAGGTAAGGCTACATTACTTGTGTTCGGGGGGGGGGGGTGTAACTTCAAATGTCAGGTCCCATACACTATAAATGACCATGCCTTATGTACAGTTGATAACTATGGTGTAATCGCCTCTCGTGCTTGCTAAGGCAACGGCAAACCTCTCGAGCTGCACTCTTGAGATTTACTGATGCCATAACAATCACTCGAGGTGATTACACCATAGTTACCCCCTGTACATCAGGCATTATCCTCTATGTAGCTGAACCCGGTGCACGTGCTAGGCAAGTACAAGAGTGGAATTACATCAGATAATTCCTGTCTCTTGTCTTATAGCCAATCTGGTGGCTAGAATAGTATGTGCTGGAACCTGTGGGTGAAGGGGGTAGCAGCCCTGCTACTTATGCCCATGAACATTCAAAGTGCCCCGTGAATGCATGCAAGGTCAGAAGGGAAGCGATCATTGTATCTTTTGTGATTACTACATCTCTCCCCACCCCCCACACACTGCTCCCCATGTTCGGGCACACATGGCTAGAATGTTCTTACCAGTGTTATAAGGCTGGTTATTGTCCCAGTGGCATTTGATTGAGGCTAAAGCTTCTTGTTTACAAGAACTGGTAGTGTTTCAAAGATTCTCTAGGGCAGCACAGAGTAGTTCTTCAAGTGACACATTTGTAATTTGCTTTTTGTATAGACCCCCCACCCCAAAAAAAAAAATTAGAAAACATGCCAGAAGAGTGCTGGTGAATCTCACATGGCACTCCACAAGAACAGAGCCTGAAGATGTGTTTATCCTCTCAAGAGTTCAGATAAAAATACTTGGGTGTGTGCATCAGTTAGGGAATGTCTGATGGACACAAAGGAAATCCTGTAAATGGGATTAACTCCAGTGAGCACTTTACCACACTAGCTCCTTTACAGCATTTATGTTTCAAAAGGGGGCATCTTTCAGTAATTTATTAGGTGGCAGGGATAAGTACCTGTTGTCTTTTAATGTAGTCTGGCTCAGCAAAGCATGTGATGACCTGCTCATGTGACACCACCAAGCACCTGGTCACACATGTCAGTTCTTCTCTGGATCACCGGGGTACAAGTGCACTTCAACTCCAGCTCCTCTCCAGAGGAAGAGTGTGTGATGTGGGATGGGTAATGTGCAGTGTTCCAAATACTGGACATAAACAGATTGCCAGCATGCCATGTACTGTAGCTCTCCAGCTGCTGCACTATTGGTCTGATCATCTGACACTTCACAGATCTGACCCTCTGACGCTTCACCATTTTTGTAGTCAGGACTGTATTCACATTCTATTATAGCTTCACACAGTTGAAGTATTGCCTGCTACTCCCCTAAGTATTTTCATTCCTATGAGTAAAGACAGCAGCATGCTGCAGACCTCT
Organism: Neoceratodus forsteri; assembly: GCA_016271365.2. Classification (NCBI taxonomy): domain Eukaryota; kingdom Metazoa; phylum Chordata; order Ceratodontiformes; family Ceratodontidae; genus Neoceratodus; species Neoceratodus forsteri. The sequence continues at coordinate 1,557,772,800 of CM057455.1, forward strand.
TCCCACTGCCCTTTAACCCGGAGGTGCACTTTTTCACTTGTGCCCACTCCGATTAAAAGCTACAAGCATGGGCATGAGAGGCAACGTGACACTGCTAGGTTAGAGAGCAGTGGGGCTAGTTTTCCTGTACCCTGCCAGCTTTATTATGTATGAATGAAGTTTACAGCAGCAGTGCAGTGAATCAAGTCAAATCTGGAGCTACTGGGATTGCGTTACAGTCCACAACAGTTTATTGGCGTCTGATGAAATGTGCTGTTTTTAAACACTGACTGATACTTTAAAGTCATTGCATTTAAGTTTTAAATGACTTTCCTTGTGTGATATACCGTATATACTCCCCTGAAAGTCAGTTTTACCTGTTTGTCGACTCTCTTTTCCTTATCACTTTTAGTAAAATAACAGACATTATTTTGCTGCCCAAATTGGATGGAAAATCTGTTTCGTGACCAGCAGCAGACACAGAAGCTTTTCTAGACAGAACTAGACGCAAAATCAAGTTACACAGTTGGAAAATATAGTTCACCATAGTAAATCCAGATAGGTCAACCTTTTAGATAAGTTGAGTCCCCCTTCTTGGGGGCCTATTTTTAACACCAAAAACTAGATTGATACATGAGTATATACAGTAAATATTTTGGCAATCTTTAACCCCCCCCCCCAAAAAAAAAAAAAAACATCCAGCTGTCTTATGTAGGCCCCTATTGTGGTAAACTTCTAAAACTAGCATGTTTCATTTGATAGCAGTGAATGGGGCTTTATTGCAATGCAATCCCAGTACGTGGGCTCATTCACATCACTGCTGCTTTGAATCTTTTACCTTTTAAAGTGCTTTACAGTGCATAAATGTAAAAGGCATGCTAAAAAGAGTTTAAAAGTGAACTGGAATTTGAAGGTGATCCTAATGATATAAAAATATCGACGGCCCCCATCATTGCACTGCTGCTTTACCTGCAGTTGCACTTTTTAAGTACTGTAATTCAGATTTTGGCAGCAGTTGGCAGCTGGTTCTATATTGAGTCCTGAGCAGGTAGGTAACAGAGTTATCCAGATGAAGCTATGACATACAGCTTAATCTGGTTCAAGGTCAGTTGGCATTCATTTGTATCCCCCTTCCCCCGGGTCGTGCCTGAAAATAGGCAGGATTTGTCTAGTGCACTTACCCGGTCAACAAAAACTAAATAAAATAAATAAATAAATAAAATACTGTATGAGGCAAGGATGTTAATATCAGTGTTAACAGAAGCTTTTGCCAAACCAAGAAAACATCTGCCACCACCTTGGGTCGGTGGACTCCCTCAGACCTCCATGTCAGCTATTGTGAATTTACTGACAGCAAGTTTTCTGAATTCAAAAAATACGGTGTCAGAGGGCAGGTCTCTGCAAATGAAATGGCAAGTTTTTTTTTTAACATGTGTGAACATATTATAGCAAGACACATTAAGAGGATTCACTCCTGGATGACAAATTGACCCAGGTAACACTAACACAAGTGTCAACAATCATTCTGAACTGCCTTTAATCACATTCACATTGTCCTACTTTGTCCAGCATTATCTAAGAACTAGTACCACTTCAAGACTTTTATCACCTCTCAACTAGACCACTTGTACCTTGTGTGGGGCTAGAACCCATGACCTTTTGACCTTCCGGCCCCAGAGGTGAGCAGGCTACCTAATGAGCCACTGACACCTTAATTACATCTGGCCCTACCGTAATAGCCTATTGATTGATTAATGGAAATCTCACTGCTATGTCCTTTTTTCTTCTATATACGCACTTCCTTCTGTTCAGCGAATACAAAGTGATTGTCAGGTGCCAAAGTATATTTTGCTGCTGTCATTCACTGTATACAGTACGCTCTCATTCAGAGCTCAGTTAGCAGTTGGCCATGGAGGGGAACAGTGGGCTGTACCAGTTGCTGGCTCAGTTACAGGTTGGGGGAGTGGTCTGGTAGGGTACTGCGGGCGGGGGGGGCCACTTGGCCACCAGGAGATTCGACAGGTCTGCTAATGGTGGTTCAGGGCTGGGGCAGTCTGCTACACCACCAGGGAATATCATAATTATATTTTACAGTAGAACTGCAAATTATAACAGCAGATCAGGGCTTGGGGAATGCTAGACTACCAGGGATACGGGGTCTCTTTATTCTTATACTGATCGGAGCTCTGGGAGGGGGGACCACTAGACTACCAGAGATATGGGATTTATCTATTATTATACTGCTCAGAGCTCAGAGATGGTGGGGCCATTAGACTGTCAGGGGCACGGGGTCTTTTTATTCTTATACTGATCAGGGCTCGGGGAGGGGGGACCATTAGACTACCAGGGATATGAGATTTATTTGTTATGCTGATCAGGGCTTGGGGAGGGGGGCTGCTAGACTACCATGGGCTGTAAATCTATTATTAAGATTGCTAATATTTATAATGGGAGCTCAGGGCTTGGGCGGGGGAGCACTAGCAACCAGGCATTTGTCCATGGTGCTGTTGCCACCCAGCCAACCCACAGCTTGCGACAAACCATGCTGATGCACCACCTGTTAGGCACAGGGCCAAGTTTGCCACAAGCCACAGGACTTTGCAGTCGGGACCCTACCTGATAGAGAATCAGGCACAGGGTCCCTGGCACACTGGAAATCGACCCAAGCTGCCTTTAGTGTGGCTTGCCCTGACTTTGAAGAATCAGGCCCAGGGTATCTACCCATAGAGGTGGTGGTAGGGATGAATTTAATGGATCAGTTGATTTTCCTCTGAAAAGCTGTATGCATGCAAGAGTATAGTTCCTTTATATACTGAAGGGGCAAGAGCTACAAGAAAAAATTGGGTAGACTGAAATGATTTAGCCTATAGAAGCCTGAGAGGGTACATGATCACAGTGTTTGGAACACTAAAAAGGACAGATGGAGCAGTGTATACACAATTGTCTGATTTGCAGGCAGAGCCAGAGGGCATGCACTCAAACTAAAGGATGTGTAGGAGAAAGAAGAAACATCAGACAGTATTGCTTCACACAGAAGGTGGTAAAAATGTGGAGTAGTCCACCTGATGAAGTTGTGGATGCTATCACATTTCAGGCTTTGAAAAGCATAATTCGCTCATAGCATTGTAGTTTACACAGCATGAGTAGTGGTCGTATTTTACCTTTCATACTTGGATGGGTGTTGGTAGTCTATCTGGGGTGTAGTCCCTGTTGTGCAGCAGGAGGATTGGAAAAGATGGGAGGTAAAACTGTCCAGCAAGAGTAAATTCTGCAGTATGTTGCAGTAGATAGTATAGATGAAGATATATAGAGAATAAAGGATGGGGAAGTTTGTAATATGAGAATTTAATGTACACCCGAGGTGTGGAATGCTACATAAACCTCGAGGGTGAAGCCCGAGGGGTTTATCAAAGCATCTCACACCGAGGGTGTGTATCCAATAGAAAAAATTGCTTACCAGTAATTATACTACTTTACCAACTAACAGTAGGTAAAGTAGTATATCTTTAACCAGAAAAGTAAATTCCTCAGTATGTTGCTGTAGATGATAGAATGGATAAACATAAACATAGTGTTATACAACTGAGGAGTAAGATCGGAATGAATATGGCTAAACTGTGAAATCATGAAACGGTTTTCACATTTTTTTTTATCGTTATTCATCTGTAGCCCTAATGTTCTACTTAGCAACTGAAATGGCTTTGATAGCAACCTAAACTTTTAATCACAGGGATTAGTGGAAATTTTCCACAGTGTCGACTCCTGATCCCACCCCCACCACAAGTTCCTAAATTCCAAAAACATTTTTTTTTTTTTCAAATTGAGGAATTAGAATAAGTCCCTAAACTATAGAAACTTTTGGGAACTTGTACTCTAAAAATTCCTCAACAATTTGAGGACTTGAGCTATTGCACTGAACAGACAGACATTTTGGCTGCATGACACTTAACTTGTACTAGTAAGATTTCTAAGCGGTAGCCAAAGTGGCTGCTTAACAAAGACCTAAACATAGAGCTCTGTTGACACAGTACTCCTCATCACCACTTTGAAGCTACCTGACCACTCTGATCATCCAGTGAGATGGGTCCCATATACGTTTCCAAGTATCTGATCTGAATTCTGATGTTCAGTGGGCAGGTAGGAGTGTTGATCCAGTCCCCCCCACATCTGCCACCATGCTCAGCTGAGAGAATCACCTCTGTGAAGTGCCCAGTCTCTGCCCTGACTAAAACAATTCAAATATTTAAACATATCAGTTATGGCTTTCACTTTTTCATAGGGTATCAGTGACATCAAAAACTCATAATACCGTCACTCTGACATAAGAAAATCATACTATCATTTTGACATCAGATCAGTGGTATTATGAGATGATATGTTTGGAGAGTTCTATCTATGTCATTCCATTTCAAGATTCTGACCACATCATAAAGCATTCAAGCTTTGCTGTCATGGTTTATGATGTAACCAGAATCCTTCAGTGGAATTATAGCCTTCCTACTGACAATTTTCTGTACCGTGCCACTATAGTTAGGGTTGAGTGCTCAGTTTAATGTTAAAGTTCATTTTTTGTACTTTAATAACTTTGCAATGGTTCAACATATTTGCATTACATTTTGCATACATAATCTCATGGCGTAGATGTCTTGATGTTACAAATTTCATTCCAATCAGTTTTGCAGTTTCAGAGATACGGAGTATGAAAACTTGTGTAATTTACTTGTTTTTGGTGTTTCTTTGTCCACTTGTATCTCCAAAACTGTTTCAAACTGTGATCTGAGATTGTTAGGGTAGGCAGGCTTTGCCCCACAGATGGGCCTTTTGCTGGTTTGGTGAAAAATATTAATCCATTCCAAAGTTATTAAATTGTGAAGTTCCCATTATTTTTGATGGGAAATTATAGATCTTCAGCTCGAAAAAGGAGCCTTTGTCACAGCCACGTGATAATTTTTCACAGACGTGTCATCCTGTGTTGCAGATGGGAAATCCTTTTTCAAGCTGCTGCCATATTGTTTGAGAGTTAGCGAGGGAAACATACATAAAAATGATGGGATTTTAATCAACAAAAATCAGAACCTAGCTAAATGGGACCCGTTTAGCTATTTCTGATGTTTGTTTGTGAACATTAGGGCCACAGATACTGGTATGTTTTCTGGACAATCCTGGGTGCCCATCTTAAGGAGAGGAGCACTTCCCCCACATTCTGTGTATGAGAACAGTGGGGATTTCTTGACTTGCACAGCCATAGCTAAACTCATGTTGCCAGCTGTAATTTTACCTATTTCCCTGGTGTTTGGTGCCCCCTTCCCCACTCCATTGTCCCTGGTGTCTACTGGCATACCTCCCCCACCCACCAATCACTGTCCCCCATTAAGAATTCCCTGGTGTCTCGTGGCACCCCCCCCACCCCCGATCGTCGTCCCTGTTTTTATTTTCTTCCCTGGTGTCTAGTGGAACACCCTCACCGCCAGTCACCATCCCGTTGTTTTTTTTTTTTTATTCCCTGGTGTCTAGTGGCACAGCCCCACCCTCTGATCACCGTCTCCATTTGTTACAGTTTGATCCCTGGTGTCTAGTGGCATGCTCCACCCTGCCATTTCAGGCACAGCCCTGAAATAAAGAAAACCGTCCCTCAATAATTTTTTTTTTGTATAAACCTGTAAAAAAAGAAAATGGTCCTCTGCCAATCAGCCCCACCCCCACCTCCCACTCAGCTCCCATCTCCCCACATCCCCATACACCCTAAGTCACCTGAACAGGTCCCAGGTTCGATATCCACTCTCTGATTGAAGACGCGTCTTGCTGCTGGAACTGGCAACTGCAATATGAGAAACTAAGGTACATGCGGTTCAGTGGATTTCAATGGGGGGTTCAACTTTTATGCACAACTTAGCCATTTTTGTTAACATTTTGACCCCACATTTTCAACATGGGCTTTTGGGGACACCACCTTATGAACAATAGGACTGTCATTATGCAGTTCATGCCTGAAAGGTAATTTTACAGTCGCTTGGTGAAGACACCTTTATATATATAAATATTCTTTGCAAAGAACTGCATTAATGCACCATTTAGGGTTCAGGCTAAAGCAACAAAAGTAGGGAAATGTGGCTTTAGAATTTCCAGCCCTAAAACTCCAATGCCACCTCTAAAGCAAATCTGGGGACGGAGTCTTCCTAGGGGTTGTCAACCCTAAAGCTCACCCGATTCTATACACTCCAGAAATATAAACACCTAATGGGGTGAGCTTTAGGGTTGATAACCCCTAGGAAGACTCTGCCCCTGATTTCTTAGGGGAAGGCATTTCCCTACTTTTGTCGCTTTAGCCTGAACCCTAAATGTTGCATTAACTCCATTTTTTGCAAAGATTATTATTCTATGTATAATTAATGATGCTTCATTTTAATGAGCAAAAAGGTCCTGAAAATTAGCTGTTTGACTCTCCAAGTGTGTTACAGTAAAGTAGCTAATTTTTTACTCTGAAAGCAACAGTGCTCAATCAGATGTTTCTTAATTAGATGGTACCAGTAATGCATGTTTAGCACTTTCAGTGTTCACTGGCTAGAACAATGAGCAACTGGAAAATGACAAAGATAAATTGGTAAAATATGCCCTAAAGCTAATGACGTATGCCAGGCATCAGTTTGTTTGCCAACAGCAGAAGGCTGCTGACAGTTTCTAATAAGGTAACAGTGTTAATCAAGAGGCCCTGCATTAGTGAGATGATCAAGCAGTCTCTTGGGAGCAAGTCCAGGACTGATGGGAATCACTCACAGTACTAAGTACTGCATTTGCCATAGGAATTTGTGCTGACATTAAGCCAGTCTATATTCCTCAACAGCTGAGGAAGCTGCAACAATTCTAAATAGGAATGTGATGTTTTTCTTTTCCCTGTTGGTCTAATAAAAGCAGAGGAACAGATGCTTTTCCCCACATGTATTACTGTAGTAGTTCTGCGATGCTACCCTTAAGAACGTTGAAATTCCATCTCACTATTGAAGTTTATGGAAGAATTTTTGTTTTACCTGTTTGGGAGATAAGGTAAGTTGAAGATTTTCACCTTCATTGTATTTGTTATGTGATGTGCAAAGCCACTGGATTCATGTCTTGATTTGGCTGGTAACATGCTGTACTGCAGTTGTCTGAAACATTCATGTAATACATGCAGGAATAAAGCATGTTCATTTCTGCAAAAGAAAGAAACATGAGTTGTGATTATATGTTGTTACCTACTGAACTGTTAGACTGGGTATCCCTTTAAAAGTTTGACGTTTGCAGTTTACAGGTAACTGTTTATTCATAGTGTCATATTTATCTGTATTTCGTTTATAATGTTCAGTTAACTAATATCCTTTTATAAATTTGAAGAATTGTCAGTCGTTCTAGAGAAGTCAAGTCACCACAGAAACTATGTACTGTATAATCTTGGAAACTGGATACTGGGAGAAAAACTGATGACATAGTAAAGCAAAATGTGAAACGGAACAGAAAATAATGACATTTCAAATCCTTTCCAGAAACGTGTAGCACAATACTGCTAAACATTTCATCAGTATTACTCAATATATGTATTTTGAAAGTTTACACTATGCTATTCCATCTTTAAGCAGCAGTTCATTGAAAAATATGTCATCTACTTCTTAATGTAGTTTGTTTCATTCCTGTATACTGGTCCTTACCCTTCATTTTTGTTTCCAAATTAATTTATATGGAGCCACATTTTGTCTAACTCATTATTTCCTGGGCCATTTTGTGTCAGGTTATGCAATGGATGGTTCGGACTTCATACAAAGCGTTCCCCGTGTTTGAGCTTATGTTTTTTCATTATAGTCCATCGAGCATTTTGTGACTTGGAGTTAGCCCCAATGTCCCTAGTGTCATTCTCATGCAGTGTTGGGGTGTAGTTGTTGTTCAATACAAATTAATCTTTAATCACAAGAAAAGTGATGTTAAACCATTTGATGTTCAACTACAGCTGAGAAGAGGGATGAAAACCTGGGACAGTTCTATCTAATGTAGCTTTCCTGTAATTATTTAAAAGTAAACAGAATGGTGAAGCAGGCTCACAGTGAGAGAAAGGTAGCCTTACAAGATGTAACAATTTGCTATGTATACCTATTACTTTTTTCATTCTTTCTGCATGGGTATTAGTTGTAAATTAGCAGCTGCAGGGACAAAGTGATATTCCTGGGAAAAGTCAAGATTCTTATCATAGACAACTGGCTGTGAGGGCAATTTACTATGTCTGCTGTCCTGAGTTATGGCAGGTCCCCTTGACATTTAATGGAAGAGCAAAGGGAAGAAATGCCTTTTCATGTCAGGAAGCTGCTAGCTAAACTACACATTCCACCTGTGCTGAATAGAACTCTGAAGAAATGCAGACGTATTTAATATACAGTCTGAGGCCCAGATCAGATCCTTTTTCCAAGTGGTCCCAACTTGCAAGACACAAAAAATTAATAGCCTATGTATAAATACCTTGAAGTATTAAAATATTATTTCTTATATACTCCATGTTTCTGTGCCTGAGTCCTTTGAGGTACAGCTAATGGATTTATAACTGACAAAAAAAACTGTGTTTCAGCTTCCAAAGAGAAGGCTACAGTTACCATATTCTGTTTGTAAAGTAAGGAGTTCTCGGCTGTGGCAGAGAGGGGGGGGATTGGTTGCAAATTAAGCAGGGAGTGCTGTACTGTGTTAGCAGTGATTCTGAAGGGATTCAGACTTGGCGATCTCCCCAAGAGAGTTTCTGTGCTGAGTTATGGCAGCTACTGAGCACCCTTGCAGATGTCTGAAGAGTTTGAGAAAGTTGGTAATGGTTGTAGGCTGAGTCTGGGAGAGATCAGTTTGTCACAAACTGGAGGCAGCAAGTGGGATGTGAAACAGTTTTGTCAGTAAAAAGGTTATATGTCTAGTCACAGAACAGGATATACAAAAGGGGACTATATAGTCTACTAGTTATAGTTTGTTAAGCAAGAGTAGATGGATAAATGACATTATGTCTGGGTCATATGAGAGGTGCACACTGCTACACCTGCAGGAGCTGTGTCAAAGGAAAGAACTGAGCCATGAAGAAGGTCAAACATGGGTGGAACTCATAGCCATCCTCAGAAAAGTGACCAGGAAGACTATGTAAACATGGTCCCTTCTAGCCAAAGTTGAGAGGCAGAGGCTAGGGAGAATTCAGATGAGCCAGAGCCTTTGTCTGGAGTAACTGCACTAGCAGAACAGGTACAGATGTTGGAGCTCAAGCTTGCCCTGTTTAAGATGATGGCAGAAAATGAGATCCAGAAGATGAAGCTGAAAGCAGATGAGCGAGATAAGGAGGAGACTCAAAAGACTGATGTGGAGAAGTGACAGGCTGGGGGGGAGAGAGAGAGACAAGTCCAGTGACAGGAAATGCAACACAAGATCCAGATGAAGGAGCGAGAGCATGCAAGAAAGTTGGAGATGTTGCACCAGAAGACATCACCACAAACTGTGAGTAATGGCATGAGGGGTTTGACTCAGGGAGCTAAAAATAATTCTAAAATGTTCCCAGATATCAGGAGGGAGATGATCTTCATTTGTTTTTAAGATCCTTCAAGAGAATTTGTGGGCAGTTTGAATTAGGAAGGGCTTCTTGGTTGACTTACCTATTGCCACTGCTTGCAGGAAAAGCATTGAAAGCTTTTGCCAGAATGGACAATGAGGACTGCATGGATTATGATAAAATGAAAAATGTCTTGCTAAATCACTTTGTTAACCCCCAAGGCCTATAGACAAAAATTTAGAAGGGTAAAGAAGGCACCAGGGGACAACTGTGCTGAAATGTATGTGCAGTTAAGTAGCTTGTTAAAACACTGGGTAGAGGGTGCAAAAACTTGCTTTGTAGAGGAAACAGAAGATTTATTTATTTTTCAAGAATAGCTCCTAAAAACTATAATTGAGGAACTGAGAATATGGTTGTTGGATAGCACTCCGAACTCCAAGAGGGAGACAGCCAACAGGGTTGATCAGTTCATATTAAGCCGTCCATCCTCTCATCACAAAAGTAATGCGGAGGGACATCAGGTGGTTTTAGGGGAACTAGCAGGGTGCAACAATCAAAAGGATGGAGACTGGTAAATGCAGGTGCTATATCTGCCAGAAACTGGGGTATTTTGTCTTATGATTCTGCAAAAAAATGTAAAACAAATGATTAGTGCAGCAGGAGGGGGTAGTCTAGGGAGATCACAGCAGATAGTGACTTGTACACGGAGTGCAGTGCTCTCTTAGCTCCACTGCACATATGCACTCATTGGTGGTGAATGGATTAGTAAGTGATAGCGGGATACTTGGGCCTCCATTTCTATCGTGAAGCAGAATTTGATTCAGGAGGAACAGATGCTGCCTGGCCAGTTTTCTATGATTAAAGGAGTGACTGCTCCTGTTGTCTCGGTGCCAATGGCCCGGATCTTTCCAAGCTGGGAAGGTGCTCAAGGCATACTGGAAGCGGATGTTGTACCAGACCTGCTGGTGGATGTAATCATGGGAATGACTTTGATAGTAAAGTCAATATTGTGTGTGTCACTGCCCATAGCAAGGCAAGGAAGCCAGCTCCTGAGGATGCAGAGAGGGCAGTACACAAGGAAGCAACCCCTACCTCAGTAGCAGGAGAAGCTGTAACTAAAGAATGAGCTGGGAGCAGCAGTTCTGAGCCACATCTACAGAGTGAGGAAAGTCCAGCCATGGGTGGCTATCGCACAGCAGAGAGCATTTTGGGAAAAGTCAAGCATGCACAGCTTGGGAGAGCTCCGGAAGCTGACCCATCCATGAACAAATTAAGGGAGCTAGCCACCAGCGTGGAAGGTGACACTCTGAGTTCTGGTAGAAGGAAGGTGTATGGAGAGAATGAGCTTCTGTACCATGAGCGAGTTCCTAAGGGAGGACCAGAGGAAGAGGTACTCTGGTAGAAAGTGTCAGAACAAATTACAGGCATCATGCGAGGGGCCTTACTTGGTGGACATGAGGGTGAATGATGTCACTGTGTGGTGGGGCTACCAGACAAGCAGTGCAAACAGTGAGTTTACCATGTAAACATGATGGAGACCTAGCATGACAAGGATGAGCTGGTCCTGGCTGTGTGCAGCTGTGTGTGGGGGGAAGGGAGGCAGAAGCAGGCCCGCTGGTGGATCTCCTGGCAGAGGTTATGAGAGAATTCTCAGTGGATGCTGTCACCCTCTCGGAGTGGCTGACACCAGCTGAAGGTGCTGAAAAGCACGGGGTGCTACGTACATTTGGTGAAATGTTCATGGGAAACTGAGTTATACCATGCTGGCAGAGCACACATGGATACAGGGTCCCAATCCTGCTGAGACAGCAAACCTACAGAGTTCCAGAAGGTGTAAGACATGCCATTAAGGGGGAGATCAAGGAGATGCTGGCTGTCTGTGTGATCCAGGAGTCCAGTAGTCCCTGGGCTTTCCCAGTGGTACTTGTCCCAAAAAAGATGGGATCACAAGGTTCTGTGTCAATTACAGCAAGCTCAACAGCTGCACAGAGTCAGACACATACTGCTTGCCCAGGATGGATGAGGTCCTAGAGTGGTTAGAGTGGGCTTTTTTCCTGTCCACCATTGACCTGACAGAGCTTGTGGCAGGTACCCTGGCCACCAAAGCCAGAAAGAGGTCGGCCTTAGCCATCCCATTTGTATTATTGGAGTTCAAGGTAATGTCGTTCGGGATTAAGAATGTGCCAGCCATCTTTCAACGGCTCATGGACCTCATTCTGAATGGGCAAGAGGCTTTGTTCTGGTGTACATTGATGACATCGCCATCTACAGCCAGACTTGCGAGGATCATGTCAAGCACATAACTGAGGTGTTCCACTGACTGCAGTCTGCTGGGCTGATAGTCAATGCAGAGACGTGCCAGGTAGAAATGGCAGAAGTGTCATTCCTTGGGCACAGGTTGGGGAATGGGTACATATGGCCTGAGCCAGTGTAAATTGAGGCTATCCAGAGATGGGCCATGCCTATGACAAGAGGAAAGTAGGGGCCTTCCTAGGTATGGCAGGGTAATACCATAAGTCTATACCAAATTTCAGCAGCATGGCCAAACCCCAGTCTGAACTCACCAGGAAGAAAATGCTGGAAAAGGTTCAGAGTACAGAAAACTGTGATACCACTTTCTGCTAGCTGAAGGGGGCATTGTGCCAGGTACCTATGTTTGCCTGCCTGGACTAGTCTCTTAGCTTCATTGTGCACATAGATGCATTTGTCAGGTTACACATTCAGGAGAGGAACACCCAGTCATGTACTTGAGTAGGAAGCTGCTGCCCAGAGAAGAGGCATACGCTACAATCAAGAAGGAGTGTCTATGGATTGCCTAGGCTCTGCAGAAGCTGCAGCCTTACTTGCATGGGTGGGTGTTCAACTTGGTTACTGATCACAATCCTATTAAATGATTGCATAGGACCAGCGGACAGAACTCTAAATTGTTAAAATGGAGCCTGGTACTGTAGTCCTATAATATGAACATTAAGCACTGCATAGGGTGGCAGCATAACAAAGCAGATGGACTGTCCAGACAATAGTTAGTGCCCTTGTTTTTTTATGTGGGGGGACACTAGGAGAAACTAATGTCTGGGTTTACCCAGAGAGGGGACTGAGGGCATAGCAGTTGGAGGCAGCTGGCTCAGACGAAAAACCAGTATCATTTAAATCCGCTAAAAGATTTGTTTTCTTCTCCAGGGAGGAGGAGATGTAACTGTTTGCTATGTAGTGTATACCTATTACCTTTTTTAATTTAACTCTTTCTGCATGTGTATCAGAATTTAGCAACTGCAGAGACAAAGCAATATTCCTGGGAAAAGTCAAAGATTCTTGTCAGAGACAGACCAACTGGCTCTGAGGGAAATGTACTATCTCTGATGTACTGAATCATGGCAGGACCCCTGAACAGTTAATGGGAAAGCAAAGGGAAAAATGTATTTTCATGTCAGGAAGCTGCTAGCTAAACAAGACATTCCTTCTGGGCTAGACAGGACTCCGGACAAAAAGCGAATGTATTTGTATACATAAAGTTTGAAATTCAGACCAGACTGGTTTTCCAAGTGGACCCAGCTTTCAAGACATAAAGACTTGACCTGGGAGTGATGTCATAACACATGTGTGCTGAGGGTGGAGGGAAACTGGTTTATGGGAAACCTTATTAACTTGCATTTGTGGAGAGCAAGTTGGTCAGATCTGGGACTATGAGCGGCTTCCATCTAATATTCGAGTCTGCCTTGATTCACCAAGTTGTTTTGTGTGTTGCATATAGAGAGAGAGAGAGAGAGAGAGAGAGAGAGGTTTTTCTGTGTGCAACCTACTATTCAAAACAATTTTCTTTTTATTTCTGTAGAACTACTGTTCCTCGTAGTCTTTCTGTGATATGCTGTATCATATGTCTAAATATCTTGATGTATTAAAACAAATTTTTTCATATACTTCATGTTTCTGTGATGAAGTCCTTTGACGTACAGCTAACTAATTTATAACTGACAAAAAAAGTGTTTCTCTCTCTGAAGAGAAGACTAAAGTTACAGTATTCTGTTTGTAAAGTAAGGTGTTTTGAGCTGTGACAGAAAAAGGTGGGTTGGTTGCCCTTAAGCAAGGAGTGCTTTACTGTGTGAGCAGTGGCTCTTGAGGGATTCAAACTTAGAGATACCCCAAGAAAATTGTCTATGCTGAGTGGTGGCAGCTATTGAGTACCCTTACAGGTATCTGAAGGGTTCAAGAATGTTGTTATCACTCGCAGGCTAGTCTGAGAGAAACTAGTTTGCTACACAAGATGAGAGGAAGAGGGCTATTAACAATGGAATAAGGAGTGACAGCTAAAAGCATGTTGCAATATATAATGAACTGCTGATTTAAAAATGGCTATGGACTGTTAGAATTGTTATTATTAGTGAACTGTTAGTTTTTCTCCACCATGGGATAATGTAGGATCAGTACCAAATGAACAGATTTATACATGCAGTTTAGCATTAACTCTTCTAAGAAATAACTGTAAGTGTTAAGTAAAGCTTGAACAAAAGTAGTTCACCCATCACAGACTTGTCATAACTGGTTAGATAGGATCCTAACTAGTTTTCAGGAGCTGTTGATTGCACATATGCATAGATATAAAATCACACATCTCTCTAGTTATAATTACAATTTGATGGTGTACCTGTGTAAGAAATGTAGAGATTGTTTTGAGTATACTTAAGAGCATGCTGCCATTTCTTTTTGGTTTTGCCTCCTTCTCCCGATCCCTTCCACTTCCCCCACATAATCAGCATTAAATGAACCCTTACCAAATTCCTCACTCAGCTATGTCTCCAAGAACTAAAGTGGTTTATGCAATCAATTTTGTAACTTTTTTCTTTCAAATGTTATAACACATTTAAAACAAAAAAAAATGGGGGAGGATGAGGTGGGGCAATGTAAGCTTCGCTTTTTAATTGACTCTCAGTTTATGGTGATGATGAAGACCTTGCAGACTACTAAAACTTAACTTTATCATACACAGCCCACCCCCATAGCTGAATTGTTTTTCTCTGGGAGGTTGGCCAGTTCAGTGTGACATTGTTCTTGAAATAGTTCTTCCACTGTTTGACTATGCAAATATGGTCTATGATGGCACCTCCAAATCTACCCTAGGCAGACTGGATCATATATTTCACTCCTTCTGTCAGTTTGCTGCTGACTGTCCCCCTCTGATGCACTACAGTTCTCTGTATCAGCTTCTCCCCTTCTTTCCCTTTCTTTCTGGTGCCTATCCCACCGCTGCTCTCTTCTCTCTAAAGTATTGGTTTGTATCCCTTCACTCCGAGTCTTACCTGCCTGGCCTTCTTTCTTTCTCTGCTCCCTTCACTTTTCTAACACTCTTTCCTTTAATGTCCTTCATTGCTCTACCTCAACTGGTCAATCCTCTTCCCTTGCCCTTAAGCTCCTGCTGCAGTCCCATTTATCTTCTGCATGCTACTGTCCTCACTTCACCCCTTGAGTGCCTGATCCTGCTTCTTCTCTGCGTTTGTCACCGCAGTGCTTCTCCAAGATCGCTTGCTGCACTTTAAAAGTTTCATATTTGTTGCACTCACCTGTTTTGGATTTTGCTCTTTTTTTGGGAGGGGGGGGTCCCATTCTTCTGAGGAGTCCTGTTTTGTTGTAACTTATTGTGCTGTTTTTTGGTTTGTTTTTTTTTTGGCCCTACTACTAACAGTAGTAAGCTTCAGTTATTACTTCTGATTGACTGTCGTATCATGTTGCTCCCATATCAACTACTGTATTAATATTCTCCGCTGTTCTCCTTCACCTGGGGCATGCCTGCAAAAGAGCCTCTGAGCAGTGCACCATTTTTAGTCACCAATTTTTAAATAAATAAATAAGGGTAAATTGCATATGGAAATAAACAACACATGTAGTTATGAATTCCTATGTTTGGATGCCCCCGATTTTTAGGAAAGAAGGCAGATTTCTTTTTCCTTTTACTTGTTTGAATAGGCTTCATGTCTTTTCCTCTGCTTTGTTAATCTATTATGTAGAAATCATTGCTTTTCCTCAGGTCATTAGGTTATTTGGTCCATCCTAATGAACGTGTAACTCATTTAACTTCGAGTCATTCAGGAGACCAGAACTGTGATATCCCTTAGATGTCCCACTGTGGTCACCATATTTCCCCAGTTATGGTAGACAGGCTTGGATGATTCTCTCCCTTAGAGTTGTTTTTTTGTTTGTTTGTTTTTAGTTAGCAGAGATTATTTGCTCTCTTCTCCCACAAGCAGTCTCTGCTAAAGAGCTGGTGGCTTGTCTTGCATGGCTTGATTGTTCAGATTTTCACTCTTTTTTTTTTCTGGAGTCAGCATTAAAAATCTGCAGTGCCCTCTTTCTAGTCAGCACACCAAGGGGGCACTTCAGCAGGACAGCTAATGCAGAGCAGGCCCTGTCTGTGAGGGCCTGTTATCACTCTCACACCAGTGACTCTGTGGGATAGTGTTGGCCATGAAAGTATCAGTTGACTGGCCTTGTCTTATGGCAGTAGCATGACAGCTGTGCTGGGTTCACAAACCAGAGTGAGAAAGCCAGGTTAGATGGGTATGTAGCACAGGAGAGGCAATCTACATGAATGAGTGTCTAGTGCTGAGGGACAAACACTATCAGCCAGTAGCAGTGAGGATTTATGGCTGTAGTCTTAGCATTTTAATATTTGAGTGGAAAGCTTGATTTGAATAAATCTTTTACAGCAACATCACATTGAGCTATTTTATTTACAGGCTGGCACTTTTGTTCTGAAGGCAGGAACCTGTGAACCACTGAACCCTTCATGGCAGCTTGAATTTCAAGGAATTAGGACTTAATGTTTGCTTCCTGTGAGGCCTTGCCCAGATTTCTCTCGGTGTATAAATTAATATGTTCCCTGGAGCCACTCATTGCAGATTAAGAGTGGTTTCACACACGTTCTGCTCGAGAAAGAACAGCGAAGCAAAGCTGAACTGTTCTGGCTCAAGCAGAATGTAAGTGAAACCACTCTTAACCTGCAACGAGTGGCAACGAGGGACATATTAATATATTATAGATCGACCACAATCAGTGTTATTTTTTTTAAACTGTCCTGGTTTGTGCCCATTTCCAGGGCATCTGCATGTGAGATGCTCTTCACACAATAAGAGTGTCTCACATGCAGGGGAAGGAGTAGTCTGATTGGTCAGGAGTGCTCCCTCGATCTATAATATGTTACATGAGCTCTAGTACTTTGGTATAACCTCCTCCGTAAGGATGAACCTTCATCACATGGTCATGCAGACAGCATCTACCCTGGTCTAAGCTTCTATAATTTTGTAGCCATTTCCAGGCTACATTCCTTTGTAGATATCTGTGTGTGTCTGATGTTTTTTTTTTCTCTTTTTGAGCTCTGACACCTATGTTATGGTGATGGTGACAGTACTACTGCTGCTTGCATCCCACGTGTTAGGAGTAACACAAGTACCCAGTGCACTGGAAACAGAACATTTGTATCTTCAGTAATAAGTGTTCTTCAAGAGGTGCTTCTGTAGCTCTTTTCCCGGCCATCTTGTTGCTTGTCTTACTGTGATACAGCATGTTTTCTTTGCTGTGGTCTGGTCTTTCTCTATTGTGCTTCTCCTTGGTCGACATGTTCACTTAATCGAGTGAGTTTCAGGCAGTCTCTGTTTGTGTGAAAGGATGTTTTGTCAGTTAACTGGTTTTGTCATTCAAAGGTAGTGAATACATTAGGAAAGCTCTTATACTGGAGAAATATGGTGGTTACAGAGGGGGCACACAACATGTGGTGTGGATGTAAGCCAGCTCATAACTGATCTGATCAGGCTAAACCCCAACTCCAACAACCACTCTCTTTCAGACTGGGTTTTAGCGACCCACCCCCCTCAAATATCCCTCTATAGGAATCCTCTTTGATGCATTTAGAGACCACTTCATCACCTACTGTGTCAGAAATTCCTGCCCGTCATGCCCCCCCCCCAAATTACATGTTCTTCCGCCCCCTAAGGTCCCTTAATACCCAGGCACTTCTGTCAGACCTATTCCTAGCAGATTGGTCTGAAGTCTTCACTGCACCCAATGTTGACACTGCCCACTTTCACTAACATATTCTTAAACATCTGGGACACTCTTGCCTGCCCCCACAAAAGGCTATAACTGTGCCACAAGCACCTCCCCTGGGTTATCTCATTGTAAGGACATCCTGAGCCTTCAGGGAAGGGTGCCCTAAACAAAATCTACTACTACTACTACTCCCCAATTTGATCAACCTCTTTAAATCTAGGGATCATGCCTGGAACACATACAAATCTTCCTCCAATGCAGCTGATATGCAAAGGTACAGAACCAGTAGGAATGCATACACAAAGGCAGTACTCTCAGCCAAAGCCATCTTTTTCAGAAACCACATCAACAACAGTCGCACTACCCCAGCCGAATTCTGGAAGACACTACGCATCCTGCTAGGCCCCCCCCCCCTTCACCACACATCCTTCACCTTCCCCCTCTAATGTCTCAGGCTCAAATGACAAAGACCACAGCTCAGCTGCCTCATCTATAAGCCTCTTTTTGCCACCAGTGCCCTTCCAGCTGCACCCTTCCACCCCTCTTCCCCACCCGCAGCCATCACACTCTCCCACCTCCTCAACTGGGTACTCCTTTCCCCATCACCCTTATTCGAGGTTTTTGTCTCTCAAATCTTTGAAACAAAAGAAGGAAAAGACCTGATGGCTCAACCCAACCTACTCAAAATTTCTGCTACTGCACCATCACTTACGCACATCTTCAACCTATCTCTTTCCCAATGCTCAAT
Organism: Neoceratodus forsteri; assembly: GCA_016271365.2. NCBI lineage: Eukaryota > Metazoa > Chordata > Ceratodontiformes > Ceratodontidae > Neoceratodus > Neoceratodus forsteri. The sequence continues at coordinate 1,557,791,096 of CM057455.1, forward strand.
CCCCAAGGCACGGAAGTTAGCCAAGGTCATCTCACTTCGCAAAGGTGGTGACCCCTCCCAACAGGGTAATTATAGGCCCATCTCTCTACTCCCCTGTCTTCTAAATTGCAGGAGACCCTCATTCCCAGCAGACTAAACTACCTGCAATGCAATGCCATCCTTAGCCCCTACCAATCTGGCTTTCAACACCACCACTCTACTACATCCTCTCAACTCCATTTCACTAATCACATATACTCTGCCATGGACAATGGCCAGCTGACACTGGCCATCTTCATTGATCTTGCAAAGGTGTTTGATTCGGTCTCCCACCAGCTTTTACTGGACAATCTTGATTCCATTGGCCTCCCGTCCTCAGCCACCGACTGGTTCAGGGCTTATTTAGCTGACAGATTCCAATGCGTACAGATGGGCAGCATCTGATCTGCTCCCCTGCCCATCCATGCTGGTGTCCTCCAGGGTTCAGTCCTTGGGCCAGTCTTATTCTCCATTTTTGTAAATCAACTCCCCTCCTCCACCTCACACATCTACATGTATGCAGACGATGTGGTTATCTATGCATCCAGCCCCTCCCTGTCACATGTACAGGCCTCCCTCCAAGCTGACTTTAAGAACATGCTACAATGGGTCAGAGCAAACTCACTCAAATTCAACAGAGAGAAAACTGTTGCCATGGTCTTTGGCACTGCACAAAACTGCCAGACTCTCCACCCCCATACCCTTGATGGCTCAAAACTTGATACTGTGGACTCATTTAGATACCTGGGTGTTTGGCTTGATCCAAAGCTAGACCTCTCCTGCCACATTGATTCCATCCATGCCAAGCTCCGGCCCAAACTTGGTGCCTTGTACCGACACAAGGGCTGTCTTTCACTCCCAACCCAGAAAGAGCTTGTCAACAAACTAATTCTTCCCTTCATTGACTATACAGATGTTGTGTACAGTGCTGCACACCAATCATCTCTCACCAAACTAGACCCTCTTTACAATACCTTCTGTCGTTTTGCAACAAACGTTCCCTACCATACACACCACGGTTCCCTGTACTCGGCTGTCTCCCTCACCTCTCTCATTGGTTGTTGCCAGGCTCACTGTACCACATTCATTTCTAAGTACTGGTTCGGGGCTCTCCCCTCCTACCTCACCACTCCACTGTCCCCCTCTACCAACCCAGGTTACTCTCTCCATTCCCGTGCCCACATACTTTTGCCCTCTCCCTGCCACATTCACAATCAAGCAAGTTATCCTTCACCTTTAGGCTTCATGCCCTCTGGAACCATCTCCCCACTTTGTCTGCCTCTTGCCTACTGCTGCATTCCTTAAAAAAACACCTAAAACCCATCTCCTCTCCTGTGACTGCTTCCATCCCCTCCCTCCTTGAACCTTCTCCCACTTCCCCACTTCTCCCCAGATGTCCCCATCCCTCCCCCTAACCTTCTTACCACATGGACACTGATATGTGACCCCATGCACTTATACTGTTGCCTAAGCCTAGAATCATTGCTTATTGTCATTTGCAATAATTGTGTATAAGGCCCACCTTTGCAAAACTCTTGCTACTACTTGTATATAGTTTGTAAAATATCCTGCTTCTTCATATCTAGGGCTAAGCCATCACTTATGTACATTATCTTCCTTGTATTTAATGTATATGGTATAATTTGCAGTGCTCCTGTACTTTATTGTGTACAGCTTGTACAACATCATGTATTTTATGTTATTGTTCCTTATTCTATGCAACTACCTATGTAACTTTGCTGTATTTCATCTCTCCACCCCACCCCACCCTGCCCGGTCACACCTGCTATGAGCTCTGGCACAGTGTGCCTTTCCCAATTACAAAAATTTTAAATAAATAAAAAATGTAACAGCTCAGATCTCTTGCCTGTCTCTGGCAGTGGATGAAGCTTGCCACTAGTTAGGAGTAACAGAAGCGCCACTTGGAAAAAGGTATTAGCCAAGCTCAGAAATGTTCCTTTTGTTGTTTTAGGTATACAAAGAAAATATGGATTGGACCCCTTATTCTTGACAATCAGTCTTTATTTGGAACCGTCACCTATGAATAAGATGTTGACGTTTCACCAGAAAACGTCAACATTTTGTTAATAGCCAGATGCTACCAATAAAGACTTGATTGTTAAGAATAAAGGGTTGGTCCATATTTATTTGTTTACTTATGGGACTGTGCACTGGATCCTTCAGCTAACCAGATACTACAATATGCAAGGTAACAAGGACATCCTGAGTTTCATAGCAGCATAATTGTTGTTGCTTTACAAAGGAAGAATCCTGCTTTAGAGAAGCATCACATTTTTTTGTAAAACAGGTAAGTATGCTGTGTCATGGCAGGGCTGGAGTTGAAGAGTAGTCCTCTCTTTGTAATAGTCTGCAAAAAACCTGGGGGATATGATTCTTATTTTAATTAATGGGGATGGATGGGTACCACCTCATGGCTGGTGTGGTAGTAATCCTCACTTGATCAGCCTTAATGGGGCATGATTGATCTTTGATCTTCTCAGACACTGCCTTACTTAAATGGGGTGTGGAGTGGTGTTCATATCCTCAAACATAACTTGAGGACATGTCAACATTGGTTTAGAGCCTGAGGTTTGATTCTTGGGCTTTGTCAAGTCACCAGATGAATCCGCAGGTATTTTTTGTAAAGGCAGACTAGGTTCCACAATAGTTGTGTTTATAGTTGAACTATGTTTATTTACACAACATTCACTGAAATCCAGAAGAAAGTAGCTGACAGCGCAGCATGGTCAATCTACATTTATAACATTTGTGTTACAGCAGCATTTATGCTTGTCTGGTAAAAGGCTGGTCTACAGCTCTGGCTGGCCAATGGATTTTATTATGCTCCATTTGTTTTACAGCTCCTCCACTGCCTATCAGTCAACGAAACTTGTACATGAATGTCAAGCAGCCATTACTTTAAGCACCTCCCATCACTGAAATAGCTCTCTGTGCAGCTATCAGCATCCAGGTTGTGCAAGGAAATGGTTTATTGGATTGCCTTCATTGTACAAAAATCAATAACTACAATCATCTGTAAATTGATTGCTCAGCTTTTTTTTCTCTTACATTCAGCAAACATCTGGTACTTTGGGAGTTTTGTCCAAGTGAAATTTGGAATTTCTCTTAACAATGATAACAGGCATTTCTGACTTAGAAACAGATCAGCAGAAATCATTAGTGCTGTTATTTTTGTTTTTTGACCTTGTGACATTGTGCATTAAGGAACACCTGCTTGATCAGTTAGTTTTGTGAGCATGTGTTGTCATACCAGAGTGTGAAGATGGCACTCAGGAAGAGAGATGCTTGCAGCCATCATTCTTCTGTATATCTGACAAGCAACTCCACAATTAATGAAATACATGGATAAGCAATAATTGGCTTCATTCCAACCCACTACTGTAGTTGAGGTAACCAACATGATTTTGGACAATGTTTTTTTACCTTTCTCCTGATTTGGATGCATTGCTACATTTAGCAGACTGCTCACTGGCAATTCTGCTAATGTATTTTTTGAGGCTTTTTCTGAAGGCGAAAAGGACCCAGCTGCTTCCTTCAGGTCAGTGCTTCTCCAGTCTCTTTCATCTAAGAAGTAGAACTGCTGTGTTACAGTGAACGTGCATGTGCCTCACACTGCCCCTTTGCACTCCAGTCACCCTCAGGATGGAACCCCTGCATAGGCCAGCTACAACTACAGTATTCAGATAATTGTTTTTAAATGCCAGTATATGCTGGAATCCACACCTTGACTCTTCAAGAGTGAGGTAATGCATACACTTACCTGCAAGATGCTGCTATTCTCACAAAATCCTTTCTCTCAGTACTGCTAAGACCCCTTTAACCTGGAAGCAGCTAGGAGTGAAAAGGCTAGCAGTGGGGTGTTTAACCACAAAAGTGGCTCAGGATGAGATGTGGTAAAAATCCCAATAAACCATATGAATAACTGCTTTTGCAATAAAAAAGGGCATCAGAGGTAAAATGTTTAGAGCGATTTTGAACTTTTTGTCACTTATGTATGTTTCCCTGTGCGATGGGTTTAAGTCTTGAGTAATAAAGAACTAAAATAGTAATGTTTTATTTCCTCAGAAGTTGAATAATGAAACATTTTCTTCATGTATGAATATTTTGCTATGATTATTATTATTAAAATGTCAAAACTAGTTGCTTGTTTTTATTGCAGTTGTAACTATTAGTTACAACTGTGACAATTTAAACTTTTTTTTCCAGAATTGTTTAGTGCCTTCATCCATGGCATGGTTGACATATGTTAGCACAATATATGCTGTTGCAGCCTGTCTTTTTATTTGTTTGAAGTACTCTGAAAGAAAGCTTGGGATTTGAAAACAGCAGTATTTCCCCAGAGCTGTAATCGATATCTGTAATTTGTGCAGCTCTCACCCATACAATGTAGACTATAAAACCTTAGATCACCTAGATGTCTGCTGCCAAACTGTGCAGCCATGTTCTCTATTAAGAACAAGGTTGCCTTGGGCTGAATAAAATGCAGCTTTGAACTGAAGTCACTTGCTTTTATTATAATTATTAGCAGAAGGCAAAAAGCAGTCTTTCATATCTGATTTAACACAGGACCTTGGTCTCAGGTTAAGCTGAGTCTGTAAGAGGCCCAGGATTCAGGACTCTTGACGTATAAAGAGGTCACGGTCATTCCACATATAGAAGGAAGACCAGGAAATGTTAGAATTCTCTGACAATGAATAAAGATGAAGGCAGTCCTCGCAGGGAGGAGTAAACGCAACTGTTGTGGTGGTGGGGGTGATGCTGGCTGTCTGAAATAGAATTATTTGTGGCTGAATAAAAATAAGAGTAAATCTTTATGGGTATTGAATAAATTAAATGGCTTGTCATTTGATTCTGATACCATTCTAAAACTGGCCTTGTTATTTTGCAGGTTCTTATGAATATGATGCATTTTTATTTTTATTTTTTTTTTTATGATTTGGTAAAAGTTTATTGGTGCAAAGAGTCTATGTTACGTTCAACTTCTTTCTAAAAGGCAATACCCTATGGCACCCCCTATGACTGTACTACTTAAACATAGAAAGAAGTCAGGAAATCTGTCATTAGTTCTCATTGCTGTTGACAGTTGTTCACTGCAGGCAAGATCCCAGTGATGCAGTTTTTAGACACCAATTTTAAAACCTGTTATCATAACTTGTACTATTTTAGTTACAAAATGTATGGTACCATAAGCAAGCATGCTGTGTGTGCCTCAGTGATGCTGTGGCTGCCTTTCTGTATATGAGCAGAGTGGTTATCCACTTGTATTCTTGCTGTGGCTGGCAGTTGTGAATTGGTCTTCATCTGTTGAATCAGTAGACTGCCTCCAGGAGGGGGAACCGCTAGAAGCGGGACCTCTGAAAATTGCATCCACCAACTGGTGGGGCTCGGGGAAGGGTATCACTAGCAGCAGGACTCCCAGATATTACATCCATTGCCTAATGTGGCACAGGGAGTGGGAGATCTCCAGAAGCAGAACTCCCTCAGATTACACCTAATGCCAGGTGAGGATCTTGTTGGGGAATTTGCAATAGCAAAACCCAACAAATTACATCTGCCATGTGGTGTGGCTCCAGAAAGGGGATCCCCAGAAGTGGGTCCTTCACAGCATACATCCAACACTCAATGCAGTTCCACAAGAGGGATCACAAGCAGTAGTACCCCTGCAGATTATATCAAGCATGTTCTGGGGTATCCCCACCAGTGGGACACTGAAGATTGTAGCTGCCACCTCATACAGCTTCATGAGGGGAATGTGCAGCAGATGAACCCCCAAAGATTGCATCCTCCACCCACTGTGGCTCTGGAAGTGGGATCTCCAGTAGCAGGACCCCTGCAGCTTACATCAACCATCCAGTGCAGTGCTAGAAGGGGGATTATCGTGGCAGGACCCCTGAAGATCGCATTAGCAGCACGGTGTGGCAACTAGATTGCATCCGCCACCTGATGCAACTTTGGGAGGGGAATCCCTACCAGCTGGACCCCATGGATTGAATCTGCCACTTAGTACAGCTCTTCAGGGGGTAAGTGTGCCACCCAGCACTGCCCTGCAGTAGGCTGTTTGTCACCCGGCAACACTGCGTAGTGGTGTTCCCCTCTGTGGGAAGCCCCAGTTCTGGGTCTACAACCCAAAATGGCTCTGAGGCAGTCTCACTAGTATCCACATACCTGATTTAAGGTTTAGAGTCCAAAGTAGCAGTACTTTCTCTCCACAGAGGTTGGCCCTTTTGAGAGAGCTGTGCACATTTTGTAGGAGAGGTCTACTAATGTAGGTAAATCACCATAGGTAAACAGTAAAAATTGGAGTAGAAACAGAAGTGGCAATCGCTAAAGCAGAACATTCACAGATTCCTCTAGCTCTTTGCTACATCCCAAGCAAGACGGTAGATTAACAGATCCACTCTCTCTGTAGTGAGAACTCATGGGGCTGATTTGGAAAACAATAACTCCTAAGGTTACTTATTGACTTTTCTTTTAAAATATACACAATGATCTTATTGTAGATGCAGATTTGTTAGACCATTCTCCTGTTACATTCTTGACTGACATTTTATTAAACTTTCTATGAAAACCATTTTTTTAATGACTAGTACAGCTGTCTAGTATTTATGTATTCTGGGGTTATTAAGAAGGTTAGGTTTGGGAGGCTGTCCCTTTATTTATTTATTGAAACTATAATGACCATGAGCTGGCCATTTCCAGGGGATAAATTACTGGCTGGAGAGTGCGTTTTAGGCCATTAAGCTCATCTGATTATTAATTTCCCCAGAAATGACTGTCTTTGTAGTTGTTATTGTGATTCTAAGTCAAATTTTTTTTTGTTTACTTTTTAGGCCTGTTTGACTGCTGGCACTGTGGTTCTTTGAGCTGGGGCAGTCATTTCCAAGTGATTAATGACCGGCTTGGTGGCTAATATTAGACTAATAATTGTAAGGATTTCAGTTTGGTAATTTTCAGTTTGACACCCCCCACCCTTTACATAACTTAGTGACATGCAAGTCACTGTGCTAGACATACTAGTACCAGAATGAGACCAAAGGATACTAGCTTCTTTTGATTAAAGGCATAGTTACACAGCTTGATCTGCACCATTGTGAAGGGTGTGAATAGAAACATAGAATATGACAGCAGAAGGGGACTGCAAGCTCCAGCTAGTCTTTCCAAGGTTTATGGGTTTCTACCCCCTCCCTATTTGCCCCTCTGAAGAATGATACCTTTGTGTCTGTCCCAAGCTCTTTTGACCCCACCCCTGACCGTTTTGGCACCCACAGCCTGTGGAGGTAGGCTGTCCCAGGCATCCACCACCCTCTCTGTGAAGAAGAACTTTCTAATATTGGTCCCAAACTTTCCCCCTTTCAGTCTCCGATCATCCCCCCTTGTTCTGCTACCTTCCTTGACATGAAAGAGTTCCTTCGCCTGTACCTTATTTATACCCTTGATGTACTTAAAGGTCTCAATCATGTCTCCCCTCTCCCTCCTCTGATCCAGTGAGTAAATGTTTACTTCCCTCAGCCTATTTTCATATGTCTTCTTGTGTAACCCCTGTATCATTTTTGTTACCCTTCTTTGCACTGTCTCTATCCTGTCAATCTCCTTTCTGAGGTGTGGTCTCCAAAACTACATGCAGTATTCCAGGTGGGGGCAGACAAGTGCCTTGTACAGTGGCAATATCACTTTCCTAGTTCTACTCGTGATTCCCCTCCCAATGCATCCCAGCATGCCACTAGCTTTTAGTGCCACCTTCTCGCACTGTCTACCCACTTTCAAGTCATCTGATATCATGATTCCCAGGTTGCATTCCTGGTTGGTTGCAGCTAGTCTTTCTCCTCCCAAGTAGTACTCCCTTTTTGGGTTGCTGCTTCCTAGGTGCAGGACTTTGCACTTTTTGGTGTTGAATTTCAGCTGCCTTGCTCTGAACCACTTTTAGTTTCTTTCAGTCTGATTCCATTTTCTTTACTTCCTCTGGAGAGTCCACCTAGTTGCATATATTGGTGTCACCTGCGGACAGACACACCTTCCCCTTGAGCCCATTTGCAATGTCAGCTACAAATACATTGAATAGTAGAGGCCCTAACATCAAGCCCTGGGGTACTCAACTGGTTACCTCCCCCTCTTCTGATAATGTTCCGTTTACCTGCACTCGTTTTGTTCTACCATGCAGCCGATTTTTCACCCAGTCTGCCACCTCCAGTCCCACCCTCGTGCAGTCTAGCTTCTTTATCAGCCTTCTGTGTAGAACAGAGTCAAAGGCCTTGCTAAAGTCTAGGTAGACCACATCAACTGCTCCCCCATTATCAACCACCTTAGTAACCCAGTCAAGGAATTTGATCAGGTTTGTTTGGCAAGACCTCCTCGCTGTGAACCCATGTTGTTTACAGTCCTGCTGACCGCTGGATTCTAGGAATGTTAATATTCTCTGCTTGAGTAAGGATTCCATCAATTTTCATATAACTGAAGTGCGACACACCGGGTGGTAGTTTCCTGCCTCCACCCTGCTCCCAGATTTATGAAGTGGAACCACCATTGCCCTCTTCCAGTCTTCGGGAACCTCTCCACTCATAAGTGATTTAGTAAATAGGTCTGCCAGGGGTGCTGCCATTTCCCTCCCCAGTTCTTTCAGGATTCTGGGGTGTATATAATCCAGTCCCATGGCCTTATCCATAATTTGCTTAGTTCCTCCAAGACTTGGTCTGCCGTGAAGGGGCTTGTATCGACTGCTATTCCAGTGGTGCTGTTAATAGTTGGCTCTGGTCCATTGCCCTCCTCCTCCTTTGTACACACTGATCAGAAGTACTTGTTAAGGACTTCTATCTTCTCTCTATCTTTCTCTGCTAGATTCCCCTCCTCTGCTGCTCATCTAAGTATCCCCCCTTAGTTTTCTTTTTTCCCCTTATGTACCTAAAGAAGGTTTTGTCGCCTCGCTTACCCCTTTTGCAATATTCACCTCAGTCTGGGCTTCAGCCTTCTTAATCACCTTACCTGCCTCCCTCAGTTTCTCTTTATATGCTTCCTTATCCTCTTCTTTATTTGATGCTTTGTATTTCCTGTCGGCAGCTTTTTTTCCTTTCACTATAGTTGCTACCTCTTTTGAGAACCAGAGAGGGTTACTTTTTCTTTTTTTGCCTTACTTACCTTTCTGGTGCATTGATCTGTGACTGCCTTAATAGCTCCTTTAAGGCTTTCCCACATTTCTTCCACCCTTCTCCCCTGTCTGATTCTTAAGATCCTCACTACGCTTTCTCTCATTTTCTGGAAGTCAGCTTTCCTAAAATCTAGGAACCTCATTTTGGAGTGACTGGTGTCCTCTGCTGTGTTAACTTTGAATCCGACCATACGGTGGTCATTATTTCACAGATAGTATCCAACTTCAGTCCCCCTTACCCTCTCACTGTTAGTGAATGAGTTGCAGTAGTGCAGAACAGGCCATGTAAACAGCCTGAGGAGCGTTGTGGGTCGCTCCGTTGGGGCACAGCATGATCAGTGTTTTTATGGAGATGTGTACAGGTGTGGGTGTTTTATACTAGCATGTAAACACACTGCTCTGCTTGCACCAGTGCAGTCCCATGGCACCCTGCATCATGCTGTGCTGCCATGACAACGTGGTGTGGACAATTTGAATGGGGGATGTGCTTTTCTTACTGTCAGTGGTTAGGAGTTCGACAGGTACACTGTATCTGAACAAGTACATGTTTTTGTTGCCTTTGAGCTACTATCTAAATTTCAGTTTATATATTGTTTTTCATCACATTAAAATAAAGATTCTCATACTTTTTTTTTTACCTGCAAAGTTACTGTTGAATTGAACTTTTGCCATGTGTCTGGTTTAGACAGTTGATTAGGATCACATGATAACTAGATTGTGTAGTGACACCCATTGCTTAAACCTGACTCCAAGCTGACTGCACTCCCTTTGTGAAGAGTTGCTTTGTTTTGGCTTCTGTACAGATCCCTGTTCCCCTCTCCTCCGCTGCTTCTGCAGAAGTGCTGCAGGGAAATGCTGGAAGTGCTGCTTACAACGCAGCCTGAGATTACACCAGTGCAGACCAGCACCTGTGAGCACAGCGGGCACAGTGGCAGTGGAGCGGAGGAGAGTGCAATGCTACACTCCAGGTAGTGTAAACATGCCTTAAGACTAAGTGAAAACATAGATCCCACTTCTGATAATTGCTGTGCTCTTTGATAAATCTGTTTGCACCTAGCGGCAGTCTTGGAGAGCTGGGGTGTCTTTCTGTGGTTGGGAAACTATTTGTCAGTTTGAGTAATTAGCAGTATCTTTCATCCCTTTACCATCCTCAGCTATAAGGTGAGAATTATATTGGTCTGGCATTGTCCTTACATCAACAACTCCATATTGTCCTCTTGCTATTTGTAGGGTAGGCTCACATCACTACATAGAGTTACAATGATAACAGTTCCTCTTAATTTATGAATGGAAGACTTCTATATTTTCACCCCCTCATTTTCAGACATGGATATCTAACTTCTAACTATTTCTATAGTTCAGATTCCCATGCACCTGTGTGTAGGAACAAATAAGAGTATTACTGTCTATACAGACCACTTAATGCACTCAATTTCCAGTTGTGCAGCTGAACCTCTGTGTTGGAAGACAAAGTTAAGTAGAAATGTACTGCTTTGCACAGTCGGTGAGACATAATTGTTGGGAAATGAGTGTGATACAGTATGTGTGGGCAGCAAAACTCCATTTCTTATCCTTTACCTAGGTGTATAGTGATTAGTATTCATTTATATACTTTTGAATTCCAGTACCCCCCTCTGACCCCACTGGGGAGGAAGTGTTGTTGGGTGGGGTGGGGGGAGGAGCAATGCTGCAGGTGCAATGGTGAGGTGGGGGCTGTGGTTAGAGCTGTATACTGGTGGGGGACAGTGCTTTATGACTGACCAGCTATCTGGATTGGGGAAATACATCCTCCATCCATTCATGCCATCAACTAATACTATGTTTAGAAGGGCTGGGGAGCATGGAAGGGGGATGGGGTTCCATTATACGCAAGGGAGGGTATCAAAGCTACTGAGGTCGAGAAAAGTGGTGAGGGTCAGTGCACAAATACAGTGTGGGTACAGGTAGTCACAGTTGGAGAGAGAGACATCAGGATTGGAGTGGTATGTAGGACACCATATCAGACAGAGGCAATTAGGAAGTGGTGAATGAGACTAGAAGGGCAACAAAATGGGGAGAGGTGCTGCTAATGGTAACTTTAACATAATGGACATGGACTGGAGGATACTAGTGGCAGCAAGTGCAAGGAATCCACTTCTTGTAGAGTCATTCCTGATTCTGAAGGTTGAGGAACCATCCTTGACTTGGCCCTTAACAGGGACAGTGTTGGGGACCTCACAGAGCAGGACTGACTGGGAACAAGCAAAGCCACTTTCAAAGTGCCCAGAACCAAGACCTCCCTCGCCCAGAGATCCTTCTTTTATTGAGCTCCCGCCTGGTTCAACTCCCTCCCTACCTGCATCACCAACACTGCCAAACTTGGTCCCTTCAAAACCGCTCTCCAGAACCATCTCTTTAATGTCTGCTGCTGTAGGTGCAACTAACCCTTTCCCTCCCAATTCTACTGCAAGACCTTTCCCTGCCTGGCACCCCCTAATCTCGACAAGGTCCCCTGGACTGCCGATCCATCTTTCCCCCACCCCTTTTTACCTACCCCCTTAGGTTTATACAAGGACATATTCCACTGCAACTCCAGAGAAATTGTATATCTTTAATTGTAAATCTGTATTTTATACCAACATGTAACTTAGTGTATTCTGTGTTCAATGTCTGCATCTGTAATGTTGTCCAATGTTGCATCTGCGCAGTGTTCTATTGTCTTGCCCTCCCTGTGACGAGGTGCCTTTGTAAATGAGTCCCTGATTCAAAGGTTTAAATCTGACTTGTTCAAATAAATAAAATAAAAATAAAAAATCGCTAGACCATGTGGTTTGATATCAAACTAGAGGTAGAGAGAAAACATCCTGGACTTTAGGGGGTGTATTTTAGCAGGATGGTAGGACCTGTCACAGCAGAAACTGGAAGGGGTAAGGATGGTAAAGAAGTGGGAATTAATCAAGAATGAGATATTGGAAGTCATGAGTCTCTTTGTAAGGGTGGTAGGGGAAATATGAGGGGTAGGAAACTATTGTGGTTCACAAGGGTGATGGGGGAGACTGAGTGAGAAAAAAGAAAGCCATATACAAACAACTTGGCAGAGGAGGAGAGGATAGTGTTTCTAAATGTGATCAAAGCCAGCAAGGCTGTGAGGAGGACACAGTCTAACACGGTGTTGAGTATAGGTGAGGGAATGAAGAACGGGGGCAACATATTATTTTGTTACATATGGGAAAAACATTAATGGAGGGTACAGTCAGACTAAAGAAGGGGACGTGTGAGAGGTGAAGGATAAAAGGAAGGCAGACATACTAAACCAACTTTCTGTATTGTATTCAGTATTCATAGTGGGGGATAAGGTGCCATTGCCTGTCTGTGTCATCAAGTTAAGAGGGGAAGTGGAGTGTGTAACTGAGGCTCCAATGTCAGAGAAGAGGGTATTGAAAGGATTAATTGCACTGAAGGTGGCCAAGTCCATGGACCAGGATAGTGTGCTGATGGAGCTTGGACAGGTCTGCCTACATCATGAAAGTCTGTTCTTTGCAGTATTCTGGACAGATATTTGGAGTGCTCAACTATTCACTTAAATGGAAGGAATACAAATAAAATGGTGGTTTCAGGTTCAGGTACAGTTATGAAACCCATTGTCCCTCAAACCTAATCACAGAGACTATGTCTTAAAGGGACACTGTCAAGCATTTTTGCATCATATTATTTTTAGGTAAAAACCCACATTTTATGATTGCTTACTTCCTCTAAAATTCATTTATATTGATGTTGTTGGTTGTTTTATCTGTCTTCTTGCTTATTGGATCCAAAATGCATAGTAATGTACAGCTCTGCCCAGCTTTGTTTTGCTTCAAATCACTGTACTACTCTTAGTGTACACTTACTTGAACATTAGAAACACCCTCAAACAGTGCAGCCACTCATGATACAATGGTGTCCTCTACTCCCACTGCATTATTAGCAGCTAGATTGTGTTGGAGTGTTCCTGAGTCCTGGAAAGATGCAGTGGGTGCTGGTCAAGGAATGTCAACAAACATGTTTTGGTGTGGTAACACCAGTATGGTGGGCAGTCAGTTGTTTCACTTTTTATAAGTAAGAAATGGACCTGAATCAAACTATCAGTTGCATCAACAGTCTGTAAAGAATGTGAGCAATCATAAAATGTGTTTTTTTTAAACTAGGGAGACTTTGAGGCCTTAGGGGGTTGACAGTGTCCCTTTAACATCCTTGATTTCCAGTCTTAAAGAGTATTTTTAGTATCAAAAAATGTACAATATTTACAAATATTCCTAGTGAAACAGAAATCAGAAAATACATTTTTGCATTTATTTGGATCTGTTGGTCACTGGTAAACTTTTACTTTGTAAGCAGAGTAAAATAGTGTGGTATTCATCGCATAAGGAAAGACAAAAATTGGTATGTTTCATTAATTTTTTTAGCAGTGATCATCTGCAACTGGGGAATTGTGCAGTGAAGTCATTAGGTTTTGACTATCCATAGAAAACTGATTTAGAAAACAAACATTTCCATATACAGAAATGTGGTTAGTTTAGCTATAATCATGTTTCTGTGGTCAGACTTACAGCAGTGTGGTCTAGTGGTTAGAACAAAGAACTGCTAGCCTTGAGATCTTGGTTTGGATCCCAGTGCATTAGTCAGTAGCTCAAGAGCCCCAAAAGCTATGTAAGCAGCCCTCAGCACCAAATATGGCTGTGCCAATATTCTGGCAAAGAGCAAGCAGCATGATGCCCTGGTCACATACACATTTATTCTGAAACGGGGAAGGTGGGCTGTATACAGCTGCACCTGGCCTTGCATGCCACTCTACCAATTCTGAGAAGCACAAATGAGCTGTAGATGTGAGCTGAGGGTGCAAATGTTAATATTTTCTGCAGGCCTGTTGTAACATATCTCCACCCTCTGGGGAAAAAAAGGAACTTAAGTAGCCCATTAAAATTGTAACATAAGGTTGGAAGAGATGTCTGGCATCGACTCCCAGCTTCATAAGCAGCTACAGTCTGAATAAGTATACCACGCAAACATCATATAACAAGTTGCCGTGGGCTTCATAGGTAGATTGTAGCTATTTCTATGGTGGGGGGGGGGGAAGCATTTATAAAAGCAATATGTCACGGCATGCCATATAACAGATGGCCAAACTCAGAAGCATAAAGGGGGTACTGCCATCTCCTTTAACTGATTTTCTAGGATCCAGTTTGAACAAAACCTAGTCTTCGGTTAACAGGCTAGCTGCACAATTAAGCAGACTTGATAGACTGTGAGGCCTGTTTCTGCTGGCATTTTGTATGTTCATATGTTCCGATTGGACGCTAACTGTTTGTCACAGCTCCACCTCAGCACTGCACCCTCCAGCTCCTTGGATCTTCTGTGACATCACATACACACACACACACACACACACACACACAGTTCCTTCCAGAATGTCAAAGACGTGGTAGAGTGTTGGGGGTTATTTCTGTGCAGTGTCCCACAGAAACCCCCATTTTGAGATAAGAAACTATTGTCTATGGCATGTGGCTGACAGTGTAACATTGTGCAAATCACCTGACCTCCTTGTGTTTTAATTTCATAGAGAAAACTGGGCAGAGTATAAAAGAGTGATTTTGCAGCTTACTTGAGCTAGCCTGGGTAAACACAACCTAATCAGTGGTCCACGTGCACTGCATATTGTTACATTTTTAATGAAAGAATTCTGAGCCAGTTAAACCAGCTTATCTGGACATCTTCTATACCACGATGCATCAGTGGCTTCAGATCCAGAGCAACTATTAAAACAGTTTGGGCAGCTTATTGGAACTGCGAGCTAAGTGGTGTACAAAGGCTTTGTACTTGCGCTACTTTACATGCAGTACAAAAGGAGGTGTGTTGGAAACCAAGGCAGTCCTAACAGATTACTAGTATTTGTAAGTTAAGGACAAAGCTAAGCCATAACCCTTGTATGAGCACAAACCACAGGAGTGACTACATGTGCTGAATACATGTCCACAATGAATAAGCTGGGCACTTTGCAAGGCACAGGCCCCTTAGTACTGAAACGCTGAAATGCAATATTCATACAAAAATGCTAGCTACCCTACTCAATGTGCACAGTGCTAGCACCACATTACAAGATCATTGTGAGAAAGGTGAAATATGA
The DNA here is from genome assembly GCA_016271365.2 of Neoceratodus forsteri. Taxonomy (NCBI): domain Eukaryota; kingdom Metazoa; phylum Chordata; order Ceratodontiformes; family Ceratodontidae; genus Neoceratodus; species Neoceratodus forsteri. The sequence goes on from CM057455.1 coordinate 1,557,806,416, forward strand.
GGGTGCAATACAGCATTTGCCACACTGAATGTAATATATTGCTAAGGGAGGCCAGCAAGTGCGGTGTAAGAACTTGTTGAAGGTCCACTGCATAACTATGCCTCCACACTTTCCCCATCTCCATGCAAGAGTACCCTGGCATCTGGTAGCACCCCCTCCCTCTCTCCTTCCCCATGTCTTAAGTCCCTGTGATGCCCCCACCATGGTACCACACTGGCAGTGGGAACAAACCCCCCTCTCTCCATTGCCAACTGCTGTCTGACTCATGTATTCACATTATTGATATGCTAGCTGGTGTATCGATATACTGCAGTTGTTAAATGTGTCTGCAAAATCTTAGAAGAGATGGGATGTATGGCCAGCTTGGTAACTAGTGCTGTAAAAACAGCTTGTTTGTGTGGTTGCCAGGCATCTAATATACCATTGTACCACGTGTGCACGTCTCTGCCTTTTATTTGCATGTATTTGAGGCTTTCCTTTGCGCAGATGACCAAACTCCTTTAAATATGGCACCTGGAGTACTAATTACATCTCCAGCATGGACAGGCCTGTTGGCATGGTGCAAAGCTACTTTTCAGTGCTGTGTTCCAATATGCTACCTTGCGTTTCTTCCAGTTTTGTAGAGGTGGAGTATGTAATCGAGTGAAACATTTATGTGTTGAACCTCAGGCTAGAATCATAAAATATGCTCTGCCAATTTCTTATTTGTTGTACTGAGTGTAATAAACCCAAATGTTACTTATGTAACCCCTAGGTGGCTCTATCCCAAGAGCTACTACCCCTGCCTGCGTGGCTAGTAGCAGGTTAAGGAGCCTGAGTTCTGAAATGGGTACCTCCACCCGAGGTCAGGGTTGGTAGTGGTCAAACTAACCTGGGCACAGCCCTCCTGCACACTGTAACCCTCCTCTTTCCCTTCTAGTGGCCTGAGCAATACATGATAATCGCTTTCACAGTACCCCTTGTACACCATATCAGTATCCACACTATTTGCACTTACCACCAGGACTGGTTCCTCTGGCTCGACCCTGGGGACCCCCTGTAAAAGAATGTTATGCACAGTAAATAGCAACAGTACGGTACTCTTGGCACAAACTGGAAGCACGGTCAGGTTAAATGCAGCAAAAAAGTCAGATCTGATTTATTCAGGGGACTTGAACAAGGAAGGGGCGTAATCAGGTTGATTGGCTTAAAGGCTATATTAATCAAGCAGTTATGCATGCGCATTAAGTCCCCACACAGTCACACACTGTGGGTACCCAGGTAGGAAAATGGTGGACTAGCCAGGAACATTGCTGCTGGTTGGGGCCCTGTGATGGAAGAAAGCAACATGCACAACACACACTACTTGTAATCCGGAGCCAGAGGGCTCAGTTCATGAAAGAAAAAGCAACAAGACAATCAGATGACAATACTTTAGATTTAGCTGTTGTTGCAGGGAACTACCCTGATGTTAACTCACGATACCCAATACTGGACACAGGCAGGATGAAATCGAGACTGCAGGTTGTTGAGCTGGAGTGCCCGGAGAAGTGGGGTCCACACAAATCACCGAGGCGTTGTTCCTGTTCAAGTGTTTAACAGGGGCTGATCTCCAGGCAGGTCTCTCATCGATGGCTTTCCCCATGCAACAGGTAGTCAGGCTGGGCCAATGTGGAAAGGCCCAGGCCCAATGGAGATGGTTTTGGATTTAGTCCGTTGGGCTGGATGCGGCTCCCAGCAAGCAGAATACAGTTCAAACCACAGTGGGGAACCAAATCGCGACCCACTAGCAGCACACAGCACATTTATACATAAGGAAATTCTAATGCAGCTTCCAGCAAGCAGAATACAATTCAAACCACAGTGGGGAACCAAATCACGACCCACTATCAGCATACAGCACATTCACATGTAAGGAAATTCCACTGTACCAGGCAATAGGCTCTCCGGTTGCAATTACAGAGTCTCTGCACAATCCGGGAGTTCAGAGGTGGCTGAAAGTCCAGACAGGCCAATCGCATTCAGCAAATCTTCAATCTTCTTCAGGTAGGAGCCTGGTCACAATTCAGTGGCTTACTTTGCTCTCCAAGTTTGGATTCAGTCCAAAAAAGGCAAAGGTCCCCTCTCAGGGACAGCAGGCAGGCATGCAGGCCAAAACTCAGGCCTTTCCCCAATTCTCCCATGCGAATCCACTATGGATTGCTGCTCAAACAACCTCGAGCTGCTACTTCTTCACTTCCCAACTTAGATCCAACTGAAACTGCAAGCAGTGTGGAACTTCCCCAAGATCCAAAAGGTTCGGTTGGCTGATCTGTCTGTCAGTCACAACAAGGTCTCCCCCTCCAGGTTATTTTTGGCACCAAAAGCCCAAAACTACAATTCCTACAAGTTTTGGCCCACCAAGCCCCTGTAGGCAGGCTCCATTTTAGAGTCCAAAATGTACTGATTGGCCCATTCTGACAGTCCAGGACCAAGATGATGGAAACAAACAGAGCTGTTCATGCTGCAAAAAAGGCAGGTTAAAACAAACTGCAATATTATTACTACTCTAACAAATGCTCAGCAAACAAGTACATCTTCTAACAGAGCTCCCTCTCAGATTAATTATGACTGCAATCCAGGCAGCTCTTAAAGAGACAGTACAGGCTATATAGGCACTCTCTGGCAATACATTTAAACTGCTAAGACGCAGAACACCAGCCTGGCAGTGAGCATTTAGGCAAGCTCAAGGAAGACTTTTCAGGAACCCCCATTTGTAGGGGGGGTTACACTTACATGGGGAAACCCCATGCACTTTTTTAAATACATTGTCTGATCACCCCATTCACATACTTTTCACCTTCATAGCACCAGCCACCATTTATTTAGTATCGGTAATATTCACCACCACTGAATTAGATTTTTTTTTTTTAATTTGATGGCAGATAAGGATCGCTTGGCCCGCCTAGTCTGCCCATTTCCCTACCTAATGGATAAGTTGCAGATCCTAGTTAACAGATAGCCTACTTCCTCCTACCCCCCATTAGAATTGCCTTATGTCTGTACCATGCATTGTTGAATTCCCCCACTGTTTTTGACGCCACTACCTCCTCAGAAAGGCTGTTCCATGTATCCACAACCCTCTCCATGAAAAAATACTTCCTCACATTGCCGACTTCCTCACATTGCCTCTGAGCCATCCCCCCTCCCACTCTATCTTCAAAATGTGCCCCCTTGTTCTTGTACATCTCTTGTTCTGAAAGATGCTACCCTCTTGGACTTTGTTGATTCCCTTGAGGTACTTGCAAGTTTCTATTATGTCCCCCCTCCTCTACTCGAGGGTATACATATTAAGCTCCTTTAATCTCTCTTCGTATGTCTTCTGATGCAGATCCTGCACCATTTTAGTTGCCCTCCTCTGGACAGCCTCCATTCTATCTATGTCCTTGCAGAGATGGGGTCTCCAGAACTGCACGCAGTACTCCAGGTGGTGTCTGACTAACTTTCTGTACAGAGGGATAACAACTTCCTGTTTTCTACTGGTGATGCCACTCCCTATGCATCCCAGTATCCCGCCTGCCCTCCTTACTGCCTGCTCACATTGCTTGCCCACCTTAAGGCCATCTGATATGAGTACCCCAGGTCCCTTTCCATTTTTGTTGTTGTTAGTATCTCATCCCCCATTGTGTACTCTTCCCCTGGGTTTTTGTTTCCCAAGTGCATTACTTTGTACTTCTTTGCATTGAATCTAAGCTGCCATACATTTGACCATTCCTCCAACCTTGCCAAGTCCCTTTGCATCCTTTCCACCCCACCTTCTGTATCGACCCTGTTGCAGATCTTTGTGTCGTCTGCAAAGAGACATACTTTTCCTTCCAATCCCTCTGCAATGCCATTTATAAAGACATTAGAGGACCAGTCCCAGTACTGAACCCTGCCGTACCCCACTAGTAACCCCCCTTTCTTCAGAATAAACTCCGTTTACTATTACCTTCTGCATCCTGTTGTCCAGCCAATTGTTTTTACCGAGGCTACCACTTTGGGACCCACTCCAAGGCTAGCTAACTTGTATATTAATCTTTTGTGTGGGACTGTGTCAAATGCCTTGCTAACGTCTAGGTAGGCGATGTCCACAGCCCTCCCTGGTCTACTACTTTGGTCACCCAGTCAAAGAAATCTATTAGATTCATTTGACACAACCTTCCTACTGTGAATCAATGCTGCCTTGTGTCCTGTGCCCCACTGGTCTCTAGGAATTCAACAGTTTGTACTTTCAGAAGTGATTCTATAATTTTCCCTATCACTGAGGTCAAACTAACAAGTCTGTAGTTTCCTGCCTCTGTCTTGCTCCCTCCCACTTTTGTGAAGGGGAATCACATCCACCCTCCTCCAGTCCTCCGGTACCACACCATCCTTCCATGATTTGTTAAAAAGGGTAGTCAGTGGTGTCACTAGTTCTACCCTTAGTTCTTTTAGAATTCTTGGGTGAATTCCGTCAGGCCCCATTGCTTTGTCCACCTTCAGTTTTAAGAGTTCTTTCATAACCCTTTCTTCTGTGAATGGACTGGTATCGACCTCCCTATCCAGAGTGCTTCTATTCTTTGATTTAGGTACCACCCCCTCCTCTTCTTTTGTAAATACTGAGCAGAAGTATTCATTCAGTATCCCTGCTTTTTATCTGTCCCCTCTGCCCACTCTCCCTTCCCTTTATTAAGCCTCACTATCCCTCCCTTGGTCTTTCTTCGCTCCCTAATGTACCTATAAAAGGTTTTATCCCCCTTCTTAACTGAGTTGGCTATCTTTTCCTCAGTTTGGGCCTTTGCTATTCTGACTGCCTTCCCGCTTCCTTCTGCTTTAACTGCTCCAGTTCTCTGTCCTGCTCCTTCTGTGTTTCCTTATGCTTCCTGAATGCTACCTTTTTCTCCTTAACCTTCCCCGCCACCTCTTTTGAGAACCACAGTGTTTTTTTCCTGTGTTTTGCTTTGTTGATTTGCTTCACACAAAGGCTTGTTGCCTCTGTGATGGCTGTTTTGATTTTCCCAATTTTTCCTCCACCCATCCTTCTTGCCCATTTGCTAGTGCTTTTCTAAGGCACTTTCCTATTTTCCCAAATTCAGCCCTCCTAAAGTCCAATACTCTTGCTTTTGTATGGCTTGACTCTATGGCTGTGTTTATCGTGAACCACACTGTTTGGTGGTCACTTGTTCCCAGATGGCTACCCACTTCTAAATCCAAGATCCTTTCTCAATCCCCATTTGACAGTACCAGGTCTAAGATTGCTCCCTCCCAAGTGGGTTCCACCCCTAGCTGTCTGAGGCATGCCCCTTGTAGGGCATCGAGAATAACCCTGCTTTTGGATGTGGCTGCAGCAAAGGTGCTCCAGTTAACATCTAGCATATTCAGGTCCCCCATCAACAATATCTCCCCTTTCTCTGCCATTCTAAGGATGCCTTCTATCATTTCCTTGTCCATTTTCTCCCCCTGAGATGGGGGTCTATATATAACCCCTGTGTGGATTGTGGTGCCATATCCTATCTCCAGGGTGACCCACAGTGCCACCTCTCTCCCTGTTTATCCTTTATTCCATTGCTTTGATCCCTTCCCTTACATAGAAAGTTACTCCTCCTCCTCTTTTACCCTCCCTGTCCCTCCTGTAGCTTGTGTACCCTGGTATGTTGACATCCCATTCATGGTTCTCAGTGTACCATGTTTCTATGACTGCCACGATATACAGGTGTCCCTCTTCCATCAAGGTAACTAGTTCAGGGAGCTTATTACACAGACTATGGGCATTGGTACTCATCACCCTCCATTTTTTGATGGCCTTACCCCTTTTAGCCCCATCCCTCTCCTTACTACCTTTTTCTGCATTTACCCCTGTCTTGCTCCTTTTTGACTTCTCTACCTTGGTGTTTACCTCTCTAACTACTGTGTTTTGTGGGGGGAGGCTGGGTTTTCCTTGCTCCTTTTCAGTGCCCCCCCTTGGCTAGTTTAAATGATTGCTAATGAAGCATTTAAACCTATCACCTAGCATCCTGGTTCTCCTCCCTTAGAGATGCAGACCATCACACCAGTATAGGCCTGCAACCCTCCAGGTGGACACCCAGTCCCCAATGAAGCCAAAACCCTGAGCTCTGCACCAGTTTTTCAACCATTTATTGAATCCCATGGTGCGGCGTACCCTAGCATCACACTTACCATAGACAGGTAGCACCTCCGAGAAGGTTACCATGCGTGCTACTTGTCTAAGGCCCCTCCCCAACTCTTCAGACTCCTCTTGCACTGCTCTGACCCCATTCCCAGCCAGGTCATTTGTCCCTAGGTGGACAATGACATCCAGCTCCCTCCCTCATGCAGCTGCTCCTGCAATCCTGAGGATTCGCTCCCGGTCCCTCCAAGCCGTGGCGCCAGGTAGGCACCTTACCTCCCTTTCCCCTTCCTCCCCCAGTTCTACCCCGTAATGGCTGAGTCCTCCACCAGGAGTTGTTTCCTTCCCGCGTGTGGGGTCTCATGCCACCCTCCTGTGGGTCTTCTTTGTGGAGGTTCCCAGCATCCTCCTTGGTCTCCACTGCATGTGCCTCAGTAGAGGAACCACTCTCCGCCAGAACAGTGTATGAATTCTGGAGAAGTACAACTGGAGGAATGCACCTCTCTTCCACCACCCTCTCCCTTCCTGAGCCCACCTTGGTCTAACCATTCCTCTTTCTTGGCAACCTCTGAGGTAGCGACAGTGGCCCTGGTGGTCCCTGAGTGGGGGAGGAGGTTTCACAAATCCTAGCCAAGTCAGCCTGGAGACGAGCAACCTCCTCCCTCAGACCAGAGAGGTGCCTACAAATAGGGCAGCATCGCAGCCTCCAGAATGTCTCCCGGAAGACTGCCACCCTACAGCCATTGCTCTGCATCACTCCCATCATGTCTTATTTTGTGGCCCCTCTCCTGTTGCTTTGTATGCTTACTCTCTCCTCCCTGTTTTTTCTTTTTTTTCCCTACTACTGCCTATGTGCCCTTACAGCTCTCACCCTTCCTATTCTGGGACAGGAACTTCTTGTATTCTTCTGTAGTCTCCCTTCCTCCTTGCTCAGAGTTAGGCCTCCAGCAGCTAGGAGGAAAAGGAGAGTTACTGTTTTCCTTCAAGGATAATGAAACCTTTGTATCTCAGTGATCTTTCACTTCCTACTACCAAACAGGAAGTTCCTATTAGTCAAATCCAATGCCTATAAAAGTAGAACTGGCTAAGGGTGGGAGGGTGCAGGGGAGGAAAGGAGGGCAATTAGTAAAAAAAAAAAAGTTTATTTATTTATTTTGAAAGTTGGATTTACAACCTTTGAGTCAGGGACTCATTTACAAAGGCACCTCATCGCAGGGAGGGTAGACATGGTTGCAGTGTGAGATACAACAGTGGTAACATACAGGTGCAATACAGATAACAAAAAGAAAACAATATAACAGTGGTTTACAGGATAAAGTTACATGCAGTAAATAGCAATTGTATATACAAAAAAAAAAAAAAAAAGAAGGGGGAGCAGTCCAAAGGACATTGTCAAGGCTATGGGCAAGAAACAGGGAGGGACCCCAACATTAGGTTGATTAAGGGCAACTACAGTTTCGGGTGGTTATGGAGAGCCACTTTAAAGAGACCAATTTTGGTAGACTTAGTGACAGAGAGCGGGAGGGAGTTAAACTGTGTAGGGGCGCGGTAGTGGAAGGACCTTTAGGCTAGGGAGGTCTTGGTACGAGGCACCAGAAAGGTGGCCTTAACTGAGCTATGGGTGGCAATGGATGGGGAAGCAAGCCACAGGGATGCTGTGACCCCTGGGGGGGGAGGAGTTCTAGCAGGGAATTTTTTGGCAAGTAAGCAGGTTTGGTAGTGCAGACACTCCTCCAAGGTGAGCAGGTTGGCGGTGGAATACAGCAGGCAAGTATGAGTGCAGAGGGATGCACTGGTCAGGAGCCTGCAGGCCTTGTTTATCGAGGTCTTGATTCTGGTGAGGGTAGTATTGTCGGCCGCAGCGTAGATAGGTAGGCCGTAGTGCACTAGGGACAGAACTGAGGAGTTGATGGCCAGTCGGAGAGCGGTTTGGGGGAGGCAATCTCTGTGGTGATAGAGAAGGCCAATCCAAGAGTTTATGGCTGAGGACAGGGTATTGATGTGGGTGTGGAATGTAAGAGCCGAGTCGAAGGTGATGCCCAGGTACTTGTAGGATGACACCTGCTCGAGAGGGTGAGCATTACTGGGGAGAATGCAGAGGGAGACATTTTTAGCCTTATTCTGGTGATGCGAAAAAAGCATAGATTTGGTTATTTTGAGGTTAATGACCAGCCGGTGGTCAAGGAACCACTTTTCAGCTTGGTTGAATGTGTGCTGCAGGGATTCCTGTAGAGATGCAGGGTCAGGGTGGGAGGCAAGGAGAACCACATCATTGGCATAGAGTACCATATTGCTGGAGCAGGTGCTGGGGAAGGTATTGAGAAATAGGCTGAACAGCACAGGGCCCAGGATGGAACCCTGGGGAACCCTGAGCGAACGGGCAGGGTATTGGACAGGGTGCCGTTTGCCTTCACGCGCTGTGATCTGGCAGAGAGGTAACTGGCGAACCAAGCCAGTGGACCAGAGGAGAAGCCAAGTTGGTGGAGAGAGTCAAGTAGGAGGGGTTGACAGACAGTGTCAAAAGCCTTGGAGAGGTCAATGAACACTGCACCCGCAACATGACCGGAGTCAAGAGCAGAGTGGAGGTGCTGGGAGAACTCCAGGGCTGTAGTAGTGCTGTGTCCAGGGCGGAATTCATGTTGTTCTGGACACAGCAGGTCGTATTTGACCAGATATTCGGAGAGCTGAATGGCCACTATTTTTTCTAGTGCTGTGGAGACAGGGGGGAATATGAAGATGGGCCTGAAATTGTTAAGTGAGGTTCTGTCTCCTCTCTTATGGATAGGGGTGATTTCTGCAATTTTCCAGCCACTGGAAAATTGACCAAGACATAGTGACCAGTTTAAAAGCTTGGTGAGAGGGGCTAGTACAGTATCTAGGACTAATCGGAGAATCCTGGAGTCTAGAGGATCACAGCTGAGGTTGATCCTAGCTAAGACTTTTTGCAGATGAGGACTGGCTTCAAGGGGTGAAATGGCACGCAGGTAGAAGGGGGGGGTGGAGGAAGGAATTGGGTCGAAAAAGTAGTTTGGGAGGACAGAGCTTAGATCTGAGAAAGCCATATTGAGGCACAAAGCTATGCGAGGAGGATCAGTAGCGACGGTACCGTCTATGGAAAGTAGTGATGGGGGGGGCGGATCTTTCCATTGAGCTCTTTCATATTGTCCCAGAAGGCATGGGATAAGTTCCAAGTGGATTCAATGGTGGCTTGATAATATTTGGCCTTAGCCTGCCATATAGCCCAGGTGCATTTGTTACGTGCTGCATTATAGGCTTGTCTGTCAGCCAGTTTGCCTGTCCAGTATGCCAGAGAATATCTCTTTGTTTCAGTGTTTGGATGAGGGATGGGGAGATCCATGGGGCGTTGTGTTTCTTGGTACAGATTCTGGTCGGGGGGGTGAAAAGGTCGCAGGCCTTGCTGAAGGGCACTGGAGAAATAAGCTAGGGCAGAGTCAATATCCATTGCGAGTAGGATTGGGGACTAGTCAAGCTGGGCTAAGTGTGTTTTTAGCTTTCTGAGACCCCCGGGGTGAAAGCACCAGTGTGAGGTGACCTGGGACACTGGTGTTGGTGTGGGGGATGACCAGTGGCAGAGGACAGGAGAGTGGTAACTAAGAGAGTCTGGTAGTACATTAATATCCCTGATTTTATGGGGGCGGTATGACAGAATTACATCTAGGAGGGTGCTGGATCCGCCTGATCGGTTAAATCTAGTGGGTGAGGTAACTAGTTGGGTCATATCTTGGGCAGCGAAGGAGTAACTGATATGGGGGGCAGTGGTACTCCGCCAATTGACATTAAGGTCACCTAGGATGAGCTGCTCTGCCTTGTGTGGGAGTGTGGTGAGGTAATCAATGAGGGAGTGGACAGCTGGCCCCTAGTCCCTCGGGGGTATGTAAGAGACTGAGAGAAAAAGAGGGCCCAGGCTGGGTCAGGGGTAACCTTGAAGTTCTAGTTTTGAAGTCCGCTGCTCCTTGCTCTAAAAGCAAGATTTCTATCTGCCAAAGCTAGCACTTGAAATTTAGTAAGAGGGGCATCCCCCCCCCCCCGTTTTGGCCCCTTGGCCCTCTATCCTTCCCTCTATCCTTTCCTCACCTCCTCACCTTCCCTTTTGTCATTTTCCATCTTGTTTCTGGCTTACCCTACACCTATCCTCTCCCTTTCCTAGGTCCTTCAATGCACTTTATGTATGCTCAATGGAAAATGTCCTTGAAATGTATTTTGCCTTGTATTTTCCTTTGTCATGCATTGTATCCTGCCATATGTATCTTCTTGTATTTCTGTGCATCATGTATTTTCGTTATCCTTACTGTATTGTTATGTTCTGTAATTTTACCTCCCGGGTCGTGCCTGAAAACAGACACTTGCTGGCTAGTGCACTTACCCGGTTAACAAAACTAAATAAAATAAATAAATAAATAAATAAATAAAATAAATTCTGGTTAACAGCTATATTAGATATTATGTACAAGGCCCCGTGTTTTTCCGCGGTTCATGCAGCCATGGAACTATCTCGGAATATCACGAATTAATATCTTACCATGAAGTGTATGCTTCCCGTGGAAGTCACAATCAGCCCGGAACTGCCGCGGATCTCACGGACAGCCGTGGAACTCCCACAGAATTACTAAGAATCCTGCAATAGCAATGCGTAAAAAAACAACAAAAAAAAAAAAAACTGCCCTGTACCTGTTGCGCAGGCACCAGAAGATGCTCAGCAGACCAAATTTATTATTCCCTAAAAAATGTTACCGCAAATGCTAAACACAACAGCTATTCAGAAAGCGCAATGAAAGTGCTCACCATTTTTTGAGCTGTAAGCATAAACAGTTGATACAAAATATGCTTGCTAACATTACTATTTTAAATACCCCATAAACAAAAAAGGAAGCTTCCAAAAAAAACCTTCTCTATCCAATCGGAGAAGGCATCAGCACAGAGGGAGTGAAGAAGAGAGCTGCTATGCTGAAGGTGCCAAGTTCAGATTTGGCCAGGCAGCTTGCTCCTCGAGAGTTACCTGTGCCTCGTCTTCTCTGAGGGGGGCTCGGCAGTGACTCAGTTGGGGGCTGGGGAGGGCAAACAGAAAATTATCATGCCCTCAGGCCCTACAGAAAAAAGAAGGAAAAGGGAATTAGCCTGGGGCAACAAGATTAAATGCAGCAGAGAGCCAAAAGGGGGATGGGAGGGGGGAGTAGGCTCCTAAACGGGTTGGACTGTAGAAGAAAGGAGCAAAGGCAAAAACGGAGTTAAGAAGAGTGAAAGCATGAGCAGCTGCAGCTGAGGTTTTAAATTAATGCACTACAAAAGAGAGCAACTGCAGCAGAATTAAACAAACAATGATGTACTATGAGGTTTGAATTTAGATTAAACTTAGGAACAGTCCAAGAAAAGTCTGAATCTGAGAGAGCGTCAGCACAGAGGGAGCGAAGGAGAGAGCTGGTATTGGGGGGGAGGCACACAACTACCCTTTGTTCAAGTTAAGGGCATGTAGCATGGCCTAGCACACCCCGGCTGTATCACTTACCCTCCAAATGCCAGATGGTACTCACTTCAGAAGGAGGAGGATGTTACTCTTCATGCCTGTCTCAAAATGCCTGTCTCCAACCAGCATGGACAGGCCAATAAGGGGTACTGTAAATAGGTTTTTACCACAAGTATTATATTTTTGCTGCCAGTTGCAGGACCGAGCCCCGAGGATCCATGGAGGGCTTACCTGGAGGTAAAGATCAATGGCAAAGTGTCAGTCCCTTGAAAATAAAATTATTCTGTATGATCAGCATGTTGTTTACTGTCTCCCTATAAAATTACACTTGTTTTTAATGTATACTTTTTTTAGTTATTAGCGGTTCTTTTTGTGTCTTTTTGCAGTACAGACTGCATTCTGATTTTTGCCATCCCAAAATCGAGCTGTGTAGCAGTGACACAGTTTCTGAGCTGTCATTGACAGCAACTCATTTTCCCACTTCAGAGCACTTTCTGGTGCCTGTCATTTTAGCAGTCTTTTCAGCTTTACATTCCTATGCTTATTTCTAACAGTTTACCTTTCAAATATTTAATGTGTTCCTTTCTCAGTTAAATCTGCTTTATTCTGTGATTTCTCTTAAATAAAAGTGTCTGTCTGCTTCGATTTCACAGTTTTGTGTTCAGTCCCCTGTCTGAATGTCATCTGTTTTGTGTTATAAATCTCACCTCATTAACGTTGTCTTTTTTTGGTGGCATTGGTAGGAATGTTATGAATATTATTTAGATGTGAAAGTGACATTAGACCTTTGCCTTTGTTTCTGATAGAAAAGATATTGATCATCCGTGTGGGTAAAAAGTGTGGACAGCCCAGCCTAGTTCTAGCCGACTTATGTTGCAGGTTATTTGCAGCTCATGTTTTCCTATGCTTCCGATGCTTATTTTAATTGATTAGTTTCTGTTTATTATTGCTCGCATGGTTTACAGCTTTTCTGTATCGTATGTTGTTCCCTCTTTTTTTCATACTATGCCAGTTAATTAATTCTGAGATGGCATTTGAGATGGCAGTGTCCGAGTACTCAAAGACTAGTATCAACCTGTCATTCACCATGTATAAAACTGCTCAATGAGGTGGAATTAGTGAAAAACAGGAACTTTTCAGACTCAAGAAGGTAATCCTTAACTTTTAAGTTACTACATTATATTATTTTGTTGCAAAGACAAAAACAACGTTGCTACTGATCTTTAAATAATTCCCCCTTGTAGCGTGTCTCTACCCAGTGGATGCACACAACAAAAATCTGCACACAGAGCAACGGACAGTCTGATACAAGATAACTTTATTCATAGAAAGAACAAAAGGCACACTTGCAGTTATCTGTGGCTTCAGAGCAGTGCAGAAGGTGCGAGAGTGTAAAACCAGTAACGCAATTGGTTTCTCTAAAAACTTTATCAAGAGTGCCAGTTGCTCTGTGCTGATTTTTGCTGTGTGCACCCACTGAGCAGAGAGCCCCTACATCTGGGAATTGTTTAACTCTAGGTAAGCCCTCTGTCGATCTCCACTTGGTCTCACTACTGGTGGCAAAAAACAGTATTAGACTGCCCATTGTTCTGTTCTGGTTTTTGCTGTGTGCCAGTTCAGGCATGTAAATTTAATTATTTAATAACAATGCCCTTATGGTGTGAATTATTTTAAAAAATTACAGTGTCCCACTGGGCAGAGACCTGCTTGTGTGTGAAACGTCTATATAAATATCCTTGCGGTTAAGACCATACTGCCCCCCCGGCCCCACACACCACCATTCATTACCCGACGCACCTGAAAATTATTAATTCAATGCCAATGCAAGCCGTTTTACAATTATGGCAAGACCCGCTCTGCCCGCCCCCGAGCCCCCTAAACAATGGTGGTATCAAGTACATTTCAACCCCCAACCACATGCTGGCAACCCGGGTTGAGCTTACTAATTTATTTCATTTACAGTATTTAATCATTTATAATGCCATGCTTCAATACATTTTTTGGGGCCAGATGAAAGATGTCTCATGTTGTGGACATGATTTATTAATTTGCCGCTTGTAGCAGGTTCTATCCCCCATTGAACCATATTGGATTCAGTTTAAATATAAAAAAACAATTTTCCCCACACTAATAGCAGCACTGAGCCCCTGAGAGTTTTCTTCCTCTGTATATGCAAGGTTTGTGTATGCAATCAGAGGAATGTGACTACTGTGAGAGGTACAATGGTCCTCACTCGGAACAGGGATTTTAAAATTAAGAATGCCCTCTAGTGGTAACACCTGCTCTAAGCATGACATTTTATCTGAACCGAAGCTTCTCTGGGGGGAAAAAACTGGCTGGTCCACTCTGGACTTATCTTATGTCCAGGCTTTTCCAGGGCAAATGTAACTGAGAAAGTCCTGCTGCAATAAATAAAATATAATAAATAGTAAACTAGCCAGGGCTAACAAAACCCACTGCCCCAGAGCCACAATGGCATCATTTACATTTACATAGACAGCATTACTAGTGTGACTTACATTTTAAGTAAGAACTCATCTCAGGAGGGCGTTATTTATTAAATAATTACATGTACAAACGTGTCCCCAGCAAGTATAGTGCTACTTAGGAGGGGAGGAGTTTATGTTTCTTTAATGTCTCTGTGGAGTTCCAACCCGCATGCAGGAGTACACGTATAGTAAGAAAAAAAATTCACATTTCCTCCTAACTGGTATACCATCGCTGCTGGTGACACCCATTGCAAATTTATTTAATTCTAATAACACCCTCCGGGCTGAATTATTTTTAAAATAGTAATGCCCTCTTATCCAGGTCCCCTACAGACATATTTCATGTGCAGGCATCTCCACATGTTCCCAGCAGGGATGGTGCCAGCTAGCTAGGAGGGGACCATGTTTTTTTTAATGTAATTTTCTGCAGGTATATGGGTTGCAGTGCCACAGAGCATGGGAGGCTTCAGTCAAAGTTTAGATCCCAGTTATGACTGAGGGCATTGCTACTGTTAAAATAATCACTCCCGAGCCGGCCCGTCGGCGCAGCTGTTGGATTTCCATCTGCGACACCGGCGACCCGAGTTCGGGAGCGGACTCGGGTCGCTGGAGGGCCGGCTGGGGAAAGAAGGATGGAGCATCCGGGGACAGCTCTCCTTCTCCGGGAGGCGGGATGCGCACTCAGTGCATGCTGACTCTGGCGGAGGCTGGCGAGTACAGCATGTACAGCCGGGCTCTGTGTTCGGGGGGGGGTGACAGACATCGGTGTATGCCTTGATGTCAGGACGTCACTCCCCACAGAAAAATAGAAAAAGCTGCCTCCTGGTCTGCCGGATGATGGCTGCCAACTCCCGCCACCTCAGATGCCCCGACCCCCCCGGAATCCACCTCGGCAGCACCCGGGGACTGATCGTACAGCTCGCTGGTATCCCCTCCTGGCACCTTCCCCCTTGAAGGAGAGGGACCCATCTGGTGAAGGGTTATGCCGGGCAACCCCTGGGTCAGCTGTGATCTGAGGTGAGTAAGAAGGGGGTCGGGGCCAGGAGGTCGGGGGGGAAGTCATGCACAGCTGGAAGGAGAGGCAGGCCAGGGGCAAGTAAGGCGGAGGGGGGAAAAAAAATCATCACTCCCAGCGGGACTTAGCTCAGCTCTGTCCTAGTATTGGAGGGGTGGAGTTTATTGAGGAAGGGTGCCAGCCAGATAAGGTACACAAGAAATCTGTACACCATCTGCGTATCAAAAATGAGTTTTCTAACACTTGCTTTTCCTGAATTAATTTTGGTTATACAGACAGTGTGAAGATTTGTTGTGTACATGTCTTGGCTGGCACCTGGCCAGAGTAAACTGCCTCCCCCCCCTTGGTGGGACACCAGGCTGAGCTACATCCTGTTGGAAGCAAGGATTTTAGGCCCTCCAGGGCTGAGTCCTGCTCAGAACTGGGATTTAAATGTTAACTGAAGCCTCTGTGGCTCTCCTGGGCTCTGACCCACTACACAAACCAAAAACAAACCAAAACCTACCTGTCTGTCTGTCTGTCTGTCTGTCTGTCTGTCTGTCTGTCTATCTATCTATCTATCTATCTATCTATCTATCTATCTATCTATCTATCTATCTATCTATCTATCCTGATGTGCAACCATTCTAAATAAACCAACTGAACACCTATTGTGATATAAAAATTAATGTATAAAACATGAAAAATGATTATTCTCCAGGTGTGTGCCTGTGTGTGTCAAATTCTAGCAAAAAAAAAATCACGCTGTGTGTAAGGCTTGTCTGGTGTTTTAAGCAATGCAGTATTAATATGGTTTTATGTGACATTCATGAAACATGTCACTCATGAGGATATGTGAAGGTGGTGTGTAGTGAATCTGACATCTTTAATTTTACAATACAAATAAAACAAAGAACACACATAGTTGTGAAAAAAATGTATTAGCAGCCGAAAACATTTTGTCTTAATGAGTTACATTGTTTATTTTTATTTTATATTGCAATCAGTTTACAACCTTTGAGCCAGAGGCTCATTTCCAAAGATGCCTTGTCAGGTGTGGTCGAAAGAGAAGAGAACATAATACATAAAGATGCAGGCATACATGGATCCAGGGTATAGGTTACATAGTTTGCATTATAAGGTGCAGATTCAGGTATTGTAGACAAAAAGATTGGTTACAGAGTTTAGCAGCATAAATGCATGACACTTGCAAAAAGAAACAGTCGTAACAAGTTCCATGGTATTAGTTACAGAGTTAGCAGAACATGCGACCAGGACAACACAGCAGATAGTTTGATTTGGTTACAGTAGTGCATACTAGTAGGACAATTTAGCAAGCAGTATATTAGGATTCTATCATACATGAAAACTGAGAGAAGGTAGGCAGTCGGATATGGCAGTAATGTCAAGGTGGTAGGATTAAGGTGGTACGGAGAGGGTGCAGCCCAGTGGGCATTGTCAGGACAAAGGGTGTTGTACACCCGTTATGCACAGGTGCAGCAGCGCGTGTTGAATAGCTCGCTTTTGAGCACAGTTTTGAATTTGGAGACAGTGGGGATTTCTGAGATGGAGAGAGGGAGCGTGTTGTACCATGAAGGGGCTCTATGGCGGAAAGACCTCTGTCCATGTGAGGTCCTAGATCGAGGAACCAGGAAGGTGGCCTTGCAGAAGATCCGAGTACTGACTAGGGGTTGGGCTAGGAGGAGAGAGGCTGTCAGCCTGAGTGGTGAAAGTCCTAGCAGGGTTTTTTTAGCTATAAGGCAAGTTTGATATTGCAGCCGTTCATCAAGGTTTAGCACTGTTGCCATGTCATAAAGCTGGTACGTATGTGTGAGCCTAGGGACCCCTGTGATTAGCCTGCATGCCTTATTTAGGATGAGGTGGATTTTGTTTAGGGCAGTCGTGTTGGCAGCACTGTAGACAGGTAGCCCATAGTCAACTAGGGATAATATAGAGGATGTAACTGCAAGCCGGAGGGCATCGGGGGGGGAGACAGTTTTTGTAGCGGCATAAGATACCAAGCCGTATATTGGTAGCAGAGGCAATTTCTTCGATGTGGGTGTGGTAGGTGAGGGCTGAGTCAAAGGAGACCCCTAGGTACTTATAGGAGTGGACTTGCTCCAGTTGCTGTTTGGAGTAGGAGAGGATACGGAGAGGGGAGTTGTATGCTTTGTTTTGGGGGTGGGCAAAGAGCATGGTTTTAGTTTTTTTAAGATTTAAGACCAGTCTATGCTTTTTAAACCAGGTTTCAGCATCATTATAGGAACGTTGCAGGGAATCCTGGAGGGAGGTGGGGTTACGGTCGGTGGTGAAGACGACTGCGTCATCTGCATACAGCAGAATTTTCCCAGTGCATGGACTGGGCAGGGTGTTAAGGTATAGCGAGAAGAGTAGGGGTCCCAGGATGGAGCCCTGTGGAACCCCAGAGAGGACAGGACATGGATTGGAAAGTGTCCCACCAATATTGACACGTTGGGAGCATGCGGATAGGTAGCCAGAGCAGTGACAAGTGACCCAGTGGCGAAGCCAGAGTGACAGAGGGCTTCCAGCAGGAGGGGGTGTGAGACCATGTCGAAGGCCTTTGAGAGGTCGAGGGAACACGGCCCCGGCTAGGGAGCCAGTGTCCATGGAGGAGTGTAGGAATGATGCGAATTCAACAAGAGCTGTGCTAGTACTGTGTCCTGCACGGAATCCGTGCTGTTCAGGGCAGAGGATGTTGTGTTTGGTCAGGTATTCAGTGATTTGCGTGGCAACCAGTTTTTCCAGGGCTTTGGAAAGGGGTGGGAGTATGGAGATAGGTCGGTAGTTCCCAGCTAAGGACCTGTCACCCCTTTTATGGATAAGAGTAACAGTGGCAGTTTTCCATGTGGTGGGGAATTGTCCCAGGCAGAGGGATTTGTTGAGAAGGCTGGTGAGTGGGGTAAGGACCTGTTCCAGTACCAGCTGGAGAATTCTGTGGTCCAGGGAGTTGTCACCGGGACTGTTGCCTTTTAGTGCACGGGTCAGGTGCGGTCTGGCTTCCTGGGCAGTTACCCTATGTAGGTAGAAGCTAGGGCGCTGGAGGGGCAGGGGCAGGTTGGGAGGGTGGTTGGTCAAAGAAGTTACTGGGGAGTATAGGGCTAAGGTCAGTAAAGGAGGTGTTGAGGAGGTTTGCAATGTCTGCAGGGTCTGTAATGGTGGTGTTGTCAGTAGTAATCTGGGATGGGGGAGGGGAGCGAATGTTCCCATTCAATTGTTTGACGTTATCTCAGAAAGTATGGGAGCGCCCCCAGGAGGCGGTGAGGGTGGCCTGATTGTGGTCGGGCTTGGCTTTCCTGATTGCCCATGTGCACTTATTCCACGCAGCGTTGTAGGCCTGTCTGTCTGCTAGTCGCCCAGTTTCTATGGCACGGTGCCAAAGATTATCCCTGTGCCTGAGCAACTGTAAAAGGGCAGGAGTAATCCAGGGCAGGTTATGTTTTTTGGTTCGGATGGCTGAGTGGGGAGCAAAGAGGTCACAGGCTTTACTAAAGGTTTAGGTAAAGAAGGCAAGTGCAGCGTCTATATCACGAGCGCAGTGAATGGGGGACCAGTCTTGCTGGTCAAGATATTGTTTAAGGTTTTTCAGACCACACGGTCTGAAACGCCAGCGGGGTGTGCACTGGGCAGTGGGTCGAGGTGAGGTGGCCATCCAGCGGAACAGCACAGGGGAATGGTCACTGAGTGAATCAGGGAGGACTTGGATGTCCAGAATTTTTGGGGGGCGGCTTGTGATGATGACATCTAGGTGGGTGCTGGTACCTCTCTTAGGGTTCACTCTTGTGGGTTGGGAGACTAGTTGTGTTAGATCAAGGGCTGTGAAGGAGTCCCGGGTGGGGGTGGAGGAGGGGCTCAGCCAGTTCACGTTAAGGTCCCCCACAATGACTTGTTCAGCACTGTGAGGGAGGGTGGCAAGATAGTCAGTTAATGATAATAGTGCTGGATTTTGGTTCCTGGGCGGTATATAGGCAGCGGTGAGATAAAGGGGTGCCCTGGCGGGGTCCGGGGTAAGCTTAATGGTAAGGGCCTGAGCCCCACTTACAAGGTCCGGAGCAGGGAGGGCGAGACCAGTGAGAGAGTCCCTGGTGTAGATAGCACAGCCACCCCCATGTTTGGTTACTCGATCCTCACAGTATAGGGTGTAGCCGGGGAGGGCGATGAAGGTGTCAGGGGTGGATTTAGATAGCCACATTTCCACCAGCGCAATGACGTCCGGTTTGTGCAGTGTGACCCAGCATTGGAGGGAGTCAAATTTTTTCAGGATGCTGCATACATTCATGGAGGCAATATACAGACCGAGGCGCCCACCTGGTGGGCAGGTCAGGGTGGGGCCAGGGTTAGGGTGGATATTGCCTGTTAAGAGTAGTAAGAGGACAACAGCTCTGGCCAGGGCAGTGATATGAATTTTGCCTGCGGCTAAGGAGATGGGGTGGGACCATTGGGAGCAGGGATGGGTAGGGATTGCAAGGTAGGGGGCGAGAATGATGAGCCGCCAGGGATGGGAGGAGGAGGGGTGGCCAGGAGATGGATGCTGTAGGCCAGTGTACATGGACATTGTAGGGTGAGTGAGAACTATGTCGGCAGGAATTAATGGTGCAGTTTCCTGTGACCCAGGGGAGATGTCAGGCTGGAGGGATGAGGGTACTAGAAGGAGGGTGAGGGGGAGGGAGTTTAGGAGGAGGTGAACTAGCATGGTTTACTGGCGGTAGTGGGGTAGGAGGTAGAAGTATCTGGGTTGTCTTCTAAAAAGTGTGGCTGCCACTTTGGATTAGTGGTAGTGACACGGACTCTGGTGGACAGGGTACAGGGTTCAAGTCTCTGCCAGGGCAGCAAGAAAAGTGCCTGGGAGAGGGCAGAGACCCACGTTCTAGGGGTCCGAAGCAGGCTGGGATTGGGCCTCAGCAGGGGTGAGATATAGCGACTCCTAGTGGTCACTGGGTGTTGGTACAGAGGAGAAGAGGTGGGTCAGGAAGTGGATTGGTACAGAAAAGGGGTGGGTCAGGAAGTGGATTGGTACAGAAAATGAGGAGCTGGTGAGGGTGTGGGCAGAGGTAGGTGTGTTGGAGGAGTGGAGTGGGAAAAGGCGATAGGAGGGATTCCAGGAGGTAGGTAGGCAGAGTACAGGTAGCGGGCCTGAGGTGGAAGGGTATGGGTCCCTCTAGTGGCTGGCAGGTATAACCTGCAAATGGGAAAGTGGGGACTTAGTAAGCTATATAGGTGGTGGTGGTGGGGCGGGTGGGGCAGTCGACACATGCAGCGTGTCGACGGGCTAACCCCCCTCACAAAGGTGCTGGTGTAGAGGTAGTTTAATTACCTGTTATCGGCCCGCAGTGATGTCCGTGCTCCCGGCGGGGAGCTGAAGATCGATAATATATGTATTGTATATGTATATGTACATATGTATATGTACATAATATGTATACCCACACATATGAATATATACATACACAAATCTGTCTGTCCATCTTTCTGTCTGTCAACAATCTTTCAAAACTATTACCAGGAATACTGATTTGAAACGGCTTGTTTCCAAATGCAACCCATGGGTGAGTGGTGTGACATGTAGATCAAGAGGACAAAATATATATAATAAGCATGTCACATGACACCCCAAAAATAACAACAAAATTAAAACTCTTCATAGCATACACAGTTATGATGAAACATTCCACAACTATAAAATGTATGCACAGGATTGCTTTGTCTTTTTTTTAAAACCACAAGTCCCTTGGGCTAATGTCTTTAAGTACTGAATGTTAAGGGTGAATGTTACAATATAAGCACTTTACTAAGAAAATGTCAAATATGAAGAAAAACAATAAAGTCTAAAAATAAGGGGAATAGTGGAAGAGATTTGTGCCGCAGAATTGCAGCAGAAATAACCATCCACTACCGCAGAAACATTGGTGCCCTGATTATATTTCATTTTTGAAATATGTTGTCAGTCACTCAGGTAATGTTAAATTGACAACTAGTGATCCCCCGGAGTCCTTAGGCGGGCTCTAAAGTTCCGGATCTGGTATCGTATTTCTAATTTAAAATGTATCTTTGATTTTCAGACACAAGTGATTTTCTGTCACATTTAAAAAGTAAGGTTACAAGAAGAGCTGGGTCTAAATCCTAAGCCAAACTCCCATACCCTGTGCCAGAGAAGTCTGAGGGGTGCTGCAGAGGCAGTTTACTTACACTCCAGGGGAAAGTTTCACCTGCCTTGCTGATTGAGTGACTTCTCTGGAAGATGGAGGAGCAGCTCTGTTGTTGTGGAAGATAATGTAACACTGATCTTCTGCCAAGGGGCAGGCATCTGTGGACCAATCTATAGAAGGTGGGAGGGTTAAACAGCACCACCAGCACCTGATATCAGACACAGGTACCCATGTTAGCAGGCCTAGTGTTCTAATTGACTACCCCCCACCTGCCCTCTCAGGAATTGGGACCATCACTGAGTCTCAACTGGAAGTGACAGTTAGTGACAGAGAGAGAGAGAGAGAGGGAGAGAGAGAGAGAGAGAGAGGGGGGAGAGAGAGAGAGACTAGAAGTCAGTTGTGATGGCGGAGCAAAAGTGTAAATTAAAGCAAGTAAAGATACTGGCCCAGTGGCGCTGAGGGTTGAGGCGCTGGACGTCATGCCACGCTGGCGACCCTGGTTTGGGAACGAGCCCAGACCACCGAGAGTCAGCAGGGAGGGAGGAGGAGAGGACTGAGCATCCAGAGGACGGCTCTCCTCTCCCTGGGGCGGGTTCAGGGACTCCTCGGTGCAGTGGTGACAACCGGGTTACTACCTGTGCCTGGAACACAAGGGGAGGAGCATGGCGGACGCTTATGGCTTCTCCGTGCAGGCATCACTGCATGTCTGGCTCCTCGGGGTACCTACACAATAAAGGAACAAAAAAAAAAAACCTTGCGCCTGGATAGGCGACGGCTCCTCTCAGGTGCACCGCCACACGCCACTGCCGGGCCTTGCCTCCACCTCTCTCCCCTCCTCCTCCGCCAGCACTAGATTGTAGATAGAGTGCCGGATGGAGTGGCAGCCCTGCACAAGTGGGCTCAGTGCTGGGGGTTTCTGGACAGAGGTTGGTGGAGGGGTAGCATCTCTGAGGAGACAAGGGATCAGGTCGGCAGTAGAGCGGCTGGAGAACAGAGGCAGCCCAAGAGAGTTCCAGGTCGCAGGGCCAATAAACAGAATTAAAAAAAAAAAAAAAGCAAGTAGAGATGGTTTAAACCAATCAAGCCATCAAAAGTAAAGCAAAGAAACCAAAACTAAATCCATGCATTCAACATATGCCAACCGTATGCAACAGAAGTGTTAAAATTCAGCATAATTAAAGCGTGCTGATGCCTTGTTTTTGGTCCATATGTTGTGACTGGTGGTAAAACTCAGTTGTTCCTGACAAAAGTCATTCTAAATATTTAGAATACAGATTTCTTTTGAGTCACATGCATTGTATGGTGTCCTGAGCCTCCTGAGAAGGGTGCCATATCAAATAAAATAGAGTACTACTACATACCACATTTCAAGGAATGAAAACTAATTGTAGACTAGCATCCCGTGGCCAGCAAAATATTATTTTGACTGCCAGATTCTAAACAATCAGAGTCAAATTTAGTTAAATTACATGACACACAGCTGAATCTCCCAAGTTTAATCAGTTTAAGAGATTTGTGCATTCTATCTCAGCAGTCTAGTGCAGTTGTAACCATTAAACAATTTTACCTGTGTTCTCATTGCACCATAACCTGTCACCTTTTATATAACTATCTGTTTCGTTTTGTTCAAATCTTTATGTAATTATTCTGCCTTCAGTGTTTGGAATTGACTGTTTCATTTCCTCTGGAACTGCTTATTCTACTTGTAATGTTTTTATGTGACTATACAGTATATTTGACGCGGAGCCTTTTTGTAAATGAGCACTTGTGGTCAAAGGTAATCTCTGAAGTTTTCAATAAATAAATACGTTATACAGTATGCCCATGGGAATTCCTCTTGCTGATGCATAACAAGAGACCTTCAAAGTAATTCTGCTCATTCATTCTGTCTAGTGACCTTCCAATTTATTTGTTTTATTTGGTGTGAGAATACTAAATGGCATACACATAACTGTGAGAGTCTTCATAGAACTTTGTAGCTTCATAAAGAAGCTGTGCTAGTATTCTTCTGTCAGTCTGTAGCCTGCCAGTGCTACTAGCCCTATCATCATCACTCCCAACAGTCCTACATTAAGAGGGATAATAATAGTAATAATAGTTTTATTTATTTAGTGCCTTTCAAATTGACAAGGCGCTTTACAAAAACAATGGAAAACAGGATAAAGTAATATGACAATATAAAAAACAGATAGTCAATAAAATCTGAAGTTCAGTGTATTCAAACAGAGTAGGCCTGATGCCACAAGAAGGTCATTAGTGCCTGTTTAAAGCCCCACAAGGTCATGCACTCATGAAGCTGACGGGGTTGAGAATTCCAAAGGGCTGGGGCTGCATACATGAATGCATGGGCCCTGCAAGATTTTAAAAATTCCCTTGGAATCTCTAGTAACCCCTCATCAGCCAAGCAAAGCGATCACATGGGGCAGTAAGGAGACAGAAGCTCTTTCAGGTAGTCAGGACCGAGTCTGTGTAGGGCCTTATAAGTTAGTAATCCGACTTTAAGGGTGATCCGCCACTGAATTGGCAGCCAGTGCAGTTTGCGCAGCAATGGTGTTATATGACACATCCTGGGAGTCCCTGTCAACAACCGGGCTGCTGCATTCTACACCAGCTGCAAGCAGCGGATATCAACCTCTGGTAACCCTAAGTAAAGGGAGTTGCAATAATCAAGGCGTAAGGTCACAAAAGTGTTGATCAGCATGGGAGGTCTCCAGGCGGAACTAGTTGCTTGATCCTGGTGATGTTCCTAAGATGGTAAAAGGACGACTTAATGATGGCCAACACCTGAGATGGCAGTGTCAGCCCGCCGTCAGGTAACACCCCCAAGTCTCGCACCGGTTCAGAAGCAAGAAGCTGGGAGCCCCCAGGAAAAGCCACACAGGCTGACCAGCTCCCGAACCCTCTACCCAGTGACCCGGGTCCACAACCATCACCTGAGTCTTTCCCGAGTTCAACTTTAGCCAGCTGGAATTCATCCAATCCTGGATTTCGGCAAGGCAGTTATTAAAGACCGAGAGTGCACTATCCTGGTCAGGTGCAAAAGACAGGTAGAGCTGGGTGTCATCAGTGTAGCAGTGAAACCTCAGCCCATACCATCTTACAAGGTCTCTGAGGGGCAGCATGTACATTGCAAACAACATGGGGAACAGCACCAAGCCCTAAAGGACCACACATGACAGAGAGAGAGAGAGAGAGAGAGAGAGTCAGAGGAATAAATTCCTGACACTGCCCTCTGAGTTCTGCCAGTGAGGAAGGACTTAAACCATCCGAGGACTGTACCAGTCAGGCCACAGATGAACCTCAAATGCTCGAGCAGCACCCCATGGTCCACGATGTTAAATGCTGAAGAGAGATCAAAGAGCACCAAGGCAAAAACAGAAAGTGAAAAAAAAAAAGTACCAAGATGTAACGGCTTTTCTGATCTCTAGCCATCAGGAGATAATCGAGCACCCGAACCAGCACAGTCTTGGTACTATGCCTCTTTCGAAAACCGGATTGGAGATGTTCATAGATGTTATGGATGATCAAATAGTTCTCCAGCTATACAGCCACTACCTTCTCAATCACCTTCCCCACAAAGGGAAGGTTAGAGATGGGTCTGTAGGTAGCAAAGCAGTCTGGGTCCAGAGAAGTTTTCTGCAGGAGGGACCTCATTTTACCACTCAGATGCACTCTGTCCATATTGAGAAGATGCTGTCCCTTGCTGGAGACTAAGATTTGTGTAACCATGTCACCGCTGATGTTTTGGTTACTAACCCTCCCTTGTGGACTCAACCAAGGCCAAGGGGCTGGATCAATAAACTTCTGATCAGGTGGGGTTGATATTTAAGTTTTAAATAGTGTGGTGCTTTCACCCAGACAGAGGTTTAACTGGGCCTGGTGTCCATATGTTCCAGCCCCCCAGGGTGAAGTACCTCCTCATGGTATCACACCACCTGTGAACCAACACAATGTAATATCAGTTCCCACTGAGCATTCACTTAAACTCTAAATAGATGAGTAGCAGAACAATAATTCCTAACAGTGAACACAGCTTTATTAGATAAGAAAAGCCTAAGGGGAAAAAGCAAGTTGGCAGCAAAATGAGGTAGGCAGCAGACTATGACTGGCTGGTCTTCCTGTGCCCTGTGTAGGCCCAGCCTAATAACACGTGTCTGCTTTTCTCAAGCCCTGAGCAGGCACAGCCAAAAGAAATCATTTCCTAGGCTGTCACTAAAATGCCCATCTAGCACAGCTCTCAGATGCAGTCCATCCCCATACCAAAGTGTGCAACAATGTAAGATCTTGTTCTCTTGAACAGGAGGTGCTAATGTCTACCCTCTGGTACCCTTGCTTTGCCCGTAAAACCCTTCAAGGTACCTCCCAAATGTTACTGGATATCCAGCCAGGAAATTGGTATAGGCCTCCTGCTATTGACTGTAGGAGGTCCTTTTGTTTTGTTTGCCCTCAGAATGGTGGCTGCTCCTGTTTCTAAGCAATTCATTTCCAAATGATTGGCATCCTGCATTTCCTTCTATCAGCTGCATGGTAATGATCTTCCTGGTCTTTTTCATGGATATGCTACTCATAGTATGGCAACATCTATGGGTTCTTTGCATTCCATTTTTAAAGCAGACATATACTCTGCCATCACTTGGAGTCAGATCCATACTTTCACTAAACGTTACTGTTTGGATCTGGTATCCTAAAGATGGGCTGGTTTGTGCCTCGCTGTCCTCCAATGCCTACTATCTTAGGGAGGTAAATGTCTTCACTGCCTGGTCCTTCTCCTGGTCTGCAGTGCAGAGCTACTTGGGAATTGTTTAATATGTGTGGTTTCATACAGGGAGAGGTCCTCACAGAAGATAAGTTTAGTTACTTAACAGTAACAGTAGATCTCTCCGAGAATCATCTTCATAGAATGACGGCTCTCCCACCCACCCACCTACCCACCCATCTGCATTTTATTTATTTATTTATTGAAATGTTTCACCAGGAAGGGCACACTGAACAACAAGTTGCTTGTCTCACAGTGCGTCCTGGGGGGAAGGTAACAGGGGGAGTAAACATACAGCCAGAGTAAGTCAATAGAACCATGCATAATAAAGCAGTAATACAACTTGTATAATGAAGGTATGTACAGTGACCATGGAGCTGAAGAACATAGGAGAGACAATTTAATGTACATTAAAGTGCAACACGGGAACGATAATCCTGAAAATAACTCTTGACAATAAGTAAGTGCCAGTGTTGGAGTAGCCACTAGACAGAGGGATTTAGCATGAAGCCAGCTTGCAAGGCGGGCTTCAGCACTGTGCTGAGGTTGGAGAGCTGTACAGTATTCAGTTGGAGTAGAGTAGGAAGAGGGGGAGCTTGAGGGAGGCACAGCTGAGGTTGAGCTAGCTGCAGGTACAATTTACCAAGAGCAAATTATGTAGGGCTGTAGAGATGGAGTAGGGGGATGATGAATGGTGGATTTGGGGGGTAGAGAGTTACATAGTTTTGGGAAGCGGTACGAGAAGATGGGCTGACCTGCAGTGGTCAGTCGATGGGGGTCTGCCATTTGATAGAAGTCAAAGGATCTAAGGGCATGAGCAGATGGAATACTGTTGTAGGAAAACAACAAATGGTGTCCTCAGAAAGTCCATGTGCTGACTGAGATACACAAAAGCAACCAAAACAGTCGCAGCCATGGGCTAAGATAATACCACATTTGTTACCTTCATAGGCATAAATGAGATGGGCATAAAAAAAAAAATATATGAGTTATATATAAAGTACCCTTTCTTGTGGAAAATGACTAAATGTAAAGTTACATGTTTTCCACAAGAATGGGCATGCATATATATTTTTTATGCCTATCTCATTTATGCCTATGAAGTTTAATAGACATATAGGTTTAAGCATTTATTACCAAAAAATGTGTATTTATAATCTATTTGATTGAATATGAGGGTATTTGTTAAAATGTGCCTTAAAGATTTGATGTATTGAGAGTTCATTAACTTCTCCACTGTCAGATTTAGAGCCATTAGTCCCTTGTCATGTTATTTTATTTATTTATAGTAATTTATTTTATTTTATAGAAACATAGAAGTTGACGGCAGATAAAGACTGCAAGGCCCATCCAGTCTGCCCATTTTTCTACTTTATGAATGTGCCATAGACCTTTACTCTGTCAATGGCCTATCTATGCCTACTCATCTGTATTTCCCCCTTATGCCTATCCCATGCCTGTTAGTAGCCCTGCACTGTATTCATATACCCCACTTCCTGAGGTAGGCGTTCCATGCATCCACCACCCTTTCTGTGAAAAAGAATTTCCTCACATTACCGCTTAATCAGCCTCCCTCTAATCTCATGCTGTGTCCTCTTGTCCTGCTATTTTTCTTATATTGAAACATGTTAGACTCTTTCACCTTGTTAATGCCCTTAAGATGTTTGACTGTTTCGATCATATCACCTCTCGCTCTCCTTTGCTCTAGGAGTCTAGGGTATACATATTGAACTCCATTAATCTGTCCTCATGTTTTCTGGTGCAGTCCCTGCACCATTTTGGTTGCCCTTCTCTGGAGTGCCTCCATTTTGTTGATGTCCTTGTGCAGGTATGGCCTCCAGTACTGCATGCAGTACTCCAGATGGGGCCGAACTAGTGTCTTGTAAAGAGGGATTATTACCTCCCTCTTATGACTTGTGATACCCCTACTAATACACGCCAACATCCCTCTAGCCTTACCTACTGCTTTAGTGGTCTGCTTGGATGTTTCTAGGTCATTTGTGATGATGATGCCCAAGTCTCTTTCTTCCCTTGTGATTGCCAGCAACTCCCCTCCCAACCTATAGGTGGCTTCAGGGTTTCTCTTCCCTATGTGCATGATCTTGCACTTCTTTGCATTAAACCCCAGTTGCCACTCTTCTGACCATTTCGCCAGTTTATCCAGCTCTCTTCTCATTCTGCCCACCCCATCTGGATCATCTACTCTGTTGCAGATCTTGGTGTCATCTGCAAACAGACAAACCTTACCCTCCAGTCCATCTGCAATGAGACTGATGAAGATATTGAAGAGGTCTGGCCTCAGGACTGATCCCTGAGGTACTCCACTTGTGACTTGCATCTCTTCTGACTGTATACCATTTACTACCACTCTCTGTTTTCTGTCCACCAACCAGTTTGCCACCCAGTTGACCAACTTCTGACCCACCCGAGCCTACCCAGCTTATTAATCAATCTTCTATGTGGAACAGAATTGAAAGCTTTACTGAAGTCAAGGTAGGTGACATCAGCTGCACCCCCTTGATCCACCACTCTAGTTACCCAGTCAAAGAAATCTATGAGATTAGTGTGACAGGACTTTCCTGTTTGTAAACCCATGCTGTCTTGGATCCTGTGCTCATGTGGATTCCAGGTGTTGCACTATCCTTTCCTTAAGGAGTGCCTCCATAATCTTGCCCACTACTGAGGTAAGACTGACTGGGCTGTAGTTCCCTGCCTTCTCTCTGCTACCACTGTTGTGGAGTGGGATCGCATGAGCCCTTTTCCAGTCTTCTGGGACCTTGCCTGTGCTCAGAGACTCATTAAACAGTTCTGATAATGGCTCTGCTAGTTCCATCCTTAGCTCCTTCAGTATCCTGGGATGTATGTCATCAGGGCCTGTTACCTTGTCCACCCTGAGCTTAGCGAGTTCTTGTAGGACCCTTTCTTTTGTGAAGGGACTTGTGCGTGCCTCCCTTCCCCCTGTGTCCATGGTGCTGAGCTGTGTGCCCTGCCCTACCTTCTCCTCAGTAAATACTGAGCAGAAGTATCTATTTAGAATAGATGCTTTTCCTTGGTCCTCCTCCACACACTCCCCCTTATTCCCTTTGATCTTAGCAATACCCCTTTGGACTTTCTCCTTTCACTAATGTATCTATAGAAAGTATTGTCCCCTTCTTTTACTGTTCGTGCTAGTGTTTCCTCAGTCTGGGCCTTTGCCTGCGTTACTGCCTTCCCTACTTCCCTTAGGGAAGTTTGATATGCCTCCCTGTCTTCTTCCCGCTGTGTTCCCTTATATTTCCTGAAGGCCAGCCTTTTGGCTGTGATCTTTTCTGCTACTGTTTTTGAGAACCAAAGCAGTTTCCTCCTTCTTTTGCTCTTGTTTTTCTCCCTAACACAATGGGATGTTGATTCAAGTATTGCATCCTAATGCTTGCCCACTTTGCCTGTACTGCCTCACCTGTATTTCTTCTTGCCAGGGCTAGCTTAACTCTGTTGGCCATCTTATCAAAGTCAGCTCCTCTAAAGTCCCATATTTCTTCCTTGGAATGGAATGATTTCGTTCTAGTGGCCAAATTGAACCATACCATGTGATGGTCACTGACACCCAGCTGACCTTCTACCTGGATATCTGTGATCCTTTCCCCGTTAGTTAGTTAGTTAGTTAGTTAGTTAGTTACACAGTAAGTGTGTTTTTTTCATTTTAGGAACAAATTATAACCACTAATATGGGTGCTTCCACTCACTTGATTTGCTAGATGCATTTGTCAATACTAATTTGTTGAATGAGTTGATGTGGGCAGATCCATCCAATTACATCTGAGTATTGTCTCTTTAAATTTTCTGTTTAAATTGATCACCTACACACCTGGAACACTTCCTGATGAAGCTTTGGTGAAACCAGTAGAAGTCTGTTGGGGCTCTACCTTCTATCTCCTGGTCTGTGCTTAGGCACGTTTCAGGTTTGCACTTATTTGTCCTTTTTCTGCCTATTAAAAACTGCAGTTTATACACTTTACTTGGGTCCATTTGTCCTGTATAGTGGTGGGTAGTGCTGGATTTTAAGTTTTGCAGGTTGCCTTCCTATAGCACACCCACCAGTGGGGCGGCTTTCTTTGAGTTAAGTGCATTCAGATTTATTTGATGACATCTTGTGCATGTGGATGGGATCAGGCCAGGACATAGAAGGGGTTTTACTCTAGCTGAGGACAGGCCAGGACATAGAAGGGTTTTTACTCTAGCTGAGGAGAGGCCAGGACATAGAAGGGTTTTTACTCTAGCTGGGGACAGGCCAGGACATAGAAGGGTTTTTACTCTAGCTGGGGACAGGCCAGGACATAGAAGGGTTTTTACTCTAGCTGGGGTCAGGCCAGGACGTAGAAGGGTTTTTACTCTAGCTGGGGTCAGGCCAGGACGTAGAAGGGTTTTTACTCTAGCTGGGGTCAGGCCAGGACATGGAAGGGTTTTCACTCTAGCTGGGAACGGTCCAGGACATAGAAGGGTTTTTACTCTAGCTGGGGACAGGCCAGGACATAGAAAGGTTTTTACTCTAGCTGGAGACAGGCCAGGACATAGAAGGGTTTTTACTCTAGCTGAGGACAGGCCAGGACGTAGAAGGGTTTTTACTCTAGATGGGGACAGGCCAGGACATAGAAAGGTTTTTACTCTAGCTAGGGATGCTGTGGGACTAAAATGTACTTTTACCTCAGATCCAGGTCTGATCAGACAGTATTTTTTGTCACTGTTGAGGATCTGGCCCTGCCCACTGCGGAAGAGGCTGTTCTGACCTCAGAGTGCAGAGGTATGCTATGGCTGTTACCTGCTGCTCACATTTGATAATACATTTACCATTATCCTAGCACATGGCTGCACCTGCTTTTGTTGTTTTTGGGAATACTGTTATATATAGTCCTGTGGACAGCTGCATATTTGGTTATTTTATTTCTGTTCCTCTTATGAGTTCTCTTTCTCCCTGTCTCCCCTGTTGGTGTGGTCAGGGTTTTAGTCTCCCTTCTCTTTCAGGATTACACAACTCTGCATTGATCTCCAGCAGGAAACTGAGGCAGTATGGGGCTGCCCAGGTTATACAGGTGCCACTGACATGTATCATCATGGCTGGCCCCAGCTAGGCAAAAGTTTCCAAGTGGTCTTGATGTCTTTATGAAGGAGATTCTCTTGTGGAGCTACATTTACTGGTAAGTAAAGAACACGTCAGTGTAGCACCAGGACAAATCTGTTGTGCTGTATATTCAGATAAGCAGAGTAGCAGGCAGACAAGGAAATAAGCACCAACAGAATATACTTAACAACTGACAGCGGAATATGGCAAAAAATTGTTCTGTTTATCTATAACAAAAAAGTACAGTGAAAAATAGCTCACCCAACTAGGTGCACAGAAAAAATGCCACATTACAGTCAAAGACTATGCCAGAAATGGACTAACATTTCACTTGGACACTTCCAAGCTTCATCAGAAGTCCTGATACTGAATGTAAGGCTGGCATGCCTCAATTAACTGAGGGCTTTGATTTGGGGTAGTGTGAAGAAGATTTGTTTTTTCAACCCAGAGAGGGGTAAATGTATGGAAAAAGCTCCAAACTGAAACAAGTCAGCCTGCCAATGCAGCGGTAGTGCTGCCACTCACAATGCCCACGTCTGGGGTTCAGAAGTGAGCCCAGGCATTGGAGGGCTAGTCGGGGGGGGGGTGATCCGCACCAGAGCAGCTGGAGAGCTGACCAGGCGGCGGTAAGGTCCGTGGCAGGGCGGATCATTCCATGAGGTGAGTCCTCGGTGCAAGCAGTGGTTTTCCCACTTATTGACCTTCCCCTCGACGACGGCCTTAAAGTAAGATCTCTGCTTTTTAAAATGTATCTGCTGCTACTGTTTAATCTCTTAGTGGTGGAACTGGTCCTGATGGAGTTTTTTGATGGATATAGCTCGGGGTATGTGACTTCGTGGTGGTGAGAGCCCTCGAAGATCTGCAACTAGTACTATATTCTAACTACCTGCTTCTGGATTTGTCTACCTTTGCTCATTACTGTGTCTCGGAGGGCTTCTTTCCCTTACTGTTCCCTCTTGGGTGGTGAGAGCTCCTTGGGGGGGGCTGAATTTGGGGGAGCTCTTCTGGGATTTTGGCTTCAATTTCAACCTATGTTCCTCTGGCCACCGATGCCATGGAGTGAGAGCCTACGGCTTCATAATTGTTTTTTTGGCAGTGGAAGGTGGGAGCTCCACTGCTCGGAATAGACTTTTCAAAATCTACCTGGACTGTATATTGTCATTTATTTTCTGTTATTGGATGGTGTTTTTTCATTTATATTAAATAGGTTTTGTTTGTTAAGTTTTCTTTTATTAATGATTTAGTTTTCTTTTTTAGATTTATTTGTAGTTTTTGTATCGTTTTTAGACTATATTTTTTTTAGGGAGGTTAGATATTACCATCGCTGGTGCCATGTTTGTGGATGATGATATTTATTGTCATCCTACGCCCCCCCCATCTTGCACTACACATCCGCCGCTCTTCATGCCCTCCGCCTTTCTTTTCCCTTCCATTGCTTTTCCCTATATATCAACATTGTTGGGTCTTGGGAATTGTTCGTGGGAGGTGTCGGTGGGGGGGGCGTGAACGGAGGCGGATGAATGAGGGGGGTGCTCGCATCCGAGTGGTTAAGTCCAGAAGATGCCCTTGGGCGAAATGGAGTGCTGAACGGGGTTCTCCTTGTTTGGTCTCCATACTCTAGGGCACCTCCTTCATTAATGGTGGGCAGGTGGTTGGGGCGTCCCAGGAGTCCTATCCAACCCGGGCGGTACTTTGCAATGCCAGGTCCATCGTGAACAAGTCTGCGATTATAGTGGACTTGGTGAACACTGTGGACCTGACTTACATCACCGAAACCTGGTTGGGCAGTAATGCCGGCCCAGTTCTTGAGGCCACAGTTCCAACCGGGTATTCGGTGATGCATCGCCCGAGATTGGATCGCAGTGGTGGGGGGGTTGGGGTTTGTTTCAAGACCGAATTGGATCTCACTAGTGTTCCAGTGGAGGAGACCAGATCCTTTGAATGTGTTGTAGTGGCAGGTGAGGGCTATAGGATAGCACTCGTTTATCGTCCACCCGGTGACGAGAAGCTATTCCTTAAGGAAGTGGCGGACTTCGTTGTCGACCTGGTATTTGAGTTGCCCAGGTTGATGGTGCTGGGCAACTTTAATGCCTGGATCGACGACGAACTCTCGCAATTTGGTCAGCACTTCCTCCAGTTGATGTGTTCATTGGGCCTCACACAGGTGTTTACCTCTGCCACTCATAAACACGGCCATTCACTGCATCTGGTCTTCCTGCTGGGGATGGAAGCCTCTGATGTGGGGGTGGAACCTGTCGGTTGGTCTGACCATCACACTGTGAGATTCAATTTTTGCTCCCCCCTACGTAGGCCTACACCTGTGGAGATGGTCAAGTACCGCCCTTTCTGATATGTTACTCCCGATGACCTAACTGCGGTTCTTGACCTATCAGAACTGCCTGGGACAAGCTCTAACCCTGAAGAGCTGGTGCTAGCCTATAACAAGGCTGTCACCACTGCTTTTGATTTAATTGCTCCCACCCATGTGCGCCCTCTCTCCCTTCGCCCTCGATCACCTTGGTTTGATCGGGATCTGAGGGACTTGTGGCGACTAGGACGCAGGTTGGAGAGATGCTGGCGAAAATCAGGCTTCGATGCCAACTATCTTAGACTCCTAGAGCATTACAAACTCTATCAGTCAGCAATTTCTCATAAGAAGGCAATATTCCTGTCCAGAGAGATTGCTGCTGCACAGAATCGACCAGCCCAGCTCTTTCGCACTGTGGACAGGCTGTGCAACCCAGCCTATCTGCAGGTTCGTCAAGCTTTCTCACAAATACAATGTGAGGAGCTTGCTCGATTCTTTGTAGATAAGGTGGCTGACATCAGAGCCGAGACTCGCACAGCACTCGCCACGGGAGCTGCTGTGGTCCAACCTGTGGTTGCAGGTACCCCGTTTACCTGGAGCTCCTTCGAAAGGCCGGAAAACGATGATGTTATGTGGATTGTCCAGGGTATGCATACCACAAGCTGTAGTTTAGACCCAGGTCTCATTGGCCTGACTATGGGCTGTGGTGAGGCTATCATTCCGGTTCTAGCTAGGATAGTCCGGTGCTCCTTAGAGTCTGGTGATTATCCCCGCACTCTGAAGGAAGCTGTGGTGACACCGGTATTGTAAAAGGCTTCTCTGGACCCAGACTCCCTAGCCAACTACAGACCCATCTCGAACCTCCCCTTTGTGGGGAAGGTAATCGAGAAAGTGGTGGCAGCCCAGTTGGACAACCATTTATCCATCCATAACATCTACGATCCTCTTCAATTAGGTTTTCGAAAGAGACCTAGCACTGAGTCTGCACTGGTTCGGGTGCTCAATGATCTCCTGATGGTGAGAGACCAGAAAAAATGGTCCATTTTGGTCCTTCTAGATTTGTCAGCAGCATTTGACACCGTAGACCATGGGGTGCTGCTCGAGCGCCTGAGACGCATCTGTGGGTTAACAGGTTTGGTTCACAGATGGTTTTCCTCCTTCCTCACAGGTAGAACTCAGAGGGTTGTATCAGGGATATTTTCCTCTGATCCGACCGCTCTGTCCTGTGGGGTACCTCAGGGCTCTGTGCTGTCCCCCATGTTGTTTGCGGTGTACATGCTTCCCCTCGGAGACATTGTAAGATGATATGGGCTGGAGTTTCATTGTTATGCCGATGATACCCAGCTCTATCTGTCTTTTGCACCTGACCAGAATAGAGCACTCTCAGTATTTAACAACTGTCTCAGCGAGATCCAGGGTTGGATGAGGTCTAGCTGGCTGAAGTTGAACTCTGGGAAGACGGAGGTGATGGTTATGGATCCTGGCCACCGGGTTGAGGGGTCAGGGGCAAATCAAACCTCAGGTTTATTTCTGGGGGATGTGGAACTCCTTATCTCTGAATGGGTGCGAGACCTAGGGGTGATCCTTGACGATCAGCTGACATTACGTGCGCAAGTGTCAGCGGTTGTTAAGGTATCCTTTTACCATCTTAGGAACATCGCTAGGATCAAGCACCTTGTTCCATCTGGCGACCTGCCAACACTGATCCACACCTTTGTGATCTCTCATCTGGATTACCGCAACTCCCTTTACTTTGGGCTTCCTGGGGTTGATATCCACCGCTTGCAGCTAGTGCAGAACTCAGCCGCCCGGCTGTTAATGGGGACGCCACGATCTTCCCATATTACACCGGTGCTGCGGGATCTGCACTGGCTGCCGGTCCAGTGGCGGATCACCTTTAAAGTCGGATTACTGACATATAAAGCCCTACACAGTTTGGGCCCTGATTACCTGAAAGATCTTCCGGTGCCTTACCTTCTGATGCGACCTCTCCGCTCAGCCAACGAGGGGTTGCTAGAGATTCCGAGGGTAGTTTTAAAATCTTCCAGCGCTCGCGCTTTTAGTTTTGTGACGCCAACCCTCTGGAATTCTCTACCACGTTGGATTAGAGAGTGCATGACGGTGGAGGGTTTTAAAAAAAGTTTTAAATTGTTTTTATGGAATAGGGCATTCGGTGAGGATATAGATTTAAATTAAATACTGTATATTTTAGTCCAGATATTATAATGTTTTATGACTATTATTCTGTAATGCGCCTTGATTTAATAAAGGCGCATAAGAAATAAAGTTTTATTATTATTATCAAGCGTCCCACAAACTGCTCCCATCCTCCGGGAGTTGGGCAGGGAAGCTGCCAGTGCATGTGTGACCCCTAGTGAGGCTGGGGATCTAGCAGAACAGAGCTCATTACACAGAGAGGTGTGACAGATGCATGGTGTTCACCACACCCCCAGCATCATTGTACCTCATGCTTCTCCCATTTTACCAGCATACAAAAATGCCAGATCCACACAA
Source organism: Neoceratodus forsteri (assembly GCA_016271365.2). NCBI lineage: Eukaryota > Metazoa > Chordata > Ceratodontiformes > Ceratodontidae > Neoceratodus > Neoceratodus forsteri. Next base: position 1,557,842,324 of record CM057455.1, read on the forward strand.
TGCAGCCCGCCTCATCCCAATTCCTTACCAGCCATCCATGGTGCCTCCTAGAACACTGATCATGGCATCCCAATGGGTGAGTGGGGAGGCCCCTGAGGCCCCACCCTGGAAGGGTAAGCCAAGGAGGAACACCAGGGAGTGTCAGCTCTGGAAGAATGATGTAGTATGGGCAGGAGTAGGGCTGAATGGAGGAATGTTCCTTGTGCAATACCAAAACTGAAACAGAAACATACAGTATGATGACAAATAAGGGCCACTGGGCCTACCCAGTCTGCCCATTTTTGTTTCTTAAGACATTTGTTTTTCCCTGCAGACCCAACTTGATCTATGGTGCCATCTCTTCCCTTCCTTACCCCTGTGATTTTCTTGTGCCTGTCTCAGGCATTTTTGAATCTCACCACTGTTTTCACTCCCACTACCTCAGCTGGAAGTGTAGTCCAGGCATTCACCACTCTTTTTGTGAAGAAGTACTTCCTCACAACCCTACTGAATTTGCCCCCTCTCCAGTTCCATAGCATGCCCCCTTGTTTTAGAGTACTTTTTTCACCTCCCTCCAGTACCTTGTTTTTCCCCGTGAGGTATTTAAAGGTCTCTATCATATCCTCCCCCTCCTTTCTCTGCTCCAGGGTGTGCATATTTAGCTCCTTAAGCCTCTCCTCTTAGGGCTTTTGCTGCAGAATCTGCACCATTTTGGTAGCCTCTTCTGGGCCACCTTCACTCTCTCTATTTTCTTTCTGAGATATCATCTCCAGAACTGGACACAGTACTCAAGGTGGGGTCTTACGAGCAGTCTATAGAGTGGCAGCACCACCTCCCTTTTTCTGCAAGCAAATACCCCTTCCTATGCACCCCAGCATCCCACTAGCCCTTCTGACTGCCTTGCCACTTTTAGGCCATCCAATATGGTTATCCAAGGTCTCTTTCCTGCTTGGTCTTTGTCAGTATCACGCCGCCCATTTGGTATTCGGCTTCCAGGTTTCTATGGCCCAGGTGCATTATTTTGCCCTTTTTTGCATTAAAACCCAGCTACCATACTCTTGACCACTCTTACAGTCTTTTTAGATCCCTTCCCATCCTTTCCACCCCCACCCATGTCCACTCTGTTGCAAATCATGGTGTTATTTGCAAAGAGGCAGACCTTTCCTTCCAGTTCCTCCGCTGTTTAATTTATAAAGACATCAATGAGGACCAGTCCCAGCACTGATAGAAATGTAGAAACATAGACTTTGAGGGCAGATAAGGAGCGCTTGGCCCACCCAGTCTGCCCATTTCCCTACCTATTGGATAAGCTGCAGATCCTAGTTTTACCAACAGCCTACTTCCCACTAGAATTGCCTTATGTCTGTCTCATGCATTTTTAAATTCCCCCACTGTTTTTGACCCCACAATCTCCTCAGGAAGGCAGTTCCATGCATCTACCTCAAGAAAAATAGTTCCTCATGTTGCCCTGGTCATCCCTCTCTATCTTTAAATTGTTCTCCCCCCTTGTTCTTGCACAGCTCTTTTTCTGAAAGATTCTACCCTCTTGGACCTTGTTGATTCCTTGAGGCACTTGAATGTTTCCATCATGTCCCCCTCTCCCTCCTTTCCTCGAGGCTATACATATTAAGTTCTTTTAGTCTCTCTTTGTATGGCTTCTGGTGCTGACCCTGCACCATTTTAGTTGTCCTCCTCTGAACTGCCTCCATCCTGTGTATGTCCTTGTGGATGGGGTCTCCAGAACTGCATGCAATACTCCAGATGAGGTCTCACCAACTGTATGTACAGAGGGATAACGACCTCTTGTTTTCTACTGGTGATGCCGCTCCCTATGCATCCCAGTATCCCCCAGCTCTCCTTACTGCCTTCTCACATTTCTTGCCTACCTTTAGGTCATCTGATATGACTACCCCCAGGTCCCTTTCCATTTTTGTTGTTGTTAGTAACCCCCCATGTACTCTTCCCTTGGGTTTTTGTTTCCCAGGTGCATTACTTTGCACTTCTTTGCATTGAATCTAAGCTGCCATACTTTTGACCATTCCTCCAACCCTGCCGAGTCCCTCCTCATCCTTTCCACCCCCCCCTTGTGTATTAACCCTGTTGCAGTTCTGTGTGTCATCTGCAAAGAGGCATACTTTTCCTTCCAGTCCTTATGCAGTGTTTCTTATCCTGGTTACCACCTTATTTCCAAACCCCAAGTTCCCCAACAGTGAAGCAGTGTAAGTGGGGAGTGTTGACTCTTTTAAACTCAAGTTGGATCAGTTCTTCATGGAAAATAACATTAAAGGGATCCTTTTTGTATCACATTATTTCTGGATGAAAACCCACATTTTATAATTATTTAATCTCTCTAAAATTCATAGGTGTTGTTGGTTCTTTTATCTGATTCCTTTCTTAGTGGAAATGAAATGCATACTAATGGTGTATTTATAATTAACCTTGTTTAGTTTCTTATCCTTGAAGTACTTTTATTGCATACTTCCTGAACACTAGGAACACTCCAAATAATGGAGCCACTCGTGATGCAATAGTCTCTTCTCTGCCCACTGCATTAAGTGGCTAGACTGATTTGGGGATGTTCCCAAGTGCAGGAAAGATGTAGTGGGAGTGGATTAAGGAGTGTGAACAATCATGTTTTTGTGTGGTAGCACCGGTAAGGTGGTCAGTCTATTTTTCACTTTAACCCATTATTTAAAAAGGACTCCAATTCAAACTACCAGACACAGCAGCAAATTCTTTAGGATGCGAGTAATCATGTAATGTGTTTTTTGTACTCTGGGGAAATTTGAAGCCTAAGAGGGTTGACAGTGTCCTTTTAATGGGTACAGCATTTGATTGATGGGTGAATGGAGGGTCAGAGAAGCATACGGTACCTCATAGCAAAATGCCTGGTAGGAAAAGGTAGATCACTTGACCTCGGGTTCCCAAAGGTTTCTGCCACTGGTACTTTTTTCTGCATAGTGCCAGAGTTTATACAATTAACTGATAGCCCTTTGTATTAAACAATAGCTACAGCTGCTTTTCATAATAGTGAATGCTGTAGCTGCCTGGAGAGCAGTAGACCTCCACTTACAAGACATATATTAGTTCCAGAAACATGATTATGAACTGAGGATTGTAAATAGAGGAATCTGATTGGCTGAGAGCTCTTTGAAGCCATGATGATATTGGGCTACATCATCACGGCTTCAAAAAATCTCTGGCACAAACAGCCTCCTTGCTCTCTACTGTCTGAGAACAATTTTTTCAACATGTACTCCTACACCACCCAAAAACTCATTCATAAAACATTTTAAAACCTGTTTCTTTTATTTTTTTTATTTATAAAACTTGAAACTCAGTTCATAATAACAATAAGTCACTCCAGGGTGTGGTATATCATGGGATATCGTCACTTCTTGGGTGCTTGGACGCACTCGGTCTGTGGCCTCATGCCCAACCACCCAAGGCGTGACGATATCCCATGATATACCACATCTTGTTGTGCCTTATTGCTTAATTAGCAGTCTTTGCAAATCAACAAAATTTTGATTAGCGACCAGCCAGGTTGGAGTAGCAATTTAACTAAATGGTTATTTTGTGTATATAATATATAGTCCAGAAGAGTGCAGTTATGGGAGAAAAAGTGTTAAATTGTGGGAAGTATCACCACAATTCTATATTTTTGTTTTTATCACAGTTACAGGACAAATGCTACAATTTGTATATTTTATTGCAGTACATCAATATAAAGCATCTCCTTGGACATATAGAGATGCTGAATAGTACCCCACTACAAATACCACAGTTTACTGGACTTAAATTTTACTATATGCTAACATGATGAGCAAACTATTGTATTTTACAGTGGTGACATCTTCCTAGTGTCTGTAAACATATGCTACCAAGCCGTATGACTCATTTTCAAAAGAATAAAATATAAATTTATTTTGTTTGTTTGTTTATTTCTTTTTGCCTTACCTCCTCAGCTGGAGTGGTCCTGTGGTTCCCCATTTCAGGTCTTGGCTAGCAACTCCTGCATCGGGTGCCGTGCCCAAGCTACCACCTCCTCACCTTCACCCTCTCTCTAGGCCACATCATGGACCCCCATTGCAGAAGACCAAGGGGTCACGGCCAGAGGGTACTCCTGGGAGCAACCGGTGCAGCGCTGTGGGCAAGACCTTCACACACAGGAGGATTCAGCTGTACCCCACCAGTCCACACACAGCACTGACATGCAGTAGGCCAGTGACATTGCGATGTCTTCTGTACTGCCACACATTGGGCGTCTGCCGACCCTTTCTTGCTCTGCAACTTGCCATAACCCCAGCCACTGCTAGGAGCCAGCACATTTGCAGGTGTCCCTCCCTACCCTCCCCAGAGGAGGAGAGCAATCCCTGGGATGCTCAGTCCTCCTCCACCCCAGCCGGCCGCGGATGACTCGAGTCCATTACCGAACCCTGTTAATGGCGTGGCGTGAGGTGTGGCAACCAGCACCTCAACCCTCAGTGCCACCGGGCCAGTGTGAATAATATACAAGTTACAAAAAAAAAATAGTTGCTTCACAGCTTCTGCTAATCAAACCTTCACTTGATTAGCAGATCAAATTTTTTGGGGGGGTGCTGTAGCAAATTGCGATGCAGAAATGCTTATTTGATACCTTGGCTTAGCCTCAGTAGCACCACAGGACTAGCAAGCACCATGCCCAAGATGCTTTCTGATTCACTGACTCTCCTATGGCTACTCCCTGCACATGATGCCAGCTTCAGGGGATGTTGGGATGCTGGTAAAGCGTCTTTGTTTACATGATGTCAGGGTGTGTGTGGGGGGGGGGTTATAGGATCAACTGGATAATGTTGGATTTCAGAAAACGAAGGGAAACAATTATTTTCCATTGAAAGTACAAATGTGGGAAGGCCTGACATCCTAGGTTGGGGCTTTGCTCATGGATGCTTCCCCTTTAATGTAGATACTGTAGCAAGAAACACACTTAAAACCGCTTGATTCTATAGTGTTGTGTGTTTGTATATTGGTTACTTTCTTCAACTAGTTTTTAACAATATCAAATAATTTTACCACATTTATACACTGCTCACACTTGTGAATCTAAATTTTATGAAAATGAATTCCAGCAGCAAGAAACACTAGATGAATACCAAATAGTCTACAGTAGTCCAGAAAGTCTTTTAGACACTCCATAATGCCTTACTTCACACAATACCTGTGACTGCTTCCACTGCGCAGAGCCTCTCAACACTGTGCACTTCATATCCTCACTGCCTGCAACATGCATTGCACTTATTTCTCCTGCCCCACCTCATTAGCACTTGTTGCACCATCACCTTTCGCTCTGTCTGTACCTTCACTTCTCACTCCCTCCCCTCTCACACCCACTATCCTTCCCCTATATGCACATCCCCACCCTCTCTTCCCTCTCATCCTTCTACCTACCCCACCTCACTTCCTTACCACTCTTTATGTTACCTTTTGACAAGGCCCCTGGCTAACTTATTTTGTTTTCTCCTCACTTCCATGCCCCCCCAATCACCTACCAATTTTTCCTGTTTACCACTTGACAAGGCCTCCTGGCTGATTTACCTTGTTTTCTACTTGTATTTTGTTTTTCTTCCTCTGTGTATGCATATGTCCTGGCATACATTGTACAATGCCAGTTAAATGTTACTCATTCTATATTTCTTCTATACCATGATTTATTGTACACTCCTTGCTTTGTAATTCTCTTTGACTTGGAACTGTGTAAATGAGCTCCTGCTCATAGGTGTTTAATCCAAGATCTTACTAAGTAAATAAATAATCCAGCTAAATAATAATCATAACTTTGGTAGTCTTTCTTGTGAGAAAATTCCAGCAGCAGTGGTTGAGTGTCTCTAGTGTTTACTGGATGATTATAGCACTATCTCATAACTCGGTGTGTCCGTGTCTTCTGATACTGTGTGCTAGTGGATCTAATTTGCTGATTGTCAACTTGAGGATTATAAAATTGATAGTTTATTTGGTACTGGGAAATACCTGCCCATGTCAATTTCTTGTCCTTGTACAATTAACGAAATATAACTTATTTATGAACTGAGTATGCCTTTACATACATTAATTGAGATATTAATAAAATCAATACAAATGAATGAAAACTTTTATCTTTATTCATTTTTCTCTCCTAGAAAGTCTGAACATCTACAGTCAAAAAATTGGGAAAGCAGCACCATAGCTTACTTTACTTTCACATACAAAAAAACTGTAATGAACATAAACCTGAAAATACTTTAATTATTGTGAGAATATGCCATTAGGTATATTTTAAACATTTGCCATATGTATTTTGTTTAAAAAATTATATCTGTAGAAATGCAACATTATGTTCATAACAAATGGGGTCCACTGATACAGTCACCAAGTAACAGAATATAGGCGATGAATCCCAAAACATTTATTTTAACTATTAATTTTAAAACCATCTTTAGTGTCTAATATATCTTTCAGAAATGAAAAGTCAATGGAACACTCATATCTTTTAATTAACAAATTATTCTTACAGTGTTTCAAATGTTGCCATCCAGTTATGAATGTAATCATTCTGGGGTACTCTAGATACCAAGGGGAAACAGTGACCAAAACCGAGCAGGGGTATTAAGTACCCAAATTCCGATGACAGGACCAAATGTATTCATACAGAACCAGGTCAGATGTCAACATAAAGGCTTATGAGGTGTCCCCATCTACAAAGGTGTTATAGACATAACATAGTATGCGTGTGCTTCCCTTATTTGAAGCCCAAGCCAACATATTAATGGAATACTTGTGCTATGGCACAAGTTTTGTTTATGAACAGTTATTAATACAATCATCCATTCTTCATGAACAGAGAACTGAGAGTGTGATCCAGTTATGAACAGAACATTTAGTCTTGATAATGAATGGGCTCACCCCTCAAAATGGAGTTAATGGGTTCTATATAAAATTCTTGTTTAGGCTGTCTGTAAGTTCAGTTAAAAACTGTTTCAATTCTGAATCTTCTTACCTTACTAGATTGGTGTTTTATTCAGTTTATCGGGGTTTGGTGCTGTTTACAAAAAGATGCTCTGTGCAGAAGTGAGTCGTATTCCATAGTTATTAATAAAATGTGTACCCTTGTAAAGAGTGTGTATGGGTTCTCTGCCTGATACGTGTGTACTTGATAATCGTGTTCCCTCTCAGGCTCCATATTTCCACAGTTGGCCATTCTGTTGTGTTCTGAATGTTGGAGGTGTTAATATCAAAGATGTGCTTTACTGGTATCTTTGCCTCATGAGCTACTCGGGTTTACTAAAACAGGGAGTGACTAAATGCTATGTACTGCAATGCTGCCTTATCACCATCACTGTGCATCCAATTATAGAGAGACACCTTTAACTTCAACAATGTGTCAATGTGTAATCTGTACACATATTTTATTTTATTTATTTATTGAAATTTCGGATAACACCTTTGAGAACAAGCTCATTTCATAGGTTCCACATCAGATGAACAATGCATATTGGAAAGTATGAGACAGAGAACAAACAAAACAAGGAATTATACAAGACATTACAAGAGTGTATAACTAGAGAAGTTCCAATACATGTGGCATTGTACAATGTATGCCATGGTGCATATTTGATTAAAACCTGGAATTCAAAGGGTCATATTAGAGGGGGTGGTGTCTTATGAAACAACCCTTTACAGAAAACTGAGAAGAGACTCAGCCTAATATCTAATAATCAACAAGGTAAGGGATGGCATCAGCCCAAGGGCCTCGTCAGAGGTGAGAAGGTATGGGACAAAGCATTTCAAAGTGAGCAGGGGAGCTCAGGAGTTATAACGGGGGAAGGGGAATGGGGAAAGAGTGGAATGGATAAAGAGGAAATGTGAAAGGAGAATAATTAGCAACTTAGAATAGTTGTTTACATGCTGAGAACAGTTATGCATAAGGTCAGGATAGCATAAGGTTAGAATAAGTGCTGGTCACAAGAAGGAAGGTTATTGGAAGCAGTCACAACTGGCATCAGCAACTAGCTGTTGCTTAAGTTTAACCTGGAAGGAGCCCAAGGTGGACGCTGAAGTGATGTCATGGTGCAGCGAGTTAATCCATAGCCGGGCATGTTAGGCAAAGGACCTTTGTCCCAGAGAAGTGCAACAGCGGGGTATTTTAAAAATCTGGCTAGTAGAGCTTCTGGTGCAATGATGGTTGATAGTGGGGGTAATAAGCTTTTGTACTCCTGAGGGCATTTTGCCTAAGCTTACTTTTTTGGACAATAAACATATTTGGTACATGGGTCTACCTTTGAATTGGAGCCAGTTAGCCTGAGTGTACATGTCACAGGTATGGGATAAGGTGATAGTACTATAAACATATAAATGATTACTATCCAGTGTTGGCGAAGTAGATGTTAGAAACTTATCACAGGCAAGGTCAGACAGGGTCAATAGAGAGAGCAATATAATGCCTCTAGGAAACGGCCATTATAAGAGACATTATGAAACCAAGGAGTGCAGCAGTAAGGGCACACGTAAGGTCCCAAGCACAGTGCGAGGTTAATTATACCGGTGTTTTTTTCGTTTGTTTTTTTTTCTCAGACTACAATATGCTAAAAGTGAGAAACAAGGAAGTGGATAACTGTGATTAGAACAGGAAAAAGGCAGATGTAAGTTGAACAAGTGGGTTGGAGGATTAATAGGAGAAATAAGATACCTCTCCTGGCAGATCAGTATAAACTGCAAATGGGGGGGGGAGGGGACCGCTCTCAAAACTTAAAGGGACACTGTCAGCCCTTCAGTGAAATTTCTATAAGTGAGAAAGAAGGTGTCAGGAGCAAGGTTTCCCAATACCAAATGCAGAAATGATACTAAGATGTTACAGAAGTGCTTAATGTGTATTAATTTCATAAAAATATATTTTCAGGTGGTCCGTCCTATATTTCAGTAGTGCGCGTCCACGAACTACAATGGCGCAGTGCCAAGGGGCTGCTCGTTCTTGACCGAGTCCATTGTTTTTGGTCCTACATGCAGAAAAGGTATTAGCTGTTGCAGCTGCCAACACCGGGTGCTGCTAAGACATTCTGATACTCAAACAAGCACACTAAAGTGTTTTGTTTTGTCTGCAAAGAAATGAAGCTTCACTTTGGGGCTGGCGCATTACTGCCCGGAAGGACAGCTGTTCTTCCAAAAAAAACACTAAACTAACTCAGTAACATCAGGTACCCAGCAGCACTCTGTAACGCTGCAACGCTCTACGTAAGACAAAACATCGGTGTCAAACAGTAACCGCTGGCGTGAACATGCCAATCGCCTGACTTATGACAGCATGTGCCTATCACTCTTAGTATCATTCTCATTAGGAAACCTTGCTACGACATCTTCTCCCAGACACAGAAAGAAAACGATAGTCCTTTTGAATCAACTCTAAGAAATCTGTACAGCGGACTAAACATTACTTAAAGTGAGAAATCAAAACATTTCAAGCAGAGATCAGTCCTAGCATTAATTTCTTGGCAGCAGTTCCTAGAGGGCTTCTGGATTGCTGCACATAGTGTGAGGAACACTGGCAAACAGGAGCAAGTGAGATTCCTCCAGAGGTAGATGCCAAAATTCAGAGTTCCAACCTGTACCTTGCTTGGAGGGTGAGCTTCGGGCAGCTTCTTCTTAGGCAGGTTAGCAGCGTCAGTGGCTCAGTAGGTAGCACACTCGCCTCTGAAGCCGGGAGGTCAGAGGGCTGTGGGTTCAGTTCCCCCATCTGGCACTTGGGGTAATATCCCAGTACTGACACTGTAGTGCAGCATGAGAGGGGTGCTGCACTTCTGAGGTGCTGTCTTTCGGATGAGACATTAAACCGAGGTCCCATCTTCCTGGATTGGTGGTAGTTCAGGTGGATGTTAACGATCCCATGGCAAAAAAAGAGTAGGGGAATTTCCCCCGGTGTCCTGGCCAAAATTCCCTCATTCACTAAAAATACCACCAACAGCTTAATCTGGTTCAAGGTCAGTTGGGATTCATCTGTATCCCCCTCCCCCGGGTCGTGCCTGAAAATAGGCAGGATTTGTCTAGTGCACTTACCCGATCAACAAAAACTAAATAAATAAAAACTGCAGAATGCAGTTTACTTGAGAGGAAACAGCCCGAAAGGGCACAGTAGTCCCCTGATATGGGCATTGTTAATATATTCATAATTTGTAGTAGCATCACGGAACCCTGTAGTATAATTTATAGGGAATTCTGAGCTGTCTTGCTTTTTGCAAATAGAAATAAAAAAAATAAGCATGACTGAATATATTCATTAATAGTTTTCTATAACTGGCGATATTAGAAGTAGTTTAAATATATATAATGCATCATTTCTTAATAAAAAAAACATAAATGGAGATGTTACTTATACAAATTTGACACATGCGTTAACATTATATTGCGATATTCAAACAACATTGTTACATGAATTCTGAATGAATAAGATTTCACTTACAGCAAACAAAAGACTTGTTTAGGTGAAAATGAAATTTGGGGTGATTAGTTCACACTTTTTCGCCCATTACCAGGTAATCTATCCATTACAAAGAATATCAGAACACACAACAGAGAGCCATTTGTAAAGCAAGAGCATTTTTAGCATATGCTGAATCCAATTATTTCTTTTTAGAAAAGGTGCTTGCAGAAGACTAAACAGGATGCTCTCCCAAGACTCGATTGGTTCATCAGTATTTAACCGCTCAGTGTCTCAGATATCTATGGACAGCACTTCTATGGATGATTTCTGGAGCGAGGTGCAAAGTATCAAGGAGAGCAGAGAGAATGGACTGGAAGATCAGACCATCGTAGAGTTAAAACCTGCTGAGGGTGAGTATTGATGTTTTTTAGCTGCTTGTGAGAAAGTTATTTGGGTGACAGTGGAATTATGGATAACCAGGAGCAGCAACTACAGAAGGACAGACAAGTGCCCAGTATGAATGAATATAGCAGTAAGGGATTTAATAAAAAAGAAGCAGACAGCATTGTAATGCAGCAGTCAAAATAAACCCCATCCCCCCCACCTTGGGAAATAGTGGGGGATTCAAAAATGATTGGCCCCAAACTATTAAACTGTCCCACCCTGTGAGGGCAAGCCTTGGCCTGAATTCCTTATAAAACCCCCATCTAAAATGCCCCACAGGAAAAGTGCCTGAGGGGTGGGGGTGTGAAATGGCATGGAATCCCCACTCCCTGGGGCAGAGAAGATACCGAAATCCCCAGGCAATCCCCTACTTTTGCCTCACTTTGCCCAGGGTGGGGGCTGGGTAAATACTTTGACTGCTGTAATTCAGAAAAAAACAGACCTAAGGAAAATAAGGTTGCCCGCAAAGAAGTACAGAAGAAATATAAGACGAGTATTAGAAAGAATATGCAAGAGTACAAAAATGCTAGTTTAGCAAGGGATATCAAAGATAATAATGATGGATGGACCTTGCCCCATTGCATTTCTGACCCCATCTTGGGGTGAGACAAAGGGGGATGATAAAATAGGTAGGGGAAATGGTGGCATTCTCACCCTTGGAATCCCTCAGTATTCTTGACTATAGCAGTACTGCCAGCTGGGTTCAGCTGCCCTGGAGCTGGTGCCTATGCTAATGATGGCTGGATATTAGCCAATCAGAAAGCAGTTGAAGACTGCTGCCTGTAGGTGCTGCTGCTAGTGAGTCAGATTCATTTGTCCGCCTGCTGGAACAAGTTGGCCCCGGAGTGCTCTCCATTTCTCATCGCTCCCAAGTAATTAATGTTCCTTAAAGTCATTTTATTTCTGTAGATTCTGCTGCCTTTAGTGATTTTTTTTTTAATGGTGTTTCACTATTTTTTTTTTTTTCCTCGGTTCCCAGGAACAGAGAAATCTTCCCCTGACAGGGGTTTTCACTGCGGTTCCTGCACTTTATTTCTGACTGGAAAATCACTTTCCGTTGTAAAAATGTTCTATTTTTGACATTATTTCTTTAGTTTTTTATCAGTTCCCTGTTTTTTAAAGAAACCACAATTTCCCCTTAGCTTTTTGTATTATAATTTGTTACTTTGGAACCATTTCTCATGGTTCCATTGTGCTTGGGAACCGACTGCAAATGTTGATATTTTCCCTATTGGGAACAAAATATTTAGTCTTCTGTCATTGTTGATATGCCAGATAGACCTAAAAAGAGAACTGCACCTACAGGTTTTAAAAACTGCATTAAGTGTTCAATCGTGGCCAGGGCAGACAGCCACAATCTCTTTTTAAGTTATTTGGGTCCAAATCATAATTGTGAACTTTAGCACTAAATTTTGCTCTAAAACAATTAAGAATAGAGCAAAAAGGCTAGAAATTATGGCTTCTCAGTCTGCTTCCCCTTCTAATAAATCTTCTGAAGAAGGGTCCTCCTCTCAGCATAAGCCTAAAGATAGGTCATCTAAGGACCCCTTAGAGAATAAGTCTGACAAAAATAACTCAGACCAAGCCAAACAGAAGAGGCATTCTAAGCAGGTTTCTGATTCAGTGCTTTTTAAAAAGAAACAAAAAGAAAAGCGTATCACTGCTCCTCCCACTGAAGAGCAAAGGGAGATGCTAGTGATACAACAAAATATGCCTTCTCCTGAGAAGTTGGCCAAGGCTTGGCATCTTTATCAAACCTTTCAAGCTGTGGGCAATTTATTTGGTGCCTCAGGCGGTCCTTCCGTGCCTGTTCCACAGACCCTGGCCAAGGCCAGGGGTTTCATTATGAGGAGGGCAGTGATGAAGAGGAGGAGAGCATGTAACCTGATGTGTTCCCTGACCAGGAATTTTTCTCCCTTTCACATGGTCAGGAGGATTTTTTCTCTCATTATACATTTGTCCAGCAGATGTTGGACACCATGAGTCCCTCCATACAGCTGACTGCTGAGTAGGATGAGGAGGTAGACCTTCTGAACATGATGGGTCTCCCTCCTCCCAAGAAGCTGCTTCTTCCAGTTCATAAGTCCCTTTGCAGGGTAACCTTCAAACTGCTCCAGAATCCCACCTCCACTGCTGGGGTGGATAAGAAAATTGAGAAAAAGTACCAGCTAGATAAAATTAATGCTGAGTACCTTTACACTCATCCTGACCAGGAAGGCGTGGTACAGGCTGCAGCCTGTGTCAGGCTAAAGTATCTCTTTCTTCCCAGCCTCCTGATAAAAATTCCAGAAAACTGGACGACATGAGCACGAAGTCCTATACTACAGCCTCTCTGCTGCTATGCCTCTCTACATAATGGCATATGCAGCACAGTTCCAAAAGGTTTTCTGGAACTCAGTCCTGGCTATTAGCCAAAAGGCTTCTGACAACATTGCTCAGAACCTGGCAGAAACTGTCAAAACCACCTTGGATGGCACAAAGTATCAGTTTCATGTGGCATCGGATGCCATTGACACAGGCTCTAGATCTATGGCCCAAGCTGTTTCCTTCAGAAGGTTTGCTTGGTTAAGAACTACCAACCTCTCTCAGGATACTCAAACTAAAGTTACGGATTTTCCCTGTGAGAACAATTCTCTCTTTTGGGACAAAATGGAGGCATACTGTACATGAAAGAAGGTGGAGGAATACAAAACCACCTACAAGAGTAATGCAGCTAAAGAGAAAGCCTCCACTTCTTATAGGCCCCAGGAAAGAGAAGGCAGGGCAGGGGTTACTATCCCAGAGCCTTTTAGCCCATGCTAATTCCCATGCCTATGGATTACTCCCCAGATGAGAGGTTATTTCAGAGGAGGAGGTAGGAGGGCTCAAAAGCGTACTGACCCTGCTCCTTCACCTAAATGCCAGTCCAAACAAAGCCCCTGACGGAAATGCCCAGGTCACTTCCCCTCTCCCAGTAGGAGGAAGGCTGACCCACTACCTCCCTCCATAGCAAACCATCACCACAGACAAGTGGATGCTGAGGTGGTGGGTCAAGGACTTATCCTGCATTTCAAGAAATTACCCACACAGCAGGGAAACAGGAATTTCAAGACTGTAACTCCAACAGCAAAAATTCTGTTGGAGTCAGAGGTCAGATCTCTTCTGCAAGCAAATGCAATAGAAAGAGTGCCCTCTCCCAGTGTGGAAAGTGCCTCTATTCAAGATATTTTCTCACCCAAAAGAGAAATGGGGACTGGCAACACATTCTAGACCTCAGGTACTTAAACAAACATCTGCTAAATCCCAGATTCAAAATGATCACCATGTCAGGAGTGATCCCCTTCTTACAACAGGGAGACTGGCTAGCCTCCCTGGACCTCAGAGACACCTACTTTCACATCCCAATCAGGCCCTTGCACAGGAAGTATCTTGGATTCAGACAGTCCTCAGGCTGTTACCAGTTTGCAGTACTACCATTCGGTCTGTCCTCGGCCCCCAGGGTCATCACAAAGTGCCTCGCAGTGGTTGCAGCCCGCTTAAGAAGGCTATGTGTGTCTGTCTTTCCTTATCTAGATGACTGGATTACAGTAGACAAGTCTCCTCAGAAGCTCAGGCACTCCCTGTGACTCAACACAGAAAAGTCTCAGTTGGAACCAGTCCAACTTCTGGAATTCATAGGAGCAGAGTTGGACACCCAGCAAGGGAAAACCCTGCTTCCCCTAGACAGAGTAGAAAACCTCCAGACCCTGGTAGGCTCATTTGTCCTCGACCAATCAAGGCCAGCCAGGTACTTTCTCAAGCTCCTAGGCCACATGGCCTCCACTACAGCAGTAGTCCCAGGTGCCAAGTTTCAGATGAGGGATATTCAGTACCACCTGATGGCTCATTGTTCTCAAAAACAGAGACTCAATGTCAAAGCTCATTCCAGTTACCAGGACTCTCCTGCAAACCTTGGACTGGTGGAAAGACGGTCGCAATCTCAGGGAAGGAATTCCCTTTCAACAGAAGGAACCCTCCAGAGTGCTCACTACGGATGCCTTCCTTCTGGGGCAGGGAGCTCACCTGGCAGACCACTCCATAAATGGAGTATAGTCCTCAGAGAATCCAGATGTCACATAAAACTCCTCAAACTCAGAGCTGTGTATCTGGCCATAAAAGCCTTTGCCCCCAGCTCAAAGACCAGTCTGTCCAAGTCAGGACAGACAATACCACCACCATGTTTTACATCAACAAGCAAGGGGGCACAAGATCCTCAAAGCTCTGCACTGAAACCATGAAGATCTGGTTTCTGGCTTACTCCTTGGATATACTGTACAACTAACTGCCATTCACCTGTCTGGCAAGGACAGCGTGCTGGCAGACTGTCTGAGCCGCATTAGCCGGGGCCACCATGAGTGGACCTAAACAGACAAGTGCTGGCTACAGTCTTCAGGATGTGGGGCACTCCAGAGATAGATCTCTTCACCTCCAGACACATTCACCAGATCTTCCTGTACTGCTGCAGGCCTCTGGCACTGGGCACAGTACCAATGGATGCTGTGTCCTTCGACTAGACAGGAAGGTTCCTGTATGCTTTCCCACCTTTTCCCCTGATCCTCAGAGTGCTTCTCAAGCTCAGGAGACAGCTAGTAACAGTGATCCTGGTCGCTCCAGACTGAGCAAGGCAGCCATGATACTCTCTGCTTCCACCCCGTCAGTCAAATGGCCCATTTGACTGCCTCCGAATCACAGTCTCCTGACCTTGCCTCAGATGGGGGTAACATACCCCAACATAGAATCCCTTCACCTCAAAGCTTGGTACTTGAGGAGCTAGAGTTCCCTGACTGCCAGTATTCAGAGCAGGTCCTCAGAGTCCTTAGACTAGCTAAAAAAAAACAAGTACCAAAAAGACCTATGCTTCCAAATGGAAGAGAGATTCTCTTTCTGGTGTAAAAACAGGTAGATCGATCCCCTCCAGCCTAGCCTGCCCTCCATATTAGATTATCTAGTCCACCTATAGGCCTCAGGCCTTAGGGCCTTATTACTGAAAGTTCACCTGGCACCCATTTCAGCATACATTTCTGCAGGCAAAGAGAAATCGATAATTTCTCATCCCATTTTCAACAAATTCTTTAATGGCCTGCTGCCCTTCAACCCCCACCTACGGAACCCCCCCCCCGGACTTGAACCTTTGTATAGCCAAATTGATGGATGCCCCATTCGAACCTATGGCTATAGCAGATCTAAAGTATGTCACTTGAAAGACAGTGTTCCTAGTGGCCATCACTTCTGCCAGGAGGATTTCAGAGCTGCAAGCTGTCTGTAGTGAACCTAACTACATCATCTCCCACAGGGATAAAGTAGTTCTCAGGACTAATAGAAAATTCCTTCCCAAGGTAGTTTCTGAATTTCACCTCAACCAATCCATTACTTTCCCTGTCTTTTTTACAGACATATCAACTCCTGGTGAGTGCAGGCTTCACAGCTTGAATGTTAAAAGGGTGCTGACCTACTACCTGGTGTGGATGCACGACAGGAGCTCGTCAAAAATTTTGTTGAACGCCCCGTCAGCAACACTGGCAGGTCGACCGCATTCTGCAGTTGGCTGCCAGTTGCACTGTAATTCCTTGTTTTTTCTTTGGGGGCTACGTGAAGGCTTGTGCCTCCGCACCTCCCCCCTAGGATTCTCAACTCCAGTCAGAGCTGATTGGGGTGCAGGACCCTGACAGACATCGTCGGGTTCCAGCGGGTCTCCCACACTGTAGTCACTGTGGGAGACCTCACTGGTGAAATGTCGCTGTCAGGGTGGTAACTGACCTGGTGCATAATTAGCAGCTCAGTGCCTCTCATACCTATCTGTTCCTCACTTATGGTGAGGTGGGCAAGGGCAGACCAACCTCTAAGAGAACTGTCTCTCACTGGATAGGCTCTTGCATCCAGTTATGTTGCAGTAAGGCTGGCAGACAGCCACCCCAAGGCCTCTGGGATCACTGTAACAGGGCCACTGCAGCCTCAGTTGCAGCACAAAGGGGCACACCTTTACTTGATATCTGCAGAGCAGCTACTTGGAAGACTGCACACACCTTCACAAAGCACTACTGCTTGAATGTACAGTCCAGATCAGATGCCAGATTTGGCAGTGCAGTCCTGCAGAACTTCTTTCCAAAGTAGATTCTGTCCCTTCCTCCCTGCTGCACTACTTTGTAGTCTGCTATAGTTAAGCATACTGAGGGATTCCTTGGCTGAGAAGAAAAAAAATTACTTACCTAAAATAATATTGTTTCTTCCAGGGGATCCCTCAGTGTGCTTGACCTCCCGCCCATCCTCCCCTCACATAACCTGACTATTAATGGTTCTGCAGTCATCATCATAGGCCAAATTATTACTGAGAGGCATATTTGGTGTGATGTGTCACAGTTCAACATGTTGTACATAGTTTGCTTTTTTTTCCTTTGTAGATTCTGTTTTGTGGGCTCCAGTGGACCAGGGCGTCTCTCAGAGGTTTCCACTCAGCCATCACCTCTACTCCTCACCTGAGACTACCCTCCTCCAGGAGTGAGATTGCCGAGCACCCCCTACCCAGGACCTTCCATCCCCCCAAGGAACGGGGCCTGCCCCACCTACCTGGTGGCCTTTCTGATATTAGAGGGTCGGTCCTGGTCAAGAGGCTCAGGAGAGCCGGTGAAGGGATGATCCAGCACTGGGGATGTGGGCTAGGCCCCTTGAGTCCTCATCACCTCCCTGGTTCTCCGGGGTATTTTTTCAATTATGGTTTCCCCTGGAGCACAGCTGTGCAATGACGTCTGAACAGGGATGTGCTAACGTCCGCTAACACTCCACCCCTTAGTTACGGTACCGCTTGTTCCCTGCTAAACCCCATATCTCCATCAGGGGTACTAGAGAGCGGTGTGAGTCCTGGATCCCACCCTAGGAAGGGAGAGCAGTCCTCCAGACTCTCAGTCTCTTGCCTCCCCTGCCGACCCCCAGTGGCCCGAGTCCGTTTCTGAACCCAGGTCACCAGCATGGTGTGAGATGTGGCATCCAGTACCTCAACCCTCAGTGCCACCAGGCTGGCATTCCTTTTCTTTCTTATTCCAAGTTTTTTCTACTACTCTAGAATAGGATTAGGGATTGGGGCCTTTTGCCCCATAGGCTTCAAAATGAATCTGACTCACTAGCAGCAAGCACCTACAGGCAGCAGTCTTCAACTGCTGTCTGATTGGCTAATGCCCGGCCATCAAAAAAGTCCTGACTGGCATGCCTCAGCTGGAGTGTAAGTCCAGGACAGTTTGTGGGGCCAGTGGTGGCCTGGCTGACTTGTTAAGTAAGAAAATGTAGAAAGTAAAACATGGTTAAGGCTGTCCCAGTAGCTAAGTGGCAACAGCTTGTTGATCAGCTGTGAGGGTCACTCTGGTTTGGGAACACCCTTGAGACTCTCAATCCTCAAGCCAGTAGAAAGTGTGTTTTGGCAGTGATGTGTTCATTCTGCTGGCTGGAGGGGTGCTTAGCATATGTTGCTAAAGCAGTACCCTGCATTTGTAAATTCGTGAGCAGGACTCCACATCATCCAGGGAGGACACCATTCACTTACACCCCTGCAGCCAAGGTGTGGTGCAGTGATAGGGATACTATAGCAAGAGTGGTGGTCAAGGGATACAAAAACAAAATTAACAGTATAAAAAAATGCACTTCCTTTTTCAGATGGTGAGCTAGAAGCAGAATGGCTGGAAGAGGTGGGCTTGTTTTCACTGGTTTCAGGAACTGAGGAAGAAGATGGCAGTGCTCTGCTCTCCACACTGACACGAATGCAAGCAGCAGCAGTACAGAAACGATACAATACCTATGCACAAACACTAAGAAAAAAGAACCGTCAGTCAGTGAGGGATGTGAGAGAGGTCTTTGGTGTCAAAGATTCTTCAGTAAGTTGGCCACAGATATTAACATGCCAGTATGAACTTTTTATAGTACAGTACTAAGGTTGCATCCAGTTCAAAGCTACACAAAATGCTCCTTCATGGACTTCCCCTCCTCTATGTCTCCAACCTTACCATCCATGACAACTGTCCTCATCATCTCCAGTTTTACTGCTCAATTCTCCCCACTGTCCTTGCTGTTAATCTCCATGTTGTTAGTAAAAATGCTTTAATCTATTCTGACGCATTACCTAAAAGAGACTTTTTACTCTTGTTCAACTTACTGATTCACCCTCATCCTTCAAATCTTGAGCAAAAAAGCTTCTGTGTCTTCTGTGTGACCTACTGTATTACCGCTGATCTCCTACTCACCATTCCCACTTACATTTTATTTATTTATTTATTGAAATATGTTGCATACCTTTGAGCATAGGTGCTCGTTTAGAAAGATTCAATGTCAAAATACCTACATGCCTGAATTCTATTTGCAGATCCACTTTGTTCTATTATGAAGTGGTCTGTGATACTTTTGTCTGAAAGGTGCTACACAAAACAAAATTTCACTGTGTCAAAATGTTACAGACACAGAGAGGAACAAAAAATAACTTGCACTCTGTGTAAGAAAATGCTAAATAAATATGAGAAAGGATCTGCTTGTCCTTGGTATAAAATAGATATCTGTGTAACCACCCAGTCCCCTAGGGTTGCTAGAATCCCATCAGTGTTAGACTAGGAAGATGAGTTGGGCAGCTGGTAGGGAGTTTATTAGAAGCTCGCTAAAGACATCTCATTGTTTACTTAGCTAGGCTAGGTAGATAAGGAGTGATGTCATTTAGAACTCTCACAGCTGCATAACGCTTTGCCAGCTGCAGGGGAACAGTTTTAGAATCTTGAGTTCAGTTGTTCAGTGAGTAGTGTAGTGTCCAGAGTGGAGAGTGGAGCTCTGATTTAGAGGTGCCTGCCAGCCTCCCCTAGGCTGGGTGAAGGACCTCTGGTCATTTTTCTCATCCTAGAGAGTGAGACAACAGCCTTTCTACAGGAAGGGGTGGAGATCTGTGTCAGTGGGACCATAGTGGGTCCATTTCTATGAAAGTAAAATGGGACTGAGAAATCAGTAGCTCCAAGGCGCAATCCCCTGAGGGATTAGAAAATTGTCTGACTGCCCAGAACAGAAACTGAGAGAGTTTGTATCATGATATAAAGTTAAACTAATAAAAACTTTAACCACAAAAAAGAAACTGAGAGAGTTTTGTGACAAAAAGCTATGGATTCACGGGAAGAAAAGGTTTTTCCTCATTCAAGCCTGATATCTGTAACACAGGGACAGACAAACTGTGAGTACAGTTACATGGGCATGTTCTAAGGGAGTCATCTGGTGGTGTATGTACCCAAGACAAGGCTAGATTATACCACTCAGGACCCCAGTGTCACCACAACAATGTGATGAATGTGTAAGTATTTTTTGTGTGGCGGTCTTTAGCAATCCAGGTGGGACTGAAGGATCCAGTGTGTGTCCTGGAAGGAATGGCAAAGGCTGGCTGGTGCCAGGGTGGGCAGACCCTCACCTGGAGCTCTGGTCAGGGCTAACTGGTTACCTGAAAAGCACAGTTTGTCCTGCAGGTGTTAACTTAGCCCATCTTGTCAGGAGGATGTTTAACTGTAAAGGTGTGTGGAAACCCCCACATAGTAGACACTGTGTAAAGAAGTCCAGAGATCCCAAGCAAGAGGGATGAATAGTTCATTCCGTAGAGAAGTTTTTTGTGTGAAATGCAAATACTGCCTGTTCTGTGAGAAAGCAACGTTTCTTGACTGCATCTGTTGTCTGTAATGACAGTTCCAAACTTGGGGGACCACTCACTTTCTGCCTACCATCTGTAGAAATAAAGCCATAGGTTACAATACTAATTTTATGATATTGGACAATCTATCTTTGAGTCCGTGTAAAATGTTAATGGGGCCCCTCAGATAGGAGACACAGCATAGCCCTGGTACCTCTGTCCCAGAACACAGAGTAAATATTAATGTTATTTTGTGCTCTAACCCCCGACCTCTTAGATGCCGAGCCAGGTATTTTCCCTAAAGCCAGGGGTGGTACCTTTGTTTATGCCAACTTGTGGTGTGTTGCCTTGTTTGTGTACAAGTTGGGGGAGGGGCCTGGTTGCAAGATGCCACTCTTGACCGAGGTAAGGGTTGCATCTGCAAATACACTTTAGTTAGCACAGCTTGGATATTCAAACAAAACAAAATAGGAGACCATGCAGCTGTGTAGTTAGAGCACATAGCCTCAAACCTGAAGATATAGGTTTGAATCCTTCCATTGCCACCTACTCACATAACTAGTTTACATGTAAACCTCTTCAAGGATTGCTGCATCAATACCTCAAAATTCTGGTTGTGGTGCATTCTTTGTTTATATGCGGCTGATTGGTTATGCCATCTGCAATCTTGTTTACCTTCTTCACAGGATTCAAGGCAAGTGGATTTGATTACTTTCAATCACTTCGCTTGATCATTCAAAACAAAGTCTGAGTCAAACTCTGCCCATGCAGGCATAATAAGTGAAGCCATGTTCACTGCATAACAAAAAAACAGAAACCCAAAAAAAAAATTACAGAAAAAAACAGTGTTTTAATCTGACAGAATTATGAGTGTTTGCCTGGTAATCACCTACAAATCACACAATCCAGCAGGACAGATCTTTGTGTTGATTGGCAGTGGTGGGGAGCCAGATCAGGTATGATCTGAGATGCTGCACACACTGAGAGCAGTGCTTGAACAGTGAGGAGCTGGTCTGTATTGTAGCACAGCCATCTGATCTTTAAGGGGAAAAATGTATATATTTTGCAAGCACCGAGTCTTAAAGCTGCAAAAGGCAGAGGGAGAGAAACATTTGGCAGGCAGGCTTGCAGGCAGTGTACTCTGTGACTGAAGGAGGGTTGGGGCACTGAGTGAGTCCTGCAGCCTCAAACAAGAGCCTGACTGTAAGAAAAAGCAGACAGCTTCTGAGGAAATTATTTCTAGTAAAAAACAACAACAAAATTAGGCAGGTTGGCACCAGGCAACAGTTCTTGACAAGATTTGAAAACTTTGCCTTATCTCTCCTTCTTCCCAGTCTATAGCTGCATAGTTTGTTGAAGTCTCTCATCAGACATATACTTCCCTTCACACTAGGGCATTTGAAATGGTTCTGAGTGCTTGAACCGTTTCAAATGCGTGCTGGCTTGGATCGCGTTCGCACATAACTCGGTTGTAGCTCGCAATTTTGGAAGTGTGCTCAAACCCTGATGAGACCAGAGCTTGAGCACGCCTCCAGAAATCCATTTCAAAAGTGAAGTGAGCTACTCACAATGTGAACAGACAAGGTCGGATCCATTCATGCTTGTTTGGCCCCGTTCGCATTACAGCATGTTTCAGCAATCTGTTTTAGAAAATGGATTTCAACTTACCATGTTGCAGGGTTCACACTGCAGTCCACTTCATTGACCCATTTCAGCTGATGCATACTAGAGCATTCTCATTAACTATTAATCCATTTCCCCTTCTATTCTGATTCAGCAGCACTTACACAGCTGCTTACCATGATGCTTTGCACAATCGAGAGGTGGGAGGACAAACAAGCATGAATGGATCTGACTTGGTCTGTTCACATTGTGAGTAGCTCACTTCACTTTTGAAACAGATTTCTGGAAGCATGCTCAAGCCATGATCTCATCAGGGTTTGAGCATGCTTCTAAAATTGCGAACTACAACCGAGTTATGTGTGAACGCGATCTGAGCCAGCACACATTTGAAATGGTTCAAGCGCTCAGAACCGTTTCAAATGCCCTAGTGCGATCGGGGCCTTTGTCCTCCCACCTCGCGATCGTGCAGAACGTCATGGTAAGCAGCTGTGCGAGTGCTGCTGAATCAGAATAGAAGGGGAAATTGATTAATAATTAGTGAGAACGTTCTAGCATGCATCAACTGAAACGGATCAACGAAGCGGACTGCAGTGTGAACCCTGCAGCATGGTAAGCTGTAATCCGTTTTCAAAAACAGATTGCTGAAACGTGTTGTAGTGCAAACCGGGCCATAGTTGCTGCTTTCTTGATCACATCCTGAAGTACAAAATTCTGATTCTCTTTCTGTCCAGGTGGTCTATAGCATATTCTAAGGCTCTGTTCTCACTGGGACATTTGAAACAGTTCCCGTCACTTGAACCGTTTCAAATGTGTGCTGGCCCAGATCGTGTTCACATTTAACCTGCTTATAGTTCAGAATTTTGGAAGTGTGCTCAAACCCTGATGAGACCTGTGCTTGAGCACGCTTCCAGAAATTGCTTCACAAAGTAAAATGGATTACTTACAGTGTGAACAGGTCAGCCCTGGTGTTCTTTTCTGCATCCAGGCTTGTTTGTCCACCAGCATCCCAGAACCCCCTTTTTATGGTGCTGGAAACGGGCTCATAGGACAAATGGATCAATGCAGGAGTGTATACGGCCTAACCTGCATTGACTGAAGCGGATCACATAAGTGGGCTACAGTATGAGCACTACAGCATGGTTACAGCTAATCGATTTTTAAAAACGGATCCCAGAAACATGCTGTAGTGAGAACAGGGCCTAATTGTAACTGTGTCTCCTCTTCATTTGATACTCTTAAACTGAGTGTTTCAGTCTCATCCGATTCAAGGTCTTGTAGTTCTGTGCATTTGGCTTCTGATATATAATGCCAGCTCTCCTCCTTTCAGAATGGTCGATCCTTTCCATATAATTTGTAGTTGTCTATCTCCATCCCCCACAAACCATTCTCATCCTACCATTTTTCTCTTATCCCTGTTGCATCCAGTTCCTCCATGATAATCAGTATCTTTAGTTCACCAAATTTTTCCTCAGGCTGCATGCCTCAGTATACAGTACAAACATACTGTCCTGTTTCTTACTTCTTTTTGACTGAGCCTCAGCTGCTACTTCATTTATCTTTTAAAAAGATTTTTCTGCATTGGCTTGCCCAGATGTATCTTTTCCATTATTTCCCACTTTTCTTTTCCCTTTCCCTTTCCCTTTTCGCTTCTCTAGCCTCCTCTAGTGTCACTTCCTTTAATCAGTTTAAAGTCTTCTTAATAATTGTCCATTCCTCCCATCAAATGTTGTCCAGTTTCTTGGAGAATCCCTTAAATTTATACCACCACCTGATTTAAACAGAATAAGAGATAGGAAATTATCAGTAACAAAACTGTAATTCCATCAAGGGATTCTAGTGACATCATAAACCACAAGAGCAGAGCGCATTGGTTTATGATGTCACCAGAATCCCGAGATGGAGTGACATGCCTAATTACTGATGTGTCCTTATCTGTTATTTTTTGTAATATATGGAGCACTCCAAACATTTAATCTCAATACCATCGATGTGATGTCAGAACGATAATATTATGACTTTCTGATGTCAGAGCAATGGTATTATGAGTTCTTGGTGTAATTGATTCCCTATGGGGAAAAAATGAAGCATATATATTACAAACATTTATCATCTGAATCCTTACTTTTCGTCTTCTCCCCTTAAATTGTATAGTATTACTGAGAAGATGGCTTCCATGTTTCTGTCTTGAATCTTTCTTCCTAGGTTCATGAAGTCCTTGTGGATTTGTTTTTCCTTTTTGTTGCAGGTGTTTGTACCAACATGTGTCATCATTACTGATTGGCCACCAAGGGGCTCCAACAGTCTGTCCACTCTTTCAGTCATATTCTTAATTCTGGCTCCTGGTAGACAAAATCTGTGATTTTCTGTCTCTTTGGCACAGTTGTGCTTCTGAGATTAAAAGATGCACAAAGGTGCTTCTGAGGTACACAGGTGCACACTTGTACACTGTGGAAGGAAGTGTGGGAGTGAAGGATGAAGACACCAAGAAGTCCAACAAAAATCAGCTTTATTCAGCAAAATGAAAATAAAGTGCTAAAATGCGAATTGAACACGACAAAGAAAATAGAGTAATCCACAAAATAAGCATTCCAATACCACAAGAAAAATCGACCTCTAGAAGGCACACTATTTATTTAAAAGAAAGCTCTCTAAAGTCCACAGACCCTTTCACATATACCTGTAAACCTAAGAATTGAGTCATCTATGACTGTGTGTTTTCTTCCTGTGTTTTGCTTCATTTATTGGTGTTAGGATTTTGTTGTCTGGTACACTGTGTGTTTCTTTTTTATCCTGCTTTGTTAGTAGATCCAACCTATTTTTGACAGGTAGTGGCAAGCTTCCTCTGCTGTTCTTTATGTTCTTGCTGGCTTGCTTCCAACTATTAACTGTTTCCCATTGGGATCCATCAAAGTGCTTACTGCCTCAGAGTTCAATTTGCTTGATATCCTTTTCTATAAGTTAAAAGGGTCTCCGAGGGATGTCTCTTATGGTATAAGAGACTCCAAGTCTGAGGTTTGGGTGAGGTACCACAAAGTGAAGCTGAGCAGTCCTGTCTGCCCTCAGGAGACCTCAGGAGAGGAGTCTCTTATACCATCAGACATATCCCTCAGGGGCCCTGTTTACTTATTATACAGGAAATCACTTGAGTTTATTTTGAGTGATTAATAATAAGTTAAGTCTTGCTTAAATTTTACTGTGCCGTTCTTCTCCCCTGGTGTTGAAGTGGAGTGCACCCTCCTAGCACTCCAGCATGAGAGCACACTGTACAGAACATAAGAGATACAGTAGCTCTGTGTGCTGATTGGCTGAAATCCCCTTAGTGATAAATAATTTACATCGCAGTTCTTCAATGCCTTTGCCTCCCTCTTTGATTTTATTTCTGATGTCCTTTTCATGCTGATAGTAGTGGCATTCTCCCTTACCGCACCATGATGTTACATCAGCTGTTCATCCAGCACAACCATTCTGGTTATAAACGGTTCAATGATAATGTATTTTCCACATGTGTAATCCTTATTGAGGTCTTCTGTGTCCTTGATGGTGAACATCTGATAGCTTCCACAGTGATCTGGTATTTCCATTGTAGCTGTGGTCATTACTATGTTTGCCATATTGTGCTGATGTGGTGTGTGCCTTTCCTCAGAGTCTTTTCAAGTTTGAAAGATAAAGCACCAATATGCCTTTAAGTTTGCCTTCCCCATTTCTTCTCTTGTATTGCTGTACAGGTGTCTTGTTTCATAAGTTGCAGACTAATGTCAGGCTACTATCTCACCACATCACTTCCTCAACACATATGCCACGCATACAAAGGGACAAAGAGAAAGTCAAATTATAGCCTTTGAGGGAACTTTCCTTTCCTGCCAGTAGCTGGAGGTACTGTATAGGTAACCCTCTGAATCCTCTGCACATTCTTTTGCTTTCTACTGTACCACTGTCAGAGATGGCTGGATTCACATGAGTTGCACATTACTGCTGAGAAGCAATGCCTTTTGTGTTTGTCTAGGGCTTGATATAGTTGCTATTTCAAGCTCCTTGGGTTTAAATCTCAATGTTATTTAAAGGAAAATGAACTGATACAATGCATTTCACTTTGTTTAATTAACCACTACAATTTGCACATAGATACTTCTGCCTCTACTCCATGTAATTTTAAGCAATATTCCCAGAAGCAGTTCTTTTCCACTACTGCCTTTAACACGTTTTGTAAAGCTGTATTCACACACAGTCCTTTTTAACCAGGAGCTGTATTTTAGCACTGCAGTGCCATAAATAGATTCCTTTTTGTAGTTGATTAAAAAATAAAAAAACAGTATGTAACCCCCTCGTTCCCAGGGGTTACTAGAGTCCCATTTGAATCAGTGGCAGGCAGGGAAAGGCAGCTAGTGAAATGGCAATTAAATGGATTTCACACTGTCATTCTCTGGTTTCAGTCTCAGCTGAGCTGAAGGATGATGTCATCTTAGAACTCTCGCAACTGCATAAGCCACACTTGTCTAGCTGCAAGGGAGATAGCTTTGGAATGTTCATGAGTCTGTAGAATGGAGATCTAGGAGGAGGCTGCAGCTCTAGGCAGTTCCTCAGTTTTAGCTCAGACAGAGAGCTACCACCGTGTTTTGGGTAGTTTGTTCTCACCCTAGAAGAAGAACATAGAAGACAGAGATTGAAGTGGTGGAAACCGTTCTGAGTGGGTTTTCCTTTGCCCCATCCCAGAAGGGATGGGGGCGATCTTCAGGGTTCAGGGGCATTCCCCTCACCCAGTCTGTCTGGTGAAGCTGCCTGTGACAACTTCAGAAACTGTGAGTGGTACTTTATTTTTATTTTTATTTATTTATTTATTTAACAGATCGGAAAGACCTTTGAGCCAAGGGCTCTTTTACAGAGGTTCCACGTCAAGTCACAAAAATAGCAAATTACAATGGTTTCAGTAAGTAGTACAACATGATGAAAGTAATTACATAAACAAAAGAACAATATGGCAAGATAAATATTGTGTCAAGTGCTGCCAGTGGCCTTGTCTGAAGAGGGGTGAAAGGACTTACAAGGAGAGAAGTACAAGGGGTGGAAGGAGCAAAATAAGAGCAAGGAGAGAGATGCCACAATGAAGCATAAGCAGGAAAGACCCACAGGGTGGGGGGTAGAGGGAGAGAACAAGGTGACGAAATAGAGGAGAGAGGAGGGAAGTGGGAGTGGAGGGGTAAGGGAAGGGGAAACGAGGTATAATGAAAAGAGGGCAGGAATGAGAAAGGGATAAGGGAGGAAGTGCTGTGAGTGGAATAGTGCAGCAGCAGCAGCATAGGGCTATACAGAGGCAAATGGTAAAACAGGGAGGTGCCAGTGCATTTAGCTGTCAGCAGAGATTAGGTATAGCAGTCACAAGAAGCTCTGGAAACTAGGAATTGATGCAGCTTCCGCTTAAATGGTCCCACGGTTGCAGTCATCACAATTTCAGGAGGAAGGGAATTAAATAAATTAGCAGCTCTAACTGCAGTGGATCACTGTCGGAGCGAGGTTCAACAGCAAGGGACAGTACTTTTGTGTTCAGCACAGGAGGGGCACCTGCATTCCTTGTGGTGAATTTTCTCTGACAAAAGGGACTCTGTCACCTAGACTGTTTCTGTTTTAAAAGTGTCTGCCTACTATGGAGTCTAGAGAGAGAGACTGTCCAAGTACAGAACTTTTAGTCGTGTCTCTTTTTAAAAGAGTCTGCCTACGTTGGATTCTATAGAGAGACTGTCCAAGTACAGAACTTTTTGTCATGTAGTATGTTAAGTGTGAAAAACATTTCAAGATAGCATCTATACGTTTTCTGTGAGGGTGTTATTAACCAGATGAATGGCTGAGTATAAACTTGGAAGCAAAAGGTGGGAGACCCCCCCCCCCAAACTGGAGTAACCAGTCTATCTCTCTGGGTTCAGTTTGGGCACCAGTTCAATTTTCAGTCAGTGCATTTGGCCGGTGCATGATGGAAATAGTTACCCAGATGTGGGTTGGATTTTCTGTGAGCCTAGATGTGCTCTATGGTGGTCACGGGTGCCACCAGTAATTCCTCATGAAATGTACCAGTTCTGGCCATGGGTGCCAATCTCCATTTCAGAACCAGAGAGTTTGCTGTGTAATTCAGAACCAGAGAGTTCGCTGCGTAATTCTGAACCAGAGAGTTCGCTGTGTGATTCAGAATCAGAGAGTTTGCTGTGTGTGTTCAGTATGTCTATGCTAAATGGGAATTTAGGAATGTCTGCACCTCAGTAATCTGCATTCCCAGTAGGGGTAGCCCTGTGGGAGTCCATCTTCGCTTTGTGATTATTCTCTGTGTATGTGAATAAAAGCCACGCTCTAGAATCCAACCTGGTTTGGACAGTATTGTTATTGCTTCCACTGTGTCTGGATTTACTTGGGCACCCCTGTGCAGAAGTGCAAACCTAGCATAATTGTGAGCAAACGTTTTCTCGCAGGGACCTAGGTTGATGGCCATGGTAAATGGTCCCACCAGGTGTGAGCCAGGTAGTTGCCACACTTGGTTTGCCTATCTGTGTATGGCAGGTTCAGAAGTAGATGTTCTATAAACTGTTTGTGTACACCCCCATCCCTCTCTTGGGTGCCATGTGATGAGAGGAGCAGCCCTGCTAGTTAAACAAGGGGGCCGGTGGGGGCTGGTTACAAGTATTTTGCCTTTACCATCTCTATGATGACCAGTAAACAATGTAGAATTTGAGGCCAACCTTAATAACTAAATATACAGCAATAAAAATGGATTCTCACAGTTCTACAGCTGCAGCAATTTCTGATGACCAATTACAGAAAGAACAGTAACTGTAACCTTTTCAATGTCATATAGAATATATAAATTAATTGTTTTAGGTAGGCATACAGGATTTGTTAGAATAAAAACACCAGTTAAGACCAGTGTGGCGCGGAGATGAAAATTAATAGCTATCTCACTAGTTATAGAAATCTGTTTGCCTCTAGGGTTGTCAAAACTAGTTCTAGAAAGATTACAACTCTTTTAGAACCATGTTGTTCTAGTTCTGATTTAGAACTAGAAATGAAACACCAGTGGGTTCTGTGATGGATAGCCAGTCTGCTTATTTTTATTTGTATTATATTTGTGATATCTAGCTTGTGAAAGCTGACTTCCTGGAACTATAATAAAACCAAGTTGTAGAGGTTGTAAACCAGCCACTTGTATAAAGTATTGCATTTTATGACCTATTAGGATGAAAGCAACTTCTGACAGATACCTGTGAGAATCTTCACACAGATAGTAGAAATAGCTGTCAGGAAGTTCTTCTGAAGATCAAAGGGGTTATTCTGACCTGCCACAAAGCAGGCTCACTAATTAATAAAAAAACAAGTTTTTTTTTATTTTGGTTTTTTTTTTTAGTGGTATGTTTAGCAAATGTGCAGATGTCTGTGACTACCATTCAGTATACAGGAATGTGAGTGACCTCACAGCCAGCATTACCACTGAGCTGTGACCTCACAAACTGGGTGTGACCCTTTTTCCCTCATAGATATTGTTAAGGCTGAGGGAACATTGTGTTTTATATTTCTGGACTCCTGAAAGAACACAGTCAAGAAGCACTTCTACCAAAGTTAGGTAATACAACCACCACTATTTACTAATTGAAACTAGGGTAGGATTAGATACTCAGTATAAGGTGGTTGGTTTATAATCGTCCATTTATTTTTATGACTATACCATAAATGTTATTTGTTTTGTGTTTTGTATTTCATTTACTATTTTTAATTTTAGTAAACTTTGTTTTTCTTCAAATCATGCCTGAGCCCTTTCTTCATTTTGAGTGTGAATGATGGGACAGTGTTGATAATTCTGACAGAACTGTTACACGCTTACTGTGTGTTATCATATGCACCAAGGTAAGGAAAATACCAAGGTCTCAATTGAGTCGGAAGGGGGATTGTGAACCAGATTGTGTGCCCACTGGGTTACATATTGCACTGCATTTCCCCAATGAGGATGTGATATTTGGACCTGTTACCTGGGCATGCTAGCGAGAAAAGGTTCATATTTAACCCCAGGTCTCGAGACTGGTAGTTGATCAGACCCAAAACAGATAGGAGGGGTTACCCTGTGTGTTTCCTGTTCACATATTACACTTCAAGGTTTGGCACTGTGGAGCAGAGGACCTGATGCCGGAGTGCATTTGTGACAGGTTCTACAATAGTTAACTCTTCTTTGTTGAAAATGAGCAGATTCTCAGCACTAAGTTATTTCGCTGACATCAGGGCACTTCCTGATGTCATTGAACTAATGAGATGTTGAAAATGTGGTGAGTTCTCAAGAAGGGGGGGTTATGTTATTTTTTATAATACTGTTTGAGCCTGTTTTTCAGTAGGGCAATGTGGTTTACAGAGGTTCAAAGTGCTGATTTTGAATCAGCATGCGATGCTGTCTGTTGTCCATGACACCTCAGCTCAGCTCATGCTTTCATAGTGAAACTTGCGATTGCTGCTGTAATTGGTTTAGAGAGCAGCCTTGTTCTTCACATTTCAAAATGTTAAGAACAGCAGGTTCTAAATTCTGAAATGTAAAGAATGAGGTTTTGAAAACACCAGCAAAACATGCTCAAAGTGCATTGTTGTTTCTAATGCTAAAAAAATGCTTTTTTGTTCAGACATTTCAAAAATGAGGAATACAGTCTGTAAAACAAACTACAGTATCTGGACTATCTGGAATTATATTTTAAAATGTTTTAGTGAGACACAAATGAGAATGTGCTGTTCATATACCTGCACATGCTGATGTGCCAAACTAGAACTCATCAGTTATGACTCATGGGCCCACATTTTCAAAGGAGATGCATGGTGCAAAGTGGAGGTGCACCGCACATCCCAGAAAATGAGCAGAACTGCAGTATTCAAAAGGGTGGGATGCATCACACATCTCCAGATGCGCCATCGCACATCTATAGTGTATGCGGCGCATGTAGCAGGGGCATTCCCATTAATGTGCCACGCATCCCTATATTTAGCCAAAATGTGTGGTGCATCTGCTGTACATCTCATAGAAGAGCTGCCCAAATTAGGTATGGAAAAAGCATGTCTTTATGGCCAGTCACCCACAGGCAGGCTGTAGAACTGCAGGTAAACCATCCAAAGACAGCCCTTGGAGGTGCACCAGGACATGCTCCAGGCACCCACACACAGCAGTCATGCCAGGATGGAGGAACCCTGAGCCACAGGTGCTGTGTCACCACTGGCACCATCCAGGGAGCAACACCCCACTCCACACCCTGGACATAGACACCCAGCAGCCACATACCAGTGCTGTCGTGTGACCCCCCAGGTGCACCAGTGGAACAGACAGCCATGCTGCAGCACATGTACCAGGCACCATGGCCAGCACCCATGCAACCTGCAGGGTGCCAGCCAGTGGTGGCACGCACCCAGGGTGTCATCTGTGGTAACGGTGCCCATGTTATCTTGTGGCACTATTGGCCACATGGCACAGGCGAGGGACCGTCCAGTGGCACACACCCATGGTGGTACCCCATGGGTGCACACAGGTGGGTCCCACCCACCTGGGTACCCAGTCACTGTCTGCATACTGCCATCCTTTGCAGTGCCCACCAGTTACCTCCCATACTGGGATGTGTGGGGCACTGTAGGTGATTGTATGCAGCATATGGAACTAGTGTATCACATGCATGTGGTAGCCTGAGCAGCCTGTGCCTGCCCCTGGTGCCTGTCCAGGTGGCCCCTATACCCCTGTCTGACCCTGTACATATCTATGGGGTGTAGCACTGTACTCAGGCCAACGCAGTCTACCCTTCCACACATAAACATTCCATCACACCTGCCTGCTAGGCTGCAGTTCCTCCTGTTCACCTTTGTGGAGTGGTGAGGCAGCCCTGCAGAGCTGGAACTGAGCATGCCCAGGGTATGCAAAATGGCTTGAATACAGTCCAGTAATGAGATGCAAATGTGGGAGATGGGCTTAGAATGTTCAATGAGGTCATTTGCATATCCTGACTGAATATTGTAACTTTGCGCACCGCGCAAGTGGCTTTGCAGGGCTGAGATCACCTGCTACACCACACATCTCCCACTGCACGATTGCGCATCTTCGGGATATTTAGCTGGATATGCGTGAGCGCATCTCATGGTGCGTCTTCTGAATATCTTGTTTGTTTGGGCGGACACATCTCAGATGCACGGCACAGGCACTTGTGTGATTTTGCAGGGGACTTTTGAATATGGGGGCCATGGTTTTTGCTTTTTGAATTATACACATCGTGTCTCTTTCTTTTCTGCTTGTGCTGTGAAACAGCTTATTATTGCTGGGCTGAGAGGTTGGGTCTCCTTTTAGTTGTTTTTTTTTTTCTCCTCTCAGGAACTCTGTCATTCTTGTCTAATCCTATACACAAGTAAGTTTGAGTTCTAAGGAAGATTAGAACTCTAGTACTATTTGAAAACTCCTAGCCCAGACCCAGAATATCAGTGTGTTCCTTGAAAAAAAAAATAATCAAAATTTATTGAAGCAAAGCACAACACAGATGGCATACACTGCAGTATTAGACATTTTGAAACAATATTTGCAGACATAGTATCAAGAAAATTACCACCTAATGAAATGCTGGGCGCACCTCCATTCTATCCCATCCCTCAGTACTTACTAAAAGTACTGTATACTACAGCTATGTGCCGTACAACCCCAGTCTGGAGCTATTGGTCAATAGGTAGCTTGAACTGGTCTGACAATTTTTCTAACAAGCCTACCTAAGAAACAAAATATGGATCAATGTTCATAATAAAGGTCACTCAGCATTGCTATCTGGTTTGAAATTGGGGAGATCTGTTATCGGAGCTGCTGTTAATACCTCCATGTTGTAGATATCGTAACTATTGCCCGTCACATTTGGACTATGGACGAGATTGCCTGTATCCAGAAGCAGGTCATGGCCTTCATAGCAGCAAGCAAATAGACATGTGCTAAGGAGCGAGAGGGCAAGTGAATGCCCCATGGAGGGTGGTTAATAATACCACAGTGGGAGAGACTAGTATTTGAGAATAAGATAATTCCTCAGGCTGTTCTGTTGTTTCTAGTCAGTAATTAGTGAGGGTAAGGTAGTACTAGAAAACGTGGGAGTGGTCAACTGGGAAGTGGCCATAACCCCTCCAACAGTGTCCATTCTATGTGGGAATGAAGTTGGCCAGGACTGCCAGAGCTCTAAACCTCATATAATGGCACTTCCAGGTGAACCCCCTCCGAGAGGTGGAGGAAGTTTTCAGCACCGGCAATGTGGACTTCAACCAAGAGCTCATGGTGACTGAGGAGCCCAATTCTCTGTTCTATCTATCCAGGACTGTTTGGATTGTGTCTCCAAATAAATCCTGCAGTCCTCAGTATAGGCTGCCTATCAAATGACCCCATGATGTATCTCGAAGGGCATTCAAAACCATATTGAGAAGTAGGGGGCTGGATCGTGTAGACGAGCATGATCAGCTGGTTTATGCAGAAGGTATGTCTGTACTTGGAGTTATCAAAAGTGTTCCCAGCCCATGAGATCATAAAGCTGTTGGAGTGTCTCAAAGGGATGAACCCCCCCAAAAGTCCTAAATTGGAAAACATGTATTAATCAAGCCGTCTTCACCTTCTAAAAGTGGGATCTGATTGAACAGGGTGGAATTCCTCACCCACAGCCAGAACTCCACAGAAGTAGAATACCAGTGCCAGTTTAGGATGCTGTATTAGCCTGAGCCATAGGTGAACAGTTTGAGCTGTAAAATGGGTGCAGTCTGCTAATGGGGGGGGGGGTATATGCCTTATTTGCAACAATCAGTGGGCTGATATCATATATATCATTCAGGGCAGATGTAATATTTTGACGGGGGGGGGGGTGCAGCCTGGGGAAGGAGCCATTATAGAATTATATGGAGGTGAGAGGCTCTAGCATAATTTAATAGGTTCAGCAGGTTGACCTCTCCCCTATCAAATGGTAGATGGAGTAAGGAGTAGCAAATAAAAGGGAGCTGTCCCCCCCAATAAACCTAGAGGAGAACTGGCTACAGGTTAGGAAGCAACATGGATTTGTGGCAGAGATTTCATGTAAGACTAACATAATAGTATTCTGTGACTGAGTTACAAGGCAGTGGATAAAGGCCATGTGCTAAATTAACTTCACATTTATTTCAGTGACACACAGGAGTCTTCTAAATAAGCTGGAAGACTTGATAGTGGGGAAGAAGTTAGTCAGGTTGGTGAATACTTGGTTGGGGGGGAGGAAGATACCTGAAAGTGGTAGTGAACAGGGTCAAATCAGTGGACTGGGGTCATAAACGGGGTGCCACAGGAGTCAGTCCCGGGGCCCATCCTATTCTATATTTATAGTAGTGACATAGGGGAAGGTATGCAGGGTAACATGCGTCTCTTTACAGATGACACAAAATGTTGTGGCAGGGTGAACAATGAAGAGAGGATGAAGGAGTTACAGAGGGATCTGGAAAGGCTGAAGAGTTGGTCAAAAAAGTGTCACTTAAGTTTCAGTGTGAAGAAGTTCAGAGTGATGCACATAGGGAGGAGGAGGAACCCACTTGCAAAGTACTGGTGTAAGAAGCCTAGTTTGGCAGTGATACATAGGGGTGTTAGCACACGTAGTATGCTGCTTTTTGGCCTTCACGTGCAGAAATTAAATAAACTGAGGAAAGGGACCTGAGAGTCATCATCAGTGACTCCTCAAACAAACCAGTTGGTGCAGTAAGGCTTACAGCAAGGCAACAAGGATGTTAGGGTGCATTGGCAGGGATTTTGACTGTAGGAGGAAGGAAGTAATATTGCCCTGTACCAGTCTCTGGTGAGGCCTCACCTGGAATACTATGCCCAGTTCTGGAGGCTGCACCTGAGGAAGGACAGGGATAGGCTGGAGTGGGTTGAGGGGTCACCAAGAAGATCCAGGGCCAGCAGGGCAGATCTATGAGGAATGGCTGGAGGCCCTAAATATGAACTTACTGGCAGTGAGAAGGGAGAGTGGTGACATTGTAGAGACTTTACAAGTTCCTATGGGGAATTAATAGAGTGAATAGTGAAGAACAATTTAACAGGAATAGGGAGGCAGTCACAAGGGAACACAAATGTAGGCCGATAGGTAGGAAATTCTGGAGGGATATTAGGAAGCTCTACTTCACTGGGAGGGAGGTATAGCTATGAAACAGATTAGTGGCAGAAGTGGGGGCAAGGACTGTAAATGGGTTAAAATATGGCTGGGACAGGGTTAAGGGATTGATAGCTCCACAAGGAGGAAAAAGGGAGGTGGGGGACTCATGGGGTGCAGATGCCCTTTCACGGCATTAGATCAGGGGCGAGGCAGGAATCTCTATATTGTTTCTGTTTTTTTTTATTTTATTTAGTATGCTTTTTTGCAGTGCCGCACATTACCGCAGCCCTTTGCCAACCCTGGACCCCATCCTTGCCTCCCCAGAACATGCAGGCAATACCCCCTTGATTGCCCCCAGGGTGGACCACCTCACCAGCACGACCCCGCAATGATGGGAAAAGGATGCCAGCAAAGGTGCCAACTGGCATTGCCTCCTTGGCTTGCCACCCCCCCGGACACGGTGCGGAGTTGACTGAATACAGCATACGACGGGATAGGTAATCTGTTTGGGAGTGCCAGAACAGACAGTTGGGGCCAGGGAATTGGGGGGGGCATCACGGATGGTGGCTGCTGCCTTTTTTTGACTCTTGAAGGAGGAGGTGTGATGTGCAATGACGCCAGCATCAGCATGCCTCCTAAGTAATCCAGGAGCTGGTTGCTATGAGATCCCTAGCCTCTGCTGGGATCTAACTTGCACTGGACACTCAGCCCCCCTCCTTACGAAGAAGGAGGAGAGCTGTTCCTAGGATGCTCAGTATTTCTCCTCTGGCAGGCCCTCTGACTTCTCTGGTCCATTCCCGAACCCAGGACGTTGGTGTCGCAGACAGATATTGTACTGCTGTGCCGGTAGGCTGCCTCTATGTTGTTTCTGCTAAACTGTGCCTAAATTATATAGTTTTATTTGCGATGTCTGTAGTTTTTTTTTTTTTTTTTTTTAGGAACATAAAACAGTATAAATTTTAATGTTACATAACAGTCTGCTATAAAGGAAATGATAAAATTTGCATTTACACAACAGCACATCAGAGGCATTCAGATGAGGAAGTGAACATAACATCAAACTGAACAGGCCAGCTGTCTGTATATAAATGTTAGTATTGTTTGACTTCTTTTAAAATAGTCAAATATGGATAGGTGGGGGAACCATATCTCGTGTCAGCAATAAAAACATAGATTCAAGCATGAAATGGAAAGTAAAAGTACAAGAACAGTCATTAAGAAAAAGCAGCACAAGCATTTCTTTACTATGAGTAATTGAAGTACTAAAGCCCCCCAACATCAAATTTGTTTATGGATTAGAGACCAGCTCTGTGTGTTGCTGAGAATCTGTTGTGCCTTAAAGGTCTGCGATTCTGGATAGTTGCGGTTATTGATGTTATACTGCAGTGAAGATGTAGAAGTATTTGTATCATTTTCATTTAAAGAAGGAATACAGGCACAAGCAAAAACAAAAAGACACAATTTGTTAAAGTATGGGTAATATTGATTTATAATAAACTATCAACCTGTTTTCAAAAAAAAATTTTTTTAGAATGTTGGGAGAAATAATTTATGGCTTATTATTTGTCCACATAACTGCCTTAATCAGAGTTATGCTCCAGTCAGCCAGATAGAAGGCAAGCAGTATGAACTGATTAAGGCAGCTGAAACTTAGAAACTTAGTCTATTTCACAGGCGGTCTCTGAAAATGGCACTACAGTAAAAAAGAAAAAAACACACTTACAGAGCTTTGCATCACAGGAAAGTGCCTACATATAAAACAGGCTGCTTCTGTATTATATTCAATTAAAAACCCTGCGGAATGAACTTGCTGGTAACTTCACACTTGTTAATGTGGTGACATCACAATGGCACTTGAGTTTTGCTGTCATGCCCATGATGTCTCTTGTGAGGTTACCCACTTGTTCTTCTCAGAGGGGGGTTAGTTATTCTCTGTGTTTGTAGTTTGTGACCAGGAAAGGTACCCTGAGCTGTGAGAGCTTATTCCCGGGTGGGTTACATGTTTCTTTTTTTTAATTATTGTTTTTACTTTCTTCATGCAACCCTTAATGCTCTCTACTTCTATGCCTTCCATAAGTCACCCCACCAGATTCATTGCTGGTACCAATCCACACTACCCGATGACCAGTGGTGTCCCTGGTCCGAGGTTCTGGGTCTGTCCCTTCTGGAGGGCCCCAAACCCTCCAAGGCCACTTTTATGTAAAGACAAAAAATCTCAACCTATCTAACCTACGTCTGCACTACTGCTCCTCTACCATTCATCATACTATACCAATCCATGATCTTGGAATCCTTTCTGATCAAACTGTCCACTTAGAATTCCATGTTAGCAGTATGTCCAACTTTGCTTTCTACCATCTATGTACAATCAGCAGGCTTCATTCCTACTTAACCTCTAAGACTGTTACTACTGTACCTTAGTCCATTGTTTTATCTTTTCTTGTCTGAGCTGTTATAACTCCTCACCTGGTGTTCCAGCACAAACCTTGCATCACCTCCAGCTTGCCCAAAACGCTGCAGACTAAGTCCTCACTGGCTATAGGAAGTCTGATCATGCCTCTGCATTCCTTGCCAAACATCACTGGCTTCTAGTTGAATACAGGATCAACTATTAAACATTTCTGCTTGTATTGAAATGCTGAAATGGACTTGTTCCTTCGTAGCTAGTGGAACTGCTTCACTACCATCTCCCAGCTCATTGACTTGCATATCTTTATAATGTTCCAACCACCAAACTGGCTGCATTTGGTGATCATGCCTTTTTGATCCACTTCCCAGATCTTTGGAATGAACAATCTCTGGAAATCCTGGCCTTTGTTGATCCAGAGCTATTTACAAGCAAATGAAAATCCATCTCTGATGGCTTGCTTTCAGCACTCCCTGATTATTATGAATCCTGAAGTGTCTGTACAGCACCTTGAATATTCTTACAAGAGCTATAAAAATTGCATTTATGTAGCGCTGCTTCTTGTGGTGCCAGTGACCCAGGTTCGGAAGAGAACTCTGGGCATTGGAGGGTCAGCTGGGGGGAAGAGGATCAAGTATCCAAGGGTCTGCTTTCGTCCTCCAGGGGTTGGGGGATATGGTACCTAGCATATGCCTGACCCCTAGTGGAGCCTAGGAGGAAGGCAGTATGAGGCTGTCAGAAGTGTACGTAGGTGCAGCTGCCATCAGTGCACATTGCAAGCAATGTGTGTCATGATGGCATTGCACATCTGGACCTACTGGGGGGGAACACAGGAAACTCCTGGCCAGTAGGATGACACCAGTTATACACACCTGGCCATCCAAGCCCTGCTCAGCGAACCAAATCCTGTTCTGTGGGGATTGGGGATCCTGCTGACCCCCACCAATGAGGAAGGGTGTGGGGGCAGACAAGGGCAGGTAAGCCCTGGAGGACGATGGGTTGTCATGACTGGGATGACCATACGAAGGGGGTTGGTTGGATGGGGAAATAAGCTATTTAAAAAAATTGCATTTATTAATATTATTTATTATTATTATTATTAGCATTACTGTTTAAAGCTTCCTTACACATTACTTCAGATTTTACTGCAGAAAACACCATGTAGCTGATCAGTGTACAGAACTACTATGCCATTATTCAGCTATAACTGGACAGTGGACTAAGCAATGGGACTGTGTGTTGTTGAAAGCATTCTGATTGGTCACTGCTTAACAAAATACTGTTGTTACTTGTCAACATTCCATCACTCGCCACCACTGAGCAAGAGTGGCAGGATAAGCCTCACAAAAG
Organism: Neoceratodus forsteri; assembly: GCA_016271365.2. NCBI lineage: Eukaryota > Metazoa > Chordata > Ceratodontiformes > Ceratodontidae > Neoceratodus > Neoceratodus forsteri. The sequence goes on from CM057455.1 coordinate 1,557,881,320, forward strand.
AAGATAACTGCACTTTTACTCAGCCATGCTACTTAATAACTGTATTTGTTAAATGAAATTCACATAGTAAAACATAATCTTTAGTCTGTGTCTGTACATTAAAAGTAATGCTTTGGTAGTGTTTTTCCCCATGTTGTTTTCTGTAGTATGAGAGCAATAATGACATAGTGAGCTGAGTTAACAGAGGAATAACTGTACTGAGATGCCAATAAACACCTCGGCCTGTGGCCTCAGTATTTTTGGCATCGCAGTACAATTATCCATCCATAAACACAGCTCACCATACCAGTATTGCTTAATTATACTGAAAAGTTCCCTCTTGGCCAATTGGAACACAGAGTTACTGTCCAGTTATTCTATGAAAACTGGACAGTGGACTCAAAAATGGTACTGTATGCTAACCTTGTGTTTTGATTGCTTAAGACTGCTACTATACCATGTGAGAAACAGCAGAACAGTTTTCAGTTTCTCACAGACATGCTGTAGTGAGAGAGCCAGTTTAGTAAATCAAAACTTCTGTATTCGTTTTTGAAATATTGTTAAAAATGTATATTTCCTGACTTGTTAAAGGAACAAAACACTGTTTTATAAAGATGTCAAATGAAAACCTGACTCTGCCATTTTTATGCCAATGCCAATTGCCAGTTAGCACAAGGATCCAGGGGGAGAAGAAAGAGGAGACAGAAAGAAGAATAGTGGAGGAAGTAAGGGAGGGAAAAAAGTTAAAATGAGGAGAGGTGGCAGTACAGTCTGGAGAACCATGCGTGCAAATGCTCAAAGTCAGGGCAAAAAGATTACAGACTTTAGGAGGAAGGATTTTAAAGAAATGTCGTACAATCTCAGAAACTGGCTCAAAGTATGGGATTGCCAGGGAGGGGTGGAGGCAGTGTGGGCAAAAATATTAATAAAATTTGCATTTACACGGCAGCACATCAGAGGCATTCGGATGAGGAAGTGAACATAACATCAAACTGACTAGGCCAATTGTCGGTATATAAATGTTAGTATTGTTTGACTTCTTTTAAAATAGTCAAATATGGATAGGTGGAGGAACCATATCTCATGTCAGCAATAAAAACATAGATTCAAGCATGAAACGGAAAGTAAAAGTACAAGAACAGTCATTAAGGAAAAAGCAGCACAAGCATTTCTTTACTATGAGTAATTGAAGTACTAAAGCCCCCCAACATCAAATTTGATTATGGATTACAGACCAGCTCTATGTGTTGCTGAGGATCTGTTGTGCCTTAAAGATCCGCGATTCTGGATAGTTGCAGTTATTGATGTTATACTGCAGTGAAGATGTACAAGTATTTGTATCATTTTCATTTAAAGAAGGAATATAGGCACAAGCAAGGTCATAACTAAAGCAACTAACTTCTGCATGAAGAAAATGAATAAAAGGAAAAGGAAAAAGAGACCATTATGGTTCTCCAAGGAAGTAGCAAAGGTGGTGAAGGAAAAAAGGATGGCATTCAGGTGGTATAAGGAAAAGCAGAGGGAGGATGATAGGGAGGTATACCTAGTAAAGCAGAAGGAAGCATGAAAGGCGGTAAAGGGAGGAAAGATACAGGCAGACCAAAGAATCACAAAGAGGTCATTAAGAGGGATAAGATGTTCTTCAGATACATAAGTGAGAAGACAAAAGCAAGAGGAGGGATAGTGAAGATTAGAAGGGTGGAGGGGGAGACTGCACAGATGAGGTCCAAGAAAAAGCAGACATTCTGAACAGGTATTTCTGCTCAGTCTTAACAGTGGGGCTGGGGGCAGACCAACAGGGAGTAGCAGGAATAGGGAGGGAGAGGTAAACATCAGTCTGTTTTCAGAAGAAAGAGTCTGGAAGAGACTCGCAGCACTGAAAGTGGGCAAAGCTATGGGACCAGATGGGATATACATCCAAGGGTTCTAAAGGAAATCATGGAGGTGCTAGCTGCCCCACTGACAGCCTTGTTCAGCGGTTCACTGGAACCGAGTGGTTCTGGAGGACTGGAGAAGAGCTGACATGGTCCCTCTGCAAAAGAGTGGCAGCAGTGAGCAGATTAGCAACTATAGGCCAGTCAGTCTTTCTTTTTTTTTTTTACTCTCTTTTCTTTATTAATATATCCAACAAATACATAAACAACCAATACAATACAAACATCAAGAGCTATAACTACTCCCCCAATAATACACTACATACCGAAGATCCGTAGCTAATAAGTGACAAAAAAAAATGCATTCATAGGACCTATGACATATCATTATGATTACAAAGTGCCATTACCTGATATAAATTAGGTTATAAATAAGAGACAGTACAATGTCCAAAGGAAATTATTAAATGACCAAAGAATAAGCTGATTGTTGTCACGCCTTCAAAACACATGAAGAGGAAAGAGAATGTGGGACCTAAACAGTATCCAAATTCTATTTGTTCTGAAATAATACTACATACAATTAATAAGTAGGAATTCGCTCTTAACTCTTACCTATAATAAATTAAATAAAAAGGAAGTTAATATGTGAAGGTAAGACTGTATAGTTTCCCCCACGTCTGAATGAAATATCTGTGTTTGTTGTAAAAGCTAGTAATGAGATATATCAGTTGAAGGTTATGCTTTATATTAGCTATCCATTCATTAAAGGAAGGAGTATTATTGTCTTTCCAATGTTTACAAATTAGTTGCTTGGTAGATATGCTTATAACTGAAATAATAGCTTTATTAGGATATGCGGACCTTTCTTCAGAGTGACCCAGAATACAATGCTCCTCATCCGAAGGACTCTTTAGTTGTAGTTTATTAACAATCTTAGTTTTATTTTGCTATCAAAGGACCTGAATCTTAACACATGACCATAATATGTGGGCCAGGGAACCTGGACCAGAGTTACATCTATGACATAATTCCGAGGTTAATAAGCCTAATTTATGCAACTTGACCGGGGTTAAGTATGCCTTGTGCAGCAGTTTAAACTGTATAAGCCTAAGATTGTCCAGAGGGACCAATTTATACAAATCTTTTGATATAAATATCTAACCCAAAGTCCCCTGCTTGAACTCCTTGTTCCAATAGTCTGAGGATAAGACTCTGTCTGTGAATTTAAGTTTGAACAAGATTAAATAAATATTCTCAATAGGATGTTTTTTTATCACCTGCATCTCTAAGTTGATTGACAAAATGATGAAAGTCATTCATCCATGGTCTATGGCCTAGATGTGCTTTAAGTGCAATTTTAATAAGAAAAAGGTTATTAATCCATTTCTTGGAAAGACCTAAATCTTGCAATGTTGAATTAAGTGGTCCAGTTTGACCCCGACATAAAAATAACTTTACCATCGGTTTGTCCAGACATGGTAACCAATGGGGGAGGAAAAGATTTCCCATTAATTGAAAAGTTGGGATTAGACACAATTGGCTGGTTAATGTTATGGTGGATATTAATACCTAAGAACTTGTAAGATTGGTTTAAAATTTTTAAGGAAGTGCCCACTGTCGCACTTGGACAGCTGGTTCTGATCCCTGTATCATTTTTTTGTAAATATAAAAAATGTGTGATGGACTGTGTCAAGAGAAACCACTGTCTTGCTGAAGTTGACATAAAACCCCTCAGGGATAAGTCCAAAGGACAGGATGCATTTTAAACTACAGATTTCTAAAATGCAGTTACCTTGTCAATTTGCTTTGATCCCAGGAAATAAAATTAGCCATTCATGACGTCCTCAGGGAAATCCTTTGATTTTGCACTAGGTGTCATAATGGAAAGAGCATGCATGTGTTTTGGGTGTCTCCCAGGAAGCCAGCTCACTTCATCAAAGAGACCTTTGATATACAGGTCCCAGACTGCATTGTAGTCCATAATGCATGTGTGTGTGTGGGGGGGGGGGTGTCGTCAGAGGGAAGCCAGCATTACATCAAAGAGCCTTTGATGTCTGTAGATCACAGACCAGTTTGAAAGGTCATAGGAAAAGAGGAAATTCATTGACGACACTTATATTTTCAATTTCCTTGTTTGGACATCCTATGTTATGGAATATAAAGTTTAATACTCCAAGGCGGAGTTAGGTGACCTCAGAGAGAAGGCTGGCTCAAGACTGTTTTTAAATCTACTGAGCAAACCTTAGAAGACACACTTTTTTTCATTTTCTGACTGAGAAGGAAGAACATCACAGCACTGAGAGATTAATTAAGCATACATTAGATGAGACCTTTCTGAGTGTTTTTATTGGTAGAAATCTGCACTTTTAAACCTGTTTGTTTTAAGGCTGTATGTGTTGGGATATTGTGTTTTGTAATTTTTCTGTTTTGCTATTTTTATCTATTTTAAAGTAAAGATATATATTTTAAAAATGGAAACTGCCTGGTGTGCCTTGAAATTTATTTTCATAAGTGAAGTTTGAAGGTATAGTTGACACTGTGTATGAGCTTATTGTGATACCAAACTGGAAAATGGATAGAGTTCTCTAAGGTCTTGCATAGAGTTCTAAGGGTTCATTTTGCAATACCTGGTTAGGTGTCCATAGGCAGATATCTTGCCCCCCTGAAGACAGAATTATCTGAGCCTGATAATTGGGTACGCTAACAATAGGTTATCAGTTTGAATCCCTCCATAGAAACATAGAAACATAGAATTTGATGGCAGATAAGGACCGCTTGGCCCACCCAGTCTGCACATTTCCCTACCTAATGGATAAGCTGCAGATTCTAGTTAACCAGCAGCCTACTTCTTCCATTCCCCCACCCCCTAGAATTGCCTTATGACTGTCCCATGCATGCTTGAATTCCACCACTGTTTTTGACTCCACAACCCACCTCCGGAAGGCCGTTCCATGCACCCACAACCCTCTCTATGAAAATATACTTCCTTAAATTACCTCTGAGCCTGCCCCCCTCTATCTTCAAATTGTGCCCCCTTGTTCTTGCACACCTCTTTTTTTGAAAGATGCTACCCTCTTGGACTTTGTTGATTCCCTTGAGGTACTTGAAAGTTTCTATCATGTCCCCTCCCTCCTTTCCTCGAGGCTATACATATTAAGCTCCTAAGTCTCTCTTCATATGTCTTCCGGTGCAGACCCTGCACCATTTTAGTTGCCCTCCTCTGGACAGCTTCCATCCTGTCTATGTCTTTATGAGATTGGGTCTCCAGAACTGCATGCAATACTCCAGATGGGGTCTCACCAGCTGTCTGTACAGAGGGATAATAACTTCCTGTTTTCTACTGGTGATGCCTCTCCTATGCATCCCAGTATCCCCCCAGCCCTCCTTGCTGCCCTCTCACATTGCTTGCCCACCTTTAGGTCATCTGATATGACTCCCCCAGGTCCCTTTCCATTTTTGTTGTTGTTAGTATCTCACCCCCCATTGTGTACTCTTCCCCTGGGTTTTTGTTTCCCAGGTGCATTACCTTGCACTTCTTAGCATTGAATCTAAGCTGCCATACATTTGACCATTCCTCTAACCTTGCCAAGTCCCTTCTCATCCTTTCCACCCCACCTTGTGCATCAACTCTGTTGCAGATCTTTGTGTCATCTGCAAAGAGACATACTTTTCCTTCCAGTCCCTCTGCAATGTCACTTATAAAGACATTGAAGAGGACCGGTCCTAATACTGAACCCTGCGGTACCCCACTAGTAACCCCCTTTCTTCAGAGTGGACTCCATTTACTGTTACTCTCTGTGTCCTATTCTCCAGCCAATTCTTTACCCAGGCTGTCATCTTGGGACCCACTCCCAGGCTGGCTAACTTGTATATTAATCTTTGTGTGGGACTGTGTCAAATGTCTTGCTAAAGTCTAGGTAGGCCATGTCCACAGCCCCTCCCTGATCTACTACTTTGGTCACCCAGTCAAAGAAATCTATCAGATTCATCTGGCATGACCTTCCCACTGTGAATCCATGCTGCCTTGGGTCCTGTGCCCCTCTGACCTCTAGATACTCGACAATTCTTTCCTTCAGAAGTGATTCCATAATTTTCCCTATCACTGAGGTTAAACTAACAGGTCTGTAGTTTCCTGCTTCTGCCTTGCTCCCACTTTTGTGAGTGGAATCACATCTGCTCTCCTCCAGTCCTCGGGTACCACCCCATCCTCCCATGATTTGTTAAAGAGGGTAGTCAGTGGTGTCACTAGTTCTACCCTTAGTTCTTTTAGAATTCTGGGATGAATCCCATCAGGCCCCATTGCTTTGTCCACCTTCAGTTTTAAGAGTTCTTTCAGAACCCTTTCTTCTGTAAATGGGCTGGTATCAACTTCTGTATCCAGAGTGTTTCTACTGTTTGTTTTAGGTACTTCCCCCTCTTCATTTGTAAATACTGAGCAAAAATATTTGTTTAGCATCTCTGCCAGAACTTGAGACTAAGGTGACTCAAACCCACAAAACAGACAAGAGGATTACCTTGTAATGTTCACTGTCCACAGATCCTACGCTCAGAGGTTGGCACTTTGGGAGTAGAGGGCTGACCTGCTGAGCGAATTTGTAACAGATTGGTTGGCAGCGGTGGCATATAAAGTTTGGTGGTATAAGCTTCAGTGTGTCAGCTTGAGATTATTCAACTCACTTGGAAAAAAGAAAGGCAGTGTTTTATTTTAAAAAGGAAACAGAACTGTATCCCTTGGCTTACAGTCACGTTCCTACCCATTTTATTTTTTTTTCTTAAGTGCCAGTCACATTAGCAGTAGTCAGGAAATATGGCTTCCAACTACAACAGCCACACTGTAGATTACTTAAGGCAGTTGTGCAGGGACAGAGGAGTCCCGTTTGAGGTGAAAGCAAGCAAGCAGAGCCTCATAGATGCCCTGATGGTAGCAGATACCCAGAGCAGCGAGTCACCAACCGTGACTGGAAAAGACCAAACCTCAAGTGTGGAAGGGCTAGTGGCCAGTGAAGGGTCCAGAACTGATGAGGAGGACAGCAGAGCCACTGTCAGTGAAGGGCCACAGCAGCAGGGGATGGTCACCAGTATCCTGAATCCAGAGGTACTCAGACTGCAAATTGAGTTGCGAAGGATGGAGCTGGAGTTCCAGAAAGAGAGGGAGCGAGAGAGAGCCTAGAGGCCGAGTGGGAACAGTGAGAGGCCGAGCGACAACAGAGGGAGGCAGACTGTGAGGAGTGTGAGCGCCAGCGAGATGCAGAGGTGAAGAGAGAAGCACGCCAGTGGCAACATGAACTGGAGAAGCTACGACTCCAACCAGCGGCACCAGAGCAGGTAAGTGGCTTGGGTTTAACTGGGACTGCAGGATTGGGTTACAAATTGAACTCCAAATTAATAGCCAAATTTAAGGAGCGGGAAGATGTGAACGCTTTTTTAAATTCTTTTGAAAAAGTTTGTATTCTGGCTAAAATTCCTAGAGAGTCCTGGAGCTTCCAGCTATCCCCGTTACTTACTGGGAAAGCTCGAGATGCATTGGGTCAAATGGACAATGAGGACAGCAGTGATTATGGCAAGCTAAAAGCTGCACTGTTAAAAAACTTTGAGTTAACTACTGAATTATACAAAGCTAAATTCCGTAAGCTCAGGAGAAGCCCTGATATGAGCTATGAGGAGCTAGCCACGAAACAACGTCAGTTTTTAAAACGTTGGTGGGAAGGAACTGAGGCAAGCTCTGTTGATAAAATTGAAAATGTGATTTTATTAGAACAGTTTTATTGGGCATGCCCAGCAGAGCTAAAAACCTGGCTAGAGGACCGAGATCCAAAAACAGTGCAAGAGGCTGCTGAACTCTCAGACTGCTATGCCAAGAGCAGACCTGCTCTGAGATCAAAAGGGGTGGGCGTGGCAGCGCAGAAAGGGAAAAGCGTGCCTTCTGGGCAGCTAAAACCCTCACTGCCTCCACCAAAACTAGTTAGCCCCAGGTTTCATTGAAAAGATTTCTCTGAAATAAGAAATGCCTGTTGGTTGTGTAAGGAAACTAGGCATATTGCCAGACAGTGTCCCAAGAAAGCAAGCCATAATACACAACTGGGTGCTAGAAAAGAAGTGGGTTGTTTGTGTGTTCCTGGAAGCATGCCAGTGAACATGAGGGAACACATGCACCCAGTCATAGGAAATGGTGTACAGATGCAGGGGTTAAGGGACACAGGGGCATCCCTGTCATTGGTAAAGAGGGATCTGGTACAGCCTGGTCAGCTTATACCCAATAAATACGTAACTGTACGGGACTTTGCAGATAGGAAGAAAACTTTGGCCCTCGCTAGTATTCTCCTAGACTGGGGTGAAACGGGGGAACTGTGCAACTGGTGGCTGTAGCCAACACATTAGCAGTGGATGTGATCCTGGGTAGCAATCTCCAACAGGGGATGGTATGTGCAGTTACCCATAGCCAAGCAGCAAGGGAAAATAGTAGTTCCCTGAACCCCACAGAAACCAGTGTGGAAACTGCTGAGAAACTGGTTCCCCAGCCTGTGTCTCCAGATGTGGAGACCGATAAAAAGGGGGTAGAAATTTCCCCAGTAGCAAGTAACCACACAGCTACAGAGGGTTACTGCAAAGAGGGAAGGGGTGACCTCTTGTCAGAGGGTTGGGATTGACAGTGATCCTGAGGGCCCTGACACTAGTGCTAGACAACCTAGTTTAGAAACTGAAGTGGACCTTTCCCATGCCTTGGGACTGTGTGAGGGGTTTGCAGTGGCTCAGAGGCGTGACCCTAGTTTAGAGAAGCTGAGGGCTGGGGCAGACTCTGATGGAGCACAGGAAGGTGATGGCAGACATAAGGTTTATTGGGAAAATGGACTTATGTATACACAGGCAGTATAGACAGAGGGAGGGATGCTAGACAGGCAGCTTGTCATTCCCCAAGGATATCATGAGCAGTTGCTCAAGGTTTTCCATGATATTCCCTTGTCTGATCATCTCAGAATCATGCACACTATGCAGCAGTTGGCCCAGAATTTATACTGGCCTAACTTCACCCAGCAGGTGAAGGAGTATTGCAGGTCTTGTCACTGGTGCCAAGAAATAGGGAAGATAGGCAAGAAAACCCAAGCAGCCCTGATCTCCTTACCCATAGTGGAGGAGCCATTCCAGAGGGTGGGAATGGATATTGTGTGGCCTTTAAATACCCCCAGCTCCTCAGGGAAGAGATTCATCCTGACTGTGGTGGATTATGCCACCCGGTATCCAGAGGCAGTCACCCTATCCTCTCTGAGGACAGACAAAGTGGCAGATGCCTTACTTGGGATTTTCTCCCATGTTGGGTTTCCGCAGGAGGTAATCACCGATTGAGGGGGTTCCTTCATGTCAGACCTGATGAAATGTTTATGGGAGAAGTGTGGGGTGGTGCAGAGATGCACAACACCGTATCACCCACAAGCCAATGGACTTGTGGAACGATTCAGTGGTACCCTAAAGTCAATGCTTTGGGCGTTTGCTGAACAGCATGGAAGGGACTCGGAGAAATACCTTCTCCACCTGTTGTTTGCATACAGGGAGGTGCCCCAAGAGTCGACTGGATTTTCCCCCTTCGAACTCTTGTATGGACGCTGGGTATGTGGGCCCTTAGACTTGATCCGGGAGGACTGGGAAGGCAAGCACGCCACCCAGGGAACTCCCATTGTGGATTACGTCCTTAGATTTAGGGAAAGGCTGAAGGAACTTATGGGGACAGCCCAGAGTAACCTGGCAGCTGCCGAACAGAAACAAAAATGATGGTACGACTGCAGAGCCAGAGCTCACTCATACATGGTGGATCAGGAAGTCATGGTCCTTATTCCAGTCCGGAAAGACAAGCTGCAGGCTGAGTGGGCAGGACCATACAAAGTGGTTAGGAAGGTAAATGACGTGAACTACATTGTGTAGTTACCTGACCGTAGACAGACAGAAAGGATGTACCATGTCAACATGATGAAGCCATATGCAAATAGGGCTGACATGGTGTTTGCAGTGTGTAGTCATGGGGAGGGGACGGATGAAGGAGACCCCCTTCTGGACTTGCTGGAAGAGAGTAAGCGGGAGCCCTCTGTGGAGGCAGTAAAATTGTCTCCCCAGCTGACCCCGGGCCAGACCCAGAAAGTAAGGGAGGTTTTAGGAGACTTTGCCCCCTTGTTTAGCACCAGGCCTGGACTAACCCCCTTAGTGACACACGATGTGGAGACAGGGACACAGACGCCCATACAGTGGACAGCATATTGGGTGTCAGAGGCTGTCCAAAAGGACATTAGGAGGGAAGTGGAGGAGATGCTGGATTTAGGGGTAATCCAGAGATCCCACACTCCCTGGGCCTCACCCATAGTCCTTGTACCCAAGCCAGATGGCTCAACTCTTTTCTGTGTAGACTATCATGGACTGAATGCAGTCATAAAGTCAGATGCCCACCCGATGCCCTGGACGGACGAACTCCTGGATAAGTTGGGAGGGGCGACCTACCTTACGACCATTGATCTGATAAAGGAGTATTGGCAGGTAGAGTTGACGGACAGAGCTAGGGAGAGGTCGGCCTGCATCACTCTGATAGGCTTATTTGTGTTCAAAGTAATGCCTTTTAGAATGAAGAACACCATGGCCACTTTCCAAAGGTTGGTGAACCAGGTGTTAAATGGTGCTGAGAAGTACGCCGTGGCGTACATGAATGGCATTGCCATCTTTAGTACCAGCTGGGAGGAACACCTATCCCACCTTAGGGAAGTGCTGGACAGGATACAGAGGGCCGGGCTCACTGTCAAAGCCAAGAAGTGCCAGGTGGCCATGAAAGAGGTGGCATACCTCAGGCATGTGGTAGGCCAGGGACAGCTCCATCCTAATCAAATAAAGATAGAGATAATCCAGGCATGGCCCAGACCAGAAACTCAGAAGCAGGTCAGGAGTTTTCTCGGGACAGCAGGGTACTATAGAACATTTTTACCCAATTACAGTACCCTGGCAGCTCCCCTATCTGACCTGACAAAGAAACAGATGCCCAAGAAAATTACCTGGGACCCAGCCTGTGAGGAAGCCTTTTCCAAACTAAAGGAGGCACTGTGCAGTGCTCCTGTTTTGACAAGTCCTGACTATAGTAAAATCTTTATAGTTCAGACTGACGCCTCAGACGTGGGTATTGGGGCAGTACTGAGCCAGACATCCAGCGAAGGGAGGGACCACCTAATATCCTACCTGAGTAAAAAGTTACTTCCCAGGGAGCAGTCATACTCCACAGTGGAAAAGGAATGTCTTGCCATAGTGTGGGTCCTAAAGAAATTGGAGCCATACTTGTATGGGCAGCATTTTGTGGTGCAGACTGACCACAACCCCCTAGTTTGGCTGATGCAGATGGGGAAAAACAATGGTCGATTACTAAGATGGAGTCTTGCTACAATGGTCGATTACTAAGATGGAGTCTTGCTTTGTAAGGATATGATATGACCATTCTACATAGGGCTGGAAAACAAAATCAGAACTCAGATGGGTTGTCCTTGGTGTATGAGGAGAGTGAACTGATTTGGGAAGCTCATCCCATGCAGGGGGATAGAGCTCCCAAATACAGTCTAGGTGGGGAGGAATTGTCACACTTGGACAGCTGGTTCTGATCCCTGTGTCATTTTTTGTAAATATAAAAAAATGTGTGATGGACTGTGTCAAGAGAAACCACTGTCTTGCTGAAGTTGACACAAAACCCCCCAGGGATAGGTTCAAAGGACAGGAGGTATTTTAAACTGCAGATTTCTAAAATGCAGTTACCTTGTCAATTTACTTTGATCCCAGGAAATAAAATTAGCCATTCATGACATTCTCAGGGAAATTCTTTGATTTTGCACTAGATGTCATAATGGAAGGAGCATGCATGTGTTTTGGGTGTCTCCCAGGAAGCCAGCTCACTTCATCAAAGAGACCTTTGATGTACAGGTCCCAGAGTGTATTGTAGTCCAATATGCATGTGTGTGTGGGGAGGGGTCGTCAGAGGGAAGCCTGCATTACATCAACTAGCCTTTGATGTTTGTAGATCACAGACCAGTTTTTAAAGGTCACAGGAAAAGAGGAAATTCATTGATGTCACTTATTATTTTTTCAAGTATCTTGTTTGGACATCCTGTGTTATGTAATATAAAGTTTAATACTCCAAGGCAGAGTTAGGTGACCTCAGAGAAAAGGCCGGCTCAAGACTGTTTTTAAACCTACTGAGCAAACCATAGCAGACACACTTTTTTTCATTTTCTGACTGAGAAGGAAGAACATCGCAGCACTGAAAGATTAAGTATGCATACATTAGATGAGACCAGTCTGAGTGTTATTATTGGTAGAAATCTGCACTTTTAAACCTGTTTGTTTTAAGGCTGTATGTGTTGGGATATTTTGTTCTGTAATTTTTCTGTTTTGCTATTTTTATCTATTTTAAAGTAAAGATATATATTTTAAAAACAGAAACTGCCTGTTGTGCCTTGAAATTTATTTTCATAAGTGAAGTTTTGAAGGTTAGAGTTGACACTGTGTATGAGCTTATTGTGATACCAAACTGGAAAATGGATAGAGTTCTCTAAGGTCTTACATAGTGTTCTAAGGATTCATTTTGCAAAACCTAGTTAGGTGCCCGTAGGCAAAGATATCTGGCCCCACGAAGACAGAATTATCTGAGCCTGATAATTGGGTACACTAACAATAGGTTATCAGTTTGAATCCCTCCAGAACTTGAGACTAAGGTGGCTCGAACCCACAAAACAGACAAGAGGGTTACCTTGTACTATTCACTGTCCATAGATCCTACGCTCAGAGGTTGGCACTTTGGGAGTAGAGGGCTGACCTGCTGAGCAAATTTGTGACACCGGCTACTGTATTAGTTAAACCTTTGAGGAGTTTGTTTAGTTTAATATATAATGCTGAATCTGATGACAAGTTATGCTTCATAAAAGGGTGAGCTGTAGTTCTACCTATGAATGAAAGTAAGTGTACAAGGACGAGGGCTTTTGAAACTATTTTGCAGTTTTATTTATACGTGATGCCAGATAATATAGTATGAAGTTGGGAAGCTTTAGGCTGTCTTGTGATTTAAGAAACATTAATTTATTAAATGCAATCTTGGGCATTTTACCCTACCAAATAAATCTATTGATAGTGGAGTTGTTTATAACCTGGAGCCATCTCAGAGGAAGAAACATGTTTAACATGTTAAGTGGATAAAATAATCTGGGAAAGATGTTCATTTGAATTATATTCACTCTTACCCAGAGTGAAATAGGAAAATTTTGCCATCTATTTAATTCATGTTAAATAGTTGATATTAGGTTCTCTAAATTTAATTTTATCAGTTGTTTTTGGTCAGTAGATAAGTAGATGCCTAAATATTTAAAACCAGAATGAGTCCATGAGAAACCCAGATATAAGACACTATTTTTCAATAATAAACTAAAGGCATAACTTCAGTTTTATTTATGTTTAATTTATAGTTGAAGAAAGTGCTGAATAATTGAATAGTATGTAAAACTGCACTAATTGACTCTGAAGGGTTGGATATGTGTAATAACATATCATCAGCAAATGCTGACACTTTCATTTGCTTGTCTGCTATCTTAATATCAGTCACCAAGGTGTTTCTATTGATAAAAAATATAAGAGACTCTAAGTAAAAATTAAAATAGGAGATAAGAGGCAACCTTGTCTGGTACCCAAAAAAGTCTGAAGGGAGCAGATAGTAGGTTATTACAAAAAATCCTAGCAGAGGTACATGAATTTAAAGTTTTAAGCCATCCAACAAAAGATTGGGGAAAACCAAACTTGTATAAAACAGTGAAGAGAAAATCATGATCCTCCCTGTTGAATGCTTTCTCTGCGTCCAGGGACACCAATGCTAATATAATCCTGGCATCCCTGGATGTAGAAAAAATATGTTCAGGTTTTCTAAGATAATCAGTTGCTTGTCTAGGGGAAATAAACCCTGCTTGGACATTACTAATCAGAGGTTGCCATATATTTGTGATTCTTTGGGCTAGAAGTTTGGTTAAGATTTTAATGTCATAATTTATAAGGGAGATGGGACGGTAGTGGTTAATACTAGTTTTAGGTTTGTTAGGTTTAGGCAATAAAATTATGAGAGCTTCAAACAGAGAGGTTTCTGAGATACCATGATTTAAAATATACAGTAGGTATAAGTTTGTTTTAGAATAGAAACCAGCGTGTCCTTAAATGTTTTATAAAAGGACGCAGTGAAACCATCTGGCCCAGGGGACTTATTAATCTTTAAATTGTCAATTGCCCAGGTTATTTCCTGCTTAGTTATAGGGGTGATTAAATCGTGAGTTTGTTCTTTTTTAATTTGGTGACAAATAAAGTTATGCAAATAATTTATATGGGCATCTTCAGGTGGGGCGTTTTGGATCAGGTCATATAAATGTTTGTAGAATGATACAAACTCATTTAAAATTTCCTGTGGGTCTGTTATTATCCTATTATTATTCTCAGAAATTAAAAAGAGTCTATGAATTTTGATTGATCTAAGTGTTTTAGTCTATTTGCTAGCATTTTGCTTGGCTTGCCTCCTAAATCAATATATTTAGCTGTGGTTCTAATAATTGTTAGTTCTGCCTTCTCTTTTGTGAGTAGGAAAACTTCCTCTTTGAGTGACTGAAGTTCTTTACATTTATTTTCTGACATAGAACACTGCTGTAAGTTTTCTAATTGACTAATTCTGTATTTTAATTTTTTTAACTTATCTGTCTTTTGGTGTTTTTGTTTTGCTGCAAATCTAATGAAGTCACCCCTGATATAATATTTACATGTAGCTCAAATCATGTCAGTTCTGTTGGATGATTTTATGATGTTCTCCCAAAAAATCTTTATAGCATTCTGGATACAATTAACTATATATTCCTGTCTTAACAAACTATTAAGTCTCCAAATAGAATGTCTATTAGTATATGGGATAAATTTGGCTTGTAATTCGATTAATGAGTGGTCAGAAAGTGTTCTCTGTAAAATTTGAGAACCCAAAATTGAGGGTCGTAAAAACTTAGTAATCAAAAAGTTATCAATACGGGAATAAGAGTTATGGACAGGAGAATAAAATGATTTTTTTTTTATCTTTCGGGTGTAGTGATCTCCAAGGGTCTATAAGGTTATAGATCTGTAGCAAATCTTTTAAAGCTTTGTTTTCTGAATGAAATGTGTGGTTTGGTGGTGTTGATTTATCTAAAATAGGATCTAAGGGTGTGTTCCAATCTGTTCCTAATATTACACTATGGGAAATAAATGGGTCCAGTACAGTGACTATAAATGCATTAAAAAGGATGCAGAATTAGCATTAGGACCATATATTGATCCAAATAAGAATTATTTTTGGTTAATAGGTACAGAAAGCAAACTATATCTCCCATACGGGTCTGAGGTTTAAGTTTTGTTAAGTTATCTATTAAGATGGCAACCCCTCCTTTAGAAGTATGTTTACCTGTTCCATAAACTGATATTTAAGTTTTTTGAGCAGATCTAGTTCGGAATGTAACATATGAGTTCCTTAAAGAAACACTAAGTCGTCTTTCAGAGAACTTAAATACTGTAAAAACTGCATCCTTTTCATTTTTGAGCATATACCTTTAATATTCCATGAACCTATTTTCCATATTAGGTCAGACATACCTAGTACGATGAATATAAGATATCACTATATAATCAGGTGTAACAAAATTGTCTATGGTCCTAATATTTATTTATTTATTGAAGAGTATCGGAAAACATACCTTTGAGTCAAAGACTCCTTTACAAAAGTTTCACGTCAATTGAATACAGATTCATCAAATAAAATGAAAACAGTTCATCAAATACAATGGAAACAGTGTGACACAGAGGTAACAAAAAGAGCAGGTACTACATCCAGTACAGTATCAAACATGGTTACAGGTAACAGAACATTGCAGCTATTAATACACTGGTACATAGAGTTGCAAGAATAGGAGCAGAGTACAGACGGTAACAGTTAAGAGTACATTCACTACAGGACAGTGGCACAGCCATGCCCTGGTGGTTATATTTTGGTGGAGTTCAGTCATAAGGACTGGGGGTATTGTTAGTTTATACACACCTTCACTTATTTCTATGGATAAATATGTTGTATATAGGCTTTCTATGCTATAAAGGCTAGACAGTTATATGGGGGGGAGGAGTTTAGATTCTGGCATAAACAATGCCAGAATCTAAACTCCCCCCTCCCCCATATAACTACCTAGCTTCTCTTTATAGTATAGAAAGCCTATATACAACATGTTTATCCATAGAAATAAGTGACGTTTTGTATAAACTAACACTACCCCCAGTCCTTATGACTGAACTCCACCAAAATATAAGCTTACTGCCGTGATACTGTCTGCTTGAGCTCCCCTTACACACCCTGATTTAAATAAAAACTAGTTTGCCTTCCATTCCAATTCGATCAAAAGGGGAGGATTAAGGCCTAAAAAAATAGTCTCACTATTCTATTAGTTTGCCTTGACACAGTAAGGATCCCCAAAAAAAGAAAGTTCCCAAATTAACAATAATAGCTCAAACTGATAAAGGACTTTGTTGAATCCAAGTCCATTAAGTAGAGTAAAATAAAATGGTTACTAACTAGGGTATATTTGTTAAAAATCAATAAATTATATGTCTGAATAATTAAAATATATATTAATTAATTTACAGGCCCTGTTGTGGTTCAGGAAGTAAGGAAAGTGAAAAAGGTCATGCCTGTAGGGGTGACCAGTGCTAGAGAGTGCTATAATAGGAATAACAAGAAAAGCAAAGCAATCTAAGAGAAATGATGCTGGATGAGAGAGCCAACTATCTTAATATATTACTTACCTCCAGTTGCCCAATATTAAGTTGTAAGGTAAAAAAATATATAGGTATTAAAAAAAAAAAATCAAGGGGTCTGCAGGCATTACGAGACGTCTGCCAATTATATTCGGCTACCTTCTCTTCCCAGAGCAGTTATATTATTTCATTATAAAGGGCTCACTGTAATTGTGGAGCCTTATTTGATGGGGCATAGCCAGTAGGGAAAAAAGGGTTCTCGATAGGGGTAGCTCCTGTCTAGTGCAGTTAGCCCCATAATTATTGGAGTATAAAAATTCCATTGTAAATGAGCTGGCCACATGCCATGGCCCCTGATGTGGAAGTCATAAAACAGAAAGTGTTCACTATTTAATGAGGAGGGTCCGAATTCTAGTTTACCTTATCACATACATAACTTAAAGCCATGGAGTAGGATCTGTTTGGGATCCGTGCACAGTGGCTATCAACAAAAAAGGTTGGCTCTGGGAAAGGAGTCCTAGAGGACAAGTTAGGCAGACTATAATCTCCTAGGCCCCAGGTTTGAGCAATTTGACCTCGTTAGTTATGGATGGTTGTCTCCCCAATTAGTCACCCTATTAATCAGGAGGAGACGATACATACTTTATTTTTAAATTTTTTAATTAAGGAAATCTGATAGTAAATAAAGTTATATCCGGGCTTCTCACTCTTTTTGTTTTAATTTTTGTTAATAAAGATTCCCAACTTTGTAACCAGAAGGGAAAGAGGTAGCAAAGGTGAAAGCACTATTTAACGTGCTTAACATCACCACCTACGTGAATATATTTGCTCATTCCTCCAGCATCAATAATATAGGCCAATTTCTCTTCTCCTCTGAAACCTCAGGGAGTTACTTCACCTCGGCTATCAAAATAAACCATAGCAAACAGTGACTGAGCCTCTGTCGCCGCAACCCAGACTACAGGTCTCCCTGATCAACATTCGAGAACAGGTCTCGAACCCCAATTGCAAGGCCTTTCCAAAAAGATTAACCATTTGTCCTGATAAAACAGACCTCTGTCACTAAAGAGTAGAATGCTTCCATTAGTAGCTCAATCCCATCTGCTTTTGGCTTTTAAACCCCTAAACGCAGGAGTGGTCAGTGTCACAGAATGGGGGGGGGTATCTTTCCAGTGGATAAAAGTATTAATGGAACATTCTAGATATTGTTAGAAAAGCAGCTTAGTAGTAAAGAAAATGTCCTCCTAAAAAAAAAAACTAGAATATTAAACACAAATAAATTCAGATACTATAAAAAGAAATATAACTGCCATTACTGTCTTCCTCATTGACAAAAGAGTTTACGTTCAAGCCAGAATCAGAGGAAATATGTAAGTGTGCGATATGCCTGAAAAAAAAATGACAAACATCAGAGACGTTCTCTCTTCTTATACATAATCAACACAGATCCAAAATAAGAAGTGCCATGATGTAAACAGGCTTTGTAAACTGATCAGTCTTTTTACTCTAAAGTATGCAGTCTGTTCATCCTTTCTTAAAACAATCTGGAAACAGCTTTTCTAACTGGACCTGTGCTTGTTCTGGAGTGTCAAATGTACACGATTTGTTGTCTCTATGTATGTTTAATTTAGTCGGGTAGGTAATTTTAAATTTTATTCCTGCTGAAATCAGTTTATGTACAATAGGAGTAAAAGCTCTTCTTCTTTGATGAACTTCCTGAGGGAGGTCTTGAGAAATACGAGTTTCTTGACCAGCCCGTCAGGTTGCTAGAATCTTTAGCCATTTTTAGCACATGCACTCTGTCCAGATAGTTCAAGAACTTTATAATAAAGAGTCTGGGGGGGATCTCCCTTATTCAGAAGAGGTCTCGGAGCTCTGTAGGCTCTTTCTATAATGTATGAGGCATTATTAGGTGATCTTCCAGCAATATTTTCACACATGATCTGTGCGAAATGGATTGAGTCAGATCCTTCTGAGGACTATGGTAGGTTGTAGATCACTATATTATTTCTCTGCGATCTACCCTCCAGATCCTCGAGTTTTTGCTCTAATGTTCTATATCTTTGCCTAATTGCCGGTAACTCTGGGTCTGTCCTGTCCCTCCAGTCTTCCAGGGACGAAATTCATGCTTCAGCATCAGAAATACAACTGGAGATTTATTCTGTTATGCCTCTGGTGGTTTTAGAGTCATCAGCCAGCTGGGAAATTACCTTCTTTAGTTCCTGCATCTCAGCAAAACAGGTTTCTTCTGTTAAAACATTACCTGTGATCATCTTGGCTGAGCCTTTGTTTTACGACTGTTTCGATTTTTTTCAGCCCACCCACCCTGTCCAGGGTTGGTGGTGGAGTATGTCTGATAGGGTTCTTCATGTCAATGTACGTTTTCTTCTAATCAAATCCCTGATGTAGGTCATTGATCAGTAAAATCACTCTCCAAATGGTAAGGGCAGAGTGTTAAATGTTAAAATTCTTAAGTTGCCAGGTTAGTTTAGGCATAAAAACTGTGGATGGGTGCAGGAGCTCTCGAGGGTGTGTCTTACCCAAGTAGACTCATCATCAGAAGTCCCCTAGGCCACTCAGTCTTACATCAGTGGCAAATACAAACCCTGTGAAAGGAAAGACTAGTTCAGTATCTTGAATCCAGTGGGCTGCAAGACCACAAGCAGCATGGGTTCATGGTGGAGGGGGTGTCATGCTAAATGTATCTGATAGATTTCTTTGACTGGGTGAGCAGGGAAATAGATCAGGGAAAGGTTGTGGAGGTGGCCTGTCTGAGCTTCAGCAAGGCCTTTGACACTGTGCCACACAGGAGACTGATAAAGAAATTGAGCAGCCTGGGGGTGGGTTTCAAAGTGGCCAATTGGGTTAGAAACTGGTTAATGGATAGGAGACAGAGGGTGGTGGTAAATGACACTCATTCAAATGATGGAGAAGTGACCGGTGGGTGCCACAGGACTCAGTACTGGGACTGCCTCTTCAATGTTTTCATAAGTGACATTGCTGAGAAACTGGAAGTGATGGTATGATTTTTTGCAAATGATACAAAAATCTGCAATAGGGTGGACACTCAGGAGGTGGTGAGAATGAACATTGATTTAGGGAAACTTGAGGGGTGGTCTAAAGCATGGCAGTTGGGGATCAGTGCAGAAAAGTGCAAGATCATTCACCAAGGGCATAGAAACCCAGGTACAGAGTATAGAGTGGGGGTGCTGACTGTCACTAAACAGGAACGGGACCTTGTGGTTATCATATACAATAAACTCAAGGTGGCAAGGCAGAGTGGTAAAACAGTGGGTAGGGCCAGTGGGATGCTAGGATGCATCAGGAGGGGTATATCCAGCAGGAAGAGGGAGGTGGTATTGCCACTGAATCATTTGCTGGTGAGACCCCATCTGGAGTACTGTGTCCAGTTTTAGAGGCCCCACCTCAGACAGGACATAGACAGGGTGCAGGCAGTCCAGAGGAGGGTAACTTAAATGGAGCTGGGGTTACATGAGAAGCCCTACAAGGAGAGACTGCAGGATTGCAACATGTACAGCCTGGAAGAGAGGAGAGCGAGAAGTGACATGATAGAGGACTACAAGTGCCTCACAGGGGTGAATAGGGTGCAGGAGGGAAGTCTCTTTCAAGTGAGAAGGAGTATCAGGACCAGGAGACATATAATGAATTGGGGGGGGGGGGGTTAAGCAAGATGTCAGGAAATATTTCTTCCCTGAAAGGGTGCTAGTCACCTGGAACAGACTGCCAGTAGAATTGGTGGAGGAGAAAACAGTGGGGGTCTTTTAAGCATACATGGTACAGACCTAGGGATGTTTTAGAAAGCAAGCAGGGAGGAGGGAGGGTCACTGGAGACCAATTTATGGTCTGCGGTGACAGATTAGGCAAGGAACAGCTGAGCAGACTGGATGGGTCAAATGGTCCTTCTTGATGACAGATTCCATGTTTTTATAATTTGAGATTTCATATGGGGAAGGGGTAGAAGTAAGCACTTAACATGTAGAGATTTATTTAAATTTATTTAAAGGTTTTACCAGGGAGGCATGCTGAGCAGACTGCTGTTCGATTCCAGATGTGCCCTGGTGGTAGGGGGAGTAGGAGTACATACATAAATATCTATACAATACAATTCAAAGGTATACATAAAAGATAAAACATTTACGAGGCAGAGTGCAATTACATTTGGCAGATGAATAGTCATATGGCAGGAGGCTAACACCAGGAAGGTTACAGCAATGCTACGTAGGAGGGGTTTGGCCCCGATGAGAAGAAGGAGGTAGCACAGAGTATAAAACTACATCTCACTTCGAGGGGGCTCTTGCAGCAGGCAACACTGGTAGGACTGAAGCCATCAGACACCAGGACCACCTGGAAAACTTCTAGTTAGCAGTCTATCATGGGGGACCGGCCCGCTGATGTCAGCTTGCTGACGTCCACCCATCCTATGAAAGAGGCGGTTCCCCAGACCTAGCTCAGTTCTTTTCCCACCATTGACCCGCACATGTCAGACCTCCATGGACCCCTACTTTCGTCGACAAGCATTTTGCTCGCATTTACCCATGATTTATTTATTTTTTCTCTAACAGTATTAACATCTATTTTTGGTGTTTCTTCCATCTTGTTTGTCTTCTTCTCCAGCCTCATCTTCCGACGGCCAATGAAGTGTGCATGCAGCAAGCAGATACCCAACAAAGACAGTCACTCTTCCTGCCTGCTCTGGTTAGGCCCCAGCCACAACACCGAGGCCTGCTCAGCACTGCCAGGACTTCAACCAGGCCACAGAGACACGGCCTGAAGACCCTCAAAAGCTACCTGCTAAAACAGAAATTTGCCATGATGGAGAAGGAGCTTCAGGCCAAAAGCTCTTTCACTGCTCCGGCTCAGTCTTCTGGGGCATCATCTTCTTCTTCTTCCCAGAAGGAGAAGTCTAGCAGTGCACATAAACACTGGGACAAGCACCGGGACCATCCTTGGTCAGCCTTTCACTCGCGGTCACCACATAGACCGGCTACCACCTCTAGGTCTTCCTCCTGCAGGGGGTTAGCCCCTTCTTCCTCAGCAGCTGTCACTCCCTCTGGGTTGCTGGTGGTACAGCTGCAAGCCCTCATTTCCATTATGGGCAGCAGCTCTTCGGGGCAGCAGACTGCACCCCTGCCTTCCAGCCCCTGAGGCTCAGGCCCTCAGCTCCCACAGGTCCTCTGCCAGGCAGCTCAACCAAGGTTGGAGCCTCTGGTGGTGGGTCTTTGCCCGTTGCCCCCTCCCCGGTCAAGGCATTGCCTTCGTCAGTCCCGACTCCAGAGCCGGTGCTAGCCCTTTCAGGCATTGCCTGGAGTAAGCTCTCGCCTCTGCCTCCACACAGGCGATGCCTCTGCCCCTACCTTTGGGGAATTCCCCACCACCACAGGCACCAGCCTCACCACTGGGGCCAGCATCAGCTACTTCACCAGACCAATGCCAGCCTTCACTGTCAGGCCGGCACCCGCTGTGCCGACTCCTCAGCTGTCATTGCCTCAGCTTCAGCCTGCACTACAATTGATGCCCGCTGGCCCTCCTAGGGACACCCAGCCAGCACCTGTTGAACCTATGCCAGGGCACCCTATGCCAGCTCCTCCACTGGCATTCTCATACCTTCATCCTCAGTATTCTTATCCACCCTACAATCCTCCTCCACCGGTGGATTATAATGCCTTATTTACAGCCTGGTGGACCTTCATGTAGAACAAAGATGCACCCAGGTGACCTTCTCCTCTTCATCCTCTCTGTAACCCCCTCCACGAGATCCAGACTGGACAGAACATAGTAATCTCCGCACCACAGGGTCTTCTAGGGGTCATAAGGGGACCTCGGACCAGCATATGGATGACCGTCACCCTCAGATGCTGGTCCTGGCCAGCTCTCAGTTGGGGGACGATTCTTCTTCTTCTTCCTCCTCAGAGTCACCATAGGATTTGAGTGGCTTCTCTGATGTTTAGGAGACCCCTAAGTCTCCCCTGATGATCCCTCCTTTCTTGATGTGATGTGCCATATCCAGTCACTCATGGGATGGGAGACAGAGAAGCTTGATCTGGAGTGTGTCATCTGGCTATATACCTCCAGAAAATGAAGACCCTTCCTTTGGTGGTGCCTCCTTTGATTGATTTATATGAGGACGTTACTAAGGCAGTGTGGAACCACCCTTCTTCCACCCCAACTTTGGCCAAGAAGGCAGCTCGCCTTTACCATGCACCGGTGGGCAAGCCCTTCTTTGGCGAGCACCCCCATGGCAGACTTAGTGATCTTGAATGCAGCCCATGACTATACTAAGAAGCCCAAACACCTCAGTACCCACCTCCCTGACAAGGAGTCTCAGCAGCTGGATCATCTGGGCAAGCAGATGTATTCTTCAGCCACACATTCTGGCCCTTACCTATTTAGCCCATATGGTGCTGTACCAGAATCCCCTCTGGGATCAGCCAAGGGATTTGGTCCAAACCCCTCCTGAGGACTCTACTAAGGTGCGCTGGCCCAACTCCTACACCCTGGGTCGGATGTGGGTAACCATGTCCTGCGGGCAGCAGATGACACTGTTGATGCCTCCAGGCAGGGGGCGGTGGCAGAGATCTGCCTTCACAGCCATTCATGGCTTATGGTGTATGGTTTCATGCCTGATGTTCAGGCGAAGTTCATGGATGCCCCTTTTCATGGTTCTGTCATGTTTGGGGGGAGATGCCCAATATATTTTCTCCCACCTCCAAGAAATAGGCAAGGCTTTGAAGTCGGTGCATTCTCTCTCCTGATCCAAATCTCAGTCTTCCTAATGCCAGTCCTTTCATTGATCCTCTCACCGGCCCTCCAAGGGCCTGCAATCAAAGGGATCCATTAAGTACAAGGCAAACACCCCACCATCCAGAGGAGCTGCCCCTAGAGCCCCCAGCGCTCCCACAGCCACTCTGCCCACGCCCGGATCCACTACCTGACTCCTTGCCCGACCGCCTTCCCCACTCCAGCAGAGGCCTCGGGGGAGGTGGCTGGGGTCTGTTCTCCCTCTACCTCAATTGGTGGGGAACAGTAACTTCGGATCAATGGGTGCTGCTGATTATTGAAAGGGGCCACATCATCAAATTTCTGAAGCTCCCTTCAGAAAGCCCTCCTTTGCTCTCCCACTACCCTCAGGCCCACATCTTCCTCATCCAGGAGGAGATTCAGGCACTTCTGTGGAAAGGGTTCTACTCCCACTTCTTGCTCATCCTCAAGAAAACAGGGGACATGAGGCCAATCCTGAAACTCTGCTGCCTGAATCTCCACATAGAGTACAAGCGCTTCAGGATGGTCACCCTCCAGGGTCTGTTACCCCTCCTTCAACAGGGGGACTGGCTCTGTTCCCTGGACATGCAGGATGCCTATTTACATATCCAGATCTTCCCAGCCCACTGCCATTTCCTCTGTTTTTGCTTCCAAGGGGAACCACTTTCAGTTGAGGAGCTGTCCTTTTGGCCTTTCTTCAGACGTCCGGTCTTTAACAAGTGCCTGGCTGCAGTCCCGAGGAGACAAGACTTTTACGTGTTCCCTTACCTGGACGACTGGCTGCTGACAGCCCCATCCAGGGACCACTTGCTGCAGACCCTGGAAGGCACCTTTTGGTTTTTCCAGGCCCTAGGGATCACAGTTAACCTGCCAAAGTATTTTCTCTCTCTCTGAGCCAATGCCTCCAGTATATTGGGATGGTCCTGAACCCATCCCAGGGCAGAGCTTCCCTGCCAATGGACAGAGCAGAGCACTTGAAAGTGCAGGCTCAAATGGTATCCTCTAGCCATCAGATACCAGCCAGAGAGTTCCTCCACCTCTTGAGGTATATGGCAGCAGCTATAGCCACAGTTCCCCTGGCCTGTCTGCATATGAGGGTTCTCCAGTGGACTCTCCAGGTCCAATGGGACCAATGCACTGATGACCTGGATCAGTCAATTTTGGTCTCTGACATGGTGTGGAGGACCTGAGAGGGGTGGCAGAGCCCTGTGAATCTCCTGTGAGGGGTCCCTTTTGGAGCTGTGTCCTTTTGGCAGATTCTCACTATGGATGCCTCTGGTCTGGGCTGGGGTGCCCACCTAGCCAACTGTCAGACCCAGGGGACCTGGTCCAAGTCAAAACAGCATCTCCACATCAGTGTACTGGAAATTCAGGCAGTCCTTTATGTTCTGCAGGCCTTCCAGACTCGCGTTCTTCCTGGCCTGCTGCTGGTGCAGGCTGACAGCATGTCAGTAGTATTCTATATCAACAATCAGGGGGGCACTTATTCCTACCCCCTTTGTCAGGAGGCAGTGAGAGTCTGGTACTAGGCCATCGAGAACAACCTGGAACTCTCAGCTGTCCATGTTCCAGGCATCCAAATCTCCCTGGTTGACAGTCTGTCTGTCCAGGTCAAGGACTCATGAGTGGGTACTCTTGTCCTTGGTGGTCGAAGATCTCATCTACAGGTTGGACCTTTTTACATTCCTACACAACACAAAACTGCCACTTTTCTGCCCACTTGATCCAGGCCCTGGAGTTTTCTGGCTCGACATATTGTCCCTCTCCTGGATAGGGAGGTTCCTGTGCACCTTTCCTCCCTTTCTGCTCCTGCAGAGGGTTCTTTTCAAGCTTCAGTCGGAGGGGGTGGAGATGATTCTCGTAGCCCCCTACAGGCCATGTCAGATCTGGTTCCCTCTGGTGCAGCAGCTGGCAGTGGAACCTCCAGTTCCCTTGCCCCTGTGCTCCAGCTTGCTGTCCCAGGAACAGGGCACCCTGGTCCATCCCAACCTTGAGTCCCTACCTCTACATGCATGGCTCCTGTATACTTAGCTATCACCCTCTTTGGGATTTCCTCCAGGGTTGCTGATGTCCTGTTGGCTGCTAGAAAACCTTCCACCAGAGCCACTTATGCCATGAAGTAGAAGCGCTTCTGCCTATGGGCCACTGCTCACCACCCGGATCCCTTCACCTACCCAGTGAATCTGATTTTGGAGTACCTCCTCTCCCTTTTTGACTCTAGCCTGGGGTCCTCCTCTCTTAAGGTGCACCTTTCAGCCATCTGTGCGTACCATGCACCTATTGAGGGCAAAGCTGTTGCCCAGTGGGAGGTATCCACATATTCTTGTGGGGTATTCTTCATTTGAAACCTCTCATTCAGTACCCTGTTCCTCCATGGGATCTTTTTTTCATGTTGGAAAAACTCACACTGCCTCCCTGTGAGCACAAATCACACCCAGCTGATTAGAAAGACTGATCAGTTGTTTGTTTTGTTTGCCCCCAGAAGAGAAGGAGCACCTGTTTCAAAACCATGTTTGTCAAAATGGTTGGCAGATTGCATTGTTTACTGTTACCATACCTACAACAAGCCCTTGCCTAGGGCACTCAAGGGTCACTCCATCAGTGGTATAGCTGACTCTACTGCCTATTTCAGGAATGTATCTGCTGCAGACATCTGTGCAGCTGCCACTTGGAGTTTGGTTCACACCTTTGTCTGTCATTACAATCTGGATATTGCTTCCAGATGCAGGGTCAATTTCAGACTTGCTGTCCTTCAGGGCCTTCTTTCATGAGTAATCTGTTTTTGCCTTCTGCCTCTTCCCGGCTGATTTACAGTCAGTTCTGGTACTGCTTGGGACTCAATCCTACCAGTGTTGCCTGCTGCAAGAGCCCCCCTCAAAGTAAGATAGTACAGTAATGTAAGAACTTACCGTAACAGTAGATCTTCAAGAGGAGCTCTTGCAGCAGGCGTTGCTTTCCATCCCTCCTTCCCCCGATAGCTGTTTCTCCTTCACATTTACTATGCTTTTCCTCAGCTCCAAGGAACTGCCTGGGTTCTCCATTTTTACTTTATGCACTGGGGTCTCTGGGGGAAGAACTGAGGTAGGTCTGGGGGACTGCCCCATTTATAGAATAGGTGAACGTCAGCATGCTGATGTCCCCCATGATAGACTTCTAGCTAGAGGTTTTCTGTGTGGTCCTGGTGCCTGGCAGCTTCAGTCCTACTGGTGTTGCCTGCTGCAAGAGCTCCTCTCAAAGATCTACTTTTACGGTCTACTCCGGTGGCATTGAGGGTAATGGATTACCAGAACCAGGCTTGCTGCACCCCAAAGTATTGAAGTAACTCAGTGGGCAGCTGGACACACCCCAATGGATGTGTTCAACTTACAGGCCCATAAGCTTGACCTTCATAGAAGATAAACAACTACAGACCATCTTAATGGAGAGGATAGTGGAGTTTCCAGAGGTAAATGGATTGCAGGATCCATGGCAGTATGGCTTTGTTAAAGGGAGGTCTTGCCAGATGAAACTTGTTGATTTCTTCAGTATAGTGATGCAGGTAGTGGACAACAAGGATGTTAATATACTCTACTTGGATTTTAGCCAGACTTTCGGCTCCTGTTCTAGACTGGAGACTGGTTGAAAAATAGGGGTACTTATGTTAGGGGAGAAAATAAATCCAGTGGATTGGGAACTAGCTGGGGGGGGGACCCTGACAGTGGTGGTAAATGGAGGCTGTCAGTGGAGAAGGTAGTCACCTGTCACCTTAGGGGATCTGTCTTGGACCCAGTTATTTTTAGCTTATCTGTGACATAAGGAAAGGAGTAAAAGGTAAGATCAGCCTGTTCACAGATGACACCTAGTTTGTTGGGGGGAGTCAGTAGTGAAGAGGGCATCAGAGTTGAAAAGGGACCAGAAGAGGTTAGAAAGGTGGTCAGGAGTCCAGCAGCTCTAATTCAACACCAAACAATGGAAAATCATGCACATAGGCAAGAACAACCCAAGAAAGAAATATTGACTTGGAGGAGTAAGCGTTACTGAGACAGCTTTGGAATGGGACCTAGGTGTGACCATGGTAGACGGCTTAAAATTAAGTCACAGTGTGACAAGGCATATGGGAATGTGAACAGAATGCTGGGCTTCATAGGAAGAGGGTTTGCTGGTAGGAATGAGAGGGTGATACTGCCACTGTGCAGGTCTCTAATACAGCTGTACCTAAAGTGTTGTGCACAGTTCTGGAGCCATCATCTGAAAAAAACACAGAGACAGACTTGAAACAGGGCAGAGAAGGCAGCCAAGATACTGGGGTAGCAGGGGAAATCGTACGAGGAAAGGCTGTGCAGCCTAAACATGCATTTGCTAAAAACCAGGAATGAAGTCCAAAGGGAGCACAGGATCCAAGGCAGCATGGATTTACAGCAGGAAGGTCATGTCAAACAAATCTGATAGATATTTTTGACTTGGTGAAGAAGGAGGTGGATAGGGGGGAGTGGTAGATGTCGCCAACCTGGATTTCAGCAAGGGCTTCAACACTGTTTCACATAAAAGACTAGCAAATAAGTTGGGAAGCCTGGACATGGGCCACAAGGTGGTGAAATGGATTAGAAACTGGTTGGGGGTTAGGAAGCAGAGGGTGGTGGTGAATGGGATCCAATCTGAGGAAAGAGGGGGTGACCAGTGGGGTACCTCAAGGATTGGTCCTGGGGCCAGTTCTTTTTAATGTCTTTATTAGTGACATTGCAGAAGGGCTAGAAGGGAAGGTTTGCCTGTTTGTAGATGACACCAAGATCTGCAACAGGGTAGACACTCCAGATGGGGTGGAAAAAAATAAGGAGTGACCTAGGAAAGCTGGAAAAATGGTCTGAAGTGTGGCAACTGAAGTTCAACATGAAGAAGTGCAAAATCATGCACCTAGGGTGCAGAAACCTTACAGAGAGCTACAGGAGTTGGAGGGGGAGAGTTGCTGACAGTCACCAAGGAGGAAAGGGATTTTGGGATTATCATCTCAGATGACCTGAAGTGGCCACGCAGAGTACAAAGGCTGTAGGGAGGGCCAGTGGCTTGTTGGGGTGCACAGGAAGGGGTTTCACTAGCAGAAGGAGGGAGGTGGTGATACCACTGTACAAAACACTGGTGAGGCCTCATCTGGAGTACTGTGTGCAGTTCTGGAGGTCACATCTTCATAAGGACGTAGACAGGGTGGAGGTGGTTCAGTGACAGGATTCAAACCTGCATGGGATAGGCATAAGGGAACCCTAGAGGTGAGAAGGAGAAGCTAAACCTGATGACCAAGTAGGGTCAGCAGCCGCTGATACAGTATATGGGCAGACCGGATGGGTCTAGTGGTCCTTATCTGCGGTCAGCATCTATGTTTCTGTTTCAGTGGTGTGTTGCCAATTATTTTACAACAGGCTCTCGGGTATTAAGGATTGAATCCCTACTCTTCCTCTCCCATACATTTTAATGGGGGATACAATTTAACAACCACCACTGTTGAGCCTGTGACAGCCTCCTCCAGCACATCACTCCAGGAGTGAGAAGGAAGACATGCTTATAACCTTCAAATTTCTTAGGGAAATCAACAAGGTTGACAATCAGTGGCTGTTCAAGCTCTATGAGGGCTCTATCACAGGGGCATAAGTGCAAGATGATGGCTATGAGGTTCAGAAGAGATGTAAGAAATTTCTTTGTGGAAAGAGTGGCAGGAGGTTAGAACAGCTTGCCTAGGGAGTTGCTGGAGATGAAAACTGTGATGGACTTCAAGAGAGGATGGGACAAATTTAAGGTGCTAATAAGAGTGGAAGGAAATCCTGGAAGTGAGCTGTACTACCATTAGGGGTTGCAGCAACAAGGATGCAGATTAGGTAGGAACAGAGCAGACTTGATGGACCTACATCTTTGTCTAAAAGGTTCTCTCTTCTTTTTTTTGTTTACTTCCAAACCCAAACCCTCTAGAACGCCTGTAGGGATGTTTAAATGTAATAGTTAGGAAATTGCATTTAAACATCCCTACAGATGTTTGTGAGGGTTTGGGTTTGGAAATAAACATTTTCGGGGGAAAACCATTGCTCATGTTAGGATGCTATAGGCCACCAAAATTGTCAGCATTAAAAGTAGAGGTACTTTCTACTACAGTACTTTGTTACCTTATAATGAATCTCATGAATTCCTCTTGATAGGTGACTTTAACCTTGATTGGGCAAATTTGGCTAAGTCTGTGCATTTACATAATATTGCTTTGACATTGGGCTTAGAACAGTTAATTAGTAAGTCAACATATTTGAATTTTAAATCTCCACCTTCTCAATCAATGCTTGATCTAATTTTTACTAGTTCCCCACATCTGTATTCAAACGTAGGCACAGTGGCTGATCTTGCTAGTGACCATTATGTTATTTTTTGTAAGAGAGGAAGGATGAAAGTACAAGGTCCTCCTCCAAAATTGGTACAGTTTAGATCAGTGAAAAGGTTTGTTTATTTTACATTGATGGATTACCCAGATAATTGAACTTGGGATAGATTATATTTAATACCAGATTTAAATGATGTTTGGGATTATTTTCTGGATGAATTAAGTATATTATACAATAGGCATTTCCCTCTGTTAACAAAGAAAGTTAAAAATAGCTGTGAGGTTTGAGTTAACTTGCACCTATTGAATTTAAGAAGGGCCAAAAACAAATATCAGGAAGTGGCAAGGAAATTAGGGTTGCCTGAAGACTGGCAAAAATATAGGAATGCTAGGAATCAATTTGTTAAGGATGTTCGATTGCCTAAAGAAAATTATTTTAAGACTAAGACTAGTGAGTTAGCAGGGGAGCCTAAAAAAATGTGGACTACTATTGAATGGAAAAGGTAAGAATAGGGAAGCCATTAAAATATTGGAGGATGGAAATAACTTTATTTTAGATGAGGAACGTTCAGATCGATTTAATGAATTTTTTGTGAATGTTGGACATTTTAGTGGGGATGTGGAACAGGATGAGAAAGTGGACATACATAATTTTGTCCAAGAAACTGGTAAAAATATTTACTTTCATGGAATATCTGCTGAAGAGGTTAGGGATCAACTTTTGAAATTCAAAATAGGAAAAAACTGTGAACCCAATGGTTAATCTACTAGAGTCCTAAAGTATTCAGCATTACAAATTGCAGAACACCTAACATATATGTTTAATTGGTCACTAAGGACAGGAGAGATACCTCAGGGATGGAAGAGGGCTACAGTTATCCCTATTTTAAGGGAGTATCCCTAACCAAATGACCAATTATAGGCTCATATACCTTCTTTCAGTTGTAGCCAAGCTTTTGGAAAGACTGGCAGCTATACAATTGCAGGGCTTTGTAAATAGGAAGAATTTGACTGATAAATACTAGTCAGGTTTCCACAAAAAACATAACACAGTGACCACTGTGTCGAAGGTCTTGGATGACGTCAACAAAGCTATGAAACTTGGGAAAGTTACCTCGGCCATCTTTGTTGACCTCTCCAAGGCCTTCAACACAGTGGATCACTCAATACTGTTAAAGAAATTGGGAGATCTTGGGTTGGGATTGGAGGCTTTAACTTGGTTTCAAAATTATTTGATAGGGTGGCAGCAAAGTACAATTTAAAGAGGAGTTCTGCAAGGATCCATTCTGGGTCCCCTTCTTTTTACAGTATTTCTGAGAGGGTTGGGGAGTTACATCAGAGACATGGACTATCATCTGGATGCTGATGACACTGTGGTGTATGTCTGTGATGTTTCAGTTAGGGAAGTCCAGCTCAAATTACAGCAGAAGTTTAATAAACTTAAAACTTTTTTAAATTGTCCCATTTGAAACTGAATTCTACCAAAACAAATGTGATGCTGATTGGGTCCCCCAAAGAATAGTATGACGTAATTAGTAGTTCATTGAACATCTACACAGTGGAAGGTGTAAAACTGGAACAGGTAGAGGGTTATCATTTTAAGTATCTAAGGTACTGGATGGATATGGTAGGATCAGGAAACTTTCATGTAGCTAATTTGGTAAAAAAAAGGTTGGGAAATGTTTAGGAGCACTATATCGACATAAGGGATGCTTGGATCGAGAGACTAGGTTAAAGATAGTGCAGTCTCAAATATTTCCAATTTTAGACTATGTAGATATTGTATTATATATGATAACTGTATGAAGGATAAGCTCACAAAATTGGATGTATTATATAAAATGATGGCATGATTTGTGCTAAATGGTTCATTTGATACACATAGGTATATTTTATTTAAGCAGGTAGGCTGGACTTCTCTATCTGAAAGGCGACGGGTACATAAAATACAGTTTGCATTGAAAAGTATGTGGGGAGATGTTCCTATTTGGTAGAATGTCTAGAGTATAGGGCACGGAAGGGTTCCTTAAGAAATTCAAACCTAGTGGAGTTGGTAGTCCCAAGGTCCAATACATTAAGGGCTATTCATTTTTACAGTTATATGATTCCTCATGAGTGGAATTCCCTACCAGCTAGATTTCGATTGAAGGATGTAAAATTTCAATCTCAAGCAGCTTTAAAGGCTTGGTTCTTGTCTGCCACTGTTTATTGTGAGAGATGTAGTCATCCCTTAATAGGGGTCACGTAGGGATAGTTAGTGTAAATATGATTATTTTGCAATATATTGTTTTATTGTATGATGTCAAAATGCTTACATTTTTATATTTTATACTATTATTACTATCAATGTGTAATATGTACTCTTGCTTTTTTGATGGGACATCATTGTAAATGAGCTTGCTCAATGAATTTATCCCAAAATAAACAAACTTCAAACTTTAACTTCAAATAAAAATTATTCTAAGTGACTGGCAGCTGTCCTTTTGGTGCAATAAAATAACACATAGGAAACTGTGTGGTCTAGTGGTTAGACTTGGCAACTGGAATATCACAGGTCCAAACCTAAGCAGAGTCAAATACTCAACTGTGTGACCTTGGGCAAGTCACTTAAAATCCTAGTGCTCCATTCCACTGAGCTATAGAAATGGGTAGCAGTAGGACATAGAAACATACATAGACTCTGACAGCAGATAAGGACAGCTCGACCTACCAAGTCTGCCCATTTCCTTACCTATTGGATAGGCTGCAGATTCTAGTTAACCAACAGCCTACTTCCTCCTCCCCCCACCAGAATTGCCTTATGTCTGTCCCATGCATTCTTAAATTCCCCCGTTGTTTTTGACCCCACGACCTCCTCAGGAAGACCGCTCCATGCGTCCACCCTGTTGTCCCTGAGCCATCCCACCCATCTTCAAATTGTGCCCCTTTGTTCTTGCACATCTCTTTTTCTGAAAGGACCCCCACTGGAAACAAGATGTTGCATTTCAGCTGGGCTGTCCTAAGCAAACAAACAGTTAAATAAATAAAATAGTTGCAGAAGCTGCACAATGCAGTGAATATCTCCTGTGCTCAGCCTCTGTGATAATTGTGTAGAATATGTTTCTTATGGAGTTGGTCACTTATGCTATTTTACTTCTAGTGCTGTGGTGTAGAGAAATGGGATGGAATGAGATGTTTTACAGAAACATAGACAATGATGGCAAATAAAGACCAGTGGTCCATCTAGTCTGCCTGTAGTATCCTATCAACCCCAGGACCTCCTGTTCATACAGGGTACTAGCCCTTCCTGCACCCCGTGTCCTCTCCTTATTGCTTTGGATATAACACATTTAAAAACAAGTTTACATTGGAGTGGTCTGGATAGTCTGTGTTAGATTTGAAGTGTTACCTGGGTTTTCCATGTTAGGGCTCAAAAGACACCTTTACCTAGAATGGCGTCCGCATAACTGTGCCATGCTGTCCCTAGCATAACAACATGGTTTCTTAACAGCAACTGAAGTGTTAGCCAACTTATATGAAATGCTAGCTACTGTCATGACTAGGGAGAATGTTCTGTATTTAAGCTTGTACTAAGATAGTTGAAAGATCTAGCATAATATCTCCATGTTTTACACCATTGATTAATTGACTTGTCAAGTTTTGTTTAATCCTACAGTATGACATACTCATACTGGGAATCTGGGAAGACTTTTCTCCTCTTTTGGCACAGATTGTCATGAAATAGGAGGCACTGTCTCTAGCTCTGCCTGCATGATGATATTTAAGGTAGGACCTATTCAGTAGGCTGGTATAGGCCACCGTAACTATGCTCCCATTGTGTGATTACTAATAACAGAAAAATCTGAAGCAGTATGGGAAGCTCAGTTTACACATCAACACAGACAGGGCTAGTTATACCATCTCCATTTTGTGCTGGCATGCAGGAGAGTAGCCTAAATTTCATTTTGTACACACTGTCTTTCTGCTGCCCTATTTCTCCCCCTTACAAAAAGATAAGATTGTTGTCAGATGCTTCATTTTATCTTTAAATAAGTTCTACACTTACATATCTACTGTATGTCTTAAACAGAATTTTGAACATATATAGACACTACTCAGTGGCCTATGTACTCTGGACTACAATAAATAATGGTTACAGGAAGACATATGGTTTGGACAAAACTGTGCACAAATGTGTTCAGTGAGTGTACCTGCCTGCACCCTTCCTGGCAGGGGAAGGAGAGATTCCAGGGTTCCCAGTAAGTACGTTTGTTGAGCTACTTCACTAGTACTTTACAAGACTATTTTAAAGTCTAGTCATATGGAAAAAAATGAATATAGTACTCAAACAGAGCATTTAATGAGTGGTCAGCTAAGTGTCAATTGAACGCTAATTGAACATAGTTGAAATTTTGCCATACAGATTAGTCAATACTCAACAGGTTGGAATGCTCAATTGTTCTGAATTATACTGAACATTCAACTAGCATTCAACTGAAAAATACCCCTATCAAAAAGAATTTAAGCTATAAGTTTATATCTATATTAGCTAATAGATTTTTTTAAGTATTATTTAGTTGTTGTTAACCCGCTAGGTGCACAAGACAATAGGTGCCTATGTTCAGGCATTTCCTGAGGGAAACATAGAAAACACTGAAAGTGGTGGCAGATAGGGACCATGTGATCCATCTAGTCTGCCCATTTAAGACTAACCCCCCCCGCCACCTAGTTTGCTTCTTTCCTGAAGTTCCCATACTGATTGTCCCATACTAGCTTAAAACCTCCAACCATCTTTGCTTTAACCAACCCCATGGGTAGGGCATTCCAAGGTTCCACCACCCTTTTGGTGAATAAAAACTTCCTAAAGTTGCTCCTGAATTTACCTCCCCTTAGACGCATGTCATGACCTCTAGTCCTGGTACAGTTGTTCACCTGTAGGAGGCTTTGCAATTGAACCCTATTGATGGCCTTAAGGAATTTGAAGGTCTCTATCAAGTCTCCCCTGTCTCTTTTCTGTTCTAGGGAATACATGTTGAGTTGCCACAGTCTTGTTTCATATGGTTCATAATCTTTGTTGCCCTCCTCTATATAGTTTCCAATCTGCCTGTATCACTCTTGAGGTGTGGCCTCCAGAACTGTATGCAGTACTCCATGTGTAGCCTCACCAGTGACCTGTACAATGACATGATCACCTCACATTTCCTACTCGTGATGCCCCTTCCTGTACTTTCCAAGATGCCACTAGCCTTTAGCACTGCCTCTCACATAGCTTACTAACCTTCGGGTCATCTGAGATAGTTACCCCAAGATCATGCTCCTGCTTTGTTGTAGTCAACTGCTTCCCTCCTAGAAAGTATTTCCACTCTGGGTCGCTTCTTCCCAGGTGCATAATCTTGCATTTTTTGGTGCTGAATTTCAACTGCCAGTTTCTTGACCATTTTTCCAATTTCCTTAGGTCGAACTCCATCTTCTGGACTCCTTCGGGTATGTCGACCCTGTTGCAGAGTTTAGTATCATTCGCAAACAGGCACACCTTCCCATCCAGTCTGTCAGCTATGTCACTGATAAATACATTGAAAAGGATAGGTCCCAGCACCAAACCCTGCAGAACCCTGCTAGTCACCTCCCCGTCTCTAGAAAGTGTACCATTTACCAATACCTTCTGAGTCTTTCCGTCTAACCAATTTTTTAATAATAATAACTATTTATACAAAGCACAATTAAAAAAATATCAAAGTGCTTTTACAAACAACTAAAATCATAAAATTTTAAAACCAGTTAAAACAGCTAACTCCATAACTTAATGTTCATGGTAGGCAAGAGAAAATATATAGGTTTTGAGAGCAGCTTTAAAGCTATATACAGTCAGGTACCTCCTTATTTAAAGAGTCAGAGAATTCCACAGGGTAGGAGCCACAAAAGTGCTTTTACAAACAACTAAAATCATAAAATGAAAAATCAATTAAAACAGCTAACTCAATAACTTAATGTTCAGGGTAGGCAAGAGAAAATAAATAGGTTTTGAGAGCAGCTTTAAAGGTATACACAGTCAGGCACCTCCTTATCCAAGGAGGCAGAGAATTCCACAGTGTAGGAGCCACAAAAGCAAACACTCGGGCTCCAGAGGTCTTCAGACGGACCCTGGGAATCTCTAGCAATCCCTCCTCAGTGGAGTGGAGTGGTCAGAGGGGGCAGTAGTAACAGAGGAGCTCTTGCAGATAACTCAGTCCCTGTCCATGTAGAGCCTTGCAGGTTAGCAATCCAACCTTGAAGGTGATCCGCCACTGAACTGGCAGCCAATGCAGATCGTGCAGCACATGTGTGACATGGCTAGATCTAGAAAGCCCAGTCAACAACCTGGCCACAGCATTCTGAACCAGCTGCAAGCGGTGATATCAACCCCCTTGAAGCCCTAGGTATAGGGGTTGTAGTAATCAAGGCGAGAAGTCACAAAGGCATGGACCAGAGTCGGAAGATCACTGGGCGGAACCAGGTGCTTACTCCAAGCGATATTCCTCAGATGATAGAATGAGGTCTTGACAATGGAAGACACCTGGGACTTCAGGGTCAACCCCTCATCAAAAATAATACCCAGACTCTGCACCTATTCAAAGGACATCAGCTGGCAGCCCCCAAGCACAAGCCCAGAGGCCTGCTCTGCCGAGGACCCCTCTACCTGACACCCTGGGTCAACCACCCAAACCTAACTCTTGTCAGGATTCAACCTCAGCCAGTTGGCACTCATCAGCCATGGATCTCAATGGGGCAGTTGTTAAACACCAAGGATCGCACCATCCTGGTTAGGTGCAAAGGACATGTATAGTTGAGTATCATCTGCATAGCAGAAAAAACTCAAACCATACCACCTCATGATGTCTCCCAACAGCAGCATATACACCGCGAATAACATAGGCAAAAGCACAGAGCCCTGGGGAACCCCACATAGTAGAGAGAGAATGCATTGGAGGAATAAATTCCCAATGTAACTCTCTGAGATCTACCAGTGAGAAATGAATGAAACCATCTGAGGGCTATACCAGACAGTCCACAGATCACCTGCAAGTGCTCCAGCAAAACGTCATGATCCACGGTGTCGAATGCTACAGAGAGATCAAGAAGGACTAAGATGGAATGGGTCCTTCGATCTCTCACTATCAGATCATTGAGCACTCAGACCAGGGCAGTCTCAGTGCTATGCCTCTTCCTGAATCCCGACTGGAGAGGATCATAGATATCATGGATGGTAAGATGAGCATCCAGCTGCAGCATGACTGCCTTCTCAATAACCTTGCCCACAAAGGGCAGGATAGAGACCTGTCTGTAGTTGGTGAGACAGTCCAGATCCAGAGAAGATTTCTTAAGGAGGGGTGTAACCACCGCCTCCTTCAGGGAGTCAGGAAACTCACCTATCTCAAGTGACCTCTGGACTGTCTCAGCCAGGACTGGGCTGATGACTTCAACACACTCCACCAGGAGGTGGGTTGGGCCGGGTCCAGACTACAGTAAGTCGGCTGCATACTCTGGATGATTCTTATGACATCTGCAATCACTGGCTGGCTGAAAGATGACCAGCTAAACTGGTTTTGCAACCTCTAACCAATCACCACCCC
The DNA here is from genome assembly GCA_016271365.2 of Neoceratodus forsteri. Taxonomy (NCBI): domain Eukaryota; kingdom Metazoa; phylum Chordata; order Ceratodontiformes; family Ceratodontidae; genus Neoceratodus; species Neoceratodus forsteri. Next base: position 1,557,918,675 of record CM057455.1, read on the forward strand.
ACCCATTGGGGTTAGCTGAGCATATCTCTGACCTAATGTCAGCAACCCTAGCCACAAAGAAACGAGCAAACTCATCACACTTATGCTGTGAAAACGCTCTCTGAACTTGCAGACAGGCTGGACTGCACAGTCCGTCTACTGTTTGGAAGAGCTGAGCAGGTCGATTCCTTGCAGTGGCAATCACCCTGGACAGGAATACTGCCTTCTTACAGATCATCGCCAATTGATAGTTTGAACAATGAACTATCAATCTATACCTGTCGGCATCAAGGCCAGATTTCCGCCAGCGACGCTACATGCTTCGCTTCTCTCTCCTCAGCTCCCTCAAAGTCCCATCAAACCAAGGGGACTGGGGGTGAAGGATGAGTGGGTGAACATGAACAGGAGCAATGGAGTCCAGAGCCACCACCACAGCCATATTATAAGCCTGCAGTAGGTTGTCTGGACCCATGCTCGCAGTCGGAAATCCCGATAGGTTCAATACCATCAGCAGGCTATCTGGGGTAACCTCCCTTAAAGGACGGTATCTGACCATCTCCAAAGTGGTAGGCCTATGGGGGGAGGGCCTGGAAATTGAATCTGATAGTGTAATGGTCAGACTAACCGACTGGTTCCACCACCAGATTGGAGCTCTCCATACTCAGAAGGAAGACCAGGTCCAATAAATGCCCAGAACTATGGGTTGCAGAGGCAATCTTCTGTGAGAAGCCCAACAAAATCATAAGTTGGAGGAAGTCTTGGCCAAACTGTGACAGTTCATCGTCGATCCAGGCATTGAAGTCACCTAGCACCATCAACCTGGGTGACTCCAACACCATCTCAACGATGAAGTCTGCGACTTCCTGCAAAAATTACTTCCCGTCCCTGGGTGAACGGTAGACGAGAAGAGCTTTGCACCCCCTCCCACCTGCACCCAGGATACATTCCTATCAGGCCCAATTCTGTTTTATTTTTTATAATTTAAACTTTATTAATACATTTCCTTTTGTAAAGGGCAGTTACAGCAGATCAAGGTGTGACATACCACATGCACAGTAAGAACTGCCCAGCCCACCCCACTCCACCCCCCTTTACAGCAGCAACAAGACTATATCACCCTAAAGTGCAGTACATAATTCTATTAGACATATGAGTAAGACAAAGGTGTGGTGTAATCCTCAGTGAGACAATGAGAGTAAGAAATAGAGGGGATCCCATATTTTACCATAAACTGCTAGTCTGTTATGAAGACTTGCAATCACTCTCTCTGTTCGGAGATTAGCAATGATTTCATGTAACCACTCCTGGAAAGATGGGGTGGATTGGTCCTTCCAATGACGTAAAATAAGTTTTTTAACAGAGAGAACAACCATGGAGCTATGGTATTTCCTGATTCTAACTCTAACCAGGAACATGTTCCCTAGGAGACAAACCTCAGGAATAAAATAATCCTGAAGGCCCAGTATGGGATCGAGAGACATCTTAATTGAATTCCATAAAGGGAAAACTTTGGGACAGGACCAGAACATATGAAGGAGCGTTCCTTCTTTTTGCAAACACTTAGTACATGTACTAGAATTCGAGAAACCCCATTTCTTTAGTTTAACGGGGGGTACAATACATATTACATGATATATGGTATTGCATGAGATGCAATCTATCTTGGGAAACATACTTATGACAGGATCTCCATAGCGATTGCCAATCCAACTGGTATTGAGGGAGAAGTGAGTTCCAGAATCTAGTAGGTCCAAAGGAGTCCCCATATTTTTTATAATACAACACCCTGTATAACTTGGATACGATGCCTGAAGATCCAAACAATAGGGAAATTTTGGGTATCAAGGCTGACACTTTCTGAGAAGGGGGAGAATTCCCCAGGACTAACGTGAGTAGGTGTCTTAACTGCATGACCTTAAAGTGAGATGAGACCGGAATGAGAAACTTTTCAATAATTCCACCTGGGGACAACCAGTGCCCCTTCCCATCTACCAGGGAAAGCAGTTTTCCATCACCTGATTGAGGCAACCATTTTCAGGGAATCTGCTTTCTGTTAATAGTAAAAGATGGGGAGTTCCAAATAGACTGAGCTAAATCAGTCTGAGGAGAATAATGAAGCAATAAATATAACTGTGCATAAACTCTTAAAGAGATACCCACTGTGGTTCAGTCAGCCATCTTTACATGAGACAATTTGAGGTAAGATAGAGTTAAGGGATCCAGGCTTTTAGCTTTAATTGCATCTAACTCAATCTTAAGCCAACTTGGTTGTACCGTTTCAGGGCCTGGGGATATCCATCTCACGCATTTTGCTAGATGACTGGCCCAGTAGTATAGTGCCATATGGGGAATCCTCAGCCCCCCCTCAAGTTTTGGGGCAGCTAGCTTGTAATAAGCCAAACGGGGATATTTATCAGCCCAAATAAATCTCGTAAATATACCGTGCAGTTTCTTAAACCAGCATATAGGAATAAAAGAATTAAGAAGGGATAAGGGGTAAAAAATTCTAGGAAATACATTCATCTTAATTATGTTAATCCTGCCCCATAGTGATATAGGAAGTTTAGACCATCTGTCAAGGTCATGACTAACAACCTGTGAGAGAGAGTCCAGGTTATCTTTAACCCATGTTGAGGGGTTACAGGATAACATGATACCCAAATACCTAAATGCTCTAGGAGTCCAACCTAAGCCTAGGGGATTGATATCATCCTTAAATACCTTGTGATTTAATGGGAAAAATAAGGATTTACTAGCATTCAACTTGTAGTTGGAAAGCTTGCTAAATCTGACTATTTCATTCATTAAGGGTGGTATTGATGAAACCGGGTGGGAGAGATGTATCAACAAATCATCCGCATACGCAGTGAGTTTAATTTCATGATGCCCAACCCCGATACCTCGTATAGAAATATTTTGGAGGATATTTTGAATGAGGGATTCCAGGTATAAATTAAACAACAGAGGCGATAGAGGGCAACACTGCCTAGTACCTGAATAAAGTGGGCCCAATTCTGTTTTAAAACAAATGGTCATGCCCCAACCCTACAATCCAACCTGGGGCGGTGTGTCATTAAGAAACCTTCTGGAACCGCTGACTCCAGAATTGGGCCAGCATTTCCATCCAGTCAGGTCTCAGTGATACAAGCCAAAAGTGGAGCCCTTGGATATGGGGACCAAACAAGGAGGACTCCTATCCAGTCACCGTTTTGCCCCAGGGTGCCTCCTCGGCACCACAGCCCCAGTCTGGCCACCCAGCTCCCCCCCTCCCCACAGTCTGAAGCCCCCTCCCCTACACCTCCTTGCATCCCTAGTGCCCAGCAATGGTTATAGGTGTCAGCCTGCAAAGGGGGGCAATTAAAGGGATGAAGGTCCAGGAATGCAGAGGAGGAGTAGCGCCTGACCAGGAGAACCACCTGTCAACACATAATCACTGGCCACTCTGAGTAACTACCCCAGATTAGTTACACCTCTATACCAAAATAAATCATACCCAATTTAAAGAAACTCCTTAATCATAAACACTACAACCCAGCCAGAATAAATCACAAACGAACACTCCCTTACAGTCACCCCAAATCAAAAACACACAAAATGCAGTAGACACAAGCAGAATTCAAGAATCAGACAGTGATAATAGCTAGAATTTAGACAAGAAAATGTCCACGAAAATAAAGTCCATATTGAAAACTAAAGTAATTAATGCTAATGGTAAACAGAACCAATGCCACGGTTCTCCCTCAAAGTTTGCAGTTGAAGAAGAGGGCTCACACCACCTCCTGTTCATTGAAATTGGTCCACCAGGAATGATCCTCTCACAGTCAAATCCCAAAAACTGCCGTTGAAATAAATACTCAGAAAGGAAAGAGGCCCTCTCACTGCCTCACCAGATAGTTAAAGTGACTTCCAGCATGTAAAAAAGTAGCTTCCAGCAGGACAAGTAAAGATCCAAACAGACCACAGTAAGCCCAGTCAACTTGGTAAAAGTGAAGTCGTTGATAGTACAGGTCCTCAGGTTCACATGCAGGCCAGATCCCAACCACCCTAAAGCAGGACACGGGGTACACACCCACTCATCCTTACTTGGATTGCCGGGGAAAACCCACCCTCTGTTAGGCAACCCCCGCAGCTCCGGAGAAAACTCCATGAGTACCAACCCTTCGGAAAGCACTTGCGACCCTCTTGGGGAAGAACGGCTACCCCATACCCACCTCCAGGTAAGCTGGTCTGACTGAACCTCACCTCCTCCTTACAGACTCCACTGAGCGATGTCATCATCCAAGTCCAATGACTTAGGTAATCCACAGAAACCAGGCTATATCCAGTCGTCTGATTACACCCAAACTGGTTCCAAGGTGCGGATATTCCTTCCCATGCTTTTGGCCACGAACAGACTCCTACGGTAGAAAACTGCTGGTAACAGAACATTCAACACCATCATCACCGATACTGAAAAACCTCCCTGACTGATGCAATCATTGGGCTTTAGGCATTTCCAACGAGCGGGTGGACGGGCAACAGCATCCCTATACAACAACTGTGGCAGTAAAAATGGCACTCAGGCTGGCCCAGTGGTGCTGAGGGTTGAGGCGCTGGACACCACACCTCGCACCATGCCGGTGACCCAGGTTCAGGAATGAGCCTGGGCTGCTGGGGGTCGGCAGGGGAGGGAGAGGATTGAGAGTCCGATGGACAGCTCTCCTCTCCCGGGAGAGAGGGAGGGTCCGCACTTGACTGGCCTCTGGTGGAAGTCAGGGGCATGGCAAGCATAGAGCAACAACTAGGGGATGGTGAGTGGTGACGTCAGCATTGATGCCATAACATCAGGGTGTGTATCACTCCCCCAGAATAAGGGAAAATAGGCAACCGGTCTCCTAGATGACGGAGCACTGTGCAGAGGCCCCGATTGCATGCACCTGCCTGGTGACCCGTTGGAAGTCCGATGAAAGTTGATTGTCTTGGGGCATACAAGCCCCACCCCGTACCTGCCTGGTGGGGACTCACGGGGGACCAGGCAGGTTGTGGAGCAGGGATACTGTGATGTGTCTCCTGAAGGAGTGGAGACCAGACACCGGGTGAGGAGCATAGATAGTAATTAAAAAAAAAAAATGGCGCTCTAGCAGTCAAACAGGACAACGCTCATAGCTTCGACAGTGCCACTCCCGCTGACCACTGTATTCCTGAAGTCACACAAACAAATAAATAAAATGACAAGTAAAACAAAATTCAAACAAAAAGACAATTAAGACGTAGAGGGCTAAATAAAACTACATAACTCTGTCAGTGGCTGGCCCAACGTGGCCGCCATCTTGCCTCTAGGTCAACACATGCAGGCGTGTATGGTGCACAGTTGACTATTTTATGCCCAGCCCCCGTTTGCTCCAGCTTGTTTATCAGCCTTTTGTGGGGAACAGAGTTGGAAGGCTTTGCTGAAGTCCAGGTACACTATGTTCCCCCGTAACACAAGATCCACACACAGATGACTTGATATTATTATTGACTAACGAGTTAGCCATAAAGAAAATAGGTTGTTTTACTGGATTACACAGAATCCTTCATCAGAAATCAGTGATTTCTGATGAAGGATTCTGTGTAATCCAAAAGCTAAAAGCACCTGTTTTCTTTTGTAACAACTCTGCTGGTCCAATAAAAGGTATCAAATCATCTGTTTGTGTGGATCCTATATATTGTGCAACATACTGTAAATATTATTGAATTATTTTATTCCCTCCATTCCTTCCCCCAGGATGCACCTGAAAACAAGCTATTTGCTCAGTGTGCCTTACTGGTGCAACTTTTTTTAAATAAATAAATACATTTTTTACTACTTTCAGAGTGCATTTAATTTAACCCTTTTATTTTGTTTCTAGCCCATACATGGATGCAGTGCTCTTTGCCTTTGTTTGTTTCTAAGCCTAATTAATGATACCTTTGGCCCTAATATGGAATTTTTGAACTTTTTATGTGTTGCCTGCCAACTACTTCAATGTCATGTTTTAATAAATGTCTATAGATTGTTTTAATGGCAGATAATGTTTTATGTTTATACAAGTGGTAGGCAGCTGGGCCTCCAGTAATACATATGGATTGTCTAGACCAGTGTTTCTCATATGAGGCCACTGTGGCCACATGTTGCCACCAGCATAATTTTCTGTGGCCACAGAGTTCTTCAGAGCCCAATTACAAAGGTAATGGAATGAGCAATGTCTTACCTTTAAAAAAACTTAGGAGATACATTTCACATGAAAAAAACATCAAAAACTTAATGTACACCTTACAAAAAGAAATGTGCTAATTTAGGGGGTATAATGGGGGGTTGGGGTGGAAATATATGAGCTATGAGGTTACCAGTAAGTCCTGGTGGCTGTACATTGAGGCCACCAATATTTTGGGCTTGATAACCACTGCTAGACTAGTTCATTCCAGTGATGTGCTTCTGTGCCACATGTCAGTGAAGGGGCTGCTACAAGGAAGTTCACATCAGTGGTAGTACTTAAGCTATGATTTCAACCTCCAGGACATATGCTGGGACCTCCCAGCAGTGGCAACCCCAGGGGCAGGGGCTTCTAAGACATAATCCAGGGAGCCTCTCTTCAGCAACTGGTGGATCAGTCAACCAGGGGAGGGGCAATACTGGATCTCATTTTTACAACTGTGGGTGGAGCCTACAGGAGTTTTGCATGTACAAAAGGAGTGACGTCATGTTTTCTGTCCGTGGAACTGACTGAAGGTATAAATGGTCTCCTCCGCATTACCCTCCTCCAAGAATTGTTTTCCACCCTCAAATAAATATACTTTTATGTTACTCAGTGGTTGCAGGGTACTAATTTCTTTCTTAAATGGGTGGTACAAGAACTGGAACCTGAGTAGTGGGAGGCAGCATTGTTTTTTGAGGGGAAGTATGATCCAACCCCCTTCCACTCAAGAAGCTCCTAAAGATCCAGCCCACCTTTTTTTATTCATGTGGGAGGGGCATGAGGTGGATGTTGAAATATGATTCACTAGTTTGGGAGCTGGACCTAGGAACACAAGAAGTCTGTGAGGAATCCCTGCATTTTTTTAAGGAGTACAAAAACAGAAAATACTTAATGCCTTCAAACTGACTTAAAAACCCTTGTAACAAATGATTATCAGAGTCACCTGGTGTCTCAAAGGGAAAGACTAAGTGTCTGAAACTACTAAGGATTTACCTTCTATAGAAAATAGACAGCTTTCAGGTATTTCTTAAACATTTATATACTAAAATGGGCATAGTACTTGGTAAATACAGTCTGTGATGAAGTGTATTTTTCTTTTTAAGTTTGAGAAGTGGAATTGACTTGCACATGTTAAAAATACCAGTTGCGATTAGCAACTCATTTTAGAAACAAATTTCTGTTTTTTTCTTGTCCTATTTACTTTTTTCCTAGCTCAGTTTATAGTGGAGTTGACTTTCTAACATTCCTCCTGAGTTAATTACTCCTTGGAACCTGTAATTCCAGTTTTTACGACTGTGTCCCTTCAACTTTCTACATGACAAGTTCCCATAGGCATTTCACAGTACCTCATTAAGCCATTTGACTACACCATCTTTGATGGACACTGCATATTAAGAGACCCAGCCTTGCATTTTTCCAAATAATATACCAACTTCATTCTCAGGCAGGCAGTTCTTGGGGGGGGGCACACTGGACTTCAGTTGTTTGATATTGGTCACAACCAGGAGCCCCTCTAAAAATAATTAAATATATGTATAAAGCCAGGGTTGAGCAGATCACACATTGAATTGGTCACAGCAGCAGAAGAAGCATGTTGACATTAAAAACTTAGTGGTGTGGATGTAGAGGTACCAGTATTTAAGCATGACTTTGGTAGAGGATTAATTGTGACTGGGGAGTGAGGGAGGGAATGAGTCTTGATATTTTTAGCATAATGGTTTTCTGAAACTTCAACCTTCAATGGCTTAGACTTTGTAGTCATCTGTACAGTATACCACTAAGCCACATACATTGGGGTATGGGTAAAACCCACATCACCAGACCCAGGCCAGAGCTGTAAAGTCTGGACTGGGCACAGCTTGTGCAAATATTGCTGATCCAGTGGAGCAGCAATAAAACAAACTATGCAATACCTTCAATAACACACCTACCCCAGTTTACATTTACCTGATGCTCATTTTTAGGCCTTATATAGTAATATCTTCCTTCAACAGAACAGCTTGTAATGAAATGTGTCGAATTTACATTGACATTTGGGCACATGTACTTTTATATTATATGAGTTTTGTGTGTGAACTGTATGTCAGTTTCTAAACAAAAAACACAATGAAATGCATCAAATGTCTTTAAAAGCCTGTCTCAACATTGTGTTTATCTTCTGCCTTGTCACAACATACAGTTGTCTCAGCACTGTTTTCAGTTAGGGTACAGTACCTTCATGTATATGATGGCCTGGTTCTGCTTAGTTGATCACTATAACAGTGCATAGAATAAAATGCAAAACATATAGGTAACTATAATATAGATGGTGGCATATTTAATTATACAATGGCAAGGAAAAAGAAGTTGGCTGCTGACCCACTGAAACAGTGATGTTATTACACAATAACATCACCGTAGCTTTGGATGTGGATCATTTCTTGCATTTTCTCTTAAGAAATATTTTTTCACACTAACAAAAACATCTTTTCAAATTTTTTTTTTTATTCTGTATATAACAACAAGCCATTGTATAATTGCAATAAGGCACTCCAGGGTGTGTGTTATCTTGTAATATTGTCACTTCTGGGGTGGTGGAAGCACTCAGCTTTGCCTCATGCTTCAACCCACCTCAGGTGTGACATTATTACATGATACATACCATGTCATGCTTTATTGCTTAAATATGCCCTTTCTCACTGTACTGTACTTTGATTCAGTTAGTATATACGCAACAACCTTCATGTGAACACTCTGGGCTTCTCTTTGACTCCTGATGTCTGTTTGCTTTAGCTATAGTATATTGTTTGAACTGCTTTGGTCTTTTTGATGTGGTGCCTGTGTGCCTAAACAATGTAATCTGTTTACCTACTGCTACTCATGCATCTCCAATGAATGATTGTTATAACATTCTGCTCTCCGAGCCATTGTTTTTTGAATTGTTAACTGTGCTGTCTTTGTATTACTTTCAACGAGGTGCCTTTGTAACTAAGTCTCTGACACAAAGGTTTGCAAATCTGATATTTTTTAAATAAATAAATGTTTATGTTTAAACCCATGAAACACCCTTATCTAGTTAATGCATTCACAGTCATAGTGGCTCTGCCAGAGCTTGTTACTAACAGGGACAGAATCGACAGGGTGGAAGTGACTGACCCCCCCGGGGACCAGTGACCACAAAGTGGTGGTTTTTGATGTTAGAACCAGACTGGAAAAGGACCACATAAAAACCGAGGTCCTGGATTTTAGAGGGGCAGATTATGAGAGGATAGAAACATAGAAACATAGAATTTGACGGCAGATAAGGACCACTTGGCCCACCCAGTCTGCCCATTTCCCTGCCTACTGGATAAGCTGCAGATCCTAGTTAACCAGCAGCCTACTTCTTTCTACCCCCACCCCCTAGAATTGCCCTATGACTGTCCCATGCATGCTTGAATTCCACCGCTGTTTTTGACTTCACGACCTCCTCCTCGAAGGCTGCCTCCATGCATCCACAACCTCTCTGTGAAAAATACTCTTAAATTACCTCTGGAGCCGCCTCTATCTTCAAATTGTGCCCCCTTGTTCTTGCACACCTCTTTTTTTGAAAGATGCTACCCTCTTGGACTTTGTTGATTCCCTTGAGGTACTTGAAAGTTTCTGTCATGTCCTCCCTCTCCCTCCTTTCCTCGAGGCTATACATATTAAGATCCTTAAGTCTCTCTTCATATGTCTTCCGGTGCAGACCCTGCACCATTTAGTTGCCCTCCTCTGGACAGCTTCCATCCTGTCTATGTCTTTGCGAAGACTGGGTCTCCAGAACTGCACACAGTACTCCAGATGGGGTCTGACCAGCTGTCTGTACAGAGGGATGAGGGCATACCTGAGGGAAGCCCTACCCGGTTTCAGGAAATGCAAGGGGGTGGAAAAAATGTGGACTGGGATCAGGGTAGCTATTGGAAAGGCAACTGAATTAGGGGTCAAGAGGGTTAGTAAAAGTAGGAAAGGAAGGAAACCTATATGGTTCATGAAGGAGGTGGCACAAAGGGTGAGGGCCAAAAAGAGGGTGTTCCTCGTCTACAAGAATACGCAGAGAGAGAGGGAGAGGGACAGGGAATGATATCTAGACTAGCAGAGGGATGTGGGGAAGACTGTCAGAAGGGTTAAAATGTAAGCAGAGTGGACTATAGCTAGTAAAATCAAGGAAGAAGGTAAGGCGTTCTTTAGATACGTAGGGGGAGCAAAGGATATACAAGGCGGGGATAACAAGATTGAGAGAAGAGGAGGGGGGGGAGCATGTGTAGAGGAGGATGGCCTAAAGGCAAATATACTGAAAAGGTATTTTTGTTCCATGTTCTTCAGAGAGGAAGAGGATGGAGGGGCCTAAGATGGAGCACGGGGGGGGATTGATATCTCACCCTTCACGGTAGAAAGGATCATAAGAGAACTAAGCAGTCTTTGGGTAAATAAGGCCATGGGTTCAGATGAGGTGCATCCCAGGATCCTGAAAGAACTCAGGAGGGAATTAGCAGAACCGCTAGTGGAACTGTTCACTCTGTTGCTAGAAACAGAAGAGGTTCCAGATGACTAGAGGAAGGTAAACGTAGTACCACTTCATAAGGGAGGGGACAGAAAGAGGCAGGAAATTACAGGTCAGTGAGCCTGACGTCAGTGGTTGGAAGATCATGGAGCCACTCCTAAAGGAAAGACTGGTGGACTACCTGGAAGGGAAGGGATTGGCCAATCACAGGCAACACGGGTTTGTCAGAGGGAGATCCTGTCAGATGAACTTGGTGGGTTCCTTCGACTGGGTGACAGGAGTGGTGGACCGGGGAAAGGCAGTGGATGTGGCCTATCTGGACTTCAGAAAAGCTATCAACACTGTTCCTCACAAAAGATTGCTAAACAAGATGGGTGGTCTAGGAGTGGAGCAGGTCGTAACAAAGTGGGTGGGAAACTGGCTCTCTGGTAGAACCCAGAGAGTGACAGTAAACAGGGTGCTGTCTGAGGAGGGGAGGGTAATGAGTGGGATGCTACAGGGGTCAGTTCTGGGACCGGTACTTTTCAACATTTTCATTGGAGACATTGCTGACAGTCTAGAGGGGAGGGTGTGTTTGTTCGCAGATGATACCAAGTTATGGAGAGTGGATACATTAGTGGGGATTGAAAGAATGAGAGAGGACCTTCATACACTAGAGAGGTGGTCCAAGGTTTGGAAGCTTGATTTCAATGTGGGTTAATGCAAAATGATGCATATCGGACATGGAAATCCATGAGATTAACAGGGTGGAAATAACAGCTGTGGAACAGGAGAGGGACTTGGGTGTCATCTCATCTGACCTGAAGGTGGCAAATCAGTGCCTGGTTATGGTGGGAAGGGCAAGCAGAATGTTGGGATGTATAAGTTGAGGCATAGCTAGAAGGAGGGAAGTCATCATGCCCCTGTATACAGCCTTGGTCAGACCTCATCTGGAGTTCTGTGTACAGTTCTGGAGACCATACTTGAAGAGGGATACAGAGAGGGTGGAGGCGGTCCAGAGGAGGGCTACTCAGATGATACAGGAAATGCAGAGGAAGGCATACAAGGAAAGGCTGAGGGAGCTGGATACGTATGCACTGGAGAATGGGAGAGACAGAGGGATATGATCGAGATCTTCAAATATCTAAAAGGCATAAACAGCCGGGGGGGACCTATTTCAGATGAAAGGATGTTCAGCAACCTGGGGAAACAGTATGAAGTTGGAGGATGCACAGTTTAAGGGTAATGTGAGAAAGTACTGTTTCATGGAGAGGGTGGTAAATGCTTGGAATGACCTGCCGGAAGAGGTTGTTGTGATAGAGGCAGTTTCTGGTTTCAAGCACGCATGGGATAAGCACATGGGTATCCTGGGAGGGAAGGCGGAAGGAGGGACTCAGTAGAGAGGGGATACTGGGCAGACTAGGTGGACCATGTAGGTCCTTATCTGCCAACATTATTATATATGTATGTATGTATGAGAGGATGGAGGGGTTAAGCCAAAGTAAGGAGAATGACCATCACCATACTCCTACAAAGAAGGGAAGTAGGAGTGAAATGCATTTGTGCTAGAGGAATATGATTAACTGTGACAGGGATGTTATTTACCAGGGTACTGCAAAACAAAAGGAGTAAAATGCCAGAAAGACATATGATGGAAAACTGAAGCAGTTTCCAACAAGGAAGAGGCTGCGGTAACCAGATATTCCTACCTGGGCAACTGGTGAACAATGCATTTACAAAAGACCTGTATCTGTTTAGCAAGCGTATGACAAAAGAAGACATACAGTGCACACCCTTCTCCTCCCCCCGCCCCCCAAAAAATGGGCAAATGATTAAATTATTACAGTGTGCTTACTGCCTCAAATGGCTACTTACTTATTACATCCCAATAGGGAGTGGGGGTCTCTTAGTGTTCGGTCAGAGCTCTGAAGTGAAAGTCAGCTCAGCCACCAGCTGTCAAGGTGGTCCTCCCATTGGCTGAGGCCCTATTATAAAATGCAGTTGTCAGAGTTGGGTCCCTTTTAAAATACGGTGCACAGCCTGATTTGCTCACTTTAAATAAGGTGCAGTCCCCAGCCAATATACTAGTGATTGGTGGTTAGCCAACTGATTGAGGCAGCCATATATCTCCTAAACATAAAACAACTCCAGAATTAGCAGCACAACCTATGTTCTTTCACAGACTTTAAATTGCTTTTCTCATAGGGGTATAACCAGTTATGGCATACTTAAGTTAAGCAAGAGACTTGGTGTACACCCTCCCATTTTTTTTTTTTAATTCAATAAATTTTTAACAATTTTATACATCACTTGGTAAAACAGTACAGAAGTAATGTCAAACAAACAGCAATACACCCTCCCATTAGCTGGCTCCCCACCAATCACCCGTGCATTGGCTGGGGGGACTACATCATATTTAAAGTGAGCCAATCAGGCAGTGCACCATATTATAAAAGGGAGTCAGCTCTGGCAGTTGCATCATATCATACAATAGGGTCTCAGCCAATGGAAGGCCCACCTTGACGACTGGTGTCTGAGCTGGTTTTCACATCAGAGCTCTGATCTGAACCATAACAGACACCCCCCACTTTGGGATTTGTTTTATTGCAAACATGTGGCTTGGTATTGGACTGGGATTGTGGCACATTGAAGAGCTATGGCAGGGATACCAACAGAGATACTTGGATAATCAGTGGAGACTACAGTGCCAGATACCTTGGACAGTTCACACTAAGGTTCATACCAAGGTGATGAAGGAGCTAGGAGGCTTGTAGGCCCATAATTGCTCCTATGAAATTAATAATAACTAATTTTATAACCAGAAAGAATTAGTTTATCTAAGCGTCACTTAAATTCAGGTTTAGTTTTGCTGACCTCAAGGGGGAGTTTATTCCATGGGTTCACAATTTGTAACGTGAAAAAATATTTACGACCACCCTGATTAAATTTTTTACTGTATAGCTGCAGTGGGTGACCTCTAGTATTATATATGTCATTTTTAAATTCAAAGCCCAAAACAGAGAACAGGTATGGGGTCTGAATAATATCATACATGAAGAGGAGGTCACCTCTTAGACACCGGGAAGTTAGTGGCATAAGTTTCAAGATTTCAATTCTTTTTTCATATGACTCATTCTATAGGCCAGTAATATGTTTTGTATATTGTTTGCTTTGTGTTTGCCCAGGTTCTTTGTATCCAGACCAGATAACCAGGTTGCAGGTCCTTATCCCAGTTATCCAGGCAGATTATCTTGCTATTTCAGTGTATGAACCTAGATGTGGATAATGCATAATTCTAGCATTCATAAATACCATGTAAAACTGTTCATATTATTGAGAGCCTATGCAGAAGAGCACAGTCTTGCAAGTGCACTTTAAGTGGGATATCACCATTATATTGGGTGAATACAAGAATGAGAAATGGTTGCAGTATGTCCCTATACGTGTTCAGAAGAACTGTGCATGAGTGCAGCTTCCCCATTTTGAATAAAGGAGCTGGGTAAGATAAGCATATATTGAAATAGATTGATATATGGTACAGTAATGCAAGATTTGGAGTGTGCTGATCACACGGCCTTGATGGCTATGGTGACTGCTTTGACAGTCCTGTAGAATTATTTGAGAAGAAAGCTGGAAACTTTGGAGTCCAGTGCTGTGTGCCAGAAACAAAGAGGAAGACAATCACAGCATTCAGGAGCAAAGCACAGAAAATGGTGTACCTCAATGGTGAATCTACTGGAAAGCGTAAGAGTTTTGTATATCTTGGCAGTGAAGAACTGTTGTAGAGGAGGGCGAGACAGCCAATTGGCATGGGTGGCTTTTTCTCCATAGATTTTTTCTGACCCCCATTTAATCTGTCAGTGCTCTTCAGGCCTGGTGCTCTTCCAGCCACAGTACCACCGTCTGTCAGACATTCCATGAGTCGGGGCAGAGAGTACTGATAATCATTTGGATAGCCAGTGGGTTTTTCTGCTCCTTCTTCACTGATCCTGCTTCTGCCCACTTTCCCTGTGGAGTTACACAGGAGTCATATTGTCCTCATGAACACAACAGCTGCCCCTACAGAAGAAAGCAAATGTTCCATGGAGCACCATAGGAGTATAGGAGTACACTATAAGAGTTACAAGATGCAAATGAGAAAGGTGTCTAAAACAACTGGAGGAGAAAGCACGGGACTAGAATACATGGCGGAGGCTGACCTTGAAGCAATGTGGAACCAACAGACACATCTAGTTTGGCTTGACTCAATGGACAACTGAGGTTCTTGGGATTAGGAGTCTTTCTGAACAACTTCACACCAGTGATGGCCACATGAGCTACTATACATGGGACTTGAGGGGCTCCTTCTGGTCAACTTTGCACCAGTGCTGGCCACTTATGTAACCACTCTACTGACAATTTGATTGACAAAGCCTGGTAGTTTTTCATGCGTGGCTAAGTTTCTGATCTTTTGGGTGGATGGTGCCCATGGTGTGGGTGGTATTGGGACTTGGATGCGAGGCCCACCATTGGTCCCACCGACAGTCGAGGTCACAGTCCTGCTGTCCATTCCCATGAGTTGAGCAGCCCGCATCGGCATCAACACTCATGCTGTTGGTGCTCAGGGAAGCAGCACTGATGATACTCTTCATCCTCATCCTACACAGGTAAGGAGAGGCTTTGGCACAAGTTGCATCGATGCTATGAGTACTTGATGTGGCAGCAGCTCATTTTTACCAGGATGAAGCCCATTCTGGCTTTGACCCCAGCAATCAATTGTTTCTCACCACAGAAGATGACGCCTTCTCCGCCTTGGTAGGAGCCGACCCATCAGGTCCTGGCTTGGCCTCCACTGGCTTTTCTGATGAGTTGGATGGTGCCACCACCAAAACAGCTGAAGACTGGTGCTCCAACCAAGGAGTCCCGCCCAGCCTTGGGTCTTCCCCATCAGCTGTCAGTCACCGTCACCCCTGACCATCCTCTGAGAGTTAGTGGGGACTCTGGCAGTAGGCCTCTCTTTGACAAGTTCTCAGAATTGGAGGCCTCCTCCTTGCACTGTCATCTGGTGGATGTAGAGTTGACTGGAGATCTGTTGATGGAGGAAGGCTCTTCCTCCTTTATGGGCCTGCTTCATTTTATCTTGAAATCTACGGGTCTCCAGATGGAGTCTGTTCAGAAGTGGGTGCATTACCCACTAGCCGAGATCCTGGACTGGGAAGATTCCCCTGGGGAAGCATTCCCAGTGGCAGAGGCCATTCTGTGCCCTGCCTTGGAGCTGTGACAGCATCCAGCCTCCTGCCCTGTGCCATCAGCCCAGATGGCCTGCAAGTATGCGGTCACAATCAGATCCCCTTCGGAGTTCAAGGACCACCCCTTGGCTGACAGACTTGTGGCAGATTCCATGTTTAGGCACTCAGGCAATGTTGATAAACCACCTGATAAGGAGTCCAAGAATCTGGACCATATAGCCAAGAACATCTATGCTGCCTCCTCTCTTAGCCATTGCCAGGCACGTTTGGCCCTTTTGATAACCCACTTTTCCCATGCCCTTCTGAGCAAGCTTAGTGGGTCCTCCCTCATCTCCCAGCAGACCTCCAGACCACAGTCATGCAGGTCCAGGACCATGGCCGAGCTGTAGCCAGACAGCTCCAGATGGCCATGGACAGCAGCGACTCGTGTGTCAAGTCCATGGTGGCCACGGTGGCCATGCACCACAGGGCTTGGCTGTGGATCTCAGTCTTTATGGCAGATACCCAGCACAAGCTGGCGGATGTCCCCTTCATGGATACCGACTTGTTCGGGCCAAGGGTCGAGGGGTACCTCACCCACATCGAGAAGTCCAGTGCCACCTTGGACTTAGTGAAATCTGCTCAGAGGGATCCCAAGAGTTCTAAACCATCAAAGAAGAAGTCGTCTTGTCCCCTCTCTGTTCCTGCAGCCAAATCAGCCCAGCCCCAAGCTAGCCAGCAGACTCAGGCCTAGCGATCTCGACTGAAGTCTGTGGCCACAGTCATGAGCAAGCCTGGAGGATGGGGCACTGGTTGCTTCTCAGTTAGGCCATCTTCCACCTTCAAGGCTGCCCAGTGATGGGATGAGGGGTGTCTCCCTTATGCCCGTCAATCCTCCCCTCGGTCCTCCAGTGGGGGGGCCTGCTCTGCCACTTCCTTTCTGCCTGGTCCACTGTTACCATGGACAGGTGGAGGTCCACTGTTACCATGGACAGGTGGATACTTGAGGTGGTCGGTCAGGGTCTGCCTCTGGAGTTTGAGGTGTACCTGCCATGCTGAGTCCACACCCCACGGGAGGGCATACTGCCTGTCGACATCCTGTTGGCCCTTTGGGACAACATAACCCAGCTCCTCTGTAGGGTGGTCATGTCTCCTGTCTTGGACCCTCCAGAACACCCAGGGTTTGTCTCCAGGTACTTCCTGGTGCCAAAATGGATGGGGCTGGTGCCCCATCTTAGTTCTGCATGACCTGAACAGGTTAATCAGGCTGTGACCTTCAGAATGGTTACTCTGTCTCAGATCATACCATCTCTCAAGCAGAACATGCAGTGTTGCTCCCTGGATCTTCAGGATGTGTTTTTTCATGTCCCAATCCATCCGTCCCACCGCTGGTTCCAGGCGGAGAGGAATCCTCTACGAGTCCCAGGCCATGCCATTCGGCCTGTCCTTGGCCCCCAGACTCTTCAACAATTGTGTTGTAGTGGTGGCAGCTTATCTGAGGTGCCGAGGAGTCCAGGTTTACCCCTGCCTGGATGACTGGTTGATTGTGAGTCCCTCCAGGCAGGAGGTGGAGAGGTCCAGGGACCTGGCCCTCTAGACCTGCCTCTCCCTTGGCCTCCTGGTCGACGAGGCCAAGTCAGAACTTGTGCCCTCGCAGGTGATCAGTTTCATCGGGGCAGAGCTTGACTCTTGCAGAGCCAGGGCTCGGCTCCCAGCAGACAGAGTGGAGGCTGTCTCCTCCTTTGCCCAGTCATTTCGGGTTGGGCAGTTGCACCCTGCTTAGGACTTCCTGTGCCTCCTGGAATACATGGCAGCCTGCACCAGCATGGTCTGTTGGGCCTGCTGGAGAAAGTGCTCTTGGCAATGGGAGCTAGCCTGCCAGTGGTCTCAGCACAAGGGCCACTTCAACCTGCCGGTCACTGTGATCCAGACAATTGGGATGCCCTCCAGTGGTGGTTAGTCCTGGAACATCTGCAGAAAGGTATCCCATTTGTCTGCCCAGAGTCGACAGTCATCCTGACAACTGTTGCCTCTCATGGGCTGGGGTGCCCACTTGGGGGAGCATAGATTCCATGGGCTCTGGACCCCCAAGGAGTTCCATTGCCACATCAACCTGCTGGAGATAAAGGTAGTTTGGCTGGCACTGACTGCTTTTGCTCCTCACATTCAGGGTCAGGTGGCTCAGGTCCAGACAGACAACACCACAACCATGTACTACGGGATGCATTCCATTCCTCTGTGCAGAGAAGCTCTCCACATGTGGACCCTCATGCACAGCTTGGAGGCCAATCTCCTGACCATCCATGTGGCCAGTGTCTCCAACCAGCTGGTGGATGCTCTCAGCCGTGTGGGCAAGGTATCTCATGAGTGGTCTCTCCACCCAGAGGTTGTACACAACCTGTTCTCCCAGTGGGGCACCCCTCTGGTGGACCTGTTTGCCTCCAAGGAGAATGCAAAGCTGAGACTGTTCTGTGCCCACCCCCCTCAATCTGGGAACATTGCAGGGGGATGCCTTCTCGAGGGTCTGGACCATGGGCCTCCTCTGTGCCTTCCCTCTATTTCCTTTGATTCACAAGGTGTTGCTCAAGCTGAGGAGGGACAAGGCATGGGTGATCCTAGTGACTCCAGACTGGCCATGCCATGCCATTTCTGGTACCCAGATCTCCTCAGCCTCAATAGCAGGCTCCCAAGGTGTCTTCCTCTCCTCCAAGACCTGCTCTCCATTAATCAGGGGAAGGTACTCCATCCGGACCTTCAGTCCCTGCACCTGACAGTGTGATTCCTGAGCGGCTAGAGTTCCAGGCTTTGGGTCTCTCCAAAGATGTCCTTGCTGTGGTTGTGAGACTAGGACCCCATGGAAAATGACACAGGGGCCAAAAATGCTCACAGGATCCATAAATCACACAAGCAATATATGATATCTTAACAATTCAGGAAATACAGCAACATACCTTTGCACATTATACTTAATCAGCATGGGTTTTAGATTAACTAATAAAAAATAAAATAATGAAGACTTGGTAAAAGGATCTAGCACATTAAAATTAGAATAAGTTAATGACAACAGAATATTAACATGTAGGTGAACTAGGAGCAAAGGTAAAAGAACAAGAAAGAAACCTGAACTTATAGTGTAAACTAGGGATAAAAAGGAGCTTGGGACAAAATACCATAGCTCCATTTAAAATAAAATAAACCATCAACTAGTAAAACGTGTGTCCGAGAACAAGCATAGGTTGCCTTAGGCGACAGCACAGCTTCAGCTCTGCGTGATGACGTCATTGCATCGTCACATGGTTGCTCCATGGACAAAGGGTCAAAGGGCCACATTTTCCTCCATATGGTAGCATTTAAAAGAAAGAACTTGGCAAATAGAAGAATGCACCATAAAGTACCAATATTTATAAACATAAACTCCTGAGTAACAAATATAAAATTGCCGAAGTGTTTAACTGAAGAAGGCAAGGTGATTTATGGGCATACCACTATTATGACAAATTAATGTGCAAAAGATTTAAAAGAAATGAGTAATGAACAAAAACTAGATCAAGTTTCTTTTAACCTATAAAGATGATAAAGGGAAATAAATCTGGACAAAATAGCATAGCCCCATCCTAACTAACTAAACCCTTCAACCAGCAGAATATATGTCTGTGGAGCAAGCCATGGTTGCCTAGGCAACAGCACAGCTTCAGCTGAGTGTGATGACATCACCGCATTGTCACGTGGCTGCTCCACGAACATAAGAGGGAGGGCCATGGCTCACGCTGTGCTGCAGAATTCAAACCAGAAGTGAAACATTAACATGAAACCTCTGAAGCATTAAAGGGGCACTGTCAGCTTTGCCTGTCCATTTTTTTTATTGTATGCAAGTAGTGTGCCTCTTGACACACACCTATCCAAGACCGAGTCTTCTATGCCCTTATACCGCAGATACTTAATCAAAATTGCCAGTTTTGCTATTTTTCAAAAGATGATTTGGTCGGTTGCACAGACAGAAACTCACCCGCCACCTGGAAGCATTAGCTAGACAAGACCACAAGACATAAGGCAGTCCTAGTGGGGGGGTAGGAGGAAGTAAGCTGTTGGTTAATTAGGATCTGCAGCTTATCTGTTAGGTAGGAAAATGGGCAGACTAGGTGGGCCAAGCGGTCCTTATCTGCCGTCAAATTCTATGTTTCTATGTTCTATGTTTCTAAGACCACATGTCTGCCACAAGCGCAGTCCCGAAGTGTGGTTTTGGGACATGCAGTGAAGAAAATCCATTTCATTAGGTGCATAGCGAGTCCCTGAACTGATGTTGGAATGTACCAACAAAAACCAAACACCAGGAGTGCAGTAATTTACTTTTTTAAAACGGGCCTGAAATTGCATGCATGCGCAAGTGCAGCTTGTTCTTGCGCATGCGCGGGATCTTAACTCACATCACGCTTGTGCATGTGTGGGATTTTGGAACCGTTTTAAAAAAGTAAATTACTGCACTCTCGGTGCTCGGTTTTTGTTGGTACATACCAACAGCAATTTGGGGATTCACTATGCTTCTAATGAAATGGATTTTCTTCACTACATGTCCCAAAACCGCACTTTTGGACCGCGCTTGTGGCTGACATGCGGTCTTGTCCAGCTAATGCTTCTGGTTGACGGGTGAGTTTCAGTCATCCTGACTGACCAACTATTCTTTTAAAAAATAGCAAAACTGGCAATTTTTATTAAGTATCTGAGGTATAAGGGCATAAAAGACTTGGTCTTGGATAGGTGTGTGTCAAGAGGCACACTACTTGCATGCAATAAAAAAAACGGACAGGCAAAGCTGACAGTGCCCTTTTAAGGAACCAAATAGGCATACCAAAAGTAAGTTATCTTAAGTATTTATATGAGGAGCTTATGGAGAATGTATATTATGAATAAAAAGAAAGTGTGAAGAGCATACCGTTGCTAAGTATACATTTTAAAACATGTATCAGACACTGAGTAAAATATAACAACTAAGATAAAGTTACAGAGTAAATGAGAGCTGTTTTTTTACTACTTTCTTTAACATTTTAATACCAGAATTTGGCACTTGTAAAGAAAAGAAGTTACTAGAGAGTGATTAACAGTTAACAGCAAGCACTTAGGTGTGGGTCTACAGAAGAACAAATAGAAGGAAAAACAACTACATAGCTCTTTTATTAACTGCGCCGGACACCATAGAGGCAGCAAACTTTTTGAAATGTTTTCAACATGTTATGTTACCCTTATAATAAGAAAACAAGATTAGAGGAATACAAAGTATTAAGTTAAATACAAACATTGAAAGCATGTATTATCATTTACAGGTTTTCTTAAAAAAAAAAAGGTTGAATATAAACTACAGTGAAAACGGATGGTGACCATATTTAAAGGTACATACACACTTTTGTAAGGCTATGTAACTAATATGTATTAATGATTTCAATACAATATGATTGATACAGAGATCTTGAATGGAATTATACAATTTATCTTGACAGAGAATAACAACAATAAAAAGTGACTGTTTTAAAAGGAATGCCTTTGCAAAATGTAATGCTTCAGAACAGGTGAATTGTGAAAAACGTTTATACAATCAAAATATTAAGGAAAGAGACTTTGATTAACAGAACATTAACTAAAAAATAGTTGTCTGCATTTTTTAATTTAGTACATGTTGACATAAAACCTTAATAAATTCAAACTGCAGCCAAGGAGCCAACTAAGCCTAGTTACAAGGCAGGTATCGTTTTAATTAACACAATCAGAAATAAAGGTGGCTGGTATTAATGGTGATATTATCACAGTGATAAATAAATATGTGCTTATGGTATAAACAAGGACTTAATTTCATTCTGAGACATTTATGACCGTAAAAAGAATTGTTTAATTGTAAATATGGATTTTGGAAGCCAAAAGCTATGTTGAAACTATTATGTGAATATACCTTTTTTCTAATTGAATATAGAGTTCCCCAGAAGAAGCATAACTGGTATGCGAAACATTGGGACTTGGATACGATTAATAAAAAGAAAAGCAAGAAATATTTGTTCTGAGTGTATAGGCATCTTTTTACTTGAGCAGGCCTAGCAAACTTTTGCTTGGACTACATTTTACCAAAACCAGGCCAGCTCCATAACTAAATAAACTGAATAAGAAGAAAAATAAATATTGGACTGGCGAGTTCCCTTGTGTACCCCCACTACACTACTCACTGGTTGAGGCATCTCGGAAGGAGTCGACCTGAAAATACTGCACCTTCAAATGAAAGAGGGTCTTCATTTGGTGCCAGGGTAAGGGGATGGACCTCTTATCTTGTCTGGTGGCTAGCATTCTCGACTACCTTTGGTCCCTCTCCAAGTCGGGCCTTCAGTTGACAACCCTTAAGGTGCACCTGGCAGTTATCTCTGCCTACTGGGTGTGGGCCGGTCAGCAGTCAATGGTGCAGGAGAAGGTGGTCTGGTGCTTTTTCAAAGGCATTAACCACATCTCGCCCCAGTGCGTGAACCACCACCACCTTGGAACTTGTTGCTGGTGTTGGCAAAGCTCATGAGCAAGCTATTTGAACCAATGCACAGGTGTGAAATGTCTCACCTGTTGAGGAAGACCACCTTCCTGGTGGCTGTTACATCAGCCAGAAGGAACAGTGAGCTCCAGGTGCTTTTGGTGAAGTCTTCTTTCCTGGTCTTCCACTGGGACAAGGTTGTCCTTCGCCCCAGCCTGAAGTTCCTCCCGAAGGTTGTGTTGGATTTTCACCTTAACCAGGTGATTAATCTCCTGATATAGTTCACCAATCACACCTCAGAGGCCAAGCACAAGCTCCATACTTTGGACCTGTGGCAACCGCTAGCCTATTTCATGGAGTGCAGGGCTGGAGTTTGGGGAGAGGTTCACCAGCTATTTGTCACTACGCTGAAGCTGCACCTGGCAGACCGGCAACTAAGCAGGCAGTTGGCAGGTGAATTGTCTGCATCGACCTCTGCTGTAGGTTAGCAAGTAGGGAGCCTCCTGTAGTGCTAAGGGCTCATTCCACCCATCATACTGCTGCCTCATTGGCTGCTTTCAGGGATGTCCCTATCCAGGAAATCTGCAGGGTTTCTACCTAGAGGTCAGCACACACCTTCATTTCCCACTACCACATCAACCTTGAGTCATGCTGGGATGCTGGTTTTGAGGCCTCAGTTCTCCAATCTTTATTCCCTTAGTAGGAGGTATGCACCTTGCCCCCTCCTCACGGAGAACTGCTAGGAGTCTGCCAGAAGTGTAGATATGTACACCATATCCATGTTCCTAGAAAAACAGGTTACTCACCTGTAACAGTAGCTCTAGTAGTGGTATATGGTGTACATCCACACTGACCTGTCCGACCTAACCTGGCAAATGGCATATCGGTCTGGCTTCCAGCGGCCAAGATCGGATGTCATGGGGCGATGCTGAGGGAGTTACCACCTGAGTAGGTGGGAGGAGCCAGTTTGAAGACATTCTGGCAAGCCTTAAAGGAGAAAGGACACTGGCAGAAGTGTGAATATACACCATATACCACTCCTAGAACCACTGCTACAGGTGAGTAACCTGTTTTTACTGCAGTGAGCTATTGAACAGCCCTCTCGGGAGTTCAGTCAGATCTGATACCAGTTCCCTGAGCACCCTCAGGGACATCCCAACTAGCCCCAGTGCCTTATCTACTTTCAGGGTCGCAAGCCCTTTTCTTATTCTATCTACTATTATTTCCACCTGCCCCATTTCTAGGATATGCTTGCTGCTGCCTTTGTGCCACCTTCTGGCAGAGGCCCGCTATCCTCCACTGTGAATACTGAGTAGAAGTAGTCATTTGGAACACCTGCCTTCTGCACATCATCCTCTACTACTATACCCCCCTCCATCAGCCTTACAATTCCCCCTTTTATCTTCCTGTTTCCGTTATTCCTGAAGATTTATTTTACTCTCCCTTGATACCCTCTGCAATACTCAGCTCTTTTTCTGCGTTGCATCCTCAACAACCTTATTGGCCTCCTTCATCCTTACCTGGTACTCACTCCATTCCTTGTTCCCTTGTTTCTTCTTGTAGCCAATAAGAGTCTTTTTATTTTTGGCCCTTGCTGTCTTTCTGGCCTTCTTAGAGAACCAGATTGGCCTCTTGTGTTTGCTACCCTTATATAATGTAAAAGGATTTTACTGTGGGGGGGGGGGGACATGAACAGATTCAGTAGAAAGAAAAATAAAAAACAGAATTGTAATTCCCATACAAATCCCATCCCCATGCAGCAGGCAGTATATTCCCACTAGCCCTCCCCACTGGTGCACTAGTAGCCCCAAAGTCCTTAATGGGAGCTCCTACAGTCTTTAGTGAGCATATTGCTGGACAAGGCTGCAGGGCTAATGGTGTTCAAATAGTGCAACACTGATAGAAGATTCATAGCTGGGGATCCCAGATAAATATTTTTTTTTTCATTTTTTTATTCGTGCCTTCAGTTCCTTCCCAGCAGCCCTCTTCTGATGGTGACCCTCTGCCACCGCACCCACCTTGCCTGTGTCTTGCCTCCATCTACTTGTCCTGACGTGTGAGTGCCTGGGTAGGTGGTGTGAAGCCTGCAGGTTTGCTGCCACCATCCTGCCGCTAGAGGTGATTGTCCTGCCTATTTCTCCCCACCTGGGCCAGCATGTATGCCATGGTGTGCACGCACTGTGAAGATGCAGTATGACTTAGCACCCACACCCAGCCTACTGGGTGGCATGATGGCGGTGGCCAAGCAGTGGTACTTGCTGTCCCTCCTCCACAAGGGAAGAGAATAGTCAATGGATGCTCAACTCCCCTTCCGCTGGCCAGCTGCCCAGTGACCCTGGTCCGTTTAGGAACCTGGGTCACTGGTGTGGTAGGCAGTGAGGCAATCCATGTCTCAGCCCAACATGTCACTGGCCAGCCTCCTGAATAAATATTTTATAAAACCACATTGCCGATGTTCTGAAGGAAAGTTGTCTGCTAGGCATATTGTAAGGTCATGTAGTAACATGTCACAGGGCAGGGCCATGATTGGGCACTGCTTACCTGGTACTGCAAGTGCCTGATTCAGTCACTTTCAGAACATCCTCTTTAGTGATCTGGGCAGCTGAGTAGCTGTAAAACTAGGGGGCACAGAAGAAATATCTGACCATTGTACAAGTTTTCCAACCCCTCCTGCTGTATATCAGGGTCAGGCTGATACTAGGATCATCTGGGAGTGCCTGGACATGCTCCACTCCCAGTCTTAGCTTCACTTTATGCGGTTCCTGATGGCTTCTGGCAGGGAGTGGAGTTCTTTAATTTTTGGTCCCTCACGTGTAGCATCAGTGGTCACAGCAACATGGTACACTGGTAGGCATAATGTGAAGGAGCCTGCTGCTGTGGCTGCTCGGCCCCCCACTGCAGTCCTTGGGGATCAAAACATAAATCGGTGCTGGTGACTAGCTCAGGTGAGGAGATGCGCACCCAGGTAGGTGGCTCAGGCAACCCATCCCCAATAATCTAAGAAGGGATTACACACAACTGCTTGTAGCAGGAGCCCTCAAGGAGTACTGTACAATTTGCAATCTAGCCATATAACTTATCAATAAGACATTCAATCAGGGCAATCCTTTTTGCCATTTGTTCTGCAGGGGTTCCTAAAGAAAATAAACAAAAAATTACCTAGTTCTTTTTCCTCCGAATGTGGCTGTTACTGGTTTCACTCTTTGCCCTTCAATGGGTATGCTTCCACCATGGGAAGCTAGGGTTGTACATGTGCAACTGGATGCCTTAGTTAACCTGAATTTTTTTGATACTCTGCCCTAGTTATGGTTACCTGACACTAGCCAGATGGCAAGACATCTGATTAGCTATACTTCTTCAACCTATAAGCCCTTTATGTTGGCCAGTGTCAGTTCGCTAAACAACTGGCAGAATATTTAATTTCAATTTGATTTGATTTCATTTTTATTTATCTCTACTGGGAAACCTTAATGGACAAAGACCCTTTTACCTAAGTGCCCAGTGAAAAAGACAAGCAGTTGGGTACAGACAACACACAGTGAACAAAACTGTATGGGAGACAGTAATCCATATAGTAAATGACAGGTACATAAGTGCAATAGAACTCTTACAGAGGGTGCCTGTGACAATTACAGATAGACTGAGTGGTAAGGTACTTGTAATTTATAAAGCCCCGCTATGCAAAGTTAATATCAGACACAGCAAGCATGTCTATAAAAATGCTATTTATTTAAGCAAAAAGTGTCATATACTATTACTACTCTGTTCTGGAAATATTGAATTAAATCCTGGCCCCATATCTTTAAACCTAATGCCTTCTGATTTTGCTACTTCAAATGGACTGAAATTTATGTCCATCGGCATCTGCAGCATGCTCAGTACGCTGAATAAATTACAAATTTGTGTCGCCCTTTCTAACCCAGACGTGCTTTTATTAACTGAAACATGGCTTAACACTTCTTAGATTCTAATGTGATCTCCCTCCCAGAGTATGAATTTCACAGGCAGAGTTGTTCAGCGCGTGGTAGGGAATTATGTTCTATGCCAAGAAGAAACAGATATCTTCCTTACTTGGTACTCTAGCAAAACCAACTGAATATGAATGTATTGCAGTTACTATAACCACTTGAATCGATTAATGTGCTTGCCTGCAGTAGGCCCTCTACAGGTAGGACAGATATTCTAAACTATATATCTAAACTTGCTAGTGATAATGACAAAAAAACCCTTATTATGGGGACCTAAACTTGAGTGACTGACTCCGAAGTCAAATGAGTTACAGATGCTATTTGATGAATTTCATTTTACATAGCTAATCCCTGAGCCTACCAGTTCCAACGCCAAAATCCCTTCAGACTCATCCGTCTTGGACATTATTCTCACTAACAGACCCTAGAAGATCACAGTTGCTGTTTTCTTGATGATGTCCTCAGTGATCATAATGTGGTGGTTTGTGCCGGAGGGGTAAAAAAGTGATACAGTAAGTCCTCATTTATTTATGAACACTCATTCATGCATTTTACAGAATAAGAATATCTCTATCAGTTGGCTGCTATAAACTGGCATGACTTTTATTTAGCACCCCCAGTACATGCTGTTAGTGAAATATTTACTCAACAAGTACTAAAAGCTATAAACCAGCTTGCTCCCATTACTAAATGTAGAACAAAAGGAGAAGCTAGTGAATTAATATAAGCTTTGAGGGCTAGAGATCTACACTGGGCAAAAGCTAGGACACTATCAAGACAATGCAGGATTGGACAACTTTTATGTGAAAGAGAAATCGGTGTACCAAATGAATTTGCTTGGCCTAAGTAAAATATTATCTGACCCTGTAGAATGAAAGTAAGAATGATCACTGTCGATTCTGGAAAGCTATAAAGGATATGTAAGGAGGGTCAGTCCTCTCAACACTATCAAGGCAACTTAATATTGGAAACACTTTAATTACAGACAAACAAATAATAGTGGAGGAATTAAACTCGCAGTTTGCTTCTGCCGGGAAGGCTTTTGAAATCTCTGCTTTAGCCATTATTCCATTATCCGCCCAAAAATTATCTAAATTGACAATCACCAGCTCAAACTATTTCCAGTTCTAGCCAGTCTCCTTTTTGCAAGTATAACAGCATCTTCATAACTTAGACCCCCCCCCCAAAAAAAAAGTGCAGGTGCAGATAATATTGAGTCCTTGTTCCTAAAAATGGGTTATTTTGTCCCTTTTTTTTGTATTTATACTTTATTAAGTTTTCAAGACAATACAGGACCAGCAGCGAACATACATAGACAGTGAGTCTCGTTGTTCAGTGCAATAATCAGAAGAGATGACATGCTTTTTAAACTGCACAGTACAAGGTCATCTGGTAAATTTATAGATAGTGTTAGCTTATGGTCAAAATCCTATTCCATCCCTCTTGTTAATGTCCCATCTGTGAAGGTCCCACCCTCAAGACCCCTTACCAG
The DNA here is from genome assembly GCA_016271365.2 of Neoceratodus forsteri. Lineage (NCBI taxonomy): Eukaryota > Metazoa > Chordata > Ceratodontiformes > Ceratodontidae > Neoceratodus > Neoceratodus forsteri. The sequence goes on from CM057455.1 coordinate 1,557,946,494, forward strand.
AATGCAGACAAATTTCCAGATTTTTCCTCTTAATAGTTCTGTAGTCCTTCGAGAGTTTCCATACTGTGTGTGCACTCCAGCTGGATGCCATTTCAGTCTGCTGTTCGGTGTGCAGCACACCTCATAGATGCAGCTGTGCAGGAGGTGCACTGATGGCTTTTTGAATAGGACGTGTGTCCACTTATGAACTGATCTCGGCAAATTTTTGAAGATTGGTTTGGGATCAGAAAGGACTAGGAGAAAGGAAGGAGGGGATGGAAAAAGAGCTGGCGATCTATGAGGGTCTGAGGTGATACTGTAGGTAGAGAAAAATGGGTAGACTGTCTGGGCCAAATAGTCCTTGTCTGCTGTCAGAGTCTTATGTTTCTATGACTATGGGGACACCTATCTTAGATTTTGTTTTTCTTTGAAAATCCTGCCATAAATTCTCATGCAGATATCCTCAGAAGTACAGAAAGAGGGATAAATACAGACAATTACAGTAATTGAATGTCTGAAGTGTGTCTGAATATTATATTGAGAAACATTTTCCTGCATACTAGAAAAACTTTTAAATATTGTTTTAAGTTGATGGGAAGAGGTCAGAATCTGGAATAGGTGCATGGTAGTGGGCTGTGCATTGGAGAGTCTCATTTAAGTCACCTGCACACATTCTTCTTTACTGTTGAAGCACCTCTGCTAATGAACTTACTGTATATGTTGTGCTCAGTACTCTGCTTGGTGTCTGTGTGTGGACAGCAGCTTCCTGTTATGTTAGGGCCAGTGCATTTCAGTAATATTAACACCTGCTCCTTGGCATACAGCGGGTAGCTTGTGATATGTCAGGTTTTAGTCTGATGTTGAGCAACATAGAACCCTTCTGTTGACAAAATAGAGAATAGGCAACAAGGCAGTGTTGAATACATTTTTTATCCATATGAGTTGCGGTGACCTCTGATGACCTCACGACTGCCAAGAGCAGCCATGCATGAAATGTCTCTGAGGTGACCAGAATGGGTATGGATGAAAAAAGTATCCAAACACTGCCCTTGTTGCATATTCGATTTATGCAGGGCAGTTAATTTGAATACATTGTTTGAGTGATTTTAGTAAACATGCTATTAATGATTTTAAGCAATGTCCGTGGAACTGCTTTGTTAATTTGTTCATGTCGTGCTACTATGTACATCAGTTATTGAATAAGAGGAATGTAGAGCTTTCCGACTGGGCCATCTTATGTTGAAATCAGACAGTTGCTTTAGGCGAGGGAGGGAGGGTAGTGACATGTGGAATCTGTGGATAAATTTGAACTGAGAAAATACACTGTTTTTTCTAATTTAAAATGTAGCAACTGGCCAGATAGATTATTTAGCCTGCATTTTTTTACTCTCACACACACTGCATACATTCAGGTAGGTCTCACTAGTAGGTTTGGTTACTATAACGTGATCACACCAGGGCATGAAATAAAGTCAAGTGTCCATAACCCTCCAACCGCCACAGGGCTGTACTTCTTTTATGATGTCCACAACCCTTAGAGTTGCCTTATATAAGCCCAGTCTGGTTAGAATTTTGTATTTTATCTGGACATTTTATTCATCCTTCTACTAATACATTACATTTCAGAGTACTGAGCTGGTTTCAGGTTCACAGAAATCAGTCCATCCTTTTAAGATGTTTTCCAAGTAATACAAAAGTTCTTCACTTATATGCAAGGATTTGAAATGCCCATGTTCACAAATATTTGGAATGTTTTCCATTAATTCTTACAGCACTTGTTTTCAGGCCATGAGCAATTAATAACTCTTTTTTTTGTACTGATTCTGAAAACTAGCAATGAACTCTGAAAAGCTTGGCTTTTACACAGAAAATAAATGCATTAATTTATTTTATCACCGAATAGTGTAACACTCCTATTACTCACTGCTGCTTCTTACGTAGTCAGCATAGTTGGGCAGTTTTCTTGCATTTTTTCCCTAGCTAGTAATCAAAAGTGTTTAGCCATTCTTTGCATGATAGATTGCAAAATAAATTCAGAAGCTAAAAACTGTTTCTCTAGCCACTAATTTTCAAATGCTGTCCTATCGCACCTCATGTAAGATGTTAGAGAAACCTTGGTCATCTCCACTGTAAATGAGAGTTGACTAGAGTCAACGGCAGTTGCCTGTACACTAGGTTTATTTATAGTAACGTGAGACACCTTTTTAGCTAATCAGCTTGCATACCTACAGTGCCATTATCTCACTGCTAAGGCACAGTTGCTGTGCAGATTGAGGCAAAAAGCACAACAGATAATTTTATTTTATTTATTTATTTAAATTTTGGTGACCGGGTAGGCCCACTGAGACCGTAATGGTACCTTTTTCAGAGGCGACCCGGGGTTAATTACAGTCAACAGTACAATAAAAGAAGTAAGGAACAATTCAAAGGAAAATGCGCATATACAGACATTAAAATCAGAACATATAGTACAATCACAGGCAGGTTCAGTAACGTTTAGAATAACATGGGGTAAACACTAGTTTCACAAGAGTGGCAGTTACATAAGGTTCTTTTATCAGGTCAGTTTTACGGGTTACAATTTCAAGTGTTTCAGAAGTGATAAGATTCAACTGAAATAGGATACCAACCTGTTAGGTAGCAGGTTTTTAGTATCAGAGGTGGAGTGCTGTTTTCTATCCTCAGCAGTGGCATACACAGAGGCTTAGCTCTAGAAGGTACGTCTTTAGGCCTTTTTTAAAACCCCCAAAGGAGCTGCAGTCTTGAAGATTGCTAGGCAGGCTATTCCATAGGGATGGGATGTAATTTTCGAATGACCGAAGACCTTGGCTTGTTCAGACTTTTGGGACATGGAGGAGTCGACAACACGAGGATCTAAGTGTTCTTTTAGGCTGCTTGAGTACTAAGGTATGACTCAGGCTGGGGGGGGGCATCCGTTTGTAGAAGCTTGAAAGCCAAGCATAGGGAAGTGTAAGCCAGTCTGCCCTCCAAGGAGGGCCAATTCAGAGTCGAGTATATTACAGTGGTGTTCTAGTGGCTGAGCTCACAGGGCAAAGCATCCTAATCTGTGGTACAATTTTCCTAGCTTTCGCATCTCTGTGTTTTGCATTGAATGTAGCACTGGGGCACCATAAAATAAGGTGGACAGGAGCATGCCCGTGGCTATCTTTAGCCTGGATGCCTGAGTGAGAAAAGGGGTTAGATGGTACATGAGCCCAAGCTTTTGATTTAGCGCCTTGGTTAATTGTTCAACATGAACCTTGATAGAGCAGTCTTGATCGATATAGACTCCCAGGTATTTGATGCAATCCACCACCTCAATAGGATGACCACTGGACAGATAAGGGGATAGTAGACATGTTCTGTCAGGGCCCAATTTACTGGGTCCGAATAGGATGGCTTTCGTTTTTTTCTGATTTAGGACTAGCCTGTTTGTCAGGAACCAAGTTTCCTGTAGGGAGAGATCGTGGTTCAGGAGCTGGTTTAGCTGTACAGCATTTGAAGCAGATCTGTATAGTACTGCATCATCCACATAGAGGGTCACTTTCGCTCCGCCACAGTGCTTTGGTAGGTTGTTGATAAACAGGGAGAATAGATGGGGCCCCAGTATTGAACCTTGGGGGACTCCCTTAGCAATAGAGCGTTTGTCTGACTCCACCCCCTGCCATCTGATTATCTGAGATCTGTCTTGCAAGTAATCTTTTAACCACTGTGCTGAGTGGTTGTCCAGTCCGAGAGAGCTAAGCTGCTGGATGAGCAGTTTATGGTCTACTAGATCAAAGGCCTTAGTAAGGTCTATGAAGACAGCACCAGTAAGTTTGCCTTTGTCTTGGGCAGCAAGGATGTCAGATGTTAGACTCACCAGAGCAGTATCAGTACCGTGTTGTTTTCTGAATCCATGTTGTCGTGGAGTGAGGAGGCTATGTTGTTCAGCATATGCCTGGACTTGTTGGTATACAATTCTCTCAAGCATTTTATTTAGTGTGCAGAGAATAGAAATCGGTCTATAGTTTTCAACTAGCTCACTGGGTCCTCCCTTGGGGATCGGGGTAACCAAAGCTGTTTTCCAAGCAGAGGGGACTTTGTCTTCCATCAGCGACCTATTGAACAACCACATGACTGGCATGGCAATTTCTTGGTCAGCCAGTCTGAGTAACCTGGGTTCAGCCTTGTCATAGCCTGGAGAACCATTTGTCTTAATGCTCCTAATGAACTTTAGGACCTCAGTTTTTGATGTTAACCTAAGGTGAAAATTAGGTGATGAGGGGAGATTCAATGAGTCATCCGAAGATGGCTGTTTTGGGCTGCAGGGATGAACCCTGTACTTGCCAAGGTCAGTGAGGAATTCATTAAAGGCATGTGTAGCATCTTGCGGGTTCGTGTGGTGGACATCTCCCACAACAATGTCACAGGCATTTTGCATGTGGTGGCCTTTCAGGAGCCCATTTATTTGGGACCAGAATTTCTTGGGGTTAGAGAGATTTTTTGTTTGTAGGTTCTTAAGGTACTGTCGCTTGGCCTGTTTTAAATCTTTTTTACACTAGTTTCTGAGCATTCGGTAATGGACCCAGTCATTGGTTAAATTAGTGGACTTGTACCTGCCCCAGGCCCTGTCCCTTTCCCTCATTATTTTTTTCAGATCACGTGTCAGCCACCTAGACTGTTGTCCTTTGACTCCATAATGTTAACATTCTCAGGAATGTTCTGTCAGTAGCTCAAAGCATAAAGAAAAAATGGAGTTATCATTTCATTTTGAACACTGTACAAAAGTAAAACAAATATGTATCTTGATGTGGCAGTGATAATGCTAAGAAATGGCAGTTGTTTGAGGGAGGTAACTAGGGACTAAAGGAGTAGCCCTCCCCGCCCCCAATTCAAAACAAATTCCAGCCTGCTGTTGCAGTCGGAGGTCGCTGGAGGTAGTGAGCGACTACAGGTGTAGCCCTCCCCTGCCCCGATTCAAAAAACAAATTCCAGCCTGCTCTTGCAGTCAGAGGTCACTGAAGTCGTGAGGACTACAGGAGTAGCCATCCCCCGGCCCCCTGATTCAAAAACAAATTCCAGCCTGCTCTTGCAGTCGGAGGTCACCGGAGGTCACAAGGGACTACAGTAGTAGCCCTCCCTGCCCCCGATTCAAAAACAAATTCCAGCCTGCTCTTGCAGTCGGAGGTCACCGGGGTCATGAGGGACTACAGGAGTAGCCCTCCCTGCCCCCTGATTCAAAACAAATTCCAGCCTGCTCTTGCAGTCAAAGGTCACGGAGGTCATGAGGGACTACAAGTAGCCCTCCCCTGCCTTGATTCAAAAAAAAAAAAAAATTCCAGCCTGCTCTTGCAGTCGGGAGGTCAGCCGGAGGTTGCGAGGGCACAGGAGTAACCTCCCCACCCCGATTCAAAATCAAATCCCAGCCTGCTCTTGCAGTCGGAGATCACCAGAGATCACGAGGACTACAGGGTAGCCCTCCCCACCCCGATTCAAAACAGATTCCAGCCTGCTCTTGCAGTTGGAGGTACCAGAGGTCACGAGGGACTACAGGAGTAGCCCTCCCGCCCCCGATTCAAACAAATTCCAGCCTGCTCCTGCAGTCGGAGGTCGCTGGAGGTCATGAGGACTACAGGAGTAGCCTCCCTGCCCCCAATTCAAAAACAAATTCCAGGTTAGAAGCAATGCTGGCAAGGAGGATCTGTGCTTGGCAGCTTTTTCTAGTTTAAAAATGTTTAGTACTGCCTGTGCCTTTTAGTCCCCACACATGTGGAGATAGTTTGTTATGCTCGGATTTCTCTCTCCGTTTCTTAAAGCTTCTCTCCATTATTGCTATATTTATGTATGCATAATTGCCTAAAATTGTGTCCCCTGCTACTTACTGTAAAATGCAAGTCTGACGCTTAATTTTAGCTTAACTATATGCAAAACAGAAGTAGCTTCCATCCAGTTTGGGCTTGATTTAATTTATGCTCCATACGGGCCCCAGTCCCTCCCCCTACAAGGTGAAGGTGCCTCAGCAGTATATGTAACTCACCTACTCCCTGTCTTATCTCCCCACAGCCTGCTCTTGCAGTCAGAGGTCGCCAGATGTCACAAGGGACTACAGGAGTAGCCCTCTCCCACCCCCCAATTCAAAAACAAATTCCAGGTTAGAAGCAACACTGGCACCGGCTCCCCCAACACCACCCTTGGTGGACTCGACCATATATAGTGTCCAGAACACGCCCCTCTAGCGTTTTTAGCCTATCGGGCAATTTTCTCACCTGCAGATTATACTTGCACACCACTAGAGGTCCCTTGCCTTTCTATGCACACATCCTCAAGTGCAAAAGCTAATAGAAACCTCTCAAATACTAAAGCAACAGTAATCTCCCCACCCCACCATGCTCTTGCAAACCCACCTTACTCTCTTCCTGCTGCTCTCCCTAATGTCCCACCTTCCCTCCCCCATCAATGGAAAGTGGGTCATGCCTACTACACTCTATCCTCAGGCAGACTGGCACTTACTCCCCTTCCCCAGGCTGCACCTGAACAATGAGCTTACACATGAGCAGGTTTGCTCCCCCTTGCGTACACCCCCCCCACCCACAGCGCAGAAAGCTTAAAAGCACACCTCCTCATCCTCACCCTCTCTCACAGTTGTCATCCCCTCAGACATATGACTCTGTGTTGCCCCTCCTTCCCCTGCCAACCTCCCACTGAATCCCCTCCGCCACACCCTTTCTCCTTCCCCAACTCTCTCCTACTGTCAGCCTCCTATACCCTGAGGCTCCCGATACCCACCATGGGACCCCCGCAATGAAAATGCCATTGAGTGAATACTCTAACCAGTAAAAATCAACTCAGATCCCTCGTCCTTCTTCTTCTCCTGATGGGCAATATCCACCCCAACCCCAGCCCCCAAAATACTCCCCTGTCCCACTTTTCATCAGCCATCACATTGGCGGAGGAGTGTGTGAAAGCTTGCACTATGATCTCCCATCCTGTGCCTGTCATGTGAAAAGCAGAGGACTTCAGATTCCAGTGCTGTCAATCCATCACCTTTCACAAGCACTAAATTCACACCAGAAAAAAATTAAAAAGCAAACAGGACTATAAAATTGTAAGTCAGCAGCAACTTATTTATTTATTTAGTTTTTGTTTACTGGGTAAATGCACTGGACAAGATGTTGGCAATTTCCAGGCATGACCCAGGAGGTTACAGCAGGATAATACAAGAACAGGCACAGTACAAAAAATGTATGTGAAGAAATATTTACATAAACTACAATAAAATAAAGTACTAAAGTATCACAGTGTAACCAAATACAGTAATCACAACACAAGATAGGAACATAGTAATGAAGTACAGTACCAATATTAGAAAAGTTTGATTAAATTGTACATAACCATCATCAGGCTTAATCCAGTGCAGACAGAAGCACTTGATAGACTATCTATGATACCCTGTTTGGAAACCAGTAACAGCAGCACAGTTTCATACAGTATATCTGTTGGAATAATATTCAAAAGCCTGGGAGCAGAGCTCAAGAACACAACATGACCAAGATTGGATTCAGTTTAGGGTTAACCAAAAGTGCTTGATCAGTTGACCTTAAGAGATACAATCTACAGACCCTGGGCAGGATTCTCAAAAAGGATGCGCCCACTGCATCTCCGACTTGCACTGAAAAATTATTCAGCAGTGAGCCCGATGCGTCAATGCATCACAGATGCACCGCACAGTGCCGGTAATGATATGTGGCACATCTGCAGGGGGGCTGTGAAGGGAGTATGCCCATGCACATTGGGCACAGCCCCATTCACAACCCGATTCAGAGGCGCATCCCCAGGACAAGTCTGGGGATGCACCTCTGACAGACAAGTCTATTTCAAGTAGACTTAAGTGGGTGGCTACCCACAGGCAGGCCACCGTACTGCAGACAGCAGCACGGAAGCCTGCACACCCTGGCAGTCCAAGCATCACCCCCCAGGCAGCCCACATCACTATACCACCTGTCACCTGTTCCTGCTCCAGGTGGTACAGTGGTTCTCTTCCCCCCGTCCATAGCTGCACTGGCCCTGAATATGGTAAGACACGTATCTCTGGTGGTATAGTGGTCCCTTGTCCCTGCCCATAGCGTGTGCTATAGGCAGTCACTCACAACTGTGTCAATGACAAGGTTGTGAATGACAACCTTCAGTATGCGCCACATGCCCACTGGTTGACATGGATGACCAGTGGGATGCATGCAGTACAGTAGGCTGTCAGTCATAGACTGCATAGTTGGTGGGCAGCCGTGGTAGTGTGCGGTTGGGCTGTGTTGCCCGCCGCAATGGGACTTGTGCTGGGTTTCGGTTGGGGGGGGGTGCCTGAGTCTGGGTACTGTATCAACTTACTTTGCTAAATCAGTAGGAGGAGAGAGAGCTTAATTGAGGGTGTGGCTTAGACAATATAAAATCAGGTGACTCCAATTACAACTTCCTGTTGCTAGCCTTTGGAAGACAAAAATCTTGCTTGTTGAGCAGAAAGTAGCTAACTAAAAGAAGCTACTATTTTCTTACTAATTTAACACTTCTGTCTCAGCAGGAGTCAGTGTATGTTGAGATTCAGCAGACAGTTTATTAGAAGTGGAAGGGGTCTTATTTAGGGTTAAAAAAAAGAAAAGAAAGAAAGTCAGTGTGTGTTCTGTGCTGGGAAGAGTACTGTATCAACTTACTTTGTTAAATCATTAGGAGGAGAGAGAGCTTAATTGGGGGTGTGGCTTAGACAATATAAAAGCAGTTGACTCCAAATACAACTTCATGTTGCTAGCCTTTTTTCTTACTAATTGCCCTCCATCCCACCTACTGTACCCTAAGCCAGTTCTACTTTTATAGCCACTGGATTGGACTGATAACAGGAACTTCCTCTTCAGCAGTAGGAAGGGAAGGATCATAGAGAAATATTAGTTTTGTCAACCCTAAAGGAAAAAAGTAGCTCACATCCCCCCCCCCCCAGCTGCTGGTGATCTGACACTGAACAAGGAAGAAGGAGGCTACTGAAGAATATAGGAAGTTGTTGTCCCAGAACAGGAAGGGTGGGAGTTGTAAGGAGAGGAGAGAGTAAGTATACAGAGAAACAGGAGAAGGGACACAAAATAAGACATGATAGGAGTGGTGCAGTGTAGTGGCTGTGGGGTGGTAGTGTTCTGGGAGACATTCTGGAGACTGCGATGCTGCCCTGTTTGCAAGCACCTCTCTGGTCTGAGGGAGGAGGTTGCCCATCTCCAGGCTGACCTGGCTATGGTTCACTGAAACCTCCTCCCCAACCCAGGGATTCCCAGGGCCAATGCCACTACCTTAGAGGTTGCCAAGAAAGAGTAGAGGCTGGACCAGGGTGGGCTCAAGGAGGGAGAGAGTGGTGGAACAGAGTTGCATCCCGCCAGCTGTACCTCTCCACAGTTCATACACTCTTCTGGTGGATAGTGGTTCCTCTATAGAGGCACCTGCAGTGGAGACCAAGGAGGACGCTGGGAACCTTCACAAAGGAGACCCACAGGAGGGTGGCATGGGACCCCACAGGGGAAGGAAACAACTCCTGGTGGGGAATTCAATCATTAGGGGGGTAGAAGTGGGAGAGGAAGGGGAGAGGGAGGTAAGGTGCCTGCCTGGCACCACGGCTTAGAGGGACAAGAAGCGAATCCTCAGGATCGTGGGAGCAGCTGCACGAGGGAAGGAGATGGATGTCATTGTTCACCTAGGGACAAATGACCTGTCTAGGAATGGTATCAGAGCAGTGCAAAAGGAGTTTGTAGGGTTGGAGAGGGACCTTAGACAAGTAGCGCATACAGTAACCTTCTTGGAGGTGCTGCCTGTCTATGGCAAGGGTGATGCTAGGGTACTCCTCACCAGTGAATTCAATAAATGGTTGAAAAACTGGTGTGGAGCTCAGGGTTTTGGCTTCACTGGGGACTGGGGAGCCACCTGGAGGGATGCAGACCTATACTGGCGTGATGGTCTGCATCTGACCGGGGGGGAACCAGGATCCTCGGTGAGAGGTTTAAATGCTTCACTGGCAAGCATTTAAACTAGCCAAAGGGGGAGGCACTGCAAAGGAGCAGGGAAATACCAGCCTCCCCCCCACAAAACACGGTAATTAGTGAGGTAAACACCAAGGTAGAGAAGTCATTAGGGAGCAGGACAGAGGTAAATGTGAAAAAAGGCAAAGGCAGTAAGGACAGGGATGGGGCTAAAAGGGGTAAGGCCATCAAAAGTGGAGGGTGATGAGTACCAATGCCCATAGTCTTTGTAACAAGCTCTCTGAACTAGTGACCTTGATGGAAGAGGGTTGCATGGATATTGTGGCAGTCACAGAAACATGGTACACAGAGTACCATGACTTGGATGTCAACATACCAGGATACACAATCTACAGGTGGGACAGGGAGGGTAAAAGAGGAGGAGGAGTAGCTCTCTATCTAAAGGAAGGGATCAAAGCAACATAACTAAAGAGTAAACAGGGGGCAGATGAGGCACACTCGGTCACCCTGGAGACAGGAAATAGCACCACAATCCGCATGGGGGTTGTATACAGACACCCATCTTAGGGGGAAGTGAATGGACAAGGAAATGATAGAAGGCATCCTTAGAATGGCAGAAAAAGGGGAGATATTGTTGATGGGAGACCTGAATATGCCAGATGTTAACTGGAGCATCTTTGCTGCAGGCACATCCAACAGCAGGGTCATTCTTGATGCCCTACAAGGGGCATGCCTCAGACAGCTAGTATTGGAACCCACTCGGGAGGGAGCAATCTTAGACCTGGTACTCTCAAATGGGGATAGAGAAAGAATCTCAGATTTAGAAATGGGTAGCCGTCTGGGAACTAGTGACGACCAAACAGTGTGGTTCACGATAAACACAGCCTTACAATCAAGCCCTACAAAAGCAAGAGTATTGGACTTTAGGAGGGCTGATTTTGGGAAAATGAGAGAGTGCCTCAGAAAAGCACTAGCAAACAGGCAAGAAGGAGGGGTGGAGGAACAATGGGGAGTAATCAAAACTGCCATCACAGAGGCAACAAGCCATTGTGTAAAGCAAATCAACAAAACACAGTGAAGGAAAAAAACGCTATAGTTCTCAAAAGAGGTGGCAGAGAAGATTAAGGAGAAAAGGATAGCATTCAGGAAATATAAGGAAACACAGAAGGAGCAGGACATAGAACTTTATCTGTTAAAGCAGAAAAAGGCAGGGAAGGCAGTCAGAATAGCAAAGGCCCAAACCGAGGAAAGGATAGCCAACTCTGTTAAGAATGGGGATAAGACATTTTACAGGTATTTTAGGGAGTGAAGAAAGACCAAAGGAGGGATACTAAGGCTTAATAAAGGGGAGGGAATATGGGCAGAGGGTGACAGTGAAAAAGCAGGGATACTGAATGAATATTTCTGCTCTGTATTCACAAAGGAAGAGGAGGGGGAGGTACCTGAACCAAACAAGAGAAACACTCTGAAGATGGGGGTTGATACCAGTCCATTTACAGAAGAAAGGGTTCTGAAAGAACTAATAAAATTGAAGGTGGACAAAGCAATGGGGCCTGATGGGATTCACCCAAGAATTCTAAAAGAACTAAGGGTAGAACTAGTGACACCGACGACTACTGTCTTTAACAAATCATGGGAGGATGGGGCGGTACTTGAGAACTGGAGGAGGGTGGGTGTGATTCCTCTTCACAAAAGTGGGAGCAGGACAGAGGCAGGAAACTACAGACCAGTTAGTTTGACCTCAGTGGTAGGGAAAATGATGGAATCATTTCTGAAGGAAAGAATTGTTGAGTATCTAGAGGCCAGTGGGGCACAGAAACATAGAAACATAGACTTTGACGGCAGATAAGGACCACTTGGCCCACCCAGTCTGCCCATGTCCCTACCTACTGGATAAGCTGCAGATTTTAGTTAACCAACAGCCTACTTCCTGACCACCCCCACTACAATTGCTTTATGTCTGTCCCATGCATGTTTGAATTCCCCCACTGTTTTAGACCCAACAACCTCCCCAGGAAGGGGGTTCCATGCATCCACCACTCTCTCCATGAAAAAAAATTTCCTCACATTACCCCTGGGCCATCCCCCCAATCTTTAAATTGTGCCCCCTTGTTCTTACACATCTCTTTTTCTGAAAGATGCTACCCTCTTGGACTTTGTTGATTCCCTTGAGTACTTGAACATTTCTTTCATGTCCCCCCTGTCCCTCCTTTCATCAAGGGTAAACATATTAAGCTCTCTGTCTCTCTTCATATGGTTTCTGATGCAGACCCTGCACCATTTTAGTTGCCCACCTCTGGACTGCTTCCATCCTGTCTACGTCCTTGCGTAGATGAGGTCTCCAAAACTGCACACAGTACTCCAGATGGGGTCTCACCAACTGTCTGTACAGAGGGATAACCACTTCCCTTTTTCTAATTGTGATACCCCTTCCTATGCATCCCAGTATCCCCCTGGCTCTCCTTACTGACTTCTCACATTGCTTACCCACCTTTAGATCATCTGATATGACTACCCCCAGGTCCCTTTCCATTTTTGTTGTTATTAGTACCTCCCCTGCTATTGTGCACTCTTCTCCTGGGTTTTTGTTTCCCAGGTGCATTACTTTGGACTTCTTTGCATTGAATCTAAGTTTCCATATGTCTGACCATTCCTCCAACCTTGCCAAGTCCCTTCTCATCCTTTCTACTTCCCCTTGTGTATCAACTCTGTTACAGATCTTTGTTTCATCTGCAAAGAGGCATACCTTTCCCTCCAGACCCTCTGCAGTGTCACCTATAAAGATGTTAAAGATGACTGGACTTAGTGCTGAGCCCTGAGGTACTACGGGACCCAAGGCAGTATGGATTCATGATGGGAAGGTCATGTCAGATGAATCTAATAGGTTTCTTTGACTGGGTGACCAAAGAAGTAGACCAGGGAGGGGCTGTGGACATGGCTTACCTAGATTTTAGCAAGGCATTTGATACAGTCCCACATAAAAGATTAATACACAAGTTAGCCAGCCTTGGAGTGGGTCCCAAGGTGGTAGCCTGGATAAAAAATTGGCTAGACAAGAGGACGCAAAGGGTAGTAGTAAACGGAGTCCACAGTGAAGAAAGGAGGGTTACTAGCAGGGTACCACAGGGTTCAGTACTGGGACTAGTCCTTTTTAATGTCTTAATAACTGACATTGCAGAGGAACTGGAAGGAAAAGTATGTCTCATTGCAGACGACACAAAGATCTGCAACAGGGTTGATACACAAGATGGAGTGGAAAGGATGAGAAGGGACTTGGCAAGGTTGGAGGAATGGTCAAATATATGGCAGCTCAGATTCAATGCAAAGAAGTGTAAGGTAATGCATCTGAGAAACAAAAACCCAGGGGAAGAGTACACAATGGGGGTGAGATACTGACAACAGTAAAAATGGAAAGGGACCTGGGGGTAATTACATCAGATGACCTAAAGGTGGGCAAGCAATATGAGAAGGCAGTAAGGAAGGCTGGGGGGATACTGGGATGCATAGGGAGATGCATCAATAGTAGAAAACAGGAAGTTGTTATCCCTCTGTACAGACAGTTGGTGAGACCCCATCTGGAGTACTATGTGCAGTTCTGGAGACCCCATCTCCACAAAGATGTAGACAGTGTAGAGGCTGTCCAGAGGAGGGCAACCAAAATGGTGCAGGGTCTGCACCAGGAGACATACGAAAAAAGACTAAAGGAGCCTAATATGTATACCCTTGAGGAAAGAAGGGAGAGAGGGGATGTGATAGAAACTTTCAAGTACCTCAAGGGAATCAACAAAGTCCAAGAGGGTAGCATCTTTCAGAAAAGAGATATGCAAGAACAAGGGGGCACAATTTGAAGATAGAGGGGGAATGGCTCCGAGGTAATGTGAGGAAGTATTTTTTCATGAGAGGGTTGTGGATGCATTGAACAACCTCCCTGAGGAGGTTGTGGAGTCAAGAACAGTGGGGGAATTCAAGAATGCATGGGACAGACATAAGGCAGTCCTGTTCGGGAGGGTAGGAGGAAGTAAGCTGTTGGTTAACTAGGATCTGCAGCTTATCTGTTAGGTAGGAAAATGGGCAGACTAGGTGGGCCAAGCGGTCCTTATCTGCCCTTCAAATTCTATGTTTCTGAGTAGGTGGGGGAATCACTGCACCACCAGGGATACATTTCTTGCAATATTCAGGGCCAGTGCAGCTACAGGTGGGGAGGGGGGACCACTGGACCACCAGGGATACATGTAGTACAATATTCGGGGCCAGTGCAGCTATGGGCGGGGAGGACCACTATACCACCAGGAATACATGTCTTATAATATTCGGGGCCAGTGCCACTACGGGTAGGGAGGGGGACCACTATACCACCAGGGTGGGTTGTGGTGCTGCGACTGTTCTGACAGCCCTGCAGGGTGCCTAGCATATTTGGCCAGGCACATCCCTGCAAGGCACATGCAGATGGGGCCATAATGACATGCAAATGGCCCCATTGCACCTTGCATGCCTAATGGACCCATTTGCATGTCTGTGATTGTGAATGGTGGTTCTGGGCGCAGCGCATCCTGAGATGTGCTGCCCCATTGGGTTCCCATCCTGACGTGGAGGATGCGCCAATGCAACCTGGGCTGGCGCATGTGTGGTATTCACAGTGTGGATGTGCCAGGGGCATTCCCCCATGCATCTTCTGTGAATACCACAGTATGTGTTCAGTGCATCTCCATTGTGCTGGGGCAGTCGAGATGCACTGAGCGCATCTCCTTTGTGAATCCTGCCCCACAGGTGTAACAGGGAGGTAAGTAACCAGAGCCACTGTTTTTTCAGAACATTATAAGTAAAAAAACCTGCCTGTTTTGGCAGCCATATCTGTTCCCTTACTTAGCACAGTCAGTAATGAACAGTCTTAGTACTGTTTAACAGCAACCCCCTCTCTCAGAAATAACAAAACTGACATATCTGAAAAGATCCTTTTGTTTTCCTCACTGAAGCAAAATAAATTATTAATTGCTTTTCTGTTTTGAAAGACACAATCGCAGTCCTCCTGAGCTTCACACTGTTTTGTTTTTTATATGTAAAGAAAAGCCCTAACCTGCAAAATAAGTACTGTTTCTGTTCTATGTGTGCTCTCTAAGTGGAGAATGACTTGTTGGGGAAGTCTGTGTAGGACAGCAAAAAACCACAGGAACTACAAGTATGGGAGCCACTTTAGAGCATAAGTCCTAATGCAAAGCTGAAAATTTTGTGTAGTTCCAGCAGCTGGAGGGACTACTTACTATATAATTTTATTTATTTATTTAAATTTTTGTAACCGGATGGGCCCACTGAGACCTTGACAGTCCTTTTTCAGGGGTGACCTGGGATTAGTTACATGTACCTAAGGGAGATGAAAAACCAATGCTTTGATACAAACAGGGGAGCAAGACAATTACGCAGTGCAAGACACTATCAATTCAGCATATGCTACATCGTACACAGAATCTAAAACAGCAACTGGACATTTAGTTAGGAACAGACAGATCAATAGAACAGCTTAGCTAAGTGCTCATGCAGCATTGTATTGTCCTACTTTGCATATCCTCCCATCTATAGCCTGTGGAAACCGATTCCGACTGTCTCCCCTTTATGGGGAGAAAGACTTTCAGACGGCCTCATTTGAGGCAGCAGCACGTTGTCCCAGTGCCTAGGTGTGTCATACAATGCATGCAAACTTTTAAAGTTTTGCATATTTTAACATAATTATTTTAATTCCTAAAGACATTATTTAAAATAGCCATTTTATAAGTGCAATAACATACTCCAAGTGTGTGCATTATGCTAGATTGCCGCACTTACCAGATGGTTGAAAGCATTTGACCTGTGGCCGTGTGCCTCACATCACATCTAGTGTGAGTGGCGATCTAGCACTGTGCATAGTGTTCTCTTGTGTTAATAGAAACATAAAAAAAATAGACTTTGATGACAGATAAGGACCACTTGGCCCACTTAGTCTGCCCATTTCCCTACCTACAGGATAAGCTGCAGATCCTAGTTAACCAACAACCTATTTCTTCCTACCCCCCCACAAGAATTGCCTTATGTCTGTCCCATGCATTCTTGAATTCTCCCACAGTTTTAGACCCCACAACCTCCTCAGGAAGGCTGTTCCAGTGCATCCACGAACCTCTCTGTGAAAAATACTTCCTCACATTGCCCCGGAACCACCCCCATCTTTAAATTGTGTCCCCTTGTTCTTGCACGCTCTTTTTCTGAAAGATGCTACTCTCTTGGACTTTGTTGATTCCACTGAGGTACTTAAAAGTTTCTATCATGCCCCCTCTCTTCTTTTCTCAAGGGTATACATATTAAGCTCCTTTAGTCTCTCCTCAGACGGCTTCTCTTGCAGATCCTGCACCATTTTAGTTGTCCTCCTCTGACTGCCTCTATCCAGTCTATGTCCTTGCAGAGACAGGGTCTCCAGAACTGGACACAGTACTCCAGATGGGGTCTCACCAACTGTCTGTACAGAGGGATAACAACTTCCTGTTTTCTGCTGGTGATGCCTCTCCTATGCATTCCAGTGTACCCCAGCCCTCCTACTGCCTTCTCACATTGCTTGCTAGCCTTAAGGTCATCTGATATGATTACCCCAGGTCCCTTTCCTTTTGTTGTTGTTACTACCTCCCCATTGTGTAATCTTCCCTGGGTTCTTGTTTCCCAGGTGCATTATTTTGCACTTCTTTGCATTGAATCCTAGCTGCCATACTTCTGACCATTCCTCCAACCTTGCCAAGTCCCTTCTCATCCTTTCCACCCCTCCTTGTGTATCAACCCCATTGCAGATCTTTGTGTCATCTGCAAAGAGGCATACTTTTCCTTCCAGTCCCTCTGCAATATCACTTATAAAGACATTAAAAAGGACTGGACCCAATACTGAACCCTGAGGTACTCCACTAGTAACCCCTCTTTCTTCAGAGTGGACTCCATTTACAATTACCTTCTGTGTTCTGTTGTCCAGCCAATGTTTACAGGCTACCACCCTGGACCCACTCCCAGGCTGGTTAATTTGACTATTAATCTTTTGTGTGGGACTGTGTCAAATGCCTTGCTAAAGTCTAGGTAGGCCATGTCACAGCCCTCCCTGGTCTACTACTTTGGTCACCCAGTCAAAGAAATCTATTAGATTCATCTGACATGACCTTCCCACTGTGAACCCATGCTGCCTTGGGTCCTGTGCCCCACTGGCCTCCAGGTACTCAACAATTCTTTCCTTCAGAAGTGACTTCATCACTTTCCCTACCACAGAGGTCATATTGACAGGTCTGTAGTTTCCTGCCTCTGTCTTGGTCCCACTTTTGTGAAGGGGAATCACATCCACCTTCCTCCAGTCCTCGGGTACCACACCATCCTCCCATGATTTATTAAAAAGAGTAGTCAGTGGTTTCACTAGTTCCTCCCTTAATTCGTTTAGAATTCTGGGGTGAATTCCATCAGGCCCCATTGCTTTGTCCACCTTCAGTTTTAGAAGTTCTTACAGAACCCTTTCTTCTGTGAAAGGGCTGGGATCGACCACCCCTATCAAGAGTGCTTCTGTTAATTGGATTATGCACTTTCCCCTCATCGTTTGTGAATACTGAGCAGAATTATTCATTCAGTATCCCTGCTTCTTCACTGTCCCCCTATGCCTACCCGCCATTCATTCTATTCAGCCTCAGTATCCCTCCCTTTGTCTTTCTGCACTCTCTGATGTACCTATAAAAGGTTTTATCCCCTTCTTAACCGAGTTGGTTATCTTTTCCTCAGTTTGGTTCTTTGCTATTCTGACTTCCCTCCCTGCTTCCTTCTGCCTTAACTGGTACAGCTCTCTGTCCTGCTCCTTCTGTGTTTCTTTATACTTCCTGAATGCTATCTTTTTCTCCCTGACTTTCCCAGCCACCTCTTTTGAGAACCATAGTGGCTTTTTCTTTTGTTTTGATTTGTTTATTTGCTTCACACAAAGGCTTGTTGCCTCTGTGATGGCAGTTTTGATGATTCCCCATTGTTGTTCCACCCCTCCTTCTAGCCTGTTTGCTAGTGCTTTTCTGAGGCACTCTCCCATCTTGCTAAAGTCAGCCCTCCTGAAGTCCAGTAACCTCACTTTTGTATGGCTTGACTCTGTAGCTGAGTTTAACGTGAAGCACACTGTTTGATGGCAACCCACTTCTAGATCTGAGATCTTCTCACTGCCCCCATTTGAGAGTACGAGGTCTAAGACTGCTCACTCATGAGTGGGTTCTGAAACTAGCTGTCTGAGGCCTGCCACCTATGGGGCATCGAGAATGGCCCTGCTCTTGGATGTGGCTGCAGTAAATGTGTTCCAGTTAACATCTGGCATAGTCAGGTCTCCCATCAACAGTATCTCCCCTTTCTCTGCCATCCTAATAATGCCTTCTGTCATATCCTTGTCCATTCCCTCCCCCTGACATGGGGGTCTGTACACAACCCCCGTACAGATTGTGGTGCCCTTTCCAATCTCCAAGGTGACCCACAGTGCCTCCTCTCCTCCCTGTTTACTCTTTTGTTCAGTTGCTTTTATCCCTTCCGTTACATAGAGAGCTACTCCTCCCCCTCTTCTCTCCTGCCTGTCTCTCCTGTAGGCTATGTACCCTGGTATGTTAGCATCCCAGTCATGGTTCTCTGTGTACCATGTTTCTGTGACTGCTATGATATCAAGGCATCCCTCTTCCATCAAGGCCACCAGCTCAGGGAGCTTGTTGCCCAGACTACGGGCATTGGTACTCATTACCCTCCATTTCCTGGTGGCCTTACTCCTTTTTGCCCCATCCCTGTCCTTCTTGCCTTTGTCACTTTCCCCATTTACCCCTGCCCTTCTCCCTATCGCCACCTCTATGTTGGTGTTTACCGCACTTACTACCGTGATTTTTTGGGGGGGGGCTAGGTCC
Organism: Neoceratodus forsteri; assembly: GCA_016271365.2. NCBI lineage: Eukaryota > Metazoa > Chordata > Ceratodontiformes > Ceratodontidae > Neoceratodus > Neoceratodus forsteri. The sequence goes on from CM057455.1 coordinate 1,557,965,362, forward strand.
CACACTTGGCTAGTTTAAATGCTTGCCAATTAAGCATTTAAACCTATCACCTAGGATCCTAACGCTAGCATAAGCCATGTAAAATTTAGACATATTTCCTTTGGAGGTATCAAAATAGGCCAACAAACCAGAGTACAAGTATACCATGGGCAGTCGCTTGACAGGCTTTGGGAGTAAGACTTAGCCTGATTCTGAAGGCAGGTTACACAATCGGGGTGAGTGCAGCAATATGCAGCTGTAAGAGCTATCTAGCAAAAGTTGTTAGAAGTACTGTCAGTCACCAGTGTTCGAGCGGTTTGACTGCTGGAGGGGCAGATGAAGCAAAGTGCTGATGCAACTTCTGGTCAGGGATCTAGAGGGATACAGTAATAGCACTGAGCAGGAAGAAACCTAAATGTTTAATAAAATAAACTAAGATCCAAATGGCTTGTGTCTTGCAACAGGTTGAAAAGGGTGCTGTTATTTAAAACCATGTTTCTGTGGAGCGTGGGGTATGCTCAGGTGCTGATGTCACTTTCAGTTTTGGAGAATAAAATAAGGGCCCTTGCAAGTTAAGGTGAACTCAGCAATGGTGGCAAGATACAGGTAAGAGTCTGTAGAAAGAGAAAGCAGGGAGGTCAGTCACCCTGTCATTTAGCAGATCTGACCTGAAAATTTATTTATTTATTTATTTAGAAGAGATTCACCAGGAAAGCAGCATGAACTGTGAAACAGCTAATTTCCGGAAGCATCCTGTGGGGAGGGGGATTACATAAGGAGGAGGCAGGAGCCCAACATCAGGAGAACATTGTACAGAATCATTAAATTTTTCTGACAACTAAGTAACAAAAAGCAATTACATAATTAGAAATACATGGACATAATATCCAAAAATATTTAAATGTACAAATATATGGGTTAAGACAGCAGTTCTACTGACACAGTGCCAATACGGCAATGTTTTGGCATAACAATGGACTTGATCCTTGTGACAAAGCCAGTTTATGATGGAAGGAAGGAACTGGCAGCTGAGAACAATGCTACCAATTTAAGGGGTAGTTGTAGGAAGGAACCTGCTGCTCAGAACAGTGCTACTAGTTTAAGGGTTAGTTGTAGGGTGGGGGCAGGCAAGGGATGGAAGTGAAATTGTAGAGGAGGGAAGGGAGAGGATTACTAGGCACAAGATTGTTATCCCTATGTAACCCCCCTACAAATAGGGGTTCCCAAAAAGTCTTCCTTGAGCTTGCCTAAATGCTCACTGCCAGGCTAGTGTCCTGCGCTTTAGCAGTTTAAATGTGATAGCCAGAGAGTACCCGTATAGCCTAAGTGTACTGTCTCTTTAAGAGCTGCCAAGATTGCAGTCATAATAATCTGAGAGGGAGCTCTGTTGAAAGATGTAACTGTTTGTTGAAAATCATTTAGAGTGATAATTATAATGTAGTTTGTCTAACCTGCCTTCTTTGCAGCAAGGACTGTTTTGTTTATCTACACTATCTTGGTCCTGGACTGCCGAATTGGACCAGTCAGTACTGGTGGAACCTAAAATGGAGCCGGACTACAAGAGCTGTCTGGAATCAAAATTTGTAGGAATTGTAGTTTGGGTCTTTTGGCGCCTTTTTGCACCTGAAAGGGGAGCCTTTGTTGTGACTGACAGACAGATCAGCCAACCGAACCTTTTGGATTCTGAGGAAAGTCCCAGGTTTGCTGGCAGTTGAGTCATATCTAAGTTGGGAGCTGAAGAGGCAACAGCTTGAGACAGTCAAGCAGATGTCTGAGTAGTTTCACGCAGGAGAACTGTGGAAAGGCCTGAGTTGTGGCCTGCATGTCTGTCTGCTGCCCCTGAGAGGGAGAGGAGAGAAGAGAATTATTTTGGACTAAATCCAAGTTTGTGAGAACGAAGTAAGCCACTGATTTTTTTACCAGGCTCATACCTGAAGAAGATCGAAGATTTTGCTGAATGCGATCGGTCTGTCAGGATTTCCAGCTGCTTTTGAATCCCCGGTTTGTGCAGAGACTTTGCGATCATGACCGGAGAGCAGTTTACCTGGTACTGTAGAATCCTTTACATGTAAATGTGCTCTGTATTGAAAGTGGGTCATGATTTGGTTTCCCACTGTGTGAATTGTGTTCTGCTTGCTGGTATCATAGAATCCTTTACATGTAAATGTGCTGTGTATTGAAAGTGGGTCGTGATTTGGTTCCCCACTGTGTGAACTGTGTTCTGCTTGCTGGAAGCTTTATCCAGCCTAATCGGACTGAATATGCGTTCATCTCCATTCGGCCTGGGCCATGCCACGCTGGTCCTGCCAGACTACCCCACTGCACAGAGAAAGCCACCGATGAGAGACCTGCCTGGGGATCAGCCCCGTGCTCCACGCTTGAACAGGAATGATGCCTTGGCGAATCATGTGGGCCCTGCTTCTCCTGGCACTCCAGATTAACCACCTGCTGTCTCGATTTTCGTCCAGCCTGTGTCCAGTTTGGGTATCATGAGTAATCATCAGGGTAGCTCCCTGCAACAACAGCCTAATCTAAAAGTGTGTCATCTGACTGTCTTGTTTTCTTTTCACGAACTGAGCCTTCTGGTTCCAGATTACAAATAGTGTGTGTGTTGTGCATGTTATTTTGCTTCCATCACAGGGCACTAACCAACTGCAATGTTCCTGGCTAGCCCACTGTTCTCCATCTGGGTACCCAGGGTGTGTGACTGTTTATGAACCCTGAAGTGCATGCATAACTGTTTGATTGATACAGCCTTTAAGCAAATGAACCTGATTACGCCCCTCCCTTGTTCAAGTCCCTTAAATAAATCAGATCTCTTTTTTGCATTTACCCTGACTGTGGTTCCAGTTTGTGCAAGAGTACTGTACTGCTGTTATTTGCTGTGTATAACCTTGTTTTACAGGGGGTTCCCAGGGCCAAGCCAGAGGAAAGCCCTGGTAGTAAGTGCAAACAGTGTGGGCACTTGTGTGGTTTAACAGGGGTATTGTGAAAGTGATTATTGTGTATTATTCTGGCCACTAGTAAGGAAAGGGGGGGTTACAGTGTTCTGGAGGGTTGTGCCCAGGTTAGCTTGACCACTATCAACCCTGACCTCCGGGTGGAGGCACCTGCTTCAGAACTCAGGCCCCTTAACCTGCTACTAGCCAAGCCAGCAGGGGTAGTAGCCCTTGGGATAGCGCCACCTAAGGGTTACACCTATGTGAATACATGATGGGAGGAAGCTAGAGGGGAGAGGTGAGGGGAGAGGAGAGGGGAAGGTGTAACCAGGGCCTTCATCCCTTCAGTATGCTGAGAACCCTGCAAGGGGGGGAAAAGGACTATGGGAGAGGAGGGGAAGAGAGAGGAGGGAGAAAGTGTAAACAGGGCCTTCACCCCTTCAGGATGTTGAGAACCCTGCAAGGGGGAGTGGACCATGGGACATGGACATAGACTAGAGGGGGGTTGGGACAGCAGGCAGCTGTCAACATCAGTAGTAAAGAAAGGGGTGTAAGGGGAGTAGGAGTGAACAGAGTAATTAAAGAATGGGGAAGATTAAAGGGAAAGGGGTAGCCAGGACTTTGACCTCTTCAGGATACAGAGAACCCTGCAAGGGGATGGGGAGTTGGCAGGGGACAATGGGGAAGAAAAGTAACATACATATGGGTGAGAGTGAAGTGAGGAAGTAGGGAGGGAGTAGGTGTTGAAGGGGAGGGGAGGGCAAAGTAAATGGGATAGTGGAAAGTTATAATGTCTAGTGTCAAGAGGGGTGTTGAAATAAAATAATGATTAGTTACAGTTGCAGCAGTGTACTGTGTGCTTTCAAAAGAGGAGTACAAGGGATTGGCAAGATTGGGCGGAGCGAATTTAGAGGGGGAGAGAGTCCCAGGAGAAAGGGAATTTGTACGAGAAGGCATTGTGACCAGTTGATGTATGCTGCAGTGGGAGGGTGAGAGTTCCTGTGTGTTGAGGATCAGAGTGAGTAGAAGGAGGTGGTGGGGGGGGGTCAACAAAAGGGAGGACAGATAAAATAGCAGAAAGCCTAGCCAGTATTTACCTACTAGATTAGCTGTGTGGGACAGGCGCCTGGCAGTGAGGGAGGGGAAGGAAAAGGAAGTATAAAGATTGCAGTGGTGAGTGAGAGGGGGGTAGCTGAGGATAAAGCAGCAGAAGGAATTGAAGAGGGTGTCCAGCCTGGCTAGGGTGGTCTTAGGGGCAGAATTGCAGACAATGTCCCCAAAGTCGAAGACTGGGAGAATCATCTTTTGGACAATTTCGCACCTGGCTAACATGGGCAGGCAGCTGCGATGTCTGTAAAGGGCACTGAGCTTAGGAAGGAGTTTTTTTGTGAATGGCATCAACGTGTACACCGAAGTCTAGATTTTTGTCTAGTCATAGCCCAAGGTACCTAAAAGAAGAGACGTCGTCCAGTTTGGAACTGATCAGAATATGAAAGCTGAGAGTGGAGTCCAGTTTGGACCTAGCTTTTGTCTGGTGCAAAAGTCATTACAACCATTTTTTTGGCATTCAGAGAAAGTTGGTTAGCACTAAACCAGTGCTGTACATTGTTAAATTCCAGTTGGAGACTGGTAGTTACATCGGCATGAGGAACTTCCAGAGGAGAATATCACAGTGTCATCAGCATACATGTGTATGCTGGTGGATGAGCAGGTGTCAGGGAGATCATTCAGGAAGATGGAAAATAAAATAGGTCTGAGTACTGAGCCTTGGGGGACACCTGTGTTAATTGTGAGGGGGGGAGTTGAATTGCCAACTCTGACAGATTGGGACTGGCCAGTAATGTATGACCGGAACCAGTTGGTAGCTGTATCGGAGAGGCCGGCAGCTGTCAGCTTGAAGAGAAGAAGGGAATGGGTGACAGTGTCGAAGGCTTTAGCCAGGTCAACAAAGTTGGCAGAGGTGATGCATCCCTGTGAGAATGGAGTCAGAGAGTCAGAGTAGGGAGGTGGTTATGGAGTGTTTTTTTATGGAAACCAGACTGGAAAGGGGTGAAGAAGAAGAAGGAGGAGTTGAGGAAGGTGGAGAGTTGCTCCAGTGCCAGGTGCTCTTGAACCTTAACAAGGATTGGCAGTAGGGATATGGGGTGGAAATTCCTAGGGTTGGAGGGGTCACCCCCTTTGGGAAGAGGGACCACGGTGGCAGACTTCAAAGTCTTAGGTACAGTTGCGTGTGAGAAGGAGAGGGTCAGGAGATTTATCAGGGGAAGGGCAATAGCATACGCAGAAAGATGTAAAAGTTTGGGGTCAGGACCATCAGGGCTCTTTCCTTTGTTGGGATTCAGGGCAAGTAGTACATGCAGGGTGTCATCAGGGTGGACTGGTTTGAAGGTGAAGCATGAGGTGGTAGGGGGATTGTGAGTAAGTTAGAGGGTGGGAGAGCTATTGGTGGAAGAGAAGCAAGGAGAGAGGAGGCACAGGTAGTAAAGAAGTTATTGAATTCCACAGCCATGGAAAGTGGGTCATCACGTAAATGGGTCCCAATTTTGAGGACTGGGGAAGGGGAGTTGGGAGGGTAGGGAGAACAAGGCATGGATAACTTTCCAGAATTTGGAACGGTTGTATATGTTGTCATGGAAGGAGGTTTTGAAATAGTCTGCTTTAGCGAGGCGAATGGTACAGGTGCAGGCATTCCAGAGTGTACGGTAGCACTGAAGGTCTTGCTGGGTGCCTGAGGTCTTGTATGCGGCCCATGCTTGATCTCGTATTTGTTGACAGGTAATGAGTTCTGCAGAGACTCAGGGCAGGTGGCTACCATGGACCCTTGCATTTCGTAGTGGGGCATGGTGGTCCCAGACCCAAAAGAATCGCGAGGTAAAGAAGGACAGAGTTATGTCAGTAGAGGGGACAAAGGAGATGAGTGACCAGTTTGTACTGGTGAGTTCTGTGTGGATGGCGGTAGTGTCAAGGGAATGGAAAGAGTGAATATTAAGAATAATAGGAGGGGACTTTGTACAGCAGATGTTGTGCATGCAGTAGACCATGTGTTGGTCACTAAGGGCATCAGAGAGTGGACTAGACTTGATTACGTGATGTGGATGAGAAGACAGAACCCAGTCAAGTATGGTATGTTTACCAGTTTTATGGTTTAGGCACGTGGGGTCGTCTATTAATTGCTTTAGGTTTAGGGATGCTGCGTGTGTACAGACTTTGGATTGTTTGCTGGACAGCCAGTTTATGTTAAAATCCCCAAGGAAGTACAATCCCCCCAAGGGTGGCAAGGGATGTGATGGTGGAGAGGAGATTCAAGGTAGATGACAGCTCAGAGACAGAGAGGTTGGGACAGCAGTAGACCCCGCCAACATAAATGGGGAGGAAGGAGGGGAAGGATATTTTTATTAGGAGCAGCTCATAGACAGAGGGGAAGGAGACAGATAAGCAGATAGAGTAATTAATAGAAGAGGTGATATACATAGCGACACCCCCAGCCCTGGACCTAAGGTCTTGGTGGACAATAGAATACCTAGGGATGGAGACATCTCTGTCTGGGATTTTAGTACTGAGCCACGTCTCAGAGATGATGAGAATAGATGGTTTTAGTTGTAGTACGAGTGGCTGCGTGAGGTATATTTTGGGGAGAAGGCTTCTAATATTTAAGTGGGCTATACTTAACCCCTTAGGGAAATTAGTTTTGTTGATAAGGGGGAAACCTGGGTTAGGTTCAGTGTCGCCAGCTGAGAGGAGTAGAAGTAATAAGAGTGACCGGGATACTATAGCTGCTCAGTTCTTTTTCCATGTGCATGTCTAGCTGGAGGAGGGGAAGGTGTCAGTTGTCCAAGTATGGTGCATGGTAAAGGCTCGAATGGTAGCCAGGTGGAGCCCCGATCCATATAAGAAACCAGCCAGGGTGCCAGGGTGAGTGAAGGGCAGCGGACAAGCAGGGGAATGTAAGGGTGGGTGAGAGTGATGCGGAGCAGATTGGAGTTGGGCGAGGGAGGGAGAGTTCAGATAAATGTAGAAGGGATGTAGGAGAGAAGAGAAGAGGAATGCAGGCGAGAAAGAGGAGCAGCATGATCGAGCACTAAGTGACAGCAGGATTATTGGGTGACAAAGTAGGTAAATTGGTGTTTGTAATGGCCAGGTAAGTAGTTCTGCATATAAATCAAATTAATATTGGTGCCATAATAGGTATGTGGTATTTCTGTTGGCCACTATGAGCTGCTTTGTGTACAAAGGAGAACTAGGAGTGTAGAAAGCAAGACTATTTGATATTGCAATAGAGATAGGTGCTAGATGGTAATATAGTCGGGGGGGCTTAGTGAGGTCAAGAAATAAATTAGGATGGGAGAAAAATAGGGAGTTCTGCTATTAACAGCAATGTTTCAGCAGCTGGTGAGCACAGATTAGAGGGAAAGTAATGCACACTAGAGGAAGGTAACTAGTGGACAAGATAGTGCAAGCTGTGGCAAAGATTAAGCTGAAGGCACTAAAAAGAAAAAATTTCACTAATACGTTTGGTAGAGAATACGAGGTGGCAGTTTAGCAGTGACCAATTAGCTATACGAGCCGACTGAACTAATGAGTGGGCAGGGGAGAAAACGAGGAGGAGCTATGGTCTATTTAATAGAGGCTGGGGTGATGAGGGTAGGTGGGACTAAAATAAATATGTGGTACAGCGAATTCTTGCAAGTGCAGCAGTAGAAGGAAAGTCAGTTCATACAGCAGGGACTGCTCTTCAGAATTTGAAAAAAGCCACCATAAATCTTACAGCTTCAGTCAGGTTAGGGAGCCAATGGTGAAGAAGCTGTAAGTTCAACTAGCCAATCAGAGAAGTGACTTTCAGACTGTGGTTCCCCGATGGAAATGCATACCTTGTAGTTAGCAAGCGAGTAGAAGATGCCATGCGACCAGCAGAGGTCCGAGCCAGGGATGCAAGCCCGTACAGGGCAGGTCCTGAAAGAGAGGGAGAGAGAAGGGAGTCACTACAGTTAAAGGCCATGGTTGGCACCAGGCATGAACAAGTGGGAGGGCCTATGGGCAGGAAACAAAAGGCAGGGGGAGAAGTGCGAGAAGTAAGCGTGTGTGATAGGTAAGGGATAGCCAGATGATGGGGGATGTGACTGGAAGCAGAAAGAGAAGAGCAATTAACTAGAGACAAAAGGAGAGGACAAAACTTAGTATGGAGGAGAGAGAAAGAAAATGACGTGCAGAGGAGCAGCAGTGGAAGTCAGAGGTGCAAGTGGCAGAGAGTTGCAGCTTAATAGTGAAAAGTACAGAGCAGGTTAGGCAGAAATCTGCTCAGGTACTGAGAGGTCATAGGGATAAGAAAGTAAAATAAAGGGTTTGGGATGGAAGAGTGCAGGAGGGGCTTAGCGAGGGTAGTGAGTGAGAGGTACAGCATAGGCACACTGAGCAGCTTAGGCAGAAGGCTGCTATGGTATAGAGAGGACTTGAGGAAAGAAAGAAGAGAGGAACTGGAATGTGTTAGTAGGCAGGAAGAGTAAAAAAAACAGGCTGTGGGCAGAGTCAGAAATTCAGCAGTAGTACAGCTAGATGGAAGCAGTAATAGGCAGGTTCACTTCAGAATTACACTGGTATAACAGGTAAATAACACTAGCAGCTAACATAAGCATATGCGTCTTTAACAGTAACCCCAGTAAAAATAATACTAGCTTAAACAATTTAAAATATGAGGTACAGCGAATTGTTGCAAATGCAGCCGTAGAAGGAAAGTCAGTTCATACGTCAGGGACTGCTCTTCAGAATTTGAAAAAAGCCGCCAAAAATCCTACAGCTTCAGTTGGGCTAGAGAGCCAATGGTGAAGATGCTGTAAATTCGACTAGTCAATGGGAGAAGTGGCTTTCAAACTGCTGTTCTCCGATGAAAATGCATATCTTGCAGTTAGTAAGTGGGTGGAAGATGCCGTGCAGCTGGCAGGGGTCCAAGCTGGGGCCGCAAGTCCTTGCAGTTATCGAGCGAGCGGAAGATGCCGTGTAGCCAGCAGGGTCCGAGCCGGGGCTACAAACCCATACAGAGCAGGTCCTTGCAGATAGCAAGCGGCCAGCAGGTGTCCGAGCCAGTGCCACAAGCCCGTACAGGGCAGATCCTTGCAGTTAGCAAGTGGGAAGAATATGCCATGTGGCTGGCAGGGGTCCGAGCCGGGGGCCACAAGCCTGTACAGGGCAGGTCCTTGCAGTTAGCAAGAGGGCGGAAGATGCCGTGCAGCCAGCAGGGGTCTGTGCTGGGGCTGCATGCCCATACCGGGCAGATCCTTGCAGTTAGCAAGCGGGTAGAAGATGCCATGTGACTGACAGGGGTCCGAGGCAGGGCTGCATGCCCTTACAGGGCAGGTCCTTGCAGTTAGCGAGCTGGCAGGGGTCTGAGCCGGGGCCGGAAGCCCATACAGTGCAGGTCCTTGCAGTTAATGAGGGGGCGTAAGATGCCATGTGACTGGCAGGGATCCGAGCCAGGGCCACAAGCCCATACAGGGCAGGTCCTTGCAGTTATCGAGGGGGCGGAAGATGCCATGTGGCCAGCAAGGGTTCGAGCCAGGGCCACAAACCCATACAGAGCAGGCCCTTGCAGTTAGCGAGTGGGCAGCAGATGGCATGCCGCAAGCCCATACAGGGCAGGTCCTTGCAGTTAGCGAGTGGAAAGAAGATGCCATATGGCTGGCAGGGATCCAAGCCGGGGCCACAAGCCTGTACAAAGCAGGTCCTGAAAGAGAAAATAACATGAGAAACAGAAGTTTATAAACTATATTGCATTTGTTGTTTAGATTAAGAGCATGGGGAGAAAGCCAGATGGTGTTCTGGAAAAGTGAAATAGGTATTAGGTGCAGGGATTATGATATATGTGTGAGCTAATGGAAGGTGGCAGGGATGGTGAGGGCCTTGCGTGTGCCAGGTGTAACTCAGCACCTAGCGGTAGGACATTTGGGAGCTTAAATAGAACATTAGAAAAGTGACAGCTGTACCCAGGCGCTACAAAAATGCCTGATTAGTGCTTTCAGACAGTACTTTTTTTTTAATTACCTCTAATTGTTTTTTTATCTGTTTAAATAGTGGCTTTCAACTGTCACTTTCTATTGCTGTCAGCCACCATCTCATGAGCTGCAGAGAGCTTCCTGAGCTCACTTTATGCTAATATGTCTTGCCAACCAATAGCAGAGGTCAAACAGCATATTAGCATACAGTGAGCTCAGGGATCTCACTGCTGCTCATGAGGTGGTGGCTGCCAGCAACAGAAAAGTTGTGGGTAGCTGTTTTAAATTATTAAAAAAAAAGTTGTTACTGTCTGAAAGCACTGATTGAGAGTTTATATAGTGTCTGAGGAAAGTTGTGTCTTTTCCAGTGTTTTCCTTTAAGGACAGGCTGGCTAGAATGCTTAACATCAGGGCACTGGAGACATTTATCGCCAATCCCTGGTGAGCATGTTTGTAAGTAAGTAAAAGTTTATTTATAAGCGCTTTTCAAAAACCAAAGTGCTGTACAATAACAACATTAAATAATAGACATAATATTAACAATAAAATCATTCTTTAAATGCTTTTAAAAACAAAAAGGGTTTAAGCTCAGATTTGAAACTCTCGACGGTCAGGCAGCCTCGTATCCGGTAAGGTACAGAATTCCACAGGGTGGGGACAGCGTAAGAAAATGCACGTGCCCCAGATGTCTTTAAACAAACCCTGGGAATCTCTAGCAATCCCTCGTCGGTGGATCGGAGTGAGCGAGAGGGACAGTAGGGAGTAAGGAGATCTTGCAGATACCGTGGGTCCTGTTCGCAGTAGGGGCTTTGCAGGTCAGTAACCCGACCTTTAAGGTGATCCGCCCCGGAACTGGCAGCCAGTGCAGTTCGCGCAGCAGAGGCGAATATGACTATTTCTAGATGTCCCAGTCAAAAGCCTGGCCGCAGCGTTCTGCATCAGCTGCAAGCGGCGGATATCAACCCCTGGTAGCCCTTGGTACAGGGCATTGCAGTAATCAAGGCGAGAGGTCACAAAGACGTGGACCAAGGTAGGAAGGTCAGCCAGAGGAACCAGGTGTTTCACCCGAGTGATATTCCTAAGATGGTAAAATGAGGATTTGACAGCGTCCGACACCTGCGATTTTAGGGCCAGGCCGTTGTCTATAATAATGCCCAGAGTACGTACCTGGTCTGAGGTTGGGAGTTGGATACCATCGAGCCATATGCCTGCTGGAACCCCAACCCTACAACCCGCCTCAAGGCGAACAGGGTCCACAGCCAGCACCTCGGTCTTATCCGGGTTTAACCTCAGCCAGCTAGTACTCATCCAGTCTTTGATTTCGGATAGACAGCTGTTAAGTATAGAGATCGCATCTTCCTGTCCGGGATTGAAGGACAGATACAACTGGGTATCATCTGCATAGCAGTGAAAATCCAGATCATATTGCCTAATAATGCCTCCCAATGGCAGCATATATACGGCGAACAACATGGGTGCCAAAATGGAGCCCTGTGGCACCCCACAGAATAGGGAGATGGCATCAGAGGAATAAATTCCAGTGACAACCCTCTGCCTCCGACCCGTGAGGAAAGATCGAAACCAGTGCAGAACTGTACCAGTCAGTCCACAATAAAGCCGCAGGCACTCCAAAAGCACACCATGGTCCACAGTATCAAATGCTGCAGAGAGATCAAGAAGGACTAGAATAGTGCAAGCCTTTCGATATCTCGCAATCAGGAGATCATTTAAAGCCCAGACAAGAGCGGTCTCAGTGCTATGTCTTTTCCTAAATCCCGATTGAAGAGTATCATAGACATTGTGATTCTTAAGATGGTCATCCACTTGTAGTGCAACCACCTTTTCAATAACCTTACCCACAAAGGGCAGGTTAGAGATAGGTCTGTAGTTAGCTAAGCAGTCTGGATTTAATGAAGGCTTTTTTAGGAGTGGTCGAATGACCGCCTCCTTTAGGGGATCAGGAAAGACCCCCTGCTCCAAAGATTTCCAGACAATTTCAGCAAGGATCAGACAGATAGTATCTACGCAACCTAATAATAGTGACATAGGGCCTGGATCCAAACTACAGCTGGTTGGTCATACAATCTGGATAATCCTCACAATATCCATGAGCTCTGGTTTACCAAAGTCAAACCAGGTAACAGAGGTGTTTGTTTCCTCTCGCCGATCACCGCAAACCCTTAAAGAGGGAGCTTGGCCGATACCCGACCTGATGTTGGTAATCTTATCTGTGAAGAACCGAGAAAGCTCATCACATTTTATTTGTGAAAAATCTCTTCCAGACTGCAGACAGAGTGTATTGCAGAGTCTGTCGACGGTCTGAAAGAGTTGAGCCGGTCAGTTCCGTGGGGTGGGGTGGATGGGGTGAGTGGGTGACAGGTTTCCAGAGAGGAAGATGTGGGGGTAAATGGTGCAGAGAGAGAGAGAAAGAGACAGAGAGAGTGGGAGGAGCAGTAGGGTCATCAGGATGAGAAGTGGACAAGAGTGCAAGGCAGGAAGCAGAAGGGGGGGCATAGTAAGGTGTGCCTAATAGTCTGAAGAATAGTTTTGGAATATTAGCTGAGATGGGGGTGGACAAAGAGGGGTACTGAAGATCTAGACAGATGGGAACTACCATTAAAGGGACAGTAATCATTGCAGGGGTCACTCAAATTGTGAAAGCCCATACAAAGATCTTTCAAGTGAGGTACTGGGTTTACCTGTAGGTGTCAGGAGTCCTGAGTTATGAATACCTGAATCATCTGTAAATCAAAACAAGGCAGCAGCCATTTCATTGAACCATGAGACCAAAACTGATGTCACTGAGGGGCAAGCTGTAATTAACAATATGCCGCTTGCCACTCAGTGACATCACTTCCTGTTTTAAAATGGCTGCTGCCTTGTGTTGATTTACAGATTAGTTAGATAGTCATATCTCAGGACTCCTGACACCTACAAGGAAGTCCAGTGCCTTGTTTAAAATATCTTTTCATAGGCTTTCACAATTTGAGTGACCCCTGCAATGTTTACTGTCCCTTTAAGGAGGAAGTGGACAGCCAATCAAGGAAAGGAAAGAAAATGATCCTAGGCAGATAGTAGTCATGGAAGACCTCATAGGTTCCTTGATGGTACAGTTTGCAACAGAGACATGGATAATAAGACGGTGAGTTGTTTCCTAGGAGCGAGTGTGGATTGCCTAAGGAAGTCCACAGGTGGGGGGTTCTGAAAGGCAGAGGGGAGTAGCTGGTGGTGTTATTTCATGAGGGAAGGAATGACCTAAGTAAAAGAATAGAAGAGGGTCTCAGACAGTCCAGTGAACTGAAAGAGGATCTTAAGAAAAAGAGGGGTGTAAGATAATCATTTTAGAGAGCTTACCTGTGTTGAATACTGTTCCATTGAAACATAGGGCGATTAAATTGGCTAATATCTGGTTGCATAACTGAGCCAAGGATGAAGGGTTCACTTTAGGAACTAGGATAGATTTTGGCATAGAAATGATCTATATAAGAGTGACGATCCACACCCAAATAGGAAAGGGCTTGGGTTCTAGGACAAAGGGTCAACAGGATTGTAGGGGAGCATTTAAACTAATGGGCAAGGGGCTCAAAAAGTACCAGGTGTGAGCTCCCTGGGTCACATGTGCACACCAGGACCAAGAGGAGATAATAATGAACAGCACGATGAACAGGATATCATGGAAAAGACTGGTGAAAACTGACAGAAAAAATGAGAGGAGAGGGTCAAAACTGGAAATGCATATTATGAAATGCAAGAAGTTTAAATAAAAAAATGGGTCAGTTAGAGGAAATAGAATTAAGGGGGCAAATGGATAGTATAGCAGTTGATGAGCCGTGGTGGGAAGAGGAAGATAACCGAAGTAAAAGCTTCATCAAAAAGATAGGAAGAGCAAATGTGGCGGTGGAGCGGCAATATCTGTTAATGAACATATAATAACTGGTGATCGTTTTTTCCCTAAGGGTAACTCAGTTATAATCTGCTGTTATAACCAGCTGGTTATAATGGCAAACATGTGCTGGGTTGCCCTCGCTCCACACATGCATCAGCTGCCGTCTTCCCATCGTTGTGCTGCATACTTCACCGCCACTCACACTCGGCGGAAAGTAAATTTTTTTTAAATGAGCTCGACTCTCATGATTGCATTTTTTGAACCTTTTCTACCTTTTAAACCTGAATTGAACTTTAAAAAAATAAAAAAAAGGTTTCAGCAGCTGCTTCAGCCAGATTGCAGACCACACTTGAACCCGACTGGATCGCGGCTGAACAGCAATGTATTTCTATTTTATATAATTGCTGTGGTGAAAAAATGCTCCCCAGCAATTCTATAAAGTAAAACATGGGGTGGTGTGTAAAACTCAAATTTTACACACATCCTCAGCATTGGATGCTTAAATAAATCCCTTGAGCATCACTGTCGGGGTTTATGTAGCATCTAACACCTCAGGTGTATGTAAAATCTCATCAAATACACCACCACATGTATTATTCTATAAATTAAAACTGGAGACGAACCTGATGTAATAAGAAAGGAATTCAGAAACTGAATCATTATGGGTTAAGAGCTGAAGGGGTATGAGACAGGGCTGTTATGCTTGGGGTATTTTTTAGACTGCCATACTGCAACCAGGACACTAACTAGCCAATTAATAGAGATATTCAGAAAGCTACTCTAGAAAAGGATTTTAGACTGATGGGAGACTTTAACTTGAGCAAGATAAACTGGCAAGCAGGGAGGCTAACAGAATATACTGCAAACCGCTGCAGTTTGGATCAGCATGTTGCTCAATACACTAGGGATGGGGCAACCTTGTACTTGGTCTTCAGCAATATGGGAGATTAATTAACCACTAGCAGGAAGTGGGCATAACATGGTGATGTTTAAAATCTTAAAGAAACTGGCAATGGAAAAGGGGAAGACAGCTTACTGTAACTACGGAGCAGGCAGGTATAACAACTTGAAGAGAGATTTTAAGGGGTGGAATTGCCAGATATGTCAGTGAACAAACAGTGGAGTTTGCTGAAATCAGAACTGTTGGGGGGTGGGGTGGGTGGGAGTTGTTTAGCCAGGAAAGGGAAGGCACACTAAACCAGAGTTTGTTTCAGGGGTGTGACCTGGGAACACAAGGAGGTTAAATGACTTGCTCAGGGTTACACAGTATGCAAGTGGGGGCTGTGGGATTCAAACCCAGGTCTCCAGGTTAGCAGCTCAGTGCTGTTAACCAGCACACTATACTACTTCCTAAAAATAGATAGATAGATATATATTTATTTATTTAGCTTTTGTTAACCAGGTAGGTACACTAGACAAGTATGATGCCTATTTTCAGGAACGACCCAGGAGAGTACAACAGGTAATGCAGAAACTACAGAACAGAACAGCAAGTAAAGGAAATACATTGACTGACATTATACATTGAGTCACAAAAAACAGCTAGGCAAGTAGTGAACTCCTGTGACAGAAAGTGGTGAAGTACCTAGAATCAACAGTATTTAGACTTAGACAAATATAGCGTAGTCAAGTGCCTTGGTGAGAAATTGGATCATATGGGGTGATGGTGAATGGGTGAGAAAGAACACAGCACTTAAGTCATTGAATAGCAAAGCACATTTTAGGCAATATACGTCAACAGAGGAGAGAGATGGTAGCCCACGGCAGGTTGTCCGCACCCAGAGGGGGATTGGCTAGTGCATTGGGGGTGCCCCAGACAGGTAATAAAGCTCAAGTTACACAGAGCAGTCTAAGAGGGAAATTATTCGTTAGGTTTTTTGTTTTTTTTTCAGGTAGAATATGCCACTTACGTTAACAGATTAAAGCTGCTCAGGACAACAGCAGAGTGAAAAGTTCTCATTATGTATTTTTCTAGCAGAATATGCCACTTACGCTTGAGCAGGACCTCCCCAGCAACCTGATAGGGTGAATCAGGCCCAGGAGGAAGGGTGAGTGGGCATTTAATGGGAGGAGGGAAAGGGGTGGTGGAGGGCCAAAAAGACACTCAGCGGATCAGTCTCCTGCAACGGCAGGGGCAGCTTTCATTGTTTTCAGCCGAGGAGGCCCGCCGGAGCTAAGCAAGCAAACTGGCACCTCAACTTGGGTCTGGCCTCGAAGCACGAGGTGGGGGGGACCCACCAGACCCAGGTCTCCCATGCCTCCCCTCTAGCAGGCAAAGTCAGCTGTTGCTATTCAGGCCACAAGTCCCACTCTCCCTTAATAGCAGAGAGCTGGCATGTCATGGCAGCAGGGACCAATAGGGGAAGGTGTGCAAGGAGCCAAAGTACAGTTCAAATCAGGTCCCAAAGAAGTTCGTAGCAGGGCTTTCATTCCATCGGCAGGGGTTTAAAGAAATAAAGCTGGCTTCCTCACATGCAGGTCGGAATACCTGCAACGTCAAGTACAGGTGGTAAGGACACTCAGTGGATCAGTCTCCTGCAATGATAGTAGCTTTCACTGTTTTCAGCCGAGGAGGCCCGCCAGAGCTAAGCAAGCAAACCGGCACCTCAACTAGATAGATAGATAGATAGATAGATAGATACTTTATTAAGCGCTTCTTCCCAGGGATTCGGAGCACTGCACATTAAGACAAAATACATTAAAAAGAAAAGCATGTATACCAAGAAATACAGAAACATACAAAATGTTGGCTGAAAAATAGCATTGGCCCATCCAGTTTGCAGCGTTTCACCCTATCCTACCGACGGAGCCAATGTTTAGTCTGAGTTATTGGCCTCCAGTGCCAACATCAACCACGTATAACAAAAAGGGTATGAAACCTATGTTAACATGTAAGATACAGAAGGAAATATGGGCAAAAGTAAAGGCAGAACAGACTGTACAAGGGAGGCCAGGGTGAGATACAGAGAGAAAGTAAACAAGATTTTGATGCTGCCAACGAGGCTGGCCTTGTTTTTATATATTTTTTGTTGTTTGTGACTTTTTTCTGTAGTGCTGTGTGTAGATACAATGGGGAACTGGACGACGAGTATTAGTTTTGTTGGATTCCTGTCCTAAAGTTGGGATTTTAAATTCTAATCAACGGGATTCTGATCAGATTCCAGTCAGATTCTGGATTCCAAAATCCACTTCTGAAATCCTAAATTTGTAGTGCATATTGCAATTTGAAGCACTTGTATAGGGTTGGGATTAGGCTAATCCAAAAATGGATTGACGGATCATATTCCGAGATATCTGATCATCCATGGTAAATACTCTGTGTTAATACAGCCATCATTTTTTACATAAGAGAGAACAATATTGTATGTATTTACAATTTTGTAGCATGCCTTGCTGTCTCACTAGTATCAATGTTACAACTGTATTTATTTGAGGACTACATTTATCCTTCGTTATATACGGTGCAGTTTCCACAGAGGAGGGCTTTGATGGAATGGCTATGCTTTTAACTAAGGACCCCATGCCATACACAGTGGTTTTACTCATACACCCTCCAGCACCAGAGAATTACATGTTGGACCCTCCCTCATGCACCAGACACAGTTACAGCCCCTGCAATCACTGGACAAACATATTCAACCTCCAACCCAGCTTTAGACACACTATTAGGCTATCCATACACACAAGATCAACCCCCTCTCCAATACCAGGCACAATACAGTTTCATCCCCAAACCAACTCATAGCCCCCCAGCATTGGACACACCGGTTCAGCCCTCCCACCACCACCACCAGCATTGAGTGCACTACTAGCTCCCTTCCCACCATACAGGTTAAAGCAATGTGATCTGCAACTCAAAATTCTGATTTAATAGGTTAAGAAACTTCAGGCTTGATTGCAAACAAATAAATTGCCTAATAACTTGTTGAATATAAAAGTAGTGGGGTAGAATAAACACAGAAGGTGTGTGTCGTCATTCAGGTTACTAAGAGATGCTATTTACTGGGGTAACAGTAGCTTGCTTGGGGGTGCATGCATAACTGCGTAGTCTTACCAGTCTCATTCTGATTACCCTCAACCCCACTGTCCCCAGCCAGACATCGAAGACCTACTCTTTTCCCTGTTCCTAGGGAAGTATATGGCAGTAGGGATTGGAGACATTTCTGGCATCATCATGCCTTGCTGGCTTGCCAGTCCAGATACTGGAAACACAGCACTTGCATACTGTTGTATGTGCCATATTTCAGGTATCTGAACCAACATGCCACCAAGACATGGCAGTGCTGGAAATGACTCTTCTGAAGAGTAAAGAATGCTCATGTTTCTGAGATCTTTAAAGAGCTGGTGACACTTTCTGAAGAACTTTAACAAAACCTAATATTTAGACATAGTCCAGCTTATATTTCTCATTAGTGCTATATTCCCCCTCATTATTTATTACTGAGGTCATTTGTATGAAAACAGGATCTTTGCTCCTGAAGAGTTTGTCTATTCCTTCTGCTTTCTCCCTACCTGAAGTCACAGAGCACTGCTTGTGATATCACAGTTACTCCCAAGGCAACAGACTGTGATGTCACAACAGAGGATTATGACTTGAAGTAGGGAGTAAGATATAGAAATAGATGGACTCTGTAGGAACTCTAAGGGATAAATATACTCATGCAAATTTCCTTACTAATAAATAATGGGGAGGAGAAACATATATAATATAAATATAATGCAAGCAGAATTGCAATTAATTATTACATTTTTTAAAGTTTTCTTTGAGGTGTCAGTAGCTCTTTAAAGAACCAATGAGTTTCTTCAAGGGAGAACAGGAGGTGGCAAGAAAGACAGCACTTTTATCCCAAGCCGGTTGAGCCCACGCATTCCACTTTGTTGTCATTCCATACACCAGCTTTGTAATAAAAAATACCTCTGATACTGCACACTCCAGACTGGACTTTCAGCCACTGCCAAGAGATGTAAGGCAAGCAGTGCCCTTGTCAGACTTCTGAGTCCTACATGGCGGCGAGCGGCTATAAACATTCTGTTACTGGTCTGGCTCATTACAAAATTGAAAATAAAAGGCGAGACAGAAAAAAAACAACCAATGTCTTTTCATTGTGCCATGCCTGCATGACTGAAGCGATGGCAAACCACATCCTGATAAGGCGGGCTGTAGTAGGAGGAGTTTGGTAAGGAAATAAATTACATAGCAACTAACTAATCAGAGGTCATTATGAGAAAAAAAAAGGCAGGTGTGGCCACAGGGTCCCTTCCAGTACTCCACCTTCCCACACTTCTCATGTACTACTCTCTTAACCCTTCATTCTGGTGCCTTACCTCCTGTGAAGGGTCAGTTGTCATCCTGTACCTGGGGTTTTTATTCACTGATTTTCTTCCTGGGCCCACAGGACGTGTAATGAGCGTAATATGTGAGCTCCGCCTCAGTGGAGACACCCCCAGCATTCTGAACGTGGGGTTCTTCACTCTCCTGGTGACATTACATGTGCTGCCACCTGGTGGCAGACAGATAGCAAGCCACAGCTATCTCCCTCTCCCTGAAGGAGGAGAGCAGTCCTATGGACCCTCATTCCTCTCTCACCTGGCCAGCCCCTGAGCAATCTGCATCTGTTTCCGAACCTGCGTCATCAGTGTGGCAGGAGGTGACCCACACGCTCCATGACACTGGGCTGGACACAGTACATATTTTTTAAGTGTTAATGAAGTATTGAAGTACATTTCCACATGTACATTAGCAATACAATACTGATCTATGAAGGTGTCTGTATCCTTTGCTTCATATTATTCATTCCCTGTCCAAGAGTGCTACGTACATGCATCATCTCTTTTCTAAAAAGACTGTGCCAGGCATCCCCTGTCCCCATGACTATGTGTGCAAATTGTGTAACACAAGCCTTGGTCTAGAGACTATATTGTGCTCCCCTTGAGTAGGTGCGTGCAAAGTATATTAACTTTGCTATGCAAAGCACTACATGAAGTGCTGCTAACTGCTGAATGCTTCAGTGTGTTTTTACGTTTCCTTTCCCCACCCTCTTGAAGCACCATAACACCCTTCTTCTCCACCCATTTCTACCTGGTTTTATTAAACACCAACCCCTTTTCTCCCACCCACTGCAGCAGCACCCACTATCCTTCTTACCCCTGACCATAGCAGCCACCCCCCTTTAGGGAATGTACATTTCTTGCACTAGCAGACAGTATTGGCTGGGCTAATTCAGCCCAGTGAAAAAAATGGTTAATCCTTCTGCCACACAGCAGGACCTGCTGTGGGTCGGGAGGTCACTGCAGGTTGCAGGGATATTTAGCCGTGAGTTTTGGCAGGAGAGAGCCAGTCCCCGCGGGTTAGAGACAGATGCAGGGAGGAGAGTGAAGGGGCCAGGCCGGGGTGATTGCCTGCTCCGGCCCATGGCCACTAGCATGTAATGAATACAGGGGAAGGCTGGAGCACCACAGGAGCTCAGGGACAGAGGAGGATGGCCACAAGTTAGTGTCAGCTGTGGAGGGAGACACCAGAGAGGGAGAGAGAGAGAGGAGGTGCTGAGAGAGGAGATGTGCCAGCAAGCAAGGAAGCAGTAAGGCCTCTTCAAAAAGCCCTGCAGTCCTGGAGAGAATGGAGCAGTGTCAGAGCCCTGAGTCTCCAAGGGACATGTCTCCCACTATTTTTTGGGGGACTAGCCACCACTGGAGCCAGAGGAGTTTCACTCAGTAGGTCAAGAGGGAGCAAGTAGCCCCGAACTGTGAGGACTGCCAGTTCCTGAGGGATACCTGAGGGAGAGCCGTTGGAAGCATTATGTTAAAGGGCACAGCAGAAGTTCCAGTGTTGTCCCGGGGATGCCTGATTTGTGTCCCATAGGGTAGGCTGTCAGAGAGAGAGAGAGAGAGATGTGGGAACAGTGACCTGAGTTGCCTAAAGACTGTGAGACCATAGCAGTCCAGAACTAAGCTGCCTAAAGACAGAGACCATAGTGATCCAAGGAAAGCTACCCAAACTGCAAGACCATATCGGTCTGAAATATGCTGCTGAACCCCCAAGGATTGACTTTTGCTCCATGGAGTGGTGTTTTAGTGGTTTAAAATTAAATGGACCACACTGTTTGTTCAACCTTGTGTGGACTGCAGTTATTTAATTAGAATGTCAGTGCAAGTTAACCTGCTTTCTTACAGCCCAGCCCCAGAATTATGCCAGCACTCCACAGGACATTTTATTTATTTATTTAGTTTTTGTTTCCCGGGTAAGTACACTAGACAAATTTTATGCCTATTTTCAGGAACGATCCAGGAGAGTACAAAAGGGTACAACAGGTACAACAATACAGCAATTGGTTCAGACGAATACATTAGATACAGAAACAGGAGAAAAGACAATTTTTACAGTTTTTACAATTACGTAGAAAGTACACCTAGATACAATGCTGGGGCAAGGTATAGATTGGAGATAAATACAAATGACCAATAGGGCTAGTGGGGATTTATGAGCATAGGAACACCGTAGAGTCAGTCAACAAGGGAGGGGGGATTTGGATGAGGTCATAGCGCAAGAGTGGTGACGCCAGAGCAGGAGAGAAGAAGCTGGCACCAGTGGGCACCGGGTGACTAAGGGGGCTTAGGCATTCACAGCAGAGGCCAACTTAAGATGATCCCACAGGGAGGTCCGAAAAGCTAGAGAGAGGGCAGCATGGACGCTTTCAGGAAAGGAGTTCCAGAGCCTGGGACCATGGACAGCAAAACTCGTCCCCATGATGGTGCGGGTGGTAGGCATATTTAGTAGTCCGGGGCCTTGGGATCGCAGCAGGTAGGGGAGAGGTCAGCAGGGCAAGAAACCGGGCCAGTTCCGAGGGGTGCCGGAGCTAAGCACTTTACTCATGAGGCACCCAGTGCTAAAGTTAAGGTGATTGAGCTGGCCACAGCCAAGCTTCTCGAGAGCTCACAGTGATGGGTGATGGGCGCAAGGGCAACTGACAGATGTTGTTTCACGTTGTGCTCTACTTGCTTAGGAGGGTCTTAGAAGTATGAGCAAATATGAGGGAGCCGTAGTTGAGGGAGGGAAGTAGTACTCCCCTGGCAAGAGCTATGCGAGCCGCTGGAGTAAGGTTGTACCGAGCCCTGTAGGCCATCCCCAGCTTACGGTTTACTCCACTGCAGGCATTATGGATATGACTACCAAGGGCCAGTTGGGGATCAAGCGTCACTCCAAGATATTTGAGGGAGGTCACGGTTGGGAGACGGGAGCCATCTTCGTAGTTGATATGAAGGGGAGTTGAAGAGGCCCGTATTTTGGCAGCTGAACCGAAGAGCATAGCCTGGGTTTTGCTTTGATTGAGGACCAATTTATGGTTGGAGAGCCATGCCTGGATGTTCCAGAGGTCTTCAGATAAGTGTCGGTTTAGTGTAGCTGTATCACAGGAGTGGGCCAGGAGAACCAGGTCATCCGCATACATGATGACACGGCAGCTGGAGACCACATCGGGGAGATTGTTGATGAACAGGGAAAAGAGTAGGGGACCCAGCACAGAGCCCTGAGGGACACCAGAGGTAACAGGCCGGGGGGCAGAGAGGACTTTATTGAATTTAGTTAGTTGTTTTCTGCCATATAGGTAGTCAGAGACCCAGTTTAGGGCAGAGGGGGACAGACCAAGGGACCTCATCTGCAAGGCAAGCAGGTCGTGGTCAATGAGGTCAAACGCCTTGGATAAGTCAATAGATACCACACCTGAGAGTTTTCCCTGATCCATAGCAGCTCTGATACTGGAAGAGACAGAGATGAGAGCCGTGTAGTGCTGTGCCCCTCTACGAAAGCCGTGTTGCAGGGGTCCAGCAGACCATGGGAGTGGATATACTCCGAGATTTGTTTGATGCACCACCTTTTCCAGGAGCTTGCTGACAGCAGAGAGAATAGCTATGGAACGGTAGTTGCCCAGGATTTTGGGGTCGCCTGCTTAGGACAGGGATGACCTTGGCAACCTTCCAGATATCAGGGATCAGTCCCTGGG
Organism: Neoceratodus forsteri; assembly: GCA_016271365.2. Lineage (NCBI taxonomy): Eukaryota > Metazoa > Chordata > Ceratodontiformes > Ceratodontidae > Neoceratodus > Neoceratodus forsteri. The sequence goes on from CM057455.1 coordinate 1,557,988,145, forward strand.
TAAGGGATAGGTTGAAATGTGGGCCACCAGGAGGCTATAAGGGGGCTCCTACGGTTTGAGAAGCTTGGGCTCCAGGTCATCAGGGCCGGGCTAGCATTCTGGGAGAGACCAAGAAGGAGAGACCACACTGCTTCCGACACCGCCCTTAGGCAAAAGGAGGGCGGGCAGACCAGACTCCGCCAGACGTGGAGGCAGAGCCGCTTGAGTTCTGGGCTGAGGATCCGAGCGAGAGCAGAAGGGAGGTCAGTGAAATGAGAGTTTAGTGCATTAGCAATCACGTGAGGATTGTTGCAGGAGACTCCTTCGATGAGCATGTCAGTGACCCTGGAGTAGGAGCGACCGACGACCAGTGATTGAATGGTTCTCCAGAACCGCCTGGGGTCTTTAGCAGAGCTGAGAAGGGCGGCCTTGCAGAAGTCGCTTTTTGGCCCCCATATCATTTTCTTGCACTCATTTCTGAGTTTTCTGTATTGCTGTAGCAAGGCAGTATCATGTGAGCGTTTTAACTGATGCCAGCCTTTGTCTCTCACTCGCATGCGGGAGAGGAGGTCCCCATGCAGCCACAGGGTGGCTGTCCCACGGACCCTACGCCTAGTGATAGGGACATTCCTATCTTGTAGATCCACAAAGATGTTGTGGAACGCGGCTGCGGCAGATGAGAGATCCAGTGCTCTATAGACTGTTGACCAGTCCGTAAACCTGAGTTCCTCCAGGAACAGGTCCAGGTTTAATCTGGCAAAGTTTCGAACCTGGATGATTTTGTGGGGAACCTTAAGGGAGGAGATATTCCATATGCACAGAACCGGAGAGTGGTCCGATATGGCGTCGGGTAGGGCCCCTACTGAGGAGATCCTCTCAGGACGGTTTGACATAATCCAGTCCAAGAGGGAGCAGGAAGTGCCGTTTGCCTTGCAACGGGTGGACTCCCTTACAAGTTGTGTTAGGGATTTGGTGGCAAGCAGGGCCTCAAGCTGCTTGACGTTATCCCCATCCCAGTTCAGGTTAATGTCCCCCAAGATAAGGAGTTTGTTTACCCCTGCACTGGGACAGACAGTATCCAGAAGATGGGAGAGGCCCTGCAGCCAGCCCTTTGGTGGGTTGTAGGAGCATACCACGTGCAGTTTCTTGGTGTTGCCAAGCAGCAGCACGGTGTGGAGGAGCTCGCAGGTTGACGGCAGCACAGAGGAATGGTTTATAAGGGATACATTGAGGTGGGCCCTGTAGTAAATCAGGATACCACCTCCCCTTTTGCTCCCTGTTCTGTCCTGCCGCTTGAGCTCATAGCCAGGAAGCCTGCAGACCGAGTCGGAATCTGGGGTTTGAGCCAGGTCTCGGTTATCCCCAGGATGTCAGGCTTGTAGAGAGTGACCCATGCAGTGAGCTCGCCAAGGTTGGGAAGTAGACTCCAATGTTGATGTGAGCAACTTTCAGGCCTTTTCCATCCACCATTCCTGAGGAGAGTCAAGGGTGGTGGGGCCAGGATTGACTTCGATGTCGCCAGATAGGGCAAGGGACAGTAGGATTAGCCACAGGAGGGGCCCTCTCGGGGGGGACCTTTTGATTTCTGGCCTCCAAACCCGACGTCGTTTTATCTGGATTTGGGGCAGGACTAGTCTAGGCAGCAATCCACTAGGGGGATGGCGGGGACCAACGGTATTAGCCATAAGGTTAGAGAATGTAAAATCAGTTGCGGAGTATTGGAGGATGGACCTGCCGAGCCAGTGTGTCCTGGCCAGGGGCAATGTCCTAACTGCAGCCTGAACGCCGGTAAGGTTTCTGCTGTGGGCACCCCCCTCCCCACAGACTGCATTTCACCTCATACCCCTAGACACCGGTGGAGGGGAGTACACTAATCCCAGCCTCCACTTATATTATATATACAGTGTTGTTGGATACTGCAGGGAATGTGAGACTCCAAGCTTGTGCAGAGGAGTGTGCAGGGAACAAATGATTTCTGTCTGCCCCTCATGGCAAAGCTTAAAGAGCAACTCTCTGTTATAATAAAAAGCTTAATAAAAACACTAGATCTACACCAATTATGTTTTAACATTACTGTTTCCTAATCATTTTTTATTTGTTTTGCTTTCCCCCGCTGTTGGGCTACTAAATATTGTAGGTAATGCAGCCAATGATTTTGCTGAGTCTTTTAAAATGTATCTGATTCTCCCCTGCTAACCACACAATTGCTGTTTGTGACATCACAGTCTGCTGTCATGGTGAGCACTATGATGTCATAAACAAAGGCACTGTGAGGTTAACAGGGGACACTCAAATGTTTACAAGTGTTTTCTATACATACTTTTTAGATGGACTACCAAGATGTCCTTTGACTCTTGGAAAGGAACACTGAAAATGAAGAAAATGTATTTTCTAGTAAATTATAACAGCTAAAACATCTTATTTATGAAAGCACATGCCGAAGTGCAGAGTTGCTCTTTAAATCTGGGAATAGGAACTCACAACTCCTGAGTTCCTCCTGAGTCCTGCATTTCTTCTTCAGTAGTGATGGGCCCCAGTGTCCTTGTTGCCTCCAAAACCTGATCTCTTTCCTGGACACTAGATACAGTAATCAATGGGGTCCTCGTGGTTTCCATTTTGTTAAATCTTTTCCTGGGTGTTACCCACTATGTTTTTTCCACTACTGGTACCTGCTCAAGCTGCAGCTGGTCCTGGAACCAAAGTCCTACAAATCCACCAGGGCCATGCCCCTGTTGCATCTCTACTAGGGCCAGCATTTGTAAATTTAGTGCCATGATGTGGTTCTCCAGATTTTCTAAACAATAACATAATATATTTTCCTTTTCTAGCCCTGCAGAAGTTACTATTGCATGATTCACATTACCCCCATTGTCTTTTGTCTTTGTTAAGTCAGCCACTGATTGCATTTCACAGGTGACTAGAGTTTGAAAATCTACCCTCTTCTTTCACAACTTGCCGAATTTCCAAAAATGTGGTTTCAGGTTCGCCTTACTCTGCTGCCATCGCTGTCTTGGAGCTTGCTGCAGCTAAGACCTGCTGCCGTTGCCTCCCCCCACCATCCACATTCAATTTAGTTTGGATTCTGGATGAACCAATTCCCACCATAGTCTCTTCGATTATGAAATTTACCAAATTCCATTGGTGAAAATATAAAAATTCTGCCACTTTAGACTGGTACTGTGAAACAAAAAGGTGGAGGTCTCTCAGGAGCTGTAGTGTAACACATCCTGCTTTGGTGGCTGTAAGCTCTGCCCTCACTCACCCAGCAGCAAAACACTTCCTGATTTTGACCCCAGTAAGAACTGGTTTGCCATGCAGACCAGTCCAAGAAAGTGCAAGTGCTTAGCAACAAAAAATAATGGGACTTTAAAAGAATTATGCAGATATGTAAGCAGATAGTGAAAAACTAACAATGCAGTGGACCCACTGAAAATGAAGAAGAAATAATCAAAGAACAAGAAACAGGAGGCGGGGTGTTAAAATAGGTACTCCTGTTCAGTATATGGAGCAATGGCAACAGTTGAAAATGGTGTTAGAGAGCCACAACAGGAAGGGTAGACTGACAGAAAAAGGGAATTATACAATGTGGTAAATCCAATGTCCCAAATACTGCATCCTGATTGGTTGGCTGGTACATTTACCACCATGATAAATCCTCCAATGTACCCACTGGAAAAAGTGCCAGCCAAACTTATATCATGCTAATCCGGTCGCTTTCACTTCAAACGAAACTGCCGCGATTTGTCCTGTCGCCGCTTCGCTAAAACACCGCAGTAAATTGTTTACAAAATGACATCCTCTTTCCAAGTGTAGGGACCTCAGTAAGTTAGAAAATAGTTAAAAACATTAAAGAAACAACATTTGCCATTAGAGCATTATAATTTATTCTTCAGTGTGGAAGTACACTGGAGGACTTATCGACTGGTGTGGTTCAGTCACTCGGCTGCGCCTCGTGACCGAATCACACCAGCTGTGGTAAATCCTCCAGTGTACCCACACCCTGGAGGGATAAATTGCTTAAATAATCACCAGCAAGAAGCTGATGATAAATTGTTGGGTATAACGGTAAATTAATCAGCTGGCCTGATTATGTTCACCTGAGAGTCCTAAAGGAACTGACTGAAGAATTAGCAGAACCATTAACAACTGTACATGTGCTCAAATCAAAGCCACAACTAAACTAACAAGGCTGGTTTAAAATATTTTTTAAATATTTTAGAAGGCCACTGGGGCTGAATCGAAACCACAGCTCAGCTAACAAGCTTTGTTAGTTGAGCTGTGGCTGTGATTTTTTTTTTTTAGTCTTTTGGTAACTGGGTAAGGCCCACTAGGTACAAGTGCCTATTTTCAGGGGTGAACTGGGAGCACTGGGCAGTTAAGTGACTTGCTCAGAGTCACACAGTATGCAAGTGGAGGTTATGAGAATCAAACTCAGGTCTGGTCTGCTGGATGTACCAAGCTCATTCCCACCTCATTCCTCTAACCTCTAGGCTATACTGCCAGACCAGGATTTTATCCCAGTGACCCTCTAAAATATTAAAAAAATGTATTTTAAACCTCACTCCCATTGTAATCAGTAGGGCGCACCCCGAATTCTACAAACTCTTGTATCACAAAACATGGAAACGTCGGTTGGCATGGAGGTGGAGTTTGGTACTACCAGTACCAGGAAGGAGAAAGAAGCAGGTGGCCAAGGGCAGTTTATGACCCCTTCCACTGAACTGTTTAGGCTTCAAACAATTCTGCATCATGGACTGTTCCAGTCCACTTTAGGGAAGCCTGCATGGTGGGGCTTGAGGGATTGTTAAAGAATGAGCACAAGTGTTGCTCTTTAACAATGGTTGAGAAACTTGGGTGTTATAAAACCAGCAGACTTCAAACATTGGTGCCAGTGTGAAATAGCTTAAAAAGGTGGCACATATATTAGGCTGTATAAAGAGAAAGTTTGTAAGCAGATCCAGGGAAGTTTTGCACCACTATATAGAGCATATGTGAAACCTCAGTTGAAGTACTTCTGCCAGTTCTGGAAACTGTATCACAGGAAGGATATAGATAGACCAGAAAAAGCCTGAAGAAGAGTTAGCATATATGATGATGTGGAGACACTGTGGCATACAGAGACAGACTTAATATTATATCCTTAAAATGTTAAGCTTAGTGCAAAGGCAGATTACCAATGGAGTAAGGACCACCAATGAAACAGTCAGAATGTGGGATGACCCCCTGAATATTCCATGAGGTTTGTAATTGGTAAGAGAGCCTAGATACTCCAGGCTGTCTTACCAAATCAAAACTGGCAATGCCGTGATTTATTTTGCATATAACATGAACTGCTACTTTATTGTGTTTCAAATTATGACTTATTTTTGGAAAGGACCAGTACTACTTTGGAGAAGTGTTTCCTTTTTTGTTATTTCAGCATCTGTTTTTCTTAATTTAGTATCTGCACTGAGGTTTAATATAAAAAGAGGCAGATTTCATATTCGCATCATGTTTTGTTTTTCAAAGCATATCATTCTGTCAGAGAGTACTACATCATGCTACAATTTGTTCAGATGAAATGTGTGTGCAATGTTATCTCTTCCTCTTGAGGATTCTGTAAGAATCCAGCCTGCCCTGCAAGATTCATACCATTTTTGGTCTCTGTAAAAATGATACTCAACACTTTCTTCAGGCTACAGAATTCCATCCCATTTTGATAATTTTGAAGGCTATTCAACATAATATACAAACACAGTCCAACCCCTCTGTCAAGACACAAACACACACACATGCAGCACATTCCTTTTTTCAGTATAGCTTTCACCTTATTCCTGGAGTTTCTTTTAAAGAACAGATATTCACTTTTAAATGAATTTGTGACTGCAACTCCAGAATCCATCATTGCTCACTCTATGAGAAGTTAAAGTGTCAGAGCTCTACAGCTAGGAAGGAAATGCACTGGCTTACTTCCTACATTAATGTATCTATTGATCTGCCCCATCCCCAAGTCCCACTTCATAGCAGTTCCAAACCTTTACTATGTAAGGTTTGCTAAGGTGATCATCTGACCCTTTCAAAGCTACAAGGACTACAGCAGGTGAACTTTGCTTACACTGGACTACACAGCTGGAACAGGCTACTGAAAACTGTCAAGTAGCCTAAAGTATGGCCCACCAAGGTCACCTCTCAGACCCATGCCAAGGTTTTTGCTTGTGCATTCAAAAACGATTTAAAAATTAGAAGCTTAAAATTCTTGCATATAGGTAAATAACCCTGTATTCTGTACACCTACTGTCAGTGGTACTCAAAATACGGCCCACAAAGTCTTTCCTCATGGCCACAACCTACTCCAGGTTTCTGAATGGGTCAGGCTGTCCCTCAGTGATAGCATTGTTTGGGAAAGAACAGGTATGTACTTACTGTAACAGTAGATCTTCAAGACAATCTCTTTTATTAGGCCATACTCTTGGAACTATACCCACGTCAGCGCTGGGACCACATGGAAACTTTTGCTAACCGGGGGCCGACCACAATGACATCACATGTCAGTGTCTATATAAACGTGGGTGGTTCCATCTCTTCTCACTTCCCCTTCAGAGATTATGCTCAGAGGATCTCCCTTCTAGGGGAACCCGAAGATCATGCCAGTGGCTATAATAGTAGGTGAGAGAAGGCACTGGATGTAACACTCATGGAAATTCCCAAGGCAGAAACGGGATGCTATATTCCCCAACAGCTTAGAAAAGCAGTAGGAGGGAAGGATGGCATTGCATAATGAAAGAGATGCTTTCCAAGATCTACTGTTATGGTAAGTATGTAACTGTTTTGTCTTCTTTGAGGATATCTCTTCCATTATGGGACACCTTTGGAATGAATCCCAAACTGTCCCAGAAGCCATACTGGGAGGCTGGTACAGTCTGGTTCAAGAAAGCAGGCCCTGTAGAACAGCATGGCCAAAACCTGCTTATCTACAAGAAGCAATGTCCAGACTATAATGTCTAGTGAAGGTGTGGATAGTGCTTACAGTGACTGCATTGCAAATGTCAGCCACAGAAACATTCCTGAAACAAGCAACATACGTAACCATTCCCCTAGTGGAATGACCCTGAACCACACCAGGAAGTTCCTTACTGTACTTCCTATAACAGAATGTAATACAATGTGCCAGCCATCTGGACAGGCACTGTTAAGATGTGGGGTGCCTTCTCTCCCAGGGGCGAATGAAACAAAAAGCTGAGAGGACTTTCTACAGTCCTTGGTGTGATCCACATAGTATTCTGTGTACATACAGAGTGTGGAGCAGTGCCTGACCCTGATTGGCATGCTCGGGGTTATAAACAGGATGGTGGATGGTTTTATTTAATGTAAACTCAGACTCCCCCTTTGGTACAAACATAGGACTGGTATACGAATAAACTGTCTTTGTGGAAAATCAAATAAGGAGGCTCACACTTAAGAGCCTGTAGCTCTGAAATCCTTGGAACAGAAGTGACTGCAACTGAAAATAACACTTTCCATGATAGGAGTAAGCCACAACTCACAGCTGGCTCAAAAGGAGCCAAAGTAAGCTTTTCAAGGACATGATTATGAATGGGAGGTTTTATGTGCAGAATACCTCTCAAAAAATGTATGGGAGACCTCCAACTGGGCAATCGTATATGCCCATCAGTAAGGGCATGGAAAGCTGATACAGCAGCCAAATGCACCTTGAGTGAGGAATACTGTAGACCAGAATCTGACAGTGACAACAAGTATTCCAACACTACATTTACTGAACAGATGAATGGGTCCAGATGTCTGGAAGCAGCCCACAAAATGATTTGCTTCCATTTCAGAGAAGATACGCATGGCTGGTGGAAGACTTTCTGGCCACAACCACCACATCGGCACCTTTAGGTGACATACCAATGTGTGCAATGGCTGTGTCTTCAGGAGCCATGCATGCAGATACAGGGACTTCAGGTCCAGTTGGACCAGAGACTCCTTTTCCTGTTACAACAGGCTCCTGCACAGAGGCAGAGATACTGGAGGCTCCACTACTAGCTGTTGTAGCAGTGGATACCATATCTGCTGAGGCCTTAGGGGAGCAATGAAGATGAGAGTCGCACCCTCCATCTTCAGTTTTAGTAATACTCTCTGGAATGGGAGGAAATGCATACAGAAACCTCCCTTTCAAAGAGAGGGACAACACATCTCACCAAAAAAACTCCAGGCCCAAAAGTGAGCAAGCAAAAACGTGGCAGTTTTGTGTTGTGTGGGGATGCAAACTGGTCCAACTCTGGACAACCCCAACTTGCGAAGAGGCCATCTACCACTGAGGTCATCAGTTCCCATTTATGCATCTTGTACTGTGACCTGCTTAGCTTGTCTACCAAGACGTTATGGATACCTGGGAGATGCACAGCTAACAGACCATGTTCCAGCACCCATTATCACACTGTTATTCCTTCCCAGCACAGGGGATAGGAATGAGTACCCCCCTTTTTGTTTATAAAATGCATGACACTGACTTTGTCAGTCTGTATCAACAGAGGACAGGGAGTCAGAGGCTGCTGAAAAGCTTGGAGACTCTATAAGACAGCTCTGATCTTCAGGATATTTATGTGTAATTTTGCTTCCACCTGGGTCCAGGAACCTTGAGTCTGATAAGGGCTCAGGTGTGCCCCCCATTCAGATCCAGAGGCATCTGAGGTGAGAATCTGAGTTAGAGTTGGTATGAGAAATGGAACGCCCCACAAGATGTTGCAGCAGTCCATCCACCACATCAGTGCTTTGCATAAAAGGATGTGATGAGCATCTTTTGGTCCAGTTCATCTGTCAGTTGATCCTATTGCAGGAGCCATATGTGCAGTCAGACCAGTGGCACAGTGACGATGGCTGCTGTCATGAGTCTCAGGAGAAATGTTCTGACTGGGATTTGATGACTGCTGTATACCAACTGTGCTTGAGCTGTGAGTTCTTCTGCACTGTTCAGGGGCAGGAATGCACAGCCCTGTTCTGTGTCCAGGACTGCACCTATGTACTGCAGCCTATGGCAAGGAGTCAGTACTGACTTTAGTACATTCACTGTAATCCCCAGGTCATCGAACAGTTGCCTTGTTCAGGACAGGGTTTGCAAGAGATATTCCCTGGAGCTGGCTTTTAATAGCCAGTCTTCTTGGCACAGGAAGACATACAGGTCTTCCCTGCAGTTCTGCAAAGGGCTGCTGCCACCACTGCCAAGCATTTGGTGAAGACCCATGGCACAGAAGACAACCCAAAGGGCAATACTCTGAACTGATAATGCTCCTCTTGCAGCACAGATCTCAGATATTGTCTGTGATGTTTCCTAATCTTGATAAGAAGGTATGCATACTTCATATTCAGGGTGCAAATCCAGCCCCCAGTTTGCAACAGGGGAATCAGAGCTTGAAAGGGATACCATGCGGAACCTCTTGTATTCCATGTAGAAGTTTAGGTCTCTCACATCTAATACAGGCCTGAGATCTCATGTCCGTCTGGGGACCAGGAAGTTCCTCTGGCAAGAAGGCACTAGTTCTATTGCACATTTGTGTAGCGATGCTTGCACTTCTTCTTTCAGCAGGGACATATGTCCCTGAGGATAAGTGGAAAGAGGCAGAGGATGCTGTGGTGGGGTTCTAAAAGCTCCAGAGCATGTCTGTTTGCAAGCATCTCCAGAGCCCATTTTTCTGTGGTAATCTCTCTTTATTGTATCACAGGAAGGGAGAGATGGCCCCCTGCAACCACTTCTGGAGGCAATAGTGGAACATTTTCCACCAGCCACTACTATGTGGCCTGTGTGGAACTGTAGTCCACCTGGAGGCTACCATACATTTGTCATGCAGTAACTTGAAACACTTGTTGCATTCTCCAGTGTGTGATGTCACACAGAGCAAGCTCATGGAGCTTATTAGATATGAAGTGTAATCGAACTAAATATTTCAGCTAGCAGGAAACATACAGTTCATAACATCACACCTACTACAGTCAGGTAGAAAACCTAATCAACAAATGGAGAAAGGAAAATACTTTAGAAATAGAAAGGTATAAACTATAAATGACCGGCCACGTCTAAAAATTAACATTATTTCTCAGCTTTTTTGGCACTGCTGGCTACTTTAACAACAGAAAAGAAAAGCTGAGACAGAAACAGAAAGACATGAAAATTATAAGGGTAGAGAAAGAAGAACAGAAAGATATGGAGCTGAAAAGTGTAAAAGAAACAGAGAAATGTCAGAGAGACTGGGCAGAGCACAGAAAGTTCCAAGGCAACTTAAGACACCCCAAGTCATGGTGCATGATTTGGCCCTCTTTTCATCCTTGGAGTGTGAGACCTCATGAAAAATCTGGTGCATATATCACTGACCTTTGTAAATAGTCCTATTTTATAGCTGTAACAACTGCTTCAAAGATTTTCAGAGGGAAGAGTGTCCCGAGTTGGAGCTAGTTCATTTCCAGGCACGTCAAATGGGAGGGGGTACAGAGGAGTTATATAAACTGGTGTTGTATAAAAATACATGCAGTTTTTGACTGCAGAGAACACACTGAGCTTTTCTAGATTGCTTCCATGTGCATCCTCAGGGGTGGGTTACATGGACAGCTTTTATTGACAGGTGGACTATTGTTTTGGACAGCTGAGAACATTCCCTGCTTTTATGATGTGCCGTGGGATTTTTAGCTTCCACTTGTAGTTCCACAAGAGAATGGGCAGAAGGAACCTCTGTTTATCATCTCATCTGAATGACAGTTAAAATAACAATGTCTGCATAGAGAGTACAAATCAGTTTGGCAAGGACATGAGCAGTACCTCACATAAATACTACAACAACAATGACTTTAAGAATAATAACAGTGCACATAGAGATGCATTGCAGCAGGGCCAATAAACAGAGTGCACTATGATAAAAATATATATATGTAGTACACATTTGTTTTTAAATAATTTATTCTTTCAGGATAGCCAAGCTGAGATGCAACATCTTTCTTCCAGAATGGGCCTGCTTCTACCCATTTCCGCAGCTATGTAACTGGAGCACTGAGTGGTTAAGTGATTTGACCCAGATTACACAATGAGTATTTGGCTCTAGGTGAGTTGCATCTGTGATCTTCTTCATTTCCAGGTTGGTACTTGTTTTAACCACTAACCAACGGAACTGGCAGAGTGGGCACATACTAGGAACATCCACGTGTTGGGTTGAAAATGTCACGAAACTGAGGTTTGAGTACTTTGTGTGAGGTTGCTGGATGCAATTCAGAAGGTGGATTGTTCCAGAGGTTTGAAAATCTGTATGAGGACACCTCTTATTCAATAGCTTTTCTACATTTAGGGGGTTTGGATAGAGCACAGATTCTTTGACGTTCTGTAGATCACCTTACCATTCACCCCAGTGAAAGATGTTGTAGATGAACTTGTAGATGATCTTATGTATGATGGAGCTAATTAACTGCAAGGAGAGGCAGGAGGCTATCTCAGACAAAAGATATTTTATGATGCACAACAGAAAGGTAAATGAACTACTGTAAAGTAGTAGAGACTTTCAATGTGATCAGCTTGTGGTACATTACTAAGCGAGGCGCTTGAACATGGTACAGAAAATCAGTCGTAAGTGCTGGACCAGATATTGTATCAATTGCAATGCAACTTGCGTAATGCTGGAAGCTGATAACAACTCGGCTAAATAATAGTTGGTAAAGCAGTGCAGTGTTCTAAATTGTCTTTCAAATTAAGGTAACCTCAGCTTCTTTTGTTCTTCCGTCTTGTGTAAATGTTCCAAAGTCTGTTCAGTGCTGTAACGCAGCCACTGTATTAGTCAAACTTGGTCTCTGTTGTAAAGAAACCTGGTACCTGATCAAGGCTTGGATGCTGGACATTGCCACCTCAGTAAACTTCTGAATTCCACAAGCTCCTTAGATCTGAGGAACAGGACCCTCTAGACAGACAACTGGGAACTCTAGACCAGTGATCTAGAGCTCTCTAGAATTCAGCTGGAGCCACTGGACCAGTAACCTGGAATCCTCTGGAATTCTAGCTGAAATCACTGGACTGATTACTTGGAATCCTCTGGACCATAGGCAGAAACCTCTGGACCAATGTTCTGGAACCATGGGACCAGCGACCTGACCATTTGGACCATGATCTGAGACTACTGAATTTTCAAGAAAAGCCCCTGACCCAGCATTATTACACAAGGTCCTCATTAATGAATCAGTATGGTTCCTAATATACCAAACTCACTTTGGGGTACAAAGTTAGGCCAGATAGTAATTGTTTTCACCCTGTCTGAACTGACTGTCCACTACCCGACTCCACCTCAGTCAACTGGTCTGCCAGACAAACTTTGAAGTGTGCTGCTGAGTTTTGTTAGGACCGGATCCTGTACTATGCAGGAACTATCATTAACAGTGTAAGTAAAGGATGGAAGTTCTAGGGTGCATTGCTAGTAGTGATGTTTCTTTCGACACTGCATTTTAAATCAGTCATGGAACAGATATTGTGTACTGTCACTTTAACTCATTAACATTTGCACAAGTACTGGCCACTTACTTTTAAGAGCAATGAATTGCATGTGCCGTACCTTTAAAAAATATTTACTTTGAATTAAAGCTGTGGGCAAGCTCTTGTTTCCTTGCCCCTTCAGTTCATTATGTTGCCTTACAGGCTCCTCGCCCCACTTGGTGCTGTTGTCCACTTGTCTGGCTGGGCTAGAAGAGCAGTGCCTGAGGCTAGGAAGCCACCCTCCAGCCAGGGTTTAATTAAAACAAAATTAAAAATAATCTCTCTCCCTCCCTTTCACTGGGAGAGAATCAGCTGTGGCCTGTGCTGCTCCAGTGCATGCTCCCAAATGGGACTCTGCCTCCCCTCAATGTCATTGCGACTGGGTGGCCTTTTCTTATACTGTTACTGCCCATCTTAAGGGAGAGAACCCAGTCACGGGGACACCAGTTCCACCTGATACTACTGACTGGAGTCATGCTATGAACTCTTCTGCAGGGGAGAGTCAATGGACATGAGCACTGCCTCAAGGAGCCAGTCCCAGTTGCAACCAGTTGTCTTTATTCCACCATGATTGGATGAAAGTGGGATCCTTCTATTCACCTGACCAGAAAAAACCCTAAAGTACCAACAGATGCGGGTAACTAAGTACGGTGGTCAGCATTAGAGGCAAGTGCTGCTGCACTGTTCTGTTTTGCACCCACAACTTTTGTGTTTTGCTGCCTAAATAAAGAAGCCTTATCTACAGGTGAACTGTGCTTGATTTGGCTCCTTTTCACAGTGGTGAGTGCCATAGTTTGTTGTACTTACTGCTGACATTTCAGCTTACCCTTGCCCTTAGGATACTGCTGCTGCGGAGGGAGGGAGTGCAAAGATGACTGCTTTGGGAGACCTGCAGTGGCTCCACCCCATCACCAACCTGCTCCAACTTCTGCTGCTGCTGAGACACCAGGACCCTCTTGTCCTCCCACCCCTACCCCTGACAAATGGACTGCCTGTGGATCACAGGCAAACTGCCTCTAGCAGCCATCTCAGGGAGTCATTGGGGATTCATCACAGTGGCTGGCGAGTCTCTTCTCTCCTGCTCTGATGAAATGCTCCTTTTCTCCCTCCAGCAGGGTGGACACACAGCCTTCTCTCGCTCTGCCCAACCATTGACTGCATCCAAACTGTCCATCATGGGATTTGCAGAAATTTAAGACTTGGACCATACATTGGGGGACCACTGCAGGAGTCCTCAGCACTAACAACAGTTTGTTTACTATTTTTGTACTGGGAATTATAGATCTGGCTTTAAAAGTAAGGAAAAAAAAAAGTAGCCACTGCTTTTGCTGTTCAAATTCCCTTTTCTAATTCCTCCCCAAACCTCACAAAACATTCCTCATACCAGTGTAGAGACAGTAGAGCATGTGCACAGGTCAGGGCACCTCCTTGTGATATTTAGTGGGGAACCGGGCTGGTAACAGTGACTGAGGTTCTACAGAGGTGCGGTGGGACTGATGTTTGAGGGTACAGGCAGATGACGTTGGTGAAGGAAGAGAGAGGAGATAGTTGGGAGCTCATTAGTCATGTCATTAAAATGGAACGTAGCCCCATTGACCTTTTTTGATGCCCCTGCAGTAATAGCCTGTTGAGACCACTATAGAGAGAGCAGTGGTGGAAGTGAGGGGAGAGTAAATTGCAACACTGCAGAACAAGTTAAATGGGGTGTATAGTTGGGTAATGAATGATTTAGGGGAAGTAATATAAGTCACCATGGAGGGGGCTTTCCAATGATACTGATGACTGCAAACTTTAAATAAAAAATAAAATAATTTCTTTGTTTTGGAAACAGTCTATGGATAATATTTACCATTATTTTGCTTTTCTCTGTGCTCTTGCTCCCCCCAGTAAATAGTACATGCTGTCCCTTAGGAGTCCTTTTTGCTTTTTCCCTTTTTAAGTTATTTAAGTCTTGGGGGGGTCCTGTTTTTCACTGGGATTTCTTTACTCCCACCCCAATAATAAACTATGGGTTTAAACTATAAGGAGGTACATTTTGATGTTGGCAATGTCAAATGAATTTGTAAATGAAGATTATTCCTTTATTTGTCTCTTCCTTTTTTGCCTTTTTTAACAATTTTGTTTATTGATGATAAAAGCACTAAATACAGAATAAATACTTGTAGACAATAGTCAACATTTGCCAGTACACCGTTGTTGTTAAACACAGTCTGCATTTGCATTCTCAGAAGGTGTTGCAAGATAGTGGAGGTCTTCAAAAACTGTAGAAAATAAGATCGAAGTGAGCTGTGTGCTATTGAAGCTAGATTTCAGCCTCAGGAAGAAAGGAAAAAGCAGAATTATTTGACCAACTTACCATACGCCCAATAGAACCCCACTTACATAAGTAATAATACACCACAGGGTGTGGGTTGCTGTTCTTGAACTGCACGCCCAGGTGCACTGTAAGGCACAAGAGTCTTGCATTAAGTGCCTTCAGATGTCTAGAAGTGTGGTTCAGGAACTGTATCTCACACCCTGAAGTGTCTTATTGCATTTATGTGACCCCTGGGACACTATTCGGGTTCACACCCCTGCCTGGTTACTGTACATGGCCCACTTAGTTGAGGGGGTTGGGTTCATTCTTTCTCCTGCAGTAGGAGGGGGTTGTCCCAGAACAAATAAGAAGTAGCCCGGTGCCTCCACCCAGAAAGAATAAGCGTGCCAGATGCTATTTGCAGTACCACCCCCTGGGCTGCAGTGTCTACCCACCTCCCTACACTGGACTGGACCACTGCATGGGGACCAGTAAGACATTTGTTACCTTCACCAATAAACAGTTAGGTTATATGAATCAGATGCACACATGGGATTGAAATTCAACAAATTAACAGTGTTTTTATTTAAAGAGATTCACCAATCAAAGGTCATGCTCCTGAAATGTAGGAGCCTTACCACCACAGGAGTCCGGAATTGTGAAGATTTTCTAATATAATTCATTTAGAAAAAAATTGTATCCCTCATAAAATTGTTGCAACAGGGTCCCACAGACTTCCCTGTTATAAGAGCTACCCTCGCTCTGCCCCAGCGCTCACTAACGTTATGACAAGATGCCAGTGAGAGCACTGGGGCGCGCTCCATTATAATCAATGGGTGGCATCTTTTCTATCAATTTTATATATTATCATGGCCACTTTGTAATGAAATGTGGGCACCAGTCGACTAACAGTTCTGGACTCCTGTGGCGGTAAGGCGCCTGTATTTCAGGTGCAGGGCTATTTTTATTCATATAGGTTATATCTCTTTTAGAACACAAGCCTGGAAGCTGGAAGAAGAGGAGGGGTTAAACAATTGCAAGTCACTTTTAACACTCCCACCCAATAGCAATGCTCCCTGGGAGCCACTGTACTGTTGGTCACTGCCACCATCTCAGATTCTGCACAGTCTGTAAAGCACCTGCCCAATCAAGGGGATACTACACAGGGTGTGGTAACTCTTCAACTGTACCAGTAGTAAAACTACAGTGTCAAGTATTACACAATAACTAGTTACTCTGGGTACCCAGGAATTACACTAGAGTCCCAGCACAGGCCTCGTAGCTGCATTGCCCAGGTTCTTTCAGTTCTACACTTGATGAAAATTAGCAAGCTTGCAATTTAACATCCCACCCCCAACCCCCAACAGACCATAGTGTGCTAGTACAATTTAAAGAACTTGAAATCCAACAGGAAAATGCTTCAAACATAACTGTAATCCAAAGGCAGTTGTAACCTCTAGGTGGCGCTATCCCAAGGGCTACTACCCCTGCCTGCTTGGCTAGTAGCAGGTTAAGGGGCCTGAGTTCTGAAATGGGTGCCTCCACCCGGAGGTCAGGGTTGGTAGTGGTCAAGCTAACCTGGGCACAGCCCTCCGGGACACTGTAACCCCCCTCTTTCCCCTCTAGTGGCCTGAACACTGTACAATAATCACTTTCACAATACCCCTGGTACACCACACAAGTACCCACACTGTTTGCACTTACCACCAGGGCTGGTTCCTCTGGCTTCGACTGTGGGACCCCTGTAAAACAAGGTTAAGCACAGCAAATAGCAACAGTACAGTACCTTGAGCACAAACTGGAACCACAGTCAGATTACATGCAGAAAATGTTAGATCTGATTTATTCAGGGGACTTGAACAAGGGAGGGGCAAAATCAGGTTAATTAGCTTAAAGGTTATATCAATCAAGCAGTTATGCATGCGCTTTGAGTCCCCCCACACAGTCCACCTCTGTGTACCCAGGTAGAGAAGAGATGGGCTAGCCAGGACAGTTGCCCGGGGTTGCAGCTGGTTGGAGCCCTGTGATGGAAAACACATCATGCACAGTACACAATATTTGTAATCCGGAGCCAGAGGGCTCAGTTCGAAAAGGAAATGAAACAACAAGACAATCAGATGACACACTCAGATTAAGCTGTTGTTGCAGGGAGCTACCCTGGTATTTACTCACGATACCCAACACAGGACACAGGCTGGACAAAAATCGAGACTGCAGGTGGTTGATCTGGAATGCCAGGAGAAGCAGGGCCCACACAAGTCACAGAGGCGTTGTTCCTGTTCAAGCGTGGAGCAGGGGGCTGATCCCCAGGCAGATCTCTCGTCGATGGCTTCTCTGTGCAGTAGGTAGTCTGGCTGGGCCAGTCCGGCAAAGCCCAGACCGCATGGAGACAAGTTCTGAAGCAGTCCGTTTTGGACTGGATACAGCTTCCAGCAAGCAGAACACAATTCACACAGTGGGGAACTAACTCACAACCCACTAGGAGCTCATAGCACATTTACATGTACGGGAATTCTACTGTACCAGGCAAAGTGCTCCCCAAGCACAATCGCAAAGTCTCTGCACGCACCAGGAGCTTAGGGATAGCTGGAACTCCTGACAGGCTGATCGCATTCAGCAAAAATATTCGGTCTTCTTCAGGTTGAGTCTGGCTTACTTCAGTAGCTTACTTTAGTCACACAAACTTGGATTCAGTCCAAAATAATTCTCTCCTCTTCCACTCAGGAGCAGCACACCGGCATGCAGGCCAAAAACTTAGCCTTTTCAGAGTTCTCCCATGCAAATCCACTCAGGATAGCTGCTCAGAAACCCTTCAGCTCCTTCTTGCTCAGCTTCCAGCTTAGTTCTAACTGAAAACTGCAAGCAGCCTGGGACTTCCCCAAGATCCAAAAGATTTGGTTGGCTGATTTGGCTGTCAGTCTAAGCAAGAGCTCCCCCTTCAGTTTCAAAAAAGGCGCAAAAACTCAAACCACAGTTCCTATAGATTTTGAATTCAGACTGCTCCTGTAGTCCGGCTACATTTTAGGCCCCACCAGAACTGATTGGTCCAATTTGCAGTCCAGGACCAAGATAGTGGAGACAAACAAAACAGTCCTTGCTACAAAGAAAGTAGGTTAGATAAACTACATTATCATTATCATTCTAAATGGTTTTCAGCAAATAGTTACATCTTTCAACAGAGCTCCATCTCAGATTACTTATGCTGCAATCAAGCAGCTCTTAAAGAGACAGTACACAGAGGCTATACAGACTCTGGTAATCACATTTAAACTGCTAAAATGCAGGACACCAGCCTGGCAGTGAGCATTTAGGCAAGCTCAAGGAAGACTTTTTGGGAACCCCCATTTGTAGGGGGGTTACACAGTAATGATAATCCAAAACTGGACAGGTACAAAGGCCCCAGCCAGCAATGTCAGCACTCCATGACTGGCCATGGATGCATTTCAGTCTGGGGTGGGGGGATACACAACAGCAGGTCAGGTAGCAGTCTGGAGCAGGCCCAGTGGTTTGTGGGAAGTAACACTTCAGACTCTCTCTGACATTCTGCAGCAACACAGCCCTTCAGGCTCATACCTCTCAGGATACAGTCCTTCTTGCTCAGCTCTCAGGATACAGGAACACTATGTAGTGGTTTCCTTGTTCCCAAAGAGCCCAGACCCCATGAGTGACCCCCACAATCCAACTCCCCTCCAGATTATGAGTACCCACGTACTTAGGGCATGCACTCTGTGGCTCCTTGTTTCCCAATCCATCCCACTAGATAAGGGCTTGCAGGCCTCTTACCTGGCTCTGGAGCAACCTAGGTAGGATGCAGGTCTCCTGTCTCCACTCGGTACAGCTCAGCAGCTTTGGTGTGCAGCAGTGGCCCACAGGCTCACACTCTCAGCAGTTTCTTCCCACAATGGCTTGTCTAGCACGGTCGCAGAACAGTATAAACCCAGGATAATGTTCACAGTGAGTTTACTGAAACAGCCCTGGTGAGTGCTCGCAGGATGGTTGGCCTGGCTGGGCCTCTCTCTTGGTCTCACACCAGCAGCAGGTCTGAACATGTTTGTGTTCCTCTCAGACTCCCCAAGCTCCTCAAGAGCCCAGATGCTTCTTTCTCTCAGTTCAGTGTCCCACTGGACACACAAGTCTGTCCATCAGTCCTTCTGCCCTGTCCTGCACTTTGATTGGCTCTTTAAGCCTGCCAGTATAGTGAGGCGAGTCCCTGTGTCTTTATTGCCCCACAGTCCTCTGCCTCTGTTGCTAGGCTTCTTAGTCCTTAATTGGATGGCCTGCAGGGTTTTATGTGTCATAAAGATGGCTGATCCCATGTTCTGGATGGTGCCTTTCCTCCAAAATGTTTTATTTATTTTCCTGCCCTCCTAGGTGTGTGCTAGCCCCAGGAATTTGTAGAAGCCCTCCTGGGCTGTTATCCGATCAGTGAGGAGTGGCCGCAGTGTGGCAGGTCCACGTGTCATAGATTTCATAGAAGATGACTGAGTCAGTCAGCGTTAGCCAAAAGTGGCTCCCCACGAATCAGTGGTAATGTCTAGTACATGTTTTGCCCATGAAATTCTCTAAAGATCTCTTAAATGCTTCCATTGTTGTGCTAAGCACTACTGATTCAGAGCATTCCAAGTTGACACCACCCTCTCATTTATCCATCCCCCTCTCCTGTTGGATTTGTGTGTCTCACCCTTAAGTCGGAGTTTGTGCGATCTAGCAATTCTGCTGATCAGATTTCTATTAAATCCTATGCGTTCCCATAGTTCATCATCATTGAATGCTCTATGCATGTGGCATAGATCTCCTCTTAGTCGCCTATATTCCAAGGAGTACAGGTTTAATTCAGCCAGCCTTTCCTCATATGACATACTTTTTTTTTTTTTGGTGACTCTTCTCTGCACTCTCTCCAACAATCTGATGCTACCTATGTTGTGTGGTTCACTGAAGAGCATACAATATTCCAGGTGAGGCCTAACCAGTGAGGAGTAGAGTGGCATTATCACCTTGGCATTCCTGCTTTGAATGTGCCTAAATAGGCATCCTAGTATCTTGTTCCCTCTTTTTTACTACTTCCCTGGCATGGTTGTCAAAGGACAAATTATTAGTTATAATAATCCCAAGATCTTTCTCGCTATTTGTAGATTCCAACTCATTTTCATTAAGTGTGTACTTTGCTGGAATGGCATACTGGAGCCAGCTGAACAGGAGTGCTGGGGATGAGCCCCTTTGCAGCATGTGTTCCCATTCGAGAAGATGGTGGTTTTATGTTCTCATGGTACCGATATGCTGAAGACACAGACAAGGAGCCTTGGATGTTCACAGTCCCCTTTGCCAAGATTTGGGGACTGGGAATGATGAATGCAGCCACAGCTGCTGAAAGCAGAGGGGCGGAGGAGGTGCTGAAAATGTCAGCCCAGCTGCACTATATTTTCTGCTGCTACACACGTGGTCGAACTTGAAGAAGCCAGCAATAACAGGTGTGCAGCACTTGGGAGGGCGGCAGCAGCAGTAGGCAGTCCAATTAAACCAGAAAGTCCCATGAAACATTGTTCCCTGCACACAGGGTGCTTGACCCCAGTACTAATGTTCGTCTCCCACAGCATGAAATGCAACTATAACCAAAACAATGCTCTCACTTGTACTTTTGAGAGTAACTGGCATACCACCAGATGTTTCTTGTGCTTATACCAGCAAAAATATATTCACAGTAATTTCTTAAACATATTGCAACAGTTTAAAAACTTCTTCAAAGCAGTAGCTATGGTACACAAAAAATCCATCCATATAGTATTCTACAAACTGCAAAAGAACTGTGCAAGACTATGCTGATAAAGTGGTGGCTTTAAAGTACATAGGCAAACTGCTTAAAGTGCTCTAGAAAAACATTTGTGCAAACATTGCAAAAATCACAGATTATCCCAAGATTACTGTTGGATCCAGTGAGGATTTTGGCTGTTTTTTCACTTTTGTTTTCTAGCCACTGTCATCAAGGAGTATGAATGGCTGGTGATATACAGCTTCTGACTTAATAGCAAGCTCATGATTCAGGTAGCCACCATCAGATATTTCCTGATGCTTCCGACAGTAATTTTGCCAGTTTTACTTCTGCAAATATAGAACTATATTTCAGCAGGGAATATTAAATTAGCAAGTCTGGGACTTTTTCCGAATTACTCAGTGTATTGCTACAATCATATTTTTGCATTTATTCATTTATTGCCATTTTTAACTATGTAGAAATGTTTTTTGTAAACCACCACATACTATGTAGATTTGGTACAACATATAGATGTTCGGGTAATATATTGCTATTGTATCCACTTGTCAAAGAATCACCCCTCTTTAGGTGCTGTTGGTGCAGTTTGAGTTGCTGTGGTGATACCTTCAGTGTAAGTAAGGGTGGTGGGTAACAGATAAGCCACACCCCTTGAGGAAGGACGTGAGGTTTGAAGCACCAGGGGTCAGATGCCAGCAGTGCCTTTGTTGGTAATTTTTGCAATTACTGCAAAAATGTTTTTCTGGAGCACTTTAATCAGTATGTCTGTGCACTTAAAAACCACCAGTTTACCAGCATAGTCTTGCACAGTTCTTTTGCACAGTTTGTATAGTACTATATGGATGGACTTTTTTTTTTTTTTTTTGCATAGCATAGCTACTGCTTTGAGGAAATTTTTAAACGGCTACAATGTGTTTGTGACATCTGTTGATTTGCGAGTTACTCTTAAAAGTGCAAGTGAAAGACCGCCATTGGCATGGAGGGCTGAGGCACTATGTGCCTGGGGGTAGCGCTGACAGCCAGACCAACAAGAAAGGAGTGGCTGTGGTTCTGTGGCATGTGCATGCCTCCACATGCACACACTTACATGCCACTGCAGCAGGGGACAGAGGGGGAAAAGGCTGTAACAGGCTACACGAACGCTGCCCACCTGCCTCCATCCCATACCATCACCTGGCCACCAGCTGATCTGGATTTGAATCACTGGCTGGGGGGAGGTTGGCCCTCCCCTTACCGGCCCTGCCACAGGGGGCAGTCTGTGGGGGACATGAGCTGGTAGGTCTGGGGGAGATGGGTGCCAGGCGGGAAGAGGCGGGGACAGGGATGAAAACTGAGCCCACCCATGGCAACCAACCAGTAAAAAAGAATATAAAAAAGTACAGATGAGAATTTGGGGGTGGGGGGTTATAATTGCATTACAAGCAATGAGAGACGGTCATTAGTCTGGGGTCAAGGACCCTGTCTGAGGGGAACAACGTTTTGTGGAACTTTCTGAAGTTTTATCTCAGGGTGTTGGCCAGTCCATTCCCCTGCACCACCCCACTTATATATTTTTGGCAGCTCGCAACAATAACACTTTTTGGACAGTCCAGGTAAGCCCCCTCTCTAGGTAGGGATTACACTTGTAAGATAGGTCTACTGTAAAAAAAAAAAAAAATTAATTAAGATGAGTTCAGCAGTGTGGTTACTGTTCCTGAACTGCACTGCTGTGGTTCATCTCCACTTATCAGGAAGTAGGATTTTCTCCACCCATTTTATGATAAACAAGATAACCCTGCCTGAGTGGAACAAAGCTCCTGCATGACTGAAGAAAAATAACCCTACTGCAGTGAAATAGATATAACCTCTGGATAATATACCAGGTGCAGCCAAACATGTAAGCATTAATCACCGACAGAGGAGGGCTGTACCCTGGATTAATGCCCTGCTGGGGGTTGGGGTTGGTGCATGAGGCCGAAGGCTTCCAACCACCCAGCAGGCATTAATCCACGGTGGAGCCCGACGCTGGAGGTGATTAATGCGCTTGTAACATGGCAAGCACTGAACAATAGTGTGACTGTGTAGGAAGCATTCTGTTATAGACTTCTTACACATCGACTCACTGCTGACATAAATCTCTCACATGTACTTTGCTCTGACCAATAACACTTAATTATATTGCGCTTAGTACTTTGTTCAAAAAGCAACATGATTTGTTCTTACTGTGCACTCAGTGAGTACTGTGCTTCACCGAGTTATTTTAATTTTGATGCTTGCAACACTTTGGAAACTGACATACCATTGTACGGAACGCCCATATTGTAAAAGATTCAGGAGCGCGATGTCGCTCATTTGCATATATTGCTACGTCTTCTCCCCCTCACTTCTTTCTCTACCTATCACCACTGCGGTGTCAGCTATGTCTGCTGTCGGCACCCTGCTTGACTTCCTTACCTCTGTTCTTGTGCTAGTACTTTGTTGTCCGCTACTGCCATACTCATCGTCAACACACATAATTATTCATTGTACTCCACACAAGGAGAGAATCCTAACACAATCATCTGTGTTTGTGTCTCAAGTCTTATCGCTGTGCCATTTACGATCACTACTGGGTGGCTGTTTACTTCGCTCTATACCCTGTTGATTCCCGGCGCAGTGCTGCACCATGTGGCTACTTCTGGTAGGGTGCCAGCGGGCCCTACACTGGCTTAATCACCGATCGTTTTCAGTCAAATGATGCATTTGCACCAATCTCCTTCCTAGATTTCACCATCATTTACTGTGCCATGTTACAATTACAGATAACTTCAGCAGTGGTAATCATTATGCTTCAGTAGGAGGACAGTAATTAAGGTTGTGCAGTCCGATCTTTTATAAATCTATATGATTCTGATCTCCAGGGAGTAAATAATAAAGATCATACAGGAATTCCCCTAAACATTCACAGAAACCCACAGTCATTTTCACCAAGGGATAGCAGTATAGACCTGGAAGCCATTAGGGGACATGTGGTATGTGTCAAAAGTCTGATGAGCAGGTGCGTAAATTTCCACCGAGACAGGAGATGTATTCACAGGAGTCTCAAATTTTTGGTGCCATTTTGCCCTGGCACTATGCATTTCCATCCTCACTGTAAATACGGGGTGTTGTTGCTTCATGTGCCCTTTTGTATTTGAGGCTGCATTGTGGGGTAATACCATCAACTAGTAATTTACCAGGATTGCTGGGCTAAAACTTAAATAATTTTTCCAGTTAGCAGGAAAATTAGTTTTTGCACTATCTAGGCAAATTTTTCAAACGTAATATTCAGACTCAGCTAAACTTATGTTTCTGTGTTTATGTCATCCTGTTCTTTATTATTGAGGACATTTGATTGAAAACAGGATCGTAGTGTCTCAGAATTTATCTTACATTCTTGTCCCTCCCCCCACCCTGCTGTCATCATAATACTGGTTGTGAGACCTAGCAATTTCATAGCAGACAGGGATGTCACCAGTAGAGAATTGTGACTTCGACTGGGGAGAACCAGGATGATTAAATGTAGTTTGTACAAAGGAAAGATTTTCATGCAGATGTCCTCAATAACCAAGAATGAGAGGACAATACAGAAAATGAATGATATTAAATTAAAATTGTCTAAATATTTTTAAAACATTAACACAAAAAAGAATCCATTCTTTTTATGTTTTATCTTGCCTTGCTACTTGTTAATGGGGAGTTAATGCCTGAAGTAAATTATTTAGTCTAGTGGTTAGAACACTGGCATGGGAACCAGGGGATCATCGGTTCAGATCCCACTTAAGTCAAAACACTTGCTGTGTAATGTTGAGCAGCGCCGAAGTCCACTTAGTTGTGGTGATGGGTAGCAGCAGGACCCCACTGCATACAAGATAGTGCATCTCAGCTGGGCTATCCTTGGTAAATAAATAGTAAATTAAATTTTACAACATGACGGGTACAGTAACCCAAATCAGATCATGTGGAATCACTATCCTGTGTTACATTTCGATGTCTGATTTTGTCGAAATATAGTATGACTGCATATCTTCCATTACAGTGGTTAAATTAGCAAATCATTTGTACTGAAAGACACAGAGGAAATTATCTTCCATTGGCACATGTAACTTTATATATTTTTTTCTGTTTTACTACACAGACAGCATTTGACAAAGTGCCAGTCTCGCGTATGTCTGAAACTTTGCCAGTAAACAGCCCCATCAGGATAACAGATGGACGTAAGTAGACAAAATGAAATACAGTTTGAGTAGATTTTTTACATACAATGTGGGCTTCTGATTGGAATGACTGTACTTACATCTTTGCAAATTAAATTTAAAAGTTGCTAAATCTGTTAAATTTCAGACTGCCTAACTTGATCATTTGAAAAATCCCAAATTCCAGAATTGAGCACAATTCCAGATGGTGCCACACCAGTGATCTATAAAGTGGTAATATTACCTCCTTCTTCCTGTTATCAAAAATGCTCCCAGTACACCACAACATCCTGGTTACCTTGCTGTATGCCTTGTTACATTGGCTAGATTGTTTTAGAGGGTCACTTATGATGACTTCCAGGTCCCTTTTCTCAGAATTAATGCCCAGCTTAACCCCTCCCATTCACTATTCCGTTTTGGGGTTCTCTTTCCCCATGGTGTTGAATTTCAACTGCCAAACTTTGAACCACCTCTCTGACCTATGCAGGTCCCTCTGCAACTCCCTTTTCCCCCTCTACACTGTCCACCCTGCCACAGAGCTTAGTGTCATCTGCGAAGAGACACATCTTGTCCTGTATTCCTTCTCCTATGTTGCTGATGAACATGTTGAAAAGGATTGGACCCAGGGCTGACCCCTATAGCACCCCACTTGACTCCATTTGCCACGACCCTCTGCTGTGTCCTCCATCCAAATACCCACCCATCTAAGTAAATGCTTTACTGTACCTAGATCCTCTAACTACTTCAGCAGCCTCTGTGTAGCATCAAGTTGAATGCATGCTGAAGTCAAAGAAGAGTAACCCCACTGCTTGTCCTTTATCCACTGCCCTAGTTACCCAATCAAAGAATACTATTGGGCCGGTTTGACAAGACCTCACTACCATGAACCTATGCTGTTTACTATACTGAAGCCCATTTCTCTCTAGGTAATCCACTAGATCCTTCTTGACCAGTGTCCCTATTAATTTACCCACACTGGAGGTAAAACTAACAGGCCTATAGTTACCTGGTGGCTCCTTGTTCCCTCCCTTGTAGAGCAGAACTACTTTAGCTACCTGTAACCCCTAGGTGGCACACACACTCTGGGTACCCAGTTAGAACAACAGGCTTCCCTGAGCATCGCCCAGGGTAGGCCAGCATTGTAGCTGTTGTTGGGGCCCTTAGGAAAAGAAAACGCAACATGCACCTTAACCCACAATTTGTATTCCGGAGCCGGAGGGCTCAATTCGTGAAAATCAATCAAAACAATTAAATCAGATGACACACTTTGATTTTGAGCTATGTTGCAGAGAGCTACCCTGATGGTTACTCACAATACCCAGATCAGGTTGCAGGATGGACGAAATGGAGACCTCAGGATGAAGTGCTAATTTGCCAGAAGAAACAGGGCCCACACGATTCACCGTGGTATCGTTCCTTTTCATTGGTGTTATGCAGGAAGCTGAATCCCTGGGGTGGATCTCTCATTGATCAAAACTCTGCAGCATGAGCGGCAGTCAGGGCCAAGGTGTTGAGGCCCAGACCAGGTGGAAAATTCAGATATAGTCCGATAGTGTTACTGGATGCAACTTCCAGCAAACGTGACACATTCAGCAAAGTGGGGAACCAAATCACAACCCACTGTCCGCATTCAGCACACTTATAGTAAAGGCAGATAAATACCACAGTTTGGATGACAGTCCGGTTGCAATTCACAGTGTCTCTGCGCAAACCGTAAGCTCTGCGGTCATTTTGGAAGTCCTGACAGGCCGATCGCACACAAGCAAGTCTTCGGTCCTCTTCGGGCAAAATTGATCACAATTCAGGAAGAAGATCGCAAGTTCGGATAAATTCCGATGTTTGGATTAAGGTCTCTTCACTTAGGAAGATGGTAGCAGGCAGGCCAGGCACAACCTTCCCGCCGATTTCCCCTGCGCACTACACAGGAGCAGCTGCTCGAATTTCTCGAGCTCCTCACTCTTTGAACTCCAAACTCACACTGACTCTCTGCTGCAAGCAGCACTGGGACTTCTATTGATCCAAAAGGTTTGGTTGGTTGATCCATCTGTCTGTCACACCAAGGGCTCCCCCTCCAGGTCCTTTTAGGCGCCAAACTTTAAAAGCTACAATTCCTACAGAAATTCACTCCCACAAGACCGACAGTCTCGATTTTAAGATCCCCAAAGGTACTGATTGGTCCAAACTATCAGTCCAGTACCAAGATGGTGGTGCAATGCAGAAAGTCCATGCTGCAAAGGAAGGCAGGTTAGACAAACTGCAATATTATTATTACTACAGCAGATAACCAGCAAACAATAACAGTTCTTTAATAAAGCTCCCTCTGCACAATTAGCAATAGCAGAATGGAACAGTAGTACTATAGCCCGGGTGGGACTTGAGCCTGAAACTACTTGGTCCCCACCCAGATTAATTATAACTATGAGATAGGCAGCTCTTAAAGAGACAGGCATGGAGGCCAAAAGGGAACTCAAATGCTAACACTTTTTAAATCTGTTAGGACACAGAACACCAACCTGGCAGTGGGCATTTAGGCAAATCCAAGGAAGAGTTTTGAGAATCCCCATTTATAGAGGGGTCACACCGTTCACTGCCTGGGAGACCTTGGGGTCTGCGTCTAATCTATGCTCACAATAACATTATTTGAAAACATTGTACTTATACAAAATATATGTTTCATTACCATTACTATACTTATGTAAAATAGCTAATATATATGATTATATATCTGTTATGGCAACAGTTATGCATTTTTTATATGTTCAAAAATGATTCTATGATTTACACATTATACTGTACTCATTCATGTAATAGCTTTTGCACTCTAAACAATATAGATGGGGACCCAACCCTACCAGCTAATTTGGGGCCAGATGGGATGGGGGCACCATATTCTGAGGGAAGAACAATTAACTTAGAAGTGGCAGAAAAAACTCAGTTTGGGCAGTGAGGTCTTTGAAATAAAGACCCCCTTGTGAACAACATTTAGAGACAAAACCACTGGCCTCCCAGGGGAGTCATAGCTAAGACGCATCACAGGTTTAACAGCTCATCCAGACTTTCTTGGGGAAACAGGTATAGGCTCTGGGAGGTCAACATTGGCATTGGTGCCTTCTCAAATATGGAGGGGTACCTCTGCACAGGCTGAAATGTCCAGATTGGGAACACTGTCAATTCTTTGCTCTTCGGAGTCTGTTCCTACAATACTTTGCTCATTATCACCTTCTGAAGATGGCCTAGGATGCTCATCCTGAAGAGACTGTAAAACAATTGGACTTTGTGGCATTGGCATGGTGCTGTCAACACTTTCACATGGTTCTGTAAGTTCTGGTATGTCACTAGAGATATTCACCACATCAGATTCCTCCTCGGGGTAATTCAGATAATTCCACTAAGCACAGTGAGTCAGCCATTTCAGATGCTATACTTTGCACCTCACTCTCAGGCGGTATTAGCTCTAGGGAAGAAGCTGGAGGGTTAGACAGTCCTGAGGGCCCAGCTTCATCCCGATGGTTACACATTGGGTTGCCTTGAAACAATTGACTCCGTTCATAAGTAGGATAATAAGGAGTATCGCACTCACTGCTGTCAGATTCAGATTGACTGTCATTGTCAGACTTGGCCTGCTGGGGGAGAAGGCCTTGGTTGTTGCACTGTTGGAGACAGTTGACTCTGTCACCTTTTCGCAGTGGCACTAATCACTGGTCCAGGAGGGGCCGGATCTGACTGTTCAGCATTGATCATTACTTGGCCAATCGGTAGTAAATGGTTTCTGTGCATGGTTTTAACAGCTCGAGAGTTGTTCTCAGGGCACACTTTATACACAGGCAGCTCATCCAGTTTACTGATCACTATGTTTGGAAGATGATGCCACCTGTCAGCAATTTTATGCTTTCCATGCAGTCCCAAATTACGCAACAACACACGGTCTCTGGACAGTAGCTTTTGAGGCTTCACTTTATTGTCATGCCTCTCTTTGTTGGCAAGGTTTCTCTTGGAGGCCATAGTCTGGGCCAACTGAAAAGCATGGTTCAACTGGGCCTTTAGTTTTTTACATATTGCAGATAGTTCTCAGCACAGATCCCATCCGGGGACCCTCCAAAGCAAACGTCTACAGGTAACCGGGTGTCCCTTCCGAACATGAGGCAATACAGAGAGAACCCAGTGGTATCACTTTTTGTACAGTTATATGCATGCACCAGAGTACTGATTTGTTGACTCCATCTGTGTATATCTTTGGGGTGAAGTGTGCCCAGCATGTGCAGGAGGGTTCTGTTAAAATGCACGGGTTAGGTGTCCCCCCTGGGGGTGGTAAGCAATGGTTCTGGACTTCCGCGCCCCCCCAACAGGGATAGCTTCTCTTTGATCAATCTACTTTCAAAGTCTCTGCCTTGATCAGAGTGGATATGTTGGGGTATACCATAATGGACAAAGAACTTCTCCACCAGCACCTTGGCCACAGCAGAGGCCTTCTGATCTTTTGTTGGAAAAGCTTGAGCATAGTTAGTAAAATGATCGGTTACCACCAGTACATTGCCGATGTTCTTTTGATCAGGCTCCAGACACAGAAAGTCTGTGCAAACCAGTTCCATGGGGGCACTGGTGGAGATGTTGACTGAAGGGGCAGCTTTCTGGGGCAAAGCTTTCCTCTGAAGATAGCGACTACAGGTTTTGAGATGGTTCTCAACATCTGCCCCCATTTTTGGCCAATAGAATCGAGACCACACCAAGGCGAGGGTCCAGTCAATACCGAGGTGTCCCATATGATTGTGGAGGGACCTCAGCACCAGCTGCTTGAAGGCCTTGGGTAGCACTAACTGCTGCTTGTCCACCTGACCTTGGTGATCTACTGTCTCTCGATATAGCAACTGATCTTGTAACTTTAGTCTGGGGCCTTCTTTGAATAATAAAGCAGTTTGCAGGTCAGCAGAGCATAGCTTAGACACATTTTTTCCTGCACGTAGAGCATCAAGTGCGGGTTGGATCATTGGGTCTTGGGATTGAGTCCACCGGATGCTACCATTATCAAACTGAGGCAGAGCGCTGATGTCCAATGCTGAAAAATGACAATAGGCTGCAGGTATGCAAGTATCGGGAGGCCCCAGGCAGTCCACAGTATCTGCAGATGGCCGCTCATCCTTATCACATTTTTGACACAGTGCCTTATGAGTGTTCGGACAGTCTCACCCAGTTGTTGTGAGCGCTTGGCCACCTTGAAAGGGTGTCAGCATCAGTATGGTTCAGTCCAGGCCAGTATTTGACCGAATAATCATAGGTAGACAGTGCTGAAAGCCACCGGTGCCCAGTTGCGTTCAGCTTTTTTGAAGTCTGTACCTAAGTTAAGGGGTTATCAGTCTTTACCAATATCTTGGCTCCACAGAGGTTTTCATGAAACTGGTCGACTATGGCCCATTTGAGGGCGAGAAATTCTAATTTGTGAACAGCAGAATTCCACGCAGAGGGTATTAAACCTATACTGGCAAAGACCACAGGTCTCAGGCCATCTTCATAGCTCTGGTACAACACAGCACCTAGTCCCTTCAGGCTGGCATCAGTGTGTAGAACATATGGCTTGGTGGGGTCGGCATAAGCGAGCACAGGGGCATGAGTGAGCTGATGGATGATCTCGAAGGCCGCCTCACACTCGGCGTTCCACTGAGCCCCATATGGTTCACCTGTTCAGAAATACACCTTCTCTCTGTCCTTGATGGACTCTTCTTTTGTACCTGCAGTTAGTAGGAGGATAGCCTTGAGTAAAATTTAGGAGCAGCCGGATTGCTTTGGAGTAGTCCTTAATGAATCGGCGATAGTAGCCACAGAACTCACAAAAATGCTGCAGTTCTTTCAAGTTGTTGGGTTGCAGCCAAGTGGTCAAGACCTCTACTTTACTGGGGTCTGTCTGTATCTCCTCGGCTGACACTATATGTCCCACGTACTTTATAGATGCTTAGAAAAACTGACACTTGTCTATGGATAGTTTCAGGCCAAATTCTTCGAGACGATCAAGCACTTTGAGTAACCTGATTTCATGTTCTTCTGATGTGTGTCCGAGCACGATGACATCATCCAGGTATACTAGACATTCCAACAAGTTTATGTCCCCTACTGCACATTCCATCAGCCTCTGGGTAGTGGTGGGGCACCCAAAATCCCCTGTGGCATAATTGGGAATTTGTAGAACCCCAAGGGACAGATGAAGGCTGTTTTCTCACGGTCTTCCAGGGCCATCAGGATCTGATAATACCCACTTCGTAAATCAAGTACTGAGAACCACTGACTTCCATTCAGGCAGTCCAGGGCATCCTGTATGCAAGGCATGGTACAGTGATCTGTACAGTCCGTCGGTTCAGAGTCCAGTTATCTACACACATCCTCACAGACCCATTTTTCTTTTGCACTACTACGATAGGAGAAGTGTAGGGGCCTCTTGACTCTTGAATAATGCCAGCAGTTAGCATCTCCTGTAGGTGCCTTTGGACATCATCGATATTAGCTGGAGCAAGGTGATGAGACCACTCAAGAAAAGTCCTGTCATTGTGAAGTCTGATAGCATGTTCAGTGCCTTGGATGCACTCCACATCCCATTCCTTTAGGGAAAACACTTGGTTCCTCTGGGCAAGCTTCCGGTTGACTCGAGCCTTCCGTTCAACAGGCAGTGGGGACTCCCCAAAATCAAATAGGTCTGGGGTGACCACTTACTTTTCACTGGAACATTTGTTGCTAGGCCGTACTGCAGTGTCTGCACAGTGCACCATAGCTAACGTGCATCCCCGGTTTACTCGGATCTCTCATCAGACACATTCTGTATTTGGACCATCACTCATCGAGCACAAGCATGGGCATGAGCAGGTAAGATACTGGGTTTGAACATTAGCCCATCTGGCAACTTCCCTTCACTGGGTGCGTCCAGCATTAATATTTTGTTTCTTACGTCTCTTCTAAGATGGACTTCTCCGTGAACAGTATACTGAGTATTGGGTGGTAATATCAAGGAATCGGGGTCTTTCTTCCACACTATCCCTACTGGATCATCCTTGTCCACCTCCGTAGTCTGTTTCTGCAAGTCATAAACTCTCCTTATCAAGGCTGGAATTCATAAGGCCCTGCCAGTCTGTTGCCCTTTTTTCTAGTGACACAACTGAACCAGCTTCCCAAACATATGTGTGTTGGTTCCAGTGAGTAGGGAAATCCCATCATACAACCCCGTAGGAGGGCACACCAGGGCTAGCGTCTCTACTTGTTCATCTACACCAGTTACAGCCACAGGAAAAGACAGCCAGAGCTGGACATATCCTAGGTAGGGCTAAGACTTGTCACTCAGGTCCCACACATGTAGACCTTCTAGAGATTGTAATGGCATCTCAGATAAATGTTTGTCATACCAGTCCTGGAATACAATGGTCACTTGCAACCCACTGTCGGGCACAGCCCGAGCATGGATACCATTGACAGTCACAGTAGTCCCCATCAAAGGGCCTACCAATTTGGACCAGTCTGGAGAGACAGTATCAGGGGCCTGGACAGACAATTTAGCCACAAAGAAGTTTAAGTTAGGATTTCTTGAGCCTTCACTGCGGTCGTTTCACGCACCCCTTGGCCACTGATTTGCTTTCCGGAGCTCCCCTTGAAGCCTGTTTACCACTTTCTCTGAGTCCTTCTGAGACCGACCTTCCCTCTTCATATGGCCATCCTTGCTGCAGTTGTGACAAATGAAAGGCTCTTGGGCCATCTTTGGTGAAAACAAATCAGGGGGAGCTGGAGCATTAACAAGAGATCGTGGTCTGACTTCTACTGTTAGTGTTGAGGGTAGTGCAACATGTCTCAAAAGTTCCTTTATAGTGGCAGTCAATTCCTTGATCTCAGCCTGGGAGCCACCCTAGGTAGAGGATGCCTGAGGGTGCATCCCTCACCCCCTTGGCAGTCACGTCCTGAGAGGAACCAGGGTCTTTGTCAGCAGTGGAGACCTCCGTAAAGGCACCTGTTTGCACTTTTCTGACTTCCTTCAACAGCTCATCTCTCCACCACTCAGCCCATAGTGGGACATCCTTAGTGGTCTCCATTTCAGAAAGACCTTCCTGTGCTGTGGTCACTCGGGCTCTGCCCACACCAAAATTACAATCTTCTTCCTCGCCTTCAGCCTCTCGGAGTTCTTTTATCAGGTTGCAGTATTCCAATGGGTTAGCTCTCCTATCCTTGAGCCTCAACTGGATAATTTGCAATTTAGAATGCTTGGCGTGTTGCAGTATGTGCCCCAATCTCACACAGTTCAAGTCATTGGCTGCCACCACACCCTTGTGATAAGCTCTCTGTAGGGCCCTCTCCAGGTGAGTAACATACACAGACAAATATTCCCCTTACCATTGTTTGGTACCTTTGAATTGCCACATCAAAGTCTCCCCTGACTCAATGCTTCTGAAATTGCCTTCAAGTGCAGACAAGCACTTTTGAGCAGACGCATCAGGATTCGTGGCCCTCAGAAATCTAATGGCTTCTAGGGCAGGACCCCTTAAACTTTCCATGATCCTTTTCCACTTCTCGGCCTCGGCACACTGCCACTCAGGTACCAAGGGGGCAACATAGTCTATCCAGGCCTCCCAGTCATTCTCCCCCTGTGGGGTGGGGAGGGTACCTGAAAACATCCTCAACATGTGGTATGTGTCATGACTAACTGCAAGCACAGATGTGGGTGCAGGTACAGATGTGGGTGCAGGCACAGGAGCCGGGGCAGGAACCAGTACTGGAGTGGACAGAGGTGTTGGGAAAGGAACACCTCCAGGTGGCAAGAATAGTTTCTTAAAGTCCTCCACAGCCTTTCTCTCCTCCAGCAACAACTTAGCCAACTTCTCCTCAAAGGTCTCAGATAATGGTGGGTGCTCATCCTTCTCAGGGGCTTTACTGTCTTTTAGTTATCACTCTCCAGGTGGCTGAGACCCCCTCTGAGGCAATAGTCTGTGGTACTTGGGAGCTGTCCATGGGGTCACTACACTCTACCAAGGCCATAAAAGTTTGGGCAGTCTAATTAGCCTGTCGATCCATCACCACAGCATTTTTCAAACATTCAGCTTTGGAAAGTGCTCCTTCTACAGTGTCCTTACTAATGCTCAAGGGAATATCAAGGATAAGCAAGGCATTGTGGGGGTCAGTCTCCTGCCCCGTACACCACCCCACCAACTGGTGCATGACCACTTCTGTTGGGGTAGCCATTAACCTTTGACAACAATTCTTGATTTTGGCCATTAGGGGGCACGAATCCCAGCGGAGCCTCCAAGATGTAACCCCTAGGTGGCGCTACCCCAAGGGATACTACCCCGGCCTGCTTGACTGAGTGCAGGTTGAGGGGCCTGAGTTCTAGAAATGGGTGCCTCCACCCAGAGGACAGGAACAGTGGTAGCGTAGCTGCCGTGGATACAGTCCACCGGGACACTGTTACCTCTCTTTCCCCTCTAGTGGCCTGTACTGATCAATGTATACACAATTGCAATTAACACCAGGATACAATGTCAGCCTCACCTTTGTTGCACTTACCACCAGGGCTGGATCGGCTGTTTTTTTTCCCTGGAGACCCCCTGTAAAATAAGGCTTGTTTCAGTAACCAACAGTATCACAGTATTTCTTACACAGAGGTACACCACAACCAGTTTTAGTACAAAAAGATTCAGATCTGATTTATTGAGGGGGCTTGAACAAGAGAGGGGCAGTAATCTGGTGCTTGATTCTAATCCTGATTTAATCAGGTTAAGCATGCATGCCTCTAAGAGTCCCTCTAGCACAGTCACACACACTCTGGGTACTCGGTTGGAACTACAGGCTAGCCTGATGCGTTGCGCAGGGTAGGCCGGCATTGCAACTGTTGTTGGGGCCCTTAGGAAAAGAAAACACAACATGTACCTTAACCCATAATTTGTATTCCGGAGCCGGAGGGTTCAGTTCATGAAAATCAATCAAAACAATTAAATCAGATGACACACTTTGATTTTGAGCTATGTTGCAGGGAGCTACCCTTACGGTTACTCACAATACCCAGACCAGGTTGCAGGATGGACGAAAAGGAGACCTCAGGATAAAGTGCTGGTTTGCCAGGAGAAGCAGGGTTCACACGATTCACCATGGTGTCGTTCCTGTTCATTGGTGTTGAGCAGGGAGCAGAATCCCTGGGCGGATCTTTCGTCGATCGAAACTCTGCAGCATGAGCGGCAGTCAGGACCAAGGTGTTGAGGCCCAGACCAGGTGGAAAATTCGGATATAGTCCGATAATGTTGCTGGATGCATCTTCCAGCAAGTGTGACACATTCAACAAAGTGGGGAACCAAATCGCGACCCACTGTCCACATTCAGCACACTTATAGTAAAGGCAGATAAATACCACAGTTCGGATGACAGTCCAGTTGCAGTTCTCAGTGTCTTTGTGCAAATAGTAAGCTCTGCCGTCGTTTTGGAAGTCCTGACAGGCCGATCGCACACAAGCAAGTCTTTGGTCCTCTTCAGGTGAAATTGGTCACAATTCAGGAAGAAGGTTGCAAGTTCGGATAAATTCCGATGTTTGGATTAAGGTCTCTTCACTTAGGAAGATGGTAGCAGGCAGGCCAGACACAGCCTTCCTGCCAATTCCCCCTGCGCACTACACAGGAACAGCTGCTCGAATTTCTCGAGCTCCTCACTCTCTGAACTCCAAACTCACACTGACTCTCTGCTGCAGGCAGCACCGGGATTTCCTATTGATCCAAAAGGTTCGGTTGGTTGATCCATCTGTCTGTCACACCAAGGGCTCCCCCTCCAGGTCTATTTAGGCCCCAAACTGTAAAAACTACAATTCCTACAGAAATTCACTCCCACAAGACCCCTGGGGCCAGTCTCCATTTTAAGGTCCCCAAAGGTACTAATTGGTCCAAACTGTCAGTCCAGAACCAAGATGGTGGTGCAATGCAGAAAGTCCATGCTGCAAAGGAAGGCAGGTTAGACAAACTACAATATTATTATTACTACAGCAGAAAACCAGCAAACAATCACAGTTCTTAATAGAGCTCCCTCAGCGCAAATTAGCAATGGCAGACTGTAGCAGTAGTACTGCAGCCTGGGTGGGACTCAAGCCTGAAACTACTCAGTCCCCACCCAGATTAATTATAACTATGACATAGGCAGCTCTTAAAGAGACAGGCACGGTGGCCAACAGGGCACTCACATGCTGACACTTTTTAAATCTGTTAGGACACAGAACACCAACCTGACAGTGGGCATTTAGGCAAATCCAAGGAAGACCTTTGGGAACCCCCATTTATTGGTGGGTTACTTACCTTTCAATCTCTTCTGTTTTTTTAGTATGCTTTTTCCTCCTCCTCTTTTCGGAACAGTCCTCCATCGGCTATGCCCCGCTCTTACCACTGTCACCCACTTTCTCTAGGATGCTCCTCCTCCCGTGTTCCTCTCTGGCTTGATCCCTAGGATGGGGTCTCTGGGTCCTCCTCTTCCCTGTCAATCCTCTTGCTTGGTGTCTGGGGGAGGGCCTTGGTTCATGTGTGCAGTGGTAGTGGAGCAAGGCAAGAGCCATCATGCACGTCCCGCTGTTTTTCTATGTTCTCGACGACCCGCAGAATTTTGCACATCTGCACATGGAGGCATGCACATGTGCTGACCGAAGCCAACGTCCCCCTTCCCTGATCCGACAGACCCTACTGCATCGCCTCCTGTGGTCATCCAGGGGGTGGTAGAGCAGTGACAACCATACACCCTCCCTCCCGAGGTGGGAAGCAGATGCTCTGTTCACCCCCCCAACTGGCTGGCCCTCCATCAACAGAGTTGATGCACAGGGTGGGGTGGAAAGGATGAGAAGGGACTTGGCAAGGTTAGAGGAATGGTCAAATGTATGGCAGCTTAGATTCAATGCTAAGAAGTGCAAGGTAATGCACCTGGGAAACAAAAACGCAGGTGAAGAGTACATAATGGGGGGTGAGATACTAACAACAACAAAAATGGAGAGGGACCTGGGGATAGTCATATCAGATGACCTAAAGATGGGCAAGCAATGTGAGAGGGCAGCAAGGAGGGCTGGGGGGATACTGGGATGCATAGGGAGCGGCATCACCAGTAGAAAACAGGAAGTTATTATCCCTCTGTACAGACAGCTGGTGAGACCCCATCTGGAGTACTGTGTGCAGTTCTGGAGACCTAATCTCCGCAAAGACATAGACAGGATGGAAGCTGTCCAGAGGAGGGCAACTAAAATGGTGCAGGGTCTGCACCGGAAGACATATGAAGAGAGACTTAAGGAGCTTAATATGTATAGCCTCGAGGAAAGGAGGGAGAGGGGGGACATGATAGAAACTTTCAAGTACCTCAAGGAATCAACAAAGTCCAAGAGGTAGCATCTTTCAAAAAAAGAGGTGTGCAAGAACAAGAGGGCACAATTGAAGATAGAGGGGGGCTCAGAGGTAATTTAAGGGAAGTATTTTTTCACAGAGAGGGTTGTGGATGCATGGAACGGCCTTCCGGAGGAGGTTGTGGAGTCAAAATCAATGGTGGAATTCAAGCATGCATGGGATAGTCATAAGACAGTTCTGGGGGGTTGGGGTAGGAAGAAGTAGGCTGCTGGTTAACTAGGATCTGCAGCTTATCCAGTAGGTAGAGAAATGGGCAGACTGGGTGGGCCAAACGGTCCTTATCTGCCGTCAAATTCTATGTTTCTATGTTTCTCCAATGACCCAGGCTCATTCCCGAACCTGGAACCCGGGTCATCAGTGTCACAAACCCACTCAGCAGGTCAGCCCTCTACTCCCAAAGTGCCAACCTCTGAGCACAGTCTTGTGAACAGTTTAACAAAAAAAAGGTAACCCTCTTGTCTGTTTTTGTGGGTTCGAACCAACTTTTGGTCTCAAGTTCTGGAGGGATTCAAACTGTGAACCTCTTGCTAGCATACCCAATGCATGGGCTGAGATATTTCTGTCTTCGGGGGGCTAGATATATTTGCCTATGGGCACCTAACCAGGTATACAAAAATGAACCCTTAAAACTTAAATAAAGACCTCAGATTATTCCTACCTTTTTCCAGTTTGGCATCACCATTCAAGCTTATGCACAGTGTCTGCTGTAACTGTATATACTCTACTTGCACAGGAAAGAAATCAAAGACAGACCAAGTATGCTCTAAAATTAGAGTTTTTACTAAAATAGATAATAAGTAAAACATACAATACAGAATTACTATATCACAAGACATACAAATCTTTTTAAAAGATCAAGGTTTTAAACAGTGCCATTCTTACTTCAGTACTTAGATTTGTCTCTCTGTTCTAAATACCTGCTTAAAGTGCTCACAGATGTTTCTCTGTCAGAGTCTAGATAAACATGTCTGAAGGAAAACAGAACATTCCTTAAAGAAAACTATATTTGCCAACCCCTTTGTGAGGTCACCAAGATCCTCCTCTGTCAGAATAGCTAAAAAAAAATATATATCTATACAAAAAAAACAGGATGTCTTTTCAAAGTATTAAATTCTGCAACCTTAACATAACTCATGTTCTGCAAATGACTCTCTGATCTTTAGCTGCATCCTTTTCTCACACAGACTTAAAAGCATTTATGATTTCGCACCAGTTTACTACACCTGATTTCCTCCTCTTGAAATGTCATAAAATGGATATGCTCAACTCAAGCCTCTTCCAGCCTGTAATTAACTTTAGATAAAACAGGAGATCCTTGATCAAGGTCTGCTCTACTCTGTAATTAGCCTCAGGCCTTCCAGGTAACCTTGTATCTAAAACCTGTGTGTGTTTGTGTGTGTGTGTGATCTTACATGCTGTTTTAGCATTTCTCATGGGAGACAGTCCATACACATTTTTATATTTTCCAAAAATGAGCATACAGCACTCAGAACTGTCTGCCATGTCACAGTCAGCATCAAAGGCAGTAGTGCTATCACTGCACCAGTGGGACGGTCCTTACCTTCCAGTCTTGTGGAACCAGACTATACTGTGCTATTGCACAGCCCTGCCATGTGTTCAGTCAACTCTGATGCTAGTTCCCTGAGCACCATCAGGTGAATCCCATGTAGTCCAGGAAACGTGTTTATTTTCAGGGCTGCAAGCCCGTTTCTGACCTTTGTCCTGTAAGTATGCCCTGCCCTATTTGTGGGATTCCACTTGCAGCAGCCATTATGTCACTTTTTCTCAAAGGCCTGCTATCCTCTACTGTAACTACTGCTTTCTGTTCATCCTTGTCTGTTACCCTGTCCCTTTATAACAAACTTGCAATTCCCCCTCTCATCTTTCCAGTATCCCTAATGTATCTGAGCAACTGATTTTCCCCAACTTTTCCCATCCTCAATATGCAGCCCTGTGTCTGCTTTTGTGTCCCTGACTGCATTCTTGGACTTCCTCATCTTTTCTTGATATTTGCTCCATTCCTTGTCCCTCTGCTTACTTTGTATCTGATGATAGCCTCCCAGATTTTCTTAGAGAACCAGATTGGTCTCTTGTACCTGTTTTTCATGGTAACCATTCTAAAGCATAATGTAGATACCTTGAGAATGGCCAGTTTAATTACTTCCCACATTTCCTCCACCCCCTTGATTTTATCCACTCCAACCAACTTATCCAGGATTAATTCCTCATCTGGTCAAAGTCTGCTCTTCTAAAATAAGAACCTCAGCCTTTGATGTGGATATATTGGTACCCAGTACCAGTTCAAACCATATGGTGTTATGGTCACTGGACCACAATGGTTTCCCAACCAGCACTCTGTATACCATTCTTTGTTGATAAGCACCACATTGAGAATGGCAGCCTGCCTTGCCTTCTGGGTTACCACATGCTGTACAGCAGACAGTCCTACAGTGCGTCTAGCAGAGCCTGGCTTCTGAGCTCTCAGCTGCTGGAATGCATCAATCTCTGTCTCGCAGATTGAGATCCCCCACCACACTACCGCCCCTAATGTGGCTCCTTTCTCAATTTCTGCCCCATGTTCCCCACTGCCCTCATCTCCCTGGACTGCTACTCTCTAGACCACTCCGTACGCAGTTTTTTACCTGATGCTGCTGTGTTGTGATTCTTTTTTCCCATTCCCTTCCCTGATGGACTCATCTTCTGCCACCTCTACACCTTCATTGTCATAGAGGGCTACCCCGCCTCCTTTTCCCCTTCCCTATCCTGTCTATAGCTTGGTGCTGCCGAGTCCCAGTCATTATTCCTGGTGGCTCATGATTCCATAATGGCTATGAGAGCTAATCCTGTTTCTTCAACCATTGCTTTGCTCTCACTAATTTTGTTTTCCTAAGCTTCTGGTATTTAGGCAGACTGCCTTCAAACTTGAGCCTAAACCTCCCCTTCCCACCATTTCCTCTCCTTTGATCTTCCCCTCCTCCATAACTTCCTGGTTTTCCTACTGCCTGTTGACTTTGTGACCCCTCAGCACCCTTACATAACTTGTTATGGACCCCTGTGTTGGTGCTATCATCCACATAGCCCACAGTCCCAATTTCTGGGGGAGTTCTAGCTAGGTCCCCTTTTTGATCTCTGCCCTGTGTGGTTCTCCCAGTGTCTGTCTCCCACCTGTCAGTTTAAATAGCCACCTACATAGACATCAATCTTCTGCCCAAGCACACTGGCCCCTTCTGTTCTTAGGTGAAGGCCAGTACCCTTGAAGAGCCTGCAGTCCCAAAAGCCCTCCCAGTTACCCACAAAATTATATCCCTCATCAACCCAGGGATGTGTAGGGCTGAGGCCTGGATGCCACACCTGCCACCACAGTGGTGACTCTGGTTCAAGACCAAGCCTGGCTTGTTGGGGGCTGGCCAGACGTAGAAGGATTGAGCATACCAGAGGACAGGCTTATCCTCTGGGGAAGGGGACAGTCATGTTTCGGTGCAGTATGCACCTGGGTGACCACAGGTGACAAGGTGCTCTGAGAGACTTAGTGGGTTGGGGATGCCAGTGATGCGTCTACGCTTACATGCAAGATAGCATACGACCCCAAAGCTGGCATCCTGGAGAGAAAACCAGGAGGGAAAATCCTGGACAGGCAATGATGTGTGGTCTGACCCCTCGCAGGTCCAATGACAGGGCCCTCCCTCCATGAACTGGATCCATTCTCCAGCAGGTTAGGGGATAGCTCTGCCATGTTGGGGGGAGCTGTTGGCAAAGAATGGAGGTTGAACTAAGTCCCTGGAATGCCAGGTGACGAGGCTGAGAGGGTTGGGCCAGGATAATAGGGCCTGTTCTAGAGGAGCATAAACATATTAACACAAAAAAAAAAAGTACCCCTGCTCCTTACACCATCCCTTCTGCCACCCGTTAAATTCATCAGTTACTTTCTTCCTCACCCTGTAATTCCTGTTTTCCCTATCCCACACAGGAAAGACCTCAGAAAAAGCCTGGGAAGCAGATAGAGGGCATTTCTGCCCCTGGAAGGATGGTTATCTTGACATCATTTTCAACCTCTCCCTTACCTCCGGGTTAGTTCCACTAAGCTGCAAGAATACCAGTGTCATACCAATCCTCAAAAAAGGTAAACCTAAATTATTATTTAACTACCGGCCAATTGCCATAGTCACGGCACTCAGCAAACTGTTAGAAAAAATTGTAGCAAACCAACTGACATCTTATCTGGAGAAATACAGTTTACTATGCCTGGCACAACATGGTTTTCCAAAGCATCACAGCACCACCAAAGTGCTTCTTACCCTGACGAAAACACAATTTACTCAGCCATGTATCATGTCAACCTCACCCTGGCTGTCTTCACAGACCTAACAAAGGCCTTTGAAACAGTAAGTCACCCCATACTATTATATAAACAAGTCCATCGGAGATTCAGACCATGCTATACTCTGGTTTTCCAGTTATCTATCTGAAAGGTATCAGTGTACAAGGATTGGCCCCACCCACTCTACCTCCCCACCTCCCTGGGATCCATCCTTGGCCCATTGCTTTTCTCGCTCCACATTAATTTCATCACACATTGCTTTAAAAACTTGACTCCGATCCATTATGCAGATGACCTGCTATTCTTCTGTCAAGCCCCTAGTGTAACTGACATTAATTATGACCTCGCGTCCAACCTAACCTCTGTACAGTCTTGGCTCAAAGACAATAATCCCCTCTTTGAACCACCCCTAAGTCCCAGGCCATGCTCTTTGGGACCCCCATAAACTGAAAAATGTATCCACACCTTTAACTATGACAGCTGAGAATGACACTTTCCTCGAAACAGTTACCCTGTTCAAATACTTAGGAATCCACCTGGACCCCACACTTGACTTTGCCTCCCACATCCACTCCATGTGCAAAGGTATTAACTCTAGCCCAGGCATAGCCTATCAGGCCAGGAACAACCCCTGACAAAAAGGTCCTTTGAGGCCTCGAAGCACTGGGCTGTTTTGTCTTAGGTATGTGGATTCCATATGCTAGCACTATAGCTTTTGAAGTTGTACAAAGTAATTTTATGAATCAGTAAAGAAAAAGTGGTTCAATTTCTCACTTGGCCTGGACTGCATTTTTATCATTTCGTCTTTATGCCATTATTTTCCAGCACCCAACTTTATTGTGATCTCCCTCCTGGCTTTACATTTGGAACAGGAACAATCTCTCCTCTGCTGCACGCATCACAATTGCTTGATGCCTCCTCCTTCCCAAACTGTTGTACGGGCTCCCAGTGTTTACCCATTCCTCCAGTTTCATGCATTGCAAATGGACAATATGCTATATCAATACATGACGATTCGCCATATCCTGCAATCAACTCACTGCTGTGTACTTTATAGCAAATTAGGATGGCCCTCCCCAACTGCCCCATTGGACTTCTCATTTAGTCAAAGTAGTACATAACACTACATCAACATAGAAGCCAATTTCACTTTTAGTACCTTGGTCTCACCAATATGCCCTTAGGTCCTCAAGTGAAGGCTGACTAGTAATCCCCAGATCACACTCCAAATCTGGCTCCTTGGCTTTCTCTGCCACTGCTCCCACACAGTAGAACTGCCTCCTGGCTGCCCTTTACTCTGGCCAAAAACCTAGCATTTTTAAAAGGCAGCTACACTCCCTACTGCTGGACCTCTCTGTATGTACCTGTCTCTTGTCAGATCACCTTTGACCTGTTCTCTTTGCCCGCCTGGCACTTGACCCTGTCCTGCTACCTTGGTCTCGTACTGTTTTCAGATGCTTTGTATTATCACTTTAGTTGCGCAATTTCTGTTAAATTATGTACACCACATTGATGTAACTGCTCTTTTACTTGTCATTAGTTACCTGTATAATCTGCCTGTTCCCTGTTTGACTATGTATGTTGTATTTTGCTGAACTTGTCATTCAGTAATGTCCTGTATTCTCTCGGGTCGTACTTGAAAATAGGCACACGTGTGCCTTTTGTACCTCACCTGGTAAAAAAAGCCAATCAATAAATTAATAATAATGTCCACCATGGAGTATCTTATTGTGCTTATAACATTGGTAATATGACATATTTTTTTTTAAATGAAAGCAAGAAAGAAAAAGGAAATAAAAAAAGGTTTGGCTTTAAAGTAAAATAGTCCCAGCAATAGCGATCACTTGGGAAGGCTGTGATTTGTGTATTGATGGGTCTGCTTGCTGCTGTTTCCCCATCCTTGATGCTTGCTCTGAGGATCAGTAGTAGTGACAGACTGTGTAAATAATTTTTTTTATTTAAGCATTTCATCCCTCGTTGCAGTCTCTGACAATTTTTCTTAATGTTTTCCAGTCTTTACTGTCTGAACTGAGGGCCAGGGGCCTGATTTTCAAAACTCTCCGAATGCCGCAAGCCCCAGGTGTGCCGAATATGTGGCGCATGGAGCTTGCTGCAATCTCCCAGTTGGCAGTCGGGATATTCTATCCATTGTGACAGTTGTGATCCTCCTCCCTAATGGTCCCCTCTCACCAGCTTATTCCCCATCTTCCTGTCCCATTCCCACTAATTGCCTCCCCTGCCGTCCCTCAGCACACCTTGGCTATCGACCTCCACTACTCTGCTCTTCCCCCCACCCTCCATCTCACCCCCTACTACTCCTACCCCTCACCTTCTCTCTCTCCACTATCTTGCCAGCTCCCTGTCCCCTTGCAGGGTTCTCAGCATCCTGAAGGGGAGTAGGTTTTTGGCTGCCTCCTCTCCTCCCCCCATCTGCCGCCTTCCCCTTCCACCGTCCTGCCGGTCTAGCCATCTTAATGCGTTACAATATAGCACTCAGTAGCCTATTCATCCTATACTGTCATTAAGTACTTGTGCTGCGTACGCCATCTACCTGGCTACCTGTTTGCATTCTCATGTTCATAGCATTTTTGCACTTTTCGAAGTACTACATTTTGTTTTTTCACAAGGCCTCATCTTACGTAGTGTCTTAAACAATGCTATTGTCAATGTTCGTATACATCTAAGGTCATTATCCATCTCAAAATGAATAATTTGTCATGGTCTGAAATGCACTGTATTAGTTATGTACACAATGTTCTTCTATCTTAGTTTGTTCTTTTGCTCTTCCCCTTCATGTAACCCCTCCCCCACAGGACGTTTCTAGAAACGAACTGTTTATAGCTCATGTTGTCTTTCCTGGTGAAACTTTTCAAAATAAATAATAAAAAAAAAAGTTGTCACAAATTAGACCAGCTTCTTCTGGTCTAACTTGCGGCAATCCTGGGTACCCTTTTTATGGGGCTTGTGCCAAATATCAGGCACAAGCTGTCGTAAATCGGGTAAAGTGTTGTAACTGCGCCTGACCTACTAACATCGGGCACAGTTGTAGCAAAGGTGTTTGACGCAGCTGGGCCAAAAAAGAGTTGGAAGCAGGGCTTGATGCAAGCCCTACAG
The DNA here is from genome assembly GCA_016271365.2 of Neoceratodus forsteri. Classification (NCBI taxonomy): domain Eukaryota; kingdom Metazoa; phylum Chordata; order Ceratodontiformes; family Ceratodontidae; genus Neoceratodus; species Neoceratodus forsteri. Next base: position 1,558,032,661 of record CM057455.1, read on the forward strand.
CCTCCTTTGAATATCCAGCCAGGTGCGTGTGTGTGAGTGCAGTTTGTTGTTTATGTTTTTAATTTTGTAACTAACTCTGTCCCTCATTGTGACTTCCAACCATTCACAGTTGTTGTGAGGATCAGGAGTGACTTTATTTGAGTCCTGCCTGTTTCCTGGTCCTCAATGCTTACTCTAAGGACCAGAAATGAACAGGCACTTTTCAGCTATCATTGATATCTGGTGGGAGGACAGCTGTCAGGAAGGGGGAGGGACATGATGAAACAGAGAAGGCTGATGTGAAGCTGAATAGTTTTGTGATTTTTTTTCGAGCTGCCATTTAATGTCTACAGTCACTTATGACTGCCGCATGGAAGAAGCAGGAAGCCACTAGCAGGTGGGCAGGTTTCTGGGGAAGAAAAGAAGGCATTGGAGTGAAAATGTGGGTTCCAAAGTGGCACAGTGATATTTTAAGTAATGGGGCTGGCTGGCACCTGTATTTTTTGTACCAGGGCATTAGGCTGAGATAATTGCCCTAGTGCCAGCCTGTTTCAGGCAATCCGGAAACTGGATTTTTCTCAACCCATTTTATAAAATGTTATTCTTCCTGTAGCTTCATCAGAATGGTATTCAGTGTTCTGTGGTATAAATACGACATTCTATAGGGCATCCAGGAAAAAGCGTTTTATTCCTTTTTGAGTATTGCAAATGATACTGATCTAGAACTTGGGGCCCCACTTCACGCCATCACTCCTTCCTAAGAACATTGTTGGCAAGATTCCAAAGTAAGTAAAAAGCATATTCCTGCATGCCCTATGGAATAGCCTCTATTTATATCATGTAGGTCAAACCTTGTAGATAAGTAATAGCAGTTAAATCTATATTAAAAGAACTAATCCATAAGCTCTACAATTTAAAATGCATTGCATAAATTTGGTCCACAATTGCGTTTGACTCATTTAAGTCTCATTTTAAAGCTCTCAACTGAAGGGGCTTCCTTTAGGTAACAGGGCAGCGTATTCCATAACAGAGGTGCTGCCACCGCACATGCTCAACTCCTCCACACTGTGGAAAATCCAGGTGTCATCATGGATTACAAGTTGACGCTGGAACACCAGGTGTCTCTGGTCAGGCTGGCCTTTTTTCATCTTAAAAACATCGCCCAGATAAAACCCTACCCAAATCCTGAGGTCGTTAAGAAACTAGTCCATGCCATCGTTACAGCAGTATTGGGTTACCACGGTGTACCATCACTGCAGCGACTTCCCGACGGCGAAGACCACCACAGCGACAGGAATCGGGCAAAATCTGCCCGTCGCTGTGGTGGTCTGTGTGCCGATCAGGACTGCCTCGCTGGTTGATTGCCCCCCCCCCGGTCCAACTCTGATTTGTAGTTAGAATCCTAGAGACGAGACCAGGGGGTGTGGGGGGGGGTTGGGAGGCACAGCCCCCTGATTGTGAGCGTCGACATCCCCGTGGCTACAATGCCGATACCCTGCATTGTAGCTGTTGCTGTAGAGGATTTTGGTGCTAGCGCTGTCAAAGCGCTATAGGTAAACCAGTTACTATAATGCTCCATATCTCAGACTAACTGGAGGATTGACATGCTGTTTGCAACTGGTGCAGAATGCTGCTACCAGGCTGATTGCCAGAGTTTCTCACTCCAAACTTACCTCCTCAATATTGCAGACTTTGCACTGGCTGCCAGTTAGATGGCATATCACTTTCAAGATAGATTTGTTAACATTCAAAGCTCTACATGATTTGGGCCCAGGTTACTTGATAAAGCTCCTGGGTCCATATGTTCCTAGCCACCCTTTTTGTACAACCGAGGTGGGTGTCCTGACAGTCTCCAGATCTTGATTAAAATAGTCTGGGAAATGAGTTGGCAGACAGTCTTGGCTGTCTAGGAGACATGTCCCATGAGTGATCTTTACACTGTAAAGTTATGTGTGATCTGTTTCCATGCTGTAAGACATCTTCGATTGATCTGTTTGAATCCTGGGAGAACTTCAAGCTGGCACTCTTTTTTTTTTTCCATCCCCTTGTTGGGGGCACAGCTTGGGACAATGCATTTGCCCTGAAGTGGACTGGAAAATTCCTATATGCCTTCACACCCTTTCCCCTATTGAACAAAGTCCTGTTGAAGGCATGCCTCAGAGGGGCTTGAATGATCCTCGGCCCCTCATTAATTCTGGTATTCTGACCTTCTTCACCTCAATGCTTAGCGTCCAGTCAAGGTCCAGCCCAGGCTGGAATTTCTCACTCAGTGTAATGGGAGGATTCAGCACATGGACATATATTCCTTACATCTGATTGCCTGATTACTAAAAGTTTAGACCTTGTGTCCCTCAGCCTCACAGAGGAGGGTCTCACAGTGTTGAAGGCATCACTTAAGTCCTCCACTTGAGGGACTGCTTTTTTTTTTTTGCACCTTCCCCGGCTCCTGGTCAGCCACTCCTTTGGGCTGCCTAGGTCTGTGCTGGCACGCCTGCCCCAATGCCAGCCACCACCACTCCACATTGCACCCCCTGGATAATCTGGCATAACCCTTCACCGGATGGGTCCCCCTCCTCCAAGGGAGATAGGTACCGGTGGGGGTCAGCCAGCACACTCTACTTGGCCCGGGTGCTGCTGAGGTTGTTCTGGGCTGCACTGGGGGCTCAGCAGCAGCAGGAGCCAGCGACCATCATCCGGTCTGCCATGGAGCACTTTTTCCATTTGTTTTCCAGGGGCATGGTGTTCCACTAATGTCAAGGCATACGGCAATGTTCACCATGCCCCTTCTTGGTCATCGGGACCCAGTGCATTGCCATACCCCCTAGTCTCTGACAGGAATCAGCAAGCGCTGGGTCGTCACCCCACTATCCCCCCCCCCAAGAGAAGGTGAGAGTCTTCAGATGCTCAAGCTTTCTCTCCCCGGCTGGCCCTCCAGCATCCTGGGTCCGTTCCCGAACTCAGGTCATCGACGTTGCAAGCAGAAATCCAACCGCTGTGCTGATGGGCCTGCCAGACTGTGCTTTTAAGAGGAATAGGTTCTTTAATGGTGCCAGGAGCATGGCCTGGCACCCATGAACTGCACAGTCGGTTCAGTGCTTGACTATATTTGGGAGTTGTCTAACACGGGCTACCACGCAACTTCACTGGAGGTACAATTGACAGAAGTTTAGGCTTATCAAGCCAAGGTAGGGTTTCCCACTTTGGCATTATAGCAGGTGGTTGACGCTTTTTTAGGGGCACTGACCATATGTGTCCACCTTTTTGTGAACAACCTCCTGCTTAAGATATGCACCTGGCCCTGACCAAGCTCATGGAGACTCCTTTTTGAGCCTCTGGCAATGTGTGATCTTAGTTTCTTGTCCTGGAAAGTGGCTTTTATAGTTGCTGTTACCTCAGTCGGATTGGTCAGCTAGTTGCAAGTGGTCTTTATGGACCCAACCTGTATGGTTTAACATGAGGACAGGGTTATGCTGTGCATCAACAGGAAATTCTTGACCAAGATAGTTTCTGATTTCCATCTGAACAAATCCTTGTATTTACCAGTGTATTTCACAGGCCACATGCTAGCCCTGCTGAGGAATGGCTACATTGCCTGGACATCAGGCATGCCTTCCTGTTCTTCTGTCAGAGAACAGAGGAATTCTCGAGCACCATTTCACAGCTGTTCATGACCCATGTTACACAGTCCAAAGCCTGTCCTGCTGCCAAGCAGACAATTACTCAATGGGACATTTCTTGTACTAAACATTGTTAACTTTTGGCCTCACATATGCTGCTAGAGGGCATCCGTGCATTCTTCCTGGCATACAGATGCTTTTCCCACCACTGTCAGGGGCATCCTGATCAGTGAGATTTGCAGGGCTGCCACCTGGGCCTCCACACATACTTTCACAACCCATTCAGCCTAGATCTTCCGTCCAGAAGGGCTGCTGTGGTTGGGTCCACTGCCCTAATATCTGTCTTCAACTGAGTTGAGGGCTTAGTCCTTCCAGCCTAGGTACTGCTATTAGTCTGCATAAGTGTGACTACATAGAAGGAATCCAGGTAGCTATAAGATAAAGTTACTCACCTTGAGTTATATTTTATTACTGGTATTCCTTCTGCAGTCACAATAACCAGTCCTACCTCCCCTGGCTACTGGCCCTCATTGATTACCTGTTGTATGGTCTAATGTTTTCTACAGATCCTTTAAGAAGATCTGAGGTGTGGTGAGGTGAGGACACGTGGTACAAGGGAGGAGCTTCAACTCTGACCAATGAGTTTTCTGAGGACTTTGCTCATGCTCAGATGCCTGCAGTAGGAATACCAGTAACACAAAAAAAATTAGTTACAGGCGAGTCTTGTTGTTTATTCTTGTGTTTCCCCCTTTGGTCTCAATAGGCAGCCCAAGGGCCTCGACTCTGGGAAATGCCCGGCCCTAATCTGGCACCAACTGAGTCTCTGAAGTGGCAATGCATATATCTTAGGATGGCCTTTTTAGGCCTAAAAGGGGTTGATGGGAGGGCACTTGGGCATGCCTGCTAATAAGACATGCCTTTTTGCTGCTGTTTAGATGATAGGGCAAATGTAAAATAAAAACTGTACTTTTTTTTTTTTGCTAGCAAACTGGAAATATAGCAACAGCATCAGGTAGAACTTGATGAGCTGCATAACAAGATGTAAAAATCTAACCAAGGTTTGACAAAATAAAGGAGGAGCAAGTGGATCCAACTCCCCACCATTTTTGGAGCTTCAGGCCAAGCTACAGGCTGACACATCCTTGGACGTACAGACATGAATTGACCCACCTTAGAAATCTCTGCGGCTTTCCATGCAAGTGATAGACTTAAAAGCTGGAACGATTTTGAAATGCATGGGTGAGTAGGATGTCAGAATTGAGGTCACCACAAAAATGGTAACCTCCACAGAACTGCAAGTAACTGAAGCCCTTGCTGCACCTAGTAAGCTGACACAGGAAAACTCACAGCTGAAATACAGGTTGGAGGCCCTGGAGAATGCAAACCGGGCCTCCAGTGTAAGACTAGTCAGTTTACCACAAAAATGGTAACCTCCACAGAACTGCAAGTAACTGAAGCCCTTGCTGCACCTAGTAAGCTGACACAGGAAAACTCACAGCTGAAATACAGGTTGGAGGCCCTGGAGAATGCAAACCGGGCCTCCAGTGTAAGACTAGTCAGTTTACCAGAGGGCAATCAGCGTGAGGTTCGCCTTTCATTTCATAAGAATTGGTCTCCCACACCTAGCGCCACACCAGCGACCCAGGTTCGGGAATGGATTCGGGTCATTCGGGGGCCGGGGAGGTAAGGATTGAGTGTCTAAAGGACTGGTGTCCTTCCTCGGGGTGATGGGTTTGTGCTGCATGCGTCAGCACAACAAGAGGGGTTCGGCCCACACCCAGGGTGGTTGGATGCCTCCGTGGAGGTGGAGACAGCTGCTGTGCCCATTGCATGAACGTGGGCGCAGGGGAGAAAACAGAAGAAACATACTGGGACCCGGCAGGACCCATGATGACCCCAGTGGGCTGGAGGACATACCCCTCCAAGGGGGGGTTGTAGCCCCTCTCAGGTCCGCAGAGGTGGTGATTAAAAAAAAAAAAAAAAGATTTGGTCGCCGGGAGACCTGCATCTAGAACAAGAAAACTTTGCAAATCATTTTTGTGGTGCTTACCAGATTTTGCCTCAAACTGTGGAGACCCAACACAACCTACCCCAAACCATCCTCTTGGTAACTGATGGGGTGGTAGTAAGGGATATAATTTTAAAAGTTTCCTGAGACTCTCCTCACCTGAACAAAGACAGATCAACTCTGCACATCTTCCTGGACCTCTTAGTTGCATCTAGGGCTTACCACAAAAAGTTTGACATGGCTAGAGCCAAATTAAGAGGTCTGGGAGTGGTACACTCCTTAAGGGTGCTGGTCTGCCCCCATATAGTTTATGGGGTCATGCTTTCCAATTTATGGATCCACTGGAGGCAGGCAAGAGATCAGAAGCCTACATGGACAAGGAGACCTGAGGGACTATCGGGAGTGATGCACTACCCAGTACAGTAGAACTTTTCTTAGAACTGTGAACTGTTGTGAAGTTATGCTTAGTGTGAAGATACATTACTTAAAAAGAAGCAACAAAGAAGCTGGTCCGCAGGGACGATCTGTGCTGCAGAGAGCAAAATTGTAAACAAAATAAAGGAAGCCTGCACAGGTCTCCAAGTGCACAATACTTTTAATCAGTACAATGTGCAAAACCAGCAAAATCAGTGCATTAAAATACAGAAGTGCAGTGATATCCTATTCATATAGCCAAAATATAAATCGAGACATCCTGGAGGCAAAAGAGCCTGACTCTCTGATCCATTTGAGTAATATTAAGGCGCTACTTATGTTTGGACATTTAGAACATTTTCAGTTTGGGGTTGTACCAACACTGGAATTTTGGATCCAGCAATGTTTGGATTTACATTAACCTGAGCTGACCGACTCAGTGCTGTAGAGTGCAGCTATGTTGAGACATTTTTATGCAGACTGACTAAAAAGTCACAGTACTCCCTGATCCGAACACAAGAATGTTAGACTGACTTCTTACTGTTCCATTGGATGGATATTATTATGATGATTGAAATGTCTGCCATGAGTATTGTTGTAAAGTATTGTTTTTGATAAAACAATAAAACAAAAGTTTAAATAAAAGGGGATTGATGGTTTGTCCCTTTAAAAAGATAGAAGCATAGACGATGGCAGAAAAAGATCATTGGTCCATTCAGACTGCCCATAAAACCATAACAAACCCAGACCCTATTGTCCGTATAGGGTTCTAACGCACACTGTACACCCCCATGCTGCCCGCCTTACTGTTGCCACCCTGAGCAACTACTAAGCCCTTCACTTTGTCCCAGCCATGTTTGAAACACTGATGGTTTTGGCACCCACCATCAACTGACAGATTGTTCCACCGCTCCAGCACCCTTTCTGTAAAATGACTGTCCCATCAGTTTCTATTTTTGCCCCTGTTAGCTTGATCCACTACTTATGCTAAATAGTTCCCCACAGTTAACCTTGTTCATTCCTTTCAGGAATTTGAAGGTCTCTGTCATAGCTCCCCTCTCTCATCTGACCTACAGCAAGTACATGTTCAGTGCCTTGAGCCAGCCCTCATAAGATGTGCCCTGCTGGCCCGGAATCATTTTGGTCAGCCTGTGTTGCATTGTCTCAGGCCTGTCATTATCTTTCATTAGGTGAGGACTCCTGAACTGGATGTAGTACTCTAGGAGGGGCCTCACCAGTGATCTATAGAGAAGTAGTAAGACCTCCTTCCTTCTGCTGTCTATACCCTTTCCTATACAACCCAACATCCTGTTTATTTATTTATTGAAATGTTTCACTAGAAAGGCACACTGAGCAACAGGTTGCTCATCTTCCGGTGCGACCTGGGGGTAGGGGATCATGAGGGTTGTCTACAGAGATTTGGTACAAAATTCAAAGTTTACATTTGATTACAAACAAATAAATGTGAATAGACTGTACAGTGAACAATGAAATAGCGGAATACTAACAGTTTTGACTAGACAGATACAATGCTAACAGTTTTGAACTAGATAGATACAATAGCACAGAATTAATGTTTGAAGGCGAATGCTTCATAGCTGTGTAGTTAGATTTTTGAAAGGTATTTCAGTAGTTTGCACTAAGGCATCCTAGTGCGGAGTAGCGTAGACAGTAAAATTACTAAGGAATATCAGAAGTGCAAATAGAGATTAGGAGTAGACTTGAAAGGGCTAGGTGAATAGAGGAGGGGAAGGGGGGGGGAAGGGGCGGTGACAGGCGTAAAGTTTCAACCCCTTACAGGATGATTTACAAACCCTGTCAGGGGTCATTTCAGGGTTATGATAGAGGTGATGATGAGTGATGAGTAGAGAGAGAGATGGGGAGGAAGGAGGGGAGAGAGGGGTGGATGGAAGGAGGATTGGGGGGGCGGTGGGGTTGTCCAGTTTAGGTCCCTAGAGACAGAGGTGGATGAAGGAGGAGGGAGGGAGGTGGGAGACTTGTCCAGTTTTGGCTCCTACAGCATGCTGAGATCCCTGACAGGAGATAGAGCAAGACTAGGGTAATGGTGGAGGGAAGTAGGAGTGAGTGAGAGTGGTAGTAAAGAAAGGGGAAATGAGGCAAGGGCTTTCCAAGAACTAAAACCCTATGGGAGCTGAGGGCCCTCTTCAGGGGTCAGGATAGGCAATGGAGGAGGAGGGGAGTGAAGAGGGAGGAGGGGAGAGGGCTGCCGGGGCCTGATTCCTCCAGGATTCTGAGAATCCTGCCTGCACAAGGCAGAGGTAGAGCATGACAGGAGGGAGGCAAGTTGAAGTAGTGAGGCAGAGTAAGCATCAGGGTACTGGGAACCCTGTGTGGGGCCGGTGGGGGGCAGAGGGAAAGGTAAAGTTGAGAAAGAAGAGAGGCTGGGTTCCAGAAGGACCCCCATTCAGAAAAGCGGAGGAACTCTGCAAGGGGTCTGGGATGCAGGAGAGTAGAGGACAGATGGGTTATGGGAGTAGGGAGAGGGTAGGGACAACCCCATGTGTACAATTTTGGTTGTTTAGAATCACAGAAGGGGTGCAAGTGAATGCCAGTAGGGGATGGAGAAAAGGGGGGAAGGGAAGGAGTGCTAGTAATTAGGGAAGAGGAGGAGGGGTGCTGAAAGGTGAGGCAAGGAGTGGGTACTAATAAGGAGTGCTGGAATGTAAGGGAGAGGTGGAGGTATATCAGGGGGTATGGCTGACAGTGTGTGTGGGTACTATTTGAGAGTGTTGGAATTTAGAGGAGGTGGAGGTGCATCAGGGAGGAGCACTGTATGGGTAATATTTGGGAGGGTCCTAGCAGGAACAGCAAGGTGCTAAGTAGTTATTGAGGGCAGTGCTGATGGAGTAGTAAATCAAATCAAGTTTATTTGTATGGCGCCTTTCAAAGTACCAAGGCGCCTCACATAACAATAAAACTGCTACAGCGCATAGTTACCAACTTTATAAATAGTATAAAAATACAGGTAATAAACAGTAAAATTATCTGGGCTATTCCCCAAATGCTTGGGTCCATAGAAAGGTTTTCAAGGCCTGTTTAAAGCCATCCACTGTTGTGCACTCACGTATCTGATGGGGTAGAGAATTCCAAAGGATAGGGTCTGCATGCATAAATGCATGGGCCCCAGAAGATTTTAAATACACCCTTGGAATTTCTAGCAACCCCTCATCAGATGAGTGGAGCAATCGCCCAGGGCAGTAAGGGACCAGGAGCTCTTTCAAGTAATATGGACCCAGTCCATGTAGGGCTTTATATGTCAGAAAACCAACTTTAAAGGTGATTTTCCACTGTACCGGCAGGCAATATAGTTCACGCAGCACCGGGGAAATATGACAGGACCTAGGAGTTCCTGTCAATAACTGGGCCGCTGCATTCTGCACCAACTGCAGGCGGCAAATATCCACCCTTGGAAGCCCTAGGTATAGGGCATTGCAATAATCCAAGTGCAAGGACACAAAGGCATGGACCAAAGTAGGCAGGTCTCCAGACAGAACAAGGTGCTTAACTCTGGAGATATCCTCAGATGGTAAAAGGAAGTTTTGACAATGGCTGACACTTGCGAACGCAGTGTCAGTCCCTCATCAAACAATACCCCCAGGTTACGCACCTGTTCAGAAGCCGGGAGAGGCAAACCCCTGAGAAACAGTCCAGAGGGCAGTCCCACCCCTGCACTGCACTGCCAATATAAGCATACACATTGTATAATATATATATTTGTATATAACAAACCAATCACACACACACACACACACACACAAAGAAAAAAGTAGATAAACATGTGGGGAGTAGTACAATGTAATGGCTGTGGGGCAGCAGTCTTCTGGGAGTCTTTCTGGAGGCTGAGATGCTTCCCTATTTGCAGACAACTCTCTGCCCTGAGGGAAGAAGTTGCCCATCTTCAGGCCATGCTGGACAGTAGTAGGAACCTTCCCCAGGCCACACTGGACGGTAGGAAGGGAACCTCCCCCATCCAGGGAGCACCAGAGCCACCACCACTACCTCAGAGGTTGAGAAGAAAACACAGCAGTTGGACCACAGTGGGCTCAGGAAGGGTGAGGATGGTGGAACAGAGGCACACCCAGTCAGTTGTTCCACTCCACAATCCATACACCATTCTGGGGGAGCATAGCTCCCCTGTGGATGCACCCACAGAGGAGACTAAGGAGGCTGAGGACAGCTGTCACAAGGCAGGCCCTCAGGAAGGAGACAGAGGACACCACAAGGAAAGGAAGCAGCTCCTGGTGGGGGACTCAATTATTAGGGGGATAGAACTGGGGGAAGCATGGAAAACTGAAGTAAGGTGCCTGCCTGGTGCCATGGCTTGGAGGGACAGGAATCGCATCCTCAGGATCACGGGAACAGCTACACGGGAGTCTGAGCTGGACATCATTGTCCACCTAGGGACAAATGACTTGGCTCATCATGAGATTAGAGCAGTGCAGAAGGACTTTGTAGAATTGGGGAGGGCCCTAAGACAAGTAGCACACACAGTATCCTTCTCAGAGGTGCTGCCTGTCAATGGCATGAGTGAGGCGAGGGTACTTTGCACCATGCAGTTTAATGAATGGTTGAAAAAATGGTGTGGAGCACAGGGGTTTGGCTTCATTGGGGACTGGGGTTCCACCTGAGGGACACCAGCCTATACTGGCAGGATGGTCTGCATCTGTCCAGGAAGGAACAAGTCTTTTGAGCAATCAGTTTAAATGCTTCATTGGCAAGCTTTTAAACTAGTCAAGGGGAGGCACTGATAAGCAGCAGGAAAATCCCGCCTCCCTACAAAACAGGGTACTAAATGAGAAAAAGACCAAGGTAGAAAGGTCAGTGGGGGATGCTGCAACAGAAGGTAAAGCCATCAAAAATGGAGAGCAATGAGTACCAATGCCCATAGTCTGAGTAACAAGCTTCCTGAATTAGTGGCCTTGATGGAGGAGGAACATCTGGATATCGTGGCAGTCACAGAAACATGGTACACACAAACCCATGACTGGGATATAAACATACCAGGATACACTATCTACAGGAGGGACAGGGAGGGTAAAAGAGGAGGAGTAGCTCTTTACATAAGGGAAGGAATCAAAGCAACAGAACAAAAGGGTAAACAGGGAAGGGAAGAAGCACTGTGAGTAAATTTGGAGACCGGCAATGGCACCACAATATGCACAGGGGTTGTATACAGACCCCTTCTCAGGGGCAGGAAATGGACAAGGAAATGATAGAAAGTATACTTAGAATGGCAGAAAAAGGGAGATATTGCTGATGGGTGATCTGAATATGCCAGATGTTAACTGGAGTGCAGTTGCAGCAGCCACTTCAAGAGGGGTTATTCTAGATGCCCTACAGGGGCATGCCTTAGACAACTAGTATTGGAACCCACTCGAGAGGGAGCAATCTTAGACCTGGTTCTCTCAAATGGAGATGAAGAGAGGATCACAGATGTAAGTGGTAGCCATCTGGGAACTAGCGACCATCGAACAGTATGGTTCTACAATAAACACAGCAATAGAGTCAAGCCATACAAAGACAAAGGTACTGGATTTTAGGACAGCTGACTTTGTCAAAATGGGTGAGTGCCTAAGGAATGCACTAGTAAATGGGCAGGAAGGAGGGGTGGAAGAACAATGGGGAATAATAAAAACTGCCATCACAGAGGTATCAAGCCTTTGTGTAAAGCAAATAAACAAAACGAAACAAGGTAAGAAACCACTATGGTTCTCAAAGGAAGTGGCAGTGAAGGTTCAAGAGAAAAAGAAAGCATTCAGGAAGTACAAGGAATCACAGAAGGAACAGGACAGAGAACTGTATCAGTTAAAGCAAAAGGAAGCTGGGAAGGCAGTCAGAACAGCAAAGGCCCAAACCGAGGAAAGATAGCCAACTTAGTTAAGAAGGGGATAAAACCTTTATAGGTACATCAGGGAGCGAAGGAAGACCAAGGGAGGGATAGTGAGGCTTAATAAAGGGGAGGGAGGTGGGCAGAGGGTGACTGTGAAAGGCAGAGATACTAAACAAATATTTTGCTCAGTATTTACAAAGGAAGAGGGGAGGTACCTAAACAAACAGTAGAAACACTCTGGATACAGAAGTTGATACCAGCCCATTTACAGAAGAAAGGGTTCTGAAAGAACTCTTAAAACTGAAGGTGGACAAAGCAATGGGGCCTGATGGGATTCATCCCAGAATTCTAAAAGAACTAATGGTAGAACTAGTGACACCACTGACTACCCTCTTTAACAAATCATGGGAGGATGGGGTGGTACCGAGAGACTGGAGGAGGGCAGATGTGATTCCCTTCACAAAAGTGGGAGCAAGGCAGAAGCAGGAAACTACAGACCTGTTAGTTTAACCTCAGTGGTAGGGAAAATGATGGAATCACTTCTGAAGGAAAGAATTGTTAAATATCTAGAGGCCAGAGGGGCACAGGACCAAAGGCAGCATGGATTCACAGTGGGAAGGTCATGCCAGACAAATCTGATAGATTTCTTTGACTGGGTGACCAAAGTAGTTGATCAGGGAGGGCTGTGGACATGGCCTACCTAGACTTTAGCAAGGCATTTGACACAGTCCCACACAAAAGATTAATATACAAGTTAGCCAGCCTGGGAGTGGGTCCCAAGATGACAGCCTGGGTAAAGAATTGGCTGGAGAATAGGACAGAGAGTAATAGTAAATGGAGTCCACCTGAAAAAGGGGGTTAGTAGTGTTACCGAGGGTTCAGATAGACCAGTCCCTCAATGACTTTATAAGTGACATTGCAGAGGGACTGAAGTAAAGTGTCTCTTTGCAGATTACACAAAGATCGCAACAGAGTTGATGCACAAGGTGGAGGGAAAGGATGAGAAGGGACTTGGCAAGGTTAGAGGAATGGTCAAATGTATGGCAGCTAGATTCAATGCTAAGAGTGCAAGTAATGCACCTGGGAAACAAAAACCCAGGGAAGAGTACACAATGGGGGTGAGATACTAACAACAACAAAATGGAAAGGGACCTGGGGTAGTCATATCAGATGACCTAAAGGTGGGCAAGCAATGTGAGAGGGCAGCAAGGAGGGCTGGGGGATACTGGGATGCATAGAGAGGTATCACCAGTAGAAAACAGGAAGTTATTATCCCTCTGTACAGACAGCTAGTGAGACCCCATCTGAGTACTGCGTGCAGTTCTGGAGACCCAATCTCCATGAAAGACATAGACAGGATGGAAGCTGTCAGAGGAGGGCACTAAAATGGTGCAGAGTCTGCACTGGAAGACATATGAAGAGAGACTTAAGGAGCTTAATATGTATAGCCTCGAGGAAAGGAGGGAGAGGGGACATGATAGAAACTTTCAAGTACCTCAAGGAATCAACAAAGTCCAAGAGGGTAGCATCTTTCAAAAAAGAGGGTGTGCAAGAACAAGGGGCACAATTTGAAGATAGAAGGGGCGGCTCAGAGGTAATTTAAGGAAGTATTTTTTCACAGAGAGGGTGGTGGATGTATGGAACGGCCTTCCAGAGGAGGTTGTGGAGTCACAAACAGTGGTGGAATTCAAGCATGCATGGGACAGTCATAAGGCAATTCTAGGGGGTGGGGGTAGGAAGAAGTAGGCTGCTGGTTAACTAGGATCTGCAGCTTATCCATCAGGTAGGGAAAAGGGCAGACTGGGTGGGCCAAGTGGTCCTTATCTGCCGTCAAATTCTATGTTTCTATGTAACCCCCCCATCCAGCGACCTGGATCAACCACCCCTCCACATGCAGTTCCCTGCCTTGGGGTTCTTGTTCCCTATGTGCACCACCTTGTGCTTTTTGACATCAAATTTCAACTTCCAAACCTTTGACCACCTCTCTAGCTTTGCAAGACTCTTTGCATCTTCCTAACCCCCTCCTCACTGTCTACCCTGCCACAGAGTTAGTGCCATCTGTGAAGAAGCACATCTTGCCCTGGATTCCTTATCCCGTCACTGATGAACATATTGAAAAGGACAGGACCCAGGGCTGATCCTTGTGGCACCACACTGGTGACCTCCATGTCTTCTGATTTGACTCCGTTAACCACAAACCTCTGCTGTCTCTCTTTCAACCAGTTTCTCACTCATCTAACTGTGTCTTTTGCTGCACCCAGATCCTCCAGCTTCTTCAGCAACCTTCTATGAGACACCAAGTTGAAAGCCTTGCTCAAATTGAAATAGAGTAAGTCCACAGCATGGCCCTTATCCAGTACCCTCGTTATCCAGTCAAAGAATACTACCAGTAACAAGACCTCCCTGTCATAAATCCATGCTGTTTACTATCCTGGAGTCCATTGCTCTCCAGGTAGTCCACGAAGTCCTCTTTGATTAGTGTCTCCATCAGTTGACCTACAATAGATGTAAGACTGACAAGTCTGTAGTTAACTAGTTGCTCTTTGTCCCCCCCCCCCCCATTTGGAGCGGGACTACATCCACTACCATCCAGTCTTTTGAAACTATCCCTGTCTCAACTTAGCTATTGAACAGCCCTACCAAGGGTTCAGTTAGTTCTGTTGCCAATTCCTTCAGCACCCCTAGATACATCCCATCAGGCCCCAGGGCCTTATCTATCTTTCTAGGTCTGCCAGCCCTTTACAAATCTTTTCAGTTGTGAATACTTGCTGCCTTATCTCAGGGGCCCCCTTATAGCCACATCAGTGCCACTTTTTGATAGAGGCCTGTTCTCTTCCCTTGTGAACACAGAGCAGAAGTAGTGGTTAAGAACTGCTGCTTTCTGCCCATGCTCCTCAATTGCCTTTCCACCCCGTTAGTCTAACAATTCCTCCTCACTTTTTTTACATAAGATATCTGAAGAACTGTTTTTCCCCTCTCTAGACACCCTCCGCAATATGCAGCTGTGTGTCTGCCTTTGCTTCTCTGACCACCCCCTTGGTTTCCCTTGTTCTCATTTGGTACTCTCGCCATTATTCTTTACCTTGTTTTTCCTTGTACCTGGTGAAGGCTTTCTTTTTGGCTATCACTGCTTCACTAACATTTCCAAAAAAACAAATTGTTCTCTTGTACCTGTTTCTTATGTTTACTGTTGTCATGCAAGACTTTGCTGCCTCGAGAATGGCCACTTTGTCCCCCCCCCCCACCTTCCTCCACATCCCTGATGCTGTCCACATGACTAACTTGTTCCAGAACAGATCCTTCACCTGGTTGAAGTCTGCCCTTCTGAAATTTAGGACCTCAGCCTTTGATGAGGGCTTACTTGTCCAAGGGCCAGGTCGAACCATATAAAGTTATGGTAGCTGGATCCTAGTGGCTCCCCTACCCTCACTTCTCTTACCACTTCCTAGTTGGTGAGCACCACATCAAGCATGGCAGCCTGACTAGTGGGCTCCTTAACCAGCTGCACCAGCAGGCAGTCCTGCAGTGTGCTCAGTAGGGCCTGAATTCTGGAGCTCCTGGCCACTGGCATGACCAAATCAGTATCTGGCATTTTTAGATCCCCTATCACCACCTCCTCCCCCTTTGCTCACCCCCCTTTCTAGTGCTGCCCCTAGCTCCTTGTCTCTCTCTTTTTCACTGTCCTGGAGATATACAGATCATCCTATCCATGTTTTTTTTTCCTGAAGATGCTCTGAGCTGAACCCACAGTAATTCTGTTTCCCCATTACTACCCCTGAAGTTTCCATCCTCCACTGCCTCTGTGCCTTCCCTGACGTATAGGGTTATGCCAACTCCTTTACCTTTTCTTAAATATGGTATAGCCTGGAACCGTCAGGTCCCAGTCATTATTCTCTGTGGCCCAAATTTCTGTGAGGCCTTCATGTCCATCGCATTGTCTGCTACCATTGCCTGGAGCTCACTAATTTCATTTCCCAGACTCTTTAAGATAGACCCTTTTCCATCTTTCTCCTAATCCCCTCCGGCTTTTTCCTATTCCTTTTCCCTTGTCTTCTTAATTTTTATTTTTCATGCTAAGTGTAGGCTTTGTCAGCTCTCCCTCATTGTTCTCATTGGCCAAAGAATAGAATACTGAATCAATGTTTTTTTAATATTGTGGTGTTTTTTTTTTTTAATTATAGTGGAAGATCACGATAAACATAAAGAAGGCATAGCAGCAACAGAAGAACTGAGATGTGATGTCTCATTTTCAGAGTCCCTTGCAGCCAGTGTGAAAGAACAAGAGCGACGAGGCAACCAGAGACATAGGAGGGATGATTCAGCATTAACTGTAAGTGACAAACTGAGTTCATGACTGTTCGTCAGAAGCTAAAATGTCATAATTAGAAAATGAACTATCCCACTCCAAACCAATTAGAGGCCCCTGAAAATGCTCAGGGGAGTAGTCAGGATTTGAGAAAAGGGGTTTCCTCCGAAGAAATCCCAATATTCAGTACTGGTGTAAAAAAATTTTTATGAAAACATAATGGAAGCAAGATGGGAGGGGAGTTCTGTGTACCCAGGCGCCTCCCCCCCCCCGATGCCTATGATGCTAAGTATTGTATGGTTGCATTGGGACACAAGAATTAATATGGAAGGGTGAGCAGATCATCCTGGATGCCTATTTTTACTAAAGATGTGTGTTCTTCTTTTCCTTTTTTAGAATTTTACTATTCATAAAAATAGGCTGGGAGTGACACAGGTCGGAGACTTGTCAATTCAAGACAGAAAAAAAATTGGATATCTCTCTTTAATTGAATTAACAGCAGTCTATGATGCTTTGGGAATAGAAATAAAACGAAACAGGGCAGTGAAGGTTAAAGTGCGAGGTATGTGCTTTATTTATATTTACTGTTTTTTTTTTTTGTGTATAAAGCGTTATTACTGTCTTCCCTCTGTTGGGCAAACTCACAGAGAGCCATGTCTGAGAATCAAACCAGGGACCCTGCCTTGTGTTCTGAAGGCAGCAGTTCTAACCATTCAGCTAAAGAATTCCCATTAAAGGAGAACTGCGCTGAACCTTCAAGTCATTTTTCTTGCAGAAGCTGTTTTTTAAATGTTGGTTCCTGTTCTTTTGTTGTTCCATCTTTACTGACTTTTTACCAAATTCACCGAGTGCTTCTTATCCACTCTCTGCTGGTAAGGATGATTTAATAATTGTATGATGCCGCTTATGGCCTTGTTAAGCTCTTCTTCATTGTTGTCACAAGACATCCTTGCTCTACTATAGAACTATGTGGCCAAAAGAGACACAACTACATCATACATTGCCATCTACATCACTACATCATGTTCTCCCTCCCACTAACATTTGCTGAAATGTTATGTCTCAGCTGTCTGCTTATGACCTGTTTGATCATTGTGCACTTTCCATGGTCTTATTGTTGCTCTGACTTTGCATTTTTATAACACTGAATTTGTTCTTTAAACTTTCTATTTATGAAAAGCTATGTATAAGACAAACAAATACATCACAACAGTTCAGTTTTATGACTACACATCAGAATGCTTTGTATAGTTTTACCCCTTGCTCCCTTCCCCCAGGTCACACCTGGAAATGATCCTTGGCTCAGTGTGCCTTTCCTGGTCACCAGGTTCAAATAAATAAAGTAAAAATAATAAATAAGGGTTTAAAAATGGTACTTACTTCCAGTTTGTCAATCAGAAACACTCAGTGAGTTCTCTAAAAGGTTAATACAGATAAAACAATGCAGAATTGGAACCAGTATTATAAAAACAGCTTCTATGTGGAAAAAAACATACGGGAAAGTTAGACTGCTTTCTTAACTTGTTTTTTTTATCAGTTGATCGCTACTAGAGGGTGATGATGATGATGTTATTCCTCCACACTATAGAATTCTCCACATTATAACTAGATGGTGCCGCTGTTCACAGACTGTCATTCACGCATACAACAAACATGGTTAGAATTACATAAGGAATAAAGTATACCGAGGTATGCAAAAGGGTGTAATACTATCAAAGGGTTTTGGTGTCATTTATATACCATGATAGTGACGGTAGAGTGGTTTATATTTGGTACTGTAACCCCAAGATGGGATTATAGCCTTATTTATGTGTATCTGGGTTTCATGTATTTGTTACAGTATATAAAAGCAGACCTGGACAGCTGGGTAAAACTTCCACTGACCCTGCTAGGATGGGTGAATGCCCTAAAGATGTGCATTTTCCCAAGACTCTTATAACTTTTAGAGGCACTGCCAATAAAAATTCCTGTGACATTCTTCGGGAGGATGAATAGCCTGTTCCATAACTTCTGATAGAAAAGGAAGCTTGCAAGAATCAGTGCCTCCATTCTACGGGAACCTATTGGGGGGTGGAGCTCACACTGCTGCATATACACTACTATTAGTGGGTGACACAGTAGGCCTTCCTGGGGACAGGAACAGAGGAAGACTGGCCCCCATGGAGGCAACTAGTGGATGTCAACCTGGGGGAAGGTGACTTAATGGGAAGTGCCCTCAGACCCTCATGGGGAGGGTTGCAAAAACTGAGAAATCCATTCACAAAGTTGACAAATGCCATCTGGTAGCAGACTTACAAGTTTATTAGACATAGTCCTGATATCTCACCAGCTGCCATGCTCACATCAGCCTTTAAGGGCAGGAAGGGCTGTGTGGTATTCTTTCATCAAGGCTTGCTACAATGGGAGACAAGCATTTGTCAATGCCGAATGTTGTCACGCTGGCATTAGCTTTGGTAGTGCAGTGCGGGAAAACAGTTTGGGCAGGATGTGAAAAATGACAGCTATACAGCTCATAAGGAGGTTTAAAAAAATGCCAGTGTTGAAAATGTGGCATGTAAATATAGCAAATTTGCGAAGTTACAAGGGTGCGTGGGAAATATGCAATGCATGCTTGGAACACAGTCATTTTATGGGTGTTCGGCACCAAATTTTCAATATAGGCATTTTAGCACCTCTGCTCATGTACAGTGTCACTGTTATTTCCTCAAACTGTCCAAAGAAGTGAATTTGCACAGCGACCACGCTATTCTGCGCCGGAAGTGTGAAAACACATTTTGGGCAGGATATGTGAAATGACAGCTGTACTGTTCATCAAGAGCTGTGGAAAAATGCCAATGGTGAAAATCCAGAGTGAAAATATTACAAGTGCACAACAGTATGAGTGTGCATGCATTCTGCCAACGCACACACGTAACAGTCATTTTGTGGAGTATCGTAACCAAATTTTCAACATAGGCATTTTAGGACCTCTTCTCATGAACTGTGTCACTGTCCTTTTCATAGTCTGGCCCAAACACTAATTTCCCACAGCGACCGCGCTATTGTGTGCCGGAAGTGTGGAAACACATTTCGGGCAGGATGTGGAAAATGACAGCTGTACTATTCACAAGGAGGTGTACAAAAATGACAATGTTGAAAATCTGGCACGCCAACATAAAAAAAGGTATTTTGATGATGGGAGACTTATTTGGAAGGGGAATAATATCCACGCTTACAGAATGGAAAAGAGTATTTGGCATCTCCCAAGATCCATACTTCATATACTGTATGTGCCCGGGGTCTTCTCAGGGATAATGTAGGGAAAGAATATATCCAGTGCTGTCACCAGTGGAATGTACAGCTGTGTCCCTACAGCATGGAACTAAGGCACTGCAGCCTACTACAAGCTGATTGGAGGTAGTATCCCACCCAATAACTCAGACCATAAGGAAGCCTGGGGGACAGACCTAGATATTAGCATCTCCCCAGAGGTATGGAGGAGGGCATGCCAACACAGAAATACATCTGCCAGATCTAATAGACTATGCCATATCCAGTACAGCTTCTTATACAGAGAACGTACCTTCCCCCGCAGAAGTTGCACACGTTAAAACTCTTGGTAAGTAAGGAATGCCAAAAGTGCAAGAGTGCTGTTGACACATATGTCCATATGGTACTGGATTTTCCTAAAATAGCAGTATTTTGGAGAAAGGTTCATAGTATTAGGTAAGACATCATGGGGATTATATTGCCCTGTTCATCTCTGGAGCTGCTCCTATGTGCAGTGTGGGAAAGAGGTAAAGAAGCAAAATGGGCCCTGTGGACTCTAGCCCTGGTGAATGCAAGAAAAACATTAGCTCAGTATTGAGGTACGGTAGGCCTCCTGACAGTTGCACAATGGACAGTAAACCTACTTGAATGCATGAAGCTGGAAAGGACCCAGCTATATGCCACTGGGGGAGGGGGAAATTAAGCAACATTTGGCAGCCTATGATCAAGGCCCTGGAGAATGGGAAGCTGTCTGGCTAAGTGGGACCTTTAAACGTTGCCCGTGCATGACAAGATAGAGCTTAAGTAACTCAAGGGGTCAATTCAGTGCCAGTAACAGTCATGAAGGAGTACATAGATTGGTGCTTGATTTTAAATGTCAGTCAGATGGAAAGGTATTCATCTTTCAAGGTGTGAAATTCAGTATTAATGTCAGACTGATTTGTTACTGAACAGTAGTCTATCAATTTTATGCTCTAATGTACTTAAATGCAGTGCTATGTCTGTACTTCTGCAAAAAAAGTTGAAAATAAAGTTTACAAAAAAACTATAATAGCTAGTGGCGGTAGAGTGAGTGTGCTGATGAGGAGACAACATCTGTTCAGCATGAGGACATGGGACTGATTAGAGCTAGCTGAGCAGGATGCACTTTGGAAAGTAATACTGGACTGATAAAGATCAGTTAAGCATAGTTTACTCAGGAAAACATGGTGCAAGAGGACAGCTTTTTACAGCCTTATAATCACTCAGTTCTCTGTCATTATTACTAGCCTATTGTAAGGCTATAAAATTCAAGATTTGCTAGATCTATTGACGTTCCTCTATACGTAAGGAATAAGAAATGACAGAGGGGGCATTATGATATTCATTTATTTATTCATTACAAATCGGGTTTACAACCTTTGAGTCAGAGACTCATTTACAAAGGCACCTTGTCGTGGGAGGGCAGACATCAAGACAGTTATTACAGTGCAGATTAAAACAGAGGATAACATTACAGGTGCAGTAAAAGGAACATTTAACATGGATACACTTAGGTTACATAATGTAGTAGTTTGTATGCTACTTAGGTTGCATAGTGTCACAAAACTGTGAGTTACACTCATGGATATAGTAGGTCCTCAGAGAAGACAGCGGGTTACATTCCTGTTTGGACCTAGTAGAGAAGGAGTGGGTCTGAGGGAGGGAGGGAGAGGCTGTCCAGTGGACGTTGTCGAGCCAGGGGGCAAGGCAGGCTGGTACCACAGGTTACAACAGGGGGTTAGTTGCACCTACAACAGTGGGTATTAAAGATATGGTTCCAAAGGGCTATTTTGAAGGAGTCAATTTTTGACAAGTTGGAGATGCAGCTAGGGAGGGAGTTGAACCAGGTGGGGACTCGGTAGAGGAAGGATCTCTGGGCAAGAGATGTCTTGGTTCTGGGCACCTTGAAAGTGGCCTTAACAGAGCTATGGGTGGTGATGGACGATGATGACTGCTGTAGGAAGTGGAGACCCCGGGGAGAGTCCTAGCAGTGATTTCTTAGAGAGAAGATATGTCTTTGGTAGAGCAGCTCCCTCAAAGTTCAGCATAGATTGGTGGTAGTATAGAGAAGGCACGGTGAGTGCGGCTGGGGCACTGGTCAGGAGCCACAGGCCTTATTGATGGAGAGTTGGATTTTGGAGAGGGCAGGTTGTCAGCTGCACGAGATAGGCAAGTCATAGTCCATGAGGGACAAGACGGACAGGGATGGCAAGCCCATGGGCAACCTGAGGCAGACAGTCCCTGTGCCGGTATAGCAGGCCAGTCCGAGAGTTAATGGCAGCTGACAGGGCATTAATGTGGGTGTGGAAGGAGAGGGCAGTATCGAACGTGATGCATAGGTACTTGTATGTGGTCACTTGTTCTAGCGGGTGCAGAGTGTTTGGGATAATCAAGAGGGGGTATTTTTAGCTTTATTTTGGTGGTAGCAGAAGAGCATTGATTTGTTTTTCTTTAGGTTAATGACCAGTTTGCGGTCACCGAACCACCTTTCGGCTTGGTTGTAAGCTTGCTGGAAGGATAATTGGAGGGAGGTGGGATTGGGATGTGAGACAACGAGGACTGCATCATCGGCGTAGAGGAGCATTTTACCAGTACATGAGCTGAGGAGGGTGTTGAGGTAGAGACTAAAAAGTATTGGACCCAGGCTGGAGCCTTGAGGGACCCCCGAGTGAATGGAAAGAGTGCTGGAGAGGGAGCTGCTGATCTTGACATGCTGGGATCTAGCAGAGAGGTAGCTAGAGAACCAGGAAATGGGACCGCCAGAGAAGCCAAGTTGGTGGAGAGAGTCGAGTAGAAGGGGATGACAGACAGTGTCAAAGGCCTTGGAGAGGTCAATGAACACTGCTCCTGCAAGGCTGCCAGAGTCGAGAGCAGCATGCAGGTGTTGGGAGAATTCCAGGAGAGCCGTGGTTGTACTGTGTCCTGGGCAGAACCATGCTACTCTGGGCACATAATGTCGTACTTGGTTAAGTATTCAGAGAGCTGGATCAACACCACTTTTTCAAGGGCTTTAGAGAGTTGGGGGAGGATGGAGATCAGCCGGTAATTGTTGGGGGTGAACCGGTCCCCACTCTTATGTATGGGTGTGATTTCGGCAGTTTTCCAAGCACTTGGGAACTGACCCAGGCATCGAGACCGGTTTAGACGGTCAATCAGGGGGACTAGGACTTTGTCCATGACCATACGGAGGATCCTGGAGTCGAGGGGGTCACTGCTGGGGTTATTGCTGCTTAAGGCTTTTAGCAGTTGTGGCCTGGCTTCTTGGTGCGATAGGGTGTGCAGGTAGAATGGTGGTTGATGCAGGACTGGAGGGAGAGAGGTGGGGATTGGATCAAAGAAGCTGCTGGGGAGGACCGAGCTTAGGTCAGAGAATGCAGTTTTAAGGCAATCGGCTATAAGGAGTGGATGTGTGGTGGGGGTGCCATTGATGGAGAGCTGAGATGGTGGGGGGGGGCGGGACTTCCCATTTAGCTCTTTCATATTATCCCAGAAGGTCCGGGCTGAACCCCAAGTGGAAGTTAGGGTGGTCTGGTAGTGCTCTGCCTTGGCCCGCCTAATGTCCCAAGTGCACTTACTGCATTCTGCATTGTAGGCCTGTCTATCAGATGCCTTTCCAGATTCTACAGCAATGTGCCAGAGATTATCTCTGTTTTTGAGTCTCTGGAGGAGGGGTGGGGTGATCCATGGGGCACTGCATTTTTTGGAGCGGATCCTGGTGAGGGGGGCAAAAAGGTCACAAGCCTTACAGAAGGCATTTGTGAAGTGGTCAAGAGCTGAGTCATTGTCAGGGGCACGCTGGATAGGGGACCAGTCTAGTTGGGCTAGGTATTGTTTTCATTTTCTGAGGCTGCCGGGGCATAAACAGTGGCATAGAGTGGCCTGGGACACTGGCTTCAAAGTGGAGGATGACCAGAGACAGAGGACTGGGGAGTGATCGCTAAGAGTCGGGAAGACAGTGACATCCCGGATTTTGTAGGGGCGGTTAGATATAACAACATCTAGGAGAGTGCTGGTGCCAGTAGAGTGGTTGAATCTGGTGGGCTGGGTGACTAACTGGGACATATCCAGGGCAGCAAAGGAGTCCCTTATATGGGAGGCAGTGGAGGCAAGCAAGTTAACATTGAGATCACCTAGGATGACTTGCTCCACTTTGTGAGGGAGAGATGTGAGGTAGTCAGTGAGGGACTGGACCACTTGGTTTTGATTCCTTGGGGAATACGTAGGAGACTGTGAGGAAGAGAGGGCTCTGAGGGTCAGGTGTGATTTTTAAGGTGAGGCTTGGGCTCCATAATCAAGTTTAGGAGCTGGGAGTGCCTGACCTATAAGGGAGTCCCATACAAGTAGTGCGCAACCACCACCGCGTTTGCCTACTCGGTCTTCCCTGTAGATGGTATATCCAGAGAGGGTGATAGCGGAGTCAGGGGTGGATTTGGAGACCCAAGTCTCTACCAGTGCAATTATGTCAGGTTGATGTTGAATGACCCAGCACTGGAGGGCAGCAGATTTCTTTAGGAGACTGCAAATGTTTAAGAATGCAAAGCGGAGGCCAGTTGCAGTACACGGTTTAGAAGGGCTGGAAGCTATAGGTCTGGGGTTTGGTGTCTTATTGTACCGACTGGTGGTTCATATTGGTCTTAAATCACCAGGAGGTACATTGGCATAGTATAATGCCTCTATGAAATGTCTCATTCCACTAATATATTGGCTAAACTATATTTGTAATGAGAAATTAATCCGACTTTCTAATTGTAGTTGGAAAGTCTTTGTCCCTTCAAGAATTGGGTCCCTTTACAGTTGAGCTGTGAGTTTCTTTACCCTATTATCTCCTATTATACAATGGCAAGAAAGAATGTTTGGCTCTGATTGGTCAGTCTGGGGTTGGACCCGTGATGTTATCCTAGCATAACATCATGGATCTAGTCCCAGCACACTCATGGCCTCACTGAATGTAACAAAAAAATATATAAATAAATAAATAAGTCCACGGTTGTCTCTGCCATCAGCTACAGCACTCCCCGCTCCCAGCTGAAGTGAAAGCCGTGTTCCTGATCGGCATCGGCTTCACACACACTACTGTAGCCCAGTACTCTCATGCATTCCCTCAAAGTTTTATCTTCCTAGTTAACAACAACAACAAAAACAGACAAACAACCAAGTAAAAGCCGTCTCTACAATCAGCTTCACAGCAGCCCCACACACCACTGACAGTCTCTGCTCCTTCAACATGTTACACCATTTATTATCATTTCATTTTTTCTGTAAAAATAAAATCTGATACTGAAAGCTGTCATGCTTTACAATATAATGTACCTCTGTCACTGCGTCCTGCTCAGAAATGTAAAAGCCATCATTAGGATCAACTTCACAGATCTCCCTTGCACTCTCCTTGCAGCACTGGCACAGCAACTGATCATGTGAGC
The DNA here is from genome assembly GCA_016271365.2 of Neoceratodus forsteri. Classification (NCBI taxonomy): domain Eukaryota; kingdom Metazoa; phylum Chordata; order Ceratodontiformes; family Ceratodontidae; genus Neoceratodus; species Neoceratodus forsteri. The sequence goes on from CM057455.1 coordinate 1,558,057,526, forward strand.
ACTCGTGTAACCCCGCACTTCGCTTGCTTACGTAGTCACCATTTTCTGACTTCAATACTTTCTCCTGGTAATGGAAAAAGCTGTGCCGGGAGACGATACAGCTGCAACAGTGAGACAGGGTTGGGGGGCTCTCCAACTTCCAGGCTACAGAGCAGAAAGAGCTTGGATTCTGAGACTATGACACAAGGCAGCAGAAACAGCAAAGGAGGGGAAAGAGACAGATAAGTCAACCTAAACTGAACATTTAACATTAAAAACGTGGGGAATAACAACACACAGAAACGTTAGTATGGGGGAGTGCAGCGCCACAGTGCCAGCAGCGCCACCTACTGCCCAAAGCAGTAACTCGGGACTATTTTTTCAAAAGGTATACCTACTCATTGAAAAAAACACCCCAAAAAATACTTTATCTTTTTATTTATCTATTTTATTTTATTTTGTTTTACAAACAAGCTATTGTATAATAGGAATAATGCACTCCATGGTGTGTGTCGTGCTGGGATAACGTCACTTCTCGGGTGTTGGACACATTCGGTCTGTGGCCTCGTGCCCAGCCACCCGAGGCATGATGTTATCTCAGCACGACACACACCCTGTTGTGCATTATTCCTTTATTAGAACCTACGTTGCTATGTACTGTTAGTTGTGGCATTGCGTTTTAAGTTCTGCACTATATATAGACTTGTTGATCTAATGAATCTTGTGTGTTCATATGTGTATTCTCTTCTGTGAAATTGTATTTATAAAGGATACCTAAACCTTTTAGGTGACACAGCACGTTTTAAAAAATGGCTTCATAGTCTTGTAATGGAAATGTTGGTATTTAGTTCAATGCCCAAACTGTGTATATTTTACTCACATAAATAATTTCGGTAGTATTTGAAAAATGTTAACAAAAGCCCTCCTCATCCCATTCTGACTTGTCCCTAAGATGGCTGCCTCCACACAGTGTGATGACCTCAGTGGGACAAGAGGTCTAGCAGGACTTCTCTAGTATTGTATAGTACACAGCTTGACTACACTACATTAATCTCAACTTAATTTAATGCAGATTTCAGTAAAATCATCAAAAGCATGACTTAATATGTGTATTATTTTACTAGTATACTAGTTAGCTATTATTTTGATGTGTTTATATTAAAATCTGCATGAAGTTGGTATAGTTTTACTATCAAGTGTTGCCTCTGATGTGCTGAAGAAATGGCTCATGTGAGCTGGGACCCTAATGTCCACTACAGGCAGGTCAAGGTCAAAGCCTCATACCTGAAATTAACCTTAGTCCATCAACATCACCTCCCCCCCCAAATACCATTTGGAAATCAGAAACAGCTAATATTAAAGTGAATGATCGCAATGCAAGCCCTTCCATAATGTGGACCCAGCAGCCACCCACCACCAACTCCCACATATCCGACAGGAGTTCCCACTTCGATATCGGGCTGCCGGCTGACACAAGGCAGCATAACTCTTGCATTTGGGGGAAAAAAAGAATAAAATAAATCCTTAAACACTGCAGAAATTTTACTGGTATGGTCATGCATGGACAGACCGTGGACTCAATCGTGGTGAATGTTTAAAAAGAAAAATCCCACAAGTCCCAGTATAAGTGCACAAGTTCACAGATTCTCATGGTATTCAGGCTACTTTCTCCACTCCGGTTAGTTCCCGACAGCTCCCTGCTTTCTCACCGTTTCTGCTGCATTGCAGGCCTGTTACCCTTGGAGGTCTGGAACTTTTGCAGGAGCCAGATGTCTGGATTTTCCACTTGTTCTGTGTACTTTATTGATGCAAAACAGGTGCCGACCAGAGAAAGCAGCCTGAGGACTATGAGAATCGATTAACTTGTTCACTTGGTGCTTGGACTTATATGATCTTTTTTCTTTTTCCAACCATACTCTACAGTTGAAGTCCACAGTCAGTCTATGCCACAGTAACCAGATTGATGTTATTTTTGTGAAGTGGAATTACACAGTGTTTAAGGGTTTGTCGCGGCTGGGCAATAAAAAGGGCAAGCTCAGACGCCTACAAAATAGTTTCACCTGGAGGAGCTGTAATTGTTTCCCACCCCCGCACCCCAGCCCCGGCCTCTATTAAATAGCCAGTGGGGGAGGAGTCGGGGTAGGAGTGGACTGGACTAGGAGTGAGCCTGTGGCCTTGATCCTTGGAGGAAGTCAGGTTTTGAATTGACACCTTGCATGTGGAGTGGAGGGTTGTTATGTGAAATTGCAAGCTGTGAGGGGGATTGTTAAATGTTTATGTGAAATTGCAAGCTGTAAGGGGGCTTGTTAAAGAGTATCACTGGGTATTCTGAAAGTTTATATAGCCACTTGTAGCCCAATCACTGGGGCCGGGGGGGGGACTGTTTTTGGCATTATGAGTAGGGGCACTGTCCAAAGATACCTGCTATGATGGGGAAAGGTCCTCACCTCACCTCACAAGAGTGGGCATGTTTGGGAGGGTGGTTGGGTGCACAGGGTGTGGGGCGGCCATGGTACTTGACTGGGCTTGGAAGTTTGGGGGTTGCATAGCGTACCACCAGCTGGCCCAGATTAGGGAGGAGATTGAGAGGATTAGAAGGCAGATGGGAGAGTGGAGAAGTAGGGAGTAAGGGGTCATCTACATAGCCACACCAGGTGCTGAAACCTCTGGCATAAGGAGTGGAGTAAATGGGGGTAATCGGGGTGAGGGGGGCTGAACATGGAGACCCTGGTGGAGGGAGCCAAAAAGGTGGGAACTTCTGGAAAAGTAGGCAGGAGACGGCTTGGCCAGAGAGACCTGAGAGGGTGGGATAGTACTGGAAGATGTGAAATGGCAGCAGGTGGAAAAGGGAGAGCGGGGGCCCCGGATCAGGACTCCGCAAAAATGCACAGATGGGTGCGGAAAGGGTGGGACCTGTAAAAACTGTGCAGAAACAACTAAGACAGGGAACTGAAAGAGCTGTGCTGGTACAAACCAGGCAGGAAGAAGTGACACAGGGGACAGGGACTTCTAGGAGGTCAGAAGGTACTGAGGCAAATAAGGCTCAGGAGGGGTGGAAGATAGGTTCAGGAAAAAGAAGGCAGAAGCCAGATACTGTGGGCCTAAATTCAGATGGGGGTGCAACAAGCATGGGGGTTGAGCAGGAAAACAGTTATACACCCCTTGTCACACTGACAGGGGAAGAAAGTGACTGTGAAGAGCCATTGGAGGAAGGAGCAGTAGCAAGGAGGATGGGAGACACTCCCTCGGAGAAGGGTTCAGGGGCACAGAAGCTGGGAGACAAGGGGGAAGTTCTTTGAAGCTGGGAAATTGCCCAGAAAAGGAAGGACCTTTGGGACACACCTGGAGGAGACACAAGTAAAAGGAAGAATCGAGGTGGTGGGGGTCAGGACGGAGGAAGAAAGGAGCAGGGGCTTGGGGGCATTGCTCAGGGGTGATATTGGTTGGTCCCGAGCATCACCAGAAAAAGGAAAGAGTCTGTGATGGACGGGTCAGTGAGAAGGAAGACCTGGGGATGGGGGGGGGCCCTTGCTCCAGGGGGAAAAACTGTCATTGTCCACAGTGATACAGTAGGATGTAATGGGACCAAGGAGGTCAGGTTAAAGAGAGATATGGGTTGGAGCAAGGGGGATGGACAAGGTTTGGGCAGGAGGGAGAGAGGAGGGGACAAGCATGATAAGGTGGGGCAGGGGGGAACAGAGATAGTGAGCAGGAACAGGAACAGGGATAAGGAGGCAGTGGGAGTGCTGCTCTTGGGTGACTCCATGACTAGGGGGATCAGGTGGAGAGGGGAGGGGAAGGGGGCTTCCTGTGATGTTAAGTCAAGGAGTATACCTGGCTTGACGGTGCATCAGGCAAAACATCACATCTATTCTCTAGCGCAGGAGTGTGGTGGTACCTCTGACATATAAGTACACCTAGGTACTAATTATATACATGGGAACAATGAGCTGAAGATACAAGCTAGGTTTAGGGAGCTGACCAGAGTCTGTCAGGACATGGGGTGCTCGGTCTCCTTCTCTGAGATTCTACTGGTGCCCAGGGCCAGTGTAGAAAATAAGCAGAAAATACATCATATAAATGCATGGCTCTGTAAATGGTGTGAGACCAGGGGATATGATTGGGTGGGGGACTGGGGAGCAACCTGGGAGGACAAGGATCTGTTCACAAATGACAGGCTCCACCTTAGCAATGAGGGAAAAGAGGTCCTGCAGCTGAGACTGGCAGAGTTCATCCAGTCCAGGTAGAGTTTAAACTTGTGGAGGGGGGAGAGGGAAGGCCCTGGCCTTCACCCACAGGTGGAAGGGAGGGAACACAGGGCAGGAGCACCAGATAGTGCATGTGTTGATCCATGCAGGCAGAAGGCAAGGTGGCCCCAGGGCAGGGGACAGGAAGGCAAGGGGGCAGGTTTGAAGGTGGTCCTGATAAACGCCAGGAGCAATGGTAATAAGATGCCGGAGCTGCAGGCGCTGATGGTGGGGGGGGGGTGGATGTGAGCAGGGGGGGACCTAGTTGTTGGGGAACCACTGGTGGGTAGCGACCATGCCATGGTTTGGTTCTCCCTAGAACTAGGGGGCAGGGTAGAACACACAAGAACAGCAATGCGACATTGATGGATTTCAGAGGGATGGACTTTGGGGGGATGGAGCAGATCCTGAGGGGCTAACTAGATGGGATCAGGCCAAGCATGTGCATGGAGACACGATGAGAAATTATAAAAAAGGGGCTCCTGGAGGCTACCAAGGCCTGCATAAGGGAAAGACGTAAGGGGGGCAAAGCTAGGAAGCCAGGTTGGTGGACGAAGGAGGTCCAGGATGTGTTGAGGGAGAAAAAGGCTGCTTATAGCCGATATAAATTGTCTTGTGGGGGGGGGCTATATCCAAATAGGAGGATATGATATGGCAGCCACAGAGACATGGGCCACGTCCAGACATGACTGGGACCTAAACATGCTTGTGTACACTACATACAGAAAGGATGGGGGGAGGGAAGGGGGGTATCTTTTATCATCAGGGTTAGCATAGGGATAGGCAAAGTGGAGGAAGCAGGGGACCAAGTAGAGGCTCTTTGGGTCACCCTGCAGGCTCCGGGTGGAAAACAGGTGAAGAAGGGGGTGGTATATGGACCCATGGGAAGGAGGAGAAACAGGAGGAAGGCCTGGTGGCTAACCTTAAGGACCACTGTGGTGGAGAAAAGGACATCACTGTGGTGATGGGAGACCTGAATATGCCAGGAGCAGATTGGGGAACCATGGCGTCCACATTGATCAAGGAGCAGTGCCTGTTGGACATCTTCCAGGATGCATTCCTTACCCAGCTGGTGATGGAGCTGACAAGGGAGGGGCGCATCCTGGATGTGGTCCTGTCAGATGGGGAGCTTATCAGGGACCTAGTTGTTGGGGAACCACTGGTGGGTAGCGACCATGCCATGGTTTGGTTCTCCCTAGAACTAGGGGGCAGGGTAGAACACACAAGAACAACAATGCGACATTGATGAATTTCAGGGGGACGGACTTTGGGGGGATGGAGCAGATCCTGAGGGGCTATCTAGATGGGATCATGCCAAGCAGGGGCACGGAGACAGGATGGGAAATTATAAAAAAGGGGCTCCTGGAGGCTACCAAGGCCTGCATGAGGGAAAGACGTAAGGGGGGCCAAGCTAGAAAGCCTGCTTGGTGAACAAAGGAGGTCCAGGATGCGGTGAGGGAGAAAATGGCTGCTTATAGCTGATATAAATGCTCTCGGGGGGGCTATATCCAAGGAGAAGGATATGATATGACAGCCAGGAGGGTCACCAGGGTGGTGAGATTGGCTAAGCCGGGGGCAGAGCTGAGATTGACACAGGGGATGAGAAGGGGGGAAGGGGTTCTTTAGGTATAATGGGGAAAGAAGAAAGGGGAAGGGGCAGATCAGTCGGCTCAGGATAGGGGGTGGGTGGGTGGAAGAGGCGGGAGAGAAGGCGGAGGTACTAAATGACTTTTTTGCCTCTGTCTTTACCAAGGAGGAGGGGAGGAGAGGGTGGCACCTGTTGGAGAGGGGGCAGAGGATACGACAGACGAAGAGGGGGGAAAAGGATGATGAAATACCCAGAGGTAGGGTGTTGGATGCACTCAAGGTCCTAAGAGGAGACAAGGCACCGGGCCCAGATGGGATCCACCCCAGGGTGCTCAGGGAGCTGGCGGATACCCTGGTCACCCCCTCTAGCAGACCTTTTTAACTCCTCCTTGCAGTCCAGGTGGGTACCTCAGGACTGGAGGATATCCCATATTGTGCCTATCCACAAGGGTGGCCCACAAAAGGAACTGGGTAACTATAAGCCGGTTAGCCTGATGTCAGTAGTGGGCAAAGTGATGAAGAGCATCCTGAAGGAAAGGATAGAGGGTGTGCTGAGGGCATGGGGTCGCATAGACATTCACCAGCACAGCTTTGTTAATGGCAGATCATGCCAGACAAATCTAGTGGAGTTCTATGAAGGGGTGACAAGGGTGCTGGATCAGGGCAGGCCAGTGGATGTCCTCTTTCTGGACTTCAGCAGGGCATTTGACTCCATGCCACATCATGGGCTACTGGAGAAGCTGGAGAGTATGGGATGGGGGGGATGGGCAGGTGGATAGGAAACTGGCTGGTCGGGCGGGTACAGAGGATGAATGTGCGGGGAAGGTCTCATCTTCAAGGTTAGTCACAAGTGGGGTTCCACAGGGGTCCGTGCTGAGTCCACTCCTATTTAATGCCTATGTCGCTGACATCAGAAGTGGTATCACGAGTGAGATGAGCCTCTTTGTGGATGACTCTAAGCTGTGGATGGGGAGGAAGGAAAGTTTGATTTCCAGGAAGACCTGGAGACTCTAGGGAGGTGGTCACGTGTCTGGAAACTAAAGTTTAGCACTGCAAAATGCAGGGTTCTGCACCTGGGGGCCAAAAACCTGACTTAAGAATACACCTGGGGGGGGACATGCTACAGGTTTCGAGGGGGGGAGAAAGACCTCAGGGTGGTGGTGGATGCCAAAATGAACAACTCAGAGCAGTGTAGAAGGGCAGCGACATAAGCAAATAAAATGCTGGGGTGCATATCCAGGGAGATAACCTCAAGGAGTAGTGAGGTACTCCTTCCACTGCACAATAGCCTGGTTAGACCACACCTTGAATACTGCGTGCAGCTTTGGTGTCCCTACCTAAAGAAGGACATTGCATTACTGGAGAGGGTGCACAGGAGAGTGACCAGGATGGTATTGGGGCTAGGGGAAAGGCCATATGAGGAGCGACTGGGGGAGCTCATCCTGTACTCTCTGGAGGAGAGAAGAGACAGGGGGGATATGATAGAGGTCTTCAGGTATCTCAAGGGGCTCAATAGGGTAAGCCTTGAGGGGGTCCTTCAGCTGAGGGAACCGGGGGCCACCAGGGGACACCCCATGGAGCTGGATGGAGGGAGGGAGGCTGAGGGGGGATACAAGGAGGCGCTACTTCACTGAGAGAGTGGTGGAGGCCTAGAATGCACTGCCCAGGGAACTGGTGGCTGCTACTTCTTTGGAGGAGTTCAGAAAGGGCGGGGATAGGTGCAGTGGGAGGGTACATCCAGGAACCTCACTGGGAAATGGGTGCCCTTCTTGGGAGGGAGGGGGGATAAAATCGATGCCTTGCATAGGCACTGTCCATCAAGCAGACTCGATAGATCATAGGGCCTATTCTGTTGGCTTCATAGTATGTTAGTATGTTAAATGGCAGGGTTATGCTTCTGTGTGTCAATGAGTCTGATATCAAAGGGGGGAGCTCCTGTTGGATATCTGACAGTTGGGGGCAGATGGCTGCAGGGTCCACATTATGGAAGGGCTTTCTTTGCTGATCATTCTCCATAATATGTGCTGGTTCCAATTTCCAAATGGTGTGGAAGGGTGATGTTGATGGACTAAGAGTCATATTGGGTGTGAGGCTGTGAGCTTTACCTGCATGTAGTGGATACTGGCATCCCGGTTCACATGGAGTCATTTCATCAGTGCACCTGTGATGACACTTAGTAGTAAAATTCCACAAATTTCATGCAGATTTTTAACACAAACACATCAAAACCATAGCTTAACTTGTTTATTAGTTTTATATATGTATATATATATATATATATATATATATATATATATGTGTGTGTATATATATATATATATATAGCTGCATGGAATTGCAGTTATAGTTAGGGTTGCCCGGCCACTTCTATGTTAAACCCAAAAGTTTGCACTTTAATAACTTTGCAACAGTACGATGAATTTGTCTGAAATTTTACATGTGCGGAGTGGCACCATAGATCTCTGGATCTTGCAAGTTGCGTTATGGTCAGATAAGTGGTTGCGGAGTTCCAAAAACCATGTAAAAATGTTTTTTTTGCATGTTTCTTTGCTTGAGGCTACAGCCCAAACAATTTGTCTGTCTGGTCTGAAATCTTCAGGGAAGATGTAGTCTAGGTCACTGATGTGCCTTTTGAAGATTTGGTAGAAAAAATATTAATCCGTTCAAAAGTTATTCAGATTTTAATTTTCCCATTATAGTCAATGGGGAAAATATATGTGCCTCTCGAAAACATCCATTACTGTCGCAAAAGCACATGTTATGGTTGCAAATCCATTCAGTAGTGTTGTGCTGCCACCATCTTGTTTCAGTTAGTGGTGAAGAAAAATGGTTGTAATTAAAATTCTACTTCACCTAGGTAAACACTGACAGCTGTGTCTACCTAAACGAGGCCTGAGGAACACAGTGGTGCCATCAGTTTTTTTTTAGGACCCCTAGAGATACCTTTTTCAAAATCAGGTCCCCCATAGTGTTGCAAATCATGACAGTAGAGATACGACACTTTCACAAATCACGACTCTGTCGCGTCTGTACTGTTGCAATTTGCGACACTACTGCACCAACAAATAATATTTCTTTGCCACATCACTGCATCTAAACGGTTGGGGCTTTGGGGCTGAAATTTGCTGAGTGGCAAGCCCTGGCCCCACAGATGTGCCTTTTGGTGGTTTGTTAAAAAAATTTTAAACGGTTAGAAAGTAACAGCGCTCCGAAGTTGAGAAATTTCTCATAGGCTAACATTGTGATGCCCACGGCACCTTTCAGTGTCCGTATCTCAAAAACAATTCGAGATATGGATTTTTCACTCCCCGTAGCTTAGTCCACCTGAACTAAGATCGCGTGGAGGTTTCGAAGTCATTTCAACTGCAGTGGAATTTTTTTCATAGTTGCTATGGTTACTGAGAAATTGCCAAATAAGTGTTACAAGGGTTTCTTTTTTGTTCTATGGGGCTGCTGTATGGCTCTGTACGTATGTGTAAGTGGGGCCCTGCACTCCCGAATACACATGCCATTAGGCAAAAAATGGGCAACGTGAAGAGAACACAGGGCATGGAGGGCCTATGCTCCCACAAACACACACCAGTTACCAGTTACATTACACTTTCTCAAACAGAAGGGAAATTCATTGCAAAAAACTTCATTAATGCATCAGTTAGGGTTGATAACACAGTAACAAAAGTATGGAAATGTGATGTTAGGGTTACCACCCCTACCACCCCACCCCACCCCCACCTTCCACACACCAACAGATGTCAAGGTATGCCATGGGGTTATCAGGCCTAACTCTCACCCCATTCTTTTATACGGTAGCATGTCAGCTTGTTTACACATGAAATGAGGTGAGAGTTGGGCCTGATGACCCCATGGCACACCCTGACGTCTGTTGGTATGTGGAGGGTGGGGTGGTAGGGGTGTAACTCTAACATCACATTTCCATACCTTTGTCGCTGTGCTATCAAACCTAACTGATGCTTCAATGAAGTATTTTGCAATGACTATATCTATATAAATATCTATATATATATATATATATATATACACACAGTAGATATATACATACACACACAAATTAAGTCATGGTTTTGATCAGTTTTATTAAAATCTGCATGAAATTAAGTAGAGATCAGCATAGTTTAGTCAAGTTGTGCCAGTACTGGAGAAGAGCTGCTAAAGCTCTCACTCCGCTGATGTCATCACACTGCATGTTGGCAGCCATCTTTGGGGCAAGTCAGAGCAGACTTTTTAAAATAGGGCTTTTGTTTACAGATTTCAAATGCTACCAAACTTTGTTTATATTAAATACAGCACTGGCATTGATGTAAACAACAGCTTTTCCTTTACAAGGCTATGAAGCCATTTTTTTATTTGATATGTCAACCAAGGGGTTAAATTAGTCTTGCATTTTGAGCAGTGGAACCACTGAGGTATTTTGAGGTTTGATTTTTCTGAAAGGTATGTCTTTTTAGATGTACTAAGGTTTCTTTAATTAGTTATTGTGTTTGTTATTTATATCAGTTGTTATTTTTATGTCATTTTGCTTTGCATCTTTTTTTGAAGTTTTGTTATTTTAGGGGGGTGACTTATGACTCCATGACAGTCTCTGGTTTTTAGCAGTATTTCTTGATGGTTTTACTTTGCAGTATATGATTTTAAAGCAGTTTTGTGTCAGGGGTATGGTTATTTGTCATTTCACTGTTTTATTTGCATATTGACCTTTGATCCTGACAGGAAGTGGTCTCAATTACTGCGCCCTTAGCTTGTAATGATTGATAGGATGCAGTTCAATTTAACGCACCTCAGAGCTGGATTACTATATTTAGTACAGTACCATGAGATAGGGTTATGGCCAATAACTACCCAGAATTTGCCAGATTCCATTTTATATATTACATCACATTACAGGGAGGCATTTACCACACAGGTTAGAGCACCAAGCTGCAAATCTATAGAGCCAGCAAAGCTGGGTTTGAAAACCACAACCATCACTTGCATGCTGTGTGACCCTGAGCAAGTCACTTAACTGTCCTGTGCTCCGGGATGCATCTGGAAATAAGCTTTGGCTTTGTGTGCCTTCCCAGGCCACAGTTCCTGAAATTAAAGAACATGACATTTGTTAGGACAAAAGGAGACATTGTTTATCAAGCCTTTCCCCCTTGTTTTCTCAATGTTTATAGCCTTTTATTCTCTTCATAGTCTATAAGGCATTAATTTCCTTCTTGAAAGATACTGCAGTTTCAACCTTGTCTGTCTGGTGAACTGTTCCAGAGTCTAACAGCTCTGTTACAGAGAAAAATGTTTGCTCACGTCTAGACTGAAACCCTCCAAAATCAGTTGCATGTCATACTCTCAGCTTCTCCCATGTTGCACAACTCTCCCAACATCACTCTTACCAATCTTAATTTATCTGAGCATAAACTGTTATCATATCCTCGTCAGTGTCCTCTTTTCCAGCAAAACCAAGTTCCGGTCTACTGATCTCTCCAGGCAATGCCTTCCTCCCAATCCATGAATCCTTTTTGTTACCCTTCTTTGTACCCTCTCTAATTTGTCAGTCTCTCTCCTGTAGTATTGAGATTAAAACTGATGACATCAATTAATGACTTATTTCTCTTATTTTCAAGAAACTGGTCTCTTTGGAGTTCCTCTGTCAATACTGTTGGAAAATGATAAAAAAAGAGATCCAAAAACAAAGGTCCCCCTTATCTTTAAAAAGGTAAGTTTATTCAACAAGTTTGGAACTTCAGAACAGACAGCACTGAGAAAGGAGTCTGTCTTAATTGTGTTTAGGCTTTTGTGCTATATGATTGGGAAGAACTACATTAGAAATATATATAGTGTTGTTATAGGGGCACAGTTGCGTCCCTATAGTTAGGGTTGAGTAGCCTGTTCAATGTTAAACCCCCTAACTTTGCACATTAATAGTTTTGGCACTGTTTGATTAAATCAACTGAAATTGTGTATGTGTTGTCTGATTGGCAAGGTCTTGATCTGTGGAAAGTTTTGTGACAGCAGCTTGTGTGGTTTCTGAGATCCACATATGTCATTTTCTGAAAACATATTAATTTTTTTCCTATATGTACGTGTTTTCTTTTTTGCTTTCATCTACTGCCTGTATGGAATGGAATTTTTTCCTTAGACTTGCAGGGCACATGTGGCATGTCCTAAGGTAGTGCTTTTGGCCCTGTCCACACCTGCATTCTTGTAACATTACTGGCATTCTGTAACATTACAGGAATGGCAAACACGGTTTGTGTCCACGCCGTAGCACGGTAAAACTATGCTACAAACTGTTTAAAAGCTGTGCTAGAAACCTGATTGGAGCAGGTTTCTAGCACAGTTTCAGACCAACACGGTTACCTTAAATCATGTTAACAGTAATGTGGATGCAAACTGTGCAATAACAATGTTTAAGGCAACCTCCATAACTCTTCTGGGGCTCTTACAATGCTCCCACAATGAAAAGGGGAGAACTTACTCATATCAGTGAGCTTTTGAACAGTTTGGTACCATTTTCTTCTGGATCCATTACCGCACCCCGTTGCGAGTATCCCAACATGCATTGCGGCACCCTCATGCTTTGTGGTTCTGCCGCAATGATGCCTGGGAACTCAAGCAGGCAAGCATGGTGTCAGAACACGGTGTGGATGCTCTGACAACCATGCTGAAGCATGGAAATAAAAACATTTCGAAAAACATTTTAAACTCTGCATGTCAGTGTGGACAGGGCCTTTGAAAGGTCTGGTGAAAACATATTAAATGGTTACAGAGTTATAAGGCTTTCAAGTTTTGTTTTCCATTCTGAGCATGCACAGTAGGGTTTTTGAGTTAATGTTCTGGCGTGAAATGAAAATCTGGAGGTCACAGGATCCTTTTTTTTGGTTTCTCACCACTTGCTTGACTCAGCACCAAATAATTTTTGTGCTGTGAGAACCACCATCTTGTTGCTTTTCTCCATGAACTAACAAGCCTAGAAAATACATAAAACTGCTGGCATTTGAAAAAACTAAGACCAGAACCTAGCTAAACGGGACCCATTTAGCTAGATTCTGATGTTTGGATTTTACAGTAAGGGCCAGAAATACCATTTTGGAGCACCCAAAATCCCAGGTGCTCAGCTTAGTGAGAGGAGCCGTACACTCGCATTCTCTGCATGAGAACAGGAGGACTTTATTGACCTGCAGCCACAGATGGAACTTGTGCTGTGGGCTGCAGTGAGAGCAGTGAGTCACCATTTCCCTGGTGTCTAGTGGAACCCCCATCATTGCCATCATTCTATGTATGCTACCTTTCCCAGGTGTCTAGTGGCACCCCTCACCCTCCAATCGCCATCCCCATAATGAGTTAATCTTTCCCTGGTGTCTAGTGGCACCCTCCAGTCACCATCCCTGTAATTAATTTAGCTGTCTCTGGTGTCTAGTGGCACCCCCCCCACCCTCCAATCACCATCCCCACCCTCCGGTCACTGACCCCATTATTTTTTTCTCTTTCCCTGGTGTCTGGTGGCACCCCTCACCCTTTGATCACCGTCCCTCTTGTTTTGTTGTCTTTCCCTGGTGTCTAGTGGCACCCCCCCACCCTCTGATCACTGTCCCTCTTGTTTTGTTGTCATTCCTGGTGTCTAGTGGCACCCTCCGATTGCCGTCCGAATTGTTTTGTCATCTTTCCTTGGTGTGTAGTGGCACCCCCCCACCCTCTAGTCACCATCGCCATTGTTTTGCCTTCTTTCCTTTGTGTCTAGTTGCACCCCTCACCCACCGATCACCGTCCCCATTGTTGTGTCACTGTGTAGTGGCACCCCTATCCTCCGATCAGCATTCTAATCAAAAATAAATGGTCCATCAATTTTTTTTTGGGGGGGGGGGAACCTTCAGAAAAGAAAACAGTACCTCACTGATCTGCACCCACCACCTTTCACTCAGCACCCACTACCCACCACCCCACACACTTCAATGCACCTCCACAAATCCTCACTTACCTGAACAAGTTACAGGGTGAAGATCCACTCTCGGATCGAAGACATATCTGCAATGTGAAAAACTAAGGAAAGTACAGTACAGTGTATTTCAGTGGGGGTTTCAACTGTAATGCAGAACCTTGCCAATTTTGCATATTTTGACACCAGATTTTCAACATGGGCTTTTGGGAACCCCATCTCATGAACAATGTTAGTGGAATTCTGCAAATCCAACCAGAAAGGCAATTTTGCGATCATTTGATGAAATCACCTGTAGGGCGGCATTTGAACATTTTCACCACCCTTGTTTATGAGGTGGGGTCATAAGAAGGCAATGCTGAACATGCAGGGTCAAAATATGTATAAATGGCATAGTTTTATGCATACATTGAAATTTTTTACTACACTTGCTCGTAACTTTGGTAATTTTAAATATTTTGACCCCAAACTTTTAACATGGCCATTTTTTTACAACATCTCATGAATGTGACAGCCTGTCATTTTTCAAATCCTGGATAAAGTGTGTTTTTGCATCTGTGGCATGGAATGACATTGCGGTGGTGCAGAATGATGTTTTAGCTGGGATTTGAAAATTCTCAGCATGGCATACATGAAGTGAGGTAATAAGGCTATGCTGGCAGCTTGGTTGCTGTTTTGGCTGAAATGCATGTGCTGGGCCCTCTGGGCCCTGCAATTCAATAGCAACATACATGTATGCATCTGTGGACAGATGGGGCTTCCACAGGCAAATGAGGATTTGATTATACTATGTAAAAAAAAGTAAGGAAAGAAATGATTTGCAAAAAACTGCAATATTGCACCAGTTAGGGTAATGTAATGTCACAAAAGTAGGGAAATGTGGTATCAGCGTTTCCCACCCTAATGTCCCCCACCCACAGCAGCAAATTCTTTGCAAAAAACAGCATTATTGCACCAGTTAGGATAACTTAACGCCGCAAAACTAGAGAAATGTGGCATTACGGTTTCCAACTCTAACAACCCCCCCCCCACACTCCACTAGCAGGAAAATGAAACAAAATTAGGGTTTTGGGTCTCTGGAGTCTTGGCAAATCAGTGGTGGGGTCTTCCTTGGGGTTGTCAACCCTAATACTCACCCCCCCATGGGCCCTGCATGAAGAAAGGGGATCATTTGTAATGTTGTTTGCTCACAGATTGGGGGGGCATTAAGGTTCAGAACCCCCAAGGAAGGCCCCACCACTGATTTGCCAAGACTCCAGAGACCCAAAACACTAATGTTCTTTCCTTTTGCTGCTGGGGGGGGGTGTTAGGGTGGAAAACCCTAACCCAACATTTCCTCACTTTTGCGGCGTTAAGTTACCCTAAGTGGTGCATTAATGCAGTTTTTTGCAAAGAACATTACATATTGCTAAACGCCATCAAAGAATTTGTATAGAAGAAAGTGTAACCCATGTCTAGTGTATTCAGTCAATGTTATCTTGCAGATAGCTATATGTATATAGAGAATAATAGATACCCAGTCAGGTAACCCCATAGGTTTCAAAACATTCATTAGCCAATCAGTGTGGATCATATGTACCCTTGGTAGGAATAATGAAACCCACTGATTTCAAACAGTATAATGTGGCTAGTTAGAAGTGCCGCCATCTTGTAGTAATGACTTTTGTTTGTTAATTTCTCTGACACCCACTAGAGTAGAACTACTGTATTTTTATCTTGGGAAATCCAAAAGTAAATTCAAAACTCTTTGGCTTCATGGATTCAAAATAAATCAATTAATAAGCTCAGTTTCATGGCTAGGTGACTCTACTAGAGGAGTCCTAATATGTCCTTATCCTAACCTAGTGAAGATATATTAATCTTATTTCGAGGGTATCCCTTGCAGCAGACCACACCTATGTAACTACAACTGCCAGGCACTAGGACCACACAGAAACTTTTCCAGCTAGCAGTCTACCAGGGGGTCGCCCACTCCAACGTCATACACCGACATTGCCCTATCCTATAAAAGTGGGCAACCCCTGCACCCTCTTCAGTTCTTTTCCTGCTGTCGACCATCACACAGTCAGACTTCACTGAGATCCGCCAGCTTCGGGCGACTGCCATTTTGTCATTTTTCATTGAAATTCTCTTCAAACTTTTTTATGCTCTTTTCACACCCCCAAAACAAAGCTAGCAACCACCCACTCTATATCCTTCCAAGCACCAACCAACCACTGGAACAAGTCTGCTCCTACAAATACCTTGGGGATACCTTCGATTCAGCCCTCACATTTCACAACCACATCGACGCCCTAACATCCGCCACCAACACACGGCTTGGCATCCTATTCCGCCATAAAACCTGCCTTCCCCCAAATGCTCTCCCGCTAGCTGTTACATCGTCTGTTTGTCCCTTGTAGACTATGGTCTACCAGTATACGGTGCTGCCGATACCACTGCACTCAACAAATTCACCTAACCCTGAATAAAGCGTGCAGATTGATTACTGGTGCCCCAGGCTCACACACACCTGTCAGCTATATGTCGATGCTAACCTGCTTACCCTGGATGAACGGCCCGATACCAGACCTGTCTCCCTCACCAAAACCCTACTGGGCTCTCCTCTGGGGTAACAGCATCCATCCACCAGAGCCCTCCCACCATTGCAACACAGTCTTCCTACAAGACCACTCTAAAGGTCCCCAGAACGAGAACCAGCCGTGGCCTGAGGTCCTTCAGCTATAGAGCCCCAACCTGGTTTAACTCTCTCCCTGCCACCATCACCAATGCCATCACCATCTCCACATTCAAAACCGCACTGAACCCACATCTTCAGCACTGTGAATTGCTCCTGTCTCTGAACATAGCCTCCACCTCTTTCTCTTGACAATGCCCCCGGCAGCTCTCCACCCAACCATCCCCTCCACCACTTCCCTGTACACCATGCCTAGGTTTAACCTGGCCAGTGCCAGCTGTTTTCAATGTTTATCTACCAGAATGCTCACTTGATACCGACTTGTGTAATACCTGTTATCAATTACATGTACCCTGTACCCAATTGTATTTGTCTGACCACAAGGTGACGTGGCACCTCTGGTGAATGCCTATTGATTTTTTGCAAATCTTTGCTATGTAACCGAAACGCAATGTATGTCTTTATGTGACGAAGTACCTTTGGAAACGAGCCTCTGGCTCAAAGGTTGTAAACTGATTCTTAAATTAATAAATAAATAAAAATAAATTTTATTTCTCTCCCTAATGTGCATCACTTTAGTGACAATGATTTCCCACTCCATTTGTGCCAAGCTCTGTCTCTGGGAATCTTTAAAAGAAGTGTTACTGTATGAAGAATATCCCAGAAAAGGATGACCACAAGGCCAGCATCAGCTGCCTGGGCCAGGAACATGACACCCAGACTTGTGTTATCTGCTGCAGTTTCAACCAAGCAGCACTGGGAACAGACCTTGGAAACTTTTCTGCTACAGCAGAAAGTCGCCCAGATGAAGAAGGAGCTCCAGCCCAGGAGTTCCTCTGCTTCCCCCACAATGTCCTTAGGCTCACAGGCCTCCAAGGTCTGTGACAAGTCAGCAGGGAAGCAAAAACATCGAGACAAGGCCATCCTAAGGCCCAGTACTCCCCGTCCTGCTCACCATCTGATGGGCCTGTCCTCATCATCAGTGATGGCCTTCTCTACTTTGCACACCCTTTCTCCTGCAGGGCTACTGTTGGAAGCTCTCCTTACCAATATTTCGATGGTGAGTGGTGATTCCAGGGGCACTGGTGCCCCACCGACCTCCCAACCCCTACTGTTCATGCCCTTGTTTTCAGCGGGCACTCAGTCAGGTAACTTGGCTGGCTCATCGTCGATTGGCTAGGCTTCGGTGGTCACCGTGGTGCGGCCTCCTCCTCCACCACCACCAGCCTCTGTTTCTTTGGCCACTACCTCGGGCTCAGGGCCATTTTCCTCTCCAGAGTTGCCTGAGCCCCAGTGGCCATCACCCTCTCTGACGTCGCCCCATGCCAGGGAGACCCCCCCCCACAGGCCTCGGCCTATTCAGTCTCCCTGGTGTGGCTCCCAGCCCAAGTCTTCCTTTATTCGATGCCAATAGTGGTGGACTATGCTTATCACCTTGTGGGACTTCATGCAAGCTAGGCTTCCCCTCCCCAAGGTCCATTCACACAGTGGCCTCCTGTGCTGAGCCATGCACCCCCTCCTCCAGTGAGGCTGCAGCATGTGCCTCAGGATTAAGGGCCCTCACTCCCTCCTCAGGAACCAGGGACAAGGAGGAGTATTGCCCTGCCCTCTTCTTTCCAGATGAGTTAGATGACAGAGGCAACGATGGGGGTGCCACTCCCTCCCACTCCTCCTCCTCCTCCACGGTCTCATCTGATGGTGAAGAGACCACGAAGTACATCCCACAGTCCCATCAGATGATCCTCCTTTTGTCTCAGTTATGAGACAGTTACAGTAAGCCATGTTTGTTAGTTTCCTCCAATTAACAACAACAAAAATGGAAAGGGACCTGGGGATAGTTATATCAGATGACCTAAAGGTAGGCAGGCAATGTGAGAAGGCAGTAAGTAGGGCCAGGGGGATACTGGGATGCATAGGGAAAGGCATCACCAGTAGAAAACAGGAAGTTGTCATCCCTCTGTACAGACAGTTGGTGAGACCCCATTTGGAGTACTGCGTGCAGATCTCGAGACCCATTCTCCGCAAGGACATAGACAGGATGGAGGCAGTCCAGAGGAGGGCAACTAAAATGGTGCAGGGTCTGCACCAGAAACCATACAAAGAGAGACTGAAGAAGCTTAATATGTATACCCTCGAGGAAAGGAGGAAGGGAGGGGGGACATGATAGAAACTTTCAAGTACCTCGAGAATCAACAAAGTCTAAGAGGGTAGCACTTTTCAGAAAAAGAGATGTGCAAGAGCAAGGGGTCACAGTTTGAAGATAGTGGGGAGATGGCTCAGGGGCAATGTAAGGAAGTATTTTTTCACAGACAGGGTGGTGGATGCATGGAATGGCCATCCTGAGGAGGTCATGAGGTCAAAAACAGTGGGGGAATTCAAGAATGCATGGGACAGACATAAGGCAATTCTAGTGGGGGGTAGGAGGAAGTAGGCTGTTGGTTAACTTGGATCTGCAGCTTATCCAATAGGTAGGGAAATGGGCAGACTGGGTGGGCCAAGCGGTCCTTATCTGCTGTCAAAGTCTATGTTTCTATGGGTTTTGACACCGAGGAGCAAGACTCTGCTCTATGTCAACTGGCTACTTATTTGCACCTGCAGAATGACCCTCCTCAGGCCATCCCCCTTTAATTGAGCCTCTTGAGGATGTCACCATGGCTGCCTGGCACTGGCCCAATATGATCCCCGCTATGCCTAGGAAGGTGGACAAATTATACCAGGCTCCGGCAGAGAGGCCTTTCTTCACAAATTAGCCTCCAGCAGATTCGGTGATTATCAATGCCATCCACGACCGTACCAAGAGGCCTAAGCATCTTAGTTCCTTGTCCCCAGATAAGGAGTCCTGGAGGCTGGATCTCACTGGCAAGAGAACTTTTGCCTCTGCCACTCTGACCATCAGGGTGCTGACCTATATTGCCCATATGGTCCAATACCAAAACCAGCTCTGGGATCAAGTCCCCGAATCTGTCCAGGCCCTCCCAGAGTACCCCCAAAACAGCAGATGCAACAGTCTGTCAAAGCAGATTCTGAGGTCAGCAACCACCTCCTTAGGGCTGCCTACAATGTTGTAGATGCCTCGGCCAGGGCTGCTGCGATGGGCACTTGACTATGAAGACACTCTTGGTTGAGAGTATCAGGCTTTGCCCAGGATGTTTTATTTTTATTTATTTAAAAATTGGTGACTGGGAAAGGCACACTAAGCCAAAACTAGTTTCCAGGTGACCCGGGGGGTAGGATACAATACAGGTAGAAATATTACATTACAACAAAATGATCATAGTATAATAATAAATACACAATAATATTTACAAAATCAGAATACAATAGCCAAAGGAACAAGGCCACAGTGCAGCTCAGCTGGAAATGCGGTGCAGTTAGGGAGCATTGGGGCAGGAGCAAGGAGCAATAGTTAAAAGTTTAAGCAGGTGCTTGAAGGCGGGGAGAGAGGTAGCTTGGCAAAGGGTAGGAGAGAGTTGATTCCATAGGGAAGGAAGATGATAAGAGAAAGTGGATTGACCAGAGGTTGAGTGGGGGTGTGGAAGGGAAAAGGAGCGGGAGTCCCTGAAGCAGAGAGGGTAGGAGTGAGTAGGAGGAGGGATGGGCAGGTAACAGGAAGGAGGAGACATAGGACAGGAGGGAGACAAACCAGTGCTTGACAGTTAGTGCCAAGGAGTGGGTCTGGTGATGGTGGGAAAGTGGAGGGATAGATAGAGAGGAATAGAGGTACCGATGGTGTGTGCTGAAAGGGAAGCTTGAGGCAAAGTGGCAAAAGGCATGTAAGAGGGTATCTAATTTGGCCAGGGAGGGAGTGGGAGCGGTGCCGTGGATAGTGTCTGCATAGTCGAGCAAAGGGTAAACATTTTTAATAACCAGTTGCTGGTGCACAGAAGGGGAGAGATAATCTACCTCTGTGCACCAGCTCACTATCCCAGAACCGGGGCACTCTAGTCCATCCATAACTCAGATCCCTGCATCTTCATGCCTGGCCCCTGAGGACATAGCCTTGGCTCAGTTTGGGATGTCATCCAAGGTGGTGGATGTCCTGATGGTGGCTAGGAAGCCTTCCACTGGGGCCACTTGTTCTATAAAGTGGAAACGTTTTGTGCTGTGGGCTGCTTTACATCAGCTGGATCCCTTTACTTGTGTGGTGAATCAGATTCTGGAGTACTTACTGTCCTTTCAGACTCTGGTCTGAAGCACTCTATTAAGGTACAAGTCTGCCATCTATTTATTGTTATTTTGGAAAACACCTTTGAGCCAAGGCTCTTTTACAAAGGTTCCACATCAGGAGACAATACAGAACAAAGTGAGAACAGTAACAAGTACAGCGAATTACAAGCACCCGGCTTTGTCGGTAACATGAATCTTTCATATGGGGAAATACAGAAATAAGCACAATGAATCAGCGTATGTACATGAGTTACAATCAATAGGAGAGTGATCTTCTTTGTTGGAACATAATTCTTTCATTTAGGAAATAATGAAAATAAGCAAAATGAAAACAGCGTAAGTACATAGGTTACAATAAATATGAGAGTGATCTGCAAGAACATAAATGCAGTAAAATGACCTGTGGAAGATGGTACACTTGACTAAATTAGAAGCTGGGGTGGATTTAGAGGAGGGAGGGACTAGAAGGGGGACATTAGTGGGATTAGTGCCTTCCATGTGCCTATTGATGGCCGTATGGTGGCACAACTGTAGGTGTCCTATACATTCCTGAAAGGCATTTTTCACCCGAAGCCTCCTATTCACAATCCAGTCCCCCTTGGGACGTAAATTTTGTATAGGAAAAATTTATGTTGCCCCCATTTGAGCCACCCACAACATGTGAGCTATGGTTTCTGTCGTGGAAAACATTATTTTTAAATACTATTACTTCTGCTCAAAGAATTTCAGAGCTACAGGCGTTCATGTGCGAGCAACCTTATTTGATTTTCCACAAAAACAGGGTGTCCTTGCATACTAACCCTAAGTTTCTCCCTAAGGTGGTGTCAGAGTTTACCTTAATCAACCCATCCACCTTCCTGTTTATTACCCAGAGCATGCCAATCCGCGGGGGGCATTGCTCCCCACTTTAAACATGCATAGAATTCTGTGTTACTACACACACTGTACGAAGGACTGCAGGAAGTCCTCTCAGTTGCTTCTTTCTTTTGCCCCTGGGAAAGAGGATGTTCCTGTTTCTAAACAGTGCTTGTCCAAATAGTTGGCCAATCACTTTTTGTTACCAGAAGTATGGTAAAGATCTTACTGGCATTGTTCTAGTTATTCCACCAGAGGCATGGCCACTTCTGTTTGTCTGTTTCAGGAATGTGTCAGCTGCAGATATCTGTGCTGCTGCTACTTGGAGTACTGTCTTCACCTTTACCAAGCACTACAGTCTGGATATTGCCTCTAGGCGTAGGGCCAGCTTTGGCCTAGCAGTCCTCCAGGGCCTACTTTCTTAGGCTCAAGGTTCCTCCCCCTGGGCTATGCTCTCTGATGCGGGAACTGCTTGGGACTCGTTCCACAGGTGTGGCCTGCTGCAAAAGATACCTTCAAAGTAAGATAGTACAGTTATGTAAGAACCGTAACAGTAGATCTTCGAGAGGATCTCTTGCAGCAGGCCATGCCGTCCCTCACTCCTTCCCCCTGGGCCTGGGAGGCCCTTCTGTGTCTGTACCTTCTTCTTCATCATCTCTTCTTTGGCAGGTACCTTTGGTTCCCTTAGCTTGGGCTAGATGACTTATGGTCTCCAGTGGGAGAACTTAGGAGGACATGGGGTCCACCTAGTCTTATAAGATAGGGCGACATCGACATATGACATCGGAGTGGGTGGCCCCCAGTATACTGCTAGCTAGAAAAGTTTACATGAGGTCCTAGTGCCTGGTGGCTGTAGTTCCATATGTGTGGCCTGCTGCAAGAGATCCTCTCAAAGATCTACAGTTACAGTAAGTTCTTATGGCACTGTACTTTCCTTGTTGGAACAGACAGCATCTTACCCTTTTCAGTCTTTACATTTTTACAGTAAAAACCACTTTTTAAAGCTTACTTTGTCTTCAGATGTTTTCATAGGTTTTGCCTTCAAAAGCAAGGAAGAACGGTGGTTACTAGAGCAGAGAGTGAAATGTTCATAATGTGATCAAGGGTATAAGATGAATGACAGTTAAGTTGCAAACTGCACAGTTTGGGTGTACTAATACCAACATTTAGAAAAAGTAAAAACTGTTTTTTAAAGCATTTTTAAAACCATCTCACTTTTCTAGTATTGATACATACAGTTATTCTTCTGATTCAATAATGTATGTATCAGTATAAGAAAACAGAGTACATTTCACATTATAATTTAAAAAAATCAATACTATCTTTGAAAAGTGAAAAATAGTATTGATATAATTTTTTTTTACTAACATATCAACATGAATAGATCTGTATCACCACATGAAAATCATATCGCTATGATCTGTTTATGTTGAGCAGAGTCCAATCTTTCATTTAAAACAAATTACATTTCTAGCGCCAACAGTTCAAAAGTTAGAACTTTTGAAACATAGTTTATTTAAAATGATCTGCCTCTGGAACCGTTCGGGCTAATAATTTTTTTTTTTTTTTTACGGAAACTTGGATTCAGGCAAGTTGACACTGATATATTTTCCATACATGAATCTATAAAAGTGTAGCATGCTTCAAACAATATTTAAATCCTGTTTTTTTTAGCATACTGTATTTTAACATTAAAACTGAAAGCTGAGAAAATATAAAAATGATATACTGCTAATATGTAAGATTACATCTCTATAACTTTTTTATTCAGAAGATGCTAGTGTTTTTTCTCTTAAAGAAGGAGTACACATCCTTTTCTAGTTTCAGTATAAATTAAAGACAACATTCTAATTTCAGTTATATGCATTTTACTATCCACATACATTTCTTTGATACATTATTAATTTACTTATTTACAATTTGTTAACCAGAAAAGGCATGCAGACCCAAAGCTCCACAATGGAGGGGAATTACAAGGGGAAAGGGGAATACAGGAAAAAATGAGATACAGTGCAAAAGCAAGGATACACAGTAATTAAAATATATAGGTTAGCAGAGGGTAAGGTATAAATTGAACAAATACATAGCAAATGACAGTGATAGAATACAGATATTAAGGGAGGGGCAACAGAATATACAGTACTACAGAATATGTTCACTCCCTTTAAAGTTCCCTCTTTTGCGTTGCGCATTCGTGTCCAGTAATTTTAGCGCCCTGCTGATCAGCTGTAATTATACACCACTGTAATCACACTGTGTTTTTTTTTTATTTCACTGTCCTTTAAATTTTGTGCATTTTGTAGATCAGCGATCATAATGAAAATTAAAGGACCGTGAGTATTACCTGTAGTACAGTACTTGATCAATTATAAATGTAATAATGCAGTAGCTGCCAAGTGGGGGCATAAGCAGGTGACCAAGAATAGGGGAAGGGGGAGAGATAGTGACTAAAACATTGGGTGACAGAAAGTGGGAGCTAGTTGCAAGAACAGGTGTGTAAAGCGATCACAAAGGAGAGAGCTGAAGGAGATGAAAGAAGAGGATGACAAGTGGTGAGTGGGCAGGGGGGTGATTACAGAAGAGGGGAATAGGGCAGAGAAGAAATATTTTCGTGTGGCAATAATTACAGAAGGGACAGAGAAGGACTGGGATTGGGAATCAGAGTAGCAGAGGGAGCAAGAGGAGGGAGGGATGGGCAGAGAAGGGAAGAGAGGTATTTGGAGAGGAAGACGGCATAGTGGGAAGGCATTTGGTAGAAATGGTAGAAACTTTATTTTTCAACAGGATTGAACTGTTAGGACTTTGGCAGCCCTGTTTGCTGGATTCGGCTCTTCACAAAGTTGTCCTGCTAAGTGCAGTTTAGTCTGAGTGCATAGTCCAGTTACATTGATTCTAAGATTACAGTTTCATCTCTTGAGAGAGAGGGAAGGGAGAGATTGAAGTAACCTGTGGTGCATGTGATGAGGAATAAGGAATGGAACAGGGGATTCAGTCTATCCAGGGCAGTTTTCAAGATGGCTCAAACACCAGAAGGATCATCTTAAAACTGATCTGTCAGCAACCCAGAAGTGGAAAGTAGGATTTATTGTGGTACATCACATTTAAACACTTGGAGTGTCACACCTGGTGTGCAGCATCTCCTGTTGACTTCAGCCCCCACACATGACACCATTATGCTCTGGCCTTTTTTGCTGTTGTCAGCTGTGCATAGGGTGGCTTGAGAAAATGTGACATGTATAGGCAGTATCACATAATGCACTGCACTTAGACCATGCCTAACAATGAGTATTTACTCCTGATTGACTTAATAAGGGCCTGACAGGCTCTATATTTCTATTTCCCACAACACACTGATTGGTCCGTCCAATCTGCCCATTTTCTATCTAACTTCATGTCTGGCCTGACATCATACCAGAATTACTGGACCACTTGATGTTTGGCTTCTGCCACCTGCTTTGGAAGAGCTTTCCAGGCATCCACCACACTCTCAGTGAAAAAGTATGTCCCAACATCCCTTTTGAATCCACACCATCACTAACTTCCACCCATGTCCCCTGGTTAGAGTGTTTTCATTCCTTTTGAATACCAGCTCCAACAAATAAAAAAAACTGCTTTTTCTGGTGTGGGCTGAGCCTGATTTTCCCACCAAAATTCAGACTTAACTTGTGATTGTTTGCTGCTCATTTTGGATGCTGGATTGCTGAGGGAGGCATCACAGGGGTCAGAGAGGGCTGTGGTCACACTTCCAGCCCTCTCCCATTGCCGATCGCAACACTAGTTTGAGCACTGTTGTAGCGGGAGCCCTGACAAAGACCACCTCCTTTCCCCCACTGCAACCAGAGGACCGCTTTTCCATATGTGGGCAGAACATGTTTTGCCCACCAACATTCAAATTTAACTTGTGACTGTTTGCTGCTCATTTTTGGATGCCAGATTGCCAGAGGAGCCACCACAGGGTCATAGAGGGCTGCTGGCACACTTTCAGCCCTCCCTCATCATCACCGATCGCTATGCTGGTTTGAGTGCCGTTGTGCCATGAGCCCTGCCAAAGACTGCCTCTTTCTACTCCAACCAATCGGAGAGCTGCTTTTCCTCTAAATGGTGACCTTGAGGTCCTTTGTGCTGCAATCCACCATGTGAAGGACTGTAGTGCACAGGACATTGCAGGAGTCTGCCTGGAGTCAACCTGAGGTCAGCTGTTGGCCATCCATGCTGCTCCACAGACTCCCTATCCTTACGCTCTCTTCTTTTCCTGGTAATACAAGGACTTTTGGACTCTACCACCAGTCCTTAACCAAAACTGATTGTTGCTTTATCTCTGTCATTGCCTATTGTACTGCACCCTCAGTCTTACCCTGTCTGGGTATATCTTCCAAACATGTTCTTTGCTTTCCATGTTGTGGCGACTTCATTCTCTTAGTTTGCTTTATGTTGCACTATTAGTCTTTTTCGTTGCTGCCAGATCAGGGTTTTAAATAATTGATTAGCAGTTTTTTTCTTGGGACAATACTAACTGTACAGAAAGTATTTATATAGGTTTTCTACTAGTGTTACGCTTGTTAAACACAGTGAGGCAAGTGCTATGCATTTTCACAATGTTTTAGCACTTTTATGAGCAAAATGCTAATACATTTTTAGAGTTTAATAAAACTCTGCAGATCTTTGCACTGCTCCTGTAATGAGTGTCATGTTTGTTTGAACTGGTTTAAGCTGGGTCTTAGTAATCACCCTGTCTGAGTGAGCACTACAAATCAGTTTAGTAGCCTGTTTGTACTTAAGTGCTGCTGATTGCTACTAATACTGCTGCAGTTCAGTTTAAAAAGTTGTGCTAAAGTTGATGCTAACTGGCTCCGAGTTATTTAGGTGAGCACTAATAGCTGAATTAGTAGTTTGTTTTTTAGTGGCTCTTACTACTGCTACTGATAATTCCAGATTAATTTAGTAGTCTGCTAAAGTAGAAGCTTATTGTCTAACACTATCAGGGTGAACACTAACAGTTAAAGTAGTAGTAGTTTTGTAGTAAGTATGTGATAAAGTTAAATCTACTGCATTGAGTCTATTGCTACACCCTATGTGAATGAGCACTACAAGTTCAGTTAGATGTCCGTTTCAGTACTAAGGTTGTTCCCTAAGATATTAGTATGGGGTATAGAGGGGAGACAGTTATGGAGGCTGTGGGGCACTCTTCATTAGGGAAATACTCTGGAGGAAGGGGCACTGCCCCATCTGCAGGACCATGGTGGAGCTCCTTGCTCAACTGATGGCAGCAAGAGTAGAAATATCTCAGCTGCGTCATCAGCTCAGCTGGAGACCACCTCCAACCCCTCCACTTCCTCAGAGGCCCACTGGCCCAGGGTGGAGAGTGGTGGGGAGGGCAGACAGGGATAGCCACAAAGGGGTTGTCCAGCCCAACACCATCCAAACAGCAAATCGTTTTTCACCCTTAGAGGAGGCTTAGATATCTGACTTCACTGGGCAGACAGGGATAGCCACAAAGGGGTTGTTCAGCCCAACACCATCCAGACAGCAAATCATTTTTCACCCTTAGAGGAGGCTTAGAAACCTGACTTTGCTGGAAGGGACTGTTGAGTCTGTCAGTATTGTGGGCAGGTCATCACAACGGCACCCAAGGGGACAAGCAGAAGCAAGTGTACCAGGAGACTCTTGATGTTGGGGACTTAATGATTAGGGGTGTGGAGAGGGTCGTGGGAAGGGAACTGGAAGGGAGTGGGATGGGCAGATGCCTTCCTGGTGCATCAGTCATCCAGGATATGGATAGGATAAGAAGGATGAGAGAGCGGGAGTGGGAGGGGGAGGGACTGGGGGTGTTGGTACAGATCTGTGGATATGGAGATGCAAAATTTTCAAAGACTTGGGGACAGATAGGCAGCACAAGGGATGTGATAGAGGACTTTAATCAGTGGCTCAAGGGATGTTGTCAGAAGAAGGGGTATCACTTTGTGGGGGACTGGGGGACTCTGAGACAGGAGGCTCTTCAAGGTGATGAACTCCACCTAAAAAAAGAAGAGACCTGCGCACTGGAGCAAATGTATGATGTCTATATCACACATTTAAACTGACTGCAGAGGAGACTGGGGCTAGGGGAACCATATCGACAAGTGAAAAGAAGGGGACCTAGCTAGTACTCCCTCACATCTGGGGACTAGTAGCAGCTCAGTGGATATAAAGAGGGATGACATGCAATCTGGGCCAGGTGAGGGGACATGGGGGGGGGACAGAAAGTGTGCAAATACCAAGAAAAACAAGAGTCCAAGAGAACATGGAATCCAGAAGGGTCATAGGCAGGGGAGTAGCAGAGGGTTCAGGGGTTAGATGCCTTAATGCTAGGAGCCTGGGTTTGCTCAGTTGTCTCAGTGGAGGGGTGGGGGGGGCAGCCCCTGCCTGAGAGTGGCATCAGAACAGCCGATAAAGGGGTCCTGGAGATGAGACAGCTAATATTTACAAGCGACAGGGCCCAGAAAGGGGTGGCAGCCCTAAACATAGATAAGGCCCTGGAACCAGATGGGTTGCATCCAAGGATACTCCGGGTACTGGCAGCAGAACTGGCTGAACCCCTGGTAGGACTGTTCAGCAGCTCGCTATGGATGGGGGGTAGTTCTGAAGGACTGGAGGGGGTGGACATCATTCTTCTCCACAGTGGGGGGAAGAGGACAAGAAACAAGCAGGGAAGTACAGACCTGTCAGACTGACCTCTATCATGTGGAAGCTGATGGAGTTATTGGTCAAAGAAGACCTCGTGGACTACCTGGAGAGCAATGGTCTCCAGGATAGTAAACAGGATGGGTTAGTGGCAAGGAGGTCCTATCAGATGAACTGGATATTTTTCTTTGATTGGGTGACGCAGCACGTACACTTTACAGTCCACTCAGTGATAGTTCAGTCGGGGGCTGGCCACGGAGGTGTGATGAGGGCTGTGCTGGTCCCCGGCTCTGTCCCGGAATGGGGGATGGGGGCCACTAGACCACCAGGGAAAATGGATGTTTTAAATACATATGTACAGGGTGACAACAGGGATCAAGGAGGGGGGCCACTAGACCATCAGACAATGAGGCAGTAATGTTATATTTTGTCATTGTGGACACATCAGGGTTCGGGAAAGGAGGGTCACTAAACCACCAGGAAACAGGACAGTATTTTATTTTTTAACATTGTGGATATGTCGGGGTTTGGGGAGGGAGGATCACTAAACCACCAGGGAATGGGATAGTATTTTATTTATCATTGTGGACACGTCAGGATTCGGGGGGGGGCACTAGACCACCAGGATGAGGTAAATTCATATATATTGATGTTAAGGGCAACATCGGGACTTGGGGATGGGGGCCACTGGACCACCAGAAAAAGGTGTTTTTTATAAATACTGATATTAGGGGCAACATTGGGACTCTGGGATGGGGGACTGCTAGCAGAGAAGGCAATTTTGTTTTTACATGGGCAAAAGTCCATTTCGTGCCCCTAAATATTTAAGCAGGAATCCACAATTCGCTTAAAATGTTCGTAGAGCAAAATTTGTGAATTTCGCCAGAACTTTGCTGGTGAAATTAAATTTTGCTGCATCTCTTATTGAGGAATGGATCAGTCCACTGACCCACCGCCTTTGGTCGACGACCAAGACCCAGAGGAGCCTCTATGTTCGCCAACTCCCTCCGAGCCTCGCCGCTGGTCCCCCCTGGCGGTCAAGATCTTGGTCCCATTCCTGTGGGTCGAGCGACTCCCACTGAGGTCGTAGCTCATGCTCTCAACACCATGGGAAGTGGCACTGCCACTACTCTTCATCTTCATCCTCCTCGGGTGAGGAGAGGCTTTGGTGCAAATTGTGTCAATGCTAAGAGGACCTCATATGGCAGCAGCTGGTGTTCACTGGTATGAAGCCGACCCTGGCTCCTACACCGGCCATAACCTGGCTTTCGGATGACTGGCCGGTGCCTTCTCTGCCTAAGGAGCAGACCAAGACAGTCTGTGCTTGGTCGATCCTGGCATCTCCATCAATTCTGGTGGAGCTGCCACCTAAACAGCCGACCTCCAGCACTCCGACTAAGGAGTCTTGGCCTGTCAAGGGGCTTCCCCATCGGCTGTCTGTCACTATCACCCTGACCATCCTCAGCGGGTCAATGGGGACTGCAGTGGTCGACCACTTTTCAATGACTCTTCAGAACCTGAGAGTTCCTCCCTGCACTCCTGTCCGGTCAACGAAGTGTCAGTGGGGGATCTCTTGACCGAGAAAGGTCCTATTTTGACTGATCTCTGAGTCCATGGGGATGAAAATGGAGCCTGTCCAGAAAGTGGCCCATTACCCACTGACCAAGATCCTTGACCGGGGTGATTCTCCGATGGAGGCCTTCTGGTAGCAGAGGCCATTCTTCACCCTTCCCTGGAGCTCTGGCAGCGCCTAGCTTCCTGCCCTGCGTCCTCCTCCCAGATGTCCCACAAGTATGCAGTACCCATTTGTTCCCCCTTGGGATTCGTTGAACACCCGTCAGCTGAGGGTTTGGTGGTGGAGTCAGTGTTCAGGCACTTGGGCAATACTGGGGACATCAATAAGCTACCTGATAGAGTCAAAAAAAATTGGACCATGCAGCTAAGGTCTACGCTGCCTCCTCGCTTGGTCTTTCACAGGTGAGCTCAGCCCTTCTCATGGCCCACTTCTCCCATGCCCTGCTTGGCATCCTGGATGAGGTGCTTCCTCATCTCCCAGTGGACCTCCAGACTACAGTCAAACAGGTCTGGGACCAGGGCTGGGCTGTAACAAAACAACAGCTCCAGAATGCTATGCACATTGGGGACTCTGTCTGCTCCATGACGGCTTCAGTGGCCATGCACCACAGGGCTTGATGAGGATCTCGACCTTCGAGGCAGACACTCAGCACAAGTTGGCAGATGTTCCTTTCTTGGGCACTGACTTTTTCGGGCCTGGAGTTGAGGGCCACCTCACCCACATCGAGAAGTCCATTGCCTCCTTGGATTCTGTGACATCTGCTCAGAAGGACCCCAAGGGCTCCAAGCAGCAGCAGAAACAGAAGCCCTTTCTGTCCACCTCTACTTCTGCAGTCAAACCAGCCCAGCCCCAGGCTGGTCAGCAGGTCCAAGCCTGACAACCTCGGCTGAAGTCAGTGGCCTCAGTCGTCCATAAGCCTGGGGGGAGAGGCTCTGGTGGCTCTTCGCTGGATCCTCTTCCTCCTCCTCCAAGCCTGCCCAGTGATGGGATGAGGGGTGCATCCTTCATGCAAGTCACACTTCCTCTGAGTCCTCCCATGGGGGGCTGGCTCCATCTCTTCCTTTCCAACTGGTCCACTGTTACCATGGACATGTGGGTTCGCAAAGTGGTGGGTCAGGGTCTGCCTCTGGAACTCGAGCAGTACCCTGTATGCCGAGCCTGTGCCCCATGGGAGGACTTGGTGTCTGCAGACTTTCTGTCATCTCTCAGAGATGTCATAGCCCAGCTCCTCCACAGGAAGTTCATAGTTCCTGTCACGGATCCTCTGGAGCAACCAGGCTTTCTCTCCAGGTTCTTCCTGGTGCCAAA
This sequence comes from Neoceratodus forsteri, assembly GCA_016271365.2. Taxonomy (NCBI): domain Eukaryota; kingdom Metazoa; phylum Chordata; order Ceratodontiformes; family Ceratodontidae; genus Neoceratodus; species Neoceratodus forsteri. Next base: position 1,558,088,515 of record CM057455.1, read on the forward strand.
ACCGACAGGGGGCTGGTGCCCCATTCTCGATCTGCATGACCTGAACAAGTTTCTTAAGTTATGCACCTTCAAGATGGTAGCTCTGTCTCAGATCATACCATCTCTAGAGCAGAACATAGAAACACAGAATTTGTTGGCAGATAAGGACTGCTTAGCCCACCTAGTCTGCTCATTTCCCTACCTGATGGATAAACTGCAGATTATAGTTATTCAACAGCTTACTTCCTCCCACCCCCCTCTAGAATTGTCTTATGCCTGTCCCATGCATTCTTGAATTCTCCCACTGTTCCTGACTCCACAACCTCCTCAGGAAGGCTGTTCCATGCATCTACAACCCTCTCTGTGAAAAAATACTCTCTAACATTACCTCTGAGCCGTCACCCCTCTATCTTCAAATTGTACCCTCTTGTTCTTGCACATCTCTTCTTCTGAAAGATGCTACCCTCTTGTACTTTGTTAATTCCCTTGAGATACTTGAAGGTTTCTATCATGTCCCCCCTCCTCCTCCTTTCCTCAAGGGTATACATATTAAGCTGCTTTAGTCTCTCCTCGTATGTCTTCTGGTGCAGACCCTGCACTATTTTGGTTGCCCTCCTCTGAACAGCCTCCACTCTGTCTATGTCTTTGCAGAGATGGAGTCTCAAGAATTGCACGCAGTACTCCAGATGGGGTCTCACTAACTGTCTGTACAGAGGGATAACAACTTCCTGTTTTCTACTGTTGATGCCTCTCCCTAGGCATCCCAGTATCCCCCAGCCCTCCTTACTGCCTTCTCACATTGCTTGCCCACCTTTAGGTCATCTGATATAATTACTCCTAGGTCTCTTTTCGATTTTTGTTGTTGTTATTAATTTGCCCCCCATTGTCTACTCGTCCCCTGGGTTTTTGTTTCCCAGATGCATTACCTTTCACTTCTTTGCATTGAATCTGAGCTGCCACATATTTGACCATTCCTGCAACCTTGCCAAGTCCCTTTTCATCTTTTCCACCCCACCTTGTGTATCAACCCTGTTGCAGATATTTATGTCATCTGCAAAGAGACATACCTTTCCTTCCAGGTGCTCTCCAATGTCACATATAAAGACATTAAAGAGGACCGGTCCCAGTACCGAACCCTGCGGTACCCCGCTACTTACCCTCCTTTCTTCACTGTGGACTCCATTTACTATTACCCTTTGTGTCCTGTTGTCCAGCCAGTATTTTATCCAGGCTACCACCTTGGGACCCACTCCAAGGCTGGCTAACTTGTATATTAATCTTTTGTGTAAGACTGTGTCAAATGCCTTGCTAAAATCTAGGTAAACCAAATCCACAGCCCCTCCCTGGTCTACTACTTCGGTCACCCAGTCAAAGAAATGTATTAGGTTCATCTGACATGCCCTTCCTGCTGTGTAACCATGCTGCCTGTGGTCCTGTGCCCCACTGGCCTCTAGGTACTCAACAATTCTTTCCTTCAGAAGTGATTCCATCATTTTCCCTACCACTGAAGTCAAACTAACTGGTCTGTAGTTTCCTGTCTCTGCCCAGCTCCCACTTTTGTGAAGTGGAATCACATTTGCCCTCCTCCAGTCCCCAGGCACCACCCCTTTCTCCCATGATTTGTTAAAGAGAGTAGTCAGTGGTGTTACTAGTTCTACCCTTAGTTCTTTTAGAATTCTTGGGTGAATTCCATAAGGCCCCATTGCTTTGTCCACCCTCAGTTTCAAGAGTTCTTTCAAAACCCTTTCTTCTGTGAATAGGCTGGTATCGAATTTCTTATTCAGAGTTTCTCTTGTTTGGTTTAGGTACCTTCCCTCCTCTTCCATTGTGAATACTGAGCAGAAATATTCATTCAGTATCCCTGCTTTTTCACTGTCACCCTTGCCCACATTCCCTCCCCTTATTAAGTCTCTGTATCCCTCCTTTAGTCTTCTTTCTTGCTCCCTAATGTACCTATAAAAGGTTTTATCCCCTTTTAACAGAGTTGGCTATCTTTTCCTCAGTTTGTGCCTTTGCTATTCTGACTGCCTTCCTGCCTCCTTCTGCTTTAACTGATAAAGTTCTCTGTCCTGCTCCTTCTGTGTTTCCTTATATTTTCTGAATGCTATCCTTTTCTCCTTAACTGTCCCTGCCACCTCTTTTGAGAACCATAGTGTTTTTTTCCTTCATTTTGTTTTGTTGATTTGCTTCACACAAAGGCTTGTTGCCTCTGTGATGGCTGTTTTGATTATTCCCCATTGTTCCTCCATCCCTCCTTCTTGCCCGTTTGCTAGTGCATTTCTGAGGCACTCTCTCATTTTCCCAAAGTCAGCCTTCCTAAAGTCCAATACTCTTATTTTTCCATGGCTTGACTCTATGGTTGTGTTTATTGTGAACCACACTGTTTGGTGGTCACTTGTTCCCAGATGGCGACCCACTTCTAAATCTGAGATCCTTTCTCCTTCCCCATTTGAGAGTACCAGGTCTAAGATTGCTCCTCCCGAGTGGGTTCCAACACTAGCTGTCTGAGGCATGCCCCCTGTAGGGCATCAAGAATGACCCTGGTCTTGGATGTGCCTGCAGCAAAGGTACTCCAGTTAACATCTGGCATATTCAGGTCCCCCATCAACAATATCTCCCCTTTTCTGCCATTTTAAAGATGCCATCATTTCCTTGTCCATTTCCTCCCCCTGAGATGGGGGTCTGTAGACAACCCCCATGCAGATTGTGGTGCCATTTCCTGTCTCCAGGGTGACCCATAGTGACTCATCAACTTCCTGTTTACTCTTTAATTCTGTTGCTTTAATCCCTTCCCTTATATAGAGAGCTACTCCTCCTCCTCTTTTACCCACCCAGTCCCTCCTGTAGACTGTGTATCCTAGTATGTTGACATCCCAGTCATGGTTCTCTGTGTACCATGTTTCAGTGACTGCCACAATATCCAGGCATCCCTCTTCCATCAAGGCCACTAGTTCAGGGAGTTTGTTGCACAGACTGCAGGCATTGGTACTCATCACCTTCCATTTATTTTTTATGGTCTTACCCCTCTTAGCCCCATCCCTGTCCTTACTGCTTTTTTCTGCATATACCCTTGTCCTGCTCTGTACTGACTTCTCTACCTGGGTGTTTACCTCTCTGACTACTGTGTTTTGTGGGGGGAGGCTGGGATTTCCCTGCTCCTTTTCAGTGCCTCCCCCCTTGGCTAGTTTAAATGCTTGCCAATGAAGCATTTAAACCTGTCACCTAGGATCCTGGTTCCTTCCCTGGACAGATGCAGACCATCGCGCCAGTATAAGCCTGCATCCTTCCAGGTGGCTCCCCAGACCCCAATGAAGCAAAAACCCTGAGCTCCACACCAGTTTTTCAACCATTCATTGAATCCCATGGTGCAGAATACCCTAGCATCATCCTTGCCATAGACAGGCAGCACCTCCGAGAAGGTTACCGTACATGCTACTTGTCCAAGGCCCCTCCCCAACTCCACAAACTCCTCTTGCATCACTCTGATCCCATTCACAGCCAGGTCATTTGTCCCTAGGTGGATAATGACATCCAGCTCCCTCCCTCATGCAGCTGCTCCCGCGATCCTGAGGATTCATTTCCTGTCCCTCCGAGCCATGGCACCAGGCAGGCACCTTACCTCCCTATCCCCTTCCTCCTCCACTTCTACCCCCCTAATGATCGAGTCCCCCACCAGGAGTTGTTTCCTTCCCACACAACAGAGAAGTCCAAAGGTTAACCAGACTGTCCTTTGGCCTGCCTGATGCTCATCGGGGGAGATGCTGCAGGTTTCAGAGCCTCTGCAGCAACAGCAGCTGCATAGGAAATGAGGCCCAGTCTCACAGGGATCAGAGCATCCACCACTTCAACCAATGAGGAATCAGGAAGGTCCGCCCACTCAGCAACTGCAGTGGTATCCATATCCAAGGGCTCAGGAGAGGCGGACTATGTGCGAGGAAGAAGATGCTCTCTGTCTTAGCTGGAGGCTTTAGCAGGTGGGGCAGCCATACGTGGATCTTGGGCAGACTGGGTGCTACTTCTTACATGCTGCCTTTGTCGATGAGTTGGCACAGAGGGACGTGGAGGCAATGAGGGGGTTGCTAAGAATGAGGGCTGTGGGGCAGAGGCAATATTCGAGGAATTGCATTCTGCAGAACCAGGCGATATAGGGGGACCACTTAGAGGTGCTACATGTCCGGCCAAAGAGCTGTCCTCCGGAACCCTGCTCCCTCCATTTCGGGTCCCTTTAGAAACTCCATCCTTACTAGGGTCCCAGAGCCTTCTGGGAGTTGAAGTTGGTATAGGGAGATCAGGCCAAAATTTGCTAAGCCACCTCTCAATGTCAGTCGGATGATCTGCTAGGAGCTCTCTGCCCTCTTTAGAGATGAGCAAACTGGTAAGTCCCCGAAATTTAAACTGAAAGTTGTGTTGGTATAGAAATGTTTTCATGTGGCCAAAAGATGTCCTCCTGTATGCTCTTTCTTGTGCAAAGTCTTGGTTAAAGGAGACTGTGGTCCCTTGCCATCGGACTTCCCCAAGGTCTCTAGCAGCTCTCAGAATAGCATAGGAAATAGGCAATTATTGGTCTCGGTGTTGATGCATTCCTATCTTTCTGACCTGCCACTCTGTGTGCTCTTTTTACTTCCATGGGGCCCCTCCACCTGTCTCCCAACATAATAGGGATGTTGTCAATCAAAAAAACGTTCCATGGATTGTCCTTCTGCACCTTCAGGTACCCCAATAATTCACAGATTGTTACATCTGGCCCTATTCTCTTGGTCCTCGATCCTGTCCCACAGGGCCGCCAGCCTGTCTTCAGGCAATTGTAGATGCTGATAAAGTTTACATTGTTGTTGCTTACAAACATCCGCACACTGCTCAGCCACATTCATATGATCCTGGAGCTATCTCACATCAGCAGCCGTTCCCGAAAGGGTAAGATTAATGTCCTCCACATGAGTTAGCACAGCTTCCAACATCCTCGTGATATATTGAAGCGAGTCACCCACAGAAGTAGGCTGGGTGGGGGACTGAACACCTTGAAGTAGCTGATTTAGGGATCCTTGGGTGGACATAGTACCATTGATCGCAGATTAGAAAAGCTGCCAAGAACAGGGAGTCCTGACTGGAGTCCACCAAAATTGGCTATAGCAGAAATGAGTCCTGATGCTCCCAGCTGTAGTTTACTGTGTGTAGCAGGCCGAGGCAGTGGTAAGGCCTACATGGCCTAGTCACTTGGGGTGCCTCGCAGATACTGGCACTACTAAAAGAAGCAAATTGCAGCAGAATGTGCTAAATACAGATGCTGACTGGTAGAGGGAGAGTTACCAGAACAAGTACATGCAACGGAGGGTCTCGGTGTCACAGGATCACGGCACCAGAGCTCAGCTATTGCCCAGCTTGGAGAGAGCTCTGAGGATTAAGCAGCCATCACGCTGGTGGCTAGACCACACCCCCCATACTTAGCTAACCTTCTTAACCTTTTGAAGCTTCTCATTTGAACTAATTGTAGGCCTGCTTTAGGAATGCACTATATCTTTTTGCTAGATTTTCTTCCTGCTAACTCTCCTGTAGGCCGACCTTAGGTAGGGAGTAACGGAGATCCCCAAATAAAACTGTTACCCCACCTGCTAATCTCCTGCAGACTAACCTCAGAAAAGGAGTAGCTGAGCTCCCTTAATACCACTGCTGCTACCAGCTACCTACTCTGGAGACCAACGTCAGATAGGGAACATGTGCTACCTGTATCGTACCCCTATATACTCCTTCCTTACCCTTACTTATCTCAACTGCCCTCCTTTGTGTGGTTTTGCTCCCTGGATCTTCAGGATGCATACTTACATGTCCTGATTCATTCATCCACACCAAAGGTTCCTCTGCTTCTGAGCTGAAGGAACCCTCTATGAGTTCCAGACCATGCCATTCGGCCTCTCCTTTGCCCCCAGGGTCTTCACCAAGTTCATTGCAGTGGTGGCAGCTTACCTGAGGTACCGAGGGGTCTGGGTTTACCCCTACCTGGATGATTGGCTGATCGCAGGTCCCTCCAGGCAGGAGGTGAAGCAGTCCAGGGACCTGGCCCTCCAGAGCTGTGTCGACCTTGGCCTCCTGGTCAACAAGGCCATGCTGGAATTCGTGCCTTCACAAGTGATCAACTTCACTGGGGCAGAGCTTGACTGTTGCAGAGCCAGAGTCCAGCTCCCGGCAGACAGGGCAGAGGTTCTCTCCTCCTTTGCCCAATCATTTCAGGTTGGGCGATTGTGCCCTGCCCGGGACTTCCTGCGTCTGTTGGGTTACATGGCAGCCTGCACCAGCATGGTCCAGTGAGCCCGCTGGAGAATGTGCTCTCTGCAGTGGTAGCTAGCCAGCCAGTTGTCTCAGTGCAAGGGTCACTTTGACCAGCTGGCCACTGTGACCCAGCGGATGTGGGATGCCCTCCAGTGGTAGTTAGTCCCAGAGCATCTGCAGGAAGGAATCTCATTTGTCTGCCCAGAGCTGACAGTCATCCTGACGATTGATATTTCTCTCATGAGCTGGGGTGCCCACCTGCGGGATCACAGAGTCCACGTGCTCTGGACCCCCGAGGAGTCCCGATGCCACATCAGCCTGCTGGAGCTCTGAGCAGTTCATCTGGTGCTGACTGCATTTGCTCCTCACATCTGAGGTCAGGTGGTTCAGGTCCAGACGGACAATGCCACGACCATGTACTGCTTCAACAAACAGGGTGGGATGCACTCCATGCCTCTGTGCAAGGAAGCTCTCCATGTGTGGACCCTCATGCGCAGCCTGGAGGCCGATCTCCTTGCCATCCATGTGGCAGGAACCTCTAACCAGCTTAGCGGACACCCTCAGCCATGTGGGCAAGGTGTCTCATGAGTGTTCTCTCCACCCAGATGTAGTACACAGTTCTCCCAGTGGGGCACCCCTCAGTTGGACCTGTTCACCTCCAGGGAGAATGCAAAGCTGAGGCTGTTTTGTGCCCACCCCCCTCAGTAGGAAACACTGCAGGGGGATGCCTTCTCAGGGCCCTGGACCCCAGGTCTCTTCTGTGTCTTCCCTCCACTTCTCTTGATCCACAAGATGCTCCTCAAGGCCAGGAGGGACAAGGCACAGTTGATTCTGGTGGCTCCAGACTGGCAGCACCAATTTTGGTACCCTGATCTCCTCAGCCTCAGCAGCAGGCTCCCAAGGCGTCTTCCTCTATGCCCAGATTGGCTCTCCAATCAGCAGAAGGTTCTCCATCCAGACCTTCAATCCCTGCACCTGACAGCCTGGTTCCTGGGCAGCTAGAGCTTTGGGTCTCTCCGAAGATCTCCTCACTGTCATGGAGGCATCTCGGAAGGCGTCGACCAGGAATTGCTATGCCTTCAAATGGAGCAGATTCTGTATTTAGTGTCGGGGCAAGGGGTTGGACCCTTTGTCCTGTGCAGTGGCTAGCATTCTTGATTACCTATGGCCCTTTTCTAAGTCGGGCATTCGGTCGATGACCCTTAAGGTGCACCTGGAAGCCATCTCTGCTTACTGGATGTAGGCTGGTTAGCAGTCTGTGGTGCAGGAGAAGGTGGTATGGCACTTTTTTAAAGGCCTTGACCATATTTTCCCTCCAGTGCGTGAACCACCACCACCTTGGGATTTGCTGCTGGTTTTAGCAAAGCTCATGGGCAAGTCATTTGAACCTATGCACAGATGTGAAATGTCTCACCTGTCATGGAAGACTGCCTTCTTGGTGGCTATCACATCAGCCAGAAGGATCAGTGAGCTCCAGGCACTTTCAGTGGAGTCTTCTTACCTGGTCTTCCACTGCGCCCCAATCCGAAGTTCCTTCCGAAGGTTGTGTCAGATTTTCAACATAATCAGGTGATTAATCTGTTGGTGTATTTTACCAACCATACCTCGGAGGTTGAGCACAGGCTCCATACTCTGGACCTGGGGTGATAGCTTGCTTATTACAAAGAGTGCATGGCTGGAGTTCGGGGAGAGGTTCACCAGCTGTTTGTCAACTACACTGAAGCTGCACCTGGCAGAGCTGCAGCCAAGTGGATGATTGGCAGGTGGGTTGTATCCTGTATTGATCTCTGCTATAGGTTGGTGGGTGGGAAAGCTTCTGGAGGGCTAAGGGCTCATTCCAACCATCATACTGCTGCCTCAATGGCTGCTTCCAGGGACATCTCTATCCAGGAAATCTGCAGGGACGCTACCTGGAGGTCAACACATACCTTCATTTCCCATTACCACATTGATCTTGAGTCATGCTGGGATGCTGGTTTTGGGGCCTCAGTTCTCCAATCTCTTCTATAAGTAGGGGGTGTGCGCCTTGAATCCTTCCTCCCAGAGAACTGCTAGGAGTCTGCCAGAAGTATGGATAGAACATCATATCCACATCCCTAGAAAAACGGTTACTTACATGTAACAGTAGATCTTCCACAGGGATAATCTCTTGCAGCAGGTAATACACTCGGGTCATCACCAGAGGGCGTTGTGGTGCACAGCAGCTCTCTTCTAGCAGTCTTTTGCAAGGAGCCGACCACACGACATCATTCTGCTCCTATATAAGAGTGAGCAGTCCCTGGTATCCTCAGTTCATTTTCCCGCTGTCTTCAGCTCGCACGCAGCAGCTAGTGCATAGAGCAGCAGTCATCAACAAGAACTTGAGCAGAAAATGTATTTTCTCCATTTCCTTTCCTTCATCGACAAATGTCCAAAGAATTTACAAGCAAGACAGCACTTTTTCACTCATGTCTTTGCGGTAGGAAGATCTACCATTACAACAACCATACCTTTTGTGTTAGGAGTCTGGGTCCCACACACGACACCATCTCCTGCCTTCATTGCCAAGAATTATAGGTTTCATAGGTAATAACAGAGTTTATATAGACAGAAGTCCTTTTGCTCGCTGTGTCCTGGGTCACCTAAAAGGGACATTCTTGATAACCTAAAATGTTATGCTCAATAAGGTAGCTATCTAGTCTGTTCTTAAAGATACCTATATTTTTGCTAGCGACTACCTCAGATGGAAGTATATTCCAAATATTTGTTATTCTTAAAGTAAGCCAGGATTTCCTTTTACTGTTCTTGTACATCTACTATTAGTTGTAGGGAGTGAGCCCTAGTAGTGTAAACTGATTCCCTGAATTTTAATCCCAGGAGTTCCCACAGACCAGGATCTGTTAATGATTTAAATATCAAACACATGTCACCCCTTAAACGTCTATATTCCAAAGAATAGAGGCCCAAGATACTCAATCTAGTGTTGTAGTCTTTTCCATGTGTTTCTCTTATGCTTCAAGTAGCCCTCCTCTGGACCCTTTCAAGTGCTGCTATTTCTGTTTTCCCATACGGTGACCAAAACTGGGCACAGTAGTCCAGGTGTGACCTCACCAATGATGTATACAAGGGCAAGAAAACCTCCCTATTCCTACTTGTAATATGCTTTTTAATGCAATGCAGGATACTGCTAGATTTTTTAATGACCTTATTGCAATGTAGTTTAAAGGAAAAATCATTGGTAATCATAATGCCCAGGTCGCTTTGTTGCTCTACTACATTGACGTTGCTTCCTCCGAATGTATATGTCAGTTGACAGTTGTGCCTTCCAAAACGCATCACAACATTTGGTGTTATTAAAAGTTAATTGTTTTTCTAAAGTCCACTTTTCCAGGTTGTACAGTGCTCTCTGCAGACGTGTATGATCCTCCAAATTATCCACTACATAACCTATTCTGGTATCGTCTGCGAACTTAGATACCCATACATCAGTATCAGTGACTAGTTATGCAATATAGATGTTAAATAAACAGTGTCCCAGAACGGAACCCTGGGGCACACCACTGGTCACCTCTGTCCAAGTAGAGCAAGTTCCGCCTATATTAACAGATTGTTTCCTCATGTCAAGCCATGCATCTATCCATTTAGTAATTTTCCCCTCGAGTCCATGTACAATTAAGGCATCAATGAGTTCACCATGTGGGACTCTATCAAAAGCCTTTGAAAAGTCCAAGTAGATCACATCCACTGACTGCTTTTGATCTAGAGCCATGCTAACCTTCCCATAGAATTACAGGAGGTTTGTCTGGCAAGATCTGCCACCAACAAATCCATGTTGAGCAAAGTCCAACCTACCAGAGTTCTTAAGATACAAATTAATGTAGTCCATAATTATATCTTCGAGGATTTTACCCAAAATAGATGTACGGATACTTGGTCTGTAATTTGACACATCCTGCCTATTCCCCTTTTTATATATAGGTACTACTGCTTCCTGCTTCCATGCCTCCAGGACATGTCCATCATCCAATGATTTTTTGAAAATTACAGTTACAGGGTCAACTAAGATGTCAGCCATCTCCTTTAATAATCTTGGGTGTAACCCATCCGGTCCTTGTGATTTATTTTGATTAATGTTTTTAAGCCTAGTGAGGACATTAGCCTTTTTTATCAGAAGGCTGGTATCTTGCAAAGTGTCCAGGTGTGATAATTTAGAATATGTTTTGTTATTAAAAACTGATGAAAAAACTGATTATAGTATTGGGCTAGTTGAAACTGATCTGTTACCATACTACCATCAGTAGCCTGGAGAGATCCGATAACACTACTAGTACCCTTTTTACTGTTAATATATGCATAAAAGGATTTATGATTATCCGGTACCTTAGTTACAAGTCCTAGTTCGTATTCCTTTTTAACATTATGGATACATCTTTTAGTCTGCTTACGGAGATCTTCATAGGCAGCCCAGCATTCACTGTTACCAGATTTCTTTGCCCTAATGAAAGCTTTGTTTTTCTTTTTAATCATTTTCCACACCGTTGGGCTCAACCATTTGGGTAAAGGTTTCTTACTGTCATCTCTACATTAACTAATGGAGTGAAGATTTTAGTTGCAGAAGATACCTGATCCACTAAAATATCCCACATGATGTTCAGTGGTTTGTTATACAATTCCTCTTCCCAATTCCATGCGGTTAAGTAGTGTCTCATGTCGACAAAGTCAATTTTTACTGTAATTATATTTAACAGTCGTACTTTTAGTGTTTTCCTGTCCAGTCTGGATATGGAAATACACCATGGAGTGGTCACTAGTCCCTAAAGGGGGTAAGGTTTTACAGTAAATTTTGTAGTCTGTTATATTTCTGAGAACCAAATCTAAAATACGGTTTTCTCAAGTGTTGGCTGTAACCAGTTGTTTCATCCCAGACAGCATACATGTTTTCAAGTAACGTAACTCAACGGTAGTTTTAGTCTGAAGTGTATCCCAGTTTATACCGGGTAAATTCAAATCCCCAAGAACAATGTTACTAGTCGTATTGTCAATAATATTTATAAAGTCTAGTATTTGTTCTTCTTGATCCATAGTAACCGAAGGGGGTCTATAAATTAAACCTATGTTGATTTTTTCGGTGCAAGGGGGAGAAATTTTTACCCATACAATTTCTACCTTATCCCATTTATGAGTATCTACTACTTCGGAAACAATGTTATTGGAAATATACAATGCTACACCACCCCCTTTTTTATTGGTGTGTCCCTATGATATAAAACATATCCTGGAATATGCTTATCCCACGGGTCATCAGGGCTCCACCAGGTCTCAGTTATAGCATAGATACTAATATGATAATTTTTCATAACCAATTTGTAATTCCCCAAACTTGTTGTGTAGGCTCCTAGCATTAATATGGAGGGGAGCTCCATACAACTGGGTGTGTTGCCCTACATTCACTTAGGGTATCTGAAATGTGTCCTCTGTCCCTCCAGTTGCTAAGTTTAAACATTTCTCAATGGCCTGGTGAAGTCGATGTGCAAATGTTCTTTTAACCCTTCTATTTAAATGGAAACCATCCTGTGCATATAGCCCTGGGTTCCAAAAAATTGCTTCTGGTTACAAGTAGGTATAACCCTCTCGGAGGCGCCATCTTTTCAGCCATCCATTTAATACCTGTATTGTATTTTGTTTGTAGTGAGAGGCCCTAAATACAGGAAGTGTACCAGACATAATGAGATCACAGCCATTTTCTGTAAGAGTCTACTCAACAGCTTCAATTCAGCCAGGCAACCCATCGACAATGGCTACAGGAGATCGAAGCACACCTCATGGAGCAGAAAGTGTTTCTCTTAGAGAAGGGGGCCCATTCCAATGAGACCCATGTTATTGCTTCACATAAGAAGTATAAACATGATAAGGATAAATCATCCTCATCTTCATTGGGCAAAACGCTCATTGACGGTCACCATCACAGGTGATCCACCGCTGACGATGCCCTCCAGGACTGCTTCCTCATCGATGGGGGTTTACACTCTCTCATCGACAGCACTTTCTAATGCCCTTTCAGCAGTCTTTATGGAACCCTATGTTGGTTCCCTTGACATCCCATCGACGACCACTCGTTTCCCATCGACAACGTCTCCATTTAAGTATTCCAGTGCCTTTTCCTTTGCTGCCTCATTGACAATGGGTCATTCTTCTATGGGCAGAACTACTGGATTTGCAGTCTGCGCTGCCCCTCCACCTTCACAACCATTCTCCTATAGGGTCCAGGCAGACAGAGATCGAGACCCTGGACATTACCATCCAGGTGCTAGACATGTTTATACCTCATGTCCTAGTTCCTCAACAATACCCCTGGTTTCTCAGAAACCCCCTATCCCACCCCCTCCCTCTGCCTCATTGGACGTAGCCACAGTGGTACAACAGGGTCTACAAGTAATTGGACACTCTCAATCTCCTACTCCTGGGGATTTGAGTCACCCTTTCTATTCTTCTACCCTCCACCTAAATGCTTCCAGGGAGACAGGGAACACTCACTACCCTGGTCCCCTCCCTTATATGCGGAAGAGTACTTTTCAGATGAGGCTGAATTTCTGGAATGCTTTCCCAGAGATCTGGAGGATGTTGACCTACAGGACTTGGACTGTCATCCCTCGTCCTCTCTTTCTACTATCTCCTCTTTACATGAGAATGCCTCACACCACGTGGCTGCCTCTCCTCCTGATGACCACTCTTTTCATGAGATGATGGTTCAAATTCAAAAAAATCATGGGGTTTTCAGCCACCAAACATGATTAATAAAGAAAGGACATGTCAGACTATCCAAAACTGCCTGAAGAGCCTGTAGTAATGGTACCCTACTTATACAAACCTACCAAAATGTCATACTGGCGGCTTGGAACCAACCCTCAGGGGTCCCAGCCATTCCTAGGGAGGCAGATCACCTTTACCAGGCTCCTCTTGACAATCCCTTTCTTTCCAATAGCCCTGAGGCTGACTCGGTAATGATTACCACAGCTCATGATTGCAGGGTTTTAAATAATTGATTAGCAGTTTTTTCTTGGTATGATACTAACTATACAGGAAGTATTTATATAGATTTTCTAGAAGTGCTGTGTTTGTTAAACACAATGAGGCAAGAGCTTTGCATTTTCACAAAGATTTAACACTTTTATGAGCAAAACGCTAATCAATTTTTAGAGTTAAATAAATCCCTGAGATTGTACTAAATGACCAAGACACATGAGCTCATTACCCCCTGATAAGGAGTCCCACCGACTTGACTACCTCGGGAAGAAGGTGTTCCAGGCGAGTACCATGAACCTTAGAATTCTAAATTATATGGGACACATGGTTAAATATCAGTGTACCCTCTGGTTCTCTGCTATAGAACTAGTCAATAAACTCCCTCCATCTCTGGAGAAGGATCACTTACTGGCTACGATTTCCACTGGCAACTCCATATCTCAATACCTGCTCCACTCAGTTTATGATGCAGTGGATACTTCGGCCTGCACAACAGCCATGGGGATTACCCTGAGATGCCATGCTTGGCTGCATGTATCAGGATTCACACCAGATATAGAACACAAAGTGGTAAATGTCCTTTTTAATGGATCTAAACTGTTTGGTCCAGGTAGCCAAATGCTTCTGGATGATCTCCAGGCTTCAGGGTGGACCTTATGTACGGTACATGGCATGTATCATACCTCACAACCATCTTTCAAATACCGCTCTCTGTCCTCCTTTCAATCAGAGAGGGGTGGTAAATGCAGAGGTACCTACAGAGGTGGACACCGTGGTCATTCCCACCCTTCCTCCAGGACTGCCACTCCTACTTCCAAGGGCTCCTGCTCCCACCCTCTGGGTGGAGCTGGTCAGCCCACTTCCCAGTGACCAACTGGGGCATTGTCCAGGCTTCCTCCACCAGGCCCTGGAAGCTGTGGGCAGTTGCTTTGCCCTCCATTTAGAGGTGTCATCGGATGAGTGGGTTCTTCAGATCATAATAACGGGGCACACGCTAGAACTCACATCAGTGCCTCCCCCTCATCCTTCCCCACTCTGTCCATTACCCACCCAACCATATTCCTATTCTCCAGGAGGAACTTCATGCACTTCTTCACAAGAATGCCGTCTATCCAGTCCCTCCATTGGAGCACCACCAGGGATTTTACTCCAACTTCTTTCTGGTACCCAAATGTACTGGAGATCTCAGACCTATATACTAGACCTCAGACAACTGAATCTACACATGCAGTACAAAGGTTCCAGATGGTCACCTTGACATCTATAATGCAGATATTAAAACAAGGGGATTGACTATGCACATTAGACATCAAAGATGCCTGCCTACATGTCCCCATCCACTGCGCCCACCACCACTTCCTTTGCTTTTACCTGCTTGGGCAACATTACCAATTCTGGGCACTCCCGCTTGGTCTCTCATCCACCCCAAGAGTCTTTACCAAGTGCCTAGCGGTTGTGGCAGCGACCCTGAAATGGAACGGATGTTTTGTCTTCCTGTACCTGGATGATTGGCTTATAAAGGCAGACTCGGACACCTCTCTCCTTTCATCCCTACAGGTGACCCTCACTCTGTTCCAGTCCCTAGGAATTACGGTCAGTTGACCCAAGTCCAACCCAACCGCTACCCAGTTGCTCCAGTATATAGGAACTGTTCTGGATACTGCCTCTGCCAGGGCTTACCTCCCTGCCAACAGACAAAACAGAATTCAATCTCTGGCATCCCAGATCCAAACACAACAATTTATCACAGCCAGACATCTCTTATGCCTTCTGGGGCACATGGCCACAGCCATCCCCACAGTAGCCTTTGCCTGTCTACATATGAGACCAGTCCAATGGACTGTTCAGAACCAATGGTGACAAAAGACAGGGGATTTCGAAGACAAAATCGGAGTCACTCCTGTTGTACGCTTGGCCCTGAATTGGTGGACCCAGCATGCCAACCTATCTCAAGGCATACCCTTCCACTCCCATCCTCCCCAGTGGATGTTGACCATGGATACTTCCCTTGATGGCTGGGGTGCACACCTGGGTCCCCTACAAGACACAGGACAGGTGGCTCCAATTCTCCATTTCTCCCCATGTAAATCTACCAAGTCCCACACTCTCTGCAGAGAGACAATGGCGGTTTGGCAGGAGGCCATACTTCAACACTTATCGCTGATAGCCGTCCATCTACCAGGACGCCACACTACCCTGGCTGACATTCTAGTAGCCAGACCTCCACGCACGAGTGGATACTTCATCACAAAGTTATCCAAATGATCTTTTGATTGTGAGGGACCCCGCAACTCAACCTCTTTGCCTCCCCAGTCAATCACCGACTCCCCAGATACTATTCCATTGTCCTGAACAGAAAGGGACAGCCTACAGATGGCCTGTCCCAACCATGGGCAGGACTCTTCTTATATGCCCCCCCCATCCCGTTCCTGCAACGGACTGCACTGAAACTACAACTCGTACCTGCCACTGTGATCCTCATAGCCCCTCTGTGGCCTCGGCAGATGTGGTTTCCCCTACATCAGCAATTCTCAGTAGCCGACCCCATTCCATTGCCGATCAGGTCAGATCTGTTGATTCAAGATCAAGGGACCGTTTTCATCCCAACCTGAAGTCACTGAACCTTCCCGCTTGGCTCCTGAGGATGCTTTCATAGCCCATCTTCAAGTCTTCTCACCTGTGGCCAGTGTTCTGTTGGCTTCACGCAAACCATCAACCGGAGAAACATATAATGCTAAATGGAAACACTTCTCCATATGGGCCGCCTACAGGTCACTGGACCCTTACTTATGTCCACTGACTAAAGTGTTGGACTACCTGGTCTTGCTTACCAAGACAGGTTTGAGCTACTCCTCTGTTAAAGTTCATTTGGCCTATATCTTGGCCTTCCATGAACCCTTGGAAGGGAGACTTAAGCAATTAGGCACAACAGGGTGTGGGTTATTCGGGGATTTACCCATGCCTTGTGTGGTGTGTCACGAGGTGCAGCCAAGTGACTTAACTACACAAGAAGTGGGTAATTCCCCAAATAACCCATACCCTGGAGTGCCTTATTGCGATTATACAATGGACCCATGTGTAAAATAAATTTTATATGTGTTTAAGTATGTTTTTTATAAAGGCCATTTCTCAGTTGTGAGTTATTGCAGGATATACCATGGTCACGTGATATGTTTTGACCAATGAGGTTACAGGATTTTCATACCCCATTGTATAATACTGTATCAACATCAACTTGCCAAAATGTTCCAAAGAGGAATGCTACACCTCAAACCTCCCATTAGACGACCCACCTCTCCATGGGATCTAAATTTCCTTTTTGAAAAATTGACCCTTGTGCCATTTGAATTGGCAGCCACTTGCGACCACCGCTTCCTTTCTTGGAAGACAGTACTTTTAGTGGCTATCACGTCCACTCAGCGTATGTCCAAGCTTCATGTCCTCATGTGCAAAGAGTCTTAACTAATCTTTCACAAAGACAGGGTGATTCTCCGAATCAGTCCTTTCTTTTTACCCAAGGTGGTCTCAGAACACACCTTAAATCAGACCATTGAATTGCCAGTTTACTACCCTGAGCATTCTAATTGGGGAGAATACCTCCTGCACGCCTTAAATGTCCATTGTATATTGAGATACTATATCAATCATAGCAAATCTGTTAGAAAAACTCCTCAGCTTTTTGTTACCTTTGCCTCAACCGGGGAAGGTCTCCCGGTCACTGAACAGACCATCTCAAATTGGCTGGCACATTGTATAACTTTTTGTTATAAGAAATATAACAAGCCATTACCAGGACCTATCCAAGCCCATTCTACCACAGCCATGACCACTACAGTGGCCTGCTTCAAAGGGGCTTCTATCACAGATATCTGCAATGCAGCCACATGGTCCACAATACATACTTTCATGAAGCATTACAACTTGGATATTGCTTCATGCCATAGAACGGCCTTTGTCCGAGCTGTCATACAAGGCCTTTTGTCATAACTTCCACCTTTCCTGGGTTTACTACTTGGGAGTCATCCCAAGTGTATTACCAGCTGCAAGAGATTATCCCCGTGGAAGATAGTACAGTTGCGAACTTACTATAATGGTAGATCTTCGAGGGATATCTCTTGCAGCAGCTATGATCCCTCCCTCCAGCCCCCTCCTTTTCTAAGAAAACAACTTCTGATTCAAATACATATGGGAAGGGATACCTATGGTACCTCGGATCTCCCTCAGTCCTCGCTTATTGAGCTGACTCCGGCAGGGAACTGAGGATACCAGGGACCACTCACTCGTATATAGCAGCAGAACAATGATGTCATGTGTGAGTGGCACCTAGCAAAAGACTGCTAGAAGAGAACTGCTGTGTACCACAGCACCCTCTGGTGATGACCCAAGTGTATTACCTGCTGCAAGAGCTACCCCTCGAAGATCTACCATACAGGTACGTACGCAACACACTTTCTTGGAGTGGGATATGTTGTTCATCCACATGGACCCACCTGACCTCCCCGGGCTTTGGTGCACAACTCTGCTTCCAGTGGGCAAGATCTGGTGTCATGGGGCGGAACTGAGGGAGTTACCACCTGGGTGGATGGAAGGAGCCAGCTTGAAGACATTTCTGGCAAGATTTAAAGGGGAAAGGCAACTGCCAGAAATGCGGATGAACATCATATACCATTCCTAGAACTACTGTTACAGGTAAGCAACCTGTTTTTCCTGCTGTACGTATTGTAATCTAGTCTGTTTTAAATTTTGTATTGCTGCTACTTTAGCCTATCAAGTGCCTTATACTGTAGCTGCCATAAACAATCTTCCTGCTGTATATTTATTTATTTTGTTCTTTTTAATTGTCCAGGTAAGCACACTAGATAAGTACATGCCTATATTCAGGTATGATTTAGGAGATTACAGAGGTGAAGAGAGGCAATAACATACAGTTTTAGCATACCAAAAAAACAACAACATAAGAAACATTGGGACTAGAGATTGTGTGAATGCTATACAAGTGATAACAAGACAATTCAAAATATTGTAGTAGATCCTGTTTTAAATGTTGTGGTGCTTACCTTAGTCTACAATGTGCCTAGTACTGTATTTACTGTAAACAGTCTGCCTGCTATATATAGCAATATATTGTCCTATTTTAAATATTGTATTGCTGCTACCTTAACATACCATGTGCCTAATACTGTATCTACTGTAAACTGTCTCCCTGCTGTCAATCCTGTAATACTGTATCATGTCATATTTTAAATGTCATATTGCTGCTTCCTTAACATACCAAGTGCATGATACTGAACCTACTGTAAACTGCAGCCTGCTATATATATTGTAATATACTGTCCTGTTTTAAATCTTGTATTGCTACTACCTTCACATACTAAGTGCCTGATACTGTACCTATTGTAAACAATTTCCCTTTTGTAAATACTATATTGTAATATATTGTGGTACTATACCTTCTGTAAATAGTCTGTCTGCTGTGAATATTGCACTATATTGTCATATTTTAAACGTTGTATTGCTGCTACATTTACATACCAAATGCCTGATTCTGTATCTACCGTAAACTGTTTTCCTGCTTTAAATATTGTCATATATTATCATAGTTTAAATGTTATATTGCTGCTGCCTTAACAAGCCAAGTTCCTGATACAGTACCTACTGTTTCATGCCCTTTATTTTGCTAAACTGTATTTCCTGTGTGTGAGTTTTATCCTTAATGGTTACTTTGTTGTACATGTTGTATGAAGTATGTTATACAAGAAGAAAATGTACTGTATTGTATTGTATTCCTACAGTAGACACATCATAGGCCAAACTAACATCAGTTATCTAGTGGAATTTAAAATGGATATAGAGACTTGAACCACATAAAAGAAATAAATGTGTTACTATGTAAACAGTCTAGTGCCCTGTACACACTAGGGAACTTAAAACTGTTAAAATGCCTTAAACCATTCTAAGTTCCTCGAGCACAGTTTGTATACACAGTATTCCACGGTTAAAACCGTGCTACAACCATGTTCTAAAATCATGCTAAACCCTGCTTGGAAGGTAGTCTTTAGCACGGTTTTAGACAAACACAGTTGCTCTTACCCGTCTTAATGGCAATGTGGACGCGATCCATGCTGTAATATGGGTTAAGGCAACCTGTCCTGTAACAGAAACAGATGGTACACCAGCAGAAAGCAATGGAAAAATAGATTATACCTATGCCCGAGCTCCCAATGACCTCCCAATGTTTTGGATGGAATTTTTCCCTGATCTGTTTCTGTGACTGATCATGCATATCCCACCATACATTGTGGCCCCCACAATGCTTTGCAGTAGTCCCGCAGTCATGCCTGGGAATTCACTCGAGCAAGCACTGTTGTTAGAGCACAGTGTGGATGCTCCAACAACCATGCTAGGGACTCATTTATAAAACATTATTGAAAATATTTTTAAATCATTCCCTAGTGTGTACAGGGCCTAGAAGACTGATATTAAAAGCTTGCCACCGAACCAGTTAACTCATGGTTAGAAAGCATATTACCACAAAGAAGAACTTTCTTAAATGGTATTGAGAAATATGCATTTTTCTTCTAAACTCCAGTTATATTGCATTTCAGCTGTTGTATAAACTTGAGGAAACAGGTTTAGAAACGGAAGGGATTCTTCGAGTTCCTGGATCTGCCTTAAGAGTTAAGGTAAAGTTACAACCTTTTTCCCATCAAATATCAAAAATTAAATAATTTTATCTTTAATTCGATTTTTGCCTGCACTTAATGTGGTATCGCTGTTCATGCCTTTTACCACCTGCCTGTATCATTCAGTATACTGTACCACTGTGTCAGTTTTGCTCTGCATGTTATCTCCTTTCCCCCTTCCCCCAGGTTCACACTTGGAAATGAGCCTCGACTCAGTGTGCTTTCCTGGTCACCATTGTTCAAAGACAAATAAATTCAAATTCCAAAATATATTTTCCAAAGGCTTGCCTAGAGTCTGGAAGTATGGTTTAAAAATCCAAGCCATAAAAAGTCAGACAAAAAAAATAGAGAGACTAGACTTTCTACATGTTGATGTTTGTTGCTGTAGGTACAAGAATCAACACAGGACTGTGGTAATCAGTATCTTAAAACAAAACAGCTGAAGGTTTTGACATATGGCATACAATTTGTTAAAAGTCTTTTTAAAGTTTGTGATCAGGTGGCCATTGCTGTTCATGGCAAAAGCTCACATAGTGGTGGCCCATTCACAGAATTCTGCAGCGTTGGCACCCAAATCTTGCTGACCATATCAACACTTAAAGAGCTGTAGTGCCCTTTTTAACCTTAGGCAGGTAAGTTCCACAGGGTGCTGCCTGCTTCAGGATCTAAATCAGTGGTGGCCAGTAAACTTTGTGTTGGGATCCATTTTGGTGGATTTCAGGAAGCTCCGAGATCCACCAACAATAAAGTGAACAAAATATACAGTCATTATGCTCATCAGCTGTAACTATCTTCATTGATTCGAAAATATGACCTTTGCCCCAAGAGCCACCAAAAATCTCTTGAGATCCACCAGTAGATCTAGAGCCATGTATTGTCCACCACTGGTCTAAATAAGCTATTTAAAAATAATTGACAGAGACATTAATTATTTAAAAGCCTCTGAATGGCTGGCTTGTATTTCGGCAAGCTTTGGCATCTCAAGCTGTCGCTCCACCCCACAAACAGCATTCTGATGATGCTAAATGAGGGACAGGGCTACAACATGTTCAGTGCAAAGTGTAGCAGAATGGGGAGGGGGACTGTCTGTAGGAACTTTACTCAGCTTAGCAGGCCTGCTTTCATTTTTTGGGTGTGGTATCATGTTTATCAAGAAAAATGATAGGTAGCCTGCTAAGTTGTGTGAAGTTACTATAAAGAGCCCCTCTTCCCACTCTACAACACTTTACATGAAAGATGCTGTAGCTCTGTCCCACACTTAGTATCATCAAATGTTGTTTTGGGGAGGAGCTGCCAAATGGCCATCCAAAGCTCACTGAATACAAGCTGGCCCTGTATAAGCTGTTATCTAGAATTTACTGCATGAATTTCTTTTTAACTGCTGATTTAACCCCTGAGTAGGTGGCACCCTAGAAACATAGACTTTGATGGCAGATAAGCACCGCTTGGCCCACCCAGTCTGCCCATTTCCCTACCTATTGGATAACTTGCAGATCCTAGTTAGCCAACAACCTACTTCTTCCTAACACCCACCAGAATTGCCTTATGTCTGTCCCATGCATTCTTGAATTCCCCCACTGTTTTTGACCCCATGACCTCCTCAGGAAGGCCGTTCCATATGTCCACCACCCTTTCTGTGAAAAAATGCTTCCTTACATTGCCCCTGAGCCATCCCCCTCTATCTTCAAATTGTGCCCCCTTGTTTTTGCACATCTCTTTTTCTGAAAGATGCTACCCTCTTGGACTTTATCGATTCCCTTGAGGTACTTGAAAGTTTCTATCATGTATCCCATCTCCCTGATGAAACTGCCTGCTCCAGTCAAGTCAACTGCACTATTGTAAATGTATTTGTAATAATTTTGCAAATGGATTATAAATATGCATGATATCACGCAGTCCAATCATACATTGCCTTGGGAAGTGCTCTCCTGAATCATAGATATTTGGTGTATCTGATACCTAGAGAATACAACATTGAGGGCGGGGGTATAGCCTTTTGCCTTATAGGTCACATTACCCCTCCTTCCACCTGAACAGACTGAGACAAACAACATGCTTTGGTTAAAATGACCCCAGCCATGTCTTTGTTAAACAATTTGTAACAACAGTTACAGCCAAGTCAGAATGATGTGCATAGCAACATAATCGTAGCAAGTCATTCTTTAAATTAAGTCATCCTGATAATGACCATCCCCTTACCCCCAGGGGACCTGACAGAATGGAACCAAACCTTGTAAGGTTCTGTGGCCTCCAAGACATTAAGGATGGCTCTGGGCCAGGTGCTGATGGGCTGACCCCTGTCAGAGGGTGCTGCAAAACTGCAGGCAGTGCCCAAAGAGGCTATCCCTCCAAATGCCCCTGGAAGAGTGAACTCCAGCCATCTGGGCCTTCACCTCTTCCCAGCCTCAGGGTGATCCACCTGCAAAGATGCATGCTTCCCTGTCACCCCCTCTGTACAGACCTTGTGAGACTACTTTGCCACCACTTATAACATGACTGTGACAACCTAACACTACCCTAACCTAACCAGGACTGATTTTTAACCTCACTGGAGAAGGCAAAAACTGAAAAAGCTCTTGGGGAACAAAATGGGAAAATTCCTTCTCGAACCCTAAGGTGCCCCGCCGTGTGACATTAAATTCCCTGCACCCCACAATTCCGTTCCCTGCTTTTCTGAGGGTGGGTTTGGGTGGGTTACAGCCACACAGAGAGAGCCAAGAGAAAGAAAACCTTTTCTGCCTTTACCTATATAAGACTATGAACTTCCCCTCCAGCCTCCAGAGAACTCCTACCTACCTGCCTAACCCCACCCCTGATTGGAGTCTGCCTAGCTGAGGCTACCTGTTGGCTATGGTGTCAGTTGGGCCTTACCCACAGATAATGCTGCACCTGTAGCAATTATTTACAGGCTCCTTAATTGTCTTATAAATCACATTACCCCCTCCTTCCACCTGAGCAGACTGAGACAAACAGCATGCTTTGGAGTAAATAGCCACAGCCATGTGTTTATTACATAATATGCAACAACAGCTAAGGTGACGTCAGTGTGGCGTGTGCAGTAAAGTAGTTATAGGGGGCCATTCATCAAATCATCATAACAACAGCCATCTCTTTACCCTCAGGGGAGATGACAGAATGGGTACAAACCTTGTAAGATACTCCGGTGTCCAAAGCATGAGGGATGGCTGTGGGCTGGTGCTGATTTGCCCTTCCCAATCAGAGGCATTGCAAAATTGTGGGCAATGATCCATCTACAAAGAATCGTGATTCCCTGTTGCCTCATCTGTACAGACCTTGCAAGACTACCATGCTGCCACAGGATGAGCATAGATCCTGATTCTCAACCCCCAACAAGCACTTCATGCCACTACTTTCTTCACAGCTCTTTGTGTCAGCTAAAAACCCTATCATCTCCTAGGTCAGAGAGGTGCACACTATGCCAGACATAAAATTGGGCTACTTTTATAACAATGACATCATGATTCAGGGTAGCCCCCCCCCCCGATAGCATCCATAAATGACTGTATGGCCATGCTGGTCAATCTGCTGATTTTTTCAATTGCTTTGGGGTTCCGGGCAATGTGCCAGTGTCTCCTTTGGATGATGTATGCAACAAAGCCAAGTCCTTCTTCATTCGATGTAACAGTCTAAGTGGTTTTACTGCCCCCCCCAATCATTGCCTCCTAAATACACCAAGAGAACAGTTGGTGGACCCCACCGCCAAGCTTCAGCCATTATCCATGGGAGCAGATCACCCCATCTCATCCTGTGCCATCCCATCCAGTGCACACATACCTGCTGGGAGTCTAGAAACAGATTCTCACCTCTCTGTTAGTGCCTCTTACTGATGGCTGCCCAATGTAAAAATGAATTCCTACATATCCACATTTGGTTGCCTCAGGAACTGTCAGAAAACATAAACTAGAGAATAAAGCAAATGAGGTCTCGCATATCTTTCAAAAGTCTCTGACCTTGATCATCCAAGGGTTGAAGCTGACCATCAGTAAGCCCTTTTCCCTATTGTATGAGGCAGCCCTAATGCAGAAGGAATGGGTATTGAGTCCACCTGCACCCTTTTCATGGCCTCCCCCAAAACATGACAGAATTGGAACACTGTCCGAGTGTGGTTGAGGCATAGGTCAGGAAGCATAGGCAGTTATAAAATTCACAAGTAGCAGTTTATTATTATCAATAACAATAAAATAAAAGTTGTACAGGATAGTTCTTCTTACAGGCAGATCAAACAAAGTTCTACATCTGAGAGTCTCTCTCAATCAATTTAAATCTCCGTCTCTTTCTCTCCTTAAACAAAACATTGCTCTCTTTTTAGAATATATATTTTCCTGGAAGTTTAAATTATGCATCCTGATTGTTGTAAGTTGCATCTCTTGTTTTTTTTTTTGTTTGTTTAGATAGATAGATAGATAAAAACTTTTATTTTTTGACAGGAAAATAACTTTTAGGACCAGAAGAGGCCCTGTTCATCAAAGTTGTCCTGTTTTGAAATACAGTTTCAACAAATATAACACATCATGTAATAAAATATATTACAGGAATGAACTTAAGGACATCACATCACATAATTTCACAGCATACATACAAAAGCAGACGTATACAATATACCAACAATCTAAAAGATTTTTATACTAAAGAATAAATATAAGCATTTGAAAGATGGACAAGGTGGATATGTGTATAAATACACAGTTAAGGCAAGGCATTTTTTAGGATTTCTGGTCTAAGAAAGTTAACGTAAAAGGGGAGGTGGGGGGGGGGAAATAATGTCATCCTCTAATGCTACCTAATACCCCAAACACAACACACACAGAAACAGCAAAGAGAAAATTTAGGAGACAATCTAGAGTCCGGGCAAAAGAACAGATGATAGTGTCCTAAGTAACACCATAGCAAACACATCTGTTTCTCCAGATGGAATCTAGAGAGTGCTTAAATTTACCTAAACTATCAATAGTCCTAATTTCTGGATCTATCTCATTCTATATTTTTGGTAAGCAGAAACGTCTTTGCATTCTACTATAAATATTAATTTCTAAGGGGACTTTTTGACATCTGTGTTTCAATTGCCTCAAGTTATACCTATAAAAAACAGAGGCATTAAGAGAGTTCACACCATGCTTAACTTTCCCCCCATACTCCATAAAGGCTTTATACCCTACATGTTTTTTTCTGTGAATTGCAAGGGAATCCCAACCAAGATTTTGAAGTAGGATGCAATGATGAGTGGAAAAAGGGCATTTCACCACGTATCTTGCCATTCTATAATATGTTTTATCCAAGCAGTTCAATGATGTTTTAGAGGCAAATTGATGCATTAAACTACCATATTCTAATGTTGGTAAGAGTAGCTGTACAGCCACTCTATTTCTTGATTTTCTCGAAAGAATCAATGTTTTCCTTCTTAACACACCCAATCTAGAGTTAACCTTTTTAGTTACATTTATTATATGTGTAGAAAGGTAAGAGAGTTATCCATATAGACTCCCAAGTACTTATATCCTGAACCTGCTCTAACGCTTGACCTTTTAATGAATATATATTTAATGTTTGATTGTGAGGCAATTTACCTTTTGAATGGAAAAGCATTACCTGAGTTTTCTTTGTACTGAGAACCATTTTGGATTGTAATAACCAGTTATGTAAAATATAAAAATCAAATTGGAGGTTTTTTGTAAATCATCCACATTTGTAGCTTTTCCTATAAGAGCCATATCATCAGCATACAGATAAATCGTGCTGTTTTTAATATATGATGAGAGAGGATTTATATAAATCAAAAATAACAGAGGGCCCAAAATTGAACCTTGGGGGACACCCCTAAAGGTGCCTTCCATAACTGACATTATTCCATTTATACAGACCTGTTGTGTGCGTTCAGTTAAATAAGATAGTAACCAGGTTTGAACAGGCTCAGATATGCCTATCTGAGCCAGCCTTCCCAGTAATATGTTGAAATCGACCAAATCGAAAGCCTTTGAGAGGTCGACGAACACTGCCCTGACAGACTCCCGGGCCTCAAGACCACTTGCCACAGAGTCCGAGAAGTCCATCAGGGCAGTGTCCATCAACCTCCCATGGCTGAAACCTGCTTGACAATCTGTCAATAGTTTGTACTTCTCCAGGTATTCATATAACTGGGCACAGGCCAGGCACTCAAAGACCTTCAAAATGATCAACAGCAAAGCTATCGGTCGATAATTTGATTGATTATTTGTATCCCCTTCCTTAAATACAGGAATAACTTTAGAATTTTCCAAAAAATCTGGAAAACTTTTTTGCTGTAGACTAAAATTAAAAAGATTAGTCAAAATTGGGCCAATTTGTTCTACTGAGACTTTTAAAAAGATTGTCTCTATTTTATCCATGCCAATTGCTTTCCGTGGATTTAATTGCCTTATTTGTTTCTTTACTTCACTAATTTTGATTGCTCGAAAGTAGAAGCATGGTATATTCTCCCTATAGTGTGTCTCCAATGGCTTAATTTGTTGAAAAGCATGATTCTGTTTGTCGTCTTCCTGTTCCATTTTTATATCTGGGAGATAGCAGAAGTATTGGTTGAAGCTATTTACTACTTGTTTTGTTGACATCTCCCCTCCCAACTCATCCTTAAGAGTTATACTCGAATATTTCCTTTCCCTGCCTTCCAAATCTTTAATTAGATTCCAGTACTGTGCTGGATTTTTTGTTTGGTTTACTTTATTTCTATAGTATCTTTTCCTTGCCTTTTTTTATCATACTTTTACTTTTGTTCCTGATCTTTTTAAACAATTCCCAGTCTTCTTCTTTTAAAGATCGGTTTGCCTTTTTCCATACCTTGTCTTTCCATCTTATTTGTTCTTTAATTGCTTCATTTACCCAAGGATTATGTTTATGTCTTTCTTTAGATTTTTTAAAAGGGGCATTTTCATCACAGATATCTAAATAAATCTTTGTAAATTCTCTAACTGCCATGTCTACTTCTGGATTCAAGTCTATACGAGCCCAATTTACTTGTCCCATTTGGAACTGGAAAGAAGATTTATTAAAATGAGTGAAATCTCGAACATGTCGACATTTTAAAATATCAGTAATTCCAAAATGTTGTTTTATATTGCACTCGAGACAGCAATGATCTCCTAAATTCAAGGGACCCACTTTATAATCCAGTAAGTGAATACCATTTGTTATGAATATCAAATCCAAGATGTTTTCTATATTGGCATAAGTGCTTCTGCCTGTTGGAGTATTTACTACTTGATTAAGGCCCAAGGACTGGAATTCAGATTGTAGCTTATAACCTCTTTCTGTTCCCCATGCTGCATTAAAATCTCCAATCAGGAGTACTTCCCTTTGTCCCGACAACTCATTTTTTTTTTTTTACAAAATGTAGCAGAACAGTGTCAGTTTCTTTCCTGAAGCCAGCATGAAGAGTACATCTAGCCTTCAGCTGGTGCAGTTAAATAGGACATTCTATCCCAGAGCTTGTTTCCTGTTGACAGTTCTGTAAACAAGCTGTGAATGTCAAAATACATTTGGAGGTCAACCCCAAGGCCTCTGGAAAACTGGATGCTTTGCTCAGCTGCAGCAGTTCAGATACACTATAGGTCCCACAAAAAGCCACCAGAAACACCATTCAAAACAAACGTGCTTCCGATAGTGATGATCACACCCTTGGTAGCTCATCCCAAACTTGTACCAGCAGGGCTGGGCTAATCAATCGCCTACTGTCCAACCAGCTTAGTGACCCCTTGGGCCCACCCTTCCAACAGTTTGTGAAGCCAAAATGCCTGAGTGGTATTCTCATGACCTGTGACCTTGGAAAACAATGAAATGCTCCACTGCTCCAGGGGTGGACCCTTTTTATTTCACGTTGTTGATACCTGACTCTCACCAAAAATACCAGACACTGCAGTTGTGATACCCGGATACTCCCTATTTAGGCATGACAGGATCACTAAAAGAGGGCGGTGGCTGTGCCATCTACCTGAAGGATACAATTAAGGGGTATGCCCTGCCCATACCTAACCTAGACAGTGCCGCACAGGTTCTCCCCATAAAAGTTTTACTGGCAGCACACAAAAAGGCACTAACAATCCTCTCTGTATATATCCCTCCAGAAGAGCACACAACCAGATTTGATGAGGTCATGGAGCATATAAGAAGTCTGCACCATGGTTCTGAAATTATCATCCTGGGGGATTTCATTGTTAACTGGATCTCGCCTAATGTTGGTCTCTTTAAGGATGCGATCTCTGCGCTCCATCTCACCCAACTCATTGACTCACCTACTAGAACTAACTATAAAACAGGAACAAGCACCTTGCTGGACTGGGTTCTTACCAATCACCCTAAGCGTATCTCTAATGTCACTGTGTTCCCAGACTCCCTAAGTGACCACTACCCTATCACATGTAACTGGACAAACAAATTTAACAAACCTCCTCCCTTGACAGTATTCAGCAGAGTGTTAAAAAGGGGAAACCTTGAGCTCCACAAACAACGACTTTGTAACCTTGATTGGGGCCTACTTGATACCTTGACAGATTTAAACTTAGCACTGGAGCACTTCATCAAACAATTCAATGAGGCTTGTGATATACATGCACCCTTAAAAAAGATCAAGATTAAGGGTACCCACAGCCCTTGGATAATGTCTGATCTTATCTATCGCATGAAAAGCAAGGACCACTTATGACACAGAGCAAAAGCTACTGGTAAGCAAGCAGATCTACAGGAATACAAAAGATCAAGAAATGATTGCACCTGAGCCATCCACTCTGCCAAAAACAACCACTTTAAAGAGGCACTAAACAACTGCTGGGGTCACAGTAAGAACTTTTGGAGTAACTTAAAAGATGTCACTGGAAAAGACTATAAGGTGGCGCCCAACATGCTTGACCCAGTGACCATTGCTGACATGTTTAATAAAGCAATTATTGATTTGAGTAGTGTCCTTCCACATGACTTCTCTGAGGAATCCACATTCATCAGTGACCAAAGTCCAAAACATCTACACACAGCACCTCCTCCATTCTATTTCAAAGTAGTCCCTCTGCACCTGGCTAGAAAGTACCTTCACAAGATTCTCAGGAAATCAAGGAAAGTGGGGACTCCCTTGACCTCGAGCTAGTCGCCCTCACTCTTGAAGAGATCTTGGTACCCCTAACAAAAAATACTTAACTTGTCCTTATGGCTGACACAATTTCCCCAAATGTGGAAGTCAGCTGTGGTAACGCCGGAGCATAAAAGTGGTGACCGGGCACTGTATTCCAAGTATAGGCCAATCTCCATCCTTCCCCTCCTTTGTCCAAAGCACTGGAGAGTATTGTTGCAGATCAGTTGGTGGAATATCTCAATAAATACTACATCTAATGCCCAGAACAACATGGATTTTGTAAAGGGCATAGCACCACCTCCGCACTGCTGGAGTTCACCAGTCTCATACATAACTCATCTGACCACAGTAGCCTTGTCGGCGCAGCCTTTATTGATCTAACAAAGAATTTTGATACAGTCAGTCACCCACTATTACTACAACAGCTGTCATCTATTGGCCTAGCTAATGAAAGAATGAACTGGTTCAAATGCTACCTGACTGATTGCTCCCAGCAGATGAAGATAATCAATGTGACTTCTGAACGCCTGCCTGTCTGCTGTGGGGTGCCTCAGGGATCAATACTGTGACCCCTTCTATTTAGCATATTTCTCAGTGACCTTCCTCACTCCTGTAAACAACAGATCCTCCATTACATGGATGACATTGTCATCTACACTACCCATCATGACCCTCGCCATCTTGAAAATCAACTGCAACTTGCTTTTGAGCAAGTTGAGGACTGGTTCAGAGCACACAAACAGGTGCTTAACTACAAAAAAAACAAAGGTAATGCTGTTCAGTAGTACAAGGAGCAAACACAAATCCTACCCTCTCATTATCAGAAACTGTTCGGGAGTTCCTCTTGAACAAGTTGACCACTTCAAATACCTGGGGGTAACCGTAAACAGCTCCCTATCCTACTAAAGGCACATCGAGAACATGGCCAGAACTGTTAATATCAGAATAGGGCTCCTACATAGACACAAGAGTCGCTTGACACCCGAAGCATTAAGAACTGTAATCTATAGCTCAATCATCTCCATTATCGACTACAGTCTGCTCATATACAGCTCCACCCCAGCTACTTCCCTCCATAGGATAGAAGTAGCACTCAATAAAGCTTGCAGACTCCTCTCTGGTTCGCCCCACCTCATGCACACCTAAGACCTTTATGCACAACCTGGATGGCTACAACTAAACAATAGAATTCACTATCAAACCTGCCTGTTAGCCAAAATAACGCTACCTGGATTCACACCTCCTGGAGTTACAAACCTACTAAGCCCCATTTCTGGCTCGCAACACACTATAAGCTCCATCCGTCAGCTACTCAAAGATGCAGAACAACCCAAAGTCAGCGGTCTTATGCATATAGGTCACCTCTCTGGTTCAACAACCTCTGTGTAGAAATCACATCAGCAACAAAACTGGGCCCTTTCAAAAGCCTACTACGTCAACATCTTCTAGTAGTTTTGACTGTCCCTGAATCATGCCTACTGTTTCCCCTGATACTGTCCTAGCACTTTCCCAACTTAACCACTACCCTGCCCCAACCTACCCCTTCTGACTGTCCTATATCACTCTGTTCGTTCTCTCATACCCCCCTCTATGTCACCTCCTCCCCCTCACCCCCACCCACTCACTTAGCTCCCCTGATTCCTTTCTCCCCCCTCTCCCAACTCTGTGCTTCCTTTGACTTTCACTTGCTTTACCTAAGTTCCATCTGTATGTATGACAAAGCCACCTAAGGCTGCATCTGTGCTCCTTACTGACTAGGCTTTTGCCAGCACAATTTTTTTAATACACTTTTTTATTTTTTTAACATTAATCTCTATTGTTGTATCCTACTGTTTAATGTTTTTAATTTTTTGATATCTGTATAACTGTTTAGCTAGGAACTCTTGTATTGTTACCCAATGTATGTTTTACCACCCTTTCTGTGGTGGAACCTTTGTAAATGAGCTGTTTTTGGCTCAAAGGTATTGATTTCCAAGATTTGAAATAAATAAATAAATAAAATCCGCTTGGATGGACCACATATTTTCCCAACCCCTGGGCCTGACACATGCTCAAAAATTTCTCCACCCCCCCCTCCAATGGGCACTAAAGAACAGCTGAATAACTTCCAGGCATCAGGATCACCAATTCCCAGAGGTGAGCTGAGACTTCCCTGGGGAACATCTCCACTTCTGAAGTCAACTCCTGGAACCTCTGCCTCTGTAAACTTGAAGGACTACCAGCAATACTGTTACCTCTACCTGGCACATGCACAGCTGTAAACTGTATGTCAAGAACCAAACATTTTGGATAATGACTCACATCAGGTTACCCAGAGAGCCCTTACACCTGTGCTGACCATTGATGGTGTAGACTACCCCAGTGTTGTTTTCTCCCCCAAATGACCAGGGCCACAACAGATGGGGAAAAACTCTAGGAGAGTGATCTGTGTGAGCAAACCCTCTGTTTCCCAGGCCTAGGGCCACTGCCTCATGTACCACTCACCCAAAAATGTGCCCTGAAGCCCAAGCTCCCAGATGCATCTATAAAGAGCTCAAGCTCCTGGCTTGGTGGCCAGTTCTGGCCAGATTGACACGCTTTTGAAGCAATCCAGGAAAGCCAGCCTCGCCACAAAATCCTTCCTCATAGATTCGGACATCTGTATCCTGTGGTGGGACATATTGCAGCTGGAGCCAACCTTCACCAAACAGCCAAGAAATGTCCTGCTTATGGGTATGAGTTTGCAAACAAAGTTGACGTGGCCAAGCACCTACTACAACTCACACAAAGTGATCCTGTGGACCTTAGCCACCTGAGCCAGGAGGTCCTAGAGTGCTACCAGCTTCTCCTGAGGCAACCAAAATTCTGTGGCCACCTTGTCAATCTCTGTTTATGGAAAAGAAAGTCTGGTGCATGGACCTTCCATTTTCACATGAGCAAAGGAACCCCAGGTCAGCACATACCACCTGGAAGGCATCCATTAGCTGGTGGCTGCAGTTGGTGTTGCCTGACTGCCCAACGAATAGGATGTCTTCCAGGTAGTGTACCACTTTGGACTGTCCTACCCTGCATGTGGTGCCCACTGCAGAAATGTGCTGAACTGTTTAAAGACAGTGCATTACACTGCACATCCCATTGGCATGCAGTTGTCTATATAAAATTGACCCTCAGATTTCATGTCTAGTGAAACATAGCCATCTGGGTGCACTGACAGAAATCAAAAAAGCAAACTCTAAGTCTTTCTTACCTAAGCGAGCCTCCTGCTCTGCTGCCCGAACCACCTCAATTACACTGTCAAACAGTACATAAGACTCTGGCATGTGGATCAGATCTACACACTGGTTAACTGAGTTCCTCTCCGGGTATGTTAAGTGATTTATTATCTTGAATTCCCCCCAGTCTCAATGAGAAAACAAAAAATAGCAGGCAAATCCAGCAAAGACATTTAGTCAAGTTTATTTATCCAGTGTTATAACTCAGGAGACTATAAGCTGCTGACAAATCTGCCTTGGCACATCACTCTATGAGCTTCTTTTGAAGACAGACCTCGTACAGATTGACAGCCCATAATTACAGTAGTATGGTACCACGTCATAAACAGCTGATTGATGACGTGATCTGAATCTTTACAAAGTTCAAACTTTAAACATCTCTATGTATAGAAAAGCAAAAAATAGCAGTATTATATAGTTGCAATTTACACCCATCACTACCATGATACTGTAAAAAAACACCTTGAACATTCATGCTGAAAACATTGGGGGTGAGCCAAAGTGATGGAAAAAGTTCCACATCTTAGTGAACATCTGTTTTAAGAAGACACAAATTCAAAATTAATAAGTTCTAACAACATATTTCATTGCCCAGTTGATACAGATTGTGATACATCCTAAAGAACCAAAATAGTTTCCCACGATGGCTGCTGTGCCCAAAATCAGAAATCTGCAACAGACTCCAGGATCCAACATCAAAATCACCTGAAAGAAACAGACATACATATATATAAATATTTTGAAGTCCAACAGAGACAGAAATAGTAGATGCTTATAATACAAAAGGAACAAGGTGTAGTTAAATTTGAACTAATCCAAAACATGACGAAGGGCCATGACGTTCACACATGGTATATTACCAGCTTAGGGAGATATGCTGGTGCAAAATAACCTCTTATTAAAGTATACACTATGGTCTAATTTGTTACCCAAAGATTAACTTATACAAAATATATATTAATCAGATGAAAGGGGAAAAAATGAACCTATAGGGAGTGAGCATTTTTTTGTGTTGCCAAGAGAAAACTGTATATAGCCAATTCTAGTTATATAAATATTAGCTGTCTGTATAGAATGTACAAGCTGGGAGTATATGGTTCAGTGCTCCTATGTAAAGTATAAGACCCAACTGATTGCACAGGGTAACCATACTACAAAAATGGTTTCAAATCCTAGTTTACATTGAAGCCCTGAGGACTGAGGGCTTTTAATGAGAAAATCCAAAAGGTTTCCCTCTGCAATAGACAGTGACATCTGTTACTCCCACACGTACTAATGTGTACACATTCCAGTGCCATGAAGTGGAAAGAATCTAGCTCACCATTATGGAAATTTTTAAAGTGGTTGTTAACAGATGTGTTGTCGGTGGGATTTCTTACATTTCTGATGTGCTCTTGACTTCTTTCACATAAAGGACGAATTGTTCACCCCATATACACTTTGTTGCACCCACACCATATAGCATACACAATGAATTTAGAGCTACAGTTGAGGAACTCTTGAGCCTCAACTCTATTAGCGATGTGTGGGAGGTCAAATATCATTGACTGGTGGCAATATTGACACATATTATAGTTCTCACAGAGGAACATACCCTTTCAGTGGGGGTAGCAAATTCAAATAACTCAGGGGGACTGTTGATTTCTTAAATAGAATGTATACCAGCATGTCACTCTTCAGAATGATATCTTGGGAGCCTGGCCAAAAGTTGTAGGTGAATGGGAGTCATTTTGAACAATGGGACAACATTTTCTTAGAATGGAGCCCACTTTGCCACAAGGGACCTGTAGTCAGTAATGAAATAAATTGGCTGAGCTGAAGGTTCAGTATGTAGTTTGTGTTTCGGAGTTAAAAGTTCTTTCGGTTTAATGTCCTTGTTTTTAACAAGGCTTCATCTAGGACCTTTTTGCAATATCCGCTCTCCACAAACCTTTGATACAGTACCAAAGCCTCAGTTTCAAATGCAATATCTATTAAACAGTTATGCCAGAGTTGAAGAAATTGGCTATATGGAATAGATGAAACCAATTTGCATGGATGTCTACTATCAAAACCTTATAAAGTATTAGTGGTAGTTGGTTTTCTAAAATTGCTGGTGGTGATTGTATTATTGTTATCTATGTTCAAAACATCCCAAAAATTAAGTTTGTTCTTTCTGATGGTGTGAGTAAATCTTAAGTTCAGTTGTTTGATATTGAGCCAGGTAAGGAAGTCATAAGCCTGAGGCTCTGAACCTTCCCACACACAGACCACATCATCGGTATATCAAAACCAATATTTGATGTGGTCTTTGTGTGTGGGTTTAGCTCTGAATTAAAAAAAAATAGTCTCCTCCCAATGTCCCGGGAGTAGGTTTGCAAATGAAGGGGCCATAGAGGTCCCCATAGCTGTTTCACAAACCTGTACATAGTAATCCTTGTTAAATTCAAATATATTATGAGTTAAACCATTCATACAGGTAGCCACCATGTGGCGTCGGACCCATACATTGCTGAACCCAACCCAGAATGGCCACTGGGAGAGAAGAAGTTCATATAAACCAAAGTGCTACAGGGATGAAATCTACAGGCATGCTGTCATATAAAGGATTTGTTCTAAGGAATATTCACAGTTACTAACTCCTGGGCTATGCTGAATTGACGTATACAAAGCTTCAATGTCAGTGCCAATGAACATATATTTTTCCCATTTGATACCCTCTATTTTGTTTAAAAGTTCCATAGTATCCCTGGCGTATGACGGTCAAGTTGTAATAGTAGTCTTCAGAAAGAAGTCCAGAATTCTGCTAAGATTGTCTGTCAGGGAGCCCCCCCCCCAGATGATGGGTCTCCCCAGAGGATCAACCACAGGCCTATGTGAAGTGTTGGCACCAGTGGGTTTTGCCTCCAAATATACAGGAATTCATTTTCAGGTATATAACCCTGTTTTTTTGCCACCTGCAATAGTTCTAATAGTTAATTTTTGTACACATTCAAGGGGTTACCATTCAGTTTTTTATACGAAGATCAGACAGTAAGCTTTCAGCCTGTCTTTGATAGAACTCAGTGCACATCAAAACCAAATTACGTTCCCACCCCTCCTGTAGGTTTATTCACAAGGTCACCATTTTGAAACTTCTTCAAGTGTGATTTTTCCACTTTGTTAAGGTTCCTGCAGACAGGGGGAGCCATAGTGGAGATAAGGTTATCTAACTCCCTCATCTTTTTTTTTTTTTTTCTTCAAATTCTCTGGAGCCATTATTACTGCAAGGGGGACAGCAGTTTGAGGTAGGTTGAAAAGTAGTTTTTCTTAGAGCACCAAACTGCCTACCTTCTATAGTGGAGCTAATAAAGTTAAAATCAGATACCACAGAGTCATCACCAGTCACATCTAGTCCCAAATTCTCATTTAAAAGTTCTTCTAGGGTTAATAAGTTAATCTGATCAAGTACAGTCCAGTTGTAGTTCTCTTCCTTATTGCTGGCCAGATCAACATTTGAATCTTATGTTAGCAGTTTATTACATATCCGGTTCCTGATTACTCAACATAGTGGTGGTGGAGACATTTGTTTGTGTCAAACCCAGATTGGAGATATTGTCAAAGCCCATGTTTGTATCGATGTTTGGTTGTTTAGAAAAATAGTCTTTGAGATGCAGTTTTCTAAGAATTTAAATAAATCAATTTTTAATTTGAAGAGATCCATTTTATTCTGTGGCACAAAAGAGAATCTCTTCGATAATATGCTCTCCTGAGCTGGAGTCAAGGAATATTGGCAAGGTTGATTATTTTTTGTTGTGCTGTTTCCCTTGTTTCTATAAATTGTTTTGACTTGCCCAGACCCCTTCTGCCACGCCTTGTTTTTCTTTTTCTTTCAATGACTTTTGGTATTTCATTTTGATGGTAATTTTCTGATAGTTTTTTTTTTCTAAAAAAACTCCTGGTTTATTGAATTATCTTTTTCCGAACTGTTCCCAGAAACTACAATAGTGACTGCACTTTGTTTTTGGCTTTTTCCCCTGATTTCTGGAGTGGGATTTGGAGCATCCCCTACTGGCAGATCTTGACCATCTGCTCTATAAGAAGATATGTCCAGCTGCATAGTCTGTGGCATCCCTCTCAAGGTTTTTCTGTTTCCTGTTTATCACCTCTGTTTTGTATTTTAGCCACTTTCTTGTAATTCTTCATCGAGTGTGGGAAACTGAGGGTGCTTTTTAAATTGTAAAGGCTCCTGCTTTAACTTCTCTATATCCTCAATTGAATTTGCATATTTTTTCTGTATCCTTCTTGATCAGCACTTCAGTGAGTCCCTTGGCACACTCTGCATCTTTCTTTTCCCAGTCAATTCTATTATGAACACTTTCTAACCCACATGAAGGGACAATGGTAACTTTTTGTCCATGAGGCGCTTGTTGCCTCTCTAAATATATTGTAAGTGTAATAATGTTGTAGGTTATATTTATTTCTGTAAATAGCAGTCTCTCTAATCTGATAAATGATAACTTTAATTCTTGGCTCTCATTGGTGCTGTCATGTGGACTTGAACCTCCTGTAAATTAATTTTTGTTTGTGTCTTCCTAAAGTTCAAATCATCAGCACTGCTTAAACACGTGGGCCTGGATTTTCAAAGGGTGGCACAGAGCTTGTATCAAGCCCTACGTGAAACCCTTTCCATGTGCCGTACATGTTTGCCACAGCTGTGCCCAATTTTACAATCTCAGGTGCAGTTATGACAGTTTACCTGCTTTACAGCAGCTTGTGCCACATCTCGGCGCATGCTCTGTGAAAACGATCCCCAGTATTGACACAAGCTACACCACAAGAAGATGGTCTAGCTTGCTTCAATTGCTGCAAGGTATTGAAAATCTCTGTAGATTGCCGCAATCTTCAATTGTTGAAAGGTGTTCAAAATCTCTTTAGATTGCTGCAACCCAGCATGCCATATCTTTGGCACTACCGGAGCTTGTGGC
Organism: Neoceratodus forsteri; assembly: GCA_016271365.2. Taxonomy (NCBI): domain Eukaryota; kingdom Metazoa; phylum Chordata; order Ceratodontiformes; family Ceratodontidae; genus Neoceratodus; species Neoceratodus forsteri. Next base: position 1,558,125,752 of record CM057455.1, read on the forward strand.
AGTCTCTGGCATTCAAAAGTCCAGCCCATAGATACAGGCTGTGCTTCATTGCTACCACTGTTACTGCTGCTTGCACTATTCATAGTAAATAAAAGTTTTTACAACAGGCATTTTATTTACTGCTTGTTAGTTTGGTGACTTGAACAGAAGGTAGAATCCAGTGCAGCTTGAAGACTTCAGCTCTCTCAATAGATTGTTTAGTAATGTGTTCTCTCCGGCTTCAACAGATGAATGCCTCGTCTGCCCATGGCTACTAGATCCAAGCTCAGTGGAAATCCAAAAGACCAAAAGCGGGATCTGCACTCATCCGGTGCTAGCCATTGGTGCCGTTGGGAGTATGAGCTTCCACCCCAAAACTCAAACAAAACTGGAAGCAGCGCACTCAGTGAAAAAATAAAACACAACAGGCAAACATTAAGCAAAGATGTTTTGTCGGGTTTATTTATCCAGTGATATAACTCGGGAGACTATAAACTGCTGACAAATCTGCCTCAGTGCTTTGCTCTATGATCTTCATCATGAGGTGGAGCTTGTACAGATTGACAGCCATTAAGTACAGTAGTTATTATTTATCAGATTAGAGATACTACTATTTACATAAATATAACTTACAAAATCATTACACTTTCAGTCATTTGGCGTTCCCCCACTGCCTTCTTGGGAACTAGCCCTGTAGGAGAAACTCGTGTTAAGCTGGGGAGACATTGTGAAGGGTATGTGAACCCTATCTGCTGCTACCTCTTTGTTCAGCTTGGCCAAAATGACATTCAGCCGATTCCTGGAGGATTTTCAATTCTCTTTCTCATGAACTTGGTGGGCACCATAGTACAGAATCAGAAAACCTTCTGTGAAGCCATCTGCCAGGGTGCAAGTGTCCACCCTATTAGAGTAATTGACTAGTCATCTCTCAATGTTATATACCTTTATTGGCATTGGGACACCTGTTTTGCCATTTCCAGAAGGGCCTAGAGGGGGTGGCTCCACTTTTGCATTGATTAAAAGGGTGTGGGTGGCCACACACCAAACACTCATGTTTGTATTTACACGAGTCCAACCTGCATGTTCCTTGACTATGGTTGTAGCAGTTCCCTTCCCCTGCCCCATCCCACTACTTCCCTGCCCTCCTTTCTTCTGTGATTGTGGATGTCTGACTGGAAGCTGCTATCAGAATGCTGCACTCCTCTTCCCCCCCCCCAACCCAGTTTAGTGGCCCACAGTAATGGGAAGTTCAGCATTTCCTAGGACCTACCTGGCTTGTTTTTCTTTCTCCTGTGAAATTCCTCATAATATTCTAGCTATCCTCAGCTGGGTTTATTAGCATGCATTGCTATAGTCCACCTGTATTATGTCCACTGACCAGATGCCTTTGGCAGATTTACCTTCATCAATAAATCTAAAAATATTATGAAGCCCACAGACCAGTTCTCCCAAGTGCACCTGATAACCTTGCCCTTTTTCTCCACCCCCTCATTTTTATCCTTCTTTTCCTTCCTCCAGCTCCCTGGGCTTGTTGAGTAGTGTAAACATGTCTATGGAATAACCGTTTGCTATCTGTTGGCACACCTTCTCTGAGAGGTGCAATCTCACTTGCTCCCCCAGGCTTACAAAACCAACATATGCCAGTTGGGGCCCTCCCTACTGGGATGCCAGTACATGGGTGTGGCCCATCTGACCTGATTCCCCTTGGCACGGTACCAGTCGGTGGGGGAACATGAACATATGACCATGCAACAAAGTCAGCAGAATAAGGCCATTAAGTCTATTTAGTCTACTCATATTGCAGGGCCTTCATCATAAGCTACTGACCCTGCCCCCCTCCGCAATCTGCCCTTCCCCTCCATCCACCCCTCCCCGACCCTTATTTTCTCCTAAACTCTGTTCCAGCCTCTCTTGAAGTTGCCTACCATTTTCAATTAAACCACCTCCTCCAGTACCTTCTTCCAACATGCCACCACCCTGTCTATGAACAAGTGCAACCTAGCCTCTTTTCTAAACAAGCCCCCAACAAACTTGAGACCATGTCCCCTTATGTTTTGGTTCCAACTAAACTTGAAGAGCCCCTCCTTGTCCACCCTGTTTATTCCTTTCAAATACTGGAGGGTCTTAATCATGTCCCCTCTCTCCATCCTGTCCTCCAGGGAGTTCATGTTCGGGGCCTCCACCCTCTTCTTGTATTTCCTACCCTGCTGGCTGTGATCATCTTTGTTGCTCTCCTTTGGACCATCCCCAGCAGGTTTATGTCCTTTTTAAGATATGGGCAGCAGTATAGTACACTGTACTCCAGATTCAGCCTCAATAATGACCTGTAAAAGGGCAGTATTACCTCCTCTCACCTGCTGCTGATCCCTCTAGGAATGCACCCCAACATTTTATTTTCCTTTGCTGCTGCTTTCCCACACTGCATGGAGTGTTTCAGATCACTAGTGATCATCACTCCCAGGTCCTTCTCCTCCTCTGATGCAGATCCCAGACCCCTCCTAGGTTATACTCAGTTCTCGGGTTCTTGGCTCCAGTTTGCATAACTTTGCATTCCTTTGCATTAAAGCCAAGCTACCAAATTCTGGACCACCTCTGTAGCTTTTACAGATCCTCCTTTAGGTCTTATATCCCTTCTGCTGTGGCCACCCTCCACAGACCTTGGTGTCATCTATGAATTGGGAAATTCTGCCTTTAATGCCATCCCCAAGATCATTGATGAAGACATTGAACAACACCAGTCTGAGCACTGAGCCCTGTAGGACCCCATTGGTGACTTCCCTGGTGCTGGATAGCTCACCTCCCACCACCACACTCTGGGTCCTGCCCCTCAGACAGTTTCCCACCCACCTGGACAACTTCTTGACAGCTCCTAGATATGCCAACTTCCAGGTCGGCCTGTTGTGGGGTACAGAGTCGAAGGTCTTGCTAAAGTCCAGGTACAGGATGTCCACTGCTTGGCTCTTGTCCCCTGTTTTAGTGATCCAGTGAAAGAAGTCAGTCAGATTTGTTTGACATAACCTCCCTCCCATAAACCCCTGTTACCTCTCATTCTGGAGACCATTCTCATCCAAATATTTTATTAACCTTTTCTTAAGTATGGCCTTCATGAACTTCCATACAATTGAGGTCAGACTGACCAGTCTGTAACTCCCTGGGTCATCCTTGGAACAGCTGTTATGGAAGGGCACTACATGTGCTGTTCTCCAGTCCTGCAGTACAATGCTAGCTTTTGGCAGACAGGAATCTTGCTTTCAGAGCAAGGAGCAGCTGACTAAAAAGCTAAAAATGTTCTTACTTCTAGAACACTTCTATCTCAGCAGGAGTTGGTGCCTGTTTGAATTAATCAAACAGATACTTTATTAGAAGTGGGGAGTCTCATTTAGGGTACAAACAAAATAGAAATTCCATGTGTTTTTCTGTGTTGGGGAAGGGGACTGTATCAGGGAGGAGAGAAATTAATTGGGGGTGTGGCTTAGGCAGTAGAAAACCAGGTGTCTCTAATTATAGTTCCCTACCGCTAGCTGTTGGCAGACAGAAATCTTGCTTTCAGAGCAAGGAGCAGCTGACTAAAAAGCTAGAACTTTTCTTACTAATTGCCCTCCTTCCCTTCCCTCCCCTCCACCCTCCCACCCTTAGCCAGTTCTACTTTTATAGGCACTGGATTTGACTGACAACAGGAACTTCCTGATTGGAAGTGGGAAAGGAAGGATTACTGAGACACATAAGTTTCGTCATACTTGAAGGAAAAGAGCAGCTAGCCCTCTCCCCCTAGCTGCTGGAGGTCTGACTCTGAGCAAGGAAAAAGGAGACTACCAAAGAATACAGGAAGTTCCTGTCCGAGAACAGGAAGGGCGAGAGCTGTAAGGACACATAGGCAGTAAGAAAGTAGGTGGGAAAATAAACAGAGGTAGGAGAGAGTAAGCATACAAAGCAACAAGAGAGGGGCCACAAAATAAGACATGATGGGAATGGTGCAGTGTAGTGGCTGTGGGGTGGCAGTCTTCCGGGAGACATTCTGGAGGCTACGATGCTGCCCTATTTGTAGGCACCTCTGTGGTCTGAGGGAGGAGGTTGCCCATCTCCAGGCTAACCTGGCTAGGATTTGTGAAACCTCCTCCTCCACCCAGGGACCACCAGGGCCACCACCGCTACCTCAGAGATTGCCAAGAAAGATGAGCAGTTGGACCAAGGTGGGCTCAGGGAGGGAGAGGGTGATGGAACAGAAGTGCATCCCTCCAGTTGTAGGCTCTACAATTCATACGCTGTTCTGGTGGAGAGTGGTTCCTCTATGCAGTGGAGACCATGGAGGATGCTGGGAACCTCCACAAAGGAGATCCACAGGAGGGTGGCATGGGACCCCACAGTGGAAGGAAACAACTTCTGGTGGGGGACTCAATCATTAGGGGGGTAGAACTGAGGGAGGAAGGGGAGAGGGAGATTAGATGCCTGCCTGGCACCTTGACTTGAAGGGACAGGGAGCGAATCCTCAGGATTGTGGGAGCAGCTGTACGAGAGAGGGAGCTGGATGTCATTGTCCACCTAGGGACAAATGACCTGACTGGGAATGGTATCAGAGCAGTGCAAGAGAACTTTGTAGAGTTGAGATGGCGCCTTAGACAAGTAGTCCGTATGGTTCTCAGAGGTGCTGCCTGTCTATGGCAAGGGTGATGCTAGGGTACTCCACACCATGGGATTCAATGAATGGTTGAAAAACTGGTGCGGAGCTCAGGGTTTTGGCTTCATTGGGGACTGGGGTCCACCTGGAAGGATACAAGCCTATACTGGCATGATGGTCTGCATCTGTCTGGGAGGGAAACCAGGATCCTAGGTGATAGGTTTAAATGCTTTGTTGGCAAGCATTTAAACTAGCCAAGGGGGGAGGCACTGTAAAGGAGCAGGGAAATCCCAGCATCCCCCCCACAAAACACAGTAGTTAGCAAGGTAAACACCAAGATAGAAAAGTCAATAGGGAGCAGGACAGGGGTAAATGCAGAAATAGGCAATTGCAGTAAGGACAGGGATGGGGCTAAAAGGGGTAAGGTCATCAAAAAATGGAGGGTGATGAGTACCAATGCCTGTAGTCTGCATAACAAGCTCCCCGAACTAGTGGCCTTGATGGAAGAGGGACACCTGGATATTGTAGCAGTCACAGAAACATAGTACACAGAAAACCATGACTGGGATGTCAACATACCAGAGTACACAAGCTACAGGAGGGACAGGGAGGGTAAAAGAGGAGGAGGAGTAGCTCTCTATGTAAGGGAAGGGATCAAAGCAATAGAACTAAAGGGTAAACAGAGAGTAGAGGAGGCACTGTGGGTCACCTAGGAGACAGAAAATGGCACCACAATCCGCATGGGGGTTGTATACAGCCCCCCATCTCAGGGGGAGGCAATGGACATGGAAATGTTAGAAGGTAACCTTAGAATGGCAGAAAAAGGGGAGATATTATTAATGGGGGACCTGAATATGCCAGATGTTAACTGGAGTACCTTTGCTGCAGCCACATCCAAGAGCAGAGTCATTCTCAATGCCCTACAGGGGGCATGCCTCAGACGGCTAATGGTGGAACCCACTCAGAAGGGAGCAATCTTAGACCTGGTACTGTCAAATGAGGATGGAGAAAGGATCTCAGATTTAGAAGTGGGAAGCCATCTGGGAACAAGCAACCACCAAACAGTGTGGATCACGATAAACATAGCCATACAAAAGCAAGAGTATTGGGCTTTAGGAAAGCTGACTTTGGGAAAATGGGAGAGTGCCTCAGAAAAGCACTAGCAAATGGGCAAGAAGGAGGGGTAGAGGAACAATGGGGGAAAAATCAAAACAGCCATCCCAGAGGCAACAAGCCTTTGTGTGAAGCAAGTCAACAAAAGAAATTGAAGGAAAAAGACACTATGGTTCTCAAAAGAGGTGGTGGGGAAGGTTAAGGAGAAAAAGGTAGTATTCAGGAAGTATAAGGAAACACAGAAGGAGCAGGACAGAGAACTGTACCAGTTAAAGCAGAAGGAAGTGGGGAAGGCAGTCAGAATAGCAAAGGCCCAAACTGAGGAAAAGACAATCAACTCAGTTAAGAAGGGGGATAAAGCATTTTATACATACATTAGGGAGCGTAGAAAGACGAAGGGAGGGATGATGAAGCTTAATAAAGGGAAGGGAGGGTGGGCAGAGGGTGACAGTGAAAAAGCAGGGATACTGAATGAGTACTTCTGTTCAGTATTCACAAAAGAAGAGGAGGGGAGGTACCTAAACCAAAGAATAGAAGCACTCTGGATAGGGGGGTCGATACCAGTCCAGTCACAGAAGAAAGAGTTCTGAAAGAACTCTTAAAACTGAAGGTGGACAAAGCAATGGGGCCTGATGGGCTTCACCCAAGAATTCTAAAAGAACTAAGAGTAGAACTAGTGACACCACTGACTAACCTTTTTAACAAATCATGGGAGGATGGTGTGGTACCTGAGGACTGGAGGAGGGTGGATGTGATTCCCCTTCACAAAAGTAGGAGCAAGACCGGTAGGAAACTATAGACCTGTTAGTTTGATCTCAGTGGTAGGGAAAATGATGGAATCACTTCTGAAGGAAAGAATTGTTGAGTTCCTAGAGGTCAGTAGGGCACAGGACCCAAGGCAGCATGGATTCACAGTGGAAAGATTGTGTCAGACAAATCTAATAAATTTCTTTGACTGGGCGACCAAAGTAGTAGACCAGGGAGGGGCAGTGGAGATGGCCTACCTAGATTTTAGCAAGGCAGTTGACACAGTCCCACACAAAAGGTTAATATATAAGTTAGCCAGCCTTGGAGTGGGTCCCAAGGTGGTAGCCTGGGTAAAAGACTGGCTGGACAAAAGGATGCAGAGGGTAATAGTAAACGGAGCCCACTCTGAAGAAAAGGGGGTTACTAGCGGGGTACCGCAGGGTTCAGTACTGGGACTGGTCCTCTTTAATGTCTTAATAAGTGACATTGCAGAGAGACTGGAAGGAAAAGTATGTCTCTTTGCAGATGGCACAAAGATCTGCAACAAGGTCGATACAGAAGGTGGGGTGGAAAGGATGAGAAGGGACTTGGCAAGGTTGGGGGAATGGTCAGATGTATGGCAGCTTAGATTCAATGCAAAGAAGTGCAAAGTAATGCACCTGGGAAAAAAAACCCAGGAGAAGAGTACACAATTGGGGGTTGTGATACTAACAACAACAAAAAAGGAAAGGGACCTGGGGTAGTCATATCAGATGACCTAAAGGTGGGCGAGCAGTGTGACAAGGCAGTAAGGAGTGCTGCAGGATACTGAGATGCATAGGGATAGGCATCACTAGTAGAAAGCAGGAAGTTGTTATCCCTCTGTACAGACAGTTGGCGAGACCCCATCTGGAGTACTGCGTTCAGTTCTGGAGACCCCATCTCTGCAAGGACATAGACAGAATGGACGCTGTCCAGAGGAGGGCAACTAAAATGGTGCAGGGTCTGCACTAGAAGACATACGAAGAGAGATTAAAGGAGCTTAATATGTATACCCTCGAAGAAAGGAGGGAGAGGGGGGACATGATAGAAAATTTCAAGTACCTCAAGGGAATCAACAAAGTCCAAGAGGGTAGCATCTTTCAGAAAAAGAGATATGCAAGAACAAATGGGCAGCATTTGAAGATAGAGGGGTGGGATGGCTCAGAGGTAATGTGAGGAAGTATTTTTTCACAGAGAGGGTTGTGGATACATGGAATGCCTTCCTGAGGAGGTAGTGAAGTCAGAAACAGTGGTGGAATTCAAGAATGCATGGGACAGACATAAGACAATTCTAGTGGGGGGGTAGGAGGAAGTTGGCTGTTGGTTAACTAGGATCTACAGCTTATCCATTAGGTAGGGGAAATGGACAGACTAGGTGGGCCCAGCGGTCCTTATCTGCCATCAAATTCTATGTTTCTATGTAATGCCAAACTCATGTGAACTATTGAGCAGGCCAGCCAAGGGACCTGTAGGCTCTTCTGCCAGCTCCCTCAGCACCCTTGGGTATATGCCATCTGAGCCAGGGGATTTATTTACTCTCAATTCTAGCAACTCTGTCCTCACCCGATCCACCTCTATCAAAACATCTGTGCTCCTCACCACCCCCTCCCTTCTCCTCTCCTTCCCCCTAGTGGCACTGGTCCATTGCTCTCCTTGGTGAAGATGTGACAGAAGTACTCATTCAGTGTCTTTGCTTTACCCCCATTCTCCTCCACCCACCCTTCCCTTTTCCTGAGCCCAACAATCCCATCTTTCTTGTCCCTTTTCTTGCTAATACACTGAAAAAGGCCTTTTCAATTCCCTCAGCAAGCTGTAGTTCCTTCTGAGCTTTAGCAGCCAAACTGCCTTACCTGCTATGCTAGTCATCTTCAGGTAGTCCTCCTCCCTATCTTCCTCTCTGTGGATCTTCTTGAATTTCTTGCAGGCTGACCTCTTATCCCTTACCACCTGGACAACCTCAGTGCTAAATCAGCTGGGAGCTTTGGCCCTTGAGTTCTCTTTGAGCCTACTGCACTCCCTTATGACAACCATTATTCCCTCCTTGATGATGGTCCATCCCCATATCTAGTTGGATGCCTGCCAGGTGACTCCTTAGCAGCTTGCCCATTTTTCTGAAGTCTACCTTTCTAAAATCCAGGATTTTAGTCTTACTGGGAGCCTTTTCCCTGCCCATGTCCAACCGATATGAGCATAGGCACCGACAAGAGCAAATACACTTGTGCTGCTATAAAGGTGAGAACCGTGTCGAGTTTCTGCTCAAGTGTTGAAGGACCTTTCGGACTACCCCCCAGCTGAGGAAGGGCTGGGAGCTGTGGCACTAGCCCTGTCAGCATAAAAGGTGGGACCAGAGTTTGTGGTGGGGGTTGTGGAAGCACTAGAGCCAGTGGTGGGAACACTGGCCCTGGTATAATAAGTAAGGACAGGATCTGGGGTGTAGGGGGGTAGAGGTACTGAAACCAGTATAGCTGGTGGGGCAGGACTTGGGGTACAGGACCTGCTGGTGCAGGCAGTCGGTTGCTCTCTGGGCCTGCTGAGACCAGAGCTATGCCGGGCTTCCGTGATCTCTTTGGCACTGCTTCATCCACTGGAGTGAGGACGTGAAACAACTCCCTCAACTCTGTTTCAGTCATACTGTCCAAATCTGGTCTACCTGGGGCCAGCCAATCGCACAGCAGTAGCGCTAGTCAACTTGGCTTCAGAAGCCATCTGAGGGAGGAGGATCGAGGGTCCAGAGGACTGCTGTTCTCTTGGGGGGGGGGGCTTGCAGAATTCAGTGTTTGATTGGTCTCCAGCAGAAGGTAGGGGAATGGCACCTGAGGCTACCTAGAAGGCAAAGGGGGGGCATGGCAGACACCAGCGTGCAGTGCATCGGGCTGCACAAAGCACATCACAGCATCATTGCACACCATGCTACTCATGGGAACCAGAAAAGGGAAAATGATACCAGTGACAGGATGGCACTAGGACACCCACAGGCCCCACACCTGGCCAGCTGGTCTCACCAGACCAGGCTCTGGATCTGGTTTCCCATGAGGGTTGGGGGGGACCTGTTGACATTGCCAGGAGGGGGGCAAGCTCTGGGAAAAGACAGCTAGCAGGTAAGTCCCAGTGGATGTCATGGTTATGTGGCTGGGGTGTGCAGGCAGATGGCGGCTGTCCAGTAAGGGGACAGAAAAAAAAATCTGGTCTACTTGGCTGAGGGTTCTCCAGTGCCTTAGGTGCTTTCCAGGGTTTCCAGTTCCTGCTTTTCTTAGCCAGGGGTGTCATTGAAGGGTGGCCTGGAGCTGGTGCTGCTGGAGTCTCTTGTTGTAGATGTGGAGTTAGATGATTTGAAGGGCCTGCTGGGCCAGGGCCTTCTGAGTTCTGGAACACAGCCTCCCTCCATGCTTTCTCCTTTGCTTGTATGAAGGTCGCAAGCCTCCACTCACAGTGGAGCATTTTAAGTCCCCCTCCCCTGCTGTTCCATAAAGAGCTATGGTGTTTGCAACGTCACAACACTGGGTGTAATACCCAGCTACAATTGTGCCCGCTCACTCGCAACCCGCCAACACTTCTGAATTCACCGAAAAGTTTCGGCAGTATTTTAAAATGTTAGGATTACTCCAAAAATATTGACAAAAGCAGCCCCGGACTCCCGCCGCTGCTAACAAAGGTATGTGGGATGGGAGAGGGCTGCATTAATAACTTTGCAGGTCACCTTTAAAATTGGAGCCCACCTGCTTGGAACAGAGTGAAAACCAGGCTGCTAATCCTGTATATGCCAAAACTGAACCTGAGCTGTTGGGTGGGGGACAGTCTGTACTTTAAAAACATGAGCCCTGAATGTCAGCATGAAGAACTAGTCCACCGTACTTTATGCTAGTGGTCAGCTAATCTTGTGGTTATACATGTCTCAGATCTGACTGGCTAGTAGAACAAACTGAGCTGACAGCGCTGCTTTGTGTTCCTGGTAAGACCTCCTCGACAGCAACTGGCTAACTGCCAATGCAGCTATGGACCTATAGTAAGAATAAAGTGAAAAAATCTTCTTAAATGGTTAATTAAATTTTGTTTCAAGCACATGTATATACGACATAATGAGAAGTTTGGGGGAAAACTGAGGTTTCTGAATGCTACTTTATCACTTATTTTAGAAAATTGACTCTTTATTTGGAGGCATTTGATTGGCTGGTACCCATTCCACAGTGGTACAATAACTTTCAATAGATGACCACCAAATAAAACGTCCCAGCCCAAATCTGCCTCATGCCCAGTCAAGTATCCTTGTGCCCATGCTGCTTCCTCATTGGCTGGAGCACTGGGCACACAATTTCAAACTGCCGCCATTTTTTTCAAATCACTTAGTCAGTGACTAGGTGCCCACCACCACGAATTCAATACAGATATGCTGTATGATATTTGTTCCCTACACGTACTTTGTAACATTAGTGATCAACTTGAATGAAAAAGTTTTAAAAAAATTCGAAGTAAAAAGATTTTCCCCTCAAGTAACGAGCAAGCTACCCAGCTGCTGGTGCCCCCCACACACCCCCAGTCTGTGTCAGCGACTCAGCTAGCAACCCAACATAGCCGACAAAAAAAGAATAGTCCTAAATTGTTTTTTTAATATTACAATTAAAACAGCTCCACTGTACCTACAGCTTACAGCTCCCACATTACTTTCCAGTCTCCGACTCTGAGCTGATCAGTGGCACTGCTTGTCGGTTCTCATTACTTTCCAACCCCACACATTCACTTCCAACCACTCCTGACTAATCAAAACAGAAATGAACAGATGGCATACAATAAAAAAGAATGCCAATCCACAAAGCCACAACTCCATATAAAAAAAAACAAAATGAATTTATCGTCCTGATGCCTCTTCTTCTTCCTCCATACTTCCGGGTGTGACGTCATCGGGCACCTGCAAAGTAACTACTGCATCTTCCTTAGAAAAAGAACAGTCCTGAATTGTTTCTTTAATATTACAATTAAAACAGCTCCTTTGCACCTACAGCTTACAGCTCTCACAGTACTTCCCAGTCTCTGACTCTGAGCTGATCGGCAGCACCACTTGTCATTTCTCGCTGCTCTCCAACCCCACACACATTCACCTCCGACCACTCCCAACTAATTTAAACAAAAATGAACAGATGGTACGTAAAAAAAGAATGCCAATCCACAAAGCCACAACTCAATATGAGACACTTACTACAAACGCCATGTCTTTGTCTGCAGGTGGTGGTGGGGGGAAGGGGAATAAGTACAACAGAATAGCTTTGGGGGGCAAGAGATGGCACACCACAGTAACAGGGACTACTTTAGGAGACAAACATTGAAACTTCATTAATATATTTTTAAAAATCTTTTTCTTACATTTTTAAAATCCCACATAAAAATGCCACAGTGCCAATTTTCTAAGCTCAATAAGACCCTCCAGGGTGGGCGGTATGGGCAATACCGGACCTTTCAGGGGCTATAAGGCCCTCCGCCTGTGGTGTTGAGCCTTATTATGCCCCTGGGTGGTCCGCTATTGCCCAACACCACCCTCCCTGTCGGGTATTATTGTATAGCACCCATTTCAGCATCACCCCAGCACAAAAACAAATGTAATTGAAACCTCATAACTTATTGTAAAGTAATTAAACTGTATGGCTAATGTATCTAACACACCCCAAACTGTATATCTGCTAACTCAAAATAGAAGGGAGAGGTGGGAGGGAGCAGTAATGCATCCAGTCCTACTGTCAACCCCACCCATGCCACATGGCACCAAAGAAACAGCTGAGAGGATTACAAAATGGAAAAGATTAGTCAGCAACACTTTATAAAGCCCCCAACACAGTCTATTTAGGTAAGATCTGCACCCAAACCCTGTTGTTGGTTCAGCTCTATTCCTCAACTGGTGGCACACGAACCCCCGGCATAGGCTGCCCAATCCAGCACATGGCAGTCAACGTTTTACTTTGACTAAGTCACAGGAATGCTGCAATCAAGACACAGCTCTATCAGATGTATCAGCTTTCCTTTCATATTCCCATCAACGTTATGCTATGCTAAGAAGTTAATGCCATAGGACCTACATGCATTATTGCTACAGTAAAGAATTTCTCGCGATATACTGTAAAAACATGCTTAATTGATTTTCCCCTGAGACATGCAAATAACTGTTCTCGGGAGCAATATGTATTTCCTGACTAGAAGCCCATTTCAGTCAGTAGCAGAGTGGTCCGCACATGCTAGCTGACGCCTGCTTGTCAATGACTGGCCGCTTATTTATTAATTCTACCAGTGTGTAATGCAGTTTCGAAAGGGGTGCCCAGAATTGTTTACAACAACAGCTTTAAATCTCCTGAATAGGTAACTGTCCAATTGCTATGAAAGCAAGTTGCCATACAGCAGCTAGCTGCTTCAGTTGCTGGTGCACATTATTGACATTCTTCATGGGCAGATATTCTAACAGATCTGCAGAGACAGTAATTCCATTGTTATCATTTGATTGGAGAACTAACCTCAGCACTGAGTACTCATAAATTGATGATAAATATATGCCGTTGTGAGCTGCTGAAGATTTTGCTACAGTATCCGAAAATTATAAGATCAGCTGGTTGCTCATACTCTGTCAGAAGAAATGCCAAGCCCCAACTAATTTTATTAGCAGCTGAATTAAATTACAGACATTTTGCAAATAGTATAAACGCTATTTAAGTAAGTAAGTAAAACTATTTTTTAGCGCCCAGTCCTGACTGTGGGTGCTTTACATAGAGGTGCAACATTTAAAACACATTTCAGTAATTACAATAATTTATGTCAGAGTCAATAAAATAATACATTTATAAATAATAAATCAACACTCTATAACCCCCTTAAAAATTCTACTAAGCAGTCTACTAAACATTAAAAGCTTGCTTAAACAGGTGTGCTTTAAGTCCTTGTTTGAAGCCCTCCACAGATGGAGCTTCCCTTAAAGGTTGTGGCAACAAGTTCCACAAAACAGGCGTGGCAACGTCAAAAGCACGGTCTCCAGATGACTTGAGCCACACCCCTAGAACTGTAAGGAAGCCCTCCGTGGAAGACTGCAGTGAGCACACTGGGCAGGCAGGTGTCAGAAGATCTGTCATATAACTAGGATCCGATCTGTATAAGTCCTTATAGGTGAGCAAGTCCACCTTGAAGGCAATCCTCCACCTGACCGGCAGCCAGTGCAGTTCACACAAAACCGGGGTTATATGAACAGACCTAGGGAGGCCAGTTAACCTGGCTGCAGCATTCTGTACCAGATGCAGCCGGTGGAGGTTACCCCCACTGACCCCGAAGTAAAGAGCGTTATAGTAGTCAAGTCTGGATGTCTCCTCTATCTCTTGCCCTAAGGAGATTATTTTGCACCCCAACACTGTTTCATTGCTATGCTTTCTTCTAAAAATTTCTTCTAAACAGGACCTAAAGACCTACCTGTGGCATCAAGCCTACTCTACCTGATGGTATTTTACTGAATTTTATGAAACCCTGTATTTATTGTATTGATGTTTTATTGTATCTTGTTTTTGTATTTTATTGTCAAGGTGCCTTGGTTTTGGAAAGGTGCGGTAAAAATAAAGATTATTTTTATTATTATTAAATCCAGACTGGAGTGGCTTGTAGATGTAAAAGGTCATCAGGTTGGTCTCAAGCTGCACAGCCACCACTTTCTCCGCTACCTTCCCCAAGAATGGAAGATTGGATACAGGTCTGTAATTCGCCAAGACGTCAGGGTTGAGTGATGGTTTCTTCAGCAGATGCCTCACCAATGCTTCCTTCAAGGCATCGGGGAACAGCCCCTCTGAGAGTGAAAACCAGACAGTCCCAGTCAACACCGGGGCCCGGGTCCAGTTCACAAAAAGTGGGTCATAGCTTTGAAATTACCTTGATGACCTCAGACACCCCCCACCGGCTGAAAATCTTCCTAAACAAATGGAGTGCCTATGTACAAATCAGACTCTATAGTGCAGGGTTGATCATGTCCCACTGGAGAGATCCCAGTCCTAATGGAGGACACCCTGTCAGAAAGAACTGAGCAAACTTCTCACACTGAGCAATAGAAACTGCTCTTTTTGGCTGCAGACAGACTGGATGTAATAGCCTCTCTACAGTCTGAAAGAGCAGAGACAGTCTATTCCTTCCTGCAGCAATCTCCCTGGACAGGAACTCTGCCTTCTTACTGTCAATTGCCCTTTGATACTCAAAATAGTGAGATCTCAAAGCCAGTTTGTCATCCAAGGACCTGGTCCTTCTCCAGCAATGCTCCAACTTCTGACCCTTGGTCTTCATCTCCCTGAGAGCCCCATCAAACCACAGGGATCTCAGGTGAGAAGACCTGGGTCATATATGGATCACTGCAATGTTGTCAAGCACCTTGGTGACAGCGTTGTTATACACTGCCACGCCTCATCCAACCCTGCCGCACATGCAGCATTCACACCAGAAAAATCCACTACAGCCAACAGTCTCTCTGGGGATAACCCCTTCAAAGGGCGGTAGTGGACCATCTCAACAGGGGAGGGACTAACTGGGAGGCCCTGAACAAGAACTCTACTGTGCAATGATCCGACCAAGAGACAGGATCAATCTTGAAATTCATGAACTCAAGCCCCAGTTAGAATACTAAGTCCAAGGCATGGCCATGGTGGTGAGTCACAGAAGCAACCGCTTATGCGAGGCCCAGAGATGTCATCGTCCTTTCAAAAGTGCAAGAGTTAGTCGTCCACCCAGGCATTGAATTCCCCCAGAATCAACCATCTGGGTGACTTCAACACCCTATTGGTGATGAAGTCTGTGACCTCCTGCAGGAAATCCCCCTCATATCCTTGGGGACGATAAATGAGGAGGATCCTGCACCTGGACCCCCACACACTGCCACACATTCGAATGAAGACATAGATCCCACTGGGTGCATGGTAAGATTCAAGTCAGATCTAAAACAGATGGCCACACCCCCATCCCTGCATTCCCGCCTCGGGCAGTGCACTACAGAGTACCCGAGTGGGATAGATGCCTTCAAAACTGGACCGGCATCATCTCCCAATGAGGTCTCTGAAATGCAAGCAAGGTCAACCAAAGACATCAAGTCCTCCATAATAGCAGTCTTGTTTCTCACTGACTTCTCATTGCATAGCGCCACCCGAAGGAAACCAGTGGAATTTTCTGGTCTCTCGACTACCTGCCCACTTAGTCTGGTGGGAACCCTGGAGATGGGAACCAAACACGTCTGGCCTCTCTAATGGTCCCATTTTACCCCAGGGTGCCTCCTGGACATGACCACCCCAATGCTACTCACCTGGGTCATATCACCACCAAACTGCCCCTTGCCCATCTGCCCCCTTGCAATTCTGACCTCGCTACAGTGTCTCTCTGCTGTTGCTGATACAGGAAGGTCAGCAAAGGGGCAGGGGTCATGTAGAAAGGATGGTGAATAGGTGATACGGCCACTACTCAAACCCCAGCACATCCTGTAACTCTCTATCATGCTTTATGACTAAAACTATTTAAATATCCACCCCAAAACAGTTTATTCAAACACACTATCTACCCTTCTAATACCTACTTAACTCTCTATATACAGTCGAACACAATCACTCAATTTAAATATCATACTAAACCACACAACTGCATGCACATACTTCCTACCTACCCACAGACCCACCTCCCAACTCTAACAATTTAAATACAAAATAAAATTACTTAAATTCCCCAAAAATAATATTAAATGGAGAATCCACAGCAGAGGAGAATTATGATGTATAATAATGTTTGTAAAAGACACTGTATGCTTTAGAGCAAAGCCTAAAACTTGTGGCCTGTGATACAGTGCTCTCACCACTGTTAAGTATTCACTCATGAACACTGGTATTTCAGGGAGATTGACTCACACAGAAAAGGTGCTCTCACCACAACTATTCTGTGGTCAGCACACTCATAGGAGCCTTTCTTGTAACCGGCAAACAAACATCAGCCAAATCCACTGTATAGTATCAACTTGGAGGAACAATCGGGGCTCTCATCCCCTAATCATATTATCCAACTAAGCTTTTAACTGCACTTTCCGTGAATTTAGCAGTACTCACACACACAATCCTTTCAGGAAGTTCGCTTTAAGTCTAAAAGTGCTGGCAAACACTCTCAGTCATTCAGTTCTTCCAAATTTCCTTGTGCCAGCTCCTTCCAACCAGCATCCTTGGGTATCAGTTCCCCAGTGATGTCGGACCACTTCTGGTCAATGGACACCCACTCCCTGGTGTCCAGGCCGTGTCCAATCCTCTACCACCCAAGGAGTTCATCCCCACTGGTCCCATGCTGGCTCAATGCCCTGCTAGATGTTTAATCTCAATGGCTCTGACTCTGCCAGATGGATCTCAGATCAGCTTACTTCTACACCAAGATGCTATGATTTTCTAGGTCTTCGCAGGATGATGATGCCAAATTCATCCAGCCCATCTTACTTGGTCAATAGTCTGGCTCCTATGGTCACTCTGGTACTGCCAGTAGGCTCTGTATACAGCAGTGCAACTAAAATGCAGCATCAGGTTGTGTAGTTCTGTTTTTTAATTCTTCTACTGTATAATGCATGAACTACCCTTCAAAATAAAAACTACCTCCTACACTTTACTTACTTAACCCAACCCAGACTATACTTAATTGCCCTTCACCTTGTTAACTTCTTACTTGAATAAACTAAAAACAAAACCGTCAACATTTCTGGACAAAGTAGCAAGTCCAGAACGTCACTCTAATAGGGATTCTCCAAATTCTTCTTAAGTCCTTCAAAATCCTAAACAAATTAGAGAGGATAAGGTATTTTGCTGTGCTCAAACTAGAGCACAGTCAGACGGCAGCCCAGCCTGGTGGCCATCTTCCTCCATAGAGCAGTAGAAATGACATACGGGCTTAAACCTTTTTGTGCAGTCACAAGAAGTGATGTGAGGGTATGCATGAAGAGGGGGTGTTCAAGCTGTGCAGGCCACCCGACCCACCACGTGGTGGTTGGCATTTTCAAAAATGCCAAACACAACTCTGTGGACATGGGACCCTGGGAATGGAAAAGTATAATTTACCTAATATACTAACCTAGAGGGTGAGCGGGATGTGCAGCAAGCTGCACAGGCTGCCTCACCTGCCACGTGTTGATTCACGTTTTTGAATTTCAGTTGCATCTTTGTGGACCTGAGGCCCCCCAAAAAAGAAAGAGAACTTCAGCTGAGCAGACTGTTTTTTAAGCAATCAATTTAAGTGGAAAGTTGCCTAAGACACAAGCCTATCGGGTACCCAGTACAAACTCTGCATATGCTTCCCTGCTTACCGAGGTGATTCTACTAAACTCAGATTACCAGTATGTACTCAAATAGTGGAAGTTATTAGGGAGCCTGCATTGACCTAGTCCAACAAACCTCAGAGCGACCGCTACCTGGAATGACTGCGTGGTACTTTTCCATGGCTGGCACCAACTAACTTGCCCGCTATGTGGCAGATGGTGTTCTAACCCTTAGACCTGCTGCAACAACCCTCTGGCTCCTGGAGTATGGCCTTCCATTTTAAGGAAAAATAGCACTTCCTAATATTTTTTGCCCATTCCCCCAACATTAACTTAAGACAAATACTGAGCCGAAATCACCATCCAGCTAGTAAAGTGATCCTTAATACCTTGTAGCTTTCTAGTGTTGGCAGTCACTATCATTACTTTCTAGTGGTATTTTCTTTATTAAAACAAACCCATACTATTTAGAGGCTTGACCGCCTGCCTTATGCATCCATCCCTATTAAGTTCTAGCAGGGCTTCCATGGCTTGTAAGCACTGAGGTCCATACACAGATTAAACTTACCTTAGGGGAAAAAAGGCTGATGATCCTCAGGTGTCCTGCCCAGTGCCTACTGTGCTGGGTCTGGATGGAAGTATTCCAACTGGAGGAAGATGAGCCAAGAGAAAGAAAACCTTTCCTGCCTGTACCTATATAGGTCAATGCTCCTCCCTTCCAGCCATAAGCCTCCTGCACCCAGAGAACTCCTGCCTACCTGTGTAACCCTTTCTGGGCTGACAGCAGAGGTTGCTGGTCTCGGGGCCAAATTGGTAGGAATGCAGGGCACCGTCTACCTCATTCAGAGGCCACCAAGATTACTGCGGCACCCTTAAAGGATGCCAGTAGGGGTTGAGCGGCTGGACTTTGGTGGCTCTGTGAGGTGAGGAGAGGAAGGAAGTGGAGCACCCCTCAGGCCTTACTGCTGCACAATTCCTTCTCCATTCTGGTGAGGCAGGAAAGCCAAGAGGAGGCACCTGAGGCAGTAGTAAGAGAGGAGGTGGGGGTCCTCATAGGAGGAGGCCTCAAGGGAGGAGAGAAAGGGGGCCCCAGCCAAGGAAGAGGCAGCTGTTGGTAGTGGACACCATAGTCAGGGGGATAGAGTTGGGGGCAGGGGAAGGGAGGGACAGGGTAGTAATGTGCCTACCAGGCACTTTGGTAGGGATGGCTGGAGGGTAGATCATAGAGACTGGTAGGGAGAGAGTTGTATGTCATTGTACATTTGAGGATGAACCACCTGGCCAGGAATTATGTAGAGGTAGTGCAGGATAGCTTTAGGGGGCTGGGGAGGGGCCTGAAGCAGGTAGCATGTACAGTGGCCTTCACTGACTTGCTACCTTAAACAGCCAAGGAAAGCTAGGGAACTCTATAACAGGTCCTTTAACAGAATTGTTAAAAGCAAGATGCATGGAGGAGGGTTTTGTCTACACTGGGGACTGGAGTTCCCCCAGGGAGGGGGATAGAGGCCTGTACAAAAGTGATGGCCACCATCCATCCTGGGGGAACAGCAGTCCTGGGTAGAAGGTTTAGATGCGACTTTGGTGGGCATTTAAACTTGCCAAGAGGGAGATAGAATGACTGATTGAAGTAGAGATTACCCCACCCCCCACTGAGACTAGAGAAACAGAGAAGAGAAGCCCTGGGAGAAGAAATTCCTGTGGTGTAGAGGGCAGCAAGGACAAGGAGAAGGGCAGGGTGGGTGAGTCA
Organism: Neoceratodus forsteri; assembly: GCA_016271365.2. Lineage (NCBI taxonomy): Eukaryota > Metazoa > Chordata > Ceratodontiformes > Ceratodontidae > Neoceratodus > Neoceratodus forsteri. Next base: position 1,558,145,237 of record CM057455.1, read on the forward strand.
GGAAGAGTAACTAAAGTTTGGAGACAGGATAAGAAGGGCAGGCAGAGAGATGGAGAAACAGGGGAGGACAGGACCAGGGATACTGAAGAGGTGGGAGTGGAAGCAGGAAGGAGGGACATGTTAGAGGGGAGAGAGGGATGAAGAGAATGGAGAGCCATATGTGCCAATTCAAGGAGCCTAGGAAACATAATTCCTGACCTTGAGGTGATCATTGCAGAGGCAGACCTTGATCTGGTGGCCATAACAGAGTCATGGTACACCAACAACCACAGCTGGAAAGTGTTATCCCAAGCTACACCATGTTCTGGAAGCACGGCTCTGGGAGTAAAGGTGGGAGGGGGTTGTTTTATATGTGAGGGAAGGTGTAAGGGCCACTGAGATATGGTGACACCAGGAGGACAAAGAAGGGCTGGAGATACTATGGGTCAGCCCAGAGACAGGGTCAGGGGCCTTTATTTGCATGGAGGTTGTGTACAGACCACTGACACAGGAGAGAAATTAGACAGAGCTTTGGGAAAAGCCATTAGCAAAATGACAAGCAAGGGGGAAGTATTGATTTGGGGGGACTTTAGTCTGTCGGATGTAGACTGGAGTATTCTGGCTGATTACAACAAGAAACAGGGCCATCCTCGACTCCCTACAAGGAGCATTTCTCAGGCTGCTGGTTACAGAACCCACTAGAGATGGCTGGCCCGCCAGTGCAGTGGTAGCGCTACTACTTGTGACACTGATGACTCTGGTTCAGAAGTGAGCCAGGACATCAGAGACTGCTTTTCTCCTCCAGTGGGGAGGGTGGGGAAGTTTTCGGTGCTTGCTTGACCACTGGTGGAAGCCGGGGGTCCAACAGCCAGCACAAACAGTTACTGGAGGTGGGGCAAATGTCAGTGTACACACCCCTGACGTCATTGCACATCCCGCTTCCCAGGGAGAAAAGAAAACTTGGACCGTGCAGGATGCCACTCACCTCGCCCCACAGGTCCTGCACCACTGACCCAGGGCAACACTGGAGCTGTATACCATCATTCAGTGGGAAGTATGGCCCCCTCCCATAGGCTCCACCTTGGGCAATCCATGGTGTAAAGTCGTATTAGGTAAGTTCAGGGCAGTGGATGTCAGGGTTTGGCATGGGGTAGGGCCAATGGGGGCTGGTTCTGGGAGCTAAAAGCATAGCAAATTAAAAAAAACAAGAACCTACTAGAGATGGGATAGTGCTGGACATGGTAATCATAAACAAGGACAGCATTACAGACATCACAGTGAGTAGTCCTCTGAGTATGAGTGATCACTGTACTGTGTGGTTTGGCGTACAGATTGGGCAGGAGAAAAAAACACACTAAGATGATGGTCCTGGACTGTGCAGAATCAGGAGGTTGGGGGATGGGGTGGTTTGTGTACAGGAAGATGATCAAGAGAAAGCTGAAATTTTAAATGATTACTTCTGCTCCGTCTTCACAGTAGAAAAAAGGGTGGATGGGCCAGCATGTAGTAGTAAGCACTACGGGGAGGAGGGAGTGGACTCAAGTCCATTCTCAGTAGAGAGGGTCCAGAAGGGGGTTGGCAGCCCCTAAAGGAGAATAAGGTGATGGGGCTGGACATGATTCATCCAAGGATCCTAAAAGAACAGAGCATTGTGCTAGATGCCCCTCTTGCAATGGTGATCAGCACCTCATTAGAGATGGGGTGTAGTTCCAGAGTACCACAGGAGGGTCGATGTGGTCCCTCCGCACAAGAGGAAGTTAGCAACTACAGGCCAGTTAGTCTCACATCCGTGATGGGGAAATTAATGGAGACCCTACTGAAGGAGAGGCTTATGGAATACATAAAGGCTAATGGGCTGTAGGACAATTTCACGGGGTGGTGGGGGGGATCATGTCAAACAAATCTCATAGATTTCTTTGACTGGGTTACTAGAGAGGTGGATCAAGGAAGAGTAGTGGATGTGGTCTACAGTGTCTGACTTTGGTATAGCTTTTGACACTGTACTGCACAGGAGGCTAGTTAAGAAACTAAGCATCCTGGGAGTGGGGGAGAAAGTGGTATGCTGGGTATCTAACTGGGTAAAGGATAGGATGCAGAAGGTGGTGGTAAATATCAGACACTCAGGGGACAGGAAAATGACTAATGGGGTGCCACAGGGACCAGTACTGGAACTGGTCCTGGGGGGCGCTGCGGAGCCCAAGCAATATGGACAGGATTCTGAAGCTCCTCGAAGCCTCAAGATAAAAGTAAATTTTCTGGAGCATTAAATAGAACAGACCTTCTCAACTGCGCATATACAAGTATTGGAACTACTGCAGACCCGAGATGGGGAACCCAAAGAAAGATAAATTGAGTGGGGAGAGCGCTAGAAGTAATGCTATCTCTGGCCCTTCAGCAACGCAATTGATGCATGGCCAACCTCCTCTGGATCATAGCATGGAAAGCGAGGAAGAGACACTAGGTCAGAAAATGAATAAAATGTTATTGTCCGTGGCAGGTCTCTCGGAGGTCAACAGCTAAGTGAACCCCTGCTAGAAAAAACGTGGGCAATCCAAAAATCATACAGAGTTGCCTTTAGGGGCAGACCTACCAACACAGAGTCACCAAGGGCGATTGTGGCAGTCCTAGATAGTATGGGGACCCGACAAAGCACACCCTACTCCACGACGGAGAAAGAATATCTCTTTATCCGATTTAAGTTTTGCAACTCGGCAGAAAAAGAAACTATTTGATGGGTCCAGGGCGATGCTTCGCGAAGCAAATACCCACACAACATGCTTTTTCCAGCACGACTTAGACTGACACATAATGGGAAGATTTTTATTTTCTCTGACCCAACTGATGCTCTTAAGTGGACCCAAAAGTATGTAAAGCCGAACAGAAGAAGACGGGAATCCTCCAGGTCTGGCTCAGAGGATGAAGATGACACAGACTCTTAAATGGACATTTTATCAAGTAGATCCCAGTTCTGTTAGTTTAAAATTGCTGAAAAAGTAAAGTTAGCCTCTCTGTACTGCCAGACATATAAATAATTAAAGAGGTGTTTTATTGTTTCTATATTTACTTTGTGGGACTGGTACGAGGCAACAAATGTTTGTTATGGGGGAGAGGGGGAGTTTCCGTCTACCTACCTGTCTTTTAATGTTGGGGAATTTTTTTGGCAGTGAATGTTTGAGTGGGCATAATGTCCTGGACTGTACTTTTCTTGGGGTTAATGCTCTTGTTGGGACTTAATATAATTTCTAATGTAAAGTACCAGTCTGGTACACTTTTTTATGTTTATGCATGCTGCTTTATTAGTTTCTTTTATAGGAACTGAAAATAAGAATTTCAATGTGCAAATATAGTCTGGAGGTAAAAGGACTAGAGCCTGTGTGGCTGGCTGTTTGTGCTTGTCTCTTGTCAGTAGTTTAGTTTTTGTGGATTTTCATGCGTTTCTGCTTGGAGGAGCTAGACCATTCTTGGACATAACATCTATGAACATTTCCTGGACTAAGAAACTGCAAAACATCAACACCAGGTATTGGCATTCTCATCATAAATCAACTTATTTGGAAGCCATCAAAGCCAAAAGTAAGGTCAGTAAATCTGTTATACAAGCACTGAGTTGTGGAGTGCTGCATTGAATCCACATTTCCGTCTGACTTGTTCTTAAAAGATGTGTACTAGTCTTTGAGGTCTATTCAAAACCATTTTGGAGAACAAAGGGAAGAGACTAACAAAGGATTTTTACATCCTGCATATGCCCCAGGCCAATGTTTATCACATTCTGGGTCTTTGAGCTCCAATAACAGTTTTCTGGTCACAGGTATTTCACCATTTCTTGTGGATTTGATTACTTTTCATCAATCACATGGCACCTCTGAGAACATGGCTTTATATATTGTGCTCTGCAATATCACGGGGCAAACACAGACCAGCAAGGCCAAGAGGACTAGATGCCCTACAACAAAACTATTCTGCAAAATGATTAAAGCGTACCTTCTTAGGATACTACTTATGCTACTTCTGATATCTGGAAATGTTCATCTTAATCCAGGGCCTACCAGCCTAGCACCCCATGCCACAAAAAGGCGGGAAGGGTCCCTCACATTAGCCTCAATCAATGTCTGCAGCCTCCTTAACAAGCTTGACATCTTGCAAACCTGGGTCCAGCAACATAGCCCTGATGTACTCTCTGTTGTCGAAACATGGCTTAACCCCAAGATACCAGACGCTGCAGTCACCATCCCTGGATACTCTATATTCAGGCAAGACAGGGTTTCCAAACGAGGTGGGGGCTGTGCCATCTACCTGAGGAATTCCTGTCTGCGGCAAGTCTTCCTGCTCAAACCTAAACCACCCTCGGAGGTTCTCGCTATTAAAGTTCTACTCAAGCACAACAAGCAGCTCACCATTGCCTCTGTGTACCTACCCCCTAAAGATCAGCACAATGGATTTATGAGCATATTGGAAAGCCTACAGGGATTACAACATAACTCTGAACTCATAGTACTAGGTGACTTCAACATAAATTGGCTATTGCTGGAGGCCAGTAACTACAAAGATGCTGTCACATCACAGAACCTCACCCAGCTTGTTACCACCCCCACCAGATGCAACTGTAGGACAGGGTCGCAAACACTTCTGGACTGGATCCTAACTAATCACCCTGAACGAATCTCAAAAGTCTCAGTGCTCCCTGATGGCATCAGTGACCACTCACCGGTCACATGTACCTGGACAAACAAATTCATTAAGCCCCCTCCTAAAATAATCCACACCAGAGTGTTAAAGCAGGGGTACCTTGAGCTACTAAAGACACACCTAAGCCACCTGGACTGGACACCAATCGACTCTGCCATTGATGTAAACCAAGCCTTAGACCTTTTCATCAGCCACTTCACTGTGGCCTGCAATATCTTTGCACCTCTCAAAAAGCTGAAGGTCAGGGGCACAGCTAACCCTTGGATAACCCCCGATCTAATCACTTTACTCAAACATAGGGATCATCTCTGGTACTGTGCCCATGCAACATCAAACCTGGGATATTCATAAATATAAAGCTGCCAGAAATGAGTGCGTGGGCAGTTAGGAGAGCCAAAAGCAAATACTTCAAGGAAACTCTCTCCAACTCCTGGGGTGATGGAAAAAAAATTTGGATTAACTTGAAAGACCTTACAGGCAAGGACCCTAAGTCACCACCCACCATGCTAAACACAAATGGAACACCAACAACTGACCTGCACACCATCACCAACACCTTTAACAACGCGTTCTCTAACTTGGATAGTGTCCTACCTTCTAATTTCTTTGATGCCCCCTCTGGTAGTAACCCTCCTGCAACTACTCTGCTCCTACACTCTGCCCCACAATTCTACTTCAAGGAGATCCCAGTGCATGAAGCCAGAACCTATATTCGGAAGGCCATTCACAATGCAGGCTACAGCGGTGACTCCCTTGACCTGAAGTTGTTAGCGCTTGTCCTTGAAGAAGTCCTTGAACCCTTGACAAAGGTCCTCAATCTATCACTAAGGATGTCCCAGTTCCCATCTTGCTGGAAACAGGCGACCATCACACTGATACACAAAAGTGGAGACAAATCACTGCACTCCAACTACAGACCTATCTCAATCCTCCCTCCATTGTCTAAGGCCCTGGAGCGCATCGCCTCAGACCAATTAGTCAAGTACCTGGAAAAATACAACATCCAGTGTCCTAAGCAACATGGTTTCCAAAAAGGGCACAGTACCACCACTGCACTATTAGAATTCACAGGCTTCATCCATACCACACTTGATCAAGGAAACTGTGTAGGGGTAGTATTCATCGACCTTACGAAAGCCTTTGATACCGTGAACCACCCACTCCTACTCAAGCAATTATCAAACATTGGGCTCTCCAATGAAGCACTGCTCTGGTTTTCAAGCTACCTTGGGGAGAGGGTCCAGCGGGTTAGGATTGCCAGTGTTACCTCGGAAGAAAAGCCTGTCCTTTCAGGGGTCCCACAGGGGTCCATCCTGGGGCCACTACTCTTCAGCCTCTTCCTCAACGACCTTCCCAGTGTCTGCCAACAGAAATTACTGCTCTACGCCGATGACACAGTCATGGTCACCAGCCACCAAAACACAGAGCTCCTCGAGAAACAATTACAGCTTGAATTCATGCACATCGAAGAATGGTTCAAGTCACACAAACTGGTCATGAACTACAGCAAAACAAAGGTTATGACCTTCTACAATGCCAGGAGCAAGTACAAATCCCGTGACCTCACCATCCTAAACCAAACAGGGACCTTACTTGAACACGTTCCTGATTTTAAATACCTAGGTGTCACATCGGACAGCTCACTGTCCTACCATCGGCACATAGATTCTGTCGCCAAAGCCACCAACATCCGTATAGGCCTGCTCTACAGGCACAAACACTGCATGACTCCTGACACTCTCTGGTTGGCTATCAACAGCTCTGTCACCTCCATCATTGATTACGGGCTAGCAATTTATGGCTCTGCCTCCGCAGAATTACAGTTGCACTCAACAATGCATGCAGGCAGCTAACTGGGGCTGATCGATTTACACACGCTTGTGACCTGTACACTCTGACAGGATGGCTACCTCTCATCAGCCGGATACAGTATCAAACCTGCCTCTTAGCCAAAAAAGTCCTCCTCGGGGCCATGCCCCCGGGCATTGAAAAGCTACTTATTGACCACCACAGCACCCAGAGAACTAGAAGTTCACAACAACTAACCTTCCTTGTCCCCAGATGCCAGACTACCATGGGCCAGAGGACCTTTGCCCACAGAGCACCACAGTGGTACAATACTCTCAACAAAGAAACTCTTACTGCTGCTACTCTTGGCCCTTTTAAGAGACAACTCCGACTTCATCTCATTTCAACTAGTCGTTGTGACTGCCTCGCCTAATCGGGGGCCCACCGTTCACTGCCCTCCACTTCAGTCTTGAAAGCTATCTTTCCCGCCTTGCCTCCTTCTACCTGCCTACTCCTTGCCCCCTATCCCTTTCCTCCCCTGGGGCATTTCCTGACTTCTATCCCTCCTCTCCCTCCCCTTTAGAGCTCCTACCCTCACCCTCTACCCTCCGACAATGGCCTTCCTGCCTGCATACCCCCTTCCCTCTCACCTGCAGTGCTTATTTCCAAGATTGCCCTTGGCTGGTATGTCATGCTACCTAATATTTGGCACATTTTGAATTACTGGAATTTCCTAAGCCTCAGTCTCTTACTTCTTGTTATTGTGTAACTGTATTATTATGTTAACCTTTGTATGTATGTATGTATACCCCCATTCCTTCGACGTGGAACCTTTGTAAACGAGCAGTTCCTGCTCAAAGGTATTTGTAATCCTAGATTTCAATAAAATAAAAAAAAATAAAATAAAAAATAAACTAATTCTTTTTAAGCACGCTGCTCATGGGCTCATGAAACATAGCCTACATCATGTTATTCTTAGTTCTAACTGTTGGACTACTGTATATAGTCTACAGCTTTACCCCCATAATGTATCTTATAGAAGTAAGACAGATTTATTAAGTACTTGTATTAAGAGGGGTGGTGCCCTCCAAAGGATGTTAATTGTATCCTAATGTATTACATCAGGAACAGTAACTGTATATTTGTTGAGATATACAATAAATATAAAGTATAAAAGAAAAAGTACTGGGACTGATCCTCTTCCATGTCTACATAAGTGACACAGCTGAGGAGCTGGAAAGAAAGGTGTGTCTCTTTGCAGATGATACAAAAATATGCAACAGGGTGGACACTTAGGAAGGGAATCTGGGGAAAGTAGAAGAATGGTCTAGAGTATGGCAGCTGGGTTTCAGTGCCAAAAAGTGCAGGGTATGCACCTGTAGCAGGGAAACCCAGGAGTTGAGTCTAAGATGGTGGGGAGGGGTACTTACAGTCACTAAGCAAGAACGAAACCTCACAAGGCAGTAGGAAAGGCTAGTAGGATGGTGGAGTGCATTGGGAGGGTGATTTTTATCAGCAGGAGGAGGAGGAAGGAGGTGGTGCTGCCATTGTTTCACTCACTGGTGAGGACCCACCTGGAGTACTATGTCCAGTTCTGGAGGCCACATCTCCACAAGAACATTGACAGGGTGGAAGCAGTACAGGGGAAGGCAGTCAGAACTCAACATGTGCTTCCTGAAGGACAGGAGAGTGACAGGAAACATGATTGAGGCCTACAAGTACCTCACAGGTGTGAGCAAGTTGCAGGTGGGGTGTCTTTGTCAGAGAAACAAAGGCACTAGAGCATGGGAGCATGTAGTGAAGCTAAGGGGGGGGGAAGTTTAGAAGAGATGCAAGGAAATACGTCTTCATGGAATGGGTGGTGGATGATTGGAAATGCCTACCAGAGGGGGTTTTGGGGAGTTTCAAGCATGTGAGGGATAGGCACAGGGACAAATTGGGGAGAGGGAGGGACACCAGTGACCAAATAGGGTCAGAGGCATCAGAATAGGCAAGGAAAAGTGGCAGACTAGATGGTCCTACCAATCCTTTTCTGCCAGCGGTCTGTTTCTCTGTTAATCCTACGTTTGGTGGGCAACTGCTTAGCTGAGGCTATCTGCCGGCTCGGGTGTCAGTCAGAGCCTTGTCCACAGACAAAGCTCCACCTGCAGCAATCTAGTCCCCTTAGTAATAGTAAACACTTTGCATAACATCACAAAGGCAGTACAATGAACCCACGAGAATGAACCCAATGAACAGACGAGGCATACTGATGAGTCCTGGTAGGACGAAACACATGTCTATGTCTTCTGTTGGCACCCTTTGCAAACTGTGTGAGAGGCCTTTCGGCACCATGCATTTCTGCTTAAAGTTGAACCAGCAAAATATTCTGTGGTGATTTGCATATGCAGCCTATGATGCTTTGCATGTGTGATTTTGTATTACAATGAACCCATGACCATCAGGACTGTTACTAAGTGTGATCAAGTCCAGAAAGCCTCCAGTATTGTCCAGTCCCTAAAAGGGCCACTGAGACATAATGCATCTGCTCTCAAATTATAGTTCAAATACAAGAACTCAATACTAGCCCATTGTTTTTGTGAAGAACCAGTTCTCCCCCACAAAGCTATACCCCACCACCTAAGCCTTCTGAAGTAGATGTTATAAAACATAGAAGAAACATTAAATTAAATCCCAGCAACAGAACTACTGTACCGAGAGATTACTTCGTTCTCCATATCTGTAAACTGAGATTATTGCTAAACTGCTGGAGTTATCCCTATATAATAAAGTGGCACATTTACACTTACTGCCTCTGGTTAAAGTATTAACATAAAACAAATGCAAGAGCTTGTGGTAGTTTAAAACAAAGCCACTTCAGTCAGTGAGTTGAAGAAACCAAACCTTCAGTTTGTGAAATACACAATCCGAATTAAGCATGTTAACAGTGCCTAAAAAACTGATACTGTACCAGTATCCAGCACAGCATCCTAAAAACTATCATGTTCCCTCTTCGACTGTCATCCCGTCATTCTTCACTTTGCTGTCTCAATTGCTCATCATAGTTTCAGCCACCCATTTACCTTAGTACAGTAGATTCTAATAATATAGATCTTGCCATTATTTAACGCCATATCCATGTTCTGCTCTTTTGTTCACATCCTGTATGTATCTTGTGATTAAACTGTAAAATTGTATATACTTTGAATTTACCATGAAACCCTTATGTAAGTCTTATTGTCGATGAAGAACCTTTTGTAAATTAGCTTGTATGGCTCAAAGGTATTGTATCTGATTATCACAAATAAATAACTATACAGTTTTGAGATGGACTGAGTAGACCATCGCATGTTTCTTTTTTTTTTTTTTGGATATTTAATAGTTTATTACAAGGACTGTAATACAACAGGTGCACAACCATAATCAAAAACATTTGAACTTTAAAGTAGGTACATTGTAGAACCAGTTCAGCAAATAACAATTCCAGTTCCAGGCTTGGGTGGAGATGATAAAACCTGGCATTATAGCCCTCACTGAGATCTGGCCCTCTGCAAAAAACTCAGATGCCTCGCATCTCAGTAGATGGCTACAACACCTTCAGACAGGACAGGCTAACCAAGCACAGGGGTGGTTGCCTTGTCTATGTTAGGAATGACATTAAAGTCCAGACCCTGGACAACAGCATGTACTCCAATGAGGCCGAAATCTTTAATCTAAAACTCACCATAGGGCAACAAAGCAAGGTCCTGCTGTTCATACATACCACCGGATAAGCATGCCACTGGCCTCAAACTATTTGTAAACAGCCGGCAACAGTTGGGCATGAACTGGGAACAAGTCATTGTATGAGACTTTAACACCAACTGGCAGTCCCAGAAGGAAACTCACACAAGAGACCTTATCTCCAGCCTATACCTCACCCACCTGGTCACCCATGCCACCCAGCTTAACTACAAAACAGGTACCAGTTCACTCATTGACTGGCTCCTCTCCTCCCACCCAAAGCACATATCAGAATTATCTGTACTGCCAGACAGCCTCAGCGACCACTCCCCAGTCCAGTTCAGCTGGGCCAAGTTCACCAAACTCCCTCCCAAGGTTTCTAGAAACAGGGCCCTGAGGCCTGGGCTACTGGACACCTTTAAACACTATTTAACACAGATTGACTGGTCACCACTTGACAGAGCCACTGATGGCAACCAAGCCTTGAAATTCCTAGTCACAGCCTTCAATCGAGCCTGTGACATATTTGCGCCTTTCAAAACTAAAGAAGCGAAAGGAACTCACTACTCCTGGCTCTCCAGCTCCCTAACTCACCTAATACATAATCATGACAACCTGTGGCATAAGGCCAAGTCATCCAGAAAACAAGCTGATGTCATTGCATACAGGGCAGCTAGAAACCATTGCACCAGGCTCATCCAATCTGCCAAAGCCATGCACTACAAGGACCTTCTCACCAAGAATTGGGGCTCTGGTAAGGACTTCCGGAACTCCATGAAATCCCTTACAGGGAGAGCTGCCAGACATGATCATGACCTCTGCAGGGATGATACAGGAACCCGTTGACCTAGCCAACAAGTTCAACGCTACCTTTATGGATCTCTCAGGAGTGCTACTGGCCAGTTACCTAAACCTGGCTACCAATCAAGCCTCCCCCTCTACACCAAGAACTGAGTCACCGCTTGTCTACTTCAAACAAGTCACCAGGGCTGAGACCATCAAATACATCAAGCGAGTCATTGGAAAGATGAGGATGGGGAGTGACCAAGTCAATATGAAGATAGTAGCCCTTGTCCTAAATGAGCTTGCCGACACGCTTACTAAGGTTTTTAATGCCTCACTCAGGTCAGGTGTGTTCCCTGACAGCTGGAAGATGGCCTTGGTCACACCTGTTTTCAAATCTGGAGACAGAACCAACACCTCCAACTACAGGCCAGTATCTATCCTCCCCTCTCCAAAGCACTAGAGAGGGCAGTCTCTGACCAACTCACACAGTTCCTCAAGAAGTACAATCTAATGTGCCCCCAACAGCATGGCTTCTGAAAACACCACTCCAACCTAACAGCCCTAGTTGAATACACTTCCCAACTACATGATGCATTAGACAAAGGGATGGCAGTGGGGTCAGTCTTCATAGACCTCACGAAGGCTTTCAACACGGTTAACCACAACATGCTCCTTTACAGCCTGATCTCAACAGGTCTATTCCCAGACAGAGTGGCATGGTTCAGCAGCTACCTTGCCTATCAGTCTCAGCACATCAGAATTGGTGACTCATTCTCTGCTCCCAGGGAGATAAACACTGGAGTCCCCCAAGGATCAATCCTAGGGCCACTCCTTTTCAGTCTCTACATCAACACCTTGCCCACAGCCTGCCTGGCACACATCGTACTTTACGCAGACAATGCTGTCATTTCGGCTCCTGGCGAGGATCAGGATACCATCACCTCCCTACTATAAGATAGTTTCCACAAGCTTGAATCCTGGTTCTGCAACAAAAAACTGTTGCTCAACCACAAAAAAACAAAGAGCTTGCTGTTCACTGTCCCACAGAAAAAAAAAGAAGTTCCACCCCTTGCTTATACAGAATCTTAATGGTGAAGCTCTAGAGCAAGTATACTCCTTTAAATATCTGGTTCTCATTGACGACACTCTCAACTTCTCTAGTCACATAGACCATGTGGTCAAGACCACTAGTATGAAACTTGGGGTGCTATACTGCCACAGGCACTCCATGACACCTGACTCACTAAAACTTGCCACGAGCAGCTCGGTCCTTGCGTCAATTGACTACAGCCCACCAATATATGGAGCAAGTTCCAACACTGCACTCAACAGAATAAAATCCTTACTAAACAAGGCCTGCCAGCTGACCCTAGGTGCTGAATCTTCTATCCACAACTGTGGCTATACTTCTAATCAGGATGGCTTCCTCTCCATCTTAGAGCTCGCTACTTGACCTTCCTGCTTGTTAAAAAAGCCTAACTAGGACTTGTGACACCATCTTTATGTGAACTATTTCAGTGGGCTTTACCAGCCAAACCTACCAGGAATGCAGAGAAGGGTGGGCTCCTGGTGCCTTTTAAATGCACTACCCTGACCCAGACATCCATCTTGTACCAAGGGCCTAAATGGTATAATGGGTTACTGGCATCCCTCATGGAAAGCAGTAAAATTGGCCTCTTCAAAACAGGACTCAGGACTCTGCTGCATTGTGAAATGGCATGTGTTTACTTCAACTAGCCTATAACAGGGCACTGTAGTCTGAATCCACCTCCCCTCACAACCCCCACCCCCCTTACATATCTCCTCACCTGACCACTGCCTGCTCCCCTGTCTCCACCATTCTTGTCCACCCTCACCAACCTCCCACTAAGCTCCCAGCTGACCACCCCAGTACCCCTCCCCACCCCCTTTCTCTAGATGTTCCACCCTCATCAGCCTCCCACTAAGCTCCCAGCTGCCCACACCCCAGCAGCCCCTCCTCCCCACCCCCACCCCTTTCTCCCACACTGCCCCTCCTACAGCTTCACCTACCCTTCCAACCATCACCTCCCTCAATTGACAAAGCAGACCTCAGGCTGCCTCCCCCCATTCCCTTCCCCACCATATCAACTGACCCCTACCTGCGCAATCAGCACTACCAGGGGATTAAGGCAACTTTCCTCCTGCCAATATTGAGCACTTTGTTTGAAACTGTATTTTGTATAAGTTGTGTCATGAATACTTTTAGCTGTAACCAGAAACAAACTGTCCTTTGTAACCAATTCTTACTGTACTTACTGTCTGTAATCTGTATGTTTCACACAACTGTTTCGTTTTATTTATGACCTGGAACCTTTGTAAACGAGTCCCAGGACTCAAAGGTATTAATCCCAAACTACAATAAATAAAAAAAAATTAAAAATAAAATTCATGTACAGGATCTGCATGTCTACCTGCATAGACTACAATAAATTGAAACAACTGCAACATCCTTTTGTCAATGAGGCAAGAGGGGGACACCCCATGTCTAACAGACAAAAGTGAAATAGTAGGGGACTTCAGAGGAATACCCTCCTACCTTTAGTATAGCATTATATCTAGTACTGTTCCTCTAGTTAAATAGTGTCTAAACTTAGTAAGGGATAGCCAGTCAGTACTGCTTATCTTCGGGGCTGGTGCACTATCAAGGTTGCAGTTTAACTAAAAACACTGTACTTTAACCCCCATAAACCATCACATACACTCCTTCTCAGTATGAGAATACACATAAATACCAGTCTGAAAAGGGATGACATCCAAAAGCCTGTTAATCACAAGCCCTGAGGAAGATCATTCCCCTTGAGGTCCCCCCAGACCCCAACACCAAGTCTGGAAACAAAACTACCAATATAACACCTGTGTAATATTTTATTATTACAATATTAAACATTTTTAATGTTTTGAAATAAACAAGTCTCATATGTTTCCCAACCAATTGAGAACATTAATCCACATCTAATATACAAGGTAAACTTTACTAACAAAACAAACTAGAATGCTGTACATCTCGTATGTCCCCCCCAAGACTGCCACTCATTATCCCAGTCTGCTAGCTGGTCTAACACAGAGGTACCCTCTGTCTCCTCTACTATCAATGTGAACCACCTAGAGTGAAATTTATCCTGCTGAAGTTTGAGTGAGACCATGATATTCTCCACTGATCTCAGTTTTCTACAATTTACAAGCCATGCCAGTATATCTGGTTCACGAGTCGTCAACCAAAACTACATGATAGTTTCCAGCATGGCCACTGTGAGTATAAGGAAGAGATCCCTCTTATCCCTTCTCTAGGCTCCCTTTGGAGGGATCCCCAGCACCTCTTGTTCAAACCTGAGAGGATTTGTATTTGCAGTACATATGTTACCAATCGACTCACCTCTTCCCAGAAATATTGAAGCTTAGGACACTCCCCGAAAATATTTATTTATTTATTGAAACATATCGGGATTAATACCTTTGAGTCAGAAGACTCCTTTACAAAGGCTCCACATCATAGAATACAATAGTAAGACATTGATTAGACATTACAGGGAGTAAACAATGGTGTGACAAAATATCACACTGTACAATAGATACAGAGTATAGTACATACAGGAAATGTGGTTCAGGATATTTACAACAGTCAGGTGCAAAACAAAGTATGAAAAGGGGTAGTACCCCTCTGACCACATTTCTGCCAGCACCAGTCAGTAGGGCCTCCACCTTGCTTCCTTCGCTGCAGTAATTCCCAACTCACACTTTGCCTTTTCCCATTCCAGATAACATTTTTGACAGCTTTTTCAAGCTTGGACCATTCTTGCTTAGGAACAGAGTGGCAGTGTTTAGCAAAGAAATAAGAGCCAGGTCAACATGTTTATTTTAATAGTTTCATTCCTGTTTATTAAAGAAAGGAGCAGCAAGTGCCAACTCTTAAGGTCTGTATAAATTTCTTGATGTAACTTGCTGTAGTTGACCCGGTAAAGAGAGGTCAAATGTTTAGGAAGGATTATACCTAGATACATAACTTTATCTTTGTCTCAACTATATTTATATCTCTGTTTAAATTCCTGAGGTACACTACCACAAATGTGTATGATTTCATATTTAGAAATATTTACCTTGAATTCTGAAATGGTGCCATATTGAGCTAGTAGATGCTCTAAATGGGCCATATTCTTAGACCATCACATGGTTAATCCCAGCTTCCCTTATGATGTTGTGAAGTCCAGCAAACTTTTTCCACCTCTGTTGGGTCACATAAGGAATGCCCAGGAATATGTGAAAATGTTGACCTTCCTGCATAATTTGGCCTCTCCATTTAGCAAGCTGCAGGATTTGGTCTCTTGTCACAACACCACTGGTTACTATTAAGAGGGTCCGTGAGTCAGCTGACATCTACAGTCTACCAAGCGGTATGATCCTGTAGAATTTCTGGATCCCCAGGGGAAGGTCCTTGCCCTCCATTTTTAGAGTTTCTAGCAGCCATTCTCCTATAAACATGAGGGGGTGATCCCTCTCCAATCTCTTCAGGAGACCCTGGATCCACAAGCCAGCTGAATGGGCCTGGTTTTCAAGAGTTTCCAAGTGTGTGCGTAAATGCTGATTCTGACACCGTAGAGTGGCTGTCACTCTTGAGGCTGTTGCTGCTTGTGTTTGTGTCTCCCCTAGTTCTTGCTTCACTTCATCTACTGTAGTTTTGATCTGGGTTATGTTGCTATTAAAAGCATCCACTGTACCACTTAGGCAACTGAGTGATGAGATTAGGTACTGGGTTTTTAGACCTAATTTTGCCAGTGATTCCTCGACCGCAGCCAGGCCTCCACCTCCAACAGCAAGGGCTGAGCCCCCAGACAGATTTTTCCCTTTCTCTGAGTCACCTGTGGTCGCAATCTTCTGAGAACTACCCATATTATAGAGATTTTGTTGCTCTGTTGAATGGTGCTAGTTTGAAAAGTCGCCAATTGATGCAAATAGTATTTTAATCTGAAATATGAAGATAATGATTGGAGCTACTCTGCATGGCTGCTGCACTGCTCGGACTTCACATTGCCCACCCCCCACTGCACTTTAAGGTAAGGATGAGCCAATTAGGAATTTCGGTTCTGTTGCTCCTGCCACTGTGCCAGGTGCCGAGTTTTAAAAAAAAAATCTGACTGGAGGACGAGAAAAGGGAGGAGGAGGAGGTTGGAATTGACTGGGGTGGGGGAGGGGTGGTTTATGGGTGCCATTTACCCCTATTTGTAGCCTGTTGAACCCTAGTGCCAAGGACCCAAAGTGTCTTTGGTCAAAGTGTCCAAACCGAACCAAAAACAGGGGGTCCAAAATGAAGCCAAAACTAAGTTTCCAATTTCCACATTCGCTGACCCTCACTTTAAGCATTTTTTTGCTAGGCCCCAGATAATTTTCACATGGACTGCCTGGCTGATGCAGGTTTTAGAGCCTGTTGGCATCCCTTCCTGAAATGCCTCTTAATAAAAAACTCTTGTATAGAAACACAGGCATGTGTTTGTACTTTAAGGGTTCTACCCCTTTCCTTTCCTATATTTCATGATTTCTTTTAATTATTTTAAATGTTACTTTCACTTATTTCATCTCTTAAAGTTGTACTCTGTCTCCTCCTTACCCAGTAGAGGGTTAATTTTTGTTATTTCAGAGCAACCCCTCTGTTGTTTATGCTTACAAGTGCCTGCAGATATGGGCTTTGTGTTTGGAGATTGATGGTGCATGTAACTGTTTTGTACAGATCGTTATCATTCTTAGCCAGAAAATTACTTTCTTATGAGAGTTGGCCTTAAATACATTTGGTGGTAATTAAGAAATCCTTTCAACAGGAATACTTTTGTTTGCATGCTTCTAACTTGCATTTTGGTTCATTTAATCTGCCTGTCATGTGAACCAATCAGAATGAGAATAGGGGAAGAGAGAGACGTTTCTAACTCAATCCAGATGTTCTGTTTTAAACTATCAGACATAACCACAAAGTGAACGGATTTTCAGACATGCTATTTAAAAAAAAACTTAAAAATTGCCCATGATTATAAGTGCTACAGATTTTAAGTATGAATAAAACAGAAAACTAGTTTTGCTACAGAACATTAAAAAGAGAAAAATCAGCCAATCGTGGGTAGTTACACTCATGCCAGAAAGCAGAAAAAAGAAAACTGCTGTAGTTTTAAGAAAATTTGTGTGCTTGGTATTAGATGCAACTGATCTTTCACACTGCTATTCACATCTCAACAAACTGTTTAGAAATGTATATACTGTTATGTGTGAAATGGCAGTGTTCCATTTAACCATTCTCCATGTATCAAAAAACTAACAGATTTTCAAAGTGGCTACAGAATTTTTACCCAGTTCACTGAAATGGAAAGAAAAGGCCTTAAGGGTGGAGGATCTATTACATTTATATTATAGGGGTGCCGTAGCGCCCTTATAGTTAGTGTTGAGTAGGGTGTTCAATGTTAAACCCCTAACTTTGCACCTTAATAGTTTTTTGTTTTTTTTTTTTGAAATTTAAGTTTATTAATTTTCAACATACCAACCAAAACAGAACCAATATAACCAAAATGATAACAGGCTGAACAACACAAAGTACCCCTCCCCCCCCACTAAACCCTCATACCATATAACAATAGATACCATATACATCATATCACAAATACCAAACCCCCACCCCCTGAGAGAAATATCAATACCTCCTAGGAAAACCCCTCGAATTAACCATAAGAAGAATCAAACAAATAAGTCTCAACCTGTAGAACCAAGACCCCACCCCCCACCTAATGGGTGCACCATCGTAAGACCAACGGAAAGCCCTCTTAAATCTGGATATCATAATATATCTGGGACAGTATAACAGTATTCACAGTCCCATGGCTCATATAAAAACAGATAAAGGATCTAGCATCATCAAATATACAAAGATAGTAACAATATACCATATACCATATGAGGGCAAAGGGATCGGGTTATCAGGTCCTGACATTACTTCAAACACATTGCCTGTAATTTGCCCCACCTTTTGTAGAACAAATCCATCCGATCCTTAAAACTGGCAATCAAACTCTCAGATTGGAGAAACGACATCAACTCCTTCAGCCAATCTGCATATGATAATACCAGCTGGTCCTTCCAGTGCCTTAAGACCAGTTTCTTAACCGCCATGGACACCAAAGCCATATGATAACGACATTCTACAGTATGTATACCAGAAAAATCTCCCAAAACACAGACTTCAGGACAGAAATAATCACTAAGGCCTAGAAGGGGATCCAGATTCCTTTGAATTAGTGACCACAATGGTGCTACCTTAGGACACTCCCAAAAATATGAATTAAATTACCTCCACTAGTGAGCATCTAAAACAGTCTGCATTGGAGACCATTTTACGCTGAAAAAGTTTAGCAGGGGTATAATAAAGATTATTCGCGATATAATACTGTATTAATCTCAACCTGTCTTGAGTGTGGTATCTATGCAAGTCACGCCAAATGTTTGTCCAAACCAGGCTGGCATCAGGAAGGAGGTCTGCCCAGACCGAAGAGCCCACAACCCTCTCAGGTACCGCAAAGTTTAATAAGTGTGAATAAATTAAGGATACAGAGTGGGGCTGGGAAGCAAGGTTCACAATATTAGTTAGGAAAGGTTGGACTTCCGATTGCCTAAAGCAAGTACCGAATTTAGTGCTCACTAGGTGTCGAAGCTGGAATACCTTAAAGATTCCCTTGCTAGGTATACCAAATTTATTAAGGATCTCATCTGATGGCATTAGCAGGGCACCTTAATAGGTTTGGCAGCGTTTGACAAAATTAACCGAAATTTGGCATGTTGTCTAGCAGGCAAGGTCTAATCTGTGGAACATTTCATGATGGCTGCTTTTGCAGTTTCTGAGATCTGCATATGTCATTTTCCTGTAGACGTCTAATGTTTTTTTCCTATACTTAAAATGGGATTTGTTTTCTGTCACAGCCTACACAGAACAGAATTTTTTACTAAAACTTTCAGGGTAGGAGCGTGTTGTGGCAAGGTAGTGCCTTTGGAAGGTTTCGTGAAAAAATATTAAATGGTTCCCAAGTTATAAGGATTTAAAGTTTTGTGTTTTTCTGTTCTAAGCCTGCTCAGTAGGGTTTTTGGGACAACGTTCTGATAAGACACAAAAATTTGGCATTGCGAGACCATTTTTAGTTACCTGAGATGTTGTGCTTATGACACCCACATTTTTTTTGTTTTTGTGACAGCCACTGTCTTATCAGTAACAGACTACTAATGCAAACTTTTATTACAGCAATAATAATAACCAAAAAAAACCCATGAATTTTCCTCATTAGAACATCCTGGTTCAGATTCTGAAGCTTGTTACTATTAATCATGTTTATAAATGTTTTACATATTTCTCCTGGCCATGTTAATGTCTTTTCCATTTTTTGAATCATGACACGCTTTTCTGTGTTGCACCATTAAGGTGGTGCGAGACTAAATTTGACTTGTGAAACTATTTTTTAATTGTGATTCAGAAAAAAAGTCTGCTGGAAAAGCATTTTAATTGCTCAGCATCATTTTTCATTTTCCAGCAGAAAATTAGTTTCTTATCCTGAAATTTGATTGCACATCAGAATTTTTCATTTTGCAGCAGAAAATTGGTTTCTTGACATGAAATTCAATGGTGCATCATAGGCCCAATATTCAACAGTTTGCACAAGTGCTAATGGGTCAAACTGGGTTTTGCACTGGAACCCAGTAGTCAAAAGGCTCTGCTGTGCAGGCAAATGTGGTAGTGCCCACGCAAACCAAAACAGAGGGGCATGCAAATGGTGGGGTAGGGACAGGAATATCGGTGCAAGTTGATATTCAGAAGATTTGGGTAGCACAAAAGGGTTTTGCTTGGTCCTTTTTCACCACACACATGCCACCAAAGAAAACCTGCTTTTACTCTACACAACCCTAGCAGCTTTTGGAGGTGCAATACAGCCAACCAGCCAGTTGGCCGCTGGGGGAGAATACCCACCTCTGTGGTCCATGTCACCCTGCCCTCTGATCGCCAACCCCATAGTAAAAATGAACATCCCTGGTGGTAGTGGTCCCCTCTCCAATCACCAGCCCCGAAGTGAAATCTCCAATTCCTTGTGCTAGTGGTCCCTCCAATCACCAGCCCGAAAGTGACTTCTTCAATCCCTGGTGCTAGTGGTCCTCCCCTTCTGATCGCCAGCCCCAAAGTGAAATCTCCCAATCCCTGGTGCTGCTGGTCCCCCCTTCCCCTGATCACCAGCCCTGAGGTGAAATCTCCAATCCCTAGTACTACTGTCCCCCCTCCCTCCAATCACCAGCCCCGAAGTGAAGTCTCCAATCCCTGATGCTAGTGGTCCTCCCCTCCCTCTGATCGCCAGTTCCAAAGTGACATCTCCAGTCCCTAGTGATAGTGCCCCCCCCACTCCAGTCACCAGCACCAAAGTGAAATCTCCAATCCCTAGTGCTAGTGGTTTCCCCTCTCTCTCTCCGATCACCAGCACCAAAGTGACAGCTCCAATCCCTGGTGCTAGTGGTCCCCTCCCTCCCGATCACCATTCCTTAAGTGATGTTTCCAATCCCTGGTGCTAGTGGTCTCCCCTCCCTCCGATTGCCAGACCTGAAGGTGACAGCTACAATTCCTGGTGCTAGTGCCTCCCCCCCAACTGCCAGCCAGGAATTAAAAAAAATAACTCTCTGCTGTCCTATGTTTCCCCCCTTGGCAC
Organism: Neoceratodus forsteri; assembly: GCA_016271365.2. Lineage (NCBI taxonomy): Eukaryota > Metazoa > Chordata > Ceratodontiformes > Ceratodontidae > Neoceratodus > Neoceratodus forsteri. Next base: position 1,558,165,903 of record CM057455.1, read on the forward strand.
CAGGCACCACCCCACTCACTGAATCCTTATCAGCGGTGCCGTGGGTGCATACAACAACCGGCACAGCCTTCTCACACCCTCCTCAACTGGCGATCATGTGTCCAGGCGGGAGTACATTTCTTGTTATAGGACGGTGATATGCCCTGTCCTATAAATAAGAAATGCACTCCCTGCCTGGACATATGGTGGCAAGCTGCGGAAGTGAGGAGGGTTGTGCCAGTCACCGTATGCACCCATAGCACTGCCGATAAGGATACGGTGAGTTGGGGGGTGCCTAGTGCCACGGGGAGGGAAACCACTGGATGCTGGGGAGTTGTTTTTTTATTCTGGGCTGACAAGCAGAAGTGGGGATCACTAGCATCAGGGATTGTAGATGTCACTTTGGAGCTGGCGATCGCGGGGGGGGCACTAGCACCACGGATTGGAGATGTGACTTCGGGGCTGGCAGTCAAAGGATGGATCACTAACTAACATCAGGGACTGAAGATTTCACTTCTGATCTGGAAATCAATTCAGGTTTCTTGCAGGAAAAGCTCCATTGAGCAGGCTTGTTCACAACAAGGTCCTGATTACATAAAAACAGGGACATATACATATAGACAACAATGGTAGGTGCAACACATAAAAACAATTACAGTGAATTATAGGTGACTCAATCTACGGAACAATTGCATGACAGAAATAAAAGATAAAATACAATGCTATGCACAGAAAAATAACAGTGAGATCATATAATGATAATACAGTACAGTAATAAAGTGCATGGTAATAAAATGACAAGATACAGTGCATAATAACATGTTGACTAACTACAGGGTGGAACGGGAAAATACAGCGCAAACAATAAAGACTTAAGCAACAGTCAGCTGGGTGGTTACTATACTCCGTTTGTGTAGCATACTGAATTAGGGTTGAAGGAGTGACTGATTCAGAGGGGTGAGAGATCAGAGAGGTGAGAAATGGGAAGAGATGGGTAAAGCATCAGGATGAGCAGGAGGTAGGAAGAACAAAAAGGGGGGGACATGCATACTATGGAGTCATGGATGGAAAGGTCAAGAAGGTAGAAAAGAGTTAAGTGCATGAGTGTCTGGGGATGAGGTGGGAGTGGATCACAGGAGTGATGTGGGAGTGGAGCACAGGGACATCCATAAAAGGGACAGAGAGAGCAGAGCAGAAGGGGGAGGGGCAAGGGGAGGGCAACAGGGACTGGTGAAAGAGTTTGGAAGGGAGGACTTGGGGAGGGCAGGTGGGGGAGGAAAGGAAGGAGGGGATTATAGGGGAGTGAGAAGTAGGAGAGGAGGGATGGAGGTGACGACAATAAGAGCTAAGCCCTCTGACAATTACATACTATCTTGAAATGTTTAATGACCAGGGTTTTGAAGAATTTAACTGAGACAAGACTAGTGAGCTTGAACACTGCCTGAATGCTATTCCATGCCACAGGAGGGGCATAGGAAATAGCACCCTTGCCAAGGGAGGTGCAAGTCCTAGGCACATCCAGGAGAATGAAAGCTGACTTCCTTAGGGAGTAGGTACTGTGAGAAATGTGAATGAGAGAGGAGATATAGCCTGGAAGTTTGTTTAGAAGGATTTTGAGCATCCACATGCCAAGATGAGACAGTCGGAGGAGGGGCGGGACCACTAGCACCAGGGATTGGAGATGTCATTTCAGGACTGGCAATCAGAGGGGAAGGGACCACTAGCACCAGGGATTGTAGATGTCCCTTTGGGGCTGGTGACTGGGGGGGCACTAGCACCAGGGATTGGAGATTTCTCTTCAGGGCTGGTGATCGGAGGGAAGGGGAGACCACCAGCACCAGAGATAACTACAGCTATAATGGATGGTGGAGGAGGCAGTGCCACACTACCTGGCTCCACTACCCATGCAAATGGGCCCATAATAGGCATGCACATGGCCCCTTAGTACCTTGCATGCCCAATGGGCTCATTTACATGGGTACCTTTGAAAACTGCTAATAGCGCTCCAGTGCTATCAGCTCCTGAACCCAACTTCATAAGCCATGTCGGGGCAGTGCTACCTGACTTAACAATGCACCAACATGGCCCTGTATTCAGTCTGGCAGTGCCCGACTGAATATAGCATCCTCAGACCCCTCAGCGATAGTAAAGTGCAGTGCAGACATTTGCACTTTGCACCTTTCTGAATATCGGGCCCCATGATTTTTTATTTTGCAGCACAAAATTGGTTTCACAGCATGAAATCTGATTGCACAACAGAATTTCTCATTTTGTAGAAATCTGGTTTCTCAGCATGAAATTTGATTGCATATCAGAATTTTTGGTTTCACAGTTCTCAGCATGAAATTTGACTGCACGTCAGAATTTTTTATTTCACGGCAGAAAATTGGTTTATTGGCATGAAATTTGATTGCACGCCATGATTTTTCATTTCACAACAAAAATTGGTTTCTTGACTTGAAATTTCATTGTGCATAAGAATTTTGTTTTTTGTAGCATAAAAATTGGTTTCTCAGCATGAAATTTGATTGTGTACCGTGATTTTTTCATTTTGTGACAAAAATTGGTTTCTTAGATTGAAATTTGATTGTGCATCTTAAGTTTCCATTTTGTAGCAAAAGAATTGGTTGCTCCACATGAAATTTCACTGTGGATCATAATTTATCGTTGTGCATGACAGATTGGTTGCTTGACATGAAATTTGATTGCAGTCTATAGTTTATGGTTTTATGTGGTGAGAAACGCAAAACTAAATGTGACTTGTGAATCTTTTTTAGTTGTGATTAAAAAAAATCTGCTGGAAACACATTTTGTGTCTTGAGCATAACTTGTACTTGCAAAAATGGAAATTGGTTGTTCAATATGAAATTTGATTGTGGATCATAATTTCCCATTGCACAACTATAATTGGTTTTGCAACATTAAATTTTCAGTGAGAATCATACTTTTTTTTTGTTCTGGGGCTTGAATTGGTAGTTCGGCATGAAATTGCACTGTGAATAAAATTTTGCGTTGCGTGACATGAAATTTGATTTCTCACCATAATTTTTTGTTTAGCGGCAGAAAATTAGTTTCTCAGCATGAACATTAACCACCAGGATTTTTCATTTTGTGGCAAAAATTATTTGCTTAACTTGAAATTTGACTGTGCACCATAATCTTTGGTTTCATGGCCTAAATTGGATTCTCACCATGAAATTTGTATTTATTTATTTAGTTTTCGTCTACCGGGTAAGGTGTCGTAGCCACAAAATATGATTATTTTCAGACATGACCCGGGAGGTTACAATACGAAATTGGCAGACAAAACAAATAACAGGTATAGTTCAGAAGTAATCAGCCATAAAACGAAACATCAACATGATGTTCTGTGACATTTGATTGCACATATAGTGAAGACAACTCTTCTCGTGGCAGTGGGCCCTGTGCATTGGCTGACAGATGGACTCTTTTCCATGTGCATCTGCAGTTACATGGAAGTGCAGGGGACACAGAGCCCTGCAATTCCGCAGCCCACCTGACAGCCCCATGAATTCTTGGTATCTGTCACTGCACAGAACTACAGGGCACACAAGAACCCTGCACTTCCATAGATGGATGGAGTATTCCCTTTTTTCCCTTGTTACATGCATGAATGAGGATACGATTCCACCATCTCAAAAAGGAAGGAAATTCTTTGCAGAAAATACTGCATTAATGCACCAGTTAGGATCCAAGTTAATGCCACAAAAGTAGGGAAATGTGGTGTTAGGGGTTCCAGCCCTAACTCCCCCCCCACCCCCAAGCAGCAAAACCTGTGTCTCCAGGCAACAATTTTACGAACCCCAACATGGGAAGGGATTTTGACAGACAATATATTACTTTTGAAAATGCAGGGGTCATATATGTTGCCATTAGCTAATGTGGCCCATTTTGTGTTGGGAAAACTTAAGAGGCAACTTAAGGATAGGAAAGCATCACAGGGCAATTCTAAATAGATGTAAGTATGCAATAGTCAAACATATGCAGAGTGGGAACAGTAATTGGGACACAATTTTACATTTAGAGCTATTGACAGAGTTTGTATTAACCTGAGAGGTGGTGATTTTGACAATTTGTTATTAAAGCTAAAGGGATTCTGTATCTTTACATAGGGACTTGCAAATACCCTGGTCTGAATGATGTTTTTGATTTGGCACCTTACATTAAATAGTTTTGCTCACTGTGGTTGAGATTTCTCCATTTTAAGTATATATTATACAGTGCAGCATACTGGTTCTGTTTGGATACATCAGTGTTAAGTGTAAGATCATATACTTTTACTTTTGCATTTTAATTGGGCAATCTGTTTCATTAATTTTTCTGTCCCAGTTCTTTCAAGAGTCCATCTGTGGTAATAAATGGGATATTTACAAAGGTTAAATGGTGTTTCAAATAAAGTGCAGTAATGCTGCATTTATTTGCACATTTTTTGGACCCATTTGGCAACTTGATTCTTATCTCTTCGGCTCAGTGTGCCTTTCCCGGTTACCGAATTTTTAAATAAATAAATATCTGTACATATGTACATCGATTGATTTTTATCTTGTGGTATCTATTCACTAGATTTTTTTAATTGCTTTTGGGGATGGGAGGCCATCAATTTTCAAACCAGGTGTACGATGTTCAGATTACGCATATAAGGTGTATTGGGATGTTGTCTGTATGCCTTTTGATAAAGGACAGCAGTCCAAAATGCATCAAGGAATTTTCTTGCTTTAACAGCACTGATCACTAAAACCAGCACTTTTTTGCACATTATGTAGGAGCAGCGTGCTGTTTTCAGTGAGGTGGGGAGTGCTGGATTGTTGTGTCATGACTAGACTCACTAGCATTCCAGTGAAATAACAAGACCAAATCTATTTCATGTTTCATTTTTTTCACCATTTTGGTAAAATTCTTGTAACAGAATACTAGACAGTTTCTGACTTTCCAGCACTAGTAGTATTCTTACAAGATTTGTAAAGTTTCTGTCGATCAATCAATCAGTCAATCTATTTGAATAGTCAAAAGGTAAAACAAGACCATTAAGCAGATGTTAATTTACAGTGACTTCCCAATCAGAATGAGTACAGAAACTGGTGCATAGTACATACAAGATCACATGCAGTAGATACAGTAGAATATAGACAGTTCCGTGCCAACTATTAAGCAGAATATTACAAACCTGAATTACAAGTTACATCTTTCCAGTACTGGTTTAAGGTGTGAACACAAGCATTAACTAATGCAGTCTGGTCTCTACAGCTTGACCTCTTTGCATTTGTCATGAGGGAATTAGATCTTTCATATACAATGACATTACAAGAATAGTACCTTGTGCAGAGACTTAGAACACTTGAATCATCTTCAGTCTGAAATTCACAAGCACTCTCTACCTACAGACCCTTCGGCAAGAACTCGAGGCAAAATTTTACGAAGGCACATTTGACTGGCAGCAGGTGCGACACAACGACGCAGCAGGTCTGCTGAAGATGTTCATCAGGGAGATGCCTTATCCTCTTTTCACCTCAGAATACCTTCCTGCTTTTATCGCTGCTGTAGAAAGTATGTATCTGTATCACTGATTCCATGTACATGTTCATGATGCTCCAGATAACAGACCTGATTGTTCAAAACCCTGAGGGTCTGTCCATAGGAAATAGGCAACTCCACTGCTTATGTTCCAGTCTTAGAAAAAAATAAATTTTCAGTCACAGAACAGCACGAACCAAAATAAAGTGCCACTAGGGGCAACACTGGTAGAAAATGGATCTGACATGGAGTTAAATATATCCACCAGTCTTTTATGGATCAGGATTTGCAGGGCTTTTATTATTGAATTATTTTGTCCCTAATGCACTTCTAACTTGGAACTGCACATAATTTTTAGTGAAATAGATATGTAATAAAATATAGGCAACTGTGAATTTTAAGGCTGTTATTTTACTGAGGGGGTTCTAGTGACAGCAAAATTTGTAAATGTTGCTAGAACCCAAAAATGGAAATATAAGCCTTGCAATTAAAAAAAATAAATAAATAAACAGACAGACGGAAGTACTGCATCAGGGAACAGGTGCTGCCGGATAAAAAAAAAATGCAGAGTAGTAAAAAGAAAAAAATTGTAGCCCTCACCGCTGCTGAACAACTGTAAAAATGCTGAAGATGCTAAGATAGCTGAAGACTTAAGGTAACTGGTGCAAAAGCTTTATTTCAGTGCCAGGAATGCAAAAATTAAAACAGTTTTATCAGTCAGTAAAGTGCCTAATGCGTTTCACACTATATCTAGTGTTTTTTCAAAAGCATGACACTGTGCTGATGACCACAGTTTATGGAGCTGTCCTTAAAGCTATACACACTAACGATAAAAAGTACCAATTTATCACATTGTTACCATAAACAGCATGCAGTAAATAACCATGATAAAAGTGCAAAAATACAGATATTACAAACACCCATAAATAAATTAAAAAGAACATCACAGGGTATTAAATAAGCCAAAAATACTGATTAGCAGTTTTGCACATTATAGTGCTAATTATCTATGAAAATACATGGCACACTTCACTCTCACAGTCTCAGAAAGTTCAAGCTACACAGTACTGGAGGTTCAAAGCAGTACTGCTGAGTTTATTTAATGGGGATAATTTGATCCTTCTGTTTACAGATGCATATCAAGGCACTACTTGACTCATTTCAGTATCTTGGGCTAAGACCTTCAGTGTTCCACATTGCTAGTTTTGGCCCCTATCCCAGGCTGCCTGCTTTCACTCTCCTCTCTCTCTCCTCTCTCCCCATCCTCTAGTGACCAAGGATCAGAGCACCACACCCCAGCAGCCCCCTAGGGCTTTTGAAGGAAGATGGTACAGAGTACACAGTGTGTTAGGAGAGAAGGAGGGTTGGGACAGGGAAGGACCTAGTCCCCGGAATGGTAACAAGGAGCCACTATCAGCCCATTGAGGCTTTGGGAGTGGTAACTTCCCCCATACACACTGTTCCCCCAGAGCAATAAAACTGAACATCCAGCTACGCTGGTAAACAAGGCACAACCTAAAAGGAAGGAGCTTGGTAGGAATAGGAGATGGAAGAGAGTAAGTGTACTGAGGACATTGAAACATAGACATTGTTGGCAGAAAAAGATAATCATTCCTTCTAGTCTGCCCTGTTTTACATTATGCTACCCCGGTGCATAATGTCTAGACAGTGACTCAGTAGTCTGAGGAACTGGGAGGGTGTCCCAAAGCCAGGCAGAAGATCTGTGATTTGTCTCCCAGGTGAAATGGCTAGGAGAGTTCTGCCACAGTTCAAGCCCTTGATCAGAGGGGAAGGAGGGAAGCTAGACATTGTGGCCCACCTAGGAACAAACAATTTGGTGAACTGAGCACAGAAGTAGTACTGGAGAGATGCTGGGTCTTTCTTGAAGGGGCAAGCTCAGAGAAGTTACAGACTTGGTAGCCTTCTCAGAAGTGCTGCCAGTGCTATGCACAGGTAAGGTCAGGAAAGCAAGGTAAGATCTTGGAGTTTAATGCATGGCTAAAGGGGTGGTGTGTAGAGCAGGGTTTCAGGTATGAGGGGGATGGAAGCCCTATAGGAAGATAATGGTCTGTTTGCAAAGGGTGGTCTGTATCTAAGCAGAGGGGAAAGCAGCACTGGGTAAATAATTACATGGGTTCATTAGACAGCATTTAAACAAGGCAAGGGGAAGGGCTGTATTGGGGTCAGGTGCAGGCAGTACCAAGGAGGAAACCAAATGCTCCCCCACCCCAAATGAGGCAGAGCTGGGCACCTACAAGGGTGGGGTGGGGGAACATGAAGGGGATAAACATGAGACTGACGAAGGACATCAAAGGCCCTGGAAAGCTGCAGCTGGGTAAATAAAAACCACAGGCACAGAAACCAAACCAGGGGAAGGAGAGTAGGGTAGACCAAAACAGAACAGCAAAACAGACCTCCTGCAAGGCCACATGCATAAATCCCAGGAACCTAGGAAACAAAATGTGTGATCTTCAGGCACTGGTGGCCCAGCTGTTCTTGGCGACAGTAACTGAAGCATAGGCAACACAGTACCGTAACTGGGATATAACAGTTCCTGGCTATACCATCTTTGGAAGGGTTGGCTACAGAGTGTTGCCCAGAATATGATGAATGGCTCGGGGTCATCTCTCATATCCAGGAAATACAAATGTTAAAGGGACACTGTCAACCTTATTTGCATCATATTATTTTTAGGTAAAAACCCACATTTTTATGATTGCCTACTTCCTCTAAAATTGTTACAAAATTGTTAAAAGCACATGTAGTGCCCCTCCACAAAAGCGGTCCCAAGGATGACCCAGGGAATTACAGACCAGTCAGTCTGACCTCCATTGTGGGCAAGCTCATGGAGACCATACTAAAGGAAAGGTTGGTGGAATATCTAGAGAAGCATGGCCTTCAGGATGCGAGGCAGCATGGGTTCATGGGGGGGGGGAAGATTGTTGCAAACAAATCTGAGTGACTTCTTTGACTGTGTCACTAAGACAGCAGACAGGGGCCAAGCGGTATACATCCTCTATATGGATTTCAGCAAGGCCTTTGACTCTGTGCCCCACAAAAGGTTTATCAGGAAGTTGGTGGATATCAGGGTTGGGGAAAAGATGGCCAGATGGGTGGAAAACTAGCTGAGGGACAGAACCCAGAGGGTGGTTGTGGGGGGGGAGGATTGTTATCTTGCACTAGAGAGGTAACCAGTGGGGTCCCGCAGGGCTCGGTACTGGGGCCCATGTTGTTCAATGTCTTCATCAATGACATTGGAGATGGCATTAAGGGCAAAATTTGTCTATTCGTAGATGACACCAAGCTCTGTGGAAGAGTGGACACAGCTGAAGGGATACAGGACCTACAGAAAGAACTGGAAAAGCTGAGGAAGTGGTCCAGGATCTGTCAGCTTGGTTTCAATGCCAAGAAATGCAAAGTTATGCATATTGGAGCCAAGAATCCCAGGACAGAGTACTACCTGTGTGGAGTCTGAGTATTTGCATCAGAAGAGGAGGAGAAGGACCTGGAAGTGATGATAACTAGTGACCTGAAGCACTCCACGCAGTGCAAAAAAGCAGCAGCAAAGGCAAACAAGATGCTGGGATGCATATCTAGAGGGATCAGTAGTAGGAGAAAGCAGGTTATATTGACCTTGTACAAGTCACTGATAAGGCCACATCTAGAGTATGGAGTTCAGTACTGGTGCTCACTAGGGCTGTGCAAATACCTTTTTTCAAATATTTGGCTGAATATTCGGTATTCGGTTCCGAAATATTCATTATTCGGTATTCGTATTCGGGTGGCTGGGAAAGGGATATTTAAAAATAAAAGAGAACTCCCTCCTGGCCAGCATTAATTTTTTAGCCCTGGTGTCTAGTGGTTCAACCCCACCCCCCTGGCCGATTGCCGGTGTAAAATAAAGAACCCCCCCTACCCAGACTCTCAGCAATATCCCCAGTCCCCCGTCCCCAGATGTATAAAACTAAAATAATTCCCTAATTTCCCTGGTGTCTAATGGACCTCCCACCCTGTCAGATAGTGCCCCCACCCATGACCCCAAGCGGGCCACTGGCACAGCCCTCCACTCACCTCCATGGCCGGCAGCCCAACTGAGTTTTCAATGAATGATCGTGTGGTTGTACAAGCATGCGCTGATTCATTGACACTCTTGATTCAGCCACCAATAGCAAGTAGCACTACCAGGGTCCCCTCCCCCCGGGGTCCACAACACCATTTCCCCCCATCCCGCCCCCCTGCCAGTGATTGGAGCAGTTCCCCCCTCCCTTCCAGCCCCTGGTACTGCTAGTTTCTAACTTGCTGGAGGCTGAATCTAGTCAATGAATGAGCGCATGCTTGTACAAGCACGCGCTCATTCATTGAAAACTCAGTTGAGCTGCCAGCCATGGAGGTGAGTGGAGGGCTGTGCCTGTGGCCTGCTTGGGGTCATGGGTGGGGGGGCACTATCTGACAGGGTGGGGGTCCACTAGACACCAGAGAAATTAGGGAATTATTTTTATTTTTCATACATTTGGGGACTGGGGATATTGCTGAGAGATTGGGCCGGAGGTGGGGGATTCTTCATTTGGACCAACAATTGGCCAGCGGTAGGACCATTAGACACCAGGGCGAAAATATTTATTTATTACTGGTCAGGAAGGTGGGACTTTTTTGTCCTTGCGCACGGCCGAATACCGAATACTAACCAAATAGTGGACTATTTGGTATTCGATTCCGAATATTCGAATAGTCCATTATTCGTGGTATTCAGAAATTAATATTAGGTATTTGCACAGCCCTAGTGCTCACACCTCAAAAAGAACATTAACCTGCTGGAGAAGGTCCAGAGGAGGGCTACAAAGATGATTGCAGGTCAGCAGGGTAAGGCATACAAGGAGAGATTGAGGGCACTGAACATGTACTCCATGAAAGACAGGAGAGAGAGGGGACATGATTGGGACCTTCAAGCACTTGAAAGGAATAAATAAGGTTGATAAGGAGAATCTCTTTAAACTGAGTGGCAGCCATAACATGAGGGGGCACAGTCTTAAGGTGGAGGGTAGGAGGTTTAGGAGGGAGGTCAGGAAGCACTTCTTCATAGAGAGAGCGGTGGACATTTGGAATGCATTGCCGGAAGAGGTCATCTCATTGAAAACAGTGGGCAGCTTTAACAGAGGCTGGGGTAGGCATGGGGGGAGGTAAGGATCATATGTAGAGAGGATGGGAGGAGTGGGGAGGGAGGGCAGGGACATTAGCTCAAGCTGTGCACCCTGCAATACGAGCAGACTTGATAGACCAAATGGCCATCTTCTGCTGGCAAAATTAATTGATGTTGCTGTTTTTTTATCTGCCTCCTTGCTTATTAGAACCAAAATGCATGGTAACTTTGTTTTGCTTCATATGACTGAACTACTTAGTGCACACTTCCTGAACATTAGAAACACCCTTAAATAGTGCAGCCACTCATGATACAATAGTTTCCTCTTCTCCCATTTTATAATAGGTGGCTAGATTGTGTTGGGGGTGTTCCAGAGTCCCAGAGTACAGGAAAGATGCAGTGGGAGCTGGTCAAGTAATGTAAATAAGTATGTTTTGGTGTGATAACACTAGTATGATGGGCAGTCAGTTTGCACTTTTTAAAAGGAAAAAAGGATCTGAATCCAACTACCAACTGCATCAACTGTCTCTATAGCATGTGAACAATCATAAAATGTGTTTTTTTAAACTAGGGACACTTTGAGGCCTAAGGGGGTTGACAGTGTCCCTTTAACGTTTGTGGCGCAGCATAGAACACCAGCCCATTAACCATTAATAGTTGGACACTCTGGGAATTGGCTCAGGTGTTGGCAGGTGCTTCCCTCCGAATTAAAGCCCAGCATGGGGACTTGGCAGCCACCTCCTCCCCTCGTTAGCTTTCTTTTTGACATCTGTACTTATTTTTTGTACTGGACAGCCTTGTATCCAGTCCCTAGGTTCCAGCCTTGAGCACCAGATATCAGCATTCCAGTGTTAGCTGAGTAATTGTTGTTTAGCGCAGTGGTCTAAGGCTCTGAGCTGCAAATCTGGTGACATCCAGCAGACCAGACCTGGGTTTGAATCCCACAGCTTCCACTTGCATACTGTGTGATCCTGAGCAAGTCACTTAACTTCCTTGTGCTCCTAGGTCACACCTGGAAACAAGCTCCGGCTTAGTGTGCCTTTCCTGGTTAAACAATTTCCCCTTTCCCTTTCCTTATTGTTGTGTTTCCAGTTTTTCTCTGTTCAATAATATTTTCTTGTACAGTGACTCACTGTTCAAAAAATGTTCACTGTCTCTATATAAGAATGCTACCTGGATTATGCACCTGTGTTTATTCAATAAAAAACCTTAAAAAAAAAAAATAGAAGTGGATGGGTTAAGGGGGGGGCGGTGGTGAGCCTGTGTGTCTGGGAAGGAATTAAGGGAACTGAATACTGAACCCTGGGAGGGCACTGAAACTGTATCACTTTGGGTATAGGTGGTGACAGGCAGAGGGAGGGTGGTAAAAATTGGGGGAGTCTGTGGGACACCACGCCAGAAGGAGGAGGAGATGGACAGAGAACCAGGGGAGGAAATAAAAAGAGCAGTGGCACAGGAGGAAGTTGTATTAGTGGGGGACTTCAAGATGCCTGACGTGGACCGGAGTATTCCAATGGCAGGCAGCCAGTACTGGAACCCAAGCACTGATGGAAGCACCAACACCACTTTCTAGTTCATGGGATTAGAGAACCTACAAGGAAGGGGGCAACTCTGGACCTGGTACTCACAAACAAGTACTCCGCCAGGGAGAAAAGGATCGGGGAACCTCTAGACAGCAGTGGCCAACTTTCATGTATGGTTTACTATTGTACTAAGTCAGTCTCATCACTGTGGCTCTTAGCTTGCACTCCGCATCTCACGTCCACTCCCCATACCTACTGCCCCGACACTGTATCTTGCCCTTACCTCCTACTGACCTCCAAGTTACTCCGTCTATCACCTGTCGCTCTCCTAACCTCAACTTTCCCAGCACCACTTAGGGAATGAGCCTTCTGATCTCCTGCTTCTGCACCCCTTTCCCTCCTCCCTTCACCTGAAATTATTTTTAAGAATTAGAACTTGTAACTTTTGACAGTGCCTGTTCCCAAAGCAGCTGGTTATTTTTCTCTTAATGTGTAATTGCATCTGCTTGTAATTCAACGACTTAGTTAATTGTCTTGTCCAGCTAATATTCCTATGTCAGATACATGTATCTATTGTGATTAGTACTATTGTAACTGTTGTAGTGTCTCTTGACGTGGAACCTTTGTAAAAGAGCTCTTAGCTCAAAGGTGATATCCGAATTGTTAAATAAGTAAGTACTGGGTTCAGAGTATATGAACTTCAGGAGGGCAGATTTTGGGTGGATAAGGATGCTGTTCAGGATCAAGCTGAGGGGTGTTAGCCTAATAGTCTTCAGGTGAAGCTACCTCTGGCTGGAAGCTGCAATACTGGACTTAAGATTTGCAAGAAAGCGAGTTGTGCTCACAACAGAGGGAGGTGAACCTTACAATTTACAATTGTCTTTGGTTTGAAGCAGATTCCTTTGGAAAGTTAATATTCTTCAGGTAGAGGATATTTCTAACTGAAGGGTGAAATAAGGAACTTAGAATAATCAGAAAAGGCAGTCTTTCAATCAACAGAGGGAAGTGGACCTTGCTTTACTTTTGTTACACTTGTTAAGATTTTCAGTGCAGGAAGAGTTTAAACCCACAGGGGCTGAATACTGTTTTCTGTGTCTGCCCTTCTGCACAGCTGACGTGTTTTGGGGCTGACTGCTTTCAGAGCACAAGTCACCAGGCTGTTTTGGGGCTGGGAGGTTTACCTGTGTCTGACTTGATGTTTGGATTTTCTCTGTTTGATTAGCAGGGTAGTTTCTCTGTCAAATTGTCATGTAGGGCATCTTGCTGACAGGAAGGCACTCATCGCAGTGGTAGGTCAGAGCTTTTAGCTGATTGTTTCGTGAGGGCACAGTTTAGGCCCAAACCCTTCCCACCCACCCTCACCCCACCCACCCCTGGAAATAGTTCCTTTATACCTGGGGTTCTGACTTCATCTCCTCAAGAGGGCAAGGTGCATATCACTGTCATATCCTCTCTAGCACACTGCACTGACAATATAAGCATACACATTATATAAATACATATATTTTTATATAACAAACCAATCACACACACACACACACAAAAAAAAAACTAAACAAGGTAGACAGTTATGTGGGGAGTAGTGCAATGTAATGGCTGTGGGGCAGCAGTCTTCTGGGAGTCTTTCTGGAGGCTGAGATGCTGCCCTGTTTGCAGACAACTATCTTCCCTGAGGAAGGAAGTTGCCCGTCTTCAGGCCGCACTGGACAGTAGTAAGGGAACCTCCCCCATCCAGGGAGCACCAGAGCCACCACCACTACCTCAGAGGTTGTGAAGAAAGCACAGCAGTTGGACCACAGTGGGCTCAGGGAGGGTAAGGGTGGTGGAACAGAGGCACACCCAGTTAGTTGTTCCACTCCACAATCCATACACCATTCTGGGGGAGCATAGTTCCCCTATGGATGCACCCACAGAGGAGACTAAGAAGGGTGCAGACAACTGTCACAAGGGAGGCCCTCAGGAAGGAGGCAGAGGGCACCACAGGGAAAGGAAGCAGCTCCTGGTGGGGGACTCAGTTATTAGGGGGATAGAACTGGGGGGGAGCAGGGAAAACTGAAGTAAGATGCCTGCCTGGTGCCATGGCTTGGAGGGACAGGAAGCGCATCCTTAGGATCATGAGAACAGTTGCACGGGAGTCTGAGCTGGACGTCATTGTCTACCTAGGGACAAATGACTTTGTTCATCATGAGATTAGAGCAGTGCAGAAGGACTTTGTAGAGTTGGGGAGGGGCCTAAGACAAGTAGCACACACAGTATCCTTCTCAGAGGTGCTGCCTGTCAGTGGCATGGGTGAGATGAGGGTACTTTGCACCATGCAGTTTAATGAATGGTTGAAAAAATGGTGTGGAGCACAGGGGTTTGGCTTCATTGGGGACTGGGGTTTCACCTGGAGGGACACCAGCCTATACCGGCAGGATGGTCTGCATCTGTCCAGGAAGGGAACAAGTCTTTTGAGCAATCGGTTTAAATACTTCATTGGCAAGCTTTTAAACTAGTCAAGGGGGGGAGGCACTGATAAGCAGCAGGAACATCCCAGCCTCCCCCTACAAAACAGGGTACTAAATGAGAAAAAGACCGAGGTAGAAAGGTCAGTGGGGGATGCTGCTACAGAAGGTAAAGCCATCAGAAAATGGAGAGCAATGAGTACCAGTGCTCGTAGTCTGGGTAACAAGCTTCCTGAATTAGTGGCCTTGATGGAGGAGGAACATCTGGATATCGTGGCAGTCACAGAAACATGGTACACACAGAATCATGACTGGGACGTAAACATACCAGGATACACTATCTACAGGACGGACAGGGAGGGTAAAAGAGGAGAAGGAGTAGCTCTCTACATAAGGGAAGGATTCAAAGCAACAGAACAAAAGGGTAAACAGGGAGGAGAAGAAGAACTGTGGGTCAATTTGGAGGCAGGCAATGGCACCACAATCCGCACAGGGGTTGTATACAGACCCCCTCTCAGGGGGAGGAAATGGACAAGGAAATGATAGAAAGTATACTTAGAATGGCAGATAAAGGGGAGATATTGCTGATGGGTGATCTGAATATGCCAGATGTTAACTGGAGTGCAGTTGTAGCAGCCACTTCTAAGAGTGGGGTTATTCTAGATGCCCTACAGGGGACATGACTTAGACAACTAGTATTGGAACCCACTCAAGAGGGAGCAAACTTAGACCTGGTCCTCTCAAATGGAGATGGAGAGAGGATCACAGATGTAGAAGTGGGTAGCCATCTGGGAACTAGTGACCATTGAACAGTATGGTTCACAATAAACACAGCAATAGAGTCAAGCCATACAAAGGTAAAAGTATTGGACTTCAGGAGAGCTGACTTTGCCAAAATGGGTGAGTGCTTAAGGAATGCACTAGCAAATGGGCAGGAAGGAGGGGTGGAAGAACAATGGGGAATAATAAAAATTGCCATCACAGAGGTAACAAGCCTTTGTGTGAAGCAAATAAACAAAACGATGTAAGAAACCACTATGGTTCTCAAAGGAAGTGGCAGTGAGGGTTCAAGAGAAAAAGAAAGCATTCAGAAAGTACAAGGAATCACAGAAGGACCAGGACAGAGAATTGTATGAGTTAAAGCAAAAGGAAGCTGGGAAGGCAGTCAGAACAGCAAAGGCCCGAACTGAGGAAAAGATAGCCAACTCAGTTAAGAGAGGGGATAAAACCTTTTTTAGGTACATCAGGGAGCCAAGGAAGACTAAGGGAGGATAGTGAGGCTTAATAAAGGAGGGGTGGGCAGAGGTGATGGTGAAAAGGCAGAGATACTAAACAAATATTTTGCTCAGTATTTACAAATGAAGAGGAGGTACCTAAAACAAACAATAGAAACACTCTGGATACAGAAATTGATACCAGCCCATTTACAGAAGAAAGGGTTCTGAAAGAACTCTTAAAACTGAAGGTGGACAAAGCAATGGGGCCTGATGGGATTCATCCCAGAATTCTAAAAGAACTAAGGGTAGAAACTAGTGACACCACTGACTACCCTCTTTAACAAATCATGGGAGGATGGGGTGGTACCTGAGGACTGGAGGAGGCAGTTGTGATTCCTTTACAAAAGTGGGAGCAGGGCAGAAGCAGAAAACTACAGACCTGTTAGTTTAACCTCAGTGATAGGGAAAATGATGGAATCACTTCTGAAGGAAAGAATTGTCGAGTACCTAGAGGCCAGAGGGGCACAGGACCCAAGGCAGCATGGATTCACAGCAGGAAGGTCATGCCAGACGAATCTAATAGATTTCTTTGACTGGGTGACCAAAGTAGTAGATCAGGGAGGGGCTGTGGACATGGCCTACCTAGACTTTAGCAAGGCATTTGACTCAGTTCCACACAAAAGATTAATATACAAGTTAGCCATCCTGGGAGTGGGTCCCAAGATGATAGCCTGGGTAAAGAATTGGCTGGAGAATAGGACACAGAGGGTAATAGTAAATGGAGTCCACTCTGAAGAAAGGGGGGTTACTAGTGGGGTGCCACAGGGTTCAATATTAGGACCGGTCCTCTTCAATGTCTTTATAAGCGACATTGCAGAGGGACTGGAAGGAAAAGTATGTCTCTTTGCAGATGACACAAAGATCTGCAACAGAGTTGATGCACAAGGTGGGGTGGAAAGGATGAGAAGGGACTTGGCAAGGTTAGAGGAATGGTCAAATGTATGGCAGCTTAGATTTAATGCTAAGAAGTGCAAGGTAATGCACCTGGGAAACAAAAACCCAGGGGAAGAGTACACAATGGGGGGTGAGATACTAACAACAACAAAAATGGAAAGGGACCTGGGGGTAGTCATATCAGATGACCTAAAGGTGGGCAAGCAATGTGAGAGGGCAGCAAGGAGGGCTGGGGGGATACTGGGATGCATAGGGAGAGGCATCACCAGTAGAAAACAGGAAGTTATTATCCCTCTGTACAGACAGCTGGTGAGACCCCATCTGGAGTACTGTGTGCAGTTCTGGAGACCCAATCTCTGCAAGGACATAGACAAGATGGAAGCTGTCCAGAGGAGGGCAACTAAAATGGTGCAGGGTCTGCACCAGAAGACATATGAAGAGAGACTAAAGGAGCTTAAAATGTATAGCCTTGAGGAAAGGAGGGGGGACATGATAGAAACTTTCAAGTACCTCAAGGGAATCAACAAAGTTCAAGAGGGTAGCATCTTTCAAAAAAGAGGTGTGCAAGAACAAGGGGACACAGTTTGAAGATAGAGGGGGGCGGCTCAGAGGTAATGTAAGGAAGTATTTTTTCACAGAGAGGGTTGTGGATGCATGGAACGGCCTTCCGGAGGAGGTTGTGGAGTCAAAAACAGTGGTTGAATTCAAGCATGCATGGGACAGCCATAAGGCTATTCTAGGGGGTTGGGGTAGAAAGAAGTAGGCTGCTGGTTAACTAGGATCTGCAGCTTATCCATTAGGTAGGGAAATGGGCAGACTGGGTGGGCCAAGCGGTCCTTATCTCCTGTCAAATTCTATGTTTCTATGTTAGGGAGGCACAGGGAGGAAAAGAAATGATACATAATAAAGAAAAGCTTGCTGGAAATTACAGACTCCTGTTTAACAAGTGGGAAATAGGAAGAAGAGGAACCATATGTAGTTTACAAGGGAGGTGGGGGGGGCGCAGTCTGAGAAAAAAGGGTGGTGTTCAAGAGGTGCAGAGCAAGTCAGATGGGCAGAAACATGGATCCATACCTGCACAAATTAAAGGAGATCACTAGGATGGTAAGGAATGCAAAGGGTGGAGCAGAACTCAAGATTGTAGAGGGAGTTAAGGGGGTTAAAAGGCCTGTTTTAGCTACATAAGAGGTGAGGAAAATAGGAAGAGAAAGTGTCAAGAAAAAAACAGTGAGCAGAGATGATTGGGGAAGGCTGAAATACTAAACAGATAATTCTGTTTGGCATTTACAGTGGCACAAGGAGGGCTACTACTGGAGTGCAGGCTCTGCCCAGGGCTGGAAAGGGATCAGGAATTAACATGGGTTCAATATCAGTTGCAAGTGTACTTGAGGGACTAAGGTCACTGAATGTTGATAAATCACTAGGACCAGATGAGCTGGGTCCTCGGGTGCTTAAGGAGGTGCCACAAGCACTTGTACAGCCACTGACATATCTCTTCAATAGCTCTCTGGAGGCAGGCAGTGTGACAGTCAGTTGAAGAGAGGCTGATGTAGGCCCCTGCAAGAGTGGAGTGAGGGATGAGCTGGTGATCTGTAGACATGTCAGTCTGACCTCATTAGCAGGCAAACTACTTGAATCTAACATTAAGAAAAGACTGCTAGATTTCCTTGAGGCAAGAGGGCTGAAAGAGGGTTTGTGGGAAGAAGATCCAGAGCAGGGCTAGAGACGAGATGATGCTACTGTACACAGCCCTGGTGAGGCCACATCTGGAATACTGTGGGCATTTTTGGGCTGCATACAGGAGGTGAAACAGAGAGAGACTGGAGGGGGTGCAGAGGTGAGCTACCAAACTGGTAGCAAATATTAAAGAATTAACATACAGGGAGAGGCTAACTGACTTGAACATATACACCTTAGAATGTGGAAGGATGAGAGGGGATATTTGTCTTGTTTACATTGCTCATAAAGAAAAGGACCTAGGGGGAATGTGTTGGTCTAGAAACCAAAGGACAGTGTAGAGATACAAGGTACCATACTATCCAGTTAAAAGGGGAAAATTATAAGAACAAGCATTTGTCAATGTCGAATGTTTGCTTGCTGGCATTGGTAGTGTAGGAGTTAGAGAGCTGCATAATAGTAATGGCAGTGAAGTATTGAACTGAAGCCAACCCCACCACCACCCTGCAGAGACTGACAGGCATTGGGGTGTGCCTTTGGGTCATCAGGCATAACGGCCATGCCATTTCACCACACCATACCCTGCAGACACTGACAAGTGTCACGGTGTGCCTTGGGGTCTTTGGCCCTTATGCTCACCCCATTCCATCAGGAAATATGGTGAGATGGGTCCTGTATAGGAGAGTGGGGTGAACTTTGGGGCTGAAGAGTCCAAGGAACACCTCGATGCCTCTCACTGGCTGCAGGGTGTGGAATGGTATGAGCATTACAGGCGAGAATCCCAAGTCACACCCCTGATGCCTCTCAATCTCTACAGGCTGGGGCGTTATGGTCGGAAACCCTAACGCTTCAGGCATTTGTTAGCATTTTCACTCCAAATTTTCAAAAATTTTTTTTGTGGCCCCCACCTTATGAACAGTGGCAATATCAGTTTGTTAGCCGAAAGCTGATTTCGCATAGCGACTACGCCATTTGGCACCACAGGTGCGAAAACACATTTTGAACAGGATGTGAAAAATGACAGGTATACTGTTCATGGGGAGGTGCAAAAAATGGCAGTGTTGAAATTCTGCAGTGAAAATATTAAAAAAACTGGTGAAGTCACGAGTGTGCATAGAAAATGCACAACGCACACCCATAATGCAATTAGTTTGGGGATTTTTTACAGCAGGTTGTCAACACAGGAATTTTGTAACCTCCGCTCATGAACAGTGTCACTGTAATTTTCTTAATCTGTCCCAAACAGTGATTTCCCACAGTGACCACGCATTTCTGCGTTGGAAGTGCGAAAACACATTTCGGCCATGGTGTGAAAAATGACAGCTGTACTGTTCATAAGGAAGTATAGAAAAATGCCAGTGGTGAAAATCTGGATTGAAAATATTAGAAAGCCATGAAGTTACGAGGGTGCGTGGGAACTGCGCAATTGTCGCTCGTAACTCAGTCATTTTATGGACTTATTTCACCAAATTTTTAGCATAGCCATTTTAACACCTCTACTCATGAACAGTGTCACTGTGATTTTCTTAATCTGTTCCGAACATTGATTTCGCACACCGACTGCACCATTGTATGCTACATGGGCGGAAACACGTTTTGGCCGACATGTGAAAAATGACAGCTATACTGCTCATAAGGAGGTGTGGTAAAATGGCAATGTTGAAAATCTGGAGTGAACATATTGAAAATTCACGAACTTACAAGCATGCATAGGAACAGCGCAACGCATGCTCATAAAACAGTCATTTTTGGGAATTTTTCACAAATTTTAAACATAGGGTTTTGGGAGCCTACCTCATGAACTGTGACACTGTTGTTTCATAACCGGTCCTAAAAGGTGGTTCCACGCAGTGACCGCAAAATCACCTTCGGGGCAGATTAATGCCATGACAGTGACAGAATTCATGAGGGTGGGGTCCCAAAAACCCCATGTTGAAAATTTGGTGAAAAAATTCCCAAAAATGCCCGAGATATGCACTAAAGTTGAAAAAACCCTATTTATTACATTATACAGCTTACCGGCATATCCTCAGTTCGCGGTCGGCTTTGAAGAGTGCAGACGTGTTCCCGGTCCACCGAAGATCATGCGCGAGAGCTCGGAGGCAAGTATGGGGTGAGAAGGGGTGTGGGAGGCAGAAGGGTGCACAGAGGGTGGGCGCGGATGGGGGGAGATTGGGTCAGGATAGTCAGCGAAGGAAGGTTTTTTTCTTTTTTTTTTTTGTTCTTTTTTTTTTAACTTAGACGACGCGGGACTTGTGCCATGCTGGGGTGGGCTCCCAGCGTGGCACCTGGAAGGCTGTTTGGGGGGGCCGTGGAGCTGATGGGGGATTGGGCACCCCCAACGGCCATACGATCTGTTGCCACGCTGGGGTGGGCTCCCAGCATGGCACACCTGTAGTCTCTTGGGGGAACAGTAGAGCCGATGGGGGATTTGGCACCCCTGTTGGCCATACACGATCTGTTGCCACACTGGGGTGGGCTCCAAGCATGGCACCTGGAACTCTGTTGGGGAGAGCGCAGCACAGCCGACAGGGGATTGGGCACCCCGTCGGCTATACAGGGTGCGTGGGGAGTATGATCACGAGCACGTAGTATATGGCGTGTTTGTGTGTGGGGAGCCGCATGAGCACGTGATATCTTATTGCTGCTTACTGAAGCATAGCTCTCCCTTTCAACTGTACGGCCACTGCATTTTTAACTGCTGTCATAGACAGCTGCAGCGTTCATTGGAGAACTGCGGCCGTGCCTGCAAACACACTGACTGAATTGGAAGACGGCTGCCACACCTTCAAAAACTCGGATGATGGAACTATGTTTCTTGCACATGCGTGCAAGCAAACATAAAAATTAAAGAGGAGCTTGGTTAAACCAGAGAGTCATCACCATTTAGAATAGCCTTCCAAAGCATATAGTATATATATTGCAAACATGAAGCAATTTGAGGAATCTCTGAACACTTACCTGATCATTGAAGAGATATTAAGATATGGCTATTAACAATTGAGTCATAATGGCTAACGCTGATTGACTTGTAATGATCCTGTGAAAGAGCATGTCAGACAGATCTGATGGATTTTTTCAACTGGGTGATGAAGGCTGTTGATAAGGATCAGACAGTAGACATGCTGTACCTGGGCTTAAGTAGGACATCTAACTTAGTTCCACATAGGTGACTAGTTAAGAAGCTAGAAGACCTAGGGGTTTGGGACAGAGTAAAACAGTGACTCAAGAACTGGCTGGGAAGTAGGAAGCAGAGAGTCATAATAAATGGGGAACACTCAGCAGTAAGAGAGGTAATGAGCAGGGTACCACTGGGGATGGTCCTTGTAGCAGTACTCTTTAACATCTTGATCTGTGACATAGTGGAGGGAATATGGGGAAAATGTGTCTAACTGCTGACAACACTAAGCTCTGCAGCAGAGCGGACAATGAAGAAGGTATTTGGAAAATGAAGGGGGAATCTAAAGAGGTCATCCAGGGTCTGGCAACTTGGATTCAGTTTACAAAAGTGCAGAGTCATGTACATATGTATCAAAAAAAGTACAGGATGTGGGGGGTAAGGGTGGCATGGACATAGGAAGAAAGGGATATGGGTGTAAGTTCACTAAAACTAAATTCCCTATAAAAAAAAAATACCACCAACAGCTTAATCTGGTTCAATTTCAGTTGCTTACTATCTGTATTCCCCCCTCCCCCCTGGTCGCCACTGAAAAAGGGACTTCTAGTCCCAGTGGGCCTACCGAGTCAACAAAATTCAATAAATAAATAAATAAATATTTCTGAAAGCTTAACGTCATCTGCACAATGCAGATAAGCAGCTGAGCTGATGTCACTGTGTTCTGCTACACTGTAGTTTTCAGCTTTACTGAGGTTACTGGGTTCTGGAACTACTAAGCAGTTAAAAAATGAATACTGGGTGGGAAACAGGCTATAATATGGGGCCTTGAAGGAGAACTGCACTGGATCTGTCATGTTTCCCAGTAGAAGCTGCTTTTTAAATACTGATTCTAATTCTGTTACTGTTCCATTTCTGCAGGCTTTTTAGTTATGCCAGCGACTGTTTCTGATCTATACTCTGGTACTAAGTGCCATTTTAGAACTCTATGATGTAGTTATGTCCCGCTCAGCCACAGAGTTCTAAAACAGAACATGGATGCATTGTGCCAACAATAGAAGAGAAGAACGAGGACATAAACTGTATCATACACTTCTAAAAATGGTCCTTACCTGCAGTGTGTAAAGCAGAAACACCCACTAGGGTAATTAGAAAGCCTATAGAGACGGACCAGTAACAGAATTGGAACTAGTATTCAAAAATCAGCTTCTACGGGGAAAATGACTTCCAAGTTCAGTGTAGTTCTTCTTTAAAGAAGGCAAAAATAGGACTATTTCAAAACGAGCACACAAAACGATATACCTGGGCGATAAACCAGACTTCACACGTGCCCAAAATTAGTTATATTAAAAAATAGAAAGAACATTACACTCGTACTTATGTCTCCTTTAAGTTGTTTTGGAGCTGTAAGGTCAATGATCAGCATCTTTGCTAAATGCAGTCTCTCTCCTGGCACTCTTGGAAATGGGGGCAGGGGTGTGGGTGGACTGCTGGTTCCTTCAGAACAAGAGGGATGCTCAGACTGACATAACATACAGTAACTAGTGTTCACATTCAGCATGCTTGACTAAAACAAAATGCCCTAAAACATTTTAATACAGTTCAAAACAGATTCAGGCCCTGCTTTTCAAAGCACTTGTTCCTCAACACACTGTAAACACTCCAGGAGTGCCTGCACCAACATCACTAGACTTTGAAAAATACAGGTGACCAGTGTTAAGCAGGACTAAATGGCTGATTGACATACAGCAAAAGGAGGGAGGCACTCCCTCTGGATGGTCTTAGACATATACAAGTCATAACAGTTGCAACAGAGCAGCATTTCCTTTTTAATAACTACTCCAAGTTGCATTAAAATAGTTGAATTGAGCTCGTCAACCAAATCTTGTATTAGAAAATTAAACTAAAATCCAGCTTTTTCAGTATATTTATATAGGGTAGGCCAGTTGACATGCATTATCTCATTTGCAGCGGGGTCTTGCTTTTGCCCTTGTTTTGGAACTCTGTAGAATGAAGCTCTCATTAATGCAACTATAGGACTACTGCAACTGCCATAAAGGACAAGCAGTATAGCCTAGAGATTAGAGCAGAAAGCTGTGAATGAGCTTGGTACATCCAGCAGACCTGGATTTGATTCCTACAACCTCCACTTATATACTGTGTAACCCTGAACAAGTCACTTAACCTCCCTGTGCTCACAGGATGCAACTGGAAATGAGCTTTGGTTCCATGGCCTTTCCCAGCCCAAAATAGTAAAACAAAAAAAGTTTGATACATGTGAAAACACAGAATGCCTACATTCTTACTGTACACAGTGGTCCTAAGAATGTGCAAGCCAGTGGAAAAATTTCCTACTGGAGTCATTGCCAATGCAATGATACTGTGACTGCAAGCAGAGTATTTTGTAAGTTGCCTCTGCTGCCCTGGAGTTGGTCCTCTCCCCTCTAGTGCATGCATGTACTTTACATGTGTGCATTCACTCCAGTCCCAATGAATACAAATGCCCACACATTATTGATCGAAGGAGCATTCCCAACCAATTGGATCACTCCTTTCCTCTGCCTGTGAGACCCTTATATTCTGTCAAGAGTGTCTCATATGCAGCTGCCCTGGAAACAGGCATGTTCAGGTAATTGTTTAAACACTTAATATATTACTGGTTGAGCTCAATCAATAATGTATTAATACGGCAGAAGAGACCATGCTCATGCTTGTAAGTGTGTTCTCTTTTACATTCTTAGGGTACCAGAACTGCTCACCTTCAGCAGTCCCCACATCTCCCTCCTTTGTTTTCAACATTTTTGTTTCTGTTCAGGGGGAAATTAAGTCTTCTCAGCCAAAGTAACCTTCTGTTTCACTTTAACACAAGTTCCTGTTAGATGGGTGCACTCTGTTTCCTGACATTCTGTGTAATGAACTGGATAGCTTATTTATTTCCACTTAATATAGTTATGAAACAGTTGATTGTAATGGAAACACATGTGTAGGTGCCTGACAACAACAGGCAGTATATAGGCAATGTAAGCAGAGCAGAATCATGTATTGATAATGGTATGCTGTGAATTAGATCGCCAGTTTATTTATAATCTGTTCTTTTGCTTCCCCCCACCCAAGATATATCTCAGATCAAATTACAGCTACAAGTTCTACATCTCCTTATCATGCTTCTTCCAGACCCCAACAGGGATACTCTTAAGGTAGGTTGTGTTCAATCAGATCAGCTGGATAGCAGTGCTGTTATACACAGTATATGGTTTTCTCCAAGTCACATCTGTGATGCTAACATAGTAACATCATTTAAGTTTGTAAAGGGCCTCAAGGTCCATTATGTTGCCCCCTTCCCTGCTTCGTAAGCAGATACTAACAAGTATGATGCAAAAATATATACTAACCTAAAGGGGTTCCCTGCCCATTCTACTGCCCAGAGTGTCCAGTAATTCCCTTGGTAAGCAGATATTGGTCCAGGTTTACCTTGAAGGACTGTACTGTTTGGGTCCCTTCTCTCCTCTGATAGGATGTTACATAGGTTGAACACCCTCAGGGGAAAAAAGGGCTTCCTAATGTTACCCCAGAATTTACCACTTCCGAGCATCATGACTTGTCCTTGAGCCCTTTTTTAGGACACCAGATCAAACATTTCAGTCTGTTTGATCTTGTTGATACCCTTTAGTATGCAGAAAACTGAGATAATTTCCCCTCTCAGCCTTCCTTTATCCAGCGGAAACATGTTAAAGGGACACTGTCAGCTGTTTTTGCATCATATTACTTCTAGCTGAAAACCCACATTTAATGTATACTTGCCTTCTCTAAAATTCATTAGTGTTGCTGGTCATTTTATCTGCTTCCTTACATACTAGAACTAAAGTGCATGCTAATGGTGTAATTATAATTTTGTTTTGTTTCAAATCCTTGATATACTTTTGTTGCATGCTTCTTGAATATTGGGAATACCCCCCAAAACAGTGCAGCCACTCATGATACATCAGTCTCCTGTTCTGCCACTGCACCATGAGTGGTTAGACTGTTGGGGATGATCCCAAGTCCAGGAAAAATGCAGTGGGAGTTCATCAAGGACTGTAAACAAACATGTTTTTGCGTAGTAACACTTTTATGGTGGGCAGTCTGTTTTTCAGTTTTACAAAGAAAACTGTAATCAGAATCAGACTACCAGATACATCAGCAATCTTTACATAATGTGACTGATTATAGTGTGTTTTTTTAAGATAGAGAGACTTTGAGGTCTAAGGGGGCTGCCAGTGTCCCTTTAAAGGCAATCAGTTTCTCCTCATAGAGTCTGTCTTCCACACCCTTGATCATTACGGTGGCCCTGCATTTCCCCATGTTGACTGCCTCAGTGTCCTTTTTGTATTGAGAAGTACAAAACTGCACACCTGGTGTGTTCTGACCAGGGCCTTGTAAAGAAGCATGATGACTTCCCCTGCCCTGCTGGTCACCACCTTTTGAAAGTTTTGAGGTATGCCAGCAGTCTGCTGGCCCTATTGACAGCAGTTGCTCACTGTTTTGTATGCTTCATCCTGTTCTCTGTTATGAATTGCATGGGCTTGGGAACCTGGATATCACAGGATCAAACCCTGCTAGAGCAAAAATTCTTACTGTGGGATTTTGGACAAGTTACATAACCTCCCGGTTGTCCAAATGGGTAGAAGACCCCACAAGAAATGAGATGATGCATCTCAGCTGGGTTATCTTGGGTAAACAAACTGTAACAAAAACAAAATACTGTGTAGATCATACCTCAGTTTTTTTTCTCTTCTAATTCTATCACCTAGCATTTGATCATACTGACCAATCATCCGGCTCTTTCATGTCCTCCTGAAGTTTGTCCTTATCCGTAAGGGAGGCCACCACCCTGGCAACCTTAATGTCATCCAGTGATGTGCTACCAATTTTTAACAATCACCTCGGCATCTCTGTAGCCCTGCCATTACCCCCGCCCCCCAACTCTGCCACTTCCCTCAAGGAATTGCAGCCTAATAGTTAGTCCAGAGCAATGAATCTGGAGACCCTGTTCTAAATCCCACAAGTGTCACTAACTTACTCATTAGGTGAATTTACACTGCCACATTCCCACCACAGCCATGTGAGTACTCGGGCTACTAGAGTACAAAAAGAGCAGTGTGGACCCAGCCATGGTAAATCGCTTCTGACTCCACTTATGGAACCTCAGCAGAGTTGGGGATGCACAGCCAAGTGAGCGGTGCAAGCTGCCATGTTGACTGGCAGCACTGCTCGCATCACTCCAGCATGCTTGGTTCCCCACAATGTCCTTCTGAAAACAGGAAGTTGTGGCCACTGGAACAGTCTAATGTTGATGCTAACAATGCATAAAATAAACTCAGAGACTGCTTTTTTTCTTTAAATACGTCTGGCTTTTGTTGTATGTGCAACTGGTCCTCTGTTCACTGCTCAAGGCAGCAGCCAAACCTTAGTGAAACACCTGGCTTCTGGCTCAGCAAAGAAGCAGTTATATTTTTATCTTTCATCCGCAGATTGCCCAAGGCAACCTATATCTCTCACCACTAAACTCTAGGAAATTAAAGCCACTGTGGACTATTTAAACTGCAATGGCTGTGGCACACTTTTTATGAAAGCATTCATTTACAGAGTGGGGCACTGTCCCAACAGTTCCTCAATCAGGGACCTCAAAACTCAGCTACATATAGCATGGGCTGAGATACAATACCTCCATGCAGTGTAGTATATCAGCCCCAACTGGGCAATGACATAACACCTGCAGCTTCAGGGCACACTCTGCTAGCACCCCTACCCCAGAAGATATGCAGACTAGCGGGCTGGCAGCAGATTCATAGAAAAGGCAACAAAACCTCAACAGCAGGAGGTATTAAACCTATTCAAACATCAACTAGGTACGCTGCACTATCTTCCCAGACAACTAGCTTACCAAGCGTCGATGGTTCTATGCACCCAGAGCAGCACTCAGAAGTGCACTCAGCTACTAAAACCAGCACTCAGCAGCACTCGGAGGTGCACTCAACTACTGAAACCACCTAAAAAGACAATAGAAAACCTGTACTAATAATGGGTGACTCAATGATTAGGGGTGTAGGAACTCACCTTCAAGAGAACCATACTTCGCCTACAATTAGGTATCTCCCCGGAATGTTGGCATGGAGAGACAAAAATCGCATAGAGAGAATCATTCAAGGCATGCAACGTGGCACACAGGTCATACTCCACATAGGTACAAATGATCTCACAAGTAAATCAGTGGAGGAAACAAAACAAAACCTCAGCAAGCTAGGGGACAAACTCTCTATGCTTTCATCCAGTATCACCTAGTCTGAAATTCTGCTAGTCTGGAAAAAATGAGACAGCAGGCAGAAAATCAGGGAGGAGGACATCTCTGAGCTTAATACCTGGCTTAGGGGATGGTGCCAGGAAAAGGTCACCACTTTGTTGGAAATTGATGGGACTTCTGGGAACAGGAGTTCTTCAGGTACAACAGCCTACACCTCACCAAAGAAGGAACCCGAGCGCTTGGCCAAATGTTCGATGTGCACATCGGTCAGTTAAACTAGTGAATGGGGGGGGGTGGCACTGGCATCCCTTGCATCAAAAGGGCTGCAAGTTGCCCCTCCCCATCACCAGCTAGTATGGCACAAATACATACCAAGAGAACCTGAAACAAGCATTGCTACACAACTTCACAGTCCAAACTTGGTAATCATGCAGTGGGCCAACAGAGACAGGGATGGAAGGCATGGTGCATAAATGCTCGTAGTGTACTAAACAAAATCCCAGATCTCACAACCACGGTAGAAGAAGGAAAATTAGATTAGGTCGCAGTCACAGAGACCTGGTTTACCGGAAACCACACCTGAGCTGTCACCATTCCAGGCTAAACACTGTTCTGGAAAGACAGGGAACGTAAAAAGGGAGGGAGAGTGGCATTGTATGTAAAAGAGAACATCTAGGGCAGTCATGGTAAGGCAGAAGCCCTTTGGGTAACGCTTGGAGTTGGAGACAAAACTACAATCTGGGTGGGAGTCATCTACTGACCCCCATCCCAGGAAACTGAGGTGGACAAAGGGCTCCTAGAAGCCATCATGAGGATGGCAGACAAGGGTGAATTGCTGCTGCTGGTGAGAGACTTCAGTCTGCCAGATGTGGATTGGTCATCATACACAGCATCCTCAGATCAGAACAAGAATTTCCTATTTGCACTAAGCGGGGCAGGTTTGCATCAACTTGTGAACTCACCCACCAGAGACAGAGCAGTTTTGTATCTGGTGCTTACAAACAGCACTAGGGACACAGAAGCTTAAGAGGGAGACAATCTGGGGATCAGTGACCACAGGTCAATCTGGTTAACTGTAAACAACATGGAGAACACTAGTCACACCAAAATCAAGATAACAGATTTTAGAAAAGCTAACTTCTCCGAAATGCAGACCATGTTCGCATCCATAATGGAAGGCAGGAACTCGGAAGATGTTGAGGAATGCTGGAATGCCCTAAAGGCTGCTCTACATTCAGTAACAACTTGCACAAGACACACCAGCAAGTCCAAAGAAGGAAGAGGCCTTTCTGGTTCTTAAATGATGTAGCGACCAAAATCAAGGAGAAAAGTAAGGCTTTTGCAAAATGTAAACAAAATGTGAAGCAGACAGTGAAGAATACAGGAATAAACTGAAAGAGGCAGGAAAGGCAATCAGAAGGGCAAAGGCACAAACTGAAGAAAAAATAGCTCAGGGTGTTAAGAAGGGTGACAAAACCTTCTACAGATACATAAGGGAAAAAAGAAAAAGCAAGGGCGGAATAGTCCAAATAGCAACCAAAGAGGGTAAGATAGCAGAGAAAGAAGAGAAAAGGCCCAAGCCCTAAACAACTTCTTTTGCTCAGTCTTCACCACAGAAGACAGCAGCAAGGGTCCCACACTAGGGCAGACAGAGCACACTGTCCAGGAAGTTGACCCCAACCCTTTCACACAGAAAAGGGTCCTAGAAGAGCTGAGTAGACTCAAGGTGGACAAGGCCATGGGGCCTGATGGCATGCACCCTAGAGTATTGAAAGAGCTTAGAGAGGAACTAGCCACACCACTGGCTAGGCTCTTCAGCATGTCACTAGACAGTGGGACAGTTCCTCAGGACTAGAAGACGACAACAGTTATGCCCTTGCACAAGAGCAGAAGCAAGGAGAATGCAGAAAATTACCGCCCAGTCAGTTTGACATCCATTATAGGGAAAATTATGGAGTCTTTACTAAAAGAGAGGATAGTGGTATATCTGAAAGATACCGGAAAAATAGACCCGAGGCAACACAGCTTCACAGCAGGACAATTTTGTCAAACCAATATGGTCGACTTCTTTGTCTGGGCTACCAGAATAGTGGATCAGGGAGGGGCAGTAGACATGGCATACCTTGATTTCAGCAAGGCCTTCAACACCGTTCCACATGGAAGGCTGACCATCAAGCTAGAACATGCAGGAGTCAGACAAAAGGTAGTTAACTGGATCAGCAACTGGCTACACGATAGGACCCAGAGAGTACTAGTAAATGGATGTCTGTCAGGGAAGGGGAGGGTAATCAGTTGAGTCCCGCAGGGGTCAGTGCTGGGACCTGTACTCTTCAGCATTTTCATAGGAGACATTGCAGATGGACTAAAGGGTAAAGTTTTCCTGTCTGCAGATGATACAAAGCTCTGCAACACAGTGAATTCACAGGAAGGGGCAGACAATATGGAAGCTGACCTGAAAAAGTTAGAGGTATGGTCCAAGGATTGACAGTTAAAATTTAATGCCAAAAAATGTAACACATGGGTAAAAGTAACCCATGTAGAAAGTACACACTGGGAGGACACCAACTAGAAGTAACACAGAGTAAGCGAGACCTAGGTATAGTAATCACTGACAACTTAAAGGTAGGAAAACAGTGTGAGAAGGCAGCAGAGAAAGCAAACAGCATCCTGGGCTGCATTAGCAGAGGCATTACTAGTAGAAAGCAGGAAGTGATCCTGCCTCTCCACAGGTCCTTGGTGAGGCCGCACTTGGAATACTGTGGTCAGTTCTGGAGACCTCACCTCAGAAATGACATTGACCATTTGGAGACAGTGCAAAGAAGAGCCACCAAAATGGTGCAAGGTCTACACAACAAGACATACGAGGCACAACTCAGGGAGTTAAATTTATACTCTCTCGAGCACAGAAGAGACAGCGGAGAAATGATCGAAACATTTAAGTACATAAAAGGTCTGAACACAGCTCAGTCAGGGCATCTGTTTCAGCAGAACCTGACAGCACATACAAGGGGCCATGATCAAAGATTGGTGGTGGGAATGTTCAAAAGCAACCTCAGAAAGTACTTCTTCACAGAGAGAGTGGTGGACCCATGGAATGACCTGCCCCAGGAGGTGGTGGCATCAAAGACGATTAGAAAATTAAAAATAGCATGGGACAGGCATAGGGGACAGGTCAAGATGCAGGCTATTTGAGGGGGTAGTCATATTGGGAAGACTAGATGGACCATGCGGTCCCCATCTGCCGACACTTTTCTTATATTCTTATGTTCAGGTAGGATCTTTAAATGTGAACGAAGGGACCGCAGAATCAGACCCAGGAACAGCCTATTTTCTTTAAAGTCCTCCTTGAGAATTGTTTGACTGTTACTTTTCCATTATCGTGTTTTATATCTAGACTGCAACATACAGTGTGTTGAATACACGGGATATCGAGTTTAGCTGATGGCTCACTGTTTTAATATGCTGTATATGCATGCTCCCGGTGCTTGCTTTACCTTCACAGTAGACACTGCTGTGTGCTTATTTCCCACTGTCCTTCATCAGACATTAAGGAAAGAACAATCACTACCACCCCCCCCAACTCACAGCCCCCTTGAGCACAGCCAGCATCAGCACTGAGAGGGGCCATGTAGACGTGCATTTGGATCATTTCAGAAGTGAGAGTAGCAACTAAAGTGGAACTCTGCAGCCAGGGTAAAGGCTGTGTAAACACACCTATTATCAGACCCTGATCAAATCCCTTAACATCTCTGTGATTTAACAGTCCGTCTCTAATCTCTGTCTCCCTATCTCTAATCCCACTGTAAAAACATTTTATATCATCAGATTAAAACTTTGAAAGAAAAAAGGCAATATATATAAATAAAAGTTAAATCCATAAACATACTTATTTTCTTTCCTACATTAAGTACTTCCAGGTCTCCCAGTCCCAAGGTCCCAGCAGCTGAGAAAGTGAAAGACAGTTCCATGCAGGAGTATGAGTATTCTGCCCACCACAGACAGTCCCATGCAGGAGTATGAGTATTCTGCCCACCACAGACAGGCCCATGCAGGAGTGTGAGTACTCTGCCCACCACAGACAGTCCCATGCATGAGTATGAGTACTCCCCCCAACACACACAGTCCCTGGCAGGAGTATAAGTACTATGATTCTGAGGTTTATCCTATCTGTCCATAGGGATTTACCTGGCTTGTAGCCTAGAAGTTAGAGCAACAAGCTGTGAATGAGTTTGGTACATCCAGCAGACCTGAATTTGATTCCCACTACCTCCACTTGCATACTGTATGACCCTGAGCAAGTCACTTAACTTCCCTGTGCTCCTGGGATACACTGGAAATGAACTTCGGCTCAGTGTACCTTCCCAAAATACGATAATAAAAAATCTTCACCAGGTTGTCAGCTACCAGGGTGGGAGTGATTGGTGTCTGCAGGTTGCACCAAGGCTACTCCTGATGCCATGTACCCTGTCAGTGAGCACCCTCCCTCCCTCCTCCAGGGAACCCCATGGTGAACACAGAGGTTCTACCACTTGACAATGTTGGGGATGTCCTCAACATCCCTGACAGTGACAGGGAAATGGTTGTTTTCTGGCACCCTCTATCTCTAAATATACAACTCCGATTCAGAGTTATATTGGGGATGGGGGTAGTACACCTGGAGTGTGAGCAGCACTGTTCAGCGAGCCACCACAGTGACCTGCTGAGATTCATCACTGTGGTGGTGTTCGCTGAGAAAATGTCGAGATCGTGACAATACACCAAACACGGAAGCAAAGCATTCAGCATCTAAATAATCATCCTCGGCTCTCCCCCTGTTTTCAGAGGTCCAGTCCCCTCCTTCAGTTTTTTTATTTCATTTAGACACTGTAAAAAGGCTTAAGTGTTGTCTGTAGCTCTTGCTGTTATCCTGACTTCCATGCCCTCCTTGGCTTTCTTAATTCTAGTCTTGCAGTTTCTCAGTGCTGCGTTGTAATCCTCTCTGGCCTGGAGGCAACCTGTCTTTTTTCCAGCTGTCAAACTTTTTTTCCTTAATCAAATCAATTTTATTTAAATTGGTGCCTTTCAATTGCCAAGGTGCCACACATAACAGTTAAAACAGCTACAGCCCATAATCACAAATATTATAAATAGTATAAAATGCAGAAAAGCAATAAAATAGTATTCCAGTTATTTCCCAAACGCTTGAATCCATAAAAAGGTTTTTAAGGCCTGTTTAAATCCCTCCACAGTCATGCACTCACGTAACTGACGGGGTAGAGAATTCCAAAGGGTAGAGGCTGCATGTATAAATGCACGGACCCCGGAAGATTTTAAACAAACCCTTGGAATCTCTAGCAACCCGTCATCAGTCGAGCGGAGCAACCACCCAAGGCAGTAAGGGACCAGAAGCTCTTTCAGGTAGTCCGGACCCTGTCCGTGTAGGGCTTTATAAGTCAGAAGTCCAACTTTGAAGGTGATTTGCCACTGTACTGGCAGCCAGTGTGGTTTGCGCAGCATCAGAGAAATATGACAGGACTGGGAGGTTCCCATCAATAACCGGGCTGCTGAGTTCTGCACCAGCTGCAAGTGGTGAATATCCACCCCTGGGAGCCCTAGGTATAGGATATTGCAGTAATCCAAGTGCGAGGACACAAAGGCATGAACCAATGTAGGAAGGTCACTGGACGGAACAAAATGCTTGACTCTGGAGATTTTCCTCAGATGGTAAAAAGAGGATTTGACGACGGACGACACCTGCGAATGCAGTGTCAGTCCCTCATCAAAAATTACCCCCAGGTTTCACACCCATTCAGAGGTCGGGAGTGTCAGACCCCCAAGAAAAAGTCCAGAGGGTGATCCCACCCCCAAGCCCCCTATCTGGTGACCCGGGTCCACCAGCAGCACCTCAGTCTTTTTTGAGTTCAACCTCAACCAGCTCAAACTCATCCACTCCTGTATTTCTATGAGGCAGTTATTAAATACTGAGAGAGTTGTATCCTGGTCTGGTGCAAAAGAAAGGTAGAGCTGGGTATCATCAGCATAGCAGTGAAACCTCAGCCCATACCTTCTTACAATGTCTCCGAGGGGTAGCATGTACTGTACGAACAGCATAGGGGACAACACCGATCCTTGAGGATCCCTACATGATAGCGGGACTGAGTCAGAGGAATAAATTCCCGACACCACCCTCTGAGTTCTTCTGGTGAGGAAAGATGAAAACCACCTGTGGACCGTGCCTGACAGGCCACAGATGAACCTCAAGCGGTCGAGCAAAACCCCATGGTCCAAAGTGTCAAACGCTAAAGAGAGATCGAGAAGAACCAAGATGGAGCAGTTTTACCAATCTCTAGCCATCAGGAGATCATTGAGCACCCAAACCAATGCCGTCTCAGTGCTATGCCTCTTTCAGAAACCGGACTGGAGAGGCTGATAGATATCGTGGATGGTCAAATGATTCTCCAGTTGTATGGCCACTACTTTCTCGATCAACTTCCCCATAAAGGGAAGGTTCGAGATTGGTCTGTAGTTCGCATGGCAGTCTGGGTCCAAAGAAGCTTTCTTCAGGAGGGGTGTCACCACCACCTGCTTCAGGGAGCTAGGAGACTCACCTGTTTCCAAGGAGCACCAGACTATCAGTGCTAGGACCGGGCCAAGGATGTCACCACAACTCAAAATCAGGGTAGTTGGTCCTGGATCCAAGCTACAGCACATAGAGCGCATACCCTGGACAATCCGCATGATGTCCACAAGCTCAGGCTGGCTGAAGGTACTCCAGTAAAACTGAGGGGCAGTGCCCATGCACCGGTTCAGAGCAATGCCCATAGAGTGTGCTGGTTGGTGTACCGCCCTGATGTCAACCACCTTAGCTGCAAAGAATCGAGCAAGCTCCTCACACTCAATTGTAAAAATGCTTTTCGGACCAGTAGACAGGCTGGGTTGGGTTCATGATTAGTTGTCTTATGTCCCTGTTGAGCCAGTGGGGTGGGGCTCTTTTTGGCCCTTTCTTCCCTGTCATTGATGCCTCTGCAGCTGCTTCATGGGTGCTAGAGCATGGGAAAAGGTGTGTGTGTGGTGAGGAGGGTGCTGTAGCAATTACAAAGGATACCATGGTTGCTTCCCTACTGATCTTGCATGCATTAAAGAGGCATTTTGAATGCTCATGGGTAAAATTGTGCATGGGGGGGGCCTGCTTCAACCCCTTGCCCATAGGTTCCGGCACCTATGAGCCGCTTTGAGTACCCACTTCAAAATTCTACACATGTTGTGCATTAGCAGCCTCATGCAGATGCTCTACACCCTTGGACACCAGGCCTTTTGTCTTCATGAAGTCCACCTTCCTGATGTTCTTGATCCTTGTAGCTGAGGTACGGCTAGATTTCCCTTTTACCTGAGAGAAGGTTACCCAGGTGGGTTCACTGTCTTCTACTGGTTCCTTGACATTCACATTGTAGATGACCCCATTCCCAACGCTGAAAATTAGGTCAAGGGTGGCCTCAACCCTAGTCCCCTGTTTGACATGTTGCTCTGTGAAACAGTTCTTGAAGGTGGACAGGAATTATCTCAACCCTGCAATAAGTCCTCTCGAGATGCTAGTCTATATCTGGGAGAGTTAAGTTCCCCAGGATCGCCACTGCATCTGATTTGGCTACTCTTGTAATTTCCATAATCAGCTGGACATCATACTCCATTGAGCTGTTTAGGGACCTATAGCACACCCCAGGGTGACACCTTTACCCTCCTTTTTCCCCTAGCTCAACCCAGATGGAAATGTGATACTGTTTGCCCTCCTCCCCCACTGATGTTCTCCTCCTTCTTTTCGTTTACAGTGACTCCTTCCCTTATGAAGAGAGCCACTCCATCCCCTCTCCTGTTAAGTGTGTCCCTCTGGAATTGTCTGTTTGCCTCTATTTTAGTGTTCCTGTTCTTTTCTGCCACAACCAGGTCTCTGTGAGTGATACTAAGACTTGGCCTTCAAAGTGCAGTGGGCCCCCAAACTCACTTGTTTTGCTGGGTACACTCCTCATATTGGCCAGCATGCAAGTGAGGATAGTTAAGTCTCTGTACTTCCCCCTCCCATTGTTGTCCTCTTCTGGCATTCCCTTTTCTGTTGTCTTCCACTCTTTATTTACCTACTATTCCCTGCTACTCTTGTTAATCCAGTGATTGCCCTGTCCATTCTTCTGGTCTGTACACCCACTCAGTCCTGGCACAGGTGCAGTTCATCCTGGGTACATAGTTGTCCCTTGCCCCTGAAATCCTTCCAGTTGGCAGGAAAAACAAAAACCTACCATCTTACCCCAGACCCTTAGCCAAGGGTTATCCTGTCTAATGGGCTGCTGCTGTTCCTCACTAATCCCTAGGAATGGGATGATCACTGAAAAGATCCCCTGGGTAATTTTCCCTTTAGGAACATGCCCAGTTTCATGAATGACCTCCTCATGTCTTCAAGACTTGTGCTCCTTATTTGTTTTTTTTTCATGCCAGCATGGAAGATGGCGGTATCATGTCCCCCCAGCTCCGCTGCTTGACCCTTGATAGCACATGCTCAACCCGTGCTCCAGGCAGGCACACCACCTTGCTGTGTTACCACTGAGGTCCAGCAATCCCCCCTTCACCACACCCACTGCCCTAACAATAGAATCTCCAGTAATAACTAGCCCCCCGCCGCCTTTCCTTCTTTCTCTTTTGCAGGTCAGGTGTCCTGGAGCCTAGACTTCTCCCACCATCCCCAGTCTTCTCTTGACCCCCCCACCTTAACCCTGCCAGACAGAAGCAGATACTGTTGCTGGTGTCCACAAGTGATGGTGCTCCCCCATAATGCCTGATGCCTGCCTTCTCTGCTCTGATCCATTTCTTCCACTAAAGATCCCAGTTCTAGCCACACACCTTCTCACCATATCCGTCCCTGCCAACTGAATTCCCGAGACCTAGTACCTAAATCCCTAGCCTCCTCTCCCCATCCTCCTCAGCTACCTGCTGAAATCCCTGTATCACTATTTTGCCTCCATCTGCCACTCAGGCCTAGCAGTGTACCTCATGAGAGTGTTGACAACCCTGCAGTGGCCACAGACTCCATAGGCAAGATGGTTACATTGCACAGCACTCGGGAGGGCACAAGGTCTACTTCTGTCTACTTTTCTTGTGCCATGGCACAGTAAGTTGCAATTCCAGACCAGAAACATGCCTCTCTAGAGCAGTGACCAATTCACAGTTACTGCACATGCATTCACCCCTGCCATTTGCTGGCAGGATTGCATACATCATGCAGCCTTGACAGTAATCGAACTATACTGCCACCCTCCGAGGTAAATTGCACTTTTAGAAACAGTAGCTAGTTCCTTGGTCCATTTCCACTTAGCAAAACTCCCACTTAGTTAACTCCAATGCTGTTTGCCTAGTGGCCATTCTTCATTGGAACTTATTGCTGATAACTTACCCATTGTCTGAATGATATAGGCAGCAAGCCCCTGCTGGAATCTACTAAGCTTGTTCAGCTCCTCCCCAAATCAGCCACCTGCGTCACAGGTAGCAACAACTCAGTCCACAATAGCTGTAATATTGTGAACCACTGGTTTCCACATACTGTCCACTATAATAAAAAAAATTGCTCCAAATCATCCCACCAACGCAGTGCAATGCTACCATTCATGCTACTGGCAATTTGAGTTAGGGAACAAGCTTGAGCCAGGTAGAGGAAGGAGGACTAAGCATCCCAGAAGAAGTATCCCTCCTTCGAGGATGGAGAGTTGTGATCCCACTTCAACACTGCCACCTGGGTGACCACAGGTGGTTGTGCTTCAGGGGACACTGCACTGCATGAGGGGCTTTGGCTGGGCTCCACATGGCATGCTTGTGCTTGGTGCCGCTAGCAAGCCAAGGTCCTATGAGAGTGGGACTGAACACAGATACACCCTGGAGAGATGGCTGCCTTCTCCCTGGGTTCTCCTGCTTCCCTTCCCCCACTGGAAGTTTTGTTCTTGTTACATCTATGTTGGTCCATTAAAAGGTATCAAATCATTTGCTTCTGGACCCACTGGAAGTGGGAGACATGAGTTCAGCATGGCCAGGCTCCACCATGGTATGTAGGGGACAGGAGATGGCCACATCAGTGAGGACCAATAAACATTGAATTAAAAAGGAAAAAAAAGAACTGCTCTGCACACTGTCAGTTTAAGAATGATGTACCTTTTCTCTAATGCAGTGGCACTAAAATTCAGCCTAGAAGAACTGCATGCAAACCTAACACTGGGTACAGTAAAGCCAGGGAATGTCTGATATGTTTATGGATTGAATCATTGTTTCCATTGCTCAACTCAGATTCACCTTCAAGATAACTTTGTTCTTCAGGTACTACTGGAATTCCTTGGTAAAGTGGTTGCCAATGAAGAGAAAAACAAAATGAGCTTATGGAACGTCTCCATGATTGTTGCACCAAACCTCTTCATGTGTAAAGGCAAAAGTGTCGACCAACAGGAGATGAAGGTCACCACTGGTGCAGCCCATATTGTGCGATTACTCATCAGGTACCAGGACATCCTGTGGACAGTGAGTGATGCTAGTTTTGTCTTCCCTCGTTTTTTTTAAGACTTGAAAAGCAGAAGTAAATGGTCCAGTATATTTGTGTGCAGTTAACTTTCATCCCTAGAGAAAGTAGTCATTATAAAATTGCCCTTTCTTCTACTAGTAGAATGATCCTAGAATAACATCCATTTTCTGTCATGATCTGCATGCACCAATTACATGATTATGAAGAACAGCAGCTTTAAGCATTCTGAGAAGCAAAAAGTAAGAGTCACAAACTGTCCTAGATTGTCTTTTCAGTGCCAAAGGCTACAAACACAGAGGCCACCGCCTCTCCAGATTATTTACTTAGCGACAGAAATATTGTTTGGATATGAATGCACTCTGCCATGTTACATATATAATAGGAGCGTGATACATTTTTTAGAACACAGGCATGTTAAAAGATATTCTAGGGGGCCACTGGGATGGACCAGCAGCATGTCACATTGCCATGCAGGGAACCTGGGTTTTGGGAGTGAACTCAAGTTGCCGCATCAGGAGGCAGGTGGAACTGTAACAGCTGTCACTCAGCAGTGCGCTGTGGTTGAAAGGGAAGGATTTGGGCACCTGGCACTACAGTGACTCCTGTGGGGGGCAGGGGTACTTGCTCTTTCCACAGGCATTGCTGCATACATCTGAGGCTATCAGAGGCTCAGCCCATACCATGGGTGGGAGGGAGGAAGGGAGCAGCAGGAAAAATAATTGGATAAATTCCCACTCTCATCTATATTATGGTTGATGTTCTGGCTCCTCTGAGTCCTATTGCCCTGACACTAGATTCTGTCCACTTGGTGGATTACTTCAGGGGAGGGAGGGAGGGACAGCCCTCCCTCTAGAGTCATTGCCCATGGAGAGGAAGCCATTGGAGGTTGCTGGACCTGGGATCGTGTCCGAACCTGGGTCGCCAGTGTGGTGCGAGGTATGGCATCCAGTGCCTCAACCCTCAGCACCACTGGGCCAGCTAATTCATCATATTCTAAGATGCTAAGTCATAAATAAACTTAGTACAAGTAAACAGAATTGTTTCTACTGTGTTCTGAGCTTCTGTCTCCGTGTTTGAGGATGTCATTGTCCTGCATTGTCCCTCCATTTGAGTGCCTTTGTTCCTTATTTCAATGACAGAAGGTTGAGACGTATGCTGATCACATATACATGTGCACACACACACTTATAATAAGCTGGGAAATCTACTGGGAGGAACTGGTGGAGAATAATGGGGAGATTGTAGGAAAAAAATTAGGCAATCTACTAGAAAATGTATTGCTGGGAGTCTTTCCATAACAAGAATGGACAACAGTGCATAAATGTCTACTTTATGTTCTGGTCATGGCAGCAAAGAGCTGCATCACTAAAAAGTGGGTAATAAAATTCCCCCAGACCAGGGAGGATATGTGGGATACAGATTTATCCAATGGAGAAGCTGACATACACACTGTGAGACTGCAGGATATTGTGACCATCAGTGGGTACTATGAGTGGTATTTATCATCCCATGGTATTCAGGCCGACCTTCTGGATGCTGAGGTGCTGCCCTATGTGCAGGCATCTCTCTGGACTGCATGAAGAGGTAGCCAGACTCAGGGCAGAGGTAAACTTGGTCAGGAGTACCTTCAGGGAAGGTTAGGTCATCAGGCAGACACACATCCCAAATCCTGTTCCGCTCCAGAGCTCATATGCCACACTGGCAAATGGGGACAACCAGACAGAGGCACCTGGAGAAGTGGAAGGGAAGGAAGTGAAGGTCAACTGAGGAGGTGACCTCAGTGGGAGGAGCAGTGGACCCCAGAGGAGGAGGAAGTGAATCCTGGTGGGAGACTCTATCGGGCAGGGAATTTAGCTAAGAACATGCATGGGGGAGAACAGGGAGGTGAGGTGCCTACCAGGTGCCATGGTGTGGAGGGATGGGAGGAAGATCCTGGGGATCGCCTGGTAGGCAAGACGGGAGGGAGAGCTGGATGGCATTATCCACCTAGGAACTAATGACCTGGGAAACGGGGAGCCTAAGGAAGTTCAGGAAGAGTTTAGAAAATTGGGGAGGGGTCTCAAGCAAGTAGCTACATCCATCATCTTTTCAGAAGTACTACCTGTGAGAGGAATGGGACAGTGTAGGAGCACACGCACCAAAACCTTTAACATATGGTTGAAGAACTGGTAATGCGAGGAAGGGTTTGGATTCATTGGTGACTGAGGTCCCACCTGGAGGGATGGGTCTTGTTCAAGCCTGATGGCCTGCATCCATCCTAGAGGGTAATCCAAGCACTCAATGAAAAGTTTAAATGCTACATGGACAAGCATTTAAACTAGCCAAGAGGGGTGGTAAGTCAGCAAAGAAGGTACCTAATTGCCCACCCCCCATAGCTAGCAGTGAAACCAGAGAACAGGAGGAGGAGGAGATTTCACTACAAAGCAGTGTGCAAAAGATGGAGATAAGCACCCAAGGGGTAGATAGGCAGAAAAAGGAGAAAATACAGCAGAAGGGCAGACAGCAGGGAGAACCATGCATAAAGCACAACCAGGGAGGGGACTGGAGTAAAACAACAAAACAGACTAGGGCAGTCACATCATGGAAAACCATGTTTACCAATGCCAGGAGCCTTAGCAACAAGATGGAGGATCTGGAGGCTGCCATGGTGCAGTTGGACCTGGACATTGTGGTCATCACAGAGGCCTGGTGTAATGATAACCATGACTGGCAGATGGTCATACCAGGCTACAACATATTCAGAAGATATTTCCATACCCTTTCAATACCTCAAAGAGAAAAGGCCACTGCACTCTATCAAAGGCCTTTTCGACATCAAGAGACAGAAGTGCAGTGT
The DNA here is from genome assembly GCA_016271365.2 of Neoceratodus forsteri. Classification (NCBI taxonomy): domain Eukaryota; kingdom Metazoa; phylum Chordata; order Ceratodontiformes; family Ceratodontidae; genus Neoceratodus; species Neoceratodus forsteri. Next base: position 1,558,207,122 of record CM057455.1, read on the forward strand.
CTGTTCCCAAAAAGGCATAAATAACATTAAATGCCTTTCTAGTATTATGTTGGAGTCTTCTACCTAAAACAAATCTTACCTGGTCTTGATGAACCAGAGCCAGAATAATTTTGGTTAACCTGTGGCCAGAAGTTTTGTAAAAAATGTTATAATTGTTATTAAGACAGGATATGGGCCTATATGACCCACATTGATCTGCAGCTTTATCTTTTTTTTTTTGAATAATCTCTATTAAGTTTAGAAATTTTGATGCAAACAACAAACATCAGACATACAAAGACAAACAACAGACAGGTGCAATCCGGTGTGTGCAATCAGTCCTCTCTGACGCATCATAAACCATTACAATGCATTGATATAAACCCCTGATGAGCTCCCTTCATAAAATGTATTCTATTCTGACAGCCTATATTATCACACATTAGCACTTTCATTAGATTAGGTACCTAGCCCCTCCCTCAGCATCATCTCCTCTGCCGTACTCAAAGAAGACAGACAGGGGGCCCAACTCCAGAGGAAGGCCTCCACCTTATCCTTGATAGTCTGTGTCAGCCTGTCTAGGGCCAGGGTATGCATTGTTAAATGACGCCATTGTAAAATTGTTGGTTTGGCATTGGAGACCCAGGTATTTTGAATGCAATGGCGCGCCAGTACAAGTAATGTTCTCATCCACCGGGGAAGTGGTACCCACTCCTCCCCTTCCGCCACCTCCACCCCAAAAAGACAAGTCAGGGGATCCCTCTCCAAGGTTCTGCCAGCCATCTGAGCCACCTCCACCACTATGTCATCCCAGAATTGCCTCAAGACCAGACAGGTCCAAAAACAGTGAATGTATGTGCCTGTCTCCTTCCCACACCTACCACACATAGGGGACATTAAGGGATGCATGTTATGCACTGTCACAGGAGGGTAAAATAACCTGTGCAAGAACTTAAAAAAGGCCTCCTTAAATCTATTACAGACCATAATCCCTGTGTGCATCTGGAGCACCACTCCCTAATTCTTCTCAGAGATATTTCTCCCTAAATCTCTTTCCCACAGGGCCCTTGTTTTCCCAGTCAAGTCTGGCAGCCTCTGTTTACCCTGCTTGGCCACTTTCCCTATAAACCCCTTGGGATCCTTCCTAGCCTGATATACTAGATGCTGCACTGGGTCAGGTGTACAGCGTTCCTGCTCTCCTCTTTCCATACTCCCCATAAAAGCCCAGACCTGCATATACCTATACAGGTGCTGCTCACCAATCAGGAGGCTTTGCCACATAGTCTCAAATGTGCACAGTGCCCCCTTTACCAATAGATTACCCACACTGAGTATTCCCTGCTTCTCCCATTCCCTAAAGCCCTTATCTTCCATCCCCGGCAGAAAGAAAGGGTTCCTGGCCACCAGCAGCAGCAAGGTCTCACCCTGGCATGCCACCTTCTACTTTTTGAGCTGTCCCCAGTCCTCTAAGACCGCCTCCACCAAAGGATTACCACTACCCACAGTTCTATATGCCTGGAGCCTCCTGCTGTGCAAATACGCAGTGAGCCATCCCGGATTCCCTGTTTACTCTAAATTTACCCAGCTGGCCACACGGGGCTGATGCACCCAGTCTGCTATATATACTGTATCTGTTGTATTGCAAGATGATAATTACCCAGATCTGGAGTTAAGTCCCCCATCCCCCATTTCTCTCCGCTTTCAGCCTTTGCAAGCTGGCTTCGGACAGCTTTATCTTTTAAGGAGCAGAACAATGTTGGTGCGGTATCCATATTTCTGGTAAATTTTTATATAGTTAAAATGGGACTCCATCTGGCCCTGGACTTTTCCTGTTTGGTAATGATTTAATTACAGCAGCTATTTCTTCAGATGTAAATCCTTTATTCAGATCAGCTAATTCTTGATCGGGGATTTTGTAAAGGTATAACTTATTTATGTGATCCAGGATTTTTCCCTCATCCGCTTGGTACTCTGGTTTGTATAGTTGTTTTTTTTTTAAAAAAAAAAGCTTGGAAAGTGCCCAGAATGTCTGTTTCTTCTGAGAATGGGGTCCCATCTTTTATAATGCTGTGAATTTTATTTCTATTTATTTCTCTTTGGATCTAATAAGCTAGTATTTTACTTGGTAATTCACCATAATAGTATTTTGCTCTAGCCTTATCTAGCTCTTTTTCTGTGTTTTCCTGGATGATTTGTTCTACTTTATCTCTAGCTAATAAATAGTTAATCTCTGTTTGATATGTCCTATGCCATATATGTTCTGCTTTGGCTGACACTAACTCCCTTTCCAGGTTTACCAATCTGGTGTCCTGAGCTTTTTTTTCCTTATAATTGTTTGAGATGTCACCCACCCCCTTAAATATGATTTATTTGTATCCCAAATAATGTTAATTTCTATATCTTGACCAGAATTGTGTATCCAGTACCAATGGACTTCTTCTTGTATCTGTTCCTTAAAGCCTGAAAAGATCCATATTGAATTGTCTATTGTCTAATTATCTATTGTTTATTTTCCATGTATCCCATACCTATTTCCATAAGTACCTGGGCATGGTCTGAAACCCTAATTGTCTCATAAGAGACCATTTTCAATTCTTTGCATACGTCATAGGAAATGAAAAAGTGATCTAACCTTGAAAAGGTTTTTTTATGTGTTTTTGAGTAGTAGGAGTATTTTTTTCAAATTAGGATATAGTACCCTAAACGGGTCTGCCAGGCTTAAGTCTTGATGCATTTGTTTTATGTCTACTGCTGGTCTCTTTCTTTCCATAGCTGGTGGGGCTCTATCTAGTAGGCCAGATATAAGATTAAAGTCACCCCCACTATCCTGGCAGGGCCAAATTGTGCTAATTCTAAATAGAAGTTTGAAAAAAAGGCAGGGTCATCCTGATTTGGACCATAAATTGAGGCCAAAGTAAACTTCCTGTGCTGTAATCTAAGTTCAGTTATCACAAACCTCTCCATATTATCTATCAAAGATTTCTCTAATACATGTCCAAGCTGGTTTCTAATAAAAATAGTAGTGCCCCTTGCCATATCTGAGAAGTTGGAAACAAACTCTTCTGCCCCATTAGGTTACTGAAATATGTTGCATCCCTCTCATTAAAATGTGTTTCTTGCAAGAGAAGGCAGTCTATTTTTCTTTTTTTTTTTTTTGGCCATCTTAACCACCTTCCTTATTTTAATTTTCTCCTTACACCCGTTCAAGTTCCATGTCATTATTTTTAATGTGTCCATAATATATATCTAAAAGAACCCAGTTATGCTTTTCTTAGACGAAACATGTTAAAGGTAGCTACTCCACTGCTTGTTAATTTTCCAGGTCCTGCAACACAGTCACCCATGCTTTATGAGAGTCCAGTTTATAAGAATTTGTTTCCCCTTTTTTGGTTTTTTACCTACTGCTATTTTGCTTCTACCCCCGACAGTGCGACCTATAGAAATTAGTACCCAGCATTATCCAAAAAATGTAAGCAGACAATTGCCTGTAACTACTCCAATTACCCGTGCATCTCGTTAACCGGTGGATGTTTCCCCTCCCCCCTTGAGTCTGCCGAGCCTCTGCTAAACGCAGATTTGGCGACTAGTTGGGAGTGAGAGTGGCATGATTGCCTTCGAAATTATATCCCATAGTCCCACATACCTTCCAGTAATTATTCTTTTAAAAATAAAAATGTTGCACCCTGTCCAGCACCCCATGCAAGTGTAAAATATACTAATTATGTCTTAGGAGATGTTCTATATCCCCAGCCCCAAAAATCAATCTCCTAAACTGTATTGCATGGTCCTTATGAGACAGGGCACTTGTTTTAAATTGCTTTTGAATTATTTAGCTATTACTAATTAGGTGTTGGGGTGGGTTTTGGGCCTCCTGGATGTGGATTACCTTCAAGGGGTTTCTGTCGCTTTTTCATAGCTATTTCCACCTCAGCCAAAGAATGAAAAAAGAAAGTCCTACCATCCATGTATACTCTTAGTGTGGCAAGGTACATCATAACAAACTGAATGCCCTCTTTTCTAAGTTTGTCACGTACCTCATCAAAACTTTTTCTCTTTGCCAAGATAGAAGGTGGAATGTCCTGAAAGGCTTGTAATCTCATGCCATTATAAGGGAGCTCTTTTTTTAAATTCTGGCTTTTGTTAGTATTCTTTCTTTATCTTAATAATGTAGGGGTTTTATATATATGAAGCGTGGCCTACCCTGTGAATGTTTGTTCCCAAAGGCTCTGTGTGCCTTGTCCACCTCTACTGTTTTTTTCTGGGTAGGGAAGACACAGAATTTTTGTGAGCATTTTCTTGCAAAAAGCACGAGGGTCATTACTCTCTGTTCCCTCTGGAAGGTTGCCAATCTTCAAGTTGACCCTTCTAGACCTGTATTCAAGATCTTCGATTTTGGTCTTCAGTTCTTCAAGTTCTTCAGTGCTGTTAGCAATAATTGATGACATTTTGGGTAGGGTGTCTTCAATTTTGCTGACCCTGTCTTCACACTCTGTGGCTCCAACAGCTAGACATCCAATTTGTCTACCACTTCAGATAACTTATTAGTAAGTGTTGTGATGGCCAGATTTAGAGCCCTGAACCCCTGCCTTATTTAAGTAAGTCCTCTTGGGTGTTTTTTGTGGAGTCTTCCCCTTTTTCTGACAAAACTTCAGATGCTTTTTTATCCCAAACTTTCCCCCATCCCTCCTTTCTCCTGTGCTTCTTTTTCCTTATTTTTGCTGCCCTTGATTTTTGAGGTTATCTCTTTTTCCTGTCTTTTTATATCCTGCAGATTTTTCTTTGTGCACTTAGGGCTATCAGAAGCTTTGGATTTAAGAGAGAAAATATTGTAGATGCAGACCGGTCACCGATGTGTGCCCCAAAGGTTGTGAAGGGCAATTCCTCAGTTTTGGGATTAAAATTCTTACCTTTCTTTTTGTTATTTTGCACTCTTTCTCTCTTGGGGTGATTATCTAAATACGCCTGCCCTCCTTAAAGGTTAGGGTTTTCCTTTTGCTGCTTTTATATGTGGCTGGTGTAGTTTCTTTTAAAGAAGTGTCAACACCTATCGGTTCCTGAGCCTTGCTCAGTGCCCCTAAACTTTTTTCTGTACATTGACCAAACACAAATAAAACTCCACCTGGTTCTCCCAGATGAAGGGGTTACCTGTGGGAGCTGGCTTTTGTCTATCTTCCAGATGTAAGTGAGTAGACCAATGCTGTCTTCTGTTGCAGCCTTTGTTCTGGCTGTATCAGAGCTCTCAAAGGCATTCTCTACTTCTGCTGCCTGTGATAAACAAACACTGCTCGCCTTAAAGTCTTCCTGTTGACTCTCGAACAGAATATGGGCGATATTGCAAATGCACCAGTAAAGCCCCGACATGCAACAGTATAGTTTGCTTGTTGGACTCTGTTTGCCACGAGTCCTTATTCGTTACTGACACTCCAGACCACCAGGCCACTGACAGTTTAATAAAGTAATCCAGAGTAACACTTATTTGGCCTTGTTTCCCCGAGTCATTATCACTGAGCAGGAGTGCCGCCCCCATGCCGTGAATCTCCAGCATTACCATTTACCAGTTTTGAATCCTCCTAGACACCACAGCTGAGAGTGGAGCTCGGCGCGGAACATTGATTACTGAGCAGCAGTGGCCAGTGTGCACAAGAAGACACAGGTAGGTAAACACGGAAGACAGACACCCATTACAAATGATGGAACACTGGTAGGCATTTTTATAGGAGGGGCGGTGGGAATAGAAATCATGTCAGCATTCACCAATGCCAAGAACCTGGTTGGGCAGTCAGCATGGCTAAGCATTCTGCCATGCACAGAGTGCTGCCCCCTGCATAATTGGGGGGGGGATAGAGAGAAGTACCAAGAGAAGCAAAGGGAGGTCAGTAAGGGAAGCCAAAGCTCAGACCGAAGAGCACATAGCAAAATCAGTGGTTAGAGGGGAGAAAACCTTTTAAAAGTAAATAAGTGAAAAAAGAAGGGTGAAGGGAGGGATGGTGAGACTGAAGGGGGAGGATGGGAGCAGCGTGGAGGATAACAACAGTAAAGCTGACATACTGAATAGATATTTCTACTCAGTCTTTACTGAGAAAGGGGAGGGTAACGGGCCTGAAGGGTGTACAAGGGGTAGAAAGGGCATGGAAATGGACACAGGTCACTTTATATGAGAAAGGGTCCTAAAGGAATTGAAAGGAATAAGAGTCAGTAAAGCAATGGGGTCAGATGGGGTGCACCCTAGGGTCCTAAAGGAACTAAGGTGATGGTTGAACCTCTGACAATCCTGTTTAGCCAGTCACTGGAATCAGGGATGGTACCCAAAGACTGTAGGACAGCAGATGTAGTCCCCTTATACAAAAGTGGGAACAAAGAGGAAGCGGGGAACTACAGACCAGTCAGCCTGACCTCGGTAGTGAAGAAGATCATGGAAGCACTACTGAAGGAGAGATTGGTGGAACATCTGGTTGCCAGGGAACTACAAGACCCAAAGCAGCATGGTTTCACTTGGGGAAGGAGCAGATCATGCCAGACCAGCCTCATTTTTTCAACTAGATGACAAGGGAGGTGGATCAGAGCAGGGCAGTGGATGTGGCCTATCTGGACTTCAGCAAGGCCTTTGACATTGTGCCACATAGAAGGCTGTTAAACAAACTGGGAAATATGGGAGTGGGCAGGACAGTAGTGTGGTGGGTGGGTAATTGGCTGGGTAGCAGTAAATAGCTGTCACTCCACGGAGGGAAGAGTGACTAGTAGGGTGCCACAGGGATCTGTCCTATTCAGCATATTCATCAGTGACATTGTGCAGGATCTAGAAGACAGAATTTCCCTGTTTGCTGATGACACAAAGCTCTGTAACAGAGTGGACTTACAAGAGGGTGTAGACAGAATGAGGAGGGACCTGCAGAAGCTTGAAGAATGGTCAAGGGTTTGGCAGTTGAAATATAACACAAAAAAGTGCAAAATAATGAATATGGGGCACAAAAACCCTGAAACAACATATCAGTTGGGGGGTGAGGATATAGCATGCACCAAGCAGGAAAAGGACCTTGGGGTTATCATTTCTGATGACCTCAAGGTAGGAAAACGGTGCGACAAGGCGGCAGGTAAAGCAAATAGGATGCTGGAATGCGTAGGCAGGGACATCACCAATAAGAAAAGGGAGGTCATAACTCCACTATACAAGATACTAGTAAGGCTCACCTGGAGTACAGTGTCCAATTCTGAAGACCTTACCTATGTAAGGACATAGGGTGGAGAAGGTTCAGAGGAGGGCAACAAAGATGGTACAGGGATTGCATCACAAGTCATTTGAGGACAGGCTGAAAGACTTGAATATGTACTCCCTTGAGAAAAGAAGGGAGAGAGGTGCTATCATAGAGACATACAAGTACCTTACAGGGAGGAACAGGGTGCAAAAAAACACTATTGTCCAGTGAAAAATATGTTCTAGGATTAGGGGGCATGGGATGAAGTTGGAGGGAAGTAGTGTTGCTCAGATAGTATCCTAGAAATCAGGATACCAACAGACACATCCAATTTGGCCAGATAGTTGCTGTGGTAGGATAGTAGTGCTATCTGACCATGCATACTACCTGCTAGGATACCTGGATCCTAACCAGGATCCATCACTATCTAGCCCCAGATCCCAACTATCTGCCCTAGGATCCATCACTATCTGGCCCCAGATCCTAACTATCAGCCCTTGGATCTGTGGATCCAAACCAGGATACCTTGATCCTAACTAGGATCCATCACTATCTGACCCTGGATCCTGCATCTGTCTTTGGCAGGCTATCTGGTAGGATCCAAGTTAGGATACCAGCACTATCTGACAGATAGTGGTAGGATCCACAAAAGCACTATCCAAGCAACACTAGAGGGAAGGTGATTCAGAGGAAATGTGAGGAAGAATTTCTTCACAGAAAGCGTGGTGGACAAGTGGAACACCCTGCCTAAGAAAAGGGATGAAACAATCACAGGATTTAAGAATGCATGGGATAGACATAAGGGAATCCTAGAGGTCGGGGTAAGAGGCAACAGACTACTAGAAAAACATAAAGGAATCTATCAAGCTGAAATGAGCAGACTGGGTGGACCATAGGCCCTTATCTGCCAACAGTATCTATAGCTAATTAATTCTGTTCTCCAAAGAAATAACTTCATATTTTTGAAGAGGTATGTACAATAGAGCTGTGCATGTATACACCAAAATTGCTGAGGGACAGACTACTGTAGATGAACCGCTAGGTCTTTTCCTGTTTCTTCAGTCCTGTGTCCTAACTACATTGGAACTGAAAGAGGGTAAAAATAAGCAATAATGATCGGGGTTGGGGTTTGGGGCAGAGGATTATGTTTTGTTTTGAGATGGGTATGTAAGAGTCGGAAATAAATTTGGAACCACTGTGTAACCCCCAACCGGCCATTTATTTAACCAATTGGCACACCTGTCACGGTCTAGGGGAAAAGAGAGGGATGGGGGTACAAAGGCGCCACATAAGGCAAGCGTGCAGCTGGAGTATAAATTATAAAACAACTCAAGTGTGGCTACTAGGCACACACCTGGTGGACCAAAATGGCCAAACCCAGGTCCTGGGGAGAAAACGTTTGCTCAGGGCTATGCTAGGTTTGCACTTCTGGACAGGGGTACCCAGTTAACTCCTCTTGGAAGCAATAACATAAATGTCCATACCAGGTTGGGATTCTAGAGTGTGGCTTTATTCCATAACAAAGTAGGAACACACAAAGCAAAGATGGACCCCCAAGGGTTTACACATATGGTAAATGCAGAACATCTGAGGCACGGAACTCCAAACTTACTATATAGCATAGGATAACTATAGAAAGTGTGGACTAGCCACTGGTAAAATACTCAAAGCAAATTCCTTGGACTAGGCACACACAGCCGGTACTTGGAAGTCCCATATGACATAGAATTACTGTAGAAAATGTGGACTAGCCACAGGCTAACACACAAATTCTTCTGGACTTTGCACACACGGCCAACATTTGAGCACTTCCCATATAACATAGGATAATTGTGGCACACTGACCATGATGGAGCACTAAAGGCTCAAAATCTGCAAAAAACCCACTCACTGAGGTGAAGTCTCTTCAGGCATTGGCCATATGCACTGACAGAAAACACAGGTGCCCTTCTGAACCCAGAGTGCTAAACTGGTCACTCCAGATGGGGGCGGGGTCTCCCACCTTTTGTTTCCAAGTTCATACTCGGTCATCTCTCCAGTAAAACACCTCACTTTATACCAAAAGTTACTGTTGATGCTTTCTTGAAATGTATTTCACATTTAACATCCTCACAGAACATCTCAGGGGTGTCAAGAACAAAAGTCCCACTCACATGGCAGTTACAGACTAGACTCCACTGTGGACAGCCAACTTTTAAAAGTCTTAGGTGACAGGGTCCCTTTGTCAGAGAAATTCACCTTAAAGGCAGGTACTCCTGGGCAAACTCGGGAAAAACAAATGTACTCACTAGAGTTGACACAAAAGACAGCTTCACAAAGTCCTGGTAGGAGCAGGGGATTGCCCCTAACATCCTGGCTAGCTGCTCCATCCCACCTGGGCTGAAGAACAGGAAATCCCTGGAGACAGTTTCCACCACTTAGGCAAAGGTGGAAAATGCTGTACTCCACTTGGGTGAGAAAAACTGGAACACTGCAGCTGTCTTTCAGAGCTGCTACTACAGACTACAGCTCACACTGAGCTCTGGAACAAGACTGACTCTAGAATTCTAAGATCCCCACTCACAACAACTGCTGTGAGAGCTCTAAGGTGACAACACCTCTCCAGCTCCCAGCTGAGACCAGCAGCAAAGAGGGACAGAGTGAAATCCATTTACTGTCAAATCACTAGCTGCCTTCCCTGCTACCACTAACTCTAATGGGGTTCTTTTAACCCCAGGGAATGGGGGGTTACAACTGCATTTGTGTGTTGATGGTGTATGTGATGATGTGGATGCTAGTAAAGAGCAATTAGTTAAATACAACATACAGTAGGAGCACATACTGCTCACAGTGCTGTGGACCAACACTGGGTCCAACTCAAAACACCACAACCTGCAACTAGTTAGCATCTCTTTTCGACTGCAAGAAAAAAAGGCCAATGTCAGTCAAAAAGGAATGAACTTTGGAGCGATGAAATAGCAATACCTGTCTTACAATTATGCTAAAAATTACTTGAGTGCTGAGATCCTCCTGTAGACCAGAAAAAGATAGGTAGGGCACAATCTACAAAAGTGTCCTGAAATCCTTTGCACTCATGTAGAGGGTGCTTATGGAGGCCTCGGGATCATGGAGGACCCTCTCCAGACATGCAGCAGCCTTCAGTGTATACCCAGGTGGCTGTTTGTCCCCTGCAGGGGGCAATCTGCCCTACAAAAAGTGAATGATGGATGAATCATAAAAATGAATGATATCAGATTTTATTGTAATTGTCTATTATAAATAGGCATAACAAAATAGTTGCAAATCTTCCCCATGTATTGTATTTTTCATCCCATTGTGCTTAGTAAGGTTTTAATTTTATCTAAGATTTTTTTAAATCTGGCATTTGTAGGTACTTCGATTAGGTGTTTTATCTGATTGCAGTTAGTAACAATAGTACATTTCAAAACACATTTCATACATGTCTACACGCAAGGTCAGTCCTTGGGGGGCCTGTATCTTCCCTCTGCAACATACTTAGGGTGAAGTATATATTACATAGGGTCCTAGGAGAGGATATAGACTATGAAAGTGGGACTTTTGCTGCTAAGCTTGTGAACCCTCCTGGTATGCCCACCACTATCATTTCTGGCCCCGCTGGATCACCAAGAAGCACATTGCTAGTCTTTGTAGATAGCCGTGGGGGTCTGGAAAACATTGAGCAGGATTTTCAAAACTCACCGAATGCTGTCTGTGTTACTCCCTACACCTCTCTTTTTCCAAGCTTTATACTCCCCCCCCCCCAACTTGTCCTTTTCCTCTCTCTTTTACCCACCTACAGTTCCCCTCCCTATGCTTACTGGAAATGTGTACATGTACACTGCTTGCTGAATGATTAATTCTGTGGAACAGAATCTCTGGATGTATACTGTATCTTGTCCACCTTTATCTGAATATAAAAAAATTTTCTACAAAAAAAAAAAACTCACCGCATGCCACAAGCCCTGGATATGGCGCACCTGGCCGGTGATCAGGATTTTCCATCCTATGCTCCGATAGCCACAAGTTAGACCAGCTTTTTCTGGTCTATCTGGCTGCAATCCTGGGTAACCTTTTTACAGGGCTTGCATCAATTATTTGGTGCAGGCTGCTGTAAATCAGGTAAATTGTTATAACTGTACTTGACCTACTAAAATCGGGTGCAGTTTGAGGAAAGGTGTTGGTGCAGCTGTGCCACAAAAAGGGTTTGACGCTGCCTGATTTGCCCCCTGATGAAGACCCAGATAGGGTTGAAGCATAGGGGCTTGGGATTCTAGTTGGCTACTCTGGAGCTGCTGCTTCAATAAACCAATCCTTTTAACTGCAAACTGCCTGAGAGTGAATTGCTTTGGAATGCGTTTTTCCTCCTTAGTTTCTTGATTCAACCCCTGCATTGCCCTTTGAAAATCTGTCCCCCTTATCTTTTTGTATTGTTTTTAGCAATGTTTTGGGTCCAAAGGAGAATTGCTGTATCCCATAGTTCCCTACTCTGCTTGGAATATGAGAGTCACTCTATGTCTACAACTGACCTGATGTCTGGCTGAATGCTAGGATCTTTTTTGAGGACACCTTTGGAACAATAAACTGTCAGCATTAGGGCCATACAGAAACTTCTATTAGCCAAGGGGCCACCCACAGTGATGTGCCATGTCTACATGTATATAAACATGGGTGGACCAATCACTTAGTTCTTTTCCCACCTTTGATCACACTTGTCAAACCTTCTGAAAGGAAACACCATCAACCTATTTGTTGCCATTTATTATTTTACTTTATTAGTGTTTATTTCGTTATCTCTAAAATGCCTTCAAAGTCAAAGGGACCTTTATTTTGGTTTAGTATTTTACTTCGTTAGTGTTTGTTTTGTCATCTCTAAAATGCCTCTGAAGTTGGAAAAAAACTTCATTTTGATATTGCAAGTGCAGAGATAAAATCTAAAAGAAGATACACGTGGTCTGTTGGGCTATCTGGGTCTGTCTCACAACATGAGCACTTTTGAGATTTGCCAGAGTGTCAACCAGCCTACAAGGCAACATGGTAAGAAAGCTCTAGAAAATGTCCTCCTTCTCAAAACATTAAAAGCAGTGAAGAGGGAATGAGGCTCAAAACATGTGTCTTCCTCACCGTTGGCTGAAAAGGGGCCACCATAATTTAAGGATCGAGATGAGGAACAATCACTCTCATGGGCTGAATTATGCTGCTCAGCTCTTGTTCCTGTTATGTAGAACAGAAATCGGAGAAACCTGGTCCCCTCAGGGCAGCGTTGTGGGCAACAAATTACTAGTTTCAATTCTTCATACCTCGTTCAGCTATTTCTTCCCACTATATTTTTGCATATTTTTTACAGTATTGCTCATTACTTTAAAGGTGACCTGCAAAGAACCAGAGCAGCCCACTCCCATCCCCACATACCTTCTAGTACTGCTGCAGGAGTCCAGGGCTACAGTCTTCTTTATTTTTAATGCCAGGGTTAAATTTTACTAAAAAGCTGAAACTTATGGCCGAAGCACAGAGTGGGTCCCAATCAAGCGGGTGCAAGTGCTTATGGGTAGTACACCCATTTAGTGGCGTGTCAAACACCACTGCTCTTTTTGTAACAGCAGTGGTGGTGGTTCATTATATTTATTTTATTGCTTCCATGGGGGTCTTGATACCTGAAATATTACGTATCGCAGCACCTGGACAGTAAGATTCGCTGTGCAATGTGCAAACACTTTTCTAGTTCTTAAATACTCAGGGCCAAGACATGGTACAATAATCAAAATCAGGGCATAATACCATGCAAAACATTACTTTCTCTGTGTTTCTTTGATAATATGCAATTTCTTCTCTATGATCTTAAGAAAGGAAATGACCGATTCCAAGACCTCCTGTGAGTTGGACTTGAAAAGGCAAGTGACCAAATGGTATGGCTCCTGTTCTAGAGAAGTTAATAAATATCTGCCTATATCTGTTGTACAAAGGGCATAAGATCAGTAGGTGTGTTAAATCACCCTCTTCTCTTTGGCACTTACATAGAGTCCCAGATTGATCTTTCTTAAACATATATCTTAATCTATGACTATCATGGTATTCAGAATGGCACTTCGTAAAAAGTTTCCTTTGTTGTGGATTCTTAAAAAGGTTTAGATATATTTCAAAGCCGAAATACATTTTATTATGTGCTAGCCACTTACTGATCTTAAATTGTAGGCAGGGGGATTATTTCTAATATCACCAGAGCCTGTGTTGCTTGCTGTTTGTGTTTGTCTCTGTCAGTAGTTTAGTTTTGCGGTTTTTCATGTATTTCTGCTTTGAGGAACTGGACCATTCTTGGACATAACATCTATGAAAATTTCATGGACTAAGAAACTGCAAAACATCACCAGTAGGTACTGGCATTCTCATCATAAATCAACTTTTTTGGAAGGCATCAAAAGCAAAAGTAATGTCAGTAATTCTGTTATACAAGCTCTGAGTTGTGGAGTGCTGCATTGAATCCACATTTCTGTCTGACTTGTTCTTAAAGGGTGTGTGCTTGTCTTTGAGGTCTATTCCCAACCATTTTGGAGAACAAAGGGAAGATACTAACAAAGGATTTTTACATCATGCATATGCCCCAGGCCAATGTTCATCACCTTCAGGAATTTAACACAGTCTGGATCTTTGATCTACAGTAACAACAGTCTTCTGGCCCCAGTAGCTCACCATGAGTCATTCTGGAACACTCACCCTTGCTACAGTAAACATTTGCAGTCTCCTGCCAAAACTTGATGCCCTGCAAATATTTGTACATCAGCACAAGCCAGACATCCTTGCAGTTGTTGAAACCTGGCTTTCTCCTAAAATCTCGGACATGGCTATTACTCTGCCAGGGTACAACATTTTCCGACTTGACAGACTCGCTAAAAGAGGTGGTGGCTGTGCCTTATATCTCAAAGACTCTCTCCAAGACCACCCTCTAAAAACACCCATCTCTGACTCTTCCTCCCAGATTCTCACTGTCAAAGTTCTACTAGGGGCCCACAATAATGCCCTGTCAATTGCCGCAGTTTACATCCCCCCTAAAGAACAAGGAAAAGACCTCAGCTCAGTCCTTGACCTCATCCAATCCCAACCACCTGACTCTGAGACAATCCTCATGGGTGACTTCAATATCAGTTGGCTTGCTCCGGAATCAGGGGGCTTCATAGATGCCATCTCCTCTGCAAACCTTGCTCAACTGGTTGCCCCCCCCCCCCACTAGGCAAAATTACAAAACAGGCAAATGTACTTTCCTGGACTGGATACTGACCAGTCACCCATCCCGCATCTCAAGCGTCTCTGTCCTTCCTGACACTCTAAGTGACCATTCCCCTGTAATCTGCGTCTGGACAAATTAATTTACCATGACTCCCCCAAATTAATCAACAGCAGAGTCCTTCCACATGGGCAGTTAAAAAAACTAAAATCCCACCTAAGACTGCAAGATTGGTCCCCAGTCTTCCATGCTCCAGATGTCAACACTACCCTTGACCTCTTCATCAAAACCTTTAATGCTGTCTGTGACTCTCATGCACCTTTCAAAAAGCGGAAAGTCGAAGGCCTGTGCAACCCCTGGCTCTCCTCTGAACCACTAGCACAACTAAAATCCAGGGATCATCTCTGGGTATGGGCTCGGGAAAGCAAATTGACATACAGAATTATAAACAAGCTTGTAATAACTGCACAAAATTAGTCCGCCAGCAGAAAAGTACCTACTATAAGGATGCCCTGACAAACACTTGGGGCAAGGGGAATTCATTTTGGAATAATATTAAAGAAGTTACTGGAAAGCAGACAAAAATCTCACCCACTATGCTGGTCATAGATGGTATCACAATGCTAGACCCAACTACCATAGCAAATTCATTCAACTCAGCTTTCACTGACCTCAGCTCTGTTCTTACACCTGATTATTTCAACGAAGCCGAACCCCTAACTCTCCCCTCAAGTCCCACCCTCTCTCCAAAGCAGCCTCCATTCTACTTCAAATCAGTCAAACCATATGAAGCTCACAACTACATCAGTAAAGCTATTGCTAGGTCCAGGTCAAGTGGGGACTCCCTTGACCTCAAGCTGCTTGCCCTCACCCTCGATGAGGTGCTCCTTCCATTAAAAAAAAATTTCAACCTCTCCCTCTCTCTTGGCCAGTTCCCTGATGGATGGAAATCTGCCTCTGTCACACCGCTCCACAATAGCAGAGACAGGGCCCTCCAGGTGAACTATCAACCCATCTCCATACTACCCCCCCCAAGGCCATAGAGCATATAGTATCGGACCAGCTTACAGAATACCTTGATAAATACGATGTCCTGTGTGCTCAACAACACGGCTTTAGAAAAGGTCATAGTACTACCTCAGCCCTTCTCGAATTCACTGGTGCAATCCATAGTTCCCTGGACAATAGCCTTCTTACAGAGGCGGTCTTCATTGATCTGATGAAGGCATTCAATACCATCCATTATCATCTACTACTCTCTCAGCTGCTAAATGCTGGACTATCCCCTGAATCTACATCCTGGTTTAAGAGCTACCTGGAAAACCACTCACAAAGAGTGAAAATAGCTGACTTTCTGTCTGATGCCAGACCAGTGTGCTCTGGAGTGCCATAAGGGTCCATCCTTGGGCCTCTTCTCTTCAGCATCTTCCTAAACAGTCTTCCACAATCCTGTCCGGAGCAACTCCTCCTATACGCTGATGATGCTGTCATCCACTCCACCCACAAGGACCCCCACCTTCTGCAACACAAACTACAGCATGGATTCTCCTCAGATGAAAACTGGTTCAGTATACACAAACTGGTCCTCAACTATAAAAAAACAAAGTCCATGCTCTTCTGCAGCTCGCAAAACAAGCACCGGGACCACCCCCTCACTATTGCAAACTGCCTAGGTGCAATCCTAGAACAAGTGCAAACCTTCAAATACCTTGGAATCACTCTTGACAGTTGTCTATCTTATGGGGCTCACATTGACAATGTTGCCCAAGTGACAAACACACGTATTGGCCTGCTTTACAGGCATAGGCAATTCCTAACTCCAGAAGCCTTAAGGATCGCAGTTCAGAGCTCGGTGATCTCAACTATTGACTGTGGCCTCATCACCTGTGGTTCTGCTTCCACCACCACCCTCAGGCGCATATCTATGGCTTTGAACAAAGCTTGCCGACTCATCACTGGATCCCATCATCTCACCCTTATGTGTGACCTATACACCCAAACTGGTTGGCTTCAACTCGCAAGCCACATCAAGTATCTAACATGCATAATGGCTAAAAAAACATTGATGCCCCCGGAGTTCAAGCTCTGCTACAACCTGCACAGAATCCCGGCCTCATCAGGGGCTCTGAATCTCAATTACTGCACATTCCAAGATGCCAGACCTCACAGGGACAAAGATCCTTTGCCTTCAGAGCTCCCAGCTGGCTAAATGGTCTCATCAGGGGCATCTCCTCCGTAACTAAGCTAGGCCCATTCACATCTAACCTCCACCTGTTCCTGTCTGGCTCTAGCACATGCAACTGTCTTCTGTAACCTGCTGTTCCCTTTTTAGCACTTGTCCCTTCTCATCCACCCCACTACTCTTCCCCCCTACCTTCCCCCTTCCTCCTCCTACTTGCACTTTCCACTTGCACTTCCTGTGTGTTTTGACAATTGTCTCTGGCAGCATCTTCTTCTCATGTCTCACCAAGTTCTCGTTATCAATGTTGTCCCTGTCCCTGCATGCCCCTAGTACCACCTACTCTGTATGTACTCATGTGATGATGAGCAAATGTAACCTGTAATCCTGTAATAATTAATGTCCTGCTTGTTTTTCTCATCCTGTTGTGGGACCTTTGTAAAAGAGCCTTGGCTCAAAGGTAATTGTAATCCTAGACTCTAATAAATAAAAATAATTCCTTTTGTTTAAAGATTGACCACAGTCTGTCTTCTATTGAAGCCTTGTTCTCATTAAAAGGCTTGAGAAATACTTCAACTAGACAGAATAACAGCCCATAGGGTTTCACAATTTTTTAAATCACTAGCAGACTTGGGAAGGTTATCTGACAGTCTGTCTGCTTTATAGCTTTCTCTGTGCACATGCTGGGTAATCTGTTGTCCTCCATAGCATATACTTTTAACCAGTAAATAACCATTCTTTCCTGGATGAGGCATTCCATGAGCAGTTGTCCCAATTTTGCTTCTTCTAGAGCTGGCAGTGCTCCCTGTGGTAGGCCTAGACGTTTCTTATAATACGTTTAATGTATTTTTACTATCAGTCTATTGGTCTACAATCCTCAGATTGGCTCCATATAGAATCTGGCTCTTAATTTGGGTATTTATTAGTCTGATACATCCTTTAATGGAATGACCCCCAAATTTATGTGCAAAGCTTCTAATTGCATGGATTGATATCATTTTTTTATTTCTAATTCTTATGTTAACCCTAAGACATGTTGTTTGTGAACATGATTCCCAAGTAGCAGGAATTATTTATAGTCTGTTTCTGAATTATCAAGTCAGATCTTGTATCTCCACTTATTTTTGTTCCCACATATTATCAGCTCGGTTTTGTTGCACTTTATCTTCAAATCAGCTTTTGTGCATTCCTGATATACAGTAGTCTATGGAACATTATTTTAATCCCTAGGAAACTAGTAGATATTAAAATGATATCGTCCGCTTATGCAAGGTAGGGACAGTATCTTTCCCCTACTCATGGTAGGTAAAATTCTGGGTCATATAACTTGCACAAGATTTATTTTATTTAGGTTTTGTTGACCAGGTAGGTACACTAGACAAGTTATATGCCTATTTTCCGGTACGACCCAGGAGAGTACAGTGAAAATACAGGTTCAGACACGGTGCATAACAACAAGAGGGGCAATGTACAGAGTAACAAAAGAGCCATGTGAATATAGATGGTCTACAGTAAGCAGTAATAGGTAAAAAAAAAAAATATATATATATATATATATACATATACAGAATAAAATAGGCTGTCATTCAATAGAAATAGCAGTAATTACAGCGTGTGAGTGACCCTTTTATCAGAGCCACAGAAACAAATAATTCCTGAGGAGATAAACAAACAAATGACATGCTTCCCAGAGTTAAAGGACAGTAGGCAGCATCATTAGAGCCTGCAAGTGGTATTGATTGAGAAAAAGATAGAATAATATAGGAGATAGGACACATGCTTAACTGCTTTATTTGTGTTAAAGAGTAACTCTGCACTTCAGCATGTGCTTTCATAAATATGTAGCAGCTATTAAAGTTAACTAGCTAGGGAATAAATTTTCTTCATTTTCAATCTTCCTTTCCATGATTTACAGCACATCTTGGTAGTCAGTCTAAAAAGTCTGTATAGAAAACAGTTGAAAACATTTCCCTGTCCCCTGTTAACCTCACAGTGCCCTTGTTTTTGGCATCATAGTGCTCACCATGATAACAGACTGTGATGTCACAAACAGCAATTGAGTGGTTAGCAGGGAAAGAATCAGATGCATTTTGAAAGAATCAGTGAAATATTTTTTGCATTATCTACAATATTTGGTAGACCAACAGTAGGAGAAAGTAAAGAAAAATAATACAGAACTAGAAAACAAAGTTAAAATTTAATTGATGCAACGCTAGTGTTTTTAAGCTTTTTATTATAATAGACAGTTGCTCTTCAAATGTTGCACTTTTATCACCTCTTGTGTTGTATCCAATTTGCACTGTGTTATTATTACTGTATATAAGATACTCAAAATATTGAGAATGGCTTTCTCAATGCCTAGTTCATCTAGGGTTAGCCAAAGTAATTTCCTGTTAATACTACCAAAAGCTGATTTCAAATCAACAAAGATGCAGTAGAGTTTTGGGGTGGGATATTCAGACGGCGCCAAAAAGATGCATAATAGAGGGAGCAGGCACAAGTTCAGTGCGCCATGGCGCAACGGGTGTGATATTCAAACCATGCACAGGCCAAGGTGCGCCTGCGTAACGTGGCTGAATATCATGCCCGATACGCCATAGTGCAACGAGGGATGTGCAATGAAGCAGGGGTGATGTGCAATAGCACCCCTAGGGATGTGCAGGGACAAAGACAGGAAGCAGCTGTGCAGCAGCCATGGATGCGCCATGCGCCAAGGAGCATGCTCCAGGACAGACAGACCAACCCCCCGGCCCCTGCAAGGGCAAGGCCCCCATGAGCTGCACAACCAGACGTGAGCAGGACGGACCACTGGCCCATGAACCCCAGTGCTGATCCAACAGCAGACGTGGGCCAGCAGTCCTCATCCACTAGGCAAGGCATCCCTGCACTGACTCCAGGCCAACAGAGACTGGAACACAAGGATGGCCAGGATCCACCCATGCCATGGCACCACACCAATGCCGACCACCCCCAATACAGTGAGCCCAAGACACTCAGCCCAGAAGCATGACCAAACAGTGCATGGCACTGAAGGCATTCCACCACCACTGTGACAATGCATCCTGATGCCCCATGGTGCCATGCACATGCACCACACCCCACCATGACCACCCCCCGCATATGGTGACACCATCCACTGCTACCACCACAACCCACACAAGGCCCACCGGCATGACTCCCACAGAGGCACAGCAAGTTGGCAGACCTGGCAGCAGTACCTGAGGGACCCTGCATGTGGCAAGACCCACCCCGGACGCCGCCACCAGCAGGAAGGCACCCCGAACACAGGACCTGTGCATGGACTGCCACCCATGCACACCCCCACCCAGCATTGGCCCCACCACACAGCACAGCACCCTACTGTGGTGCATGGAGTCATGCGCCACACAGGAGGCAACACAGGGCACACACAATGACCCCCCCAACACAGTCCCATGGGCACCCCGTCAAACAGCCACACATAGTGGTGCAACAGACGCCGCCATTGTGAGGCCCATGGTGCCATGTACCTGTGGCCTGTACACCACCATGGTGCGGTTGAGCCTGCCATTTGGTGTTCACACCATGAATCAGGCCACTGCCCACATGCAGCAGGACCCCATGTGAAAAACACCAGACCACAGGCACCGTCCCTGTCACCATAGACTACATGGAGGGGGCCTACAACAGCACCGCCCACAGTGGCAACAGGGGCAGACATGCAATAGACCAGGGATCGGGATGCCAGCTGCCAGGGTGCCGTGCCTGGAAGGAGGCTGGTATGGACTGCCCTTGATGTCACGTCAGCATCTATGCATGCAGTGGTGTGGCTGGCACGACCATGTGTACCACAGACACACAAGAGGCACAGCCGAACAGGCACAGCACATACCGCCAGGGGCAGCTGGAACATAGCACACGCACCACAGCCCACTGCACACAGGCAAACCATGCACAGGGCACACCACACATACCCCGGACAGAGCCCATGGCCACCACCCACACCTGTGGAGGATCCCCGCCAGACACACCCACGGCCAGGCCAGTACCACCCCACAGTAGCCATGCACAGCACTGCAGCAAGGCTCCATGCACCCGCTGCAAATCAGAGACCGACACGGACATAGTTGTAAAAGCATATATTAAGAATGAACACAACAGGCCAGCCCAGTGGTGCTGAGGGTTGAGGCGCTGCCTGCCACACCTCGCGCTGTGCCGGTGACCCTGGTTCAGGAACGAGCCTGGACCACCGGGGGTTGGCAGGGGAAGGAGAGGATTGAGTGACCGGAGGACAGCTCTCCTTTTCTGGGAGGGAGGGGACACTAAGAGTCAGAGCTTGACTGCCCTCTGGTGGAGGCCAGGGGTGCAGCAAGTTCCCTGTCTCACAATGAGGTAAAAGTGTACGGCGGACATCGGCAGGGGAGGGCCTTGACGTCAGGATGCACGCCAACACAGGAACACTGGAAAAAATTGTCCTCTAGGCTCCTGGAAGATGGAGCGCTCTAGCACAGACCCCATAGCCCACCTGCCTGTCCCGGTCTGGTGCCCTGATGAAATCAAGATGGTTCGGGGGTGTAGGCACCCCATCCCTGTCCCCGCCGGGGGGGTAATCCGAGGCTACATGGAGGGATTACCGCGGTGCAGGTAGGATGAGGCTGGGGCAGATGCAATTAGTGACTCCTGAGGCGACGGAGTCTAGGGGGCAGGGGAGGAGTATAAACAGCAAGTAAAATAAAAAAAAGAATGAGTACAACATTAACAGAAACTATGTACAGATATATACACAATGAGGGAGGGGATGGGCAAGGCCACAACAAGGGGGGGGCAGGGAACATTGGGAAAGGCAAAGGTGGTGGACACAGGGGTGTGGGGTAAAGTCCAGGGAGGGAACGTTCATGAGCATGTGCTGCAGGCCCTACTGGCGGCCCCAGTCTTCTCTGTCCACCCTGTGGTGTCTTCTGTGCCGCCGACAGTCACCCCGGTCCATACTTTACAGCAGCTCCAGCATGACCCGGGTGACCTGCAGGATCTCCTGTAGGGACCGCTCCATGGCCGACCAGCGTGGTCCACCTAGGACAAGGGAGCAGAATCAGTATGAGTGACTGGCCAGATCAACACAGCCCACCCAACATGCATGGTGTACATCAGTGGCCTGCACCCCTGGGATGACAAGTGACCACCCACAGTGGGTGCACCCACATGATCCACCTACCCGGGCACCCGCAGCCATGCAGACCACTGCACACCACCACCACCACCCATGCACTGCACAGCACCATCGTGGCCATCCAGCGTCTTGGCAATGCAGTGGGATGCAGTGGCACGGCCAGGCGCCGAGTGTACCCACAGCCCACCTGCAACCCCCACCTACATGTGCAGACCCACAGGATGGTGCGGAGGGCACCGTGGGATATGCACGGCTGTAGGGGTCATGCCTCACCACCACCCCTGCAACCCACCATGCACAGGTGTAAAAGGAATCATGGCACTCACCTGTATCCTGGTCAGAAGGGCGCTGCTGACCCCTGGCACCACCACTGTGCCCAGACTGCATGACCACACCTCCAGCATCGACCTGTCCTCTTTGCTCCTGGGCCATCCAGGCCCTCCGGCGTTTCTCCGGGCCTAGTGGGGAAACATGGAGAGTCTCATTAGTACATGTCTGACCCATAGCCCCTCCCAATAGTGTCCATGGCCACACAGCCTGTCTGTGCCACGGTGGCGCAGGGTGTACATGATGCACCCCCATAGCCCGCAACACAAGCCCTGCCCCCCCCCAGCGGCATGGCCTGCCGAACACTGTGCCACCAGGACAGACGGAGATGACTAATGATGGTGAAGGAGCACCTACCTGGCTGTGGCACGGCTCCCCACCGGGCACGTGCCTGCAGTCACCCCAGGTGGTCAGGGTCACGCCGCTTGAGGTCCCCATAGTGGTGGTGACACTGCTCCGTGGTCCTACAGCTCACTGTATTCTCCTCAGGTCCCTCTGCTACCTCTTGCCACACCTCTGTGCGTGGTCTCAGGAGGGGAACCTGCCCAAACAGGGCACCTGTATGGGGCTCCACAAGAGCCACCAGGTTTGCCAGCTCTACCCGCATTCCATACTGGTGCTCTGGTGCACGGCATCATGCAGTATCTGCTGAGCTCAAAATGGGGCCCGGTAGCGCACGTGCCTCACGTGCGGAGGCAGCGCAGTACTGCGCTGCCAGTCACAATCATGCTGGCACCAGACTGCGCAATAGGGGGGCAACCATGCAGCCGCATGGAACCTAGAGGGCAAAGGGTAGCTGCAGGGTCAAGGGTCTGTCCATGCACAGAGCACCACAGCATGATAGGGAGGCCCCTGCAGGTAACACATTAGGGTACATGAATGTGATGCCATGCAGTGGCCTACCACGTAGAGGCACCATGGTGCCCATGGTGCACTGTGGCATGTGTACCCCCCGTCAGACATATTGCACACGAGCACCACAGGCACAGTAGTGGCAGTGCTCTGTACTGCCTCCCATGCACAGTGCAGCTGCTGCACCGCTAGCATAGGTGGAAGCACCGTGGGCATGCGTAGTGTGGTGCCAATTGCGCACGTCACAGTGATGCACCACAGCCTGAGCATGCTCAACACCATTGCGCAAGGTGCAACAGTGCAATATTCAGCCAGGTTATGCTAATCAGCTCATGAGCCAATCCATGGCATATCCACTGTATTTGCATCCCATTAGAGTTGCACATGCCCTCATTTGCATGCGATGCGCTATAAAAGCAACCAGGAAATGCACAGGCCATGGATCAGTATTGCAGCCTTTGGAGGTAAGTGCCATGCTGTGGAGACATGGGGACAGTGGTCTGGGAGGGCTGTATGGGACTGCATAGTCCATGGTAACACCTGTCCATCCCCCAGGCACAAGCATGACCAAACATGAGGATGATGAGGAGCAGGGGAAGGTGCGGAAGAGGAGGCTCAACTTCACCAGTGCAGAATCGGATGCCCTGTTCAAGGCCTACCTTGACAGGGAGCTACTGCTCAGTGGACAGAGGGGCACACCACAGGCCCATGTGGCGGCATGGGGCGAGGTGGCACATGCCGTCAACCAACAGGGCAGCCACCAGTGGTCCATGCAGGAGTGCAAGAAGAAGGTTGGCATGGACAGGAGGCAGACCAAGGATAAGGTGGCTGCCATCAGGGCAGCGCATGCTGCCACTGGTGGGGGCCAGCAGGACTTGCCCCGCCTGACTCCACTGGAGGAGCAGGTGGCCGGCAGCATGCAGCGTAGTGCCATTGAGGGTGTTCCCGGTGGAGGCTTCCAGACAGGCGGCAGCCCATCACTACATGGTAGGACCGGTGCTGGCAGTGTGTGGGTGGCAGTGGGCGGGGTCCAGGGCCAGGCGGAACCACTAACGGTACTGTGTTCCTTTACAGCTCCTGAGCATCTGCATGGGGCAGCGGTGGTGGGTGTGTCCACCGAGGGGGCCGCCCTGGAACCGGTGGAGCACCCATCCACCTCCACAAGTGTCCGAGGGACTGACCACCTGCAGCCCTGCACATCTGTCCGGACTGATGCCTGTGGTGTGGGTGCAGATGTGGCCCTGGCTGTGTTCCAGCGTGACCCCTGTCATGGTGTCATGTGTGCTGGGACACAGATCAGAGCTAACTCCAGCACCGATGATGACGTGACACACGTCCCGGACAGTGATGTTAGTGGGACACAGGGGGATCCCACGGATGGCATCCTCCCAGGCGGCAGTGCGGGCTGCACTGGCGTGGTTGCCTGCCCACCAGCCCTTGTCCAGGCTGTGGCTGTGGGATCCAGTGGGGCAGCACTGGTGTGCGGCCATGGTAGTGGGGCTGTTGTAGCCGCTGCAGCCACGCCAGCGGTGCCTGGCGATCAGCAGCCAGAGGGGCAGTGGCAGCAGCTGGACAGTGTCGATGAGGGAACGGGGGCGGGGGGGCAGCAGCAGTGCACAGTGTGAAGATGTACCCCAGGAAGGCACCGCCGTGTGGTGCCCACCATAGAGAGGCACTGTGCCGCAGGGCCAGGAACAACATGGGGGTCAGCATGCTGGCCATGCAGATGACCCCTTGGACGACCACAGCCATCTACTGCAGGCCTCAGTGAATCAGCAGGTGCAGCTCATGGATGTGGCGGATACACTCTGTGTGGAGCTGCACCAGGCAGAGGTGCGGTGCAGCAGGGACCATGCCCTGCTCCTGGCAGAGTTGGACCAACAGCGGGCGGATGTGACCGCAGCCATCAACAGGCAAACCACTGCATTGGCGACTGCCATGGCTACACTGGCCAACCAACTGTGTGCCCATCCACCGCACACCCCGCAGGGTGCATTGTCCATCCCCTGTTCTTGGCATCGGGTGACCCTTGCCATGTCAATGCCAGGTTCGGCTGTGGGCATACCAAGCACGCCTGGTGCGGGCATATTTGGTGGCCTGCAGACACCTCTTGTGAACTGCAGTCATGTTCATGATGTCACCCTGGAGGCCTTCTGCCACCCAGCAGAGGCCACTGGTCAGCCTGGTATGGCTGGCAGGTCTCAGCGGGGCTGCCCAAGCATCCATGGTGGCCGTTCTACTGTGCTGCATGACTGACCCTTCCCCCTCCACAGCCACTGTCTGCTGCTGCCCAGTGTGCACTGCAGTGCTCTGTGTGCATTGCATGGGTGTGGTGCCCTGTCCTGCACTCACACGGTCCCTCTGCACAGCCTCTCCCAGCTGCTGGCCACTGTGGCGTGTGCATGATGATGCTAGCGTAGCGCTGTCCGCCACTGTGTATTGGTGCTCAGCGTCTGAGGCACACACAGTGCCAGCCACTGGGTGTGGTTTTGTTGGGTCCTGTGTGGGTGTGGGGGGGGCCTGTAGGGGTGGGCGTTCCTGTGGCCCTGTGGGCATGGGTAGGGGTGTGTGTGCCTGTGTGTGCATGCCACATGCAGCCCTGCTGTTCCCTACCTTTTGTGTGCAGTCACTCGCCCATTCCCACGCCCCTGCTGCTGACCTTTCCTGGTGTCCACCCCTGCCTGTCTGTGGGCTGTGCCCTTGCCCTTGGTGCATGCATGTGGCCCTGTTGACTTACCTGTGTGGTTCGAAGTGCTCCTCTGCAATGGTGTCCCGGTGCTGCTGGGCCATCTGGGCCAGCCGGGGATCCCGTCGCCCAGGGGGTGGCTGCCCAACACCAGCTGGACCAGCGTCCTCATCATCCCCACTGCTGTCCCCCTCCTTGACCTCAACGGCTATCCCACAGTCAGTGGCCATGTTGTGCAGGATACAGCAGGCCAGGAATAGCCTGCTGGCCTTTGAGTGGCTGTACTGTACGGCACCGCCTGATGTGTGCAGGCAATGGAACCGTGCCTTCAGCAGCCAGAACACCCGCTCGATGGCAATCCATGTTGAGGCATGTGCCTCATTGTACTGTTGCTGCGCTGGGGTCGAGGGGCACCGGATGGTGTGAGCAGCCAGGGCCGTAGCAGGTACCCACTGTCACCTGTGTGTAGAGAGGTATTGTTAGCATGGTGGTCTGCGATACTGTGCCACTGGCCTTCTTGGCCATTCCCTATGGTACCCCTGCAAATACACCACACCCCCCCATCTGCACTCATCGTCCAGCTTGCAATGCATACTCACCTACCAGATGGCCAGTGGGGATGTCCCCACTCTCGAATCTATGGCACAGTGTGGACTGGTACCAGATGAAGGCATCGTGTGCTCCCTCAGGGTGCATGGCACAGACATCGATTATGCGCCCCCTGGCATCGCACACCGCCTGGCAGTTGACACTTGGGTAACCCTTGTGGTTGATGTATGCTGCCCCCTCTGGGCCAGGTGGTGTGCCGATGCCCACATGGGTGCAGTCTATGGCCATGAGCATGCCAGGCAACCGTGCTACCCTGTGGAACTCCTGCATGTTTGCTGTGCACTCTGCCTGTGTGCTGGGGAAATGGATGTACTCTGCAGCATGTGGCAGCAGTGCGCTGAGGAATTGTGTGAGTACGCGTGACGCGGCCGACTGGGTTATGCCTGTCGTGTCCCCTGTTGGTCTCTGAAAGGCACCCATGGTGAGCAGGCAGATGACAGTGTGATCTTGGTCTCCACGGACAGAGCATGGCTCCATCATGTGAGTGCCTGCATCTCCTCACTGCACAGCTCACAGAGCCACCTCAGAATTGTCTGGTTCAGGCGGTAGCGGCCCACAATCTCAATGTCACTGTACAGCTCAAAGCTGACGTGGGCACGGTACAGCCTGTTCTGGGCATACCGCCACCGGGCCCTTCCACGGCCACGCCTCCCTGCTGCCTGCCTTCTCACACCCCTCATTACCGCCTCCATCTGGAAGGTGGCACTGGTCATATCTCTGGTGGTTGTTCCTCCTCCCTGGGTGGCTGTCTACCTGGTGTCCCCTCCCTGGCTGTGTGCTGCTGGTACTGCCCCTGCACCGGGTACACCCCTGGCTCTTCACCACTGTGTGCCCTGCCTGTGACCCACTGCCCTCCTTCCTCTGTGGCATGCTCAGGCCCTCTCACACGCGCACACACACACACGCCCAATGTCACTCAGTTGCACACACCTCCAGTGGCCCCCTGTCCACGTCCTGGCCACACCTGCCCCCTACTTCTTGGCTTGCCTCCCTGCCACTCTGTCTTCATGCTCCCCCACTATGGCTCCTCTGTAGCACAATCGTCCTCCCCTCACTTGCACCCTTTTATATTGGCTCATTTCTGCTTTTGCACAACTTCCGCTTGCTCCGCTGTTGCGCACGTCGGCTACTGTTGAATATTGCACTGCGCACATTATTCCTGGTTACACCCCATGCACTTCCGCATGCATTCTTTTCTGTTGCACTGCGGCGCATTGTGTTTTGTCCTGCACAACTGTTCCCGCTGAATATCGTGCTTTGGCGCATCTCCGCTCTTGCACCAGCGCATCCCTGTTGCTCATGGCACAACTGCTCTGAATATCCCACCCTTTGTGTTTTCACTACTGTATATTTGTGAAGTAAATGTGATATGATAAAACACTGATCTATGTTAGAGTGTTGTGACATGAACCCTGAGCGGGCTTCATCTATTGTACTGTTTTCCTATATCCAGTCTAGCAATCTATTGTTTAAGATCCTAGTAAAGATTTTATTGTGTATTATCAATCAGGCTGATAGGTCTATAACAGGCTGTTTTTTATCACCTTTTTTAAAATAAGGGGATTACAATACTTTCTAGTTATGTTTTAGGAATTTTCCCTGTTTTAGTTATGTATTTGAAAATTGTGTATAAGCAAGGAACACAGATGTCAATTTGAGTAATAAATTTATCTACTGGCACTCCATCCGGTCCTGGAGCTTTATGTTCCAGAGAATGCAAGTACTGATTTTCTAATTTCCTCTTGTGTGAATTCTTTATATCAGACCATCCTTCCTTCTTAACTTGGCTGTTGTCCAATTTGATACTGGAATCATGAAACAGTTCTTGAAAATGTTTGATCCATTCATCTGGTTCAATTTATGCTTCTAATTCTTTGGAGTATTCCCCCAGAACTCTTGACACTATCCTCCAGAATTTGTTAAGAACATGAGAATATGCCCAGGGCTGGATTAACCATAGGCAGGGCCCCTACTTTTCTGCGGCACAGTGGGACCAAGTTCTGCGGCAAGACTACCATTTGCCGCAGAACTTCTGCATCAGTGGTTTGTAATTTCTGCTGAAGTTCTGCGGCACTAACAAACTACCACATCACAGTGACAGCTTGTCATCCTGACTTCACTTTCATGGCAGTGGTTATAGCAATCAGGATGGTGGAAAGCGTAGTAACACTAGTTCAAAAAATAACAGAATTATAAAAATAACTTTATGCCTAAAAAAGCAAAACAAATGTCTCTCCCTTAAGATCCTAGCCTGTTAAATAAATGACATATGCAGCTGGGATCTTATGTGATAAATAAGGTATTTCTACATGCATGCTATCTATCCCACTAATGAGGTTTCCACTGTCTATCACTTATATATTTGTATGTGCTTTCTACACCACTTATGAGATTCCCACTGTCTATCACTTATACATTTATATACAATCTGTAACATACATATACATGTGTGTGTGTGTGTGGTGAGGTGACAGAGATACTGTGTGTGTGTGTCTGTGTATATATATATATATATATATATATATATATTTTTTTAATTTCCATGAACCTGCTTCCTCATTCATACAGGTCCCATTAGAAATGGAATAGAGGAGTTATTGCAAAACTCATTTTTGATGTCAACCTGCTTTCCCCTGACACACTGCATAACACCATCAGTCCATGACATGCACGTGAACCGATTGTGAGATAGAGCTCTCCAGACCAGCACAGTGTGTCCACCATGTGACAGAACACTGCACCATACCTTCCCAGGCTCCGAGCAATGATGTGTTCCATCAGTCCTTGTGCTGCCCAGCCAGCTCCCCAAGCTAATCTCTGAACCTGAGTTGCCAGCACGGAAACACAGCATGCTACCCTCTGGCCCAACAGCTGTCCCTGCACACAACATTTCTCCATAACTTTTAGGTGATTTTATCAACCAATAACAATATGTAATCAATGACCCTGGCAAAATGCGTACAGTGCAATTATTTATTTAACAGGTCTATTCTTTCAACAGGTCTACACATTATTATATTCCACTTTTCTTGGCATAATTACTTTATTTTTCTTAAAAATGACAGTTAAATTCATTTTACCAGTTTTTCATTTCAGATGGCATCTCTATACCCTAAAGGCACAAATAGGTCTGTACAAAGTGAGGTATGGACTTAACAGGTCTGTGCTATTGACAAGGTTTTGTTTAAGTTGACCCTAGTGCAATAATGTAAGACTGAAAATTGTAGTAGGCTGTAGTGCAGGTTGAGCAAATATCACCATGCCTGATGTGCTGTGCCACCGTCTCTGGCAGTGGGAGCTGTGGTAGATAAGTGACTGTTCATTTCTGTTGCAGATTGCAGCCATTTCATTAGCTAATGTATGATGTTATAGCAATGATAGCATCACATTCTGAGCATATAGGGGGTTTAGGCTATAAAGAGGGGAAGGGAACCAGATTCTATGGAAAAACAGAAATATTAATAAAAAATCAACAAGAAGAGTGAATTCTGCGGCACCGCAGAAATTCTGTGGTAGATTGCAAGTTCTGTGCAAAATTCTGCGGCCGCAGAATTCTAGGGGCCTTTACCATAGGGCAGAAGGAGCAATTTACCTGGGCCCCATACTTTGAGGGGCCACTGATTTCTTTTTTTTTCCTTCTTCCCTGCCCCCTGTACTTTCCCACTGAGTGACTAAACCTTGGGGGGTTTGGGTCGATCATCTGTGGCTGCCACCAACAGTTTGCCCCACTGCCACAATGGTCCAAATGGTTCACCTTTTGCAGCATTTTTGTTTCCCCATGGACATTCTCTCCGCAGGTGAAGCACAACATGCTGGCCAATGAAATAGTTCCACTGAGGTCTGCTGATTATTTGCCCCCGACCACCCTCCCAGAGCATAACTTTTCTGACCCACCAGCCCTCAGATCCATGCATCACACACTGTGCATGGTGGTCCCATCATGCTTACGTGAAATAAGTCCCACCCGGATGATAGGACATGACGCCATGCACCACCAAATTCATTTCCTCTAAGAAAGCCTCCTGTCATCACCGTCAAGAGAGAGAGACAGAGACAGACAGAGAGAGAGACAGACAGACAGACAGACAGACAGACACCAACCATCCACGCTCCACATCACTTGTGCCTCAGCACCTCAGGCCGGTCACTAGGCCCACTGTTTGGCCTGGCCGTCGACTCAGTCTAGTCAGGTCTCGTGGTCCAGAAAATCTTTAATTTAAACAAAATAAAAGATAAACACAAACAGTCAGCAGCAGTGTTACTGCCAGCAGAAGCTGAATTATCAGCCAATGCAGTGCAGAATGTGCCAGCCACTGCCTTGTGTCAGAGAGGTCATCAAGTAGTAGGAGCCACTGTTGAGGAGCGCGATCAGTCAGCAAAGCAGGCCCATGGCAAATCCAGCCTCTCCTATTTGCCTTCTTCTTGACTTTATCAGGTAAAAAAAAAATAATTAATAATGCACCTGATGAACAACTGCAACTGTTTGTTTGTTTGTTTGTTATTTAAAAAGATTCTAAATAAAATTATGTGAAAAGAGGGTCATACTATAGGAAGAGGGAGTGGGAGAAATTTGGCCTCTCATTGCACCAGCCAGCATCTCTCGCTTCTCCCCCCAGTGCTTTGTTTGTCATCATGCCACCACTCAGTGAAATTTTGTAAGTCAGCCACAGTTACTCAGGTCTTTTGCTGACTGTGGTCAGTACTGTGACCCCAGCAAACATTCACAGTAACTGCAGCAGGTTTGTATCTGGGTTACCTTCCTTGTCCCTCACAGCAGCACCCACCACTACCTGCTGTCCAACACAACACCAAGTACACCAGCCCACTGATCTAAAGGTGACTAACACATTTAAATGGCAGGGTGGACAAGAGGGAGGGGGAGAGCAGTAGGGGCATATTCAGCAACATTTCAACATCAAAATGCAATCGTTGATAGACAGACAAGAGTAGTGAAAAGCTGGTGGAAGCTGAATCAGATGTATTGGAGCATCAAACTGGTGTACCGGGTGAGAGTTAGTCGGGTAGAATGGTTAGGAGCTGAATCAGCCACATTGGCAGCATGTAACTGCTTTCCTTGGAAAGATGGAAGGAGAGTCCATGCAAGCATAACTCTCAACCCCCTGCCTCATAAATCAGGGACAAGGCTTAAAAAAATCAGGGACAAAGGACCAAAATCAGGGACACATCTTCAGAATTAGAGATATCCACCCAGAAAGCTGGTAGAATGAGGGGCTTAGTGCAAAATACGTTTTCTAAAGAAGAACAAGTCTGTAACTTTAAGGCTTGACATTGTTTTGTGCTTACAGTCCCCACTGTTTTGCCACAAAAACACAAATTTTAGGAGGGACAGAGTAAACTTTTGAGGCAAAATCAGGGACATCCCTGAAAATCAGGGACACTTGAGAGGTATGCATGCAAGCTGAATAAGATCCAATAGTACCTTTAATCTTGTTCTCGGTCATCAAAGTAATGTGCTGTTTAGGGATTGTAGCAGGCTGCACTGCAGCAGACTGAGATGGTTTCAAATGAATTCCTAGAGAGTTGGACCAAATTAATTCTAAACATATGATAGGCTCCTGCCTGGCTGGCTCCATGGTCAGACACTGTTAAGGCTCTAGTCTCGCCCTCTAAAATTATATATTTCCCTTCTTTACTAATGAATGGAAATAGATAATTTTTTTGAGGGTGAGACTACAGCCTTAACAGTGTGTCTGACTCTGACCATGGAACCTATCACATGAAGGATCAGTAATAGTAAAACCCATATTGCAAGGGGTTGCTGTGTGATCATATGGGAGTCACCTTCCACCCCAATAAGGGCATTCAGAGTAGCTGGGAGCCCCTCCAAATGCATTTTAAGGTATCAAAAATCATTCAGCTTTCGGTGGGCACATAGCCCCTGAACCTGCAGCCTATTGGTTAAGTCACAGGGGGCCCCACAATTCTAAATTGCCCTGGGCAGCACAAATTGTTAATCCAGCCTTGAATATGCCAGCAGAAGGAGACCATATGGTCCATCTAGTCTGCCAGGAGTTTCTACCCCCACTATTAATCTATTTTGCTAAGGCGACTATTCTGTCTCTCCCATGCCTGTTTGAATTCACTGACCATCTTGGCTGCCACTACCTTCGGTGGCAGGCTATTCCAAGGGTCCACCACCTTCTCCGTGAAAAAGTACTTCCTAACATTTGTTTTGAATTTACCTCCCACCTGGCACATGTTGTGTCCTCTAGTATGTGTAGCCCTGTTTTCCCAGAAGGGGTTCCTGGTTTGTACTGTGTTGATCCCTTTAACAAATTTAAATGTCTCAATCATGTCTCCTCTGTTCCTCCTCTATTCAAGGGAGAATAAATTTAGCTGGTTGAGCCTAGCTTCATACATTTCGTGGTGCAGACCCTGCACCATTTTGGTGGCATGTCTCTGCACAGTTTCTAGACGGTTTGTCCTTTTTTAGGTGAGGCCTCCAGAACTGCACACAGTACTCCAAGTGAGGTCTCACCAGGGACCTGTACAGCGGGAGGATTACATCATGCTTCCTACTGGTAATACCCCTTCCAATATATCCGAGGATGCTGCTTGCCTTTAGTATCACTTTTTTGCATTGCTTCTCTACCTTTAAATCGTTCGAGATCATGACACCAAGATCCCGTTCCAGCTTTGTTTCTTCTAGTAGCTGCCCCTCCAGGACATACTTCATGCATGGGTTCCTTCTACCCAAGTGCATGACTTTACATTTTGTGGCATTGAATCTCAACTGCTAGTTCCTGGACCATTCCTGTAGCATCCTGAGATCTGCCTCCATTTCTGTGATCCATTCCTGTGTTTCCATCCTGTTGCAGAGCTTCGTACCATCTGCAAAGAGACAGACTTTCCCTTTCAGTTCTTCAGCAATGTAACTGATGAATATGTTGAAAAAAGATGGGGCCTAGTACTGACCCCTGCAGCACGCTACTTGACACCTTCCCCACTTGGGACAAAGTGCCATTTATCGTAACCCTCTGTGTTCTGCCTTGCAGCCAGCTTGTGATCTATTTAACTACTTTGTGACCGATGCCAGCTTACTGCAGTTTGTTGGCTAGCCTTCTGTGTGGGCTGTATCAAAGGCTTTACTAAAGTCCAGGTACACCACGTCCACTGCTGCCACCTGGTCTACTTCTCTTGTAACCCAGTTGAAGAATTATGTCAAATTTGCTTGGCATGAATGTCCTGATATGAAGCCATGCTGCTTTGGGTCAAGTTGACCAGTTGCTTTGGGTCAAGTTGCCCAGTTGCTTTCAGGTAGTTCATTACCCTTTCTTTTAGCATGTCTCCATTATGTTACCCACAACTGAGGTCAGACTTCCTGGGCGGTAGTTTCCTGCTGCCACTCTTGTGCAGTGGAACAGCTGTGGCCCTTTTTCAGTCCTGTGGTACTACCCCTGTTCCAGTGAAATGTTTAACAGTTCAGCAAGTGGGACAGCAAGTTCATACCAAAGTTCTTTTAGAACTGTTGGGTGTATTGCGTCTGGGCACATTGCCTTGTCCACCCTTATTTTAGACAGCTCCTCAAGGACCCTTTCTTTCATAAAGGGGGATATGTCAGCTCCCCTGGTATGGGAAAGTGTCCTGGCTGGTGCTGGACCATTACCAATGTCTTCCTGTGTGAAGACCAAAAAGGAGAATTCATTGAGAACTTCTGCCTTGTCTTTGTCATTTTCCACCAGGTGTCCTTCCTTGGTTGCCAACCATGTTATTCCTCCTTTGAGCTCTCTTTTTTCTTGAATGTATCAATAAAATGTTTTGTTCCACCTTTTCACTTCATGAGTCAGTTTTTCTTCAGTCTGGACCTTTGCCACCCTAATAGGTCAAGGGCGTAGCTACCGATACACCTTGTACACCATGGCATGCTGCAGCAGATCAGCAGGGGTAGCAGGAGCACTGGCATGTTTGCATTCCTTTGTTTGCATTTGTTTTTCTTCGCAGGCTTTCCAGCAGCTCTGAGAGCCCTTCTAATGTTTTAAGGGACGAAGGGTGGGGGTGGGGTCTAAAACTGTGGCATGACCCCATCGGACCTGATTGAAAAATATGTTGGCGTCTCAATCAGGTCCGCTTGTGAAGAAAGGAGGCATGCCTAGTAAGGGGGCGGGTCAGGCGGGCTCTTTAAATGCCCGTGGGAAAACTAGTTCAGTCTGTTGTTTAGAGTCGTGACTCGGGACTGAAACAGCGTCGGGGAATTGTGTAGAGGAGCAGAGCCTGCTGAGGATGACACAAGTCCAAGTACAGCCTAGCTAGCGCTGAGTCAAGACTGGTGGCAAGAAGACAGAGAGCTGAGCAGCTCACATACGGCATACCATAATCGAACTGGAGTAGAGCCTAAGACTCAAAGACTGAGAGGGCTGCGGCTGCGGTGGTGAGTAAGTAAAGTTAACTGCCATCCAAGTTGGAGCCTGGGACTGGGAGCTGAAGTCAGTTTCTTTCACCTCACTGGTGTGTGGTGGTCAGGTGGTGGACTGGTTTCTGCTCTGCTGGTCATTGATGGACTCAAGGCTGCGTGGGTCGGGATGGGTGGAAGCCACCGCGGTCATCCGGACAACTAGTGCAGACTACACTACTGAGTGCAACTGTGCAAGTGCAGACACTGAGTGTAATTGTAGCTACCTATAGCCATGGTCGAGCAAGCTGCACAAGCCATCAGGATCTGGAGCGAGTTGGGTCCAAGAGAGTGCACATGCCAATGAGTTCTTCAGCTTCAGGAGGAGTTGTTGAGAGAGACTGACTGAGCAGAGAAGCGCCACTGCCGGTAGACTCGGGAGAGCGCTGCCGCCTAACACCGCCCTGGTTTTGCTGCCTGCTGTGTCAGCTGTTTTAACATCTCAGTCAAATCATGGATGCTCTGCCTCTGAATCTGATCCATTCTCCTCTCTGACTCCTCCAAGGGAGCTTTGCTTGCTGCTGCACAGCACCGCAAGCCAGTTCAGGCCAGGTGGAGTTGGCAGGAGTCGAACGGAGGGAGGCTGATTAACGTTGTGCTGCACCTGTGCTCCATCATGCCAGTCATCCTCTCCTGTTTCCCACCGTCCAGGTCAGGACTCCAGAAAGAGCTGCACTCCACTGAGTGATTCTGCATTTCTGAGGGAGAGGAGAGAGCCCACCCTCAGGTGTACATCACACACTGACTGCTGTGCAGACCAGAGACCACCCCACCAGCAAGGCACTGACCACCTTCTCATCAGTGAAGAGATCATCCATCAGCATTCAGCTCAGCCTCAGACAGGTACTTTTCTAGGGGTTAATATTCAGTGAAGTGTTGCTTATGTTTAAAACTGTTATTTTTTTGGGGGTGGGGTGGGGAGGGAGGTCGTGAGGGAAACTAACACCCTGGCTTTATTCAGTGATTCTAATGAATAATAAGGGGGCTTTATTTTTTTTTTCATTTGAAATTTCCATCAGACAGGATGGACAGAGAAGATGCAATATCTCATTTTTGTATAAGAGTGGAGCTCTTGGTACAGCAAGGTGCGAGAAAGTGATTTGTTTATAGTGCAATGCATGTAGAATAATGCATCAGGGATTGGATAGCAGTGTTTTTTTCATACACTTGAGGTGTTATACCACATAGTTCTGGAGAATGAAGCAAAAGTTTTTTCAGGTATCAAACAGAGGGCATGTAAAAAAATAAAACATATGCTGCTGCCCATATTGTTTTTTTCTTTTTTTTGTTATAATTACTACTTCCTCTTGTGACTTGAGGGACTGTTCTCTCACAGTGAAGTTAGGAGTGGAGGAATATACTAAGGAAACTGTCACCTAGGAGTATTCTGGTGAAACTCTACTATGGTAACTGTCGCCAAGGGTTATTCTGGTGAATATCTGGGCAGACTGGTTGGGCCGTGGGGTCCTTATCTGCTATCAGATTCTATGTTTCTATGCATCTACTAAATAAACTCTGACCTAGGATTATTTGAGTGAAACTCTATTAGGGGAACTGTCACCTAGGGTTACTCTGCAGGGTTTTAAATAATTGATTAGCAGTTTTTTTCTTGGGACAATACTAACTGTACAGAAAGCATTTATATAGGTTTTCTAGAAGTGTTATGTTTGTTAAACACAGTGAGGCAAGTGCTATGCATTTTCACAATGGTTTAGAACTTTTATGTGCAAAACGCTAATCAAGTCTTTGAGTTAAATAAAACCCTGCTCTGGTGCAAATCTATAAGGAAAGACAGTCTTCTAAGTTTCTTTTTATTCATTGATTCAGTTAACAATCGATAGGACTTTTATTCTTAGGTGCCACATTTAATTTTATGCTCAGGTATGGTCTGGAGTTAGCCCTGATTCTCCCATGTCCTGGTTGCTTGCTAGTTCAGTTGATGTTAGTCAGAAGAAAAGCAAGGTTAAATGGTTGGATGTCCAAATATGGGTGAGAATACTGATAAAAGCCATGTAACAGCCAGACGCTCACTACTTTTTATTATGCATTTAAAAACTGCTAAAGCTGACTCAAAATGGAGGAAAAGGCACCTTACAAGATAGAAAAAAGGGTACTCGAAAATTAATTTTTAAGGTATAGGTATAACTTTTTTGCCATAATATAAACTGCTATAGAGAAAGAAAGGGAGGTGGAGAGATAAAGTTTGCCTTTCACGAGGACAAGGGTTTAGTTTATTTTTGTTTTATCAAGAGAAACTAAATAAAGCTAATTACAAGTTAAGGCTATTTGAGACCGCCCTCAGGCCGCACTATGTACATCACTGACTGCTGTGCATTGAAGAGACCATCAGCATTCAGTGGAGTCTCAGTCAGGTACTTTTCTAGGAGTTAATATTCACTGTTGCTGGTCTTTAAAATGTATTGTAACATGGCAAAAATAATAGGAGTGTAGGGAAGAAAGCTGATAGGTCTAAGAGCATCAGGTGTCACAAGAGTAGCACGGCATTATGAGACGATAATGCCGTGTTGAGCTCGTGAACGCATGCAGAAATGGGTTGAGAAATGTGGCCAGGAGTCTGCACATCTCTAGGTGGACCAGGAGGTGGCACGATCAGCAGAGGAGGGAGCGAGTAATGCCACAGGAATGCGAATGAGGTTGCCACCTATTGGTGGAAAATGGAGTATGTGTGTGGAGGAGACTCCCGACTTGCGTGTAGGTCGGTGGAGAGATAGGTAGCACAGAAAATGGATGTGAGAGCCGAGAGTGTGCAACTTGGAGCGGAGGATGGGACCCGAGGTAAAGAGCGATACTTGCAGCAGAATCATTAAGTACGGGGTTGAGAAAAAGAGGAGAAGTGGCCTGGTGGTGGACTAGTGCCACCTGTTGGTCGGTAAGAGCAGTGGAGCTGTAAACACTCCGGGCCCAAAAGCGTTGGTAGTGTTTTGGGACAGCAAAGTATGCAGCCAACAGACAGTTCCCAGAATGCACCAGGGTAGCAATATGAGTGGAAAACGAAGTATACGAGGAGAACAGCCGATCGGAACTACGAGGTTTGTAATTGACAAAAAAAGTTATGTGTGCCTTGCAAAGGTAATGAAAGGCATAGTGTGTCAGAAGTTGGTGCACAGTATGAAAGTGAATGTCGTCAGTGCAGCGTGCATGCGCATTGTAGCACTTACAGACAGAGTTACAAAGAACGAGTTATAAAGCATAAATGAGTAAGTGAAATGATTAGTAGCAGTGATGACTGTGCTGGAACAAGGAAAACAATAGCCAGAGAACAGTAGCATAGCACAAGCCATGTTACAAGCGCATTATTCACCGATGAAGGTGGCATCTAATGGGGAGTTAATGCATTGTTGGACCATTGTATGCCCTCAGCCTCTGGCCTCATGCCACAACGGTCCCAACCATGCATTAACTCCCCATTAGATGCCACCTTCATCGTGATATCACCATATTACCCCAGGGGGCATTCAGCTCAGCACAAGTTGGACATTTTTCTGGGGTCAATATTCAGTTTTGCTTGTGTTTAAAACTCAGTGTTACTGGGGTGGGGTGGGGAAGGAATCAATGAGGCATGGTTAAATCTTTTTCCTTGGGCTCTTTGAAACTGAGCTGAGTGCTGACCAGACTTGGGGTGGTGGTTATGATTGAAACCTGGGAGCTGAAGGGATAGAAATCATTGTTCACTGACTGTTACTGCTGGCAAATGTCTTAACATTTCCAAGTCCGAGAAGTATATTAAAAGTAATGAACTACATTTTTGGCAGCTTAAATTTGCAGTTGTCAGAACCAGGATAATGCTCATTTGCTAATGTGTTAATTTTTATTACAGAAATGCTCGTTCTAATACTATAAGTCCACAAACAAAATAGCATTATCCAGGTACTGACTGCTACAAAATTAGGTAGCTAAAATGTGCAATTCATCATTATTTTTAAGTACTGCTTGGAAAGGAGACTTTCTTGGGGTTGGGGGTTTAATTCATTGTTGTAAGTGTGTAACTGTGTGGCAGTGGTACAGACTTGTCACAATGCAATACTGTAACCAAAAGCCAGTCAGTGTGGTGTGGTGGCATGTCCATTGTGGTGGGAATGGACCTCTATGGGACTGGCTACCTTGATGAGGTACATAGCCTGGTCACAGTGCAATATTGTAACCAAAAGCCAGTCTGTTAGTCTACCACCTGTTGGTGGTGTGGCTAGTGGTGTGCTGGTATATAATACAGAAAATTATGCGTGCGTCGGGTGAGTGGGCATGGATGGGGGAGGGGTAGCCAGGGGGTAGCAGTGACTCTACTTGGTGTGCAGATCTGAAATTCCTGGCTACACCCTGTAATAGCTTTCCCGGCTTCCTTGAGTTTCTCTCTGTAGGCTTCCTTATCCTTTTCAGACTTGGTCTCCTCGTACTTCTGATAAGCTTTCCTCTTTTCCCTAACTATAGTTGCTACCTCTTTGGAGAACCAGAGTGGAGTTCCTTGCCCCTTTTAGACTTGTTGATTTGTTTAGTACATAACACTGTGACTGACACTATAGCATCTTTCAACTTTGTCCATTTGTCCTCCACATTCCACGTGGTATCTGTTGCCTGCAGGGGCTTGATCCTTTCCCTAATTTTCAGGAAATCTGCTTTCCTGAAATCGAGCGCCCTGATTCTGGAGTGGCAGGGGTCCTCAGTCTTGCTAATGGAGAACCAGATTGACCTGTGTTCACTGATACCCAGGTTGCTCCCCACTCTCTTGTCATTTCTTGTCATCTTTGTCCCATACTGTTTTTTAAAATTCCTTCCAAATATGTGTTCTATATTTATCTCTCTGTATTTTAATAGTTTTGTTGTACTCTTTCCTTAGTTTGTTTAATAATTTCTTGTTGTCTTTGTGTAACAGGGTCCTGCTATGCAGAAAATAAAAAGTTTCAAAAAGAAGAGAAAGTCAAGATGGTCCCCCCTTTTTTTTTGTTTTCATTTTCACTCTTTCCTGTCTACTCCTCTAAATTCCTATCTATACCAATTTTCTTGTCAGGGAGGCCAACCTGGCAATTCTTAAAGCTTTACTATCCCTTGTTACCCAATCTTGCTTGTACATCTTGATAGTAGTTATGGTAATGGGCTTTAAAATAAAGTGTAATTGCCCTTAAAAGCATTTGTTAAGAAATTCAGACAAAGCAAAAGTATGTTGTTAAAGGAGTCCCCCTTGCTCTCTATGTAGAGGGTTTATACCAGTAAAGAAAAGAAAAGAGAATGTTTGTTGTTTTTTAAAGTGCTTTGCGCTATTTAATTTTAGCAGCAGGCGAAGTGTGCGTACGTTCATGATGCCTATGTGTGCACACTCGCAGTGAACCCTGCGCACCTTCATGCAGGAAAAGAGCAGCCGAAATTAGTAGCTGATAGAAAGAAATCGCAACCACCTGTTGTGATTAACCCAGGAGTGGCTAAGTGAAGTATGTGGCTGGAGAAAAGCCAAAAGGATGCAACAGCGTATGGTTGCTAAGGAGCAGTGCTACACTCCCTGGCAAGTAACCCTGAAGTCCTGTTCTGGTGCTCGCTCCAAGGAAATAAAAAGGAGCTGAATTTATGCAAGGACACTGAGGGCATAAAGAAGTAAGCCCTGCAGTGTCTATATTCATTCAAAAGGGGCTGTAATTGCTTAAAGAAGGTGCTGCCTTTCTATTAAAAGGCTGAAAAATGAACAGCTGTCGGCTGAGAATTGCAGCCATTGGGGAACAAGAGAAGGAATTCCATATTGTTAAATAAACACAGTAAAAAAAAACTCTGTTAGCTAGAATTACGGTATGGAAACTGAAAATTACTGTATTGTAAATAAAAACTGTGTTTTTTGGGGAGTTTTGCACTAGAACATCAAATTGTCTATAATTAAAGAATCTAGAGCCTTACGAGGAAACAAGATAGGGAGCGCGCCCCTCATCCGTTTCCCTTGGTTAAAGATTCTAGATTCTTTATATGTAATATTTAGGTTACTTCTCTTTTCTCTTTTATGGTTTAATTACCTGTGTGAAGTCATCTGGAAAGCCCTTCTTATGGGGTTGGCAGCCCATGAAATGGCTGCCTTTATAGCAACCTAAAGGAGGTGATGTCAGAGAGTAGGTGGAGCCAATTTCAAATTCCACCCCTTCTGAGTACTATATAAGGCCTCCACCAGAAGACCTTGTCAGATAGGGAGAGGAAGGAGACTGGTCAGTACCTTCTGGCCAGGTCAAGGAATGGAAGTGTGAGTGCCTACACACTAGCCTGAAAGTATTCTTTACAGAAAAGAGCAGGGAGTCTGACTCCAAGTCTTGCCTGAATTGATTTTTTTGTTTATTTTACTTTGGTGAAAGTTAACATATTTCTTTTCTGTATATATTTTTTTTATTTTATTTTTGAAAATAAAATGATAAATGCTTTATCAGCGTTTTTTATGCACTTAATTTTGTGACTGCTATCTGTTATTGAACCCACAGGCTGACACTTTGCTAGGATGATTTCTGACCAATCTCAGTTGTTTAACTCTTTTTTTGCTGTCCTACATTCCTAGTGTAAAATATGGTTTTATGGTGAATTTTTAACTCTTTTTTTTTTTACAGTCTTACATTCCTTGTTATACCAAGAGGCCCCTTTTTCCATAAATTCTTGCCTCCTTAGTTACTATTTCTGCAATATGATTTATAATACTCTCAAAGACTACTAAACGTTGTGTTTCCTTATGGAAATCTTCCATAGCCTTAATTTGTTGTGTTATCCCTCGCTCATCTAAGGTCTCCATAAAGTGCGTATTATTTATTGCTTCCCAACTAATACATTTTTTCTTCCTAATTATTCAAGTTGAGTTCATTTTTTGTTATGGAAGTTTACATTAAGTAACTTGATCTTTAATTCCAGTGGAGGTGTGGGCTTTCAGCTTTTTTACCCACTAACATACCATGACAATTTGGAATCATATTCATATTGACCCATACGATATCAATCACTGATGAACCATTTATTCACAAATCTGAACTGTCATGTACAGTATGGGCTGCATGCCCATTGGCTCTTGCTCTGCACCAATGGGCGTGCAGCCCTACCGGGCAGTCAGTCAGCAGGCGGCGGGGCGGCAGGCGGGTGGGATGCTGCCGCCCACCGGCTGCCGGGGAGTAGGGTGGTGGGGCTCTGTGGTGGGTGGGGTGGGAGAGACACTAGCCACCAGGGCTATGTTCAGGGGTGGTTTTATTACACATACCGCCGCAATCGGGCATTTCAGTCCACTGACCACCAGGGATATGTACTTGGAGGGTGGGTTTCATACATACCACCCACGATCGGGCATTTCGTCCACTGGACCACCAGGGATACATTCGGGAGGAGGAGGGAGCCACATTGCTGCTCGTGATCCGCTGGTGGGGAGTACACTATGCCTACGATCGGGCTGCAGGGGGGCACAGGGACTGGGTTGGGGGCCAGCCACAGGTGGCAGCTGCTGTGTTGCACCCTGCAATACAGCAGCTCACCTGTGGGTGGCCCTCGACTTAAGCCTTTTTTTTTCGGCTCAAAGTCTTGTAGGTGCAGGTTGGGGGTTGCGCCTGCACAACTCTGCACAGCCTGGCTGAATATCGGGCTGTGCAGTTTATGTATGGTTCCTCCCCTTCCAGTTGAGCATGCATTCATTTGCATTGCACTGTTGCTCAGCCTGTTTTCAGTGGCGCAACTGCCTCCTGCTGAATATCGCAGAATGGCGCAATTTCGGACTTGCGCATGCGCAACCCTTTTGAATATCCCACCCCTTGTTTACAATATGAGTTGTTATATAGTGGTACATATATTTATTATATTTACTGTCTTGGATTACAATACCTTTGAGCACAAACAGCTCTTTTACAAAGGCTCCACATCAAAAGGGGGTACAAACAAATAGGGGAGGCAAAAAATACATTGTCCCAAAATACAGAAAATCAATACAGTCAGAGTATGTAAACAGCTATAGCTGTCAAAGAGACATGACTAAAGGGTGAAAGGTGAAGCAGAGGGAGGAGGTAAGCAATGGAAACTGGAAAGTTGAGGGAGGCAGCCAGACTCCTGTCAAGCTAAAAAGTAGGGGTTATGGGCTGGGAGAGGGTGGGGGGCAGGGATGAGGGTTAGGGGTGGATGAGGCAGCCAGAGGCCTTGTCCAAGGCGGGGAGCAGAATGATGTAGCTGTGAGGTGAGGCGAAACAAGAGCCCAATAGGTAGGACAATTGCTTGTAAGTAGGGGGGGAACTAGGCATAACAGTCTCAGGTGCTATTAGAGGTGAGATGCTGGCAGAGCATGAGTTTGAATGTGCCCAGGTAAGGAAGTGATGATATATCACTGCCAAGTGCATTTAACCAAAGAGGAGTCCTGTAGGCAAATTAACTTTAGGATAATTGTTTCTGGTTTGTTCTTGAGAATTCTAATTTCCTTAATATTGTCACTTTTAACAATAATTTCCTATGTATTTTTACATTCTCTAACTTTGCACAATATTAATAACCCACCTATGTTTCTCCCAAACCTTTTATTTATTTTTTTATGGCAATTTATAATAAGCTTTATAGCCACTCACATTGATCTCCGTGTCAGTCCCTGTTTCTTGGAAGCACATGCATTCAAAACCACCTACAGTGGCGTGAAAAAGTATTTGCCCCCTTCCTGATTTTTTCTATTATTGCATATTTGTCACACTGGATGTTTTCAGGTCTTTAGAGAAAATGTAATATTAGATAAAGGGAACCTGAGTGAACAAATAACACTTGTTTTTGTTTTAATTTCACTTATTTAATGAAAAAAAAGTTAACCAACACCAACTGGCACTGTGTGAAAAAGTAATTGCCCCCTTACACTTAATAACTGGTTATGCCACATTTAGCTGCAATGACTGCAACCAAACACTTCCTATAATTCAATATCAGTCTTTCACATCGCTGTGGAGGAATTTTAACCCACTCTTCCTCGCAGAACTGCTTTAATTCAGTAACATTTGGTAGGTTTT
The DNA here is from genome assembly GCA_016271365.2 of Neoceratodus forsteri. Classification (NCBI taxonomy): domain Eukaryota; kingdom Metazoa; phylum Chordata; order Ceratodontiformes; family Ceratodontidae; genus Neoceratodus; species Neoceratodus forsteri. The sequence continues at coordinate 1,558,250,703 of CM057455.1, forward strand.
CGAGCATGAACTGCTCGTTTCAGGTCCTGCCACAGCATCTCTATTGGGTTTAAGTCTGGACTTTAACTAGACCACTCCAAAACTTTAATTTTACTTCTTTTTTAGCCATTCTGATGTGGACTTGCTTTTGTGTTTTGGATCATTGTCTTGCTGCATGACCCAACTACGCTTCAGCTTCAGCTGACGGAAGGATGACCGGACATTCTCCTTAAGAATTTTCTGGTACAAAGCAGAATTCATGGTTCCTTTAATTATGGCAAGTCATCCAGGTCCTTAGGCAGTAAAGCATCCCCACACCATCACACTACCACCACCATGTTTGACTGTTGGTATGGTGTTCTTACTGTGGAATGCTGTGTTTGCTTCTGTGAGACATTATGGGATCCATGTCCTCAAAAGTTCCACTTTGGACTCATCTGTCCATAGAACATTTTCCCAAAAGGCTTGTGGATCATCAAGGTGCTTCTTGGCAAATGAGAGACGGCGTTTATGTTCTTCTTGGTTAGCAGTGGTTTCACTTTGCTACTCTCACATGAAGCCCATTTTTGCCCAGTCTCTTTCTGATTGTGAAGTCATGAACACTGACCTTAGCTGAGGCAAGAGAAGCCTGCAGTTCTTTGGATGTTGTTTTAGGATCCTTTGAGACTTCCTGGGTGATTTTACGCTGCCTTCTTTGGAGTAATTTTGGCAGGCCGCCCACTCCTGGGAAGATTCACTACTGTTCCAAGTGTTCTCCATTTGGAGATTATGGCTCTCACTGTGGTTTGATGGAGTCCCAGAGCCTTAGAAATAGCTTTGTAACCTTTCCAGACTGATAGAGGGCAACAAATTTTTTCTGATCTTTTCAGGAACTTCCTTTGATCATGGCATAATGTGCTTGTTGAATCTTTGTGCTGGTAACGTGACTCTGATGGTAAGGGTCAAAATAAGTGAGGTTTATATTGAGCAGGGCTGGCTGTAATCAAGCCTGGCTGTGTTCAATCAGCTGACTCTAATTATCCCTTTAATTGGGTTGATTTAACTAGGGGGCAATTACTTTTTCACACAGTGCCAGTTGGTGTTGGTTAACTTTTTTCATTAAATAAATGAAATAAGTAAAAAAAAAAAAGTGTTATTTGTTCACTCAGGTTCCCTTTATCTAATATTATATTTTGTCTAAAGACCTGAAAACATCCAGTGTGACAAATATGCAATAATAGAGAAAATCAGGAAGGGGGCAAATACTTTTTCACGCCACTGTATGTACTTAAGAAACTCAGGATCAGATACTTTATCTTTAAGTCCCAATGTAATCCAAGACAACAAATTGAAATTGTTACTATGGGGCTCAACTGGAGGTGTTGGGAGCTTACACTTACCTTTCAATTTACAACTGTCAAAAGTCATACTTCTGTACCATTTTCTAAGAGTGGGAATCTATTTCAAGTCTCAACCTTGTGAATCTAAGAGGCATAATTTAAAGTACTTTTGACAGTTTTTTTGCAGTATTATCATCACAGATGTAAATACCCAAATGATCCAATTCTCATTCTTTAGATAACAAAAGGTAATACATTTCTTCATTATTCATCCTATTGCACAAAGCAACACAATGTTTAATAGTCTTTTAGAATATTATAAATCATATTGCAGAAATAGTAACTAAGGAGACAAGAATGTATGTAAACAGGGGCCTCTTGGTGTAACAAGGAATGTAAGACTGTAAAAAAAAAAAAAAGAGTTAAAAATTCACCCTAAAACCATATTTTACACTACATTTAGTCTTTTACCCAAGAAATTAAACTCTCACTGATAGGGACTTCTCTGAAAATTCACCAGCAAATCATGTCATTTACAGGCCACTCAGGTCTTAACAATATACATCAGCCTATCCTGGGTAACCCAAACTTTAAGATAAATGGTAAAGGTATTCCTAAGGAATGGTTTCCTAAGGACACCTTTCCTACAATAAGTTCTTTTATTAAAAACAACTTGTTTATTTCATTTCAAATGGTTCTTGAGAATGAGAATCTTCACAAGAAGTTCCTGCCTAAGCTATTGTTAATCAAGATAGCTTTAAAGGGACACTGTCAACCTGTTTGTCATCATATTATTTCTAGTTAAAAACCTACATTTTATGACTGCTTACCTTCTCTAAAATTCATTGATGTTGCTGTTTGTTTTGTCTGTCTCCTTGTTTAGTAGACCTGAAATGCATACTAATGTATATTTATAAACAACCTTGTTTTGTTTACAATCCTGGATCTGTTCTTATTGCATACTTCCTGATCATTAGAAACACACCCAAATAGTGCAGTCACTCATGAGGCAGTAGTCTCCTAAACTCCCACTGCATCATGAGGGGCTAGACTATGTTGTGAGTGTTCCCAAGTGTAGGAAAGATGCAGTTGGAGCTGGTCAAGGAATGTAAACAAACCTGTGTTGGTGTGGTAACACCAGTATGGTGGGCAGTCTGTTTTTCACTTTTTTAAAAGAAAAAAGTCAGAATCAAACTACCAGCTGTATCAGCAGTCTTTACAGAATGTTAGCAATCATAAAATGTGTTTTGTAAACTGTGGACACTTTGAGACCTAAGGGGGTTGATAGTGTCCCTTTAAAGGCCCAGTTTGGACCTATCCCACTTTCTTTGGATGCTCAAGATGTAATAAAAGACATAGAATACCAGAGTTCAATACCCCACCCTATCTCCAGTCTACATCGGCTTCTTTTAATCTTTAAATTTAATACTGGTCCCACTATCTCATCTTATTGGAGCAGAGAGGCTGGATTCAATCCCCAAATCTGGCCTGCCATATGGAAAAATATTTACCAATACATACCCTTAGATAATCTGAGACTTATTTAATTCAACATTTTACACAATGCATATATGACTCCTCAAAAAATGTTTAAATTTGGATTTTCGGAATCTGATAGATACATTAAACATAATCTCGATGCAGGTTCTGTTTGTCGTGTCTTATGGGATTGTCCCAAATCTCAGTCTGTTTGGAATTTAGTTAAACAAGATTATGGAAGGAGATTATCTCTGCAGCATGCTTTTGATTTTGAAACTTGTATTTCAGGAAATCTCAATAAGGTGAGAGGTTTAAGGGATAGGGCTATCATAACCATGTTAGCTATTTCCACAAAAGAACGTATTGTTAGGCATTGGTTAGATAAACCAGTACTACGTATGAAAGAATGGAAATCCAATATTCAACTAAATTTACAGATTACCAGACTAATCTACTTATTTGGATATTTCATAATATCATCATCCATTTTTACAACAAACCGGGGGATATCTGTCACCTTCTATCTTAATTTAGTCCCTCAGCCCCTCCATAGCTTCCCAGGTTATATTATTTTTCTTCTGTGGTGCTTAAAATGGATTGGGCATTTACACACCTTATGGGTCTATGATGCTCCATTATTTCACAATTCTTCTAGGCACCCTTTAGTAATAAGTTAATTTCAAGCCATCTAGTTTTGTGATATGATTTGGGGCAGGATTTTATTTATTTATTTATAGAAATGTTTTACCAGGAAGATACACTGAGCAACAAGTCGCTCGTCTCCTGGTAAAATTTTGATAATCTTGTTTATTGTAACCATCCTAGTTCACTTTTTCTGGAGATTGGATGCTTCATATATACTATAGATTTGGCTTTGGTTTTTTATGGTATTGTTTTATAAAACATTTCTGAAATAAAGGAAAGTTAAAAAAAAAAAAGAGATTGGTCAGAAATCACCCTAGCAAAGATAATAAATTGTTAAAACAAACTAAGGAAAGATTACAACAAAACTATTAAAATATATAGAGAAAAACATAGAACACATATTTGGAAGGAATCTAAAGAAAAAAAAAATAGTCTGGGACAAAGATGACAAGAAATTCTGGAGGATAGTGTAAAGGGATCTAGTGGACTAGTCCAAAGAATTAGAACACATATCAAACCAGACAAATGGATCAAACATTTTAAAGAACTGTTTTATGATTCCAGTATCAAACTGGACAGTAGTCAAGTTAAGAAGAAAGTATAGGCATAAGAGAACCTTAGTGGACAGGAATGGGCGGTAAAAGCTGGAGATTCAGGTAGGGTCTGTGGTGGTACAGTAGGTAGGGAAATGGGCAGACTGGGTAGGCCAAGCAGTTGTCATCTGTTGGTAGGCTGTAGGGGCCCGATTCCAAAATGCTTCCTTGGAGCGACGCAGGTTGCGACGCTTCAGGGATGTGGCAATACCCGGGTGCACCAGGGACCCTGTACTGGATTCTGAGAAAGGTAGGGTCCCAGTGCTGAAATCCCTGGATTTGCTGCAACTGCAGATCAGTGCCCACCCATCGGTGCAGCTACAGCACATCCCGCAAGGATCTGTCTCCCCTCTCGCTGGTGCAACACAGGACAGGCCACATTGGTGGTGATGGTGAGGGGGTAAATGTGTACCCAGTGAGGGGGCAGTAGAGGCATGGGGGGATAGGGTGAGCTGCTGTGGCAGCAGGGAGGTCAGGGATTGGTTTAGCACCAGGTGGAGTGCATATGCATATGTCTTATATATACAGAGGCACGTGCACCCCACTAGGTACCAAAAGAATTCCCTGCCTCCCCACTGTCCCAGCAACCCACCCCATGCCCCTCCTACCCCCCTCACCGCATATGTAACTATCCTCCCACTGTGTGCCACACTGATGCAAGGGGCTTAGACTGCCTTCTGGTAGGTCTAAGTGGAGCCCCTTGCTACAGCCACGGCGGGGCTTATGGAATTCAAACCTAAGGGATGTAGCAGCCCTGCTGTGGTGTAAACATCCTTTTGACCTGGTGTACCCAGATGCAGGTCGCAAGGGTGGTGCAGTGCCCATTTGGTGCACTGGATTCCCATTCCAGCGCAGACTGCATACTGGAATAGGGAATGCTGCAAACTGTGATGCAAGGTACAACTTGCATCATTGTTGTTTGACCCAGGCACCTTGCGTCGGGCATAACCATTTTGGGAATTGGGCCTCATGTTTCTATGTATACATAAATAAGACAAAAATAATTGATAAAAGACAGATTCTGAACATGTGTTCCTTGCAGGCTGAGAAACTTCTGGCACTTCAGTTAAAAGTGAGGTACGCACTTAACACACACACACAGATGTGACATGTTAGCAGGGGAGCTCAGAAGAGATATACATCAGCATAGAAACATAGAATTTGATGGCAGATAAGGACCACTTGGCCCACCCAGTCTGCCCATTTCCCCTACCTGATGGATAAACTGCAGATTCTAGTCAATCAACAGCTTACTTCCTCCTGCCCCCATTAGAATTGCCTTATGCCTGTCCCATGCATTCTTGAATTCTCGCACTGTTCCTTACTCCACAACCTCCTCAGGAAAACTGTTCCATGCATCCACAACTCTCTCTGTGAAAAAATACTTTCTAATATTACCTCTGAGCCGTCCCCCCTCTATCTTCAAATTGTGCCCCCTTGTTCTTGCCCATCTCTTCTTCTGAAAGATACTACCCTCTTGTACCTTGTTAAGTCCCTTGAGATACTTGAAAGTTTCTATAATGTCCCCCCTCTCCCTCCTTTCCTCAAGGGCATACATATTAAGCTGCTTTAGTCTCTCCTTGTATGTCTTCTGGTGCAGACCTTGTACCATTTTGGTTGCCCTCCTCTGAACAACCTCCACTTTGTCTATGTCTTTGCGGAGATGGGGTCTCCAGAATTGCACGCAGTACTCCAGATGGGGTCTCACTAACTGTCTGTAGAGAGGGATAACAACTTCCTATTTTCTACTGTTGATGCCTCTCCCTATGCATCCCAGTATCCCCCCAGCCCTCCTTACTGCCTTCTCACATTGCTTGTCCACCTTTAGGTAATCTGATAGAATTACTCCTAGGTGTCTTTCGATTTTTGTTGTTGTTATTAACTCACCCCATTGTGTACTCTTCCCCTGGGTTTTTGTTTCCCAGATGCATTACCTTGCACTTCTTTGCATTGAATCTGAGCTGCCACGTATTTGACCATTCCTCCAACCTTGCCAAGTCCCTTTTCATTCTTTCCATCCCACCTTGTATATCAACCCTGTTGCAGATCTTTGTGTCATCTTCAAAGAGGCATACCTTTCCTTCCGGGTGCTCTCCAATGTCACTTATAAAGATATTAAAGAGGACCGGTCCCAGTACCGAACCCTGCGTTACCCCACTAGTTACCCTCCTTTCTTCACTGTGTACTCCATTTACTATTACATTTTGCATCCTGTTGTCCAGCCAGTTTTTTATCCAGACTACCACCTTGGACCAACTCCAAGGCTGGCTAACTTGTATATTAATCTTTTGCGCGAGACTGTGTCGCATGCCTTGCTAAAATCTAGGTAGACCATATCCACAGCCCCTCCCTGGTCTACTGCTTTGGTCACCCAGTCAAAGAAATCTATTAGGTACATCTGACATGACCTTCCTGCTGTGAAACCATACTGCCTTGGGTCCTGTGCTCCACTGGCCTCTAGGTACTCAACAATTCTTTCCTTCAGAAGTGATTCCATCATTTTCCCTACCACTGAAGTCAAAGTAACTGGTTTGTAGTTTCCTGCCTCTGCCCTGCTCCCACTTTTGTGAAGTGGAATCACATTTGCCTTCCCCCAGTCCACAGGTACCCCTCCATCCTCCCATGATTTGTTAAAGAGAGTAGTCAGTGGTGTTACTAGTTCTACCCTTAGTTCTTTTAGTATTCTTGGGTGAATCCCATCAGACCCCATTGCTTTGTCCACCCTCAGTTTCAAAACCCTTTCTTCTGTGAATGGACTGGTATCGACCCCCCCCCATTCAGAGTTTCTCCCTTATTTGGTTTAGGCACCTCCCTCTCCTCATCTGTTGTGAATACTGAGCAGAAACATTCACTCAGTATCCCTGCTTTTTCACTGTCACCCTCTGCCCACATTCCCTTCCCTTTATTAAGTCTCTCTATCTCTCCCTTGGTCTTTCTTCACTCCCTAATGTACCTATAAAACATTGTATTCCCCCTTCTTAACAGAGTTGGCTATCTTTTCCTCAGTTTGTGCCTTTGCTATTCTGACTGCCTTCCCTGCCTCCTTCTGCTTTAACTGATAAAGTTCTCTGTCCTGCTCCTTCTGTGTTTCCTTATATTTCCTGAATGCTATTCTTTTCTCCTTAACTGTCCCTGCCACCTCTTTTGAGAACCATAGTGTTTTTTTCCTTCCTTTTGTTTTATTGATTTGCTTCACATAAAGGCTTGTTGCCTCTGCAATGGCTGTTTTGATTATTCCCCATTGTTCCTCCACCCCTCCTTCTTGCCCATTTGCTAATACTTTTCTAAGGCACTCTCTCATTTTCCCAAAGTCAGCCTTCCTAAAGTCCAATACTCATGTTTTTGTATGGCTTGACTCTATGGCTGTGTTTATAGTGAACAACACTGTTTGGTGGTCACTTGTTCCCAGAGGGCTACCTACTTCTAAATCTGAGATCCTTTCTCCTTCCCCATTTGAGAGTACCAGGTCTAAGATTGCTCCCTCCCGAGTGGGTTCCAACACTAGCTGTCTGAGGCATGCCCCCTGTAGGGCATCAAGAATGACCCTGCTCTTGGATGTGCCTGCAGCAAAGGTACTCCAGTTAACATCTGGCATATTCAGGTCCCCCATCAACAATATCTCCCCTTTTTCTGCCATTATAAGGATGCCTTCTATCACACCTTGTCCATTTCCTCCCCCTGAGATGAGGGTCTGTACACAACCCCCATGCGGATTGTGGTGCCATTTCCTGTCTCCAAGGTGACCCTTGAGTGAGCATAGCGATCCTCATAGCTTTTCTTGCATTCTGGCATTTGGGGTGGAGGAAGAATTGGGGGGACAGGGAGTACCCTCTCAGGCCAGACCTCTGAGGTATCCTCTTTTTACCCCATGACCCTTTCCTGGCCTGAACAGATTTGTTCTTACAACATGGAACCCACTGTGGGGGTAGTGGAGAGCTAGTGAAGCAAGCCATGTAGAAAGCAACCAGGGTAAAAAAAAGATTGCTGGAGGCAGTCACCTAATGGAGAGCAGGAGTGGAGTATTATGAGAAAATTTTAAAGTTAGGGCTGCCATGCCAATTTTTAACAGTCTGCTCCCCATAAGTTACTTTTTAACAGTGCACATGCTGTACATAATGTGGAATAGTTCCGTACTGGTGTATTTTCCTTATGAGTATGAACAGCAGTACAGCACCACCCTGATCTGCTGCCAGGGAAGTGTGGGTTCTCGGAACACTCAAAGACACCCATCTACCCTCTGACACTAAATGCAATAGGAAAATGGATGTGGTAATGTTTTTGTTTGTTCTTATTGCCATGTGGATTATCTTCATTTTTAACTAGGGTTGATGATTTAAGAAGTCACTGTCAGTAGCTGGCCAGGACTCATGAGTATGCTTCTGGCAGCTCTTTTAATGTACCCCTTCCTGCACTATTAAGCATCTAAAAAAAGAAAAGAAAACAAATTATCAGTTAGTTTTTTCTGAAAACTCCAACAATGAAAGGTCTTTTGCACTGGCCAATAATTACTTCAGTGTGTAGATTGGGGCTAGTAGTACTATGTTCAGGCTCTTGCACCATTAAAAAATCAAACTGGAAAGCAACCCCTTATAACTGATGTGCCTGCTCTGCTGTATCCAGGAATTCCCTAACCTAACCCTTCCCTTTAATGATATGCCTGTTGCTTTTTATAAAATGAAACACAACGTGAGGAGATGCCCAGTGTTGCCAGCTCTGCCACATCCAGGAATTCCCAAACAGCACCACTTCTCATTAATTGTTATGCATCTTGCCTTTTTTAATTCAGTTTACTCAGTGTGAGGAACTGCCTATGTGATACCAGCTTTGCCAAGTAAGGAATTTCCTAACCCAACCCATTCTCTTTTAGTATAGTCTGTTTGTATGAATAAGTTGGTAGCACATCTGCCTCAGGGCTAGAAGGCCATGGGCGCTAGTCCTATACTGGGACTGGGCCCATACCATAACTGCTGGTACCTGATTGAAGCATTAGTGGGTTGGTGTATTGTTGGAGTGTGCCATCTTTTGAATGAGATGTTAAGCCGAGATCCTGTCTACCTTTTCTTATAGTTGATCAGGTGTACATTAAAGATCCCATTGCACTTCTCTAGAAGTGCAAGTGGAATTTTTATTAACAAAAGAAATCTCACCATGCAGTCTGTCATTATATCATTCATCCTTCATACAGTTGTAACCATCATCAAATTTCATACATCATATCACAATATTTATATTAAAAAAAGGAAAAACTTGCAAATGTCTGCCAAGTTATGGTGCTTACTTAATTTGTCATTATCACATCTTATATTTTTCTTAATTACATAAAATAACCTTTAGATTTCTCCTTTTATTTTCTACACTGGACATTGTCATTTGTTAACTTTGTGCTATATATATATATATATATATATATATATATATATTGATGATAGCTCCCCAGATATTAATTTTACTACCATTGTTAGAATCAATTATGTTTGCTGGAACAGTAGTGTCTTATACATGTAAAAATAAATCTACTATATTTTGGTCATAGTTCTGAGTGGTATTTAATTTTCCTAGAATGATGTTTGCATTTGTTACTTTTGACTGTGATTGTTCACCCCAGAGTTGTGCCAGTGTAGTCCAAAATTGTTGAGCATATGGGCCTTCTATAAAACAAAAATGTTCCATATTTTCTAAGATAGTGATACAGTACATCCCTGTCTTGGACAGTGTCTTTCATTACGATTTTTATGTTTAGAGTTATTGCTCGCACTTAGTCGTCCATAACAACTAAGCCATATTATATCCCACATTTGGAGAGAGGGGGTTAGCCCTCAAGTATTCACTTATTGTTGAGTATTCTGTTACTGGAATACCTTTATATATCACTTCTTCTTTAAAGTTCCTTTCCATTCTCTTACTGCAAATAGTTTTTTCTAGATACATTTTGTCACTATCTTAGATCTACAGTCCGCAATTTTAATTTTTCTAATATTGCATGTACAAAACTTGGGGTGCATTGTTTTTTCCTAATCTTCTTATCATCATTATTCTGGTCAGTACTTAAAGGAACTTCAACTGTCCACCTATTTGCCCATTGGTGCCAATGCTTTCGTTCATTTTATAAGTAACAAGAAAAGTTCCATGTAATGAATAAGATAAAACAGAAAACAGCCAGATTTTTTCTACCTTGTTTAACCCATGTGGGGCCACAGACTGATATTTCTGTCCAGAACTCCAACACGTTCTAATTCTGCCAGCAATCTAATGGTTTGATACAACATATTCCTTTTAATGGGGTTTAATCTACTGCCCCATATTATTTGAAAATTATTTCTTAAGAGTTTCACTTCTGCATTTTTGGGTGTCGGGTATACTATACTTAGATAAAAATTGGTACTACAAACATTTTGACTATTCTTTTTTCTCCTTTTTCTGGTTTATTGCCAATATTTCCAAACTGATACCTTTCTTTCAAATATTTGTAATTTCTCTTCCCAGTTAACAGCAGCCAAGTCTCCTCTTCCATATGCTACTCCGAATATTTTAATGGGATCGGTGGTAACTTCTATATCACTTATATTAATAATCAGTGCTGCTTCTGAAGCTATAACATACCCTTAACACTTATTAATGTTAAGTTTTGCTCCTGATATAGGTGTAAAAGACTGGAATACATTTAAAGCCTTAAGTCCTGATTGTGGGTACTTAACAAATGTGCAAACATCATCTGCATATGCTGCAACTTTTATACATGTTTAACCATCTGTGTTGCTTATGCATTTGATCTTGGGGTGTTCAGCTATGCTACATAGTATGGGGTCTATACAAAATACATATGTAGCAGGTTTAGGGGACATTCCCGTCTAACTCTTTTCTTCATTTAAATTTTTGTTCCTAAGTGTCCATTAATGTCTGGTAGTATACTGGCATTTCTGCATAGTTACTGAATCCATCTGTAGAATACTGGGGATATTTTGTAATGCTAAAGTACTTCAAAAAGGTACCTATATGATACCCTGTCAAATGTCTTTTCTTGAGCCAATGACAAAATGTATCCAATATCTTTTTCTTGCTTACCTAATTCTACTATTTCTCATATGAGGTCAACATATATACTTCTCCCCTGACGTGAGCATGTTTGTTACTGAGAAATTAAGTGTGGTGCTATATTGCCCAATCTAATACTCAGGATTTTCATTAATATCTTCATATCTGTGTTCATTAAACTCCATGGTCTCCAATTTTTTAAATCTTGTATCTCACCTTTTTTTGTACAAAAATATTTCTATGGGTTCCCCAAAAGAATCTTGTGGTTGTCCTTCATCCAAGATCCAGTTATAATCTACTTGTAATATGTCTATTTGTGTGTTTATTTTTTTTATAAAATTCTGTGGTTAGTCCATCTGGACCTGGAGCTACATTATTTATCAGTTTCTTCATTGCTAAGTATATCTCTTCTGAACTAATAGGGGTGATTAGTTTGTCTAAGTCTTGTGCTGATACTGTGGGTACTTCTAATGTATTCAGTATTGTTTGAGCAGATTGAGTTGCGTCTGTTGTGCCAAACATTTTCATTAAATATTGGTTAACTGTGGTTAAAATATCATCTTTTGTGGTAACAACAGTTCCCATGCTTGTTATAGTAATATTCCTGCAGTACACTCTATCTTTACAGCTTTCAAAATATTCCCTTTACCGAAAGTACTCTGGATACCACTTTGATGTTCCATCATTAATGATCTTTTTCTATTACTGCAAGGCTACCACTTTTTCCTTTATTTGTACTATTTAGTTTTAATAATCACCCTTTCCTGTGTGCACTAACATTAATATATTATGTTCTTAAAGAGATCCACCAAGATAAAGCTAGAAGACCCTGCACCATATATATATATATATATATATAGGTGCCTTACTGCCAGAGGATCCCCATATTGTATATATCCCTGAAAACTGTTCAATAGATTAAATGTAATTTCCTTAATAAAATCCTCTATACTAGGTCCCAAGGACTTCCTGTTTTTTTTTTTCTGCCAGCCATGCTCTGCACCCACTGTCACAGACATGATGATGAGATGCCAGTGAGAATGCGGAGGCGTGCTCCATTATACTCAGTGGGCGGTGACATGTTGATCTGTTTTTACTAATATAATGGCCACTTGGCAATGAAGCGTGGGCACTGGTCGACTAACAAAGGCCGTGTTAGTCAACCAGTGCCCATGTTTCATTGCCAAGTGGCCATTATATTAGCTAAAACAAATCAAAAAGTCACCACCATGGAGTATAATGGAATCCTCCCTCACGTTCTCACTTGCATCTCATCACGCCCATGAGCAGGCAGAGCGTAAGAAATTATGACCAGGAAGTTCTGGGACCCAGTATACAGGATTTTATGAAGGAAATTACATTTTATCCACAAAACACATTTCGGGATATGCATAATATCAGGCTCCTTTGTGACAAGACACATATATATATATATATATATATATATATATATAGTGCAGGGGCTCATAGTGTTGAGTCTCTTTAATGCTATATATTCTTGGGCCTGGATATTCAAAGGGGTTGTGCATGGCGCAACCCTGCATTGCACCCAGCAGGATATTGGAAATCCCGATGCGCCAGGGCACAATGTAATTGTATGTGGCACAGATGCAGGGGGCGTGCCAATGCATATGCTGCACATCCCGATATTCAGCCCGGGATGTGTGGTGCATATGTTGTCGCAACTCTGCATTGCGCCGCATACGGGGGCTCAAAGTTGAGCTTGTGAAAAGTGGGAACAAATACTGGCCACCCACAGGTGGGCTGCCGTAATGCAGGGCACAACACAGCAGCCGCCAGCCGTGGGTGGCTACCCACCCACCCAGAACACCGTCCACAAGCACCCACATCCCCATGATAGTCTAGTGGTACCCCTTCCCTCCCGATTCCCTGATAAATGTAAATGAAAACACACCCTTGTGGTCTAGCAGACTCCCCTCCCAAATCCCTGATCGTGGTATAAATATAGGTGTCCATTCCCCGGTAGTCTAATGGATCCCCCTCACTATCCCAACCCAACGATCACTGACATGTCTTCATTGAATGTCCCTGGCAGTCTAGTGGTACCCCCCACCCTCCCATGTCCCCAATCACTGGTTATCCACTGTATTAATATTCCCTGGTAGTCTAGGGTTCCCCCCCCCCCACCTGTTGCCATGATCACGGTAAAACCCCGTAATACAATTCCCTGGTGATCCAGTGGCAAATCCCACCCCTTCTACCCACACAGAACACCACACCTACTCTGCCTCCCCCCCTTCATCGGCAGATGGCTGCAACCCACCTGCATACCGCCTGGCTGCTCGCCGAATGACAGGTACAGTATGGGCTTGCAGGGCATACTGCACTAGACAGTCCCAAATATGTGAATAACTTCAAGTCTGTTCATCATCCACTATTGGCTTGGGTTCACCTATGATGTCACATCTTTGTGCTAGTCAATATTTGATGTCATAAACATGTAGCCCTTCATTTTTAAGGATAGTAATGACTGTACGTATTGCTGGCTTGATTAAAGGTGTGGCTTGGAAAGGTATCCACAGTGTTGTATTTTTCAAAGTATTGTACTATGCCCAGGAACAGTCCAAGTTTGAAGCTGTTTTAAAAACTGATATTAAAAATTGTATCACCTGGAGTATGTATTAATGCATAGATCTCATTAGAAAAATAATGCATGGAGTCCTTCAGGAGAGCTTCTCCTATTATCTGGTGATGTTTCTAGTCCTCCTCTGTAAACCAGTCTTACTGTGTTCCTTCTTTGTGCTGGTGCAGGTGTATTTGAAAATAATGCTGCCTTTCTAAAGTTTCTCCATTTCTGGGCTGATTCTTCTTGTTGTGTCATCCCTGATGCGTTATGGCTCTGGAAATTTCCTGCACAAATATCTTGTTCCACTCTATTTGACCAGCTTGTCCCTGTACTGGTACCTTCCTCAGCAGACACATTTTCTGTTATTGGTTCAGTTTTAATTTCATCATTAATAATGTCAGCATTTGAGTTTAATTTAGTTTCCATGCTAGTATTTATAATATTTAAATTGTGAGTGCTAATAAAGTCACTACTCATATTAAACTGTTCCTCATTCTCAAGAATGCTGGTTACTTTCTCTGTTGCTTTTGTATTCTTAATGATCTCAGATTTTTGTTTAGTTGCAGAGAAGTTAGTACTTGGAGTCAGCATTTCTATCCATGACTTGGGGGGTGGAATCACAGTATCACTGTTCTCAGGACTCATGACGTTTAAGTTAGCATATGTTTGTTTTTCAGTGTCTGTTTGAAATACTATGTTATCTGTGGAGCTAGGAGCAGGAACTTTCTTACCTTCCATTATATCTTTATGTAAGGTGACAAGGTCAGGCTGTGGCTGCCATTTCTCTTCTTTATCTTTCTATCAGTCCACCCCTTGATGTGCTGTGTCAGGCGTCCAGTCTTTTGGTGGGCAGTCAACTGGAGTTTCTTTGCTTTTTCCCCCCAACATAATCCTAAAGATTTTCCATGCCCCATTTTTTGTTTGGATAAAATCAGTTTAGTTTTCCCTTTTGCTTTGTTTATGTTCTCAGTTACAGTTTTAGAATCTGAGTGCTGCTCTGCTCTTCCCGCGGTCCAGTAAGGCGGGAACTGTCACACAGTGTCAGGCTCTGTTGTTCAGCATTACTGCTTTTTGTTAAATTGTCCTAGTCCTTAACATTTTTATCCATAGTTTTCCTGGCATTAGTAGCATCAATGCTTGTTTCTCCATTTGTTTCATGATTCCTCACCTCTGTGTTTGACTGTGTTGGTGGCTACTCCTTTGATGCTGCAGAGTCATCATTGCTGACAACTGTCAGCTGTTTCTCAGCAGTATTCGTTGCTGCATGCTGAATTCTTTTGGTGCCATGTAAAAACTGCAGTTTTTCTTTCTCGTGCTGGTAGTTTGCCTCCTTTTCAGCCAGAAGGGATAGTAGATGTTGTTCTTTATTTTTCTAAGGCAGTTTTCAGACGTTCCTCCTCTGCCTCATAACTATACTCTGTTAACCCCTTTGGCTACGGAAACTCCATTGTTATTGCCAAAGTATTACTTTCTGTAACTTTGGTCTCCAAATTCTGTGCTTCTGCATGTTCTGGCAAGCAGATTTCTTTTATAGCCTCTTTGGTAAAAGTAATGGGGGAGAAGGCTTGCTTCCCCATACCTGGAGCTGCTTCTCCATTGTCCGCCTGGTCAGCCATCTTTGCAAGATGGCTAGAGTCTCCCCCTACTGCAAGAGTAGGGGAGTTTCCCCAGTGTCCTGACTAAATTTCCCCCATTAGCTAAAATACTACCAACAGTTTAACTTGATTCATTTTCAGTTGTTTTTCATTTGTATCTATCCCCCTCCCCCCGGAACGAGGCTGAAAATAAGTAATATGGTCAAGCTTTCCTTTCCTGGTCAACAAAAAACTAAATAAATAAAATGATATGCTTGTCCCTTTTTTTGTAAATATACACAGGATGAGAATGTACCTGCTTTGGACCTGCTCTGCCATGTCAGGAATTTCCTCACCCTGCCCTATTCCCTTTATGGTACATCTGTTGCCCTTTTTTTTATGACATGCTGGGTGAGGAGGTGCCAGCAAGATGCAAGGAATTCCCAAACCCCACCCATTCCCTTTAGGTGTATAACAGTTCCTATTTTTTTAATTATACACTGGGTAAGGAGGTATCTGTATGTTGCCAACTCAGGCGGCTTGATTTGAAGGGCCTGGCACAAACCTATTACATAAGGGCTGCACACAGAAAACTGATTTTGTTTACTCAAAGTAGACTTCAAATGTAGGACCCATTCAGCTTAAATTATAATGCAAGTTTTATTTATCAACATATTTCTCTTAATTTTGCTATACTTTTTTGACTTATTCTTTTTCCTTTCCCCAGGTCCCATTCTTTTTGATTGCTCAGGTGAGAAAGATGAATGAAGCTGCTAAGAAGCCTATAGCTTTAGATAAGGGCATGAAGAAATTTCTGAAAAGAATGAACATGGATCGGGAGAAACCTGAAAGGACAGAGGTACCAGTATTTCAAGTGTGGCTTGGGCAGCCTGGGTCTGAATGGAGAAAATTAGTTAACATTTAGTCAAGACAGTGGTGATTCTTAATCCTTTTTCTTAGGATTGTAACATCCTTTCAGTGGTGTCAGAGCTAATGTATGTCATCACTGTATTATAGCATAGACACAAAGGAAAAAAGGTTTTGTTTGGTAGAGATGATAACTTGATTTGTCTAACGAATAGTCCAGGTTTACACATTTTTAAGAGCTGGTAACAGTCAGTTTATCAGGCATGTTTACCTGACGAAGCTGTCTTAAAAAGCTACTCAAGAGGCCACCCCTGTGGCTCAGCAGCAGCGTGACTCACTTCTGTGCAAGCGACCCAAGTATGGGCGCACACTCAGGCCGCCACTTCAGGCGACCAGCCAGGCTGTAAGCAGCTGCAGAGAGGCAGTGTCCTTCCGCAGGGGAGGGATGGTGGCAGGTTCTGGCACTATAGTGACCCCAGTCAGTGGGCCAGGGAACTGATAAGCTGTGTGTGTACCTGGCCAATGGGCATTTCTCACACCAAAATAGGAGGAAGGTGGCTGAGGGAGAACACTGGAGAGCAAAAAAAAAAAACACACACAAAATCACCCGGCTGCCATCAAAATCACGCCTCAGCCAATGTAGGTTATACATCTGCCCACAGAGTATGTCCCTGGAATGATGAAAGAAGGGATGGGGGGGATTTCATTACAACAAAAAAAAGAAGCTACTGACACATCAGGGAGAACCTTTGTATATAGACACAATTCAGCTTATACTGCATACATATTTTGTCTTTAATGCCGTTATATTCTTTATTAGTCAGAAGAGTCACCTGGAAATAGTGTCTTTGTCCATTGAACTTCATCTACTGCTGATGTTTGTCTACATGTGACGTCATAAAGCTAGAAGTCTTGTTAAATCTGAGTAATTCACTTCCATCCCGCAGAACAATATTAATCACCCTTCTATATTCTGGCTGGTCATCCATCTCCTTTTTAAACTCCATTGCCCCTTGTCATCTTTTCCCAGTCCTCAAATTAGTGCGTTCAGCTATCACTGATCCTGACAAAGTCACTTCACCTCTTTTAATAATTTCTTGTGTCCTCTCACTTCTCCCCTCTTCTCCCTCCCCCAGCCCCTTACTTTTCCCCACCTCCAGCTCCCATCCCCCCCCCCTCTTTTTCCTTCACCACTCCAGCAGCACTTTATTTTCTAAACTCTCACAATGGGCACTGTTCTGATGGGCTAGACCGCAAGCTTCTATATCTGTTTGCTCCTGCAGATCCCTGACTTTGTAGGTCTCTCCTTCTGCTTGGGCACAGTTCCTGACACATAGAAGAGGGCTGCAGCTATTCCCCTCCCTAAAGAGTGTGACCTACTGTTCCTAGGAAATAACCACCCTACCTCCCTCCTGCCTTCGCCAGAATCCAGGAGTACCTGGTTCTGTCCCAACTCTCCCACTTTATGGACTCCTCCTTCCTCACCTCATTCAGGTCTGCCTTCTGGAAGTTACACTCTACTGTATCCCTTCTCAGACTCTTTAACACCATTTTGAAGGGGAGGATTAGGACATGAATACATTTTCTGTTTTTCTGAACCAGGCATAAGCCTTTGACACTCTTGCCCAACCCACTATCCTGTAAAAACTAGTGCTGGACTAACTGGTACCATGTGATAAGTGCAAAGATTTAATGACAACTTACATAACAGCGAATCCAAATCGCCAAACACATTATCAGCAATCAGCACTGCAGTGACGCAAAATACAGTGAGGGCACAGCACCAGATTTATGGAGAGGGATAATCTAATCTCACTATTTATGCAGGGGGAAAGCCTCCCACACCCCCTTCTATAAATAACCAACTGGGGGGGGCACTGGGGGAAAGAGGTAAACATGGGAAGGGGGGCTACTTGAAGGACTAATAGTGTGCAGGGGGAGAATGTGGGGGGCAACCTCTGGGCAGGGGGGAAAAACAATGTTGGGGATACCAAGGACAAAAATAAAAACCAAACCCCAGTCCACCACCATGATAGACCGTCACCTTAATCACCACGCTAGATTGCCAGTTGGATCAGCCCTCCCAAGCAAATACTTATAGCTTTCTCTGGCTGGCTTTCCCTCACTATTCACATCCTTGCCATCTTTTACAGTCACTGAACTTCCCCCCCCCTCACTCTTTCCTCACACTATTTACACAGGTGCTCAATTTGAGTCACCCATATCCTGGGTCACCAGACTAACTGACCTCTTTCTACTTGGATGGTACATCACAGGCAGTCTACATAGGGGAATACCCCCCCCCCCACTCCCAGTCATCAGGCATCTCCCTAGGCACATGATGCCTCAGCCAATCAGGTTTTACTACAGCCTAAGACAACATTAATTAATTATTTTATTCATTCATCTGATACTTACAGAACAAAGAGGATTTTTCTCTGCAACATGTAATGTTTTTCTTTTTACAGGTAGATAAAGGATTTTTGGTGGGTGCTGGGGCATTGAGGATGGTGGGAGCCAGCAGGCGGTATGGGGCGAAATCACTGAATGATGGGAGTCTGGCCAGGTGGGGGGGAAGCATGGGGAGTTAGGTTTTGCACCGGTGGAGGGGAAGGGTTACTGTAATTTACGATAATAATTATGGAACAGCTGATGATAATATTACTCGGTGGCAGTAAACTTCAACGGGGGGTTCTATGCAGAGGGAGGGGGTATCATACTAGAAATGGTCAAGGTGTATTTGGGATAAGGACACAGTAGATGGAGACCATAAAATTAAAAAAAAATCATTCTCTTTTCTTAAAGAATAAAAATACGCTGGCAAAGTTGGTGCAGTTGCTGGGAACTTCACAAAGTCTTAAGTTCTAGGGACATGGATATTATGTTCTATCAACACTTCTTGGCAGTGTCCTTTCCCCATTAAGAGCTGCCGGAAAGTCTTAAAGCTGGCTCTTCCCACCCACCCAGGTGGTAACTCCCCTAGCACCGCCCCATGATGCCAGTTCATCTTTTCCGCTGGAAGAAGGAAGTTCCCTCCTTATCGCTTTTGTGTATACTGAGGCTCTTTGCTACTTTTGATATTAAAAACCTTACATTATCTTCGAATTTCTTCTTGCCGCCACTATGGATGACGCAACGTCTGCTTGAGGGGTTCCGGAAATGTAGGTGTAGGCAACTTATGTCGCAATCAGATCTGCACACCTCATGTGTCTACTGCCTGCACCATGAGCACAATGTCCAGGACTGTGTCCATTGCCGTTCCTTTTTACTGGCAACTCTGGAGGATTGCCAAGCCTACTCCTTAGCCATGTGGATGACAGGGATCCACCTGTTTATTCGAAGGACACTAGTCAGGTGGTCTCCACAGCTTCAGGGTCCGCCGAACAACCTGCGGCTTTCGAGGAGGACGTGGCCCAGGCCCTAATGCAGACTTCCTCAGCTTCAGCCTCTTTGATGCTCTCTTTGGGCACTTCCTTTATGGAAGCATTCAGGGACCTGTGCCAGTCTCTGCCCACCCTTGGGCAGGGTCCTAAGGGCACCAAGTCCAAGAAACTGAAAAAGAACAAGGAAAAAGAGACCAAGAAGTGGTCTCACCAACATTCATGGGATCGGGAGCACTCCTGGACCTCCGATTCCCATGCTTCACCGAAACATTCGGCTTCGGACGGTGCTTCCAGTCTGGCTGCTGGCTCCATGGTCTCTCCCCGTCGGGCCAGTTGGCCGAGACTCGGGTTAACATTCTGGCCGAGATTTTTCTTGACCTGGTCGACACTTTGTTTACCAAGGAGGTTGATACTTCCTTGTCCAGGACTGTGGTTCTGACCTTCTTAGGGGGACAAGGCAGTCCACTGTTCTGCAGCTCCCAGCTCCGGAGCTTCAGCACCTTGAGAGGGCTCGGTCTTCACCGGCTCCCTCTGAGACCTGCTGCCAGTCCCCCTGGAGGTCTCGATCAAGGTCTCACTCCAGAAACCCGGACTCAGGTCACCCGTGTCATTCGCTACGCTCGTGCCCTGTGCACTTGGGGAAGTGGTGCTGCCACTGTTCCTCATCCTCCTCGGGCAAGGAGAGGCACCGGCACAAGATGCATTGGTGCTACGAGAATCCCATGTGGCAGCAGCTCTGGCAGACCCAGATTAAGCTGATCCCGGCTTCCCCAGCCCTACTTTGGGTGCCACCACTAGAGCCACAGCAGACCCTACCATGGCAGGTCCAGTATTTTTGGTCCCAGCTCGGCCCCCACCAGCCTCTTTGCCGATCCTAGTGGAGCCACCACCCAAACAGCTGATGACCGGTGCCCTCACTAAGGGTGCCCAGCCAAGCAAAAGGTTGCCCTATCAACTGTCTGTCATTGTCATCCCAGACCACGCTCGCAGGGTGAGTGGGGCCTTGGGCAGGAAACCTCTTTTCTGTGATTCCTCAGAATCTGAGGGATCCTCCTTCCACTCCCCACCTGTCAAACGTGGAGTCAGTAGGGGACTTGTCTATGGATCAGCACCCCACTTCCTTCATGGGCTTGCTCTGCTCTGTTTGATCTCTAAGTCGACGGGTCTCAAGCTAGAGCCCGTCCAAAACCGGGCGTGGTACCCACTTACCAAGATCCTTGACTGGCCCCTATGGTGGCCTTCCCAATCCAGGACACCATTCTCGGTCCTGCCCTGGAGCTGTGGCAGCATCCAGCATCTTGTCCTGCACCGTCGGCCTGGATGGCCCATAAGTATGTGGTACCTACCGGATCCCTGTCGAGATTCACAGAGCATCCCTCAGCTGTGGGACTTGTAGCCGACTGTTATCGAGCACACGGGCAATGTTGGCGATGTGAAGAAACCCCCCCCTGACAAAGGGTCCAAGAACTTGGACCATATGGCAAAAGAAATGTTTGCTGCCTCTTCATTCAGCCTTCAGCAAGCAAGTTCATCCCTTTAGATGGCCCTTTCTCACATGCCTTCCTGGGATCCCTGGATGAGGTGCTCCCCCACCTCCCTGCTGACCTGCAAACCACCATTAAACAGGTATGGGATCAGAGACGCACCATTGTGAAGCAACAGTTCCAAATGGCCATGGGCCTCGGGGACGCTTGTGCCCAATCTGTGGCCATGGAAGTTGTCATATGCCGCAGGGCTTGACTGACCATCTCCACCTTCACAGCAGATATGCAGCACAAGTTGGCAGATGTGCCCTTCTTGGGGACTGACCTGTTCAGGCCTGGGGTGGGGGGGAACCTCACCAGGATTGAAAAGTCCAGTGCCACCTTAGACTCTGTGACTTCTGCCCAGAAAGACTCTAAGGGCTCCAAATCCTCTAAGAAGAAGTCATTTTGGCCTGCCATTGCTCCTGCAGCCAAACCTGCCCAGCTCCATGTTGGCCAGTACCAGGCCTGGTACCCACGGCCTAAGTCTGTGGCCTCGGTTGTCAGGAATCCCAGAGGGCATGGTCCCAGTGGTCCCTTAGGTGGGCCCTCCTCCACTTCCAAACCTGCCCAGTGACAGAATGGGGATGCCCTCCTCACTCCTGTCCTGAACCCCCTGGGTCCTCCCATTGGGGTCCAGCTCCACCATTTCCTTTCTGCCTGGTCCTCTGTTACCATGGATAGGTGGGTTCCCGAGGTGATTGGCCAGGGTCTGCCTCTAGAATTCGAGGCTTATGCACCCAGCCGAGCCCAAGCCCCATAGGAGGAAATGGTGTCAGTCGACATTCAGTCAGCCCTTCGGGATGACATTGCCCAGCTCCTGCACAAGGAGGTAGTGGCTCCTGTCCTGGACCCTCCATGTCAACCACAGTTCATCTCAGGTATTTCCTGGTACCGAAACAGATGGGGGGGGACTGGCATCCCATCTTAGATCTGCATGACCTGAACAAATTCCTCAGATCCCACACCTTCAGGATGGTAACTCTGTCCCAGATCATACCATCTCTTGAGCAAAACATGTGGTTCTGCTCACTGGATCTCGGAGATGCATTCTTCCATGTCCAGATCCATCTGTCTCACTGACGGTTCCTCCGCTTTTGAGCAGAAGGGACCATCTGTGAGTTCCAGATCATGCCTTTCGGCCTGTCCTCAGCCCTCAGGGTCTTCACCAAATGTGTAGCAGTGGTGGCTGCCCACCTGAGGCACTGGGAAATCCAGGTATACCCCTACCTAGATGACTGGCTCATCGTCAGTCCCTCCAGGCAGGAGGTGGAGCAGTCCAGGGACTTGGCCCTCTAGACCTGGGCCTCCCTTGGCCTCCTGGTGAATGAGGCCAAATTGGAACTTGTGTCCTCGTAGGTGATTCACTTCATCAGGGCAGAGCTTGAATCTTGCAGAGCCAGGGCTTGGCTCCTGGCAGACAAGGTGGAGGTTCTTACCTCCTTTGCCTGATCATTTCTGATTGGGCAGTTGAGCCCTGCACGGGACTTTCTGTGCTTGTTAGGTTAAATGGTGGCCTGAACCAGCGTGGTCTCTTGGGCTTGCTGGAGAATGCACTTCCTGCAGTGGGAGCTGACCAGCCAGTGGTCTCAGCACAGGGGTCACTTCAACCAGCTGGTCACTGTGATCCAATGGATGTGGGATGCACTCCAGAGTGGTTAGTCCCAGAACATCTGCAGGAAGGTGTCCCATTTGTCTGCCTAGAGCCAATGGTCATCCTGACAACTGATGCCTCGTTCATGGGCTGGGGAGCCCACCTGGGGTAACATTGAGTCCTTGGGTTCTAGATCTCCAAGGAGTTCCGATGCCACATCAACCTGCTGGAGTTCAGGGTGGTTCGTCTGGCACTGACTGCAGTTGTTCTGCATCTCAGGGGTCAGGTGGTTCAGGTCTAGACAGACAACGCCACGACCATGTAATACCTCAACAAGCAGGGTGGCACACACTCCCTTTCACTGTGCAGGGAAGCTCTCCACATCTGGACCCTCCTGTGCAGCCTGGAGGCCGATCTCCTGGCCATCCATGTGGCCAGTGCCTCCAGCCAGCTGGAAAATGTTCTCAGCTGGGTGGGTGAAGTGCCTCATGAGTGATATCTCCATTCTGAGGTAGTTCATAGTCTGTGCTCCCAATGGGGCACCCCTCTGCTGGACCTGTATAGCTCCAGGGAGAATGCAAAGCTGAGGCTGTATTGTGCCCACCCACCCTCAGTAGGGAACACTGAAGGGGGATGCCTTCTTGAGGCCCTGAATCCCAGGCCTCTTCTATGCCTTCCCTCCATTCCCCTTGATCCAGAAGGTGCTGCTCAAGGCACAGAGGGACAAGTCACAGGTGATCTTGGTGGCTCCAGACTGGCCCCACCAGTTCTGCTATCCCAATCTCATCAGCCTCAGCAGCAGGCTCCTGAGGAGTCTTTCTCTTCACCCAGACCTGCTCTTAATCCACCAGGGGAAGATACTCCACCTGAACCTTCAATCCCTGCACCTGACAGCCTGCGTGTCTCGAGTTCCAGGCTTTGGGTCACTCCAAAGATGTCCTCAACATAGTAGAGACTTCTTGGAAGGAGTTGACCAGTAAATGCTACACCTTCAAATGGAAGAGGTTCTCCATTTGGTGTCAGGACAAGGGGATGGACCCTTTGTCCTGTCCAGTGGCTGGCATACTTGACTACTTCTGGTCCTTCTCTGTCAGGCCTTAAGTCGATGACCCTTAAGGTGCACCTGGCAGCCATCTCTGCCTACCGGGTGTGGGCTGGTCAGCAGTCGGTGGCACAAAGAGAAGGTGGTCTGGTGCTTTTTTAAAGGTCTTGACCACATTTTCCTTCTGGTGTGCGAACCACCACCACCTTGGGATCTCATGCTGGTTTTGGCAAAGCTTATGGGCAAACCATTTGAACAGATGCACAGGTGTGAGATGTCACACCTATCATGGAAGACCACCTTCCTGGTGGCTATCACGTCATCCAGAAGGATCAGCGAGCTCCAGATGCTCTCAGTGGAGTACCCTTACCTAGTCTTCCACAGGGACAGGGTCGTCCTGCACCCCAACCCGAAGTTCCTCCCGAAGGTTGTGTCAGATTTCCACCTTAATCAGGTAATTAATCTCCCGGTGTACTTCACCAACCGCACTTCGGAGGCCGGGCACAGGCTGCATACATTGGAAATGAGGTGAGTGCTAGCCTATTATAAGAAGTGCATGGCTGGAGTTAGGGGAGAGGTTCACCAGCTGTTTGTCACCTACGCTGAAGCTGCACCTGGTAGACCGGCAGCTAAGCCAATGATTGGCAGGTGGTTTGTTTCCTGCATCGACCTCTGCTATAGGTTGGTGGGTAGGAGCCTCCCTTAGGGTTAAGGGCTGATTCCACCCATCATACCATTACCACAGTGGCTGCTTCCAGGGATGTCCCTATTCAAGAAATCTGCAGGGCTGCTACCTGGAAGTCAGCACACACCTTTATTTCCCACTACCACATTGACCATAAGTCATGATGGCATGCTGGTTTTGGGGCCTCAGTTCTGCAATCCTTATTTACCAAGTAGGGGATGTGTGCCTTGCCTCCCTCCTCCTGGAGAGCTGCTAGGAGTCTGCCAAGAAGTGTGGCTAGAACATCATATCCACGTCCCTAGAAAAACAGGTTACTCACCTGTAACAGTAGATCTTCTACGGACTGGTCTCTTGCAGTAACTCATTACTTATGGGAGTATCCACCAGGTGGCACTGTCACACGGCAGCTTCTTCCAGCAGTCTTGTATGGGGGCCATCCATACAATATCACTTTCTGTGGATGTGTATAAGACTGGACGGCCCCCAGTACCATCTATTCATTTTCCTGTCAGCTTCAGTTCGCACACTCAGGTCGCCTCACCTCCTGGGTTGCAGTCTTCGACTTGAACTTGAACCGATTTTCTACCTTCTGGTCCGGGACCTGGGACTTGCTCTCAGCACCCCCAGACTTCCATAGCAGGCCTGTGACCCACTCACAGTACCCCTGCTGCTCCCAGAACCAGGCACTCTTGCTGGGTCTGGGGCTTCTCTTGGGCCAAGCCCAATTTTTTTCTTCTACAGCAGTCCCGGTTTTCCATTAGTGCTCACGGTCCACCTGCTGCTCCCAAGCCCAGGCACTTTTGCTGGGTCTTGGGTCTTCCTCATAGCTGATCACTGAGCCAGGCTGGAACAGACCTTGAGGGGTCGCCTTCAGGTCTCTCCGGCCAAGGGCATCGTTCCAGGCATAGGAGGGAACAGGATTCACACTCCCTCCACCTTGTTTCATCAACGATGGCTCCTCTGTCTTTGATGGTAACTTCCTCATCCACGGGGCTGATGGGCTTGTTCTATCTTCGATGGGCCATGTCCCATCAATGGAGCTTGTTTCTGAACATTTCCCATTGACAGGCAGTGTTGCCCTGCCGACAGCACATTCCCCCGTCGATGACACATGTTTTTTCTTCTCCCTCATCGACGGGAGCTCTTCTCCCATAGTTGGGCCAAGTTTCTCCTGTTCTGTTATCGATGGAGATCTTTTCTCCATCGATGGAATGCTCCTCATTGACCGGGTCGCCTCTCCCATCGATGGGACAGCTTGCCCAGTCGATGGAGATGCTTCCTTTCGATCCCTTGTCGACGGAGGGGCCTCTCATTATTCCTTCTTCAACAGGGCTGCTTCCCTCGTCAACGATGGGGGCTTCCCACCCCGGGACTCCCCCTGCTTGGCTCTGTTTGCATGCACCCCCCCGCTTGTCCTGGCACCGGACAGCGTCCTCAGGGGGTCCTCCCCGTCGCACTTTTTGCACCCTTCAGTCAGAACTTTTTCCTGGCCTTCAGCCCCACTGCATAGACCTCACCCTGTGTCCCTTGCTCCTTTACCAGTCCTGGTCCACAGGGGTCTGGGTGCCTCCCCCCGCTGTTCAGGGTTGGCAGTTCCCAGGCTGGCTCGCCCTCTTCCTGCTGCCGCCCTTGGGTGACCTCTGTCTCTGGACCCATCACAGGCTCCAGGCATCACTCTCATTGTGATGGAGGTCCTGCAGAACATGGGCCAGGGTCCAGCCTCGTCCCATTCCCCCTCCACATCGCCCGAGCGCTTGAGTCCGGACCCGGTGCTTCCCACCTGGTCCCCCCCATTTCTGAGGGCTCCCTTTGTGGGATTTTCAGGAGGGGGGAATCCCTTCATGGGGGATGTTCCTGGCGGGACCTCTCAGACCCTGGGGACCTTGGTTCCCCACAGTCTGCGTCCTCCCTTCTGAAGGGCAATGCCTGATCACTCCCGGATCCCTCCTTCATGGAACTCATGCTGCAGATCCAGCATGCTTTTGGCTTCCCTGCTATGGATCATGACTCCTTTCATCTGGACATGGCTGCCTACCTCGATGTTCACAAGCAGCCTGCCATGGTGGTCCCACCTTTGATTCCTGCATATTTTAACACACTCTCTCATGCTTGGTCTCATCCTGCTTCTGCCCAGCCTGCCCCTCATGGCCCTGATCGGTTCTACCTTGCCCCTCTTGACCGCCCGCACTTGTCTACCACCCTGTGGCAGACTCGGTTGTCAGGGAGGTGGCCCATGACCAGACTGCCCGACCTCGCCATACCAGTTTGATGCCGCCAGATGCTGATTCCCAGCACATGGCTTTCTATGGCATTCAGGTTTATTCCTCCAATACTTTGCTATTTTGTATTCTTACTTATCTGGGCCCCCCACCTTAAAATTTGGATTACCAAAAATCAGTTGGGAAACATCCAATGTATTGGGAATATGCAACACTTTATAAAGTTGTATATGCACCCTCAAAGATGTAAAAATGACCGAATTCCAAAGTGCTTTGGGCAGAATCTTAGGCAATATAAAATACAACCTACCTAGTGAGATTCCAGTTTCTTAAGTTCTACCAAAGCCCTCTCAATTTGAAGCCACAGGGAGGTATATTGATCATTTTTGATGGGGTCTGTACTCTAGGCCATTTAACGTATCTTATTAAGTGACTTGCAAAATAATATGCAAGAAAATTGGGTAGTTTGGGACCCCCATGTCTCTAGGGAGCCCAAGGTGGTTATAGGCCCTACGTGGAGTTTTACCTTTCCACAGGAAGGACGAAATCAAACCATGCAATTTCTTGAACAAACGAAGGGAAAGCATAAAATTCAGCATGTATAAGGGATAAAACAAATGGGGAAGAACATTCATTTTGATAATATTAACTCTACCTTGTAAAGATAAGGGAAGGGAGGCCCTTCTTTGTAAATCCTGACTCACTCTTCTTTCTATCTTGAGGGTAGACACCCCAACCACAGGGTTTTGTTTATCTCTATTCTGATTTAGACCCTCCCTCACATGGAGGTGCTGGAGCTGGGGAGAGCGGAAGAAGCGATAGCCACTCACTTTGTTTCTGTATGGCAAAACTAGTATAGAAAGTGCCCTTTGCACCTCGTAAGTGCCTTTGATTCTCAGCCCCTCAGCTTTTACCATCTTCTGCACCCTTGGGACCCTCATATCTTATATCTCCCTCCTCTGCTGACCCCCTAGCCTCCTTCTCCCACCCCAACTCCCACACACACTCACTCTCAATCCTCTCCCCCCCATGCAAGAACATCTGCAGATCAAATTTGCCTTCACTTTCTGGTTCTCCTGACTCTGGTCCAGCCTTCCCCCTCTTATACACTCTGCTCCTTCCACCTCAACTTGGAAAGATCTCCTCCATGATGAAACAGACCATGTCTGCAACTGCCCATGACCCCCTGAAGACTCTTATGCATTGGTATTCTCATTATGCAATTTGACTGTTTTTGTCTGTTTAGTAATATTACATTTTGCACATGCTACATACTGCCACTGCTGTCTGCCTTACTTGGTATATTTGCAAACACATTGTATTTTAGTTTTTATTCCCATCATGTTTTGCACCTGCACTGTTATTTGCTTGATTTAATTGCTATCATGATGCTCTCCGTTGTTACTTTATTTTCAGTTTTACATATGCTACCTCTCATCACAGCCATCCACATTGCTTATCTGCACATGCATTATATTTTATTTTTATTTCTATCCTGCTTTGCCCCTGCACCACATTTGGTTTATTTCATTATTGTCTTAATTAATTGTACTCTCTGTTCTTATTAGTTGCTTTGTTATTGTATTGCGATTGTATTAATTATATTGTATTGTTCCACCTTCTCCCACCCCAGAACACATCTGGAAACAAGCTGTTACTAGCTCAGTATGCTCTTCCTGGTAAAACCTTTGAAGATAAATAAATAGAATTGTCTGTTTGTGTTCCCATAATCATTTCCACAGCAGCATATTATGATGTTATAAACAAAAGGTTATGATGTCACGTGTAGACAAGAAACAGTATGATAGATGAAGTTCAGCCTACAGGGGAAAAGATTCCTCACTGAGACAAATTAGCAACAAAAATAGTTTCTGTTACCAGTTCTAATGTGTTCTGGGAGACATCTGTAGCTCTTTCAAGAGGATCAGGTTTGATCACTTTAAAAAAATGTATACGAGCCTCACCTACAGTAAGGCATCAAGTACATAAATAGAAATTTTTAAGTCCAGTGTTTAAAAGGAGGAATAGGATTGTATTTTGACTCCATGGAGCCAGTAGCCCTGTGCCTTCTCCTTCTCTGTCAGCCCAGCTGCCACTTCCCTGCACTCTAGTCATTTGAAGACATTGAAATTTGGAATAGTGTGATGCTCTATGTAGTAGCAATAATAAATTTATTCATAAGGGACAGGAAGAACACCTTTGAGCAAAGATTCATTTTCAAAAGCCTCCAATGTACAACTTTAAAAGAACATTGTTACATAGCATGTACTACAGAGCATAATTAGTTAAATAGAGAAATAATAATTACATAGAAAATTAGAACACAATAAAGAATTCATTTCTCTTTGTTTTGTTTTTTTCTATAGCTGTTTGATCCCTGTTGCCACCGCCTGCCTACTTGATGATGGGGATACATGGGCGGAGTTGATAGGCGGCTCCAGCCTCCACCCCAAGGGGCTCAGTCTCTGTTCCACTGCATCCCCACATCTGACCCTCCCAGCAATTCCCCATGGGTTACCTCTCCCTCCACCAGTGGCAGGACTGAGGGTGAAGGGCACCGACTTTCCCTCCCCCACAAAGGCCAACATCTAGACTCTGGGACGCTGCAGGGCCATCATGGAGACTTGCACGCGTGTGGAGGCACACGCATGCAGCAACCCGTAGCACCCTCTCTATTCGAGTCTCTCCTGACTGCACTATGGGACTCCACCCAGGGGCAGCCTTGGAGCAGATGTGGCTGGGTCTCCACCTAGGAGAGGAGAGCTGCCCTTACGGCTGCTCAGTCCATCTCCCAGCCTCTCTCCCCATGCCAACCCCCAGTG
This sequence comes from Neoceratodus forsteri, assembly GCA_016271365.2. Taxonomy (NCBI): domain Eukaryota; kingdom Metazoa; phylum Chordata; order Ceratodontiformes; family Ceratodontidae; genus Neoceratodus; species Neoceratodus forsteri. The sequence continues at coordinate 1,558,280,046 of CM057455.1, forward strand.
ACCCGGGCTTGTTCCTGAACCCAGGTCACCAGCTTGGCACAAGGTCTGGCTTCCAGTGCCTCAGCACCACTGGGCCAGGTGAATTCATTTCTCTCTGTGAGATCAGCAGTTGCCGTTGCTCTACTCTAATCACTCGTGCTCGGCACAAGACAGGTAAATTCACAAACGAGAAACCAGCACAGAGTTGCAGATAAAAATCCAAAGTTTAATGGTTTAAACTAAAAAACTTACAAATACATCAGGCTTTAGGTTTTCGCAGAAAGTGCAAAGCAATGTAGAACCTAGAGTGACCCCTATGGGCTCCACACTGCTTAGCACTTTCTTTGGAAACCTAAATACCTGAAGCCTGATGTATTTGTAAGTTTTTTAATCTAAACAATTAAACTTTGGATTTTTATCAGCAACTCTGTGCTGGCTTCCTTTGTTTGCGAATTTCTCTGTGTAAGAGTAAAAGCATTGTGAAGCCATAGAGGTGCATGTTACAGAAAGCTGATACTATAAGGACAGGTGAGGGAAATGACTGAAGGGGTGCAGTCAACTTGGCCCCTTAGTTGTGCAGCAAGGTTGAGGCAAGACAGCTAGTATGTCAAACCAGTTATGCAGAGGTATACTGTATAAGAAGGACAGGGCCCCACAGCTGGCCTAAGGTTGCCAGATAGCTTATTCCATGCCACTGCACCAGTATAAGAACAGTGATGTCATATTACAGACTTGATATAGAAGGTAAATGGGGACATTTTTAGCTTTGATTTTGTACATTAACGGCCGACTGAAATATTAAAACAAATGAAGGTTAAACAGAAACATGGAAGTTGATGGCAAATAAAAAAAAAAAAAAAACTCGCTTCTCCTCCAGTCTGCCCTAGAGCTGCCATGAATGTGAATAAGGGCCCTAGTCACTTTTATGGCTCCAGGTATTGAAAAGAAAGATACTTCTAGAGTGAGAGGACTGATAAGGGAAGTGGAAGGGACTGGGCTGCCAGCCCACTTTAAAGGGAAAAATCCCCTCAACCTATTTTCTGTATACCTGTGTAGTTTGTAGGCATGAACAATGATTCTCTTCTTTGCAGCCCCATAATTTCATCCTAATTTAAATACAAATTAGGTTGTTTCATTTTGTCTTGCCCTGGTGTGAAAACCTGTTTGTCTCCATTGCAAAGATCATGACCCCACTCATGCAAGGCATCATGGGAGCTGATGCATACATGCACAAGTCAGTAGAAATTATACTCGCATTCAGTTTTGTTACATATCTTGTCAAGTCCCTGTATTCTCTAAAAGCATTTTTTTTTCTAACTCAGATACACTTTAAATTATTGAAAACAGCAGGGCACTTACTATGGCTTGAAGTTTCATGGCCAGTATGAGACATGAACATAGGGACTGAAGAGGACAGCAACAGCACTGACTAATGCAGTATAACTACTGCACGCTTTAACAATAAAAAGTCATAAAATTCCAAGATGCCTTACATGAGTCGAGTCATGACCTTACAGTGGAATCAAGCAGGTTTTCAAACCAGACTTCACTACCTTCATTTACATTTAAATCATGATGAAATTAGGAGAGTGCAATAGAGGCAATCATTGTTCATGCATATAAACTGCACAGGTAAACAGAATAAAGGCTGAAGAGACTTTCTCTTTAAATCCAGTACCTGATGCCTTTCTGGGAGGTAAGGCTTCTATTTGTTTGCGTTTGGGATCACTTTTTATGTTGCACGTGACTGGAACTCTTTAAAGGTTTTGGAAGCTTGTGGACCTAAACTATTCTTTATTGTAATAAAGATGTCTTCTCTACCAAACCAAGTTTTTGGTTTTGTATTTTTTTGCAGAGCAACACAACACACTAAACATTCTCATTTTACTAACCGGAATTTTGAAGGGCGTTTTCTTGTGAATAGCTTACTGAGAGGCAACATTTAATTTACAGTGGAGTTCGAAGTCTACCCATGTTTACAGCTGGGAGGAATGGAAACCCAGGAAGGTCAAGTGGCCAAACAGTTGTGGTGGGCTTCAAACCCATGCCCCTGTTTCTCAAATCAGTGCTCTAACCACTAGATCATCCTATCCTCAACATGTTGCTTGATGTAGAGGATTGGCAAGCACCTTGTGAAGCAAATGCACTCCCATTTGCATTTTACATACACCAGTTCCTTTTATTAAATGGGCTTTTCAGAATGTCTGTCTGAGACCGGATTGTTTGTTGTTCTCTGCAGTCTGATATACCCGAGGGGGTGATACGGGTCTTCGCTCCACTGCATTCAAAGGTTTCCATGGCGATACAGCTGAACAGCCAGACTAAAGCCAGTGACATTCTCGCTCGATTTCACTGTAAAAACAGGTGGGTCAGTACAAACAAAATAACTCTCGTCCTCGTTTGTTTTGTTCTGCTTGTTGTTTCATTTGTACCTTTTCTGAGTATGTGACATATGTACTTAATGTGGTGATTGGATTATTAATCTTATAGCCATGCATTTTTATGGTTCCATATTTTTCAGCAAACTGTGATAAGAGAAGGTCATTTCTTTAAAGTAAATGTTATTCAAAGTATGCACAGTCTGCAGCTATCATGGCATAGCATAGTCTCTGTGACTATGTACTTATTAACCTGAACTGGTCACTAACTGTCTTTTTCTACTGTTGCAGTCAAGGATCATCAGACTGCGCGAGAAGGCAAACCCATTCCCTATATGAAATTGGAGGCAATATAGGTAGGTAGGCATAAATTTAAAAAACCAATCTACCTTTCTAAATTCTGCATCTTGTTCTCCCAAAGCAAGACTTGATTTTTTGTGGCATAGTGGATAATTTTAAGACTGCAATGCTGTCTTGAAAGATTTTTTTCTTTATTATGTACATACATTTTGCATTCAACAAAGTACAATAATTCAAATGAGCTCAAGGAAGGGGACATGATAGAAACTTTCAAGTACCTCAAGGGAATCAACAAGGTCCAAGAGGGTAGCATCTTTCAGAAAAAAAAAGAGCTATGCAAGACCAAGGGGGCATAATTTGAAGATAGAGGGTGGATGGCTCAGGGGCAACGTGAAGAAGTATTTTTTCACGGAGAGGGTGGTGGACACATGGAACGGCCTTCCTGAGGAGGTTGTGGGGTCAAAAACAGTGGGGGAATTCAAGATTGCATGGGACAGACATGAAGCAGTTCTGGAGGGGGTTAGGAAGAAGTAGACTGTTGGTTAACTAGGATCTGCAGCTTATCCAGTAGGTAGGGAAATGGGCAGACTGAGTGGGCCAAGCAGTTCTTATGTGTCATCAAAGCTTATGTTTCTGTGTTGCTTGTCTGCAGATCAAACCTCTAAAACTGCCTTATAATAATCTCTAGTACTTTTTTTTGTTGCCTTCTATGCAACTGCTCCTTTTCCATCTGGTTGGCAACCTTGTTTTGTAATACAACTTCCCTCCTCGTTGCCATAGTCTGTTTGCGTAACGAACTGTTATGAGGCAATCTGGATAATCACTGAGGGCCTTCTTATAAGTAAAGTATAATGAACAGTTAAATGCAAGACATTAAAATTGCCTGTAGCATATTAGAAATTGAGTTTCATTCCTTTCGTACCTTGTCTTGGATCTCTAGTAGCGGAACAGCAGACTCTCTCAGGAAAACAATCAGATGGTTTCTGTAGAGGTGAGCAGGCCAGGAATAAAGTAGATTTCTCTGTGAATCCCACTGTATCAGCAGTACCAGTGTGGTTTGACTTGGATCCATCAACACTGAGAAGTGTCATATCTTAATACAGTACTCTTTCAAAGGTATTGCAGTAGAGACAGGGTACACAAAGGATAAATCCGGGTGGCGACTGAGAGGGAGACCACAGAGAACAACATGAAAGTCACAAAACTGGAGCAGAGATTGGTAAAATGCATTTACCTAAGGGTGAGTGGCAGAAAAACAAAGCTAAACCCAGCATTTCAAGGCAACAATGCCTCTTTGTCAGGGGGCCCCCTGAGGAAGAGGCATTGGTTACTTGAAGCATCGAGGTTAGCTTTGTTTTTCAGCTGCTCACTATTAAATATATTTTATGAATCTGTGCTCCAGTGCTGTGACTTTAATTTTATTTTCTTACTTTCAAAAGGAAACTGTCAACCCCCCTTGAACCTCAAATTGTATGTGGTTTAAGAACATTTTTATGATTGCTCACCCTCTGTACATTTTGCCTATGTAACTGGTTGCTTTGTTTCTGCTTCCCTTTTCATAAATAAAGTGAAAAACTGACTGTGAACCATATTAAGACACAAAAATGTGTTTTGTAGTTCTTGATCTACTCCCACTGCATCTTTCTGTAAAGCTTCCCCCAACACACACACATTCTCCCTCATTCACTAACTCTAATCATTTATGATGCAGTGGGAGAAGATGTATGCATTATGGGTGGTGGGCCTGTGTGTGGTGATATTCAGGATGTATGCTTAAAGGGGAACAGTCAGTACCAAGAGCCCCACACCACAGTGTGAGGCTGGTCCCAATTTGCACTTTGTATGCAAAAACATTTTATTTTTATTTATTGTTTACTACAGCATAGTTGATTGTACCAGTCTGATTTTGCTGACTTCTAAGCTGACATTTGCTTTAACAGAAATCCCAGAATCCACTGCAGTTGACATATGAGTAGGCTGCAGCAGTGGGAGAGTCAGTAGCTTAAAGTGCATGTTAGAGATTTTATAAGCTCAGACCAAATGTTTGCCAGTCCCACTGTTCTCCCAGCACTAAGTACATTTCTCTAGGACTGTACTTAGCCCTGGGAGGACAGTGGAGCCAGCAAACAAAAGATCAGAGTGTATAACAACTCTTAACATGCACTACAGGCTATTGAATCTCCCACTGCTGCAGGCCTGCTCTGATGTCGGATGCAAGGGATTGTGGGTCTTTTGGTTACTGCAAATGGCAGCATGGAAGTCAGCAGAATCAGCCTGATACAATCTATCATACTGCTGTAAACAGTAAAAGAAAATGTTTTTGCTCACAAGTGCAAACTGGGACCAGCGCCACATTTGGGTGAAGGGCTTTTTAGTGCTTATTGCTCTCCTTTTAGAGGAGAACTAGGACTACAGAGTCAAATTTTGGTATGAGAACACCCATAACACGTTTTTTCTAGTTTTAATATGAAAAAGGAGGTGGGCACATCACCAAATTCTACTTTAGTGTAAATTCGGACTAGACCCACCCTCGGTGGTTACTTACTTACTTAGTACTTACTGTTCCCCTTTGAGAGAAGAACAAGGACTAAAAAATCATGTTTTGGTATGAGAACACCCATAGCATTTTGTTTTTAGTTTTACTATGAAAAAGGAAGTGGCCACGTTACCAGATTTTACAGTGGGTGAGAAATCTAATGTGTTTTATTTTCAACTGGAAAGAATTAGAGGCCAAACATTTAGGCACTGACCCTAGAAATTGTTCTTGTGCCAAGTACCTGGGCATCACAAGGGTCTGATACCACACAGTGTATGCACATCCAGGCCGGTCAATCCTGAATGAATGCTGCCACTTATGTCCTGTAGCTGATGTCCATGACAGTCTCGACAATCTCAGCTGTGGGGAACATCAGAGGCCAAAAATGGCACTCTGTGCTTGTGACCCCATGATGGGGAGATTACAGCATTTAATTAATGTTACAGTGGTGGTACCATTCTCCCTCCCTTGAATGCTGGTCTAGTGCATCCTAACATGTAATTTAAAGTCAGAAGAGGCCTCAAGACCATCCGTTCCACTCCCCCTGCCTGCTTCTTAATCAGGGATTCATGAATATGCCGTACAAGTAGGTACTAATTTGTAGGGATTTACCTCCCACTCAGCTACCTAAGTTACCCACCAGTTCGGTTGATTAAGCAGAAATGTGTCCATGCCTGTCTTGAAGACCTGTACTGTTTTCATATCCACTGTATCCACAGAAAGACTGTTCCATAGGTCCACTACCCCTCTGGGAGAAGTGCATCCTCTTAACTTTAGAGCAAGTACTTGTATCCTACTGGAGCATACTAGATCAGACATCTCCATCTGTCTATACCATTAAGTGTGCAGAAGGCTGTGTGAGCATGTCCCCACTCAGCCTCCTGTTCTCTGGGTTAAATATGTGCAGGGCCTCTCCTCAAAACTGGTTTCCACATACCCCTGATCATTCTGATGGACCTGCATGGACTGCCTGATTGTGCGTTTTATATTGTACCCAGAATGGCACACAGTATTCAAGGTGGGGCCTGTTCAGGAGCTTGTAAAGTGACATGATTACTTCCCCTGCTCTTCTGATCACCACCCCCTCCCACCCCAAACACCATGCACCTCAGCATTCGGCTGGCCCTCTGGACAGCAGCCATACACTGTTTGCCATGTTACAGCCTCTTGTCTATTATAACCCCCAGGTCCTTTTCCTTCTACAATGCTGCAAGGGGAGCCTCATACTGTATGTAGATCTTAATTCTCTTTTTCTTCCCCACGTGTAGCACCATACATGTGACTGTACTGAATCTGAGACTCCAGGTGTCTAAACAATTATACCACTTGTTCAGGTCCTAGTGACATTTGTCCCCATCCTCAAGAGAGTCCACTGCTATGGGTCAGCTTATTATTATCAACGAATTTATCAGTCCGTTAGAGACCCCATCACTGATGAAAACATCGGTATAGTAATGGCCCTAGCACTGATCCCTGAGGGACACTATTATGCAACCCTCATGCTCACACAGCAGTCTGTCATGTGCCAAAGTGTCAAAAGCCTTACTAAAGGTTCAGATAGATTATGTCTGTGGACCTGCCTCAGTCCAGATCTCTGGTCATCGCCTCAAAGAAAGTGATCAAATTGGTTTGGTATGATGTGCCCCTAATAAAGTTACACTGAACTGGGTCTCAACCAAATGCCCCATTATCCTGTCAGTGAGACTGGCTTCCAGGGGCTTGCCTTGCCCTGATGTCATGCTCATTGAACTGTGGTTGCTCAAGTCTGACCTTGCCACCTTCTTGAAAATAGAGACCACAGTGGCCACTATTCAGTCCTCTAGTGTCACACTTGTCTTGATGAACTCATGAAATATTACTGCAAATGGCCACAGCAGTTGTTCCATTTGCACCACTGTAATTGTAGGGTGCATCCTGTACTCTCTTTGGGACTTACCTGGCTTGATTTTTACCAGGTAGTCAGCTACCAAGGTAGGTGTGATGTTCGCAGGCTACATTATGGCAGCCCTTGATGCCATGAGCCCTTCCACTGAGTGCCCCCAGCCCCTGGTGAACATCAAAGTAAAGTATTCATTCAGGAACTCAGCCATCACCCTTGGCTCTCTCACAGGTTCCTCCTCTCATCCACTGCTTCTAGGGCTCATTCCGCTATTTCACCTTTCATCTTCCATTTGCGTACTAAGGAAAGGTTTAGTGTTTTTGAATGTGGACTGAGGGTGATCATGAAAAAGCAGGGATACTGAATGAATATTTCTGCTCAGTATTCACAACGGAAGAGGAGGGGGAGGTACCTAAAACAAACAAGAGAAACACTCTGGATGGGGGGGTCGATACTAGTCCATTCACAGAAGAAAGGGTTTTAAAAGAACTCTGGAAACTGAGGGTGGACAAAGCAATGGGGCCTGATGGGATTCACCCCAGAATTCTAGAAGAACTAAGGCTAAAACTAGTGACACCACTGACTAATCTCTTTAACAAATCATGGGAGGATGGGGTGGTACATGAGGACTGGAGGAGGGCGGATGTGATTCCACTACACAAAAGTGGGAGTAGGGCAGAGGCAGGAAACTACAGACCAGTTAGTTTGACCTCAGTGATAGGGAAAATGATCGAATCACTTCGGAAGGAAAGAATTGTTGAGTACCTAGAGGCCAGTGGGGCACAGGACCCAAGGCAGCATGGATTCACAGCGGGAAGGTCATGTCAGGCGAACCTAATAAATTTCTTTGACTGAGTGACCAAAGTAGTAGACCAGGGAAGGGGTATGGATATGGCCTACCTAGATTTTAGCAAGGCATTTGACACAGTCCCACACAAAAGATTAATGTACAAGTTAGCCAGCCTTGGAGTGGGTCCCGAAGTGGTAGCCTAGATAAAAAAAAATTGGATGGACAACAGGATACAGAGGGTAATAGTAAACGGAGTCCACAGCGAAGAAAGGAGGGTACCACAGGGTTCAGTACTGGGACCGGTCCTCTTTAATGGGGTGTCAGCGTGGCTCAGTTGGTAGCACATCCGCCTCTGGACCTGAAGGTTATGGGTTCTCGTCCCACACCGGGATTGGACTTGCACCTAAAAATCGCTGGCATCCGAGTGCAGTATTGGGGGGTGCTGTACTGCTGGGGTGTGTCGTCTTTCTGATGAGACGTTAAACCGAGGTCCCTTCTGCCCTTCCTGGTTGTCCTGGTGGGTGTCCAGGTGGAAGTAAAAGAACCCAGGGCACTCTTCGCAAAGAGTAGGGAACATTCCCAGTGTCCTGGTCAACATTCCCCTTCCCATAAACCGGTTCATGCAATTATCCAGGCTGTGCGTGGGTGATGATGTGCGATATGGCCACCACCACACATTCAGTCACTTCACTACCAGTCTAGCATTGCTTGTAAAGCGCTTTGGATGAATGAAAAGTGCTATATAAATGCTGATTCTTCTTCTTCTTCTTCTTCTTAATGTCTTTATAAGTGACATTGGAGAGCACCTGGAAGAAAAGTATGTCTTTTTGCAGATGACATAAAGATTTGTAACAGGGTTGATACACAAGGTGGGATGTAAAGGATGAAAAGGGACTTGGCAAGGTTAGAGGAATTGTCAAATATATGGCAGCTCAGATTTAATGCAAAATGCAAGGTAATGCACCTCGGAAACAAAAACCCAGGGGAAAAGTACACAATGGGGGGTGAGATACTAACGACAACAAAAATCGAAAGGGACATAGGAGTAATTATATCAATGACCTATAGGTGGACAAGCAATGTGAGAAGGCAGTGAGGAGGGCTGGGGGGATACTGGGATGCGCAGGGAGAGGCATCAACAGTAGAAAACAGGAAATTGTGAACTGTCTGTATAGACAGTTGGTGAGAACCCATCTGGAGTACTGCGTGCAGTTCTGAAGACCCCCATCTCCGCAAAGACATAGAGTGGAGGCTGTTCAGAGGAGGGCAACCAAAATGGTGCAGAGTCTGCACCAGAAGACATACGAAGATAGACTAAAGGAACTTAATATGTATACCCTCAAGGAAAGGAGGGAGAGGGGGGACATGATGGAACCATTCAAGTACCTCAAGGGAATTAACAAAGTCCAAGAGGGTAGCATCTTTCAAAAAAAGAGATGTGCAAGAACAAGGGGGCACAATTTGAAGATAGAGGGGGGACGGCACAGAGGTAATGTTAGAAAGTATTTTTTCATGGAGAGGGTTGTGGATGCATGGAACAACCTTGCTGAGGAGGTTGTGGAGTCAAGAATAGTGGGAGAATTCAAGAATGCATGGGACAGACGGAAAGCAATTCTAGTGGGGTAGGAGGAAGTAAGCTGTTGGTTAGCTAGAATTTGCTGCTTATCCATCAGGTAGGGAAATGGGCAGACTAGGTGGACAAAGCGGTCTTTATCTGCCATCAAATTCTATGTTGCCCTTCACTGACTTCATTAATTCTAGCCATGTAGCCCCTTAGTGCTGCCCTGTACTCCTTTCTGGCCCGGAGGCAGGCTATCTCTTTTCAGTGATTATATGCTGTCTTTTTGTACAGGATTTGCTGCCTTATGTCCCTGTTGGTCCAGGAGACCACTTCTTAGTCCTTTTACCCTAAGTGCTTACAGGAATCCAGATGTCTGCAGTTACAGTACTTTGTGCGCCTTCTTCATCAAGCCCAATATATGTTCTTTATTATCAGTCTCGTGCAGCTGTAGAACGTGCATGTAGAAATTAATGGACTGTATTCACGAACATTACTTCCAGCATTAACACCACTTTGCTTTGCCTTGCCTTATGTAACCCGAATCAGCAATGTGCCATTAAACAATGTGGATGATTGCTGAAGAGTGTTAGTGAAGGCAAACTAAAATAGGGACACCACTGGAGGTACTGTAGTGTCTCTGAATATATGTCAATGACTGGCTACATGAGTCTGAAAGATTGGCAGAAAAGGAGTGGTTATATTTAACATACTGTTTTAATGAAAACCATGGTTTAAATGTCTCATGGGTTTGAGCATTTCACATATGCTGCATACCAGGAAATATGGAGAATATGCAGTGAGTATACATAGATATTTATAACTTACTTCCCCTCGGGTAACTCAGCAGGCATGCAGCATGTTATTCTTAGTGGGCTCCTGCTTCTACTCAGTTTTACAGCTGGGAGTACTTACACACACTTAGATCAAGTGACTCACTCAAGCCCCAACAGTGCGTTAATGGCTGTGACGGGATTTGAACCTTTGTACCCTGGTTCCTAAGCTTGTGCTACAACCACTAGGCCACACTGCCTCATTTTGTTTATGCATGTATTTAGGGGTGCCTCTTATTGAATAAGAATGCACTGTCATGCTTTTTGAGCAAGAGGACTGCCAACTGCAAACAGTACAAGAGAATGTTCTTATTCAATTAAAGACACCCCTCATTACATATATAAACATGCTGTATGATAACTTACTCATGTTGCCTATAGTGATTTATAATAAGTTTTACATCTGTTTTCCTTTAAAACCATGTGTAGAGCTCCTTTCCCACCTGTGCAATTGAGCACTCCACTTTGTTCCATTATGAGATGACAACTGTACACAGGATAAGAGCTCCTGTAGTTCTGAGCGCTGATTGGCTGAAATCACGCAAGTGATTTATAATACCAGTTATCCTGACAATAAGCTAAAAGTAACATTATACAGTATATGTAAGCACATAAACCTCTACATAACATTCAGATGCATCTCAGAATGACATAGGCTGGATTTGCAGTGGGGACTACTGAACAGTAGAAAAAAAAACAGAAAACTGATCTTTTGAGACTAATTTGTCATAATTTTCTTCTTGGTGAAGACCTAGTGTTAAAATAGCAGGGTCCACACTCTCAGTCACAAACAGAAGTGATGCAAAATTGGGAGGGGCAAACAGCCCTCACCCCATTGTTTCTCCAACCTTTGTGGCAATACACATATTCATAATGATGGGAGAGGTGTTATCCGTGTAACTAAGTCTCATTGTGAGAACGGAGTTTGCACCTGCTCACATGCTAGTTAGCAACTCCTGTGGAGTCTCATCATGGCACTATGTCACGTTACTAAGCAATGGATGCTGTGCTGTTGGTGCTGCTTGGCTGTTTCCCCACCACCTGTCCATCTTTTCCATTACCCTGATACTTCTAGGCCTGCTTCTGCAATTAGTTTTTGTTTGGACAGTTTCTCTTCCCTGGTAGTCCAGTTGCACCCAATCTGCTCCCAATTCCCCAGTTATTCGGTGGCGTCCAGAGGCATCTCATTCATTAGCCCCCATTTCCCCCATCATGGTAGGTGGCTGACCTTATCACACAAAAATCTTGTTCTTCCATTGCAGTCCTTTTGCAAGGGACACCATGCTCTGTGTACGACCATGTGGGCCATTTGCTTGGCAGCTCCGCTCCTTCCCCCTCATGGTTGCAGTGTGTTTAGTGACTGCATTGGAAAGGCTTGTATTATGACTACTTAACACTCCCTTATGAATGAGAATAGCACACCTGTTTTCTTTTTTCTACTGTTTGCAGTTGCCCTGCAAATCACCCGTGTATCCTGGGTCATTTCAAGTTGTGTCTACCACTGTGCTACATACAGACATACCCTGCTTTGGGAGACATTCATGTATTTCACAAAAGTGTTGACATTTGTACAAAGGCAGGTCCTTTAAAGGCCACAGATGTGCTACAGTGTTAAACAGTACTAATTAATCCAGGAAGGTACTGTTTTTCTGTACCATGTTGGGCATTTGGGGACAGAGGACCCGGTATGAACTGCCAACATTAATGGATCTTACAGAACACTGTGATAAAAGCACCATTACTTGACTGGACGGCTAGTAGTATTTATCTCGCAGTATAAACGGTGTTAGACATGCACTTTGACAATTTTTTTTATTTTTAAATTACAGTAACACTTGTTTTACTGTAATGCTAAACATCATCATTGGTAACTTAGAGCCATATCAAAAAGATGGAATCAGATGCTGGAAAAAGGGAGATGATCATGTCTTTTTTAAGTCCTTCTTCTAACATCTGGAGTGTTATATGTTGTTCTGGGCACTACACTACAAAAATGATATAAAACATGGAGGGGGTTCTAACACCCAAGAAGCAGAGGTGATCAGAGGACAGGAGAGTTTAACCTGTGAAGGGCAGCTGAAAGGGTTGTATTGTTCACTCTGGGTAAAACCAGAACAAGTGGTGATTTGGCTGACATGTCACCAGAAAAAGTAACGGCATCCAGAACAAGGGGCACTCTTTCATGTTGATGAAACCAATGTTCAAAAATAATTGAGGAAGCATTTTTTCACTTCATATCAGCTTTTTTTTTTATCACGACATTAATTTACCACCTACACGGACCCGGCAGGGACTAAGACACCCTCACTCCCCTCGTAGAATACGTCTTCAAGCCATTGGGGCCATTGTGTGTCCTGCTGGGTCCAGGTATTTTCCTCTGTTTCTTTTCTGCCCTTCGCCCATGCAATGGGCGCCGCAGCTGTCTTCACCTCCACAGAGGCAGCCAAGCACCATGGGTGCGGACCAAACCCCTTCTTGCTGTGCTGATGCACGCAGCATAAACTCCCCTCCCCAAGGAAGGAGAGCAGTTCTCCGGACACTCAATCCTTACCTCCCCTGACCGATCCCTGAATGACCCGAGTCCATTCCCGAACCTGGGTCGCCAGTGTGGCACAAGGTGTGGCATCCAGCGTCTCAACCCTCAGCACCACCAGGCCAGTCTATCATATCAGCTTTTTATCCCTGAGGAATAACTGCCTACCTTAACCACCACTGCAAATCCTGCCATGACACTACTGTACCACCCCATCCCAGGGAGCCTGGCACAGGATACATTCTCCCAACACTCCTTGCTGGTTCCCCCAGCCACAGTAGGTCAGTATAACCTATGCACAGATCCAGTATATTGGGGGGGCCCTGGAGAGGCAGGTGGGCCATTGGGACGTGGAAGGCTGGAGGTGCCACTCTGCCATGCTAAGGGCTCTGTAATGTCCTTCCCATCTTTTCTTTTAGTAAGGTCATGACTGCTGCATCTATTCTGACTGAGAGAGGAGCCCAGGCATCATGTGCCTCCTTTCAACCTAGTGCAAGAAGCATTTTGGCAACAGGATGAGTGGCACTGTACACCTGGATTCCAAATATGCTACCTCTGCAGTGCTTCTGAGGCTCCTATAGCTTCACATCCTTTTTGATAAATTCTTCTTAAAATGGGACTGCAGTTGAGTGTTGCACTACCACTGAGTTAATAGTCATTGTTGAGGAGTCCACTGATGACTCCAAGGGAATATCCATGGTTTCCTTGCAGACTCACACATTCGACTGTGGCTTGATCAAAGAGGTGATGTCCTTTGTAGCTTTACAGTGTCTGATGTCAGAATCCGTGAATGTGCTCATGGAACAAGTTCAGTAGAGGGCTAAATACCCCTTTACTGATATCCATGACAGGTACAATTTCCCAGGGCTGTCTTTCCCATGTTTGATGCCATCCAGGGACTGTCCTAGTAGATTTGGCAGCATCCAGCATCCTGCCCACCACCTTCTACCCCTATGGTTCACAAGTATGCGGTCCCCACTGGGTCCTCTTGGGGTTCTCTGAACATGCTTCAGCCAAAGGGTTGGTATCGGACTCAGCCTTCCAAAAATCTAGGAGCCATGGGGATGTGGACAAGCCTCTGGACAAAGAGTCCAAAAAGACTGACCACACAGCTAAAAAAATAAAACTCTATGCTACTGCATCCTTGGGTCTTTGTCAGGCCACCTGTACTGTGATGATGACGGGCAATTTTCGTCACTTCCTGTTGGGAGTGCTGGATGAGATTCTCCATCACTTCCCTTCTGATTAGCAGCTACAAATGAAGCTGGTCAGAGACCAGGGTCATCTGCTCTAGACATGGGCAACTCCTTTGCCTGTGCCATGGCAATGATTCTCTTGATGCATCACAAGGCCTGGCTATGGCTTTCCATCTTCATGATGGACATCCAGCACAAACTGACTAATGTCCCCTTTTTTGGGAACTAATCTGTTTGGCCCTGTGGTGGAAGGACATCTCACTAGGATTGAGAAATCCAGTGCCACCTTCGACTCTGTGGCATTGTCCTTGAAGGCTTTCCGATACAGGTCCTATCAGCCAGAGCAGGGGCAATATAAGCATTGTCATCCAAAACCCAAGTTTGGAACTAGGGGCCAAAAAGAGGTGGGGGTACTCCACCAGTCCGTCAGGCCAGTACCCCCTCCAAAGCTGCACAGTGATGGGCTCGGGGGTGTCATCCCACCACCTGCAGGGCCAGTGTCAGCACCCAGGCAACTGCCCTGGACACTGACACCAGAGGGGAGTCCACCAGGAGCTCAAAAAAATGATGTCAGCTTTGTTGTAAGCTGGTACTGCTTTCAGCCAGGCTACAACAGTACAGTTAGGATTTGACAGCTATGCTGCTTGGGCTGCGACAGCCGGTGACAAAAATCAGTGTCGACTAAGTCTGCAGAGCAAGAGAGAGAACCCAGCCTGGGAAACAGAGGACGCTCACCTTGTCAGCACAGCTGCACCAGGAGTCGAGCAAGCTGAGCCACTGCCACTGACCCTTCTGTATCAGTTATTTTATACTAAACATGATAACTCTGGGTTACGGCCCATGCAAGTTTTATTTTACTTCTGTTAGAAATTTATATTTCCTTGTAAATAAACTGTCAAAAAAAGCAGGATTATGCTGCCACAGGATTCAGAGTCATCTTGAATCCACAACTGCCCAATAGATGATCAGGTCGAACATTTGAATTGTGGGCTGTTCTGAGAGGGGTGAAGAGAGAGGCTGGCAGCATTGAGGGTGGGTCAGGGCAGGCTTGCTGGAATGTCAACTTTGGTGCCATTGTGTTAGGGTCTGGGTCACGTGATTGCAGCCGACTAATAGCGTGGCTGCAGTCTGTGAACTTTTACACAGAAAGTTAGCTGCATTTCTTTCGGTTCAGTTCAGACCCCAAACAGAAGAGGGAGCTGCACCGTGGAGGGAGGTAGAGGTTGTGCTGTGGTTTTTGGTTTGGTGGTGGAGGTGAGGGGGCCCACTGGAGGACCGTTGCTTGGGGCCCACAAAAATCTGACGCCAACCCTGCTTGCCTGTCCAGACCTTAGTTCAGCTCCTAGTCAGGGATTGGCTGTGCCATTTCTGGCCATAATGGTCCACCATTACTACGGACAAGTGGGTGTTAGAAGTGATCAGCAGAGGGTTGTCTCTGAACTTTGAGGCTTTGCTGTCTTACTGACTCCATGCTTCTCAAGAGTCCATGATGTTGCAGGACATGCTGTCCACCTTCAGGGAGGATGTTCCTCAGCTTCTCACAGAAGGAGCTATAACCCATGCCCCAGACACTTTGGCAAGTCAGCAGTATGTGTTCAGGTACTTCCTGGTCCCAAAACAGATGGCTGTTGCACCCCATACTGGATCTGCACAATCTGAATCAGTTCATGTGGCTGCACAAATTCTTGGTGGTCACTCTGAACCATCCCTGCAGCAGGGCCTATGGGTCTGCTCCCTGGACCTCCAAGATGTGTTCTTCCACATCCCAGTCCATCCATCGCGTTAGCGGTACCTCCAGTTCTGTGCAGAGGGGAGTACTGTACCACTTCCAGGTCACCCTTTGGCTTCTCATCTGCACCTAGGGGTTTCACCAAGTGCATGGCAGTGGTGACAGCCTTCCTGAGGTGCAGTGGAATCAGGATATATTCCTACCAGGATGACTGGCTGATAGCTGGGTCATTCAAGAAGATCATTGTGTAATCCAGAGATCTGGCCCTTCAGACCTACCAGGACTTGGGCCTGTTCATGAACCCAGACAAATCTGAACTGGTCACCTTGCAGGTGATCTGTTTCATGGGGGCAGAATTAGACTCCCTATGGTCCATGACCCATAGCTTTGTGGACCTGGCACAGGATCTTGCCTCCTTTGCCACATCCTTTCAGGTTGGGCCTTCGCACCCTGCCCAGGACATCCAGCAGCTGCCTGGGTGCATGGCATTCTCTGCTAGTTGATCCATTGGGCTTACTGGTGGATGCTCCACCTGCAGTGGGAGTTGGGCCATCAGTGGTCCCAGTGCATAGATCACTTAGAGCAGCCAGTCGAAGTGATCCAGCTGATGTGGGATGCCATCCAGTGGTGGCTGGACCCACAGCATCTGGAGGAGGGAATCCCATTTGCCCACCCAGAACTGTCCATCATGCTCACAACAGATGTACCTCTGGCAGGGTGGGGATCACACCTGGGAAACTGCAGATTTATTTATTTTGTTAACTGGGTAGGCCCACTGGATCCCAAAGGCTCCTTTTTCAGGGGCAACCCAGAATTATTTACATATACAACAGTTTGTACTAGATAAACTCTGCATGTACTGATTACAGAGCAGAAAAAAGCAGTGCCAATGGTACAGAGGAATCATACAATACAAATTGTTAGTAAAAATACGTAGTGTAGCATGACAAATAAGAGGGGAGCAATGAAGATAAGAAGAACAGGTCAGATTCTAGCTTCACAGGGGAGAGAAATAACAAGAACATGACTAGGGGCTGGCCAGGCAACCCATTGCCAGTAAAGGTTTCATGGGTTCTGGTCACCCCACAAGTCCCGTAACCACAGCAGCCTGCTGGAGCACCACTCAGTGCAACTGGTGCTGATGGAAGTCGTTCCTCTGATTATGGATCAGGTAATGCCAGTTCAGACAGACACCACCACTACCATGTTCTACCTGAACAGGCAGGGTGGAACACACTTCCTTTCCCTGAATCAGGAGGCCCTCAGCATCTGGACTGTCATGCACTGCCTGGGTGTAAATTTCCTGGCAATTCGTGTTGCAGGAGTTAACAGACAACTGGCAGGTGCTCTCAGCTGAGTCAGAGAGATATCTCATGAGTGGTCCCTGTATCTGGACGTGGTAAACCACCTGTTCTCCCAGTAGGACATCCCTCTGTTGGGCCTGTTTGGTTCCTGAGAGAACAGAAAGCTGAGGCTGTTCTGTGCCCACCCTCCACAGTCCAGGCCATTGGTGGGGGATACCTTTGCGAAGCCCTGGACACCAGGCCTCATGTATGCCTTCCCTCCCTTCTACTTGATCCACAAGGTGATGGTCAAGGTCCAGAAGGACAAGCCACGGATGATCCTGATAGCTCTAGGCTGGCCCACTCAGTTCAGGTACCCAGATTTCCTCAGACTCAGCAGCAGGCCTCCATGGTGGCTGCCTCTCCACCCAGACCTGCAGACCGGACAACAGGGAAAGGTCTTGCACCTGGACCTTCAGTCCCTGAACCTCTCAGCCTGATTCCGAAGTGGCTAGAGTTCTAAGCTTTGGACCTTTCAGATGTCCTCCACAATGTGCAGGCATTCTGTAAGGACTCAACTCAGAAATGCTATGCATTTAAATGGAGAAGGTTCTTGATATGGTGACAAAGCAAGGAGCTTGATCTCCTTGCCTGCCTCATGGTGAGCATCCTTGATTACCTGTTGCACCTTTCACATTTGGGTCTGCAAGTGATGACTCTTAAGGTGCATCTGGCAGCTATCTCTATTTACCAGGTATGGGCTAGTAAGCTGACGGTGACCCAGGAGAAGGTGTCAGTCTTAACATACCAGTATGCGACAATAAAAAAACAACCAATAGCATTATATGGTCTGCGTGTGCATTCTTACATACGAACATATGAAAACACCAGCAGAAACAAGCCTCACAGTCTATCGAGTCTGCTTGATTTTGCAGCTAGCCCCTCACCTTGCAGCTGCCCCACCCCCTCCCCATAATTAGTCCCCCACTCTGTCCCATCCCCTCTTAAAGCCATCCACTGTGCTACAGGCTACTACCTCCTCAAGCAGAGTATTCCACTTGTCCACCACCCTCTCTGTGAAATACTTTCTCCTGAATTCCCTCCTGAATCTCCCACCCCCCAATCTCAGCTGGTGCCACCTCGTGACCCTCCCCTTTCTGATCTGGAAAATCCCTTCTATACTAGTCTTGTTTATCCCCTTTAGGTATTTAAATGTCCCCCTGTCCCTCCTCTCCACTAGGGAATACATGTTCAGTTCACCAAAATTCTCCTCATAGGAGTATCCCTCTAGTCCTTGGATCATCTTAATTTGTCACCCTACGTTGGTACACCCTGTGATGAGGTGTGGGATGGATAACACAGACACAGATGTTAAAGTTGGAGCACACCAACTAGTGAGTCCATTTGTTAGCAAAATATAAAATGGAAAATAAAACTTTGCTATGAAAATAAGAAAAAACTAAAGCAAAATAGCTTTCACAAAGTGGAATCAATTCAGTATCTCACTTGTCCACTAAGCTTTGTGTTAGCCAGAGATCCTCCAGACGCAGCCTCCTTGGCCGAACTGATCTACTAGACCTTGGAAATGGTCCTTTTTATAGGACAATTTGGTCACCTGATCCACCCCTAAACTAATATAGTATAAGTACTATGTTATACAAAAGAATAGGAAAATCAGAATGACCTTTATACATTGACATTCCACATATTTATAATAATAGCTATTTTAAACTTAAATAGAAAATACAATACTGAAAAATAGAGCAAATTCTGAATAATTGGTCACTAAGCTCCACCCACCTCCTATTGACTGACAGTGGCCATCCCGTAAATAAACTTGAGATTGAGGCCGCTGGCTTCCTAGGAGAGAGAGTACCCCACAGCTTCCAGAGGAGCAGCAGCTGAACCCCACTCTGCCTAGGTATGTAGGGCCTAACCTTTGGGGCTGTGCTTAGTTAATAACAAAGCTACAGTAAACAGAATGTTTTATTTAAGAGCTAACCTATTTCCTTCCTTTGTTCGTAAGGGCATTCGGTAGCAAAGCGTTTCGCTTTTACCTCAAAATGTTGCACAAACAGAAAGGGGAAGAACAGAGAGCTCAGAGAGACCATTATCTGTATTGCTACTATTATTTATATAGCACTAGGTTTCAATACTCTTTACCTAATATGAAAGCCTCAAGGAAAGTAAGGCATAATGCTTTAAAGACAGAGAAAACATCCGTTATTTGCATTTTGGCGCCAACCCTATTAGTTGAACTGACAGGTTTCAGGGATTTATACAGGTGTACAAGCACTTTATGCGCAATACAAAAAAAACAATCATTCTTTTCATTTCCACAGCACTCCTGGGGAAACACTGTAATTTTATATTTGGTGCCATACCAGGAACTGTCAGCCCATAATATTTCTAGTTCCCCTGGTGGTTTTAAACTTTAAATGTAGAAGCTACCACTGTCACCAGTATTGTGCAGGTCCGTGACAGAGTACAGCAGTTTGCAATAGCTGCAACGCTGATTCAGCACTACATCACGCAGCGAGTCTGAACTCTGCAGAATCCTGATGCGCTGAGAACAGAGGACCCGCTGTGTTCAGGCAAGAACTCAATAAAACATGTTGCAAGGGGTTTTATTCTCAGGTTGCTCAAACAGTATGAACTGGGGGGGTGTTGTCCCACTAACACCTCTACACACCCTCCAACAATTTGATGTCCTTCATCAGGAATGGGCACCAGAATTGTACACAGTATTCCAGGTGCAGCCTGACCAGCAACCTGTAAGAGGGGCAGGATCACCTCCCTATTTCTAGAGGAGATTCCCCTTGCTATGCACCCCAGCATCCTGTTGACTTTTGTTGCCACCTTCCTGCACTGAGACGAGTGGTTCATACTCTGTGTTATGAGCACCCCAGATCCTTCTCCTCCTCAGTGCATTCCAGATGTACCCCGCCCCCAGCTGATATCTCCTCCCCTGGTTCTTAGCCCCAAAGTTCAATACCTTGCACTTTTTGGTGTTAAGCCCCAACTACCATGCCTCCAACCATTCCTGCAGTTGGGTCAGATCCTCCTGCAGCCCTCTCCACCCTTCAATGTCATCTACCACCGCTCCCATCTATGTGTCATCTGCAGAGAGATTGATCTTACTCCAGACCCCGTGGGAGATATCAGCAATGAAAATCCCAAGTAACACCGGTCCTAACACAGATCCCGGTGTCACCCCACTAGTCACATCCCTCAGAGATGAGAGCTCCCTCCACCACCACCAACCTTTGTTGCCTACCGTTCAGCCAATTGGTGATCCAGTTCACCATCTTTGTTCCCACCCCTATATTGTCCAGCTTCCCCCCCCCCCAGCCTCCCATGTGGCATGGAATCAAAGGTCTTGCTGAAATCCAAATACAGGTCATTCACTGCATGGCCTTTGTCCAGTTCCCTTGTCACCTAGTTGTAGTACTTAGTCAGGTCTGTCTGGCAGGGTCTTCCCAAGACAAACCCATGCTGCTGACCATCCTGGAGACCATTGTTCTCCAAAAAGGTCACCGGCCTCTCTTTTAGGATCATCTCCAGCAGTTTTCCCACAATTGATGTGAGGCTCACTGGTCGGAAGCTGCCTGATTCATCCGTGGGTCCACTTTTGTGAAAGGGCACCACATGGGCCATCCTCCAATCCAGTGGTACACATCCTGTATCCAAGGAGGTATTTAACAGGTCATCCAATGGTCCTGCCAGGATCTCAGCTAGTTTCTTAAGTACCTTAGGGTGGATGCCATCCAGACCCAGTGCCTTATCCCCCCCAGTGCCCTCAATCCTTTCTGCACCCTATCCTCTGTGAACCCTGTATCAGTCACCTCCTCCCCCTTCACCCACCCCTCCTCTTCCAGGTGGTGCCTGCCTCCCTGTCTCCTTCGTGTACACAGAGCTGAAGTAATCATTTAATGCCTCTGCCTGGTCCTTCCCCTTCTCCACCCAGCCCCTGTCCTTCTTTATCCTCACGATCTCATCTTTGTTTTTCCACCTTTCACTGATGTATCTGAAGAAGTCCTTCTTTGTTTTCTTAATGCCCTGCGCCAGTCTCAGCTCCCTGGAAGCCTTGGCGACTCTGACCAGCCTTGTAACCTCCCTGTTGTCCTCCCCTCTCCTGATTTCTTTAGTCTTCGAACCCCCTCCATGACCTCCTGTGTCAGCTAGCTGTTTTTTTTGCGCCCCCCCCCTTTTTACTCCTGGTTCTTGTACATGTCCCGGTAGCCTCCACCAGCCCTTTCTTAATGATGCCCCATTTCTGGCTAGCATTCATGCATGGTCGACT
The DNA here is from genome assembly GCA_016271365.2 of Neoceratodus forsteri. Classification (NCBI taxonomy): domain Eukaryota; kingdom Metazoa; phylum Chordata; order Ceratodontiformes; family Ceratodontidae; genus Neoceratodus; species Neoceratodus forsteri. The sequence continues at coordinate 1,558,301,343 of CM057455.1, forward strand.
ACTCGCCAGATGCTTGTCCATAATATCCCCCATCCTTTTAAATTCTGTCCCCTTAAATTCAATCACCCTGGTACTTGTACCTCCTGATTCCCTGCCCATATTGAGCGTGAACCATACTGTATGGTGGTCACTCCCAGTCAGAGGGTCCTCCAGCTGCAGATCCCTTACAATCTCCCTATTTGACAGGACTAGGTCTAGAGTCCTATCCAATCTAGTTGGCTCCTGGACTAACTGCACCAGGAAGCTGTCCTGGAATACCTCTAATATTACCTGCTCCTTCGCACTTGTGGTGGTTTGGATGCTCCACTTGACCCCCATTTCCTACAGACCCTTCTGATTTCTTCAGCTAATTCCCTATCCAGGTTATCCCCTTGGGCTGGCAGCCTGTACACCACCCCCATCCTCAGTGTCCTGTGTTTTAAGTCTTGGAACTGCATCCATAGGGCCTCTGTTCTGCTGTCCTCCCCCCCCCCACACACACCTTATCCCTTCCCATACATATATTGCCACACACACACCCTTTTTCCTTTAGCCCTGTCCTTCCTGAAAATCCTATGACCTGGGACCATCAAATCCCATTCCTGGTACTGGGTGGCCCATGTTTCCGTGATGGCCACAATGTCCACCCTCCCTATTGCCAAGAGTGCCTGTAATTCTGCTGATTTATTACCAAGGGTTCTCACATTCAGTGAGACCACCTTCCAACCTGACCCTGCCCCCTTCCCTCTCTGGGATACCCCCCCTTAATCCCCCCGTGCCACTGCTCCAAATACCTCCCTGCTAGCCTGGGGGGTAAGCTCATTTGGCTCCCCTCTCTTTTTAAATTCAAGTGCTTCACATATCTCAAGAAAGCACCAGGATTTACTGAGTGTACTGATGCCAGCCCCCAGGTATTACTCACACATGAGAAGGTGGTCTGGCACATTTTTAATTACTTACAGCACTTTTCCCCTCTGGTGTGGGAGCCTCCTCCACCTTGGGACTTACTGTTGGTGTTGGGTATGCTAATGGGCAAGCCATTTGAGCCTATGCACAGGTGTGAGATGTCTCACCTGTCATGGAAGCCTGCCTTCTTGGTGGCTGTCATATTAGAAAAACAGCCAGTCTGGTCCACATCTGTAAGAAAAATAAATGGGGGGGGGGGAGCCTATTCCAACTATGAACAAATACAGTCTGTTCACTAACAGTGCTGACAGTCTAATGAAATAAAAAAAATTACAAAAAAAATGTGAATGAGCTATTTATCCAACACTCCTATAGACCGTGGCTGTCACCTCAGCCAGAAGTATTAGGGAACTCCATGTGCTTTTGGTGAAGTCTCTTACCTGGTCTTCCACAAGGACAAGGTTGTCCTTCATGCCCACCCAAAATTCCTCCCAAAGGTAGTATCGGAGTTTCACCTTAACCATGTGATCAACCTTCCATTATATTTTACCAACCCTTCTTCTGAGGTTGACCATAGGCTCCATACACTGGACCTACAGAGAACACTCTTTTACTACAAACTGTGCATGGCTGGAGTTCGCCAGCTGTTGTTTATGTATACTGAAGCCATGTCTGGTAGACCAGCAGCTAAGCTGGTGACTGTCTGGTGGATTACATCCTGCATTGACCTCTCCTATAGGTTGGCTGGTAGGGAGCCACTCATGGGGCTTAGGTCTCTTTCCGCCAGACATACCACTGCCTCAGTGGCTGCTTTCTGGGACATCCCTATCTAGGAGATCTGTAGGGCTGCTACTTGGAGTAAAGCACAACCCTTCATATCCCATTTCAGCATCGACATTAAGAGCCATCAGGATGCTGCTTTTGGGTCCTCGGTTCTCCAGTCTTTGTCACTAAATAGGGGTGTGCACTTTACTCCCTACTCCTGTAGAAGTGCTGGAAGTCTGCCAGAATGCAGATAGTGAACAGTATCCATGCTATCAGAAATATAAGTTATCTTCCTGTAATTGTAATTCTAGAGGTGGTATACAGTTCGCACCCACACTACCCACTCTGCCTTCCCTGGCAGTGTGGCACCCAGATCCCTGCATCCAACGTGCAAACATCTAACATCACAGGGCACAGCTGGAGGACATACCTCCTGGGTGGTGGAAGGTGCTTAGCTTAAAGATGTCCAGTGGATCAACCTGTTCCAGGAAAATGCTGGAGTGTGGATGTGAATGGTATGCTACCCCTATGTCTATGGTCACAGGTGAGCAACATAGATTTACTAACCTACAGCAGGCAACAGCGAGCTTAGCCTATGTCTCTTCTTAATTTTCAAAACTCAGGGATTCTGAAGATGCCTTTTTCTCTGCTTTATCCATCTGCTCACATATCCTTGTGATTTCCAGGAACAGGACAGTTTGGCCTGTCCAACAAAAGGATTTGCATGCTGCTCCCAATGATGCTTTGCACTGTTTAGGGCTTTAGTGGGTGTCTGTATTTGGGAGAAAATACACAGACTGAGCACGTTTTGGCATTTGCACACTCTGATACCTTAAACAGTTCGTGATGTTACAGGGAAACTTTGGAAAAAAATTATTTCTTCGACATGTATCTGCCAATACATTTTCTGTGTTTAACATCCCTTTTTTCATGACTTTGTATGCACACTTAAAAACAGCATCACTGTCCCCTAGATGCTGTCTGTTCCATCTCTTTGCCTATACCAGTCGTCATAATCCTTTGCTTGTGACACCAGTCTGTTACTGTGGAAACAATTATGGTGTCATAAATAGCATTATGATGTCTCTTTTAGACAGGCAGCCAGAACAGAGAAGGCTAATGTACAGCGATCATTTTATCATGTTCAGGTGCATAGTCATGAAAAGGGAAACTAAACGCACCTGGGAAACAAAAACCTTGGGGAAGAGTACATAGTGCGGGGTGAGCTACTAACAACAACAAAATTGAAAGGGACCTGGGGTAGTAATATCAGATGACCTAAAGGTGGGCAGGCAATATGAGAGGGCAGTAAGGAGAGCTGGGGGAATACTGGGATGCATAGGAAGAGGTATCACAAGTAGAAAACAGGAAGTTGTTGTCCCTCTGTACAGACAGCTGGTGAGACCCCATCTGGAGTACTGCATGCAGTTCTGGAGACCCAATCTCCGCAAAGACATAGACAGGATGGAAGCAGTCCAGAGGAGGGCGACTAAAATGGTGCAGGGTCTGCACTAGAAGACATAAGAAGAGAGACTTAAGGAGCTTAATATGTATACCCTTCAGGAAAGGAGGAACGGGGGGGGACATGATAGAAACTTTCAAGTACCTCAAGGGAATCAACAAAGTCCAAGAGGGTAGCATCTTTCAGAAAAAGAGGTGTGCAAGAACAAGGGGGCACAATATGAAGATAGAAGGAGGATGGATCAGAGGTAATGTGGGGAAGTATTTTTTCATGGAGAGGGTAGTAGATGCATGAAATGGCCTTCCTGAGGAGGTTGTGGAGTCAAAAACAGTGGGGGAATTCAAGAATGTATGGGACAGACATAAGGCAATTCTAGGGGGTGGGTGTAGGAGGAAGTAGGCTGTTGGTTAACTAGGATCTGCAGCTTATCCATTAGGTAGGGAAATGGGCAGACAGGGTGGGCCAAGCGGTCCTTATCTGCCATCACATTCTATGTAAACAGAGAAAATACAGGAACAGCAAGCAGAAATGTGCCTTACAGAGATTCTAGCTTTGGTGTCCTCCTTCAGGACATGGGGGACATACCCTGAAGTTTAGTTGTGTCAAGGGTAACATTAGTAAGCACTTTTCCAGTGAGTGGTGAACTTATGGAACATTTGAGCCTATCAACAGAGACAGTGGGCTGATGTGGTACCTACTACAGCTTGAGACAGCGACTACATAAACACTGAGTCCCCAAAGAACAAAACATGTCTTTGGTTAGTTGCTGTCAGTTGCTCTGGATCCAATGTAAAAGCCAATTTGGGGGCACCTTTTGACCCTCCTTAAATCTTGTCAGTATACCCTCACAAGGATATACTTATTATTACCCTGAAACAGGGTTTGGGGTTTTATTATGTTTTTTGTGTGGTTGAGAGAAACTCACAGAACAAATTTAGGGATTTATCTTTTTGTATTCTGTTTAAGGACCATCCATGCCACTGTGCCATCTTTACAGCAGACAAGGACTTCCTTCTCAACTATTTTTCAGACTATTTTAAGTTTATTCAATTATAACCAGTGTAGTAGTTTTATAAGGGGTATACAGAGAAAGAATTCAGGGTTGATTGCTTGTCTAATAACATAATATTGTTCCTGTTATCTTTCCCAGTGTTTTTTGTATGTACTGCAAAAGGTAAGCCATATGAGATGGCCAAAGTAAGCAGTAAGGCACAACAGGGTGTAGAATGGTGCTTGAGATAACCCTATGCCAGGGGGTGTAGCAAGGCATGAGGCCATAGTCCAAGTGCCCTTCATCCCTTAGAAGTGCAGTTATCCCAGTACAACCCTTATGCTCTAGAGTGTCTTAGTGCACTGATAACATGGATCATTTGTGGAAAATGTAACAAAAACATTTAAAATATTTTAAAATTATTATTTTTTTTAAGTGTAATGTAGCCCCTCCATGTTTGGAGCGCCACTATGGGGCACACATGTAGGTTTCATATGGCATAAATTCCCCTCTTCCCGCAAGTTCATTTTTATTAATAGTATATCTTACTATACCCTCATTACATGCTCACTACATGTTCCTGATAAAATTGGTGTACTACTACTTTCATTCATTTGTGCTGCTCGTGTACTTGTAAAAATCAGTTTCCATGCTTCGAAAGTCATTGACTAGTATTACAGGGATTTTTTTCACATATCAAACTCCACCCATCTGTTCAAAACTCTCCCTATCAGTCCTCAGTACCTTGTTCTGTAGTAGTTAAATCAATTTTCCATGTTTATGAACTCATCAAAAGCCATTTCATCTGTGTAAAAAGTCTGTGTCCTGAGCCGGAATTGCTGTCTATAGGCACTTTTACACACAGGCGAATACAATGGAATGGCCATTATCTGTGTGCCACCATTGTACTCTGTTCCATTTGTAGTTCACTTTACACATAGAAGATATTCCAGAAGATACAACCCCCCGTCTCCATTTTCAGTATTTATGTTTCAGCTCCCCCACAGAGTGTGGTGCTCTATGGCTGTTTTTTTACTGCTGTTTTACACAGCCAGATGAAACGGAACACATGGGGATGAACCCAGGGTTGAAGAGATTGTGGTCTAGGTGAACGTTCACCGGTGTAACAGAACAGATGCATTTTACACACGGGACATAAGGGTATACTGTTTCCTTAACAGTCATTCCGTTACAGAAACCTGTGTGTAAAAGCACCTTATGACTGCAGCTCCCAGAGGCACTCGCGTAGTCCCATAACTACTGAGAAATACAAGTGTGCGAGTGTCTCTGGGAATTGTAGCCCTAGCTGACAGTTGTGCCTCTGCTTGGATATGGATTTCACACACACGGATAAAAGCATAATGATTTTATTATTTAATTTGCTTGAGATGTCATACAAAGTGCAAAACCATAGGTTGTTACTGATATAAACACTCTCTTTTTTGGGCCCTAACAGCCAATCAAAGGACAGGATTTTATAACAATGTTTAAGCTAGTACTGTTGTATACAGTACAACTTTAACAACTTTCTCTTTCTCTTCCCCCCCCTTAAAAGGAGAGCGGTGTCTAGACCCAGATACATACATTTTAGATTTATACCACATTAACCCCCAAGCTGAATGGATTATAAAACCTACACCAACTTGAAGCATTTGAAATAGCAGCTACATCTGTTACGAAGCATTCAAGAAACTGCTGTACAGCCTACAGAGAGATTGTTCCACTGTTGCAAAGACTCTTTCTTCTGTGGCTTTGAAGACTTACAGATAACTCTTGTTGATAAAGGACCCACTTGAAAAAACATACATCTGCATGAGCAACACAGTGCATTAATTTCTGGAGATTATTGGCATCTCTTAAATTTAACAAGGGTGATGAAGTGTGAACAAATTGTTTAAGTAGGAGCTTAAGACCATGCAAGCCAGTGGATATTTACATTTCAGAAGTTGGAAGGACCTAGATGTTAGGAATAGAAATGGACATAAGTGGAATGCTTCAGTATTTAGTCTACTTGCATGGTGAATTTTGAATAAATGAGATGGCACAAACAAGGACTGAACTTTCTTTACACAGTTCGGGAAGACACTACAAAAGTAAGGGGCAATCCAGTGAAACCCAAAAAAAAAGAAACACACGAACAAGCGAGAGAAAGCAAGTTGTAAATGGGACTATGTAGTGTTTGGACTTTTAAATGTGCCAAATCTGGAGAGCTGATCTGACTGTTACCTGCACTTGCATTACCTTTGGCGTATGTATGTATGTGTGTGTGTATGTATGTGTGTGTGTGTGTGTGTATATATATATATATATATATATATATATATACACACACATACACCTATATACACATTTGGTTTTTTTTAGTTTTCTTCTACCAGTCTTCACCTAGAACTGTTGTGTCCACTTGACAAAAATAGAATGGCAGATGTACAAAAATGTAAATATACTATATTTATAACACTAAACTATATCCATGTTGTCCTCTGGTGTTGACAAGGAGGTATGAACAGGCAAGTACATGTTACACATTGTACATAAAAGTATTTTACAATTTATATGTACTCCCTTTTTCCTTTTATATTAATGTATTGTTTTGAATTGTACATTGTGGTGCCACTGCCTTTGCAGCTGAACTAGACTGTTTAGCAAATGGGACTGTTGTTCCCTCCCCTCCCCCCCGTCTTAAACCTCAGTGTCAAAACACGACTGTTACAAAAGTTGATTGCAACTCTTGTCTCTACAAAGGTAACCTGATTTTTTTTTTGTCACACCTGCTATTGAGTTGTTTTTTGTTTCGTGTTTTGTTGTTGAAATAAGTGACTTACTTCTTCCTTGTGCAGTAGTTTCCTTTAGGAGCTACAGATCTAATCCAGTAGCATTCAGTGCACCCACTTTCCCATTTAATCTGCTGTTACCAAAAAGCACGTTAATCAGACAGAAAGTGTTGCTGGCTAGGGCCTCTTGTTATTCTGTAGTGTTTTTAGTTACACTGTGAAGCAGGCATGTAGACTGCATTTCCTGCAGCTCACTAAAACCTGTCTCCTTTATAAGGCAGTTATTTAGTTTATACTATATTTGTCAGTAGACACGATTGACCACAGTATATTGACCATAACTTTATCACTTTTATCCTGCATGAAGGCATATTTACTGGTTTTACATACTTTTGTGGCATTCTGCACCAAGGACACTGGGATTGCTCCAGTGCAGTTGCTGTAAATCACAACTCCCCAAAAACTAAAATTAGTGATACTTATCTCATTGCCTCCACAGGAGCGCTCTGAAGTTGCACCACTTGTCTCCTGTATACTGTTAATAGTAAATCCTGGGCCTTTCTAAGCAAAATCAAGCTATAGTCAGCATGCCACAAACAAATCCTAATAGCTCAAGAACCATAAGTACTAGACACAAAGTATGAGTGGCAAAGTTATTCAGCACAAAATTACCTTTCCAGTGGTGGTATGCAAAGAATAATATGTAATTTCATTTTTTTCCTATGCTGGTTGAAACAGCAAAAACATTTTATTTTCACTAAAACAGGCAACATAAGCTATACACACATACCATAAACAAATATGAATAACTCCTAAAGTACATATGATATACATAGAATATCAGTGGCAGAGTTGTTCAGCACAAAATTACATTTCCAACGGTGCTATACAGTCAAATATATATTATATTCTTTTACATTATATATTAAAATATTTAAGTAACTTCTCCAGACATTGCTAGGGCACACAGGAAGTCAGTAGCTGACTTCTGTAGGCATCCTCAGGACACACCAGTGTATTTTACTGATGCCTACAGGCATCGGCTAGGAGACAATGAGTTAAAACATAAGTTTTAGTTGCATACATGAAAACAAAATTTGCCAACTATAATGTAACCGTCTCCGCACAAACTTCCAAACTGCTCATCATAATGTGAAAGTTAAAGGGAATGTGCATTTCCTGTATGATTATTTCAGCACTTACTATAGAGCTTTGAAGATATATCCTCTATTAGACCACTCCTTTGGAACTATAGCCATCAGCACTAGGATCACATGGAAAGTTTTGCTAGCCAAGGGACATCCACAGTGACATATCACGTCTTCAGGTACATAAGTGTGGGCGGCCCCATGCCCCTCAATTCTTTTCCTGCCATCGATCATCCTCGTTGGACCTGCTGAAGGAAACATTGACAACTAGCCATTACCATTTATTCTTTTATTTTACTTAAAGTTCATTTAGTCTCTGCATGCCACCAAAGTTGAAAGCGCCGTTATTTCAGTATTATAAGTGCAGAAATAAAATCTACAAAGAAGTCACACATATAGTCTTTGTGTGCTGCTTAGGTCTGGCTCACAATGTGAGGACTTGTGAGATTTGCCTTTTGTTCCAGTTTGACTTTTCTTGACTTGTGAGATTTGCCAGAGCTTCAACCAGGCTACAAAGTGACACTGCAAGAAAGTTCTAGAAAATGTCCTTCTTCTCAAAAATTTGAAAGCCATGGCAAAGGAACAGGGCAGTCTATGTCTCCATTACTGTCTGTCAAGAAGCAGCCACTGAGGTCAAAGGATGGGGATAGGGAACAGTCGACATTGCGGCCATCTTCATCATCTGGTCACAAGCATAGAAAAAAGAAAGATATGCTTCACTGGTGGGGTCACAGTCACCATTATAACAAGGTAAATCTGTATCCTCACCTGTTCCAGTGGCATTCATACAGCCCCCCAACCATCGTTGAGACGCCAAGGTCGGGGCTTGGTTTAGACGCTGCTGTACCTATTATGGATGGTAGCATGCCACTGTTGTCAGGCCAAGGCCTGTCGACACCAGTAGTCCTGGTTCCTTTAAAGAGCACCGTTGACCCTCAGGCTGTGCTGGCATTATTCTCAGAAATGATCAGATGTGTTCTGCCCAGACTACCAATACAGGCAGTTATTCCATTGACTGGGCCTCCTGGTACTCAGACCCCGTTGATGGCATCCTCTAGCATGTTGTAGATACCTCCTTCCCAGCCAACACCAGTGTTGCTGATGCATTCTGTGACTCTTGTCTTCAATAGAGAGGCTGACAGCGAAGTACAATATAATGCTGGCCTCATGGATTTAGACGAGGAGGAATATGAGGGAGAACAATATTTAACACCTTGCTTTAGTTCTATCCTCTAATCCTGCAGTGAGGACTCAGTCTGTAACCCGAGATCTCTGCCTGAAGATCTAGCTTTCCATGCCATGATGCAGCAAATGCATTCTGTCATGGGCTTTCCTGTGGAAGAGGAAGATTCCACTAAAAGAAATCTAATGGAATTGCTGGAGGTGCCCTGCTCTTCCATAATTATAATTCCACCTATATATTGTGCATTTGAGGATGCTATATTTGTTGCATGGTACAGACGAAACTTAGCCCCGCAGTTCCTAGAAAGGCTGATGAACAGAATCCTGTACTATCTGCTAAGACTCATTATGCTAACCTGCCAGAAACTGACTCTGTAGCCATCATGACTGCTCATGATAGGGCTAGAGCACCTAAACACATAAGACCTTTACCTCCTGATAAAAAGAAAATTTAGGAGGCTGGATGTGATGGGAAAGCTTACTGTTATGCCTCTGTGTCATTGGGCCTTAGGACTGCAAACTACCAGGCCCATATGATAAAATATAAGAACAGCCAGTGGATATCTGCCTATACTGCAGCCTATTCTTTACCTGATAGCACTGCCAAGAAAGAGTTACTTAAAACATTATCTTTGGTGCCGAGGTTGGCAAGCATTTGCTGCGCTTAGCTTAGGATGTCTCTGATGCTTCCTTCCAGAACTGCTGCTGTTTCTAGCATTTGCATGAGGAGATATTCTTGGTTTAGTGTTGCTGGCTTTGCCAATAGTGTGCAACAAGCATTTTGAGTGCGCCTTTTAGAGGAACAAAACTGTTTCACTATGATGTTGAAGGGGCCCTACATGGCCTTCAGACCTCTAAGGTCTGTCAAGTTTCTGTAGCTCACTCCTGCCTGGGGGTCATGGGTCTGCTGCCAGAGGTATCTGTGGCTATCATCAACAGGACTGTGATAAGGGAAGTTGCCCTTTGCTGGGTCCTATCCCCCCAGGTGCTCATGCCAAAGCAATCGGTACCTGTGGCAGTGCCCCCACTGGTTCCACTTGACATTTTTCTGGCTACACTTCCTCCTCCACTGTTTCCTCCAGGGATGATAGTGGGGGGGCAGAATGTCCCTACATCTAAAACAATGGTGGGAGATCACTATGGACAAGTGCCTGTTGAAGATTATTGCAGGGGGGCATGCTGTGGAGCTGTTATAAATCTCTCCTGATCATCTTTCACCCCCTTCCTGTTATCCTCCAGGGCATCTGTCCCTCCTGAAGGAAGAAATTCAGTCATTATTCCAAAATCATATTCTAGAACTAGTTCCTCCTTTTTTTTTTTTTTTGACTTTATTTTTCTTCACTTCTGGAGAACTCCTTCCAGCAACCTCAGGAGCTCCCAGCCTCTACTGTCCTCTGTGGCTAGTCCTCTCCCCTCATAACACCAAGCACCACCTCCGGGTCTGAACCCTCTGGAGGTAGGGCCACCCTATCCGACCAGGGCACTCTATCTATAGGACAGGGTGCCCGGCACACGAGACGGCCTGTGGAGAGGAGATATCCTGGAATTGGAAGTGTTGGCTTAGAGAGGTCGAGGAGCCTTCATCTATCCCCAGGAATGGGGTTTTTATCTCTTTTTTTCTGTGTTTCCTGACCCCATGGAGTGCATCTTATCAAGGCAATGTAATGCCACAGCTCCGCTCCTAGCATCTTCGTGAAGAAAGCACAAGCATGCCTCTTGATTGCCGCCAGAGGTCAGCTTCCAAGAGTGATCGCCTCCCAAACCCTCCCCAGGAAGAGAGAGCAGTCCTATGGACACTCAATCTCTCCCCCCCCGCTGACCTCCAGCTGCCTGGGCTCATTCCCGAACCCGGGTTGCCGGCGTGACACAAAGTGTGGCGTCCAGCGCCTCAGCCCTCAGCACCGCCGGGCCGGCCCACTAATTCCTCCTTGAGAGAGAAAAAAGGGTCCTATTCCAGATTCTGCCTGGTCCCAAAATGGATTGGGGATCTTTGTCCTGGGTTGGATTTCAGGGTTCTCAACTTTTACATCAACTACAGAAAGTTTCAAATGGTGTCACTGCAAACTCTGACAAACAGGGGATTTACTTTTTTCTCTGGATATGAAGGATACATACATCCATGTCAAGATTAGGAAATCCCACAGGCAATACCTCTGCTTTGTGCTGGAGGGAGAACACTACCAGTGCCTTTTGGCTGTCTTCTGTGCCATGGTTATTTACCAAATGCTTGGCAGTAGTGGCAACAGCTTTTCACAGGGAAGGCCTGTATCTGTTCCTCTATCAGACAACTGGCATCTGAAGGCACACCCCCGTGAAGCTCTGTTACATACTCTGTCTAGGACACAGCAGTTCAAAGAATTGGGAGTCACAGTGACTGTGCCAAAGTCTGGGTTGACTCCCTGCCAACAACTGCAGTACATAGGGGCAGATTTGGATACAGAGAAGGGATGTGCTCTCTTGCCACAGAACAGGGCAATCTGACTGCCCAGATGCACTTGGTATACAAGATTCACTATGCCTCTGCAAGAACTGTGTAACGACTCCTGAGTGTCATGGCTGTGGCTATAGTGACTGTGCCACTGGCACATCTTCATATGAGAATCCCTTGGTGGACACTCAGGGTCCAGTGTGATCAGTTGATGGATGAGCTGGTCCAAATGGTTCTCATCATGTCTCCACTTCACAGAGCATTGCTATGGTGGATGGATCATGACAACCTATTGAAGGGCTTTCCATTCCCTGTACGCAGCTTCTGTTCAGTTCATCAACACAGATGCATCATGTTCCAGCTGGGGAGCTTATCTTGGCCCTTACCAGAAGCAGGGGTCATGGACCAAAGTGGAGGCCAAACTGCATATAAATGTCCTGGAAATGAGGGCTTTTCTGTACAGCCTCCAAGCATTTCAGACTCATCTGTGCCCTGGTCCTCTACTAATCCAGATGGTCAATGCCAGTGTCATGCATTACATCAGCAAACAAGAGGGCACTCATTCCTATCCCTTATGCAGGAAAGCAATGAGAGTATGGTACTGGGCTCTGTCCCACAGCCTACAACCATCAACCATGCATCTCCCAGGTATTCCAAACATCTTGCAGATAGGCTATGCAGGTCACAGTCCAAGATTCACAAAAGGGAATTGCTGACCTCTGTGGCAAATGATCTCTTCACAAGATGGGGTCATCCAGAGCTGGACCTTTTTGCATCCCCAGACAATGCAAAACTGACGTGTTTCTGCTTGCTTGCTCCAGGACCTGGATTCTTTGGTGAGATGTATTCTTTCTCTCATGGAAGGGGAAATTTCTATACGCATGTCCCCCCATTCCTTTGTTATAGAGGGTTCGGCTCAAGTTGCGGGTGGAGAATGCCACTCTCATCCTCATTGCTTCATTATGGCCTTGCCAGATATGGCTTCCACTACAACAACATAGGGCTGTGGAGCCTTCGGTTCCTCTACCTCTCTGCTGGGGTCTGTTGTCACAGGGCAAGGGGTCCTTGATCCATCTGGACCTGAAGTCCCTACATTTGCACGATGGCTCCTGAAGACATAGCCATTGTATGTTTTGGGGTATCCCCTACGGTTACTGATTACAGCTAGAAAGCATTCTACCAGACATACTTTTTCCTTGACATGGAAGCAATTCATTTTGTGGGCTGCTTCCAAGAATTTGAACCCATTTACATGTCTCGTAAATGCTGTGTTGGAATGCTTGCTGTCCTTGTCAGACTCTGGCCTACAGTATTTCTCACATAATGTGTATTTGCTTACTATGTCAGCTTTCCATGCCCCTATTGATGGTTGTACAGTTACCAAAGTAGGGGTGTCCCATGCGTTTCTGAGAGGTATTCTTCATATGAAACCTCCTATCTGTAATTCAAGTTACACCTTGGTTCTTTAATTTTGTGCTTGAGAAACTGACAACTGACGTTGGCTACCTATGAGCCAACAATGGGTTGTGGCTTATGTTTCCTATCATGGAAAATGTTATTTTTGGTTGCAGTGACTTCTTTTATATTACCCTCAGCATGCCAACCAGGATGAGGTGCTGCTTCATTGTTCGGATGTACAGATTACTAACGGATACTATGTGACTCACAGCAAGGATTGCAAAAAGTCCTCTTAGCTTTTTGTTTAGTTTGTTCCTAGGAAAGAGGATGCCCCTTTGTGTAAATAGTGCCTGTTCAAATGGCTGTCACATTGTATGACATTCTATTATAGGAAATACAGTAAGGAACTTCCTGGTGCGGTTCGTGGTCACTTCACAAGGGGTATGGCCACTTCTGTTTCTTGCTTCAGAAATGTCCCTGCTGCTGACCTATGTGCTGCAGCTACAAGGAGCACTGTCCACACCTTCACTAAACATTACAGCCTAGACATTGTCTCCCATAGATGTGCGGGCTTTGGGCTTGCTGTACTACAAGGCCTTTTGTCCTGTGTGTGTGTGTGTGTGTGTGTGTGTGTGTGTGTGTATATATATATATATCATGCTTGCGCACTGAGGTCCTTTGTTTTTTAACTTTTTTTTTTTTTTTATTGGGTTCACCACAACATAACCCAGATAGACCATCTTAGGGTGGCTGGTTCATTCCACTGGGGTGTCATACAGATGAGGCACACTGATGAGTCCTGGTAGGACAAAATACATGTCTGTCTTCTGTTGCCACCCTTTGCAAACTGTATGAGAGGCCTCTCGGCACCATGCATTTTTGCTTAAAGTTGAACAAGCTTAATATTATGTGGCGATTTGCATATACAGCACATGATGCTTTGCATTATGGGGGTATGTGTGATTTTGTGTATGTGTGTGTATGTATGTGTATATATATATATATATATATAAAATCAGACTGTACTATCCTCTCAGTTGTATTTGGTATTGCTTGGGAATCCTTCCAAAGGTGTAGCATAATGGAAGAGGTATCCTTGAAGAAGATAGAACAGTTATGTAAGAACTTATGGTAACAGTAGTTCTGCAAGAGAATCTCCTCTATTAGGCCATGCCATCCCTCTCTCCTCCCCTCTTCTGCTGCACTGAGAGTTACATCCAGTGCTGTGCCTCAAACCTACTCCTTGCATCCTGTGTCCAGGCCCATGCTTCGCCTTATATGCCTGATGCTGATTTTATCTCATGGTTCCCCATGGTTGCAGGTTCTATGAGGGTAATATTTGGTGTGTAACTGAGGAGAGATGGGGCTGCCCACACTTTTATACACATAGACATGGCACATCACTCTGGGAAGTGCTCCCCCCCCCCGTAGCAAACATTTCCGTGTAGTCCTAACGCTCTAGGCTATAGTCCCAAAAGTGTAGCTTATTGGAGGAGATTCTGTCAAAGAAATACTGTTAACATAGAAATCTGACAGCAGAGAAGGACCTCCAGGCCCATCCAGTCTGCCCATTTAACAGCAAGTTCTTAAGTAAAGGTTCCTTATGCAGCAGTTTGACTGCTAGACTTTATTTAACAAAGGACTTTAGTAAAACATTTAAAAATATTTTTTAAAGAGGGCTGTGGAGGCATCCATTTTATGGACTGGAAGGTTGTTGTGATGATGACGCTGTATCACCAGTCTTAACAGTGTGTAGTGCTGCAGGGTGGAAGAGGTGAGCTGTGCTGACCTGGAACCTATTAACATTGTGTCGGAAAACCATGGATTATATGCTTGGCAGTGTAACCAGAGAGTCTAGAGTTCCTCCTCATGATTTGACAGGATCCCCATGTATGGGACCAGTCTGTTTTAACCTGCTTCACTGCATGCTGTTAGGTCTGCTGAGGCAGTGATATCATCACAACACCCTTCTTGTTCACAAAATGGATACCTCAACATCACAATTTAAGAAAAAAAACATTCTGTTTTACTGAAGGCATCTGGTAAATTTAACCCAACAGTCCTCTTACTGGATGCATACAGTAACATTTACAGTTATAAAAAAAAAGGTCTGTGATATAGCGCTTCCTGATTGACTGTAAACATTCTATTAGGTCCATTTATTTATTTACTTATGGTTTTTGACCAGGAAATGTAGGCTAAGTTGGGATAGTTTGTTTCCAGGTGCGTCCTGGGGGTGTGTTACATGGACCTGTTTTACTGATGGGGAAATAACCCCTTCATCAGTAAGTGCCATGGGATCCTTTCTTCCACATGGACAGTGACCAGAGATGGGAAGAAGGGACCTCGCTTTAACGTCTCAGCCGAAGGAAATTAATCTTAGTTAAACATATTTGTTGAATCTAATCAAATCCTAAACAGCGCATAACTCTGTTTTAAAATACCCATTTTTGTAATAGCAATAAGGCACTCTCAGGGATTATGTTAATGGTCAGTTAATCACCCTTCAGGGTAATGCACGGCGATGTCTTGTGCCATATTACATACCTTGAGGGTGATTAACAGAACAGTAACATAACCCTGGTATTGCTTTATTGCTGAATTACCACACAGAGGATGGTACACATTCCCTATTAAAACAGAACACCAGGGTCCCCATTCACAGTTACTATCATGGGTTGCACTAAACAGGTGGATTTTCTAGCACTGGTGTGCCGTCACCTGGTAGCACTATACACAAAACTCAGTGTATACCATCAGGGGCATGAGTTCTCCCAGTGAAAGCAATGTAAGTAGGAAGTCCCAACTGTTAGTGGGGTTACAGACTGGACTGGTCCTGTGCCAAAGTCGTAGCATGGCAGTATGCCAGGCATATGGCACAGTGCCATGCTGTGACTCAATCCATTTTTGTACCTGGAAGTGCCCCTCCCCCCCATAAAGGGCCTTTGATTTATAGTGGCCAGTCACGTGGTGGTCCAGTAGATTTTCACCCACTCCCAAAACAGATGTGCCAGGTGGTCCACTTATTTCACCCTTCCTCATCCCTGACTAACCCCATACTTGGTGACCCATTGGTTCTTCTCCCCCGCACTGTCCTGCCATTAGGTTTCTGCCCCCCAGTCACAGTGCTTCTCCCCCAGAGGTGGTAGTCTATGAAAGGAAAAGAAAGCTGTGACTAGGCATGTGAGGGCCACCACTTTCTTCCTGACCAGTCACAAAGAATTTTGTGACAGCCTGAAAAAGGGCTGCGAACCCCAATTCAGCTGGACTCAATTGGGCTAAAATGTGATCCATGTAGTAAAGTGATAGCAATAACCACGCAGAGCCCGACCAAGAATGGAGCCCTACATGTCATGCCAAATGTCCTATATTGTTAGCATGATTGACAAAAATGCAGGTGAGTAAAGACTGGTCTCTCCTTTTTCTTCAGGATCTTTGTGATACAACATTACTGTAATTGCTACTCTCTTCACATTTGCTTGACCCAAGAGACAAAGGTGCTACAATCTGGTGCTGTTTTCTAACACCAGTAACCCCCTATGTCGAGAGTTTTATTTATTTATGAAGTCATTAGTTTATAAGTCTCTCCACTCCAACACTAGGGGCCCCAGTCTATAGAAGTATACATTCTTAAATATGCCGATTTCTCCACCTCAGCTTTTCTCTGAGGAAATGCATGCATGGAAGGAATGTGGTTTGTTGATGAAAGGGGCCATAGACAAAAAACAAAAATGCACCAAAAAATACTGCAGAGAAGGAAAATAATTAAAAAAATATAGAAGGGATGGCAATCTGGCATTAAGCTTTTGCACTAAATGAAGTATTGCACCAGTTAAGATATAGGTTTTAGACAGCTGGAAATATAGTACTACCATAATACCAAAGACATTTCACTTGTATTTTCCTTTTTGACTTGAACTCGTTTTCTTTGCAAGAAAGCATCATTTTTCATACATTTTGCTCTCAAAGAAGTTAAAAGCATATACCACTATGAAGCAACATGTGTATCCTTATCTATATATTCTGTTTGGAATACTGATAATTTTTTTACACTACTTATATTGTCAGAACTCTGAGCATTTTGTAAACTATATATTGTATTTAACCCCCTTTTGACAATGTAACAATAAAACGATGATAAACTAAGGCAAGCTCTACTTCTGTAGAAATGTTTTTAACTAGCGTGATCATTGTATAATTTGAAAATGTCAAATATGGCTTTGAAGACTCAAAGCAAACTTTTACAAGATTTTAAGTACATTTATTAAATAGCTTTTTAGCAGATGCTGGAAAAAATGAAAGTTATGTTTGTACCATAACTGTTGATCTTCATGAATCTCTTCTCCATAGATTCCTACTAATGGGTCTGAGCCAGAGGCAGTAGGACCCCCAGGAGTCAGAACTTTTCTGGTGGGGGCTGGTTATGCAAGTAGGCCTTACATGCACAGCACTGCTCACTGGTAAACAGTGGCACCAACCACCAGCTGCCTCAGTACCTTTTTTTTTTTTTTTTACTGATGAGGTGAGAAGCATGGACCTAACGAGTAACCTGTGCACCTAACCTAAGGGCAGATGGCCCTGGTGGCCCGTGTTAGAAGGGCCCTAAAAAACAGTGAAAGTGTCCTTATGGCCCAAACCAAGTTCAAACTGTTGAAGACCATAACATAGCAATACAGGAGTGAGTCAGGGGATGATGGGCGGGTGTGGTAATCTATGGAGAAGATATTCAAGAAGATCAACAGTTTCAGTCAGTATGTTACTTTTGTATCTTCCAAGCATCAGTCTTCCCATAGATTCCCGCTAATGAGTCAGGGTGCCAAGCTCAGAGAAAGTCCTTCACACTAGGGAGGCTGGAGCTAAGGGCTCACTTATGGATAGTAATCTATTCATTGTTCTGCCAAAGGTGCCCTGCATGGACATCCGGAACATAGTGCTTGGTAAAGGTATGCACTGTGCCACAAGTTTCAGCCCTACAAATCTCTCTAATTGTCACCAAGGGTATTTGTGCCAAAGAAGTGGCTACCACTTTGCTGCAGTAGGCATGCAACTTTCCCTTGAGTTTTACCTTTGCCCTGGTATAGCTGTGATGAAGGCAGTTTACAATCCAGGCTGAAATACACTTGACTGTGACAGGTAGTCCCTTTCAATATAAGTCAAAAGAGACAAAAATCTGTTTTGCTTGTCTGTAGTCCTTAGTCCTATCCAGTTAAATTCTAAGGACTGTCTTTACATCCAGTGAATGGAGAGTTCTCTCTCCCTCATTCTGGAAGTGGCAAAGTTGGTGGGTAGAAACATGGCTTGATTTAAGTGAAACTCCAACACCATATTGGTTAGAAATGTAGGGTGAGTACAGAACACTACTCTGTCTTTATGGAAAACAATATACGGAGGATCTATGATCAAAGCGTGGATTTCAGACACACTGCATGCAGAGCTGATGGCCACCAGAAATGCTGCTTTCCAAGTCTGGCGTTTCATATCACAAGTCTCAGTAGGCTCAAAGGGCTTGTGAGTGAGCATATCCAGTACAAGATTATGATCCAAGGGAGCCATTGGCTTGGGGATGGGGGCCTGGTATGCAGGATACCCTTGAGGAAGCTGTTGAGCAATAGCAGCTGAGCCAAAGAGAGGGTACCTAATGGTCTGTGGTATGCTGATGTAGCACATGGGTGGACTTTAACTGTAGCTCCTTATTCCACCCACCACTGTGACCTTTACCAGTCTCTAGGGTGGCTTTCCCTCCAAGGCCACTTCGACTATGCTGTCAGCAGCCTTGTTGACAGGTCTCTGAGAAAAGGCTTGGAGGCCCTGTACGCATCCCTCCTTAAGGTCAGGGCTGTGCCTAGATGCCTCTGTGAATCATCTGTTCCCCCCAGAGGTCCCTAGAGTCTCCACCATTATGGGAGGCAAAGCCCTGTCTGTTGCTGCCCCCTCACTGTGGAACAGAATCGCAGCATCCCTTCAGTCGTCTGATTCACACCACAGTTTCAAATCCCATCTTAGTGCCTAGTTATTATCTGAAGCCAAATGCACTTGCTTACCAGGGTAATACCCATTACTCTGCTACCCTATCCCCCCCCCTACCCACCTTATGCCTACAACCCCTCTACCCACTACACTAGCTCCCCCAACCTTCCCTATGCTAATCGCCCTCTACCTGGGGTCCTCTCCCTTTTCTGCCCTCCTCTGATCCCCTTCTCCTCACAGTAGCCCTTAGGCCTTATAGTATCAATGTTCCAACTATATGCTGATACCTGAACACTACTGCTTTGATAACCTGTACTGGTACTTCCCTAGTTAATGTGCCCATTTTCCTGTGGATGTTTGATCTTGCTGCCATTTATTGTATTAGCAACTGTGTTGTATGCTTACATAAATATATTGTGTGCATTGTTTATTTAATGTAAATATCTTGTGTACATTGTATTGTTTACTTCTGTGCCACCTTGCCTGAAAATGGTCCTTTGGATCAGTGCACTTACCCAGAAATCAAAGTCATAAATAAATAAATAAATAAATAAGAACACTACAGACCAGCATCAGAAAGTTATAATAAATAGAAACAGAATTTATCATCAGAAAAGGACCAATTGGCCTACCCAGTCTGTCCAGATGGTCCCTGCCTAATCTGTCTTCGTAGACCCTAACTGGTATCCAGTGACCCTCCCTCCTCCCTGCCTATTTACCAATAGTCCCCTGCTTATCCCATGCATGTGTGAAGTCCCTACTGTTTTCGCATCCACCACTCTTGCTGGCAGTCTGTTCCAGGTGTCTGCAACTCTTTCAATGAAGTAGTAATTCCTCACATCCTAGTTAAACATCCCCTCCAGCTTCATTGCATAACCTTTCTGGTTCTGGTGTGCTTTCCCATTTGATAGAGACTCCCCTCCTGCACTCTGTTTGCACTTGTGAGGTACTTGTAGGTCTCTATCATGTTTCCCCTCACTTTCCTCTCTTCCAGGGTGTACATGTTGAGATCCCAGTGTGTCTCCTCATAGGGCTTTTGGTGCAACCCCTACACCATTTCAGTTGCACTTCTCTGGACTGCATTTACCCTGTCTATGTCCTTTCTGAGGTGCGGCCTCCAGAAATGAAAGTTACATAGTTACTGTAACTGTTGATCTTCTAGACTATCTTCATCATTGATTACCGCTTGTGGGTCTGTGCTGGTGGTGCTAGAACTCTGCAGGAGTCAGAACTTTTCTTGGGGCTGGTGACAAGAGAAGGGCCCCATGTGCATGTTACTGTACAGTGAAGCCCATTAGGATGCAGCGTAGTGTGATAGGTTTACTGCATGACCAAACGGATTAACTGCTATTGAAATTGCATTTACTGCAGTAACTCTACTGCAGAATTCTGCGGCGCTATGCTTCATCTTGGTGGGCTTCACATATGTTGGTATACAGCAGCACCTGCCTCCAACCACCTCAGTACCTTTTTTACTGTGGAGGTGAGCAGCATGAACCTAATGAGTACCAATTATACCCGCATATAAGCCGACCACCCCAAATAACAGGCTAGCAATTAAGATAACTGCAGTGATGGGTTAGGTATGATTGCCTGGCAGTGACATTCCCGACAGAGATTTGACAGACACCATTAAAAACACTGACACACATAAAAACCCGATTTGCCGAAATCCTGACATTTACTGTGTGGGATACAGCTCACAATGTTTTTCCACTACTAGCATCTGGAACACATAGTGCTGCTGCAGATATTGGGCTTTTGACAGGTTCTGTCATCCTGTCAAAATCAGCTGGAGTACTCACCCACACAGAGTGAAACCCATGGCAACTACCTCACCAATGGGTAGTGATGCTGCACACAGCCACTGGACAAGATACACAATGGTCACAGAAGAAACTGCCAAGAAGGAGTGGGTGCACATGTGTATGCTTGTGAAGGAATCACACACAATTCTTCACTTAGTAAATCGCTGGTGGACACAGAAATGGGCTCCAAGTAGCATTGGCAGTGTCCCTGCTTCAATAAGGACACCTTCAAGGGACAAGCCAGCCATCATTATCCCCCCCCGTGACTCTTTTTGAAACCTGAGCTGCTCCAGACATTGACACAAAATGATGGCTACCCAGGTATCAGGGGAAGGGGGTCAATCATGAGCAACTCTCCACTCCAGTATAGTCATGGAGCCTGCTTCAACAATGACTATAAAAAATGATGCAAAATGAAGGCTACCTTGGTATGGGGGTCAATCACAATGAGCAACTCTCCACTCTGGTATATTCATGGAGCCTGCTACACCAATGACTATAAAATTACAAATAATGAAGGCTACCCAGGTATGGGGGGGGGGACCATCACAGCAAGCAACCCTCCACTCCAGTATATTCACAGATCCTGCCACATCAATGACTATAGAAACGTTGATGCAATGTTTTGCTAGATTGATGCAGGACACTGAAAGCCATTTAGGCAAGTGCTGCTGGAGTAAGTGATGTTGGTTCCCCAAAAGGAAAACACATGTTGGGATTTACAGTAAACAAACGGGCAGATTAGTATACAGGATTTAGAATGTTGGGGTTGTAGATGAGTTGGAATTTTGGTGTCAGGTTTGTGTTTGTTGGGCTTACTCATGTCGGGAATTAGTAAGGATCCCACAGTGACTCGTGTATAAGCCGAGTTTAATTTATTACACAAATTATAGTAAACAAACCACCACAAAAAAAAAAAAAAACATTGCACACATTCAGGTTGGAATGTTTGCTCAATAGCTGTCCATTTTAAATTGATTAAAAACTTCACTCAGTCTTCGTCGACATCAGAGAAGCCGAGTTCTTGTTCATTGTCCGCTAAAAATTAATCTGTCAGGATATCGGCATAATGGTCATCATCACCCTCAACATCTTGCTCCTGCTCTGTCTCCTCTTCATAGAGCACTTTGTCCTGTGTGCCTTCAATGTTATTGCTAATGCTACATTTTAAGAATGATTTAAAACCATGTCCCCAGGAATCAAATCCCATGCCTGCATGACTGAGTCACAAACAAGCTCAATATCAGGCCGTTTCAAATTTCCGTCTTTTGTTA
Source organism: Neoceratodus forsteri (assembly GCA_016271365.2). Taxonomy (NCBI): domain Eukaryota; kingdom Metazoa; phylum Chordata; order Ceratodontiformes; family Ceratodontidae; genus Neoceratodus; species Neoceratodus forsteri. The sequence continues at coordinate 1,558,323,425 of CM057455.1, forward strand.
GTGCACCTTCTCCTGAGAACATCCGCTCATTCCAGAGCTTGTGCACCCTATCTTTGAAGGGCTTATTTAGGTACATGTCGAGGGACTGAAGCATCGATGTCAGACTGCCAAGGATAACACACAGGTCAGTCTGAACTTTTTTTGGTAGTCTTTTTCACTTCATCAGTTAGATGAGCTCTAAACATATCCCAGGCTAGCATTGATCGTTTGCAATGAAGAGAGACAGGTCTTGTATCCCTCACTTTCTACATCCAAACACGGACAAGCACCTTGTCCATCCATCCTTTTGTGTGAGGAAACACCAGCACTCCAGACAGGAAAATAACTTTTTTGGGCAGAGTTTTTCATTTAAAAATGACCATTGAGTTGGCCTGGTGGTGCTGAGGGTTGAGGCACTGGACACCACACCTCACACCATGCCGGTGACCCGGGTTTGGGAACAGACTCGGGCGCCGGCAGCGGAAGGTGAGGATTGAGCATCCGGTGGACTGCTCTCCTCTCCTGAGGTGGGTTGAAGAGCTCACTTCATTTTGTAGCAGCCCCTGATGGAGACCAGGAGCACTACAGAAGCGGTGCTACAATTGAGGCCAAAGAAAAGAGAGAAAAATGGTGTCTCTAAGTGACCGGATGATGTCTGCCTGGACCCTCACCACCATGGAGCCACTGGACAGCCAGGACTGACCTCAGCAGCACCCAGGGCCAAGAAGGTAAGCCTAAAGCACTCTCTTTCCAGAAGGAGAGCAACCGTCCAACGAAGTGATACGTCTGGTTACCCTGGAACCAGCTGCAACATGAGGTGGGGAGTTGGCGTCAGAGGTTCCCGAGGTACAGGCTCAGTCCTTGGCAGCTCGAAGGAGAGGCCGCTCGAGATGCAGTGGTGAGTAAAAACCAGATAATACAAAAAAAAATTACCATTGGCTTTTCTCCTGTCAGCAAGACAAGAAAGAACCACAGTAAAATGAGTTTTTTCATGTCCTGTGGTCTTTATTAGAACTGTCTTGCTGCCTAATGGGTTGACAGTGTGGTTACTCTGGAGGTCAAAAGTCATAGGGGTTTCATCCAAATTCACAATTTGTGTTAGCTCATAGTTGTGCTGCTTTCTTGGTTTTAGTGTGAACTGGTGAAAGCTGTCTACTTTTGCTTCTAGATCGGGGGGGGGGGTTCTGAGAAATTTTTGTTCTATCCCCACACTAATATTATTACTCTTGCAGTGCTCCCTTAAGCCAGCACTGCCCCAGAGAGAATAGAATGCTATGCTAATCATGGAATGTTTAGCTTATGCGTCTGTTTGCAAACTGCCCAGTGTCAACTGCCTACATTCTACCTCAGATTTCTTCTCTCTGCTGCAAAGTTCAGATGCCCTGGAGCCCTCTCTCATTCAAGACAGATTCCTGTAGTGCATAGAGCAAAACAACTTAAGTACTTTTGTTTTATTTTTCATTATTGCCTAATGGCATTGTTCTTTAGTGTTTTATACCTCATTAGTTGTAAATTTAAACTTGTTTATTGGTTCCTTTGAAAAGAGGGGCAACCAACCTTCTTTTTTTCATTTAATCAGAACCTTTTTAGAGGGTTCCAGTTACTTTATTCTTTAATTTTATTTAATTTTTACCACTTTTGAACCGAGGTTTATTGGATTTCCTCAGCGATTTCTCAATTCCAGATCCGATCGGAACTGATAGTTTTTTTTTTTTTCACTTTATTGGTTCCTGAACTGACTGTTATTCTATTGAAACTGAATGCAAATATTTAAATTTGGTCTATTTTTAGGTCGGTTACTGGTTCCTGTTTTCTGTAATGTCAGACAAGCCTAAAAAGAAATCGGGACCTCCGGTTCAAGAATTGCTTGAAGTGTGCAGAGGTGTTTGCCAAGGCAGACAAGCATGATCTTTGCTTGATCTACCTTGGGCAACAGCACTTCAATGAAGACTGACATTTGTAAGTCTTTCCCTGTTAAGACATTGGAAAAATGCAGGGAGAGGCTTAAAAGAGAACTAGAGGAGGGGTCCATTGGCTCTAACCAGCCCACCCCCTCTAAAACTGTGGCAGTTCCTTCCAGAGCCTCTAAATCCATCCCTGTTACAGGTGAGGGCTCTGGCAAGAGAGGCAATCAACCGTCTGACTCCCTGGTGCCTGCCAAAAAATTAAAACCAAACACACTGACACCCCGGCTGAAATGCCTCAAGGGGTCCCTAAGGTGCCTATTAATGCTCCTTCTCCTGCTGAGTTGACATAGGTTTTCACCTTAATCCAGGTGCTGCAAGGTTTATTACCCCCTCAGCAGCCTGTGTTACTACTGCTGAAAAAGCAACTGTTGTTACCCCTCTTTTGCCTACTGCTACAGTGGCATATGAGAAGGATGACCAAGGTGAAGAGGGAATTGAACCTGAGGTTTCACCAGAACAGGATTTTGGCATCCCCTCAGAGGATTTCTCTTCCCATTTCTCTGTTGTTAAGAAAATGGTAAGAGACCCTGGATCTGCAAACAGCTAAAGAGAGCCAGGATGAAGAGAAGGCACAATACATGTAGCTTATGAGGCTGACACCTTCAAAAAGGCTCCTTCTGCCTATCTACAAATTCTTTAAGAAGGGTGTTTTAGAAATCCTAAAGGCCCCCAATACAGTCACACCCACAGACAAAAAGTGTGGCAAGAAGTATCAGAAAGATCTGTTGCTGAGTTTCTTTTTAGTCACGCAGATGACCAGGGTATTGTACAGCAGGCTGTCTGTGAGAAAGCCAAAACTCCCTTATCCTCTCACCCGCCTGAGAAGGATTTGAGAAAGGTGGACAGCATGGCAAACAAGGGGTACCTTTTGGCATCCCTGGCAATTCATCAAGCCAGCTACCAGGCCTTGCAGCCCTTTATCAAAAAGCTCTCTGGCAGTCAGTAGAGGACAATGCTGAGGCTAACCCCTCTTTAACAGTGTCAGAGCCACTAGACAAAGAAAAATGCTTGGAGGCTTCCAAATACCAATTTCAGATGGTAGCTGACACCAGTGATGCAGCTGCAAGGTGGATGGCTAGTACCATTGCTCTAAGAAGATTTGCCTGCCTGAGGGCTGCCAACCTCACCCAGGACACCCAAATGAAGGCAATAGACTTTCCTGTCGAAGGCCACTCTCTTTTTGGTGCCCAGACTGAGGCATATATGAAAAAAGTAGACAAATATAAAGCTACTTTTAGGAGTAACTCAACCAGAGACAGGCCCTCTACTTGAACTTCATCTTATTCTAGGGGATGCAGGGGCAGGTCCTCTTTTAGGAGGCCTTTCCTTCAGGTACAGGCTGTTTCCCAATAGCAGTACCAACCAGAGCAGACTGGATATTACAGAGCTAGAGGTAGAAGGGGTTCTCGAAGAGGATCCCAATCTGCTCAGCCTCAGAAGCATGCAAAACAGAACCCCTGACTTTTCCCTTCGGGCTGCCTCTCCACATCCTGTAGGGGGCAGACTCAACTACCATTTCCAGGAATGGTTAAAAATAACCACAGACAAGTGAGTTCTGGAAATAGTGAGTTAGGATCTCTCCCTTTGCTTCAAGTCGCTTCCTCCTCCAAGGTTAAAACATTTTGCACCAGCTCACTTCTCAGAAAGAAAACATCTGGAGCAGGAGGTACAGGCCCTACTGCTGGCAAAAGCAGTGGAGCCTGTCCCCAGCCAAAGAGGGCAGGGGTTCTATTTTCAGATATTTCCTAACAACAAAAAAGAATGGTGAGTGGTGGCCTATACTAGACCTCAGACTGCTAAACAGGTACCTGGTAAAGCCCAGGTTCAAAATGGTCACAATGGCCATGATTTTGTCAACTCTGCAAAAAGGGGACTGGCTAGCCTTCTTGGAGCTAAAGGACACATATTTCCTTATTCCCATAAGGGAGCTACACAGAAGGTATCTCAGATTCAGACTCCCCTTAGGCCACTACCAGTTCTCAACACTTCCTTTCGGACTTACTTCTGCACCAAGGGTCTTTACCAAGTGCACAGCAGTAGTAGTGGCACACCTCAGAAGACTGGGTGTCATAATTTTTCCTTATCTGGATGATTGGCTAATCATAGGGAAATCCCACCAACAGGTGTCAGACCACCTTCAGGTAACCCAGAATATGCTGCTTTCCAGGGTAGGCCTTAACCATCCTTACTGATATATGAGTGACAATGTAGCCATTTTGTCTCTGCACTCGAGAACCCAGCGGTTCAAATCACTTTCCAAGGCATGAAAGGCAGGTTGATCACCACGGCAGGCTTGTTTCAATTTCGGGAGCTCACTCAGAATCTGCTTCTGCTTTCTTCACTCCCAAACCTGTTTTTCATTAATGCAGAAGTGCCTAGCTGCGGCAGAGTTGTTTGTTGCTTCTGCAAGTTCAAGCACCCACAACTTAAATACTGCATCATACGAGCTGTTTTCACGTCAAACTCATTTTTGGGAAGTGTTACAACATACTGGTTGCAAGCGCAATTTATGTGTGTGCTTGTGTTAATTAGCAGCTGAGGGGATATCTGAGGATAATTGAACAATTGATTGATCTGCTTATAGGCTGAAGGACTATATCAGTGGCAGAAAAATATGGTAAAAAAAATTGGCTTATATGCAGGTATAGACAGTAACTTATGCACTTAACCTAAGGGCATGAGATAGCCCTGGTGACAAGTGTAAGAAGGGCCACGAAACCCAGTTGCACAGTATCTTCACAGCCCAAACCAAGTAAAAAGGGGTGAAGACCAACACAAGAATACTGGAATAAGTCCAAGGGATGGTGGGTGAGTGTGGTAATCAATGATGAAGATACTCTGGAAGATCCACATTTACAGTAAGTATGTAACTTTCATACCTTCCAAGAATCAATCTTCTTCATTGATTCCCAATTGTAGTTCAGAGTTCCAAGCGTAGAAAGTCCCCCAGACTAGGGGGGCTGCAACTCAGAGCTTACTCAGGATAATAATCCATTCAGAATTGTCATGCCAAAGGTGACATGGTCAATCCTGGGCATAATGCTTGGTAAAGGTATGCACTGTGTTACAAGTTGCAGCTCTGCAAATTTCTCCAATAGACGCAGAGCAAATTTTTTCCAGGGAAGTAGCAACCATTCTGGTGGAGTGGGCACATACCTTGCCCTCCAGATTAACCTGAGCCATAGCAGTAGCAAAGACAATTTATAGTCCAGGCAGAAATGCACTTGATTGTGACAGGCTGTCCCTTTTGGTTAGACCTGAAAGAGACGAAGATCTGTTTAGACTGTCTGAGGTCCTTAGTCCTAACCAGGTAAAACCTAAAGAGTGGAAAGTCATTTCTCCCTCAGTTTGGAAGTTGGCAAAGTAGGTGATCAGGATGATAGTAGAATAAGATGGAACTCCAACACTAATTAAGTTAGAAACCTGGGGTGTGTATGGAGAACTTCCTTATCTTATGGATTTCAGATCATCTGTGTACAGAGGTGATAGTCACCAGAAATGCTGCTTTCCATGTTAGATACCTCAAGTCACAGTAGGCTCAGAGGGCTTCTGAGTGAGCATATTTAGAACAAGTCATTCATAGAACATTTAGTTATCAGGGAGGCACCAGCTTTCTGATGGGAGGCCTTATGTGCACAGTACCCCTGAGGGACCTTTTTAACAGAGGCAGATGTGCCAAGGAAAAGGTACCTACAGGTTTGTGGTACGCTGATACATAGAAACATAGCATTTGATGGCAGATAAGGACTACTTGGCCCAGAACTGTGGAATACAGAGGCCAGCATCAGGAAGGTCCAGTAAGTACTCCAAAACCCAGACTCCCTGAGTGACCACTCCCCTATCCTATTCCACTGTGTACCCCCTAATCCCAAGCCCAAAGCCCAGAACACCCTCCGCAGGCGCCTCCGCCCTGGTGGGCTGAAGAAACTTAAGGCACTCCTCACCCAGATAGACTGGTCCCCCATTCAGCAGGCAACCAACATTGATACTGCCCTCACCTTTTTCACCCACACCTTCAACATAGCTTCAGTCTCTTTGCACCTTAACCAAAACAGTCCAAAAACAGAAGCACCCCTGGGTTAGCCCGGCCCTCCTACAATTACTTAGAAACGGATAACCTCTGGCACCTTGCCACTGAAACAGGTCGTCTGTCTGATAGGCAAGCATACAATGCAGCCCGAAATAAATGCTCATGGGCCATCAGGAAAGCCAAGGCAGACCATTACCAGGCCTCCCTTACCTCCTCCTCCTGGGGCTCAGCCCGGACCTTCTGGGATAATATTAAGCAACTCAATGGTAAAGCTTGCTCCCCTGCCCCATCCCAGCTCACTAGAAATGGCACAACCTCCACCGAGCCTGCCACCATAGCTAACTGGTTCAACACCACTTTCACTGACCTTAGCTCAGTCCTCCCTAGTAATTTCTTTGACCCTCCCCCCAGCCAAACTCCCCCTGTCCTCCAGCACCCCAGCTTCCTCCTGCGAAAGATTTCCACCCGGGAAGCCAGACCCATCCTAATCAAAGCTCTCAATGGCAACAATCCCGGCAGTGACTCACTGGACCCCAGCATCCTCAGGCTGGTGCTAGATGAAGTCCTTGCACCTCTCACAAGCCTAATTAACCAGTCACTCTGCCTGGGACAATTCCCCAAAGCTTGGAAAACAGCCATTATCACACCTATTCATAAAGGAGGCGACAGGTCATCAGCCAACAACTACCGGCCAATCTCCATCCTCCCTCCCCTCTCTAAAGCCCTGGAGAAAGTGGTGGCCATTCAAATCACTGATTATCTGGCTAAGCATAACATCTTATGCCCAGAGCAACATGGCTTCCATGCGGGTCACAGTACCAGCACTGCCCTTATTGAATTCTCCAACTTCCTACACTCCTCCTTGGATACCAGCTCCCTAGCTGGTGCAGTGTTCATTGACCTCTCAAAGGCTTTCTACACTGTCTCCCATCCACTGCTGCTGAATGCACTCTGCCTCACTGGTCTCTCAGCTGGCCCCCTGGCATGGTGTGCTAGCTATCTTGACACTCGATCCCAGTGTGTCAAGATTAATACGTACTCTCCGATACCAATCCCATTCTCTCTAGGGTCCCCAAGGCTCCATCCTGGGCCCCTTCTCTTCTCGCTGTATCTGAACACCCTGCCCAGTGCATGCTCTGGCAAAATTCTGCTGTATGCAGGCAGCTGTCCTTTTGCCACCCACCGTAAATCCCATCTCCTACAGGACTCCCTACAGCAGTCTTTCAACAGTGCCGGGCTTGGTTTAGGAGGCGCAGACTCGTCATCAATCTTAAGAAAACCAAAACTATGCTCTTTTCACACCCCAAAACAAAGCTAGCAACCACCCACTCTATATCCTTCCAAGCACCAACCAACCACTGGAACAAGTCTGCTCCTACAAATACCTTAGGGTTACCTTGATTCAGCCCTCACATTTCACAACCACATTGACGCCTAACATCCACCACCAACACACGGCTTGGCATCCTATTCCGCCATAAAACCTGCCTTCCACCAAATGCTCTCCGCTAGCCGTTACATTGTCCGTTCTGTCCCTTGTAGACTATGGTCTACCAGTATATGGTGCTGCCGACACCACTGCACTCAACAAATATTCACCTAACCCTGAATAAAGTGTGCAGATTGATTACTGGTGCCCCAGGCTCACACACACCCTGTCAGCTATATGTCGATGCTAACCTGCTTACCCTGGATGAGCGGCTCCGATACCAGACCTGTCTCCTCACCAAAAAAACCCTACAGGCTCTCCCCTGGTGGCAGGCATCCATCCACCAGAGCCCTCCCACCAGTGCAACGGTCTTCCTACAAGACCACTCTAAAGGTCCCCAGGCGAGAACCAGCCGTGGCCAGAGGTCCTTCAGCTATAGAGCCCCAACCTGGTTTAACTCTCTCCCTGCCACCATCACCAATGCCATCACCATCTCCACATTCAAAACCGCGCTGAACCACATCTTGCTTTTCGTAACTGCTCCTGTCTCTGAACATAGCCTCCACCTCTTTCTCTTGACAATGCCCCCCCGGGCAGCTCTCCGCCCAACCATCCCCTCCACCACTTCCCTGTACACCATGCCTAGGTTTAACCTGGCCAGTACCAGCTGTTTTCAATGTTTATCTACCAGAATGCTCACTTGATACCGACTTGTGTAATACCTGTTATCAATTACATGTACCCTGTACCCAATTGCATTTGTCCGACCACAATGTGACGTGGCACCTCTGGTGAATGCCTATTGATTTTTTGCAAATCTTTGCTATGTAACCGAAACGCAATGTATGTCTTTATGTGATGAAGTACTTTTGGAAACGAGCCTCTGGGTCAAAGGTTGTAAACTGATTCTTAAATAAATAAATAAATAAATAAAACCATTTCAGGTGGACACCTGAAAGGGTCCATGGGGGTTTTGGAGCATCAGATGGAAATTCTTTTCCACTTGGCTGTGTATGCCTTCCTAGTGGATGGTTTATATGCAGCCAGAAGTATTTCAGAGATCCTCTGAGATACATTTTTTATACTTATTTATTGAATTATAACAATTATCTATAGAATACATAGCATATTTTCAACATTAAAGAGAAATGGGCAGTACAGCATGAGGTACCTTGTTTTTTTCTCTTTTAGATATTTCCTGAAGAAGACCTAAGGTTGAAACATAGATTTTTAACTCTATTTTCAGCGTTCATTTAATATAACCATTTTGTTTTGCTTTTAGACCACATGCTGACGCAGCGCCTTGTTTTTGTTTTTTTACAATTTGTATGCTACATTTGCTGCGACCCACTATGCCTAATCTGAAATCTCTTCTGAATTCTCTACGATGCTCCTTCATTTCATCTGTGTCTGCATTCCCTTCTCATATTTCTAAGCCTTCTCTTGAATTATTTTCTGCCATTTGCTCAAAGACTAAACTCTGCAGTCACTTACAGTTTCTTTCCAAATGCTGCCACCTGGGTATTATCCTAAAGGTTTCTGTTTGAAATTTCATCCTTGTTCATTTGGATCTGAGACACATGTTTCCTCTACTAATAAACTTTTGAAAACTTTCTCTAGGAAACTTATCATGCACACCATTCTCTCCATCAAAACACAGCTGATCTCTGTCGACAAAACCATCCAAAGGCAAAAGGATTTCCTGCAGCGAACGGCTCCACATAACCTTCCTTTTATAAAGCACTGCATCCAAAACCTTAACGCCACTCTCTTTCAGTTTCTCAAGGACACCAAATCTGCAAAACTCAGTCTCTCACCCAGCAGATCAACAACCAACAGGAGCCCTCAGAGTCAGACACAACCCTAACAATTTGGTATTTTGTATTCCTCCAGACCTTCCCCTGACACAAGATGAGCAATCACTCCTTAGCAAAGGTCTCTCTTTGTGCCACACCCAGATATCTTGATGCACCCCAGGTTCAAGTTGATCTGCAGTGCTTCTATCGTGAAGTCGCCTTGCAGCTCATTTTCTAGTATGACTCCTCTTCCCACAGATGATGACAGTATCACCAGAACAATCAATGCCATCAATCCCAGCGAAGTGCATGGACACCCCTCAGGACGTCTTGCTGCTGTTGATTATTTTGTTAACCAATGCATGGAAAACACCACTAACTTTAATCTTCATTGCAGGCACAGCCATTCCAACCTGACACCTGGTGAGCTTGCAGCCCTCAGATCTCTACAATGTAGGAATGACATTGTTATTAAACCAGCTGATAAGGGAGGTGCTGTTGTGGTCTGGCAAAAAGGGCTATACATCACTGAAGCCACACAGCAACTCTCTGACACCAGGTTTTATTTTTCTCTTCCACAGGACCCCACTGCTGACTATCAGACTGAGGTCACCACCACCATCACCTCTGCTATTGAAAACAATGAGCTCCCTGCTTCTGCTAAGAGACTCATAGTTCAGCATCCCCAGCCATCCAGGTTTTATCTCCTTCCCAAAATCCACAAAACAGGTAACCCGGGTCGTCCCATAGTGTCTGCCTGCTCCTGCCCCACATCCCACATCTCTGCATTTTTGGAAGGCCTCATGAGACCCCTTGTTGAGTCCCTGCCCTCCTATGTTAAAGACACTAACCATGCTCTCCAGTTATTTGACAGATTCAGATTCAGTGACTCTCATCAGCTCATCTTCACCATGGACATTAAATCTCTTTACACAGTGATCCCCAATGATGATGGTCTGACAGCTTTGCAGCATTTCTTGAATAAGCGGGAAGTCCAGCAGCCACCCACCCACACACACACTAACTTGTCTGGCAGAACTGGTTCTTACACTCAATGCTTTTTCTTTTAATAACAGTTTTTTTCAGCAGGTCAGTGGAGTTGCCATGGATACCAAGATGGGTTCCAGCTTTGCTAATCTTTTTGTGGGTTGGGTGGAGGAACGTTTTTTTCTCTCTTTCACAGGGACTGTGCCTGAACTCTACAAACGCTACATTGATGACTGTGTGGGAGCCACCTCCTGCTCCAGGGAGACCCTCCAAGTCTTCCTTGACAAGTTTACCATGGCCCATCCTTCCCTTCAGTACACTGTTGAAGTATCCTCCTTTTCACTGTCTTTTCTGGATACCCAGCTGTCAGTCCAGAACACTGGTCTGAAGACATCAGTCTATTACAAACCCACTGACTCTCACAGTTTCCTCCTCCACAGCTCCTTCCATCCTAAACATCCTCTGAAGAAAGGGCGGTTACCAGTGGGGTACCGCAGGGTTCAGTATTGGGTCCAGTCCTTTTTAATGTCTTCATCAGTGACATTGCAGAGGGACTGGAAGGAAAAGTATGCCTTTTTGCAGATGACACAAAGATCTGCAACAGGGTTGATACACAAGGAGGCGTGGAAAGGATGAAAGGGACTTAGCAAGGTTGGAATGGTCAGATGTATGGCAGCTAGGATTCAATGCAAAAAGTGCAAAATAATGCACCTGGGAAACAAGAACCAGGGGAAGAATACACAATGGGTGGGGAGGTAGTAACAACAACAAAACAGGAAAGGGACCTGGGGTAATCATATCAGATGACCTTAAGGTTAGCAAGCAATGAGAAGGCAGTAGGGAGGGCCGGGGTATACTGGGATGTATAGGAGAGGCATCAGCAGCAGAAAACAGGAAGTTGTTATCCCTCTGTACAGACAGTTGGTGAGACCCCATCTGGAATACTGTGTCCAGTTCTGGAGACCCCATCTCATAAGGACATAGACAGGATAGAGGCAGTCCAGAGGAGGGCAACTAAAATGGTGCAGGGTCTGCAAAGAAGCCGTATGAGGAGAGACTAAAGGAGCTTAATATGTATACCCTTGAGGAAAGAAGGGACATGATAGAAACTTTCAAGTACCTCAAGGGAATCAACAAAGTCCAAGAGGGTAGCATCTTTCAGAAAAAGAGACTTGCAAGAACAAGGGGACACAATTTAAAGATAGAAGGAGGGCGGTTCAGGGGCAATGTGAGGAAGTATTATTTCACAGAGAGGGTAGTGGATGCATGGAACAGCCTTCCTGAGGAAGTTGTGGGGTCTAAAACTGTGGGAGAATTCAAGAATGCATGGGACAGACATAAGGCAATTCTTGTGGGGGGCAGGAAGATATAGGCTGTTGGTTAACTAGGATCTGCGGCCTATCCTGTAGATAGGGAAATGGGCAGACTAGATGGGCCTAGCGGTCCTTATCTGCTGTCAAAGTCTATGTTTCTATGTAACATGTCAAGAATGGCCTGCCTTATTCACAGTTTCTTAGACTTCGCAGGTTATGCAGTGAAGAGGATGATTTTGCTGAGCAGACCCAAATAATGCATAGTTTTTTTATCAGCAGGGGATACCCTAAAAGCACAGTGGACAGAGCACTCTCCCAGGTCAGTAACATGCCCCGTAACCTTGACCCCCGCAGGAAGGGTACTGTCACACAGGAACAACAGCGATTTCCACTAGTTCTTCCTTTCCATCAGAGCACACCTTCTCTTCACAGGATCTTCACTAGTAACTTCCCCATTTTGCTGACTAACCCTAACATTGGTGCTTGCTTTACAGAACCACATATTGCCTCCTACCGCCAGCCACCTAACCTGAGGAATCTCCTGGTTAAAAGCAGCCTACCTACTCCTAACAGTTCCTCCCTCCCAGGTACCAAACCTTGCAACGGGACTCGCTGCTACACCTGCAAATTTATTTCCAGTGTGTCTGAGATTTGGGAGCCTACATGTGTTTTTCACATCACCAAGAAGTTCTCATGCACCTCCACTAACGTGGTGTATTGTATTATTTGCAGGAAGTGTACAGCTATTTACATCGGAGAAATTGGTAGGCGTCTTGCTGACCATTTCAGGGAACATTACAGAGCAGTCAGGAATGGCGAAACTGCTAAACTCATTGTATCCCACTTTATCTCCAGGGACCACAATGTCAATGACCTTTCTGTTTGTGTCCTTCGGCAGGGCTTCTCGGATCCTGACCATAGAAAAAACATGGAAGCCAAGCTGATCATCCGCCTTGGCTCTCAGCAGCCCTCTGGTTTAAATGATAGACTTATTTTCCACTAACATCTTTCAGCCATCCCATTTTTTTTTCCACTCATTTAATTTATTTTTCATTTTCACCATATGTCTCCATTTCTGTCTCCTTCCCACACATTTGTCACCTTTCAGCCTTCTTACTAGGCCCTGTTAATTAGTCTCCACCTGGGAACTTCCCCAGCTCTTTCACTCCCATTATGCTTTATCTTTCCCATCATCACCTTTTTGTTCCACAGATTCTCTCTTAATCTTACCATTTATCACTTCTTCTCCCTGAGCCTCCCCTTTCTTCTTTTTCCACATATATATCTCTCTCATTTTATCTCTCCTCTACACTAACTTGTTTTTTTTTCTCTTTTAGATATTTTCTGAAGAAGACCTAAGGTCGAAACGTAGATTTTTAACTCTATTTTGTATTTTCAGCATGCATTTAATATAACCATTTTGTTTTGCTATGAGATACCTTGAACCTATTAACTTCTACTTCACTAGAAGCCAGTTCTGAAAGTGAAGGGAAAGCAGACTGGGGTGTGGACCAGCTGACCCTGAGTCAATAAGTTCATCCACAATGGCAGAACCCTCGTTTGATGACTGAAAGTCGATTCAACAGAGGAAATCATATCTGCTGAGGCCAGCAGGGGGCCACTATGGTCATCTTGCCTGTATACCTCCAGTTTGAACAACACCCTCCATTTGAGAGGGACTGGAGGACATGCATAAAGAAACAGATTTTGCCATGACAGTCTGAATGCATCCTGATAGAAAATGCCAGGTCTTGGATTTCTGGAGCACAATCAAGGCAGTTTACCACTGAGTGGGGATACAAAAAGTCCACATCTGGGGTGCCCTGCTTGTTGTGATGCCTGGTGCTAGTGACTACTCATGAGGATGTGCCTCTGTTTGACTTGACTCATTTGCCAAAGTGTTCTGGATACCTGGCAGATAGATTGCTTGGAGTAGGATACCCTCTTCCAGACACCATTCCCACACTCTCACTGCCTTACTTCAGTAAGATTACGAGTGTGTTGCTCCTTGCTTGTTGATATTGTATATGACAGACATGTTGCCTGCCTGGAGGAGAACTGTCTGGTTGACCAAGTCTACCAGGGCTTTCAGACTGTACCCCAACTGAATGTATTCCCTGCACATTGATGTGGAGGTGTATTACTGATAGGACCCAGACACCTTGTGGCTGGAGACCGTAGCAGTGGGCTTCTCACCGCACCAGAAAGGTATCAGTGGTGAGGGTCCCCTCTGGCTCCAGTGGGGAGAAAGAGAAGCCCCTGAGGAGGTTGTCCTCTACTGACCATCGTACATGCTGCTCAACTATCCCTGATTACAAGGGACTTCCCTCATTTTACTTCTCAAAATTGCTTTGCACTCATGAAAAAAGTACTTCCCGCACAGAGAAGATTCTGTAAATTCATACTTTAAAGCAGAATTTCATAATTCATAGATGCTGACTAAAAATAAACTTTGTTCAAGTACAGGCAATGGTTTCCACAAAGTACTGAACATTTGTCTCCATATCTGAGTATTTGTCCCTCATTATGAGGATAACGTCCCTCATTGTACCTAATTTTGAATGCCGCATCCTTCGTTTTAGTGACAAAAGGTTGAGAGGTATGCCACCACATCATGGACATCAACAGGAGTTTGGTCCCCTGAATGGGGTAGTTTTGATGGTGTGATGCCTGTGACCACCAGGTACAGAGCATCCACTGAGTTGTCCACATCTGCATCCTCATCAAAGGTACTGTGAGCACTGAGGAGGCTATTAGGCCCAGCATGTGTTGTGTGGAGTGGGCTGTCACAGTCTGCATTCCATGATGTAGCATGCCATCTACAAGACTGCCCATAGTCTGCTGTCTGTGAGAAAGGCCTAGGACTGGGTCACGCCTCAAGCTAGTTTACTAAAAATTGGCTTTCTGTACTTTAAGGTTATAAGTCACATGCACTTATATACAAAGCATATAAGTTGCCGTCAGTATCTTGTATCGTCTTGATAAGTTCTTTCTAATACATTCTCCATGTCAAGCCATCCTATTGTTAAAACTCAGTTATACCATGCACACTCATTTTCTTTTTTAAGCATTTTTACCTGTTGTAAATTTATGTTGTATCTTACTATGGCCGGTGGTGCATTCACCTATGTCTCATGTATTTCATTAATGCTGATTTTTGTGACTTTGTGATGTGTCTATTGTAATCCTATTTCCCTTTCCCCCATGATGCCCCATGAGACAAGTAGTTTTATATTGTTCAGTGTGCCTTTCCTGGTGAAACTTTTCAATAAATAAATGTCCAGAACAGCTCCTATGAACAGCAGTTCCAGTGAGGGCTCCAGCTGAGACTTTATGGTGTTCAGCAGGGCTTGCATGGATGCTGGTGTGTGAGAGGCAGTGACCACTGCCTGCTCTGTCTCCTGCCTGACAGGCTTAAGATTAGTCAGTCATGCAAATACAGAAGAACTTAGGAGTCCTAGCTTTCTGAGGTGCACTGCGAGTACTGCAAAGCACTTTGTATAGACATGTGGCATTGAGGAAAGCCCAAAGGGTAGGACTCTGAACAGGTAGTTTTGCCCTTTCATGCAGTGGTGGTAGGGGGGCACCAGTATGTGCTGGTATGTATCCTGCATATCAAGTGATGCCAACCAATCCTGATGTCTCAGGTAAGGTAGCAAGGATACCAGAGAAATAATTCTGAATTTCTCTTGATTCATGCCTTTGTTCAGATTTCTGAGGTCAAGAATGGGGCGCTTGCTCCCTGAGTTCCTTGGAACCAGGAAGTAGTGGGACTAGAACCCTCTGTTCCATTCTGACTCTTGCGCTATTGCCACTGCCCTGTTTCTTAGAAGGCCCAAAATCTTCTGTGCCAGAAGATCTGACATGTGAGCTGATAAAATGCATGGTTTTGCCTACTGTTTGTAATATGAAAGCTGCGCACATGTGCTTTCACTTCATGGCTATTACTTATATGCACCTGTCCTCACCTCTGTATAACAACTTCCTGCATAGTGTTCTGTTCAAAATGTAAAATCTTCCTCTACTGTGTATAAATGTAATTGCATAGCTTGTACACTCTTCTTATGATGTATTGATCCACATGTCCCTATCCCCCAGGACACATGTGGAATTGAGCGGTAACCCGTTCAGTATGTTTTCCTGGTAAAACTCTTAAATAAATAAATAAATAGAGTTGCCTTCTGGGAGGATTGCCCAGAGGGGTTTCAAACAATTCCAGTGAATGCCCTTCTGAAATCATCCTGAGAATCCATTTATCTATTAAGATGGATTCCCACTGATGATAAAACTAGGACAGGTGCCTCTCTACTGGGGAGGAGTGGTCTGCCTCAGGCAGCTGAAGTGGACCCAGGGCCAGAGCTTCAGATGGTGTTATGGAGAACTTTTGGTGTCTGTGCCTTCAGCTGCACTTTTTTCTGAAGCTGGAGAGGCTGGGATTTATTGTTTTGGGCTCCCCTGCCACTACCATGAAAGGACTGCTTCTTGTGAAAAGTGTTGGGCCCTCTACCCCTTTCTGGGTTCTAGGGGGCTGGTGTGGAAGTCTTAAGAGTTCTTCTGATTTCATTAGACTCTTTAAGAGACTGCTCCACCAGTTGTCCAAACAGATAAGTGCCATTGAAGGGCACATTCATGATCTGTTGTTGGACGTCCAGAGTGAAGCCAGTAGTCTACAGCTAGCAGTACAGCCTGATGCAAATACCTGTAGCTGCGGAGCTAGCTGCTGCATCAAAGGCATCCATAGAGGCTTTAAGCTGGTGGCTGTTAGACTTAATACTCTGTTTAACAGCATGCAGCATCACATGTTTTGACTCTGTGTCTGGCAGGGCCTTTGCCAGAGGCTTATGTTTGCTACAGAGGGCATACTCATGTTTACAGAAGTGACCCTGGTAGTTAGGTATCCTCATGCCAAAAGTAGCTGAGGCATGGACCCACCTGCCCATGGTGTCCAGTGTACGTGACTCCTTGTTAGCATGGTGCACAGTGACCTCTTTTGGCACTATGGCTTTCTCATTCTCAGCCAGAATAACAATGGGATCCACCATTGCCTGAGTGAAATACATGGGCTTAGATGTAGGTGTTGCATATTTCTTGTCATCCTGTTTGGGGACAGCTGCCACAATAGCAGACCTCCTCCAAGCTGCCTCAGAAAGGTTCTCCAGGGCCAGCTGGATGGGAGAGGCTAAAGAGACCAGGATATTAGGCACATTTAGAAACTCAAGTTGGAGGTGCCTAGCCTGATCTATGGCTGCAGACTTGAAATTCAATGCAGAATGCATATTCCTGAGCAGAGCCTGGAAGGAAAGATACTCCTGAGGTATGGTTACAGGAACTGGCTCAGAGATCTCTGGGCCATTGTATGAGACATCCTCCTCACCATCAGAGATGATGAGGTCAGGATCTGACTCATCCCCCTCTTCACCTGGAGAGTAGTGAAGAGGAGGGGGTAAAGGAGCTGACAGCATGGGCCGTGGTCTTGGCAACACTGGTGACAATGGACCTGGCCCTGGATGGGGCCTCTGGAATAATGCCAGCAGCAGCAGTACTGCAGGTGGCCATTGGACCATCCTTGAAGGAAACAATCCCATCATGAAGGCCCATACCACACTGGTGCCGGCATTGGAATAGGCTTTAAAGAGCTTGACTCCAGCACCAAATGTGGCACTGCCAACAGCGTTGATGACCCAACTGGCTACAAAGTAACCTGCAGTGGCACCATGGCTGTCCGCATCCCAAAGGGGACAGAGGCAATGCTACAAGTGGAGCAGATGTCGGCAACACAAGCAATGGCCCCAGCTGGAGGCTGGAGTCGGATTTAACTGTGCACCTAAATCAAGCGGCACTGCAGACATTGCCAGTACAGCCAACCCTGAAGGATCAGGAGCTGGCACCAAAAATGCCACTGCTTAACTTGCATGCTACATGAGCTGCTCCTTCACCAACTGCCCACCATAGTCCCCCTCTAATAGACAGAGGGGCTCCATGATGGGAAACACTGACCTCACAAGCCCAGGCATCCCCAGTGTTTGTGACACTGGTGGCGAACCCAGGCCTGTGGAATCAAATGTCTCAGAACAACAAAAGAATGACGTTGACTGGTGCTGTGTCTTTCCCTTTTTGTAGAAAGTGGTCCAGGCCAACAGTCCAAAGATCATGACACAGCATGTGCAGGATCTGGACCATTTCTTTTGTTTATGACTCTGGGAGGACTGTCTATCCTCCCAGGTGCTGGACTGCCAGTTGCCTTAGCATCCACTCAAAGAGAGGTGGTGGCTAGACACAGCCCTGTTGCTGGAGTAGCTAACCATTTCAGGCTCCCTATCTTCTTCCATGGCCATTGACCATTAACATAAGATTGGGCTGAGAGGAAAAATAGGTTACTAACCTGCAACAATAATTGTAAGAGTGGTATATAGTTCACATCCACACATTGGCAGTTCCAATGGAAGCACTGATTTGTTGGAACATCTTTAAGCTCCTCCACCACCCGGGCACTATATCTTCTGGCTCTGCCCCATGATGTCAGATCTTGCATGCTGCAAGCAAGGATCTGTGTGCTATTTGCCAGGAGAGGTCCTATGGATGTTGTGCATGTGTACTATATACCACTCCTAGAATTACGATCACAAGTGAGTAACCTATTTTTTGAGAGGCATGAATATAATTCTCTAACCACACATTTGCAGACTTCCAGCAGTTCTCCAGGAGGAGGGGGTAAGGCATGTACCCCTACTTGGTGAATACAATTTGGAAAACTGAGGTCCCAAATGCAACATCCCAATGAGACTCTAGGTCAGTGCTGTAATGGGAGATGAAGGAATGTGCTGACTTCCAGGTGGCACCCCTGCAGATTTCCTGGATAGGGATGTCCCTGGAAGCAGCTACTGAGGCAGAGGTATGACTGGTGGAATGAGCCATGAGCTCTACAGGAGGCTTCCTACCAGCCAACCTGTAACAGAGGTCGATGCAAGATATGATTCATCTGCCAATTTTTCCTACTACTGCCATTCTGCCAGGTGCAGCTTCAGCGTATGTTACAAACAGCTGGTGACCCTCACCCCAAACTCCAGCTGTGTGCTCCTTATAATAAGTAAGTGCTATCCACAGGTCTAGAGTATGGATCCTCCGGTTGACCTGTGAAGATGGGTTGGTGAAATATACTGGAAGGTTCATCGCTTGGTTAAGATAGAACTCCAATACTGCCTTCAGGAGGAACTTTGGGTGGGGGCAAAGAACAATCTTGCCCCTGTGGCAGACCAAATATATATACTCCACCTAAAGCTCACTGATCCTTCTGACTGACTTGATGCCTCCAAGAAGGCAATCTTCCGCAACAGGTGTGACATCTCACAGCTGTGCACAGGCTCAAATGGCTTGCCCATGGGCATAGACAGGACCAGCAGAAAGTCCTATGGTAGTGGTGGTTCACGCACTAAAAGAGACAGGTCCAGATCCATGAAAGAGCACCCAACCACCTTCTTGTGGGCCACTGTTGGCATACCAGCTCACGTCTATTCTGCAGAGATGAGGTCATCACTCACAGCCCAAGCTGAGAGAGGGAGCAGAGGTACTCAAGCATTCTACTCACAGGACAGGCAAGGGGATCAAGCTCCTTGCCCTAACACCAAACAGAAAATGTTTCCATTTAAAGGCATAGCACCAGTGAGTCAAGAATTTTTTGGAGGCCTCCACAACATGGAGCACATCTTCCAAAAGACCCAAAGCCTGGAACTCTATCCACTCAGGAATCAGGCTGTGAGGTGCAGGGACTGAAGGTCTGGCAGCAGGTGCAGGTGAAGAGGCAACTGCCATGAAGGCCTACTGCTGAAACAGGAGATCTGGGTACTAGACCTGCCATGGCCAGTCTGGAGCAATCAGGATCATCTGCATTTTGTCCTTCTGGGCCTTGACCACCATTCTGTGGATCAGGGGGAAGGTGCACGAGGCCTGGGGTCCATGGCCTAGTTAAGGCATCCCCCATCAGTGTCCTGGACTGTGGGGGGAGGAGGAAGGCACCAAATAACTTCAGTTCTGCAATCTCCGAGGAGGTGAACTGTTCCTCTACAGGTGTGCCCCACAAGGAGAACAAGTGATTCACCACCTCTTGATGCAGGGACCACTGATGCAATGTTTCTCCCACCTGGCCGAGAGCATCTGCCAGCTGATTGTCTGCTCCTTTGACATGAATTGCCAGATCATCTGTGTGATGCTCTGCCCCTTGCTTATGATTATTGTATGATATTGGTATTATAAATACATGGTCTGTGTATGACATTTCAGTGTGTGAGGAATCTGGCCTGTTACTTCAGGGTGTCAGTGGCTGAGAACTACAGGATATAATTAAACTGACCAGGGAAACCATTTAATTGACTTCCTTGCAAAATGGCATTTTATTACCTGCCCAGACTTTTGAAGTTGAAACCAAATGTGACTTTATGACATCAGAAAAAGGACGTCATTAGCCTGATTCCTATTGGCTTTTTAACACCTCGGTGCCAATGTGGGATTGTTAAGTTCAAAGAGAAATGTTTTATTAAAGACTGTCATATATTTGAAATGGCTAGTTACAGATTTTTTCAAGGAAATTACTCATATCCTCAGAGACACTTATGTTAGAAAATTAAAATTTAAGAGAGGATCCTGCTGACCTCATCCAAAAGAGGGTGGGGAAGATAGAGTAAAAACATGTAACATTGTATATGAAGTATCATATATCATCTTGGTCTCTGAAGAAACAAAGTTCTCTAACTAAAATCAGCACTTACGAAAAGGTAATACTTAGATTGCAAAGATCTAAAGTATTGTGGTAGGAGTTTTGTTCTGTAATTTTCCCATTTTCTTTAGTGACTGCGCGCTCGTGCTATTTGTTCTGTATTTTATTTTACTTATTTTACAATTTCTAATAAACAACATTTTCTTTAAAATGCTGCCTGGGTGTCTTCTCAGTTTCATTTTTGCAAGTGAAGTGCTTGTATTTAAGTCTGACAGCTGTTGAAAAGCTTGATGTGTTACTGAGCTTGTGTAAAAAGGTAAGAACTACCTAGGTCTCTTATAGAGTTAAAAAGGGTTCATTTTGGATACCTGGTTAGGTGCCCCTGGCAAACGATTGTACTGCAGTCCCGAAGAGGGTGCATACAGTATCTGCACCTGTACATTGGTTATGCTAGCATAAGGTTCACAGTTTGAATCCCCCAGACCTTGAGGCTAAAGGTGATTTGGACCCAAAGCAGACAGGAGGGTTATCCTGTCTGTTACCTGTTCACACTATTGCACTCTGAGGTTGGCACTTTGGGAGCAGAGGGCCTGACCTGCTGAGTGAATATGGGACAGATTTGGTTGGCAGCAGTGCGATTTAAAGTAATTGGTAACACAAGCTTTAACAGTTCAGTGTGTCAACTTAATACTGTACAGCTCACTTGCAAAATAAGGCAGTGATTTAATTTTAGAAAAAGAAAACAGAACTATATTATTTTGCTTACAGTCAAAGTTCCTACCTGTTTTATTAATTTTTTCTAAAGTGCAAGTTAGAGTAGCCGTAGTTAGGGAAGAAGATGGCTTCCAACTACAGCGGGTACACTGCAGACTATGTAAAGCAACTGTGCCAGGACAGAGGAGTCCAGTATGAGGGTAAAGCCAACAAGCAGAACCTCATAGATGCCCTGATGGCAGCAGATGCCCAGCATGTTGAGTCACAGTCTGTGACTGTAAAGGACCAAACATTGGGCATGGAGGGGCCATTGTCTGGATCCAGAGAGGAGGACAGCAGGGCCAGTGCAAGCCAAGGGCCACAGCAACAGGGGAAGGTCACCAGCATTCCAGAACCAGAAGCCATCAAGTTGCAGATGGAATTGCAGAGGATGGAACTGGAGTTTAAATAGCAGAAACTGGAATTTGAGAGCGAGGAGAAGGTAGAGCAGTGAGCTGCAGAGGAGAAAAGGGAGCAAGAACAGCAAGCCACTGAGAAGAAGACAAGAGTGGGAACAATGAGAAGCTGAGTGAGAACAGCGAGAAGCTGACCGTGAAGAGCATGAGCACCAGAGGCAACATGAACTGGAGAAGCTACGACTCCAAACCCCAGCACAGGTAAGTGGCTTGGGTTTAACTGGAACTACAGGACTAGGTTACAAATTAAATTCCAAATTGATAGCCGAATTTAAAGAGGGGGAGGATATGGATGCCTTCTTAAATTCCTTTGAAAAAGTTTGTATTTAGGCCAATATTTCTAGAGGGTCCTGAAGCTTCAAGCTATCCCCTCTATTTGATGGGAAAGCTCAGGATACATTGGGTTAAATGGACAATGAGGACAGTAATGATTATAGCAAACTTAAAGCTGCACTTTTAAAAAAAAGTATAAATTAACTGCAGAAGCATACAGAACTAAATTCTGTAAGTTCAGGAGAAGACCTGACATGAGCTACGAGGAGCTAGCCATGAAACAATGTCAGTTTTTAAAACACTGATGGGAAGGGATTGAAGCAAACTCTGTAGATAAAATTGAAAATGCTGTATTGTTAGAGCAGTTTTATTGGGCATGCCCAGCAGAGCTGAAAACATGGCTGGAGGACCAAGATCCTAAAACAGTGCAAGAAGCTGCTGAACTCTCAGACTGCTATGCCAAAAGCAGACCTGCTCTGAGAGCAAATGGGGCAGGGGTGACAGTGTAGAAAAGGAAAAGTGCACCTTCAGGGCAGCTAAAATCCTCATTGCCTCCATTGAAACCAGTTAGCCCCAGGTTTCAAAGAAAAGATTTTTTTAAGAAAAGAAATGAATGTTGGGTTTATAAAGAAACTGGGCATATTACCAGATAATGCCTCAATAGGATAAGCAATACGCAAAGTGGTACTAGGAAAGAAGTGGGTTGTTTGTGTGTCCCGGAAAGCATGCCTGTAAACATGAGGAAACACATGCACCCAGTCACTGTGAATTGTGTACAGACACAAGGGTTAAGAGACACAGGGGCACCCCTGACATTGGTAAAAGGGGATCTGGAAGAGCCTGGTCAGCTTATACCCAATAAATTTGTAACTGTATAGGGGTTCACTGAAGAGGAGAAAACATTGCCACTCGCTAGTGTTTTATTAGACTGGGGTGAAACAGAGGAAACTGTGCAACAGGTTGCTGTAGCTGAAACTTTAGCAGTTGATGTCATCCTCAGCAACAATCTCATATGGGATGGTGTGTGCAGTTACCTGTAGCCAAGCGGCAAGGGAAAATTGTAGTTCCCTGAACCCCATAGAAGCCACTGTGGAAACCACGGTGAGGCCGGTTCCCCAGCCTGTGTCTCTTGATATGGAGACTAATTAAAGGGGGGTAGAAATTTTCTCAGTAGCAGTTAACCAAACAGCTATGGAGGGTTACTCCAAGGAAGGAAAGGTGACCCATTGTCAGAGGGTTAAGGATGGCAGTGATCCTAAGTGCCCTGATGCTAGAGCTGGGGTCCTAGTTTAGACACTGAAGGGCACCTGTTCCATACCTTGGGGATGTGTATGGAGTTTGCAGTTGCTCAGAAAAGTGACCCTAGTCTAGAGAAGCTGAGGGCTTGGGCAGACTCTGACAGAGCACAGGAAGGTGACAGGAAACCAAGTTTATTGGGAAAATGGACTGATGTATATGCAGGATGCTAAGACAGAGGGGGGGTGATAGGCAGGCAGCCTGTCATTCTCCAGAGATACCATGAGTAGTTGCTCAAGATTGCACATGATATTCCCTTGTCTGGTCATCTGGGAATTGCATGCACTTTGCAGCAGTTGGCCCAGAATTTCTATTGGCCCAACTTCACCCAGCAGGTGAAGGAGTATTGCAGATCTTGTCACCGGTGCCAAGAAATAGGGAAGGCAGGTAAGAAAACCCAAGCCACCCTAATTACATTGCCTACAGTGGAGGAACCATTCCAGAGGGTAGGAATGGATATTGTGGGGCCTTTAAATATCCCCATCTCCTCCAGGAAGAGGTTCATCCTGACTATGGTGGATTATGCCACCTGATACCCAGAGGCAGTCGCCCTATCCTCTCTGAGGACAGAAAGTGTCAGATGCCTTACTAGGGATTTTCTTCCATGTTGGGTTTCTGCAGGAGGTTATCACCAATCAAGGGGTTCCTTCTTGTCAAACCTGATGAAATGTTTGTGGGAGAAGTATGGGGTGTTGCAGAGACACACAGCACCTTATCACCCGCAAGCCAATGGGCTTGTGGAAAGATTTAATGTTACCCTTAAGTCTATGCTCCAAGCATTTGCTGAACAGCATGGGAGGGACTGGGAGAAATACCTTCCCCACCTGTTTTTCATATACAGGGAGGTGCCCCAAGAGTCAACAGGGTTTTTCCCGCTTTGAGCTCTTATATGGACGCCAAGTACATGGGCCCTACACTTGATCTGAGAGGACTGGGAAGGCAAGCATGCCACCCAGGGAACTCCCATGGTGGATTATGTCCTTAGGTTTAGGGAAAGGCTGAAAGAGCTTATGGGGACAGCCCAGAGCAACCTGGAAGCTGCCCAACAACAACAAAAAAAAGTGTGGTACGACTGCAGAACCAGAGCTTACTCATTCACGGTGGGTCAAGAAGTCATGGTCCTCATTCCATCCAGAAGGACAAGCTGCAGGCTGAGTGGGCAGGACTGTACAAAGTAGTTAGAAAGGTAAATGACATGAACTATATTTGAGTTACCTGACAGAAGACATACAGAAAGAATGCACCATGTCAACATCATGAAGCCATATGCTAATAGGGCTGACATGGTGTTTGCAGTGTGTAGTCTTGGGGAGGGGATGGATGAAGGATACCCCCTTCTAGACTTGTTGGAAGAAAGCAAGCAGGAGTCCTCTGTGGAGGCAATTACATTTTCACCCCAGCTGGCCCCGGACAAGATCCAGGAAGTAAGGGAGGTTTTAGCAGGCATTGCCCCACTGTTTAGTGCCAAGCCTGGACCTAACCCCTTTAGCAATACACAATGTGGAGACAGGGACACAAATGCCCATATGGCGGACAGCATATCGGGTGTCAGAGGCTGCCAAAAGGACATTAGGAGGGAGGTGGAGGAAATGCTGGATTTAGGGGTAATCCAGTAATCCCACAGCCACTGGGCCTCACCCATAGTCCTTGTTCCCAAGCCAGATGGCTCTACTCATTTCTGTATGGACTGAATGCAGTCATGAAGTCAGATGCCCACCTGATGCCCCAGATTGATTGACTCCTGGACAAGTTGGGAGGGGCGACCTACCTTACAACTATTGACCTGACAAAGGGGTATTGGCAGGTAGAGTTAACTGATAGAGCTAGGGAGAGGTTGGCCTTCATCACTCCAATAGGGTTATTTGAATTCAAAGTAATGCTTTTCAGAAAGAAGAACACCCTGGACACTTTCCAAAGGTTGGTGAACCAGGTGTTAAATGGTGCTGAGGAGTACGCTGTGGCATACCTGGATGACATTGCCATCTTTAGTATCAGCTGGGAGGAACACCTGTCTCACCTTAGGGAAGTGCTGGGCAGGATACAGAGGGCCAGGATCACTGTCAAAGCTGAGAAGTGCCAGGTGGCCATGGCTGAAGTGGCATACCTTGGGCATGTGGTAGGCCAGGGACAGCTCAGTCCTAACCAAGTGAAAATAGAGGTGATCAAGGCATGGCCCAGACCAGAAATATAGAAGCATGTCAGGAGTTTTCTAGGGGCAGCAGGACACTATAGGAAATTTGTACCCAATTACAGTGCCCTGGCTGCTCCCCATCTGACCTGGTAAAGAAAAAGATGCCTAAGAAAATTACCTGGGCACCAGCCTCTGAAAAAGCCTTTACCAGGCTGAAGGAGGCACTGTGTAGTGCTCCTCTGTTGACAAGTCCAAACTATAGCAGACCCTTTATAGTTCAGACTGATGCCTCAGATGTGGATATTGGGACAGTGCTGAGCCAGACATCCAACCAAGGTAAAGATCACCCCATCGTGCACCTAAGTAAAAAGTTACTTCCCATGGAGCAAGCATACTCTACTGTGGAAAAAGAGTGTCTTGCCATGGTGCAGGCCCCAAAGAAGTTAGAGCCATACTTATACGGGCAGCATTTTGAGGTACAAACTGACCACAACCCCCTGGTTTGGCTGACACAAATGGGAAAAAAGAATGGTAGACTATTAAGATGGAGTTTTGCTTTGCAAAGTTATGACATGATGATCTCTCATAGGGCTGGAACAATGAATAAAAATGCAGATGGCTTGTCGCATCTGTATGAGGAATGCACTGACTTAGGGAGCTCATCCCATGCAGGGGATAGAGCACCCAAATTTAGTCTAGGTGGGGAGGAGTGTGACACTCTGCCCCTTGCTTATGATTATTATATGATATTGGTATTATAAATACATGGTCTATGTATGACATTTCAGTGTGTGAGGACTTTTGCCTGTAACTTCAAGGTGTCAGTGGCTGAGAATTACAGGATGTAATTAAACTGACCAGGGGAACCATTTAATTGACTTCCTTGCAAAATGGCATTTTAGTACCTCTTTATGACCTGCCCAGGTTTTTGAAGTTGAAACCAAATGTGACTTTATGACATCAGAAAAAGGATGTCATTAGCCTGATTCCTGTTGGCTTTTTAGCACCTTGGTGCCAATGTGGGATTAAGTTCAAAGAGAAATGTTTAATTAAAGACTGTCATATTTGGGAAATGGCTAGTTACAGATTTTTTTCAAGGAAATTACTCATATCCTCAGAGACACTTATGTCAGAAAATTAAAATCTAAGGGAGGATCCTGCTGACCTCATCCAAGAGAGGGTTGGGGAAGATAGAGTAAAAACATGTAACATTGTATATGAAGTATCATATATCATCTTGGTCTCTGAAGAAACAAAGTTCTCTCTAACTAAAATCAGCACTTACAAAAAGATAATACTTAGATAGCAAAGATCTAAAGTATTGTGGTAGGAGTTTTGTTCTGTAATTTTCCCATTTTCTTGTGTGACTGTGCGCTCATGCTATTTGTTCTGTTTTTTATTTTACAATTTCTAGTAAACAACATTTTCTTTAAAATACTGCCTGGGCATCTTCTCAGTTTCTTTTTTGTATGTGAAGTGCTTGTATTTAAGTCTGACAGCTACTGAAAAGCTTGATGTGTTACTGAGCTTGTGTAAAAAGGTAAGAACTACCTAGGTCTCTTATAGAGTTAAAAAGAGTTTATTTTGGATACATGGTTAGGTGCCCCTGGTGAAAGATTGTACTGCAGTCCTGAAGAGGGTACATATCTGCACCTATATATTGGGCTGCTAGCATAAGGTTCACAGTTTGAATCCCCCAGAACTTGAGGCTAAAGGTGATTCGGACCCAAAGCAGACAGGAGGGTTACCCTGTCTGTTACCTGTGCACACTATTGTGCTCTGAGGTTGGCACTTTGGGAGCAGAAGTCTTGACCTAGTGAGTGCATTTGTGACAATCTGCACCCAGGCAGTGCACAAGAGTCCACATGTGGAGGGCCTCCCAACACAAGGGAAGGGAGTGCGTGCCACCCTGCCTGTTCAGGTATAACACAATTGTGGTATTGTCTGTCTGGATGTGCACAACCGGACCCCTGACAAGGAATGAATTCTGTCACACCCAGCTGCATTTCATGGAGCTCCAGTAGACTGATGTGGTGCTGGGACTCCCTGGGTGACCAGAACCCTTGGGTTTCTGTTGTTCCTCAGGTGCACTTCCCACCCCACCAGAGATTGTGTCTGTCATGAGTGTGATGGTTGATTCTCGGCAGACAAATGGGACTTCTTCTTCCAGATGTTCTGGGATCAGCCACCACTGGATGGCATCCCACATCATATGGGTCATTGTGACCAGCTGGTCCAAGTGTCCTAGGCACTAAGATCACAGACAGCCCAGCTTCCACTGCAGGTGCTGCATCCACCAGCAGGCCCACTGGACCATGCTAGTCCAAGATGCCATGTACCTCAGCATCAGGTAGTTCCAAGCAGGGTGTGAGCACTCAACCTGAAATGACTGGGCAGAGGAGGTAAGACCCAGTGCCCTGTCCACAGGGAGGAGGGTACTGGCTTACAAGGAGTCTAGCTCTACCCCACTGAAGTGAATCTTCTGTGAAGGGATCAGTTTGGACTTGGCCAGGTTGACCAAGAAGCCCAAATCTCTGCAGGTCTGGAGGGCCAGGTCCCTGAACCACTTCATGGCCTCACTGGATGGCCTTACAATCAGCCAGTAATCCAGGTTGGGGTACACCCTGATGCCCTTACACCACAGAAAAGCTGCCACCACTGCCATGCACGTGATGAAGGCCCTGAGTATGAATGAGAGGTTCAAGGGCATGACCTGGAATTGATACAGAATCCCTTCTATGTGGAACCAGAGATATCATCAGGGGCATGGATGGACTGGGATATGGAAGAATGCATTCTGGAAGTCCAGGGAGCAGAACCACATACCCTGCTCCAGAGATGGTATGAGCTGGCTCCAGGTTACCATCCAGAACTTGAGTTTCTGCATGTGCTGATCAAGACTATGCAGATCCACTATGGGGCGCCAGCCCCCTGTCCATTTTGGGACCAGGAAGTACCTGGACATGTACCCCTGACTTGACAGAGCATCTGGGACACAGGCTATAGCCCCTTTTGGAAAGAAATGAGTGACATCCTCCCATAGGGCAGACAGTGTGTCCTGTGACATTGAGGACTCCCAAGCAGCATGGGAATGGTAAGGCAGGAGAGCCTTGAAATCTAGAAGCAGTACTCTGGCAACCACCTCGAGAATCCACTTGTCCATAGTAATGATCGATCAGTGTGTCCAGAAGCGGTGAAGCCGACTCCCCCACCTCCACCCCCATGACAGCTGGGTCAGGGATGGAGAGCCTCAGTCAAGCCCTGTAATGCATTGCAAC
Source organism: Neoceratodus forsteri (assembly GCA_016271365.2). NCBI lineage: Eukaryota > Metazoa > Chordata > Ceratodontiformes > Ceratodontidae > Neoceratodus > Neoceratodus forsteri. Next base: position 1,558,351,783 of record CM057455.1, read on the forward strand.
AGCTGCTGCCACAGGTGCAGGAGTTGCCCATGTCTAAGGCTGTCTGGAGCTGGTGTTTAGCCAGTGCTTGACCCTGGTCTCTGCCCAACTTCACTGGCAGCTGCTTGTCAGGAGGTAGGGGAGGGAAGTCATTATGAAGCACTTTCAACTGGGAGTGACCAAAACTGGCAATCATCATGGCATAGCTCACCTGACAGAGACCAAAAAAAGAAGGCAGTGTAGACCTTGTTGGCTGCATGGTCAAGTTTTTTGATTCATTTTCAGGGGTCTTGTCCATGTTCTGGTTTCTGGATTTACAGAAAGCCACATCTGAGACCAGACCCTTGGCTGAAGGGTGGTCCAACAACCCAGAAAGAGACCCCCTAGGGAGCATGTACTTGTGGACCATACAGACAGAGGGTGCTGGGCAGGATGCTGCCAAAGCTCCAGGGCCTGTCCAAAAATGGCCTCAGCCATGGGAAAGGCAACCCCCATGACTTTGTCTCTATTGAGGATGTCTTTGAAAGGGTACTTGGCCCTTTTCTGAACAGGCTCTACAGGGACAGACATGGACTCCAAAATTAGTCAGAGTCAGGCCTGAATGACACTCTCTTATGGTCAGCAGTCAGCTCCTTGATCAACACATGGTCAAAAGTATGCTCCTTGACTGCATGGATGAGCCACCCAAGTCATCCGAGAACTCCTTAAAAATGGCCCTTGACTATATGCCACTGTGGACCTCCTGAAAGCCATCCAATTAGGTGATTTCCATTGACAGCCAACCTGGCAAGGTGGCTACAATATGGGAGTCCTTAGTCGAGGCTTCCACCAAAGGCTGCAGTGGATATGACACCACCTGCAAGGGTGGGGAGACAGGTGTTGAAGACCACTGTTGAGGATAGACTGGTGCCTGCCAATCAACCACAGGTATTGGGGTAGAGCCCTACCCTGCCCCAAAATGGCCCATTGCTGCCAAAGATGTTCCTCACAGTGTTACTGCATCAAGTGGTGGAGCCTCTCCTCATCTGAGGACTAGGAGGTTGAGGAAGGTCAAGATCAATGCCTCCCAGTCAAGCAAGAGCGTAAGCAGCACATCGACCCGAGGGCTGATGTCAGGGAGAAGCCACCAGTGATGCAATGTAGATAACATGTACCTGCTTTAGTGGAATGACCTTCCATGGAGGTTGTACCTGAGTGGAGCTGGTCGGGGTTACTGACCATTCCACATCCTCTTGAGTGAAGACTGAGAACACCAGGGCCTTGTAGACTGACTCCTCATCAATTTCCTCCAACAACTGGTCAACAGGGTCGAGGGAACTCTCATCTGCCTGACTGGTCAAGATTGACAAGCCTGACAGGAGCACCATGGAGCATGTGACCTGGTCCTTGACCAAGGAAGGCTTGACCAAAGTCAAGTGCTTGACCGGCGTCAAGCAGTTGGGGAGTTGAGGGAGTGGAAAGACCATGATCTCTCTCAGTCCTATGGCCGGTGCCAGCAGTGCTTGTCTTTCTTACCATGGTGGACAGAGCTCTCCAGAATACCTGGAAGGCCTGACACATTTCTCAGAATTCAGCGGTGAAGAACGCTCCAGTGCTGGCCCAAGCCAGAAACAACACAGAAGCCAATGAGGTGTCTACTGCCTCTTCCATGGCCGCAAGCTGGTCCGCAGACCCTGCTGCAGTGGGGGCCTTCTTGTGGCCCTTCAGCCAGAATTTTGGGTCTCCATCAATCAAAGCTGGGCTGTGCAATCCTCTGGGGAAGAAGGAAGCATCATCTGGCACAGGCTGCAGCCAGAAACATCATGTGCAACCCTTAAACTGATCCATCATCTCCCTCTTCTGGCAGTATGTGATGCAGAATTTGAAATTGGGATCAGGCTTGGCTTTCTTGTGTTCCATCTAATGTCACCAAAACTGGAGTAGACCCAAGGAAATCACAAATACCAAAGAAACTCTTTGAACAAACAAATCACCAGTGGTGCACTTCAGGTACCCTACAATGTGCAGAGGTGCAAAGGAGGAGACCAAACTCTTCCAGCAGAAAGGAGGATGTAACATCACAGGGCAGAGCCAGAGAATATACCACCCAGGTGGTGGGAGGAGTATAGCTTAAAGACATTCTGATGAATCAGCATTTCCAGTGGAACTGCCAGTGTGTAGATACTAAATTATATCCATGCCCCTAGAGCTTAAATTTGTATGTGTTTAAACTGAGAGGAAAAAAAAAACTCTAGAGTATTTAAACTAAAGTCAAAGAACTGAACGCTGTCATGTAGACAACAATGTTCTGGCCCCAAAGAGGACAGTGGCAATGCTACTGATGCACACTCAACAGTGGGGAAAAAAGGAACTGAGGCAGCTGAGGGTGGGTGCACTGTATACCAGCAGGTGTGCATGGTGACTACTTGTGCCACCAGCCCTCTAAAAAGTTCTGGCTCCCACAGGGTCCTAGCACCTCTGGCATAGACCCACAAGTGGGAATTAGTGGGGAAGATTGACTCTTTGAAGATCTGGACACAATACTCCAGGTGGTGTCTTACTAGCAAATGATATCGTGGCAACACCACCTCCCTCCTCCTGCTGGAGATACCTCTCCCTATCCATCCCAGCATCCCACTAGCCCTACTCACTGCTTTGCCACATTACCCTGCCACACTGAGGTTACCAGATATGATAACTCAAGGTTGGCCGGCATGTTGGCGCAGCAATTGAATTTTCACTTGCGACGCCAGTGACCCGAGTTTGGGAAAATACCCGGGTCACTGGAGGGATGGCTGGGGGAGAAGGATGGAGCATCCTGAGGACTGCTTTCCTTCTCTGGGGATAGGGTGGGGAGTGCATCCAGTGCTTGATGGATCCCTGGTGGAGGCTATAGGCCACGCAGCTACCCGTGCCAGTTCTGAGAGGGGTGGGGCAGACACTGGACATCATTGCATGTCCCCACCCCTGGAGAAACCCAGGAAACATGCCTCACTGCTGGCCACATTGGTGAAGCCTGCCCCAGCTTCAATTAGCCTCCAGGGCTGGCTCTCCCTGATAGATAGATATTTGTAATTCGGGGCCAATTCTTGGCGCATTGACCCACCCACTTGGGGGGGTAAGGCAGGAGGTGCCGAGAGAGAGAGAGAGAGAGACGCTATGCCTGGAGGTGGAAGCATGGTTGTCCGTGATTCAGGCTGATGTACGGTGGCCAGCAGTGGGGGGCCAAAATAGGAAGAAAAAAAAAAAAGATACGATAACCCAAGGTCCCTTTCCTGCTTAGGGATTTTCAGTGCCCCCACCCCCACCCTATACCCGTCTCCTAGATTCTTATGCCCTAGGTGCATATTTTGGCATTGAACCCCAACTCCCATGCTCTTGACCATTCCTCAAGTTTCCCAAGATCTCTCTACATTTTCTCCACCCAATCTTGAGTGTCCACCTGTTACAGATTTTTGTCTCATCTGAAAAAAGGCATACCTTCTCTTACAGTTCTTTTGCAGTGTTGCTTAGGAAGACATTGAAGAGGGCCAGTCCCAGTACTGAGCCATGTAGCATTCCACTGGTCACCCTCCCATCATTAGAGTGAGTGCAGTTACTCATCACCTTCTGTCTCCTATCCATTTACCAATTCCTAACCCAATACACCACTTTGGATCCCACCTCTAGGCAGCTGAATTTCTTTTTCAGTCTCCTGTGTGGCACAGTGTCGAAGGCCTTGCTGAAGTCCAGATAGGCCACATCCACTGTCCGCCCCAATCTATTTTCCTGGTCACCCAGTTGAAACCAATCAGATTTGTCTGCCATGACCTCCCCTTGTGAATCCATGCTGCCTTTGGTCTTGCAGTCCATTGGATTCAAGATACTGTACCAACCTTTTCCCCTTTCACATAGGCACCCCCCCCCCCCATTACTGCTGCTAATAGAGACGCCACCCTCGGTCTGTCTTCGGACCTCACCAGCACTGTCACCTGCCCCATCAAGCACTGAGCACTTTTACTGTTTTCTTTCATGAGTGTCAAATTATGATTGCATTATACCATCTCTACATTGCTCCAACATCTGTAATGTTGCTTATGTGACCGCTATCTGTTGTTTTGTATTTCTTTATTCTCTCTGTAGTCCCCTTCCCCCAAGTTGCACCACCTGGAAATGAACTCCAACTCAATGTGCCTTTCCCAGTTACCAATTTTTAAATAAATACATAACCGGGATTCCATTTATTTCCCCACCACTGAGGTAAGATTGACAAGCCTATAGTTACTAGCCTCCTCCCTGCTGCAGCACTTATGTAGAGGGACCACATCTGCTGTCCTCCAGAACCATGCTTGTTTCCAGACAGCTGTTGAACAAGGCCATCAGTGGGGCAGCTAGTACCTCCCTCAGTTATTTTAGTACCCTTTGGTGTACCCTGTCTGGTCCAAAAGGTCCAGAGGAGTACTTCTCTCAAGTAGTGTTAATGTTCCACTCAATTCTTAAAAGGGGGCCAGTGGGCAAAAAATGGTCAAGAATTGCTATTCCAGACAACTTTCTTTATATCGCAATCCAAAGTTTATTTTAGCATCCACAGGAGCCCTCAGGTCCCAGCCCAGCAGTTCACCCTGGGGCTTCCTCATGGGATGAGGACCTGCATATAAATATGACTTTACTATGTTGTAAACATATAGTCTGAAGATATCTCACAATGTAATCTTAAGAAAACTTCATTATAGACCATATTAACCTGTATTCAACATACAGTACCTTCTAACCTTCCAACGTCTAACATTTTTATAGCAGTATTCAGGGTTTTAATAAAAAAAAAATGCAGTGCAAAAGTGACAGCTCGCAGGGTGTTGCAGCCCAAACTAACCGTTGTTACATGAGGTCTCCACCTGGTGGCACAGGAATCCGTATGCATGCCATCTGTTGGGGGGACCTCAGTCTTATGCTGGTAGGAGGAGGATTCAAAGCGGGGAATGCCAATCAGGGAGTACACCCATCAGACGCCAGTGTGATGACGTTACAGCAGAATGCTGTCTGCCAGCCACTGCTAAACAGCATAATGTTGCCCACTAATGCTGCTCAGAAGGGCAAGTTAAGAGCAGCACTGTGCATTTTTTTATTGAAACCCATACTGAACTACAGATAAGAATTGGTCTATTACATTTTTTAATGGTATTTCATCTGCAGACACCAGTATTAGGACAATCCAGATGTTTAAGAATACGCTTGTTCGATGGTTGAATACATTTACTGCTTGTAACTGTTACCGTTAACACAACATTGTTACATGAATGTTTGTTTTACTATGTATGTCTGTAATATTTAATCTAGTATGTCCTCAGTGTTTTAGTTTTATGTCTTTACTTGTCACTTGTGAAAACAAGCAATTTGCTCATCTTGCTAACAAGTATAAAAACAAAAATGAAATGAAACATCATTTAAAAATATTCAGGTGGTCAAGTAAATGTTTTGAGCTAAATTATGACTTAGTAATTTAGTTGCACATAACTTTTTTCTTTCCACTGCATTCGTGCACATAAATTAACTAAAATAAAATAAATTAGTGTTAAAATCAACAGCTTGAAATCTGTTTGAATTAATTAATGAATACTGACAGAATTAGGTAACCTTATAATGTCACAATATTGAGATGTTATTAGTTTAAAAAAATTCCCACACGTTAAATGTATCTGTTTATCTGTAATGCCTTTGTACACTGGCAATTTTAGCAAGTGTGGTAACATGTTTATTGTGTGGTGGGTGATAGTACAGACAAGCTGGTGCACAATTAGAAATTGAATTACTTGTTTCCACTAACACACAGCATGAGAGCTTCAATGTATTATGCAGGACAACAAGCTTTGTGTAGTAATATGACGTGATGTTTTATGGTTTTTATTATATCCATTTTTTAAGTTAAAAAATATGCAGAATTTCAAAATGAATGCTGCCATAAAGATGCTAGAACTTGAAAGTGTTAGTATGTACTGTATATTGAATACAGGTTGATAGGGTCTATACTGACATTTGGTTAGAATTACATTGTGAGATATTTTCAAACAATATGTTTACACTATGGCAAATATTTTGGGCCAGGACCTGAGGGCCCTATTAATGCCAAAATAAACTTTGGTTTGTGATATAAAGAAACATGTCTGGAGTGGCTGGCTTTTCCTGGAATTAGCAATTATTTTATCCCTTCAGTCCCACAGCCTTGTCCATTTTCAGAGCTGCAACCCCATTCAGGACTCTTTCCTCTGAAAATGGACTTGTGCCCAGCAGCCCCATTTGTTCCTGCTGCTCCTGGTGGTCTGTCCCCCATTCCTCTACTGTGAAGACTTAGTAGAAGTACCTGTTGAGGATGTCTGCTTTTCTTGGTCCTCTTCTGAGCAGTCCCACTACCCTCCTTGTCCTCACTGTGCCTCCCCCTTCTCACTTATGTACCTGAATAAAGTCTTATCCCCTTTAGATACCCCCTTGGATATCCTTTCCTCCATCTGTGCATTTGCTCCCCTCACTCCCTTTCCTGCTTCTCTCTGTTTTGTTTGGTACAACTCCCTGTCTTCCTCTCTCTGCATTTCCTTACACCTCCTGAATTTCACCCTTCTTTCCTTCACCACCTTAGCCACTTCCCTAGAGAACTTATAACAATCTCTTTTTCTTTCTGCTCTTACTTCCTTCACACACAGCTACGCTGTATGAATTATACTCTCACCTATTTTCCACCACTGTACCTCTGCCTTTCCCTGGCAATCACCCAATGAGGCAGTCTCCCATTTCTTTAAAATATGTCCTCCTAAAGTCCATGATCCTCATCCTTGTGGTTTGCCTCTGTTCCCATCTTAATGTTAAACCACACTGTATGGTGCTCGCTGGTACCTAGGGGACTGCCCACTTGCCATCTGCAATGCCATCCCTGTTGATAAGCACCAGGTCCAGAACTGCCCCATCCCTTGTGGGCTCACTGCCATCTGCCTGAGAAAAGCCCCTTGTAGGGAGTCAAGGATGGTCCTGTTCCTTGCCAAAGTTGCAGTTAGAAGGCTCCAATCCACATCTGGCAGATTGAAGTCACCAACTAGCAGCACCTCCCTTTACTTGCCATCCTGATGATGGCTTCCCCAAGTGCTTTATACAATTCCTGTCCCTGTGCTAAACTAACAAGGCCCTTGTTAGTTGAGTGCTGTCCTTAATTTGTTTGAATTTGCCCTATAAAACATTAAAAATTGTAGTTAAAGAGTGGCCCCATAGAAACTAATGAAGCATACCCCCGCACTCTCCAAAGTCTTACATTACAAGATATGCAAGTGTGGGGTATGACTCAGTATAGGGAAGTCGGGGCCTCACAAATGAGCATCTCTGGGACTTTTGGGAAAAAAATCAGAGCATCCTGTTGCACAAAATGTACGTAAAGGATGCTGGCACCCGCATCCCTGAGACCCCTGCAAGCTGAGAAAAGAAGAGATGTAGCGACAGGAGCAGCAAAGAAAACAAGAGATGCAGCAATGGTTGGAGGCTTTCACACTATCAAAGCTGGAGGATCTGGTACAGGTCCAGCAGATCTACAAAATACAAACAACTTAAAAGACATTAAACTTGCAAAGCTGTGTCCCTCAGATGATACCAAAACATACCTGACAACTTCTGAAAGGGTTGCCAGAGCCTGCCAATGGCCAAAATAGCAACAGGCAATCATGCTGGTACCTTATCTGCAGGTAAAGCCCAACTTGCCTACAGCAATATGGACACTACACAGTCAGAAAACTATGACCAAGTGAAAACCAAAATCCTTAAAAGATACAACATTTCAGTAGAGAACTACAGGCAGAGAGTCCAGTCCCTGAAGTACCACTCAGTTTACAATCCTCATGAAGCCTTCACCCGCCTCCAAGAACTCCTCATTAAATGGCTGCAAGAAGAGAGCAAAACAGTCCCACAGGTCATCGACATATTTTAAGTGGAGCAATTCATCAACATCCAGTCCACAGACTTGCAACTCTGGGTAAAAGAACACTGCCCAGAAAGTGGGGAAAAGGCCATTTCTTTAGCTGAGGACTATCAGATTGGCAGACAGAAACAGCAACAGCAAAGTAACAGTCCAGATCAGATAAGAACTCTGATGGTAACAAATCTTCACCCAAACACTTTATTTGCTATAACTGTAATAAGCCTGGCCATATTGCATGAAACTGCCATAAAAATAAGGAGGGCAACACTGGAGCAAAATTGGTCTTGGCAAATTGGGGCATGTATTTAACAGATCTCAAGGCTCAGGATAAGACTGTGAAGGTTTTCTAGATTCAGGAAGTAGACACAGCCTGGTGCATGCTGTACATCTGAGAAAAGACTGTGCAAAAGGACCAAATACTGAGCTCATCTGCATCCACATGGACACTCGATACTATCACATCACCCAAGTGACTCTGAGCATTAATGGGGCATCGCACCAAATGAAAGTGGGGTAGTACCTAAGTTACCTGTACCAGTGATTATTGGAAATGACTTTCCAGGATTTGTAAAGTTAATCACAGAGGGAGTAAATCCTGCTGTGTCAGCAGCGGTGATAAGAGCACAGGCAAAGAAAATCTCAGATGCTGGAGACTCTCTTCCTTTTGGTGATTTTAATTAGGACTTGTTTCAGCACAGGCACAGCTCCAAGATCTTGAAGTCCAGGAAAGAAAGAAGAAGCCTGAAAAGCAATGGCAACAAAAGAGTGATGGGCATAAGGGGTTGGTATGTGAAATGTTGAAACTAAACTAACTGATAGTGATTTTGTTTCTGAGCAAAGATGCAGGAACAGATAGAACAATTGGCCATACCAAAGAAGTATTGAACTGAATTTGAGTTATTACAGATAGCACGATAGTCCTATGGCTGGTCACTCAAGGAGGGATCACAGTCTTGCCAGATTGCTGTACAGATTTTACTGTCCGGGGATTTACGAGGATGTTGCTACCTATTGTAGTTCTTGTGCTGAATGTCAGAAAGTAGCCCCCGTGACTAAAAAAAGACAAGGTGTCCCTACCCTTGATAGATGTGCCTTTTGAGAGAATTGCAGTGGATATGATTGGCCTCTTAGACATTTTGGTAGTATGTGACTATGCTGCTCAATACCCAGAGGCAATTCCAATGCATTCTGTCACAGCCCCAAAAGTGGCAGCAGAGCTTGCCAAAATTGTCAGCAGGATAGGTATACCTAAAGGGATTATTACTGACTAGGGTAGTAAGTTTGGTGCTGCATTACTGAAGGAGCTGTACTGATTACTAGGTGTCATTGCCATAAGAACTTCCTCTTATCACCCTTAGACAAACAGTCTTGTTTAGTGTTTTAATCAAACCCTAAAATGCATGTTAAAAGGCTTGCAAAGGGGAAGGGAAAAAGTGGAACCAATGCTTGTGAAAGGGGAAGGGAATGATTGGGACCAATACTTACCTTACCTGCTTTTTGCTTACAGAAAAGTGCCACATAGAGATGCAGTGAATTTAAAATCCACTGGTGAAGTGAATGCAAAGTGGCCACTTTGCTACACGGAGTACCCCATAGGAAAGGCTCACTTCACCTTATTATTACTTCACATTGTCATTCCAACTTACACATGAAGCAAGGCAGAGTGACAGCAATATTGGCAGCATCCCACCCACACAGTCACCAGAATGAATGTGCATCCCCAAAGTGCTACTGTCTTGTGTCCAGAAAACTCCCCAGTGCTGATGAAGTGAAATGAGAGTGTAACAAGAAATGCAAAGTCTCTCAAAATTAATGGTGCATTCAGTCATGCGTGCAGTGGTCAGGTCACACACACAGTTACCAGAATTAATGTGCATCCCCAAAAGACTACTGTCTTGTGTCCAGAAAATTCCCCAGTGCTGACGAAGTGAAATGAGAGCTTAACAAGAAATGCAATCTCCCAGAATTAATGGTGCCATGTAAATGCACAGACAGATTAAGATTGTGCTGCACACTCAAGGGATGCATACAAAAAGGCACAACACCACCTAACCAGTGCTTACAAGTCACAAATCCAAATCTGGAAAGGAATACATTTTGCCAGTTGGGGGATTAGTGCACAGCAGTAACAATCCTCTACCAGTAAATATACCACAAAGCAGTATAAAAAAATTCATGCAGGTGTGGTGGATAGCAGGTTCACACTACTAGAATTACTCTGTAACACAATAAAAGATGTCTGATTTAATGGCACACATCGCACACACACTCAAGTATGTGTAGCAAATTGAAAACCTTTAGTAATATAACCAAATGTTTTAAACAGACAAATTATACACTGCTGTACCACAACAATCAGCAAAAAAATGTAAAGAATTACTGAAAATATTACTGTGTGTACATTAACAGTTATACAAGAAAAATATAACCAAAACAGAAAGACTGCCTTTTTCTCCCAGTTAATCTACCTATACTACAAATATGCCCCTCCCCCAAAGCACTCTTCACAGTGCACAGACTGGCTGTTCTAAATTAACATTCAAAATCCACACACAAGAATAAACACTCAATGACATGAGCACAGAAGGGTTTCCTACAATCGATGTACTAAATTTTGAGCAAAAATATTACTCAAAAAGGCATTTTAAACAGCTTTTAGAGGTTTTGAATCGAAGAGCTCTAAGAGCTACCAATGCACATGCACTACCCAGGCCAGAACCGAGGCTGTGCCGAACAAACTAGAGCCCATGTGACCTGCAATCCCATGAATAACTGCAGAATTTCATTTGGAGCTCAATTACAGGGTGAAGTGAGGCAAATTACATTGATTTCAATGTACTTTGCCTTAAAATTGGTGGAGAAGTGGTTTGGGGAAGGTGGAATAATGCAAAGTCTTCGTTTTCAATGGACTTCACATTCCTCATTATGAAGCGAAGTACTCCGCTGTACATCGTGGAGTTCTCCGAGGATTCCACGTTACTTAGTGATTTCACTTCACGGAGCAAATTGGGGCCACATCACCATCCACTACTTACAGTACTGTAACTCACATGCTGTACGGGAAGGAACGCAAATGCCTATGGCTGTACTTCCCCGAAGGGCTGTAGCACAAAACTCCCTGACTTAAAAACACTCATTAATGAGTACAATGGTGGGGTGGTGAAGCCTGGAGAGATACTACAAAACATGCTTACAATACATCCAAGTAACTAGTCAAAAAATTAGTGTTGTGTTTCATGACCCAATCGTGAATCATGATTTGTGACTACATTTGTGACCGTGATGATGAAGAACATGATTTTTATCAAGAGTGACTCGTGATGATGTTCCTGACTTAAAAATGCATATTAATGAGTGCAATGTTCATGTAGAATTATGCACCATACTGGTCCAGTTCTCTGAAGGGAAGCCAAAGTAACAGTCACTAGTACTAGTACCAGTAAAGATACCACAAAGAAGTACAAAAATCACACAGCTGCAGTGGATAGCAGGTTCACATTGCTGAAATTATGTGGCACAATAAAAGGTGTCTGATTGATGACATGCATCACACACATACTCACACACACACACACTAAGTAATGCGTAGCAAATTTAAAACTTCAGTAATACAACCACATATTTTAAACAAACTAAAATTATGCACAGCTGCACCACAACAATCAGCAAAAACAAGGCAAGAATTATTGAAAATATTACTGTGTGTACATTAACACAGTTATACAAGAAAAATATCACCAAAACAGAAAGCACTGTCTTTTTCTCCAAGTTAATCTACCTACACCACAGATACGCCCCTCCCCCAAAGCACACTTCCACTGTCTCTCGGTACACAGACTGAATGTTGAACATTAACATTCAAAATCCACACACAAACAATAAACACTCGATGATATGAGCACAGGAGGGTTTCCTATAATCGATGAACTAAAGTTTCAGCAAAACAAATGACCCAAAAAGGCTTTTTTTAACAGCTTTTAGAAGGTTTGAATCCCAGAGAGCTCTCAGAGCAGATTGTCTCCTACAGCTTCCTACACACACACTACCCCAAACTGAGGCTGTGCAGAACAGTCTAGAGTCCATATGACCTGAAATTCCATGAATCACTGCAAAATTCGCCTTTGGAGCTTAAAAACAAGGTGAAGTGAGGCGATGTACATTGTTTTCAATGTACTTTGCCTTAAGAATTGGCAGAGTAGTGGTTCGGGAAGGCGGAGTAACGCAAAGTCATTGTTTTCAGTGGACTTCGTGTTTACCCATTATAATGCGAAGTACTCCACTTCGCATTGTGGAGCACTCCACGAATTCGTCTTCACTCCGCTAATCACTTCGCGGAGCGAATTGGGGCCACTTCGCCCACCACTACTGCCACAAGCATTGTCAGGTTTTTCACCTTTTGAAATGCTATATGGTAGACAAACTAGAGAGCCACTAGATGTAGAAAAAGAAACATGGGAAGATTACCCTGCTCAAAAGAATCTATTACATCTTATATGAGTGCCCTGAGAACGAAACTGGCAAAATATGTTGAAATTGACCAAAGTAACCAGGAAGAAGCCCCAAAACAGCAGAAGGTGTATTATGACCATGGGGGTAAAATAAAATGTTTTTAAGCCAGGTGAAAAGGTCTTGTTACTGTTACCCACTACAGAAAACAAACAGCCAATGAAGTGGCAAGGACCTTCTGAAGTGGCTGGACATACTGGTACAGTTAACTATGAGATTGAGAACCCTGACAGGAAAAAACCCTAGCAAGATATACCATGATAACCTCCTGAAGAAATGGGTTGAAAAAACACCAACGGTTGCTTTGTTAATCTTACCAGAAACTGATAAAGAAGATATTGATATAGCTTATAACAGATTGGAACAAACTGCAACTGCTGATGCTGTAAAGGTGAATGTTTCCTTACCACAGAAAAAACAGAGAAATTTGGAACTTAGTAAAGACATTTCAAAGTACTTTTACCACATTTCCAGGACAAGTAAAAGTGGTTGAGCATGTAATAGTGGCAGAGAATGTTCGCCTATCAGCCAAAAGGTATATAGATTACCAGAGAGGTTAAAAGCAGATGCGGTTAAGGAAATACAATAAATGAAAGAGTTGGGTATCACTGAAGAAGCAAGAAGTGGTTTGTCATTATCAGTGGTAACTGTAAATAAAAAAAATAAGGGGGGGAATAAGGATCTGCCTTGATTTTAGGAAATGTAATCAACATAGAAACATAGAATCTGATGGCAGATAAGGACTGCTTGGCCCACCTAGTCTGCCCATTTCCCTACCTAACTGATAAGCTGCAGATCCTAGTTAACCAACAGCCTACTTCCTCCTACCCCCCACTAGAATTGCCTTATGTCTGTCCCATGCATTCTTGAATTCCCCCACTGTTTTTGACTCTACGACCTTCTCAGGAAGGCTGTTCCATGCATTACAACCCTCTCTGTGAAAAAATACTTCCTTACATTACCTCTGAGCTGTCCCCCCTCTATCTTCAAATTGTGCCCCCTTGTTCTTGCACATCTTGTTTTTTGAAAGATGCTACCCTCTTGGACTTTGTTGATTCCCTTGAGGTATTTGAACGTTTCCATCATGCCCCTGCCTTTCCTCGAGGCTATACATCTTAAGCTCCTTTAGTCTTTCTTCATATGTCTTCTGGTGCAGATCCTGCACCATTTTGGTTGCCCACCTCTGGACAGCCTCCACCCTGTTTATGTCTTTGTGGAGATAGAGTCTCCAGAACTATACACAGTACTCCAGATGTGGTCTTACCAACTGTCTGTACAGAGGGCCAACAACTTCCTGTTTTCTACTGTTGATGCCTCTCCCTATGCACCCAGTATCCCCCAGCCCTCCTTACTGCCTTCTCACATTGCTGGCCCACCTTTAGGTCATCTGATATGACTATCCCCCAGGTCCCTTTCCATTTTTGTTGTTGTCAGTATCTCACCCCCCATTTTGTACTCTTGCCCTGGGTTTTTGTTTCCCAGGTGCATTACTTTGCACTTCTTTATGTTGAATCTAAGCTGCCATACATTTGACCATTCCTCCAACCTTGCCAAGTCCCTTTTCATCCTTTCCACCCCACCTTGCGTATCAACCCTGTTGCAGATATTTGTGTCATCTGCAAAGAGACATACTTTTCCTTCCAGTCCCTCTGCAATGTCACTTATAAAGACATTAAAAAGGACCGGCCCCAGTACTGAACCCTGCGGTACCCCACTAGTAACCCCCCTTTCTTCACTGTGGACTCCATTTATTATTACACTCTGTGTCCTGTTGTCCAGCCAGTGTTTTACGCAGGTTACCACCCTAGGACCCACTACCAGGCTGGCTAATTTGTTTATTAATCTTTTGTGCAGGACTGTGCCAAATGCCTTGCTAAAGTCTAGGTAGGACATGTCCACAGCCCCTCCCTGGTCTACTACTTTGGTCACCCAGTCAAATAAATCAATTAGATTTGTCTGACATGACCTTCCTGCTGTGAACCAATGCTGCCTTGGGTCCTGTGCCCCACTGGCCTCTAAGTACTCAACAATTCTTTCCTTCAGAAGTGATTCAATCATTTTCCCTACCACTGAGGTCAAACTGACAGGTCTGTAGTTTTCTGCCTCTGTCCTGCTCCCACGTTTGTGAAAGGGAATCACATCCACCTTCCTCCAGTCCTCAGGTACCACACCATCCTCCCATGATTTATTAAAAACAGTAGTCAGTGGTGTTACTAGTTCTTCCATTAGTTCTTTTAGAATTCTGGGGTGAATCCCATCAGGCCCCATTGCTTTATCGACCTTCAGTTTGAAGAGTTCTTTCAGAACCCTTTCTTCTGTGAAAGGACTAATATCAACCTCCCTTTCCAAAGTGCTTCTATTGACTGGATTAGGTATCTCCCCCTGCTCTTCCATTGTGAATACTGAGCAGAAGTATTCAAGTGTCTGTATCTAACAGCTATCCTATGCCCAAGATAGATGATTTGGTGGACAGACTGGGAAGTGTCAAGTAGATTAGTACTCTTGCTCTCACAAAGAGTTGATGGCAAATTCTCCTGACTAAAGAATCTGGAGACAAAACTGCATTTTCCACTCCAATTGGCTTTTATCAGTTCACTACAACCTGTTTGGTTTACATGGCGCGCATCTGCTATATTCCAGCAGTACATGGATGTAATTCTAGACGATCATACTGGTTATTGTGCTGCTTACCTGGATGATGTGGTGTAGAGTCCAAACAGGAAAAGTCACCTGGAACACCTACAAGCAGCTATCTAATCTATTAAAAATGCAGGTCTGACCATTGATCCTACCAAGTGTGCATTGGGCATGTGGGAAACCAGATATTTGGGTTATGGGAAAGTAAAGCCAGAGATTTCCAATACAGAAGCTGTAGCTAACAGGGTATGCCATCTCTAGGTCTACACTTTTACCATGACTGACATTACAGTGACAACAGTGTCAGGTTGCTGTAATGTCGGCATGGGACTGGCACTGCTTTCTGAGGGTCTTGCACCCCCCCTACCCAAATCAACTCAGACTTGGAGTTGATTATTACAGTTACTGGGGGTGCAGGGGACAGAGTCCCCTGCATGCATGGTAGAAAACAAAGACGACAGTGAACCTCTTTATGCTGATCGCAGTTGTGGTTGACATAAAGGAGTCACTGTAATGTTGGTCGACAATGAAATTGTTGACCAATCATCATGGATCCTAGTTAACAGTTCTGTTCCTAAAAAAAGAAACCTGTCATGTCATTATTAGGGCTGGCTGGTTACTACTGGAGATTTGCTCTCAACTTTGCCCAGTTAGCTACTCCCCTCATTAAAATCATGAAGAAATGGTACCTAAATAATGTGAAATGGTCCCCAGAATGTGATGTCTTTTCATGCCATCAAGGCTACATTATGTTCAGCCCCTGTTTTAAGAAGTCCAGACACTGAAAAACAATTTCTGTTACACACAAATGCTTCAGAGGTAGGCCTAGGTGCAGTCCTGAGTCAGAATATAGATAGGAAGGAACATCCCATTCTGTA
This sequence comes from Neoceratodus forsteri, assembly GCA_016271365.2. NCBI lineage: Eukaryota > Metazoa > Chordata > Ceratodontiformes > Ceratodontidae > Neoceratodus > Neoceratodus forsteri. Next base: position 1,558,367,692 of record CM057455.1, read on the forward strand.
TACCTGTAGGACGTTGCATGACAGGGAGGGAAAGTACTCTACTATTGAAAAAAGAATGCCTTGCTGTGAAATGGGTAGTGGAGTCCCTGAAGTTTTATTTTAATTTTTTTTTTTTTGCCAGGAGCTGACTTTGTACTAATAAGAGATCACAATCCTCTCTGTTGGCTTGACCAAATGAAGGATACAAATCCCTGAATCACAAGGTGGTACCTGGCACTACAGCCTTTTAAATTCAAAGTGATGCACACATCTGGAAAAGATAATGCCAATGCTGATTTTCTGTCAAGATATGGTTCATAAATTGAGAATTCAGAAAATTCAAAAAATGTGTGTGCTTAACTGAAATGTTTGCTGTAACAGGTGTCATGAAAAAGGGATACTACATATGCAAAGAACTGTAAATGGTCTAAGGTAATGGTAAAAGAACTAACAGAAGGTGTGGAAACCTGTTTTTAAACAGAAAAAAACAGGTTCCCTGTTAAAGGGGGGGGTATGTGATAGGGGTGTATAAGACCCTGTTCCATTTGTTATACAGAGATTGTTAAAAGCAAGGATCTATTCTTCTGTCCTCTCCTATTCTGTCACTTGTCTATCTCTTGTATGTCCAATTGCACAATCAAATTTTCCTTGTGGAACCACAGAACTGGCCACTCCAATGGTCCCACACTTCCTCCTGTTAGCTCCCTTCCTTTACTTGCTGTTTTTGTTCTTTCTTTCACCCCTTGAGTCTCTGTGGTTAAAACCTATATGTGAATCTATATGTGAAACTAAGATCTCTTGGTTTGAAAATGTTTATTGTTATGTTGTTGAAATTAATTGCAGAAAGTTGTTTGGGGTTTATTAGAAAAGATAGCAAGCTGGAACACAGGAGGTTGGCCTTGAGAAACCTTTTGACCTTCCACAAGCTTGTTTGCAGAGTTGTCAGCAGGAAAACCAGCCAGAATGTCTTAATTGGCTGCACCAGTTGAGAAGACTAGATATACTTGTCACAGAAAAGAAACTGACAAAGTGTGGTACATTGTGTGAAAACAGGAGATATAGCGTAAAAGAACAAAATGCCAAATTTAATTGCAGGGTGAGAACATCTTATAAAAAGACAGCAATGTTTGTTTAGAGAGTGAGAGAGATATTGAGATTTAGAGATACTCTCAGATGAAGGACTTTGTTTTGTTTGCCTGTGTAGGAGCTATCCTATACAATTTTATTTTTTTGTTATTGATAATAAAATGCTATTTGCAAATTATATGACTTCTGGTTTACCTATGCTTCTGGATCTGTGCCTCAATGATATCTACAACACCTCCACTGCTTCTTTTTTCTCCAGGTGTCCCTGCACTTCTGTGGCCTTCCCTCCGTTACATATAGTGCAAACCTCTTCTCCCTTCCCTATTTCTCTTGAATAGAGAGTAACCTGGTATGGCCATGTCCCAGTTGTGGCTGTCAGTGCACCATGACTCTGTTATGGCAACCAAATCAAAGCCCTCTGCTATGATGGTCTCCAAGTCTGGAATTTTATTGGTGCACATGGCTCACCATACCTTACTCCCTTCCTGCTTGCCTCCCTGCTTCCCCCTCCTGCCTGTGTTGTTCCCTGATGCTCACCCTCATCTACCTCTTCCCTTGTTAACTTCTATTGAATGTGGATTAGAATTCAAACAGCAAAATATTAATACTAGAGGACATCCACTTCAATTAGGAAGAAGCAAATTTAGAACGCAGAAAAGGGCCTCTTATTTCTCACAAAGAGTAGTCAGACCTGGGAACAGTTTGCCTCTGGAAGTTGTTATTAGTTCAAATAAACATACATTTAAAAACAGGCTTGATAGGTACTTGTTGTCAAATTTAAATGCCTCAATCTATATATAGTCTAGGGGCCCCATGGGTCTAATGGCCTTCTGCTCCCTACTGCTTCCTAGTATGATTCTTAGTATGTTCCTGTCTCCTTTACTCCTTCCTTGCTTCCCTGATTTATACCCCCTTGTTCTCTGCCTTGTGCCCATCCCTGTCTTCTTGTACTCCTGCCCTTGGGGAGTTTCATCCCCTCAGGCTCTCAATCCCCACTGCTTCATCATTTGGAGGGAGCAACTGTTGCCTCCCTTTGTTCTACAGCCTCCTCCCAGCTAACTTAAATACTCCAAACCCAGGTGGACACTTGACAGGGTCCATGGGGGTTTTGGAACACCCGATGGAAAATCATTTCCACTTGGCTGTGTATGCGTTCCTGGTAGAAGGTTTATGTGCAGCCAAGAGTATTTCAGAGACCCTCTGAGGTGCTATAAACCTGTTCACTTCTATTTCTTTAAGAGTCATGCATGAAGGTGAAGGGAGTGCTGTTTGAGGTGTACTAGCTGGGCCTTAGCTTGGGTCAACAAGTCCATCCAGAGTGGCAGAATCCGTGGTTTGCTGACCAACAGGTGATCCAACAGAGAAAATATATCTGCTGTGGCCAGTAGAGGGCTACTAGGATCATCTGGCTCCCATGTGCCTTTATCTTGAACAGCACTCTGAGTGAGAGGGACTGGAGGGAATGAATACAGAAACAAATTGTACCATGGCAGCCTGAATGCATCTTAACAAAAAACACCAGGTCCTATATTTCTGAAGCAGAATCAAGGCAGTTTAGCATTGAAAAGGGTACACAAAAAGGTCAACAACTGGTGTGTCCTACTCGCTAAAAAGTGATCTCACAATGTCTGGTGTTAGTGACCACTCATGAGGATCTGCTGTTGTTCAGCTTGGTCCATCTGCCAGGGTCTTTTGTACTCTCAGCAGATACATTGCTTAGAGCAGGATCCCCTGCTCTAGGCACAATTCCCACACTCTCATTGTCCCCTTGCAGAGAGGGCAACAGCTTGCTCCCCTTGTCTGTTAAAGTACATGCCAGACTTGTCCATCTAGAGGAAAGCCAGGTCCACAACAGCTTTCAGACCATAAAGAGCTGCATGTGTCTCTACCACATTTATGTGGAGATGTGTTTCTGATAAGTCTCAGTCCCCTTGTGTCTGGAGACCTTGGCAATGTTCTCCCCTTTCCAGTAAGGAGGTACCTGTGCTGAGTTTCACCTCTGGCTTTGGTGGGAGAAGGGGAAGCACTGGAGGAGGTTCTACACTGACTACCACATCAGAGACCTCACCAGAGGTTTGGTCACCTGAATGTGGTAGTTCTGAGGGTGTGATGCATGATACCATTGGATACTGAATATCCACTGAATTGTTCTCATGTGCAGCCTTGTTAGGGTACAGTGAACACAACTGATGCCACGAGACTAAACATGCATTGCATGGAATGAGTTGGCACAGTTTTGTGCTCCATAATGAAGCAAACTACCTGTAAGATTGCTTGTACTCTGCTATCTGGAAGGAAGGCCCAAGCATGGGTTGTGTTCCGAACAGCTCCTATGAAAAGAAGGGAGGGCACCAGCTGAGACATGGTAAATTTCAGCAGAACTCCCATGGATGTCAGAAATAGAGAAGCAGTGACTGACTACTCTGTCTCCTGTCTGAACAGGCTTGTTAAGCCAGTTGTCCAGATACAGTAAAGTTTGTAGTACTAGCTTTCTGAGATACACTGAGTATTGCAAGCATTTATAAAGACTTGGATCACCAAGGAAAGCCAAAGGGTGAGACATTGAAATGGTAATATTGCCCGTTCTTGAAGAACTGGAGGTACTTGTGGTGGTTGGGGTGCACTAGTATATGCTGGTATGCATCTACATATCCAGAGATGCTAGACAATCCTGTTTAAGATACAGGAGCAAGGATTCCACAGACAGCATTTTGAATTTTTCTTGATCGATGTATTTGTTTAGATTTTTTGAGATCGAGAATGGGGCACATGCCCTTTCTTCGGTACCAGGAAGTAGTGGGACTAGAATCTTTTGTTCCATCCTGACTCTGGCACTATTTTCACTGATATTTCTCTGCTGGTCCACAATCTCCTGTGGCAGTAGCTCTGACATATGAGCTGTCAAGGAGCATTGCCTACTAGGTGGATTGTCCTGGGAGTTTCCAATAATTCCAGGAGGTACCCCTCCTAGATGATCCTTAAGACCCATTTTTCCATTACAATGGATTCCCACTGGCAATAAAACTAGGTGAGGCACCCCTTACTTGGGAGGAGTGATCTACCTCAGGCAGCTGAAGCAGACCTCAGGCTGTAGCTTCAGATGGTGGCACTGAGCACTTTTTTTGCCTGTGCCTTCAACTCTGCTTTCTTTTAGGCCTGGGGAGGCTGGTATCTACTGTTGGGGCCTCCCCTGCCCTTGCCATGAAAGAAATGCTTGTTATAGGAGTCGTGTTCTCTACCCCTCTGTGGGTTGTAGAGAACCAGCCTGAAAATCTAAACAGTCTTTCTTACTTCATTAGACTCTTTAAGCAACTGCTCCACCTGCTGTCCAAACAGATAGGTACCATCGAAGGGCACATTCATGATCTGTTGTTGGATGTCCAGGGTGAAACCAGCAGTCTGCAGCCATGAGTTCCACCTGATGTGAGCACCTGCACCCACGGAGCAGGCTGCTAGATCAAAGCCATCCATAGAGGCTTTAATCTGGTGGCTGTTGGATTCAATACCTTAAAAGCTATCAGTATTTCTTGTTTCACCTCTGTATCTGGCAGAGCCTCTGTCAGAAATCTGGGCTTGCACTAGAGGGAGTATGTGTACTTAGAGAAATGCCCCTTGTAGCTAGCTATCTTCATACCAAGGGTAGCTGAGCTACAGACCCGCTTGCTCATTGTGTCTGCCTTGTGTGACTCCTTGTTAGTGGGGTGCACAGTGACTTATTTGGGTATTATTACTTTGTCATTTTGGCCAAAATGACAATGGCATCTGCAATTGGGTCAGTGATTTAGGTGCCACATATTTTTTGTGTGCCTGTTTGAGGATGGCTACCACAGTAGCAGGCCTCCTCCAAACCACTTTATGGAGAGTCTCTAAGGCTGGCTGGATGGGAGAAACTAGGAAGACCAGAATTATAGGCATGTTTAGAAACTCCAGTTGGAGGCACCAAACCTGGTCTATGGCTGCAGGCTCAAAATTCAAGGCAGTATATATGTTTTTGAGCAGAACCTAAAAGAAGAGATCCTCCCAAGGTATGGTTACAGGAACTGGTTCAGGATTCTCTGGAACATAGCTTGAATCCTCATCCTCCACATTGGTGATGATGAGGTCCAGATAAGACTCATCTCCTATCCCTAGAGGGTAGAAGGGGGACCCTAATGAGTGATGGCACCAGCCACTGCCTTGGCAACACAGGGGACACTGGACTCAACACAGGAAACTGTCTTGGGAACAGCACTGACAGCGGCACTGAAGACGACTCTGGGATCAGCACTGAGGGCCTACACTGCACTGAAGGCAATACCAGCATAGGAATAAAGGCAGGCCCCAAAAGGCCTAATATTGTTATCAGACTTGGTACCGACAATGGTGTCAAGGTTCTTGCTGGCCTTGAAGGAGCTGGCGGCAGCACCGTGGCTGTCCCTGTCTCCAGAGTGGCCAGAGATGACACCATAAAAAGATGACCCCAGCACACAGGCCACAGTCTAAGTCAGTTGTGCACCCAAGTCTGATATTGAAGAGGGCACTGGCTCAACCAACCCTGAAGGGCCAGGAGCTGGCACCAATAACTGCACCACTGAACTCATATGTTGCACCTACTGCTCCATATGAGCAGCCCAATGGCCAACTGGCCACCAAAATCCCCACTATTCAACAGAGATGAGCACTGGGATGGAGACCATGACACTGCAGGCCTAGGCATCCCAGTTGTCATTGGTGGTGGCAGTGAGGTACCAGAGTCCACAGGAGTTAAATGTCTCACAGTAAGATGACCTTTGACCAGTACCTTTTCTTCCCCTTATGTTTTCTGTGGGAAGAGGTTGAGGCTGAGTGGTGCAAAGACCCTGATGCCAAGCATCTAAGGGATCTGGACCATTTATTTTTGTGACTTCAAGAAGACTGTCCATCCTCCCAGGTGCTGGACTTCCCATTGCCAGAACACCTGCCCAAAGAGAGGTAGTGGCTGGACATAGCTCCGTTGCTGGAGCAACTTTTCTTTTCAAGCTTCCTACCTTCTTTCATGGTTAATTGTTTGCATAAGGAAAGGCTGAAAGAAAACTAGAACTCACTGAATAAACTCAACTGAATTGAAAAGCAAAATAAACTCTAATAAATTTTAATCTAGAACTGAAGAATTGAATGCTGTCATCATAAGAACAGTAAAATCTGGCATCGATGAGGACAGTGGTGACTTTGCTGCACACTTGATGACTGGAAGAAAGGAACAAATGCAGTTGGAGCTGGTGCCCCTGTATACCAGTGTGCATGTGTGGTGCCATGCACACAAGGCCTACTCATGTCACCCGCCCCCACAAGAAAAGTTCTGGCTCCTGGGGGGTCCAATTGCCACTGACTTAGACCCATTAGTATGACTCTAAGGAGAAGACTGATTCATACCTCTCAACCTCTTGCCTCACGAATCAGGGACAAGGATTAAAAAAATCAGGGACAAAGACTGCAAATCAGGGACACATCTTAAAAATTGGTAATATTTACCCAGAAACCTGATAGAATAAGGGGATTAGTGTAAGATGCCTTTTCTGAAGAAGAACAAGTCTGTAACTTTAATGTTTGACATTATTTTTTTATTACAATCCCTACTGTTCAGTCACAAAAAGACACATTTTATGAAGCACAGAGGAAAATGTTGAGGCAAAATCAGGGACATCCCAGAAAATTAGAGACAGTTGAGAGGTATGGATTGATTATTGGAAGATCAGGACAGACTCTGGAAAGGTTAATTTCTTCTTGAAGGGGATAATGGGCTAGAGGATGGGCATGCCAACTTTTTCTGATGTTCGGAATGGTGGTTCAAATGTTTGCTGGTTTAGTGCCAGTTTGGCAAGTTATGAAGTTTTGCATCAAAATTGCATGCATGTGATATATTGTGCATCAAAGTAACACGTGCAAACTTTACTTCACACTCTTTTTGCATGCATGGTTCATGCACCAGAATGTATACAAAAAAAACTATATGGCAGTTTTGTGACAGGGCTGAATAAGACCCTGTCACATTTGTTATGCAGAAAGAGTTAAAAGCAAGGATCTGTTCTAGCCTCTCCTTTTCTGTCTCTTGTTTGTCTGATTGTGCATATTTTCTTGTGAGTCATATGAAGTGATCACTCTGACAGTCTCACGATCCTCCCCCCATTATCTCCCTTTCTTCACTGCTCTTTCTGACTTTTCTTCCCCTTTGAGTAACTGTGTATGTGAATCTTTATGTGAAACTGGGTTCTCTGGTTTGATAGTATATATAGCTATATTGTTGAAATAATTAAAAAATGCTATTTGGAACTCAGCAGGCTACCTTGAGATGAAGTCTGACTGCCATGAGCTCATTTGCAGAGTTGTCAACAAGAGATCAGTTCTGGGACTCAGTGTTCTGTTTTGTTGCACCTGTAAGAAAAGAAACTGACAAGAACTCTGATACATTTTGTGAGAAACAAGATGTCTCTTAAAAAGCTCAGGATGCAGAAGTTTATTGCCAGGAAAAAGACACTGTATATAAAGTGAGCAATCTTTTGTTAGAGAGAGAGATAGACTGAAATTGAAAAGAAATCCTCAGATGAAGGACTTTGTGCAGCCATTGTAAAGCACTGTCCTAAACAATTTTCTTTTTTATTTTACTGTTATTGATAATAAAATGCTACATGTGGATTTTATAACTGCTCCTGGTTTTCCTACACTTCTTGACCTGCGTCTCAATGACAGACGGTGTGAGCAGTGGGTTTACACCATGCAAACTCTAAGCCAGGAGTTTGGTGAGTGGATACTAGACCTGGTACCAGGGAAGCATAGAAGAGAAGTGTGGAAACTGCAACAGCAAGCCCAGGAGTGATTACCAGAAGAATGTCAGCAAAACTAGAAGCAGAAACAAAAGTCCAAACAGAGACTGTACAGCTGGAACCAGTGATGAAAGAAGAACAGGCAGAGACAGACCCTGAAGGCATGCCTGCTTTCTTCAAATGGTGGGATATGCAACAAAGAGAGAGAAGCAGAGAAAAGAGGAGATGCAGCAACAGGAGCAGAACAGAAGACCTGCAGCAACAGGAGCAGTGATGACTAGATGCCTTGCAGGCTATCAGAGCTGGAGGATATGGCACAGATCCAGCAACAAAACACAAACAACTTAAAGACAAACTTATAAAGTTGTGTCCCTCAGATGATATGGAAGCATACCCAACAACTTTTGAGAGGATTGCCATAGCCTGCCAGTGGCCAAAGCAGCAGTGGGCAATCAGGCTGGTACCTTACCTGACAGGTAAAACCCAATTTGCCTACAGTAATATGGACACTACATATCAGAAAACTATGACCTTGTGAAAAGAGAAATTCTGAAAAGATAAGACGTCTCAGGAGACCTACAGGCAAAGATTCCAGTCCCTGAAGTACCACACAGTCGACAATCATCCAGAAGCCTTCACCAGGCTCAGAACTCATTTTTAAATGACTCCAATCAGAGGGCAAAACTGTCCCACAGATCATCTACATATTTGCAATGGAGCAATTCATTAACATCTTGCCTACAGACTTGCAGCTTTGGGTAAAAGAACACCGACCATAAAGTGGGGAAAAGGCTGTTTCTTTGGCTGAGGACTATCACGTGACCAGAAAGACACTCCAGCAGTGAAATAACAGCCAAGGAATGACTCTCTTTTTCCTGATTTAACTCCAGGTCAATTAAGAACTCTGGTGGGGATAACAAATCTGCACCAAAGACTATATTTGCTATAACTGTAACAAGCCATGCCATATTACAAGAGACTGCTGTAAAAATAAGGAAGGCAACACTGGAACAAACTTGGCCTTAGCTAGTTGGGGCAAGTACTTAACAGATGTGAAAGTGGGGGATAAGTCAGTGAAGGAACTTATAGATTTAGGAAGGAGACAGACCCCAGTGCAGGTTGAAATTCTGGGGAAAACACTATGCAAAAGGATCAGGTACTGGGGCCATCTGCATCCATGGGGACATGAAATACTATCCCACCACCCAAGTGACTCATTAATGGGATGTCACACCAAACAAAAGTGGAGTAGTACCTAAGTTACCTGTAGCTGTGATTACTGGAAAAGACATTCCAGGATTTGTGAAGTTAATCACAGAGGAAGCAAAAGCTGCAGTTTCAGCAGCTGTGATGGAAAGAGCACAGGCAAAGAAAATCTCAGATGGTGCGGACACTTTCCCTTTGGATGACTTTGATGTGGACTTGTTTGAGACTAGCTCCCATGATCCAGAAATCCAGGAAAGAATAAAAAAGACACCTGAAAAAAGAGTGGCATCAAAAGACTGATGGACATGAGGGGCTAATCTATGAAAAGGCTGAAACTAAATTGATAACTGAAAGTGATTTTGTTTTTGAGTAAGCTAATGATGTTTCTCACCAAGGTTACTTTAAGCATATGGGGTGAAACAAAAAGAGGGTGAACCTATGTTTAAAAAATATAACGGGTTACTGTACATTGGGTTAATCCTCAGGCACAGGAACAGATAGAACAATTGGTCATACCAAAAAAGTACAGAATTGACTTGTTACAGATAGTACATGATAGTCCTATGGGTGGTCACTCAGGGAGGGATCGCACCCTTGCCAGATTGCTGTACAGATTTACTGGCCTGGGATTCATGAAGATGTTGCTACCTATTGCAGTTCTTGTGCTGAATGTCAGAAAGTAGCCCCAGTGACTGAAAAAGACAAGGTGCCCCGGTGCCCCTACCCTTGTTAGATATGCCTTTTGAGAGAAGTGCAATGAATGTGGTTGTCCCTTAGACAAAAGTAAAAAGGGAAATCAATTCATTTTGGCTACATGTTACCCAGAGGCCGTTCCCATGTGTACTGTTACAGCCCCAAAAATGACAGCAGAGCTGGCCACATTTTTCAGCAGTGAAGGCATACTTAGAGATTATTACTGATCAGGGTACTAATCTTGATGCTGCATTACTGATGGAGCTGTACAGACTACTAGATATCACTGCCATAAAGCCTCTCCTTATCGCCCTCAGATGGTTTTGTTGAGCATTTTAATTAAACTCTAAATGTATGTTAAAAAAGGTTTGTAAAAGGGGAAGGGAAAGATTGTGACCAATACTTACCTTACCTGCTTTTTGTTTACAGAGAAGTGTCACCTGTCTCAACAGGTTTTTCACCATTTGAAATGCTGTATGGTAGACAACCTAGAGGGACACTAGCTGTAATAAAAGAAACATGGAAAGATCACCCCACTCAGAAAAGATCTATTACATCTTATATGTGTGTCTTGAGAAAGAAATTGGTAAAATACGTTAAAATCACCCATAGTAATCAGGAAGTGGCCCAACAGCAGAAGAAGGTGTATTGTGACCATGGGGTAATAGAAAATGTTTTTTGAGCCAGGTGAAAAGATCTTGCTAGTGTTACCCACTACAGAAAATAAACTGTTAATGAAGTGGCAAGGGCCTTATAAGTGGCTAGATGTACTGATACAGTTAACTGTGAGATTGAGACACCAATATGAAAAATCCTATCAAGATATACCATGCTAACTTCCAGAAGAAATGGGCTGAAAAAAAACACCAAAGGCTGCTTTGTTAGTTTTACCAGAAACTGATAAAGAAAATATTGATATAGCTTATGACAGATTGGAACAGACTGTAACTCGTGGTGCTGTAAAGGTGAATGTTTCCTTAACTTCTGAACAAGCCACATAAATTTGGAACTTGGCAAAGGCATTTAACAGTACTTTTACCACAATGCCAGGCCAAGCAAAAGGTGTCGGGCATGTAATAGTGACATGGAATGCTCACCCTATCAGACAAAAGACATACAGATTACCAAAGTGGTTAAGAGCAGAGGTGGTTAAGGAAATAGAAAAAAATGAAATGGGTATCATAAGAGAGTAGAGAAGTGATTTGTCATCACCAGTGGTGATGGTAAATAAAAAAGAATGAGGTGTAAGAATCTACCTTGACTTTAGGAAACTTAATCAAGTGTCTGAATTTGGCGATTCTTCTATGCCCAGGATAGATGATTTGGTGGATGGATTGGGAAGTGCCAAGTACAGCAGTACCCTCAATCTTACCAAATGTTACTGTCAAATTCCCCTAGCTAAAGAATGCAGAGACAGAACTGCATTTGCCATTCCTATTGGATTCTATCATTTCACCACCATGCCATTTGGTTTACATGGTGCTCCCACTACATTCCAGTGGTACACTGATGTAATTTTAGCTACTCATACTGGTTATTGTACTGCTTACCTGGATAATGTTGTGGTGTACATTCCAGACTGGAAAAGCTACCTGGAACACCTACGAGCAGCTGTCCAGTCTATTAGAAAGGCAAGTCTAGCCATTAATCCTACAAAATGTGGATTGGGCATGCAGTAAACCAAATATTTGAGATATGTTTTGGGAAATGAAGAAGTAAAGCCAGAGATTTCTGAGGTAGAAGCTGCAGCTAACAGTCCTGTCCCTAAAACAAAGAAACATGTCAGGTCATTTTTGGGGATGGCTGGTTACTATTGGAGATTTGTACACAGCTTTTCCCAGTTAGCTACCCCCTCCATGAACTCATGAAGAAATGGTGCCCAAATGATGTGAAATGGGCCCCAGAATGGGCCATCCAGGCAATATTATATTCAGCCCTTGTTTTAAGAAGCCTAGACTCTGAGAAACCAATTTTTGTTACAGACAGATGCAACAGAGGTAGGCCTAGTCTTGAGTCAGAATATAGATGGGAAGGAAGATCCCATTCTATATATCAGTAGAAAATTGCATGACAGACAGAAAAGGTACTCCACCATTGAAAAGGGATGCCATGCAGCAAAATGGGCAATGGAATCCCTTCAGTTTTATTTGCTAGGAACTAACTTTATACTTGTAACAGATCATAATCCTCTCTGTTGGCTTAATCAAATGAAGGATAAAAATTCCAGAATCACAAGGTGGTATCTGGCACTATAAACATAAAAGCTGATGGCAGAGAAAGGCCACATGGCCCATCCAGTCTGCCCTTTTTTGTTGCATTGCTTATATTGTAGACCGTTCCAGGTCTATGGCACTTTCTATGCTACCCCTTACCTATCCTTTATGACTCCCTTGTGCTTATCCCAGGCTTTTTTGAATCCACCAATGTTTTTGTCCCCACAACCTTTGCAGGAAGACCATTACAGGCATCCATCACCCCTTCTGTGAAGAAGTATTTCCTCACATCTGTCTTAAACCTTCCCCCTCCAGCTCCATACTGTGACCCCTTGTTCTAGAGCACCGTTTCCTCTGAAAAATACCTCTGACTTGTACCTGATTCACCCCTGCAAGGTATTTAAAGGTTTCAGTCATACACCCCTCCTCTCCTCCAGGGTGTACATGTTTAATTCCTTTAGCCTCTTCTCATAGAACATTTGATGTAGACCTGTACCATCTTGGTAGCCCTCCTTTGGACAGCCTCTATCCTGTCTATGTCCTTCCTGAGATGTGGCCTCCAAAACAGGACACAGTACTCCAGCTGGGGTCTTATTGAAGACCTATATAATAGTGACACCACTTTCCTCTTCCTTCTGGTAATACTCCTACCTATGCATCCCAGCATCCCAGTAGCTCTCTCCATTGCTTTGTCACATTGTCTGACCACCTCTAGGTCATCCGATATGATTATGCCCAGGTCTCTTTCCTGCTTGGTTGCTGCTAGTATCTCTCCCCTCATTTTGTACTGCACCCTAGTGTTTCTGTGACCCAAGTGCATTATTCTGCACTTTTTTTTAAATTTAACCTTAGCTACCAAATGTTTGACCAACCCTCCAGTCGTTTCAAGTTTCTTTCCATCCTTTGCACCCCCTCCAGAGTGTACACTCTTTTGCAGATCTTGGTGTCATCCACAAAGAAGCAGACCTTCCCTTCCAGTTCTTCTGTGATGTCACTAATGAAAATATTAAAGAGGACTGGCCCTGGTACTGACCCCTACGGTGCCCCGCTGGTCACTCTCCCCTTCTCAGAGTGAATTCCATTTACCACCACCCTGTGCCTCCTATCCCCTAACTATGTTATGTTTCTGTGTTCTGAAAACAGAGATACTGCATCTGTACAGAACTGTAAAGGTTATAAGGTAATGTTAAAAGAGAATTAAAAGAAAGTTTTGGAAATGTTTTTTAAAACAGGTTCCCTCTTAAAGAGGGGGTTATGTGACAGGGTTGAATAAGACACTGTTCCATTTGTTGCTGTTCTGTCCTCTCCTTTTCTGTTTTTTGTCTGATTGTTCAATCTAATGTTCTTATAATATCTAGGAACTGATCATTCTGACAGTCTCATGATCCCCTTCCCCACTACCTCCCTGCCTTCACTTGTTGTTTCTGTCTTTTCTTCCCCTTACTTATCGGTGGTTATAAAAATATATGTGGATCTTTATGTGAAACTGGGTTGTCTGGTTTGATAATGTATATAGTTATATTGTTGAAATGATTGCAAAAGCTATTTGGAACTCAGGAGGTTTACTCTGAGATGCAGTTTGACCTCCATGAACTCTTTTTGCAGAGTTGTCAACAAGAGATCAGTTCTGGGATACAATGTGCTATTTTGTTGCACCTGCAAAGAAAGAAACTGACAATAACTCTGATACATTTTGTGAGAAACAGGATGTCTCTTAACGAGCTCAGGATGTAGGAGTTAATTGCCAGGAAAATACATTATATATCAGGACAGCAATATTTTGTTAGACAGAGAGACTGAGACTTGAAATTAAAAAGAAACTCTCAGATGAAGGACTTTGTTTACTTTGTTTGTACTACCTTTGTAAAGTACTATCTTGAACAATTTTATTGTTTTATTTTACTGTTATTGATACTAAAACACTACTTGCAAATTTTATAACTTCTCCTGATTTTCCGATACTTCATGACCTGCGCCTCAATGACAAATTTGTGCAGACAGAAAAAAAATGGGGCCCTGAATCTCATTTGTTAATGGGGATGTCTCTGAATTCATGCCATTGTACTGTAATAAGAAGCCACATATTCAAAACCAGTGTTACAGTGCCAATTTGCTTTCCACATGAACCTGCTAAAATTAAAGTTACTTACCATAACTGCTGATCCTCCAGAATATCTTCACCATTGATTACCACTTGTAGGTCTAGGTGGGGGCACTAGGATCCCATAGGAATAAAGCTTTTGGCCAGGTGGATGGCCATGGCTACTGGGCATGGCGTCTGCACAGCCCCCACATGGTGATGCACACTGGCCATTAACCATTGGCTGGCCTCTTCACTAATCTCAGTTCTGTTCACCAGGAGAGAAACAAATAGAGAAAAATAAAGAGAGGGCTAAAAAAACTCACCAACCCATAGGAACAGGTAAAGTAAACAACAACAATATAAAACCCAACTACCAAATTCTGGATAGCGAGAGGTGCACACTAGGTAGCACTAGGAGTAGTTGGGTATGGAACCAGAGACTCACACCACTAGCCAGACAAAAGATGGATCATGATTTCAAGACAGCAGCCCTTAAGAATGTGGCTCTGGCAGAAAAAAATACTAAGAGGGGGATGCCCAAATTGGGACCCCTTGTAACTGAGATGGCACAAATGTGCCAAAATAGAAGTGAACCACATAGACTCCTAGAAGACAATCTCATACCACCAGAAAGAGGACTGACTGAAAAATCAGTTAATCTATGCCCCCTTTTCAAACAGGAAAAGGGAAGGAGAGACTCTCTGGTGCATGCAGAGCTGTATGACTGAATAGCTCAAGGAGATGAGATGTGTCCGTCTTCCAGATTACCCCTAAAGATAGAGAACTAATGGCACAGCTGTCACAGAAGAGAAAGGGCATATCAGCCAAAGATAATTTGGCATAAGCAGAAGAAAAAAAATATAAGAAAAGTGACGTGCTTTCCCCTGCAAAAATGGATGTACTGTACCTCGTGTAAGAGATGGTGTGACATGCTCCAATCCAATGCACAGCACTCCTTCACAGACAGTGCTGCTATCAAGTGGAGTTAGATTGGAATAGTGCCCTGGGACACAGGTCACATGTATTTATTTATTTATTAAAATGTTTCACCAGGAAAAAACATACTGAGTCCAAATAGTTCATTTCCAGATGTGTTCTGAGGGAAGGGGAGAAGGATGGGCTTAAAGTAAATGTGTGATGTAACATAGTGGGCTTCATAGCCTGCTACCCTGGGGTGACAATAGCCCCTCTGTGTTAAAATGAGAAATTTTAATGCACTGGTTAAAGTTTTGGAAGGGACTGTAATTGTGGCCAAACTGCCAGCCAGCCAGCCAGCCGATCCCTTTCCGCTTCCTAGTCTGCCGTCTCCACCTCTGCATGCCCCCCCCACACATTTTGTGATGTTTAACCAGGAAGAGCTCGGAGACACGCCCCATACAAGTCTACGGGGTTAGTTTTCAGAACATTTTTACCAACCTTAAACTACCTATTGATAAAAATGAAAGCCACCACTCAAGTAATAGGGACCCTTTTAGTTGAGCAGTGGCTTTCATGTTTATCAATAAGTAATTTAAAGTTGTGTAAAAACATTCTGAAAACTAGCCTCATAGACATGTATGGGGAACATCCCCGCACTCTCCCTGGTTAAGTGTCACAAAATGGGGGAGCATGAGGGCGGAGCAGGCAGACTAGGTAGTGGGAAGGGATTGGCTGGCTGGCAGTTCAGCCACAATTACAATCCCTTCCCAAATTTAAACCAGTGCATTGAAGTTTCTCATTTTAACACAGAGGGGTTATTGCTGCACCAGGGTAGTGGGCTATGAAGCCCAAAATGTGTTTTTTTAAATCACAACTTCACTTTAAGAACATTTGATAAAATATGTACAATTGCACAGACTGAATTATAGAGAATACAATCAGTACAGAGAAGGAATATTATATACAGATCACAACAGAAGATAGGCAGGTATGTACAATAAGTGCAAAATGCAGAGGCAGCAGTTGGGTACAATGGATTCATGCAATGTAATGGTAGGTATTTACAATAAGTGCAGTGTACAGTGGCAGTAGTTTGGTTCCTGAGGTCAGGGGGAGGGTCAGCATACAGTTAAGGACAGTGGAAGGAGGGAGAGGAGTGGGAACGGAGAAGAGAGATTAGTGAGGGTTTTGAAGAGGTTGAGCGAATGATTAATGGGAGAGAATTCCAGAGTTTAGATAAGCTGAAAGAGAAGGCTGATTGACCAGGAAGAGTTTTCCAGGAAGGAAGCTTGATGGTGCGAAACCCAGAGTTTTGGAGGGAGTAGGAGGAGGGGGTGGGTGGATGGAAGGAGTAGGGAGTCAAGATGGGGGGGAAGGGAGGGTAGCCAGAGTTTGGAGGTTAAGGAGACACAGTGGGACAGACAGTGATCCTCCAGGGAAGGGAGGGAGAGTACAGTGGTGGGTGCAGGTAGGGCAGTTAAGAGCAAAGTGGCAGAAGGCATGGAAAAGAGGATCCAGTCTGGCCAGGGTGGATTTAGGGGCAGCACCATAGACAATATCGCCGAAGTCAAAGATGGGGAGAATCATCTTGGTAAGGATGTCTCAGCAGGTGGGGAAGGGGATGCAGCTCTTGTGCCTGTAGAGGGCATCAAGTTTTAGGTGGAGCTTTTTATGAATGGCATCTATGTGCATGGAGAAATGGAGATGATGGTCAAGCCAGACGTCAAGGTATTTGAAGGCAGACACATCATCAATTGGGATGCCATCTAGGGTGTGGCAGGAAGGGAGGGATAGAAATTTAGAGAGCCTTGGTGTAGTGCCAAAGCACATAGAGACAGTCTTCTTGGTGTTTAGAGATAACTGATTTGACTGAAACCATTTCTGGACTGAATTGAAATCAGATTGGAGCTTGGGCACTAGCTCAACTGGTGATGATCTAGAGGCAATTTGGGCTGTGTTGTCTGTGTACATGTGTATGAACGCAGATGAGCAGGCAGATGGAAGGTCATTCAGAAATATGGAAAATGAAAGTGGACCTAGTACAGAGCCTTTGGAGACACTAGTGGTAATGGGGAAAGGAAGGTATATGGCTCCTCCTAGCCTCACAGATTGGGATCTACCTGTGAGGTAGGAGATGAACCAGTGGGTGGCAGGAATAGAGAGACCAGCTGAACTTAGTATGTGGAGTAGAAGTGAATGAGAGATGGTGTTGCATGATTTTGCCATATCAATGAAAATGGTGGCAGTGAGAAGACCTTGGTCCATAGCTATATGGATGGAATCTTGTTAGTCGGAGGAGGGAGGAGGAGGTGGAGTGGAATTTTCAAAAGCCAGACTGGAAGGGGGTGAAAAAGGAAGAGGAGTCAAGGAAAGGAGAGAGTTGGGATAGAACTATGTGTTCTTGGAGTTTGGAGAGCATAGGGAGGAGGAGTATAGGACGGTAATTACCAGGAGAGGAGTTGCCACCACCTTTGAAGAGGAGGATGACAGTAGCATGCTTCCAAGATGCTGAAACAGAGGCCAGACAGAATGACAGTATGGAGGCAGTAGGAGAGGCAATGGCAGGGGCAGATAGGTGCAGGAGAGCTTAGGGTCATGCCCATCAGGACTGCTGCTTTGTAAGGGGTTGAGGGCTATGGCACAGGGTCAATACCACTCACAGCAGAATGTCGTGCATCTTACTTGTGTGGGGCAATTCAATTAAATCTTTTTTTCTGTGAGGGGCACCGCCCCCCACACCCTCCATTATGGGGGGGCTGCATCTCTGGAACCCCTCACTAAGGATTCTAACTCCAGAGGGTCCAACATGGAGAGTGCACAGGTCCGGGTTTCAGCATAATGCCGTGTGCTATTAAGTATACAACATTATGACCCAGTACAGAGGGCTAGAAGGGGTTTTCAGAGAGGAGGACAGGGAAACAGGTGAAAAGAAGAAGGGAGGAGAAAAGGTGAGGGGATGAGGGAGGGAGAGAGGTAGAAGGTGGAAGGGAGGACAGAAGGGAAGAGGCACAAGTGGTGAAATAAGAGTTGAGGACAGCAGCCACAGAAGGAGGGTCAAAGGCTGTGGTGGTCCCTAAATTTAGTAGGGGGGAGTGGATTGGGTTGGGGGGCAGAAAATGGCATGAATCACTTTCCAGAACTTCGAGGGGTGATTTAAATTCCGCTGGAAAGAAAAAGAGAAAAACTCAGCTTTGTCTAACCTAGTGGCTCTGGTGCAGGAATTCATCAGGGTGCGATACCTGTGTTGGTCAGCAGGGGACTCAGAGACGTTACATGATTTCCATGCCATGTCATGAGCACACTGGCATACCAGAAGTTCCACAGAGATTCAGTGGAGGTGCGAGCCTCTGACCTTGATTTACGTAAGGGGGCATGCTGATCCCTTATCTGTGTGAATTTACTTATGAATATGTATTGTACTGTACTGTATTGTATTATTATTTTTGTACAATTGCCCAGGACCACCTTGAAAATGAGCTTGCTCAATGGTGACTTTTGCCTGGTTAAATAAAGTGATTGATTGATTGATTGAATTTAGAATGGAAGTAATCAAGGGCTGTGGAAGTAATCAGTGGCATTGGAGATTGGGGACCAGTCTGTAGACTATAGATCAGCATGGAGGGAGAATAGATCTAACTATTGGAAAGAGCGGATATAAAATGTTTTTTTGGGTGCTTTAGAGCAGTGAAGTTTGCGCACGCAGTATACCATATGGTGGTCGCTGAGTGCATCGGGGAGGGTACCTGCATCAATGATGCAGTGTGGATGGCTGGTGAGGACCCAGTCCAGAAGAGAGTGGTTATGAGATTTCAGGTTAAGATGAATTGGGGTGGAGATGAGTTGGGTAAGGTGCAGGGATTTTATATTTTGGCAGAATTTTAAGTTAGGTAGTGAGAGCCAATTTATATTGAATTCACCAAAGATGAAGAGATCCCCAGAAAGGGCAAGAGTTATGTGGTCAGAAGCTTAGAGATCAGAGTGGCTGATAGGCCTGGGCAGCAATAGATGCCCACCACATAGACTGGGAGAGAGAATGGGAGGGAAAGTTTGAGTACAAGGAATTCATAGGTAGCAGGAGTGGACACAGATAGTACTGTGGAGAACTGAATAGAGGAGGAGCGGTAGATAGCAATATCACCACCTTTTTTTGGGCAGTCTTGGCGAGTGACAGTGAACCCTGGAATTGTGATGGCTGAGTCTGGAATTCTGGGGGACAGCCAGAATTCAGACACAATGAAGACATCAGGCAGGAGAGAGGTGGTGAGAGGTCAATTTTGGGAAGGAGACTGCAGATATTGATATGGGCCACTCACAGCTCTTTGTATATTGGAGGAAAGGGCATGGACTGGGCCAGGATTGGGCTCAACATCACCAGCCATAAGAAGTAGGAGAGGAAGTAGGTGCTTGAGTCAGAAGGTTTATTGATTTTTTTATTTAGAGTCTTTTCGGGGGGGGGTTGTATGAGGGCCCTGACAGGGAACCCTCAGCCCAGTTTTGTAGTTTTTTTTTTTTTTGAGGGAGTGGGAACCCAACAATGGGTCCAAATTTTTTTTTTTAAACTGACTACTCCATGAGGAGTACAATTGGGGAGATGTCATGGCACTAAGTGATGTTGGCCAGAACTACCAGGGTGAGCTGCCCATAGGCCCGGGTTCTGCTAGAGCTGGGCATGGTGGGCAGGTGTGGTACTTAATGGTAGAGATATTCCAGAAAATCAACAGTTATGGTAAGAACATAACTTTCATATCTTCCATGAATCAATCTTCGCCACTGATTCCCACTTATGATTCAGGGTACCAAACTTTCCCTTATTCCTGAGGGAGGAGCTGGCTCACTCTGAGGGTAAAAGGATACCCTCAGCTCTCTACATAGGGGAAAACATGAGGACAGGAGCTGTCATGTTAAGTGACTATCAGGGCCTATGTATAAAGGCATGCCATCGAGGAAGTGGTAAGGCCCTTCTAGCGAAGGTTGAGACTCCTGGTCTCAAGAGCTTCAGCCTTGGCTGTGAAACTGCGTAGGGAACTCACCCATGGGGAGGGCTTAACAGATTCACCCAAAGGGTGTCCTCCTACATCCATGGAATGACCCGATCAGTGCTGGTGTGGGGAAACCCCAAGGTGAGGAGACCAGAGTCACACAGGTCCCATGGAGCAACTCCTGTCTTCACCAGTGATGTCCAATAGCTCTGGAGAAAACACCATCTCAAGGTTGTCATCCAACCCTGACTTAGCACCTCCTCCAGCACTGAGCTGAGGCTCAGCGATGTCCTCACAGACAGGGTTTCCCTATCACCACAGTTAGCACCATGCTAGACCCCTCACTCGATATCAACTTTGACATCGCACTCGGTGCCATCACCCTTCTTAGTGTCACAAGTGACACAAGAGTTGGGGACAACCTCTGTGACGACATCGTCATCAACATCTCATTCAGAGGTGGGCCCAGGATTGGCTCCATTACCATCACCACCTCCGTCGTCATTTATTAATTTCAAAAGTTCCTCCAGGAAAGGCGTACTGGCTTGTAACACCTTATTTCTAGATGTGTCTGGGAGGGATGTGGAAAAGGAGTATACCATACAAGATGTGCAAGTGAAAATGCATAAATTAAGGATGGAGTAGAAATAAAAATAAAATAAAAAACAATAAAATAAATGTCAAAATACATAACAGTGCACAGTCACAGATTACAGGCAGATAGTGTAACACAAAAGAATGATGAACACAGTGCAAAATTAAGGTGCAATAAATTACTGGGGTACAAGTACAAAACAGAACTGCTAGCAATGCCAGAGAGTAGCAGACTACCACCACCCAGATAGTTAATGTGCAAGAGTTAATAAAGCCAGTACAGGGGGAAAGCTATGGAGTTAGGCACACTTACTCTGGGGGGATAGGTCAGTGCTCACAGCTGGGGGGGGCACAGGGGACATCAATAATGTGGGGAGGAGGAACAGGAGTCAGGGATCATGAAGGAGGAGTGGGAAGGGGTAGTGAAATAAGATGGGGCTTGAGGAAGGAGAAGGACAAGGCTGAGCAGACAGACAGGGAAAGAGAGGGGATCCGTACTAAATCTCGTCAATGAAAATGCCGACAGCTATGTTACCAACACTGAAATCCCAAATGCTGACATCTAAATTGACTGACACACAAAATCCCGACAAAGCATATGGCAAGCAAACAAACCAGTCTGAAAGCTTAGAAGGCATCAGTAAAAGTGAACAGCTTACATTGAGGCTAATGCAGTAGCAGTATCATTAAACAAACGCAGCTTAGAAGGCATCAGTAAATGACCCAGCAGTATCATTAAATAAACAAAAGTAACAGCATTAGCTTAAAAGACATTTCTTGCATTGCAGAAACATCTTTACTGATAAACGAAAAAGAACTGCATCACATTTTTATTTATTTATTATAAAAAGCAGCGGCATTATATTTATTGGTATGTTCCTTACCTTGCGATTTAGCTGTGATGTCAGAGCCAAGGCATATTTCTGGTGTGGCAATTCGATTCGGCATGTTCAGTGTGTGTATTTAAAATCACTCTTTATTAAAAGAATATTAAAACAATTCTGGTCAGTTACTGTTCCAATGCATGGCAAGCATTCACAGAGTGAAATTGTGGCTATGCCACACAGAAACTCAAGTGAGGATCTCTGCTGCCTTTCAGTTAGCACATTACAGATCTTCACCTCTTTCTGCATAATGTTTCTTTCTGGGAGATCTTAGCAAGCTGTGAACAACTTTTTCTATCATTGTCTCTGACATGAGCTGTTCTTTTTTGAGGTACTCAATGAATTGGTATGTCCCAACGTGTGACGACCTAACTAATGCATTTAGTCATCTGTGCCAAGCCTCCACATTATTTTGTGTATGGGGGGATACCCTGATCTACTTGGTCATGAACTGAACAGAATTCCAGTGGGAACATTGGTGGGCTATGGATTATTGTTTGATTTCGTAATTGCCTCCTAATGTGTCCCAATACATACTGTATGTCTCTTCAAACCATGACACCAAGGGAGCACAGTTGTCTGGTATTATTCTTTTTAGTTCTTCGAATGCAGGTCTAATTTCACTTGGGAGGAGAAATGCCAGAGCCACAAGATGCCTCAGCAGGAGGCCAAACTCAGGGTCACACCCATATTTTGCTGACAACCCGACTTTGTATTTTATGCCATACTATTTGGCCTAAATGAAAGAGGCGCATCTTGTTTGTGGATTCTGGGAACTCTGCTTTGCTGGCATTTATTGCTGCCATCTAAAAATCTGTGATTGTAAACACTGGTGACAAACTTAGGTTTGCCTCATCAGCGATGTCCTGGAGATCTTGAAAAACCCACTGATAACAGCTTTGAGATTTCGAGGACATAACAGCAAATACAAGTGGTAGAATGCAAGAGTTTTCGGTGTTGTCAACTGGTGTATGTATTGAATAAAGTTGTCTGAATACAGTGGGCACTGTGCAAAAGATGATCCATTATCCAATATCTGGCCAATTGGAGGTGTACAATGTTTGCAGGTGTGGTGGACTAAAGAATTCTGTCATCCCCAATGGTGGAGTCACAGGCTAAGAAAGAGAACGTGGGTAGGTGCCCTTTGTATAAAGTAGTCCAAATATTCCTATTGGGGGCTGGTTGAATGGCTGACTTCAATGTAGAAGAGAAAAAGTATATGGAGACCAGCCACTCAGTTCATCACAAAAAATGTAGTTTTATTGTAATATTTTCCTAGAACATCATGATCCCCTAGGGGATCATGGTGTTCTAAGAAACTATTACAATAAAACTACATTTCTTATGATGAACTGAGTGGCTGGTATCTGGATACTTTTTCTCTTCTACATTGGAGTCTCGGGCTAACCATGGACAGCTGTTAATTGTTCTAAGGTGGTCAGGAATGGTAGCTCTTCAAGACACTGGGCCTCCGGAGGCATATGCTGCAGCCTTGCTCACTTTACAGTCTGCACCATAGCCTGTTTTCTTAGAATTTCTGACAAACCTCATGTGGTTGTGATGACATTGCTGCCTGAATAATTTGTGAGGGTAGTCATGTGTGTCCAATGCCCATTTGTTCAGGGCTACAACTGCATCAGCTACTGGCACATCTGCTGCATCTGGTGAGTGAGAGTGCTGAGTGTGGCTTACCAAAGTATGCTCCCCACCAACTAATACAATTGCAGCTCTTCCATGACAATGAGAGCTTTTTCTTTCCTGACAACACCAAACCCTATCACCACAGTTTCGCTCCTTTACCAACAGATAGCCGTCAGTGCATATCTTGTTCCTTCCCTTCTGGGAAGGTACAACCCTTCAAATATGAGTTCCCGGCTCTGCCATGGAAAAATGATAGCCTGGTGCAAAGTTACAAAGCAGGGTTACTGCTATGGCAACCCTTATATCTAGGCATCCAGGTCAGCAACTGCGCATCATGTGCACAGCTGTTGGCAGTATGATCAGCGGCCAGCTCACTGTTGATTCCAGCAGCAGCAAGAAGGAACTTAGCAAACTGAGGGCAGATGGCAGCAGAGTGCAGCAGACTGGTGAGTACCGAGTACTGAGTACTGTTGGAGCCACAATGTGAGCTGTTTACTTTTATACTGGTTTGTTTACTTATGCCACAAGCACTGCCTTGATTTTGTTTGTCAGCAAATTTAGGTATTGGTGCCTAGCTTTTCAGAGCATCTCATTGCAGCACTGGTCAGAATTTCAGCGGTCGGGAAATCAATAATTTGGGCAATTACAACGATGGGAAAACTGTGACGGGAACATCGATTTCTGGCAAACTGGTATGGGGATTTAGTACCTGACCCAAAGAGAGGACCAGAGCTTAGGAAGATGATAAAAGAAGGCAGCTTGGCCCATAGAAGTTTTCCTTGAGGGGAGACATAAGGAGAAGGAGCTATCTGAAGTTGTCACCCCCATGACACACCCAAACTGACAACAATGGCTAACAGCTTTGGTGCCAGTCCCTTCCCTGCCACCACAAACAGTGTCAAAAAGGGGCCTGGCATCATTCTCAGTGCCACCGGTGTTGCGCCTAAAGCTGCAGGCCTCACCTCCAGGGATGTCCATTGCACAGGGCAGGCAGACTATGAAGGGTTCACCGTCAACTGCCCAGAAGGAGTTGACTGTCACCAGATCCATCTACCAGAGTTTCCAAAAAGGTCAAGAACTCTACTTTTATGAAATGGGAGGTCCCAGGAAGAGGCCAGAGGAAAAGCATAAAGACCTGGTTTGGGATGGATGGATGCATGCAATACCAGTTTCTAATGGTAGGGATCAAGTGATCCCACCTGAACACATAGTTCTCAAGTGTACAGTGGTTCACTGAGAAGCAGGCAAGAAATGCATCCATGTTATGCTGTGATCCAGGTCAGGCCACATAGGACTGTTGCCAGTTCGTCACAGCCATCGGTTTCCCACAGGGGCATGGTTGTTGGATTTTTTGATGACTTGGCCACTTTCATGTCGGACATCAGCATTGTGGCAAAATAATAAACATAGATGGCACTACAACTAGAGAAAAAAAAATCAGTGATGCAGTAGAAATAAGTGGAAATGAGGCAAACTGAGGTGTCATGTTCCCACAGCGTGCACTCAATAGTTGGAAGAAAGTACAGCTACTTAAGAACTTACTGTAACAGTAGATCTTCGAGAACAGCTCTTGCAGCCAGTTACACCATTGAGACTGAAGCCGGCAGGCACCAGGACCCCACAGAAAAATTCTAGCTAGCAATATCCAGCGAGGGACTGCCCCCGACATCCGGCATCATATAAAAGGGGGAGGTCCCCCAGCATCCCCAGTTCTCTCGCCGGAGACTCCTGGCCCAAAGGTGACATCTGAAGGGGAGACCGAGGATCTGCTTCCAAAGGAAGGTACAATAACTTAGATACTGGATGGCGTCAAAGACACTGCAGCCTAAAGACTAGGTCGGAAGACTCAACCTCCTGAGGGGAAGGTGGGAGGGAAACTACCTGCTGCAAGAGCTGTTCTCAAAAATCTACTGTTACAGTAAGTTCTTACGTAACTGTACTATCTTACTTCGAGAAACAGCTCTTGCAGCAGATAACACCATTCAGACTGATTCCCAAGCAGTTAGGGAACTACTTCCTGATCAGAAGGAGGATAGGAGAGATCCTTGTGTGAATCAAATTTTATGACAAAAGTCCTTGGAGGACAGCCAAGCTGAAACCTGCTCTGCGCCTAGAGGCAATATCCAAACTGTAATGCCTGATAAAGGTGTGTACAGTGCTCCAAGTTGCTGCTGCGCAGATGGCTGATGTAGAAACGTTCTTAAGCGTTGCGAACGAGGTAGCCACCCCCCTCGTGGAGTGTCATTTAACCGGTCCTAGTAAAGGTTTATTGCGCTTCTGGTAACCGAACGAAATGCATTTAACAAGCCATCTGGAGAGCTATTGCTTTGACACAGGTGCACCCTGCATCCTGTGTGCAAATGATACAAAGAGCTGGTCTGACTTGTGATGGGATCTAGTTCTAGCCAGATAGTATCTGAGGCTCCTATGTACATCTAAGGTGTGCAAAAGGGCTTCTTCTCTGTTGGAATGGCTGGGATAGTACACCAGAAGGTCGATATCCTGGTTGAGAGGTACAGCCGAGACCACTTTGGGAAGAAACTTAGGATTTGTCCTTACGAAAAAACAAGTAAGGATCTTTGCACATAAGTGCATGAAGCTCAGAAATTCTTCTGGTGGAAGTAACAGCAACTAAAAATAGCATCTTCCAGGTGAGGAGACACAGCTTGCAATCTGTGGCCAGTTCAAAAGGGGGCAGCATAAGCTGTTCTAAGACAAAGGGGAGATCCCAAGGTGGAATTGTGTCCTTGATAGGAGGTCTCAAGTGAAGAATACCATGCAAGAAAGCGCAGGAAGCGTCTAGTTGTGCTAGAGACCTGTGACCTACCGGGGAATGATATGCCGAAATGGCACCTTAATAGAGGAGTAGATGAGCCCTGATTCATACAGGGAGAGGAGGTAATATAAGACTGACCTCTCCGAGCAGTCTAGTGGGGTCAGTCCATGAGCCCGAGCTCAAATGCAAAATCTGCACCATTTCATGGCGTAGGTGGCATGAGTGGATGGATATCTTGCTGCCACCAAAACGTCTGCAATGTCTTGCGAGACCCCGTATCGCATGACTGCTATGTCCTTAGGAGCCAGGCATGCAGGTTCAGTGACCGAAGGTCCAGATGGACCAAGGGACCTGTCTCCTGGGACAGTAG
The DNA here is from genome assembly GCA_016271365.2 of Neoceratodus forsteri. Classification (NCBI taxonomy): domain Eukaryota; kingdom Metazoa; phylum Chordata; order Ceratodontiformes; family Ceratodontidae; genus Neoceratodus; species Neoceratodus forsteri. The sequence goes on from CM057455.1 coordinate 1,558,393,893, forward strand.
ATGAGAGCTGACTGGCAGAGGCACCGAGGGTTCCTGGGTGAGCTGGTATAGGAGAGAGAACCAAATTTGCCTGGGCCAAATGGGCGCTACTAGTATAAGAGGTGTCTGCTCTTGTCAGAGCTTCAAGAGAACCCTCTGGAAGGGCAGGGAAGGGCAGGAATGCGTAGAGTAACCTGTCTGTCCAGGAGAGGGGACAACACATCTTGCCAGAAAACACCAGGCCCTGGATTTAGCAAGCAGAAATTGGGCAGTTTTGTGGTGGATGGGGACGAGAAGAGGTTTAATTCTGGTGTCCCTGACCTGCGAAACAGGTCCTCTGCAACTTCCTGTTGCAGTTCCCATTTGTGGAGTTTGGCCTGTGAGCAGTTCAGACTGTCCATGGTGGTGTTGCCCACTCCAGGAAGATGCACTGCAAGGATTTCTGCGGCGTGCTGTAATACCCAATCATACACCCTCTTTGCCTCCCTGCAAAGGGGATAGAAGTGAGTGCCTCCTTGTTTGTTGAGATAGTACATCACTGCGGTGTTGTCTGTTTGTAACAGGAGGATACCTGGTGGGATTTCTGACTGAAAGGCCTGCAGGGTGTACAGTATCACCCTCATCTCTAGAATGTTGATGTGGAGGTGAGATTTCAGAGATGACCAGGAGCCTTGGGTCCTGACTCCGTTCAGGTGAGCTCCCAATCCAGACCCCAAGGCATCCGTGGAGAGAGTCAGAGTTGGAGGCAGTGCTACGAAGGGGACTCCCATAGAAAGGTGCTCTGGGACAAGCCACCACTGCCAATCTAGGATGACAGCGCTCGCGATCCAGACTGGATGATGCAATTGGTCTCGCTTTTGGTCCCATTGGGCTCGTAACATCCATTGGGTGACCCGCATATAGAGTCGAGCTAGGGGAACCATCGTGATGGCTGCCACCATGTGTCTGAGCAGGCAAAGAAAGGTCCTGGCTAGGAATGACTTCTTTTCCATTATGTCCCTTATGAGCGGCCTGAGTTCCACCCTGTCCAAAGGTAGGAAAGCCCTTCCTTGATTGGTGTCAAGAACTGCACCTATAAATTGCAGCTTCTGAGAAGGAAGGAGACATGATTTCTCCTGATTGATGGTGATGCCCAGTGATTTGAAAAGGGAACATGTGTCCTGAATGGTGGCCATCAAGGCCTCCTGAGAGGGGGCCATGAGGAGTCAGTCATCTAGGTACAGAAACACATAGTGGCCCTGTCTCCTGAGAGCTGCTGCCAAGACTACCACACACACTTTGTGAACACTCGTGGTGCTGAGGACAGCCAGAAGGGGAGAGCTTGAAACTGGTATTGGCATCCTGGGAACTTGAAGTGCAAGAATTTTTGGTGCGCTCAAGCAATCGGGAGATGAGGTAGGCGTTCTGCATATCTAGCAACGCGAGCCATGTGCCCTCTTTGAGCATGGGAATAAGACCCAGAAGGGTAACCATGTGAAAGCATTTATACAACATAAAGATGTTGAGATCGCTGAGGTCTAAGATCAGGCGTAAGCCCTCTGTCTTCTTCAGAACCAGGAAGAAGTGAGAATAGTACCCTCTTCCTCTCTGATTCCATGGTACTGACTCTATGGCATCCTTGTCCAGGAGTGCCAAGATCTCCTACAGAATGAGCAGGGCATGCTGACCCAAATTCTGGGAAAGCAGGGGAGGCCTTGATGGTGGGTGGTCGAGGAACTCAATAGAATGACCTTGACATACTAGCTGAAGCACCCACCGGTTGGAGGTTATCCTCTGCCATCCTGGAAGGTGGTGAGAGATGTGACCCCTGACCTTCTCTTCCCTTAGATCCAGAGGAGTGGCGGGGGCTGGGAAGGAGTCATGCTGTGGTGATGTTTGTCCCGGAAGGCTGGGTGGAGTTTTGGTGCTTCTGGCCCTGGCCCATTGGGAACCTAGCCTGACCTTTTCTTCCAAAGTTGCCCCATGGTTGCTGGCCGAACATGGCTGCTGCCTTTTTTACTGGCCGCAAAAGTGATTCTGGTTCCTATGAATGGAACTAGACTTGGGACTGTACATAGCTTGTACAGTCCTGACTGCCTTCCCAGTATCCTGTAGCCTGGTGATCACTCTCTCCGGTTCCTCACCGAACAGGACTGCTGCATTACAGGGGACATTCAAGATGTTCTTCTGGACGTCTGGAATAAAGCCAGAGTTCCTCAACAAGGAGTATCTCCAGAGACAAACACCTGTGGCTGCGCCCCTGGCCGCCAAGTCCCTTGAGTCATAAGTGGCTCGGAGTACCTGGGTCCCCACATCTGACCCTGTTTGAAAGAGATTGAGAAGTTTGTCCTTCTTTTCACCATCCAGGAAATCTTTCATAAGTTCTTGGCCCTGTTCCCATAGGACGTTCTAAAAACTGCACCATGTGCGTTAAGTAGTTCAGAGACCTTATAGAGCACGTAGAAGCCACATACATGTTTCCCGAGTGAATCTAATTGCTTAGATTCCTGGTCCGGTGGCTGAGTACTCAGATGTTGAGGCCATTGAGACCAATCATAAAAGGCTGTTATGACCAGGGAATTCGGCCAGGAGCTGCTGTGCCAAGTACGGGTCCTCCAAGAGAGCCATGTAAAGGTGGTCAGCCTTCTTTGGAACTTCCAGAGTGGAGTGTGGACATTTCCAAGCAGCCTTGGTGACATCCATAAAGGTATCCACCAATGGTGGGACCACCAGAGGCTTCGAATCTTTCTGCCTGAGATATCTGGCAAGGCGTTGTCTTTTGGGGTCTAAGTCCTCTGTCTCCCACCTATGTTTTTTTGGATGTGCCTCATAATCTCCGAGAAGGAGGGATATCCAGTGGTGACCTGGGGAGGTCTCGTGGGTTGAGTGATGGGAGACTGATGGGAGAAGGAGACCTGGAAGTATCAGATGAATCTGGCCTTGAGTCATCCCCCGGAGAGGATCATCTGCCTCTGGGCTGTTTAGGGCTGGGAGACCCTGAGGGAAACTTTGATGGGGGTCTTCTCTGTTCTCATGATCTGCCCCTGGGAGGTGGTGTAGGCTCCTTAGGGGTGAGGGTCTTTCATCTGCAGAGCCTTGAGGAGGAGGTGGTGGTGGATGTGGCTTAGTGGGCACCACATATTTCTTAATGGTATCCCACCAGAAAGTGAATAAATCCTTGACCTCCTGCAAATTCATACCCGACGACGGGCCCGGCGTTGGTGTTGGCTTGTCGGCGGGGGCAGGCGTCAGGCCTTGGGGAACTATTGTATCTGGTGATGGTTCCCTAGGCAATCCAATAACCTCTGTGTTGCCTGTCTGGTCATCAGGCAAAACTGTGATCTCCTCTTCCAAAGACCCCCGGCAACTGGTGTCAGCTGGCGTCAGTGGGGCAGATGTTGGCTCCTTGGCCCATTTGGCAGGCATCGGGTCAGTTGCCCATTTGGACTCTGAGGTCCGTTTAAGGGAAGTCAGCTCTGTCATCTTCCTTGTGAGGATGTCCGGTCCTTTCGGAGGTTGGGAGACCAATCAGTGATCGGGGTCCCTTTGTCGGTCCTACGCCCCGGAGCTCTGCTTGGAAGTCAACTTCGATTTATGCTGGTCCGAAGTCCCAGGCCTGGTAGCCGAGTCAGGCGTCTGGAGATCCTTCATCTTCAACAAGTGTAGGGAGGCTGAGGAGCCTCCTGAAGACCCTTACTTTCACTGGAGGGGGCTGAGAGCCGGCCCAGGAAGGTGGCCTATCATATTGAGTGGAGCTGAAACTGGCTCTAGATTCAGAGGCCCGACTTGGTGATCTAGACCTACCCTTGTCCTGGTGTTTCCACGATTTATGGAAGGATTCCCCCCTGGAGGTAGGGCCTTTCTCCATCTGCTTAACTTTCATTCAAGAAGGAACCCCTGGAGGACCTTTTGGTGGTGGAACCTGGTCCTACTGTTAAATTGTTGGCAGATAGAACAGGCCTGTATATCATGCTCTGGGCCGAGGCACCACATGCAGGCTTTATGGCAGTCCATAAACAGAATCTGCTTGCTGCAGGCACACTTAGAGGGGTGTTCTTCGGTAGAAGGAGTAAGAGAAGTAGACATGGATTTTGGAAAAAAGGAAGATTTTTTAGATTTCACGCGTCATTGTCTGTTCAAGGCATCTGTGAGGCCATTGCTGGTGAGTCAACGGCGGCAAAAGAACTGGGGATGCTGGGGGACCGCCCCCTTTTACATGATGCCTGATGTCGGGGAAGGGGCCAATGTCAGGGGCAGTCCCCCACTGGATATTGCTAGCTAGAATTTTTCCGTGGGGTCCTGGTGCCTGCTGGCTTCAGTCCCAATGGTGTAACCTGCTGCAAGAGCTGTTTCTCAAAGTAAGATCAGAACTAAGGTTGGTGAGGGAGCCAGCAGCAGTTATTGGATAGTGGATGGCACCACATGAGTTGTGCGCACACACCATGCCCAGTAGCCATGGTCAGCCCCCTGGACAAAAGTTTTGCTCCCATGGGGTAGTAGTGCCTCTGTCAAAGACCCCTAAGTGGGAATCAGTAGTGAAAATTGATTCTTTTTTTTTTTTTTTCCATTTTATTCTTTTTCCACCTGCCCTAGCTGCCGGTGGCCCGTTACTGTCAGCCCGGTCATGAACCACTGACTTCCACCCCCCTACACGCCTCAGGCCCTCAGATACCCATGGCTTACCCCACGGGTTATGGGAACTCTGGCTGCATGCCGCAGCCATCGGACTAGGTCGGAGGACTGGCCTGGGGGGTTAATTGAAGCCGTGGCGAGCTTCGTTTTGGGTCGCCAGCAGCTTTATCCAATTTTCCTTTTTCAGGGGAGGCAGGGTCGTGCACTGACACGGAGTGTCCTGCCCCGCCTCCAGTACGTGCCTGCGCCGGCAGCTGCATGACTCCTGGCCTCCACCAGGGGTCATCCGAGCTCCGGACACCTCCTCCTCCCCGGAGAAGGTGCAGCCCTAGGATGCTCCATCCTTCTCCCCAGCTTGACCTCCAGCGACCCGGTCCGTTTCCCAATCCTAGGTCGCCGGCGTCGCATGCAGAAATCCAACCGCTGTGCTAGCGGGCCGGCCATGAAGATTGATTCTTGAAAGATATGAAAGTTGCATTCTTAACTTGATCTTCCAGAATATCTTCATCACTGATTACAATGCCCACCCACTACCCCACCCCCAACTCTAGCAGAGACAGGGCCTCTGGGGAGCTCACCCTTATAGTGCTGGCCAGCACCCACTTCAGTTGTACTCCCTATGGAGCAGTTGGTTAAAAAAAGCTTGAGACTGCAGATGAGCAATACCATGATCAGCTATGATTGTATTGCCAGATGCAGACAGGTGTCCCATCTCTCCACATCTGTCTCTTCCACTGTCTACTCACTCTGTCACACCAACCCTCTCTCTTTCTAAACTCATAGATGTCACCAGTCTGCTGTGCTAGTTGCATTTTGCTCTGTGAGACTTCTTACTTCTGCAAATCCATTCCCTCTTCAATCAATCATAATTTATTTATAAAAAGTGCCTTTCTGAAACCAAGGCGCTTGTACATAACATAAACAATACAATAGATAATTTAAATTCAAATAAAATCTTATATTTAAAATTCACTATTAAGTTACTATTCATTAAACCATCATATGCTGACTCAAATAAGTAGGTCTTAAGCGCAGTTTTAAACTCCTGGGTGGTCAGGCAATCTTGTATCTGACAAGGTAGAGAATTCCACAGGGTCGGGGCCACAAAACTAAAAGACTGGGCCCCAGACATCTTTAGATGGGCCCTGGGAATCTCTAGCAATCCCTCATTGGCGGATCGGAGAGGACGGAGGAGGCAGTAGGGATGAAGGCGATCTTGCAAGTAGCTAGGTCCCTGGTTGTGTAGGGCTTTATAGGTCAGTAAACCGACCTTGAAGGTGATCCTCCACTGCACTGGAAGCCAGTGCAGTCCACGGAGCACAGGCATTATATGGCTGGTTCTAGCTGTACCAGTCAATAGCCTAGCTGCCACATTCTGCACTAGCTGAAGGCAGTGGAGATCAACCCCTGGTAGCCGTAGATATAGGGCATTGCAATAGTCAAGGCGAGAGGTAATGAAGGCATGGACCAAGGTTGGAAGATCTTCGAGAGGAACCAGGTGTTTCACCCGGGCGATATTCCTCAGATGGTAAAAAGAGGTTTTGACGACAGCTGACACCTGTGATTTAAGTGTCAAACCATCATCAATAATAATACACAGGTTCCGCACCCAGCCTGAGGTAGTCAGCACCACACCCCCAAAGACATAGTCCCGAGAGTGATCCTGCTGACAAACCAGCCTCCCAACTCTCAGGGTCCACAACCAGCACCTCAGTTTTAGCTGGGTTCAACTGCAGTCAACTCGCACTCATCCAGTCCTGGATCTCGGTGAGACAGTTGTTAAATACCGAGAGAGGCACATCTTGACCAGGTGCAAAGGACATGTTTAGCTGAGTATCATCTGCATAGCAGTGAAAGCTCAGACTGCCTAATAAACTCTTCTAATGGCAGCCTGTACACTGAGAACAACGTAGGTGACAAGATGGAGCCCTGCGGTACCTCGCAGGATAGGGGTAGAGGGGCCAAGTAATAAATTCCCCAACACCACTCTCTGAGTCCTACCATCGAGGAAAGATTGAAACCATCTGAGGACTGTACCAGACAGGCCACAGATGAACCACAGGCAGTCCAACAAAGTCATATGGTCCACAGTGTCAAATGTTTGCAGAAAGATCAAGAACTATGATGGAACGCATCTTTTGATCTCTCGCTATTAGGAGATCATTTAGCACCCAGACAAGGGCCGTCTCAGTACTATGTCGCTTTCTAAATCCCAAATGGAGAGAATCATAGACATTGTGGCTGGTCAAATGATCATCCAGCAGTAATGCGACCACCTTCTCGATAACCTTACCCATAAAGGGCAGGTTAGAGACAGGTCTGTAGTTTGCCAAGTAGTCATGGTCAAGGGAGGGTTTTTTAAGGAGAGGCTGAACAACTGCCTCCTTCAGTGGCTCTGGAAAGATCCCCCTCTCCAATGACTTCCAGACTATCTCAGCTAGGACTGGGCCAATCACATCAACACATCCTACCAGGAGGCGTGTAGGGCCTCGGTCCAAACCACAGCTGGTTGGTCGCAACATCTGAATGATCATCACTATGTCAGTGATTGCAGGCTGGCTAAAGTCATACCAGGTAAACTGAGGGCCTGACATTTCCTGTCGACCATCGCAAACTTCATTAGAGTAAGCCATGCAAATATCGGATCTGATTGTGGCAACCTTATCTGCAAATAATCAAGCAAACTCATCACACCGTTCTTGCGACAAGGCTCCTCCAGACTGGAGACAGGTTGGATTACACAATCTGTCCACAGTCTGGAAGAGCTGAGCTAGTCAGTTCTGTGCAGCAGCAATCTCCTTGGACAGGAATTCTGCCTTCTTATGGGTGATTGCTGATTGATAGACTGCATAATGGTTCATCAATCTAAGTTTGTCGTCATCCAGGCCCGATTTTCACCAGCTCTGCTCTAGCCTTTACCCCACTCTCCTCAGCTCCTTCAAGGACTCATCAAACCATGGAGACCTTTGGTGGAGGGTGAGGGGGCCAACACGAACAGGTGCTATGGAATCCAGGGCCTCCACCACCGCCTTATTATAGGCAAGTACTAGATCCCCTGGATCCATGCATTCACTTGGTACACCCAATAGGTTCAGCACCCTCATAGGCCATCTGGGGTAACACCCCTTAAAGGACAGTACCAGACCATCTAAGTAGAGGCACGCCTATTTGGGGGGGGCATGAACCTGAACCCGATGGTGTGATGGTCAGACCATCCGGCTGGTTCCACCACCAGATTGGATATCTCCATACCCAGGATGAACACCAAGTCCAATGAGTGCCCTCCAATATGGGTTGAGGAGATAATAACCTGCGTAAGGCCCAGCAAATTCATTAACTGGAGGAAGTTTTGACCAAACTGTGAAAGTTCATTGACCCAGGCATTGAAATGCCCCAGGATCAGCCATCTGGGGGAATCCAATGCCAGGTTGACAATGAAGTCTGCAACGTCCTGCAGGAAAACTTTCCCATCTCCTGGTGGACGGTAGATGAGAAGAATCCTGCACCCTACACCCTCACCCAGGATACACTCAAAGGAGTTGGTGGTCCCCAGTGGAACTTCCACCAGGCTCAGTTCCGATCTAAAACAAATGGCTACACCCCCACCTCTATGATCCTTCCTCGGGTGGTGTATCACTGAGTACCCGGCCAGAACTGCTGAAGCCAAAAAGTGCACCAGCCTTATCATCCAGCCAGGTCTCGGTGATGCAGGTCAGGTCAGATGATCCAACAAGATCTGCTATTAAAGCAGTCTTGTTCTTAATAGACCTGGCATTGCATAACACCACCCAAGTAGGATGAGTGACCAAGGAAGACCGCGTTACTTGCCTGCCAGTGTAGCAGAGCCCTTGGGTATGGGAATCAGGCAGGGGGAACCCTTTTCTGATCCCATTTCACCCCAGGGCATCTCCTTGTCCCCACTATCCCAATCTGTCCACTCCTTTCCATTCTCCGACCGGTCCCAGCCCCCACCCTTCTCACTATCCCCAGAGTCCTACAATGCCTATATACCTCCGGGGGCTGTGAAGAACAAATGAAAGGGCGGAGGTTCATGAGTCTGGAGGGGAAATATTGCCTGACCATCCCTGCACCTTCCCAGCACATATTCTCAGCTAGTAACCCAAATAAATAAACAACCAAAACCAACAAATACTAAGTTAAACAAATTCCCACAATCACCCCCCCAACAGAATAAACAAAAATAAATCAAATAAAAAACTACCAAATTAAATAAAACTAAACCAACTCATTAACATAATTCTGTCATTATTCAGAGTCCTACTAAATATAAGCTATATAATCACAAGAGTTCAAAAAGATCTCCTGGTGAGATTGGGAACTCTCACCAACTCCTGCATCAATTAGTGATTAGATACTGCAGCACTCTCACTACTGCAGCTTCACAGGAGTCTGAAAACAAACTAGGATAAAACAACACAGTCATTAATTCTTGATCCTTGCAGCTGAACTTCAGAAGGCAGGTGTGGGAGCTGACTGGGCCCAGCTGCTTCTGCTGGTATTTTCCAAGCTACTAGGAAGCAAATCTTTGCTGGGACACTAATGAATTGGTGTCCTGTGCTGGGATATTGCTATAACTGTTCATGCTGCCATTAGTTTGCTTACTGATGTATGTATTTGCTTTGCTATATTTTACTAGTTTGTTTATTTTTTTCTGGCTGCCTACTATGTGTAACTCAGCTTCTTCTTTGAACATATTCTGTATATCCTGTTTCTCATATGCACCTTTTTCCCCTGGACATATACTGGGCAAAGAGCTACCTGCAGCTTTGTGTTGTTCTTACCAAGTTAAATATTGCATATGAATTAAAAATAGTGTCCTCCTCCTCTAACCCACCCATATTATCTTACCTTAGTGACCTAGTAGTCCTCCCCCTTTCTACTGTTCTTGTCACTCTGTAGGGCTCCTTAATGGTCCAGTGGATCCCCTTCCTAACTTTAATACCTTGTCTGGTGGCTTAGTGGTCCCTCACCAGTGTAACACATCTTCAAGACATTTGGTGCCCACATGCAGTACTGTGTTTACCACATGTTTTTATTACTTTTTAACCAGGGCAGGTTCAGCTGAGTGCTCCAAAACCTGTGTGGGCCATCATCTATCAACATATAACCTTGCAGACCAGTTCCATGACAGGTCTCTTTCCCAACAGTATACAATGACCTTTGCAGGCATTTTGCAATGGTGTTTTAACCCAATATTGAGCATGGCTCCACAGGGTCACAACAGCAGCGCTGTACAGCACAAAAATTAGAAACTCAGAAAGGGACTTTAAACTTTTGGGATCCAAATCTGAACATTAAATTCCAAATTAGGAGCAGGCTTTGCTCATCCCTAGATACAGCATTCTATAACTAAAGGGAAAGTTGAAAAAATAGGTTACTCACCTGGAACCATAGTTCTAGGAGTGGTTTATGGTTCACATGCACATGATGACAGTTCCACCAGAAGTGCAGATTCATCAGAATGTCATTAAGTTAAGTTCATTCCACCACCCAGGCAGTATATCCTCTGGCTTCATTCTAGAACATCAGATCTTGCATGCTGGAACCAGGGAACCATGTGCCACTTGCCAGGAGAGGACGGGTGGGTGGTGTGGATGTGTACCATGTATCACTCCTAGAACTACAGTCACAGGTGGTAAACTATTTTGCTAGGAGCATGGATATGATTCACTTATCCGTATGATGGCAGGCTTCAGCAGTTCTCTGGGAGGAGGGGGCAACATGCTCTTTCTTGGTGAACAGAGATTGGAGAGCTGAGGTCTCAAAGACAGCATCCTGATGAGGCACCAGGTTGATGCTGTAATGGGAGATGAAGGTGTGTGCTGACTTACAGGTGACAGCCCTGCAGATCTACTGGATAGGGATGGCCCTGGAAGCAGCCACTGAGGCAATGGTATGTCTGGTGAAATGAGGCCTAAGTCCTACTGGAGACTCCCCACCGACCAGAGGTTGAAAACTGCTTCCATTTGAAGGTAAGTTATATATATGACACCCCCGGTAGCTTCTTCTTTGCATCGGTCCCTGGGTCGACTATCAAGGTCAAGGCACTCTTTGTGTTCATTGTCCTGCTCAACTGGAAGACAAGGAGCATGCGACAGTGCTATGAGGAACTCATGTGGCAGCAATGGGCCTTGGCAGAACAGGGTTGAGCTCTACCTCCAGTTCTTGTGGTCAACCGGCCAGTCCTCTTGAGACAGTTGTCGCCAACAACTAACTCTCCACCCTTTCTGGTGGAACTGCCTCCACCACAGCCTTTGCAGGGAGCCCCAAAAAAGGACTCCTATGCTGTGACCAGCTTGCCAGGCTGGCTGTCAGTGGAAATCACCCAATTGGATAACTCCAGGGTGCTTTACAGTGGCAGCAGTTGAAAGCCATTTTTGATGAGTCTTCTGATAACTCAGATGGTTCCTCCATGCAGTCATTGAGGACACATACCTTTGACTCGGAATTGGTCTAGAAATTGACCACTGACCATGGGCCACTGTCATTTGGGGCTCTACTCCAACTTATGTCTCAGTCTATGAATAGCCCTCTGGAGGCTGCTCAAAAAAAGGCCAAATACACTTTTACTGACATCCTAGATAGGGACGTATGCCAGGGGTTGCCTCTACCATGGCAGAGGCCATTCTGGGACTGGCCATAGTGCTCTGGCAGAATGCCACATCATACCCAGCACCCTTAGTCCATATGGTCTGCAAGTGTGCATGCCCTACCAGCTCTCTGACTGGGTTCTCAGACCACCTCTCAGCCAAAGGTCTGGTCTCGAACTCGGTCTTCTGAAAATCTGGAAACACTGGGGATGTGGACAAGCCACCAACAAGAAGTCAAAGAAACTTGATTATGCGGCCAAGAAAGTCTATGCTGCTTCTTCACTCATGTCTCTGTCAGGTGAGCTGCACCTTGATGATGACCTGTTTCAGTCATTCCCTGCTGGGAGCACTGGATAATGTCCTCCCTCACCTCCCTGCTGATAAGTAGTTGCCAGTGAAAGTGATCAGAGACCTGGGTCAAGTGCTGGCTAAACATCAGCTCCAGATGGGCTTGAACATAGGTGACTCTTGTGCCTGTTCTATGGCAGTGGCCATCGGAATGCATTGCAAGGTCTGGCTAAGGCTCTTCAACTTTACGGTGGACATTTGGCATAAGCTGGCCAATGTTCCTTTCTTGGGCACTGAACTATTTGGTTCAGGTATAGATGGTCATCTCACTCATACTGAGACATCCATCACTACCCTGGACTCTGGCTTGATCCCAGAAGGACCCAAAGGCCCAAAAGCCAAAAATAGAAAGCCTTTCAGTTTTGGTCCTTTCAGCCACAACAGCCTCAGCAGCAGCATCCCCAGCAGGGCAATACCAAGCCTGATGCCCCAAAGCCAAGCTCTCTGACCAGAGGCTAAAAAAAGGTGGGGTAGGGGAAGTGGGGCCCCTTCAGCCCCAATGACCAGTGTCCCTTCCACAGCTGCCTAGTAACAGGCTTGAGGGTGTCTACCTCCCGCCTGTGTAGTCCCTGACTCAGCTTCCTGTGGGGGGTTGGCTTTGCCACTTCTGGCCACACTGATCTGTCATTAGTTCAGATGTGGGTTCTTGAGTAGTAGGCAGAGAGTTGCCTCTTGATTTTGAGGCTCTCCCCCCTTACTGATCTCATACTCCAAGGGAGTCTTCAGTGTGGGGCAGAACATGTCCACCCTCAGGGATGATGATGCTCAGCTCCTTGTGAAAGGAGCTATAGCCCATGTCCCAGATGTCCTGGCAAATTGGTTATGTGTCCAGGTACTTTGTGGTCCCAAAATGGATGGGGGGGTTGGCACCCCATACTGGAGCTGCACGATCCCAACCAGTTCATGTGGAAGCACAAGTCCGGATGGTCACTCTGAATCAGAGTATAACATCTCTGGAGCAGAGCATGTGTTGTTTTTTTTTCTAGACCTCCTGGACATATTCTTACACATCTCAGTCCATCCATCCCACTGGCAGTACCTCCAGTTCTGTGCAAAAGGGGTGCTCTATCAGTTCCAAGTCACATCCCTTGGTCTCTTGTCCATGCCTGGAGTCTTCACTAACTGCATGACAGTGGTGGCAGCCTTCCTGTTGTGCCAGGACATCAGAGTTTATCCCTTACCTGGATGACTGACTGATTGCTGGGCCTGCCAAAGAGGTTGTGATGCATTCCAGGGATCTGGCCCTCCAGAACTGCAGAGACTTGGGGATCTTGGTCAACCTGGTCAAGTCTGAACTGATCGTCTTGCAGGTGATTCACTTAATTGGGGCAGAGTTAGACTCCCTATGGGCCAAGGCCTGCTACCCTGTGGACCAGGCACTAGACCTTACCTCTTTTGCCCGATCATTTCAGGTTGGATGCTTGCTCTCTGTCTGGGACTTCCTGCAGCCACTGGGATACATGGTGTTCTGCACCAGTGTGGTCCGATGGGCCTGCTGGTGAATGCAGCACCTGCAGTGGGAGTCGGCCGTCAGTGGTCCCAATGCCTAGGACATCTGTACCAGCTGGTCACAGTAACCCAGCTGAAGTGGGATGTCATCCAGTGGTGACTGATCCCAGAACATCTGCAAGAAAGAGTCCCATTTGTTTCCCCAGAACTGACCATCACTCTCACTGAAAAGGTGGGGATGGCAATTTGCTCCCCTAGTCAGGGGTCAGGTTGTGCAACTCCAATGGGGTTACCATGGAGCTAGTGGCCTGGCCCTTCACCAGTTTGGGCTTGGCTAAGGCTGGGAGCTCAACAGGTTTCTAACAGTTGGGGGAGCTGAGGGAATACAAGAAGTGTGATCTCTCCCGGTTCCACGACCAACACTTTTTGTGCTTCTTAGTGTGACTGACAGGGCTCTTCCTGAAGGCCTGGAGCACCCAACACATCTCCCAGAACTCTCCGGTGAAGGACGCACCAATGCTGGCCCCAGCCAGGAGCAGCACCAAGGCTGAGGTGCCCGCCACTGCCTTTGCTGCCGCTTCTCCCATGGTCGCAAATCGAGGTGGACCCTGCCTCAGCAGAGGCCACCTTGCGACCCTTAGGCCATAGTTTAGGGTCTCAGTCAGCCAGCAGAGAAGACATGCCACATGATCCTCCAGAAAGGAAGGGAGCATCATCTGGCACATGCCACAACCTGCAACACTGAGTGCCTCCCCCAGGCAGTAGAGGCATGACATGTGTGGGTTCGTCTGTGACATCTTCTGTCAGCAAGTGAAAATTTGCTTGAAGCCGGGAGCTGACTTCACTTCTTCGTGTTCCATCTTCCATCACCGAGGCTGTAGGAGATCCAAGGAATGTAGTGGAACACTGATTTGTTGAAAAAAAAAACTTTACCAATGGCATACTTTAAGCACTACAATGCACAGAGCTGCAAAGGAGAAGACAGAACTCATCCAGCAGAAAGGAAGATGTGACATATCTGCAACAAATCTCTCTCACTTACATCTGAGGGAAGTTTTCCTTACTTTACAGTCTTACATTGGTATTGCTTTGTGTTTAACTATTTTCATTTTTAAATCAGGAAGGGGGTTTTCAAAACTGCTTATCTTGTGAGCAACTTCAGAAGGGTTGAACTAACTGCATATTTGATTTTCCTTTGTGGGTAACTGGACTGTCTACTAGTATTCTGTGACAGTTTGCATCAATATATTTTGAAATTATTTACTGGTAGTGGATGTGCACTTGTAGATAGCAAAGGCTGCAGTTTGTAATTTGATGGCAGAGACAGCCTCAGGTGGGGGAAATTGTCTTCACTACTCAGGGAGACCTTGCATCATAGCCAATTGTTTTGGGTGGAGGAACATTTCAGCATTGATCAATTACAATAAACTACTGGTGTGATCCTGTTTCAGACAGAAGCCCATCTCTTCAAGTTGTATAACAACAGGGTATGCTTTGAAACAACTGAGAAGCTGCATGGGATACGCAAGGACATAGACAGTATGGAAGCAGTCCAGAGGCGGGCAACTAAAATGGTGCAGGGTCTGCATCAGAAACCATATGAACAGAGACTGAGAGAGCTTAATATGTATACCCTTGATGAAAGGAGGGACAGGGGGGATGTGATAGAAATGTTCAAGTACCTCAGAGGAATCAACAAAGTCCAGGAGGGTAGCATCTTTCAGAAAAAGAGATGTATAAGAACAAGGGAACACTATTTAAAGATAGAGGGGGAACGGCTCAGGGGTAATGTGAGGACATTTTTTATCATGGAGAGAGTGGTGGATGCATGGAACTGCCTTCCTGGGGAGGTTGTTGGGCTAAAACAGTGGGGGAATTCAAACATGCATGGGACGGACACAAGGCAATTGTAGTGGGGGGTGGCAGGAAGTAGGCTGTCGGTTAACTAGAATCTGCAGCTTATCCAGTAGGTAGGGAAATGGGCAGACTGGGTGTGCCAAGTGGTTCTTATCTGCCGTCAAAGTCTATGTTTTTATGTAATTGTATTATCTTACTTCGAGTAAGAGCTCCTACAGCAGGTTACACCTTAAGGACAGAGTCCCAAGCAGTGTATGAAGGCAAAATCAAGAGTGGAAGGGAAATTCTCCTGAGATGGTTAGGAAAATAGGCTCTGGCGCATAGCTAGGCTGAATTCTGCCCTTCTTCTGGAAGTAATATCCATAATGTAGTGCTTGACGAAGGTGTGCACAGAGATCCAAGTGGCTGAGGCACATATAACTGCCACTGAGACGTTCTTGAGAGCTGCAAAAGATGCAGCCATCTCTCAAGTTGAGTGAGCCTTGACCGGTCATGGGAAGGATTTCTCATATCTGTTATAGATGAAGGTAATACAGTTCTTCAACCATTTAGAAATGGTTTGCTTTGCCACAGGTTTCCCCAAGCATCTGTGAGCGAAAGAGACAAATAGCTGATCCGATTTCCTGATCGATATTGTGCAATGCAGTTAATAATGAAGGATCCTATGAATGTCCAGGGTATGAAGGAGGGCCTCCCCTCAATTGGAATGTTCAGGATAATAAACTGAAAGACAGGCATCTTGATTCAGTGTCAACTCAGACACCACCTTTGGGAGAAACAGGATTGGTGTGAAGAGACACCCAGTCTCTATGAAAAACTAAATAAGGTTCTTTGCATGTCAGTGCTTGTAGCTTTGAAATCCTTCGAGCTGAAGTAATGGCAACTAAAAATAATGCTTTCCAAGAGAGAAAGCATAGGTCACAATCCACTGCTGGTTCAAAGGAAGGCAACATAAGCTTCTCTAGGATGAACAAAAGGTCTCATGGTGGGACTGGATCCCTAATGGGTGGTTCAGATGAAGAATGCCCTGAAGGATGCTCAGGCCAGATCCAACTGAACAAGATTCCTTCCTTCCTTCTATCAGTGCATGGTAAGCCGAAATGGCATATAGATGCACCTTGATAGAAGAGTATCCCAGCCCCAAGTCTGAGAGGGATAGGAGGTAATCCTACACTGACTTCACAGAGCATGTGAAGCGATCCAGGGAATGTGTGGTTACCCATATGCAAAAGCATTTCTATTTCATGGCATAAGCTGCTCTTGTAGAAGTCTTTCTTGCTTCTACTCAGACCTTGGCCACCCTTTGTGAGACTCCATGCCTTGAAACGACTAAGTCTGCAGGAGCCATGCATGAAGATGCAGAGACTGAGGGTCTGGGTGAACCAGCATTCCCCGTTCTTGGGATAGCAAGCTGGGCATGATTGGAAGTTGAAAAGGTGGTTGTGTTGCCAACTGCTGCAACAGCGGGAACCAAATTTTATGTGGCCATAGAGGGGCTACCAGGATCCTAGTCACTCCCTCTGCATGAAGCTTGAGCAGCACTCTCTGTATTAGTGGAAAGGGAGAGAATGTGTAAAGGAACCTTCTTGTCCAAAGGGACAACGTGTCTCACTAGAAAACACCATGCCCTGGATCTAGCAAGCAAAAATTGGGCAGTTTTGCACTGCACAGGGATGCGAAGAGGTCCAGCTCTGGATGACCCCATCTTCTGAAGAGGTTGTCTGCCACTTCTTGGAGCAGCTCCCATTCATGAGTCCTGGACCGGGAATGACTGGGCTCATCGGCCAGGATGTTTTGGATGCCTGGAACATGAACTTCTGTCAGTGTGAGACTATGTTCCATGGCCCAATGCCATACTCTCATGGCTTCTCTGCCCAGAGGATAGGAGTGCATCCCCCCCCCCCATGCCTGTTGATGTAAAAAAACACCAACACATTGTCAGTCTGAAGAAGCTGGAGTCCCTGGGAAAAGTGATTCTGAAAGGCCTTCATGGCATAAAGAATCACCCTCATCTCCAAAATGGTGATATGCAGAGACACTTCTGTCTCTGACCATGTGCCCTGCATGTGTTGATTTTGGAAATGAGCTCCCCCAACCAAGACTCGAGGCATCCTTGGTGAGAATCTGGGTCAGTGAGGGTGATCGGAATGGAACTCCCAGTTCCAGATTGGGAGATGTCAGCCACCATGACAGCGTCTGCTAAACAGCCCTTGAGATAGTGATTTGATGTTCTAGATCTTGGGATCCTTGGTCCCATTGGACTCATAGGCTCCATTGCAGGACTCTCATATGCAAGTGCGCTAACTGCACAGTGGGTATGGCAGCTGTCATATGACCCAACAGCTGCAACACAGTCCTTGCTGCAACCTGACTGGATGCAGCTGTTTCGGAGGCCTGATCCCTTACCCAACTGGCTCTATCAGGAGGGAGAAAGACCATTCCCTGTTGTGTGTCCAGGATGGCTCTGATATACTGTAGTCTTTGGCATGGCCAAGGACAAGACTTCTGAATGTTGATGTTATCCCCAGCTGTTGAAATATTTGGAAAGTGTCCAAGAGAGTGTGAACTAACTGCTGCCTTGAGGGGGCAGTTAGTAGCCAGTCGTCTAGGTATGGGTAGACAAAATGACCCTGTCTCCTTAATGTGGCTGCCACCACCGTGAGAAACTTGGCAAACACTCTGGATGCTGAGGACAGAACAAAAGGCAGGGCCTGAAACTGGCCCCGAAAGGTGAACTGAAGGCACCTCCGGTGGGCTGGAAACACCGGAATGTGGAGGTAGGCATCTTGCATATCCAGGGAACAAAGCCAATCTTCTTGATTTAGCATGGGG
This sequence comes from Neoceratodus forsteri, assembly GCA_016271365.2. Taxonomy (NCBI): domain Eukaryota; kingdom Metazoa; phylum Chordata; order Ceratodontiformes; family Ceratodontidae; genus Neoceratodus; species Neoceratodus forsteri. Next base: position 1,558,411,580 of record CM057455.1, read on the forward strand.
ATCAGACTGGGTAGGTTCACCATCCCGAATCTCTCGTACTCTATATAATGATTCAGTTGACTTAGATCCAGAATGGGTCTTAAATCTCTCGTCTTCTTGGGGACCAGGAAGAAGTAGAATTAGAACCCAGTTCCCTGTTGAAATAGAGGAGCAGGCTTGATGGCTTACTTTAATATCAAGGCCTAAATCTCCTCCTGGATGAGGGCTGCATGAGTAGAGGAGTAGCGGGAAGGGGCTGGAGAATTGTCCGGAGGAATCTGGATAAACCCCAGCATATAACCCCCTCCTATAATGTCACAAACCCAGGTGTCTGCTATCACATTTGTCCACCCTTCTAAGTAGAGGGAGGAATTACATCCTATTGTCTCCCCCACTTCCTTTGCCAGAGGAAGGGGAATTGGCAAGGAGTCATGCATGAGTAGCTGAGGCGGACAGCAAGGGCTGGGAGGATTTTGTACTCCTAGGCCCACTGTTCCTGGAGGGTTGAGAGGGAACCTTACACTTGAAGGAACTTCACGGTTGTTGTACTCTCTGTCTATTGGCACCTGAGCACCGAAATGGCTTGCGTCTGGGTTGTTGGAGTTCAACTCTGTACATCTGGTGAACAGATTGCACTGCTTTTCCTGAGTCCTGCAGATCTGTGATGATTATTTGCACCTCCTCTCCAAAGAGGACAGAGCCATGAAAGGGGACATCCAAGATAGAATCCTGGAGGTCCTGCCTGAACCCGAATACCCTTAGCTGGGAGTGATGGTGAAGGCAGACCCCAGTAGCTGCAGCTTGAGTGGCAGCATCCGCTGAATCGTAAGAAGCCCATAAAATGTGCTTTTCTACTTGCAGTCTGGACTGAAGAACATCCAGAAGCTCCGCATGGGATGGGTCATCTGGTTGCTTCTGGGTAAGTTCTAGGGCCTTCTTCCAGAGAGACTTCTGATGAAGGACCATGTGGGCCAGGAAATTCAAGGACCGCATGGAACATGTGGTAGAAGCATAAACCCTTCTCCCGAGCTGGTCCAACTTTTGACATTCCTTGTTGGGAGGTTGTGAGCTCATATGCTTGAGTTGCTTGGTCCTACCATGGGCAGTGATGAGGACCATGGAATCTGCTTTTGGGGTTTCTGCCAGGAAAGGCTCAGCCTTGAGGGCTTTATAGAGTCTGTCCACCTTCTTTGGAAGCACAAAGAAGGAGGCTGGATGCTCCCAGGCCAATCTGGTCAGATCCTGGAAAGGAGGTACCAGAGGGGGGATGACTAGCAGTTTGGGGTCACTCATAGCCAGGAAAGTGTGAAGCCTCTTCCTCTTGGGGTCCAGTTCCTCCATGTCTCATTGGTTAAGGAACTGAATGTGATGCATCACATCCATGAAGGTTGGGTCATCTGGGGAGAGCGGGGAGAGTTGCGCGGACCTTCTGAATCCGGAGATCGTGGTTCCAGGGAGGAATCTGAGGTGTGCGGATGATATCCAGCAAAGGAAGAGGAGGCAGATCTGGAATGCTTACATCTGCACAGACATTTGGTTCTGTCATCAGAGGACAGTGACCTGGACAAAGAGTGATGATGTCTACGCTTGCGCCCATGCCCCTGATCAGAATCCTGTGGGGCAGAGCTTTTAGGCAGTGCAGTGTCCTTCCCTGCCAGGACCAGTGCCTGAGGCTGGGGCTTTGTGGGAGGAGGAGGGGGATTATCCCATTGCAGTAGGTCCCCTTTTCCAGTATTCTGCCATGAGATGAAAAGTTGCCCAAAATCCGCTAATGGGACCATGGGGACATGCAGTGGAGGTGTAGACTTAGGGGCTGCTGCATCCTTACGGTGGTATGCTAGGCCCCAGTGTATCCACTGGGCATGCATTGGGCTCTGGTTATCTCAACCTGTCATCTGGTCACCTGTTGACTGATCACCTGATGCCTGGTTGTCCGACACAGGGGGCGACAGCGTGTGGCACAAAGCTGTGTCGACAGGGGTGGTGTCAACAGGGGGCCTGTCACCAGGCTGGCAGTCAACAGCCATCGACTGCCCTGATGACGGGTGTGGAGGTGGGCATCTCAGGGGCATTTGGGCTGTAGAAGCTGCCCCTGCCGTCTGACGCCTGACCCTGTGGCATTTGCCTCCAGTCCTTCCATTTATCAGAAGGCCTATTGCCTGAGACTGCCATTGGAGTAATGACCTTTGCTACGAACTGGTGTCAGGAAGGGCATTCTCTGAAACGGGAACACTCCCAGCATCTGCACTTCTCCTCTAAAGTTGATGTAGAGCTAGAGGAATGTGAAGATGTTGCCATTTTAACGGAGGAAGACCCTGCCTTAGACCTGGGCTGCTGGAATTGCCTAAGGCTTAGGGAGGGACCTGATGGTCCATGCCCCACTGTCACCTTCAGAAGTGGTAATGGTGGGAGTCTTTGTCAATGGCAGGCCAGAGTAAGAGAGACCTGACAGAGGGGCTGAATCTGCTCTCTTGCTGGAGTGGGAAGAAGACTCCCTTGGACAGAACTCTGACCTACTGTGCTCTCAGTGATGGTGTTTCCCTTCCAAATGTTTTTCTTTATAGGAATTCAGCGACCTGGAGGTTGAAGAGCCATCCTTCACAGGACATTGAAGGGCAGCAAGTTGTTGCTCCATGAGGTAGGTCTGGAGAGTTTTGCGGCGACGGATGCAGGTATGCCGATTGAAGTTGGCACAGTCTGGGCAGACGTCCACATTGTGGTTAAGCCCCAGGCAGAAAAGGCACCAACAGTGATGATCTTTTGCTAGTATTTGCCACCTGCACTGGCACTTGGACTTCCATTGCTTAGATGGAGGAGACAGAGAAGACATAAATGGAGTAAAGTAGTGAGTAATTCAGAAAAAATTTAACGATACTGCTAGGCCAAAAGTTAAAGATGGCAGTCAACAAGGTGACGAGGTGTCCAAAGAGCCAAAGTGCATGGATCGACAGCAGAAAAAGAACTGACGTGGGTCTGGGGACCGCCTACTTTATGCAAAGACTGATGTCGGTGGGCAGACTGACTTAAAGGGGCGTCTCCAGATGGGTACTGCTGGCTAGAAGTTTGCCGTGAACTCCTAGTGCCTGGTGACATAGGCCTTAAGGTGTAACCTGCTGCAGGAGCTCTTACTTGAAGTAAGATCTTAGCTTAAAGACACTCGGATGAATCAGCACTTCTGGTGGAACTGCCATCATGTGGGTAAGTGAACTATATCCACACCCGTAGAACCCATAGTATATCAACCACGTAGGAAATGTCAAAAAGAATTCTGAAAGAAGAACTGAAAATAATGTGGGAAACTTTCTTCATGTTAAAACAGGAAAACTGTGTTTAGACTCAAATGACCAGGAATTTTACCCTCTTCTAACTAAAATCAATATATCAGTGTACTGAAATTTAAAAAGAATAAAACAGTATTTGGATTCATAATGTATTTTACGTATACACTGCATCTTAAGAGTTTTCTTTTTCACCAGGACACTGCAAAGCAAGGCGTTGGATACTGTTGGTGTAGTGACTGCATGCAAGCAAACATAGCTGCCTGTCAAAGCAAAGCTACATACCACTGTCAAGGGCACATGCATTCGAAATGTTTTTTTTTTTTTTAGAGAGGGGGAACACTGCTAATGATACTAATCCCCCCAAATGTTTTGGGCAGGTAAAGAACAGTTACGGAAGAACTTACTGTAAGAGTAGATCTTCGAGATAATCGCTTTCATCAGGCCGCACCTTTGAAACTATACCCATGCTTACACTAGGACCACATGGAAACTTTGCAAGCCATGGGCCGTCCATGACGATGTCATGTGCCAGTGTCTACATAAATGTGAGTGGCCCACCTCTTCCCTGCTGGAAAGCATGCTCAGAGGACCTCACTCTAGGGAACCAGAAGAGACCCCAGCACTCCACATACCAAGCTAGACTCAGAGCTGGAAAAGACAGCAAAGGAAGCAGCAAGACAAAAACCCTTTGTCGTAACCCTGAAGGGAGAAGGAGGGTGGGACAGCGTTGCCTGATGAGAGATTCTCTTGAAGATCTGTTATGGTAAGTTCTTACGTAACTGTTCTATCTTCTTTAAGGATACTTCTTTCATTACACCACACCTTTGGAATGAGTCCCAAGCAGTACCAAAAGCTAACAGTGTGGGTGTATGGAGCTTTTAGGCTTGTGAGAATAGGCTTTGTAGAACAGCCAGGTCAAATGCTGCTTTTCTACGAGAGATAATGCCTAGACTGTAATGCTTAGTGAAGATGTGGACAGTGCTCCATATGGCAGCTGCACAAATTTCTGCCATGGAAACATTCCCAAAACAAGCTACAGAAGTGGCCATGCTTCTTGTGGAACAACCACAAAACACAACAGGAAGTTCCTTACCATACTTCATGTAACAGAACAACATACAGTGTATTAGCCATTTGGACAAGCACTGTTTAGAAACTGGGGCACCTTCTTTCCCAGGGCAGAATGAAACAAAAAGCTGTGAGGACTTTCTGCAGTCCTTTGTATGGTGTGTATAGTAACTGAGAATTCTATGCACATCTAAGGTATGGAGCAATGCTTCCCCTGGACTGGGAGAAAAGCAAACTCTGGCAGCACTCAACTATCAGTAAAAAGCTTCCCTCTGATAACACTATAGTAGCGAAACCAGTAGGGGGTTTGTGAGTGTGACCCAGTCTGTTACATTGATGGTTTGTTGTTTTAAATATTTTGAAATAAAGAAGCTTTTGTGATAGCTGAGTGGTGCCAGAGTTTGCTTTTCTCACTGTGTGTATCTTACTCCGGGCACACTCTTTTTGGTGGTGCAGTCTTTGCTGTGTCCCCCTCTTCCATTGGACTGCCATGCTTTGGAAAATACACTGGAAGTTGGAATTTGGTTTGATTTAATGTAAACTTAAACATCACCTTAGGATTGCTATGAAAATACACCCTGTCTTTGTGGAAAATCAAATAGGGAGGCTCACACATCAGAGCCTGCAGTTCCAAAATCCTTTGAGCAGAAGTGAGAACAACAAAAAAAAATAACACTTTCCAAGGAAGAAAGCATAAACCACACCCCCCGGTTGGCTCAAAAGGAGCCAAGATCTGTTTTTCCAAAATAAAATCCAGATCCCAAGCTGGGACTGGATTTTGAATGGGAAGCTTTATATGTAAAATGCTTCTCAAAAATGTAGGGCTACCTCTAGTTGGGCAACCATACAACCATCCACAGGCACGTGGAAGGCTGATATAGCAGTCAAGTGCACCCTGACCGAGGAATACTGCCAGCATGAATCTGATAAGGACAGTAAGTATTCTAGAAGCTGATTGACCAGGAAAGTAAATGGATCCAGATTATGTGAAATGGCCCACAAAGCAAACTGCTTCCATTTTCTGGAGTAGGCAATTATGTCTAGTGAATGGTTTCCTGACAGCCGCCAGAACATTAGCCACTTTCTGTGATACCCCAGAGCGAGCTTTGGCTTTGTCTTCAGGAGCCAAGCATGCAGATGTAGGGACTTCAGGTTCAGATACACTAGCATTTCCTGTTCCTGCAACAGCAGACCTTTGCACAACTGCAGCGGTACCAGGGGTTCCACTGCCAGCTGCTTCAGGAAGGGATACCATATCTGAAGAGGCCTTAGGGAGCAATGAGTATTAGAGCTGCCCCCTCCATCTTCAGCTTGAAAAGTACTCTCTGAATTTGCAGAATGAGAGGGAAGACATACAGAAAATACAGGTTACTCACCTGTAACAGGAGTTCTAGGAGGGGTACATGTTGTTCATCTACACTGTCTAGCAGGTACCTTGCCACTTTAAGATGGGCCAGAAAGTCTTCAAGCTGGTTCCTCCCACCCACCCAGGTGAGGACACTCTCGGCTCCGCCCCATGACACCAGATCTAGTCTACTGAAAGCTAGATTGTGTGCCGAAGCCAGGGAGGTTGGGTGGGTCCATGCTGATGAACAACATATACCACTCCCTAGAAAGATCAGTTATGCAAAGACTTTTGCCGTAACAGTAGATCTTCTAGGAATGTCTCTTGCAGTAAGTCATTACTTCTGGGAGTTCCCGATAGGTGGCGCTCTAATATGGCAGTCTCCACACCAGGGACCACTCACACAACCTCACTTCCTGGGCTGAGCCCGTGAGCCTATAAAAGTGGGTGGTCCCTGGTAGTCTCCATTCCCCGCCTGGTTCAGCTCGAGAAGGTGAGGTTCCAAGAGGAACCAAGATACTGAAGCCTCCCACTCGTACATCGTTTTCCCTGTTACAGAATGTCAGGGGGCCGGAGGGAGGGAAGCTACTTAATGCAAGAGACATTCTTAGAAGATCTATTGTTACTGCAAAAGTCTTTGTGTAACTGATCTATCTTCCACAAAATGGTCTCTTGCAGTAAGTCATTACTTCTGGGAGATTCACATGCAGTTATATAGCAGTGGGTGGCCAAATATGGCATTCTGCTGTATGTATGATGTAGTCTCAGTGACATGCACTGGAAAGATAGCAAATGTGAAAGTCCAAGGGGTTCTGAGTTTAAACAGGAACCCAAGTAATACAATGCTGTTTTTAGTGCTACAATGTAGCAAATTAGTATAGTTTGTTGCCGTCAGTTAAATGTATCCATTTTGGCATAAATAGGCTACATAAGTAGCAGGCACTGTGAGATGAAACAATGTATCCATTTCATAATGAAGTTCAACAGAATTTTTTTTTTTCTTCGTAATATCAGTATATAGTCATTCTTTCTCAGCATTTGAGTAGTAGTAGGTCCTGTTCATGGAAGGGACACTGGGGTCAGATGCGCAACAGGCCGAGAGGCATCCCAATGGAATGACCATAATGGCCTGTAGCAGTGATACCTCAGAAAGTGGTTAGATGTATAAAGCCTCATGGGTAAGGCCTCAGTATAATTTCGAATCGAAGCCCCAGAACAAAGGCCTCTGAGGCCTAGGAGAGGAGGCCGGGGCATAGTCTGATGTGTTTTAATGAGAGGCAGAGGCACCCGGTCAGCCTGATGGGCGGCCACGGGCTGGAGTAGATGTATTCTTTGTCACTTTTTCTTTGCCTCTGAAGTTTCCTCTCTGGTTATAGTAATTTCTAGTTTTATATGAAGAAGTATACTGAGGACGAGGATTGTGGTACATATATTTGTAACCTCCCCCCCACCGACCCCCCTTGTTTCTACTAGCAGAACTGCTCCTGTCACATCTAGATGCCACCGAGAGGGGTGGGGGTAGTCACTACAGATATCTTACAGCTACTCTGTGGACCCATTACTTCTACTTCTGAGCCTGCCATCCTTCAGACAGGAAAACCAAGTGTAGCAACTACCTGGCTCACACCTGGGGGGACCATTTAGCATGGCCATCAACCTGGGAGAAAAAGTTTGCTCAGCATTATGCTAGGTTTGTACTTCTGGTCAGTGGCACCCAAGTAAATCTGGACACTGGAAGCAATCACTGTAATGTCCAAACCAGGCTGGGATTCTAAAGTGTGGCTTTTATTCACATAACACAGAGAATAACAAAGCAAAGATCGACCCCCACAGGGCTACTCTCACTGGTAATGCAGATTACTGAGGTACAGAGCACACACTCTCACAGTAAACCCTCAGGTTCTGAATGGATCTTGGCACACATGGCCCGAACTGGTACACTTCTCTTCTTTTCCTTGACATGGCACCCCAGCCAGTACTAGGACACATTTCCATATTGCATGGAGATTGCTGGTGGCTCCCTAAACCACCCACGAGCATTTTCCATCTCTCAGAAAAAATGCAAAATCCCATGTCTGGGTGCTTTCCTCAGGCATTGGCCAAATGCACCGAGAGAAAACAGAGGTGCACAAACTGAACCCGGAGAGGTAAATCTGGTTACTCCAAATGGGGGGTCTCCCACCTTTTACTCCCAAATCTATACTCGGCCATTCATTTGGTTACAACACCTTTCTCTGAAACACTGTTGTAGATGCTCTCTCAAAATGTTTTTCACATTTAACATTCTACTTTTCACTCTCTACGGAGGTGTCCTGACTGAAGTTCTGTATGTGGCTATGTCTTTATCCTAGACCCCCACTGTTTCAGATGCTTTTAAATCATACACAGTCTAAAAGTTCTGTACTTGGCAAGTCTTCCTTTGACCCCACAGTAGGCAGACACTTTTACTTAAAACACTGTCTCGATGAACAAAGTCTCTCTGTCAGAGAAAACTCACCACAGTATGCAGGTGCTTCAGGGCTTTTTCCCACAACACAGTCTCAGGTACTCACAGGACAAAATGACTCTCAGATAACTTCTCTCTCTCCAGGCTGGACCAGGGGATTGCCCCTGAATCCTTGAATTCCCCCCATCCCTCCAGGGATGGGGCACTGGAACAACTTCTAGGAACTGTCTCTATCACTTCCTTCTACAGGTCTTCTGTGTTCCTCTCTAGGGTGAGAACACACAACCCCTTCTCTTGAGGTAGCGCTCCCTCAGGGCTAGGTCTGAGGAGCTGCACACTGCAGCATTCCTCCCTCTACTGAGTCTTTCTTGAAAACTGGCTTGAATCTCCCAACGTTCTACTGCTAACCCCTGCAGCTAGCATTCCATTGTGGCTTATGCTGCTGTGAGAATTCTAAGGTGACATCATCACTCCAGCTCAGCAGAAACTGGAAACAGTGTGTGACAGTGTGAAACCCATTTAACTAGCATCTCACAAGCTGCCTCTCCCTGCCTGCCACTGATTCTAAGTGGGATTCTAGTAACCCCTGGGAACAGGGGGGTTACACCCACCCTCGGCCAGGAAAATTACTGTCCACAGTCATTGCTGACCTGGCATCAGGCCATCCTACTGTTGACTACAGGGAGGTAGCTCTACCTTCTCCCCTACCATGTGCCAGGCACAGGCAGACAACACTAAGGGCCCAGAGGACACTGGCTGATGCATCAGCCCCTACTCTATGATCTTTCAATTGTAACCAGTTGCCCTGGAAGAACTGTCCAGAGTATAGCCCTAATAGACCAGTACTGTAGCATCTACTGCAGGTCAGGACCACAGCCTGTCTATCCCCTTGCCCTCTAGGGAAAACCTATCTGACCAAAAACAAAACTACCCAAAAACAGGGGAACCTCCTCCCATCCTTGGACACCTGCAAACCAAACCAAGGAGCTAACACTACACCTAAGCATTACACTCCCACACTCCCCTACAACCATACCTGTGGAAGGAAAAGTTAACACATTATCAACTACACAGTACTTTAAACACAACACTTTAAAGCACAATGGGGAACTCTGATGAGGCCCTCCAATCCTCTTCTTGTCTTTTCTTCTGTCTTTGTCAGGAACCACCTGAAAGAGGAAAAACAAAAAACACACCCTTAATCTGCAAACACAGTACACAATCATAATCCTTACCATCAAAACACTGAAGAATTCCCAAAAATATATTTTTTAGAAAAAGGTAGAAAAGTACAAAACAGTAGAAAACATCAACATCATATACAATACATCTTTTGGGGATGGAATGCCCTAAATGTCCCAACTAGTGAAAACAGTGTCGAAGGCAAGGCCCACAAAAGAGTCACTCCTGTGCCAGAGCCCGGTGAAGCACAGTTCATGTAGTACTGTAGTCCTGAAGCGGAGAGTCTTTGTGGACAGTTCAAGCAGTCTGTAGTCTGCCAGGTGTAGGATGTGTATTGCAATGTCAATAAGATAAGAAAAGTCTGGACTTACCAGTCCCTTGAACAACGAAAATGGAACAGCACCTGGATTTCCAGACAAAGACTCTCCCTGGCAGCATTTTTCAGATACAGCTGGGCAGAAATCTTCTGGGAATTACAGGATGAGACATCTGGAAACTGCTGGACTGATGTCATCTCTGGATGACGTCATCTGGAGATGGAACCTTGGAACAGGAAAGGAACAGCCAGTCTGAAGTCATCCGAAATCCCAGGTGATGAATCAGGAAACAACTGGGCTGATGTCTTCTCTGGATGATGTCATCTGGAAGGCCAGGCGATGGAACTGGAAGGCACACTGCAAGGCTGATGAATCTGGATGTACCTGGATCTTGGAACACCAGACTGGCGGAACAACATGGGTATGGCAATGGCTGGATGGCAGCACTGGCTACCACTGCTCTGCTTTACACTTGGTAGGCGTCGGCACATTTGCAGGAAGTTGGTTGCATTGAGGATAGTACCACAATGGGTCAAGTGCAAGAATTATTACCCCATCTAGGCACTCATAATTCACGTTATGGAAAATCTTGTTTCCCTTTCCATCAACAATACATACAGTGTCTATGAACAGCATCCTGCCCACTTTCCAATACTTGAATCTGTCTCTGACAAATCAAGTTGCACCTGGATGCAGGTCTTTAGTTGCCTCTTCCACTATCCAGGCTCTCCTGTTTTTCTCAATCTCTTCCCAGACTCTCCCAGGAAAGGTAGGAAAGGACATTCCATAGATCTCATTTGCCTTCCTATGAACCAGTCTTTTCTCCTTATGACTCTTGGTCAGATCAAGACCACTGGCCTAGCTTGGGGGCAGCCAGTCCTGGTTCTGCCAGTGTCGCATGCTCAATGCTACGTAAAATGGATCTCTGACTCCTCCTCCTTGTGGGGACAGGGCTGTGGAGTCACCAGTCTCTTCTTCTGGTCCCTCCTAGGCAAGAGCCTGAGGCTGTGGCTTAGCACCTTCATCATAAGGATATATAGTTTTCCCCCTCCTCCTCTTCCTTGCTGAGGATCTGAGCCCAGGAGTGAGCAGTCACCCTCACTCTTGAGACTGTCCACTCTTCACTAGCATGGAGGTTTACACCTCCCAATCTAGGGTCTCTTGCATCTCATCCTCTCCTATGAGACTAGGGCTTGGCCCCTCTCTCCTCGGATCCACCGATACTCCCTCTGCACTGTCCATCTGTGACCCGGACATGAAGACATCATCACTACTCTGCTCTGCCAGTATCCTGAATCCTGGAGTCCCCCCCTATCTCTCCAGGGATGGGGTACTGGAACAACTTCTAGGAATGGTCTCTACCAATTCCTTCTACAGGTTTTCTGTGTTCCTCTCTAGGGTGAGAACACACAACCCCTTCTCTTGAGGTAGCTCTTTCTCTCAGAGCTAGGTCTGAGAAGCTTCACACTGAAGGGCTCCTCCCTCTCCTGAGTCTCTCTCAAACACTGGCTTGAATCTCCCAATGTTCTACTGCTAACCCCTGCAGCTAGCATTTCATTGTGGCTTATGCTGCTGTGAGAATTCTAAGGTGACATCATCACTCCAGCTCAGCAGAAACTGAAAACAGTGTGACAGTGTGAAACCCATTTAACTGGCATCTCACAAGCTGCCTCTCCCTGCCTGCCTGCCACTGATTCTAAGTGGGATTCTAATAACCCCTGGGAACAGCGGGGTTACATATTGTACTGTTTTTAGTTGTCTGCCTGAGGCTTGCAGATTGTCTAGTTTTGTTTGTACCTCTGGACCAAACAAACAGTTGCCAGAAAAGGGGCATTAGCCACTTTATGTTGATTATCAAGTGCTAGCCCTGAGAGTTGGAGCCATGCCTGATGGCGTACAAGAATACCGACTGTACAGACTCTAGCCGAAGTGTCGGCAATGTCATATCCAGATCTTAATAAATGTCAAGAGAGGGAAGTAAGTGTATTTATCATTGATGTGAGTTGCTCTTTTTCAGGAGATGTGGGTAATTGACTTGTAATGTCTCCAGCAGAGGTCCCCACTGTACGCTGGAATTTCAGCATATGTCCCACGTAGTTGAGTATTCTAATATTTAATGTGTTTAGAGAAAACACTTTCTTCCCCATGTAATCAAAGCATTTAGAGTCTTTTTCAGGAGGTACTGTACTTGTATGTTTTGGTTTGCCAGTGCAGTTGTGAGCGACTGCAATAACCACTGAATCTGCAGTGGGAGTATTTGCTAAATATTGATAATCAAAAGGAGCCTGATAATGCCTGTATGCTTTTCTAGGTAGCTCCTGTGCAGCTATGGGTTGACTCCAAGCTTCAGTAATTGCATTTCTGAATGTTGGTATAAAAGGAGGGACTGCCCAGATAGGTTCTTCTGGTATTTTTTTTTTTATTTAGTTTTTGTTGACCGGGTAAGTGCACTAGACAAATTCTGCCTATTTTCAGGCACAACCCGGGGGGGGGGGGATACAGATGAATGCCAGCTGACCTTGAACCAGATTAAGCTGTTGGTGGTATTTTTAGTGAATGAGGAAAATTGCCAGGACACGGGAAATTCCCTTACTTGTAGGGGGACGCGTTGTCACAGCCATGGCGGCAGTCTGTGGACTCGACAACGGAGAAGGACGTGGAGGAGGCAGGGGGTTCGTTCCACCCCCTGCTTCTCAAATCTCTGGAACGGAGTGGGCGTTGGACCAGACTTTTGCAGACCGACCAGTTGTGGAAACCTTACGGAAAATGACCCAGGATATGGATGACGATGCTTTTCTTACTGTAGAATGTCAAAAATGACGGCTTCTGGAAGTTATACAGCAACAAGAAGCGTTGTTGGCTAAACGAGTTACTTGTCAGCAAACTTTGCACTTACCTACTGTACCGATGGCGAGTGTTCCGCTGGAGGATCATATTTCGGAGGATAATTTGCTTTTTTCTACACAATAAACACTGTTTTTTTTTGGAACCCAACCCTTCGGAGATCCCTATGCAGTGTACCATGATACCTTCCGATGTTTCGTTTTCGCCACTGTCAGTCCCAACTACACAGCTGATTCAGAATGCTGACGTAGCAGTATCAAGGGCCTTGCCGCATGAGTCAGCCTGTGATGATGTACACCAGGGATTGTCTGTTTCACCTGCACCTTCTACCTCTGATTTACTACAGTCTACACAAATGAAACCTTGGTCAGTAGACGCTGCCTTGTGAGCTGCAGGGTGGGAGAAAAATGGAAAGGACAATTGCTGGGTCTCTGGTATGTCTCCTATTTCGATTCCTAAAGCTATTCCTGGTTTTGACATTGCTGAGGTTCCTATTGCTTCTCCTCTTGGTGTTCCCTCTGAGGTCCCTAAATCGACTGGGTTGCCCACCCGCGCTGAAATTTCTAACTCAGCAGCTCCTTTGAACTCTAACACTCACCCTCCTAAAAAATCATTTGCTTCTTTATTCCATCTACCTGTAGCTCCTGCTAAATGTCACAATGCTGTTCATTTCCTCTACAAAGGAGGTTTAGACTGTATTCCTGATTGTGTTTATGTGGGGAAAACCCTGCTTAAAGATTCCTTACGATTTCTTGCGACTGAGATATATGCTCTTATACACATATCAAGCGAACATACTTTTGATATTAGTTTTAAGACTACGGCTGGATTAGAAAAGTTTTAGAAAAGATATAATGAATTGCGCAATTCCCCTCTATGGACTCCCTTCGAGGTTATACCCCTGAATAAACCTGCTATAAAATTTGTCACTGTCTTATTTCGAAATGAAGGGGTTAGTGTGACAGATTTAACTTACTGGATGAAGCAGAGATGTACTGTTTTGGATGGCCCTAATGCTATCTTTGATAGCGAACATTATTGGACTGGGGGATGGAAATTTAAGGTTTTGTTATCTTCGACTAGTGAGGGTCTTAAACATCTCCCTAATTCTCTTTTTCTAGGCCGTGATAGAGGAGTTTTATTTTATGCAGGTCAACCCAAGGCCTGCTACAAGTGTGGTTCTGAGGGTCATATGAGTGGTGTTTGTGATAAAGTTAAATGCTCTCTTTGTAATGAATTGGGACATGTTAGCAATGATTGTCTGAATGAAATGATATGTAGTTTGTGCGATGAAACTGGGCATTCCTACCAGAGTTGTGCTTGGGCCGCCCATAACAAAAACCCTGGTGGTGATTGTGAAGAACAACGTTTGCTTATAGCGGTTTCCCAGCGACAGCAATCTGACTTCAGGCAGCCGTCTACCTCTGCTCCCACCTTTTCTGTTCCCTCACAGGTTTCTTCCCATTTGGGGATTCCCCAAATCATAGAAGCTGATCCACGGGTGGGTCCTATAGTAGTTCCCCTTTCTATTTCCATACCTTCTTCTTCGCAGCAGGATTTTTCGGAACTAGGAAAAGTGCCTTTACCTCCTGAAATTTTAGATTCAGAAATGCCTCCCCCTCCTTTGGTTTATAATACCAGGAAAGGTACTCTGGCTCGGAAACGGGCAGAAAAACCAATTCCTGCTGTAAAACTGGCTAAAACACAGGTTATTTCTCTTTCAAACTGGTACCAAGACCTCCCCCTGGCTGATAGTGATTCTGAAATCCTTTCGGACTCATCTTCCATGATTGGGGAATGGGGAGGCAGGCCACATTGAAGTACAAAAACTTGTCTCCCGTAAAGCACCCTTAAAAAAAACCTACCCTTCACATGTTAAACTTAAAACTTGGTTGGGTACAAGAAGTGGGGGAAAAAAGAAATGATTTGTGTTTTTTTTCTCTCCATTTAAATTTATTTTTTCCTTTTCTTTTTTATGGCTCTCTTTCTAACTTCAGTCAATGTAAATAGTCTGAAGAGCTTACAGAAAAGGACTGTTGTTTTTTCCACTTTGCTTCATCAGGAGCCTGGTATTTATTTTGTGCAAGATACGAGATTGCATACTTTAAGTGACGTACAGACTGCTACTAAGGCCTGGTATGTGGGACCTTCTTATTGGTCAGTGGGTACAGATCAATGCTCGGGGGTAGAGATTCTATTTAATGGCCTTGACTTTACCTGTTTGAAGTTATTAGATTTGGTTCCTGGGCGAGCTTTATTAATGGATATTTGTGTTCAAAATAAATCCTTTCGTCTGATTAATATTTATGCTATGCAATCTAAAGCTGAGAGGGTTTCTCTGTTTAAAACTATTCAACCTTTTTTTATTTACGGCACATTTGGTAATTTGGGGCAGTGATTTTAATTGTGGGTTAGATAAACGGGATAAGGGGTTACGGACTAAAACTCTAAAAACATTCTGTGATTCAAATTGCTTATCCGATGTGGTACGCAAAGCAGAGTTGGTTGATGCTATGTTGTTGTACTTTCAAAGACTTATACCTACTTTTTGTTATGGTCCTACTAGGATTGATTTTTTTTTCATTTCGCAACACTCATTTATTTCCACTGCTGACGTACAAGCAGTGGAATATTCCTACCATTCCAGACTTTCTTCTTACCTCGGCCCCAGGGTTCAGATTGACGGGGCTATGGAAATGTAATTTTTATTACTCAATCGGGTTAACTGTCAGATGCAGTTATGATACTTTTTATCCGCAAAAACAATATTTTTTTATATGATTCACCGATTCAGTGGTGGGAGGATTTAAAGACAGAATTGATTGTTTTATTAAAACATACGGGTAAGAAAGAAGCTGATTCTCATTATTTACAGTATTTACGATATAGGAAGCAGTTGCAATCTTTGCTTTCTCTATCGTATAATTCTACACATGATTATAGTGCTCAAATTTTATCTTTGAAAGAACATATGTGTCGTTTTCATCAAAAGAAGGCAGCTGTTTTAGCCTTTCAACAGACCTTTGGTTTACAAGGGCCACTTTCCAACATATGTCCATTTGATACCTGTCACCAGCGTGTTAAATCAAAAAGAATTGATAGTTTACAGGATTCATTGGGGCATCTCTATGATACACAGGACAATATTATGAATATCGTATATCAACATACTACATCTCTTTTCTCTGGCATTGATCTGCCTTTCGAGGGTTTTCACAGTTTTTTACAATCTATTGAGGTTCCTGAGATTCCATTGGTTTTGAAAACACGATATGCAGAAAGATATTCATCCTTCTGAAATAATAATGGCCGTGAACACTATGTCTTCCAATAAATCTCCAGGAAAGGATGGGTTGACTACAGAGGTTTATAAATTTATTATAGAAGTGTTGGCACAAGTCTTCACACTCATGTTACAATCTTCCCTACCCTTTAATATGGTACAAGGTTCTGTAGTGTATTTATACAAAACTGGAGATCGAAACCTTTTAACAAATTGGGAGACCTATTTGTCTGTTGAATACAGATTTTAAGTTGCTTGCAAAAATATTAACTTTATGATTGCAACCAGTCACAAATATTGTCATTAGTAGAGCACAGGCTTGTTCGGTGACTCATACAAATATTATTGAACATCTCCTCTTACTCCAAGAGGTTACGACTAGGGATAGGGCGAAGGAAGTGGATGGATTTTTATGTTCACTGGACCAAAGTAAAGCTTTCGATTCAATTAACCATAGTTACATGTGGGAAGTCTTAAAATTTTATAGTATTCCAGATACTTTTATCCATTGGATACAGTTGTTATATACATCTGCTACGGTGACTCCCTATGGTAAATGGGCATGTGGGACCCATTGTCCCAATACTCAGAGGCATCAGGCAAGGCTGTCCCCTTAGCCCGCTTCTATATGTTTTTTGCATTGATCCTCTATTACGACGTATTAATGAACATCCCAGTATCCGATCTTTACATTTTGGGTCCTTGCCAGTCCCAGCCAAGTGTCTTGCATATGCAGACGATTTATGTGTTTTATTGCCCGGATGCAAAGTCTGTTTCTTTGGCTATTACAATTTATAATGTTTATTCTTTAATTTCAGGTGCTAGCTTGAACCCGTCTAAAAGTCAAGGTATAGTTTTGGGTACACAACTTAATACTGATTCTCAGATCTAGGGAATTCCCATTGTTCCTCCTCCTATTAAGATTTCAGGGTTATTTTGGGGTGGAGGTAATTTAGACTTACTTAATTGGACAGTTAGGATGGAAGTAGGCAATGTGATGGTATCCAAATGGAATATGTGGAAACTAGATAAAAGAAAACGTGTAGGTTTAATTAAAATGAAACTTCTGCCACAATATTTATATGTTAGTAAAGTCCCCAAAAAATATTGGAAACCAAATTGTTAAGTTTGTTTTTCATGCTGTATGGGAAGTCGCTAAATCCTATTAAAAGGAATATTATTTATTTGCCTGTTTTGTCTGGGGGCTTGAATATGGTTAATCCAGTATTGTTTTTTTATTGTATTTTTTTTATGCAAATCTTCGACCTTTACTTATTAATCAGAATCAGGTTTGGACATCTTATTTTTATAATACGGTACAACCATGGTTTTCAATTTGGGAAGGATCTTGAGTCACTCATCTGAAGTTTAATTCTAAATTTCCTGAGTTTTATAGAGAAATTTTTATAAAATTAAGATTATGGGGGGTTTCTAGCCAATTATTGATTGGTAATTCAAGAAAACAATTGTACTGCCGTGTAATGGGCTCACATTTTACTGAGCTGATTACTTTTCCTCATCGACCTTTGCACTTACAGTCTGCCCATTTAGCTTTGTTAAATGAATCATGAATCCCGAGAAAATTATGGGATTTCCATTGGCTTAGTTGTCACGGAAAGATCAATGTAAAAAGTAATCAAAAACACAAACAGCATGCTGAACACAGTTGTATTCGGATTCATTGTGTTTCTGCAGAAGAAACGATTGAGCATTTATTTTTTCTTTGTTCATTTATTAGGCCTTTTTGGTCAACTCTTGCCAGCATTTGGTCTGTACCTATTTTTTCCAATATGACATCGGAAGAATTGATGAATGGTGTTTTTCATTCTGGGTGGCAGTATTTTCATAAAGGAACTCTTAATATTGTTTGTTTGGTGTTAAAATGGTATATATGGAATGCTAGATGTGGTTTTATGCTACAACAAAAGGATACCCCTATTGAAATGATCATTAGGAATGTTACTAGGGAACTGTCTATTATTTTTCATAATGAAAGTATGGTTTTTCCAAAACATGTTTTAGATGCCTATTGGTGTAATATGCCTTGGGTGACCACATCAGATTTTCCTGTTACTTGAATGTATTTTCTTTTCTTATTGATGTTTTGATTTGTTTATTATTGTATTCCTTTTGTATGATTTTTTTTCAATAAACTCCCCTACTCTTTTCAATAAGTGCCATGGGATCTTTAACATCCACCTGAACTACCACCAGTCCAGGCAGATGGGGCCTCGGTTTAACGTCTCATCCGAAAGACGGATGAGTATGTCCAGATATTCCGCCATATCTTTACTTAATTTATCTTGTTCTATTGTGTTAAACCCCATTGTTTTTTGTATTTGTAACATCATTTCTGGGAATGAGGGGTCATCTGGTGGGGAAATGACCTATAGTGGATGTAATATTTCTTCGTCCCAGTATGATGATATAGAATACCCTCTTCTGGTAGGGGAACCATCATAATTTGGGCCTTCATAAGGTTCTGAATTTACATGAGACTCTGATAAATATTACTCCGTGAGGGGGTACATATGGTGAGCGTTCTGGCTCTGTACGTGCCTGTTTTGATGGAGGCGGAGACACAGTCTTGAGATTTTTTTTTTGTATATAATCAAAACCTATGGAATTCAACACTTTTACTATTTCTTCTATACTTGGCATTTGTGAAGATGGAATTACTATGTAATCGGGTTCTGAGCCCTGTATGCTTGGAGTCGGAGTGTCAATTTGTGCCTCCCAATAATGTGACCTGGTACATCTTTGAGAGTTTTGTTCATCATGTGCTGGTTTCTGAGCATCTTGCATGAGTGCATATGAAGCTGGTTTGCATCTGCATTCCATAGTATGTGACCCCTTATTTTGTGATGATGCAGCCCCATAAGTATCTTTTGATACATTCTTATGGAATATTTTATGATTTTTCCTGGTTAAATTCTTATGAGTGCAACCCCTAGGTAGCGCTATCCCAAGGGCTACTACCCCTGCTTGCTTGACTACTGACAGGTTGAGGGGTCTAGGTTCTATGGCGGGTGCCTCCACCCAAAGGTCAGGGTTTGTTGTGGTTAGACTAGCTTGATCACAGCCCTCTAGGACACTGTGTCTCCCTTTGGTTCCCTCTAGTGGCTCACACAGTACACAGGAGTTACAGCTCCAATACCCCACGTATACACACTGTTCACTCAAAATACCACTTACCCTCAAGACTGATTCTGCAGCATGTCTCTGAGGACCGCCTGTAAAATAAGTTTAGGCAATATATACAAACACAATACAATGCTTTTTCTACATGTACTGATACCACAGACAGCATATAGTTCAATAACAACAAATCTGATTTATTTGAGGGGGCAGTAACAAGGAGGGGGTAATCAGGTTCATTTGGTTTGGAGATATTCAAATCACAGTACTGTGCGTGCATATAGGGTCCAAAATGTCACTCTCTGGGTACCCAGGATGGTGGGGGGCTAGCCAGGGTCAGTGCAGCTGGTTGGGGCCCTTTGATGGAAAAACACATGCACACACAAATTGTAATCCGGAGCCCTGGGGCTCAGTTCGTGAAGAAATGAAACAGCAACAATTAGATGACACACTTTCAGTTTGATAAACAGATTGCAGGGAGCTACCCTGATTCATACTCACGGACTCAGTACTGAAAACTGGATGGATGCAGGTTGTCCTGGATTGCCAGGAGCAACAGAATAGCTGGCCCAGCCCTCGTGGCAAGACTCACTTGCATTCGAAAACAGGCAGATTCAGTCTGAATCAAGCTGGGTTCTGCTTCCAGCTTCAGCACACAATTCACAGTACTGGGGAAAATAAGATAGTGATTCCCCACAAGAACTAGACACATTTATATGTAAAAGGAAGCACTATATCAGGCAGGCTGCTCCTCGATCCCGACCGCAATTACTGCAGGATACCCGGGAGAAAACACAGCAGCTTCAGTTCCTGACAGACTGAGCGCAATTCGGCAATTTCTCCAGTCTTCTACAGGGTGAGCCTGGTTTCCACACTTCTGGTGCTTCTTTCTTCTCACAACTCAGATTCAGTCCCAACTGGCACTCACAAAGGCTGCAGACCGAAACCCAGAGTCTCACACGCGCTTCCCGCACGAAACTATACACCGCAGGAGCAGACAGCTCCTTCTCTCTTCACTGCCACAACTGATCTGATCTTTCCAGTCCCAGAGCAGGGCATTTCCTTTAGCTCCACACTATTCTGTTGGCTGATTCAGCTGTCACTCACAATAAGACTCTCTCTGTTGGTAGAAAAAGGCGCCAAGGTCAAAACTACATTTCCCAGAGTCACTGCCCATACAATCCCCTTGTGGCTGGCTCAAATTAAGAGTCCAAGTTCTGATTCATCCACAGGATCCATTTTAGGGCTTTCTTAACCCAATTGGCCCAGCACAGCAGTTTAGGTCCAAAATGGTGAGGTAATACACATGGAGTTCCAGCTGCAATAAAGGCAGGTTAGACAAACCACAATTTTGCTAATGCTTTAAATGATTACAGGCAAACAGTTACAGCTTTCAGATGGGCTTCCTTTGCACTTTTAGCGACTGCAAAAACTGAGCGATTTGACAGCAGCTCGGGCAGGATTCCCCAAGGTGTCTCCATTGAATTCCTGGAGATATTTTCCCCACTGTATCAATGACTTTTGACTACTCCTGCCTAAAAAGCCTTGGGCATTTTTACACCCATTATTGTTCCACGGTCACAGGCTAACCATGACATATTGCACCTTGGTCGCTTGGTAGAAACTTGTACTACCAAGTGTTTCTGTTTCTGTCTAACATGTGCATATTTAGAAAAATGTGATGAGCTGTATATACCTGTCCGTGATCCAACTAGCCTAGGGGGTGTATACCACAATGTTATAAGTTATATTATGACCAATCCAGTCCTTGAGCCATGCTCCACTCCTATGTATGATGACCTGTATATATCTGTCAGTTGAACTAGCTAGTCTAGAGTGTATAATCTGAAATATGCTTACTACTATATGTTTCCCCTTGCGCCAAATGATGTATTTCCCACATGTTTGTTTACCGTGACAAAAAACTGTACTCTCTTTGCCATGCCTCCTTGACTGTTATTCCTCATGTTGTATTCTCCCAAGTCATTCCTGAAAATAAGCATAATACTTGTCTAGTGTACTTACCCAGTAAACAAAAGCTAAATAAATAAATTAATTAAATACACAGTCCCCCCCATAAGTCTGCAAGCAGACAGCTCTTAAAGAGACAGTACATAGAGGCTCAAATAGCACTCACTTGCAACCACAGCTAAGCAGCTCAGACGCCGAACACCACCCAGGCTTGGAGCATTCAGGAAAGCTCCTGGAAGGCTTTTTAGGAACCCCCATTGGTAAGGGGGTTACATAAGGGTCTTCCATAAATGCATTATATGCTGTTGAATATGTTGTTTTATGATGAAGGGGCTGCTCCGTTGATGGGGGGGGGATCAGTGTCATCGATGGAATAGGAATATGAGCAGGCCCCGTTGATGATGTAATATATCTTATTGATGATGGATGAGTGAATGCATGCTTTATTGATGGTGGAATACTTCTCATCTATGATGGGGAAGCCCATGCATGCCCCATCGATAGTGGGATGCACTTCCTTGATGATGGAACATTATGGACATGCTCCGTTGATGATGGAAAGTGCTTCATCAATGATGAGAGTGCATACTTCTCGTCGATGACAGAGGTTTAGGAGCATGTCTCATCAATGGGGGAGGAAGCCCATCGATGGGGAAGCAAGTAGAATGTGCTCTGTCGATGAAGGAGGTGTTCTCGTCCATGAGGATGTCTTATGGAGGCCTCTCGACAACAGGGGTGTGTGCCCCATCGATGGTGAATGTAGTACGGCCTCGGTCGTTGACGGTGCACTCAGTCTCGTCAATGGGGAAGCTGAAGAATGATGTCCCGTCGATAAGGAATGTTTCTTTCTATGTGAAGTTGAACTTTTATGTTCTTTTGCTGAAGCCTGCTGTCGATGGGGGGATATGGCCCGTCAACCAAGAATGTTTTCTTGATGATACATGTTTAGGAGATATGACCATTGAAAGGTGGTCAGGCAGGACTTTAGGTGAAGGTGTTTCCTTCCCTGTTTTGCTTCTTGAAGAGGACTCTAAAGTTTTGGAGCCCTTTGATCAAGTAACCCAAGTCTGTAACAGGGAAACATCCATTGTAGAGCTCTAGGTCAAGCACAGGACTATGGTGCTGTGTGTAAAGCCCAGGCACCCCAAGCTATGGGTTCAATCCACATTGTAGACTGCTGGCAGAAGAGTAAGCTGCTGTCAGAGCTGAAGCCGGCAGGAAAATGAACAGAGACTACCAAGGACCACCCACTTTTATAGGCTCAGCCCAGGAAGTGAGGTCATGTGGATGGTCCCTGGTGTGGAGACTGCTAGAAGAGACTAGGATTGCCACCTCTGGATGAGGCAAAAACCGGATCCTAAGCTCCACCACTAGCCCCACCCCTTTTCATGACTCTTCATGCATTGCTCCTCCTAGAAAGCCAATGGTTATATCAATAAAATACAACACTTAAAGCAGTTCAACACAATCTTAAGATACTGTACTGTACCTGTTAAAGTTACTTTCCTAGGTTCTTCCTAGTTATTTATTTACTTATGTATATATTGATTGATTTATTGACCTTGGTTTACCAGATAAACATACAAAGATAAAATAAATCTCATTTACAGACATGATCTGGGGAGAGACAAGGGAAATACTGTAAATAGCATACAACAGTATACATGGTATATAATAATACATAATAAAGAAATTGTTTCCTATAATGTGTACTATATATATTTTTCTGGCTCCATTTTCTTTTCATGTCCACAGTAATATTTCAAAGGCAAAGAAGTGACCACATGTTTTTCTTGAGGAAAAACAATTATTTAAAACATTTAAAATACCTAAATTCTGTTAGAGATGAAAATGTCACCAGCAAATGAAAGTGGAAGACAATTGGCTGTGTTGCTATTACAAAAGGTGGGGGCAGCTTTGCTGCTATGTCACTTTAAGATGCAGTGGAAAAGATTAGGTTAAGTTAATGGCCATACTTTACACTTCCCAGGTTGACTGCTTTCACAAACTAAAGGCTTTATTGACAACAGAGATTGTTTGTAACCTGGACATGTAGTTAAAACAATGAATGAGATGACAAAATATGTTTCAAAAGTATGTGAGCACTCAAAATGGCTCAAAAACCTGACCAGCACAGAGCAAAACCAGATTACCTGATAGGGACCCTGAAAACCTGACCACCAGGTAAAAAACATGACAGGTGGCAACCCTAGAAGAGACTGCCATGTTAGAGTGCCACCTATCGGGAACTCCCAGAAGTAATGACTTATTGAAAGAGACCATTCCGTGTAAGATCTCCTGTTACAGGTGAGGAACCTGTATTTCTAGGGGTGTGGATATGTTGTTCTATCCACACTGTCTGGCAGACTCCTAGCAGTCCTCCGGGAGGATGGAGGCAAGGCGCACACTCCCTACATAGGGAACAGGGACTGGAGAACTGAGGTTCCAAAACCAGCATCCCAGCATGACTCAAGGTCGATGTGGTAATGGGAAATTAACTTGTGTGCTGACTTCCAGGTAGCAGCCCTGCATATTTCCTGGATAGGGACATCCCTAGAAGCAGCCACCGGGAACTCCCAGAAGTAATGACTTATTGAAAGAGACCATTCCGTGTAAGATCTCCTGTTACAGGTGAGGAACCTGTATTTCTAGGGGTGTGGCTATGTTGTTCTATCCACACTGTCTGGCAGACTCCTAGCAGTCCTCCGGGAGGATGGAGGCAAGGCGCACACTCCCTACATAGGGAACAGGGACTGGAGAACTGAGGTTCCAAAACCAGCATCCCAGCATGACTCAAGGTCGATGTGGTAATGGGAAATTAAGGTGTGTGCTGACTTCCAGGTAGCAGCCCTGCAGATTTCCTGGATAGGGACATCCCTAGAAGCAGCCACCGATGCAGCGGTATGATGGGTGGAATGAGCCTAAGCCCTACGGGAGGCTCCCTACCCACCAACCTATAGCAGAGATCAATGCAGGAAGTGATCCACCTGCCAATCATCCACTTTGCTGCAGGTCTGCCAGGTGCGGCTTCAGCATAGGTGACAAAGAGCAGGTGAACCTCCCCCTGAACTTCTGCTGTACAGTCTTTGTAGTAAGTGAGCAGTCTTCTCAGGTCCAAAGTATGAAGCCTGTACTCGGCCTCTGAGGTGTGATTGGGGTAGAACACCAGCAGAGTCAACATCTGGTTAGGTGATACTCTGACACCACCTTCGGGAGAAATTTTGTGTGGGGGCACAGGACAACCTTGTCCCTTTGGAAGACCAGGTAGGGAGCTTCGATCAAAAGTGCCTGGAGCTCCCCAATCCTTCTGGTTGACATGATAGCCACCAAGAAGGCAGTCTTCCATGACAGGTGAGAGATGTCACACCTGTGCATTGGTTCAAATAGCTTGCCCATGAGCTTGGCCAATACCAGTAGTAAATCCCACAGAGGTGGTGGTTCATGCACCATAGGGGAAATGTGATGTAGTCCCTTGAAAATATGCCACACCACCTTCTCCTGCACCACCGACTGCTTGCTGACCCACGCCCAATAAGCAGAGATGGCTGCAAGGTGCACCTTGATGGTTGTCGACTGAAGCCCCTGCTGGGAAAGGGACCACAGGTAGTTCAGAATGATAGCCAATGGACAGGACGAGGGGTCCAACCCCTTGCCCTGACACCAAATGGAGAATCTCTTCCATTTGAAGGCATAGCATTTTCTGGTTGACTCCTTGCAGGATGCCTCAACAACATTGAGGACCTCGTCAGAAAGACCCAAGGCCTGGAACTCTAGCTGCTCATGAACCAGGCCATCAGGTGCAGGGATTGAAGGTCTTGATGGAGTACCTTCCCCTCATTGACAGAGAGCAGGTCTGGGTGGGCTGGAAGCCACCTCGGGAGCCTGGACATGAGGCTGAGGAGATCTGGATATGAGAACTGGCGAGGCCAGTCTGGGGCTACCAGGATCACCTGTGCCTTGTCCCTCCTGATCTTGAGGTGCACCTTGTGGATCAAGGGCAGAGTTGGGAAGGTGTAGAAGAGGCCTGGGGTCCATGGCCTGGAGAAGGCATCCCCTTGCAGTGAGCCTTGCTGAGGGGGGTGGGCATGGTACAGCTTCAGCTTGGCATTCTCCCTGGAGGTGAACAGGTCCACCTGAGGTGTGTCCCAGTGGGAGAACAGGTCTTGTACTATCTCTGGCAGGATAAATCACTCATGAGATGCATCGCCTATCTTACTGAGGGCATCAGCCAGACTGCTCGAGGCTCCTGCCACATGAATGGGTAGGAGATCCGCCTCCAGGCTGAGTATGAAAGACCAAATCAAACAGCTTCCTTGCACAGAGGCAAGGAGTGCATCCTGTCCTGTCTGTTAAGATAGCACATGGTTGTGGTGTTGTCCATCTGGACCTGGACCACTTGCCCCCGAAAAAATGGAATGAAGGTGGTCAGGGCTAGCCAGAACACTCAGTGCTCCAGCAGGTTGATGTGGTATCAGGACTCCTGAGGGTACCAGAGTCCATGGGCTCTTTGCTCCCCCAGATGGGCACCCCAACCCATCAGAAAGGTGTCGGTCATCAGGATAACTGTTGGCTCAGGGTAAACAAATGGGATTCCCTCCTGCAGATGAGCTGGGACAAGCCACCACTGTAGACTGTCCCACATCTCTTGGGTCACAGAAACTGGCTGGTCTAGATGACCTGAGCGCTGAGACCACTGGTGGGCCAGCCCCTACTGCAGGGGGTGCATATGCCAGCAGGCCCAATGGACCACACTGGTGCAGGCTGCCATGAGACCCAGAAGACACAGGAAGTCCCAGGAAGGGTGCAATTTCCCAACCAGAAATGACTGGGCAAAGGAGGAAAGGACCTTGGCCCTGTCTGCCAGGATCCGGGCTCTGTCTTGGAGAGAGTTGAGCTCTGCCCCAATGAACTGAGTCACCTGAGAGGACACGAGTTCTGACTTGGCCTTGTTGATGAGGAGGCTGAGTTGAGAGCAAGCCTGGAGTGCCAGATCTCTGGACTGCTCCACCTCCAATCTGGAGGGACCTGTTATCAGCCAGTCATACAGATAATGGTAGACCTGGACCCCTTGGTGCCGCAGGAATGCTGCCACTACTGCGATGCATTTGGTGAAGACCCTGGGAACTGATGAGAGGCCAAAGGGCATGGCCTGGAACTCATAGAGGGTTCCCTCTGCCTGCAAGCAGAGGAACCACTGATGAGACAGATGGATTGGGGTGTGAAAAAATGCGTCCTGGAGGTCCAGGGAGCAGAAACACATCCTCTGCTCCAGGGATGGTATTATCTGAGCCAGGGTTACCATCTGAAATGTACGCAGCCTTAGGAACATGTTCAGGTCATGCAGATTGAGAATTGTGCACCAGCCCCTGTCCGTTTTTGGAACTAGGAAGTACCTGGAAACAAACCCCTGGGCAAGGAGGAGGATCTGCAACCTTGCTGACTACCCCCTTGTGGAGGAGCTGGTTGATGTCATCTCAGAGAGCCAACTGGGAGGCTGTGGACCCAGTAGCCCACCACGGGGCATGGACTCAAAAGGGAGGGACCTGCTCGAACTCCAGAGGCAGGCCCCTGCCGACCACTTCCAACACCCAGTAGTCCGTGGTGATAGCAGACCAGGTGGAAAGGAAGTGACTGAGCTGGCCCCCCGTGGGGGGACCCAGGTGAGGTGAGATGAGGTAGGGGGCGGCACCCTGCAACCCGTCACTTGGCAGGCTTGGAGGAGGAGGAGGGACTGGCTGAGGAGTCATTGGGGCACTTCCCCCCCAGGCTTCCTGACTGAGGAAAGTGACGGACTTGGCTCTAGGGTGCCAAGTTTGACCCTGCTGGCCCTACTGCTGGGCAGATCTTGCTGCAGGAGTAGAGGGATGAAAGGGCTTATGTTGCTGATGGCAGCCTTTGTCCTTCTGTGCAGATGTGACCAAATCTAGGGTGGCATTGGATTTTTCAAAGCACTGGAGGTGGCCCTCCACACCAGGCCTGAACAGGTCAGTACCCAGAAAGGGAACATCTGTGAGCTTGTGTTAGGTATCTGCCATGAAGGTCGAGATCCGCAACCAAGCCCTGCGGTGTATGTCCACTGCGGCCGCTACTGAACAGGCACAAGAGTCTCCAATGTCCAGTGCCATCTGGAGCTGCTGCTTTGCCACCGCCCTTCCCTGATCCCAGACTTGCTTGACCGTGGTCTGGAGATCAACTGGGAGATGAGGGAGCACCTCATTCAGGGAGCCCAACAGGGCGTGAGAGAAGTGTGCCATCATAACAGCTGAGCTCGCCTGGCAAAGGCACAAAGAGGCAGCAGCATACACCTTTCTCCTTGAGTAGTCCAGTTTCTTGGACTCCTTATCTGGGGGCTTGTCCACATCCCTCATGTTGTCTGAGTGCCTGAAGACAGAATCTGCCACCAACCCCTTGGCCGAGGGGTGCTCCAAGAAGCCAGAGAGACAGCCAGTAGGGACCACATACTTGCGGGCCATTCTGTCCGATGGCACTGGGCAGAAGGCTGGGTGCTGCCAGACTTCTAACACTGGGCCCACAATGGCCTCAGCTATGGGGAAGGCCTCCATGGGGGAGTCCCCCTTGTCCAGAATCTCCGGAAGGGGATATCTGGCCTATTTCTGCATGGGTTCGAGCGGCATCCCGGTGAACTCCGACATGAGCCGAAGGATACCGTGGAACGAGGTGGGGCTCTTGTCCACAGAAAGACCACCCAAGGATTCCAGGTAAACTGGATGGGAATGCAAAGAGGAGTCTTCAGACTCCAAAGAGTCTGTGTACAACTGGTGACTGCCTGAGACACTCTCCACTCACCGATGGTGATCGGGGGGTGAGACTGACCAACAGCAAATGGGGCAGACCTTGAGCCTATCAAGAATCCTTGGTCAGTGCCCCATTCTTCAGCTGGGGAGGTCGTGGTTCCACCACAATGGGCAGGGCAGCCGGTTTTGGCCGATTCGTCAGTGCTGGGACCGGGTCCTCAACCGGGGAACCAGCAGCGTGAGTCTGCTTCAGCCGTTCGAGTGACAGCCACTTAATTGCCTGTGTGGAAGCCAGCATCGGCTTGCTGCTGGCC
The DNA here is from genome assembly GCA_016271365.2 of Neoceratodus forsteri. NCBI lineage: Eukaryota > Metazoa > Chordata > Ceratodontiformes > Ceratodontidae > Neoceratodus > Neoceratodus forsteri. The sequence continues at coordinate 1,558,439,503 of CM057455.1, forward strand.
AAAAGGAGTTGTTACTACATTAGATCCTAATAGTGCTGAAACGACTTGCGCTGGAGCCTCTCCTCAGCCGAGGAGGATGAGGAAGAAGAGCGGCGGCACCGCTTTCTGTGATGTCGGGACAGAGACCACCGACATTGGCGGGATTTCCCCAAAGTGGAAGAGGACTGAGACCAAGACCATCAGCAGTGCTGGCAGTGGGCCAAGGAAGGAGTGGGGGAAACCTGCTGCCCCTCTGGTTCAGGGTCCTGGGCCGGGGACTTCAGCTTAATGGTCTGAGGCAAGTCCTTGGAAGGCACCGGAAGCACTGGTGTCTGAGAGAGATAGTTGTCAGCCTCCTCAGTTGACAACCTGTTGGTGGGCTTGAAAAAAATCTCAGCTGAGGTCTGACAAGGACACCGTGAATCCAGCGGCCCTGGCTGCAACATTGACCAAAGCCAAGAGCCGACGGTCCAGAGAACAAGATCTCTCCTCCTCCCAAGAGTGTCGACAGTGGGTCTTACTTTTTTTTTGGATCTTTCTTCCAGGTCCGAGGGGTGTGAGACCCAGAAAGACCCTCCCTTTTAGTCATGAGGGACTGGCACAGCTCTGAAAAGAAGCCATGTAAGAAAAGCCCAGTTGGAGCGGAATAAAGGCTGAAGCCAAAAAGCAGCTCACCATGGCCTTGGCCACCTCCTCCTCTATGGCCATGAGCTGTTCAAGCTGTTCCAGTTGTTCTGCAGAGCCCGCCACCACAAACACCACCCAATGGGCCTCTTTTGATTTGACCGGCGGGTATAGTTTCTCCAGTTGCCTCAGCTGGAGTCAGGCAGTGCAGTCTTCAAGCACCGATGGAGAAAAGGACGGACACATCTCACAAGCCTGCAGATCGTGGTCATGCCTGAGGCAATAAACACATGAGGCATGGGGGTTGGTGTGCGACATCTTCTGCCCGCAGGGCACCGGCAGAACCCGTGGATGGTCTTGTCCTCTATCGCAGCCATGAGGGAAGAGGGTGAAGACTGAATTTGAATGAGTTTCAAAGTAAGTTTAGAAAAAAAAAATCAGAAGTTTTTAGAGCCAGGGCCTGAAAAACGTGAGGGCGTTAAGGAGGGAACCTGATGCTTCCAAGTGGTAAGGAAAATCTGGCGTCATGGGGCGGAGCTGAGAGTTTCATCACCCGGGTGAGTGGGAGGAGCCAGCTTGAAGACTTTCCATCCCATCTTAAAGCAGTAAGGTACCTGCCAGACAGTGTGGCTAGAACAACATATCCACGCCCCTAGAACCTCCCTTTCCAAGAGAAGGACAACATGTCTCACCAGAAAACTCCAGACCCTAGAGTGAGTGAGCAAAAATGCAGCAGTTTTGTGTTGTGTGGGGACGCTAAAAGGTCCAGCTCTGGATGATCTCATCTTGTGAACAGGTCATTGACCACTGAGGTCAGCAGTTCCCACTCATGCACCCTGGACTGTGACCTGCTTAGCTTGTCTGCCAAGATGTTTTGGATGCCTGGAACATGAACTACTAACATTTCTAGATTGTGTTCCAGAGCCCAATACCAAACTCTCATTGCTTCCCTGCACAGCAAGTAGGAATGAGTCCTCCTTATTCGATGATTTAATGCATCACACTGACGTTGTCCATCTGTTTTAACAGACAACCTGGGGACAAATATTCCTGAAATGCCTAAAGCCTGTATAGGACTGCTGTAATTTCTAGGACATTGATATGCAAAACACGTTCCACTGGTTACATGTGCTTTGTGTCTGAAGAGGCCCCAGGTGGCCTACCACCTGAATCCTGAGGCATCTTTAATGAGGATCTGATGTGGGATAGGAATCAGGACTGGTACATCCTTCAGTAGGTTACTGCATTCCATTTACCACATCAGTGGTCTGCGCAAGGGAGATGTTACTAGGACCATTTGGTCTAAGTCATCTGTTAATGGTCCCACTGGACTCTCAAGAGTCCACTGTGGTATCTGCATGTGCAGTCTGGCAAGTGGCTGCATGACAGTGGCTGCTGCCAAAAGGCCCAGAAGGTGTAGAAATGTCTTTGCTGAGACATAGGGCTGTCATATACCAGCTGTGCTTGTGTAGTCAGTCATTCTGCTCTGCCCAGTGGCAGAAACATAGAGCCCTGGGGCATATCCAAGACTGCCGCTATATACCGCAGGCATTGGCAGGGTGTCAGTACAGACTTTAGTATGCTGTCACTCCCAGGTCATCAAACATCTATCTGGATTGAGCTAAGGTCTGCAGTAGCTGGTCCCTGGAATGGGCTTTTACTAGCCAGTCATCCAGGTATAGAAAGACATACAGGCCTTCCCTACAAAGGGCTGCTGCCACTACTGCCAAGCACTTGGTAAAGACACGTGGCACAGAAGACAAGCCAAAGGGCAACACTCTGAACTGGTAATGCCTCCCCTCAAACAGAAACCTCAGATATGTTCTGTGAGGTTTCCTGATTTTATATGGAGATAGTTATCCTTCATATCCAGAAAACATGTCCAATCCCATTCGCAGTAGGGGAAGGAGACCCTGCAGAGTGAACATCCAAAACTTCTTGTATTTTAAGAAGAAGTTGAGGTCTCAAAGATCTGGAATAGGCCTCAGATCTCCTGTCCACTCGAGGACTAGAAAGTATCTGGAATAAAACCCTTTGTGTGTCTGTCTGAAAGTCACAGGTTCTGTGGCTTGTTTTCGAAGCAGGGTCTGTACCTCCTCTTGCAACAGGGACGTGTCCTGGTGGATATGTTCTTACGACTGGTGGGCAGTCTGGAGGGTTGCTCAGAAGCCCCAGAGCATGCCCCTTCTCTATAGTCTCCAGTACCCATTTGCCTGTGGTGACTGCCCCCCGCTGACCCAGATAAATGGAGAGGAGACCTCCTACAACTACCCAGGAGGCAATGGTGGTTGGGGAGTGTATGGGACAGAGGGGCAGAGGCACCAGCACTGCCACCTCTAGGAGCTTCTATATAGGCACCTGGGGGTGGCAGGAGGACTGGGAAGGCCCCCACACCTCTACCCTGCTATCTGTAGGCCTGACAGTTGCCTCTGACAGAGTGGTGAAAATTACCTCTGCCCTTACCTCTACCCTGGGTATGGCACAGGGACTTTACTGACCTCAGAGTCTTGCCAGATGACTGAAGGTTTCCCAAAGCTTCTTCAGCATCATGGCCAAACAGTTCTGTCCCCTAAATGGGATATTGAGAACTTTCTGCTGCACATAAGTGGCCTGCTACCCTAAGCCAGGAGTAGCACCTTAGACAGATGCCAGAGGCCACAACCCTGGCAGAGGCATCAGAAACATCATATGCTGTGTAGAGCAAGTGTTTACCCACAGCAGCATAGGTTTTTATTAAATCTTGTTTGGCAGTACCCCCTCAGGCAAGGCCTGTGCAGCAGCCTTGGCCTTCCTCCATACAGTATTCTGATAGTTTATCATATGGGCCTAGTAACTGGCAATATGCTGGCCCAGAGAGGCATAAGCATAGGTACATTTTCCCAATACTCTGCTCTGGATCTATCATGGGCAGCCGTGATCACCACTGAATCTGTCTCAGGCTTATTAGCATAGTGCGGCTTATCAAAAGGAGCAGAGTACATTCTGGCAGCCTTACTGGAAACAGCTGGTATGGTGTTTGACCTATACCAGGCTGCATAAGTATCATCCTCCACTGCTGGATACAGGGGAGGAACATGGCAGAAGGAGATTCTGGCATTTCCAGAAATTCCAGCAGGTTCTTTTTAGTGGTATTCTGCTCCTCCAAGGTAAAGTTCATAGTAGCTTGCATTTGCTGCATCATAGCAAAAAAGGAGGAATCCTCTGGAGGTGATCTGGGTGTATTCACTACAGAGTCCTCACTGTAGGAGGAGACTGTTGAGCTGGTGCCATGCACATGTAAACCCCCCCAAATGGGGGCTTATATTTCATGGCCCATTCTCCTGTCTTGCTCCCGTCACTGGAACTCCTCCTGATGTCTGCCAGGTCCCCTGTTCTTGTCCCCACTTTCACAACCCTGGCCCAGGTCCAGTGTTCTGCCCAGATGTCCCTGTGTGGCCCTTTGTTAATTTAAAGTCCTCCATGGGCTCAGGGAGCACCGCAGAGCTGGTGGCCATTTTCCCTTTCACTTCATGGCTGGCCAGCTCACACACGTGCACAAGTGCACCTGACCATGGTTTGCAGTCCAGAAATGGTTTCCTGGTGGTCCCAGCCCCACCTGGGGCTGACTGGGCAATGTTGACCATAGTGGGGTCCAGGAGAAACCCTCTGCATGTGGTGACTGAGAGGCGCTGCGAGCGTTACGAATCCGGGTCTCATAAATATTAATGAGGAGAGCCCCAGGCTTATGAATATTAATGAGGTGCATGTTATAGCAGCAGCAACAGGCTTAGGAGTAAAACAAAAAGTTTATTAAGGGCAGCATTTGAAAGGACACTAAAGGGGCTAGTACACAAAGGGGAAGATTAAATAAAGTACTGTTTCTGGCTGCTGCAGATCCTTTAATCCTGGGATTCAGATGCATTGCCCGTCTGCTGCCTGGGGGCACTTGATTATGGCAGTAGTGACAGGCTAAGGACTGAGAGAAAGAGGTTACACTGAGCAGCAATCTCCAGGGCACAATAGCAGCTATTGAACTGCAGGGCAAAGAAATAAAGCGATTATTCTGGCTGCAACAGGACGTTTATTTGGGACTGTAGTAATCTGCCTTGGTATTGTGAATTGAGCAGCCATTTTAGTGCAGCAACAGCCAATGGGAAAGTCAGAATTTCTAGCAAGGAGTGCTGGGATAATGCCAGAGATTCATGTGACATTGCAAAGTGCTTATGAGGAAGTTACAGGGACCTAGATCAGGTGCCAAAACAGGGAGCCTACTGTGCATTGAGTGAGGCTAATGAATATTCATTTTGTGGACTGCTAAGTGCTTTCAGCCAATTAGAGTGGGAGCAACAAGTAGCTTCAGCCAATAGGGAGCCTCAGAAGGACTCCATAAAAGACAGTGTTTTGCCAGGCTGAGAAGTGTGTGTTCGAGTGGGAGCCCCCCCACAGGCATGGGGGCTCAGGCCCTTTCCTCCAAAATGGGCCTAGCAATCCAGTGCAAGCCCCTCCACAGGGGAGGGGGCTTTCCTTTGCCAAGATAGACAAGTGGCTGCAGGCAACAGAAATCGCTAGCCTGGGGGTTGCCAGAAATTGTCCTCCAGGGCTGGCCAGCTCCTTTCCACGTTTTGGGAAAACATGGGTGAACTTGAATCTTCAGCTGTGAGAGAGCTGCACGCATGTCCTACCTCATCAGTGAGAATGCTGATGAAGGCCTGAAACCTCAGAGAAAAGAAAGCCATTTCTGCAAGTGGTCTGAGTGAGTAAATTGCTTCTGACAAGTGCAAGTGTGAGAACTTTGGAGGGGCAGCGAAGCCCAGAGTGTATTAATTGTGACTGTATGTCTGCACTCTGTGGTTAACCAAAAGCACAGAAAGGGTGGACATTTGCCAAGTGACTAGAGAAGGGTCCAGTTTAAGTATATAAATGTCACTGAGCTTACCATACTCAATTTCGGCATTGGCAGGGGCTCTCTGATAGATTGGATACTTACCAACTGCCCCTCTAGGGTTAAAAATGTCTCTGTGCTACCTAATTGCTTCAGTGATCACTCATCTATCACCTGCACTTGGGTTAATAAGGAAAAAAAAAAACCCTCCCATGTCTCCATACTTATTCAGGTCCTCAAATGAGGAGCCACATAAGCCTTTAAATCTGCCTTGGCCAGTGTTGACTGGTTCCCCCTTGACAGCTTCCCTGACGTTGATCAGGCGCTGCAATATTTCTCGAATACTTTTAATGGTATTTGTGATATCTTTGCCCCAATGAGGAAAAAGATCAGGGCTGCCAAAAATGGTCGGATCACCCGTGACCTTCTGAACCAGATGAGGGAGCAGGACAATCTATGGAGTTTCACCAGAAACTCCAGTAACCCTGCAGACCTTCAAAAGTACTGGGCTGCTAGGAACAAATGCACCAAACTAACAAGTTTAGCCAAGGCAAAATTTTATAAAGTGCAACTTGAGAATAGTTGAGGCAATGGGAAACGCTTCTGGGATAATATTAAGGACCTGCTTGGCAAGGAGGACCGAAGGCACCCAACTATGCTTACCGTCAATGGCTCCTCTACCCTTGATCCTCTCTCAATTGCTGAATCCTGTAACCTGGCATTTTCTGAACTCAGCTTCGTACTCCCTCCTATCTTAACTCTCCGGGATTTCCCCAGCCAAGACCTCATGTCAACCCCTCCCACCCAAACTTCTATTTTAGGCATGTCACAACCAAGGAAGCCAGAACCTACATAAATAAGATGCTCGGAAAAACTAGGCTTGGTAATGACATCATCGATATGAAGCTGGTGACAGGTGCACTGGATGAGCTCATGGTTCCTATTACTAAACTCTTTAATAAATTGCTCACTCTTGCAAAGTTCCCAGCTGTTTGGAAGTTGGCACTTGTCACTCTTGTGCTAAAAAGTAGGGACTGATCCATCACAGCCAACTACAGGCTCATCTCATTCCTCTTCCCCCCCCCAAGGTGCTTGAGAGGATTGTAGCCGACCAGCTATCCGAGTACCTCTTGAAGTATGGTCTCTCATTGTGACTGACCAGCCGAGTACCTCTTGAAGTATGGTCTCCAGTGCCCACAGCAACAGCATGGTTTCCGTAAGTGCCACAGCACTGCGACAGCCCAAGTCAAATTCATGGACTTCGTCCACAAGGCCTTGGATGGTGGTAATTTAGTGGGATCTATTTTCATAGATCTCACTAAAGTATTTGACACTGTCAACCACCCCATCTCACTGGATCAGCTTCTTGATATGGGTCTTGCCCCCAAAGCTGCTCTCTGGTTTAAGGACCATCTATCCAGCAGAGTCCAGAGTGTAAAAATCAGGACAGCAATTTCTTCCTCTAGGGAAATTAAGCTCGGGGTCTCACAAGGGTCCATATTGGGCCTGCTCCTTTTCAGTCTGTTTATTAACTGTCTTCCTAAAGCTTGCAATAGTAAAGTCATCCTTTACACCGATGATGCGATTATCCTTAGCAGTAGTGCCTGGTTGCATCTTCTGCAGGATGAGCTACAGTGCTCCTTCCATTGCCTGGGGGACTGGTTCAGCTCCCAGAAACTGCCACTTAATTACAAAAAGATGAAGATGATGCTGTTAGCCAGTCGTCAGCTAAAGAAATCCATCCTGGCCTTGACTATCTCCAAAAAAATGGGTGACACACTACAGCAGTTTCAATCATTCAAGTACCTTGGGGTCATCATTGATGACACCCTCTCCTTTGTGCAGCATATTGACCTGGTCATAAAGGTGGTTCACACTAAGCTGGGAGTCCTCTATAGGCATAGGCGTTATCTCACACCTGCTGCCCTATGACTGTTTCCTCCTCCATCCTGTCAGTTATAGACCATGGCCTTGTAGTGTACAGAGTAGCATCAGACATGGCACTCAAATGTGTGGTCACCACCCTCAATAAGGCCTGTAGGTGGACTCTTGGAGCTGACCGACTCACCCACTCCTGCTCCCTTTACGAGTAAACCAACTGGCTCAGCTTGACAACAGGATTAATTTCCAGACATGCCTGCTAGGCAAGAAATCACTAATCTGCACAGCTCCTCCATGTCTCAGCGAATTGCTCCATACCTGTTCTTAAGGATACCAGACCAGGGGCTAGACTTGAGGCTTGTTGACTGTCCCATTTAGGAATACGTCTCTTGGACAGTGGTCCTTTGCCTACAGGGCTTCCTTGTGACCAAACAAGATCCCTGCTCACCTATTGTTTACTGACAGCCTCCCCACATTTGACTCATAGTTGAAACGGCACCTTAATGCATCCAGGGCCTGTTGTTGCAGACAGATGGTGTACTACCAGTCCCTCTCTACCCTTCTCCTAATATGTGTGAGTGTTGATACCCCAGCCCCCTCCCTCACCTGCCCCACATCATAACTGTTGTAGCTGGCCTTAGCAGTGGGCAGTTTCCTCACCTGCCCTCCACACTAACTGCCCCTGCAATAAGGTGGGCCTGGTTGGGATCTCACCTCTACAGGCATGCACTCTGCTCTGTGTTAGCACTTACTGTCCTACTGGAGGAAATGTCTGGTACTAACTGACTCCCCTCCCCCACCTTATAGCTACCCTCCCAAGTCGGCTATTTTCAGTCCCATCCCTGTTACCAGGACAAAGCCTGTACTATGGGCTGCTGAGGTTCTTGTCTCTGTGTTCTCCCATAAGCTCATAGTCATACTCTGTTTAAGGTTTCTGGCAGTAGCTTCAGTAGCTGGTTACTTGTTATTCTTTACTTATATTCCGCATTATGTCTCTCTGTTTGCATTACCATTGCACTGTTTGTTTAAATGTTCCCTGAGTTGTTCTTATTGTGTACACTCCTTCCCATGAAGTGTGAACTGCAGAGGGGGCAATTCCCTTCTGTTGTACTGTATATCCGATGTACTTGACGTGGAACCTTTGCAAAAGAGCTTCCACTCAAAGGTTTTTTTTTTCCGAATAAAATAAATATATGTGTCTGATGTGATCAGTGCCTACAGGACTGGAAGGGGGATATTCAGAGGTCGGGGCTCTTCCTGACATTGCCTGGGAGGTCCACTACATGTCCATTTGGAGTGGCTAAATACAGCACTGCCAAGAGGGACTTTGTTAATGGCAAAGCCACAAGGGACTGAGACTTTGAGATTCATGCTTAAGAGAAGTTGCAGTAACTGTTTGAATTGCCAAGTCAAAGTATAGTGCTTTGGAATCAAAATGGTCAGATATGGACTGTGAGAAATTGGGTCAGCCCTAGCCTTAGGGGATCCACCCATGCTTGAGAGGCTGTGTCCTGTAATCTGCTTTGAGAGCCATGACCTGGGCTCTGGTTGCACACTCCATGCAGGAGTGGGGGTGCTTGTCCCCAAAATCACTGGGAGTGCGCCATGGTTTTAAAGTCCTTGCCCAACTAGCAAACGGTAATGTCTGCCATGCTGGGCACAGGAAAAAAAAGAGATTGTCACTTCTAAAAGCAACTGCAAAAATGTGTAAATGTGCTGATGTAATAAATGTGCTGAATGCCACGTAACCACTGTAGATTAGGCTTGGGACACAGCCTGGTAGTATGCTACCTAGGGCACTGCCATATGCATTTCCCTGGAAGGGTACAGCCTAGGCATGAGGTCTGGGATGAGCTGGCCCGGGTCCCAGCCAAGAAGCAAGGAGTGTTGCATTTCCACCTGCAAAAGCTACAGCATTCTGCAGTCAGAAATGAGGTACCTGGCTATAAGCCTTTGCCAGCCTCATTGCCTCTGGAGTCAGAGTCCGCCTGCTGTAATCACCTTAATCCTTTTTTCTACAGCCTGACCATGATTAGCCAATGATAACTTCTGATTTTTGAGTATGCAGGGTCCGTGCCCTGGGACATGTACATAGTTAAAGTGTCTAAACAGATTGGGCCATCTGGCCATGGATACAACTGCTTTTGAGTTTTACAAGTGTGTTGCCTATGTTTAATCTTCCTTCTTTTCTCAAGGGCCCCAGCGCTGGCCAACAGCAGCTGCACCATGTAACAGGCCTGCACCTTAAGAACTTTAGTTACTGGGTACCCAGGTTAATGTGTGAGATTGTGGGGTCTTATACAGTTTGGGGACTGGTACCAGTGTGAGTATTTGCTACTGTTTTCTAATAACGGTGTTGACTTTCTAATTGCAGCTAGCCAGATAAATAGCCAGGGATCTGACTACCTTAGAGGTTGGTGGGTGGCCACTGTGATCGATGCCTAAAGGTAAAATGTCAAATGCTCCTTGTGATTTAATAACAATCTAAACCAATCAAACCAAATGTGAATATTGTAAATAGCTTAACCTCTATTCCAATTCACTCTTCCTAACCTCTCCCCATGTAAATACATTGTTTTTCTTTCATAATCCTGTCTCATGAGCATATTATTAGTAACAGGTCAATAATGTATGGAAGTGTGGGGAAATGTCTTATGGGTCATTCTTGGGTTGGCATTACAGTACAATCAGTGGGTACAACATCCCAGAAGGTTGTACCAGGTTAAAGCTAGCCCACATAAAGTATACTCTGGGTGGAGGCACTGCACACTCAATGTTATATCTAAGGGGGAAAAAAACATTTTAAAGTTATCTTAGGAACTCAGGCCCTGCAACCTTGTATCTGGCCCAAAAGGCAGGGGTAGTAGCCCTCGGTATAATGACGCACATATTAGCTGTCTTCAGCCAAGTCTTCCTCTTCCTCCTCCACTATGAGGTCAGGATTGTATTCACATTCGTCGTCATATCCCTAATCGACCGGAATAGAGGACCATGCCGGTGATGTTGATGGTGGCTTAGGAGGTCTAGTCCACAGTTTATTAGATTGTGGCATTGACAGGATAGATGTAATGGTAGTCCCCATCAATGGGCCCACTGTAAGTGGAGGTAGGCCTGGCAGTAGGTGTTGTATCATATCTGAAAATGATAGGAGCACTGTCTATGTATTAACGCCACTTTGAGTAGTGGTCATGACCATGCTAGTTGATGGCGGAGATTGAATCTCTGGCAACATACCGCCATAATGGGCCCAGTAGCACCTATGCCAAGCCCCAACTTTGGTGTCTAGTTGACAGGAGGGGGAGTGGTGGGCACCATTACTGGAGTGGATGGTGTCATAGTTTGGGATGGACCTGCAGTCTGCAGCTGCAACTTGGACCTCACCAGGGAAGTCATTTCCTTATCCAGGTATTTGTGGCTCCCTGAGGATTCATCTCAGGACTTCAAAAACTGTGATTCGGTCAATGGGGTAGGTAATGTGGACATGCCCTGTAGTTGCTGTTCCATTGTGGCCAAGGTCTTTTTCAAGAGGAATTATTTCCGATACCCACTTTCTGCATCACCTGGCAGCAGAGTTGAATCTCTGACAGCTCTCACAGGTTTTGATGCTGTGAGAAGTGCCTAGGCAGCAGACACACAATTTGCACACATTGTCCTCATAGATTTTCTCTCTGCTGTTGCAATACCAAAAAAGCATGGACGGTTCTTTCAGCGGCATACAGGTCATCGAAAATCACTATGAAAGCAATTACTATTTTTATATAGGAAAATAAAGAAAATGGCAGCTTTTTGCCACGGTATTTCTGACAGTGGGTCAGGCGAGTCTGAGCGACAGTGGGAAAAGAACTGAGGAGAGGTGGTGCCTCCCATGTTTATGTAGATGCTGGTGAAAGGCAGGCTGCCCCTGGTTTGCAAAGTTTCTGTGTGGTGCTAGCACTAATGCAGGTATAGTTTAAAAGGTGTTGCCTGATGAAAGGTACATCCTTGAAGAAGATAATAGAATTCCCTTTTGGCTCAGTGGTGTTACCATGTAGCCATCCTGACACTGATTTTATACCACAAATGATTTTTCACACCATATGATAAAACATTCAAAATGTGAAGAAAAGAATATTCACATTTATATAGCCCTTTTCATTTACACTGTATTCCAAAGCCCTTTACAAGCAATGAGAGACTGGTAGTGAAGCATCTATAAACATGTAGTGGCAGCCATTTCACACATCAACACCCACACACAACATAAAGACAGTTGCATGAACCATATTTATGGGAAGGGGAATGCTCGCTAGGACACCAGGGAAAAAATCCCCTAATCTTGTGAAAAGTACTTTGAGTACTTTTACTGCCATCTGAACACCAACCAGGGCAGCATTAGAGATGGGCAGAAGAGACATCAGTTTAACATCCCATTTGAGGAATGACACACCCCAACAGTACAGTACCACCCTAGAACTGCATTCAGGTGCTAGAATAATGGTATTAGTCCACTCCTAGTGTGGTATTAGAGCCCACAACATTCTGGCTCAGAGGTAGATTTGCTACCAACTGAGCCACACTGACGCCTCATGTCACTGCATGTGTGCAGTCAAAATGCACACATGCATGCAATTTGACTGCTTATGCAAACTTTTGAACATTTTATGGAAGAAATATGCCTGCTCACAATTTTTCTAAGGGTAACATAGGATTTTACAAGCATGATATAGTAGAAAGATAGAACATGTCAGCAGATAAGGATCACCAGGCCCACCCAGTATGCCTAGCAAGCTGCTAAGACTTTGCTATTGCCATCCACCCATCCCCCTGGGGCTACCAGCCCCCTATGCCTATCCCATGCTCTCTTGAATCCCCCCACAGTTCTTGCTCCCACCATAGTAGACCCAGTTATTTAGAAATTTTGCTCACTGAGATATCCACCTTTAGGCCACATGCCTGGTTTGCAAGAGGGACAGCAGCAGCTACTACTAACATCTGGTGACTGGGGTAAGCAACACATAAAAAGCACTTGAATACAGTAGGAACATATTTACAGTGACATTTGTTATTTAATTCTGCTGCCGTCCCTGGAAATCGTGAGCAGGCAATTTTCTGAAAGGAAAAGAAAAGTTTTGAAGAGAACCGATTCTGATGTACAACAGATTAAAATGAATGAGCCTTACAAGCTTAAAAGGTATCAGATGGAGTTGAGAGAAAATCAATTTTTAATTCCTGCATTAGGAAAATAATTGTATTTGGGTTCTGTAGAGTTGGCAGCCCGATCCCTTCCACTTCAGTATTAGTCTGTCCCTCCCTAGTACCGAGATGCATTTTAACATTGGTATATAGAAAGTGCAGGCATGTGCTCCTTGGAAGTAAAAAGGTACAACTGTTAAAAGGCCATTTTATTTTAGTGTTACATTTGTTGAAAATCAAAGCCAACACTCAACTAACAGCTGTGACAGTACAGCGATAGCTTGGATTTTCAACAAATGCAGCACTAGAATATAAAGAAAAAGCATGTTCCCTTTTTATTTCAATGGAGCAGCTCCTGCACTCTCCCTGCACTAACATCACAGAACATCTCCATGAGTGGGTGGGACAGGCACATAGGGGAGTGAAAATGATTGGGCTGATGACTCCATGGAGCCCAGATACAATGCCTTCCCTTCCCTAAATGCAGAAATTAAAAAAATGTTTTCCCTCCATCTGATACCTTACAGGCACATAAGGCTACTCTCTCTCACTTTTTGTAGAGACTTTTCCAACAATGAGCACAATTGATACTCTTTAAAATTTGCATGAAAACATAAAGTACAGTGTGCAAATGTTCCAAATAACGGCTTACAGGCATCAGTGTCTGATCCAGTCTCTAACAGGCCTGGGTGAATTCATTTTACCCTGGGTAGTGCAACAATAAACTCTCTTGGCCCAGGGCTCCCAGCTCTACAAAGTCCTATATTGTACTGAAAAAAGGAGCCATCTACATGGAAATTGGTCCCATGGACTTGCATTGTTTATACACAAAATGCAGCAATTCAGTTTCCTTAGGACATAAATTAAGATTACGTTCTTACCAGAATACTTAAACTTTTAGGATGTCTTCACCATTGATTTCCACTAGTGGGTCTGAGCTGGAGGCACTAGGACCCATCAGAGTGCTGGTGAATGGCAAGCAGTGAACACTGGCAGTGTCATTTCATTATTCAGTTCTGAAAGGTGATTTCATGCAGCAACCGCCAAATCACCTTCTGGGCCCGATTAGTGCAATGACAGTGATAGTGTTCATGAGGTGGGGTCCCAAAAAGCCAATGCTGAAACTTTGGTAAAGGAAATACTAAAATGGCAGAGATATCAACATAAGTTCAAAATACCATTGAAATACATTATACTGCACTTACCTTGATTCCTCAGTTTGTGGTTCAGCATTGAAGAGTGCAGACGTGCCCTGGTCCACAGAAGATGACAGCGGATGACCTCCGGTGTTAAGTATAGGGCAAGGGGGTGGTGTGGGGTGCTGGGTGCTCAGTGGGAGGGTTTGGATGAGGGAGAGGGATGGGAGGACGATGAGGGACCATGTTATTTCAGGAACAAAACACAAAAGATGTTGGGGGATGGTTTTCTTTACAGCAAACAAATAATTATTTGGGGACATTGGGAGTGGGCTCTTCAGTGTCCCACACTGTTGGAAGGGTCTTTCACTGCCGACATTGGGGTTGGGCCCCCCCATGCCGGCAACTGACTTGACAGGCGGGAGGTGAACACCCCCGACCCATCACTGGGCAGCTTTGGATGTTGCACCTGCCACTGAGAACAAAGGGGCACCACTTGCCCTACCCCTGCCTTTTCTGGGGCCTCTGGCCAGAGAACCTGGCCTTGGGGCACCAGGCTTGGAACTACCCTGGCTGGGGCTGTTGCTGCCAAGACTGCTGTGGCCAAAAGGGCTGAAACTGAAAGGCTGCCTTCTTTTGTTTTTGACTTTTCTAGTCTTTCTGGGATGAAGCCAAAGAATCAGGGGTGGCACTGGACTTCTCAATTCTCATGAGATGCCCATCCACCCTCAGGCCAAAGAGGTTGGTGTCTAAGAAAGGAATATCAGCCAACTTGTGCCGAGTGTTTGCCATGAAGCTGGAGATCCTCAGCCAGGCCCTGAGGTGCATCGCAACAGCTGCTGCCATGGCACGGGTGTAGGAGTCGCCAATGTCCAAGGCAGTATGGAGCTGGTGTTAAGCCAGCAATTGACCTTGGTCACAGATGACCTTTACCAGGAGTTGCTTGTCAGCAGGCAGGTAAGAGAGGATGTTTAGAGCACTCACAGCATGGAATGACTAAAGTTGGCCATCATCAAGTTGTAACTTTCCTGGTGAAGACCAAGGGAGAACACAGCATAGACTTTTTCAGCCACGTGGTCAAGCTTCTTTCACTCCTTGTCAGGGGGCTTGTCCATGTACCCAGTATTACTGGATTTCCAGAAAAAGGAATCAGAGGCCAGGCCCTTGACTGAGGGGTGGTCAGAACATTCAAACAAGGAGCCAGGTAGTGATGACATATTTGCAGACCATACAGGTTGAACGTGCTGGGCAGGAGGCTGGATGCTGATCCAGTCTCACAATGGTCTTGGCCATGGGAAAGGCAACCCCCGGGGATTCATCCTTATCTAGGATGTCAGTGAAGGGGAATTTAGCCCTCTTCTGAACTAGCTCAAAAGGAACATTCATGGACGCTGACATAAGTTGGAGGAATGCCCCAAAAGACACCAACCTGTGGTTGATGGTCAGTTCCTCAACCGATTCCCGGTTGAATATTCACATCCTCGAACACTGCATGGAGGACCCATCTGAGTCATCCAAGGACTCTTCAAAGATGGCCCTTGGCTGCTTACCGTCATGGAGCACCCTGGACTCACCAGAGTGAGTAATTTCCACGGATAACCAGCCTGGCAAACTGATGCCCAGATTAAAGTCCTTCGTAAGCGTCCCCGACTCAGGCAGGTATGGAGGTGGTTCCACCAACAATGGTGAAGAGATGAGTGTCAGGGACAACTGTCTTGGGTGGACCGGCATGGGCTTGACAGGAAAGTACAGTTATGCAAGAACTTACCGTAACAGATCTTCAAGAGGAGCTCTTGCAGCAGGTAACACCTTTAGGACTGAAGCCAGCAGGTGCCAGGACCCCATGAAAAATTTCTAGCTAGCAGTATACAGTGGGGAACCGCCCCCCCCCCAACATTGGCCTGCTCCCGATGTCACGTATGGTAGAAAAGGAGTAGTCCCCCAGCCCATCCCCAGTTCTCCTGCTGGAGTAAAAATGGAGAACTGAGGAGGGTTCTTCTTAACTGACGAAAAACAAAGGTATCCATGATGGAGAAGCAGCTACCAGGGGGAAGGTGGTTGGGAAAATAGTACCTGCTGCAAGCGCTCCTCTCAAAGATCTACTGTTATGGTAAGTTCTTACATAACTGTACTATCTTACTTCGAGGGGGCTCTTGCAGCAGGTAACACCTTTAGAACTGAGTCCCAAGCAGTAAGGAGAGACCCTGGTCAGCTGGGTGGAGGTAGAAGTCTCCCAAAAAGGATTAGGAGAGGAGGCCCTGGAGGACTGCTAGTCCGAAGCCTGCTCTGTGTTGAGATGTAATGTCCAAACTGTAGTGCTCAACACAAGTTTGGACAGAACTCCAAGTAGAAGCAGCATAAAAGTCAGCTGCTGACACGTTCCTCAAGGAGGCAAAGGAAGCAGCAATGCCCCTAGTAGAGTGACCCTTTACCGAGCCCAGTAAGGGTTTGTCATACTTGCTGTACCAGAAAACAATGCAATTAACCATTTGGATAAACACTGCTTAGAAACAGGAGCCCTTTCCATTCTGGGGGCGAAGGACACAAACAGCTGGTCAGACTTTCAAAAGGCTCGGGTGCACTCCAAGTGATAATGAAGCGCCCTATGAACATCCAGAGTACGAAGTAGTACCTCCCCTCAGTTCAAGTACTCTGGGTAGTAGACTGGAAGGTGGATGTTCTGATTCAAAGTAAACTCTGACACCACCTTGGGAAGAAACTTAGGATTAGTCCGTAAGGACAGCCTGTCCTTGTGGAAAATAAAACAAGGCTCTTTACACATCAGGGCCTAAAGCTCGGAAATCCACCGAGTGGAAGTAACGGCAACTAAAAATAATGCTTTCCATTACAGAAAACGCAGCTTGCTTCTTGTGGCAGGTTCAAAGGGAGGCAAGGTAAGTTTTTCTAAAATAAACAAAAGATCCCATGGCAGGACAGGGTCCCAGATGGGAGGCTTCAAGTGCAGAATTCCCCGTAAGAATGTACGCAGATCTGTCTGGGCAAGAGTCTTGCCCTCAACAGGTGTGTGGTTGGCTGAAATGGCAGACAGGTGCACCTTAAGCGAGGAGTAGGTTAGTCCAGCATCAGACAGGGACAGGAGATACTGCAGAACCGAATTCACCGGGCAGATGAAGGGGTCTAAATGTCAGGTGGTGACCCAGATGCAGAACTGCTTCCATTTCATGGTGAGGCAGTATAGCACAGTGGTTTAAGGCTCTGAGCTGCAAATCTGGTGACATCCAGCAGACCAGACCTGGGTTTGAATCCCACAGCTTCCACTTGCATGCTGTGTGACCCTGAGCAAGTCACTTAACTTCCCTGTGCTCCCAGGTTGCACCTGTAAAAAAGCTTTCAGCTTAGTGTGTCTCACCTGGTTAAACAACTAAATAAGTGGCCCTAGTAGAAGGCTTCCTAGTGGCCACCAGGACATCTGCTACCCCGGGGAATACCCCAAATCTGGATATAGCTAGTTCTGCAGGAGTCACGCTTGGAGATGCAGAGATTTGAGATCTGGATGGACCAGGGTTCCCTGCTCCTAGGACAGTGTAGAGGCAGAGAAATTGGAGGTTCCACTGCAAGCTGCTGGAGAAGCAGAAACCAAATCTGGTGTGGCCAGAAAGGTGCCACCAGAATCATCTCTGCTCCCTCCAACTGTAGCTTGAGAAGAACTTACTGCAGTAGGGGGAAGGGAGGGAATGTGTAAAGGAGATTAATTTTTAGGAAAAAACACGGTTAGAGTGATAGAAAATGGTGGTCGACTAGCTGAAGGTATCCATGGAGGGCAGACTTGCACAGTCAACGGTGGGAAAAGAACTGGGGATAGGCTGGGGGACTGCCGATTTTATACCATACATGACGGGAGCAGGTTGACGTTGGGGGGGGGGTTCCCCGCAGTATACTGCTAGCTAAAAGTTTTCTGTAGCATCCTGGCACTTGCTAGCTTCATTCCTAAAGGTGTTACCTGCTGCAAGAGCCCCTTCAAAGTAAGATCTGGCCATTCAACCATAGGGGTTGGGGTCGAGCCCTACCTGGTCCCACCAAGGACCACTGCTGCCAGAGGAGCTCCTCATAGCACCAACGCAGCCAATGGTGGAGTCTTTCCTCATCTGAAGATGAAGAGGACAAGTAGCACTAACATCAATGCCTCCTAGTCAAGTGGGATTGAGAATTCACGGAGCACCTTGACCTAAACCTGTACCTCAAATGTCAACCTGTAGGCCAATGTAGAGAAGATGCAACTGGTGGTGCAGTGTAAAACACTGGCACCGGATTCAGCAGCATGACCTCCAGGGTAGGCTGGTCTCGATCAGGGACAGCCAGGGATACTGATTGCCCCATGGCTAGTGGAGGCGCCAATGATGTTGTGGGTGACCATGCACCATTGGGCACCTCCCCAGCCTAACTGTTCATGCTCACCAATGGGCAAGAGGATAGGCGGGACACAAAACACAGAAAATGCTGCTCAGACAGGCCAGAAGATGGCTTTTTTGCCCCTTCCCATGCCTGGACCATCCTCAGGCCCACTCAATACCCACACTCCCTGTGGTGCCAACAGCGACATTCCTCCACTAGCCCACGGCATGGCCCCGGAGGGGATAAGTTGGCCATTTGTAGATGGACAGTACAGGAGCTCTCCGGAGACATTCTGCAATGACAGATGGGGATGATCCCCCCGGCAGTGATAAGCCGGCTCCTAGAGGTGACCAAATGTCTGGATCAGGATGTGTGGCCCAACAGTGTTTTGCCAGGATGGGTGAGTCTGCCAGGTTCAAGAGGTGGCATTATGGGGCCTGAAGAAGAGGTGTGCTGGAGGGCATGGTGGGGGCAAAAAAAAAAAAAAAAACAGATGTTCCAGTGAAAAGCTGCCATTGTGTGGATAAGTGAACCATATCCATGCCCCTAGAAACAGATTTCACTATGGCAATCTGAATGCATCCTGACAGAAGCACCATGTCCTGGATTTCTGGAGCAAAACTGAGGCAGTCTGATGTTGAGTGAAGATGCATAATGGCCCACATCTGGGGTACCCACTCCTCGTATAGTGATCTCAATGTCTGGTGTTAATAACCACTTGTGAGGGTCACCCTTTGTTCGACTGAGCTTGTCTGCAACAGTGTTCTGAACTCCTGGCAGATGGACTGCCTGAAGCAGGATCCTTTGCTTTCGGCACCATTCCCACATTCTCATGCATAGCTGAAGAGAGGATAAGAGTGTGGTCCTCCTCATGTTTGTTGGCATAATACAAGACAGACTTGTCTGTCTGGAGGAGGACTGTTTTGTGGCTAAGTCCACACTAGGGCTTTCAGACTGTACAAAACTGCTTGCATCTACAACTCATTTATGTAGAGATGAGTTTCTAATGAGTCCCAGGCAGTGGGCTCCTCGCCCCAGCTGGGAGACATCTATGGTAAGAACCACTTCTGGCTCTGGTGGGGAGAATGGGCAACCGTGGAGGAGATTCTCTTCTACTGACCATCATGTCAGGGACCTTACCAGGGGTTTTGTCACCTGAATGAGGTAAGTCTACGGGTGCAATATTTGTGAACACTGGGCACTGAGCATCCACTTAGCTGTCCTCATGTGTAGGCATGTCAGGGGCACTGTGAACATTAAGAAGGCTATCAGACCCAGCATGCATTGCATGGAATGTGCATGCACAGTTCTGCGTTCCATGATGTAGCATGCCATCTGCAAAACTGCATGTAGTCTGCTGCCTGGAAGAAAGGTCCGGGACCAGGGAGTATCCAGAACAGCTCCTATGAACAACAGTTACTGGGAGGGTTCAAAGGAAGACTTCTTGTGGTTCAGCAAGACTCACATGGAAATCAGGAACTGAGAAGCAGTGGTCACTGTCTGTTCCATCTCCTGTTTGGATGGACTTACTAGCCAGTCATCCAAATATGGGAAGACCTGGAGTCCTCACTTTCTCAGGTGCGCTGTAAATAATGCAGTGTAAGGACTCATTGCAACTAGGAAAGCCCAAAGGGCAGGACTCTGAACTGGCAATGTTGACCCAGCACAAGGTGCAGGCTATCTATGTGGCTGGGGTGCACCAGAACATGCTGGTATGCATCCCGCATATCCAGTGATGATAGCCAATCCGGAGGCTTCAGGTACAGTGACAGGAAACACAGAGAAATCATCTTAAATTTTTCTCAGTCCATGAATTTATTCAGATTTCTGAGATCGGGAATGGGGTACATGCCCCATGATTTCTCTGGAACTAGAAGGTAGTGGGGAGTAGAAACCTGTGTTTTGTTTGACTCTGGCACTGCTTCCACTGCCCTGTTGCTCTGAAAGGCCCATGACATTCTGCATCAGAAGTTCTGATTTGGGCTGACAACGGGGATTGTCTTCTGGGAGGGTAATGTGTGTTGGGGGGGGGGTTCTATGAAATTCAGGGAGTACCTCTCATTGTCCAAACAGTAAGTGCCGTGAAAGGGGGCATTCATTATTTCTTGCTGGGCATCCTCGGTGAAGCCAGCAGTTCACAGCCAGGAATACTGTCTGATGCAAATGCCCTACAGCTGCAGAGGTAGATGCCACATCAAAGGCATCCACAGAAGCTTGAACTAGTGACTGCTGGATTCAGTACCTTGCTTAACAGTCAGCAGAATATCCTGTTTAGCTTCTGAATCTGGCAGAGCCTCTACGAGAGACTGTAGCTTGCTCCAGTGGGTACACTCATGTTTGGAAAAATGCCCTAGGTAGCTATTTGCATGCCCAGGGTGGCTGAAGCATAGGCTCGTTTGCCCACAGTGTCAATCTTGTGTGACTCCCTATTAGTAGGTTGCATGGTGACCTCTTTGGGCACAATGGTCCTGTCATTCTCAGCAAGAATAACAATAGCATCAGATATGGGCTGGGTGAAATATACTGGCTTATTTTTAGGAGGAATCTATTTCCTGTCCTCCTGCTTGGGGGCAGCTGCCACTGAAGCAGGCATCTGCAAACTGCATCAGACAAGGTCTCAAGTGTAGGCTGGATAAGAGAAACTAAACTGATCGGCATATTAGGCATCTTCAGGAACTCCTGCTGGAGGCACCTAGCCTGGTCAATGGCTGTTGGCTTGAAATCTAATGCCAAGTACATACTTTTGAGCAGAGCCTGGAAATAGAGATCTTCCTGAGGCAGAGACACAGGAACTGGGTCTGAGACCTCATGAGTATAGTAATAGCTATCATCACCACCTTCAGAGACAATGAATTCAGGATCTGACTTGTCTCCCTTTACTCCCTCCTCAGAAGGAGAATGGCAGAGAGGGGGGTGCAGGACCAATAATGCAGTTTGTGGCTGCAGCAACATCTGCGACACTGGTCCTAGCACCAAGGGTGACGCACAGGTGTCAGACGCAAAACTGAAACTAACACTGTGCGGCACCAGGAATGTTCCCAGCATCACAAGCCCATGGGGCACCAGATCCGACAGTGCACCTGACACCAGGCCAGACCCCAAAGGGTCTGAACCTGATACCGGACGTGACACCAGAACCACTGTCGCTGACCCAGCCAACACCAGAGTGACCGCCAATGGCACTGTGGCTGTCCTCGTCCCAGTTCAGAAAGGCGGAAGACCACAAGCAGGATGCACATCGATGGTGCCACTCCTGGCATGGACCCAAAGGCTGCTGCCAAAAGCAAACACTTTTCCCAGGCCTGGTGGTAGGCACCTGTGATACTGGTTCAGCCGACCCTTAAGGGTCAGGGACCAGTGCCATTAGTGGTGCCACCCGCACTAGAAGCTGCACCCACTGCTCCATAAGAGCTGCCCAGTGATGGAACTGCCCACAGAAATCCTCACTTAAACACAGAGGGGGGGCTCTGGGCCAGAGATATCTACCTCCCAGACCTAGAAGTTCCCAGTGCCATCGGTGATGACAATGAGGACCTGTCTTGAGGCAAACATTACAGATGACGACCTCGACTGGTGCTATTTCTTCCCCTTCCTGCGAGAAAAGGAAGGGGCCAAGGAGTATCTGGATCCTGATGAACAGTGTGTGAAGGATTGGGACCCCTCCTTCTTGTACTTACAGGAAGACTGCCTGTCCTCCAGAGTACTGGACCACCCCCTATCCAAGCTACTTGCCTCTTCAGGCTCCCTATCATCCTCCATGTTCAACCACTGTCAATCGGTAGGGCTGAGAAGAACTATGTTATTGAACTGTGACAAAAAGTAAACTGACACAAAAATAACAAACTCTAACTTTAAACACCAAAACTGAGAAGAACCAAACACTGTTGTCATATAGACATGAGGTTCTAATGCCTGGCGGTGAGCGATGTTATCACTAATGCACACCCCATGGTGGGGAGAAAGGAACTGAGGTGGTTTGGGGCTGATGCCAATGTAAACCAGTGGCCATGTGCGTAGACTTGCAGTGTCGCACACTCATGCTGCTTACCGCAACTCCTAGCCTCAGTTATTAAATCTGTCAATATTCAACTTGGACTGGCATATAAGGTGAGACATAGCCTAACATCCACGGCAAGGATGGCCATTGCACAGGGGATCCTGAGACCCAAATTGACGTATGGGTTAATAGCCTTTCCGGCAACTACTGGAGGGCTCCTCCAAAAGTGGGATGTCTGCTACAATAGTATTTGCTGTTTTGCTTTCTCTTTGCCCAGGCTTACTCACTGATGCACACTATACTCCAGTCTGGGATGGTTTACCCCCCCTCAGTCTTCTGAGAGTTTACTTCCTACTGTTTTATAAAGAATATAATCTCCTCCCAGATACCTGACAAACTGGTTCTACTGCTTAAACCTGTGACCTCTGCCTACCCACTGAGATCAGCCGACAAGTCCCTTCTTGTCCAACCGAGATGTAAAACCAAAATTGGGGAGAATGCTTTCTTTAGCTGGGCCCCTAAACTAAGGAACTCCCTTCCACTGAGTCGAAGAATCTCCCCTTCTCCACACAGCTTCAAACAGGAGCTTCATATGGCTCTTCTAAGCTCTGAACCCTGCTCCTGTTCTCTATCCACCCACTCCTGTACTGGTTCTTCCTAGTTGCCTACCGGATCCAACCTCTGCTACTCTCAAACCTGCCTGGAAATCTTGTCATTTCCTCTCTTCTAGCACTTACTCCCTAGCTGTATGACTTAGGACCATTAGTTATTTGCACTTATATTTCTGTTTTGTTACTACATATAGATTCCTGCAAATGTACTGTAATTTGCTGAAAGTTTTGTATAAGTGTACTATGTTTGACTTCTACTTGTCCCATGATGTTTTCTTGTATCTACTATTGTCTATGTACCCTCTGTTGTAATCTCCCGGGTCGTACCTGAAAATAGGCAGCTATGCTGTCTAGTGCACCTACCCGGTTAACAAAAACTAAATAAAAATAAACAAACACAAGCCCACTAAAACGTTATGGCTCTCGCTGGGTCCTGGTCCCTCCAAGTAAAGCCCACTAGTGGGAATCAGTGGTGAAGATCGATTCCTGGAAGACTGTAATCCACAGGAAAACATGGGGAAATTGCCCTGGAGTTACAGGGAAAATGCCTAATCAGTCTGGAAGCTCAGTCCTCTTCCCCCTAGCCAACAGTATGTATACACAAAACACACTGGTCTGGGACCTGTTAATTCCACTACATGCAAAACACCGTAAAAAGAACAAAACACACAGGTCTCGACTTGCTGGTTATTTGACCACAAAGCATGCAGCCGAGTTATGACACCCTTCATTTAGCTGACACTTAACTGCACTTAAAAGTCACCATGGCCCGATGCTTTGTTTATTTCATAAAATACTTAACCCTCCACAAGCCAGTGTAGTCTGTTTTCCACTGGATTGCCATCTCCTACCCCACTACACCGTGGCATTATTAAGAAGCACTCGTAGTTAAAAGTCAGATCTTGATTTTATTGTGCCAATGTTCCAGTGATCCAGCTGCTAGTTCTTGTTCCTTGAGAAATTAACAGTGGTTCAGTGCTTAGGAAATACTGTCAAGCAAAAATTCACAAAACACTTAGCTGTAAACACTGATTTAGCAATTTAAAAAACAATATGCATAATGCTGTTAACAGTTTAGTAGAGGTATTTGTTGTATAAAAATGTTTAGTCAATTTTTATCATAAAAAAAAAGTTGGGCTAAAAATATTTGTCCTGAGTTAGCAAACAATTAAAAAGGGTGGAGAATGGAATGTCTTCATTTCCTCTCTTCACACCCTCCAGAAGGAAGTGTTTTCCTGATGTTTCAGTGCTCGGCGCCAGGGCAGGAATGAGGGAAGACTCCACGGAGGATAAAGGATTTGCTGAAGTCAAAGGACTCAACGGCTTGGCCCTTTATCAACTGCAGGTTCCGTATGCAGCCACGGAATGGATCTTGAATGGTCAGACAGTTCTGTTTTACATTGGCTATAAACAGAAAAGAAAAAAAACAGCAATTATTGTGTGAAGTGTGTGTATGATTTAGGACAATTAATTTTACATTTAAACTGTCCAGTGCATGTTACTGATTTAGTAGCATATTCAAACAAGGTGGCACAAGACAGAGGGAGAAGAGAGAGACCACTATACTCATGAGAAAAAGTACAGTGACTCTGTGCCCTTACTGACAGAAATCACGCAAGTGATTTATTATTAACCGATAACAACACAGTGGTCAGGTTTATGAGGTAAAAACATTACCAGGAGGTAATGAATGGCTGAGGTGCTTAGCAACCCACTGGTCCAGTTATTACTGAGTAAAGCCCCTAATTCCTATATCTGTTATCACTATTATATTGGAAAACAAAAAAAAAAAAAAAAAAAAACGGTTTGAAAAACATGCCAAAATTGGTCACTGTTTAGTGCTAAAGCAGGTCTGTGAGAAACCTGGAAATGTTC
This sequence comes from Neoceratodus forsteri, assembly GCA_016271365.2. Lineage (NCBI taxonomy): Eukaryota > Metazoa > Chordata > Ceratodontiformes > Ceratodontidae > Neoceratodus > Neoceratodus forsteri. The sequence continues at coordinate 1,558,463,992 of CM057455.1, forward strand.
AGCAGTTTCACACAAACGCATGGTAGCATTAGTTTCAGCCAGTCAGTATACTGGGATTAGCATAGAGTCCCTTTATTGGGTCTACTGTCCAGTTACGCAGAATAATGGTACAGTAGCTCTGTGTTCTGATTGGCTGAGAGGAATCTTTTTCAGTTTAATGATTTCTATGGAACACCAACTTGCTTTCGTTTTGCACAAATGCATGGTAGCATTAGTTTCAGCCAGTCAGAACACAGAGATTAGCATACAGTCCCATTATTGAGTCTACTGCCCAGTCATTGCTGGAGAGGAAATTTTTTCAGTATAAAGATTTTTATGCAACACTAAATGGCTTTCAGTGCCCAATGTAGGTAATAATAATACTTGAAAGGGTGGGTGGTGTTGGGCTATACTGGAACGCCTGGGGTGTAATGAAGCCTGATGCCACAGGCAGAGGGCCTTATAGCTCCTGGAAGGTTCAGCATAGCCCATACCACCAACCCTATCAGGTATTAGTGCTTACACTGAGCACTGAAAACAAGTTAGTGTTCCTTACAAATATACCGCCCATACTGCCCACCGTGGAGGGTCTTACTGCACTTAGAAAACAGGTGATATGTGACTTTTTTTATGAAAGATTTAAAAAGGTTTTAAACAGTAAAACTGAACAGAAATTACGATTCTTGTAAAGTAGTCCCTCTACCGGTGCATTTGCCAGTAGAGGGTGCTGCTGTTTTGTACAGAAACACTGTTTTGCTGTTTATTTCAGAAGAAAGTAGTGTCTCTCTCTCCCCCCACTACCACTGAGACAACATATTTAGCCCCCCCTCCTCCCACAACTACCATGATGCCATGATCATGATAGTAGACCTGGCTGAGTAATACTGTCCAGCACTACAGTGTGTGGACTGCACTATAACACTCACGTTGGTTAATATTAAAAAAAAAAAAAAGAGTACGTGTCTCCACTTTGCTGTGGTTTATCCTGAGCAGTAAAAAGTTGTCAGTTAAACTCTCAGACTCTGACTGCAACAGCAGTGAGGAATTCCTGGGCCACAATGCTCTCTGCATTTAACCTGGTCACTTCAGTGATTTTCCTTTTCTTTTGTGTGTTCAATCAACCTGCCCTGTCTGCCGGTCAAAGGTTTGGCACTGAATTCAGTTCACCCCCAAGTGTCACCCCCCCCCCGTCCAGTAATGTGTGCGACTGCATTCCTAACCTCCCTGCCAGCAGTGTGACTTGCTCTCTCTCCCCCTCCCCTAACCACATACTAAACAGTGGATTTAACATCACTTGTATTTCAAGACAGGACAGTAATTGTGGTCAGATGCAGCGCGGTGTCTGGAGGTAGACTTCTGAAGCAATGGCAGGGATCAGTCGGCAGTAGAATAGATGTGACATGAAGGTACTGTTAAAAGGAAAAACTAATAAGAAATTAGTCCAGTGGGAGTGGATGTGCTGTTTTGTCAGGCATCTGGCACTCAGCTACGAAGCACGGGGGAGGGTGGGACAGTATCTCTCGCAAAGCAAGAGAAAAAAAAATGGTGGCTCTGTTTTATTGAAAAGTCCAAGGGCACAGTGATTTTAGAAGGTAATCAGGCAACCAGAGACTGGGACTCATTATTTCCTGGTCTCTGTTGCCTGATACCGGACCAGCTAGTTAGTGGCCTTAGCCAGTCATAAAGGAGAATGCTCCCTACCCATTTTCTAAGTATAAAATAATTATCCATTTACCCCCTGTATAAGTGATTGTCCTCCACTGTTGCCATGAATGGTCTTGTGCTACAAGTGACTTGACTTTGTGCCTCATTTTGTAACTAGCACTCGAGTTTTCTTGCTGTACTGTACTGTACTGCACTGTAAACTAAGCAAATCCCACCCTCTGTTTGATGCATATTTCATATTCAGTCAATAAATATCCAGTATGGGATGACTGATGGCCCAACAGAAGCTCATGCAATGCCACGCTAGTGACCTGGACTATGGAGTGAACTTGAGTGCTGGAGATTGGGTGGTCAGACTGCGGTAAATACACTGTGGATACGCTGATGGCAGGATGTCCCAGCAAAGGGAAGGAGGCAGTATGCTGCTGTGGCACCGCAGTGGCTGCTGCTGGCAGTCTGGGAGCTTGCTCACCTGGCAGAAGCAGGCTGCATGCCTCTGAGGCACACACCTCAAACATGCAATGAATGCTGTCTGGGCATGGGACAAAAAACATGGTGGACCCCCAGTGGTGCAGGATGAAGGTCTGCCCCCCAGCAGGCCCTGCACCTCAAACTTCAGTACCCACACCCACTGGATCCAAACCTCCAAATGACTGTAGGGGTCAGGGGCACACTAAAGGCCTTGCCATGTGGGGTGGGAGAGGCATGTGGGATGGAGGACTGCGTAAGTACCTGGGGAAGGTGAGTGACAGGGCTGGTGGGGGAAAGGTGGGGGCAGGTTGGCTAAAATGCATCCAACAGGCCATTAACACCACTAAAAAAAAGGCATGGCTCTTCCTCCCTTACAGGAAAACCATTAGTTTCTTTCACAATATGTGAAATATACCCCTACGTTATGTTACCTCCAACTATTTTGGGAGGCTAATTAGCAAGTTTATATACCAGGGAGTAGGGGAGAAAATGGTGGATTGGGTTAAGAAATGGTTGCAGGACAGACACCAGGGGTAGTTGTGGGGGAGGGAGGGATGACTCATCTCCAACAGCTGTAACCAGCAGAGTACCAGCGGAGTACTACATGGCTCAGTACTGGGCCCAGTGTTGTTTGACATTTTTATTTCCGACATCTCAGATGGAATCAAGAATAAGATCAGCCTTTTTGTGGATGACATGAAGATCGGGGCAATGGTAAACAATACAGAGGGGTTCAGGGGCTACAGAGTGATCTGGCTAAACTTGAACTCTGGTCAGACACATGGTAGCTGGGGTTCAACATGAAAAAGTGCAAAGTCATGCACTTGGAAGCAAGAAACTCAAGGAATTGCTATCAGCTGGGGGTGGTACAGTTAACCACTACAGAGGAGGTAAAGGATCTTGGGGTGCTAATAACAGGACAAATGAGCCACTCAGCTCAGTGTAAGAGAGCAGCAGCTAAAGCTAATAAGATGCTGGGGTGTACTGTCAGAGGAATCACCTCCAGGAGAGGGGAGGTCATCCTGCTACTGTAAAGATCATTGGTGAAGCCTCATCTGGAGTACTGCATGAAGCTCTGGTGCCCCTACTTAAAGAAAGATGTCAAATTGCTGGAGGGGAGTCCAACGTAGAGCAACCAAGATGATCCTTGGACTGGAAGACAAACCCTACGAGGAGAGACTGAGGGAGCTCCACATGTACCCCCTGGAGGAGCGGAGGGATAGAAGAGACATGACTGAAACCTTCAGATATATGAAGGGCTTAAATAAGGCTGGCACAGAGGGCATTTTTTAACTGAAGGGAGGGAGAGACACTAGGGGTCACAGTCTGAAATTGAAGGGTGGTAGATTCAGGAGGGAAATGAGAAGGCATTACTTTATGGAAAGAGTGGTGTCAAGGTGGAACTCATCGCCAGAGGAGGTGGCTTCTTTAAAGTCAGTGGACAGTTTTAAGAAGGGGTGGGACAAGGTCAGGGGGAAGGTCACCAATGGAACACTGAGGGGAAGGGTGTCAGAAATCACAGGCGTGAACTCAATTATGTGGTAAGGGGAAGGGGCAGCTGCATTGTAGTGGACTGCAAGGTGCACACTTGAGCAGACTAGATAGACCATATGGCCTGAATCTACTGGCCGTTCCGTATGTTTGCATATTTGTATCTCCATACCCCCCTTCCCCCATATTTCCATACAGTCATTCTATAGGGGTGAGGTGTTGCTACCCTTTGGTATGGTGTCAGAAGCCAACAATACCTTTTCACTGAGTCCCCCCCCCCCCAACTGGACACAAACAGCAAAACAATACAGGGGAGATGTGTTATTTCCGTTATCTTACTAAAATCAGTCAGCCAAAGACTTTAAGCAGAATATACAGCACCATTATTCGCCTGCCTGTAATCATGCAAAAAAAGCCAGCTAACAACAAATGGACAGCTGCTCTCTATACCCAGGCATAGATAACTGGCGAGGGGGCAATGCTATATAGTGGTAATGCCAAGGACAGGTACATGTTATTTTTTAGGTAATCTCCTAAAAGGGAACTCAAGACCACCCTCATTCTCCAACTGCAAAGCTGTCTCTGTAATGAGGGGTAGGATTTGTTTTCTCTGGTTAGCCAGTTCTAGGGCTGAACAAAGGCATGGATGACAAGACCCTCCTTGTCATACAGCAACTGCTACACAGATATTGAATCCTGAACATGCAATTACTCTGCAACTGGTCTACAATATTAAAAGCACCTTTAATAAAGAATCTTTCTATTACCTCTTCATTTACCCATGATTGCATAGCTGAAGCGTGATGTTTTGTTTCTAGTAGGAACTCATTCCTACTGGAATCTCGAGGTGGGAGGGAGTGATGAAAAGCCACTGATCAGATAGGGTCCTGGGCCACAAACAAGTGTAGGGCTTATGGGCAGACTGGATGGGTCTAGCAGTCCTTATCTGCCAACATATTCTATGTTTCTATGTTGTTCCTACATCCTGCGTTACAGCTGGGAAGGACTGAAGGCCGAGCTAATGATGGGACTCCCTCAAAGTCAAAGAAAGGCTGTGGTTAAATTGGAATCTACACCAAAATCTGACTCAGCACATTCCTTTCACCATAGACCTAACTGCTTATTTGATTGTACAGAAGAACAAATACAATTCTTTCAAACAAGGCTTAAACTAACAGGACTCTGGAAATTCATGTTTGAAGTCCAAAATGTAAAAAAAAATAAAACTGGTTCTGTGGATGGAATTCATGTTTTATTCTTAATAAAATCAGAATATGTACAGTTCTTAAAGTGGATGCACATATCTGGCAGAAGCTGAATTATAAAAGGGACAAACCCATAATTGTAATATGACACAAGACATACCAATGGATACCTTACACTTCCAAAATGTTGAAACGGAAAATAATTTAAAAACAAATGTAGGAATACCAACACGTTGGGGACTACAGAGTTACTACCTTCAAAAGTCCTGATAATTGTTTGAACTGGGAAGTACTGTATTTATGTGTCAGTAACATGGATGTGAATCCTTGAGTGTGTTACCAGTGTTGTTGTTTGCTAAATAAATGTTACAATTGTACAGTAATTCTGGATCGTCTAGGAATATCTTCACCATTGATTCACACAAATGGGTTCTGAGCTGGAGGCACTAGGACACTGCGGGAGCCAGAACCTTTCAGGAGGGATGGCTCTGAGGCAAGCTGTGTGCACATGTGGTGCTGTGGGACGGAGCTTGCGGCACAGCCTTACCTTGGCACCAGCCCTCAATTGCCTCAGTACCTTTTCTTACTAAGGAGGTGCAGCATTACCTAACTAACCCTAACTTACATTTATGCACTAACCTAAGGGCATAAGGTAGCCCCGATGACCCATGAAAAAAGGGTCAACATATCAGAAACACAGTGTCTTCACAGTCCAAACCAAGAGCTATGGGTGAAAACCAATAAAACAGGCTAGGGTGGGCCCACAGCAAGGTGGATGTGTGAATCGGTGAAAATATTCCTAGAAGATCAAGAATTATGGGGAGTACGTAATTTTTGTTATCTTCCAGGAATCAGTCTTCACCACTGATTCCCACAAAGGGATCAGAGTACCAAGTTCAGACAAAAGTCCATTGAGTTTGGCCCTGCCAAAGGAGGCATGCTGCCTGGCATGGACATTTAGGGCATAGTGCTTGACAAAGGTGTGCACTGTGCTCCCAGCTGCAACTCTGCAAATATCACCGATAGGCACAAAATGAATCTCTGCCAGGGACGTGGCAACTGCTCTGGTGGAGTGGGCACGTACCTGGCCTTCCAACTTGACCTGCACCACAGCAATCACTGATAAAGGCAGCTGACAAACCAAGCAGAAATGCATTTGATTGTAACAGGCTGTCCCATCCGATTAGGATCAATGGATATAAAGAGCTGCTTAAGAGTGCCTGAAATCCATAGTTCTGTCAAGGTAGAACTTTAGAGCTCTCCTGACAGCCAGAGAATGGAGAATGCACTCCCCTTTGTTCTGGAAGTTTGGAAACTATGCAGGCAGCACAAGAGGCTGATTTAAGTGAGAGACACCATTCTGAGTAAGAACTTGGGGTGCATGTGAAGGACTGCCTTGTCTATACAGAGGATCTGTAACCAAGCATGAATCTCTGAAACTGCGGCAGAGGTCATGGTCACTAGGAAAGCTGTCTTTCAAGTCAGGCACTTCAGGTTACGTGTAGCCATGGGCTTAAAGGGATTGTGAGTGAGCACGTCCAATACAAGATTGCTTTCCCAGGCGGCCACAGGTTTCCTAACTGGAGGCCTTGATATAAAATGCCCTTCAAGAACTTCTTGAAGAGAGGTTTTCTACAAGCTTGTGGTATATTGAAACTGTGCACAAGTAGACCTTAACTGTAAAGTACTGCAAGCCTACATCAGAGAGATCCAACATGTACTCCCAAACCTTGTCTGGTGGGCACTAGAAAGGGCCACAAGAGCTTTGGAGCACCACACAGAAAACTTTTCACTTGGCTGCGTAGGTCTTCCTGGAGGAAGGCTTATAATCAGCCAAAAGAATTTCAGAGACCCCTGGAAATACCTTATACCTGTTCACCTCTATCCCTTCAGGAACCAGGCCTGGAGGTGAAATAAGCACAGACTGGGATGGACCAGGGACCCCTGCATCAAAAGGTCCATCCTGAAGGAAAAGGTCCTTGGAGTACTGACAGTCTGGTGAGCAAAAGAAACCATATCTGTCAAGGCCAGCATGGGGTGACCAGAATCATCTTGCGTACCCCACCCCACCCCCATGCCTCCAAGCTGAGCATTACCCTTTGAACTAGGGGTACTGGCAGAAATGCATACAGAGAAAGATTTGCCCACTGCAGCCTGAATGCATCTTGACAGAAAACACCACATCCTGGATTTTTTAGCATAATCAAAGCAGTTTGGCATTGAGTGGGGACATGAAAAGGTCCACATCTGGGGCTCCCCACTTGTCGAACTGCAACTGCACAACATCTGATGCTAAGGACCACTTGTGTGAATCGTCTTCTGTTCAGCTGAGCTCATCTGCCAAGGATGTTCTGTGCCCCAGGTAAACAGACTGCCTGGATTAGAACACCATGCTCTAGACACCATTCCCACACTCTCATTGCTTCTCTGCAGAGAGTAAGAATGTGCTCCCCCTTGCTTGTTGATGTAGTACATGACAGACTCACTGTTAATCTGAAGAAGCACAATCCTGTGGCTGATCAGGTCCACAAGTGCTTGCAGAGCATAGAAAACTGCTCTCATTTCAAACATATTGATGTGGAGATTGAACTCTGCAGGGCCCTAAACTCCTTGAGTGTGGTGCTCCTGACAACAGGTTCACCATCCCATCAGGGACACATCTATGGTGAGAGTTACCTGAAGCACTGGCTGAGAGATGGTCAGACCCTGGAGGAGGTTTTTCTCCTATGTCCACCATGAAAGGAAGCAAGGCAAATGCTCTCTTATCTTGATGTGGTGAGAGAGTGAGGGTGCGATAATGGTGACCACTCTGTACTCAACATCCATGGGTTTGTCCTCACATGTAGTTGTGCCAGAGGCACCACGAACACTGAGAGGGCTCTCAAGCCTAACATGCAATGCATGGAGTGCACCCGAACCGACTTGTGTTCCACTACGGAGTGCGTCATCTCAAGGATTGCATTCCTTCTGTCCTCTGGAAGAAAGGCCCTGGCTCTGGTGGTGTCCAGAAGGGCCCCTATAAAGAGAAACTGCTGTGAGAGTTGAAGATGTGACTTCTCTAAAGATTCAGCAGGACCCCCATGGAGGTAACGAACCAAGAGGATGTGGCACTACTTGTTCTATCTCTTGTCATCCAGACAGAGAAAGACTTAGGAGTCATAGTTTCCTTCAGAGATCTGCGAGGATGGCAAAGCACCTTGTAAAACTCAAGGTGCTGAGGAGAGCCCAAAGCAGTACTCAGAACTGATACTGCTGACCCAGTACCATGAAGCAAAGGAGTCTGTGGTGGCTGGGGTGCACTTGAGATATGCTGGCAAGCATACTGCATATTCAGGGAAGCTAACCAATCCTGTCGCTTGAGGAGTGGTAGCACAGTCCCCACAGAAATCATTTGGAATTTTTCTCATTCCCTGAACTTGTTCAAGTTCTGAGATCGAGAATGGGGCAGATGCCCCTGACTTTTCGGAACACAGAAGTAATGGGAGTAGAAGCCTGTGCTGTGCTCTCCCTCCAGCACTACTTCCAGGCTGCAAATAATGGTTACTCACCTGTAATCATAGCTGTAGGAGTGGTATATGGTACATCCACACTTCTGGCAGATTCCTTTCTCTTTACATCTGAGGCCGGAAGGCACATCCCGTGACATCACATCTTACCCACTGGAAACAAGATACCGTGTGAAAGCTCAAAGTCCAAAGTTAGTTTTTAATTAGGGCATACACCTAGCATGGAGCTGCAATGGAAGGGAACCTGATGCTTCTGGTGGAAAGGAAGATCTGGCATCACAGGGTGGTGCCAAGGAGGATACCACCCATGTGGGTGAGAGGAGCCAGCTTGAAGACCTTCTCACTTCAGATTTAAAGGGAAAGGAATCTACCATAAGTGTGGATACTACACCTTATCCTTGACCCTAGACTCTCCTTTGCTAGAAGGTCCGATAAGTGGGCCTGAAAGAAGGGGCTGTTTTTTGGGGCCTGTGCCTTTGGCTGCACTTTCTTTTGTGGCTGGGACTTGATTTGAACTCCCATGCCTTTTCCTCAAAATGACTGCTTACTACGGTAGAAGCCTTGCCTCTTCCCCCTTTGGGGATTGGAGGAAGCAGGCCTGGAGGTCTTGGTGGCTGTTCTAGTTTTCTGGGAGGCCTCCAGAGACTGTTCTACCTGCTGTCCAAACAGGTAAGAACCATTAAACAGAACATTCATGACCTGTTGTTGGACACAATTAGAGAAACCAGATGTACAAAGTCAGAAATGCCTTCTGATACAAATTCCTGCCGCAGTGAAGTGAGAGGCAGTGTCAAAGGCATCTACAGTAACTTTGAGCTGATGACTGTTAGACTCAGTGTCATGAGTGACAGTCTGAAGAATCTTCTGTTTGGTCTTGATTTCAGGCAGGGAATCTCCTAGAGACTTAAGAGAAGTCCAGAGGGCATGCTCATACTAAGAAAAAAATGGTAACTGGCAATCCTCCTGCTAGAGGTAGCAGCATTGAAAGCCCTTTCCCCCATAGTGTTTATTTTGCACAAATCCTTATTAACAGAGTCTACAGTTACTGCCTGCAGAAGACTAGCTTTGTCATTCTCAGCTAAAATGAGAATCTTGTGAGCAACAGGCTGAGAAGCAAGGATAGGCCTGTCTTCAGGGGCAGTGTACTCACAGTCTATCTGCCTACAGACAGACGAAAAGATAATGCATCTGAAAGGATTTCAACCTCAGAGGGGAATGGGGGTAATGAGGCTGACCAGCACAGTGGAAACATTGAGCTACTCCAGATGGAGACATTTACCCAGGTCAATAGCTGAAGATTGATAAGCAAGCATAGCATACATGTGGAGAAGAGCCTGAAAAGAAAGAGTGGTCCTCCTGGCAAACATGAGAAGGGCCTGGATTCAAAGTTTCCAGACTACAGAAAGAGTCATCATTGCCACCCTCAGAAATTTTATTTATTTATTTTTATTTTAATTAACTTGTTTAACCAGGAGTAGCACACTAAGCTGAAAGCTTTTTTACAGGTGCGACCTGGGAGCTCAGGGAAGTTAAGTGACTTGCTCATGGTCACACAGTATGCAAGTGGAAGCTGTGGGATTCAAACCCAGGTCTGGTCTGCTGGATGTCACCAGACTTGCAGCTCAGAGCCTTAAACCACTGCGCTATACCGCCTCCCCCTGATGAGTTCAGGGTCAGATTCATCCCTCTCCAGCTCCTCCTTGGGGGAGGATCTGGAAGACAGGTGGACCGCAGCTTCTATAAACCAGTCCAAGGAGTAGGCAGCACCTGTGACACTGGCACAACAGAAAAAAGAGCTGGCGCCAGAGGTGGCACTGCAGTCAGAACTGGGTCCGGCACCAAGAGGCCTGAACTTAGCACCAAACCCAGCACCAAAGGTTCATCCAGCATTAGAATGACTAGCAGAGGTACCAGAGCCAGTCCTAAAGCAGTAAGACTGAACAGAGGTGCGGCCAGTGAGACAAGAGTCAGTGGCACAATCACTGGAAAAGACCCCGAGGCTATTGATGGAGCCAAGCACTCTACCTAGCTAGAAGTCCCTGACTGTGGCTCCAATGCCCCCAGCCCCGAAAGAGCCAGGGGCTGACTCTGCAAAGAGAGGCAAATGAGTCAGACACTGTACCCAGTGCTCCATAAGAGCTGCCCAGTTTTGAAACTGCCCACTGGGGTCCCCACAAGTAGACAGAGAGGGACTCTGAGCCCAAGACCTTGACCTCCCATGAATAGAGTCTGTTGGTGAAACCGGTAGTGCCGGGGAAGGCTTTCTGCTCCGAGACACTGAGAACCTCTGTCAGACCTCATGGAGGGCAACCTCAAGTGGGACCATTTCTTCCCCCTCCAATGGGAAGAGGAAAAGTTTGAGGTCAAGTGGTGCCACATTCTCAATCGGGAGCAGTCCCACTTCTTTTTGTGTTTACAGGAGAGCTGTCCTCCTTCCGAACACAGGACTGGCAATCATCAGAACCCTCCCCCGAAGGGGGAAGTGGACTGAACATGGCCCCACCACTGAAGCAGCCTGTCTGAAGTGGCTCCCTACCATCACCATCCATGGTTGTTGATTGTTGTTCGGTAGGGCTGAGAGAGCTGAAGAATTCCTTCCTTTTTTTTTTTTTTAGTTAGTTAAAACTAAACTGACACAAAAATAATAAAACCTATAACTAAAAACAAGATCTGAATGCTGTTGTCATATGGACGAGAAGTTCTGACTCCCGATGGGTGAGTGACATTGTTACTGAAGCACATTCAATGGTGGGGAAAAGAGGAACTGAGGTGGTTGAGGGCTGGTGCCGAGGTAAGCTAGTGCCACAAGCTCCCCCTCATGGCACTGCAGGTGCCGCAGCTTGCCTCGCGCTAGCCTCCTGAAAAATTCTGGCTCTGCAGGGTCCTAGCTCCCCTGGCTCAGAACCCATTGGTGTGAGTCAATGGTGAAGACCGATTCCTGGAAGATCACAACATGGCAACATTCAGCTGCAATAAAACTTTTTTGTACTTGTTTTAGATATGGTCAATTTTTTTTTCTGGTTAATGTCTTCTGGCCTTAATTATTGCATTACCCCCATCTCTAAACAAATTCTCAGATCTTGCTTCAATGGAGCCTGAGCTTTATCATAGAAACACAGAAACACAGACAATGATGGTAGAAAAAGACCAAAGGTCCACCCAGTCTGCTCAAGTTCCCTATTTAGCTCTAGGGCCTACTGCTCCTCTGGGGTCCTAGCCCTCCCCACTCCGCCTCCATCTCCTCCCTGATTCTGATGCACTGAGCAACCACTATACTCTTCATTCTGTTCCAGACACTAATGTTTTTTTGCACCCACCATCTCAGCTGTCAGTCTGTGCCACGGCTTCACCACCCTTTCTGTAAAATAATATTTCCTCACATCCCTCCTAAACCTCCATCCTGTTAGCTTCCACTCATCATCATGTGACCGCAAGCTGGTATTCAAGTTAAACAGTTCCCCGCAGATCACCCTGTTAATTCCTTTTAGGAATTTGAATGTCTGTATCATATCTCCCCTCTCCCATCTGGCCTCCAGTGAGTACATGTTCAGTGCCTTAAAGGAAAACTACACCCAAAACTAGAAAAAATATATGTTGTGCAGAGTGTTTTAATTTGTATGTGAAGTTCTAGTGTTTCCTTCCTTCTGACTGATATTATGAGTTTTTCCCAAATTAGCCTGCTAGCTTTATGCTAGTTTTACGACCCCTGGGGATCTTCATACCTGATAGTGTAATTATATTTCTTGTTCCCACAGTGCATCTTGTCTCATGTGACTGTGATGTAAGAGACACCCAACATTCAGCACATACATGCCAAACAAACGAAATATCTTAGAAGCTTTACAAGCTGCACAAAAATTACCAGCAGCAAAGTTTTTTCAGGACAGTAAAACCTTTAGGATGAGGGTGGTCACCAAGCTGATATTCTACAGATTTTAAAATATAGCCATCTCTATTGTTGTGAACTGACTGTAATGCAGTGCTTTCTGCTGGATTTATGGGCTCTGCTACATCACCATCACATGTAACAAGATGCATTGTAGGACAAAGAAATGGAATAAAACTATTTGATATGGAGATCTCCAGGGATCGTAAAACTACCCTAAAGCTAGCAGGCTAATTTAGGAAAAACTCCTAATACCAGTCAGAGGGAAGGAAACACTAGAACTTCACATACAAATTAAAACACTCTGCACAGCATATATTTTTTTAAGTTTTGGGTGTAGTTTTCCTTTAAGGTGCTCCTCATAGGACTTGCCCTGTGGACCCTGAATCATTTTTGTTACCCTGCCCTGCACTGTCTCAAAGTCTATCCCTAACCTTCCTGAGGTGAGAACCCCACAACTTGGTGCAGTACTCCAGGTGTGGCCTCACCAAGGATCTACACGGGCAAGTTATCACCTCCTTTTTTCTGCTATGAGTACCCCTCCCAATACATCTAAGCATTCTATTTGCCTTGCTATAAGCCTTGTTTCACTGACTCAATTGCTTTTGGGAGTCACTGGTGATAACTTCAAGGTCTCATTCCTTGGGCATGGTACTGAGTCTCACCCCTCCCATGCAGTACTCTGTCCTGGGATTCTTGTTCCCTAGGTGCACCACTTTGCACATTTCAGTGATAAATTTCAACCGCCAAACCCCTGACCACCCCTCCAACTTTTGCAAGTCTCTCTTAATTTTCTTTATTCCCTCATCACTGTCCACCCTCCCATAGAGCTTAGTGTCATCTGTGAACAGACACAGCCTGCCCTGGATCCTCTCACCAATGTTGCTGATGAATATGTTGGAAGAGAACTGGACCCAGCACAGATCCCTGTGGAACCCCACTCATGAACTCCCTCTGTTCAGATTTCATCCCACTGACCAATACCCTCTGCTGCCTCCCCTTTAGCTATTTACCTACCCAGTTTACTGTCACCTTAGCTGCACTGAAATCCTCCATATTCTTCAGCAAACATCAGAGGGTACCAAATCAAAAGCCTTGCAGAAATCTAACTAGAGCAAATCCACAGTGTAGTCCCTAACCAGTTCCCTTGTCACCCAAAGAAAACTATCAGGTTAGTCTGACAAGACTTCCCTAGCATGAATCCATGCTGCTTACTATCCCGGAGACCACTGCTCTCCAAGTAGTTCACAAGATCCTCTTTGCTTAGTAACTCCATTGGTTTTCCTACAATACAGGTAAGTTAGGCAGGTCTGTAGTTCCCTGCTTGTTCCTTGTCCCCCCCTTCCCCGGAGCGGAACGATGTCTGCCACCCTCCAATTATTCAGAACCACTCCTGTCCTTAGACAGCTGTTCTATCAATTCCCCAGAGTATCCTTGGGTGCAACCCATCTGGTCCTGGGGCCTTATCAATCTTTAGGACTGCCAGCCCATTCAGGACCCTTTCACTAGTAAATGCTGGCTGCCTCATCTCAGAGTCCCTCTTAATGACCACTTTGATGCCACTCTCTGGCAAGGCAAATGCAATCGTTAAAGACAGCGGCCTTTTCCCCCATCTACCTCAATCACCCTATCCCCCTCTGTTAGCCTCATAATTTCCCCTTCCTTCTTCCTTTTTTCACTAATATACCACAGCTGTTTTTCTCTTCTCTTGACCCCTCCATAATATGTTGCTCTGTGTCTGCTTTTGTCTCCCCAACTGTCCTCATTGCCTCCCTGTTTTTCTGCAAATATTCTTCAATTCTTCCTCCCCCTGCCTTTCCTTAATTTGTAGAACTATTTCTTGGCCATCGCCACTTCCCTGACACTTGCCAAGAACTATAGTGGTCTTCTGAACCTGTTCCTTTTGCTTACTGTTCTCATGCACACCTTAGAAGTCCCATGAATGACCCCCCCATCTTAATTGTCCCCCCATCTCTCTTCCACCCCATCTATGTTGTCCACCCCTACTAACTTATCCCTTACCAGCTCTTTCAGCCTACAGAAGTTTGCCCTTCTAAAATCAAGGACTTCAGTTCTCAGTTGTGATTTACCAGACCCGAGGGCCAGTTAAAAAAAAATGGAGTTATGGTGACTTTTCCCTAAAGGCCCCCCTACTCCCACAGCTCCTACCACCTCTGAGCTGGTGAACGCTACATTGAGAATTGCGATCTGCCTGGCTCCTTAATTAACTGTCTTTAGACAGTCCTCAAATGCATCCAGCAAGACCTAGCCTCTGGTGCTCCTGTTCACTGGAAGAGTGTCTGGCAGGTTCAGATCACCCACAACCAATACTTTACCCCTTAGCTCTTCCAGTTGTTGTTCATTAAGCTCTCTGTCCCTCTCCTTCCCTTGCCCTGGAGGTCTATAGATCACCCTGAAGTGCAGTTTCTTGCCTGAGGCTGCCATGACTTGCACCCACAGCGACTCAGTCTCCCCATTACTATCCCTAATGCACCCATCTTCCTTCACCTCTGTGCCCTCCTTGATATAAAGTGCTACTCCTCCCCCAACTGTTCCTCTATCCTATCTAGTCTGTTTCTTCACTGCACTGAGTCAAGGTGGCTGGGTGCAAAACAAGTGTGGCAAACTCCCATATTTCTCACTGTCCCAAAGCAGAATGCACACCCTGCCTGGAGAAAAACACGGCCAGGCTGGTTTTGCCAAAAGATTTTAAACTTTTATCTTAAGTTTTAACATAAATGTCCAGAGCCAGTGACCACAAACAATGTACCCCAGTGCTTTGCCTCCAAATAAGGCTTCGATAGGGGTGAAGCACTGGGGTACAAAGCCTTACTTAGAGGTGAAGCGCTGGGGTACATTGTTTGTGGTCACCGGCTCTAGCTGTTTATGTTAAAACTTAAAATAAAAGTTATAAATCTTTTGGCAAAACCAGCCTGCCTGTGTTTTTCTCCTGGCTAGGAATGTTCCTCTATCCATCTTGAACATCAAGTACCCAGAGACCATCAGTTTCCAGTAATTATTTCCCGAAACCCATGTTTCTGTTATGGCCAGAATCCACCTCAGTGTCTGTCATCAGCACCTGAAGCTCACTGATTTTATTACCTAGGTTTCTGGCACTATGACTTACCCCCTTCCTTCTGAACCTCGATCCTGCTTTGCTATTACCACTGCACTTTGCATGTCCTCTCATACCCTTGTTTTCTTGGTGCTTGCATGCTTTGTGTTCCCCCCCTCTCCAATATTCCTTCACCTAGTCCAGTGTTGGGTACAGCTTTCTTTGTACCTGCTATGCTGCTTCAAGCTCCCAGATGTGGGGGAGTACTAGCAAGGATCCCCTTCCTCTTCTCTGCAATGGAGATTCCCCTAGACCCAGTCTCTCTCATAGTTAGTTTAAACTTCCAGTATAGATGTCAAACTCCTGCCCCAGCAAAAAAGGCCCCCCTCTCTCAGCAGGTGGAGTCCTTCAGAGGCCCCTGTCCCAGAAGTTCCCCCAGTCCCCCACAAAGTGGTACCCCTTATCCTTACACCATCCCTTCAGCCATCTGTTAAACTCCTCTATCACCTCCCTCCTTATCCCATCCCTCTTCCCATCCCTGCTCCATACAGGGAGGACTTTGGAAAAGGCCAGGAGGGCTGAGTGTGCTGTTAATCTGTCTTCCAGTCTATGAACATTCTGCTTCATCATCTCCACCAACTGGTGCAACAGATCATTGGTACTCAGGTGTATCAGCATCTCCAGCTCCCCCTGCCCCCTCTCCACAATCCTCCCTTTCCTGTCTAACTCCTGGATGGCAGATGCCCCAGGAAGGCACCATCCCACCCCTCTCCCATCCACCCCCCTTTCACCACCCTCTCACCCCCCCAATCATGAAGTCCCCCACCACTAAAACTCTGGTGCCAACATGCTGCCCTGCCCTTTCCCATTGACTGTCTCGAGAGATTCCCTGCCTGAGTCAGGTGCCTGAACCTCTTCTAGGGGTGCAAAACTATTTGCCATCTGGATGGTGAGGGACTGTACAACCTCCTTGTGGCTAACCTGCTTCGCCTCCCTGTCCCCCTCCCAACCACTCTCCACCCCCTGGACAAGTGGGTCTCTGGGGATAGGGGTGTGTGGGCTCCTGCTCAGTTGATGACGCTGCTGAGATATGTCTTCCCTTTGCTGCCTCCAGCTGAGCCAGGAGCTCCACCACGTTCCTGCAGATGAGGCAGTGCCCCCTCCTTTAGAGTATATCCCTACAGATAAGCACCACACAGACGGCATAACTGACTGCCTCATCTCTAAACCCCATCCCCATAATGGCCTATACTATTCCCCTGGTTCCCCACTGGTAATGTAGTGCTGTGACTATATTTGTAACATGTTACCAGGTTACAATGCCCCTTTCTGGTTAGCCAGTGACAACGCTTGACATTGTCTTTTGCACATTACCACAATAATACTAGAAACACAGAAGTTGATAGCAGAAGGAGACCACCAGGTCCATCTAATCTGCCCACTGTCTTTTAGCCTAGCCTTCTAACTGTCCTTGGGTTTGAGGGCTCCCTTGCATCTGTCCCAAGCATTCTTGAAACCTATCACTGTGCTTGCCCCCACCACCTTTGCAGGCAGGCCGTTCCAGGCATCCACCACTCTTTCTGTGAAGAAAAACTTCCTGGTGTTGGTAGAGAACTGCCCTCCTTGCAGCCTTAGATCATGTCCCCTGGTTCTGCTGCCCTTCTTAAATTGGAAGAGACTGTCTATCTGCACCTGATTTACGCCTTTTATGTACTTGAATGTTCTGATCGTGTCAATCCTCTCTCTTTTCTGTTCCAGGGAATACATGTTCAGTTCTTTCAGTCTATCCCCGTAGGACATCTTGTGCAGTTCCTGAACCATTTTTGTTGCCTTTCTCTGTACCATCTCCATTCGGTCAATGTTCTTTTTGAGGAGAGGCCTCCAGAACTGGACGCTGTACTCAAGGTGAGGCCTAACCAGTGATCTGTACAGTGGCAGGATCACTTCCTTTTCTGCATGTGATTCCCCTCCCAATGCATCCCAGCATACCGCTGGCCTTTAATGCTGACTTCTCGCACTCTTAACCTGCCTTCAGGTTGTCTAAGATAATGATTCCCAAATCGAGCTCATAGGTGGCGGTAGCTAGTCTTTCCCCTCCAAGGTATTATGCTTTATTTGGATTCATTTTTCCTATGTGCACTTTTTGGTGTTGAATCTCATCTACCATGCTCCAGACCATTCTTCCAGTTTCTTGAGGTCAGCTTCCATCTTGTCTACTCCCTGCTGGGTGTTGACCCTGTTGCATATCTTGGTGTCATCTGTGAAAAGACACACCTTTCTCTGTAGTCCGTTAGCTATGTCCAATATGAAAATATTGCAGAGCAGGGGCCCCAGTACTGAACCCCGTGGCATACCGCTGGTTACTCTACCTTCTGATGACAGTGCTCCGTTTACCTGTACTTTCTGGGTTCTGCCCTGTAACCAGTATTTAACCCATCTAACTACTTCTGATCCAACTCATGTGTGGTCTAGCTTCTTTACCAGCCTTCTGTGTGGAACAGAGTCGAAGGCCTTGCTAAAGTCTAAGCAGACCACATCTGCCACCTGCCATCATCTATAACCTTTGTAACAGTTTAAAAACTCAATCTGGTTTGTCTGGCATGACCTACCCACTGTGAAACCATGCTGCTCGGGGTCCTGATGGACACTAGCCTCCAGGAATGCCATGATCCTCTCTTTGAGTAGTGTCTCCATTAACTTCTCCACTATGGATGTGAGGCTTAGGGGCCTAAAATTTCCAGAGTCCTCCCTGCTGCCTGATTTGTGGAATGGGACCATGATTGCCCTTTTCCAATCTTCGTGTACCTCCCCACTCTTTAGGGATTTGTAAATAGTTTAGCCATGGGGCAGCCAACTCTAATCTCAGTTCTTTTAAGATCCTGGGGTGCATTTCATTTGGCCCCGTGGCCTTGTCAACTTGCAGTTTATTTAGTACCTCCAGAACTTTGGTTTCTGTGAAGGGGCTAGTATCAACCCCCTGTCCAGGGGTGTTGTGTTTTGCCATTTCTGGGCCATCCCCTTGGGTCCTCTGCAGTAAATATCAAACAGAAGTACTTGTTCAGGATTTCTGCTTTTTCTGGGTCATCTTCTGTTGTTTTCCCTTCCTGAGTTGTAACCTTGACTATACCCCCTTTTGCCCTCCTTCTTTCCTGGATGTATCTAAAGAAGGATTTGACTCCTCTCTTTGCCCTCTCTGCTATACTTGCTCCTATCTGCGCTTTTGCCTGCCTTATTTTTTTCCTGGCTTCTTTCATTTTCTCCTTGTACGACACCTAGTCTTCTTCCTTGTTTGTTCCCTGGTATAGCCTGAACACCTTCCATTTTTACTAATGCTCTTTTCTGTCTCCACCTCTTCAGCTTCCACTTCTAGTTTGTGGGGCCGTGTCGGCCAGACAATTTTGTGCATGTGTACCAACAAACTAGATGTGCAGTACAGAAAAAACAAATTCTTGCAATAAGAAAAGGGGAAATCAAACAAAAAAAAAATAAAAGAGTAAAATACACCATTGCACCCCTTATCTGTTACCCAACTGCATGACCTTCACAAATCAATATCCATTATAACTGACAGAGTTCTAGACTGTCTTTTGGAACAGCTAATAATACTGGGACTTGCCATTCCAAGCAGGTAATAAAGACACATGTGGGTTTTTAACTATTTTTCAGTTGTTGGCCCTAGGGACAGGTGAGAGTGTCATCAGTCTGGCAGGTGAGACACCCAGCTGCAATTTTTATATTTCGACAGTACTATGACTTGGTATCAGCACTGTGTTATCTGTGTGTGTTTTATTTGTAGGAAATTGTTAAATCAACAGTTTTCTTTTTTAAAACAAGAAAGTAAATATTATCCAGAGAGCAAGTTGGGTTTGTTAAAGGGAGGTCAACTACTGAACACATTTTTATTCTTCGCTATATCATGGAGAAATATATGGTCAGGAAAAAAGGGAAAATCTTTATGGCCTTTTTTGATATAGAAGCCGCATTTGATTCAATTAATAGACAAATTCTATGGGAATTTCTTAGTAAAAAAGGGATTAATAAAGACCTCTTAGAAATTGTAAAAACTTTGCATTCTAATAATAAAGTAATAGTAAGGTATAGTAAACAAGGTGAAATGACTGGCAATATAAGAGTAGAAGCTGGTGTTAAACAAGGCTGTGTACTAGCTCCGACCTTGTTTAACTTATATATAGAAACACTAGTGGATGAGCTAGAAGAGATAGATATGTTCCCTCCAAATGTAAATAAACAGAAAGTAAAAATTCTGTTGTTTGCAGATGATGCTGTGTTAATATCCCAGACTCAGCTGGGTTTAAAAAGAGCATTGATAAAAGTGAAGGAAACCCCTGTAAAACTTGAACTTCAATTAAATATAGAAAAACAAAATAATGGTCTGTGGTGAGGGAAGAAGAAATGTTAAAGAATGGAAAATAGGGGAAGATTCTATTGAAGAAATTAAAGAGTTTCAATATCTGAGGGTTATGATAAATAGTAACCTAAGTTGGAATACACACGTAAATAAAACAATAAATAGTGCCACTAAGACAATGTCAGCAGTTACAAGATTTGCAAATACAATTGCAAATAACTCCTTTATTGCACAGAAAAGGTGCTATGAAGCTAAGATAAATGCACAAATGTTATATGGTGCAGAAGTGTGGGGACCTGGCACTAATCTCAAACCTATGGAGATTATGCAAAATGGATATCTAAAGAAACTACTTGGGGTCCCTAGGTCTACCCCAAATGCAGCGATAAGGGCAGAAACAGGAATATAATATAAATGCTGCTCTTTGGATATACAAAGCTCTGACAAATAAACTACCATCCTACATTTCTGATTGCTTCTCTCTTGTTACTCCAAAGCCATATGCCCTAAGAAGCAATAACCTCATCTTGCTGAATCTACCTAAGGCATGTACCCGACATGGAAGGGCTGCAATCAACTACTTTCTAGCACACATCTGGAACTCTCTACAAAAGACCCTGAAGCTGAACACTTTCATTCCTGTAGTCTCCTTCAAAAGCTGTACCTAAATCTTTCCCAGAGATATGCAACTGCTTCCACAATTCCTAGCCTCTTCAGACCCCTTTTCACCCCAGCCCCCATTAGATTCCCCCCCTTATCTGTTCATGCATTCATCCATTAACTTCTGTATTATCTACCTCCTAAGCCCCTACTCATTACTTTTTTTCTATATTTGCTCTGGTGGCCAATACCACTGTTTACTTGCCTTGTATATATGTGTATATTATTGCATTTGCTCATTCTTTGTTGTTTATTCTTAAAAAGTCTTTGTTACTGTACTCATTCTATATTGTATATTTGTGAATTTAAACCATTTTGTTGTTTATGACCAATCAGGTCCATCTTGTAAATGAGCTATGCTCAATGATGTTCGCCTGAATAAATAAAGATTTTGATTGATTGATTGATTGATATTGCCAATTTCAACAGTAATTAAAAAAGGAGTTTAAATTTCTAAAAAAAAATTATGGAAGCACCAGATGATAGTTTACTTTATCATTGCTGGGTAGAAGAAAAAATGGAAAAAATTGGAAAAACCGATTGCTTAATTAAGAAAGGGTGGTTTAAGATACTAAATGATGAATTTAACAAGACTGGAATATTGTATAACAACATGTATACCGAGTCATGTGACCCTAATAAACTTAGAGATATAGCTACTCAGAGATTTGAAGATACTACTAAACAACTAGACATAAGCAGTATAAGGGACTCATGGCAGCATATAACATATAAGAAAATAAAACATACCTTTAACGAAGAGAAATATTTAAGGGTTTGTGAGAATGCAAAACAAAGAAAAGCCATAACAAGATTAGGATGAGGACTATTACCAAATAATGGAATCTTATTCCCCGGCAATCCTGTCTATTTCATGTATTTGTAAGGAGATGATAAATCTTGTAACTATACATGTTATGTTGGAATATCCTGCCTTTGAGAAAGAAAGAGAGCTGTTCCTATCCTTAAAGCTAAATAAATTTAAGTGGATGGAAACTAATAAGAGATTGGAAAGGATTCTTGATCCAAACGAAATAGTAGATATTTTTGCACTAGCTAGTTTTGCACAAAGAGTACTGTATAAGTTTAAAGATCAAATAAAACTATAAGTGATGTGGGAATTAGGTTTTATAAGAATGTATTTGTATTTGTAATGATTGGTGTTGAGAAACTTATTTATTTTAATTATTTTTACGAATATTGTGTGTAACAAACATTGTTTTATACATGCTGTCAATAAACTTTAACCAGAACCTGAAATATAAGAAGCTCTGCTTTCTGAACCTACTTCAAGCTGTACTAGCATCTTCTGCTAAGAGAAGTCTCTTACTACTTACCGGGATAGCCACCAATGTAGATAGGATTATCAGTGTCTGCAGCAGTTGACCGAACATATGGGTTTTCGACTTCGACTGCATTTCCGTCAATTGTGAGAACCATGCGGTGCTTACTCTTGTTTGCATGAACTTTGTGCCATTTTCCATCACACAAGTTTGTAGTCTCCACTGGTTTATAGGTGGCAGTCACTCTCCCAGCACCATTGTTGACGTGAAACAAAACCTGGAAGGATCCATTACACTGCATAAATATCAAGTACGGTTACATTTATCTGTTGAACTTGAACTGGTGTACTCATGGTGTTACACAGTCTGGTGATGAGGGGGTGGAATATATAAATCAGATATGGTGATTTGTGAAGCCCTGTTCTCATGATGTGTTGCTCCACTGTGAAAGGTCAGTGAGAACATTGTAAATGTACTGGTACACATATACTCACTCTGGCTCCATACCTGTGCATGTGTACTCACGCTGACCCTGGAACTGGGCACATTTATTTGCAACAAAGAGCAAATCTTTATTTATTTATTTTAATAACTGTATAAGATGCAGTTGACAAAGGTCCATTTCAGGCACGACTCAGGGTTAAAATTGGCACAAATACAAAACATGATAGAAACATACATACAGTTTAAAATGACAGTACAAATAAATGACAAAATCAGCACTTGCACACAAAATTACCTGCAAAAGTTGACAAGTAAGTTTTGAATAAAGATGACAAGTAGATGTCTTGTTGCAGTACTAGCTACTGCTATGCAATTTAAATCACAAATTGTAATGAGACAGAAATAATGTGACCTACTAGGAATGAACCCAGACCCCCAAAATACTGTCCCAGTGCTCTAACCACTTAGCTACAGGCTCGTATGGTTGGACTGCAGGCTCTCAGACATACTTCATTTCTCCAATATTGCACATCTTGGGAGCCAGAAATAATTAAGAAGACAAAGAAATATGAAGATGACCCAGATGACCATTCCAAAAAGAACAGAATGCATTAGAAAGAGCCCACCTGGTGGGGCGTGGCTTAGCAGCGGTGGACAGCAGACGTGTTTTGGCGTTGCTCCTGCAAGAGTGTTAATTTTATTATTTTTTACGTTTGTTTTCTTGGGCAACTTAATTGTAACTAGCTCCAGAAGTTCAGTAAGAGAGCCTGGAAACTAGAAATGGGTAAACATGAAGCAGCTGCAGCCAGAGATTTTTTCCACCCGAATTCCGCCTAGCAGAGACACGCCAGGCCACCCCAGCATGATGCATCATCTTACCCAGTGGCACTGGACGAGGAGGCTGGAGAAGTTATACTCCATATGATTAATTCTACCCTTAGCCAACTGGTGCACTCTATGCAAGAATAAGACAAAAAATTTGACTCTGACACCACGGGTCACCAGCCTAGAATCCAGGGTACATGGGCTGGACCACTCGGTACAGCAGTTGAAAGTCTCTCACCAAAAGCAACAGGATGTAACTGCAGGCCTTGTCCATGAGAACACACTGTTCTGACTGCGTCTGGAGCAGTTGGAAAATCAAGTCCAGGAACAAAATGTGTGGCTAGTAGGCCTATCTGAAGAGGCTGCAAGGAGATGACCCCTTGGAATTTGCTAGGACCTTGCTACTGCAACTCTTGAGGCTATCAGAGGAAGACGGGGTTCTTCATTGAGAAAGCACACCACCTTACTCCCAAGAGGGCCGCAGTGGATTCATCTGCTCCAAGTACTTTCGTGATCATATGTTCTAGAGTGGGAGACTGGGACAGGGCGCTCACACTGGCAAGGTGACAATGTTCACTGAAGTACAGCGACTCAATGCTGTCTCTGTTTCCTGACCTGGCATACAGCACTCAAGTCCAGAAGAAAGGTTTCAATAAAATCTGAGGGCTGCTATGATGGCACAAAATTCAGCACCAACTACTCCTGTCAGCAAAACTCTGAGTTGTGTGGCAGGGAGAATACCTATCTCTTTAGCGATCCTAAAGATACGCAGAAATTGGGTCAGAAGCTTGAGCAGGAACGGAGTACTGCCATTAGTAAAGAATCTGACAGCATGGACTGAGGACTTCCCTGTTTTTTGGGGCCAGTATGGACATGAGTTGGGTCCAGGTCTATAAGATCACTTTGTCCACTCCTGAGCCCTACCTGTATTATTGTGTTTAATAGGGTGATATAGGGGGTCTGGCATTGACATATATGCCGATTATTTGAAGGCTTGCTTTGTTTTCTAAGGTGCTTAAATTTTCTTTATTACGCCACACTACATTTAAGTATGGCATTTCTGGCTCCTACCCTCTCCTCCGGGACTTGTAATTACAGAGACGCTGGACTGTGCATGTATATTTTGGTGTGCTGTGGAGCTTTATTATTGTTATGGTCCTTCTCTTGGTGGCATCTTTGATCATGGACTCTTTAGTTTGGACTTTTGCTTAACCTATGCCATGGACTCGGGTTGGAGGGGAGTTTATATGGCTTTTTCTGGTGTTTTTGCTGTTCTTTTTTAAGCACTATGTGTATTAACACTAGTGATGTACTACATTAATATCTGTTATTATTTTTAATGTCCATTTCCTTTAATGATGCTCTCTTGGGAATAACTGTTCTACGTAGTGTTTAAGCGTATGTGCTGTATGGAGGACGATTAAGAGGCCAATGGCCCTGCTGGTGAAAGAGAATTGGGGATTATTATGTTTAAACTGATTTAACTTGCCCCTACAGAGCTCTCTGGCTGTGTGCCATCTTGCAGCACGTATTTATTATGTTTTATAAATGCAGAGTACCCCCAATGATGCAACTTTTTGTGAGGGAGTTTTATTGATTCTTTGGAGAAAAACGTAATTCTTTGTCACTGTACTGTTCATATCCCTCAGGGGAGTTTGACTAAGTTTTGCTTACAGAATCAATAAATATATAATGAAATCCCCCACCTGCCCATATTTGAATTCACATGGCTCTCAGCAAGAAGCTGTTGATGCGCAGATTGCAGATTCCTGGGACACTGTTTTAAATGTAACAGACGATAAATGGGAAGTAACAGGACTGCATAGAGGTTAATAAATTAAATATAAAGAAAAATATTGACTACAGGCCCGAGAAGACATCCAGCCCAGTTGGGAGTACAAGTGTGGGAGCAGGGGTCAGAAGGGCAAACCTACAAATGTTTTTATTAACAACATGAAGTCATGAACCATGTCTCAAACCCATCGAAGGGCTTACTTTAGCTCTGTAACTGAACACATTAACTAAGCAAGCAAATTGGAGTCTAGTTTTCTCTTGTCAATAACAGCACAATTCAGTAGAGATCAAGGGCTGCACCAGTTTTAATACAAACATGCCCTCGCCACTCTGTGGTAAGAAAGTACTTACAAAGGAGATAGTTTCCACATTCTGTTTTCACCTCAAAAGATCACAAAACTAGAACATTTTCATCATATCTGGATTTTACTACTAGGGAAGGGAATAAGGTACATTATATTGGTTTTAAAACTGATGCAGCAGAAAGCAAGGGAAGAGCCTTACCCACTAGAAAAACAAAAACACAAGATGATGAAAATATGGGTGCATATATCTTGGTTACTATGCATTTTAAATCCCAATTTACCCTTGCTCCTTGAATATATGCTGATGCTCCACATATTAGAGCTGTTTACGGACATGCAAACTATTAAAATAGTAAACTAACTTGACAAAAGCAGATCTCAACACAATACGTATGGTGCCCACTATTTTTTATCTTATTTTCTATACTAAGTAGGTGCTATGCATTCTTTCCATTTATTCTGCTTTTTAAGGTTAGCGCTATGCATATTAGAGCTCAGATAGTACAATGGGTGGGTCTCTATTACAATTTTTAGACTGTCGTATTTTGGCCTAGAAAATACAGTATATGTGAAGTGCATGTGTACTTCTAGTCAAGGCTCAATATTTATATAAACCAGGGCTAGAAAAACAGGTTACTCACCTGTAACAGTAGTTCTGGGAGTGGAATATGTTGTTCATTAACACTTATTGGCAGAGTCCCTTTCCCTTTAAATCAGCCAGAAAGTCTTCAAGCTGGCTCCTCCCACCCACCCGGGTGGTATAACCCTCGGCTCTGCCCCATGACACCAGATCTTAGTCCACTGGAAGCCAGGTTTGTGCGTTCACAGCTGGGGAGGTCGGGTGGGTCTGTGTGGATGAACAACATATACCACTCCTAGAAAGTACAGTTACGCAAGAACTTACTGTAACAGTAGCTCTTTGAGAACAACTCTTGCAGCAGGTTACTCCATTAGGACTGAAGCCGGCTGATGCCAGGACCCCATGGAAAAATTCTAGTTAGCAGTATCCAGAGGGGGACTGCCCCCGATGTCGGCCCCTCCACTGACATCAGGCATCACATAAAAGGGGGCAGTCCCCCAGCATCCCCAGTTCTCCCACCGGAGACTCCCGGCCCAAAGGTGACATCTGAAGGGGAGACCGAGGATCCACTTCCAAAGGAAGGTTTGAAATAGGATGGCATCAAAAACGCTGTAGCCTAGAAACTAGGTCAGAGGACTCAACCTCCAGAGTGGAAGGTGGGAGGGAAACTACCTGCTGCAAGAGCTGTTCTCGAAGATCAACTGTTATGGTAAGTTCTTACGTAACTGTACTATCTTACTTTGAGAAACAGCTCTTGCAGCAGGTTACACCATTAGGACTGATTCCCAAGCAGTTAGAGAACTATTTCCTTATCGGGAGGAGGACAGGAGAGATGATCAGATTTCAAGACAAACGTCCCTGAAGGACCGCCAAGCCGAAACCTGCTCTGCGCCTAGAGGCAGTATCCAAACTGTAATGCCTGATGAAGGTGTGTACAGTGCTCCAGATTGCTGCTGCACAGATTGCTGATGTAGAGACATTCTTGAGCACTGAAAAGGAGTGGAGTGACCTTTTACTGGTCCCAGTAAAGGTTTGCTGCGCTTCTGGTAACAGAATGAAATACATTTCACTAGCCATCTGGAGAGTAACTGCTTAGACACAGGTGCACCTTGCATCTGGTGTGCAAAAGAAACAAAGAGCTGGTCCGACTTGTGATGGGATCTGGTTCTAGCCAGATAGTATCTGAGGCTCCTATGTATGTCCAGGGTGTGTAACAGGGCGTCTCCTCTGTTAGAATGACTGGGGTAGTACACTGGAAGGTCTATATCCTGGTTGAGCGTGACAGCTGAGACCACTTTGGGAAGAAACTTAGGATTTGTCCTTAAGGACACCCTGTCCTTGTGAAAAACCAAATAACAATCTTTGCACATAAGTGCACGAAGCTCAGAAATTCTTCTGGCAGAAGTAACGGCAAGTAAAAATTGTGTCTTCCAGGCGAGGAGACACTGCTCGCAATCCATGGCTAGTTCAAAAGGGAGCAGTGTAAGCTGCTCTAGGACAAAGGGAAGATCCCAAGGTTGAATCGGATCTTTGATGGGAGGTCTCAAATGTAGGATGCCGCATAAGAAAGCGCGGGAAGCCTCTAGTTGTGCTAGAGACCCGTGACTTACCGGTGAATGGTACGCTGAAATGGCACAGAGGCGTACCTTAATGGAGGAGTAAGCA
Organism: Neoceratodus forsteri; assembly: GCA_016271365.2. Lineage (NCBI taxonomy): Eukaryota > Metazoa > Chordata > Ceratodontiformes > Ceratodontidae > Neoceratodus > Neoceratodus forsteri. Next base: position 1,558,491,175 of record CM057455.1, read on the forward strand.
AGCTCTGCCTCATAGAGGGATAGGAGGTAATCTAAAACTGACCTCTTCGAGCAGTTCAGTGGGGTCAGTCCATGAGCCTGAGCCCAAATGCAAAATCTGTTCCACTTCATGGCGTAGGTGATGTGAGTGGAGGGCTTTCTGGCCGCCACCAAAACATCTACAATGTCCTGAGAGACCCCGTATCTCATGACTGCTATGTCCTTAGGAGCCAGGTATGCAGGTTCAGCGACCGAAGATCCAGATGGACCAAGGAGCCTGCCTCCTGGGACAGTAGGTGAGAGCCGAATGGCAGAGGCACTGGAGAATCCTGGGCCAGTTGGTGCAATAGAGGGAACCAAATTTGCCTTGGCCAAAAGAGCACTATCATAATGAGAGATGCCCAATCTTGTTGGAGCTTCAATAGAACCCTCTGGATCAAAGGGAAGGGCAGGAAAGCGTAGAGAAAACCTGCCCGTCCAAGAGAGGTACAATGCATCTCACCAGAAGACACCAGGCCCTGGATCTAGCGAGCAGAAATTGGGCAGTTTTGCATTGGATGGGGACATGAAAAGGTCTAATTCTGGTGTCCCCCATCTGCAAAACAGGTCCTCTGTGACTTCCTGAAGCAGTTCCCATTCATAGACTCTGGCTTGTGATCGGCTTAGACTGCCCACGATAGTGCTTTCCACTCCGGGAACATGTACTGCAATGATTTCTGTGCCGTGTTGTAGTATCCAATCCCATACCCTCTTGGCCTCCCTGCAAAGGTGGTAGGAATGAGTGCCTCCTTGCTTGTTGAGATAGTACATCACTGTGGTATTGTCTGTCTGTAACAGGAGGGTACCTGGTGGAATCTCCGACTGGAAGGCCTGTAAAGCGTACAGGACAGCTCTCATCTCCAGAATGTTTATGTGAAGGGGAGATTCCTCAGATGACCAGGAGCCTTGAGTCCTGACCCCGTTAAGGTGAGCTCCCCATCTGGACCCCAAGGCATCCGTGGAAAGAGTCACTGTTGGAGGCAGTGCTATGAAGGGGACTCCCATCAACAGATGCTCTGGGACAAGCCACCAATGCCAGTCTCGGATGACAGCATTCGTGATCTGGACTGGATGCTGCAGTTGATCTTGCTTCTAGTCCCATTGGGCCCGCAACGTCAATTGGGTGACCCCCATATGAAGTTGAGCTAGGGGAACCATTGCAATGGCAGCCACCATGTGCCCGAGCAGGGAAAGAATGGTCCTGGCCGGTTCTGCTTTCTTTTCCATTATGTCCCTTATGAGGGATCTGATGCGTTCCGCCCTGTTCTGAGGTAGGAATACCCTCTCTTAAGTGGTGTCTAGAATTGTCCCTATAAACTGCAATTTCTGAGATGGAAGAAGGTGTAACTTCTCCTGACTGATGGTGATGCCCAGCGATTGGAAGAGGGAACGGGTATCCTGGATCGTGGACATCAGGGCTCCCTGTGAGGGTGCCATAAGGAGCCAGTCAATTAGGTATGGAAACACGTAGTGGCCCTGTCTCCTGAGAGCTGCTGCCATGACTTCCATACACTTCATGACACTCGAGGTGTTGAGGACAGTCTGAAGAGTACAGCTCGGAACTGGTAGTGGTGTCCCAGAAACTTGAAGCGCAGAAACCTTTGATGCGCTCGAGCGATCGGGAGATGTAGGTAAGCGTCCTGCATGTCCAGCAACGCAAGCCATGCACCCTCTTTGAGCATGGGAATGAGGCCTGGGAGGGTCACCATGCCAAAGTGCTTGTACAACACAAAAGTATTGAGGTCACTGAGGTCTAAAATCGGGCGCAAGTCCCCTGTTTTCTTTCTGACCAGGAAGAAGTGAGAATAATACCCTTTTCCTCTCTGGTTCTGTGGAACATACTCTATGGCCTCCTTGTCCAGGAGTGCTGAGATCTTCTGCTGAATGAGTAGGACATGCTGACCCAAATAGCAGGAGAGTAGGGGTGGTCTTGACGGTGGGTGGTCGAGGAACTCGATAGAGTGCCCACGACTTACCAGCTGCAACACCCACCGGTTGGAGGTTATCCTATGCCATCCCAAAAGGTGATGAGAGATGCGACCCCGACCTTCTCTTCCCTTAGATCCAGAGGAGGGGCAGGGGCCAGAAAGGTGTCATGCTGCGATGGTATTTGTCCCTGTGGGCTGGGCAAATTTAGGATGTTTCTGGCCCTGGCCTGCAAGGAACCTAGTGTGAGCTTTGCGATTGAAGTTGCCCCTGGGTTGCTGACTGGAACGTGGCTGTTGCCTTTGTTGCCGGCCGTGAAAACGATTCTGATTCCCATGAAAGAAACCAGATTTGGGCCTGTACATGGTCTGTACAGTCCTGATTGCCTTCCCTGCGTCCTGTAACCTGGTGATCACTCTTTCAGATTACTCACTGAACAGGACTGCTCCACTGTAAGGGACATCCAAGGTGTTCTTTTGGACATCCAGAGTAAAATCAGAGACTCTCAGCCAAGAGTGTCTTTGGAGACAAATGCCTGTGGCTGCTCCCCTGGCCATCAAGTCCACTGAATCATAAGCAACAGGGAGAACCTGGGTCCTCACATCTGACCCAGTCCGAAGAAGATTAAGCAATTCATCCTTCTTATCGCCATGAGGGGAATCCTTCATAAGTTCTTGGCCCTGTTCCCAGAGGGCATTCAGAAACTGCACCATGTGCGTCAGGTAGTTCAAAAACCTTATAGAGCATGTAGCAGCTGCATACGTGCATCTTCCCAGTGAATCTAATTGCTTAGATTCCTGGTCCGGAGGCTGGGTACTCAGGTGTTGAGACTGCTGAAACCAGTCATGAGATGCTGTTATGACCAGAGAATCGGCCAGGGGTTATTGCACCAAGTACAGGTCCTCCAATGGAGCCCTGTAGAGGCGGTCAGCCTTTTTCGGAACTGCTGGAGTCAAATATGGATGCTTCCAAGCAGCCTTGGTGATGTCTGTAAAGGTGTCCACCAACGGTGGGACCCACCACAGGCTTTGGGTTTTTCTGCCTGAGATAACGGGCAAGGCGTTGTCTCTCGGGGTCTAAATCCTCTGTCTGCCACCCCATGTTCTCTTGGATGTGCCTCATGATTTCTGAGAATGAGGGATCCTCCAGTGGTGACCTGGGGAGGTCTCGTGGGTTGGGTGATGGGGGACTGAAGGGGGATGGAGACCTGGAAGTGTCGGATGTTTCCGGCCTGGAGTCATCCCCGGAGAGGGTCGTCTGCCTCTGGGTCATTTAGGGCTGGGAGACCCTGAGGGAGACCATGATGGGCATCTCTTTCACTCTCAGGATCTGCCCCTGGGAGGTGGAATTGGCTCCTTAGGGGTCGGGGATCTTTCATCCTCAGAGCCTCGAGGAGGAGGTGGAGGTGGTGGAGGAGGCTTGGTGGGCACTGCTTCTTTTTTAACGCTATCCCACCAAAAAGTAAACAGGTCCTTGACCTCCTGCAAATTCATACCCAATGATGGGCCAGGCATCGGTGTAGGCCTGTTGGCGGGGTCAGGCATTGGGTCCTGGGGAACCACCAGATCTGGTGACGGTTCTGTGGGCAAGCCGACGTCCTCTGTGTTGCCTGTCTGGTCATCAAGCAGCATAGTGACCTCTTCTCCAGAAGACCCTGATGACCGGTGTCAGCCAGCGTCTGTGGTGCAGGTGTCAGTTCTCTTACCCACTTGGCGGGCATTGGGTTGGCCGTCCTTGACATCCGTTTAAGGGACATCAGCTCCGTCGTCTTCCTTTCTGGTGCTTTCAGAGGTTGGGATACTGACCGGTGGTCGGTGTCCCAGCATTGGTCTGACGCCCCAGTAGATTTTGAAGACGACTTGACCTTGTGCCGTTCTGAGGGTCCAGGCTGGGCCGCGGAGTCGGGCACCCGAGAATCCTTGGTCTTAAGCAGGTGCAGCAAGGCTGAGGAGCCCCCTGAAGACCTTACCTTGATGGGAGGGGTCTGACAGTGAGCCCGGGAATGCGATCGATCGGACTGCATGGAGCTGAAGCCAGAGCTCGTCCTAGACTCTGAGGCCCAGCTCGTGGATCTCGACCTACCAGGGTCCTGATGCTTGTCCCAGTGCTTCCCTGACTTATGGGAGGATTCCCCCTTGGAGGTAGGGCCTTTCTCCATCTTCTTGAGCTTCTCTTCAAGAAGGAACCCCTGAAGGGCCTTTTGGCGGTGGATCCTGGTCCTACTATGAAATTGTTGACAAATAGGACCGACCTGGGTATCATTCTCTGGGCCTTGGCACTTCACACAGGCCATATGGTGGTCAGCAAACAGGATCTGCTTGCCACAGGTGCACCTGGAGGGGTGTCCTTCGATAGAAGGAGTAGGAGAAGTAGACATGGAGTTTTGCAGAAAAGAGAACATTTTTGTTTAAAGATTTCACGCGTCATTCATCTGTTCAGGCGTCCGTGACGCCGATGCTGGTGAGTAGACGGCGGGAAAAGAACTGGCGATGCTGGGGGACCGCTCCCTTTTATGTGATGCCTGATGTCGGGGGAGGAGCAGATATCGGGGGCCGTCCCCACTGGATACTGTTAACTACAATCTTTCCGTGGGGTCCTGGTGCCTGCCAACTTCAGTCCTAATTGTGTAACCTGCTGCAAGAGCTGTTTCTCAAAGTAAGATCTAATGTTACAGGTGAGTAACCTGTTTTTTTAGGATCATGGATATGTTGTTCATCCACACTTATTGGCAGATTCCTAGCAGTTCTCTGGGAGTAGGGAGGCAAGGCACACACACCCTACTTGGGAAACCGAGATTGGAGAACTGAGACCCCAAAACCATCATCCCAGCGTGACTCAAAGTCAATGTGGTAGTGGGTAATGAAGGTGTTTGCTGTCTTCCCGGTAGCAGCCCAACAGATTTCCTGGATAGGAATGTCTCTCAAAGCAGTCACTGATGCAGTGGTATGTTGGGTAGAAGGAGCTCTTATCCCTTTGGGAGGCTCCTTGCCCACCAACTCATAGCACAGACTAATGCAAGATGTTATCCAGCGAGCAATCATTCGATTTGTCGGAATGGCAGCCGCCATTAGCCCAAGGAGGCAAAGGACTGACCTGGCTCCAAACCTTCTGCGACTGGACAGAAGACAAGCTTGAGTCTGAAGGGTGTCCACCCCGTCCAGAGGCAAAAAGGCTTTGCCGATGGTCGTGTCCAGAATTGCCCCTATAAACTGGAGGTGCTGGCAAGGGATCAGATGGGACTTTGCCTGGTTAATGGTGATACCCAGGTTGGTGAAAACCTGCAGGGTAAGGGACAGAGAGTGAGTTTCTCCCTGGACGGGGCCACCAGGAGCCAATCGTCCAGGTAGAGGAATACCTGAACTCCCTGGGTATGCAGGTGGGCCGCTACCACAGAAAGACATTTGGTAACTCACTTCAGCGGACCCGCCCCCCGCCCCCAGGCACTGCAGACAGCGGGATTTCGGGTCGCGAGGGCTGTGGACATTCAGTTTCTGCCCTCCCCTGCAGCTCACTTCAGCAGACACCCCCCTCCGGCAGTGCAGACAAGCGGGATTCGCGGGTCACGAGGGCTGTGGACATTCGGTTTCTGCCCTCCCCTGCAGCTCACTTCAGCGGACCCCCCCCCGGCAGTGCTGGCACAACGAAGACTTGATTGGAATTCTCCCTCACAGGCGCCATTTTCAAATCCAGTCAGTGCTTACTATTACAAAGCTCTGTACTCCTGTGTAGTGTGAGGTTTAAATAGTCGGCACAGATGTGCTGATAGTTTATTTACCACAGAAATACTGTCATTTTGCCTACTTATTTAGCGTTTTCTGTAGGTACTTTAATTGTGCAACTTGCCAACTGTACTGTAAACCGGATTGCTAACGTGTGCCTTAACTTAACTGTAATTTCATTTACTGCCTTCTCAGCCTGCCAAGTGTAAATGTAATAACTCCTGTCTTGTTAGCCATTTTTCCTTTAATATGTGACAAATGCAGACAGTCTGAATAACTCGGGAGAAGCTGGAGGGAAAACTGTAGTGCTAGTATTTTACTTCCCTGCCCTACTCGCTGCAAAATTTCCACATATGAACGCAATCTGCAGGCAATGTAATTAGGAAGTGCTCTAAATGTTGCTCCATCAATCTGAAACCTGCTTTTAATTCCTGCACCATGAAAAAGTTAATCTGAAACCTGCTTTAAGTTCTGTACCTTGAAAGTTAACTGAAGCAAAACCCTAGCACAGACTGACTCGGCAGTGTCTTCCAAATATAGCCCTGCATTTTTACCACGCGGCTTCTCAGGGTCCCAATCCCCTAGCCATATTTTGTATCAAGCGTGCAAACATGGAACAAAAGAAAAGCTAAGAACCAATTATAGTAGCTTATAGTGGATTGCCATACCTGTAGTTGCTCCTACAGTGCCTATAAATTCCCCTTCTCTCTCCACAGACAGCGGGATTTCGGGTCGCGAGGGCTGTGGACATTCGGTTTCTGCCCTCTCCTGCAGCTCACTTCAGTGGATCCCCTCCCCCAGCAGTGCAGGAACGACGAAGACTTGATTGGAATTCTCCCTCACAGACGCAATTTTCAAATCCAGTCAATGCTTACTATTACAAAGCTCTGTACTCCTGCGTAGTGTGAGATTCTGCCCTGCCGGCGCTCCCACCACCCCCACCCTTGGTGAGCTCCTCCTTATATAGTGCTTGTCATGTGACTGCCGAAAACCTTATCAGCTCACTTCTCCATTTGCAGCTTATCAGCTGCTGCCACTAGAGGGCTACAAACTAAAATCCTCGCCCACCAAACTCTATTCTCTAGCAAGGATGCTGCTGTTGCCTACACTATTCATTTTTCTACAACTGGCAAGCAAATCCTCCCTGCCAACAACTATATTGACTTGCAATGGGCATCCGGAGTCGATCCCCCCAAGCCTAACTCCACAGCTTTGCTACACTGACCACGTTCACAAGGCTGCCCAAGCCAAAACAAATGAGCACTACAGTCTCATTAGTGCTACCATTCTACCACCAACCTTTCACATGGGCCACTCGGTCCTACACACTTCAATCTACCATCCCCCCCAACTCCCTCTACCCCTCAACCCGCTACAACTCGCTCCAAACCTCCCTGGGTTAAATTGAAACACCTCATCACACTTCTCCTACTCCTGTCCGGGGACATAGAGGTAAACCCCGGTCCAAACACCCTCTCCCCTTTCTCTTTCCCCAAAGGCCTCCGTATCATCCATTTAAATACCTGCAGCCTCCTGTCTAAATTCTCTCTACTGCAACCTCTTGCTCTAACCCTGCGCCCTGATATCCTAATCATCACTGAAACCTGGTTAAAACAGCATCATACGGATTTGGAAGTATCCCTACCAGGGTATACTATAATCAGGCGTGACCGCCTAGGTAAAAAAGCAGGCGGTGGCACGGCTATATACATCGCAAACAGCTGTCAGTTCACTGTTGTGGACACCCCCATATCCCCTGGGAACATAGATGCAATACTCATCAAAATCTCTCTCCCCAGCTCCATCCTCATCTATGTGGCTGGCTCATACTTCCCCCCCCCCCGCACTCCCCCCGAGGACATCCTATCCCACTTGGGCAACTTACAATCCCATGCGGTTGGGGGCGAGCTCCATGTCACCGGTGATTTCAATATAAACTGGCTTGGGCCAGATAAAGCCCACCTAAAGACCAAAATTAAGGCCCAGAATCTATCTCAATTCATCTCTGACCCCACCAGGCTAAATCACAAAACCCAAAATCATACCTTACTGGACTGGGCTCTCACCTCCCACCCACAGAGAATTCTAAGCGCAGGTCTCCTACCCGACTCCATAAGCGATCATCATATGATTTACATGGTCAGGAAGGTATACTCCCCCGCCCCCTGCTCCACCACCAAAGACTTTAATCACCAGGTCCTATCACTCCCTCAACTTAGTTTCCCTCCTGTTGGACTTAGGGCGGATAAACTGGTCTTTCATCCCAGAGGCACCCTCCTTAGATATAGCTTTTTGGGCATTCAGAACAACTTCCTTAAAATCTGGGACAAACATGCTCCATTACGAAGGAAAAGAGTCAGAGGGCACACATCTCCCCTGGATCTCGGCGAAATTATCAGAAAATGCCACGGCAGGGACCATGCCTGGAAAACTTATAAGAAGTTGCTCACAGGCTCTCTCACGCTACAGATCCCTCCATAATGTGTACAACCAGCAATCGCCACAAAAACATACTTCCTATCGGCTTTCAGCAAAATTTAAACCACCCAACTGACTTTTGAAATCGCTCAAAACCCTGCCCCCAACCTGCACCCCGACACTGCAAGCACAGGGCTCCCTCCTCTCCGACCCTAGACACGTAGCTGAAGCTTTTAACACCCACTTCTCCAGCTGTGCTGAAAAACTCTCTCCTCCCTCCCTTACTCACCCCCGTCTCCTCCCCGAGCACAGGTGCCCATCAGCATGCCCCCACAACCACAACCCTTCCGTTCTCCCTCCGCCCAGTCTCTGAAGCAGAGGTTTTTCCCTCCCTTTGGGCTTTAAACCCAAACAAAGGCAAATGCCCTACGTCCCTGGACGCAAAGATGCACCACCTCTCTGCCCCAGCAATAGCCGCACCTCTAGCCGACCTTTTTAATCTATCCTTTTCTCAGGGTAAGCTACCCACAGCCTGAAAACTGGCCACTGTTATCCCTCTGCCAAAAGTAGGTGACCTCTCCTCCCCGGGAACTTACCGACCCATCTCCCTACTTCCTATCCTGGCCAAATTACAGGAACGCCTGGTCCTATCCCAACTCACTCTGTACCTAGACACCTCCTCCTTCTTTTCACCTTTCCAATCGGGCTTCCGGAAATCCCACTCGACCATCACCTCCCTGCTTCGAGTCACTGGTGACATCCTCACGGGTATGGACAAAGGATATATCACCTCTGCCATCTTCATTGACCTAGCCAAGGTGTTTGACACCGTCTCCCACTCCCTTCTCCTCACCAAACTCACAAACGCAGGGCTCTCTACACCGACCATTAAATGGTTCCAAGACTACCTAGTAGGTAGGAAACAAGTAGTCAAAATAGCCTTTCACATCTCCCATCCACTGTCTGTCCCTGCAGGCGTCCCCCAAGGCTCAGTCCTGGGTCCCCTCCTTTTCTCCATCTTTCTAAATGACCTCCCAGCAGCCTGCTCCCGCTCCTCCATTCGGATGTACTCAGATGACACTGTCCTATACGCCTCTGGTCCCACTACACATAGCATAGCAACCCTCCTACAGAAGATTTTGATGCCATCCAACACTGGTTCAGGTCAAACCAGTTATTTCTTAACTCTAAAAAAAACAGTATCACTAACGTTTGGCTTCCTGCAAAGACTCTCTTGCCAATCCCTCAGCCCCCCTTTCACAACCTTGGATGGAACTCCGCTGGAAAACTGTACAAGTTTCAGATATCTGGGTATCTGGCTTGATCAACATCTAGACTTCTCAGCTCACATTACCTCTATACATAAGCGGCTGCTCCCCAAACTTGGCGCACTACACCGTAATAAAAGCGGTCTCCCCACTCAGACTAGGCACGCAATTGTTCAAAAAATGATCCTTCCCATTCTTGACTACGGGGATATAGTCTATTCCATCGCCCCAGGGTCCACCCTAGCCAGCCCTGACACCCTATTCCACTCCTTCTGCCGCTTCATCCTCGACTGTCCACAATCAACACACCACTGCGACCTCTACAGCTCATTAACCCTACAGTCCCTCCATGAACGCAGACAAATGAACAGCGTGAGGCTCGCTGCCAAGTATTGGTCCCACTCCCTTCCCCCTTACCTGTTCACTGCCCTCTCCCAACAACCTTCACCCGCGTACTCCCTTAGAAGCACAGACCCAAGACTACTCCATGTCCCGTTTATGTGCACAACCAAAGGCCAGGCCGCTTTTAATTATCGCATACCCCAGACCTGGAATGCCCTACCCGACCCCATCTGACATGCAACAATCCCCTCTTTACGTAACAAACTACTCAGAGCACATTTCACCTCCAGCTGCTCCTGTTTCAACTAAAGAAACTCCTTCCACTGTATTTTTGTATCCTACCCTGCCTGCTATTGCTTTTCTCCCAAACACTTCTAAATTGCCATTGTATAAGCTTTACCTTTTCTGTACTGTCTAATTGTATATCCATTTATGTAAGTGGGTCTCGGCCCCCAGGTCGCATCTGGAATCGAGCATGTTGCTCAGTATGTTTTCCTGGTAAAACTCGTAAATAAATAAATAAATACTCAGAGGGCAGAGGAAAGACCAAATGGGAGGGCCTTGAATTGGTAGTGGTCCCTCTGAAAGCAAAAACGAAGGAATTTGCAATGGGAAGGGCATATAATGATATGCAGGTAGGCATCCTGCATGTCCAAAGCACCCACAGCCACTATGCTATGAAAGAAGAGGCAGAAGGCTCTGCAAAAGGAGCATTCTGAAGCGTTTACATTCCACGAACATATTCAGGGAACTGAGGTCTAAAATAGGCCTCACGTCTCCCGTCTTCTTTGGAACTAGGAAGAAATAGGAATAGTAACCCATCCTCCAAAGGTGGTTGGGCACTGGTTCTATCACCGCCTTCAAGAGAAGGGAGGTGATTTCCTCTAGGAACAGATGATGTTGTGGGAAGTAAGATGACTGGGGAGGGGGGGTGGTCTTCTGGGTGGTTTCTGTAGAAACTCTATTGAGTGTCCTGCTGATATCAACTGGAGCACCCAAGCATCTGACATTATCCTCTCCCAGCCCAGCAGATGGGAGGAGAATCTCCCCCTACCGGTTCCTCTGGAGCCTCCAGAGGCAGTGGGAGAGGTGAGGAGTCAGGAGGTCTGGGGCAGTGCAGCAGCAGAGGCTCCCACGGCTTTTTTGGTAGGGGGAGTCTTGGTTGCTGGAGGGGCCAGACACTTGTTGGCCCGTTTGCCCTCTCGTTTTGTTTTTTGTCAGTTCTGTCTACGAAAGGGACATCACTGCCCCTGACGGGGTCTGTACATAGAGTCGACAGACTTAAGTGCAGTGCCCTTCTCCCACAGGTCGGTTATGATGTCCTTGACATCACCCCCGAACAGCACCGAACTCCTGAAGGGAGCATTCTGGATAGCGGATTGCACTTTAGGGACCAAACCTGACACACGGAGCCAGGCATGATGCTGAAGGCCTATGGTGAAAGCCGAGCTCCGTCCAGCTGTGTCCACTGCATCGTAAGTGACACGAAGCATGTGCCAACCGGCCGAATGAGCAGAACGGATAAGATCCGCCACTTCATGCTTAGTCTGGGACTCAGGAAGGGAGTCTAATTTGGATTCCACCTGACTAAGGATGGTCTTCTGGTAATCCCCCATATGTGCCACATAATTCAGTACCCTAGTACCAAGGGTAGAAGAGGAGTAGATCTTCCATATTGGTTCAGAAGCTGGGATCCTTATCAGGCGGAGACAAGCTGAGGTGTTTTGGATTTGCGGAGCAGTCGTGAGCAGCACTAATGATGACTGAATCTGCCTTGGGGTGTAGGTTCAAGAAATCTACTCCCTCGGGAGCCTGATATAGCTGGTCTGCCTTCCATGGAAGGGGGGCTAACACGGAAGGTTGTGTCTAAGTAGTGGAAACAAGGTCCACGTGAAGCTCTATCTAGGGTGGAATCAATGTAGGAGCAGTCTTGGGCAGATCCAAGTGGACAGCGAGCTTTTTAGGCTGTGGATCTGGCTCCAGTGATTGCCACTGATGGACTTCCTGGATTTTCCTCAGTAACTCCAGAAATGAGGGATCCTCCAGAGGAGACTTCGGAGGGGTCCTTGGCCTGGGGTGGTCTGGAGTACGTGGCTCATCATCTGGATTAGAGTGGCCCTCTGAGTCCAAGTTGGACATCTCCGATGAAGATGAGAAGACTCCTCCCCACGTGGGGGAGGGACGGCCCCATTAGGGAGTTCTCTGGGGCACTTGTCCTCCCCACCCCTGGTGCCAGAGGGCTCTCCTCTGGTGTCAGGTAAGGGGGAAGGAGTCTCCAGTCTCTGACGTTGGGGATCCTGCAAAGGGTCCAGCATCGGTAGATGACTCTCTACCTCCCTGGTGAGTTGAGCCTTGGTCTCAGCCCACCAGGAGGCCAGAGTCTCCTTCAAATCCACCACCAGCTGGGGCATGGGCAGTGGAGGAGTGGGATACGGATACTGAGGATATCCGTAGAAAAGAGTATCCATAACCTGACAGCGGGAAGCCCGGTGTCTGGTATTGAGGCACAGGGTACTGTGGCATCAGGTACTGTGGAGCCGGGTATGGCATCGGGTAGGCCGGCATCAGGTAAGCTGGCGTTGAGGCTAGCATTTGAGGGTCCAGCATCAGGTTGTCTGGTCCTGAAGGAGGGGGCACCGACGGCAGTGTATCCAGATCCACTGTGATGACCAGGAAGGGAGGATTAGAGTCCCCAGGGGTCAGCAGAGATGACGCAGGGACCTCAGAGGACAACACAATGCACTGCAGGGAACCTGGAGCGTCAGATCGATCAAAAGGGTCCAGCGCAGGCTCCTTGACTGGGCGGGCATCGGTACGGCCGATGTCCGGCTTATCTTCCGGATCCAGGCAGGTGTCAGACGGGCCGACATCTGACTTGTCGGATCCCTTATCTGAGGAAGGTCGCGCAGGAGATGCGGCCTTGTCGGGTAAAAGTTGGACTGTGCACCCTTCCGAAGGAGCAGGTGTCTTAGCAGTCTTGTCCGGGGCGGACGTCGGTGGCACCGACGACTGACTTAGTGGACCAACTCAAACCCGAGGACTGCATGGTGGAAGTTACCCTCCCGGGAGCGGAGGCCTTCTTTTCCCTGGAGGCTCCTGAAGGGCCTGAGCGTGAGCCAGACAGGAGGGGTGACACCTTCTTGGACACCACCAAGACAGTCATCGTGGAGCTGTCCCCCAGAGGGGATGTTACATTTCAATGCTGCAACTCCAGCCGGAGCCGCGGTAGCTGTGGAAGCCGATTCCTGCTCCCAATGCTTCTCCTTATCCCGTTTCTTCTTATGACCTTCAGGGGAAGTGGACGCCTGCCTCAACTTCTTTAGCTCCTTCTCCATGGATGCCATTTTTTTCTTCAGAATATGGGCTTCCAGGGACTGCTGCCTTCTTTTCCGGGTAGCAGAGTTAAATTGTTGGCAGTGTTAGCATTTCTCCACGGGGGCCTGGGCCCAGACAGAAGAGGCACAAGGAATGGCCGTCCGTGTGTGGCAGTTGAGAGCCACACGAGTCACACTTATGTTTATGTGATTCAGAGGGCGCTAGATCATCATACACAGTGAATCAAACAGATAGTCAAAAAAAGAGAAAAAATAAGGTTGAAAAGTCCGTAAACTAGACTGACGAACGACTGACGAGCGTTGAACTCTACCACGAGGAACTTTCACAAGCCAATGGCGGAAAAGAACTAGAAGGCGGGCTTGAGGGACCGCCCCTTTATACTGACGTCGCATGAGATTGGTCACCTGACGTGGGGGTGGCCCCCCCCCACTAGAGGCTGCTAGCTAGAAATTTTTAGAAACATAGAATTTGACGGCAGATAAGGACCGCTTGGCCCACCCAGTCTGCCCATTTCCCTACCTGATGGATAAGCTGCAGATCCTAGTTAACCAGCAGCCTACTTCTTCCTACCCCCACCCCCTAGAATTGCCTTATGACTGTCCCATGCATGCTTGAATTCCACCACTGTTTGTGACTCCACAACCTCCTCTGGAAGGCCGCTCCATACATCCACACCTCTCTGTGAAAAATACTTCCTAAATTACCTCTGAGCCCTCTTCTATCTTCAAATTGTGCCCCTTGTTCTTGCACACCTCTTTTTCGAAAGATCCTACCCTCTTGGACTTTGTTGATTCCCTTGAGGTACTTGAACGCTTTCTATCATGTCCCCTCTCCCTCCTTTCCTCGAGGCTATACATATTAAGCTCCTTTAGTCTCTCTTCATATGTCTTCCGGTGCAGACCCTGTACCATTTTAGTTGCCCTCCTCTGGACAGCTTCCATCCTGTCTATGTCTTATGGAGATTGGGTCTCCAGAACTGCACGCAGTACTCCAGATGGGGTCTCACTAGCTGTCTGTAGAGGGATAATAACTTCTCTGTTTTCTACTGGTGATGCTCTCCCATGCATCCCAGTATCCCCAACCCTCCTTGCTTCCCTCTCACATTGCTTGCCCACCTTTAGGTCATCTGATATGACTACCCCCAGGTCCCTTTCCATTTTTGTTGTTGTTAGTATCTCACCCCATTGTGTACTCTTCCCTGGGTTTTGTTTCCCAGGTGCATTACCTTCACTTCTTAGCACTGAATCTAAGCTGCCATACATTTGACCATTCCTCTAACCTTGCCAAGTCCCTTCTCATCCTTTCCACCCCACCCTGTGCATCAGCTCTGTTGCAGATCTTTGTGTCATCTGCAAAGAGACATACTTTCCTTCCAGTCCCTCTGCAATGTCACTTATAAAGACATTGAAGAGGACTGGTCTAATCTGAACCCTCGGTACCCACTACTAACCCCCTTTTTTCAGAGGACTCCATTTACTATTACTCTATGTGTCCTATTCTCCAGCCAATTCTTTACCTAGGCTGTCATCTTGGGACCCACTCCCAGGCTGGCTAACTTGTATATTAATCTTTGTGTGACTGTGTCAAATGCCTTGCTAAAGTCTAGGTAGGCCATGTCTATAGTCCCTCCCTGATCAACTACTTTGGTCACCCAGTCAAAGAAATCTATCAGATTTGTCTGGCATGACCTTCCGCTGTGAATCCATGCTGCCTTGGGTCCTGTGTCCCTCTGGCCTCTAGATATTTAACAATTCTTTTCTTCAGAAGTGATTCCATCATTTTCCCTACCACTGAGGTTAAACTAACAGGTCTGTAGTTTCCTGCTTCTGCCTTGCTCCCACTTTTGTGAAAGGGAATCACATCTGCCCTCCTCCAGTCCTCGGGTACCACCCCATCCTCCCACGATTTGTTAAAGAGGGTAGTCAGTGGTGTCACTAGTTCTACCCTTAGTTCTTTTAGAATTCTGGGATGAATCCCATCAGGCCCCATTGCTTTGTCCACCTTCAGTTTTAAGAGTTCTTTCAGAACCCTTTCTTCTGTAAATGGGCTGTATCAACTTCTGTATCCAGAGTGTTTCTACTGTTTATTTTAGGTACCTCCTCTTCCTTTGTAAATACTGAGCAAAAATATTTGTTTAGTATCTCTGCCTTTCACAGTCACCCTCTGCCCACCCTCCCTCCCTTTATTAAGCCTCACTATCCTCCCTTGGCCTTCCTTCACTCCCTGATGTACCTATAAAGGTTTTATCCCCTTCTTAACTGAGTTGGCTATCTTTTCCTCAGTTTGGGCCTTTGCTGATCTGACTGCCTTCCCAGCTTCCTTTTGCTTTAACTGATATAGTTCTCTGTCCTGTTCCTTCTGTGATTCCTTGTACTTCCTGAATGCTTTCTTTTTCTCTTGAACCTTCACTGCCACTTCCTTTGAGAACCATAGTGGTTTCTTACCACGCTTCATTTTGTTTATTCGTTTTTCTGTGTGGTCCTGATGCCTGGCGGCTCAGTCCTATATGTGAACACCTACTGTAAGAGCCCTCTCGAAGTAAGATCTCTAATCACTCAGGTACCAGGCTGTGAGGTGCAGGGAATGAAGGTCCAGATAGAATATCTTCCCCTGGTTGACTGAGATCAGGTCTGGGCGTGCTGGAAGCCACTCCGGAGGCCTGTTGCGGAGGCTGAGGAGATCCGAGCACCAGAACTGGTGGGGCCAGTCTGGGGCTACCAGAATCACCTGTGCCTTGTCCCTCTTCACCTTGAGGAGCACTCTGTGGATTAAAGGAAATGGAGGGAAGGCGTTGAAGAGGCTGGGGTCCATGGCCTTGAGAAGACATCCCCCTGCAGCAAGCCCTGCTGGGGAAAGCATGAAACCACCTCAGCTCGGTGTTTTCCCTGGAGGCAAACAGGTCCACCAACGGTTTACCCCAGCGGGAGAACAGACTGTACGCTACCTCTGGATGGAGAGACCACTCATGGGATGTCTCGACTATGTGGCTGAGAGCATCTGCCAGTTGGTTTGAGATTCCTGCCACATGGATGGCTAGGAGATCTGCCTCCAGATGGCTCACGAGTGTCTAGATACAGAGCGATTCCCTGCATAGCAAACGGGAATGCGTGCAGCCCTGTTTGTTAAGGTAGTTTGTTAAGGTAGTACATGGTCGTGGTATTGTCAATCTGGACTTGAACCACTTGACCCCAGAGCTGAGGAGCCCCCACTGGAGGGGGAGCATGTGCCCCTGGGCCCGGAGGTGCATGCCACCATGTAACCCACAAGGCACAGAAAGTCCCGGGCAGGGCGCAATTGCCCAACCAGAAATGATTGAATGGAGGAGAGAAACTCCACCCTGTCCGACGAGAGCTGCGCTCTGGCTTGACGAGAGTCGAGCTCTGCCCTGATGAAGCACATCACCTGAGAAGGCACGAGCTCCGACTTGGCCTCGTTTATCAGGAGGCTGGGTTGGGAGCAGGTCTGGAGGGCCAGGTTCCTGGAACTCTCCACCTCCTGCTGGGTGGAATCTGCTAAGAGCCAATCGTTGAGGTAGGGATAAATTCCGACCCCCCCCCCCAAAATGAGCTGCCATCACTGCAATGTATTTGGTGAAGACCCATGGGGCCGATGACAGGCCGAATGGCATGGCTCGGAACTCGTATAGGGTTCCCTCAGTTCTGAAGCAGAGGAACCGCTGGTGGGATGTGAAAAAATATGTCCTGGAAATCCAGTGAGCAGAACCACATGTTTCGCTCCAGGGATGGTATGATCTGAGACAGAGTGACCATCCGGAAGGTGCATGACCTGAGATACTGATTCAGGTTGTGCAGATCTAGAAGGGGGCGACAGCCCCCCATCCATTTGAGAACCAGGAAGTTCCTGGAAATGAAGCCTGGGTCTGCTGGAGGATCCACCACTGGAGCTACTGCCTCCTTGGAGGAGAAGCTGAGCAATGTCATCTCGGAGAGCCGACTGAGTGTGAGTGGATACCCTCACTTCCCGTGGGGTGTGGGCTCGGCTTGGAGGGTACTGCTCGAATTCCAGAGACAGTCCCTGGCTGACCACTTCTAAGACCCACCTGTCCATGGTAACAGTGGAACAGGCGGAAAGAAGGTGGTGGAGCCAGCCCCCCATGGGAAGCCCCAGAGCTGGCGTGACGGGAGTAGGGGTTGAAGCCCCCAACCCGTCACTGGGCAGTCTTGGAGGCAGAGGATCCATGGCCTGAACCTCAGCCTCCCTTACAGGCCTGGGAGGGTTCGGACTTCGGCTGGGGGCACCAAGCTTGAGCCTGCTGCTGCTGCTGATGCTGACTCCCTTGAAAGGAGGACTGTTGGGCTGCAGGGGAAGAGTGCTGAAAAGGCTTCTTCTTCTGCTGCTTCTTAGGACCAGAAGAACCCTTTGCAGAAATGGTGTCCAAGGTGGCACTGGACTGCTCAATGCGCTGAAGGTGACCAGCCACACCTGGGCTGAAGAGATCAGTGCCCAGGGAAGGTACATTAGCTAGTTTGTGCTGAGTATCCACTGGAAAGGAGGAGAGCCTCAGCCAAGCCCTGCAGCGAGAGGCAACTACGGCTGCCATCGAGCGGGCACTGAGTCCCCGATATCCAGAGCCGTCTGGAGCTGTTGTTTGGCAACAGCCTGGCCTTGGTCCCGGACCTGCTTGACCGTAGTCTGCAAATCCATGGGGAGATGTGGAAGGACTTCATCCAAGGACCCCAAAAGGGCATGGGAGAAGTGTGCCATGACGACGGCCGAGCCTGCCTGACGGGAGTCCTAAAGATTAGGCCGCATAGACCCTCCGGGCAGAGTGATCCAAATATTTGGATTCCTTCTCAGGAGATCTGTCGGTATTGGTGGAACTACCAGTATGCCTGAACACAGAGGTGGTCACAAGGCTCTCAGCTGAAGGGTGCTCTATGAACCCCACAAGGGACCCCATGGGCACTGCATACTTGCTGGTCATAGGGGCAGATGGAGCTGGACATGAGGCAGGGTGCTGCCAAAGTTCTAAGGCTGGGCCAACAATGACCTCGGCCACAAGAAAGGTTTCCATTGGGGTATCCCCTCTCTTGAGGATGTCAGTGAGAGGGTACTCCAACTTTTTCTGGATAGGCTCCTGGGTCATCCTTGTGGACTCGGATGAGGTGAAGAATGCCCTGAAAGGACGAAGTACCTTCTCTGTCTCTATCCCACCAGCTGACCCATCATCCCTTGGATGAGAATGAAGGCCACTTTCATCTGAATCCGAGGAATCCGGATACAGCGGTCGACTGCCCACATCACCCTCAACCCACCGGGGGTGGTCAGGGGTGACAGTGATCGGGAGACACCGGGGAAGCCCAGTGTCCAGTCTAGCTTCCTTAGAAGGAGCTCCCTTCCTCAGGCTGCTTTGGCAGCGGTTCCACCAAAATCGGTGGAGAGACCAGTTGAGGCCAAACCGGAGGTTTTGTCAGCTCCATGGGTGGAGGAACTGACTTAATCGGCTCCAGAGGAGTCGGCTTCAACCTGGAGGCGAAAGCCAAGTAATGGCCGGGGGTAGAAGCTGGGGAAGGCTTGTGTCCAGTCAAAATCAGCTGTTGCCACACGAGGTCCTCGTAGCGCCTCTGGAGCTTTCGCCGGAGTCTCTTCTCATCCGAGGAGGATGAGCACGACCAATGGTGTCACCTCTTTTTAGAGCGCTTATGGCCCGTCCACAGCCTATTGCTTGAGGGAGTCCGAGACCTCGATCGAGACTGGTCAGGCTGACATGGTCGCTCGGGAGACACCGGTGGAACCAGTGATTTCCTGGGGTTGGGGACCACTTCCTTGATGAGATTCCCAGCAGGCTGGGTCTCCTTGTCGGGGAAAACAAGGACCGGAGTCTGAGCCAAGAGAGTCGTCAATCGGAGTCGGTGACAAGGGGTCGATCAGGTCAAGAATTATCTCAAGGTCATCGAGCGATACTTTGGTTGACTGGCCAGACGGCAATGCCGAGAAGCCAGTGGCCGAAGAGGCGATTTTGACCGAGGTTTCTGGGACAGAGATCTCTCCTGATCCCAAGAGTATCTCCGGTGAGACGAAGACAATCTCGGGTCCTTCTCCCATTTACGGGACCGAGAGGGGTGCATGCTTGCAGGACTCCCACCCTTAGTCGGGAGAGTGATACAACTCTTGGAAGGAACCTGAGAAGGTGGAGCCCCAGTTTCAGTGGAACGAAGAAGCTCCGAGAGGAAGATTCTGCGGCACAAACCGCTTCCTCCTTGAAGGCTTGCGTGTGCTCCAATTGCTCAGCAGATTCTGTGGCCATGGAAACCACCCACTGGGACTCCCTGGATTTCACTGGCAGGTTCCGGTTTTTGGGCCTCCCCAGCTTAAGGCGTGCGAGATGGTCGTCGAGGACGTTGGGTTGGAATGCGAGGCAAAACTCGTACGTCGTGGTATCATGGCTGACACCCAAACAATAAATGCATGTGGCACGTGGGTTGGTGTGTGACATATTCTGGCCGCATGAACACTGGTGAAATCCGGGGGGGAAGACTTGTCTTCCATGATCAAAGAAAAATAATCGCAATCGCTAACATGAACAAGGCGACTTTTCGGAATAACCAAAGGTTCTGAAGCCAGGGCCTACAAAATGCGAGAGCATGAAGGAGGCAACCTGACTCTTCCAGCAGAAAGGAAGATCTGACGTCATGGGGCGGAACTGAGGGGTTATACCACCCGGGTGGGTGGGAGGAGCCAGCTTGAAGACTTTCCAGCTGATTTAAAAGGAAAAGGACTCTGCCAATAAGTGTGGATGAACAACATATCCACGATCCTAGAAATGTAGTTTTAAAATGTAATGCAGTGCTCTTGACAGAATACCAGAATTCTAAGTTTGGTATTATGTCCACAAAAATCTGGTCAGGCTAAGTGCAGTCTTCCTACACCTTTACATAGGTTCATGACACATAATGTTTTAAATCCAATATTCAGAACAGAATGCCAGCAGCTGAAAACTAGCATTCTGCTCTAAATTTTGGTGTAGATGGAGTACCTTACGAATCTAAAATCCAAGCCCTGTAAACATGCATGACAAATTCTGATTTTGTTTGTGTTTAGCTACATCCATATTTCTGTCAGTGGATAAGAAAAGGCTTACCTTTCCATTTACAATTTCTAGTCCTATGGCATCCACTTTTGCACTGCTGATTCCAAGAAGGACAGCATTCAGAGAAGAAGTGCGGAACTGAAATGTAATGACTACATCAGATCGGACTTTGTACCCTTCTTCAACTAGAAAAAAAAAATGCAAGTCAACATAACAGTATAAAACAACACAGTCTGTGACTCACATAAAACACCAACCCACCTCCCCCAGTGACTAGTGAAATAGGCACCACCTTTCACAGTTACCAATACAATATGTACCACTTTCCATTTAATGATGCAACAGATACCACCTTCCACAGTTACTGTTGCAATAGGTACTACTTTTACAGTTACAAATGCAACAGGTACCATCTTCCACAGTTATTAGTGCAATAGGTACCACCTTCCAGTTATTAATGCAATAGGTGCCCGCTTCCACAGTTACTAGTGCAATAGGTATCACCTTTCACGGCTGCTAGTGCAACAGATACCACCTTCCACAATCACTAGTGCAAATAGGTACCACCTTCCAGTTGCTAATGCAATAGGAACCACCTTCCACAGCTGCCAATCCAATAGGTACCACCTTTCTTAGTTGCAGCTGCAATAGGTAGAGTACCAGTTTCCAGTTACTAGTGTAACAGGTACTACCTTCCACAGTTACTAGTGCAATAAGTAGAGTACCAATGCTACAGGAATCACTTTCAACTCTTACTTTTTTTTTTAGGTGTGTGTGAGAATTTTAGTACTCCGTGAAAGGTGCTGGATTGACAGCACTGGAACCTGAAGTGCTCTGCTCCTCCACATGACAGGTACGGCATGGAAGATCACAGTGCAAGTTTCCTTGCACTGCTCCACCAGTGTGCCTTAACCCTGCCATGGAGGGACCACAATGTAGATAAGAGGGTAGTTAAGACTCCATGCCCATTCATTCCTTAACCTCTCATGTGAGACTGCCAACAAGGGTGCCAATTCTATTCATGGTTTTGTGATGTGGACACCTGCCCATTAAGAAATGGACTGAGACCACTACAACCCATTTCACACATGCAATGGAACAGTCCTCAGGTGATAATGGCTTTCGACCACTATTGACCTATGCTGGATTTGAACCCATGACCTAGAAGTGAAAGGCTCCTTAATTCGCTGCCAATCCAGAGCCATCCAGTTCATCAATTTCCACACTTATGAATGCAATAGGTACCACCTTCTGTTTATTAATGCAATAGGTAGCATCTTCCATTTATTAATGCAATAGGTACCACCTTCCACAGTTACAAAAGCAGTAAGTACCAGCTTATACATTTACCAATGCAAGAAGTATTACTTTTCACAGACACTAATGAAGAGGCACCACCTTTACTGTTACTTATTTAATAGGTACCACCTTCCACAGTTACCAATGCAATAAGTTCAACTTTCCATTCAGTAATGCAATAGGTACCATTTTCCAGTTACTAATGCAATAGGTGTTATCAGAGTCACCTTCCATATTCACCAATGCAGTTGGTACCCCTTTCCATTTACTAATGCAATAGTTACCACCTTCCAGTTACCAATACAATGTATCCCAAATTCATTTACTAATGCAATAGGTACCACCTTCCATAGATACTAATGCAATAGGTACTCCCTTCTATAGTTACTAATTTGATAGGTACCACATTCCACAGTTACCAATAGGTAGCACTTTCAATTTACTAATGCAACAGGCATCACCTTCCACAGTTACAATGCAACAGATAACAGATACCTCTTTCCAGTTATCAATGTATCAGTTACCCCTTTCCACAGTTACTAATGCAATAGCTACTCCTTTCCACAGTTACTAATGCAACAGGTACCACTTTCCACAGTTACCAATGCAACAGTTACCCCTTTCCACAGTTACTAATGCAACAGCTACCACCTTCCACAGTTACTAGTGCAATAGGTACCAGCTTCCACTTACTAATACAACAGATACCACTTTCCACGTTCACCAAATCAATAGGTACCACTTTCAACGTACTAATGCAATAGGTACCACCTTCCACAGTTACCAATGCAAGAGATACCCCTTACCACAGCTACCAATACAATAAGTACCACTTTCCATTTAGTAACGGAATTAGTACCACCTTCTAGTTACTAATGCAATAGGTGTTACCGGAGCCACCTTCCATAATCACTAATGCAGTTGGTAACCCTTTCCATTTACTAATGCAATAGTTAACACCTTCCACAGTTACCATTTCAATACTTACCCCCTATTTATTTGCTAATGCAATAGGTCCCACCTTCCCAAGATACTAATGCAATAGGTACTCCCTTCTATAATTAGTAATTCTACATGAACCACATTCCACAGTTAGCAGTAACCAATAGGTAGCACTTTCCATTTACTAATGTAACAGGCACCACCTTCCACAGTTACCAATGCAACAGGTAACAGGTACCCCTTTCCACAGTTACTAATGCAACAGTTACCCCTTTCCACAGTTACTAGTGCAATAGCTACTCTTTTCCACAGTTACTAGTGCAATAGCTACTCCTTTCCACAGTTACTAATGCAACAGTTACCCCTTTCCACAATTATCAATGCAATAGGTACCTCTTCCCACAGTTACCATGCAACAGTTACCCCTTTCCAGTTACTAATTCAACAGGAACCCCTTTCCAGAGTTACCAATGCAACAGTTACTCCTTTCCAGTTACCAATGCAACAGTTACCCCTTTCCACAGTTACTAATGCAATAGGTACCAGCTTCCAGTTAATAATACAATATATACCACCTTCACCAAATCAATGGATACCACTTTCAATGTACCAGTGAAATATGTACCAGCTTCCAAAGTTACTAATGCAATAGCTACCACCTTCCACAGTTACCAATATAACTGGTAACAGTTACCCCTTTCCACAATTATCAATGCAATAGGTACCTCTTCCCACAGTTACCATGCAACAGTTACCCCTTTCCAGTTACTAATGCAACAGGAACCCCTTTCCAGAGTTACCAATGCAACAGTTACTCCTTTCCAGTTACCAATGCAACAGTTACCCCTTTCCACAGTTACTAATGCAATAGGTACCAGCTTCCAGTTAATAATACAATACATACCACCTTCACCAAATCAATGGGTACCACTTTCAATGTACCAATGAAATATGTACCAGCTTCCAAAGTTACTAATGCAATAGCTACCACCTTCCACAGTTACTAATGCAATATGTACCACTTTCCAGTTACTAATATAAGAAGTACCACCTTTCACAGTTAGTGATGCAACAATTACCCACTTACACTACTAATACCACAGATACCACTTTCTGCAGGTACAAATACTGGTTATATAATGTGGAAACTAGCTTTCAAGTGATTACATGATACCTGCACTGAAAGCCCCCACAAGCATTAATGTAGTCATCAATATAGCTTGAATTCAAACCCAAGAGCAGGAAATGAGCCTGATTTCACATTCCTGGAAGTTTTACCTAAAGCAGCAAATCCAGTTCCATCGAAGAAAGTGCCTTCTTGTGCTGTGGCATAACATTTATTCACTGCATGGATCGAGATTGGGCTCTCTTTGCTCAAAGGCTTGTTATTCAGGATCACTTTTTCTATGCACCCTGGAACACTGTGTGTAATCTGCACAAAGTGAACAACAGTCAGCACATCATGCTATTAAATGAAAATGTAAGGTCCCATCAGTTTTAAGTCTTTACAATATTGTTTGGGCCAGATATTCAAACAGTTAGCACCATGCTAAGAGGGTCTGGGCCAAACTAACAGTGCTTTGCATGCCTGGGACGTACTTAGGATGGCAACTGCCATTTTAGAAGGTACAGTTGGTGCAGCCCAAAGCTATTAGCACATAAGCGCTAATGTACAACAGAAGTGCATGCTAGTTGAGGAGAAATTCTGCCTACTGAATTTACAGATTGGAAGCTTTTTAGAAGCCCTAGCAACCTTTCTGCACAATACTAGTTCACACATCCAAAAAGCATGTTTTAACAATATGTAAATAGCGTGAACCCCCACACCCATGACACTGCATCTTGGGAATCAACTTGTACACCCCCTGTCCTCTCCCGTTCCCTGTTAAGAAGATCACTGGTGTCCTATGGTACCTCTCTTGGGACCCTTTAAATGATCCCTGGTGTCTGGTGGCACCCCCCCAAACCCATTTTTATGACTGGCACAAACCCTCTGCTCACTGTAACAGTTGGCCGCAATCTAACACCCACAACTACTATATTGATTCAATAAAGGATTATATTGATATGCTAGTTGTGGGGAATTGAATGGGAATGTTGGGCATGGAGGCTGCCACCAGACATCTGCTTAACAAGGACCAGGTGAGGGAAGGGTAACCACCAGACTCCAGGAATTTACTGAACCAAGACAGGAAGAGGGTGCCACCGGAGTTTGGTGATTGACATAACCAGAACTGGGAGAGGAAGGGGGTGCCACAGGATATCAAGTATAAAATGCAAGGGGAAGGGGGCATAACCACAAACATTAACAATGCTCAAAAGAGAACTGCACTACGAACCCAACTCAACAGTTCCTGTGTTATTAAATCAGTGATGTACTGTAGCTCTACATGGAGCAATGGGTGTTTTTTTTTCCTCACAATGGAGCACACAGCCTCCACACAATCCAAGGAGCAAAGGCTTGATGCAGACAGTTAAACGGTCTCATAATAGGATGTTAATGACTTCTTCTTGAATACATGAAGAAGGTGGCAATCTACATAAAAACATCTGAATAGGGCAACTTAGTACAACGGCATATACACCTTTGTAATGCCAGAGTCTAGTGCACTTACCCGGTAATCAAAAACTAAAAATACATAAGCTTTACTCCTAGGCAGCCTATTGTTTAGCCATATATGTGAGATCCCATACTTGATCAGCGGGAGGGGGTTGTGTTTTTTTAATAAGCACCTGCTAATGCCTTGCTATGTGCTGCACTGCTGCCCTCTAGGGGGTATTTTCAAACATGATTTACACACTCACAGTGTACTCTGTGCTTAAAGCTAAGGAAGGGATTTTGCACGGTGCAAAGCTGCACTTTCGAATATGGGGCCTTTTGCATCTGTGCACTTTCTAAATGATAATAATAATAAAAAAAAACAGCAATTTGGTTTCCAAGTCTTATATTCCTGGCTCAAGCAAAGCAGAACGTTTAGCTGCAGCAGCAAAAGACTTCTTGTTCTACAAAGACTACATGCACATAGCAACTGCAAACTGTACCAGCTTTCCAGCCATGGAGAGAGAAAAGTCTTCGATTTAAGAAACAGTGGTATTTGAGACTATAGTTATGGACATGTTAAAAGAGGAGAACAATGTTTACATTTCCAAGCTTCTTGGTGGTGTAGTCGGAGGAAAGACCACCAAGATACAACTTGCCCTCCACATCTAGAGAGTTACTGCTTCCTATGGCACTGATGGGAGTGGACTCAATTCCATCGATTGTGATGGTCCCTTTCTTCTTTGCAAACTCGGTCTTTACCTGAAAGAATATGAAAGACACAGACTTGAGTAAGTGACACCCAAATTCGACTTGTATAAAGATGGCACCCATCTCGAGGCACACTTGTTTTTGCCTCAGTTACCTTTTTAGACCCCTTTAGTACTGAAAATCCTAGAGACTGCAATACAAACCAGCATTAGGCCAGGGTATGGGCCCAGTCCTCTGCATAGTAGAATACATGCATTACAAATAGAGTAATGTATAAATGTCAGTGTGTGAGACACTTCGATTGTCACCCCCTTTTCCCCAAATCAGTGTACCTCTCCTGTAAACAAATATGTGAAATACAAGGAAACAAGTGCACTGCATGTTACCTTAACTAAATTATTAGTGGGTAATGACTGGAAATGTTTTGGTTAGACACGTTGGGCCAGATATTCAAAACTTTGCCCAGGGGCTAAATTAGCACTGCCCGGCGGGCAAACTTAGCCCGGAGCACAGATCAAGCTATATTGAAATGGAAATAGCCTGGTGCTAATCCTGCTGAATATTGCAGTCTAAGGAAGCCGGGCAAACTGGTCTGGGAGTGCAGGGCAGAAATAGCCCGGGAATAAGACAGCACTGAATAAAGCAACCAGGAAGTGCAACCCACAACAACAGCAACACAGCAGTGCACAGCAACGTGAGTTCAGGTACAGACGAACTACATGGCCAATGTGTGTGCCAGAAAATGCATGGACTCAGTACAGCTGCAGGAAGCAGCAGATGTGAAAGAACAGTGATCAAAACTGTATATTATTCCCCGCACCGTTAGCGCCGCTAAACACGCTTGCCCGGAGCTAAAATGTGCCATATTCAAAAGTGCCATACAAATGAGCCTACTTAGGTAGTCTCTGGGCAAACAACCAGATTAGTATCTCATTCTACCCTGATTTGCATGCAGTCTGCCCAGCGTTACTGCAGGGTCCCACAGAGCCACCTGTAGGTCAGTCTGGAAGTACAGGGGCTCACCAGGTCCAACCGCAGCTCCACCTGTAGGTCAGTCTGGCAGTGCACGACGATAGCTGCAGGTTACATGTAAACAGTACAGCATAGCATAGCATATTGTACCCCAGGGGACAAGATAGCATAGGCACAGGTGGTGGTGGTGCTGCATGCAACTGTCACACTGTAGGGCATGGTACAGTGCACAGCAGACACTACAGTAGCAAGGGGGCCAGTAGTGTGAGGGACAGAGCACTGCCTATGGTGTGTAGGGCAGTGATAATGACTGCACTGTACACAGTGACAGGCCCAACCTGCAGGTGTTTACTGACAGTGGACATTACTGTTACACTGTTGTGTGACTCACAGATGCTGTACCTGTGGCATGGGATGCTCACAGTGACATGTACATTTCTGGCTTTGTGTGCTGTGGCAGTTGTACAGCTGTGCGGTAAGTGGCCGGGGCATATATTATCCGAAAGGCACACTAGTGTTGAAGTATTCCCAATACTGGCCCATGTGCACTGCATGATGTGTCCCAGCCTTGTGGCCACACCTGGTCTGTGGCACAGCCTCGCCACCCATACACGCTCCCCTCAACATCCTCCATGCCCACAGTGCTGCATGTGTGTGCTGGCATCTGTTCGTGTCCACAGTTGTGTGGTCCGCAGGTGTGTGCTGTATGGCCACACTGCCATGCTGTCCACTGGCGGCAGGGTCACCACTTATTGCCTGGCATGGCTGGGACTGGTGGCAGATGATGGCATCATTGTGATGCCATCGGTTACCCGCATACTTCCTCTATGTTTGGCTTTATCTGTGTGTCATATTTATTTGTTAGGGTCGCGCTAAACCAGCGCAAACATTGTGCAAAGCCAAAGTGTCACGCAAAGCTGATTGCCCAGGGTTAAGACAAGCTTTTCCTGGGTGGTAATTTGCACTGCAATAAGTGTCGCGCTAAGTTGCGCAAAACCACTTAGCACGGCGCTAGTCGCTGAATATAGCATTGCACCTGTATTCATGTCAGTTTTCCCCCTGCATGCATTATAGTTTTGCCCAGTGCTATTGCAGTTTGCCCATGCTATTTGGCCTTTTGAATATAGCAGACCTGCGCTAAACCTGCGCAAACGGTTTTTGCCCGGCGCAAAGTTTTGAATATCTGGCCTGTAACCTTTAATGGAGGAGAAGACCATTTTAGGAAGCTACAATACAATTATTTGTGGTAGTGGAGGTTTTCATAGCATTCTTTTCTTAGCTACTGTGTATACTTTCATCTGGGGTACTTTTGGAGAAAACTGTGGGACTGGGTAGCCATATAAAGGAAGCTCTGTGAGTGCCTTTACCAGTAGTGTGGCAGGCTGAGATATTGGCAGCCTCACTGCTTGCCACACAGTCAACATGGGTTCAGGATAGATGCAGGTGGCTTAAAGGCAGGTCAGGGGAGGGAAGACTGAGTGTCCCTAGAACAGCTCTTCTGCCTTGGGGAGAGGGATATGGGTGTCCCGCTTGGTGGCTGTCACCTAGAGGTCTCTAGGTGGCAGCGGAGTGGGACAAAAGGGAAGGGACCCCACCTGCAGGTCACCTGGGGCATCTCCATAAAGGCAGAGCATGCACAATGCATCACTGCAAGCACTGTGGGCCAGGGAGAATAATGGCGGAAAACACACCAACCACAGCTGGAAGATGGCCTGTGCCCCCACAGACATGCACTGGAGGACTGGGTACCGTCACAGTCCTGTAACAGAGGATGACAAAGACAGGGTATGTCTTAGGGAACCTGCGTGATGGGGCTAAGGGGGACTGACCCAGAAGGGGGAACGCTGGGAGAACAGAGATAGAACATAAATCAAAATAAAAAAAAAAGAAACTTTGTGAAACTCCACAAACAAAAACATGGTGAATTGCTAATTGAGATTGTTATTACTTGCCCAGATGGTACACAAAATCTTACATTTTTTTTGTCTGCATCCTATGTGTGGGCTTTCTCTGAACCAAAAGTAACCTGAAGAAGCATTATGACCATGAATGCAAGCAAAATAAATGGTGTGAAGAGGCTGAAAGAGGCAATGGCACACCCGGATTTTGCCTATGCTAGTCTACCCTGAGGTCCAGATTTTTGTGCTCCTGCTCTCTTTGTCTATTACTCATAGGTCCTGGGGCAATGTCATCGGTGCCTACAAAGTCAACTAATGACACCATTTTACACTCACTGGCTTGCTACTCATGAAGCCAGCTGAATGGGTTTGTGTCCCATGCAAGGGATGTTGACAGTCTGGTATGTAAGCACTCTCCTCCTCTGTAAGGGGTTGGGGAGGTAGAGAAGCTTTCACTGTGCAGCTACCACCTGGATGACCAGAGGCAGCAATGCAGCAAGGTGAGTTTGAGCAGGAGTGAGAAGAATGGCGGACACTGTGATCACACTCTGCAAATACACACACTGACGTTCCTGCCAGCAACATAACTGTGGGCTGCGGAGGAAACATGGAAATGGATCTTCCCCAGCAACAGGATGCATTCCTGGACACTCTCGGGCACCACTCCCCAAACAAGCCATGGAAGAGGAAATGGACCCCCCTCCCCCTTGGAGGGGGAAGACAGGTCCTAGAAGGCCTCTCCACATGGGTAAGCCATGGGGTTGCTGGCCAGGGATGGAGCTGTTGGGGCTTGGAGGTGGTCCACCAGAGCTCACGATGGGGCCACATGGCAAGAAGGAGATGAACAAAGTAACAGAAAAATAAGTGTGGAAAGCCATTTTTGTTGAATACTGATATTATAAGGGTGTGATAGTGCCCTTATAGTTAGGGTTGGTACAGCCTTTTAATGTTAAATCTCAATATTTGCACCTGAATGACTGTAATTTTTCAACCAAATAACCCAACAATTGGTATGTGCTGTAGTGCTGTCAATGTAACAAAGATGTGGAAAGTTTCATGACAGCAGCTTTTATGGTTCTGGATATACAAAGTGGTCAGAAACAAAAAAAGGAAAGTTTTTTTTTTCCACAGGATAACATTGGATTTTTTGTTCTCATGTACAGCACACACAGAAATAAGTTTGCCTCTGATGCTCCCAGGGATAATGGGGAGTATGCCAAGGGTGGCCTTTGGATGGTTTGGAGAAAAAATATATTACCATTTTTGAATTATAATGATTTTTATGATATATGCAAGACAGGCAGTGCGAACTGTAGTTTGAAATACAGTTTGAACGGTAATTAGAAAAACCATTCAAACTGTATTTTGAAATACAATTCAAATGGTAATTAGAAAAACCATTCAAACTGTATTTTGCAAATACAGTTTGAATGGTATTTTTAATTACCTTTCAGTTTAAAATGTTCTCCTAGTCAGCCCGGTGGCGCTGAAAGTTGAGGCGATGGATGCCACACCTCGCGCCATGCCAGCAACCTGGCTTCAGGAGCAAACTTGGGCCATAAGGTGTCGGCAGTGGCAGGAAAGTATTGAGCGTACAGAGGACTGCTCTCCTTTCCTGGGGTGGCTGCATACTCTTGCAGTGATGCTGGCAGCTCCTGGTGGTGACTGGGGGCAGCACACCTTGCAGCGTGCCCATTTGGGGTTGAAGAGGCTGCCGATGCCTTACGCGCGGGTGTGTGCAGGGTGTCATTGCACGTCCATGCTCCAGGAACACACACCAACAGAAAAACCCGGTCCCACAGATAGGTGACGGCAACCTATAGTGCCCACCGCTACATGCCCAATGCCCATTGGGTGTCAGCAGGGGCAGGAAAAGGATTGAGTGTCTGGAGGACTGCTCTCCCTTCCTGGGGTGGGTGGGTATGCTTGCCGCAGTGCTAGCGGCTCCTGGTGGTGACTGGGGACAGTGCACCTTGCGGCATGCCCGTCTAGGGTTGGAGCGGCCACAAACGCCTTACACGTGTGTGCGCTCCCACTGTGTACAGGATGTCATTCCACGTCCGCGCTCCAGGAACACATACCAACAGGAAAACTCTGGTCCCACATATAGGCAACGACAACCTCCAGGGTCTGCCGCCACACCCCCAAACCTGGACTCATCTTGCCGGCCCTCTCAATCCCTAACCTGGCCTGGGTCCAGTGCACTAAGCGGGGGTCGACAGATCAGGGTAGGTTGGAGGAGTGCCTGCCCTCAATTTCCTGGCAAGGCGAGGACCAGGTGGGTGGTAGAGCAGTTGAGGCAAGTGATGTCTGCCTGAGAGAGTTCCATGGGGACAGTGATAAAGAAAGTCCACTTTAAAAAAAAAAAAAAGTTCTGGGGTGCAGGACAGGCAGTGCAAGCTGTATTTTTACTGATCAAATGATTTTTCTAATTACTGTTCGCACTGTATTTTCAAAATACAGTGCTTATGGTTTTTCTAATTACCACTGGTACTGTATTTCAAAATACAGTGTGAATGGTTTTTCTAATTAGCATTCGTACTGTATTTCCAAATACAGTGAATGTTTTTTCTAATTACCGTTCGAATTGTATTTACAAAATATAGTTCACACTGCCTGTCCTGCATCTATCACAAAACTTTCTTTGCCACCTCACTGCCACTACACAGTTTGGACTTCTGGGCTGAAATTTGCAGGGTGGCAAGCCCTTGCACGACAGATGTGCCTTTTTCTGGTTTGCAAAAAAATGTACACAGGTTCCAGAGTTACAGCACTCCAAAGTTGCAAATTTTCCCTTAGGATAACATTGCGTGGTGCTTTTTGGGACTCGTATCATGAAAATGATTCAAGATACGCATTTTTCATGGGCTAAGCCTGCGTGGCAGTTTCGAAGTCATGATTGTAACTGCAGTGGAATGTTTTTCATAGTTGCTACGGTTACTGAGATATTGGCAAATTAGTGTTACAAGGGTTCCTTTTCAACACTATAGGGCTGCTGTATGGCTCCGCAGTTATGTGTAAGTGGTAGTGCAGGGCCCAGAGGGCCCATGCTTCCACACACATATACCATTATACAAAACTGGGCAGTGTGAAGGGAGTGGAGAGCCCGTGCTCCCACAAACACATACCACTAACCACTTACATTACACTTTCACAAAAAGAATGGAAATTCATTGCAAAAAACTCTGTTAATGCATCAGTTAGGGTTGATGTCACAGCGACAAAAGTTTGGAAATTCAATGTTAAGGTTACCACCCCCTACCACCCCACCCCCACTCTACATGCGCTAACAGGCATTGGGACATGCCATGGGTTCATCAGACCTAACTCTCACCCCATTCTCCTACACTGTAGTGTGACAGCTTGTTTACACATGGAATGAGGTGAGA
Source organism: Neoceratodus forsteri (assembly GCA_016271365.2). Taxonomy (NCBI): domain Eukaryota; kingdom Metazoa; phylum Chordata; order Ceratodontiformes; family Ceratodontidae; genus Neoceratodus; species Neoceratodus forsteri. The sequence goes on from CM057455.1 coordinate 1,558,523,002, forward strand.
GTTGGGCCTGACGAACCCATGGCACGCCCCAATGCTTGTTGGTGCATGTAGGGTGGGGTGGTAACCTTAACATCGAATTTCAAAACTTTTGTTGCTGTGACATCAACCCTAACTGATGCATTAATGGAGTTTTTTGCAATGAATATAAATTATGTGTTTGTATACACAGGACGACCCCCACACCCACCACTGCCTAGGTGCTAGATCTGGATCTTAAGGATAGCTGTAGTCCTGATATGTGCTGGAAAGACAGAATAGACTGGTGGTTAGAGTGCCAAGTTGTGGACCTGGAGACCAAGGTTGAATACAACCACTATCACATACTCACTGTGTAACCTCAAGCAAGTCACAGAAACGGCATGCTGTGCTGAAAATAGGCATTTGGTTGTCTAATGTACCTACCTGGTTACCAAAAAACAAATAAATAAATATAAAGGGATGCTGTGAACTTTTTTACCCATTTTCGGTGTCCCTTTTTATGTGCCTGCCACTAATCTAGGCTCACTGATAGAGGCTATTGTTCATTATATGCATATTTTCTGGGTAATCAGTGCATTTGAGCCCAACTAAATAAAATAAAGTTTCCAACCTTAACTAGCGTGGTCTCTGCTGTGGTGCTGATAATACCCAACTAGTGCATGAATGAGCTTGGTGATTTCTGAGTCATCCATTAACCAAGCATGTATGGGATAGGCCAGCCCGTTGGTGCATCTGTAGTGCTACTGCTTGCAACACCAGTGACCCCTGTTTGGGAACAAGCATGGGTTGTCCAGGGCCACCTTGGGAGTGGGGGAGTATTAAGAATCCCAAAGGATGCTCTACTCCTGTGGGGAAGGGGGGCATCCCTGCTGTGATACTGCCACCTGGGTGACAACAGATAGCAATGCAGTTGTAGGCACCAGCAGGAGGGAGGGACGCAGGTCGGAGGTTCGGTATGACATGCACTGCAGGCTACTGACTCTCCCACTGCTGCAGACCTTCTCTAGTGTCACCTGCAGGGGATTCTGGGATTTGTAGTTGCAGAAAATTTCAGCTTGCAAGTCAGCAGAATCAGTCTGATACAATGTACTATGCTGCAGTGAACAGTGAGTAAGAAAAATATTTTTTGCACACAAAGTGCAAATTGGGACCAGCCTCTCACTTGGTTGTGGATCTCTTAGTGCTGACGGTTCTCCTTTAAGATGGAAAGTGCATTTTTAGTGTACGCTTAAGGTTCATACTGCGATGTTAGAAATGAACTTGCAGTCATTTCCCAGTTTTCATCTAGTAGGGTGGAGAACATTCCAGGAGTATGGCTCTACATATCTTCCCGAGTACATTGTCTACATTTTGGAAATCTAAAGCAGTTTATTTTGGAATGTCTATCTTGCAAGAGGTTGCATCCCCCCCAGTTTTAAAACTAGCAATGTTCTCCAACAAGCAGACTTTAGGCATTAAAGCTTGCATGACCCCGTGCCCTGGGTAGCTCTGCAAACATTTGTTTTAGCATACACAAATAACTGTAAAGCCTTACTCTTGCCCAAGCATTCTTAGTATAAGTTTTAGCAGGAACTCTTCTTCCTGCTATGTGTACACTTGGTTAAGTGATGCCAATTTGCAAATACGGTGGGTGGGGGGATGGGGATGCAAATGTGCTGGAAACATGTGTCCCAACATTTACATATTTTGTATAAAACAAAATCTAGGAGTATGTGAAACATAGAAACATAGAATTTGACTGCAGATAAGGACCGCTTGGCCCACCCAGTCTGCCTATTTCCCTACCTACTGGATAAGCTGCAGATCCTAGTTAACGAGCAGCCTACTTCTTCCTACCCCCAACCCCCAGAATTGCCTTATGACTGTCCCATGCATGCTTGAATTCTACCACTGATTTTGACTCCACAACCTCCTCCAGAAGGCCGTTCCATGCATCCACAACCCTCTCTGTGAAAAAATACTTCCTTAAATTACCTCTGAGCTGCCTCCCCTCTATCTTCAAATGGGAATTTCAGGTGAATTTTATCCAGAAACTTCATGCAAAGCTGATCCCTCCTCAGCCCACATCTCTGTCTCTCTCCCATGTTATCTGGGTGCTCCAGCTACTATCCCCAATGTCCACAGCAGTAAACTCACAGACAACTGTGCTGATGCCATATTTTAAATGATACCCTAGCCCACCTACTCCAGGCCTCAAAATGCAATATATAATAGGTGCCACCCCACCCACTGATTCCTGTTCCATGATGGGGGTTGGGGAATGAAAGTTACGTCACTGTTCATCTTACAGAATATCTTTACTATGATTACCACTTATGGGTCTAGGAAGGAGGCACTAGCACTCTGCGAGAGCAAAACTTTTGCCAGGGGGCCAGACATGGCTACAGGACATGGTACCTGTGCACCTACACAAGGGGTTTAACACCAGCCATCAACCACTGCTGGCTCCCTCACAAACCCCAGTTCTGTTCACCAGGAGAAAAACAAAGTGGGGAAAAAAGAGCTAAGAAGTTTTCTAGCCCAAATGTTAAGGATGTAGGAATATAAATAAGCAACAAAATAAAACCCGACTACCAACCTTTGGACAGAGGGAAACAGCACACTAGGTGACACAAAGAGGTAGTTGGGTATGGAACCAGAGCCTAATATCACTAGCCAGACAGGGCCTGGACAGTGGTCTTAAAAGCAGCAGCCCTGAAGCATATGGCTCTGGCAAGGAAGGCAAGAGGGAAAGATGCCCAGATTTGAGACCCCCTTGCAACTGAGATGGCATATTGCCAAAAAGGTAATAAATAAAATATATTGTATTTCTAGAAAGACAACCCCTGTGCCACCTGATAGATGACTGACTGGATAGTAGGGGCGTGCGAGATAATGTACTATTCAATATTCGGATATGAATAATAAATAGTGGGACTATTCGTGCCCATTGATATTCAGGAAACACTATTAAAAAAATAGCCCCCCCCCTTAGGCCTCAAAGTGTCCTTAGTTTAAATAACATTTTATTATTGCTCACATTCTGAAAAGGTTGCTGATGTATCTGGTTGTTTGATTCCGATTCTATATTTCTCTTTAAAAGTGAAAAACACCCTGCCCACCATATTGGTGTTACCACACCAAAACAAGTTTGTTTACATTATTTGATCAACTTCCACTTCATCTTTCCTGGGCTTGGGAACCCCTCTCAATACAGTCTAGCCACTCATAATGCAGTGACAGTAGAGGAGACTACTGCATCATGAGTGGCTGCACTATTTGGGGGTGTTTGTAATGCTCAGAAAGTATGAAATAAGAGATGATCAAGGATTTGAAACAAAACGAGGTTGGGTATACTACACCACTACCATGCATTTCAGCTCTATTAAGAAAAAGAGCATATAAAACAACCAGCAACATCAATGAATTTTAGAGTAGGTAAGTAATAAAAAAAAACAGGCTACTGTAATGGTAGTTCTAGGAGCGGTATATGTTGTTTATCCACACTATCTGGCAGGTACCTTGCTGCTTTAAGATGTGCCAAAAGGTCTTCAAGCTGGCTCCTCCCACCCACCCAGGTGGTATAACCCTCGGCTCATATGACGCAGATCTAGCCCGCTGGAAAATGAGCCAGGTGTGTGCGCTTTGCCAGGGAGGTCGGGTGGGTCTGTGTGGATGAACAACATATATAATTCCTAGAACTACTGCTACAGCTGAGTAACCTGTTTTTCTAGGGATGTGGATATGTTGTTCAATCCACACTATCTGGCAGACTCCTAGCAGTTCTCCAGGAGGAGGGAGGCAAGGCGCACACCCCCTACTTAGGGAACAGGGACTGGAGAACTGAGGCCCCAAAACCAGCATCCCGGTGTGACTCAAGATCGATGTGGTAATGGGAAATGAAGGTGTGTGCTGAATTCCAGGTAGCAGCCCTGCAGATTTCCTGGATAGGGACGTCCCTAAAAGTAGCCACCGATGCAGCAGTATGACAGGTGGAATGAGCCCTAAGCCCTACGGGAGGCTCCCTTCCCGCCAACCTATAGTAGAGATCAATGCAGGAAGTGATCCACCTGCCAATCATCTGCTTTGCTGCAGGTCTGCCAGGTGCAGCTTCAGCATAGGTGACAAACAGCTGGCAAACCTCTCCCCGAACTTCCACTGTACACTCTTTATAGTAGGTGAGTGCTCATCTCAGGTCCAAGGTACAGAGCCTGTACTCAGCCTTCGAGGTGTAATTGGGGTAGAACACCGGCAGAGTCAACACCTGATTCAGGTGAAACTCCGACACCACCTTCGGAAGAAATTTTGGGTGGGGGCGCAGGACAACCTTGTCCCTGTGGAAGACCACGAAGGGAGCTTCAATAGAAAGCGCCTGGAGCTCTCCCATCCTTCTGGCTGATGTGATAGCCACCAGGAAGGTGATCTTCCATGACAGGTGAGAGATGTCACACCTGTGCATCGGTTCGAATGGCTTGCCATGAGCTTAGCCAATACAAGCAGTAAATCCCACAGAGGTGGTGGTTCATGCACCGGAGGGGATATGTGATCTAGGCCCTTAAAAAAGTGCCAGACCATCTTTTTCTGCACCACTGACTGCTTACCGGCCCGTGCCTGGTAAGCAAAGATGGCTGCCAGCTGCACCTTAAGGGTCGTCGACCGAAGCCCCTGCTGGGTGAGGGACCACAGGTAGTCCAAAATGCTAGCCAGCAGACAGGATGAGGGGTCCAGCCCCTTGCCTTGACACCAAATGGAGAATCTCTTCCATTTGAAGGCACAGCATTTCCTGGTCGACTCCTTGCAGGATGCCTCAACGATGTTGAGGATCTCGTCAGAAAAACCCAAGGCCTGGAACTCTAGCCACTCAGGAACCAGGCCGCCAGGTGCAGGGATCAAAGGTCCGGGTGGAGAACTTTCCCCTGATTGAAGGAGAGCAGGTCTGGGTGGGCTGGAAGCCACCTTGGGAGCCTGGAGCTGAGGCTGAGGAGATCTGGATACCAGAACTTGCGAGCCCAGTCTGGGGCTACCAGGATCACCTGTGCCTTGTCCCTCCTGATCTTGAGGAGCACCTTGTAGATCAAGGACAGAGGAGGGAAGGTGTAGAAGAGGCCTCGGGTCCATGGCTTCAAGAACGCATCCCCCTGCAGTGAACCCTGCTGAGAGGGGCGGGCATGGTACAGCCTCAGCTTGGTATTCTCCCTTGAGGCAAACAGGTCCACTTGAGGGGTGCACCAGTGGGAGAACAAATCCTGCACTACCTCCGGCAGGAGAGACTACGTGTGAGATGCATCGTCTATCCCGCTGAGGGCATCGGCCAGACTGTTCAAGGCTCCTGCCACATGAATGGCTAGGAGAACTGCCTCCAGGCTGATCATGAGGGCCAAATGTGAAGAGCTTCCTTGCACAGGGGCAAGGAGCGCATCCCGCCCTGTCTGTTGAGATAGTACATGGTCGCGGTGTTGTCCATCTGGACTTGGCCCACTTGCCCCCGAAAGAAACGGAGCGAAGGTGGTCAGGGCCAGCTGGACCACTCAGAGCTCCAGCAGGTTGATGTGGCATCAGGACTCTTGAGGGGACCAGAGTCCATGGGCTCTGTGCTCCCCCAGATGGGCACCCCAACCCATCAGAGAGGCATTGGTCATCAGGATGACTGTCGGCTTGGGGAGAACAAATGGGATCCCTTCCTGCAGGTGGGATGGGACGAGCCACCACTGGAAGCCATCCCACATCCTCTGGGTCACAGGGACCAGCTGGTTGAGATGACCCAAGTGTTGAGACCACTGGCTGGCCAGTTCCCATTGGAGAGAATGCATATGCCAGCGGGCCCATCAGACCATGCTGCTGCAGGCCGCCGTGTAGCCCAGAAGACGCAGGAAGTCCCGGGCAGGGCACAATTGCCCAAATAGAAATGATTGGGCAAAGGAGGAGAGAACCTCCGCCCTGTCCTCCGGGAGCCAAGCTCTGGCTCAGCAGGAGTCGAGCTCTGCCCTGATGAACTGGATCACTTGCGCAGGCACGAGTTCTGACTTGGCTTCGTTGATCAGGACGCCAAGGTCTAGGTAAGTCCAGAGGGCCAGATCCCTGAACCGCTCCACCTCCAGCCTGGAAGGACCTGCTATCAGCCAGTCGTCCAGGTAAGGGTACACCCGGACTCCTTGACACCTCAGTAACGCTGCCACTACTGCTATGCATTTGGTGAAGACCCTGGAGGCTAAAGAAAGGCCGAAGGGCATGGCTTGGAACTCATAAAGGGTTCCCTCTGCCCAAAAGCAGAGGAACCGCCGGTGGGACGGACGGATCGGGATGTGGAAGAATGCATCCTGAAGATCCAGGGAGCAGAACCACATTCCTTGCTCCAGAGATGGTATTATCTGTGCCAGAGTAACCATCTGGAAGGTGCATGGCCTTACGAACTTATTTAGATCATGCAGATCCAGAATGGGGTGTCAGCCCCCCCCCGACCATTTTGGGACCAGGAAGTACCTGGAAATTAACCCTGGGTTGGGAGGAGGATCCACCACCTTGCAGATAACCCCATTGCGGAGGAGCTGATCAATGTCATCTCGGACAGCCGACAGGGATGCTGTGGACCCGGTAGCCCCCCGTGGGGCGCGTGCTCGAAAAGGAGGAACCTGCTCAAATTCCAGAGGCAAGCCTCTGCCAATCACTTCCAGCACCCAGTGGTCCATGGTGCTAGCGGACCAGGTGGAAAGGAAGTGGCTGAGCCAGCCCCCCATGCGGGGACCCATGAGAAGTGCGACGGGGTTGGGGGAGGCACCCCGCAACCTGTCACTGGGCAGGCTTGGAGGAGGAAGGTCCGGCCGAGAAGCCACCAGGACCCTTCCCCCTGGGTTCCTAACTGAGGAAGCCATGGATTTGGCTCTGGGGCACCAAGTCTGAGCCTGCTGGCCCTGCTGCTGGTGCTGCTGGGCTGGTCTAGCCGTAGAAGCAGAGGCACATAGAAACATAGAATTTGACGGCAGATAAGGACCGCTTGGCCCATCTAGTCTGCCCATTTCCCTACCTGATGGATAAGCTGCAGATTCTAGTTAATCAACAGCTTACTTCCTCCTAACCCCCACTAGAATTGCCTTAGGCCTGTCCCATGCTCTCTTCAATTCTCCCACTGTTCCTGACTCCACAACCTCCTCAGGAAGGCTGTTCCATGCATCCACAATGCTCTCTGTGAAAAAATACTTTCTAACATTGCCTCTGAGCCGTCCCCCCCATTATCTTCAAATTGTGCCCCCTCATTCTTGCACATCTCTTCTTCTGAAAGATGCTACCCTCTTGTACTTTGTTAATTCCCTTGAGATACTTGAAAGTTTCTATCATGTCCCCCCTCTCCCTCCTTTCCTCAAGGGTATACATATTAAGCTGCTTTAGTCTCTCCTCGTACGTCTTCTGGTGCAGACCCTGCACCATTTTGGCTGCCCTCCTCTGAACAGCCTCCACTCTGTCTATGTCTTTGTGGAGATGGGGTCTCCAGAATTGCACGCAGTACTCCAGATGGGGTATCACCAACTGTCTGTACAGAGGGATAACAACTTCCCATTTTCTACTGTTGATGCCTCTCGCTATGCATCCCAGTATCCCCCCAGCCCTCCTTACTGCCTTCTCACATTATAGGTCATCTGATATAATTACTCCAAGGTCTCATTCGATTTTTGTTGTTGTTATTAACTCATCCCCCATTGTGTACTCTTCCCCTGGGTTTTTGTTTCCCAGATGCATAACCTTGCACTTCTTTGCATTGAATCTGAGCTGCCACATATTTGACCATTCCTCCAACCTTGCCAAGTCCCTTTTCACCCTTTCCACCCCACCTTCTGTATCAACCCTGTTGCAGATCATTGTGTCATCTGCAAAGAGACATACCTTTCCTTCCAGGTGCTCTCCAATGTCACTTATAAAGACATTAAATAAACCGGTCCCAGTACCGAACCCTGTGGTACCCCGCTAGTTACCCTCCTTTCTTCACTGTGGACTCCATTTACTATTATCCTTTGTGTCCTGTTGTCCAGCCAGTTTTTTATCCAGGCTACCACCTTGGGACCCACTCCAAGGCTGGCTAACTTGTACATTAATCTTTTGTGTGAGACTGTGTCAAATGCCTTGCTAAAATCTAGGTAGGCCATATCCACAGCCTCTCCCTGGTCTACTACTTTGGTCAACCAGTCAAAGAAATCTATTAGGTTTGTCTGACATGGCCTTCCTGCTGTGAAACCATGCTGCCTTGGGTCCTGTGCCCCACTGGCCTCTAGGTACTCAACAATTCTTTCCTTCATAAGTGATTCCATCATTTTCCCTACCATTGAAGTCAAACTAACTGGTCTGTAGTTTCCTGCCTCTGTCCTGCTCCCACTTTCGTGAAGTGGAATCACACTTGCCCTCCTCCAGTCCTCATGTACCACCCCATCCTCCCATGATTTGTTAAAGACAGTAGTCAGTGGTGTTAGTAGTTCTACCCTTAGTTCTTTAAGAATTCTTGGGTGAATCCCATCAGGCCCCATTGCTTTGTCTACCCTCAGTTTCAAGAGTTCTTTCAAAACCCTTTTTTCTGTGAATGGACTGATATAGACTCCCTTTTCAGGTTTCTCTCTTGTTTGGTTTAGGTACCTCTCCCTCCTCTTCCGTTGTGAATACTGAGCAGAAATATTTGTTCAGTATCCCTGCTTTTTCACTGTCACCCTCTTTCCACATTCCCTCCCCTGGTCTTTCTTTGCTCCCTAATGTACCTATAAAAGGTGTTATCCCCCTTCTTAACAGAGTTGGCTATCTTTTCCTCAGTTTGTGCCTTTGCTATTCTGACTGCCTTCCTGCCTCCTTCTGCTTTAACTGATAAAGTTCTCTGTCCTTCTCCTTCTGTGTTTCCTTATATTTCCTGAATGCTTTCTTTTCTCTAACCATCCCTGCCACCTCTTTTGAGAACCATAGTGTTTTTTCTTTCATTTTGTTTTGTTGATTTGCTTCACACAAGGCACAAAGGACAAAAGGGCTTACGCTTCTGGTAGTGGGGGCCCTTGTCCTTTTGAGCGGATGTGACAGAATCCAAGGTGGCACTGGATTTCTCAATGCACTGGAGGGGACCCTCCACACTGGGCCCAAACAGGTCAGTGTCCAGAAAAGGGACATCTCCTAGCTTGTGCTGGGTATCTGCCATGAAGGTCGAGATCCACAGCCAAGCCCTGCGGTGCATGGCTATTGGAGCGCTACAGAATGGGCACATGAATTGCTGATATCCAGAGAGTCTGGAGCTGCTGTTTAGCCACAGCCCTACCCTGATCCCGGACATGCTTGACCATGGTTTGGAGGTCAGCCAGGAGATGAGGAAGCACCTCATCCAGGGAGCCCAACAAGGCGTGTGAGAAGTGTGCCATCATAACAGCTGAGCTGGCCTGGTGAAGGCCCAATGAGGAGGCATCATAAACTTTTTTGCTCGAGTGGTCCAATTGCTTGGACTCTTTATCCGGGGGCTTATACATAGATACACAGACAGTATCAGCAGATAAGGGCCTATGGCCCACCCAGTCTGCCCATTTGAGCTTGTAAGTTCAGTTTTTGTTTTCCTAGAAGTCTGTTGCCCCTTACCCCTGACCTCCAAAATTCCTTTATGTCTATCCTATGCATTCTTAAATCCTGTGATTGTTTCAGCACGCATCACTTCCTCTGGCAGGGTGTTCCATCTGTCCACCACCCGTTCTGTGAAGAAATTCTTCCTCATGTTTCCTCTGAATTGTCCTCCCTCCAACTTCATCCCATGCCCTCTAGTCCTGGAACATCTTTTTCACTTAAAAATAGTGTATTCCTGCACCCTGTTCCTCCCTGTAAGATACTTGTATGTCTCTATCTTATCCCCTCTCTCCCTCCTCTCCTCCAGGGAGTACATGTTCAGTTCCTTCAACCTGTCCTCACAGGACTTGTGATGCAATCCATGCACCATCTTTGTTGCCCTCCTCTGAACCTTCTCTACTATGTCTATGTCCTTACGTAGGTAAGGTCTCCAGAACTGTACACTGTACTCAGGTGGGGCCTCACTAGTGTCTTGTATAGTGGAATTATGACCTCCCTTTCCTGCTGGTGATGCCCCTGCCTATGCATCCCAGCATCCTATTTGCTTTACCTGCTGCCTTGTCACACTGTTTCCTACCTTGAGGTCATCAGAGATGATAACCCCAAGATCCCTTTCCTGCTTGGTGCATGCTATATCCTCACCCCTAACTGATATATTGTGCCAGGGTTTTTGTGCCCATATGCATTATCTTGCACTTCTTTGCATTGAATTTCAACTGCCAAACCCCTGACCATTCTTCAAGTTTCTGCAGGTCACTTCTCATTCTGTCTACACCCTCTGGTGTGTCTACTCTGTTACAGAGCTTTGTGTCATCAGCGAACAGTGAAATTCTGCCTTCTAGGTCTGCGCAAGGTCACTGATGAAGATGCTGAATAGGACCGGTCCCAGCACTGATCCTGTGGTACCCCACTGGTCACTCTTCCTCTGTGGAGTGACAGCCATTTACCACCACCTCTGTGTCTTGCCACCCAGCCAGTTACCTACCCACCACACTACTGTCCTGCCCACACCCATGTTCCCAGTTTGTGTAATAGTCTTCTATGTGGCACAGTGTCAAAGGCCTTGCTGAAGTCCAGATAGGCCATGTCCACTGCCCTCCTGATCCACCTCCCTAGTTACCCAGTCAAAAATTCAACGAGGCTGGTCTGACATGACCTCCCCTGGTGAAACCATGCTGCCTTGGGTCCTGTAGTCCATTGACAACCAGATGTTCCACCAATCTCTCCTTCAGTAGTGCTTCCATGATCTTCCCCACAACCGAGGTGAGGCTGACTGGTCTGTAGTTCCCCGCTTCCTCTTTGTTCCCACTTTTGTATAAGGGGACTACATCTGCTATCCTCCAGTCTTTGGGTACCTCCCGTTTCCAGTGATCGGCTAAACAGGATAGCCAGAGGTTCAGCCACCACCTCTCTCAGTTCTTTAAGGACCCTGGGATGCACCCCATCTGGCCCCATTGCTTTATCAACTCTTATTACTTCCAGTTCCTTCAGGACCCTTTCTCGTGTAAAGGGACTTGTGTCCATTTCTGCACCATTCTCACCCCTTGTACTCCCTTCAGACCCATTACCCTCCTCTTCCTCAGTAAAGACTGAACAGAAATACCTGTTCAATATGTCAGCTTTACTGTTGCCATCCTCCACGTAGCCCCCATCCTCTCCCTTCAGTCTCACTATCCCTCCCTTTGCCTTTCTTTTTTCACTTATGTACCTGTAAAAGGTTTTGTCCCCTCTACCCACTGATTTTGCAATGTGTTCTTCTGTCTGAGCTTTGGCTTCCTTACTGACCTCCCTGCCTCCCTTTGCTTCTCCTGGTACTTCTCCTCCCCTTCTGCCTGTGTCTTTTGTATTGCCTGAATGCAATCTTTTTGGCTTTCACTTTCTTTGCTACCTCTTTGAAAACCATAATGGTCTCCTCTTCCTTTTCCTCTTGCTAACCTGCTTAATGCATAATTCTGTGGCTCTTGTAATCCCCATTTTAAATACTGACCACTGTTCCTCAACCCTGACTCCTGCCCCATTCCCTTAATGCTCTTTCAAGTATCTCCCATTTTCCCAAAGTCTGCTCCCTAAAATCCAGGATACGTGTTTTTGTGTGGTTTGGTTCTGCTCTTCTGTGATTTCAAACCACAATGACTGGTGGTCACTGTTCCCAGGAGCTCCACCACTGTTACCCCCATCACACTGTCCCTGTTTGTGAGCACAAGGTCCAGTATTGCCTTCTGCGAGTTGGTTCCATGACCAGTTGCTTGAGGAAGGCACCCTGAAGGAAGTCCAGGATAAATCTGCTCCTAGGTTGATGCTGCTGCTGGGATGCTCCAGTCCAAGTCTGGAATATTGAAGTCTCCAACCAGTACTACCTCACCTTGCCTGCCATCCTTTGGATGGCTAGCATCAGCCCTATCTGTTTCTTCCTCCTGGGCTGGTGGTCTATAGACCACACCTGTGCGGATGGCTGGCCCCATTTTCCTTTCCAGCTTAACCCACAGTATCTCTCCCCATTTTGTTCCTCCTGGATCTCTGTGGCCCTTATGTCATTTTTCACATACAGTGCCTCCTCCTCCCTTCCTGCCTGCTCTGTCTCTTCTGAATATGTTGTAGCCAGGTATGGCCATCTCCCAGTCGTGGTTATCATTACACCAGGTTTCAGTGATGGCCACAATGTCCAGGTCTGACTGCACCATGACAGCCTCCAGATCTTCCATCTTGTTGCTAAGGCTCCTGGCATTTGCACACATGGTTTTCCATGATTTGACCTCCCTAGATTGTTTCACTGTTCTACTCCAGCCCCTTCCTTGGTTGTCCTTTATCCCTGGTTCTCCTTGCTGTCTGCCCTTCTGCTGAATTTTGCCCCTTTTCTGCCTATCCACCTCTTGGGCGCTAATCTCCATCTTTTGCACACTGCTTTGTAGAGATAGCCACTCCTCTGGTTCACTGGTTCCACTGCTAGCTGTGGGGGGTGAGCAAGTAGGTACCCTCCTTGCTGGCCTGCCACCCCCTTTGCTAGTTTAAATGCTTGTCAATGTAGCATTTAAACTTATCATTAAGTGCTTGGATTCCCCTCCAGGATGGATGCAGGCTGTCAGGCTTGAACAAACCTCCATCCCTCCAGGTGGGTCCCCAGTCACCAATGAATCCAAACCCTTCCTCACAGCACCAGTTCTTCAACCAAGAGTTAAAGTTCCTGGTGCATGCACCCCTATGCTCTCCCTTCCCTCTCGCAGGTAGTATTTCTGAGAAAGTGACAGAAGTAGCTACTTGCTTGAGACCCCTCCCCAATTTCCTAAACTCTTCCTGAACTTCCTTTGGCTCCCCATTTGCCAGGTCATTAGTACCTAGGTGGATAATGACATCCAGTTCACCCTCCCATCTTGTCTTCCCAGTGATCCCCAGGATCTTCCTTCCATCCCTCCATGCCGTGGCACCTGGTAGGCTTGTCCATGTCCCGGGTGTTGCCGGAGCACCGAAAAACAGAGTCTGCCACCAACCTTTCAGCCGAGGGGTGCTCCATGAAGCCTGAGAGGGAACCTGTGGGGACTGCATACTTGCGGACCATCCAGGCCGACGGCACTGGGAAAGAGGCTGGATGCTGCCGTAACTCTAGTGCCAGACCGACAATGGCCTCGGCAACAGGAAAGGCCTCCACGGGGGAATCCCCTTTATCCAGGATCTCCATCAAGGGATATCTGGCTCACTTTTTCATGAGTTTGAGCGGCATCCCAGTGGACTCAAGAGATGAGCCAAAGAATACCTGGGAATGAGGAAGGGCTCTCATCCACGGAGAGCCCCCCGAGGACTCCAGATCTACTGGACGGGAGTGTAATGAGGGGTCTTCAGACTCCAAAGAGTCTGCATACAGCTGGCAACCACCCAAGCCACTCTCCACTTGTCGATGCTGATCGGGGGTGAGAGTGACCGACAGCCGATGGGGCAGACCCAAAGCCGACCGAGAAGTCTTGGGACAGTACCCCAATTTTCAGCTGAGGAGACGGTGGTTCCACCACAATGGGCGGGGGAACCAGTTTTGACTGAGCTGGCAGCGCCGGAATCAGATCCTCGACTGATGAAACGGTGGCGGGAGTCGCTGTCGGCCGTTCGGGCAACGGCCACTTAACAGCCAGTGTAGAAGCCGGCACTGGCTTACAGCTGGTCAGAATGAGCTGCTGCCACACTACATCCTCATAGTGTCTACACAACTTGCACCGGAGCCTCTCCTCAGCTGAGGAGGAAGAGGAAAAAGAGTGGCAGTGCCGCTTTCCGTGATGTTGGGATCAAGACCGCCGATGTCAGCGGGATTTACCCAACACGGACGTGGACCGAGACCGAGATCTCAACCGTCGGCAATGCAGAGGGTGGACCAAGGAAGGAGCAGGGGAGACCCACTGCCCCTCCGGTTCAGAGTTCTGGGCCAGGAACTTTGGCTCAGGAGGCTGAGCCAAGTCCCCAGAAGGCACCGGTGTCTGAGACAGACAGCTGTCAGCCTCCTCAGTCGAAAAACCTGCCAGTTGGCTTGAGAAAAATCTTGGCCGCATTAACAGGCATCTCACCTAACTGGTCTGATGGGGACACCGTGAAACCAACGGCCCGAGCCTCAACATCGACCAAAGTCGAGAGCCGACAGTCCGGAGAACGAGATCTCTCCCGCTCCCAAGAACATCGACGGCGGGTCTTATCTTTTCTGGTTCCTTCTTCCGGGACCAAGGGGGTGTGAGACCCAGAAGGACCCTCCCCTTTAGTTGACAGGAACTGACACAGCTCCCAAAAGGAAGCCATGTAAGAAGAGCCCAGTTGGAGCAGAATAAAGGCCTGAGTTAAGAGGAACTCACCACAGCCTAAGCCGCCTCTTCCTCAAGGGCTGTGAGCTGTTCAAGCTGTTCCAGTTGTTCTGCAGAGCCCACCGCTGTGGACACCAACCAACGGGCCTCCTTCTATTTGACCGGTGGGTATCATTTCTCCGGTCACCCCAGCTGGAGTTGGGCAGCGCGGTCTTCGAGCACCGAAGAAGAAAAAGAGGACAGACACAGACTGCAAGCCTGTGGATCATGGTCATGCTCGAGGCAGTAAACATACGTGGCGTGGGGGTCGGTGCAAGACATCTTCAGGCAAGGGCACCAACAGAGCCCAGGAACAGACTTGTCTTCCATCACAGCCACAAGAGAAGGTGGAGAAGAGCAAACTCAGATGAGTTTAAGGGTAAGTTTTGGGAAAAAATCCGAAGATTTAAGATCCAGGGCCTGCAAAACACGAGAGCGTTGAGGATGGAACCTGAGCTTCCAAGTGGTAAGAAAAATTGGGCGTCATGAGGCAGAGTCGAGGGTTATACCACCCGGGTGGGTGGGAGGAGCCAGCTTGGAGACCTTCTGGCACATCTTAAAGCGGCAAGGTACCTGCCAGACAGTGTGGATTGAATAACATATCCACATCCCTAGAAATGTGGGTTTTCATCTAGAAATAATATGATGAAAAAGGGGTTGACATTGTCCCTTTATAAACAATATCCATCCCCTCACCCTCTACAATGAGCTTGCTCCTACCCTCCCCCAACACTCAAAGAAAAAACCTCCCATGCTGGGTGAGTGGTACAGTCTCCTGGTCTTGAGGGCCTCAGCCTGGGTTGCAGAACTACATCAGGGACCTCACCTGAGGGCAGGGTGTAGCAGATTCACCTAAAGGATGACGTCCTACATCCAAGGAGTGAACTAATAGGTGCCGATTGGGGCAACCCCCAGGTGAGGAGAATGGAGTCACACAGCCCTCACTAGTGGCAGTGTCATCCAGCAACTCCAGAAGAAACTCTGTCTTTGGGTTGCCATCCAAGTCCAAATCAGCGCTGCCTCCTGCAGTGGGCTCCAGGTCAGTGACAGCCTCAGAGACAGGGTCATCCCCTTCACCCCAGCAAGCATCACCCTTGAAGCCACCCCCAGAGTCATCACCCTCCTCAGTGTCATGAACTACACCAGAGTTTGGGAAGACCCTGTTAGCACTTTGGGCTGAGCTGCACCCAGGACCGACACCATGGCCTTCAGCACCTATGTCACCTCATTCAGTGCTATCATCCTCCTCGGTGTCATTAATGACACCATGGTGATGAAAACTCTGAAGAGACAACAGTGCTGCAAACAGCCTTGGTGCCAGTCCCTCTCCTGACACTGTGAACAGTGTCAGAAAGGGGCCCGACATCATCCACAGTGCCACCCGCCATGTCATCGTCATGAATGGAGATAACATGGGCAATGTCACAGGACAAAACTGAAGTGACCACCAATGTAGAATGAGGATATAACTGGCCTCACCACTGGGGATGTCTGTTGCTCAGGGAAGGCAGACTTAGGAGAGTTTGCAGTTGATCACCCAGAAGGAGCCGGTTGTCCACTAGACCAAACCACCACAGTCTCCGACATCTCAGTGCGGTGAAGTCAAGGAGAACTTCCACAGAATCAGAGGTCCCACGAAGAGACCCAGGGGAAAGGACTAAGAACCTGACCTTGGACGCACATGTGCAATGCCTGCCTCTAAAGGTGGGGATCAGGCGACCCCACTTCAATGTGTGGTTCTCTAGGGTGTGGTGGTCCATACATAAGCAGGTGCCATATGCATCCATGCCGTGCCTCAGTCCAAGAAAGACCATGCTAGTATGATGCTAGTCCAGAACAGGCATAAGGTTCCCACAGAGGCAACAATGCATAATGGGTGGCTATCAGACTTTCTTTGATGATGTCAACCTTTTTTTTGTTAAATCAGACAACACGGAAAATGAACAAAAATTACACTGCAAAGAGGTTAAAATATCAGCGATGCAGTAGAAATAGCATTGACAAATTGAAATGAGGTGCTGCACTCCCATAGTGTGCACCTGATGGTGAGAAGAACAGAACTGAGGTTTGTGAGAAAGCCAGCAATGGTGTAATTTTTAATTTTTGCTCTGCCACTGACTGGCCCCCCCTTCCGCCCTGCCCCTACCACCTAGCACCATCATCCACCCCAGAATGTACCTGCTCCCATATTTCCCCATAGATGATCCCCCATGGGAAGGGCCACCCAGAGGGGGAACCCCATCACCTCTGAGCAGAGTTAGAGCATTGGGCGGTGAGAGGCAGTCCAGGCTATGGTGCAGGACCTGCGAAGGAGCGGCGGGTGACATCCTGCGCAGTCATGGTCTTTTCTGTTTTTTTCCCCCTGGAAGGTGTAGCCTGGCTGCTTACATCTGCCCCACCTCCTCATACTGTCAAGCTTCCTTTGCTGCTAGACCCCTGCTTTCCATGAGGAGCCAGTCATGCATTGGATACTGTTCCCTGTGGATGTGGTGCTACTGGACTTTGGGAAGGCCTCTGACAAGGTCCCACACTGCGAGCTTGTGGAGAAGCTGAAGAACATGGCCTTCAGTTTCAGCTTAGTCAGGTGGGTTCAAGGCTGGTTGACTGACAGAACCCAGTGGGTTAGGGTCAATGGACATCTTTCTGATGAGGGTTTGGTTAGCAGTGGGGTCCCTCAGGGCTTGGATTTGGGCCCAACTCTCTTTGGCTTATTCATAAGTGATATGCATAATAACATTAACAACATCATATCAAAATTTGCCAATGACACCAAACTGGGTGGTGAGATAGATACTGCTACCAAATATCACCTATGATTGATGACTTGAAAAATATAGAAGCTTGGGCAAGCAGAAATGAAATGAAATTTAATTATGACAAATGTACAGTGTTTCATTTTGGTAGGAATAATCCATTGTATCCATAGGAGGCAGTAGTGCAGTGGGTTAAGGCTCTGAGTTGCAGATCTGGAGACCTGAGTTTGAAACCCACAGCTGCCTAGGTGCATAGTGTGTGATCCTGAGCAAGTCACTTAACTTCCTTGAGCTCCCAGGTCACATCTAGAAACAAGCTTTGGCTTAGTGTCCTACTCCTGGTTAAACAATGTTCCCTTTCCTTTCCTTTCCTATACCTTAAACAACATACAACTAAAAGCAGTGGATAAAGAATAAGACCTGAGAATTATAGTTAACAATAAATTACCGTCTTCTCACCATTGCAGGGAACTTACTCAAACTGCAAATAGGTTATTAAAAACTACAAGACGATCATTTGTTTCTAGAACTGACTATTGTATTTTCTCCTTGTATGGAACATATATAAGACCTTATTTGGATTATGGTTCCTCTTTTTTGACTCTGTATTTGAGGGGAGACATCGACTTGGTGGAGAGGGTTCAGAGAAGAGTAACCAAGTTAATTCTGCTGTTAAGTAATATGATTTATGGGAACAGACTGTCTGAGACTGGACTATATAGTGTGGAGGAGAGAAGGCTGGGGGGTACTTTATTTGTTTAAAATATAAAAAAATTCTGAATAATCAACCCAGTGTGGTTTTGTTTTTAGTGACAGAACAATCAAATTAAGGTCACATAATAGACAGCTTATTATCGCTAAAACAATTACCAAAAAAAGCGGTAATTGCTTTACCATATGTTCAGCTAGAGTGTGGAATAAATTACCCCAATAGTTGGTGGATACTACATCTTTTGATAGTTTTAAAACGGGGCTTGGTAGATACCTGCTTTCAAAGTCTAACAGAATAATTCACCCAGAAGGAGTGGACAGTCTCGATGGGCCTTCAGCCTTCTTTCGTCTAGTAAAACCAAGTAACCAACCTCCCAGAGGACAGCAGACCCCGGGATGCTCCATCTCCCCCCCCTCCCAGCCAGCCCTCCGACAGCCCAGGCCTGTTCCCAAACCCAGGGCATCAGTGTCACAGGCAGAAGCTCGACCACTGTGCTGGCGGGCCAGCTGGGGGCCAGCAATGGTTACTGGCTGTCCCATAACACCACAAGCAGGTGTACAGGTGCTATGCCCAGCAGCCGTGGCCATCCCCTTGGCAAAAGCTTTGCTCCCATGTTGTCCTAGTGCCTCCAACCAAGACCCATCAATGGTGAAGATTGCTTTGATTGATTCTTGGATTATCAGCAGATGTAACCTCCAGACTAGCTAGTCCAGCCCCCTGCTCTGTCTTTGCAAATAAAACGTTTAGTGCAGATGGCTTTGGATACCGTGCTAGATAACAACATAACTAAAAGTTTTACTCCGTCCCTAGCCCAAGACTCATTTAAATTGAGTGATGGCTTCTATTTAAAAATGAAACAAAAAAAAACAACAGCCATCAAACCCATAAAAGAAGCACTCTGAAAAGATTCCCATTTGATCCTGCAGTGCTCTCCAAGTTCTGACATCTGAGAGTGTCAACCCATTGTGGTGAGGCAACTGAATAGGGAAGTGGAAGGGAGTCGGATGATTATGTCCCCTCCTTTTGGGACTGTGGCAATTTTCATGTTTTTGTTTAATCCTACTATCTAGTTTTATTTGGTAAAATATCTTAGCTGATATGGGAAATGAGATTAGTCTTTCAGATTGGGATAGCTGAAGAAGCAGGTTGGATGTGGACAGCAAGAATTCTGGTAGTCATCTTCTTTTTTTAAATGTTTTTTTTTTCCTGTGTGTGAATTCAGTGTTTGTGAAAGGTGCTGGACTGGCAAAACTGGAACCTGAAGCCCTCTATTTATCCACATGACAGGTACATCATGGGCGATCAGATTGCAAGCTTCCCCATGCTGCCCCGCCAGTGTCCCTCAACTCTGTCATGGAGGGACCATCATGTAGGTGACAGGGAAGTTCAGACTCCATGCCCATTCAATCCTTAACCTCTCATGTGAGACAGCCAACAAGGGTGCTAGTTAGAGTCAATCCTAAAACAAAAGGTGGCTAAGATACGTAATCGGTGCTCAAGCTACAAAAAGTACAGTTCTGTACTTACTGTAACGGTAGATCTTTGATAGGATCTCTTGCAGCAGGTAGTACTCTTGAGTATCTGCCAGATGGCGCTCTCGTCGATGGTAGCTTTCACTAGCAGTGTTGACTGGGGGGTCACCCACAATGATGTCATTATGTTTATCTCTGTAAATACATGGGTGGCCCCTAGTGGCCTCAGTTCCCCGCCAGCGACCAGCTCATGGAGCAGGACTCCAGCAGGAACCAAGGAGGCCGGAGGTACCCTTTCTTTCCATTCTTTGAAGATGTTGCAGAAGATTGCTCTCTCCGAGAAGGAGGGGGAAGGAGGGAGGGAACGTACCTGCTACAAGAGATCATCTCAAGATCTACCATTACGGTAAGTATGAAACTGTGCTATCTTCTTCGAGGGCATCTCTTGCAGCAGGTAATACTCTTGGGATGATTCCCAAGCAGTGGAGTAGGAAGGGAGGCCAATTAAGAAAGGAGGCCTTGCAGGACTGAGTGACCAATGGCAGTACGGCGCTGAGAGGCCATGTCGATGCTGTAGTGCTCTGTGAATGTGTGCACAGTAGACAAGGTGGCAGCGTCACAGATGTCAGTGCTGGACACCCCATGGAAGCATGCTGCGGTGGTAGACAGAGCCTGGGTGGAGTGAGCATGTACAGCTCCCGGTAGTGGTTTTTTATATTTATTGTAACAATAGGTTATGCAATGTGCCAACCAATTGGATAAAGTTTGTTTGGTTACTGGTAGACCTTCCTTGTTGTGGACAAAGGCGACAAAAAGCTGTCTGTATTTTCGTGTGGACTTCGAGCGTGCTAGGTAGTAGCATAGGATGCGGTGCACATCCAAGGTATGTAGTAGAGATTCGCCCAGATTGAAGTGATCTAGGTAGAAAACAGGCAAGTGTATGGACTGGTTTAATGCATATTCGGATACAGCATTTGGGAGAAAGGCCACATTAGTATGAAGGAAGACCCTGTCTTTGTGCAGGACAAGGTAGGGCTCGGAGTACATGAGGGCCTGGAGCTTGAAGATGTGGCGAGCCAAGGTTATAACCATTAGAAATAAAGTTTTCCATGCCAAGAAGTGCAGGTCACAAGTAGCAGCTGGCTCAAAAGGTTCCAGGGTTAGTTTTTCTATGACAAAGTTGAGGTCCCAAGGTGGCACCGGCCGACGTACGGGAGGCTTGAGATGTAAAATGGCCTTTAGAAACATGCAGACAAAGTCCTGCTGGATGACTGATGGCCCACTATGGGTTCAAGAAAGGCAGATATCGCTGATAAATGTTCCTTGATGGATGAGTAGCTCAAACCTTGTGAGGAAAGGGTGGAAAAGTAGTTCAGGATAGCGGGAAGAGGGCAGAAAAAAAGAGTCACGGGTGTGAGCAACCACCCAAGTAGTGAAGTGTTTCCATTTTGCTTGGTCATTTTTTCTAGTGGATGTTTTTCTTGAAGCCAACAGAATGGCGGCTACTGTGGTAGATATTTGCTGTTCATTTATAAAAGCATCTTAAGGAGCCAAGCATGCAGATGTAGGGAGCACAGGCTGGGGTGCAGGAGAGACCCGTGATGTTACGTGAGTAGGTCAGAATGGAGGGGACTGGGAATGGGGTCGGCGATCGACAGCTGATGGAGAAGAGGGAACCAGATTTGTCGGGGCCAAAAGGGAGCTATCAGCATCATAGTGGAGGGTTCGAGTTGGAGTTCGAGGAGGACACGCTGGAGGAGAGGGATGGGGGGGCATATAAAAACTGTCCCTACCAAGAAAGGGATAGAGCATCGACAGAATGCCCCTTGTTGTCTGGTACAATGGAGCAGCAGAAAGGCAGCTGGTGGTTGGCCGGGGAGGCAAACAGGTTGACCGCTGGCATGCCCCAGAGATGGAAGATGTCTTGGAGGACTGACGCATGCAAGGTCCACTCGTGACCCTGAGTGTGGCAACTGAGGTGATCTGCCAAGACATTTTAGGCTCCCGGCACATGAACTGCTACGAGGTGAAGTTGTTGTGTCAGAGCCTGGTGCTAGACGTGGGTCGCCTCCTGGCAAAGGCCCCCTTGTTTGTTTATATAATAGACAACACAGGTGTTGTCCATTTGTACCAGAAGGGGTCCTGGGACTAGACATGGTTGGAAGTCCTGCAGGGCAAGACGTACTGCCCACATCTTGAGAAGATTTATGTGGAGAGAGGCAGTGGCTGGGCCCCAAAGACCCTGTGTCTAATGAGGACTGAGGTGGGCGCTCCAGCCAAGGGCAGAGGCATCCGTGGTCAATGTCTGGGGTGGTGGGGGAGTCTGCAAGGGGACACCCTGATCTAGACTGGACAGTGTCGTCCACCAAGTCAGGGCTTTCTGGAGAGTCGGTGTAACGATGATCCTGTCTTCAAAGTCTACGGTCCTCTGGTGCCATTGGTGGTGCACGTGCAACGGGCATGAGGAACAGTGGAGATGGCAGTGGTCATATAGCCCAGAAGGCGCATATACTGACTGGCTGTGATGTGAGGAATGGATCAACAGTGCACAGCAAGGGTGATAAGTTTCTGGCATCTGTCTTCTGGAAGGAATGCACAACTGAGCTGCATGTCTAGGATGGCCCCTATGTACTGGAGATGTTGTGTTGGTTCCAGATGGGATTTTGGCAGATTGACTGTAATGTCAACCTCTTGAAAGAGTTAAAGGGTGGCGTGGAGAGACTGCAGTAACCTGTCTTTGGTTGAGGTTTTGATGAGCCAATCGTCCAAATATGGGAACACGAAGTACCCCATATGACGTAGGGCAGTGGCTACCACCGCCAGGCATTTTGTGAAGACTCTGGGGACTGAGGACTGCCTGAAGAGTAGTGCACAAAACTGGCAATGACAGTCTAGAAACTGAAAGCAGAGGCAGCAAAGATACATGGGATGTATTTGTATACGAAGGTATGCATTCCTTTATGTCCAAAGTGCAAAGCCAATCTTCTCGGTGTAGGAGAGGAAGTATAGTGGCTAGGGTCACCATTCTAAAACATTTGTACTGAATGTACCAATTTAGGTCCCTGAGATCCAGAACAATGCGCAGATCCCCTGTGTGCTCTGGCACTAGAAAGAAATGGGAGTAAAATCCCTGCCGTAGTTCACTGGGGGCATGAGTTGCACTGCGTTTTTCTGGACGAGGAAGAGTAATTCCTTGAGGAGTACTAGAATGTGATCTGGCAGGTAAGACACAGAATGGGGGGGGGAGGGGGCAGGAGTGAGTTCTATTGTGTGTCCTGTTTGTATGATCTGCAGGACCCACTCATCGGTTGTGATCTTTTGCCAAGCCTCTGTATGATGGGAGAATCTGCCCCCACAGCCTCCGAGGCTGGTAGAAGGAGGCTGTGGAGGCATGGGATCGAGTCAAAATGACTACGGGGTGCCAGACACTATTGGAGGGGTGGTCTTGGTGCTCTTAAAGGCAGGGGCACGGGTTGCAGACTGGGGTGGCTGCCATCCCCTGGTGGACTGTCGAGCAGTGCCACACTGACGGCTGGCCCTGCAAAACTGGAAAGGCTGATATTTCCTCTGAGCCATAGGTTGTGAGGTGTGGCACATACCAGGTACCATTCAGAGGGCAGGACCCAAAGCCTGAACGTCGTCCAGAATGGTTTGAGTGTCAGAGCCAAAGAGTTTATGCCCATTAAAAGGGACATTGAGAATTATACAATGGCAAGAAAATTTCCTGGACTCTGATTGGTCAATGTGTGCCTGAGACAGTGATGTTATTACACAATAACATCACTGTATTGATTTTTTGGATGATCCTGATGATCCTTATGAGCCACTTTTTTTTTTCAGAAACAAAGACACACTGCCTCACTAAAAGTCTACTAAAAACATTTTTATTTTTATTTTTTGTTTTCTATAACATCGAGCCATTGTATAATTGCAATAAGGCACTCCAAGGTGTGTGTTATCGTGTAATAACATCACTCCTGGGGTGGTGGAAGCACTCTGCTTCGCCTCGTGCTTCAACCCACCCCAGGAGTGACGTTATTACACGATAACACACACCTTGTCATGCCTTATTGCTTAATTATCTGTTGTACGTCGGGGTAAAGCCTGAGACCCTTAACCAGGCATGCCTATGAAGGGTGACACCAAAGGCCAAAGTCTTTGTGGTGGTGTTGACAGCATCATATCCTACACCAAGCAGTTGGCGGGAGAGGTTGGTGCCAGTCATAAAAGTGGCAAGGAGTTGATCTTTCTTCGCTGATTGAGGAAGCTTGTTAGGCACCTCCAAAGCCATAGTTCAGAGTGTCTTCTGGTATTTAAGCATGTGGTCAAGATAGTTAAGTATATGCATGTTCAAGGTGGCAGTCTGGTATACTCATTTGCCCATCAAATCCAAGCATCTGGACTCCCTATCTGGGGTAAGGGAGCTCAGATGTTTAGGATGTTTTGTTCTATCATGGGCTGCATTAATGACACAGAGTCGGCTTGTGGTGCAGCAGCAAAGAAGGGATGGTCCACTGGTGCCTGATAGAGGCAATCTGCCTTTCTAGGGAACAGGTGAAACAGTGGACAGGCAATGCCAGACCACCAGGACAGCGTCTTGGTATGCCTGTATTAAAGAAGGCACTACAACTGCAGGGTTCTCTGGTAGGTCAAGGTAATCTGCCATATGGTGGCGATGTTTGTCCTGTTCCATGGTACTGAATCCCATTACTTGTTGAATTTGGTCATGATGTCCATAAATTTTGGATCATCAGGAGGAGAACAGGGTGTGTAAAGTCTAGGGTCCTCTTCTGTAGAGGGCACAGTAGACGCACTCGAAGGAGGGCAAAGGTCATCACCCATATCCATGTCTTCATCATATTCTTCCACATAGTCTGGAAAGAACTCCTCCTGCAAGGAATGGAAGGCCTGTGCGGGAGAAGGCTCCAGGGGGAGGGAGACATAAGAGGAGTCCTTACGAGGTCGCTTGGGCGGAGGAGATGAGGGAGATGAAATGGGTTGAGGCTGAGGTAGAGTGAAAGGCTGCAGTTGTTGCATGCCCTTCATCACCTCAAGAACTACTTGTACCACAGCTGCCACGTTGACAGATGGGGTTGTTGATGGGAGAGTGGAGGTTGTATCCGTTGTCCCAGGAGTGGCATGACTGGGAGGAGGCAAGACAGAAAGAAGGCTCAGGGCATGGCTGTGGATGCAGCTGATAGCCCGATCCATGAACGGTATCCCCCTCGTGAGGTGTTAGCCTTGCTCCAATAGGTTACTGTTTGGAAAGGCGGCGATAACTTCAATAAGACCTTCAGGGAGAATCCTTTCTCCTGTATTATACACCCCGTGTCCATGCTGGAGGACAACATCAATGGGGTCTGAAGAGGTGACGCTGAGGAATGTCTGAAGATGGGTATTGGCAATGAAACACCAGGGTCCATGCTGGAGGACTGGGTTGTCGTCGACGAGTGACCCACTGATGCAGAAGGAGCAGCCATGGTCGCAACGGCTAGGGCCTGCGTTAAAGTTGTCGACGAGAGGTCCGGGAGAGCCGTCGCCGACAAAGGCCGAAGTCTTTCTGAGTGGGCATTGTCCTTCGATGTAGTGGCAGAAGCAGAAGAAGGCAGTCGATGGACTGCCAGATGCAGTAGCTGTCAACGGACAAGTTTTCTTTAACCTTCAGATGAAGATTTTTCTTTCTATGTTTGTGACTAGAAGAATGTTTGTGTGATGACTGGGAGGCCTGCGTCATCGTTGACAGAAGACGGGAACGAAATCTCCTGCTCAAGGAGAGCAATCTTCTGTTCCATTAGATATGACTCAAGTTCTTGCAGATGTTGACGAAGGGTAGCATGACTGAAGTCCTGGCAGTGGGCACAGGAGGAAACGTTATGGGCAGCCCCCAGGCAACAAACACAAACCGAATGAGTATTGTATCAGTAGATTTCTTGTCTTCAATGGCACTGTCGAAATAAAAGCTGAATTAGACATACAGAGAGGTGAGGAAAAAAATAAAATGAACCAAGATCCGTTTTAACTTTGATTTCCATGTCAATGGCAGCACTGCCACACTTGAAGCAAAAGCTACTCGTGCAGCGAGCTGGGAGATGGTGGGAAAAAGAACTGGGGCTGCTAGGGGCTGCCCATGTATTCCTAGAGATAAATGTAATGACATCATTGTGGGTGGCTCCAGTCAGCACTGCTGGCCGATACCCAAGAATTACCTGCTGCAACAGATACCCTCGAAGATCAGAAGGTGTACTCACAACCAGCTCAGCTCACCATTTCAGGAGTCTAAGGAAACGCTCGCTAGTGTTGTAGGATAATCCAAACTTTAATTAATAAAAGCAGCAAGTAACCATAAAAACTTCCCCTCCACCAGGTTGAACATTTCTGCATCAGATTCATGTGCTTCCTCAGGACCTACGTCATACATTGAGGACCACACATTTAAATTCCATATTTAAAGAGAACACTACTGTTGTACAATATAAAACATATCAGAAATATAAACCTTTATGTGTAAAGTCCTGGAAAAGTCAGTAAACATTTTTGATAAAACAAATGATAAACATAAGACTATGGAAAAAAGGAGAGAGAGCAGGGGATGGGGGAAAGGAGGGTGTCGGGGGAGGGTGTGTGGGGGCATAGGGTTGAGGAGGAAGAAAAAGAAATAGAACAGGGATGGGGATGGAAAAGAAGAAGGGAAGGGAAAATAAGTGCCACAATGCTAAGCTTAGAGACAATTATGTTTCTCTACCAATCAAGAAAAATATCGGTTTACAAAATATCAAATCCAGTCTTAAAAAAACACTGAAAACAAAGTTTTAAACTATAAAATTATTATAACTGGACAAATAATATGACCTCTCATTTTATTACTACTTTTTCTCTCTCCTTCAACACAGGAAATTCTCCCTATTTCTGGTACAAATAACTAGGATACATTGACAAAAGCTGTGATCCATCTTCAGAGAGGAAGGCTACAGTTACCATATTTTAAGTGACGTGTTCTCAACTGTGACAGAAGGGGTGGGTCCGTTTACCCTTTGGGAAAGCAGCACTGTACTGTGTGGTCAGTGGCTCTGGTGGGATTCAAACCCAGAGATACCCCAAGAAGAGTCGTGCTGAGTGGTGGCAACTTATCCAGAGACCCTTGCAGGCATTGGAAAGGCTGAGAAAACTGGCAAAAGTCACAGGTCGAGTTCTGTGAGAGAAACTGTCTGTAACAGGGACCAAATAAAAAAACAACTGGAAATAGAGTCATCTTACGGTATGGCTCTCCTTGCTTCTATGTGGCCTTTTTTTTTTTGTCAATTCAAGTGATCATGATTAGTGCTTTTTTCTTTTTTTATACTTTACTGTATACCTCTTCGCCGGAGTTGCCCTACCTGGCTTCCTCCAATCAGTGCCTTCCCTGCTCTGTCACTTACCCACTTCTATGCAGTCCATAAAGTCTGTCCAAGTCCTTGAGGTGGATTCTGTTAGGAGTTGGGACAGCTCATCTTCAGGCCAGTCATATGCAGAAAGAGGAGGGGAGTTTAGCTGGCAGGGCTCCAGAGTGCATGCTTTTGTGCTACTGTGGTTTTTTTGCTTCAGGTTTCTCAGAGAACACAGGATGCCAGTGGTGAGGGTGTCACATGCGCTTGCAGATGCATGTCTGTGCGAGGCACCGGCCAGCGTCATCCCTCCCACAATCATCACCCTGGTGCACTGCCAACTGTGGTTATCCAGGTGGCATTATTGCAGCGAAGCCTGTTACCCTCCCTCCCCAGAGGAGGAGCATGTCCTCTGGGATGCTTGATTCTCTTCACCCCAATCACACCCAGACATCCTGGGCTCATTCCAGAAACCAGGTCACCAGCTGTGATTAGTGCTCTTTAAAGGAGAAAAGTCACAGTAAGAGACCCACATACAAGTGTTGCGCTAGCCCAATTTACACTTTGTCTGCAGAAACATTTTTTTTTTAGTTACTGTTTACTGTAGTATAGTAGACTATATCAGACTAATTCTGTTAACTTGGAAGGTAACATTTTCTGTAACTAAAAATCCCAGAATCCCCTGCAGCTGACATCAGAGGAGGGCTGAAGCAGCGGGAGATTCAATAGTCTGCAGTGCTTGTTAGAGTTTTTATAAGCTCTGATCAGATGTCTGCCAATCCCTCTGTTCTCTTAGGGCTAAATACAGTCTTCTGTGACAATGCTTAACCCCGGGAGGACAGCAGGACCAGCAAACAAAAGATCAGAGCTTATTAACTCTAACATGTACTGTAGGCTATTGCATCTTCCACTGCTGCAATCCTCCTTTAATGTCAGCTGCAGGAGATTCTGGGATTTGTAGTTACAGAAAATGTTAGCTTGCAAGTCAGCAGAACACGTCTGATACAATCTACCATACTGCAGTAAACAGTAAGTAAAAAAAAAAAAAAAGTCTTTATGCAAAAAGGGCGACTTTGTACCAGCCCCACACTTGGGTGTGGGACTCTTTGTGCTGACTGTTCCACTTTAAAGGTATGAGAAATTGCCTCTAAGCTCAACAGCTCAAAACTATTATGTTCTGTATATTTATAAGGGAGAGTGCAGTCTTGACCAGGTAGCGATGTTGTCACCAAGGACACAGACTGATTTATAAGGAGACCTACTTACTGTATGCCACTTCCCATCATTAACAACAGTAGGGAGGGTGGCCACTGCTAGGCCATTTCCGAGGTCAAATAGGTAATGGAGCTGCCCCATGTGCAGCTGAAGGGCAGCGTAGTCCATCTGATTCTGATGAGCCATGTAGTACACCAGGCCACTGGAGGAATAGGTCCGGAGAGTCAGCTGCACAGATAGCCTGCAGAACAAAAAAGTTCATTTTTTATATTATAAATTTGGCCTATATAGTACTGAAAATAACCAGAAATCTAAAATCTTAGTTTCTTCAGAACTGCCATCTTAACTCTATTACTACTATAAAACAAAAGTTAAAATTTTTTGGTAAATCGTAGAACTATTGGGACAAAAATCAGACCAATGGTACATCTTGCCATCTGGCAGACACAACACATACATGAAATTTAGTACACAAGTCCTGGGTCAGAACAGAGGATGGCATTCTACATTAAACTGCACCTTATCTAGGAACCTATTAGATTTCACACCCACTCGAATAATAACAGTAACACCCGCCATGGGCCTTGGTGGCTGAGCAGACAGTGCTCTTACTTCTTGGTCATATGGTCACAGGTTTATGCTTTTGGGTACAAGAGCACGAGTTTACAATTCTGGGCCAAAGGGGTACAAGTCTGTGCTGCTGGGCCACACTCTGGTCCACAAGAGCCCATGTTTATAATTTTGGCCCACAAGGACACAAGTTTACACTTCTAGGCCACAAGAGCCCAAGACTGCATTCTGGCTCACAAGAGCACACATTTATACTGTTGGCCCACAAGAGCATAAGTTTAGACTTCTGGGCCACAAGATCACAAGTTTGGGCACCAAGGGCATAAGTTTATAATTCTAGGGCACAGGTTTATACTGCTGACCCACAAGATCATAAGTCTTTACCAACTCAGGACATTGCACATTTTGTCATTACAGTCTGCTACTGCAGCTGAAGGGAAAATAAATGACATACTTTCTTTTGGCAGTTGTCGCATCAAATGGCAGAATCACATGGCTGTTTTTGGCAAGTCCAAATTGATAGGCATTAGGCAAATGAGCTGGCAATTCATCTATGGCACACTGGGCCTGCAAATAAAAAACCAAAAGATAAAATAGAGCACTACCCCATGCATCAGCAGACTTAACCACCCCCAACCCCACACACACACACATATGCACCTTTTCCTTGCATACATAACTGCAATCAAAACAGAAACCATCCAAATGTATTTTATGAAATAACAGGTAAGTGTAGCATACTTGGAAATAAACCCATCACGAGGGCTAAACAGGTCATAAAGCCATGAGTCCTCCAGGCTTGTGGCTTTATGATCTAGTTAGCCTTTTTCAATGGGGTTATTTCATTGTAATACACACATATATATATATATATATATATATATATATATATATATATTATATATTTATAGTATACAGTATACACCATGGATCACCCTGAAGAAAATATCACTGATATTTTTCTTGAGTGCAGTTTGACCTTATGTTATCACAAGTGGCATAGCCACAAGTGATGCCAAAAGGTCAAACTGCACAACATAAAATATCATAGCCAATTTCTTCAGGGCCATCAGGGTGCCAGGGAGGGAGGAGGCAAGGGAGAAGACTTAAAAAAACTAATGTGCACTGGCAGCTGTAAATAATGGCACCGGCGCCCTCAGGTCCCTCCGTATGTGGATCCCTGCCAAAGGGATGGCGGGGGGAGTGGCAGCTGGGACAGGGGTTGCCGGAACAACTGCCTAAAGCAAGTGGAGGAGGCCCTGGTGGTCAGAAGAAAACCCCTTGTCCCTGCACGTGACAAGTGCTATCTACAGGTCCCACACATCTAATCTCTCTCTCCCTCTCGCCTCTCCTCTTCCACTCTTGATTCAGTCTCTAGAGGACTTGGTGTCACTCAAAAAGCCTCTTCATGGGGATAAGCCATAGGAATGGCTCAGAAGAGGTGAAGTAAGTCCAGGAGACAGCAAGTGATGGGGTTGGGTGGTGCTCCACAGGAGGCGTGTCATAAAGAATAAACACACAAACAAAAAACAAATTGGATCCATATTGGTTAGATAAGGCAGCAATCAGCAGATTTAAACTTTGCAGCTTAGAGTCATAAATAAATAGAACAGTGGATGGCCAGGCATGTATAACAAGCTCAGTATTCCATTGAGGGTTCCTGATGAAATCGATGATCATGAAAGCGCACCTTGCGTGGTCTCTAATTTCGTCAGGAGCCCGAGAGGGAATCTGGAGCTTGTTGTATATGCCTGGCCATTCACTGTTATTTTAGTATATCATCTGCGTCTGTTCTGTAACACATTTACAAAAAAAAAAGAACAAAGGTAATGTACACTTTGGAAAGAGTTGGGAAGGCTTCAGACATCAGTATGATGTGGTTCAAAGTCAAACGAAGAGCAAAATACTTGAAAAAGTCTAAATGGCTAGAAACAGTAAAGATGAAATTTTGCTCATTCACTACAGGTATCGTCGCTACTGACAGCTGCCATTTCGTTCATTTTGACAGTTGCATTTCATCTGGTTTAAACAGTGATGACTCATCTTTTTTTTTTTTTTTTTTAACTGTGGCACGCACTTCTGATGATGGCTTGCTGTTGTACCATTTATCTGATGTCAGACCGATGGTACAACAGCAGTGTGATGTCAGATCAATCGTACAACAGCATTTCAGTTGTCACTGAATTCCATTCAGAACAGACACTGATCATATACTATAAATTAATAAATGCAATAGGAAAGTTAATCAAATCCCTATGGGCTATGTGACTGTCACAATCAGGCCTCACTGTGACTGCAGCCTTTGCAGTCCCTTAGGCATAGCCATGTGTGCACTGGTCTGACATCTCTGTTAAAGAAACATCACACAGCAGTTTAATGAAGCAGTTCATGTTTGTGGTCCTCTTCATTCCTGACTTTAAAGTGAAAATCTGTCATTAAGCACTGCTGCTTTGCACTCACCTTGGGCAACCACAGTGGTTTGATGTGGTGTGACGGAGGGCACTTTCTTCTCTAACCCTGGAGGAGGTGAGGGTGAGGGCTGCGGGTTAGGCTCAGGCTCATTCTCGTCAGGTGGTATATCAGCTTTCAGCCGCTCTGACAGCAGACAGCTGCCCATATCCACATGACTGTATCGCAGTGCAGTGGTGAAATCTAACAGCCTGATAAAACAAAAAGATAACAGCAACCTACATGTAGCACATGAGACAGCAAAAATGGAGCAAAGTAGATTAATGGGAGGCATCAAAAAAACTTCGCGGCTTCAGTAGCACCAATTTGTTTTCACTGATTATGCTGATGAAACAGTTTGTCATATATGGAGTGG
The DNA here is from genome assembly GCA_016271365.2 of Neoceratodus forsteri. Classification (NCBI taxonomy): domain Eukaryota; kingdom Metazoa; phylum Chordata; order Ceratodontiformes; family Ceratodontidae; genus Neoceratodus; species Neoceratodus forsteri. The sequence continues at coordinate 1,558,554,248 of CM057455.1, forward strand.
AATTCAAAATTGCTCTTGAACAGCATGTTTGTCTTAATGATGGCCCACTTCTGGCTCATGCATCTGCTCCGCATTCAGGTGTGAATGTGTCAAGTGTCTACCGCATCAACAGGCTATGTAATCCCACCACTCCTACTGGTCCACAGGCTATGTAACCACATCAGTCCTACTGGTTCACAGGCTATGTAATCACACCAATCCTACTCATCCACAGGCTATGTAATCCCACCACTCCAACTCGTCTGCGGACTATGTAATCCCACAACTCCTAATCATCCACAGGCTATGTAAGTCCACCACTCCAGTTTGCCTGATGGCTACCTAATCCACCTCTCCAATTTGTACACAGTCTATGTAACCCCAGAAATTCATTTCATCGGTAGATTGTGTAATTCCACCAATCCAATTTGTTCACAATCTACGTAATCCCACTATTCCAACTCATCCGCAGGCTATGTAATCCCACCACTCAAACTCGTCTGCAGGCTATGTAATCCCACCAATCCTACACATCCACAGGCTATGTAATCCCATCACTCCAACTCGTCTGCTGACTATGTAATCCCACTACTCCTAATCGTTCACAAACTATATAACCCCACTGACTGAACTCACCTGCAGGCTATGTCATCCCACCACTCCAATTTGTCCACAATTTATGTAATCCCAGCACTTCATTTTATCCATAGGATACATAATCCCACCAATCCAACTTGCTCACAGGCTATGAAATCCCACCATTCCAACTCATCTGCAGATTATGTAATCCCACCACTCCAACACTTTATGCTATGTAATCCTACCACTTGAATTTGTCTGCAGGCTATGTAATACCACCACTCCAACTTCTCCACAGGCTATGTAATTCCACAACTCCAACTCATCTGCAGGCAGTGTAATCCCCCCACTCCAACTCGTCCACAAACTATGTAATTCCACCACTCCTACTCGTCCACAGGCTATGTAATCCCACCACTCCAGCTTTTCTGCAGGCTATGTAATACCACCACTCCAATTTATCTACAGGCTATGTAATTCCACCACTCCAACTCGTCCACAGACTATGTAATCCCACCGCTCCAACTCTTCCATAGGCTACGTAATCACATCACTCCAACTCGTCCACAGGCTACGTAATCACACCACTCCAACTCGTCAACAGACTATGTAATCCCACCACTCCAATTTGTCCGGAGACTATGTAATCCTACCACTCCAACTTGTCCACAGGCTATGTAATCCCTCCACTCCAGTTGTCTGCAGGCTATGTAATCCCACCACTCCTACTCATCCACATGCTATGTAATCCCACTCCTACTTGTCCACAGGCTATGTAATCCCACCACTCCAACCTGTCCACAAATGATGTAATCCCACCACTCCAACTCATCCACAGCTAGGTAAAGATATTTTTCTTTTTAACAATTCTTTGTTTACTGATCATTTCATCAGTTTTTATAGATGCATTATGCTACAGACATTGACATGCAGAAAAATTGAAAGTGCAAGTGACAAGCCTCATGATAAGAAAAGAAAGGGGAAGCAGAACAGTTGATAAATATGCAGATTAATAACACACACTGCAATAAAGCATTTTCAACTTTTTTGCTGTATCATGTCTCTGTTGTGAACAATGTATGATAAACAGAACACAGGGAGATTATCAGAGTATCTAAATCTGAACGATGTTGGATCTGCTCACATCTTGACTGCAATATGTCCCTCCTAAAGGGATCACATCAGGTCTATGAGCCATTAACCAGAATAGCCTGTTGTTCCACTGATTAGTAAAAGTGGCCATCACTTGTGGCCTATAAAAAAGTCCTGCTGTTAGATGTTCCATTTTGCAGACTGACATTACTGTGTTTTCCTAGTCTTGCTGACTAAGTCTGTTAAGCATTGTCCATAGCAAGTGCTTTTTTGGCTACGGTTAGCCAGATTCCCAACTGCTTCCGATAAAAGATTTTCTTTAATTTGGGGGGATGATATCAAGAATAATGCTGTTTGTATTGTTACATCTCAAAAACTTAGCAGTAAGTAGTTCTCTCAAAGCACCCTCCACTACTGCCCAAAAAGGTTTACTGATCGGACAATCCCAGAAGATGTGGATGTGGGTGGCAGGAGAGGTTCCACACCCTCTCTAGTACAATGCCCTTGACTGGGGATCACATCTGGTGTACAGAAATACCATATTATTGTCTTCCACCCAAATTCTTTCCACTGAAAACTAGATGTGAGTTTATGCTGTCTACATAAGGCTACCTGCCATTTCCCTTCTGAAATATGGTCACCCGTTTCAGCCTCCCACCGCTGTTAAATTCTATTTGTTGTCTCTCCCTTACTTTGCAGAAAAGCTCTATACGCTAGAGATATAAAATGTGGTGGACTGTAGTTTCTAAAGCCTGAGTAAGAAACCTAGGAATGACTCTATGGAATCCATACGCATTCTAGTCCCGACCTATTTCCCAGATAGTTACTAATCTGTATGTATCTGTAATGGTCTCTTCACACACGATGGAATTCTTGCTGGAGATGGGCAAAACTTTTAGAAACTCCACTGCAAAAGTACTAATTGTGCCGTAGTCCCTTTCTATTCCATCTATGATAGGAATAACTGTATCTGATTCATACTTGATATCATATCTAGTTAGTTAGACAGGCAGAATGCTTTTGGCCCATAGTGTCCGTCTCCCGAAACGACGGACATTATTTCCCTAGTCAACGTAACAGGTACTTGTTGAGTTTATTTTTAAAAGTCACAAATGTGCTTGCCTACACAATCTCCTTAGGCAGTTCATTCCACAGGGGAATAGTTCTCTGTGTATAAAAAAAAATCTTCTCCGGTTCCTTTTAGGGTATGTGAGTTTAAGCTGCTGGTTATGGCTTCTCAGAAAGTTGTTCCTTTCTGCCAGAGTTCTTCCCAGACTAATCATAAGGGAATTATCCCTGCTCAGTTTATATATTAATAAGAGATCTCCCCTAATATACAACAGGAGTAGGGGTGAAAATGACAAGATAAAAAAGATATCTTAGTGACATCCGTAACAGCAAGATATCAAACAATATAATTGTTACTGTTGTCAAAATGAATATTTTTAAAGTTACTGTCATCACAGTGGAATACTGAACCAATGAGAAAGCAGCTTCTACAATGCTGATGACATCACAATGCCTAGAGCAGCACTGAAGCAGGCAGTTAAAACCACAGAAAAGCAGCAACATTTTAAAATAAACTCCAGGTTTAAAAGTTATAACTTGTAAATTACTGTTGTACAGTATATATCAAATACATATACAATAGTCTGACTCAAAATAGGCAATTTATCATCACTTATGAGTGGGCAGGACTTTCATAACTCATTCATGGCTCTGCCACTCGTGAATTATGGTCCTGCCCCCTCACACCTGAAGAAAAATTGCATATTTTGAGTCAGCCTATCATATACCTATAATACATCTCAGTTCCAATGAGTATAGTCCAAGTATTTGTAATCTTGACTCATATGTTTCATCCCTTATGCCCTCAATCATTTTGGTTAGTTTCCTCTGTACCCTCTCTAAACCTATTACATCCCACCTTAGGTGAGGGCTCCATAGAGGGGTGCAATAATCCATTAGCGGCCTAACCAACGATCTAAACAAAGGTACTATGCAAATTCTGTTTCTGAATACAAAGGCTTTTCTAATACACCCAATAATTCTATTACATTTATTAATAACATTGTTGCAATGTTCAGTGAATGTTAAATCACTGGAGATTAATATCCCCAAATCTCTCTCTGTGCATGTTGTTTTTAGTAGTATCCCATTTAATCAATAGTTACATAACTTGCTGTTTTTACCGAAGTGCATTAACAGTGCACTTGTTGATGTTAAAAAACATGCCATTATTCTGGGCCCATTTCTTCAGTTTCCACAAGTCCTGCTGTAGTTGCTAGGTACCATGTGTGTCTCTGACTTCTGTTGCTAATTTGGTGTCAACTGCAAACTTAATGCATGTGCTGTTTATTCCTACATGCGTATCTGTGACAAACAATGAAAACAATGCTGGGCCCAGGACCAATCCCTGGGGAACCCCACTTGTCACTCATCCAACATCAGACACATTTCACCTTATTCGTACTTTATGTGACCTATCAGTCAACCATGCTTCTATCCATCTAACCAGTGCCCCATTTAGTCCTAAATTGGTCAGTTTTATTGGCAATATATCATACGGTACCTTATCAAAGGCTTTTTTAAGGTCAAGGTACATAACATCAACTGGCTTCTGGCTGTCCAAGGATTTACTAACTTTTTCATAAAAAACTAGGTTACTCGTGAGGCAAGACCTGTTCCTCCTAAACCCATGCTGTGTCTCATCTCTTAAGTTTTTATTATTAATTGCTGCCTCTAAGTTGTCTTTAATAATGGATTCCATTATCTTACACACATTGGCTGTCAGACTGATAGGTCTATAGTTATTTGCTGTTGTCTTATCTCCTTTTTTGAAGATTGGTACCACTACTGCGGTCTTCCAGTCATTTGGCACTTCACCCAGTTTAACAGACAAGTTAAATAATTTATGTGGTGGGTTGATAAGCCATGAACGAACTTCCTTTAGCAGTCTCAGGTGGAGATTGTCAGAGCCTGCTGATTTAGATGGATTCAATCCTTCTAGTTTCTCAGCTATTTCTTCTTTTGTTATAATAACTGGTATATTGTATTCCTGCTTAGTTCCAGTAATATCATTATGCATCCTCTTCCCAACTGTAGATGTTCTTTGTTCATAAACGGAACAAAAGAACTTATTAAGGATGGATGCCTGATCTTTTGGATCAGAGTACTCGATGTTTTGGGAGACAGTGGGTCCTATAGTTCTGTTTGGCATTTTATTAACAACATAAGAGAAGACAGATTTACCATTATCCTTAGTTACCACCAGTCTGAACTCAGCATTTCGTTTTTGTTTTATATACAGTATTTTTTGCTTAGACGTAGATGCTGTCTATATTTACCAGTATTGTAAGTGTTGTTATCTCTTTTCATGCCCTGTAAGCCCTTCTTTTTTGTAGTTGCATTCTAACTCTGAGTGTACCAGATGGGAACTTTCCCTTTTCAATTATATAGGGGTTTGTCGGGAATATATTTATTTTCTAGCTTAATTAATTTACCTGTTATCTTTGACCATAATTCCTCTGTTGACAAACTATCGTCCTCCCATTCCCATTCATTCAGTTCCCATCTAATAGCATCAAAGTCCACCCTATTATAATTTTTTATAACAGTATGCCCCTTGATTCTTTTGGGTTTAGGATTATATTATGGTCCCCATTTATTAGGGTTCACGGATCTCAAGGTCTTTTATGGCTTCTGGAATGTCTGTGAGCACTAAATCCAGGATATTATTTTTCCTAGTTGGTTTCTCTACCATCTGACAATCCTAATTCTTGATAAACTAGTAGCTGTTCTTGTCGATGCAGTACCACACTGGAGGGCCATCTTATTCCTGGCATATTCATGTCTTCCAATAATATAACATCCTTATTTTTGACAATAACTCATCTCCTCTAGTAGTCTAATTTGAATGTTTAGATCAGTGTCAGGTGGCCAGTAGCATATTCCCATTAACAGATTTTTCCTGTTGGTCATTTTAATCTCCATCCATAATACTTCATTACTGCTGTCTGTATAGTGCCCTTTATTAGTTTGATTACACTGCATTCCATCCTTAATATATATCGCTACCCGACCACCCTTTCTGTTCTTCCTGTCCTTGTGGAATACTGTGTACCCAGGGATAGCCTTCCTCCAAACTGCAGTAACTCACTGCCAGGTTTCAGTAATGGCAGCCACACCAATTTCTTTTTGTTTCATAATTAATTCAAGTTTGTCTTTTTTAATGTTGTTAAGACTGCTAGCATTTGTTAGTAGTATATTCAATTCTTGCTTATTTCGGGCTAGGTTCCTTTTATGGTAAGTTTTATTGCTGTTATGCCAGTAGTATCTCCCCCACACCCCTTGATATCTATTTTTTTTTTGGTCATCAGCTTGATTATTTACTGCATAATAAAACATATTTCCTAATAAATGTGCACCTTTTTTATTTAAAAATGGAGACCATCATAACTGTACAAGTCCAACCTTGATTCAAACATTTTCCACATTCTAACTCATTCAATCTCATTAAAGACACACCACCCTCTTAACCAATTATTATATGCTTTTATGCGTTTGGTTATTTCATACCCTGCCCTTGAGATGGGAAGTATTTCTGAAAAAATGATTTTTGCATCAGCTTGTTTTACCACATTGTACATGGTTTCCGTATCTTTTACCAAATCATCAACTGTTCTATGCCCCAAATCATTGGTTCCTACATGGATTAATGCAGTTTTTGGTATGTTTGCTTCCTTCAGGATAGACGGGAGCATCTCAGTGATATCTGTCATCATAGCTCCCCTATAACAGCAGCTAGTTGTATTTCATTTATTACCATATGTTGAATACCGATCAGTGTATTTGATCATTGAATCCCTGAGAATAAATATTTGTTCCACTGTGGTATCCTGTTTATTATCTCCTTGTAGTTCATTTTCTAGGGCTAAGTCTGATATTGATTTATCCTGTCCTTCCCCACTGGGCTGGTATTGTTCAGTTGGGGTTCTCCCCTAGCTATATCCATAATTTCTTGTGTTTGTGATTCAATATTATCCAGCAGGTTAATCAGTGGTGCATAAATATTGTTTAATTCAACTGTGCCTAATGCCCTTCTGCCTTTTTTTGTTCTTCTGTCTTGTTGTTACAGTGGTCCAGTCCTCCAAACCTGTTCCCCCTTCATCTTCCTCCACCTCTTCTCCGTCTCTATGTCTCTTGTGGATAGTACCTTCACTATTTACTGATTTGTTAATATTCTTTTTAATTTCCTCTAGCTGCTTACTCAGTGCTGACATATCTTTGTATGATAGTTGTATTTTTTAATCCTTTATTTCTTTACACAGTTTACAAGTGAAAATTTCAAAGGCTACTTCTGGTTTTACTGTAAACATGTCACAGGACATACACTTTATTCCCATCTCCCCTATATTCAGCATGACTGTATTTGAATCCATGCTTTTTATTTACTTATCTTAATATGATACTGCAATGCCTCCTAATGTACTAACCTTTAACGGCTAGGATTTCTGCCCCTTATCCCGTTTGTCCTGGTTGACATGGTAGACATGCTATACGCATGTCTTTGCACGTGATGCATGCATGTGCTTGCCCCGCTCACACAGGGCTCTGAATATATATACCCCTCATACCTGGAAGTGCTGTTTCAGGTCACGTGACCCCCTTGGTGCTCATTCTATTTACTGAGCACAGAAAATATGCTCTTCCCCAGATTCCTCAGCCCTTAAAAGAGCCTCTGTCCCTTCTATATTTAAAAATAAAAGGTCTTCTGCACAGTTCAGGTATTTATACGGGGCTGTAGTACTGCAGTAGGGCCATATGACTACACACCCTAGTAGTTGCCTGCATCTGTGTCCCGTGACCCTGGGACTGCACTGCTCACCAATTGTTTAAAATAATTAAAATAGTAGCCTTCCCTGTGACCCTGTTCAGTGGTGCCTCAGAGCAATGCACACACTGTTTGGGAGCAAGAAAAAAGTAAATTGTTCATCTGCAATTATCCATTCCAGATACCCAGCATCTTTCCATATGGTGGGTATATTGAATAATGTTCTCCATACAGTTAGCAGTTGTTGTGTAAGTTGCGACTGAACAGCTGGGATCATACCACCCCTAAGGGGGCAAATATTTAAGGGTATTAAAACAGAAGAGGTTTCACTTGGTGGACCACACCAAGCTATGTGGCAAGATGGATAATGAGGAGGGGGCCGGTGAGCTTTCCAGTATCTGGAGAAGCTAGAGAAATTGTCTGAACTCTAGCAGTTGCGTTACAAGAAATACAATGTGATGCACATTGGCAGGAGAAACCCTTGCAGGGAATACTGGAGGGGGTGATGTTAGCCATGATAGGGTATGAAAGGGACCTGGAGATAATGATTAATGACAGCCTCAAAGTCTTCACACAATGCAACAGGGTTTACAGTAAGGTGAATTGGATGGTGGGTGCATAAACAAAGGCTCTGACAGCAGAGGGGGAGAAGATCTTGCCACTGTACAGGTCTCTGGTTAGTCCATATCTCCAGTGCTGTGCCCACTTCTGAAGCCCACACATGAACAAGGAACAGCACAGACTGGAAGCAGTACAGTGAAGTACCCGAGGGATGATCCATGGGCAGCAGGTCCAAATTTATAAAAATTATCTTGTGGACCTCCATATGTACTAGCTGGATCTCAGAAGGAACACGGAGAACACAACAGAAACATACAAGTTTCTGAGGGGGATAAACAGAATGCATAGCATGGACCTGTTTACAAGCAACAAAAATACGGTTATGAAAGGGCATGATTGGGAATTGCAGTGGGTTTGGAGACTGGATGGGCCAGGGGACCTTTATCTGCCCTCCGTATCAATGTCTGTATTGTCTACAGGTTCAGGAGAGATGGCGAGAAGTTCTTCTTTACTGAGAAGGTGGTGGAGCAGAGGAATAGACTGCCCAATGGACTGGTGGAGGCAGAGATGATCAATGGGTGCAAGGTGGGGTGGGACAGATTTAGAGCCTTGGTAAGCATGAAGTGGTAGCAGAGGGGGAGGAAAGCTTGTTCAGTAAGGTGTTGCCTAAAATGGTAAGCTGCATGCAGTATATACCCCGTAGCACATCTTTATTTGCATTCCAGTTCAACATTGTTTTTGTTCTTAAATCTTAGAAGCCCCTGTAAGATTTTTTATTCACATAGGTTTTTATCCTCCTAGTGACCAGGACAGGCCGGGCTCCCATCCATCCTGCTCCTCCAACCCCTACTGTCCCAACCTCCCCAGGATTTACCAGTCGGCTTGTCTTCCCCCATGGCTCCCCCCTCCCCGTGGCAGGATCATGGGAAGGGTTGTTCCCCCAACCCCGGACTTCAAGTATCTGGTTCTGGCTATCGGCATCCTGGTAGTGAGGCATGTGGAGGATCAGCAGGCAGGGCTTTATGAATGCCTCCTCTGCCACCATTTTCCTCCATTTTCCCATTGGCCAATGCTGCTGGGTGTGCACACAGCTGAGTCCTGTAGCCTCTCCACTTTCCTGCTTCTCCTGTCTCGTACTACCACCTGGTGGAAGTCAGTCAGCAGAACTAGCAGTCCTCCCTCCCTCCCTCCCTGGGAAAGAAGAGCAGTCCCTAGGAGACACTATCTTCTCGCTCCCCAGCCAACCCCTGGTGTCTCATGTTCATTCCCAAACACAGGTCACCAGCGTGGAGTAAGGTGTCATGTCCAGCACCTCAACTCTCAGTGTCACCAGGATGGTTGTAAAATTTAGTTTTTGGTATTCACATGGCTGACTTGTTTTGTGTTTGTTTTAGTTCAGAATACGTGCACACTGATCAATGCATAACAAGTAATTCAACTGGCAACTGTAGCCATCACAGACACAGATTACTGTTACAGCTGACCCTTTTAATCTGTAAAACCTCACAGTTCTTGCCTGAACAGAGATACGCTGCATACATAAGAGAGATGAGCTGCCAGGGCAGATCTTTGCTACTTACTCCATAGTGAAGATCAGGTTCTTGATACAGCCATAAAAGGACTGAGTTGTCTTGAGAACCTCACTGCCTTCTGCTGAAGGAACTCCGCCAATGAAGAAGTTGGAGAAATTCATGGGACTGGCTTCTGCGGAGGGACCAAGTCTCACTTCTGAAGGGCTAGTCTCATCTACCTGCACGGAGATTAATCTGGAAAGGATGCCACAAATGGTTAACACTTGAGTTGGTCATTATGATGAGACAAGCAAAAATGCATTTCACTGGTGTTGAAAGGCTTAAAAAAAATTTTCTTTACTGATGCAAATTCCACCCCATCATTTATGGACTATAAAGCCTCGTATATGCAAATTCCTCAAGTTCACAAAAATGACAGCTGTAGCAAAACCTGTATACTCACAACTTAGTGTGACAGGACCTAGGTCAAAGATGTTTCTACACAAAGGCCATTATTAAACAAACATTTAGAAGTGATATAAGCTACCTTTTGAAAGTACCCGTTTTACATACTGTAGCTTAAATCAAATGGGTATTGTTGTTAGTACTTTTAGTTTAGTTAGGGAAATTATAATCTGCAAGACTTTACTGTAAATTTATTGAATAAGACACCCTGAGCCTGCAGGATTGAATGCCAAATAAACAAAAAGTACAGTTGTGTACTTACTGTAATGGTAGATCTTCGAGGGCTATCTCTTGCAGCAGGTAATACACTTGGGTCGTCACCAGAGGGTGCTCCTGTGGATGGCAACTTTCTTCTAGCAGTCTTTCCTAGGGCTGCCCACAAATGACATCATCCTGCACCAAGCATCCTCAGTTCCCTGCTGGATCCAGCTCACTAAGCGAGGACCGAGGGAGAGCCAAGGTACCTTAGGTATCCCCTCGTGTGTGTGTGTGTGTGTGTGTATATATATATTTGGATCAGAAGCTGTTTTCTTAGAGAAGGAGGGGAGGGAGGGATCATACTTGCTACAAGAGATACCCCGAAGATCTACCATTACTGTAAGTACGCAACTGTACTATCTTCCATGGGGATAATCTCTTGCAGCAGGTAATACGCTTGGGATGACTCCCAAGCAGTAGACCCAGGAAAGGTGGAAAAAGTTATGATACAAGACCTTGTAGGACAGCGCGGCCAAAGGCCATCCTATGGCAAGAAGCAATGTCTAAATTGTAGTGCTTTGTAAAGATATGTATTGTGGACCATGTGGTTGCATTGCAGATGTCCGTGACAGATGCCCCTTTGAAGCAGGCCACTGTACTGGCCATGGCTTGGATAGAATGGGCTTGAACAGGTCCTGGTAATGGTTTGTTACGCTTCTTATAACAAAAGTTTATGCAATGTGCCAACCAGTTGGAGAAGGTCTGCTTAGCGACCAGAAAGCCTTCCCTGGTTGGGGCAAAAGTAGCAAAAAGCTAAGGAGTCTTCCTGAAAGATTTGGTATGATTTATATAATATCTCAAGATAAAATAAACATCTAAAGTGTGTAGTAGGTATTCTCCTGAATTAGGATACTCAGGGAAGTAGACTGGCAGTTCTATAGACTAATTTAAGGTGTGCTCCGAGACCACCTTGGGTAAAAAGGAGGGACTGGTACAAAGGGACACTCTTGTCTTTACGGAAGATTAAGTAAGGTTCCCTACACATTAGGGCATGAAGCTCAGAAATATGTTGAGCTGAAGTGACAGCTACTAAGAATAACGTCTTCCAGGCTAAGAAGAGGAGGTTGCAAGTAGCTGCAGGCTCGAAGGGGTTGAGGGTTAGATTTTCTAACAGGAAATTCAAGTCCCATGGAGGGGTGGGCCATCTAATAAGAGGTTTGAGGTGTAACATACCTCTTAGAAACATTCTGGCAAGGTGATGTTGATAAAGCAGTCTCCCTTCTAAAGGTTCATGAAAGGCTGAGATAGAGCCAGATGGACTTTGATACAGGAGCACCCAAGCCTGCTGAGGCGAGCAAAGACAAATAGTCCAACACCTTAGTTAATGGACATGAATAAGGGTCCAAACACGAGGAAGCGGCCCATTGGGAGAAGCATTTCCATTTGGCATTATAGGTTTGCCTGGTGGATGGTTTACAGGAAGCTAAAAGAATGTTGGCCACTGGTGAGGAGACTTGAAGGCAGGCTATGAAAGTGTTCTCAGGAGCCAAGCATGAAGGTGGAGTGACTTCAGGTTGGGGTAAAGGAGGGTTCCCTGATCCTGTGTCAACAGGTCTGGCCTGATGGGTAATGGGATCAGGTCCGCTACTGAGAACTGCTGAAGTAGGAGGAAACCACACCTGCCGAGGCCACAGAGGGGCTATGAGAATCATGGTGGCAGGTTCGAGCTGTAATTTCAGTAGTGTCTGTTGCAGAAGTAGGATGGGGGGGAAGCATATAAGAAGCGTCCTGTCCATGGTTGGGACAGGGCTTTGATAGACAGTCCCTTTCTGTTCAGGATAATGGAATAGTATCTGGGTAGGCGATGATTGTCGGGGGAGGCAAAGAGATCAAGGTGTGGGGTCCCCCACAACCAAAAGATCATCTGAAGAACTTTGTGATGAAGTGTCCACTCGTGTGCGGAGGTCTCACGACTGAGAATGTCATCTAAGGTATTGTGGCATCCTGATAGATGGACGGTAGTCAATGATAGATGTTGAAGTATGGCCTCTTGTCAAATGCCATTGCCACCCTGCAGAGAGCACAGGATTTGGTACCTCCTTGTTTGTTTGGGTAATACACCACTGAGGTGTTGTCTGACTGGATCAGGAGAGGTCCTGGAGTGAGGTGGGGATGAAAAGCTTGGAGGGTTAGGCAGATGGCTCTCATTTCCAGTAGATTTATATGAGGAGGGATGGACTACAGGGGCCACCTGCCTTACGTCTTGTAGGGACCAAGGTGCGCTCCCCCCCAGCCATCGGAGGAAGCATCTGTGGTCATCTGCTGGGGAGGAAGGGATTGGAAGGGCATGCCCTCAGATAGGTTGGCACGATGGGTCCACCAGTCAAGGGCCGAGCATTCAGTGGGAGTGACTCGGATTCTGTTTTCGAAGTTCCATGTTTTTTGTCTCCACTGATTTTGAAGAGTTCACTGGATAGGTCTCATGTGTAAATGGGCAAAATCCACTGTGGGGATGGCTGCAGCCATATGTCCCAAAAGGCACAACAGGTGTCTGGCTGTGATAAATTGCTGATTTTGTTTCTGGGAGGCTAGAGACAGAAGTCTGTCTTGCCTGTTGGCAGGGAGATAAGCCCTGGAGGAGGTGGTGTCCAGAACTGCTCCTATGTACTGGAGCTGTTGGGTAGGAGTTGGGTTGGATTTGGGCCAGTTGACCATAATTCCTAAGGACTGGAATATAGTGAGGGCTGCCTGGAGGGACAAAAGCAGAGAGATCTGAGTCTACTTTTTTTTTTTTTTTCACCAGGAGACACACACTAAGCTTAGCTTATTTACAGGTGCGACCCAGGAGCACAATGAAGTTAAATGACTTGCTCAGGGTCACACAGTATGCAAGTGAGGGCTGTGGGATTCAAACCCAGGTCTCCAGGTTTGCAGCTCAGAGCCTTAAACCACTGAGCTATACTGCCTCCCTGCTTTTATTAGCCTTACTTTTACTAGCCAATCATCTAAGTACGGGAAGATGTCCTGTCTCAGGGCCGCTGCCACCACCACTAGGCACTTGGTAAAGACTCTCGGGGCGGATGAGAGGCCGACCAGGAGTGCTTGAAATTGCTAGTGCTGCCCCTAGCAGGTAGAAGCGAAGGAACCTGTGGTAGGTAGGGTGGATGGGGATATGTAAGTAGGCATCTCATGTATAGTGCAAATAGCCAATCCCCCTATTTTAACATTGGCATGATGGATGTTAAAGTGACCATTCAGAACCTCTTGTACTGAATGTGTAGGTTCAGTTGTCTAAGGTCTAGTATAGGTCTGTGATCTCCACTGTGTTTGGGTATCAGAAAAAAAATGGGAGTAAAATCCCTGATGGCATTCTTGTGAAGAAGTGCCTGGAGTTCCTCTTGAAGAATGGGGATATGGTCAGGTGGGTAAGAGACAGAGTGGGGAGGCAATGATGTGAGTTCCAGCATGTGCCCCATCCGGATGATCTGAAGCACCCACTCGTCTGATGTTATCGCTTGCCGGGCCTCTAGATGGAGGACAAAGTGACCACCCACAGCTTCTGAGGCCTGGTCAAGGAAGCCTGGGCAATGCCCCAGTTGGTCACTGGGAAGTGGGCTGACTGACTCCACCCAAAGGGTGGAAGTGGGAGCCCATGGTGGTAGGATTAGTGGTCCTGGAGGATGGCTGAGAATGACCACGGAATCCACCTCCATAGGTACCTCTGTGTTTGCCACCTCTCTTCAGTTGAAAAGAGGATTGTGAGCGGCACTGAGAGGATGGCTGTGAGGAATGATACATGCCATGTACCATACATAAAGTCTGACCTGAAGCCTGGAGATCATTCAAAATCGTCTGGATGCCAGGACCAAAATGTTTGGATCCATTAAAGGGGGCATTTACCACTTTGTGCTGCACATCTGGTGTAAATCCTGACATGCGTAACCAGGCATGTGGTCTAAGGGTAACAACTATGGCCGATATCTGGGCAGAGGTATTCACCTCATTGTACCCTGAACAGAGCAGATGTCGAGAGATGGAGCTGCCAGTTGAAACTGTTGCCAAAAACTGGTCCTTCTCCTTAGAGGGAGGGAATTTATTGACTAGTTCTATAGCAGAGGACCAGAGGGTAAGTTAGTATTTAACCATGTGTCCCATATAGTTTAAAATTTTGTGATTCATGGTACCCACCTGGAATGCCTTCTTGCCAAGGTAATCAAGATGGCGGGATTCCTTATCATGGGGTAAGGAGCTCAAGTGCTTTGGACGTCTGGTATGATTATGAGCCGCTGTGATTACTACAGAGTCAGCTTCAAGGTTAGTGGAAAGGAAAGGATGGTTGAGAGGAACCTGGTAAAGGTGATCTGCCTTTCTAGGAATTGCTGAAACAGCTGAGGGCTGATTCCAAGCCACTAGAACTGCATTTTGATAAGTTTGTATGGTGAGGGTACCACTACAACAGGCTCCTCAGGGAGTTCAAGATAGTCTGCCATGTCCTTTCTGTGTTTATCATGTTCTGTAGTTGAAAACCCCATGATTTTTTGAATTTGGATCATCATCTCATGGAAGGATGGGTCATCAGGAGGAGAGGCAGCTGCCTGATGGGAGGCACCCTCGTGTAAGGAGGAGATAGTTGAGATAGAGGAAGGAGGATGGGAGTCCAGGTCCTGAGGTTCAAAATCTTCAAGCTCTCCTGGAAAACCCTCAGGAAATTCTACCTCTTCTGAGAAATATTCTTCCTCATAGGATTGGGGGGGTGGGCCAAGCAGGAGAAGGCTCTCTATCACCTTGAAAGCATTTAGGTGGAGAGGTGGGAGAACGGGAAGGGTGACCCGCCTCTCCTGGAGTGGAAGATTGAGAATCCCTCATCACTTCCAAAACCTGTTGCACCATGGCTGCCACATCCATTGAAGTAGTAGTGGAGGGTGGAGCAGGAGGCCTCTGGGAAACCAGAGGAATTGTGGAGGGGATTGGGCATGATGTATAAACAGATATGGCCCCTAGGTGATAAATACCAGGGTCTCGATCACTATCTGGCTGGCCCCTGTGAGAGAATGGTTGTGAAGGAGGAGTGGCTGTGGCCATGGAAAATCCTGTAGTCCTCCCCATGAATATCTGACCTGTCATCAATGGGGCAGTAAGTGGGAATGTAGTAGAGTGCTTAAAAGCGGCGGTTGTCGATGGTAAACGAATCATTGTCAACTGGGAGTCACCAGAACTAACATATGGTTCCGCAAAAACTGCAGAGAAGGTGCCAGAAAATATCGTCAATGAGAGAGTATAAACTCCCATCAACGAGGTAGCAGTTCTAGAGGGCATCGTCAATGGTGGAGCACCAGTAACGGTGGCCGTGGTTGAGTGTCTGCTCGATTAGGATGAGGATGATTTATCCTTATCCCGTCTATGCTTCTTTTGTGAAGCTGTAGTGGAGGTCTCCTTGGGACTTGCCCCCTTCTCTAAGAGAGACGATTTCTGCTCCATTAGATGTGATTAGATTTCCTGCAGTCGTCATCGATGTGTTGCCTGGTTGAATTCCTGGCAGTGTCTGCAGGAGATGGTGTTGTGTGTGGACCCAGACACCTAACACAAATGGTATGGTTGTTGTAGCGGCAGATTTTCCTACCTCAAAGACATGACCGAAAAAGTGATGACATGCTTGTAGATTCTTTGGACATTCGTCGACAAAGATCGGAAATGGAGGAAAAATCCATTCCCAGCTCAAGTTCTCGTCAATGACTGCTTCACAAGCGTTAAGCTGCTGCGTGTGAGCTGAAGACAGCAGGAAAATGAACCGAGGATGCATGGGGCCGCCTACTCTTATACAGGAGCAGGATGATGATATCATATGTGAGCGGCCCCTAGGAAAGACTGCTAGAAGAAAGCTGCTATGCACCGGAGTGCCCTCTGGTGATGACCCAAGTGTATTACCTGCTACAAGAGATTATCCCTGTGGAAGATCCACTATTACTGCCTAAGCCTCAGCACTTGAAGGTTACCCTCAGTATAATCAGTATTACCCTCAGTATAATCAGTAAGTGTGATATTTACAACAGAATCCCAGACTTCGGGTCACTTCATCCTAGGATGAGCAGCTCTTTCTGCTCCACTCCTGCCTCCTGAAAAATCTCAAATAATCCTCGTCTCTATCATGGATTTCCTGGTCTCTGTTGATAAAATAGCTTTAATTAGCTGGCCTGGTGGTGCTGAGAGTTGAAGCGCTGGACGCCACACCTCACACCATGCCAGTGACCCGGGTTCAGGAGCGAATTTGGGCTGCTGGGTTGGCTGGGGGGAGAAAGGCTGGAGTGTCTGACAACAGCTCTCCTTCTACAGGGGGAGGGAGGGATTTCAGTCTGGCAAGTGGTGACCCCTGGCGGAGGCTGGGGGCACAGCAGCACACCGGAGTCACTGGGGTATGATTGGGGTAGTCCTGTGACCAGTCAGCTTCAGAGGCAGCTCCTTCAAGGAAGGGGGGGTTGTGGAAATTGGCGCATGCGTGCCATGATGTTGGGCATGCAACATCCCACAGAACAAGGAAAAAAACCCTCCAGAGCCAGGAAGATGGAGCACTGAGCCGGGTCCCGATGTGCCAGTGCCTGCCTGCATTCCGGGACCCTGACAAGATTGCAAGAGTCTGGGGTCTGCCCCCCACCCCGACCCTGCCCTGGGGGCATCTGAGGCTGAATGGAGGGACCAGGGCTGTCAGGTAAGGCACTAGTAGGGACAGGCTTAATGAGTGACTCCCGATGGTGCAGTTCTGGCAGGGACATAGGAGGTTGATAAACAAATATAAAAAAAAAAAAAGCTTTAATTAGGATGACTGCTAAGCAGAGATTGAAATATTCTGCAGCAGACAGCCCACTTTCCAAGAGATCACTCAGGAATCAGAGGGATGACCCGACAGGTCTGCAGGCCCCAGAGAATGAAACCTGAGCTGCCTGAGTGACTTAGAGGAAGAGGAGGCCAGCTGCACAATTACATCAAAAATAATCATTACTGAGTTACAAACAATAGGCTGCACCCTCCAATCTATCCAGACGGATCCTGCAGACACACACAGAGAGAGGCAGGAACTGGAGCACCGCACAACGGATCTGGAACAGGACCTCACTAAAGTAAGCGAAAGAGGCGACCACCACAATACTGCCCTCCTGTATTTGTACCATCGGGAGTGGGAAATCACCTTTAAATTAGATTACTTGGAGCAGAGACCTCGCCAGAATAACATCAGGGTACATGGACTACCGGAGTGCACAGAGCAGGGGGAGATGGAGTCTTTTGTTTCTTCATTTCTAAATGAATTGCTTGGCTGGGAAGACTTGGTAGACTTGCAGATAGAGAGAGCGCATTGCACATAGTCTCCCAAGCCCTCAGACCCTAAGGCACACCCATGCTCTATTGTGGCCAAATTTTTAGACTACTCCATGAAAATGAAAGTTTTAAGAGTGGCTTGGGCAAAAAAAAAGCAGGTTACTCACCTGTAACAGTAGTTCTAGGAGTGGTATATGTTGTTCATCCACACTTGTTGGCATGTCCCTTTCCCCTTTAAATCTCACCAGAAGGTCTTTAAGCTGGCTCCTCCCACCCACCCAGGTGGTACAACCCTTGGCTCCACGCTCCAACATGCCAGATCTTAGCCCGCTGGAAGCCACTTGTGTGCGTCACAGCCGGGGAGGTCGAGTGGGTCAGTGTGGATGAACAATATATACCACTCCTAGAAAGATCAGTTACGCAAAGACTTTTGCTGTAACAATAGATCTTCTAGGAATGTCTCTTGCAGTAAGTCATTACTTCTGGAAGATTCCCAAGCAGTTATATGGCAGTGGGGTGGCCAGATATGGCATTCTGCCATACATATAGTGTGGTCTTAGGACCGGAAGGTGCTGAGAGCAGTATATCAGCATATAAATAGAATTTTGCATTCTATCTGTAAGTACTCCATTACAGTGTTTGTTATAGGGCTATGGCTGAAAAACAGGCCACACTGGCTATTATTGGGCATCACCAGATGAGATAAGCAGCTGTAAACCCGATCAGGGTATGGCATATCAGATACTGTAATAAATCAAAAAAAAATTCAGCCATATAATGGAGTAATTGGTAGGTCTCAGTGGCATGCACTGGAAAAGACAGTATATGTCAAAGCCTATTGGGTTCTGAGTTTTGAACAGTAACCCAAATAATACAATGTTATTTTGTTGTGCTACAATGTAGCAAGATAGTACATGTTTCGCCAAGTCTGGCAAGGCATTAGAAAATGTATCCATTTTTGGAATAAACAGGCTACATAAGTAGCAAACAATGATGTTGTGAAATGAAACAATGTATCTTTTTTTATAATGAAAATCCAGTGGCTCTTAAGAGTCAGTAGCATTGTTGTAGTCAATATAGTACCCGTTTTAGGGTAAAGACATGGAATGCAACAGAGTGATATAGTCAGTTCCATCGTGTATTAGTAATTTCATTTGCAAGGGGGTCCCAAGTATGCCAGGCCCTGCAGCCTTTTCAGGTGTAAACCTGAAATTTTAGTATGGTGGGCCATTTAGTTATGCTATCGGGTGAACAGAAGTTGAAATAATGATCTGGATAATTGTGAATTATGCGCCATTAGATCTCATCTTTGAGATTCCAAATCTGAGAAAAGTCAGAAGGTTTGTGACGTACACACATTTTGTTGTCCAAGTAGGGTGGATCAGAAAATTGATAAGTCTTGCAGAGTTTATAAGGTTTATAATATATATGTACTCACCATTGTTTCTGTGGCCTTTATCTATGGCCAGGTGAATACCGCATGTAGCAGTGGAAGTTTGGTAAGAATATTATGATCAATTTTATAATATTATCAGGATATATCGATTGTTTCTCAGCATGTGAGTAGTAGCAGGCTCTGTTCGTGGGAGGGACACGCGGGTCTGTCCGGCGCACAACAGGCCGTGAGGCATCCTCATGAAATGACCGTAATGGCCTGTAACAGTGATACCTCTATTAAATATGTGTATATGAACATGATAAACATGTTACTTTTCGCCCTGAGGTGTGCCTCTATAATACTGATGAGGTTATCCGCAAGGCATAAGCAACAGTATGATGCATTCTTAGTCAGTTCTGGGTCCCGAGTGGCGGACACCAAAGAATCTGATATGTTGATTGTAGAAAAATATGAAGTTGATGTCGACAAAATAAGCCCCTTGAATAGTAGGGGTATGCTATATATTTTGTTAATAAATAGCCTCATAGCTGTATACATTGTCGTCATCGACTGGAGGGTTTTCTGCTCCATAAATGAGGGTGAAAAAGCCCTGTACCCTCGTTGATAGAAGAGGCAGCCAAGAGACATCCGTTGAAGGGGTACACCCTGTTGATGAGAATATGTAACCATGTTAATGTTCTGTTGATGGAAAATGTCTCCCATTAAAGAGGACCTTCACCAGTCCTTTTGACTTTCATGCATAAATTACCCCTTCTTGCACTGATTCTGGAATTGTATTTCATTACTGTCTGATGCAGTTACTTTTTACATTCTGAGCTGCTAAAAACTGCAAGGTGTCTTGGGGGAGGGGGAACACAGTATATATACTGAGTACTGGTAGGTTTCCCTTGCAACATTGTTACAACTGCATGGCACTACACAGTGTAAGTCACTCCCCTATCCTACAATGATGTCATCAGGAGCTAGCAGCCCAGCAGCTGAACAGCAAGGGCAAGTGTAGCAGGGCTCAAAAACAAATCCAAATTATGGAAGGCAGAGTAAACCTTGGACAAAATAGCAAATGCACACACCTTTTCAGGTCTAGTACTGCATATAATGACTATAAGCTGTAACTTTTTGGACCATCACGGAAGTTCCTCTTTAATAATATATATATTGTAAAGCACGGTCTGTGGATGGTGGAATGTTGGCCACTGATGGTGGGATCATCTCCGTCGATGGTGTAGAAGGAATACCATGCTCCGTAGATGGTGCAATGAAAGCTGTCTATGATGATTAGTAGAAATCATGCTCCGTCGATGGTGGGTCATCTGCCATTGACTATGAAATAAGGGGAGCACGTCCCTTTGATGGTGGAATGTGTTTCATCAACTACAGATGAAGATAATGTAGGGTGTTATGCCCGACGATGAGAGAGGCTTGTTCTTATATGAAGCCACCATTGATGATAGTCTTGGAGGAGGCCTCCGTTGATGGGGAATGAACCTCCCATCAACAAGATGCATGTAGGAGGCCTCCGTCGATGAGGCATGAGTGGTCCATTGATGAGAATCATGTAGGAGGCCTCTGTCAATGATGGATGAATATTCCGTCGATGAGAAATCATGAAGAAGGCTTCCTGTCAACGGTGGATGAAGGGTCAGTCGACGGGAATCATGCAGGAGGCCTCTGTTGACGGGGAATGAACCTCCCATCAACGAGAAGTATGTAGAAGGACTCAGTCAATGGGGCATGAGTGGTCTGTTGATGAAAATCATGTAGGAGGCATCCATCAACGGTGGATGAATAGTCTGTCAATGAGAAATCATGAAGGAGGCCTCCATCGATGGTGGCTGAGGGGTCCGTCGATCGGAATCATGCAGGAGGCCTCCGTCGACAGGTAATGAACCTTCCGTCGACGAGAAATGTGTAGGAGGCCTCCATTGACAGGGAATGAACCTCCCATCGACGAGAAATGTGTAGGAGGCCTCCGTTGATGGGGATTATGCATCCGTTGATGGGAACATAGTGTGAGCCCATGTAGAGTGTTGTTGGAGGCCTCCATCGATGGGGATTATGCATCCATCAACGGGAACATAATGTGAGCCTCTGTAGAATGTTGTTGGAGGCCTCCATCAACTGGGATTATGCATCCGTCAACAGGAATATAGTGTAAGCCTCTGTAGTCTGTTCTGTGATAAACATGATGTAGAAATGCCTGCCATCGATGGGTATTTGTCTTCTGTCGATGAAGAAAGTCTCCTTGATAATACATGTTTAGCATACCTGATCGTTGAAAGGCGGTCAGGCAGGACTTATGGTGAAGGCATGTCTTCCACTCCGATGCATCTTGAAAAGGACTCAATTTTGTCAGAGCCTGTTAATAGAGCTCCTTGAGTCATCAATCCTTAAAACTCTTATTTGAGTATAGGAATATGGTGCCGTGTATTAAGCCCAGGCACCCCAAGCTGTGGTTCAATCCACATCATAGATTACTTAGCAGGAGAGTATTCTAGCTGCTGAGAGAGCTGAAGCCGGCGAGAAAATGAATGGAGACTACCAGGGACCACCCACTTTTATAGGCACAGCCCAGGAAGTGAGGTTGTGTGGGTGGTCCCTGGTGTAGAGACTGCTGGAAAAAACTGCCGTGTGAGAGCGCCACCTAAGGGAAACTCCCAGAAGTAATGACGTACTGCAAGAGACCATTCCATGGAAGATCTACTGTTACAGGTGAGTAACCTGTTTTTCTAGGGATGTAGATATGTTGTTCTTATCCACACTTGTTGGCAGACTCCTAGCAGTTCTTCGGGAGGAGGGAGGCAAGATGTACACCTCCTACTTTGGGAACACTGACTGGAGAACTGAGGCCCCAAAACCAGCATCCCAGTGTGACAAGATCGATGTGGTAATGGGTGATGAAGGTGTTTGCTGTCTTCCAGGTAGCAGCCCAACAGATTTCCTGGATAGAGATGTCCTTGGAAGCAGCCACTGATGCAGTGGTATGGTGGGTGGAATGAGCCCTTAGCCCTACGGGAGGCTCCCTACCCGCCAACCTATAGCAGAGATCAATGCATGATGTAATCCATCTGCCAATCATCCACTTTGCTGCAGACCTGCCAGGTGCGGCTTCAGCGTAGATGACAAACAGCTGGCGAAGCTCTCCCTGAACTTCCACCGTCCTCTTCTTACTATAGGACAGCACACATCTCAGGTCCAGAGTATGAAGACTGTACTCAGCATCTGAGGTGTAGTTTGGGTAGAACACAGGCAGAGTCAACACCTGATTAAGGTGAAACTCTGACACCACCTTTGGGAAGAATTTCGGGTGGGGGCACAGGACAACCTTGTCCCTGTGGAAGACCAGATAAGAAGAGTCCACTGAGAGCATCTGGAGCTCCCCAGTCCTTCTGGTGGACATGATAGCCACTACAAGGCAGTCTTCCATGACAAGTGTGACATCTCACACTTGTGCACTGGTTCAAATGGCTTGCCCATGAGTTTTGCCAAAAACCAGCAGTAAATCCCACGGAGGTGGAGGTTCATGCACCAGAGGGGATATGTGATTGAGGCCTTTGGAAAAGCACCAGGCCACCTTCTCCTGTGCTACCGTCTGCTGACCAGCCCATGCCCGGTAAGCAGAGATGGCTGCCAGGTGCACCTTAAGGGTCGAAGACCCCCTCTTTGGACTGAGACCAAAGGTAGTCTAAAATGCTCGCCACAGGACAGGACAAAGGGTCCAGGCCTTTGCCCTGGCACCAAATGGAAAACCTTTTCCATTTGAAGGCATAGCACTTTCTGGTCAACTCCTTTCTGGATGCTTCCACTACTGTGAGAATATCCTCAGAGAGACCCAAAGCCTGGAACTCTAGCCGTTCGGGTACCAGGCTGTCAGGTGCAGAGACTGAAGGTCCAGATGGAATACCTTCCCCTGACTGATTGATATCAGGTCCAGGCATGTTGGAAGATGCCTCGGGAGCCTGTTGCTGAGGCTGAGGTGATCTGGATACCAGAACTGGTGGGGCCAGTCTGGGACTACCAGGATCACCTGCGCCTTGTCCCTCCTCATCTTGAGGAGTGCTCTGTGGATCAAGGGAAATGGACGGAAGGCACAGAAGAGGCTTGGAGTCCACGGCCTCGAGAAGGCAGCCCCCTGCAGCGATCCCCGCTGAGGGGGGTGGGCATGAAATAGCCTCAGCTTGGTGTTTTCACTGGAGGCAAACAGGTCCACCATTGGTTTGCCCCAGTGGAAGAACAGGTTGTAAGCTACCTCTGGATCTAGGAACCACTTGTGGGATATCTTGCCTATGCGGTTGAGAGCATCCAACAGATGATTTGCGGCTCTGCCACATGGATGGCTAGGAGATCTGCCTCCAGTCAGCTCATGAGTGTCCAGATGCGGAGCGCTTCCCTGCACAACAGCCAGGAGTTCGTGCTGCCTTGCTTGTTGAGGTAGTACATGGTCATGGTATTGTCTGTGTGGACTTGAATCACTTGACCCTGAAGCTGCTGAGCGAATGCTGACAATGCTAGTCTGACAGCTCTGAGCTCCGACAGGTTGATACGGTATCGGGAGTCCTCAAGGGTCCAGAACCCATGGGTCCCCAGCCCATGAGAGAGAGGTATCGGTCATGAGGACAACTGTTGGTTTGGGGCAGACAAACAGGATCCCTTCCTGCAGCTGGTCTGGGATGGTCCACCACTGGAGATCATCCCACATCTTCTGGGTCACAGTGATCAGCTGGTCAAAATGACCTAGGCATGGACTCCACTGGGTGGCCAGCTCCCATTGAAAGGGGGGCACATATGCCACCTGGCCCAATGGACCACAGTGGTACAGGCCGCCATGTAGCCCAGAAGGCACAGAAAGTCCCGGCAGGGCGCAAGTGCCCAACTAGAAATGACTGGGCAAAGGAGGAAAGAACCTCTGCCCTGTCCACCATGAGCCGAGCTCTGGCTCGGCAAGAGTCGAGCTCTGCCCCGATGAGGCATATCACCTGAGAAGGCACAAGCTCTGACTTGGCCAAGTTGAGAGCAGGTCTGGAGGGCCAGGTCCCTGGATCTCTCCACCTCTTGCTGGGTTTAACCTGCCAAGAACCAGTCATCGAGGTAGGGGTACACTCTAACACCTCGACGCCTGAGATGGGGCTGCCACCACTGCAATGCATTTGGGGCCGATGACAGGCCAAATGGCATGGCTTGGAATTTGTATAGGGTTCCCTCTGGTCTGAAGTGGAGGAACCGCCGATGTGACAGACGGATTGGGATGTGAAAGAATGCGTCCTGGAGATCCAGCGAGCAGAACCACATGTTTTGCTCCAGGGATGGTATGAACTGGGACAGTTACCATCCTGAAGGTGCATGGCCTGAGATACTGATTCAGGTCATACAGATCTAGAATGGGGCACAACCCCCCGTCCACTTTGGGACCAGGAAGTACCTGGAAATGAATCCTGGGTTGGCTGGAGGATCTGCCACTCGAACCACTGCCTCCTTGAGGCGACCGAGTGTGGGCTGATACTCTCTCCTCCTGTGGGGCGCGGGCTTGTCTGGGAGGGTACTGCTCAAATTTCAGAGGTAGACCCTGGCCGACCGCTTCTAAGACCAACCTGTCCATGGTAACAGCGGACCAGGTGGAAAGAAAATGGCAGAGCTGACCCCTCAAGTGAGGACCTAGAGCTCACGTGTTGGGGATGGGGTGGCACTGTCCCATCACTGGGCAGGCTTGGAGGAAGAGGGTCCAGGGCCTGAACCCTGATCTCCCTGTCTGCGGGCTGGAGGAAGCCCAGACCTGGGCTGAGGGTGCCAAGCCTGTGCCTGCTGTTGCTGCCCACCATGAAAGGAGGGCTGCTGGGCTGCAGGAGCAGGGTGCCAAAAAGGTTTTTTCCTTTTCTGCTGCTTCTTGGTGCCAGGGGCACTTTGAGCAGAAGTGGCAGAGTCCAAGGTGGCACTGGACTGCTCGATTCGCTGAAGGTGACCATCCACACCTGGGCCGAAGAGATCGGTACCCAGGAAAAGAACGTCAGTGAGTTTGTGCTGGGTATCTGCCATGAAGGTGGAAAGCCTCAGCCAAGCCCTGCGGCGTGAGGCAACCGTGGCTGCCACCGAACGGGCGCAAGGGTCCCCAAGGTCCAAAGCCATCTGAAGTTGTTGCTTGGCAGCAGCATGGCCCTGGAACCGGACCTGCTTAACCGTAGTCTGAAGGTCTGTGGGTAGGTGCAGAAGAACTTCCTCTAGGGAGCCCAACAGGGCATGGGAGAAGTGTGCCATGATAACGGCCACGCTCGCCTGACGGAGGCCTAGAGAGGAGGCTGCGTAGACCTTCCTGGCCATGTGGTCAGGAGGTCTATCAGTGTCAGCAGAGCTGCCTGTGTGTCTGAACAATGAGGTAGACATCAACCCCTCGGCCGAGGGGTGTTCAGTGAACCCTGAGAGGGACCCGATGGACACCACATACTTGCGGGCCATCCAGGAAGACAGTGCTGGGCAGGAGGCAGGATGCTGCCAGAGCTCCAAGGCCAGGCCAACAATGGCTTCAGCCACAGGAAAGGCTTCCATGGGAGAATCCCCTCTTTCAAGAATATCTGCAAGAGGGTACTCCGCCCTTTTTTGGACAGGCTCCAGGGGCATCCCATGGATTCGGAGATGAGACAGAGAATCCCTTGAAAAGATGAAGGGCCCTCCTCTGTCAACAGACTACTGACAGACTCGTTGTTCTGTGAGTGAGAGTGTAAGTCGGTGTCTTCTGTATCTGAAGACTCTGTATAGATCGGATGGCCACCAAGGTCCCTTTCAACACACCTGGGGTGATCTGGTGTAAGGGTGACCAACAACCTATGTAGGAGTCCTGAAACCCCTCCTGAAGGCTGTTTAGGCAGCGGCTCCACCATGATCGGCGGAGAGACTGATTTTGGCCAAACCGAAGTGGGTTTGGCCAGCTCCGTGGGCGGGGGAATTGATATGACCGGTTCTGAAGGAGTCTGCTTCGGCCTAGGAGGCGAAAGCCAAGTAATGGCCAGAGTAGAGACCGTGGCGCCGGCTTCTGTCTGGACAGAATCAGCTGCTGCCACATCAAATCCTCATAGCGTCGATGTAGTTTCTGTGGAAGCCTCTCCTCATCTGAGGAGGACAAGGATGACTGATGGCATCGCCTCTTTTTAGAGCACTTAAGCGCCCTGGTACAATAGGTGGGGAGTCCTAGATCTGGAACCTCAATTTGGACTGGCCAATTCGGTCACTCAGGAGACACTGGGGGAACCAGTGATTTACCCAGATCAGGGACCAGTTCCTTGATGGGATTCCCAGCTGGCTGGGTCTCCTCATCAGGAAGAGGCAGGACCGGAGTCCTTGTCAAGGAGTCATCGGCCTCATTGGGCGACAACAGGTCGATGAGATCAAGAATGATCTTAACCTCATCAATTGAGACCTCAGTTGACTGGCCAGATGGCAGGGCCGAGAAGCCAGTGGCTGAGGAAGCAATGTTGACCGAAGTAGACACTGCCGGCTCCTGGGACCAAGATCACTCGTGATCCCAAGAGCGTCTTCGCTGAGATGAAGAAGACTTTGGATCCTTTTCCCTTTTATGGAACCAAGAGGAATGTAAGCCCGCAGGTCCCATGCCTTTAGTGGGGAGGGACTGACACAGCTCTCAGAAAGAACCCAAAAACATGGAGTCCAGATTGAGGTGAACAAAAATCGATCAAGAAGATGATTCCGCAGCCCGCGCCGCTTCTTCTTTGAAGGCCTTCATCTTTTCCAGCTGCTCGGTGACCCCGGCACACGAGATCGCCCACTGGGCCACTTTTGATTTCACCAGAGGATTCCGTTCTGGCCTGCCCAACTAAGTGTGAGATGATCGTGAGGACGTTCGGGTGGAAAAGCGAGACACATCATAGTCTGATGTCCTGGCTGACACCCAAGCAGTAGACACACATGGTATGCGGATCAGTGCGTGACAATTTTTGGCCACATGGACATCGGCAAAATCCGGGGGAAGATTCATCTTCCATGACGGAATAACAAAGAGCACAGTCGCTAGCTCGAGCGAGCCTAATTTTCGGAATAACCGAAGGTTTAGAAGCCAGGGCCTACAAAAAGCAATCGCAAAGAGAAGGCAACCTGAATCTTCCAGCGGAAAGGAAGATCTGGCATCATGGGGCAGAGCCGAGAGGTATACCACCCAGGTGGGTGGGAGAAGCCCGCTTAAATACCTGCCGGCGAGATTTAAAGGGGAAAGGGACATGCCAACAAGTGTGGATAAGAACAACATATCTACATCCCTAGAACCTTATGTTTAGGTCTGGGACTTGTACATAAAGACAACAAATACAATCTCAGAGGTCACAAGCATCAGCTTATGGAGCCAATTTTGAGATCTGAACTCAGGAAACATTTGTTTCTTTCAAGGGTGACTAGATTATGGAATCAGCTCCCAGAAGAAGTTATGACGCCCACCAGTCTGGCAACTTTCAAACTTAAACTCGATGTATTTATTCATGGGAACAAAACTGGTATTTTCCACTGAGCAGTGGGGGGCAACCACATGGGTCCTGGCCTCCTGTTGCCCTATATCCAAAGTATATTAAACTGAAGTAGATTATATTAGCAGGCAGGCTACAGAGGTATGTGTAGCAGCTGGTGAACCCAGACCAAACAGTCTTCATACAGGGTAGACTGTTTCAGGATAATATATGTAGGGTTTTAAATATTTTTTCATCCCAGTGTCACTCAAAGACTGTACAATTAGCCCTGTCGTTAGATGCCAAAAAGGCTTTTGATAGGGTGAGGTGGAAATACCTTAAAGGTGTACTTCAAGCCATTAACTTTGGTCCTGGTTTCCTGGCATATATCTATGCACTTTATCAGTGCCTGGAAGCAGTGGTTAAGGTAAATGGTGTTAACTTGGAAAGGTTTCCTTTAGCCCAGGGCGCCAGACAGGGTTGCCCCTCTCCCCTTTACTATTTGCACTTTGTATAAAGCCTTTGGCTGTAAAGAATCAGGAAGTGAGAGACATCACTGGGGTGAAGGTGGCGGGCGAATGTCATAAAATATCCTTATACGCTGATGATGCCCTTTTATTCATTAGTAACCCTGAGACCTCAGTCCTGGTGCTTTTGGATCTTTTACAAAGTTATAGGTAATACACTGGACCTGGTACTATCGAACGGAAGGCCATGATGGAACTAAGGGTGGAAGACCCACTAGCTGGGGGAGACCATCAATTGGTGTGGTTCACGTTCAGGTTCAGTAGGGAGTTTGTAGGCTCAGGAACGAGAGTGGTGGATTTCAGCTGGGCAGACTTCAGGAGGATGCGGGAAATACTGCAAGGGTGACTAGAAGGGATTAGGCCAGAGAAGGATGTACAACATAAGTGGGATATCATTAAACTTGGTCTAACAGAGGCTGCAGAGCCTTGCACCAGGACTCTGAGCAAGAAGAGCAGAGCCAAGAAGCCATGTTGGCCAAACAGTAAAATGCTGGAGGGAGTTAAGGCTAAGAGAGCTACGTATTGGAGATTCAAGAGGACAGGGAGGGGGAAGAACAGGGAGGTGTATGTGAGTTGGTCCAAGGAGGTAACCAAGCTGGTTAGGGAAGCAAAGGCTGCCAGGGAGCTAAGGCTGCCTCAGGGCATTAACGGAGGGGAGAAGGACTTTTTTAGATACGTGAGGGAAAAAAGAAAGTGCAGGGACCAATAGTGCAGATCAAGAGGGGTGAGGGATGGGTTGAAAAGGGAGAGGAACAAGCAGAAGCACTGAATGAATACTTCTGCTCTTTGTTCATGCAGGAGAAGGGTGGTCCACTACCTCCGTGGACTGGGAACATGGGGTCGGGGAGGAGGGGATGACTGATGGAATGACTGAGGTGAGTAGAGTACTAGAGGATCTGAAGATACTAAGGGTGGACAAGATACCAGGTCCTGATGGCATTCACCGCAGGGTGCTGAGGGAGATGGCGGAGGTGTTGGCCAGGCCACTGGTGGATCTGTTCAGCACCTCCCTGGACATGGGATGTGTGTCACAGGACTGGAGGATGGCCCAAGTGGTACCTATACACAAGGGCAGCCCATGGGATGAGACAGACAAATACAGACCTGTCAGTCTCACTTCCATAATGGGTAAACTCATGGAAGCGATACTGAAGGAGAGACTGGTGTCGGAATGGCCTCCAGGATGGGCAGTAGCAGCATGGGTTCATCTCGGGGAAATCATGTCAGACCAATCTAATAGAGTATTATGACTGGGTAACAATTGAGCTGGATAAGGGCCACACAGTGGCCGTCCTATATTTGGACTTCAGCAAGGCATTTTACTCAGTGCCTCATGGGTGGCTATGGGGGAAACAGATATCCATGGTGGTGGGGGTGAAGCTGGTTAACTGGATTGTGAACTGGCTGAAGGGGAGTCAACAAAAAGGTGGTAGTGGGGGGCTGTCAGCACCTAGGCCAGTGATGAGTGGAGTGCTGCAAGGCTCTGTGCTGGGTCTGGTGCTGTTTGAGCTACTCGTATCACATATCTCACATGGAGTTGAGAGCAGGATCAGTCTGTTCGCAGATGATACTAAAATGGGGGCGGTAGTGGATGAAGTTGACGGGTGGAAACAACTACAGGGGGACCTCATCAAACTGGAGGAGTGGTCGGCGGGCGGCAGCTGGGCTTTAATGCTAAGAAGTAAGGTTATGCACTTTAGGGGCCAAGAACCCGAGGAGGGAATACTGGTTGGGGAGTGTGGGGCTGGGGGTCACTGAGGAAGAGAAGGACTTAGGGGTGATAGTAATGGAGAGCATGAACAACTCTGCTCAATGCAGGAAAGCTGCAGCTAAGTCTAATAGGATGCTGGGGTGTACTGCAAGGGAATTCTTGTCCAGGCATAGGGAAGTGATCCTGCCCTGCTACAGGTCCTTGGTCAGGCCATACTTGGAGTACTGCATGCAGTACTGATATACGTATCTGAAGAAGAATATTAGACTGCTAGAGGGGGTGCAGCAAAGGGCGACAAAAATGATACAGGGGATGGAAGGCAAAACCTACGAGGACAGGCTGAGGGATCTGAGTTTGTACACCCTGGAGGAGAGGCGGGATATGATTGAAATGTTCAAGTACTTGAAGGGCATCAACAAATCTAGTGCTGATGGGTTATTTAAGCTGAGGAAGGGAAGGGACATGAGAAGGCATGGGCTAAGATTGGAGGGGCAGATTTAGGAGAGAGATGAGGAGACATTACTTCATGGTGAGGGTGGTGTCCAAATGGAACGCCCTACCAGAGGGAGTGATTTCATGTAAGAGAGTGGGTAGCTTTAAAAGGGCATGGGACAGGGCATGGGGGAAGAGTCTGGGTAAGTAGTGCTGAGAACTTCCTGGAGGTGAGAGTGGGGGAAGGGGTGGGG
Organism: Neoceratodus forsteri; assembly: GCA_016271365.2. Lineage (NCBI taxonomy): Eukaryota > Metazoa > Chordata > Ceratodontiformes > Ceratodontidae > Neoceratodus > Neoceratodus forsteri. The sequence goes on from CM057455.1 coordinate 1,558,584,532, forward strand.
CAGCTGCAATCTAGGGGTGCTAGCTGCGCACCCGAGCAGACTTGATAGACCATGAGGGACATTTCTGCTGGTAGATTCATATGCTCGTATAATAGGGTCTCCTGGTATAAAGCTAATTACCATATTTCTTCAAACTGAAGTCACCCTCAATTTATAGACACCCTCGTATTGTAGTTGCAGACAAAAAATTTTTTTCTAATGATAGCTGCCCTCGTTTATAGGCCACTGCATATCACTAGAAGGAGAGACTATTAGTGAGTGTTAGCGAGTGTGGTAGCACTCTGTTAGCATTGCTAACAGTAATCCTCACCCCCCCCCCCAATCATGTTAACAGCCCAATCACCTGAAAGAAACAATACTTGCATCATTTTAAAATGTAGCATTTACTTCAGAAGCTTAAAATGACATTCTGGTAGGTTCACACACAAAAATAAAATAAAAAGCTCATGGTTGAAATTAATTCAGAACAGTCACTGATCACATGCACAGTTTAGTCAAGTTCATTGTCACTATCTGGCTCCCTCTCATTTGATTCATCATCACTGCTCATAAAGTACAGTTACGTAACAACTTACCGTAACAGTAGATCTTCGAGAACAGCTCTTGCAGCAGGTTATACCATAAAGACTAGAGCCGGCAGGTGCCAGGACATCACGGAAAAATTCTAGCTAGCAATATCCAGCGGGGGACCGCCCCTGATGTCAGCCTTGGCCCCGATATGTGGCATCATACAAAAGGGGAGGTCCCCCAGTTCTCCCACCGAAGACTCTCGGCATAAAGGTAAATTCTGAAGAGGAGACAGAGGATCCACTTCGAAAAGGAAGACCGATGAAAATAATAATCTGACTGCATCTGAGATGCCAAGTCTGAAGACCAAACCTCCTGAGGGGAAGGAAGGTGGGAAGGAAACTACCTGCTGCAAGAGCTGTTCTCGAAGATCTACTGTTACGGTAAGTTGTTACGTAACTGTTCCATCTTACTTCGAGAAACAGCTCTTGCAGCAGGTTACACCATTAGGACCGATTCCCAAGCAGTAAGGGAACAAAATACCCTGATCAGGAGGAGGATAGGAAGGATACTGGAGTGAACCAAAATTAGGACAAAAGTCCTTGAAGAACTGCCAGGCCGAAACCAGCTCTATGCCTAGAAGCAATGTCCAAACTGTAATGCCTGATAAAGGCATGTACATTGCTCCAAGTAGTGGCCACGCAAATGGCTGACGTGGAGATGTTCTTAAGCGCTGCGAAAGAGGTAGCCACCCCCCTCGTGGGATGTCCTTTCACTGATCCCAGTAAAGGCTTGTTGTGCTTTTGGTAACAGAACATGATGCATTGGACCAGCCACTTGGAGAGAGTTTGCTTCGATATAGGTGCTCCTTGCATCCTGTGAGCAAATGATAGGAAAAGCTGATCTGACCGGCGATGGGACTTGGTTCTGGTTAGATAGTACCTGAGGATCCTGTGCACATCTAATGTGTGCAAGAGAGCTTCCCTTCTGTTAGAGTGGTTGAGATAGTACACCGGAAGGTCAATATCCTGATTGAGAGTTAAGGTTGAAACCACCTTGGGAAGAAACTTAGGATTTGCTCTTAAGGACACTCTGACCTTGTGAAAAACCAAGTAAGGTTCTTTACACATGAGTGCATGAAGCTCAGAAACTCGTCTGGCGGAAGTAACTGCAACTAAAAATAGCGTCTTCCAAGACAGAAGATGCAGCTCGCAATCCATGACTGGTTCAAATGGGGGCAGCGTGAGCTGCTCTAGGATGAAATCACAAGGGGGAATCGGATCCTTGATAGGAGGTCTCAAATGGAGGATGCTGCGCAGGAAAGTGCAGGAGGCCTCTAGCTGTACTAGAGACCTCTGTCCTACTGGGGAATGGTATGCCGAAATGGCACAGAGGTGTACCTTAATGGAGGAATAGCAAGCCCTGATTCATACAGGGATAGGAGGTAGTCCAGCACTGACTTTTCAGAGCAGTCAAGTGGGGCTAAGCCACGGGCCTGAGCCCAAAGACAAAACCTGCGCCATTTCATGGCATAGGTGGCATGAGTGGAGGGTTTTCTTGCTGCTACTAAGACGTTTGCCATATCCTGCGAAACCCCGTGTTTAAGGACTGCTATGTTCTTAGGAGCCAGGCGTGCAGTTCAGTGACCTGAGGTTCGGGTGGACCAGGAAACCTGCTTCCTGGGACAACAGGTGTGAGCTGGCTGGGAAAGGAAATGGTGGTTCCTGGGCCAGTTGGTGCAGGAGTGGGAACCAAATTTGTCTGGGCCAAAAGGGCACCACTAGGATCATTGATGCTCCCTCCTCTCAGAGCTTCAGTAAAACCCTCTGGATCAAAGGGAAGGGCAGGAAAGCATAGAGAAACCTGCCCGTCCAGGAGAGGGACAACGCATCTCGCCAGAAAACACCAGGCCCTGGATCTAGCAAGCAGAAATTGGGCAGTTTTGCGTTGGATGGGGACATGAATAGGTCTAAATCTGGTGTCCCCCATCTATGGAACAGATCCTCTACTACTCCTTGCAGCAGTTCCCATTTGTGAGCCTTGGCCTGAGACCGGCTCAGGCAATCTGCGATGGTGTTGACCACTTCAGGAACATGAACTGCAGTAATCTCCATGCTGTGTTGTAATACCCAATCCCACACCCTTTTTGCCTCCCTGCAAAGAGGGTACGAGTGGGTGCCTCCTTGCTTGTTGATATAGTGCATCACTGAGGTATTGTCTGTTTGTAACAGTAGGAGACCTGGTGTGATCGCTGACTGAAAGGCCTGTAGAGCATACAGGACTGCCCTAATTTTGAGGATGTTGATGTGGAGGTGAGACTCCAGGGTTGACCAAGATCCCTGGGTCCTGACTCTGTCCAGCTGGGCTCCCCAAACAGGCCCTGAAGCATCTGTGGAGAGAGTCAGAGTTGGGGCAGGCGCTAAAAAAGGGGACTCCTCTGGAAAGGTGCTCTGGTATGAGCCACCATTGTCAATCTTGGGTGATGGCATCCATGATCTGGACTGGCTGATGCAGTTGATTCTGCTTTTGGTCCCATTGAGCTTGAAGCATCCATTGGGTAACCCTCATATGAAGACGAGCTAGGGGAACCGTCGTGATGGCCACCACCATGTGCCTGAGCAAGCAAAGAATGGTCCTGGCTGGGACAGACTTCTTTTCCATCATGTCCCTTATGAGACTGGACTGGATGCATTCTTCTTAGGTACTGCCGGAGTGGAATGCAGGCATTTCCATGCTGCCTTGGTGACATCCATAAATGTATCCACCAGCAGTGGGGCCATCACAGGCTTAGGATCTTTTTGCCTGAGGTACTGAGCAAGGTGTTGTCTTTCGGGGTCTAAGTCTTCTGTGTCCCACCCCATATTCTCTTGGATGTACCTCATGATATCGGAAAGAGAGGGATCATCCGGTGGTGACCTGGGTAGGTCTTGTGGGTCGGGTGAAGGGAGGCTGATCGGAGAAGGTGACCTGGAAGTGTCTGAAGTGTTCGGCCTTGAGTCATCCCCTGGCGGAGTGAGACATCTGCCTCTGGGGCGTCTAGGTGGGTGGTCGCTGGGAGACCCGGAGGGGGGTCTTCTCCTTTCTTGTGACCTGCCCCTAGGAGGTGGGTGTAGCCGGGTCAGGCGTCGGCTCTCGGGGCAGTCTGACATCCTCAGTGTCACCTGTCTGGTTGTCTTCCGGGGAACCCCGGTGACCGGTGTCAGCCGGTGTAGGTAAGGCTGGTGTCGGTTCTTTGGCCCATTTAGTGGGCTTTGGGTCAGTCACCCATTTGGGCTCTGAGGTCCACTTAAGTGATGTCAGCTCAGTCGTCTTTCTTGGAGGGGCATCCGGTCCTCTTGAAGGTTGGGAAACCGAATGGTGGTCAGAGTCCCAGCGTCGGTCTAACACGTCAGCGCCCTGCTTCAGGGCCAGTTTAAACTTGTGCCAGTTCAAGGCCTCGGGCCTGGCTGTAGAACCGGACATCCAGCTGTCCTTCTTCATCTTAAGAGGCTGAAGGGAAACTGTGCTCGAGCCTCCTGAAGATCGTATCTTTACTGGAGGGGGCTGAGAGCGAGCCTGGGAGGGGGACCTATCCGACATCATGGAGCTGGAACTGGCCCTGGCCCTGGATTCCAAGCCCTGACTTGGGGATCTGACTCTGTCCTTGTCCCGGTGCTTTTTGCAGTGTTTCCCGGACTTATGGTGGGAAGATCCCCCCTGGAGGAAGGGTCTTTCTCCAAAGCTTTTAATTTGTCTTCTTGAAGAAACCCCTGGAGAGCTTTTTGGCAGCAGATCCTGGTCCTGCTGTTGAACTGATGGCAAATGGAGCAGGCCTTGATGTCGTGCTCTGGGCCTAGGCACAACACGCAGGCCATGTGTCAGTCTTTAAACGGGAACTGTTTGCCGTAAGCGCACTTTGAGGGGTGTCCTTCGATAGAAGGATTCGGAGAAGAAGACATTTGGGTGATTTTTAATAAGAAAATACTTGATTTTGAGCATCGTTCATCTACTAGTGGTGTCTGTGAAGCCAATGCTGGCAAGTCGACAGCGGGAAAAAAACTGAGGGATGCTGGGGGACCTCCCCTTTTGTATGATGCTGGACGTCAGGGATGGTACCCCGCTGGATAGTGCTAGCTAGAATTTTTCCGTGGGGTCCTGGTGCCTGCCGGCTTCAGTCCTAATGGTGTAACCTGCTGCAAGAGCTGTTTCTCGAAGAAAGATCAAACTGATCTTGTTTACCAGTACCTTCACAGATTAACACCTGGAGTCATTGCTGAAGTTCGTCCCGATATTCACTGGCCACATCATCTTCTTTAAAGCAGTCGATTTTGTTTGGGTAGACAGCAGTGATCCCACAGACCTCGAAAGACTTTATAATCACCTCACGTGATACTGCTGACCAAGCCTGCTTCACCCACTCTACAATCTGTGGGCCGTGAAGGGGCTCGAGGATTGCTGGCTGGAGTCAACTCTCTGGGACCAACAGCAAGCCACACATCATAGCACTCTCTATAATTTTGTTTAAACGGTGCGTTCACGACACGTCCACCGGCTGCAAAAGTTTTGTACAGCCCCCAGGTATAGCTGCCATGATCGTGTTTTTTTTTTTTTGGCAATTGCTTTAACTTCAGGGCAGATATGACACCTGAAGGTGTCCCACACGAGTAGGCGCTTTCCAAAATGAAATTCCTCCCCACACTGTCTGAAGTCATTGGCTAGTGATGTTGGTGTTCATCCAGCCATTTGTGCACACAGAAATTACAACCCCACTGACACTGGCAATGTCCTTAGGTGTTCATTTATCCTTTAAAACCATAAGAGGGGGTGGCTTTCAGCCATCTGCTAGGGCAGCAAGACAAACCATAAGTCTCTGCTTGTCATGTCCTGTCCTGTCATTAACAGAGGAACTGATTTTGCACCGATCTGATCAATTGCACGTTCCCCCGCATATCTGCCCATATAGCTGTTTCATCCATATTTCCTATTGCAGATGGGGGTACGTGGAATGTCTGGGTCTGTTTGGAGCAGAACGCAATAAATTCTACAACTTTCGGAACACAGTCCTTCAGGAGTTTCTGACCTACAGTTGTGCGCTGACACATAGTGAATCCCCAGCAAGATAGGAATTTGTCCACCCAGCCACGGCTCGCTTTGAACTCAGGGTTCGTTATGAGAGAGGAAGCTTTGAGGGAGATTGTCTAGCGGGTTACCTGAAGATGGCGTTCTCGTTGCTGGGCGATCCTGTTGCGCCTGGGTTATGCCCTTTTTACCCCATATATGTCTTACACTATATCTCTGGTCTATTATATTGCTATTTTACACTAACATTATAGATTTAGCACACATTGTATAAGCATGAGTGCTAGAAATGTGCTTTGCTGCTAATATATGCTAATGTACTATGCATGGTTCATTTATACCGCATTATATTACATTTATCTAGATTATGTTTGTTTTTCATATATAGTTGACCTAATCACTGCTTAGATGTCTTTGAAGGATCATCAGTGATTATTATGTACTTATACTCTCATATAATTGTATGTATGTACACTCAGGCACATATGCCATGTGCAATATAGCTTTGTAAGCAATTCTCTATTTTTACTAACAAGAGACAGATTCCTTGTTTAGTCTATCATCTAAGCACATGTAGATTGGAAGTGTCAGCATTTCTCTTTGTCTAAGGTTTATGCTCTAGAAGCATTATTTCTTATACTCATTAGTATTCTGTTTCCTAACTAATTATCCAATAGAGAACGTATTGTGCAACACTGTTTATAGTTCAGAACCAATACATATGGTTGTGTGCATCACTAAACTAGTTCTTATCTTAGTATATAAAACACTGTCTTGCCAGTTTCTCACTCTCTAGAAGCTTTGTACGTACAAATAGACTGGCAAGTCACCCTTATCAGTGAGTTATTATCCTGCTTGGCTGTGAGTATAATAACAATACTTTATTTATGACTACTTGTGAGTGTTATCTCTGGCTAACATTGTAGACATAGAACGAATCTGATTTATTACTTTAGCAGTTAGTCTTCTAACTGACATCCATGTGGCAAGCTGGGCTTCTTCAGTGGGGAATGCAGCTCGCTGCCCAGCACCGTGGAGTCATTGCGCTTAAGGTCATTTCCAGCACAACCTTCCTCCTGTAGATTCTCCTTGAAGTGAGTAATGCTTTTACGCCAGTCTCTGATCTGCTTCTTATTGACCCAGAGAGATACGGCCACTGGTCGTTTGCCCTCTACCTCAGCTCGTTTTGCTGCTTGGAGCTTGAACTCCAAGTCATACGCCTTGCGTTGTGGCATGTTGTGGTGTGGTGGTAGTTTCACTAGCAGGTCAGCACTGAAATTAACAAACAAGGCAATCAGCTGTATGGGCTACAGCAGCTGTTTGTGATTGAAGCCGCCCTCGATTAATCACCGCCCTCGAATTTAAACCGCATGCTAAAACTGAATTTCTTAATTGAAACCATGGTTTCAATATGAAGAAATACAGTACACTAAATCTGAAACACTCCTTTTAAGTGGCCAACTCTCCTCAGTCCATAGGGTAGGTTTTCCATTTGCCTGGGCCAGGAAGAATATCATACGCTACTTGGGGGTCCGCATCACCCTGACAGTGGGTGAATTATTTAAGCTGAATTGTGAAAAGTTGATGGGAAATACTGATGTGGATTTAAACAAGCATTTGTCAAGGTCAAATGTTGTCTCACTGCCATTGGCATTGGTAGTGCAGGAATTAGAGATGCATAATAGGAATGGCAGAGAAGTATTGAACTGACGCCAACCTCACCCCCACCCTGCAGAGACACATTTTCAACATAGGCATTTTGGGACCTCCACTAATTAACAGTGGCACTGTGATTTTGTTAATCTGTCCCAAAAGTTGATTTCCCACAGTGACCACGCCATTGTGCGCCACAGGTGTGAAAACACATTTTGGGCAGGATGTGAAAAATGACAGCTGTACTGTTCATAAGGAGGTGTGAAAAAATGCCAGTGTTGAAAATCTGGCATGAAAATATTGCAAATTTACGAAGTTACAAGGGTACGTGGAAACTGCACAACACATGCTTGTAACGCAGTCATTTTTTGGAGTTTTTTTCACCAAATTTGCAACATAGGCTTTTTGAGAGCCCACCTAATGAACAGTGGCACTGTCGTTTCATTAATCAGTCCCAAAAGGTGACCATGAAATCACCTTTCCGGACTGAATGATGCCATGACTGTGACTGAATTCCCAATAACCCCATGTTGAAAATTTGGTACCAGAATTCCCCAAAATGCCCAAGATATGCACCAAAGTTGAAAAAACCCTATTTATGCCATTATACAGCTTACCAAAATTTCTTCAGTTTGCAGTCAGCTTTGAAGAGTGCAGACATGTTCCCGGTCCACTGAAGATCATCGCACTGTACTCCAGAGGTAAGTATGGGGTGAGGGGAAGGCAGGGTGCGCAGAGGGTGTGCGTGGTTTGGGGGAGAGGCCACCGACTTGACGAGGGGCCATTTTCTGTTTTACAGGTTTTAAAAAAGAAAAAAATCGTGTGAAGGTTTTTTTTTACAGGAGTATTGTACGCTGGGATGGGCTCCCAGCGTGCCTGCCTGAGGCATTTTTTGGGGGCTGTAGTCGTGAGGATTGGGCACCCCATTGTCACATACCGAGGGGGCAAGAGCTGAGGGGATTTGGCACCCCTCGCACACAACAATGGGGACATTATGCCAATAGGAGGGCCTCTGCCGGCAGATTGAACTGGGAACGGGGAAATGAAGCCGATAGGGATTGGGCAAACCGTCAGCAAAGAAAGACTGTTGGGGGGCACATGATGCCGAGGGGGACTGAGCACCCCCTCAGCACACAGTTGAAATGGGGGGAGGGACATTATGCCGACGGGGAGTGGGCTCCCCTGTCGGTGCATGAACTGGTCGAGGGCATGCCGATGGGTGATTAGGCACCTGAAGTCGGCATTGTGGCGGGGCGGTGGCAGTCACTGCCGCCATAATTTGGAAAGCTTCAACAGGAAGGGCATGTTGGGAGTATGATGATTGTGCCGCTGCATGACGAGCTTGCTCTCATTGTAGCGCACTTTTCTAGATGGTGGCAATACTACGTATTGCCTGCATGCTGGCTTATTGGGAAATGAGGGACGCACCTACTGATGCATGTCCTGCATTCGCCCACATGACTGCACCTCCAAATCTACTACTACTGCAATATGTTGGCTGGTGCGCAAGCATGAGCCAACATAAAAAGGTAGTCTCTGCTCCCATTTTCCTTATTGGGTAGAACAGAAGCCCTAAAAATGAATGTTCTTCACAGATGTCTGTTTTTATTTCAGTCCCTTCCTTTGGGAATCCCTAATCACTTTTGGAAGAGGGTAAACAAGCATCTGAAGAAGTTTTTGTGAGACAGCAGAAGGCCAAAAAGTGAGAGGAGACTGACAATTTCCCGAGAGGGGGGAGGCCTAGGCCTTCCCTATTTTAAGTTATACTATTTGGTGGCCCAAACTGCTGGTGACATGGGCCCAGCAGAGGGCAAACTCAAGATGGTATGGAATGGAGGTTGGAAATGATTTGCCCATTCCTCTTTACTATATTCCTAGTGTGAAAATTACCCCCCCGCTAAAGGCAAAAATAACTAACCGCTGGTTTCATTTGATATCAGTCTTACAAAACATTAGAGTACTTTCAGGTACCCCTAATGACATAAGCCCCCTCATGTTAATTACTGGGGAATTACCTTTTACCGGGATTTAGGGACAGGAGGTTCAAGCATTGAAATGCGAATGGGCTTATAAGATATGAACAGCTCATAGAGGGGAACACTGCATCACATTCCAATACCTCTGTACAAAATATCACTTAGGCAAGATAGATTTCTTCTGATTTCTGCAAGTACGTTGCTACCTAATGGATGCCCATAGACTAAACCAAGGCACGAGGGACAGACCCTCCTGGAAGGAATTTTTATTTTGGTCTGTATGCCCAAAGGATGGGACTATATGTCCCTCCTGGAAGGAATTTTTATTTTGGTCTGTATGCCCAAAGGATGGGAATATATATATATATATATATATATATACATATATACGTATATCTCGAATATGTGCAATATATTGTTGGAGAGCAGGGGGACAGATATGGACCACATTAAAACTAGATGGCAAAAAGAAGCAGGGGTTGCTGTCACCGAGGACCAGTGGCAGGTTTGCCTCCTGGGGTGGCGGGTCTCAGCCTCTCAGAGCTGGAGAGAGTATCGATGGAAAATCATAACTAGATTTTCCTATGTCCTGGCTGTCGCAAAGCACTTTAGTACAACCACCACAGATCACTTCTGGAGAAAGTGTGGCACCATAGGAACACATTACCACATTTTGTGGTCATCTCCTGTGGTGGCTGATTATATAATCAGATAAGAACTTTGTAGAATTGGGGGGGGGGGGATTGAAATGCCAGAGAATTTCCAGTACTATATCCTGGGGGTGCAGGTTCCGGAGATCACCACACATAAAGGAAGAGAGGTCTTTCAGTGCATGGTCCTCACGGCCTTGAAGACCTTTAGTGCCCATTGGTTGAATCCAGACGGCCCAAGGCTGCTTGAATGGAGGGAAAGGATCTGTCATATTTTTTGTATGGAATGGCTTATGCGAAGCTTCGCCTGGCTGAAGAAAAATTCACAGAGGCATGGCGAGCCTGAATAAATTATATCACTCATGAAATCCCACGTGAGAATGAAGACAATTAGGATGGGATGGTTAGGTGGGGGGAAAGTTGGGGGCCACTGTGGTAGTATGTTTTGGGTTTATTCTAGAGCTATGCTTTTGTAAGGGATGCACACGCCCACATTCGTTTTAATTGTTGATTAAGTTATGAATATACATATTTTAACAGTGTTTTGATTGTTGTTTTTCATTAGTAAAACATGCTGTCATCAGGTCATCTGTAAACTATGGCCATGCAAGTGGTCATTTAGGTCACTTATCCTGGGTGGCCTGTAAAAATGAATGAAAAGTGGCTGTCATACTTAAGGTGGATTTAATTTTGCCTGTAACAGAATAGCAGACAAATAACACCTAATGGTGCAGATCAAAGACTCTAGCTCATCATGGGACTTTTTGACAACTTTTGTAATGGACTAGCATCCTGAATCTGGACTCATTTATTCTGTGGTTGAATTAACCAGGTTTAAAAGTCATCCACCCTATATTAACCTTGGATTTGAAGATAATTTTCTTTCTAGATCTGATGACAGTGTTTTGTATAATGGATTTAAATAAAGCTGCGTTTAAAAAAAAAACAACAGAATCCCAAAATTCTGAATAAAATGCAGCAAACATGGGATGACTGACTCCTTTGATCATAAAGTAGGTATAGACCGAAATATTGTCAGAAGGAAAATTAAGTAACAGGCTAACAAATTAGTGCTGCTGCTTTAAGGTAGGCTGTTCTTTTTGTTAGAGCTAGAACAGCTATGGATCTAGACATAGAAACATTGCAATGATGGCAGAAAAAGATCAGAGGTCCATCCAGTATGCCCAAGTTCCCTATAATCTATGGAACCTACCTCCAGGGTACTAACCCTCCCAGTCATCTCTCTATTCTCCTCCCTGGTCCTGTCGCCCCTGGTAACCACTATTCCCTTCATTATGTCCCAGCACTGCTTGAATCCTGTGACTGTTTTCACACCCACGCTTCAGCCGACAGACTGTTCCAAGGTTCCACCACCTTTTCTGTTAAGTAGTACTTCCTCACATCCCTCCTGAACCTACCTCATGTGAATTTCCATTTGTGTCCACGAATTGGTATTCAGGCTAAATAGTTCCCAGCAGTTCACTTTGTTAATTCCTTTAAGGAACTTGAAGGTCTCTATCACATCTCTCCTCTCCTTTCTGGTCTCCAGTGAGTACATATTTAGTGCCTGACATAGTGTCCAGACATAGAGGCTACTTAGTTGTTACCATAGTTATGTGGATGTGAACTAAATACTAGTAGTAGAATGATGGTTACAAGTCAGTACTATCTATTTTTAATTACCTAGATTCAGTTCATTGTCCACACTTCTGCAGACTCCTAGCAGTCCTCAGGAAGAGGAGGCACAGCACATACCACAGTTTAGGCAAAAAGAGACTGGAGGACTGAAGACCCCAAATCACCATGACAACTAAGCAAATTGATGCTGTAATGGGAAATGAATGTGTGCACATTCAACCAGCCTTTCATGTTTCAGAAACTGGAATACACCTGGAGCAGCAATAGAGACAACAGTGTGCCTGATGGAATGAACCTTCAACCACACAGGTAGGTCATTCCAGCCAGCTTGTAACCTGGAAGGATGCAGGAGATTATCCACAAGTAAATCATCTGCTTGGCTGCTGGTCTGCCTAGGGTGGTGGCAGCATATGTGGCAAACTACTGGCGAGCCTCACCAACAAATTGCAGCATATGCTTCTGGTACCAGCGCAGAACACTGAGAACATCTAGCATTAGTAGTTTTGCTCAGTCTTCTGAAGCTTCAGGAAGAAGTTAGTTAGAATGAGTGCCTTATTCAGGTGAAACTCAGAGACCAACTTCGGCAAGACTGCTGCATGAGGAAACAGACAACATGGCCTTTGTGGAAAACAGATATGGAGGACTCCATAGAAAGTGCCTGGAGCTCACTACCCATCTGGCTGAGACGATGGCAACCAAAAACATAGTCTTCCATGACAAATGTATGATATCACAAGTGTCCAGAGGCTGCTGGCCCAGTGGCACTGAGGGTTGAGGCATCCACCTTACCTCGCGCCATGCCAGCTATTCGGGTTCGGGAACGAGCCCGGGGCATTGGAGGTTGGCTGGGGAGGAGACAACTGAGCATCTGCCAGACTGCACTCCTCTCCTGGGAGGGGGGGGGGTCCATGTTACGCAATGCTAGTGGCGCCCAATGGAGATTGAGTGCACTGCAGTTGGGAACGCATGTAGTGGGCTGGCATCGGCGACTGTCATGTATGCGTGTGAGGATGTGCTGGACAGCATAATTCCATCAAACATACAGCATGGGGAGTTTGTTCAGTTTTCTGCTGACAATAACAACATAAATGAGGAAATGTTAGATGGAAAGTACACAACCCATGCCACAACTATGGTAGTATATCAGTGTTATGACTCCCACAATTCTGGAAGGCAGCTTTGGGCACAGTGGCAGCTTAGGCTCAAATGAAGAAAACAGCATCACAAACATGATCACTTGAAACTCCTGCAATGTGCCAAGCCATTCTGGAGTACAGTCCTCATGGCAGATGCCCTACATCAAATCTTGTGGGAAAAGTATAAAGTAACTGGTATACTGATGTTCAGGCTTGCGGACAAGCTGCCAACCTTGATCTGCAATGGCTAATTCTAAGATGCTGCCCAACCAAGCTATTTGAGGTTGAGTTTGAAAAGGTGACTGCTCAGCAAGTACCAGGAGGACAGCTTTTAATGTGATGATTTCATCTACCATACCGACAGTAACATCTATTGGGAACTGTCCAATGCTGCCAGCATCATCTACTGAATGAAGTACAGTTTTCACATTGTAATGAAGAATGTCTGCAAGATGTCAAGGACACTTGGCCAAGATTACAGTGTCATGACATTTGACGAGGCTATATACTGTAAGGCCAAAGAGATACAGTGGAGCAGCTCAGAGGAATTTCAGAAAACAGTCTTGAGAATGAGTGGTTTCCACATAGCACAGACATTACTGGCTGTTATTGGAAAGAAGTATGAAGAGAGTAGTCTAGAAGACATCCTCATGGAATTGCAGGTGTATGGTAGCAACACTTGGTACTTAAAGGCAAATCCTATGACCATGGAGTGAGGGCCCACAAGCTTGTAATGGAGGCTCTATCCAGACTGAGGTGGCAGGCATTTTGTAACTGGGTACAAGACAATAAGCATGATTATGATGTAGACCTCATCAACAGCAAGCTCCAGGAATGTCAAAATGTGGTATCAAACAATGATGTAACCAGCCTAATGGCAACACTTTCCCAGCTCAGTGATGCTCTCTAGAATGCATTGCACAGATTCTACAATTTTGGAAAAGCAACTTGCCAAACATTTGCATTCTGGGATGATTATATCAAACTGATTAACATCCTAATGCATCTTGAGGCAGCTATGGAGATGCTACCACTATTTTTTGCCTTTGACTACACCAACTATGCCCACTGGGTATCTGTGCACATCAATGATATGAAGCTTCTGCCAGATTGTGCCCCTGAAATTCATGAGCAGTTTGTGCAAGGAAATCATGCTGCAGCTCGGTCTAGAAATAAATTCAGCAAAGTCTGGACAGACATGGCACTTGAACAAACAGTAAACTGTGATAGTAAAAAAAAAAAAGGGGGTATAGTGGGTTTCACTTTGAAACCAGGAGACTTGGCTAGATGGTTCATCACTGCCTATGAGCCTCAGTTATCACAACTTTCATGAAGGTAATGTGTGATATGGTAGACAGACGTTTCACAAGGAAAACACAATACGTAAATAAGATAGTTAACGCAATCACCGACTCCATGACAAACCCATTTGATTAGAATGCTGACTTGATAGCACTCACAAACATTGCAACTGGCATTGTTGCACCCACAAAGGTTGCCATCAAGCTTGTTACTACGAATGATACAGGAAACAAAGCAATAAAACAGTTTGTGGAAGACAGACTAAATTCAAATACAACTGGATTCTTTGAACCACCGCACAAGTTCAATATCAAGATATTTGCATCTCTAAGCAAGAATATCAAATTGAAAGTCAGTAATGATAAGACAGTGACTATCAATGCAGACAAGGAGTTGTTCAGACATCTTGTAGTAGCTGCACAAACAAGAGAGATTGATCTGAAGGAAGTTTTTACACGAGCTTTCCACAGTTCTATATGCTCTTGCACACTCTGATGGTACCCTGAACAAAACTGCAAAGAGAAAGCTATTGCCTGAATTATAAAAAGAAGCAGAGTCAATGTATCAACTGCCAGCATCCAACATGCCCACAGCTTGGATAGTGGATGGCATGGCTGTCATTATACTCTTGGTCGAGCAAGGAGGTGCGACTAGCTTTGGAGAACTTGCTGAATTGGTCTTCAGAATAGTACACCAGCCTCTACAGAGCTATGAGAGGTGTAAAAGAGTAGATATCGTCTTTGATTGATATGATGTCAAAGATCCAATTAAAGCTTTTGAGCGTGCATGAAGGCAATCTTCAAAAAGCAATGAAGTCAAAATCAATGGTCCCAAAACATCCATCCCAATGCAGTGGAGCAGGGTCACTGGAAATACCAAGAATAAAGAATGTCTGGTAAAATTCCTGTCAGAATCATGGTGTGATATGGCAGAAACTTTACTTGATCCAGATCAGAAAAAACAGGTGACTCACCTGTAACAGTAGTTCTAGGAGTGGTATATGTTGTTCATCCACACTTCTTGGCACTGTTCCTTTCCCCTTTACATCTGCCAGAAGGTCTTCAAGCTGGCTCCTCCCACCCAACCGGGTGGTATAACCCCCCCCCATGACGCCAGATCTTAGCCCGCAGTAAGCCAGGTGTGTGTGTTGCAGTCGGGTAGGTCAGGTGGGACCGTGTGGATGAACAATATATACCACTCCTAGAAAGTACAGTTGCGTAAGAACTTACCATAACAGTAGATCTTCCGAGGACTGTCTCTTGCAGTAAGTCATTACTTATGGGAGTATCCACCAGGTGGCACTGTCACACAGCAGCTTCTTCCAGCAGTCTTCTGAGGGGGTCACCTACATGACATTGCTTCCTGTGGATGTGATAAGAGTTGGCAGCCCCCAGTACCTTCTGTTCACCATTGGCTTCGGCAAGCATGGCCTGGACTGAGGTAAACGAGGGCCAGAAAAACAGAGAACAGCGATCCCTCCCAACGCCCTGAGTTGCAGATTTGAGGCAACAAGGCAGGGGATCAGAGGGTGGGGGGCTTACTGCGAGAGATGGTCCTTGGAAGATCTACTGTTACGGTAAGTTCTTACGTAACTATACTATCTTCTATGGACTGGTGTCTTGCAGTAAGTCATTACTTATGGGAGATTACCACGCAGTAAAATCCAAATGGGAGGAAAGGCAAGGCTGGAAGCTGGGCCAGAAGGCACACCCGATGGTTGAGCCCATGCAAAAACCCAGCTGTCCACGATGCCAAAGAAGCTAACTTCACAGGAAATGTCAACTGCAACCACACCCGCTCTGGCAGATAGGCCAGATGTGGGGAGGACAACATGTATGATATTTAGTGGAAATGTCAATTCAAACTTCTTCTGTGCAGGCAGATAGGCCAATGGTTAGGCAAAGACAACTGGCATGAAATTGTACAGAAATGTAAACTCAAAACTCTTCCATGCAGGCAGATAGGCCAATGGTTAGGCGAAGACAACTGGCATGAAATCAAAGAGAAATGTCAACTCAAACCACACCCGCTCAGGCAGATAGGCTCAAAGGTGGGTGAGGAAAGCATACAGGAGGCATGATGTAGAAAGAACTGTAGGTGGCCAGGCACAGTGATTCATCCTGACGAGGCAGAGGTTGACAGGCCCTGGCATAAAGTCAAATCCAGTAGAAAGACAAGTAGACCAGATCAGAAAGCAGAAAGAGGAGCACTGGGGAAAAAACATCCCGGATGGTCATAGGAAGGAACAACTGAAGGGCTCCAGCAGGGAGAGTAGCAGGAGTTCCAATCAGATCCACATGGAGGAGTGAAGCATCCAGCCCAGGTGCAAGACTCCAAGAAAAGGTAAAGACAGCCCCGGGTGCCTTTGAGGCCTGCAAGAGGAGGTGGGGAAACCCTGAAAAGCGGTTGAAGGCACAGAAGTGGGTCCCGTCCCGCGTAAGGGGCGGGCATGCCACGAAGGGGCGGACTGACCCACCCCCCGGAGGCCCTACCACAGTCCCGAGGGGCACCCCGGTAGGGGGGTTAGGCATGAGGCAGCCTACCCATGGGGGCATAGCGGTGGGACCTGGGACGTGATAGAGGTCCTGAACAGACTGGAGAGTATGCCCTGAAGCCTGAAGGGAATCTAGGACCAACTGAGCACCAGGTC
The DNA here is from genome assembly GCA_016271365.2 of Neoceratodus forsteri. NCBI lineage: Eukaryota > Metazoa > Chordata > Ceratodontiformes > Ceratodontidae > Neoceratodus > Neoceratodus forsteri. Next base: position 1,558,601,102 of record CM057455.1, read on the forward strand.
CAAAAGGGCATCTGCAACCGACAGCTGGACGCTGGGTGGCAAACCCGAAACCTCTCAGCCAGGCAAAGCGCCGGAGGCCAAGAGGTGGGCCGATGCATCAACCACATTGAAGTATGCATGGAGCAGGTGATGGGAAAGGGAGGGCATGGCAGACAGCGGCTGAGCTGATCAGGGACACGAGGGGCAGGCTGAGCGGAAGCAGGATGAGACCAAATATGAGTGTGTGCATGAAAATACGCAGGAATCAAAGGCGGGACAATCATTGCAGGCTCCTCGGGAACGTCAAGGTAGGCAGCCGTGTCCCGACGAAAGGAGTACGGATCCGCAGCAGGGAAGCCAAAAGCATGCTGGATCTGCAGCATGAGCTCCATGAAGGAGGGATCCGGGAGAGAGGAGGGATCAGGGGGTTCAGGCGGGGCGGCCTCAAAAAGGAGGACGCGGATGGGGGGAAACTGAGGTCCCCGCAAGGAACATCCCCCACAAAAGGATCCCCCATCCTGGAATCTCCATAAAGGGAGTCCACAGAAATGGGAGAAGGGGGGGACCAGGTGGGAAGCGCCGGATCCGGGAGCAGGTGCCTGGGCGGAGGGAAGGGGGAACGGGACCAGGTCGGACCCTGTCCCATGGACCATAGGACCTCCAGCACAATGCGGGCAATGCCCGGCACTTGCGACGGGGGGAGTTCCAGAAATGAAAGGCACCCAAGGGTGGTGCTAGGAGGAGGGTGAGCCATCCCGGGAACCACTGATCCCGAATAGTGGGGGAAGACACTCCAACCCATGTGGTCTGGGACCGGCAAAGGGGTAAGGAACTCAGGGTTGGGTCCTCTCAGTGGGGCTGAAGGCCGGGAAAAGTCACGTCCAAAACAGGCGACGGGGGGGCGGGGGACCCTTGAGGATGCCGAAGCAAGGTATTGGGATGAGCAGGGGAGGGTATGGGAGCAAAGCACCAAGCAGGGGTGTCCCAGGGTGGGAGTCCCTTATCACCAAGGGAAGCATCCCTGTTGGAGAGAAGGAGAAGAGGCTCCTCCGTCGACGGTGGAATCATCCCCATCGATGAGAGGCCAGAAACAAGCCTCTCCGTTGACGGTGGAAGCCATCTCGTCAACGAAGCACGCAAAACATGCAGAATAAGCCCCTGACAACAAAAGAACAGAAGAATCATGTCCCGTCGATGGGAGAAGAGCTCCCGTCGATGAGGGAGAGCAAGGAACATGTGTCATCAACAGGGGAAGCATCCCCGTCGACGAGGAATGGTCCATTGATGGGGCAACACAGCCCATTGATGGGAGACATTCAGAAACAAGCTCCATCGATGGGACGAGGCACATCGTAGATAAAACAAGCCCAGCATGCTCAGTCGATGGGGGGAGCAGTCACGACAATGAGGAACGCTCCGTTGAAGATGGAGGAGCCACCGTCGATGGAGTAAGGCGGAGGGAGTGTGAGGAGTGTGAATCCTGCTCCCTCCTATGTCTGGAACGAGGACCCTTGACTGGGGAGCCTTTAAGGCAGCCCCCCAAGGTCCGTTCTGGCCTGGCTGGATGATCAGCCATGAGCAAGTCCCAAGGCCCAGCAAGAAGGCCTGGGCCAGGGAACAGCAGGGAAGCTGTGAGCAAGGAGGGCCACGGGCACTGTGAGGAGCACAGGCCTGGCCTAGTGGAAGTAGAAGAGCCAGGGCCTGGGAGCAGTACACATACCTAGGACCAGAGGCAGGAGTCTGGGGCACAGTGAGTGGTGCACAGGCCCGGGTCCTGGAAGTAGAAGAGCCAGCGCCTGGGAGTGTTCCACAGGCCCGGCAGAGAGAAGCAAAATTGGGCTGGGCTGTTAGCAGCAGCCCTAGTGAATCCCCAGACCCAGCAAGAGTGCCTGGGCCAAGGAGCAGCAGATGTACCGGGAGCTCTAATGGAACACCGGGCCTGCCGTATAAATTAAATCTGGGGGTACTGTGAGTAGGTCACAGGCCTGGAACAGAAGGTAGAACAATCGGTTCAAGTTCAAGTCGAAGACTGCAAACCAGGAGGTCAGGAGAGCTAACTGTGCAAGCTTAAGCTGGCAGGAAAATGAACAGAGGGTACTGGGAGCCATCCACTCTTGTACATATCCACAGGAAGTGATGTCATGTGGGCGGCCCCCATGAAAGACTGCTGGAAGAAGCTGCCGCGTGACAGCGCCACCTGGTGGATACTCCCATAAATAATGACTTACTGCAAGAGACCAGTCCATAAAAGATCTACTGTTACAGGTGAGTAACCTGTTTTTCTAGGGACGTGGATATGTTGTTCATCCACATTTCTTGGCAGACTCCTAGCAGTTCTCTGGAAGGAGGGAGGCAAGGCGCACACCCCCTCAATACTTACTTGGGGAACAGAGATTGGAGAACTGAGGTCCCAAAACCAGCATCCCGGCATGACTCAAGGTTGATGTGGTAATGGGTGATGAAGGTGTTTGCTGACTTCCAGGTAGCAGCCCAACAGATTTCTGCAGGGATGTCCCTGGAAGCAGCCACTGAATGCAGCGGTATGGCAGGTGGAATGAGCTCTTATCCCTCTGGGAGGCTCCTTGCTCGCCAACTCGAGCATAGACTTATGCAAGATGTAATCCATCTTGCGATCATCCGCTTTGCTGCAGGTCTGCCAGAAGCGGCTTCAGCGTAGGTGACAAACAGCTGGCGAACCTCTCCCCAGATTTCCACTGTCCTCTCCCTATAATAGAAGAGATCTCGTCTCAGGTCCGAAGTATGGAGCCTGTACTTGGCCTCCGAAGTGTAACTGGGGTAGTACACTGGCACAGTCAACACCTGGTTAAGGTGAATCTCTGAAACCACCTTCAGAAGGAATTTCGGGTTGGGGCGCAGGACAACCTTGTCCCTATGGAAGTCCAGAAAAGCGGAGTCCACTGAGAGCGCCTGGCGCTCCCCTGTCCTTCTGGCAGATGTGATAGCCACCAGGAAGGCAGTCTTCCACGACAAGTGTGACAACTCACACTTGTGCATTGGTTCGAATGGCTTGCCCATGAGCTGTGCCAAGACCAGCAGTAGATCCCATGGTGGTGGCGGTTCACGCACCAGAGGGGATATGTGATCCAGGCCTTTGAAAAAGTGCTCGACCACTGTCTCCTCCGCCAAGGTCCGTTGACCGGCTCGCGCCCGGTAAGCAGAGATGGCTGCCAGGTGCACCATAAGGGTCGATGACCGAAGACCCCCTTTGAAGAGCGACCAAAGGTAGTCTAGAATGTTAGCCACTAGGCAGGACAGAGGGTCCAAGCCCTTGCCCTGGCACCAAATGGAAAACCTTTTCCACTTGAAGGCATAACACTTTCTGGTCAACTCCTTCCTGGATGCTTCCACTACTGTGAGTACATCCTCAGAGAGACCCAAAGCCTGGAACTCTAGCCGCTCAGGTACCAGGCTGTCAGGTGCAGGGATTGAAGGTCTGGGTGGAGAACCTTCCCTTGATTGACTGAGATCAGGTCCGGGCGTGATGGAAGCCACCTCGGGGGGCCTGTTGCTGAGGCTGAGGAGATCTGGATACCAGAACTGGCATGGCCAATCTGGGGCTACCAGGACCTCCTGCGCCTTGTCCCTCCTCACCTTGAGGAGCACCTTGTGGATCAAGGGAAATGGAGGGAAGGCGTAGAAGAGGCTTGGGGTCTACGGCCTCGACAAGGCGTCCCCCTGCAGTGAGCCCTGCTGAGGGGGTGGGCATGAAACAGCCTCAGCTTGCTGTTTTCCCTAGAGGCAAACAGGTCCACCATCAGTTTGCCCCAGTGGGAGAACAGACTGTGAGCTACTTCTGGATGGAGAGACCACTTGTGGGATGTCTCACCTATGCTGCTGAGAGAATCCACCAGTTGATTCGAGGCTCCTGCCACATGAGTGTCCAGATGTGGAGCACTTCCCTGCACAGCAGCCGGGAGTGTGTGCCACCCTGCTTGTTGAGGTAGTACATAGTCATGGTGTTGTCTGTCTGGACTTGAACCATTTGACCCTAAAGCTGAGGAGTGAACATTGACAGTGCCATTCTGGCTGCTCTGAGCTCCAACAGGTTGATGTGGTAACGGGACTCCTCGGGGGTCCAGAACCCATAGGCCCTGTTGTCCCCCATGTGGGCTCCCCAGCCCATGAGAGAGAGGCATCGGTCATGAGGATGACCGCCGGCTTGGGGCAAACGGGATCCCTTCCTGCAACCGGTCTGGGATGGTCCACCACTGGAGAGAGTCCTACATCTTCTGGGTCACAGTGATCAGATGGTCGAAATGACCTAAGTGCTAAGTCCACTGGGTGGCCAGCTCCCATTGAAGATGCACATACTCCACAGGGCCCAATGGACCACAGAGGTGCAGGTCGCCATGTAACCCAAAAGGCACAGAGTCCCTGGCAGAGCGCAATTTCCTAACCAGAAATGATTAGGCAAAGGAGGAGAGAACCTCTGCCCTGTCCGCCAGGAGCCAGGCTCTGGCTCGGAGAGAGTCGAATTCTGCCTAGATGAAACACATCACCTAAGAAGGCACGAGTTCCAACCTGACCTCGTTGATCAGGAGGCCAAGTTGGGAGCAGGTCTGGAGGGCCAGATCCCTGGACCTCTCCACCTCCTGCTGGGTGGAACCTGCTAAGAGCCAATCATCGAGGTAGGGTATATTCTGAACCCCCCGACACCCAAGGTGTGGCTGCCACCACTGCAATGCATTTGGTGAAGACCTGTGGGGCTGATGACAGGCCGAATAGCATGGCTTGAACTCAGATAGGGTTCCTCTGCTCTGAAGCGGAGGAACTGCTGGTGGGACAGATAGATTGGGACATGAAAGAATGTGTCCTGGAGATCCAGTGAGCAGAACCACATGTTTTGCTCCAGGGATGGTATGATCCTGAAGGTGCGTGGCCTAAGACACTGATTCAGGTCATGCAGATCTAGTATGAGGCACCAGCCTCCCATCCGTATCAGAACCAGTAAGTACCTGGAAACGAACCCTGGGTCTGGTGGAGGATCTGCCACTCGAGCTACTGCCTCCTTGAGGAGGAGTTGTGCAATGTCATCTTGGAGAGAGCCAACTGAGTGTGGGCGAATACGCTCTCCTCCCGTGGGGTGCAGGCTCAGCTTGGAGGATGCTGCTCAAATTCCAGAGGCAGACCCTGGCCGACCACTTCTAAGAACCACCTGTCCATGGTAACAGCAGGCCAGGCGGAAAGGAAATGGCAGAGCCGGCCCCACACGGGAGGACCCAGAGCTGGTGTGATGGGAATAGGGGTGGCAACCCATATCCCGTCACTGGGCAGGCTTGGAGGAAGAGGGTCCAAGGCCTGAACCTTGACCTCCTTTACGGGCCTGGGTAGGTCTGGGCTTGGGGTGGGGGCGCCAAGCCTGAGCCGCCTGCTGCCGCTGACCTCCCTGAAAGGAGGGCTGCTGCTGGGCCACAGAGGAAGAATGCTGAAAAGGCTTCTTCTTCTTCAGCTGCTTCCTAGGAGCAGAAGAACTCTGAGCAGAAGTGGCATCCAAGGTGACATCGGACTGCTCGATGCGCTGAAGGTGACCAGCCACACCTGGGCCGAAGAAATCAGTGCGCAGGAAAGGCACATCAGCCAGTCTGTGCTGGGTATCCACCAGGAAGGAAGAGAGCATCAGCCAAGCCCTGCAGCGGAAGGCAACTGTGGCTGCCAACGAAAGGGCACATGAGTCCCCAATGTCCAGGGTCATCTGGAGCTGCTGCTTAACAACGGCACAGCCCTGGTCCCGGACCTGCTTGACCATGGTCTGCAAGTCCATGGGGAGGTGTGGGAGGACTTCGTCCAAGGACCCCAAAAGGGCATAGGAGATGTGTGCCATGATGACGGCTGAGCTTGCCTGACAGAGGCGTAAGGAAGAGGTTGTATCGACCTTCCGGGCAAACTGATCCAATGTCTTGGACTCCTTCTCCTCTCCGGTCTGTTGGCATCAACAGAACTGCCTGTACGTCTGAACACAGAGGCGGTCACAAGACTCTTGGCTGAAGGGTGCTCTCTGAACCCCATGAGGGACCCCATGGGCAGCGCATACTTGCGGGCCATCCAGGCAGACGGAGCTGGACAGGAAGCAGGGTGCCACCAAAGTTCGAAGGCCAGGCCAACGATGGCTTTAGCCACAGGAAAGACTTCTGTCAGGGTATCCCCTCTCTTGAGGATATCTGTGAGAGGGTACTCCGCCTTTTTCTGGATAGGTTCACGGGGCATCCCTGTGGACTCAGAGATGAGGCAGAGAATGCCCTGAAAGGATGAAGGGCCTTCCTCCGTCGCTAAATCACCAGCCGACTCGTCATCCCGTGGATGAGAATGAAGGCCAGTGTCATCCGAATCTGAAGTGTCCGGATACAGCAGTCGACCACCCAGGTCACTCTCGATCCACCTAGGGCAGTCAGGGGTGACAGAGACCGAAAGACGTCGGGGAAGCCCAGTGTCTGGTCAAGCTTCCTCAGAATGAACCCCTCCCACAGGCTGCTTAGTCGGCGGTTCCACTAGAATTGATGGAAAGACCGGAGTAGGCTGAACCGGAAGTGGTTTAGCCGACTCCATGGGCAGGGGAGCCAATTTTATCAGTTCCTGAGGAGTCAGCTTTAGCCTAGGAGGCAAAAGTCAAGTAATGGCCAGGGTAGGAGCTGGGGTCGGCTTATGCCCGGATAAAATCAGCTGTTGCCACATGAGGTCCTTGTAGCATCGGAGTTTCCTCCGAAGCTTCTCCTCATCCGAGAAAGACGAGGATGACCAGTGGCATCGCCTCTTTTTGGCATGCTTGTGCGCCTTCTTCGGCCAGTCAGTCAAGGGGGTCTGAGACCTCGATCGAGATCGGGCAGGCCGACTTGGTCACTTGGGAGACGCCGGTAAGATCGGAGACTTCCAAAGATCAGGGACCACTTCCTCGGTGGGTTTCCCAGCGGGCTGGGTCTCCTTGTCGGGGAAGGAAAGGACCGGAGTCTGACTGAGAGAGTTGCCGACCAGAGTTGGTGACAATGGGTTGATCAGGTCGAGAACAATCTCAATTTTGTCTATCGAAACTTCAGTCGACTAGCCAGACAGCAGAGCCGAGAAGCCAGCAGCCAAAGAGGCAATCTCGACCAAGGTTGAAATGGCCGGCTCCTGGGACCGAGAACTCTCCAGATCCCAAGAGCAACTCCACAGAGACGAAGACGGTCCTGGGTCCCTCTCCTGCTTACTGGATCGAGAGGAGTATATGCCCGCAGGACCCTCACCCTTAGTTGGGAGAGAGTGTCACAACTCTCAGAAGGAACCCAAGAAAGTGGAGCCCAAACTGAGTGGAACAAAGAAGCCCAGAGAGGAAGATTCCGAGGAGCGAGCCTCTTCCTCCTCAAAGACCTGTATGCACTCCAACTGCTCGGCAGATCCTGCAGCTGCAGAAACCGCCCACTGGGCCTCCTTGGATTTCACCAAGTGACTCAGTTTTCTGGGCTTGCCCAATTTAGGGCATGCGAGACGGTCGTCGAGGATGTTAGGCTGAAAAGCGAGGCCGAACTCGCAGGTCGTGGTGTCATGGCTGACACAAAGATAGTAGAAGCACACAGTATGTGGGTCCATACGCGACATCTTCTGGCCATAGGGGCAATTACCGAACCGGGAAGACTTGTCTTCCATAATCGAGAAGCAACAGTAGCAATCGCTAAGGCGAGAATGTCAAATTTTCGGAATAATCGAAGGTTTAGAAGCCAGGGCCTACACAATGTGAGAGCACGAAGGAGGCAACCTGAATCTTCCTGTGGAAAGGACATTCTGGCGTCATGGGGTGGAGCTGAGGATTATACCACTTGCGTGGGTGGGAGGAGCCAGCTTGAAGACCTTCTGGCAGATTTAAAGGGGAAAGGGACAATGCCAAGAAGTGTGGATGAACAACATATCCACATCCCTAGAAATGGTTATTGCAGGCGGATTCAAGGAAGACCTCAATGCTCGCATGGTCACTTCAGATGGAGTTGTAGACCAAGTAGATCTAGTCTCATCACTCAAAGTAGCAGATACTCAGCTTCTACTTCATGTTGCACATGCTTCACAAGAATACCCTCGTGCAGTGGCGTGGTCTCCAGACACTGATGTTGCAGTTCTCTGTGTACATTTTATTCAAAAGTTGGAAGCAACTCAAGAGCTTTGGTTTCATACTGGTGTGAAGGATAAAGCCAGGTTTATACCAGCCTACACCATAGCAGCTGAACTTGGCCAACAACTATGCAGAATGCTGCCAGCAGTACACACATTGACTGGGTGTGTTTCAACCAGAATTCTTGCAAGGGTTAGCAAATTAAAGCCATGGAAGCTTGTCAGGGAGAATCCATACAAATTTAGAAGCCTTACCAAGTTTGGCACTATGGTGGACATACCTCCTGCACAGTTGAAATCAGCAGAACTTTTGATAACCCTTCTCTATGACTCAACGGTTAACTCAGCGGATGTAAATGGTGTGCAATATAAGCGCTTCTGTTGCAAACAGGCCCAGAATGAAGCCTCCTCCCAACTTCTGTTAGTCTTCTGCAACATACCAAGTGTGCAAATTACCAGATCCTTATCTGGAACCATGTCCTGGAGGCTCAGCCTGATGTCCGTCCCCAAATGGAAATGGCTGGCATCATGACAAGGATGTTCACATTTCTCCAACACTAATGACACAGACGTCTGCCCCTGAAGCACTCCTGGAACTCATTACATGTGGGTGTAAAAAAGCTAAGTGTGAGCGCAACTGCAGTTGTTCAAGGCAGAGCATGGTGTGCACACAGGCTTGCTTGTGTACTGGTAGTGAGGACTGTTATAATCCTCAAAGTTGCCAGTGTGGATCGAGATAAGTCTGAAACTACAGATAATTCAGTTTCTCAGTTTAAGTTTATTGTTTGTCCAGAGTGATATTTCACACCCTGGACTTTACAAACAAATACAAAAAGTAAAGAACACCTCCTACTGATAGTTAAAACACACAAGTTTGCAAAATTTGAACAAGCTTGTTATTTCCACTTCTTATTATCTATAGGCATCATAATAAAACAGTTTTCTTTCCTATCTGTGCAACCTTGATACAATCTTTCACTATTGCAGATATTTGGATTTACCTTTCTGAGGAAATACCACCGAATATTTGGTCAAGTCAAAAGGGACCTACAGTGACCAGGGTAAAGAATATTAACACAATTTCATTATTGGGCCCTGGTTATCAGAAACCTCTTTTTTATTTTTACTACTGAGGCCAAGAAGTCTGCAATAACTACCGCATCTTCTGAGAACTTAGGATGTATTAGGGTTAAAACTACATCATAAGAACAATCCGCATATCTTATAAGACATTCTCTTAAAAATAGATGATTCAGACTTAGACATGTAGCATATGACAAATATACTGAAAAAGGCTAGACACACATATACTTTGTCATATTGCCCATCGCTGAGAGGGAGTGTCGTTGAGGCACAGGTCAAGAAGCATAGGAAAACCAGGAGCAGTTGTAGAATTCACCAAAAATATTTATTTACAGTAGCAGAAACATAAAAAAAATAAACTTGTTCAGTATAACTATGTACAAAGGAGAAAAAAACAGTAGTTTTCCTTGAGTCTCTGTGTCCCTTTTCCTTCTTCAGCAGTTGCAGCTTAGTTCCTTAATAAGTTTCATAGTTTAGAAACAAGTTCAGAAGACCGAAGTCCATAAATGAACTCACCACCATTGAACTCCAAGTGGTGGATCATAGGAATTTTTTTTCACCCATAAAAGTGTCTAAACTATTTTTAAAAACTGTCATGCTACCACTCTCTACCACATGTCTTGGTAGTATATTCCAAGCATTAGCAATTCTCTGGGTAAACCACTGACTCCTTTTAACAGTATTATTCCTTTCTCCTATGAGTCTTAAATTATGTGACCTTGTGTTCTCATAATGAAGTGTATTTTTATTTAAACCAAGTGACCATCAAACAGTGTGGTTCACGTTAAACTCAGCTACAGAGTCAAGCCATACAAAAGTGAGGGTACTAGACTTTAGGAGGGCTGACTTTGGCAAGATGGGAGAGTGCCTCAGAAAAGCACTAGCAAACAGGCTAGAAGGAGGTGTGGAGCAACAATGGGGAAAACTGCCATCACAGAGGCAACAAGCCTTTGTGTGAAGCAAATAAACAAATCCAAACGAAATAAAAAGCCACTATGGTTCTCAAAAGCGGTGGCTGTGGAAGCCAGGAAGAAAAAGATAGCATTCCGGAAGTATAAGGAAACACAGAAGGAGCAGAACAGAGAGCTGTACCAGTTAAGGCAGAAGGAAGCAGGGAGGGAAGTCAGAATAGCAAAGGCCCAAACTGAGGAAAAGATAGCCAACTCAGTTAAGAAGGGGGATAAAACCTTTTATAGGTACATCAGCGAGCGAGAAAGACAAAGGAGGATAGTGAGGCTGAATAGAATGAATGGTGGTGGGCAGAGGGGACAGTGAAAAGCAAGAATACTGAACTAATATTTCTGCTCAGTATTCACAAAAGAGGAGGGGAAGTGCCTAATCCAATTAACAGAAGCACTCTTGATAGGGGTTGATCCCAGTCCTTTCACAGAAGAAAGGGTTCTGCAAGAACTCCTAAAACTGAAGGTGGACAAAGCAATGGGTCCTGATGGAATTCACCCCAGAATTCAAAAGAACTGAGGGAAGAACTAGCAAACCACTGGCTACTCTTTTAATAAATCATGGAGGATGGTGTGGTACCCGAGGACTGGAGGAAGGTGGATGTGATTCCCCTTCACAAAAGTGGGACCAAGACAGAGGCAGGAAACTACAGACCTGTCAGTCTGACCTCTGTGGCAGGGAAAGTGATGGAGTCACTTCTGAAGGAAAGAACAGTTGAGTACCTAGAGGCCAGTGGAGCACAGGACCCACGGCAGCATGGGTTCACAGCGGGAAGGTCATGTCAGACGAATCTAATAGATTTCTTTGACTGGGTGACCAAAGTAGTAGACCAGGGAGGGGCTGTGGACATGGCCTACCTAGACTTTAGCAAGGCATTTGACACAGTCCCACACAAAAGATTAATAGTCAAATTAACCAGCCTGGGAGTGGGACCCAGGGTGGTAGCCTGGGTAAAACATTGGCTGGACAACAGGACACAGAAGGTAATTGTAAATGGAGTCCACTCTGAAGAAAGGGGGGTTACTAGTGGGGTACCGTAGGTTCAGTATTGGGTCCAGTCCTTTTAATGTCTTCTATCAGTGACATTGCAGAGGGACTGAAGGAAAGTATGCCTTTTGCAGATGACACAAAGATCTGCAACAGGGTTGATGCACAAGGAGGCGTGGAAAGGATGAAAAGGGACTTGGCAAGGTTGGAAGAATGGTCAGATGTATGGCAGCTAGGATTCAATGCAAAGAAGTGCAAAATAATGCACCTGGGAAACAAGAACCCAGGGGAAGAATACACAATGGGTGGGGAGGTAGTAACAACAACAAAAAAGGAAAGAGACCTGGGGGTAATCATGTTAGATGACCTTAAGGTTAGCAAGCAATGTGAGAAGGCAGTAGGGAGGGCTGGGGGTATACTGGGATGTACAGGGAGAGGCATCAGCAGCAGAAAACAGGAAGTTGTTATCCCTCTGTACAGACAGTTGGTGAGACCCCAGCTGGAGTACTGTGTCTAGTTCTGGAGACCCCATCTCCGCAAGGACATAGACAGGATAGAGGCAGTCCAGAGGAGGGCAACTAAATGGTGCAGGGTCTGCAAGAGAAGCCGATGAGAGAGACTAAAGGAGCTTAATATGTATACCCTTGAGGAAGAAGGAGAGGAGGACATGATAGAAACTTTTAAGTACCTCAGTGGAATCAACAAAGTCCAAGAGGGTAGCATCTTTCAGAAAAAGAGACTTGCAAGAACAAGGGACACAATTTAAAGATAGAAGGAGGGCGGTTCAGGGGCAATGTGAGGAAGTATTATTTCACAGAGAGGGTAGTGGATGCATGGAACAGCCTTCCTGAGGAGGTTGTGGGGTCTAAAACTGTGGGAGAATTCAAGAATGCATGGGACAGACATAAGGCAATTCTTGTGGGAGGTAGGAAGAAATAGGCTGTTGGTTAACTAGGATCTGCGGCCTATCCTGTAGGTAGGGAAATGGGCAGACTAGATGGGCCTAGCAGTCCTTATCTGCCGTCAAAGTCTTATGTTTCTATGTTAGCTCAAATAGTTCTGGGTTGTTATAGGCCTTAAAGATCAGACATAGCTCTCCCCTTAGACATCTGTAGTCCATTGAATATAACTTTAAATATTGTAGTCTATCATGATATTGCAAGCCTTTAACCTCTAAAATTTGTTTAGTGGCTTTCCTTTGTACTCTTTCTATTCTATTTTTCCCCTGAATAGAGTAAGGAGCACTAAAAGGTAGACAGCATTCCATATGTGGATGTACAAGGGCTGTGTACAGTGGGAGGATAACTGCAGAATCCCTGCTTTGTATTGATCTCAGGATGCAATGTATAATTCACTTGCCTTTCCTGACAGTTGTATCCGTATGGAAGTCAAATTTTAGGTTATCAGATATCCAGACACCCAAGTCCTTTTCACTGGTACAGACCTCAAGTTGGATATTATTAATACTATATTGATATTTTAGGTTGTGTGTTCCGAGGTGCATGACTTTGCATTTTTGTTAATTAAAAACTAATTTATGTTCATGTGCCCAGCGAGTCAAATGATGTAGACTATCTTGGAAAACTTTGTCTGTTTCATCAGTATAGACTATAGACAATGCCTCCTACTTTGCAGTCATCTGCATACTTGCAAGACCATGTATCTACTGGTGCTTGCATAGAGAATAATAATATATTAGATAAAATAGGTCCCAAGACTGAACCCTGGGGCACTCCGCTGGACACATCTCCCCAGGGAGACGTAAAACCTTGTATCGACACACATTGAGATCTATTACTCAACCATGAGCTGATCCAGCTTATAATATTTGGATCAAATTTTAATCTCATTAATTCTTGGATAAGGATCTTAATAGAAACTGTATCAAAAGCCTTCAAAAAGTCAAGGAAGACCACATCCACTGGCATTCCTTTATCTAAGGCAGCACTAACTGGTTCAAAGAAGGACAGTAGGTTGGTTAAACAAGATCTGCCTGGTATGAAACCGTGTCAAGTTATATCATAATGACCTATGTCAGTTAAATATTGTAAAATATGTTTTTGTAATAGTCTTTCAAAGGTTTATAAGTCCTTTCAACCCCATTCTTAGCAAGCATCCTGTTTTTGTAAATATCACGTAGGGCTGCTAGAACACAATGTGCCTGAACTGAGAGGTCCCATTTCCACAGCTTTTGCAAAAGGTTTAAACATTGAACTCAGGTAACCTCTTGAGCTTTCCAACAGCATTTTGCAATAATCTCAAACCACAGTTGTATACATTTCAACAGTAACACTATATATTTTCTAAGCAATAGGATCCCAATATCAGTTACAATTCCACATATTGATTTGCATATATTTTTACATCAGCAGATATGCAAGGGAGGAAAAGACAGACAGCAAGAGAGGACTGAGAGACAGAGAGAGGCAAAGAATTGCAAGATTGTCAAGGTGATCAAATCCGAAGTCTCACAGAAAAATTGGGTTGTGAAACCAGAGAAGAGACAGAAAAGGAAAGAATAGATCCTTGCATTTAAACACTTTCTCTATAACAAATGGGACTGGGTCCTATTCTACCCTGTCACAGAGTGTCCAGTGGATAATAGTGTTTTGCTAGCACCATGGTGTGCAATAGTATATCTGACTTCTATTATAATGAATACGGTATTTAAAACTTTTGTGTCAATGAATAATCTGTGCATTTATCAATACAAACCACAAGGCCAACATTCTTTAAGTAATGAGCCTTATTAATAATTTGTGTTAAAGAAACCTTTTGCATGACTAAAATTTGTTTTTGTCTTTTAAAATAAATTGTTTGAATCCCATTTTACTGGTCATTTTTACTTTCAAATTTGTCTTGACAACTTTAGTACATTTTTGTGGCTTTTTCACTTGCGCAAAATGTTGTTTTGACATGGGCACAAAAATCTTGCACTGGCATACCTTGCTACCACTTTATAAGACCACATCCACCCTAGATAAGTACCTAAGGGACACTTATCAAAATAACATAGTTGTTTGTTTCTGTATGGGGGGGGGTGCTATGCCACCAAATATTTCAGGCCTGGGCCCCCAGACTATATCTGTCTTCGACATCTTCTGGTTGCAGTGATTACACTGCTTGTGGCCCAGTGTTCAGCCTGACATGTCATGGAGCATTAAAATGTGTGATATGGTTCCAGCAGAAATTCCCACTGAATATTTGCCATGGCAACATGGGATGGAGCTATAGCCAAGTGAGGTATTCCAAAGAGAAAAATGGAATGAAAATCGGTAACAATGATTGAAGAAAACTTAAATAAACCTTGGGGCTACCGATGGGCAACTCCTTATTTCCAGCAGAGAGAAGATCTTAGGCATGACTGGGTGAGGATACAAGAGGGGAGGAGCAGAAGCTCCTGCCAATGGACTTTTAAAGGACCCTGAACATGCTCAGATTCTGCACAAGTATGACTATGCAGAAGGAATCTAGGCAGTTATAATAGTCTGCTGTCCGCAGTGCAAATCAATATTTATGCCAAAAACTGCAAAAACGCCACTGAACATCAGTTCTGAACAGGTTCAAACCCAACTGACACAATGTTAGGAGCTCTAACAGTTCTCAGCTTAAAACATTCAGAGGGACACAGTCCAGCTCTTCAACAGGTAAACCAAGTCAACACCGAGATACAGTACCACTTCCTTTGTGCAAGTGCATGCATGCACGAGCGCATGCACACACTGAAAAGCAGGCCTTTCTTACCTACATGTGGGGAAAGGGGGTTTGTAGTTGCCAACCATACACATACCTTTTATTGCGCACAAGTATGACAGAGTGCTCTTGTCCATCACAGAAAGTCCCTGAAGTGGATTTCACTAGGAGTCTTCGTGTGTTTGCTCCATCTCCAGCATTCACATGTACCTCAATGTGGCCATCCATGAGCATAACGGCAAAGAAGGGCTGCAAGCACATCAAGAGCCTGTCAGACTCACTGGCATATGACAACATGCTGAGCCCCCTGTCATTTAAAGGCTCAGGTTACAAGTGCAGGCAACTACTTAGTACAGAGGTTAGAGACACCATGGTTAAAGCATCTGGGTTATGCTCTTAAAGGTCTTTGAACTACCATGTCATAAATGGCTAATTAATCATGTATGTTTTAGAATTAGCAAAATTATTCACAACAGACCTCATAGCTACTAAGTTTTGGGGCTTCGTAGACTGTTGTCACAGAAAGCACTGTAATATCACAAACCCATGAGTACGATGTCAGTTTCTTCATTTAAGCCTTTTACACAGATTTCATGGTCACACTGATGCCACAGCCCTGATGACCTCAACTCCTCCACCTCTCTACTGTTACTGCTGTTCATATCTCTCCTCAAAACTCTCATTTTGCCTAGGTATGGTACCCAAGTGTGTTGAGGTCCTCCCCCTCATCAAATTGGGTGATACTGCCATGCTAGGGAACTACCAGCCTATTTGTTTTCCCCCGCCTTGGCAAAAGTACAAGAAACACCTGTGCTCTCCCAACTCCCCTTTTTTCTTGTCTCCTCCTTTCTCTACCTCTTAATAATCACTTAATAAATCATTTTACTTATATAATGCCTTTCATGCCAGCATTTCAAAGCGCTCTACAATCAACAAAAAATTCACACCCAGCAGTAACTGTGCCCCTTGTCATGTAAAGTTTCAAAAGCTAACTAGTCTGACTTCTGCAAATCACACTCAGACGTCTCCTCAGTACTTTAACTTACAGATTACATCTTCTGTTTTTAAAAACCTTTAACATACTTAACCGTCCCCTTCAATCTGGGGGTTGTACAATCTGTGTGAAAAGAATAGACGATTATACAAATATCTGACTCTGGAGCCTGTGTGCTTTCAAAAAT
The DNA here is from genome assembly GCA_016271365.2 of Neoceratodus forsteri. Classification (NCBI taxonomy): domain Eukaryota; kingdom Metazoa; phylum Chordata; order Ceratodontiformes; family Ceratodontidae; genus Neoceratodus; species Neoceratodus forsteri. The sequence continues at coordinate 1,558,617,079 of CM057455.1, forward strand.
AGACATGTTTTTTCTATCTGTTTTTGGTAATTTGTTAGAAGAATGTATCTTTAAAAAGGAACAGTTATGTGGGAACTTAACATAACCGCAGATCTTCAAAAGAATCTAATTCATCAGGCCACACCATTGGGACATATAGCTGTCAGGCAGTAGGAGCATATGGAAACTTTTGTAAACAGTGCCACCAGAGGCCACCCTTGACAATGTCAGGTATCAGTGTATGCATAAAAGTGGACAGCCCCTTTTCTCCTAAGTTCCCCACCGGAAATCATACTCCAAGGACAGGGTCTGAGGGAATCAGAAGAGAATGTAGACCTCTGCAAGGCAGAGGGCCAGAGAAAGTAGTTATGGAGAAAGCAGCAACAGAATCCTTTGAAGCAGCACCCGTAAGGAGGGGGGAACAGTATGGCCTGATGAATGAGATTCTCTTGGAGATCTACTGTTACAGTAAGTTTCTATGTAACTGTTCTATCTTCTTCAAGGATATCCCTTTCATCAGGCCACACCATTATAACGAGTACCAAGCAGTACCAAAAGGCTAGGCAGTGGTATCAGGAAAGGAGGCCCATACTTTAGTTTTGGACCTGAACTGATTAGCAGTCTTAGCTCTTCAGTTATGAAAGTTTTATGATTCTCACCCTATAAATTTTATCCTGCTATATGATGTATTTAATGAAGGAATTATGAAGACCCACTTTCCTTTTTCTTGTATGATTTTTTGTTTCATTTTATGTATTATTATGAAATAGTAATACAAAATCACACATGCCCCCACAATGCAAAGCATCATGGTCTGCATATGCAAATCACCACAGAATATTAAGCTGGTTCGACTTTAAGCAGAAATGCATGGTTCCGAAAGGCCTCTCACACAGTGTGCAAAGGTGTTTCATTATCGTCTCTACAACAGTAGAGAATTCATTTCATCAATGGTTAATTTCACATATGGTATATTATTCCAAATAGTTCTGTATGGTTATAAACAATATTATTTAATTTTAATGTAATTGTACACTGTTGGATTCTGAAAGCTTTGAATAAAGACAGAGTATAAAAAAAGGATAGGCGGCCTTGCAGGACAGCAAGGCCAAAGGCAGCATGTTTACAAGAGTGGATGTCCAGACTATAATGTTTAGTGAAGATGTGGACAGTAGTGCAGGTGGCAGCCTTGCAAATCTCAGCAGCAGTCACATTTCTGAAAAATGTATTTATTTAGGAAATCGGAATTACAACCCTTTGAGTCATAGACTCTTTTCCAAAGGCTCCATGTCAGAATAAAACATAGACATTCATACAGTACATACATAGAGTAAATGTGGGTGAGCAATCATACAGAGTATAAGTACAATGAGCACTGGTTAATGCCTATACATTTGGTAGCTAAAATAGGGCAGAGCTATCAACATATTTACCTAATGAGTGGTTAAGACCTATACAATTGGTAGCTAAAGCAATGCATGATATGAGTTGGCAGTAAGCCGCCTCAGGGAGGCCTTGTCTTATACATAATACAATGCATTCATAGTCCTGTGCAACTATATGGTAACCGATGGAGGTGAGGAGCCTGTAGGCTACAAATAGTCAGGGCTCTCCACTGCCAGGCCAAGGGCAGGTGTGTGGCCTAGTGGCGTGCTGCAGGATCTGCAGGTTACCGGTTACACTGGCATTGACGTGAGGAAAGGATATGAGCCCTCAAGGCAGCTTTAAAAGGACCTAGATTGGTGACTAATGTGACAGCCGGTGGGAGGGAATTGTACCAGGATGGAGCTCTAAGGGGGAAGGATCGCTGGGCCAGGGTGGTCCTGACCCTAGGCACCTTCCAGGTAGTTTTTGGGGTGGCCTGCGTGGACACAGAGATGGTGACTGCCTGAAGAGAAGCCATGACACCTATTGGGGTTAAACCCAGGTGGATTTTTAGGTGGAGAGACAGGTCTGGTATAATAGTCTTTCCTCAAGGGAGAGGATATTGGTGAGTGCGTACAGGGTGTAGGTATGTGTATTTCTGTCGGCACCAGAGAGGACCTGGCAAGGCCTTATTGATCATTACTTGTATTTGATGAAGCGCCGTAGGGTCGGCATAGCATAGATTGTGATGCCATGTGTCCACCAGCGATAAGACCGAGGAGGTAATGTTTATAGTGAAGTGCTTCAGGTGGCAGGCAGTCTTTATGTCTGTACAGAAGACCAACGCGGGTGTTGGTGGCGGAGGTGAGGATTTTTATATGTTCGTGGAATGAAAGGGAAGAGTCAAATGTAATACCAAGATACTTATACTTTTGGACCCGTTACAGTGGGATATGAGAGGTGGAGAGTATTTCCAGGGGGAAATCCTTTGATCAGTTTTGGCGGTGGGCATAGAGCATCGTCTCAGTTTTTTTTAATGTTGACCACCAATCTGTGTTCACCAAACCAGTGTTCAATCTGAGAGAAGGAGTTTTGTAAGGTACGCTGGAGAGAGATAGAGGATCAGGATGTGCGGTGCCATGGTCTGGTTCCTGCTGTATCTAGAAGGGGAGGAGAACCGCACTAAAACAGTATTAGTAGACTTCAGGGGAGCGGACTTTGTAGGCATGGGTAGGATTCTACGGGGGACATTGGACAAAATTAGGCTGGACAGGGATGCAGGTAGCTTATGGGAGATCATTGTGAAGGGGGTGCAGGAGGCTACTAGGTCCTGTACTAAGGTAAGGCGTAAGCATGGTAGAGCCAACAAGCCGTTTTGGTGGACCAGGGAGGTGCAGGAGGTGGTGAGGGATAAAAAGGCTGCTTATGCATGTTTTAAGTGCTCTACGGGGGATAGGGAGGGGTTGATTACGAGTTGATGGCCAGGAGGGTCACCAGAGTGGTGAGGGGAGCCAAGGCCAGGATGGAGCAAAACCTGGCTAGGGATATCCAGAGGGGGGAAGGGATTCTATAGATACATAGGGAAGAAGAGAAAAGGGAGGGCACAGATCAGCAGGATTAGGACTGGGGAGGGATGGACTCAGGGGCAGAGGAACATGCTGAGGTACTAAACGAGTACTTTGCCTCGATATTTACAGAAGAAGGAAGGGCAGGCAGCAGAGTCGAGAGGTCAGATGGAGTCTAGGGGACAGAAAGGGACAAGGGTACAGGCCGGGCTAAGTCTAGAAGGGGATCGAGGGTTGAATGAGAGGGTGGGCTGGGAGGCAGAAATCACAGTGGATAGGGTGAGGGAGGCCCTTCAGACACTAAAAACTGATAACGCGCTGGGGCGGATGGGCTGCATCCGAGGGTTATGAAGGAACTGGCGGATGAGCTAGCAGCTCCTCTGGCTGCACTCTAATACCTCTCTGCAGACAGGATGGGTGCCTCAAGATTGGAGGGTGGCTCATGTGGTGCCTATCCAAAAAGGGGGGTCTAGGAAGGAGATGGGGAATTATAGGCCTGTCAGCCTAACATCTGTGGTGGGTAAAGTAATGGAGAGCATTATCAAGGAGAGGCTCGGGAGGCAATTGGAAAGGTTGGAGCACCTGGATGACAAACAGAATGGTTTTGTCCCGGGGAGATCATGTCAGACCAGCCTCATAGATTTTTATGACTGGGTGACGGGGGCCCTGGACTGCCATAGGCCGGTGGATGTCCTATATCTGGATTTCAGTAAGGTGTTTGATTTGGTACCCCACAATGGGCTGCTAACAAAGCTGGGGGGGGATGGGAGTGGGAGGGCAGTTGTTCAGATGGGTAGACAATTGGCTAATGGGGCTAATACAGAGGGTAATGGTTGGTGGGATAGTCTCCTCCCCCAGGAAGGTCCTCAGTGGGGTCCCCCAAGGTTCAGTATTGGGGCCACTCCTGTTCAATGCCTACATCGCTGATATTGGGGGGGGGGTAAGGAGCAGGATGAGTCTTTTTGAGGATGACTCAAAACTGGGAACACTGGCAGACGGGGATGAAGTGAGAGAGACAGTTCAGAGGGACCTGGATACACTGGAGGGGTGGTCAAGGAGGTGGGGTTTGAGGTTTAATGCAGGGAAGTGTAGGGTCCTGCATCTGGGGGTCAGAAACCTATGCCACATATACACCCGGGGGGGGGTCACACTGCAAGTCACATCGAGCGAGAGGGACCTAGGGGTGGTGGTGGATGCCAAAATGAATTAACACTGAAAACTGCAGAAGAACTGCAGCAAAAGCAAACAGGATACTGGGATGCATAGCCAGGGGGATTATGTCCAGAAAGAGGAGGGAGGTGATCTAGTATAATGCCTTGGTCAGACCACATCTTTGAGTACTGTGTGCAGTTCTGGAGACCTCACCTCAAGAAGGACATAGCACTGCTGGAGAGGGTCCAGAGGAGGGCAACCAGAATGATTCAGGGCATGGGAGGGAGACCCTATGAGGAAAGGATGGAAGAGCTTGGGCTATAATCGCTGGAGGAGAGGAGAGATGGGGGGGGACATGATAGGGGTCTTCAAATATGTAAAAGGAATAAACAAGGGCGGAGCCAAAGGGATGTTCAGACTAACGAAGGAGGGAACAACCAGGGGGCATAATTGGAAGCTAGAGGGGGGGAAACTACAGGGGGGAACGCAGGAGGCATTACTTCACTGAGAGGGTGGTGGAGCCATGGAATGCACTGCCTGGGAGTCTGGTGGAGGAGGGCGCAGTGGAGGGCTTCAAGAAGGGGTGGGACAGGTACAAGGGAAAACTGAAGTCAAAGATGACCCTCTCTGGGGCTAGGGGGGTGGAAAAGTGAGCACCCATTAGGAGGCTGGCTACCGAGCAGACATGACAGACCATCAGGCCTATTCTGCTGGCTTTTAGTATGTTAGTATGTAAAGAACAGCATTGCCCATGTAGAGGAGAAGGTTGCCGGGGCAGGATTTAGGCAGGGTGTTGAGGTAGATGCTAAATAGCAGAGGACCCAGGATAGATCCCTGGGGAACTCCTGAGCACACAGGCAGCATAGTAGATATGGTATTGTTAATTTTAACACATTGGGTTCTAGATGAAAGATAGCTGGAGAACTATGAGAGTGGACAATGAGAGATCCCAATTTGTTGTAATGTGTTAAGAAGGAGGGGGTGAGAAACCGTGTCTAAGGCCTTTAAAAGGTCTATAAATATGGCCCCTGGGCCAGCCCATCAGCACAGCGGTTGGATTTCCACTTGTGATGCCAGCGACCGGGGATCGGGAGTGGACTCAGGACGCTGGAGGGCCAGCCAAGGGAGAACGGCTTGAGCATCCCATGACAGCTCGCTGTCTCCAGGGGGTGGGGTGGGAGGGTCGATGCCCACCACACTTGTGTGACTCCGGGCAGAAGCTCCCGGACTGCAAGCCCCAACTGGAAGGGAACGGGTGGCCCAGATGCACAGTGGACGTTGCCTTGATGTCAGGGGCTTACACTGCGTCAGGGGGAGAAAACAGGAAAAACACCTGCTGGCTCTGGGATGACGGGCTTCTCAAGGCATGCCTCCAATTTGCCCCTGCTCACCGGCTACCTCCAGGCCTGATGAAATGAAGGATTACGGGATTCTGACCCCACCTCGTCCCCGCTCGGGGGGGGTAAGCCGAAGCTACGGGGGGAACTGGGAGGAAGGTAGGTACTGGTGAGCAGGCGGCAGGAGGATGACCCCTTGGATGCCCTGAAGGGTCAGGGTCAGCAGGCAGTAGGGGGAATAAAGCATAATTTAAAAATTAAAAAAAAAACAAAAAAAAACACAGCCTCTGCGAGGTGCCCCTTGTCAAGCGTGGAGTGCAGGGAGTTAGCGAATTATGTGAGGGTGGTCATAGTGCTATGACCAACTCTGAAACCATGCTGCTCCCTACATAAGAGGTTGTGTGCAAGGAGGTAGTCAGTGAGCTGATTGGCCATGATCTTTTCAAGGGCTTTAGAGAGTGGGGGAAGAATTGAGATGGGTCGGTAGTTGTTTGGGAGGGAGCTGTCGCTACATTTCAATATTGGTGTTATCACTGCCGTTTTCCATGAGGTTGGAAACTGGCCCAGGCGCAGGGATAAAATTAGAAGGTCCATGAGTGGGGAGATAATGGAGTCTAGTGCAAAGTATAGGATATGCATATCAAAGGCATCTTTGCAGTAACTGGAGCTCTGGAGGGCTTTGGACCAGTGGCGGCGCTACACCGGGGCACACCAGGGCACGTGCCCTGGTCAAAAATGTTGTGCCCGGTGCTCCAGCCACAGCCTCCTGAGTCCCGTCATCATCGACAATCTAAGTCCAAAAAGTAAAACCTTTGCACAGCACTGGCTTCCCACATTATTAAATTTTTAATACCCTGAGACTGTTGTGTGTCGTTGTGTACTTGTAGCCCCAGCCCCCATGACAGTCGGACCGACGTCCGCTTTTATTAAATTAGGCAGTCCCCAACCCGGCCACAGGGAGTCGCAGCTCCCGAAATTGCGCTGGTATACCCAGCCTGAGAGCCTGCTTGAATTAAACCGTCCTCCTGGGGTGAAGCAGCATTAAGCGTAGCGAGCGTTGCCGTGCCGACGCTGTTTAAATCCAGTCCAGAAAGAAGCACGAAGCGGTCACTGCAGCCTTAAACACGACGGACTAGGGGAGATAGAGTCGAGAGAGCACTTTTGGAGCAACCGCTACTGCACTTACCGCTGATGAACAAGACCCCATCCGATTCCATCCTGTCACTCATTTTCCTATTTCTAACTTAAGGTACTGTACTGTAAATAATTGATCCCTTTTGGGTTTGGGACTTGGGAGCAAATGACTACACCCTTGTCGGGTTTGCGCCTGAAAGGGCTGTGGCTCATCATGCTAAAAGGATTAGTATGCACACAAAAATAATGTATGTAGTGAGCAAAGGGAGGGTGGGACAAGAAGCCTGGTGCAGAACAAAATTCAGTAAATTAGCCGCTGCACAAGGGGAACAGCGAGGACACCTTGCATTGCACAATTACCACTGGAAAAAGCTTGACTTACCTGGGCAAAACTGGTAGCTGGCAGAGTCACTGCAGCTAGCAACCATAATGCGGCTGGGGAGCACACCTGCTCCTGGGGTCTAGTGGTCCCTGCACCCTCCACCTCCAATCACTGGTCCCAGTAATAGTAAATACTTCTGTCCAGTGGTCCCCCTGCCCTATGATCACCAGCTCCAGTAATAATAAATATTTCCCTGTTGACCAGTGGTCCCCTGCCCTCTGATCACCAGCCCCAGTAATAATAAATATTTCCTGCTGTTCAGTGGTCCCCTGCCCTCTGATCACCAACTCGGTAATAGTAAATACTCTGGTGTCCAGTAATCCTCCCACCCTCAGATCCCCATCCCGGTAAAGTCAGTTATCTCTGGTGTCCAGTGGTCTCTCCATCCTCATCACCAGCCCTAGTGATAGTAAATACTTCCAAGGTCACCAGTGGTGCCCCCACCCTCTGATCGCTGGCTCTGGTAATATTCAATACCTCTCTGCTGTCCAGTGGTCTCCCCGATCACCAGCCCTGGTAAAATTCAATTATCCCTGGTGTCATGTGGTCCCCCTGCCCTCTGATCACTGGCCCCATATTAAATTACATATTCCCTGGTGTCTAGTTGCACTACCCATCTATCAATGCTTGTCCCAGCATAAGCTTCCCTGGCATCTGGTAGCTCCCTCCCCACACCATGGGCACCAACTAACCCCCCTTACCTCAATCACCAGTGCTGCGGAAGTCAATACGGCGACTGGCACAGCCCTCCTCTCACTACCTCGGCTGGCTACAGCATGCGATGTCCGGGAGCATGTGTCCCCTGTACTGTAAAGGAAGCATACGTTCTGTGTAGACAGTATGCACGCTCCCATTACAATACAGGGGATGCACGCTCTCTATCACCACATACAGGCATGGCTGACATGGTGAGAGGAGGGCTGTGCTGGTTGCTGTACTGGGCTCCTACGCACTGGCGACTGAGGTAGAGAGGGTGGCTGGGCTTGTTGGTCATGCCTGCATTGTGAAGGGGCCCCTCTTTAAATGCCAGGAAGCTTATACTGGGTCAGGATCAGTGGTGGGGAGACACTAGGTGCTGGGGAGAATGTGTGATTTAATAAGAGCCAGCAATCGGAGGTGTGGGGGAACACTGGACACCAGTAATATTAGCAAGGCCAGCGACTGGAAGGTGGGGACCACTGGACATGAGAGAAGAATTTACTATTGCTGGGGATGGTGATTGAGGGTGGTGGGACCACTGACACCAGGGAAACATTTACTATTACCAGGGCCAGCAATCGGTGGGCAGGGGGACCACTGGACACCAGGGAAGTATTTAATATTACCAGGGTCAGAGGGCAGATGGGATCACTGGACACTTGGAGACAGGGAATGGCATCACAACTTCAGGGGTTGTATACAGACCCTGTCTCAAGGGAGGAAATGGACAAGAAAATGATAGAGGACATTCTCAAAATGGCTGAAAAGGGGAGATACTGTTGATGGGGGACCTGAATATGCCAGATGTTAACTGGATAGCATGTACTGCAGCCACATCCAAGAGCAGGGTCATTCTCGATGCCCTGCAGGGGGCAGGCCTTAGACAGCTAGTGTTGGAACCCACTCGGGAGGGAGCAATACTAGACCTGGTACTCTCAAATGGAGAGAGGATCACAAATTTAGAAGTCAGTAGACATCTGGGAACAAGTGACCACTGCACAGTGTGCTTCACAATAAGCACAACCATGGAGACAAGCCATACAAAAACAAGGATACTGGACTTTAGAAGGGACGACTTTGGCAAAATGGGTGAATACCTGAGGAATGCACTAGCAAATGGCCAAAAAGGAGGGGTGGAAGAACAATGGAGAAAAATCACAACTGCTATCATGGAGGCAACAAGCCTTTATGTGAAACAAATAAAGAAAACAAAGAGGAGTAAAAAACCACTATGGTTCTCAAAAGAGGTGGCAGGGAAGGTTAAGGAGAAAAAGGCTGCATTCAAAAAGTATAAGGAATCAAAGAATGAGTATGACAGGGAACTGTATCAAAGCAGAAAGAAGTGAGGAAGGCAGTCAGAATAGCAAAGGCCCAAACCGAGGAAAAAATAGTCAACTCAATTAAGAAGGGGAATAAAACCTTCATAGGTACATTAGGAGCATAGAAAGGTTAAGGGAGGAATAGTGAAGATTAATAAAGGAGAGGGGAGGTGGGCAGAGGGAGACAGTGAAAAGGCAGAGATACTGAATGAATACTTTTGCTCAGTATTCACAAAAGAAGATGAGGAGGAGTTACCTAAACCAGACAATAGAAGCACTCTGGGTAGGGGGGTTGACACCAGTCCATTCACAGAAGAAAGAATCCTGAAAGAACTCCTAAAACTCAAGGTGGACAAAGCAATGGGGCCTGATGGGATTCACCCCAGAATCCTAAAAGAACTAAGGGAGGACCTAGTGACACCACTGACCACGCTTTTTAACAAATCATGGGAGGATGGGGTAGTGCTTGAGGACTGGAGGAGGGCAGATATGATTCCCCTTCACAAAAGTGGAAGCAAGGCAGAAGCAGGAAACTACAGACCTGAAGGTTTGACCTCAGTGGTAGGGAAAATGATGGAATCACTTCTGAAAGAAAGAATTGTTGAGTACCTAGAGGCTAGTGGGGCACAGGACCCAAAGCAGCATGGATTTACAGCAGAAAGGTCATGTCAGATGAATCTAATTGATTTCTTTGACTGGGTGACCAAAGTAATAGACCAGGAGGGGCTGTGGATATGGCCTACCTAGACTTTAACAAGGCATTTGACACAGTCCTGCACAAACATACTAATAATCAAGTTAGCCAGCCTGGGAGTGGGTTCCAGGGTGGTGGCCTGTAGCAAAGTGGCTGCACAACAGGACACAGAAGGTAATAGTGAATGGAACACATTCAAGAAAGGGGGTTACTAGTGAGTACCTCAGGGCTCAGTACTGGGTCCATTCCTCTTTAACATCTTTATAGGTGACATTGCAGAGGGTCTGGAGGGAAAGGTATGCCTCTTTGCAGATGACACAAAGATCTGTAACAGAGTTGATACACAAGGGGGTGTAGAAAGGATGAAAAGGGACTTGGCAAGGTTGGAGGAATGGTCAGACATACGGCAACTTAGATTCAATGCAAAGAAGTGCAAAGTAATGCACCTGGGAAACAAAAACCCAGGAGAAGAGTACACAATAGCAGGGGAGGTACTAACAACAACAAAAATGGAAAGGGACTTGGGGGTAGTCATATCAGATGACCTAAAGGTGGGTAAGCAATGTGAGAAGTCAGTAAGGAGAGCCAGGGGGATACTGGGATGCATAGGATGGGGCATCACAAGTAGAAAAAGGGAAGTGGTTATCCCTCTGTACAGACAGTTGGTGAGACCCCATCTGGAATACTGTGTGCAGTTTTGGAGACCCCATCTATGCAAGGACATAGACAGAATGGAAGCAGTCCAGAGGAGGGCAACTAAAACGATGCAGGGTCTGCATCAGAAACCATATGAAGAGAGGCAGAGAGCTTAATATGTATACCCTTGATGAAAGGAGGGATGGGGGGACATGATAGAAACTTTTAAGTACCTCAAGGGAATAATCAACAAAGTCCAGGAGGGTAGCATTTTTCAGAAAAAGAGATGTGTAAGAACAAGGGGCACAATTTAAAGATCGAGGGGTGACGGCTCAGGGGTAGTGTGAGGAAATTTTTTTTCAAGGAGAGAGTGGTGGATGCATGGAACCGCCTTCCTGGGGAGGTTGTTGGGTCTAAAACAGTGGGGGAATTCAAACATGCATGGGACAGACATAAGGCAATTGTAGTGGGGGGTTGCAGGAAGTAGGCTGTTGGTTAACTAGAATCTGCAGCTTAGCCATTAGAAGGGAATGGGCAGATTGGTGGGCCAAGTGGTCCTTATCTGCCATCAAACTCTATGTTTCTATGTAACTGAATTTTACTGGGACAGGCATTGGAGGCAGAGGAGACCATTGGACACCAGGGAACTTGAATTTTAATGGGGATGAGGATCAGAGGACGGAGAAGACCACTGGACACCAGGGATAACTGAATTTACCAGGATGGAATCGGAGAGTGTGGTGCCACTAGACACCAGGGAATATGTCCACTTTACAGGACCGGGAAATCAGGGTAGGCAGAGCAAGTCACAGGGTGCAAAACCTGCTGTTGTTTCCCATGCAAATGTGCTCCATAATGGCATAGCATCTTCATGGTTGTAGGCAACAGGAAAGTGAAGCACAAAGCTATGAACTCCACTTTGCCCATTTTTCAGTATCTAGCCCCAGAAGTTTATAAAATCACATTCATTTGATGCATATATGGGTGTTTTCAGGAGAAATTAAGCCCTCCTCCCCAAAAAACAACAACCTGGCAGGTTTAAACATTTTGAACACATTTCCATTAAAATACTGTACTGATCTGAAGTGCAAATAAGGTAATTTTTTCCTTATAAAGATGCATGCCACAAATGGTTTTCATTATCTTTAATTGGTTTTAGTTACCTCCCAAGTTACCAGAATATGGACTATTTTTGTCTTCAAAGTTAAAATGTAAGTCATATTTCAATGAAGAGTCCCATATTTTGTCTTTTTAAACTGATCTCTTCGTGTTTTAGTTCATTTTAAATCAAATATTTAGATGCCATTTTGTAAGTGCAGTAAGACACTTCAGCATGTGCCATTATGTAAGCAGAAAGGCATGACAGGTTGAGCATTATGTTGATATAATTACTGGTGACCATAAATACCAACCGGATTACTGTTTTGTTAAAATGCATATCAACCGGATTTCAATGGGGGACTGGGGAGTTCAGTTTGCTAGGCATGCGCGCACATGCGATCCACAACACCTCCCTGAGTGGCCTATAATGGCTGTCTCTCAGTCGCATCGCATTCCCTCTTGGGCCCCCATATAGGGGCCTGCCGGCCTGGGCCTCAGGGCCTGTACCTGTACACCAGAAAAATAGGGACTTCTTCTATACTACTGAACTGGCCGGGCCCATCGTGAAACTAAAGTCCTGGGTGTACCAAGGAGGGTACTGCACTGCACAATGTGCATCAGCATCTGAAAATGTGACTGATGATTCTGCTTGCTTGCTTGGGCTGCACTCATACCTTTCAACTGTCCCTGATTTTCAGGGACGTCCCTGATTTTGGCTCAAAATTTTACTCTGTCCAACTGTCCCTCCTAAAATTTGTGTTTGCATGGCTAAACAGTGGAAATTGTAAGCATAAAATAATGTCAAGCATTAAAGTTAGACTTGTTCTTCTTTAGAAAATGCATTTTGCACTAAACCCCATATTCTACCACCAGCTTTCTGGGTATATATCTCTAATTTTGAAGATTTTGGTCCATTGTCCCTGATGTTTTTAAGCCTTGTCCCTGATTTATGAGGCAGGAGGTTGAGACTGAGGCTGCACTCATGGAATAGATGCAGACACTCACTACTTAAAAATAATGCCTTCCTACAATTGATCAGAGAACACAGAGCATAAAAGTTGCCACCATATTTTATTACACCCATGCCATGACCATGAGACATCACATGTATATGGACTCCAATACTTTGGGGTAGGGCAAGACGATTCCTGTGGGTGAAGAATAATTTAATTCAAACAGTGTATGCACAGTAACTAACAGCGATGTTAATCAAGCTAAGGGTGGCATCAAAACCTCAGAAATTTAATAATGAGCTTGACTCTATGGTATTGATCCTGTGATCCCAGGTGAATGTTGTTAGTGCTGCTGACCAGTTTGGCAGCTGGTTTAGAGGAACAACAATGTCCAATCAGATATCAGGCAGAAATGAAAAGCTGGCACCCAGTGATTTTAATAATGTAATTGTACACCACAGCTCAAAGTTTGCTTGACAACTGGCATGCCCCAATCATTGCTGCTTTGTGAAAAGACAGGAGAAGATGAGATGAGGAGGCCAATGTTAGCCCTTGCTCTTAGCACATTAGCCTTTGTGTCCATTACTGGTCAAATTCCAGAAGACCAGCTCTCAAGCCAGGAGAAGAAAGCACTAGACAGACAGAGCTGTAGAGGATTTCAACAAGAAACTAAAGCTGCTTTCAAAGTTTCTGCAGTTACTTACAGGGAAATGGTATGTGATTAAAGCTTGCTCTGTAGTTAGTGTTTTCTTCAGTTTTCACTAGCAAATGGGAAATAGGTAAGGAGGCAGTTGGCACCAATCGATTTATTTATTTGGAATTACTTCATTTGGGATCACCATGAGATGCAACATTTTTTTTTTTATCGGTCCCAGGAAGACTGTGGGAATTGTCATATCTGTGCAGGGATTTATTTAACTCTAAGAATTTTTCCATTTTATGCCTGAGCAATTAGGACAATCTGTTAATGCATGGGGTTCCCACACACTGCAATGGTGGATTCAATAGCCTTACTGGTTCATGGGGACCCACATTTCCCAGCCCAGCTGTGTACAGCAGCTTTAACGAATGGTAATAGGGTGATACACCAAACATAATTCCTCCTTGCTTTAAACTAGCTGGCTACTCGCAGCTAGATCCTCGCGACCCACAGGCTCATTGAACAGAGAGGAGTAGGGACCTGGGAGGAACGGCACGAGCTGGGTTAGGGTAGCTACCTTGGAGTGAGCTGGGCTCCATCTCAACGTTTTGAATCGCTCACAACTCTACATTCTCACCAAAGTTGGGGGCTTGAATGGAGCACAGGCGGTCCTGGCAGGGCGCAGCACTCCATGCCATGCCAGAGTCCCAGCATTCAATATCACTCCGGACAGCCTGTGCCCGTGCCCGTTGCCACAATTAAAAACTGGATAATATTCAGTATTTACTGGGCCCACGCCTTGTGGCTGTAAAAATGTTATCTTTGAGGTCCAGGTTGTGCCGCTGCTCCAGTTCAAAAAGAGATCTGATGGAGTGCAAGACTGCTATGACAGCAACAATAAATACTCATGTTTCCACTTTTGGGATTGCACAAAATATGTGAGTCACATAAACCAGGAAGGATAAAAAGCTGACAGAAAGATCTAGGCTGCAAAATAGCTTTGGAGGGAGGGGAGCCAGTGATAGGAAACATGTATTGCTTTGGCTTGCTTAGCTTGGACCCTGGCTAGCTTGTACATGTATTGCTAGGCTGCCTGCTGCTGCTACTGAGGAGTTTCAAAGGAGCGCCAGCAGCAGTAGAGCTTGAGTTCAGAAAATGGCTTAAAAGTCCACCAATCAGAGCCCCAAAATGTAATCCTGCCAATCGAGTAGGGAGGCAGACCAGGCTTGTGATTGTGATTTTATAGTAACCTGCACTGCTGTGTTTGTTTGGTATGAAAAGATGGGGAAATTGAATGCAAACAGTCCGAGGTGAACAACTCTGTCATTTATTCAGTGTCATCTCAAGTGTTTTTCTGGTGTACAGGGCACAGTATTGTAAGGTATTGTTTCTATGAGGAGGCCTGACTTTTCCTTCCAAATCTTGGCGGGAAGCTCATTAAGACTGTTTGAGAACCAAAAGCTGTAACCTATGCTAAACATCCTCATGTGTTTTCTTTTACGTGTTGGTCCTCTATATTTGTGTTACTGTCACCCTCAGTTTTGCATATTGTGTTCAATCACAGTTACTGTTTCTTTTCATATTTCTTGGATATTCAGAAGGCTGACATGCCATTCTATGCTTGTACATCTGAACAGCCTGGTATTCCTCTTGTCTGTGTAGTGTCAGAGTGAATGGCCTCAAGTTGCTGGTGGCGTTGGTGTGTCTCGTGCCATCAACGGCTGGTATTCCTCTTGGCTGTGTAGTGTCAGAGTGAACGGCCTCAAGTTGCTGGAGGTGTTGATGTGTCTCATGCCATCAGTGGCTGGTATTCCTCTTGTCTGTGTAGTGTCAGAGTGAATGGCCTCAAGTTGCTGGAGGTGTTGGTGTGTCTCGTGCCATCAGCGGCTGGTATTCCTCTGGCTGTGTAGTGTCAGAGTGAACGCCTCAAGTTGCTGGAGGTGTTGGTGTGTCTCGCGCCATCAGCGGCTGGTATTCCTCTTGGCTGTGTAGTGTCAGAGTGAACGGCCTCAAGTTGCTGGAGGTGTTGGTGTGTCTCACGGGCCATCAGCGGCTGGTATTCCTCTTGGCTGTGTAGTGTCAGAGTGAACAGCCTCAAGTTGCTGGAGGTGTTGGTGTGTCTCGTGCCATCAGCGGCTGGTATTCCTCTGGCTGTGTAGTGTCAGAGTGAACGGCTCCCAAGTTGCTGGAGGTGTTGGTGTGTCTTGTGCCATCAGCGGCTGGTATTCCTCTCGCTGTGTAGTGTCAGAGTGAAGTGGCCCCAAGTTGCTGGTGGCGCTGGTGTGTCTCATGCCATCAACGGCTGGTATTCCTCTTGGCTGTGTAGTGTCAGAGTGAACGGCCTCAAGTTGCTGGAGGTGTTGGCGTGTCTCGTGCCATCAGCCACTGGTATTGTGTTGAGTAGGCCAGTGACACCACTCCATTAAACAGTGGTGTCACTGGTAGTAGTAGTTTTGCTTTTAATTTGTGGAAGTTCAAACTGAAAATATAAACATTTGACTGAAAGGAAACAATGCTGTCATTCTAGATTATGGATATCCGGGATTCCTCACCAGAAAACGAAAGGCTGATGAGTTGGATGATGACTGTAGTAGTTCACAACAGTCCTAATGCTCAAACACCATGCCTCAATGGGAACATAGTGATGACAGTATGCAGTCCGATAGTGATACTTCAGCATCAGACTCAGAGGATGATGGAAGTTTCAGAATCGCTGAGATCTGTACAGCACAACTGAAAAACTCCAGGCCCTCTGATTTAAGCCAGAATAAAGACTGCATGCCTGTGCAACCAAAGCTGAGTGCATTTCCACAAAAGAAGTTTGGCCAAAAGTGGAGGGATTCAATCCCAACTGGTACAGCATTTTTCCTGGATTGAATACTCTCAGTCTGAAGATGCTGTATATTGCTTTGCATGTCGTCATTTTCCTCAAACCACTAAAAATGTCACCGTGTTCCTTAAAAATGGTTTCCAGAACTGGAAAAGATCGACTGGAAAGGATGGATCACTAACCCTGCACAACAACTCTGAGTCCCATAAAGCATCACATACAGCATGGTGTGACTTCAAGATGCATACAAAGGAAGGAAGGACCATACAGAATCTGATCAATGAGGATCACAGCAAACTTGTGAAAGAAAATCGCCATTACATAAAAACAATAGCAGAGATATTGAGGCTGACTGCTACACAGTGCATTGCACAGAGAGGACACAGAGAAGGTGAACAAAGTGTCAACCAGGGCAATTTTCTTGAAATTCTGAATCTGATAGCAATGCGTGATGACAGTCAAAAAAAAAATTGTCAGGTGCAAGAAATGCAAAATATACATATCACAGCATCCAAGACCAGCTCCTTAATATTATGGCACGGCTTGTGCGACAGCAAATTACAGAAGAGGTGCAGCTGCTGGGGCATTCTCGATACAAGTGGATGAGTCAAAGGACATTTCAAAGATTGAGCAAATCTCTCTTGTGGTGCGTTATGTGCATGGTGGCAAAATACATGAAGAATTCCTTGGCTTTCAACAAGCAAAAGGCCTGGATGCAACATCCTGACCAGGATAATACTGCAGACACTTGCAGATAACAGCATAGATATAAATGCATGCATAGCACAGTGCTATGATGGTGCCAGTGTTATGAGTGGGGAAGCAGCTGGAGTGCAGGCTAAGTTTCGTGAAGAAGTTCCCAAGGCTATCTATATACACTGCTACAGCCACAGGCTGAACCTTGTAGTTGTGGATTGTGTCAAAAATATTCAGATGGCAGCTGAGTTTTCTCATTGTTACAAACCTTATACAATTTCATTAGTGGGTCAGCAGTTCATGCTTTCTTTATAGAAATTCAGAAAGAAATTATGCCTGCAAAGGTGCCAGTGGAACTCAAACGTTTATCTGACACAAGGTGGACCTGCCAATATGCGCATGCAACAGTGTGCATAAGACTTTGCCAGCCATCATGGAGACACTACATCACTATGTGGGGAGAGAGGCAATGCTGAGCGACAATTCAGGCAAAGGCACTTGTACATATAATAACTAGCACATTTGCCATTAATCTTGTTATGTTTGAACTGATCCTCAAAAGACCAGCATTGTTGCAAAGTGTTTGCAATCTTCTGATCTGCAACGATCCTGTGCCGTAACAACTGGTAGCAAGCTTACAAGAAGAATTATCAGAAGCCAGACGTGATAGCTAATCTGAATCTGGTTTATGGTCTACAGTTTGGACAGAAGCACAAAAGCTGATCCAGGACAATGGTTTGCCTCAGGCTCAGCCAATTGAGAGGGCTCGTATTTGGAGAAGACCAGTTTCACATCAGGATCATATCACAATGAGCACAACTGGACAACGTCATGTTCTGCAAAGCAAGGATGATTTTAGGAAACACCTCTTTTTGCCAGCTCTTGACAGGATCATTGGAGAGTTGGACAGATGGTTTGATGACAAGAACTATGAAATTCTAAAAGCAGTTGCTGCATTAACTCCAGGGAGGAAGGACTTTTTGCAGGAAGAGAATGTACTTCCCATGGCACACCACTATGGACTGAGCACGTCATGAGATCTGTCAGCTGAGTTGTATGCAACAAAGAGGCTTCTGGAAAGGAACCCTGATGAGGACATAAACAGTATGCATGCTCTGAGTCATTATTTGATGCCATACAGAGATGCCTTTTGAACTATATCGCCTGCTTACCATTGCACTTACTCTTCCAGTCACATCTGCTGGATGAACGTTCATTCAGTAAACTCAGAATGATTAAAACATACCTTCGCAATAGAATGGCAAATGAGAGACTTAGCAACCTGGCAGTCCTTTGTATTAATGAAGGCCGTCACACAGGACTTGGACATGGACAGTGTGGTGGACATTTTGCCAAACTACATAGCAACAGAAGAATTACTTTATTATGAAAATGACTATGTATAGAGTGGTATTGCATCACATGAAATGGTCAGGCAGACTTGTAGTTAAGTTTACTATTTAGTCTACCTTTTTATTTTTTGTTCTGTTCAAATGCTTTCAGGCACAAGAACTGGTGAGACTTTCAGGAGAACTTTAATTAATAAAACATTTTAGGGAGCACCAGCATGCTGTTTGAAAAATGCAGTGCTCAAAACAAACCATAAACCAGTTCAGCATGTGGGAAATGTGACGAGGGTGGGAAGAGACAATAGAGCAGACAAGCTTTTTACAAAGTTTGTATATGCATACTTAAACGAAAATTAAAGCTCTAAAACATAACACTGAAATGGCATTTTTTATTTCTGAAATATAGCATTCATTTTTTTTTTTAGACTGTAAAAAAAACACAGATAGGCACGCAGGAATTTACACGTATGATTTTACATCTTGGTTTCTATGGGTGCCCTGGCTTCCAACTGTGGTGCCCACCCAGTGCCCTGGTAACCAACAGAAGCTGGAGCCACCACTGCTTTGGACAGGTAGGCTTTTGCTTCTGTAGGGGTAATGACTGAGTTTGAAAGTAAGGCGGAGGAGCTCAGGTGGTGGGGTAGGCTGAATTGGATAAAAAAAAGTTGCTAGCTAGGACTAAGCTGAGGTCTGAGAAGGTGGAGTTGAGGCAGTTAGCTATGTGAAGTGTGTCTGTGGTGGTAGTACCATTAACACTAAGTTGTGAGGGGAAGAGAGCGGGATTTACCATTAAGCTCCTTGATGTTATCCCAGAACTTTCTTGTGCTACCCCAGGAGGTGGCTAGGGTGGTTCTGTAGTGCTCCGCCTTGGCCTTGCGGATTGCTCAGGTACACTTATTGCAGGCAGCATTATAGGTCTGCCTATCGCTTAGCAAACTGGAGGCAGTGGCACGATGACAGAGGTTGTCACACATTTTGAACTGTTGTAGGAGTTCTGGGGTGATCCGGGGGCACGTTTCTTAGTGGTCACTTTGATGGTCGGTGCAAAGGCATCACAGGCGGTATTAAAGGTAGTGGTGAAGTAGTGCAATGCATCATCTATGTGCTGGGCTTGGGAAACAGGGGACCAGTCCCAAGTTAATTAGATATTGTTTGAGTTTGGCTATGCCTCCTGGGCGTAGTTGACGATGAAAGGTGATATTTGGTGGTGGTTTAGGTAGCTGACAGGACCAGCTGAAGATGATTGGGGAGTGGTCACTTCAGGTGTTGGGTAGGACACCCAGGTCGATAATATGGTAGGGATGATTAGTGAGCAGGATATCTAGTAGGGTGCGAGTTCCATTAGTGGGGTTAGCCCTGGTAGGCTGGGATACCAGTTGGGTTATATCTAATGCAGCAAAGGTATCTTTGGCGTGTGTCTATGAGCTTGCCAACCAATTTATGTTGCGATCCCCAGCTAGGATTTGTTCCATTTTGTGGGGGTGGCTGGCTAGGTAGTCAAAGAGCGCTTTACAGGCAGGGGATTGGCTGCAGGGTGGGATGTAGGTGACGGTGTGAGAAAGGGGAGCACGGTTTAGGTCAGGGGAGAGTTTTATTGAGAGGGCTTGGGTACCATGGTCTAGGGAGGGTGCAGGCAGCGCTTGGTAATGCAGTGAGTCATTTACACAGAAGGCACAGCCACCGCCTCTCTTGTTGTTACAATCAAGCCTAATGAGAGAGGAGCCAGGAATAGACACAAATGAGTCTGGGGTCTTGGCTGACAGCCAGGTTTCTGATAAAGCCAGAATGTCTGGTTGGTGCTGCGCCATCCAGCACTGCAGAGGTGTCATTTTTTTTAGGCAGGCTGCAGATATTCATAGCGGCTATTCAAAGCCCTGTGGGTGACCGCAGTTGGGGGGGCGCTGCAATAGAAGTGGCCATCCACCTAGTGGAATGGCCACGAATCACACCAGGAAGTTCCTTGTCGTACTTTCGATAACAAAAAATGATACAATTTGCTAGCCACTTGGATTAGAATTGCTTAGAAACAGGGGAGCCCCTCTTTTACAGGAGCAAATGAAACATAACACTGAGAGGACTTTCTGGAGGCCTTGGGTGTGATTGCGATATCTCAGGATTCTATATACACCCAAAGTTGGAGCAATGCTACCCCTGGATTGGCATGCTCTGGGTAGTATACTGGAAGACGGACTGTTTGATTTAAAGTAAACTCAGACACCACCTTGGAAAGAAACATAGGATTAGTGCACAAAGACACCCTGTCTTTGTGAAAAATCAAATAAGGAGGCTCATACACGAGAGCCTGCAGCTCTGAAATTCTTTCAGCAGAAGTAATAGCAACTAAAAATAATGCTTTCCAAGATAGAAAGTGCAAGCAACAGCTTGAGGCAGGCTCAAAAGGAGCCAACATAAACTTTTCCAAAACAAAACTGAGGTCCCATGATGGCAACTGATTTCAATATAGGTGACTTCAAGTGCAGAATGACTCTGGAGAGCATATGTGCTACCTCCAGTTGAGCAACCATACATTCATCAGTAAGTTCATGAAAGGCTGATATAGCCAATAAATGTACCTAGAGGGTAGAGTACTGAAGGCCTGCATCTGATAGTATGAGCAGCTATTCCTAAATCTGATTTACTGGACATGTGAAAGGGTCCAGATGGCGAGAAGTGGCCCATATGGTAAACCACTTCCACCCGAGGGTATAAAAGTGTCTGGTGGAGGGTTTTCTAGCAGCCACCAGAACATCTGCCACTTTTTGTGAGACACCAAAGTGGGCAGTGGCTATGTTTTCAGGAGATAGGCATGAACATGAAAGGACTTCAGGTTTGGATGAAGCAGAGTGCCAGGAGATCATGGCATAGGGGAAACAGCAGTGGCAGTTCCACTGCAAGTTGTTGCAGGAGTGGGAACCAAATCTGCCGAGGCCAACAGGGTGAACAAGTATTAGTGCTGCACCCTCCTGTTTCAGTTTGAGGAGCACTTTCAGAATGAGAGGAAAGGTACAGAAGGCATAAAGAAACATCCTTGTCCAACAGAGGGACAATGTGTCTCATCAGAAAGCTTCAGGCCCTGGAACAAACAAGCAGAAATGCGGCAGTTTTGCATTATGCAGAGATGCGAAGAGGTCCAGGTCTGGGTGACCCCACTTTGCAAAGAGGTCATCTACCACAGAGGTCAGAAGTCCCCACCCATGCATCATGGACTGGGATGTGCTGAGCTTGTCTGCCAATGTTTCGGGTGGCTGGAACATGAATGGCTGACAGCTGTGTGCCAGAGCCCAAAGCCACAGCCTCATGGCCTATCTGCACATTGGATAGGATTGTAACACGGCAAAAGAGAGAAGCCTGAAATAAGGCAACTTCATTGGACAAAATGCACCACATGATCAAAGTTGGAGTGGGGATTAATCACTGGTAATGCCCGCTCCAACTATTAATCACGGGGTCACCAGGTCAGGCTCTAGCACCACTAGCTATCACAGCAGCAAACAGAACACACATCGTGGCAAATACACAGGATCTCAATGCACCGACACAAAGCCGAACAGTTCCAGTGAACAGAATTGTAAAAACGGAAACAACAACAACGCAAGTATTCCCATGTTACAAACGCATTAATGCCCTCCAGAGTCGGCTTTTACTGAGAATTAATGCATGGATTGAAAGTTGTAGGCACTCAGACAAGGCCTCGTGTCACAACCCCCAACCATGCATTAATTCCCCAGTAGAAGCCTCCTTCGGCCGGGCATTAATGTTATATGAGTTCCCCCGCTTGTTGATATAATGCATCACAGTGGTGTTGTTGATCTGTATTAACGTGGACCTGAAGACAGATATGGCAGAATTGCATGAAGGGCATACAGGACAGCATGGCATTCTATCATGCTGATGTGCGAAGTACGTTCCAGTGGGGTCCAGGTGCTGTGTGTCTGACGAGGGCCCAGGTGTGCACCCCAGCCCATGCCCAAGGCATCCATGGTTAGGATATGCAGAGGGGGAGGAGTGAGGAATGGCACACCCTTGAGAAAGTCGCCACGATCCATCCGCCATATCAATGTTTTGCTCAGAGGAAACATTACAAGGACTGTTTGTTCCAAGTCATCTGTCAGTTGGTTGCACTGGACTCAGAGGGTCCACTGGGGCACATGCACGTACAGTATGGCCAATGGACTGTGACAAGGGATGTCGCCATATATCCTAGAAGGCATAGGAATCACCTGGCAGTGACATAACAAGTAATGTAAATCATGCAGGCATGAGCAATTAGATGGTCAGCCCAGTCTTCCAGTAAAAAGGCCATTCTGAGGGAGGTATCCAGCACTGCCCCAATGTACTGCAGGCATTGCAAGGTGTCAGTACCGACTGTAGAATATTCACTGTGATAGCTAGTGTGCCAAACTGTAGTCGGGTTTGAGTTAGAGTATGTAAGAGCCGATTCCTGGAGTCAGCTTTTACGATCCATGCACCCAGGTACAGGAACAAATACAGGCCTTCCCTGTGAAAGGCCGCAGCCACCACTGTAAAGCATTTGGTAAAAACATGCAGCGCCAAGGATAAACCATAAGGCAATACTCTGAACTGGTAATGGTCCCCCCTGAAGGAGGACTCTCAGGTATTTTCTGCATCCTTCATATTCAGGGAACAGAGCCATTCTCCCTGATGCAGTAGCGGAAGGAGATCCTGAAGAGTGTGCATTCTGAACTTTTTGTTCTATGAAGTGGTGGAGACCCCTTAGACCCAGAAGGGGGCACAGGACACCTGTCCACTTGGGGACTAGGAAGTACCTGGAATAAAAGCCATTGCTAGAGAGGAACCAGTTGAAAGGCCCATTTTTGGAGGAGGGACTGAACTTCCTCCTGTAACAGAGCAAGGTGTTCTGCCGAGTAGTTCATCTGAGTAGGCAGATAGTGTGAAAGATTGTCTAAGTTTCAGAGCATGGCCTTTGTCTATAGTTTCTAAAACCACACATTCGAGGTGATCTCCCGCTACTGGGTAAGTGGAGGGAGACTCGACCCCTGACAGCCACTCCAGGAGGTATAAGTGGCTGGGGGAGAGTGAGAGAGTCAGGCCGTACCGGTTGGGGCTGCTGTCCCTGCTCCAACTTCTTGAGGTGCTTGGAATGAGCATCTCCTGGAATGTGAGCCTACGCTGGCTATCCTGCTCCTTTTTCTTTACCCTGCTGTCTGGTAGGGGGATTCTGGCCCCTGACTCCTTCAGGACAGTAGGAGCCCCAAAAGTGATCCCTAGTTTGGGTGTGGTAAAGGAAGCAGACAGCTTTTACGGTTCTACCAGATGCTTGGAGATCCCTTAACATTTCCTGCACATCAGGGCCAAACAGTCTGGGGCCTTTAAAAGGAGCATTTAGTACAGCCTGCTGGACATCAGAAGCAAAACCTGCAACTCTAGGCCAGGTGTATCTCCTAAGGCAGATAACTGAAGTGGCCTCCCTCACAGAGGCTTCAGAAATACTATAAGCTGCTTGAAGTAGTGCCTGCCCACATCAACACTTGTAGTGAAAAGCGTGAGAAATTCTTGCCTCTCAGAGCTTTAAGGCAGGGCTTGAACAGTGGTCTTGGCCTTATGGCAGAGGACATTTTGTAAGCATTAAACTACGACAGACCATGGTTCTACTTTGGAATTAATCCATGTTTGGGGGAGGTTGAGGCCGAGGCCATAGGCAGTGCCTCCAACCACCCAACTATGGATTCATTCCACAACAGAACCACGGTCTGGAGTGGTTTAATGCACTTGTAACATGGCAAGCGCTACATTATGAATATTTTGCCACCTTTAATGAAAGTACAACACCAGAAATAATCAATGGCTATTAATAATATGTTTTTTGTTTCTTCTCTGTAGCTGTCACAGGCTGCATTGAGCTGGAAACGTGCGCGTGCATGTTGCACGCTCAACCTTTTTTAATATAGTAGTTGAAGATTTTTAAAACATGTATGCAGTGCAAAAAACCAGTATCAACATCCAAACACAAAGAGTTATGTAGAAAATGATGGCCATTTACAGGTTTCTGAGGTCTGTTTTTGACTCTCCTTTATGGACTGTTCTAGTCACTTCTGGGTATCGGTGTAAATTTGCATTTCTTAACAGCAACGTAACATTATGTATCTCCTTGGGTTTACTACTGCTTCCTTGCTGATACTACGATAACATTTTGAGAACGTAAGCATTTCTACCATAACTTTTTTATCACTGTGTACAACATTTTTTGATGTGCTGATATGGTTTGTAACACTGGAAAAAAACAATACTGCTTTTCCTGATTTCTGGCATGGATAAGAGACAGACACACGCACACACACATACATTTGTTCTGCACCTGTGTCCTTCTGTGCTGCACCGCTATTGCACAGTCATTTCATGCTGATCTTAGCGCGATCTATGCATGCGGTTCACTACTCCACTTCAACGCCCTTGGAAGCCATGCAGTGGAACAATTCCTGACGGTTACTGTGACCGCTAGGAGCCACGAATTGCACCACATGGGTGGGTGGAAAGAAACAATGAGCAGCGCCACCTGTAGGTAGATGCTGGTCTATCTGTGATCTAATTTTTCCTTTAGCGCGCTCCTGATGGCAACCATGGATTAATAAGGGATTAATCCATGGTTGCTTCATTGTCACATGGTGTTATTCCTCCAATGAATCTTCCCTATTTTGCTCTACTGCTTTTTGCCATGTAACAAAATATTTTATCATATGGGCCTAATAGCTGGCAATATGCAGGCCTAAAGATGCTGAGGCACACATACGTTTGCCTGGGACATCTAGTCGCCTATACTCCTTATCAGGAGGGAGGGAGATGTGGTGTTTAGGTACCCTAGACCTATCATGGGCTGCAGTAATAACCACCGAATCAGCCTCAGGCTGTGTGGCATAAAAGGGTTTCCCAGATAGGGCAAGATACAGTTTATCTGCCTTTCTGGGGATGGCAGGAAGTTGTCTGGCCTATGCCAAGCAGCATAAGTGGCGTCCTCCAAGGCTGGTAAGAGAGGAGGCACAACAATGGCAGGACACTCAGGGAGCTCCAGAAAATCTAATAAATTTTTTTTGTTAGTGTCCTGTTTTTCCAGGGCAAAGCCCATGGCAGCCTGTAATTGCTGCATCATGGAGAGAAAGGAAGGGTCTTCTGGAGGTGAGCTGGGAGTATTAATGACAGAGTCCTCACTACAGGATGAGATAGTAGAGCTGGTACCCTGTTCATATGGAATCTCAGCTGGCTCCTCAAAATCCTACTCCTCCATTATAAGATCTGGATTATATTCACAGGCATCGTCGAGAGTTTCGATGGGCAATAGGGAACAAGCCAATGATGACAGCGGCTGCTGTGGCACAGACGGACCTGGCATCGGCATCCCTGTTGACAGAGGCATAGTGTTAAGAAGGCAAGGAAACAGGCTGCATAACATTTCAGAGAATATAAGAAGAAATGCCTTGGCATTGGTGCCAAAAAAGGCACAACAGTAGGAGCTGATGGTGTAGTTTGTGAGATCGATATCGCTGACACACGGGGGTACGTAAGGCCAGTAGCATCTATGCCAAGCCCGACCTTCGTGTCAGGTCAACAGCTGGGGGAGTAGGTGTCATTGCCACAGGGGCAGTCGACAATGGTGAGGAAATGGTACCTATTAGAGATCTGTGGGGAGGCCTGGAGCGGAACAGGGATGATTTGTCCTTGTCCCGGTGCTTATGCTTATGGCTGCTGGATTTTTCCTTGGATTTCGGTGACCTGGAGTTGGTTGATGAGGCCGCCAGTGCTGATTTCTCGTGGGGTTGCTTTGAAGAAGACTGCTCTTTTTGATGCTTCTCCATTCTGGCCACGATCTTTTGAAGCAAAAACTTCTCTAAAGTACTCTTTCAGTGTTGTCTAGTCACAGAATTAAAGCCCCTGCAGATATCACAGGCTCTAACATTGTGGTCAGGGCCTAGGCAACAGACAGACAATGCAGGTGTTGCCAGTGTAAATTTTTTCACTGCACTCACAATAACAAAATAATTTAGATGGCTCCTTTAACGACATGCAGATCACTGACCAATCACTTAAAAAGTAATTACTCTGTAGAAGAGAAATAAAGAAAGCAGCATTGTAACCAATGGTGTTTCCATGTAGCAATCTCATGAGTGTGATCGACAGCAGGAAAACAACTGAGGAGAGGCCACCCATTTTTATACATACATCGATGCCCAACATTGTCATGGGTGGCCCCTGGTGGGACTGCCTGTAAAAGTTTCCCATGCGGTCCTACTGCCTGATGGCTATATGTTCCAAAGGTGTGGCCTGATGAAAAAGATGTTCTCGAAGATCTATTGAAATATTTGGACTAGAACAATTTGCCTACAGTATAGTAACACACCTTTAGAAAGCATCGCAGCATGTCAATGTCTCTGGTCAAGTTAGCAAGCACTGCGCTAAATGTATATGACAGTGGGATGCTAACCAACACGGTGCTTTTGTACCTGACCCAAGCCTTCGACATGGTGGATCACAAGATGCTGCTGGGGAAGCTGGGTCTCATAGGACTATCAGGTAAACATTTTGCATAGTTTGCCAGTTACCTAACAAGACATAATCAATGGGTAAGAATAGGGAACTGCTTGTCCGATCCTCTGGTGGTGACTGCAGGGGTCCCCAAGGATCCATGCTGGACCCACTGTTTTTTAAATTTTATTAATGACTTGCCCACAGTGTTTACAGCAGTAAAGTCTCTTTTTTATGCTGACAAATGAAAATTACATACTTACCATAACTGTTGATATTCCTCAATATCTTATCCAAAGATTACCACTAATGGGGCTGAGCCAGAGGTGCTACAACACCACAAGAGTCAGAACTTTTCTTGAGAGCTGGTAGCATGAGTAGGTCCCATGCGTGCAACATCACACGGGCCCACTGGTATACAGTGGCACCAGCCCCCAATTGCTTCAGTACCTTTTTAACCAAGAGGTGAGCAACAAGAACCTAACGACTAATCTATGCACTTAACCTAAGGATATAACAAAGCCCTGGTGGTCCATGTAACAAGGGCCTCCAAACCCAGTAACACAATGTCTTCAGAGCCCAAACCAAGACCAAAGTGGTGAAGACCATAACACAATAATACCAGAGTGAGTCCGGCGGCTTGGTGGGCGGGAGTGGTAATTTATGGAGAAGACAGTCAAGAAGATCAATGATTATATAAGTACATAGCTTTCATATAAGCATAAACATTGTATAATATAAATATATATTTCTACATTACAAACCAATCACACACAAAAAAAAATAAATAAATAAAAAATAAAATGTGGGGAGTAGTGCAATGTAATGGCTGTGGGGCAGCAGTCTTCCGGGAGTCTTTCTGGAGGCTGAGATGCTGCCCTATTTGCAGACAACTGTCTGCCCTGAGGGAGGAAGTTGCCCGTCTTCAGGCCACACTGACAGTAGTACGGGGACCTTCCCCCAGGCCACAATGGACAGTAGGAAGGGAACCTCCCCCATCCAGGGAGCACCAGAACCACCACCACTACCTCAGAGGTTGCAAAGAAAGCACAGCAGTTGGACCACAGTGGGCTCAGGGAGGATGAGGATGGTGAAACAGAGGCACACCCAGTCAGATGTTACACACCACAATCCATACGCCATTCTGGGGGAGCATAGCTCCCCTATAGATACACCCGCAGAGGAGACTAAGGAGGCTGAGGACAACTGTCACAAGGGAGGCCCACAGGAAGGAGGCAGAGGACACCACAAGGAAAGGAAGCAGCTCCTGGTGGGGGACTCAATTATTAGGAGGATATAACTGGGAGGAGCTGGGAAATCTGAAGTAAGGTGCCTGCCTGGTGCCATGGCTTGGAGGGACAGGAAGCGCATCCTCAGGATCACAACAACAGCTGCAAGGGATTCTGAGCTGGATGTATTGTCCACCTAGGGACAAATGACTTGCTCATCATGAGGTTAGTGCAGTGCAGGAGGACATTGCAGAGTTGGGGAGGGGCCTAAGACAAGTAGCAAACACAGTATCCTTCTCCAGAGGTGCTGCCTGTCAAAGGCATGGGGAGGCAAGGGTAATTGGCACCATGCAGTTTAATGAATGGTTGAAAAATGGTGCGGAGCACAGGGGTTTGGCTTCATTGGGGACTGGGGTTCCACCTGGAGGACACCAGCCTATACTGGCAGGATGGTCTGCATCTGTCCAGGAAGGAACAAGTCTTTTGAGCAATCGGTTTAAATGCTTCATTGGCAAGCTTTTAAACTAGTCAGGGGAGGCACTGACAAGCAGCAGAAAATCCCAGCCTCTCCTACAAAACAGGGTACTAAATGAGAAAGACCAAGGTAGAACGGTCAGTGGGGATGCTGCAACAGAAGGTAAGTCCATCAGAAATGGAGAGCAATGAGTACCAATGCCCGTAGTCTAGGTAACAAGCTTCCTGAATTAGTGGCCTTGATGGAGGAGGAACATCTGGATATCGTGGCAGTCACAGAAACATGGTACACACAAAACCATGACTGGGACGTAAACATACCAAGATACACTATCTACAGGAGGGACAGGGAGGGTAAAAGATGGGGAGGAGTAGTTCTTTACATAAGGGAAGGAATCAAAGCAACAGAACAAAAGGATAAACAGGGAGGAGAAGAAGCACTGTGGGTAAATTTGGAGACAGGCAATGGCACCACAATCCGCACAGGGGTTGTATACAGACCCCCTTCTCAGGGGGAGGAAGTGGACAAGGAAATGATAGAAAGTATACTTAGAATGGCAGAAAAAGGGGAGATATTGCTGATGGGTGATCTGAATATGCCAGATGTTAACTGGAGCGCAGTTGCAGCTGCCACTCAAGAGTGCAGTTATTCTAGATGCCCTACAGGGGCATGCCTTAGACAACTAGTACTGGAGCCCACCGAGAGGGAGCAATATTAGACTTGATACTCTCAAATGGAGATGGAGAGAGATCACAGATGTAGAAGTGGGTAGCCATCTGGGAACTAGCGACCATCGAACAGTATGGTTCACAATAAACACAGCAATAGAGTCAAGCATACAAAGACAAAAGTACTGGACTTTAGGAGGGCTGACTTTGCCAAAATGGGTGAGTGCCTAAGGAATGCACTAGCAAATGGTGGAAGGAGGGTGGAAGAACAATGGGGAATAATAAAAACTGCCATCACAGAGGTAACGAGCCTTGTGTGAAGCAAATAAACAAAACAAGACGATGTAAGAAACCACTATGGTTCTCAAAGGAAGTGGCAGTGAAGGTTCAAGAGAAAAAGAAAGCATTCAGGAAGTACAAGGAATCGCAGCAGGAGCAGGACAGAGAACTGTATAGTTAAGGCAAAGGAGGCTGGGAAGGCAGTCAGAACAGCAAAGGCCCAAACTGAGGAAAGATAGCCCACTCAGTTAAGAAGGAATAAAACCTTTATAGGTACATCAGGAGCAAAGGAAGACCAAAGGAGGGATAGTGAGGCTTAATAAAGGGAGGAGGGTGGGCAGAGGAGAATGTGAAAAGGCAGAGATACTAAACAAATATTTTGCTCAGTATTTACAAAGGAAGAGGGAGGTACATAAAACAAACAGTAGTAACACTCTGGATACAGAAGTTGATACCAGCCCATTTACAGAAGAAAGGGTTCTGAAAGAACTCTTAAAACTGAAGGTGGACAAAGCAATGGGGCCTGATGGGATTCATCCCAGAATTCTAAAAGAACTAAGGGTAGAACTAGTGACACCACTGACTACCCTCTTTAACAAATCATGGAGGATGGGGTGGTACCTGAGGACTGGAGGAGGGCAGATGTGATTCCCTTCACAAAAGTGGGAGCAAGGCAGAAGCAGGAAACTATAGACCTGTTAGTTTAACCTCAGTGATAGGGAAAATGATGGAATCACTCTAAAGGAAAGAATTGTCACGTATCTAGAGGCCAGAAGGGCACAGGACCCTAGGCAGCATGGATTCACAGCGGAAGGTCATGCCAGACTAATCTGATAGATTTCTTTGACTGGGTGACCAAAGTAGTAGATCAGTGAGGGGCTGGACATGGCCTACCTAGACTTTAGCAAGGCATTTGACACAGTCCCACAAAAGATTAATATATAAGTTAGCCAGCCTGGGAGTGGGTCCCAAGATGACAGCCTGGGTAAAGAATTGGCTGGAGAATAGGACACAGAGAGTAATAGTAAATGGAGTCCACCAGAAGAAAGGAGGGTTAACTAGTGGGCACCGAGGGTTCAGTATTAGGACCAATCCCTTCAATGTCTTTATGTTACATTGCAGAAGGACTGGAAGGAAAAGTATGTCTCTTTGCAGATGACACTAAGATCTGCATCAGAGTTGATTCACAGGGTGGGGTGGAAAGGATGAGAAGGGACTTGGCAAGGTTAGAGGAATGGTCAAATGTATGGCAGCTTAGATTCAATGCTAAGAAGTGCAAGGTAATGCACCTGGGAAACAAAAACCCAGGGGAAGAGTACACAATGGGGGGTGAGATACTAACAACAACAAAAATGGAAAGGGACCTGGGGGTAGTCATATCAGATGACCTAAAGGTGGGCAAGCAATGTGAGAAGGCAGCAAGGAGGGCTGGGGGGATACTGGGATGCATAGGGAGAGGCATCACCAGTAGAAAACAGGAAGTTATTATCCTCTGTACAGACAGCTGGTGAGACCCCATCTGGAGTACTGTGTGCAGTTCTGGAGACCCAGTCTCCACAAAGACATAGACAGGATGGAGGCAGTCCAGAGGAGGGCCATTAAAATGGTGCAGGGTCTGCACCGGAAGACATATGAAGAGAGACTTAAGGAGCTTAATATGTATAGCCTCGAGGAAAGGAGGGAGAAGGGGACATGATAGAAACTTTCAAGTTCCTCAAGGGAATCAACAAAGTCCAAGAGGGTAGCATCTTTCAAAAAAAGAGGTGTGCAAGAACAAGAGGGCACAATTTGAAGATAGAGGGGGCAGGCTCAGAGGTAATTTAAGGAAGTATTTTTTCACAGAGAGGGTTGTGGATGCATGGAATGGCCTTCCGGAGGAGGTTGTGGAGTCAAAATCAGTGGTGGAATTCAAGCATGCATGGGATAGTCATAAGGCAATTCTGGGGGTGGGGGTAGGAAGAAGTAGGCTGCTGGTTAACTAGGATCTGCAGCTTATCCAGTAGGTAGGGAAATGGGCAGACTGGGTGGGCCAAGCCGTCCTTATCTGCCGTCAAATTCTATGTTTCTATGTTTCATATCTTCCAAGAATCAATCTTCTCCATAAATTCCCGCTAATATGTCAGAGTACCAAGTTCAGAGAAAGTCTCCAGGACTAGGAAGGCTGGAGCTCAGGACTCACTCAGGTTAGCAAATCTATTCAGAAGTGTCTTGCCAAAAGTGGCATATTGCCCATCAAGGACATCCAGGGCACAGTGCTTGGTAAAAGTATGCATTGTGCTCCAAGTTGCAGCTCTTCAAATTTCTCTAACTGGCACA
This sequence comes from Neoceratodus forsteri, assembly GCA_016271365.2. Taxonomy (NCBI): domain Eukaryota; kingdom Metazoa; phylum Chordata; order Ceratodontiformes; family Ceratodontidae; genus Neoceratodus; species Neoceratodus forsteri. Next base: position 1,558,648,373 of record CM057455.1, read on the forward strand.
GAGTGTACTTCTGCCTGGGAAGTGGCAACCACTCTGGTGCAGTGCACATGTACCTTTCCCTCTATTTGACTTGAGCCATGACACAGCACTGATGAAAACAATTTCCAGGCTGAAATGCACTAGACTGTGAGAGACTGTCCCATTTGTTTAGGGATGAAAAAGAAAACAGCTGGTCAGAGTGCCTGCAGCCATAGTCCTGTTCAGGAGAACCCTAAAAGACCCTCTTGTTATTACTTTTACCTACTCCTGGCATCCTGGTCTGCTCCCAAGACCCCCACATCGTGGTGGGAATCCAGCCGCCGTCCACCTCGACCACGACCCCTGCCATCACCCTTGAACTCCTGCAGCTTACCCCCCGCAGCGGGGTGGTAGGAAGCCAACGACCCACCCTTCATGGATCCAGTTTCAGGTGCAGTGATGGTCCCGGAAAGCGCATGGACAGCCATCAAGCTGCGTGAACAGGTGCCATATTTTTCTCTTTTTTCTGTCCCCTGGAGCATGTAATGACGCCGGTGGAGGGGAGCGTGCATGTGTCCACACACGCTCCCTCCAGGTGTCTGCCCACAACTCCTCCCCATGCTGCTACCCGCATCCTGTCCCCCAGCCTCCACCAGGGGGCAGACGGATACCAGCTAGTGAGGACCCCCTCCCCCGAGAGAGAGAGAGCAGTCCAACAGACGCTCAATCCTTCTTGACCCCTGCCAATCCCCTGCGGCCCACACTCATTCCCAAACACGGGTCACTGGCATAGCCTGAGGTAAGGCGTCCAGCACCTCAGTGCCACTGGGCCGGCATAAAAAGATCCTCTTAACATCCTGTGAGTGAAGTCCTTTCTCCCACATTCTGGAAGTTGGCAAAGTAGGTAGGCAGAATTATAGCCCGATTAAGATGGAACTCTGACAGCACTTTAGGTAAAACCTTGGTGTGTGTAGGGGAAAAAAATATGTTACTCACCTGTAACTGTAGTTCTAGGAGTGGTATATAGTTCATGTCTACACGATGGCAGTTCCACCAGAAGTACTGCTTCATCAGAACGTATTTAAGCTTAGTTCTTTCCATCACCCAAGCTCTGCTCCATGATGTCAGATCCTGCATGCTGGAAGCAGGGATCTGTGTGCCACCTACCAGGTGAGGTTGTGTGGGTGGTGTGGGTATGAACTATATACATCTCCTAGAAAGTACAGTTGCATACTCACCATAACGGTAGATCTTCGAGAAGCATCTCTTGCAGCCGGTAATACATTTGGGTCTTCGCCAGAGGGCACTCTTCTGCATGGCAGCTTTCATCTAGCAGTCTTTGTCTAAGGGACCCCAACACATGACATCATCATCCTGCACCTATATAAGTGTGGGCAGCCCCAGGCATCCTCAGTTCCCCGTCAGATTCAGCTCACTAAGAGAGGACCGATGGGGAGCCGAGGTACCTTAGGTGCCCCTATATATATATATATATATATATATATATATATATATATATATATATGCATTTGGATCAGAAGTTGTTCTCTTAGAGAAGGAGGGGGATGGAGGAAGGGATCATACCTGTTGCAAGAGATACCTCTCGAAGATCTACTGTTATGGTGAGTACGCGACTGTACTATCTTCCACGAGGGTCATCTCTTGCAGCAGGTAATACACTTGGGATGACTCCCTAACAGTAAACCCAGGAAGGGTGGAAAATGTTATGAGAGAAGGCCTTGTAGGACAGGGTGGACAAAGCAAAGCCTATATTGTAGTGCTTAGTGAAGGTATGTATTGTGGACCACATTTTTTTCTCGTCGATAACAGCTTCACAAGTGCTATGCTGCTGTGTGCGAACTGAAGACAGCGGGAAAATGAACTGAGGATGCCTGGGGCCACCCACACTTATATAGGTGCAGGATGATGATGTCATGTGTGGGCGGCCCCTATACAAAGACTGCTAGAAGAAAGCTGCCGTGCAGAAAAGCGCCCTCTGGCAAGGATCCAAGTGTATTACCTGCTGCACGAGATTACCCTCAGGAAGATCTATGGTTATAGATGAGTAACTTATTTTTCTAGGGGACTGGATATGGTTCACTTATCCATACAATGGCAGACTTTCAGCAGTTCTCTGGATGAAGGGCGCAAGACGCTCACCCCTACTTGGTGAAAAGGTTGGAGAACCAAAGTCCCAAAAGCAGCTTCCCAAAAAGAATCCAGGTCAGTGCTGTAATGGGAGATGAAGGTGTGTGCTGACTTCCAGGTGACAGCCCTGCAGACCTCCTGGATGGGGATGTCCCTGAAAGCAGCCACCTTTGCAGCAGTATGCCTGGTAGAATGAACCCTAAATAACACAGGAGGCTCCCTACCAGCCAGCTTATAGCAGAGGTTGATGCAGGATGTTATCCACCTGCCAATCATCCATTTGCTGCCAATCTGCCAGGTTTGGCTTCAGCATATGTTATGAACAGCTGACGAGCCTCACCCTGACCTCCAGTTGTGTACTCTACACAGTAGGAGAGTGCCCACCACAGATCCAGAGTATAGAGCCTGTGGTTGGCCTCCGAAGATGGATTAATAAAATATACAAAAATGTTCATCACCTGGTTAAAATGGAACTCTGATACAACCTTCCGGAGGAACTTCAGGTGGTGGTGATGGACTATCTTGTCTCTGTGGAAGACCAGGTATGGAGACTTCACCAAGAGCACCTGGAGCTCACTGATCTTTCTGGCTGACATGACATGACAGCCACCGAGAAGGTCATCTTCATGACAGGTGTGAGATCTCACACCTGTGCATAGACTCAAAAGGTTTGCTTATGAGAATAAACAGTATCAGCAAGTCCCAAGGTGGTGGTGGTGGTTCACAAACCAGAGGGGACAGCTGGTCCAGGGCTTAATAAAAGCACCCGACCACCTTTCCCTTGGCCAGCGTCGACATACCAGCCCACGTTTAGTATGCAGGAATGGTTGCCAGGTGCACCTTGAGGGTCGTCGCTTGCATCTCCAGCTGGGAGAGGGACCAGAGGTACTCAAGGATAATAGCCACAGGGCAGGCAAGGCGATCAAGCTCCTTAGCCTTACACCAAATGGAAAAGTTTTTCCATTTCAAGGCATAGCACTGGTGAGTCAACTCTTTTCTGGAGGCATTCACAATGTGGAACACATTCTCCAAAAGACCCAAAGTCTGGAACTCCAGTCACTCAGGAATCAGGCTGTGAAGTACAGGGACATCTGGGTGCAGGACCTTCCACTGTTATCTGGCCAGCAGATCCAGATAAAGAGTCACCTGCCACAAAAGGCCAGCTGTTGAGGCTGAGGAGATCCAGGTACCAGAACTGCCATGGCCAGTCCGAAGCTATCAGGTTCATCTGTGCCTTATCCCTCCAGGCCTTGACCATCACCTTGTGGATCAAGGGGAAAGGCATACAGGAGGCCTGGGGTCCAGGGCGTAGCAAAAGCATCCCCTACCTGTGGCCCAGACTGTGGGGGACAGCCACAAAACAGCCTCAATTTTGCATTCTCCCAGAAGGAAAACATGTCCACCAGAGGTGTCCCCCACATGCAAAATAGGTGGTCAACCACCTCATTATGCAGGGACCACTCATACAACATCTCACCCACCTGGTCAAGATCATCTGCGAGCTGACTGTCTGCTCCAGTAACATGAATTGCCAAAAGAGCTGCACCCATGCTGCGCACATGGGTCCAGGTACGGAGGGCTTCCCGACACAAGGGAAGGGAATGCATGCTGTCCTACCTGTTCAGGTAGAACTTGGTCATGGAATTGCCTGTCTGGACTTGCATGATCTGACCCTTGACTAGAGGAACAAATTCTGACAGAACTAGCTAGCTGCACTGCACAGAGCTCCAACAGGCCGATGTGGTGATGGGATTCCCTGGGTGACCAGAACCCGTGGGCCCTGTGGTGTCCCAGGTTCACTTCCCATCTCAGCAGAGACACGTCCATTGTGAGAGTGACAGTTGGTTCTGGGTGGTCAAATGAGACTCCTTCCTCCAGATGTTCTGGGATCAGCCACCACTGGATGGCATCCCACATCAACTGGGTCACTGTGACTGGCTGGTCCAAGTGTCCTAGGTATTGGGACGTTTAACGGGCCCAACTTCCACTGCAAGTGCTGCATCCATCAGCGTGCCCACCAGACCATGCTTGTGCAGGATGCCATGTACCCCAGCAGTCAAACAAAGTCCCAGGCAGGGCATGAGCGCTCAACTTGAAAGGATCAAGCAAAGGAGTTAAGTTCTAGTGCCTGGTCTGTAGGGGTGAGGGCCTTGGCCCACACAGAGTCTAGCTCTGCCTCGATGAAATGAATCACCTGTGAGGGGATCAGTTTGGACTTGGCCAGGTTGACTGTTAGGCCCAAGTCTCTGCAAGTCTGGAGTACCAGATCCCTGGACTGCTTTATGGCCTCTCTGGATGGCCTGGATATCAGCCAGTTGTCCAGATAAGGGTAAACCCTGAAGCCCTTGCACCACAGGAAGGCTGCCATCACTGCCATGCACTTGGTGAAGACCCTGAGAGCAGATAAGAGGCTGAAGGGCATGACTTGAAACTGTTTGAGTATCCCTTTTGCACGGAAATGGAGGTACCACCAGTGGGACGGACGGATGGGGATGTGGCAGAACATGTCCAGGAGGTCCAGAGAACAAAACCACATGTCCTTCTTCAAAGATAGTATACTTTGGTTCACAGTGACCATAAGGAACTTGCGCTTTGGCATGAATGACCAGAAAGTACCTGAACATGTAGCCCTGAAGCTGAAGAATGTCCTTCCAGAGGGTGGACAATGTGTCTTGTGACATCAAGGACTCCCTTAGAGCATGGGAAGGAGGGAGAGCCATGAAACCATGAGGCAGCCCCGCTGCCTAACACTTCGAGAACCCACTTACCCATAATAATGATGGACCAGTGTGGCCAGAGGCGGGGAAGCCTACCTGCCATAGGGAGCTGGATCAGGGACTGGACAGGCGGGAGATGGACACCTCCCAATCCATCACTGGGCAGCTCTGAAGGGGGCACCAGACACTGGGGCTGGAGGGGCACTTCCCCTGCCCATGGTTCTCTTTTGCCCCTGGCCGAAGAACTTGGCCTTGAGGCACCAGGCTTGGAATTGCCTCTACTGGGCTGCTGTTGCTAAGATTGCTGTGGCTGAAAGGACCGAAAATGAAAGACCTTCTTTTTAGGATTTTGGGCCTTCCTGTCCTGAGACAAAGCCACAGAGTTCAGGGTGGTGCCAGACTCCTCAATCTATGTAAGAGGATGTCCACCCCTGTGCCAAAGAGGTCATTGCCCAAGAAAGTGACATCGGTCAGCTTGCACTGAGTGTCCATCGTGAAGGTGAAGAGCCTCAGCCAGGCCCTGTGACACATCGTGACAGCTGCTGCCAAGGCACGGGCACAGGAGTTGCCATGTCCAAGGCAATCTAGAGCTAGTGTTTAGCCAGAGTGCGACCCTGTTCTCTGACAACTTTTAGCTGCAACTGCTTGTCAGCAGGGAGGTGAGGGAAGACCTTATCCAGCACTCCCAAGCAGGGAGTGACAAAAGTGGCCATCATCAAGACATAGCTCAACTGACGGAGACAGAGAGGAAGCAGCAGAAATCTTTTGGCCACATGGTCAAGCTTCTTCCACTTTGTGTCAGGAGGCTTTTGCACGTCCCCAGTGTTACCAGATTTTCTGAAGACCTCTGTCAGAGACCAGATCCTTGACTGAGGGATGGTAAGAAAACCCAGACAGAGAGCCGGTAGGGAGCGCATATTTGTGGACCAAATGGGCTGAAGGTGCCAGGCAGGATGCTGGATGCTTCCTGAGTTCCAGGGCCTGTCCCAAAATGGCCTCAGCATGGAAAAGGCAACCCTTGGGGATTCATCCCTATCCTGGATGTCTGTGAAAGGGTACGTGGTCCTTTTCTGAACAGGCTCCAGAGGGACATTCATGGACTCAGATTTGAGTCAGAGTACAGCCCCAAATGACACCAGCCCATGGTTGGTGTTCCTCGACCGACTCACAGTCAAAGGTATGTGTCCTTGATGACTGCATGGAAGAACTATTAGAGTTGTCCGAAGACTCATTAAAAATGGCCCTCGACCGTTTGCTGCTGTGAACCATCCTAGAGTCGTCCAACCAGGTGACTTCCACCAAGATCAAACCTGGCAAGCTGGTCACAGCCTGGGAGTCCTTAGCTAGGGCTCCCCACAAAGGTTGCAGTGGAAGCAGTTCCACCAGCAGGGGTGAAGAGAAAGGTGTAGGCAACAACTGCCTTGGGCGGACAGGTGTGGGCTTGACTGGCACCAATCAATCAACCACAGGGGCTGGGGGTAGAGCCCTATCCTGACCCTCCAAAGCCCATTGCTGCCAGGAGTTCCTCATACCACCGCCGCATCTGCTGGCAGAATCTCTCCAAATCTGAGGATAAGGTACGTTGATGGCTACGCCTCCCAGTTGAGCGGGACAAAGAGTCTTTGTGAAAAATCAAATAGGGAGGCTTACACATTACAGCCTGAAGATCAGAAACCCTCTGAGCAGAAGCCATAGCACTTAAAAACAACATTTTCCATGACAGGACATATAAGCCACAGCTTGCAGCAAGCTCCAATGTCAATTTCTCAAGTATCAAATTCAGGTCCCAAGGTGGGACTGAATTACGAACAGGGGGTTTTATATGAGGTATGCCTCTCAAAAAAGTCCGAGATATCTTGAACTGGGTAACCGTATGGCCATCAATAGGGGCACAGACCAGTGTACCTTAATAGTTAAATACTGCAGGCCTGAGTCAGATAGGGAAAGCAAGCATTCCAGAACAGAATTCAGAGGGAAGGTAGAAGAGTCTGAATTCCAGGAAGCAGACTACAGAGTGAAGTGCTACCATTTTAAGGAATAAATACATCTGGTAGAAGGCTTTCTAGCTGCAAGCAGGACATCAGCAACCTTAAGGGATACCCCAAGACATGCAATGGCTATGTTTTCAGGAGCCATGCATGTAGGTGCAGGGACTTCAGAACTGGATGAACCAGGGTCCCCTTGCCCCATGACAGCACACCCTGACACAGAGAAAGAAGGCCAGGCTGCTTCACCGCCAGATGTTGAAGGAGTGAAAAACAAATGTGGTGAGGCTAGAACAAAGCAATGAGGATTAGAGTGGCACTCTCCGCCTGCAACTTGAACAGAACCCCTTGTATTAAGAGTAATGGGAGGATGCATATAGGAATTTCACTTTCCAAGAGAGGGACAATGCGTCTCACAAAAAAACTCCTGGCTCTGCAGCAAGCAAGCTGAAACATGGTAGTTTTGCATTGTGTCGGGACACAAAAATGTCCAGCTCTGGACAACCCCATCTTGCGAAGAGGTTGTTCACCACAAAAGTCAGCAGTTCCCATTCGTGAACCATTGACTGGGACTGCTTAATCTGTCCACCAAGACATTTTGGAGACCTGGGAAAGCATGGCCGACAGCTGAAGGCCATAAGAAAAAGTCCAGTACCATACTCTCATTGCTTCCCTGCACAGCAGACAGGAGAAGCCCCTTGTTTGTTGAGGTAATGCATCACACTGATGCCCATCTGGATTAAGAGAGAAACTGGGGCAGAGATGATTTTGAAAAGCATGGGGGTTGTACAGGACAGCCCACGTTTCTAGGACATTTATGCACAGCTTGGCCTCCACCTTGGTCCATGACCCCTCTTGTCTGGTAAGGGTCAAGATGAGCACCCCAACCAGAGCCCAAGGCATCTGTGGTGAGGATCTGTACAGAAGCTGCTACAAGGAATGGAAAAACAGGTTACTCACCTGTAATAGTAGTTCAAGGAGTGTTATATGATGTTCATCCACACTTTCTGGCAGTTGCTTTTCCCTTTAAGACTGGCCGGAAACGTCTTCAAGATGGCTCCTCCCACCCACCTGGGTGGTAACTCCCTCGGCTCCACCCCATGATGCTAGATCCTGCCCACTGGAAGCAGTGCTGTGTGCCAAAGCCAGAGGATGCCAGGTGGATCCATGTGGGCAGGGGAATAGCTATGGAGTGTGCAGGTGGTGCAACTGCACCAGGGCCCACGAGCGGGAGGGGCCCATTTGACTGTGGGAACTGTGCACACCAGGCAGGGAGGCGCACCCTGCACACCCGCCATCGCATCATCTGTCCTGATGAGTGAAAGTAGTGGCACCTCATGACAGACTAACCAACACACCACATGGAGGACTCAGGAGTAGCCGAGGTGAGCCAAAGAGAAGCTGCCACCATCCACCGCTCAATTCCGAATCCATCTGAATATGCAGCTATGAGTCGAGACTGTCTGTTACTGTGACTGACACATGAGGCAGTGAATAGAAGACTGCTTCCACCTGCCTGTCAGTCCTGAGTCTCCAGTGATCAATAGCAGTGCCACGGTGGTGAGTTGGGGAGAGCGTTAGGTAGAAAGAGGACCTGATGTCATCACTCAGTTATACAGGCGGCACTCCAAGGAAGAAGAAGAGCTATTACCAGACAGTTACGACTAGTTGCAATGCGCAGGTTAAGGCTTTGAGTTCTCTACAGCAGACTTAACTATACCATTCTATAATGCACACCTCACCTACCACCAGCCACACCACTGCATATTGTGTGGGCTGCTTTGGCTTTATTGTGGGGGAGTACAGTTACGTAAGAACGTAAGAACACAAATGCAACTCCTCCCTATCAAACTGCTTCTTGGTGCACAAAACAAAGTTCTCACAGTGGCCGCAGTCTAAATCCCTCCAAAAGACCACCGTGCCAGTATTAAGTCTGTACTTGATTTTGTTAGTCTGCATCCCTCTGAAAATGAGCTCCTCCTCCTCGGGGATTTCAACATAAACTGGCTTGCCTCTGACACTGGCTCTTACAAAGATGACATCCTAGCAGCAAACCTGACTCAGATGGTAACCTCCCCACCGGAAAAATTACAAAACTGGTACAAGCACCTTTATTGACTGGTTCTCACAAATCACCCTAACCGGATAAAAACATTAAAGTCCTCTGACTCCTCAGTGACCACTCCCTGTGTCCTGTACCTGGTCTAATAAATTTCTCAAGCCACCCCCCAAAGTTATAACAAGCAGAGTATTGCCTTATGGGAATCTTATCAAGTTGAAAACCCATCTCCTACAACAGGACTGGGCCAATCCTTGAATCAACTGATATTAATACCGCACTAGAATACTTCATTAAATCTTTTCAACTCTGCATGCGAACTTATGCTCCAGTTAAAACGAAAATCAAAGCGCTTATCAAATCCATGGATTACTGCCAAACTACTCTGCCGAAGCTCAAGGTATCGGACCACCTCTGGCAGTTGCCAGAGACACAGGCTCACCTCATGATACCTAAAATACAAGCAGGCACGAAATAGATGCACCTCACAAATTAGGCAAATGAAGAGCACCTATTTCAAAATGCCCTTGAATCCACCTGGGTGATGGAAGAGCTTTTGGGGACAACTCATGAAACATAATGGGTAAACAATCAAAATCGTCACCTACCATTATGAAAGTTGATGGATCCACCACTCTTGACCCAAAGTCTATTGCAGATGCACTTAATAAGACATTCACAGACCTTAGTGGGGTCCTCCCCCCAGATTTCTTCTCGGACTTACCTGTGCCTAGCCTAGTATCACAAAACACCCCTCGTGACAAACCACAATTTTACTTCAAGAAAATCAAAGTGCATGAAGCACACAAGTACATAAGAAAGGCCTGCTCCAAATCCAGAACAAGTAGTGACACGCTAGATCTAAAAATCCTGTCTCTCACCCTGGATGAAGTAATTCACCCCCTTGCAAAAATTCTTAATCTGTCACTTTGCCAAAGTCAATTTCCCAACAAATGGAAATCTGCCATAGTTACGCCAGTGCACAAAGGGGGACAAAACCTCAACAGGAAACTATCGACCAATATCAATACTCCCTCCCCTCTCCAAAGCACTTGAACTAATAGTGGCAGACCAACTCTCTGATTACCTGGACAAATACAATCTACTCTGTAATCAACAGCACGGCTTTAGGAAAGGACATAGTACAACAACAGCCTTACTTGATTTCTCTGGAAAGTCTACTCAGCCCTGGACAAGGGTGCCAAACAGGTGCAGTTCTTTATCGATCTTACAAAAGCTTTCAACACAGTCCATCATGGCCTACTTACCTCCCTACTTTCTAGCTCTAGGCCTGGCCGAGGTCCTTGTGCTTGGGTAAAAGTTACCTGTCCAATCGGTCACAGGCTGTAAAATCTCTAATGAACTCTCCGACTTCAAACCAGTTCTCTTCGGTGTACCACAGGGATCAATTCTTGGACCGCCTCTTTAGCCTGTTCCTTAACTCCTCCCAGATATCTGCCAGGAGAAATAATCTTATCAGCTGATGATGCTGTAATCTCTCTTCCCACAAGGATCCAAACTCCTATGAAAAAGCCAGCAACTTGCTTTCTCTAGTGTTGAAAGGTGGTTCCTGGATAGTAAACTTGTGCTAAACCACAATAAAAAAAAGCCATGCTCTTCTCCAATCACCAAAACAAAAATAGGCATACTCCACCCACCATACAAACCTCTGGGAATTACACTGGACCAAGTAAATACTTTCAAATACCTTGGCATCACTTTTGACCAAGTGCTCACCTTTGCAACCCACATTGACAACACTCAGAAAACAGTGAACCAACGCTTGGAATACTATTCCGTAATCAATCAATTTCTAAATCAAGCGGCATTGAGAATAGCTATACAGAGTTCCATAATCTCAATCACTGACTATGGCCTTATTATTTATGGCTCAGCTACTCCACTGCTCTAAGGCGATCTCAATCACTCTAAATAAGGCCTGCGCTCCTCACGGGGCTCAAAGACTGACTCACATGTGTGATCTGTACTATGAATCAGGCTGGTTGAACCTATCAAATCGTCTTATCTCACCTGCACAATGGCAAAAAAATCTATCTTGGGACTGACTCCATTATGTATTCAAAACCTACTCCGACTGAATCCTGGCTCACGACCCTCCACCAGATCTGAACGCCAACCTTTCCTGGTTCCGAGATGCCGGACTGCACAGGGACAAAGATCTTTCTATATAGGGCCCAGACATGGTTCAATGCGCTTAGTCCACCTACTCTATCCTCAACCTCGTCAAGCTTTCAAATCCATGCTCTACGCCCACCTCACCACCACTAGCAACTGTGATTGCGCTAGATAAAGAGTACTACTCCTCATGTCCATCCTCACATCTGAGGCCTCTTCCTCCTGACTAATGAACCCTCTGGTACCTCTACTACTTCCTGTCTCCCACCCAAACTCACTCCCCCCCTTTTTTCCTGTCCCTCTCACTTACTCTCCCGCTCACCACCTTTCCCTCCTCTCTAGCCTCCTTTTGGTGCCTAATGATCACCCTCTCCTGGAAGTTTCCTTAACCTAAATTGTCTACTCGCTTGAACCTGTTATAGCTTGTTTTCTATGAAACTTAAAAACGTTACTGCCTTAAACTGTTAATAGCAAATTTATGATGTAACTTTCCTGTCTGGTTTTACCTGTAATGTGTACCATGCTTTGTTAAATGTTCTTTGTGACGTGGAACCTTTGTAAAAGAGCCCTGGCTCAAAGGTATTAATTCCTAGACTAATAAACTAAACTAAACTAAACTTACCGTAACAGTAGATCTTCGAGAGAGGCTCTTGCAGTAGGTAATTACATATAGGACTGAAGCCAGCAGGCATCAGGACCCCATGGAAATATTTCTAGCTAGCAGTCTTTGGCGGGGGACCGCCCCCACGTCAGGTGACCAACGTCATGCGACGTCAGTATAAAGGGGTGGTCCCCACACCCACCTTCTAGTTCTTTCCCACCAAAGGCCAAAAGGCGAGACAGAGAAAGTGGATATTTCCCCTGGAAAAGGGAGCTGAAGAAGCTAAGGGGAGGAGGCGGGAAGGTGTTACCTACTGCAAGAGCTCTCTCGAAGATCTACTGTTACAGTAAGTTCTTACGTAACTGTACTATCTTACTTCGAGAGGGCTGTTGCAGTAGGTAATTACATATAGGACTAAGTCCCAAGCAGTCTGGAACAAAGAGAAGCTCACGGGAGGAGGAAACTACTCATACACAGATCCTCTGGCTGGGAAGGTCTTAGGAAAGGAGACCTTGCAGAACAGCCAACCCGAAGCCAGCTCTACGGCGAGAGGCAATGTCCAAACTGTAATGTTTTGTAAAGGTATGGACAGAAGTCCAAGTGGCGGCTGCACAAATGTCACCCACCGCCACATTCTTGAAACAAGCAGTAAAGGCAGCTACACCCCCAGTGGAGTGACCTCTGACCTGACCTGGCAAGGTCTTATGATACTTGTCATAACAGAAAGTGATACAATGAGCCAACCATTTCGAAAGGCATTGCTTGGAGACAGCATTGCCCTCTCTTTTGCAAGAAAAAGAGAAACAGTTGATCAGTCTTTCCGAGATCCTTTGTCCTGTTGGTGTAGTATCTCAGAATCCGCTGAACATCCAGAGTATGCAAGAGGTACTCCCCTTGATTGGAATGTTGCATAAAGAACGCAGGCAGTTCCATGGACTGATTCAGTGTAAATTCTGCCACCACCTTAGGGAGAAACTTAGGGTTGGTACGCAGAGCCACACGTTCCCTGTGGAAAATCAAGTACAGGATCTTGCACATTAAGGCCTGAAGCTCGGAAATTCGCCAAGTGGAGGTAATGGCCACCAGGAAGAGAGCCTTCCAGGAAAGGAACTTAAGGTCTGCAGAAGCTGCTGGCTCAAAAGAAGGCAGGGTACGCTTCTTGAGAATGAAATTCAAGTCCCAAGGCGGGGCAAGTGCACGAATGGGGGATCTCAAATGGAGGACCCCTCTAAGGAAAGTCTCAGCGACTTCCAGCTGCGCAAAAGACCTGTCCCCAAAGGGAACATGGTAAGTGGAAATAGCCGTCATGTGAACCTTCATGGAGGAGTAGATGAGACCCAAGTCGAAGAGGTGACGCATGTAATCCAGGAGCCTCCCAACAGAGCAGGAGAATGGCTCGAAAGCTCTGGAAGAGGCCCAAATAGAGAACCTTTTCCATTTCATGGTGTAAGTGGAACGAGTGGAAGGCTTTCTGGCCTCCACTAGAATCTCCGTCACCTGCGATGAAACCCCGAACTGGGTTTGAATCACATCTGCAGGAGCCACGCATGCAGCTGAAGGGATTTGAGTCCTGGATGGACCAGGGTTCCCTGATCCTGGGTCAACAAGAGTTGCAACAAAGGAAGAGGAGGAGGAGGTTCCTCTGAGTACTGTTGCAGAAGAGTAAACCAAAATTGCCTGGGCCAGAACGCAGCGATGAGAATCATGTGCGCTCCTTCTGAACAGAGTTTCTGTAGGACCCTCGGAATCAACGAGATTGGGGGGAAAGCATAGACGAATCTGCCATTCCAGTTTAGAGACAAAGCGCCTCTCCAAAAAACTCCACACCCTGAAGCGAGTGAGCAGAAGACAGGAAGTTTTGCATTGAGAGGAGACACAAACAGGTCTACCTGAGGGGTTCCCCAGCATAGGAAGACGTCTTCTACTACCCCCTGATCCAGTTCCCATTCATGTGCTTGGGTGGACGACTAGCTGAGGTGGTCTGCCAAAGTGTTCTTGACCCCCGGAACATGGACCGCCATGAGGTGAAGGTTGTGAATTATCACCCTTATCCCAAACCCGCATCACTTCCCTGCAAAGAGGGTAGGAACGAGTTCCTCCCTGCTTGTCGATGTACCAGACCACGCACATGTTGTCAGCCTGAACAGCCAGATGACCAGGAAGCAGATACAAGTGTAGGGCTTGCAAGGCATACAGGATGACCCTCAACTCGAGTACATTGATGTGAAGAGTCTGCTCGAGCCTGGACCAAGAGCCCTGGATCCGTTGAGATCCTAGGTGGGCTCCCCAACCCTCGCCCGAGGCGTCTGTTGTCAGGATTTGGGAGGGGGAAGAAAGACAGAAGGGAACTCCCCAGCAAAGGTTCTTCTGAACCATCCACCATTGCAAGTCCCGAACCATCGGAGAGGAGACCAGGATCTCGTGATCCAAGTCGTCCACCAATTGATTCCACTGAGACCGAAGCATCCACTGAGAGATTCTCATGGAGCCGAGCGCGAGGCACCGTCGGGATGGCAGCCGCCATGAGTCTGAGGAGGCAAAGGACCGATCTAGCAATGGCCCGCCTGTGGCTGGACAAAAGGCGTGCCTGAGCTTGAAGTGTGGCCACCCTGTCCAGTAGCAGGAAGGCGATACCAGAAGTCGTAACCAGGATCACCCCGATAAACTGGAGTCTTTGAGATGGGATCAAATGGGACTTGGCCTGGTTGATGGTAATACCCAAGCTGGTGAAAAGCTGCAGGGTAAGGGAAAGGGAGCACAGGAGATCCTCCCTGGATGGGGCCACCAGGAACCAATCATCCAGGTAAGGGAAAACCTGAACCCCTGGGTATGCAGGTGGGCCACCACCACAGCAAGGCATTTGGTAAACACTCGGGGGACTGAGGAGAGACCAAATAGGAGGGCCCTGAACTGGTAGTGGTCCCTCTGGAAAGAAAACCGGAGGTATTTGTGGTGGGACGGGTGGACAGGGATATGCAGGTAGGCATTCTGCATGTCCAGGGTGCACAGCCACTGTCCTGGCTGAAGGAGGGGCAGAAGGCTCTGCAGAGAGAGCATTTGGAACCTCTTGTACTCCACGAACAGGTTCAGGGAACTGAGGTCCAGGATGGGTCTCACGTTGCCTGACTTCTTCGGAACTAGGAAGAAATGAGAGTAGTAACCCATCCCCCTGAGATGGAGGGGGACAGGCTCTATTGCTGCCTTCTGAGGAAGGGCGGAGATTTCTTCCCGAACCAGAAGAAGGTGTTCCTGCGAGTAAGATGACCTTGGTGGGGGTTTTCTGGGAGGTTTCTGAAGAAACTCTATTGAGTGTCCTTCTGCTATCAGCTGGAGCACCCAAGCGTCTGACGTGATCCTCTCCCAACCCAGTAGATGCAGGGAGAACCTCCCCCCTACCGGTTCCTCTGGAAAGGCCAGAGGCTGTGGGAGAGGAAAGGAGTCAGGTGGTATGAGGCAGCTCACAGCTGGAGCTCCTGCTGCTGCTTAGCGGGGGGCTTCACAGCCTGAGGGACCCAGCATTTATTGGCCCACTTCCCTTGTGGTTTTGCCTTGGCCCGTGCTCGCTTGCGAAAGGGACAGCATTGTCGTTGAGGGGCTCTGTACAAGTCATCGACCTCCTTGAGAGCAGTGCCTTTCTCTTGTAGTCCGGTGATGATATCCTTGACATCACCACCGAACAGCACCGAACCCCTGAAGGGCGCATCCTGGATAGCAGACTGCACTTCAGGGACCAGACCCGACACTCAGAGACAGGCGTGCCACCGCAAACCTACGGCGAACGCCGAGCTGCTACCAGCAGCATCCACTGCATCGTATGAAGCACGAAGCATGTGCCTACTGGCCGAACGAGCAGATCGGACCAGGTCTGCCACTTCCTGTTTGGTCTGTGACTCAGGAAGACAGTCCAGTTTTGCTTCCACCTCACAAAGGACAGCCTTCTGGTAATCCCCCATATGGGTGATGTAGTTCAGGGCCCTAATACCCACAGTGGAAGAAGCAAAGACTTTCTTCCCATACTTGTCCAGAAGGCAGGATTCCTTATTGGGGGTGACGAGCTCAAGTGCTTTGGACTGGCTGTCCAGCCATGGGCGGCGCTAATCACGACCGAGCCAGCCTTAGGGTGAGAGGTAAGAAACTCCTCACCCTCGGGAGCTTGATATAGCCTGTCTGCCTTCCTCGGAAGGGGGGCTATGGCGGCGGGTTGCTTCCAGATAGTAGAAACGAGGTCCGCGTGAGGCTCGATCCAGGGTGGAACCAATGTAGGAGCGACCTCGGGCAGATCCAAATGGGCAGCTAGCTTCTGCCACTGTGGATCTGGCTCCAAAGAGTGCCACTGATGGATAGCCAGGATTTTGCACAGCAACTCCGTAAAGGAAGGATCCTCCGGAGGAGACTTCGGAGGAGTCCTTGGCCTAGGCTTATCCGGACAGCGGGGCTCGTCGTCCAAGTCGGAGCACCCATCGGATTCATCTGAAGGCTCCGAGGAGGAAGATGAAGAGGAAGACTCCACCTCCTGATGCAGGGGAGGAACGGACCCCTTGGGAAGTCCTCGGGATGCAAGTCCAACCCTGCTTTGGAACCGGAAGGCTCACCTCTGGTATCCGGAGTAGGGAAGGGAGTCTCTTGTCTCCAACGTAGGGGGTCCGTAACCGGGACCGGTGTCAGAAGATGACTCTCCGCATCCCTAGTGAGCTGAGCCTTGGCCTCAGCCCACCAGGAAGCCAGAGTCTCCTTCAAATCCACCGGCGGCTGAGGGGGCGGTGGTGGAGGAGGAGGAGGAGGAGGAGGAATACGGATACTGAGTGTATCTGTAAGGAGCGCATCTGTAACTAGACGGTGGGTACCCCAGTGTCGGGTAATAAGGCACCATGTACTGCGGCGATGGATATGCTGCCGTTGGGTACTGGGGCACCGGATACTGCGGACCCGGGTATGACGGCGTCTGATACAATGAGGTCGGATACCCAGGGACCGGGGGGTCTGCTGGGGCAGACAGCCCGGCGGGGCGCCCAGCAGGCAGGCCTGGAACAGGAGGCCTGGTGGGCAGCGGGCCCGGCATGGGGGGGGCATCAGGGAGAGGGATGTCGCCCGGTGTAGGCAGGACCAGCGTCAGGGCCAGTGTCTGGGAAACTGACGTCAGGTCGTCCGGCCCAGCGGGAAGGAGACCAGATTGGGGTGCTGAAAAATCCTCTGCATTACCTGGGGAAGGAGGGGAAAAATCCCCGGGGTCAGGCAGAGGAGACCCAGGGTCCCCGGAGGCCAGCGAAGGATGCGGAGAGCCAGGAACGGCGGACGAAGAAAGGTCCGGCGTCGGCGTGGGGCAGCCCGACGTCTGACTTATCGGCGGAGTCTGGGCAGACGTCAGAGGAGCCGATGTCTGACTTAGCGGACCCTTCGCCTGAGGCAGGCCGCGAAAGAGGGGTGGTCTGGTCGGGCGGAACAGGGGCCAAGCGCCGCCCCGAAGGGTCAGGCGACATAGTGGCTGGTTCTGGGTGGGCATCAGAGAAGCTGACAGCCAGCTTACTGGAGCCACTCGCACCAGTAGGCTGCACGGTGGCAGCCTTGCGAGTGGCGGCCTCCAATAGTCTCGGCAGCGCCCGGGGCGTGTCTGACGCCGAGCCAGATGGCGGCCAATGCCATCTTGGAAGCCTCCAAGATGGCTGTCACGGAGTCCCCTGGGAGGACATTATTTGCAACACTGCGACTCCAGCCGGTCGAGTGGAAGAGAAGCCCCGTCCCGATGCTTCGCCCCACGATGACCTTCGGGGGAAGTAGAAGCCTGACGGAGCTTTTTCAACTCCTTCTCCACGGAGGTCATTTTCTTTTTTAGGATGTGGGCTTCCAGGGACTGCTGCCTCTGTCTGCGGGTGATGGCGTTGAATTTCAGGCAATGCTGGCACTTCTCTACCTGATGGTCCGGGCCCAGATAGAAGAGACACTGGGAATGGCCGTCTTTGTGCGGGAGTTACGCCAGACTAGGCTTCCACTTATTCTTGTGCTCGGAGGTGTGGGGATGACATATACCACTGAAAAGTAAACAGTTTGTCGAATAAATAGAGAAAAAAAACGACGGTATAACTACCGACGACAGGCTGACGAGCGTTGAACTTTACCATGAGGCGCTGTCACAAGCCAACGGTGGGAAAGAACTGGAAGGCGGGCATGGGGGACCACCCCTTTATACTGATGTCACATGACATCGGTCACCTGACGTGGGGGCGGTCCCCCAGCAGAGACTGCTAGCTAGAAATTCTTCCGTGGGGTCCTGACACCTGCCGGCTTCAGTCCTATATGTAATTATCTACTGCAAGATCCCTCTCGAAGTAAGATTGTAGGGTTTTTCATTTGCTAAACAAAGAAGTTGAATTAGTATTAGAGGAAGGGTCACAAGTTAGAGAGAGCAGAGACTGAAACAGAGAGGACGACTCTGGAGATCGTCATCGGTGGGGAAAGGAAAGGGCCAGACACAGGGCTGGTAATGCCCGAGTCTTGAAGTGCTGTGGGTTGGATCAGGGTGTCAGACAGCCCTGAAGGGAAGGGATTGGGACTAGCTGCATAAGCAATAAGAAAAAACAGGAAGGTTATAAAAAAAAAAAAAAAAGATACATGGGGGAGGGGCATTTCATGCCTTGCACTAGGGCCCATGCCAACCATGCTACACCACTGCGTGTGGGTGAACATCATATACCACTCCTAGAAAGTAGTTACGTAAAGTCTTGCCATAACCGTAGATCTTTCAGGAATGTCTCTTGCAATAGGTAATTACTTCAGGGAGATTCCAGCAGAGGGCGCTGTCGCATGGCAGCTCTTCTAGCAGTTTTCACCAGGGACCGCCCACACTTGACATCATCTTCCTGTTTCCTACATAAGTGTGGGCGGTCCCTGGTATCCTCAGTTTCCTCGCCGGATTCAGCTTGCAAAAGCGAGGACTGAGGGAAAGCCGAGATACCAAGGAGTCCCAACCGTAAGTCACTGGATGAATATTTGCTCTGTTAGAGAAGGAGGGGGACAGAGGGTGGGATTGCACCTACTGCAAGAGACATTCTTCAAAGATCTACTGTTATGGTAAGACTTTACATAACTGTACTATCTTCCATGGAATGGTCTCTTGCAGTAGGTAATTACTTCTGGGAGAATCCCCAGCAGTTATGTCCTTATGGGAGGACTTGTAGGATTGCATGGTCAAAGGCCGTCCGTCTTAAGGCAATATCAAGATTGTAATGCCTTGTGAAAGTATGGATTGTTGACCAGGTAGCCACATTGCAGATATCTGTAATGGAGGCTCCCTTAAAGCAAGCCACAGTAGTGGCCATGGCTCTAGTGGAATGGGCCTGGACAGGTCCAGGTAGAGTCTTCTTGTACTTTCTGTAACAAAAGGTAATACAATTTGCCAACCATGAAGATAGGGTTCGTTAGCAATGGGAAGCCCTTCTCTGCCAGAGGCAAAGGTGACGAACAATTGAGACATTTTCCTAATTGACTGGATACGATTAGTGTAATAGCGTAGCATATGATGGACATCTATGGTATGTAATAGATGTTCACCGGGATTGGAGTATTCAGGGTAATAAACCGGGAGCTACAGGAACTGATTTAGAGTATGTTCAGAGACTACTTTAGGAAGGAAGGAAAGGTTGGTACGAAGGACCGCCCTGTCCTTGTGAAAAATCAAGTAAGGTTCTCTACACGAGGGCATGAAGCTCAGAAATACAGCGAGCTGAAGTAACAGCCACTAGAAACAACATTTTCCATGAAAGGAAATGTAGATCACAGGTGGCTGCTGGCTCAAAAGGTTTGAGGGTCAGTTTTTCTATAATGAAACTGAGATCCCATGGAGGAGTGGGTCTTCTAATAGGAGGCTTAATATGTTATCATTCCTCTCAAAAACATCTTGGCTAAATGATATTGGTACAGAAGTTTGCCATCTAAAGGTTCATGAAATGCCGAGATGGCCGCCAGGTGAACTTTGATGGAGGAGTAACTTAAGCCTGACTCTGATAATGAGGCCAGGTAGTCTAAAACTTTCTTCAGTGGACAAGAGCAAGGGTCCAGTGAGCGAGAGGCAGACCATATGGGAAAGCGTTTCCATTTGGAATTATATGTTTTGCTGGTTTATGAGAAGCCAGGAGAGTGTTGGCAACAGGAGAGGACACCTGGAGTCTATTTATGAATGCGTCCTCATGAGCCAAGCATGAAGATGAAGGGTCTTCAGGCTGCGATGCAGGAGGGCTCCGTGACACTGAGTCAGGAGGTCCGGTCTGACTGGCAACTGAATGGGTTCCCTTACTGACAGTTGTTGGAGTCAAGGGTACCACGGTTGACAAGGCCACATTGGTGCTATTAGAAGCAGGGTGTCCAGCTCCAGTTGAAGTTTCAATAGAGTCTGTTGCAAGAGAGGGACGGGAGGGGGGAAGGCATAAAAGTAGAGCCCTGTCCAAGGTTGGGACAGGGCATCGATAAATCGTCCCTTGTTGCTCGGGATAATGGAGAAGTAACTGAGAAGCCAGTGATTGACTGGGGAGGCAAAAAGATCCAGCTGTGGAGTTCCCCATAGGTAGAAGATTTCTTGGAGTACTTCTTTGTGAAGTGTCCATTTGTGAGCAGATGACTGGCAACTTAGCCGGTCTGCTAACTGATTGCACCGTCCCAGTAGGTGGACGGCCGTTAGCGTTATTTGTTGTCTGATGGCATCCTGCCAGACAGCAAGGGTCGCCATACAGAGGATGCATGATTTCGTGCCCCCTTGCTTGTTGAAGTAGAACACCACTGCAGTGTTGTCTGATTGAAACAACAACGGTCCTGGCTTGAGGTAGGGCTGGAATGCCTAAAGGGCTAGGTGAACCGCTTTCATCTCGAGAAGACTGATATGAGAGTGATTGGATGAAGCGGTCCACCAGCCTTGGGTCTGATAAGAACCTAAGTGTGCATTCCCCACCCATCCAGGGAAGCATCCATGGTCAATATCTGCATGGGAGAGAGAGGAAAGGCATTTCTTGACACAAATTGGTTTTGATCGTCTATCACATCAGGAAGGATGTCAGAGGAGTGACCCTGATTTTGTCGTTGAACTGTCCAGTTCTTTGAGACCACTGGATTGGTCTCATGTGAAGGTGGGTCAATGCCACCATCTGCATGGTGGCAGATATGTGGCCTAGAAGAGTCAGCATTAGTCTGGACGTGACTATTTTCTGAGTCTGTATTCTCGAAGCCAGAGATATCAGGGCATCCTGATGAGTAGGCGGAAGGTAAGCCCTGGCTGTGACTGTATCTAGAACAGCTCCGACGTATTGGAGAGACTGTGTCAGAGTCGGACTGAACTTTGGCCAATTGACAGTTATTCCTAGTTCTTCGCACATGTACAAAGTAGCCTTTAGGGAGGCAAGCAGAGCTTCTCTGGAGTCCGCTTTGATTAGCCAATCGTCTAGGTATGGAAAGACAAAGTGCCCTTTTTTCCATAAGACCACCGCTAGGCAGTTGGTGAACACTATTGAGGCCGATGAGAGGCCGAAAGGGAGCCCTCGAAACTGGTAGTTTTGACCTAGAAGGTGGAAGCACAGAAATTTGTGATGGGCAGGATGAATGGGGATATGTAAATAAGCATCTTTCATATCCAGGGCACACAGCCAGTCTCCTTGTTTTAGGATAGGCATGATGGCAGTGAGAGTTATCATGCGAAAATATTTGTACTGAATGTATTGATTCAGGTGTCTCAGGTCTAAGATTGGTCTGAGATCTCCGGTTCGCTTGGGTACCAGAAAAAAGTGGGAGTTAAATTCTGTTTGATGTTCGGGAGGGGGCACTGGAATTACAGCCTGTTTGGCTAGAAGTGCCTTCAATTCTTCCTAAAGGATAGGGACATGGTCTGGAGGATAATGGGTTACCCAAGGGGGGATGGGGTGGGGTGGAAAGAAATTCCAGAGTATGTCCCTTTTGGATGATCTGAAGTACCCATTTGTCCGAAGTGATAGTTTTCAGGCCTCCAGATGGAGGGCAAAATGACACCCTACCACCTCCAAGGCCTGGTCGAGGAGGCGAGGGGAAAGCCCTGATAGGTCATTGGGTACTCGGTTGCCTGGCCATTCCTGAGGGATGGGCATGGGAGCCACAGGTGGCAGAGGCATTGCCTCTTGTAGTTTGGGTACAACCTCACAAGCCACCTCTGTTAGAGGTCTTGTATTTTCCGCCTCTTTTGGAATGAGAGGAATAGTGTGCATGGTAGGTTGGCTGTGGAGTATGGTACATGCCGTGTTCCGTACGAAGAGTTCTGCCTGATGCCTGCAGGTCGTCTAGCAACATTTGAGTACCTGGCCTGAACAGTTTGGACCCATTAAAGGTGCATTAGCTACTTTATGTTGTATATCAAGAGCAAAACCTGAAACGCAAAGCCAAGCATGATGACACAAAGAGACTCCAGTAGCTGAGAGGCGAGCTGAGGTATCAATGGCATCATACCTCGATCTTAGTAGGTGGAGGGAGATAAGAGTTGCTAGTGGACATCGTGGCCAATAAGAACAGGTTACTCACCTGTAACAGTAGTTCTAGGAGTGGTATATGTTGTTCATCCACACTGTCTGGCATTGTCCCTTTCCCCTTTAAATCTTGCCGGAAGTCTTCAAGCTGGCTCCTCCCACCCACCCGGGTGGTAAATACCTCGGCTCCGCCCCATGACGCCAGATCTAGCCCGCTGGAAGCCAGGTTGTGCGCCTAAAGCCAGGGAGGTCGGGTGGGTGGAGTGTGGATGAACAACATATACCACCCTAGAACTACTGGTACACGTGAGTAACCTGTTCTTCTAGGAGCGTGGATATGTTGTTCATCCACACTGTCTGGCAGACTCCAAGCAGTTCTCTGGGAGGAGGGAGGCAAGGCACACACCCCTACTTGAGGAATAGAGATTGGAGAACCGAGGCCCCAAACCAGCATCCGGCGTGACTCTAGGTCAATGTGGTAATGGGTAATAAAGGTGCTTGCTGACTTCCAGGTAGCAGCGCGACAGATTTCCTGGATAGGGATGTCCCTGGATCAGCCACAGAGCAGCAATGACGGGTAGAATGAGCCTCAGCCTTTGGGAGCTCCTTACCCGCCAATTCATAGCACAGACCTATGCATGATGTGATCCATCTCGCAATAGTCCGCTTGGCTGCAGGTCTGCCAGAAGCGGCTTCAGCGTAGGTGACAAACAGCTGGCGAACCTCTCCCCGAATTTCCGCCGTCCTCTCCTTATAATAGGAGAGAGCATGTCTGAGGTCCAGAGTATGGAGCCTATACTGGTGTCCGAGGTGTAATAGGGTAATATACTGGCAGATCAACACCTGGTTAAGGTGAAACTCTGACACCACCTTCGAAGGAATTTCGGGAGGCGAGGACAACTTGTCCCTGTGAAAGACCAGATAGGGGGAGTCCACTGAAAGCGCCTGGAGCTCCCCTGTCCTTCTGGCTGACGTGATAGCCACCAAGAAGGCCATCTTCCACAACAAGTGCGAAAGTGCAGACTTGTGCATGGGTTCGAATGGCTTGCCCATGAGCTTTGCCAAAACCAGCAAAAGATCCCACAGAGGTGGAGGTTCACGCACCGGAGGGGATATGTGGTCCAGGCCTTTGAAAAAGCGCCCGACCACCTTTTCCTGAGCTAACGCCGGGCTGACCAACCGGTGCCCAGTGTTTCTGATATGGCTGCTAGGTGCACCCTAAGGGTCGATGATCGAAGACCCCTTTGGAGAGGGACCAAAGGTAGTCTAGAATGTTAGCCACTGAGCAGGATAAGGGGTCCAGACCTTTACCTGACACCAAATGGAAAATCCTTCCATTTGAAGGCATACATTTCCTGGTCGATTCTTTTTCGAGATGCCTCCACCACGGTGTAGACATCCTCAGAAAGACCCAAAGCCTGGAACTCTAGCGCTCAGGAACCAGGCTGTGAGTGCAGGGATTGAAGGTCCGGATGAAGGACCTTCCCTGGTTCAGAAAAAATCAGGTCGGGCGTGTACTGAGCCGCTCCGGGGTCCCGCAGCTGAGGCTGAGGAGATCTGGATACCAGAACTGGCGTGGCCAATCTGGGGCTACCAGGATCACCTTCGCCTTGTCCTGCCTCACCTTGAGTAACACCTTGTGGATCAAGGGAAATGGAGGAAAGGCGTAAAAGAGGCCTGGGGTCCACGGCCTCAAGAAGGCATCCCCCTGCAGCGAGCCCTGCTGAGGTGGGCGGGCATGGAACAGCCCCAGCTTGGTGTTCTCCCTTGAGGCAAACAGGTCCACCAACGGTTTGCCCCAACGAGAGAACAGGTAGTAGGCTACCTCTGGATGGAGAGACCACTCATGGGATGTCTGGCCTAAGTGGCTGAGAGCATCCGCCAGTTGGTTCGTGACTCCTGCCACATGGATGACTAGGAGATCCGCCTCCAGCCGAGCTGGCGAAGGTCAGATCCGGGCGCCTCCTTGCATAGCAGGCGGAGTTCGTGCCGCCCTGTTTGTTGAGGTAGTACATGGTTGTGGTATTGTCCGTCTGGACTTGAACTACTTGACCTCGGAGCTGAGGAGGCGAAGCTGACAGGGCCAGTCTGACTGCCCTGAGCTCCAACAGGTTGATGTGGCATCGGGACTCCTCTGGGGTCCAGAGCCCATGAGCTCTGTGGTCCCCATGTGGGCCCCCAGCCCATGAGAGGCATCGGTCGTAGGGACGACCGTGCGGCTCGGGTGGACAAATGGGATCCCTTCCTGCAGATGACTTGGGACGGTCCACCATTGGAGCGTCCATCCTCTGGGTGACCGTGACCAGCTGGTGAAAAGACTCTGGCCTGAGACCACTGGGCGGCGAGCTCCCACTGGAGGGGGTGCATGTGCAGTCTGGCCCAGCGGACCACCGACGTGCATGCCGCCATGTAGCCCAGGAGGCGCAGAAAGTCCCGGGCAGGGCGTGAGTGCCCAACCAAAAATGATTGGGCAAAGGAGGAGAGAACCTCCACCCTGTCCACCGGGAGCCGAGCTCTGGCTTGGTGAGAGTCGAGCTCTGCCCCGATGAAGCCCATCACCTGAGAAGGTACGAGTTCCGATTTGGCCTCGTTGATCAGAAGGCCCAAGTGTGAGCAGGTTCGGAGGGTCAGGTCCCTGGGCCTCTCCATCTCCTGAAGGGAGGATCCCGCCAGGAGCCAATCGTCCAGGTAGGGGTTAATACGAACCCTCTGACGCCGAAGATGGGCTGCCACCACTGCAATGCATTTGGTGAAACCCCTTGTGGCTGATGACAGGCCGAACGGCATGGCTCTGAACTCGTACAGGGTCCCTTCGACCCTGAAGCGGAGGAACCGCTGATGAGACGGACGGATAGGGACGTGGAAAAGCGTCCTGAAGATCCAGTGTGCAAAACCACATGTTTCGCTCCAGGGGATGGTATGATCTGATTTAGAGTTACCATCCGAAAGGTGTGGGACCTGAGATACCAATTCAGGTCGTGCAGATCTAGAATGGGGCGCCAACCCCCCGTCCGTTTGGGCACCAGGAAATACCTGGAGACGAAGCCTGGGTCTGAAGGAGGATCCGTCACTTGGGCCACCACCTCTTTGAGGAGGAGTAGCGCAATGTCGTCTCGAAGGACAGACTGGGCGACTGAGATCCGCTCCTCTCGTGGGGCACGGGCTCGGCTGGGAGGGTACTGCTTGAATTCTAAGGGCAGACCCTGCCCGACCACTTCTAGGACCCATCTGTCCGTGGTGATACCGGACCAGGCGGAAATGAAGTGGCAGAGCCGGCCCCCCACGGGAGGACCCCGAGCTGAAGTGACGGGTATGGGGGAGGACACCCCCGGCCTGTCACTGGGCAGGCTTAGAGGAGGAGGGGGCACTTGGACCAGCACCTCGGCCTCCTTTGTGGGGCTGCTGGGGACCTTGCTTGGGTCTAGGGTGCCAAGCCTGAGCCTGCTGCTGTTGTTGACCCCCCTGGAAGGGTGGTTGTCTGACCGCAGGGGAAGAATGATGAAAAGGCTTCTTCCTGCGCTTCTGCTGGTTCTTACTTGAAGAACCCTTAGCGGATGTAGCATCTAAGGTGGCATTAGATTGCTCGATATGCTGCAGGTGACCTGCCACTCCTGGCCCGAAGAGGTCGGTGCCAAGGAAGGGCACATCAGCTAGCTTGTGCTGAGTATCCACGGGAAAGGAGGATAACCTCAGCCAAGCCCTGCGGCGAGTGGATACCGCTGCAGCTAGTGAACGGGCACAGGAATCACCCACGTCCAGAGCAGTCTGGAGTTGTTGTTTAGCAACAGCTCTGCCCTGGTCCCTGACCTGCTTGACCGTGGTCTGCATGTCAGCTGGGAGGTGGGGAGAACTTACGTCCAGCGACCCCAAGAGGGCGTGAGAGAAGTGTGCCATAATCACGCTGGAGCCTGGCCGAAGGCCCAAAGATGATGCAGCATAGACCTTCGGGCCGAGTGGTCCATAAGTTTGGACTCTTTGTCTGGAGGGTGGTCAGTATCGGCTGAACTGCCCATCCGCCTGAATACTGAGGCAGTCACAAGGCTTTCTGCCGAAGGGTGCTCAGTAAACCCCGCCAAAGACCCTGTGGGCACCGCGTACTTGCGTGCCATGTGGGCAGAAGGAGCTGGGCAGGAGGCTGGACGCTGCCAGAGTTCCAAGGCCGGACCAATAATGGCTTCGGCGACTGGAAATGCCTCCGTAGGGGTATCCCCCCTCTTAAGAATATCCGTAAGGGGATATTCCGCCTTTTTCTGGATAGGCTGTAGGGCCATCCCCGTCGATTCGGAAATGAGCCGGAGAATGCCCTGGAAGGAGGAAGGCCCTTCTTCCAAACCTGATGCTGAAAGCTCATCGAGAGAGTGAAGGCCAGTGTTATCGGAATCGGAGGAGTCCCGATATAAAGGCTGCCCACCTAAGTGCCCCTCGATACGCCTAGGGCGATCAGAGGTGACCGTAATTGACAGTCTGTGGGGGAGACCCGAAGACTGTCGTGCCTCCTTGGAAGGAACCCCCGAGGGGCAGCTTAGGTGGAGGTTCCACCAAATTGGTGGGGAACCTGAAACCGTTGCGTGGAAGACGCACCGAGCCCCCGAAGAGACCGCACTGGAGCAATCGGTGTCTGAGGCGTCAAGAAGCTGAGGCCAAGAGATAGCCGACCACCGAGGAGCCGGCTCTGACCTGCTAGCAGGAATTGCTGCCACATGAGATCCTCGCAGCGTCGACGAATTTTTCGTCGAGGCCTCTCCTCGTCCGAGGAGGAAGGGGAACGGTGGCGGCGCCTCTTGCGGGAGTGCTTGTGTCCTTTTTTAGGTCGATCGACCGAAGAGGACTTGCTCCCTGATCGAGACCGACGGTGTCGGCTTTGTCGATTGGGAGAGACTGGGCTCGGTGAAAACCGAGGCTCCGGTTCTTTTCCCTCGATCGGGAGGCCCGCGGGGCGGGTCTCCTCGTCGGGGAAGGAGAGAATCGGCATTCTCTCCAAAGAATCATCGACAGGAGTCGGTGATAATGGCTCGATCGGATCGAGAATAATCTTGGCTGGATCAGCCGACTCCTCGGCTTCTACGCCCGGTACAGACGGAAGGTCTGAAAACCCAGCGGCCGAGGAGGCAATTTCGACCGAAGTCGAGACCTCGGACCGCTCCTGATCCCAGGAGCGTCTTCTTCAGCTCGAAGAAGATTTAGGATCCTTTTTCTTCGAACGGGAAGAGTGCGATCCCGAGGGCACCTCACCCTTGGTAGGAGACTGGCACAAATCCGAAAGGATCCTGAGAAGGAAGAGCCAGGTTGAGTGTACGAAGAAACCTCGCTAGCCGAGGCTTGGGCGGCTTCTTCCTCAAAGCTGCCATGCGCTCGAGCTGCTCGGCGGATCCCGCAGCCGAGGAAACCGCCCACCTGGCCTCCTTGGATTTTACCGGTGGGTTGTGGAGCTCCGGTCTACCCAGCTTCAGGCGTGCCTGGCGATCTTCCAGGACGGCTGGGGTGGAAGGGAAGCGCCAAATGGAGCACTCGACGGTATAATGAATAGAACCGAGGCAGTAACATACGAGAGTGGGGAATCGGGCACGACATTTTCTGTCCGCAAGGACACCGCAAACCCAGGGGACGATTGTCATCCATGTCCGAATCAGAGTCATAAACCTAATGAGTTTCAGAGCGAAAGATGCGGTGAAAACTGTCAAATGAATCCAGGGCCTCAACACTGCAGAAAGCACGAGGGAACCTGAATCTTCCAGCAGAAAGGAAGATCTGGCGTCATGGGGCGGAGCCGAGGTATTTACCACCCGGGTGGGTGGGAGGAGCCAGCTCGAAGACTTCCGGCATGATTTAAAGGGGAAAGGGACAATGCCAGACAGTGTGGATGAACAACATATCCACGCTCCTAGAACTGGTCCTTTTCCTGGGAAGGAGGAAGTTTACTGATAAAGTCCATGGCCGAAGCACCAAGGGTTGATTGGTATTTAACCATATGACCCACATAGTTAAGAATTCGAATATTCTTGGTGCCTGAGGCAAACACCTTTTTCCCCAGGTAATCAATTCTTTGGGATTCTTTATCAGGTGGTAAGGAACTTATGTGTTTGGGTTTTTTAGTATGATCATGAGCGGCAGTAATGACCACTGAATCTGCTTCTGGGATAGTGGACAGAAAGGGTTGATCCAGAGGAGCCTGATACAAGTGATCTGCTTTTCTGGGAACAGTTGTAATAGCTGATGGCTGATGCCAGGCAGCCAGCATGACATTCTGGTAGGTCGGAATCAGTGGGGGCGCTGCTAAGGCTGGCTCCCTTGGTAACTCAAGGTATTCTGCAATATCCTTACGTTGTTTGTCATGTTCTGTTGTAGAGAACCCCATGATCTTTTGTATTTGGACCATCATTTCGGTAAAGGACAGGTCATCTGGAGGAGAGGTGGCAACTGGCATAAGCAGATCCTCATCCAAGGAAGAGATTTCCAAGTAGGGGGACTCTGGATTTCGGAAATCCAAATTTTGGAACTCTACTTCATCAATGTCACTGGGGAGATCCACTGGTAGTTCAGGTTCATCTGACAAATAATCTCGCATATTAGGAGGAGGTGACCAGGGCAGCAGTATATCCGTCACCGTGAAATCTTTTAGGCGGAGAAGAATGAGACTGGAAAAAGTCCTCTAGCACCCCTGGGTTGGAGGGCTTGGTATACCGCATGGTATGCAAGACCTGTTATGGGTAGTGTGAGCAGGTCTTGCCCCTGGGAAGAATAAACCAGGGTCCCGGCCTCTGTCTGCTTGCCCTATGAGATGCCACCTGTGAGGGTGGAGGGGCATTCTGTAAGGCAAAAGCAACTGGTTTGCCTTGTAGAACATGCTATCTCGTTAACGAGCCCATGGAATGATTATCATGAAATATGTCAGATGCCATCAACGGGAGAGGAGCCCCCGTCGACGGAGCAACTGTGTATTTGGCTGTATTCAATATGCTAGATAGCGTAATTGACGAGAGGGTATATGTCCCCATAGACGGAGCAGGCAAAGCCTGCACAGCATTCAAAACACTAGAAAGCACCATCGATGAGAGTGTGTGAGCCCCCGTTGATGAGGAAGCTGTAGAAAGATGCTCCGTCAGCGGAGGACCCACAGAAACAGTGGCCATTGACGGGTGACGCGGACGGGAGTCAGAGGGGGTTTTATCCCTCTCCTTACCCTGCCGAGAACGAGAACCAGAGCCGGGGGAGCCCTTGGTACGAGCCCCCTGGTTCTCTAACAGAGACATTTTCTGCTCTGTAAGTAGGTGCTGAATTTCGAGCAACCGTCATGGACGGGTTGCTCTATTAAACTCCTGGCAGGAGTTGCAGGAATTGGTGTCGTGTGTAAGTCCCAGACACTGTACACAAGACGTGTGGTTGTCAAAGCATTATATCTTCCTACCGCAATGGCAGGAACGAAATAGAGCTTGTTTGGTAGAAGAGTCTTTAGACATTCATTTTGTAATCCAATTTTTCGTCAATGACTGCTACACAGACGTTGAACTAGCTGCTGCATGAGCTGAAGACAGCGTAAAAATGAACTGAGGATACCAGGGACCGCCCACACTTATAGAGGAAACAGGAAGATGATGTCATGTGTGGGCGGTCCCTGGTGAAAACTACTGGAAGAGCTGCTGAGCAACAGTGCCCTCTGCTGGAATCTCCCAGAAGTAATTACCTACTGCAAGAGACCATTCTGTGGAAGAGCTACTGTTACAGGTTAGCAACCTGTTTTTCTAGGGAAGTGGATATGATGTTCTAGCCACACTTTCCGGCAGACTCCTAGCATTTCGGGAGGAGGGAGGCAAGGTGCACACCGCACACTTAGAGAACTAAGATTGGAGAACTGAGGCCCCAAAACCAGCATCCCGGCGTGACTCAAAGTCAATGTGGTAATAGGAAATGAAGGTGTGTGCTGACCTTCAAGTAGCAGCCCTGCAGATTTCCTAGATAGGGACATCCCTGGAAGCAGCCACTGAGGCAGCGATATTGCGGGTGGAATGAGCCCTTAGCCCTACAAGAGGCTCCCTACCCATCAACCTATAGCAGAGATCAATGCAGGATACAAAACCACCTACCAATCATCTGCTTAGCTGCCAGTCTGCCAGATGCGGCTTCGGCGTAGGTGACACATAGCTGGCAAACCTCTCCCTGAACTCAAGCTGTGCGCTCCTTATAGCAGGCAAGCACTCACATGGAACCTGTGCTCGGCCTCCGAGGTGTAACTGGTGAAGTATACTGGGAGATTAATCACCTGATTAAGGTGAAACTCTGACACAACCTTCGGGAGGAACTTTGGGTCGGGGCGCAGGGCAACCTTCCCCCTGTGGAAGACCAGGTAAGGAGACTCCACCCAAAGTGCCTGAAGCTCACTGATCCTTCTGGCTGATGTGACAGCCACCAGGAAGGCAGTCTTCCATGACAGGTGAGACATGTCACACCTGTGCATCGGTTTGAACAGGTTGCCCATGAGCTTTGCCAAAACCAGCAACATATTCCAAGGTGGTGGTGCTTCACGCACCAGAGGGGAAATGTGGTCAGGGCCTTTAAAGAAACACCAGACCACCTTCTCCTGCACCTCTGCCTTCATGGCAGACACACAGCACAAGCCTGGTAGATGTTCGTTTCCTGGGCTCAGACTTGTTCAGGCCCAGGATCAAGGGCCACCTCACCTGCATCGAGAAATCCAATGCCACTTTGGACTCCATGACATCTGTCCAAAAGGACCCCAAGCAGCAGCAGAAAAGGAAGCCCTTTCGGTCCACCTCTATTCCTGCAGCCAAACCAGCTCAACCCCAGGCTGGTCAGCAGGCCCAGACCTGGCAACCTCAGCCAAAGTCAGTGGCCCCAATCGCCTGTAAGCCGGGAGGGGGGGGGAGACAGGCTCCAGTGGCTCCTTAGCTGGGCCCTCCTCCTCTAAGTCTGCTCAGTGATGGAATGAGGGGTGCCTCCCTCATGCCTGTCATACCTCCCCTGGGTCCTCCTATGGGGAGCCAGCTCTGCACTTCCTTTCCGCCTGGTCCGCTGTGACCAGAGACAAGTAGGTCTTTGAGGTGGTGGGTCAGGGTCTGCCTCTGGAATTCGAGCAGTACCCTCCTTGCCAAGCCTGTGTCCCACAGAAGGACTTGTTATCTGCAGACATTATTTCAGCTCTTTGAGATGACATAGCTCAGCTCCTCTGCAAGGAGGCCTCGAAGGTTGAGATCCTCAGCCAAGCCCTGCAGTGCATGGCCGCTGCAGCCACCATGGAGCACGCACAGGAGTCCCCAATGTCTAAAGCTGTTTGGAGCTGTTTTGCTACCGCCCGGCCCTGGTCCCAGACCTGTTTGACTGTTGTCTGGAGGTCCATTGGCAGATGAGGAAGCACCTCATCCAGGGTGCCCAGCAGGGCATGGGAGAAGTGGGCCATAAGGAGGGCCAAGCTCGCCTGGCGAAGAACAAGCAAAGAGGCAGCACAAACCTTTTAAGCTGCATGATCCAGCTATTTGGACTCTGTCAGACAGCTTACCAACATCCCCAGTGTTGCTGGAGCACCTAAACACAGAATCATCCACCAGCCCTTTGACCCAGGGGTGTTCTGTGAATCCCAAGAGGGAACCAGTAGGTACCGCATACTTGTGGAACATCCAGACAGCGGGCAAAGGCAGGAAGAGGGGGTGCTGCCAGAGCTCCAGGGCAGGGCCAAGAATGGCCTCCGCCACTGGGAAAGCCTCCGTAGGACTATCTCCTCCATCGAGGATCTTGGTCAATGGGTAATGAGCTTGTTTCTGGATGGGCTCCACTTTCATACCCGTGGACTTGGAGATCAGGAGGAGAAGGCCCATACAAGAGGAAGGGCCTTCATCTGTTGAGAGATCCCCCACCGACACCACGTCAACTGGCCGTTAGTGCAGGGAGGAACCCTCTGACTCTGAGGAGTCATTAAAAGGGGCCGACTGCCTGAGTCCCCGCTGTCCCTCATCGGATGGTCAGGGGTGACAGTGACCGACAGCCTACGGGGAAGCCCCTTAGCCGGCCGAGACTCCTTGGTCAGAGTGCCGGCTTTCAGCTGGACAGATTCTATGGGAAATCGGTGGAGACACTGGAGTTGGCCAAGCCGGGACCATCTTAGGTGATTCCTGAGATGGAGAAGGCACCGGTCTGCCAGGCAAAAGCCAGGTGATGGCTGGCATAGTAGCTGGAGCCAGCTTTATTCCAGTGAGCATCAGCTGTTGCCATATGAGATCCTCATAGCATCGACGCAATTTGCACCCAAAGCCTATCCTCACCAGAGGAGGACGAGGATGAAGAGTATCAGCGGCGCTGCTTCCCATGGTGCCGAGAGTGGCAGCGCTGACATCAATGGGAACCGCTCAAACCACAGAAATAGGACCAAGACCTCGACCACGACCACTGGGGGAACCGGAAGCAGGGCTCGGAGGGAGTTGGCGAATGCAGAGGCTCCTCTGGATCTTGGTCAGGGACCAGAGGCAGTGTGTCAGTGGACTGATCCATCCCTCCAATGGTCTGAGTCAGGACCAGAGTCCTGGATAAAAAAGTGTCGGCCTCTTCAGTTGACAACTGGTCAACTGGCTCGAGAAAAATCTTGGCCAGAAGACCAACCAGTGTCTCAGACAACTGGCCCAATGGGGTTACCGTGGAGCCAGTGGCATGGGCCAAGGATTTGACCATGGTTGGATCCAGAGAAGCACGGGAATCTGAGGCTCTCGACCGAGAGCATTTCTGATCCCATTAATGATGGCGAGACGTTTTTTGGACTTAAGATTTGTGCTCAGAGGGTCCCTGACTGAGGGGTCAGCAGTGACTGGTACAGTTCTTTGAAGGACCCTGTATAAGTAGAGCCCAGCTGGAGCAACACAAAGGCAGAAACCAAGGAGAAGTGGGATGCAGTCTGGGCCACCACCTCCTTAAATGCCACAAGCTATTTGGTGTACCCAACAGCCATGGAGACCACCAACGAGCATCCTTGGATCTGACCAGAGGGTTCAGTTTGCTCGGTCGGCCTAACTTGAGTCGGGCTAGACAGTCCTCAAGAACGGTTGGATGAAAGGAGCGACAAAATTCACAGGCCTGGGGATCATGCTCGTGACCCAGGCAGTGGACGCACGTGGTGTGTGGATCTGTTCGGGACATCATCTGCCCGCAAGGGCACTGGCGGAACCTAGGAGCAGACTTGTCATCCACTGCGGTCGCAGTCGGTGATTGGCCTGAAGACAAAGAATTCCAAACTGTTTAGAAAGTAAATCTGAAGATTTAAGTCATAAGGGCCTACTCAGCGCGAGAGCAGTAAGGAGAGAACCTGCTTCTTCCAGCGGAAAGGAAGATCTGGTGCCATGGAGCAGAGCCGAGGGAGTTACCACCCAGGTGGGTGGGAGGAGCCAGCCTGAAGACATTTCCAGCCAGTCTTAAAGGGAAAGGCAAATGCCTGAAAGTGTGGACAGAGCATCATATGCATGTCCCTAGAATGCCCTTTATAGAAACATAGAATCTGGCAGCAGATAAGAACCATATGGCCCACCTAGTCTGGCCATTTCCCTACTCACTACTGCAGCCCCAGATCCTATTTGATCTATGTCGCTCTCCTGCTCTGCACATCTTCAGGGTACCCTTATATCTATCCCATGCACTCTTGAACCCCTGTATTATTTTTAACCCCACCACTTCCACTGGAAGGCTGTTCCATGGCTCCATCACCCTTTCAGTGCAAAAATAAAGTACAGTTACGTAAGAACTTACCGTAACAGTAGATCTTCGAGAACAGCTCTTGCAGCAGGTTACACCATTAGGACTGAAGCCGGCAGGCGCAGGACCCCAAGGAATTCTTTTAGCTAGCTATCTTCAGCAGGGACCGCCCCCGAAATCGGTCCCGCCCCCGACGTCAGGCGTAGTACATAAGGGGGCGGTCCCGCCAGATTCCCCAGTTCTCCCGCCGGAGACTCCTGGCCGCAGAATGACATCAGAATGAGAGACCGAGATCCGTCATCAAAAGACCAAGGCGAAGCCCCTGCCCAAGGCTCTGAAGCCACATGCCTCCCACAAGGGGGAATGGTGGATAGCCTGCTGTAAGAGCTGTTTCCGAAGATCTACTGTTACGTGTAAGTTCTTACAGTAACTGTACTATCTTACTGAGAAACAGCTCTTTCAGCAGGTTACACCATTAGAGACTGATTTCCAAGCAATAGCGCCTGTAAGCATTCTGGGAGGAGGAAATAGGAAAGATCTTGACAAGTCCTGACTCTAGGACAGGAGACCCTGTAGCAGCCAGGCGAAACCAGCTCTCGCCGTGATGCAATATCCAGGCTATAGTGCCTAATGAATGTGTGCACAGAGCTCCAAGTAGCTGCGGCACAAATGGCAGAGGTGGAAATGTTACGAAGTGCTGCAAACGAGGTAGCCACCCCCTCTTGTCGAATGGCCCCGGACTGTACCCGGGAGGGGCTTCTGTTTGTTGTCGTAGCAGAATGAGATACACTGGACAAGCCAGCGAGAAAGAGACTGCTTTGAGACAGGTTGGCCCAGCATCCTCTCGGCAAAGGAAACGAATAGTTGCTCCGACTTGCGAAGCTGTTTAGTTCTGTTCAGGTAATACCTTAGACAGCGGTGAACATCCAGGGTGTGAAGCAATGCCTCTCCTCTATTGGAATATTTAGGAAAATATACAGGTAAATCGATGTCCTGGTTGAGAGTGAGGGCAGAGACCACCTTAGGCAAAAACTTAGGATTCGTCCTCAGAGATACTCTGTCCTGGTGGAAAATTAAATAAGGCTCCTTACACATGAGAGCGTGGAGCTCCGAAACTCTCCTTGCTGACGTGACAGCAACCAAAAATAACGTTTTCCACGACAGAAAATGCAGCTCGCAATCCGCGGCAGGTTCAAAGGGGGGAAGCGTGAGTAGTTCCAGGACAAAGAGTAAGTCCCATGGAGGAACTGGATCCTTAATGGGTGGCCTAAGGTGTAACACCCCACTCAGGAAATCTCGAGAGGCATCAAGCTGTCCCACTGTGCGCTGTCCCACTGGGAAGTGGTAAGCAGAAATCGCGCAGAGGTGCACCTTAATAGAGGAGTAGGCGAGACCCGAATGGAAAAGGGAAAGCAGGTATTCCATCACCACTTTCACCGGGCATCCTAGAGGGGAGAGGTCGTGTGCTTGCGACCACAAGCAAAAGCGGCGCCATTTCATGGCGTACGTCACATGCATTGCCGGCTTTCTGGCCGCGGAAAGAACTTCCGCCACCTCTTGCGAGACCCCATGTCGCAAAATGGCTATGTCTCTAGGAGCCATGCATTCAGGTTCAGTGAGCGTAAGTCCAGGAGGACTAAAGAACCATCCTCCTGAGACAAGAGATGGGAGCTGAAAGGCAACGGGATTGGAGGTTCCCGGGACAGCTGCATTAGCAAGGGGAACCAGATCTGTCTGGGCCAGAATAGGGCTACCAGGATCATTGTTGCATGCTCCCTGTGCAGTTTGAGAAGAACTCTCTGGATCAATGGGAAGGGAGGGAAAGCGTAGAGGAATCTGTCCGCCCAGGAGAGGGACAACGCGTCTCGCCAGAAAACACCAGGCCCTGGATCTAGCAAGCAAAAATTGGGCAGTTTTGCGTTGGATGGGGAAGCAAATAAGTCCAGTTCTGGAGTGCCCCATCGAAGAAACAGATCCTCTGCTACCCCTTGAAGAAGTTCCCATTCGTGGACCTTGGCCTGGGAACGACTCAGGCCGTCTGCGATTGTATTGTCCACTCCGGGAATGTGAACTGCAATCAGGCTCGCACCGTGTCGGATTACCCAATCCCACACTCTCATCACTTCCCTGCAAAGGGGGTAAGAGTGTGCGCCTCCTTGTTTGTTGAGGTAATACATCACCGCCGTATTGTCTGTTTGGAGCAAAAGAGTATTCAGCGGGATCTCTGACTGAAAGGCCTGCAGGGCATAAAGGACCGCCCTCATCTCCAGAATGTGGATGTGTAGATGAGCTTCTTGAGGGGTCCATGTTCCCTGGGACCTCACCCCGCTCAGGTGTGCTCCCCACCCCAGCCCTGAGGTGTCTGTGGAAAGAATCACCTCCGGGGACAGCGCTGCAAATGGAACACCCGAAGAGAGTGTGCCTGGGTCTAGCCACCATTGCCAGTCTCGAATCACGGCATTCGTGATTCTGACCGGCTGCTGCATGTGGTCTTGCCTTTGGTCCCACTACACTTTGAGCATCCACTGAGTTACCTGCATGTGGAGCCTTGCCAAAGGGATGGTTGGAATGGCCGCAGCCATGTGTCTGAGCAAACGAAGGACCAGCCTGGCAGGGGCAGTCTTCTTCGCCGAGAGGTCTCTGATGAGGGATCTGATGCGTTCCGCTCTTTCGTCGGGAAGAAATGCTTTCCCTTGGACAGTGTCCAGAACTGAGCCTATGAACTGCAGCTTCTGTGACAGTATGAGGAGAGACTTCTCATAATTGATTAGGATGCCCAGAGACTGGAACAGGTCCTGGGTGCTCTGGATAGAGAGCAACGACGCCTCTCTGGAGGCGGCCATGAGAAGCCAATCATCAAAATACGGGAACATATAGTGGCCCTGTCTCCTTAAAGACACTGCCACAACTGTCATGCACTTGGTAAAGACCCTGGGGGCCGATGACAGTCTGAACGGAAGAGCTCGGAACTGAAAATGGTGGCCGAGAAACTCGAAGCACAGGAACCTCCTGTGCGCTTGAGCCACAGGGATATGCAGGTATGCGTCCTGCATGTCTAGGGACGCTAAGAAGGTGTCCTGCTTTAGCATGGGAAGGAGACCCTGAAGGGTCACCATGCAAAAACGTTTGTAGGCGACCGATGTATTTAGGTTGCTGAGGTTCAAGATTGGACGGAGGTCCCCTGTTTTCTTCGGAACCAGAAAGAAGTGGGAATAGTATCCGAATCCTATCTGGTTCTCTGGAACATAATCCACTGCTCCCTTCTGCAGGAGCGTGAGTATTTCTTGCCTGATAAGCAATTTGTGCTGACCGAGTAGCAGGAGAGCAGAGGAGGCCCTCGGGTGGCTTGTCTGCGAATTCTATAAAGTGGCCTCTTTACACAACTGAAGGACCCACCTGTCGGTGGTTATGGACTGCCACCCTGGCAGGTAGTCCGCAATGCGACCCCCAACCTTGATGTCCCATTGATCCTGAGGGGCAGGGGC
The DNA here is from genome assembly GCA_016271365.2 of Neoceratodus forsteri. Lineage (NCBI taxonomy): Eukaryota > Metazoa > Chordata > Ceratodontiformes > Ceratodontidae > Neoceratodus > Neoceratodus forsteri. Next base: position 1,558,685,616 of record CM057455.1, read on the forward strand.
CAGGAAGGAGTCATGCTGTGGCGGCTGAGGGTCCAGTGGGCTGAGCCGGCTTGGCTGGTCGCTGGCTTCGGCCCGCGGACGACTTCCCCTGGGCTCTGCGGGAGAAGGAGCCCCTCTGTTGCGGGCCAGCGTGGGACTGCTGTCTCTGCACCCGGCCTCGAAAACGGCTTTGGTTCCTACGAAAGGAACTAAGCTTGGGTCTGTACATAGCCTGGACAGACCACACCGCCTTCCCAGCCTCTTGAAGTTTGGTGAGGACCTTCTCTGAGGACTCACCAAAAAGAACTTCTCCATGAAACGAGGCATCCAGGATGTTCTTCTGGACGTCCGGGGTGAATCCGGAGACACGGAGCCATGAGGGTCTCTGGAGGAATACGCCCGAAGCTGCCGCTCTGGCTGAGGAGTCCGCGGAAGTGTACGCGGCTCGCAGCACCTGGGTTCCCACGTCCGAACCCGTATGGAGGAGTTGCAACATCTCCTCCTTCTGCTCACCATCTGGCAATTTGTCCGCCAGGTCCAATCCCTGCTCCCACAAGGCATTCTGGAACTGTACCATGTGGGTTAAGTAGTTCAGGGATCTGATGGCGCAAGTAGCGGAAGCATACGTACACCTGCCCATAGCGTCCAGCTGTTTGTACTCCGGGTCCGGTGGCAGGGTGCTCAAATGTTGCGGTCTCTGGGACCGGTTATGAGAGGCTGTGATGACCAGAGAGTCGGCCAGAGGATGTGAAGCCAGATACTGGTCCTCCCTAGGGGCCTTGTACAGGCGGTCAGCTTTCTTCGGCATCGCTGGGAGCAAGTGTGGATGCTTCCACGCTGCCTTGGTGACGTCCACGAAAGTGTCTACCAAGGGTGGTACCACCACAGGCTTAGGATCTTTCTGCCAAAGATACCTGGCGAGGCGTAGTCTCTCGGGGTCTAATTCTTCCGCATCCCAGCCCATGTTCTCTTGGATATGCCTCATGATCTCTGAGAACGATGGGTCATCTGGAGGAGATCTAGGAAGCTCACGTGGGTCCGGAGATGGGACGTGGATCGGAGAGGGGGATCTGGATCCTTCCAAGAATTCCAATCCCGTGTCCTCCGTCGAAGGCAAACGGTGGCATCTTCTGGGTCTCTTAGGGCTGGGTGACCCTGAAGAAGATCTGGACGGAGGTCTCCTTTTGTCTGGTCTCCCCCTAGGAGGATCCGCCGGCTGCTGGGGGGAAGGTACTTGGCCCGCCGCCCCGGATGGAGTAGGGGGCTCAGGGGCCGGTGGGGTCGCAGGTGGAGGAGGAGGAGGAAGAGGAGGAGGAGTGGGAACCACATCCCTTTTTATGGTGTCCCACCAGTAGGTGAATAACTCCTTGACCTGAGATATGGAGAGGCCTGACGACGGACCAGGCTCCGATGGCCGGTCGTCGGGTTCCGGTGTCGGCTCCCCCGGAGCCTGAGGTTCCAGAGGGGCTCCTGGGGTGCGACAGGACCGGGTTCGCCCGTCTGGTCCTCAGGCTGGGTCAGCTCCTCCTCCGTAGTCGTCTCCCGACCGACGTCGGTGGGAGGCGTCGGGGTCCTCTTCTCAATGGGTACGGGCGTCGGTCCCCCGGTCGATGACCGAGAAGATGTAGGCCTGACCAGCGACGGGCGTCTGGCGGTCGACGGTTCCTGGGACCTATGGTGTGGGGCCGGCATTGGACGGGCCAGCGCCGGGTCCGACGGCTTCTTTAAGGAGGTTAGCTCTTTGGTCTTCCTCTGGGGAGGAGGAGGCACGGAGGCAGACCTGACGTCAGGTTTGGAACGGTGGGAACCGGACTTATGGTGGTGATGACGGTCCCCCGACCTAGCCAGGGCCTTAGAAGAGGAAGATGAGGAAGGCCTGGAGGTCTTGGCCTGTGAGACAGAAGAGGAGCCCGAAGGGGTCTTCACCGCTGCGGGGGGAGGCTGAGAACGGGCCTGGGAAGGAGAGCGGTCGGACCGGGAGCTGGAGCTACGGGAGTCAGAGTCCTAGATGGGGACTTGGATCTAACTCTCTCCCTGTGCTTCTCAGGGTGTCTCCGGGCCTCCTCTGAGGATTCCCCCTTGGAGGCTGCGTCCATGGTCCTGATTTTTTCTTCGAGCAGGAACGTCTGAAGGGCCTTCTGGTGACGGATCTGGGTCCGGCTGTTGAACCCCTGGCAAAAAGAGCAGGACCGGGTGTCGTGGTCTGGGCCCAGGCACCGGACGCAGGCTGAATGCGGATCATGCACCGGATTTGCTTCCCACAGGTGCACTTGAAGGATGGCCTTCAGCGGAGGTTGGAGGGACATCAGACAGCAACAAAAGAGCCGAAAAACAAACTTTTTTCCGAAGGAAGGAACAACAGTGCTAGAAAGCGAACCGAAGGCTCGAGACATGCAAGTCAATGGCGGGAAAGAACTGGGGAATCTGGCGGGACCGCCCCCTTATGTACTACGCCCGACGTCAGGGGCGGGACCGACGTCGGGGGAGGTCCCCACTGAAGATAGCTAGCTAGAAGAATTCTGTGGGGTCCGGACGCCTGCCAGCTTCAGTCCTAATGGTGTAACCTGCTGCAAGAGCGGTTTCTCGAAGTAAGATCTCACATTACCCCTGAGCCTTCCACTCTTCAGCCTCATCTCATACCCCCTTGTTCTTGTGCAGAGTTTTCTCTGAAATATACTTTTCACTTGTACCCTGTTTATTCCCCTAAGGTACTTAAAAGTCTCTATCATATCCCCCCTCTCCCTTCTTTCCTCCAGTGAAGAGACATTAAGGTCCTTCAGTCTTTCCTTGTAGGGTTTCTGGTGCAGTCCATGTACCATCTTCGTTGCCCTTCTCTGGACTGCCTCTGTTTTGTCAATGTTCTTGCGGAGATGTGGTCTCAAGAACAGTAAACAGTACTCCAGCTAAGGCCTCACCAGTGATCTGTACAGTGGCGTCACCACCTCTTTCCTCCTGCTTATTATGCCCCTTCCTATGCACCCCAACATTCTGTTTGCTCTCCCCACCACCTTTTCACCTGTTTGGTCACCTTCAGGTCATCAGATATGATAATCCCCAGGTCTCTCTCCTGACTTGTGGTGGCCAGAATTTTCCCACCCATCCTGTACTCCTCTCTTGGATTCCTGTGACCCAAGTGTATGATCTTGCACTTTTTAGCATTAAAACTCAACTGCCAGACACCCTTCATCAAACTGTTGTAATCCATCCACTATGACAATGCCCTGGAAAGTGGAGACTTGACGAGAACCACTGGCTCCAGCTCATCCGTCAATTGATTCCACTGGACCCAGAGTATCCACTGTGGTATCCTCATATGAAGTCAGGCCAGTGGCACAGTTACTATGGCCGCAGCCATGAGGCCCAGGAGACATAATATGGTTTGTGCAGAAACATAATGGCTCCTGTGCACCAAGTGTGCCTCAGCAATCTGACAGTCTGCTCTGAAGGCGCGTCCATTGTCTGTGCCCAGGACTACCTCTATGTACTGCAGTCTCTGGCACAGAGTCAACACAGACATTGGCACATTTATTGTGGCTCCCAAATCATCGAACAATTTGTGTGTCCGAGAAAGGGTGCGGAGCAGAGTTTCCCTGAAGCTGGCCTTCAGTAGCCAGTCACCCAGATAGGGTAAACATACAGACCTTCCCTTCGAAGGGCTGCTGCAACTACTGTCAAGCATTTTGTAAAGACCCATGGTGCAGAGCACATGCCAGAAGACAATACTTTGAACTGATAAAGTACAGTTACGTAAGAACTTACCGTACAGTAGATCTTCGAGAACAACTCTTGCAGCAGGTTACACCATTAGGACTGAAGCAGGCAGGCGCCAGGACCCCACGGAAATTTTCTAGCTAGCAGTATCCAGCGTGGACCGCCTCTGATGTCGGCCCCGCCCCCGACGTCAGGCATCATACAAAAGGGGGCGGTCCCCCAGAATCCCCAGTTCTCCTGCCGGAGACTCCCGGCCGCTAAATGACAACAGAAGTGGAGACTGAGGATCTGCCATCAAAAGGTATTCAGAGCGGTGTTAGAAACACCTAATCCTAGAAAAGGGATATCGGAACAACTCTACCTCCAGAGGGGATGGTGGAAGGGAAACTACCTGCTGCAAGAGCTGTTCTTGAAGATCTACTGTTACGGTAAGTTCTTATGTAACTGTACTATCTTACTTCAAGAAACAGCTCTCGGAGCAGGTTACACCATTAGGACTGATTCCCAAGCAATACTGGAAATCCCTTGCATGAAGTTCAGAAATCCTTCTGGCCGAAGTAACAGCAACTAAAAATAACGTCTTCTATGTCAGGAGATGTAGCTCGCAATCTGCGACTGGTTCAAAAGGTAGCAGCGTGAGCTACTCCAGGACAAAGGGTAAATCCCATGGAAGAATAGGATCCTTAATCGGCGGTCTAAGGTGGAGAACACCTCTCAGGAAGGCTTGTGCGGTGTCCAACTGAGTTATGGGACATCGGCCTATAGGTGTATGCTAGGCTGAGATGGCGCAAAGGTGTACTTTAATAGAGGAGTAGGCCAAGCCTGCCTGGAAGAGAGGAGGAGGTAGTCTAGCACTGACCTTTCCAGACAATCCGTCAGGGAAAGTCCTCGTGCTTGAGTCCAGAGGCAAAATCTGCGCCATTTCATAGCGTATGTAGCATGAGTGGCCGGTTTTCTAGCAGCCACTAGAACATCTGCTACCTTTTGCAAGACCCCATACCACATTATAGCTATGTCTCTAGGAGCCAAGCGTGCAGGTTCTGAGAGCGAAGGTCTGGATGGACCAAAGAACCTGCCTCCTGGGACAATAAGTGAGAGCTGATTGGCAGAGGCACCGGAGGTTCCTGGGACAGCTGGTATAGCAGAGGGAACCAAATCTGTCTGGGCCAAAAAGGCGCGATAAATATCAGTGTCGCCTGCTCTCTGCGGAGTTTCAAAGGACCCTCTGGATCAGCGGGAAGGGAAGAAATCGTAGAATCTGCCCATCCAGGAGACGGACAACGCACCTCGCCAGAAAACACCAGGCCCTGGATCTAGCGAGCAGAAATTGGGCAGTTTTGCGTTGGATGGGGATGCGAAAAGGTCTAACTCTGGTGTGCCCCATCTGTGAAACAGATCCTCTACCACCTCCTGGAGTAGTTTCCACTCGTGGACTCTGGCCTGAGAGTGACTCAGACTGTCTGCGATGACATTGACCACTCCTGGGTCATGAACAGCAATGAGGTTTACGCCGTGTTGTAGAACGCAATCCCACACCCTCATGGCCTGCCTGCAAAGTGGGTAGGAATGGGTGCCTCCTTGTTTGTTGAGGTAATACATCACTGCGGTATTGTCTGTTTGTAACAGAAGAGTGCCTGGTGGGATCTCCGACTGGAAGGCCTGTAGGGCATAAAGAACTGCTCTCATTTCCAAAATATTTATGTGGAGATGAGCTTCTTGCAGTGTCCATGAGCCCGGAGACCTGACCCCGTCGAGGCATGCTTCCCAACCGAACCCTGGGGCATCCGTGGAGAGCGTCACAATCGGAGACGGCGCAATGAAGGGGACCTCTGCCGACAGGTTCTTTGAATCTAGCCACCATTGCCAATCCTGGATTACGGCATTCATGATCCAAATTGGAAGCTGCAAATGGTCTTGCTTCGGATCCCATTGTACCCGTAACATCCACTGGGTCACCCACATGTGGAGACGGGCTAGCGGGACTGTTGCAATGGCTGCAGCCATGTGTCCGAGCAGGCAAAGGACCAGTCTGACTGGGACTTTCTTCTTTGCCAAGATGTCCCTGATGAGGGATCTGATGTGTTCTACTCGGTCCTGGGGCAGAAAAGCTCTCCCCTGGACGGTGTCCAGAACTGCGCCTATGAACTGCAGATTCTGTGACGGAACCAGGTGTGACTTCTCCTGATTGATAACGCCCCGAATAGGGACTGAGTTCAGTGAATTGTGGACATCAGAGCCTCCCGAGAGGGTGCCATGAGGAGCCAGTCGTCCAGGTAGGGGAACACGTAGTGGCCTTGTCTCCTTACAGCTGCCGCTATGACTGCCATGCACTTCGTAAACACCCAAGGTGCCGTTGACAGTCCGAAAGGGAGGGCTCAGAACTGATAATGGTGACCTAGAAATTCGAAGCGCAAGAACTTCCTGTGCGCTCGAGCAATGGGTATGTGCAGGTAGGCATCCTGCATGTCCAAGGACGCTAGGAAGGAACCCTGCTTGAGCATGGGTATCAAACCGGGAAGGGTCACCATGCGGAAGCGTTTGTAAAGGACCAAAACGTTGAGAACGCTGAGATCCACTATCGGACGGAGGTCCCCTGTCTTCTTGAGAACCAGAAAGAAGTGGGAATAGTAACCTGCACCTCTCTGGCTCCTCGGTACGTGCTCTATAGTTTCCTTTCCCAGAAGCACGAGCACCTCCTGCTGTATGAGCAGTGCATGCTGACCCGAATAATGAGAAAGCAGAGGAGGTCTTGACGGTGGATGGTCGAGGAATTGTACAAAGTGACCTCTCTTGACGAACTGAAGGACCCACCGGTCAGTGGTAATCGACTGCCACCCTGAAAAGTGGCGAGCGATAGGACCTCCGACCTTTTCTACCCATTGATCCAGAGGAGGGGCCGGGCCGGGAAGGAGTCATGCTGTGGCGGCATTACCCCCTGCAGGCTGGGCCGGTTTGGTATACCGCTGACCTCAGCCTGGGGAAGACTTAAGTTGGGCTTTACGGTGGAAGGTGCCCCTTTGCTACTGGCTGGAACATGGCTGCTGTCGTTGTTGTTGGCTGCGAAAACGGTTCTGGTTCCTATGAAAGGAACCAGATTTGGGTCTGTACATGGCCTGTACAGTCCTTACTGCTTTCCCAGTGTCCTGAAGCTTGGTGATGACCTTTTCAGACGGTTCACCAAACAGCACCTCTCCATTATAAGGGACGTCCCGGATACTCTTCTGTATGTCTGGGGTAAATCTGGAGACACGGAGCCAGGAGGGTCTCCGGAGACAGACGCCTGAAGCTGCGCCCCTGGTAGACGAGTCCGCAGAATCATATGCGGCTCTTAACACTTGGGTCCCCACGTCTGACCCTGTGCAGAGGAGGTTCAAGAGCTCTGCCTTCTGCTCGCCATCCAGTAGTTTGTCAACCAGGTCCTAACCCTGTTCCCACAGGGCATTCTGAAACTGAACCATATGAGTCAGATAGTTCAGTGACCTGATGGAGCATGTAGCAGCTGCATACATGTGCCTCCCCAGGGCATCCAACTGCTTGGATTCCTGGTCCGGTGGCTGGGTACTCGGATGCTGTGGTCACTGAGACCTATCATGGGAGGCCGTAGTGACCAGGGAATCAGCCAGGGTTGTTGCGCCGGCACGGGTCTCGCAGGGCCCTGTACAGGCGGGTCAGCTTTGCACCGCGGGGGTGGAGTGCGGATGCTTCCATGCAGCCTCTGGTGATAAACCGCTGGAAGGTGTCCACCAAGGGTGGCACCACCACAGGCTTAGGGTCCTTCTGCCGAAGATAACAAGCTAGGCACTGTCTCTCGGGGTCGAAATCTTCCGAATCCCATCCCATGTTCTCCTGGATGTGCCTCATGATTTCAGAAAAAGAGGGATCATCCGGAGGTGACCTGGGCAGGTCTTGTGGGTCAGGTGATGGGATACTGACTGGAGAAGGAGACCTGGAGGTATCTGAGGTATCAGGTCTAGAATCATCCCCATGTGGAGTGGACTGTCGACGTCTGGGTCGCTTAGGACTGGGAGACCCTGAGAAAGATCTTGAAGGGGGCCTTCTCCTTTCTTTGGATCTTCCCCTAGGAGGTGGAGTAGGTTCCTCGGGGGTCGGTGGTCTTCCTGCTGGCCCCTGCGGTGGAGGAGGGGGGAGTAGGGGGTGAAGGAGTAGGAGGAGGAGGTTTTACTGGAATCGCGTCCTTCTTTATTGTGTCCCACCAAAAGGTGAAGAGATCTTTGACCTCCTGAATATTCATAAAGGACGACGGACCTGGCGTTGGGTCCAAGGGCGTCACCAGATTTGGCGAAGGCTCCTGTGGAAGCCCGGCATCCTCACTGTCGTCTGCCTGGTCATCAGGCAACGTTGGGTCCTCCTCTGTAGAGTCCCGGAGACCGGTGTCCACCAGTGACGGGGAGGCAGTCTTCAGCTCCGGTGAACGTCTCACTGACATCGGGTGCTTATCCGACGTCTGGTCCGACGGGGGCTTACCCGATGAAGGGTCAGTAGCCCGCTTTGGGTCCGTCGTCCGTTTTAAGGATGTTAGGTCCTTAGTCTTCCTGGGAGAGGGATCCGGACCCCTAGGAGGCTGGGAGGCCGATCTTGCATCGGAGTTCCAGCGTCTCTCTGAGGAAGCTAGAGAGTTTTGAAGAGGACTTGGACCGGTGACGGTCTGAAGACTTCGAGGAGGCCTGGGAGGGTGTTGAGGAAGCCGAAGGCCTGGAAGTCTTGATGGGATGCAGAGAAGCTGAAGCGCTGTCTGAAGACTTAACCTTAACTGGAAGGGGCTGAGAGCGAGCCCTGGAGGGAGAGCGGTCTGAGCCTGAGCTGGTGTGCAAGTCCGAGTCCCGGTTAGGGGATCTGGACCTGGCCTTCTCCCGATGCTTGTCCCAGTGCTTATGGGACTTATAGGTAGACTCACCTCTGGAGGCAGGGTCTTTGTCCATGCTTTTCAACTTTTTTTCCAAGAGGAACCCCTGAAGTGCCTTCTGGCGGCAGATCCGGGTGTGACTACTGAACCGCTGGCAAAAGGAGCAGGTCTTGGTGTCGTGTTCCGGGCCTAAGCACCACAGACAGGATGAATGTAGATCCTTGAAAGGGATCTGTTTGCCGCAGGCACACTTGGAGGGACGTCCTTCTGAGGAAGGAGTTGGAGATGCCAACATTTAGAGGTAAAACGTTGAAAGTTCTAGGCGTCGTTCATTAGAGTGGGACCGTGAGGCCGATGCTGGCGAGTCGACGACGGGAAAAGAACTGGGGATTCTGGGGGACTGACCCCTTTTGTATGATGCCTGACGTCGGGGGCAGGGCCAATGTTGGGGGCGGTCCCCGCTGGATACTGCTAGCTAGAAAATTTCCATGGGGTCCTGGCGCCTGCCGGCTTCAGTCTTAATAGTGTAACCTGCTGCAAGAGCTGTTTCTCGAAGTAAGATTGCCTGCCTTCCAGTATAAAGCGGAGGTACTGTCTATGGGCTTGTTTGATGATGTTTCCTTTAGCAAGTCTGACATGGATGATCGATAACAAGAGAAAGAAAGAACAGTTACGCAAGAACTTATCGTAACGGTAGATCTTCAAGGGGATCTCAGTCATCAGGTCCACCGTAGGAACTTCACTGTTGGCAAAGCAGGATCAACATGGAAGATTTTCAGCAGTACAATTGGGGCTAGCCATGCTGTCAATGTCCTTTGATGTCACAAACCCTATAAAGACGTGAGCGGCCCCATTTCCTCCTCAGTTCTTTCTCCCAGAGACACAGCCATGGGGACCGAGATGAGAGAGAGAGAGAAAGAGAGAGGTGCCCAAGCCTATATATGGAAGGTTAGATACACCAGGTAGCCAGATCCAGTAAGGAGCCTCAAAAAGCAGGATGGTGGGAGGGAAAGCAGACCTGATGACAGAGATCTCCTCGAAGATCTACTGTTATGTTAAGTTCTTACATAACTGTTCTATACTCTTCGGTAGAATCTCAGTCATCAGGTCACACCATAGGAATGAGTCCCAAGCAGTTACAGATGCAGACAGACAGTCTGGGAGGGAGGCCAAACATAAACTTAAGACAGGAGGCCCTGTAGCACAGCCCTGCCAAATCCTACACAGGATCTGGAGGCCATGTCAGACTGTAGTACTGCTTGGTGAAAGTATGGACGGCACTCTAGGTGGCAGCCGCACAGATGACAGCAGCTGAGACCCCTCAGAAACAAGCCACAGAGGTAACCATGCCCCTTGTGGAATGAGCTTTTAGCGCTCCAGGCAATTCTTTGCCATACTTACATAGAAGTTGACAGCAGATAAGAACCGCAAGGCTCATCCAGTCTGCCCATTTCTTTTTCTACCTTATGAATGTGCCATTGGCCTTTGCTCTGTCAATGGCCTATCTATTCACACTCATCTGTATTGCTCCTTTATGCCTATCCCACGCCTGTTTGAAGCCCTGCAATGTATTCATATCCACCACTTCCTGAGGTAGGCCGTTCCATGCATCCACCACCCTTTCTGTGAAAAACAACTTCCTCACATTACCCCTTAATCGGCCTCCCTCTAATCTCATGCTGTGTCCTCTTGTCCTGCCATTTTTCTTATATTGAAACATGTTAGACTCTTTCACCTTGTTAATGCCCTTAAGGTGTTTGATTGTTTCGATCATATCACCCCTCTCCCTCCTTTGCTCTAGGGTATACATATTGAGCTCCATTAATCTGTCCTCATATGTTTTCTGATGCAGTCCCTGCACCATTTTGGTTGCCTTTCTCTGGACTGCCTCAATTTGGTTAATGTCCTTGTGAAGGTGTGGACTCCAGTACTGCACGCAGTACTCCAGATGGGGCCTAACCAGTGCCTTGTAAAGAGGGATTATTACCTCCCTCTTCCAACTTGTGATACTCCTACTAATACACCCCAATATCCCCCTAGCCTTACCTACTGCTTCAGTGGTCTGCTTGGTTAATTTCAGGTCTTCGGTGATGACGATGCCCAAGTCTCTTTTTTCCCTTTTGACTGCCAGCAACTCCCCTCCCAGCCTATAGGTAGGTGGCTTCAGGGTTTCTCTTCCCTATGTGCATGATCTTGCACTTCTTTGTGTTAAACCCCAGTTGCCACTCTTCCGACCATTTTGCTAGTTTATCCAGATCTCTTCTCATTCTGCCCACCCCATCTGGATCATCTACTCTGTTGCAGATCTTAGTGTCATCTGCAAACAGACAAACCTTACCTTCCAGTCCATCTGCATGTCACTGATGAAGACATTGAAGAGGACTGGCCCCAGGACTGATCCATGAGGCATCCCACTTGTGACTTGCATTTCTTCTGACTGTATACTGTATGCCATTTACCGCCACTCTCTGTTTTCTGCCTGTCAACCAGTTTGCTACCCAGTTGACCAACTCCTGACCCACCCCGAGCCTACCAAGCTTATTAATCAATCTTCTATGTGGAACAGTATCGAAAGCTTTACTGAAGTCGAGGTAGGTGACATCAACTGCTCCCCCTTGGTCCACCACTCTGGTTACCCAAAGAAATCTATGAGATTAGTTTGACAGGACCTTCCTTTTGTAAACCCATGCTGTCTTGGATCCTGTGCTCCTATAGATTCCAGGTGTTGCACTATGCTTTCCTTAAGGAGTGCCTCCATAATCTTGCCCACTACTGAGGTAAGACTGACTGGTCTGTAGTTCCCTGACTCCTCCCTGCTACCACTCTTGTGGAGCGGGATCACTTAAGCCCTTCTCCAGTCTTCTGGGACCTCTCCTGTGCTCAGAGACTCACTAAACAGTTCTGATAATGGCTCTGCTAGTTTCACCCTTAGCTCCTTTAGTACCCTGAGATGTATACCATCAGGTCCCATTGTCTTGTCCACCCTGAGCTTATTGAGCTCTTGTAGGACCCTTCCTTTTGTGAACGGACTAGTGCACACCTCCCCCCCCCCCCCAAGTCCATGGTGCTGAGCTGTGGGCCCTGCCCTACCTTCTCTTCAGTAAATACTGAGCAGAGGTATCTATTTAGGATAGATGCTTTTATGTGGTCCACCTCCTCACATGTTCCCTTATCTCCTTTGATCTAAGCAATACCCCCTCTGGACTTTCTCCTTTCACTAATGTATCTATAGAAAGTCTTGTCACCTTCTTTTACTGTTTGTGCTAGTGTTTCCTTGGTTTGGGCCTTTGCCTGCCTTACTGCCTTCCCTGCTTCCCTTAGGGAAGTTTGGTATGCCTCCCTATCTTCATCCTGCTGCGTTCCCTTATATTTCCTGAAGGCCAGCCTTTTGACTCTGACCTTTTCTGCTACTGTTTTGAGAACCAAAGTGGTTTCCTTCTTCTTTGCACTCCTTTTCTCTCTACCACAATGGGATGTTGCTTCAAGTATTGCATCCTTAATGCTTGCCCACTTTGCCTGTACCCCCTCACCTGTATTTCTTTTTGCCAGGGCTAGCTACCCTGTTGGCCATCTTATCAAAGTCAGCTCCTCTAAAGTCCCATATTTTTGCCTTGGAATGGGATGACTTAGTTCTAGTGGCCAAATTGAATCATACCATGTGATGGTCACTGGCCCCCAGGTGACCTTCTACCTGGAGATCTGAGATCCTTTCCTTGTTAGTCAGTACTAGATCTAGGATAGCCCTGTCTCTTGTGGGTTGTTGTACTAGTTGTTTGAGGCCCTTCCCCTGCAGGGAATCCACCACGTGTCTAGTTCTGGCAGATGTTCCTGCTGGTATTGACCAATCTGTATCTGGCATGCTGAATTCTCCCATTATCAGAACTTCCCCTTTAACTGTCATGTTTTGTATATCTTCTAACAGTAATGTGTCTGTGTCCTCCCCTGGTCTGGAGGCCTGTACACAACCCCAGTTAATATGGCTGTCCCATTTCCTGTTTCCAGGGTGACCAACAGTTCTTCTGGCTTCTTACATGTATTCTGAATTTCTGTAGCTTTGATATTTTCATTGACATAAAGGGCCACTTCATCCCCTCTTTTTGCACCTCGGTCTCTTCTGAATAGTACATAGCCAGGTACTGAAGTCTCCCAAGTGTGGTTACTGGTAAACCATGTCTCACTAATGGCTACTATGTCCAGTTTAGCCTCTGTCATTATTGCCTGCAGGTCTGGGATCTTGTTTCCCAGACTGCAATCATTTGTGTACGTGATTTTCCATTGGCCAGATTTTGGTGTGTTAGTTGTTAGGCGAGGTCTGGTGTTTCCCCTGTGTGTCATATGGGGAGCCGGACCTTTTTCCTTACCTGGTGATGCAAATGAACTACAAACATGCTGAACTCCTGTTTGACCACTAGCTGAGGGGGGAGGGTTTGTTCTTCCCATTCGACGTCTGGGTTGTTGCACTTGTAGCAGAACAGAATGCAATTAGCTAACCATTTAGATAAACATTGTTTAGAAAAAAAAAAAAACTGCCTCTCTACCTGGGGCAAAACAAACAAACAACTGCTTCGATGTTCTACATTCCTTGGTCCGAAGCAGGTAGTACTGCAAAGTTCTGTGCAAGTCTAACGTATGAAGTAGTGCTTCCCCTGGATTGGCACGCCCAGCAAAATAAACAGGAAAGTGGATGAATTGGTTGAGTGTAAACTCAGAGACCACCTTAGGGAGAAACTTAGGATTTGTGCACAAATACTTTGTGAAAAATCAAATAAAGCTCCTTGCACCAGAGGGCCTGAAGCTCTGAAATTCTTCGAGCAGAAGTAATGGCAATTAAAAATAATGCTTTCCAAAAGAGAAAGCATAGCTCGCAAGTTGCAGCTGGCTCAAAAGGAGACAGGGTCAACTTCTCCCAAAAGAAATTCAAATTCCAAGCCGGGATAGGAGAATGGACTGTAGGTTTCAGATGCAGGATGCCCCTTAAAAAGGTATGGAAGACATCCAGCCAAGCTACAGTATTGGCTCTCCCTTGGACATCTGACCGCTAAGCCCCTGATCGGGCGCTTCGGTCCGGCTCCCGTGGCGCCACGCCTGCAAAACCCCGCCACCCAAACTATGCTCCCTGGAAGCCAGCAAAAGCCACGGTTCTGGAAGCGCCTGATAGAATTTTGATTCCTGGTGTTTTTCCCTCAGTCTGCCACCTGACTGGCTGCTCCCGCCTAACCTGCTACTCCCATTGGCTCTCCCTCAGACATTTAACCACTAAGCCCCTGACCGGGCACTTCGGCCCTTCTCCTGCAGTGCCATGCCTGCTACTCCCTGTCGCCCGAACTACACTCCCTGGAAGTCAGCAAAAGCCACGGTCCTGGAAGCGCCCGACATAATTTCGATTCCTGGCACTTTTCCTCGGTCTGCTACCCGACTGGCTGCTCCCGCCTAACCTGCTACTCCCATTGGCTCTCCCTTGGACATTTGGTAAAGCAGACCTCAGGAACCCAAGCTTGCATTCTGGTGCGATTTCTTGGCTGCCTTCCACTCTCTCCAGTACCTACTATTTTTCCTGCCCACCGTCCCTGACCTCAATTAAATCCTCATAAGCCCCTGCCCTCCCCTGCTTCCTCAACTGCTTCCATTGGCCAGTATCACTCTATCCACACTGACCCCTCTTCTCTCCCTAGCCCGTTGAGTAAACAGCACTGCCTCACGACTTTTCCCTCTACCATAGCACTATTACACACCTTACTTGCTCCCCACTCGCTGGACCTATTCACCCACCTGTTCTATAGCAACTCCCCCCAAGCACGTTTCTGATGTGCCCTGTCTGCTGGCCTAGCCGTTCCCAGGACCTTAGCCTGTGGTTGATCCCTACATATCCCCATTAACTCACGTAAAGACCTCCCCCCTTCTGTAATAGGCACTCCTTCTCACCCTCTCTGCTCTCCTAATCCAATTCCAGTTTTCGACCCTTCATTATAGAGATTACAAATGATCCTTTTACCTTAACGACTGTCTCGCTATTGCCAATCTACAATCATTCTTAAGGGTACCCTGGGCCCTTGAATCCAGGCAGTTTCACTGCATTGTCTACACTAGTAGTTTTGCTCCATAGCCTACTTAGCCTTCACTGACCTACAGCCTACCCTACCTCCCTTTACTCTTTCCTGGTATAGTGCCCTTCTTGAACCGGCCCACGATACCATTTCCTAACTCCACGGGACTACTCTTCTGCTGGGCCCACCTAGTCTATCTTCAGCCGCACGAAACAACTCCACCCTCTGGAAAAGTAATAACAAATGCCAGTGACCATGTAGCAACCTGTCCCCCCCCACCACCACCACCACCAATCTACCTCGCCAGATTGTTCCCCCCATCCTGGGACTCTGCCACCTGCTCTACAACATAAAACTATTCTACTAAGACATCATTCCAAAAACTTACACAAGCTTCCATTCCTCTGCCCACCCTCACTTCAGACTCAACTTTGCATCCTACTGTTGTCAGGCGACACTGAACTAAACCCTGGTCCTACTACAGGACAAAAATCAGACTCATCCAAGCACTCTATGGCCAATTCCCCAGCCTCTACCCCCACAAGACATAATACTAAGGGGCATAAAATAGCCCATATGAATATCCAGAGCATCAGGGCTAAAATGGCTGCGTTAGAAGCCTGGGTACAACTGTACAAACCTGATGTACTTTGTATAACAGAATCATGGTTGAAACCTGCTATCCTGTCCCACGAAGTGGCCCTCCCTGGCTTCTCCTTGTACAGACGGGACCGGTCCCATGGTAAAGGCAGCGGAGTTCTGATCTATACTAGAACTGGTCTAGCTAGCAGCTAGTGAACTAACCAAACTGAATATCAGCTCAGGTGCTGAACACATATTTATCACAATTACCTTTGGATAACTCAAAAAAAATAATCATCGGGTGAATCTACCTACCCTCTAAACATATATCCTCTTACGCCAAGCTTTTTGTCAGCTTGGATACCCTCCCTAAGAACAACATTATACTCTGTGGAGACTTCAATCTTAATTGGCTAGGGCCCCACAGAACCCAGTACCAACCTGCCCTATCGGATTCCAGACTAAAGCAGCTTATTGAACAACCCACTAGATTTAATAAAAAGTCCAGCAGGCACACTCTCCTAGACGGGATCATAACAAACAACCCATCCTTCATCAAGATCGCTTGTATACTGCCTGATTCCCTCAGTGACCACTCCCCAATCTGCTGCATCTGGGAAAATAACTCTCTCCATCCTCCCCCCAAAATCCTTAGAACCAAAGACTTAACCAACTTTGATGATGTAGCCTTCAGGACATGCCTCGCTTCTGTGGATTGGTCCCCTATAAACTCCCTCCCAGACATAAACCAAGTGCTAGACTATCTCATCGCTAAATTCACTTCCATTCTTGATTCCCATGCTCCTTTTATAACAAGGAGATCCAAAGGAAAACACTCCCCCTGGCTCACAATGTAGCTGAAGGCCTGGAAACTATATAAAAGCTCTGGATTGCAGTCAGATTGGATCTCCTACCGCCAACTCCGTAATGCATGCAAAAACAAAGTCAGCAAGGCCAAAAGAACACACCCAATATCCCATCAGGAAGTGCACCTAGCCAACCCCAAACATTTCTGGAAACAAATCAATACACTCCTCAAAGGGAATGAATGCACTGTCCCACAAAGCATGCTTGCAAAAGGCAACCTGTTATCCACACCTTCTGACATAGCTACCAGGATCAATCATTTCTTTACTGACCTTAATATATACAAAGCCGGCTTACCGTCTACCCGCCATAACTCACAAGTCGATCGCACAGCAGTCTCTCATCCTCAATTCCATATTAGAATCACTGCTAGAAGGAAGGTCCTAAAATGTCTGAGAAAACTCAACCCTGACAGCTACCCTGGGTTTGACACCTTGTCTCCCAAATTCCTCAAATTAGGAGCACCTGCACTTGCCCTCCCAATCACCCTACTAATCAATAGATCATTTATCACATGTACAATACTGGACAAATGGAAAACTGCAGTCGTTGTCCCTGTTCATAAAAACAGGCAGACCAACCATGTTGAAAACTACAGACCCATGTCCATCTTATGCTCCATTGCAAAAATTCAAGAACGAATATTATATAACCAACTTTACTCATATCTTGAACAGACCAGTGCCCTTACTGACCACCAACACGGCTTTCGTAAATCATATAGGACTGAAACCGCTCTCCTACGTGTGGGTCTATGTGATAACGGTGAACGCCTAAAGGCTATCACCGTTATCGCTCAGTCAGAGTGCCGAACACATTTTCGGCACTCTGACAACCTCAGTGCACCAGAACAATGGCGCCAGGACAGATTTTTACTGCTTTCTGTTGGGGGGGCTATGCCCCCCCCACACACACCCCGCACCCCCCTACTTAAGGATTCTCAACTCCAGGGGGGGTGCATGTAGGGAGGGGGGTGAAAGCAGCAAAAAAAAAAGGTTCAGGCAGAGTGCAAGAAAAAAAAAATCGCATCAGCGCCCGGACCCGAACCCAGTACCTCAGCCACTAGCCAATCCTCAACACCACGACACAGCTCAACCAGCAACCACAGTGCCACCCCCTACAGCCTCTCCACCACCTCCCAGCCCACAATCGCCATGCTCGCTCCCACACCCCCCCCCCCGCACGCACTTATGTATAGCAACATCCTGTTGCCTAGTTCGCCTATCCCCTCATCCGGTCGCCCTACCTTTCCATCACCGTGAGTGAATTGCGCGGAAGAAGTCACCGTAACTGACGGCACCCTTCCTCATGCGCCCACTTCATGGGTCACCTCTGATATATTTCAAGCAACAGATCAGGGTAAAAACAGTGGAACAATCTTCGTTGACCTCACAAAGGTGTTTGACTATGTCAACCATCCCCTATTACTCTAAAAACGTCAATATCTAGAACTTGATTCCAACTCTCTCGCCTGGGTCTCAAATTACTTATTCAATAGACTCCAATGTGTCAAATGCGACGGAGCTCTGTCACCCCAGCACCATCTCAGATGGAGTTCCCCAAGGGCCGATATTAGGTCTGCTCCTGTTCTCTATATTTATCAACAACCTGCCATGGAACTGTGGAGGAGCTTCTGTCCAGCTCTATGCTGATGACACCATACTATATAGGGCCTCTAAGAACATCAATAGCATTGCTGTTAGTCTAGAAAATGACTACCATACTTTAGAGGCCTGGTTTAAGGATAACCTGCTGGTCTTGAACGTGAAAAAAAACAAAACCCTGTTATTTCGCCATACCTCCTTCAATGTGCCCTCTAAACCCCCCTGACAATCAGAAACACCACTGGTACCCCGCTCGAAGGGGTTAACTCCTTCAAATACCTTGGCCTCACACTTGATGAGCACCTATCCCTTGACCTATGTAAAGACAATATCATGAAAGCTACCAATCAAAAACTTGGTCTCCTAGCTGGCCCAGTGGCGCTGAGGGTTGAGGCGCTGGACGCCTGCTGGTGACCCAAGTTCGGGAGTGAGCTCGGGCTCCGGAGGGCAGCAGGGGCGGGTGAGGATTGAGTGCTTGATGGGCTGCTCTCCTCCCCAAGGGGCTGGTCGGGGATTGCCCGGAGTGCCAGTGGCACCTGGTGGAGACCGGGGGCACTGCAGCACACTCGGCTGCACGTAATCAGCGTGCCCTGATGCAAGCAAGGGTTGCCGTGTGCCTAGCGTCAGGGATATGCACCGGGGGGGGGGGAGAGATCACTAGAACAAAGGAAAAACCCGGTCTGACGGGGTAGGTGATGGCACCTGCCCCCATGCCCATGGCCGGGTCCATCCTGCCTGACCTTCCAGGTTCCTCCACCCAGGTCCTCTCCCATGTCAGAGTCTGTCTCTAAGTGTGCCCAAGGAGGAGGGGTGGCCCCACCCCGGAGGGGTTAAGCCGAGGGGTGCCAATCATGGACAGAGGGAGAGAGGAGGCACAGGTAGGAGGACTTCAGGCAGGGCAGGAGTAGGCAGGATGCCTGAGAGAGGCCCCCCAGACCATGACCGGAGGGAAGAAGAGATTGAAGAAAGAAAAAAAACTCTTTTTCCTGTATCGCAGAGCTCCCAATCTCTTGACTACTGCAAGGAAAACTATTGCCTCAGTCACCCTCCTCCTGGGGCTCCTCAATGGGCATCCATCACTCACTTGGTCAAGGCTACGCTCCTGTCCAAGCTAAAAGCAGCCTACCACAGAACTGCTCATTTTGTAGCTAAGGCCCTAGCAAGGGCCCATCACTGTACAGTGCTAAACAAACTGGGTTGGCCTTCGTTTGATGTCAAGTTAGACCTCCCAGTGTTCTGCACCACCTTCAAGCTCACCCACCTACCTTCTTCACCCAGTTTAACATGATCACCCTAAAACCCTTCTCCCGAACTCCCAGGTCCCCTCCCCTCCCGATGCTTAACATACCCAAAACTCGGTTAGCCACAGGCCAAAGGTCATTCGACTTTGCTGCACCCCTAAAGTGGAACAACCTCTCCTATGCCCTACTCGCATGTAAGACTCTCCCTACATTCATAAAACACTTTACAGAAACCTTCTTTCTGCCTCCCGAATGCAATGGTAACTGTGTCCCATAAGTTTCCTAGCCCCTCACTGCTCCCCAGCCCTCTTACTCTCTTTCCTACTCTGTTACCAATCCTGTCCTCTACGCCTCTCTACTTCATCTCTTACACACCCCCTCCCTTCCCCCTTTACTTCTACTCCCTCTCACACACACCCTCTCCTTCCAATGGTATATCTCAGGCATGATGAACCTACATGCAGAGTATAAGATGTTATTATGGACTAACCTATACAATGATTATAAAATGTTAACATAATGTACACCTGTTACATTTTAATCTATTGATTCTGCTCCACTCCACTGTACCCAAACTGTGTACCTTCCAATGTTGTATGCTATACTATGTTATGTATTTGTGTTTCGATGTAACTGAACACTTGTTCCTCCACTCTGTAGCTAAAACTGTGCATCTCCCAATGTTGTATGCTTACTACGCTATGTATTGTGTATCAATGTAACTGGAACATTTTGTTCCCCAGGTTGCCACTGAAAAAGGGACTTGGTTGTCTCAGCTGGCCAACCTGGTCATCAAAATTCAAATAAACAAATAAATAAATAAATGGTCACCCACGGGCTCATGAAAGGCAGAAACAGCCGAAAGGTGCACCTTGAGGGAAGAGTACTGGAGACCCGAGTCAGACAGAGAGATCAGATAGTCCAGGATCTGGTTCACTGGACAGGTGAAAGGATCCAGATTATGCTTGGCAGCCCAAATAGCAAACCGATTCCACTTCATGGCATACCTGGCATGAATGGAATGCCTTAGACAACTAGTATTGGAGCCCACTCGAGAGGGAGCAATCTTAGACCTGGTTCTCTCAAATGGAGATGGAGAGAGGATCACAGATGTAGAAGTGGGTAGCCATCTGGGAACTAGCGACCATTGAACAGTATGGTTCACAATAAACACAGCAATAGAGGTCAAGCCATACAAGGCAAAAGTACTGGACTTTAGGAGGCTGACTTTGCCCAAAAATAGGTGAGTGTCTAAGGAATGCACTAGCAAATGGGCAGGAAGGAGGGTGGAAGAACAATGGGAATAATAAAACTGCCATCACAGAGGTAACAGGCCTTTGTGTGAAGCAAATAAACAAAACAAAACGATGTAAGAAACCACTATGGTTCTCAAAGGAAGTGGCAGTGAAGGTTCAAGAGAAAAAGAAAGCATTCAGGAAGTACAAGGAATCACAGAAGGAGCAGGACAGAGAACTGTGTCAGTTAAAGCAAAAGAAAGCTAGGAAGGCAGTCAGAACAGCAAAGGCCCAAACCGAGGAAAAGACAGCCAACTCAGTTAAGAAGGGATAAAACCTTTTATAGGTATATCAGGGCGAAGGAAGACCAAGGAGGGATAGTGAGGCTTAATAAGGGGGAGGGAGGGTGGGCGGAAGGTGACTGTGAAAAGGCAGAGATACTAAACAAATATTTTTGCTCAGTATTTACAAATGAAGAGGGGGAGGTACCTAAAACAAACAGTAGAAACACTCTGGATACAGAAGCTGATACCAGCCCATTTACAGAAGAAAGGGTTATGACAGAACTCTTAAAACTGAAGGTGGACAAAGCAATGGGGCCTGATGGGATTCATCCCAGAATTTTAAAAGAACTAAGGGTAGAACTAGTGACACCACTGACTACCCTTTTTAACAAATCATGGGAGGATGGGATGGTGCCCGAGGACTGGAGGAGGGCAGATGTAATTCCCTTCACAAAAGCGGAGCAAGGCAGAAGCAGAAAACTACAGACCTGTTAGTTTAACCTCAGTGATAGGGAAAATGAAGGAATCATTCTGAAGGAAAGTACTGTCGAGTATCTAGAGGCCAGAGGGGCACAGGACCCAAGGCAGCATGGATTCACAGCGGGATTGTCATGCCAGACGAATCTGATACATTTCTTTGACTGGGTGACCAAAGTAGTAGATCAGGGAGGGGCTGTGGACATGGCCTACCTAGACTTTAGCAAGGCATTTGACATAGTCCCACACAAAAGATTAATATACAAGTTAGCCAGCCTGGGTAAAGAATTGGCTGGAGAATAGGACACAGAAAGTAATAGTAAATGGAGTCCACTCTGAAGAAAGGGGGGTTACTAGTGGGGTACCGCAGGGTTCAGTATTAGGACCGGTCCTCTTCAATGTCTTTATAAGTGACATTGCAGAGGGACTGGAAGGAAAAGTATGTCTTTGCAGATGACACAAAGATCTGCAACAGAGTTGATGCACAAGGTGGGGTGGAAAGGATGAGAAGGGACTTGGCAAGGTTAGAGGAATGGTCAAATGTATGGCAGCTTAGATTCAATGCTAAGAAGTGCAGGTAATGCACCTGGTAAACAAAACCCAGGTGAAGAGTACACAGCGGGGGGGGGGGGGAGAGATACTAACAACAACAAAAATGGAGAGAGACCTGGGGGTAGTCATATCAGATAACCTAAAGGTGGGCAAGCAATTTGAGAGGGCAGCTGGGATGCATAGGAAGAGGCATCACCAGTAGAAAACAGGAAGTTATTATCCCTCTGTACAGACAGCTGGTCAGACCCCATCTGGAGTACTGCGTGGAGACCCAATCTCCGCAAAGACAGACAGGATGGAAGCTGTCCAGAGGAGGGCAACTAAAATGGTGCAGGGTCTGCACCGGAAGATATATGAAGAGAGACTTAAGGAGCTTAATATGTATAGCCTCGAGGAAAGGAGGAGAGGGGACATGATAGAAACTTTCGAGTACCTCAAGGGAATCAACAAAGTCCAAAGAGGTAGCATCTTTCAAAAAAGGTGTGCAAGAACAAGGGGCACAATTTGAAGATACAGAGGGGCTCAGAGGTAATTTGGAAGCATTTTTCATAGAGAGGTTGTGGATGTATGGAATGGCCTTCCGGAGGAGGTTGTGGAGTCAAAAACAGTGGTGAAATTCAAGCATGCATGGGACAGTCATAAGGCAATTCTAGGGGTGGGGGTAGGAAGAAGTAGGCTTCTGGTTAACTAGGATCTGCAGCTTATCCAGTAGGTAGGGAAATGGGCAGACTGGGTGGGCCAAGCGGTCCTTATCTGCTGTCAAATTCTATGTTTCTATGTTTCTTCTGGGTGGCCACAAGGATGTCCGCCACTCTGTTGGAGACTCCAAACCTGGCAATGGCTGTGTCTTCGTGAGCCAAGCATGCAGATGGAGGGACCTGAGGGTGGGACGGACCAGGGTCCTCTGAGCCTGGGTTAGCAGATTCCTGCAAAGGGGAGAGGGACTGGAGGTTCCTCTGTCAGCTGCTGAAGCAGGGGAAGTCACATATAATGGGGCCAGAATGGAGCATCAGAATCATGGTGGCCCCCTCCATCTGCAACTTGATGAGAACCCTCTGAATTAGAGGAAACTTAGGGAATGCATAAAGAAACCTCCCACTCCAGGAGAGGGACAACATGTCTCACCAGAAAACTTCAGGCCTTGGATCGAGCTACCAAAAATTGAGCAGTTTTGCACTGAGTGGGGACGCAAAAAGGTCCAACTCTGGACAACCCCATCTGTCGAACAACTCTTCTGCAATGGATGAGAGGAGCTCCCATGTGTGCATGCTGGACAGAGTCCGGCTGAGGCCATCTGCCAATATACTTAGCACACCTGGGACATGGACCACTGAGAGTGTCAGGCCATGACCCAACACCCAATACCACACTCTCATGTCCTCCCTGCAAAGAGGGTACGAATGAGTACCGCCCTGCTTGTTTATGTAGTACACTACATTGAGGTTGTCTGACTGCACTAGCAGCTGAACCAGAACAAAGTGGTTGTGAAAGGCCTGCATGGCATATAGCACCGCCTGCATCTCCAGGACACTGATATTCAGGGAGATCTCGACCTGAGACCAGGAATCTTGCATTTGAAAAAGACCCAGGTGAACTCCCCAGCCCAACCCAGAAGCATCCCTGGTGAGGAACTGCTGTGGAAAGGAGATCTGGAATGGGACTCTTTGCTGTAGGTTCAAAGGGCCCATCCACCACTGAAACACTCTGCGGACTAGGGAGGAGACCAGCATTAACTGATCTAATTCAACCGTGCATTGGTCCCACTGAACTCTAACAGTACACTGGAGAATGCACATATAGAGTTTGGCCAGTGGAACAGTGGAAATGGCAGCTGCCATCAGATCCAGCAGTCTCAGGTATACACCCTGGCAGGAATAAAACAGCTTTGGTCCACCTCCTGAGCCTGGGCTATAAGGCACTCCACCTTGTTCTGAGGCAGGAAAGTTTCCCCCTGCACAAAGTCTAGAACTGCCGTTATGTACTGCAGCCTTTGGGACAACACCAGGACCGACTTGGGCAGACTGACAGTAATGCCCAGGGAGAGGAACTGCTGGAGAGTTCTCTCCAGAATCCACAGGAGCTGCTCTCTGGATGGGGCCTTTAGAAGCCAATTGTCCAGGTAAGGGAAAATGTACAGTCCCTCCTTTCTGAGAGCTGTAGCTACGGCTGCTAAGCACTTGATAAAGACCCATGGTGCAGAGAAAAAGCCAAAGGGCAGCACCTTGAATTGGTAATGCTAGCCCTGTAACAGAAAATGAAGAAAACTCCTGTGAGGAGAAAAGACTGAGATGTGCAGGTAGGCATCCTGCATGTCCAGTAAATAGAGCCAGTTGCCTGTCTTGAGAAAGGGAATTAGGCCTGGCAAAGTTACAATCCAGAACTTTCAGTACTGGACATAAAGATTGAGGTCCTTTAAATCTAAAATGGGCCTCAGATCTCTGGTCTTTTTGGGGACCAGGAAGAGAAACCCCTTTTTCTCTGGTGCCTGAGTACTGGCTCAATGGCCTGTTTGTGCAAAAGGGACTGAACCTCCTCCCAGAGAACAAACAAGTGAGTAAGTGGAGGGCAGGGGAAGGGGTTTCTGGAGGCTGCTCAAGGAGGTCCAGTGTGTGGCTTCTTTCTGTGATTTGCAGAATCCAGGCATCCAAAGTTATGGTTCTCCATTGAGTGTGATGGAGGGAGAACCGACCTCCAACCACCACCTCTTGGTCGGGGACCTGAAGGGAGGGGTCTGGCAAACACAAGCAGAGGCTCATCCCACCACTGGGGCTAATCCATCACTTCCTGGATGCTTGGCCACAGTTCCTGCATTGGAGGGGGTGGGCAAGGCAGTGGAGGCTCTTCATTTGCCTTGGGGCCAAAAGGCTATGCCAGGACTATTGGATGCCTTGTGAAAAGGAGGGTGCTGTCTACCCTTAGGCTGTGTATGATAAAGGGAGTGGACAGATTTTATAGCCCTACCAGATGCCTGCAAATCATTAATGATGTTCTGGACATCAGGTCCAAAGAGCTTAGTGCCACTGCAGGATGCATTAGGCACCTTCTGCTGAACATCATCAGAAAAGCCAGAGACCCTCAGCCAGGAGTGCCTACATAGGCAGATGTCGGTGGCAGCAGCCCTGGCAATAGAATCCAAAATGTCATTGAGGGCCCAGAGGAGCAGAATGTTATAGAGGGCCCGGAGGAGGTGTTTGCTAACATCCTCTGCAGTCTGTAGGCACTTGGGAAGCTCCTGCTTCTGTGTACCATCTGGGAGAGCCCGAGTGGCAGCCTTGCCCTTCTTCCAGTTGGAATTCTGGTATTTTACCATATGTGAAAGGTAGTTTGCAATCCTCATTCTGAGCATAGAAGAGATGTAGACTCTCTTACCCCAAAGGTCAATTCTATGTGACTCTCTGTCCGGAGGAAGGGAGCTAAGGTGCTTAAGTGCCTTTGACCTGCCATGAGCTGCCTTAATGACCACTGAGTCTGTTTCAGGCTGGGCAGCATAGTATGGGAACCCCTGGGGGCATGATAAAGTTTATCTGCTCTGCAGGGCTCAGCTGCCACCATGTCTGGCCTGTGCCAGGCTGCAGTAGCAACATTCCTCAAGGCAGGCAACATAGGAGGAATGATCTTGGGAGGAGACTCTGGGATCTCCAGAAAGTCTACCAGCTCTTTTCTGGTGACAGCCTCCTCCTCAGTATGGAACCCCATGACTGAGGTCAATTGTTTCATCACAATGAAGACCTGGAGTATGCTTTACGGAATACTCACTGACTGAGGAAGCTGTGGACCTGTCTACAAGGACCTCTTCCTTCTCCTCCTCTTCCTCATCAGGAAGACTGAGATCAGGATGGTATTCCTCCTCAACATCAATTGCCTCTAAATCCAGGTCCAATGTCAGAGGCACCAATGATGGCCTGTGGGGAGCATCCTGCGGCCTACGGGTAGGGGTCAACGATTTGATGTGGGCCTGTATGCGCCCAGCAGGTGAACAATCACTGAAGAAAACTTTGTTAAGATTTTATTGAGATTGACGACCACTGAAGAGTGCATCGGGGAGTGTCAACAGTGCAGGGAGCAACAACCCACCTGATGGGCCCTGCAGACTCGAAGAGCCTGTAGCCCGAGTAGATAAGAGAGGGCCGTTGACGAAACGCCCATCATCGACGACGGAGGGGCTGACGACCCAGAGGTCGGCAACCGGCCGCCTGGGGATTGGGCAGGTGTGCTGTCAATATTGGTCTGGGGGGCACAGAGACCTGGACAGCAACTTTCTGCACTGGCGCAGCTGATGAGGAACCCCTGGACGAAGGAGTAAGGCCATCAGGGAACGAGACTGCCGCCGGGGGAAGTGGTCTCGATCTTGGTCTTTTTTATGACTTTTCCCCTGAGGACTTCTCTGGTGCCTTGGCGGCCTGGAAGCTCAATGACCCTGCTGGCAACTGAGAGGCTGGGTCCTGGAGGACCCCTGCCCGGAACTGTTAAACGTCTGCTCCATCAGGAAATTCTTTAAAGCCTTTTTGCCTCGCCTGAGGATTGTTTGATTAAACTTCTGGCAGACCTCATAGTCGGCGACTTCGTGGTCAGGCCCAAGTACAGGTGGGCAAGCCAGAAATTTTTCACCTAGAGCCAAGACAGAGACCTGGTTTGACTCTATGAGCAAAAACATAAACCAAGCCATGGCTACTACAGGCTAGTATTTCTACAGGAGTAGAACATTTCAGACACTGCACTAACTGCCCAAGCTGACAAAAATGTTTACTTGGACCACAACTAGCTTGGCTTTGGCTCACAATTTCTTATAGCGGTCAAGCCAAGCTGAGTCTAGCACTAAGCTTGAGCCATGCTCAAGCCTGCTCTGGCTTGCCCACCTCTAGGACCAAGAAAGCAGACACAGAGAGTGTGTTTGTCTGTGGAGGCAATCTTCTTTCCGCAGTGGCAGTGATGGAAGAGAGAGAGATCGAAGGATTAACTCTTGAAATAAACAAAATAAAGGAATCTTTTTGAGAAAAGAGATTCTAAAAGTAATAAGTAGGAAAAAGCCACAGGCAAAAATGGTGCTAAACTGCGTTGGAGCTTCTGTGGAGACCCATGCGAACAAGTCTACAATGTTATCGATCCTATACTGTTACTGTTTTGCCTCAACTCTATAGTTGCCATGGATTACATTGTAATGTATCTGCTTTGCATTTATTGTATT
The DNA here is from genome assembly GCA_016271365.2 of Neoceratodus forsteri. NCBI lineage: Eukaryota > Metazoa > Chordata > Ceratodontiformes > Ceratodontidae > Neoceratodus > Neoceratodus forsteri. The sequence continues at coordinate 1,558,712,241 of CM057455.1, forward strand.
TATCCTAGGAATTGTCATTTTTATTTTCTCCTTCTTGTTACCCCTTCCCCCCAAGATGCTTCTGGAAACTAGCTTTATAGCTTATATTGTCTTTCCTGGTGAAACCTTTTCAAATAAATAAGTCGACGGTGGGAAAGAACTGAGGAGGGAGCGGGGCCGCTCATGCCTTTATAGGGTTGGTGATGTCAATTGACGTCGATGGTGTGGGCGGCCCCAGCTATACTGCTGAAATTCTTCTGTGTGGATCTTGCTTCACCGATGGTGAAGTTCCTATGGTGTGACCCGATGACTGAGATATACCTGAAGAAGATCTGCCAGTTCTGGTCTATCTGAACTCTCAGTTAGCTGGTTCTATTCCAACCTGTCTGACCAGCACCAGGCAGTCCTAGTAGGTGACACCCCTCTCCCGATCCGCTCAGGTGTTCCCAGGGCTCCATGCTGTGTTAGGTAAGTAATAGATGGATAGATAAGTTCTTTTATCTGCATAACACTTTTCCATAAGGCTCAAAACAATTTACAGATTAACTCATACACACAGATAAAAATCAAAAAGAGGGAAAGGGATTCCAGTACAAAGATCATGCTATGAGAGATGGCCAGTTTTGGGCACTGGCAAACACAGTAGCTGTTGGGAGCCCCTGCTCACTGGAGGCTCCCCATCCTGAGCCAGTGTACCTCATTAGTTTTCAGACCGTGGATATGCAATGGCTCGACTCAAAATATGCAATCCATCCTCAGGTGTTAGGGGGCAACAGTGGTAAAACCACAAGTAAGTTATGAAAATCCTGCCCTCTAAAAAGAGATTACAAACTGCTCACTTTGAGTCGGGTATTGCATATTCAATTTATACATTTTAACTGGTTATACATTTTAAATCCATTGTTTGTGTGAAGATTTGCTGGGTTCTCTTCCATTTCAACCGCTGGCTTCAGTGCTGCACAGGACTACTTTGATGTCATTAGCATTGCGAAAACTGCTCTCTGATTGGTTGAGTATTCTACTGTGATGCAACCAACTTTAAGATATTTACAGTGACCTACCCAAAAGAATATAGCATGATATCTTGGAGGTTGTGTATGTTATCAACAACATAACTTATTTTCATAGATCTGTTTCCACTGGTTTTGCAGCCTGACTCTTAGGAGAATTATAAAAGACCTGCCCACTCACAAGTGATGGCACACTGCACTCCTTGAGTAAGACTCAAAAAATATTTGAATGAGACTTCATCTCAGTAGCTACAATTCTTTTATTTCATGAGAGGACTGTTGCAACTGTACTCTCAGGCGAGTGGCACAACGTCACATAGTGCGTGAGGAGCTGATACAGCGAGCCAGGCCAGGAGAGAGAAACATGCCTTGAAAAAAATGCACTCACATTAATTAAATATATAACTCATGTTTTGTATCCAAGAATCAAGCTGCCAGGACCATGCATGACTAAGACTAGATTATAGTGAAACGTTGCAAGAGGCCTGTCATGAAATAAAAACTGTGGATACTGAGATGGAGTCCTATTCAAATGTTTTTGAAGTTTAATACTGGTAGCAGAATTGACGGAATCTTTTAGTTTAAAAGAATCCGCTAATTTTCCAAGAGAGAAATGAAGCACACCTGAAACTATAATGTTTTTGTGGCACTTTGAGTAAGACCCACTGCACATTCACTTTATACATCACTTTACAAATTACAGCTTTTAACTCTGAAGATTTCAGTGTATTTGTGTTATTGTGGTGTCATCGGCATTGTCAGCGTTGCTCTCTGATCGGTTCAGTACACCAAAGCGATGTTACTAACCATCAAGACGGCAATTATGACAACAAACATAGCAAAATATTATGACATCCTGAATTAAGCTACAAAAAAATATCACTTGTTATCATGCCATTCTTATCCCCACTGGTTTTGCATAAATGGGGGTTATGTAACAGGCTGACTCAAAATATGTATTTCATCTTCATGAGTGTGAGGCTGGACTATAACTCATCAGTGGTGCGGCCACGAGTAAGTTACAAAAGTCCAGTTCCCTCGTACGTGATGTTTAAGTCTAAATTTTGAGCACTGCATATTCAATTGATACAATATTAGTTTACTAGTTAGAACTTTTCAAACAGCTGGTTGTTAGAAGATTTAGCTGTTACTCTTTGAGTTCAACTGCTAGGTTTGGTGCTGTACTGTGCTGTTGTGATGTCAACACCACGGTCAAAGTTGCTCTCTGATTGGGTCAGCATGCATTGTGAAGTACCTAGATATCAGTACAAAGTATCATCTGTGACACACTCAACTCACAAGATAATATGATAGCTTGTAAGTTGGGTATGTCACTTATTAACTTGTCATTTTATCTCTGCTGCTGTCGTATACGTGGTATCAGTTTTAATTACTGTCTTGACAAAGCAGCAATAAAAGCCATCACTACCCTGTGCAGTCTTCTGATCTGGCATCATCAATTACTCACTAGGGCATAGAGCATCCTACGATAAACAGATGGACAGAAACAGACAGGGTGAGAGGAGGGGCCACAAGGAATAACATAGCATTCACCCCTAGAAAGAAAAACTGCAACCGTATGACCTTCAGGGAGCCTTCCTGTCTATTTTTGGACTGTACTGTACAATACAAATCACCTACTAGATGGTGAAGGATATTTACCAGCTGTGACTGCCGACGGCTACGTTTTCCTCCACCTTTGTTGAGCCCTGCCAGCAGGATCCCGGTATCATTTTTGGTAGCAAAGGTCGCCATCAGTTCAGACTCTGGGGACAGTGACTTTGGTGGCAGTTCAACGTAGCCATCATTTAGAATGGTGACACTGCGGATAGGCTGTTGAAAGGAAACAGATGTAATTTTGCTGTTTTGTATTGACTGCTCACTGTCATACCTCTATGAAGAAACAATTCAGAGTTATTGGCAACAAACCTAAATACTCGTGTAACCCCTAGATGGCGCTATCCCAGGGGCTACTACCCCTGCCTGATTTGCCACTAACAGGTTGAGGGGCCTGGATCCAATGGCGGGTGCCTCCACCCAGAGGTCAGGGTTTGCAATAGTTAAACTAACTTGGTCACAGCCCTCTGGGACACTGCAACCCCCCTTTCTTCCCACTAGTGGCCCACACAATATATCAGAATTACCTTCACAGTATACACTTACCCCCAGGTCTGGTTCCGGCACTGGGACCTCCTGTGAAATGAGATACAGTGCAACAATCACAGTACAGTACTTTAACATAGACAAATACCTCAGGCAGTATAACTTTGCTGAAACAAGCAGCTCTGATTTATTTAGGGGGATATAACAAGGACAGGGGGAAATCAGGTTAATTAGCTTATCACTCTAATAATCTACCTATGGCTCTGTGCACAGGCTATCCCTATCAGTTACTGTCCCTGGGTACCCAAGCCCTAGTGGCTAGTCCAAACCGTGGCAGCTGGTAGGGGCCCTTCCACACAGAGAAAAGGAGAATTAAACAGTCAGCAGTACAGTAATTCCATTTGGATTTAATGTGGCAATTCAACAGGGAGCGACTCTGAATTAGTACTCACGACCTCCAAATAAGATAGGGTCCTTCAGTGTCAACAGGGCTCACTTGAGGTACACAAACCTCTTCACACATCCATATAAAAGAAAGCACTATACCAGGCAGGCTGCATCTGTATCCCGATCGCAATTACTGCACAATACCGGGAGAACACACAGCAGATTCAGTTCCTGACAGACCGAGTGCAATTTTCATTCCTCCAGTCTTCTACAGGGTGAGCCTGGTTTCTACTCTTCAGAGATCCTTTGATTCTTTTTCACAGGGACGGATTCAGTCCTAACAAGCTGTTACACAAGCTGCAGACCGGAACTCTGGGCCTTACACACGTTTTGACTAAAACTGCACACTGAAAAGAACAGGGCTCCTTCCTTCTTCACTGCCAAAGCTCAACTGAAACTCCAACCGACAAAACCGGGCACTTCCTTTGAGTTCCTCCCAGTTCTTGACTGGATTGGCTGTCACTCACAATAGACTGCTGCTGTTGGTCCAAAAAGGCACTGAAGTCTAAACCTACATCTCCCAGAGTCACTGCCCATACAATCCTCTTGTGGCTGGCTCAGATTATGAGTCAAGTTCTGATCCATCCAAGGCACCATTTTAGAGCTAGCTTACCCCACACTGATTGGTCCAGTTCAGCAGTTCAAAACTACAATGGGGAACTAGCAGACACAGTTCTGACTGCAAAGAAAGCAGGTTAGACAAACTGTAATTTCATTATTACTCTAAATAATTTCTGGCAAACAGTTACATCTTTCAGATAGGTTCCCTTTGCACTCTAGTGACTGCAAAATGAAGTGAATTGGCAGCAGCTCGAGGTGGTACTCAGAGAAACACACAGTCCCCCAGCAAACTAATTATGTCTGCAAGCAGACAGCTCTTAAAGACAGTACCAGAGGCTCTAAAACACTCACTGATAAATGGCTTAAATGCCAAACACCATTCAGGCTTGGAGCATTCAAGCAAGCTCCTGGAAGTCTTTTGGGAACCCCCATTTGCAGAGGGTTTACACTTCCTGGCCTGGGAAAGCTTGGCGTCAGCGTCAAGCAAAGTACCCATAAGTTTCAACTGCAACCATATACATTTGCATTAGGCTGCACATGTAATCATCAGTCAATATATCATTTTACCAAGAACACATTTCTGAAACATTGCAGTACATCACTCTTTACACAGTATTACATACACATTGTACCATAACTCAAGTTATTACCTCTTGTACATGAAACCTGAAGAGGGCCCTTCCTATCAGTTACCTTGGGGCTGGATGGGGCAAGGGCACCATATGAAAGGGCAACACAAGTAACTTGGAGTTAGCACTGATGCTCAGTTTGGGCAATGAGCTCGGGCACATACACTCCTTTATGGACAACATTGAGAGGCAAGTCCACAGGCCTCCCAAGTGAATCATAACTGAGGTGCACCACAGGCTTTACAGCTCGACCAGTCTTTCTAGGGGAACTGTTATAGTCTCTGCACTCTGAGCCTCATTTTCAGCATTGTCCTCACCTGTCAGGAGTCTCCATGGGGTAGAGAGGCTAGAACTTGGGGCACTTTCAGCTCCAGGAGTTACAGTTTCTGAGTCCACAACATTTGGCTGCATGGAGGGCTTTCGGACACTGGCAGTGGACTGTCAGGGCACTCAAAATACTCTTCTTGTTAGGTGTATCACCAGTCTGCCCCAATCTATCATTTTCCTCCCTGAAAGCTCAAACAGTTCAACCATGCACAATGATTCCATTTCATCTGATCTGATGCTTTGCACTTCACTTTCTGGAGCATTGGCTCCAGGGATGAAGCTGGGGGCTTAGACAGTCAGAAGGCCCAGCTTCATCTCCAGTATTGACTAGGGGATTGCCCCGAAACAATTGACTCAGTTCATAAGAAGGATAGTATTCAAAGTCACTCTCACTTTCTTCCGATATGGACTGACAGTCATGCTCAACTGGGACTTGTGGAGGGAACACTTTAACTTTGCTTCTGTAGGTGCAGACTTTCTTGATCTTTTCTTAGCAGCAGCTCTAGTCACTGGTCCAGAGGGCATCTTCTAGGGGCTCAGACTCAATTAAGATTTGTCCAATGGGCAGTAAATGATTTCTATGCATTGTTTTACATCTTTTGAATTATTCTCAGGCCTTACTTTGTACACTGGCAGATCATCTAGTTTGCCCACTACAATGTGAGGGAGATGGTGCCATCTGTCAGCAATTTTGTGCTTGCCATGCAGTCCCAGATTTCTTAGCAATACCGATCTCCTCCTGGAGTTCCTGTGCTTTCACCTTTTATCATACCTTTCTTTGTTGGCCAGATTTCTTTTGGCAGCCATGGTTTGAGCCAGTTAGTACGCATGAGTTAGCTGGGCCTTTAACTTTGCACATACTGTAAATAGTTGTCAGCTTGAACCCCATCAGGAGAGACCCCAAAACACACATCTACTGGTAGTCGAGCTTCTCTTCAAACATCAGGCGGTAGGGGAGAATCCAGTGGCATCACTTTTGGTGCAGTTATAAGCATGTACCAGGGTGCTAATTTGTTGGCTCCATCTAGGCTTGTCCTTTGGGTGCAGGGTGCCTAGCATATCTAGCAAAGTGCGGTTGAAAGCGTTCAGGCTGTGGGTCCCCCTAGGGTGGTAAGAGTGGTTCTGGACTTTCGCACTCCCACAGAGAAAGCATCTCTTTGATCAGACGACTCTCAAAGTCTCTCCCTTGATCAGAATGGATTCTTTGTGGAGCCCATAGTGAACAAAAAGTTTTCTACAAGTACTTTGGCCACAGTGGATGCTTTCTGGTCTTTGGTGGGAAAGCTTGGGCATATCTCGTGAAATGGTCAGTGACCACCAACACATTACTGATATTTCTTTGATCTGACTCCAAACTCAGAAAATCAATACAGACCAGCTCCATGGGTGCACTGGTGGTGATGTTAACAAGGGGGCAGCCCTCTGGGGCAAACCTTTCCTCTGTAGCTTAGCGACTATAAGTTCGAATGTGTTGCTCCACATCAGCCCCCATCTTAGGCCAGTAGAATCTGGATCTCACCAAGTCAAGTGTTCTGTCTATACCAAGGTGCCCCATGTGGTTGTGCAGGACCTCAGTACTGAGTCTCGAAGGCAGTGGGCAGCACTAGTTGTTGTTTGTCTACTTGTCCCCTCTGTCTACTGTTTCTCTGTATAACAGTTTATTGATCAGTTTCAACTTAGGACCTTCTTTGTATAACAGTGCAGTTCTCAAATCAGTGGAGCGTAATTTGGACACATCTTTTCCTGCATGAGAGCTTCTAAAGCTGCTTTGATCATGGGATCGCGGGATTGAGCCCGCGAATACTGTCATTGTCCAGCTGAGGCAGTGCACCAATGTCTATTGCAGAAAAGTGGCAATAAGCAGCAGGTATACAATTCTCAGAGGCTCCCAAGCAATCCACCATGCAGTCCACTGCATCCGTGGACATTGTTCCTCCCTGTCAAACTTCCGGCAGAGTGCCGAATGTCAGGTTCTGCAATCGGACCCAATCATTCTGGGAACAGGCCTCCGGGAAAGCATCAGCATCTATGTGGTTCAGACCTGCTCGGTATTCGAGAGCATAGTCATATGTAGATAATGCAGAAAGCCACCTATGGCCAGTGGCATCCAACTTAGCTGAGGTCTGCACATAGGTCAAAGGATTATTGTCAGTTTTTACTAGTATTTTAGCCCCATACAAGTACTCATGGAATTGGTCAACAATAGCCCACTTCAAAGCTAGGAACTCGAACTTATGTACAGGATAGTTCTTTTCGGATGGGGTCAGGCTTCTACTGGCAAAGGCCACTGGTCTCAGGCCATTCTTGCTCTTGGTACAACACAGCCACCAACCCTTGCAAGCTAGCATCAGTGTGTAGGGGCGTAAGGTTTTCTTGGATCGGCATAGGCCAGCACTGGAGCATGGGTAAGTTGATATATGATCTCATGAAAGCAGTCTCACAATCAGGAGTCAGCGGGCCCCAAATACTTCACTCGGATGAAAATACACTCTTTCAGTCTTGAGGGGCGCTGACTTTTAGTATTTTTGTGGGTTGGGGATACCCTTGAGTAAGGTTAAGTAAAGAGGCGGATCACTCTTGAATAGTCCTTGATGGCGCCGATAATAACCACAGAATCCCAGGAATCTTTGCAGTTCTTTTAGATTTTTGGGCTGTGGCCAGGTGGTCAAGGCCTCAACTTTACTTGGGTCGGTCTCTATTCCTCGGTGGATACTATGTGTCCCATACTTTACTGATGTTTGAAAGAATTGACACTTATCAATGGACAGTTTAAGGCCAAAGTCCTCCAGTCGGTCCAATACCTTAAATAATCTGCTCTCATGTTCCTCCAGTGAGCTGCCAAACACAATAACATCATCTAGGTATACCAGGCACTCTAGTAAGTTCATGTCCCCACTGCACGTCCATCAATCGTTGAAAAGTGGCTGGGGCACCTGAAATCCTTGAGGCATCCTCATGAATTCATAGAAGCCAGCCCGGACAGATAAAGGCCGTCTTCTCCACGGTCCTCTGGGGCCATCGGGATCTGGTAGTACCACTGTGGAGATCCAGCACAGAGAACCACTTGCTCCCGTTTAGGCAGTCCAAAGCATCCTGAATGCGGGGCATTGTGTACTGATCAGGGATAGTCCGCGGTTTAAGGTCGATAATCCACACACATCCTTACTGTTTCATTCTTTCCTCACTACCACAATGGGGAAGCATAAGGAGCTTCTGGATTCTTGTATTACACCAGCAGCTAACATCTCTTGCAGATGCCGTCTCACATCATCTATGTCAGCAGGTGCCAGGCGTCGAGACCTCTCCGAAATGGTCTTTCGTCATGCAGCCGGATATTGTGCTCAGCTCCTCACGCATCCTACATCCCATTCCTTTAAAGAAAACACCTGGTCTCTCTGGGCAAGCTTCTCACTGATCCTCACTTTCCATTCAGCTGGCAGCGGGGAGTCGCGAAATCAAACAAGTCAGGCGTTACTCTGTCATTCTTCCTTGAACTCTTGCTGCTGGGTAGCACTGCAGTGTCTGCACAATGCACATTAGCGGATGCAACCTCTGTTTACTCGAATGTCTCTTTCAGACACATTATGAACTTGGACCATTACCCTTCTGGCATAAGCATGGGCTCTAGCGGGCAAAATACTGAAGCTTGACCAGCAGTCCCTCTGGCAATTTCCATCGCCTGGTGCATCCAACATTAATATTTTATTCTTAACATCCTTTCTGATACGGACCTCTCCCTGTAAGGTACACTGGGCATTTGGCGCCAGGATCAGAGACTCAGGATCCTTCTTCCATACAATTCCGACCGGTTCCTCTGGTTCTGTTTTTCAGCATCTCTCTGTGCCTCATAGGCCTTCTTAATTAAAGCGGAACTCTTAAAGCTCTACTAGTCTTTGACCCTGTTTTCATAACACAACTGTGCCAGCCTTCCGAACATATGAGCATTTGTTCCAATCAACAAGGGACACCATCATACAGTCCAGTGGGGGACACACTAAGGCTAGGGTCTCTACTTGTTGGCCACTCCAGCCACGGAGGTGGGAAAGACAGCCAAAGTCGGATATACCGGAATAGGGTAGGCCTTCTCACTTAACCCCCATACATGCAGTCCTTCTAATGGTTGTAAGAGTACGTCTGACAAATGCTTCTGATACCAATCCTGGAACATAATTGTCACTTGAGCCACTGTCTAATACAGCTCTTGTAGACACTCCATTCACCTTTACAGTGGTCTCCATGGAGGGACCACTATTCTGGACCAGTCTGGAGGCGGTAGTGGGGGCCTGGGCAACTGACCTTGCCACAAAGGGACGTGAATTAGCATTTTGGTGCCCTCACTGGGATCATGTCGTGCCTCTTAACCACTGATTTCTTCTCGAAGCTCTCCTTGTAGCCTATATGCAACTTTGTCAGTGTCTTTTGGGGACTGGCATTCCCTTTCATGTGCCCATCTTTCCCACAATTATAGCAAACATACTTTCTGGAGTTTGAGCTGGCCGGGCGCCACACTGGGAGCCAGGGCGGGGTATTACTAACTGGAAACCTGGGTGCCATCTCTGTCTGGCGTGATAAGCATTTGGAGACATCTCGTCAGTTTCTCCACTTCCATGGTCAAGGAATTGAGTTTGGAGCTGTTATCAGCAGGAGATACATGGGTGGGTGCCCCCACCCCCATAGCAGATGCAGTCGGATATAGGTCAGGGCCCGTACTTGCAGGCGTGGCCTTCATAAAGGGACTGTTTTTGAATTCCCGGATCTCTCTCAACAGTTCGCCCCATTGTGGCATATCTTTTTCCTTGTCAGAGCACTCATTGACTGTCAACCTCTGCCCCTGAACTTCACTTGATGGGTCACCCTCAGTCACTGGTCGTAGCCACAGCTGTTGGTGCAGGTACCTCCCGAGGTCGCCTTTTCTCAACTCCTCGAATTTCTCTCATTAACTCATCATAGGAGGGTGGGGATTCCAGTCGATTTGCCAGGCGTAACTGAAGCAACAGCAGTTCTGAGAGGGGGCAGACTTAAGGATTCTGTCCAGTCTGGTTCGGTCCAGTTCAATCGCTGGCAAACTACCCTTTCTGAGGCATTCTTGCAACAATTTTTCCAGCCGAGACATACACAGACAACAACTCCCTTGGTACTGTTGTGCATTTCTTACTCTCCACCATAGGTCCTCATCAGAATCTGGGCTCCCATACACATTCTCCAAGGCCTCAAGATAGGCCTGTGCAGTCGCTTCAGGGTTACTGGCCCGTTTAGCACAGATGGTAGCCAGGGCAGGACCTCGGGCTCTCACTAACCCTCTTTAGCTTTTAGCCTTCCGAGCATTGCCATTCTAGCACTTGGGGGCAACATAGTCTATCCAGGTCTCCCAGTCATCCTCCCTTGGGGGTGGGAGGGTGCCAGAGAAGATCCTCAACCTCGGTGAGAGTCGTGACTAATGGCAGGTGCAGAAATAGGAGTCTGCATTGGTTCAGCCACCATTACGGGCACTGGAGCAGGAGAGGGTGTTGGGGAGGAACACCCCCAGGTGGCAAGAATAGTTTCTTCAAGTCCTCCACAGTTTTCCCCTCTCCCAGCAACCATTCAGCAAATTTCTCCTCAAAGGTTTCAGATAGTGGTGGGGGCTGATTCCCCCCCGGGTCTTTACTGTCCTTAGTTATCACTCTCCAAGCAGTGAGGGCTCCCTCTGGGGGTAATGGTCTGTGGCACTTTGGAGCTATCTATGGGATCCTTAAACTCTACTAGGGCCAGGAAAGTGTGGGTGAGCAGATTAGCATGCCGACCCACCACCACAGGGTTTTGTAAACCTTCCACCTTGGAAAGTACTCCTGCACAGTGTCCGTATTGATACCCAGGGGATGTCCAGGATAAGCATAGCATTTGGGGGTCGATCTCCTCCCCAGTACACCACTCCACCAGCGGTGCACAGCCACTTCTGTCGGGGTACCCATTTTTTTCTTAACAGTGGTTCGTAAATATGGCCACTAGAGGACACACAATCCCAGCGGTGAGCCTCCAAGATGTAACCTCTAGATGGCGCTATCCCAGGGGCTACTACCCCTGCCTGATTTGCCACTAACAGGTTGAGGGCCTGGATCCAATGGCGGGTGCCTCCACCCAGAGGTCAGGGTTTGCAATAGTTAAACTAACTTGGTCACAGCCCTCTGGGACACTGCAACCCTTTCTTCCCACTAGTGGCCCACACAATATATCAGAATTACCTTCACAGTATACACTTACCCCCAGGTCTGGTTCCGCACTGGGACCTCCTGTGAAATGAGATACAGTGCAACAATCACAGTACAGTACTTTAACATAGACAAATACCTCAGGCAGTATAACTTTGCTGAAACAAGCAGCTCTGATTTATTTAGGGGATATAACAAGGACAGGGAAATCAGGTTAATTAGCTTATCACTCTAATAATCTACCTATGGCTCTGTGCACAGGCCTATCCCTATCAGTTACTGTCCCTGGGTACCCAAGCCCTAGTGGCTAGTCCAAACCGTGGCAGCTGGTAGGGGCCCTTCCACAGAGAAAAGGAGAATTAAACAGTCAGCAGTACAGTAATTCCATTTGGACTTAATGTGGCAATTCAACAGGGAGACTCTGAATTAGTACTCACAACCTCCAAATAAGATAGGGTCCTTCAATGTCAGCAGGGCTCACTTGAGGTACACAAACCTCTTCACACATCCATATAAAAAGCACTATACCAGGCAGGCTGCATCTGTATCCCGATCGCAATTACTGCACAATACCGGGAGAACACACAGCAGATTCAGTTCCTGACAGACCGAGTGCAATTTTCAGCAATTCCTCCAGTCTTCTACAGGGTGAGCCTGGTTTCTACTCTTCAGAGATCCTTTGATTCTTTTCACAGGACCAGTTCAGTCCTAACAAGCTGTTACACAAGCTGTGACGAACTCTGGGCCTTACACGTTTTGACTAAAACTGCACACTGAAAAGCACAGGGCTCCTTCCTTCTTCACTGCCAAAGCTCAACTGAAACTCCAACCGACAAAACCGGGCACTTCCTTTGAGTTCCTCCCAGTTCTTGACTGGATTGGCTGTCACTCACAATAGACTGCTGCTGTTGGTCCAAAAGGCAGTGAAGTCTAAACTACATCTCCCAGAGTCACTGCCCATACAATCCTCTTGTGGCTGGCTCAGATTATGAGTCCAAGTTCTGATTCATCAAGGCACCATTTTAGAGCTAGCTTACCCCACACTGATTGGTCCAGTTCAGCAGTTCAAAACTAGAATGGGAACTAGCAGACACAGTTCTGACTGCAAAAAGCAGGTTAGACAAACTGTAATTTCATTATTACTCTAAATAATTTCTGGCAAACAGTTACATCTTTCAGATAGGTTCCCTTTGCACTCCTAGTGACTGCAAAAATGAGTGAATTGGCAGCAGCTCAGGTGGTACTCAGAAAAGCACACAGTCCCCCCATACAAACTAATTATGTCTGCAAGCAGACAGCTCTTAAAGAGACAGTACCAGAGGCTCTAAAAACACTCACTGATAAATGGCTTAAATGCCAAACACCATTCAGGCTTGGAGCATTCAAGCAAGCTCCTGGAAGTCTTTTGGGAACCCCCATTTGCAGGGGGGTTACACTCGGAAGAATTTAGAAGCCAAGTACCACAACATTTACTCTCCCTGCACAGCCGCCTTGAAGACCTGGGTTCAAAAAGGGACCAGTAGGAAGAAGAGGTGTATTTGGTCAGCAAGGGGTGAGTAAGGGCACCAATGTGAGAAAGAGCAACCCTTCCTTTCAGGTGGCACAGCGAGTGACCTGCATCAGTACCATGCCCATCTTCATCCAGGGTACTGACCTGCATCAGTACTCTGGATGAAGATGGGCACGGCTCAGGAAACTCCCGTGGCTAGGGATATATGGTGGAACTGCTTGCCAGGAATCCCTTGCACTCAACAGAACAGGACTGCTTGACTGCTGGGTGGAGTTGGTGGATGTGGGCACCTTAGACTGAGGAATAAGTACACAGAGCCACTAGATTTTAAGCACCTGATTTTACTGGGGGCTTCAAGACAAAGTTCATTTGTGCAGTAGAAATCCCAGGCTGAAGGACCCTAGTTCATCATTCATACACAGTTTGTAACAGCAACTCACTTTTCAAGGGAATCCATACCAGCCCTTGTTTTGAACCCCTCAGCATGATAATGGCACAGCAGCTGCCTGCCTTCCTCCCTCCTGGATCCAAGCAGTTCCCCCTCAGAGCACTGTCACTGACACTCTGTCCCTTTTGTTTCATTGTGCATGGTGGCTACGGGTGGTCTACCTGTATTTTGCAGGCAAATACACTGCCTGGGAATTCTCTGTCCCCAACTGCACTAAACCTGGCTTCTCAGCCCCTTCATCCTTTGCATTAACTGCACACATGGCCCATTACTTGCTACAGCATCAGTACACTGGCAAGGTGCCCACATTATTGGGTGAACTCACAGTTTCTCAATGGTCGCCAGCCTTGGCTCACTAGGTATCATCCACACCAGCTTCTTGGTGCACACCCAGGTGCACCCTATGACTTATTCTACCAGGATAGCTTTCCGGCAGCTAAGCCATGGGTGCACCCTCTGTTGTTCGAGGACTCACACACTTCATGGAGATGAGGCTCCTACTTTATTCCTACTTTCCCTGCTCAGTACCTGCTTCACCTGCTTCTCAGGTGCTTGATAGTCTCTGGATGCAAGTTTCTGTGGTCACCCCTCCACCAGGATATCCATGATGGCTCTTCCAGGGAACCTGCCTCAGGCCTGAAAGACATCGGAAAATGTACCTTGAGGGGGAATCCAATGCAGTTCCAGCACCCTCTCGGTGGTCTCTCTAAACTCCCAAACTATAGGTAATTTCCCCAGATCCTCATCCACAGGTCACAAGGGCATGTGACATGTCTCGGGTATCTGATGTGCCTCCATAGTAGCAGACTCCAGACTCCCACTTGATGTTATCACGAAACCCTCACAGTAGTGAGGCACCATAGACTCCTTGTCATTCTCGAGTTTCAGAGAGTGAGTGGCACCTAGGCTTGCAGGCAGTAGCATACCTCATGAGTCTCCTGTTCTGGCCTGAGTCCAGCAGTCAGCCACTTGGTGGGCATGGCATAAGCCCACCCTTGCTGAGCACACAGGAATCCACTAGCATCCCAACACACTGCTGATGGTGCCTATAGCTTCCCCCCAGCCAGCACCCTGCTGTAGGTGTCCCAGCCAAACCCCCACAGCACCCGTACGGCACCTCCCCAGACAGCATACCTGAAGTAGTGACTTTCCCTGCCAGCTAACAGCCACCTGATGCTACCCACCAAAAGGCCACTGGCACCTTGAAGGTGACCTGTCTATATACAAGCTCCTTCAACAGCAGTTTCACTCACAGTGGATGATTTCAGGGCACCATTCCCCCACCGGCCACATACAGTAACAACCACCTCAGCCTACTATAAGGTGGGGGGTTGTTGCACAAGTGTACCCATCAACTGACAACACCATAGTTCTGGTGCAAGTTGCAGCAGCTAATATCAGCCTACTATTCCAGCTGACACATCAGTGCTGCCAAAATCAGAGATACTGTCTTCAGTTTTATGTTCTTTAGTCTTATGGAGTGGTATGCTGAAACAAAAAATAATTATATTTCTTAAGCAACAACACACAAAAAATGACACTGATTTTATAACACTGTGGTGTGTTCAAGGAATGAGCGAGCATTTTGGATCTAGTTAGAACACCACTCTACCCTTCTACCAAGTGTATCCATCTCTCCTCTTTTCCTTGTCAGCTCTCTACTTTATGAAATCTGCTCCCCTTCCTGCAACTGCAGCTAGCCCCCAGTCACTTGCTTCTAGTCTTCTCCACATCCCCTCTCGATGTTCAATTTTTCATGAATTATGCTTTTTATAAAGAATTTTATAATGAATTTTTAGAAGTAATATTTTTTGTAACAACTTTCACTACTCATTACTCTGTTATGTTGCTAGTTTTTACTCTGTTCACACTCGTATTTTGCACATCCTTGTTTTTGTGTATACTGCCTCCACAACACTGTTGCTTTATTTTGCACTCTTCCTTGATCTCCCCCTGCCCCCCCCCGCACACGGAAATAAGTTGTGGCTCAGCTTTCAAATCTAGGAAACTGTATACACTTGTATATCAGTTGCACACAAATGACTCATCTGCATTTTACATTAGAAAAGGAATTTAGTTTTAGATAACACCTTTCATGCAAACAGTATCATAAAAAAGGGGTTCACAATACGAAGGATGGAGAAGGAATACTGCTGCCATTTCAGGTGCACAGGGAGAGCTGACTAACAGAAAGATAAAGCAGGAAGAGGTTCCACACAGGGAGGTTCAAGCCCAGTGGCCATCACAGTTTCAAAGCCAATAAAAATCTCTTGTAAATGGGATATTGGGCTTGTCAGTAGCTGGAGGCACTCCAGAGATATTGATGACCGAGTCTGTTCCATATTAAGACTATATTGCAGCCATTTTTAGAACACTGTGATATCAAGGACCAAGCTATGCCTAACTACACTGAGTCAAGAACAGCTTGTTCCTCAATATGTCATGCAGTAGGTTCACACAGCTCTCTGTTTCATATGTTTTAGTTCAGTTAGGCAGAGCCCATCTTCAGATGGTTTAGAGTCAGGTACAACAAAGGACGACAATATCAGAGTATATTCCAAGTGTACAGTACAGTAACAATACAATTAAACGCCTTTAAACACAGGTAGAACAAAGCAGTACAATAGATGCCAATACAGTAATTAGCAGCACATTTTTCTTTTTGTCTTTATTTATTGTGTTTTTAATGTAGTGTTTACAATCCCTATGTTGTACCCATCCCCAAGGGGTGGCTGAAAACAGATCTGTTTGATCCACCCCCCCCCCGGTTAAACAGAAATAAATAAAATAAACAATGACATCACAGTGTTCTACAAATAGCCGCAATGTAGTCTTAATATTGAACAGACTCGGTCATGTATATCTCTGGAGTGCTTCCAGCTACATGTGAACTCCATACCTCATTTGAAAGAGCTTTTCCTTGTTATGTCAGCCACAGTACCGGAATGTTTCCCTTTAAATAACTGGCTCAGGGTCACACAGAGTGTTGAGAATGGTTA
This sequence comes from Neoceratodus forsteri, assembly GCA_016271365.2. Lineage (NCBI taxonomy): Eukaryota > Metazoa > Chordata > Ceratodontiformes > Ceratodontidae > Neoceratodus > Neoceratodus forsteri. The sequence goes on from CM057455.1 coordinate 1,558,728,442, forward strand.
TGGGATTTAAACCGAGGTATTCAGGTTCATGGCGCTGTGCTTTAACCACTGGGCAAAACAGCTTCCCAACTATTAAAACAGTTTTTCTTTACCGAGGATATTCACATTGATTCCTAATGTTAAAACTGGGCATTAAGAGGTTCTCTGCTTTTAACTTCAAACCAGTTCTGTCTGTTATGACTGGTCAGCTGTAAACTTACTTGGAGCAGGACTCCTCCGTAAATGAACTGCTGCATCTCACCTAGATTATCCTGTGTAAATACAGTTTTTGTTTCAAAGAGCATCTTACTTTTCCCATCATCCCTGTTCTTTTCTCATTTTCCTGGTTCTGATACTGTTTATAAAGGGCCCTGTAAATCTCAAGGTACTTTTGGAAACATACTTTTAATCAGAATTTACTGAGCATTTTATAAAATTAGCAAAACGCTGTACAACAATTTCAAGAAAAATAGTTAAATACAGGCCCGATAATAAAACAGTCAAATCTGCATTTATCTGGACATATTTCTGTTTATGCTTCAGCTGTTTCTTATTAGCCCTCCCCCCCAATCTTAATAACTATATATGTTAACATGAAAACAAGATTACTGCCCCCTACACTTCATCTGACCTGGATGCTTGTCTACATCTAGCAAAACAATCCTCTGTTTGTGACATTATAATCAGTTCCACAGCAACAAACTTTGATGTCACAAGCAGAGGATTGTAATGTTGGGCGTTGACAAGCAGCCAGAGCAGGTGAGATCTAGTGAGCAGTGATCTGTACGTCCATCTTCTGTTATATTTATTCTCCCATTAGCGTGTGTGTGTGTGTGTGTGTGTGTGTGTATGGGGGGCACCACATGGCAAAGCTGCTCCAGCAGAGACTGGACACACCGTACAACTTTTACTCCCCTGAATCACCACAGGAATATCAATTCACAGGGAATAAGGGGATCACTAGAAAATGCAAGGTTTTCTCGGAGTTGCGAGCATCTATGGGTTACCCTTAAGACTGTGCAACTTAGTGTTACTATCCTGAGGTGAGTAGACACTAAACTGAATGGTCATGTGATGGAACCAGGCTTGGCTGACCCTTCGGTGTGATGAAGTTGCAGTCTCATTTACATCCTCCCTGCAAACCAGCTGCACTTGCACATAATACTCACAAACTACTCAACTCACTGACCATTCTGCAAGGTCCCTGACTGGTGTATCATTGTCCTATGCCCCTACTTCCCAGAGCTAACCTGTTCTAGCTGTATCTATTTGGTATGTTTTCTGTTACCTTACCCCATTGTACATAATCATGTATATCTTATTATGCATGTTATTGTAGTTGTGTTGCTTATACTTCACTTATTACTGTTGGTTATAAAATGAGCCATGAAAATCCTGTAACTTCACTGGTCGAAAAATTTAACATGGCCACCTGTTATTCTCCAAGAACTGCACAACTCATCTGAAAGTACAGTTACCTAAGAACTTACCGTAACAGCAGATCTTCGAGAGAGGCTCTTGCAGTAGGTATTCACATATAGGACTGACCCGCCAGGCATCAGGACCCCATGGAAAAATTTTTAGCTAGCAGTCTCTGGCGGGGGACTGCCCCCACATCAGGTGACCGAGGTCGTGCAACGTCAGTATATAGGGGTGGTCCCCCATGCCTACCTTCCAGTTCTTTCCACCAAGGGCCAAAGAGGCAAGATGAGAGAGAAGAGATATTTCCCCATGGAAATGGAGCCAAAAGCTTAGGGGGATGGAGGGTGGGAAGGCAATACCTACTGCAAGAGCCTCTCTCAAAGATCTACAGTTACGGTAAGTTCTTACATAACTGTACTATCTTACTTCGAGAGGGCTCTTGCAGTAGGTATTCACATACAGGACTGAGTCCCAAGCAGTCTGGAACAAGGAAAAGCACTCGGGAGGAGGAAAACTATCCATAGCATGGAACCTCTGAGTGAATGGGTCTTATGAAAGAAGACCTTGATGTACAGCCAGCCCGAAGCCTGCTCTATGGCGAGAGGCAATGTCCAAACTGTAGTGTTTCGTAAAAGTATAGACAGAAGTCCAAGTTGCAGCTGTGCAGATGTCTGCCGCTGACACATTCTTGAAACAAGCTGCAGAGGCAGCTACTCCTCTGGTGGAGTGACCTCTGACTTGACCCGGCAGGGTCTTGTTGTACTCGTCGTAACAGAAAGTGATACAATGAGCCAACCATTTTGATGGGCATTGCCTTCTCTTTTATGTGCAAAAGAGACAAAAAGCTGATTAGTTTTCCTGAGATCCTTAGTCCGGGTGGTGTAGTATCTCAGTATTCTGTGAACATCCAAAGTATGCAAGAGGTACTCCCCTTGATTGGAGTGTTGCCTAAAGAAAGCGGGTAGCTCAATGGATTGATTCAGCATAGATTCAGCTACCACCTTAGGGAGAAATGTAGGGTTGGTGCGTAGAGCAACACAATCATTGTGGAAAATCAAGTAAGGGATTTTGCACATCAAGGCCTGAAGCTCAGAAATGCATCGAGCAGAAGTAATGGCCACTAGGAAGAGGATCTTCCAAGAAAGAAACTTTAAATCTGCTGTAGCTGTCGGCTCAAAGGAAGGCAGGGTAAGCTTCTCCAGAATGAAGTTCAGGTCCGGGGGTGGGGGCAGGAATATGTATAGGGGTCTCAAATGGAGAACCCTCTAAGGAAGGTCTTGGGAGACTTCCAACTGAGCAAAAGTCCTGTCCCCGAAGGGAATATGGTAGGCTGAAATCGCTGCCATGTGGATCTTTAATGAGAAATGGCTGAGATCCAGATTGAAGAGGTATCGCATGTAGTCCAGGACTCTATTGGCTGGGCAAGAGAAAGGTTCAAAGTCCTCTGACGTGGCCCAAACAGAAAACCGTTTCCACTTTATGGCGTAGGTGAACCTGGTGGAAGGCTTTCTGGCCTCTACCAAAATGTCCGCTACGTGCGGAGAAACTCCGAAGCGGGCTTTAGCTATGTCTGTAGGAGCCACGCATGTAAATGAAGGGATTTGAGACTTGGATCAATAAGTGTTGCAACAGAGGAAGAGGAAGTGGAGGTTCCTCTGAAAACTGTTGCAGAAGAGAGAACCAAACTTGCCTGGGCCAGAATGGAGCAATGAGAATCATTCGTGCCCCCTTCAATCTGAGTTTGTTCAGGACCCTCAGGATGAAGGGAACTGGAAGGAAGGCATAAACGAATCTGTCCCTCCAAGTGAGGGACAGAGCATCCCGCCAAAAATGCCTCACCCTGGAGCGAGCGAGGAGAAAGCGGGAAGCTCTGCGTTTTGGGGAGACATGAAGAGGTCTATCTGAGGAGTTCCCCACTGCTGAAAAACGTAATTTATGACTTCTTGGTCCAGTTCCCATTCGAGGGCTCTGGCTGAGGACTGACTGAGTTGGTCCGCCAGTGTATTTTCTACTCCGGGAATGTGGATTGTCATCAGGTGAAGGAGATGCTGGGTTGCCCAAAGCCAGACCATCATTGCTTCCCGGCACAGAGGGTAGGAGCGTGTTCCTCCCTGCTTGTTGAGATACCAGACTATATAGATGTTGTCAGTTTGAATGAGGAGATGACCGGGAAGGATAAGGTACTGAAGAGCCTGAAGGGTGTAAAGAACTGCCCTCAGTTCAAGCACATTTATGTGCAGATTTTGTTCGGACTTAAACCAGCTGCCCTAAGTCCTGTGAGAGCCAAAATGGGCTCCCCAGCCTTCCCCTGACACATCTGTCATCAACGTCTGGGAGTGGGGTTCAATATTGAAGTGAACTCTCTGGCATAGGTTCTCCTGTACCATCCACCATCGTAGGTCCCTGATCATGGGGTCGGAGACTAGCACCTCTTGGTCTAGATTGTCCAAGATTTGGTCCCATTGAGACCGAAGCGTCCATTGAGATATTCTCATATGGAGCCGAGCGAGTGGAACTGTCAGAATGGCAGCCGCCATTAGCCCGAGAAGGCAAAGGACTGACCTGGCGCCGACCCTCCCGTGACCGGACAGAAGACAAGTCTGAGTCTGGAGGGTGTTCACCCTGTCTGGAGGCAAAAAGGCTTTGCCGATGGTCATGTCCAAAATCGCCCCTATAAACTGGAGGCATTGGCAATGGACCAAATGGGACTTGGCCTAGCTGATGGTGATACCCAAGCTGGTGAAAACCTGCAGGGTAAGGCAAAGGGAGTGCAGGAGTTCCTCCCTGGATGGGGCTGCCAGGAGCCAGTCGTCCAGGTACGGGAATACCTATACTCCCTGGGTATGCAGGTGGGCCACTACCACAGACAGGAATTTGGTAAAAACTTGGGGAGCCGGGGAAAGACCAAATGGGAGGGCCTTAAACTGGTATTGGCCCCCCTGAAAGCAAAAATGGAGGAATTTGCAGTGGGAAGGGTAGATGGGGATGTGCAGGCAGGCATCCTGCATGTCCAAAGCACACAGCCACTGTCCCTGCCAAAGGAGAGGCAGAAGGCTCTGCAAAGAGAGCATTCTGAATCATTTGTACTCCAAGAACATGTTCAGGGAGCGGAGGTCGAGAATACGCCTGACATCTCCCGTCATCTTTGGGACCAGGAAGAAATGCGAGTAGTAGCCTGTCCCCTGAAGGTGGTCGGGAACTGGCTCTATCACCGCCTTTGACAGAAGGGAGGTTATTTTGTCTAGTACCACAGGAAGATGTTGAGGGGAGTAAGACAACCGTGGAGGTGGTCTTCAGGGTGGTTTCTGGAGAAACTCAATTGAGTGTCCTGCTGAAATCAACTGGAGCACCCAAACATCTGACGTTATCCTCTCCCAGCCCAGCAGATGGAAGGAGAATCTCCCCCCTACCGGTTACTCTGGGGTCTCCAGAGGCAGTGGGAGAGGCAGGGAGTCAGGAGGTGTGGGGCAGCGCAGCAGTCGAGGCTCCTGTGGCCTTTTTGCTAGGGGGAGGCTTGGTTGCTGGAGGAGCCTGATGCTTGTTGGGCCGCTTGCCCTGTGGTTTTGGTTTTAGACAGTTGCATTTATTAAAGGGACACCGCTGCCCTTGAGGGGGCCTGTACATGGAATCAACAGACTTGAGTGCAGTGCCCTTGTCTTACAGGTCAGTAATGATGTCTTTGACATCACCCCCGAACAGCACCAAAACCCTGAAGGGAGCATCCTGGATCATGGATTGCACTTCAGCGACCAAACCTGATGCGTGGAGCCAAGCATGACGCCGTAAGCCTATGGCGAAAGCTGAGCTCCTTCCAGCAGAGTCCACTGCGTCGTAAGTGGCATGGAGCCTGTGCCTACTGGCCGAATGGACAAGGTCTGCCACTTCCTGTCTAGTCTGAGACTCAGGAAGGGAGTTCAATTTTGATTCCATCTGACTGAGGATGGTCTTCTGGAAACCCCCCATATGTGCCACATAGCTCAGGGCCCTAATGCCCAGAGTAGAAGAGGAATAAACCTGCTTCCCGTATTGGTCCAGAAGCCATGACTCCTTGTCGGGTGGTGATGAGTGGAGGTGTTTCAGATTAGCGGAACGTCCGTGAGCGACGCTAATGATGACCGAATCTGCCTTCGGGTATAGATTCAAAAAATCTATACCCTCGGGAACTGGATATAGCCAAACTGCCTTCCTTGGAAGGGAGGCTAACGTGGAAGGTTGTTTCCAAATAGTAGAAACAAGGTCCACGTGAGGCTCAGTCCAGGGTGGGAGCAGTCTCGGGCAGATCCAAGTGAGCAGTGAGCTTTTTATGCTGTGGATCTGACTTCAGTGATTGTCACTGATGAACTTCCTGGATTTTCCTCAGTAACTCCAGAAAGGAAGGATCGCCCAGAGGAGACTTTGGAGGGGTCCTTGGCCTGGGGCGGTTTGGAGTACGGGGCTCATCATCAGGATCAGAGCGTCCTTCTGAATCTGAATCAGACGTGTCTGACGTAGAACAGGAAGATTCCTCCCGGTGCGGGGGAGGAACGGCCCCACTGGGGAGTTCCCTGGGGTGCGTGTCCTCCTCATCCTAGGCGCCAGAGGGCTCTCCTCTGGTATTGGGTAAAGGGATCCTGCAAAGGGTCTGGCGTCGGTAGATGACTCTCTACCTCTCTGGTGAGTTGAGCCTTGGCCTCAGCCCACCATGAGGCCAGAGTCTCCTTCAAGGCAGCTGGGGTGTGGGCGGCAGAGAAGGACAGGAATATGGATACTGAGGATATCCGTAATACGAGTATCCATAACCTGACGGCAGGAAACCCGGCGTTGGGTACTGAGGTGAAGGGTACTGCGGCACCGGATATTGTGGCATTGGGTAGAGGCGCTCTGGATACTCTGAAGCCAGGTATGGGGGCACCAGGTATTGAGGTGCCGGATACCCAGGAGCCAGGGGCTCTGAGGGAACAGAGAGACCTGGCAGAGGCCCAGCTGGCAGGCCAGGCATAAGGAAGGCTGGCCCTGCGAGCATCGGGCCCAGCATAGGAACACCGTCCGGTAAGGGGACATCGGCTGGTGTCAAGTAGGCCAGCGTTGGGGCCAGCATCTGAGGGTCTGGCATCAGGGTGTCTGGTCCCAAAGGAGGGGGCCCTGACGGCAGCGTGTCAAGGTCCTCTGTGATGACCGGGGAGTGAGGGTTAGAGTCCCTGGGGGTCAACAGAGGGGATGCAGGGACCTCAGAGGGCAAAGCAACATGCTGCAGGGAACCTGGAGTGTCGGATCTATTGAAGGGGTTCGGTGCAGGCTCCTTAGCTGGGCGGGCGTCAGCGGAGCTGACATCTGGCTTACTGGCTGGATCCGAGCGAGTGTCAGAGGAGCCAACGTCCAACTTAACGGATCTCTTGCCAGAGGAAGGCCGCATTGGAGATGCAGCCTTGTTGGGCGAGAGTTTGGCTAGGCGCCCTCCTGAAGGAGCGAGCAGCTTAGCAGCCTTGTCCAGCCGAAGCCTCGGTAGCTGTGGAAGTCTATTCCTGTTCCCGATGCTTCTCCTTGTCCCTTTTCTTTTTGCGACCTTCGGGGGAAGTGGATGCCTGCCTTAACTTCTTCAGCTCTTTCTCCATGGATGCCATCTTTTTCTTTAGAGTATGGGCCTCCAGGGACTGCTGCCCTCTTTTCTGGGTAGCAGAGCTGAATTGCTGGCAGTGTTGGCACTTCCCATGGGGTTGTCTGGGCCCAGACAGAAGAGGCACGAATCAAACAGTTAGTCAAAAAAGAGAGAAAAATAGGGTCAAAAAGTTTGAAAACTAGACCAAAAACTAACTGATGAGTGTTGAACTCTACCGCGAGGAACTCTGACAAGCTGCGATGGGAAAGAACTGGAAGGCGGGCATGGGGGACCACACCTATATACTGACGTCACATGACGTCGGTCACCTGACGTGGGGGATGTCCCCCACCAGAGACTGCTAGCTAGAAATTTTTCCGTGGGGTCCTGATGTCAGTCCTATATGTGAATACCTACTGCAAGAAACCTCTCTAAGTAAGATCTACATAGTTTGTTAGTAAAGAGAAGCCCATTTTATATGTGAGGTAACACACTACAGTTTATGATCATAAAAGAATAATGCACTTCTTGAATGGTTGCAGCACTCGGCTACCCCTCAGGCCTAACAACCAACCAGGAGTGCATTATTCCCTTATAACAGTGCAGCCTGCCATGTGTTATCCCTTGCTTGATACATAAGCTTCTGTTTAACTGCCCCCTCAAGACCCACTTGAAAACAAGACACTAGCCTAAATATGGATGTCCTAGAATGCAAAATTCTAAATCAGTGAATGCATATATAAACAATATGGTTCATCTGTTTTGGACTCCAGCAAGTAAGTGTGTTAAAGTTCAGCAGACATAAGGAAGTCCCTGTTATGGCTCTGTTACTCAGTTTTTCTGATTATGCTAACACTTCCTCTTTTATTGTCAGTGAAAACATTATGATGATAATGTACACAGTTATTAAAGAAGAATAGCACTAAGTTCCACACCCAACCATGGGACTTGTCCCAATTTGCAATTTGTATACAAAAATATATAGTTTTTTTTTTTACTTACTGTAGTACAGTAGATTGTATCAGATGAATTTTGCTTACACGCAACATTTTCTGTGACTGCAACTCTTGGAATCCCCTGCAGCTGACATTAAAGCAGGACTGCATCAATGGGAAATTCAATAGCTTGCAGGGCATGTCAGAGTTTACATAAATGCTGATCTTTAGTTTTCCTGTCCTGCTGTCCTCCTGGGGATAAGTACAGTCAGAGATGACTGTACTTAGCTCCAGGAAAACAGCGGGACCAGGAAATGTCTAATCGGAGCTTATAAAAGCTCTAACATGCACTGCAGGTTATTGAATCACCCACTATTGCAGTCCTGCTCTGATGTCACCTGCAGGGGATTCTGGGATTTGCAGTTGCAGAAGATAGAAGTAAGCAAAGTAGTCCAATGTAATTTATTATACTATAGCAAACAATAAGTAAAAAAAATATTTTTGCAAACAGATTGCAAATTGGGACCAGCCCTTCACTTGGGTGTGGGGCTTTTGGTGATGACTTTTCCACATTAAGAAAAAAGGGGAGCTCATACAGAATACAAATGAAATGCAAACTGCAATATTTCTGAATATTTTTTCCATTTCTGCCAGATATCCACTGCTCTTTTAGGTTTTACCTTGTTACAGGGAACAAAAGCACTTGTTACTGCCAACATTCACTGTGCCAATCAACAGACAATACCCCCCAGATGCTGTAGCACCGGCTATGTTCAATGAAAAAAAGCTCCTACCTCCAATGTACAGCCTTTTCGCACGCCATAGGAATCTCTCAGCAGGTCAAAGGTTGACCGCGAAATCTCCAGGTTCTTTATGCAACCAATATACGATCTACTGCTAAGCTGCTTCCTATAAAAAGAAACAATGTTCTGAGATGGTCTAATTTTTTTAAAGATGTCCTTTGTTGCTAACTTATGTCTCACATTATGCAACATTGATACCTTTAAGCAAACTCCTTATTCTGTGCTAGTTTTGTGAATTATTTTATTTAATTCTTTGAATAACTTCATCGTATTCTGATTCAGAGAAGATGCTATGCACTGTTCCTACCTGACTGTTCTAGATCGAGGCAGCCCCCCAATGTAAATGGGGTCCTTGGGAGTACGGTCAAGGTCTGAAGACCAGCCTGGAGAATCTCCCTCTTTGGTTTCTTTGTCAGTTGAGTTGTAGGCATCCATGACTGCTAAAAGGCCTGCAGAAAACAGAGGGCACAACAAAGTAAGTCAGTGACTAGTATCAGTTTATTGCCAGCAAATGGCAACAGAGAAGAATGGACTAGGCAGCTAGCAGGGAACCACTCAAGGTTCCAGTCTTGAAACCTGTAACCTGTTATTCACAGGGTTTCTGATCAAAAAGAGTGCCGAAGCAGATGATGGAGAAAGAAAAACAGGGGTTATACATTTGTAAAGAACAGTTACATAAGAACTTAACTGCAACCAGTAGATCTTTCATTAGGCCACGCCTTTGGAACTATAGCTGCTAGGTATTAGGACCACTTGAAATTTTTGCTAGCTGGGGGCCACCCACATTGATGTCACACATCTGCATCTACATAATCATGGGTGGCCCCATAACTCCTCAGTTCCCCACTGGAGATTAGACTTGGAGGACCTCCAACTGTGGAGAACCAGGAGATAAGACCAGCACCAGGCATACAAGGTGAATTATGGTGCTGGAAATAACAGCTATGGATTAGGTTAGGCACAATATCTGATGTAACCCTCACTGAAGCAGAAGGCAACAGAGGAAGGGATCGTATGGCTTAATGGAGAGATTCTCTTAAAGGGAAACAGTGGAAAAAGCACAGCTTTACCCAGGCACTACAAAAATGCTGGATTAGTGCTTTCAGACGCTAACATTTTTTTTAACAAATTACTATAGTTTATTTTTTAGTGATTTAAACAGTGGCCTTCAACTTTCACTTTCTATTGCTGGCAGCCACCATTTCATGAGTAGCAGAGAGTTTCCTGAGCTCACTTTATGCTAATATGTCCTGCCAACCAATAGCTGAGGACAAACAGGTATATTATTTATTTATTTAGCTTTTGTTTACCGGGTAGGTACACTAGACAAGTAATATGCCTATTTTCAGGAACGACCCGGGAGAGTACAAACATACAGGATACATATAAGGCAACTTAGGAGGAACAACTTATTACAGGAAGTACTAACAATTGTAGAAAAACAGATGCACAAGCAGCAATTACACCACATAATAAGATTACATAGATTGACATTAGTGACAGCAGAATTCGTCTGAAAACATTTCACTACGGAGGCTTGAAGCAGTCACACACTGATGATAATTTTAAGTGCGACCACAGGGAGGAGCGAAAGATCCCATGGGAGGGGCCATGGACATGATCAGGAAGAGAGTTCCAGAGTCTGGGCACGTAAGCAGCAAAGTCTCGGTCCCCCATAAGAGACCGGGTGGAAGGGACTTTGAGCAGTCCAGCAGACTGGGACCTAAGCTTGTAGGGCATGGTGTCCATTTTTGGGAGGAGATTCACCAGTCCCTGTGGAGAGCCAGTAGCGAGCACCTTCTTGGAGAAGCTTCCAACACCGAAATTCAAATATTCAGCAGGAGGCAGCCAGCGGAGTTTATCATAGAGCTCACAGCGATGGGTGAGTTTGGGGGCAGCTACTGCAAACCGACAAATATTGTTATATGTCGTGTTCCACCGGACAAGGTGAATTTGGGGGGACCGGGCAAATAGGTGGAATCCATAACTGAGGGAGGGAAGAAGCACTCCTCTTGCAAGTGCAAGTCTCGCCCCCGGAGTCAGGTTGTATTTGGCCCTATAGGCCAAGCCAAGCTTGCCATGTGCGCTTCTACAGATGTTGAGGATATGACTCCCCATGTCAAGGTGGGGGTCAAGAGTAACCCCAAGATATTTGATTGAGTTCACCGTTGGCAACGAGGGTCCACCATCACAAGTTATGTTGAGCAAGGGTGATGAGGCTTTTATCTTGGCCGTGGAACCAAAAAGCATGGCCTGTGTTTTATTAGGGTTCAACACCAGCCTATGGTGAGTAACCCAGGCCAGGACTCTGCTGAAATCATCAGTCAGGCTCTGGTTTAGTACTGCGACATTGTGAGAATGGGCCACTAGCACCAGATCATCTGCGTATAGAGTGACTTGGCAATGAGAGGTCACCAGTGGCAGTTGATTGATAAAAAGCGAGAATAGAAGAGGGCCCAGCACTGATCCCTGGGGGACTCCCATAGTCACCGCCTTGGGCCCGAGAGGACCTTGTTGAAGCAGGTCGCTTGCTTTCTACCCTTCAGTAGCCCGTAAAACCAGTTCAAGGCATGGAAGAGAGACCAACAGCCCATAGCTGCTCCCTCAAGAAGGTCATGGTTAACAAGGTCAAAAGCTTTTGATAAGTCTATAAATATAGCACCAGACAGTTTACCTTGGTCCATGGAGATCTTATGCTAGAGGTTACAGTAATCAGGGCAGTTGTGGTCTGTGTCCTTTCAAAAGCCATGCTGTGCCCTGGATAGCAGATCATGAGTGCTAAATACTCGAGAGTTGCTTGGCCACCACCTTTTAGAAGTTTGCCAAGGGATGGGAGGATAGAAATTGGGCGATAGTTGTCAGGAAGGTTGGGATTGCCCTGCTTCAGAACTGGTACTATCCTTGCTTCCTTCCATATATCAGGGATTATCCCTGAGCTGAGGGATAGATTAAAGATGTGGGCAGCAGGAGGCAATGTGAGCCGCTCTACCTTGGCCGAGGTTCCAGGAAGTCGAGACCTGGGCTGGAATATGAGGCGAGGGCAGCAAGATGTTTCTGGACATCAAGACTGATACTGCCCTGAGATTGAACTCTCTCCGATGATGCTGATCAGCCTGACTCGAGAGGGACGGGATAGTGAACGGGCTCCCCCCATCCGTCGTAAGTCGAAAGGTGAGGGCCGAGAGGTCAGAGAAGTGACAATTAAGGGAGTCAGCTATAGTTTGGGGATTATTGCATGAGACGCCATCTATGACCATATCCATGACACCTGTGCAGGAGGATCCACTAACTAGGGATTTAATGTTCCTCCAGAACCTCCTGGGGTCTCTGGCAGAGCTAAGTAGCGCAGACTTACAGAAGTCACTTTTTGCTACCCTAATAGCCTTCTTACACTGGTTCGTGAGGTGCCGATATCTCTGGAGTTTAGAAGGATCTCTGGATCCCCTGGCACGAACCCAGCATCTGTCTCTTTCACGCATCTTGGCTAGAAGATTTCCATTCAGCCAGAAGGTAGCCGTTCCCCTCACCTTCCGAGTAATCATGGGTGCATGCCTGTCCTGGAGGTCACCAAAGGTATCAATAAAGCAGGAGGTTGCCGCTGAGGGGTCAGAGGCTTCCAGTACCCTAGTCCAGTCAGTATACCTTAAGTCATCCAGGAACCCCACTGAGTCAAACCTGGAATAGTTCCTGACTCGAATAATTTTGTGTGGGATTTTAGGGGAAGGAATTTTCCAGACACAGTACACCGGGGAGTGATCAGAGATAGAGTCAGATAGTGTGCCTGAAGATGATATTCTCTCCGGGCGGTTAGTCAGGATCCAATCCAGCAGGGTACTCAAGGAACCACTAGCAGACTGTCTAGTCGGGTCATTAATTAGTTGGGTAAGGGATAGGGTGGCAAGTTGAGGCTCACATTTCTTAATATTGCCACTCTCCCAATTTAGGTTGGTATCACCCATGATAATAAGTTCGTTGTCTCCTATACTGGACCTGACGGCATCCAGGAGATAAGTGAGTCCTGTTAGACCTCCCCTGGGAGGGATATAGGCACACACCAGATGCAGCTTCTTTGTTTCCCCTAGCAGCAGGAGCCCATGCAAAAGCTCACAAGGGGGATGATCAGTTAGGCAATGAGTCACAAGGGAGATTTTCAGATGGACTCTATAGTAGATAAGGATGCCACCCCCCCTCCTACCCCCTGGCCTGTCAAGGCAGATGAACTCATAACCTGTTAAGGAACAGGCGGAGTCGGGGATAGAGGGTTTGAGCCAGGTCTCAGTTATCCCTAGAATGTCAGGTTTGTAAAGTTCAACCCACGCTAACAGCTCATCACGATTGGGTAGCAAGCTCCTGATATTCAGATGAGCTATTTTTAGCCCCTTACTCATACTCCAAGCAGCAGGAATGTTAGAGGGCAGCTTAAGGGGTCCAGGGTTGAGCTCTACATCCCCTGCCCTAAGTAAAGCAAGGAGGAAAAGCCAGGGGAGATACCGCCTAAAGAGCGGATGCCCACCAGGACAGTTAGCATACAGTGAGCTCAGGAAGCTCACTGCTGCTCATGAAATGGCTGCTGCCAGCAACAGGCAGTGGAAGTTGTGGGTAGCTGTTCTAAATCAGTAAATAAAGTTGTTACTGTCTCAAAGCACTAACTGAGAGCTTCTGCAGTGTCTGAGGAAAGCTGTGTCTTTTCCATTGTTTCCCTTTAAAGATCTACTGTTATGTTAAGTATATAACTGTTCTATCTTCTTCAAGGGTATCTCCTCCATTAGGTCACACCTTTTGGAACAAGTCCCAAGCAGTCCCAAATAAAACTAGGAGGATGGTACTGTCTGATATATATTCAGGACAACAGGCCTTGCAGCACAGCAAGCCCAAATCCAGGATATCTATGAGAGACTATGTCCAGACTGTAGTGTTTAGTGAAGGTTTGGACAGTGCAGTACAAATGTCAGCAGAAGAAACATTTCTGAAACAAGCAGGGCCATTCCCTTAATGAGTGACCATGAACCGTACCAGGAAGTTCCTTATCGTAGCTCCTACAACAGAAACCAATACAATGTGTCAGTCATTTGGACAGGCACTGTTTAGACACAGAAGCGCCCACTTTCCCGGGGCGAATGAAACAAAAAGCTGGAAGGATTTTCTGCAGTCCTAGGTGTAGGTACCACAGTATTTGAGGATTCTATGTACATCTAAAGTATGGAGCAATCCCTCATTCTGGCTGGTATGCTCAGGGTTGTAAACAGGAAGGTGTATTGGTTGGTTCAAAGTAAATTCAGATACCACCTTCAGTAGAATCATAGGATTTGTATGCAAAGAAACCCGGTCTTTGTGAAAAAACAAAACAAGGAGACTCGCACATTACAGCCGGCAGCTCTGAAATACTTTGAGCAGAAGGGACTGCAAACCAAAAATAACATTTTCCGTGACAGGACACATAAGCCACAACTTGTGACCAGCTCAAAAGGAGTCAACGTCAGTTTCCAAGTACAAAATTCAAGTCTCAAGGTGGGACAGGATTGCAAATAGGAGGACTACTATTAAGAATACTTCTCAGTCATGTATGGAACACCTCCATCTGACCATCAATAGTGGCATGGGAATCTGATATAATGACCAACTGCACCTTAAGTTAGTAATACTGTAGGCCAGAGTCTGACAGGGACAGTAAGCATTCCAACACAGCATAAATGTGAACCACTTCCAATTCAAGGAATAGGTATGCCTGGTAGAAGGCTTTCTAGCCACAATCAGTATATCAGCAACCTTACAGGATACCATGAACCATGCAGTAGCTATGTCTTTAGGAAGGAGCCATGTATGCTTGCATATGTGGGGACTTCAGGTCCGGATGGATCAGGGATCCCTTGTCCTGTGACAACAGACCCCAACACAGATGTAGGGGAACACGAGGCTCTACTGCCATCTGCTGCAGAAGTAGAAATCATATCTGGCAAGGCCATAATAGAGCAATAAGGATAAGAGTGGCAATCTCCATCTGCAACTAATGGAGGAGATATCCTCGAAAAAGATGTATGGACTCTGGCCTAGAATCCCTGGTCAAAGCACCCTCTGCCTGCTGTGAATGTGGGGGATCCACCTACAATGGTTGATGATCCATAGTGGCAAAGCAAGGTTTGGGGGGCATGCTACAGGAGCCAGCACCAGGAGTGCCAGCCTAGACCAGGCTGGGTCCATCGACATCACCAGCAGACCTTGACCCTGAGCAATCGCTCTGTATGTCCACTAGTGTTAGTCTGTCCTCTCATATCTGCAACAGGCTTGACAATGATGTAAGGAATCAGAAGATGAGAAAAAGCTAAATGCTGACTGAGGACAATGTTGGTGTCAATGTCCAGACTGGGATTGAGAGTGCCACCTCATGAGTAGACTTAGAGGTCAATGTGGTGCAAAAGCCTTGGGGTCCAGGTACCCCTTCAGAGGGTCAATGGGCCCAAGCTAACAGGAGGCTGTGTTGGAGTTGAAACAACCAGCAGCAGCAGCTCAACTGGCAGAGGGATGACTGGGGGTTCAGTTGTCCTCACCCACTATGCTTGGGGTGGGCAAAGAAACAGAATCGGACAGGAAATAAGGGCTGCTTGGCCCACCCAGTCTACCCATTTTGTTTTCTACCTTCATTTTTGCTACAGACCCTCTTGATCTATGATGCTGTCGCGCCCCCCCCCCCGCCGATGACCATGGTCAACATCGGAGTCCGAAAAAGCCAAAAGTTATCTCCCTTGATGAACTTGACTATCTAGTTGACTGGCATTGACACCTTCGACTGCCTGGATGAGAGTTCCATAGGCAGACTTGATGGTCTGTAGAGGTGGTTTAAGCTGGTTAGAGGGTGACTAAAGCATGCCCATCAAGAGGAGGACCACATAAGTATGGCAATCCCATGACTGGCATTCACTCTTCTTCTTGTGCCATCAGCACTGAGACAGGGACTCACCTCTGAAGGAATGGAGGGAGAGAAGATATTTGTGAAACCCTTTGTCTTTTCATTGAATAAGGAGATCCATCACATACTCTTCCTTGACCATCCAAAAGGTCCAGGACTGGAACATTCTCACCAAACCTATCTGCAGCCAAGGCCTGGAACTGCACCGTTGATGCTGCAGCTAGAGACAGTCCTTGTGATAATAGTTTGCTTTCCCAAGAGAACCCTCAGAAGGCTTTCGTCCAGAGCCTGCAGGTGCATGGCCTGTCACTAACAGTAGTTTTCCATATTGTGGGAATACCCAGGCAGTATACATAGGCATAATGCCAGTCAACAGTAGACACTATCTACCTGCACACCAAGCACTTCTTACACCTTGGTTCCTATTTTTGTTCCACGGCAATCTACAATAGAGCAGGAGCCGAAGATGAGGTGATAGCAATGAGTCGAAAAATGAAACTAAATTTTAAGGAAGTAGCTGACTGGGCCTGAAAATATATGCAGAATCCTAACTCATTTGCAGGATCTGAGAAGGAGGAATCATGTTCCTTCCAGCACAGGAAAAAGCTGAGTGCAGCGAGGGCAGAGCCAGAGGACAAGGGGTCAGGTGGTAGGAGGAGTCAAGCTTGAAGAGTGTTCCGGTGACTGAACGCACTCTGAAAACTACCCGTGTGTGGATAGTGAACTGAATCTAGATGGTTAGAATGACACATTCTGCCACATTTGTCATCCCTTTTTATTACTGACATTAGCGCTTGGGAAAGGTAAGGGACAGATGGCCCTGATACACCTGGTACAGATCAGGCCTTCATAACATGAGGAAAAGCGTGCTATTTAAGGATCAGCAGTCTTTATATTCAGCCAGCAAAAGGTTCAAAAAGGACCTAATTGCCAAAGGCAGTGGCAGTGTCATCTTGGTCACTGAGGTCATCAAGATTTTGGCTCTCAGAACCCATGCAGTTAATGTTGGCTTGGGCACCAGGAGATCAAGGTTCTAATTCCACCAGAGCCACATACTAACTGTACAGCTGCTTAACCTTCTGCCCTCTGTGCAGTAAAACACATGTAGAAACAAGACTTCCACTGTAAATGAGATGTTGCATCATAGCTGGGCAATAATGGATCAGTACCTTGTAAAACAAAATCAAAATGGATAATCAGGCTGGCCCGGTGGCCCGGAGGGTTGAGGTGCTGGAGGCCACACCTCGTGCCATGCCAGCCCCACACTACTCTGCCCAAGCACCTCATTTGTGACTGGGAGATTCACCCCTTCTCTTGGAAGCAGAACTCTGCTTTCTCTGCTACAATGTTTATTTAGTCTCTTGTTGATGCCAATTACTAGCAACTGGACTGAGCAGTGACCACACAGTGCATTATAGTGTACAGTATAGCATTGTTCTGTATGGAATTCCATCCTTTTCAAAATGCTGTTGTACCGCCGCTCAGAGATCATGGAAATGTGACTGTACCCTTCTGTGGTACAACAGCATTCTGAAACGTTCAGAGACTGCACAAGTCAGTTTCGTTCTGAAACAGAATGAACCGCTATGTGCACATTTCACATAATACTATACACTGTAAAAACTACTGGATGAGTAACTTTATGCAAAACCAGTTTGCTCTGCCACCTCAGGGTTCTGATTCCTACTGACCTCTCGAGCTTCGCTTTCGAGGTCAGAGGGAATCAGGACCCTTCTGTGGCAGAACACACTAGTTGAGCATAGTTGCCCATCCAGTATTCTCTATGTACTTGCGACCTGCTCAAGAGTGCAAACTGCAAAGGTTACATCACTGTGTCCACTTTATCACTCCAAACACCTGCTGTACTTATTTTAAGGTCCCCTTTTCTGACATTCAAACCACAACCCCACAACTTTTTTTCTTTCTCAGGGAGGATCCTCTCATTGTTTTCCTATATCTTCCAGTTATCCAACACCTCCACCCCAGCTGCCACATCACAGAGCACCATGCCACAGGATGGCTGTTAGGAATATGATCGAGCAGCATTCCTGAACTTGGGTCACTGGCATGGTGAGAGGTGAGACGTTGCTAGCGTCTCAGCGTTCTCTGCCACAGGGCTGGCTTACCCCTCTCCTTTAGGGGCACAGGGATAGTATGGGTAACTGTGAGCCCTGCAGCGTGATTACCACCTAATGGAAGATAGATGGTATCACAGTTGGGGCCCCCTGGAAAAAGGGGGTGATGCTTCCAGATGCTCACATGGTAGTATGACTTGCGCATCATTGCAGGGCTAGTATCACTAAAAGGAAGAAAATTTAAAAAATGCCTAGGGGTGAAGCCAGCACCCCCCACAGGACTAAGCATGGCCGACACGGCAGACCGCCATCCACCACAGTGGTCCTGGACAAGTGGTGGATTACAGTTACGTCCATAAAAAGGTTAGTGATGGGGCTTATGAGGTGTAATCCGACACTACATGGGGGGATGGACAGAGGCAATGGAGGAAAAAGTTGTATAGAAAAAAATAAATTGCAGTACATCCAGTGATCAGTAAATGCATGTCAAGGAAAGCAGGGCAAAATCAGGTCATCTGCAATTTTGACTCCCAGAAAAGCACACAAAATATATGCCCAATACCCAGCTTTTGATACTCACCTCGTTTTTTGTTGCGCTGGATTACAACTTTGTACCATGTTCCATTGTTGTAGCGCCGGTCTGTAGTAAGAGTTAATGGGCCTGTGCCAAGGTCAAAGGTCAAACTAACCTTGCCATCAACAAGCTCAATGGACAAGAAATCTTTCTGTATTGGGGTAAAGAATTGGATACAGAAGAATCATTAACCAGGACTCGTATTTTTACTTTGCCGATAATGAAATACAGATTTGTATTTGGTTTCACCCACCTATTTAATGGCTTTATGGATAAATTGTGCCCCTGTCTTAACCAGATTTAGCTGTGAGGCCACAAGGCATACTAAAACCAAACTTCAGGACTATTTTATAAGTGTTCATGAGCAATCTAATGCAGAACAAATTTCAAAAGGCTAGAGAATTGACAAGAGCTGGTCAAAACACATAAAGCTGCAAGACATTCCTATCATAAAGCTGTGTATGAAATAGAACAGAGAAGTTTAATTAAGAATCCAGACCCAGGCCGGCCCGGTGGCGCTGAGGGTTGAGGTGTTGGACGCCACGCCAGCGACCTGGGTTTGGGAGCGAGCTGGGGCCACTACGGGTCGGCAGGGGGGGATAGAGATTGAGTGTCCGACGACTGCTTTCTCTTCCCGGGGGTGGGATGGGAATGCGCTCACTCTAGGAGCGACCTCTGGTGGTGGCTGGAGGGTCGCCAGTGTAGCGGTGCGGCGTAATGCCTGGGGGGGTGGAGCCATGGCATTCTGTAGCCTTGCTGGCCCGGCTCCGCGGGGGGGAGACAGAAAAAGCAAAGAAAATACCTCCTGCACATCGGGAGATGACGGTGGCTCCAGTGGACCCTCCCACGTCCCAAACACTGGCCCAGACACGCCCAGGATCTCTCTCTCTCTCTGGAGGACCCAATGACTTCCAGGTAGGCCCTCATACTTAGGAGGTAGCTGCCGGGGGGGCAGAATCAGCCCCAGAGATGGTACCGGGGGTTGGGTCAGCCTGCAGCCTTTTGGGGGAGGAGAGGCCAAGGGAATGCGGGGGTTCAGGTTGGGAGTAGGGTGGAGATCCATATGGGCACTCCTGAAGGATGCCCGGGGTGTCAGGAAGATAAACAAAGTTTAAAAAAAAAAAAAAAAAAGAATCCAGACCCAGGCCGGCCCATCGGCACAGTGGTTGGATTTCCGCTTGTGACGCCGGTGACCTGGGTTCGGGAATGGAGCTGGGATGCCAGAGGGCCGGCCAGGGGGAGAAGACTCAAGTGTCAGAAGACTGCTCACCTTCTCCCAGGGGGAGGGTGGGGATGGAGCTCGGTGCCTGCTGACTCCTGGCGGAGGCTGGGAGCACAGCAGTATGCTGGGTTCATTGACTGGGGGGGGCGTGGCGGACATCGGTGTGCACCTAGACGTCTGCAGCACGCTACACCCCCAGGGGAGAAAAGGGAGGAAAAAGCTCCTGGGCTGACCGAATAAAGGCTTCTGGCCCCTACTGACACAGAAGCCCCACCGTCAGCCATACCCACCTCAGCAGCAGCGTGCAGGGCCAACTGAAGAGTGCGCTGGCCGCCCCACTGGTGCCTTCCCCCTTGGAGGAGAGGGACCCACCCGGCGAAGGGTTGTGCTGGGTTACCCTGGGGTGTTGGCTGCAATATAAGGTGGGGGCTGGGGGGTACAGTGTCATGGTGGGTGCCTAGGAGGCTCGAAGGAGTGGACAGACCGGGGCAGGGGGGAGCATAAAAAAAAAGAAGATTCCAGACCAATGCCACCATACCTCTAACCAGTCCCTGAGTTTTAGGGAGCTCTTGGGAGTCTGCAATTAAAAAAAGTCCTGCATTTCTCCTATAAAGAATAGTTACTTACCATAGAAGTAGATCTTGAAGAGAAATCTTCTCCACTGAGACACATCATGGAACTGTAAGCAGTCAGCAGCAGGACCACCCAGAAAAGTACAGTTCCGCAAGACCTTACCATAACAGTCGCTCTTCGAGAGGTGTTCCTGCAGTAGGTCATTAAAAGAAGGACTAGCGCCACCTGGCGTCTGGACTGCACAGCACACTTTTCCAGCAATGCATGGCAGGGGACTGCCCAACCGACATCATGTGACAACGTCAGCATGACACTATATAGTTGGCGGTCCCCACACCCGCCCTCCAGTTCTCCCACCAGAGTCCCTGAAGGAAAGACAGGAGAAGAAAACAGGTTCTGGAGTCCCAAAAGAAATTTGGGGGAAAGAGGGAGGGAAAAATATGACCTACTGCAGGAACCTCTCTCGAAGATCTGCTGTTACGGTAAGTTCTTACGTAACTGTACTATCTTACTTCGAGAGGGTTCCTGCAGTAGGTCATTACAAGTAGGACTGAATCCCAAGCAGTCCCTCCGAAGAGAGACTGAGAGAAACACAGGAGGAGGAGAAACTAAAAGGAAAGGAGAGAACGGGACCAGCCTAAGACAGAAGGCCCTGCAGAATGGCGAAGCCAAACCCGGCCCTCCGCCTAGAAGCAATGTCCAGACTGTAGTGCTTGGTAAGGGTATGGACTGAACTCCAAGTTGCTGCTGCACAGATCTTCGCTGCAGAAACGTTACGAAGAAAAGCTGCAGATGTAGCCATGCCGCTAGTGGAATGACCTCTAACAGACTCCAGCAGAGGTTTATTGTACTTCTGATAGAAGCGGATGCAGTTAGCTAGCCACTTACACAGGCACTGTTTGTAGACAGCCTTCCCCAAGGATTTGGGGGCAAAGGAAACAAAGAGCTGGTCATCCTTACGGGAATCTTTGGTCCGGTGAATACAGCAACTTAGGATTCGGTGTACATCCAAGGTATGCAGGAGTGCCTTACCTCTATTCTCGGGAACTGGATAATAGACCAGTAGTTCCACTGACTGATTCAGAGTGAACTCCAACACCACCTTAGGCAAGAACTTAGGATTTGTTCTGAGGACCACCGGTCCCTGTGGAAAATCAAATAATGCTCCTTAAACACTAGGGCCCGAAGCTCGGAAATTCTTCGAGCAGAAGTAACGGCAACTAAAAATAGCACTTTCCAAGACAGATAACGCAAGTCACAGCTCATCACTGGTTTGAAAGGAGGGAGAGTAAGCTTCTCTAACACAAAATTCAAATCCCAAGGCGGTGTAGGGTTGCGGATGGGGGGTTTCAGATGGAGGATCCCTTTCAGGAAGGTTTTGGAAATCTCCAACTGGGCTATTGGCTGACCATCTACAAGCATGTGATACGCCAAAACGGCAGACAGATGTACTTTTAGAGAGGAATAAGATAACCCTGAGTCAGAAAGATGAAGCAGGTACTCCATGATATGCGGGGCTGAACAAGTGAAAGGGTCCCAAACCTTGGAAGCTGCCCAGATAGAGAAACATTTCCACTTCATGGCATAAGTGGATCTGGTGGAGGGCTTTCTAGCCTCCACTAATACTTGGGCTACTCTGGTGGAAACCCCAAAGCAAGACTTCACTATGTCTGCAGGAGCCACGCATGCAGGTGCAGGGTCCTGAGCTCTGGGTGCACAAGCCGACCCTGGTTCTGAGTGAGGAGGTTGTGCAGCAATGGAAGCGGAACTGGGGGTTCCCTCGCCAACTGTTGAAGAAGCGGGAACCAAATTTGCCTCGGCCAGAGAGAAGCAATCAGGATCATCCGTGTTCTCTCTGCCTGCAGCTTGATGAGTGCCCTCTGCAGAATGGGAAATGGAGGGAAAGCGTACAAGAATCTCCTTGTCCAAGAGAGAGACAACGCATCGTGCCAGAAAGCACCATGCTCTGAACGAGCGAGCAAAAACTGGGAAGTTTTGAGTTCGATGGGGAGGTGAAAAGGTAGAGTTCCGGTTGCCCCAACTCTGAAACAGTGAATCTGCCACTTCCTGGTTTAGTTCCCATTCGTGAGTGAGGGTGTAAGACCTGCTGAGGCTGTCCGCCAGGACGTTTTGCACTCCTGGAACGTGCACAGCTGTTAGAGACAGATCATGCTGGACTGCCCAGTTCCACACTCTCATTGCCTCCCTGCAAAGGGGGTACGATTGAGTGCCTCCCTGCTTATTGATGTACCAGACTACCAACATGTTTTCTGTCTGGACTAGCAGCAATCCCCTTGGGAGAACAGACTGAAACACTTGAAGAGCATACAGGACCGCTCTCATCTCCAAATCATTGATATGCAAGGACATCTCTAAGTGGGATCAGTGTCCCTGAGCTTGGTGGTCCCCCATATGTGCCCCCCAACCCAGGTTGGCGGCATCTGTGGTCAACATGCTGAGGGAAGTTGGGCCTCGAAATTGGAGACCCAAAGTCTGGTTTGAGGGATCCCTCCACCATTGTAAACCTCTCTGAAGAGCAGAGGAAATCAGGACCAGGAGATCCAGGTTCTCCTGAAGCTGATCCCACTGAACCTGCAAGGACCACTGAGCAACTCTCATGTGGAGCCTTCCCAGGAGAACTGTGGAGATGGAGGCCACCATCAAACTCAGCAGACGGTGAACCTCTCTGTCTGGGAGAAATTTGGAAGAGGCTACCAACGTGGCCTGTTTGATCACAGTTTCCATCCTGTCGGGAGGGTAGGAAAGCTCTGCCCTTGACTGTATCCAATACTGCTCCAATGAATTGCAGTCTCGGAGAAGGGATCAGAGAGGACTTGGGAACATTGACTGTAATCCCCAACATTTAAAAAACATCGATAAATGTAAGATTTTACACTTTGGTAGGAACAACTTTTCTCACAAATATTAAGTAAACAGTCAAGAACTTAAATCATATAATTGTGAAAGTGATCTTGGTATTTTGATCAATAATAAATTGTCATCTAGTGACCATTGTAGCAAAGTAGTCCAAACATCTAATATAATTATGAGACAGATCAATAAAACCTTTATAAGCAAATCTGAACATTATTTAGTACCTTTGTATAGAGCTTATATCAGACCGCATTTGGACTATGGCTCTCCCTTCTGGAGTCCCCATCTTAAAGCTGATACAAATCGTCTTGAGCAAGTTCAAAGGAGGCTTACTAAATCCATCCCCAGATTAAGAAATAAATGTTACAATACCAGACTTAGGGAAACAAAGCTTTATTCATTATTAGTGAGAAGACACAGGGAGGATCTGTTACTTATGTACAAGCTAGTACATAATCCCAAGCTGCTCAACATATGTGGGCTATCATTAGCCAACAAGAGAATTGTGGGAAGAGTACATGCTAAGCAACTAAAAACTGAATGGGCCAATAATAAAAAATATGATAATTTCTTCAACATAAGAGCAGCAAAATGCTGGTACTCTTTGCCTCAGACTATTGTAGAAGCAGCTAGCTTCGATTCCTTTAAATTTAGACTTGATTCTTGGTTACTTGCTCAACAATTTGTTTAATATCCCACTGTTCTGGGAGGACAATCTTGATGGGGCTTGTGCCTTCTTTTGTCCTGTTTTCATCCAGTAAATCCAGAGTAACTGAAAGGGCCTCCGGAAAAGAGTCCCTGGACAGAGCTGTAATCAGCCAGTAGTCCAGGTAGGGGAAAACTGCTATGCCCTGGCATCGCAGGGCCGCAGCCACCACTGCTAGGCACTTGGTAAAAACCGGAGTGCCGAGGAGAGGCCAAAGAGGAGGGCCCAAAATTGGAAGTGCTCCCCTTGGAAAACAAAATGCAGGAAGCAGCGGTGACTGGGAAAAATCAGGATATGCAGGTAGGCATTCTGCATGTCCAGAGCACACACCAGTGAGTCTCACAACCAGTGAGTCTCCTGAAGAAGAGGCAGGAGGCTCTGGAGGGTCAACATCCTGAATTTCTTATACTCGATGAACAGACAGTCTGCTGAGGTCGAGTATGGGTAGCAGGTCGCCCGTCTTTTTTGGAACCAGAAAAAAGTGGGAGTAAAACCCCCGCCCTCTGTGATGAAGAGGAACCAGTTCTACTGCATCTTCTAACAATAGAGCCTGTACTTCCTCCCTTACAAGAATGGTCTGGTTTGGAGAGCAGGCTGACCTTCGTGGTGGAGACTCTGGAGGGGATTCCAGAAACTCCGGGGTGTGTCCTTGGGACATTAGCTGCAGGACCCAAGCATCAGGGGTGATGCTCCACCACTCCTGCTCATGGCGGGCAAACCTCCCCCCACCAGCCCCTCGCACTGGGGATGAGGAGGGGGTGGGACGAGGGAGTGAGGAGGTGACTGAATGGCAGGGGGAAGGCCCCCTGAGTGTGTCAGATTTTTGGAGGCGGTGGGGGAGAGAAGGTTCCCATGGCCTTATGTTTTCCCTGATGGTGGTTCTGGGCTTGTTTGGCTGCCTCCAGGCCACTTTTTTCAAAAGGGCTGCTGACCCTGCATGCCCGAATGGTACATGGACTTTATGGACCTAAGGGCCTGACCGCGGTCCTGGAGGTCCGTAATAATATCCTTAGTGTCGTCACCGAAAAGCACCAAGCCCCAGAAGAGGGCATCGTGTATCATTGTCTGGACCTCGTTGGCAAGGCCAGAGATACGAAGCCAAGCATGCCACCGAAGGGAGACAGTGGTCGCTGAGGTATGGGCCACTGCATCAACTGAGTCGTAAGTGGCTCGAAGACCATGCCTGCAGGAAATTTTGGCTAGGCGAATGTCCTTGGTGATCTCCTCCTTAAGGTCCGAACACTCCATAAACTGGGTATGGGCCTCAAGCTTGGCTAGGGTAGCTTTTTGGTGAGACACCATGTGGGCTACGTAGTTGAGGGAACACAATGCGCATGTGGCCAAAGAGTAGACCTTTTCCCTGTACTGGTCAATCTGCCTGGACTCCTTGGGTAATGGTATCCATGGTATCCCGGAAAGGAGTACCCCAGATCCGAGGGGTATTCCAGGTAGTAATGTCCCGTAGAGTGCCAATCTGGTGGTGGACCTGCGCGGGGATGGTCCACAGAGTACCCCGAGGGGTAGTGCGGGACAGAGAGGGGTCTCGAGTAAAGATCCAACATTAGAGAGACTAACATTGGGGGAGCCCATGAAGGACCCACCGTAGTATAAATCAAAGGTGGGGCAGTCATTGGGATAGCTAATGTTGGGAGCACAGACATTGCAATCAGTGGCACCGGGCCCAGCGTCGGAAACAGATCCAGCGTCAGGAAGGCTGGTGTCAGAACCAGATGTAGGGGTTCCGACATGGGAACCTGATCTGCAGTAGTAGCTGGTGTCAGGTGCAGGTGTGAATGTTCCGTCGAAGGCAAGAATACAGTTGTCGGATGGTCCGGCGTAGGGATGTGCCCCGTTGGTTCTGATGGAGGAGCAGGATCTGGTGCTGGAACTATAGCTGGAGCTGGAATGATCTGTCCAGAAGGGACTGCAAGGGCCTCCGCTGTCGGATCTGATAGTGGTGGAGGGACCTCCTTCCCAGGGACCCCAACGGGTGAGTGGGGGTCAGAACCAGATGTGTGCTCAATGTCCAGGTGACCTGTGCTCTCTTCTCCCCCCCCGGAGAAGCCGGAAGCAAAGCCTGGGCTATGGGAGGGGGAGAAGGGGAAGAGTGGCAGTCTTCCCTGGGCTCGACCAGGCGTTGGGTGAAACGACTGAATTCCCCGATGGGTGAGCCATGTCTGGGTGGTTGCCGGAGGTGGCTGACTTATCAGACATAGAAGACAGGTGGGAGGGGGCAGAACCTCCTGCTGACTTATCGTCTGAGGTCAGGCAAGTCCCCGAAGGGCTGGGAGTCATCTTATCAGCAGCCAGGCGGTCTCTGGAGGAGCCGGGGACCGACTTAGCGGCACTAGCAGGGCGAATGCCAGAGGAGCTGGTGGCCGACTTACCCATAGAGATAGGGAGCAGAGTCTTGGACAGCCCAACAGCATCCTCGGACGCAGCCTGGACAACCTTCACCGGAGGCAGCAGGGGAGAGGCCTTGCTCAAGGAAGGCCTGCTGGCTTCAGCCCAGGAACCGTCTTCTGGGTGCTCCCGCTCCTTCTCTTTTTTGTGTTTCTTCTTGTCAGGAGAAGAAGAAGCAGAACCCCGGAGTCACTCCATTTATTTTTCGAGCAAGACCAACTGCTACTTCAATAGGTGGGCCTCCAGAGTCTGCTGCCTCTGTTTACGGGTGGCCTGGTTGAAGGGCTGGCAGTCTGGGCAAGTTGCGGTGTCATGGCCCAGGTCTATGCAGATGACACACTTGTGATGACCATCCTTGTGAGGTATCTGGGTTCCACAAACCTCACACTACTTCTTCTGTGGCGGTGAAGACATAGAAAATGGAAGAAACCGAGAAACTTGGAAAAAGGTACTTGCAAAAGGTGCAAAATAAACAGCGATCGCTGTGGAAGTTTATCGTGAGGTAACATAAATGAGACGACGGCAGGGAAGAACTGGAGAGCGGGCGTGGGGACTGCCCACTATATAGGGTCATGCTGACGTCGTCACTTGACATCGGGTGGGCGGTTCCCTGTCGGGCATTGCTGGAAAAGTTTGCCGTGCAGTCCAGATGCCACGTGGCACTAGTCCTACTTGTAATGACCTACTGCAGGAACCCTAACAAAGTAAGATCTGTTGCTGTCTGGGGCCACCCACATCGACATGCACTGTCACTGCCTATATAACATGTATGGCTTGTTATGCCTCAGCTCCCCACTGGGGGCAAGCTCAGAGGATCATCAGACCAGCAGGGACCACAGCAACCAGGACCAAACCAGGCACATAGAAGAGGATATGGAAACCTGAGTAATATAATGCCAAATCTTGCGTAAGAGGAGAACCAGCATACAAGAGCAGGCAGTATGACCACCCGCCACCCAAAAAAGGGGGAAGGAGGGAAGGAGAACAGTGGCTCAATTAAGGAGATTCTCTTGGAAGATATACTGTGAACATACAAAATTGCCAGCTGATACAGGCCATTCAGTCTACCTAGTCTGCTCGAGTGTGCAGGACATCATCTATTAAACTGCAGCTGCACCCTCTTCCAGCTTAATGCTCCCCACTTCCGACTTCACCTCTCCTACCCTCTCCCTAGGTTTGACCCTCCCTTTAACCCTATCCCACCCTCTCTTGAAACTGCCCATCTGCAATGCTACCACTTCTTCTGGTAGCACATTCCAGCCAGCTACCACCCTCTCCGTGAAATAATGCCTCCTCATCTCTCTCTTGAACCTTTCTCCCTCTAACTTCAGACTGTGACCCCTGGTGTCCCTCCCTCCTTTTAACTTATACAAATCCCCTGAATTAACTTTATTTATGCCCTTTAGGTACTTGAAGGTCTCAATCATGTCCCCTCTCTCCCATCTATTTTCTAGGGTGTACATGTTGAGCTCCCTCAATCTCTCCTCATATGCCCTGTCCCTCATCCCCCGGATAATTTTTGTTGCCCTACGCTGGACCCCCTCTAGTAGCCTGATGTCCTTTTTCAAATAGGGGCACAAAACTGCACACAGTACTCCAAGTGCGGCCTCACCAGGGACCTGTACAGGGGCAAAATGACTTCCTCCCTCCCAGAAGTGATTCCCCTGGCTATGCATCCCAGCATTCTGCTCACCTTTGCTGCTGCCTTCCTGCATTGTGCCGAGTGTTTCATGTCTCCTGTCACCAGCACTCCCAGATCTTTCTCCTCTGCCAAAGTGGCTAACTGCACTCCCCCAAACCAGTAGCTGTACCTTGTTTTTTTTGGCCCCAGGTGCAAGACCTTGAATTTTTTTGGCATTGAACCCTAGCTGCCATGTGGCTGACCAACACTCAAGGGTTGTCAAATCCTCTTGCAGAACCTTACCTCACTATCTACCTCAGCACCGATCTTAGTGTCATCTGCAAAGAGGTTGATCTTGCTCTTTATCCCATTTGCTATGTCTGCTATGAATGTGTTGAACAGAACTGTCCTAGTACCGACCCCTGCAGGACCCTGCTGGTTACTCCCCTGAGTGCTGAGAGTTCCCACCAACTACCACCCTCTGCTGCCTGCCCTGTAACCAGTTCCTGATCCACCCAACCAGCTTCCTCCCTGCTCCCTAGCTATCTAACTTGCTGCTCAGCCTTCCATGTCGAATGCCTTACTGAAATCCAGGTATAGGACATCCACTGCATGGCCTCTGTCCAGTGACCTTATCACCCAATCAAAAAAGTCAACAAGGTTGGTGTGACATGATCTTGCAGACACAAACCCATGCTGTCTGTCATCTTGCAAGCTATTTTCTTCCATGAACCTCACCAGCATTTCCTTAAGTATAGTCTCCATTAGCTTCCCCACAATGATTGTAAGGCTCACTGGTCTGTAGTTCCCAGGTTCATCTCTGGGCCCACTCTTATGGATTGGCATCTTTCAATCCCTGGGCATGCATCCAGTCCTCAGGGAGGTGTTGAATAAATCTGACAGTGGTCCCGCTAGGACACCTGCCAATTCCCTGAGTACCCTAGGCTGCACTCCATCTGGATCAGGTGCCTTGTCCACCCTTAGTGACCTTCGGCCCTCTAACACCCTTTTAACTGGGGTCTCTACATCTGTCACCTCCTCCCCCCTTGTCCCCCTCCACCACTCCCTTGAGGTATAGGGCTATTCCTCTCCCTGGTAAACATTGACCAGAAGTACTCATTTAGTACTTCTGCCTGCTCTGCCCCTTGCTCTACCCACCCACCCTCCTTCCTAATCCTCACAATCTGGTCCTTGTATTTCCTCCTCTCTACTATGTACCTAAAGAAATCCTTCTCCCCTTCCCTGATCCCCTGCACCAGCCTTAGTTCTTTCAAAGCCTTGGCTGCCCTCACAACTCTGCTCACCTCTTTGGATTTCTTCATGTACTCCTCCCTATCCTCATCCCAGCAGGATCTCTTATACTTTCAAAAGGCTGCTCTCTTGTCCCTCACCCTAACCACTACCTCTCCATTCACCCAGCTAGGTCTCTTGTTCCTGAACTTCTTGCTTTGGCACTTGGTGCAAGAGCTAGTGTCCTCTGCCAGATCCTTATAGAAACATAGAAACATAGAATTTGATGGCAGATAAGGACCGCCTGGCCCACCCAGTCTGCCCATTTCCCTACCTAATGGATAAGCTGCAGATCCTAGTTAACCAGCAGCCTACTTCTTTCTACCCCAACCCCCTAGAATTGCCTTATGGCTGTCCCATGCATGCTTGAATTCAATCACTGTGTTTGACTCCACAACCTCCTCCGGAAGGCCGTTCCATGCATCCACAACCCTCTCTATGGAAAAATACTTCCTTACATTACCTCTGAGCCGCCCCTCCAAACTTCAAATTGTGCCCCCTTTTAACTATCCTTCTTTACGATGTTCCATTTCTGCTCTGCATCCATGTCTTTGCTGATGCAGTCTAGGTGCCCTTTCAAGATGTTTCCCATCCTGCCAAAGTCCGCCCTCTTAAAATCCATCACTCTTGTTTTGGTATTGACTACTTTCTTCCCCAGGTTGAGGGAGAACCACACTATACAGTGACCACTCCCTGCTAGTGGGTCCTCCATATCAATGTCTTTGACTAGCTCTCCATCTGTAAGTACTAGGTCAAGAATGTTCCCCTTCCTGGTGAGTTCCAACACTTTCTGTGTGAGGAAGCTATCTTGGAAGGCCTCCAGGAGGACCTGTTCTCTGGCACCTGAGGTGATTGGGGTGTTCTAATCCACCCCAGGCAGATTGAAGTCCCCAACCACCACTGTGTTGCCCTTACCGCTAAGCCCCTTAGTTTGTTCTCCCTGTTCCTTGTCCATTTCCACACTCTGGGAAGGAGGCCTAGACACCACCCCCAATCTCACCTTCCTCCCCTTTGAATGCTGTAGGTGAATCCATAAGGCTTTGGCCCTGCCCTCCTTGTCTTCCTCCCTGCTGCACAGTATCCCCTCCCCAACATATATAGCTACCCCTTCCCCTTTCCCTTTTGTCCCTGTCCCTATGATATAGTTTGTACCTAGGTATCACTAGATCCCAGTCTTGGTACTGGGTGGCCATGTTTCAGTTGTGGTGGCTATATCCACCTCCCCTTCCTCCATCAAAGCCTGCAGTTCTACTATCTTATTGCAAAGGCTTCTTGCGTTCAGTGAGACCACCCTCCACTGCGAGTTCTTCCCCTGCTTGCCTAAACTGTCTTCCTTTCCCCTCCCCTTCTTTGCCATTTGCTTCCCCTCTTTCTGCCTGTCTTGGGGGGCTGATTGACTAACTTGCCTGGTGGCTCTGTTTGCTGCCCACCCCTTTGCCCCCCCCACCTAGTTTAAATTATACTTTTCTGTAATGAACTCTTCCAGCTTTTTCTTTAGAATCCCTGAGCCCTCCTTACTCAGGTGCAGCCTATCCAGTGCATACAGGTCTTGGTTCTCCCATGTGATATCTCCCCCCCAACCAGTATGTATTCCATGTCCTCACACCATGTCCCCAATTATTTATTATTGAACTCTGTGATTCTTAGTTTCCTGGATGTGCTAGCCCTTGGTACTAGGAGACTCTCCGAGAACACCACTGTCCTCCCCTCTCTACTGCACAATCTTCCTACTTGCTTGAAACTCTCTTGCACTTCCTCCAACCTCTTTCCTTCCAGATCATTAGTACCCAAAAGCACTACAGTGTGAGGTTCCCCTAGCCTGCCCACACACCTCTTAACATGCTGACCCACTTTTCCCGCCGGGATACACTCCACCCATATGTGACTCTTCCTGGCTCCTCTTCCCCTCAATCTGATACCTTTTAGTATTGAGTCCCCCAGGATGATGACAATCCCTGCCTTTATCATGCTTGTCTCCCTGATGCGACCCCTTCCACTGACTACACTCCTGGTCTCCCACACCTGATTTTATCCCTGAGGGCCACCTGCCACACTAGATCCCTGTTGTACCCTTGTCCAAGACCCCCTCCACTCCACCCTGATGCTGCCCATGTTGGTTGTGTCCTTGCCCCATGTATTCCCTACCTGCATCCCAACCCCCTTCCCAATTTTTATCCCCTCTGCTCTGTATTAGCTCTCTCCTTACCTCTGGCTGCTATGTGCCTCCCCTAATCCATTCCCTTCCTCTCCACTTGATCTTCACCTCTCCCTCTGGGTAATACTGCCCTGACTGGATGCCCCCACACCACCTTTCCGTACCCTTCCCTTTTCTCTCCTCCCCCCCCCCCGAATCCTCTGACCCCTCTTCTGCCATCCCACCTCCACTACTCCTGTTACCATCCCTCGGGTTGACCCTTCATTTAGCCTCACTGCTAGTTCCCCCTCCAACACTACTATTGTGTTCCCCTGCTATCCCTGCGATTGTCCCTCCCCCCTCATGCTGCTTCAAGCTTGCTAGCACAGAGAACCTGTTCCTATCCTCCCTCCCATTATCCCAAGATGCCCCATTCCCCCATTCCTGCTACCTCAGTTCATCTTCTGCTCCCTTCCCTTTTCTTGACCTCTCTCCAACCTGTTGCCTTATGTCCTACCTGCTCCTTAGTGGTAGCCTGGTCTGCCCTCTGAATTATCCCCCTTTGTACTCCCCCTTGTTTTCCTTTTGCATCTAATGTGTAGGTCCTTTTGTCCTTTGGCCCCTGCTGTTCCCCCCCTGCTCCAACCTCCCCACCAGCTCAGCTCCCTTCTAGGCCTTTCACCCTCCTCCCTAAGTTGCCTCATCTGTCTACACACCATACAACCCCCTACCCTCTAAGCAATTCCCAAGAAGATTGGCACCCTACACCCATTGCAGCTTACCAACCTTCCTGGCTTCCCTTCCGGCCTGCCACTGTCACCCATTCCTCACTCCCTTGCCCATCTTCATGCCCCATGTCTCTCCATTGTACTTAATCCCCCACACTAGTTTACTCACACCCATGGGATTCCCCCCCCCCATCAGCTTACGGTTGCTTCCCTTTGGTATCCTTTGTCACCCTTTTTGTTTTGTATTATCTTGCCCAGAGTGGCCTGTGGCCTACTGTCCTCCCTGCTGATGCCACCTAGACAGATGCCACACTCCTGCTTCATGGCACTCAAGCTTCAGGGTCATTCACGCTTCAGGATCACTTGGTCCCCCTTGTAGTATAAGTGGATCCCAGCCCTGCTATTGGCTGGTCTGAGTCATGTGACCACCCCCTCCCTCCTGTGTAGTCTCACCCTCTCCCTTCCTCATTCAGCTTCTCCCCTCCTCCCAGCCCAAGACAAAATAATTTGCTTTGCAGCTGCACAGTTTAAATCCCACAGCACATACTGCCCTCTCAGTAAATGGTACTACAATACTAAAAGAAAACAATCAAACAAACAGCACAAAGCAAGTACTTCCCTTCAGCTCCTGCCTCTACTGGTCTTCAGCTCCAAGTGCATACCGTTATGGTAACTATTCTATATTCTTTGAGGATATCTCCTTCCATTGAGCCACATCATGGAATGATTCCCAAGCAGTACCAATGCAACGAGGGAGGAAGGAAGGATCTAAATACCCTGAGTAAGGAGGTCTAGCAGAACAGTAAGGCCAAATCCAGCATGTCTAGGAGAGAAAGTCCAGACCATAGTGTTTACTGAATTTATCAACAGTACTACAAGTAGCAGCAGCACAGATGTCGGCAGAGGACACATTGTAAAAACAAGCCAAGGAGGTAGCCACTCCATGGGTGGAGTGACATGGAAAGGACAAGGAAGCTGCTTACCTTGCTTCTGGTAACAGAAACTAATGCAGCAGGCCACCCATTTGGAAAGGACCTGCTTAGAAATAGGGCAGCCCACCCATCCTGGGGGCGAAAGCAACAAATAGCTGAGAGGATATTCTACAATCCTTAGTAAAATCAATGTACCAATGTGTAACTCCCCTGCAAATGGGGGTTCCCAAAAGACTTCCAGGAGCTTGCTTGAATGCTCCAAGCCTGAATGGTGTTTGGCATTTAAGCCATTTATCAGTGAGTGTTTTTAGAGCCTCTGGTACTGTCTCTTTAAGAGCTGTCTGCTTGCAGACATAATTAGTTTGTATGGGGGGACTGTGTGCTTCTCTGAGTACCACTCGAGCTGCTGCCAATTCACTTAATTTTTGCAGTCACTAGGAGTGCAAAGGAACCTATCTGAAAGATGTAACTGTTTACCAGAAATTATTTAGAGTAATAATGAAATTACAGTTTGTCTAACCTGCTTTCTTTGCAGTCAGAACTGTGTCTGCTAGTTCCCCATTCTAGTTTTGAACTGCTGAACTGGACCAATCAGTGTGGGGTAAGCTAGCTCTAAAATGGTGCCTTGGACGAATCAGAACTTGGACTCATAATCTGAGCCAGCCACAAGAGGATTGTATGGGCAGTGACTCTGGGAGATGTAGTTTAGACTTCAGTGCCTTTTTGGACCAACAGCAGCAGTCTATTGTGAGTGACAGCCAATCCAGTCAAGAACTGGGAGGAACTCAAAGGAAGGAGCCCTGTGCTTTTTCAGTGTGCAGTTTTAGTCAAAAAACGTGTGTAAGGCCCAGAGTTCCGGTCTGCAGCTTGTGTAACAGCTTGTTAGGACTGAATCCGTCCTGTGAAAGAATCAAAGGATCTCTGAAGAGTAGAAACCAGGCTCACCCTGTAGAAGACTGGAAGAATTGCTGAAAATTGCACTCGGTCTGTCAGGAACTGAATCTGCTGTGTGTTCTCCCGGTATTGTGCAGTAATTGCGATCGGGATACAGATGCAGCCTGCCTGGTATAGTACTTTCTTTTATATGGATGTGTGAAGAGGTTTGTGTACCTCAAGTGAGCCCTGCTGACATTGAAGGACCCTATCTTATTTGGAGGTCGTGGTACTAATTCAGGGTTGCTCCTGTTGAATTGCCACATTAAATCCAAATGGAATTACTGTACTGCTGACTGTTTAATTCTCCTTTCTCTGTGTGAAAGGGCCCCTACCAGCTGCCACGGTTTGGACTAGCCACTAGGGCTTGGGTACCCAGGGACAGTAACTGATAGGGATAGGCCTGTGCACAGAGCCATAGGTAGATTATTAGAGTGATAAGCTAATTAACCTGATTTCCCTGTCCTTGTTATATCCCCTAAATAAATCAGAGCTGCTTGTTTCAGCAAAGTTATACTGCCTGAGGTATTTGTCTATGTTAAAGTACTGTACTATGATTGTTGCACTGTATCTCATTTCATAGGAGGTCCCAGTGCGGAACCAGACCTGGGGTAAGTGTATACTGTGAAGGTAATTCTGATATATTGTGTGGGCCACTAGTGGGAAGAAAGGGGTTGCAGTGTCCCAGAGGGCTGTGACCAAGTTAGTTTAACTATTGCAAACCCTGACCTCTGGGTGGAGGCACCCGCCATTGGATCCAGGCCCTCAACCTGTTAGTGGCAAATCAGGCAGGGGTAGTAGCCCTGGGATAGCGCCATCTAGGGTTACATCTTGGAGGCTCACCGCTGGGATTGTGTGTCCTCTAGTGGCCATATTACGAACCACTGTTAAGAAAAAATGGGTACCCGACAGAAGTGGCTGTGCACCGGCTGGTGGAGTGGTGTACTGGGGAGGAGATCGACCCCAAAATGCTATGCTTATCCTGGACATCCCCTGGGTATCCATCACGGACACTGTGCAGGAGTACTTTCCAAGGTGGAAGGTTTACAAAACCCTGTGGTGGTGGGTCGGCATGCTAATCTGCTCACCCACACTTTCCTGGCCCTAGTAGAGTTTAAGGATCCCATAGATAGCTCCAAAGTGCCACAGACCATTACCCCAGAGGGCCCTCACTGCTTGGAGAGTGATAACTAAGGACAGTAAGACCTGGGGGAATCAGCCCCACCACTATCTGAAACTTTTGAGGAGAAATTTGCTGAATGGTTGCTGGGAGAGGGAAAACTGTGGAGGACTTGAAGAAACTATTCTTGCCACCTGGGAGTGTTCCTCCCCAACACCCTCTCCTGCTCCAGTGCCCGTAATGGTGGCTGAACCAATGCAGACTCCTATTTCTGCACCTGCCATTAGTCACGACTCTTACGAAGGTTGAGGATCTTCTCTGGCACCCTCCCACCCCCAAGGGGAGGATGACTGGGAGACCTGGATGAACTATGTTGCCCCAAGTGCTAGAATGGCAATGCCCGGAAGGTAAAAGCGAAAGAGGGTTAGTGAGAGCCTCCGAGGTCCTGCCCTGGCTACCATCCGCATGCTAAGCGGGCCAGTAACCCTGAAGCGACTGCACAGGCCTATCTTGAGGCCTTGGAGAATGTGTAGGGAGCCCAGATTCTGATGAGGACCTATGGTGGAGAGTAAGAGATGCACAACAGTACCAAGGGAGTTGTTGTCTGTGTATGTATCTCGGCTGGAAAAATTGTTGCAAGAATGCCTCAGAAAAGGTAGTTTGCCAGCGATTGAACTGGACCGAACCAGGCTGGACAGGATCCATAAGTCTGCCCCCTTCTCAGAACTGCTGTTGCTTCAGTTACGCCTGGCAGATCGACTGGAATCCCCACCCTCCTATGATGAGTTAATGAGAGAAATTCGAGGAGTTGAGAAAAGGCGACCTCGGGAGGACCTGCACCAATAGCTGCGGCTCGACCGAGTGACTGAGGTGACCCATCAAGTGAAGTTCAGGGGCAGAGGTTGGCAGTCAATGAGTGCTCTGACAAGGAAAAGATATGTCACAATGGGGCGAACTGTTGAGAGAGATCCAGAATTCAAAAACAGTCCCTTTATGAAGGCCACGCCTGCAAGTACAGGCCCTGACCTATATCCGACTGCATCTGCTATGGGGTGTGGGGTACCCACCCATGTATCTCCTGCTGATAACAGCTCCGAACTCGATTCCTTGACCATGGAAGTGGAGAAACTGACAAGATGTCTCCAAATGCTTATCACGCCGCAGACAGAGATGGCACCAAGGTTTCCAGTTAGTAATACCCCGCCCTGGCTCCCAGTGTGGCGCCTCGGCCAGCTCAAACTCAAAAAGTATGTTTGCTATAATTGTGGGAAAGATGGGCACATGAAAGGGAATGCCAGTCCCCAAAAGACACTGACAAAGTTGCATATAGGCTACAAGGAGAGCTTGGAGAAGAAATCAGTGGTTAAGAGGTGCACGACATGATCCCAGTGAGGGCACCAAAATGCTAATTCACGCCTTTGTGGCAAGGTCAGTTGCCAGGCCCCACTACCGCCGCTCCAGACTGGTCCAGAATAGTGGGTCCTCCATGGAGACCACTGTAAAGGTGAACGGAGTGTCTACAAGAGCTATATTAGACAGTGGCTCCCAAGTGACAATTATGTTCCAAGATTGGTATCAGAAGCATTTGTCAGGCGTGCCCTTACAACCATTAGAAGGACTGCATGTATGGGGTTAAGTGAAAAGGCTACCCTATTCGGGTATATCCAATTTGGCTGTCTTTCCCACCTCCGTGGCTGGAGTGACCGAACAAGTAGAGACCCTAGCCTTAGTGTGTCCCCCCACTGGACTGTATGATGGTGTCCCTTTGTTGATTGGAACAAATGCTCATATGTTCGGAAGGCTGGCACAGTTGTGTTATGAAAAACAGGGGTCAAAGACTAGTAGAGCTTTAAGAGTTCCGGCTTAATTAAGAAGGCCTATGAGGCACAGAGAGATGCTGAAAAAACAGAACCAGAGGAACCAGTCGGAATTGTATGGAAGAAGGATCCTGAGTCTCTGATCCTGGCGCCAAATGCCCAGTGTACCTTACAGGAGAGGTCCGTATCAGAAAGGATGTTAAGAATAAAATATTAATGTTGGATGCACCAGGCGATGGAAAATTGCCAGAGGGACTGCTGGTCAAGCCTAGTATTTTGCCCGCTAGAGCCCATGCTTATGCCAGAAGGGTAATGGTCCAAGTTCATAATGTGTCTGAAAGAGACATTCGAGTAAACAGAGGTTGCATCCTGGCTAATGTGCATTGTGCAGACACTGCAGTGCTACCCAGCAGCAAGAGTTCAGGAAGAATGACAGAGTAACGCTGACTTGTTTGATTTCGCGACTCCCGCTGCCAGCTGAATGGAAAGTGAAGATCAGTGAGAAGCTTGCCCAGAGAGACCAGGTGTTTTCTTTAAAGGAATGGGATGTAGGATGCGTGCAAGGAGCTGAGCAAATATCCGCTGCATGACGGAAGACCATTTCGTGAGAGGTCTCGACGCCTGGCACCTGCTGACATAGATGATGTGAGACGGCATCTGCAAGAGATGTTAGCTGCTGGTGTAATACAAGAATCCAGAAGCCCTTATGCTTCCCCATTGTGGTAGTGAGGAAAAGAATGGAACAGTAAGGATGTGTGTGGATTATCGCACCTTAAACGCGGACTATCCTGATCAGTACACAATGCCCCGCATTCAGGATGCTTTGGACTGCCTAAACGGGAGCAAGTGGTTCTCTGTGCTGGATCTCCGCAGTGGGTACTATCAGATCCCGATGGCACCAGAGGACCGTGAAAGACAGCCTTTATCTGTCCGCTGGCTTCTATGAATGCATGAGGATGCCTCAAGGATTTCAGGTGCCCCAGCCACTTTTCAACGATTGATGGAGCTGCAGTGGGGACATGAACTTACTAAGTGCCTGGTATACCTAGATGATGTTATTGTGTTTGGCAGCTCACTGGAGGAACATGAGAGCAGATTATTTAAGGTATTGGACCGACTGGAGGACTTTGGCCTTAAACTGTCCATTGATAAGTGTCAATTTTTTCAAACATCAGTAAAGTATGTGGGACACATAGTATCCACCGAGGGAATAGAGACCGACCCAAGTAAAGTTGAGGCCTTGACCACCTGGCCACAACCCAAAAATCTAAAAGAACTGCAAAGATTCATGGGATTCTGTGGTTATTATCGGCGCTTTATCAAGGACTATTCAAGAGTGATCCGCCCTTTACTTAACCTTACTCAAGGGTATCCCCCAACCCACAAAAAATACCAAAAGTCAGCGTCCCTCAAGACTGAAAGAGTGTATTTTCATCCGAGTGAAGTATTTGGGGCCCGCTGGACTCCTGATTGTGAGACTGCTTTTCATGAGATCATATATCAACTTACCCATGCTCCAGTGCTGGCCTATGCCGATCCAAGAAAACCTTACGTCCTGCACACTGATGCTAGCTTGCAAGGGTTGGGGGCTGTGTTGTACCAAGAGCACGAGAATGGCCTGAGACCAGTGGCCTTTGCCAGTAGAAGCCTGACCCCATCCGAAAAGAACTATCCTGTACATAAGTTAGAGTTCCTAGCTTTGAAGTGGGCTATTGTTGACCAATTCCATGAGTACTTGTATGGGGCTAAAATACTAGTAAAACTGACAATAATCCTTTGACCTATGTGCAGACCTCAGCTAAGTTGGATGCCACTGGCCATAGGTGCTTTCTGCATTATCTACATATGACTATGCTCGAATACCGAGCAGGTCTGAACCACATAGATGCTGATGCTCTCTCCGGAGGCCTGTTCCCCAGAATGATTGGGTCCGATTGGCAGAACCTGACATTCGGGCACTCTGCCGGAAGTTTGACAGGAGGAACAAATGTCCACGGACGAGTGGACTGCATGGTGGATTGCTTGGGAGCCTCCTGAGAATTGCATACCTGCTGCTTATTGCCACTTTTCTGCAATAGACATTGGTGCACTGCCTCAGCTGGACAATGACAGTATTCGGCGGGCTCAATCCCGCGATCCCATGATCAAAGCAGCTTTAGAAGCCCTCTATGCAGGAAAGATGTGTCCAAATTACGCTCCACTGATTTGAGAACTGCACTGTTATACAAAGAAGGTCCTAAGTTGAAACTGATCAATAAACTGTTATACAGAGAAACAGTAGACAGAGGGGACAAGTAGACAAACAACAACTAGTGCTGCCCACTGCCTTCGAGACTCAGTACTGAGGTCCTTGCACAACCACATGGGGCACCTTGGTATAGACAGAACACTTGACTTGGTGAGATCCAGATTCTATTGGCCTAAGATGGGGCTGATGTGGAACAACACATTCGAACTTGTAGTCGCTGCTTACAGAGAAAGCTTTGCCCCAGAGGGCTGCCCCTTGTTAACATCACCACCAGTGCACCCATGGAGCTGGTCTGTATTGATTTTCTAAGTTTGGAGTCAGATCAAAGAAATATCAGTAATGTGCTGGTGGTCACTGACCATTTCACGAGATATGCCCAAGCTTTCCCACCAAAGACCAGAAAGCATCCACTGTGGCCAAAGTACTTGTAGAAAACTTTTGTTCACTATGGGGCTCCACAAAGAATCCATTCTGATCAAGGAGAGACTTTGAGAGTCGTCTGATCAAAGAGATGCTTTCTCTGTGGGGAGTCACGAAAGTCAGAACCTCCTTACCACCCCCAGGGGACCCACAGCCTGAACGTTTCAACCGCACTTTGCTAGATATGCTAGGCACCCTGCACCCAAAGGACAAGCCTAGATGGAGCCAACAAATTAGCACCCTGGTACATGCTTATAACTGCACCAAAAGTGATGCCACTGGATTCTCCCCTACCGCCTGATGTTTGGAAGAGAAGCTCGACTACCAGTAGATGTGTGTTTTGGGGTCTCTCTGATGGGGTTCAGGCTGACAACTATTTACAGTATGTGCAAAGTTAAAGGCCCAGCTAACTCATGCGTACCAACTGGCTCAAACCATGGCTGCCAAAAGAAATCTGGCCAACAAAGAAAGGTATGATAAAAGGTGAAAGCACAGGAACTCCAGGAGGAGATCGGTATTGCTAAGAAATCTGGGATTGCATGGCAAGCACAAGATTGCTGACAGATGGCACCATCTCCTCACATTGTAGTGGGCAAACTAGATGATCTGCCAGTGTACAAAGTAAGGCCTGAGAATAATTCAAAAGATGTAAAACAATGCATAGAAATCATTTACTGCCCATTGGACAAATCTTAATTGAGTCTGAGCCCCTAGAAGATGCCCCTCTGGACCAGTGACTAGAGCTGCTGCTAAGAAAAGATCAAGAAAGTCTGCACCTACAGAAGCAAAGTTAAAGTGTTCCTCTCCACAAGTCCCAGTTGAGCATGACTGTCAGTCCATATCGGAAGAAAGTGAGTGACTTTGAATACTATCCTTCTTACGAACTGAGTCAATTGTTTCGGGCAATCCCTAGTTAATACTGGAGACAAAGCTGGGCCTTCTGGACTGTTTAAGCCCCAGCTTCATCCCTGGAGCCAATGCTCCCAGAAAGTGAAGTGCAAAGCATCAGATCAGATGAAATGGAATCATTGTGCATGGTTGAACTGTTTGAGCTTTCAGGGAGGAAAATGATAGATTGGGGCAGACTGGTGATACACCGAACAAGAAGAGTATTTTGAGTGCCCTGACAGTCCACTGCCAGTGTCCGAAAGCTCTCCATCACGAGCCAAATGTTGTGGACTCAGAAACTGTAACTCCTGGAGCTGAAAGTGCCCCAAGTTCTAGCCTCTCTACCCCCATGGAGACTCCCTGACAAGTGTGGACAATGCTGAAAATGAGGCTCAGAGTGCAGAGACTGTAACAGTTCCCCTAGAAAGACTGGTCGAGCTGTAAAGCCTGTGGTGCACCTCAGTTATGATTCCCTTGGGAGGCCTGTGGATTTGCCTCTCAATGTTGTCCATAAAGGAGTGTATGTGTCCCCGAGCTCACTGCCCAAACTGAGCATCAGTGCTAACTCCAAGTTACTTGTGTTGCCCTCTAAGTATGGTGCCCTGCCCCATCCAGCCCCAAGGTAACTGATAGGAAGGGCCCCTCTTCTCAGGTTTCATGTACAAGAGGTAATAACTTGAGTTATGGTACAATGTGTATGTAATACTGTGTAAAGAGTGACGTACTGCAATGTTTCAGAAATGTGTTCTTGGTAAAATGATATATTGACTGATGATTACATGTGCGAGCCTAATGCAAATGTATATGGTTGCAGTTGAAACTTATGGAGTACTTGCAGCGGACGTCAAGCTTTCCAGGCCAGGAAGGTGTAACCCCTGCAAATGGGGGTTCCCAAAAGACTTCAGGAGCTTGCTTGAATGCTCCAAGCCTGAATGGTGTTTGGCATTTAAGCCATTTATCAGTGAGTGTTTTAGAGCCTCTGGTACTGTCTCTTTAAGAGCTGTCTGCTTGCAGACATAATTAATTGTATGGGGGACTGTGTGCTTCTCTGAGTACCACTCGAGCTGCTGCCAATTCACTTAATTTTTGCAGTCACTAGGAGTGCAAAGGGAACCTATCTGAAAGATGTAACTGTTTACCAGAAATTATTTAGAGTAATAATGAAATTACAGTTTGTCTAACCTGCTTTCTTTGCAGTCAGAACTGTGTCTGCTAGTTCCCCATTCTAGTTTTGAACTGCTGAACTGGACCAATCAGTGTGGGGTAAGCTAGCTCTAAAATGGTGCCTTGGACGAATCAGAACTTGGACTCATAATCTGAGCCAGCCACAAGAGGATTGTATGGGCAGTGACTCTGGGAGATGTAGTTTAGACTTCAGTGCCTTTTTGGACCAACAGCAGCAGT
Source organism: Neoceratodus forsteri (assembly GCA_016271365.2). Taxonomy (NCBI): domain Eukaryota; kingdom Metazoa; phylum Chordata; order Ceratodontiformes; family Ceratodontidae; genus Neoceratodus; species Neoceratodus forsteri. The sequence continues at coordinate 1,558,770,022 of CM057455.1, forward strand.
CTATTGTGAGTGACAGCCAATCCAGTCAAGAACTGGGAGGAACTCAAAGGAAGGAGCCCTGTGCTTTTTCAGTGTGCAGTTTTAGTCAAAAAACGTGTGTAAGGCCCAGAGTTCCGGTCTGCAGCTTGTGTAACAGCTTGTTAGGACTGAATCCGTCCTGTGAAAGAATCAAAGGATCTCTGAAGAGTAGAAACCAGGCTCACCCTGTAGAAGACTGGAAGAATTGCTGAAAATTGACTCGGTCTGTCAGAACTGAATCTGCTGTGTGTTCTCCCGGTATTGTGCAGTAATTGCGATCGGGATACAGATGCAGCCTGCCTGGTATAGTACTTTCTTTTATATGGATGTGTGAAGAGGTTTGTGTACCTCAAGTGAGCCCTGTTGACATTGAAGGACCCTATCTTATTTGGAGGTCGTGAGTACTAATTCAGGGTTGCTCCTGTTGAATTGCCACATTAAATCCAAATGGAATTACTGTACTGCTGACTGTTTAATTCTCCTTTCTCTGTGTGAAAGGCCCCTACCAGCTGCCACGGTTTGGACTAGCCACTAGGGCTTGGGTACCCAGGGACAGTAACTGATAGGGATAGGCCTGTGCACAGAGCCATAGGTAGATTATTAGAGTGATAAGCTAATTAACCTGATTTCCCCCTGTCCTTGTTATATCCCTAAATAAATCAGAGCTGCTTGTTTCTAAAGTTATACTGCCTGAGGTATTTGTCTATGTTAAAGTACTGTACTGTGATTGTTGCACTGTATCTCATTTCACAGGAGGTCCCAGTGCGGAACCAGACCTGGGGGTAAGTGTATACTGTGAAGGTAATTCTGATATATTGTGTGGGCCACTAGTGGGAAGAAAGGGGTTGCAGTGTCCCAGAGGGCTGTGACCAAGTTAGTTTAACTATTGCAAACCCTGACCTCTGGGTGGAGGCACCCGCCATTGGATCCAGGCCCCTCAACCTGTTAGTGGCAAATCAGGCAGGGGTAGTAGCCCCTGGGATAGCGCCATCTAGGGGTTACAAATGCAACATTTGATGGACATCAAACATGTGCAGACGGTGTTCCCCATTACATGTTGGAGTCAAAAAGTAAACCAGACGTTCAATAGTCTGATACAGTGTTCACTCAGAAATTACCGTCACGGAAAATGAGGATTGGTATGCATGGTAACTTGATCCTTGTGGAAAACAAGATAAGGAGCCTCGGCAACCATAGCCTGCAATTCAGAAATGCATCTAGCAGACATCATAACCACAAGGAACAGTGTCTTCCAAGGGAGGAAGTGCAGCTCACAAGTAGCAACAGGCCCGAAGGGAGGCACAGAAAGGGTCTCCAGAACCATATTACTGCACCCAAATGAACCTTTAGCAAGGAAAATGGACGCCCACAGCTGGAAGGGAGAGGAGGTAGACCATAACTTTATTGACTGGACATGTAAAGGGGTCCATCCGAGGGGCAGTACACCAAACTGTAAAATGTTTCCATTTCTGCGAGAAGGTGCATCTTTTAGATGACTTATGAGCTGCCAGCAGAACAGATTTATTTTTTAATTTTTTTATTTATTAAAATCTCGGATTACAAATACCTTTGAGCAGAAACTGCTCGTTTACAAAGGTTCCACGTCAAAGGATGAGGGTCAACATACATACAAAGGTAGTAAAAGAATGCACAATAAACAACCAAAACAACTAAAAGAAAAAATAAAGATACTCAGTTATAACATACTTTGAGATAATATTCATATAACGAGCAGCTTGAGTAGGCAGCTGGCTGCGGTAACAATAAGAGATAGAGGGCACCATAGGCAGTTAGTATTGCAGGCGTGTGACCGGAGAGAAGTTTGGCAGGCTAATGGGCCACTGTCCGATGGTGGTGGAAAATGTCTTGTACCAGTGGAGATGCGAAGCAGGAAAGGAGTCACAAGGAAGGCCCGGTGCCAGAGGGAATGAGACTGGGAAAGGGCGGGCTGTGAGACATGAGTGAGCTGGGAGGTGTTTAGAGAGACCTCTGTTCAGAGAAGCAGTTGCATTGAGTGGTAGAGGTGAGGTAAAGTTTGAGATTCCTTTTGAAGGGTCCAAGTGTAGAAGAGGAAAGTGCTTCTTTATTGAGGGAATTGAACCATTGAGCGGCTCTATAGATAAAGGACCGCTGACCCATGGAGATTTATTTATTTATTAAAGCGTTTCACCAGGAAAAAACATACTGAGCACAAAATAGCTTGTTTCCAGATGTGTCCTGGGGGGAAGGGGAGAGGGAAAGCACAAGAACATTCTAAAAAGATATATACAATTGCACAGACTGACATACAAAGAAATATAATGAGTACAGAGGTGGATTAAATATACAGAATGTAACAGAATTGCATAGGTATATACAATACGTGCAATATACAGTGGTAGCAGTTAGATATCCTGAGTTTATACAATGTTTAAGTAGGTGAATACAATAAGTGCAAAATATAGTCATGGTAGTTTGGACCTAGGGGAACAGAGGGAGGGAGGGTCAGCGTACACTTAAGGACAGTGGCAGGAGGAAGAGGTGTGGGATCGGAGAAGAGATTAGTGAGGGTTTTGAAGAGGCTGAGCAAATGTTTAAGGGAGGAGAATTCCAGAGTTTAGGAAAGCGGAAAAAGAAGGCTGATTGACTGGCGAGAGATTTACGAGAAGGGAGCTTGATGGAGCGATACCCAGAGTTTCGGAGGGAATAGGAGGAGAGGGTGGATGGAGAGAGTAGGGAGTAGAGATAGGGGGGCAGGGAGGATAGCCAGAGTTTGGAAGTAAAGGAGGCACAGAGGGACAGATGGCAATCCTCCAGGGAAGGGAGTGAAAGAGCCAAGTAGAGAGCACAGTGGTGGGTGCAGGTAGGGCAGTTAACAGCAAAGCGGCAGAAGGAGTGGAAGAGGGGAGCCAGTCTGGCCAGGGGGGATTTAGGGGCAGCACCATAGACAATATTGCCATAGTCAGTGATAGGGAGAATCATCATGGTAAGGCTGTCTCGGCAAGCAGGGAGGGAGATACAGCTCTTATGCCTAAAGAGGGCAACCAGTTTAGGATGGAGCTTTTTATGATTGATATCTACGTGCTGGGAGAAATGGAGGTGACGGTCAAGCCAGATGCCAAGGTATTTTAAGGCAGGTACGTCATCAATTGGGATATCATCTAGGGTATGGAAGGAAGGGAGGGACGGGAATTTAGAGAGCCTTGGTCTCATGCCAAAGAACAAAGAGACCGTCTTTTTGGCATTTAGAGATAACTGATTTGACTGAAACCATTTCTGGACTGAGTCGAAATTAGGTTGGAGTTTGGATACTAGCTCAGCTGGCGAAGAACCGGAGGCAAATAGGGCAGTGTCGACTGCGTACATGTGTATGGACGCAGATGAGCAGGCAGAGGGGAGGTCATTTAGAAATATGGAGAATAAAAGTGGACCAAGTAAGGAGTCTTGGGGACTTCAGTGGTAATGGTGTTGGGGGGTATGGCTCCTCTTAGCCTCACACATTGAGATATCCCTGTGAGGTAGGAGCTGAAGGGGTGGCGGGGACTGAAAGACCAGCTGGACTGAGTTTGTGGAGTAGGAGTGAGTGAGAGATGGTGCTGAATGCTTTTACTAAATCAACGAAAATGGTGGCAGTGAGAAGACCCTGGTCTACAGCAGTATGGATGGAGTCTGTTAGTCGGAGGAGGGGGGGAAGGAGGTGGAATGGAATTTTTGAAAGCCAGACTGGAAAGGAGTGAAAAGGGAAGAGGAATCAAGGGAAGGAGAAAGTTGGGATAGCACTATGTGTTCTTGGAGTTTGGAGAGGGTAGGGAGGAGGGATATAGGCTGGACGTTATCAGGAGAGGAGTCGCTGCCACCTTTATGGAGGGGAATGTCACTAGCGTGCTTCCAAGATGACGAAACAGAGACCACAGAGAAGGAGAGACTTAGTAAGGAGGCAACAGGAGAGGTAATGGCAGGGGCAGAGAGGTGTAGGAGTTTAGGGTTAAGCCCATTAGGGCTGCTGCTTTGTAAGGGGTTGAGGGCTAGAAGGGCACTCAGGGAAGAGGATGGGGAAACAGGATAAAAGAAGAAAGGAGGAGAAGAGGTGGGGGAGGGGATAAGGGAGGGGGGTTGGGGTGGGGATGTTAAAAGAGGAAGGGAGGAGAGGAGGGTAGAAGCACAAGTGGTGAAATAAGTCTAGAAGGCAGTGGCCACAGATGGAGGGTCAGAGGCTGTGGAGGTCCCTAAATTTAGTAAGGGGGACAGACTGGGTTGGGAGGAGAGAATAGCGTATGGATAACTTTTCAAAACTTCGAGGGGTGACGCAATTTGTTCTGGAAAGATGACAAAAACTCAGCTTTGGCTAACCTAGTGGCCCTGGTGCAAGAATTGCTCAAGGTGCAATACCTGTGTAGGTCAGCAGGAGAGCAGGAGACCTTATAGGATTTCCATGCCAGGTCACGAGCATACTGGCAAGCCATAAGTTCAGCTGAGATCCAGGGAAGGTGGGAGCCTCTGACCCTGATTTTGCGTAGGGAGGCATGCTGATCCCATATCATTATGAATTTGGTATGGAAGTAACCGAGGGCTGTTTTAATGTCAGTGGCATTGGAGATTGGTGACCAGTCAGTAGACTCTAGATTAGCATGGAGGGTGGATAGGTCTAGAAATTGGAAGGAGCAGATGTGGATAATTTCAGGGGTACTTTGGGGTGGTGAATTTTTCCACACACAGTATACTATGTGGTGGTCACTGAGTGCATCAGGGAAGGGTACCTGCATCAATGATGCAGTGCGGATGGTTGGCAAGGACCCAGTCCAGGACAGTGGTTTTGTGATTTCAGGTTTAGGCAGGTCAGGGTGGAGATGAGTTAAGTCAGATGCAGGGATTTTACATTTTGGCAGAACTTAGCATTTGGAGGTGAGAGCCAATTGATATTGAAATTGCTCAGGATGATGAGATCCTCAGAAGGGGTGAGGGCAGTTATGGTAGTCAGGAGCTCAGAGATCAGTGTGGCGGATAGGACTGGGCAGCAGTAGACACCTGCCACACAGATTGGTAGAGAGAAAGGGATAGAGAGTTTGAGTACCAGGAACTCATATACAGCAGGGGTGGACACAGATAGTACTGTGGAAAACTGAATAGAGGAGGAGAAGCAGACAGCAATACCACTGCCCTTTTTTGGTGGTCTTGGCAAGTGAGGGTGAACCCTGAGATTGTGATGGCAGAGTCCAGAATTTTGGGGGACAGCCAGGACTCAGAAACAATGAGGACATCAGGTACGAGAGAGGTGATGAGAGGTTGAAGCAGGTCTATTTTTGGAAGAAGACTGCAGATATTAATAAGGGCCACCCAGAGCCCTTTGGGAAGATCGGAGGGAAGCACATGGACTGGGCCAGGGCTGGGCTCGACATCACTGCCCATAAGGAATAAGAGAGGAATAAGTGTTTGATTGAGAAAATGGGACGCTGAAGGCGGCAAGGAGGCATGAAGGAAAGGGTAAGAGGGTGAGGATGAGAGGAGAGTCTGAAATGCATAAAATGGAGCCAGGAAGAGATGGATGGAAGGAGAGAGGCACCTGGGCACCAAGGGGAGTGGGAAAGGGGAAGGAGGCTGGAGGAGGAGGAGAGGGTAGAGGATGGAGTCAGAGTAGGGGGAGAGGGCTGGCTGGATATAGTAGTGGTGGGTAAGAACAGAGGCAGGAGGGAGTGGGGTGTTAGGAAGTAGGCAGAAGGATAGTAGGACAAATGGAAAGAGGTTGCAGGGATGCATAGTTGGGGTAGGTAAAGGGAGATAGTAGAAGAGGAGGTAGAGGAGTGGCTAATGTAAGGGTGGAGAGGGGAGGATAATTGGACAGAGAAGGAGCAGGGTAGTAAGACTGGGGTGCAAAGATGGAGGGGGGAATTAATTATACAGTGAAGGAGCAGGAAGGTGAGGTTGGAGGAGGGGGAAGTTAATTGGACAGAGAAGGAGCAGGGAAGTTAAGATTGGGGTGCAAAGGTGGAATGGGGAAGTTAATTAGAGAGGGAGCAGGAAAGTAAGGCTGGAGGAGGGGGAGAAGAGCAGAGTATGAACAAGAATTGACAGACGAAGATATTTGGAGAGTTTAAAGCTCTTATCCTTGATCATGGCTGAGGGGTTTCTACTACTGACTAGGGAGCTCACACAGAACCTTGTCAGAACTGCACAATTCACTTTCTTTTAGAATACACAGGTCTTGAAGTAACATGAGCAAAAAGGTGCGTGCAGCAGCGAGAGAAGGGTTGTGCCACCTGGAGAAGTCAGTAATTAGGTGCAGGGGGGAACAGAGTAGAGCAGAATAGGTGATACCAAGAGCAGCAAAAAAGAGGGGGGGGCACTAGTAGATGATATCAGCTGAAATCAAGTATTGGTGGTATGGACTAGTGGTGAGAGCTGCAGACAATGGGCAGGCCAGGCAATGGGTGGGCCAGACAACAGCAGCCAGAGGTTGAAATCCTAAGGTGTGGGAAACACAGGTTACTCACCTATAATAGTAGTTCTAGGAGTGGTATATGTTGTTCATCCACACTTTCTGTCAGATCGCCTTCCCCTTTAAGAGGTGCCGGAACGTCTTCAAGCTGGCTCCTCCCACCCACCCAGGTGGTAAAACTCTCGGCTCCACCCCATGACGCCAAATCTTACCTGCTGGAAGCAGAGGTGTGCGTCAAAGCTGGGAAGGTTTGGTGGGTCAGTGTGGATGAACAACATATACCACTCCAAGAAAGTACAGTTACGTAAAATTTTACCATAACAGTAGATATTCGAGGAATGCCCCTTGCAGCAAGTCATTACTTTTGGAAGTTCCCAGCAGACGGCACTGTGACATGGCAGCTCTTCTAGCAGTTTTCACCAGGGACTGCCCAGCGATGACCTAATCTTCCTGCTTCCTATATAAGTGTGTGTGGTCCCTGGTATCCTCAGTTCCCCCACCGGATTCAGCTCACAAAGCGAGGACTAAGGGGAAGCAGAGGTACTAAGGAGTCCTAACCCAAAGTCACTGGACCAGAATTTGCTCTCTTAGAGAAGGAGGGAGACGGAGGGTGGGATCGTACTTACTGCAAGAGACATTCCTCGAAGATCTACTGTTAGGTAAGATTTCACATAACTGTACTATCTTCCACGGAATGGTCTCTTGCAGTAAGCCATTACTTTTGGGAGAATCTCAAGCAGTTATGTCCATGTGGGAGGACAAGTATGATAGGAGACCTTGTAGGACTGCACGGCCGAAGGCCATCCAACGTCGTGAGGCAATATCAAGATTGTAATGCCTTGTGAAAGTATTGATTGTGGGCCAGGTAGTTGCATTGCAGATATCTGAAACGGAGGCTCCTGTAAAGCAAGCCACAGAAGTGGCTATAACTCTAGTAAGTCCAAGTAAATTTTTGTTGTACTTTTTGTAACAAAGGGTAATACAATTCACCAACCATGAAGAAAGGGTTCACTTATCAACAGGAAGCCCATCTCTGCCAGAGGCAAAGGTGACGAATAATTGAGACATTGTCCTAATCGACGGAGTACGATTAGTGCAATAATGTAGAATACGCTGGACGTCTAAAGTATATAATAGATGTTCCCCCTGATTGGAGTAATCAGGGTAGTAGACCGGTAACTCCAAAGATTGGTTTAAGTATGTTCAGAGACTACTTTAGGAAGGAAGGAAGGGCTGGTATGAAGGACCACCCCAACCAGGAGGAAAATCAAGTGAGGTTCCTTACACATGAGGGCATGAAGCTCAGAAATACGTCGAGCAGAAATGACAGCTGCAGAAATAGGGTTTTTGATTAAATAAAAAATGGAGGTCCCAAATGGCCACTGGCTCTACAGGCTCACGGGTCAATTCTTTTATCATAAAATTGAGAAGCCACGGTGGAGTGGGTTTTCTAATAGGAAGGTTAATATGGAACTTTTCTTTCAAATGCATCTTAGCTAGATGATGTTGGTACAGTAACGTGCCAACCAGAGATTCATGGAAGGTCAAGATGGCAGCAGAGTGGACTTCAATGGAAGAATAACTGAAACTGGACTCAGATCATGAGGCCAGGTAGTACAGAACCTTCATCAGTGGACAAGAGTAAGTGTCCAAAGATCGAGAGGTAGACCATATGGAAAAGCGTTTCCATTTGGAATTGTATATTGCTCTGGTTGTTGACATACAGGAGGCCAGGAGAATATAGGCAACTGGAGAGGGCACTGGTAGACTAGCTATGAAAATGTCAGCAGGGGCCCAGCATGAAGGCATAGAGCCGTCAGATAGGGATGGAAGAGGTTCTTTAATGTCTAGTCAAGAGTTTGAAGAGTGGAGCACCTTCTTGAGTGCTGAGGCAGAACACCACTGAAGTGTTGTCTGATTGGATCAGCAATGGCAGGCAGTCACAGGCAGTTGGAATGCCGGAAGGGTTAAGAGGAATGCCTTCAGTTCTAGTGGATTGATGTGAGGCTGAGGGAGAGAAGTGGCCCACGTGCCCTGTGTCCGAAAAAGAATCAGAGGCGCACTCCCTCCCATCGGGGAAGCATTCGTGGTGAACATCTGTGTGGGAGGGAGGGACTGAAAAGGAATTTCTTGTTCATAAATTGGTTTCGATTGACCATCAAGGCCGACGGCAGGGAAGGAGTGACTCTGAAGTGGCCTTAAATTTTTTCTTGTTCTTTGAGACTATAGATTCTGGAGGATTCACAGAAGAGGTCTCATAGGAAGACTGGTGAGGGCTACCATAGGGGCAGTAGTGAGCATGTGACCCAGAAGGCACAGCAGTTATCTAACTGTGACTACTTTCTAAGTCTGTATGTGTGACGCCAGAGACAAGGGTGTGGCATGCTGGATGGCTGGGTGGTGAGTTCTGGCTGAGACTGTATCTAGGACAACTCTAATGTATTGGGACAGAGTCAGTCAGTGTGGACTATGGCCAATTGACTGTAATCCCTAGAGCGTGAAAATATTTGCAGGGTAGCCTCTGGGTGAGAAAACAAAGCTGTTGTGCTTTGATAAGCCAGCTATCTAGATATGGGAAGATAAAGTATCCTTTCCCTCTTATAGCTGTTACAACTACCTCTAGGCATTTGATGAACACACTCGGGGCCGAGGAGAGGCCAAACCTGAGTGCTTGAAACTGATAGTGTTAACCTAGCAGGTAGAGATGATGAAACCTGAGATGAGCAGGAAGGATGCAAGCAGGCACCCTTCATATCTAGGGTACAAAGTCAATCTTATTGTATTTGGCATAGGCATGATGGGCATCATCAAGGGCATCATGCAAAACCATTTGTACTGGATAGAAAGGTTCAGATTTCTAAGGTCCCGTATCGGACCGATGTCTCCAGGTCATTTGGGTACCCGAATGAAGTGGAAGTAGAATCCCAGGTGAGGGGGTACTGGAGAAACTGCATGCATCACCAGTAGAGCCCTCAAACTCTCTGAAAGGATAGATATATGATCTGAGGATTATAATGAATATGACGGGGAGGACGAGGGGGACCTGGAGATAAACTCCAGAGTGTGACCCCTCTGTATAATCTGGAGTACCCATTCAATGAAGTGATCATGTGCCCGGCCTATAAATGGAGGGCAAGACGAACACCCACAGCCTCAGAAACTGGGTCTAGAAGGGGTGGGGAAAAGAAAAACCCTAGTGAGTCACTAGGCATCGGGCAGCCAAGCTCCCCCCAGGAGGGTGGGGGCAGGAGCCACGGGCAGCACAGGTGTTGCCTCATGTGGGTTGAGTACAACCTCTAGAGCTGCCAGTATTGTCTCGTAGGGAGAAGACTGAGTACGGTGGGTTGTATGCGGAGTATGGCGCATGCCATGAACCGTATGTAAAGTTCTCCCTGATGCCTGTAAATCATCCAGTAAAATTTGAGTACCTAGCCTGAAGAACTTGGGCCCGGTAAAAAGAGGCCTTATGTATTTTATGTTGCACATCAGGCGTAAGTCCTGAAAAGTGGAGCCAGGTATGGCGTTGCAAAGAAATGTCAATAGCTGACAGTCAGGCCGATATGCCGCCAGCATCAGATCCCAACCTGGGTAGGTGACAGGAATTAGCAGTACTAGTTTAATATAGTAGTCAATAATCACTCCCTATTCAGGTGAAGGAGGGAGGTGAGTGATAAGCTCAATGGCAGATGACCCAAGGTTATGGTGATATTTTAATCATATGACCCGTAAAAATTGGAACTCTGATATTCATGGAACTGGAGAAGAAAAAGCCAGTGTCTCCAGAGAGTCAAGTCTTCAGGATTTTTTATAAGGTGGTAGAGAGCTCAAGTGATAATGAGTGGCAGAACAGAGTCCACTTCCAGGATGGCTGGAAAGGAAGGGAGGAACCACAGGAGCAGGATAAATATGATCCACCTTATGTGGAACAGCTGAGATAGCAGAAGGCTGATGCACATCAAGGCAGCCAGCATGGCCTTCTGGTAAGTTTTTATTTGGTGGGGAAACCACCAAAAATAGCCTCTCCTCTAGCAGATCAAGGTAGCTTGCCATACCCCTTGTTTGTCATGTTTTTGTGATGGAGAATCCCATGACTTTCTATATTTGTATCATCATTTCGTAGAATGAAAGGTCTTCAGGAGGGGGTGCTGTGGAGTCCAGGCAGGCCATCAGTAAAGGACTAGATTTCTGAAAAAGGGAGACTGAGGAAGAAATTCCAGCCCTTGGAAATCGTCAAGGTCAAGGCCACCAGTGAGGTTAAACCGGGAGCTCTTGTTGATCTGAGAAATAGTCTTCCACATAAGGAGGAAGTGACCAGGGTGGAAATGGATCCTGGTCATCATGAAAATTCTTAGGCGGAAGAGGAGGAGATCGTGGAGGGTCACCCTGCCCCCTAGGATCGTAGGGCAGGGAGTGCCATAAGGCATGCAAGGCGTGCGTGCACTACAGTGGTGGCGTCCAGTTCCTTCTGAGAAGGGGGGGGGGGAAGAGTGCGTGAAACACAAGTTGGGGGGGGGATGGACATGTAGCCTGAGCAGATCTTGCCCCTGGGTGGTGAAAACCAGGGTCTCGATCTCTGTCCATCTGACCCCTGTGATTGTTCACCTAAGAGGGTGGAGGGGTAGAAACATGGCATAAACCACTGTTTTTTTATGAAGCCCCATTTACTAAGAATGAATATGAGGGGGCACTGTCGACGGAACAACACCTGGAGCGGTGGCCATTGATGAGGCATGAAGTACAGAGGTTGAGGAGGATCTCTCCTGCTCCATGACTCTAATGGAACCCAGGAAGGGTTATTTACGTGCCTTTTATAATGCTGAAAGCAGTGTTGACGAGGGAGTAAAAAAACGTCCTGTCAATGAAATGGCAGCATAATGATGCACTGACAGGGGACAGCCATCGACTAGAAAGAGGGATGCCTCATTGACGGAGATGTCCATCAAAGAGAATATGGATGCATCATCGAAGGGAGTGGTCATCGATGAGAATAGAGATGCACCGTTGACGGTAGCATCAAATGAGAATGTAGAGGCATCGTCGACGGTAGCCGTCAATGAAAATATAGATGCATCATCGATGGAGGTAGCCGTCGATGAAAGTGTAGCTGCGTCATTGACCGAGGCAGCCATCGATGAAAGTATGGATGCATCGTCGACGGTGGTAGCCATCGATGAAAGCACAGATGCATTGTCGATGGCGGTAGCCACTGATGAAAGCATGGATGCACTGTCGATGGTGGTAGCCGTCGATGAAAGTATGGATGCATCATCGACGGTGGTAGCCATCAATGAAGGTATGGATGCATCGTCGATGGTGGTAGCCGTTGATGAAAGTATGGATGCATCGTCGATGGTGGTGGCTGTCAATGAAGAGACTGACTGTTATAAGCCATCAATATATAGATGCATCGTCGACGGTGTTGTGGCCGTCGTTGAGTAAGGAAGACAGAGGGTAAGGAGGGGTACTCCTGCTCTATGCATGTCCAGACATGTAGATCAGTAGATGGGGGGAGCTCATGTTGGAGGAGTCCCTGGTAGTTCTCGTTGATGACTGCTGTGTTCAGAAGTTGTTCTAGCTGCTGTGCGAGCTGAAGACGGCAGAAAAATGAACTGAGGACACCAGGGACCGCCCACACATATATATAGGAAGCAGGAAGATGATGTCATTGGTGGGCGGTCCTTGGTGAAAACTGCTAGAAGAGCTGCAGTGTCACAGCGCCCTCTGCTGGGAACATCCAAAAGTAGTGACTTATTGCAAGAGACCATTCCATGGAAGATCTACTGTTACAGGTGAGTAATCTGTGTTTCTAGGGATGTGGCTATGTTGTCCTTGCAACACTTTCTGGCAGACTCCTAGCAGTTCTCCGGGAGGAGGGAGGCAAGGCACACGCCCCCTACTTAGGAAACAGAGATTGGAGAACCGAGGCCCCAAAACTAGCATCCCGGCGTGACTCGAGGTCAATGTGGTAATGGGAAATGAAGGTGTTTACTGACTTCCAGGTAGCAGCCCTGCAGATATTCTGGATAGGGACGTCCCTAGAAGCAGCCACCGATGCAGCGGTATTGTGGGTGGAATGAGACCTTAGCCCTATGGGAGGTTCCCTGCCTGCCAACCTACAGCAGAGATCAATGCAGGAAGTGATCCATCTCCCAATTGTCCACTTGGCTGCAGGTCTGCCAGGTGCGGCTTCAGCATCGGTGACAAACAGCTGGTGAACCTCTCCCCGAACTTCCGCAACACGCTCTTTGCAGTAGGCCAGCGCTCGTCTCAGGTTCAAAGTATGGAGCCCGTACTCAGCCTCCGAGGTATAACTGGGGTAGTACACCGGCAGAGTCAACACCTGATTAAGGTGAAACTCCAACACCACCTTCGGAAGGAATTTCAGGTGGGGCGCAGGACAACCTTGTCCCTGGTGAAGACCAGGTAAGAAGACTCCACCGAGAGCGCCTGGAGTTCCCCAATACTTCTGGCTGACTTAATGGCCACCAGGAAGGCAGTGTTCCATGACAGGTGGGAGATATCGCACCTGTGCATCGGTTCGAATGGCTTGCCCATGAGCTTTGCCAAAATCAGCAGTGAATCCCACAGAGGTGGTGGTTCATGCATCAGAGGGGATATGTGATCTAGGCCCTTGAAAAGCACCAGACCACCTTCTCCTGCACCACCGACTGCTGACTGGCACATGCCTGGTAAGCAGAGATGGCTGCCAGGTGCACCTTAAGGGTTGTCGAATGAAGTCCCTGCTGAAAGAGAGAGACCACAGGTAGTCCAAAATGCTAGCCACTGGACAGGACGAGGGGTCCAACCCTTTGCCCTGACACCAAATGGAAAATCTTTTCCATTTGAAGGCATAGTACTTTCTGGTCAGTTCCTTACTGGATGCCTCAACAACCATGAGGACCTCATCGGAAAGACCCAAAGCATGGAACCATAGCTGCTCAGGAACCAGGCTGTCAGGTGCAGGGACTGAAGGTCCAGATGGGGTACCATCACCTGATTGATGGAGAGCAGGTACAGGCGTGCTGGAAGACGCCTTGGAAGCCTGTTGCTGAGGCTGAGGAGATCTGGATACCAGAACTGGAGTGGTCAGTCTGGGGCTACCAGGATCACCTGTGTCTTGTCCCTCCTGGGCTTGAGGAGCACCTCGTGGATCAAGGGAAGTGGAGGGAAGGCATAGAAGAGGCCTGGGCTCTACAGCTTCAAGAAGGCATCCCCCTGCAGTGAGCCCTGCTGAGGGGAGCAGGCATGGAACAGCCTCAGCTTCGTGTTCTCCCTTGAGGCAAACCGGTCCACCTGAGGGGTGCCCCACTGGGAGAACAGATCTTGTACTACCTCCAGACGGAGGGACCACTCATGAGATGCCTCACCCATCTGGCTGAGAACATTGGCCAGCTGATTCGAGGCTCCTGCCACATGGATGGCTAGGAGATCTGAGCTGAGCACGGCGATCCAAGTGCAGACAGCTTCCTTGCACAGGGGCAAGGAGTGTGTTCTGCCCTGCTTGTTGAGACAGTACATGGTCATGGTATTGTCCGTCTGGACCTGGACCACTTGACCCCGAATGAATAGAGTGAATGTGGTCTGGGCTAGCCGAACTGCTCGGAGCTCCAGCAGGTTGATGTGACATCGGGACTCCTGAGGGGACCAGAGCCTGTGGGCTCTGTGCTTCCCCAGATGGGCACCCCAACCCATCAGAGAGGTGTCGATCATCAGGATGACCGTCGACTCAGGGCAGACAAATGGGATGCCTTCCTGCAGATGAGCTGGGACAAGCCACCATTGGAGGCCGTCCCACATTCTCTGAGTCATGGTGACCAGCTGATTGAGGTGATCTGAATGCAGAAACCACTAACTGTTCATTTCCCATTGAAGGGACCACATATGCCAGCAGGCACATCAGACCATGCTGGTGCAGGCTGCCATGTAGCCCAGAAGGCACAGGAAGTCCTGGGCAAGGCACAACTACCCAACCAGAAATGACTGGGCAAAGGAGGAGAGAACCTCCACCCTGTCCACTGGGAGCCAAACTCTGGCTCGGCAAGATTGGAGCTCTGCCCCAAATAAATTAATCACTTGCGAGGGCACGAGTTCCAGCTTGGCCTTGTTGATCAGGAGGCCAAGTTCGAAGCAAGTCTGAAGGGCCAGATCCCTGGACTGCTCCACCTCCTGCCTGGAGGGACCTGCAATGAGCCAGTTGTCCAGGTAGGGATAAACCCGGACACCTTGGCACATCAGGAAAACTGCCACCACTGCAATGCATTTGTTGGAAGATCCTGGGGGCTGACGAGAGGCTGAAGGGCATGGCCTGGAACTCGTAGAGGGTTCCCTTGGCTCAGAAGTGGAGGACCCTTTGGTGGGATGGACAGATTGGGATGTGAAAGAATGTGTCCTGAAGATCCAGGGAGCAAAACCACATGCCTTGCTCCAGGGATGGTACGATCTGAGCCAGAGTTACCATCCGGAAAGTGCGAGACCTGAGAAACCTGTTCAGGTCATGCAGGTCGAGAATGGGGAGCCAGCCCCCCCATATATTTTGGTACCAGGAAGTACCTGGAAACAAACCCCTGGGTCTGTCGGAGGTTCCGCCACTTTGCACACAACCTCCTTGCAGAGGAGCTGAGCGATGTCGTCTTGAAGAGCCGACTGAGTGACAGCAACGCCGAATCCTCCCGTGGGGTGCGGGCTCAGCTTGGAGGGTACTATTCGAATTCCAGAGGCAGACCCTGGCTGACCACTTCCAGCACCCACCTGTTTGTGGTGAAAACAACCAGGCGGGAAGGAAGTGGTGGAGCCGGCCCTCCACCGGAGGACCCAAGGGAGGCGTGACGGGACTGAGGGTGGCACCCCCCAACCCGTCACTGAGCAGGCCTGGAGGAGGAGGAGGAGGAGGAGCTGGCCGAGGGTCCACCGGGTCCCTTCCCTCCAGGCTTTCTGACCAATGAGGCCACCGACTTGGCCCAAAGTCACCAGATTTGAGCCTGCAGGCCCTGCTGCTTCTGGGCTGGTTTAGCCACAGGAGTGGAAGACCTGAAGGGCTTGCGCTTTTGGTGCTTAGGGCCTTTGTCCTTCAGGGCGGATGTCACAGAGCCTAGGGTGGCATTGGAATTTTCAATTCATTGGAGGTGACCCTCCACACCAGGCCAGAACAGGCTGGTGCCCAAAAGGGGAACATTCACCAGCTTATGTTTGGTATTCGCCGTAAAGGTCGAGATCCTCAACCAAGCCCTACAGCGCACGGCTACTGCGGCTGCAACAGAGTGGGCACATGAATTGCCAATATCCAGAGCTGTCTGGAGTTGTTAGTTTGCCACTGCCCTCCCTGATCATGGACCTGCTTGACCATGGTCTGGAGGTCTGCTGGGAGGTGAGGAATCACCTTGTCCATGGAGCCCAAAAGGGCATGGGAGAAGTGTGCCATCAGTATGACTGAGCTAGCCTCATGAAGGCCAAGCAAAGAGGCAGCATAGACTTTTTTAGCCGAATAGTTCAGTTCCTTGGACTCTTTGTCCGGTGGTCTATCGATGTCCCCTGTATTGCCCGAGCACAGAAAAACGGAGTCAGCCACCAGTCCCTCAGCCAAGGGATGCTCCGAAAACCCCAAAAAGGAACCGGTTGGAACCGCATACTTGTGGGCCATCCACGCCGAGGGCACAGGGCAAGAGGAAGGGCACTGCCAAAGGTCCAGGGCAGGGCCAACAGTGGCCTCGGCCATAGGGAAGGCCTCCGTAGGAGAATCCCCTCTGTCCAGAATCTCTGTAAGGGGATATCGAGCCTGTTTCTGGACCGGCTCGAGCTCCATCACCATGGACTCAGAGATGAGCCGAAGAATGCCCATAAACAAGGTGGGTCCCTCATCCATGGAGAGTCCCGAAGACTCTACGTCAAGGTGACATGAGTGCAGCGAGGAGTCTGCATAAAGTGGGCATCCACCGAGTCACCCTTGACCCGCCTTGAATTGCTGGGAGGGAGGGTGACCGACAGCCGATGGGGCAGCCCTTTGGCCAGCTGAGACTCCTTGGTTGGGGCCCCCGACTTTGGCTGTTCAGGTGGCGGCTCTACCACAATCGGCAGAGTAGCCTGCTTCAGTCGAGCCAGCTGAGCCTGAGGAGGCACCTCCGAGGGGGTGATGGTGGCAGGAGCCGATGTTGGTTGTTCAGGTGACAGCCACTTGATAGCCAGGGTACAAACCAGGGTCGGTTTCAGACCAGACAAGACCAGCTGCTGCCACATTAAGTCTTCGTAGTGCCGAGGCAATTTGCGCCGGAGCCCCTCTCCTTGGCCAAGGAGGATGAAGAGGAGTAGCGGCGTTGCCACTTGCCATGATGCCGGGAACAAGATAGCCGGTGACGGCAAGATCTGCCCAACTTAGAGGAAGAAGACTGAGACCTCGATCTCAACCATCGGTGGGGGCCGATGGAGAACATCAGAAGGAGCTGGGGAGCCCCACGGCTCTTCCAGGACAGGGTCTAGGGCCGGCGGGTTCGACCCAGTGGGCTGAGCTGACCCATGGAGGACACTGGAAGCACTGGAGTCCGAAAGAGAGAGAGTTAATCGGCCTCTTTGGATGACAACCTAATGATCAGTTCAAGGAAAATCTCAGCCGTATTGACTGGCGTCACAACCATGGGGGCTTCGTGAAACCAGTTACTGCGGTTTCAACCGAAGTTGAAACCGGAGTCCCTTGAAAACGGGACCACTCCTAATCCCAAGAGTGTCGACGTTGAGTCTTCTCTTTTTTCGACTCCTCCTCACGAGAGAGTGAAACGTGCGATTCAGAAAAACGACCTCCCTTTGTGGAGAGGGATTGGCACAGCTCTTTGAAGGAAGCCGAAGAAGTGGAGCCCAACTGGAATAGAACAAAAGCCGAAGCAAAAGTGGAACTAGCCACAGCCTGGGCCGCCTCCTCCTCGAAGGCTTTAAGCTGTTCAAGCTGCTCAGCGGACCCCGCAGCCATGGAGACCGCCCAATGGGCATCCTTAGACTTCACCGGTGGGTAAGACTTCTCCGGTTGCCCCAGCTGGAGTCGGGCAGCACAGTCATCCAGAACCAATGGGTGCAAGGACCAACAGATATTGCAGTCCTGCGGTCCATGGTCATGTCCTAAGCAACACACGCACGTGGCATGAAGGTCGGTGCGCGACATCTTCTGCCCGCAGGGGCACCGACGAAACCTGGGAATGGTCTTTTCTTCCATTGCGGGAGTGAGAGAAGGCATCAAAGATGAAACTCTGATGAGTTTTAAGGTAAGTTTTGGAAGCAAATCTGATGATTCGAGAGCCAGGGCCTACCACATGGAGGAGCGCTAAGGAGGGAACCTGTACCTTCCAGCTGAAAGGAAGATCTGGCATCATGGGGCGGAGCCGAGGGTTTTACCACCTGGGTGGAAGGAGCCAGCTTGCAGATGTTCCGGCACCTCTTAAAGGGGAAGGCGACCTGCCAGAAAATGTGGATAGAACAACATATCCATATCCCTAGAATGAGAAATTAGAGAGGGTAAAGGAAGGAGAGGCTGGTTGTAAGGAGGGTAGGGGAGAATACTCGGGGAAATTAAAGGGAAAAAGTGTAGGGCTCAGCAAAATCATTATACAATGACAGATCCCAAGAGCCCCACCTGAGCAACAAGACATACCAAAGCCTTTAATATCTAAGGTCCTTGAAGCTGTTCTAATGCTTAGAGATTCAAAGTCCTACTAAGGAGGTGCTAACGGGGGGAGGTACAAGTGAAACACTACAGCTGAAAACAATTATAGGCAATATGGCCTGAGTGGGTAGTACAGCAGTCTATGAATGAGCCACGCTACTGCTGCTGCTGCTGAGGATCGAATCCCACTACCAAATGTATCTGCAGATGCAACTGCTGTGGAAACCCCAAAGCTGGAGAACTCTACATTCTCAGGAGCCAGGCTCAGAGGTGCACAGATCAAGTATCTGGATGTACCAGAGAGTCTTGCTCCTGTGACAGAAGTCACACTCATAGTGGAAGGGGGGGGTTCACTGCCAATTGCTGAAGCAGAGAGAACCAGATTTGTCTGCAGCAGTACACAGCTACTAGAATCAGGGAAGGTGACTCCGCCTGCAACACAGGAATGTGCCGGCAGAAGGGGATGGGCAAGATCCTTCTAGTCTGCCCCCCCCTCCCCAGTTGTTCCTTAGTTTCAGGTTCTCACACAGCTTGACCAGACCCTCTGCATCAGAGGGAATGGAGCAAATGCATACATGAATCTTCCTTTCCAACACATATCACCAAAAAACTCCAGTCCCTGGAGCGAGTGAGCAGAAAAAAAAAAGGTTACTCTTTTTTTTTTTCAATTTAATATACTTTATTAATTTTTACAAAAAGAATAAACATACAACCACACAATCAACAGTTTTTCAACATCACTACACAACAAAAATGTCTAGTCACCATAAAGGAAGCTGTGAGAATGATGCAAAGATATATAACAACAACAAATCATTGGTATGACCATAAAACAGAGAAGCAATTACCTCCTAAAGAAATACTCCATCTCCCTCCCCCCCGAAGCACCACGAACCTACATTTTTAGGGGTACAAGAAATTCAGCAGGAGGAGCCCCTCCCACTATTAAACCGGTGGCCGGTAACAAATACTGGATTATTAGCAGAGGGACCCCCCGTTCATGGTCTCAAAATGTTACTGCAATCCCATTTTTACCCCTGAGCCCTAGAAAGACTCATGGATTCTGTATCAAAGGTAAAAGGGCCAGAAGCGGAGCCCATCTCTTCTTAAATGCCTCTAGTCGGTCTGCTTGTTTAGCAATTTGTCATTCCATCTCCAAAACCTGAAGAATTTCACAGTGCCATTCTTTTAAAGACGGGCACGTTTGGTCTAACCAGTGTCTGACAATAACGAGTTTAGCTACCCCAGAGATTAATGACATGTGAGCTTTACGACAGTCTAACATCTCCCGAGGGAAGTGGCCCACCAGACAGATTTGTGGAGTGAAGTAGGAATCTAAATCCAGCATGGGATCAAGAGTGCTTTTAATTGTGTGCCAAAAGGAGGCTACCTGGGAACAATCCCATAAGATGCATTTTAGGGAGCCGTCCTGCAAACCGCATCTACTACAGGTTGGTGAATCTGCACTACCTGTAACCCCTAGGTGGCGCTATCCCAAGGGCTACTACCTCTGTCTGCTTGGCTAGTAGCAGGTTAAGGGGCCTGGGTAGTGAAACTGGTGCCTCCACCCGGAGGTCAGGGTTGTTATTGGTCAAGCTAACCTGAGCACAGCTCTCCAGGACGCTGTAACCCCCCTCTTTCCCTTCTAGAGGCCTGAACAATATGCAGTAATTACTTTCACAATGACCCTTATTCACCAAGCAATTACCCACACTGTTTGCACTTACCACCAGGGCTGGTTTCTCTAACTTGACCCTGGGGACCCCCTGTAAAACAAGGTTAAGCACAGCAAATAACAACAGTACAATACTCTTGGCACAAACTGGAACCACAGTCAGGTTAAATGCAAACAAAGTTAAATCTGATTTATTTAGGGGACTTGAACAAGGGAGGGGCGTAATCAGGTAGGTTTGCTTAAAAGCTATATTAATCAGACAGTTATGCATGCAGTTCAGAATCCCTACACAGTCACACACTCTGGGTACCCAGGTAGGAAAACGGTGGGCTAGCCAGGAACGCTGCAGCTGGTTGGGACCCTGTGCTGAAGAAAGCAACATGCACAACACACTATTTGTAATCCAGAGCCGGAGGGCTCAGTTTGTGAAAGAAAAGGCAACAAGACAATTAGATGACAACACTTTTAGATTTAGCTGTTGTTGCAGGGAGCTACCCTGATATTTACTCACGATACCCAATACTGGACACAGGCAGGATGAAATCGAGACTGCAGGCTTTTGAGCTGGAGTGCCCGGAGAAGCAGGGCCCACACAAATCACAGAGGCGTCATTCCTGTTCAAGGCATTGAGCAGGGGCTGATCCCCAGGCTGTTCTCTCGACGATGACTTTCTCTGCGTAGCAGGTATTCTGGCTGGCCAGTATAGCAAGGCCCAGGCAAATGGAAATGGATACGGATTCAGTCCATGGAGCTGGATACAGGCTCCAGCAAGCAAAACACAGTTCAGACACACAGTGGGGAACCAAATCATGACCCACTATAAGCACACAGCACATTAACATGTAAGGAAATTCCACTGTACCAGGCAAATGGCTCTCCAGTCACAATTAGAGTCTCTGCACAATCCGGGAATTCAGAGGTAGCTGGAAGTCCTGACAGGCCGATCGCATTCAGCAAATCTTCGGTCTTCTTCAGGTTAAAGCCTGGTCACAATTCAGTGGCTTAATTCGCTCTCCAAATTCGGATTCAGTCCGAAAAAAGCACAGGTTACCTCTCAGGAACAACAGACAGGCATGCAGGCCAAACTCAGGCCTTTCCACAGTTCTCCCACACGAATCCACTATGGATTGCTGCTCGAACTATCTCGAGCTGTCACTTCTTCACTTCCCAACTCAGATCTAACTGAAACTGCAAGCAGTGTGGGACTTTCCCCAAGATCCAAAAGGTTCAGTTGGCTGATCTGTCTGTCGGTCACAAGGGCTCCCCCTCCAGGTTATTTTAGGTGCCAAAAGACAAAAACTACAATTCCTACAAGTTTTGGCCCCACCAAGACCCTGTAGGCAGGCTCCATTTTAGAGTCCCAAATGTACTGATTGGCCCATTCTGCAGTTCGGGACCAAGATAATGGAAACAAACAAACAAAACTGTCCATGCTGCAAAGAAGGCAGTTTAGAACAAACAGCAATATTATTACTATTCTAACAAATGATCAACTAACAAGTACATCTTCTAAAAGAGCTCCCTCTCAGATTAATTATGACTGCAATCCAGGCAGCTCTTAAAGAGACAGTAC
Source organism: Neoceratodus forsteri (assembly GCA_016271365.2). Taxonomy (NCBI): domain Eukaryota; kingdom Metazoa; phylum Chordata; order Ceratodontiformes; family Ceratodontidae; genus Neoceratodus; species Neoceratodus forsteri. The sequence goes on from CM057455.1 coordinate 1,558,791,341, forward strand.
ACAGAGGCTATACAGTCACTCTCTGGCAATACATTTAAACTGCTAAAACGCAGAACACCAGCCTAGCAGTGAGCATTTAGGGAAGCTCAAGGAAGACTTTTCAGGAACCCCCATTTGTAGGGGGGTTACATACCCATCCTGTGTAATCTTACAGGGGAGAAACAGAGGTTGTGTAAGATACAGAGCTGCAGGAAACAAAGACGGTCTTGCTTAATAAATTTGTATAAGCATTGCCAGACTTGTTGCCACTCCTTAGCACTCAAGTCCAGTTCTTGTTGCCAGTAGTAGCAAATTCCCTGAATGCTGCTAGGGTCATGTAGCTGCAACAGGGTATAAAATCTAGAAATCTGGTGAGGTGACTCGGCTGCTTCTGTAAGTGTATGTAATAATGGGCTAGAATAGTCTGACTATGGATATGGAGGTGATCGGCTTGATTAGTTGAAGATGTTTAAAGGGGCGGTAGATCAGAATAGAAAACTTCTCCTGAACTGCTTTTGCTAAGCAGAGTCTGCCTTGGTTGAGCAAAGATGAGATTGAGGCCTTTGCCAAGGCTGGAAAGAAACTCTGGGGAATCGTGTGGTTGGCTATCTTGAGGTGTGGGTTCCCGAATATGGGTTGGAAGAGATCTTTGTACAAGAACAGTCCCGTATGGGAACAAATCTGGCAAAGGACTTTAAGGGACCACCATATCGGGGAATTACAAAGAGATTTAGGGAGATCAGAGGGTCTGATATAAGTAAGACTGGTAATATCAATACCCTGAGCGTGACAAAGTTCTTTCTCTATAGAGAGCCAAAGCGGTGAATAGCAGTTGTTTGGGGGGGATCAGTGGTTCCCAAATTCCACCTACAAAATTTAGCAACAATAAATAGTGCAGTAATATAAGAAGTAGTGAGATAGTTGCATGCCCCCCAGCTCTTTCCTGTAAATCAGCTTGGAATAAGCTCTACGAGTTGCTTTACCCAGCCAGAGAAAATCGGAGAGAGAGGATTGAAGATAGGTAAACCAGGATTTGGGAAGAAATGGGCTCACCTTACTCAGCGGGTAGAGTAGCCTGGAAGAATATTCATCTTAATTATATTTACCCACCCCCACAGGGAGAATAGGAGAGATCTCCATCTCTGTAGGTCTGCCATAATCGTTTGAGATATAGAGAAGAGATTGAGTTTAACCAGAGCTGAAATATGTCTTGACACTTTAATTCCTAGATAGGAAAGCAATTTAGGTTCCCAGGTGAGACCCTTCTGTGATCTCATGTATTTGAACATGTGAATTTAGAGGCATAACCATGGATTTGTCAACATTTAATTTATAGCCTGCCACTCGGGAAAATTTGTCTATGACATTTAGTGCAGCTGGTAAAGAAGTACTGGGGTTTTCTAGATGTAAGATCAAATCATCTGCATATGGCGAAAGAGTATACCTGGAGTTACCGACCGGAATGCCCTGTATATCAGGGCTACTTTGGAGAGATCTAATTAGCGGTTTAGACAGAGATTGACAAGGGGATAGGGGGCAACCTTGTCTGGTACCCCGTTGTAGGGGAAAGGGAGCTGAGAAGACCCTGTTACACTGTATCCTGGCCGAGGGTTGATAGTATATCACCCTCAACCAATCACAGAATTGTGGAGGCAATCCAAATTTCCACAGGGTGGCAAATAAGAAAGGCCAGGAGACACGTTTAAACACCTTCTTTGCGTTGAAAGAGACCAGACCTACTGGAATATTTCTGTCTGATGCTAGCTTGATGAGGTGAAGGACCTTATGCAAGTGATCAGAGGAAAGATGTCCCGCCACACAACCCACCTGCGTTGGACTGATAAGCCCCTGCCATGTCTTAAGAAGACAGCTGGTCAAGACCTTAGCTAGAATTTTTAGGTTGGAATTCAAAAGAGATATGGGGTGATAATTTCCAGACAGAAGGTATGATTGCCCAGGTTTGGAAATAACCAAGATCCAGGCTTGGGTAAACGTGGGGTCTGAAAGACCGGAAATACGCAGGTAGTTGAATAGTTTGGTTAGAATGGGGGCTAGAGTATTTATGAAAGTGGCATAAAACTGATTATGAAATCCGTCTGGGCCAGGAACCTTTTCCTTAGGCAGTTGTCCTATGACCTGCTGCACCTCATTTTGGGAAATGGGGGCCTTTAAGATCTGTTGTTGCAAGTCTGTGAGTGTAGATAGTACAATGGACTCCAAATACCTGTCAATAAGGGTCTCATCAGGTTCACGATCCAGTTCCGGACTATAAAGGGTCTTGTAGAACTGTAGGAAGGCATTAGCCATGTCACGGGGATTGGTAAGGATTTCGCCACCTGAAAAGGGTTGAAGACTATGTATCATCTGCTGCAATTCTATCTGTTAGAGCTGTAGAGCTAACAATCTGCCCGCCCTTTTTCCTGATTCTAAGTACCGAAATTTGACCCTCTGGAGAGAGAGAGAGATCGACCTGTTCAGACAGCAGGCCAAAATACTGTGCCTGCAGGCATGGAGCCTAGCCCATCTGACTTGATCATCCATAGTGGAAAGACTGCGTTCCAGCGAATGGATTTGAAACGGCAAACAACTAGTCTTTTCTGCTCTCTGTTTCTTGGCCTTAGAGGCCAGACGAATACATGCCCCTCTAATGGCACATTTTGCTGCCCCCCCACAGCATATTCTCGCCAGTTACTGTCCCTTCATTTTCTCGAAGGTTTGCATGTATCCTTCAAGAGACTTAAAATGTTTATCATTCAGGAGAGTAGTGTTCATTCGCCAGGCCCTATCCTGTTCCTCAAGTCCTTTCAGTGAGTGTTCCATATATACCAGCGCATGGTCAGAGACCACAGTAGGGTGAATTTCACAGGTTAAGAGACTTGAGAGATTGGAGATGGTGATTAAGAGGGGGAGAGAAAATGTATATTGTCGGTCGTCAAGACGTAAAATACTCCATGGGTCTCCAAGCCTGAACGAGTCCATGAGATCTCTAATCTCCCGCTGAGCCAGCGAGAGCCCCTTTCGGCGAACACTAGACCTGTCTAGGTACGAGTGGACAACAAGGTTCCAATCCCCTCCTTGGAGGACAGGGAGATGTGATAAGGGCAGTAACTGTTCTGTCAGGCATGAGAAAAAACTTGGGAAATCTGTATTAGGGCCATAAATCCCTCCTAATAGGACCTCGGTTAACCCCAGGCGGCTCTGAAGAAACAGAAAATGTCCTTCAGGATCTCTACATTCATTAATCAGGTGGAAAGGGGTCCCCCTCCTAATAAGGATTCCTACCCCTTCCCTTGTCTTACTTAGCCCCACCCCGTAAGCTTGACCTACCCATTCCCTACAAAAGTAGTGTATGTCCATCTGCCTAAGGTGAGTTTCCTGCCAGAAAACTATATCCGGCTGATATTTTCTAAGATGTCGCAATATCATATCTCTTTCGTTTATCATTCACCCCCTTCTCATTCCAAGATATAAATTTACAGGTGGTACCCATCATTGTTACATACCAAGGTTAATAGTCTACCCCTAAACAGTTTTACCTTATACAGGTAAGGTGCTCCAGGATCACCCCCCTCCCCACTACCAGACAGCCCTTGCCACTCTCCACCTCTCCCTCCCCTACCAACTAACCCACCTAAGAAAATCCCATCAAGCAACACAACCCTCCTGAAACATCTACTATCCCCCCCCCGCCCCAAAGGCCGTACCTCCAAATACGCAATGCTCGTGATGAGCAGGATCATCTTCGCGGGCCCCCATTTCCTCCACCCCCCACACCTCTCAGTAACGGCAGACTCGTGTTCTCCCCTCCTAGCTCCCCACATCTTCTTGCAACCCAGGAATGATCTATGATCATCGCTACCGCGGTGCCAGGGAGGGCCCATAGACATACAGGTACACTTACCTGTACCCACTGTGGAGACTCTAAGAGAACTCCGCATCCAATAATAATCAGCGTCTACCTGGTCAGAGGAAAGGAGGCCATTCGTGAGCAGGTAAGGGAAGGGTTCCAACAATCGCCCCCATCATGGCCAGTGTACAGTCAGAGGCTCAGGGCTGCCATTTCAGAAATAGTCTATGCTTTTAAACCATAGTGGCAAAACACCCCCTAGCACTCCTCCTGATTCTTCACATATGGCTGTCTGCATTTTCTGATTCGGGGGGGGGGGGGAGTCGGAGAGAACCAACCCCCCATCCCCCCGGCATTTGCAGGCCACAGTTATGGGTCCTCTGCCAAAGGGGGCATGTAGAGAACCCTGTCCCTCCTCTTAGTCTCCTTTAAGATGGTCTCCGATATCAACCCCAAGAGGTCCAAGGGGGATTACCTTAGAGGCAACCGACCCCTTCACCTTATGGATCAAAGCCCTTCGAGTCCCACCAAGATAGACAAAGCAGTGCACCAGCACCCTGTGGTAACCCTCCCAGCCCCATCTGTAACAAGACCACAGATCTACCTCACCATCAGTGGGATGGAGATGAAGGAATCCACGTCCCCAGATAGTCCATTCCGCTCTCCACTCGACGCTCTTACCTCTAAGTCCGAGGGACCCAACACCCGCAGTCAGAAGGCAGCTTCTAATCCAGTACATCTCTTCCTTCCTATCAGTTTGGAGGAAGGTCCCTGATTAAGAGTCTAAAAGTCCAATGTTTTTCTGGGTCTGCTGGGCCAGCCAGTAGATTATGCGGACTAAGGTATGTTTCCCCAGGATTGAAACTCATGCTGAATTTTAATCAAAAGAGGAAGAGAGTCATCAAAAGGAAGAAAAAGTCATATAATAAACCAAGCAAGGATCCATAGTTCAGCACAACACCAACAAGAAAAGAAACCTTCTGCAGCACGTCCCAAGGATACCAGATTATGATCACACTGTCTCTTAACTCAGTCACTTAGGAGCTTGGAAAAGATCCGGAAACAGGTTGGGAAGTTCGCTCTTAGCCTGGCTTTCCATTTCAAAGGTCTTCATTGTACCATGGTGGTTCACCTGCAGTCTAGCTGGATACAACATCTTAAATCATATCCCCGTGGCCAGAAGCGTGGAAACGAAAGAATTGAATTCCGCTCTTTTAAACCGCACTGAGCGAGGGAGATCCTGCATTATTCTTAACTTGGTTCCCTCCAATAGAAGTTCTCTGGTGTCCCTCAATTTGGCTAGAATGTGTGTCTTGTCCAGGAAATTCAAGAATTTAAAAATCAGGGGTCAGTGGAGGAGTAGGCCGCAATGCCCTGTGGGCCCTCTCGATTATATACCCAGGGCCATTTGGAGACGGGCCAGCTATTTTTCGCAAAATTTTTGCAGAAAGAGGATAGGATTCTGGCCTTCTGAACCTTCTGGCAGCCCCAGTAATAAGAGATTATTTTGGCGACTGCAGCCCTCAAATCTTCTATTTTATCCTCCAACTTGGCGACCCTCTTGCAGAGGGCCGTAGAATCCGAGTCCTGGCGAGACCTCCAGTCTTCTATGGAGCTGGTTCTTGCTTCAGTGTCACCCATGCGATGTGAGAGGGACTCTGATATTTTTTGTAGGGAAGCTAGTTGCTTAGTAATACTCTGCAGGGTGTCCTTAATCGGCGAAAGCTCTTGAAGACATTTTTCCTCTGATAGAGGAGTCAAGGCTGTGCTTAGTTTGGTGCTCGCCACTGTCTGGGTCTTGGACTTCTTGGTGGCTTTTGCTTTCTCCGGCATGGGCGGAGGTGTGTGCATCAGGCCCGCAGGCCGCATCTCCAAATCTATCAGCAGATTGCTTTATTAGTTGAATTGGAGTTTGGGAGTTCAGCTAATGGGACCGGAGCAGTTAAGCAGTCATTAGGTGGAGAAGTGCTGGTGAGATTAGCCCAAAATCACACTTTTAATCGCCGTGGAGACAGAACGAGGAGCGGAGCTGAGGTAAGTGCGACTCACCTGCTCGGATGCATCACGTGACCTCCCCAGGTTACTCTTTTCTTTATCTGAATAGAATCTGCTAGACTTCCACGTCTATGTATTTTTCTTGTTAAAGGTTGATCTTTCCGCTTTAGAATTGATGGCAGACATGTACTGGATGTTTGCTTTTCTTTTTGTTGTTTGTGCAACTTTAATAAAGTATACTTAATAAACAAAATAGGCTACTTAATTGTAATCGTAGTTCCAGGAGAGGTATATGGTTCACATCCACACACTGGCAATTCTTCTTTAAGTGATGAGCCACTGGAACGTCATTAAGCAGAGTTCCTTCCACCTCCTGGGTGGTATATCCCTCGGTTCCATCTTGTAACATCAGGTCTTGCATGCTGGAAGCAGGGGTCAGTGTACCACTTGCCAGAGGAGGTCAGGTGGGTGGTGTGGACGTGAACCATATACCACTCCTAGAACTACAGTTACAGGTGAGTAACCTATTTTTCTAGGGATGTGGATATGGTTAACTTATCCACACAATGGCAGACTTCAGGCAGTTCTCTGGGAGGAACAGGCAAGGCATGTACCCCTACTTGGCAAACAGATACTGGAGAAACGAGGCCCTAAATGCAGTATCCTGGTGAGATTCTAGACTGATGTTGTAATGGGATATGAAGGTGTGTGCTGACTTCCAGTTGGCAGCCCTGCAGGTCTCCTGAATAGGGATGTTCCTGAAAGCAGCCACCAAAGCAGCGGTATGTCTGGTGGAATGAGCCATGGAGCCCTATGGGAGGCATCCTACCAGCCAACCTACCACAGAGGTCGATGCAGGATGTATCCACCTGCCAATCATCCTCTTAGCTGCCAGTCTGCCAGACGTGGCTTCAGTTTATGTAACAAAGAGCTCCAGTTGTGTGCTCCACATAACAGGAGAGTGCCCAATGTGGGTCCAAGGCATGCAGCCTGCGTCCAGCCTCTGAAGATGGGTTCATAAAGTAGACTGGGAGGTTTACCACCTGGTTAATGTGGAACTCCAAGACAACCTTCAGGAGGAACTTTGGGTGGGGTAAAGTGCTACCTTGTCCCTGTGGAAGACCAGATGAGGCTTCATTGAGAGCACCTGAAGCTCAGTAATCCTCCTGGCTGACGTGATGTCCACCAAGAAGGTCATCTTCCTCAACAGGTGTGACATCTCACACTTGTGAATAGGCTCAAAAGGTTTGTCCATGAGCACCGCCAGTACCAGAAATAAGTCCCAAGGTGGTGGCTCACACACTGGTGGGGCAAGTGGTCAAGGCCCTTAAAGAAGTTCCCGACCGAATTCTGTGCCATTAACATACTAGCCCATGTCCAGTATGCGGAAGGTGGCTGCCAGGTTCACCTTAAGGGTTGCTGATCACAGTTCCATCTAGAACAGGTGCAAGAAGTGTTCTAAGATGCTAGCTACAGGGCAGGCAAGAGGATCAAGCTCCTTTTCTTGAAACCAAATGGAAAACCTCTTCCATTTGAAGGCATAACACTGGTAAGTCAACTCTTTTTGAGAAGCTTCCACACCATGGAGTACATTCTCTGAAACACCCAGAGCCTGAAACTCTAGCCACAAGAACCAGGCTGTGAGGTGCAGGGATTGAAGGTTCAGATACAGTACCTTCCCCTGTTGTTGGGTCAGTAGATCTGGGTGAACAGGCAACTCTGAGGAAATCCAGGTGCCAGAACTGGTGAGACCAGTCCGTGGCTCTCAGGATCATCCATGCCTATCCCTCCATACCTTAACCACCACCTTGTGGATCAGGGAAAAGGGAGGAAAGGCATACAGAGGCCTGGCGGCCAGGGTCTCACAAATGCATCCCCAATCAGTGTCCCAGGCTGTGGAGGGTGGGCACAGAACAGCCACTGTTTTGTGTTCGCCCAGGAGGCAAACAGCTCCACGAGAGGGGTGCCTCACAGGAAGAGAAGGTGGTTCACCAACTGATGCAGGGACCACTCGTGCAACATCTCACCCACCTGACAGAGCGTGTGCCAGCTGACTGCTCCTGTGACGTGGACCACCAGGAGATCTGCACCAAGGCTGTGCACGAAGCTCCAGGTGCAGAGGGCCTCTGGACACAAAGGAAGAGAGTGCATGCTGCCTGCCTAGTCAGGTAGAACTTGGTAGTGATGTTATCCGTTTGGACTTGCACAACCTGACCCCTCACTACAGGAGTGAATTCTGTCAGAGCTAGCCACACTGCATGGAGCATCAGCAGAATGATGTAGTGATGGGGCTCTTTGGGTGACCAGTTTAGTCCCCCAGGTGCACTCCCCACCCTGCCAGAGATGCTTCCATCACGAAAGTGACCGTCAGCTCTGGGCTGATATATGAGACTCCTTCCTTCAGATGTTCTAAGGTAAGCTACCACCACTGGGTGGCATCCCACATCGGCTGGGTCACTGTGACCAACTGGTCCAGGTGTTCTAGGCATTGGGACCACTGATGGCCCAACTTCCACTGCAGGCGCCACATCTGTCAGTAAGCCCAGGGGACACCGCTGGTGCAAGATGCCATGTAGCCCAGCAGCCTCAGAAAGTCATGGGCTGGGTACAAGCACCCAACCTGAAATGATTGGACAAAGGAGTTAAGATCCAGTGCCCAGTCTGCAGGGAGGATGTCCTTGGCACAGAGACGGTCTAGCTCTGCCCTAATGAAATGAATCACCAGAGAGGGGATCAGATTGGACTTGACTGGGTTGACCAAGAGGCGCAAATCTCTGCAGGTCTGGAGAGCCAGGTCTCCTGACCACTCCACTGTCTCTCTGCACAGCCTGGCTATCAGCCAGTCATCCAAACAGTGATAAACCCTTATGAGCTTGCACTGCAAGAAGGCTGCCACCACTGCTATGCACTTGGTGAAGACCCTGGGCACCAAGGAGAGGCCAACGGCATGACCTGGAACAGACAGAGAACACCTTCTGCGTGGAACCAGAGGTACTACCAGTGAGACAGATGGATGGAATCTGGAAGAATGCATCCTGGAGGTCCAGGGAGAAGAACCATATGCTTTGCTCCAGAGATGGTATAATCTGGTTCAGCATGACCATCTAGAACTTGCAGTTCCTGAGAAACTGGACATACCCTGACATGTACCACTGACTTTCCAGAGAGCCTGGGACACAGGCTATGGTTGCTTTTGTGAGGACCTGAGCAATGTCCTCCCTGAGGGTGGACAGCATGTCCAGTGACACCGAGGACTCCCTTGGGGCATGGGATCAGTAAGGCGGGAGAGCCTCAAAGACGAGAGGCAACCCTCTGCCGTCCACCTCAAGAACCCACCTGTCCATAGAAATGATGGACCACTGAGGCCAGAAGTGGCAAAACTGACTCACCAGTGGCAGCTGAGTTGGGGACTGTACAGGTGGCAGGTCACTGGGCAGCTTCAGAGGGGGCACAGATCACTAAGGCCAGAGGGGCACCATGTCCCCTACCCCCACCTTTTTAGGACCCCTGGATGAAGAACTTGGCCTTGGGGTGCCAGGCTTGGAACTGACACTGCTGGGGCTGTTGCTGCCAAGACTGCTGTGGCTGGAAGGGCCAACACTGAAAGGACTTTTGCTTTTGACCATTTGCGTCTTTCTGGGATGAAGCCATAAAATCCAGGGTGGCACTGGATTTCTCAGTTCTCATGAGTTGCCCAGCCATACCTGGGCTAAAGAGGTTGATGCCCAAGAAAGTGACATTAGACAACTTGTGCTGAATATCCGCTGTAAAGGTGAAGAGTCTCAGCAAGGCCCTGCAATGCAACATTTCCATCTGTATCCCTCCACCCCACCCTGGGACGAGGCTGAAAATAGGCAGGATTGTCTGGCCCTCCTTTCCCAGTCAACAAAAACTAAATAAATAAAATGCATCATGATAGTGCTGCCATGGCATGGGCACAAGAATCACTAATGTCCAAGGCTGCTTGGAGCCAGTGTTTAGCCAGCACTAGACCTTGATCTCAGATTACCTTTACAAGGAGCTGCTTATCAGCAGGAAGGTAAAGGAGGATGTTATTGAGTTCTCCCAGAAGGGAGTGACCGAAGTGGGCCATCACAAGGGTATAGCCTGCCTGGTGGAGACCAAAGGAGGACACGGCATAGACTTTCTTAGCTTCATGATCAAGCTTCTTTGAACCCTTGTCAGGGGTTGGGCTTATCCATTTCCCCAGTATTGCTGGATTTCCAGAAAACCGAGTCAGAGACTACACTTTCAGCCATCGGGTGGTCAGAAAATCTGGATAAACAGCCAGTAGGGACCACGCATTCGCAAACTATATGGCTAAGGGTGCCAGGCAGGATGCTGGAAAAGCTCCAGAGCCGATCCTATTATGGCCTCAGCCATGGGAATGGCAACCCCCAGGGATTTATCCTCATCCAGGATGTCAGTGAAAGCGTATTTAGCCTTTTTTTGAACTGGTTCCAAATGAATGTTCATGGACACCGACATGAGTTGGAGAAGAGCCCCAAAAGACATTGGCCCATGGTCAGTGGTCAGTTCCTCGACCAATTCCCTGTTGAACAAATGCATCCTCAAGCATTACATGGAAACCTCATCAGACTCTTCAGAGGACTTGTCAAAGACGACCCTTGACTGTTTCCCAACATGGACCACCCAAGAGTCATTTGAGTAGGTAATTTTGACTGATAACCAGCCTGGCAAGCCAGTCCATGGATAGGAGTCCTTAGAAGGAGCACCCCACATGGTTGCTGTGGAGGTGGTTCCACCAGCAAGGCTGGAGAGATGTGTTGGTGGCAGTTGTCTCAGGTGGACTGGCATAGGCATGACTGTCTTTGACCAGTAGACCATAGGGATCGGGGGTACAACCCCACCCAGCACCACCAAGACCCACTGCTGCCAGAGGAGCTCGTACCACAGCTGCATCTACTAGTGGAGCCTCTTTTTTTCTGAAGATGAAGAGAATAAAGAGAATCAATGGTGATGCCTCCCAGTCGAGCATGATCAAGAACTCAAGGAGCCCCCAACCTCGACCTCAACTTTAACCTCAACTATTGATATGGGGGCCAATGTCAAGGAGACGCAGGTGGAGGTGCGATATATACCACTTGCACCGGTCTCAACTACACAATTTCTGGTGGAGGTTGATCCTGAGTAGTAACGACCGGGGATACCAACCACTCCACATCCTCCTTCGAACCCCTCCAACAAAGGGTTGAGAAAAATCTTGATTGCTTGATTGACCAGTGTTGAGGTTGGCAAGCCAGATGAGGGTACCATGGAGCTAGCAACCCACCCTGCAACCAACTGTGGCTCAGCCAGAGATGAGCACTCAACAGTCATCGAGTGGTCAGGGGAGTCAAGGGAGCGGGAGGAGCATGATCAATCCCAGTCCCACGACCAATGGCAGCGTTTCTTGCTTTTCTGCTTCTTACCATGGGAGGCAGGTCTCTCCCTAAAGGTCTGGAGGGATTGACAAATTACAATACTTCCCAGTGAAGGATGCTCTGACACTAGCCCCAGCCAGAAGCAGTGCTGAGACTAATGTAGTGCTCATCATGAACTTCACCACTGCTTCTTCCATAGCTGCCAGTTGGGGCAGCAGACCCTGCCACAGTAGAGGCCACTTTGCGAGCACCCTTAGCCCACAATTTAGGGTCTCAACAAGCTGGCCGAGGAGAAGACAAGCTTTCGGTCTTCGAGCAATGATAGTAGCATTGTCTGGCAAAGGTCACAACATGAAACATCACTTGCCTTCCCAAGGCAGTACAGGCATGACACATGTGGGTTCGTCTGTGACATCTTCTGCTGGCATGTGATGCGTTTCCTTGTGTTCCATATTTCAACTGGATGCTGAGAGTGGGACCAAGGAATATACAATTTATTGAAAAGTAGAGGAAAAAGTGCTAATTTTGCCAATGGCATACGTAATAGGAACTACAATGTGCAGAACTGCAAAGGAGGAGATTGAACTCTTCCAACAGAAAGGAAGCGCTGATGTCACATGTGAAGCCGAGGGATATACCACCCCAGTGGTGGAAGGAGCTTTGCTTAAAGATGTGTTAGTGAAATCAGCTCTTACGGAAGAACTGCCATCATTTGGATAACTGAACTATATCCACATCCCTAGAAGTGGCTGTTTTGCATTGTATGGAAATGTAGAGTTTGATTTCCAGGTGACCTACTTTATGAAGCGGTTGCTTATGATGGAGTCCAACAACTCCCATTTGTGGCAGAACACGTGGGACCAGCTGAGATGATCTGCTGGGGCACTGAAGGTACTGGGCAGAAAGACAGCCAACAGGAACATGCCGTGTTCCACAGTCCACTGCCAGACTCTCCTCTCTGCAGAGAGGATACAAGTGGACTCTGCCTTGCCAGTTGATGTAGTACATCACTGAAATGTTGTCTGGATCAACAGTTGGTGACTCTGGAGGTAACAAAGGCTTGTAATCCAAACAGAACAGCCTTCCTCTCCAGAGTGTTGCTGTGCTGAACTGTATCCCCGAGGGACCATTGATACCGACTCTGGAAGGGGCACAGATGGGCACCCCATCCCAAACCCAAGGCATCCGCTGTCATCACTAGAAGAGGAAACAGATAGAGAAAGAGGGATCCTATCTCCAGGCTGGAAAAGTTCAACCATCAGAGCAGGGAGCGGTGGAGCAGAGTAGTCATTTGTATGAGATTCTCTAGTTTATTCGAATATTGAGCCCACTTGTCATGGAGGAAACTTTGTGGAATCCTCATATGCAGACGCGCCAGTTGGACAGTAAGAACAGCAATAGCTATGAGGCCCATCAATCATAGGATGCATCTGTCTGAGAGAGTCACTGGAAAAGACCAGCTCAGCCTAGGCAACCAACCCCACAGCACAGTCTGAAGGAAGAAAAGCTCAACCCAGTCCCATGTCCAGAACTGCCCCTATGTATTGGAGATGCTGGCACGGAGTGAACACCGACTTTGGCTCACTCACCTGAATGCCCAACTGTTCGAAGAGCTGTCTGGTGGAGAACAGTGTATAAATTATCACCTTCTTTGACGGGGCCTTCAGAAGTCAGTTGTGGAGGTATGAGAACACATAAAGGCTCTCCCTTCTGAGGATGGCAACCACATTAAAGCATGATAAAGACACCCGGTGCAGAGGACAAGCCAAAGGGCAATACACCAAACTGACAGCGACAGCTCTGGAGCATAAAATGCAGTTACTGACTGTGGGACTTGTGGATCTTCATAGGTAAGTGTCCTTCATATCTAGGGCACACAGTCAATCCCCTTGCAGCAGCAGGGGGAGCAGGAACAACAGACAGACCATGTGGAATGTTTTGCATTCTATAAACAGTCTGAGGTCCTAAACGTCCAGGATGGGACAAAAATCCCCAGTCCATTTTGGTACAAGGAAGTACCAAGAATAGTAGCCCTGATTCATTTCTGCAGTCAGGATGGGTGCTATGGCCCTCTTCTGGAGGAGGGATAAAACCTCCTCCATCAGGAGGGCAAGATCTCCCAGGGGTAATAGTCTGGCAAGGGAGGATGTACAGGAAGGACAGAGAGGAGTAATAGGGTGTGTCCTGGCAGAACCACCTCTAGCACCCAAGCATCTGTTGTGATCTCCCCCCACTTTGGAAGAAAGAGGGAGATGCAGTATCGCACAAGGATGTCCTGATCTGCAGGGGCAATGGGGAATTGGAAGAGAGTGAGAAGCATCAGGGGGTTGTCGGTGTACTGCCAAGACCCGAACCTTTGGTGACTCTGGCATGGGCACCCTGATGCAAAGGGGCTTGAGGGGAAGTCTAGGTCCGCTGAGAGCCTTGGCCGGGTCCCTGGAATAGCCTCTATCAGGGCAGGCATAGTACCTACAAAAGAAGCCCAGGCCTTACTCCGAGCCTTTGGATTAAGGGTATGAAGGGACCTGAATGTCATGTTAGATGTCTGGAGTTTCCACAAAGATGACTCAATATTGGGTTGAGGCTGAGGCCTTAAAGGTCCAGGATGGGACAAAAATCTCCAGTCCATTTTGGTACAAGGAAGTCCCAAGAACAGTAGCCCTGATTCAGTTCTGCAATCAAGAGGGATGTGCGAGATCGGGACTTGGGGGAAAAAAGGACAAAAAGCACAAAGTACTTACGGAAAAAAAAAAAAGAAAAAAAAGAAGTTTGAAACCACCTTTGGAAGGAATGTGGGACTGGTCTGGAGTGATACATAGATACATAGATACATAGACAGTGTCGGCAGATAAGGGCCTATGGCCCACCTAGTCTGCCCATTTGAGCTTGTAAGTTCAGTTTGTTTTCCTAGAAGTCTGTTTCCCCTTACCCCTGCCCTCTAGAATTCCTTTATGTCTATCCCATGCATTCTTAAATCCCGTGATTGTTTCAGCCCCCACCACTTCCTCTGGCAGGGTGTTCCACTTGTCCACCACCCGTTCTGTGAAGAAATTCTTTCACATGTTTCCTCTGAATCGTCCTCCTCCAACTTCATCCCATGCCCTCTAGTCCTGAAACATCTTTTTCGCTTAAAAATAGTGTTTTCCTGCACCTGTTCCTCCCTGTAAGATACTTGTATGTCTCTATCATATCCCTCTCCCTCCTCTCCTCCAGGAGTACATGTTCAGTTCCTTCAACCTGTCTTCATAGGACTTGTGATGCAACCCATGCACCATCTTTGTTGCCCTCCTCTGAACCTTCTCACCCTGTCTATGTCCTTACGTAGGTATGGTCTCCAGAACTGTACACTGTACTCCAGGTGGGGCCTCACTAGTGTCTTGTATAGCGGAATTATGACCTCCTTTTCCTGCTGGTGATGCCTTGCCATACATCCCAGCATCCTATTTGCTTTACCTGATGCCTTGTCACACTGTTTCCCTACCTTGAGGTCATCAGAGATGACAACCCCAAGATCCTTTCCTGCCTGGTGCATGCTATCACCCCCAACTGATATATTGTGCCAGGGTTTTTGTGCCCCATATGCATTATCTTGCACCTCTTTGCATTGAATTTCAACTGCCAAACCCTTGACCATTCTTCAAGTTTCTGCAGGTCCCTTCTCATTCTGTCTACACCCTCTGGTGTGTCTACTCTGTTACAGAGCTTTGTGTCATCAGCGAACAGTGAAATTCTGCCTTCTAGATCCTGTGCAATGTCACTGATGAAGATGTTGAATAGGACCGGTCCCAGCACTGATCCATGTGGTACCCCACTGGTTACTCTTCCCTCTGTGGAGTGATAGCCATTTACCACCACCCTCTGTGTTCTGCCACCCAGCCAGTTACCTACCCACCACACTACTGTCCTGCCCACACCCATATTCCCTAGTTTGTGTAATAGTCTTCTATGTGGCACAGTGTCAAAGGCCTTGGTGAAGTCCAGATAGGCCATGTCCACTGCCCTCCCCTGATCCACCTCCTAAGTGAGACTCTGTCATTATGGAAGACCAAGTACGGCTCATCGCACATGAGGGCTTGATGTTCCAAAATGCACTGAGCCAATGTGACAGCCACCAGGAAAAGGGCCATCCAGGCCAGGAAGCACATGTCACAGGTAGCTGCTGGTTCAAGGGTTAATTGAGGTCCCAGGGCAGAACAGGATTCTGGACGTTTGGGGGCTTGAGATGGAGAATGCCCTTGAGAAACATCTTGGTGTGGTCCATCTGGGCAACCTGTTCCCCAATGGGTTTGTGAAAAGCAGAGAGTGCGGCTAAATGGACTTTGATGGAACAGTAGCTTAAACCTGACTGGAGAGGGTGGAAAGGCACTCCAGGATAGTAGGCAATGGGCAGGAGTATGGATTCAAGTGCCTGTTGGCCATTCAGACAGCAAAACGTTGTCATTTGGCAGCATAAGTCTTTCTGGCTGATGCCTTCCTGGAGGCCAGTAGAATGGTGGCCACAGATGCAGAGACATGTTGCCAAGCTATAAAAGATGTCCTCAGGAACCAAGCATGTAGATGAAGGGATCGGAGATTGGGATGAAAAAGGGTTTCTTGGGTCTGTGTGAGGAGATCAGATCAGAGAGGAAGGGGGACGGGATCCAAGACCGATAGTTGCTGGAGGAAGGGGAAACATATCTGCCAGGGCCAAAAGAGGGTGATAAGAATCATGAAGGCTGGCTCCAGCTGGAGTTTGAGTGGCATTCGCTGGAGGAGAGGAACAGGTGGGAAGGCATATAGGAAGTGCCCATGCCAGGAGAGGGACAGGGCATCCAGGGATTTGCCCTGTGAGTCTGGAATGATTGAGCAGTAGCAGGGAAGTTTGTGATTGTCTGTAGAGGCAAATAAATCAATGTACGGAGTGCCCCACAGAAAGAATATGTCATGGAGGACTTCCAGCACCGAGGCCCACTCGTGGCCGTGATGCCTAAGGTGATCTGGACTCCAGGAACATGGTCTGCCACCAGATGAAGGTGGAGAGCTAGAGCCTGATTCCATACTTTCATGGCTTCCTGGCACAGAGCTTGCGACTTCCTGCCCCCTTGTTTGTTGATGTACTATACCACACAAGTATTGTCGGTTTGGACCAACAAGGGTCCAGGGACAAGGAATGGCAGGAAGGCCTTAAAGAGCCAGTCGGATGGGCCTGCATTTCTTGAAGGTTGATGTGGAGAGACACGGCAGAAGTATCTGTTGTGAGGATCTGGGAGGGCTCACCCAGATGGAGTTGTTGAAATCCCCAGTCTTTTGGTGCCATTGATAGCACAGGGCCCACTGGACTGGGTGCATGTGTAGGTGGGCGTACGGGACAGTGGAAATGGCTTCAACCACGTGACTGAGGAGGCGCATGTACTGGTGCACAATGGTCTGTTGAGCCACTCAACATTGCCGTGCCAGGGAGATCAGCTTCTGACACCTCTCTTACAGCAGAAAGGTGTGGCCTTGCACCGTATCCAGGATGGCGCCGATGTACTGAAGGCATTGGGATGGCACCATGTGGGACTTGGCAACACTGACAGTGATGCCGAGATCCCAGAAGAGCTCAACGTGCACACGAGGGAGCGGAGCAACCCATTCTGAGACGAAGCTTTGATGAGCCAGTTGTCCAAGTGCGGGAACACACAGTGACCCTGACAATGAACTGCAGTGGCCATGACTGTCAGGTACTTTGTGAAGACTCTTGGTGCTGAGGACAATCTGAAGGGCAGGGCATGGAACTGGTAATCGTAGCCCAGTAGCTGGAATTGGAGGTACTGGTGATGGGCAGCATGGATCTGGATATGAAGGTAGGCGTTCTCCATGTTGAGGGCGCAGAGCCAGTCCCCATGATTCAGAAGAGGCAGGACTGTTGGCAAGATAACCATTCCATATATTTTGTACTGGATGAACCAGCTGAGGTCTCATAGACCCAGGATGGGTCGGAGATCGCCAATGCGCTTGGGCACCAGAAAGAAACAGGAATAGAAGCCCATGCCCAGATTATCGGGAGGAACAGGCTGGACCACCTGCTTCTGAATCAAAGAAAAGAGTTCCTCCAGCAGCACCAAAACATGGTCCAGAGGATAGGACAGGAGCCAATGTGGGCGTGGAGAGGGGGTGGCTGTCAGTTCCAGAGTATGGCCTGTGCGAATAATCTGCAGGACCCATTCATCTGATGTAATCTCTTGCCAGGCCTCCAAATATAAGGAGAAGAGACCACCCACTACCTCCGAGGCCAGAAAAGGAGGCTGTTGAAGCAGTCAAAAGGATGGGGGGGGTGGCAGCAGCCACAGCAGGGGTGGTCTGTGCACCCTTGGGGGCTGAGGTGGAGGTACAGCCAAGAGGTTGGAGCTGCTGTCGGCCTCTTATGGACTGATGGGCTGTACCTCGCTGGTGAGAAGCTCGCCGAAATTGAAAAGACTGGTATGGCCACTCCTGGGAGACAGCCGGCAGAGTATGGTACACTGTGTGTATGGTATGGAGAGTGCGGACCGAGGCCTGTAAGTCATTAAGAATACTTTCTGTGTCTGAACCGAAAAGTTTGTGCCCATTAAAGGGAGCATTCAAGATGTTCTGCTGCATGTCAAGGGCAAGGCTGGAGACACGGAGCCAGGCATGGTGGTGAACAGTAATACCCATCACTGAGGTACAGAAAGAGGCATCTACAGCATCATAACCGCACGGAGGAGATAGTGGGAAAAACTAGTACCTGTCTTAAGGGTAGACATCAATTGGTCAGTATCAGTGAACTTGGGAAGCTTCGCTGGCACTTCAGAGGTGGCGATCCAGAATGGTTTTCGGTACTTTAACAGATGCCCCATATAACTGAGGATATGCATAACAAGGATGGATGAGGCATAGAACCTTTTCCACATCAGATCCGATTTTCGGGATTCTCTGTCAGGAGGCAGAGAGCTCAAATGTTTAGGTCATTTGGTCCGATCATGTGCAGCACTGATGACCACCGAATCTGATTGTAGAGCCGAAGAAAAAGAGGAGTGGTCAGTGGAAGCCTGGTAAAGGCGATCTGCCTTCTTAGGAACCGGAGGGACCATGGAAGGGTGGTACCAGGCTGCAGAAACAGCATCCTGGTAGGCCTGGATGAGGGGAGGAACCACAATGGCTGGGTCCTCAGGTAAATCCAAATACTCTGCCAAGTTTTGGGCAGTGCCTGTCCTGGTCAGTGGTTGTGAACCCCATGAGCTGTTGCAGTTGGGCCATGATGTCCAGGAAACTGAGGTCATCCGGAGGAGAGCACAGGGTATAGAGCCCATGATCCTCCCCCACTGAGGACACAGTAGAGGCACTAGAAGGGGTACATACCCCATCATCATCTAGATCCTCCTCAACATAATCTAGATCTCCTCTTTCAGTGGCTGAAATGAAAGAGGAGAAGACTCACTGCGAACTTGCTTGTGAGGTGGGTACGTGGGTGAGGAGGGTGGTGGGGAGGAGGCTGTTGCATGGCTTTCATGATCTGGACCATGATGGCCACATCCATGGCAGCAGCTGTCAACGGGGTTGAGGAGGATAGAGGAGGCACTCCTGTAGATCCCATGCTAGAGGGGGGCAGGACCGAGGGCTTGGGCTTGGGCTGTGGATGGAGCAGAGAGCCTGAAGCCTGGAAAGCCATATCCAACATGAACTCACAGAGCTTCAGTAAGAAACATGCTGGGACAGTGGTGGTAAAGATGGTAAAGCCATCAGAGTTAACCCCAGATCCATGCTGGAGGATTGTTTAGTAGGGGATGAAAGAGCCGACATCGACGAATGCAGCGGGAGGCCTCCATACTCTGGGCCAGAACTGTGAGGACCATCTTGGTCTTTTGAACTGGAGTGGAAGAGGTCTGAGCCATCAACGAGCAACCAGGGATGGAAGCCGTCGATGGCTGAGGGTCCTTATTGTGTCCACTCAAGGCCTCGTCCTTGTCTCAGTGCTTGTGCTTCGATGAATGGTGCTTGGATTGAGAGGTCCGGGAAGTCATCGATGGTGACAGAGATGAGGAGCGGGACTGCATTCCTTGTTCAAGGAGAGCTACCTTCTGCTCCATGAGGTAGGATTCTAGTTCCTGGAGTTGTTGACAACGTGTAGCTTGATTAAATTCCTGGCAATGAGCACAGGAGCAAATGTTGTGGGCAGCTCCCAGACAGCGAATGCAGAGCGAGTTGTTATATCAGAAAATCTTTCTTCCACACTGGCACTTGCAAAAAAGGGACTCCAAACTGGACAAAGAGAAAAGAAAAAACTGTGAACTTTCCTCATGGATGAAAGCGTGGACACACTAGTGGCGAAAGAAGCACGTGAAGCGAGCTGGGAGACAGCAGGAAAAGAAATGAAGCCGAGCACATACTTACACATATACATGACATCACCATGGACAACCCCCATTCAACACTGTTGATGAATGAAAGCTAATGTTGAAAAGAGCGCCCTCTGGTGGATACCCAGGTGAATGACCTGCTGCAAGAGACTCCCTCGAAGATCTACAGTTACAGTAGAGTAACCTATATTTCAGACTATATGGATGCAGTTCACTAGCCACACCCTGGCAGATTCCTAACAGTCCTCCAGGAGGAAGGGGCAAGGCATGCACCCCTATTTGGCGAACACAGGCTGGAGGACCGAGGACCTAAAAGCAGCATCCTGATGAATCATTATGTCAATACTCTAATGGGAGATGAAGCTGTGCGCTTTACTCCAGGTTGCTACCCTGCATACCTCCACAATGGGGATATCCCTGGAAGAAGTCACAGAGGCAGTGGTATGTCTGGTGAAATAAGTGCCAAACCCTTTAGCAGACTCATACTAGCCAACTTATAGTAGAGGTTGGTACCGTGTGAGAATAGCGCGGACGATACCATGCAGAGCAAGACCGTGCAGTGAAAACCGTAAATGGCTTTAGAGCAACAGGGGAATTACAGCAATATGAAAATATCGCTACCCCCTGTTGCTCACTCAGAAGAAGGAAGAGTATGTGGACACTGCAGGTTGGGTTCTCGGTCGAGCTGCTTCCATGGTGGAGTGGCTAGAGCACCTGACCTGGCAGTGGATCGGGTTGGGGAAACAAGTGTTTGATTCCCTGTAAGTGATTTTTTTTTTTTTTTTTAAGTAATTTTATTGCCCGTGTCCACACCCCCTCGGAGTTGGTTATTATAGTTCCAGGGGATGTGGGAGGTACGGGGGAAAAGACCCCCTTAAAACAAAGTATGCACAGCTCTTGCCGCACGCTGTTAGTAACAGCGCGGTCTTGCTGTGCGTGGTTTCGTCTGTGCTGTTATGACCCCACGCCGCAGAGGTTAATGCAGGATGTAAGTTACCTGCCAATTGTCCGCTTTGCTACCTGTCTACCAGGCGTGGCTTCAGCATATGTTAAAAACAACTGGTGAGCTTCACCTCAAACTCCAGCCATGCACTACTTATAATAAAAAGGTCCGCAAGTTCTGAGTCCTGAGCCTGTCATTGGCCTCCAGGGTTGGGTTGGTAAAGTATATTGGTAAGTTAATCACCTGGTTAAGATGAAACTCTCATACAACCTTCAGGAGGAACTTTAGGTGGGGTTGAAAGATGACCTTATCCTTATACGAGATAGCATGGAGCACACTGATCCTTTCGATGGACATGATGGCCACCAGGAAGGCAGTCTTCCGCAACAAATGTGACATCTTACATTTGTGCATACGCTAAAATGACTTGCCCATGAGCACTGCCAACACCAGCAGTAGGTCCCATGGAGGCAGAGCTTCATACACAGAAGGTGACAAGTGATCCAGTCCTTTGAAAATGGGACCAACTACCTTGTCCTGGACCACCATCAGTATACCTGCACATGCCCAGTATGCAGAGATGGCTGCCAAGTGCACCTTAATGGCTGTCACTCACAGTCCCTACTGAGATGGAAACCACATTCAGATGAGGATGCTCACACTGGAGCAAGTAAGAGGATCAGGCTCCTTAACCTAGCTCCAGATGGCACTTAAAAGCATAGCTTTCATGAGGAGACTATTTGCAGAACACCTCCACAACATCTGTCAAAAGGCCCAGAGCCTGGAACTCCAGCCAATCAGGATCTAGATTGTGAGGTGCAGAGGCTGAAGGTCTGAATGCAAGACCTTCCCTTGTTGTCTGTTCAGCAGGTTAGAATGGAGCGGCAGCCATTACAGAAGCCTGCTACTGAGGCTGAGGAGATCTGGATACTAGAACTGCTTGGGCCAGTCTGGGGCTGTCAGGATGATCCACACCTTGTTTTTTTGGGCCTCGATCACCACGACCTCCTAGACAAAGGGGAAGGGAAGGAAGGCATAGGCAATTCCCCAACAGTGTCTCAGGAGTAGGCACAGAACAACCTCAGTTTTCTGTTCTTCCATGAGTCCAGCAGATCCACCAGTGGGGTGCCCCACTGGCGGAACAGGTGGTCTACCAGCTCCTGATGCACAGACCACTCGTGTGACATCCCTCCGACCTGGCTGATAGTGTTCACTAGCTGATTGTTTTCTCCCGCGACATGAATCATCAGTAGATCTGCTTCCAGGGTGAACATGAGTGTCCAGGTGCAGAGATTCTCCTGACACAGTAGAAAGGAGTGCGTTCTGCTCTGCATGTTCAGGCAGCACATGGTGGTTGTGGTGTCTGTCTGGACCTCAATGACCTGATCCCAAATCAATGAAGCAAATTTTGCCAGAGCCATATGCACTGCATGGAGCTCCAACAGGCTGATGGGGTGCTGGGATTCCCTGGGTGACTAAAACCTGTGGGCTCTGTGGTCTCCCAGGTGTGTTCCCCACTCTACCAGAGACATGTCCGTCATGAATGTGATAGATGGTCCTTGGTGGACAAACATGATTCCCTCCTCCAGATTTTATGGGGCCAGCCACCACTGGATGGCATCCAAACTCAACTGGGTCACCATGACCGGTTGATCCAGGAGACTTAGGCATTGGGACCACTACCACCCCGACTCCCACTTCAAGTGCCGCATGCTCCACCAAGCCCAAAGGATCACACTGGTGCAAGATGCCATGTACTCCAGCAGTCGCAGGAAGTCCCAGGCAAAGCGTGAGCACCCAACCTGAAATTATTTGGCATGGAGGCAAGATCAGACACCCAGTCCACCCTGAGACAGGCCTTGGTCCACAGGAGTCTAGTTCTGTCCTGAAGAACTTGATCACCTGTAAGGGGACCAACTCGGACTTGCCCACATTGACCAGAAGGCCTAAGTTCTGACAAGTCTGGAGGGCTGGATCCATGAATCTATCCAGAGCATCCCTGGATGACCTGGCTATCAGCCAGTCATTCACATTGGGGTATGGTCTGATGCCCTTGTGTTGCAAGAATTCCACCATCACTGCCATGCACTTGGTGAAGACCCTAGTTGTGGACAAGAAGATGAAGGGCATGACTTGGAAATGATACAGGATATGCTCTGCATGGAACTGAAGGTACTAGCAATGGTACAGACCGGGGTAACACATCCTGGAAGTCCAGGGAACAGAACAAGGCTCCCTGCTCCAGGGATGGTATTATCTAATTCAGAGTGACCATCTGGAAATTGCTCTTCCACATGAACTGGTTCAGACTGTGTAAATCCAGTATAGGGTGCTGGCCCCTTGTTCATTTCGGAACTAAGAAACACATGGACACATATCCCTGAGTGGCCAGGGCATCTAGAATACAGGCTATCGCTCCATGCTCTAAGTGTTGAGCTCTGTCAACTTTTAGCATGGACAAAGATGTTCTTCAACACCCTGGATTTCTGAAGCGCTCATATGTGGTACGGTGGGAGAGGCTAGAAATCCAGAGGTGGTCCTTTGCCCACCACTTCCAGAACCCACTTGTCCGAGGTAATGACGGACCACTGTGGCAAGAAGTGGCACAACTAAACCTCGCCTGGGAGCTGGGACAGAGATGGAGGGGAGGGGGGATGACACCCCACAACTCGTCACTGTGCAGCCTTGGAGGGGGCTCTGGCTGCAGGGGCTACAGAGGCACCACAACCTCTGCCCCCCTCCTTTGCCCCTTGCCACCAAACTTGGGTTAAGATGCCAGAGCTGAAACTGTCCTAGGGCTGTTACTGAGGTTGTTGTGGCTGAAAGGGCCGAATCTGAAAGGCCTTCTTTTTAGGCTTTTGAGCCTTTTTGGTCCTTCTGAGGCGAAGCCACACAATCAAGGGTGGCACTGGACTTCTCGATATGAGTGAGATGTCCTTCTACACTGGGATCAAAGAGGCTGGTGCCTAAGAAGGGGATATCAGCCAACTTATGCTGAATGTCACTCATAATGGTGGACAGCTTTAGCCAGGCCCTTCAATGTAGCAGTTGATAGTCGTAGCCATGGCACAGGAGCTGCCCATGTCCAAGGCTGTCTGGAGCTGGTGACTAGCCAGCAATTGACCCTGATCTCCGATGCACTTCAGTGGAAGCTGCCCATCAGTTGGAAGAATGGAGAGGAGTTCCCCATACACCCCAAAGAGGGAATGGCTAAAATTTGCCATCATGCAGCATGCAACTTTTTAGCTGCGTGTCAATCTTCTTGGATTCTGTCTGAAAATGTGTCCTTGTCCCTTAGCCTTCCAATTTACAGAAGGTGAAATCTGAAACTGGACCCTCCACATGGGGGTAGCTGGAAAGCCAGAATGGGTGCCTGTGTACTTGCGGACCATCTGGGTAGAGTGTGCCAGAAAGGATGCTATGAAAGCTCCAGGGCCAGTCCCAAAATGGCATCAGTTAAGGGGAAGGCAACCCCCAGGGAGTCGCCCCATCTAATATACCCATAAGCGGGTATTTAGCCCATTTTTGGACTGGTTCTAAGGAAACCTTCACAGACTCCAACATGAGCTGGACCAAAGCTCGAGAGGACACCGACCTGCGGGTTGTGGTCAGCTTTTCGACGGACTCCTGGTCAAAAATATAAGTCTTGGTTGAGACCACTGATGAGTCGCCTTCAGTGTGTGAGGATTCCTCAAAGATGGCCCTTGACTTTTTGCCACCATGAACCACCCTGGTATCGTCCTCCTGAGTGATCTCCATCTACAGATGGCCTGGCAAACCAGCAGTGGAATGAGCCTCCTCAGTCAAGGCCTGAACAGGGGCTGAGGTGGAGGCTCCACTTTAAGTGAAGGAGAAGCAGACAGGGGGGACTGCAGTGTAGAAAGGACTGGCATTGGAATGACAGGTGAAGGCTAAGGGATTGAAAATCCTGGGACAGTGCCCTACCCCTTCCAGCAATGGATCATTGTTGTCAAGTGTGATTCTCATAGCGTTGATGTATCTTGCATCCATGTCTCAAGATGAGGAGGTCAAGGAGTGTCAGCAGCAATGCTTGCCAGTTGAACAAGATCAAGAGTGCAAGCAGCGCCTCAACCTCGACCCAAATGATGTCATTGACCCAAATGATGACAATGTCAATGACTGTCCTCTGGCAGGTTGGTATAAACCATCTGCTTCAGCAGGGTAACCACAATTGGTTTCAGAGGCAGGACTACCAGTGAAGGCCGCTATCGCGCAACTTTGCCAATGGTGCCAACTGTGTAACATCCTCCTGAATAATGACCAAGAACACGGTGGGCCTGGGAGGTTGATTCCTCATCAGTTTCCTCTGACAACTGGTCAACAGGCTTGAGACAAATCTCTACCATTTGCTTGACCAGAGTCAAGAACGACATGCCTGACAGGGTTACTGTGGAGCCCTTGACCATCCCCTCAACCATATGCAGCTGCCAGCAGAGTAGGAGGAGAGGGAAAAGCATGCTCTTTCCCAGTCCCACAACCAGCAATGGTGCTGCTTTTTATGCTTTTCGCTGTGGTGGGAAGGGTTCTTCCTGAAGGTCTGGAGGACCATGCACATTTCTCTGAAGTCATCAGAGAAGACCCTCCAACCTCCAACACTGGCCCAAGCCAGGAACAGTGCCAAGACCAACAAATTCACAGAAGTCGCCACCATCTCTTCTTCCATGACAGCAAGCTGAGCAGCTGACCTAGCAGCTGCCAAGGCCTTTTTGCTGTCCTTAGGCCATCCTATGTCCATTCCAGCCTTCCCGGCTTCAATCGACACAAGCAGCATGGCCAGGCAAAGACTGTTTCCTGCAACATCATGTTGATCACACAGGCAGGAAGGGCATATGCTGTGTGGATCCATGGCTGACACCTTCTGCAATGCCAAGTGCAACTTCTGAACCCTGGTTTCTTGCCTTCTATCACTGACTGTGAACCAGAGTGGAGCCAGAAGATGCAGGAGCAACTTCAATGTTGAACACAGACTGAAACAGTCAAAGATTCACCTAAATAAATTGCTAGAACTATCAGAATCCTCTAATGCTGCAGAGCTGTGAAGAAGGAGACCTGTCCTTTCCAGCAGAAAGAAAGATCTGACTTAACAGGGGGGAGCTGGAAGATAAACCTCACGGATGGTAGGATGAGCTTAGCTAGAAGACTTTCGATGACTCAGCTGTCTCCAACAGAACTGCCACAATGTGGATAATGAATTGTATCCACATTGTTAGAACATGTTACTTTATTTCTAATTTTTTTTTTTTGCATTCTTTATGTGCCCGGCCCCCCAATCCTCCCACCGGAGATCAGCCCGTACCCATTCACGCCCCTCCATGCCCAGGCTTATCCCCCAGGGTGGGGTCACTGGGTTGACTTCCCACCAACGGTCATTGTAGGCTAGCCCCGGCTTACCCCCAGGTTGGGGCCACGGGAGAGGTCCCCCCCCAGTGGACAACTAAGGCAGTGAGGATGGCAGTAGGGTAGAGGCGTCATGCCAGGGGCGGCAGTTTTGCATAGTGCGCTGATGCCGGGGGCGGGCATTGCAATGTGACCAGCATCCGCTCCACCCCCCACATTCTGGCGCTGGCAGTGCAGCATCCCAGCCTCGCCGAGGTCAACAAACCACTGGACACACTTCCCCTTGAGAAGAAGTGCAGTCCCGAGGATGCTCAATCCTTCTCCCTGGCTGGCCCTCCGACTCCCGGGTCCATTCCCAAACCCAGGTCATTGGTGTTGCAAGTGGAATTCCAACCGCTGCACCAGCGGGCTGGCATATTTCCAGTTTTTTTACCTGTAGTTATGTAAACTTGACACGTGCAGGATCAACTCAATGGTTGATTTTGATTACTATTTACATGAATAAACAAACATAATTATTATAAAAAAGCACAGGAAAATCAAAAAGACATGATTGGTTGAAACATGTTAAATGACCATGCAATATGTCAGTAATAAGCCATGACAAGGTGTGCATTAAAGCATTTTGATGCAAAACCCAGGGGAGTGAGGCACAAGGAAAAAGGCTGCATGTCCTTATACCACTGGGAAGTGCATATCAATCCTTGAATGCATACCCTGCAGTAGCTTATTATGCTTTCAAAATGACTTGCTGCTCTTTTGTATTATATGTAGAGAAACATTTTTAATATTTTTCTTACCTAAAATCACTTGCTTAAATACATTCTAAATGACAAAATTATATACATGAAATACTGTACTCCCTGATTTTATAGTAATGAGGTTTTTTTGCCTTGGTTTGAGATCCGGCAGCTGATCATGCATTGCCAGCTTTTCAGTGCACAATCAGGTGGTGTCTCTCAGTCACTGAGGTTTCAGGATTTTTACTTGCTGTGTTATAAAATGCTTTGAAGCACACCCTGCTGTGTGTTATTGATTACTTTTTGAACTTTTTTCCCAGGAAAGCAAATCTTCTACGCTTCCACTGGAAACAAGCACAAGAAATAACTG
The DNA here is from genome assembly GCA_016271365.2 of Neoceratodus forsteri. Lineage (NCBI taxonomy): Eukaryota > Metazoa > Chordata > Ceratodontiformes > Ceratodontidae > Neoceratodus > Neoceratodus forsteri. The sequence continues at coordinate 1,558,818,296 of CM057455.1, forward strand.
ACTGCCTTGCTTGGCAGGCTATATTTTAAGACCTACACCACAAACCTACATTGTGGGAGATGTATAACTAGAAAAAGGAAGCTATTTCTTACCCAGTTTCTCCTGTTTTACTGTCTGTTGAAAAATTTTCGACTCAATTCTAACTTTTAAGGGGTGGAGAGGCTCGCCAGTCCCTCATCCATGCCCATGTATGCTGAACATGTACACATATATCCACAATGATGGAAAAGCTCCTACTGGTGCCCAAAGCAAATCAGTCCTTGGAAGACCTCTGCCCCTCCACCACCCATATATAAGACTATAATAACTTCATGGGTGTCCCATAAGAAGTCTCTGTCCAGCCAAACAAGGCCACTCATGAGCCATCTCAATAAGGCAGAGTGAGGAACCAGTTTATTAGCTTTATTTTACTTTATCTTTACTTTATTAGTTTATCGGGTCGCACCTGAAAATGAGCCTCGGCTCAGTGTGCCTTTTCCTGGCTATCAAATGTTTAAGTAAAATGCATTAAAAAAACTGATGAGATAGTAAGTCTTGATGGGGCCTCCAAGGATGTTGCTAGTGCATTACATAAACTCTGGTGAAGGCCTCCCAGTGACTCCATGGCTGAGCATCCCAGCCCGAGGGGGGGGGGTTCTGCCACACCAGCAGGGCGCCCCCATGGTCGGGGAGCTTGCTCCCTTGTTGTGGGACTGAATGCATACATGTGTGGCCAATGGTTGACTGTGTGTACTGCCAGGGGGTCAAGGGCCAACCAGGAAAAGCAAACTGAAAAACCCCGGATCATCTAGATGATGTCTGTCAGAAATTTCATGCCCAAAGCTGCATGGACCCTCGTAGGCTGGATCCTATGGGGAGAGCCACTGCTGAGGCTGGAAGGTAATCAGAGGAACAGCCCAAGGATTGAGCAATCAGTCCCAGGTGACAAAAATTTTGATTTAAAAAAATAAGGATAGACTCTGATGCCAACAGTGTAGTAGATTATATTTCTGTATTCTCAACCCAGCAGTACCCCATAAGGAGTCTCGGTCCCTACGTCACTTGTTATAACTATCATGAGAAGCTTGGGATAGATTCAAATGGAAACAAAAGGGTTCTTACCGTGCCACTGGAAACCAGATACATTAGCAGCCCATTGGGCGAGAACGTGCTGAAGAACATCACTATCTGAGTTACAGTAGAGCGAAGGGACTTCTCTACCACAGAGTACCCACTGCCATCAAAATGGAATGATGTGTCTTCATTCTGTGGGCTAAAGTGACAGAGAAAAACAGAGTGCAGCAGATTATGTCCATGTGTTGCACAGGTCATTCAAAACACATGAAAGTTTCTGATGGATTTTCATCTGTTCCCTAAGCTTACATTTCAGTAACTGGATTCAACAGCTATGCACTCACGGACCACTGAAATAATACAAGTAAGGCCAACTTCAAAAGTAACCAAGTTTACTGTGGCAAAGTAGAGGCTCATTGGCTTGAACCCTCAGATTAGGGGCTGAGGGGTCAAGCTGGTGATCCTCCACTTTGCTGCAATAAACTCAGTTACTTGTGAATTTGATCTTACTGGTATTATTTCAGTGGTCCGTGAGTGTATAGCTATTGAATCCAGTTGTTAATAGTTGCCTGGGCTAGCCACCCTGCTTTGCACCCTCTCATCTCCTGTGCGTGACTTTTTTCTACTGCATTTTCCTTACATTTCAATAGCAGTCTGATGATTACACTTTAGACAACACAAGTAAAAGCCTTCAGCACCTCAACCTATCTATGGTGGAACTGCTATTGCTGTTTAAGTCAAGATAAGGATCTTGCAGTGTGTGTCGCATGGACTGCAATTGAGTCAAGTGCTTTACTCTTGTGGTTCTGGTTCTGGCCATGATTTAATTTTCCTAACAGCAAGAAAAAGGATTCCAAAACCTAGAAAGGTCAGCAAAAAATAATTTTAGTCCATCTTATCTGCCTATTTTCCTATGGGACCCGTACCAACCTACTCTTGACTGTGCCTAGGGTGAATGCCCATGGGTAGCTTAAACCCCTTCTCTGCCGTCTTGGTTTTCCTCAACCCTTTATAGCTGTCCTGTGCTCTCCTGAAACCTGTCACCATTTACACCTCCCTTGGCAAACCGTTCTATCTATCTACTGCCCTCTCTGTAAATAAGTACTTTCTTACATCCTTCCTGAACCAATTTCCCACCAATTATACTCAGATCCCTTATTTGCTGATCCCATGCTGTGCTTAAACAGGTCATGAAACTCCACCCTGTTTGTCCATTTTAGGTACTTAAAGATTTCTCCCATGCCTCCCTCTACCTTATGACCTCTAGCAATCATATTTTCAAACAGGCTAAAGGTTCCTCATATGATTTTTTCTTGCTGACCTTGTGTCATCTTTGTAGCCCACGTCTAGACAGATTCTATGTAGCCATTATCCTTTTTCAGTTGCCAGCTCAAGAACTGGACAAAGTACTCCAGATGTGGTCTCACAAGTGATCCAAAGAGGGGAAACATTTTTTTGTTGTCTTACTAACCCTCTCTCTCTATATCCCAACATCCTGTTTGCATCACCGAGTGTGCTGGTACACCAGATAGTTGACTTGAAGCTATTCACTAAAGATGATCTCAACTGCAATTCCTCAGTGGCCAGCACTTAGCCAATGACCTGTCTTTGGGTTATCCTTGCTTAAGTGCATAAACGCACTTCTTCCCATTAAACTTCAGTTGCCATACCTTGGACCACCCCTGCAACTTTTCTAGGTCCTTCAGCATGTCACTGACCACCTCCTTGGAATCTAACCTGCCACAGATTTAGCATCACCTGCAAAGAGGCAACTTTTTCCATTAATCTCTTCTCCTATGTCACCGATGAACACATTTAATAGTTCTAGCCGCAGGACTGACCCTTGTGGTACCCCCCTGTGACAGGGTTGAATAAGGACCTGTCCTATTTGTTATGCAGAAAGAGTTAAACATAAGGACCTGTTCTGTCCTCTCCTTTTCTGTATTTTGTCTGTCTGGTTGCACAACCAAATGTCCTCATGAGACCTAGGAACTGATCAATCTGACAGTTTCATGATTCTCTGTCTCTCGCTATCTCTCTGCCTTCACTTTGTCTTTTCTTTCTCCTTGCATATCTATGATTATAAAAATATATGTGAATCTTTGTGTGAAACTTTATGTGATACTGGGATCCCTTTGTTTGAAATGTATATCATTATACTGTTGAAATGATTGCAAAAAGCTATTTGGAATTTAGGGGGTTAAACTGAGATGCAGTTTAAGCTCCTCTCAAGCTTGTTTGCAAACTCCTTTGCAAAGCTGTCAGCAGGGGGCCAGCTTGGGACATTTTTCTATTTGCAAGCCTGCCCTGCAAGGAAACGGACAAGAAAATTGTCTGAAAAACAGTATGCGTCTTAATGAGTTCCCAGGCAAAGACTTAAAAAAAAGAGCAGCATTTTTTTTTTTGCTAGAGAGTGGGAGAGACTGTAACTTGGAATTAGAGAACCCCTCAAATGAAGGACTTTTGTTTTTCTCTGTTTGCACTGCCTTTGTAAATGGTTCTACTCAACAAGTTTTATTTATTTTATTGTTATAGATAATAATAAAACACTACTTAAGAATTTTACAACTGCTCCTGGTCTTTCTATGCTTCCTGACCTGTGCTTCGACGACACCCCCTTTGAAGCCTCCTTGACCTCTGAATGTTCCCCTTCACAATTACTCTCAGAGTCCTTCCATGTAACCAATTTACTATCCACCTTGTTATCTTTGCTGTAACCCACAGATCCCCAGCGTCTTGATAAGCCATCTCTAGAGTACTGTGTTGAAGGTCTTACTGAAATCTAGATAAAGCACACTGACTGCCTTGCCCTTGTTTGCTGCTCTTTTTGTAGACAGTCGAAGAAGTCAATCAGGTTAGTCTGGTACAACCTTTCCTTCAATAGGGCAGCTGTGCTGCCTCCTGTCTTGGAGCCCATTCCAAAAATTTCAACAGACATGTATTTAAAATAGTTTCCAGGAGTTTTCTCCAGTCTAACCAGTCTATAATTTCCCGGGTCTTCCCTGCTCCCACTCTTGTGCAGAGGGACCATGTATGCCCTCCACTAATCCACTGGCACCACCGCAGTCTCCAGAGAGTGGTAGAATGGGACCATCAATGGCCATGCAAGTTCCTGCCCCAATCTCCTCAGTTCTCAGGGGTGCAACAAATCTGGTCTACCCTAACTGCCCTTAATTCCGTAAGTATTGGACCACCTAACATTGGTCTCAAGTTCAGTTTCTTCTGCCCGCAGCGTGCCTAACACAGTCAGGGAAGGGTTGTTCCCACCTCTACCATGCATACTGAACAAAACTCACTGAGGATGTTAGCCATCTAAACATCCTTCTCTACAAATATATTTCCCAATTTTAGCCTCATAACATCCACCTTGGTATTCCTCTTCTCTCCAACATATCTAAAATACAAGTTATTCACTTGTAAAGTACAGTTACAGAAGAACTTACTGTAGCAGTAGATCTTTTAGAGGATTTCTTGCATCAGGCTATCACTGGCAGGACTGAGCTCTCAGGCATTAGGACCACACAGAAACTTTTCTAGCTAGCAGTATACCAGAGGGGCCACCCACCTCTGACGTCAGCATCTGATGTCAGCCTATCCTATATAAGTTGGGTGGTCCCCCAGCCTTCTTCAGTTCTCCCGCCGGAGACCAGATGCAGGAGTCCGGAAGGGGAGTAACAAAGGAGAATGCCGAGGTAACCCACTAGCAAAGAAGAGCAGAAGGCATGCCCCAAAGGAAGGGGAGCAACACACAGCTAAAGAGAGGGGGAAGAAGGGAGGTAGGAAAAAGCAGAGCCTGCTGCAAGAGATCCTCTTGAAGATCTACTGCTATGGTAAATTCTAATGTAACTGTACTATCTTGCTTCGAGGGTATCTCTTGCAGCAGGCTATAATCAGTAATACTGAGCCCAAGCAGTTTTCTTCACTGAGGCAGTCAGAAGGGGTGGTGGGCACATAATATGACATCCTATGAGAGAAGGCCTTTAAGAACTTCCAGGCCGAAACTGGCACGTTTCCTAGAGGCAATGTCCAGACTGTAGTGCTTGGTAAAGGTGTGGACAGTACTCCAGGTGACTGCAGCACAAATGTCATCAGCAATAACGTTATGAAAGCAAGCTACTGAGGCAGCCGTGCCCCAGTAAGTTCCTTACCATACTTCTGGTAGCAGTAAACAATGCAATTTGCCAACCACTTAAACAAACACTGGAAACTAGGGAGCCCTCTCTCCTAGGCGCAAATGAAACAAACAACTGGCAGGACTTACGAGAGTCCTTAGTCTGATGAGTATAGTATCTCCGATGCCTATAAACATCTATGGTATGGAGCAATGCCTCCCCCTGATTGGAATGCTCCAGGAAATAAACAGGAAGGTGGATGGATTGATTCAAAGTAAACTCGGACACCACAGGAAGAAACTTAGGATTGGTATGCAAAGACACCCTGTCTTTGTGAAAAGCCAAATAAGGCTCCTTACACATGAGAGCCTGGAGCTCAGAAATCCTTTGAATAGTAGTAATGGCAACCAAAAACAACACTTTCCAGAACAGAAAGCACAGCTCGCAAGACATGGGCGGTTCATAGGGAGGCAACATAATCTTTTCTAACACAAAATTAAGGTTCCAGGGTGAGACATGATCCCAGATTGAGGGTTTTAGGTGCAGGATTCCCTGCAGAAAAGTGCAGGACATATCAAGCTGGGCCACTGTGTGCCCATCCATAAGTATATAGCATGCAGAGATTGCAGAAAGAGGTACCTTAATAGAACAGTACCTTAAGCCCATATCTGAGAGGGACAGAAGGTGCTCCAGGACCTGATCCAGTGGGAAGGTGAAAGAATCCAGCTGGTGCAAAGCAGCCCATGGAGCAAAGTGCTTCCATTTAATGGAATAAGTGAGTCTGGTGGAGGGTTTCCTGGCTGCCACCAACACACTGGCCACTCTGGAGTACACCCCAAATCTGGCTACAGCTAACTCTTCAGGGGCCATGTGTGTAGATGAAATGATTTGAGGTCCGGATGGATCAGGGTGCCCCGGTCCTGGGAGAGTAAGTCGGTGCACAGGGGCAGGGGAAGAGGAGGTTCCACCGCCAGTTGCTGTAGGTGGGGAAACCAGATCTGGTGAGACTAGAAGGAAGAAATGTGAATTATCATTGCCCCCACCATCTGCAGTTTGATTAGAACCTGCTAAGGGAGTGGGAAGGGAAGGAAGGCATACAGAAACCTCACTGTCCAGAAGAGGGACAATGCATCTCACCAGAACACTTCAGGCCCAGGATCTAGTGAGCAGAAATGCAGCCATTTTGCATTGTGTGGGGACGCAGAAAGGTCCAACTCTGTCCGACCCCATCTGTTGAAGAGGTCTTCTGCCACCAAGGGTAGAAATTCCCACTTATGAGCCCTGGACCATGAGCAGCTTAGAGTATCCACCAGGACATTCTGGACACCAGGAATATGGACGTCTGTTAAGAGTTGAAGACCATGCTCAATGGCCCAATACCAGACTCTTAGTGCTTCCCTGCAAAGTGGATAGTAATTTTCCCCCCTGCTTATTTATATAAAAAAAAAAAAAAAACACTCATGTTGTCCGTCTGGATTAAGACTGGACTCGGGGAGAGTGGCGTCTGGAAGGCCTGAAAAGCAAACAAGATCTCCAGAATATTGATGTGGAGATCCAGCTCGAGTGCTGACCAAGTCCCCTGGGTCTGGTGAGATCCCATGTGGGCACCCCAACCAAGGCTCAAGGCATTGGTTGTGAGGATCTGTTGTGGTGGTGGTGAAGTAAAGGTCATGTAGCACTTTGCACCATGAGTTATGACAACTGGCATACCAAAACACAGCCTGCGACATACCGCAGGCTGCCTGCGCTGAAGTGGTCCTATGCCACCATGTACACCATAAACCCCCTGCGACATGGCACAGGGGGTTTATGGCAGCAGTTGTGTACTATTCTGGGAGGGTGGCTGCCGAAAGAACAGGTTACTCACCTGTAATAGTAGTTCTAGGAGTGGTATATGTTGTTCATCCACATTGTTTGGCATTGTCCCCTTCCACTTTAAATCTGTCAGAAGTCTTCAAGCTGGCTCCTCCCACCCAACCGGGTGATATATACCTTGGCTCCACCCCATGATGCCAGATCTTAGCCCGCTGGAAGCAAGGTTGTGTGCGTCCGCAGCCGGGAAGGTTGGGTGGGTCCGTGTGGATGAACAACATATACCACTTGAACTTCTGTTACAGGTAAGTAACCTGTTCTTCTAGGAGCATGGATATGTTGTTCATCCACACTGTTTGGCAGACTACATGCAGTTCTTTGGGAGGAGGGAGGCTAGGCGCACACCCCCTACTTAGGGAACAGGGAATGGAGAACTGAAGCCCCCAAACCAGCATCCCGGTGTGACTCAAGGTTGATGTGGTAGTGGGTGATAAAGGTGTTAGCTGACTTCCAAGTAGCAGCCCAGGAGATCTCCTGGATAGGTATGTCCCTGGAAGCAGCCACCGATGCAGCAGTAAGGCAGGTAGAATGAGCTCTTATCCCTCTGGGAGGCTCCTTGCCCGCCAACTCATAGCACAGACCTATGCATGATGTAATCCATCTTGCTATGGTCCATTTGGCTGCAGGTCTGCCAGAAGTGGCTTCAGCGTAGGTGACAAACAGCTGGTGAACCTCTCCATGAATTTCCACTATCAGCTCCTTATAATAGGAGAGAGCACATCTCAGGTCCAAGGTATGGAGCCTGTACTCAGCGTCCAAGGTGTAATTACGGTAGTATACTGCTAGAGTCAACACCTGGTTAAGGTGAAACTCTGACACCACCTTCGGAAGGAATTTCGGGTGGGGGTGCAGGACAATTTTGTCCCTGTGAAAGACCAGATAAGGGGAGTCCACCGAAAGCACCTGGAGCTCCCCTATCCTTCTGGCTGATGTGATAGCCACCAGGAAGGCCATCTTCCATGACAAGTGTGACAGCTCACACTTGTGCATGGGTTTGAAAGGCTTGCCCATGAGCTTTGCCAGAACCAACAGTAGATCTCACAGAGGTGGAGGTTCACACACCGGAGGGGATATGTGATCCAGGCCTTTGAAAAAGCACCCGACCACTGTCTTCTGTGCCAATGTCGGCTGACCAGCCCACGCCTGTAAGCAGAAATGGCTGCCAGGTACCCTAAGGGTATGATGAGAGACCTTAGACTCCCTTTGAGAGAGACCAAAGGTAGTCGAGAATGTTAGCCACAGAACAGGATAAGGTGTTCAGACCCTTACCCTGACACCAAATGGAAAACCTTTTCCATTTGAAGGCATAATATTTCCTGGTCAATTCCTTTTTAGATGCCTCCACCATGGTGTACACATCTTCAGAAAGACCCAAAGCTTGGAATTCTAGCCGCTCAGGTACTAGGCTGTGAGGTGCAGGGATTGAAGGTCTGGATGGAAGACCTTCCCCTGGTTGAGAGATATCAGGTCCGGGCGTGATAGCCAACAGGAAGGCCGTCTTCCATGACAAGTGTGACAACTCACACTTGTGCACTGGTTTGAATGGCTTGCCCATGAGCTTTGCCAATACCAGCAGTAGATCCCACGGAGGTGGAGGTTCATGCACCAGAGGGGATATGTGATCCAGGCCTTTGAAAAAGTGCCCGACCACTGTCTCCTGCCGACTGACCAGCCCATGCCCGATAAGCAGAGATGGCTGCCAGGTGCACCCTAATGGTCGATGACCAGAGACCTCCTTTGGAGAGAGAGACCAAAGGTAGTCAAGAACGTTAGCCACAGAACAGGATAAAGGGTCCAGGCCCTTACCCTGACACCAGATGGAAAACCTTTTCCATTTGAAGGCATAACATTTCCTGGTCAATTCATTTCTAGATGCCTCCACCACAGTGTAGACCTCTTTCGGAAAGACCCAAAGCCTGGAACTCTAGCCACTCAGCTACCAGGCTGTGAGGTGCAGGGATTGAAGGTCCAGATGGAATACCTTCCCCTGATTGAGTGATATCAGGTCCAGGCATGTGCAAAGCCGCTCTGGGTGCCTGCAACTGAGGCTGAGGAGATCTGGATACCAGAACTGGTGCAGCCAGTCTGGGGCTACCAAGATCACCTTCGCCTTATCCCTCCTCACCTCAAGAAGCACCTTGCAGATCAAGGGAAATGGAGGGAAGGTGTAGAGGAGGCCTGGGGTCCATGGCCTCGAGAATGTATCCCCCTGCAGTGAGCCCTGCTGAGGGGGGAGGGCATGAAACAGCCTCAGCTTGATGTTTTCCCTGGAGGGAAACAGGTCCACCATCAGTTTGCCCCAATGGGAGAACAGGCTGTAAGCTACCTCTGGATGAAGAGACCACTCTTGGGATGTCTAGCCTAAGTGGCTGAGAGCATCTGCTAGCTGGTTCGAGGCTCCTGCCACATGGATGGCTAGGGGACCTGCATCCAACTGGCTCACAAGGGTCCAGATTCAGAGCACCTCCTTGCACAGCAAATGGGCGTGCATGCCACCCTGTTTGTTGAGGTAGTACATGGTCATGGTATGGCCCGTCTGGAGGAGCAAAAGCTGACAGTGCCAGTCTGACTGCTCTGAGCTCCAACAGGTTGATGTGGCATTGGGACTCCTTGGGGGTCCAGAGCCCGTGGGCTGTTTCGTCCCCATATGGGCTCCCCAGCCCATGAGAGAGGCATCGGTCGTGAGGATGACCATCGGCTTGGGGTGGACAAATAGGATCCTTTCCTGCAACTGATCTATGGTGGTCCACCACTGGAGAGTGTCCCGCATCTTCTGGGATACAGTGACCAGCTCTGTTGGTTCTTGCCCAAAGAATTCTTGGCAGCGGTGGCATCTAAGGTGGCATTGGACTGCTCGATACACTGAAGGTGACCGGCCACTCCCAGGCCGAACAAGTCAGTCCCAAGGAAGGGCACGTCAGCTACCTTGTGCTGGGTATCTGCCGGGAAGGAGGAGAGCCTCAGCCAAGCCCTGTGACGAGAGGCAACTGCTGTAGCCATCAAATGGGCACAAGAGTCCTCAAGGTCCAAGGCTATCTGGAGCTGCTGTTTGGCAACGGCTCGGCCCTGGTCCTGGACTTGCTTGACCATGGTCTGCATGTCCGCGGGGGGATGTTGGAGGACCACATCCAATGACTCCAGAAGGGCATGAGAGAAGTGTGCCATGATGACAGCCAAACTTGCCTGAAGAAGGCCCAAGGAAGAAGCCGCACTGAATTTCCTGGCTGAATGGTCCAAAAGCTTGGACTCTTTATCAGGAGGTCGGTCCGTGTCGGCAGAACTGCCAGTACACCTGAACACAGAGGCGGTCACCAGGCTCTCAGCCGAAGGGTGCTCTGTGAACCCCGCAAGGGACCCCATGGGCACCGCGTACTTCTGGGCCATGCAGGCAGATGGAGCTGGACAAGAGGCAGGATGCTGCCAAAGTTCTAAGGCTGGTCCAACAATGGCCTCGGCCACAGGAAAGGCCTCTATTTGAGTATCCTTTCTCTTGAGGATGTCAGTGAGAGGATACTCCACCTTTTTCTGGATAGGCTTGAGGGGCATCCCTGTAGACTCAGAGATGAGGCAGAGAATCCCTTGAAAAGACGAGGGACCTTCCTCCGTCTCTAGGCCAGCGATCAAATCATGATGTCTGGATCCAAAGAATCCGGATACAACGACCTACTACCCAAGTCACCTCCAACTCATCGGGGGCAGTCTGCGGTGACCATGACCAACAAGTGCCGGGGAAGCCCAGTGTCCAGTCTGTTGTCCTTGGAAGGAGCCCCTCCCACAGGCTGCTTGGGTGGTGGTCCCACCGCGATGGGTGGAGAGACCGGTATAGGCTGAACAGGTGGTCTTGCCGGCTCTGCGGGCAGTGGAACCAATTTGATTAGCTCCAAGGGAGTCTGCTTCGGCCTGGGAGGTGAAAGCCAAGTAATGACCGGGAAGAAGCCGAAGTAGGCTTATGCCCAGACAGAATCAGCTGCTGCCACATGAGATCCTCGTAGCGCCAGAGTTTCCGCTGGAGCCTCTCCTCATTGAGGAGGATGAGGATGACCAATGGCATCACCTCTTTTTGGAGTGCTTATGGCTCTTCCTCAGCCTGCCGGTTGAAGGGGTCCTAGACCTCGATCGAGAGCGTCAGGCCAACTCAGTCGGTCAGGAGACAACAGCGGTGCTGGTGACTTCCCGGAGTCCGGGACCAGATCCTCGATGGGGACTCCAGCAGACTGGGTCTCCTCAATGGGGAAGACAAGGACCAGGGTCCTTTCTAAAGAGTCATTAACCAGAGTCGGTGACAGGTGATCGATTGGGTCGATGATTATCTTGACCTCATCAACCACATCCTCGGTTGGCTGGCCCGATAGAAGGTCTGAGAAGCCAGTGGCCAAAGAAGCAATCTTGACCAAGGTTGAGACTGCATGCTCCTGGGACTGAGACTTCTCCGGGTCCCAAGAGCACCTTTGTCGGGATGAAGACTTGCTCGGGTCCTTATTCTGATGACGGGATCAAGAAGTGTGTGGGCCCGCAGGCACCTCCCTATTTGTAGGGAGAGACTGGCACAATTCCCTAAAGGAACCAGGGAAGGTGGAGCACAGGTTGAGCGGAACAAAGAAGCTGCGGGAAGAACTAGCAGCGTAAGTCGCTTCTTCCTCGAACGCTTGCATGCGTTCCAGTTGCTCAGCAGATCCCACAGCCATGAAAACCGCCCACCTAGCCTCTTTAGTTCTCCCCAGTTGCAAACGTGCAAGACGGTTGTTCAGGACTATGGGATGGAGGCCAAGCAGAAACTGCAGGATGAGGTATCATGGCCGACACCAAGGTAGTAGACGGACGTGGAGTGGAGATCGGTACGTGACATCTTTTGGCTGCAGGAGCACTGGCAAAATCCAGGGGAAGATGTTTCTTCCATAGTTGAAACGACAAATTCGCGATCGCTAACACGAACAATTCGAATTTTCGGTCAAACCGAGGGTTTGAACGCCAGGGCCTACCAAATGCGCAAGCACGAGGGAGGCAATCTGAATCTTCCAGCGAAAAGGAAGATCAGGCATCATGGGGTGGAGCCGAGGAATATACCACCTGGGTGGGTGGGAGAAGCTAGCTTGAAGACTTCCGGTGATCCTTAAAGGGGAAAGGGACATGCCAAAGAGTGTGGATGAACAACATATCCATGCTCCTAGAACTTATGTTTAGTTTCTGAATCTGGCAGGGACTCTGCCAGGGACTAAAGTGAGCTCCAAAGGGTATACTCATACTTGGAAAAATGCCTTTGGTAGCTAGCAATCTGCATGCCTAGGGTAGCTGCGGCATAAGCCTGCTTACCCACAGTGCCAGTCTTGCTCGACTACTTGTTAACAAATGCACAGTTACTTCTTGGGGGAGAAAGGCCTTGTTATGCTCAGTGAGAGTAACAATGGCATCAGCTATAGGCTGAGTAACATACACTGGCCTATCCTTAGGGACAGTGCATTTCTTGTCTCCCTGCTTGCAGACAGATGGTATTGAAGCTGGTCTACTCCAGATTGCATCAGGTACAGTTTCAAGTGTGTGCAGAATTGGAGGAAAGAACAATTACATACTTACTGTAAAAGTAGATCTTCGAGAGAATCTCTTTCGCCAGGTCACACCTATGGAAATATAACCATCAGGCGCTAGAACCACACAGAATTTATTTTGCTAGCAGTCCACTAGGAGCTGCCCATGATGATGTCTGATGTCGACATCCATTGTATATAAACGTGGGCAGCCCCTCTTCCTCCTCAGTTCTCCACCGGAGACCATACTGGAAGGACCTCCATCTAGGGAACCAAGGGGAGAGCTGAAGGTTCCAGCTGCCAGGTGAGGCTGGAACAGCAGGTAGTCCATCTTGGAGAAAGAGACAGGAGCCAAGGAGCTCTGAGTCTAAGGGGGATGGAGGGCAGGACATGGCCTGATGAAAGAGATTCTCTCGAAGATCTACAGTTACGGTAAGTATGTAACTCTACTATCTTCTTCGAGGATATTTCTTTCATCAGGCCACACCTATGGAACGAGTCCCATGCAGTACTGCCAGAGAGACAGACCAGGTGGCTGAAGGCTACAGACCTAAAAAGGGAGGCCTTGAAGCACGACCAGGCTGAAGCCTGCTCTTCTTTGAGAGGCAATGTTCAGACTGTAGTGTTTTGTGAAAGTGTGGACAGTACTCCAAGTTGCAGCAACTGACACTGTCTTGAGACAGGCAATGGAGTGGCCATGCCTCTGGCTGAATGGCCATGAACAACCCCATCAAGTTCCTTGCTGTACTTTTACTGTAACAAAAGTAATACAGTTGGCCAGCCATCTGGATAGGCACTGTTTAGAAACTGGTACACCGTCTTTCCTGGGGCAAAGGAAACAAAAAGCTGCAAGGACTTCCAGCAGTCCTTCACACAATGAACATAATATCTGAGTATTCTATGTACATCTAAGGTATGGAGCAATGCTTCCCCTGGATTGGGATGCTCAGGAAAATAAACTGACAGATGGATGGTTTGATTTAAAGTAAACTCAGATACCACCTTTGGTAAAAACTTAGGGTTAGTACGCAAAGGCACCCTGTCTTTGTAGAAAATCAAATAAGGAGGCTCGCACACTGGAGCCTGTAGCACTGAAACCCTTCAAGCAGAAGTAATGGCAAATAAAAATAATGCTTCCATGACAGAAAGCATAGCTCACAAGTTTTGGCTGGCTCAAAAGGAGCCAAAGTAAGCTTCTCTAACACAAAATTTTAATCCCAAGCTGGGACAAGGTTGCAGATAGGAGGCTTTAAATGTAGGATGACCATCAAAAATGTACAGCCCGCCTCCGGCTGGACGAAGTGCGTGACCATCAATAGGCACATGGAATGTAGAAATGGCCGACAAGTGCACCTTGATGGAGGAGGAGTATTGCAGCCCTGTATCTGACAAGGACAGCAAAAACTCTAGAATCTGATTTACTGGACAGGTAAAAGGGTTCAGTTGATGAGAAGTGGCCTACAGCGCAAACCACTTCCACTTCATGGAGTAAGTAATGGCTTCCAGGCAGCCACCAGGATATCAGCCACTATCAGGGACACTCCAGCTCTTGCAATGGATGGAGTGACTTGAGGTCTGGATGGACAAGGGTTCCATATTCCTGTGACAGCAAATCCTTGCACAGGGGCAGGGGTAGTGAGGGTTCCACTGCTAACTGTTGCAGCAAGGTGAACCATATTTCCAAGGCCAGAAGGGAGCTGCAAGAATTAAAGAAGCTCCCTCTATCTGGAGACTTGAGCACCCTCTGAATCAGAGGAAAGGGAGAAGAGGCATAAAGGAACCTCCCCTTCCAAGAGAAGAATGTGTCTCACCAGAAAACTCCAGGCCCTGGAATGAGTGAGCAGAAAAGTGGCAGTTTTGTATTGAGTGGGAATGCAAAAAAGTCCAACTCTGGATGACCCCCACCCGTCGAACAAGTCTTCTACTACTGAGGTCAGCAGCTCCCACTCGTGTATTCTGGACTGCAACCTGCTTAGACTGTCTGCCAGGACATTTTGGACATCTGTGACATGGATGGCCAACAGTTCTAGACCCTACCCTACAGAACAGCACCAAACTCTCATTGGTTCACTGCACAGGAGGTAAGAATGAGTACCCCCCTTTCTTGTTTATGTAGTGCACCATACTGATGTTGTCCATCTGCACTACCATGAGACCCCAGGGACAGATGGTTCTGGAAGGCTTACAGAGCATACATAATGGCCCTCATCTCTAGGATGTTTATGTGGATGGTAGTCTCCACTTTAGTCCATGTCATTTGTGTCTGATGAGGTCCCAAATGTGCCCCCCATCCCAACCCCAAAGCATCTGTGGTGAGAATCTGCTGAGGAGAGGTAATGAGGAAGGGAACCCCTTTCAGCAAGTTGCTGGGTTCCATCCACCACTACAGCACCTTTCAGACAGAGGAAGTGACTAGAACCTGCTGTTCTAGGTCATCGGTGCACTGATCCCACTGGACACAATGTCCACTGAGAAATCCTCATGTGCAGCCTGGCCAGGGGTACTGTGACAATGGCAGCTGCCAGCAGGCCCAACAAACTCAGGAATGTCCTGGCTGTGTCATACCTGTTGTTGGAAACCATCTGGGCCTGTGCCCAGTGCTCTGCCCTGTCCAGGGGAAGGATGACTAAGCCTTGGGCAGTGTCCAGTACTGCCCCTATGTACTGCAGGCACTAACAAGGGGTTAAGACTGACTTGGTCAGATTGACCATGATCCCTAGGATATTGTACAGCTGTCTAGTACGTGCTAGGGTCTGAGACAGTTGCTCTTGCGACTGGGCTTTGAGTAACCAGGTGTCTAGATAGAGGAAGAAGTATAGTCCCTCTCTCCTGAGAGCCACTGCCACAACCACCAAGCATTTGGTAAACACCTGTGGTGCAGAAAACAAGCCAAAGGGGCATGGCCACAGCACTATCATGGCCCTGTTGGAATTCACTGGATATATTCACCAAGCCCTGGATCAAGGGCAGCTAGTTGGGGGGCTATCTTCATCGACCTATCAAAAGCCTTTGACACAGTACACCACACACTCCTCCTTGAACAGCTAGCCGACACCGGTCTCTCTTCTGATACAGTTCTATGGTTTAACAGCTATCTCAGCAATCACTCACAGCAGGTCAAGATTGGGGACATCATCTCAGATAGCACGCCTGTCCACTCAGGGGTCCCCAAGGGTTCAATACTGGGGCCCCTCCTCTTCAGTATCTTCTTAAATAAACTTCCAGTCCCTTGCGCCAGTCGCATGCTATTGTATGCAGATGACGATGTCATTTTCACCTGTAACCCCAACCCCAAACTACTTCAAAATGACCTTCAACTAGGATTTACTGCTGCCGAAACATGGTTTAAGGAGCACAGACTAATCCTCAACTACAAGAAAACTAAGACTATGATCTACTCCAACACCCACAGCAAACAAAAGACCTTCTCTTTATCCATCCTGAACAACAGTGGTGATGTGCTGGACCTTGTGCAGTACTTTAAGTATCTGGATATCACTCTTGACTCCACCTTGTCCTATGCACAGCATATAAACAACACAGCCAAGGTCATCAATTCCAGAATCGGGATACTCCACCACCAGAAGCACAGCCTTACATATGAAGCACTTAATATGGCCATCACCAGCTCAGTTGTTACCCTCCTTGAATATGGCCTGGCTGTTTATGGTTCTGCACTGGACTCGGCACTCCATCACATCTCCCTGGTCCTTAATAAGGCCTGCCGACTCCTCACAGGTGCTGCAAGGCTTACACACACACCTGTGAGCTCTATTCACAGGCAGGGTGGATCCAGCAGAAGAGCAAAGTTAAGTACCATACCTGTCTACTGGCCAAAAAAATAATACAAAATCTGATGCCACCAGGAGTCCAGAATCTGCTCACGCGCCATGTAAGTAGCAGGCTGACCAGAAGCACCCACAGCCAAATTTTCAGTGAACCTAGAAGCCACACTGCACAGGGTCACCATGCATTCTACTACCATGCACCACATTGGAACAATGCACTTCCTTCAGCCGTCTCCGATACCACAACCACTGGTGCTTTCAAACATAAGCTCAGGCAGCACCTTACCACGGAAGACAACTGTGACTGCGTTGGTCATTCATGATGACCAAAACAACTTTCATATGTTTGAACCACCGTAAAACACCTGCACTTAGTGTTCCACCTAATCTTAGAGGCACCTACCTTCACAGCACTTCACTGTTTCACACCCCCTCTCTACCCCCTCCCACCAGGCACCCTTCCTCTCCCTCGCTTCCTCATGCACCCTCGGGTCTGATGCTCTCCTAGCCCCATTGTCTCCAACCTTCCTTAAGTTTGTTCTCAACCCCTTACACAGACATACACTTCACTATGACACGGTTGTGCCTGTTCTCCACTCTGTTTCTCCACCCACAAGTATGCCTAGCTCTATGACACAGGCGCCTTCTCACCAATGCCATAGTCGTGTCTAAATGTTATACCTTAAGCTAAATGCTATCCCAGCTTTGTAATTCACACCAATTTATCTATCCAATTTGTCTACCTAGCTTGTAATGTATTGTTTTGTACCAGTGCAATTTTGTACTTGCTTGTAATGTAATGCCTGTAATGTAATGTTATGTACCTGTTGGAATGTTTTTTCTAGTAACTGATGTGGAACCTACAAATGAGCATCTGCTCACAGGTGTTCTCCAAGATATCAATAAATAAATAAAAATAAAAGGCAATACCCAGACTGCAAATGCTCCCCTGGAACAGGAACCTGAGGTAGTTACTTGGGCCGGAAGTGGTGACAAATCTTGATATGCAGGTAAGCATCCTGTGTGTCCAGGAGCATCTCCAGTCCCCTTTTTTTTCCAGGAGTGGCAGCAGGCCTTGTAGAGTAACCACTCTGAATTTCTTGTGCTGAATGTAGAGGTTCCGATTCCTCAGCTCCAGAATGGGCCTTAGGTCCCCTGTGGATTTGGGGACTAGGAAGAAGTGAGAATACAATCCTGTGTTCCTCTGTTCCCAGGGAACTGGTTCTATGGTCCTGTTGTGTAGCAGTGCAGGTACTTCCTCTAGTAACACTGGTATGTGGTCTTGAGGATAAGTTGAGGAAATTGGAGGAAGGTCTGGAGGCCACTATAACAATTCTAGAGTATGGCCTTGTTCTATTAACTGCAGGACCCAAGTGTCTATTGTGATTTCCCTCCTCTGATCCAGGTAGAGGGAGCAGCGACTCCCTACCACCACCTCTGGATTTTGTTCTGGAGGGTAGGGGTCTAATAAGGAGTCATGCTAAAGCAGGACTGGCAGCTGCAGCTGCACCTCCTCTAGGCTCTTTGGAGGGAGTGCATGTGGAGGAGGTTGGGGCCGGCAAAGCTGCTCTGCTTTTGCCCTGTTGTCTGGCCCCTGACTTAGGCCTAGTGGCAGCCCTGCGAAAGAGCAGTCTCTACCTACTTCTTGGTTGTGTGTGATAGAGGGAATGGACTGACCTTAAAGTCCTGTCAGAGGCTTGCAGATCAGAAAAGATGTCCTGCACATCTGCCCCAAAGAATTTGTACACTCTGAAGGGAGTGTTTATAATGGATTGCTGGATATCACTAGCAAATCCTGACACCCTTAGCCAATAACGCCTTCTCATGCAGAAACCAGCCACAGCTGCTCTGGCTGAGGCATCTGGAATGTCGCAGGTAGACCTTAGGAGGTGTTTACCGACATCAGCCCCAGTCTGAAGGGCCTTGAGCATTTCCTGTTTCTGGGGACTATCTGGGAGGGCCTGGGCTGCTGCGTTAGCCTTTTTCAGAGGGTATTCTGGTACTTGACCACGTGGATGTGGTAATTTGCTATCCTGAGGCCCTAGTGTGGCAGTGGCAAAGGTCCTCTCTTCCATAAAGTCTAGTCTCCTCGACTGGGGGGGAGAGAACAGAGATGTTTAGGTACTTTAGATCTATCATGGGCTGCCTTTATCACAATCAAGTCAGCCTCAGGTTGGCCTGTGGAAAAAAAGCTTCCCAGAGGGGGCCTGGTACAGCTTGTCTGCCTTTCTGGGCTTAGCAGGTATCAAGGTTGGTCTGTGCCAAGTGGCCAAAGTTGCATCCTTTAGTGCAGCCAATTGAGAAGGGATGACCAGAGGCGGAGAACCTGGTAGCTCCAACCAGCTTTCTCCTAGTGATGTCGTGTTTTTCAGTTTCAAACTCCACTGCAGTTTGGAGCTGCTTCATCATGGAGATGCATGCGGGGTCTTCAGGGAGGGGTACCAGGATATACAAGGTAGAGTCCTCACTCCTGGTGGAAATGGTGGAGCCAGACCTGTCAGATGGGCTCCCATCCATTTGTTCCTTTTCCTCTTCCTCCTCCTGTGGAAGGAGATTCAGGGATACACTGCTGATCCTCGTTGATGGCCCCAGGAGGCTGCAAAGACGGTAATGAGGATGTTGATGCCCTGGAGTGTGCAGGGTGCATCAACGGAGCAGGCATCAATGTGGGGCTGACCTGGTAGGGCCCATCAACATCATGCCTGGTGTAGGAGGAGAATGGGTCTCAGGTGCTGGATTATCTCCACAAGGAAAGAGAGCACCGTCTGCATACTGATGGTGGCCTGCACTGCAGGGGCACCTTGCAAAGCCGGCAGGGGAGACTGAAGCCCTGACATCGATGGGCCACAGCCGGCTATAGTGGATCTGGTGGAGTTCACTGACAGACGACCTTGAGAGTTCTGAGGACTGGGCGCAGGGCTTGTGATGCTGACACGGAAGACAGCAGCTCTGATGTTGATGGGCCTTGCGGGCCATGGGACGTCTGGCAGAACTTGAGGGTGCTGAGGCCTGAGTGGCAGGGGAAGTCACCACTGAAGCAGTTGACTCCAAGGACAGTGGCGACCGGGAGCATATGGGGCGGATTTAGTTTTGCTCCGCTCCCTCTCCCAGTGTTTGTGCTTTCCAGAGGACTTCTCCCAGGCCCTAGAGGTCTGGAAGCCTGAGGAATGGGCCAACAACATGGCGGAGGTCAGCCTCCGGAGCTCTCTTTCCATTCTAGCTACCTGCTGTTCAAGGGGAAAGGTGCACAGGGCTTTTTGTCAGTGTCGCCACATAGCTTGATTTACGTTCAGCCAGATCTCTTGGGCCTTAATGTCGTGGGCCTCTCTGAGACAGCACATGCAAATGTGCTCATCGCTGGAATAAATTTTTCCACTGCACTCGGCAGTATCTGAAGAATTTAGTGGCATCCTTCTTTGACATGTGCAACAATGGCAATCACTTTAAAATAAAGTGATGGAGACCAGGGTAAGAAAATAATAAAAATGGAGGATTTAGCAGTTGATTGTGGCAGCAGCATCTCAGTGGATTCCAGTGAGTATGGTTGAGGGCGGAAAAAGAATTTAGGAGGGAGAACAGCTGCCCATATTTCTATACAGCGGACGTCAACATCAGATGTTGTTGTGGGCTGCCCTAGTGCACTGCTAGCATAAAGGTTTTCGTGTGGTCCTAGTGCCTGGCATCTATAGTTCTATAGGTGTGGCCTGATGAAAGAGATATCCTCAAAGAAGATCTAAACTAACTGGCATGGGAACAACATTTAATCACTGCAGATGGAGATGTTTACCTTAGTCAATGACTGTAGGCTCAAAATTAAGTGCAGAATGCATATTTCTGAGCAAAATCTGGAAAGTTAGATCCTCCTGAGGCACAGAAGTTGGGTCTAGGTCCAAAAAGTCCAGGCTAAAGAAGAGTCATCGTTGTTGACCTCAGAGATTATGAGGTCAGGGTCAGATTTGTCCCTCTCTACCTCCTCCCTCGAGGGAGGGTCATAGTGAGGGGTGGATCACAGGCCCCCAATACAGAACGTGGTCTCAGAAAAAACAGTGACACTGGCAACAAAACTGAATCTGGCACCAAGGAACCCCTGACACTGAGAGTGGCACCTAGACTGGCACCAGAAATGACGCCGGGCCAGGCCCCAAAGGACCCAAACCTGGTGCTGACACCGGCACCTGACCCAATGCCAATGACCCATCTGACACTGAAGTGACCAGCAATGGTACCGTGGCTGGTCCCACCAAAGTGACATTGGATGGGGGTGTGGCCAGTAAGACAGAAGTCGGCAGTGCGGCCACAAGCAAGGGCCTAGGGGCTGCTGCTGGAGCCAATCGCTCTACCCAGACCAAGGGTCCTGCTAGCTGGTCGAGTTCCACTGATCCTGAAGGGCCATGGCCAGTTCTGCTGGCAGAGGCACACATACCAGATGCTGCACCTACTGCTCAATAAGAGCTGCCCAATGGCTGAAATGTCCACCGGAGTTTCCTCCAAGACACTGACCTCCTAGAACCAGTGGCTCCTGGTGATGCCAACAGCACCAGTAAGGGCTTCCAGCTCGGGGTGGTAGAGGATCTCGCGGCAGGCCTCCTACAGGGTGACTCAAGTGGTACAGTTTCTTCCCTTCTGACAGGAAGAGGAAGAATTCAAGGCCAAGTGGCGCCAAGAACTTGACCGGGATCTGGAACAGGCCTACTTCTTTTTGTGCTTCTGGGAGGACTGTCCTTCCTCCCGCACACCAGGCTGCTAGTGGTCAGAACCCTTCCCAGATGGGGAAAGTGGATCAGACATGGCCCCACTGCCAAAACAGCCTGTCTGAGTAGGCTCCCTACCACTGTCCTCTATAGCTGTCAACTGTTGATTTGGTAGGACTGAGAGAAACTGACAAGAACATTTTTGTAAAATCACTAAGCTAACACAAAAATCACAAACTCTAGTTTAGAACACTAAAGAAGAACTGAACGCTGTTGTCACATAGATGTATATGCCGTTCTAACATCCAGTGGGCGAGCAACATCATCACTAATGTATACTCGATGGTGGGGAAAAAAGGAACCAAGGTAAGCCTGCCCCATAAGCCAGTCTCATGGTGCCACGCATGCATGTAGCTTACCTCGGTGTCAGCCCTCCTGAAAAGTTCTGGCACCCGCAGGGTCCTAGCACCTCCAGCTCAGACCCACTAGCAGGAATCAATGATGAAGACACAGAAATATAGACATTGATGGCAGATAAGGACTGCTTGGCCCACTCAGTCTGCCCATTTCCCTACCTATTGGACAAGCTGCAGATCCTAGTTAACCAACAGCCTACTTCTCTCTACCCCCCACTAGAACTGCTTTATATCTCTCCCATGCATTCTTGAATCCCCCACTGTTTTTGAACCCACGTCCTCCTCGGGAAGGCCATTCCAGACTGATTCCTGAAAGATGAAGATACATCTGCTTCCAGGTAAAGTACTGTTTTTCACATCACACTCAATACCAATAGGCAGAAAACCATCTAATCAGCAAACAGGAAAAAAACACTGAAAAACAAAAGAAAACTTAAGATTCTTCTTTTAACAATTACTAAAATGTTCCACCTGATATGTTTTAGAGCTGCTAGCTCTTTAAAATAAATTTTCTGGTTTCCAGCAAAAAGTTCACAGTTGGCATTAGCAGAACTCTGTCACACACAAGTCTCTACAACATTGAAATTCTGGAAAGTCTTTTTCTTTTTTTCTTAGGACTCCCATCAGGATGGAGACAAACTTCAGAAAGACCTTAACAAGTTGGGAGATTGGTCGGTCTCCAGGCATCTCAGAGTCAATGTAGGGAAATTCAAGGTGCTACACTTGGGAAGGAGAAACACAGATATGACCTACATATCATGGAGGACTCCTCTTGCTGAAGCGAAGAAGCAAAAAAGACCTGGAAGTCAGACAAGGGGGTGAAGCATGAAAAACAGTGTGCAGTCATTGCCATGAGGGCCAGCAGAATAATGGGTGTCATCAAAAGGGGATGACCAGCAAGGCCAGAGGATGTTAGTTGGACCCCAACCAGAGCGCTGGGTGCTGTTCTGGGCTACGCAATACAAAAAGACACTGTAGCAGTTGGGAGGCTGTAATGCAGTGCCCCATAAAATGATCAGGGGTCTGGAAAACCAAAGCTATGAGGAAAGGCTGGTGGTCCTTAACATGTTCACGTTGGAGAACAGGAGCTGAAAGGAGACATAATCTTTGTATTTTGCATACTCATGGGTATCAACAAGACTGAACAGACAGAGACATTTGACTGAGTGTTCTCAAGCTGGACATGGGGTCCCACACTGAACTCAGAGGGGGTAAATTCCAGAGTAGTATTAGAAAGAATTTCTTCTCCCAGAAGGTGGTGAACCTATGGAACAGCTTGCCAGCAGAGACCATGGACATGAAGGTAGTACAGGTCTTCACAGTAAAGCTGGACAAATTTCTGCTTACCAGTGGAACTCATTGGATACCCTGGATAGTTGAGCGGGTAGGGGAACCCTTTACATTAGCGCAAGTTTGCACAGCATTTTTATTTTCATCTGCTTATGAAGTAGTGGGGAAGGACATGCTGATCCTAGAGTCCTTTACATAGATTCATAGTAGTAATCAGCAGATAAGGACTGCTTGGCCCACCTAGTCTGCCCATGAAAACCCATCCTTAAATTCCTGTGTTTTGCTTTTCTTTAGGCAACATCTGTTCACACTGCTTATTCCTGCTTTGAGATCATAACCTCCATTTATGATATGATATCACAATCTGTTGCCATGAAAATTATTCTGATGTCAAGCACAGGATTATGACTTCAGAGGGGAAGGAACAAATTAAGTCTAATGGACAACAAGCCGGTTTTCATGCATGTATCTTTAATAACGAAGGATGGAATATCCCAGCATTCAAATGTTTTTACTATGTGATGAGATAGCATAGCAGATGCCAACTGTCTTGTTTTGCAGGAAACTGGAAAATCCCTTTCAGCTCTCCATATCACTTGCAGGTTTTAAATGTCGGCTACAAATAAACCTAAACGAGCCCCACCATTCTTATTACATGAGCGAAGACGAATGTATATATTGTACATGTTTAAAAAGCTAGTGGATTAGAGTTATTATTTAATGTTCAAAGCTGAAGTGAACAGGCATGAACTAACCTGTGATACAGCTCACATCGTTCACACGACTATCTGAACTGTGGTTTTTGGTATGTTCACTGTTTTACATATCACCGGTATGACAAGCTGTGGAGAATGCCATAAGACACCAAAGAAACTGGAAGAGATGGCTTTTTTTTGGGGGGGGGGGGGTCCAT
This sequence comes from Neoceratodus forsteri, assembly GCA_016271365.2. NCBI lineage: Eukaryota > Metazoa > Chordata > Ceratodontiformes > Ceratodontidae > Neoceratodus > Neoceratodus forsteri. Next base: position 1,558,841,953 of record CM057455.1, read on the forward strand.
GTTTGTCTAGTCACCTGGGTGGTCCATCTTATGTGAAAACATTAAATAATGGATTCATTTTCAGTTAGAAAATAGGCAATTGCTAACTGTTAGCTGCTTGTTTTATTTGTCAGATTTTTTTTTTGCATTGTAATTTTTGAGATGTTCTTGGATTTGATTGGGGAACAGTGGCTGGTGAGAGGGCTGTCAGCAGTGGGAGATGTGTGTGCGGTGTGGCAGCTTTTCTTGCCCATTTTCTAATTGGAAATAAATCCATTATTGAATGGCTTTCTGACTCTGCCATGGGATTTATGGCACTTGTGTTTTGTGTATTTGTGTATAAATGTTTTTTCCCTCCAGCGTATACAGTCGCCGAAATGCCCCCCCCCCCCCACATCTGAAATGCCTGCACAGTGTTGGGGAATACAAAAAAGTTTTCCAGCTGCAGCTGTTCAGCTATATTGTATTTACCCATCTAATGTGTTGCTTTCTAAGATGAATGGGTTTGCCCCCTATTGACCTGGCACCCAATCTCGACCAGGTCCTTAGCTACTTTATTGATGGATTCAACAGCATTTGTGATCTTTTTGCCTCACTGAGGAAAAGGAAAATCCGGGGGAATAAAAATGGCTGGATTACGGGGGATCTCCTTGCCCAGATGAAAGAAAGGGACAGCCTCTGGGAAAAAGCCAGGTCCGCCCATAGCAAACATGATTACCAGTGCTACAGAGCCGTAAGAAACCACTGCACTAACCTTATCCGACAAGCAAAAGCCAACTTCCATAAGGAATATCTTAGCAGTTCCTGGGGTGATGGTAAGAGGTTCTGGGAGAACATCAAAAACCTCCTTAGGAAGGATGAAAAGAGGCACCCTCATCTGCTCAACATCAACAGCTCCCCCATAACTAACCCTCTGCTTATAGCAGACTCATTCAACACGGCCTTCATTGACTTGACCTCAGTATTACTCCCAGACGACCTGCTCCCTGCTGCTGATCAACCCAACTGCAAGCCACTCAAGAACACACATCCAGACTTCTACTTCAAGAGGGTGATGGTGAAGGAAGCTCTAAAGCATGTAAAAAAAGTGCTAGGCAAGACGAGAATGAGTAGCAATGGGGTGGACATGAAACTTCTATCCCTCACACTTGATGTTCTCATCATGCCAATAACAAAGCTATTTAATAAGTAACTGGCTCTTGCTAAATTCCTGGAGATCTGGAAGCAGGCCCTTGTGACACCTGTACATAAGAAATGGAGACAATACATATATAGCCAATTATAGACCAAGCTCCATCCTCTCCCCCTTATCCAAGGCATTTGAAAAGATAGTGGCAGCACAACTCACCGAATACCTCAACAAATACAAACTATTATACCCTAACCAGCACGGCTTCAGACAGAACCATAATACCACCACTGCCCTGTTGGGAGTATACGGACTACAAGCACAAGGCACTGGACAAAGGTAAATTGGTGGGGTCAGTGTTCATTGCCCTCCCCAAAGCCTTCAACACTGTTAACCATTCCCTTCTCCTGGCACAGCTGCAGAACATGGGTGTGGAGGCCAATACCGCATGCTAGTTCCAGGACTGCCTGACTCATAGAAGTCAACGTGTCAAAGTTGGGCAAACAGTTTCTAGCTCCAGAGAAGTATTATTAGGGGGTCCCCCAAGGGTCAATACTGGGGCCCCTGCTTTTCAGCCTTTTTCTAAACAATCTTCCTAAAGCATGTGATACTGAACTTATCCTATACACGACAATGCAGTACTTCTCAACAGCAATACATCCCATGATGCCCTCCAATCTGAACTACAGAACTCTTTCAACAAACTAGAAGACTGGTTCTGCAGGCATAAACTTCTACTAAATTATAATAAGTCCAAGGCCATGCTTATATGCAGTCCCCAGCACAAAAAGAGGCTTCCCTTCCTAGTCATCTCCAACACGGTCAATGAACCGTTGGAACAAATGCACTCATTCAAGTACCTAGGGGTCACCCTAGATGACACCCTCACCTTCAGCCAATACATCAACTCAGTGGTTAAGGCAGTAAACACCAAGTTGGGTGTCCTCTATAGACACAGGAAATATCTCACCCCTGAGGCCCTCCACCTCTCAGTCTCCAGCTCCATCCTATCAACCACTGATTATGACCTGGTGGTCTACAGAGCAATAATGGATACGGCATTAAAGAGGGTTCATATTGCTCTCAATAAAGCCTGCAGGCTCAACCTGGCTGCAGACCATCACACGCACACTTGCTCTCTGTATGAACAGACTAATTGGCTACCTCTAAAGAACAGGATCAAGTTCCAGACCTGCCTCCTGGGTAAGAAGGCGTTATTGGGCAACGCCCCCTTGTGTATCCAACATCCTCTCGCCAATTGCTACCCTCAATGACACCAGAGGTAGGATGAGGGGGGCCCTATCAACACCTTTCTGTCAAACTGTGCTTGGACAACATGCCTTCACTTATAGGGCCCCCAGTGGCTTAACAAAATCCCTGTGTCCATTCAAACCTCCAAATGTCTATCACACTTCAAAACTGGACTAAGGCAACACCTTATTGTCAATCACAGAGTGTGACTGCCTCTGAAGACTAGTCCCTCCCCCTTCTTAGCCTCCCAAGCTGCTCATATGGCAGCCCTGCTGCACCCCGCTCCTCCGTACAGCTAATGTCTGCTCTCCGTAGTAGGCACTCTTCCTCTCCACTAACCTACACCTTGCCCTCTGAACTGATACTAGGCATCCACTCCATTTCCCCCCACCCCCCTCCTTGACCCCTCCTGTCCCCCCACCTCTTTTGACATGCCTAGGGCCAGCCAACCCCACCCCATGTGGCTTTCAGCATGTGGCCCCTGCCACCCCCAAAGTACCTCCCTTCATCATAACTCCATCCCCACACTTCCTCCCATTTCCCCTTATGACCATTTAGTCAAGCACTTTCCCTTCTGGTGCCACCTTCCCTTCCCCCCCCCCTGGCATCCCCAGTCACTATTCGCCTCCTATTTTTGACAAGGCCCCAACACAAGGCTGCTTATCCTTCCTAAGTCTCCAGTCAACTCAAAAGGGGGTCCTCCTCTGCTTTCCCCACGTAGCCCACCATTGCTTTTCTATATCCTTTACTGATGCTGTACTAATTCCATGGTACTAGTGATAACACTGTAATAGTGTAACCTATGTATGTTCTATACCTGCTTGATGTAATGTCTAAAAACAAAAACAAGGCGCTGCGTCAGCATGTGGTCTAAAAGCAAAACAAAATGGTTATATTAAATGCACGCTGAAAATAGAAAATAGAGTTAAAAATCTACATTTCGACCTTAGGTCTTCTTCAGGAAATATCTAAAAGAGAAAAAAAAACAAGTTAGTGTGATGTAATGTCTGTTGTCTTGTCAATCTGACGTGGAACCTTTGTAAAAGAGCTTGTGCTCAAAGGTCTTCTCTGAATCCTTAAATAAAAATATTTCTATTTAGTTTTCCCAATGCGAGCACAGCAAACCGAGTGAGAGGCTGTCAGGCAGAAAGAAATGGTCACACTAAACAAACTCAGAATTTCTTCCAACAGTCCAGACGATCGTTCCAGCTCAGTCAGACCTCTCTGTCATAATAAAGGAAAGATGCCCTCTTTCTCTGTTTTCTCCAAGGAAAAAAAAATCTACTGTCTGTAAATGAGTATTTATTTTGCAGGCTGAAATGATCGATGCTCTGCATGGGCACAGTCACACTGCAGCTGACTGGATCTGGTGTTTCCTTTGCCTCCAACCCCCACAACAGAGCACCGAAAAAGTGGACTGCCTCTGTGAAAGGAGACAGATCTAACGTCTTTCACCAAATCCCTACCCTGACAAGACCATAGCACACAGAGCCAATTCTTTGATTATAGTCGACATGAACATGGCATGCCGCTGCATCCTTAGTTCCCTTTCCTTCAAAGCTGCATATAGCTATCAAACTAAGCTCTCAGTTTCTGACCGCAATGCAATCACATAACAAAAGGGGGCAAACTCTGTGACAAAATACCTGGATTGCCTTCACAATCCCTTACCCAACACCTCAAACAGCAGTCAGCTCTCATGGACACAGTCATCTCTAAAGTGAATAGTTCAATGACCGTACATGAGTTTTAGTGTGGCAACACTAATATATTGGACAGTAGGGGTGTGTGAATGCCTTTACCCAAATACCCAATCTACTCAGCATCACCCCCTCCCAGCTGCGCATGTGATCCTGTCTCTAACGCAGATGACTAAAAGGCAGCGAAATAAACTGGTTGTTTTGTGGGAGAGGAGTGGACGACTAGCCAGAATTCTATGAGTACAGAAACCCCTCGTATAGATCGGGGGCCAATGGGCACATTCTGAATTACACTATTTTTTTTTGTTTTGTTTTTAATAACTTGGCCTGAATATTTGTCCCTGAATAGTGAAAACTGAACTTCAGTTGAGTACGTGTGAAGCCTGTTATGCATAGTATTCTGGAAATAATATTCAGGCCCTTCACACCACCAGTGGACAGCTTTCATGAAGAAAGATGAATAAGCTACAAAACCACTAGCTACATCATCAAATTGTACAGAAGGTTAGAAATCAGAAGTTGTGTTTATTAAACCAGGGACAGTAAGAGGCCTAAGGGGGTTGACAGTGTTCCTTTAAAAGGAAATAGCTTTCAAGCTCCTAGTGCGTGATGATTATTTTTATTTAAAAACAAATAGGCAAGTTGCTTTCAGAGTGAGCACAAGTGGTTGAATCTACAGTATGTGTGGCTACGTTTGTTTAAATCAAACACTTGTATCTTTATTTTGAAAAGCGACAGTACTACAAACCCCCTGGTTTTGACAGAGCTGGAATGAATTCATACCCTATAAGGTGCAGCCATATTATTTGAACATGGAGCCCAACTGCTCTCTAGTGGCAACTATCAGTATTACACTGTAACTTTTGAGTCATCAGTTCTGTGGCCGTCATTTCTTTAGCTTCACAAATCTCCTGACAACTATAAACACTGTTGCATCTGCTTTCTTTTATAATTTATTTACTCACTTACAAATTAAGCACTTGTAAAATGCAATGTGCTGCATAAAAAACAGCATGAAATAAATAATGACCTAGGGTTAACAACAATGCAGGACAGAACAGGACCCATGGGGGGGGGGTTCATAAATTACAGGGAGGCTTAGAGGAAGTGGGGGTGAGGAAGGGGTAAACCTGGATGTGCATGGTCAAGTTGAAAGCTGAAGGTGGTCTTGGAACGTCCCAGAAATAAATGAAGCAAAAAAAAAAAAACACCAACTTCTGTGAAAGACCTTGGTACATTCAGCACACCTGGGTTTGACTCCCACAACCTCCACTTGTACACTGTGTGACACTGGGCAAGACTCTTAACCTCCCTGTACTCTTGGATATCTTCTGTAAAAGGGCCCTGTGTCCAGCGGGTCTTAAGTAGTTACCAAAGAATAAAAACATTTTTTTTTAAATGATCACGAGAAACCTTGACTGTCTCCAGTTGTCTGATATAATGCTTTACATTTATGAACATGAATGTGCACGCTATACAACACTAGTACATATATTAGCCTGTCTTCCACAGGATATCCAAGACAGCACTCATTAAGGAAGGTCATGTGACCATCGCACAAAATGACCGCCTAGCTTTTCAGCTCCACTCACCCTGGATCTCTATTCACCTATACCCTCCTTCAGTGACCTCCAATTGCTAGATCTAAGATTCAAATATTTTTTAACTTGCTGCCTAGAACTGGAAAGTCAGTTTATTATTGTCTCAGAAGTCAGTGGTCAAAATTAGTGTTGAAAACAAAACTCACGGCACGCGAAGCCACCTCAGGTCTTCACATGGTACAATTGCAGTGACTGGCACAGCCACACATTTAGCCTCTTTGGACACTAGGCAATCTACATACCCATTAATTTAATATGCTATCCCCCAGTAATGTATACAGCAGTACATTCAGGCATACACAGAGAGAAAGATTAGATTTCGCCACAAGCATAGTACACTGCCAATAGGGTGTGGGGTAAAATGAGAGATCTGGTACAGTATTCATCTTGATTAGTTACAATATATGTTTTTGGCTCACAACTGTGAAGCAAATACCTTTCCTCGCTACCCCACCCCTCGGACCAAATACTAGTGGGCGACCTAAACATCAATTGGCTTAGCCCCTCTTCCTTCTCTGCCCGTGACTCCTTTGCTGCAGTCGATATGACTCAACTTGTTACCAATCCCACCAGGACTAACCCAAAGAGAGGCACTAGTACTCTACTCGATGTGGTCCTCTCCAATCGCCCTAATCAGATCCTCGATGTCCAAGTCCTTCCTGACTCACTTAGCGATCACTCCCCATACTTTTTTGCTGGACTTCCACAGTATCCAAACCATTAGCTCAGTCCATACTTCGACGGCACCTGAAACCAGGTGGTCTGAAGAAACTCAAGGAACTTCTGTCCCAAACTGATTGGTCTCCTATACAGTATGCCCCTGACATTGATACGGCTCTAACCTTCTTTATCCAAACGTTCAATAAAGCCTGCGATATCTTCGCTCCACTGACAGCCCGCTGTTCCAAAGTGCAAAATGCTCCCTGTGTAACCCCAGCCCTGATCCAACAACTCAAACATAGGGATAACTTATAGCACCGTGCTACGAATCTGGTCGGCCTAGCGATAGGCAGGTGTATGTTGCTGCCAGAAATAAGTGCACCTGCTATCAGAAAGGCCAAGGCTGATCACTATCATTCCCGCCACCTCCTCCTGAGGAATGCTAGAACCTTCTGGAATAATATCAAACAGTTAAATGGGAGCACACGCCCTCCTCCCAGATCAATATCAATGGGACTATTCTCCTGACTCCAGCCCTTATAGCTAACTACCTCAATACCTCCTTCAAGGATCTTAGCCCTATCCTTCCTAATGATTTTTTCTACCCTCCCCCCCCCGCTGCCTGCCCCAGTCATTACACGCCCATACTTTCACCTTCGCCGAGTCTCTGCTTAAGAACTCAGACCTCACCTAGTCAATGCCCTTAGGAGTAATAGCACGGGCAGCGACACCCTGGATCCATGTATCCTTCGACAGGTTTTAAACCTGGTCCTTACCCTGATCACCAGCCTCCTCAATAGATCTCTCTGCCTGGGGCAATTTCCATCAGTCTAGAAAATCGCCACAGTCACACCCATTCTTAAAGGTGGAGACAGGTCCTTGGCCGGAAACTACCGGCCTATCTCCATTCTCTCTCCTCTCTCCTAAGCCCTGGGAAAAGTGGTGGCCTCTCAAATTACTGACTACCTCACCAACTACAACACTCTCTGCCCTGAACAGCACGGTTTCCGTGCTGGCCATAGTACCAGTACTGCCCTCCTAGAGTTTTCCAATTTTCTCCACTCCTCCCTAGACGTGGGCTCTCTGGCAGGTGCTGTGTTCATAGACCTATCAAAAGCATTCAACACTGTCTCCCATCCCCTCCTTCTGGATGCCCTCAGTCACTCCAGTTTTGCCACTGGGCCTGTCTCCTGGTGTGCCAGCTATCTGTCAGCCCGCTCACAACATGTTAAAATTAGCGGGACTCACTCCGGCATCTGTCCCATCCACTCTGGTGTTCCCCAGGGCTCCATTCTTGGACCCTTACTCTTCTCCCTATACCTTAACACCCTACCAGGTTCCTGTACTGGAAATATATTATTGTATGCAGATGATGCCGTCATCTTTGCCACTGATCATAACCCTATTGCTCTCTAGGACTCCCTGCAAAGATCCTTTAATGAAGCCGAGGGTTGGTTCAAGGAACATAGACTGGTGATAAATCTCAAAAAAACCAAAACCATGATCTTTGCTCACCCACAAAACAAGTCCTGCAACTTCAAACTTCACATACACTCTGGCTCTAAGTTCCCGCTCGAGCAAGTCTACTCCTATAAGTACCTTGGGATCTATTTTGACCCCACTCTCTCCTTCCATGGCCACATATCAGCTCTTGCCACAGCTGCAAATATCCGACTAGGCATCTTACACCGGTATAAAAACTGTCCCCCCCCACCCCCACCCGAGGCCCTCCGACCATGGTCACTTCATCCATCCTGTCACTAGTGGATTATGGGCTGCCAGTGTATGGTGCTGCTGATCAGACCGCTCTCAACAAAATTCGCACTATTCTAAATAAGGCCTGTAGGCTAATTTCTAGGGCGCCTAGGTTAACGCACACCTGTCAGCTATATGCTAAAGCCATGCTGCTTGATCTGGATGAACGCCTTAGATATCAGACCTGTATCATAACAAAAAAAACTCTCCCTGGGCTATCCCCACTGGGTCTAACAGCCACCATCCACCTTGCAAAACCGCAAGTTCATACTTGTACCTCTGGCAAAACCACCCTATCTTTTCCCAGGGCCAGGACCTCACACAGTCAAAGAGCCTATGGCTACAGAGCCCCTTCCTGGTTCAACCCACTGCCCCCTTCCATCTCTGATGCCCCATCGATATCCTGTTTCAAAACGTCCCTACGGAATCACCTACTTAATACTCGAAGCTGTAATTGTTACTAGTTTTAGCCTTACTCAATCGTTATGACAAAGCCACCTGTTTAGCTGCTTATAGACTGCCTAACTATATTATTGTATGCATCATTCCTGTTTGTACCAACTTGTTGTATTCCCCCATTGTTGTATTCATTATTGTTGTAACATACTGTTGTGCTGTGTTCTGTCTTTTTGTGACAAGGTACCTTTGTAAATGAGCCTCTGGCTCAAAGGTTTTCAAACTGCTGTTAAAATAAATAAATACCAATATTCACTCGCCTCCTTAGCGTATGTTTGTACTGTAAGGGTCCAGAAATCTACAAAGGCAATTACCTAGATGGGTACCCGCTATTCTAGACCCCTAGCAAATCATGACTGGATGCCTCTGATATGCCTACCTTTACTTTCAGTGCTGGAAATACATATTACAACCTATGCGAGCATTAAGGCATGTACTAGCCCTGTGATACAGGGTTCTTAGTTATTTAGGTAGACAGCCACTTGACACTGTGTTCCTGCAAGATGTGCACCTTAAGGATCAGAAAAACAACAAATTGAAAGAAAAATACCTTGTGCTGAAACACAGGCAAGACAGCTGTTGCTTAAACAAGGGTCTATCAATGAAAAATTCAGAACCCTCCTTGAGGAGCTATACAAGGCAAACAAAACAACATGCCTACAGCTAATCACACATATCGTTAGTGAACTCAGTCTCCCTAGGTTAGACAGAAAAGCAAATACTAGAGGAGGGAAGAAGGACAGAAGTTATCGCAGCCAGAGTGGAAATGCACCGAGGACAGAAGGGAATGGATTTGAATTTTACAAAACATTTCTAGACACTGCACTTGATTCCTTAATGGTGGCCTTCACAGAGAGCTATGTGTAACCACCCAGTCCCTGGGGTTACTAGAATCCTATCAGTATTATTGTTAGGAAGGCAGCATACAGCTGGTAGGGAGTTCATTAGGGGCTCCTTACATAATGACATCATGTTTACTCAGCTAGCCTGAGGGAGGCATGATTAGGTCATTTAGAACTCTCGCAGCAGCATAAGCCACATTCTGTGGATAGCTACTCTGGGGAGCTTAGAATGCTCATTTCTAAGTTGGAGTTCGGTGTAGTCAGTTGTGGAGTGAGGAGGTGAGAGTGGCAGAAGGACTGCCAGTGGGCTCTGAGAGAGGGCCTAGGATTTCTGACCCTAGTCGAGTGTCATTTCCAGCTCCCAGTTGAAGTGGTGAAGACAAGACTACAGCAGGATTTCCTGATTTCTACTCCCTATGAAGTGATAGGATCTGCTTGTTCTCTGTGGACTCAAGGGGCAATCTCCTGAATGTTCTGTGGTGTTTTCAGCTGCCTTAGATAGGACCTGAAATAGACTGTGTGGAGCGGCTACCCAGAAGAGTGCCTTTCCTTTCCTCATTGTTCCATGCCCAGTGGACGTAACAAGTTTCTGTGAGTACTGTAAAGGAGACTAGATCTCCACAATTTCCTTAGCGGAGTGGATAGTCTGGGTGCATGTGACTATATATAAGGCTGGATTGCACCTGTCAGTGCCCCTAGTCTCACCAGTGTGAGAGAAGAAAGTTAAACTGTGGACCCCAGTGAGTGCAGTTTATTCTCTGTGTCACCCCAGTGTTGTGACAAGTAAAAGTGTGGGACCTCTAGCATTTCAGTGGGGAATGAGAGTTTCAGTGGTGTAACCCTGAACAACGGCAGACACTGTCGTCTGGGGCCAAGGGTGGGAGGAATGCCTTCTAAGTGCTTACAAGGCAGGGCTTCCTGGTTCGTAAAGGACACCAGTATTTTTACCTGAGCAAGTGGCCAAACTGTAGGTTAAGATGTGTGGCTGAGTTTCACATATTGCACCTATGTCCGAGAAGAGTTCTGAGTGTGTGGCATAGATTCACTAAATAACACTCGTGGGAAGAGAGATGTTCATGTGCATGGCCAGGTGTCCACAAATGCACCTGCTGGGAATTTGGAAAGAAGATGTTTCTGTCGTTGTTCATGAACTGTACTGCATGCAAGGAGAGTTCTTGAATTTGTAAATGTCCAGCCTGGACTGACCCTTGGGGGTCCACTTCAGCTTTACTTTCTATCTGCTGAATAAAGCCATACTACACAATCCCAGTCACTGTTATGGACATTGCGATTTATTGCTTCTGGTTGTGTGGATTTACTGGGGCCCCCTCAGCAGGTTAGATCAAGCATAAGTCTAGCAGCCTCCACCCAGGACCTGGGTTGAATTATTTACACAAGGTTCAAGTTGTTTTGTTTCTGTACCCCCACCCCTCTGTTCCTCTAGAAAATGAACCAGGTATACATCCTAATGCCAAGTGTGGTACCTACCTTATAGCAAAGTAATGCCAGTATATGGGCACCAGTGTCTACCAGCTATTTAGTTCAAGGAAGCACTACATAAAATGGGGGGTACGCACACTAGTTAAAGATGTGGCCTGGGGGTTACATATTGTATGGGCAACCATACACAACAAGGCTGTGTTTCCATCCAGGGGCTGAGATGACAGCATACGAACCAAGACAGAGAGAAGCTCATGAGTTCCATGTTGTCGTCTCAACCCCGAGATGGGAACACATGCTGAGTTGTTTGTGGCTGCCCATATTTTTTTTATATAGTATATTTTGTTTTTGTTTTCCCCACACAGGAGTCACAGAAATGCCTCCCCAAAGTAAAAACACAGCAAAAAAAACTTGCCATTTTTTTGTTCAGTTCTGTGATCGAAATATAATTTGTAGACCTTTACAAATTAAAAAGTACAACTTTGGGCACTGACTGGGTAATAAACTAGGTGTGTGGGAAATGAGGAATTTAAAATGTTATGACCTTTAAACTGTGCTGAACAACAGTAGAGAATGTGCACAACAAGGATGTTTAGCTAGAGGATTTTTATACAGAACAAAGCCTAATGATATACTATAAATACATACAATCCTCTAAAACTTTACCTAACATTATGCAAATTGTCAACATAATCCTATTCAGAAAACCAAGGAAGGACCACTGAGGAATACAGTTCTGTTTGCTGGCAATCTTGCTCAGGGTAGACTGCTATCTGATGGTCTGAGCCAGTCTGCCCACAGTGACTGCAATTTGCACCTCAGAAAGGTGCTAATTACATTCTCACCCATCACAAGCTGTCAGATTTTGAGTGGAACAGGCAGTGTGCATAGACGGCTATATGTGGTTCTTTCTACCATATGTTCAATGGGAATGGAAACTGCCTGCTCAAACTGATGGCCCCATTTATCCCCAGTCAGTATAACTGGTGGGGACTGTACCCTCTTACTGGATATTGGGGGCATATCATTGGCTCCAGTGACCAAACGTCTGTGCTGGGAATATGCCCTGAGGACCACAACATATCTCCCAGTACAAAATACATATGCAACCCTGCTGGCAGTTATTCCCAAACTCCCGCCATCCTTAACACATCACTCTGTTCCAGGATGATCACCAGTTTTTCACTTTGCTTTTCTACCTCTCTTTCTCCTACTGAAACAGAAAGGATATTGCTTTGCTGTTCCATCTAAAGGACCCATGGAGCGGTACAACATGGCAGTAAGGTTTGGAAACCCTTTCTTCTACATTACATTATAACAATATCATGCATACCATAACAGCCAGGGTGTGTTTCTTTTCTTTCTTTTGACTTTTTAAACATTATACATCATAATTCATAGTCAATTAGGATTGTTTATCTCTAAAACATTGCAGGTACTCTTATGACCACAAGGTTCTAAAATTTGAAAAGTCCAGGTTCAGCTGGCATGGTGGATTGCCCTCAAAGGAGATTCTCTACTATTCTGTAAAGCAAAACATTTTGATTTTAAATTCAAATTCCATTTAGTAGTAAACAGTCTGTAACATGATTTATAATATGGTTACTGTATATACTAGCATACAGTACTAACATACTAAGTTGCTAGCAGAGTAGGCCTAAAGGTCTATTGAGTCTGCTCGAAAATTAGCACCCAGTCAGGACACCACTGCTGCCCTCCCTACCTCCTTCGTAAATACCCCCGACCCCATCTCCCAACAAAGGTGCACCTCCAGATCTTGCATTTCTCAGTTTTACACTCCCCTCGTATCTGTCCCAGCTCCTGTTGAATCCCTCCACTGTATCCACCGCCACCAACTCTGCAGGCAGTCCATTTCATGGGTCCACCACCCTCTCGGTAAAGTAGTATCTCCTAGTCTCCCACCAACCAGCCTCATGGAATGCCCCCTGGTGGCACCCTCCTCCCTCATCTGAAACACCCTATTTAGGCTGACCCTGTTTATTCCCTTTATTTAAATGTCTCGATCATACCCCCTCTGTCCCTCCTCTCCTTTCTCTGTCTAAGAGTTTTTTCTCATGTCCTTTGTGTGCCAGAATGACTCAGCTTTGCTTCGCAGTTCTCTCACCCAAAGAACTCCAGAATGCACTTTCATAACCATAAGAGACACTGTAACAGTACATATAAACATATGAAATGAAAAGACTTGTGGTCCATCCAGTCTGTCCAGTTCCTGCCATGGACCTCTCTAGTCTAGTACTGGCTAAGCCACTCACGGATCAGTCATCCTGTAGTTTTGCTTGAATTAACCCCTTCCCCATTTACTCCAACTCCCCCCACTCCTTCAACCTCACCAGTGCCACGTGTCCATCCCATACTCTCTTAAAGGTTGCCTCCACGTTAGCATTTGCCAGCTCCACTGGCAGGCGGTTCCACTTATCCCCCACCCTCTCCGTGGAGAAGCAGTTTCTCACATCCCTGGAGTACCCAATCGCTAACTGGGGTAAAACATTACTAATGTACCTTGCTTCCGATTTATCATAAATTGTGCTACTTTTGGAGTTACTGCTTTCACGCTTTTTCCTGACGTTTAAACAGCACTGAGAACTGCAATCTATATACTGTACTGTTCCTATCAATTCGTCCTTTACCTGACATTTCGCGCTACATAGGCAGCTGGATGGATTCATAAAATATTATGAATAAAACGACTACACTTTTATTTCTCAGCTCTTTTCTGTTCAACACACTTTGATATAAATATAACCAAGTGTTAAGAGTACCCTCCCAAAGCAACCACCACATTTGCCTTCCCTTTCGATGTAGTTCCACAATCCAATTGATTTCCCATTTAAAGATGCCTCGCCCATGCAGCCTTTAAAGTATGTGACCTTTACTGCTGGTGATTTCTGTAAAGAAAAAAGGATTAAAAAATAGACATAGGAAAATGTTTTTATTCAGACTGTGATACAAAGTAATCCACCATCAATGGCAGGCCTGATATCTTACCTTAATCTGTCCACCAAGTCCCCCGACAAACATTACTGTCGAATTATCGACTTTCAGTACAGTTGATGTGCCAGGCGATACTGCAGTTTTAACTACTGGTCTCTCGGAGGAGCCAAGTTCTTGCACACTCAATGCACCACTTTTAGCAAACCTGGTATGGAGATTAAAGATGGGGAGAAAAAGAAAAAAAAAATAAAAAAAAACTTTTAAAATCAAGTACAATGCAGCGTGGCTGACCACAGGGCTTCCTGGTGTCAGGTACTGACTTAAAGAGCTAGTGTACTGCCTGAATTAATTACAACTTTCAGATGTAGTCAGCTATCACTTCTTATATCTTTTCTGTTTGCTAATTAGAAGATTTTCCACTTGGCAGTACAGGTGTGATGTGTGGAACAGCACTCTGTCTGGAGGCTAAAAAAAAAAAGAAATTTCTGTTACTTGCACTACGTCAACAACACTGAGACCACAAAACCTACATATCTAAAGAAACAGTAAATTTATAGCTGCAATATCACACAAAAAATGGGATATATAATGGTAAAGAAGAACAGGCTACTCACCTGTAACAGTAGTTCTAAGAGTGGTATATGTTGTTCATCCACACACTCTGGCATGTCTCTTCCCCCTTTAAATCTGGCTGGAAGTCTTCAAGCTGGCTTTTCCCACCCACCCGGGTGGTAAATACCTCGGCTCCACCCCATGACGCCAGATCTCAGCCCGCTGGAAGCAAGGTTGTGCACCTAAAGCCGGGGAGGTCAGGTGAGTAGTGGATGAACAACATATACCACTCCTAGAACTACTGTTACAGGTGAGTAACCTGTTCTTCTAGGAGCATGGATATGTTGTTCATCCACACTCCAGACTCCTAGCAGTTCTCCAGGAGGAGGGAGGCAAGGTGCACACCCCCTACTTGGGAAACAGAGACTGAAGAACTGAGGCCCCAAAACCAGCATCCCGGCGTGACTCAAGGTCGATGTGGTAATGGGTAATAAAGGTGTTTGCTGACTTCCAGGTAGCAGCCCAACAGATTTCCTGGATAGGGATTGTCCCTGGAAGCAGCCACCGATGCAACAGTATGGCGGGTAGAATGAGCTATTATCCCTTTGGGAGGCTCCTTGCCTGCCAACTCATAGCACAGACTTATGCATGATGTAATCCACCTTGCAATGGTCCATTTGGCTGCAGGTCTGCCAGAAGCGGCTTCAGCGTAGGTGACAGCTGGCGAACCTCTCCCCGAATTTCTACCATCCTCTCCTTGTAATAGGAGAGAGCATGTCTCAGGTCCAAAGTATGGAACCTGTACTCGGCATCCGAGGTGTAATTAGGGTAGTATACCGGCAGAGTCAACACCTGGTTAAGGTGAAACTCTGACTCCACCTTTGGAAGGAATTTCTGGTGGGGGCACGGGACAACTTTGTCCCTGTGAAAGACCAGATAAGGGGAGTCCAACGAAAGCGCCTGGAGCTCCCCTGTCCTTCTGGCTGACGTGATAGCCACCAGGGAGGCTGTCTTCCATGACAAGTGTGAGAGCTCACACTTGTGCATGGGTTCGAATGGCTTGCCCATGAGCTTTGCCAAAACCAGCAACAGATCCCATGGAGGTGGAGGTTCACACACCGGAGGGGATATGTGATCCAGGCCTTTGAAAAAGCGCCCGACCACTGTCTCCTGCGCCAATGTTGGCTGACTGGCCTGCGCCCGGTAAGCAGAGAAGGCTGCCAGGTGCACCCTAAGGGTTGATGACTGTAGACCCCCTTTGGAGAGAGATCAAAGGTAGTCGAGAACGTTAGCCACAGAGCAGGATAAGGAGTCCAGCCTCTTACCCTGACACCAAATGGAAAATCTCTTCCATTTGAAGGTGTAACATTTCCTGGTCAATTCCTTATGAGATGCCTCCACCACAGTGTAAACATCCTCGGAAAGACCCAGAGCCTGGAACTCTAACCACTCAGGTACCAGGCTGTGAGGTGCAGGGATTGAAGGTCTGGATGGAATACCTTCCCCTGGTTCAGAGATATCAGGTCAGGGCGTGTATAGAGCCTCTCCGGGGGCCTGCAGCTGAGGCTGAGGAGATCTGGGTACCACAACTGGCGGGGCCAGTCTGGGGCTACCAGAATCACCTTCACCTTCTCCCTCCTCACCTTGAGTAACACCTTGTGGATCAAGGGAAATGGAGGGAAGACATAGAAGAGGCCTGGGGTCCACAGCCTTGAGAAGGCATCCCCCTGCAGCAAGCCCTGCTGAGAGGGGCAGGCATGGTACAGTCTCAGCTTGGTGTTTTCCTGGAGGCAAACAGGTCCACCAGTGGTTTGCCCCAATGGGAGAACAGACTGCAAGCTACCTCTGGATGGAGAGACCACTCGTGGGACATCTAACCTATGTAGCTGAGAGCATCCACCAGCTGGTTGAGACTCCTGCCACATGGATAGCTAGGAGATCCACCTCCAACTGGCTTACGGAGCGCCTCCCACAGTAGATGGGAGTGTGTGTCGCCTGTTTGTTGAGGTAGTACATTGTCGTAGTATTGTCCGTTTGGACTTGAACCACTTGACCCCGGAGCTGAGGAGTGAAAGCTGACAGTGCCAGTCTGACTGCTCTGAGCTCCAACAGGTTGATGTGGCATCGGGACTCCTCATGGGTCCAGAACCTGTGGGCTCTGTTGTCCCCCATGTGGGCTCCCCAGCCCATGAGAGAGGCATCGGTCATGAGAACAACCGTCGGCTCGGGGCAGACAAACGGGATCCCTTACTGCAACTGGTCTGGGAAGGTCCACCATTGGAGAGCGTCCCACATCCTCTGGGTCACAGTGATCAGCTGGTTGAAATGACCATGGCGCTGAGTTCACTGAGCAGCCAACTCCCACTGGAGAGGTCACATGTGCCATCTGGCCTAACAGACCACTGAGGTGCATGCCGCCATGTAACCCAGAAGGCGCAGGACGTCCCGGGCAGGGCGCAAGTGCCCAACCAGAAATGACTGGGCAAAGGAGGAAAGAACCTCTGCCCTGTCCACTGGGAGCCGGGCTCTGGCTTGACAAGAGTCGGAGCTCTGCCCCGATGAAGCCCATCACCTGAGGGGGCATGAGTTCCGACTTGGCCTCGTTGATGAGGAGGCCTAGATTGGAGCAGGTTCGAAGAGCCAGATCCCTGGATCTCTCCACCTCCTGGAGGGAGGAACCTGCCAAGAGCCAGTCATCAAGATAAGGGTAGATTCAAACTCCTCGATGCCAGAGATGGGCTGCCACCACTGCAATGCACTTGGTGAAGACCCTCGGGGCCAATGACAGACCGAATGGCATGACTCAGAACTCGTACAGGATCCCCTCAACCTTGAAGTGGAGAAACCACTGATGGGACAGACGGATTGGGATGTGAAAGAACGCGTCCTGTAGATCCAGTGAACACAACCACATGTTTCGCTCCAGGGATGGTATGATCTGGTTCAGAGTTACCATCCAGAAGGTGCAAGACCTGAGAGACACTGATTCAGGTCGTGGAGATCTAGGATGGGGCGCCAACCCCCCATCCGCTTGGGCACCAGGAAGTACCTGGACACAAAGCCTGGGTCTACAGGAGGATCCAGCACTGGAGCTACCACCTCCTTGCAGAGGAGCTGAGCTATGTCATCTCGAAGAGCTGACTGAGTGCAAGCTGAGATCCTTTCCTCCCGAGGGGCATGGGCTCAGCTGGGAGGGTACTGCTCGAATTCCAGAGGCAGTCCCTGGCAGACCACTTCTAGAACCCACCTGTCTGAAGTGATATCGGAGCAGGCGGAAAGAAAGTGGCGGAGCCGGCCCCCCACGGGAGGACCCAGAGCTGGTGTGATGGGTGTAGGGGTGGCAACCTCCGACCCGTCACTGAGCAGGTTTAGAGGAGGAGGAGGAGGAGGAGGCTCCTGGACCGGCACCTTGGCCTCCTTTTTGGGGCTGTTGAAGACCCTGCTTGGGCCTGGGGTGCCAAGCTTGAGCTTGCTGTTGCTGCTGTCCTCCTTGATAGGAGGGCTGCCTAACTGCAGGGGATGAGTGCCAAAAGGGCTTCTTCTTGCATTTCTGCTGGTTCTTGCCTGAAGAACCCTTCACAGAGGTAGCATCCAAGGTGACACTGGACTGCTCTATGCACTGAAGGTGACCAGCCACTCCTGGACCAAAGAGGTTGGTACCTAGGAAGGGCACGTCAGCTAACTTGTGCTGGGTAACCGCTGGCAAGGAGTATAACCTCAGCAAGCCCTGCGGCGAGTGGCCACTGTGACTGCCAAGGAGCCGGCACATGAATCTCCAATGTCCAGGGCCATCTGGAGCTGCTGTTTTGCAACAGCACAGCCCTGATCACGGACTTGCTTGACCGTGGTCTGCATATCCACCGGGAGATGAGGGAGGACTTTGTCTAATGACCAGAAGAGGGCATGAGAGAAGTGTGTCATAATGACAGCCGAACTGGCCTGACGAAGGCCTAAGGAAGAGGCTGCATAGACCTTGCAGGCAGAACGGTCCATATTTTTGGACTCCTTGTCTGGAGGTCGGTCTGTGTTGGCTGAGCTACCAGTGCATCTGAACACAGAAGCAGTCACCAGGCTCTCGGCCGAGGGGTGCTCTGTGAACCCCGCCAGGGACCCCATAAGTACCATGTACTTACGGGCCATGCAGGCAGACAGAGCTAGGCAGGAAGCGGGGTGTTGTCAAAGCTCAAGGGCCAGACCAGTGATGGCTTCAGCTATTGGAAAGGCCTCTGTCAGGGTTATCCCCCTTTTGAGGATATCCGTGAGGAGGTACTCCACCTTTTTCTGGATGGGCTCCAGGGGCATTCTGGTGGACTCTGAGATCAGGCGGAGAATGCCCTGTTAAGAGGAAGGACCATCCTCTAATCCGGCCATGGAGGACTCATCATCTCCTGGATGAGAGTGTAACCCCATGTCATCGGAGTCCGAAGAGCTGGGGTACAATGGCCTACCACCTATGTCCCCTTCAATCCGCCGGGGGCGGTCGAGGGTGACTGTGATGGACAGACGTCGGGGGAGCCTGGTGTCTGTATGGTCCTCCTTAGAGGGAGCCCCTCCCTGAGGCTGCTTAGGCGGTGGCTCCACCAAAGTCGGTGGAGAAACCGGAATAGGCCAAGCTGGAATACGCGCTGGCACCACGAGAGGTGGAACCAAGGCCTTCGGTTTCGGAGTGGTCAGCGTCTGCTTAGGAGGTGGGAGCCAAGTAATGGCCGGGGCAGCCAGCGAAGCCAGCTTCTGCCCATTCAGAATCAGCTGTTACCACATCAGTTCCTCATAGTGTCGACAGAGTTTCCATCAAAGCCTCTCCTCATCCGAGGAGGATGAGGATGAGGACTGGCGGCACCGCCTCTTTGAATGTTTATGGCACTTTTTCGGCCATTTGATCAAAGGGGTCCTGGTCCTAGATCGAGATCGATGGGGTTGGTTCGTTCGATCGGGGGACACCGGAGTCGGTGAAAACCGAGGATCTGGTACCTTTTCCTCGATGGGAACACCTGAGGGCAGTGTCTCCTCACCGGGGAAAGGAAAGGACAGGCGTCCTTTCAAAGGCTCGATTGGGCCGAGAGTAATCTCGGCTGGTTCAGCCGTTTCTTCGGTCTCAGTACCTTGGCCAGATGGAAGGTCCGTGAAGCCAGTGGCCGAGGAAGCGATCTCGACCGAAGTCAAGACCGCATGTTTCTTGGACTAAGACCTCTCTCGGTCCCAGGAGCGTCTCCTTCGAGAAGACGACTTGGGATCCTTATCCCTTTTCTGAGGGTGGGAGGAGTGCGAGCCCGAGGGCGCCTCATCCCTGGCGGGGAGAGACTGGCACAACTCCCTAAAGGAGCCCGAAAAGGTGGAGCCAAGGTTAAGAGGAATGAAAAGCCAATGACTGGCCGAAGCCTATGCCGCCTCCTCCTCAAAAGCAGCGATCTGCTCTAACTGCTCGGCGGATCCCGCGGCCGAGGAAACTGCCCACCTTGCCTCCTTAGATTTTACCGGCGGGTTTCTGAGCTCCAGTCTCCCCAATTTTAGGCGCAACTTGCGGTCGTCCAGAACACTGGGATGGAAGGCCAAACAGAAGGTGCAAGACGTGGTGTCATGACCGACACATAGGCAATAGACACACGAAAGGTGGGCGACATTTTCTGGCTGCAGGGACACCGGTAAAATCCGGGGGACGATTTGTCCTCCACGTCCGATGTGCTGTGATCGGAATCGTGAACTCTAATGAGTTTCAGGGTAATTTGCGGTGAAGACCGATGCTGCGAATCCAGGGCCTGCGAATTGCTGAAGTAGCACAAGGGAACCTGAATCTTCCGGCAGAAAGGAAGATCTGGTGTCATGGGGCGGAGCCGAGGTATTTACCACTCAGGTGGGTGGGGGAGCCAGTTTGAAGACTTCCGACCAGATTTAAAGGGGAAAGGGACATGCCAGAGAGTGTGGATGAACAACATATCCACGCTCCTAGAAAAACAAGTCACTCACCTGTAACAGTAGTTCTAGGAGTGGTATGTGTTGTTCATCCACACTCTTTGGCATGTCCCCTTCCACTTTAAATCTTGCCGGAAGTCTTCAAGCTGGCTCCTCCCACCCACCCGGGTGGTATAAACCTTGGCTCCGCTCCATGACACCAGATCTTAGCCCACTGGAAGTCAGGTGTAGTGTGTCCGCAGAATGGGAGGTCGGGTGGGTCCGTGAGGATGAACAACATATACTACTCCTAGAACTACTGTTACAGGTGAGTAACCTGTTTTTCTAGGATCGTGAATATGTTGTTCATCCACACTCTTTGGTAGACTCCTAGCAGTTCTCTGGGAGGAGGGTGGCAAGGCGTACACCCCCTACTTGGGAAACAGAGATTGGAGAACTGAGGCCCCAAAACCAGCATCCCGGCGCGACTCAAGGTCGATGTGGTAATGGGTAATAAAGGTGTTTGCTGACTTCCAGGTAGCAGCCCGACAGATTTCCTGGATAGGGATGTCCCTGGAAGCAGCCACTGATGCAGCGGTATGGCGGGTAGAATGAGCTCTTATCCCTCTGGGAGGCTCCTTGCCTGCCAACTCATAACACAGACCTATGCATGATGTAATCCACCTTGCAATAATCCACTTTGCTGCAGGTCTGCCAGAAGCGGCTTCAGTGCAGGTGACAAACAGCTGGAGAACCTCTCCCCGAATTTCCGCCGTCCTCACGTTGTAATAGGAGAGAGCACATCTCAGGTCCAAAATATGGAGCCTGTACTCAGCCTCTGAAATGTAGTTGGGGTAGTAAACTGGCAGAGTTAACACCTGGTTAAGGTGAAACTCTGACACCACCTTCAGAAGGAATTTTGGGTGGGGCGTAGGAAAACCTTGTCCCTGTGTAAGACCAGATAAGGGGAGTCCACCGAAAGCGCCTGGAGCTCCCCTGTCCTTCTGGCAGATGTGATAACCACCAGGAAGGCCATCTTCCATGACAAGTGTGACAAGGCACACTTGTGCACGGGTTCGAATGGCTTGCCCATGAGCTTTGCCAGTACCAGCAGAAGATCACACAGAGGTGGAGGTTCACGCACCAGACGGGAATATGTGATCCAGGCCTTTGGAAAAGCACCCGACCACTGTCTCCTGCAATGCTGGCTGACCGGCCCACACCCGGTAAGCAGAGATGGCTGCCAGGTGCACCCTAAGGATTGATGACCCCCTTTGGAGAGAAAGACCAAAGGTAGTCAAGAATGTTAGCCACTGAACAGGACAAAGGGTCCAGGCCCTTGCTCTGACACCAAATGGAAAACCTTTTCCATTTGAAGGCGTAACATTTCCTGGTTGATTCCTTTCTGGATGCCTCCACCATGGTGTAGACATCCTCTGAAAGCCTGGAACTCTAGCCGCTCAGGTACCAGGCTATAAGGTGCAGGGATTGAAGGTCTGGATGGAATACCTTCCCCCAGTTGAGAGATATCAGGTCTGGGTGTGCTGGAAGCTGCTCTGGGGGCCTGCAGCTGAGGCTGAGGAGATCTGGATACCAGAACTGGTGCAGCCAGTCTGGGGCTACCAGGATCACCTTGGCCTTGTCCCTCCTCACCTTGAGGAGCACCTTGTGGATTAAGGGAAATGGAAGAAAGGCGTTGAGGAGGCCTGGGGTCCACGGCCTTGAGAAGGCATCCCCCTGCAGCGAGCCCTGCTGAGGGGGGTGGGCATGGAACAGCCTCAGCTTGGTGCTGTCCCTGGAAGTAAACAGGTCCACCATCGGTTTTGCCCCAGTGGGAGAACAGGCTGTAAGCTACCTCTGGATGGAGAGACTACTCGTGGGATGTCCCGCCTAAGGGGCTGAGAGCATCAGCTAGATGGTTTGAGGCTCCTGCCACATGGATGGCTAGGAGATCTGCATCCAAATGGCTCACGATGGTCCAGATGTGGAGTGCCTCCTTGCACATCAGACGGGAGTGCATGCCACCCTGTTTGTTGAGGTAGTACATGGTCGTGGTATTGTCAGACTGGACTTGAACCACTTGACCCTGGAGCTGAGATGCGAAAGCTGACAGTGCCAATGTGACTGCTCTGAGCTCCATCAGGTTGATGTGGCATCGGGACTCCTCGGGATGCAGAGCCCATGCAATGCATTTGGTGAAGACCCATGGGGCCGATGACAGGCCGAACGGCATGTCTCAGAACTCGTACAGGGTCCCCATGACCCTGAAGTGGAGGAACCACTGATAGGACGGCCGAATTGGGATGTGAAAAAACACGTCCTGCATATCCAGTGAACAGAACCACATGTTTCACTCCAAGGATGGTATGATCTGGGACAGAGTGACCATCCGGAAGGTGTGTGACCTGAGATATTGATTCGGGTCATACAGATCTAGAATGGGGCACTAGTCCCCCATCTGCTTGGGCTCCAGGAAGTACCTGGAGACAAAGCCTGGATATGGTGGAGGATCTGCCACTGGAGCTACTACCTCCTTGAGGAGGAGCTGAGCAATGTCATCTTGAAGAGTCGACTGAAACTGGGCAGAAACTGTTTCCTCCAGAGGGGCGTGGGCTTGGCTTGGTGGGTATTGCTCGAATTCCGAAGGCAGTCCCTGACCGACCACTTCAAGAACCCAGCTGTCCAAAATGAGAGTGGACCAGTCAGAAAGGAAGTGTCGGAGCCAGCCCCCCACAGGAGGACCCAGAGCTGGCATGATGGGAGAGGGGGAGGCAGCCCCCACCCCGTCACTGAGCAGGCTTAAAGGAGGAGGATCCAGAACCCGAACCTCGGCCACCTTTACGGGCTTGGGAGGGCCCAAGCTTTGGCCGGGGGTGCCAGGCTTGAGCCTGCTGTTGTGCTGATGCTGCTGTCCTCCTTGAAAGGAGGGCTGCTGCTGCTGTGCCACAGGGGAAGAGTGCTGAAAAGGCTTTTTTTTCTTCTGCTGGTTCTTGCCCGAAGAACCTTTGGCAGAAGTGGCATCCAAGGTGGCACTGGACTGCTCAATGCGTTGAAGGTGACCAGCCACACCTGGGCCAAAAAGGTTGGTCCCTAGGAAAGGCATGTCAGTGAGTTTGTGCCGAGTATCTGCTGGAAAGGAGGAGAGTCTCAGCCAAGCCCTGCGATGAAAGGCAACTGCGGCTGCCATTGAATGGGCACAACAATCCCCAATGTCCAGGGCTGTCTGAAACTGCTGTTTTGCAGCAGCTCAGCCCTGATCCCAGACCTGCTTGACTGTGGTCTGCATGTCCATGGGGAGATGTGGGGAGACTTCATCCAGAGACCCCAAGAAGTTGTGGGAGAAGTGCCATGATGACTGCTGAACTTGCCTGATGAAGGCCCAAGGAAGAAGCTGCATAGAACGTTCTGGCCAAATAGTCCAAGAGCTTGGACTCTTTCTTGGGAGGTTGGTCAGTATCGGTAGAACTGCCAGTATGCCTGAACACAGAGGCGGTCACCAGGCTCTCGGCTGAAGGGTGCTCTGTGAACCCCGCAAAGGACCCCATGGGCACTGCATACTTGCTGGCCATGTGGGCAGATGGAGCTGGACAGGAGGCAGGGCGCTGCCAAACTTCTAAGGCCGGGCGAACTATGGCCTTGGCCACAGAAAAGGCCTCCATCGGAGTATCTCCTCTCTCTTGAGGATGTCCGTCAGAGGGTACTCCGCCTTTTTCTGGATTGGCTCCAGGGGAATCCGTGTGGAGTCAGAGATGAGGCGAAGAATGCCCTGAAAAGATGAAGGACCTTCCTCCATCTCTAACCCACCAGCTGATTCGTCAACCCCAGGATGAGAATGCAGGCTGGTCACATCCGAATCCGAGGAATCCAGATACAACGGTCGACCGCCCAAGTCTACTTCGACCTGCCAAGGGCGATCCAGGGTGACAGTGACCGAAAGACGCCAGGGAAGGCCAGTGTCCAGCCTATCTTCTTTGGAAGGAGCCCCTTCCACAGGCTGCTTGGGCGGTGGTTCCACCACGATCGATGGAGAGATCATTTTAGGCCGAACTGGAAGTTTCGCTGGCTCCGCGGGTGGGGGAACCGACTCTATTAGCTCTGAAGGAGTCTGCTTCAGCATAGGAAGCGAAAGACAAGTAATGACCGGGGTGGATGCCAGGGTCGGCTTGTGCCCAGTCAAAATCAGCTATTGCCACATGAGGTCCTCATAGCGCCAACCGATGGTGTCACCACTTTTTGGAGCATTTATAGCTTTCCTCAGCCTTTCGGCAGGGGTCAGAGACCTCGATCGAGATTGGACAGGTCTATTCGGTCACTTGGGAGACACCGGTGATTTCCCGGGGTCGGGGACTACCTCCTTGATGGGAGTCCCAGCAGGCTGGGTCTCCTCATCGGGGAAAGTCAGAACTGGAGTTTGACTGAGAGACTTGTTGACTGGAGTCAGCCATAAAGGATCGATCAGGTCGATAATGATTTCTGCATTGTTGATCAACAGTTCAGTTGATTGGCCAGACGGCAAAGCCGAGAAACCAGCAGCAGAAGAGGTAATCTTGACCGAAGTTGAGATCGCATGTTCCTGGAACCGAGATCTCTCCCGCTCCCAAGAGCATCTCCACTGGGACAAAGATGATCCCGGATCCTTCTCCCGCTTACGGGATTGAGAAGAATGCGTGCCTGCAGGACTCTCTCCCATGGTCAGTAGAGACTGGCACAACTTTCGTAAGGAACCTGAGAAGGTGGAGCATAGGTTGAGCGGAACGAAGAAGCTCCGAGTAGTTTCTGTGGCCCGAGCTGCTTCCTCTTCGAATGCTTGCATGCGTTCCAATTGCTCAATAGATCCCGCAGCCACGGAAACCACCCACCGAGCCTCCTTGGATTTCACTGGAGGGTTCCGTTTCTCCGGCCTCCCCAACTTCAGGCATGCGATACGGTCATTGAGGATGTTAGGATGGAAAGCGAGACACAGATCGCATTTCGAGGTCGACACAGAGACAGTAAACGCACACAGTGTGGGGATTGGTGCATGACATCTTCTGGCTGCAAGGGCACTGACAAAATCCAGGGGAAGACTTGTCTTCCATAATTGAAGAACAAAGTCATGATTGCTAATGCAAACTAGACAGAGTTTCAGAATAACCAAAGGTTTTGGAGCCAGGGCCTATAAAATGTGTGAGCATGAGGGAGGCAACCTGAATCTTCCAGCGGAAAGGAAGATCTGGCATCATGGGGCGGAGCCGAGGTTTATACTACCGGGTGGGAGAAGCCAGTTTGAAGACTTCCGGCAAGATTTAAAGTGGAAGAGGACATGCCAAAGAGTGTGGATGAATAACATATCCAAGATCCTAGAACTGCCTGCATTTCCTCTGAAGACTGTATAATAAAAAGAATACAGTTAAGTTAGAGAGAAAGTGTAGAGAGGAAAATGATGGATAGGTAGAGGAGGAAGAGAGTATTGTGTGCACACAGTATAGTACCTATCAGCATTTTAATAGTTATTTAATCTACTTTCTTTGTTCAGTATCATTTTAGATAGTTTGCTTAAGAATTACTTGTTTAAACATTCATTAACTAATATTTCTTTGTTTCAAAAGATGTATGTAACCGATGTTTCATACTGTTATAACATTATTTCAATAAAATTCAATTGACAAAAAAAAAATCAATACTGAGCCCACATGACTATGACAACCAAGAAGAACCATTTCTCACTTCCAGATTATTCTCTTTCACAAGAAGCAGCAGGGATTGGCTCTTTTTGCTTCTTGCTTCCCAGGGATGCTACAATTCCCTGCATTTTGATTGGTAAGTTGTGAAAGTCACTACTCAGGCTGCAAGGGTTGTGGTGCCTCAATGTGTTTGGTCACATTTCTGATGATATAGTGGGTGGAACAGAACTGACTTTTTTTTTTTTTTGCCTCCAAACAGTGATGCTCCACACACATCAGCCCAGTGCCGCCAGGAGGAAAATCTTTTATTTCGGATATAAGAGGTGATAACTAACTGCCTCTGAAAATTACTATTAAATTAGACTATTAAATTAGACAGTACACTGGCTCTTTAACCAGAAAGATCTTACAACCACCTCAGAGCAAGAATACACTTTTATCAGCTTTCAATAAATTCAAGATACTGATTCAAAAGATTTCATGTTCGCAAGTCAAAAATAGAAACAGGAAACAGAAAGATGACAGTTAAGCTGACTGTAGCAGAACTACAAGTTGCCATCATAGGTTAACCCATATACACTATGTACTGGATATACCTGAGGAAGGGGCCTCAAGAGACCATAAAAGCTCATCACATCTAATAGATCAGTTGCCCAGCTTAAAATGTAAATGTAAGGAAACTGCATGTATGGTATTAGCCCTCTGCTGAGCATCAGAAACACAAATAGTAGGGAGTTAGGGAGTTTTTGCTGACCGGGTAAGTACACTAGACAGATTCTGCCTATTTTCAGGCACGACCCGGGGGAGGGGGACACAGATGAATGCCAAGTGACCTTGAACCAGATTAACCTGTTTTTGGTATTTTTAGTGAATAGGGGAAATTTGGCCAGGACACCGGGGAAATTTCCCTACTCTCCAGTAGGGGTCCCTGGATGGAGGCTGTGGTCTCAGTATGTCCCTGGAGTTGGAGGGTGAGGACATGGAGCTGCGGTGCTCTGTAGATCCAGGAATTGGTGCACAAGGTGTTGATGTCCCAGAGAAATTGCTGGGTTCTGCCGGTAATTCAACCATGGTATCTGCTGAGGAGCAACTTACGTTGGAAACTGCTGGAGTTACTACTGTTCATGAGGATGAGATGCTGGATGAGGAGAAAAAATGGAAACGGGCTGCTTGCAGTCCTATCTTACAAATGGGTATGGTAAAAAAAAAGTTTGCTAGTAGCCGCTACGGATGTACCACCTAAGCAGGCTGAGTCGGCGGGTTCTGAATCGGATTCATTTCCCTTCCCCTTTACCGCGCATGACTCCTCCTGGTCTCCAGAACTGGCGCTTGCTAGTGCGGGGTGGGTGAAGGATCAGTCCAAGTGGGTTTCTGGACCCCAAGTCTCTTTACTAGCGGAGTCGGTGTGCTCCAAACAGACGTCGTGTCTGGTGCTCGAGAGAAGAGCTGAATGGAGCGAGCTGCTGGGTCTGAGCCCAGAATACCTGTAGCTGCAGAGGGAATTCTGGGTGCGGCTCCTAGTCCCTCGGGAACTGCGCCAGATGCCACTGCTTCAGCAGTAGGGGAAACTCCAGTGCGTACTTCTAACAAAGGCCTTGAACAGGACTCTATACCACTCTCCCCTGCTGAGGAGAGTATCAGACAACAGTCGGAGCTTCCAGGTACGTCTATTACTTCTCTTTCTAAGGGCCCTGAAGTGTTTACTAAGCAGGATGATTCTACTAGAGGTCCTACTACAGCACAAGCTACTTATGCTTCATTATATAAAAATAAGCCTGAGATACCTGCACGGAAATGTTTTGTTGCAAGGATTTATTGAAGAGGGGGCTTGGAATTGCTCCCAGATTGGATTTATGTTGGCAAACGCCTCATTATATACTCTGTCAGATTTAAGCCCTCTGATGTGTATGCCTTTATCCACATCTCTGGAGACCACAACTTTGATGTCTCCTTTCGTTCTGCTGGGCTACTGGATAAATTTGGGGCAGCTTACTATGAGGTTCACTCCCACCCTGTCCAGAAGCCCTTTGTAGTCATACCTCTTACTAGACCTACAGCCAAAGTAATTACCATCCTGTTCAGGAATGAGGGGGTAAATGTCTTGGATATAATATATTGGTTAGAAAAACGCTGCAAGGTGAATGGTATTCCCCATGCTTTAATTGATGAGAATGGATTTTGGACAAGGGGCTGGAAGTTTAATGCGCAGTTACGGATGTCTGAGGAGGGTATTCAACACCTTCTCAATTGCTTTTATATTGGAAGGGATAGAGGGATTTTGTTCTATCCTGGGCAGCCTCGTTCTTGTTATCGGTGCGGATCATTGTCTCATCTAAATTCAGACTGTGACCAGCTTAAATGTGGGGCGTCTGGTACCTTGGGGCATACAGCCTCAACTTGTATGATTCCCCCCCCCCAACTTGTAATTTGTGGAGATGACTCTCATGCTTTCAGTACATGTCCCTGGGCGGCTCACAATTCTGTGGACTATATGGAACTTGACTTGTATATTAATAAGTCTGCTAGAGAAAAATCTACTGACTCTGGCCCATCTGCACCTAATAGAGATTTCCCAGGTTTCCCGGATGCAGAACATGGACAGCAGGCACCACCATGCCAGGATCCTGGTTTTCAGGATACTTCTGCACCACCTCCCCCTGATCCTCCTCCCCAGCCCAGTTGTTCCTCTGTTTCAATCCCGATTTCCTCTTCCCCCTCGGATGAAGTGCTCAAGGAGCCAGAGACCGTATCATCTTTAGACTTTCAACCTATTCGAACAAGGTCTCGATCTACTAAGCGGATTGAGGACAAACAACTCCTCCCAGTTCCTGTGGAAAATCCATATGAACATTTGCAGTCTTGGGGGGACATTATGGAGGATGACAAAAGATTTGCCCTTATCCTCTTCATTACCGGATTCAGCAGCTGTCTACCCTGCAGGAACAAAGACCTCAGTGGGGGGAGAGTAAAGAAAAGGGCCACTAGATCGCGGAAGAAGAAATGATTACTGATTTTGTTCCCCGTGTTTTTTTCCCTTTTTTTCTTTTTCTTTATGAATACTGTTTAGTTTCCCTAGCTAGTCTTAATGTGAATAGTATTAGATCTGACTTTAAAAGAAAGGCAATGTTTTTTACTTTACAGGCTTTAAATTATGATGTTTATTTTTTACAGGATGTTCGCTTGTATTCTCTGCATGTTATGGATCAAGCCACAAAAGAGTGATTTGTATGAACATACAAAATTTGCCAGCAGATAAAGGCCTAGAGGTCTATCAAGTCTGCTCGAATGTGCAGCTAGCACTCCTTATTCTGCAGCTGCCCCTCCCTTCCACCCTTCCCCTTCATTAACCCTCCCCCTTGTCCTGTCCCATCCCCTTTTGAAGCAGTCCACTGTTCTACTGGATACCACTTCTGAAGGTAACGCATTCCACCCAGCCACTACCCTCTCTGTAAAAAGTGTCTCCTCATCTCCCTCCTGAACCTTCCTCCTCCAGTCTCATATCATGCCCTGGTGGCCTCCTCTCATTTTGAACAGCCCTCTGTACCTGTCTTGTTTATTCCTTTCATGTATTTAAAAGTTTCAATCATGTCACCCTGTCCTCCTCTCCTCCAGTGAGTACATGTTCAACTCCTTCAACCTCCTCTCGTATGATAAGTCCCCAGCCCCTTGATCATCTTTGTCGCCCTGTGCTGCACCCCTCCAGTAACTTAATGTCCCTTCTCAGATACGATGGCCAGTACTGCACGCAGTACTCCAGGTGTGGTCTAACTAATGACCCACAGTGTAGAATCACTCCTCCTCCTCGAGGATATACCTTGCAATACAACCCAGCATTTGTTGGCCTTTGCAGCTGCCTTCCTACATTGAACTAGTTGTTCATTGACCCTGTAATGAGCACACCCAGATCCTTCTCCTCCTCTGTCTGGGCTAGCTGCACTCCCCAGCTGGTAACTCCTCCTGGGTTCTTCATCCCAAATGCAGCACCTTGCGTTTGGCATCAAACCCCAGTTGCCAGGTGTCTGACCAGGTTCTAAGCTTTGCCAGATCATTCTGCAACCCCTGCCATCCCCTAGATCATCCACCACCGCGTCTACCTTGGTATCATCAGCAAACAGACTGATCTTGCTCTTGATGTCCCATGATATGTCTGCAATGAATATCCCAAACACTGGTCCCAACACCAAGCCCTGTGGAACACCACTCATCACTGCCCTTGGGTGTGACAGCTCCCCACCCACCACCACCCTCTGTTGCCTTCCCTGAAGCCGGTTTCCTACCCATCTCACCAGCTTTGCACCTGCCCCTGTGCCTACTAACTTCCTTCCCAGCCTTCCATGCGGCACAGAGTCGAATGCCTTACTGAAGTCCAGATACAGGACATCCACTGCATAGCCCCTGTCCAGTTGCCTAGTTACCCAGTCATAGAACTCCACCAGGTTGGTTTGGCAGGATCTGCCACATATGAAGCCATGCTGTCTGCTGTCCGGTAGTCCTTTGGCCTCTAGGAGGGCCACCAGCCTCTCCTTCAGTAGGTCCTTCTTATTGGTCTTTAGGTCAGGATTTATGTTCCGGCTTGGAGTTTTGTTTCACATCACAAGGTTTTATTATTCATAAGCTAGTTGATCTTGAGCCTGGAAGGGTGATGCTGTTGGATTTGGTTTGGCATGGGGTGAACTATAGATTGATCAATATATATGCTCCACAACAGAAAGCAGCTAGGGTTCACTTGTTGAAAAAAATTAAGCCTTATTTATTGACTTCTAGGATAGTTATTTTGGGGGGGGGGGGGACTTTAATTCTAGTTTGGCTTTAAAATCTAACGGGAAGGTATATTGTGATGTGCATGAACGTCAGCACGTTATTCAGGAGTTGGGTCTTATGGATGTATTTGCATAGAATCCGCTATATACCTTTACAAAAGGGAAACTGACTTCTTGGATTGATTATTGGTTGTGTTCTTCGACTGCTGGGGACTATGAGGGGACGGTAATACTGGTTGAAACTTCGGACCATAACTTAATTGGCCTACACATAAATTTGAGTCCGGTATGTTTGAATGGACCTGGTGTGTGGAGGGCCAAAGTACGTTTATTGTCTCAGCCAGGGTTTAGTAGCAGTCTTGAAGATATGCTAGTTGACAGATGTACTGTTTGCTTTCTTTACGACTCCATAATTGATTGGTGGACGGATACTAAGGAGTGTCTCAGATTGTTTTTTAAAACTCATTCCAGATTTATTTCAGATGCCTGTCACCTTCAAGCTGCTAGATTGTGGAAAGAATTGTACTCCCCGTTTTCATAACCACAGGATTCTAGGGGTATACAGGCAGAATGTATAAGTGATGTTAACAATTGGCTCAGGTCCAATATGATAGGCAAAAATCATTAGATTTCAAACAGAAATTTGGAGTACGTGGGAATAAGAGTATAGTAAATCCTTATGAATCTTGCAGGTCTAGAGTACAGAATAAACAGATACACAGTCTTATTGATAGGCAAGGCCCCAGAGTTCAAGGGTCACCAGATATTTTGTCATGTGTTGTGGACCATGTTAAGCAATGCTTTGAAACTCCATCTGTAGAAACCCCTGACATGGCTTTATTGCTACAAGCAGCGGCATTACCTGTTTTAACGCATGTTCAACAAATGGATTTGATAAGCCCTTTCACGTTAGAAGAATTGAGTGAGGTGATTAGTGCTATGAAAGACATGATTGCACCTGGTTCAGATGGTTTGCCTCCTGAAATTTATAAAAAATTGTGGGTTTTGATACCTAATTATTTGTTATCAGTCTTTAATGCCTTTTTGACTGAAGATCGTTTAACCTCTCTGATGTATGAGGGTTTGATGATATTTTTGTATAAAAAAGGAGACAAACAAGATCTAAATAATTGGAGACCCATTACCTTGTTAAATTCTGATTTTAAGATTTGTGCTAAATTGTTAGGCAATAGGATGCAAAAACTCTTAATTTTTTAATTCACCCATCTCAATATTGCTTGGTTCCTGGCAGATCTATTCAGGATGTCTTGATTGTGTTACGTGAATTATTTACTCGGGGGCTCAGTGGTTGTTCCGGGGGATTTTTGTTCAGTTTTGATCTGACTAAAGCCTTTGATCATGTTTCACATGAATTTCTTTGGTTGACCCTTAGGGCATATGGTTTCCCTCCCATTTTTATCAATTGGCTATGTATGTGTTACTCTTTGGCTTATGTGAGACCATATGTTAATGGGTGGCTTGGGGATTTATGTTACATTCGCAGAGGGGTTAGACATGGCTGCCCCCTAAGCCCTTTATTATTTATATTGAGTTTAGACCCTATTATTCATATAGTGCAGAGATCTCCATTATTACCAGGCATAGGAGGGCCAGGTTTGAATGTAATTAAGACTATCAGTTATGCTGATGACTTATGTGTTGTAGTTCCTCCATGCAGTACTGGTCGATTGTTGTGTCAAGTCCTTCTTGTCCTTCTGAGCTGTATTGGTTCTCATTTAAATTTCGGTAAAAGTATTTGTTTGAATTTACTAGGGTTTCAGGTTGGGGATTCCTGGCTGGGGGGTGTCCGGGTCGTAGACTTTCCACAAAAGATTTTGGGGCTGCTTTTTGGAGGTCAGGACATGGCACACTATAACTGAGAAATCCAAATAAATGTGGGGAGAGAAAAAGTGAGCAGATAGAATAAATGGTCCATGGGGAAAAAAAAGAGGGTCTATTTAATTAAGACTTTTCTTTTGCCCCTATTTTTATATGTTAGCCATGTTTTTCCTTTACCTAGACAATTTTTTGTGCCACTTCTGAGCATCTTTTTTTCTTGCTTCTGGGGGAGCAGACTAAATCCTATTAAAAGGAATATTTTATATTTAGACTATAAACAGGGAGGAGTTCGTATGATTCAACCTGTGGTTTTCTTTTTTTCAATTTTTGTTTACACTAACCTGAAGCCTCCGTCAGTCAGTTAATACTGTATAGGTATGGATGGTGACTGAATGAATAGAGGGCATCCTGCAAGAATGGCGAGCCGAGTGTTTTCTCCATAAAAACAGTAGGAAATATGTGTTACCCCCAGATTGGTCCTTGGTATTTGACCTATTAAAGTCTTGGAAAATTTCAAGTCGAATGATTATAGAGCTCTCTCGAAAACAATTTTATCATGCAATAACTGGTTCCTTTTTTACGGAAACTGTGTTTCAGTGATTTAGAGAAGAAAAAGATTGGCGAGCATTTAACTAATGATAGGATACCTATTTCTATGTGGGATATTAATTGACTTGGGGTTCATGGGAAAATTAATAGAAGGGGGGAATCACAAACATAAGCAAACTGCGGATAGGTTTCGTTTTCGGGAGACATGTCCTACAGAGATTGTATCATTATGTCATTTATACTTTGATTGTCCTTTTATCATTCAATTTTAGTTTATTTGGAAACGGAAGCAATGAAACCACTTGTAGAAATGGTGGGATTCTAGATCTTTGTTTTTAGGTCTATTTCCAGCAGCTTGGGATAAATATAATGCTAGTACTTTAAATCTGATAGCAGTACTTCTCTTATATTGGAAATGGCAAGTTCGATGTTGTTTCTTGTTTCAACAAAAATATGTGTCTCCTATTGATTTATTTGAGAAAATTAAAAGCAATATAGACCGTATCAAGGAAGGTGAGAGACGCACCATTAAAAAATGAATACGGGAGAGATATTGGCATTTTTGGTGATTGGGGGGGGTCAGAGCTTTGTTGGGGTTCTAACATGACTTGTTTTTTTTTTTTTTTTTTGCATGTTTAATTTCTGTATGGGCATTTCCAATGTAGTGGTCCCTGTAATGGTTTCCACTTAGACAAGGTTTTTTACTTAATTACCCCTTTTAGAATTTTTTTTCTTGTCCTCATAATTCCACTGGAAAGACTGTCTTTTTTTTCTTCTTGTTGGAACTTTATTTCAGTTTTTGTTTACTGATGTTTAGATGTATTATGTTCACTGTCTCCTATTCCTTGTATAATTACTTCTGTGTCACGTATTTCATTTGGGAGGGTTGGGATTTTAATTTTATGAAGTTTGATGATTTTTATTATTTGAATGTTTGCTGTATAGTTCTTTTTTTTCTTTATTTTTCTGCAGTCTGCATGTATTTTGTTACGTTTTAATAAAACTTTCCCCTGCTGTTGCTGTAGGGGAGCCCTTGTCTGCTGCATCCAAGATAGTGGACGACAGAGGGGTTGGTGGAGGTGCTCTGGAAGGAACTGCTACTGGAAGTTCTGTAAGTTTGGAATTGCCTTCAGAAAAGATATTGTTTCTATGTTCTGAGTCTGGTCCTGTTTTGGCTTCTACTTCTACTATTGCTCCTGCCAAAGAAATGCTGTAAATTTCTGATTCCCCTGAGAAGCACTGTTCTGGCAATATCTTGGAACCACAGGTACATCACTCCTTACTTGCACAAATGGCACCTGCAGCTTTATTAAGGAAGTATTGAGGACTGCTGTTAAAATGCACAGGACTCTACTGTTTAAAATTGTTGCAAGAAGATTCTGACACTGGTACACCTACACGTCTTTTTTCTGTACCTGAAAATAGTACTGCTGCCATGCCAGTTCTTTCTCAGTTTCCCACAATGTCTAATTACATAGAGGCTGTGGCTCTTGTCAATTCAAACAGCTGTGCCATGACACCACTCCATAGAGGAAGAGAGACTTCAAGTAATTTTCAGGACTCTATCTGGACCCCTGAAGCTGTACTGCTGGCCGGCGGTTGGCAAAAGAATCTGCTTTCCATTTCCTGGTCTTCACCTGGCCCAGTATGGGCCGACAAAATTATCTGCACAGCTGGCCTTTCAACTACGGGTATGCACTCAGACACTGAACAGGCATCGTGGCCCCTAGCAATGCCGGTAAACCCTCCCCACCCCATGGTACCACTTGCATCTGCTTCTACTGAACAGCCACTCGCGAATGCACCTTTGACCTAAACTTCTGTCCCAGGACAAGTGGATGATCCTCTACCATAACAGCCTGCTGCTGAGCCTGAGAAGCCTCATCAACTCTGGATGGCAGATCTCTTTAAAAATGAGGGTGAGCCTGCACAGCGGAGAAAAGCTGGTAAACTGAAATTCGATGGGGACCCAGACCCAGTAGGGGCCCCAAACCGAAAAACTGTTCTCCACACAATGTTAATGGACTCTATGTATATTTCTCCGGGGGAATTGTTTGCTTGTATACATGTGAAGGGGGAACTAATATATGATGTTAGCTTTAAGAATTGTAACACTTTAGAGAAATTCTGGGCAAAATATCCAACAGTTCAACATACTTCTGCATGGAAATTTTTTTTTCCTATTCAACTAACCAAGCCCACGATTAAAATTATAACCCTGTTGTTCAGGAATGAGGGAGTAAATATTGCTGACTTGCAATACTGGTTAAGCCAAAGGTGTACTATTTTGGAAAAACCTTCCCCAATATTAGACGAAGACTTGGTATGGACAGGTAAGCTGGAGGGTCAAGGTGCAGCTCAAGCAAGCTGATGTGGGAACAGCACACCTACCTGGGAGTTTTTACATTGGTAGGGACTGTGGTTTGTGCTTCTATGCTGGCCAACCTAAAACTTGTCAAACATTTGGGGCTGGAACTCATTTAAGCTCTGTTTGCGACAAACCATGGTGTAACCTATGTCTGGAGTTTGGCCATGTAAGTTTGGGCTGTCCAAACCCATTTCATTGCAACATGTGTGACAAGGAGGGCCACTCTTATAAATCTTACCCATGCCATGGGTGGCCCATAACAGATTGGACCAAGCCCAGCAGGATCCAGTTAGCTTCCTAGAAGCCTGCCAAGCACAAGCCCTGACCCCTCCATCCCCTTCCATCCCAGAAGGTGATACGCCACAATCAGTGGACCCACTTCTAGATGATGAACCTGCTAGGCCTTCTAGGCCTACCCCTCCTGTCTCCCAGGCCTCTGAGGAAATGCCTCTCCCCAACCCCCACCCCCAAGGATGCTGCACAACCTTTAGATGAACCGTTTCATGAGGTGAAAGGAAAAAGAAAAGCTGAAACTTCACCTGCACCTACACACCAGGTTATTACTAGGAATAGATACCAGATGTTAGCTAAATGCAGGCAGTGAGGAGACCATGAGGAGAATGGTGATGAGTCGGATTCTTCCTCTGTCTCTTCCAAGGCAGATCCCACATCCGACTCCCAGGTGGAGACAAGGAACCCAAAGAAAGATAAGGGACGTAAAAAGGTGCCTTAGTTACCATATTCAGCCTGAATAGATACAATTTTCTTTTAAGATATGAAGGATTATCAATGCTTAAACCCCTTAACAGTAAATGTTTGTAGTATTAACCCTTGCTGTGCCGCGGACTGATATATCAGTCCAGAATCCCTATATGTTCTAATTCTGTTGGCAGCCTAAGGGTTAAATCTTATAAGAAGCGTTTGACAACCCTTCTTATCCTAAAAGATTTGTCCAATAACATTTGTTTCCTACAAGATACCCATCTCAAAACATCACACGAAACTTTACAGGTGAAAAGAATATGGACTTTGTGCCCTTCATACTGGTTGCGAGGCCCAGATCGATGTGATGGTGTCGGAATTTTGTTTAAGGATTTTCAGTTCTCTGTTCAAAAGGTTGTAGACGTTTGTCCAGGAAGGGCCTTGCTCTTAAATATCACCCTGGATAAAATGCAAATTAGATTGTTAAACGTCTGTGCTCCCCAGAGTATTGCTCTATGGTCTGAATTATTTAAAACCATTCAACCTTACTTACACACTAGCAGAAGCATAATTCTTGGGGGGGATTTTAATTGCCCTCTTTCATTAACTGATAAAGGTGGTGCTACAAAAACGTTATTTGGGGATACAAATTGTTTGAAATCCATACTTTCCACTGCTGGCTTATATGATGGTTGTCTGGCTAAACATTCTGTTGGAGCAAAGACACTTACTAAGGGCTCTTTAGCTACCCGGATTGGCTATCTTTTCTTATCCAAAAATCTCCAGGTCATCAA
Source organism: Neoceratodus forsteri (assembly GCA_016271365.2). NCBI lineage: Eukaryota > Metazoa > Chordata > Ceratodontiformes > Ceratodontidae > Neoceratodus > Neoceratodus forsteri. The sequence goes on from CM057455.1 coordinate 1,558,878,834, forward strand.
TGCATGTACTGCCCCTGTGAGACTTCTGATCATGTAGCTGTCTCTTTATCCTGTGCACTTCATGGATCCACCCCCCCCCCCCCACATAAGGGGAGATAGAAATTAAATAATTCCCTATTATCTCACCCAGAATTGGAACATAAACTTTTTTCACTTCTATCAGCTAGATACTCGGTACTTGAGGCTTATGAATCCCTGGCTGATTGATGGGTAGACACTAAAAGCCAAAAAGGATAATCCTTACTTGTGCCTACTCTGTAACTACTGTCTGCTTGTATGTACAGTATCTGCAATTCTGCCTGTGCTGTATACACTGCTTGTTTGTAAAACAATGAGGTATATTTAATTTGCACTTCTTATTTGCCTCTGTATTGCCTATGCCCAATTGCTGTACACGAAACTGTATTTGTATTGTTGTTCTTTACCAAAACTGTATCCACCTATTCGTATGCCCCAAGTCCACCTCGAAAATGAGCTTGCTCAATGGTGTCTGCCTGATTAAATAAAGATTTTGATTGATTGATTGAAGTCGGAAATTAAGTCACTTTTTCTATCCCTAGCCAGGAATAAATCCACTTCTACATATTTTCGTTATTTAGCTCTTAGGGATACACTTTTTTCTACTATTTTGAGGGGTCACAAACTTTCATTATATTTAAGTAAGAAAATACAAGCCATACAAACTGAAATGTGTAAGTATCAGTACAACAGGGCTGCATCACTCAAATTGGAAGCACAGTTCAGTACACGGGGTACTAAGCCCTCTCTATTGATATACTTAAAAGCTGTCAGACCCAGGTGCAACATACTAACCTTAAGCAGAGTTTGGATCCTGTTACAGATAAGGTTTTTTCAGATCCTGACCACATTTTACAGGCTGCCCAAAATTACCTTCGAGATTTGTTTAGTGCCCCAGCTACTGTAGTATGGGATCTTTCCTATCTCCAAGATCTGAATATATCCCCCGATGCACCCGATACGGTAACAACTCTTCTTTCCCCTATTACTCCTGAGGATGTTTTGTTAGCTCTCCGTAAACTTCGGAAGAATACCGTGCCAGACCTGGATGGCTTTCAGCATAATGTTTTCAAAGGTTTAGTCATTTGTTTGCCCCATATTGACAGATGTTTTTAATTCTTGCTTAACTTCCAACACATTCCTTGAAACCATGTCCCAGGCTTTAGTAATTCTGTTATATAAGAAAGGTGACCATAGAGTCTTAAAAAATTGAAAGCCGATAAGCCTCTTAAATATTGACTATAAGATTTTAGCTCTAGTCCTTCTTGCCAGGCTCACCACAACAGTCGAACAAGTCATAACCCCCCGTGCAATAATGTGCAATACCTGATAGGTCCATCTTTCATAATTTGCTCCTCCCTAGGGATATGATGTCAGGACACACTTATCTTGATTCTCAGTTAGTAATACCATCTTTGGACCAAGAGAAAGCTTTCGACCAGGTCAATCATTCATATTTATTTCAGGTATTAAAACATTATCATCAGGTACCTTGTGCATTCATTCAATGGCTAAAACTGTTATACTCCACTGCATTGATCACACCGTATGTTACTGGATCCCCAGGGAGGGCCTTTTGAAGCACTAAGGGGGTCCATCAGGGCTGCCCTCTCAGCCCACTACTCTATGTTTTTCAGATTGACCCTTTTCTAAGAAAACTGTTACAACATTCTGGTGTACCTCCTTTATCCTTTCCCGATAATACCCCCGCACCAACTGTCTGCGCCTATGTGGATGATTTATGCATTTGTACTACTATGGACAGGGATGAATCTGTGTTAACCACATTAATCTTAGACTTTGAAATATTTCTGGGTCTCACTTAATTTATAATAAGAGTACTGGCCTTTTTTTATCTCGCTCTGTGGATACCCCCGCACAGCAGACCTTGGCAAATGTAGTAATCTCTACGATTCCCAAAATAATTCTTTGGATTCATTTTGGCAGTCCTGATGATGCCCCGTTAAACTGGTCCATGGCAATTCAGTCAGCTGGACACACTATTAACTCTTGGAAGTATAAATGAATTTCAAAGTGGAAACGGATGGCTTTATTATATACCCTTATAGTGCCCATTTTTTGCACATTGCCCACATATTTCCCCAACCATTATCCTTGGAAACCAGGGTTATGAATGTGTTCTTCCAAGGCTTCTGGGGCGGTCGCTTGAATCCTATTAAACAAATGCATACTTACCATGAGTATAGTTTGGGTGGGGTTCGAATGATACACCCAGTTTTATTTTTTTATAGTATTTTTTTCTTTAGAAATATTATTTCTCCAGCCCCTGCCGTATCCTTTTGGTATAAGTATACCACATCTTGGTTACAGGTTTTTTTTTTTTACTGTTTGGCAGTCTCCCCCTGTTCTTTTTCCTACAAACCTGAAGAGATTACAGCTCCCTCACTATTTATATCATGCTGTGTAAAATTAAAACAATGGCAAGTCACTGCACAATCCTTCACTGGAACCCCTAGGCAAATTTTTTTAATCAGGAAATTCTTAAATCAAAATTTGATGAAATTCCTTTAAAGTTAATACATTATGAATTTCAATTTTCAATTATATTTTCTCAATTAACTGATAAGACTTCCTTTGAAAGTATGGGCTGTTACTTGGCTTTCTTGCCATGGGAGATTAGGTGTCAGGAATAACCATAAACATAAAACGGCACAAGAATGTTTATTCCCGCGGGTGTCATATCCTGTTGAATTACAGACCATGGAGCATTTTTCATCTCCCGTCCTTTTGCAGTGCAATTCTGGACTGCTATCTCCAGGGTATAGGGTGATTTACACCACTCCCAAATTACTTATGACCTAGTGATACTAGGCCTCTATCCTCCTTCCTTTCAGAAGTATCATATGAGTACGCTGCAGCAAATTCTTTCGTTATGTAGATTTTATTTATGGCAGACTAGGTGCATTTTTTTGTTACAACAGGAATATTCTGTGGTGCAGATTTTGGTTCATGTGACAACTCACTTGAAAGATATTCAGCAGAGAGAAAGAGATACTGTTACTGTATCTACTGACCAACCTCGTTGAATTTTTTGACTAGGTGACTAGGGAGGTGGATCAGGGGAGGGCAGTGGACATGGCCTATCTGGACTTCAGCAAGGCCTTTGACACTGTGCCACATAGAAGACTATTACACAAACTAGGGAATATGGGTGTGGGCAGGACAGTAGTGTGGTGGGTAGGTAACTGGCTGGGCGTAGGACACAGAGGGTGGTGGTAAATGGCTGTCACTCCACAGAGGGAAGAGTGACCAGTGGGGTACCACAGGGATCAGTGCTGGGACCGGTCCTATTCAACATCTTCATCAGTGAAATTGCGAGGACCTAGAAGGCAGAATTTCACTGTTCGCTGATGACACAAAGCTCTGTAACAGAGTAGACACACAGAGGGTGTAGACAGAATGAGAAGGGACCTGCAGAAACTTGAAGAATGGTCAGGGTTTGGCAGTTGAAATTCAATGCAAAGAAGTGCAAGATAATGCATATGGGGCACAAAAACCCTGGCACAACATATCAGTTGGGGGATGAGGACATAGCATGCACCAAGCAGGAAAGGGATCTTGGGGTTATCATCTCTGATGACCCCAAGGTAGGGAAACAGTGTGACAAGGCAGCAGGTACAGCAAATAGGATGCTGGGATGCATAGGCAGGGGCATCACCAGCAGGAAAAGGGAGGTCATGATTCCACTATACAAGACACTAGTGAGGCCCCACCTGGAGTACAGTGTACAGTTCTGGAGACCTTACCTACGTAAGGACATAGACAGGGTAGATAAGGTTCAGAGGAGGGCAACAAAGATGGTACATGGATTGCGTCACAAGTCCTATGAGGACAGGTTGAAGGAATTGAATAGGTACTTCCTGGAGGAGAGGAGGGAGAGAGGGGACATGACAGAGACATACAAGTATCTTACAGGGAGGAACAGGGTGCAAGACTACACTAGTTTTAAGCAAAAAAGTTATTCCAGGACTAGAGGGCATGGGATGAAGTTGGAGGGAGGACGATTCAGAGGAAATGTGAGGAAGAATTTCTTCACAGAACGGGTGGTGGACAAGTGGAACACCTTGCCTGAGGAAGTGGTGGGGGCTGAAACAATCAAGGGATTTAAGAATGCATGGGATAGACGTAAAGGAATTCTGGAGGTCAGGGGTAAGGGGCAACAGTGTTCTAGGAAAACATAAACTGAAGTTACAAACTCAACTGGGCAGACTAGGTGGGCCATAGGCCCTTATCTGCTGACACTGTCTATGTATCTGTGTTTAGAAACCTTTGGAAACATTGTGAATGGATTTTCTCTGTATCTTCTCAAATTCTTTTGTACACATGTTGCTTTATACTGATTGTTTAATTTCTTTCTTTTTTGAATTTTTGATGTAACTTGTATCTTGGTTTTGTAAATATTTTTTTCTAAAAAAAAATTCCCCTACTCTTTTTGAGAAGTGCCATGGGCTCTTTAACATACACCTGAACTACGACCAGAACACGCAGATGGGACATCGGTTTAACATCTCATCCAAAAGATGGCACCTCAGAAGTGCAACACCCCCCTCATGCAGCACTACAGTGTCAGTATTGGGATTTAACTCAAGTGCCTGGTACAGACTGCTGCGTTTGCCATAAAAAAAAAAAAAAAGACACGAGAATTGTGTAAGATGGAGATTAACAGTTGGGCTAACAGATGAAGTACAGAAGTGTTCAGTTTCATGGTATCTGAAACCACTGGCGAGTAAGCTCCTACTGGAAGTGGCACTTAACAAGAGGGCCCAGTGGACCACAGCTGTGGTAGATTAACAAGAGGGCTCAATGGACCACAGCTGTCGTAGATGCCATTGAGCCAGGCACATATGCCCAGCAATAAATGATTAGGCAAAGGACAAAATAACATTAGCCATATCCAGTGGTAGGCACATTATGGCCAGCAGTGACTCCATTTCTGCTCCAGTGAATACAAGAAACCATCTCTAGGATTGACAAATAGGAACTTGCAAGTACACAGCCTGGAGGTCCAAGGAGCAGAAACATGCTTCAGCAACAGAATGATCTGATTTGGCATGGCCATATGGAATTTCTTTGGCTGATAAATGGGCTGAGTATCTGCAAATCCAGGATAGGGCATCATTCGCTCCAATCCACTTGGGTACCAGAGAGTTTCACAAAACAAATCCCTAAGGAGCTTTACTTTCTGGAACTGACTATCGCTTGCAGTGCTATGAGTTTGTGAACCTCATCTCAAAGTCTAGAGATGCAGTCTGGCACATTCACCAATGGGGAGCACATACAGGAGATAGAAGTTAGGGAACCCTTGGGTGTAAGTGACCACAGCACAGTGTGGTTCAGTTTAGACATGGGTAAGGAGGACAGCATTAGAGTTCAAGAGGGCAAATTTCAAAAAGACAAGAGAACGGTTAAGGAAGTATAGAAGAGGGCACGGGGGTGGACCGATTATGGACCATCATTAGAGGAGCCATTCAGAAGGCCACAAGCAGCTCTACCAAATTGAAGAGGAAGAAACTGAAAGTTAGAGCACCAAGCTGGCTTTAACATGGAGGTGGCCAGAGTGGTAAGGGAAAAGAGGGCAGTCTACAGGAAATTCGAAAGAACAGCAAGGGAAGAGGATAAGGAAGAATACCAGAGGCTGGCTAAGGTGGCAAGAAGGGAAGTGCAGCAGGCAAAGGCACAGAAAGAGCTCCAAATAGCTGAAGGACTAAAGAAGGGGAAAAGATTTTCTTTCACTATGTAAGTGAAAGGAGGGACAAGAAGGACGGCCTTGTCAGGTTGTGGAAAGGGGATGGCTGGGTTGATGAAGATGGGAGCAAAGCAGAGGTATTAAATGAATACTTGCTCCATCTTTATAAAGAAAAAGGATGGACCTGTGCCATGTGCTGGGAATAGGAGGGAAGAAAGGGGGAGAGATGCGGTAGAGGTCATCAAGATTGAAAGGGTAAGGGAGGGGCTGATGGCTCTGAGGGTGGACAAATCCCAGGGACCAGACGAAATACACCCCAGGGTGCTGAGCTGACTGTTCTCTTCAGTAGATTTCAGGAATCAGGAGTGGTGCTGCTGTAATAGAGAATGACACCTGTGGTGCCACTCCACAAGAGCGGATCCAAGGATGATCTTGGTAACTATAAGCCAGTCAGCCTGACCTCAATAGTATGTAAACCCATGGAGACCATACTAAAGGAAAGGCTGGTGAGGTACACAGAGGAGAATGGTCTACAGGACGAAAGACAACATGAATTTGTGGCAGGCAGAGTGTGTCAAATGAACCTGATCGAGTTCTTCAGCTGGGCCACAAAGGCAGTCGACAACAGCCAGGCGATGGACATCATATACCATAACTTTAGCAAGGCCTTCAATCCTGTACCACACAGATGGTTGATAATGAAACTGAGGATCCTAGGGGTAGGTGAGAAAATGGTGAGATGGGTTGGAAACTGATGGGAGTGGCAGAACACAGAGAGTAGTACTGGTTGGGGGGGGGGGAGTTTCCCGGCACCAAGGAGTCACCAGCGTGGTCCTGCAAGGGTCAGTGTTGTCCAATATCTTCATAAGTGACATCGGGGAAGGCATTAAAGGCAAAATGAGCCTGATGCAAATGACACCAAACTCTGTGGGAGGGTGGACACCAAGGAGGGGATACAGGACCTGAGGGAGGACCTCGCCAGACTAGAACAATGGTCAGGAATCTGGCAACTTGATTTCAATGCCAAAAAGTGCAAACTGATGCACATAGGGGCCAAGAACCCTAGGAAAGAGTATTACATAGGAGAGGTTCAGGTAACTGCTTCTGAAGGGGAAAAGGATCTAGGAGTGGTGATTACTAGTGACCTGAAACACACCTCTCCGTGTAAGAAGACAGTGACGAAGGATAATAGGATGCTGGGGTGTATTGCAAGGGGATTCAGTAGCAGGTGGAGCGAGGTTATTTTATCACTGTACAGATCAGTGGTGAGACCACATTTAGAATATGGAGTGAAGTACTGGCATCCGTACCTTAAGAAGGGATGCTGCAAGCGGTCCAGAGGAGAGCAATTAAGATGATTGAGGGGCAACAGGATAGGTCCTATGGGGAGAGGCTAGGAGCCCTAAGGATGTACTCCCTGGAAGAGAGGAGAGGAGGCAGAGGGGTGATATGATAGAGACCTTCAAGTACACGAAGTGAGTTAACAGAGTGAAAAGGGAGGGTCTCTATAAAATGAGCGACAACAGCACCACTAGGAGGCACAGCCTAAAACTGATGGAAGGAAGATTCAGAAGGGATTTTAGGAAACATTTCTATACTGAGAGGGTGGTGACCACCTGGAATGAGCTGTCTGAGGAGGTAGTATCAACAAAGATGGTGGTAGCATTCAAGAGGGCCTGGGAGAAACACAAAGGGAACCATTGTGACCAAGGAAGGGAAGGGGGGGACAGGGATGGTTGGGGGAGGGGCAGGGTCATTGGCATTAGTTTTAAGGCCAGGACCCTGCACCATCTGCCTACCAGATGTGATAGACCAAGTGGTGGTCTTCTGCTGGCTCTTTTTGTATGTTCATATCATAACAGTGGGAGGCAGCCAACCAAACACGCCCAATAACAGTCAAACATGTACAAAAATAGCCGTATCAAATCAGGCATGTCAGCCAGAATAACATCCTGCAGGTCTTCCGACTGGCCAGAAAGGAATACAAAATTGATGTATCCAGTGCACCCCAAGGCCACAGGGCCTGAGGTGGTGAGCCCACACCCAGTGTTCCAGAAGTATCCAGAGGAATCTTCTGTTCAATATCAGCTCACTTGGGGTGCAAGAGTATCAGTGGCTACCTCAGCCCACACTGAGCTGGTGCTGGTAAAGCATAGCTGTTGTGGCTCTGATGCAACAGCCAACTCCACATAAGGTACAAGGTGCTCCAAAGGAGAAAGTGACCTGAGTGGTGCATACAGATTCCCCTGGAGGCCACTGATGGATGTTTCTGTAGAAGCCCTGGATTCCTGGCAGCACCTACGATTAGACTTCTGCTGCTTCAGTGACTGTGAGGTCCTTTAGCAATGGCCTTCAAGATGCCACATGTATCTGCCTCACAGTGCAGGCTGCAATGGGTCTGCAGCAAGCTACTGATTCTCCACCTGAGCCCCAGTAAGGAGGGGCTATGTAGGCAGTCTGAAGCGCGTGTGGTGCTCCTAGCACGTTCGATTTCCAGTGACATGGAAATGGGCATGTGAAACACGTGGCTAAGCCCAGCAATGCATTAGCAATGACATTTGCGACTGTTACTGGTGAGATGAAATCATGGTCTATACTGTTCAGCATAATACAGTGTGGTCAGGAACCTCATCAACTAGTATTGTGCTCTTAAGAGTCAACAGCTTGCGACAGACTTCAGTAAATTCCTGCTAGTGAGCTACTACCTCTGCTGAGTAGTCCTGAAAAATCAAAAAAAAAAAAAATAGGATGACCCTCCCAAGATGGGGCTGCCATCCCACACAAGCTGCAAAATCCACTCTTTAGTTGGGAAGTGAAGAAATGTGGCCAATATGGTTGTGGCTTCTCACCAGGTTTGGGTGGTGGTACTAAGGAACAGTGACCTTCTCTGTTTCTAGAACGGCAGGCCATGGGTCTTTACGCATACAGGGAAGACATGTTGAAAGAAAGCTACAGGGTCCAACTTTTCCACTCTGTCCAAGAACACAAAAACAGGAGATTATCATGATGGCTGTGGTTCTTGAGGTTCTCAATCTGAGAGCAGGGCACTCTGATGAGATGCCCTTGCACTTTCAGTTTAGCCTCTGACAAGTCCCCTGTATCTTTGGCAATGGCCACAAGAGTCTCCATATCTAACAGTCTCTGCTGCATGTCAGTCCTGTTCTGGGCCACTTGCTGTAAAGAGGTTTTTAGGGCATTCATTTTCCCCAAGAACATGGAAATGGTGTCTTTGATCTGTAGCAGTCAGTAGATCTGGCACAGAGAACCTCTGATGCCATTCTGCTGGGATAAAGAGGTGAGCATTATGCTAGGACCAAATACCACCTGTGCACAAATCAGCTGTCACCAGTAATATAAAAGACACCACCAGACCCAGAAGCCTCTAAACTTCTGGTAAGTGCCTTTGGAATAACGTAGATTGGTTTAGAAAAGCCAGATGATGGAGGACTGATGAAGTCTGTGACAGGAGCTTTGACGGTGGCTCTCAAGTGCTGTACCCTGTTTGCTTTATAAAACTCTATTAATCTGTTTTGTAGGAAATGGAGCATTTTTTGTACAGGAGATACCAGTGTACTAGAGTAGGGGGTATACTTCTGAATTAAACACAAAGGTCTGCGTGAGGTAGCAGGGTCAGAACTGAAGTATGGGGATGCACAGTCTGAGAAATGGGCCATGTTAGCTTGTTATAGGAGTCAGGGTTGGCCACAATCTCACAGAGTAAGGCTCTCAGGGTGAATGGAGCGGGGGAGGAGGACCTGATAGAGGGAAGGTGTTCCAGAGGTGAGGGTGTCTATAAGAAAAGAAGGCATGCCAGGCAGGGGTTTTGGAAAGAAGGCTTTGAAAAGGTGGGAGTACGAGCTCCTGAGTGAGTAGGGGTGGGGGTGGGTGTGTGTGAGAGAGAGAGAGAGAGCAATAACATGGGAGGGCAAAGGATCAGAATGTTGATATTTCCCTACTTTTGAGGCTTTGTGTTTTAACTAACTGATGCCTACATGTAGTTGTTTTTTTTGAGTGCAATTTATCCTATTACAAAAGGAGTTTCACCTTTGGTTGAAATGCATGTTTTTTAGGCTTCAAAGACCTTGAAAGGTTTATACTTAGCCTACTGTCGCTACATATCATGATCAGACTCAGAACAGGAAATACTATGGCCAAACTAGAAGCTGAACACATTCCCCTTAAAACCATCCAGGTGCACTACCATCCAAGCTACAATTTGAATTTGGAATGCCCTTCACAGTAAAAACAGTCCTACTGTAGCTACAAGCTGTATAGCACAGGAAGGTCTATACAAAGATTATAATGTAGTACAGGGGGCCCAGGGTTTACACACACACAGGTCAGCAAATCTCTTCAGCTTGTGACACTGATGTTTGCATCGGGTTTTAAAGGGGAGCAGTCAGTACAAAGAGCCCCACGCCCAGGTGTGGGGCTGGTCCCAATTTCCAGTTTTTGTGTAAAAAAACTTATTTTTTTTAACTTACTGTTTAGTGCAGTACAGTAGATTGTATCAAAATGATTCTGCTGACTTGTAAGCTGACATTTTCTATAACAACAAATCCCAGACTCCCCTGCAGCTGACAGAGGAGGGTGGCGGCAGTGACAGATTCAATAGCCTGCAGTGCATATTAGAGCTTGTATAAGCTCCGGTCAGATGTTTGCTGGTCCAGCTGTCATCCCTGGACTAAGTATAGCACCAAAGAACTGACTGCTGACTTTACTCCTTAAATTTGCTGGAATCATACAAACAAAAAATTACAAAAATAGATGTCTAAAATAATGTTCAGTTTCTGCAAGATGAGTTGGGGCCCACATGAGAGGAGTTCACCTAGAAGTTTCCAGGTATCCAGGTAAACTAGTCTGACACTCAGAAGGTAAGAGACCCCAGAAGGCTTTGACTAATATGCAGGCCTGACATCTCAACTTCTAAAAGCACCGGGATGGTGCAGATGGAAACTGGGGTTGAAGACCATGTTCTTCATTTATTTTTTTTTCAGTGTGATTAAAAAAATAAGGAAGCCTGCTCCATATAATGCAGATTTCCTATGAGAGTTATACGGACAGTCTGACTTTGCATTTCTGCTTACAGATCAAAGTACAGGTTGTTTTCGCTCCTTCAGGAAGATGCAAACAGTTATACTGAAAATTAATGCCTTCTTTTTTGAATCTGCTTTCGTTATGCAGACTGTTCCGTTTCACTTACATCACCACTCGCCTTCACCTCACCTGGTTGCATGAATTCTGTGCCACTTGTTGTTGTTGATCAGAAGATCAGGGTATTCAAGTCTTGTAGTCCCAGAGCCAATATCCCAGAGGAGGGACACTTTACCACGTCTCATCTCCACTGCCAGAAACTCGGGCTGCAAAATGTTTTTACAAAAGAAATCGACATGTTAATTACAGTATCTTCTCAAGTATGCAATACAAGTACAGACTCCTGCGTGAACATATGTATAATTATCTTGCTGGGATCTATTTAATCTTTGTATCCACTTTTAGATGCTTACTGAAACTGCCTTAGTTTGAGATGCTGCAGCATTAAAGCTGCTATACATGCAGAATAAGGTATCTATAGGCAATTGTGAAACAAGGGTGTTTTTGCACACCTGAGGCTTGTCTTGACACATGGTTTATAAAGGCAACACACACCAAGCAGATGTAAAAAAAAACAAAAAACAAAACAGTAATCACACAGTGAACCATATTTTATGTTGTATAATATTTGTTAGAGGTTGACTTCAAAGTGCGAGTAAGCCGACAGATGCTGTCAGAGCGGTTTTCAGTCAGTGTGACACAGTTACCACTTCCCTTGTGGGTGACTTGATCATTTGTGACTTTCGACATATTAACGTGGTGTGACATTACACCAGTTGATACAGAGAAAGCAAGGTCTGAGTTCTGCTTGATATTGATCCCTTTCAGTTATTATACAATAATATAAGAATAGTACAGTTACGTAAGAACTTACCGTAACAGTAGATCTTCGAGAACAGCTCTTGCAGCAGGCTATTACCATAAGGACTATGCCACCAGGCACTAGGACCCCATGGAAAATGTCTAGCTACCAGTCTTCAACAGGGACTGCCCCCCGACGTTGGCCCGCCTCAATGTCAGCCAATGGTATAAAGGGGGCAGTCCCCAGCCCCACCTCAGGTCTCCCGCCAGAGACCCAGCCCCAAAAAGGAAGAGGAGAACCAAGGAGGTTTGAACCATGCAGAAAGGATACCAGGGGGAAGGTGGAAAAGAAAGCAATGCCTGCTGCAAGAGCTTGTCGCGAAGATCTACTGTTATGGTAAGTGCTTATGTAACTGTACTTTCTTTCTTCAAGTCGGAGCTCTTGCAACAGGCCGTTACCAAAAGGACTGAGTCCCAAGCAGTCAAGGAGAGAGAGAGAGAGATTGCCCCAGGTGGAGGCTAAAGAGAATCAGAAGCCTTTTAAGATGACAGGTCTTGGGGAACGGCAAGTCCAAAGGTGGGCCCTGCATCTGGAAGCAATGTCCAGGCTGTAGTGCTTGATAAATGTATGGACAGAACTCCATGTAGCTGCCACACAGATGTCGGCTACAGACAAATTTTTCAGTGAGGCAAAGGAGGTAACCACTCCCCTTGTGGAGCGGCCTTTTACCAGGCCCATTAAAGGCTTGTCTTACTTCTGATTACAGAAAACAATGCCATTAACTAACCACGTGAAAAGGGTCTGCTTAGTAACTAGCACCCTCTGGGTTCTGGGGGTGAAAGAAAGAAACACTTGGTCAGATTTCCTAACAGGACCCGTTTGATTAAGATAATAGCAAAGAGTCCTGTGAACATCCAGGGTATGCAGCAATGCCTCCCCTTCGTTGGAATGCTCTGGATAATAAACAGGTGAATGTCCTGGTTCAGGGTAAATTCGGACACTACCTTTGGCAAAAACTTAGGATTAGTTCACAAGGACACCCTGTCCTTGTGAAAAACTAAGTAAGACTCTTTACACATCACAGCCTGCAGCTCAGAAATCCTCCAAGCAGAAATAATGGCAACCAGAAATAATGATTTCGAAGACAGAAAGCATAGCTCGCAGTCTGCAGCCCTTTCAAAGGGTGGGCAGAGTAAGTTTCTCTAACAGAAATAAAAGCTCCCAAGGAGGGACAGGGTCCTGAATGGGGGATTTCAGGTGAAGTATGCCCCACAAGAAAGTGCGGGACAAATTCAATTGGACCAGGGTTTTACCCTCTACAGGCGCATGGTATGCTGAGATGGTGGAAAGGTGCACCTTATCAGAGCAGTAACTCACACTGTAATAAGATAGAGAGAAGAGATACTCTAGAACCAAGTTCTCTGGACATGTGAAAGGGTCAAGATGGTGAGTGGAGGCCCAAAGGCAGAACCTCTTCCATGTCATGGCATAGGTGGACCTAGTGGAAGGCTTTCTCATAGCCACTAGGATGTCCACTATCCTGGGGGAAAACCCCAGACCTGGAAAGTGCTAAATGCAGGAGACACACACGCAGGTGTAAAGACTTTAGGTCCAGATGGACTAGAGTGTCCTTGTCCTGAGAGAGCAAGTGAGAGCTCAGATGTAAAGAGATTGGGGATTCCACTGCTAATTGTTGGAGCAGAGGGAACCAGATCTGACAAGACCAGTAGGGAGCACTGAGGATCATCACCACTCCCTCCACCTGCAGCTTGAGGAGTACCCTCTGAAGTAGAGGGAAGGCATACAGAAATCTCGCTGTCCAATAGAGGGCCAACGCGTCTCACCAGAAAACACCAGGCCCTGGATCTAGTGAGCAGAACCTGGGCAGTTGGACGTTGAGTGGCAACACAAAAAGGTCCAACTCTGGCTGACCCCACCCGTCAAAGAGCTGGTCTGCCACTGACTGAAGTAGTTCCCATTTGTGAGCTTGTGACTGAGACCTGCTTAGGCTGTCAGCCAAGACATTTTGGTGCCTGGAACGTGCACGGCTGTGAGTTCCAGGTGGTGCTCCAGTGCCCAGTAGCAAACTCTCATGGCCTCTCTGCAGAGAGGATACGAGTGTGTGCCCCCCCAGCTTGTTGATGTAAAAGACCACAGCCATATTGTCTGTGTGAACTAGCAGAGGGCCTGGGGACAGGTTAATCTGAAATGCTTGCAGAGCATGGAGGACCACTTTCATCTCCAGGATGTCGATACAAAGCATCTGCTCCAAAAGGGGACCAGGACCCTTGTCTGTTGGTCTGCTAAGTGGCACCCCAGCCCTAACCCGAGGTGTCTGTAGTGAGAACTTGCCTTGGAGACTTAGTCATCCACCAGGTCAGGGTCAGAAAAACTGGATCCGAGACTGTGACCGGTAGTTCCAGGTCATCGGAACGTTGGTCCCACAGCACTCTGAGTGTCCCCTGGGGAACCCTCAAGTGCAATCGAGCCAAGGGAACAGTCAGAATGGCAGCTGCTATGTGACCTCACAGCCTCAGAAAGGTTCTGGTGGAGGTCTGATATGACGAAGTTATTGACCGAGCCTGGGACAAAAGATGATCTGCTCTTTCTGGTGGCAGAAAGTCCTTGCCCTATACTGTATCCAGAATCACCCCCGATATACTGGAGTCTCTGACTGGGCCATGGGGACAACTTTGGCAGGTTCAAAGCGACTCCCAGACCTCTGAAAAGGGTAAAGGTATCTTCTAGACTGTGGAGCAGTTGGGCCCTTGTGGGTGCCGTCAGAAGCTAGTCATCTAGGTAAGGAAAGATTTAGTGGCTTTGTCTCCTCAGGGTCACAGTCACCACAGCTAGGCACTTGGTAAAGATCCTGGGAGCCAAGGACAGGCCGAATGGCAGGGCCAGGAACCGGTAATGATGCCCTTGGAAGAGGAAGCGCAGGTATCTTGTGAGGCTAGAATATCAGGATGTGAAGATATGCATTCTGCATATCCAGAGAGCAGAGCCAATCCCCATGGTGAAGGAGAGGAATTAGGCCTGGAAGGGTGACCATTCTGAACCACTTGTACCCACTGTAATTGTTCATATGGCTTAGGTCCAGAATGGGTCGCAGATCCCTGGTCTTTTTGGGCACAAGAAAAAACTGGGAGCAAAATCCCTGATGCTTTTTTATTTACTTATTTATTTTTATTTATTAAAGTCTCGAAACTACAAAACCTTTGAGCCAAAGGCTCGTTTACAAAGGATCCACATCATAAATGTTAGACATTGGCACAATTCAACAAATAACATAGTACAAGGTTGGTTGTGTATACAGAAAACACATAGTATTCACACTATAGATAGTACAAAGGTTGAGTGAGTATACAGAAAATACAAAATGTACGTGCAGTACCTGTAAGTGCTAGATTGGGGACATGAGTTAGAAGATGACACATGTTGTTCAAACTTGGGCTGAGGCGGTCAGACGGATGACCTTGTCATAAGTTGCTCCAGAGAAGGAGAATCTGAGAGCAGTGGGAGATGTAAGGGTGGAGGGGAAAGGCTACAGACTAGGTTAAGTGGTGCAGTCACAGGTGCTGAGATCTAGTAAATGCTGCAAAAGACTGGCTTTGAAAGGCCCAATTTTTGAGCCAGCTAGGAGGTTGGGTGGAAGGTTGTTTATCCAGTTGGGTGCCCTGTACATGAAGGCCTGTTGGGCATGTGCAGTGTGGTAAAAAGGGACCTGGAAGTTGTGGACAGATGTGCTTCTTGTATAGTGTTGGTTATGTGTCCTAATTAGGAGCTGGAGAAGTGACTTGGAGGAACTGACTCTATGTTCCGCTTTAGAAGGAGTGCCTAACTTTCCCCTTCTATCAGGGCAATGTAAGATTGAGGGTAGTGGGAGGACACAAGAGGATTGTCTGGAGGCCTCTCCAGAAATTCCAGCATATGACCTCTCTCTATGATCTGAAGTACCCATTGGTCGGCCGTTATTTTGCTCCAACCCTCGAGACAGAGGGAGAAGCAAACCCCCCACTGCCTCTCCCAGAGACTCTGCTTGGGGAAGGGGGGTATGGCAATGAGTCAGGCTGTGGCACCAGGGGTTGGCAGAGCAGCCTGGGAAGGTTTGGTGGCTCTTGAGGTGGAAGAACCTCGGGTCTAGGAGGCAGCTTTACGTTTAAAGCCTCCTCTCTGCTGTTACTGGACTCGGGGCTGCTGATCTGATGACTTGTGAAAAGACTGCTTTTGAAATAACTTCTGGTTGGCCATATACATTTTTTTGACAGACAAGATAGCCTTGCCCGAGTCTTGGAGATGGGTGATTAGCTTCTTAGCCTCCTCTCTGAACAGAAAGGACCCTTTGAAAGGGAAATCCATAATCCCAGCTTTGAGGTCCTGAGTGAAGCCTGAGACCTGAAGCCATGAATGGCGCCTAAAGCAGATACCGGTGACTGCTGCCCAGGAAGATGTATTGGCAGCATCATACAAGGCATGTAAAACATGCGTGACAACGTCCAAACCTGTCTTAAGCAAATCCAAAAGCTCTGCTTTCTGCAGAACATCTGGGAGACCATTTAGCCAGCTCCAGACTTTTCTCCCACAGGGCATTTTGGCACTGCGCCACGTGCGTGAGAAAATTAAGGTATCTGATGGAGCAAGTAGCAGAAGCATACACCTTCTTGCCCAGCTGGTTCAGATGCTTAGATTCTGGAACAGAGGGCTGATTACTCAGTTGTTAAGGCTTCTTACACCTGTCGTGGGCCGCTGTGATGACCAATGAGTCAGCCACTGGATGTTCCTCCAAAAAAGGCTCATCCCTGGGTGCCCTGTAAAGCCCTTCTGACTTTTTGGACACGGCAGAAGAAGATGAGAGGTGTTTCCAGGTAAGTCTAGTAAGATCCTGGAAAGTGTCCGCCGGGGGAGGGGGGGGACCAAGGGCTTGGTCTCCTTTTGACAGAAATATTTGGTGAACCTGCACCTCTCCAGGTCCAAATCCTGCCTCCCAGCCAATGTTAGCTTGAACATGCCTCATAACATCCATAAAAGCTGAATCACCAGGAGGTGATCTGGGGGGTGTCTTTATTGTATGAAGAAGACTTCCGAACTGGAAGAAGAGGAGGAGAAGGTCTCATGCCGGTGTCTGTCAAACTGTGCCAATGACGGCCTGAAGATCTGGAGGAGAAATGCCTTCCCCTCCTGCCTTTGTGTTTGGGCCTTCCCCTACACCCCTCATCAGGGTGAGTGGAGGGGATTTTAGGCGGTGGAGACTTCTCCCTGGGCTCCAGAGGAGGAACCACGTTAGCTGGTTCAGCAGGCTTGGGTGGAATAAGGTCGCCTTTGATCTCATTCCACCAGAAGTGGAAGAGATCTTTTACTTCGTTTAAGGAGATCTGAGGGCCCGAGGGACCTGCCGGTGCCTGTGGCTGGGGGGCAGCTGGCATTGGGCGACCTGGCATCACGACTTTCGGCACAGAAGCCACAGGTGTCAGGTCCTCCGTTGTCGGTGTAGGGGAGGTATTCATATCCACCGGCGAAGTAGGAGGTTCCACAACAGTGGTGGTGCCATTGGATTGGACATCAGGGTACCCCGGCATCAAGCAGATGGGTGTCTGATGACAGTCAGGAAATGCGGCCGTCGACGGCTTGGTTGGCGCCCATATTGAGGACACCAATGACTGGGGCAGAGGCGTCACTGCAGTCTTGTTGGTGGATGCATGCTCCTGACGATGGGTGGCCTGGTCCATAGACTTGGAGGCAGAGTCCAACGCTGAGGCCGGGCGGATGACAGGTGTGGATCAGCCGCCCGACCTGTGACCGGCCGCACTACCTGAAGAGGTAAAGGACTTGGGTGTGGCGTTAACTTTCAGGGGTTGTAGGGCCTGGACTGAAGTTCCAGACCCTGACAAACCTCCACCCATCGCCAGCACCAGGGCAAGAGGTTTGTCTGCATGCTGCCCAGAGAAGTGAGGGCAGACTGGGGAGAGTGGTCCAATCTCCCGCAGGAGGAGGAACCAGAGGCAGTGTTCTTTTTATTAGGAGACCGAGAGTGGGTATGGGCCTTCTCCTTGTCCCATGACTTGTGCTTCCCTGATGATATCTTCTTCTTCCTGTGAGTTGTGGATGATGAGTCACCATTAATTTCTCAATCGGAGGTACCACTTAAGCGTCAACTGATTTCTCAACTGATGGAAGCTTGACCAAGGTTGACCAGTTGGGAGAAGTCAAAAGATCAGAAGGAACAGGAACATTCCCCCTCCCATGTTGGACAGCAACACTGTTTCTTAAGGTTCTTTCAGGGGGGCTGTCAGCACAAGTCTGCATTACCAGGTATATTTCCCTGAACTTTGGGCAATCCGGGAATGGAATGCCCATGACCTGTCCCACCGGGACCAAGGCCAAGACTGACAAAGGCCTTGCTGCCGCCACTTCTCCCTCCATGGCTGTTAACTGGGCTGATGACCCTGATGCTGTGAAGGTCTGTCAATGTTCTTGAGGCCTACCTTGTATTCTTCCAGTTATGAATGACATACATCCTGACAACATGGACAACATGGTCAGCCCCCATGCAGTAGACACACATGTAATGACTATCCATCACAGATATTTTCTGCCTGCACTGAACACAGCATTTAAACTTAGGTTTGAATCCCACTGCCCCCACTTGCATACTGTGTGACCCTGAGCAAGTCAGTTAACTTCTTTGTGCTCCCAAGTCACAACTGGAAACAATCTTCAGCTTAGTGTGCCTTTCCTGGTTAAACAAATTTTCCTCCCCCCCCCTTTCCCCATAAACCATGGCTTTTTGCACCCATCCTGATATCATCGATGGAGGGATAAACTGGAAGTGAGATGCACGCCATCAAAAACTGAAGGAAATTTTAAGAAAATCACCAAATTAGCACCTGAAAACTGGGTTACTCACACTGTGCATGAGCTGTGAAGGAGGACACCAGACCCTTCCAGGTGAAAAGATCCAATGTCAGCTGGGACAGAGCCAGAGAATTTATTTATTTAGTTTTTATTGACTGGGACAGAAGGACTAGGCAATTTCCCTAATGACACTGCAGGCGATGGGAATTCTTCCTAAGTGTGGTTACTGAACTGAATCCAGGTTGGTAGAACACATTGGCTGCCCAGTGGTGTATTGGTAAACAGTGTAACATATCTCTTGCTGACTGCTGGGGTTAACTGCCGAGCCCACGCCATTACACATCAGAGGCATTACTGAGCAACCATCTCATACTGCAAATGCAAAAGTGTATTCACAGGGTGAGTATGGGTGGAGAAAATCAAATGGAATACATTGCTAAAAGGCAGAGACATAACCTTCGTCTCTCCTACACCAACAGCAACATCCAAGTGTACCTTTGTCACAGAACTCATGGATACCAGGATTTTTCCCATTTTTAGGAATAGGCTATGATTTTTGGCCCTTTCCATAACAACATCATAACTGCTACTATTTTCTATGAAAACACCAGTTTATGTCTGCAAATTGCAGACCCATGATTCTGTGCCTCACCACTGCAATGCGCCTGATCTCCATTTGACCCCAGTGTGGAATTCTGGGTCTTGAATGCCAGCCTTGCTCTCTAAGATGGCAAGACAATGTGCAGCCCCATACCACGAGCCAGCCTATCAATGTCATTTTTAAAACATTTAAATCTTTACTGATGTGCCTGTACAACAAAGAATTTGAGAGCAGAGGTCATTTACTTAACACACAATGGATTCATGACTTTTACCATGATTTCTATGATTTCAGTTATTTTGACCATAACGATGCCATCATTTTTTTCCAGTATTTTCCATGACACAGTACAGCCCTAACCATGTGAATCCTCTGTGATCCATATGGAGGAGCTACTTGACTGCACAAGATAATACTTTTCACATTCTCAATGACAGAGTAACTATGACTCAGAGACCACTCATGCTCAGAAAGATTTTCTCTGCTTCTAGCTCCAAGACCCACAGTTCGGAGATCACAAGTTTGAGAGGTATGGGCAGTGGCATGGCACATTGCTCCACATGGATGAGGAGAGAGCACCCACCCTCTGTGGTCTATTACCAAGCACACAGATCAGTCCAAGGGGTGGGGTGGGGGAGCTGCTGCTGTCCAGTGAAAGGAAGGGTACTAGTGTGAGCTGTTAAAACGGGGAAGGGGTGACAAATGTCACACATCCGCAGCAAAATGAAATGAAGAGCCTCATCAACAGCTCTTATTAAAATTAATTGCTGATGGACTGACTCTCAAAGAGCATCAATCCTACTCATTGGTTAAAGTGTCCCAAATAAACACACAAGCTTTACCTCCTTGTAAGGCATGTGGAAGTCCAATTTTTAGCTCCAGAATTTAGGGAATAGGAGGGATCATGTCTGAGCTCTGTGGAGTTGGCAGCCCAATCTTTTCCACATTCCTATTAACCTGTTCCTATCCCCCCACATTCTGTGACGTTGCTATCGTGAGAGCGCAAGGGCACACTCCATTGAACTTAATATGGGGTCTTTTACACAGCTTTGTTTTTATATATTTCACTGTTGTGTTTGCTGGAAATGAAAGTAACTGCTCAACTAACAAGAGCCTTTAGAAGCATATACTGTGTAACGCCCTGCAGTTTTAAAGAGACTGTGCGCTACACAGAATTTTTAAAAGGGAACTGTGAGCACTAAGAACCCCACACCAAAGTAAAGGACTGTTCCCAATAACTAGTTTGTGGTCAAAAATACTTTTATTTTGCTGTTTACTACAGTACAGTACACTGTATCAGGCTGATTCTGCGAACTCCTAAGCTGATATTCGCTATAACCAGAAATCCCAGAATCCCCTGCAGCTGATGTCAGAGCTGGGCTACAGCAGTGGGAGATTCATTAGCCTATGCAGCATGTTAGTCTCAGAAGGACAGTGGAACCAGCAAACAAAAAAAATCAGAGCTTATAAAAACTAAGCACGGTCACAGAGGACTAGATGCTTTTTTTAAGCATTAACCCTCCTTTATGCTATATACCAATATATTTTTATTCTATATTGGTTTGGCACCTTTTTACTACCCTCCCCTTCCCCATCCCTCCCATTCCACCATCTTCTCATCACTGCCTCATCTCTCTTCTTTCACTTTTCCCCCTTTCCTCATCCCCCTCCCACGTACACCCTCGCCTCATTCTTACAACCCTCTCTACACCCTCACACACTAACACTCCCACCCCCATCCATTTTCCTACACATTGCTTTCTGTCCTTCACATTCTCATTCCATTTTAGGTTATTTACAATGGCTTGCATACTTTGCAATGAGAATTTTATTTTTTTATTTATTTTTATTTAATTATTCAGAAACTACCTTTGAGTATGAACTATTTTACAAAGGTTCCACATCATTCTTAATTCTAAGGTCACAAAAATTCAATTTCAACAAACAATATGACTTATGATGTAATCAACAGAAACAGTACTTGAGGAGACTGCTAAGAAATACGTAAGTAGATAAGAGCAGGCCCTTTTCAATGTGGGCTTCAAGTAATACAAGCAGAGGCTACTACAGCAGCCAGATTTGGTCTTGTCAATGCCTTCAGAGATGCTGAGGGTCAGAAAGGGAAGGACATAGGGTCGATATGTGGGGGAGGGAGAGTTATTTCTGAGAGGAGAGGGAAGGGGACTGGATAGAGGGAGGGAGGGAGGGAGTAGAAGGGAGGGGGGGAGAGGGAAGGAAGAGAGAGTGAGAGGGAGGAGGGAGAGAGGGTGAGGGAGGGGAGGAGTAGGGGTTAAGTGCTGAGTCAGGAGGGTTACTTTGCTTGGAGCAATGGAAGAGTTTGGTAGCTGAATGCATGCAGGGTTACCTGTGTCAAGCCCAGTGGGCGGCGAAGACTCAGGCTGGGAGGCTCAGGTTACATATATCTCTAGAATTACATATGCACCGAGGATCTGGTGGGGCTTAATGTGTTTTTAAGGCACTAGGGTGATGAGTTACATAAGCACTGCCAGTATCTCTTTAAGAGATTGCAATAAATTGTCATTCCACCTAGGGATGCCACATCCTGAGAAAGTGCACAACTACAGCCGCAAAATGTTGGTGTTGGTTTCTGGTGCTCTCTGTATTTCAGCTGCATTTTTTCAGCATTGTTTATCTGTAATAAAGCTTCATTCTGTACCTCATCTACATGGTGCTGTTTGACTCGTGAGCAAGAGTACCCGGCCTCTCTGCCTAATCTCTTTTTAGATAATGTTTCATAGAAAAAAAAAAAAACAACAGGGCAGTACATAGAAGACACACAACATACAACAAAATGGAACTGATGAATATCAGATAAACATCTCTATTCATTAAGTTCATAACATTGCTACTGTTGTCAATTAACGATGGACTGATAACAGCATTTTGACATAAGGCTGGATCTTCTATGCAAGAATTGCATCAGCGGTGTGCTTCAGAGCAGAGCACAGCAGCAGTGCAAAGGTGGGGGGGGGTAGGAAACAATCTGACACTCGAAAAATTATTTTATCTTTGGCTTTCAAGACTGCAGGCACAGATCCAACCGTTTAATTCGGATTCTGGACTGGTAGGGAGTTTCAGTAATGGGGGGTGTGGCTGCTGCTGTGTCAACTGCAAAGTGTGGGGATCATCTCTGACATCACATACGTTAGCATAACATTTACGTAGGCACTTACTCTTGTGACAGTCTGAGGATGTTATTCCTAAACTTTGGAAAAATATGCAGAACTGTTACTCCCCTTTATCCCTATGGTTCATGCATGTGTATACACACACACACACACACACACACACACACACACACACACACACTCAAAATCAGGTTTGCATTGCTATGGCAGGCTCTTCTCAATTAGAGACTTACATTACTTCTGCTGCCCATATAGAAGAGCAGGTTGTCCGGCTCTGTAGTTTTCACGCTCAATGTCAGGGTGTTGTAATTCAAGGAGGAGATTTCAGGCTGGTAGGCACGGACACAGTCCCGGTCTGCTGACACAGCAACTTTGATCTGCAAGAACCACACAGTCATTGTACCTGAGAAACATGGCAGTTGCAGCTGTAACTCACCAAATCCTGTTCACCTCCCACCACCAGATTTAAAGGCCTATAGAAAGGCACTGGAAACAGCACTTCCTTGAGAGGACTATGCCCGTTTGTGGTGAACCTGATACTAGGGGCTTTCATTATGTTATATTATAATTTTCTGAAAAGATCATAAAATCTTAGCAATTGTTAGCACAGGAGAGGACCATGCAACCACTCATATTTATACCATATTATAAAATGGACCAAAACAAATCCTGCCATGTGAGTGGTCAGTCTGTAACTTTATGCAAAGCAGGTGCCCTCCCACAAGACAAGGCAGGGCCCTGGCAACCTTACTTGCCTCCGAGTCACCATAGATGGTACAGTGGTTGCAAGGCTTGTTAGATCTCTCAGGACAAGTGGGGAATGGGTTCATATAATTGAGAAAAGGGAAACAGCATGGTGCCTCCACCCAGAGAAACAGTATGGTGTGTCTGGTAAAGTACTGGTACAATCCCTGGGATGCTGACCAAGCTTACCTCCCCAGTACAGTCCCCCACCCATGGACCCACATACCATACCTGTAACCTCCCCAATAAACATGCACTTAGCTCCAAACAGACTGCACACTCAGGAGGAGGTGGACAGAATATGCAGGGATCTTGGGAAACCAGAGGAGTGGTCAAAAGCATGGCAGTTGGGGGTTCAATGCCAAAAATGCAAAATCATGTACCTAGGGCACAGGAATCCAGGTGCTGAGTTTAGGATGGGGGGGGGATTACTAACAGTCAGTAGACAGGAATGGGACCTTGGTGTTATATCTCAGGTCCTCAATGTGGAAGGGCAGTGCAACAAGGCATCAAGTAGGGCTAGTGGGATGCTGGTGTCACCACTCTATAGTTCACTGGTGAGATTCCATCTGGAGTACTGTCCAGTTCACTCTGGGGGATACGACATGCTAGAGACCTACAAGTACCTCAACAGGTGAACAGAGTACAGGGCGGAGTCTCCTTCAAATGATAAAGAGCACATGGGCCACGGTGTATGCAATGAAACTGGGGACTGGGTGGGGGGCTCAAAAGAGATGTAAGGAAATATTTCTTCACTGAAAGAATGGCAGACACCTGGAACAGACTGCCAATAGAAGTGGTGGAGGCTAAAACAGTGGGGCGCTTGCATGCCTAAAATAAACATAATGGTGTATTAGAAAAGAGGCAGGGAGGAGTAGGGCCACTGGACACCAGGTAGGGTCTGTGGAAGCAGATTTGACGGGGAACATCTGGGAAGACTGGGTAGGGCAAACAGTTCTTTTCTGCCAACAAATTATGTTTCAGCAGACAAACTAATGCACACTGTAATTACAGCTTTACTGATGCTGCAAATCCTAATAGGAAAAATAAGGAGAGTTAGACAGCAGTATGAGGTAGTTGCATGCAAGAGACTGGTCTCCAGTTGCCCTAAGCAGGCCCAGCCCAATAGTGGCCCCACTCCACATGCCCTGAGCAGGCATGGCCAAATCAAACACTTCCCTGGGCTGTCATGAACACTGTCCAGGCACAGCTGTCAGATGCAGCCCATGCCCATAGCACTGTGCACAATACAGCTGCTGATTAGTTTGCCTTCCTGTACTGGAGGCGCCAGGAGCTCCCATACAAGTTACTGAGTACCCATGTGTGGAATCACTGTAGGCTCACTGGAGTCACATGTGGTTGGCTGGCATTGGTGTACTTTAAATCAAATAACAAGACCGTTCAGTGAACATCGTTACACCCCCAAACATGAAGGCCATGCATTCAACTGCAAAATGGCAAAATCTCAACAGAGGGCCTTGTAACTCCCTGGCTGAAAGGCAGAATCTGATACACAGTTTCACAAACTATTTGTACACTTCAGTGGTAGCAGGGGCAAGCATTGATTTAACTCATGGTTCTGGTGCTCACAAATTGCCCTTACTAAGCAGGGCTCCAGTATATACTGTAGCTGGAAGCGAGCCCACTCAGGAAGCCAGCCTGTCTTCTCAGTCTCTTGCTTTCACTGTCTCTCTCTCTTTGTCCCAGTGCATCTCTGCGAGTGATGCAGCTTGGAGGTGTAGTTATCCTCCTGTTGGTTAGGCCACAGTGAATCTGCACCTATCCCCACATCCAAGCATTCAGACCCTCTGGGCAGTGCTAGCCCAGCTCTGCGCTATGGTGCCCATAGCAGTTACAGGTGGCAGACCATCTCTCTCTGGCTGTGCGCTGGTGATCCTCAACATCAACAGTGTGCTGGCAAGCACGAAAATGCCTCCTTTTAGTTGAGGTAGGGAGGAGACTGCACAGGGAAAGCAAGTGAATTCTTCAGTGTAAACATTCGACTAGGTACAGAAAAAAGCAAGCTGGTCTCACACTTTACCAATGAACAATCAAAGTCATGATTCTTCTTTAGATACACCATTTATTCATGCTGAATTGCTGGAAAATACCAAGCCATAACATGCACCCACAGTAGTACACTCATACTCTATGTTTCAAGCCACACTGGCTCCTTGGCAAGACTGCTTCAACTGCTCATTGGTAAAGTGCAAGACCAGCTTCCTTTTTTCTGCTCCTTTTAGTCGAGAAGGAAAACTGTTTGCAAATATTTTTACTTCATCCCTGCAGATACACAGTCTGCTTTATCATAGCCTCTGGCCCACCAGCCAGCAATCCAGCTCTGACAAGCCCTCACCCAGATAACCAACTGATCCATTTGTGCTGCCAATCAAGATGGGTAGTGGCCCTGGAGGTCTGACACATGACAGGCAATTCAGTGTTCACAACTGGTTGGTTCAGTGCCCCTCAGCCCCATCAACATGGCAGGGCTGGTCCAAGGGTGGCAACAAAGCTACTATTTTGAGGTTCCACAAGCAGTCACCACAGAAGTCCTGATTTACACACAGTACATAGCCCAAACACCAATCACACCCCAAGGCAGTCCTGTGCAGGTGCACACTCACGTACGGTGCAGCCAGGGGGTAGATGGAGTGATTCTCCATCCAGTGACTGCCATGGTAGTGTTAGCTTCGGCAGCAGCAAGCATCTTTCATGTCCAAGCAAGCAAAGGAGTCTGAAAGACAGCGACCCATTGGGGGGGGGGTGCACTCCCCTCAGCTAAAGAATTGTGGTCCTTGGATATTGAATGCTAAAGTTCAAAGTCCATGATTCAAAACTGAAATTTCAACCTATTCATACACAGATCTAAATGCAGTGGCTGTCTAGACACGATTCCCAACTAAAAGAGCTGCTGACACCTCAAAGAAACTTTGAAAAAAATTAATATTTAGGTACAATTCAGCTTTTATTCCATATGTATTCAATACACTTCTCATCCCAATTACTTATTACTGAAAAATTTGCATGGAAACATGCTCTATAGCCCTTAAGAGTTCATCTGCCTTTTTTGCTTACTCCCTACTTCATGCCATAGTTCGCTGTTGTGACATCTCAAACTGTTGCCATGGGAGTAATTGTGATGTCACAAGTACAGCATTATGACCTCTGGTAGGGAGAAAGTAATAGGAATAGATGAACTCTTCAGGAGCAAAGAGCCCATTTTCATGCAAATGCAGTAATAAATAATGGGGATGAGAAATACAAAACTAATGTGAAATACAAGCTGAACTGTGTCTAAATAATATGTTTTGTTAAAAAGACAAAGAACCTCTGTGCGCAAACACTGAGGCAAGGGTTACGCCAAAGGGCATTTGGCTGGGAAGCCAAGTTTCAAGAAAATACAAAATCACACATGCCCACACAATGCAAAGCATCATGGGCTACATATGCAAATCACCACAGAATGTTATGCTGGTTCAACTTTAAGCAGAATTGCATGGTGCCGAAAGGCCTCTCACACAGTTTGCAAAGGGTGCTAACAGATAACATAGACATGTGTTTCGTCCTACCAGGACTCATCAGTATGCCTTGTTTGTTTGACACCCCAGTGGAATGAACCAGGTACTTAAAGTTGTCCTAATGGTGTCAGCTGCTCCTTATACATTCAGTGGCATACATCCAATATTTACCAAATAAATAATTTCTGTTGAATGCAGTTAACACTACTTCTAATAAGGTATAACACCATGCTTTCTCACCCCGAGGCACCTGTAAAACCTATTCTAGGCAGGGAATTGGGTGTAACATATATTCTATGGGATACAGTGTGTAGAAAGGGGGTCGTTGCTTACCAGATGTGTCATAAGTGATTCTGAGCAGTGGTCTTATAGGTCTTTCAGAGCATCTTAATAGGGCAGGCAACAGTTTTCTCCACCAAGCTGGGTGTCTCAGCTCCAGTTTACTCTGAAGATTGCATCTCCACTTCACTATACATATCTGGGCATTCCTCCTTCATTCCGCTGGTGCGCTCATCCTTAACAACTGACTGCACATCATCTGGCACAAACAGTTCTGCATTTCGGTCCAAAGGGGTTCCAACCTGGTTGGTGTCTGCTCTCGGTATAGTTGGTGGTACTGAAGTGGGTCTATAACCACAATGGAATAGCACCTGACACGCCTGGTTTCCACATCTGAAGACTCACTTTCCATGTTTTCCGAGGTGCTTTGTTTCACTCGTGACAGTCCTTCATGTACCCATCACTGCATCCTCTACCAATCTCTCTTCCTTCCTTAGCTGACAGGCACCATATCCACTGTGCCAACTTTCTTGCCAAATTCTGGGTGACCCCCTGATGAGGACTTACTGCCAAAACACTGGGGTACTGGTTCTGGTGCCGAGTCAATAAACTTGCATTGAGCATTTATTTTTCTGAAATCCTAACTACTGAGTCTGTTTTGCTGTGAGTGTCAAAAGGTTTGTATTCGGGTTTGGTACTGCACCACACTGGTGGTCACTTGAGGGGCTCAATGGTACACAAGAGATAGACCCCAGTGGTAACTCCACTTTGTTAGACCAATGCCATCCCAGATGATCGCGATGTGTGGGCCACCACAACCGTACTTGCCTCCAGGTCACTGGAGATGCCACAGTGGCTTCTGGACTCATTAGGTCTCCACTGACAAGTGAGGGGATTTGTACCCATTGATAAGAAGGAAGTAGCTAAATATTAAATAATACATTTTAACACAGGATTACACCCAGGTTTGTACCTGAGCATGGGTTATTGGAAGGCCAGCTGTGGGAGGAGGATCAAGGGTCCTTGCAGGATGTTCTTCAGGAGGGGAAGGAAGCACAACTTGCTGATCTACTGCCACCTTGGTAACTGCAAGTAGTAGTACAGTTGAGAGCTTACAGACTGGGTGAACAGCGCATGCATCAGTGCAACAGGCATGCTGGCACTTGATGATGCAAGCATGCTCTCAGAGAAAAGAGCTACAGTTAGGAAAAGGGCCACTCACTGGGCAGGTGATGTCCTGTCCGCCCACCATGTCCATCTGTCTGCTGCTTGCCTTAGGGATGGCCCCAGGAGACCTTCCCCATGGGTAGCTGGATAACATATGGGAAAGGTACCATAGAGCAGAAGACAAACACCACCTTGAGGGGAATTCCAAGGGGATGACAAACAATGGTTTGTTAAATGTTTCCAGGGTCCCAAAGGAACATACAAGGAGGAGCTCCACGGACAGGTAGGTGACACTAGTAGAGAACATAGGAAGTCCTGCTAAGATATATTGGGAGATTAAAAGAAATGTAAAAAACAATCAAGTGTTACATGTTTTCCAGTGGAAAAAGAACCTTGCAAAACTGGGCAGAATTTACTAATGTTCTGCAAATTTTTCAAAATCTGCACTTAGAATTTTAAAAATATTTGGTGCACAAAAAATGATACCATCATATACCAGAAAAGATCCCCTCACTTAATTTCACTTACATTGTCCTAATAAACAGGGAGTTGTGTGAGCACAGAAGTTGCCAAACTTGTGTACCATATACTTCAAATGCTCAAAATAATATTACAAGAACTGAAATTTCTGTAAGTAGCGTGTATATGTATGATTTATCAAGAATAACCAAAGTGAGATGCAACATTTTTTTAGTGGGGTCCTGCTTTGATTCAATTTTATAGCTGAGTGGACTGAAACACAGAGACCATCCCTGAGAATCGTACAGGGAGTTCGTGGGAGGAGTCAAACCCATGATCTGCTGTTTCTGAGCTCAGTGCTCTAACCAAAAGAGAGCACCACTATCCCATAAACTGACAGATTCCATCCAGTCCCTTATTCTGTAAGCAAATATGGACCTCGTTAAGTAAATATCGACTACGCACTTTAGTGGACATATGGGTTCAGTGCGGTTCGCTCCGGTTTCTCGGGACTACTTACAGATGCTGCCTGCTTGCGGGCCTGGCTGATCAATTCCTTGATCTCAGATAAGTTCCTACTCAAATTTTCTTCCAGCATCTTCAGGGGCTTCAGTCTGTCGAGCAGCAGGTTGGCTTGGGTCTCCACTTCTTTCACCTTCTTTTCAGCTGATGCTGCTACCAAAAGGATAAAGGAGGAAACAACACTTAACAAATTTACAGGTAAAACATGCCATCTATCCCTGCATATTCTCAAGGTCTAAACTATCAAGTCATCATAAAAATATACAGAACAAAACTTAATACATTATACTTTGACAATTTGAAAAAACAAAACAAGTTTTTATCTTTACTTTTTTTGTAATAAAAAAACTAGCTTCAAATATTGCAATACTAATTTTCACACATGCTACACCTCAACTCTCAGCTCAATACAAAGTATTCTGCTGTTTCCTGAAAAAGAACCAACCAGAACCTTTTTTTAACAAGCTTTTTCCATCCTCCATTCTCCCCTTCCTGGCAGCCCCTCCAGCCCTGTCACCTACCTGTTTGGGGATTTACTGTCCCAGCACTCGCCCAGGATCACAACTGCAGTGGGTTCCCCACTGGCTATGCAAGAGCCTGCAGGGAGTGTCCACATCAGCAGGCTGGAGATTTTCTCCTGCTGGTTTTCTCCCCTATAGGTACCAACATGCAGTGATGTGCTTGCATGCCTGCCAGTGTCCAGCCGCTGCCCCTCTTCTCCTTTGTACATGCCTGCGGCGCTGCCACCTGGCCTCCACCAGATGGCAGTCCATCAGCGAGACACTGTATTCCACAACTGTCCTTGGGACACTTGATCCTAACGTCCCTCAACCAGCCCCGGAACAACTTTTGTCCATTCTCGCATCTGGGCCACCGGAGTAGCGAGAGGTAGCACTACCACTACACTACTGGGTTGGCAGAGCCTTTATTTTTTAAGTTCCTGTAGGAGTCTGAACATTTCGTTGTAACCAAAAAAAAAAAAAAAAGGTTCTGGAGCTTTATATACTTGCTCAACATATACCCTTATAAAAGGCTGGGAATAAAGAACAGACCCAGAAAGTTGGCTGGTGGTGGAGAAATAGAAGTTACTCACATGTTACTATAGTTTTAGTATTGGTACTCTGTTCACATCCACAAGGTGTGCACCCCTATTTGGTGAACAGACACTGGAGGACTGAGGCCCCCAAAGCAGAAGTGTGATGACTGAGCAGTTTGATGCTGTATAAGAGATGAAAATGTGAGCTTTCAACCAGGTAGCAACTCTAGAGTTCTCCTTGATTGGAACATACCTGGAAGCAGTCACAGAAGCAGCAGTGGTGTCTTGTGGAATGAGCCTCCCACCCCATGGGCAGCTCCTTACCAGCCAATCTATAACAGAAAGGGGTTTTAGAATGTGATCCACTTGTTAATCGACTGCTTTGCTGCCAGTCTGCTGGAGGCATCTACAGCGTAAGTGAGAAACTGCTGGCGAGCCTCTCCGTGAATCCCTGCCATGTGCTCCTTGTAGTAAGACTGAGCCCTACCATGGTCCAAAGTATGGAGCCTATGCAAGGTAGGTGCATTGAAATACACCTGGAGATTTATCACCTGGCACTCTGATTTGAAAACACATAGTAGTGCTTGAAAGCTGAAATCCCTCAAAAGTTGCAGAAACAGTGAAGGAGAAGATGAACAGGTTACTCAAATGTAACAGTAGTTCTAGGAGTGGTATATGTTGTTCGTCTACACTGTTTGGCATTGTCCCCTTCCACTTTAAATCTGCCGGAAGTCTTCAATCTGGCTCCTCCCACCTACCCAGGTGGAATATATTCCAGCTCCGTCCCATGACTCCAGATCTTAGCCCGCTGGAAGCCAGGTTGTGTGCGTCCGCAGCCAGGGAGGTCGGGTGGGTCCGTGAGGATGAACAACATATACCACTCCTAGAACTACTGTTACAGGTGAGTAACCTGTTCTTCTAGGAGCGTGGATATGATGTTCATCCACACTGTTAGGCAAACTCCAAGCAGTTCTCTGGAAGGAGGGAGGCAAGGCGCACACCCCTACTTAGGGAACAGAGATTGGAAAACCGAAGCCCCAAAACCAGCATCTCGGTGTGACTCAAGGTCGATGTGGTAGTGGGTGATAAAGGTGTTTGCTGATTCCCAGGTAGCAGCCTGACAGATTTCCTGGATGGGGATGTCCCTGGAAGCAGCCACCGATGCAGCAGTATGGCGGATAGAATGAGCTCTTATCCCTCTGGCAGGCTCCCTG
The DNA here is from genome assembly GCA_016271365.2 of Neoceratodus forsteri. Classification (NCBI taxonomy): domain Eukaryota; kingdom Metazoa; phylum Chordata; order Ceratodontiformes; family Ceratodontidae; genus Neoceratodus; species Neoceratodus forsteri. Next base: position 1,558,909,996 of record CM057455.1, read on the forward strand.
CCCACCAACTCATAGCACAGACCTATGCATGATGTAATCCATCTTGCAATAGTCCACTTTGTTGCAGGTATGCCAGAAGCTGCTTCAGCATAAGTGACAAACAGCTAATGAACCTCTCCATGAATATCTGCTGTCCCCTCCTTATAATAGGAGAGCGCACATCTCAGGTCCAAAGTATGGAGCGTGTACTCGGCGTCAGAGGTGTAGTTAGGGTAGTAAACTGACAGAGTCAACACCTGGTTAAGGTGAAACTCTGACACCACCTTCGGAAGGAATTTTGGGTGGGGGCACTGGACAACTTTGTCCCTGTGGAAGACCAGATAAGAGGAGTCTACCAAAAGCGCCTGGATCTCCCCGTCCTGGCTGACGTGATAGCCAACAGGAAGGCCATTTTCCACGACAAGTGTGACAGCTCACACTTGTGCATGGGTTTGAATGGCTTGCCCATGAGCTTTGCCAAAACCAGCAGCAGATCCCACGGAGGTGGAGGTTCATGCACCGGAAGGGATATGTGATCCAGGCCTTTCAAAAAGCACCCAACCACTGTCTCCTGTGCCAATGGCGGCTGACTGGCCCGCACCCAGTAAGCAGAAATGGCTGCCAGGTGCACCCTAAGGGTTGAAGACCACAGACCCCCTTTGGACAGAGACCAAAGGTAGTCATGAATGTTAGCCACAGAACAGGATAAGGGGTCCAGACCCTTACCCTGACACCAAATGGAAAATCTTTTCCATTTGAAGGCATATCATTTCCTGGTCAATTCCTTTCTAGATGCCTCCACCATGGTGTAGACATCTTCGGAAAGACCCAAAGCCTGGAACTCTAGCTGCTCAGGTACCAGGCTGTGAGGTGCAGGGATTGAAGGTCTGGATGGAAGCCCTTCCCCTGGTTGACAGATATCAGGTCCAGGCATGTGCAAAGCCGCTCTGGGGGCCTGCAGCTGAGGCTGAGGAGATCTGGATACCAGAATCACCTTCACCTTCTCCCTCCTCACCTTGAGTAACACCTTGTGGATCAGGGGAAATAGAGAGAAGGCGTACAGGAGGCCTGGGGTTCACGGCCTCAGGAAGGCATCCCCCTGCAGAGAGCCCTGCTGAGGGGGGAGGGCATGATACAGCCTCAGCTTGGCATTTTCCCTGGAGGCAAACAGGTCCACCATCGGTTTGCCCCAATGGGAGAGCAGGCTGTAAGCTACCTCTGGATGGAGAGACCACTTGTGGGATGTCTGGCCTATGCAGCTGAGAGCATCCGCCAGCTGGTTTGAGGCTCCAGTCACATGGATGGCTAGCAGATCCTCCTCCAACTGGCTTATGAGGGTCCAGATGTAGAGCACCTCCTTGCACAGCAGACGGGAGTGCGTGCCGCCCTGATTGTTAAGGCAGTACATGGTCATGGTATTGTCCGTCTGGACTTGAACCACTTGACCCCGGAGCTGAGGAGCAAAAGCTGACAATGCCAGTTTGACTGCTCTGAGCTCAAACAGGTTGATGTGGCATCGGGACTTCTCGTGGGTCCAGAACCCGAGGGCCCTGTTGTCCCTCATGTGGGCTCCCCTGCCCATGAGAGAGGCTCGGTCGTAAGGACGACTATCGGCTCGGGTGGACAAACAGAATCCCTTCCTGCAAACGGTCTGGGGCGGTCCACCATTGGAGAGCATCCCACATCTTCTGGGTTACAGTGATCAGCTGGTTGAAATGACCATATCACCAAGTCCACTGGGCGGCCAGCTCCCACTGGAGGGGGCGCATGTGCAACTGGTTCCAATGGACCACTGAGGTGCACACCACCATGTAACCCAGAAGGTGCAGAAAGTCCCGGGCAGGGCGCAAGTGCCCAACCCGAAATGACTGGGAAAAGGAGGAGAGAACCTCCACAATGTCTGCTGTGAGCTGAGCTCTGGCTTGACAAGAGTCGAGCTCTGCCCCAATAAAGCCCATCACCTGGGAAGGCATGAGTTCTGACTTGGCCTCACTGATCAGGAGGCCAAGTTGGGAGCAGGTCTTGAGGGCCAGATCTCTGGACCTCTCCTCTTCCTCCTGTTGGGTGGAAGCTGCCAGAAGAAAATCATCGAGGTAAGGGTAGATTCTGACTCCTCGACGCCAAAGATGGGCCGCCACCACTGCAATGCATTTGGTTAAGACCCGTGGGGCCGATGATAGGCCGAACGGCATGGCTTGTAACTCGTACAGGGTCCTCTCGACCCTTAAGCGGAGGAACCGCTGATGGGATGGACGGATAAGGACATGAAAGAACGCGTCCTACAGATCCAGTGAACAGAACCACAAGTTTCGCTCCAAAGATGGTATGATCTGGGACAGAGTGACCATCCGAAAGGTGCAAGACCTGAGAAATCGATTCAAGTCATGGAGATCTAGAATGTTGTGCCAACCCCCTGTCCACTTGGGCACCAGGAAGTACCTGGAGACAAAGCCTGGGTCTGCTGGAGGATCCACCACAGGAGCTACTGCCTCCCTGTGGAAGAGCTGAGCTATGTCATCTCGAAGAGCCGACTGGGTGCACGCTGAAATCCATTCCTCCCAAGGGGCTCGGGCTCAACTGGGAGGGTACTGCTTGAACTATAGAGGCAGTCCCCGACTGACCACTTCGAGAAACCACCTGTCCGAAGTGATAGCGGACCAAGCGGAAAGGAAGTGGTGGAGCCAACCCCCCACAGGAGGGACCAGAGCTGGAGTGATGTAGACAGGGTGGCAACCCTCATCCCATCACTGGGCAGGCTTGGAGGAGGAGACTCCAGGACCTCAGCCTCAGCCTCCTTTACGGGCCTGTTGGGGTCCAGGCTTGGGCCGAGGGCGCCCAGCTTGAGCCTGCTGCTGCTGCTGTCCTCCTTGATAGGAGGGCTGCCGGACTGCAGGGGAAGAGTGCCGAAAAGGTTTCTTCTTCTTCTGCTGGTTCTTGCCCGAAGAACCCTTGGCAGAAGTGGCATCCAAGGTGGCACTGGACTGCTCTATGTGCTGTAGGTGACCAGTCACTCCTGGACCAAACAAGTCTGTCCCCAGGAAAGGCACATCAGCTAACGTGTGCTGAGTATCTGCCGGAAAGGAGGAAAGTCTCAGCCAAGCCCTGCGGTGATAGGCCACTGTGGTGGCCACTGAGCAGGCACAAGAATCCTCGATGTCCAAGGCCATCTGGAACTGCTGTTTGGCAACAGCATGGCCCTGGTCAGGGACCTGTTTGACCATGGTCTGCATGTCCACGGGGAGATGAGGGAGGACTAGGTCTAATGACCAGAGAAGGGCATGAGAGAAGTGTGCCATAATGACAGCAGAGCTGGCCTGACAAAGGCCCAAAGAAGAGGCTGCACAGAGCTTTCGGGCAGTGTGGTCCATATTTTTGGACTCTTTGTCCAGAGGTCGGTCAGTGTCGGCCAAACTACCAGTATGCCTGAACACAGAGGTGGTCACCAGGCTCTCGGCCAAAAGGGTGCTCTGTGAACCCTGCAAGGGACCCCATGGGTACCAAATACTTGCAGGTCATGCAGGCAGATGGTGCTGGACATGAGGCAGGGCACTGCCAAAGTTCAAGGACCGAGCCAACAATGGCTTCGGCCACTGGAAAGGCCTCCGTCAGGGTATCCCCTCTCCTTAGAATATCTGTGAGAGGGTATTCCGCCTTTTTCTGGATAGGTTCCAGGGGCATTCCCGTGGAGTTGGAAATGAGATGGAGAATCCCTTGGAAAGAGGAAGGGCCTCCTCTTTCAAGGGAGCCCCTGCTGCAGGCTGCTTAGGTGGCGGTTCCACCGGAATAGGTAGAGAGACCGGAATAGGCTGAACCAGTGGACAGGCTGGCCCCATGGGCGGAGGAACCAGAGACTTTGGTTCCGGAGGGATCAGCTTTGGCCTGGGAGGCGAAAGTCAAGTAATGGCCGGGGTGGGCGGCGGAGCCGGCTTCTGCTCTGTCAGGATCAGCTGTTGCCACATAAGGTCCTCATAGCGCCGAAGGAGTTTCTGATGGAGCCTCTACTCGTCCAAGGAGGATGAGGACAACCTGTGGCGTTGCATCTTCTTTGAGCACTTATGGCTCTCCCTTGGTTGTTCGGCCGAGGGGGTCCTTGACCTCGACCGAGATCAAGGAGGCCTACTCGGTCGATCGGGAGACACTGGTGGAATCAGTGAAACCAGAGGGTCCGAACCAGGTTCTTGATGAGGACACCAGTGGGCTGGGTCTCTTCATCAGGAAATACTAGGACCGGAGTCCGTTCTAAGGAGTCGTCGGCCACGGCCAGCGACAAAGGGTCGATCGGGTTGAGGATTATCTCGACCTCATCAGCCACTTCCTCGGTCCCGGATGGAAGATCCGTAAAGCTGGCGGCCGAGGAAGTGATCTCGACCGAGGTAGAGACCGCATGCTCTTGGGACTCAGACCTCTTTCGGTCCCAAGATCATCCTTGTCGAGATGAAGACGAAGGTTCTTTTTCTCTCTTCCGAGAGCGAGAGGAGTGCGAGCCCGTGGGTGCCTCGCCCTGGGTGGGGAGAGACTGGCACAACTCTTTAAAAGAACCAGTAAAGATGGAGCCTAGGTTGAGAAGAACAAAGAAGCTTCGATTGGCCGAAGTGCAAGTGGCTTCTTCCTCGAACGCCTTCATATGTTCCAGCTGCTCGGCGGAATCCACGGCCGCAAAAACCACCCACCTAGCCTCCTTGTACTTCACTAGAGGGTTTCTTTTTTCTGTTCTCCCCAGCTTCAGGCATGTCTTGCGATCGTCCAGGACATTGGGATGGAAGGCCAAGCAATAATTGCAGGACGAGGTGTCATGGCCAGCACCTAAGCAGTAGACGCACGTGAGCTGGGGATCGGTGTGCAACATCTTTTGGTCGCAGGGACACTGGCGAAATCCCGGGGAAAATTTTTCCTCCATGACTGATGCTACAAAAGTGCAATTGCTAACTTGAATGAGTTTCAATTTCAGAAAAACCAACGATTTGAAAGCCAGAGCCTACAAAATGCAAGAGCACAAGGGAGGCAACCTGTATCTTCCAGTGGAAAGGAAGATCTGGCATCATGGGGCAGAGCTGAGGTACAGTATATACCACCCAGGTGGGTGGGAGGAGTCGGCTTGAAGACTTCTGGCAGATTTAAAGTGGAAGGGGACAATGCCAAACAGTGTGGATGAACAACATATCCATGCTCCTAGAAATACAGGTTACTCACCTGTAACAGGAGTGTGGATCCAGGCCTAAAACACAGAGTGCTAAGGAGGGAACCTGAGGTTCCAAGCGGTAAGGAAGATCTGGCGTCATGGGGCGGAGCCAAAGGTTTTACCACCGGGGTGGGTGGGAGGAGCCAGCTTGAAGACCTTCCGGCAACATTAAAGCGGCAAGGAACCTGCCAATAAGTGTGGATTGAACAACATATCCACATCCCTAGAACTGTACTTTTCAGCGGATGTTAAGTGTGGCAAAGCTGGAGAACAATGCCACAGGTGACGGGTGGAGCTTAGCTTGAGGCTGTCCAGTAACTGAACATTGCCCCGTGGAACTGGCATAATGTGGATATGAACGGAATCCAAGTTGTTAGAAAGGACTTCTTAAGTTTGGTTCGTATTAAGTGATTGTGTTCCTGGCAGTGTTATAAAATATAGGAAGTACTAGGAAGCTATATGACACAACAAGCACATTTACAGTTATTATAGCAAAACTTGCCTTCATTGACCATAGAGTATGACTTAAAATAAACTTAATTTTTTTTTTTTCACTAACTCTACAACCAGAAGGATTCTGGAAGTTCTGATGGGATCAGATAGCTATCAGAGCTTTGCAGGGTATATCAGAACCTTTGACAGTTTTCGCATCCCTGCTTAGTGAAGGCAAAAATACAAGACACATCCTTTCAGTTTTGGAGACAAGGCAGTAGGGAGGCTGAGTGGGATGCGGGGATGCACATGGAAGGGTATCAGCAGCAGAAACAGGGAGGTGGAGCTGCCTCTGTATAGATCACTGGTACGTCCACATCTGGAGAACTGTGTCCAGTTCTGGAGACCACATCTCCAGAAGGACACAGACAAAGAGGAGGTGGTCCAGAGGATGGCAAACTAAAATGGTGCAAGGTCTGCATCAAAAACCCTATGAGGAAAGACTAAAGGACCTAAATATGTACACCCTGGAAGAGAGGAGGGATAGGATATAGATCGTTAAATATCTCACAGGGGTAAATAAGGTACAGGAGGAAGTATTTTTCAGATGAAAAGGTGCTCAAGAACAAGGTAACATGCTATGAGGCTGGAGGGGGTAGATTCAGGAGAGACATGAGAAAGTACTTCTTCACAGAAAGAGTGGTGGATTCCTGGAACAGCCTTCCAGCAGAGGTGGTGGGGTTCAAGAATGTATGAGATAAGCACAAGGGAATCATAATGGCTAGGCAGGGGGCAGGGAGAAAGAGCTGTACATCAGGCGCGGTCTGCGTTAACAGAGGAGGTAGGGAGGAATGGGCACACTGGATGGGCCAAGTGGTCCTTATCTGCCATCAAATTCAATGTTTCTGTGAGACCAAAGTTTGGAACCAAAGTTTAGAAAACAGCAGAAATGAATGCTTCAATGCCAATAGGTCACTGGTGCAGTGCTTCACTGATTCTGATCCAATCATTTCTAAAATTCAGTGTTCTATGGGTGTGTGTGTGGGGGGATCTCATTCATTTGGGCCTCAGGGGAAGGGCGCCAGCTATAAATAAACTCTGCTACTACTAGTACTACTACACACCACCTACAGTTATACTAATCAACGTACCCCCGAAATGACCTTATTTAATCTGGAGGGAGGCAGCTGACTCACCAGCCATGGACGAGTCGTTAATCAGTTTGTTGGTTTTCTGCAGGGTGTCATTCACCCTTGCTAAGGTGGAAGAAGTGTTCAGTAGCTGCTGGCTTAAATTCCTGACCTGGTCCAGAGCTGCAGCTGTGCTTGTATTGGCAAAGACAGCATGCTCCTTTGCTTCTTGTACTTTTGCACTAGTATCTGCAATAGAAAGTTTCCACCAAAACATGAAGATTAAGACGTACAAATGATACTTAAAGAAAAGCAACAGAGACTAAAAATCGTATTTGTTTCTTGACAGATCTCCCTAGATAGATAATGAATCAGCAAAACATAAAACTGATAAACATAATCATTCAAAAGAATTCTCTCAACCATTGTAGGTGTCACATTTCTTATTCTGCTTGGACCCTCTTACCATTTGGCAAGGAACTCAGTGCAAGCACTGGCCGTTTCAGCAGTTCACTCATGTTCCGGCAACTCTCTCGAATCGTATGGGCTCTCTCCCTCAATCCATTCAAATCCAAGACAAGACCTAGAAACAGACAATGAAAATCAGATTACATTTTTCTTTGAATGAGGATCTGGAACTAAGATTTGTTATCCTGGGACTACTACTACTACCAAAGAGCAGAAAGGGCAGACTGGCCAAGAGATTATATAAAATATGCACGGTCACCGCATGTAAATGCGTCACCGTTAATTGGCTCACACCAAATCCCCCCTTTAAAGCAGAATGGCTTGTGAAATGTAAGGAAGTACAAAGCACGGAGCTGTTAATTGCAGAGAGAGAGAGGTAGGTTATTCACCTGTAACCATAGTTCTAGGCAGTGGCATACAGTCCACATCGACACACTAGCAGTTCCACTGGAAGTGCCGATTCAGCGGATGTCTCTAAAATAAGCTGTTCCCACCACCTGGGTGGTATATCCATAGGCATTACCCCATGACCTCAGATCTTTGCATGCTGGAAGCAGGGACCTGGGTGTCACATTACTAGGGGAAGCCAGATGGGCTGTGTGGAAGTGAACTGTATACTACCCCTAGAACTACGGTTACAGGTGAGTAACCTATATTTCTAAGGGTGTAGATACAGTTCACTATCCACTCTCTGGCAGACTCCTAGCAGTTCTTCAGGAGGAGGGGGCAAGCTGCATACCCCTATTTAGTGAACAGAGACTGGAGAACAGAGGTCCCAAAAGCAGCATCCCGATGTGACTCAAGGTCAATGCTGTAGTGGGAAATTAAGGTGCGTGCTGACTTCTAGTTTGCATCCCTACATATTTCATGTATTGGGATGTCTCAGGAAACAGCTACCGAGGCAGCGGTATGTCTGGTGGAATGAGCCCTAAGCCCTTTAGGAAGTTCCCTACCAGCCAAACTATAGCAGAGGTCAATGCAGGACATTATCCCACCTGCCAATAGTCTGCTCTGCTGCTGGTCTGCTAGGCACATCTTCAGCATAAGTGATGAACAGTTGGTGAGCCTCACTCTGAACTCCAGCTGTGAGCTCATTGTAAGCGAGCATCCTACACAGGTCCAAAGTATGGAGCCTGCAATCAGCCTCCAAGGTCAGGTTGGTAAAGTATACCGGTAGGTTAATCATCAAGGTGAAACTCTGATATGACCTTTGGGAGGAACTTTGGGTGGGGGCAAAATATGACACTGTCCCTGAGGAACATCAGATAAGGAGACTCCACCAAGAGTGGCTGCAGCTCATTAATCCTTCCGGCTGATGTAACAGCCAAAAAGAAGGTCGTCTTCCACAACAGGTGTGACATCTCACACATGTGCATAGGTTCAAATGATTTGCCCATGAACATAGGTAGCTCCAGCAATATGTCCTATGGTGGTGTTAGTTCATGCAATGTAGCCCTACTGCTAGCTTTTGGCAGAAAGGAATCAAATGCTGGAGGAATAGGGGGAACCAGGCTGAACAGCATGGTTGAAACATTTAACCACTGAGAAGGAGACATTTACTCGGGTCAACAGTTGAAGGCTCAAGATTTAGTGCAGAATGCATGTTCTTTAACAAGGCCTGAAAAGCTGAATCCTCCTGAGGAACAGGAGAAGGGCCTGGGTCTGAAAAGTTCACGGTACAGAATGTGTCATCGTCAACACTCCTAGAGATAATGAATTGGGGTCAGACTCTCCCCGGAGGATCAGGCAGGAAGTGGATTACCACAGCCCCAATTCAGAACAAGGCCTTGGCAACACTGGTCCCAATTTAGGATGAGCTGGTGTCAAGGGTGGTACCATGGCTCAAACCAAAACTGGCACCAGGAGGTCTCCTGCCACAGAGGGTGGTGCCGGGGCTCGTGCCAGAATATGCGTCAGCCTGGTGCTGACCCCAATGCCAATAACCCAGCTGGCACCGAAGTCAATGGGAAAGGTACATCAGCTGGTACCATCACAGTAACACTGAATGGGGATCTGGACAGTGGGACAGGAGCTGGTGGCACTGTCATCAGCAAGGGCCCTGGGGCTGTTGCCAGAGCCAAATGTTCCACCTGGTTTGAAGGCCCCACCTGCAGCTCCAGTGCCACCAGCCCCAAAAGGCCAGGGACCAGTTCCACAGGCAGAAGCAAACAAGCCAGACACTGCACCCACTGCTCCATAAGAGCTGCCCAGTGGTGGAACTGTTCACCAGAGTCCCCACTAAGCGACACAGATGGACTCTGGGCCCGAGACTTCCACCACCCGTGAACTGAATCCCCCAGTGATGCAGACAGCGCCTGTGAGGGCCTTCTGCTCTGGGAGACCGAGTATCTTGTGGCAGACCTCGCACAGGGCAACCTCAAGTGGTACTGCTTCTTCCCCTTCGTGCAGGAAGAGGAAGAACTCAAGGCTGAGTGGTGCCACGACTGTGACTGGGATCGGGAATAGGCCTCCTTCTATTTGTGCTAAGGGAAGAATGTCCTTCCTCCGGGTCACAGGACTGCCCATGTTAAGAACTCTCCTCTGAAAGGGAAGTGAATAGGGCACAGCCCCCCCTGCTGGAGCAGCTTGCTTGAGGAGGCTGCCTATCGATGCCGTCCATGGCCATCGACCGTTGACTCGGCAGCTTTGGAGGGGGCATCACTTCCCCTACCCCTGCCTTTTTCGGACCATGGCCACTGAACTTGGCCTTAGGGTGCCAGGCTTTGTATTGCCATGGCTGGGGCTGCTGCCAAGGCTGCTGTGGCTGAGAGGCCTTAGGGTTCTTCTGGGACAAAGCCACAGAATCCAGTGTGACACTGGACTTCTCTATTCTGGTGAGATGTCCCTCCACCTCAGGGCCAAAAGAGGTCAGTGCCCAAGAAAGGGACAATGGCCAACTTGTGCTGAATATCTGCTATAAAGGTGGCGATCCTCTGCCAGGCCCTAAGACACATCGTGACAGCCACTGCCATGGTATGGGCACAGAAGTCGCCCATGTCCAAGGTTGTCTGGAGGTCGTGTTTAGTCAGCATTTGACTCGGGTCCTTGACCAACTTCACCAGCAACTACCTGTTGGCAGGGAGGTGAGAGAGGATTTTGTCCAGAGCTAACAATGGGGAGTGACCAAAATTTGCCATAAGGACAGCATAGCTGGCCTGATGCAGACACAAAGAGGAGGTGGCATAGACCTTTCTGGCCACATGGTCAGGCTTTTTTGATTCCTAGTTGGGAGGTTTGTCCAAGTCCCCTTGACCTCCAGGGCTGGTCCCAAGATGGCCTCAGCCATGGGAAAGGCAACCCCTGGGGAATCATCCTTGTGCAGAATATTCATAAAGAGGTATTTAGGCCTCTTCTGGACTGGCTCCAAAGACATATTCATGGACTCCAACATAAGGCAGAGGACAGCCCCAAGTGACACTGGCCCATGATCAGTGGACAATTCAGAAAGAAGCCCAGTCGAAGTTATGGGTCCTCAAAGACAACATTGGATGATCTTCCTGAGTCTTCTGAGGACTCCTACAAACCAGCCATTGACCATTTGCACATTGGATCACCTGTGTGTCTTCCAACTGGGTGATCTCCACACAGCCAACCTGGCAAGTTGACTGCAGCATAGGAATCCTTTGTCGGGGCTCCCACAAAGGGCTGTGGTAGAGAGACACATGCCATAGACATCTCCTGAGGGTGAACAGGCACGGGCATCAGTGGGTGCTGCCAGGTGACCAAAGGTCCAGGGGCAAAGCCCTACCCCATCCCATCTTGCTTCCAGAGGATCTATTCGTAATGTCTCCACATCCTGTGGTAGTGTCTCTCCTCACCCGAGGATGCAAAGCATCAACAGAGGCACCTCCCGTTCGCGCGAGATCGAGAGCATGAATGATGCCTCAACCTCAACCATCATTCTGAGGGCCGATGTCAAGGAGAAGCCTCTGGAGGGTTGATGTAAACCACATGCCGAGCCATACTGATGAGCTCCAGCTTATGAGGCATGACCACTGGTGGAGGCTGATCTCAAGTGGAACCAGTTGGGGACACCAGTCAGCCCACATTCTTCTGGGTGACGACTGGGAGAACTGGGGTCTGGGAGATTGACTTCTCATCAGTCTCCTGTGACAACTGGTTGACAGACTCAAGAAAGATCTTGACAGCCTACTCAACTGGTGTCGAGGTTGACAAGCCCAAGTGTGTTACCAAAGAGCTGTTGACCAAAGGAAACTCAACTTGACTCAATAAGTGTTTGACATGAGTTGAGTAGTCAGGGGAACAGAGGGAGCGAGAGGACCGTGATCTCTCCTGACCTCATGACAGGTGCTGGCAGTGCTTTTTTGCATTGGTGCACAGAGTGCTCTCTGAAGGCCTGGAGGGCCCCGCACAATTCTCAGAAGCCGTCTGAGAAGGATGCTCTGATGCTGGCACAAGGCCAATGAAGTTCTCACCGCAGTAGGCACCGCCTCCTCTTTCAAAGCCACCAGTTGAGCTGCCGACCCAGCAACAGCCGAGGCCTTCTTGCAGCTTTTAGGTCAAAGTTTACAGTCCCTATTGGCTGGCTAATCTAAGAGAAACCTGGCTACATGATCTTCCAGTGATGTTGGAAGCACTGCCTGACAAAGGCCACAGCCAGCCACATTATGCTATGATCCATAGCAGTAGATGCAGGACATGTAAGAGTCTGTGTTCGACATTATTTGTCAACTTGTGACGTAAAACCTGAAGCTGCGGGACAGCTTTGCTTCCTCTGTGTCCATCTTCCATCAAGTGAAGCAGAACTGGAGCGAAGGAGCATACTTTTGATCAAGGAATGCAATTCTAGAAAAAGGTTTTTGAAGAATAGTGCCAAAGTTCTAAGGTAAGCCTCTTACACTGCAAAGCTGCAAAGGAGGAGACCTGTACCTTCCAGCAGAAAGAAAGATCTGCTGTCACAGGGTGGAGCCAGAGGATATACAGCCAGTTGGTGGGAGGAGCTTAGCTTAAAGATGTTCGATGAATCAGCACTTCCAGAGGAATTGCTAGAGTGTGGCTAGTGAACTGTATCCATGCCCTTAGAAACAAGTGTATTTGGCTCTGCTTTATGAACTTTATAGACCAGAAGGAAGAGATTCCCTGTTTTGGACCTGCTTGCAAGAATTCATACCTAGAATGCCCCAAGTCCAATAGACCCTATTCACTGGTACCTGACCCATAGATGCAAGGATGATTAACATAAAATCCAGTATTCCTATTTTTCATTTTTATCTATAACTCCCTCTTCTGTTTTTCTGGTTTGCCTTCATGTTTCAGACATTAATTTCTTTTTAAATGGATTGTCCTGGAGAGTCAGGTGAATGAATGCCTCAGTCCCAGCAGGTTCACTAACCAACCAGAATCTTCTTTTTTCGGTGTGAGGGTTGGGTTACTATTTTATTTGGTGTAAGGTTTGGTTTACTATTTTTTACAGAATTACCCATGTTTCTTTTAATTGTTCCTGGGCTGGAAGGAAGCAGGTCCCTGCATGTTGAGGCACTGTATTCTGTTTGCTCTGAACTGTACTAAGGATGTCTGAACATATATGGTTCAAGCATTTCCAGCTGGCCCGGTAGTGCAGAGGGCTGGGGCTGGATTCTTACGGGTTCTGGAAAGACTAATGGACTGGGTTTGTTGGAGAGCCGGCATGGGGGTGAGAGACAGGATCGAGGCAGCGAAAGCAGCTCTCCTGGGCTGTCCCCAGTTCTGCTGCCATCGGGTGGAGATCGATGGTCAGCATTAGTGAGTGGGGGTAGCGGGCGTCCCAGCAACACACCGTGCACGGCCGGGACGGGCTGGGAGAAAATGGGTGAATAAATCAGGGCCATAAAAACTTAAAAAAAAAAAAAGGCTCAAGCATTTCTACTTTCTTTGATGACTATAGATGTACGCTATGTTTTTTGGCCTCCAATTTGGAGCCTTAATAAAAAATATAGTTCAAAAAAAGAAAATCGGATGACATTTTTGTCATATAGCTAGATTTCTGTGTACATGTAAGCAATAAAATAATTCACCACTTTGTGTTTGGCCACTGTGGTGACACAAATGGGGTACACAATGGCCCGACTCAAAATACGCACTTTATCTCCAAGTATGAGGGGGCAAGACCATAACTCACAAATAGTGAAGCAGCACGTTGTATGAAAGTCTTGTCGCCTCACAAATGGAGATAAACTGTATTTTGAGTCAAGCCATTGTGCATTTGATTTCTAAAACAGTTATAACATTTTTAAACCACCCTTTTCTGTGTTCAGATGTTACTGTTTTGATAGAATTTGAATTGCTGGCTTCAGCACTACTATAAGCCTAATATGATGTAGTCAGCACTATGATAGTGGCTCGATGATTGGTTCTGTTCCGTGTAAAGATCAAGGAAAATGCTTGTGACATATCTATACCTCTATCTGGAGGTAAGATGAATGTAACAACATATGGCTCCCCATCTGTTATGGTGCTGTAACTGGATCGAGGGATTCCAATGGCATTATAAACCTGAGAGTGAAGCTCGAAAAGTTTATACAGTTATTGGAATCATGAGATGGCATTACCAGCACCTTAACAGATAGGGAGCAATATGTTGTTTTTTTATGATACATGGCTCTCGTATCTGTAACTCCCCCACCCACCCCTCAAAAAATTAAATAAAATAGAAAATTTGGCACCTATTTCATCGACTGATTATTCCCCACAGGCCACAGATCCCAGCTGCTTTTATTTATTTATTTATTTATTTGCTTTTGTTAACTGGGTAGGCACACTAGACAGCCATGTGCCTATTTTCAGGTGCGACCCGGGAGAGTTACAGGTAAAACTTCATACAGCAACAATTGAGGAAGCATTAGAAATACATAGGAAGGTAGTTACAAGTAAATACTTCGTACATAAACAACAGAGGGAGCATAAGGAATACAGAGAAAGATAACAGGCAATTCAGTGCTGGCTCTAAAGCAAGGTAGGGATACATTGAGCAGTTGGGGAACAGAGAAGTGTATAAGAAATACAGGCAGTTACAGGGCTAGCTCTAGGGCAAAGTTGGCACAGAATTCATATAGAAATACACAGGCAGTTACAGGGCTAGCTCTAGGGCAAAGTTGGCACAGAATTCATACATATACGATTGAGGAGACAAGAAACATAACTAAATTAACAAGCAGTTCAAGGCTGACTCAAGGACAAGGTTGGCATAGTGCATTTAGAGTAGGATGAGACAGGCAAGATAAATCTCGGTGGTGCACGGGGGGTGCTCTGGGCAAGTGGTAAGTCCAGGAATCATGGCCAGATTCAGAAGGAGTAGTGCAAGTCACGCTGAGGCCCCCACCTTCCAGTCAGGTTGGCGAGGGCAGGGGAGTAGGTCTACGTTGAGCAGGAGCAAGGGAGGGAGGTTTCAGGAAGTTCCAGAGGGAGGCTTTGAAGCTTGGGTGGGAGGAGGAGGACCGAGTGAGCTCGGGTAGCGAGTTCCAGAGTTTGGGGGCATGAGGTGTGGAAGCTCGGTCCCCATGAGGATGCGTGTTCTAGGAACCAGGCGTTCCTGAGTTGATGTAGATCGAAGGTGGTAGGGTGTGGCCCAGGTTTAGGGAAGGGCCAGAGCTGGGGGTGCTAGAGCGGATGATGTTGTCAATGAAATTACCTGAAGGAAGGAGCGATGCTTCTCAGGGGGAAGCCACTCCAGGCGGCTGTATAGGTCACAACGATGAGTGAGGGGAGGGGCGGAAAGCGCGAAGTGGCAGACATTGTTGTAGGCCGTGTCCCATTTTGTGAGGCTGGATTTGGGAACAGGTGCAAAAGTTACTAGTCCGTAACAGAGTGATGGAAGGAGGACCCCCCAGCTAGGGCCAAGCGGGCGGCAGGGATAAGGCAGTTATTAGTGCGGTAGGCTAAGCCAAGCTTGCAATTAGTGGCCTTGCAAACATTGCGAATGTGAGAGGTGAGGTCCAACTGAGGATCTAAGGTGATGCCCAGGTACTTAGCAGAGGTTACCGTCTCAAGGGGCGAGCCGTCGACCCCATGGATCAGCAGGGGGGCAGGGCAGGATTTTATTTTGCTTAGGGACCCGAACAGCATGGATTTCGTTTGTTGAGATTGAGGGTGAGCCTGTGGTCACCCAGCCAAGTTGGATGCATTCAAAGTCATAGTTAAGATGTGAGTTTATTATGGAGATGTCCCGGGAGCTGGCCAGGAGGACGAGATCGTCGGCATACAAGGTGGTGTGGCCATGGGCAGTGACGGAAGGAAGGTCGTTGATAAATAGCGAGAATAGGGTTGGACAGAGGACGGATCCTTGAGGGACCCCACAGCGGACGGGTGCGAGGTTGGAGGATGTCCGACTGAAGTAGGTGAATTGCTGACGGTTGGAGAGATACCGCTGGTGCCCCACCAAATGCACACATTACCATGGAAACACGATTTCATCCACCTCCTTTCTCCTACTTTCTAGTTTCCACCAACAGTGCTGGTCAACATATGGAAATAAACTTAACAGCTTCAGTTTGAATGACTGAAACCGATCTTAATTTTGATGAGCCGTTGCAGCCCCCGCTCCTCCCAAACAGCAGTTCCAAGCTGGCAGCTGACTATGGGCCACTTAATTTGAAGTCATAATACCATCAGTCTAACTTCACAGTGATCGTTTTATGACTTACTGATGTCAGTACGATACTATTACAAAGTTTGGAGTACACTGCATTCCTGTGGATAAAATGACCAAACCATGTATTACAGAGTAATAAATTAATTCTTCAGGGAAAATTTGTCACCACAAGTGTTGTATAAATACAAATACCAGTGATGTGTTCTGAAGCAACAGGGGTGCAGCCAACTTGCCTCAGCAACTAAAGATGTCCATACAGCTAAGCACATCTGGACATGACATAATATGTTTTTACAATTTGAAAACAGTGAGAACTGAAAAGAAAAAACAAATAGTTTGAGACAGTTTTAAGCTGAATTGTCCAGGCACACAGAGATATGCAGACAAAACACAGCTATTCACAACTCAGCCAAGAAGATGACTCTTTTTTTTTTTCCCCAAGTGTGTAAGGAAAATAAGAAAATAATAGTACGACACAGGGGCTAATGCTAGGTTAGCACACCTCCTGTTGGATGCACCTCAACCTTCAATGGGGGGGTGTTAATTAAACAATAAGGCATACTGAGGCTGCATTGTGGTGGGATAACACACCACTTTGGGTACATTGAAGCACCAGGAACAGTCATTAGCCCACGACAAAACAGTCTGGGAGTGTCATACAGTGATTATGAAATGGGCCCCTACTTGAAAATAGGCTATTTATTTATTTTGTACTTTGTATTTATAGATTTTATGCATAGATACAGCATTCAACAACTCCTGTGCAGTACAGTTCTACGTGTGAAATCTGTCAGAAAATAGATATTCAGATAAGAGAGACACTGCAACATGCAGTCAAAGATTAGGGGGAACAGCCACATACAGTGAAAAACTTCTTTTATCAGTTGGCTATTGCTACCAATGCTCTTCATGGAACGCTCACATATTGAGTAGTATTCGATACTGTAAAACGGGCTATAATGCCCTTAAACAGTACACTCTTTATACAACAAGCTTAGTGATAATCTCCCAATTGGCTCCCTCAGACTCCGTATATGGTTTACAGACATTCTGTTTTTGCCTTCAGCCCACTCAATTAAATGCTATTGTAACAAATCCCTCCTGTTGAGTCTAGGTATAATTAACAAATGGCAGTAACTATCAAAATAGTAAACAAGAAACAGAAATATCCTTAATGTGTCCGAAATATCATTTATCTTCCTAAATGAAAACATCTAATGTCTCTTTTCTCTACCTTTTCAACAGTGTACTGACCATTTGGACTTGTGGACTGAGGAACCAAATATGTTATTGTGTGTAATATATCCAGTAAGAATTGTGACATTTTTATTTATTATGTTATAAAATGTATGTTTATTACACTTTTGGGTCTGTTGTTGAATTGGGTAATATTGCTTTAAATTTTCCCTTTAAAAAGAGGGAGACACTATCTGATGTCAGCCTTTGAGAAAGCCACGTGCGAAACGCGTCAGGTGACATCACTGGGAGTTGACCCTCAGCGCTTGCTCTTTGCTTGTGGATACCCAGCCAAATTGTTTCCAAACTTTTGGCGTTTTCTGGTGCCTTTTGGATTTAATGACTTTTATGGATTAATGAATGGACTTTATGCACAAGGAACTTTATGAGTTCTACCTCGGAGGGATTGTACAGCTCTCTGGGACATTTTAAAAGTGAGTTTGCACTTTTGTAATAAACTATTAAAGACACTGTGAACACGTCTATTCTTACGGCTGGTTTTTCCACTTAAAGGAGGCAGAGTGACAAAATTGTCCAAGTTTTAAAAGTAGGTACTGGTTTTCCCCTTTGCTTTTGCTTCATTTTTCTAAACCATGCACTGCTTGTTTCCCTAGTGCAGTCCGTTCCACTTGCTTTACACTAAACGAAAACAGCCTACATATTGGAATCCATTTAACTTAGCTCCATCAACTACCTAACATCAAAAATAAAATTACAGTTCCACTCTAGGTAAATTTGAATTTGTTAATGTTATTAAATATGACCTTAATGTCCAACTCACAGAATAGTTCAGGTATCTCCTAATTCAGAATCTGATGAGGAGTCGCCCTCTCAAGCAGCCCTTTCGATCGCCAATTTTTGCACCAGCTTTGCGGCCTCTTTAGGATCCGTATAAATATACACCTTCTTGCTGACTGCAACAAGTAGGCGAGCAGGCATCAACAGATTATTTGGGACCTCCATCAATCGAAGTTGCCTCCTAATGGCATCAAATCCTTTCTGCTTCATCCGGGTAGTGTAGGAAAGGTCGGGGAAAAACAGGACTCTGGAGCCCTCTACCTCTACCATTTAGCTCGTGCTGCCCGTAGGATCTGGTCTCACACTGCCACAGAGGTAGTTATTAACATCACGGTCCTGGCACCATCTGGGGAGACATTTGGTCTCCGGATATTCACTCGGTAGGCTCTTACAATCAGTCCTTGCACTTCTATGCCCAGGGTCTCCGACAGCCAACCAACCAAGTAGCCAGGCAAATCCTCTCATTCTAATCCCTCCGGTAGTCCTATTATCCTGATGTTAGCAGCCCGAGTCAGATGCCCCAAATGTTCCAGTCTGGATTTAATCAGATTTTGCTCTCTCACACACGTTGCTGCCATTGCTTGGGCCTGTTCCACGGACCGCTCTGCTGTTTGTGCTGTGTCCACCAATCCCTCCAGCTTTTGTTCGACCTGGACCATTCGGGTGTGGTATGTGTCCATTTTCTGGTCCATAAGCTGAACCATTTTGGTCAGATTTAGTATTGCAGACTGCAGAGTCTCCAGTGTCACAGGGCCAGGCTCCCCTACTCCCTCAGCAGAAGCAGGCAAGTTCCCAGGCGTGGGTGGTGGTTTGGAGGCCCAGCCATGAGGGGTAAAGAAATTAGCTTTCTATTCCATATTTTTCTGCCCATGTTGACAAATTCAGTATGCCCGGATAGCTGTATACCTCAGGAGACCCAAACTGGCAGATTTCAAAGTCCACGCTCAGCAGAAATATATAAAAAAATATTACAACTGGACGCTGAATCAGAAGCTCTTTGGAAGTGCGTCTCAACAGCTAGGTAGCTAGCCACGCCCCAAAAATAGGCTACTTAAAAAAAAATATTTTTTGATTAAATGCAAGAAACATTTAAAAAATGTGCAAAGTTTAAAAAGTCAAAAAGAAAACTAGACCGGTTTGTACACTGTAGTTTTGCCATCTTGCCATTAGGTGGCACCAATGCTGCATATAAGCAACCCCCCCAATTACATTAATGGCAATAATAAGGGCAAAGAGAAGGCAGGCATGGCATTAAGTGCATGATGTCAGCCTGAGGCACACTGGGTTGTTTTTGCCACCGGTGCATGTTTTAGCGCTACCCACCCTTGGTTGGATAAAGAAGAGTGGCATCGGGCCGGAGTCGAGCGGGCTGCATTTATCATCAGTGACTGCTAGTTTTAAGAGGAGGCCATAACTTGTGTGCCAAGTTTCAAAAATACAACAATAGAATGACTGTTGGCAGTGGTTTACTTAAAGAGCTAACTACCACCTCAAAGAAAACTTTCAAAAACATAATAATTAGGTACAATTTTGCTTGTAATTCATTTATACCTTGTAGATTTCTCCTCCCCATAATTTATTACCAAAGACATTTGTATGAGTATGCGATTGATGTCCCTTAGATTCATTTTGAGTTCATCTGCCTCTATGGCTTGCTCTCTACTTCAAGTCATAAACCTCTGTTGTGACATCACAATCTGTTGCCATGGAAGTAACTGTGAGGTCACAAGCACTGCTCTGTGACTTCAGGTAGGGAGAAGGCAGCAGGAATAGATTAACTTTTCAGGAGCAAATATCCTGTTTTCATGCAAATTACCTCAAAACTAAATAATATGTCTCTTTGACCATGCCTGTACTATGCTGTTTATCTATCTCCTGATGCTACCTATGTGCCTGATGATGTTGTATGTACCCCTATTCGCCTGCTTTTGATGTACTGTCTCGTGTTGATACTCTGGGATGTCTATAGACATCTGCTGCCCCTGCCAGTATTAAAAGCTGCTAACTACCTCCAGATGTATTTTATGTGCCTGATGCTATTGTTATGTGCCTTGTATTTGCCTGATGTTCATGTTTGTGCCTTGTGATCCTCCCAGGTCATACCTGAAATTAGGCATTTGGCTGTCTAGTGTGCTTACCTGATTAACAAAAGCAAATAAATAGGGAGAAGGGATACAGAATTAACGGGAAATACAAGCTGGACAGTGCCTAAATATTATGTTTTGTTAAAGTTCTTCTGAACAGGTCACCAGCTCTTTAATAGGCCCAATTAGGGCCATGTGGAACAGGACAATGCTGAGGCTGCATTTGGCAACACTTAAAAGGGAACAGTCAGTGTAATGGTCCCACACACAAAAGTGTGGGGCTAGTCCCAATTTGCACTTTGTATGCAAAAACATGTTGGCTTACTTACTGTTTACTGTATAACAGTAGACTGTATCAGACTTATTTTGCTCAGTTCTAGACTGACATCTTCTGTTACTACAAATCCCAGAATCCCCTTCAGCTGCCATCAAAGCAGTAGGCAGCAGTGAGAGATTCAATAGCCTGTAGTGCATATTAGTAGGGATGTAGGTTTGTCATGGATGAGGTTTTAATAACTCATTGTTTGTTCGTGAAATCATTAGTAAACAGTAGTAAATGTTGTGGCACTGTCATCATTGCTACATTCTGATGACACTAGTGAAAGTCATGGAAGTCCTGAATAAAGATCAAACTCCATGGAATCAATGACGTGTATGACTGCCATGACAAACTTACATCCCTACTTAGAGCTTTTATCATCTCCCAATCAAATGTTTTTCACAGTTTGCTTTTCTTGAGGGGCCAAGTACAGTCCTCTGTGACTGTACTTGGCCCAGGGAAGACAGTGGGACCAGCAAACAAAAGAGCAGAGCTTATAAAAGCTCTAACATGCACTTCAGTCAGGTGAGTAAAGTCACTGTTGGAATTAAGCCGCAGCCTGCTGGGGTGGAACCCCGGTAATTAATCAAGGAGCCCTGGTAGCTATGAAAAATAAATCTGTGCACTAGGGCCAAGGTTTTGACCCCGGTACCACTTCCTTCACTAGAAATTTGCAAGTTAACCCCTCAGACCTAAAAACAGTAACTTTTGAGAAAGGAATCTATGCAAGGCTATTACTGCAATGGGAAGCACGACATTAATGGGTTAAGGTCCTAGAAAAAAGTTAAATGCATCATTAAGTAACACCCATACAAGATGTTTGTGAATCCTGTAAAGAAACAATTGATGTCCCACTTCTCTAGAACTGACACCAATACCAAAGATAAAACAGACACTCTGTGTCTGACAACAGACTGGAGATTTATTATTTTAAAGAAGGAAGGTCACAGGTGCAGTTAATTAAGAGGACACATTTCAGTACTATCAGACTGGAATACGACATGTTGCTCCTCGGTTCTCTTTCGTTTGACTCTTAGGAGGAGGGGAAAAGAATGATGGCTCTGAGTTAGAAGGGTCAGGAATTACCTCTCAAAGACAGAACAGCACTGTTAGAAGCTTGAGTTGCCAGGAAAACTGCCACCACAGTTTTTCAACTTTGAAAGTACCAAACACAAACTGTTGGTGGTGTGTCACAAGGACACCTTTCTGGAGAAAGACACTATTCCGTCTGTCCTGTGGAAGAAGGCAAAAGTTTGCTGATCTAGTAAGTGTACTCTAGCTACCAGCCTGTGGGCACCAGAGAGACTTTGTGAGAAAACTCAAGTAAATGGAGTCCACTCCAACGAAAGGGGGGTTACTTGTAGGGTACCACAGGGTTCAGTACTGGGACTGGTCCACTTTAATGTCTTTATAGGTGACACTGCAGAGGGACTGGAAGGTAAGGTATGCCTCTTTGCAGATGACACAAAGATCTGCAGCAAGGTTGATGCACAAGAGGAGGTGGAAAGGATGAGAAAGGACTTGGCAAGGTTGGAGGAATGGTCAAAAGTATGGCAGCTTAGATTCAATGTGAAGAAATGCAAGTAATGCACCTGGGAAACAAAAACCCCAGGGGAAGAGTACACAATGTGGAGGGAGGTACTGACAACAACAAAACTGGAAAGGGACCTGGGGGTAGTCATATCACATGACAAAGGTAGGCAAGCAATGTGAGAAGGCAGTGAGGAGGGCTGGGGGGATACTGGGATGCATAGAGAGAGGCACCACCAGTAGAAAATCGGAAGTTGTTATCCCTCTGTAAGGACAGTTGGTGAGACCCTATCTGGAATACTACATGCAGGTCTGGAGACCTCATCTCTGCAAGGACATACACAGGATGGAGGCAGTCCAGAGGAGGGTAACTAAAATGGTGCAGGGTCTGCACCAGAAGCCATATGAAGAGAGACTAAAGGAGCTTAATATGTATACCCTCGAGGAAAGGAGGGAGAGGGGGGGACATGGCAGAAACATGTAAGTACCTCAAGGGAATCAATAAAGTCCAAAAGGGTAGCATCTTTCAAAAAAAAGAGATGTACAAGAACAAGGGGGCACAATCTGAAGATAGAGGGGGGATGGTGTGGGGGCAATGTAAGGAAGTATGTTTTCAAAGAGAGGATCGTAGATGCATGGAACAGCCTTCCTGAGGAGGCTGTGGGGTCAATTCAAGAATGCACGAGACAGACAGACATAAAGCAATTCTTGTGGAGAGTAGGAGGAAATAGTCTGTTGGCTAACTAGGATCTGCAACTTATCCAATAGGTAGCAAAATGGGCAGACTGGGTGGGCCAAGCAGTCCTTATCTGCTGTCAAAAGTCTATGTTTCTATGTAACTTGCAGGTGATCCATGGAATGTCAGTAGAAGAGAAGCAAAAGAATTCATTTTGATATTATAACTATTCTCCTAATGTTCTGTTGCTTTACTTTTGATAGGCCTGTGATGGTTGGTTACTATTTTTGAGAACTTTTATGTGATATATTTAGTACTCTTTGGAAGTGAAAGGATAATTAGAGCTACCCAAACCAGGTACATTGAAGATTCATACAGGTATAGCACATTAATGAACCTTGGGCCAGATTTTCAAAAATTGAATAACTGTGCATGTGCTCATACAAAGTTGCAATTTGGCATGCACACAATGTTCAAAAAGACTGTTTTTTTGCAACCTTTTCCACAATTTAGAGCAGCTTGCACAGATTTATTTTACATGGCTGTGCAAAAATGCTACATCTACATCTGGTAGTACTAAAAATAGCATTTTTTGTGCATATTACACTTGGGCAAAAACAGTCAACCTTACCAATACACAAACAAAATGCTGAAAATGACATTTTCAGTTGTGTAAGGTTTTTCTCTGAGTCAGCAAGTTGCACATGGGGACTTAGACAATGGGCCATGCCATGCCCTTTGAAAATAAGACCCTGCCCCCAGCTCTCAGCTGAGAGATTATATTTTTTCCCCAAGTTGATAGGGTACTGTACTTGTTTTAGAAAATCACTTTATATTATGCCGGCCATCCTCCAAAGGGAGCCCTCAGCCCTGTCCCCCGGCATCCATCATCCAGCACTGGCCTGTACTCCCACGGTTTGGCCCCGACCCGAGGGGTTCCCAACCCCACTGGAGACCCGGATCAGTGTGGCCACACCGTGGCTGTGCGGGCAGACCCACTGCAAGGCGTCCTCCATCATTCGCTGTGGCATCTTCTGTTTTTCCTGGTTTTCTCCCCAGGAGTTGAGGTGTGCAATTATGCCTGCATAGAGGAGCATGCTCCCTTCAAGCATCTGCCCCAACTCCTCCCAATTCTACAGAGTCAGCGCTCTGTCCCCCAGCCTCTGCTAGAGAGCAGGCAAGTGCTGATGACCCCCCTTCCCAGAAAAGGAGAGTACTCCATTGGACGCTCAATCTTTCTGCTCCCCTGCTGACCCCCAGTGGCCCGTGCTCATTCCTGAACACGGGTCACCAGTGTAGCGTGAGGTAAGGTGCCCAGTGCCCCAGCCCTCAGCACCACCAGGCCGGCATGGCTATACTCATTTACAGAAGTGTCACCATGATTATAGGAGGTATGGTGGGGCAGTTTTAAGTGAACAGCAGACAGACAAGATAAGACAAACTGTGTTCATTGCAGATGCTTGTCGTTTATGTTGGTGTTTCTTTGATGACCATGAAAACTCCCCTCCTATCCCCAGCAGTTTGACAGAGAACTCCCCGCTTCTTACCAGGCAACTGATAAAATTAAGGTTGTGGCTCCACCTGAAGACTTTATGTGTGTGTATGCCAGTGGAACACTGAAGAATTTTTAATTCTTGTATTCCATGTCACCATTCCATCTGTGTGTGTGGGGGGGGGCATTCTACTACTGAAATAATGCAGAGCTTTGAGTTCTTCTATTCCATGGTGAACAATCACAAAGTGTACTGAATATGAAGAAAGACAGGTGAATGACAGGTGAAAAACATTTGTGGAGGGACTATTTTGAATTATTTAGCAACATTTTATTATAATTTTTGTGGGTTTGAAAACTTTTACAGAGTCTTTGTCTTTTAAAAGTTGCCTCTGGGCCCATTTTACTTTGCAATGTGCCTTACAATGCCCTTGACCATGGGGTAAATGCAGTGCAACCAATGCCTTGCTGTGCCGTATTGTTTAAGTATGATGAGAGTTGTAGAGAGAGAAACACTGAAATGACAGCTCTGCTCCTGTGCTGTTTCACTGTTATGATTCAACACAGCTTGTTTCAGACAGCTGATGGTCACCAGGAGCTCTGTCACTATTGCAGAGGCTTTTTATGCGCTTGCACGCATGTGCAAGAAACATAGTGCCATCATCTGAGTTTTCGGAGGTGTGTCAGCCCCTCTTCCAATGCAGTCAATGTGTTTGCAGGCACAGCCCCAGTTCCCCAATGAGTGCTGCAGCTGTCTATGACAGCTCCAAAATGCAGTGGCATACAGTTGAAAGAGAGAGCTCTGCTTCAGTGAGCAGAGCTCTCCCCCACTCACACACATCGCATTGCACATGTGCATGCTGATCGCTCCCCCCCACGCACACTGCCCTATGGCGATGTGTGGCCCAATCCCCTTCGGCTCCACCCCTCCCCAACAGCTGTCCAGGTGCCACGCTGGGAGCCCACCCAGCGTGGCAACAACTGTTCATAACCCGGTAGTGCCCAATCCCCGTCGTCTCCAAGGCTACTTTAGCTCGGTGCCGCTGGGCCCACCCAGCGTGGCAAATCCTATTTCGGCCGGCGGGTGCCCAATCCCCGTCGGCTCAACGTCCCAAACAGCTTTTCATGCTGCCACGCTGGAACCCACCCCAGCATGGCAAATGTCCAGCGTCCTCTTAAAAAACAAAAACCTGTGAATAAAAAAGCGGTCCCTCATAGTCTCCCTGCCCCGCTCCCACAACCCGCACCCACCCACTGAGCACCCTGCCTCACCACACCCCCCTCACCCCATACTTACCTCCGGAGCTGGGTGCGACAATCATCGGTGGACCGGGAACACGTCTGCACTCTTCAAAGCCGACCAGGAACTGAGGAAATGCCGGTAAGCTGTATAATGGGATAGATAGGGTTTTTTCAACTTTGTTAAATATCTCGGGCATTTTGGGGAATTTTGGCCCCAAATTTTCAACAATCATGAATTCTTGCACTGTCATGGCGTTAATCGGGCGCGAAGGGTGATTTTGCGGTCTCTGCGCGAAATCACCTTTCGGGACCGATTAACAAAACGACACTGCCAGTGTTCATAAGGTGGGCTCTCAAAAAGCCTATGTTGAAAATTTAGCGAAACAATTCCTAAAAATGACTGTTTTAAGAGCGTGCGTTTTGCAGTTCCTACGCACGCTTGTAAGTTTGAGAATTTTCAATATTTTCACTCCAGATTTTCAACATTGCCATTTTACCACACCTCCTTATGAGCAGTGCAGCTGTAATTTTTCACATCTTGCCCAAAACGTGTTTCCGCCCATGTAGCGCATAATGGCGCAGTCGGTGTGCAAACTCAATGTATGGGACACATTAAGAAAATCACAGTGACACTGTTCATGAGCAGAGGTCTTAAAATGGCTATGTTGAAAATTTGATGAAAAATTCCTAAAATGACTGTTTCACGAGCGCATGCTATGCGCAGTTCCTACGCACACCGTAAGTTCGCTGAATTTTCATTATTTTCGCCCCAGATTTTCTAACATTGCCATTTTACCACACTCCTTATGAGCAGTGCAGCTGTAATTTTTCACATCTTGCCCAAACGTGTTTCTGCCCATGTAGCGCACAATGGCGCAGTCGGTGTGCGAACTCAATGTATGGGACACATTAAGAAAATCACAGTGACACTGTTCATGAGCAGAGGTCTTAAAATGGCTATGTTGAAAATTTGATGAAAAAATTCCTAAAAATGACTGTTTCACGAGCGTGCGTTGCGCAGTTCCTACGCACGCTCATAAGTTCGCGAATTTTCAATATTTGCACTCCAATGACTTCCAAATACCTAAACAGCACATAGAAGCAAGCAACATTCGGCATTGACAAATGCTTGTTTCTTGTGCAGTGCATGTATGCCACTGTAGCAGGCCTGTTTAGTTCTGAGCCTTGGCAGAAGCAGCTAAAGAAGCAGCACAGTATGTCAGACAGTCTGTTGAACATCTATACTTGCTCCCAGAGTCCTTGTTGTGTTTTGTAACTGTTACTGTTTTCATTTTTGCCAGTCACCTGTGGATTCAGTGCTGACTGATATGAGGTGTATTTCTCTGCACCTGGTATTTGCTTCTACAGTTCTTATTGTTCTGCATTTATTGCACCTTGCTAGACTGCACTGTTCTCCACCACCTCCCTACCCTCAAATAAATAAGTAAATATATAAATGAATAACTAAATGTGCATTGTTGCTTTTTTTCCTTTTGTCTTGGAACCCCATTGTTTCCCTCTCCCAGACTGCACCAAGAAATGAGCTTTGGCTCAGTGTTCCTTTCCCAGTTATGCCATGCTCAAATACATAGTTTTTAGAAAATGCATTAGAAGCCATGTAACACAAGGCTTTACACAGTATGCATATTTCTACTAAGAAAACATGGGCTACACAAAGTAAGGAATGGTGTTTAGTGCAGTGTGCCTTCTATCTGACCCATTGGTGTGCATTACGCATCAATTTGAAACAGCCACAGATGGTCCCTGATCCAAAATGTTTAGGACCCTGGTACCTCTGGAAGTATAATTCCAACACCGAGTAAAGTAAAGCAACATGTTTTGCACGTAAAGTGTACACTGGGACCAGCCCTACACTTGAATCTGGGGCATGTTGTGCTGACTGTCCCCTTTAAATTGAGATGTACAACTGAAAGCTCATTGTGGGGTGCAGAGATCTGTAGAACGCAGGACTGGAGAGTGACACTATCTACAGCGGCTGCAATGACAGCAGAGTGCCAGATGGAGCAAGCATATGGATGCTGATGCAGACATGTTTGATGTGGGCATCTGTAGCTCTGCAACTCAGTGGATGGCTCTGGAGGCGAGTGCTGAGCTTTTTTAACTGGAGCCACTTTCAGGCAGGCTGCTGTGTTGGGATAACGGCCTGGCTGAAATTACCTCTCAGCCAATCAGGACTCAAAATGTTTTTTAATCTATTTCATTATCCAGTTTATAACCTGTTTCAGTGTATGTTAATTAAGCAATAGTACACAACAGGATATGGTATATCATGAGATACTGTCACAATGAGTGCATTGTACGGCATGAGGCAACACTAAGTGTATTCACCACACAAGAAGTGATGGTATTAAAAATTAGCCTTTGGGGTCCATAGTCATTTTATTGTACATTTATGGGGCCAGTTGGAGGGCCTCTTATGGATACAAGAGTGTCGGCTCATGCATTCTGTCATCCTAAGGACACAAGATCCAGCACTACTAGATCAACAAGAGGCATGCCAACCTGAACCTTAAAATGATTACAGATCAGGTAACTTTTTTTAAATGACAATTTTTTCTTAATGTTGACACTGTGAGTGGTCACAAGAAGCACATTACAAGGGTTAAGCATATGACACACACTTACAAAAATAAGAGTACATCACGCGTAACTGAAGGAAGCATGTGATTGGTTGGGAACATCACATGATGCGTCCATGCTTTATAATGATCAAACACAATTACATGCCAAATCCAAATTCAAGCAACCCCCAACCTAAACAAAAAGCCTTTCGCTGACAAAAAAATATTAAATTATTCCAAAATGCAAACAAGAAACAAATATTACAGACCCACACTCCAAACAGTTCAACTAGAAATAGACACCCTTCACCCCAACCTAAAAAACAATGACCCCCACCTGCACCTTCAAGAACAAAGTAGAAAACTGACTGAGTATGCCAAAACACTCCATCATGTCAGAGGTGTATCCATATCTCAGAAGCTAGATCAGGCTTGGTGCACAGTCAGATGGGAGGTCTCCAATGACCACCAGGTGCTGAAGGAAGTGGTGGTGTTATCTCTGCAGGGGGCCCAAGTAACCACACCAATGCCTCTGCATGATGATAGGAGGACACTGCTGTCATGACGTGCCATCTTTCAGGTGAAGTGTTAATCCGAGATCCTGTCTGCTTGCTCAGGTGGATGTTAAAGATCCCATGGCACTTTTTGAAAGAGTTGGGGAATTTTGCTGGTGTCTTGGTCAATCCTATTTACTAATCAACCAACAGTTCAAATTGGTTCAGTGTTGGGGGTGTCAGAGAGCCAGCTTCTAGACCGGACGCATCTTAGAGGAGCTCCTGCACAGCTGCCTAAATAATTCAATTTAACTTATATTTTAAGATGAGTTAACTCTTTTTGGTGGTGACCAGTGGTTTCCTGAGCTCAAGAGCAAGCGGTGGACCCCAAATTTTGCAGGATGGGATGCCAACCCCCCAAATTGCTGGGTCTCCAAGTCTGCTGCGCCACAATCTGGTCAGAACAGAAGTGGCAGTTCTCAGTCTGGAAGCCTTCAGATCAACTAGACATCGGTGACTCCGTGGAATACAGTCTTGGAGTCCATTAAGGCTATGGATGCAAAAATCGAGAAAACACTGACTAATCTAGAGTTGCATGATGTGGCTATTTAAAAAACTACACGCGTCAGTCTCTGAGGCCAAGGAAAGGAGCCTTTCAACTCAAGCAACAGTAGCAGCCCTGACGAAAGAGAATATAGCCATCAGAAGTTGCCTAGAAAATTTGGAGAACGAACTGAGAGCTAGCAATTTACAGGGTGGCAGGCATCCCAGAGGGTGCTGAGGGCACTAACCTGCTGCTTTTCGTGAAGGACTGGATGGCTGAACGCAAGGACCTTCTGGAGGATTTCAACTGGGCCCAGCTGAGAAGAGTTTATAAGGTGACTCCAAGGGAGAGGCAGGCTTCTAATAATCAGCTCCGGACTGTGATCCTTAAGGCTATGGGCCAAGAGGTCAGGGATGTGCTACTGTCTGCTGCGAGAGCAGCTTCTCCACTATATATTCAGGAGCAAGATGTGAAGTTTTTCCTGATTTGTCTGTTCAGACACGGGCCAGATGGAAGCAGTATGACGCTGTCTGGCAGCATCTTAGAGCCTTGGGAATAGCCCATTCTTTTCTTTTACCTACCAGTGTCAGAATTACTTATGATGGGAAATCCTGGCAGTTCCTAGATCCTAAGGATGCAGGCTGCCGGTTGGAATGGATGGAGGCAGAATTTGAGGCTCGATCCATGGCCAATCCTCAGGAAAGGGACTCGGATCAAAAGGAGGACTGAGACTGGCTAATTTAAACTGTAAGTTAACTGCTCTTTGTCATGAATAATATGCTGGGACTGTTTTAATTATAAACTATTTTTTTCTTTATAGAGGCATAGATTCTGAGCCTTTTATAAATGATCATTACTATGTATTTCAGTGTACTTCTATATTTTTTACATTATTGTAATCAGCTCAGATATTGCTTGAATGGGTTTCTGGGCTTCCTGTTTGGTAGATCCCAGTTATTTTTTGTAAGATTTTGCCCCTGGTGTTTGTGTATTCCCAGCACTGCTTACATGTTTCCTTATTGTATAAGAGGCTATGGTCACCGTTACAGTTGTGTTATGTGTTATAATTTATGTGCGAGTTTGAGCTTATCCAAGGTAGTTTCATCGGTTCATGGGAGTTTTACAAATTCAACAGGCCGAGGCCCTTTAAAGAACTTGCCACCCATATAATCATGGGTGGAAATCGTATTTTTCCCCCCATGTGTTGATCAAGTCTGGTTTTGAGAATGTTAATATTTGCACTTGGGACTACCCGTGATGGTAGACTATTCCATATTCTCTAACCCTCTGTTTGGGAGTTTCCTGTGCTGACCAGGGATCATCTCAGTTGCCTTTTTTCCTTTATTGTAAAATTCATCCTATGTAGTAGAGGTATAGCACTCTGGTTAGTGCTAAGTTTTGATATACCGTCACTTCTCCCTAAAGGACACCATCCTAGTCATGAAGCAGCTGGCATTATAGGGACTTTTCTATTAAGACTATACATCTTATAATTACAGGATCCCACCAGGTCATACTGTAGCAGATTGCAGGGATGTATGCTATATTCTCTCCATTAATCCTTTTGACGGCAGTAACTGCTTGTTCTATATTTTGTTGTCCTACATTAGATGATGGCTTCTGTGTTATTTATTTGCCAAAATGACAATTAACAGAAAGTACAAATAAAAATGGTTCAGTAACAAACAGTAGTATTTCCTATATCCCCCCCCCCTCCATCCCCAATCCCTCCTGGAAGAGGCTGAAACCAGAAAAATATTGCCTAGACCTCTTTCCCATTCAACAAAAACAAACAAACAAACAGAGATTCCAGTGTAGAACACTGTGAAAAATGTAATTTTGATATACAGTACGAGATTGCACCATTTTTATGTGGGACACAGGAATTCTGAAAAAGCATCCTCCTTTAGTACATTCTGAGTCACCTCAGAGAAACTGCATCTACTTTTCTCTCTTACTCATGACTGTGCATCAGTTGTCATTATAGGACACTTACTCTCAGATTTCTTGCTCAAATCGGTCGTCTCATTCTGAAGCTTCACACTGTAACTCAGAGTGTCTTTACTGACATCCTCTAGGGATCCTTCTGACTGAATAACCTGAAACCAGAAGGAAATAAGATGATAACTTGAAGAGGCAGAAACTCAGACAGCTCGAAGAGACACCGACATTAACACAGCAATAAGGCAAACTGCTCTACCAGCAAAGCTACAATCTTGGTCTTGCACATGTTCTTTGTCCAGGAATAAATAGAGGATATACACTGGCCGGTGTTCAAATATGCCATTTATTTCCATGAGTGAGGGGACGGGATTATAACTCACGAGTGGCAAACCCCTGAGTGAGTTATGAAAGTCCTACCCCTCATGAATGGAAATGAATGGCATATTTGAACACAAGCCATTATATGTTCTGTGTATACAATGTCTATTCAGTGTGCCAACTCAGATTCTTTGTGGGATTGGCAGAATGGGATGTCAAGTCGCATGTAACATAGGCATGTGAAAAATAAATAATGTTATTTACCCATTGGGAAAATAACATAATTTATCTTTCACTTGGGTTGGAATCTTGGGAGATAATGCATAGTGGAATCCCAACATACACTGTAAACGCTGCAATATTCAATGTACTGTCTAATCTTCAAGCTACTGAAATTTACTACTCCCCTAGCCTTACTGGAATATTCAAGCTTAGGTAACATACAAGGCTCCTGAAATGCACTGCTAGCCTATTACGGGAAATCACAAGGGTACTGACAACATCTGGTAGAAGACCCATCTAATTCATTGCCCCCACTTTATGGAACTCACTACCCTATGAGGTTCTTTTTTTTTTTTTGCTCCCTCCTTCCCCCTAGCCAACCACTCCTTTGGGTCGCCTGAGCCCTCAGTCTGCTCGCCGGCCCCGATACCGGCAGACACCTCACATAGCGTCTCCCTGGATAACCCAGCGTATCCCTTTGCCGGACAGGTCTCCCTCCTCCGAGGGGAAAGGCACCAATGGGGGTGGCCAGAGCACTCTGCAATTGGCCCGGGTGTTGCTGAGGTGGAGTCGGTCATCCAGGGCTTGGCGACAGCTGGCAACCTTCATCTGGTGGGCCAGGGAGCTGTTTCCTGGTTTTCTCCATGGGGAGAGTGGCATGCCACAGATGTCAAGGTGAATGTAGACATCCACCACTCCCCAGTCAACTGGGCCCTAATGTCCTGCTGTGCTCCCGGCCTCCACCAGTGGCCAGCAGGCACTGGGCCACACCCTCACCCTCCCACCGGAGAAGGCGAGCCATCGCTGGATGCTCCATCCTCCTCTCCCCGGATAGCATTCCAGTGACCCGGGTCCATTCCTGAACCTGGGTCATCAGCGTTGCAGATGGAAATCCAACCACTGTGCCAACAGGCTGGCCCTACGAGGTTCTTAGTTGCCCCACTCTTGCACAGTTCAAAAACAGGCTCAAAAACTTCATATGTGGGATGAACAACTACTAGTGCAAACATTGACCAGTTGCATCTTTGTTCAAAGTATATATATCTCTCTCTCTCTCTCTGGATGTCCATCATCCCCCTGACAGATCCTGGACATCTCCAAATGCCTTCATTATGTGCTATGCAGTACTGTAATTTGTGATCCTGATACGTGCCTCTGAATGTATGTTTCATGATGCTCCTCTCTGTAACTAGTCTGTTTTACCTTATTTATTTAGTTGTTTAACCAGGTATAGCACACTAAGCTGAAAGCTTTTTTACAGGAGCAACCTGGGAGCACAAAGAGGTTAAGTGACTTGCTCAGGGTCACACAGTATGCAAGTGGAAGCTGTGGGATTCAAACCCAGGTCTGGTCTGCTGGATGTCACCAGATTTGCAGCTCAGAGCCTTAGACCACTGCGCTATACCTTATGATTACTCCTCTTAATATTTAGTTTCTTAAGCAATGTCTATTCTGTAAATGTTGTGTATTTTTTTAATGTAGATACATAGATGTTGTCAGCAGATAAGGGTCTTGTGGCCCATCCAGTCTGCCCTATCCCTCTTTCTAATGTTTAAGGTACCCTAGATGCTACAATATATGTAAATTCCTGTTCACCCCTGAAAAATGGATGGTTATTTCTCAATGGGCCTACCCAGTCATCAAAATTCAAATAAGTAAATACATACATACACAGACAAACTAAACACTGAGCTAATGCAGCATGATGGAGTACTGGGCCTACATGACTTGCAGGCAAACACCATATGATATTTATTATCTGTCACTGGCCTTACCACCAGAGCCTTCTCAAATCACAAAGCAGGGGCTCACAGGCCCAGCTTCGTTCTGCTATTCATAGTGTATGATATGACAGCACTCACAATCACACTCACCATGTCCCATGCATCTGCTGCAGTCCTGTTGGCACTGATGGACAAATGTTCTGCTTTCTCGATCAGGAAGTGAATATTAGAATGAACATGGACTGCACTTGTGGCATTCAGAGAGATATTTCGCACATCTAGAAGAGCACTAGAACAAATAATACAGGGCTGATTAGATACTTAGAACCACCTCCCCTCCCATAAAAAGAGGAACCACTGGGAGTAGGGATCAAGTACCACATGCATAAAAGACCTTTCCCCCTATTCTGTTATTTTTTCTTCCCTCTCACTCTCTCTTTCTTTTCTGTGTCTTCCCCCAGATGTCAATTATTGTTTTTGTTCACCAGGTAAGTGCACTAGGCATAAAGATGACATTTCAGGAACTTCCTTGAAGAGTACAAAACAATGAAAACAGTGGCAATATATTAACAAAACAATTGTAATACAACAATGAAAGACAGGGTAACATGATCATAGTTGATAAAATTGATAATTACTACAACACCTAGCATAGCAGTAGCTGCAGTATGACCAAGACCTAGCTACAATACACAGTAAATGTGGTGACAACCTCAGTCACAAGAGGTAGAGGACAGCAGCAGTACCTAAAGTGGACAGTGCAATACAAAATCATTCTACAAATGTTAACCATAGCAAAAGACAGGAGCAAGTACTAGAGAGGAGCAGGAATTAAGGACCCCATGAAAATGTACGTGATTAGGAGCGCACCTTGCAGTATAAGGTAGGGAGTTCCAATATTTGGGAGCATAATAGGCAAAGGCAGGCTGACCTATTCTTGGGGCACACCAGCATTCTTGAAGTAGAGGAGATTCCATGGCTCTCAATTGGTAGGTAAGTTGCCATGGGATGTTGCAAGTGAAAAGCTAATATACCTGGGATCCCAATCAAAACAACTTGCCCAGAAAACAGCCCAGGAAAAAAGAGCACTTTCCAGCCAGAGACAGACAGCCCAGGCCACCACAGAGTCAACTCAGCTTCTCTCTGCATGTGGATGCCATTCACTAGAAGGTACACCTTAAACTTGGCATTCTGTACCGAAACAAAGCCTGTATCCTGCTTCCTGCTCACACTGCTATCTTCAATTATGGTTACACTGTGTACAGTGCCACTCCTAAATCCACCCAGATCAGACTGGACTACCTTTTTCGCTCTTTCTGCCGCTTTGCTCCGCAATGTCTCCCTTGTGCCCACCACTGTCAATCAACTTAATCCCTTCTCTCCCCTCCCTTAATGTCAGATGTCTCTTTCACTGGGCTTCCTTTATCACCAAATTCTGGTTTAGTGTTCTCCCCTCTTTACTTTAGCTCCATCCTCTCATGGCCCACTGCCCCAGTTTATTCCCTCCACAGTTCTGACTCTCATTCTCTCTCCCCTCCTCCTTGTAAAATCCTCTTCGGGTCAAGCCACTTTCTCAATCAGATTCCCTAGGCTCTGGTCTTCCTTGTCCTATGTTATCTGCATGGCCTCCTCCCCCTATTATCTCAAAACTCTCCTCCCTGACTTCTCACTCCTTGTAATACCCCGAATGTGCTAAATGCAGCTCTATGGTCTGGACCCTGTTGAAGCCCCCTGGACTGCAACTTAGCTACTATGTACTTTGTACTAGTGCTGATTCTGTGTAATTGTTCTTGGTCGTGATATAATTGCACATTTATCTACAGTTGCTTTATTTGTTTTCTGTTTGAACTGTTCTCCCTGTCTCCCTCCCTCCTCAGGATGAATCTAGAAACGAGCAAATACCAGCTCAGTGGGTCTTTTCTTGGCTAAACGTTTGCCCTTCCTAAAATTTGTTTCCATGACTGAACAATAGGGATTGTAAGCACAAAATAATGTCAGACATTAGAGTTACAGGTGTGCTTTTCTTCATAAAATGTATTTTACACTATGCCCCTTATTCTACTACATTTCTGAGTGGGTGTCAGCAATTTTTTTTTAAGATGTATCCCTGATTTTGTTCCAGTGTCTCTGTTTTTGTAAGCCTAGTCTCTGATTTTTGAGGCAGGAGGTTGAGAAGTATGGGCAGCAAATTTGTCGAGCATCAACAGACTGTATATATAAATGTATCTGTATGCTAGGCACGTATAGAGCATTTTGAGACTGAGGGATGTAATGTGTACTACAACAGTGCACCAAATATCAAAAGCCCAAACACACAACCAAGATTTAGGGAATGTGGAAGAATATCATAAGCCCAAACCCTCAACAAAGATTAGGGAAGGTAGAAAAATATCAAGAGCGCGAATGCCCCACCTCCAAAAATGTCAAGCTCCCTAAACCTCCACTAAGATTTAGACATCCGACGTGGAACAGAGGCCAATTTGCCTAGCTGTGAAACAGGAGAGCACAGCTTTAAACTCCACCTGTCACTGGCTCACTGCATGTCACTGAGCAAGTCATTTAACATGCTTGTGC
The DNA here is from genome assembly GCA_016271365.2 of Neoceratodus forsteri. Taxonomy (NCBI): domain Eukaryota; kingdom Metazoa; phylum Chordata; order Ceratodontiformes; family Ceratodontidae; genus Neoceratodus; species Neoceratodus forsteri. The sequence goes on from CM057455.1 coordinate 1,558,945,550, forward strand.
TTCAGTCACTCCCCCCTATATAATTTCAGAAGAAGCAGGACCACACTGAAAACAAGATGCTGCATCTCAGCTGTAGGTAGATAAACTGTGTACATAAAGCGTGTGCCCTACTTGTCTGGCTTACCTATTTAGTGAGTCTGCAAGTCTCTGGAGTGTAGCTGTGTGATCCTCTGCTTTGAAGACAAGATCAAGCACTCTTCTTTTGGCCATCTCCATGACAAGGCTGTCTACGTGCTGCCTCAGCTTGGCACTCCACAGGATCACTTCATCGCGGTGGGTTTCCAACTGCTGAACTCAGAAAAAAGGATGGAAATAACCAAGAACCCCTACATGCCTGCATACCAGCCAACTCTAGTAAAGGTTGCACATGTAAAGGAACAGCTTAACATTAAATCTCAATGAAAATGAACCTTCTGAAGGTCATAGCCATCAGTAACTGCTCCTCATATTAGGTTAACACACATCATGTTGTTCTGAGTAATAAAAAGCACTTATATGTTTTCTTTTTATACACACATACATACACACACACACACACACACACACACACACACACACTCTCTCTCTCTCTTTTCCAGATGTACTGTGAGCACCACCTTCTCCAAGATCAATGTCAAGCTTCACTTGCAAGCTGGCTGCCATAGTGTTTTTCAGTTACACATACTCCTTATCTCAAGTCATCACCTCTACAGTGCATCCCCTCCACATAGCCAGGGAAAATTCCAGCAGTCTCCCATCCCACGGTCGCTCATACTCCATACTGTGGCCCAGTCATCAGGCTGTGGAGTAGGAGATCCAAGCTTGATCACAGTCACCAGGCTCCACACTGCAGTCTAGTCACTGGGTGAGTGAGTAAGCGAGCCCTGATTTCTCCCAGCCAATAGTCACCAGTGCTGCTTGCTATGGCCCAGACATCAAGCTGAGACATACAAAACCCACAACAGACCACATTCATCACACCTATACTGCAACACAGATACTGGGTAAAGGAGTGTGACACCCTCAGCATTCTCCCAGTCCATTGTCACCAATGCTCCATGTTGCAGGTAGTCATCAGACTGGGGAGTGACAGACCCACGCTTTCTCCCAGCCTACAGCCACCCATGCTCTATAATGCAACACAGTAACTGGGCGAGAGATCCCCAGCTCATGGTCACCCATGCTTCATGCTGTGGGCAGTTACCAGACTGGGGTGTGACAGACCCAAGCTTTCTCCCAGCCCATGGTCACCCATAATCCATGCTGTGGCCAAGTCACCGGGTTAGGGTGTTGGAGACTTAAACTTGCTCCCACGACCACAGTCACCATGATTAACGCTGTAGTTAAAGTCACCAGGAAGAAGACTGGGAAAATCACTATGACCACTTTGTTCCATGCTATGTCTAAATCATTGGATGAACATTTTTCAGCTTGAAAGAGTGACCTGGAAATCCCAGTCAGAGATCTCACCGCTTCTTGACTTGCACTGCATAGCTATAAAAGAGTGAACTTACAGCTATTTCATTGACAATGTCCCCTGCCTTTGCAGCATCCATCAGTGACTGTCCTTCCGCGATCAGCATAGAAGCCATGTTTCTGTTGCGCTGTACCATCTGGTTCTTATCCTGCCATACAAAATGTAAATTATAGTGCACTGCCAAGTCCACAAGTAGCAATCAGACATGAGACAAAGACACAAATAAATACACTTGCTCAGATCGGCTTTTCCTTAACAAACACCCTTAAGTTTCTACAATATGGCCACCAACTGACCAACATACTACCATGCCTGTAATCCAGGTATAGGAGCAGACTTCAGATGTTCTTGGGGTGGAGGGGGGTCCCTGCAAGCAGTATTAACAACTAAATCCATGTCTGCTGGAAAGTTCAATCAGAAATACTTCTGAACACAACTTCCTACATTCCAGGCTATAAACCTGTGATCATGATACAGAGGAGTGCCATTTGGTTGAAACATATATATTTTTTGATTTGAGTCGGAGGCATAGGTGGATTTTTCTTCTCAAGCACAGATTATTTGATATAACTGATTTATAGTCCTGAAGGGGGTGACTAGTTCAGATGCAACTCTGTGCCACTGTCTTTTCCAGTGTTAAATATTTAGTGTTCCAAGATGGTTTCCTCAAACAACTTAATTCACCAGTCACTCAAATGACAGATGCATCGCTGCCATGGAAGCCAAGTGGCAGAGTACAGCATCATCTCACAGAAGGCCTCAGGTTTCTCATTTGCTGGTGGCAAGTGAAGCATTAACATGTCATGAGACTTAAGGTCCCTCACCCACTTGGGGGCACAGCAATACCAGACAGAACACCTCAGGTCTCGCTCACAGGGTGGCAGTGTGCAGTGTTACCAGACAGGACCCAGGTCTCTCACTCACTGGCATCAGAGGTAGGTGCTTCATGTAAGCCATGTCTCTGCTTTGGTGGTGGTGGTGGTGGTTGGGGGTGGGGGGAACTAGAATATTATCACACTACAGAAACCCCTGTGGCTGAGCGAGTAGGAATTAGTTGTGTTTCAGAGATCAAAGCCCATGCCTTTCATGGCTGAGGTATGTGAGATGCATGTGGAGGACCAGGGAAGGGAGAAAATGGAAAAAAATGTGGGTATATAGCTCTTAAAAATTAGCCACATCATAGGATTACAGTTCTACACAGACAGCTTGGCTTGCACCTCCAGACTAGGTGCATCAACAAGAAAAACAATGAGGACCAAACAATGGCCAAAATGCAATGACTAGAGTTTTTTTTGGGGGGGTATCATACAAGATATGGATAGAGACACAGAAAGATAGAACATGATAAAAGAAAAAGGATCAATGGACCATACAGTCTGCCCAGCCCTCCCTGTTTCTCCTGTGATGGCCCTAATGACACTCGTTCTCCATCTACAAGTTAAAGGACTGATAGAGGTACATGGTAGTATTAATATGGTGAAAGCAAATGTATAACCAAAGATAAAAGTAATATGTTTTGAAAAAAGGCATCCAGAGGCAGACCCACATCACAAGTGATTACGAAACATAACCTCCACATGGAGAGACCTGGAGTCAAAAATTGTCCACTTTTTTTTTTTAAACCTTGTAGTTATGCTCCCTACTTGCCTCCTCTCTTCCACACTCTCAAGACATCCTCTTCTGTAGGTTCCACCCTCCTCAAGATCTGCCCCTAGAGCACCTGGTTCCACCCTAATTACCCCGTTATACCTCCCGGGTAGGGGTGAGGAGGGAACCCCCCCATCCTTACTTCCTCAAACCAACATGCTGTGTGTGGAATCGGTACAGCGGAGTTTGTCCGATGAGCTTGGAGATCCCCCAGAGAGGTGTTGTTGCCTAGGAAGAGACCAAGGTGTTTTTCCTGTATTCTTTTCCCCCCGGTGTCGGTGTGCAATGAGGGCCAATGAGCTCGGAGGCAGCACGCTGAGACGTGCCTCCTGCTCCGCCCCTCTGCCGACATCTGCCCAATGCTCTTACTGCGTCTCCACCTACCGCACCTTCCACCCGGGCTCCCCCAGATGGTAGTATTGCAGCAGGAGCATGCAGGTGACCCCCCCAGAGAAGGAGAGCAGCCACTGGGTGCTGTATCCTTCTCCTCCCTGGCAGACCCCCAGCAGCTTGTGCTCATTCCCGAACCCGAGTCGCCAGCGTGGTACAAGGTAAGGCGTCCATCGCCTCAGCACTCAGCACCACTGGGCTGTAAAAATCATCTACTTCTGAATGGAAATAGTTTGTGAGACGCCTCCTGATGAAGGGTTCACACCCGGAGCACCAGGGCTAGTAGTGTCCAGAGGACACGTCTTGTGACAGTCTGTGTTTGATTTGCAATAAAGCACTGATGTTTGGATGGGGGAGGGCAGTGGAGTGGTGGTCCACTTGACCATCAAGGAAAGGTTTATATTCTCATTATAAGGGATGAGGGAGATCTGCTGGACCACCAGGAAAAAGTTCACTTTACCATGTAGGGGATCGGGATGGGCGGGGGGTTAAAATGGACATCAGGGACAATTTTTCTTCAATATTGGGCAGGTGATCGAGTGTGGGAGGAACCACTAGCCACCAGGGAAAAGTCTTTAATAACTTGGGTGGGTGATCAGGTAGAGGGAGGAACCGCTAGCCACCAGGAACATGTACTATACTTAAAGGGATGGGTGTCAGGTGGGGGAGGATACCAAGTAGCCACCAGGGATAGCATTAGTGTACTGGGCTGGGTGTTGGGTGGGGAGGTGGGACCACTGGGCCTCAGGGATAATCATTCTTTTGAACTGGCTCAGTGTCAGGTGGGGAGGGACTGCTAGCCACCAAGGATTAACATTAGATGTACCGAGCTGGGTTTTGGGTGGGGGAGAAGCCACTAGACTACCAGGGACATGTACTACAATTAAAGGGATTGGTATCAGGTGGGGACAGGATGCTAGCCACAAGGAGGGTACAGCTTCAATTTATTTCTATATTGGGACACCAATCAGTGGGGGCACTACCACCAGGCAACTTCAATTTTATTTACTGGACTGACTATCGGGGAGAGAAAGAGGCCACTACCACCAGGGCAACTTCAGTTTTATTTACTGGGCTGGCAATCCGGGGGCACTGTTCACCAGAGCAATGTCAATTTTATTTACCAAGCCAGTAATCTGGGTGGGGGTGTGGGAAACACTATCACCAGGGCAACTTCAATTTCATGTACTGGGCTGGCAATGGGGGCATACAAGACTACATGGACACAGGGCTGTCTCTGGGGCAGGGACTTGGGGGGGGTGTGCTAAACTCCATCACAGACCGTGTAAATGGGCCCATAATGGGCATGCAAATGGCCACCTAGTGACTTGCATGCCCAAGGGGCTCATTTGCATGGCTGCTTTTGTAAATACCAAATAGCACACTATTCATTGCAGGGCCATTCCCCGGGATGCAAGTCGGGGCAGCGCTAGTGGGGTTAGAAGCAGATGTACTAGGGTTACCACTGACTCTACCTAGCCCTATTCACAGTCAGACAGCATGGTACGCTATCCATCTATGAACAGCATTTTTTAACACCTGGGCAATTGCAAAGCACAATGAAAATGTTGCATTGCTGTTGCGATTTTTTGTGAAGCTAGCCACACATCTCATACATTGCACCTGTGGTGATAATTATTACATCATAAACATATAGAATAGTGTATGGGTGACAATACACAACAAGGTCATCTTTCCTTCGATGGGATATGATGACATACAGACCTCATGAATGGTGCTGGTAAGGTCTGTATGATGTCATCAGATAACCAAAATGGAAACACAGCCATAGCTGTGTATGGTCACCCATATGCTATTTTATATAGTACATGGTTGAAAAAACAGCAGAACAAATTAATTTAATATACCTCAGGCTGACAGTCATTACTATGAAGCTGTTAACATTCATACTCAGTGGTCCCGCTCGCTCCGCTCTCTGAAACTGTGGGTCCTATGTCTCTGATGCTCTTGACACAAATAGCAGCCACACTGTTTGTTTTTTTTTAAGTTATGAATAGATATAGTTTAGTACCAATGTCTCTCAGTGTGTGATCTGGTGATGAACTGGCACGGAAACCTGCTCGGTAAACCACGTCGTCATTTTGCTCTTAATTAGTTATGAAAGTGGCTTGTTCTGAAGGCACATCATGGCTGAAAAGTTGTTATGGTATCATTGTGATGGCATAACGATACCATAACAACTTTACATGACCTTTGAATTGTACCATAACAAGAAAATTATGTGTATGGAAATCCATACACAATAGGGGCTAACCATATACTATAATGGATTAGGATGTCTGATGTAGACAAACAGCCAGGGCAGATAATGTCCGGGGGGGAAGAGTGATCTTGCTTCATTGTAACTGCTCTCAGTAATAAACAAAAAGTGGGAAAGAACTGTAGAAGATATGAGAAACAAACTGAACTGCGGCATAAGCTTACATTTTTCCTTGTTTTCTATTTGGTTTCAGGTGCTCTTGTAGCATACAAAAAATTAGACTGCTGAAAGCAGGTTAAAGCCTCTTTTTACAGTATGATATTTATTGCTAAACTTCTTATTTGCAATTATAAGGAGTTTGCAACAGTTTTGCCCTTTCTGAAACTCCACCATCTCATAGGGCAATTTTGTAATAGCTGCTGTTGACATGCAATTGATAAGTTAAACCATTAATTGTGAGCTAAGAGACACTCTAAATAGCATTAACTGACATCTGGTCTTGTCAGTATGTTAAACATTCTTGGCTCTGCCTTGAAATCCTTGAATACCCAATGCATATAATTATGGAAGCAAAACACACAACAGGGTGTGTGTTAAGGTGATTATAGTATATAATCCTTATTGTGTATGGAATTCAATACCCTTTGGCCAACAGGCTCTAGATGTCAGGCAGATCATGCCAGATACACTTGATAGGCTTATCTGATTAGGTCATGAAAGGAGTCTGTAACAACTTGCTAAATAATTTTGTGCTGTAGTTTTTTTTTTCCTTCTTCTGCTAGCTGTATTGATATGTTTGAATGGATCTGTGAGGGGAAATTGTGAGTTAGTTGCCAGATGACTCTTGAGAGTGATTACAGTCTCTTTTTCCTGTACTATAGGACCCCCAGCCAGTTAATGGAAGTGCTCAAAAGCCAAAACAGCCCTTTCATGCTTCAAAGCCATAACATCCCTTTCATGTTATAGGAAGAGCCAAGCTAACCACCGAAGCAGTCACTCCTGCTGTGCAAGTGAGGAGGTAGGACAAAGGAGGTTTTCTTTGGAATATTTAACCTCCTGAAGCACAGATCAAACCAGTTTCCAAAGAGGACCTGATCATCAAGACACAAAAACTGGTCTGGAAGTGATGTTGTAGGACGTGTGTGCTGAAGGTGGGTGGAGACAGTGTTTCTGGAACCTTATTAAACCTAAGTTTTGTGAGAGGCAAGGTAGGCTGAGACTCTGAGCAGTTAACATCTAAGATTTGAGTCCACCCTAATTCGCCAAGGTGTCCTGTGTGGTAAGTTATTGTATTCTGCTAAACAAAGCGAGAACAGTGAGACAGGTTTTTCTGTGTGCTACCTACTGTTCAAAATTTTTTTTTTCATCTCTGTAGAATTACAGTTCCCCATAGTCTGAGTGTAATATCCTGCATTATATGTGTAAATATCTTGAAGTATTAAATGTTTCTTGCATACTTCATGTTTCTGTGACTGGGTCCTTTGAAGTACAGATACTTGGGTTAAAATTAGCAAAAACTGGTGGTCTGCTACCATATTTTGTTTCTAAAGCAAAGTGATTCTCAGCTGTGGAGTAGCATGCTGTTTTGGTGGAGCACTGTAGTGCATGAACAGTGGCTCTAGTCAGATTTGGACCAAAGGATACCCTGAGTGAGGCTGCAGGTAAGTGGTGGTGGCATACCAAGGTGACCCAAGCAGGCACTGAACAGACTACAAAAGTGGTCCAAGATGTGGCAACTCACATGTAATAGTAAGATTGGCTAATGAAGTTTGAAAACAGAGTGCTTGTTGGGAGAGTGAGGGTGCAGCACTCATCTGAGCAAACAAACCTGGGGGTCACTATTAGCGACTGAAGTCCCATGTCCAATGCTAGAAGGCTGCAGGAAAAGCTAATAGGATGTTGGACTGCATAGGGAGGGGTTTGCTAGCAGAAGGAAAGAGGCGATTCTGCTCTTGTACAATTTCTTGGTAAAAACCTACCCTTGAGTACTGTGCATTTTTTCTGAATCATTCACATGAAAAAGGACAGTGACCTCTCTGAAGCTGTTCAGAGGACTGTGAAGACATTTGAGGGGCAGCAGTAGAAGACATATGAGGAGAGGGTGTAGAGTCTAAATGAGTACACACTAGAGGCCAGAAGAAAGAGGAGAACATGCTAGAGACCTGAAAGTACCTAATCGGTATTAATAAAGTGGACAAAAGTGCCCAGTTTTCAAGGTGAGGGTCAGATAAAAAGATACCATGGATGGAAACTGGTGGGTGGAAGCTTTAGGAGGGATGTATAGAAGTTCCTCTTTACAGAAAGGGTTGTGTAGAAGTGGAATGTACTGCCAAAAGAAGAGACAGCGAGGAGTCTATCGCCAGCTTCAAACAAAAGTGGGACAGGCACACAGAAACAGTCCATACCAGAGGAGTGAGGTGGGCGGTCAGTTGACTGAAGGGTGAATCAGCATCAAACTGGTTCCATGTCAAGAAGCATAGACCAGACTTTGCATTTTTTTATTTTGATCAGGTCTAACAAGTAAAAGTTGGAATGTTACCCAAAATGCACTTGCCCATAAGCAAGACAAGATGGAAGTGGTGGTCTTTAGGGGAATCCACCCAACGTATTTATATTGTATAATAGGCAATTTTGGTAGGTGTTTCCGGGAGCATTTAAAGCAAATCTAACCATCAGATCTTGCACTGGTAATTTAACCATAGCCTGCTTTGAGGAGGCCCCCAAGGAAGTTGTCTCAAAATCATCCTTGATCCCTCCCTTGACTTCTCCAGCCATATATTGCTATATGCAAGGCTGTCAATTCTAAATAGGGCTCAGATTGTAGAACCAAACATTCATTTTCATTTTATTGAAGGGTTAGATCATTGAGAATAAACTCATTTAAAATGGTGACCCATGGCATAACATAAAACAAGGTTACAAAATTACAAAACATACCAAGAACCATAAACACAATAATTGCACATTACATATAAATACATTTCACAACATGAGGGAATAACAATTCTGATAAGACATCATATGTACTAGAACACGGACAGTCAACCTAGGCACAACTGGACTGAATCTGAATAGTTATAATATCCATAAACCATTGTTTAAGTATTTTTATAGATGGCGGTTTTACATTTACCAGTCGGAACCTTGAAGAAAGATCATTCCACAGCTGAGGAATCAAACATATTCTCGACCCAGATGCACGCCTTACCACAGCAAGAGATGACCTTCTCCCTTACTTCAAACTATGGTGCCATTGTCCTTATATGCTCCCCCAATGCAGTGTCTAGATGGGATATGACTTACAACAATATCTGTCACTTTGTTTTGAGTGTAAGCAGACTCTCTTCACCACAATGATCTATACGCCAACCTTGGCTGGTTGTCTCCATCCGATAGGCAATAAGATAGAGCCGCACAGAGGTATGGGTGCTGTAAGACCAAAACTTTAACACACAACAGGAAAGGTCTTGGCACACCTTAGACTGGACAAAAAAAACTGTCCACACAGAATGAGTAAAATATAACTTACCTTTAAAGTGGAATGCAAAAAGCCTGCAACCAGGTGAAATGTGCGTGAGGGGTTTTCTGTGCCTGCATTATATGTACGTTATGTCTGCCGTCACTGTTTTTTTGCACTCCACTAGTAAAGATCAGTAGTATTTTACTCGTTCTGCGTGGAGAGTTTTTTTTTGTCCAGAATAAGGTGTTCCAAGACCTTTCCTGTTGTGTGTCTCCATCCGATAGTTGGTTGCTTGCCTGTGGTTGTTTTTTCAGAAAAGTTCACCTGAATGAATATCCCATCCTTAACTGCCAACTTTTTTAAGTGCCCGCATCAGAGCTACTCTTTGAGGTTTAATGATAAATCTCTACTTATTATGCCAAAGGTCGCCACCCTGATGGACAACCTACTTTTGTCCTTGGGGCCTGGAACTACCTCCCTGCAGCTGTCCGCTGTGCCCTCACTGAATACTTCCTCAAACAGGCATTGAGGAATCGTCTACTGACCTCCTCAGCTTGTTTTTGTACATGACTACACAACCTTTTCCCAGCGTTCCCCTATTTGTCCAGAGTCACTACTTACTTCTGCTGGGATTTTTTTTTTCTGACATATTTACCTATGCCTCTGATAGGAAACAATATACTCTTATGTGCCCTGTTGTAAATAGTGTTATTTTTGTTCCATGTATGTCTGTTACTTTTAGTTCTTTGTAAACCTAGATCATTCCTGGAAACAGGCACTTCTCTGTATAATGTGCCTACCCGATCAACAAAACTAAAGTACAGTTACGTAAGAACATACCGTAAAAGTAGATCTTCAAGTGAGGTTCCTGCAGTAGGTCATAACATGTAGGACTGTGCCCTCTGGCATCAGGACCACATGGCAAACTTTTGCTAGCAATGTCTGGCAGGAAACTGCCCACACGATGTCACGTGACTGACGTCAGCTTGAACCTATAAGTAGGCGGTCCCTGCGCCCACCTTCCAGTTCTCCCACTGGAGATCCAAGAGAGTGCAACAGGAGAAAAGGATACTGTCCCTGGAGCCCAATCCAAATAGGCTGGCAAGAGCAAACAGAAGACTGGGGGAAGGAGGGAGGGAAAAAGATGACCTACTGCAGGAACCTCTCTCGAAGATCTACTGCTACAGTAAGGTCTTATGTAACTGTACTATCTTACTTCGAGAGGGTTCCTGCAGTAGGTCATAACATGTAGGACTGAGTCCCAAGCAGTCAACTGATCAGGACAAACTGAAGCATGGGAGGGAGAAAGGTCTGCAGAAAGAACAGAGCAGGTCTATGACAGAAGGCCCTGCAGGATGGCTAAGCCAAAACCCACCCTACGCCTAGAGGCAATGTCCAGACTGTAATGTTTAGTGAAGGTCTGGACTGAACTCCAAGTTGCAGCAGCACAAATCTCCACTGCGGACACATTTCTGAAAAAGGCAGCAGAGGCAGCCATACTGCTAGTGGAATGACCTTTGACCTCTCCTGGAAGAGGCTTGTCATACTTCTGGTAGCAGAAATGCATGCAGTTAGCCAACCATTTGGACAAGCACTGCTTAGAGACTGCCGACCCCAGAGTCTTGGGGGCGAAGGAAACAAAAAGCTGGTCATCTTTACGGACGTCTTTAGTCCTGCTAATGTAGTAGCGCAATATCCTGTGCACATCCAAAGTGTGCAGGAGCGCCTCACCCCATTAGCGTAAGCTGGATAATAGAATGGTAGTTCAACAGTTTAATTCAAAGTGAACTCAGAAACCACCCTGGGAAGAAACTTAGGATTTGTACGAAGAGCCACTCGGTCTCTGTGGAAAATCAGATAAGGCTCCTTACACATCAAGGACTGGCGCTCAGAGATCCTTCGAGCAGAAGTAATGGCAACTAAAAAGAGCACCTTCCAAAACAGATAGTGCAACTCACAGCTTACTGCTGGTTCAAAGGGAGATAAAGTAAGCTTTTCCCAAAAAAAAAAATTAAAATCCCAAGGTTGGGGAGATTACGTATGGGGGTTTCAGATTGAGGATCCCTTTCAGAAATGTTTTGGATACCTCCAACTGAGCAATCGTCTTTCCATCTACCAGGGAATGGTAGGCAGAGATAGCAGACAGGTGGACCTTTAACAAAGAGTAAATGAGAGTCCTTAGTCAGGCAGATGCAAGAGGTACTCCATCACCTGGGGCACTGGGCAAGAAAGAGGGTCCCGCTCTTTTGAGACCACCCAAATGGAAAACCATTTCCATTTCATAGCGTAAGTAGCTCCAGTGGAAGGCTTTCTGACCTCCACCAAAATTTGGGCGACCTGTCGCAGACTCCAAAATGGTTTGCGATTATGTCTGAAGGAACCACGCATGGAGATGTAGGGATCTGAGGCCCGGATGCACCAGTCTGCCCTGATCCTGCATCAACAGGTTGTGCCAGTGGAAACCAAATCTGCCTGGGCCAGAGGGGAGCAATCAGCAACAGCTGTGCCCCCTCTGCATGAAGTTTCAGCAGAACCTTCTGCAGAATGGGAAAGGGAGGGAAGGTGTACAAGTATCTCCTTGTCCAACAGAGAGATAACATGTCTAGCCAGATAACACCTGGCTCTTGAACAAGTGAGCAAAGCTTGGGAAGCTTTGGGTTGGATGGGGCGGCAAACAAATCTACCTCTGGATGCCCCCAGTGGTGGAACAGATTTTCTGCTACTTCCTGGTGTAGTTCCCATTCATTAGCTGGGGCTAAGGTATGGCTGAGGCTGTCCTCCTGGATATTGTGCACAGCTGTGAGATGCAGACAGTGCTGGACTGCCCAATACCAGACCTGCATCGCTTCCCTGCACAGAGGATACAATCAGGTGCCTCCTTGCTTGCTGATGAACCAGACTACAGACATATTGTTGCTCTGAAACAACAGTGTTCCCGCTGTCAGAAGGGACTGAAAGGCCTGAAGGGCATACAGGACCGCCCTCATCTCCAGAATGTTTATGTGGAGCGAGAACTCCAACTGGGACCATTTCCCCTGGGTTTGGGGGTCTCCCAGGTGAGCTCTCCAACCCAGACCGGATGCATCTTTGGCGAGGGTTCAAGAGGGCGGGGGGGCCAGAATGGTGTCCCCCGAAACATGTTCAGAGGGTCCTGCCACCTCGAGAGGTCCTTCTTGAATGCACTGGACACCAGAATAGGATGATCCAGGTTGTCTGTACGCTGATCCCACTGTACCTGTAAGGTCCATTGGGTGACACTCATATGCAGCCTGGCCAGAGGTACGGTTGGAATGGCCGCAACATCAAGCTGACGAAGCACAAAAACACCCTGGCTGGGGCATGGCTGGAGGAGGCTACCAGTTTGGCCTGCTCCTGCAAAGTATCCACTCTGTCCACTGGGATTAAGGCCTTGCCCTGGACCATGTACAGTACCGCCCCAAAGAATTGAAGGTGCTGGGATGGGACCAGAGGCAACTTGGGGTAACTGATAGTAAGTAATACCCAGTCATGCAAAAAGGCCCAGGGTGGAGGACAGGGAATCCTCCAGGCTGCTCCTGGATGGGGCTACTATGAGCCAATCGTCCAGGTACGGGAACACAAATTCCATGGCAAGAAAGTGCCACTGCCACCACCACTAGGCACTTGGTGAAGACTCTGGGTGCTGAGGAAAGGTCAAAGGGGAGGGCTTTGAACTGGAAATGCTCCCCTTGGAAGGAAAACCTCAGGAAGTAGCGGTGGCCAGGGAAAACCAGAATGTGCAGGTACGCATCCTGCATATCCAGTGCAGAGAGCCAATGGTCTGTCTGGAGCAGGGGCAGGAGTCCCTGGAGTGTCAGCATGCAGAATCTTTGGTACTCTACATAAAGGTACAGTTGGCTGAGGTCTAAGATGGACCTGAGATCACCCATCTTTTTGGGAATGAGGAAGAAATGGGAGTAATAACCTTTTCTCCTCTGTGCCCAGGGTACTGGCTTTATCACGGATTTTCAGAGCAGTGCCTGCATCTCATCCCTTACTAGTGTTACGTAGTCTGAGGGATAATGAGATCAACTTGGATGAGAGTCTGATCTGGAGGTTTTCCAGAAACTCGATGGTCTGCCCTCTTGCTATGAGCTGAATGACCCAGGTATCCGAAATGATGCCCTGCCACTAGGTGGAAGGCAAATCTTCCCCCACTGGCTCCACACTGTCTGGAGGTGGAGGGGGGGCTAAAGGAGTTAGGAGATGGAGGAACGGGTTGGGAAGGCACCATCTTCAGCTCATTGGGTCTTGGAGGCAGGGGGAAAGGTAACGGCAGGTCCCAATGCTCTCCTTTTATTTTGACGCCTGTTAAAAGGCGGTTTGCCTTGACACTTTTGCTGGCGCTAAAGGGCTGCTTGGGCTTGAAGCCCGCCTTGTACATGAACTTAACTAATCTCAGATCCTGCCCACTGTATTGAAGGCCTGTTATGATGTCCTTGGTATCTCCCCCAAAAAGGACAGATCCTCAGAAGAGGGCATCTTGTATGGCTGCCTGAACATCCAGGGAAAGCCCCGAAATATGGAGCCAAGCGTGGCGCCTAAGGCAGACTGCTGCTACTGAAGAGCAAGCCACAGTATCTAGAGAGTCGTAGGTAGTCCTTAGTGCATGCCTAGAAGAGATCTTAGACAGCCTTGAGGCCTTGGTAAGCTCCGACTTAAGGTCCGAGTCCTCCACCTTTTCCAGCCTAGCCTCGAGCTGAGCCACGGTAGCTTTTCTGGTACGAATCATAAGTGCTACATAGTTCAAGGAATGTAAGACACATATAGATAAGGAGTAGATCTTACGACCAAACTGATCTAACTGCCTCAACTCCTTGTCAGGAGGAGAGGTACTCATATGTTTAGGTTTGACAGTATGGTCGTAAGCCGCAGCAATCAAGATGGAGTCTGCCTTTGGGTGAGAGCATAGATAAGGAGTGCTCTCAGGAGAATGGCAGGCCCGGTCCACCTTCTTGGGGATGGCTGGAAAGGAGTGAGGTATCTGCCAGATAGTAGAAATAAGATCCTCGTTGGGCTCCGTCCACGGGGGGATCAGAATGGGTGATGCCTCTGCTAAGTCCAAGTACTCTGCTAGGCACTTGCATTTCAGGTCTTGCTCCTTTGCATTCCAACCATTAGCTTGTTGGAGAATGCGGAGGAGTTCGGTGAAATAGGGGTCTTCGGGAGGAGGCTTGGGAGACTCCTTACCCTTGGACAGCATGGCTTCTGAAAGGTTTCTGAATGACGAGTTGGAGGGGTCAGCCTCAGACTCCGAGGAATCCCCCTTCTCAGAGGTCTTAGGCTCAGTTAGAGTGACCTCTGGAGTAATGCGCCCAGAAATGTGCACTGTGGTGGAATGGCCTGACCTGTGAGAACCAACGGGAGACAAACAGCATGGGGTGGGGGTTGCCACTGGGGCCAAGTCTCTTGTCTAAATCCACCACCAACTTAGATTTGGCCTCCTGCCACCATGTCTGGAACATGGCCCAGAGGTCCTGCTGAGGCTGAGGCTGGAAGTACTGGTAACCTGCCCCTGGATAATGAGGGGGAGGGTAACCTGGCACCTGAAAAGGGGGGCTATAGCCCAGTGCCTGATATCCAGGGTAAAAGCCGTGGGCAAAGGGAGCAGACATTGGGACTGACGGTGAGTAGCCTGGCGTCGGCAGGACCAGGTAATGTGAATAGCCCAAGGGTGAACCATAGGGGATACCCTGATGGTCCAAGGATGTCCCCAGGGGCCTTTAAGGAGGTGAAACAGAGGAACCTAGCAAGTTATCCAGCACTGGGAGTCCCAACATCAGGGTAGCTGGCGTTGGGACTGGTGCTGGGAAGCCTGGCATCTGGTTCTCAAGCGTCGGAAAAGATGGTGTCAGACTTAGGGGGCGTGACGGAGGCTCCAATAGAATGTGGCCCAAGAAGTCAAACTGGGCACCTGAAGTCAGAGGCATGGAGCCCAGGGTCAGGGCTGAGGGAGGGCCTGACAAGGTCGGAAGGTCCTTGAGAGATGGTGGAGGAACCGACTCTGACAGAAGAGCCCTAGGAGGGTCATCTGAGAGGTTCTGGAGGGTTACCGGTGCTGGAGTGGGTGAAGAAAGGACCACGTCCAGCCTCCATCCTGGGTAGAGGATCGGACACAGGAGGTTCCACCAGCATAGGTGGAGGGGAAGGCTCCCTGTCAGGGGAAACCTGATGGGAGGGCTGGCCTTAGGAGGTCAGCAAGCTCAGCTAGACGTTGGGTGTGTTGGGTGTCAGCCCGACTGGTGAGCTTCGCCCAGGCAGACGCCAGAGTCCCCTGCATTGGTGGATAATGAGGCAGGCAAGCGACTCATCAACTGATGTCGGGCAGGTTCCCTTCGGGCAAGAACTGTACTTTTCGTCAACCGGGTGGGCTCCGGAAGAACCGGAATCTGACTTACCGGTGGTGACCGGTGTCCGCTGAAGATCCCCGTGGGTGACTTATCGGTCAAGGATCCCGTCTTGGAGCCCATCTTAATGAGCTTAAGAGATGTAGAGGAACCAGAGGAACTGGACTATGAGGCCTGGACAATCACCAGAGGAGGCGGCCGAGGAGCAGTGTCTGCAGGCTTGAGCCCTGTGGTCTTTTGGTAGAGGGTTGCTTTCAGTCCTCCAGGAGCTCCCGCTCCCGGTGCTTCTCTGTCTTTCTTTTTCCTTTTATTCTCCTAAGAAGGGGAGTCCCTCACCATCCTGGACTTCAAAAGATGGGCTTCTAGCACCTGCTGCCTATGTTTGCATATGGCTTGACTGAAGGGCTTGCAATCCAGGCAGGCCTCGATGTCGTGGGCCAAGCCTAGGCAGAAGAGGCAGAGCTTATGGCTGTCTTTATGAGGGATCTGCGAGCCACACCACTTCTTGGTCTTCGGAGGACTGGATGGAGAAGGCATAAAACTAAAGAAGAACAAACTATTATTGGTAGAAATAATACTTACCAAAATGGCGATCGACTGGAGCAATGTTCACCGCGAAGTCCTTGCGCAGGCTGATGGTGGGAAAGAACTGGAAGGCAGGCACGGGGACCACCCAGTTATAGGGTAACACTGACATCAGTCATGTGACGGGTGGGCAGTCCCCGCCAAACATTGCTAGCAAAAGTTTGCCATGTGGTCCTGACGCCAGACAGCGCAGTCCTACATGTTATGACCTACTACAGGAACCCTCTCAAAGTAAAATCTACATCAACAAATACTGTAAAGGGTGTCAAGCCTCTACAGTGGGTAATTGAGTGCATTCATATAAATAGGATCAGCATAATCAAAGGGGAGCATTAGTACTGTGGCATATTTGCAGTTTGGGAGCCGATCTCAAGGGGAAGGCTGGAATGATGTCTATTGTGGGCTCCTAATTTAGGTCAGTACGGAGGTCACACTTTAGACAGGGAGTACAACCAATATACCATATATTTATATTTGGGTACATTTTGTAAACTACAATTTTCAGAATTTGTAACACACAGTGGATGTTGGATCTGCCTGAGCGTCTTTCAAGAACCAAATACCATACTTTGAGTTTTTCAGCATTCAGCACTAAGTTATTGATTTTTAGATAGTCATGAAAAAATTTAAATTATCCTGTAATTTTTGCTGTATTTCCAGAACTTACATCCCTCAATGTAAACAACAGCATCATCAGCACACAAGTGGGTCCTTACTCTCCTGAGATTTTTGTCTAGATTGTTTATGTTTCCGTAGAGGAAAAAAAGAAGAGGCCTGAGAATGGACCCATGGGGTACACCCATCTCAACAGGGAGCAGCTAAGATTTCAAACCTGTGACAGAGACCAGCTGGTGCCTGTTAGTCAAACAACTCCTTCTCCACCTAGGGGAACAGTCATCCTAACCGAAATAGGGTCAGTTTAAATAACAAATGATCTTGGCTGACGTGGCAAAACCCTTGACCAATCCCACAAAGATTGCACAAGTGAGCTGGCCCAGTCGATGAAAGTCTGGAGATTATAAATAACCTTGTTTAGTGCAGTGGATACGCTACGAAAATGTTTGAATCCTGTTTGATTAACATTTAATAAGCTATTTGTAAGAGATAGAGGAAGTCACTTGTTTGGTAATAAGTTTCTCAAATAGTTTAGAAACACACTGCAAAAGAGAGCCCAAGTGATAATTTGAGGTTAAATTTGTTGAGCTAGATTTATAGATTGGAATGACCTGTGCATACTTTCACTGACAGGGGATCAGGCCAGTGGTGAGCTGAGTGATCTGTTGATTACTGCAGAGGTTGACAAATAAAAGGAGCCAGTACATATGAGCAGTTTACTCCTGAGGACACTAATGCATGTGACCTTGGCAGGACCTAAAGCTATCAATTCTTTCAAGACTGACTCATATCCGACCAAGTAGCACATTGGTAGAGTTACCACCTGCTGCACCAGTAACTCGGGTTCAAGAACGGACATGGGTCGCTCAAGGGCTTGCTGGGGAGGGCTGAGCATCCCTATGGACAGTACTCTTTCTTGGGAGGGTTAACGCTAACCACTGGGTGGCTGCCACCATGAAGGAATCTAGGTGGGAGCAGACTGAGATGCAAGGAAAAGGGATCCCACCGGCATGACACCAGGGGCTGTCACCACAGAGGTGGCATATGCACAAGGTGGTCACTACACACACACTGTGGGAGTAGGGAAAAATGGCATAACCCTACCCCCCCCCAACCGTGGCTGGATGCTGGCCTGATCTCTGCAGGCCCTACACCAGTAACTGAGCATCTCCAGGTCCTGTGGCAGAGGACAGAGTGAAGCATGAAGGTAAGCTCAAGAGAAGCCAGGTGATAGGGCTGAGGGCAGGATGGAAGAAGAAACAGATAACGTACTGACAGACAAGGAAGGTAGGAAGGAGTCCATCTCTGGATAAGTGCTGATCAGTTCATTTGGGAACCTCATGACCCACCACCTCATACTCCAAATAAAATTAGGTTTGTTAGTTAAGTTTACTTAAAGTAAAGGTGTGGTGTAACAGTTTGGGCTTTACAGCCCACTACCCTTCCGCGGCAATAGCCCTTCGATGCTAAATTCAGCATTTTTAATGCACCCTATAAAGTTTGGGAAGGGAACGTAACTCTGGCCGGACTGCCAGCCAGCCGATCCCTTCCCACTTCCTAATCCACCTGCTCCACCCCTGCGCTCCCCCGTTTTGTGATGTGCTACCAGGGAGAGCATGGGGAAGTCCCATATGACTCTTTGGGGCTCACTGTCAAACATCTTTTCATAACTTCAAAGTACCTTTTGTTTAAAAATGAAAGCATCGCCCAACTAATAGGGACCCTATTAGTTTGAAACGCTTTCATTTTAACAAAAAAAATCAAATTAAAAAAAATACTCTGAAAAGCAAGCCCCATAGAGTCGTGCCAAACAAATCTCCACGCTCTCCTGGTAGCATATAAAAACAAAGGCTGAAAACAAGTAGATCAGAAGTGGGAAGGGATCTGCTGGCTAGGCAGTTCAGCCAGAGTTATGATCCCATCCCAAACTTTATAGGGTGCATTAAAAATGCTGAATTTAGCACAGAGGGGCTATTGCCACCACAGGGTAGTGGGCCATGAAGCCCAGAATGTATTTCAATTAAATCACACCTTTACTTTAAAATTAATTTTGCTTGTTTAAAACATTCAGTGACACACAACGATTGCTCTCACTTTAACTGTGTCTTACATGACTCAGCATCACTCAAACAGAAACGGGGAGAGGAGTCATTGCATGAAACTGGATATGTAAGACAAGTAAAATAATTTTTTTATAAACCTAGTGAAACCCCCCTGCAAATGGGGGTTCCCAAAAGTCTTATAGGAGCTTGCCTGAATGCTCCAAGCCTGGGTGGTGTTCGGCCTCTAAGCTGCTTAACTGTGGCTGCAAGTGAGTGCTATTTGAGCCTCCTCGTACTGTCTCTTTAAGAGCTGTCTGCTTGCAGATTTAATTAGTTTGTATGGGGGGACTGTGTATTTAATGCTCGAATCCCGCCCGAGCTGCGGAGTAATCCCTCCATTTTGTGGTTGCTGAAGGTGCAAAGGGAGCCCATCTGAAAGCTGTAACTGTTTGCCTGTAATCATTTAAAGCATTACCAAAATTTGTAGTTTGTCTAACCTGCCTTTATTGCAGCTGGGACTCTGTGTGTGTTACCTCTCCATTTTGGACCTAAACTGCTGTGCTGGGCCAATTGGGTTAAGGGAGCCCTAAAATGGAGCCTGTGGACGAATCAGAAATTGGACTCTTAATTTGAGCCAGCCACAAGGGGATTGTATGGGCAGTGACTCTGGGAAATGTAGTTTTGACCTTGGCGCCTTTTTCCACCAACAGAGGGAGTCTTATTGTGAGTGACAGCTGAATCAGCCAACAGAATAGTGTGGAGCTAAAGGAAATGCCCTGCTCTGTGACTGGAAAGATCAGATCAGTTGTGGCAGTGAAGAGAGAAGGAGCTGTGTGCTTCTGCGGTGTATAGTTCACGCGGGAAGCACGTGTGAGGCCCTGAGGTTCGGCCTGCAGCAGTTGCAAGTGCCAGTTCGGACTGAATCCGATTGTGAGGAGAAAGAAGGAAGTCTGAAGAGTGGAAACCAGGCTTACCCTGTAGAAGACAGGAGAAACTGCTGAATCACGCTTAGTCTGTCAGGAACTGAAGCTGCTCTGTGTGCTCCCAGGTATTTTGCAGTAATTGCGATCGGGATCGAGGAGCAGCCTGCCTGATACAGTACTTTCCTTTTACATATGATTGTGCGTAGTGCTTGTGGGGAATCGCTATTTCCAATTCCCCGTGCTGTGTGCTGAAGCTGGAAGCAAACCCCAGCTTAGCTTGGACTAAATACGTTTGCTATCAACTGCAGTGGGGTCCAGTCACAAGGACCTTGTCTCCATGCCCTGTTGATCTGGCAATCCAGAAGAACATCTACAATCCGGTCCTCAGCTTGGGTATTGTGAGTACAAATCAGGGTATTCCCCTGCAGTCTGTTTTCAATCACAAGTGTGTCATCAAATTCTTGTTGTTTCCCTGCTTCATGGACTGAGCCATCCATCTCCAGATTACTATTGGGTGTTGTGCATATATTTTCTTCTACAGGGCCCCATCCATCTGCACCTGCCGGCCAACCGCAGGCAACAGACCTGGCTAGCGCCCCCCCCCAACCTGGGTACCCACAGTGTGACTTTTCAGACCCTATATGTGTGCAAAGTACTGTGATTTAATGCTGCCAATTAACCTGATTTCTCCCTCCCGTGTTACTGCCCCCTAAATAAATCAGATTTGTTGTTGTTATACTGTATACTGTCTGTGGTGTTGGTACTTACGGAAACAGTACTGTGTTTTGCTGTGTATGTTGTTTAACCTTATTTTACAGGGGGTCCTCAGAGACGTGCTGCAGAACCAGTCTTGAGGGTAAGTGGTATCTATATGAGTGAACAGTGTGTATACGTGGGGTATTGGAGCTGTAACTCTTGGGTACTGTGTGAGCCACTAGAGGGAATAAAAGAGGGTCTCAGTGTCCCAGAGGGCTGTGACCAAGATAGTCTAAAGACTACAAACCCTGACCTCTGGGTGGAGGCACCCGCCATAGGACCTAGGCCCCTCAACCTGTCCGTAGTCAAACAGGCAGGCGTAGTAGCCCTTGGGATAGCGCCACCTAGGGGTTACACTGGTAAAAACATCTAATGTTGTTTGGGACACCAGGTAAGCTCAGCGCAAAAAGTTTTTTTTTTTTTTTAAATGACTGAACATCAGTACTTTCTGTCACAGGTGGGTGGGCGTTGCTATAACATATGGTTAATACATGATCATGTGACTAGACTGCTGCACTCACTGTACAGGATTTCTTTTATCCATTTTATAGCTTGCAATACCAACATTTCCACTAGTCCAGTGGTGCAGTTCACAGTGCCACCTGGGAGACTAGAATTCACAAGCGAGTCCCATGGAGGTTGAGGCAGATGGCTCCCGGAATACATACACCCCCCCCCCCGCCTCCCGGCTGTCAACCAAGGAACATGACTGGTGTTGGCTATGAAAGCTGCCGCAAACCCACCTTCCTGACAAGGGGGAAGAATGAGACCATGCCATTTGGGTAGGGAGACCGGGGAATACAAACTGTGAAATAAAATACTGGGTCCAACATTTTCTTAAGGATCTTATTTCATGAAGGACAGGCGCAGCTGCTGACAGGGTTGACTTACACTAAGCTCTGCCAGGGTACTGGAGATCACATATAGAAGCCGGTTGGTTTCATTGGTGTTGGTTTGGGCCTCGTTCACCAGGTCCTGTGCCTCCTGTAACCTGCTGCTGTGCTCAGCCAAGGTGTCAGTAATCTGGTCTTTCAGCTTCTTTAGGTTCAGCTGGGGCTTCCTGAACTCCTTGTGAACCCGCTGCAGCAAAGCTTCTGCTGATCTGTACAATAAATGAAAGAGGCTTCTATGGAGAAAAGATCAACCATGCTCTAGCAGTACCCAACTTCTTAGCAGCAGAAGGCAAATGATTAAATCTGACAAATACGTAATGAATTGACTTGTGTAATTAGTTTTTTAAATAAAAATGCAAAACAATTTACTTTAATCAAGTTTCCCTCCAGTGTAGTGCATAAACACATCTGCTCAACCCCATCATGTAATATTATACACAGACATGTTAAGGACATAGGACCACCATTTCAGACTTTGCAAAAAGTTAAGGGAGCTGTAAACAAAGCAATTCCTGCTGAGTGAGCAGACAGCCATAAAGGCCGACTAAAGGACCTTAATAATTTATCAGCAGGTCTCTTGCTTAACATGTTCTTTCCTGGATTTCACTACACGATCAGCAGTGAGAATGCACAAACTTTTTTTGTCAATCTTTTTTTTTTTTTTTTTTTTTTTTTAACAGCACGTAGCAGTTTTACAAGTGCAAGCTATACGGCACTCTCTACGGATTAAAGTGATCTCTTGCCTCAAGCAGACTGCTGATTAGAAGTTGGGGGGAGCCCTTCTGAAGGCCCTCACTGCTACCCCTACTAGCAGCTGCCTACCCCATAAGCGGGTCCCAGTACCAATGCCTCTGCCTTCGTTCATGACAGCAATGCCTCCCCTCCCCAACTATCAAATGCCAATACCTGCAGGTACTTTCAAATCCCATCATTTGACAGGGCTGTCCAAGATGTAATGCAGTGTGGGGGGGTCTCATACAGCCATACCACCCTGAATGTGAGCATTCTCGTCTGATCTTGGAAGTTAAGCAGGGTTGAGCCTGGTTAGTATTTGGATGTGATACTGTTTGGGAACACGAGGTGCTGTAGGCTCTCATCGGTGGCAGGGGAGAATGGAACCAGGCCTACCAAGGTAAGCAAAAGTGGGACAGAGCAATACTGAGGGACCACGGGAAGCCCCCATCCCAACACTTAAAAAGCAGTTCCCTGCCACGGTAGGCAGTTGCAAGGCACTGAGTGGCCTGAAAGTCCTTTCAAGGCCCCCACATACAATGCCCCCCCCCCTCACCAATCAGGGCAGGCAACAGCTGGGGTGCTGCTGGATACAATGAACCATTAGGCCTATGTAACAATTAGAAAGGTGCAGAGTTTAGGGAGCTAGGGCAGAGACAGAGTAATAGAATGAGGAGATCTTTTTTATTTCATTTTTTCCATTGTTGGGAGGCAGTTAGCATGTGCTTGACACTCACCTATGGGTTCACAACTCTACATTTAGCCTGGTTCGATTGAACGTAGAAATGCAAGTTCTCAGCAGAAAAAGGCACTGCAACCCATCAAGTCTGCCCAGACTGAATTGCCCAGCTCAAAGTTCAGTTTTTTTTTTTTTTCCCACTCAAAAAAAGTCTGATTCATATCAAGAGAGGTTAAACATGCAATGTTTGATGTGAATCTTTACTTGAACTAATCTTCCAGCTTTACTTTTCAAGTTGAATCTTAAAGAAATGCTGACAAACTCCAGACAGGCAACTTGTTCCATGGAGCTGCCTGCCCCAGGAGCTAATTTAGACATATTTGAAAATTACATACTCACTGTGATTCTTAATCTTCTAAGAATATCTTCACTATTAACTAACACTGGTGGGTCTTAGACTGAGGCGCTAGGACCCTGGGGGAGCCAGAACTTCTCGGGGGGGGGGTCTGGTGCCAAGGTAAGCTACAGCACCACCAGGAGGAGGGAGCTCATAGCACAAGGCTTAACTCAGCACCAGCCCTCCACCACCTCAATTCCTTTTTACCGAGGAGTTGCAGCTGCAGCATAATCAAACAAGTACTTACGCACTTAACCTAAGGGCATAAGACAACCCTTGTAAGAAAGGTCAACAAACCAGTAACGCAGTCTCTTTACAGCCAAAACCAAGAACAAGGGGTGAAGACCAACAAAATATACTGGAGTGAGTCCAGGGGATGACAGGTGGGTGTGTGAATCAAAGGTGAAGACATGATCAAGAATTAAGGGCGAGTATGTACTTTTCATATCTTTCAGGAACCAGTTTTCACCAGTGGTTCACACTCGTGGGTCACAGTACCAAGTTAAGACAAAATCCCCCAGACTAGGGCAGTAGGAGCCAAGGGCACACTCAGGACAGAAGTCCATGCAGGACTGTCCTGCCAAAGGAGACATGCTGCCTGGCATGGACATCCAGGGCACAGTGCTTGATGAAGGTGTGCACTGTGCTTCCAAGCAGCAGTTCTGCAGATATCACAGACAGGTACTGCACAAATCTCTACCAGGGATGTGGCAAATGCACTAATGAAGTGGGCACGTACCTGACCTTCCAGCTTGATCTGAGCAATGGTATAGCAATGACATAGGCAGCTCACAATCCAGGTAGAAATGCACTTAGATTGTAACAGACTGTACCTTCTGATTGGGATCAAAGGAGACAAAGAGCTGTCTGGTTCACCTGAAGTCCTTAGTTCTGACCAGGTAAAATGTAGGAACCCCCTCTTAACAACCAGGGAATGAAGAGTGCACTCTCCTTCATTCTGGAAGCTGGCAAAGTAGGAAGGCAGTGCTAGTGGCTGGTTCAGAGGGAACTTCAACACCACTTTCAGTAGGAATTCAGGGTGTGTGTGGAGAACTACCTTGGCTCTTGTGGAAAACAGTGCATGGAGGATCTGTGACCAAAGCATGTATTTCAGACACTCTGCAAGCAGAGGTTAACATGATTTACTAAGGTAGAAGAAGGCCAGATGACCCATCGAGTCTACCACCCTACACCTTGTGAGTAGCGAAGTTAAGTTCCCATAAAATATTTATCCAGTTTACTCTAAAAATGTTCAATTTTTGGGCTGGTCCGGTGGCGCTGAGGGTTGAGGTGCTGGATGCCACACCTCGTACCATACTGGCGACCCAGGTTCGGGAACGAGTTCGGGTCATTGGGGGTCAGACTAGACTCGAGCATCCACTGATATTTCTCCTAGTCCTGGGGTGGGTTGGGGAAGCACACCACGCTGCGGCGGCACCTGGGGATGCCTGGAGGCACTGCAGATGCAGGTGTTAGCAGAAGGGGGGCACGGAGAATGTCTGAACATTAGTGTATTGATGTCACTGCAAGTCCGCAGTCCATCAGGGGATCTACTGGAGGAAAAATGTCTGAGTGTGACCGAAGCAGCTTGATGGCCCTGTCCTGTGATGCCGGGAAGACTGTCGTGGAATCACACTGGAGGGGTGTGGGGCTGGCTTGGCTAGGCAGGGCATGGGGGAGCCCTCAGTGAGTCAGCAACGACCATACCTTTCCCACCACCATGCGAGTGAGCCTGCATGCTCTCCTGGTGGACAGGGCTGGTGGCTGGATGCCCCCACCGGTAAGTTGCCACAGCAGGCGTATAAATAGTGACATGATATTAAAAAAAAAAAAAAAAGTTCCATTTTTGTTGCATCAACTATGGTCTGTGGGAGTCTGTTTCATAGAGTTATCGCCCTAATAGTGAAAAAATATTTTACTTCTAACTGCCCTTGGTACAAATAGTTGTTTATTATTGCATCTAAGTATATTTGGTTTATTTGCATATTTAATATCACAGTCCTCCATAAGCTGTTTATCTTGCAGGATTTTGAACAGTAGTAAAAGATCTCACTGACGTCTAGTTTCTAGGTCATATAGGTGTAATTTCCTGCATCTCGCTTCACACAAAAGATTTTTTTGGTTTTTATAAGCTTAGTAGTTGTTCTTTAGACGCTGTTCAGGAGTTTTTTTGTCTTTAGTAAGGTACGGCGCCCAAAAGGCAGCTCCATAATCAAGGTGTGGCCTGATGCATGAATTATACAGAGGTAGTATGCAGGCTTCTTGTCTACAGATAAATGATCTTTTAGTAGAAGTTAATATATGGTTTGTCCTAAGTGCAATTTTATCTACAGTGTTCCCCTGGTAATAAATGATCATTAAGATTCTGAAGTCTTCTTCAGTTTTAACATATTTTAATTCCTTTTCATTTAAATAGTATTTTATAAACTGATTTCAAGGCCCAAGGTGCATTACAACCCATATATCTTCATTAAATGACATGTTGTTATGCTTTGTCCAATTCTCTAAGATGGTGATATCATTTTGAAACACTATGATTTTATCAAAAGTGCCGACTTCATTACATAATTTCGTATCATCAGCAAATTTGCTGATATGACCAATAATCTCTTTATGCAGATCTGATATGAAGATTCCAAACAGAATAGGACCCAGGACAGACCCTTGGGGAACCCCACTTGTTACTATAATTGGGTCAGAATAAGTAACTATGATTCAGACCACCTGGGTTCTGTTTGTTAACCATTCTGCAGCCCACATGATTAAGTATGGATCTAATTTCAAGGTCTGCATTTTGGGACAAGAATACCATGTGAAACCTTATTGAAGGCTTTTTTAAAATCCAAGAAAATAATATCTACTGGGATACCTTGGTCAAGTGAATTGCCACTCGAAAAGCTGCTTTCCAAGTTAACAACTTCAGCTCACAAGTTGCAAGAAACTTGAAGGGTTTGTGAGTGAGCATATCCAACATGAGGTTGATGTCCCAGGCAGCCACGGCTTCCTGACAGGAGGTACTGTGTACAATGCCGTAAGGAACTTCTTGAACAGTGCAGCTGTGCCAGGTAGAAAGTACCGACAGGCTTGTGGTATGCAGATATAGCACACGGATAGGCCTTAACTTTGGACTACCGTAGGACAACATCAGAAAGGTCTGTAAGTACTCCAGAAAAGGGTCCGTGGGGGGTTTTGGAACACTAAATGAAAACTCTGTTTCACTTCGCTGTCTAAATTTTCCTAGTGGAAGGTTTATGAGCAGCCAAAAATATTTCAGAGACCCTCTGAGTTACCTTGTACCTGCTCACTTCCATCTCTTCAGGCACCTGGCCAGAAGATGAAGGGAACACAGGTTGGGATGAACCAGATGATCCTGAGTCAGTAAGTCCATATAGAGTGGAAAAATTGTTGGTTTGTTGACTGATAGTCTGTTCAACAAAAGAAACCATATCTGTCGAGGCCAGCAGGGGTGGCTAGAATCATCTCATCTCCAGTTTGAGCAATATTCTCTCATCAGAGGGATTGGAGGGAATGCAATCAAAAACAGATTTTGTCATAGCAGCCTGAGTGCATCCTGACAGAAAATGTCATGTTCTGGACTTCTGGAGCAGAAGTGAGGCAGTCTGGCATTGACTGAGGACACAAAAAGGTCCACATCTGGGGTTCACCACTCAAACAATCTCATGACCACTCATGAAGCTCTGGGTCTGTTTGGCTGAGCTCATCTGCCAGAGTGTTCTGAACTCCAGGCACGCAAATGACTTGGAGCAGTATCCCCTGCTCCAGGCACCATCACCACAATCTCATCGCCTCCCTGTACAGAGGGTAAGAGTGTGCTCCTCCCAGTTTGTTGATGTAGTACATCAAAGACTTGTTATCTGGAGGACTGTTTTGTGACCGACAAGATCTACTAGAGCTTGTAGGCAGTACAAACCAGCTTGCATCTCCAACATACTAATGTGGAGATGAGCCTCTGACGGGTTTCAGACACCTTGTGTTTGGAGGCCCTGACAGTGGGCTCCCCACCTCAACAAGGAGGCCACTCATGGTGAGAGTCACCTGAGGATCCAGTTGGGAGGAGGGGAATCCCACGAGGAGACTAGCCTCCGCTGATCACCACAAGAGTGACGAACCAGTGACCTGGTCACCTGGATGGAGTGTCTGAGGATATGATGCCTGTCACCACTGCTCTCTGAGCATCTGCTGAATTGCTATAACATGCAACTGTGCCAGGGGCACTGTGAACACTAAGGAGGTAATCAGACCTAGCATGCCTTGCATGGAATGGTTTTGTACAGTTTTGTGCTCCATGATGTAGCATGCCATCTGCAGGATCACCTGCACTCTGCTCTCTGGCAGAACGGCTCGGGCCTTGGTCATATCCAGAAGAGTGCCTATGAACAGCAGTTGCTGTGAAATTCAGAACCCCATGGAGGTGAGGAACTGAGAGGCTGCGGCCACTGCTTGCTCCATCTCCTGTCTGGATGGACTGGATATCAGCCACTTGTCCAGGTAAGGGTAAACCTGGATTCCCATCTTTCTCAGGTGCACTGCAAGTACTGCAAAGCACTTTGTGAAGACTTGAGGTGCTGAGGAAATCCCAAGGGCATGGCTCTGAACTGATAATGCTGTCCTAGCATAAGGAATCGAAGGTATCTGTGGTGGCTGGTGTACACCAGCATATGCTGGGTGTGTATGCTGCATATCCAGAGAAGCTAACCAAGCAAGGGTTTCAAGAAGGGGAAAAGGGATCCCGGAGAAACCATTCTGAATTTTTCTCGATCCAAGAATTTATTCAGATTTCTAAGGTGAAGAATGAGACACATGGCCCTGGTTTTCTTCAGTACTACAAAGTAGTGGGAGTAGAAGCATGTGTTTCACTCCAGCTCTAGCACTATTTCCACGGGTCTAAGTCACTACAGCGTGAGCAAAAATGTACGGTTAATTATGACGCAGACAAATCAATGGCAATTCAGTGCAACGTGATGACCGCGCACCCAGGGTGGGGGGTTGGAAGATTTACTATTACAAACTCTGGGGGTTGAACTCAGGAGGAAGAAAGTCAGTGGGGGGATTTACTATTACAAACTCCGGGTGGGGAGCGGAGAAAGTTGTGTGTGGGGATGATTTACTATTAGTAACCCCAGGATGGTGACATTCAGGGGAAGGGGCCATAACATCCAGACACTGTTTTATCCCATTCACTGTTTTTCCCAATGCCGTTTTCACTGCGTGATTTTTGAGGCACAATTATTGACACATTAAATTGACTGGATACCATTTCCACTGTCCTGTTGCTTAGAAGGCCCACAATCTCCTGTGCCAGAAGCTCTGACACTTGAGCTGATAAGAGGGGTTGCTCTCCAGGCAGATAGTCCAGGGGAATCTCTGTGACATCCAAGGAATATGCTTTCTGGATATACGGAGAACCCACATGTCCATTGCAATGGACTCCTACTGATGGTAAAAGTGGGTCAAGCACCGTCCCATTGTAGAGGAAAGCGAAGGAATTGGGTAGCTGAGGTATAACCAGGGCTGCAGCTTCAGAGAGTGACACTAGTTGCTTTTGGTGTCTGTGTCTTTAGCTGTGCCTTCTTCTGAGGCTGGGGTGGCTGAGAATTGTTCTGGGCTTCCCTACCTTTCCCACAAAAGGACTGCTTGTTCTGAATAAAAGTCTGTACTTTTCCACTCTGTGGGTTAGCAGGGGATCGCCTGGAAGTCTCAGGGGTTGTTTTGGTTTTCTGGCATGCCTCAAGAGACTTCTTTACCTGCTGTCCAAATAAGTAAGTCCCATCAAAGGAAACATTCAAAACCTGTTGCGGGACATCTTGAGAAGAAACTGTGGTTTGAAGTCAGGAATGCTTTCTGATGCAGATGCCTGCCGTGGCAGAGCAGGAAGCCGTGTCCAAGGCATCCATAGCCACTTTGAGCTGGTGACTGTTCGACTCAGTCCCATGTGTGGCACTCAGCAGAATCTTTTGCTTAAGTTTTGGATTCTGGCAGGGACTCTGCCAGAGACTTAAGGGAGCTCCAGAGGGTATACTCCAATTTGGAAAAATGCCCTTGGTGGCTCGCAATCCACATGTTAAGGGTAGCTGCTGCAAAAGCCTGCTTGCCCACTGTGTCAATCTTGCATGGCTCCTTGATAATAAGGTGTGCAGTGACCTTCTGTGGAAGACTGGCTTTGTCATTCTCAGCGAGAACAACAATGGCATCAGCTATAGGTTGAGAAGCATACAATGATCTGTCCTTAGAGGCAGTATATATTCTGACTATATGCTTACAGACAGAAGATAGAGGCAGGTCTATTCCAGACCACATATGACAGGGTTTCAAATGCAGGAGAAATAGGAGGACCTATACTGACCAGCATGGAAGCAACATTAAACCACTGCAGACAAGAGAGGTTTACCTAGTTCAATGGCTGTAGACTCAAAATCTAGATTAGAATGCATGTTTCTGAGCAAAGCCTGGAAAGACAGATCTTCCTGAGGTGCAGAGGTTAAGCCTGGATCTGAAGAGTCCAGGCTAAAGAAGAAATTCTTGTCCCCGTCTTCTTTTAAATAATGAGGTCAGAGTCAAACTTGTTCCCTTCCACCTCCAGCTCCTCCTCAGAGGGATGGTCATGGACAGCGGCAGATCGCAGGCCCTGTAGTGCCATAATCAGGACCAAATATGGCACAAGGGAAACCACCGAGGGTGGCACTGAAGCCAGAAGTGGAAGTGGCACTGGGTCAGGCCATGAAAGGCTCAAACCTGATGCGGACACTGACATTGACCTCAGCACCAATGACCCAGCCTGACCCAAGTGACTGGCAATGGTACCGCAGCCAATCCCGCCACTGTGACACTGAGTGGGGATGCAGCCAGTGGGGCAGAAGTTGGAAGCATGGTCATTGGCAAGGGCCCAGGGACTGCTGTAGGAACCAAATGCTCTACCTGGCTTGAAGACCTCACCCACAGCTTCAGTTCCATTGGTGCCAAAGGGCCAGGGACTGGATCAGCTAACCAGGGCAAACGAGCCAGATGTTGCACTCACTGCTCCATCAGAGCAACCCAATAGTGGAACTGCCCATCACAGTCCCTACTTAAAGACTGAGAGGGGCTCTGGACCCAAGATCTTGACCTCGATGGAGTCAGTGAGGACCTGTGGCTCCGGGAGACCAAGGACCTTGCAACAGATTTCATACAGGATGACCTTGAAAGAGAATAACTCCAGGCTCAGCGTGCCAAGAACCTGACCAGCATCTGAAATGGGCCCCCTTCTTTTTGTGCTTCTTGGAAGACTGTCCTTCCTCTTGAGCACAGGGCTGCCCATTATCTGAACCCTTCCCCAATAGGGAAAGTGGACTGGACACAGTCCAGTTGCCAAAGCAGCTTGATTGAGAAGACTCCCTATTGTCATCCTCCATGGCCGCTGACCATTAACTCAGTAGTGCTGTGAAAAACTGACTAAAAATTCTACGTAAAATAACTGACACAAAAATAACAAACTCTAGCTTTAAACATTAAAACTGAGGAGAACTGAATGCTGTTGTCATATAGATGTGAAGTTTTGACTCCCGGCGGGTGAGCAACATCATCACTTATGAGCAATAAACAGCAGGGGAAAAAAAGAACTGAGGTGGTTGAGGGCTGGTGCCAAGGTAAGCTTTGTGCCACAAGCTTCCCCTCACAACGTTGCACATGCATGCAGCTTACCTCGGCAACAGACTTCCTGAAAAGTTCTGGCTCCCGTGTGGTCCTATCACCTCTGGTTAGGACCCACTAGTGTGAATCAGTGGTGAAGACTGATCCTTAAAAGATCACAAATTTTTTTTGTTCAGTTTGACATTGAATATTTAACTTACTGCTTGGCTCGTAACTTCCATGTACAGGCTAAGGGGCCACGGAGTGCTGTAGCCCCAACCCTGATGACACGAAGTAGGGAACAGGGTTGCAGATGCTCTGAGGAGACAGTAACAGGATCTGGGGAGAGGAGCTGTCTAAATACTTCTACAGTAACTTTGTTGGCAGTTCTATATGTATGGGGCTAATATACAATATTACTCTCATTTCATGGAAAGTTCATTATCTTACGTGAGCTCATCTGCTGCTCGCGAGTGCTGTTGTGAAAAGTTTCTCCTGCGCGTCACGTCCAGCATCATAGAGATGTCTGCATGGAGCTGCTGCAAAGTGCCGTTGGGTAGCTGGAAATTTTGGCCCAATGTCTCGTTCAGGTTCTCTGCCATTTCCACAAGCACTGGGAGGAAGTAGAGATAAAGAGACAGCAAACTATTAATTACCGTGGCCCAAATTCCCATACACTGGTCGAAACTATACACCTTCTTCAAATTTCATTGCCCACCACCACGATATCCATATGCCAGGTCCCCAATACAAAACAAAAAACTAACTTTCCATAACCAACACGGCCACTAACAGTCCACTAAGTACTCCCTCCAGCTTTATTCTCCTTTGATAGTTATGCAGGCAAAGCACAAAAAAAGTATGAGATGTGTGTTATGAGACTAGAGGAACAAAAATGTTGCACTAGTATTTTAGGAATTTGCTGATGTATCACTGAATACTTTATCCTGAAGTAAAACTAAAACTTACTAACTGTACTAGTTTAAAAAAAAAAACCGGGGTGGAGGGTCTAAATTTCAAACTGATGCGTAAATTGCTACCACTAATCTACACTGATGTGCCTTAAATACATCGACGTTATGTTTTAAGCGTATGTACAGTATTTAAAATTCATCGTCATAAATACTGCAGCTTTACAGGACAACAGCACTATCAGAGGTACATGCTTATAATGCTGTGGAGGTACAAATCTCAACTTTTTAACAACATCCAGCATATAGCACTAACATAACTGTTCGGAGGTAATGTCCTCTAAGGTTACATTAACACAGAAACTTAGATTCTGTCAGCAGAAAAGGACCTTTAGGCCCATCCAGTCTGCCCCTTGTCCCTGCCTATTCCATTGGTAATGACGTATTTTAACCACGTTGGCATTAACAAAATAAGATGATGTTTGTAGTGCACGTCTGAATTTATTGACAAATTCTGTTCATCTACTTAACAATTTACAAGCTCGATTCTGCATGCAGATATTATTAATAACAGATCTTCTTCTCTTTCCGAGATAAATACTGCTTTAAACTTAGATTTTGCAAATCTTTATTCTTGGCTTTTTTCAGCACCGTTTATTGCTGAACAGTACGTTTTCTGGTTCGAGACCTAAAGTAGCTAAAAGTACTTGGGACTCAATATTCTCGATCCTAGTGGTATATACTTGGAGCAAGTCAAATGTTTTAAATACTTGGGTGTCTTCCTTGACTCCAGTTTGACATTTTCACATTGTGTAAACAACATCTGCAAACAGGTTAATCAAAAACTGGGTATCTGACAAACTCCAAAACTGTTTACTGTCTTACTCAGAAACGAATAAGATCTGGTGTTTTGTTGCCTACTTAGACATTCATTTGCTTTTTCTAATATTTCATAGTCTGCGCCTAAACTGTACTTCCAACATTTGTAGTTTTGTGCTCAATGTTTCTCATAGAGTGTATCATTGTACACTTTATAATCTACTTAGCTGGCTCTGAGGCAGTATGTTAAGGCTCTGAGCTGCAGATTTGGAGATCTGGGTTTGAATCCCACAGCCGCTTAGGTGCATACTGTACGATCCTGAGCAAGTCACTTAACTTCCATGTGCTCCCAGGTCACATCTAGAAACAAGCTTCAGCTTAGTGTGCTACTCCTGCTTAAACAATGTTCCCTTCCCTTTCCCTATGAGTCCTGAACACCACAGATGACACCAGTGTTGTTGTTTAACTGGCAAAAGTGTGAGATTGTATTCTGATTCACCTTTATTGTTTTTATTGAATTCTAAACAAAATGTTAGAAGACTGAGATCTGATGAAAATAATTTGCTCATTACACCTAAAGTAAATACATTAATGGGTCAGTGAGCATTTTGGTTTCCTGCCTCCAATACTGGAATAATCCTCCCACTACTATCCATAATGTCAATATTCACATGATTTTTAAAATGAGACTGGTGCAGTATTTACATAAGTCTGTATGTAATTACTAATTTATGTCCTACATAAAACTGTGTTTTACATTGCAAAATGTATTGCAATATTTTATATTTTTATACCTGCATATTCCAAGTGAAAACGTGTATCATTGTATGGTACTGTTTGTCATCTCTTAGCTGCCCTTTGTCAGCTCTGGGCTGCAGCTAAGAACGGGTCTTTGACTTAGTGTGCTAACACGGTTAACAAATAAATAAAATTTAAAGGTGACATTTTAAAAATGTTACATTTTAAAAACACATAATATGGTTTACATAGGTTGATACATTCGACTCAACTGGAAGAGATGACTGCCCGGGAGACGTTTATAGCTTTAAAATATACTACCCCCGCTGTCCCATTACTTTGCAAACCAAAATAATTTGGTGCATCGAGGTCACAGTATCTCACGAAGTAAGATAAATCACCTCCCTATAAAATTTTCTGCACAAATGCCTTGCAAAACATATCAGATTCATTTATTGCACAAACAGCAATTCAAGTAAAAGTGCAGCAGCTACTCCAGTATATCAAGGCACAGTGGCTGTCTGTACAAGATAGATACAAAAATGACCTCCCACCCTGTGCTGCCAATTGGACCCTGTCTCTAACTAACACTAACTCCCCTAATCAGCTGGTTTTGTACTGTATTTCTTATTCTTTGCCAGTGACACCTGCACAAAACTGAGGCCCACAGTGGAGGATCCAAGCAGGCCGTCCATGTGGATGAAACTAGCAGATGCCATTCGGGTGGTGATGGAAAAAGATGGCAAAGGGGCAAAAACTGAAAACATTCTTATTTAAATAATGACACACAGGGTGGGGAGCAGTAGCTGATAAATGGGGGTTTGGGATATCGTTTTAAAAACCAGGAGGTTGAATACAGAAAAACAATATGAAAATCCTGTGTCCCCTCGATGTAACATAACTCGCTACAGTGAAAACATGAACGTTACTTACCATAACTTTTGATTTTCCAGAATAGTTTTACCATTGATTACCACTTATGAGTCTGGAGCCAGAGGCACTAGGACCCCATGGCACAAAACTTTTGCCAGGTAGCCAGCCACAATTATTGAGTACGGGGTCTGTGCATCCCTACGTGGTGTCATGCACTAGCCAATAACTGCTGATGGCTATCTCAGTAACTTCCGTTCTGTTTGCCAGGTGAGAAAAAGTGGAAAAATAAGAGAGGGCTAAGTATTTTCCTTGCCCAAAGTGATAGGTGAAGGGTAAGGAATGCAAATAAACAAAATAAAACCCAACTACCAACCTCTAAATAGGGAGACATGCACTCTCCATAGCAGAAAGGGGGTAGTTGGGTATAGAATAAAAGCCTCAAGCCAGACAGAAGAGCAATAGTGACCTTAAAGGCAGCCGCCCTGAAGCACGTGGCTCTGGCAGAAAAGGCAAGGGGGGTGCCCAGAATTAGGACCACTCGCAACTGAGATGGCATAATGTGCCAAATAAGAATGAATCACATAGACTCCTGATAAAAAGACAACCCCATGCTACCAGACAGAGAACTGATTGAATAGTCTTTTCCCATCAGGTAAAGAAAAGGGTGCCTCAAGTAGGACTGAACAGTCCAAAGGAGTTAAGATGTGTTCATCCCCTCAGGCATCCATGAGGATAGATGGCTAATAGCCAGGCTTATGTAAGGGGAAGCAAAAAAGAAAACATCAAAAATGACCTGTTTCTTCTGCAACCACAGGGATGTATCCTGTGTAAGAGCTAGTGTGCTTGATCCAGTCCACTAAACAGCATCCTTCCACAGACATTGCAACTGCAAAGTGGGGTTAGACTGGATAGTGCCCAGATGTACAGATTACATTTCACAGCTAATAGGGATATACCCTGGGAAGGGAGGATGACAAAAAGAAAGAAAAGGGAGGAAGGGAGGGAGCTGCCTTCCTCTTTTTTTTTTTTCAGGGGGGATGGAATGAGCGGCTTGAAGCACCATCATCCGAGGTTTTTTTTTGTGGTGGGGCTACAAACGCACAAATGAGTCTCAACCCCCCCTTTAAACAAACACACACACACACACACACAAAACATAAGGAGTGCAACTGAGGGAGATGCCCTGGCACTAAGTTGTGCCAGCCAGCACTGTCGGGGTAAGCTGTACAGAGGCCCAGGCTCTGCTAGAGTAGGTGGGAGGGTGTGGTAATCAATGGTGAAGATATTCTGGAAGATTCACAGTTACATTAAGTATGTAACTTTAATATCTTCCAAGTATCAATCTTCACCACTGATTTCCACTTCTGAATCAGAGTACCAACCTTTCCATTCTTCTGATGGAGGAGCTGGCTCATTCGGAGGATAACAGATACCCTCAACCCTCTGCATGGGGGAGGACACCTGAAACTGGTAAGGGCCTGGTGGGGGCTCCTGTGGCAGGAGGGTTCCTTGTCATTTCCCGCCTGACCCAAGGGGAGAAGAAATGAGCCCCCTGGAAATGAAATGCCCTCGATTTGCCAGAAATTAAGGCCCTGAGCAGAAGGATCAATGGTCTGCCTGACTGTCTCACTCTGTGGCAGTGTAGCCAAGAGCTGGCTTAGCTGCAACTACAGGTGACAGTTGTAGGTCACTATATGTATGTGTTGTGCAGAAATGCACATCAGAGCGTGTGCTGATGAGAAAGCCTTCCAGCCAAGGGCATACATAGGAACATAGAATTTGACAGCAGATAAGGACCGCTTGGCCCACCTAGTCTGCCCATTTTCCTATCCAACAGATAAGCTGCAGATCCTAGTTAACCAACAACTTACTTCCTCCTACCCCCCCACTAGGACTGCCTTATGTCTACCCCATGCATTCTTGAATTCCCCCACTGTTCTTGACTCCATGACCTCCTCAGGGAGGTTGTTCCATGCATCCACAACCCTCTCTGTGAAAAAAAAATACTTCCTTACATTACCTCTAAGCCATCCCCCTCTATCTTCAAATTGTGCCCCCTTGTTCATGCACATCTCTTTTTCTGAAAGATGCTACCCTCTTGGACTTTGTTGATTCCCTTGAGGTACTTGAAAGTTTCTATCATGTCACCTCTCTCCCTTCTTTCCTCAAGGGTATACATATTAAGCTCCTTTAGTATTTCTTTGTATGTCTTCTGGTGCACACCCTGCACCATTTTGGTTATCCTCCTCTGGACAGCCTCCACTCTGTCTATGTCTTTGCAGAGATGGGGTCTCCAGAACTGCACACAGTACTCCAGATGGGGTCTCACCAACTGTCTGTACAGAGGGATAACAAATTCCTGTTTCCTACTATTGATGCCTCTTCCTATGCATCCCAGTATCCTCCCAGCCTTCCTTACTGCCTTCTCACATTGCTTACTCCCAGGTCCCTTTCCATTTTTACTGTTGTCAGTATCTCACCCCCCACTGTGTACTCTTCTCCTGGGTTTTTGTTTCCCAGGTGCATTACCTTGCACTTCTTCGCATTGAATCTGAGCTGCCATACATTTGACCATTCCTCCAACCTTGCTAAGTCCCTTCTCATCCTTTCCACTCCATCTTGTGTATCAACCCTGTTGCAGATCTTTATGTCGTCTGCAAAGAGACATACTTTTCCTTCCACTTCCTCTGCAATGTCACTTATAAAGACATTAAAAAGGACCAGTCCCAATACTGAACCCTGCGGTACCCCGCTTGTAACCCTCCTTTCTTCACTGTGGACCCCATTTACTACTACTCTTTGCGTCCTGTTGTCTAGCCATTTTTTTATCCAGGCTACCACCTCAGGACCCACTCCAAGACTGGCTAACTTGTGTATTAATCTTTTGTGTGGGACTGTATCAAATGCCTTGCTAAAATCTAGGTAGACCATGTCCACAGCCCCTCCCTGGTCTACTACTTTGGTCACCCAGTCAAAGAAATCTATTAGATTCGTCTGACATGACCTCCCCATCGTGAATCCATGCTGCCTTGGGTCCTGTGCCCCACCGGCCTCTAGGTACTCCACAATTCTTTCCTTCAGAAGTGATTCCATCATTTTCCCTACCACTGAGGTCAAACTAAGTGGTCTGTAGTTTCCTGCCCCATCCTGCTCCCACTTTTGTGAAGAGGAATCATATCCGCCCTCCTCCAGTCCTCAGGTACCACCCCATCCTCCCATGATTTGTTAAAGAGAGTAGTCAGCGGTGTCACTAGTTCTACCTTTAGTTCTTTTTGAATTCTTGGGTGAATCCCATCAGACCCCATTGCTTTGTCCACCTTCAATTTTATTAGTTCTTTCAGAACCCTTTCTTCTGTAAATGGACTGTTATTGACCCTCGTCTTCAGAGTGTTTCTCTTGTTTGGTTTAGGTACCTCCCTCTCCTCTTCCTTTGTGAATACTGAGCAGAAATATTCGTTCAGTATCCCTGTTTTTTCACTGTCACCCTCTACCCACATTCCCTTCCCTTTGCTAAGCCTCAGTATCCCTCCTTTGGTCTTTCTTCACTCCCTAATGTACCTATAAAAGGTCTTATCCCCCTAGTTAACAGAGTTGGCTATGCTTTCCTCGGTTTGGGCCTTTGCTGTTCTGACTGCCTTCCCAGCCTCTTTCTGCTTTAACTGATAAAGTTCTCTGTCCTGCTCCTTCTGTGTTTCCTTACATTTGCTGAATGCTATCCTTTTCTCCTTAACCTTCCCTGCCACCTCTTTTGAGAACCTTAGCGTTTTTTTCCTTCGTTGTGTTTTGTTGATTTGCTTTACACAAAGGCTTGTTGCCTCTGTGATGGCTGTTTTGATTACTCCCCATTGTTCCTCCACCCCTCATTCTTGCCTGTTTGCTAGTGATTTTCTGAGGCACTCTCTCACTTTCCCAAAGTCAGCCCTCCTAAAGTCCAATACTCTTGCTTTTGTATGGCTTGGTTGTATGGCTGTGCTTATCGTGAACCACACTGTTTGGTGGTCGCTTAGTCCCAGATGGCTATCCACTTCTAAATCTGAGATTCTTTCTCTGTCCCCATTTGAGAGTACCAGGTCTAAGATTGCTCCCTCCCAAGTGGGTTCCAATACTAGCTGTCTGAAGCATGCCCCTTGTAGGGCATTAAGAATGACCCTGCTCTTGAACGTGCCCACAGCAAAGGTGCTCCAGTTAACATCTGGCATATTCAGGTCCCCATCAACAATATCTCTCCTTTTTCTGCCATTCTAAGGAAGCCTTCTATCATTTCCTTGTCCATTCCCTCCTCCTGAGATGGGGGTCTGTATACAACCCCCATGCGGATTGTGGTGTCATTTCCTGTCTCCAGGGTGACCCAGAGCGTCTCATCTGCTCCCTGTTTAGTCTTTAGTTCTGTTGCTTTGATTCCTTCCTTTACATAGAGAGCTACTCCTCCTCCTCCTCTTTTACCCTCCCTGTCCCTCCAGTAGATTGTGTATCCTGGTATGTTGACATCCCAGTCATGGTTCTCTGTGTACCATGTTTCTGTGACTGCCACAATAAGTGGCCCTCTTCCATCAAGGCCACTAGTTCAGGGAGCTTGTTACACAGACTATGGGCACTGGTACTCATCACCCTCCACTTTTTGATGGCCTTACCCCTTTTAGCCCCATTCCTGTCCTTACTGCCTTTGCCTTTTTTTACATTTACCTCTGTCTTGCTCCCTAATGACTTCTCTACCTTGGTGTTTACCTCACTAATTACTGTGTTTTGTGGGGGGAGGCTGGGATTTCCCTGCTCCTTTTCAGTGCCTCCCCCCTTGGCTAGTTTAAATGCTTGCCAATGAAGCATTAAAACCTCTCACCTAGGATCCTGCCCCCGGGAGAGATGCAGACCATCGCACCAGTATAGATCTACATCCCTCCAGGTGGCTCCCCAGTCCCCAATGAAGCCAAAACCCTGAGCTCCACACCAGTTTTTCAACCATTCATTAAATTCCCTGGTGAAGAGTACCCTAGCATCACCCTTGCCATAGACAGGCAGCACCTCCGAGAAGGTTATCATATGCGCTACTTGTCTAAGGCCCCTCCCCAACTCTACAAACTCCTCTTGCACTGCTCTGATCCCATTCCTAGCCAGGTCAGTTGTCCCTAGGTGGACAATGACATCCAGCTCCCTCCCTCGTGCAGCTGCTCCCATGATCCTGAGGATTGCTTCCTGTCCCTCCAAGCCGAGGCGCCAGGCAGGCACCTTACCTCCCTCTCCCCTTCCTCCCCATTTCTGCCCCCCTAATGATAGAGTCCCCCACCAGGAGTTGTTTCCTTCCTCTGTGGGGTCCCATGCCACCCTCCTGTGGGTCTCCTTTGTGAAGGTTCCCAGCATCCTCCTTGGTCTCCACTGAAGGTGCCTCCATAGAAGAACCACTATCCACCAGAAGAGCGAATGAATTGTGGAGAGGTACAGCTGGAGGGATGCAACTCTGTTCCACCACCCTCTCCCTCCCTAAGCTCACCTTGGTCCAGCCTCTCCTCTTTCTTGGCAACCTCTGAGGTAGTGGCATTGGCCCTGGTGGGGGAGGAGGTTTCACGAATCCTAGCCAGGTCAGCCTGGAGACAGACAACCTCCTCCCTCAGACTAGTGCAGTACCTGCAAATAGAGCAGCATCGCAGCCTCCAGAATGTCTCCCAGAACACTGCTGCCCCATAGCCGTTGCACTGCACCGCTCCTATCATGTCTTATTTTGTGTCCCCTCTCCTGTTTCTCTGTATGCTTACTTTCTCCTCTCCTTACAGCTCTCACCCTTCCTGTTCTGGGACAGCAACTTCTTATATTCTTCAGTAGCCTCCTTCCTCCTTGCTCAGTATCAGACCACCAGCAGCTGGGAGGAGGGGGGAAGAGTGAGCTACTTTTTTCCTTTAGGGTTGACAAAACCAATGTTTCTCTATGATCCTTCCCTTCCTACTGCCAAACAGAGGCATATGCCTCTGGAATTCAGTCATGCATGAGGTGCCAAGGCCCAGATAGGGTCCTGCAGTACCTCAGGACAGGAGGAAGAGTGAAATACTTCAACTGCGGACCCTGTGGGTGCACAGTTCCATATGAGGAGGTCCCTGGTGATAGTTGGACTAGAAAAAGGATGCCTCCACACTATCCTGGATGCCTCCTTGAAGGATTTAGGCCATGGAGGAACAAATAATGAGTCAAAATTGGGAACTCCAAGGAGTCTAAGTTGCAGGGCTGCTGGATCTCAGCTTGAAAAAGCATTCAAAATCAGAGCCTGGAACATCTACACCAAGAATCTCTGGTACAGGATGTCACGAGCCCCTGGCCCTCAAACCCCGAGCAGCCCAGTAGGACCTCCTGTTTGCAGAGAGGATTCCCCTTTTTAAGAACTCATGAGCAGGAGTAAGGGTTCAGGAAGGCTTCTCAAACTTCCTTTTCCCAGTGGGAGGGTGGAAACTGTAGTTTTGAGTTCCCTTGACACTGCACTACTTCCAGTATTTGAATCCCACCACAGCCACTGGCTAAGTCTTGCCTAAGTAATTTTATACGATAGCTGAGCGGCACTATCTTTCAGGCACACAGTCTTTTCAAAACCCTTCTGTTTAAAATGTTAAATCACACAACCAGACCCTAGGCAGAGTTGATAAGAAAATCATAAAAGTTTACTTAAAATAAAAGCAATACAGAAAAGTCTACAGTTTTGAAGAACTTTGAAATGCAGACAATATCAAAAGTAAAACTGGATGGTTTACAGAAAACACTAAATACTGGTATTCTAGACTATACCTTGTTTTTATGTTTGAGTCCAGCCAAGATTTTAAATGTTCTTGTAGAGATGAGTCCTTAAGGAACAGTTTTGTAGCAAGGCTGTACCATGTCAGTTCCTCTAAAATGTCCTTCAGGTGCTTCACTGGTACAAAGTCTTGATTTCCAAAATTCTGACTTAAAATCAGAATTTTCTGTTCAGTATGTGACAAGTCAAACTTTCCGCACACTCGAGTCTGGTTTTAGAGATTTTTCCAGGCCTACACATATACTTCTGGTCTTCAAGTATATGTCAGCTGGCCAGACTATCTGACTTCCAGCTAAACTCTTTCACAACTACCTTTAGTTCAAAAATGTGTCTCATAAATATATGCTGGTCATTTTCAAGCCACACCGACTGTGTGATGGGCTGCAACATTTTACCTTTCCCTGTAGGTGTCACTGTGGTTCCATGACAGGTTTCATGTCAACCCCAGTGACATCTGGTCCATGCATTGGCTTGGCCCCTGACCCCTAGGTCACTACATTACCTTTCTGATG
This sequence comes from Neoceratodus forsteri, assembly GCA_016271365.2. Classification (NCBI taxonomy): domain Eukaryota; kingdom Metazoa; phylum Chordata; order Ceratodontiformes; family Ceratodontidae; genus Neoceratodus; species Neoceratodus forsteri. The sequence continues at coordinate 1,558,986,959 of CM057455.1, forward strand.
TTACTGGAGGCTAGATACCCACTTTTCTCTAACAGTTATGGTTTCCGGGCCCCATAAAACTGTCTCCCTTATCTGAAGATGTACCAGATCCACTCTAGCCATTAGAACAATTAATGCTATTTTTGTAATTTCATTCCTAAAGCCTTTTAAAGAGACAGTGTCTTAATTCTAAAGTAAATTACAGCATATACAATATGAACCCACATAAATGGATATAGGCAGATCATGCGACACATGGCATACTCAGTGGCCAAAAGCAGGAGAATAGAAGACTCACTGTCCCCTGAGGAGGACACTGATTGAGGTGAGTCACTGAATCCAGAGACTGTTGGTGTCAGGGAGAATGGCCTGAACTGGGCCATATCAGACTCCCTGTAGCAAACTTCTAAGGCACAAAGGAATACTCTGTGCTGGTCCTAAGTTAGCAGCCCCTCAGGGTCTATGAATAAGGACAACCTCTCAAGAAAATGGAGATGCCCTGGTAGATGGTGGGTTGACATTTCTGATCTCAAGGGCATTGACCTGGGCTGTGAAACTGCATAGGGTGCCTTGCCCAAAGGGACAGTCAGAAGGGTGTATTCCTACATCTAAAGAGCGACCCAACTGGTGCCCATGAGGGGAACCCCCATGTGAGGAGAGTGGACAGGATGACCCCAGTCCTCACCGGTGGCAGAGTCATTCAGTAGCTCCAAGGAAAACACCTCTGGACTGTCATCCAACACAGAGTTGGTGCTGACTCCAGCACTGGACTCATGTTCGATGACAGCCTCAGAGATGGGGCCACTCTTGTTGCCACAGTCAGCAACACCCTCGGTACCATGCTCAGTGATGACTTTTATGCCCTTCCCAGATTCATTACCCAGTCCAGTTTCACAAACACCCGAGTCAGGGACCTCTGGGTCTGATTATCACCAGCACCTTGTCCGGAGCCAGACCCCGGGTCAACACCATGGCCGTCTCCATGTCAGTCACCGTGTCCAGTACCGACACTCTCCTTAGTGTCTCTAGCAACACCATAGATAGTGACAGCCTCCAAATCAGCAACAGTATGGCAAACAGCTTCGGTGCCGGTCCCTCCCCGGACACCGTGTACAGTGTCACAAGGGAGTCCAACATCATCCCCATGACACCATCACTGTGAATGGTGGCAGCTGCATGTGCGATATTGGGAGGACAACACTAAGGTGTCCACCAGTGTAAACCAAGCATACAGCTGTGGCCTGCCATTGGGGAAGTCTGCTGCTCAGGGTAGGCAGACTGCTGATGTTCACAGCTGTCCATCCAGAAGTTGACTGTCCACCTGACTCAACCATCAGAGTCTCTGATGCCTCAGCAAGATGAGGTTGGGCAGAACTCTGAACTTCCATGGAATCAGAGGTACCCGAAAGAGGCCCAAGGGAAAAGTCTAAAGACCTGACCTTGGATGCACGTGTGCAACTTCTGACTCTGAATGTGGGGATCGAACAACCCCACTTCAATGCAGAGTTCTCTGGGGTGCAGCAGTCCAATGAGAAGTATGCACTGTAAGCATCCATGTCACGTTCTTGTCCAAGGCAGGCATGCAGGACTGATGCCAATGTGGAGCAGCCACAGAATTCCCACAGGGCCAATGATGCATTATGGGCAGCTGTCAAGAAGGTCTTGTAGGATTTTGCCCCTTTTCTGTCAGATATCAGCATTGCAGAAAAATAAAAAAAAAAAATTGGCACCAGAAACATTTTAGAAATAGTGGTGACATGGTAATAACCGTGGCAAAAAATCAAACTGAGGCACTGTGTTCTGATGGTGTGCACTCAATGGCGGGAAGAACAGAACTGAGCTACGTGAGGCTGGTGCACGGTATGACATGGGTGAGGGGTATACAGACCACCATGCTCTGTAGCCATGGCCATCTCCCTGGCAAAAGCTTTGCTCCCACAGGGTTCTAGGGCCTCTGGCCCCAGACCTATAACTGGGAATCAATGGTGATGACTGATTCTTGGAAGATCCACCTATTATGAACACTGTTAGTGCCTCCTGTGAAAAATCACCATCAGCTGTACAGGTTACTGATTCTAGCAGAAATCTCTACAAGAAGTCCAGACAATTCTGGACAAAATGTTTCTTCTCTGCTGTCTGATGTGATCCTGTGAGGAAATCTTGATTTTTCCTATTGCTTAGTTAGCCAGTTGTGTTGAGCTTGCTTCCTCCTCCTCTGCCAGAGCTCCGCTGACATCGACCTGCCATTCACACTCTCACCTTAGAAAATTCACTATCAGCTGTGACCTCTAGAGAAAATACTGAATATGTACTGTACACCCTGGAGGATAAAAGGGACGGCGGGGGGACATGATAGAGACATTCAAGTATCTGAGGGGAATCAATAAGGATGGGACAGATGGTGTATTTAAGTTAAGGAGGGGGAGGGTCACCAAGCTGGCACAGGCTAAGAATAGAGGGGGAGATTTAGAAGGAAATGAGGAGACACTATTTCACAGAGAGGGTGGCAGAAAATGGAATGCACTACCAGAATGGGTGGTATCATGTAACTCTGTGAACAGCTTCAAAAGGGCATGGGACAGGGGAGAGTGAGGGTGGGGGAAGTGGGGGGCAGCATTGGGATGACAAAGGGGAGGGGGTTGGGCAGCTGCAAACTAGGGGTGTTGGCTGCACACTCGAGCAGACCTAGATAGACTGGGTGGTCTGTTTCTGCTGGTATGTTTGTATGTAATACCCGTTTTCTCTGCTTTTCTGCTGTTTACCGCTATTAGAATACAGTGTTTGGCTTAGTTCTCACTGCAGATGCCCCTCCCACCTGATCCAGAGCTCCATCATTTGCGTAGCACTTTTGCTTTTAGGATTACAGTGAGCAGGATGACTAGGCACGGACGTTAAGAGACAAGAACAGTACTGTTTCTATTTCCTATTACATCTACATTTGTTTTGAGAGCCTGTAGTATTTTATCATAGCACTGCAGCATGCATTAAAGGGAAACAATCAGCACTACAAGTCCCACACCCAAGTATCGGGCTTGCCAGTGGTGCTACTGCACTAGAGTCACAGAGGTTGCAAAGTCTCATTTCCACAGAATCATAGGGGTTGCAACACCCCCACCCCAAACTGGCCAAACATTATACCATTCAACCCTGGTAAACCGTTGTTTTAGGGGTTCGTAGAGGATGCAAGAGATATCATAGGAGTTGCAAAGAAATCATAGTGAACTCAGCTGCAACCCCTAGCTACCCCTAAATATCTCCCCTGAGGTTGGTCCCATCTTATACTGCATGCATAGACATTTTTTTTTGTTTTTGTTTTTGTTGGCTTTTTTTTTTTACTATTTACTGCAGTATATTAGATTGTATTAGGTTGAGTCTGCTAACTTCCCAAGCTGACATTACTTTAACAGAAATCGAATTGCAGCAGGTGACATCATATAAGTAGCTGGCAGTGGGAGATTTAATAGCCTACAGTGGATGTTAGAATTTTATAAGCTCTGATCGGATGTTGTTTGCTCATCCTGCTGTTCTCCCAGAGTTAAATACAGTCATTCCTCTGTGACTATACCAGCAAACAAAAGATCAGAGCTTATAAAAATTCTAATATGTACTGCAGGCTACTAAATCTCCCACTGCTGCAGTCTTGCTCTGATGTCAGCTGCAGGGATTCTGGGATTTCTGGTTAAAGTAAAGTCAGTTTGGAAGTTGGCATAATCAACTTGATGCAATCTAATATACTGCAGCAAACAGTAAGAAATACAAATATTGCACACAAACTGCAAATTAACACCAGCCCTGCACCACACTTGGGTGCGGGGCCCTTACTGCTGACTGTTCCCCTTCAAGCATTAGTTGGACCATTCTGATTAGCAGCATCATCCAAAGCACTGCCACTGCTTGTGGCCAGCATCCCTCGATATATTGAACAAGCCACTCGAATGAACAGCTCCTTAGGCTCCAGTATTGCCTGTTATAGCAAGGGAGCACAGCAGCTGTTCAGGGTGGCTGCTATATTGCATGTAGGCAAAAGTGCATTATTAAAGTCATGTGACAACTGGGAAAGGACAGCAGCCAGGGTAGTGAGGGCGGGGGGCTGAAATGGCAGTACTTTACATGTCCACAACACAACTGTTTGGGGTGCTTTGCATGCCTGGGGAATATTTCTGCACAGTGAAAGGACATTCATCATAAATATACTAATTGTTAAAATGTATAGAATTTCTTGTTTTTCCTAATATTTATAGGGACCCATTTTATAAGTTATATCACACTGCAGAGTGTGTGGTCATAAAACAAATATGTGAACTCCTTGAGTGGTTTACAATCATTGAAGACTTCATGTATTTCCTTACAACTGCACAATATATTGTGTGTGTCCTTCATTCATTCATTCAGTCATTCATTCATGCTCTCAGCACAAACTAATTTTCTGTGACTGATATACTTCAGTGATGCATGTCTGTAAATCCTGCTAGGCACACACCCACGTGGAGTTAAGGCATTCTACAGAACCATATGCAAAAGAACCTCCACTGGGTGTGTAAATCAGAGTATACACACACTATGCTGTGTGCAGTTTTAGTAATTTTACCGCTCCACTACTTAGTGTTGAGTAAGTACTTTAAAGCAAAACCTGCCACTCCCCATTGGAAACTAGGATTTATGAAATAGGTGCTGTATGCATTGCCTAGCATGTATTTAATGTTTCATATCTCTGTAATGTTATTGTATAGACCTAAATGCTGTATATGCCACTCCCCCTTCCCCCAGGACGTGACACGAGACGAGCATTAAGTTGCTCAGTGCACCTTTCCTGGTGACACAATTCAATAAATAAATAAAAGTCATGGCTGTGATTAATTTAGATGGCTGGCAGCCGCAGAGATGTGTGGAGGGATTATGCTTATGAGTGCAGCCAGAGTGCCGGTGCCCAGAGAGACTCAGATCAGTGAGGGTCAGCCGGGGTGAGAGAGGATCAAGCATCTATCTGACTACGCTGTGCTCCCAGGGTTGGGGTGCCCAGCCAAACCATTTCTAAACTACCACCATGTGGAGGCATGGTGGCTGGGCAGCTGGGATGGCTCAGAAGAGACGACAAGCAGCAGGCACCAGAGCATGTGTGAGCATCCCGTGTCATTGCATGTGCCAGTGTGGGGAGAGAGATAAGGGAAGGGTAGACAACCATGATACCCTGCCTGCCTGCCAGCCTCTGGACCAGCCAACACCAATGCCTAGGAAGCCTGCCTCTTCTGAATGTGTGCTCCGGGGGTGGCCACACCATGGGTGGCAATCTGTGGGAGAGTGCAAGTCCCAGGGGAGGTGGTTGTCAGTCGAGGGAGGCTAAGCAGGAGCTGAGAGCACTCACCTGTGGCAGGAAGGGAAAAAAAGCTTTATTGGGAAATTAAATTTTTTGTTTTAAAAAAGAGTGTAGCCCAAAATGTCAGTGTTGTACAACTATTGGGATCACTGGATCTGAATGTTGTAATAAGTATCATTGTAAACAGTTTCTTCCATATCAGATACAAGAAACTTACAATAAAATGCCCCATTATGGCTATCCCGATGGCAAAAGTAGCAGCAGCTATATCATCACTCTGCCTCCAATACACGCTTGTAGTTTCTACCACTCATGGGGCTCTTTTATTCACTTCCAGGCCCTATCAAAAATTACCTTAATAAATCAAATGAAGAGAGACACACACACACACACACACACACACACACACACACAAAGATATGTGACTGGGAGAGTATTCAGAAACCACTGCTGGTCACAGTTAAGCAATACTGTCCAATAGCCCTGGAGTCTGCAGCCTTCAATGAACTTACCCAGGTAAGAAATACAGAAATAGATTAGCTGCAATATTGGTCCTTGTAAGAACAGATCCAGAGCCAAATGGTTTGATACCTTTAATTGGATCAACATAGATGTTACAAAAAGAAAACAATGTCTTAGCTTTTCAACCAACCAAGACCTTCCTGTTAAGTCTTGGAGGAAGGACTTGGTTGGTCCAAAAGCTAAGATGTTGTTTTCTTTTTGTAATACCTATGCTGGTCCAATAAAAGATATCAAACCATTTGCTTCTGGATTAGGTAAGACATGGTATGCACATATCAGTCTTCCCTACAGCACTTTACTCCACCAATGCACCTCAACCAAGACTCGAGGGACCAAGCCCCTTCCAAGGTTAGGAGCTTCTTTTTAACTAAAGGTTGCCAACCTGCATGCATCAGCAAGGGCATGTGCTCTGGTGGGAATGACTTTCCCCTTGGAGCCGGACAAGGGATCACCAAAGTCTCATCTGTGATTTCAAATGATGTTCAAGTACAGGCCTCCAGAAGAAGCACACAATGCATTTCACTGCACTTCCCAACATCCAGTCACCAAAACTTTATGACTGGTGACACTTGTTACTTCAAGTAATACAAGCTGAGATTTTTGCTTTTGCAGGCATCCAGTGTATGATCATTCATGTCTTAAACTGCAGATGATGTACTACCTTCGACAGCCGTCTGCACCTTTGTGATAAATGCAGTCAGTCTATGGCTCTGGTTCAGGGTTCGGTCTGTAATCGCATGCAGCTCGTGGGTCTCATTCACAACCTGTGCAGCCTAGAGACAAGAAGCAAGATTTGAATTACCCAAAATAGGTTAACAACTGTATCATCACATTATTTTATACAGTACAAAAAAAAAAAGAACAAGAGCTTTCCTGTTTATTACCGAAATCATTCTCTCATCTTCCTTTGAATAAATGCTATCAGTCTCATTTTCTTAATTAGGACAAGAACAAAGATTCTTTAATCTACTACTGTTGATTGGTTCACTGCCCTGGACAATAAAAACTCTACTGGAGCCATCTTCCTAGACATAAGAAAGGCCTTAAACATGGTCGATCATAACACTATGTTAGCCACACTCAAAGACCTTGGTCTGAATAACTGCTCACTAAACTGGTTCACTAGCTATCTTACTGGTCGACTCCAATGCATCAAAACCAAAGGATTCCTTTCCACTTCCCTACTGATAACTAGAGGTATACCCCAGGGATCAATTCTTGGACCTCTGTTATTCACAGTTTACAACAAATTCCTTAGTAACAACATCCATAACTCTAGACTCAACTTTTTCACAGATGATGCCGTCCTTTATACATCCAAACCCTCATCATCAGACACCATCACAGAACTGCTGTCTGATTTTAATCAGTTGGAGCAAAACCTGCCAAGATCAAAACTATTATTAAACGCTAAGAAAACAAATTATGTACCTTTTTAACCCCTCATCCCCTAACTTCTCCGCGTGGACAGACCACACTGGCACCTGTACTAACCTTACTAGGAGACTCGCTAGAGTCAGGTGATCAATTCAAATACCTAGGGGTATGGTTAGATAAACTATCCCTCGCATAACACATTGCAACCCTTGCAAGGAAATTGAAAATAAGACTGTTTTTTTTTCTGCAGAAACAAATCCATTTTTCCCTTAGAAATTAGGAAAAGGCTGCTTCAAGCCACCTTTCTTCCCTTACTCAACTACGCAGAAATCATTTATAATAGCAGCACAGTAACCAACCTTCATAAGCTTGATATCATGTTTCACAATGCGATCCACTTTATAACTAACACACCCTTCAGAATCCACCATTGTGTCCTTTATGCGGCTGTAAGCAGGGCTTCCCTGGCTGCAAGAAGGACGCTACACATTAGCATCTGGGCTCTTAAAACATTTCAGAACAAAGTCCCTTCCTGCATCACCTCCCTTTTTCATCATTACATAGCTCCTACGCCCTTAGAAAAAATGCTTTCATACTACTAAAAGCACTCAAATTCTGCATGCTTCAAACTAGTCTCCTTAAATGTATTTAAAACCATGGCCAACAAAGCACTTACGGAAATTTGCCACTGCCAAAGCACCCTGCAGCCCTCCTAGCAAAGAAACCGTTATAGTCTCATAAATCACTTGAATGTAAACTTCTTTCACGTTTCCCCCTTTTCTCTTTTTCTGTCTCTTAGCTTAGTTCCTGAAATGTATATAATTTAGTCATAATTCCCCTCCTACTGTACATTGTTTACCTGTCTCAACTCTGTTCAAACTTGATGTATCACAATTGTATTATACTGTATTTCTGTACACTGTTTACCTGTCTCAACACTATTTGAACTTGATGATCACAATTGTACTATACTGTACTGTATTGTATTGTAATATCGTGTATACTTTGTACTAAGTTGTCCTACCAAGACCTCCTTGTAAATCAGCGTGCTCAATGGAGTTTTCCTGCAAACAGACTTGAACCTGAACTGTTAAGCACACCTAACTGTACCTTCTTGTCCAGAGCCTCAGTGTCTTCAATAACATTATCCAGCTGTTCAGTTACTCTTTGGAGTAGGTAACTTGTGTTTTTTTCAGGAGACATGGACACCTGCAGTGAAAATGCATGTTTGAGAAACACGGAGCATACAAAGATATAAACCCTGTTTAGAGGGGCAGCTTAATGACATGTCCTGCTACTCGTTACAGTTCTACGTGACACAGATATGCATTCAATGATGCAGACCACCCAATGCCTCCAATATTCATACCTAATTTCCTGGCCTTTTGTTTTGTAACTTCTATTTGCGATCCTAAAACAGCCCTTGGGCAACTTCTGCCTGACATCCAGCCCTATTTCCTGCCTTCTCTGGGACTTAAGAATCATAAAATCATAGAAATCTGATGCCAGAAAAGGACCCCAATGGCCCATCGAGTCTGCCACTTAAATTGCCTTCAGTAGAGTTCTTGTGGCTTACTCACATGGAAGGGCCTTTGAGGGGGACAAAGCCCCTCAGGAGTCCTAATCCAGTCACAATGAGGTGTACCAAGTCGGCAGTGGGAAGCCTGCGATCATCAGGCATCATCCTGTGGAGCAGCCAGGATTTGCCCTGTTCCAGTCTGTCCTACGCGGGAACCCTGGCTCAAAGAGCCTCCAATGTGCACAGGACAAAGGCATGCACAGTGGCCATCTTAGTGTTCCTCTCATTTGCTGGGCTACTAGCATGCTATGCCTCCTAGGGGACACTAGGAGGTGCACAAGCAGCGAGTCCCAGACTTCAACCCACCCAAAGAAGGTGAACATCTGCTGGGATGCTCAACCATCCTCTCCCCGCCAGCACTCTAACAACTCAGGCTAGTTCCCAAATCCAGGTCACCAGTTTTGCAAGTGGTAGCTTTGCCACTGTACCATCAAGCCGTCCTTTTTTATTTTCTATCCCAATCATGCACAACATTTAAACAGTGATACACTGGCTTAGTAGTCAGTTTAGTTTTGGTGTGATTTATCTTTCCCCTAGCCCATGATTTAAACAAAAGAATGGTTACAGACATGCACATCCATTGTTTAACAGCCAGTTCAGTTCTGGCCAGTCTTTCTTCTTTTAGAACTGTTGCACGCTGTGTTCACTCATGGAACTCTGCAGGCATATCCACAGACAGTTTAATAACATGCAGAAATCTGCCTACAGTGGAAGGTGTTGTTGTCAGTCTCTAACAACATTTGTTTTCACTGGCCTACAGGAGGAGGTCCTTCTAGATACAAAGCAGATGATTGTGCTGGCCTAACTAAATGCTGACATTTCCCAGATGAAAAACAAATACAATATAGAGGATAATGCATGGGTAAGGACAAGATGCTAATTTTGACTGAAGCTTGGGATTTATCCCACCCCACCCTCACACTTCACTAAATACAATTTCCACAGAGTTCTGAACATAGATATCCATGTTTTATTAATTATGATACATGTTAATTTACACCTGCAAAATTGGGTGCAGGTGATTAGATGACAACAACATCAGACTGAGCAGTGCTGTTGGATGTGTGTTTCAAAGTGCCTGTTTGAAAAATTCTGGATACATTTTCATTTGTACGTGGTTGGGATGGTAGGGGATCTGTTGCCTTTTCCCATCTTTTTCTGGTATTTCTGCTTGCCTGGAAGTGTTTAGTTTGTTTCAGAAAAGTTCATTTTATTACCCTTGAAGACTGGATATAAGCCCCTGTTAAGTTATTCCAATGATCCCTCTGATGGCGCAGAGATGGTTGTAGCTTGCAGGGTGGGTTTTGCAGTGCATTGTGACATTGTAATGTGAGTAAATTAGAATTCACATTCTGTTATACATGGATATAATGTTAACTCCATGAATAACAGAGTGTAACTTGTGGGTAACAAGATTTATCTGTTCATTAAATCTGTCGGTTATATGAGTTAACCATGTGACAAAATTGTTTTCATAACCTGGGTTACAGCAGTCAACTATGCCAAAATTATTTTCATAACCAGGATTACAGCAGTCAATAATGTCACAAAATTGTTTTCATAACCTTGGTTACAGCAGTCAACCATGTCATAGAATTGTTTTCATAAAGTACAGTTACATTAGTACTTACCATAACAGTAGATCTTCGAGAAGAACAGGTTACTCACCTGTAACAGTAGTTCTAGGAGTGGTATATGGGGCGGAGCAGAGGTATATACCACCTGGGTGGGTGGGAGGAGCCAGCTTGAAGACTTCCGGCAAGATTTAAAGTGGAAGGGGACAAGCCAAGAAGTGTGGATGAACAACATATCCATGCTCCTAGAACAGCTCTTGCAGCAGGTTACACAATAAGGGCTGAAGCCGACAGGCAGCAGGACCCCACGGAAAACATCTAGCTAGCTATACAAAGTGGGGGACCATCCCCATCGGCCTGCCCCCGATGTCAGATACATCATAAAAGGGGCGGTCCTCCAGCATACCTCAGTTCTCCCACCGGAGACTCCTGGCATAACAATGTGATTCAGAACGGGAGACCGAGGATCCACTTCCAGAGGAAGACTAATAAAACTGTTGCGTCAGAGACACTAAGAAATAGAACCAAACCTCCAGAAGGGAATGTGGGAGGGAAACTACCTGCTGCAAGAGCTGTTCTCAAAGATCTACTGTTATGGTAAGTTCTTATGTAACTGTACTATCTTACTTCGAGATACAGCTCTTGCAGCAGGTTACACCATTAGGACTGATTCCCAAGCAGTAAGGGTGTAATGCTAACCCAGCCGGGAGGGGGATAGGAGAGAACGAGGTAGAGAGGAACCTCTCAGGACAAAAGTCCCTGGAGGACTGCCAGGCCAAAGCCCGCTCTACGCCTGTAGGCAATGTCCAAACTGTAGAGTCTCACGAAAGTGTGCACTGAAAGTACAGTTACGTTAGAACTTACCGTAACAGCAGCTCTTCGAGAGCAGCTCTTGCAGCAGGTTACACCATTAGGACTGAAGCCGGCAGGCACCAGGATCCCACAGAAATTTTCTAGCTAGCCAGCGGAGACCGCCCCTGACGTCAGCCCCGCCCACGACATCAGGCATCATATAAAAGGAGGCAGTCCCCCAGAATCCCCAGTTCTCCTGCCCGGAGACTCCCAGCCGCTAGATGATATCAGAAGTGGAGACTGAGAACCCACCATCAAAAGGTATTCAGAGCGGTGTTAGAAACACCTAATCCTAGAAAAGAGATATCAGAACCACTCTGCCTCCATAGGGGATGGTGGGAGGGAAACTACCTGCTGCAAGAGCTGTTCTCGAAGATCTACTGTTATGGTAAGTTCTTACGCAACTGTACTATCTTACTTCGAGAAACAGCTCTTGCAGCAGTTTACACCATTAAGACTGATCCCCAAGCAATACTGGAAATCCCTCGTAGGTGGGAGGAGGCTAGGTAGAGATTGCGAGTTGGACTGAAGCCTAGGATAGGAGTCCCTGAAAGACTGCTAGACTAAAACCAGCTCTTCGCCATGATGCAATGTCCAGGATATAATGCCTAATAAAGGTGTGCACGGTGCTCCAAGTGGCTGCTGCGCAGATGGCTGAAGTGGACACATTCTTCATGGCCGCAAAGGAAGTAGCCACCCCCCTTGTGGAATGACCCTTAACCATGCCCGGTAAAGGTTTGTTATGTTTCTGGTAATGGAACGTGATACAATGGATGAGCTACCTGGACAGCGATTGTTTAGAAACCGGAGCTCCCATCATCCTATGGGCGAAGGAGATGAAAAGCTGATCAGATTTATGGCGGTGCCTGGTTCTGGTCAGGTAGTATCTTAGACACCTATGCACATCTAGAGTGTGCAACAGGGCCTCTCCTCTATTACAGTATTTAGGAAAATATACTGGTAAGTCGATGTCCTGATTGAGGGTGAGAGCTGAGACCCTAGGGATACCCTGTCCTGGTGAAAAACCAAATAAGGTTCTTTGCACATTAGTGCGTGTAGTTCAGAAATCCTTCTGGCCGAAGTAACGGCAACTAAAAATAACATTTTCCATGTAAGGAGACGTAGCTCGCAATCCGCGGCTGGTTCAATAAGTGGCAGCGAGAGCTGCTCCAGGACAAAGGGTAAATCCCATGGAGGAATAGGATCCTCAATCGGAGGTCTAAGGTGGAGAACACCTCTCAAGGAGGCTCGTGCTGTGTCCAACTGAGTTATGGGACGTCAGCCTATAGGTGTATGACAGGCTGAGATGGCACAAAGGTGTACTTTAATACAGGAGTAGGCTAAGCCTGCCTGGAAGAGAGACAGGAGGTAGTCCAGGACCGACCTTTCCGGACAAGCCATCCGGGAAAGTCCTTGTGTTTGAGCCCAGAGGCAAAATCTGCGCCATTTCATGGCGTATGTGGCATGAGTGGCCAGTTTTCTAGCAGCTGCTAGAACATCTGCTACCTCTTGCGAGACCCCGTACCACATGATAGCTATGTCTCTAGGAGCCAGGCGTGCAAGTTCAGAGAGTGAAGGTCCGGAAGGACCAAACAACCTGCCTCCTGAGACAATAAGTGACAGCTGATTGGCAGAGGCACCGGAGGTTCTTGGGACAGCTGGTGTAGCAGAGGGAACCAAATCTGTCTGGGCCAAAAAGGCGTGATAAATATCAGCATTGCCTGCTCTCTGTGGAGTTTCAAAAGGACCCTCTGGATCAACGGGAAGGGAGGAAATGCGTAGAGAAATCTGCCCGTCCAGGAGAGGGACAACACTTCTCACCAGAAAACACCAGGCCCTGGATCTAGCGAGCAGAAATTGGGCAGTTTTGCATTGGATGGGGACATGAAAAGGTCTAACTCTGGTGTGCCCCATCTGTGAAACAGATACTCTACTACCTCCTGGAGTAGTTCCCACTCATGGACTCTGGCCTGAGAGCGTCTCAGGCTGTCTGCGATGACGTTGCCCACTCCTGGGACATGAACAGCAATGGGGTTTGAGCCGTGTTGTAGAACCCAATCCCACACCCTCATGGCTTCCCTGAAAAACAGGTAGGAATGGGTTCCTCCTTCTCTGTTGAGGTAATACATCACCGCGGTATTGTCTGTCTGTAACAGGAGCGTACCCAGTGAGATCTCCGACTGGAAGGCCTGCAGGGCATAAAGAACTGCTCTCATTTCCAAAATATTTATGTGGAGTTGAGCTTCCTGGGGTGTCCACGAGCCCTGAGACCTGACCCCATCGAGGTGTGCTCCCCAACCGAACCTTGAAGCATCCATGGAGAGCGTCACAATCAGAGACGGCACAATGAAGGGGAACCCCGCCGACAGGTTCTTTGAATCTAGCCACCATTGCCAATCCTGGATTATGGCATTCATGATCTGAATTGGAAGCTGCAAGTGGTCTTGCTTCTGATCCCACTGAACCCGTAACATCCACTGAGTCACCCGCATGTGGAGATGGGCTAGCAGGACTGTTGCAATGGCCGCAGCCATGTGTCTGAGCAGGCAAAGGACCAGTCTGGCTGGGACTGTCTTCTTTGCCAAGATGTCCCTGATGAGGGATCTGATGTATTCCGCTTGGTCCTGGGGCAGAAAAGCTCTCCCCTGGACGATGTCCAGAGCTGCGCCTATGAACTGCAGATTCTGTGATGGAACCAGGTGTGACTTCTCCTGATTGATAATGATGCCCAATGTCCCACACAGGGACTGAGTACAGTGAATTGCGGACATCAGAGCCTCCCGAGAGGGTGCCATGAGGAGCCAGTCGTCCAGGTAGGGGAACACGTAGTGGCCTTGTCTCCTTAGAGCCGCTGCTACGACTACCATGCACTTCGTAACCACCCGAGGTGCCGATGACAGTCCGAAAGGGAGGTCTCTGAACAAATAATGGCGACCTAGAAACTCAAAGTTCCTGTGCGCTCGAGCAATGGGTATGTGCAGGTAGGCATCCTGCATGTCCAAAGATGATAGGAAGGCACCCTGCTTGAGCATGGGTATCAAATCGGGAAGGGCCACCATGCGGAAGCGTTTGTAAAGGACCGAAGCATTGAGATCACTGAGATCCAGTATTGGACGGCAGTCCCCTGTCTTTTTGGGAACCAGAAAGAAGTGGAAATAGTAACCTGCACCTCTCTGGTTCCTCGGTACGTGCTCTATAGCTTCCTTTTCCAGAAGCGCGAGCACCTCCTGCTGTATAAGCAGTGCGTGCTGACCGGAATAACAGGAAAGCAGGGGAGGTCTTGATGGTGGGTGGTCGAGGAATTCTATAAAGTGACCTCTCTTGACCAGTTGAAGGACCCACCGGTTGGTGGTAACAGACTGCCACTCTGAAAAGTGGCAAGCAATGCGACCCCCGACTTTTGCTGCCTGTTGATTCAGAGGAGGTGCAGGGGCCGGGAAGGAGTCATGCTGTGGCGGCATTACCCCCGCAGGCTGGGCCGGTTTGGTATACCACTGACCTCGGCCTGGGAAAGACTTAGGTTGGGCCTTACGGTGGAAGGTGCCCCTTTGCTGGTGGCCGGAACATGGCTGCTGCTGTTGTTGTCGGCCGCGAAAATGGTTCTGGTTCCTATGAAAGGAACCAGATTTGGGTCTGTACATGGCCTGTACAGTCCTTACAGCCTTCCCAGCATCCTGAAGCTTGGTGATGACCTTTTCAGAGGGTTCACCAAACAGGACCTCTCAGTTATAAGGGACGTCCAGGATACTCTTCTGTACGTCTGGGGTAAATCCGGAGATATGGAGCCAGGAGTGTCTCCGGAGACAGACGCCTGAAGCTGCGCCCCGGCAGATGAGTCCGCAAAATCATATGCGGCTCTTAACACTTGGGTCCCCATGTCTGACCCTGTGCGGAGGAGGTTCAAGAGCTCCGCCTTCTGCTCACCATCCAGTAGTTTGTCAACCAGGTCCTAACCCTGTTCCCACAGGGCATTCTGAAACTGAACCATATGAGTCAGGTAGTTCAGTGACCTGATGCAGCATGTAGCAGCTGCATACATGCACCTCCCCAGGGCATCCAACTGCTTGGATTCCTGGTCCGGTGGCTGTGTACTCAGATGCTGTGGTCCTTGAGACCTTTCATGGGAGGCCGTAATGACCAGGGAATCAGCCAGGGATTGTTGTGCCAAGCATGGGTCCTCTGCATGGGCCCTGTACAGGTGGTCAGCTTTCTTCAGCACCATGGGGGTGGAGTGCGGATGCTTCCACGCAGCCTTGGTGACGTCCACGAAGGTGTCCGCCAAGGGTGGCACCACCACAGGCTTAGGGTCCTTCTGCTGAAGGTAATGAGCTAGGCGCTGTCTCTCAGGGTCCAGATCTTCCGAATCCCATCCCATGTTCTCCTGATGTGCCTCATGATTTCGGAAAAAAAGGGATCATCCAGAGGTGACCTGGGCAGGTCTCATGGGTCAGATGATGGGATGCTGATTGGAGAAGGAGGCCTGGAGGTATCTGAAGTGTCAGGTCTAGAATGATCCCCCTGCGGAGCGAACCATCGATGTCTGGGTCGCTTAGGACTGGGAGACCCTGAGAGAGATCTTGAAGGGGACCTTCTTCATTCTTTGGATCTTCCCCTAGGAGGTGGAGTAGGTTCCTTGGGGGTCGGTGGTCTTCCTGCTGGCCCCTGCGGTGGAGAAGGGGGAGCAGGAGGTGAAGGAGGAGGAGGAGGTTTTATTGGGATCACGTCCTTCTTTATTATGTCCCACCAAAAAGTGAACAGATCTTTGACCTCCTGAATATTCATACCAGACGACGGACCTGGCATCGGTGGTCTGTTGCCGGTATCAGGCGTCGGGTCCAAGGGCGTCTTCGGGTTTGGCGAAGGCTCCTGTGGAAGCCCGGCATCCTCACTGTCGCCTGTCTGGTCATCAGGCAACATCAGGTCCTCCTCTGTAGAGTCCCGGTGACCGGTGTCCACTGGTGATGGGGAGGCAGTCTTCTGCTCCGGTGAACGTCTCACTGACTGAGTGCTTAGCATACATCTGGTCCGACAGGCATGTAACTGATGAAGAATCGGTAGCCCACTTCAGGTCAGTCGTCCGTTTTAGGGACGTCGGGTCCTTAGTCTTCCTGGGAGGGGGATACGGACCCCTAGGAGGCTGGGAGGCCAATCTGGCATCAGAGTCCCAGTGTCTCTCTGAGGAAGCTTGAGGTAGTTTTGAAGAGGACTTGGACCAGTGACGGTCTGAAGACTTCGAGGAGGCCTGGGAGGGTGTTGAGGAAGCCGAAGGCCTGGAAGTCTTGATGGGATGCAGAGAAGCCGACGTGCTGCCCAAAGACTTAACCTTTACTGGAGGGGGGGCTGAGAGCGAACCCTGGAGGGAGAGCGGTCTGAGCACGTGGAGCCTCAGCTGGTGCGCGAGTCCGAGGCCCGGTTAGGGGATCTGGACCTGGCCTTTTCCCGATGCTTGTCCCGGTGCTTATGGGACTTAGAGGTAGACTCACCTCTGGAGGCAGGGTCTTTGCCCATGCTTTTCAGCTTTTCTTCCAAGAGGGACCCCAAAGTGCCTTCTGGCAGTGGATCTGGGTGCGACTGCTGAACCGCTGGCAAAAGGAGCAGGCCTTGGTGTCGTGTTCCAGGCCTAAGCACCGCAGACAGGATGAATGTAGATCCTTGAAAGGGATCTGTTTGCTGCAGGCACACTTGGGAGGGATGTCCTTCTGAGGAAGGAGTTGGAGATGCCGACATTTAGAGGTAAAACTTTGAAAGTTCTAGGCATTGTTCGCTAGAGTGGGACCGTGAGGCCGATGCTGGCGAGTCGACGGCAGGAAAATAACTGGGGATTCTGGGGGACGCCCCCTTTTATATGATGCCTGACATCGGGGGCGGTCCCCACTGGATACTGCTAGCTAGAAAATTTCCATGGGGTCCTGGCACCTGTCAGCTTCAGTCCTAATGCTGTAACCTGCTGCAAGAGCTGTTTCTCAAAGTAAGATCTCCAAGTAGCAGCTGCGCAGATGGAGGATGTCGCTACATTTTTAAAGGCAGCAAAGGAGGTGGCTACCCCCCTTGTAGAATGGCCCTTTACCAGTCCCAGCAAGTGTTTGTTGCATTTCTGGTAACAGAAACAATGCAGTTAATAAGCCACTTGGAGAGAGTTTGTTTTGATACGTGTACACCCATCATCCTTCGAGTGAAGGATAAGAACAGTTGGTCAGAATGTCTGTCTGCACGGGTTCTGGCCACGTAGAACCTCAAAATCTGATGCACATCTAGGGTGTTCAAGAGGGCTTCCCTTCTGTTCATATAGTTGGGGAAGTACACCGGAAGGTCAATGTCCTGGTTTAAGATTAAAGCTGAAACCACCTTGGGAATGAACTTAGGATTGGTCCTTAAGGACACCCTGTCCTTATGGAAAATCAAGTAAGGCTCTTGACACATGAGCACCTGAAGTTCAGAAATTCTCCAAGCCAAAGTAACAGCAACTAAAAATAATGCATTCCAAGAGAGAAGTCAAAGCTTGCAATCCATGGCTGGTTCAAAAGGAGGCAGCATAAGCTGCTCTAAAACAAAAAGGAGGTCCCAGGGAAGAACCAGATCCTTGATCGGTGGTCTTAGATGCAAGACACCACACAGAAAAGTGTGAGAAGCCTCTAATTGGGCTAGTGAACGTTGACCAACCAGTGTGTGGTATGCTGAAATGGCACAGAGGTGTACCTTCAGAGAGGAATATGCTAATCCCGACTGGAAAAGGGATAGGAGGTAGTCCAAAATAGGCTTCTCAGGGCATCAAAGAGGATCGAGGTCGCAGGCCTGAGACCACAGACAAAATCTCTGCCATTTCAGAGCATACGTGGTGTGAGTGGAAGGTTTCCTAGCTGCCACCAGGATATCGGCAACCCCTTGTGAGACCCTATGCCTAAGAATGGCTATGTCTTTAGGAGCCAGGCATGCAGGTTCAGGGATTTGAGGTTCGGATGGACTAGGGAGCTGGCCTCCTGGGATAGCAAATGAGAGCTGACCAGAAAGGGCAAGGGAGGCTCCTGAGCCAGCTGGTGAAGCAGTGGAAACCAGATCTGTCTGTGCCAAAAGGGCGTCACCAAGATCATTGACGCCCGCTCTGATCGGAGCTTGAGAAGAACCCTCTGGATCAACGGGAAGGGCAGAAAAGCATACAGGAACCTGCCTGTCCAAGAGAGGGACAATGGGTCTCTCCAGAAAACACCAGGCCCTGGATCTAGTGAGCAGAAATTGGGCAGTTTTGCGTTTTATGGGGACACGAATAAGTCAATGTCTGGTGTCCTCCATCGTAGGAACAGGTCCTTGGTGACCTCTTGTAGCAATTCCCATTCTTGAGCTCTGGCTTTTGACTGGCTCAGGAGGTTTGCGACGGTGTTGTTCACACTGGGAACGTGCCTTGCTAAAGTGCCCATTCTCACACCCGCTTTGCCTCACTGCAAAGGGGGTAGGAGTGAGCACCTCCTTGTTTGTTGATGTAGTACATCACGGAGGTGTTGTCCATTTGGACCAACACATCACCCAGTGGAATCTTTGACTGTAAGGCCTGTAAGATGTACAGGACTGCCCTCATCTCCAGGACACTGATATGGAGGGGAGTCTCCAGTGGCGACCAGGTTCCCTGGGTCCTGGTGTCTCCCACATGAGCTCCCCAGCCGGTCCCCGAAGTGTTGGTGGTGAGGGTCAGAGATGGTACTGGTACCATGAAGAGGACTCCCACAGAAAGATGTTCCAGGACCAGCCACCACTGCACGTCTTGGATGGCTGGTCATGTAAGTCTGATTGGCTGGTCTAAGTGATCCTGCCACTGGTCCCATTGGGTTCTCAGCATCCACTGAGTCACTCTCATGTGGAAGGGAGCATGGGGGACCATGGCGATGGCAGCCACCATATGTCCGAGCAGGCAAAGTATGGTCTGAGCGGAGACCAGATTTTGTGCCATGATAGTCCTCATCAGTGACCTGATGCATTCCGCCCTGTCCCCAGGCAGGAAGGCTCTCCCTTGACGGGTATCAAGAACCACGCCAATGAATTGGGAGTCTCTGCAAGGGAATGAGAGATGACTCTCTTGGTTGGCCGTTATCCTTGGAGACTGAAACAGGGAGCAGGTGTCGTAAATGGCCTTCTCCAGTGCCTCAGGGGAGGAGGCCATTAGGAGCCAGTTGTCCAAATAGGAGAAGACATAATGGCCTTATCTCCTGAGGGCTGCTGCTATGACTGCCATGCACTTGGTAAAGATGCATGGTGCAGAGGCCAAGCCAAACAGAAGTGCTCGGAACTGGTAATGGCATCCCAGAAACTTGAAGCACAGAAATTTTCCGTGCAACCGGGTGATGGGAAGGTGAAGATACAGTCCTGCATATCCACTGATGCTAGCCATGTGCCTTGCTTGAGCATGGGAATAAGACCCGGAAGGGTAACCATAAGAAAGTGCTTGTACATCACGAAGATGTTTAGGTCACTAAGGTCTAGGATCGAGCATAAGTACCCAGTTTTCTTTGGAACCAAGAAGTGGGAATAGTATCCTTCGTCTGTCTGGCTTTTCGGTACAACCTCAATGGCATTCTTGGAGAGAAGTGCAGAAATCTCCTGCTGGATGAGCAGGGCATGCTGTCCCGAGCAACGGGAATGCAGAGGAGGTCTTGCTGGTGGGTGGTCGAGGAACTCTATAGTGTGTCCTTGACTGATAAGCTGAAGAACCCACCAGTCGGAGGTGATCCTCTGCCACCCTGATAGGTGGTGAGTTGACCTGCACCCTTTCTTCCCTTTGATCCAGAGGTGGGGGAGGGACGAGGGCCGGGAAGGAGTCATGCTGTGGCAGTACTGGCTCCAGCAGGTTGGGTAGGTTTGGTACGTCTCTGACCCTGACCTCCGGAGAATCTCTGCTGATTTTTACTGCCAAAGATGCCCCTGTTGCTGCTGGCCTGACCGAGGTTGTTGTTTGCTCTGTCAGCCACAAAAATGGTTCTGTGGTCTGTGAAAGGAACCAGGCCTTGATTTATACGTGGCCTGAACTGTTCTGACTGCCTTCCCAGCATCCTGGAGTCTGGTGATAAACCTCTCGGATTCTTCACCAGATAACACAGAGCCATTGTAGGGGACGTCCAGGATCCCTTTCTGGACATCTGGAGTAAATCTGGAGACCATCAACCAGAAGTGTCTCTGGAGGCAAACGCCTGTTGAGGCACCTCTTGCTGCAGAGTCCACCATGTCATAAGTGGCTAGGAGGACTTGATTACTAATGCCCAAGCCCGTATGAAGGAGGTTAAGTAGCTCCTCCTACTTCTCGCCATCGGGAATGTCCTTTAATAGGTCTTGCCCCTGGTCCCACAGTGCATTCTGAAATTGCACCATGCGCATCAAATAATTGAGGGACTTAAGAGAGCACATGGTAGCCGCATACATACAGCGGCCCAGAGAATTCAATTGTTTGGCTTCCTGGTCCGGTGGCTGGGTGCTGAGGTGTTGGGGCCTCTGAGAGCAGTCGTGTGAGGCTGTAATGATGACAGAGTCTGCCACAGGTTACTAAGCTAAATAAGGAGCGTCCAGCAGGGCCCTGTAAAGTATGTCAACCTTCTTGGGGACCACTGGGGATGAATATGGGTGCTTCCATGCAGCATTGGTAGTGTCCAGAAAAGTATCCACCAGGGTTGGAACCACCACATGCTTAGGGTCTTTCTGCCTCAAGTAGCATGCCAGATATTGCCTTTCAGGGTCTAAATCCTCTGTCTCCCATCCCATGTTCTCCTGAATGTGCCGCATAATGTCATAGAATGATGGGTCATCAGCTGGTGATCTAGGAAGGTCATGAGAATCTGGGAATGGGGTACCCAAAGGGGAGGGAGATCTGGAGGTATCCGAGTGTGAGTCGTTGCCCGATGAAGAGCAGGATCTTCATCGGGGTCTCTTGCGTCCATGATCGCTAGGGGACCCTGAAGGAGTCCTGGAGAGTGAAGGTCTCTTGGCCTTCGCCTTTCTGTCCCTGGACCTACTCCTGGGTGGTGGTGAAGAGTCCTTAGGTTCAGGTGTTACTGCTCTGAAAGGTGCCATGGGGGTAGGGGTCCCTCCAGGAGGTTTGGTGAGTACCACATCTGTTTTGATGGTGTCCCACCAAAAGGTGAAAATATCTTTTACCTCTCATAAATTAAGGCCAGACGAAGGGCCTGGCGTCAGTGCTTGCCTGTCGTTAGGGGCTGGCACTGGCGATTGAGGCATCGTCAGGTCCTTTGGTAGACAGACGTCGGGCAGGTCAATGTCTTCTCTTTCTCCCATGTGGTCGTCGATGGTGTGAGCTCTGACATCCTCCTCCTACATCGCCCTACAACTGATGTCCGGTGGAGGAGGCAGAGGTGGTGTTGGGCTCCTGGGGCATTTAGCGGATGATGAATCTAGTGTCCGCTTAGCCTCAGACATCTGCTTGAGGGACGTGAGTTCCAAAGATTTTCTCTGAGGTACGTCCAAGGTCTTTAGAGGTTGGGAGACCGAATGTTCAGTGTCCCGGTGTCAGTCCTTGGTGTCGGTGCTAGGCCAAGTCACAGACTTGTGCTTGTGGTGGTCAGAAGCCTCCGATCTGGTGGCCGACCCTGAGGGACTGCTGTCCTTAGACTTGGTTCTCAGTGGTTGCAGAGAAACAGAGCTACAGCCCCGAAGTCCTAACCTTAACCGGGGGTTGGGACCTAGCCCAGATGGAGATCGGCAGAGCTGGAGCTGGCCCGGGAGTCTGAGGCCCGGTTGGAGGATCTATCCCTATCCTTGTTCCGGTGCTTATCCTTGTGCTTCCCCAATTCATGTGAAGGCTCCCCTCAAGAGGATGGGTCTTTTTCCATGGCCTTAAGTTCCTCTTCCAAGAAAAAACTCTGGAGTGCTTTCTGGCAGCGGATCCTGGTTCTACTATTGAACTGCTGGCAGAAGGAGCAGGTCTTGGTATCATGGTCTGGGCCTAGGCATCTCCCACAGGCCGAATACCTGTCTTTGAAGGGGATCTGCTTGCCGCAAGCGCATTTAGAGAGGGTGCCCTTCTGTAGAAGGAGTCGGGGAAGAAGACATGTACTTGTTGGCTTTTGCTGTGAAATCGGTGAAAAACAAAGAAAATTCTTTCTGTCTTCATTTGTCTGCTGAAGGCATCCGTGGAGCCGATGCGCAAGAGTCGATGCAGAGAAAAGAACGGAGGTATGCTGGGGGACCACTACTTTTATGATGTATCTGATGTGCTGGGCGGATGTCGGGGGAGTCCCCCGCTTTGTATAGCTAGCTAGAAGTTTTCTGTGGGGTCCTGTTGCCTGCTGGCTTCAGTCCCTATGGTGTAACCTGCTGCAAGAGCTGTATCTCAAAGTAAGATCCAGGATTACGGGAGTCAACCATATCATAAAATTATTTTCATAACCTAGGTTACAGGAGTCAACCATGTCACAAAATTGTTTTTATAGCCTGGATTACAGCAGTCAACCAGGTCATAAAATTGTTTTTATAGCCTGGATTACAGCAGCTAACCATGTCATAAAATTGTTTTTATAACCTGGATTACAGCAGTCAACCATGTCATAAAATTGTTTTCATAACCTGGGTTACAGCAGTCAACCATGTCTTAAAATTGTTTTCATAACCTGGATTACAGCAGTCAACCATGTCATAAAATTGTTTTCATAACCTGGATTACAGCAGTCAACCATGTCATAAAATTGTTTTCATAACCTAGATTACAGCAGTCAAAAATTTCACAAAATTGTTTTTATATCCTGGGTCACAAGAGTCAATCATGTCATAAAATTGTTTCCATAACCTGGGTTACAAGAGTCAACCATGTCACAAAATTGTTTTCATAACCTGGGTTACAGCAGTCAACCATGTCACAAAATTGTTTTCATAACCTGGGTTACAGCAGTCAACCATGTCAAAATTTTTTCATAACCTGGGTTACAGCAGTCAACCATATCATAAAATTGTTTTCATAACCTGGGTTATAGCAGTCAACCATGTCACAAAAATACAGGTTACTCACCTGCAACAGGAGTTATAGGAATGGTATATGTTGTTCATCCACACTTATTGGCAGGTATCCTTGCCGCTTTAAATCTTGCCGGAAGGTCTTCAAGCTGGCTC
Source organism: Neoceratodus forsteri (assembly GCA_016271365.2). Taxonomy (NCBI): domain Eukaryota; kingdom Metazoa; phylum Chordata; order Ceratodontiformes; family Ceratodontidae; genus Neoceratodus; species Neoceratodus forsteri. The sequence continues at coordinate 1,559,010,252 of CM057455.1, forward strand.
CTCCTATTTACCCAGGTGGTAAAACTCTCGGCTGTGCCCCATGATGCCAGATCTAGCCCGCTGGAAGCCAGGTTGTGCATCGAACCCGGGTGGGTCGTGTGGATGAACAACATATACCATTCCTAGAACTCCTGTTACAGGTGAGTAACCTGTATTTCTAGGGACATGGATATGTTGTTCATCCACACTTATTGGCAGACTCCTAGCAGTTCTCCGGGAGGAGGGAGGCAAGGTGCACACCCCTACTTAGGTATACAGACTGAGAACCGAGGCCCCACCAATATCCCGGTGACCCAAGGTCGATGTGGAAGGGAATTGGAATAAGCCGGCTTCCAAGCAGGAGCCCTGCGGATATCCTGGACAGGAGTATCCTCGGAAGCAGCCACCGATGCAGCTGAAGGGAAGGTAAAATGAGCACTTATCCCTCTGGGAGACTCCATGCCCGCCCACCTATAGCGGAGACCTATGCAGGAGGTGACCCACCCGCTCGTCGTCTCCTTGGCTGCAGGTCTGCCAGGTGTGGCTTCAGTGTAGATAACAAACAGCTGGCGAACCTCTCCCGAACTTCAGCCCTACGCTCCCTGGGTAGGCGAGTGTTAAATAGGGTCCCAATGGGTCCTATATACGGCCTCCGAGGCGTGAATGGGGTAGAACCCCGGCAGAGACAATACCCAGTTAGGGAAAGACTCTGCCACTGCCTACAGAAGGAACTTCGGGTGGGGCGTGGGACTACCTTGTCCCAGTGGAAGACCAGATAGGGAGAATCAAAGGAGCGCCTGGAGCTCTCCCCTCCTTCTGGATGGCAGGGTAGCCCCAAGAAGGTGTTCTTCCACAACAGGTGGGGACTCGCACCTGTGCAAAGGTTTGAACAGCTTGCCCATGAGCTAAGCCCATACCAGCGCAGATCCCACAGAATGGGGATACTCTCCCCAAAGGGGAGGTGTGATCGAGACCTAAAAAGGATGCCAGACCACCTTTTCTGCACCACCAACTGCCTTCCTCCCCCGGAAGACAGGGGTGACCAACAGAAGCACCTAGAGGGTCGTCGGCCGAAGCCCTAGTTCAAAAGGAACGGACCGCAGATAGTCCGAAATGCTCACTGAGGGACGGGAGAGGGGCCCAAGCCCTATCCCAACACCAAATGGAGAGCCCTTCCATTTGAAGGTGAACAGGTTTGGCCAACTTCTGACAGGACGCCTCGAAAACGTCGAGGACCTTGCCGAAGGACCCAAGGCCAGGCCCCTAGCCACACAGGGACCAGGCCTTCAAGTGCAGGGATTGAAGGTCTAGATGAACGCCTTCCCCTGAAGACAACGGTCAGGACCGGGCGGGCTGGAAGCTGCCTCGGGAGCCTGGGGCTGAGACTGAGGAGAGCTGGATACCAGAGCTGACAATCCAGTCTGGGGCTACCAGCATCGCCTGCACCTAGTCCCTCATCACCATGCCTGTGGGTCAAGGGAAATGGGGGAGAGGCGTAGAAAGGGCCCGGGGTCCACGGCCTCACCGGCATCCCCTACAGAAAACCTTGCTGAGGGGGCGGGCATGAAACAGTCTCAGCCTCGTATTCTCCCTGGAGGGAAGGAGGGAGAAGATACTGTGCTACCTCCGGCAGGGGAGACCACTCGCGAGGCGCAGTCTATGTCTGGCTTAGGGCATCAGCCAGGGAGCTGGAGGCTCCTGCCATCGAATGGCCAGGAAAACCGCCTCCCGGCTGCGCAAAAAACACCAATGCGGAGAAGCCCTTTACGCAGAGGCAAGGGGCTCGACCGAACCTGGTGGGGTAGGTAGCATATGGTCGTGGTGTTGTCCACTTGGACTAAAACCACTGGAACCCGCACAAACGGAGTGAGCGGTGCAAGCAAGCGGACCACTTATAGCTCCAGCGGGTAGGAAAGACCTCGGGAGTCCCGAGAGGACCAGAAGCAGAGCACTCTGTATTCCCCTAGATGGGCACCCCCACCCATCCGAGAAGCATCAGTCGGGGCAGACCGTCGACTCAGGGCGGACGAACGGGAAGTTCTCCTGCAAGAGCTGGAATGGTCCGAGGGAGAGCATTCCCCTAACTCTTGGGCTGTAGTCACGAACTGGTCCGAAGGAATGCAGCACTGTGACCGCTGGCTGGCCAGTTCCCACTAGGGAACACATGAACCAGCAGGTCCAACAGACCGCGCTGGAACCGGCCACCACAAGCTCAGGAGGTGCAGGAGGTCCCAGCAGGATGCAATTGCCCAGTCAGACCTGACTAGGTAAGGGAGGAAGAACCTCAGCCCCGTCCGCCAGGAGCCGAGCTCAGACTCAAGAGTCGAGTCTCGTCCCAAAGAAGGATCACCAGCTAAGACACGAGTTCCAACGTGGCTCCAATAAAGGAGACCAGCCTGAGGGCCAGAAACTCTGGATCATCCCCTTCCACCTGGAAGGGTTGTAGTCAGGCCACCATCCGGGTGGGGTTACACCCGGACCCCTGGATGCCGCAGAAAGCTGCTGAGCAGAGACCGAAGGGCCTGGCTTGGAACTTGTAAGGAGATCCCCCACTTAGGAAAGGGAGGAGTCCCCCAAGAAATGGACGGAACGAAGAGTGAGTACGTCCTGGGGGTCCAGGAAAGAGGCCACATGCCTCGATCTGAGGATGGGATATCTGAGGCAGAGTGACAATCCAGGCGTGCAGAAGGATGGGGTGCAAGCCCCCCCCGTCCGTAAGGGACCAGGAAATACCTGGACATGAACCCAGGGTCTGAAGGGGGATCCGCAACCTTCCTGAACACCTCTTACTAGAGGGCCAGGCAAGTCGGCCCAGCGGCCAACAAGAGGCTGTGGACCCCAAGACCCCCATGGGGCAACGGCTCGAAAGGGTGATATCTGCTCGCAATCCCAAGGCAGGACCTTCCCCTAGCTCCTCCGACACCCAGAGGTCCAGGAAGGCGGACCAGGTGGAGTAGGAGCGGAGCAGTCTCCCCACGAGGGGAACCCGGGTAAGGACGACTGGGCCGGGGACAGCGCCCCTTAGCCCGTCACTGAGCAGGCTTGGAGGAGGAATTGGCAGAGGGAGCTCCTGGGCCTTTGCCTCCCTGCTTCCTTTTAGAGGAAGATGCTGGTTTGGAGTCAGGCCACCCAGCGCAAGCCTGCTGGCCCTTGTGTTGGGCTGGTCGAGCCGCAGGGACCGGGGGGCAGAGGGGCTTACGCAAAGGCTGCCGGCTGCCCTTGTTCCTCCTGCTGGGAGTGACCGAGTCCGGAGTGGCATCAGACTTCACGGTCCCCTGGAGGTGTCCCTCCACTCCAGGGCCGAAAAGGTCAGTTCCCAAGAAGGGGATGTCCGCCAACTTGTGCTGGGTTCCCAGTGAGAAAGAGGATAACCTCAGCCACGTCCTGCAGAGCATGGCCACTGCGGCCGCCACCAATCTGGCACAGGAATCGCCTAAGTTCACAGCAGTCTGGAGTTGCTGCTTTGTCACTGCTCTACCCTGGTCCCACACCCGCTGGACTGCGGTCCGCAGGTCGGCCGGGAGAAGAGGGAGCACCTCGTCCAGGGAGCCCAAAGGGCGTGGGAGAAGTGTGCCATCAGTGCAGTCAAGCTGGTCTGTCGGAGGCCTAAAGAGAACGCGGCGTAAACCTTGTGCCCGACATAGTCCATCCTTTTAGACTCCTTGTCGGGGGGCCTATCCACATCCCGAGCATTCCCAGAACACTGGAAAACATTGTCGGTAACTATCCCCTCGGACGAGGGGTGCTCCGAGAAACCGGGCAAAGAACCGACAGGGACAGAGTACTTCCTGGCCATCCTGGCTGAGGGCACAGGGCGGGAAGTAGGCCGCTGCCAGAGCTTCAAGGCCGGGACCACGATGGCCTCGGCCACTGGGAAGGCCTCCGAGGGTGAACCCCTTCAGTCTAGAATCTCCGTAAGGGGATAAAGGGCCTGTTTGGACATGGGTTCGAGTTGCATCCCGGTGAATTCCGAGATGAGCTGAAGCAGACCCATGAAGGATGATGGGCTGTCGTCCACCGAATGTTCCGGAGAGGACCCCAGGTCCTCCCGACTGGGGAACATATAGGAGTCGACTTCAGACTCCGAGGGGTCCATGAAAAGCTGCCTCAGGCCGGAGTCACTCTTCATCCACCGAGGGCGGGCGGGAGTGAGAAGGACAGACAACCTGTGGGACAGGTCGTGACCCGACCGAGGTTCTACCGAGGGCAGTGGGGCAGCAGGGATCGGACGAACAACCGGCCCGGGAGAGGGCGCCTCGACTGAAGAGAGTGGTTGAATCGGCCGATCAGGTGGCAGCTGCTTGCCGGACGGGGAATGAATCGGAGTCGATTGATTCCCGGACAACAACAACTGCTGCCACATGAATTCCTCGTAGTGTCGACGCCACCTGCATCGAAGTCACTCCTCATCCGAGGAGGGTGACGAGGAAGAGCGGTAATGCCACTTTACTCGGTGCCCCGACCGAGAACTCCGAAGCCGGCGTGAGCAGCTGGACTGAGAGGAGGACCGAGACCCGAATCCTCGGGGAAACCGAGGGCAGGCCTGGGAAGGAGCGGGGCACGCCCACTCCTGCCTCGGCTCGGATGAAAGGGCAGAGGCCTGACAACCCGAAGGTACAGGCAGAACCTCAGCCTCCGTCGGGGGAACCGGCGAAGGGATGGTGGCTCCAGCAGCAGCGGACAGCCCGGATGACGGGTCGAGAGACTCAACAATGTCGATGGGAGTCCTGGCCGGCTGACCATGACGGGGACACCGTGAAGCCAGCAGCGTGAGCCGCACCCTTGACCGAAGTCAAACGTCGGCTGGCAGGGAAGGGGGAACTCTCTCGCTCCCTCCAACGCCGACGAAGGGACTTAGCCTGTGACTCCTTGGACTTGGGCCGAGAGGCAGGTCCCGAAGGTCCCTCTCCCCTCGAGGAAAGGGACTGGTGAAGCTCCTTAAACGAAGCTACATGAGGAGAACTCAATGAGAGCGGGATGAGTGCCGTGACTGAGGAAGAGGGAGGGGCAGCCGCCCCCTTCCCGGAGGAAGGAAGATCGAGCTGCTCAACTGAGACAGCCGACGCAGACACTGCCCGACGAGTCTCCAAAGAATTTTCCAGATCAGGAAAAATTTCAGGTTGCCCGAGCCCCGAACGGGTTGCACGATCCTCCACAGAGCTGGTCGAACAGGCACAGCAAAATCTGCAAAGTTGCGGATCATGATCCAAGTTAAGGCAGTAGACGCACGTGGAGTGAGACTCTTTCCTTGAGGAATTAACCGGGCGCCTCCGCGAGTCGGAAAATGAATGAGTCATCGCCACAGCGAGAGAAGAAGATCGAAGTCTTTAGAAAAACTTCCAAGTAAATTCGAAGACCGAAATTTTCAGGAAACAGTCAAAAACGCAGAGCGCTAAGGAGGGAACCTGAGCTTCCAAGCGGTAAGGAAGATCTGGCGTCATGGGGCAGAGCCGAGAGTTTTACCACCCAGGTGGGTGGGAGGAGTCAGCTTGAAGACCTTCCGGCAAGATTTAAAGCGGCAAGGATACCTGCCAATAAGTGTGGATGAACAACATATCCATGTCCCTAGAACTGCTTTTATAACCTGGGTTACAGGAGTGAACCATGTCACAAAAGTGTTTTCATAACCTGGGTTACAGCAATCAACCATGTCACAAAATTGTTTTCATAACCTAACAGTAAGTTAAGATTGGAAGAGATTCTAGGGTCATCGTGCCCCCCCCAATAGTCAGTGATGAATAAATATGCCGTGCAATCATGTACTAATTTATTGGGATTCCATACCCACTTCACTACTCAGGGTACCTCATAATCACCATACTCAGCTTTCTTCCAACTCAGAGTTTTAGGAGGGGAGCAGATTTTTCAAGAGGGTGCTGTGCCCATGGCCCCTGCTAAGTCACTCCTTTGGGCATGTGTGTTGGCACCTCTTCCCACCAGAAGCACTCTGCTGTCCTCTATGATCCCCCTCCAAATACAGCTAGAGCCTTCACTGTGCTACAGAACAGAGGACAATGAAACAGGGAGCTAACAGGCTTAAAAGTGAGAATAGATGTGTGAAGGATGACAGCAAATCCTCTCCCAGATTGTGGTATCAGATTCTAAAGAGCACACAGCAGAATACCAGGGGTGGGAATGGCATCAGAGGAAAGAGCACTCAAGGGACTCAAGGTGCTGAAAGTGAATAAATCACCAGGAAGAAACAGCATGCACCCTAGGGTGTCGAGAAGTGAATCAGACACTGGTAGCATCAATGACTGAACTGTCTAACTGATTCCAGGAAACAGCAGTAGTACCCGTGGACTGGAGGGTAGCTAATGTAGTACCACTCCGTAAGAGTAGGGATAAAGATGACCTGGAAAACTACAGACCATTAAGCCTGACCTCGGTAGTAGGGAAGCTGCTGGAAACCACTATACAGGAGCACCTGGTGGAGTTATTGGCGGCTAACAGACTATAGGACAAGAGGCAGCAGTGGTTCATGGCAGCCAGGTCATGTGAGACTAATGTAATCAACTTTTCTGACTCTCTCCTACTTCATCGGTGTGCTGATCTCACTGGATTCCTAACGTCTACTGGGGGATCCGCATGGGCAATCTGGCCACGGGGAACTGTGATAATGGCTGCTGGCATCAGGCCCAGGGGCAGCAGGAATGCCCTGGCTATGACATACCTGTTGCTGTAAAGTAGCTGGGCCTGCACAATGAGGCATTCTTCCCTGTACTGGGCAGAAAAGCCACTCCCTGGGCAGTGTCCAGTACAGCTCTGATGTACTGGAGGTGCAGGCAAGGAGTCAAGACTGACTTGGAGAGATTGACCGTGATCCTTAGAGTGGTGAACAGTTTCTAATACGCACTAGGGTGTGAGCCAGTTGCTCCTTGGACTGAGTTTTGAGCAACCAGTCATCCAGATAGGGGAAGACGTATAGTCCCTCCCTCCTAAGGGCTGTTGCCACCACCACTAAGCATTTGGTTAAGACTCATGGCAAAGGTGAGGAGCCAAAGGCAATACCCTGAACTGCTAGTGCTCCCCCTGAAACAGGAACCTGAGGTTCTCGGGGGCAGTATAGTGCAGTGGTTTAGGGCTATGAGCTGCAAACCTGGATACCTGGGTTTGAATTCCACAGCCCCCACCTGCATACTGTGTGACCCTGAGCAAGTCACTTAACTTCCTTGTGCTTCCTGGTCACACCTTGAAACAAGCTTTGGCTTAGTGTGCTTTTCCTGCTTAAACCATTTCCCCTTTCCCTTTCCTGTGGGGAGTGCAGACCTTTATGTACAGGTATGCACTTTACATATCTAGGAAGCATATCCAGTCTCCCTGTTGTAGTAGGGGCAGCAGGCCTTGCAGTGTCACCATTCTGAACTTCTATCCTGAACTTCTTGTACTGGATATAGAAGTTCAGATTTTTCAGGTCCAGGATGGGCCTCAAATCCTCTATGGACTTGGGAACTAGAAAGAAATGGGGAATACAATCCTCTGTTCCTCTAATCCCTGGGACTTCCTTCAGTAACACTGGTATGTGCTCTGGAGGGTAGCTTGAATGAACTGGAGGTAGATCTGGAGGCCACTCCAGAAGTTCTAGAGTGCGACCTTGCTCTGTGAGCTGCTGGACACAAGCATCTGTTGTGATCTCCTCCACCAGTCCAGGTAAAGGGAGAAGTGACCCCTACTGCCCCCCTCCTGGAGTACTGGAGGCTGGAGGTCTAATTAAGAGTCATGCAGAAGTAGGCCTGGTGGCTGGGACCACACCTCCACCTCTAGGGCCTTTTACTCTGGTGGCGGTAGAGGTAGGCAAGGCTGCACCTACTCTGTGCTTGCCCTTTTGTCGGGCTCCCACCTAGGGCCTGCGGATGGCATGATGAAAGGGTACCCTCTGCCCACTTTTTGTTTGGGTGTGGTAAAGGGAGTGGACAGACCTCAGAGTTCTTCCCAAGGCCTGCTGGTCAGACAAGATATCCTGCACATCTGCCCCAAAGAGTATGTAACCTCTGAAGGGGGCAATCGAAATGGATTGCTGGACATCACTAGCGAATCCAGACACCCAAAGTCAAGAATGCCTTCTTAGGCAGATGCCAGCCATGACTGCCCTGGTTGAAGCATCCGAAATATCATACATAGACCTCAAGAGGTGCTTACCTACATCAGCTGCAATCTGGAGGACTTTAAGCATCTCCTGCTTCAGGGAACCCTCCAGAAGTGCCTGAGCTGCTGCTTTGGCCTTTTTCCAGATGGTGTTCTGGAATTTTACCATATGGGCCTGGTTAACTGACTATTCTGAGTCCCAGTATAGCAGAGGCAAAGTTCCTTTTGTCATGAGATGCAATTTTCTTGACTCCTTGTTAGGAGGAAGAGAACTAAGGTGTTGAGGTCTCTTAGACCTATCATGGGCTGCATTTATCACCACTGAATCCACTTGTGGTTGCCCTGTGAAGAAAGTCTTCTCTGAGAGGACCTGGTACCATTTGTCTGCTATCTAGCCATGGCAGGGATCATACTTGGCCTGTAGCATGCAGCCATGGCAGCATCCTCTAATGTGGCGAGCAGAGGAGGTATAATCATAGGGGGAGAATCTGGACATTCCAGAAATTTGACAAGGTTCCTCCTGGTGATGTCTTGCTTCTCAGCATCAAACCCCTTAGTGGTGTGGAGTTGCTTCATCACTAAATGAAGGAAGGGTCATCAGGAGAGGGACCTTGAGGTATATCTGGTAGAGTCCTTCCATCCTGAGGAGACAGTAGAGGTAGACCTAGATGGACTCCAAGCCCCATCTTCCTCCTCCTCCCTCTTGTTGGATGAGGTCAGGACTGTACTCGTGATCCTCGTCGACAGGCTCTGAGTAGTGCAGAGAAGGCAACAAGGACATTAATGCCATGGAGGGAGCAGGGCGTGTTGACATGGAAGGCATCAGCGCAGGGACTGGGCTGTTAGACCCTAGCATCATCGGGTCAAGAAGAGGAGCAAGGCACTGAATGATCTTCATAATAGAGGAGAACGTGATCAGGACGTCAACAGTGGTCGGCGTTATCGTGCGAATTATAGCACTGACGGGGAAGGCTGGGTTCCTGGCATCAATGGAATGGCCTGAGAAATCAAGAGTGGAGGAAGGAACCCGGATGTTGATGTGCCATCGCTGGGCAATATAGGTCAGGCGAAGCCCACTGCCAGCCGCCCCTAAGAAAGCAGGGGTCTAAGCAGCAGGGGTTGTATGATCAGCGGGGGAATCAAAAGGCCCAACGTTGACAAGCCATCACCGGCCATGGAAGGCTGGGGGGAGTTCACTGCTAGAGCTGACCCTGTGGTATTGAGGGTGTGGGTGGCAGGAGGTGTTGCCACTGAAGTGGGCTATGATGCTGTAGCGGCTGACACCCACAGCTGCAACCGAGAGCATGCCCATTGGGGGGGAACTTTTCCATGATCCTCTCCCTCTCCCACTGCTTGTGTTTTCCAGAAGATTTGTGCTAGGCCCTGCAAGAATGGGAGCCCGTGGATGGTGCCAGTGATGTGGAGGAGCTTCTTGCCTGGAGCTCCCTCTCTATTCTGGCTACCTTCTGTGCAAACAGGAAGGACTGCAGGCCTTTCTGATGGTGCCTGGTTGAGGCTGCAGCAGACCTCGCAGGCCTCAACATTGTGGGCCTCTCTGAGCCAGCAGATGCAGGTCTCATGATCATCATGGTCGCAGATCTTCCCACCACACTCACAATATCTAAAGAGTTTCTTTGAGTCAGTTGGTATACACGACGACAAGAATCACTTTAAAAAATAAACTGATAACGAAATAGGGTGAGAAAAAATAATAAAGTTGAAAAAAACTAAGATCTGATGGTCAACTGAAGAAGTGGCATCTCCAGGGAGTCCAACATGCAATGGTCAACAGTGGGAAAAGAACTGAGAAAGACATGGGTCCACCCAGATTTATACGGTGAGGATGTCTACATACGACATTGTCGTGGGTAGCCTCTAGAAGACTGCTAGCAAAACCATTTCTGTGTGGTCCTAATGCCTGGCAGCTATAGTTCCATAGGTGTGGCCTGATGAAAGAGATATCTTCGAAGATCATCTTTGTATACAGAAAGGGTGGTGATGAAGTGAAGTACAATGCATTGTCAGAAGATGTGGTTGGCATGGAGTCAATCACAGCCTTCAAACCAAGGGGGGATAGGCACATGAAAATGATTCAAACCAGAGGAGGGATGGTGGGTGGGCTGTCATGGGAAGGCGGTATTGAATTATAGTCATGGCCATCAGTAGACTAGCTCTGCTTCAGCATTAGGCTGGGTGCAGATGCAGGGAGGTACTGGACATGCTCGATGGTCCATTGGGCCATTTTTTTGTAGTCAACATCTAGGTTTCCATGTTTCTGTTGTAACTGGGACAATTCTTGTGATTCACTTGAAGTCAAATTGTGCCTGGCCCTTCTCCTAGGACTTTTGTTTCAGATATCCTTGTGGAATATTTCAATGAAACAGTTCATCAAGGAGAAGGTGTCTGCATTCAGGCCCAAGTTACTTGGCTGGTACCATAGCGGTCTGATGACTTTACAGCCTCCAAACTATTTTGACACCAGGCAAAGCACCTTGACTACAAACCATGATTTGTGGGGTCAATGCATCCCTCTGAGATCCAGTGTCTAAGTGGATGTGTGATCTGAAGCTTGACACCAGCACAGTACAATGCTCAAGTAATCCTATGTAGGAATAACAGAGTAGACTGGGTGGACTTTTGTTTTCATCTGTCCTCCAGAATCTATGTATTTATAAATGGTTTGACAATTACAGCTTCATTTTTGAAATGTATGTTGTATAATAGATTTTTGCTCATATCAAATTGTTCCTTCCTATCATCTTTTTTAGAAAGCAGACAATGGAGAGAGAGTTTTCTTACCCTTAGTAGTTGTGTTGTATTTTCTAAGGCAGAAAGGAGGCCATAGGGTGCTGGGACAACTCCAGTCAGGTTAACAGACAAAACAGTCAGCGCAAGATCATCCAAGCCATCAAGCAGAACTCCTGTGCAATTGTCATCACAAGCTGAGAAGAAATGAAAGCATTCACCATATGAGTACAGGTGTTGCAACACCAATAAAAGTGATTGGAGGTACTCTATGGTGCAAAGAATGCAACTTTGCTTTGTAAACCTGTGTGTGCAAACTGAGCATGTTGTAGTGGCTGTAAACTGATCAAAGGTATTGTATGTTTTTACACATGCAGCTCTGTTCAGTAAACCCATGTGTGTAAAGTAATTGGCAGTACTGCAAATTGTTAACACCACAAATCTGCTTTGTACCAACATGTGTGTAAATTGATCAGAGGTACCATTCATAGACTGCAGCTTTACTTTGTACCCAATGCATGTAAACTGCTTGGAGATATGGAACATTGTTAAGATTGCAACATTGCTTTGTAACTCAGTGTGTGTAAACTGACTGGAGGTTGTATACTGTTAACGCTGCAGCTTTGCTACATAACCCCATCTGTGTCAGAGACATTAAAGGTACTGTTAGTCCCTCCGTGCTGCAGTATTCTGCTGTCTGGGCCTACTGCACATCATCAAAGTTTAACTCCTTGGTACATGCTAAACCTACAGAGTATTGCAACACTTCAGTGTCAGTGCTAACAGTGACAGCCCCTTGCAAAGGGGCACAAAGTAATGAGAACTTTCTCAGAGCAACGCCTGGCCAACACTGCCTGCATCTCCAATGGGCTGGGTTAGCTCCGCAGTGCTGATGACTCTCTCTCCCATAGCCCCCCAAACAAAATGACTAAGGAGTGACCCCTTTTGCTTAGCATGCTACGATCATGCAATTCAGTGCTGAGTATTTGTGTAATTTCCATCATAAAAATAAAAATTATGTACTCACCATAATTCCTGATCTTCCAGAATATCTTCACCATTCAGTCACACATATGGGACTAAGTCAGAGGTGCGAGGACACAGCAGGAGCAAAGTCTTCTGCAGCCTAGGAGGGGACCAACACTGGGGCCAGCACCGCCCGGCAGACATAGTGATGTCGCACTCCTAGGTCGGCCAGTAACAGATGCCAGCCTCCTCCCTTCTTTAGTTCGCTTGGCCAAGGAATAAAACAAGTGGCAGAGAAAACAAACAGAGAGGGCTACAGACTCCGAGCCCAAAGGGATAGGAAAGGGGAAGGTATTCTAAAGGTTAGGATGGCAGAAGGACAATTTAGAATGGTCTGGTGCTCTAAGAGGACAAGAACTAGAGGAATTAATAAACAATTCAAGTACCATATAGTGGGTGAGATTAGACAGAGTTCAAGAGAACAAATGCTATCTTCTTGCCACTCCAAAGGCAAAAGAAAGTATAAAAAGAAGGAAAGTAAAGACGCTGAAAAACATGAAAAGAGACCCAGCAGCTAGATGTGGGAATAGCACCCAGCCCGACAGGCTGAGCTGTATAGCACTAAATCCCTCCTTCACTTGCCTCTCTCTAACACTGGAGGTGGAGGCTGCACTTTGCCGCGAGGCTGAAATGCCAGTTGGCAAAGGCTGGAGACATAGGTAAGGTGGAGAGTGCATGTCACAGCAGCTCTAGGAGGTATCGCCAGAGACTTCCTAGCAGGAGAGGGAGAAGCACTTAGGAAAAGGAAATAAGGGATCCACAACAGGGACCTGTGGAATAAATGATTATTTTCACATGAAATGTTTTGACCTTGGGTAACCTCACAAGTAGTGTAAGCCATGAGTGATGCACTCAAGGGCAAACAGCTTGTATGAAAATAATTTATTTCACAAGGTGGTTATGTATTTCATATACACAATTGACAGAGACCTTATGTATACATTTATTTCTGATAATATTCATAAAAATAAAGATTTTTCTTGAAAATGTGTAGGTTTCTTTTGTGCTATGCCATATCTATGTGCATTTAGTATAGTGCTTGCTATGGCGTTGCTACAGATGCAACATGGTTCCTCACTGATGGAGTGAACGGCCAGAAGAAAAAATTCAAACAAACATGGTACCATAATTTAGCGAGGGTATCTAGCGCAGTATGGAGAGTTGATACTTGTAGCAATAGACATTATTTTACGTAGCTCTTCAGCATTAATTTTGTTAAAAATAACGTGTTTTTCTTAAGGCTTCTTTGGCTGGCAGAGTATGAGTGGCAGGGTTTGTTAAAGTGAGTGGTCATGTGCTGCTGTGTGCAGCTATCGGGCACTGGGGAGTTAGCCATATGTGTGTGTGTGTGTGTGTGTGTGTGTGTGTGTGTGTGTGTGTGTGTGTATATATGTGTGAGCACATCGGAGGACCAGAGGCATTTTTTGCCTTAGGGAGCAGAGTTTCAGGTGTCTGTTCTGTAAATGCTGTCGGGGGGAGCTGAGCAAGTGTTCTATGTGCTGGCAGGTCAGGAGAGGTGGACAGTCATCAAAGAAGTCGCAGAAGGGCCACTATTTAAACAACAGACTGGAGACTCTACAGAAAAATGATATACTTAATTTAATGTTGAACTGTAGTGAGCAGGACCGATGGGTAAAGAGAAAGCAAAGGAAGAGAGCAAGCCAAACTGGACTGCATAAACAAGAGAAGAGTTGGAAAAAATAAATGTTGCATTTCATGGTTATTTTCAGTACTAGTTCGTATGTTTGGTACTACTGTTACTGGGGGGAGGGAAATTGCCTGGGGTACAGCAAGTTACTGCAGTGTGCAGAGTGATGGCAAAGGAAAGTATGCAAGGAGCATCGACCGAGTGGGGAGGGGGTGTCATGTCATGATGACGTTTCTACTATGTACATAAACACATCATGATGTGTCTACTATGTTTCTATGTACATAAATGCTGATGACAAGTCTGCTGTGTACATAAACAAAATGTATCTACATAATAGTTCAAATATCAGTATTTATGCAATGGGTTTTGTGTCCACACCTGATGTATAAAAACACAAGACATACACACACATATATATATATATATATATATACATATACACATACACACATACACACATACACACATACACACACACACACACACACACACACACACACACACAGGCAAAAAATTCCGTTTAATGCATCAGTTAGGGTTGTTCAACAGCAAAAAAAGCGAGAAATGCGGGTTAGGGTTGAAAGCCCCCTTGGACCCCCAGCCCACCTACCAACTGGCATCGGGTGTGCGTTGGGGTCGTCGGCCTAACTCTCACCCCATCACATGTGTAAAGAAGCAGAGGCATAGGGAGAATGGAGTGAGAGTTAGGACCAACGACCCCAACGTGCACCCTGATGCCGGTTGGTAGGGGTGGGCTGGGGGGTCCAAGGGGGGCCTTCAACCCTAACCCCAAATTTCCTCGCTTTTTTCACTGTAGAACAACCCTAACTGATGCATTAAATGGATTTTTTTGCCTCTAATTTCCCTTCTTTTTGAGAATGAGGATGATAAATAGTGAATGGAATGCAGTGGTGGGAGCGAGGGGCCCGCCACGTGATGTCTTGTTACATATTAACAGGAACTGCAAAGCAAACGCAAGCGGCAATGGTAGGAAAATTGTTACGATAACAGCAACAATAAAGCCAAAAGAAACAGAAACACAAGCGCATATGGAAATGCAAACTGTTACACGCAAGCTCATGGTACTGCAATTGTAAATGTAAATGCCAACAGTAACAGCAACAATAAAACAAACAGAAACGCAAGTGCATACAAAAACACAAACTAATGTGCATGGGCACGGTACCGCACTTGAAAATGGTAATGGTAACAGCAACTATAATGTGAAACAAAACAGAAGCATAGCGCGCCAAATCACAAACTGTTACATACAGGTGGCGTAGACAGGAACAGTGACTCGAGTGGTAACAGAAGCGCAACTGGAAACACTAACTGACACAGTAACAAAAGGGCACACCCTTCTTTTCACCCAAAACTGCATTGAAAAAACAAATTGAAAACAAAGAATTTATACATTATATTTGACTTCGGAGCCAAAAAGAATGACTTGGAATACTAAATTGCTTATATCTCAGGAACCGTACGACGTAGGAAAAAAATTAAAATGTTGTATGAATTATTACTTTCCTGGCTAGTTTTGTGGGGGGCTAAGCATTTTTTTGACAAAAAGTCTGTATCTCGCGACCGCCTCCAGATACGTGCCCTGAGCATCATAACTAATGCCATAATGTTATCCTGGTGCCGGGTCTCGAGTTGCCACTGTCGCTTTGTAATATTATTTCACCAAACCAACAAAGGCACATCTGTGGTATGTTGGCTTTCATCCCTCAAATTTCAGCCCAAACAAAAACAGTGTTATTTTGCAGCAGTGCGGCAAAGAATTCCTCTAATGTGTCAAACGCTGTAATGTTATCCTATGGGGAAAAAATGCCAAATTCATAGTGCTTTAACTTTGTCGCCTTGTACTATTTCTTGACCAAACCACCAAAAGACACATCTGTGGGATATAGCCTTTCTTCCCTCCAAATTTCAATTCAAAAGATCAAACCATTCCCAAGATATTCAATATCAAAATTTACTAAAATTTCCCTATCTATTCCATTTTAAAAAATCTGGCCATCTTGCCCCTCTCTCGCGATCAAACATGATGATCAAAGAATCTCATGATCAAAGAATTTGCAGGCTCACGAACAAAGATTTAAAAAACCTTATACATCAAAAAATTGAAGGAATTGCAGTAAACCATCACCATGGTTCGTCACTACGCCTGCCTCATCGGCAATGCCGGCATTGACGTTAGTCCCCTCCTAGGCTGCAAAAGACTTTAATCCAGCTGGGTCCAAGGGCCTCCAGCTTAGACCCATATGTGGAACTGAATGGTGAAGATGGATTCTTGGAAGATCATCAGTGTGGAGTCAGTCAATCAGCACTAAAGACTTCCTTGTAAATGCAGGCCTTTTAAAACTATCAGAGGGCCTCATGAGAAGTGTGTTTGAAAAAGTAGAATATTTTACGTTTGAAACAGGGTGTCTGTTTCTTTACAATTTTTTAAAGTATAGTATTCAAACTTTTTATAAGTCATCCAACATACTGTTTTATGCCCTTCCACCAACCGGCCTCCCTTATGTCCATCTCCAACCCCCCCCCCCGCCTCATCTCCAAACTTGCTTTGAGACTTACTCTGCTCAATTCCTTCATCCCCATGGCTTACCCTCTCCCCCCTCAAGAATGGCTCTTTCATCGGGGTCCTGGAGGACTCAGATCCCTCGCGGAATTTTAAATCAGTGCCTGTCTGGCACAACACCACAGTTGTTGATGTGAGGTCAGCGAGTATAATGACAGTCATCCCGCTTGGCTGGGGCCATTTCTGTGTTTTTCTGCCAGCCCCAGAGACACAGGCATACTAGGAGAGCCTAGATGCGTGAGCACACTGAACGTGCTTATTGCTCCAGCTCCCGGTGTGCATCTCTCTCTTGTCCCCGTGCTCTCAGCTACACTGCTACCTGTAGTCACCAGGTGGCAGTATAGCAGCAAGGATACCAAGCCTCCCTCGCTCCCGGAGGACAGTGTCTGTTGGGATGCTCAATCCTCCTCTGGTCAGGCCCCAATGACCTAGGCTCATTTCTGAACCCAGGTCACCGGCATCATGAGAGGTAGTACTGCCACTGCAGATGACCCTACTTGAGCATACTGCTTCTTTGAGCAAGCAATAGGACATGACGAGGTATGGGTTATGGCCTGATAAGAGCATGCGCCAGGTGCGTTATGAGGCACTTGGCGCTTGCACCTCGTGCCTTCAGTACGTAAGAATTGCTCTTATCAGGCCATAACCCGCACCTCAGCTTGTCTTATTGCACTTATAAAATGGTTCCCCCAGTAAAAAAAGAAATAAAGAAAATATCCATTTTTGTTTAAGGAGGTTTTTAATATTAGTAATAGGGAAAATAGTTTCCCTGTTACTGTAGTGTGGTATATTTAATATTGGCTAGCTGGCCAGTACATGGCTCCTCCAACCCCACACACACACACATATACACAGGCATACACTTTTATTGTTACTGTCTTTTTTCCCCATTTTTCTGTGGCTGTCATGTTTTTACAAACAGGGACCGAGCCTGATCTCAAGCGTCTCTCTTCTGAGGCCGCTGTAGCTGACCTTTCTTTCGCTCTGTCTCTTGGTCTCATTTTAAAACGGAAGGTTTATCACTTCTTTGTGGTACCACTTATATGCCTGACTTAAAAAAAAAAAAAGTGTCCTCTTGTTTTATTATTACTGGGAGAAAGCATTCACTGCATCTGTGCACACGTGAGAGAGAGAGACGGATTCCTCAGGGCAGTTCACCGTTGTCTAGCAGACACTTAGTATGCATGGCTGCAAGGATGTGGAAGGCGATGTAATGTACAAAATAACTTTTGCTGCAGCTACTGTCCTCTGGCGCAGGCTCCTAAAAATTCTTACGTAACTGTACTATCTTACTTCAAATGGGAGCTCTTGTAGCAGGCTATAACCATTAGGACTGAATCCCAGGCAGTCTCGCGCCAAGGAGGTGCCTTACGCCGGGAGGAGGAAGTATGGTAATAAAGCTGACAACACAGCAAGTCAGGACAGGAGTCCCTGAAGGACTGCCAAGCCTAAAGCAACATGGCGTCTGGATGCAATGTCCAGGCTGTAGTGCTTCACAAAAGTGTGCACAGAGTTCCAGGTGGCTGCCGCACAGATGTCTCTTATAGAGATATATTTTAAGGCAACAAAGGAAGCCAAGACTCCTCTGGTGGAGTGCCCCTAACTGGGCCTGGAAGGAGTTTATTGTACTTCTCATAACAAAACATAATACAGTGGACAAGCCACTTAGAAATAGTCCGCTTAGACACTGGTTTGCCCAAGTGTTGTGGCATGAAGGCCACAAACAGCTGCTCCGATTTACAGTGTGTAGCCGTGCGCTTGAGGTAGTATCTCAGCACCCTGTGAACGTCCAGTGTGTGAAGGAGAGCTTCTACCCTATACGAAGGAGAAGAAAAATAAACTGTAATGTCAACCAACTGGTTGAGGGTCAACTTAGAGACCACTTTAGGAAGGAACTTAGGATCTGTTCGAAGGGAAACCCTTTCCCTGTGAAAAACCAAATAAGGCTCTTTACACATCAGAACCTGGAACTCGGAAACTCTTTGAGCTGAGGTAACAGCAACTAAAAAACAAACCTTCCATGAAAGGTTACGCAGCTCAAAATCAGCCGCTGGCTCAAAGGTGGGGGGGGGCTTCTCCAACACAAACAGGAGGTACCAGGGAAGGATAGGATCCCTAATGGGAAGTCTCATATGCAGAATACCCCGTAAAAAGGTGTGGGCCATGTCCAGTTGGCCTAAGGTTCTATCCCCCAAGAGGACAGGATATGCAGAAATGGCCCACATGTGCACCTTTATCGAAGAGTAGCTCAAGCCTTGCTGGTATAAGGAGAGGAGATACTGCAATGCTGAGTTCACCGGACAGGTAAGGGGATCCAGACGATGAGACAATGCCCATAAGCAGAAACGCTTCAATTTCTTAGCATAAGTGGAGCGAGTAGAGGGCTTCCTCACCGAGACGAGGACATCCGCCACCTCCTGGGAGACCTCATACTTGGATTTTGTTATGTCTGCAGGAGCCAAGCATGAAAGTGCAAAGACCTGAGATCTGGATGGACCAGAGTGCCCCAATCCTGGGACAGCAACTGCGAGCATATTGGCAGTGGGATTGGAGGACAACTGCTGAAGTAGTGGGAACCAAATCTGCTGAGGCCACAATGGGGCGATTAGAATCATCCAAGCCCCCTCAGCCTGTATCTTCAACAGTACTCTCCGAATGAGAGGGAAGGCATAAAGAAACCTCCCTGCCCAAAAAAGGGACAACGCATCAGGCCAGAAAGCACTAGGCGTGAGCTCTCGCGAGCAGAAAGTTGGCAGGTTGGCGTTGCGTGGGGACTCAAAGAGGTCCAGCTATGGATGACCCCATGTGTCGAAGAGCTGGTCTGCTACTGATTGTAGTAACTCCCACTCATGCGCCTTGGACTGAGACCTGCTTAGGCTGTCTGCCAAGTCATTTAGGATGCCTGAAACGTGCACTGCTGATAGAGAGATGTGATGCTCCGGCGCCCAGTACTAGACTCTCATCGCTTCCCTGCATGGGGGTAGGAGTGCATTCCCCCTTGCTTGTTGATGTAAAAGACGACCGCCATGCTGTCCATATGAACTAGGAGAGAGCCTGGGACAAGGTCCTCTTGGAAGGCATGCAGCACACAGAGGACCGCTTGCATCTCCAGGACATTGCTGTGGAGGTCGCGCTCCACTGGGGTCCAGATCCCTTGTGTTTGGCGGGTCCCTAGGTGTGCCCCCCCATCACAAATCTGACGCATCCATTATTAGGGTCTGATTTGGGGGTTCCTGACAGAAAGGGACCCCTTTCTCTAGATTAAGAAAGGTCCAGCCACCAAAGTAGGGTCCTCTTGACCGGCTCTGCGACTTTGACCATGTGATCCAAGTCATCTGAGCATTAATCCCACTGCACCCTGAGCATCCACTGTGGGACTCTCATGTGGAGGCGGGCCAAAGGAGAGACAGGGATGGCCACCGCCATGTGCCTGAGAAGTCTGAGGAAGGTCCTAACCTGGACCTGAGGGGTTACTAGGACCGATTCGGCTATCTCCCACAGGCGATCGCTCCTCTCTGGAGGTAGAAAAGTCATGCTCTGGATCAAGTCCAGGACCGCCCCTATGAAGACAAGTCTTTGATTGGGCTCCGGGGAAGACTTTGGAAGGCTCAGGGTGATCCCCACCTCTCGGAAGAGAGTATAGGTGTCTCCGAGAGCCTGAAGGAGGCGTGTCTTTGACAGGGCCGCAAGCAGCCAATCATCTAGGTAAGGGAAGACATAACGCCCCTGGCACTTTAGAGCCACAGCTACCGCTGCCAAGCATTTGGTGAAGACTCGAGGAGCGGAGGAGAGGCCGAATGGAAGAACCTGAAACTAATAATGCTCCCCCTGGAAGTGGAACCTCAGGTATTTCCTGTGGGAGGGAAGACCACAATGTGCATGTACGCATCTTGCATGTCTAGGGAGCAGAGCCAGTCTCCCTGGTGCAGCAGAGGAATAAGACCTGGAAGGGTCACCATCCTGAACCTTCGGTACTCATATAATTGTTTAAGGAGCTGAGGTCCAGGATGAACTGAAGATCCTGCGTCTTTTTTGGAACTAGGAAAAAATGGGAGTAATATCCCTTTCCCCGCTGCTGCAGAGGAACTGGTTCTATTGCCCTTTTTTGCAAGAGGGCCTGAATCTCTCCTTCTATAAGGGGTATGTGAGAAGGAGGATATCTTGAGGACCTTGGTGGAGTATCTGGGGGAATTTCAGTGAACTCCAGCATATGTCCCCTCCTTATAATGTCTAGGACCCACTGATCCGCTGTAATAGAGCGCCAACCCTTCAGGTGAAGGGAGAAGTGACCCCCTACTGCCTCCCCTAGTACCTCCTCTAGTGGGGGGGGGGGAATCAGGAGGAAGTCATTGGGTGGAGTCGGGAGTGGACAGAGAGGCTTGGGGCCTTGAAAAGGAGTGCCTCCAGGTTGCTGGTTGCTGGCTTTCCTTTCGAAGCCACCTCTCTGGCCTGGTTGGTTTCCACAGGCTTGAGCACCTGAAAGCTTACAAAATGGCCACAGTCTCGCTCACTTCTGGTCCCCTCTGTACATTTGCCTAATGGACCAGATAGATTTGCCAGACTCCTGGAAACGAGAGATAAGAGACTCCGTCTCCTGCCCAAAAAGGACGGAACCCTGGAACAGGAGGTCCCGGATTCTGGACTGCAAATCCTGGTGAAAACCTGAGACCCTCAACCAGGCATGGCGCTGGAGGCAGACACCTGACACTGCCGCTCTGGCCACCATATCTGCAGTGTCGTACGAGGCACGGAGAACATGAGTGCCTATGTCTGAGCCCAATTTTAAGATGTCCAGAAGCTCCGTCTTTTGCGTAGAGTCTGGTAAGGCATTGGCTAGCTCCTGCCCTCTCTCCCATAATGCATTCTGGTACTGGACCATATACATGAGAAAGTTGAGGGATCTAATGGAGCAGGTGGAGGCAGAGTAGACCTTCTTGCCCACTTGGTCCAAGTAGCAGGATTCTGGATCAGGAGGCTGGGAGCTTAGGTGCTTAGGCTGCCTGGACTTATCATGAGCAGCCATAATGACTGATGAGTCCTCCTGAGGGGGTTCCACCAGGAAAGGCTCATCCCTCGGGGCTCTATACAGCCTATCTGACTTTTTTGGAATAGTCGGGACTGATGCTGGGTGCTTCCAAATTATCCTGGTGAGATCTTGGAAGGTGTCCACTAAAGGAGGCACCACTAGAGGCTTGGGCTCCTTTTGCCTCGGGCAACGGGCCAGTCGACAGCATTCTGGATCCAGGTCCTCTGTCTCCCATGCACTGGAGGCCTGGTTGTGCCTCATGACAGCCATAAAGATCGGATTGTCAGGAATTGAGCGGGGTTGGTCCTTCTCCCCTGGGGAACCCCCGACCCCTGAGAGGGATGAGGAAGCAGGAGGAGGAGGAGTAGATGACCTGCTACTGGGCCTAGAACGTCCTGAGCTGCATCTAAGACTCTCCCGGCTCAAGCGCTGGTAGCTACTGGACCAACATCGGTCCGAGAACCAGTGACGGAGCAACAACTAACGTCGGCCTGGGGACTGGCGTCGGGAGTGGAAGTGAGCCCGCCTGGGAGAGTGGGATCGGCTCCTGGGCTGAGACCGGGACCGACAATGGCTGCCCGATCGAGAATGGCACCGACAACAGTCCTCAGACTGGGACCAGGAATGAACCTCCTAGAGCAGGCCAGGCAGGGCCGCTCGGGGGTCTTCTGTGGAGAAGGAGCGGGAAGGCCCTTGGGTTCAAGGTTGTTCAGCCGCTCAGTATCCAGCATCGGGTCCAGCTTCAGCGGAGACTGCTCTTTTTTCACCTGACTCCACCAGAAGCTGAAAAACTCCTGCGGTTCCTCCTTGCTAAAAACTGCGGCTGCAGAACCAGAAAAAGGAGCTCGGGAAGCTAGAGGATCCTGTAGGGCATGGGAAGGTGAACCCCCTGCAGAGCCCTGCGAAGTGGAAGACCTGGTAGTCACTGAGGTCACCCCTGCCACGGGGGTGTCTTCCACCAGAATAGCCTCTACCGGCGTAGGTACAGTGTCCAACGTCGGCTTTGCAGGAGGTGGTGCCGGTGCAATTTTCTCAATTGGTGGCTTACCCACATCAGACAAGGCCAAGATCTTCTTAGGCAGGGCCGTAGCTTGTGCTGAAGGGGCCTGGGAGGGTAACTCGTAGCGGAGCCACCTTTGGTTTTGCCAGTTTCTCCCCCCCAATGTTTCCGCCTTGGCCGGCATCGGTTTCTTGGTGGGAAGGCCCGGCAGTTTAGAGCCTTCCGGGTGCTTGTGATGATCCCCTGTGCCTGGGGAGGAAGAGGCCTTCTTGAGGGAGGAGTGAGAGCGGGACCGAGACCGGGAGCGATGATGGGACTGGCTACGGTCTTTGTCGCAGGAGCGCTTGCGCGCCTTGTCCTGGTGCTTGCCCTTTTCTCCCCCAACCCCCAAGGTGTGCAGAACATCCATTTTCTACTCCAAGAGATGGGCTTTTAGGGCCTTCAGGCATCTAATCCTTGTCCTGACTGTGAAGCCCTTGCAGATTTTGCAGGATGCGCTATCGTGGTCTGAGCACAGGCAAAAAACGCATTTGGTGTGGCCGTCTTTTGAAGGTATCTGGCAACCACAGGCCAGAGGGAGAGACAGACGACAGTGACGACATGCGCCGGACTGAAGTCGGAGGAGAGAAAACTATGAAAAATCATTGAAAACCTGACGAAGAAGAAACAATTTCTTCTGTATTTTCTTTGCTGATTAGCTGAATAACCAGGAACTTCCCCAACGTGAGCGGGTCGTGGCGGGAAAAGAACTGGGGTGGAGCTGGGTCCGCCCCCTTTTGTACCGTGACCGACGTCGGGGTGGAGCCGATGTTAGGGGGCGGTCCCTGCTGGGTACTGCTAGCTAAGAATTTTTCCGGTGGGTCCTAAGGCCTGCGGCATTTGTCCTAATGGTTATAGCCTGCTGCAAGAGCTCCCACTCGAAGTAAGATCGTTACTTACCACAGGGGCCAGCAGTGCTCTGCAAAGGATTAGCTTAATCCATTCCAGAACCCGGATGTCTTGAGGGAAGTCATTTTTTGGTTTTGCTTTTTATTAGCAAAAGCAAAGTTTAGGTGCTGCAGCATCCGAAGGGCAGTTTGCCCTTTTCAGAACCACAGATCTGTAATTTTTAGGACCTTATAGGCAGCACTGTGCAACATGACATTATGTGCTGCTGCTTTAAAGGAAATGCTCCATGAACAGGAAAGCTGGAAAAAAATTAACCCTAGAGAAGGGCTGGAGCCACAAAGACAGACCTATGGAGACACATCAAGAGCACCACTGGACAAAACAATACTGCACAGTCACATGAGGCTCCAGATAAGCTTTGTTAGCACTAAGGAGTTTCAACTTGCAGCCTCCTGCAGAATGAGCAAACCAGCACAATACTATGGCTAGTCACACTGTTGGATGTATTAAGCATGAACAACACAGTGACATTTATATGGCCTTATCTACCAGGAGAGCAGAGCAGCTGTAATTTCATTAAGACTGAAATGTGTTCTCTTTTTACTGTGGAATCTGATCCCAGCAATAACACAGACAGCTTGAACTACAGCCAGCACAAGCTTCACTATCCTTGATGGATCCCCTAGCAGCTCGATGGCCTGCTTGCAGGGTTCCACTTGTGATATCAGAGCCTATGCAGGTGGTTTTTATCATCCCCTCACTATCCCCGTCAATCCAGTCAGTTAGAACCAAATCAGTCTTGACAGCAACCCTTATGTTTCTGGCTGAAAATCTCTGCAGTATTAAGCAGGAAACAGAAACTGAGATGGTTGTTACAGAATATTACTAAACATAGTGGATGTATGAGAGAATAAAGTTGATTATAAATCTCTTAAGATCCACCAGCCAATCGGATACCAGGATCTGAGATGTGACCCTTGTCTTTTATTCTGTGTGCAGTAGTGCTCTGGTTCACATTCACATTCACAGGTGCAGTCTGGTAGGCTGTTCCATCCAACACTTAATGAAAGAAGGGATTTGAATAATTTTACAAATATCCTTCTGGGTGATTGCTGTGAAAACAAAACCAACCCAGCTTTCTGCACCACTGGCAAGTTTATCACAGCAGGACTGTCTATTGTCCGAGCATTTGCCACAGTAAGTTTGAGGAGTTCGACAAGCTCTTCCTTGACAATGGGCTGACCATTTGAGTTGAGACACTGTCAAGTGGTCACATTTAGAGTGGCGGTTGTCTGGGATCAATCCATTTATTTTTAATTTATTGAAATTAAGGCTCCACGTCAGAGAAAGGCAAGACAATTAAGGGTGCATACATACAATAAGGAGGATCCAAACACTACAGTGTATCGACAAACAATAACTTATTGACACACACAGTGAGACAGTTGGTACAGATTAAACAAATAGTACATACTACACAAGTATTTAGGCAAAATCAGGCCATGCAAGACCTGGTACAAAACTTTCAGCACTATAATATTCAGCAATACGTCAGATTTAAGGGTAGAGGGAGGGTGTGTGTGTAGGTGCAGGATGCAGGGAGAGATGGGTGGGGCTGATGCAGTCAGAGAAGACCTTGTTAAAACCTGGGCAGGAGGGGTGGGGCTAGAAGCAGTCACATTGACTGGAGGAAAGGAAGTGCTCCCTGAGATTTGTTTTGAAAGGGCCAGCTTTCACTTCAGATGACATACAGGCTAGAAGTACATTCAACCAGAGTGGAGCCCTGTACATAAAAGCCCTCTGCCACAGGGACGTCCTACAGTGGGGAACAAGGAGGGATGCTTTAGTGGAGCTTCTGGTTGCTCGAATTATAGGGGCAAGAGTAATAAGGTGGAGGAGCCCTGGAAGGGTAAGCCCTGAGGAGATTTTCTTGGCTAGACGACTTATTTGATAGCTGAGCCTGCAATCAAAGTTGAGCCAGCTAGTCAGTCAGTAGATGTCACAGGTGTGAGTGCACTGGACGCACCCAGCCACAAGACAACAGGCTTTATTCATGGCAACCTTGATCCTATGAAGAGCTGTGTTAGCAGCCAACCCATAGAAAACAATCCCATAGTTGACTATGGACAGTACAGATCTTGTTACTGCTAGACGGATAGCATCAGGGGGCACACAGCATCTGTGTCTGTATAACAGACCAATTCTGACATTTACCGCAGTGCTGACTAGGTTAATATGATCTTGGTAAAAGAGGGAGGAGTCGAGAGTGACACAGAGGTATTTAAAACTGTTGACTTGTTCCGGGGGGAGAACTGACAATTTAAAATATTTACAGGTACGTCCCTGTGTTTACTTTGTTCTTCTATTTTATACTAGAGAGTATGTGGGCCAAAATGCCAGTTTTCACAAATGTCCAGTTATACACAAAATGACAAAGGTACAGAGAAACAATTTACAGTATACATCATACATAAAGGCTAAGGTAATATAAACAAATGTATTTACAGGCAAGAGAGAACGAATGTACAATGGCAAAATAATTATTTACAGGACATAATTTACAAAAGCGTGGAGTCATTTTCATACACAGGATGACCAAAAAGTAAAGAGGATGGAAACAGGAGGGGCTGTGAGGCGGGGTGACAGGAAAGGGTGAGTTGGGGGGATGTGGGAAAAACAGTAGCGGGAAGAAAAGGGGTGGACTGGAAGGGGGGAGAGTAAAATGCAGAGTTAGATTCAGGCGGTAGTAGGAGAACAAGTGCATGCGAGTTTTTCTTGGAAGTGACTCTTGAGAGTTCTTTGAGATATGTCCTTTGGAATATGGCATCACATTTATTCCAATGCCACGGATCAACATAAACTAAGTGAACGAGTTAATTAATGGCCATAGTTCCTACTATGAGATCAGAGGCAGTGAACCTCCTACTATATTCTGGATCCAGGTCCAATCTGGCTATCAGTCAACTGCCAGAATGCCCTATGTTCAGTGTTTGCTGAAACTATTAGGTACTCCCTTAAGGAAGGTAAAACCACTGTTCTGATGAGGGCAGTCTAGAGAAGACACTCTTTAAAAAGCCATCTCTGAACCCTGAGGTTCTGGCCCAAGTCTTCTTAAACCTTCCCTTTTTAGGAAAGGTAATTGAGAAGGTGGTTGTGTCACTAATCCCACTGCACATGCAGCCCTTGGGCAGGATCCAGATGATATAAAGTGAAAGATTTAGTGCTATGCTGATGATACTCAGTTATATCAATTTGTCTGCACATGACAAGGTTGACTCAGCAGCTGTGATTACTTGATGCTTGTCTGTAATAAATGACTGGACAGCAGCAAGCTGGAGGAGCCGCAACCCTGGTAAAATGAAGGTGCTGCTAACTGGATCAGGCTCCTGACCATCAGCAATGACAGACGGTAGTACTGTTGGAAAATCTTTGGACAGTATTTCCTTTGAGCTGTGAGTGTGGCTAACAAGTTGGGAGAGGCAAGGGGAAATTGTTTAACCAGGAAAGGCACACTAAGCCGAAGCTTATTTCCAGGTGCAACCTGGGAGCACAAGGAAGTTAAGTGACTTGCTCAAGGTCACATAGTATGCATTCAACTGAAGGCTTATATCTGAATCTCAGGTGTCAGCTAGCATTCTTGCTTCTAGGGTCCCCCCTGGTGGACTTGGGCTGTGTGTGGGACCAAAAAGGATCCGTAAAGGTAAGATCCTGTGTTTCAGCAATCAAAGTCACTGATGTTCACAGCTCTGCTGCTGTACAGTGATGCGGCTCTGCTGCCACACAGCGATGTGCTGCTATACAGTGATGCGGCTCTGCTGCCACACAGCGATGTGGCTCTGCCTGCCGCTATTGAGGAGCATGCTAGTGCTCATGGAAGCAGGGATTTCCCCTAATCAGATGCCCTGATCAATCTTATAGAAGTGCAAGCCTGCATAAACACATCATGGGGTGGGCATATAAATGTTTATGGTCAAGAGCCCTTTTAAAACACAAGACTACAGGGTCAGTGCTCCAGAACAATGACTGCCACTATCTTGAACAGCCTCGGACCCCTGGAAGACCAGGCAAATGGACTAGAGGGCAGTGTAACAGCCAATCAGGTTCCAGAAGCCTGTAAAGAGCCAGGGGGCTCATGGGCCACAGATGGATACCAGTAATTCACCCAGAACTTGGGCAACCAATCAGCCATTGAGAAGCAGGAAGTCAGACCTTCCACAGTAACTAACAGGAGAACTTGATCAGTGTCAAGACTGCCTACTCGGTTGTTCTCGGAGGAACTTTCCAGCAGTTCTTCAGTCTGCCAGCGACAGAGGGTGGAGGGAGAACTGTCTGTGTGACTGAGACAGCAGCTGTGCAGACAGTTTGGAGTGAGACATTTGCTATTATAGCCAAGAAAGAGGTAAGTGCTATAGACAAGAGAAATAAAACAAGACAGAACCAGCAGCTGTGAGGAATCAGTCTGGACAGGGGAAGCCACTGGCAGCTGATCCTTCTGGTGATGCTGAGAGACATTGCCTAGAGGTAGGCCTCAGGATGTGAAACTGGTGAGAAACCAATCAGCACCACAGCACCATTAATGCCTACAGTGTGGGTGTTACCTTGGTGCTGCACTGGTGAGAGGTGAACTTACCAGCCTGGACTTCATTTCAACTGCCCTGAGAGAACAATGGAGAAAAAGAACTCGGCTGATCTGTGAGAGGTGCCCGAGGGAGCAATCATCAGGACAGCTGGAGAGCCATCGAAGGTTTGCCAGAGCTGGTACACCCAGCCAGGACTGCAGCCTGAGGGTGAAGGTCTAGCAACTGAAAGAATCATGAGTAACCCACAGGAACACAAATATTGCAGTAATGCAATTGTTGTTTTACAGGGCATCAATGTTAACCAATCAATTAATATTACCTATCGTGGACTATTTTATTTATTTTTATTTATTTCAGTTTAGGATTAATACCTTTGAGTCCCAGGACTTGTTTTCAAAGGTTCCAGGTCATTGTTGAACAAACATTACAAATATAACAGTGTTTACAGACAAGAGAAAACAGTTGCACAGACATTCAAATGCCAAAAAAATCATATATCCAACTAAAGGTTGAAGAGGATAGGTTAAATAGGGTTCAGCCTTGTAGTTCACTATTTAGTTGGTCAGTCTAGCCTAAGGGGGGGTAGGGGGTCAGCCAGGGATGGCGTCGTTGTGGTGGAAGTGGTTTGTCAGCCGAGTGGGACTCATTCGGGGATGGAGGAGCTGATGAGATAAAAAAGGGGGGGGGGGGGTGAAAGGGAGAGGGTTGGGTGGCTGAAATTCTGCCCCATTAGTGCAGCCAAGCACAATTCTTTTTTGTGTCAAGAAGGGATCTGAGCCCAGATTTGAAGGTACTAATCTTGGGTGATTCTGTAAGGTTAGCAGGTAACTCACTGTACTACTTTGGTCCTTGGTACAGGATGGAGTTCTGGCCATGTTTCATCCTTTTGAAGGGAATCGCCAACCTGTCTGTAGCTGTGCTTCTTGCTGATTTGGTGGGAACTGCCAGCATAAAGACGCAGTCCAGTGCAGGGGAGAAAGCCCAAGAAGCACTTTTTTCTGAAGTAGGCAGGTTTGGTATTGTGCTTTAAGATGGAGTGGGAGCCACCCAGTTTTGGTGTAAAGCGTGCAGGTATGGGTGTCCTGGGCCGCCCCTATGGCTAGTCGATGGGTCTTATTTAGTAGTGTGCTGACCCTGTTTAGGGCAGTTTTAGTGTCTGCTCCATAGACAGGCAGCCCATAATCTATGGAGGACATCACTTAACTACTGTTGGCAAGTTTCAGAGCATCTGGTGTCATAGAGTGCCTATGGCGGTAGATGACCCCAAGTTTTGTATTCGCTGACATGACGACTGAGTCTATATGACCGGAGAAGGTTAGTGTATCGTCAAAGGTGATGCCCAAGTATTTGAACTTTGTTACTTGTTCCAGTGTTTCACCATTATGGTTCTGGATGAGCAAAGGCTGGTATTTCTTTTTGCTTTGTGAGGTAGAGAAGTGTAGACTTTTCATTTTTTTATGGTTTAGTAGTAGTTTGTTTTGTGTGAATCAGGATTCAAGCTTGAGGAAGCTGTCTTGGAGTTCGGATGTGATGTAGTTGTGATCTTTCCCAGCAACCGACATCACTGAATCATCAGCATAGAGAATAGTGCATACTGTACATGAAGATGGTGCAGAGTTGATGAAGAGGCTGCAAAGCAGTGGGCCAAGAATAGAGCCCTGTGGGACCCTGAGGGACACTTCACTAGCAGATGACAGGATATCTCCAATTTTGACTCATTGTGACCTGTTTGTGAGGTAGCTTCTGAACCACAGTACCATGTCCGGGGATAGACCTGTTGAATGGAGGCAGTTTAGGAATAGTTTGTGGTTAACAGAGCCAAAGGCCTTCATAAGGTTGATGAAGACGGAGCCAACTGCCTCCCTATTATCTAAGGCATCATAAAGCTGGGAAGAGTAATCAACAAGGGCGGTAAGTGTGGAGTGCTTTTTTCAGAACTCATGCTGCTGTGGGCAAAGTAAGTTATATTTATCAAGATACTCTGTAAGCTGCTCTGAGACCATTCTTTCAAGTGCTTTAGAGAGGGGTGGTAGAATGGATATTGGTCTGTAGTTGGAAGTTAGAGCTTTGTCCCCGGCTTTAAAGACAGGCGTGACATTGGCTAACTTCCATGGTTTTGGAAACACCCCTGTTCATAGAGAGGCATTAAACACCATTGAGAGGGGACCGGCCAATTCATTTAGGAGAAGACCCACGAGTTTCATATCCACTAGATCAGCCCCCATCCTGGTCTTGCTCAGAACCCTCTTAATGTGCTTGGTGGTTTCGGACTTGGTGACCTGCTTAAAGTAGAATGGTGGTATTGCATCCTTCGGAGGGGTTAAGAAGAGTAGTGGGGTACTGTTGCCCAAGCTGATCTTTAAAGTAGTCAGCAGGGAGTACTACAGATAGGTCTGTGAAAGCATGGTTGAGCTCATTTGTGATGTCAATGGGTTCCTGTAGGGGACCCTCCCTTGTTACTAGTAGAGTCAGTGCCAGTGAAACATGGTTCTCCAATCATAAACTAGTCCTCAATCATAAGAAAACCAAGTCATTGCTATTCTGCAGTTCACACAACCATAACAAGCAACACCCCCTTGCCATCTCCACCAAGCAGGGGACTGTCCTCGAACAAGTTTACTCTTTCAAATACCTAGGGACTCTGCTTGACCCCAATCTCTCCTAAATAGCTCACACTGACAGCATGGCTAAAGCTGCCAGCACACGCCTTGGATTACTCTCCAAGCACAGGCAGCACCTCACCCCAGAGGCCCTGAAGATTGCCGTGCAGAGCTCTGTGGTGTCAATTATTGATTAGGGCCTCATTATCTATGGCTCCGCCATGACACCCTCTCTCCGACGTATAACAACTGCTCTTAACAAAGCATACCAACTCACAACTGGTGCCCACTGCCTCACCCACACCTGTGCCCTTTACGAACAATCCGGATGGCCCAACTCTCCAACCGTATAAAGTATCTCACATAGAAACATAGAAGTTGATGGCAGATAAGGACTGCAAGGCCCATCCAGTCTGCCCATTTCTTTTTCTACCTTATAAATGTGCCATCGGCCTTTGCTCTGTCAGTGGTCTATCTATTCATACTCATCTGTATTGCTCCCTTATGCCTATCCCATGCCTGTTTGAAGCCCTGCACTGTATTCACAGCCACCACTTCCTGAGGTAGGCCATTCCATGCATCCACCACCCTTTCTGTGAAAAATAATTTCCTCACATTCCCCCCAAATTGGCCTCCCTCTAATCTCATGCTGTGTCCTCTTGTCCTGCTATTTTTCTTATATTTAAACATGTTAGACTCTTTCACCTTGTTAATGCCCTTAAGGTGTTTGAATGTCTCGATCATATCACCTCTCTCCCTCCTTTGCTCAAGGGTATACATATTGAGCTCCGTTAATCTGTCCTCATATGTCTTCTAATGCAATCCCTGCATCATTTTGGTTGCCCTTCTCTGGACTGACTCACTTTGGTTAATGTCCTTGTGAAGGTGTGACCTCCAGTACTGCACGCAGTACTCCAGATGGGGCCTAACCAGTGTCTTGTAAAGAGGGATTATTACCTCCCTCTCACGACTTGTGATACCCCTACTAATACACCCTAACATCCCCCTAGCCTTACCTACTGCTTTAGTGGTCTGCTTGGATGATTTCAGGTCATTGGTGATAATGAACCCAAGTTTCTTTTTTCCCTTGTGACTGCCAGCAACTTCCCTCTGAGCCTATAGGTGACTTCAGGGTTTCTCTTCCCTATCTGCATGATCTTGCACTTCTTTGCATTAAACCCCAATTGCCACTCTTCAGACCATTTTGCTAGTTTATCCAGATCTCTTCTCATTCTGCCCACTCCATCTGGATCATCTACTCTGTTGCAGATCTTGGTGTCATCTGCAAACAGACAAACCTTACCCTCCAGTCCACTTGGAATGTCACTGATGAAGACATTGAAGAGGACTGGCCCCAGGACTGATCCCTGAGGTACCCCACTTGTGACTTTCATCTCATGAATGTGTACACCAGTTTAACCATGTCCTCATCCAGAAGATATGACTTCAGCCAACTGTACCAGAGTTTTCAGTATGCTACCCCTGCCTTATGGACTAAGATAAGATTGAGGGACCTGGGTCAGTAACTCCTAGGGGTATTCATTTCCCAAAGATACTTAGATTGGATTGCACGGTGCCTCCAGCCAAGGAACCATTAAGTGGGATAGGTGACAAGCTGATACAACCCCCCCTTCCCGCAGGAGCAGTACCCACCCAGTGTGGTTCCCAACTGGTACAACCTGTATGCTTCCCACACAATGCAGTAACCGTTTCCATAAAATATAGTAACTTGTAACTATACGTAAAATGCTAATGTGCTCACAACACAGAAATGCACACAAAATAAGTTTTTTTTTTTTTTAATCAGGGGGCTGTGGGGAAAGAAGAGAGTTAAGGCAGGCAAAATTGAATGAAGGGGTAAGCAGTTGGCTATCTAGCCGTATGTGGCCCTGGCACAGCTCTCCGCCAGCCAACAGAGTGCCTGTCTGTACTGTTGGGCACTACCCACTTCCCAACTGGTACCCCTCACCGCTAATCCTTAGGAGTTCCCAGTGAATCCTTGGTACCTGGGGCTTGGATTGTGGCAAGCTTGATGGTCACACTGCACATGGAGATAGTAGTAGATAAAATTTATTTATACAGTGATGACACCATTAGGGCTATGAATGCCCTTTACTCTAGGTGCACCTGTTTAAAGTGTCAAGTTACAATGACTTATAATACATGTATTAAAAAATAAAACACAACAAGCAATACATATCCAAGCGTACAAATTTCCAGCAGTAAAGGGATATTACACACGTCACAGAAAAGATAGTAAAAACAGACAATTCAATACACATATTAAATCATTACAATTATGATTCTTGTCAACATATACACTTATCTTTGGTCTAACCTAGCTATCTGTTACAAGTGCAACGATACTCCATTTCCCAATAAACAGCAGCTTTAAAAACATTCAAGTTCATATGTGTATCTTTAAGGTGCAAAGACAGTTGGTTCCAACAAGTAGCTGCCTTATACTGAAAAGTCACAGCTGTAAATTTATTTTTAAATTTTGGTACTATTACCTCTCAACTCGACAGATCACTAGAGGGAGACTGATTAAGGGGTAATGTGAGGAAGTTCTATTTCACAGAAAGGGTGGTGGATGCCTGGAATGGCCTACCTCATGAAGTGGTGGATATGAATACAGTGCAGTGCTTCAAACAGGCATGGGATAGGCATAAGGGAGCAATACAGATGAGTATGAATAGATAGGCCATTCACAGAGCAAAGGCAGATGTCACATTTATAAGGCAGAAAAAGAAATGGGCAGCCTGCATGGGCCTTGCGGTTCTCATCTGCTGTCAACTTCTATGTTTCTATGATGTCGCACTTTGACTACTCCAACAGTTTCTACCTTGGGCTACTTGGTGGTTTCACGTGCTGCCTGCAGCAGCCAGACTCACAACATCATCTAGCCCCTCAACGTACAGAACTCTAGTTCTGCGTGAACTGCACTGGCTTCTGGTGAAATGGAGGTTTGGTTTTATAAACTAGTTTTACTGCACTACTGCCTATCAGATGGGACACTATGTAAAATAAAATGTCTGGTCTTGTAACACATTTCTTTAAGAAAAATCATTTGTCAAGAGCACGTGCTTGCTTCATAAATATTAATCTGTGACTTCAGTTAACAGAGGCCCTACGGTGCACTTTTAGGGCAAATGAGCAGCATCTTGCTCAAGTCTGGGCAGCCAGAAATGCACCCAGACATTCACAGAATGGCATGCAAACAATTAGTGATTCATCTCAGTACCTCAGCTTACTCATATATGAATGCTGTCACTGCTGCAAGAGCTCCAAACAGGACTTCAGCAATAAACGGTGTGACAGCAATACCTCCTTTCCAGACAGTAAAGGACAACTGATCTTTTGACTTAAAAATAAGTTTCCAAATACAACAGACTAATTTCTAATGCCCTTCATATAACACAATATGAGCTTCAGTTCCCATGGTTTCTCGGTGAGGAAGATATTATGACACTGTCACCTCAGCAGTCTAAGCGGAGGGCTGTCAAGACGGGCCATGCCCAGGATGGGGGGAATGGAACACATTTGTTCCATGGTTGCTTGACGTAAGTTACAGACTACTCTAAATATAAATATATATGGACATTTATGTTTTCAAGTAAAAAGATAATTGAAAGCTTTCTGTTTTCTGTCTTGTAGCTTCTGGGAAGGAGGTAATGTTATTGCACCAAATAATGCTGATAAAGATATGCACATCACTTTAGACACTGGTAGCACACACATGTCAACTAGTAATATCATAACTGTTCTTTGTTCCCATCAGTCTCCCCCGGACTTCCTTTCAAGGAGTAACGTATGCTCACTCTTGGCCACAAAGTTACTGTTGATGCTGGCTGAGTGTGCGAAGCTCTCAATAAGCCCCATACTTACATGCGCAATCATCTTCCATGATGATATGTCGGGGCTCACACTGGTCACAGTGGTGTCCCATCACTCCTTGCTTGCACACACACTTCCCTGTCACATGATCACAGCTGTTGTGTTTGGAACCACTAGGGCTGCACTGGCACTGCTGGCAGTCACCGCCAGGCTCGCTGGGCTTGCCAAAGTAGCCTGCTGAGCATCTAGGGACAAAGAAAAATTACACAGTAAATCTCAGCATTTTCTTCTTCCCCTGGTACAGTGACATGGCACTCCAATTATGAATCCCTGCTGCATGAGGCAATAAATCAAGCCAACCCCATATCCGTCATGCAATAATAAACATTACACGTCTCATAATCTAGCTGTTGTGCAGATAAACTTGGGTAATACAGTATATTGTAACATAGTCATGAGACAGAAGGGACTTTCGGAGTACATCTTGTCCACCCCTTTTGTTGTACATTAGTGACTATACCCAATATGAGTAATAATCCACATCAGTACTCCCCTACTTGTGCTGCGTAAATATCAATGCAATTCTCCTTCAGGAATCCATCTAGTTCTGCTATGAAAGTCTAAACAGTGCTAGTTTCCATAACCCCACTAGTCAAGCTACTTCACATGGTAACTGCCCCTATGTAAAGTAATGTTTTCTATTGTTCCTCCTCCATCTGCCCCCCCAGTTGAGTGCATGTCCTCAAGTTGTGCTTGCCTTGCCAACTCAAACATCTGTGTATGCTTCATTGTCTATCCAGTTCAGAACACCATGATCATGTCCCCTCTTTGCTCTCTCTTGTCTATGATAAATAATTTAAATATGGACAGAATGATCTCATAGTTCTTGCCCCACTGGGCTGTAAACATTAACCGAAGCCACTCAAATGTTCTGAAGTAGGCATGTAATATGTTCCAATAACTGCTAATGTTACAGATATTAGAAAGTAAAACTGATCCATGTTCAGGCCATCTGAATCACATTAAAACCAGACCCACCTTTCACAGTATTGTCCTTCATATCCCAAAAGACATGCATCACAGCGGAAATCACTGTCGCCTTCTAGCACACACGTGGGGCTAAAACTATATTGGGTAAGAGAAGAAAGAAAGAACATAATGATCCGAGTACTGTACGTTACTATTTTTAATGGCAGTGTACAAAGTACAATACGTACTGCTTCACAGTGTACTATAGGAAAAGCCAGGCTCAAGAACATACATACATACATATATATATATACATATCCGCCTGGCTGAATGCCCCCCATTTGGGTCTATTCTGGCTATCTCTCAGCTCTGATATCCACCTACCCTGCTCCTAGGGTACTCCATGGCTTTCCCCCATGGTTGGCAAGTAGGAAGACATCCCTCCCCACCAGACACAATCTGATGGGAAACAGACAGTGACAATAGGGACTGAGCATGCCAACGATGACATCCTGGCAGCTGCCATTTTACACAGAAACAAAGAAGCTGAAGGTAGAAAAAGCCTGGTTGCCTCTTCCAGTCTGTCTAGCATACCTATGTTTGGATGGAATAAGAAGGTAGTGGACCAGTGGGATAGGCTGCTGTATGAGGTGGTTGAGGCAGGGACTGTGAATGGCTCAAAGTTGAGTTGAACAGATACAAAGATAACTGGTGAGAGGTGGAGGGAGGTACTGGGGGGGGGGGACCGGACACAGGAGTCAATCATCTCCGACTCTGCTCAGCACTAGGACAAGGAGGTTAGTAGGTAGGCTTTCAGGGCAGACTGGATGGACCACTAGGTCATCTTCCGCCATTATTATGTTTCCATACGAGGGCCTGAACTGTGAGCACCCCACTGAGGACAACCCTCTGCGATCTGCCACTTAACCAATTTCTTATCCACCTTGTAATCATAGAAACAAGAATGTTTTGGCAGAAAAGGACTGGTGGGCCCATCTAGTCTGCCCTATTTTCCCTGCCTAACGCTACACTCTGGACTCTGTCTGGTCACAGGTGTCCCTCCCTCCTCCCTTACCTCCATATATTATCCCATGTGCCTATCACATGCCTGCTTGAAGCTCCACACTGACATCGCCCCCACCACCCCCTCTGGCAGGCTGTTCCAGATGTCCACACTTTTTGTGCAGAAGTATTTCCTCACATCCCTCTTAACCCCCCCCCCAAGCTTCACAACATTCCCTGTGTTCTAGTGCCCCATCTCCTGTTTAATAGACTCCCCTCCTGCACCTTGTTCACCTTCATAAGATACTTGTAGGTCTCAATCATATCCTCGCTCACTCTCCTCTTCTCTCTAGGGAGTATATGTTGCGCTCCCACAGCCTCTCCATGTATGGTTTCTCATGCCACAACCAGGCATAGTGGGAGGGGGAGGAAGGGAAAGCAATATGGCCAGGGCAACAGGAGTAGAGAGGAGAGAGATCAAATAAAGTCAGAGTCATGCCAGTTGCAAGTGGGAGTAGAAAAGTCACAAACAGACTCAAGGGAGAAGAGGCAGAACAGACTGGGGAAGGGTGGATCAGGGTTTAGGAAAGTGATATGGGAAGGCAGCTTGACCAACAGTAGCTTTCCCAGGTGGAACAGAAAGGTTAAACACTACCATGGCGAGGGTAGGAGGGAGGGGAACCAAACCAGAATTTGGATGTAAAGAGGCACAGTGAGAATGGTGCCTGGCATCAAGAGAGGGGAGGCAGAAGGTAGAGTGGAGCATGCAGTGATGGGTGGGGGGTGGGGCAATCTAAGGCAACATGACAAAAGGAGTGAAAGAGGGATCCAGTCTGACAACGGAGGATTTGGCAGCCCTAACGTAGATTGTATCAGCATAGACAAAAATTGGGAGAATCATCTCCAAAACACTCTCGGGCAGGAGGTGGGATACTTGCTTTGCCTGTATAGTTCACCAAGCCCGGGGTGTAGCTTATGGGGGATGGCATTAATGTGTGCCAAGAAATCAAGATGACAGTCCATCCAGAACCTGAGGTACGCAAAAGATCCTCAACTGCGGCACCATCAAGGGTGTGGAAGGATGGAAGGAAGCAGAGTATGGTAAGCCTCGGGTGGGTACCGAATGTCACAAAAAGTTTTGTTTTTTTTTTGGCTCTGAAGAACTGCTGGTTTAAGTAGACTCAGTGCTGAATGCTGTTAAAATCCAGCTGTAACTGGGCAGTAAGGTCATGGGAAGAGGAGCTGGATGCAAGAGCACTGTACCCTCAGCATATGTATGTATAAATGGATGCAAAGGAACAGGTAGAAGGGAAGCTATTCAGAAATATGAAAGAGAAAATGGGGCCAAAGACAGACCCTTCAGTGACACCCGGTCAGATGGGAATCTGATCAGTGGAAATGGATTTGTCAGATTACGATCTGTTTTTAGGATTTAGGATGTTAAGAGTTAAAGACTACGCTGGCAACCCGGGTTTGGAAATAGACCTGAGTCATCGGAGGGCCGGTCACGGGGAGAAGAATGGAGCATCCCATGGATGTATCTCCTTCTCCGGGTGGAAGGTGGGGAAGTGCCCGGCGCATTGAGGACTCCTGGTGGAGGCCGGGAGATACTCGAGCCACCAGCGCTTGTCTCATGGGAGGCGGGGGGGGGGGGGATGCTGGCATCATTGCACGTCCCTACCTCCAAGAACACAGGAAAAAAAATAAGTAGGCAGGTGGAGGTCACTGTCTAAGTGAAGCCCTCCTTGGGACTTCAATTAGCTGTCATCACCGCATCCCCCGACCAGTCACTAGTTCCACGGCGTGGATTGGGGACCATTGCCACGGCCCCACCCTCCGGGGGGTAAGCTGTGGGTAACTGGGGGATAAAGTAGCAATAGATGACCGTGGAAGTCCTGGGGGCTGTGACCAGGGCTGAAGACTGACAGTGGCCCTGCCAAGGGAAAAAAAAAAAAAAGAGCCAAAGACTGAAAATCCTAAATCCCCAAAATGGTCAAAATTGCAAAGGATTCTGAAATCCAGTTCTGGAATCAGATTATGACTGCATGCAAGAAGTGCTTCCTGTCTGTTAAGTTTTTAAGCATTTCAGATTCTGATTTGGAATCTGATCTTCTGAAATCCTAAGAAGTCCTATTGGAAGGGATTCCAGCAAATCCAAACACCCCTAGCTAAAATGGTCCTGCAACTCTTCGGTTTGTCACAGTCACATTGATTGAGTCTGGGATTTAATGATAAAACACTTGGGACACAAACAGCATTTGTATACGATAACTATGTACTTTCTGTTTATGAGTTTGCTGTGTGAGATGTTTAGTACTTATAAAGGGTAAAGAATAACCCTGCAGTACTTAGATGAAAGGATAAATAAAGATGTGATTGATTGATTGATTGAAGATCTTTAGTGCCATGAGAGCCAGGTAACCAACATGGCTGGGCACAGCCCTTACATGTCAACTATGAGCTGCACGAACTGGGCCAGGACAGGAACTGCAACTAGCCTATACTTCTTCAATCCAAGATGTCGTACTAGTAAAACCTGTCAATTATGCAAAATGATGCAATTTTGGGTTTGTTGAAAGACAGCAGGCAGAAAGGCAACCCCATTTTATAACCAGCCTGAGTTGCCTGCAGTCCCCACATTCTAAAGGAAGATGACTTGCATTAAAAGCCTCTATCCTTCAGCAGCATTTAGGGTTACCACCTTTCAAGAAGCCCAAAGCGGGATATTTCTTACTGAAACATGATTTTTCACAGGACAGTATGTAACCTCGACCAATGCGGCAGATTTGTTTTCTCTACATAATCAGAATTACGGCTAAATATTGCAGTTTCTTAGCTGCTTCTATTGTTTCTTATCATTTTAAGTTATTTTATTTAAGGTATTATAGTTTTCTACAACATTTAGTGGAAAGTTAGAAAATATTTTTTCGACTATAAAATCAGGGCATTTAGTATTTTTCATGTTTTTTGCAGGACACAGCTGCCCAAATCAGGACTGTCCTGCGAAAATCAGGACAGACGGTAACCCTAGCAGCATTGTGGCACTTAGGATGAAAGCTATGGAGTTGCACTGTGCTAAAACTGGGATAGGGAAGGAATTCTCCAGTACAGATCTTTAGGCATAGTTCCCCATTAAACAGTAATCTATATATATATATTTTTTTTTGGTGGGGGGCACATTTTACAATTTGTCCTAGCTTTTTTCTTGGTGCAGGATTAGACTCTTCAACTTATTCCCAGAACTAAGTTCCTGTGAGTTATATATACCCCGATGCACCCATTTCCAGCACTGGTTTAAGAGCTGCTGTCTAGACCAGTCCGTTTCTGGTTCTCACATTGTAAAATACAGCAACACTAAAGAGCATGCAATGCCCCAAAAGAGGTAGTGGGAACTTGTGGTTAGAGCACAGACTTGTGAACTGGGAAACCACACGTTCCAACTGTGTTAAAGCCAAATACTCACTGTGTGACCTTGGATAAGTCACTTCACCTCTCAATGCTCCAGTCCACCCGGCAGTGGAAATGGGCAGAAGCAGGACTCCAGTGGAAATGAGATGTATCTGAGCTGTGCTACCCTGGGAAAATGCACTGAGAAACAAAGACTGGTTTGGGGAAACATGGATCATGCCCACCACTGAGCAAATGCACAGCTGTGATTGCTATACCATTTTTATAATATAATACAAACATCAAAAAATATATATATACACATATATATTCATTACAAAAACTACGTTAATGCATCAGTTAGGGTTTTTACTAAAGCGTCAAAAGCTAGGAAATTCAGTGTTAGTATTACCAACCTACCACCACCCCAACTAACCCCCTCACACACCAACAGCGTCGGAGTGTGCCTTGTCATCTTCAGCCCCAACTCTCACTCCATTCCACGTGTAAACAAGCTGATATGGTACAGTATAGGAGAATGAGGTGAGAGTTAGGTCCAACAATGCCAAGGCACACCCCGACGCCTGTTGGTGTGTGGAGGACTGTAGGAAGGTTGGTAACCCTAACATTGAATTTCCCAGCTTTTGACTCTCTAAATAAAAACCCTAACTGATGAATTAATATAGTTTTTTGCAATGAATTTCCCTTCTTTTTGAGATAATGTAATAGTATCCTTATTTTACTTTCGGAGCGCAGG
The DNA here is from genome assembly GCA_016271365.2 of Neoceratodus forsteri. NCBI lineage: Eukaryota > Metazoa > Chordata > Ceratodontiformes > Ceratodontidae > Neoceratodus > Neoceratodus forsteri. The sequence continues at coordinate 1,559,050,368 of CM057455.1, forward strand.
GTCCTTTGGATCCTGCACTCCAATCCCGCAAAGTTACGCGCGTGCGTATAATATATTCAATGGACGCATGCAACTTGGTATTGTCAGGATTTTTTACACCACATTTTCAAAATTGCCTTTTGGGGACCCTGCATCATGAACAGTGGCACTGTCATTTCATTAATCTGTCCCAAAAGTTGATTTTGCAAAGCAACCGTGCCATTCTGCGCCACAGATGTGGAAACATGTTTTAGGCAGGATGTGAAAAATGACAGCTATATACTGTTCACGAGGAAGTGTGAAAAATTGCAATGTTGAAAATCTGAAGTGAAAATATGAAAAATTGTCGAAGTTATGAGCATGTGCACGCTCGTAACTTGGTCATTTTTTGGAATGTTTTCACCAAAGTTTCAACATGAGCTTTTTGGGACCTTCCCTTATGAACACTGGCACTGTGACTTTGTTAATTCGTCCTGAAAGTTGATTTCACACTGCAACCACGCCATTCTGTGCAACAGGTGTGAAAACACATTTCGGGTAGGATGTGAAAAATGACAGCTGTACTGTTCATGAGGTGGTGTAGAAAAATGGTTACGCTGAAAATCTGGAGTGAAAATATAAAAAAGTGAAGTTACAAGTGTGCGTAGAAATTGTGCAATGCACGCTCATACCACGGTCATTTTTTTGGAATTTTTTCACCAAATTTTCAACATGGGCTTTTTGTGATCCCACCTCATGAACACTGGCACTGACATTTCTTTAATCAGTCCCAAAAGGGGATTCCACACAATGACAACAAAATCACCTTATCGGTCTGATTAACAAAGTGGCAGTGACAGTGTTCATGAGGTGGGGTCCCAAGAACCCCATGTTGAAAATTTGGTGCAAAAAACTCAAAAAATGACTGAGATATCAACATAAGTAGAAACCCCCACTGACAGCCATTATACAGTGCTTACCTTGATTCTTTGGTTCTCTGTTCAGCTTTGAATAGTGCAGATGTGTCCCAGTCCAGAGAAGATAGCAGACGCCAACATCCAGAGGTAAGTTTGGGTGGGGTGCAGAGGGGGGGTCGAGATGGGGGAGGGGGACATGATGAGACGATGAGGGAATGTTTTCTTTGTTTCAGGATAAAAAAAAAGACGTCAGGAGACTGTTTTCTTTTTTTTTTAGGTACATTAAATTAGTTGTGGACTCTGGGAGTGGGCTCCCCAGTGTCCAACAATACTGGTGGGGACACTGGGGTGGGCTACCCAGTGCCCCACACTGTTAGGGGAGGGGACCTACTGCCGACATGGGGATTGGGCACCCTGCTGTTGGCAAACCTTATAACAAGAGGGCACACTGCTCGGGGGCCATACTGGGCTGAACATCTGTGGACACTGGGAGTGGGCTACCCAGTGTCCCACACTGAGGGGGATGGGGGGGCTAATGCTGACACGGGGATTGGGCACCCCCATGTCAGAAAATACAGCGATGCAGAATCCTGCATCGAACTGCCATGCTGTTCAGTAAAAAATGGCAGTGCAATGCAGGATGGTGCATCACACCTGTGCCACGTCAGGTGACCGTTTTCTTTTTATACAGGTTAAGTGGGGTACCACTGACATCGGGACACTGGAAATGGGCTACCCAGTGTCCCACACTGAGGGGGGATTGGGGGCTACTGCTGACATGGGGAATGGGCACCCCAATGTTGGAAAATACATGGATGCAGAACTGCTGTGCTGTTCGGTAAAGAATGGCAGTTCGATGCAGGATGGTGCATCGCACCTGTGCCATGTCAGGGGAATGTTTTCTTTTTTTACAGGTTAAGTGGGGTACCACTGCCACTGGGACACTGGGAGTGGGCTACCCAGTGTCCCACACTGACGGGGGGAGGAGGGCTACTGCCAACATGGGGAATGAGCACCTTGCTGTCGGCAATCTTAGGTTGGGAAACGAGAGGGGCACTGCTGGGGGGGTAACATACTGGGGACTCTGGCAGTGGGCTACCCAGTGTCTCACACTGAGGGGGGGCTATGGCTGATATGAGGAATGGGCACTCCCATGTTGGAAAATACATGGATGCAGAACTGCCATGCTGTTTGGTAAAGAATGGCAGTTCGATGCATCGCACCTGTGCCATGTCGGGACACTTTTTTTTTTTTTTTTTTTTTAACAGGTTAAGTGGGGTACCACTGCCATTGGGACACTGGGTGTGGGCTATCCAGTGTCCCACACTGTCAGGGGGAAGGGGCTACTGCCTACATGTGGAATGGGCACCCCGCTGTTGGCAAAATTAGGTTGGAAAATGAGAGGAACACTGTCGGGGGGTAACATACTGGGGACACTGGGAGTGGGCTACGCAGAGTCCCACACTGAGGGGGATGGGTGGCTACTACCAACACAGGGATTGGGCATCCCATGTCAGAAAAATACATTGATGCAGAATCCTGCAACGAACTGCCATGCTGTTCGGTAAAGAATGGCAGTTTGATGCAGGATGGTGCATCACACCTGTGCAACTTAGGAGATGTTGGGGGACTGTTTTCTTTTTAACAGGTTAAGACTGGTACCACTGGCATCAGGACACTGGAAGTGGGCTACCCAGTGTCCCACACTGTGGGGGGTGGGCTACTGCTGACACAGAGATTGGGCAACCCGCTGTCAGCAGTGATTTAAATTAGAAACAATAATATTCCTCGGCCCCTTCCCTTTCGGAGAGGTAAAAGGGGGAAAAAATCAAGAAATTATTAGGTAAACACTTTGTGTTTACCTAGTCAGGGGGCCCAGGAATCCGATTCTGGCTCTGTTTGCCCCAAAAATGAGCAGGGGCTATTCAGGGCAACCCCCCCCCCAAAAAAAATACTGTCACATGGGCAAGGTGGTGTCAGGATTCTGCCACAATATGCGGCAGACACCACCACCCAAAAAAACATTTCAGGGCCACATGAAAAAAAAAAATCTAATGTCAGAAGCATGTTCCTCAGGCCCCAATTAGGTAAACGCAACTGTTAGTGTTTACCTAAAGGCAGTATTTTTTGAAATATTTCAAGTTTTCCACCCTTGTTAACCGAAAACAAGATGGTGGAATCAGAACTGAAAAGTAAAGTAAAGTGCGAATGGTAAATGGCTTTTACTATTCGCACTTTACTGTTTGAATGGTAAATGTTATTTACTGTTCGAGTAGCCTGTCTTGCATCTATCACAAAAATCATTATAATTCAAAAATTATAATATTTTTGCACACCAAACCATCCAAAAGCACACCCTTGGCACACACCCCATCATCCCTGAAAATATCAGAGGCAAACTTAATTCTGAGTGTGCTGTACATGAGAGCAAAAAACCCCATGTTATCCTATGGGGAAAAAAACCTTTCTTTTTTGCGTTTTTGACCACTTTATATCTCAAAAACTGAAAAAGTTCCTGTCATAAAACTTTCCACATCATGTGACAATGGCAACATGATGGCACACACCAATTTTGGGGGTATTAAGGTACAAAAATTCAGATTTAACATTGAAAGGCTGTACCAACCCTAACTATAGGGCCGCTATCGCGCCTCTATGATAGATATTCATTGCCAAAAACTCTGTTAATGCATCAGTTAGGATTGCTAGTACAGCAACAAAAGTTTGGAAATTTGATGTTAGGGTTCCCACCCTCCACCCCACCACACACCAACAGGCATCGGGTGTGCCATGGGGTCATCAGGTATAACTCTCACCCCATTCTCCCATACTGTACCACGTCAGCTTGTTTACACATGGAATGTGATAAGAGTTCCCTAAAGGTGGACTAAGCTACCTAGAGTGAAAAATCCGTATCTTGAATAGTTTTCGAGATACAGGTGCCGAAAGGTGCCCTGGGTGCCATAATGTTATCCTATGGGAAATTTCTCAACTTCAGAACACCGTAACTATGGAACCAGTGTAAATGTTTTCATCAAACCAGCAAAAGGCACATCTGTAAATTTCAGCCCAAAAGCCATAACTGTTTAGTTGCAGTGAGGTGTCAAAGAAACGGTTCATTCTGGGGCAGTACTGTTGCAAATTGCGAATGTTTCATGCAATTTGCGAAAGAACAGCATGAAAGTTTCACAAATTTTTGTGAAAGTATTACATCATTCTTTTGCAATTTGTGGCAGTACGGTGGGGCTGATCTTGAAAAATATATTTCCAGGGGTTATTTTTAAAAACTGATGGCAGCATTGTGTTCCTCGGGTCCCGATTAGGTAAACACAAGTTAGTGTTTACCCAGGGCCAGTAAATTTTGAATTAAAGCGTTTTTGTCCGCTGCTAACTGAAAAAAAAGATGGTGGCGGCACAACACTACTGAGGGCATCTGCGACAGTAAAAGGTGCTTTTGCGAAAATACGGAGTGCTTTTGCATGGCACATATATTTTTTCCCATTGACTGTAATGGGAAACTTTAAATTTGAATAACTTTTGAACTGACTAATATTTTTTCACTAAGTCTTCAAAAGTCACATCAGTGACCCAGACTGCATATTCTCTGACAATTTCAGACCAAACGGACAAAGCATTTGGACTGTAACCCCAAGCAAAGAAATAGCCCCCAAAATGGGTTTTTATACTTTTCTGGCACTCTGCAACTGCACACATGTCCGTAACAAAACTTGCCAGACCAAGAGATCTATGGTACCTGACCACACATGCCAAATTTTAGGCAAATCTGTCATACGGTTGCAAAGTTAATAAAGTGCACAATTTTGTGTTTAACATAGAAAAGTCCAGGCAACCCTAACTATAGCTGCACCATTGTGCAGAATGTGTGTGTGTGTGTGTGTGTGTGTGTGTGTGTGTGTGTGTGTGTGTATATATATATATATATATATATATATATATATATATATATATGTATTATGTATATATATATATATATATATATATATATATATATATATATATATAGGATATGCAATGCCCCATTGGAAATAACTCTGATATTCCCCAGTGCAGTTTGACCTTTGACATCACAAATGGCGATGCCATAGGTCAAACTGCTCGAGGGGAAAACAGAGAAATTTTCAGTGGGGGCATTGTATGTTCTATTTATGCAATGGGCCAAGTTTTTTTATCAGTGTAATTTTCATTTTTTTAAAATAGGTATGTCTTTATTTCTTTTTGTTTCCAGATAACTGAGCCTTGTGTTCCATAAAACTGAACTTTTGCATCAGGACACTGTGCTGTTGGGGAGAATGGTAAGAGTAAAAAGAGAGAGAGCAGGTTGCTTTTTTGTGTGCTGGGGTTTGAAGGAAGTGAATCTTTTGTGTGAGGCTAAATTTTTTTTTTTTTTTAAATATTTGGTTAAAGAAAGTGAGGTGGGGGAGACAATGAGAATAATTCAGTGTGTTTTGTCTGGTATTTTGGACCTTTAGGAGAAATGGTAATTAACACTGTGTGAAGCTGAAAGTTTTTTTTTTTTTTTTCCAAATAAGTTACAGTGAAAAAACGGGAGAAAATGAAACTGTTGTGTGTGCTGCTGGAGAAAAATGAAACTGCCAGTGGGAGCTGGAATGCAAGTGAGCAGGTGCATTCTGATTTTTCTGCTCATGCTGCCAGCTCACACCAATCAAAGCCTTTGTGAGCAGTTGTGCTGAAGTGCAGATAGTGTCTGGTTATTACCTACAGTGAGGATAAATGTGATATTCTCACTGTAGGTCTGACCAGCCAAAAACACTGCTGTTATTTGCCACTTTTTATCCTCACCCCCATTGCATAAATATATATACTGTATATGTTTAGGAAAAATGATCTCTGCTGGTTGGTTGAAACACATTACATGACGGTGCGTATATCAGAGTGCGACCGCACACCTCAGAGTTATCTATTATTTATATATATACCATGCCCTTCCTACAACTGATATCCATCCCAATGTGTGTTAAAGAGGAGAGTAAATCAGAGGCTGCACTACACAGAAAACTCGTAAGTTCAAAGTTGTGAAATGACAGGCTTTCTGAGCTATGTGATAAAAGCAAGAGTCAGGTACAGTCAGGAGGGAACAGTTCAAGGATTACATCTTACCTGCCGGAGCCAGACCTCGGACAGGCACAGAGGGAGCAGTCACTGATGGATCCTGTGACTCTGCCATAGTGTCCGGGGGCACACACATCACAGTAGTCTCCTGCTGTGTTATCCCTGCAGTCCTGGTGTATGGGAACACAAGACAAAGAGTTATAGCAGAGACTAACTCAAAGGGTGCTTTTATTCATAATGGTATCAAAACAGCACAGCTAAAGAAAATAAATATATTAAAAAAGAAAAACCACTCCCTCTCCCCCAACTAGTTTTGGCATTTCCAAACTAAAGTAGTGTGTGTGGGGGTGAAGGCATTTTCAAAAAGAACTGTATTCTTTAACATTTCTGAAAAGAGATCGAATTAAAATCAAAATGCCAAAGGTGCCAAAGTATTTTCTGAAACTAATCAGACGCGATTGTGATTGCTCATTGCTGTCATTTGCTCACTGCAGAGACCATCTAATGTGTACGAGTATTACTGTTGGAGTCTCTTGTTCTGCTGGAACTGTGTGATTTGTCGCTTTACGGTATATCAGGTTTTGCTCTATCACATTACCTGGATACTGTTTTGCATTACCCTTCTCTCCCCCAAGTCACAGCAAACAAAAGGAAATGAACCATCCATGCCTCTGCTTAATTGGAAAAATGTTTACACAAATAAACAGAACAGTAACGTAAGAACTTACCGTCACAGTAGATCTTCGAGAGAATCTCTTCCATTAGGCCACACCTTTGGAACTGTAAGCCGTCAGCGTCAGGACCAGACAAACTTTTTGCCAGCAGAAGGCCATCCACAATGACCTGTACGTTAATGCGTATATAACGTGGGCGGCCCCATCACTCCTCAGTTCCCTGCCTTGGAGGGCCTTTTACCATGAGGAACCAGGAGACCAACCAGTACCAGGCAAACAAGGAAAGGTGTGGAGCTGGAAACAAAGACTTTAGGCACAGCATCTAATGTAACCCTCAAAAGGGGAAGGAGGGAGCCTTCTCTAAGGTCTACTGTTAGGGTAAGTTCTTACACAACTGTTCTAGCTTCATTGAGGATATTGACTCCATGACCCACACCTTTGGGATGAGACCCAAGCAGTTCAGAATACCCCAGCAGGATGGTACAGTCTAATATGTTGATCAACATAGAAAGTCCTGCAGTACAGCAAGCATGTCTACTAGAGATGATGTCCAGACTACAGTGTGTAGTCAAAGTCGAATTTATTTTTAAAGCGTTTTTCCACAGACCATAGTGCATATACAATATAAAACATATGCAGACAGTGTTCTATGTTGCAACAGCATATATGTGAGCAGCAGGGACGTTTCTAAAACAAGCAACAGATGTCGCCATATCCCTAGTGGAGGGACCACGAACAGCACCAGGAAGTTCCTTACCATACTTCCCATAACACAGTGAAGTAACTAGGCATACTTCCAATATGTAACTAGGCATACTTCCAATAACACAGTGATGTAACTAGGCATGCTTCCAATAACACAGTGATGTAACTAGGCATACTTCCCGTATGCACAGACGTATACAACATTTTCTGAAAAGCACTGAGCCAGGCAGACAGCCGTCGCTGCTGGCTTAAGTTAAGCAGATGGCAGGGGGCAACAAGGATGAAGTGTGCTTTTTATTCCTTCTTCTTTCAGATGGACGAGTGAGCTGTACTAAAGTCAGGACCGGGCTGCAGTAGTACTGGATTTGAGTCATGACTACTGGAGGAGGAGTGCCACAAGAGCTCTAATCCACACATCCTCCTTGTAGCTAACCTCTAGTTGAGGTTTCACTTCTTCCCTCTTGCACCCCGGACTCTCACTCCTTCACAGCCATTGTCGGTGGATATGGTGGTTCGCACTCTATTGCACCGAGGCTGTCGTGTTCTCCAGCCATTAACAGTGCATGTGCAGTTGCACTTTTCCCCCTTTCACCCAAGCTGCCCAGTGCCCTGTATCCACATGCATGGTTACTCTCCCCACCTCACACTGGGTGGGATGCTCACACTAATCAGGCTGGGCTGGGTTGTCCTGGTGGGATGGATAGTCGGCTTAAACTGGTGTGGTGTTCTCACTTGGCAGTGGGCAGTAGCGTGGGGAGACTTTAATCTGAGCAGACCAGGATACACAGGGAACTCTGTGAAGAACAACTGTGGTGAGTGGCATCAGTCTGAACAGAACAGCACTGACTCCGAAACTACCAGTGAGAATAAGATAAGGCACTGGACAGAAGCTAAAGGCTTCCACAAAGAAATGTGTTAACTTTGTTATATAATCTGTGGCTATGGTCCACAGCCAGACTATATGACGAATGCCTGTAGTAGATTTGACTGACTTCCATGAAAAAAAAACATTTATTCAAGTTGTGTGTGTGTGTGTGTGTGCGTGGTTGGGGGGGGGGGTGTAACTAATCCACTTAGTTCATAAGTTCACTACCGGCTATGCATTTTGTGGTGGGTCTGGCTGAGGGGTCTGGAGGAAACCTGTTGGGCTGGGAAGTGACATACTTGCTGGTCTGAAGGAAATGGCAACATGCTTTGCTGGGGACTCTAGTGAGGGGGATAGGATGCAACTTGCTGTGCTTGAAGACTGGGGATTCTAGGGTGTGGGACTTGAGTGAAACTTGCTGGGCTGGGGATGGTCAGGGGCCTCACACTTCAGCAGCTGGTTGGGCTACTGGGAGGAGGATTCAGACAACATGGTGGACTTTGGGGGACTCTGGAGAGGGGACTATGGTGCAATTTCCTAAGCTGGGGAGGAGGTAGCAGGGTTGCAGATTCTGTTTCAAATGCCCTCCAAAATGTGCCAGAATACATAAAAAAATAAACATTTTGTGGGGGGCCTAGCAGGCCCCCAGACCCCCGGCCTGCAGTTTACATTTTTTGTGCATACACTTTTTTAAAGGCTGCTTACTCCTCTGCAATAACACAAAACAATACAACTACCCAGCCATTTAGACAGACATTGTTTTGACACAGGAGCACCCTCCTTCCCAGGAGCAAATGAAACAAAAAGTTGGGAAATCTTTCTCTTTCCCTTAGTGTGAGTAACATACTGTAAAATGGTTTAATTCTGTACTGTTCGCCACCTGCACTGCAGACTGTCAACTTAAATTCATGGCTAGGCTTCAGTTGCAGTCGGCAGCACAACTGCGGATGTACGATCAGAGAACGTCAATCACAAAAAAAAAAAAACATTCAGCTTTGGCTTGTGTTCAGTGCACTGGTGATCGGAGAATGGCAATCACAAAAAAAATCATTAAACTGGTTTGGCTTGCTTTGCTGCCCTTCTGTTGACAGTGTGCTGGTGATCACAGAACTTTTGTTTGCCATTTGCTGCAGTTCTATCTGGTCAGTAAAGCATCAGACTGGGAAAAAACAGCTCAGCTATAGTTTTGCTTATTCTACTCACCTGCCAGTTAAAGTCCCCTCCCTCATTCAGGTAACTTTAGTTCATGTCCAGTAATCCGAATAGCACCATTAGAATACTGTAGGTAACCTCAGGTCAAGTCAATTCAATTAAAGGTGCACACTTAAGAACTGGTTAGCAGTGGGTGCCCGGGTTGCATTCTGTTCTGTACATTTTTGTTCTTGTCAGTACATTTTGGGAGGAAGGATGTCTCTTTATTCTTGGCTGCAATGCCCTAAGCAGGTTAAACGGGACCTTGCAATACTGACTGAGGTCACACCAAATGGATTAAGTGAGTGTACTGGAGTTTCACTTAAGGTGGCTGAAAGTGTGGTGTAAGAACTGCAAAGTACCACACCTACAGCAAAACATAGACGAACGGAATACACCACATACTCAGCAGATGTCTGTTTTTAAGTTGGACGCTACACAGCTGTTCATGGGGTTATGAATGCTGTGCACTATTACAATGGCAAGTACAGCAAAATCATTAATGAAAGTACTCAGAAATTTAAAAAAAGATTATTATGAAAAGCTAAAAAGTGTGCCAGATCCCACGAGCACGACACCCTCCCTTCCTATAAGACCTAGGGGATGACCTACTCTCCTTGTGGAGGATGTAGAGAACGGACTGAAAACCCTAATAAAAAGTTTACGTTGTGAGGGGGCAGTTATTAATGCAAGAGTTGTTGTAGCTGCGGCAGTTGATGTGGTTAAAGCTACAAACCCTCATAAGACAGTGGGCATGGCAGTTATTGAATCGCCTGGGGTACTATAAGAGGATGGGCACTAAAGCAGGAAGTAAAGCTCCACATGATTTCCCCGTTTTGAAAAAAGCTTTCCTAGACAGAATTTTAAATGAACACATGCAGGAATGGATTCCTGCTGAGCTAATAATAAACATGGATGAACCAGGTGTGAATCTAGTGCCCTGTGCATCATGGACAATGGAAGTGAGCAGCTCAAGGTAGGTTGAGGTGACAGGCATAAATGATAAATGCCAAGTCACCATGGCCATGTCAGTAACCCTGTCTGGACATTTTCTGCCACCCCAAATGATCTATGCTGGGAAAACAACTAACTGCCATCCAAACTTTGATTTCCCCACTGACTGGCACATCACTCACACTGAGAATCACTGGGCTAATGAAACTCCGACGCTGCAGTACATAGGTAGCATCTTGATGCCCTATACTGGAAAGATTAAAGAACTGAATCAGCTTCCAGATGAACAATGTGCAATGCTGATTCTGGATCTCTATAGAGCACACACGACTAGGCCTGTACTTGCAAAGCTAGAACAGTGCAACATTATTCCCATATTCTTCTAGCATCGTGCACTGACCAGTTAGAGCCCCCTGATTTGTCCATTAACAAAATCTACAAAGATGAACTAAAGTGCCTTTTTGCGTTCACTTGCGCTTGTGCAAAGAACGTCTTGCATCTTATATGACATTTGAGAGGTGTGTCACTGCCCGAGCCAATTACAGCTGAAACTGCAACGGGCTTGGCAGTGTACACCAATGACCAGGCACTCTGGTCATGACACTAGTTCAGCTTTGCTGATGTGCCAAATTCTCTAGTTAAAAGAAATGAACCTGAACTGAAGAATCAAGGTAAGCGCCGTATAATGGTGGTCAATGGGGTTTTTCAACTTATGTTGCTATCTCACCCATTTTTAGGAATTTCTACCCCAAATTTTCAACATGGGGTTCTTGGGACCCCACCTCATCAACACTGACACTGTAATTTCATTACTCTGTCCCAAAAGGTGATTTTGTGGTTGCTGTGCAGAATCACCTTTTGGGACCGATTAACGAAACAACAGTGCCAGTGTTTATGAGGTGGGGTCCCAAAAAGTCCACGTTGAAAATCCGGTGACAAATTTCCAAAACATGGCCGAGTTACAAGCGTGCGTTGTGCAGTTTCTACGCAGGTGCATAACTTTGCCGATTTTTAATATTTTCGCTTCACATTTTCAACATACACATTTTATCACGCCACCTCGTACAGTACAGCTGCCGTTTTTCACATCCTGCCCGAAATGTGTTTTCACACCTCTGGCGCAGAATTGCAAAGTCACTGTGTGAAATCACCTTTCAGGTCCAATTAAGCAAACAACAGTGACAGTGTTCATGAGATGGGGTACCAAAAAGCCCGTGTTGAAAAGCTGGTGGAAAATGGGATCCAATCCAGGGAGAGGGGGGGGTATGACCAGTGGAGTACCTCAGGGAACAGTCCTGGGTGTCTTCACATCCTCTCCAAATGCTGCCCACATTACAAACAAATCAGATTGTTGTCAGGTGACTCATCTAATCTATAAACAGGTTATACACATATCTATCCCCTAAACAATACAGCAACACTGCTCAAGTAACTCAAATACTACACATTAGAATGATATTAACAAAAAGGCATATGGTTTGGTCAGACACTCAACAAAACTGTATGCAAATATGTACAGTGAGTATGCCTGCATACACCCTTGTCATTACTGACATTGCAGAAGGGCTAAAAGGAAACATCTGCCTGTCTGCAGATGACACCAAGATCTATAACATAGTGGATACTCCAGAAGGGGTGGAGAAAATGAGGAGGGACCTGGAGAGGATTGAAAAATGGTCTGAGGAGTAGCAACTGAGGTTCAATGCAAAGAAGTGCAAAGTAATGCACCTGGTAAGAGGAAACCCTGGGAAGAGCTTCAGGATGGGTCAGGAAGGTGCTGAAGATCACCAAGGAAGATAAGGACCTAGGAGTTGTCATTTCCAATGACCTACAGGTGTAAACATTGAGCACAAAGGCTGCAGGGAGGGCCAGTGGCATGCTGGGGTGCATAGGCAGAGGTATCATTAGCAGAAGAAGCTGAGGGAGACTCAGAAGCTGTAGTCAATTACACGGCTCATGGTCACACTGGATGGGCCTAGTGGTCCTTATCTGCTGTCCCCTACACTCTCTCTCCCTGGTCCTCACTCCTCTGAACCCCCCTCCCCCCCCGGCTTCTACAATAGCCAGAGTGCAGCTTTACATATTAGCAGCTTCTGCCACCTGGCACACTCTCTCTCTCTCTCTCTCTCTCCCTGGTCCTCGCTCCTCTGAACCCTTCCCCAAGGCTTCTACATTACCTGCATTGATAAATGCTTGTTACTGAATGGTACGCTACAGTATGCTGAAAACAGATCAGTTAAACAAAGCGACACCATCACCAAACATTACCGTGAATTTGCGAATGACAACTCTTAAAGTGAAACACTCACAGTGGCTTGTGACTGCTTTCCAGAGGTTAAGGGGAAGAAACGAGTATGCTGTCCATGGTTTTGAACAGTCAGGGATGTCACAAGCACATGATGAAACACTTAATATGGCAAGTACAGTACTCTGTGTATTCTTATTAAAGGTAAAAAGAGCACATCTTATGATTAATTGTTTTGTTACAGCCACTGCTACTTCTGCCAGCAACAGTATGAACTGCTCAGATGATCCCAATTAATGCACTGTATTTTACGTGATGTGCTGTGTTGCCCACTTTTGAAATACTGCTGATGAGTTAATGCTTTCTTTTCTATCATCCTCCACAATCTCTGCTGGTTCACAAAAGTACAGTAACTGTACTGCTAATAAAGTACGGAGCCAGTTGCTTGTACTGCCCTTCTAAAGGTGTCCCAAGGAAAAAATGGTTATTTCTGCCAGCAACAGTATGAACTGCTTAGATGAAAGTACAGAGCTGTGCTTTGTGCGTGTGTGTGTGTGTGTGTGTGTGTGTGTGTGTGTGTGTGTGTGTGTGTGTGTGTGTGTGTGGCAAGCAGCAACTGCAGCACGAAGCAAGCGCTACTGTGTATGCCTGCTTGTGGCCCACCTTTGTATTTAATGTGTTTATGCTTAATGTTTCTTTTAACCTCGCTTTAAATAAATTCTGGTCATTTTAAAATCACCATAAAGCTGTCATCTGTTATTGTTCTCTGTATTTCTACAAGCGCGAACATAGTGAGATTTTTTTGGCAACAATCATTACCTGTTTTACAGAAGTATCTCAGTGTTGCATGTGCATCAATAGTACACAGCAATGCCTCGCCCTGGTTGGCATGCTCACTGTATTAAACAGGAAGGTGTATGGCTTGGTTCAGTGTAAATTCTCATGCCACCTTTGGTAAGAACTTAGCATTTGTACACAAGGAGACTCTGTCTTTGTGAAAAATCAAATAAGGAAGCTCACACAATAAAGCCTGAAGCTCAGAAAATTATGAGTAGATGCCATGCAACTAAAAATGAAATTTTTTTAAGACAGGAAGCGTTAGGCACACGTAGCAGCAGGCTTAAAAGGAGCCACTGTTATTTTTTCAAGTATAAAATTAAAGTCCCAGGGCAGGACTGAATTATGGGCAGGAGGTTTCATATGCAGGACACCTCTCAGAAAAGTAGGGGACCTCTCTAGTTGGGCAACCGTATGGCCATCAATAGGGGAATGGAATGCAGATATAGCAGCTATACACCCTAATAGAGGAATACTGTAAGCCTGAATCTGATAAGGAAAGTCAGTTCTCCAGGACAGAATTCATATGACACAAAAAAGAGTCCATATCCCTGGAAGCAAACAACAAACTGAAACACTTCCATTTCAATGAGTAATTATGTCTGGCAGGCTTCCTATCCACAGGCAGGACATCTGCAACCTTAGGGGACACCCAAAGTGTGCAATGGCTATGTTTTCAAGAGCCATGCATGCAGGTGTAGAGACTTCTGGTCTGGATGGACCAGACACCCCTCATCCTGTGACAACAGACCCAGACATAGATATAGAGGAACATGGCAAGGCCATAAATGAGCAATGAGGATGACAGTAGCACATCATACTCTTAGCTTGAGCAAGACTCTTTGCATTATAGGAATGGGGGGAAATGCATACAGGAATTTCCCTTTCCAAGATAGGAATGAGCCTCACCAAAAAACTCCAGGCTCTGGAGTGAACTACCAAAAAAATGGTAGTTTTGCATTGCACAGGAATGCAAAAAGGTCCAGCTCTGGACGACCCCATCTTGTGAAGGGATTGTACAACACGGCGGCCAACACTTCCCATTCATGAACCAGGGACTGAGAGCTGCTTAGCCTGTCTGCCAAGACATTTTGGAGACCTGAGTGAAACATGGCCCACAGTTGAAGGCCATGAGACATCACCCAATACCACACTCTCACGGTTTCTCTGCAGAGGGAATAGGTATGAGTGCCCTGTTTATGTTTACGTAGTGCATTACACTGACATTGTCTGTCTGTATTACAAGAAGGTGTGAACAGAGATGATTCTGCCTGGAGATTGTATAGGACAGCCTTCACCTCCAGGACATTTGATGTAGAGTTCGGCCTTCACACTGTTCCAGGACCCACTCCAACTGGAGCCCGAAGCATCCATGGCCAGAATCCATACCAGAGCTAGTACAAGGAATGGAATGTCCTTGAGTAAGTTATTGCGTTCCATCCTCCATAGTAACACCCTGAGAAGAGGGGACTTGATGAGAACCATTTGTTCCAATTCATCCGTCAACTGATCCCACTGAATCCTGAGTGCCCACTGCAGGACTCTCATATGAAGCCAGGCTACTGGCACTGTGCCAGCAGTCATCAGGCTCAGGAGCCGCAACATCGCTTTGGCAGAGATATAGTGGCTCCTGAGAAATAAGTTTGCCTGAGCAATAAAGGTGTCTGCCCTGTCTTGAGGTAAGAAGACACAGCCATTCTGCATGTCCAACACTGCCCCCCTATGTATTGTAGGCATTGGCAGGGAGTCCGTACAGACTTTGGAACACCTGCTGTGACTCCCCCCCCCCCCAAAGTGCCTCGAACAGTTGTCGAGTTTAGGAGAGGGAGGGCGAAGGAGAGCTTCTCTGGAATTGGCTTTTAGTAGCCAATCACCCAGATAACATACAAACATAGAAGTTGACAGCAGATAAGGACCACTAGGCCCATCCAGTCTGCCCATATACCCTACCTGTATCAGTGACCATTGACCTAAATTGGTCATCGGCTTTAGCTTCTCCTTCCTACCTCTAGGGTTCCCTTATGGCTATCCCATCCATGTTTGAATTCTGCCACTGTGTTCACTCCTACCACCTCTTGGGGCAGGCTATTCCAGACATCCACCACCCTTTCTATGAAAAATAACTTCCTCACATTACCCCTTATCCTGCCCCCTTCAATCCCATATCGTGCTCCCTTGTTCTTGTACCTCTCCTGTACTGAAAGATGTCTTCCACTTGCACCCTGATTATGCCCTTAAGATACCTGAAGGTTTCTATCATATCTCCCCATTCCCTCCTCTCTTCCAGTGTATACATATTGAGGTATTTTAATCTCTCCTCATAAGTCTTCTGTTGCAAGCCCTGCACCATCTTAGTCGCCCTTCTCTGAACCGCCCCACCCTGTCTATGTCCTTATGAAAATTCGGCTTCCATAACTACACATAGTACTCCAGATGAGGCCTCACCAGTGTTTTGTATAGTGGTATCACCCCTCCCTCCTTCTGCTGGTGATACCCCTTCCTATGTACCCAAACATGCCACTGGCCCTCCCTACAGCCTTTGTACTCTGCTTGGACACTCGGGATTCAGTGGGATAAAGGAAGACATAAAGCCCTTCCCTGAGAAAAGCGAGTGCAACCACTGCTAAGCATTTAGTAAAGACCTGTGGCACATAGGATAAGCTAAAGGGTAACACTTTGAACGGATATTGCCTGCCCTCCAGCATAAAGCAGAGGTACTGTTCTGATCTCGATATGAAGGTATGCATCCTTCATGTCCAGGAAAAAGAGCCAATCCCCCATTTGCAATAGGGAAATCAGGGCCTGTAGAGACACCATTTGAAACTTCTCATATTCAATGTAGAGACTGAGGTCTCTTAAGTAAGCAGTAATACCCGACAGGGTGGGCGGTATTGTGCTATACTGGACAGCCCAGATGCGTAATGAGGCCCGACGCCACAGGCGAAGGGTCGCATGGCCCTGAAGGGTAGACAGCACAATCTCCACCCACTCCTGAGAGTATTATTGCGCTTTAGAAAATGGCATGTGTGTAAATTTGATTAAGAAGTAAAATAAAGAAATCAGTTTAAAAACAAATACTAGAAAAAAACTTTTTTTGTTAAAGTAGTCCCTCCATTTGAGTGCTGATCCCTCTGCTGTTGCCCCCACATACACACACAGAGGTCACAGAGCTATTCTGTTCTACCCAAGCCCTCCTCACCACCACGTCCAGATGAAAAGATGCAGTTTCTTGCATACTGTCCCCAACCAGAGAAACTGCTGTATTACTGTTTATTTGCTGTTTATTTGGTGAAAATATAAAGGAATTTGAGAAGGGATTTGTGAGCCGTCAGGCTTGTGACCTTACAGGACCTCGGAAATGGAGACCCAGAACTACCAGAAAAGATGGTAGCTCTCTAAATTACTTACTTGCTGTTTAAATTAGCATCACTTTTTTTTTTTTCATTAGCGGCGATAACTGTGTAATGCCACCCTTTTGCGGATTACCCTGCCCTCCAACAAAACTGCCAGCTACACACTGGAACTCGGGAGCTGAGCAGGAGAGATTAAGCAAGGACGGTGATGTATGGAGCCTCCCCCCACATGTCAGCGAGAGATCAGGAGCGGATACAGTGAGGTGAAGGATCTAGTGACATCAAAACACAACAGCACTTCTTTAGTGCCTCAGAAAACAAACAAAAAATTTAGTTTGTGTTTAACTGTGGTTTTTAAACTGCTATGGCATGATAGAAGGCTCCGTTGTGTGTGGTATAATGCTTGCGCTTAGAATGCAGGAATAACTTCCACCACCCCCCAATCCCACACCCCGCACACACCCAAAACGCGACTGGATTTAAACAAAAAAGAAAGAAATACCATTTGGGATGTGCTGCTGTCAGAATATGTGTCTGCAGTGGAGTGGGGAGGATCCTCTCAGGGACAGCACACGCTACACTTTACTGCATCGAGAACAGACGGGGGTTGGTAGCAGAGCGGGAGTGGAACCACAGTGAGTCGGAACAGCTGGAGTAGCGTTGAGCACGTGAGGTGCTAGCGCAGTTACTTTCAAACAGTAAAATTATTTACCACAAGAAATTATAAATACTTGGAGACAGTGTGCCACATGGGAAAACGGAGAGTACTTCACAAAAAGGAGAGATGGGGGGAGTGCGCATCATCAAATTTTGGGTCAGAGACCCATTTCTTGCTTAGCGAAAGAAAAAAATGGTGCCCATTTAAAATTCAACATTCTGCCAGCTGACCGATTTTGAATGTTATCAGGTAGACAGAGACTGGGACTTATTATTTCCCAGTCTCTGTTGCCTGATACCGGACCGGCTGGTAGATGACATTACCCGGTCAACAAAAACTAAATAAATAAATAAATAAAATCCAATCAGGATCTAGTATTCTTAGTGTCCATTTTCTAAGATCCAATACTAGTTGTAGATCTCCCATCCATTTCAGGATTAAGAATTATCTGGAATAGAACCCTTTATTCCTGTTTTGTGGAGGAACCAGTTAGCTAGGACGCTTTTAAAACTGGTTTGGACTTCTTCCTTTAAAGGGGACATGTGGCCCTGAGGATAACAAGAAGAAGGCAGAGGATCTGGAGGGACTTATATCAATTCCAGAACATGCCCCTTTGCAGTTATTCCCAGAAAACAATTGTCTGTAGTGATCTCCCTCCATTGTTTTAAATGCAGGAGGCAGCAGCCCCCACACTAACCCCTGCAGGCAATAGCTAAGGGCAGGAGAGAGACGGAAGAGACTCAGGTGGAATAGGGGGTGGCAGGGCCACAGGAACTGGTTCCCATAGGTGGTCTGGCATGAGCACCAGGAGGAAGGGGACCTGCGAGGGAACCACTACCCTTGCCATGGTCCTGCTGACCATATGTATGGTTACCTCTGGCAACATATATAGTAACTTAAATGTATGAAATATCTTGTAGATACTGTATTATATGGTACTGTTGATAGCTTTAACTACCTTATGTTTTGTAACTGTCAATGTACTGTTAACCTATTGTTTACCCCCGCCCAAGATTGGCTGAAAATGGATCTTTGATCCAGTCCACTTTCCTGGTATAATGCAATAAATAAAATAATCTGGCTGACAAATAGTGCCCCTACCATACCCTCTAGAAGGTGTGGGGTAAAGTAACTTAACAGACCTTAAAGTCATTTTAGAGGACTGAAGGCCACGAAATGCATCTCCAACATCATACTCAAACTGTGTGAAACCCTTGCAAGGAGCATTCATAACAGCCTGCTGCACATCAGTTGCAAAACCTGCTTCTCCAAGCCAGGAATAACACCTAATACAAACACCAGGGGCCACAGTCCTGGAAGAGGCATCAGACACATCATAAGCTGAATGCAGCAAATGTTTCCCTACTTCAGCACTAGCTGACAAGTTTTTGAGCAAGTCAGGCATGGAAAGGCCATCAGGTAAGGCCTGAGCTGCAGTATGTGCAGCCTTTCAGAGGCTCTTCTTATATTTTATCATACGGGCCTTGTAATTTGCAATCCACAGACCTAAGGATGCAGCGGCAAAAGTACTCCTGCCCACAAAATCCAGCCTCCTAGATTCTTTATCTGGAGGTAAAACATTCCTATACCAATGGGCTTTACAGCGATCATGAGCAGCCATAATGATTACAGAGTCAGTTTCACGCTGGGTAGCACAGCAAGGCTTAGCGGACAGAGCAGGGTAGTGCTTATCAGCCTTCCTCGGAACTGCAAGTACGGTTATTAGGTCTATGCCATGCAGCAAAAGTAGCAGGAGGAATTGTAATGCAAGGTGTGCAAGGAACCTCCAAAAATTCAATAAAATTCATTTTAGTAGAATCTTCCACCTCAACAGCAAAGTCCATGGCAGACTGCATCTACTGTAGCATGGCTTGGAAAGTGGGATCCTCAGAGAAGACATGGGAGTGTAAACCAGAGTCTTCAATGTAGGATGAGATGGTGGAACTGGAGAACAGATTCCCTTCTTCAAACTGCCCCTCACCCTCATATTCCTCCTCCAAATCCCCTCAATATCCATGAGGTCAGGATTATATTCAACCTCATTATCATCATGAACAATGACAGAAGCCACAGAGGGAACTGACGACACCGGCAGTGGCTGAGAAGGAGGAATCTGTGGTGTGCTAGCATAAATCATCGACTAAGGCTCTGGTACAGGCGTCACTGTCGATGGTACAGCTACTGGCGGCAGCAATGGTAGCAGGCATCATAGCATGTTAGAAAATGATGCCAGCTCAGCCTGGGAGTCAAAGGTGCCCTGAAAATGATCTGGGACTACTTGTATTGAAGAGCTGGAGCCCAATGATGGTGGCAACTTACTATCCATAATAGGTGCAACAGTGCCTCAGCTAAACTCCAACCTTGGTGCCTCAACAGCTGTCAGTGGGCTTTCATTGATGCCGCTGAAGCAGATGTTGATGAGGATGTACTCGATTTCTTTAATGGCAGACTCTTCTTTATGCTTATGGCCGGACAACGAGGAAGCCCGTGATGATGACCATTACTTGTCTTTCAGTTTCAACCATTTCTCAGTCGACAGCAAGGGAGAAGCAAGCCTTGAACCCTCAGCCTTTTCCATGGCGTTCAAAGGTTTGTGAGTGAGGAAGGTCTTCAAGGCCTTCCAATGGTGTTGCCTTGTAGTCTGGTTGAAACTCCAACAAATCTTGCAGGCACTCATGATCAGGCCCAAACAGCACACACAGACAGTGTGAGTGTTGTCCTTGTAGATTTTGAAACCGCAAACACAATAATGGAACAAAGCCTTTTTGTCCTTTGGCAGCATTCAGAGATGACGCTGGTAATACTTACAGTATTTAAAGAAAGAAAAGAAACAGCAACAACTATTTCAACTTTGTTTCTCTTCAGAAGGGGACTCATTGACAGGTGGAAGTTGTCCAGAGGAGGGCTACCAAAATGGTGCGGGAGTTTCATGAGAAACCGTATGAGAAGAGAACGCAGTGGCTCAACATGTACTCTCTGGAAGACGAGAGGGGATATGACTGTGACATACAAGTACCTTAGGGGGGTGAACAATATAAGTACCTTATGGGGGTGGAACTCAATGCCTCATCAAATAAGGCACTCCTCCTCCTCCCTGTGGTCCATCTCTTCCTCCCTTTTCAACTTCCTCTCCCCAACCTGTAACTGCTCCTAATTCCTGCTCTACTTTCTCTCTCACTCTCCACTTACCTGCCTGGCACTGAACGTGTGATGGGACCATAATGTATTATTTGCACTTCTCTGTCTGCATAGTAAGTAGTTGGTCTGCACTGTGTATTCATGCTACCTCTTGCCTCCAGGGCACCAAATCCTTATGTTTATCTCTTGTTACAAATGATGTATTATACACCTGTTCCGAGGCTTCCCTGTCTTTACTACTTCATGTAAATACCTTGCAAATGCCATTGTTTTCTTGCTTGTATCTCATGTAATTGTGTTTTCTGATGTATTGTACTCCCATATGCCCCTTCCCCAGGACACTCCGTGAGATGAGCAATTTTATATTGTTCAGTGTGCCTTTCCTGGCGAAACTTTTCAATAAATAAATAAAGTGCAGAAGAGGAGTCTCTTTCAGATGAAGAGTGCCAGAACACTGAGGCATGCCACTAAGCTTGGGGGGAGAGAGATATGACGGATGTGAGGAAACATCTTCACAGAAAGGGTGGTGGACAACTGGAACAGCCTGCCAGGAGAGGTTTTGGGGGTGAAGACAGTGGGGAACTTCAAGCTGGCATTGGATAGGAACATGGGCATATGATGTAGCGGAAAAGGAGGAGGGAGGGACACTTGTGACTGAATAGGAGCCAGGGTGTAGGAACAGGCAGGGAAAATAGACCAGACTAGATGGACCTACCAGTCCTTTTCAGCCAACATATTCTGTGTTTTTATGTTTCAACAGATACGATGAGAATGATCAATGGCAGGAGACAGAAATGAGGAGTGTTGGGGCCACCCATGTTATATATGCGCCAACGCTGTATGTCACTGTGGACGGTGCCCAGCCAACAAAATGTTTCCATATAGTCCGGATACTGATAGCTTATAGTCCCAAAAGTGTGGCCTAATGGAGGAGATATCCTCAATGAAGATCTTTATTTACCCAGGACATCCAAGCTGTGATGTAATAGTGTTTTCAGTGGGTTCTGTGTCTCCCATTTATATGGCTGGGTTGAATGAAGCACTTGACTTGAATGCAAGTTTGCACACCATGTAAATGGATGTGGTGGGATCTAAACTTTGGCCTCCTGTGTGCTCAGTCATTAGATCACATAATAAAAACACAGAATATGAGAGCAGATAAGGACCACTTGGCTCACCCAGTCACCGCATCATTTCACCATAATCATTCACTTGTTAACCGCCATCTACTTGCATGGGGTGCTACACTGATGAAGGTGGCACAGCTCTCAATGTGCTCAATTTTCATCCAAGTAACATATGCAAGTAGTGTTAGATAGAAAACAATCTGTCCCTTCCAGCTGCAAAGAAGATCTTAAGTCAATGGTGCAAAGCAAGAGGACAAACAACTTGGGTGCTGGGAGGAGCCACATTCAGTGACTGAACTACACCCAGTGGAACTGCCAGAGTGTGGACAGTGAACTGTATCCACAATGTTAGAAATGACCAGAGTGATATAAACACACAAAGACTCCAGGTCAGAGACACACTGCCACAGCACAGAAGGTGTCAAGTGCCGCTGCCAGATCCAATCCCCCAAAATGTTTTTCTAATTCACTTCAGCTTTGACATGCATCACTTGGCCCTTGAGTGTGATACACAGAAATGTAAAACCTGACAGTAGCTAAGGATCACTTGGCCTACCTAGTCTGACCACTTTTCCCTACCTACAGCAACACTGTAGATTCTACTTTTATTTATTTATTTATTAACATCTCAGACTTTGAGCTAACAGCTCATTTACAGAGGTTCCACGTCATAGGAAAAAGTATACATACACTACAAAGTTAAAATGACATGTCGGTTATTTACACGAAAAACAGTAAGTTACAATCTATTATTCCATATAGGGGCTGGATATTCAAAGGAATGCGTCTGGCGCATAAGTTACGCAGTAACCCAATAACCGGTCTTACGATATTCAAAATGGGGACCTCGCAGCACAAGTCCCGAAGTGCCAGAGTGCATCGGTAATGTGTGTGACGTGATCTGAAGGGGGTGTGCTCATGCATATGCGGCACATCCCGATATTCAACCAGGATATGCACGGTGCATCTACTGGCACAACCCCAGATGCACTGCATACCCAGGGCACAAAAGTTGAACCAGAAAATCCCTGTAGCTCAAATGTTGCAACCCACAGGCGCTGCCTGTATTGCAGGGCGCAACACAGCAGCCGCCAGTCATGGGTGGCCATCCACCCAGCAAGAACACCATCCACAAGCACCCAAACCATCACTGGTAGTCTAGTGGTACCCCCCCTCCCTCTCATTAGCCCAATAGCAGGTAAACTGAAGTGAATAATATTGCTGGTAGTCCAGAGGTACCCCCCTCCTGCCCATGTATACAGAATCCCTGGCAGTCTCGTGGTCCCCCCACCACTCCCATACCACCGATCCCAATAATGTAAAAGCAAGAGCTGCTCTGGTAGCCTAGTGGTACCCCCTCCCTATCCCGACCCTCTGATCACCATCTTATTTAACTAAGAATTATCCCTGGTGGACCAGTGGATCCTCCCTCCCCACCAGTAACCCCAAACACCGGCGAAGTGGTAAACTACAAATCCATGGTGGCCTAGTGGTAATCCCCATCCCCCACCCACAGAGTATCCCCAGCCCACCCAGCTCCCCTCCAGTCATCGGCGGGCGGCTGCAACCTGCCCGCATACTGCCCAACTGCATGACAGCTTACAGTACATGTCTGTCCTGAAATCTAACCCCCAAATTCACTGCAAGTCCCTTTTTCTGAAAAAATACTTCAGTCCTGTACTTTATTTACTCTCATGAGGTATTTAAAGGTCTCTGTCATGGCCCCTCTCTCTCTTCCAGGGTATACATATTGAGGTATTTTAGTCTCTCCTTATAGTTCTTTTAATGCAGACCCTGCACCATTTTAGTTGCCCTCCTCTGGACCGTTTCCTTTTTGTTTATGTCCTTCCATAGATGTGGTTTGCAGAACTGGACACAGTACTCTAGGTGGGGTATTACCAGTGATCTATACAGAGGCAACTCCACCTCCCTCTTTCTGCTGGTGGTGCCCCTCGCTATGCATCACAGCATTCTATTAGCCCTCCCAACTGCCCTATCACACTGCCTGGCCACCTTTAGGTCATCAGATATGATAACCCCCAGGTTTCTCTCTCCTATTCAGTGGTCGTCAATTCCTCTCCATCCATTTTGTGCTCCACCCCTGGGTTTCTGTGCCCCAACTGCATGATTTTACACATTCTGCATTGAAACCCAGTAGCCATACCCTTGACCACTCCTCAAGTTTTAACAGGTGTCTACTCATCCTTTCCATTACCCCGACATGTTTGCACTACTGCAGATTTTGGTGTCATCTGTAATGAGGAAGACCTCCCCTTCCAGCTTCTCTGCAATGTCACTTGTAAAGACATTAAAGAGGACCGCTCCCAGCACGGACTCCTGAGGCACCCCGTTGGTCACCCTCCCTTGACTCTTCCTTGGAGTGAGCTCCGTTCACCACCACTCTCTGTTGCCTAATCCCTAACAGATTTCTTACACAGTTTATTATCTTAATCTTGTCACCTGTCCCCTAACCAATTTCTTACCCAGTTTACTAACTGAGGACCCATGCCTTATGAGCCTCCTTTGTGGAACGGTGCTGAAAGCCTTACTAAAATCTAGGTAGGCCATGTCCACCACTCCATCCTAGTCTTATTCCCTGGTCACCAAGACAAAGAAATCTATCAGATTCATTTGACATGACCCGTCCCCATGACGCCATGCTACTTTTGGTGTTATAACCCACTAGATTCAAAATATTACACAATCCTTTTCTTCAACAGAGATTCCATTAACTTTTCCACCTCCGATGGCAGGTTGACCAGTCTATAGAAACCAGACTCCTCCCCACTACAAATTTTTGTGAAGAAGGACTACATCTGCCCTCCTTCAGTCCTCTGGAATCACTCCCATTTCCAGCGAGCTGTTAAACCGGACTGTCAGAGGTGCAGCCAGTACCTCCCTGAGCTCCTTCAATACTCTTGGATGCACCCCGTCTGGTCCCATTGCTTTGTCTACTTTTAGATTAGCGAGTCCCTTCAGGACTCTCTCTCCTCCGAAATAGAACTAGTGTCCACGTCCACCTCCCTCCCAAACTCCTGTCACTTTTCTGCGGCCCCTTCCTTTCAACTTCTTACCTATACATATTTATGGATAGTTAGTCATAATTAGACTCACAGAAGAGATGTTGCCTTTATTTGGCAGCATTCTCTATTTGGCAAGCTCCCCCACCACACCATCAGCTGCTAATGCAGTGGTGTACCCCACCGTCAACCCTCCTCAGACTGGGACATGCAGCCATAGGCAGCATTCTTTGCAGCCTTGGCAATCTGATCACTGTCTCCTGAGTTCATGCCTGGACCTGTGCTGTCAGTGTGGCAACACAACAGGGAACCACTGGGCCATAGGGTAGACTATCTTTTTTTTCCCCATATTACTTTTTCCTCCCTATATAACCCTCCCCCTTGCGGTGTGAATGTGCATGTGGGGAGGCACTCACACATTGCGTAACTGTGCTTCTGTGTCTATCGACCTCCGGTGCTGCCCTCTAGCCTCCACTAGGGGGCAGCCAAGGAGCGGGATGACAACCCTTCCCTCACTGGGAGAGGAGAGTAGTCCTTCAGATGCTCGATACTCTCTCTCCCCAGCTGACCGTCGATGGCACGAGGTGTGGCATCCACCGCCTCAACCCTCAGCACCATACACTATCTTAATGTTAAAACAAAGAAACTTTGATCACAGGCAGAGAATTGAATGCTCTGGTGCAAGAAGGAAGTGAGGTCTTGCCTGTGGTCGTACTACAGGCAAACATACAGTCAGCACTGAGCCTACATTTACACATCATCCTGTGCTGGTGTCTTGCCAAACAGAGCAAGCTCCCAAATAAAGGCACCATCTCTTCTGTCAGCCTAATTATGTCTAACTGTCCATAAATGTTTATAGGTATCATACTGTAGGGCCCAGATGTTCATGTCACAAGGTAAAGTTAATTAGAAAACATTCATTTTTGTTTACCCCACTTCCCAAAACAGACATTGGGGATGAGCTCCAAGTGCTGGACCCAGAGAAGGGCAGAGGGCTTCATGTTTGATGAAGGAAGGGCATATTCAGTCTTTACCTGGCGGCCAGGTAAAAAAAGAGAAAGCACATGCAGTGTACATGCAGCTGCTACAGTAGTGGGGAAGGGGTGTGTTAATACAGCAATGTTGTATTTGACAAATATTTGCTAAATACTTAAGAAAATAACTGGATAGTGACACATGCAGGCCAAATTAGTGAATTTAAGAGACTGTGAAGGCCAAACAACACCCCAAAGAGCAAAATGATCCCCTCACCACCCCATCGTTTGTTGAGAATCCCAGCTTTCAACTGGCATGAAACAAAACTTCCTCAGGCTAAGGGTTCAGGAGAGACAGACCTGTAATTTTTTTTCCCAAAATATAGAATCCGATGGAACATTTAAGATGACTCTCAGACTATTATTCATGTATTACAGTTTAAAAAAGTAAATATCTATCTTGTACTTATGAAACTTTGATGCCGCCTTAGTTTTTTCACTGCTCTGGGTGATGCTGCAACTGATCACGGAGTGTCACAGGCCTGCTCTGAGTTCCTAGTTGTCACTTTAAACTTTATACCGCCAAACACCTGCCCACACTTGACTGAACCTCTGCTACTTGCTGACTTTGACAGCAACTTTCCTCCCAAGTCTCAGTCTTGGCTTCAACTAGTCAAACATGCTTTACATAGCCAGCAACACTCCAAGCTGGATTATGCATGCAGGTACCCTTTCAAACCAGCCCACTCAGAGGCTTCCTGCAGTTGTGCATCAGAAGGCAGTTGGCCTACTTGAATGGACCTTTTCAGTCTCTAGGGGCAGTAAACGTATTCTTCGAAAAGCTGGATAGCCTTGCTATGTCAGTGGCAAGTTTAAGATTTCCCTCATGTTTTTGCTTATTGCCAGTGCCCTATTTTAAACTATAAATTAGGGAATTCCAATACATCAGAGAGCAAAGATTCCCCCATCCCATCCATAGCTATGTCATTCTGATGGGGGACAACTTCCATGGTAGCCAGCTACAACCAGCGTCAGAACTACAGTGAGGCAAAAACAATCTGCATGTGAACAGAAGAGGGAGCTGCATCACCATGCAGGCATGTAGTTTCTCTTGCTGATCGACCAGCAGATTTCAGGACAAATGTAGTTCTCAGATTTACCATGTGGAGTGTGCACTGGACTTTGTTGTTGCTTGCCACAAAATCAGTAGCACTCCTCATCAGAAATATGATTTCAACATGGTGAATAAAACGATTTTAGAGCATGCTAGTTTTGGAATGTGTTTAGAGTCTGAGAGGTGTTTGGTACTCCTGTAGCATGCTCCCTCTCATTACCTGTAAATTACCTAGGTGGAAGTACTTTACCTTAACGGAGCCAATATAGGCAATGCACTCTATATAAAAGAGCAGCCACTGCAGGCGTTACATAGTTAGGCCCAAACCATGGGGTTCCACCTTGGTGTCTGATGGTAAGCCTTGTTCACATTACAGCTGTAACATGAAGACAATGGGAACCCCCTTTCCATGGAGATAAAAGTAAGAAAAATACAGGTTACGCACCTGTAACTGTAGTTCTTGGAGTGCTATAATGTTCAGAGCCACACTCTGGCAGTCTGCCTGGAGACAGGGAGTCATCTGAAGTCTTCAAGCTAAGCTACAGGTGAGTGGCCTACATTTCTAAGGGAATGCCAAAGCAAATGGTATGGTGAGCAAAAAAAAAACACAAGTTGCAAAGTACAGATGCAAGAGCTGGTTTAATACTGGAACCCATACAGAATGCACAAACTCACCCCGGAGCTTCGAGCACCAGGGTGAGTTTGTGCATCCTGTATGTGGCTCCAGTTATAAACCAGCACCTGCATCTATACCTTGCAACTTGTTTTCTTATTTTTGCACACCATACCATCTGCTTTGATATTTCGTACTGTTTTGTGGTTGCTGCATCAGTACCCTTTCTTAGCATCCGTTTTTCTTTGCCTATATATTTCTTCTCTTTTTCCTCAGGGCTCCTGCTGTCATACGAACAAACAAAATTTGCCAGCAGATAAAGGCCTAGAGGTCTATCAAGTCTGCTTGAATGTGCAGCTAGCACCCCTTATTCTGCAGCTGCCCCTCCCTTCCACCCTTCTCCTCCACTGACCCTCCCCTTGTCCTGTCCCATCCCCTTTTGAAGCAGTCCACTGTTCTACTGGATACCACTTCTGCAGGTAACGCATTCCACCCAGCTACCACCCTCTCTGTAAAAAAGTCTCTCCTCATTTCCCTCCTGAACCTTCCTCCCTCCAGTCTCACATCATGGCCCCTGGTGTCCCTCCCCTCCCTTACTTTGAACAGCCCCTCTGTACCTGTCGTGTTTATTCCTTTCATGTGCTTAAAGGTTTCAATCATGTCTCCCCGTCCCTCCTCTCCTCCAGTGAGTACATGTTTAACTCCCTCAGCCTCCTCTCGTATGATAAGTACCCCAGCCCCTTGATCATCTTTGTCACCCTGTGCTGCACCCCGCCAGTAACTTAATGTCCCTCTTCAGGTACAGGCGCCAGTACTGCATGCAGTACTCCAGGTGCGGTCTAACTAATGACCTATACAGTGGCAGAATCACCTCCTCCCTCCTCGAGGATATACCCCTTGCAATACAACCCAGCATTTTGCTGGCCTTTGCAACTGCTTTCCTACATTGTGCCACATTGTTCACTGACCCTGTAATTAGCACCCCCAGATCCCTCTCCTCCTCTGTCTGGGCTAACTGCACTCCCCAAAAAAGTATGGGTCCAGCCCAATCTGTTAATTGCTAGCTGCACTCCTCCCACCTGGTAACTCCTCCTTGGGTTCTTCACCCCAAAATGCAGCACCTTGCACTTTTTGGCATTAAACCCCAGTTGCCAGGTGTCTGACCAGGTTTCAGGCTTTGCCAGATCATCCTGCAACCCCTGCCATCCCCCTAGGTCATCCACCACCGCTCCCATCTTGGTATCATCAGCAAACAGACTGATCTTGCTCTTGATGTCCAATGATATGTCAACAATGAATATCCCGAAAAACAATGGTCCCAACACCGAGCCCTGTGGAACACTGCTTGTCACTACCCTTCAGTGTGAGAGCTCCCCACCCACCACCACCCTCTGCTGCCTTCCCTGAAGCCAGTTCCCTACCCATCTCACCAGTTTTGCACCTGCTCCTGTGCCTTCTAACTTACTTCCCAGCCTCCCGCGTGGCACCGAGTCGAATGCCTTACTGAAGTTCACACACAGGACATCCATTGCATGGCCCCTGTCAGACAGCTTCGGCTCTTTCTCTCGAGAGCTCTCATCCACCCTCTCTGTAAGTCACACTGCTTGCTCCCCGACCACCAGCCCGATACCAGCAAATCCCCCATGGATTT
Organism: Neoceratodus forsteri; assembly: GCA_016271365.2. NCBI lineage: Eukaryota > Metazoa > Chordata > Ceratodontiformes > Ceratodontidae > Neoceratodus > Neoceratodus forsteri. The sequence continues at coordinate 1,559,079,453 of CM057455.1, forward strand.
TCCCCCATGGCGGGGCCAGGAGAAGGAGGGCTATCCTCCCCCCCCCACTCCCGTGCACAAATCCAAATTGGCTGGCAGTGCTGAGGGTCAAGAGAATGGCTCAGGCATCAAGGAACCTGCAGCATCCCACAATCCAGTTTCTGCTTTTTCTCCCTCTGTCCTTCTCTGTTGCTGGGGTGTGCAGATGTCAGCATGTGCATGTGGAGGTGTGTGAACATTACGGGTCCTGTGGCACTCTCCTGTTCATTAGCATCCCTGACCTGCACTACACTTATGCCTCCACCTGGGGGCAGTCATTCAGTGGAACTACCAATCCACCCTCCCTGGGAGAAGAGAGCCGTCCTCCAGATGTTCAATCCTCTCCCTCCCCTGCCAACCACCGACGACCCGCTCACACCGCAAACGCAGGTTGCCGGTGTGGCAGAAGGTAAGGCATGGATGCCTCAGTTTGCCTCTATTTTTCTAAGGTTGTATACAGTTCACTATCCACACACTGGCAGACTCCAAGCAGTCCTCCGGGAAGGAGGAGAGAGCAAGGCATGCGCATCCTTATTTGGTAAACAGAGACCGGAGGACTGAGGACCTAAAAGCAGCATCCGGATGGCTCATAATGTTGATGCTGTAATGGGAGTTGCAGCCCTGCAGATCTCCTAGATAGGGATGTCCTGGAAAGCAGCCACCAAGGCAACAGTATGTCTGGCAGAATGAGCCCTAAACCCCTTTGGCGGCTCCCTATTAGCCAACCAATAGCAGAGGTCAATGCAGGATGCAATCCACCTGAAAGATGTCCACTTCCCTGCTAGTCTGCCAGGCGTGGCTTCAATATATGTTATGCATAGCTGGTGAGCCTCACCCTGAACTTCAGCCATGCCCTCTTTGTAATAAGAGAGCGCCCTTCACAGGTCCCGGGTTGGTAATGCATACCGGTAAGCTGCTCAACTGGTTAACATGAAACTCCAATACAACTTTCAGGAGGAACTTCGGGTGAAGATGGAGGATGACCTTGTCCTTGTGGAAGACTATCTACAAAGACTCCACTAAGAGTGCCTGGAGCTCACTAATCCTTCTTTCAGATGGATTAGTGCTGCTTCCTGTGGATCATATGAGTAGAAGATACTAAGCAAGATGCTGGGTGCTGCCAAAGCTCCATGGCCAGTCCCAAGATGGCCTCAGTCATGGGAAAGACAGCTCCTGGGGAAACATCTTTGTCCAATACATCAGTAAAGGAGTACTTCGCCCATTCTGGACTGGTTCCAATGGCACTTTCATAGATTCTGACATAAGTCAGAGAAAAGCCCCAAAAGACAATGGGCCCATAGTTGGACTCCCAGTTAAATGTGCAAGTCTTGGTCAAAGCCATGGATGATTCTCCTTAAGAGTCATCAGAGGATTCCTCAAAAGTTTGCCACTGTGGACCACCCTAGTGTCCTCAGACAGGGTTATTTCCACAGAAAGCTGGCCTGGTAAAACATTAGCAGCACAGGACTCCTTAGTCGGAGCTCCAAACAGATGCTATGATGGAGGTGGCTCCACTCAAAGGGGTGGTGAGGCAGATGCAGGGGATATCTACAAATGTGGACCAGTCTGGGAGTGACTAGTGTAGACCAAGGGATGGAAGGTCAGGGGAAGAGCCCTATCCCTCCCAACTATAGCCCACTGTTGCCACAGGAGCTCTTGGCAGCATCAACTCAACGTATTTTGTGTCGATGCCTCTCCTCGCCCAAGGACGAGGATGTCGCTAAGCACCGACAGCAGCATCTCCTGGTTGAGTGGGATCAAGAGCGTGAGCATGCCCTGACCTCGACAATGAAGCACTCAAGGTTCCTTATGAGCTGTATACCTGCAGTGTTACACAAGGTGCTTGGGACAATGGTATCTGTTTATCCACGCATCCAGGATACACACATTGGTGGCTCCAAACGTGAAGAACACACGGGCAAAACTGCATATTTTTCTCGGTTTGGAGGGTTAAGTGCAGCATTTTGGTAAGAATTTATCTCCCCCCACCCCGGATTTCTTAACTGCTGCATTGTTGGCAATGCCAGCACATGAAGTGGAAATGTGGTGTGGAAGAATATTAACTCCTTGACTGGCTACAGCTCATAACAGCTTCTAAAGTACAAGATGCAAGCTACTGTCATGCACTTGGATCATGGACAACAGTGATCCAACAGATAGTTGCATTTTCATAATTTCTTCCATACCTGACATTTTCCAGTTTCCAAGTCACATATCTCGCTGTGGTTGTTACACTGACATAACACACAGGGAGCAATTGGTGGCTGGGGTCCTCGAACATGCAGTCCTGTCAGATTCTGCCTGTAGTAACCGGGTGCACACTCCTAAAACAGGAAATGACACATGAACAAGTTCAAAAGGATCCATAAAGGTGCAGTCTTTGAAGTGAAGGTGGCAGGAAACATCACTGAACAGCTTTAATAAGGACCAATACAGTAATAAGATTTTCTGTGGCAGATTTAATAAAAGGACTGATACATTTATATGACCATCAGCAATGTACCTGACATGAAAGTCCTGCATATCCTGGGGGACAGTCACACATCTCGATGAGGCATGCCACTTCCCTTCCAGCATGCCTTTCCTCAGCCTCAACAGCAACCTCCATCGATATATTGGAGATTCTGGAAATAAAAAGAGCATAACAGACATTCCCAGTTTCTTTATTCATGACTTCTTGCTCTGCAATCTGGTTTAGAGCTTGTGAGTTGGTTCCAGCAGCAGCTTAGGAGACTTAGGTTTAGGACCCCTCTTGGGAAATTCCCTCCATGGAGTGGTGATCTAGTTTAACTCTGGCTGACATGGCTTTGCACTTGTTGCTATACAGCACCCCCCTGACGGGTGGCTAATAAGTGGTGTTTCAATCACAGAACTGAAGCGGGACTTCAGCCCCTGAGTTGGCTACTTGTCCATGGCCCTAAAGCTATGGTGTATATAAACCATATGGTTGTTTATTAGTGGTTTTTATCACCAATGTTCCTTTTTTGGCAAGTCTCATCTGATACAATATTTATAAATATAAAATGTGTTCTCTTACAAGCTCATTTTGGGAAAGACAGTCTTCTGCCCCACCTGAATCATCAGGTCTTTGTATTCTACTAAAGTACTGCCTCCATTTGTACATTAAAGTATTTCCTCAGAGAACAAGAACTAATTTCAAATGTTAAGATTGTCAGTTATCTTAAATCAGTACCTAAAGTGATTCAAATTGGAACGAAAATAGTTATTGTCAAACCATTATCAAATGTGATTCCTACTTGGACTGATACAGCTGTGAGATCCCTACAGTCACTGTTCCTAAACTGATTACTTTCATAACTATTAAAGAGCTACTGACGCCTCAAAGAAAACTTTAAAAAGCATAATAAATCAGGTACAATTCTGCCTGTATTCCATTTATATTTTATATATTTCTCCTCCCCATTGTTTATTACTAAGGAAATATGCATGACTATATGATCTTTATCCCTCAGAGTTTCTTTAGAGTCTATCTGCCTCTACAGCTTGCTCCCAACTTCAAGTCATGATTCTCTGTTGTGACATCACAGTCTGTTGCCATGGGAGAAATTGTGATGTCACAAGCAGTGCTCTGTGACTTCAGGTAAGGAGGAAGCAGCAGGAATAGACAAACTCTTCAGGAGCAAAGAGCCTGCTTTCATACAGATGACCTCAATAATAAATAATGGGGAGGAGAAATACAGCACTAATGGGAACTACAAACTGGACTGTGTCTAAATATTAGGTTTTATTAAGGTTGTCCTGAATGTGTCACCAGCTCTTTAAGGTCTTGGGGCAAGTCCTAGTTGATGTCTTTGTATGAGACACTGGTGAAGGGATTCAGGGAAAGATCAGCCTCTTTACAGATGAGCAATAATCTGCAGTAGAGTGGATGATTAGGAGGGTGAAAGAGCAATGAAGGAGGCTCTGGGAAAGCTGGAAAAGAAGATCCAAGATCTAGTAGCTGAAATTTCATGCAGGAAAGTGCAAGGTCATGCAGAGTGAGGCCAGGAACCTGAGAGAGGAGTACAGGATGGGTGTGTGGAACTGGAAATGACAATGGAGGAAAGGGACCTTGGGATGATAGCTGCAGATATTCTGAAACAATTAGTACAGTGGAACACAGCAAAGCAGTGAGGAACCAAACAGAATGTATTTATTTGAAAATTGGCAACCCAGAAGGCGCACTGAACGGAGGCTCATTTCCAGGCATGGCCCATGGGAAGGCAGAACAGGAAAGAACAGTAATACAGCAGTACTTGATGAAAGGAGAGAAGCTGGACCAGGTTCTCAAGGGGTGAGGATGGGGGCATTTCAGAACAGAAATGGGACCTCAGCAGAGGCTTAGGGCAAGGGAAGATGGAGCAAGCCTAAGAGAGGAAGACAGAGAATTCCAGAGAGAAGGCAGCTGTACTGAGAAAGCAGACTGACCAGTTGAGGTACAGCAATGGGGGACATTAAAGGAAGAAGTGTTAGACATGTAGAGGGAGCCGGGGGGGGGGGGGCGGAAGAAGGATAGATATGCAAGAAGGAAGGGATGCAAACTTGCAAGTCCGCAATCTGAGTCTGGGAACAAGTTACAGTGTCAGTCGGACTGCTTTTCTCCTTTGGTGTGGAGGAGGTGTGCTGGCTCCACCACTTGACTGCTACCTAGAGAAGGCTGGGTGGCAGCATGGCTGAATCAGCTTTCGGTAAGGGAGGACACAGCTGACGAAGATGTGTGCCATATGTGTCATCCAGGATCACGTCCTAGGAGGAGGGAAGCAAAGGAAGGAAAAAACAGTGCTGGTTGGGCAAATGAAACTCTGCCTGCCCCCATGGCCATCTCAGGCTCCCTCTCCTGACCACCGAGGATACTCTGAGGCTTCACCTCCACCATGGGTGGCTGCATTACATGGGGGAGGAACCTGCCAAGGAGCTGAAGGCACACCCTACCTCTGGTGCCAAGCCAAGGGGGCAATGCAGCTTTATGTTGGGTGTGGCACATTGAGTGCCAGTGGATCAGGTAAGAGGAGACTCGGGGGATGGGAGGTCATGCTGGCAGGAGAAAGTCCTAGCCAGATGGCCATAGGGTGGGACATAAACAGAGAAAAAAAAACATACACTTCAGAGGACAGGACGGAGAGTGGTGACATGACAGACATACAAGGTTCTACATGGAGCAAACCGGGTGGACAACAGAGAATCGTTTATATTGAGTGCGAACACAGGCACAAGTGGGAGCTCCATTAAATTGGTAGGTGGGAGATTTAAACAAGATGTCCAGAGGTATTTCTAACCTGCCAAGGAAGGTGGTCCATGCAAAAGCAACAGGAGGATTTAAGAGAGGGTGGGATAAGCTGCTGTGATATGAAGCTGCTAAGGGTGGGTGTGGAGGAGGGTATAAGGAAAGGTGGAGTGAGTGACTGCTAAGGTACTCACAACATAGCACAGGTAAACTAGATGGGTCATGAGGCCTTTTTCTGCCATCATTGAATAAGTTTCTACGTAAATATTACCTCCCAGAAAAGTTATTTTATTTCCCTAAGCATTATTCTGGGGTTTCACAATGTGTTTCAGCTTCTCCATGTGACAAATGTCATTCACTGCACCCTGCCAACTCATTTTCAGTGAGGTCCTACTTCTACCAAATTTTGCTTCTGGGTGGATGGAAGCACAAATCGGATCAAATTACTTGCTTAAGGTCACTTAGCAGTCAGTGGGTGTGGTAGCATTTAAACCTGGGATCTCCTGGGTCACAGCTCTGTACTCTAACCACTGATCTCACTGCCTTCACTGTCATACCATTTCAGCCAGGCATGAAACAAGCAGATAAACCCCCACTGTAGCCTTTTCACGCCGGAACCTCAATACATTCACAAAGGCAGCACAATCTGCCAACCTGGAGGAATCAACAGTAGGTTTCCAACTGTTTCATGGCAGAATTTGAGATTTCAGGTGGCATGCGTACCTCCAGCTCTAGGGTGCTCTATATGACACGCTTTGCTGGCTAACCATATATGTCAGCACATAAGTGTACATTTTTAACTGAAGCTCACAGCTGTCATTTTAATTATTTTCTACTTGCTGCATTCTGTGCGTATGTCTATATTATGTTACACATAAAGGACATCTTAACCCTTATTTTTACAGGCAACAATAGTAATAATGGACTCCATACCTCCTTTAAGAAGTATCTCATTAAACCATGCAGCACCTTACTTCCAAATATGTTTAATGCAGTTTCATAGGGTTTGAAAGTTGTAACCAAAACTCCACTCCTTTTAAAAACCAGCACCCAGATTTTTCCCTAAGATGGTGTGGACGTCATATGCAATGACATAACTGAAGCCAGACAGACGGCCAGCACATACAAAAGTCCAATGTGGACTCTAGTTATGTTAGTATTTGACTTCTGTAATACGTGTTGTATTACAAAGTCTAATACAAGTATATATCATCAGTTAGTAGGCCAGTGTGCATTACATGGGCCAAATACTAACACAGTTGTAGAATCCTAGTCAGACTTCTGTATGTGCCAGCCAGCAGTCTCCCTTTAATAACGTCGCTGCGTGTGATGTCCACGCCCATCTTAGGCACAGACCTCGGCAACAGTTTTTAAAAGGAATGGAGTTTTTGTTTACAATATTCAAACCTTATTAAACTGCATTACACGTAATATTTGGAGGAGTGACATGGTTTAAAGCAGCTGTGCAACAAAAACTGGCCAAAAATGTTGACCCAACCATTTTTCACTATAGAAGGTTTCAGACATCTTCCAGTTTTACGTGGTGGTAAAATGTTCTAGTGTTCGTGGTAAAATCGTCTAGTTCCACCAAAATTTGTGTTTTAATTTATTTTTTTCTCAAGAAAAAACAGATGGGTGCCATATTTGGTTTAAAAATACTGTAGCACTATAGACCTGGCAAGGGTTAGGATTGAGAAAATAATAAAAACTCATGGTGTACAGCATAGGAGATACCTAGAAAAACAGGTTACTCACCTGTAATAGTAGTTCTAGGAGTGGTACATGTCATCCACACTTCATGGCAGGTACCTTGTTGCTTTAAGAAGTGCCGGAAAGACGTCAAGCTGGCTCCTCCCACCCACCCGGGTGGTATAGTCCTCGGCTCCACCCCATGATGCCAGATCTTAGCCCACTGGAAGCCAGGTTTGTGCATCAAAGCCGGGGAGGTCAGTGTGGATGAACAACATATACCTCTCCTAGAACTACTGTTACAGGTGAGTAACCTGTTGTTCTAGGATCATGGATATGTTGTTTCATCCACACTTCATGGCAGACTCCTAGCAGTTCTCCGGGAGGAGGGAGGCAAGATGCACACCCCCTACTTAGGGAAGAGGGACTGGAGAATTGAGGTTCCAAAACCCAGGTCGCACCAGGAGACGAGCATCTTGTTGCTCAGTGTGCCTTCCTGGTGAAACATTTCACTAAATAAATAAAAAAACAATATCCCGGCGTGACTCAAGGTTGAAGTGGTAATGGGAAATGAAGGTGTGTGCTGACTTCCAGGTAGCAGCCCTGCAGATTTTCTGGATAAGGACGTCCCTAGAAGCAGCCACAGATGCAGCGGTATGGTGGGTGGAATGAGACTTAAGCCCTGCTGGAGGCTTCCTACCCACCAACCTATGGCAGAGGTCAATGCAAGATGTAATCCATCAACTATTGTTCCCTTGGCTGCAGGTCTGCCAGGTGCGGCTTCAGCATAGGTGACAAACAGCTGGTGAACCTCTCCCTGAACTTCCGCCGTTCACTCTTTGTAGTAGGCGAGCATTCGGCTCAGGTCCAAAGCATGGAGCCTGTACTCAGCCTTCGAGGTGTGACTGGGATAGAACACCAGCAGAGTAATCACCTGGTTAAGGTGAAACTCCAACACCACCTTTGGAAGGAATTTCAGGTGGGGGCGCAGGACAACCTTGTTCCTGTGGAAAACCAGGTAAGGCGACTCAATGTAGAGCACCTGTAACTCCCCAGTCCTTCTGGCTGGCATGATAGCCACCAAGAAGGTGGTTTTCCACAACAAATGTGACATGTCACACTTGTGCACAGGTTCGAATGGCTTGCCCATGAGCTTTGTCAAGACTAGCAGTAGATCCCATGGAGGTGGAGGTTCACGCACCGGAAGAGAGATGTGATCTAGGCCTTTGAAGAAGTGCCAGATCACCTTCTCCTGTGCCACCAACCACTGACTGGCCTGGTAAGCAGAGATTGCTGCCAGGTGCACCTTTAGGGTTGTCGACCATAGTCTCTGCTGGGAGAGGGACCACAGATAATCCAAAATGCTAGCCACTGGGCAGAACGAGGGATCCAATCCTTTGCCCTGACACCAGATGGAGAATCTTTCCCATTTAAAGGCATAGCATTTTCTGGTCAATTCCTTATGGGACGCCTCAACAATGTTGAGGATCTCACAGGAGAGACCCAAGGCCCGGAACTGTAGCTACTCAGGAACCAGGCTGTCAGGTGCAGGGATTGAAGGTCTGGGTGGAATACCTTCCCCTGGTTGACTGAGAGCAGGTCTGGGCATGCTGGAAGCCACCTCAGGAGCCTGGAGCTGAGGCTGAGGAGATCTGGATACCAAAACTGATGGGGCCAGTATGGGGCCACCAGGATTACCTGTGCCTTGTCCCTCCTGATCTTGATGAGCACTTTGTGAATCAAGGGGAGTTGGGGAAGGCATAGAAGAGGCCTGGGGTCCAAGGCCTCAAGAAGGCATCCCCCTGCAGCGAACCCTGTTGAGGGAAGCAGTCATGATACAGCCTCAGCTTCGCATTCTCTCTGGAGGCAAACAGGTTCACCTCAGGGGTGCCCCAGTGGGAGAACAGATCTTGTACTACCTCCTGGTGGAGAGACCACTCATGAGATGCTCCGCTCAACTGACTGAAGGCATCGGCCAGCTGATTCGAGGCTCCTGCCACATGGACGGCCAGGAGATCCGCCTCCAGGCTGAACACAAGTGACCAAATGCAGAGAGCTTCCTTGAGGGTGGTAAGGCGCACGTCCCACCCTGCCTGTTGAGATAGCACATGGTCATAGTGTTGTCTGTCTGCACTTGAACCACTTGAACTAGGACAAACTGAGCGAATGCGGTTAGGGCTAGTTGAACCGCTCGAAGCTCCAGCAGGTTGATGTGGCATCAGGACTCCCGAGGGGACCAGAGTCCATGGGCTCTGTGCTCCCCCAGATGGGAACCCCAACCCATCAGAGAGGCATCAGTCATCAGGATGACTATCAGCTCAGGGCAGACAAATGGGAGCCCTTCCTGCTGGTGGGACGGGACGAGCCACCATTGAAGGCCGTCCCACATCCACTGGGTCACTGAGACCACTGGCTGGCCAGTTCCCACTGAAGGGAATGCATGTGCTAGTGGGCCCATTGGACCCCGATGGTGCAGGCCACCATATAGCCCAGAAGATGCAGGAAGCCCCCGGCAGGGCGCTTTTTTCCCAACCAGAAATGAATGGGCAAAGGAGGACAGAACCTCCGCCCTGTCCACTGGGAGCCAAACTCTGGCACGGCAGGAGTCGAGCTCAGCCAGTCATCCAGGTAAGGGTACACCCGGACCACTCAGCACCTCAGGTATGCCACCATCACTGCCGTGCATTTGGTGAAGACCCTGGGGGCAGAAGATAGGCCAAAGGGCATGGTTTAGAACTCATAAAGGGTTCCCTTGGCTCTGAAGTGGAGCAACCGACAATGGGACGGACGGATCGGGACATGAAAGAACGCATCCTGAAGATCTAGGGAGCAGAACCACATTCCTTGCTCCAGGGATAGTATGATCCAAGTTAGAGTTACCATCCAAAAGGTGCAAGATCTGAGGAACTTGTTCAGGTCATGCAGATCTAGAATGGGGCACCATCCCTCCATCTGCTTCGGCACCAGGAAGTACCTGGGGTCGAACCCTGGGTCTGAAGGCGGGTCCGCTACTGGGCGCACCACCTCCTTGAGGAGGAACTGAGCCAAGTCATCTCTGAGAGCCAACTGAGAAGCTGAGGACACCAAATCCCCCCATGGGGCACAGGCTCGATAAGGATGGGCCTGCTCGAATTCCAGAGGCAGGCCTTGACCTACCACTTCTAGAACCCAACAGTCCATGGTGATAGCGGACCAGGCAGAAATGAAGTTGCTGTGCTAGCCCCCCATAGGAGGTCCCAGGGGAGGTGTGACGGGATTGAGGGAGGCACCCCCAAACCCATCACTGGGCAGGCTTGGAGGAGGGTCCGGCGGAGGGGCCGCTGGGACCCTTCCCCCCCAGGCTTCCTAAACGAGGAGGCCATGGACTTGGCCCAAGGACACCAAGTTTGAACCTGCTGGCCCTACTGCTGGTGCTGCTGCTGTGCCAGTCTGGCCGCAGGAGTGGACAAGCGAAGGGGCTTGCAGTTTTGACGCTTTGAACCCTTGTCCTTTTGGGCAGATGTGGTGGAGTCCAAGGTGGCACTGGAGGTGACCATCCACGCCAAGCCTGAACAGGTCAGTGCCCAAGAAGGGAACATCTGCCAGCTTATGCTGCATATCCGCCGAAAAGGTCGAGATGCATAGCCAAGCCCTGTGGCATATGGCCACTGTGGCCACTACTGAACAGGCACAAGAATCGCCAATATCCAGAGCCATCTGGAGTTGCTGCTTTGCCACCACCCTACCCTGGTCCTGGACCTGCTTGACCATGGTCTGGAGGTCAGCTGGGAGATGAGGAATTACCTCATCCAGGGAGACCAAGAGGGCATGGGAAAAATGTGCCATGATAACAGCTGAACTGGCCTGACGAAGGCTGAGCGAGGAAGCTGTGTACACCTTCTTCCCAGAATGGTCCATTTGTTTGGATTCCCTGTCCATGGGTCTGTCTGCATCCCCTTTGTTACCCGAGTGCCAAAACACGGGGTTAGCCACCAACCCTGCAGGCACCGTGTACTTGCCGGCCATGCGGGCAGAAGGCGCAGGACAAGATGCCGGACGCTGCCACAGCTCCAAAGCTGGACCCACAATGGCCTCAGCCACTGGGAAGGCCTCCACAGGAATGTCACCTTTATCCAGAATCTCTGCAAGGGGATATGTAGCCTGTTTCTACACAGGCTCAAGCTCCATTCCTGTGGATTTGGAAATGAGCCGACAAATACCCATCAGTAAGGAAGGGCCCTCGTCGACACAGAGACGTCCCAAGGACTCGATGTCCACCGGATGGGAGACCACAGAGGAATCCTCTGACTCTGAAAAGTCCTCATAAAGCAGGCACCCACCCATGTCATTCTCCACCCGCCTTGGGCGGTCGGGAGTGAGACTGACTGACAATCGATGGGGCAGGCCTTGGGCTGACTGAGAATCTTTGGTCAGAGCCCCAGACTTCGGTTGCTCGGTCAGCAGCTCCACCCAAATTGGTGGAGTAGCCGGCTTCGGTTGAGCCGGCAGGGCCTGAACTGTCACCTCAGTGACGGCAGCCATGGCCGAAGTCGGTCTTTCTGGCGAAAGCCACTTAATGGGCAGAGTCGAAACTGGGAGCGGTTTGGACTGGATAAGACCAACCGCTGCCACATGAGGTCTTCATAGTATTGATGCAACTTGTGCCAAAGCCTCTTCTACCTTGAGGAGGACAAAGACGAAGTGCGGCAGCACCGCTTACTATGACAGTGGGAACGAGATCACCGGTGGGAATGAGTCTTGACCGACATTGAAGATGAGGAGCGGGACTGAGACATCGACTGTTGGTGGGCCGAGCAGGGACCTCGACAGGAGTTGGGGAAACCCTTTCTTCCTGGTCCAGTTCCTTGGTGGACAGGTCCTGGTAAGCAGGCTGAGCCGACCCATCAGAGTGCACTGGGAGCGCCGGTGTCTGAAAAAAAGAATCATCGGCCAGATCAGGTGACAACCCACCGAGAAAGATCTCGGCCATGTCAACAGGTGTCTCAGCTGACTGCTCTGACAGGGGTACCGTGAAACCAGTGGCCTTGGCTGCAAACTCGACCGAAGTTGAGACAGGAGATTCCTGTTAGTGGGACCGCTCTCAGTCCCAAGAATGTCGACGTGTTGACTTTTCTTTGTCCTTTTTTGACTCCTTCTTGGAGTGCGAAACATGCGACCCCAAAGGGCCCTCTCTCTTGGTAGAGAGAGACTGACGCAACTCCTTGAAGGAAGGCGAATAGGAGGATCCCAGATGCAGTGGAATGGAGGCCAAAGCCAAAGAGGAGCTAACTGCAGCCTGAGCCGCCTCCTTCTCCTCGAAGGCCTTGAGCTGTTCTAACTGCTCAGTGGACCCCACAGCCGCGGAGACCACCCAACAGGCATCCTTCGATTTGACCAGTGGGTAACGCTTCTCTGCAGTCGCCCCAACTGAAGTTGGGCAGCACAATCTTCAAGCATGTTCGGAGAAAAGGACAGATAATGATTGCAGGCCTGAGGATCGTGGTCCAGTCCCAGGAAGTACACTCACATGGTGTGAGGATCCATGTGAGACATCTTCTGCCCAGAGGGGCACTGGCGAAACCCGGGGGCTGACTTTTCCTCCATCGCAGAAGCGAGGGAAGAAGATGAAGACTGAACTTGAGAGAGTTTTAGAATCAGTTCTGGAAGCAAATACAAAGATTCAAGAGCCAGGGCCTACTACATGCAAGAGCACTAAGGAGGGAACCTGAACCTTCCAGCAGCAAGGAAGATCTGGTATCATGGGGTAGGAGGAGCCAGCTTGAAGACTTTCCGGCATATCTTAAAGTGGCAAAGTACCTGCCAAGAAGTGTGGATAGAACAACATAGACATTATCCTAGAAATGAGGATTACTCCCCTGTAACCACAGTTCTCGGAGACAAATATGGTGCACATCCACACTGTGTCTTCCTTTCCCTACAAGGTCAGCCAGAATATCTTCAAGCTAAGCTCCTACTACCTACTTGGGTGATATCCTCCTCGGCTTTGCCCCATGATGTCAGATCTTGCATGCTGGAAGCAGGGATCGATGTGCCACTTGCCAGGGGAGGTCAGACTGGTCATCTGGATATGCACCATAAAGCACTCCTAGAACTACGATTACTGGTGAATAACCCTTAATTCTAGAGATGTGGATATGGTGCATTTTTACATTGTGGCAGACTACTAGCAGTTATCTAGAAGGAGGGGCAAGGTGCACACCACTATGTAGGAAACAGGGAGCAGAAAACTGAGGCCCCAAAACCAGCATCTCGGCATGACTCAAGGTTGATGTGGTAGTGGAAATGAAGGTGTATGCTAACTTCCAGGTAGCAGCCCTGCAGATCTCCTGGAGAGGGACATCCCTGGAAGCAGCCACCAAGGAGTGGTGTCTGGCGGAATGAGCCCTAAGTCCTACGGGAGGCTTCCTACCAGCCAACCTATAACAGAGGTCAATGTAGGATACAATCCACCTGTCAATCATCTGCTTAGCGGGCAATCTTCCAGGTGTAGCTTCAGCATAGGTGACAAGGAGCTGGCAAACCTCTCCCCGAACTCTAGCCGTGCACTCCATATAGTAAAATCGAGCGCTCACCTCAGGTCCAATGTGTGAAGCCTGTGCTCGGCCACCAAGGCTGGATTGGTGAAATATACTGGGAGATTGATCACCTGGTTAACAACCTTCAGGAGGAACATAAAGTTGGGGCTGAGGACAATCTTCTCCCTGTGGAACACCAAGTAAGGAGATTCCACCGAGAGCACCTGGAGCTCCCTGATCCTTCTGGCAGAGGTGACAACCACCAAGAAGGTGGTCTTTCATGACAGGTGAGAGATATCACACCTCTGTACTGGTTCAAATGGCTTGCCCATGAGCACTGCCAGTAATAACAAGTCCCAATGTTGTAGTGGTTCACGCATCAGCGGGTACAGGTGTCAAGGCCCTTAAAGAAGCACTCAACAACCATTTCCTTTGCCACCATCAGCATACCAGCCGGTGTCTGGCATGCCAAAATGGCTGCCAGGTGCACCCTGAAGATCATCTACCTCAGGCCTAAATGACAGAGGGACCATAGGTAGTCCAGGATGCTAGCCACAGGGCTGGACAGGGGGTCTAGCTTCCTGCCCTGGCACCAAATGGAAAAGCACTTCCATCTGAAGGCATAGCACTGGCGGTTTGACTCCTTCCGAGAGGCTTCTACAACGTGGAGAATCTCATCGGAGAGCATAAAAGCCTGGAACTCTAGTCACTCAAGAACCAGGCGGTCAGGTGCAGGGACTGAAGGCCCAGGTGCAAGACCTTCCCCTGATGGCAAGAGAGCAGATCTGGGCAGAGAGGAAAGTGCAATGGAGGCCTGCTGTCGAGGCTGAGGACATCTGTGTATCAAAACTGGCATGACCAGTCTGGGGCTACCAGGACCATCTGCGCCTTGTCCCTCCACACCCTGAACATCTTGTGGATCAGGGGAAAGGGAGAGAAGGTGTAAAGGAAGCCTGGGCTCCAGGGTCTCACAAAGGCATCCCCCATCAGTGTCCCACACTGAGGGGTCCTCAAGTAGAAAACTGCACCATTCGCCAGTAAATGCACAAATACAAAAGCTTTATTGCAGCAACATACTGTGCCATAAAAAGGGGTACTCACACCAAACAGTGAGCGGGTGGGCAGAGACCAACCTCAGCTTTGCATTCTCCCAGGAGGTGAATAGATCGAGAAGGGGGGAGTGCCCCTCTGGGTGAACTGGTGATCCACCACCTCCTGATAAAGACTGGTTGGACACCCTGGCTACATGAATCGGCACAAGATCGGCACCCAAGCTGCACACAAGGGTCCAGCTGCAGAGGGCTTCCTGACTCAATCAGAGGGAATGCATTCTGCCCTGCTTGTTGAGGTAGTACATGGTAATGGTGCTGTCCATCTGGAGCTGATCAACCTGACCCCAGACTAAGGCAGCAAACGCTGTTAGAGTAAAACACACTACATGGAGCTTCATCAGGCTGATGTGACACTGGCACTCCTTGGGGGTTCAGAGACTGTGCATACTGTGGTCCCCTAAGTGGGCTCACCATCCCACCAGAGATGTGTCAGTCATGAGGTGACCGTGGGCTCTGGGCAGACAAATGGGACTCCCTTCTCTAGGTGTTTCCAGGATGAGCCACCACTAAATAGCATCCCACATTGGCTGCGTCACCATGTCTGGCTGGTCCAGGCGACCAAGGTGCTCAGACCACTGGTGGGCCAGCTCCCATTGCAGGATGTGCATTCGCCAATGGGCCCACCACACCGGACCATGATAGTACAGGATGCCATGTACCTCAGCAGCAGCAAGAAGTCCCGGGCAGAGTGTGAGCACCCCACCTAAAATGATTGGGCAAAGGAGGTAAGATCCAGAGCCCGGTTTGCTGGGAGTTGGGACATGGCCCAAAGAGAGTCAAGCTCTGCCCCAATGAAGTGGATGACCTGTAAGGGGTGGAATTCCAACTTGGCTGGGATGATGGTAAGACCCAAGGCCCAGCAAGTCTGGAGGGCCAGGTCCCTGAACTGCTCCACTGCCTCCTGGGATGAGCCAGCAATCAGCCAGTCGTCCAGGAACAGGTAGACTCAGACACCATGGTGCCTCAGGAATGCTGCCACCACCGGGATGCACTTGGTGAAGAACTTGGGGGCTGAGCCGAGACCAAAAGCCATGACGAGGATCTCATAGAGCAACCTGTCTGCATGGAACTGAAGGAACCGCCAGTGGGATGGATAGACTGGAATGTGAAAGAAGCCATCCTGGAGGTCCAGGGAGCAGAACCACATGCACAGCTCCAGAGATGGAATTATCTGATTCAGTGTGACCACCGAGAACTTGCACCTCCTCAAGAACGGATTCAGACTGTGAAGATCCAGTACAGGGTACCCCGGCCCCATCCATTTGGGGACCAGGAAGTACCTTGACACAAAGCCCTAACTGGACATGGCATCCGGAACACAAGCTACTGCTCCTTTCTCTAGCAGCCGAGCACTGTCCTCCCTGAGGGAGGACAAAATGTCTACCACAGACTCCTGTGGGGCATAAGCTCAGTAAGGCAGGAGCATCTCAAAATTCAGAAGCAGACCCCAGCCCACCACATCTACCACCCACTTGTCTGCAGTGATAATGGGCCAGGCACACCAGAAACGAAGAAGCTCCCCCCCCCCCAGGAAGTTGAGGTTGGGACAACGAGCAGGAGGGAGACCCCACCGACCCATCACTGTGCAGACCTGGCGGAGGCTCTGGTGCCAGCTGCCAGAGGAGCACTGCCACCCCAGTCTCCACGCTTCTTGGAGCCTGAGGTGGCAGGCTTGGATTTAGCCCATCAAAACCGAGATTTCCCTAACTGGGGCTGCTGCTGCCTGGACTGCTGTAGTGGAAAGGTCCAAAACTGAAAGGGCTGTTTCCTTGGTTTCTGGCCCTTGAGATCCTTCTGAGAAGATAAAACTGAATCCAGGGTGGCATGGGACTTCTCCATCCTGATGAGGTGTCCATCTACCCCCAGCTGAAATAGGTCGGTACCTAAGAGGGAAACATCCACCAGCTTATGTTGGGTATCTGCCGTAAAGGTGGAAATTCTCAACCAAGCCCTACATTACCAGTGACTGCTGCAGCCACTTACCGATCACATGAGTTACCAATGTCCAAAGCCATCTGAAGCTGGTGTTTGGCAACAGAGCAGCCCCGGTCTTGAACCATCTTGACTGCTGACCGGTCTTGAACCATCTTGACTGCTGACTAAGTCCACAGGAAGGTGGGGAAGGACATGGTCCAGAAACCCATGAGGTTGTGACCAAAACTGGCCATCATGATGGCAGAGCTCACCTGCTGGAGACCTAGGATGGAAGAAACCAACTTTTTTTTAGCTGCATAATCCAGCTTCTTGGACTCTCTGTTGGGAGGCTTTTCAATATCCCTAACAGTGCCCATCCTGCAGAAGACCGAATCCGCTACCAACCCCTCAGTTGAGGGGTGATCAAAGAACCTGGGAAGAGACCCAGTGCTTACCAATGTACTTGTAGACCAGATGGGTGAAGGGTGCCAGGCATGAAGATGGATGCTTCCAAAGCTCCAAGGTGGGGCCTAGAATGGCTTCTGCTACCGGAAAGACACCCCCGGGAGTCATCCTTGTCAAGTATCTCCATGAGGGGGTACTTGACCCACTTCTGGATCAGCTCCAGGGGAATCTCCATTGATTCAGAGATGAGATGGAGCAAGGCCCCAAAGGAGACTGGCTCATTCTCAGTGGTGAGATTTTGGTCAACTCACAACTGAAGCCTGGGGTCTGAGAGGAATGCATGGAGGACCCCTCGGAGTCCAATGACTCCTCAAACATCACCTTCGACCCTCACTCCACATGGACCACCCGGGACTCGTCCGAGTGGGTGATCTTAACAGACAGCTATTCGGGGAGACCAGAGGCAGGGTCAGCAGCCTTGGACAGGGTCCTGTGCAAGGGCTGCTTAGGCAGGGGTTCCAGAAAGATCAGCAGGGAAAGCTGTCACTGGCTCAGCTGACTGAAGCAAGACCAAAGCAGGCCACGGCCAGACACCAAGGAAGTGTTTGAGGCATTGGTTGACCATGGTCGAGGATCCAGTGCTGCCACATAAGCTCCTCGTAGTGCTGCTGCAACTTGCAGTGGAGCCTCTCATCCTCCGAAGATAAGGAGGAAGAGGAACATCAATGGCACTTCATAGTCAAAGGTCAAGAGCGGGAGCAACAAGATTCACTAGACCATGATCTTGAGTGGGACCGGGTCCTCGACCTGGACCTCAACTGATGATGAGCACATTGCTGGCAAGGAGATGTGGAGGTAGGAGCCGTGTACTTGGCACAGACTGGGTGCTCCTCCATCCTGGAGGGGTTGATCTCCTGGGGAGAGAAAGACAGCCTGACTGGCTGGTTTATCCAGCCCTTGTTGGGAGAGAACCAAAAGGACCAGAGTCCTAGAGAGTGAGTCATCCTCATCCTCTTCTGACTATGGGTTGACTGGGTCAAGAAAAATCTCAACCGGCAGGTCAGCACCCATCTCAGCCATCAAGCTTGACTGGGGCACCATGGAGTTAGTGGCCTGTCAAGATACCACAAAAGGATTGTCAGAAGCCAACTGCTCAACAGCCAGGGGTGGGATAAACAAGCCTATTCCCTGTCCCATGACCTGCATTGGGTCCAACTTGGACTTTTTAGATTTATCCCCTTGAGAAGGGCCCTCCCTGAGGGACTGAAGGAACCGACATGTCCTGGAAAGCACCTGTGAATGAGACCCTGATGCTGGCAACCACCAGCAGCAATGCGGAAGCTGAGGAATGGACAGCTGCAGCCTGCGATGTTACCTCTTTAAGCGAAGCAAACTGCAACTCAGAGCCCGCCGCCACCTAGACAACCTTGTGGGCATCCCTGAACCAGACCAGCAGATCCTGTTTGTCTGGGCATTCTAGTAAAAGGTAGACACAACAGTCCTCGAGAGAATAGGGCTGCAGGGACTGGCACAGGCCACAGGCCTGTGTGTCATGCTTCGTCCCCAAACAGTACATGCACGAGGCATGTGGGGGTCAGTAAGCAACATCATCTGGTTGCAAGCAGTGCAACCTCTTGAACTCGGGCCTGGTTTTTAGGTTGTTGTGCTCCATGACTGAGCAAAAATCGCTAGAAAAATCGCCTGAAGCCATGGTAGACTTGGGACTACACTGCGCGCAGGAGCTGCAAAGGAAGAGAGCTGACTCTTCTAGCAGAAAGAAAGATCTGACATCACAGGGCACAGCCAAGGAAGATACTACCCAGGTGGATGGGAGGAGCTGAGCTTGAAGATGTTTCAGCTGATTTAAAGGGGAGAAAAGAGGACTGCCATAGTGTGGATAAGTGCACCATATCCATGTCCCTAGAAAAGAAGATTTGGCAGGTATGCTAATATTTTTATTAATTGTAGCAGAAAAGAACAGCTACGAAAGAACTTACTGTAACAGTAGATCTTCAAGGGAATTCCTGTCATCAGGTCGCACCTATGGAACTTAGCATCAGGTGCTAGAATCATATGGAAGCTTTTCTACAGCAGTCTAGTAGGGGCCTCCCACACCGATGTCAGGCTCCAACGTAGCAGCCCTATATAAGTGTGGGTGGACCTGCTTCCTCCTCAGTTCTTTCCCTAGCCAGAGGCCATAGGAGACAGGAGTCCCACCAGGGAACTGAGGAGAGAGAGAAGGCACCCAGCTAGCAAAAAGTCTGGAGCAACAGGACAGCCAAGTTGGAGAGAGAGAGAGATAAAGGGGGATGAAGGGAGGGATGGCGTGACCTGATGACAGTGATTCCCCTGAAGATCTACTGTTATGGTAAGTTCTTACATAACTGTTCTATCTTTTTAAGTGGTATCTCTGTCATCAGGTCATACCTATTGAACAAGTCCCAAGCAGTGATAAGCGCAAGACAGTCTGGGTTGCAGGAGGCCAGAGGCCTAAGAAAGAAGGCCCTGAAGCACAGTTAGTCCAAAGCCTGTCCTTCTTCTGGAGGCAATGTCCAGACTGTAGTGCTTGGTGAATGTGTGGACAGTACTCCAAGTGGCAGCAGCACAAATTTCTGCAGCTGACACATTCCTGAAACAGGCAACATAATTGGCCATGTCTCTAGTTCTTTACCAAACTTCCTATAACAAAAAGTAATACAGCTGGCCAACCATTTGGCAAAGCACTGTTTAGATACTGGAGTGCCCTCTTTGCCTGGGTGAAAGAAACAACTGAGAGGACTTTCTGCAGTCCTTTGTACAGTGTGTATAGTACCTGCAAATTCTAAGCGCATCCAAAGTATGGAGCAATGCTTCCCCTGGATTGGCATGCTCTGGGAAATAAACAGGAAGGTGGAGAGATTGATTTAAAGTAAACTCATATACCACTTTAGGAAGAAACTTAGGGTTGGTATGCAAAAACATCCTGTGTTTGTGGAAAATCTAATAAGCCTTCTCACGCATGAGAGTTTCTCTGAAATCCTTCAAGCAGAAGTAATAGCAACTAAAAATAATGCTTTCCATGACAGAAAGCGTAGCTCACAAAATGCGGCTGACTCAAAAGGAGGCAAAGTCAGTTTCTCTTGAACAAAATTCAGGTACCAAGCTGGGACTGGATTCCGGATAGTATGCTTCAAGTGTAGAATGCCTCTCAGAAAAGTACGGGGCACATGCAGCTGGGCTACCGTACAGCTACTGATGGGCACATGGAAGGTTGATATAGCAGACAGGTGCACCTTAATATAGGAGTGTTGGATTCCTGCATCAGACAAGGACATGAGATACTACAGAACCTGGTACACCGGACAGGTGAAAGGGTCCAGGTGACAGGAAGCCGCCCACAGAGTAAAGCGCTTACACTTCGAGTAAGTGGCCCTGGTGCAAGGTTTCCTGGCAGCCACCAGGACATCAGCCACTTTCAGAGATACCCTGAATTGGGCAATGGCTACATCTTTAGGAGCCAGGCATGCAGATGGAGGGACATGAGGTCCAGATGGATCAGGATTCCCTGTTCCTCAGTCAACAGGTCTCGACAGAGAAGCAGGGGAACTGGAAGTGCCACAGCCAACTGCTGCAGTAATGGAAACCATATCTGACAAGGCCAGAATGGAGCCACCAGAATTAGGGTTACACCCTCCAACTGTAGCTTGATGAACACCCTTTTGAATCAGAGGAAAGAGTGGGAAGGCATAAAAAAAAAAAAAACTCCCTTTCCAGGAGAGGGACAACACGTCTTGCCAAAAAACCTCCAGACCCTGGATCTAGCAAGCTGTTCTAGAAATTCTAGATCATAACCCTGTTTGGTTATCAGCAGGATCCAAGCATCTGTGGTAATGGTTCGCAACTGGGACAGATAGCAGGAGAAAGGACCTCTGACCACCACCTCCTAGCTTGGAACAAGAGGAGGGGGGGTCTGGCAAGGAGTAAGGCTGAGGCAGAACCAGTAGCTGGGCCACTACTCCTTCCCTGAAGTGCTTAGCAGATGGACCAGTAGTGGAGAAGGGGGCAGGCAAGGCAGAACAGGCCCTGCACTTGCCATGCAGCTTGGCTCTAGAGTCAGACTTGTGAGAGAGACCTTACAAAATGAGGGCCTCAGTCTGATCCTAGGCTGGGTATGATAAAGGGAGTGGACAGACCTAACAGTCCTACCAGAGACCTGTAGGTCATTAATAATATCCTGCACATCAGGACCAAAATGTTAGTGACCCACAAAAAGGACATTCAACAACTTTTGCTGGACATCAGCAGTGAAGTCAGAGACTCTAAGCCAGGACTGCCTTCAAAGGCAAATGCCAGTGGCAGCTGCCCTCCCTATAGCATCTGCTATATCATAGGTGGCTCTGAGGAGATGCTTACTAACATCTTCTGAGGCCTGGAGAATTTTGAAAAGCTCCTGTCTCTGGGAACCCTCAGGAAGAGCCTGAGCAGCAGCCTTTCCCTTCCTCCAAGTACTTGATCATATGAGACAAGTAGTTGGCAATTCTAAGGCCTAAAGAGGCTGAAGCAAAGTCCTCTTGCCCCAAAGGTCAATCCTCAGATTCCCGATCGGGGGGGGGGGGGGCTAAGGTGCCTGGGTGATTTGGATCTGTCATGAGCTGCTTGATTACCGACAAGTCAGTTTCTGGCTGGGCTGCATGGAAACGCAAGTACCAAGCTGGGCCTATGCCAGGCAGCACTGGCAGCATCCTTCAGTGCTGGAAGCAGAGGAGGAATAAGTTTGGGTGGAGATTCCAGGTTCCTCCTTGTGATCTCCTCCTCCTCCTCAGTCTGGAACCCCATAGTGGAGGAGCACCGTTTCATAATATTAAACAAGGAGGGGTCCTCCGTGGGGGGGGCACTGGGGTGTGTTTGACAGAGTCCTCACTCCTCAGGAGACAGTACACCTGTCACAGGAGTCAGCCTCTACATCCTCCTCTTCATCAAGGAGGATGAGATCAGGGTGATATTCCTCCTTTACATCAGCCTGTTCTGCAGCAGGGAACGATGGCCAGAGTACTGACAGCTCTCTAGAGGGCACAGGGTGGATAGCCCAAGGTGGCGTCAACATTGAAGCAGTGCCCAACAGCAAGGGCAAAGAAGGCCTTGGCCACGGAACAAACTATGCTGAGGTTATACAAGTAAGAACCACAATGAGGTCAATGGCAGGACAAGGAAGCACCATTGACGCAGGTATCAATGGAGAGGGCAAAGAAACCTGCTCTGAGAAACCATCACTAGCCGCAGTAGAGGTGGTGGGGCCCAGTGCCTGTAGACCTCGCCGTTCAAGAGGTCATGAGGGCAGGGCTGGGGCCAATGACCCAGAAGTAATTAACCCTTCCACAGTCCTAAGAAGGCTGGGAGACTCTCCACCATGGGGGGGGGGGGCGCCCAAAAGGAGCAAAGGCCTGCAGTGAGAGAGTCGTCAAAGCTGAAGCATTCAACGGAGCGATTCCAGAAGAGGAGGAAGAATCCAACAGGGATCGGGATTGCCATTGGGGGAATGGTCCTTAAACTGGTCCTTATCCCAGTGAGAATGTTTCCCTGAGGACTTCTGTCGGGCTTTAGTGGCCTGACAGACAGAAAAGGACACTGGTGACTGGGAAGGGGGGAGCCCCAGAAGACCCCTGCTCTCCACCTGCTGCCTGTTTCTCCATGAGGAACTTCAGTAGGGCTTTCTTGTGGTGCGGCCAGGTAGTGAGTTTGAACTTCAGGCAAAATAAACTCACCGGCAAGAGTGTTGTGACCAGGCCTGAGACAGCAGACATGAAGTACGTGGTTGCTGGTTGAAGAAATCTTGTTTCCGCAGTGGCAGTGACGGGAAAAAGCAGACGAAAGAGCTAGCAACATACAAAAATAAAAGAAATCACTTTAAAATAACGTGATTCAAAGGTTGTCAGAAAAGAAAAGTAAAATTTTGCCAGTCGACTGAGCATGAAGCTCTGCAGAACTGCGTACCAATGAAGCACAGCAGGAAAGAACTGAGGAGGGAGCAGGGCCACCCATGCTCATATAGGGCTGTGATGTCAGAGCCTGACGTCAGCATGGGCAGCCCCTGCTAGACTGCTGTAGAAAAGCTTCCATGTCATCCTAGTGCCTGACAGCTAAGTTCCATAGGTATGACCTAATAGGTTCATAGGTTAATTATGAGCTAGGTAGACAAAATTTGTCCAGAGGTGCTCGTATCACTTCAAAGGACATACCCTATGATTTTATTCTCAAGGTAGTAGTTGTCTAATTTTATTTTAAACTCATTCACTGATCTACTACCTATTATCTCTGGAGGCAGCTTGTTCCACACTGAGACCACTCTCTCAGAATACCACGTTGCTCTTTTGTTGGTATGATTAACACAACCTTTTAGTTGGAGCTCATGGGATCTTGTAGTATATTGAAGTTTTAATTCTAAGCCTACACAGTCTCAGAGATCATCATTATTAAAGACACAGTATACTACGCATAGATCCCACCTCATTCTCTGGTATTCCTGGATGTGCAAGTTTAAACTTTTAAGCCTATCCACACAACACAAACCTCTCATACCTGTTACTGACTTAAGACATTCTGCACTGTACATCTTTCAATTTGTGAATACAGTAAAACCCCGTTTATCTGAATGTCTTGGGAACATAAAAAACATTCAAATAAATGGGGTTTAAGATATGCGAGGTTCAACACTGCTACAGTACTTCAGTGGGTGGTCGGCAAGCAGGTGGTAATGGTTCACTTCCAAATCAGCTACAGTATAACACTAAAATCAAACACATGGAGCGGGACCTGCAGCAAACCTTAACAGCTGTACAGTACTGTATGATGACAATACCACTGCTGCAAGGTGGTTTGCATCCCCCACTCTCCACTTCATTCCCCACTCCTACACCTGCAGAAACAACTGTATGTTCAAACTGTCTGGGGAAGCACAGCAAACAACAAAGGCACCACTTGGCTACAGTGAGTGCAAACAGAAGAGAACTAAAGATGCCACCACCAGACTTCAGGATTCACTTAAATACCTTTTTCGGTGGTGGTGGTAAAAAGACCTGTAGTAACCCCGAATGGTTTAGCCCTCTGGCTTTCTCAAGAGATCAGTCGGGTTGCTAGTTACCTTATTTGTATGTTTTTCATGAATGAGCGGTGCAGCTGTTGGATTGTTTATGAAATGTTAAATGCTGCTACATTAGTACAGGGCAGATAGCAGTTCAGGACGTGAGGCAAGGGGAAATGGGCTGACAGCAATGTGAGTAATTCAGTCTAACCCTCCACATTAATTTTGCATCCCCACATACGTGTTCTGGACTGGGCACCACTCGTATACACAGCGCTGTAGTAACCTGACTTTGACAGAGGAAAGACTCACTGCAGCACATGATCTCTCTTCCAGGCTTGCTTAACAGTCAGCACAGCGCAGTTCATGAGATTGAATGGCGTGGACATTAGCAGGCGCGACGGGTTAACGACAGGTTTTAACAAATGTACGGAGATGGTTAGTCTAATGATGCACTAGACGAAGTGTTAACTACCTGTTTATACCAAGTGCTAATCGCACTTTCACTGTGGCTCAGCTACAGGTAGAAATACAGGTTACTCACCTGTAACAGGAGTTCTAGGAATGGTATATGTTGTTCATCCACACTGTCTGGCAGGTTCCTTGCCGCTTTAAATCTTGCCGGAAGGTCTTCAAGCTGGCTCCTCCCACCCACCCGGGTGGTAAAACTCTCGGCCCCGTCCCCATGACGCCAGATCTGGCCCGCTGGAAGCTCAGGTTGTGCGTCAGCCGGAGGTCGGTGGTCGGTGATGAACAACATACACCATTCCTAGAACTCCTGTTACAGGTGAGTAACCTGTAGCTCTAGGACATGATATGTTGTTCATCCACACTGTCTGGCAGACTCCTAGCAGTTCTCCGGGAGGAGGGAGGCAAGGCACAGACACCCCTACTAGGGAATAAAGACTGAGAACTGAGGCCCCAAAACCAGCATCCCGGCGTGACTCAAGGTCGATGTGGTAATGGGTAATGAAGGGTGTGCTGACTTCCAGGTAGCAGCCCTGCAGATTTCCTGGATAGGGACGCGCCCTGAAGCAGCCACCGATGCAGCAGTATGACGGTAGAATGAGCTCTTATCCCTCTGGGAGGCTCCATGCCCGCCAACTTATAGCAGAGATCTATGCAGGAGGTGACCCACCTGCTTATCGTTCGCTTGGCTGCAGGTCTGCCAGGTGCGGCTTCAGCGTAGGTGACAAACAGCTGGCGAGCCTCTCCCCGAATTTCAGCCGTGCACTCCTTATAATAAGCGAGTGCCCTTCTAGGGTCCAAAGTATGGAGCCTGTATTCGGCCTCCGACGTGTGATTGGGGTAGAACACCGGCAGAGTCAACACCTGGTTAAGGGTGAAACTCCACACCACCTTCGGAAGGAATTTCGAAGTAGGACAACCTTGTCCCTGTGGAAGACCAGGTATGAGATCTGATGCAGACGCCTGGAGTTCTTCCATCCTTCTGGCTGGACGGATAGCCACCAAGAAGGCGTCTTCCACGAAGGTGAGAGAGTTCACACCTGTGCATTGGTTCGAATGACTTGCCCATGAGCTTTGCCAGTACCAGCAGTAAATCCCACGGAGGTGGAGGTTCTCGCACCAGAGGGAAATGTGATCAAGGCCTTGAAAAAGCGCCAGACCACCTCTCCTGTGCTACCGACTGCCCTCTGCCCGCCTCGGTAAGCAGAGATGGCTGCCAGGTGCACCCTTAGGGTCATCGACTCCAAGCCCTTGACTAGAAAGGGACCATAATAGTCCAAGATGCTTGCCAAAGGACAGGAGGAAGGGTCCAAGCCCTTGCTCTGACACCAAATGGAAAATCTCTTCCATTTGAAGGCATAGCATTCCTGTCACTGACTCACGGGACGCCCAACAACATTGAGGACCTCGCCGAAAGACCCAAGGCCTGGAACTCTAGCCCAGGAACCAGGGCCATGTGTAGGGATTGAAGGTCCGATGGAACACCTTCCCTGATTGACTGAGAGCAGGTCCGGGCGAGCTGGAAGCTGCCTCGGGAGCCTGGAGCTGAGGCTGAGGAGATCTGGGTACCAGAACTGGCGGGGCCAGTCTGGGGCTATCAAAATCACCTGCGCCTTGTCCCTCTTTGCTTTGAGAAGCACCTTGTGAATCAAGGGAAATGGGGGAAAGGTGTAGAAGAGGCCCGGGGTCCACAGCCTCGAGAAGGCATCCCCCTGCAGCGAGCCCTGCTGAGGGGGGCCGGCATGAAACAGCCTCAGCCTGCTCTCCCTGGAGGCAAACAGGTCCACCTGAGGTGTGCCCCAGTGGAGAACAGATCTTGTACTACCTGCAGGAGAGACCACTGTGAGATGCAGCCCCTATCCGGCTCAGGGCATCGGCCAGGGTGTTGGAGGCCCTGCCACATGAATGGCTAGGAGATCCGCCCAGGCTGCGCAGAGACGAGTGACCAAATGCGGAGAGCTTCTGCATAGAAGCATGGAATGCGCCCCGCCCTGGCGGTTTAGGTAGTACATGGTCGTGGTATTGTCCGCCTGACCTCGGACCACTTGACCCTGGAGAAACGGAGCAAAGGCGGTGAGAGCGAAGCGGACCGCCGGAGCTCCAGCAGGTTGATGTGGCATCGACTCCTGCGGGACCAGAGGCCGTGGCGCTGGTGTTCCCCAGATGGGCACCCCAACCCATCAGAGAGGCATCGGTCGTTAGAGAGACCGTCGGCTCGGGGCGGACAAACGGGATGCCCTCCTGCAGATGAGATGGAACGTCCACCACCGGAGAGCTCGTTCCACATCTCCTGGGTCACCATCACTAGCTGGTCCAATGGATCGCAGCGCCGGGACCACTGGCTGGCCAGTCCCTCACTGAAGGGGGCGCATGTGCCAGCGTGCCCAACGGACCACGCTGGTACAGGCCGCCATGAGACCCAGGAGGCGCAGGAAGTCCCGGGCAAGGCGCGATTGCCCAACCAGAAATGATTGGGCAAAGGAGGTAAGAACCTCGGCCCTGTCCACCGGGAGCCATGCTCTGGCTCGAAGAGAGTCGAGCTCTGCCCCGATAAACAGAATCACCTGCTTCGGCTCAAGTTCCGACTTGGCCTCGTTGATGAGAAGGCCGACTTGAGAGCAAACCTGGAGGGCTAGATCTCTGGACTGCTCCACCTCCTGTCTGGAGGGGGCTGCTATCAGCCAATCATCCAGGTAAGGGTACACCCGGACCTCTCGGTGCTGCAGGAAGGCTGTCACCACTGCAATGCATTTGGTGAAGACCCTGGGAGCTGGAGACAGGCCGAAGGGCATGGCTCGGAACTCGAAGAGGGATCCCTCCGCTCGAAAGCAAAGGAATTCCGATGGACGGATGGATAGGGATGTGAAAGAACGCTGGCCTGCAGGTCCAGAGAGCAGAACCACGCCGTGTTCCAGGGATGGTATTATCTGAGCCAGAGTGACCATCCTGAAGGTTCAAGACCTTAGGAACTTGTTCAGGTCGTGTAGGTCAAGAATGGGGTGCCAGCCCCCGTCCTTCGGAACCAGGAAGTACCTGACACGAACCCGGGTCTGAGGAGGTCCGCCACCTCCTGATCACCTCCTTTTGGAGGAGAGAGGCGTGTCGGCCCGATGAGCCGACAGTGAGGCTGCGGACCCGAGGCCCCAAGTGCTGACCGGCTCTGGAGGGGCCTGCTCGAATTTAGAGGCAGGCCTTTCCACCACCTCCAGTACCCACCTGTCCATGGTAATAACGGACCAGGCGGAAAGGAAGTGTCGGAGCCGTCCCTCACGGGGAACTGGTGAGGTGACGGTTGGGGTTACACCCTCAGCCTGTCCACTGGGCAGGCTTGAGGAGGGACCAGCCGAGGACCTCCTGGGTTTTTACCTCCCTGCTTCCTGCTGGAGGAAGCTCCGGGCTTGGGTTTGGGATGCTAGCTTCCAGCCTGCTGGCCCTGATGTTGCTGGGCCAGACACGCCGTGGGCGCAGAAGGACGAAAGGGCTTAGGCTGTGGTTTGCGGCCTTTGTCCTTCTGAGCGGAAGAGACCGAGTCCAAGGTAGCATTAACTTCTCAATCCTATGCAGGTGAACTTCCACCCCAGGGCCGAAGAGGTCAGTCCCCAAAAAGGGAACATCCACCAACTTGTGCTGGGTATCTGAAGTAAAGGTGGATATCCTCAGCCAAGCCCGACGACGCATAGCCACTGCGGCCGCCACAGACCTGGCACATGAGTCCCCAATGTCTAAAGCAGTCTGGAGCTGCTGTTTGGCCACTGCCCTGCCCTGGTCCCGCACCTGCCTGACCGTAGTCTGTAGATCCGCGGGAAGATGAGGGACGACCTCATCCAGGGAGCCCAACAGGGCATGAGAAAAATGTGCCATGAGGATGGCCGAACTGGCCTGGCGAAGGCCGAGAGAGGACGCAGCATAGACTTTTCGCCCGGCATAGTCCAATTTCTTGGATTCCTTGTCGGGAGGTTTGTCCACATCCCTAGCGTTCCTGGCATGCCGAAAACGCTGTCGGTAACCAACCCCCAGCCGAGGGTGTTCCAAAAACCGGACAGGAACCGTAGGGGACCGTGATACTTCTGGCCATCCTGGCCAAGGCGCAGGACAGGAAGCAGAGGCTGCCAGAGCTCCAAGGCCGGACTCACCATGGCCTCGGCCACCGGAAAGGCCTCGTGAGGGGAACTCCGTCCAGAATCTCCGTGGAGGGGATACCTGGCCCATTTAGAAACGGGTTCGAGCTTCATCCCGTGGACCCGAGATGAGCCAAGCAATCCTAGGAAGGACTTAAGGCTATCGCCCACCGACTGTCCTCCTGAGGACCCAAGTCCATTCGCTGGAGAAAAGGGAGGAATCATCCTCGCATCGAAGAGTCCTCAAAGAGCTGCCTGGGCCTGAGCCACCTCCACCTGCCGAGGTCTATCGGGAGTGAGGGTGACAGCCTATGGGCAGTCCCTGAGCCGACCGAGAATTTTTGGTCGGAGCCCCAACCAACGGCTGTGGAGGCGGAGGTTCCACCGAATCGGTGGGGCAGCTGGAATTGGCCGAACAACCGCCTGGGAACAGGCTCCCTCAAGCAAAATGAGGGTTGTTTCGCCGCTCCCGTGACAGCCACTTAATGGCCGGAAGACCACGGCGCTGCTTATTCCCCGGTCAGAAGGAGTTGTTGCCACATGAGTTCCTCATACCGGCCAATCAGTAATTTAAGCCTCCTCGTCCGAGGAGGAGGAAGAGGATGAGCGGCAGCGCCGCTCATGCCGTGCAGAGACCGAGATCGCCATGACGGCGGGATCGCTGACCGCCGAAGACGCCCGAGACTGAGACCCTCGAAGTCGAGGACGCAAGTGGAAGAGTCGCTGGGAATCTGCACTCCCCTCGGTTCGGAAGATTCAACCGAAGGCTCCGGAACCGGAGGCACAGATGAGCCGATGGGATCCTCAACTCCCACCGGGGTAACCGGGGAGAGGGGACTCTCAACTTCTCCAGCCGACAACCCGTCCAACGGGTCAAGAAAAATCTCGACCGCGTCGACGGGAGTCTCGGTCAACTGGCCTGACGGGGACACCGTGAAACCAGTTGGCCAAAGCCGAGAGGTCGACCGAAGTCGACGGCCGACTACTAGGGGAGAGGGATCCTTCCTGCTCCCAAGAGCATCGACAGTGAGACTTACTCTTGTCTCTCTTTTTGGACCGGGAAAACGGTCCAGAAGAAGTTGGACCTCACCTTTGTCGAGGGTCAGACAAAGCCCTCAAAGGAAGCTGAATAAGAGGCACTGAGAGATAGCGGGACAAATGCCGCAGCCGAGGTAGAAGCGGCCCGCGCCTCCTCTTCGAGGGCGATCATCTGCTCGAGCTGATCCGCCGAGCCCGCCGCCGCGGACACCGCCGACCGGGCCTCTTTTGACTTTACCGGAGGAAATCTCTTCTCGGGACGCCCCAGTTGTAAACGGGCAGCACGGTCTTCGAGGATGTAGGCCGAAAAGGAAGAGCACAGGTCGCAGGCCTGCGGGTCGTGCTCAAGGCCCAAGCAGTAGACGCACGTGGAGTGCGGATCCGTCCGAGACATCTTCTGCCCGCAAGGGCATCTCCGGAAACCGGGAGTCGATTTGTCCATCGCAGCCGCGAGGGAGAGAAGACCGAAGTCTTTTTAGCAAAACTTTTAATTTCGAAAATTCGAAGAATTAGGAACCAGTCTTATACGCACAGCGTTAAGGAGGGAACCTGAGCTTCCAAGCGGTAAGGAAGATCTGGTGTCGTGGGCTGGAGCCGAGAGTTTTACCACCCGGGTGGGTGGGAGGAGCCAGCTTGAAGACCTTCCGGCAAGATTTAAAGCGGCAAGGAACATGCCAGACAGTGTGGATGAACAACATATCCATGTCCCTAGAAATACAGGTTACATATGGGGGACAGGACTCAGTTTCAGAAAACAGTTTCAGTGGGCCGGCCCGTCGGCGCAGCGGTGGGATTTCCGCTATGACGCCGGCGACCCGGCTTGGGAACCGGATCCGGGGTCGCCGGAGGGCCGGCCAGGGGGAGTAGGATCGAGCGTCCGACGGACAGCTCTCCTACTCCGGGGGGAGGGCGCGGGCAGCACTCGGTGCGCTGGGGACCCCTGGTGGAGACCGGGAGTTCCACGCAACCGACGCTCGACGTGGGAGGCTGGGTGGACGCTGGCGCCATTGCACATCCCCACCTCCTCCGGGGAGAAAAATCAGGTGGAAAAAGATGGCGGCAGGACCACCGATCAATGAGCCCTCCCTGGAGAGCCTCACATTGCCGCCGCTGCATGACCGCGACCAGTCACAGTTCCGGTCATTTATGGTGGCCCACGGCCCCATCTGGGGCAAGCCGGGGGTGACCGAGGGTCCTCAGCAGCAATTGACGGCGGTAGAGGTCTCCAGGAGCCGTGACCAGGGCGGATGGCTGCCGGTGGTCCTGCCAGAAAAAGGGCAAATAAAAAAAAAAAGAAAAAAAGAAAACAGTTTCAGAAAAGTGGGGTTCAGATAAGTGGGTTTTACCGTATATGTTCTGGTTGTTGGTGCCCAAAATCTTGCACAATAATCAAAATGTGATCTTAGCAGAACACTATAAAGTGGAAGGATCACCCCTCTATCCCTACTATGTATGTGCTTTTTAATGCAACCTAACGTCCTATAGGCTCTCCTTGTGACTTGGTCACAGTGTTTATTATTCTTTATATCATCCGAAACTGTAATTCCCAGGATGCTCATTTCGAATGAAGGTTTTAGGACTTGCCCTCCAAAGACTTAATCTGCTCTGTTATTTGCACCAAAATGCATTACAGCACATTTCTCGATGTTAAAGTCAAGCCCATATTTGTGTGCCTACTGCCCAATCTTTAGTAACTCGTGCTGTCGATTTGCTATCTCCTCCTTGTTACTGACAACTTAACTGAACCCAGTTCAGTGTCATCAGCAAACTTTGTTAACCATCCTTCCTCATTACCCTGCAGCGTGGCAATACAGATGTTAAATAAGCATGGTCCCAGGACCGAGCCTTGTGGGACCCCACTAGTCACAGCTGTCCAGCCAGATGCAACACCTCCTAATACCGCCTACTGCATCCTCTCCGAATCAATCCATGATATCAGCCTAGGGTTTAGTCCTGTATCAATTAACCTCATAAACAGTTCTCTATGGGGGACTTTGTCGAATGCTGATGACAGAGATATCCCCGAAGGTCTAGCTT
Organism: Neoceratodus forsteri; assembly: GCA_016271365.2. Lineage (NCBI taxonomy): Eukaryota > Metazoa > Chordata > Ceratodontiformes > Ceratodontidae > Neoceratodus > Neoceratodus forsteri. Next base: position 1,559,111,048 of record CM057455.1, read on the forward strand.
TATGGAAAAAAACAAATTTTTCTTTGCACTTTTGCTTTAAGAGAAGATTCTTCTTAATGGAAGTATGGGGTTTGTTTTGTTACTATTGCCTGAAAAAAAGGGTTTAGGTGTCCTTTAACTTATTTATCCCAGTCCCGTCCCTCCAAGACACTTCTGTTAAGATTTCTATGTATCTCGGTACACTTTCACCTGGATTAAAGGGGCACTATCAGCCCTGTTAAGCCTCTTAAAGTGTGTTTAATTTAAAAAACACATAAAATTATTGGTCACATTCTGCAGAGACTGCTAATGCAGCTGCTAAGTCTGATTTGGATTCCTTTTTTTCTTTTAAAAGAGAAAAACAGACTGCTCATTATACTGGTGTCACCACACAAAGACGTTTGTGTCTACGTTCCTTGATCAACATCTACTGAATCTTTCCTGGACTTGGGAACACCCTCACAGAGTATACCACTTACAATGCAGTGGGAGAAGGAGATTACTGCATCACAAGTGGCTGCTCCATTTTGGGGGTGTTTCTAATGTTCAGAAAGTACGCAAAAAGAGTTAAAGATTTTAAATGAAGCAAGTTCGGGCATAACTACAGCGTTAGCATATATTTCAGTTCTATTTAGAAATGAAGCAGATAAAACAACTTGCAACATCAGTGTCTTTTAGGAAAAGTTAGCATTCATAAAATGTAGGTTTTCAACTAGAAATAATGTGGTGCAAATGCAAAAATGATAGACAGTGTAATAAACAACTTAAAGCGCTTAGTACTGCCGACCGCAGAGCTGGGGCAGTCGCGAAGTATAATTTCTCAATCCTCACCTGCTCTGCTGCAGTCCACTGCCGTATGATGCCTTGACGAGGATGTACTCAAGGTTACTGAGCACAGACAGGAAGTCAGCACGGGTGACTGACCGCTCGGAGACGGAGTTAAAATACTTCCAGTCACGCTTAAAGGGGGAAGAAAAATCAGCAGTTCAGATAGTGGTGGTTTTATGTACTGTATAGTTTCTCTGAACACTGCAATACCTACCTGTTTAAAAAAGTACTTGGCCCAAAAGCATTAGATTCAGAATAAGAAGCAGCAGATTCCCAATTAGCATCATGCCACAAATTAGATCTTTAAGTTGGTTTGTTAGTTACCAATACAGAATTAATAGGAGTAGAACAGAAATCTGGCTGCCATGTACACTCACAGCCCCAGCTTATGCTACCCTGGCATGCATGGTCACCGACTGTGTATGAGGCAATCAAAGCAAAAATACATCTGCCAAGTTATTCGTACATTAGCTGATGCGAAAACTACACCCACATAGAAACACAGACTTGACAGCAGAAAAGGACCACTTGGCCCACCCAGTCTGCCCATTTCCCTACCCACTGGATAAGCTGCAGATTCTAGTTAACCAACAGCCTGCTTCCTGCAACCCTGCACTATAATTGCTTTGTGTCTGCCCCAAGCATGTTTGAATTCCCCCACTGTTTTAGACCCAACGACCTCCTCAGGAAGGCAGTTCCATGTATCCACCACTCTCTCCGTGAAAAAGAATTTCCTCACATTACCCTTGAGCCGTCCCCCCTCTATCTTTAAACTGTGCCCCCTTGTTCTTACACATCTCTTTTTCTGAAAGATGCTACCTCCTGGACTTTGTTGATTCCTTGAGGTACTTGAACGCTTCTATCATGTCCCCCGTCCCTCCTTTCATCAAGGGTATACATATTAAGCTCTCAGTCTCTCTTCATATGGTTTCTGATGTAGACCCTGCACCATTTTAGTTGCCCTCCTCTGACTGCTTCCATCCTGTCTATGTCCTTGCGTAGATGAGGTCTCCAAAACTGCACACAGTACTCCAGATGGGGTCTCACCAACTGTCTGTATAGAGGGATAATCACTTCCCTTTTTCTACTTGTGATGCCCCTTCCTATGCACCCCAGTATCCCCCTGGCTCTCCCTACTGACTTCTCTCATTGCTTACCCACCTTTAGGTCATCTGATATGACTACTCCCAGGTCCCTTTCCATTTTTGTTGTTGTTAGTACCTCCCCTGCTATTGTGTACTCTTCTCCTGGGTTTTTGTTTCCCAGGTGCATTACTGTGCACTTCTTTGCATTGAATCTAAGTTGCCATATGTCTGACCATTCCTCCAACCTTGCCAAGTCCCTTCTCATCTTTTCTACCCCTCTTGTGTATCAACTCTGTTACAGATCTTTGTGTCATCTGCAAAGAGGCATACCTTTCCCTCCAGACCCTCTGCAATGTCACTTATAAAGATGTTAAAGAGGATTGGACCCACTACTGAGCCCTGAGGTACCCACTAGTAACCCCTTTCTTCGGAATGTGTTCCATTCACTATTACCTTCTGTGTCCTGTTGTGCAGCCAGTTGCTACTAGGCTACCACCCTGGGACCCACTCCCAGGCTGGCTAACTTGATTATTAATCTTTGTGCGGGACTGTGTCAAATGCCTTGCTAAAATCTAGGTAGGCCATATCCACAGCCCTCCCTGGTCTATTACTTTGGTCACCCAGTCAAAGAAATCAATTAGATTAGTCTGACATGACCTTCCTGCTGTAACTCCATGTTGCTTTGGGTCCTGTGCCCCGCTGGCCTCTAGGTGCTCAACAATTCTTTCTTTCAGAAGTGATTCCATCATTTTCCCTACCACTGAGGTCAAACTTACAGGTCTGTAGTTTCCTGCTTCTGCCTTGCTCCCACTTTTGTAAAGGGAATCACATCTGCCCTCCTCCAGTCCTCAGGTACCACCCCATCCTGCATGATTTGTTAAAAAGTGTGGTCAGTGGTGTCACTAGGTCCCCCCTTAGTTCTTTTAGGATTCTGAGGTGAATCCCGTCAGGCCCCATTGCTTTGTCCACCTTGAGTTTTAGGAGTTCTTTCAGGACTCTTTCTTCTGTGAATGGACTGGTATCAACCCCCCTACCCAGAGTGCTTCTATTGTCTGGTTTAGGTAACTGCTTCTCATCTTCTTTTGTGAATACTGAGCAAAAGTATGCATTCAGTATCTCTGCCTTTCACTGTCTCCCCTCTCCTTTATTAATCTTCACTATCCCTCCCTTAACCTTTCTATGCTCCCTAATGTACCTATAAAAGGTTTTATCCCCCTTTTTGAAAGAGTTGGCTATTTTTTCCTCGGTTTGTGCCTTTGCTATTCTGACTGCCTTTCCTACTTCTTTCTGCTTTAATTGATACAGTTCCCTGTCGTGCTCCCTCTGTGATTCTTTATACTTTTTGAATGCAGCCTTTTTCTCCTTAACCTTCCCTGCCACCTCTTTTGAGAACCATAGTGGTTTTTTACTCCGCTTTGTTTTCTTTATTTGTTTAACACAAAGACTTGTTGCCTCTATGATGGCAGTTTTGATTTTTCTCCATTGTTCTTCCACCCCTCCTATTTGGCCATTTGCTAGTGCATTCTTCAGGTGTTCACTCATTTTGCCAAAGTCAGCCCTTCTAAAGTCCAGTATCCTTGTTTTTGTATGGCTTATCTCCATGGTTGTGCTCATTGTGAAGCACACTGTGCAGTGGTCGCTTGTTCCCAGATGTCTACTGACTTCTAAATTTGTGATCCTCTCTCCATTTGAGAGTACCAGGTCTAGTATTGCTCCCTCCCGAGTGGGTTCCAGCACTAGCTGTCTAAGGTCTGCCCCCCCCCTGCAGGGCATCGAGAATGACCCTGCTCTTGGATGTGGCTGCAGTACATGTCCTCCAGTTAACATCTGGCATATTCAGGTCCCCCATCAACAGTATCTCCCCTTTTTCAGCCATTTTGAGAATGTCCTCTATCATTTTCTTGTCCATTTCCTCCCCTTGAGATGGGGGTCTGTATACAACCCCTGTGAGGACTGTGATGCCATTCCCCATCTCCAAGGTAACCCAGAGTGCCTTTTGTCCTCCCCCCTTTACTTTTTAGTTCTGTAGCTTTGATCCCTTCCCTTATGTATAGAGCTACTCCACCTCCTCTTTTGCCTTCCCTGTCCCTTCTGTAGATTGTGTACCCTGGTATGTTGACATCCCATTCATGGTTCTCTGTACCATGTTTCTGTGACTGCCACAATATCCAATTGTTCATCTTCCATCAAAGCTACTAGCTCAGAAAGCTGGTTTCCCAGACTACGGGCATTAGTAGTCATTGCCCTCCATTTAATGTTGGCTTGATCCTTTTTCCCCCCATCCCTGCTCTTATTGCTCTTATCTATTTTACCATTTACCCCCATCCTGCCCTGTGTTGAGCTCTGTACCTCAGTGTTTACCCTACTACCTGCCCTGTTTTGTCGGGGGAGGCTTGACTTTTCCTGCCTTTTATCAGTACCTCCCCCCTTATCTAGTTTAAAAGCTTGCCAAGGAAGCATTTAAACCTGTCACCTAGGAGCTTGGTCCCCTTTGTGGACAAATGCAGACCGTCATACCAGTATAAACCTTTATCTCTCCAGGTGGACCCCCAGTCCCCAATGAAGCCAAAGCCTTGTGCTCTGCACCAGTTTTGCAACCATTCATTAAACTGCATGGTGTGCAGTACCCTAGCCTCATTCCTGCCATGGACTGGTAGCACCTCTGAGAAAGGTTACTGTGCTTGCTACCCGGCCTGAGGCCCCTCCCCAACTCCACAAATTCATTCTGCACTGCACTGATCCCATGCTTAGCTAGGTCATTTGTCCCAAGGTGGACAATGATATCTAGTTCTCTCCTGTGATGCTGCTTCTACAATTGTGAGGATTAGCTTCTTGTCCCTCCAGCCATGGCACCAGGCAGGCAGCTTACTTCCTTCTCTCCCTTCCCCAGTTCTACCCCCAACAATTGAGTCCCTATCAGTAGCTGTTTCCTTCCCCTGTGGTGTCCCTTGCCACCCTTTGTGGGTCTCCTTGTGGATGTCCTCAGCATTCTTCTGGGTCTCCACTGAGGGTGCCATCATAGAGGAACCTTGCTCTGCCAGAATGGCATCTGATTTGTGTAGAGGTACAACTGGGGGCTTCGCTCTGGTCCACCACCCGCACCTCCCAGAACCCACTGTGGTCCTACTGCTCTTCATACTCCGAAACCTCTGACTCAGTGGTTGTGGCAGTGGTGCTCTTTGGGAGGGGGAGGCCTCCTTAGTCCTTGCTAGTTCAGCCTGGAGGTGGGCAACCTCCTCTCAGAGCTGACAGTTGCCTACAAATAGGACAGCAACGCAGTTTCCAGAATGTTTCTCGGAAAACTGCTGCCCCACAGCCAGTGCATTGCACCACTCCCTACATGTCCCGCTCCCTTATTCTATACAATATGTAATTATATATGTATTAATATTTGTTTTGTGTAACTACTCTTTATACGCTTGCAGGGTTATTAGGAATATGACAGTTCTGCCCCAAGACCTGTTGAGGAGTGATGTCAGAACTGTGGCTATAAAGGAAATGCCACGCGGGGTGGGGAGGGAAGGGTGGTGGGTAGTGCACAGCCACTGGTGACTGTTAGAAACAATCAGATACACAACTGCTCCACCACCCTGGTGAGTACTGTCCTTTATAGTAATACAACAACACCACAATTTACTAAACCACGGCTCCAACACAAACCACTCTACTGAGTCCAGGGATAAAAATGAACTCACTCCTCAGCCAGCAGGACACTTATAATGTTACAAAAATATCCTTCCAAATGCTAGGTCTCAGCCCCCGCACTCAAGCAAATTCAGTTGTATCTCACTCTAGTTATAAAATGACTACCCTTTTAAAGGAATCCTGCAATTCTCTGCTTAATGCCAATAAGGAAAAATACAAATAAAACTTTTTGTAGAAAGTGTATCTCCCTTCTTACTCAGTGCTCTGCAGTATTATGCCTTAATCAGGTTTCCAGGTCCTAAATGGAGTTGCAGTTTGTTCTTTGCAGTAAGTTTGAGCTTCCAACAGACACTTTAAAGTCAGTGTGACACATGAGCCCGAAGTAATAGGAGACTTCCTTTCTACTCTCCTACTAATTCTATGGTTACCAATTTTTTTAAACACTGATTTCAAGGCTTCGTTAAATAAATATAGTTTCAGTGAAGAGCTACTGCTGATGTCGGCTACAGAACTCTCAGCCTAGTGCTCCCTGCAAGCAATATTATTGGACTAATTTCTCCCAAGTTGAATAAAACTGTAGCTGCAGTAAACATCTGAGAATAAAAAAAGCTGATACAGTACTGTGTTGAGTGCCCTGCATGTGTCTGCAGAATATGAAGATGCACGGTACTTCAGAAGCTGGAGGGGGAAGGGGCTGGATGGAATGAGTAGAGGCATGGCTTTGGAATGCCAAGATTATGAGCAATTTCAGAATACTACAGGTATGAGGTTTCAGAATGAAGCAGGGTTGCAATTTGGGAAGGCATCAGGGTTGCATAATTTAGAATGTGGTAGGGACACACAATTTGAGACTGAAGCAAGGAAAATACAGGTTACTCACCTGTAACAGGAGTTCTAGGAATGGTATATGTTGTTCATCCACACTTATTGGCAGGTTCCTTGCCGCTTTAAATCTTGCCGGAAAGTCTTCAAGCTGGCTCCTCCCACCCACCCGGTGGTAAAACTCTCGGCTGCGCCCCATGACGCCAGATCTGGCCTGCTGGAAGCTCAGGTTGTACCGCCGGCCGGAGGTTCAGGAGTCAGGTGGATGAACAACATATACCATTCCTAGAACTCTGTTACAGGTGAGTAACCTGTATTTCTAGGACATGGATATGTTGTTCATCCACACTTATTGGCAGACTCCTAGCAGTTCTCCGGGAGGAGGGAGGCAAGGCGCACATCCCCTACTTAGGGAAAAGAGACTGGAGAACCGAGGCCCCAAACCCAGCATCCCGGCGTGACTCAAGGTCGATGTGGTAGTGGGTGATGAAGGTGTGTGCTGACTTCCAGGTAGCAGCCCTGCAGATTTCCTGGATAGGGACATCCCTGGAAGCAGCCACCGATGCAGCGGTATGGCAGGTAGAATGAGCTCTTATCCCTCTGGGAGGCTCCATGCCCGCCAACCTATAGCAGAGATCTATGCAGGAGGTGACCCACCTGCTTATCGTCCGCTTGGCTGCAGGTCTGCCAGGTGCGGCTTCAGCGTGGGTGACAAACAGCTGGCGAACCTCCTCCCAATTTCAGCCGTCGCTCCTTATGATGCTGCGCCCTTCTAGGGTCCAGAGTATGGAGCCTATATTCGGCCTCCGAGGTGTGACTGGGGTAGAACACCGGCAGAGTCAACACTTGGTTAAGGTGAAACTCCGACACCACCTTCGGAAGGAATTTCAGGTGGGGGCACAGGACAACCTTGTCCCTGTGGAAGATCAGGTAAGGAGACTCGATGGAAAGCACCTGGAGCTCTCCCATCCTTCTGGCTGACATAATAGCCACCAAGAAGGTGGTCTTCCACGACAGGTGAGAGAGATCACACCTGTGCATTGGTTCGAATGGCTTGCCCATGAGCTTTGCCAGTACCAGCAGTAGATCCCACGGAGGTGGAGGTTCTCGCACCGGAGGGAAAATGTGATCAAGGCCTTTGAAAAAGCACCAGACCACCTTCTCCTGCGCCACCGACTGCTTCCCGGCCCGCCGGTAAGCAGAGATGGCTGCCAGGTGCACCCTTAGGGTCGTCGACCTGAGCCCTTGCTGAGAAAGGGACCATCAATAGTCCAAGATGCTTGCCAAGGAACAGGAGGAGGGGTCCAGACCCTTGCCCTGACACCAAATGGAAAACCTTTTCCATTTGAAGGCATAGCATTTCCTGGTCGACTCCTTACAGGACGCCTCAACTACATTGAGGACCTCATCGGAAAGACCCAAGGCCTGGAACTCTAGCTGCTCAGGAACCAGGCCGTCAGGTGCAGGGATTGAAGGTCCGGATGGAACACCTTCCCCTGATTGACTGAAAGCAGGTCCGGGAGAGCTGGAAGCTACCTCGGGAGCCTGGAGCTGAGGCTGAGGAGATCTGGATACCAGCATTGGCAGGGCCAGTCTGGGGCTACCAGAATCACCTGCGCCTTGTCCCTCCTCACCTTGAGAAGCACCTTGTGGATCAAGGAAAATGGGGGAAAGGCGTAGAAAAGGCCCGGGGTCCACGGCCTCGAGAAGGCATCCCCCTGCAGCGCGCCCTGCTGAGGGGGGCGGGCATGGAACAGACTCAGCTTCGCATTCTCCCTGGAGGCAAACAGATCCACCTGAGGTGTGCCCCAATGGGAGAACAGATCATGTACTAGGTCCGGCAGGAGAGACCACTCGTGGGACACAGCCCCTATCCGGCTTAGGGCATCGGCCAGGGTGTTGGAGGCTCCTGCCACATGAATGACTAGGAGATCCGCCTCTAGGCTGCGCACGAGTGACCAAATGCGGAGAGCTTCCCTGCACAGAGGCATGGAGCGCATTCCGCCTTGGCAGTTTAGGTAGTACATGGTCATGGTATTGTCTGTCTGGACCCAAACCACTTGACCCCGTAGAAATGGAGCAAAGGCGGTGAGAGCTAGGCGGACCGCTCAGAGCTCCAGCAGGTTGATATGGCATCGGGACTCCTGCAGGGACCAGAGGCCATGCACTCTGTGCTCCCCCAGATGGGCACCCCAACCCATCAGAGAGGCATCGGTCGATACAGAGACCGTCGGCTCGGGGCGGACAAACGGGATGCCCTCCTGCAGATGAGCTGGAACGATCCACCACTGGAGATCATTCCACATCCCCTGGGTCACCGTCACTAGCTGGTCCAATGGATCGCAGCGTTGAGACCACTGGCTGGCCAGCCCCCATTGAAGGAGGCGCATGTTCCAGCGGGCCCAACGGACCACGCTAGTGCAGGCCGCCATGAGACCCAGGAGGCGCAGGAAGTCCCAGGCAGGGCGCGATTGCCCAACCAGAAATGACTGGGCAAAGCAGGAAAGAACCTCTGCCCTGTCCGCCGGGAGCCGTGCTCTGGCTCGAAGAGAGTCGAGCTCTGCCCCGATGAAGAGAATCACCTGCTTCAGTTCGAGTTCCGACTTGGCCTCGTTGATGAGGAGGCCGACCTGAGAGCAAACCTGGAGGGCCAGATCTCTGGACCACTCCACCTCCTGTCTGGAGGGAGCTGCTATCAGCCAATCATCCAGGTAAGGGTACACCCAGACCCCTCGGCGCTGTAGGAATGCTGTCACCACTGGCATGCATTTGGTGAAGACCCTGGGTGCAAGAGACAGGCCGAAGGGCATGGCTCGGAACTCGAAAAGGGATCCTTCCGCTCGAAAGCGAAGGAATCTCTGGTGAGACGGACAGATAGGGATGTGAAAAAACGCATCCTGCAGGTCCAGAGAGCAGAACCACATGCCGCGTTCCAAGGATGGTATTATCTGAGCCAGAGTGACCATCCTGAAGGTCCGAGACCTTAGGAACTTGTTTAGGTCGTGTAGGTTGAGAATGGGGCGCCAGTCCCCTGTCCGTTTTGGGACCAGGAAGTACCTGGACACAAACCCCGGGTCTGAGGGAGGGTCCGCCACCTCTCTGATCACCTCTTTCTCGAGGAGCAGAGCGATGTCGGCTCGGCAAACTGACAGCGAGGCTGCGGACCCCGAGGCCCCCCTGGGAGCGACAGCTCTGAAGGGTGGGGCCTGCTCGAACTCCAGAGGCAGGCCACTTTCCTACCACTTCCAACACCCACCGGTCTGTGGTTATAGCAGACCAGGCAGAAAGGAAGTAGCGGAGCCGTCCCCCCACGGGGGGAACCTGGGGTGAGGTGATGAGGTTGGGGGCGACACCCCTCAACCCGTCACTGTGCAGGCTTGGAGGAGGAACCGGCCGAGTGACCTCCTGGGCCTTTACCTCCCTGCTTCCTGGAGGAGGAAGCCACGGGCTTGGGTTAGGGACGCCAAGCGCGAGCCTGCTGGCCCTGATGCTGCTGGGCAGGACATGCCGCGGGCACAGACGGACGAAAGGGCTTGGGTTGCGGTCTGCGGCCCTTGTCCCTCTGGGTGGATGAGACCGAGTCCAAAGTGGCATTAGACTTTTCGATCCTCTGGAGGTGGCCTTCCACTCCAGGGCCAAAGAGGTCGGTCCCCAGGAAGGGGACATCTGCCAATTTGTGCTGGGTATCCGCTGTGAAGGTGGATATCCTCAGCCATGCCCGATGGCGCATAGCCACCGTGGCTGCGACTGACCTGGTGCATGAGTCTCCAATGTCCAGAGCAGTCTGAAGTTGCTGCTTGGCCACTGCCCTGCCCTGGTCCTGCACCTGCCTAATTGTGGTCTGCAGGTCAGCCGGGAGACGAGGGACTACAGGGCATGGGAGAAATGTGCCATAAGCACGGCTGAGCTGGCCTCACGAAGGCCAAGGGAGGACGCAACGTAGACTTTTCGCCCGACACAGTCCAATTTTTTGGACTCCTTGTCGGGAGGTTTGTCCACGCCCTAGCGTGCCGCACGCCGGAAAACGCTGTCGGTAACCAACCCCTGGCAGAGGGATGTTTCAAAACCGGACAAGGAACCGGTGGGGACTGCATACTTCCTGGCCATCCTGGCCGAAGGCGCAGGGCAGGAAGCAGGGCGCTGCCAGAGCTCCAAGGCCGGGGGAATCCCCTCGGTCCAATATCTCCATGAGGGGATACTTGGCCCGCTTGGATACGGGCTCGAGCTGCATCCTGGTGGACTCAGAGATGAGCCTAAGCAAACCCAGTAAGGACGAAGGGCTGTCGTCCAGCGACTGACCTCCAGAGGACTCCAAGTCCACTCACCTAGAGAAGAGGGAGGAGTCGTCGTCGGACTCAGAAGAGTCCGCAAAGAGCTGCCTCGGGCCTGAGCCACCCTCCACCTGCCGAGTGCGATCAGGAGTGAGGGTGACAGACAGCCTATGGGGCAGACCCTAAGCCGACCGAGAGTTCTTGGTCGGAGCCCCAAACAGTGGCTGTGGAGGTGGAGGTTCCACCCGAATCGGTGGAGCAGCTGGTTTTGGCTGAGCAACAGGCCTGGAAACAGGCACCTCGGCTAAAGCGAGGGGTTGCTTCGGCCGCTCCGGTGATAGCCACTTAATGGCCGGGGAAGGCGACGATGTCGGCATGTTCCCGGCCAGAAGCAGCTGTTGCCATATGAGGTCCTCGTATCGTCGACGCAACTTGCATCGAAGCCTCCCCTCGTCCGAGGAGGATGACGAGGACGAGCGGCGACGCCGCTTGGCGCGGTGCCGAGACCGCCTATGGCGGCAGGATCGGCTGGACCGCGAAGAAGTCAGAGACCGAGAACCTCGACTTTTCCGAGGAGGGTGCGGGGGAAGGGCGGGGGAAACCCGCCCTCCCCTCGGCTCGGAGGGGTCACCCGAGGGCTCTGGAACCGGAGGCACTGGCAAGCCCACAGGATCCTCAACCACCACCGGGGGAACCGGGGACAGAGGATTTTCGGCTTCGCCGGTCGACAACCCATCCAACGGGTCGAGAAAGATCTCGACTGTGTCAACGGGAGTCTCGGTCAACTGACCTGACGGGGACACCGTGAAGCCAGTGGCTGAAGCCGAAGGATTGACTGAAGTCGATGGTCGACCACTCGGGGAGGGGGACCTCTCCCGCTCCCAAGAGCGTCGATGGAGGGACTTACCCTTGTCCTTCTTTTTGGACCGAGAGGAAGGTCCAGCAGATGTTGGTCCCTCTCTTTAGTGGAGAGAGACAGACAAAGCTCCTTAAAGGAAGCAGAATATGAGGATCCCAGGGAGAGTGGGATAAATGCCACGGCCGAGGAAGATGCGGCCCGCGCCGCCTCCTCTTCGAGGGCGATCATCTGCTCTAGCTGTTCCACTGAGCCCGCCACTCGCGAAACCCGCCAACCGGGCCCCCTTCAACTTTACCGGAGGGTATCGCTTTTCGGGTCGCCCAAGTTGCAAAGGGGCAGCACGGTCTTCCAGGACGTAGGCCGAGAAAGAAGAGCACAGGTCGCAAGCCTGCGGGTCGTGCTCAAGGCCCAAGCAGTAGATGCATGTGGAGTGCGGATCCGTCCGAGACATCTTCTGCCCGCATGGGCATCTCCGGAAACCAGGAGTCGATTTGTCCATCGCAGCCGCGAGGGAAATAGATGACCAAAGTCTAGAAAACCTTAAAGATTAATTTCGGAAAACCGAAGAGTTAGGAACCACTCTTATACACAGAGCGTTAAGGAGGGAACCTGAGCTTCCAAGCGGTAAGGAAGATCTGGCGTCATGGGGCGGAGCCGAGAGTTTTACCACCCGGGTGGGTGGGAGGAGCCAGCTTGAAGACCTTCCGGCAAGATTTAAAGTGGCAAGGAACCTGCCAATAAGAGTAGATGAACAACATATCCATGTCCCTAGAATCTAATTTTATAATGCAGTGGGTACACAGTTTTGGAACATGGCAAGGATTAACTCTTTCAGAATGTAATTGGGGATGCGCAGTTTCCAGAATGTGGCAGCACATGAAATTCTGAATATGGTGGGCATGCACAATTTCTGAATGCGGTGGGGATTCATAGTTTCTCAATGGGGGGGTAGATGTAATTTTGGAATCTTGTGAGAATGCCCAATTTTAAAACGTGTAATATGCACAATTTTGAATTTTTTCATAGACGCCTCATTTAGGAATGTGATGAAGATGGGCTCAGTGGTATGGAGTGCTGAGTCACCAAGTGCCTCACCTGCCCCACGTTGGCAACCAGGGTTCAGGAACAGACCCGAGACGCCGTGAGTCGGCCAGGGCAGGAGAGGATCGAGCATCCAGAGGACTGCTCTCTTCTCTGAGAGAGGAAGGGTTACAGCACATAGCATTAGCCTGGCCCATAGCATCGGCTGGGGCACAGAAGCTAAGGACTGTCTGGATGGGGGCGTACAGTGCCAGCATCCCATGTGCAGTAGTGTGCATGGAGACATCTGGATGGCATTGTACGTCCACTCTGCAAAGGAGAAAACATGAAAACATGGATTCCTGGGTGGCTGCTGACATCTAGCCACCCAGTAGCCCTGCACCAGATGAATACTCAGGCCACGCTGCTTTCACACGATGGTAAGTCCCAGTGGAAAACTGGGGAGATGCAGCTGGGGTGGCTGGCATTCGAAGGGCTGCTCAGGGCCAGAGGAGAAAAACAACTAACTGCAAAAAAAAAAAAAAGAAAAAAAAGAACGTGGGGAGTATTCAAAACCTGCTGCTGAAATAAAGCTCTGTCAAGCTTTTGACTTTACTCCTATGGATCCCCTTCTTTAGGGCAGGGCCTCACAGGAAATTCCGAGGTGTCCAGATCCAAAACACTAAGCAGCAGAGCTGAGTCCCCAAACTTGCAACATCATCAGTGCATGATATCAGCCCAGGGACAGACATCATGTAGCTCTGTATCTGATGTCAATGTCTTACTTTGCATTAGGTTAAGGGGATGAGAGGAGATGATGCTGTTGCTGCTAGGACTCCCTGCCTTGGGGGGCAGCATCAGCAGACAGCCATGCAGTGGCAAATGACACACTCCTCAAAAGCACTGCAGTCTCCTGCCCTCCCAACAGGGATACCAAGCTAATGATTCAAACACAGTTCTGTGGGATAAGTTAGCTCACTAATCACCTTTACTCTCAGGTCAATCCTGCCTCATTGGTTTATTCTTTTTGAAAATATGCTCCGCATGTAATTATGATTTCAAGACACACAAAACACACAGCACCTCCACATACAAGTAATCAGAAACCCTGGTGTGCCTAATTTGTTTTGTGTCTATTGTTGCAAGGTAGGTCATAACCATTGCACTTACCTCATTTATATCAATATTGTGATCACTCCTCACTCCATTGTCTGGAGGAAGAACATCCCTGTAAATGATCAACTTGCTGGTGTGACCCCCTTTCATCAGTATCTGGGGCTCAAAATTGGAGCTACCCAAGCCATTCAGAGCATAAAAGGTGACTGCATAGTTCAGCTTCCCTCCATAGCTCAGCAGCTGTTGAAGACAAACAAGCACACATATCAGAAATCTTCACATCAGGTAAAAGCACTTACCTAGAAATGATGGAAATTTTTCTTCTGTAAACTGATTTACAGATGAGTTTTTAGGGTTCAAAAATGTTGAAATCTTCATGTCCTTTCCCTGAAAAGAAACCCTACTAAATAAATTGGGTTTATTAAGGCTCAGAAACCCTTCCACCATACCTCTCTAATTTGCTATACCAGAACATGGGATGGGACCTCAAACTCCAAGACAGGGAGCTACTGTAGCATGGAACACTGGCTCTTGCAGAATATGCAACTCTGAATCCTGGCTAGCCACTCTGGTTGTAGTTATACAATACAGAAAGAAACACTACACTCCAGGTGAAGGAGCGCTGGAAGATAAACCAAAGTCAAACTGCTGGACAAGAGTGAAATACTAAGCAAAACACAGGCTGTCACACAGCATATGAGGTTGTTTGGAGGAACTGTATGGCTCCACTTGATATAGGCTTCTCTATCCGATATGTGACAGTTGGGATGTACAATATGCCTCCTCTTGATTTAGGCTATCCTGTATGATATGTAACAGTTTGAAGGTACTGTATGCCTCATCCTAATATAGGCTGCCCTGTGCAATATGTGACAACTGAGAGGTGTGGAATGAGGTCTACTGATGTACACTATCCTGTATGATATGAGACTGTTGGAAGATACTGTATGTGTCCTCCTGATGTAGGTGGTCCACTATGATATGTAACAGTTGGGAGGTATGCTATGTCTCCTACTAACATAGGCTGCCCTGCATGATATCTGACAGCTGAGAGGTACTGTACGCTTCCACTTTATGTGGGTTGTCCCTTATAATATATAACTGTTGGCAGGTACAGTAAACCTCCTTCCGATGTAGGCTGCTCTCTAGGATATGTGACCGCTGAGAGGCATGATATGCCTCTGCCTGATATAGGCTATCCCGCATGATATGTGACAGCAGGGAGGTATTATATGACTCATCCTGATGTAGGTTGCTCTGTATGATATGTGATAACTGGGAGATATGGTATGTTTCCTGCTGATATACACTGTAGTATAGGATATGAAACAGTGAGTCCGCCCAGTATGATATGTGACAGTTTGGAGGTACTGTATGCCACATCCTGAAGTAGACTGTCCTGTATGATATGCAACAGCTCGGCAAGTATGGTATGGTATGGTGCGGTGCGGTACGGCACGCCTCCTTCTGATGCAGGCTGCTCAGTATGATATGTGACTGCTTGGAAGTACTGTATGACCCATCTTGAAACAGAATGCCCTAAATGATATGCAACAGTTGAGAGGTATAGTATGCGTCCTCCTGATGTAGTAGAACCAGTAGCAGCAGCAGCAGCAGTAGTAGCAGTAGTAGGACTGAGTTTATTTGTTGCGCGCCTAATCCCGGAGGCTCTGAGCACTGTACATCCTTAAAACCAGGCAGTCAGTGGCTCAGCAGGTTGCACACTTGCCTCTGAGGCTGGAAGATTGAAAGGCTGTGGGTTCTAGCCCCACACTGGGAACTTGGATAAATCTCAATACTGACACTGTAGTGCATCATGAGGGGGATGCTGCACTTCTGAGGTGCAGTCTTTCAGATGAGACAGTAAACTGAGATCCCATTTGCCTGTTCTGGTGGTTGTTTAGGTGGACATTAAAGATCCCATGGCATTTCTCAAAAAGAGTGGGGGAAACTGCCCTGGCATCCTGGCTAAATTTTCCCCATTCACTAAAAACATCACCACGAGCTTAATCTGGTTCAGAATGTCAGTCTGCATCTGTATCTCCCACCTCCCCCAGTATGAGGCTACAAATAAGCAGAATTGTCTAGTCCTCCTTTCCCGGTCAACAAAAAATAAATACATAAATAAAATCACAATATAATAAAACATATATATAAAATTTAAACAAATGAGACAGAGAAATTAGATAAAAAGGCAGCAAGTGGTGAAAGACAGTCCTGTATGATATGTGACAGTTGAGAGGTATGATATGCCTCCTCCTGACGTAGACAGTTGAGTATGACACACGGCAGTTGGGAGGTATGATATGCCTCCTCCAGATGTAGACAGTTAAGTATGACACATGGCAGCTGGAAGGTATGATATGCCTCCTCCTGATGTAGGCAGCACAGTATGAAATGTGACAGCTGAGAGGTATACTATGCCTCCTACTGCTGTCAGCAGCGCAGTATGATATACTGTGTAACATTTGGGAAGCAGACTGTCCTGTGTTATATGGAACTGTTGGGAGGTATGATATGCCTTCTCCTGACACAGGCAGTGCAGCACGATATGTCACAACTGGGATGTATAGCATGCCTCCTCCTGATGTAGGCAGTGCAGCATGATATATGACAACTGGGAGGTATGGTATGCTTCCTCCTGATGTAGACAGTACAGTATGATATGCGACAGTTGAGAGATATGATATGTATCCTCTTGTAAGCAGTACAGTTAGACATGCAACAGCTGAGAGTCTTGTTGTAAGCAGTGCAGTATAATATGTGGGAGTTGGAAGGTATGATATGCCTACTCCTGATGTAGGCAGTGCAGTATATGTGACAACTCTGAGGAATGGTATGCTTCCTCCTTATGTAGGATGCATAGTATGATATACGACAGTTGTGAGGTATGGAATACATCCTCCTGATGTAGGCAGTACAGTATCATATGCAACATTTGGGAGGTACGATATGCCTCCTCTTGTTGTAACCAGTGTAGAATGATACATGACTATTGGGAGGTATGGTATGCCTCCTCCTAATGTAAGCAATGCAGTATGATATGCAACAGTTGGGAAGTATGGTATGTCTCCTATGGATGTAGACTGTCCTGTATGATATGGGACAGTTGGGAGGTATATGCCTACTCCTGATGTAGGCAGTACAGTAAGAGACATTTGGGAGGGAGCTACAATATTCCTCCTCCTGATGTTAGCACTATAGTATGATATGAGAGAGCTGGGAGGTACGATATGGCTCCTCTTGTTGTAAGCAGTGCAGTATGATATGCAGCATTTGGGAGGTATGATATGTCTACTCCTGATGTAGGCAGTACAGTATGATATGTGACAGCTGGGAGTTATGATATGCCTACTCCTGATGTAGGCAGTGCAGTATATGTGACAACTCGAAGGAATGGTATGCTTCCTCCTGATGTAGGCTGCATAGTATGATATGCAACAGTTGTGAGGTATGGAATGCATCCTCCTGATGTAGGCAGTACAGTATCATATGCAACGTTTGGGAGGTATGATATGCCTCCTCTTGTTGTAACCAGTGTAGAATGATAAATGACTATTGGGAGGTATGGTATGCCTCCTCCTAATGTAAGCAATGCAGTATGGTATGCAACGGTTGGGAAGTATGGTATACCTCCTACTGATGTAGACTGTCCTGTATGATATGGGATAATTACAGGGTATGATGTGCCTCCTCCTGACGTCAGCAGTGCAGTAGAATATGCAATAGTTGTAAGGTATGATATGCCTACTCCTGATACAAGCAGTGCAGTACAATATGAGACAGTTGGGATGTGTGGTATGCCACCTCCTGATGTAGGCAGTACAGTATGATATGCAACAGCTGGGTGGTATGATATGCCGCCTCCTGATGTAGGCAGTGATATGCAACAGCTGGGAGGTACGATGCGCCTCCTCTTGTTGTAAGCAGTGCAGTATGACATGCAGCAGTTGGGAGGTATGATATGCTGACTCCTGACACAGGCAGTGCAGTACGATACATGACAGTTGGGATGTATGGTATGCCTCCTCTTGCTGTAGGCAGTACAGTATGATACGTGACACATGAGAGGTATAAGTATGCCTCCTGCTGATGTAAGCAGTGCAGTATGATATTTAGCAGTTAGGAAGTATAGCATGCCTACTACTGATGTGCACTCTCCTGCATAATATGGAACAGTTGGGAGGTATGAAATGCCTACTGCTAATGTAGGCAGTATGATATGCAACAGTTGTGAGGTTTGATATGCCTACTCCTGATACAGGCAGTGCAGGGATGATATTTGACAGCTGGAATGTATGGTATGCCTCCTGCTGATGTAGGCAGTGCAGTGTGACATGTGACAGTTGGGAGGCATGGTATGCCTTCTCTTGATATATGCAATACAGTATGATATGTGACAACTGGGAGCTAAGATATGCCTCCTCTTGTTGTAAACAGTGCAATATGATATGCGACAGTTGGGAGGTATGATATGCCTGCTCCTGATGTAGGGAGTGCAGTATGATATGCAACAGTTGAGAGGTATGGTTTGCCTCCTCCTAATGTAGACTGTCCTGTATGATATGTGGTACTTGGGAGGTACGGTATGCCTCCTCCTGATGTAAGCACTGCAGCATGGTATATGGCAGATAGGAGGTACAGTATGCCTCCTCCTTTTGCAGCTATCCAATATGATATTTGATAGTTTAGACATAAATCCTCCTGATGTACTATAGGTTGTCTTGTATGATATGTGACACTTGAGAAGTATGGTATGCCTCCTCCTAATACAGACTGTCCTGTGTGGTATGTGGCAGTTAGGCAGTATTGTATGCCACATCCTAATGTAGGTGGTGCAGTATAATATGTGATTAATGGAAGGTATGGTATGCCTCCTCCTGATGTAGACTGTCCAGTACGATATGTGACATTTGGGAGGTACAGTATACATTCTCCTGATGTAGGCTGCAAAGCATGATATGTAACAATAGGGAGGTACGGTATGCCTTCTAACTTACAGCTTACCCTGTGTGATATATACACTTGGAAGGTATGGTATACCTTCTCCTGATGTAGGCTGTGCTGCATGATATGAGACAGCTGGAAGGCACAGTAAGCCTCCTGCTGCTGCAGGCTGTCCTGTATGAGTTGTGACAGTGGGATGTACTGTGTACCTCCTTCAGATGTACAGTAGACTGTTCCATGTGATATAATACAGGATAGCTGCAAGGTAATATATGTCTCCTTCAGATGCTGGCTGGCATGTATGGTATAGGACAGTTTGGAGGTATTATAACCTCCTGCTGATACAGGCTGTCCCTGTAATACTACTGGAAAGCTGGAAAGCAATGCATGCCTCCTTCTATTACTAGACCAGTTGGGAGGTATTGTAAGTCTTCTTTTGAGTCTCTGAGCTTGTCAGATTCATCACAGTAAACAGCAAACTTTTTTCTGCAAATAGAACAGCAGCAACTCCCTGGTTTAAAGAGAACAGTAAGCACTAAACACGACACCCAAGTGTGGGGCTGGTCCCAATCTGCAATTTATGTGATTTTTTTTTTTCAACTTACCATTTACTGCAGTATATTAAACTGTACCTGGCTGATCATGCGGACTCCAACCATGATGATTGATATGACCAGGAACCCAGAATCCCCTGCAACTGACATCAGAGCTGTGCTGCAGCTGCGGAAGATTGAACAGTCTGAAGTACGTGTTAAGTTTTTTATATGCTCTAATCTTTTCTTTGTTGGCTCTGCTGTTCTCCCAGGGTCTATGTACAGTCACAGATAAATGATCTTAGCCCCTAGAGAACAGCAAGACCTGCAAACAGGTGATCAGGGCTTATAAAAGCTGTAACATGCACTGCAGGCTTCTGACTCTCCTGCATCTACAGCCTAGCTTTGACATCAGCCACAGGGGATTCTGGGAATTTTCATTGCAGAAAACTGCAAGGTAGAAATTAGTGGGATTAGCCAGATAATGATGGGAAGGGGCGTTAAGCAGGAGGGACGCACAATGGCCTTTGTTGAAGTGTTAGCCATGTATGGCCGGGGAGAAGAAAGGGCATGCCACAGTAGGGCTTTTGATAACTGGCTGAAGGCATGGTGCATGGATGAGGGCTTCGGCTACATTGGGTACTCGGGCCAGCCTGAGAGGATATGGGCCTCTGTAAGGGACAACAGACAACAGTCCTTTGTGGGTTTAAATGCTACTTGGATGAACATTTAAACTAGCCAGAGGGGGGCTGTAAAAATCAAGGGAATCAACAACTCCCCCTCCCCCCAGTGACAGAGCAGCAGGGAGGACCCAAGGGGAGTAAACTCCTCTAGGGCAGGGGCACAAGAAGACAGGCATGGGGACAAGGCAGAGGACAAGGGGGTGTATAAATCAGGAAAGCAAGAACAGAGGAGTAAGGAGACAGATGACAGAGAAGGTAAAAAGGGAATAGATGGGTGAGGGGGGAGCTTCTGGGAACAGCAGCACAGGTAGGAAGGGGGCAGGCAGGGAGGGAGTAGGATATGGATAGTCATGTGTGCCAATGCAAGGAGTCAGGAAATTAAAATTCTGGACCTGGTAGAGCGCTCATTCTCCCGTTATGGATCCATGCTGACTGTTAACAGATGCAGCATCAAGGCGGAGAACTTGAAAGTTTATTCCTTGCTGAAGCAGAATTGATCTAGCACATTTTGCACAGTAAAATAGTTGTTTATATGTCTGAATTATGTTTTTAATAACCATACATTTTTATGTGTTTTTTAGCAAATCAAAGCAATTAAAGTGTATTTTTTTCCATCTACTACAAATCTTTTGAAATTTCATTCAGTTTAGTGAAATACTGAATTTTCACCATGCAGACACCGTGAAATTTTGCTAAAAAAATCGTGCAAATAATACTGCCTTAATCATGATGGATGATAGCCTGGATTTAGTGGCCATAATGGAGTCATGGCGCACTGACAGCCATGCCTGAGACATGGCCACATGATGAGGATAAGGGTCCTGGACTTTAGGATGGCAGATTTTAAAGAAACGGGGAACTGCCTTAGAAACTGCCTCATGGGGGGTTGCCAGGGAGCCATACAGGCACAGTGGGGAAAACAAGGGAGGATATATGTAAGGCAACCAGCCTCTGTGTGAAGTAAGTGAGTAAAAACAGATGGAAAGAGAGACCATTATGGTTCTCTAGGGAAGTGGCCAAAGTGGTAAAAGAAAAAAGGGTGTTATTCAGGAGGTATAATGAAACACAGAGGTAGGAAGACAGGGAAGTATAACAAGTAAAACAAGGGGATGCAGAAAAGATAGTAAGGAGAGCAAAGGCACAGACAGAGGAAAGGATAGCCAGAGGGGCAGCTATTGGGGATAAGACTTTCTTCAGACACATAAGTGAGGAGAGGAAGGCAAGGGGATGGATAGTGAGGATAAGGAGGGCTGCAGGGGGAGACTGCGCAAAGGAGGACAAAGATAAAACTGCCATCCTAATCAGGTACTTCTGTTCAGTCTTCACAGTGGAGGGAAGGGGACAGACCGCTAAGGAGCAGAAGGAACAAAGGAGATGGATAGAAGTCCACTTTCAGTGGAAAGAGTCCTAACGGAACTTGCAGCTCTGAAAGTGGGCAAGGCTATGGGACTGGGCAGGATACACCCAAGGGTACTAAAGGAACTCAGGAAGGTGCTAGCTACCCCACTGATTGCCTTAATTGGTCAGTTCACTGGAAACAGGCATGGTTCCAGAGGACTGGATGAGAGTAGATGTGGACCCTCCACATAAGTGCAGCAGCATGGAGGAGGCTGGCAATTACAGAGGATCAGTCTTTACTTTGGGCTTCCTGGGGTCGATATCCGCCGCTTGCAGCTACTGCAGAACTCGGCAGCCCGGTTGTTAATGGGGACTTTCCGTTCCTCTCATATTACACCGGTGCTCCGAGACCTGCACTGGCTGCCGGTTCAGTGGCGGATCACCTTTAAGGTCGGACTACTGACATATAAAGCCCTACATGGGTTGGGCCCTGGTTACCTGAAAGAGCTTCTGGTGCCTTACCTACCGATGCGACCACTCCGCTCAGCCAACGAGGGGCTGCTAGAGATCCCAAGGGTAACTTTAAAATCTTCCGGCGCCCAAGCTTTTATGTTCATGGCGCCGACCCTCTGGAATTGTCTACCAGGTTGAATTAGAGAGAACATGACAGTGGAGGGTTTTAAAAAGGGCCTAAAGTCTTTTTTATGGAGTAAGGCATTTGGAGATAATTTGGATGCCGATTAATGCTCTGTATTTAACTTAGTTTTTAGTATGTTTTATTATGTTTTATCTTGTATTTTATTGTAATGCGCCTTGATTCTAAGAAAGGCGCATAGAAACAAAGCTTATTATTATTATTATTACTTCATTGTTGGGGAAATTAATGGAAACCCTGCTGAAGGAAAGGATGGCAGATTACACTGAATCCAGTGGCCTGCAAGACCACAGGCATCATGGATTCACCAAGCTTGGTGGTGGTGGGGGGCCATGCCAGATTAATCTGACTGATTATGTTGACTGTGTGACCAGAGAAATAGTAAACAACTAAAGACAGTGCAGGGGACATGGCCTATCTGGACTGCAGCAAGGCCCTCAACACTGTGCTGCACAGAAGACTGATATAAAGAAACTGAGCAACCTAGGAGTAAGATTCAAAGTGGGGAACCAGGTTAGACACCGGTTAAAGGATAGGCATCAGAGGTTGGTGATTAATGGCCACAGTGGAAGAGTGACCAGCAGGGTGCCGCAGGGCTCAGCACTGGGACTGGTCCTCTTCAGTATCTTCACAAGTGGCATTGCAGAAGATCTGGAAAGGAAGGTAAGACAGTTTGCAGACAATACCAAAATCTCTAATAATGTGGACACTCAGAAGGGAGTGGAGAGAATGCATATGGATCTTGGGAAACTGGATTAGTAGTCAAGAGCATGGCATTTAGGGTTCAATGCCAAAAGAGCAAAATCATGCACCTAGGTCACAGGAACCCAGGAGAGGAGTACTGGAGGGGGAAGGTACTCACAGTCACTAAGCAAGTGAGGGGCCATAGGGTTATGATAAATGATGACCTCATAGTTGCAGGGCAATGTGACAAAGCAGTGGGTAGGGCAAGTGAGATGCTTGGGTGCAAAGGGAGGGGCATCTCCAGCAAGAGGAAGAAGTGGTGTTCCCACTATATCACTCACTGGTGGGACTCCACCTGGAGTACTGTGTCCAGTTCTGGAGGTTGCACCTCAGAAAGGGCAAAGACAGGGTTGGAGGCAGTCCAGTGGAAGGCAACTAGAATGGTGCTGGGCTGCACCAAAAGCCGTAACAGGAGCGATTAATGGATCTCAACATGTACACCCTGGAAGAGAGAAGAGAGATAGAAGACATGCTAGAGACCAACAAGTACCTCTTTCTTTTTTAAAACTTTTATTTATTTTACATTAATCATGATGGTTGTCGCTTTCAAATGAGAAAGAGCACCAGGACTATGGGACATGCAATAAACCTGGAGTGGGGAGATTTAAGAGGGATGTGAGGGAGTGCTACTTCACTGAAAGGGTGGTAGAACAGACTGCCATCGGACATGGTGGAGGTAAAAAGAGTGGGTGGCTTCAAGTATGCATGGGATAGACATAGGGGAGCATTACTACATAGGTGGGAAGGAGGCAGGTTCGACGGAGACAAAGGGTATGCAGAGACAAACTAGGCAGGGAACATCTGCACAGACTGAATGGGCCAAGCAGCCCTTTTCTGCTGACAGATACTATGCTTCTGTATGATCTACTATACTGTAGTAAACAGTAAGCCAAAAAAGTGCTTTTTGCAGTCTAAGTGCAAATTGGGACCGGCCCCACATGTGGATGCTCCGCAGACAGATTGTCCTGTATGTTTTAAATACTATAAGTAGAAGAAGCAAATTAGCTGCACAAGTGCTAACGGTCCAGGAACTCAGCTAATCAATGTTTTATACACAATATCCAACAGCCGTAGAGAAACCAATTATAAAAACAGCCACCGTCCTGGGTCAATTGAAATTACTTCATTTCCTCAGCTAGGAACATTAAATACAGAGCAAAACAAAAAAAAACTCCATTTGTCACCTAAAGGGCAACACTGTCCTTCAATACAGTAATTAACTGGTCAAGGGCCCAGAGACAATAGTGTGTTCAGACCATAACTGGTAAGGAGATTCTTCAGTATCTAGGACAACTGTTTCCATATTATATTCAGATATACTTCAGCACATGCAAAATTAGTAAACATAGTGTGGTGTAGTGGTTAGTGCACCAGCTTCAGGGAATCAGGAGATCACAAGTTCAGACCCTGCCATGGCAAAATACTCAGTCTGTGACCTTGAGGAAATTCCTTAACTGTCCAGTGCTCCAGTTCACCCAGCTGTAGAAATGGGTAGAGGGATGACCCCACTGAAAAAAAACAGACACTGCATTTCAGCTGGGCTAATTCCAGGTTTGTAAACTATAAAATAAATAATCCTAAGTAATTATCTCCCTTCATTCTTTAATGGATTTATTTGATGGATTAAGTCTTTTTGTGTTTATATATGCATTTTTGCAGACACTATTTCCATAAAAAAAACAGTATTTATCCATAAGACTTCATCTGCTTCTCCTGCTTTTCCTGCAATCATTACAATCTTGTGTTTGTGATATCATACTCTGGAAAGATTACAGTGTCACAAGCAGTGGATTATGACTTCAGCAAAGGGGAAAGCAAGAGTATGAGATGAAGTCTAAGCCACAATTATCTTGTTTTCATGCAAACATCCTCAATAATAAAGAAGGAAGGAAACACAATTGAAAATGGTCTGAAATATAAGCTAAACTGTGTCTGACTTTATACTTTTCAATGTTCTCTCACAGCCTGGAGAAATCTCCTTAAATATAATAGTTGTAATATTATATGGCCTGGCTATCCAACTCTTTTTACCTCGGTAGTCACTTGGCTAAAAATGATCAAGTTAGCATCTGTTATAGCGATAACGGGAGGCACTGGAGGGTGTATGAGGGAATAATGGCACTGGGCATCGTAGGTAAAGACCCAAGCTGGAGGCCTAGGTCACTATCTACAGTGCCCAGTGTAATTATTCCTGAGGGCTGACCTTCCGATGCTGAACATTATTGCCATTATATTGAGGACAATAATTCGGTGAGAGAAACTGGACATTTTCAAAAGAGCACTGTCAGTGTCTGACAACTCCCCAAACCACACAGCTGATTGCCACTTCTGTTTGACAGTTGGGTTTCTGATAGAACATTCACAAGGTGAACGTTGACTCAGAAATTCACTTGTTTGTTTCAAGTGCCTCACTGTAGTCATTTGCATATACCAAACATGTTTACTGTCCTTTTTGTATATTCCAAAGGAGTTTAATCACTACTTAGCATACTCCATGTGTCTTTCTTGTTTCTTACGCTTTTTATTGGGAACAATCACCAAACAGTCCCTGTAAATAAGAGATCTGATCGGCAGCAATGGTTTTAATTTGATATCATATAAAATATGGCTGAAAGTGGCTGCTCCACTGGCCTAGCAGTTAAGGTGCTTGCCTTCTTCTCAGGAAACTGCGGGTTTGTATCCTCAAGTCACTTTTCCAGCTGCCCATGTCAGGAGGGAGCAGGTATCCCAAGGACATGCTCACTCCTTTTGGGTCAGGAGTTCTGCACTCCTTGCAGAATAGCTGACCCTTGGTGGTCTGTGGGGAGGCAATTTCACAAGGAACCCCTCCGTTTCGCTGGCACCTAGAACCCACAAGGAAAAAAAATCAAACCACACACAGAATTAATGTATGGTTAAGTAACTGGTGTGCCAAAAGAAACACTAGTCTATATAAATAACTGGGAATCTTTCCACCAAAAAAATGACTTGCATTGTTGTGATGGACTACATTTGAATAACAAAGTAACAAAATTATTATCAGAAAACTTCATACAATATCTAAGACAAGAGAAATTAAACTAATTAGGAAGGGGAAAAATAGTCAAGGCCAAAGAAAAAAATGTGCTACCACTTTGAATAAAAGGCAAAATAATAAAAAAGAAAAAAAATAGAATTGAAGCACTTCTTGTTAATGCAAGCATGAATAACACAATGCATGTGCTTCGTGCAATCCTTGAAGAGTCTCCTAAAGACATTATTGGGAACATGGTGGAATACCAAAAAAGATACATGGGGTATCAATATTGAGGGTTATCAGCTTTACAGAAATGATAGAATAAAAAGTAGTAGTAGTAGTAGCAATTTATGTTACAAATCAACTCAAATCTGCAGACATCTCTAATAAAATCAAAGTAGAAGACAACACTGAATCAATTTGGATCCAAGTTCATGGTGGATGTTCCAAATCAATTATTGTAGGAATTATATGCCACCCTCCAAGCTGTATAGTATCGTATCGTATAGTATAGTACAGTATTGCATAGCATAGTGTAGTACAGTATAGTAACTATGCAAAACATTATTAAAAAAATAGGAAAAGCAGATGAACTAGGAGACCTAATTGTTATGGGGATATTAAAATAAATGAGATAGATTGGGAGAACAACACAGCATCTAGTAGTATCGGCAAACAGTTCCTTGACAACTGCAATAAAAATCATCTATTACAACATGTCAGACAGCCAACTAGGGACAAACATTTATTGGATTTGGTAATAAGTCCTAAGGAAATCCAAATGGAATTATGTACAGTTGGTCCTCTGTTAGGTAACAGTGACCACAAAAATCAGTTAGTTTAACAGTATTGTTTGATTATATACCGTTAAAATGTTACACAGAGATATATCTGTTTGAAAAAGCCAATGTCAAGCAGATAAAAGATAAGTTGAAAGATATTAATTGGGACAGCATACTTCAAAAATCAGTCAACAGAGGAAATGTGGCAAATTATAAAAACAAATATTATAAACATAGCAAATGAAAATATACCAAAAATTAGGAAGCACAAAAACAACACCAACAGACCAAAATGGTTAAACAAAAAGATTAGATGTCTCAAAAATAAAAATAAACTATACAAAAAACAGAAATCGTCACCTACTGTAACTTCAATTGAAACATATAAACAGCATCAAAGGCACTGTAAGAGTGAACTTAGGAAAGTGAAGAAACAAATGGAAGTCACATTGGCACAAAAAGCAAGAAAGGATAACTTAAAAGATTTTTCTGCATACACAAACTCATTAAAAAAAACATAGTCCCAAGCAGGTCCTATTAAACACGAAAATAAAATAGTTACAGATAATGCAGAGATGGCAGAATTATTTAACACTTATTTTTGTGAAGTCTATAATAAAGACTCAAGACAACTGAACATAAAGAATACACAAAATGATAATACAATTGAAAAAAATGAAGAAGAAATTAGGTGCAAGATTCAAAAACTTAAGAGAAATTCGTCACCAGGACCAGATAAAATATCAGCAAAATTACTACAAATCAAGGACGAACATATTACATTGCCATTAAAGTTATTATTTGAGCAATCACTAAACAAAGGTACAATCCCGACCGAATGGAAATTAGCCCATGTTGTGCCCATCTTCAAAAAAAAGGTGAAATGTCAAGTCTTCAGAACTACAGGCCTATTAGTCTTATCAGTGTATGCTGTAAGACCCTAGAACCCTAAGAATAGTCCACTGTACTAGATACATGTGACCAGAAACAGCATGGGTTTAAAAGGGGCAGAAGTTGTACCACCAACCTACTGTGTTTCTATGAGAAGGTCAGCTACACCCTAGATCAGAAAATTCCATGCAACAAATATACTTGGATTTCGCAAAAGCTTTTGACCTCACACCACACTGGACCATTATAGCAAAGCTACAAAACCTGGATATTAGCACAGCTTACATAAACTGGATAGGAGAATGGCTCAGCAATAGAGTACAGAAGGTGTTGGTGAGTGGATGTTTATCTGAGGTTTGGGTATCAAGCGGGGTGCCGCAGGGTTCCGTTTTGGGACCTGTACTTTTTTAGATCTTTACAGCTGACCTAACATACAACTTGGAAAGCTGGGCATCAAAATATGCAGATGACACTAAGATAAGTGGACCATCTAGCGCGCAGAAAGGGAGTCAGCAGTCATACAAAGAGACTTGGACAACATTGTTAAATGGACAAATGCTTGGGGCATGAAACTTAACCTGAGCAAGTGTAAAGCAATACATATGGGGAAGAAAAACAAAAGCTCAAATTATTATATATATATATTTTTTTTTATTTAGTTGTTTAACCAGGTATAGCACACTTAGCTGAAAGCTTTTTTACAGGAGCGACCTGGGAGCACAAGGAGGTTAAGTGACTTGCTCAGGGTCACACAGTATGCAAGTGGAAGCTGTGGGATTCAAACCCAGGTCTGGTCTGCTGGATGTCACCAAATTTGCAGCTCAGAGCCTTAGACCACTGCGCTTTACTGCCTCCAAATGTAGGGTATTCCTCTACCCAAAGCTAACAGTGGAAAGGATTTAGTTTTACATATCACTGGTGACTTTAATACTAACATGCAAACATCAGAGGCAATAAAAAAGGCAACAAAAAACAACTTGGGCAATCAAGAGAAATATTACATCAAGGGACAGTAGAATTACGGTACCCTTGTTTAGGGCATATGTGCACCCTCACCTGGAGTTTGCTTCCCAGCTATGGAATCCATTCAAGAAAAAGGATATAAATAGGATTGAAAAAGTCCAAATAAATTTTACTAAGTCAATAAATGGGCTAGCAGGCAAAAGCTACGAAGAGAGGTTACTCTCTCTTAATTTCATGTCACTTACTTCTAGACACATCCATGGCGATGTGTTACTCATGTTCGACAATGTAGGATCCAATACTTATTAATGAATTGAATATTAAATTTAAGGAGGAACCTATGCAAACTTGGGGTCACCCATTACAAATTATGGCAACAAAATTTACAAATAATCAAAGGAAGTATTTCTATACAACAAGAGTGATGAATGTATGGAACAGTTTGCCACTTGAGGTTATGATAAGTAAGACAAAAGCAGAATTTAAAAAGAGACGAGACTAGACTGGATATTTTTATATTAAACGGGGGTTGCTTGAGGTATTTTTAAGAATTGCCACATAGGAGCATCAAAGGGGTTACGCCGTCTGACTCCTGACAACTCTTAGCATCTTAGTATCTTCCAGTGACAGCATCCACTAGGGCCCATTGGTTAAAGGGTGCAGAGGTACCAACACCAGGCCAGAGTTCCCCACTCGCTTGGAACATGGGAACTACAGCTCAACTGTGGTGCGATCCAACACTGTTTGAGGTAGCTAGTGAGAGGGAAGACCATGGGTGGGACAAGGGGAGAAAAATAAAACAATGGAAAATATAATGATAAAAAAAAAATGTGGTGGAAGGCAATGTGAGCAGAGCTGCCCGATGGTCCAGTGCTGCTGAGCTGGTGACTGAGTGGGAAGAGCGTGCCCCAACTAGGACAGGTATAGCAGCAAGGTCCACCACCACCACAGCAACCCCTGATGAAGAGCTAGGGCCTTACTTCCCCCCACTGGAGTCACTGTGTGTGTGTATATGTGTGTGCAGAAGGCCAGGAATGGGCTGTACATGGCACCAGAGGTAGCAGGTGAAGTCAGGGGTCAAATCTGAAAGAAAAGTGGTGGTCACTAGTAGTATAAAGGCACCAGCACACTCCCTGTCACCGCACACCAGAACCAGATCATTACGTCCAGCAGTGGAGGTGAATGTCTTTCTGATGGCCGCATCACAGAAGGGGATGCCGAGAGGAATTGGAGCTGAACAAGGGGTAGTAGAGGTTGGGTGGTCACCAGCAAAAGCCTGAGGTGGGGCATTCAGTCAAGCAGAATAAAAACTTAGATTTAAAACATAAATAAATAAATAAATAAGGCAATGAAAGCCAGGAATCAAACATGGGTTGAGTAGGCACTTTGATTTCAAATTGTGATTTTTAGCTGCTTGTATCTCATCCATTCCTTAACAGATTTTCATGATATTTTTGAAAGTGTGTGTTCTGGTACAGATCTCAAACTGTGAAAAACACCAACATTTTCTAAAACTAGGCCAATTCATGCAACACTACCTCAGACATATGCAGAACAAACAGCCTGCATGAACTGCCCTAATCAGGGCTCTGGAGCTAACTGGGAAGACACCACTTACTCTATTCCTATGCCTACTGGTCAGAACCCATCTCTACAGCTGATGTTGAAGGTGCCTGTTCACTGTTTGAATTTACAGTTAACGGCAGTCAGGAGTCCATCCCCACTGTTCGTTCGTTCATTACTTCCACCGTGTCTCCTCTCCCCCCCCAAAAAAAATGACCCCCTGCCCAACACCCCCTACCTCTGCCTCACCTCACCCTCCACAAAGTTTTGCTAATCTTCAATTTACCATACTCTCTTATGGATATGTAAGTCTCTGAAATCATACCAAGAAAGCGTTTCTGAATGGAATTTCAAATTTGCCACTGAAGTGGTCAGGAGGGAGGGTGGTAACTTGCCAACTAGTGATATTTTGGAGAGACAATATTAAAAAATGCAAATGTTATAAGCAAAAGAAAACTGTGATTGACAAAAAAGAAACTAAGTTCTTGCACATGCGCAGTTCGCATATTTTCAGACTAAGGCTTTCTTCATAAAACTGAGCCCCACCAAAAAAAGCAAACTACTGTACTTGGTTTTCTTCCCACCTTAATTTGAAGCAATCTACAGGTCTGGGACAGTACTGAACAGCACAGCTTAGGCCATTAGTAAAGCAAGCTACAGGTCCGTCTCAATGCCCCGCAGGTTATCTGTAGGCCACACTAGAAGTTAGCTACAGGCACAGGGTACTATCTATCTCAAAACTACAGAAAATTCACTGCAAAAAACTATGTTAATGCATAAATTAGGGCTGTAGCACAAACTGTAAAAAGAAGGGGAGAGGCGAGTCGGCCAGGTGGCATGAGGGATAAGGCATGAAGCACCTTATCTCTTGCCATGCTGGTGACCCAAGGTCAGGAACAAGCTCGGATTGCCAGAGGCCAGCTGGGGCGTGACAAGATCAAGCATCCAAAAGACTGCTCTCCTCTTCTAAGATGGGGAAGTCTGTTTGCCTGGCCTGAGTGGCACTGCAACTTGGGCAGCATGTAGTGAGGGGCCACAAGTGCATGATGCGTGCGTACTACCACATGCACGCACACATGCAGCGGCAAGGATGGGACCAAAAACAGAAAATGATGGCGAGGGATTCATGAAGCCCTGCTTGCCTACCACTGACCTGCACTCCTACTTGAAGACCCAGGTCAGCACTGGATTATGGACCTGGGGGTGGACAGACCTCCCTCCTTCCTCCAGCCCTACCAAAGAGGAAAGCATTTGGGGTACTTGAAGACAAGGTAAGTCCCCCAGGAGAAGCAGTCGCTGGTCAAGTGAGGCAGGGAGAGTGGTGACTAGCCACCCCAAGTGATTGGGTGAAGAAATCTCTATAGGGGAAAAAAAGAAGGGGAGAGGCAATGTTAGGGTAAAAAGTACACTGAGCTTTGCTGAATCTGTGGCATCACATTGCTCAGGGTTTGAACAATCACGCGGTATAGCTCTAATGTTGCACTTACTTTGGCATTGTCTGTCCATGCAGAAAAACAACAGTCACACAACAATGTTTGCGGAGATGGTGCCAAGGTTAGGGCAACATCAGTGCTGCATCACGTTTGTTTAAACATATAGGAACACGATACCACAGATTCAACAAAGCAAAGTGAGCTTTTTACCCTAATATTGCAGTTGCCTAATTTTTAATGTTTTGTGTTGCTACCATTACTTGGATATTAACATTTTTTTTTTTTTGCAAAGAATATTTAAAGGGACACGGTCAGCTTTTTTCGTGATTTCCAGTGTATTCACGATATAGGTCACCTCTGCTATTATTGCAAACTACTCTGCTCACGAAGTGTAAAAATGGCAATAGACAAGCTTTAAAATAACAGGTGTCACTGGGCCGCTAGTGTAGTGGTACAGCTACCACCTGTGATGCCGACGATCTGGGTTCGGGAACGAGCCTGGGTTATTGGAGGGCCTGCCAGGACAGAGAAGAATCAAGCATTCCATGGACCACTCTCCTTCTTTAGGGAGGATGGGTTGCCACTCCCGTTGCAATACTGTCACCTGGGTGACCACACGTGGAGATTCAGTCGAGGACATCACAAATGGGAGGGGGGTGATGTCGTCCAGGAGACCTACACTTGCCACACCAGTCTCCATGTGTGCATGCCAGCATAGTCAGGTGATCATGGGCACCAGAAAGAAAAAGGAAAAAAAATGTGCCTCAGGGCCTCCTGGCTCAAATGCCAGCCTCGGGCATTGCAGCTGCAGAGCGCTATAGTACTACCATCCCTTGGGACAGCCTGACCATGAGGGGGTAATCTCGTGAGGTTAATGTACCATGGCAGAGGGTGCTCTGGTGTCAGGTTGGTGAGCCAGGAGCGAAGCAACAGCTGGGGAGCATAAAGTATAAATTAACAAAAAAAAAAGTGTCCTTTATTTATGACAAAAATACCTTTGTGTCAGTCCACTCTGAATGCCTACCACCAATGCTCCTGTGTGTCCACTAGATGATATGGCGCCAAAGCCTCCAGGTATGCTTATTCAGTAAAAAGTTTGGTTTTTTACAGGCATATGAATAAAAAACACCATCTGTTTCAAGGGGCTCAATAGTGCTCAGAAAAGTTATACTTGTTTCAAAATGCGCACTCTAAACATTATAAATCAGTGCTTGAAAATTCAAGCCTGGACGCTGAACACATGCTCGGAGTCCCAGCCTGAATTGTCAAGCACTAATTTATAATGGTTAGCGTGCTAATTTTGAAACAAGCATAACTTTTCTGAGTATTATAGAGCTCCTTGAAACAGATAGTGTGTTTTACTCATATGCCTCAAATAAATGCAAACTCGTTTGTGGATGAGTGTACTCCATGTATCCAGTGTCATATCAACTCATGGTCATGCAGAAGCATCAGCAGTAGGCATTCAGAGCAGACCGACCAAAGGTATTTTTGCCACAAATAACCCGTTAGTTTAGATCTATTTGCATTTTAACATTTTGGGAACAGAGTAGTTTGCAACAAGAGAAAAGGTGACCTATACTGAGGATACACTAGAAATAAAAAATAAAAATAAGTACAGCGTCCCTTTAAAATCAGTAATTAAGTCACCAGAGATGCCTCTTGGCTAATCAAGAGTGTCTTCTTGTGATACCCGATGGTTCAGGAATCCTAAGATGTTATGAGGAAGGCACTCTTGATTAGCCAAGAGAGATCTCTTGATCACCATTTAATTGTTTAAGATCAACTTACCTAAAGCAGCATTTCTGCAGCAGTTTAAACACAGAGGAAAACGCTGCAAGGATCAGCCAAAAAATAGAGCCTTAAACAGCTGTGCTGGAAGCAGTTGTCGATACTTTGCGGTCAGGGTTTTAGGAGACAAACTGTTTGGTGATGGTCACACATTTTTATCAGAAATGTTTATTTTAATTATTTTACAAGGCTATCACTGTGTACCAGTCTTTCTTTCTAGTTCATTTGATGAGACTGCAACCACAATCATGACCTCAGGTCAATCCTGAGTACTTTTACTTTCAACATGGGCACCAACCTGACCCCCCACCTCCCGTGTCCATGTTCCCTTGTGAACTGAGACAGGCTGGCTTTCCCACTGTCAGTCCAGCCAACTACATACTTCATAATGTCACCAGCAACCCCCTTCCCCAGAAAAGATACCTGACAGCATATAAACCTGACAAGCCACATGACAATCCACTACTGTCTACAAATAATCAGCAATTATTTCAGTAAAAAAAAAAAATCCACTCACTAGAAAATTAATAATGTGCAAATGTAACACAATGAGGATTCCAATATGCAAACACTGATTATGGTTGTTTGTGGCTGCTGTTTATTTTTAGGTGCCCCCAATTGCTTTTTCATAGGAAAATCACATGAGGTTATAAACTATGGAGTAGGGTGGATCACAGGGGAGAGGTGATCTTTTATGCCTTGGTTGGGGGAGATGACGGACGATGCTGTATAATACGACTCATTTTGGAACTCTGCATACAGTTTCTCTCAATCGTGTGTATTTAGTCAGTTGACTAGTGGGATGGGTTGTGCTGCGATCAGGTGTCCATTTAACAATTACTGATAATCAAAATGCTATGCAGAAGCAAAACAGAATTAAGAATGTAGAATGATAACAAATGTAGAGACTGCAGCATGTGAAGCACTTTTTGCTGAATAAGACATGAGACTGCAGCCTCTCCCATGATTGCCAATGGAATGAAAATATTAAAAAATGCTTTAGAAATATACTGCAGCAGTGAAACTGACATTGTCTGAGGCTACAAGACAATTCCTTCCCATGGCTACACTTTGTGATTTCTTACTCACCTTATCTCCCAAGAACTGATTGGGTAACCTCCAGTAGAACAGATCTCCCATCAGGTATTGCTGTAAAACTCTGGAATCCAGCAAGACGTCAGGGGGCTGAGAAAAGACCCCCTCCACTGTCCCAGTCAGGTCATGTTGAGACACCACATGTAGGACATGCTGGTCAGGAGTCAGGGTAATCTGGTGAGCAAAAGTGGAAATGAATATACCGTATTTACATTTATCCTCCATTACAAGGCAGGTTTAACCAGTTATGGGTGGTGCCATACAACAAAGATATTTTGTTTTTATGTATTATCCCCATCAGTTTTATTTAATCACCAGGTGGGAACATTGAGCCACACGGCCCATTTACAGGCACAACTCAGAAATATACAACATAAACAAATACAGACATAAGATAATCATATGTACAACATACAATAAAAATATAAAACCTGGAAATTATTTAGAAGCAAGTGTAAACCATAGACTCAAAACAAATCATTTAAAAGGTCCCACAAGAGGGGGGCATGGCCAGCAACTGAGCGAAATGGTCGCTTGAGCACAGAGCTCCCTGTCGATCTCGCAAAACCCTGTAAATTTGGGTCCCTCCGGTTGTCGGCGAGACTGTAACAAGCTCACTGGAGAGAAGGAAGCATCGCTCATCCACCGACCTGTTGTTTTGTCTCCCAGGCTGCTGAATTTCGTCCGTGATTCACGGTGCGTCACTTATCCGTGAGGCCTTAGTTTTCATTATGGGCCACGGGATAGAGCCTGCCACCTCACCAATGGGATCGGAGGGGAATCTTTTGGAAATTCGGCAGATGTTTGCCAAAATTTTGCAACGAATGGGCAACTTGGACCTGGCCACAAATAAAAATACCTCAGATATCGTGGATCTGTCTCAGAAAGCCAAGGTTACTGAGCACAGGCTAGCTGAGGTGGAGGACAGCTGGCATAAAATGGGAGCTAGGCTCCATGACCAGGATAGGAAGATCAACCAGCTTTGGGTTAGAGTGGAGGACCTCGAAAACTGCAGCCGACGGAACAATCTGCAGTTTGTCGGGTTCCCTGAAGGCTGCGAGGGGTCGGACACCATCCAGTTCTTACAAACTGCAAAACCACACATTTTGGACTGGCATACTGGAGCCCCTCAGGAAATCGACCGGGCTCATCACTCACTTGCCCCTCGGCCCTCCCCTTGGGGCCGTCCATGCACTATCCTCGTCTGGTTCCTCCGCTTTCAGGACAAGGAGAATATTACCAGAATTGCCCGGGGGGGAAAAAACAGCTTTCCTGGCAAGGTCACCGTGTCCAGATATTTGCTGACTACTCGCAGGAGGTCACCATGAGGCGCCGGGTCTTTACCCAGCACACAGAGCCTGCGCTGAACTAGGACTTGAATACTCCTTAAGATACCCTGCCTCTTTCAGAGTAGTATTTAATGGCACCCCTAGACTTTTCAATGATCCAATGGCTGCAGAGAATTTCCTAGCAGCACAGGCCCCCAAGCTGAACTGGGGCAAGCTTAGAGACACTGCTTGCCCTGGGTCTGAAGTCACTTCTCCTTCCCAGAGGGAAACTGGGCAACAGGGTCTGTCTTAGTCACTCCAAACCCCATGTAGCTGCAATCATCAACCCACTCACCCTCCAAGACGACCCCTGGCAGCAAACGGAGGAACTGACGTAAGGAACGGATAGAAGGAGCTTGCATTGATAAGACACCCTGACTCCACTCTAGAAGTCGTAGTGATAGCCCGGACTTGGGTGCATCACAAAGCCTGTTGGACTTGAGTAGCAATAAATTCAGCGTTCTGATGGATCTCCCAACGGATGACCCTCCGCAGGATGTATCCAAGCCTCCTTGGAACACACCTCACAAGAAGAGCAGGTCTCAGTCTGCCAGAGGCCACTCCTGGGCCGACTCAACAAGTGTCCAACCCTCTGGGGCCTCAGCACTCTCTGGACAATCTTTAACTGAAGGGCAGTTTGATGCCTCAAACTTTGTGGGCTGAACATGAGGCTAATCTTCTAGTGTGTAGCCTGTCATTGTTTTTTTTTTTCACCGGTCACCTGTATTCGGTGACTTTCCCCAGCCTGGATCTGACTTTCCCTGCTGCATTTAAACCTGTCTAGAGGCAGTAAGTATATGTTGCCCTTGCAGTGAGGAGGTTTGTATTTAGGGCTGGGGTCTTCCCATTTACGGGTTGTTTTTTTCTCCTGTACTGAGTTGGGCCCCTTAATTTATTCCCTCCTTGTCTGTTTTGAGACAATCCCTGCTTTATGGAGCAGACATCCTTTTTCCTTCACCAGGTTTTACCCCCCCCCACCTCAGTTTGAGGAGGGTTGTGGGGTTTGATGATTGATCTGCTCTGTTTCAATTATACATTCAGACAGTTCTTGTTAATTTGGAAGATTATGGAGGGTTCCCTAACGTTTGGATATATTTGGGGTTACAGGGGAACCTTGGAGCTCAAGGGACTCCTATATTATATTGCATTTAGTTTCTCACCCTCCAGCAACTGCTGCTGGTTTCTGGGCCGTGTATCAGCCATTACATTCAGCAGAGGCTGGTCTTGTACTGGGATGTTCATGGGAAGCAAGATGGGGCGGGGGGGTTTTGTAGATAAGTCTGTAAATGTTTATCCAACGTTAGTTTTCATTTGTATGTTTAAAATGTTTGTGATACTAGGTGATCAGTTTGTGCCACCTAGAGTTCTTTATGGTTATGGCAATCCACAGGCAGGGGTTACAACTCATTACTGGGGTAAGGGGGGATACATGCTGACTAGCTGCTGACTCTAGATACCACACTGTCACACTCTGTTTACGCCTTCACCTACTTTCAGCGATAGTATACCCCAAAGAGGGTGGAACTTAAACGAATCTCCTGGAATGTTAAGGGACTTAACTCCCCAGTTAAATGGAAGAAGGTACTCCTGCATTCAAAGAAATTGGGCCCCCTTATAGTATTCCTTCAGGAAACAAAGATTTCTTCTGGTGAGGCTAAGAAGCTTAAATGAGGTTGGGTAGGTGAAGAGGTACACAGTGTGGCGGATTCTCATAGGCGAGGAGTCTCTATACTGATACATAAAAACTTGGGCTGGAAACTGAGTAGATTTATTCATGACAAAGAAGGCGGATGGGTTATGGCTGAGATGGATACTCTGGAGGGCCCACTGATTCTAGTTAATGTTTATGCTCCCAACCAAGACTCCCTTCAATATTTCCATGCCTTAAATCAATCTCTTTCTGACTTTAATCCTAACCAAGCTCCAGTATTACTGGGTGGGGATTTTAATCTGACGCTGGACCGTACACTAGATAGAAGTAATAAGTCACCAGAACCCCACAGATGAGCCAAATTGGCTGTTCAATGGCTCATGAGTGAACACGTTATGCTGGATGCATGGCGGGCTCAGCACCCCGGGGATCATGATTTCACATACTTCTCTACAGTGCATGGGTCTTCTAGCAGAATAGACCTATGGCTAATCTCCTCTAGGTTATACAAATCTGTTGTCCATGCATACATTCACCCAATCATTATATCAGACCATGCACCCTTAGAACTTGTGATCAGACAGGGGCTGGCCTCCCCTCCAACCTCTTCATAGCGCTTGAACCCTCTCCTGCTAGAGGATGCAGAATTCCAATGCTGGCTTGGACCTGAAGTGGCAGAGTATTGGAAGCATAATGACAATGCGGAGGTCTCTGACTCGACCCTCTGGGAGGCCTTTAAGGCCACGATTTGGGGCAGAATCATCGCCTTTGCTTCTGCCAGAAGGCGATGCCAGGAGGCTGGTCAGCGAGCCCTTGAGAAACAACTTTCCATATTAGAGTCTCAATATAAGGCACTTAAATCTCAAGCTCCTTCCCAGACCCTGATGGCTCAGTTGATTAGTACCAGAATCTCACTTAATGCCCACCTTACTCATCAAGCTGAACTGAACTTATGAAGAACTCGCCATGCCTACTGGGGAGAAGGCCAGCAAACTTCTAGCCTACCGCTGGAAACATCAACAAGCCTCCAGTATGATCCACTCCCTGGCAGACGAGCAAGGAGGTATATGCTATTCACAAAAAGGGATTAATGAGATCATGACTAGGTTCTATGAACAGTTGTATGCCTCTCCCAATCCCCCGATCTATCGAAAATTCAGGACTTTCTAAACTCATTACCTATTCCTCGAGTC
The DNA here is from genome assembly GCA_016271365.2 of Neoceratodus forsteri. Classification (NCBI taxonomy): domain Eukaryota; kingdom Metazoa; phylum Chordata; order Ceratodontiformes; family Ceratodontidae; genus Neoceratodus; species Neoceratodus forsteri. Next base: position 1,559,149,258 of record CM057455.1, read on the forward strand.
CCAGAGTCAGACTCTCAAATTTTGGATACCCAGATCACAGAGGAAGAAGTGGCCGGAGCGGTCAAGTCCATGAACCTTCACAAGGCCCCAGGGAGGGATGGGTTGCCCACAGATTTTTACAGAACCCCAGGTATTAATCTGGCCCTGTACCTAGTTCGTGCTTTTCATCACTACCTATCAGTGGGCAAACTTCCTCCTACCTTGAGAGAAGCTACCATCATGGTTCTTCCAAAAAAAGGGGAAAAACCTGCTTTTCCCCCCAGTAGTTATCGCCCTATATCACTCATCAATGCTGATGCTAAAGTTCTGGCCAAGGTCCTGGCAACTCGGCTTGAACATCTCCTTCCGGGATAAATACATCCTTCACAGGCTGGCTTTGTCAAAGGCCGACTTGGATCAGATCACCAAAGAACTTTGATCTCGCTGATGCACCTTGTTAAATCATCTAGGACACCGGCTGTTGCCCTGGCCTTTGATTTTAAAAAGGCATTTGATTCAATTGAGTGGCCCTTTCTTTTTCATACTCTCTCTGCTATGGGAATGGGTCCCAATTTTATCTCCTGGGTCAAACTTCTATATGCCTCCCCCAAGGCCTCTGTCTTGACCAATGGCATCTTGTCTGAGCCCTTTCACCTTCAGAAAGGAATGAGGCAGGGGTGCCCTCTTTCTCCGCTTTATTTGTCCTAGCAATGGAGCCCCTCGCCATTGCCCTCCGGGAGTCCCCCCGGATTCCTGGGGTATGGGTGGGGAACTCCACTGCCAAAACTTTTCTGTATGCTGACGATCTTCTCAATACTACAGAGCATACTCCTCAAGTGGTAAAATACATTTTCACTTTATTAGCCGAGTTTTCCCAGGTCTCAGGTCTTAAGCTTAATCAGTACAAAACTGAGGTCCTTCCATTAAATTCGGATACCCCTAAGGACAGTTTTATGGCTTAGGGTTTAAAATGGGCCCCAAACGGCATTAAATATCTGGGCATAATCCTGCATCCGAACCTAGACAAAATGCTTTCTGTTAATTTCATTAATTTTATAGACTCTCTCAAATTGGATTTCGACAGATAGAAGTCCCTGAGACTGTCATTAGCCGGGAAAATTAATTCAATTAAGATGATGGCCGGCCCGAAGATGCTACATATTTTGGCTCACTGACCTGTGCCCATACCCCAGAAATGGTTTCAGAAATTGGAGGCCGTCATGGGCAATTTTTTATGGGAAGGGACCCGTCCCAGATTTAGCAAACTAAAATTGAGACAGCATTGGAGCAGAGGGGGCTGGGGACTCCACTGGTTACAAGGGTACCACATGGCCTATGTTTCTGCTCAGACGATTAAATGGTTCTCTACAATCGATCAGGCCTCTCCCTCTTGGCTACCATTAGAAGCTTTCTTGCTGAATGCTACATCTCCTGCAGTAGCCCTATACAAGAAAAAAAATTCTCCTTCTGGGGTTTCCGCCACTATATTGACATCTGTTATATACTGAGAAAGAGCCTGAGCCCTCCTAGGTCAGAATCTGTCCCCGTGGGAATTTACCCTTTTGTGGAATAACCCTGCCTTACAAATAGGGAATCGTATGCCCCACTGGCGATTTTGGGAAGCTCAGGATATTGCTCTGATTCAGGACCTCCTACTTCCAGGTACATATTTACTCGAATCCTTTACAGCCCTGAGAATTCGCTTCCATCTACCTACATCCCATTTTTGGAGATACCTCCAAATCAGGGATGCTATTTAACCATTTACCCAATGCTCCACTCACAAAGGAGGTCCCTCAAGATCCCCAACCTTTTAGCATATGGGGCAAGCTCCATAAAAATAGAGCCAGTAAGATTTATTCGGACCTCAGAGATGTCACAAAGGACCCTACTCGGACTGCTAGGGTTCAGTGGGAATTGGACCTACAGATCTCTGTCTCTGAACGCCAATGGGCACATGGTTGGATAAGGATCCATAAAGCGTGTAGATATGGTCGTACCTGCCTCATCATGAAGAAGACCCTTCACAGGTGGTATAGGGACCCCGCCAAACTTAAGCGTATGGGTCTTACTCTGGTTGATAATTGCTGGAGGTGTGGCAATTCAGGGGCTAACTTATTCCACATTCTCTGGTTCTGTCCCTCGCTTCAGCTCTTCTGGCTCTCAATCCAGATGTGTTGTCAGCAAGTTTTTCCCCTGGTTGGCCCTGATCCCCCTCTTCTTCTTTTGGGGTGTGGGAACCTGTCCACACCTAAAGCCTCCCCTGGGGCCAAGTGGATCACTAGTATAGGGGCTATTGCTAAAAGACTAATCCTGATGAGATGGAGATCCCCTGATACCCCTACGTTTCATGAACTCCTTCTGGTGGTGGCCCAAGGGGCTATGTTAGAGAAACTCTCCTGTTTAGCAAGGGGCCTTATCTCACAGTTTGAAGAATGCTGGCAGCCCTTTCTTAATTCAAAATTTTGTCATGATATCTTCTCTAACATAGCCTCTGTATCTTCTAATTCTGTTCTCTCCTAGATGAGTTTTATGTGGTATTTAACTGTTTCTCCCTTCCTTTAGTTCCGATTGCCTTTTTTATATAGTTTTTCTTAGTTAACTTAGCATTACTAGAACCCACCACTTTGTCCCTAAAGTGTATGTACAGGGTCCAGGTTTTCATGTTCTTTATGTACTTAACAGTGGTTAAGACCATTAGGCCATAGTCTGATAGGTGTTCCTTCATAAAAGGACCCAGCTATGATATAACTTTCCTTTTCTTTTTCCTTATATAGTTCCAGCATGAATTCATTTCAGTTCTACTGTGCACAGCTGTTTCCAGATAACGTTACTGTACCTGGTGTTAAGGTTTGGCATTGGAGATCTGGACTTACCAAATGTTGCAGTATGGTACTGGATCCTGTCTGTATCTTTGTGCACGAGTGGTGCATGTTCCTTCAACTAATAAAATCTTTAACAAGTAAAAGGTCCCATAAAACTGCTAATTGTACCAGAGTTCCTAATGTTCGTTGGTTGGTGATTCCATACATAAGGTACTTGGTAAAAATGATTTCTGTCCAATTTTCGATTTGTACAAAGGAAGACGATAGACAAGGTTTCATTTGATATTAGAGCATGGTCATTCTTCCGTGTCAATAATTATTGTTCTAGGTACCAAAGAAAGTGGGAGAAATAAAGAACAGACTTGTCATCTCAAGGTGAAATTGGCAAGTCTGGTCTACTATTTCTCAAATCTGGTTAAGGCGAGCAGTATACCAGATAAATGTTACTCTTACATTTTACTGTCACGTACAGTACTAAGCTAGGCAAGACAGATCAAAAACAAAAGGTAAAGACTGTGCTGTCTTCCAACAAACATCCCTAATGGTAGGAGAATTATGAGTTATGAAACAACCACAGAAAAAGAGATTAATAAAGATATAATGTATAGTAGAACATTGTTATAGGTAGAAATCTATCTTTTTATAACAACGTTTTACCATCGCTGTGACGTCACAATGTTGTTAACCCATCGATGGGTTAACAACCAGGAACAGTCTGGGCATGTGCACAGCTAGATCGGATGGCCTTGAAATGGCCACGGCAGTGAGGGCAAAGCAGTGGGGACATAAAAAAAAAAAAACAGCAGTAAGGAACTGCTTTCTTTTCTAAAAAAACGAACTGGTACCATACACTATAAAAGCTAATGTATGGTACATCGATCGGTAGCCATTTTGTTCACCAATCTCGAGGTTGCCATGGCAACATAAACCTCTCGCGGTTTACATGGCCACCCTGGCAACCTCTCTATGGTTAACAAACCAGTTAACCATCGATGACCATACATTATCCTCTATGTAATGACGGTCATAGAAAAGGGTAAAAAATGTGGCTACAGTTTAGAAAATAAAAGTAAAAACATAAGGCTGAACTTATAAAGCCAACTATGACTAGCTCTGGATATACTTGTTAGATAATGCCTTGATAAGATTTCCCTTATTTTACTCTATGTTGTACAGTGATGGAAAGATAAGGCACGAACCAACAGAACTGGGACTGTTCAAGGAAAGACACTGCAAAGACTATATCTGAGATACGTACTGATTTGACACATTTTCTCTATCTCTGTACAATTAAATGTTGGAAGCACAAAGTAAGCACTTGCTACATTGGGAAAAAAAACTGCTCTCTCTCTCTCTCTCTCTCTCACACACTCTCTCTCTCTCTCTCTCTCTCATATATCCGTAGATTTGAGAGATAGAATTTACTAGCAAGCTGTATCTAGAAGGGACTAACAATAAGGGATCTAGCATCCGATGTGAGTAACTAAATGGTATGAAAGTTTGTCTGTAATTCAATGACTTGTGGCCAAATAATCAACAAAATAAACAAATATTTTCTAAGACCAATATAAATGACTATTTTTTAAAACATTAACTGTCTTGAATTTCACATTGACTGTATTGTTAAACATGAAACAATTTTGTCTGAATTACAAAATCTGTGGACGAGATGTTTATTGATCCATTTTTACTAGTATTTTTTGGACGATGACAGGCACCTCCTCCCCCACCGTACGTTTCCTGAAGCACTCCACATATGTGTTTTTCCTTGACATGAGACAAGTCTCCCTTTTGTTTTGTTTTTTTGATGACTTACAGGAATTCTAACCAGTCCTTCCAACTCGGAACAAATCTGAGATACTCCGAAGCAGAAACACGGACTGCAGCCAGCTGGATTATCTGCACGGAGAGCAAATGTTCCAAATTTGCATTCATCGCAGTAATGTCCAACAACATTTTCCTGTAAAATAATGAAAAAGATTGACATGCATGCACTGATACACATGCAGAAATGCATACTAACGGTAGCTTAAACATGCATAATAATGTTTTGAAAACCTCCCCCATCAGTTTCAATGGGGTACGCCCCATGATCTCCCTGGTTAGACATCACAAAACATCTAAGCATGGGGCCGTGGTCAACAGACTGGGAAATGGAGGGGATTGGCTGGCCAGCAGTTCGGCCAGAGTTGCGATCCGTTCCCTCCCTTACAGGACAGTATGAAAAATACAGGTTACTCACCTGTAACAGGAGTTCTAGGAATGGTATATGTTGTTCATCCACACTTTCTGGCAGGTATCCTTGCCACTTTAATTCTTGCCGGAAGGTCTTCAAGCTGGCTCCTCCTACCCACCCGGGTGGTAAAACTCTCGGCTCCGCCCCATGACGCCAGATCTGGCCCGCTAGAAGCTCAGGTTGTGCATCGAAGGCGGGGAGGTCGGGTGGGTCGTGTGGATGAACAACATATACCATTCCTAGAACTCCTGTTACAGGTGAGTAACCTGTATTTCTAGGGACATGGATATGTTGTTCATCCACACTTTCTGGCAGATTCCTAGCGGTTCTCCGGGAGGAGGGAGGCAAGGCGCACACCCCCGATACTTACTTGGGAAAGAGACACTGGAGAACCGAGGCCCCAAAACCAGCATCCCGGCATGACTCGAGGTCGATGTGGTAGTGGGTAATAAAGGTATGTGCCAACTTCCAGGTAGCAGCCCTGCAGATATCCTGGATAGGGATGTCCCTGGAAGCAGCTACCGATGCAGCGGTATGGCGGGTAGAATGAGCTCTTATCCCTCTGGGAGGCTCCATGCCCGCCAACCTGTAGCAGAACTCTATGCAGGAGGTGATCCACCAGCCTATCGTCCGCTTTGCTGCAGGTCTGCCAGATGCGGCTTCAGCGTAGGTGACAAACAGCTGGCGAACCTCTCCCCGAACTTCAGCCGTCCGCTCCTTATAGTAAGCGAGCGCTCGTCTAGGGTCCAAATTATGGAGCCTATACTCGGCCTCCGAGGTGTGATTGGGGTAGAACACCAGCAGAGTCAACACCTGGTTAAGGTGAAACTCCGACACCACCTTCGGAAGGAATTTCGGGTGGGGGTGCAGGACAACCTTGTCCCTGTGGAAGACCAGGTAGGGAGACTCGATGAAAAGCACCTGGAGCTCTCCCATCCTTCTGGCTGACGTGATAGCCACCAAGAAGGCGGTCTTCCATGACAGATGTGAAATATCGCATCTGTGCATTGGTGCGAATGGCTTGCCCATGAGCTTGGCCAATACCAGCAGTAGATCCCACGGAGGTGGAGGTTCTCGCACTGGAGGGGAAATGTGGTCAAGGCCTTTGAAAAAGCTCTAAAAGCATGAGCACTAAGGAGGAAACCTGAGCTTCAGTGGTAAGGAAGATCTGGCGTCATGGGGCGGAGCCAAGAGTTTTACCACCCGGGTGGGCGGGAGGAGCCAGCTTGAAGACCTTCCGGCAAGAATTAAAGCGGCAAGGATACCTGCCAGAAAGTGTGGATGAACAACATATCCATGTCCCTAGAAATTATTCTTTTCCCACAAATGGACTATCACTGCATTAGGGTAAGGGCCATAAACAGAAATGTAAAATCTTTGCAATTTGCTTTAAGGCCACTCTGTAATAAGTTGTTAAGGTTTATGTGACTTGCTTTCATAAATTTGTTTTGCAGTTTCAGCTGTAGGTCTTTCTGTGTTTACTATGAGGTATAGTTATTTCTCTGGGTTTGAAATGTATGTTAGGCGAGATAGCTATGTCTGCTTTTTCTGTTACATTTTTTGCTGTGTGGCTGGCAATGTTAGATTTTGTAAATGTTAGAATTTATCAGTCATGTTTTGTTACGGGGGTAGGTGGGGGCTCTGTTCTAAAGGGATTTTACCATTGATCTGATCTTTCACCTCTACAGGATATTCCACAGATAACCAGCCTTAACGATGAGTTATCATAAAGATAATGTAGCCACATGGGACCAGGTTTTGACCAATGAGGAGACCAAACTGATCAGCAACCCTTGATAAATATATTTATATAACACCAGTAGTGATACATTTTCCCTGATAAATTTATCTCATTGTCTTACCTCCAGATAAACATTTACTTGGAGGTTAGATATGTCACAATTCTTAACCTAAAGAGCAATCAGAGAGCAGCTTTCACAATGCTGATGACATCACAATAGCCTTGTCCTGCTCTGAAGTTAGCTAATGAATTCAAAGAGCAGCAGTTAACTCTACAGAAACAGCTGATTTAAATAACAGAATCACAGAAGTTCGATGGCAGAAAAGGACCATACCGGCCCATCTAGTCTACCCTTTCCCCTACACCTCCCTCCCTGTCAGCCCCGATACTCAGCCTCATATGCAGTCCCATGACCTCTTGAATTCTTCACTGATTTAGCCCCCCACTGTGTCTGGTAGTCTGTTCCACGGCTCCACCACCCTCTATGTGAAGAATGCACTCTCACATTGCCCCTCTATCTCTTTCCTTGCAATCTGAAGGCTATGCCCTCTAGTTCTGACCCCCCCCTTCCTCTTAAGTAAACTCTCTTCTCCCACTTTATTGATCCCTTTTACATATTTAAAAGTTTCAATTATGTCTCCCCTTTCGTCTCCAACATGTACAGATCGAGCTACTTCTCTGCTCATATGTCTTTCCCTGCATACCCTGCACCATCTTGGTTGCCCTTCTCTGAACCCTCTCCAACACATCTATATCTTTGCGGAGATGTGGCCTCCAGAACTGGACCCCGTACTCCAGGTGCAGCCTCACCATGACTTTGTAAAGTGCCATTATTACCTCCCTCTTTCTGCTAGTAATGCCCCTGCATGCCAATATTCCATTGGCCTTTCCCGCTGCCCTGCTACACTGGATTCCTACCTTAAGATTCGAGGAGACTATGATCCCCAGATTCCTCTCCTGTTACTTTGGTTTCCTCACCACATAGGGTGTACCCTGCTCTTCTGTTCCTACTCCCCAAGTGCATCAGGCCACACTTCTTGGCATCAAATTTCGGCTGCCACATTCTGGACTATTTCTCGAATGTCTAAGTCCTCCCTCATGTCCTCCACCCACCCTGAGGTATCCACCCTATTGCATGTTTCTGTATCATCAGCAAATAGGCACATCCTCCCCCTCAAACCCTCTGCAATATCACTGATGTTGAAGAGAAGCGGACCCAAAACTGACCCCTGTGGAACTCCACTCTTCACCCTCGTTGTCCCAGAGTGCATCCTGTTTATCACCACCCTCTGAGTTCCTCCTGCCAGCCAGACCTCCACCCAGCTTGTTATTTTTCCACCCAACCCCAGGCTTTCCATCTTGCTCACCAGCCTCCTATGGGGAACGGCGTCGAAGGCCTTACTGAAGTCCAGACTTACTGGGGGGGCAGTGGACATGGCGTATCACCTGAGTCACCCTATCAAAGAACTCAGGTTTGTCTGGCAAGACTTCCCCCTTTATGAAGCCATGCTGTCTGCTGTCCTGCAAGTCATTCTCCTCCAGGTAATCCACCAAAATCTCCTTGATTAACACCTCCATCACCTTCCCCATCACTGACGTGAGGCTGACAGGTCGACAGTTCTCCTTCACCTCACAACCTCCCTTGTGTAAAGCCACTATGTCTGCCCTCTTCCACTCCTCCGGCACTCTCCCCATATCCAGGGAAAAGTTGAAGACCTTGTCAGGGGTGCAGCCAACTCCTCCTTCAATTCCCTGATCACCCTGGGGTGTAACCTATCAGGCCCCATTGCCTTGTCCACCTTCAATCTATCTAGCTCTGCCCCTAATCCTATCCACAGTGAATGGACTGTGATCCACCCATTTTCCCTCCCTCCCCTTCGACTTTAGCTCAGGTCTCCTGCTGTCCTCCTCCCCCGTGAATACATAGCTAAAGTACTTATTTAATAACTCTGCTTTTTCACAGTCCCTTTCCAATTCTATCTATCCCTCCCTCCCCCCTCAGACTAGTAACCCCCTGCCTTGCCCTCCTCCTCTCCCTCACATATCTGAAAAAAGTTTTATCCCCCTTTTGGCCTTTTTTGCCATTTCCTCCTCTGTATCTGCTTTTGCCCTTGTGATCTTCTTCCCTGCCAGACTCCTCTTATCCTTATACTCTTCCTTATCTTCCTCACGGAGTGTCCTCTTAATTTTTTTGAAAGCCCTCCTCCTTTCTAGGCTGGCAGTATAGCCTAGAGGTTAGAGGAATGAGATGTGAACGAACTTGGTACATCCAGCAGACCAGACCCGAGTTTGATTCTCACAACCTCCACTTGCATACTGTGGTACTCTGAGCAAGTCACTTAACTGCCCAGTGCTCCAAAGTCGCCCATGAAAACAGGCACTTGTGCCTAGTGGGCCTTACCTGGTTACCAAAGACTAAAATAAATAAAAATAAAATTTCCCTGACTACCCCTGCAACCTCCTTTGTAAACCAAAGCGGTCTCCTCCCCCTCTTGCTCTCCCTAACCTTTTTTGTGCACATTTCCATAGCTTGCAGTACCCCTTCCTTGATGGCCTCCCATAACTCCTCCACTCATAACTTATAAACTGATGCTGTGTAAATCGAATACACAATGGCCTTACTCAAAATATACAATTTATCTCCATTTGTGAGGGAGCAGGACTGCCCCCTCACTCATGAAGATAAATTGCATATTTTGAGTAAGGCCATTGTGTATCCCCAATTTATACCATGGCAGTAATGAACAGTACAGAATAAAGAAGCTAAATTTTGCCTATTATTTTGCTGCTGTGAAAAACAATATGTTACTTCCACTGCAACTCCTATTATTTTCACTGTACCCCCATCACAATGGCATTCAATGTTCCATGGTATTAACAGGACATTCCATAGAGCTTTCAGGAATATGCTTTTTATTCACTCTGGAATGTTACCAACAACGCAGACCCAGAAATCAGAGCTTGGTTTTTCTCTGCCCATCGTGCTAGACAGCACCATTGACAACATTCCAGAATGAATAAAAAGCTTATTTCTACCTGTCCTCTGGAATATTCCCAATGTCTGCATTACCTGTGAGAATAAAAATTACTGAATACAGTAATTATGAAATGTTCTAGGGATGACAAGACTAAAGTGAGATTATTTTGATATTCTCACTTTAGACCTGTCATTAACAAATATTTGTATCTTACATCCATCATAATAGAATACCTAACCAATTAGCAGCATGACATCACAGATACTCTGTGCTACATCTCGAGTAAAGACGTGAGATCAAAAGCAGAACAGATTTAATGTTCATAAGGTCAAAGACAGCCATTGCAGAAACCAAATATGCCATTCCACTTGGAAAAATATGCTGGATATTCTACTCTTGTGTGTCCCTTTCCCCTGGCACCTCATTCAAGGCTATGTTTCACTCCACCTCTCATGAAGGTGGGGGAGAGGCTGTACAGTTGTGATTTATCCAGCGAATGCTTTCATGAGACTTGGCATATTCCTTTATACACACATATACATTGAGTATGTCATATTCTAAGCTTTTCAAGCTCTAATTGCAAACTGCATTGGTGTAATTTGGCAATATATTTTGGAATGTTTGAATTGCAATGTTGTACGAATAAAGTTGTTTTGAATGGCTGAAGTCATGAACTTTGGTTACCTTGGATAACAAAATTATGGCTTGAAACCGTATCTTCTGATTGTCACATTCCAAAGGGTTACAATAACATCTGGAACAGTTGTTGTACAATATAACACTAAGAATTTAAACTAAAATGCCCATTTAAACAATAAAAAAAGGTTTTGTTTAATAATATTAAGCCCCCCCCCAAGGGGTGGATTACAATCTTCATTAATCTCACCCTGCACTAGGGGCACAAGGCACTTGGCTTCCCCTTATGCACAATGATCCATGTAGGATTAGATAAACCCTTGATAATCCATCCCTGGGTTATGTTTTAATGCTTATTCCTAAGCAAACAAAAGATGCCATCTTCTGTTATAAGCAGAGGGATAAACTTTATTTAGGTAAAGGTAATTGGTCTGGCTCCTTTCCATAATCAAAATTTTAGGAAACTGCATGCATGTGGGATTTCAGTAGTTAGTTATGCATCACAGAATAATGGCTACTGAAGTACAATTCTGGCTGGCTAGCTCTGACAAGAAGGTGAATCATTTAAAATTTGTCACATGCACAGAACTGCCCACTTATGTCCAACTTCCCATACCAGCTCACAAGGGCATGACGACAGTCCCACTGCTGTAAATAAAACTTGAGTTACCTTACAAGAACATGTCCCAGTCTGCTCTTCACAGCTGCAGACCCCTCGTTTCTCATCGCACCACTCCGCTCTAGTCCCGTTGACATTGCAGTTGCAAGCAGAGCACTCAGGGAAGGATCTGTATCCTACAGCACATTGTTCACACTTCTCCCCTCCAAACTGCGGCATGCACGGGCACTGGCCAGTTAAGGGGTCGCACTGGAAACTGGCTGAACCAGTAACACTACAGTTGCAAAACTGGAAAAATAAAACAATCATGACAGGCATTAAATTATGTTACACCACATGACAAACAAGAAAGGAGGGACCTGCACCAGAATCCTCTTTGTCCTATCCACACAGTTGTATGCAACTATTGTTCTGCCCCCTTGTAGTCCCCATATTGTCTTTACAGAAGCACATAATAATGAGAGAAGGCAAAATATGGCAGTAAGTACTGTAGTTTTACAAATTTAGAATTATGTTTAGTACAAACAAAGGCCAACAATTCTATTATAACCTCAGTAGGGGTAAAGGTCAAGCAGTGTGGGCAAATGAAATCAACACTCAAGGCCCAGAATGCTGATTTCCCAAAAATCAACTTTTAAGTCACGGCATATGGAACACTACACCCATATCCAAAGTGCCTTACAAGTTATGGGAGAAAAAGGGAAGTGAAGCAGACTATGACTAACTAGAAGAGGTCAACAGTCTGTGAACACAGCATGAGCTACTGGGAGAGTCGTCTCATTTAGCTGAGCTGCTGTTGCCATGTCTATAAAGCATACTAGTTCAAGAAATGGATTTCGACTTCAAGGAGCTCCAGACATCTCCAGAATAACACTTAAAAATGCCTAGTATTTAGAAACAATTCACCTGCAGAAATCTCTTTGTTTATACAAACGTGCATCTTTGTGCCTATTCTGCTGCCACTGGTCCCCTTACTAGGATTTAAATGGAAATGAGATTATGTATGTCACAATGTACCCTTCATGGGAATAAAAATATTTATAAAATGTCAAGGAAAAATCCTGACACCTCATTGGCTGACAGACATCACCTGACACGTGCATTAAAAAGCCAGCAATGATGGCGGTAGGGGGCATTAGCTGTCAACTAGGAAGGATGGTTTAAGTGAGTTCCTGCTATGGCATGAGCAAATATTTATTTTTTATTTATTTATGTACTTTTGTTAATCGAGTAGGCTCACTGGGTTCAAGAGGTCCCTTTTTCAGGGATGACACGAAATTAATTACATAAAAACCTGCTGGATATAGGACATTTTGGTGAGACAAGACAGTTTTTGGAACAATTATGGCAATTCGAAGCGTCTTACGTTACAGAGGAGCATACCTAGACATCATATAATCACATACAGTTATACAGGAGGTGACTTCTAACAATAACAGAGTGTTAGTACAAGTTACTGTGGTTACAGGTAACAGATATCAAACCACACTGACCGTTTCTGCACTATTCAGCTTATGTAGATGTTAAGATGTACTTTTTCTTGTTGGGGCTTTTACATCTCATGCGGTATAGGTTACTATGGGTCTAAAGTTGAATTATCACTGGCACGTGCAGAGGCTGTTTTCCAGCAGGTCCTTCCTGAGCCCTTTTCTGAAGGAGACCAGGGAGCCAACATTTTGCAGATGGTCAGGGATACTGTTCCAAAGCACTGGAGCTGCATGGGAGAAGGACTTGCTACCTGCTGTCGTCCTTACCGTAGGGACCTCCAGGAGCTTCCTGCATGAGGTGCGGAGCAGTCTGTCTGGGTGCTTGGGGACCAGCAGCCCAGTAAGGCCTGTCAGGTGAGCATCATTTATTATTTTGTAGGTGGTGCACAGTAGAGGTACTGGAGCCGTTGAGAAAGGGACAGCCAGTTTAAGGAGTCAAGTACCTCACACTGATGTCACCTTGGGTGGGATCTGGTTTCAAATCGAGGAATCTTATTATACAGTATTTGCATCCTACCAAGTTCCCTTGCTATAAGGGACGGCAAGACTGGAGCAGCATAGGTAAGGTTGGGTCGGATGATGCTGTTTGCTATAGCTATCCTCATTTCCAGGATAAATTGTGAGTTCAGCCTATACAGTAAGGCTAGCTTTTGGTGTATGGATCTGGTCACTTGGCCCACATGGCATTTGAAAGTGAGGCCTTGGTCAAGGACAAGGCCCAGGTACTTGAAGGAGCTCACAACCTCTATGGGCATACTACATGAGGATACCAGGGGGAGCAGTAGGGTTCTGCCCGAGCCTAGAATTCTAGGCCCGTACACCATTACTTTTTTTTTTTATTCATTCAACAACAGCCTATTATCCAACAACCATCTTTCTAGGGTCTTGATGTCCTCCTGTAGCTGTGGCCCAAGGGCCGATACGCTGTACGAGGTTCTGTATAGTACAGCATCATTAGCGTACTGAATTATTGAGCTGACACCACAATTATTAATGAGGTCATTTACAAACAGGGAAAACAGGAGGGGTCCCAAGATAGAACCTTGGGGTACATGCTCCTTAATAGGGAGTCGACCGGATATGGAACCCCTCCCTTCACTTGACTTGTTGGGTGTGGCGAGACAGGTAACTTCCAAACCAGGCTAGGGGCTCTTGGTCAAGGCCGAAGAGTTTCAGCTTGTCTACCAGAAGGTTATGATCAACCAAGTCAAAGGCCTTAGTTAGGTCAATAAATATAGCACCAGTAAGGGTGCCAATGTCAAGGGCCTTAAGGGTGCTGGTTGTGAATTTAATAAGCACAGTGTCAGTTATGTGATTTCATCTGAACTTGTGCTAGTTAACTACCAGCATTTGATTCATTTCCAGATAGTCACAGAGTTGGTTGTAGACAAGCTGCTCCCGGATCTTGGCCAGGATGCAAAGGAGTGAAATTGGTCTATATATCCTATTTATAAATTTATTTTGGAATATTTTAAATTTTTTGGACATATTAGTGTATAAAAAGAACTCCAGTTTACTATGGGCAAGCCTAATTTTATTTATCTATTTATTTATTTACTTCAAGTTTGGTAACCGAGAGAGGCAGACTGAGCCGAGGCCCGTTTCCAGGTGCTACCTGGGGAGGGAAGCAAGGAGGTAAAAATGACATAGGTACACAGAAACAGGCAGGCTACAAGGCGTTGTAGAGGCAACGGTGACAGGGTCCGAGACAAGCTTGCTGTCAATGATGATGGAGGATGAAGAAGAATTGGATGGGGTTTTAGCAGAGAAGAGTGTTTTCCAAAATGTATGAGGGGAGTTCAAGTTGTCCTGTAAGGTGGTCTTGAAATAGTGAGATTTAACTGTCCTGATGGCTTTGGTACAAGCATTTCTCAGGGAGCTGTAGGTTGTGAGGTCATTTAGGAAGAGGGAGGCTTTGTATTTTGCCTAAGCTTGGTCACAAGAGTTACACAGCTTGATGACATCAGCCGATATCCAAGGGTGGTGGAAATGTCTCATCCTGCATCGACGTGTTGGGGCGTGAGTGTTCTATATGGTATTTAGTATGTGGCAAACGAGGGAGAGTGCAGTACTGACATCTTTGGAGGAATAGAAAAGGGACCAATCAGAGGAGGCAAGATGATGCAGATTAGAGACATTAAAGGAGCATAGAGAACAAACCCAGAGGTAGGTTGGGGGGGGCGAGGTGGCTGTAATTTGCGAATGCAATAAGTCATTAGGTGGTCACGGAAAATGTCAGGGAGTGTACCAGCAAAGGAGATCTGATGTGGGTGAGAGGCCAGGATCCAATCCAGGAGGGTGTGGTTTTGGGAGTGTGGGTTGAGTCTGGTGGGTTCACTTATGAGCTGATGGATGTTTAGTGATTCTGTTTGTATGGTGGGCTTTAGGGCAGAGGAGGCCCAGTTCAAATTGAAGTCAGCGAGTAGGATACGTTCACCGGAGCTAGCAGCATATGTTAGGGAGGAGATGGTGTTGACCATGGAGGAGGGGGAGGTTTTAGGGGAGGAATAAAGCACACCAGTGAAGACAGGGAGAGAGGAAGGTAGTAGCAATTTAATGAGGAGGAGTTTGTGTGCCTCTGGGACTGCCTCACTTGTGACGAGGGAGACTGGTAGGTTTTGATGGTAGTAGATAGCTACACCACCATCATGCTTGAAGCAGTCATGCCGAAGGAGATGGTAGCCAGATAGAGAGAATAGGTAGCCAGAGACTCGGAGAGAGCCATGATTCAGTGATACAGAGGATGACAGGGGAAGGTTGTGAAACCCAAACCCTGAGGAGATCAATCTTAGGGCGCAGGCTTCTAGCATTTAGATGGTATATGGTAAGGCCTTTGGGAAGAAGAGAGGCCTGTGAGGTAGGGCCAGGGTTAGCTGGATGTCCCCAGCTAGCAAAAGGAGTATATAGAGGAGGAAGAGTTTGTTTGTAGATTTGTGTAGTTTTAACCGATTATTCTGTAGGCGTTTGTGGGAGAGTGTGAAGGTGAGATGAAGCCTGTGGATAAGCTCCATGCTGAGAGAGGGGAGCATTAGGATGCTGGGAGTGGGAATAGGGAGAAGGGTGAGAGGGGGATGGGATAGTGGGGACTGGGAGAGCTGGCTGTGGGTGGAGATCTTTGATAGTTGTAGGTGGTATGGGGGGGGGCAGTAAAGGGGGTGTGCAAAGTGCTAAGGTTTGAGATGGGGAATGAGTCATGGAGGGGTAGGTGGAAGGGGAGAGAGCGTAAAGGGGGAATGGGGCTAGAGCAAGCAAGCAAAAGGGTACATATACCATTATGAAGTGGGGGTGGGAGTGGAGGCTAACTGTGGAGTAACAGAGGGTATGGAAATACACATTAGGGCAAGTATAAAGAGCTGAGCCTGTGCCAGGGCTGTGAAAATCTAGGTGCAGTGTAGCCCAGTGTGAGAACAATACACAAGGTTTTGGGAGTATGTACCAGGGTGCAGGTCTCCTGTGGCATAGTCTACATGTGTCTAGGAAGCAATAACTATAGATTTATTCGACATGCTATGGCATTTAGTGATGATCAGGCAGAGTAAGCAAGGGAGACTATTTAATCAATACACAGATTTCGAGGTGGGGATGTACCACAGCTAGAATTTAGAAAGGTCCCATGGGTGAGTGCGCAGGGCCAGGCCCAACCAAGTTCATATGTAGGAGAGGGGTGTAGAAATTGACTGATTGGTTCTGGTGGGGGAGGTTTCCAAATAAAAGGAGCGCCACCTAAGGGTGGGAGGTTGGATGGGGTGCGCGGGTAGGAAGAGTCTAGTAGTGCTGCATGAAGTGCAGTGCTGCACTGGCCTGAAAAAGCTGTGCAAGATGGTGCCAAAGGGCTGCAGTTTGCCCCTCGTTTCTTCAGTACCTGCTAGTGTAGGAGAGGTGAGTGGAGGGTCCAGGAGGGGGGGGAAGTCAATGAGGGAGGGAGGGCTCCAATGCTGCTGCCCTTGATGACTAAGTTGCCGGTCAGGAAGGGCCAACAGTTAACCTCAAGTGACTTATTTAAGGCCAAACAGTAGGCTGTGGGTGCTGCAAAGGAGCCTCGCTCTGGAGAATAGTCAATGGTATCAGAGTGGCAAGTGATAAAGCAATTACTACAAACAAAGTGTGCTGCCATTCAAGTGAATGAAAGGTGGTTTAATAAATTTGGAAACCACATGCAGGTCGTGGATCATCATATTATATAAAGTGGGAACTGCTATAACACAAGCTGAGAAAGCAACGGTCAACATCGCAACCATGCTGAGTGAGTCTGCGTTATTGAAGAGGCAACTGACTGAAATGACCCTCTGGGGTAAGAATTTAGGAATAGTGGAATTTACTGAGTACATAAAAACCTGAAAATCCTGTGGAGTTCGCGGAGCAATGGTTGGTGTGAACTTCAAAACTTAAAAGCATTGTGACTGACAAGGAGAACGTCATCATTTCATTCATAACTTACTTGGGACTGGAACTAACACGAATCACTCCATTGCAGGACTGACTGAAATAAATCTATAATGACCATCATCTATTATTCATATCCTTTACAAAAGCTGGGGGCTCTTGGAGGGAGGGTGGGGGGCTACAGGGTGTGTTGGGTTGGGTCTGGGGTGGTTTATTGAACTCGAGTTGGGGTGCCAGAGTGGGGAGATGTGGGATGTTTGATCTTTTGGCGCAGGTGGGGGATATTTTTCTTTTATTATAAGGAGGAAGCAATTTTGTTAGAGTGAATGGTTTAATGTGCTCACAGGGGGCTTGGGGGTTAATGCGTGGGTAGGGTGGGAGGGTTACCCAATTGCTGGGTGGGTGTGCTTGTCAAGAATGAGGGGTTGTTTAGGCTTTTTATTTTACGGATTTTGGACTACGATTGTTCAAAATCTGAAATCCAGCTGTCTAATCGGATTTTGAGCAATCTGATAATCCTTAACAGAGACTGTAGAAAAATGTTTTCCCTTCGTGCATGGTGCTAGCAGACCCCTGGAGGTCTACTCCTTATCTTGTGATACTGTAATCTGTTGCTGTGGAAATGATTGTGAATGATGCCACATGTAGAGGATGCGGACTTCTGGGTATTGGATTTTCACTAGGACATGACGCTTATGGCTATTATCAAAGACTGCACCTAAATTGTAATGCTGTTTCTTGCACATAAATGCATCCAGTCAAGACAGTCAAAATCAACATCAGCCAGGAAGTTACACAGATATAACTTAAAATCTTATCCACATAACATATGCATTTATGTAGTGCTTTTTTATTTGGGTAATCTTGAAGTGCTTTGCAATTACCAGGCTACCAACGTGGAACAATCACTGAAGTGCAGCCACATCTGGGGTAGAAAGTGGTAGCCATTCTGTACTAGTATACTATGAAGCAGCTTTCTATTCTCCAAGGCCAGATGCAAAATAGTTGATATACCCTCTACTGTGTCAGTCAGAATATATCAGTCCAGAATTTTAAAACATTTGAATGCTGTTGGCTGGCCAAGGTGAAACCACATTAATCTGTTGGCTGATACCTTCATAAGCTTGATGAAAGCATCTTCCACAGAAGTATTTTAAAATGTAGGTGCAGTCTTTGAAAGCAGCATGCAAGGACGAAGTACTTTTGAAAATACATCCCGTAGGTGTGGATAAGCAGGAGATGCCTTAAGGAATGAAGTTCCAGATTTCATGCAAATGCCATCATCACTCAAGAACAGTAGATAAGAGAAGTACAGGAAACACCAAGAGTAGAAACATCGATTCAGGATAAAGTTCAGTCTTAGCTGTTGGAGTTGCCTCGATGTGGTGCTGAGTGTACCCATTTGATTTAAATGAATTCATGAGATCAAAGGTTCCTGAAATGACTTGGACTGCCTTTTTGTGATACAAACTTAGCTGTATCGAAAGGTCGCATTTTTCACAATGCTCCCACAATGTCAGCAGAAGGTGAAGTACTGGTTATTTTTCTATTGTCAGGTGGTTGGTGAGGGAGTTGTGTGACTCTCTCTCTTTGTGGTTATGATAAGCCAGGTGGAGGAGGATTTCAGAAATTTTCCAAGCTCCTCTTCACTACTATATAGCTAGAAACTAATTATTTTTTATTTATTTATTTATTTTGCTCCGCTCACCCTGGCCACCACCTGATGCTCCCCACTGGGGTCTTACTGTGAACCCCTATGATAGTCATATGCCAGGAGGCTCCTGCCCATACCTATCCACGTTCTGTCAAGTGTAACCTGGGTCTAAATTTTAAGGGGGACACAGACATGAGGGCAGTAATCTGCTAACACAGAACCCTACCCCTGGGTCCCCCGGTGCTGACCATGTAGAACCAGGTGTCTGACTCCTCTGAAGGCATCACGCATCCCCTAGGACTGTGATCTGCCTCTTGCCGGACTGACTAGGGTTTGGCGGTTGGAAATTGAAACCTGTGTCCCCAGCGTGACAAGTGGCAACACTAACCACTAGGCCATCAGACGCCCCCCTATATCTGGACACTAAAAACTTGCATTTCATTCAGGACTACACATTCACCCCTGCAGAATTTCCCCCGTGGTGTTTTTAAAAAGCCAGAACTCAAAAAGCTTCCAAATATAAAGGATTATCTGAAGAAAACCTTTGACTCTACAATGTTTTCCTTTCACATTTAGGAATCCAGATGTTAAAGCACTTCATTTTATACAGCAAGGTGATCTGAATTTTCTTTTTTTTTTTTTTAAGAATTTTTGGCTGGAAAAGGCACACTGAGCTGAAGCTCATTTTCAGGTGTATTCTTGGAATACAGGGTGGTTAAGTGACTTGCTCGGGGTCACACAGTATGTAAGTGGTAGTTGTTGGTTTAAAACCCAGGTGTGCTGGGTCTCCAGGTTCACAGCTTGGTGCTTTAAACCGCTGTCTCTTAAGATACCTTGATTAACCAAACAAGGTGCTTAAACAATGAATAGCAATCAAATGATAAGCCAACTGCCCCCTAAACAATCAATAAATCAGTATGTTCAGATCTTCCTTCATTAAAAGGTACAGAAATCAACGAACAGAAATGGAATTGCTAGTTACATCGAATGCATTAAGGCACAATAAATGGGTCTCTAGAAGTTACAATGTTTAAGACAATCTTTTTATCAAAAGCAGCATAGTGCATAAAAATTAGGAAACATGCAGACACGTGTTCTGATGCCCTTTTGGAATGTGCTAATGTTTTCCGTAGACGATGCCATGAATTGGAAGAAAAGTAATGATCAATATCCTGCACTAAATAATTCTACTTTGTTAGAATCTACAGTTTACAAAGTTGCACAGATCTGTACTACTTAGCCTACAGTGGAATTTCTGTACCTTACATCCATGCTCAGCATCGTGACCCCAGTAGTTGACCTCACAAACTTCACACTTCAGTCCCTGAGTGTGGGGCAGGCAGATACACTCCCCAGATCCTGGATCACAGTTATTTTGAGTGTGAGCACAGTCACAAGCTGTGGAGCAGAAAGAAAAAAATACCCAAGGATAATAAATAGGAAATGTGTGCAGCAACCGTAACATAGCTATTATTCCACAGAGGGATTCTGGGGACAATAAGGAACCACAAGCACAAAGCTCAAATGGTTTCTGATGTCACTAGAACCTCCACAATGGAATAATAGCAGAGCTTTTTATGGTTTGCCTTATTATTTTATTGCATAGAGGTAAGCAATACCTACATTTTTGTTTAATTGGCTTAGTTTAACTTGCAGTGAGTGGTAACAGACAGGCTAGCAGTTATAATTACTGGTACTGATGTACCCAATTCATACTTAATTTGGAATCCATACTGCACTGCCATGACAGGGTCATCACTGTGCGATCAGAACAATGGCATAGCATGGTGACGTCATAGCAATGGTACAACAGGGTTTAGAAGTCATAGTCTGCCTACAGGAGAACAAAAGACTGCCACGTATAATAAAGCACATTATAACATGCACTGCATTCAGTGTCTTATTGCTTATTGTTGTGGTTAAAAAAAAAAAGATCATAAACCCAAACTAGCGCATCTATGAAAAGACACGGGCTTAAAGAAAATTATAAGCCACTTACGTGACTTCAGTCAGTCAGCGCTCAGAACCATAAAACATCTTATCTTGCATACAGCTGTTGCCTTGTTGAAGTGGAGCATTCCACACCCGAAACAGGGGCTGAACTTTACATTCGTTTTTTAAAGGGGAAGAAACATTGCCATATCACTCAGTTCAGAAAGTTCATGGAAAGTGCTTTCGCATGAGATATTGGGCTTACTTGTAGGTGTCAGGAGTCCTGAAATATAAATACCTAAATCATACATAAACTATTCAAGGCAGCAGCCATCTCATGGAATCTAGAGACAAAAAGTGAGGTCACTGAGGGGCTAGTTGTATGTTACGAATTACAGCTTGCCCCTCCGTGACATCACTTTCTCTTTCAAGATTCCATGAACTGGTTGCTGCCCTGATTTAACCGACAGATAATTTAGATATTTGTATGTAACCCCCCTACCAATTTGGGGGCTTACCTGTAGCCCAGTAGCTCCTGTTCTGCTCTTCTGCCAGGCACCTCTAAAATGCCTACATATTTGTTTTTTGGTCCCCACTCCTGCCAGAGTCTTTGTGTGCCCCTGGTGCCCCAGTGTAAGATTTAGCCCTGTGGGGCTCCAGTCTTCAACCGTGATCCCCCGCTGCTTGTTTCAGCACTCTGGTGCTGGCAGGGATCGTGCATGCACCACGGCACCTTTGATCTCCCAACTGCTCAACTTGCAGTCGTTCAGGAGAGTGTTTCAGCGGTCCTGGTGTCCCCATCACCTAAGGGGGATCTGGTGACCACAGACAGGGCCCTGATCGGCTGCACTCCTCAATAATTTAAAAGATCCATGCAGGATCCATGATCTGGGCTCATGAATATTAATGAACCAGAGCCTCGATCACTGAATATTAATAAGGGCGCTTCTGCCCTGGTGGAAACTGTGTTTCAGCAATCACTGAGAAGAAAAGGAAATGTTTTGAATAAATAAATCTATCTGCTGTAGGTGTGAGAACAAATGTCAAGCAGGGGAGAAGTGTTTAACTAAATGATCTAACCTGGCTGCACCAGAAATATGTTGGGACTCATGCTGCAAGGCATTCTTAAACATTGGCAGCAGCAACAGGCAACTGGACTGAGCAACTTATTTGATCTGGGCAGCAACAGCAAGTACACAACTAGAGCTACTGAACTGTGGGGCATTTGGGCAAATATTGTGTTTATTCTGGATGCACCAGCACTTTGTTTGAGACTGTATCTGATCTATTTAAGGGACGGTGTGTTTCAGCAGCCATTACAAGCAGCCAGAGCCAATCAGAAAGCTAGGATTTCAAAGCCAGGACTTGTGGGACATTAGCTAAAGCTCATGGGAAACTTCCAAGTGCTCATGGGGAGCTGCAGGGACCTAATTTCAGGTGCCAAAACAGTAAACCAACTGTGCATCGAGTGAGGTTCATGCATAATTCATTTTTTGATTGATAGGCCCTCCAACCAATCAGAGGCCAATCACCCAATAGCTTCAGTCAATCAGGAGAGCCCCATAAAAGACTGTTTTCAGCAATTTTCCAGATTCGAGAGGGGACCCCCACCCCAGCCATGCAACTGGGCCTGGAGATCCAGTTAATCCTCTCTATCCAGGAGGGGGTATTTGTCTTCTTTAGCAGTAAAGGTTAAAGTCATTTAATTTATGCCAAATCTGCTATCCTGGGGGGGGGGGGTTTAGAATGTCCTCCAGGTGCTAGCCCTCCCTTCCATATCGGGGAAAGATCTGAATCTGCAACTTGATGACATCAAGCCAGCTGTGAGAGAGCTGATTTCACCTCGGTTGTGAGAGAACTGAAGACATCAGGAACCTTGATTGCGGAGATCCTACCGTGAGGAGCCTGAGTGAGTACTCTTGTACCCCCCCCCCGGTGCAAGAATGAAAGAAAGTGCTTATTGGGGCTGCCAATGCCCTTAGTGACTGTGCTGATTTGTACTGCTCAACAGCTCTGCACCCTGCTGCACCTAACCTTAGCCCAGCGCGGGTGGACCCCATCTTTGGAAACTTTGCTATTTGTGACTGTCCAACTGGTCTGAACCTTGCATTGGCTGCGCCTATCTTGACCAACACAGGTGGACCAGACTGTTCTGGGGGACCAAAGTGAGCCCAGAAAATAGTATACATGTACTGATATGTGATTTCTGCTATGCAGCCTACAGGACTGGAAGGAGAGCACTCAGTACAGACGCTCATCCTGACTTTGACTGGGAGGTCCAGCATTTTCTAATCTACCCGGTCAAGATGTCCAGTAGAGCCGTAATCTACAGTCATGTACCATGAATAGGACTGAGACCCCAAGTCTACTGAATTTGACTACTGTAACCTGGAAATGACTGTTCCTATGCAAACGGACCAGGGCACCCATCCTGGCCCTTGGTTGAAGGTGCTACCCCTTCATTGAATGTACCAGATGTGTCTGAAATGTAAATAAACTAAATGTACCAAAACATATAAATGTGATGGATATTCAGAAAGAAATACTTGACTTTCAATCCCAGTGTGACCAGCTGGTTGCATCTAACCAACGTTTTGGCTGCAACATGCAGGGCAATCCCTGCACACCCCAAAGAGACTGTGAATAGTTCAAATGTTTAATGTTGGGAAAACTGATTGGACGTTTCTGTTAATCAAGCCGGCCAACATTCAGCTGCAACTTCCACCAGGCCTGCAACATGCAAGAACTTTAAAGTACTGGGTACCCAGGGTAAAATGTGTGGGATTGTGGGGTCTCAGGGTGAATCTTTGGGGAACTGGTACGAGCTGTGGGTAAAATGATACTGTGCTCCATCTAATTCTATGCAGCTTAGATAGCCAGGGCTCTGGATATAAATGTTGGTACAATGTGATTGCGTTTCTGATTCAATAACCGGTATCTACCCAGCTGGAGGGTTTTCACCAGCACAATCCAACCCAAATCAAATCAAATGTAAATACTGAAATTAGTAATCATACTGCATAACCTCTACTCCTTTGTTACCTCGTTCCCAAGCCCTAATGCCCCTGAATAAATACTGTTGTTGTTTTTGCAAATAATGGTGTTGTGAGCATGTTATTAGCAAGAGACATTAATAATAAAATGTTTTATATGTGGGGAAATGTTATTGGGTCATGTGTTGGGAAAGTTAATGGTTATTGTGGGTGGTATGACATCCCAGGGGGTTGTACCAGGTAACAGCTAGCTCACTTAAAGCTAAACTCTGGGTGGAGGCACTGCACAAAGGTAATATCATGGAAAGAACCAGTTTTAAAGCAAGTTTGGGAACCCAGACCCCTCAACCTTGTACGGGCCCACAAGGCAGGGGTAGTAACTCTAGGAGTAGCGCCGCCTAGGTGTTGCATGTATCTCATGACTCCGGAAATCTACAGGTAAGCTAAATACCTTCTCTAAAAATCTGTTCACAGGCTTTCAGGATTTGGAATGACCTGGAAATGTTTCCTTTCTCTTTAGATTAAAATAAATGGAGCGTAACGCCTATTAAAAATCACTGTTGCTAATGTAAAGGCTACACAATAAATTTATTATATGTGCTGTGCGATATATACAGTATCTCATAGTAAAAGAGCATAATTTTGCATGATTTTGCATATGGAACTGCTCAGCTTTGTGGTCTTCTCATACAATTTGCACAAGATGACACTCAGACCATAGGCACAGCACATATACACTTAAATCAGTTTTCAAGACAGAGAAAAGAATATCTGGAACAAAAAGTACTTACGTGTGCAACCACCATCCTGAAAGCCATAATGCCCATGGGCACAGTGATCACATTCCTTCCCAGTGACCCCCAACACACAGTGACACTGTCCGTCATCACTGCACTCTTCAGAGTTCGAGCCAGACTTGCTACAGTTGCAGGGAGCGCAGCCAAGACCAGTGGTCAAACCATAATGGCCAGACTGTGGGAAACAACGAGAACTTTGAGCAGGCATTAGTGCTGCAGCAATAAACTTACTTGCACACCAATTAAAGTTTTACTAAATGGTAGACAGTGCATGTGTATTAAATGGTGAACACTGCCAAACAATTTCCTATGCCAGAAATGGTTTCCCAGTTAAGTTTGAATTATTTACCAACAAACAATAACTCTATATGAAAGTGACTCTTTTTTTAATGGTGCTGGAAGTCACAGTTGTTTAACTTGAACAAACAGTTGCAAAACAAAACACCACTGGGTTGTTTGGAGCATATATACATACATATTTACTTACTGTATACACATAACACATACTCAACAGCCGGATACAGATGCAACAAATCCCTTATTTCACTGCAGACCCACAAAGCTTATAATTCAGTACCACACACACAGGCTGAAAGCAGTGTTAACCAGATTTTGAACAGGTAGAAACTGAGATGTGGGAGTATTTTTAGAGCATGACAGTCAGAATAATGAAAAAGGAGTGCATATCAAAATCTGTATTTAAAGAGATACAGTCAATCCTTTTGGCATCATATTGTTTGGTTGAAAACCCACATTTTATGATTGCTAACCTTTTGTAAAATTCATTGATGATGCTGGTTGTTTTACCTGCTACCTTTCTAAGCTGAACCGGAATGCATGCTAATAGTGTAATTACACAGCCTTGTTTTGTTTCAAATCCTTGATCTAATCATACTGCAGACTTCTGAACATTAGGAACAATCCCAAACAGTGCAGCCACTCTTGATGCAACAGTCTCCTCCCCTCTCACTGGATCATGAGTGTCTGGACTGTGTTGGGGGTGTT
Organism: Neoceratodus forsteri; assembly: GCA_016271365.2. Classification (NCBI taxonomy): domain Eukaryota; kingdom Metazoa; phylum Chordata; order Ceratodontiformes; family Ceratodontidae; genus Neoceratodus; species Neoceratodus forsteri. Next base: position 1,559,174,523 of record CM057455.1, read on the forward strand.
TCCAAGTCTAGGAAATACTCAGTGGGAGCTGATCAAGGAATCTAAACAAACATGTTTTGGTGTGGTAACACCAGTATGGTAAGCTGTCTGATCTTCCTGGACTAAAAGTCTTCACCACTCATTCACACTAATGGGACTACGCCGGAGGTGCTAGGACCTGCGGGGGCCAGAAATCTTCAGGAGGGCTGGTGTCGGGATAAGACCGTGCATGTGTGGCGCCGCAAGACTAGCTTGTGCCGGATAGGCTATCTCGGCGTCGACCCCATCCACCTCAGTTCCTTTTCTCCCACCGTTGAGTGCACTTCGATGACGATGTCGCTCACCTGGGGAAGTCAAGTCTTCGCCTATACAACAGCAGCTACAGCCATTCAGTATTCAATTAACTTACCATTTTTGGTGTTCTTTTCTTATTTAAAAAAAAAAAAAAAAATGATGTTGAAGAAGAAGAAATTCTCAGCCTGCTATCAATGGAGTCGAACTTAGATGGTAGCGGTGAAGATAGGGAGACTTCGTTTGAAAGCTGTGATGGCAATGGGACTGTGTCCAGTCCATCCCTCTTTGTGGAGGGGGGGGGTCCGACCATGGGCATCCAGTGCTTTGGGGGGGGGGGGAGGACAGTCTGCCCAAAGCACAAAAATAGCGGTCCCAGTCCAGACTTTAATCGGGGACCCAACTCTGCTTGACCTCAAGCTCTTCCTCCTGTCGATGGAAGAAGAATCGGTACCGCTTCAGGTCGCCCCATGGTACATCTGTGCGGGGATCATGGGTGGTGGAGAGCAGTAGGCCTGAACTGACTCCAGTGGATTCCTCTGTGGCTCCGCTCTTAATGGCCATGATCTTCGACACCGGATCCTGTCTCTGTCCTCGATGGGATCCTGGTGAGCAGTTTCACCTCTGGGCCACTCTTTTAGAGTGGGGGTATGGCATCTGCCCAGTTGTACTGGCCAGTGGACCCAGTTCTGGGGCCTTTGGGCCTCTGAGCCACAGGGCTGTGGCGCTGGGGCCAGGATGTGCACAGGGCCTCTCCAGTGCCAATGCCATCGACCTAAACTCCTCGTGCCTACCACCCTCTCCTTTTTCCTGCAGGGGCCAGAACAGGTACTGCTCCCCCCCTTTTCTCCAGGCCTAGGTCCAGCAGCAGTTCTAGCGCTGTATTTGGTGCCAGCGCTGGGTATGGTACCAGTGCAGTATATGGTGCCAGTGTTGCATGTGGTGATGATACCGTGGGTTGTGCCATTGCCACGTGTGGCACCGGGTCTGGCGCCACATCTGGTGCTGGGTCTGGCATCATGCGTGATGCTGCGTGTGGTGCCAGCTCCACGGATGGTGCTGAATCCTTCACTGATCCTGGTGTTGGCGTCTCTGGTGTTCCTGGCCTAGACCTGCTTTTTGGAAGTTATTCTGGTGTAGAAGTGGATCTGGATGAGTCTCTCTCTCTCTCTCTGTTCTGCTTTGTCGAAGACACAATGGATGACTCATTTTTTGGGCTGGAATGCAAGCCTTCTGTTATCAGTGTGATGGAAGATCCTCTTTCTACTTTTTTCCTCAGGGATACGGGGCCCACTATAACATTTCAGCTTCATCTGTGGACCAAAGCAGACTTCTATGTCTTGAGTTCCTACATTCCTCAGCAGGAGTACTCCCCATGGAACACACTCAATGCAATGGTCAAGAGCTTCCCGAAATCAAACGCTCCATTGCTAGGGACATATGGCCCAATAATCATCTGAAAGCTTTTATGGATGCCTACAACTCTGCCTCTAGGGCAGCTGCCACTGGCAGCAAGTGGTAAATGTCTCTTTGATGGTGCTTATCTGTTCAGCCCTCAGGTTGGTCTCTAAGAAGCCACTTAGAACAATACGGCTGCCATTTAAACAACAGGTGGTGCCTACTAGCTCTCAGAGGAATGGGAACCGTTGACATCCTCATAACAGGCAGTCCTTTCAAGGTAGAGACCTAGGTGCCTTTTTCAGGAACCAACCCTTCAGCCACAAAGAGAACACAGTAGAGGGTACACAGCCCGAATGCGCCCTGTACCAACCTCTGTGGATCCAGCCCAGGTCCCACCACAGCCTTCTAAGGGGGATGCCTCTCAGAGGTAGAAGAGGCATCTAATTTGGTGTTACAACCAATGAAAGTCCATTACAGTGGACATATAGGTCATCGGGATTGTCAGAGAGGGATACTCTCCCAATTTCGGAGATTCCCCAGACCTTCCACCCAGACAGTAGCCCAGTCTGTCCGCCTCTCAGTCACACACTCTCTGCTTCTGAGATATGGGCCTCTGTGAGAACTGGGCAGCAGAAGTTATTCCACAGTGGAATGGAGCACAGGTTCCTATTTCCATTACTTCTGGTTCCAAGTTAACAGGCGGCATTGCACCTATTTGTCGACCTTGGAAGGTTAAACAAGTACCTGTTCAGGGAGGAGTTCACTAAAATCTCGGTGTTCAAGTCTTCACTTCTTGGACACTTGGCTCCTTGCCAGCCCAACGGGGCAAGAGACACAGGAAGCAGTCACCACAGCTTCTCAGTTGATCTCTCCAGGGGGTTCTCAGATTCAGGGAAGGTGCCAGCTTCATCTTCCCAGCAGCTCCTCCTCTTCTTAGGAGCATCCTGGATACCTCCAGGGCATCAGTTTTCACAGAGGATGGGAGAAATGACATCTTCAGATGGCTCATTAAATCACAGAAAATTACTCTACTCAGGCCCCTTTTGGTTGAGCAGATGCTGGGACTCGGGGCATCCTCTGCAGCAAGCAGTGGTCTCTGCCCACACATCCGCATTCCTCCACACAAAATGAAAGAGCCTTGGACAATATCTCTTGTGGGAGGCTCACTGTCAAGACCTCCACACTCAGGTGTGGACCAGGGGGAACCTCATCTTGTCAAAAATGTCTTAGCAATGAGAGTTATCTTATAAGCAAAGTCCTGGAGGATGCCCTCTCCCATGAAGTGATCCTACTTCTGATGGACAACAAAGCTGTGATGTATTACATCGGCAAGCAGGGATGAGCAGCCCCCTACCCTCTCTGCACTAAGGCTGTGAGATTGTGAGAGTGGTAACTCAAGCACTGTGCATCGGTTCAGATTTTGTGCAGTTGCTTTTAATGAGTGGGGCAGTTCGGACCTGGTCCTTTTTGTGTCCCCTCTCAATGCAATACTGCCTCTATCCTGCTTCATCAATCCAGACCCTGGTGTTTTCTGTCAGGATATATTCACTGCAGCAGACAAGACACTCCCTGTATGTGTTCCTCCTCTTCCCTTAATTCAGAGGGTGCTACTCAAGTTGTAGGCACTGAGGGGGAAGGATGATTCTCATCATCCAAAATTGGCCTTGGCAAATATGATTTGCATTGATCTACAGTCTGTCAGAAGTTCCTCCGAGGTGACTACCTCTACGAGTGGACCCTCTGACACAGGGTCTTTAATCCATTCTAGCCTGCGCTCCCTACATCTCCATGTCAGGCTCTGGAGGAAATGGAAGTCGGCAAGCTTTAGGTTTCCCAGACCATCGCAGACATATTCTAAGCCATGCATAGGCCTTCCACTAGGAGGGCTTACGTGACTAAGTGGAAACCCTTCTACATCTGGTGTGCAAGTCCCAACTGGACCCTTTGGTTACCCACCAAGTAAGGTGCTGGGGTGCCTCTTGGACCTGTCGAACGCAGGTCTGCAATACTCGGCAGTGAAGGTACGCCTCTGCATGTTTTCGGCCTATCTTGAACCAGTACAACATGTCACCGGCTCAGTTACCGTTAGTCAAGTTTTGCTTCGTTAACTCCAGAAGGAAGAAGAGCACTCCCTTTATTTCTCTGGATGTTAAGATGGCTCTGCGATTCTACAGCCACAGAACGAAGAGATACGCATCCAAGAAACTAGTGCATCTTTCAGCATGCCTCGGCTGGGTCAGCCTATTGCCATGAGATGTTTTCTGCTTGGTTAGTAGTATGTTTTTGATACAAAGAAATACAGAATCACACATACCCCCATAATGCAAAGCATCATGGGCTGCATATGCACATCACCACAGAATATTATGCTCCTTCAACTTTAAGCAGAAATGCATGGTGCCGAAAGGCCTCTCACACAATTTGCAAAGGGTGCCAACAGAAGACAGACACGTGTTTTGTCCTATCAGTACTCATCAGTATGCATCTGTTTGACACCCCAGTGGAATGAACCAGCTATCCTAAGATGGTCTATCTAGGTTATGTTGTGGTGAACCCAATAAAAACAAAAAACAAGTTAAAAGACTAAGAACCTCAGTGCACAAGCACTGAGGCAATGGTTACCCAAAGGGTATTGGCCGGGTAGTCAAGTTTCAAAGAAATACAAAATCACACATACCCCCATAATGCAAAGCATCATGGGTTGCATATGCAAATTGCCACAGAATATTATGCTGGTTCAAATTGAAGCAGAAATACATGGTGCCGAAAGGCCTCTCACACAGTTTGCAAAGGGTGTCAACAAAAGACACAGACCCGTGTTTTGTCCTACCACTAACACTACTAATCCATGACACAGTCCAAGTTGGAAGACCGGGTTCACACCACTCTATCAGAGCAGTTGCACCTTCCTGGTGGAAATTTGTAATTTACCCATTGCAGACATGTGCAAGTCAGCGAGTTGGAGCTCAGTGCATACCTTTGTAAAGCACTATGTTCTGGATGTCCATGCCAGACAGCTCTCTCTTTGGCAAGACAGTCCTTATGGACTTCAGTCCTGAGTGAGCTCTGTCTCCTACCACCCAGTAGTGTGAATGAGTGGTGGAGACTTTTAGTCTAGGAAGATATGGAAATTACGTACTTAACATAATTCTTGATCTTCTTATCGGAGTCTCCACCACTCATTCACATGCCCACCCACCATTCCCTGGGCTCACTCATTCTGTTTTGGTCTTCACTTCCTTGTTATTCAGGCTGTGAAGACACTGTTGACTTGAACCTTCTTACTTGGGTCATCCAGGCCTTCACATGCCCGGAAGTTAAAGGTTATGTTTTCTTTCGTTAGTTTACGCTGCACCTCCTCGATCGAAAAGGTACTGAAGTGGTTGGAGGATCGACGCTGAGATAGCCTATACGGTGCAAGCTGGTCTCATAGCGACACGCATGAGCTGTTGGTCCTATCCCGGCGCCAGCCCTCCTGAAGATTTCTGGCTCCCGCGGGGCCCTAGCACCTCCAGTGTAGTCCCAATAGTGTGAATGAGTGATGGAGACTCCGTCCAAGAAAATAAAGAATTACGGTAAGTATGTAATTTCCATTTTTTCACTTTTAAAAAGACAAAAGGAATCAGAATCCAACTACCGGCCACATCAGCAATCTCAACTGAATGTGAGCAATCATAACGTGTTTTTTTTAAAAAGGGACACTTTGATCCTAAGGGGGTTGACAGAGTCCCTTTAACAATGCTCTAGCAGTACACTTTCATTTCCATTTAGGGATGGCGTGTGAACCGTTTCTTGAAATCCTAAAAGATGTCAACAGCAAGTACTCCAGTTCAGCTGAACTCCTCAACAAAATATCTGACTGAGTAAACCAGCATCCTTTTCAACCCATCCCAGTATGGCTCTTTTCTTATTTTCTTCACCTTTTTTATCACACTGCATCTCATACCAGTAGTTCATCAATTATCTTTCTTGTGCTTGAATTTTATGTTGATTCTGTGTTCTGAACACACCACAAATTGTGAGCGGAATACCAATTTTCTGCTGTGAGGATTCTCTTAAATACTGGCTCTTTTATAAAAAGAATTGTGTCACTGTATGTGAAAGGACAGTACAACAGCATTTAGCACAATGCAGCATACAAGGTTTTGGGATGAAATGCCAAGTTTAGAATGTTGGTATTCCACTGGAAACAAATTAAAATGAGGGTTACTCACCTGTAACCGTACTTCTAGGAGTGGTATATAGTGCATATCCACAGTGTGGTAGTCTTCCTTTGCCCTTTAAATCAGTTGGAACATCTTCAAGCTAAGCTCCTCCTACCCACTCAGGTGGTATTCTCCTTGTCTCCACCCCGTGACATCAGATCTTGCAAGCTGGAAGCAGGAATCTGCGTGCCACTTGCCAGGGAAGGTCGGGTGGGTTGTGTGGATGTGCACCATATACAGTGCCACTACTAGAATTACAGTTACAGGTGAGCAATTCTCATTTTTAGGGCTGTGAATATGGTGCAGTTATCCACACTTTGGTGGCCTCCTAGTAGTTCTCCAGGAGACAGGGACAAGGCATATACCCCTACTTAGGAAACAGGGAGCGGAGAACTGAGGCCCCAAAACCAGCATCCCGGCAGCATGTCTCAAGGTCAGTCTAGTAATGGGAAACGAAGGTGTGTGCTGACTTCCAGGTAAAAGCCCTGCAGATTTCATGGATAGGGATGTCCCTGGAAGCAACCACTAAGGCAGTTGTATGTCAGATGGAATGAGCCTTAAACCCTATGGGAGACTACCTACCAGCCAACCTACAGCAGAGGTTGATGCAGGATACAATCCACTTGCCAAATGTCTGCTTTGCCGCTGGTCTGCCATGTGCAGTTTCAGCACTAGGGACGAAGAGCTAGCAAACCTCTCCCCGAACTCCAGTCATGCACTCTGTATAGTAAGTGAGTGCTCTCCTCAGGTCCAATGTGTGGAGGCTGTGCTCAGCCTCCGAAGTTGAACTGGCAAAGTATACTGGGATACTGATCACCTGGTTAAGGTGAAACTCCAAAACAACCTCAGGAGGAAGTTCGGATTGGGGCAGAGGACAGCCTTGCCCCTGTGGAATACCAAGTAAAGAGACTCCGCTGAAAGTGCCTGGAGTTCACTAATCCTTCTGGCAGAGATGACAGCCACCAAGAAGATGGTCTTCCAGGACAGGTGAGAGATGTCACACTTGTGCAGTGGCTCAAATGGCTTGCCCATGAGCACTATCAGTACCATCAACAAGTCCAAACGGTGGTTCATGCACCGGCAGGAACAGGCAGTAAAGGCCCTTAAAGAAGTGCTGGACCACCTTTTCCTGCACCACCATCGCCATATCAGCCTGTGTACACCGAGATGGCTGCCAGGTGCACCTTGAGGGTTGTTGACCTCAGGCCCGACAGAGACGGACCATAGGTAGTCCAAGATGATAGTCACAGGGCAGGACAGGGGGTCTAGCTCCCTGTCCTGACACCAAATAAAAAAGTGCTTCCATTTGAAGGCATAGCACTGGTGGCTTGACTCCTTCCAAAAGACTTCTACAACATGAGGAACCTCATCGAATAGACCCAAAGCCTGGAACTCTAGTCACTCAGGAACCAGGCTGTCAGGTGCAGGGATTGAAGGTCTGGGTGCAAGATCTTTTAGTGGCAGCAAGAGAGCAGATCCAGGCATAGAGACAAGCACCACGGATGTCTGCTGCTAAGGCTGAGGAGGATCTGGGAACCAAAATTGGCATGGCCATTCTCGGGCTATCAGGAACATCTGTGCCTTGTCCCTTCACACCTTGACCAACACCTTGTGGATCAGGGAAAAGGGAGGGAAGGCATAAAGGAGGCCTGGGGTCCAGGGCCTCATGAAGGCATCCCCCATCGGTATCCTGCATTGATGAGGGCAGGCACAGAACAGTCTCAGCTTTGCATTCTCCCAGGCGGTGAACAAGTTGACCAGGGGACTGCTCCACAGGGAGAACAGCTTATCCACCACTTTCTGATAAAGAAGCCACTCGTGAGACACCTCGCCCCCACCCAGCTGAGGGTGTCCGTAAGCTAGTTGGAGGCTCTGAATAGAAACATAGAAACACAGAAGTTGATGGCAGATAAGAGCTGCAAGGCCCATCCAGTCTGCCTGTTTTTTCTACCTTATGAATGTGCCATAGGCCCGTACTCTGTCAATGGCTTATCTATTCATACTCATTTGTATTGCTCCCTTATGCCTATCCCATGTCTATTTAGAGCCCTACACTGTATTCATATTTACCACTTCCTGAAGTAGGAAGTTCCATGCATTCACCACCCTTTCTGTGAAAAAGAACTTCCTCACATTACCCTTTAATCAGCCTCCCTCTAATCTCATGCTGTGTCCTCTTGTCCTATTTTTCTTATATTGAAACATGTTAAGACTCTTTCACCTTGTTAATTCCCTACAGATGTTTGAATGTTTCGATCATATCACCTCTCTCCCTCCTTTGCTCTTGGGTATACATATTGAGCTCCATTAATCTGTCCTCATATGTTTTCTGATGCAGTCCCTGCACCATTTTGGTTGCCCTTCTCTGGACTGCCTCCATTTTGTTAATGCCCTTGTGCAGGTGCGGCCTCCAGTACTGCATGCAGTACTCCAAATGGGGCCTAACCAGTGTCTTGTAAAGAGGGATTATTACCTCCCTCTTATAACTTGTAATACCCCTAATACACCCAAACATCCTTCTAACCTTACCTACTGCTTTAGTGGTCTGCTTGGATGATTTCAGGTCATCTGTGATGATGATGCCCAAGTCTCTTTCTTCCCTTGTGACTGCCAGCAACTCCCCTCTCAACCTATAGGTGACGTCAGGATTTCTCTTCTCTATGTGCATGATCTTGCACTTCTTTGCAATAAACCCCAGTTGCCACTCTTCTGACCATTTTGCCAGTTTATCCAGATCTCTTCTTATTCTGTCCACCCCATCTGAATCATCTACTCTGTTGCAGATCTTGGTGTCATCTGCAAACAGACAAACCTTACCCTCCAGTCCATCTGCAATGTCACTGATGAAGATATTGAAGAGGACTGGCTCCAGGACAGATCCCTGAGGTACCCCACTTGTGACTTGAATCTCATCTGACTGTAAACTGTTTACCACCACTCTCTGTTTTCTGCCCGCTAACCAGTTTGCCACCCAGTTGATCAACTTCTGACCCACCCTGAGCCTACCCAGCTTATTAAGCAATCTTCTATGTGGAACAGTATCGAAAGCTTTGCTGAAGTCAAGGTAGGTGACATCAACTGCACCCCCTCAGTCCACCACTCTGGTCATCCGGTCAAAGAAATCTATGAGATTAGTTTGACAGGACCGTCCTGTTGTAAACCCATGCTGTCTTGGATCTCATACATCTATGGATTACAGGTGTTGCACTATCCTTTCCTTTAGGAGTGCCTCCATAATCTTGCCCACTACAGAGGTAAAACTAACTGGTCTGTAGTTCCCTGCCTCCTCCCTGTTACCACTCTTGTGGAGAGGGATCACATGAGCCCTTCTCCAGTCTTCTGGGACCTCTTCTGTGCTCAGAGACTCACTAACCAGTTCTGAAAATGGCTCTGCTAGTTCCACCCTTAGCTCCTTTAGTACCCTGGGATGCATGCTATCAGGTCCCATTGCCTTGTACACCCTGAGCTTAGTGAGCTCTTGTATGACTCTTTCTTTTGTGAAAGGACTAGTGCACACCTCCCTCCCTCCCCCGTGTCCATGGTACTGACCTGTGGGCCCTGCCCTACCTTCTGTATTTAGGATAGATGCTTTTCCTTGGTCCTCTTCCACACACTCCCCCTTATCCTCCTTTGATCTTAACAATACCCCCTCTGGACTTTCTCCTTTCAATAATGTATCTATAGAAAGTCTTGTCCCCTTCTTTTACTGCTCATGCTAGTGCTTCCTCAGTTTGGGCCTTTGCCTGCCTTACTGCCTTCCCTGCTCCCCCTTAGGGAAGTTTGGTATGACTCCCTATCTTCGTCCCGCTGAGTTCCCTTATATTTCCTGAAGGCCAGCCTTTTGGCTCTGACCTTTTCTGCTTCTGTTTTTGAAACCAAAGAGGTTTTCTTTTCCTTTTTCTCATGCTTTTCTCTTTAACACAATGGGATGTTGCTTCAAGTATTACATCCTTAATGCTTGCCCACTTTGCCTGTACCCCCTCACCTGTTATTTCTTCTTGCCAGAGCTAGCTTAACTCTGTTGGCCATCTTATCAAAGTCAGCTCCTCTGAAGCCCCACATTGTTGCCTTGGAATGGGATGCTTTAGTTCTAGTGGCCAAATTGAACCATACCATGTGATGGTCACTGGCCCAAGGTGACCTTCTACTTCTGTGATCCTATCCCTGTAGGAGAATTGCCAAGAGATCGGCACCCAAGCTGCGCATAAGGATCCAGGTGCAAAGGACTTCCCAACACAACCATAGGGAGTGCATTCCACCCTGCTTGTTGAGGTAGTACATGGTCGTGGTGGTGTCCGCCTGGACCTGAATGACCTTATCCCGCACTAAGGGAACAAATGCTGTTACAGCATGACACACAGTATGGAGCTCAGCAGGCTGATGTGGAACCAGGATTCCTTGAGGGTCCAGAGTCCATGGGCCCTTTGGTCCCCCAAGTGGGCTCTCCATCCCAATAGAGACATGTCAGAGTGACCTTGGGCTCTTGTGGATGAATAGGGCTTCCTTCTCTATGTGTTCCAGGATGAGCCACTACTGAATAGCATCCCACATCAGCAGCGTCACCATGAGCAGCTGGTCCAGGTGACCAAGGCGCCGAAACCACTGAAGGGAACAGCTCCTACTGCAGTGGGTGCATCCACCAGTGGACCCACTAAATAACACTGGTGCAGGACGCCATATACCCCAGCAGCTGCAGGAAGTCCCAGGCGGGGTGCAAGTACCCAAACTTAAATGATCGAGCAAAGGAGGAAAGTTCTAAAGCCCAGTCCACTGGATGTCGGGCCGTGGCCTGAAGGAATTAATGTTCTGCCACAATGATGTGGAAGACCTGCAAGGGGTGGAGTTCTAACTTGGTCAGGTTGATGAGAAGACCCAAGGCTGAGGAAGTCTGGAGGTCCAAGTCCCTGAACCTCCCCACTGTCTCCTGGGACAAGAGTATCGTGTAGCTAGCGGCCTGTCCACAGGCACGAGAAGGACTGGCCGAAGCTGACTGCTCCACAATCCTCGAGCCAGCAACAGAAACACAGGGGTGGGAACAGCGAGCCCGTTCTCTGTCCCTTGACCTGTAATGAGTCTGCTTGGACTTTTTAGATTTATCCCCTTGGGAAGGGCCCTTCCCAAGGGTCTGAAGGGACTGACACATGTCCTAGGAAAGCACCTGTGAATGAGGCCCTAATGCTGTCACCTACTGGAAGAATGTGGGAGCCAAGGAGCAGACAGCCACAGCCCAGCCTGCCACCTCCTCAAGCGTGGCACAGTGCAACGCATAGCCCGCCACCACCAAAATGGTCCTGCAGGCATCCTTGGACTGGATTGGCAGATCCTGTTTGTCTGGGCTACCTAGTAAAAGGTGGGCATAATGGTCCTCGAGAGATAAGGGCTGCAGGGACTTGCACAGGCCTGCAGATCATGCTGCATCCACACTCCTTGATGATGCCTTGAACGGCGAAACTGGTCTGAGGTTTTTCTGGGTCCAACTAGTACTGCCTTCCTATTGGTAAGAGATCTAGGCACTATTGTGAATAAAAAATGTTTTAATCTGACCTTATTCTGACTCCCTTGGTGTTTTCTTTATGGTGGATGGTGGTCAAATTATTAGTGCATCACAATCACAAAACGTAACTGTATACACACAAGGTGTGCAGTTCAGTACGTGACATCTTCTGGTTGCAAGCAGTGTGCCACTTGAACCCAGGCCCAGTTTTTGGGTAAAAAAAAAAAACTAAGGAAAAATGGTAGAAAATTTACCTGAAGATGAGGTAGATTTGAGCCTACAATATGCACAGGAGCTGTGAAGGAAGAGACCTGACTCTTCCAGTGGAAAAGAAGATCTGATGTCACAGGGCAGAGTGAAGAAGGATACCACCCATGTAGGTGGGAAGATCTTAACTTGTCGCAGTTCTGGCTGATTTAAAAGGGAAAGGAAGACCACCACAGTGTGGATAAGTGCACCATCATATCCATGTCCCTAGAAATGGAATTTTTTAGTCACTCTTTCTCCCACCATGTTTCTACTCCCCCCTGCTTCCTACAAAGTATCACCTCATTTCCCTATATCCTATCCCATGGTTGTGGCACTCTTGTAGATACTGAGGTACACATCCTTGCCAGACAAATCAAGGAAAAGAGAGGGTCTGAGACTGGCAGATCGCAATGTTTGCCTCACTGTTTTTCTGTATAGGGCCATCGTTTAGTAGTTCTCTGATCTTCATTTCAAGACATAAGGGGAGGCAGGGTTCCCAGGTGTATATGATATTCAAAATGATACTGTCCTGACTGCCCTCCCCATTCAGCACCTACAGTATACCTTATACCTTAGTATTGGTCCCAGGAGAGAAACTAGTTGGAGAGAAAAAAAAGAGAGAGGGGACTATAGACTCCTAGCCTAGATCGAGCCATCACAGTTCAGTGTGCTTTTCCTGGTCAAAAATTTCAAATAAATAAAAAAAAAAATTAAGAACAAGGTATAAAAGAGCTGCCTGATGGCCCAGCGAGTAGCAATGCATGCTCCCATGCTGGCGACCTGAGAAGTGGGCTTGGGAAGCTGGCTGGGCGGTCTGAGAGTTGGAGAGGCCCTGCTGCTTGGTGGCGCTCTGAGCCCAGGGATGGGGGACATCTAGATTCTGCCACTCTGGTGAACCCCTGTGGTAGGCCTAGAGACTGCAGGGAGCCAGAGCGTGACACGGTTGACTAAGGGCAGCATCAGACATCAGGAGAGGTATTCAGACCTGCACAAAAACATGGGCACAAAACACTCGACGTGAGGCAGGCTTTGTGAAGCCCTGTCTGCTTGACCTCCGTCTGCACCATCACTGAAATGCCTGACAAAATCTGGATTATTTCTACAGGGAGAGAGGATGGCCCTTCCTGGGGTGGGATGGGCAAACCATGAGGGATTCTCTTGACAGATAAGCTCGGGAAGATGAGGGCCAGTGGAATGAAAGCAGGGACAGAGCTGAGTATCCACCTGCCCATGTGAGAAGGGCAGAAAAACTTTTATGGGACAAAAAAATAACAAGACAAAAAAAGAAAACAGCAATGACCGAGATGTAGTTAAAGCAAGAAATGGAGAGGAGAGAAATAATGAGAAACAGAGAAAGCACGAAAGAGAAAACATGAGAGGGACAGAGGGCAAGAGAGAGAGAGAGACTGGGAGACAGAGGTGGAGAAAGAGAAGACAGTGGATGCTTTAGTTTTGAGTGTGTGTGCGCTCATGCATGCGTGCTATTGTCATCCTCCACCCACCTTTAGCAGGCCTCCTTCCCTGCCTGTTTTCTTGAACCGTAAAAACACTAGTTGAGAGTGTTTCCTCTGGAGAATAACGTTACCAGGTAGAGTATTTACAAGCTGTGTGGGTGGGAGGCTCGTGAGGGAGGAGTATAGATGTAGACATCATCCCATCAGTACAGCGGTAGTGCTACTGCTCGCGATGCCGGTGACCCGAGTTCAGGAGTGGGATCAGGATCATTGCAGGCCAGCTGGGGGTAGGAAGTCTGGGCATCTTACAAGACACTCTCCTCTTCCAGGGAGTGAGGGTTGCCATCTCTGCTGCAATACTGCCACCTGGGTGACCACAAGTGGAAGTACAATCCAAAATGCCAGGGGATGGATGGACGTTGGCCAGGATCTGGGAGCGGCACATGTGCGCATTGATCACCTTTGCATGCTGATGTCCATGTGGAGAAAACAAGAAAAATTGCCCCTGCAGTCGCGGATGACTGAGTGCCCAGCACTGCTCTGGATCCCTCCTGCCTGTCCTGCTGCTCTGGACTCTTGACACATGCAATATACTGAGGGTATGCCCTCTACCTCATCCCAGCCGGGGGCATGGCTCAGTGGGGGATGGGCTGGAGTACAGGCATCCAGGTCAGGAACAACAGCAGCAAGATTAGTGCCTTGGCGTCTTCCGAAGGAGTGCAATGCAGGAGAGACAAAGGGGATAAACAGAAGTGTTAAAAAAAAAAAAAAAAAAAAGACATAGCACAATCAGTGTTACTTGGAGGAACAGGCATATCTCTTGGCCTTTTTGGGGCGTCCCAGAGGCTCGGACACTGATGGGATTCCTCTCCACAGTGCCACTTTTTAAATTAAACAGTGGCTACACCTAGTTCTCATAATACTGAATGCACTACTGCCTGGGTGGGCAGCAGGTTGGGTGCAGTATGGAGGGGAGCAGGGGAGTGGACCAGGAGGATAAAATCCTGCATGGACAATAGGTCCGACAGCAGATAGGGAACTCTGTGCACACTAGATGGACGTATGGGTCTTTTTGCCACCATTTTCTATGTTTCTATGACAGACCCTTGGCCTTTTTCAGGCAAGCATTTTCTATGTAACCACCTTCATGAACACCCTCCTGATTACCAACTCCATTTACAACCCTGACCCCCCTTCCCCGATCCCCACACCAGGGTCTTCATACTCCTTGGATCCAGGCTAGGGGCAGAACAGGCAGGAAATCATGCTGCCACGCCTACCCTGAGATTTTTTTACCCTGTTTTTCCTCCATCCCTTTCCTATGTGGAACTGCCTCCCTCTTTGTGGGACTGCTTCCCTCTGGTGCCTCCATCCCTCTGTGTTGGACTGCCTCCCTCCCGTTGTAATCTCTCTGTGTGGCATTCCATCCCTTCGTGTGGCACTACCTTCTCTGTGTGGCACTACCTTCTCTGTGTGGCACTACCTTCTCTGTGTGGCACTTCATCCCTCTGTGAGCCACTACCTCCCCCTGTGTGGCACTTCACCGCTCTGTGTGGCACTACCTTCTCTGTGTGGCACTGCCTTCTCTGTGTGGGCCACTGCCTCATTCTATGTGGCACTGCCTCGGAGGGAGGGAGAACAGGACACTGTGTGGTCACCCACAACATGCAGCAATACCCCCGTCAAGCATCTGAGTGCACTACCTCCCTACTGGACACTTTAGTTGCCACCAAACTAGAGATAGGAGCCTGGTTTGCAATCAAACTTGGGTCTCCTCCTCCTCTATGGTAGTGCAGTCCACTAACATAACCCTTTCCTTCCCCAGCACCACCTATTCAGGCCATCACAAATCCCTTGTTAACTGACTGCAGCATCTAAAGTCATCATCCAATGCTTGCATTGCATCTACTGGTCTGTACATCTGCACCTCATTACTGGATTTAAGTAACAGCTATTCCCTGATCTAACTTTTCAGGATCATCGTGGACATGAAACTCGGACACTGTTGTGATTTGCTACACACCAGAGAAGCAGACACGTATGTCACCTCACTCTGCCTGGCTGGTGGTTCCAGAAACTGAAACTCCAGCAGAGGAAATTCCATTCAAATCAATCACATTCAGACTTTTATATAACTTTGCATGTTAAACGCATACCAGACACTGATCACATCGCTGTCCAGTCACATTGGGCTTGCACTGACACTGACCGGTCTCATGATTGCAGATCTCCGAATAAGAGCTATTCACATGGCAGTCACAGGCTGATGTACCAAAATAAAGAACAACACTGCAGTTAGAGGTCACATTAGGAACATCAGAGTTTCCTTTCAGAACATAAGCACTTGTTACTGTAACAACAAGAATCTACATCTAATGAGATACACAGTTAAGAACTTCTACCAATACAGTGATCTCTTGCTACAAGCCATATGCCATTTCATTACTCTTGTTGGCACGAACACTGTCTATTTTCCTTGAAGCCAGCCAACTGGAAGTGCAACAGAAGTGTGTGTGTGTGATTTCCAACAATTCTCTGTAACAGAATCTGATACAGGAAGAAGTACAGTATTTTCTTTTACTTGAGTACAGCCGTCTGTTCTTGTAGTATTCATACTTACACACACATACGTAAAAGTATTTCTAAAATGAGTTGGGAAAAATTCTGTACTGCAGTTGGTGGAACCTGATGACATGACCATGGTGTATCGTATGAAATACACACCATTCAGAACTCCTTTCATCTTTCTTGAAAACGTTTATTTTTCCTCAACACAAAGCTATTTTAAGACAGCAATACACACTCCAAGAATGTGTATATGCTCTGCTATTTTCACACCTGAGGGAGGGGTTGTAAAGGAATTCTGCACCCCCCTCCCCTTTGATGTGTATCTCCAACTATATGCAAACACCGTGTCACATGTGATTACTGACATATATCTTCCCTTAGAGTACATTTGACACTTGTATAAGTTTTCAGCAATGCACTTTAAGTAGTTTGTTCCATGTCACTGAGCAGTCAGGAAAGGCTCTGGTATGCTGGTGACTCAGATTCTCGCCCCAAGTCCAGAACCTCAGGGGCAGAGGCCAAAAGGCAGGGTGACAGAGTCCCACCTCAGTCGTTCTTCTCCCCTGGAGAAGGTGGAGCAATGTATGGCTCTGAGGTGACTCCTGGTGGCGGTACACGTGGTACCATGGATGACCACGCACTTGGGCACTCCCCCTTCCAGAAGACTGTAGTGAATGTGCTACTATACCGAGAGGAGGCAGAAAAGAGAAACAAATACACCTGTCCTAAACATGCTAGAAGACAGTTTCCCATGCTTCCCCCAAACCAACCGACCCCCTTGGTGTACCACCTTTGTCTCCCCTGCCACTGTTCCTAGCCTACATCCATTCCTCTGCTGTGCTTGCTGAAGGAGAAGATCCCCAGCAGGGAGATGCCAGAGCAAGGTGAGAAGGAGATACTGAGGAACCTGGAGATATCCAGTGGCAGTGAAAGGCAGGTCTGGCAGGCAACAGGGACTGTGATGCCTGAAGGAGTAGGGTGCTAAGGTGGTGAAGGAACAACCCACCAAATAAAATTAATAAAGTACTATATGAATTTTGTTTTTGTACCGCACTTCATGGATATCAAAGTTGCAAGATTTTAACATTTTTATATTCACAGAAACCATGAAAGACATAGGGAGACTTAAGGTTCCACTTTTTTTGTTAATACTTGCCTTTCAATATTCAGATCACTTTCTAATATTCTTTTCAAAATAATCATTGCTTACTTCTAAACCCTGTTAACCATGCATAACCCCATTGACTGAACAATGTTCACTACTCTGCCCCTTAACAGACAGTCAGACCACAAAAGGAGTGCATGTTATCCATTAGGTTTTTTGTTTTTTTTAAATCAACTTATGCACCCTGCCTGCCTGGTCCAACCTGAGGGTCTGGTCATTAGGAGTCAGAACTATGGAATGTTTTCTCCCCTTCAGGTGCCCTCTTGGCCCCACTGCTCCACATCCCCAAAAGCCTATTTTTTCCCATCTTACACTGGCCACTGCTGGAGGCTCTAGGAGATTTTAGTGTCACTGTCTAATGTGTCACTGCCATTGCCAGCGTGCAGATGGACAACCCCCCCAGTGCTTTCCATTCAATGCTGAAACATAGTTAATTCACCATTTCCTCAGATCCCCACCCAATGCACTGGAAGGGTAAATAGGATCAGAGGTGCCTATGCAACTCGGTCCAATTCTGCTATGCAAGGGACCTACAGCTGCATGGCTCCCGTCCCTCTAGGCCTGCAGCAGCGACTGTAGCCCTCTCAAAGGCTGTATTCTCTTACATATGGACATGCCCACAGATAAAGGCCTTACAGTTTATCCAGTCTGCTCAAGTGTGCAGGTCTCTCTGTGTTTACAGTCCCTCCTGGACGGCACTGTAGTTTTCTACTCCTCCCGACTAGGATCTAGGTTTGGGTCATAAACTCACATCATCCACACTGCAAGGAGGAGTCTTGTCACTAGGCCATCATTTGGCCTTGCCACAGAATATTATTTAAATCTGGTATACACAGCCACACTGTGGGCCAGTTTCATGTAGTGGAGTCCAGGAGTATCCACCCGCATGAAAAAAGTGATTGAGGGGTTTGCATACTACTGTAGCACATAAAACCATTCATTCCAAATCAGGTTTACAACCTTTGAGTCAGAGACTCATTTACAAAGGCACCTCATTGCAGGGGGGGCAGACATCAAGACAGTTATTACAGTGCAGATTAAAACAGCGGATAACATTACAGGTGCAGTAAAAAGAACATTTAACACAGATACACTTAGGTTACATAATGTAGTAGTTTGTATGTTACTTAGGTTACATAGTGTTACAAAATTGTGAGTTACACTCATGGATATACTGGATCCTCAGAGAAGACAGCGGGTTACATCCCTGTTTGGACCTAGTAGGGAAGGAGTGGGTCTGGGGGAGGGAGAGGCTGTCCAGTGGACATTGTCGAGCTAAGGGGCAAGGCAGCGGGTACCACAGGTTACAACTGGGGGTTAGTTGCACCTACAACAGCAGGTACTAAAGATATGGTTCCGAAGTGCTTTTTCGAAGGAGCCAATTTTTGGCAAGCTGGAGATACAGCTAGGGAGGGAGATGAACCAGGTGGGAGCTCGGTAGAGGAAGGATCTCTGGGCAAGAGAGGTCTTGGTTCTGGGCACCTTGAAAGTGGCCTTAACAGAGCTACGGGTGGTGACGGACGAAGATAGCTGCTGTAGGGAGGTGGAGACCCCCGAGGGGGAGAGTCCTACCAGTGATTTCTTAGTGAGAAGGCAGGTCTGGTAGAGCAGTCACTCCTCAAAGTTGAGCAGATTGGAGGTAGTATAGAGAAGGTAGGTGTGAGTGTGGCTGGGGGCACCAGTCAGGAGCCTACAGGCCTTATTGATGGAGAGTTGGATTTTGGAGAGGGCAGTGTTGTCGGCTGCAGCGTAGATGGGCAAGCCATAGTCCATGAGGGACAAGACGGAGGAGGTGATGGCCAGCCTGAGGGCAACCAGAGGCAGGCAGTCCCTGTGACAGTATAGCAGGCCAATCCGAGAGTTAATGGCGGCTGACAGGGCATTAATGTGGGTGTGCAAGGAGAGGGCAGTATCGAACGTGATGCCTAGGTACTTGTACATGGTCACCTGTTCTAGCGGGTGCAGAGTGCTGGGGATAATCGGGGGGGTATTTTTAGCTTTATTTTGGTGGTGGGAGAAGAGCATTGATTTGGTTTTCTTTAGGTTAATGACCAATCTGTGGTCTCCGAACCACCTTTCCGCTTGGTTGTAAGCTTGCTGGAGGGATAATTGGAAGGAGGTGGGATTGGGATGTGAGGAAATGTGGACTGCATTGTTAGCATAGAGGAGCATTTTACTGGTACATGAGCTGGGGAGGGTGTTGAGGTAGAGACTAAAAAGTATTGGACCCAGGATGGAGCCCTGAGGGACCCCGGAGTGAACAGGAAGAGTGCTGGAGAGGGAGCCGCTGATCTTGACATGCTGGGATCTAGCAGAGAGGTAGCTAGAGAACCAGGAAATGGGACTGCCAGAGAAGCCAAATTGGTGGAGAGATTCGAGCAGAAGGGGATGACAGACAGTGTCAAAGGCCTTGGAGAGGTCAATGAACACTGCTCCTGCAAGGCTGCCAGAGTCGAGAGCAGCATGCAGGTGTTGGGAGAATTCCAGGACAGCTGTGGTTGGACTGTGTCCTGGGTGGAAACCGTGCTGCTCTGGGCACATAATGTCATACTTGGTTAGGTATTCAGAGAGCTGGATCAACACCACTTTTTCAAGGGCTTTAGAGAGTGGGGGGAGGATGGAGATCGGCCGGTAATTGTTGGGGATGGACCGGTCCCCACTCTTATGTATGGGTGTGATTTCAGCAGTTTTCAAGCACTTGGGAACTGACCCAGGCATAGAGACCAGTTTAGAAAGGTCAGTCAGGGGACTAGGACTTCATCCAAGACCATACGGAGGATCCTGGAGTCAAGGGGTCACTACTGGGTTATGTGCTTAAGGCTTTAGCAGGTGTGGCCTGGCTTCTTGGGAGGGACAGGGTGCGCGGGTAGAATGGCGGGTGATGCAGAACCGGAGGGAGAGAGGTGGGGATTGGGTCAAAGAAACTGCTGGGGAGGACCGAGCTTAGGTCACAGAAGGCAGTGTTAAGGCAATCGGCTATAAGGAGTGGATCTGTGGTGGAGGTGCCATTGATGGAGAGCTGAGATGGTGGTGAGGGAGCGGGACTTCCCATTTAGCTCTTTCATATTATCCCAGAACGTCCGGGCTGAACCCCAAGTGGAAGTGAGGGTGGTCTGGTAGTGCTCTGCCTTGGCTCGCCTAATGTCCCAAGTGCACTTATTGCATTCTGTGTTGTAGACCTGTATATCAGATGCCTTTCCAGATTCTACAGCAATGTGCCAGAGATTATCTCTATTTTTGAGTCTCTGGAGGAGGGGTGGGGTGATCCATGGGGCATTGCATTTTTTGGAGCGGATCCTGGTGAGGGGGGGGCCAAAAGGTCACAAGCCTTATAGAAGGCATTTGTTAAGTAGTGAAGATCCTCCGTATGGTCTTGGATGAAGTCCTAGTCCCCCTGACTGACCTTCTAAACTGGTCTCTATGCCTCAGAGGTTGCTAAGAAAGAGGACCGGTTGGACCACATTGGGCTCAGGGAGGGTGAGGGTGGTGGAACAGAGGCGCATCCCTCCAGTTGTACCTCTCCACAATTCCTATGCCAGTCTGGCAAAGTGTGGTTCCTCTATGGAGGCACCCGCAGTGGAGACCAAGGAGGATGCTGGGAACCTCCACAAAGGAGACCCACAGGAGGGTGGCAGGGGACCCTGCAGGGGAAGGAAACAACTCCTGGTGGGGGACTCCATTGTTAGGAAGGTAGAACTGGGGGAGGAAGGGGAGAGGGAGGTAAGGTGCCTGCCTGGCACCATGGCTTGGAGGGACAGGGAGCGAATCCTCAGGATTGCCGAGCAGCTGCACAGGGGAGGGAGCTGGATGTCATTGTCCACCTAGGGACAAATGACCTGGCCAAGAAAGGAATTAGAGAAGTGCAGGAAGAGTTTGTGGAATGGGGAGGGGCCTAGTCAAGTAGCACGCACGGTAACCTTCTCGGAGGTGCTGCCCATCTATGGCATAGAGAGGCTAGGTGTTCGCACCATGGGATTCAATCAGTGGTTGAAAAACTGGTGTGGAGCCTAGGATTTGGCTTCATAGGGACTGGGGGTCCACCTGGAGTGATGCAAGCCTATACTGGCATGATGTGGCTGCATCTGTCCGGAGGGGAACCAGGATCCTAGGTGATAGGTTTAAATGTGCTTCATTGGCAAGCTTTTAAACTAGCCAAAGGGGAGGCACTGGAAAGGAGCAGGAAACCTAGACCCCCAAATAATCATGGTAGTAAGTGCGGCAAACACCAACATAGAGGTGTCGATAGGGAGAAGGGCAGTGGTAAATGGAGAAAATGACAAAGGCAAGAAGGACAGGGATGGGGCAAAAGGGAGTAAGGCCATCAGGAAATGAAAGGTAATGAGTACCAATGCCTGTAGTCTGGGCAACAAGCTCCCTGAGCTGGTGGCCTTGATGGAAGAGGGATGCCTGGATATTGTAGCAGTCACAGAAACATGGTACACAGAGAACCATAACTGGGATGTTAACATACCAGGTTACATAACCTACAGGAGAGACAGGCAGGGGAGAAGAGGGGAAGAGTAGCCTCATATAAAGGAAGGGATAAAAGCAACTGAACAAAAGAGTAAACAGGAAGGAGGGAGGCACTGTGGGTCACCTTGGAGACTGGAAAGGGCACTCAATCCGCACAGGGTTAGTACAGACCCCAGTCAGGGGAGGAATGGACAAGATATGATAGAAGGCATTCTTAGAATGGCAGAGAAAGGGAGATACTATTGATGGGAGACCTGAATATGCCAGATGTTAACTGGAGCACATTTGCTGCAGCCACATCCAAGAGCAGGGCCATTCTTGATGCCCTACAGGTGGCAGGCATTAGACAGCTAGTTTCAGAACCAACTCGTGAGGGAGCAATCTTAGACCTCGTACTCTCAAACGGGGACAGTGAGAGGATCTCAGATCTAGAAGTGGGTTGCCATCTGAGGACCAGTGACCATCAAACAGTGCGGTTCACGTTAAACTCAGCTACAGAGTCAAGCCATACAAAAGTGAGGGTACTGGACTTTAGGAGAGCTGACTTTGGCAAGATGGGAGAGTGCCTCAGAAAAGCACTAGCAAACAGGCCAGAAGGAGGTGTGGAGCAACAATGGGGAATCATCAAAACTGCCATCTCAGAGGCAACAAGCCTTTGTGTGAAGCAAATAAACAAATCAAAACAAAAGAAAAAGCCACTATGGTTCTTAAAAGAGGTGGCTGTGAAAGCCAGGAAGAAAAAGATAGCATTCCGGAAGTATAAGGAAACACAGAAGGAGCAGGACAGAGAGCTGTACCAGTTAAGGCAGAAGGAAGCAGGGAGGGAAGTCAAATAGCAAAAGGCCCAAACTGAGGAAAGATAGCCAACCAGTTAAGAAGGGGGATAAAACCTTTATAGGTACACCAACGAGCATAGAAAGACAAAGGGAGGATAGTCAAGCTGAATAGAATGAGTGGGTGGGCAGAGGGGACAGTAAAAAGCAGGGATACTGAACGAATATTTCTGCTCAGTATTCACAAAAGAGGAGGGGGAAGTGCCTAATCCAATTAACAGAAGCACTCTTGATAGGGGGGTCGATCCCAGTCCTTTCACAGAAGAAAGGGTTCTGCAAGAACTCCTAAAACTGAAGATGGACTAAGCAATGGGTCCTGATGGAATTCACCCCAGAATTCTAAAAGAATTAAGGGAGGAACTAGTGAAACCACTGGCTACTCTTTTTAATAAATCATGGGAGGATGGTGTGGTACCCGAGGAATGGAGGAAGGCGGATGTGATTCCCCTTCACAAAAGTGGGACCAAAACAGAGGCAGGAAACTACAGACCTGTCAGTCTGACCTCTGTGGTAGGGAAAGTGATGGAGTCACTTCTGAAGGAAAGAATAGTTGAGTACCTAGAGGCCAGTGGAGCACAGGACCCAAGGCTGCATAGATTCACAGCGGAAAGGTCATGTCAGACGAATCTAATAGATTTCTTTGACTGGGTGACCAAAGTAGTAGACCAGGGAGGGGCTGTGGACATGGCCTACCTAGACTTTAGCAAGGCATTTGACAAAGTCCCACACAAAAGATTAATAGTCAAATTAACCAGCCTGGGTGGGTCCCAGGGTGGTAGCCTGGTAAAACATTGGCTGCACAACAGAACACAGAAGGTAATTGTAAATGGAGTCCACTCTGAAAAAAGAGAAGTTACTAGTGGGATACCGCAGGGTTCAGTATTGGGTCCAGTCCTTTTTAATGTCTTCATCAGTGACATTGCAGAGGGACTGGAAGGAAAAATATGCCTTTTTGCAGATGACACAAAGATCTGCAACAGGGTTGATACGCAAGGAGGCGTGGAAAGGATGAAAAGGGACTTGGCAAGGTTGGAGGAATGGTCAGAAGTAGGGCAGCTAGGATTCAATGCAAAGAAGTGCAAAATAATGCACCTGGGAAACAAGAACCCAGGGGAAGAATACACAATGGGTGGAGAGGTAGTAACAACAACAAAACAGGAAAGGGACCTGGGGGTAATCATATCAGATGACCTTAAGGTTAGCAAGCAATGTGAGAAGGCAGTAGGGAGGGCTGTGGGTATACTGGGATATATAGGGAGAGGCATCAGCAGCAGAAAACAGGAAGTTGTTATCCCTCTGTACAGATAGTTGGTGAGACCCCATCTGGAGTACTGTGTGCAGTTCTGGAGACCCCATCTCCGCAAGGACATAGACAGGATAGAGGTAGTCCAGAGGAGGGCAACTAAAATGGTGCAGGGTCTGCAGGAGAAGCCATATGAGGAGAGACTAAGGAGCTTAATATGTATACCCTAAGGAAAGAAAGGAGAGGGGGACATGATAGAAACTTAAGTACCTCAGTGGAATCAACAAAGTCCAAGAGGGTAGCATCTTTCAGAAAAAGAGACTTGCAAGAACAAGGGACACAATTTAAAGATAGAGGGAGAGGCTGTTCAGGGCAATGTGAGAGTACTATTTCACAGAGAGGGTAGTGGATGTATGGAACAGCCTTCCTGAGGAGGTTGTGGGTCTAAAACTGGTGGAGAATTCAAGAATGCATGGGATAGACATAAGGCCAATTCTTAAAGGGTAGGAAGAAGAAGGTTGGTTAACTAGGATCTACGGCCTATCTTGTAGGTAGGGAAATGGGCAGACTAGATGGGCCAAGCGGTCCTTATCTGCCGTCAAAGTCTATGAAGAGCTGAGTCAATGTCAGGGGCGCGCTGGATAGGGGACCAGTCTAGCTGGGCTAGGTATTGTTTTAATTTTCTGAGGCCGCCGGGACATAAACGGTGGCATAGAGTGGACTGGGACACTGGCTTCAGAGTGGAGGATGACCAGAGACAGAGGACTGGGAAGTGATCGCTAAGAGAGTCGGCAAGGACAGTGACATCCTGGATTTTGTAGGGCCGGTTAGATATAACAACATCTAGGAAAGTGCTGCTGCCAGTAGAGTGGTTGAATCTGGTGGGCTGGGTGATTAACTGGGACATATCCAGGGCAGCAAAGGAGTCCCTTAAATGGGAGGCAGTGGAGGCATGCCAGTTAACATTGAGATCACCTAAGATGACTTGCTCCACCTTGTGAGGGAAAGATGTGAGGTAGTCAATGAGGAACTGGACTGCTTGGTTTTGATTCCTCGGGGGTACATAGGAGACTGTGAGGGACAGAAGGCCTCAGGTGGGGTCAGATGTGATTTTTAAGGTGAGGGCTTGGGTTCCATAATCAAGTTTAGGAGCTGGGAGTGCCTGACCTACAATGGAGTCCCGTATGAGTAGTGCGCAAACACCTCCGCGTTTGCCTACTTGATCTTGCCTGTAGATGGTATATCCAGGGAGGGTGATAGTGGAGTCAGGGGTGGATTTGGAGAGCCAAGTCTCTACCAGAGCAATTATGTCAGGCTGATGTTGAACGACCCAGCACTGGAGGGTAGCAGATTTCTTTAGGATACTGCAAATGTTTAAGGATGCAAAGTGGAGGTCAGTTGCAGTACAGGGTTTAGAAGGGCTGGAAGTCATAGGTCCTGGGTTTGGGTGTACATTATCAGATAATAATAGCAGTGTAATTATTCTAGTTTGTGGCAGGTGGCGATGGAGACCCTTGGGTCGACACCAGGGTGAGGACTTTACAATCAGGGTGCATGGGCTAGATAAAGTGCGAAGGGTGGGAATGATAGGGGAGTGCTGAGTCAGGTCAGACCTTGGAGGGCAGAGGGAGCGGGGATGTTGGCAGGGTGAAGGTGTTGGGGGGGGGGGTCCACAGGTGTCTCGACGGTGGGAGAGGGCCGAGTCACTGTGGGGTAGTCTGGAGATGAGGTGCCTAGTGTGGAGGAAAGGTGCTCCGGTCAGTGTGAGGTCTGTACCATGAGGGTGAAGGACAGCAGACTTAGAAATGGAGTGTAGGTACCCATAGCAGCTGAGCAGTAAAGGAAGAGTGCCAGGAGTAGTAGACAGTAAGGAGATGTAGAGCAGCTTTGGCACAGTTGGGGGGAAAACCCCTCTAGTGGGCGAAGAGTATAAGCTGCAAATGGGAACAATCAGTATTAATCAGTAGAAAAGGGAGGGGGCAAAGACTGATGAATAGTGATAGACTGACCACATAATAAGTGAGATGAGACAGGAACTGTATTGTGTTGGATTGGGTGAGTGTGCATATAACTGGGCCCTCTAGTGGCTAAAAGACATAATCTGCTAATGGAAAAGTCAAAAAAAAAAAAAAAAGCAACAGGCAGGGAGGTTCTGAAGCAAGTTCTGAAGAGAAATTAACAGTTTGGGAGGGGCTGAGAATTAAACAGAGATAGTTTAAGCAGGGAAGTCCTGAAGCAAGTTGGGGGTTGAGGAGGACACTGCAATATGCTCAACAGGAGAGAGCAGTAGCCTCAATACAGTTGTGGAAGCCTTTATCAGTCATGTTAACATATTTTTGGCAGAAACAACCTCAATCCTGGAGAGAAGGCCTCAGTCTTGTTAGCCTGGAATTAATATTTAACTTTAAAAAGCAGACACCTTTTACATTTCAGAACTGAAGTACTTTTTTTTTCCATTTTGCTAATTAGAAGATATTCCCCCAAACAGTACTAGGTGTGATGTGTGGAACAGTACTCTACCTGCAGACCGACACAGTCCATTCCTGTCGTACCTCATCAGTACTGTGACCTCACTGATTATGGCATCATGGCTCGAGCCACTCTGCTACAGGCAGATTGATTATCTGTGATGTCACTGATTATGGCATCATGGCTCGAGCCACTCTGCTACAGGCAGATTGATTATCTGTGATGTCACTGATTATGGCATCATGGCTCGAGCCACTCTGCTACAGGCGGATTGATTATCTGTGATGTCACTGATTATGGCATCATGGCTTGAGTCACTCTGCTACAGGCGGATTGATTATCTGTGATGTCACTGATTATGGCATCATGGCTCGAGCCACTCTGCTACAGGCAGATTGATTATCTGTGATGTCACTGATTATGGCATCATGGCTCGAGCCACTCTGCTACAGGAGGATTGATTACCGGTGATGTCACTGATTACGGCATCATGGCTCGAGCCACTCTGCTACAGGCAGATTGATTACCTGTGATGTCACTGATTATGGCATCATGGCTCGAGCCACTCTGCTACAGACGGATTGATTACCTATGATGTCACTGATTATGGCATCATGGCTCGAGCCACTCTGCTACAGGCGGATTGATTATCTGTTATGTCACTGTCAGAGTGGTGAGGCCACAGTGCTGATGATGTATGAAGGGGAACTGAACTAGATACATCAGCCTACAGGTTACATCACACCTACTACTGCCCGATAGAAAACCTAATGAGAAAAAGGAAAAATAAAAATACTTAAGAAATGAAAAGTAAAACAGGCTACTTGGCTATTTTTGGCACTACAAGCTCTTTAAATTTGGTGAAGCCTATAAGAACAATGTACAGTAGCTGTGCAGCTGCATTGCCCATCCAGCCAAACTGTTGTGCCATGTGGCGAGTTAAAATGTAAACTGCCCACTGACACATATGTTGTCTTGTCCCAGTAAATGGTTTGCCTTACTTGCAGACCCCAGATATTTCAGATCATGATTCAACAGGTAAGGAACCTTGACAAAGCATTCCAAAACTGGGACTTGGGGTCACTTACCACGACAGTTTTTCGCAGCAACAGCATCACCATAGTAGCCTTCTGCACACCTTTCACAATATCTACCCACTGTGTTCTGAATACATTTGAGACACTCGCCAGTAACCGAATCACAATGGCCAGGTTCTAATGGTTCCACATTGCCATTGCAGTCACAGGGAATACATGACCCTCCAGGCACTGATGGGTTTCCATAGTAACCATCTGCACATCTGCAACACATACACAGGTTTCAAGTCAGCACACTAGCAACACTTAAAGACATTTCCCAGAAAGAAAAAAAAAGTGTTTTGTTACATTTATAACTGTTAGGAGAATGGAAAGTGAGCATCCCAAAAAGACATGCGTCAAGTTCATGCATGACAAGTGCTCTAGGGAAGAAGAGTGTGATTTCATGTAAAACCA
The DNA here is from genome assembly GCA_016271365.2 of Neoceratodus forsteri. Taxonomy (NCBI): domain Eukaryota; kingdom Metazoa; phylum Chordata; order Ceratodontiformes; family Ceratodontidae; genus Neoceratodus; species Neoceratodus forsteri. The sequence goes on from CM057455.1 coordinate 1,559,201,840, forward strand.
TTAGCTATATTTCATTAGATTTAGCTGTCACTCCTGAGGGGAAAAAGAAAGCTTCTAGCCACAGTGTCGTATTTCTCTCTTCGGTTAACCTTTCCATATTGACAAATGCAGACTCTCAACTTCATGATATTGAAAGAATGTTGCTGTGACATGCGAACAAGAAAGGAAAACAAATGATACTGAACTATAAACTTCTTAACTAGCTTTTGCACGAGTCAAATGAGTACAGGTCACAGTCTTTCAAACGAGGAAATTACATACTTTATTGAGAACATCCTTGTTTGGAAACACAAATCTTCCAGCAGTAGCTTTAGTTGAGTTGAAGCCGACTGCCAGTCGGCTGTCAGTTTGTTACAGTGGTTGTAGCATACCCGTCTGAAGCACTGAGGAATGCCTGTGATTTAGTTGTAACTATTACCTTTCACATCGGGGTCCAGCATAGCCCGGCAAGCACTGGTCACAGATCACGTCTCCGGCATTGTCCAAGTGGCAGGTAGGACTGAAACTGAAGAAATGATGAGCATCATTAAGATGAGTGGCGTGTCAAAGTAGTATGTCAAACTTTCACCTAGCTGCTGATATCTGACCCCCCTCCGCTTTCTCAGGTTTCCCAAGAAGCATGACAGATTGCATACAGTGGTGCTGTTCAACTTTCACAGTTCAAGATGCCTGATTAAATTACAACAAAAAACAAGGATGGAGCTGTCACTGGACCATATAGATTAGCATGTTTTTTTCTTGAATGTACTTGGAAACCAGTCTGTGTATGTCCCAATCTGCCTTCCCTGGGAAATACATTTAAAAACTGTTGCATCTTAACAGGATTGGGTTTATGCCATTGCAAAGTAAGAGGGTGACCTCTAGAGAACTTCCAACACCGCCCTGAGACACCTCATACTCCAAAACATACAAAGAACCTAAACCAGACTTAATATAAATCGCAGGTCATGTCTGTAGATGTGCTAGTCCTAGAGCAACTCGATTTGTTGAAGACTGTAATATCTTTTATTGGACCAACACTGTTAATTAGCATGATGTTTTATGTGTAACCCCCCCCATTACCCGGGGTTACTAGAATCCCAGTAAGACCTAGTGGTAGGCAGGGAAGGCAGCTTGTGAAACTCCAGTTAAATGGATTTCACGCTGTCTCACTCTGTTCTCAGTCTCAGCTGAGACTGAGGGATGACATAATTTAGAACTGTCGCAGCTGCATAAGCCACACTGGAATGTTGCAGTTGGAGGTTAGAGTAGAACGTTGGGGAATTTGAAGTCAGTCTGTGAGTTGAGTAGAGTCTGTGCAGTCAGTAGAAGAGGTGCTCCGCTGTAAGCAGGCCCTCAGAGCTCTAAGCTCTGTCAAAGAGCTATTTTTTGTTGTGTAGGTGTGTGTTCTCACCTGAAGAGGAACACAAGAAGAGCACACTGAAGTGGTGGAGACCGCTTTCAGTGGTTCAGGGCCCCAACCCTGCGGTGATGGGGAGAAGAATCAGCCTGCTTCCAGGGGCAACCCCCCTGGTCCGGCTAGGGAGAAAGAAGCTGCCCGATTTAAGTTTGTGCTGAAACACCAGAAGCTCTGGACGAGAGTTCCTTCAGGAGAAAACACCTGTGGGGCACCTGCAACCAAGGGGTGAGTTTGCTCTGCTAAATGGCCATTGTTTTCACCTGAATCAAGATGAAGTTAAAGGGACTGTTACTGTGGGGTCAGGAAAAGACAGCCAAGTACAGTTTGGAAGAGGTGGGGATTGGACTGCTTAACTCAGTGGGGGGTCTAGAGTAATGGACACAGCCTCTTATTAAGTATGTTCAAGTTCAGCACAAATGGGATGTAAAGACAGCAGATTGAATGTGGCATACATTTAAAAAGAATCTACACAGCAAAGTGTTTTAAAGGATGAGGTGTTATAGTCCAGAGAAATGGCCTGGTATGAATTATGGGAGCGAGAGGTGGGTGACCCCCCATCAGTAGTAACCAAATTCACCTCTACGGATTTGCTCTGGGACACCTGTTGCTTTCTCTCAGGTACTTGACCAATGCCTGAGGAAAGTACCCAGACGTGGGATTGATGAGGAAGATTCCCTTATGGAGCAGAAGTGCTCATAGGTGGTTTAGGGAGCCACCAGTAAATGTTTCCATGCAAGTTCGGGCTGTGTGCCCAGTATGTTTCAGAGCCTGAGGGCTAAAGTGATGAGGATGTGTTCTGGTCTCCTTAAATCTGCATTACCAGGAGTGTAGCCCCATGGGGGTCCATCTATGCTTTGTTTATTCTGTTGGATATGAATAAAAGCCACACTTTAGAATCCCACTTCTGGTATTGGACATTACAGTTATTGCTTCCTTTGTCCGGAGTTACTTGGGTGCCCCTGTGGAGTAGCCAAACCTAGCCAATGTGCCGAGTGACACATTCCTCCCTGAACCCAGCCCACCAGGTAGTGCTGTCAAGATAGAAACGGCGTACCTGGGTGGGGGTTACATGTGCAAGCTATTGAAACTGCCCTGTTTCTTCAGCTAAATCACAAAGGTCCCTTGGTCAGGTGTATTAGTCTGCTTTCCCACTCAGGAATGTGTGGATGCTTCCTCGGTGTCACTGCTCCCAGCTGCTGTGTGTTTAGCCTTTATACCAGGACTTGGCATGCCCCTGTTTATTTCCCAAAGGTTGCTCCATTACCAGAGAAAAGTATGCAAAATCATGAAACAAGAACAAACTGTATATGAAGCAGCTGCATTTAGCAAATTAGAGAAGAAAGCATTCACAGAGGTCTCTAAAAGTGAGGGACAGCGACTATCTAAAGTTGTTCTTGCTGCCTGGGCAGAGGGTACGCTGCTCTACAGCTTGAGAAACTGCAACTACTTTTTACCTTACGACATCTCTTGCTCAGAAAATTTCTGTTAACTGCTAAAAGATATTTTAATATGTACTTTAAAAGTACTTATGAGTATCAAGACAGTTCTGGGACCAGTCAGATGCACAAGGTTAAAGAATGAACAGAAAATGTACAGTTACATAAGAACTTACCATAACAGTAGATCTTCAAAGAGAATCTCTCATCAGACCACACCTATTTAACTATAGCCATCAGACATTAGGACCACACGGAAACCTTTTCACTAGCAGTCTTTTAGGGGCCACCCATGCCGATATCATGCGTCTATGTCCTCACCACATAAATGTGGGCGGCCCCACGCCCTCCTCAGTTCCCCCGCTGGAGACCATACACAGAGGACCTCCTCTTGGGAACCAAGGGAAAGCTAGAGATTCCTGCCATTAGGCAATGTGAAACATAAGGTAGACTATCCTGAAGAGGGACAAACAAGGACTGAGAAGCCCCAAGACCAAGGGGGATGGAGGGTAGGACGGCATGGCCTGAGGAAAGAGATTCTCTCGAAGACTTACTGTTACAGTACATCCTTTATGTAACTGTACTATCTTCTTTGAGGATATCTCTTTCATCAGGCCACTCCTATGGAACAAGTCCCAAGCAGTACTGACAGAGAGACAGTCTGGGAGGCTGGAGATTATAGGCCTAAGAAAGAAGGCCTTGAAGCACAGCCAAGCTGAAGCCTGCCCTTCTCCTAGCAGCAATGTCCAGACTGTAGTGTTAAATGAAAGTGTGGATAGTACTCCAAGTTGCAGCAGCACAGATGTCTGCACTCTGCAGCTAACACATTCTTGAAACAAGCAACAGAAGTGGCCATGCTTCTGGTAGAATGGCCACAAACAACCTCAGGAAGATCCTTACCATACTTCCCATAACAAAGTAATACAGTTTGCCAGCCATTTGGACAGCCACTGTTTAGAAACTGGTATGCCCTCTTTCCCAGGGGCAAAGGAAAAAATAGCTGCAAGGACTTCCTGCAGTCCCTCATATGGTGAACATGAGTATTCTATGTACGTCTAAGGAATGGAGCAAAGCTTCCCCTGGATTGACATGCTTGGGAAAATAAACAGGCAGGTGGATGGTCTGATTCAAGGTAAACTCAGACACCACCTTTGCCAAGAACTTAGAGCTGGTACGCAAAGACACCCTGTCTTTGTGGAAAACTAGATAAGGAGGCTCACACATCAGAGCCTGAAGCTCAGAAATCCCTCGAGCAGAAGTAATGACAACTAAAAACGCTTTCTACAGAAAGCGTAGCTCGTAACTCCTGGCTGGCTCAAAAGGAGCCAAAGTAAGTTTCTCTAACACAAAATTTAGTTCAAGGCAGGACTGGATTGTGGATGGGAGGCTTCAAATGAAGAATGTTTCTCAAAAACATACAGGACACCTCCAGTTGTGCCACCATACAGCCATCAGTGGGCACATGGAATGCTAAAATGGTAGCCAGGTGCATGTTAATGGAAAAGTATTGCAGTCCAGTGTCTGACAGGGGCAGCAAGTACTCCAGCATCTGATTCACTGGACAAGTGAAAGGGTCCAAGCAGTGGGAAACAGCCCACATGGCAAAGTGCTTCCACTTCAGGGAATAAGTGGCCCTGGTGGAGGACTTCCTAGCAGTCACCAGGACATCAGCCACCTTCCATGTCCAGCCATGGCTATGTCTTCAGGAGCCAGTCATGAAGATGGAGTGACTTGAGGTCTGGATGGACCAGGGTGCCCCACTCCTGTGATAGCAAGCCTTTGCACAGGGACGGGGTACTGAAGGTTTCACAGCCAACTGCTGCAGTAAGGGGAATCAGAGCTGACAAGTCCAGAAGGGAGCAGTGAGTATCAGGGTGGCTCCTTCCATCTGAAACTTGACCAGCACCCTCTGAATTAGAGGGAAGGGAGGAAAGCCACAGAGGAAAGTACAGTTATGTAAGAACTTACCGTAACAATAGATCTTCAAGAGGAGCTGTTGCACTAGGCAACACCATTAGGACTTAGCCACCAGGCACCAGGACCACACAGAAAACTTCTAGCTTGCAGTATACAACAGGACACTTCCCCCTGATGTTGGCACGCTGACGTCCACCTATGGTATAAGAGGGGTGGTCCCCCATGCCCACCTCAGTTCTCCCGACGGAGACCCTGTGAGAGGGTGTGACAAGAGAGAGGGCTCCTGGAGCCAAGAAAGGCCGAGATGAAAAAGAGAGCAGGGGGATGGAGGGAGGGAAAAACTTGCCTACTGCAAGAGCTCCTCTCAAAGATCTACTGTTACGGTAAGTTCTTATGTAACTGTACTATCTTACTTCAAGGGGGCTCTTGCAGTAAGCAACACCATTAGAACAGAGTCCCAAGCAGTGCTACAAGAAAGGGAAGAATTCCCAAGAGGAGGAGGATAAAGTAATGCAATAGGCAGAGAAGGACAGGAGGCCCAGTGGGGACCCTAGTCCAACTTCAGCCCCAAGGAAGAGAGGACAGCCTTCAACTACCCAATCTATAGCAAGAGTGGGCAACCCCCCCCCCCCCCGGAAGGTAAAGATCTAAAGGCTCACTACCCACCTGAGCCTAAAAACTGCAGAGGATTCAGCTAAGCCCTCAGAAAGGCAGCCCAACATAGCCCCAAGGAGGGGACAAGCTGGAAAAGGACTGAACCAGGGACAAGTGGCAGCCCTTGGGACCAGCCTCACATATGAAAAGTAGCAGCTTCACTCAGGCAGTGAAGGGGAAGGAGAGACAGGAGGACTGCTGAAATGGCCTAGCTGGGTAGGTATATCAACTGACGTTAGAGCCTGTCCTGGGGGAATAGAGAGGCACATCCCCTAAGAAAACGCCTTAAATAGATCGACTGAAAAGGCACCTTCTGCATCTGGGAAAAGGTAGACCCTAGCAGAGGTAGAGACTGAGGAAGGAGACACAGGCAGTCCACACAACTTTGTGGAGAACAATTCTAGAACTCCCAGAATAGAAGGAGCCTTTCGGGCTGTGGAGACCACAACCGGAGGCAGGAGTACCATAAAAGGGGGGGGGGGGTTCCACCCCATAAGAAATGGGGAGATCCATTTAGAACACAAGACTCGCCCGAAAGAAACAAGTACGGGGCAGAGATCACAAAAAAGGAGACCTCCTGAACCTAACACAGGCCAGAAGCACACGCCAACTGGGAAGCAGGTAGAGGGAAGGAGGAGTACCGACCCCTCAAGGGATCCCCCATGGAAGAAGAGGGGGAAGCCCTGAAGAAAGGTAGCTGTCATCCAACAAAGCTGCATCCACATAAGGAAAGGGAAGGGAGGTTCCCAGCGTAAAAGGACAAAGAAACCCCCACAGGAGTCACAAGGAATGGCTTAGGATTATGGACCAACCCCCATTTGCACTAAGGGCAGGGCGAGATAGGGGAACTCTTACCAGTGAAAGATCGAAGCCTACCTAAGGCTCCCTTCAGCAACATCAGGCTGCGAGAAGGGGAGACTCCAACAAAGCAGACAGAAGAATGACCCCCATGTCCAATGACTCTAGAACCAAGGAGCATAGCTTGGGGGGGGGGGGGTTTAGCTGTCTAGTCCGACGTACAGTAAGCCTGCAGTGGAGGCTAAGCCAGCAAACAACTGGGGATAGTCGTCAGGCTGCCCAGAGCTCCGGGTGCCTGAATGATGGATCATCGAAGGCCATAGCGTATGGTCTCACTCCTGGACCATCCGGTCTCTGGGAAAGAAGACACGGGGAAGAGATGCTCTCCCACAGAGATGCTCCAGAGCACATGTATAACTGCCAGCCATTCGTGGGGGTGAACTGGAAAGGAAGGGAACAAAGTTTGAAGAAATGGTGGTCAACTGGAGCAGTGTTCCACAAGGTTTGACAAGCACAGGTCGATGGCAGGAAAAGAACTGAGGTGGGTGTGGGGACTGCCCCTCTTATACAAAGGCGAACGACAGCGTGCCAACATCAGGGAGTGCTCTCGCATTATATACTGCTAACTAGAAGTTTTCCATGTAGTCCTGGTGGCTTAGTCCTAATGGTGTTGCCTACTGCAAGAGCCCCCCTCAAAGTAAGACCCTCCCTTTCCAAGAGAGGTACAACATATCTCACCAGGAAACTCCAGGCCCTGGAGCGAGCGAGCAGAAAAGCAGCAGTTTTGCATTGCGTGGGGATGCACACAAGTCCAACTCTGGATGACCCCACCTGTCGAACAGGTCTTTCACAACTGAGATCACTAGCTCCCACTCATGCATTCTGGACTGTGACCTGCTTAGTCTCTCTGCCAAGTCATTTTGGGCACCTGAACATGGACTGATGACAGTTCTAGACCGTGTCTGGAGCCCAGTACCAAACCCTCATCGCTTCCCTGCACAAGAGGTAAGAATGAGTTCTCCCTTGCTTGTTTATGTAGCGCACTACACTGATATTGTCCATCTGCATCAGCAGAGGCCTCTGGGACAGGTAATTCTGGAAGGCTTGCAGGCCATGCAGAATGGCCCTCATCTCTAGCATGTTGATGTGGCAAGAACTCTCCACTGCAGTCCCTGAACCTTGGGCCTGGTGAGGCCCCAGATGTGTCCCCCCAGCCTATCCCCAAAGTGTCCGTGGTGAGGATCTGATGAGGGCAAGAGATCAGGAAGGGAACCCCTTTGAGCAAATTGCTGGGTTCCATCCCCCACTGAAGCACCTTCTTTACTGATGAAGAGACTAGAACCCCCTGTTCTAGATTGTTGGTGCACTGGTCCCATTGGACTCTATCTCTACTGGGTGATTCGCATGTACAGCCTGGCCAGGGGAACCATGACAATGGCTGCTGACATTAGGCCCAGTAGCCGCAGGAATGTCCTGACTATGACATACCTGTTGCTGTTAAGTAGCTGGCCCTACACAATGAGGCATTCTGCCTTGTCCTGGGGCAGAAAAGCCACTCCCTGGGCAGTGTCCAGTATAGCGTCAATGTGCTGGAGGTGTTGGCAAGGAGCCATGACTAACCTGGGCAGATTGACCGTGATCCCCGAGTGGTGTACAGTTGTCTGGCATGCGCTAGGGTGTGAACCAGTTGCTCCTTGGACTGAGCATTAAGCAGTTGTCCAGATAGGGGAAGATGTACAGTTCCTCCCACCTGAGGTCTGCTGCTGCCACCACTAAGCATTTGGTAAAAACCCATGGCACAGATAACAAGTCAAAGGGCAATACCCTGAATTGGTAGTGCTCCCCTGAAACAAGAACCTGAGGTACTTCCTGGTGGGAGTTCAAACCTTTATGTACAGGTATGCGTCCTGCATATCTAGGGAGCATATCCAGTCTCCCTGTTGCAGTAGGGGCAGCAGGCCTTACAGGGTTACTATTCTGAACTTCTTGCACTGGATATAGAAGTTCAGATTTCTCAGGTCTGGAATGGGCCTCAAATCCCCTATGGACTTGGGGACTAGAAAGAAGTGGGCTAGAACCCTCTGTTCCTCTGATTCCCCCGGGAACTGGTTCTACAGCCCTCTTCTGGAGTAATGTGTGAACTTTCTCCAATAACACTGGCATGTGGTCTTTAGGATAGCTTGAATGGACTGGAGTGAGATCTGAAGGCCACTCCAGAAGTTCTAGAGTGTGATCTTGCTCTATGAGCTGCAGGACCCAAGCATCTTATGATCTCCCTCCAACTTTCCAGGTGGAGGGAGAAGCAACCCCCTACTGCCCCTCCTGGAGTACTGGAGGGTAGGGGTCTGGTAAGGAGTCATGCAGAAGCAGGCCCTGCAGCTGGGGCTGCACCTCCACCTCTAGGGACTTTTTCTGTGGTGGAGGTAGAGGCAGGCAAAGCTGCACCTGTTCTGTGCTTGCCCTGCTGTCGGCCTCCCGCCTTGGGTCTGTGGGTGGCACGACGAAAAGGCACCCTTTACCCACTTTTTGGTTGGGTGTGGTAAAGAGAGTGGACTGACTGCAGCGTCCTTCCTTAGGCCTGCTGATCAGACAAGATATCCTGCACATCTGCCCCAAAGAGTTTGTGACCTCTGAAGGGGACAGTCAAAATGGACTGCTGGACATCAATAGCGAATCCAGAGACCTGATGCTAAGAATGCCTTCTTAGACAGACGCCAGCCATGGCTGCCCTGGCTGAGGCATCCGAAGTATCATAGCTAGACCTCAAGAGGTGCTTACCTACATCAGCCCCAGTCTGGAGGGCCTTAAGCATCTCCTGCTTCTGGGGACCCCCTGGAAGTGCCTGGGCTGCTGATTGGCCTTATTCCAGAGGATGTTCTGGAATTTTACCATACTGACCTGGTAATTAGCTATTTTGATGCTCATGTGGCAGAGGCAAAGGTCCTTTTGCCCATGAGATCCAATTTTCTCAACTCCTTGTCAGGAAGAAGAGAACTGAGGTGTTGTGGTCTCCTAGACCAATAATGGCTGCATTTATCACTACTGAATCCGCTTGTGGTTGCCCTGTGAAAAAAGACTTCCCTGAGGGGGTCTGGTTCAGTTTGTCTGCCTTTCTAGGCAAGGCAGGGATCATACTTGGCCTGCACCATGCAGCCATGGTGGTATCCTCTAATGCGGCCAGCAGTGGAGGAATAATCAAAGGTGGAGAATCAGGTAGTTCCAGAAATTCGACCAGTTTTCTCCTGGTGATGTCTTGATCCTCAGCATTAAACCCCATGGCAGTTTGTAGCTGCTTCATCACTGAGATAAAGGAGGAGTCCATCAGAAGGGGACCCTGAGGCATAGCTGGTGGAGTCCTCCCCTCCTGAGGAAACAGTGGAGACAGACCTAGAGGAGCTCCTATACTCTTCCACCTCCTCTTCTGGGATGAAGTCAGGATTGTACTCCTGATCCTTGTCGATGGGCTCGGAGTAGTGCAGAGAAAGCAACGAGGATGTCGCTATCTTAGAGGAGCAGGGCATGTCGATGTGGTGGGGGCTGGTCGGATAGCCCCCGGTCATCGGCCCCAAATGAGGAGCAAGGCACTGAATGATCTTCATAAAGGAGGAGGACATGGTCAGGACGTCGCCAGCGGTCAGACTCGCCAGGGAAGGCCAAGGTGTCAGCGTGGCTCAGTTGGTAGCACATCCGCCTCTGGAACAGAAGGTCATGGGTTCTTGTCCCACACTGGGATAGGACTTGCACCTAAAAATTGCTGGCATCTGAGTGCAGTATTGGGAGGTGCTGTACTGCTGGGGTGTGCCATCCTTCGGATGAGACGTTAAACCCAGGTCCCTTCTGCCCATCCTGGTGTTGTCCTGGTGGGTGTCCAGGTGGAAGTAAAAGAACCCAAGACACTCTTCACAAAGAGTAGGGAACATTCCCGGTGTCCTGGCCAACATTTCCCTTCCCATAAACCGGTTCATGCAATTATCCAGGCTGTGTGTGCGTGATGATGTGCGATATGGCCACCACCACACATTCAGTCACTTCACTACCAGTCTAGCATTGCTTGTAAAGCGCTTTGGGATACACTGTGTATGAAAAGCAAGCGCTATATAAATGCTGATTTTTCTTCTTCTTGCCAGAATGGCCTGGGGCCTTGATGGGGAAGGCAAGAACCCCAATGTCAATGGGGTATCGATGGCCAAAGTAGGTCCGGCGGAGCTCACTGCCAGCTGCCCCTGACAAAGCAGGGCTCTGAGCAGCAGGGGTTGCAGCATCAGCAGGAATTTCAGAAGGCCTAATGCCAATGAGCCATCGCCGGCCATGTTAGGTCCGGCGGAACTCACTGCAAGAGCCGACCCTGTGGTAATGAGGGAGTTGGAGGCAGCAGGTGTCGCCGCAGAAGTGAACGACAATGCTGTAGTGTCTGGTGCACATAGCGGCAACCAAGAGGGTGCCGGGGACTTGTCCTTACTCCTCTCCCCATGCTTGTGTTTCCCAGAAGATTTGTCCAAGGTCTTGGAAGAATGGGAGCCTGTGGATGGTGCCAGCGACATGAAGCTTCTAGCCTGGAGCTCCCTCTCCATTCTGGCTACCTTCTGAGCTAGAAGGAAGGACTGCAGGACTTTCTGAGGGTGCTGTTGGATAGCCTGATTGAAGCAGCAGCAGATCTCACAAGCCTTAATGTTGTTGCCTCACCAAGACAGCAGATGTGACTTCGTGGTCATCGCAGTTGTAGATCTTCCCACCGCACTCACAATATTGGAAGAGTTTCATGGAGTCGATCGCCATACATGACGACGAGGATCACTTTAAAAAATAAAGTGATAACTAACTTGGGTAAGAAAAAATAATAAAGTTGAAAAATCAAAGATTTGGCAGTCGACTGAAGTGGCAGTGTCTCCATGGAGTTCGATGTGAAATGATCAACAGCAGGAAAATAACTGAGGAGGGTGCAGGGCCACCCACATTTATATGGTGGTGACATCAACATATGATGTCATCATTGGTGGCCCCTAGAAGACTGCTAGTGAAAAAGTTTCCATGTGGCCCTAGTGCCTGGAGGCTATAGTTCAGTAGGTGTGGCTTGAAGAAAGAGATATCCTCAAAGAAGAGCAATGTTTCTGAAGTTAGCCCCCATTTTTCTCTCCTTTGCCCTTGTTTCTTCTCTTTTTTTTCTATAGCTCTGCATTCAGTGTTGTCCTCCTGTATCATTTCTCACCGACCCATGACTAACCTCCTCTGTGGTGGGTCAACTCAGTCGGACACATGGAATGTTAGCATTAGCAACAGGTAGAGGGGTTAGCCTCCATACATTCATGTGTGACACCAGATTTGGGAATGTGCAAGCACCACATACACAGCTTGGGTGCAGCCACCTCTCGTGCACTGCAGGAATGTAAGGATGGATCTGGTGGCAGAGCTTTCTTGGCCCCCCTAGACTAAAAGGGGTCAGTTATGCAATGGCTGATGGTTGATGCCCAACCCTCCCCAGAGATACTGAGAATTCAAATGGACAGCTGTAGGCCTCCTGGTTACTGGACTCAGGATGAAAACTTAGCTTCTCTATTGGGCAATGGATGCCTAACCAATAGCCCATGACACTGGCCTAATCAGATTCCTTTTTTTTTCTGAAGTCAGAGGGCATCAATGAAAAAAACATCTTTAACACAGGGCTGCCCAGTGTGTTAATATGTTGATGACCCCAGTTCGAGAGCCCAAGGTAGCATGTCCCAGCCAGGGAAGGGACAGCAGTGCATTCCACCACTGCAGTGACCTGCCAAATGGATTGTGCCCTGCCAACAAGGGGTTATGGCAGGGTCAAAGGGCAGAAAACAGGGGGGAAAACCACCACACCGTCAAAACGACAGCTGCCAGCACTCTCAGGCTCCATGAAGCATGGACTCCCAGTGGGCCTGATCTCATGGTGTTAGCGGCAGTCTCGGTAGAGAGTTCTCTGGTGAAAAAACATCCATAAGACCAGATGGCTCAAAAGAAGAAAAAAAAGATGGGAACAAATCTTTAAAAAGCACTCAGCTTCTTTTAGAAGATAATATATTGCTACTATCTAAAACTGTGTTAAAAGCTATTGCACACTACAGTCTAGCTTAAAAGAAACAAGAATCTTTTCAGAATATAACAACATGTTGCCATTTAAAAAATGCTTTCATCTAAAATTCTTGTATTGTACAGATTAGGTTGAAACAGGTAAATATTTTATCCCCCGCCCCAACCCAAAGAAAAGCCCAAACTCCACATACGTACTTGTTGGATGCAATGAGCAGTGGACAGCCACACGGCTGGCAAACATCAGCAGTCCCTCTGGATGGATCTCCATAGAAACCAGTCAGACACTGGTCACAGTTTGGTCCTGTGGTATTGTGCTGGCAATCCTAAAATACATGTTATATTCTTTGTTAAAGATAGTATCTGAATATATTTTAATAGCGCCCATTCCATAATCCTTCGTGCTTTACAAAGGGCCTGAAATCCATTTCTACTGGTTCCAAGTCGGGCTTTATTCAAAGGTGGACTCAGATGAAGAAAAACTGGACTCCCACAGCTGCACAGTTCAGGGTGTGCCGAGCAGAGAGCTAAAACCAATGAACACAAAGAAAAAAGGAAGCATGGAGTACACCCAGGTCCAAAAAGACAATCTTGCAATCCAAATGCCAACGCAAGTGCAGTTTTATTGAAGGCCAGACACCACAAGCAAACAAAAAGCCAATCCACCACCAAACTTCCCAAATACTTTCACAACCACACACTAACTGATACTTCAGGAGGCGGAGTCTGTGTACAGCCCTCTCACATAAATATTGCTTCATTAAAGAGGCAAGTCTCCAAAGAAATGAATTATGAATTAATGTATTGTTGTTTAGTAAAATTAAATGTATTGTGGCTATGGACTAGTGTTGCTCAGATAGTATCCTAGAAATCAGGATACCAACAGATACCTCCAATTTGGCCAGATAGTTGCTGTAGTAGGATAGTAGTGCTATCTGACCATGCATCCTACCAGCTAGGATACCTGGATCCTAACCAGGATCCATCACTATCTGGCCCTGGATCCTAACTGTCTGCTCTAGGATACCTGGATCCTAACCAGGATCCATCACTATCTGACCCTGGATCTTGCATCTGTCTTTGGCAGAATATCTGGTAGGATCCAAGTCAGGATACCAGCACTATCTGATAGATAGTGGTAGGATCCACAAAAGCACTATCTGAGCAACTCTACTATGGACTACTATAGCAATATGTTGTTTGGGCAACTGCCCCTTTAACTCAGTCTCTCTGAGGCGGCCATTTTGTATCAAGGTATAACAATGGACTACTGTTTGGACAACTGCCCCTTTAACTCTCTCTCTCTAAGGCAGCTATTTTGTATCAGGGTATAACAATGGACTGCTGTTTGGGCAATTGCCCCTTTAACTTTCTCTCTGAGGCAGCCATTTTGTATCAAGGTTTAACAATGGACTGTTCAGACTTCTAAAAGCACTATATACATTTATGCGAGAGGGGTGCACAAATACTCCATACCCTGAAGAAGCGGCTGGTGTGTAGCTGCAAAAATATTTGGGGAGTTTGGTGGTGGATTGGCTTTTTTCTGTGAATGTGGTCGCCAACCATCCCAACAACTACACTTGCTTTGGCACCTGGATTGCAAGACTGTTGCTTTGTTTGTAAATGTGTTCCATGGAGCTTTCTTTATTAAAGGAGGACTCTCCAACAAAAAAACTCAACCCTGTTGTCCATGGTTTCCCCCACATAATCTGCCACAACAATAACTTCTCCACAATTGCCTTTTTAATCTTCTCTGTTTCTGGCTTAGGAAGGACTGACTGGCTGACCTCAGCCCCTGGCTGTACCAATTCCCATTGAACCACTAGGTCACCAACTCCAGATATTCTTTCCAAGCCAGTTCACAACTTACTCACAACAGGAACCCTGACTTTATACTCACAGATACAGCATGGGGGAGGGTACTACAGCAAGCATCCCACTCGAGAGGAAGTTAACTCCCCAGCCCACTGTGAGGGATCACTACGGCAGCAAGTTTTGACACCATCCCTCCCTCCCCAGTCTTGTATACTGTGCTAATGGCAGTATTACCCCAAGCTCTGACCACTCACAGCAGGAATCCAGCTTCACTTCCGAAGTGTGCTTAAGTACAGCGCACTACAACTGAACTACAGAGCAGCCCCGACGGTTTTCATTTGTAACCATATTTTGTCCTGAGCATGGAGAACCCGTTTGGACCTTCTCGTCACTTCCCAACAGACTCCACTATGAGTGCAGTGAATTGGTAGCATTACTGTGGCTAGCTCCCAATATTACCTGCTGCCTGTGGGATTCTATGATTACAGATGCAGACACATACAGCAATGGGATTTTAGACCAAAAGACTAAACTGCACTGAGAAACAAAATGGTACAGCAAGAAAAAAACTCTCGTTATTGTTCCACGATCATGGTTCATGTAGCGCAGATGTGTTGGGGCATGACCAAACAGCTTCTTTCCAGACAGCTCTCTTTCAAGATGCAAAATATATGACAACGGGAAGTCAGCAGTGATCAAGGACCTTAAACAATCCAGAACAACACAATTGTATAGACCATCGTTCACACTGTGCATCATAAAACACTTTGCAAGTCAGTCAATAAATTAAAACAAACACTCAAGGAAAAGATAACTCAGGATGCAAGTCTGGTAATGTCCTTTATATGAAATGGTGTCCAACTAGGCCAGGTACTCATGATGTGGTCACACCAGGGAATCACAAAATAGTAGCATTGCCCCATTGATCTGAACTGTATCCCTTAATAATGCATTAGAAATCATTTGGAATGATCATGAAATAAAGAAAAGCATGATGCCTCTTTGAAGGTATTTCTCCATTATGGATTAATTTTTGTATTTTTTTTTTTTTAAAGAGCTACTGACGCCACAAAGAGAACTTTGAAAAACATTAGATTTAGGTACAATTCAGTTTGTACTCCATATATATTCTTTATTTCTCCTCTCCATTATTTATCACTGAGGAAATGTTCATGAATACCTGCTCTTTATTCCTTAGAGTTCATCTACCTCTATAGCTGACTCTACTTTAAGTCATAGTACTCTGTAGTGACATCACAATCTATTGCCATGGGAGCAACTGTGATGTCAGAAGCAGTGCATTATGACCTCAAACAAAGTCAGAAAATGGTGCGCACAAGGAGTGGTGATGCTACAGCGAGGGCAGCCAGCCCCAAATTAGAACCAAACAAGAAAAAACTCACAGTCACGTTCAGTTTGTAAAGTGCAAGAAGTGCAAATTTATTCTGGCAACATGCCTGTAAAAAACAAACCTCAAGTAGGGAGAAAGCAACAGGAGTAGATGAACCCTTCAGGAGCAAAAATCCTTTTTTCCATGCCAATGACCTCAATAATAAATAACTGAGAGGAGAAATACGGAACTAATATGAAATACAACCTAAACAGTGTCTAGATGTCATGTTTTGTAAAAGTTCTCCTGAAGGCGTTGGCTTTTCTTTAAAAGAAAACACATAAATAAATAAACCTACATAAATAAATATATAAAACTACACACAAAATAAACCTACATAAATACATAAAACTACATACGTAATAGTCAAGATTATTGATCAACTATTTCTGCCTTTACAATTTTATGGTACATACAAAACATTCAAACAATACATTATTAAAACATGTATCATAAAACCTGAGAGCACTATTTCCATATTGCACTTAAACATAAATACATAAACCTACATACATAAATATATAAACTCACATGCATGAATATTAAACCTACTTACATGAATGCATAAACACACATATATAAATGCATACAGACATAGAACCAAAATCTGTTAGCAGACAAAGACCGCTTGGCCCAGCCAGTCTGACCATTTTTCCTTGCCTATACTGTCACTGTAGACCCCACCTGATCTCCAGCTACCCCACCTCAACTGCTTCCCTACCAAGAATCGCATGTGCCTATCCCCATGCATGCTTGAAGACCACCACTGTTTTCACCTCCACTACCAAGACAGTCTCTATCATGTCCCTCTCTCCCTGTTCTCTTCCAAGGTGAACATACTGAGATCCTTCAGTCTCTCCTCATAGGGCTTCTGATGCAGCCCTTGCACCATTTTAATTGCCCTCCTCTGGACAGTAGGGCTGTGTGGAATGCAAAATTCCACCGTCGGAATTGCTGCAGAACTGCAATTCCACTTGTGAAATTTCTCTTTGAAATTCTGTGGAATTTTGAAACACATTTATGTGCAAACAACAGAATAATTTTCCATGGATCATGTAACCAGCGAATAATTTGCCACGGATTGCAGAAAAAGAATCTGCGGTTTATGTGACCAGCAGATTATTATTCCACAAAAAACATTTCACATGTGAAATGTCTAAATTCCACAAATGATGGAAACCTGTGACATTTTCTAAAATTCCATGGAATTCCATTCCATCGGAAATTCAACATTCTGCTCAGCCCTACTAGACAGCCTCTACCCTGCCCATGTCCTTCCTGAGATGTGGTCTCCAGAACTGGACACAGTATTTCAGGTAGGGCCTCGTCATCGATCTATACAGTGGTAACACCACCTCCCTCTTTCTGCATAAACCTACATACATAAATACATAAAACTAGATACATAAATGCAGAAATCTGCATATGCTACATGCATGGCTGAAAAATACAGGTTACTCACCTGTAACAGGAGTTCTAGGAATGGTATATGTTGTTCATCCACACTGTCTGGCAGGTTCCTTGCCGCTTTAAATCTTGCCAGAAGGTCTTCAAGCTGGCTCCTCCCACCCACCGGGTGGTAAAACTCGGCTCCGGCCCATGACACCAGATTCAGCCCGCTGAAGCCAGATTAAAGGCCGAAGCCGGGAGAATGGGAGGGAAATGTAGGATGAACAACATACACCATTCCTAGAACTCCTGTTACAGATGAGTAACCTGTATTTCTAGGGGCATGGATATGTTGTTCATCCACACTGTCTGGCAGACTCCTAGCAGTTCTCCGGGAGCAGGGAGGCAAGGCGCACACCGCCTATTTAGGGAATAGAGACTGGAGAACTGAGGTCCCAAAACCAGCATCCCGGTGTGAGTCAAGGTCGATGTGGTAGTGGGTAATAAAGGTATGTGCCAACTTCCAGGTAGCAGCCCTGCAGATATCCTGGATAAGGACATCCCTGGAAGCAGCTACCGATGCAGTGGTATGGCAGGTAGAATAAGCTCTTATCCCTCTGGGAGGCTCCATGCCCGCCAACCTATAGCAGAGATCTATGCAGGAGGTGACCCACCTGCTTATCGTCCACTTGGCTGCAGGTCAGCCAGGTGCAGCTTCAGTGTAGGTGACAAACAGTTGGTGAACCTCTCCTCGAACTTCAGCCGTCCGCTCCTTATAATAAGCGAGCGCTCTTCTAGGGTCCCAAGTATGGAGCCTATATTCGGCCTCCGAGGTGTGATTGGGGTAGAACACCAGCAGAGTCAACACCTGGTTAAGGTGAAACTCCTACACCACCTTCGGAAGGAATTTCAGGTGGGGGTGCAGGACAACCTTGTCCCTGTGGAAGACCAGATAAGGAGACTTGATGGAACGTGCCTGGAGCTCTCCCATCCTTCTGGCTGACGTGATAGCCACCAAGGCGGCGGTCTTCCACGACAGGTGGGAAATCTCGCACCTGTGCACTGGTTCTAATGGCTTGCCCATGAGTTTGGCCAATACCAACAGTAGATCTCATGGGAGGTGGAGGTTCTTGCACCGAAGGGGAAATGTGATCAAGGCCTTTGAAAAAAGCACCAGACCACCTTCTCCTGCGCCACCGACTGCTTCCCGGTCCGCGCCCGGTAAACAGAGATAGCTGCCAGGTGCACCTTAACTGTCGTCGACCAAAGCCCTTGCGAGAAAGGGACCACAGGTAGTCCAGAATGCTTGCCAAGGGACAGGCGGAAGGGTCCAAGCCCTTCCCCTGACACCAAATGGAGAATCTCTTCCATTTGAAGGCACAGCATTTCCTGGTCGACTCCCTACGGACACCTCAACAACGTTGAGGACCTCGTCGAAAAGACCCAAGGCCTGGAACTCTAGCCGCTCAGGAACCAGGCTGTCAGGTGCAGGGACTGAAGGTCCGGATGGAATACGTTCCTCTGGTTGACTGAGATCAGGTCCGGGCAGGCTGGAAGCTGCCTCGGGAACCTGTAGCTGAGACCGAGGAGATCTGGATAACAGAACTGGCGGGGCCAATCTGCGGCTACCAGAATCGCCTGCGCCTTGTCCCTCCTCGCCTTGAGAAGCACCTTGTGGATCAAGGGAAATGGGGGAAAGGCGTAGAAGAGGCCCAGGGTCCACGGCCTCGAGAAGGCATCTCCCTGCAGCGAGCCCTGCTGAGGGGGGAGGGCATGGAACAGTCTCAGCTTCGCATTCTCCCTGGAGGCAAACAGGTCCACCTGAGGCGTGCCCCAGTGGGAGAAGAGATCTTGTACTACCTCCGGCAGGAGACACCACTCGTGAGACGCAGCCCCTATCCAGCTTAGGGCATCGGCCAGGGTGTTGGAGGCTCCTGCCACGTGAATGGCTAGGAGATCCACCTCCAGGCTGCGCATGAGGGACCAAATGCGGAGAGCTTCCTTGCATAACACTATGGAGCGCGTCCCGCCCTGGCAGTTCAGGTAGTACATGGTTGTGGTATTGTCCGTCTGGACCTGAACTACTTGACCCTGTAGAAATGGAGCGAAGGCGGTGAGAGCTAGACGGACCGCTCGGAGCTCCAGCAAGTTGATATGGCATCGGGACTTCTGAGGGGACCAGAGGCCGTGTGCTCTGTGCTCCCCCAGATGGGCACCCCTACCCATCAGAGATGCATCGGTCGATAGAGAGACCGTCGGCTCGGGGCGGACGAACGGGATGCCCTCCTGCAGATGTGCCGAACGGTCCACCACTGGACAGCGTTCCACATCTCCTGGGTCACTGTCACGGGCTGGTCCAATGGATCACATCGTTGTGACCACTGGCTGGCCAGCCCCATTGAAGGGGATGCATGTGCCAACAGGCCCAATGGACCACGCTGGTGCAGGCCGCCATGAGGCCCAGGAGGCGCAGGAAGTCCCGGGCAGGGCGCGATTGCCCAACCAGAAATGATTGGGCAAAGGAGGAAAGAACCTCGGCCCTGTCCGCCGGGAGCTGAGCTCTGGCTCGAAGAGAGTCAAGCTCTGCCCCGATGAAGAGTATCACCTGCTGCCACAGAGTTCCGACTTGGCCTTGTTGATGAGGAGGCCAATCCGAGAGCAAACCTGGAGGGCCAGATCTCTGGACCGCTCCACCTCCGCTCTGGAGGGGGCTGCAATCAGCCAGTCGTCCAGGTAGGGGTACACCCGGACCCTTCAGTGCCACAGGAATGCTGTCACCACTGCCATGCATTTGGTGAAGACCCTGGGAGCTCGAGAGAGGCCGAAGGGCATGGCCCGGAACTCGTAAAGGGATCCCTCCGCTCTGAAGCGGAGAAATCTCTGATGAGACGGACGGATCGGGACATGAAAGAACGCGTCCTGGAGGTCCAGGGAACAGAACCACAGGCCTCATTCCAGGGATGGAATTATCTGAGCCAGAGTGACCATCCTGAAGGTCCGAGACCTTAGGAACCTTTTCAGGTCATGCAGGTAGAGGATGGGGCGCCAGCCCCCCGTCCGGTTTGGTACCAGGAAATACCTGGACACAAACCCCAGGTCTGGAGGAGGATCCGCCACCTTCCTGATCACCTCTTTTTCGAGGAGCAGGGCAATATCGGCTCGGCAGGCCAACAGCGAGGCTGTGGACCCCATGGCCCCCGCCGAGGGGCGACACGGCTCGAAAGGGTGGGATCTGCTCAAACTCCAAAGGCAGGCCCTTTCCTACCTCCTCCAACACCCAGCGGTCCGTGGTGATAGCGGACCAGGCGGAAAGGAAGTGGCAGAGCCGTTCCCCCACAGGGGGAACCCAGGGGGAGTGACGAGGCTGGGGGCGGCACCCCTCAACCCGTCACTGGGCAGGCTTGGAAGAGGGACCAGCCAAGGGACCTCCTGGGCCTTTACCTCCTTGCTTCCTGTTGGAGGAAGCCGCGGGCTTGGATTTGGGACACCAAGCGCGAGCCTGCTGGCCCTGTTGCTGGTGCTGTTGGGCCGGTCGTGTTGCAGGGGCTGAAGGACGAAAGGACTTATGCTGTTGTTGACAGTGGCCTTTGTCCCTCTGGGCGGAGGTGACCAAGTCCAGGGTGGCACTGGACTTTTCGATCCGCTGGAGGTGTCCCTCCACTCCAGAACCGAAGAGGTCAGTCCCCAAGAAGGGGACGTCCACCAACTTGTGCTGGGTATCCGCTGTGAAGGTGGATATCCTCAGCCACGTCCTGCAATGCATAGCCACCGCGGCCGCTACTGACCTGGCACAGGAATCACCTACGTCCAGAGCAGTCTGATGCTACTGCTTCGCCACCGCCCTACCCTGGTCCTGCACCTGACGGACCGTGGTCTGCAGGTCGGCCGGGAGATGAGGGACAACCTCATCCAGGGAGCCCATGAGGGCGTGGGAGAAGTGTGCCATCGGCACAGTCGAGCTGGCCTGTCGGAGGCCGAGGGAGGACGCAGCGTACACCTTGTGCTCGGCAAAGTCCAGCGTTTTGGACTCTTTGTCAGGGGCTTATCCACGTCCTGAGCATTTCCGGAACGCCGGAAGACGCTGTCGGTGACTAACCCCTCAGCAGAGGGGTGCTCCGAGAAACCGGGCAAAGAGCCGGTAGGGACCGCATACTTCCTGGCCATCCTGGCCGAGGGTGCAGGACAGGAAGCAGGCTGCTGCCAAAGCTCCAAGGCTGGGCCGACAATGGCCTCAGCCACCGGAAAGGCCTCCGTGGGGGAATCTTCTTGGTCCAGTATCTCCATCAGGGGATACTTGGCCCATTTGGACATGGGCTCGAGCTGCATCCCAGTGGACTCCGAGATGAGTCAAAGCAGACCCAAGAAGGATGATGGGCTATCGTCCAATGACTGGCCCCTGGAAGACTCCAGGTCGACCTGCCTGGAAAACAGGGAGGAGTCGTCATCGGACTCCGAAGAGTCTGCGAAGAGCTGCCTCGGCCCTGAGCCACCCTCCACCTGCCGAGGATGGTCGGGAGTGAGGGTGACCGATAACCTGTGGGGCAGGCCGTGACCCGACCGAGAATCCTTGGTCAGTGCCCCAGACTTTGGTTGTGGAGGCGGAGGTTCCACCACAATCGGTGGAGCAGACGGTTTCGGCCGAACAACCGGCCCTGGAACGGGCATCTCGACTGGGGTGAGCAGCTGCTTCGGTCATTCGGGCGACAGCCACTTGATGGCCAGGGGCTGAACCGGGGTGGGTTTAGTCCCGGACAACAGCAACTGCTGCCACATAAGCTCCTCGTAACGTCGACGTAATTTACGTCGAAGCCTCTCCTCATCCAAGGACGAATGGTGTCATCACTTACTTCGGTACAGAGACCGCCAATGTCGGCGAGAACGGCTTGACCGAGAAGAAGTCAGAGACCGAGACCGAGACCGAGACCCTCAGAGAGACCGAGGGCGGGTCTGGGAAGGGGCTGGGGACACCCGCTCTTCCCTCGGCTCGGGAACTTTATCCGGGGACTGCAGCCCCGGAGGCGCAGGCAGATCCTCTGTCTCCACTGGGGGAACCGGTGAAGGTGGGTTGTCAGCTTCACCAGTCGACAGCCCATCCGATGGGTCGAGAAAAATCTCGACTGCGTCAACGGGAGTCTCGGTAGGCTGGCCTTACGGGGACACCGTGAAGCCAGCGGCCTGAGCCGCAACTTCGACCGAAGTCGACAGTCGGCTGTCCGGGGAAGGAGACCTCTCCCGCTCCCACAAATGCCGACGGTGGGACTTACCCTTCGACTCCTTCTTCTTGGGCTGAGAAGAATGTCCCGAAGGTCCCTCTACCTTCGTGGAAAGGGACTGACAAAGCTGCTTGAATGAAGCCGTGTACGAGGAACTCAGAGAGAGCGGGATAAATGCTGCGGCTGAGGAGGAGGAAGATGCGGCCTGGGCCACCTCCTCCTTGAGGGCTATCATATGCTCGAGCTGCTCAGCCGAACCAGCCACCGCAGACACCGCCCAACGAGCCTCTTTGGATTTTACCAGCGGGTAACGCTTCTCAGGGCGCCCGAGTTTCAATCGAGCAGCTCGATCTTCCAGGATGGTGGCCGAAAAAGAGCGGCACAACTCGCAGGCCTGCAGGTCATGGTCTAGGCCTAGGCAGTAGACGCACATGGAGTGTGGATCCAGCCTGGACATTTTCTGCCTGTAAGGGTACCTCCGACAGCCGGGAATCGATTTGTCCATCGCAGCCGCGAGGGAAGATGAAGACCGAAATTTAGAAAATTTCAAAACTAGTTTCGGACGAACCGAAGAGTTAGGATCCAGTCTAAAACACAGAGCGCTAAGGAGGGAACCTGAGCTTCCAAGTGGTAAGGAAGATCTGGAGTCATGGGGCAGAGCCGAGAGTTTTACCACCCGAGTGGGTGGGAGGAGCCAGCTTGAAGACCTTCCGGCAAGATTTAAAGTGACAAGGAACCTGCCAGACAGTGTGGATGAACAACATATCCATGTCCCTAGAATTAGTCTTACCGATCTTGCCCATCTCATTTTCTTTGAATGCAACATATTAATACTGAATTACAAACACTGTAATATTCCCATTCACAGCAACTGCCAAAGACAAGACTTTTGTTTCTGCCGAACTACTATTACTCTGGAATGAAACTAAACTCTACAGCAAATGTTTTGACTTACACATACAAATGTGTTGCTTCTTTTTCTGAAATGATGCAGTATTTACATTTCAATAAAAGTTTACTTACAAGGCATACACCATGAATATTGCACTCTGAGGCATGGCCATTACATTCACAAGGCTGGCAGTTACCACCAAACAGTATTCCATCAACACGATAATATCCAGGGAGGCAAGCCTAAAGAGGAGGGATAATTAACATTTTGTTTTATATGATGGACACATTGCAAATTCAAAGAAACACGCAGAGTTTTTGATACAGTACAGCAAGTCTCAGTTCAACCCATATGGGAAACAGTATGCAATTCACTACTGAAGGGAAGCTGGCAAGAGGTAAACGTCTGTTCGCCAAAACACTGCTTACCCATAATGCTATGGATTGGGAACAAAGCCTCTATATGAATGGAGTCATAGAAAAATATTTAGTGGCACTTAAGAGGAACATTTTCAGGTCTGATTGTAAACCTTTTTTCCTTCAACTTGTGAAGTTTTTGCACCTCATGTGGCTGTGTGGGATCTCAATCTACCTGGTATAAGCTGTGACACGCCAGTATGTAGGAGAACCGAAAGTCAGGCCCTGCTTGACATGCTGCCAGACTGCCTATTGGTGCAACTGGTCAGGGAATCCACAAGTCAAGCTGCCATTCTTGATGTGGAACTCACCTACTTGGAAATGGCGGGTGGCATATAGGGTCACTGGGGGCCAATGACCATAATACAATATGGTTTGAACACAGCTGTGAACTACAGAGGAAGTCAATGGAGGGGAAAAAGAGTTCTTCTGGTACATCAGAGAAAAAAGGAAGATGGGGGAGTGTTAGCCTGGCATGGAAGGGTAAGACAGGAGGATGAGCAGAAGGCAACCATTCTGAATGACTACTTCTGCTCAGTATTCACTGTGGAAGATGGGGAGCCTGTACTGGAAAGTGGAATTAACACAACAATGAGGGGGACTCAGGAAATGGGGAAGGAAGTGATCTCAGTTGAATGACTAAGATAAGGGCTTGCTGCCCTGAAAGTAGATAAGGCACCAGGACAAAATGAGAGCCACCTGAGAGTGCTTAGTGAATTGGTATCAGAACTGATGGAGTAACTGGCAGAGATATTCAATAGCTCTCAAAAGTCTGGAGTGGTTCTGAGAATTGGAGGATAGCAGGTGTGGTTCCGCTTCACAAGGGTGGAGGTAGGGAGGATCCAGGAAATTACAGACCCATCAATCTCCCATGTAGGTAAACTGATGGGAGACACTAGTCAAGGAGGACCCACAAAGCCATCTAGAAAGTAATGGGCTTCAGGATATTAAACAGAACAGGATGGTGGAGGGGAGATCTCAAAAGATCAGCCTTATAATATTCTTTGACTGGGTTATATGGGCAGTGGACAAGAGACAAGCAGATCTACTCTACTTTGACATCAGCGAAGTATTTGACTCAGTGATGCACAGGAGGCTGCTGAAGAATTTAGTGGGCTTGGGAGCAATGAAGGAGCTGGTAAAGTTAGTGGGAAATTGGCTGGGGAGGTGACAGCAGAGAATGGTGGTTAACTGGGTCATATCAGGGATAGGGAGGTCACAAGTGGAGTGCTGCAGGAGTCAGTCCTGAGACCTGTCTTCTTCAATGTGTTTTTTAACAATACAGAGGAAGTTGAACAGGGCAAGATGTGTCTCTTTGCGGTCCACACTAAACTGTGCCACAGGGTGAACAGCTTAGAGTGAGGGAGTTACAAAGGGATCTGGAATGTTTAGAGAAACTGTCTAAGGTTTGACAGTTGAGAGTCAATGCCAAAAAGTGCAAGATGATGCACACAGGGAATAGAAACCCTAGGAAGGAATACTGGATTTGGGAGGAGAGGTCAGGTTGCCCATTACTTCAGAGGAAAGGGACCCGAGACTCATCATAAGTGACTCATTCAAATAAACCAGCCAATGTAGTAAAGCCTACAGAAAGGCAACCAGAATGCTGGGGTGCATGGGTAGGGGTTACAATCGTAGTAGGAAGGAGATGATACTGTCACTATATAAGTTACTGGTGAGGCCCCAAATGGACTACTGCACCCAGTTCTGAAGTCCCCCTCTGAGAAGAGAGAGGGATAGACTGGAGCCAGTGCAGCAAATGCTCAACAAAATGATTCAGGACCAACACGGCAGAGCCTGAGGAACAGCTGGGGGCACTGAACTTGTACTCGCTGAAGGCCAGAAGAGAGAGGGGTGACATCAGAGAGGGAACAGAGGAATAAAGAATGTGGTAAGGAGGTATTCAATAGAAATTGTGGGTCAGTAACAACGTTCCTTTTCAAGCCCTTTTTGTGCCAGAAATGCTCAGCTTCACTTCACAGTTCTCTCAGCTAGAGAACACACTCTTATAACCATAAGGGAAATAGGGGCTATACATATCAACACATACAGTATAAGAGTGAATTCTTGAGTTCTTTGGGTACACGAACTGCAAAGCGAAGCTGACCAATTCTGACACACAAAGGAACTAAGAAGAAACTTTTATAACTATCAGAGGTACTGGAACTGCATTTACCAGATATACATATTATATAAATCATATTGAAGATTTTTTTTTTTAAATCTGGAGCTTGAATTTAAAAATATGATGTTTTCACTCTGGCCCGGTGGCCCTGAGGGTTGAGGCACTGGATGCCACACCTTGCGTCACGCCAGCGACCTGGGTTCAGGAACAAGCCCAGATGCTGGGGGTCAGCAGGGAGGGAATAGGACTGAGTGTCCGTAGGATGGCTCTCTTCTCCCTGGGGTGGGATTCGGGGCATCCTGGCGCAGTGGTGACCTCCGGTGGAGACTAGAGGTACTACTGATGCTAGGAGCACATCCAAGGCATGGCTGACTGACATCTACAGTAGTTCCGTGTTGATGTCATTGGCGCGACGCGCGTGGGGGTAAAAGAAAAATACCTTGGCGTGCTGCTTGATGGCTAGCCTGGTGGCGCCTCCTGGCTTCAGCCTTGGATGCTCCTTCTGATCGAGCCCCCCCCGATCCCGCGGTGGTGGTTGCATATCCGCCGTGAATTACTGTATAGGCTCGAGGAAGGAGTAAAGAGCTTGGGGTTTGGGGAAGAGTAGGGGCTACAAGGTCACGCTGGACTGGGGGGGAACCATAGGTAACACCCCCCCAGCCGCAGAGGAACCCCAAAAAAATATATATATATATATATATATAAAAAAAAAGTAGAATATTTTTACTTTGAAGCAAATTTGAGAAACACCTATATGGGAAATGGACTATGTTCAGTTGGCAGAGAACTTCAGAATTTTGGAACTAATTGCACGAGACACACTCTTGTCATTATAAGAGCATGAAATGCTTGGAAAATAATCCTGATTGGCTAAGAATTATGTAATGATTTATAATAATCTAAGTAGATCTATTTCTTCATTCAAACTCATTGCTGCTTGCCTGACTATTCTCTGAGAATAAGTGACATCACTATTAGATTAACTATACGATTATCCTCTGATAAACCATTTCATTGTGTTGCAGCACATTTATCAAGGATAGCCCAACAGGAATGCAGCATCTCTTTCAGTGGAGGGCTGCTTCTGCCCAGTTTGTATAGCTAAGAAGACTGAAGAGATTTTCTCATGGTTACACTGAAAGGTCATGTGACTGTCTAAATGTCACATAGTACATAATACATAGGAGAAAAGGCTGTCAAGGGGGTGCCGATAAAGGAAGGACTCTGTCTCCACCCCCCTGGGGACCAGGAGGATTGCAGGAAAAGGCCGACTGGCAAAGTGCAGACCAGGGGAAAACAGAATCCCCATGGGAACACGAGCAGGGGAAATGGAACTATAGGGAAAGGGTGGAAGGTAGTCCTGCTAAATGCCAGGAGCTTGGGCAATAAAATGCCTCAGCTCCAGGCGATGCTAACTGAGGGAGCAGTGGATGTGGCAGTGGTCACTGAGACTTGGGCCACTACAGGACATGACTGGGACCTGAACCTGGAGGGTTACACTATGTTTAGGAAGGACAGGGGGGAGGGAAGGGGAGGAGGGTTCACCTTGATAACAAGGTGGGGCAAGAGAGTAAAAATAGGAGTGGTGTATAGACCCCCTGCCCTGGCGGAGGAGCTGGAGGACAGTCTGGTGATGATGTTGGGAGACACTGCAGACTTGGCAGAGGAACGGTGGTGGTGTTGGGGGACTTAAATATGCCAGGGACAGACTGGGAGACTATGACATCCTCTATGACCAGGGAACAGAGGTTGTTGGATGTCTTTCAAGACGCGTTCCTAACTCAGCAGGTGGGGAACCGACCAGGGGCCGTGGGTACTGGATGTGGTCCCTTGAGACAGTGACCAGATTGGAGGGCCTAGAGGTAGGGGACCCATTGGCGGGGTGACCATGCCACGGTCTGGTTCTGCCTGGACCTAGGAGGGGTAGAATGCACAAAGACGAAGTAACCCGACATCAGGGGGCGGATTTTAAGGAAATGGAAGGATCCCTAAGGAGCATTTGGATGGGATTGGGTCAGACATGGACGCTGATAGTAGGTGGGAAATCATCAGGAGAGGGGTGCAGGATGCTACCAGCACCTGTGCAAGAGTAAGACGAAAATGCAGTAGGGCCCAAAAACCCTGCTGGTGAACCAGAGAGGTCCAGGAGGTGGTGCAGGGAAAGAAGGCAGCCTATAAGCAATTCAAGTGCTCAAGGAGTGAAAGGGGTCGAGGGGAGTACGAGCTAATGGCTAGAAGGGCCACTAGAGTGGTGAGGGCGGCTAAGGCAAGGAGGGAGCAGAACCTGGCCAGGGAAATTAGGAGAGGGAACAAGGGGTTCTTTAGATACATTGGGAAAACGAAGGTGAAGGGCAGATTAGCAGGATTAAATCAGGTGAGAGATGGGCACAAGACCAGGGAGCAGGCTGAGGTACTAAATGAGTACTTCACCTCAGTTTTCACCAAGGAAAATGGGGTGCTGCATCATACATGGAGGAGACAGAATTAGAGGGGACCTTACCGATCAGCGGTCTGGGGGAGAGGGGCGCATCACTGGCAGGTGGGGAGGGGCTAAGCAGGAGAAGAGGTACCAGAAGGGAAATCACAGCAGAGAGTGAAGAAAGCCCTCAGCTCCTTAGAGCGGAGAAAGCACCGGGGCCGGATAAATTACATCCCAGAGTGCTGAAGGAACTTGCGGATGTCCTGGCGAAACCCCTGGTGGAGCTTTTCACCATCTCTATGAGGACAGGGTGGGTGCCCCAAGACTGGAAGGTGGCGCATATAGTGCCTATCCACAAGGGGGGATCAAGGGAGGTGGCAGGGAACTACAGGCCTGTCAGCCTGACATCGGTGGTGGGCAAGGTGATGGAGGGTATTGTCAAGGAGAGGCTAGGGGGGACCTGGATAAGTCAGGGTGCCTGGACGACAGACAGCATGGATTCATCCCAGGGAAATCATGTCAGACAAACCTGGTGGAGTTCTATGACTGGGTGACGAGTGCCTTGGACCTGGGTAGACCAGTGGACGTCCTCTTTCTAGACTTCAGCAAGGCATTTGACTCTGTTCCTCACGTGGGCATGTTGGATAAGCTGGGAGAAATGGGGTGGGGAACCAGATGATCAGATGGATAGAGCAATTGGCTCAGGACCGGACCCAGAGGGTCGTAGTTGGGATACTCATCCCCAAGGAGGGTCATTAGTGGGGTCCCACAGGGATCAGTCATTGGCCCCTTCTGTTCAATGCAAACGCTTCTGACATAAGGACAGGAATCAGGAGTGAGATGAGTTTTATGGATGACTCAAAACTGGGGCGGTGGTGGATGGGGAGGAGAGGAGGGTGGCCCTACAGGGGGACCTGGAGGCTCTGGAAAGATGGTCTAGAAAGTGGAAGCTGAGGTTCAATGCAGGGAAATGCAAGGTACTCCACCTGGGGGCCAGAAACCCGGGCCAAGTGTACACCCTGGGGGGGAATGCTACAAGTCTCGATGGCTGAGAGGGACCTGGGGGTGGTGGTGGATGTCAAGATGAACAACTCTGAGATTTGTAGGAGGGCAGCAGCCAAGGCCAACAGGATGCTGGGATGCATCGCTAGGGGGATCACCTCCAGAAGGAGGAAGTGATACTCCCTCTGTATAACTGCTTGGTGAGGCGCGCACCTTAGTACTGCATGCAGTTTTGGAGGCCACCTAAGAGGACATTAACCTCCTGGAGAGGGTCAGAGGAGGGCATCCAAAATGATTTGGGGCTTGGGGACAGGACCTATGAGGAGAGGCTCGAAGAGCTAAATATGTACACATTGGAAGAGAGAAGGGACCGGGGGACATGATAGAGGTCTTCAGGTACATGAAGAGGGTAAATAGGGAGGAACAGTCAGGGTGCTTGAAGGAAGGAGGAGGGGGCCACTAGGGCATGGCTGGAAGCTGGAGGGAAGATTCAGGAAGAAAGGAGGAGGTGCTACTTCACTGAGAGGGTGGTGGAGCCATGGAATGCACTGCCTAGGGGGCTGGTGGAGGCAGAGACAGTGGAGGGGTTCAAGAGGGTGGGACAGGTACAGGGGAAGGGTTCTGGAAGCAAAATCCAATGCAGCAAGAATATCCGGAACTGGGAAGGAAGAAGCCAGAGAAGGCGAGGGGGACAGCAAGGTCAGCACCCAGGGTGGGGGCTGACCAAACGAGCAGACACGAAAGACCGTTAGGCCTATTCTGCTGGCATTTTAGTATGTTAGTATGTACATCAATAGCTGTGGTGGTGCACTGCTGCATGACTGTACACTTAAGCACCTCTTGGGCATATCCTTGGCTGCTTCACATCCTGCTCTTGTTACCACATATGACACCACCCCTGTAACCATCATAAATTTTGTATTCGGCACCTGTCAGTAATCTTGTTTTCAAATTGCATTTGTCACTTTATTGTTTACTGTATTGTAATGTACTGCACTGGTGGTAATTTTTTCCCCCAGAGGGAATCAGTGACATAAAAACTCATAATACCCTTGTTATGACATCAGGTCATTGGTATTATGAGACAGAAGAATGCTCTGAGAGTTACATGTATTACCAAACAAAAAAATAACATCAGAAACCATCAGTAACCTGAAGTGGTTTCTGAACCAAATGTTAGTGATCTTCCACAATGTATTCACTTGTCAATCCTGACTTCAAGTGTTTTCTCATACCGTACGTACTGTGGTTACTAATTTGTCTCTCTCAAGCTACTACTGACATGTAACCAGATCCAAATGGTAATATTTCTCCCATGATGTATTTTCTTGTCTATACTGCGTAAAACTGTTTTCCTATGTTCTCCCCTTCCCCAGGATGCATCTGTAATCGAGCAGTACTCTGCTCAGTAAGCCTTCCTGGTAAAACACTTAAATAAATAAATGGTCATTTCATCTCAAGATTATAGTGACATCACAAATTACATATGCTTCATGCTCATGATGTATTATGTCACTAGAATCCTTCCATGAGGCTGGCCCATCGGCACAACAACTATGTCTGTGTTTCCACTGTGCTCGTGTAGTCCCCAAGGAGGGTACAATACAAGGGGTGGCTAGCCTCCATAGTATCCAACTTCCAAAATGGTGCTGCACTCTTACGTCAACTCAGAAATAGAGTTTAGACTCTGAGATGCAAACTCTGTAAATGTATTTGTCTGCACAAGACACACACATTAAAGTGGCTAAACTTGAGCTAGTCACCTGGCAGGTGATGCCTCAGTGCTTCACCAGTAAAGGCTTCATCACTGTAGTCATGATGCCAGTGACCTGAGTTCAGGAACAAACTGGTACATCAGGTGCTGGCCTTGAGAAGGAGGATCCAGCATCCCAAAGGATACTCTTACTCTGGGAAAGCAGGGTGGAATGCTCCGCTGCGACACTGTCAGCTAGGTGACCACAGCTGGAGCTGCCTTGAATTCAGTGGGCTCCAAGATGGCCATGAGTGGTTAGGCATATCTAGTTATTCTCACTGTTGCACCTTGAAAAAAATGCTTGTGTTAGGGGAAACGGCTTGAAACGTGCTAGGAGGACACAATGAAAAGAAAGATGCTTGTTCTCAGCTAATCTTAATACACTGCAAAATAAAGGCCCACTAGGTAGGTTTCTTTGTTCTGAAGTTCGGGACAAGGAGCAGGCTGTTCCTGTAGCCCAGGCGATCATGGCCTTAGTTGCAAGTGCACTGCCTACAGTGCAGGGTGTTGACAGACTCTACTGGACAAGATTAAGTCTTTGATGAGCTTTGATTCAAAGAAAGTCTTGCAGCTGAATTTACTAAGCAAGCCAAAATCACCAGCAATAACCACAATTACAGCTCTGCAACTTATAAAGTATGTCACCTCTATTAAAGAACTTCAAAGATATTACAACTACCTTTCACCGTCATTTATTTTTTCTTTAAATATCAATAGAAAAAAAGGGTCTTGCTCATTGCGACAGCCAATCGAGCAATCAGTACAAAAAACAAAGCAAGAACTCGAGCAAGTAAAATGAAAACCTGAAACTTTGGAAGGTGGTGAGTGACTGTAAAAATTAGCTGAATACACCAGATACTTTAATGACAGCCAACACCAAGGAATATATCACCGCTTAGAAAGATGAAACAACCTAAGAACACTGTCAAATATTAAAATTTAAGAATGTTTACCAAGTATCATGAGTAGTGCTTGGTTCTACGTGTGAGCTACTAAACAATACCCTTTTGACAATTGTCAAGGTTTGTGAGTTTTTTTGTGAATTTTTAAGTACATGGTTTTAGTCATTATTTGAACATTAATGGAAACAAATCTCCAAGGTGTTCTTGAAGCCCCATGGGACCTGTTGATTATCTGTGTAATGTCAGAGCATACTTTTCAAATAAACTAGTATAAGCGAAAAAAGAGCTGATGGAAAATGTAATGACAGAATCATTTGACCTGCCCCCAGAAAATTTCTGTTTCCATCGTAAGTCCATTTGATCACCATTAAGGCAAAAATTTAATTTGAGGCGCAAAATAAAAAAAAAAAAAATCTAAATACTTCACTTTTGTGTAAATTACATTTTTATTTTGGAAAAACTGTACAATCCACTAAAGAAATGTAAGGTCAGCAAAAAACTGGAGGCTGCACAACTATAATCATAATGGTTGGTTTTAAGACAGATCATGAGATCACTGGAGAAAGTGTGCACAGTAAAGACTCGTAAAACAATAAATTCTGTTTGTTTCCTTATGTTTCAGTTCTGATCCAGGAAAGAAGAAATACAGTTCAAATGTACAGAGAGAGTGGCTGAGAAAGGGGGGCACCTTCCAAAACCCCTCTCCGGCCAAAAGTGTGGTCTCCTTAAATAACACCAGCTATATACTTTTTATAATCTAGACCAGTTAATGGACTTTATTTTACTACAAAAAGCAAAGCAATGACGCAGTAACAAGCAGTAAGAAAAAAAAAAAAACTGAAGATGAAACTACTAATACTCCCAGTTTAGAAGCTTGAAAAAAGGCAGTACCGATTCATTAATTTATTTGTTTGGGGACTTTTAAAATTGAAACAAACGAGAGAAAAGGATGACTGGCAAAGGACAGTGTTATCTCTTGAATTTATGAGAACTGTTTCAGCAACAGCTCTTAGGATAACATCTGTATTGGCTATTATTTAAGGTTATTATAAAGCTTATATTTTAATTACTTAGTTGAATGCTTTATCTCCCTAAAGGACTGAGAAACTAACTTGAATACTATGTTTTTTTTCTGGTACATGTGATTATTTGCTTTGCTTTTTCTCCCTCTTTATAAATATATATTTCTTGATTTGGGGCTGGCAGTACAGCCCGGAGGTTAGAGTAATGAACTGTGAATGGGCTTGGTACATCCAGCAGAGCTGGGTTTGATTCCCACAGCCACCACTTACATACTGTGTGACTCTGAGCCAGTCACTTAACCACCCCGTGCTCCTTAGTCGCCCCTGAAAACAGGCATGTGTGCCTATTGGGCCATACCTGGCTACCACAAGAATTAATAAATAAATGACCCTTTAGAAGCTATGCTCTTAGAACAATAATATAAGGGAGTATGATAATAACATTTCTTTAAAACGTGGATCTCTCCCTTCCTTTCTTGAGCACTATCTTTAACTGCACACCTTTGATTTAACAGTTGTACAACTATGCATAAATTAATGAATTAATCTACTATGTTAATGCTCTATTTTCTTCTAAATTGAAATAAATGATAAAATTAAAGTAAAAAAATAAATATCCATAGATGGGGCCGGCAGTCAGTGCAGCAGCACAGCAAGGCTGCTGCTTGTGATGCAGGCAACCTGGGTTTGGGAGTGAGCCCTTGAAATCGCAGGCTGGACAAGTGGCGATGGAGCTGGCGCCACTAAGGGGAGCAAGGACACTGCCCAACTCTGGCAGCGCCAACATGTATTGTGTGTCAGGGGTAGGTAAAACACATGGAGGAAATCCCTGGATGTATGCAGCACGATGCTGACACTCTCTGACCCTGCTGAGCTATCTACTCTGTCATCTCCGCATCACAAATCCTGTGGGTGGATGCTGTCCAAACCCCCAAGGGATCGCCAAGTAGGGGAAGAGTGGCCTATGGACTCCCTGGAAGGTGGTTAAGCCACAGACAAGGTGAGATCAGGATTGGGAGGAGGCCAGGCAGAGGAGGTCCACTCTAAAGACAGGAGGATAAAGAAAATATAGAAGACTTATTTGCAATCCCTATTTATACTGCAGCAAATAAGACTACTCTTAGACGGACTGCAGTACTTTATAAGCAGGTTTGTCAATTTATCACATTAGGTCCACAAAATATTTTTTGTGAGTTTTATATATATATATATTTTTAAACCTTATTTTTATCCTCCTTACTTGCACTAACACTCCACTCATTCAGAGTCCCTCAAGCCTTCACAACATCCCTCGGCGCCCCCAGGAGTTTGCTCCCAGAGTGACCGTCCACTCAAAGGTCCCTAGGTACCCCGGTATACCCCCCCCCAGGTGGGGCAAGGGAAGGACTCACCTAACCTTCCCCCGAACAATGGTGGAGCGGGCAGAACACAGCGGAGTCTGCCCCGGTGAGCGCTGATGACATGGTTCGGCAGTGGAGGGGTCATCACCTAGGAGCGACGGGCTCCATTTTCCTCCTTTTTCCTGGTAAGCCCATACCCTGCAGTCGTCAGCACACTAGGAGAGCCAACTGGGAGGCACACAACGAGACGCAACTCCCCTCCCGATGTGTGTCCCGACCTGCATGGCCAATCCCAGGTTCACCCAGGAGATGGCGATAGAGCAGCAGGACAGACCAACCCTCCCCAGAGAGGGAGAGCCATCGTTGTGTGCTCAATCCCTCTCTCCCCTGCAGACCCCCAGCGGCCCAAGTCCATCACCGAACCCTGGTCACTGGTGTAGAGCGAGGTGCGGCATCCAGCACCTCAACCCCCAGTGCCACCAGGCCGGCCCTTCGTTGAGTTACATTTCAAATTTAACTGGCTTAATTTTGAAGCCCGATGCTCATATAATAGACTTCTCACTTTTTCGAAGTTTTACAGAGGTCAGGTTTTATTTAGTTTTAAGAATGTGTTAATTTTTTATTCTTCAGGGTAGTTGAGGTAGTTTGTAAGTGGCAATCTCAGACTCCCCAGATATCAAACTGCTGCTGGCCAGTGTTGTTTCTTGTACAAGTCGACAGTAGACTGGAACTCCTTACCTACAGAATTTCATCAAATTGCGTCCTACACCAGGTTTAAATTCACACTGAAAGGATATTTTTTGGCAATGTCAAAATGTATGTGTTTTATTTGATTGTGCTTGCATAGTGTGTATTTGTATTTGCTTTGTTTCAAATTTTATTATTTCTTGTACTTTGTACCCAGGTCCCCCTTGAAAATGGGCATTTGATGCTCTTGGGTTCTTACCCAGTTAACAAATCTAATTAAAATAAAACAGATGGGGGGAAAAAAAGAATCCCTCGACTGAATTACAGCCTTGTTACTAATGGCGTCTTATCTATTCTTCTTTTTTTTTTTTTTTTCTTATTGTAACCCTCTAGGGTCACACACAGAAACACATCGCCTCTTCCCTGTCAACAAATTTTAAACAAAAATAAACACTGCTACATTCTTTGATGTCGTTAACTTACAACAGATGTTTTCAATATTTATTTGGATCAGCCATCTCTCCATTCACTAAGCAGTGTTGTCTCTGCATTCCCAGTCTCTGGACCAGTTTTCCCTTCCACATTTACTTATCCCCCTCATATTCCTCCCTCAAATGGCTCCTTGAGGTGTACTTCGCTCCTTCCTGTATCTGCTTTTAGACTATTATACAAGCAGTTTCAGATGCACATATTCCACAGTATTGATGCACTGTTTGACACTTATTCCATATCATGTAAAAGATGTACTAGTCTCAATAATATCTATATAGCTAACTACCTATCATCTACCTGTCTCTGTCACTCTGTTTCATGAAGTTTAGTCAAACTGCTTTTTTCTTAAAGGATAGGACTAGTACAGCTGTCATGATCACACAGTCTTTAAGAAAACTAAACAAATGACTTACCTCACAAGAAATCCCTGTGTAGCCCTGGAGGCACTCACAGTGTTCGACGTCCACTGCTGGCGATATATCAATAGCATTTGGGTTGGCTGTATCCAGTGCAACAGAACCTAACCTGCAATCAAATAGTTTCGAATCACAATATAATTTGATGAAAGTGTAAGCAAGAGAACATAAAGAACTTGGCTTCAGCTCAAAGTTGGCAGAACAAACTAATGAGCACTATACTTCATAAATACATGCGTTACTTTCATGAAATCAAGATTTACTCTTTTCTTTCTTCATAAGCGAAGAAGAAAATCTATATTAATGGAAAAGCATATAAAAACGGCAGATGACTCACCAGTTTTAACAGCTCTTACCTGTATACTGCTTTCTCTGCAGTGTCATAACTTGCTCTGATCTGCACACGAGAGATGTTTGCAAGAACAGTCATCAGTAGGTCACGGTCTACAAGCTGATTTGAGCGCCAGGTCATGAAGTTCTCAGGCACAAGTTGGACTTGTATGGTCTCCTTTTCATATGGTTGCAAGAGCAGTCCATCAGAACCAGTATGTAGAATGTTTCCATTGCCCTGAAAAAAGGAGAGAGGGCATCACTAGACAGCCTTTGAAATTCCCTGACATTTCTATTTCTAGTCATTAATTTGTCTGTACTTGTACATCTGCCACCCAAATTTCAACCAGAACTATTATCCAAGCAGCATCCCCCCCAAAAAAAATAGGATTTGATCCTTACATTCATTGGGTATTTCCCATATTTAACTATATTTTTTCTGAGAAGTCAGAACACAGAAATCCATGCATATCTCAGCCCCTAAAGAGGAGCTATTGATAGGGGGTGCGGCCAGCAGATGACGGAGTCAGATACCCTATTTATTTAAACATTTTAACTAGGAAGTACATACTGAGCTGATAACAGCTCATTTCCAGATGAGTCCTGGGGGAGAGGGGAGAGGGAGATGGCCAATAATATGTTAGCAAGAGACATACAAATGAGTAATACAAGCAGAATCAAAATGCAAAGGCAAAATAGTAAATGAAGGCACAGACAGAGAATTAAAACACTCTCAAATACACACAGAAAGAACACAAAAATGGGACAGCAAGAAGAGGGCAAGACTAGAGAATAGAGAAAGGAGGAAGGGTCAAAGGCAGTTGCAAGTAGGACGACAACAGTCTGGAAGAAGAAACTTTAGGGAGAAAGTAGAAGAGGCAGAATGAAAAGAAAGGGGAAGGGGGGACCAAAGTTTAGGAAAGCGGTAAGAAAAAGCAGATTGACCAAGAATAGATTTTCTAGGAAGAATATAAAGAGAATGGAAAAACAGGTTAACCTGGAAAAACAGGTTACTCACCTGTAACAGTATGTCTAGGAGTGGTATATGTTGTTCATCCACACTTATTGGCATGTCCCTTCCACTTTAAATCTTGCCAGAAGTCTTCAAGCTGGCTCCTCCCACCCACCCGGGTGTTATAACCCTCGGCTCTGCCCCATGACACCAGATCTGAGCTCGCTGGAAGCCAGGTTTGTGCATCTGCAGCCAAGGAGGTCGGGTGAGTCCGTGTGGATGAACAACATATACCACTCCTAGAACTACTGTTACAGGTGAGTAACCTGTTTTTCTATGATTGTGGATATTTTGTTCATCCACACTTATTGGCAGATTCTTAGCAGTTTTCCGGAAGGAGGGAGGCAAGGCGCACACCCCCTACTTAGGGAACAGAGATTGGAGAACTGAGGCCCCAAAAACCAGCATCCCGGCATGACTCAAGGATGATGTGGTAATGGGTGATGAAGGTGTTTGCAGACTTCCAGGTAGCAGATCAACAGATTTCCTGGATAGGGATGTCCCTGGAATCCGCCACCGATACAGCAGTATGGCAGGTGGAATGAGCTCTTATCCCTCTAGGAGGCTCCTTGCCTGCCAACTCATAGCACAGACTATTGCAAGATGTGATCCACCTTGCAATAGTCCATTTTGCTGCAGGTCTGCCAGAAGTGGCTTCAGCACAAGTGGCAAACAGCTGGCGAACCACTCCCCGAATTTCCGCCATCCTCTCCTTATAATAGGAGAGAGCACGTTCTCAGGTCCAAAGTATGGAGCCTGTACTCAGCCTCCGAGGTGTAACTGGGGTAGCACACCAGCAGAGTCAACACCTGGTTAAGGTGAAACTTTGACACCACCTTTGGAAGGAATTTCAGGTAGGGGTGTAGGACAATCTTGTCCCTGTGGAAAACCAGATAACGGGAGTCCACCGAATGTGCCTGGAGCTCCCATGTCCTTCTGGCAGATGTGATAGCCACCAGGAAGGCCATCTTCCACAAGTGTGACAAAGCACACTTGTGCATTGGTTCGAATGGCTTGCCCATAAGCTTTGCCAGTACCAGCAGAAGATCCCATGGAGGTGGAGGTTCACGCAGCAGAGGAGATATGATCCAGGCCTTTGAAAAAGCACCCGACCACTGTCTCCCCTCATGAGGTCTGAGAATTTCCCTATACCTTAGGTGCCCCAGGGCAGGCACTTTGCTTCAGGACACCTACAGGGGTTTAGTGCCTGCCCTTTGGGCACTAAGAAATATTCATGGAGTTCTGTATTTTTTTTTTTTTTACTACCACTGCTTCCCCCCCGAGTCAGTTTCTGGCGGGGCGCGAGAGGCGCGAACCGAAGGAACGCAGGCGCACAGCTGACATCCCGAGAGCTGATCACGAGTGTGCTCATCTGGGATATCAGCTGACTGCTTGCTTGTCTGCTTGATGTGCCCTTTTTCAGTGGCACAGAATCTGTCTTCGAGTCCTCAAGCACTGTTGGAGGCGGGCTGCAGCAGGCGCGCGCACCAATCGGCAGCAGTATTTCTACCTTTCCGCCCGCCCCCTCTAGACAGTAAATTTCAAGGACTCCGCACAGCCCGCCATTCTTTGGCTTTCTTCGTGAGACAGGTCCTGTTGCCCGTGGGAGAATCGCCAAGCGTTAAATCGCGACTCTAGCGAGCTACACAATAGGAAAAACAGCTCTTTTAAGAGCTCAGTTTGTTAAATAAAATAAAACTGTTTTGCAAGGGGGGTTAAATTAAACAGTGTTGGTAGCCAGGAGAGGAGTCTGTGTCTTGAGACCACAAGGGTCTCTCCATTCAGGAGGGAGGGGGGGAGTAAACACAGTAAAAAAAATAAACTAAGAAGCAAGCAAGTGTAGCAAAGCAGCCAGAAGCAGTCCTGAATGAGATTAAGCTGCTCTTTCTGTTAAACTGAAAAAGTCTAACAAGAAGCACTGCAGACAGACAGTGTTCCAAATACCCTGTACCAGTCTGCAAATTAAATATCAAAATTTCCCAAAACTGTCTAGTACTGTCCTTTGGATCCTTCCTATGTTCTGAGGCAATAATAATTGTTATAGACTGCATCAGTGTGAGTGTGAGGGATTGAGGGATTACCAGCCAGTCTATATTGCACTTGCCTTTTGCAGTCTATTTTTTTGTAGTCCCAGCCTCAGCTTAGTAGAAGCTGAACTTGCAGGGAAATCTAGACAATAGACTTAGACTACATATGAATAATACACCCTGTCTACAGGCTGTCTGTATGTAATCTGCTGCTTGACATGATATAAACCTAAGCCTAGCCAAACAAAAAGACTCTTACTTGAGCTGAGGAGGTAACTATTTGAAAAAGATTGCAGTCGGGGACTGGGAGCTACTCGTTTACCTTGTACAGTCACACTATAATTGGTCAGATAGCCACCTACTGAAATTCTACATCCTTCTGTCACTCTGTTAAATAAAGTCTCCTCCTAATAAAAGTTTAACAACAGTTACTACTTGTGGTGTGTGTGTGAAGGAGTATGTATGGTACCCGGTACAGTACCTGAAATCTAAATAAAAAGCATCTTTATTCTTTCAATAAAGTCTCTTGATCTGAATACTGTTATAAAAAATCTCTAGCTTTTTAGAGGCTACACTGTGTGGACTATCTAAAATCTTAATATCTGTTATAACAAATAATCAGACAACACACTATTTTCTTGTTAAGTTTATTATAAAAAAAAAAAAAACAAAGACACACTTTTTTCCTTGTTGCATTTATTAATACTGAGTAACACAAATAAAAATTTCTTAAAATCAGTATTCACAAGTTCAGCTCCGAACAACCAGGCAGACACCATGAGTCTTTTTAAATCTGGATTTAAGAGAAAGCGTTCTGATGAGACTGTGGGAGCTGACTTGGATTCCCTAACACCAAGTACTAGTACAACTACTACAGGCACAGCTATAACCCCCCCACCTCCTTGCCCAGACAGTGAAACTGTTGTGACCACTGAAGTTTCCTCAAGTGCTACTGCTTGTACTGAAAGCCAGGTTAAGGCCCCGAAAGTTAGAAAATTACAGAAGTCCTGGAAAAAGGGCAGGAAGTAGCTTACGTATGACACAGATAAATGTGCCATGTTGTGTACATGGTGTCAGAGTTATGATAAAAGCCAAAGCAAAAATAATTTCAGAACTGGATGCAGTACTTTTAGAGTACACATTATCTCAGAACATGAAGTGTCCATAGCACACAAAAATGCTGAGATGGCATACATTGCAAATAAAACAAAAGTTGGAGAAAGACCAATAGAGAAATCCATACAATTTATGGAACAAAAAGAAATGGATCAAATTTGTAAATTTTTCTGTACTGCATATTACGTTGCTAGGACCGAAAGGCCTTTCAGGGATTTTCCTGGGTTGATAGATTTACAAAGAAGAAATCATGGGGCTGATGCTATGAGTCACAGTTACAGTAGTGACAAGCAATGCCGTGTCTTCATTCACTATATTGCCCAAGATATTCAAAGCACTACTGCTAGTCTACTACAAGACAATGACTTCTTTTCTTGTTGATTCCTGCACAGATAAAAGTGTGACTGAGGAGGAGGGCATTTCTGTACGTGTTTTTTGAAAATGGCCTACCTGTAACACGATTTCTTGCACTGAAACCAGTCAGTGTCCCTAATTCAGAAAGCATTTTAAATGCTGTGATTAATGCTTTAGAGGGTGAAGGTGGTTTAAAGGATGGTGGCTGGAAACATAAGCTGATAAGTGCGGCATCTGATGGTGCTGCTGTAATGTTGGGGAGCACTTCAGGTGTCCTTAGTCGAATAAAGCAAGATTTCCAGTGCCCACACCTCATTGACATACACTGCTGTGCACATCGTTTAGAGCTTGCTATTAAGGATTCGTTCAGAGACTGCCCCTTTTACAAGTCATTAGAACAACTTCTGCTGAACATTTACTCGTTTTACCACAGGTCACCAAAAAGTTGGAAAGGCCTACAACAAACAGGATCCCTGTTAAATATTAATGTGGTCAAACCAGTTAACACTGGTGGCACTAGGTGGCTTGCACACAGAGAACGGGCCATTTCTGCCCTTGAAAGGAACTGGGCTGCATTAGTGCCTCACCTGGAACATGTGTCACTGACAAACAAGCAGGATCATGGCCAAAAAGCACTAGGAATACTTAAAGTGCTCAAGACTTTAAAATGTGTTATATACATGAACTTTCTGAAAGTGTTTTTTGGTTACTTATCTGCTCTTAGTCTGTGCTTTCAGCAAGAGGATGCCACTGTTGAAAAAGTTCACAGCAAAGTAGAAAGCACAATTCAAAAACTAAATGGTCTCTCAAATCAAGAAACTCTTCACCACAAAACACTTGTATCTGTAAATGAGAACCTAACTCAGTACAACAGTGTTGACTTAACTAATGAAACTAGCAGACACAGATCAGGTTCTCCTTCAGACATTGTAGAAGCCACAATTTCAGAGATCAAAAAAATTCTTCAGAAAACATCACAGCACATTGAATCTTGCTTTCAGTCCTTCACGACCAATAAAGTGCTACTAGCTGCAAGAGCTTTAAATTTTCAGTCCTGGCCAACATCCACAGAGGCACTTGAAACATATGGAGATCAAGCAATTCAAACAATTGTTGATCACTATAAAGTGGTCCTAGAGTCTCGTGGAGTTGATGTTACTTGGTACTGCTGGGTGGCTAGACTTAAAAAGCACATACTTCACTTGCTGTCTGTTGAAAGTTGTAAGTCTCTGAAATTGTGGCAGAAAGTGATTCTTCGTGGATGTGCAGGATCAACAATTTGAAATGTGCTGGCCATTGTCAGAATCATTCTCCTGATTCCTGTTCACACTGCTGCTGCAGAAAGAGGCTCTCTCTGATGGAAAAATAAAAAATGACTGGAGGTTGGATTACGCCCAGACACCCTACCGACCTAATGTCTATATCTCTGAATGGACCCCAGCCACCGACTATAACCCTCAAGGTGCCATATCACTGTGGTGGAAAAATGGCAAAAGAAGGCCCACTACCAAAGCTTATGGCTCCAGAACACTGTCACTGCATGCTGCTTCTGCCAGCCCTAGTGGTGGTGATGAAAACAAAAGTGCTTGGTCCAGTGAAGATGATGTCTAGAATTATATAAACTAAGGGGTGGCATGTAAATAGTTCGTTGGGCATGTGCATTTTCTTTTGGGCATGTACTTTTTTTTCACGAATTTCATACCCTGCTCCTGCGACAACGTCGGCTGACCGACTCATGCCCGGTAAGCAGAGATAGCTGCCAGGTGCACCCTATGGGTCGATGACCAAAGACCCTCTTTGGACAGGGACCAAAAGTAGTCAAGAATGTTAGCCACTGGACAGGACAGAGGGTCCAGGCCCTTGCCCTGACACCAAATGGAAAACCTCTTCCATTTGAAGGCATAACATTTCCTGGTAGATTCCTTTCTCGATGCCTCCACCACAGTGAGGACATCCTCAGAAAGACCCAAAGCCTGGAACTCTAGCCTCTCAAGTACCAGGCTGTGAAGTGCAGGGATTTAAGGTCCAGATGGTATACCTTCCCCTGATTGAGAGAGATCAGGTCTGGGCGTGTGCAAAGCTGCTCCAGGGGCCTGCAGCTGAGGCTGAGGAGATCTGGATACCAGAACTGGCGCAGCCAGTCTGGGGCTACCAGGATCACTTTCGCCTTATCCCTCCTCACCTTGAGGAGCACCTTGTGGATTAAGTGAAATGGAAGAAAGGCATAGAGGAGGCCCGAGGTCCACGACCTTGAGAAGGTATCCCCCTGCAGCAAGCCCTGCTGAGGGGGGTGGGAATGAAACAGCCTCAGCTTGGTGTTTTCCCTGGAGGCAAACAGGTCCACCATTGGTTTGCCCCAGTAGGAGAACAGGCCGTAAGCTACCTCTAGATGGAGAGACCACTCATGGGATGTCTTGCCTAAGCAGCTGAGAGCATCCGCCAGATGGTTTGAGGCTCCTGCCACATGGATGGCAAGGAGATCTGTCTCCAGACGGCTCACGAGTGTCCAGATGCGGAGCGCCTCTCTGCAAAGCAGATGGGAGCGTGTGCTGCCCTGTTTGTAGTACATGGTCATAGTACTGTCCGTCTGGACTTGAACCACTTGACCCCAGAGCTGAGAAGTGAAAGCTGACAGTGCCAGTCTGACTGCTCTGAGCTCCAACAGGTTGATGTGGTATTGGGACTCCTCGGGGGTCCAGAACCCATAGGCCCTGTTGTCCCCCATGTGGGCTCCCCAGACCATGAGATAGGCATCGGTTAT
Source organism: Neoceratodus forsteri (assembly GCA_016271365.2). Taxonomy (NCBI): domain Eukaryota; kingdom Metazoa; phylum Chordata; order Ceratodontiformes; family Ceratodontidae; genus Neoceratodus; species Neoceratodus forsteri. The sequence goes on from CM057455.1 coordinate 1,559,244,968, forward strand.
AAGGACAGCCGTCAGCTTTGGGCGGACAAATGGGATCCCTTCCTGCAATCGGTCTGGGGCGGTCCACCACTGGAGAGCATCCCACATCTTCTGGGTTACAGTGATCAGCTGGTCAAAATGACCATGACACCGAGTCCACTGGGCGGCCAGCTCCCATTGAAGGGGGTACATGTGCAATTGGGCTCAACGGACCACTGAGGTGCATGCTGTCACGTAACCCAGAAGACGCAGAAAGTCCTGGGCAGGGCACAATGGCCTAACCAGAAATGATTGGGGAAAGGAGGAGATGAACTCCACCCTGCCCCCCCCAATGCCAGAGATGGGCTGCCACTACTGCAATGCATTTGGTGAAGACCCATGGGGCCGATGACAGGCCAAATAGCATGGCTTGGAACTCGTACAGGGTACCTTTGGACCTGAAGTGGAGGAACCGCTGATGAGATGGACAAATTGGGACATGAAAGATCGCATCCTGCAGATCCAGTGAACAGAACCACATGTTTTGCTCCAAGGATGGTATGATCTGGGACAGAGTGGCCATCCGAAAGGTGTGTGACTGGGGATATTGATTCAGGTCATGCAGATCTAGAATGGGGCACTAGCCCCCAGTCCGCTTGGGCTCCAGGAAGTACCTGGAGACAAAGCCTGGGTCTGCTGGAGGATCTGCAACTGGAGCTACTGCCTCCTTGAGGAGGAGCTGAGCAATGTCGTCTCAGAGAGCCGACTGAGTCTGGGCGGATACTCTTTCCTCCAGAGGGGTGCGGGCTCGGCTTGGAGGGTACTGCTCGAATTCCAGAGGCAGTCTCTGACCGACCACTTTGAGAACCCACCTGTCTGAAGTGACAGCAGACCAGGCGGAAAGGAAGTGGTGGAGCCGGCCCCGGATGGGAGGACCCACAGCTGGCATGATGGGAGAGGGGGAGGCAGCCCCTGCCCCATCACTGAGCAGGCTTGGAGGAGGAAGATCCAGGACCCAAACCTTGGCCTCCTTTACGGGCCTGGGGGGCCCGGGCTTGGGCCGGGAGAGCCAAGCTTGAGCCTGCTGCTGCTGTTGCTGCTGTCTTCCTTGAAAGGAGGGCTGCTGTGCCGCAGGGGAAGAGTGCCGAAAAGGCTTCTTCTTCTTCTTCTGCTGGTTCTTGCCCAAAGAACCCTTGGCAGAAGTGGCTTCCAAGGTGGCATTGGACTGCTCAATGTACTGGAGATGACCCGCCACACACGAGCCGAAAAGACTGGTGCCCAGGAAACACACATCAACCAGTTTGTGCTGAGTATCCGCCAGGAAGGTCTCAGCCAAGCCCTGTGATGAGAAGCAACTGTGGCTGCCATCAAAAGGGGCACAAGAATACCTAATGTCCAGGGCTGTCTAAAGCTGCTGTTTGCCAACAGCTCGACCCTAATCTCAGACTTGCTTGACCGTGGACTGCATGTCTGCGGGGAGGTGTGGGAGGACTTCATCTGAAGCCTCCAAGATGGCATGGGAGAAATGTGCCATGAAGACGGCATAAGAAAGAACCTGCATAGACCTTCCTGGCTGAATGGTCCAAGAGTTTGAACACTTTCTCAGGAGGTTGGTCAGTGTCGGCAGAACTGCCAGTATGCCTGAACACAGAGGCGGTCACCAGACTCTCGGACGAAGGGTGCTGCTCTGTGAACCCCGCAAGGGACCCGATGGGCACCGCATACTTGCGGGCCATGTGGGCAGACAGTGCTGGACAAGAGGCAGGGTGCTGCCAGAGTTCTAAGGCTGGGCCAACAATGGCCTCGGCCACAGGAAAGGCCTCCGTCGGGGTATCCCCTGTCTTGAGGATGTCCGTGAAAGGGTACTCCGCCTTTTTCTGGATTGGCTCCAGGGGCATCCATGTGGACTCATAGATGAGGTGAAGAGTACCCTGAAAGGATGAAGGATGTTCCTCCATCTCTAACCCACCAGCCGATTTATCATCCTCAGGATGAGGATGCAGGCCGGTCACATCCGAATCCAAGGAATCCAGATACAATGGTCGACTGCCGATGTCACCCTCAACCTGCCGAGGGCAGTCTGGGGTGACAGTGACCGAAAGACACCAGGGAAGCCCAGTGTCTGGCCTATCTTCTTTAGAAGAAGCCCCTCCCACAGGCTGCTTGGGCGGTGGTTCCGCCAATATTGGTGGAGAGACCAATTTAGGTGGGGGACCCGACTTGATTGGCTCTGAAGGAGTCAGCTTCAGCCTAGGAGGTGAATGCCAAGTAATGCCCTGGGTAGAAGCCAGGGTCGGCTTGTGCCCAGTCAAAATCAGCTGTTGCCACATCAGGTCCTTGCACCGCCGGAGTTTCCGACAGAGCATCTCTTCAGCTGAGGAGGGCGAGGACAACCGATGGTGTCGCCTCTTTTTAGAGCCTTTCGGTCGAGGGACTTCTGAGATCAGACAAGCTGACTCGGTTGTTCGGGAGACACCGGTGGGACTGGTGATTTCCCAAGGTCAGGGACCACTTCCTTGATGGGATTTCCAGCAGGCTGGGTCTCCTTGTCGGGGAAAGTAAGAACTGGAGTTCAATCAAGAGAATCGTCGACCAGAGTCAGCAACAATGGGTCGATGATGATTTCCACATCATCGATTGACACTTCAGTCAACTGGCCAGATGGCAAAGCCAAGAAGCCAGTGGCCGAAGAGGCAATCTCGACTGAAGTCGAGAGTGCCGGTTCCTGGGACGAGGATCTCTCTCGATCCCAAGAGCATCTCCGTCAGGACAAAGATGATCCCTGGTCCTTTTCCCGCTTACGGGACAGAGAGGAGTGCATGTCCGTTGGACCCTCTCCCTTGGTTGGGAGAGACTGGCACAACTCTCGGAAAGAACCTGAGAAGGTGGAGCCCACGTTGGGCGGAGCGAAGAAGCTCCGAGTAGTTTCTGCAGCCTGAGCCTCTTCCTCTCCAAATGCTTGCATGCATTCCAGTTTCTCAGTGGATCCTGCAGCTGCAGAAACCGCCCACCGAGCCTCTTTAGATTTCACCAGAGGGTTCCGTTTCTCCAGCCTCCCCAACTTCAGGCACGCAAGATGGCTGTCGAGGACATTAGGATGAAAAGCGAGACAAATATCACACTTCGAAGTGTCATGGTCGACACCGAGACAGTAAACCCACACGGTGTGGGGATCCATGCGTGACACCTTCTGGCCACAGGGACACCGGCGAAATCCAGGGGAAGACTTGTCTTCCATAATCAAGGGTAAACAGTCGCGATCGCTAATGTGAACTAGACGGATTTTCGGAATAACCGAAGGTTTGGAAGCCAGGGCCTACAAAATGTGTGAGAACGAGGAAGGCAACCTCTGTCTTCCAGCAGAAAGAAAGATCTGGCGTCATGGGGCAGAGTCGAGGGTTATACTACCCGGGTGGGTGGGAGGAGCCAGCTTGAAGACTTCCGGCAAGATTTAAAGTGGAAGGGGATGTGCCAATAAGTGTGGATGAACAACATATCCATGATCCTAGAACAGTAGTTCTATGAGAGGTATATGCTGTTCATCCACACCAGAAATATAATGGGATCTAGATAAAGTGGTATAATAAGGAACTAGATGGTTACATATAACCAAGTATGGCACAGTTTGAAAAGGAGGAATGAGACTGAAGCCAAATGAAAGAAATATAAATAACAAAGGATAGATATTTAAATAAAAACATTTTTTTATTTTAATTTTATAGTTCCCAGAAGAAGCCTTTATAGGCGAAACGTTGGGTAGGAACTAAGCACACTGAAATAAATAAAAGAAAAAGGAATTTACAAATCAAGAAGGTGTCGGAACATTTTTTTCAAAAGCAAGCAACTACCTAGAATTTGATGTTGTAAGCATACTGGAATTTGGCCCGCTCCACTGAAGGACTTCTTAGCAATTTGGTGATTGCCCAAGGAACTATCTTGATATTCATCCACACTAGTTGGCGTGATCCTTTCCCTTTAAATCTTGTCAGATGGTCAAAAAGCTGGCTCCTCCCATCCACCCGGGTGGTATAAGCCTCAGCTCCACCCCTTGATGCCAGATCTTTCCCGCTGGAAGCAGATGGCTCTGCGTCGAAGCCAGGGAGGTCGGGTGGGTTCGTGTGGATGAACATATATCACTCCCAGAACTACTGTTACAGGTGAGTAACCTGTTTTTCTAGAAGCATGGATATGTTGTTCTTCCACACTAGTTGGAAAACTCCTAGCAGTTCTCTAGGAGGAGGGAGGCAAGGCGCACACCCCCTACTTAGGGAACAGAGATTGGAGAACTGAGGCCCCAAAACCAGCATCCCGGCGTGACTCAAGGTCGATGTGGTAATGGGAAATGAAGGTGTTTGTGGACTTCCAGGCAGCAGCCATGCAGATATCCTGGATAGGGACGTCTCAAGAAGCAGCCACCGATGCAGCAGTATGGTGGGTAGAGTGAGCTCTTATCCCTACAGGAGGCTCCTTGCCCGCCAACCTATAGCAGAGATCAATGCATGATGTTATCCATCTGCCAATCGTCTGCTTTGCTGCAGGTCTGCCAGGTGTGGCTTCAGCATAGGCGACAAACAGCTGGCGAACCTCTCCCACGAACTTCAGCCATACGCTCCCTGTAATAAGAGAGTGTTCTTCTCTGGTCCAAAGTATGGAGCCTGTACTTGGCCTCCAAGGTGTAATTGGGCTAGTACACCAGCAGAGTCATCACCTGATTCAAGTGAAACTCCAACACCACCTTCAGAAGGAACTTTGGGCCGGGGCACAGGATAACCTTGTCCTTGTGGAAGACCAGACAGGGAGACTCGACAGAGAGCACCTGGAGCTCCCCCATCCTTCTGGATGATGTGATAGCCACCAAGAAGGCAGTCTTCCACGACAGATGTGACATCTCACACCTGTGCATCAGTTCGAACGGCTTGCCCATGAGCTTTGCAAATACCAGCAGTAGGTGCTACGGTGGTGGTGGTTTACGCATCGGAGGAGAAATGTGGTCGAGGCCTTTAAAGAAACACCAGATCAACTTCTCCTGTGCCACTGTCTGCTGACCGGCACATGCCTGGTAAGCAGAGATGGCTGCCAGGTGCATCTTAATGGTCGTAGACTGAAGACCCCCTTTTGGAGAGAGACCAAAGGTAGTCGAGGATGCTAGCCACTGAACAGGATGAAGGGTCCAGGCCTCTGCCCTGACACCAAATGGAGAATATCTTCCATTTGAAGGCATAGCACCTCCTGGTCGACTCCTTCCTACATGCCTCAACTAAACTGAAGACATCATCAGAGAGACCCAAAGTCTGGAACTCAAGCCACTCAGGAACCAGGCTGTCAGGTATAGGGATTGAAGGTCCAGATGGAATACCTTCCCCTGACTGACAGAGAGCAGGTCTGGGCATGCTGGAAGATGCCTCAGGAGCCTGGTGCTGAGGCTGAGGAGATCTGGATACCAGAACTAGCAGGGCCAGTCTGGGGAGACCATAACCACCTGTGCCTTGTCCCTCCTGACCTTGAGGAGCACCCTGTGGACCAAGGGAAGTGGAGGGAAGGCACAGAAGAGGTCTGGGGTCCATGGCCTTGAGAAGGCATTCCCCTGCAGTGAGCCCTGCTGAGGGAGGTGGGTATGAAACAGCCTCAGCTTTGTGTTCTCCCTGGAGGCAAACAGGTCCACCTGATGGGTGCCCCACTGGGAGAATAGACTGTAAACTACCTCAGGATAGGAAGATCACTCGTGGGATGCCTCGCCCATACGGCTGAGGGTGTCCGCCAACTGATTTGAAGCTCCTGCCCCATGAATGGCAAGGAGAGCTGCCTCCAGTCAGCTCACGAGGGTCCAGATGTGGAGTGTTTCCTTGCGCAGAGCCTGAGAGTGCATGCCACCCTGTTTGTTGAGGTAGTACATGGTCTTGGTGTTGTCCATCTAGACCTGAACCACCTGACCCCAAGGGAATGTAGCAGATGCAGCCAGCGGCAGCCAAACTGCTCAGAGCTCCATCAGGTTAATATGGCATCAGGATTCCTCGGAGGTACAGAGCCTGTGGGCTCTGATTCTCCATGTGGGCACCCCAGCCCGTGAGAGAGGCATCGATCATCAGGACGACCGTTGGCATGGGACGGACAAACGGGATCCCTCCCTGCAGATGTTCCAGGATGGCCCACCACTGGGGAGCATCCAATATCTTCTGGGTCACAGTGACCAGCTGGTCAAAATGACACTGTTGCTGAAACCACTGGCTGGCCAGCTCCCACTGAAGGAGGTGCATATGCCACCGGGCCCATCAGACCAAAGAGATGCAGGACGCCATGTAACCCAGAAGTCGCAGGAAGTCCTGGGAGGGCACAACTGCCCAACCAGAAATGATCAGGTAAAAGAGTAGAGAACCTCTGCCCTGTCCACCGGGAGCCAGTCTCTTGATTGGAAACAGTCAAGCTCTTCCCCAGTGATGCAAATCACCTGTGAGGGCACAAGTTCTGACTTGGCCTTGTTGATCAGGAGGTCAAGGTCGAGGCAGGTTTGGAGGGCCAGATCCCTGGACCCCTCTATCTCCAGTCTGGAGGGACCTGCTATGAGCAATCGTCAAGACATGGGTACACCCTGACCCCTCAACGCTGAAGATGGGCCACCACTACTGCAATGCATTTGGTGAAGACCCTGGGGGCCAATGACAGGCCAAACGACATGGCTTGGAACTCGCAGATGGTTCCCTCCACCCTGAAGTGAAGAACATTTGGTGGGATGGACGGACTGGGATGTGAAAAAAACGCGTCCTTCAGATCCAGGGAGCAGAACCACATGTTCTGCTTGAGAGATGGTATGATCCGAGACAGAGTTACCATCCAAAAAGTGCAAGACCTGAGAAACTGATTCAGGTTGTGCAGATCTAGAATGGGGTGCCAGCACCCCGCCCATTTCAGGATCTGGAAATACCTGGAAATGAACCCTGGATTGACAGGGGGGTCCGTGACTCTGACCACTAGCTCGTTGCGGAGGGATTGGGCAATGTTGTCTCTTGAGAGCCGACTGAGTATGAGCAGATACTTTCTCCTCCCATGGGGTGCAGGCTCGGCTTGCAGGGTACTGCTTGAATTCCAGAAGCAGTCCCTGACTGACCACGTCCAAGACCCACCTGTCTGTTGTGATAGCGGACCAGGTGGAAAGGAAGTGGCAGAGCTGGCCCCCCATGGGAGGACCCAGAGAGGTCGTGATGGGCATGGGGTTGGCTACCCCATCTCATCACTGAGCAGGCTTGGAGGAGGAGGATCCAGCGGGGGAACAGCCAGGGCCCTTTCTTCTGGGCTTACGACCTGCTGAAGCCCCTGACTAGGGCTGAGGGAACCAAGATTGAGCCTGCTGCTGCCCAGATTGGTACTGGGGCTGTTTGGCCGCAGGGGCAGAAGGCCAAAAAGGCTTACTTTTCTGCTTCTTCGAACCCTGGGGTTATTTCTGGGTGGAGGTAATGGAGTCCAAGTTGGCACTGGACTTCTCGATATGCTGGAGGTGACCTTCGACTGCTGGACTGAACAAGTCGGTACACAGCAAAGAAACGTCCACCAGTTTGTGCTGGATGTCTGCCGTAAAGTTTGAGACTCTCAGCTAGGCCCTGCGGTGCATGGCGACTGCACCCGCCACTGATTAAGCAAAAGAATCCCTGATGACCAAAGCCGTTTGGAGCTGCTGCTTAGCAACAGTCCAACCCTGGTCACAGACCTGCTTGACCATGGTCTGAAGGTCCACAGGGAGATGAGGAAGCACCTCATCCAAAGAGCCCAGGAGGACATGGGAGAAGTGTACCATAATGATGACTGAACTCTCCTGTCTGAGACTAAGCAAGGAGGCAGCATAGACCTTTCTGGACGAATGGTCCAATTTGTTGGACTCTTTGTCCGGAGGTCTATTCGTGTCTCCTGAGTTGCCCAAATGCTGAAACACAGACTTGGTCACCAACCCCCAGCCAAGGGGTGCTGTGTGAACCCAAAAGGGGAGCCTATGGGAACCGCGTACTTGTGGGCAATGCGGGCTGAAGGTGCAGATCAGAAGGCTGGGTGCTGCCAAAGCTCCAAGGCCGGGCCAACTATGGCTTCAGCCACTGGGAAGGCCTCGGATGGAGAATCCCCTTTCTTGAGGATATCAGTCAGGGGATATTTAGCCCGGTTTTCAACAGGCTCCAAGAACATCCCCATTGATTTGGAGATGAGACAAAGGATGCCCAGGAAGGACATGGGATCTTCCTCCATCGAAAGACTCAAGACTCATTGTCGCATGGATGTGAATTCAGGTCTGAATCCTTGGACCCTGAGTCTGGATAGAGTGGCCGACCACCAGAGTCACTCTCTCGACCCACTGTGGGTGGTCGGGAGTAAGGGTGACTAACTGCCTGCATGTGCGGCTCTGAATAGGCTTAGACTCCTTGGCAGGAGCCCCTGAGGGAGGCTGCTTAGGTGGTGGTTCCACCAAAATAGGTGGAGAGGCCAGCTTTGAGTGAGTCGAGAGGGTCATCACCAGTTATGCAGGTGGAGGGACGGTGTTGACCAGCTCCGGAGGAGTCAGCATTGGCCTGGAAAGTGACAGGCAAGTGATGGCCGGAGTGGAAGCCGGGGTCAACTTCGGACCAGAAAGCATGAACTGTTGCCACATGAGATCCTCATAGTGTCGACGCAGCTTGCGTCGAAGCCTCTCCTCATCCAAGGAGGATGAGGACGAATGGCGGCGGCAGCGTTTCTTGGAGCACTGCTTGTGAGATTTCTTCAGCCTATCGGTAGAGGGTGTCCAAGACCTTGACCTCAACCATCGGGCGGACCGATGGGGGCTCTCGGAAGGAGCTGGGGAGAACTGCAGCTCCTCCAGATCAGGGACAGAGGCAAAGGGTGGGGCCCCAGTAAGCTGGGTTTCCCTCCTCGGTGGCCGGTAGGAATGGAGTCCTAAACAGAGAATTGTCAGCCTTATCAGTCAACAACGGGTCGACTGGGTCCATTACAGTTTCAACCTGGTCATCGTCCTGCATCTGAGCCAGCTGGCCTGACGGGGGTACTGTGAAGCCAGCGTCCAAGTTCACAATTTCGACCGAAGTCAAGATGGGAGGCTCCTGGGACCAGGATCTCTCTCTCTCTCTCTCTCTCTCTCTCTGTCCCAAGAGTGTCGACGATGTGAAGAATCTTCTCTTGATCCTTTGTCCTTCTTACGGGACTGGGAGGTGTGAAAACCAGACGGGCCCTCTCCTTTTGTCTGGAGAGACTGGCACATCTCCTTGAAGGATCCAGAGAAGGAGGTGCCCAGATTGAGCAGAACAAAGACCGAGACTGAGGAGGACTACTCAGCGGCATGAGCCACCTCCTCCTCGAAGACCTTCATCTGCTCCAGCTGGTCACTGGAACCCGCAGCCATGGAAACCGCACAATGGACATCTTTGGATTTGACCAGTGGGTGCAGTTTTTCCAGTCATCCAAATTGCAAATGTGCGAGGTGAGCATTCAGTACTGGAGGCTGAAAAGCATGACAAAAATCGCAGGCCTAGGTATCATGCACATGGCCCATGCAGTAGATGCACATGGCATGCGGGTCAGTATGGGACATCTTCTACCTACAGGGACACTCGCGGAACCCTGGAGAGGACTTGTCCTCCATCGCGATCGCTATCAAAAATTTACGAGGAGAAACTAACTAGTTTGATTTTCGGTAAGTTATCTGAAGAATTAAGCACCAGGGCCTACTCAACATGGGAGTGATGAGGAAGGAACCTGAATCTTCCAAGCAGAATGGAAGATCTGGCATCAAGTGGTGGAGCCGAGGCTTATAAAACCCGGGTGCGTGGGAGGAGCCAGATTTTGAACCATCCGGAAAGATTTAAAGGGAAAGGGACATGCCAACTAGTGTGGATAGAACAACATATCCACGTTACTAGAAAGTATTGTTGCAAAGTGGGTAGGAGGAAGGAGTGGGAGCTCCGTTCTAACAAAACTATGATTTAACAATTTTCAATAACTAGCTTACACTGACCAAAAAACAAACTACATTGCTGGGCAAAACTTACCAAGTGGAGCAGAAAGATACCTTTTTTTGTCCATCACAGACACTAGGAACAAGAGGAAACAAACGTCTCAAGAGGACAGGAAGGGCAAACAATTCTAGCTGCCTGAACTTGCAAAAGATGGTGGCTAACACCACAAGGCCACCTCGAGTGCAAAGTCCTCTAATACAGCCTTATTCAAAGCAATCAGGGAGTTGGATAGGAAGGATGAGGCACTATCAACTAAACTCACGCTGATGCATACCAAAATTAATTTGGTGGAAACGGAGTCAAAAACAGCCACTCGAAATGGCTCAAAAGTCATCTACAGCCATAACAGGACTAACTGTGCAGAACAAGCTGGTGAGACACTAACTCAAACAGTTGGAAAGCGGGGCCAGAATGAGTAATGTGACACTGTTCAGCATTTTGAAGGGATCTGAGTGACCAAATATCAAAATTTGCCCAAGCATGGCGGTCGCAGCATAGCTCTGCTACCTGGGCATAACTTTTAAAAGTGTCCGATCTAAGAAATATTTATTTATTTATTGAATTTTCGGAATACAGCCTTTGAGTAGACACTCATTCATGGGTTCCACGTCAGTAGGGTTACAGGGAAGAGGAGATTATGCTGCCAGCTGGAGGCTACCAACATTTATAAAGAGTAAAGTAGCACAGTCAAGCAGTTTATTACAACAAGGTATGTGGCAAACCAGCATACACTGCAGACTAGAGAACCAGGCATTTTGGTAAAGGTACAACATGGTCAATGGCTGCTAACAAACACAAAAGTAAGCAGCTCAAACTAAACTTTGAGGCGACAGAAGGTCTGAAAGATCAGCGAACAGGGTCGGAGACCAGAACACAAATGCAGGACCAGCCAGTGGCAGAGGTGGAGTGCGGCATGACAGAGTTGGAGAGGTCCCTGGCAGAGGTCCCCGTGACACTGGCGAAGATGCAGTACGAAATGCAGGCCGGATTTACCAACATAACAGCTCAAATATCACATCTTCAGTCTGTGGTGATAGCTCTTTCAGAGGCGTCTGCCTCATACATCACTCGGCTAAATGAACTGGAGCAATGGGTAAGTGACCCAGAAGATATTGTGGGCTCCGTTACTAGAGACCATAATCAAATGAAAGAGATGGTCACGGAGCTGCAGGGCCGAATCAATGAGAAAGAAAATATATTGCGAAAGTTGAATCTAAGAATAGTGGGCTTATTTGAAGGTATGGAGGGGAGAATCCAGTGGTTGGCATCCAGAAGTGGCTGGTGAAAAACCTGAAACTTAAACGGAAGCAGAGAGATATGAGGTGGAGAGGGCATACCACTTGGGACCACCACCGAAACCAGGGAACCAGCCCAGACACTGTCTCATCAAATACTTGAGATTCACCGACAAAGAGAGTGTTGAAGGCTGCTAAATTGCAAGGATCAGTGTTGGTGGAGAATGGTCGAGTATCTGTGTACCAGGACTATAGTCTGGAGTTGCAGCAGAGATGGCAAAAATTCAACAAGGTAGTCTCGGGGGTGTGGATTAACCACTGAACAAGATGGTGCCTTAATTGTTTCGTGTCGCTTCACCAGAGCTATATATCTGACCTATACCTGTCCTACGGAAGAGCAAATTACTTAATTTAGGATCAGAAACTGTGGGAAGAATCACTGTACTGGTGGTATGAGTTTCGGGCTAAACAGCACTTGCAGCTTCTCGCAATCCCTTACCTTAAGAATCGCTGGATCCTTGGCCACATGGCACATGCACTGAACGAAGGGAGAGAGCGTTCACTCAAGGAGATGTTCTCTTGATAATGCAGCGGAATGGATGCCTTAACGCTAGCCACCAATATCACCACTGGCACAGTTCAGCAATTAGATGCCAGAATGAGGAATACTGAACAAAAAGTAGAGGGTCACAACTGTGCTCTACAGGGTCACTGCACCACAATGCGCGAACAGGCGGCCCAATTCAACCTACTACAAGAATAAATGGATGTTCTCAGAACAGGAGTCACCAGAACAATCTTACACTCCTGAGTTTCCCGGAGGGCTGCGAAGATGGCAAAACTGTTACTTTCCTTCAACAGGCCCTGCCGGAGCTACTGCGGCTACCACCCAACATGCGGATTGTAATTGAGCGTGCTCACAGATCCCTGCAGCAGAAACTGGTGGCTGAAGATAAACACTGACCAATCCTTGCCCGTCTTCTTAACTTTGCAGAGAAGGCAGCTATACAAGTACAGGCCAGAGGGCTAGGGACACTGACTTGGAAAGGGCATCGGATAGTGATTTTCCAGGATTACTCCTGGGACATGTCATCTAAGAGGAAGGCCTACACCGAGGCGCAGCATCGCCTTCATAATTTAAACCCTCCCTTCTCCCTCAGATACCCTGCTGCATGGAAAATCACTCATAATGGCACACCGCATCAGTTTTTCACACCGGAGGCTGCTATGGATTTTACTGATGCATTCTGGCCTCTCTCGAACAACCAGCCCCGTAACCTTCCACTACGCACCTCTGAACTCTCCTGTGTCAAATACCTGGACCGAAGATCCTCCCCGAAGAAAGGCCAAGAACATAACGCAGGAAGAAGAGCAACCCAAAGGTCATTGAAGAGAGTTAGAACCTCGCTACCCTAAAGGCCGCAAAAGGCTTCCCTCTGTGTCCCAAGCTAAATTAGACCACCTGCAGGAAAGGGATAAGGCCAAAGGGTCCCTGAAGCTGCCCGAGATGCAGGCCCATCGTGAAGCAGCTGCCGAACCTGTCTACACTAATCCATATTTCTCTCAAAATCGCTTCGCCCTCTTGGACCCAGATGAACAAAACCCTTCTGCTGAACTTCCAGAAATGGAACTCTCCACACTCGACCGGCAAGAACAGAAGACCGACGAGGCACAAGGCTCCTGGGCTGATGCCTCGGATAGTGCATTGCCACTGGGGACAGTGACAATTTCCTCCCAGGATTGGGGCCCAGCCTTAGGAGTGTCACAGCACCAAGCCGAAGACCATGGAGAAGACACCCCGCAGTGTGCTCCCTGTCTGAGCACTCTTCAGATAAGTGTACATAGGGTTTAGTGTCTAGGGGAGTAAGGGGTTGGATAAATAGAGTAGGGGCGAGAGAGGATTGCTGCAGACATTCTCTCAGACCCTAGATATAAAGGGTGTTAAGACGGGCAGTTTGGCTTCTGCCTGCCCCCCCGCCTGACACTTTTCCTCATGGGACGTTTATGTCCGATTTACTGCATAATGTGATTAATGCTGCAAGCAAAGCTCGTGGATAGGGGGCATACCTGCAGTGATGCTGCACAGTTTAAACCTGTAATGTTAAGGGGTTGTGGTGGGGACCAGCTGGGACAGCGGCTAGACTACCTGAGGCCACCTGTGCTTAATGTACTCATCATTGCACCCCTCCTAGCTGCCAGCCTGTGGTCATCCCTGGTCAGATGGCAAGAGTGTGACCCTCTGACCTCTTTACTCTATGCCAGCCTCTTTACTGAGGGCACCCCCCATTACAGAAGTTTCAGACACCCTTCCCCCCTCCCCACACCATTCAGATTGACCACCCAGGGCTTTACTCTCTCTCTCCTGAAGCTCTTAGGGAAACAATATCCCTTTGCTCTGGCAGGCATTCTCAATGTACTAACAGAGCTTCTGCGCATACTTTACTCTGTAGTTTTAAGATCGACATGGACCTAACAGCCCGATAGTCTGCCTAAGAAACCACTTCCCCACAAGTGAGGTTGCACATGCCATTGGCTGGGTATCCAGCCGGCTAAGTGCTCCCTTTGTCCTCATTAGGGTTTTTCTTTTCTTTTTGTCTGGATCTGATCACTAAACTGCTTTGGATGTGTATAGTTGTTTTATTGTATAGTTACACTGCTGTACAAGATTTGATTATACGGGTTAGTAGGCAGAGACCTGTCTGACCCATCCGAGCTTACCTAGCTGAACTTGTTCTGTACCTTGGGAGGGCCAAGAGACCTCACTGATCCCCATACTCAGATTGACCTAGCAGGGGCTCCCCGTCATTGTTCATAACCCCAGACTGAACCTGCTCCGGATAACCCTGTCCCTTATAAAAGCGCAGGGCAGACACTGACACCCCCCCCCCCCCAAAGCTATGGCTCAGCTGCTTCTCCACACATGGAACATTCGGGAGCTTAACTCCCCCATAAAAAGAAAGAAGGTCCTCTCTCACCTTAAACAGGTTAAATCTAAAGTGGCTTTCTTACAAGAGACCAAACTGACTGGCACTGATCATACTATGATGCTGAAAGACTGGGCCAGCCAAATTGCACACTCGAATGACCCCACAAGGAAACACGGGGTACTTATCCTTATACACAAACCACTACAGTGGAACCTTACCAATTCTGCCACTGATGCTGATGGCAAATGAATACTGGGCACATACAATACTCCAATTGGTCCCATTGCACTATGTAATGTTTATGCCCCAAACAATGATGATCCTCAATTCTTTCACACTCTGGCTGACTCCATAAATACCTCCCTACCCCCTAACTGCCCACTCCTCCTCCTGGGGGATGACTTTAATCTGATACTGATCCCCGCCCTCGACAGGAACGACACTGGTAAGGAGGGGCATGTTAGGAGTACCAGGGCCCTGCAACAACTAATAACAGATCAAGGTCTTAGTGATGCACAGAGGTTATTCTATCCTAGAAATACAGGTTACTCACCTGTAACAATATGTTGTTCATCCACACTTATTGGCAGGTCCCTTGCCACTTTAAATCTTGCCAGAAGGTCTTCAAGCTGGCTCCTCCCACCCACCGGGTGGTAAAACTCTCGGCTCCGCCCCATGACGCTAGATCTAGCCCGCTGGAAGCCAGGTTGTGCGTCGAAGCCGGGGAGGCCGGGTGGGTAGTGTGGATGAACAACATATACCATTCCTAGAACTCCTGTTACAGGTGAGTAACCTGTATTTCTAGGGACATGGATATGTTGTTCATCCACACTTATTGGCAGACTCCTAGCAGTTCTCCAGGAGGAGGGAGGCAAGGCACACCCTACTTAGGTAGAAGACTGGAGCCGAGGCCCCAACCAGCACCGGTGCGACCCAAGGTCGATGTGGAAGGGGAACGGTAAAGCCTGCTTCCGGGCAGAAGCCCTGCGGATATCCTGGACTGGAGTATCCTCGAAAGCAGCCACCGATGCAGCAGAAGGATGGGTAAAAATGAGCACTTATCCCTCTGGGAGGCTCCATGCCCGCCCACCTATAGTGGAGACCTATGCAGGGGTGACCTGCCCGCTCGTCATCCACTGGGCTGCAAATCTGCCAGATGCGGCTTCAGCGAAGATGATGAACAGCTGGCGAACCTCTCCTGAACTTTAACTTTACGCTCCCTAGGTAGGTGAGCGTTAAACAGGTTCCTATGGAACCTGTATACGGCCTCCGAGATGTGAATGGGGATAAACCCTGGCAGAGGCAATACCCCCAAAGGGAAGACTCCACCACCATCTTCGGAAGGACTTCAGGTGGGGCGCAGGACAACCTAGTCCCTGTGGAAGACCAGCTAAGGAGATTAAAGGAGCGCCTGGAACTCTCCCCACCTTCTGGATGGCAGAGTGGCCCCAAGAAGGTGTTCTTCCACAACAGGTGGGGGAAACTCGCACCTGTGCAAAAGGTTCAGATGGCTTGCTCATGAGCTAAGCCCATACCAGCAAGGATCCCACAGAAACGGGGATACTCTCCTCAAAAGGGGAGGCGTGATCGAGGCCTAGAAGTGCCTGACCACCTTCTCCGCACCACCAACTGCCTCCCAGCCCGCGCTTGGAAGACATGGGTGACCTGCAGAAGCACCTAGAGGGTTGTCGGCCAAAGCCCTGGTTTAAGGATGGACCGCAGATGGTCCGGAATGCTCGCCCAGGGACAGGGGAAGGCACGGCCCTATCCCATCATCAAAAAGGAGAACTTCTCCCAGAGGACAAGCATCTTGGCCGACTTCTTAGCAGGACGCCTCGAAGGTCGAGGACCTTGCCGAAAGACCCTAGGCCTGGCCCCTAGCCACACAGGGGTCAGCCTACAGTGCAGGGATTGAAGGTCAGATAGATAACCTTCCCTGAAAAGGAAAGACAGGACCGGGCGGACTAGAAGCCGCCTCGGGAGCCTGGGGCTGAGACTGAGGAGAGCTGGATACCAGAACTGGCAATCCAGTCTGGGGCTACCAGCATCACCTGCGCCAAGTCCCTCCTCGCCTTGCCCGTAGGTCAAGGGCAATGGAGGAGAGGCACGGAGGGGCCCGGGGTCCGTGGCCCCGATGGCATCCCCTGCAGCAGGCCTTGCTGAGGGGGTGGGCAAAAAACAGTCTCGGCCTCGTATTCTCCCCGGAGGGAAGAGGGAGAAGATCCTGTGCTACCTCCGGCAGGGGAACCACTCATGAGGCGCAGCCTATGCCCGGCTTAGGGCAGCAGCCAGGAAATTGGGGCTCCTGCCATCAAATAGCTGGGAACCCTCGACTGCGCAAAAACCCAATGCGGAGAACCTTGGCACCGAGGCAAGGGGATCGACCAAACCTGGCGGGGTAGGTAGCATGGTGGGTGGTGTTGTCCTACTTGGACTTAGACCACTAGACCCGTACAAGTGGGCGGCGGTGCAAGCTAGCGGACCGCCTGGTGGTCCATGAGCAGGAGGACAGGGACTGTGAGAGGACCAGAGAGCACTCTGTATTCCCCTAGATGGGCACCCCACCCATCCGAGAAGCATTGGTTGGAGAAGACCGCCGACTCAGGGTGAATGAAAAGGATGTTCTCCTGCCGAAGTTGGAATGGTCCAAAGAGAGTGTTCTCTTAACTCCTGGGCTGTAGTCACGAACTGGTCCAAAGGACGCAGTGCTGTGACCTCTGGCTGGCCCCTCCCATTAGGGGAAGGCCGCCCTGAGGCCCAGGAGGTGCAGGAGGTCCTGGCAGGACATAATTACCCGGCCAACCCGACTGGGTAAGGGAGGAAGAACCTCAGCCCTGTCTGCCCGGAGCCGAGCTCAGACTCAAGAGTCGAGCTTAGTCCTGAAGAAGCCTCACTGCTAAGGCACGAGTTCCCACTTGGCTCCTGTAACGGGAGACCAGTCTGCCTTCCGGGTGGGGTTATGTCCGGACCCTTCAGTGCCGCAGAGACTGCTGAGCAAAAGAAGGGCCTGGCTAGGAACTTGTAAGGAGATCCCCGCTAGAAGGGAGGCCTCCCAAGCAGGCGGAGCGAGGGTAGGTACATCCTGGAGGCCAGAGCAGCCACCACGCCACGTTCTGAGGATGGAATATCTGAAGTAGAGAGACCATCCAGGCGTGCGGGAGAATGGGCGCGAGCTCCCGTCCGTTTGAGGCCAGGAATACCTGGACACGAACCCAGGGTTTGGGGGGGGGGTCCGCAGCCTTCCTGATCACCTCTAACTAGAGGGCCAGGCATGTCAGTACGACTGACACAGAGGCAGTGGACCCAAGATTCCCATGGGGCAACGGCTCAAAAGGGGAAACCGCTCGCAACCTGAGACAGGATCTACCCTTAAATACCTCCAGGACGAGGTGCTGAGCCATCCCCCCCATGGGGAAACCCGGGCTGGGACGACGGGGCCGGGGCAGTGACTCTTGGCCTGTCACTGAGCAGGCTTGGAGGGGGAAGGAGCCGAGGGGGCTCTCGGTTTCCTGCCTCCCTGCTTCCTTTTGGAGGAAGACGCTGGACTGGCAACAGGCGGCCCAGCGCATGCCTGCAGGCACTGCTGGGCGGTTGAGCCGCAGGGCTCAGGGGGCAAAGGGGCTTATGCAAAGGCTGATGGCTGCCCTTGACCCTCCGGGTGAGAGTGACCGAGTCGAGTGGCATCGGACTTCTCGGGCCCTTTGATATGTCCCTCCACTCCAGGGCCGGAAAGGTCAGTCCCCAAGAAGGGGATGTCCGCCAACTCGTGCTGGGTTTCCAAGGAAAAGGAGGATAACCTCAGCTATGCCCTGCGGCATGGCCACTGCAGCCGCCACCTATCTGGCACAGGAGTCACCCAGATCCAGAGCCGTCTGGAGCTGTTGTATTGCCACCGCCCTACCCTGGTCCCGTACCCGCCGGACCGTGTTCCGCAGTTCAGCCGGGAGATGAGGTAGAACCTCGTCCAGGGTGCCCAGAGAAGCGTGGGAACAGTGTGCCATAAGGCCGCCGAGCTGGCCTGGCGGAGGCCTAGGGAGGGCCTTAGCATAAACCTGGCGGCGTAGTCCATCCTTTTGGGCGCTTTGTCAGGGGTCTATCCACATCCCAGCGTTTCCAAGACATTAGAAAACGTTGTCGGTGACTACCCCTTCAGCCGAGGGGTGCTCCGAGAAACCGGGCAGAGAACCGACAGGGACAGGGTACCTCCGAGCCACCCTGGCCGAAGGCGCAGGGCAGGAAGTAGGCCGCCACCATAGCTCCAAGGCTGGGCCCACGATAGCCTCAGCCACTGGGAAGGCCTCCGAGGGAGAACCCCCTCGGTCTAGAATCTCCGTAAGGGGGTAAGGTGCCCGTTTGGAGACGGGCTCGAGCTGCATCCCAGTAAATTCTGAAATGAGCTGAAGCAGAGCCCCCTCAAAGATGATGGGCTGTCGTCTACAGAATGTTTCTGGGAAGACCCCGGGTCCTCCCTGCTAGGAAACATAGCAGAGCCGGCTTCAGGCTCCGAAAGGGTCTGCAAAAAACTGCCGCAGGCCCAAGGCACTCTTCGTCCACCGGGGGCGGGCACGAGTAAGGGGACCGAGTGACCTGAAGAACAGGTCATGGCCTGGCCTGTACCCCGAAGGCGGAGGGCAGCGAGGGTCGGTCGAGGAACCGGCCCTGGAGAGGGCTCCTCGACTGATTCGAACGGCTGCCGACCGAGCGGCGGCTGCTTGCTATCCAGAGAATGAATCAGGGTCAATTGATACGATGACAACAACTGCTGTCACCACATAAGTTCCTCGTAACAACAACGCCAACGGCATCGAAACCACTCCTCATCCAAGGAGGGAGACGAGGAAGAACGGCAAAGCCACTTAACTCGGTGCCCCGACCGAGAACGCTGAGATCGGCGTGAGCGGCTAGACCGAGAGGTTGACTGAGACCCAAATCCTTGGGGGGACCGAGGGCAGGCCTGGGAAGGAGCGGGACGCACCCGCTCCTCCCTCGGCTCGGAAGAAAGGACCGAGTGCTGTCAACCCGAAGGGACAGACAGAACCTCAGCCTCCGCCGGGGGCGGAGGGATGGCAGCACCAGAAGACCACCCAAAAGACGGGTCAAGAGACTCGACAATGTCGACAGGGGACCTGGCCGGCTGACCTGACGGGGACACTGTGAGGCCAGTGGCCGAGGCCGCATCCTCGACCAAAGTCGAGCGTCGGCCGATGAGGGAGTGGGAGAGTTCCCGCTCCTGCCGAAGAGACCCCGCCTGCAGCCCTTTAGACTTAGGCCGGGCGGCAGGGCTCCAGGGTCCCTCTCCCTTGGAGGAGAGGGAATGACGAAGCTCCTTGAACGAAGCTGCATGAGTTGAACCCAGGAGAGTGGAATAAAGCGCAGCTTGGGGAGCCGCCCTCCTGCAAGATCAAACTGCTGAGAAACAGTCAAGCGGACACCCGCCGGTCCGAGGGAATCTCCGGAGCAGAAAAAAACTACAGGATGTCCGAGCCCCGAACGGGCCGCACGGTCCTCCAGACAGCTGACCAAAAGGGCAGAACAGAAATTGCAGCCTGAGGATCGTTATCCAAGTCCAGGCAATAAATGCACATGGAATGTGAGTCTCTCCTGGAGGAACTAACCGTGCGCCTCTCGGGGCCGGAAAAGGACTGAGCCATCGCCGTAGCGAAGAAGAAAAGATCGAAGTTTCAGAAAAGACACTTCCAATGATTTCAAAGACCGAAATTTTCAGGAACCAGTCTAAAACGCAGTGCGCTAAGGAGGGAACCCGAGCTTCCAAGCGGTAAGGAAGATCTGGCGTCATGGGGCGGAGCAGAGAGTTTTACCACCCGGGTGGGTGGAAGGAGCCAGCAAGACCTTCCGGCAAGATTTAAAGCGGCAAGGGATCTGCCAATAAGTGTGGATGAACAACATATCCATGTCTCTAGAACTAGGGATTACACTTTCCATTCTGAAGCTAATGCCTCATATAGTAGGCTGCACTATTGGCTTCTGTCCCCCTGCCCTGTTACATAGTGCCCTTGAAGTTGCTATTCTCCCTCGCGTGATTTCTGACCATGCCCCTGTACAGTTACTGCTGCAATGGGGTTCTCTCCCCCCTACTCGCTGCTGGAGGCTTGACCCTCTCCTTATGAAGGACCCAGACTTTATTCCATGGGCAAGGAATGAGGTGTCACTTTTCCTGGCTCACAACCCCTCCTCGGACACCTCCGCCGGGAACACGTGGGAGGCCTCCAAGGCCACCATGAGGGGCAATATTATGGGGTATGCGGCAGCCAAGCGTAGAGAACGGGAACAGCACCTCCTGAACCTGAAGATGCAGCTGGCTTCTGCAGAAGCTGCATTTAAGGCCATGCCCTCTCTCCATCCCCCCTCCCCACCCCCCGTTGGGAGATCAATTCTTGGCCTTCACCTTGAGATTAATCAACTCTTTAACAGGAAAGCGGAGGTGGCTATCCTCCGACTCCGGCATACCTTTTTGGGAGGTGGGAGATAAGAGTGGGAAAGTGTTGGCCCACCAACTTGGGTGACAACAATCCAGCCGGCTCATTCCTGGCCTAAAGAATGTCCAGGGAGACCTGGATACCAGCCCCCAAGGCATAAACCAGATAATGGCAGCCTTCTATGAGAGACTATATACCACCACACACTTGATACCTGCTTTATGCACTCACCCTTTCCTACAAATCCTGCACCTTCCCACTCTTTCTCCACAACAATCTCTTTTGGATGCCCCATCACCAAAGATGAAGTGGACATAGCTATTAAGAGCCTTCATATAGGCAAATCACCGGGGAGTGATGGATACCCTGTGGATTTCTATCAGGTCCTAGCTCCTGTAATCACTTCAATACTCACAGAGGTCTTTCAGGAAGTTAAACCCAGGGAATCATTCCCCCCTCCCTTAGGGAAGCAACTATTGTGGTCATCTCCAAGAAAGGTAAGGACCCCATGAGTCCTAGCACCTACCGCCTGATTTCCCTTATTAATCTGGACAGTAAAATATATGCCAAGACACTCGCCACAAGATTGAGTCCCCTGTTGACACACCTTATCCACCCATCCCAGGTGGGATTTGTTCTCAGTCGCCACAGCACAGACCATCTTAGGACAGTTATCAATCTTATGCACTCAGTCCGCTATCTGGTCACTCCAGCAGTAACCATGGCAGTTGACTTTGAGAAAACCTTTGACTCGCTGGAATGGGACTACCTTTACCTGGTCCTATCCCACCTGGGGGTGGGTGTAGGGTTTAAAACTAAGATGCTGGCTATTTATAACAAACCTATGGATCAAGTGGCCACCAATACCATGGTCTCTCCAAAGTTTCCACTTGCCCGGGGTACTAGACAAGGCTGTCCCTCTTCATTCTGGCAGTGGAAAAGCTTGTGGTTGCCATACGGCAACACACGGATATCCAAGGAATCAAAGTAGGAGACACAGATTATTCCACTCTTATGTACACCGACGACTTACTCCTCCCCCTGACAGATGGCCCTGTCTCAGTTCCACCTGTGCTGTCACTGCTGGACGCCTTTGCCGCCTATTCAGGCCTGAAGCTTAAATCAGAACAAAACTGAACTGCTCCCCCTCAATGACCACTGCTCCCGACATATAGCTAGGACCCATAGCCTCCTCTGGGTCCCCATGGGAATCACTTATCTGGGCGTCAAGCTCACCCCTGGATTAGAGAATCTATGGACTGCTAACATACGCCCACTGCTGACGGCCACCAAGACCAAATTTGACAGAAGGAAGCTGCTAAACCTTACCCCTGCAGGTAAGCTAGCAGCTATAAACATGGTAACCGTGCCCAAGTTTCTCTACCTGTTGGCCCACATACCCATCTACCTCCCCAAACAATGGTTTAACCTACAGACAATCTGATAGGGGACATCCTGTGAGAGGGTTCTAAACCTGGGTTTAGCCACTCCAAACTGTGATCGCACTGGGCACTCGGAAGGTGGAACCTCCCTTGGTTGGAGGGGTAAAAATGGGCCTTCCAGGTAGCACAAACTGTACAATGGCTCAGGCCTGACTCTGTCCTTAACACACAGTGGGTCAAGATTGAATGGGACATGACTAAAACCGTCTGCCCCTCCTCCCTTCTCTACCCCCCTTGAAGAGCACAGCCTTTCCCACTCCTCTCCCTCTCTTAAGACCGCACCATCTCCCACCATAGCCACATCTTGGAAACTTTGGTACTATGTGCACGATAGATTATCTATGGATCCCCTTCCCCTGTTTATGGTGCCTCTCTGGCAGAACCCATCTATCACCATTGACCAAATGAGAGTGCTTTGGGAATCTTGCCTAGTGAAGGGCATTCATAAGGTGGGGGATGTATGTGAGCCAGATCTCTGTAGCATTGCCACTTTGAAGCCCTGCAGGAGAAATGGGACCTCCCTAGCAAGGACTTCTGGAGGTACCTCCAGATCCGTGCTGCTCTTAAACCCCTCCTGGGTGCCCACAAAAGGCACACTAACCCACCGGCCCTACAAACCTGGATTCAACACCCAAAGGTACTAGTGGGCAAAATCTATGCCCACCTTAGGGACTCCTTACCCTCCCAATCTGGGGAATGCAAGCTGAAATGGGAAAAAATGCTTCAGTGCACCATTTCTAACACGTTATGGAACCAAGCATGAAAGGACACTCATAAATGGTACCAGGATGCCAGGTCACTATTAATAGAGAATAAAATTTCCCATTCCTGGTATAAAACCCCGGTTATCCTGTATAAAGCTAAACTTCTTGACTCTGAATGCTGCTGGCAATGCCAGGCAAGGGGAGGCGATTTGGCCCACACCTCTGGTCCTGCCCCAAGGTGCAAGCATTCTGGATGCAAACCTGCACCCTGGCAACACAGGTACTACATAAACAAATCCCGAAGGTGCCCCTGTGCTTTCTCCTTGGGATCGGAGCAGTACTCCCACAACTGACCCAGCAAGAATACAGGTGGTTAGTCTTACTGGCCCTCCAAGCAAAAAGGGCTGCGGTGTGCAAATGGCATGCAACTACCACACCTACTCTCTTCGAGGTGGAGGCCTCGCTGGTTGCTCTAGCAAAAATTGATAGGATGTCACACCTGCACTCCAACCAGATCAAATTCCAGTTGTGCTGGGCCCCATACCTGAGGTATGCTAATTCACCAGTGAGGGTGAGTTGAGTACCCATTGGCCTGGCTGGATTCAGCTGTGGTCTCCTTGCTTAAGTGTGTTGCATTGTCAGTGTTGGTCAGATTCATGATCTCTATGGTGCCCCCTACCCCCTGACCTGTGATATCAGGAGACAGCAGGCCGAACTTATCTAAAGAGCACTGTCCAGGAAGGTTTCAGTTTTGCAAAATACTGGTAAGGCAGTTTACTGTTTAGACATATATTATCTATCAGTCTGGTGTTAATGAATAAGATAACTACTTGACTTTGTGACTATGCTCCTATAGATATCAGAATACTGGCACATAGATTCCTTGTGTATACCTCTTTCTGTTTTAGAGGATGCACCCCTGGGTCCTGTGTGAATACTATCGATTTGGCTCCTGGGACATGTTTAGACCTTGAATCACAGTAGAGATAATGTGTACCTGGATTCCTGACCCCTTGCCACCATGTCACTAGAGTCGCAACATGGGTGAGTAGCCTAACTTTTCTTTTCTTCTTGAAGATCATAGGAATAGCACCGGTTCTGTCACTGCTTCTTACGCTCTAGAGACCCTCCTCTTCTTTGAGGGTCGGGGCTCATGATGAGGACTATAGCAGGACATTATCAGCAAGTACTAAGTGATGTAACTGGTTAGTTAAGTTTATACTAGATGTGAGACTCCAGACAGACATACCTACTACAAGGCCCTGGTCTATACCCTATATACAATAACTATGTATTTTGCTGTTACTTATGTTTCCCCATTCCACCCCTGATTTCCCTACCCTCCCACCCTTCCTAATCCATACCCCCCTTTTTTTTTACTGTATCAGTTATGTACCTGACCATACTGCTTGAATGATGTTATCTTATGAAAATAAAACATTTTACAACCAAAAATAAACAAAAAAAACAAAGTAAAGTCTCAGCTGCACACCCTGGGATGGAACTTAATTTTTCTTTATCCGGCGAAGCTGCAAGTGGGAAGGCTGGGGAAAACATCAAAACAGATAGCTACACTGTTAAATGCACCATGTTTGGAACTCAGCATTCTCCGTTTCCTAGTTTTTCCTCACAGTGCTAACAGTTTAGCATGGAACGTTTCTTAGGATGTAAATTCAGTTGTCATTGCATAGTAAGTCTTCTATAAAGTGTCAGTTTCTACCAAGCATTAATTCTAATGGCTAACTATTCTAAGTGTAACCCCTAGGTGCTGCTATCTCAAGGGCTACTACCCCTGCCTGCTTGGCTAGCAGCAGGTTAAGGAGCCTGAGTTCTGAAACGGGTGCCTCCACACAGAGGTCAGGGTTGGTAGTGGTCAAGCTAACCTGGGCACAGCCCTCCAGGACACTGTAACCCTCCTCTTTCCCCTCTAGTGGCCTGAACACTGTACAATAATCACTTTCACAACACCCCTGGTACACCACACAAGTATCCACACTGTCTGCACTTACCACCAGGGCTGGTTCCTCTGGCTCGACCATGGGGACCCCCTGTAAAACAAGGTTAAGCACAGCAAACAGCAACAGTACAGTACTTTGAGCACAAATTGGAACCACAGTCAGATTACATGCAGAAAAAGTTAGATCCGATTTATTCAGGGGACTTGAACAAGGGAGTGGCAAAATCAGGTTAAATAGCTTAAAGGTTATATCAATCAAGCAGTTATGCATGTGCTTTGAGTCCCCCCACACAGTCCACATCTGGGTACCCAGGTACAGAAGAGATGAGCTAGCCAGGACAGTTGCCCGGGGTTGCAGCTGGTTGGGGCCCTGTGATGGAAAACACAACATGCACAGTACACAATATTTGTAGTCTGGAGCCAGAGGGCTCAGTTTGTAAAAGAAACGAAACAAGACGACAATCAGATGACACACTCAGCTTTAGCTGCTGTTGAAGGGAGCTACTCTGGTATTTACTCACGATTCCAAAGACTGGACACAGGCTGGACGAAAATCGAGACTGCATGTGGCTGATCTGGAATGCCAGGAGAAGCAGGGCCCATACAAGTCGCAGAGGCGTCGTTCCTGTTCAAGCGTGGAGCAGGGGGCTGATCCCCAGTCTCTCGTCAATGGCTTCTCTGTGCAGCGGGTAGTGTGGCTGGGCCAGTCTGGCAAAGCCCAGACTGCATGGAGACAAGTTCGGAAGCAGTATGTTTTGGTTGGATACAGCTTCCAGCAAGCAGAACACAGTTCACACAGTGGGGAACTAACTCACAACCCACTAGCAGCTTATAGGACATTTACATGTATGGGAATTCTACTGTACCAGGCAAAGCGCTCCCCGGGCACAATCGCAAAGTCTCTGCACACACCGGGAGCTTAGGGGTAGCTGGAACTCCTGACAGGTCAATCACATTTAGCAAAAATATTCGGTCTTCTTCAGGTCGAGCCCACCCCACTTCAGTAGCTTACTTTAGTCACACAAACTTGGATTTAGTCCAAAATAATTCTCTTCTCTCCCTCTCAGGAGCAGCACACCGGCATGCAGGCCAAAAACTTAGCCTTTTCAGAGTTCTCCCATGCAAATCCACTCAGGATAGCTGCTCAGAAACACTTCAGCTCCTTCTTGCTCAGCTTCCAGCTTAGTTCTAACTGAAAACTGCAAGCAGCCCGGGACTTCCCCAGGATCCAAAAGATTTGGTTGGCTAATTTGGCTGTCAGTGAAAGCAAGAGCTCCCCCTTCAGTTGCAAAAAAGGCACAAAAAAAACCCTCCAAACTAAAGTTCCTATAGATTTTGAATTCAGACAGCTCCTGTAGTCCGGCTACATTTTAGGTCCCACCAGTATTGTTTGGTCCAATTTGCAGTCCAGGACCAATATAGTGGAGACAAACAAAACAGTCCTTGCTACAAAGAAAGCAGGTTAGACAAACTACATTATCATTATTGGAGGCAGTATGGCGCAGTGGTTTAAGGCTCTGAGCTGCAAATCTGATGACATCCAGCAGACCAGACCTGGGTTTGAATCCCACAGCTCCCACTTGCATACTGTGTGACCCTGAGCAAGTCACTTAAGTTCCCTGTGCTCCCAGGTTGCTCCTGTAAAAAAGCTTTCAGCTTAGTGTGTCTCACCTGGTTAAACAACTAAAAAAAAAAACAATTATCACTCTAAATGATCTTCAGTAAATAGTTACATCTTTCAACAGAGCTCCCTCTCAGATTACTTAAACTGCAATTAGGGAGCTCTTAAAGAGACAGTACACAGAGGCTATACAAGCTCGGGTAATCATATTTAAACTGCTAAAATGCAGGACACCAGCCTGGCAGTGAGCATTTAGGCGAGCTCAAGGAAGACTTTTTGGGGACCCCTGTTTGAAAGGGGGTTACATAAGAATATTTTTCCTTTATGGTTTGATGTCACATTTATAAATTCTCTACTCAGTGTCTGGTTCTAAGGTACATGAGTGAGCTCCCGCGTGGTGATTTGCAAAAATACAGACTATTTAAAAGACATTTTATGCAGACTATCTTATTTGGCAGACAGTAACGTACAATATGTGCAGGTTTGCACATCAGCCATTTTCGGACACTTCAACCCCTGTTGTCCGTGGCCATGCTGCAAAGGCTTCATTTCTGGACTAGCCATTAAAGGCTTAACTCTGAACAAATTCAGTAGGACTCCCTCAGTGTTGTAACAAACACAAAAGAATGATTTGCAGTATGTTATTACAGGAGGTTGAAATGCATCTTGTATTTAGAACCATGATTAATGTTATTGTACTTGGTCCACAGAAAATTACTACGAAAAAATGTATTTAAAACAAAACAACAACAAAAAAAAGGCTGTCACCAACTTGACTCTGGAATATGAAAGTATATTTTGAATGCTCCCTGTCCCAGGGTATACCGTACAGCAGGAATACCTTATATTTTTGTTTTTTTATGTACCCTGTATATATTATTGAACTTTTACAATTTTATCTGTGTGCAGATGTGCCTCAAGCTATTATGAAAATTCTGCATAGTCATCTTTAAAAAAAACGAGGTAAAAACTGGTCCATTGGTGCTATGGCAGGGCCACTGCTTGTAATGCCGGAAACCTGGGTTTAGTCCCCAGCCATGGTCATCTGGGGTCATCCCTGGAGAGCTGCTGTCCCAGGGGATGATCCCTACCTCTGGGACAGTGGGTAATGAGTCCCACTGCTATACTGCCTCTGGATGACCACAAGAGGAGGTGCAGTTGAGACCATTCTGGAAGGGGGAGGATAGCACAGTAGTCGACGCACACATGTACGCTGTGTGGGCGCACCTCATGATGTCCATGTGTCAGGGGTCCTCCAGGGGATGGGGACGAACACTACAGAAAAACCCTAGACTACACAAAATGGCAGCTTCACTGCAGTGCTCGCAGTCCTCATACCCACTGACTCAAGCTCTTCTCCAGACAACTGGCTGAAGTATATACATACAGGGTCTGGTCCTAACCCCACTGTGGGGGGGGGGGGTAAGCCAAGGGGGTTCTATGGCGGAGATAGTTCTTCTGAGAAATGGTAGGGTAATGTGACTGGCATACCCACTACTGCTCAATGCTTCGATGTCAGCTGAAGGGACTCTGGGATTTGTGATAACAGAAGGTGTCAGGCTAGAGCTAAGCAAAACTAGCCCGCTACAACCTACTATACTGCAGTAAACAGTAAGTAAACCAAAATGTTTTTGCACACAAAGTGCACAATGGGACCAGACCTACATGCACAAGGCTGGATGCCATTATTGATGTGGTGCTCTCCAACCTGGAAATGATGGCCAGAGTATGGGCTGGGGAACCCTCATGGTCCAGTCCATAACACCATATGTTTCAAATGGCCCTGGGTATCAGTGCACCCTCATCAAAGGCTGAGGTCCTGGATTTCAGATGTGCATACTTTGACTAGATGAGGAAGTTAGTCAGCGATAAGTTAGCTGGTGTGGACAAGTTCAGGTGGAGGAAGGAGAGGTGGGAAGTAAGATAAGGAGACATTCTTGAGGTAACTACTGTAAGTCATGCTTGAGAACAATAATTATGAGTAACAGGTGCAAGAGTTCAATCTGGTTCTACAAGATGGTCCAAGAGACATTGAGAGTGAGTCTAAACAAGGGGACATGAGTGGGGGATTAAAAAGGATGCGAGAAAGTATTATTTTGCAGAGAGGATGACTAAGCCATGGAACAGCCTACCAGCGAAGGTGGTAGGCATAAAAATCACTAATGGATTCAAGCACAGCTGAGACACAAGGGATTAATAGTTGCTTGGGGGGTGGCAGGAGGACAGGAAGCCAAGGGCATGGCAAGAGCAAAAACCCTATCTAGACAATAGGTCTCAGTTTAGTATAGGGTGAGAAGGGCAGACTGGATGGATTGTCTTTTTCTAATGACAGAGTCTATATTTCTATGTATTTTTAGACCTCACAATTCCATGATGGCCACCTGGGCTCGGCAGCAGACTTGGGGAGATGAGAGTGGATAGGACAAGGCTAAGGAATGCTGTTGAATACAGTACTAGTTAGGCCTGGGAGGGAGGTGGCTGGGATCTGATGCCACAGTGGCCTCTGTGGTGGGCCAGGGATCCTACATCCTAATAATGGGTGGTGCCTATGCCCAGCATGTACTGTGTTGACTGAGGTCGACAGAGGCTCTGCCTAAGATCAGGAGAGGTGGGAGGGAGAAACACAGAGGAAAAACCATTTTGCTGCCACCGTGATGATGGATGGTGGCTGCCTTAGACTTTACACCATGCATCCCCTAGCAGTAGGAGCTGGGAGATGGCAGCCATGATGACAGCTGGTGGCTGGATCATCTACTATGCAGTGTGGTCCACAGTGTCACGAGCTGAGGGATAGCAGACACTGGGAATACAGGCAGTTCCCCTGGAAGTATGCCACCTGGCCAGAGTACTGGGTGGAGGGAGGGAGTATGGTTAGTGAGTGAGTGGCTGGGTGCCTAGGGGGCAGAAGCACTGACACATCTGCCTTCCACATCTATGTGATTTAAAAAAAGTTTCTTCAAAGCTTACCCAAGTTGTATTGAAAAAAAAAAAAACTCTGTCCTTAGGCAAGTCATACTTCAGATAACTTCATAATGCTACACAATCTTGTATACCCCATCAAGCTAATATTTATAAAAATTATTGTAACAAGCAGCTAAATATTAAATAAATCTATTTCAGAACCCGAAAGCATAACCTGTAGGCCTTACCTCAATAATGATGTCTTCGCTGGAGACCATCTCGCTATCCGTAC
Source organism: Neoceratodus forsteri (assembly GCA_016271365.2). Lineage (NCBI taxonomy): Eukaryota > Metazoa > Chordata > Ceratodontiformes > Ceratodontidae > Neoceratodus > Neoceratodus forsteri. The sequence goes on from CM057455.1 coordinate 1,559,274,428, forward strand.
TCTCAAATGGAATGTCATATGACACAGTGTACTTCAGGAAACCTCCATAAGCAGTTAACTGGCGTTACAAAAGAACAAGAGAATGTCAAAACAAGAAGCTTTTAGCTGAATGTTTTGTGAGGGCACAGTTTAGGCCTCAACCCTTCCCCCATCACCCCACCCACCCCTGGAAATAGTTTCTTTATACCTGAGGTTCTGACATCATTTCCTCAAGAGTGCAAGGTATATCACTGTCATATCCTCTCTAGCACACTGCACTGACAATATAAGCATACACATTGTATAATATATATATTTCTATATAACCAATCACACACGCGCGTGCACACACACACACACACACACACACACACAAAAACAAAAACAAAAAAAAAAGTAGATAAACATGTGGGGAGTAGTGCAATGCAGTGGCTGTGGGGTGGCAGTCTTCTGGGAGTCCTTCTGGAGGCTGAGATTCTGCCCTATTTGCAGACAACTCTCTGCCCTGAGGGAGGAAGTTGCCAGTCTTCAGGCCGCACTGGACAGTAGTAAGGAAACCTTCCCCCAGGCCACACTGGACAGTAGGAAGGGAACCTCCCCCATCCAGGGAGCACTAGCGCCACCACCACTACCTCAGAGGTTGCGAAGAAAGCACAGCAGTTGGACCACAGTGGGCCAGGGAGGGTGAGGATGGTGAACAGAGGCACACCCAGTCAATTGTTCCACTCCACAATCCATACACCATTCTGGGGAGCATAGCTCCCCTATGGATGCACCCAGAGAAGACTGATGACAACTGTCACAAGGAGGCCCACAGGAAGGAGGCAGAGGACACCACAGGAAAGGAAGCAGCTCCTGTGGAGGACTCAATTATTAGGGTATAGAACTGGGGAGCTGGGAAAACTGAAGTAAGGTGCCTGCCTGGTGCCACGGCTTGAGGGACAGGAAGCGCATCCTCAGGATCACGAGAACAGCTGCAAGGGAGTCTGAGCTGGACGTAATTGTCCACCTAGGGACAAATGACTTGGCTCATCATGAGATTAGAGCAGTGCAGAAGGACACTGCAGAGTTGGGGAGGGGCCTAAGACAAGTAGCACACACAGTATCCTTCTCAGAGGTGCTGCCTGTCAAAGGCATGGGGGAGGCGAGGGTAGTTAGCACCATGCAGTTTAATGAATGGTTGAAAAATGTGCGGAGCACAGGGTTTAGCTTCATTGGGGACTGGAGGACACCAGCCTATACTGGCAGGATGGTCTGCATCTGTCCAGGAAGGGAACAAGTCTTTTGAGCAATCGGTTTAAATGCTTCATTGGCAAGCTTTTAAACTAGTCAAAGGGGAGGCACTGACAAGCAGCAGGAAAATCCCAGCCTCTCCCTACAAAACAGGGTACTAAATGAGAAAAAGACCGAGGTAGAACGGTCAGTGGGGGATGCTGCAACAGAAGGTAAAGCCATCAAAAAATGGAGAGCAATGAGTACCAATGCCCGTAGTCTGGGTAACAAGCTTCCTGAATTAGTGGCCTTGATGGAGGAGGAACATCTGGATATCGTGGCAGTCACAGAAACATGGTACACACAAAACCATGACTGGGACGTAAACATACCAGGATACACTATCTACAGGAGGGACAGGGAGGGTAAAAGAGGAGGAGGAGTAGCTCTTTACATAAGGGAAGGAATAAAAGCAACAGAACAAAAGGGTAAACAGGGAGGAGAAGAAGCACTGTGGGTAAATTTGGAGACGGGCAATGGCACCACAATCCGCACAGGGGTTGTATACAGACCCCCTTCTCAGGGGGAGGAAATGGACAAGGAAATGATAGAAAGTATACTTAGAGTGGCAGAAAAAGGGGAGATATTGCTGATGGGTGATCTGAATATGTCAGATGTTAACTGGAGTGCAGTTGCAGCTGCCACTTCGAAGAGTGCAGTTATTCTAGATGCCCTACAGGGGGCATGCCTTAGACAACTAGTACTGGAGCCCTCCCGAGAGGGAGCAATATTAGACTTGATTCTCTCAAACGGAGATGGAGAGAGGATCACAGATGTAGAAGTGGGTAGCCATCTGGGAACTAGCGACCATCGAACAGTATGGTTCACAATAAACACAGCAATAGAGTCAAGCCATACAAAGACAAAAGTACTGGACTTTAGGAGGGTTGACTTTGCTAAATGGGTGAGTGCCTAAGGAATGCACTAGCAAATGGGCAGGAAGGAGGGTGGAAGAACAATGAGGAATAATAAAACTGCCATCACAGAGGTAACGAGCCTTGTGTGAAGCAAATAAACAAAACAAACGATGTAAGAAACCACTATGGTTCTCAAAGGAAGTGGCAGGAAGGTTCAAGAGAAAAGAAAGCATTCAGGAAGTACAAGGAATCGTAGAAGGAGCAGGACAGAGAACTGTATCAGTTAAAGCAAAAGGAGGCTGGGAAGGAGTCAGAACAGCAAAGGCCCAAACCGAGGAAAAGATAGCCAACTCAGTTAAGAAGGGGATAAAACCTTTTATAGGTACATCAGGGAGCGAAGGAAGACCAAGGGAGGGATAGTGAGGCTTAATAAAGGGGAGGGAGGGAGGGTGGGCAGAGGGAGACTGTGAAAAGGCAGAGATACTAAACAAATATTTTTGCTCAGTATTTACAAATGAAGAGGGGGAGGTACATTAAACAAACAGTAGAAACACTCTGGATACAGAAGTTGATACCAGCCCATTTACAGAAGAAAGGGTTCTGAAAGAACTCTTAAAACTGAAGGTGGACAAAGCAATGGGGCCTGATGGGATTCATCCCAGAATTCTAAAAGAACTAAGGGTAGAACTAGTGACACCACTGACTACCCTTTTTAACAAATCATGGGAGGATGGGGTGGTACCCGAGGACTGGAGGAGGGCAGATGTGATTCCCCTTCACAAAAGTGGGAGCAAGGCAGAAGCAGGAAACTACAGACCTGTTAGTTTAACCTCAGTGATAGGGAAAATGATGGAATCACTCTGAAGGAAAGAATTGTTGAGTATCTAGAGGCCAGAGGGCACAGGACCCTAGGCAGCATGGATTCACAGCGGAAGGTCATGCCAGACTGATCTGATAGATTTCTTTGACTGGGTGACCAAAGTAGTAGATCAGGGAGGGGCTGTGGACATGGCCTACCTAGACTTTTAGCAAAGCATTTGACACCGTCCCACACAAAAGATTAATATACAAGTTAGCTTAGCCTGGGAGGGTCCCAAGATGACAGCCTGGGTAAAGAATTGGCTGGAGAATAGGACACAGAGAGTAATAGTAAATGGAGTCCACCAGAAGAAAGAAGGGTTACTAGTGGGGTACACAGGGTTCAGTATTAGGACCGGTCCTCTTCAACGCCTTTATAGTTTACATTGCAGAAGGACTGAAGGAAAAGTATGTCTCTTTGCAGATGACACAAAGATCTGCAAAAGAGTTGATGCACAGGGTGGGTGGAAAGGATGAAAAGGGACTTGGCAAGGTTAGAGGAATGGTCAAATGTATGGCAGCTTAGATTCAATGCTAAGAAGTGCAAGGTAATGCACCTGGGAAACAAAAACCCAGGGAAGAGTACACAATGGGGGTGAGATACTAACAACAACAAAAATGGAAAGGGACCTGGGGTAGTCATATCAGATGACCTAAAGGTGGGCAAGCAATGTGAGAGGGCAGCAAGGAGGGTTGGGGGATACTGGGATGCATAGGGAGAGGCATCACCAGTAGAAAACAGGAAGTTATTATCCTCTGTACAGACAGCTGGTGAGACCCCATCTAGAGTACTCATGGCAGTTCTGAGACCCAATCTCTGCAAAGACATAGACAGGATGGAAGCTGTCCAGAGGAGGGCAACTAAAATGGTGCAGGGTCTGCACCGTGAAGACATATGAAGAGAGACGAAAGGAGCTTAATATGTATAGCCTCGAGGAAAGGAGGGAGAGGGGGGACATGATAGAAACGCTCAAGCACTCAAGGGAATCAAAGTCCAAGAGGGTAGCATCTTTCAAAAAAGAGGTGGCAAGAACAAGAGGGCACAATTTGAAGATGGGGGGAGCGGCTCAGAGGTAATTTAAGAAAGTATTTTTCACAGAGAGGGTTGTGGATGCATGGAACGGCCTTCCGGAGGAGGTTGTGGAGTCAAAATCAGTGGTGGAATTGAAGCATGCATGGGATAGTCACAAGGCAATTCTAGGGGGTTGGGGTAGAAAGAAGTAGGCTGCTGGTTAACTAGGATCTGCAGCTTATCCAGTAGGTAGGGAAATGGGCAGACTGGGTGGGCCAAGCGGTCCTTATCTGCCGTCAAATTCTATGTTTCTATGAAGAGACAGCAGGAAGAGTGCCTGTAACAACACCTATCCAGGCCACACAAATTATCTTCATGGTGCCTATCCACTTAAGAGCTGCTTTCTACACTCCAAAGCTGTAAAAGTCTGACCAGTCCCAGTTATTTTGCTTGAAAAAACAATAAAAAAAAAAAGGTTACTCATCTGTAACCATAGTTTTAGGAGTGGTATATGGTTGACATCCACATACTGGCAGTTCCACTGGAATAATGTTATTGGCTGGACACCTTTAAGTTAAGCTCCTCCCACCATCGGGGCAGTATATCCACAACTCCATTCAGTGATGTTAGATCTTGCATGCTGGAAGCAGAATCCATGTGCCACTTGCCATGGAAGGCTGCATGGGTTGTGGGGATGTGAACCATATACCACTCCTAGAACTACTGTTACAGGTTAATAACCTATTTTTCTATGGCTCATTTATCCAAACTCTAGCAGACTCCTAGCAGTTCTCCGGGAGGAGAAAGCAAGGCATGCAGCACCCCTACTTGGTGAACAGAAACTGGAGAACCAAAGTCCCAAAACCAGCATCCCAACATGACTCAAGATCAATGCGGTAACAGGAAATGAAGGTGTGTGCTGACTTCCAGGTAGCAGCCTTGCAGATCTCCTGGACTGGGACGACCCTGGAAGCAGCCACTGAGGCAGCAGTATATCTGGTGAAATGAGCCCTTGTAATGAGCCCTAAACCCTATGGGAGGCTCCCTACCAGCCAACCTATAGCAGAGGTCGATGCAGAATGTAATCCACCTGGCAACCAACCACTTTGATTCACTCCACAAAGTAGGACAGTGCCCTCCATAGGTCCAAGAAATGAAGCCTGCTGTCAGCCTCCAAAGATGGGCTGGTGAAATACACCAGAAAGTTAATCAACTGGTTAAAGTGAAACCCAGATATCACCTTCGGGAGGAACTTCCGGTTGTGGCGAAGGACAGCTTTGTCCCTGTGGAAGACCAGGTACAAAGACTCCACCGAAAGTGCCTAGAGCTACCCAGTCCTTCTGGCTGACATAATGGCCAACAAGAAGGCCATGTTCCATGACAGGTGTAACATCTCACACCCTCACACTGGCTCAAAAGGCTTGCCCATCATAGCCAATACCAGCAGTAAATTCCTTAGTAGAAGTGGAACACACACCAGAGAGGACAAGGGATCCAGGCCTTTGAAAAAAGCACCAGACCATCTTTTCCTGGGCCATTGTCAGCTTACCAGCCCACAGCCGGTAAGCAAACATGGGTGCCAGGTGCCCGCAATCCCAGCTGGGAAGGGGACCAGAAGTAGTCCAGGATGCTAACCACAGTGCAAGCAAAGGGATCAAGTCCCTTGCCCTGAGACCAAATGGACAATCTCACCTATTTGAAGGCTTAGCATCTGCAAGCTCTTTCCTGGAGGCCTCCACAACATGGAGAACATCCTTCGAGAAACAAAAGGTTAGGAACATTAGCCATTCAGGAAGCAGACCATGAGGTGCAAGATCTGGTTGCAGGACCATCCCCTGTTGTCTGTTCAGCAGGTCTGGCAGACAGACAGTCTCTGCAGAGGCCTGCTGCTGAAGCTGAGGAGATCTGGGTACCAGAACAAGTTTGGCGCAATAAGGATCATCCTCACCTTGTCCTTCCAGGCCTTAACCACCACTCTGTGGATCGGGGGAAAGGAAAAAAGATGTATATGAAGCCTGGGGTCCAGGGCAGTGTCCCTGACTGTGGGGGGTACAAAACAGCCTCAGTTTGGTGTTCTCCCAGCACAAAAACAGATCCACCAAGGGTGTGCCCTACAGGAAGAAGAACTGGTTCCCCACCTTCTGATGCAGGGACCACTCATGTGATGTCTCTCCAACCCTGCTGAGAGCATCCGCCAGTTGACTGTTCACCCCATGACACAGATTGCCAGGAGGTCTGCACCTAAGCTGTGCACAAGTGTCCAGGTGTGGAATGCCTCCCGACACAGAGGAAGGGAGCGAGTTTTGTCCTGCCTGTTCACGTAGAACATGGTCATAGTGTTGTCTGTCCAGACGTGCACGATCTGACCCCTGACTTTCGGCGCAAATTCCATAGGAGCTAAATGCACTGTAGAGAGCTCCAACAAGTTTATGTGCTGACACGACTCCCTGGGTGGCCAGAACCCATGGGCTCTGTGGTATCCCAGGTGTGCTCCCCACACCATCAGAGACACATCTGTTGTGAGCATGACAGTTGGTTCTTGGCGGACAAATGGGATTCCTTCCTCCAGGTGTTCTGGGACTAGGCAACACTGGGTGGTATCCCACATTGGCCAGGTCATTATGACTGCCTGGTCCAAGTGGCCGAGGCGCTGGGACCACTGATGTCCCAACTTCCATTGGAGGTGGTGCATCAGACAGCAAATCTAACAGATCATTCTGATACAGGATGCCATGCACTCCAGCAGCTTCAGGAAATCCTAGGCACGGCATGAGACACAAACCAGAAATGATTAGGCAAAGCAGGCAAGATCCACTGCCTGGTCCACATGGAGTCTAGTTCTGCCCACTCGACCTAATCAACTGCTTCGGTACCATTTTGGACTTGTCCAGGTTAACCAGTAGGCTCAAATCTTGACAAGTGTGGAGATCCAGATCTCTGAACCTCTCCATGGCCTCTCTGGATGGACCGACTAACAGCCAGTTATCCAGGTAGGGGTACAGTCTCACCTCGAGGCACCGCAGGTGGGCTGCCACCACTGCCATGCACCTGGTTAAGACACTGGGTGCTAAGGAGAGGCCAAAGGGTATGCCCTGGAACTGGTACAGAACCCTTTCCACTCAGAATCAGTGGTGAGACTGAAGGACAGTAATGTGGAAAAAATGCATCCTAGAAGTCTGGGGAACAGAACCTCATGTTCTGCTCCAGTGATGGTAAAATTTGGCTCAGAGTGACCATCCAGAGCTTGAGTTTTCACATGAACTAATTCAGATCATGCAGATCCAGTATGAGGTTGCAGCCTCCCATCCATTGGGACCAAGAAATACCTGGACAAGTAACCTCGACTGGACATGGCGTCTAGAACATAGGCTTTTGCCCCTTCTGCAAGAAGCTGAGGAATGTCCACCTTTAGGGCAGACAGTGTGTCCTGAGACACCCTGGACTCCCAGAGGTGGGTGGATGGATGCCGTAAGGCAAAAGAGCCTCAAAGTCCAAAGGCAATTCTCTGCTCACTATGTCCAACACAGACTTGTCTGTTAAGATAACAGACCAATGTAGCAAGAAGTGAAGTAGCTGGCCTCCAACAGGAGAGCAGGACAGGTGGAGGGACAATGCCTCCCCAACCCATCAATGGGCAGCTTTTGCAGGGGCACTGACAGCTGCTGCCTGATGGGAATCACTACCCTTGCTCCCCCTTTTTAGACCCTGGCTCCCAGACTTCTGCTTGGGGTGCCAGGCCTGGAACTGTGGGGCTGCTGCCATGGAGGCTGTAACTGAAAGGGCTGGTACTGGAAAGCCTGTTTCTTAAGCTCCTTTTATTGGTCCTTCTGGGATGAAGTCACAGAATTCAAGGTTCACTCTGTTTAATATTGACATAAGCATATGCCCATCGAGAATGTCTACCATTCCCTGGTGGGCGAATTAGTCCAAGTTTATAGTTCACTAAAGCTATTTGTTGAGCCTGAATTTGAACACATTGAAGTTGTTTGCTTCAACTATATCTTGAGGGAGTTTGTTCCAGGCCTTAACAGCCCCGACTGTGAAACTATTATCTTTTTTGCAGGTGTTTGCTTTTGGGACTACCAGTTGTCTATTGTGACATCTTAGGTTTGTTTTATGTGTACAAAACTGGAAACCGCACTGTGTTTTTAATTCCACACACTGGAAAATTTTATATAATAGAAGTAAGTCGCACCTTTTTCTTCTGTCCTCCAGGCTCACCAACCCAGTATTGTATAGTCTTTCCAAATAATTTGAATATTTTAGTTTCAGTATCATTTTAGTGGTTCTATATTGTTCCCTTTCCACCAGTTCGACATCATGTTAGATATGGGCTCCAAAAGGGTGACCCAGAGTCCAGGCGATGACAGACGTAAGTTCTGTATAGGGGCATGATAAAAGACGTGCTTCTATTTACAAATATACATTTTATGCAGTTCAATATTCTGCTGGCTGTCTGGGAAATCTTTTTACAGTGATCTGATGCCATCAACCTATTGTTTATAATTATGTCCAAGTCAGGTTCCTTTTCCACGAACTTAAAGATTTTATTTAATCTGTATGTATGTACATACGTAACAAGATGTAACGTGGAACTAGACTTCTTGATGTGAGTAAGATGACCCTCCACCTCAGAGCCGAAGAGGTTGTTGACCAAAAAAGGGTCATCAGAGCGTGTGCTGGGTGTCTTCCATCAAGGTGAACAGGTGCAGCCAGGTCCTGTGATGCTTGAAGACAGCTGTTGCCATGGCAAAAGCACAGGAATTGCCCATGTCAAAGTCTGTCTGGAGCTGGTGTTTAGCCAGTGACTGGGCCTGCTGTTTGAGAAGCTTCACCGCCAACTGTTGTTCTACAGGGAGGCGAGGGAAGACTATGTCAAAAACCCATCAGAGATTGATCACAGTTAGCCATTGCCACAGCATAGCTAGTGCGGCAAAGACCTAGAAATGCTGTAGTGTACACCTTTTTAGTGGTATGGTCAATCTTACGAGACTCATTCTCCAGATGCTTATTTACATCCCATTGGTGTCAGGATTTACGGAACACCAAATACATGACCAACCCTTTGCAGAGGTGTGATCCGAGAACCCCAAAAGGGAACCCATGGGGACCACAAACTTGCAGACCATGTGGGCACAGGGTGCTGGATGCTGCCAAGGTTCCAGGGACAGTCTTAGGTTGGCGCCAGGCACAGGGAAGGCAACCCCAGTGGATTCATCCCAGGCTAAAATGTCCATGAGGGGATATTTAGCCCTCTTTTGGACTGACTCAAGCGGGACCAACATGAACTCAGAGATGAGTCACAGAAGTGCCTTGAAGGATACTGGCCCATGATCAGTGGTAAGCTCCTCAACCGAGCTGTGGTTGAAGAGGGGAGTCTCAGAGGATGACATGGGCTCATGGTCAGAGTCATCTGATGACTCATCAAAAACTGCCCTTGGCTCCTTCTCACCACAGACCGCTAAGAAATCCTCTGTCAGAGTGCCCACCCTCAGTGGTGCCTCTCCTCACCCAAGGATGAGGCGGACAAGGAAGACTGGTGGCATCTCCTCCCAGCAAGCAGGACAGAGAGCATGAATGCCTTACCTGTGACCTCCACCAGTTGACTGGCAGCAATAACTGAATTCCAATGAGTTGCTGTAGACCACCTGCCTGCACACATTCAGCAACACAAGCACAGACACAAGCGCAGACATAAGCACGGAAGACCCAACCTCCAGTGGAAGCATGGACCAGATGGGGACACCTGACCAGACCATGTCCTCCTGGGTGAGGACTGGGAGCTTTGGGGTCTACAAGATCGATGCCTCAACTTTGTCCAACAGCTGGTCGACAGGCTAAAGAAAACTCTTGATAGCTTGCTCCGCTAGAGACTAAGTCGACTGGCTCTATGGGGGAACCAAAGAGCCCTTGACCTGCCCCCCCCCCCCCAGCTGAGGGGTACTCAGCAGCTCTCGAGTAGTTAGGTGAGTCGAGGGACTGGGAGGACCTCGAGCCTTCCCGATCCCATGACTGGCACTGCCAGCGCTTGCTTTTAGAGCCATGGTGGGCAGGGATCTCCCCCAAGGTCTGGAGGGTCAAACACATTTAATGGAATTCTGTGAAAGACCCTCTGATGCTGGTCCCAGGGAAAAGCACTGAGACTGAGGAGGTGCCTGCTGCAGCAGACGCCATTTCCACCTCAAGGACCGCAAGCTGTTCAGCCGACCCAGCTGCTGCTGAGGCCTTTTCTGCTGCCCTTAGGTTAGTCCTTTGGATCCTGCTATGAAGGCTGACCCAGCCACAGCTGGAGCTTGCTATCCTAAAGAGACTCAGAAAGCATGCTTTTACAAAGAACTCACCTGTCTACATCGTGCTGCCTGCTCAGGTAGTACACAACGCATTTTGTGCAGATTGGTGATAATACATCTTTTGTTAGTACTACACACAAATATTTAAACCTAGCTTCCGCTGCTCCATCATCAGTTGGCTGGAATCAAAGAAACCACAGAAATATATTGTAGAAATATCAAAAAATGTTTAAAAATAACATTTGCCTTTGGCACAGGAAAACTAAGCAGGTGACCTGTTCTTCCAGCGGAAAGAAAGATCTGATGTCATGGGGCTGATTCAGGGGCTATACCACCCGGGTGGTAAGAGAAGATTAGTTTAAAGATGTCCCATCTGGACAATAATATCATTTCAATGGAACTGGCAAAGTGTGGGTAAGTGAATCACAGACCTTACATTCTGCCTATTTCTGTGGACAAGGTGCTCCAGCTTAAAGGCAGATTTTGTATGGCCATTTTTAGGCCCAGGCTCATTGTAGTGTTTCTTCTGCCAATACTATCAAACCTTGATAAGGTCATATTGTGGAAGTTACATTTGCACAACTGTGCTTAAAAAGGATAGAACCAGACTTTTTTAAAACAATGATTGAAACGCACACCCTAGGGCTCATAAGATCTGGAAAGTTCCCCCCATGCTTTGTGACACAGGAGGAAACACCAGCTAGATATTCTTATAGGATATGGTTAGCCATTGTTCCACATAAAAATCTAATTGCCCAAAATCTTTAGTTGTGCGCATCACAAACTGCTGTGTGTATTATATAGTGTTGCGTACATTCCAACCAGTTCTGCACAGTTGAAAGGACATAAAATTGTATATTCCTTGTTGACCACACACCCAGCTGCTTACTAACCACCCAGTGCCTAAAGCTGTACCTTTTAACGTGCCAATGTCATTTAAGTTTGATAGAACAGTTCGCACTGGGTGACAATCCTGCCATAACCAGCGCTTCTGTGTCATTCAGCATTATTGAAATGGAAGCACTTGATATAACAGGACTGTCACATGGCACTTATGTTTTCTATGATAGAAATTAAATGTATAAGTTAAAATGGTAAAACTCTAGACACTGGATGGACAGCAAGCAGCTGGGCATGGGGCCAGTGTTGTTTTTACCATAAAGCAATATCAAGTTTTTTTTTTTGTTTTGTTTACTGGGAGGGATGCTTCTGTGACTCCTGTGTAAAAAAGATATTCTGTATAAAGATATGATATGAGCAATCACACACAACTCAGCATGTGTTTCCATCTCAGGGCTGAGATGACAGCAAGGCGCTCTTGAGGTTCCTGTGCTGTCATCTAAACCCCTCAAGAAAAACACAGCCTTGTGGTATACAGTAGCACACAAATTATTCCATATATTTTAGCCAAGAAACTATAACCTTACAAGTAATTACAGCTGAGCAAAACGAGTAGGTGAAAATTCAATATTATAAACACATACGTACAGTAGTAGGAGACTTGTCTGTCCACTGAGTTGGGAACTTGGTAGAATCAGCATACATTTACAATTACAAAGGAGTGCAGCGTCTACCAAGACCCCAAGTCAGGGTGGAGCAACTAGTCTCACTGTACAAGTCTGTGAAAATCTGAGCACCGTACTATGACATATTTCATATATGTACAGTAGTATAGTAATTTAAGGTCGGGGGGGCATTATGTCAATCATGCCCCTTCCCCCAACTTCACAAGCAGGAATAAAAACATGCCATGCAAACGTGTCCTCTGAGCCTTGGGTTCACAACACTGGATTCAACAACAGGTGTTGTTTTCCTCTCTTATCTTGCCCAAACACACTTCTTACACAAATTGGCTTTCATGGAGAAGTGTGTTAAACAAACAATGCCACCTTACATCACAGATTTATTTTACTAACATCCAATTAGGAATGGTCTTAGAGCCACTGATGGGTTGGAATATACCATCCCTCACAGTTTCATTGGCCAACTAGACTTTTCTTATAAAGGGCCAAAATGCTGGAACAATTTGCCCCCCAACCTGCACCCTTTAAAAAGTAACATGCCATCACTGAACGGTTTAAAAAACAAGTTTAAATATGTTCCCTTGTGTTTCAAATTCCCATCTTTCTGATGCTCTCAAAAAAAGTTTTCAGGGTTGTTTTATGACACAAGTACATTCTTAAATATATGGAAGCATTATTAGAATAATGATTTATTCTATTATGCTACATCCAGCTAAGAATATACACTGGATGGCAGCAAGGAAATCAGCTTCCACAACTGCAGCAGCCGGTATCATTCAAGGCGCTTTACCTACATATCTGTCTGTCTTTGGTTACACTGTTTATTTTATGTTAAAGTCCTTGCCATTCTGCGTGAACTTTTGAATTGTTTGAATAGCATTCTTGCAAGTTTTATTTTTTATTGGGATGTTTCAATTATTTTTGTCCTGAGTCAACCACCTCTGAAACTGCAGCTCTGAAAGCAGGCACAACCAAAAGAAGCATGGCAACCCCTATATTTCTTTGTTTCTATATTCATAAGTATATTCTATGTCTAAAGTAAAAGTTTTTTGAAAATGACAGGGGTAGGAAATGGTTTTATGTATAAGAACATACAACTATTTCCCACTTTTTTTTTGGAATATCAGTTGAAGAAAATGTCATAGTATAGTACAGTTACGTAAGAACTTACCGTAACAGCAGATCTTCAAGAACAGCTCTTGCAGCAAGTTACACCATTAGGACTGAAGCCGGCAGGCGCCAGAACCCCACAGACAAATTCTAGCTAGCAGTATCCAGTGGGGGACCGCCCTCCAACGTCGGCCCCTCCCCGATGTCAGGCATCACAAAAGGGGGTGGTCCCCCAGATCCCCAGTTCTCCCTCCGGAGACTCCCGGCCCAAAGGTGACATCTGAAGGGGAGACCGAGGATCCACTTCCAAAGGAAGATTTGTAATAGGCGTCAAAAGACGCAGTAGCCTAGAAACTAGGTCAGAAGACTCAACCTCCAGAGGGGAAGCTGGGAGGGAAACTACCTGCTGCAAGAGCCGTTCTCGAAGATCTACTGTTACAGTAAGTTATTATGTAACTGTACTATCTTACTTTGAGAAACAGCTCTTGCAGCAGGTTACACCATTAGGACCGATTCCCAAGCAGTAAGGGAACAAATTATTATCGGGAGGATGATAGGAGAGATGTCTCAGACTTCAAGACAAAAGTCCCTGAAGGACCGCCAAGCCGAAACCAGCTCTGCGTTTAGAGGCAATATCCAAACTGTAATGCCTGATAAAGGTGTGTACAGTGCTCCAGGTTGCTGCCGCACAGATGGCTGAAGTGGAGATGTTTTTGAGCACAGCGAAGGAGGTAACCACCCTCCTCGTAGAATGACCTTTTACTGGTCCTGGTAAAGTCTTGTTGCACTTCTGGTAGCAGAACATAATGCACTTTTCCAGCCATCAAGAAAGTGACTGTTTGGAAAAAGAAGCACCAGGCATTCTATGTGCATAGGAAACAAAGAGCTGGCCTGACTTATGATGTGCCTTGATTCTGGTCAGGTAATATCTGAGACATCTATGCACATCCAGAGCGTGCAACAGGGCCTCCCCCCTCCTACAGTGATTTGGATAGTAAAGCGGCAGGTCTATATCCTGGTTCAGAGTGACTGATGAGACCACCTTGGGAAGGAACTTAGGATTCGTTCTTAAGGACACTCTGTCCTTGTGAAAAAACAAATGAGGATCCTTGCACATAAGTGCATGAAGCTCAGAAATTCTTCTGGCGGAAGTAACGGCAACTAAAAGAAGTGTCTTCCAAGCGAGGAGATGCAGCTCGCAATCCGTGGCTGGTTCAAAAGGCGGCAGCATAAGCAGCTCTAGAATGAAAGGAAGATCCCAAGGTGGAACCGGGTCTTTGATTGGAGGTCTCAAATGCAGGATGCCATGCAAAAAGGCGCGAGAAGCCTCTAGCTGAGCTAGAAACTGGTGACCTACTGGAGAATGGTATGTCAAAATGGCACATAGGTGCACTTTAATGAAGGAGTAGGCAAGACCCGCCAAACTGTTTAAATAATGTAATAGACTCTGTCTAGTATTTGTGAGTATTTATTTAATTTTGTTAAAAAATCAATTTGTTCATTTTTGTTTTCAACTTGTAATTGTTGAATATTTGTTTTGTTTTTTTGTTTTTTTTATTGATTGATTAGCAATAGGTATTGTTAAAACAATGATGTCATAACAAATTGACTATAAAAATGTACGGATGTCTCAGTCATATGACCCCCTCATGAAGCCTTAGGGAGAAGGCGAAGCACTGGGGTTTTTCATGCCTGTGTAATTAACCAACATTAAACTGTAGAGCAGGTTGGCTCAGTAATAAATCATATAAATGTGAAATCATCATGTTTATTTGTTAAATTTTGTCTCTGGAGTGCAGTGAATAACTTTTGTTCTCATAATTTGGGATTGGCATCCTATCACTGCACCTACCAATTATCAACAGAGTGCTGGGACGTCTTTTGGAATTTGTATGAGTGTGCTACAGGTCTCTGCAGCCGTTGTGGTCTTTTGACTTCGTTGGTAAGATATTGGATCTTTATTCGTTGGTTTATTAATTATACGGGCTTTGGCGACTGAAATTCTGTTGAACTGAAAAGTATTCGTGCAGGATTATACTTCTAAATTGAATATAGGATAATTTCCTAACAGGAGTGCTGCGAGAAGGAGCAGGGATTCGAATGAAGTATGTATTTTTTAAAACCTGAAAATGCCCAACGCAGCATCTACTTCTTCACCTGCAATCAGTTTCAGTCTGGAGACTTCACTCACTTTACAGGACCGCAGAGATTAATTCAAACCATTTTTGACGGGAGTTGACGAGAGAACTGGCAACAATTCAGAGCAATCAGTTACTACTATTGATTTAGAAGTGAACATTAAGAAGGCTTTTCACACCCTTGAGAGACTACTTATTTAAGAACTAAATCTATCGTATAACATCATTACACTTGAAACATGTATAGAGAAGGACACTGTACCCCGGGGTTTGAGAAGTTTAAAAACACCATCTTGTGGCCTTACTGAATTTGAATTTAAGGATGAATGGATTAAATTAGCCCATGACTGTTCAATTGGTTTCATCAAATTAATTATATGAGCGGATACTAATAAATACAATAAAGTAGTGGAACAAGTTGCTAAAGCTAAAGAAAAGTGTTTGTTGCATAAAGATTCATCTGACTTTTCAAGTTTAAATAAAACCCTTCAGAGTAAAATAAGCAAACATGAAAAAGATCTAATTGAACTGAAGCAAAATAAACTAATTAGAGATCAATTAGATTATGAGAAGGGCAATATTTTCAGTTGGCCACAAAATACTGAACAGAGAGAAATATCTTTCAGTAGGGGAAGGCAAAGTAGTAGAAACAGATATGGAGGTAACAGATCTGGGTCATCGAAAAGAAAAAATGTCCAATTTTTAAGGAAGGGACAGTCCGATGCAAATCAAGCAACAAACACCAATATAGCAACAGAAAGAGAAAAACACATAGAGGAGCAAGAGGCAGAGGGAGATGCAAGTGAGAAAACCGGATTACAAGTCATAAATCTTTCCAGTTATGAATTATCTGCAGTGGAACATTCTTTATTAAGTAAAGGTTTGAATTTTTCACCCACCGCAAAGTTTAATGGTTTTGATATACAGTTGAATTTATTTAAATTTTTTCGGAAGATTGACTTACGTTATTTTTTTTTTTAAGTTGAAAGAATTAAAACGTACATCAGATGGCAATATGGGGTACGTAGAAATTATAGAAGAACCGTGTAGGGAAGATTTGGACTTTATTTTGACAGAAATAGAAGAACTGAGCCATGAGAAAGAGAATCGGACCACAGTGGGATAAGAACAAATGGACATTTGTGATGGAAATGACTAATGCATTGTTAGAATTGTGGCAGACTAGCAATGTTGATGTTGACAATGGTGACACCATAACTCAGTTTAATAAAACTAAAAAGGCATTATTTAAAGAAAAATCAGTTTTTTGTCCCACTATTTTTTAACAGTTCTATCTCAGCTTTTGAGAAAACTGTCTTACAACAGGTGAAGGCATTACTGGATGCAGATGGTTCTACCATTGACAACATTACCCTCCTTGAAAGAAAAGCATTGATTTCACTATCTTATAATGATACAATTGTTGTGAAGCTGACCGACGGGGGGGTAATATTGTTATTATGGACAGAAACAAATATGAAACCATGGTATTTAAATTACTTAATGTGTCTATGGATTATTTTCAGTTACCAGGTAATCCAACTTTAAAATTTGAGGTAGAGTTGGGGAAATTACTACGATCAGCAGTGGAAGATGGCTCTATTTCCAATGAAGAATTTAAATATTTATACAATGATTGTCCAATATTGCCTACACTGTATGCATTACCTAAAGTTCATAAGGACCTCAATTACCCACCCGGTAGACTAATTATATCGGGGGTGGGCTCACTTACTGAGAAATTAGGGAACTTTATTGAATTTTTTTTTGCAGAAATGTGTTGGTCAACTTCCATCATATTTAAAAGACACAGATGATACTATTAGAGAATTTGTTAATCATGAATGAAAGAGTAGCTATTTGTGGTTAGCAATAGATATCGAAGCTTTATATACTTCAATTAAGCATGTTGATGGCATGAATGCATGCAGATTCTTCTTAGAAAATAGTGAGCTCTCCCATGTCATGCCAATTAAATTTTAATTAAAAGCATTAGATTTTGTACTAACACACAACGCTTTTAGTTCTAAAGATAAATTTTATTTACAATCTTGTGGAACTGCAATGGGGGCAATAATAGCGCCATCCTATGCACACCTATTTTGGGGAGTTTGGGAACTGAAGACTATTAATAATTTAACCAATAATCCATTTTTTGTTCACATTATTAAATGGAAAAGATACTTGGATGCTTGTCTATGTATCTGAGATGGTACTGAAGAACTGGCTTGTGAATTTGTTAATTGGCTTAATACTAATGATTTAAATCTTAAGTTTACATGTAATTTGAATAGAACACTAATTATTTTTTTGGATTTGACCTTAATAGAAGATTGTGATAAAAAAACTGTGAGGACTAAGGGTTATAGGAAACACACAGCAACAAATTCAGTTGTTAGCTTTAACAGTGCACACCCTGTTAAACTAAGGAATTCAATTCCCTTTAGCCAACTACTGCGTATTAGGAGAAACTGTACAGATGATTCTGATTTTGAGGTTCAAGCTACTGAACTCAAAGAAAGATTTCGTGTTAGGGGTTATAGTGATACATTGCTTACTGAAGCTTATCAACGTGTGAAAACAAAGAAAGAGATTTAATAAATACAGTAAAACAAAAAGAGGTTAATAATGTGACAAGTCCGATTACCTTTTCTACATAGTTCAATCATAAAGCTGGTTTGATAGGCAATGTAATTTGGAAAAACTGGCCAGTCCTACTTGGTGACAATCTAGTAAGAGAGGCAGTAGGTTCCAAACCTCAGATTACTTTCAAAAAAAGCTCCCAGTCTAAAGGACAAAATAGTACATAGTCATTTACCAGTTAGTAAACAAATGATATGGCTACCTCATAAACCAGTCAGAAATTTTGTTTGCCAAAAATGTAATATTTGTAAATATGTAGTTACTGGAAACATATTACATTCATTTAACCAATATGAACACAAAATACATGATTTCATAATGTGTAGTACAACATTTGTCATTTATTTAATTTGGTGTAGTTGTAATTTGGGTTATGTGAGAAGAACTATGCGGTCTTTAAGGGAAAGAATTCATGAACACGTTAGGAGCATTATTAACAAAAAAATGGATAAAGTAATTGGCAGACTTTTTTTGAAAAACATAACTCAGATCTCAGATTCATGAAATGTATGGTAATTGAATGTGTAAAAGGCAATATTAGGGGTGGTGATAGAACCAATTTACTATTAAAAAGAGAAAGTTATTGGATTTATAGACTGAATACTGTCCATCCATATGGATTAAATGAAATGTGGGATTTAAAACCGTATTTGAAATGAAAATTCAATACAGATTACTGTTGATAGGACCTTGCATACTCTGCGCTCTGGTCTGAAGCCTGTGTTTTTGCTTTTTGTTAACTGTTTATTTGGTATTTGGATCATTAATAGTGTTAATCTGGTTTTGATATGAATCTGTGATCCCACAAAAAAATTGTCAGATTTCTCCCGACTTTGTTGAATACACTCATTTGTAGTGATTCTAAAATTATTTAATGTGTGAGATGCAATTTCCTATTCAATTTATACGAATAATGCCATTAGCGCTTCAGAGTTATAGCTTTGTTTGCTACAAAGTGTTGTTTCTTTTTGCATACAGAGTATTTGCAGGTTAGGAAAATATAAACATTGTTAAATTTCCTTTCCTTCCCCTTTTTTTCTTTTGCCTCTCTCCCCCCTCCCCTTCCACCTTCCCTTTGTTTATTTTTACATTGGTCACATATAAAATAAAAGAAAGTTGTGACCTTGTATGAAATTTTTGTAGTTGAACACATTGAAGGAAGCATTGTTGCTGGTTGAAATTTATTTTCACCTCTTCCCTTAATGAATATTGTGGAATTGCACCTCAACACATTTTTTTATTGTCATGCGCAATCTGATATTTGTTTAGAGTTACGGTTTCTTAAGTTATTGTGAAAGCTACCTTATGTTTATTGTGGACTGAAGTCATGAAACGGTCCAATTCACAGCATGCTAGTTTTTTAATACTAGGCTTATTAAGGGCCATATTTCAACATAGTTTAAATTACTGTGTAAGTTATGAATATTATTATAAAGTTACCTTTCACCCCACTTGTAGGTTTAAGTTAATATTTTTTCCTGTCATTGGGTGAAAGTTGATATATGTTTAGGGCTATGACCTTTTAAGTTGCTGTATTAGTTAATTTTGATCACTGTATGCTGAGGATATGAGACGTTTTAATTTGTAGCATGTGAGCTTTTGTTTAAAGTTAAACTCGCTGGGAGCTATGTTTCAATATGTAAACATTGCTGTATTAGTTATAAATATCATAACAAAGCTATTCTTTCATGCTAACCGTAGGCCGAGTTATTAAAATAGTATAATATTTGTCAACTTAAGCACTTTAATTGTCATGTTGAGAAGGTTAAACTGTACCTGACTTTTTTTTTGCCTTGAATGTTCTCAAGTGTCTTAACTTTTGCAAACTGTTTAAATAATGTAATAGACTCTGTATAGTATTTGTGAGTATTTATTTAATTTTGTTAAAAAATCTATTTGTTCATTTTTGTTTTCAACTTGTAATTGTTGAATATTGGTTTCTTAAAATTTTTTTTATTGATTGATTAGGAATAGATGTTAAAACAATGATGTCATAACAAACCGACTATAAAAATGTATGGATGTCTCAGTCATATGACCCCCACGTGAAGTCTTAGGGAGAAGGCGAAGTGCTGGGGTTTTTCGTGTCTGTGTAATTGACTAACATTAAATTGTAGAGCAGGTTAACTCAGTAATAAATCATATAAATATGAAATCATCATGTTTATTTGTTAAATTTTGTCTCTGGTGTGCAGTGAATAACTTTTGTTCTCATAGAGGGATAGGAGGTAGTCCAAAACAGACCTCTCAGAACAATCCAATGGGGGTCAGTCCATGAGCTTGAGCCCAAAAACAGAATGTGCACCACTTCATGGTGTATGTGGCGTGGGTGGAGGGTTTTCTGGCTGCTACCAGAACGTCCGCAACTTCCTGAGAGACCTCGTATCTCAGGACTGCTATGTCCTTAGGAGCCAGGCATGCAGGTTCAGAGACCAAAGATCCGGATGGACCAAGGAGCCTGCCTCCCGGGACAGAAGATGAGAGCTGAATGACAGAGGCACCGGAGGTTCCTGGGCCAGCTGATGTAATAGAGGGAACCAAATCTGCCTGGGCCAAAAGGGTACCACTAGGATAAGGCACGCCCGCTCTTGTTGGAGCTTCAATAGAACCCTCTGGATCAAAGGGAAGGGGAGGAAAGCATAGAGGAACCTGCTCATCCAAGAGAGGGACAATGCGTCTCGCCAGAAAACACCTGGCCCTGGATCTAGCGAGCAGAAATTGGCAGTTTTGCACTGGATGGGGACACGAAGAGGTCTAATTCTGGTGTCCCCCAGCTGCAGAACAGGTCCTCTGTGACTTCCTGAAGCAGTTACCATTCATGGACTCTGGCCTGTGATCGGCTTAGACTATCCGCGATAGTGTTGTCCACTCCGGGAACATGCACTGCAATGATATCTGTGCCATGTTGCAGTACCCACTCCCAAACCCTTTGAGCCTCCCTGCAAAGGGAGTAGGAATGGGTGCCTCCTTGTTTGTTGAGATAGTACATCACCGCGGTATTGTCTGTTTGTACCAGAAGAGTACCCCGTGGAATCTCCGTTTGGAAGGCCTGTAGGGTGTAAAGGATGGCTCTCATCTCTAGAATATTTAGGTGAAGTTGGGACTCCAGAGACCACCAGGAGCCTTGAGTCCTGACCCCGTTAAGGTGAGCTTCCCAGCCGGACCCCGGGGCGTCTGTGGAGAGAGTCACTGAAGGAGGCGGCACAATGAAGGGGACTCCCGTTGAGAAGTGGTCTGGGACAAGTCACCAATTCCAGTCTTGGGTGATGGTGTTTGTGATCCAGACTGGATGCTGCAGATGATCTTGTTTCTGGTTCCATTGTGCCCTCAACATCCATTAGATGACCCGCATATGGAGTCGAGCTAGGGGAACCACTACAATGGCAGCTGCCATGTGTCCGAGCAGGCAAAGGACGGACCGGGCTGGTACCGTCTTCTTTTCCTTCATGTCCCCTATGAGGGGATCTGATGTGTTCTGCCCTGTCCTGAGGAAGGAATGCCCCTCCCTGAGTGGTGTCCAGAACCGCTCTTATGAAGTGCAAGTTCTGAGATGGAACAAGGTGAGACTTCTGGTTGATGGTGATGCCCAACAATAGAAAGAGAGAACAGGTATCTTGTATTGAGGACATCCGGGCCTCCCGTGAGGGTGCCATAAGGAGCCAGTCATCTAGATAAGGAAACACATAGTGGCCTCATCTCCTGAGCTGCTGCCATGACTGCCATACACTTCATGGATACTCAAGGTACCGAAGACAGCCCGAAAGGGAGGGCTCAGAACTGGTAGTGGCGTCCCAGAAACTCAAAGCACAGAAATTTCTGGTGAGCTCGAGTGATCGGGAGATATAAGTAAGCATCCTGCATGTCCAGTGATGCCAGCCAAGCGCCCTCTTTGAGCATGGGAATAAGACCCGGTAGGGTCACCATGCGGAATCGCTTGTACAACACAAATGTGTTGACGTCGCTGAGATCCAAGATCGGGCACAAGTCCCCTGTTTTCTTTGGAACCAGGAAGAAGTGAAAGTAGTAACCTTTTCCTCTCTGGTTCACTGGAATGTACTCTATGGCCTCCTTGTCGAGGAGGGCCAAGATCTCCTGCTGAATAAGCAGGGCATGCTGACCCGAGTAGTGGGACAGCAGGGGAGGTCTGGAAGGTGGGTAATCGAGGAACTCTATAGAGTGACCTTGTTCGACCAACTGCAACACCCACCAGTCGGAGGTTATCCTCTGCCATCCCGAAAGGTGATGAGAGATGCGAACCCCAACCTATTTGACCCTTTGAACCAGAGGAGGGGTGGGGGCCAGGAAGGAGTCATGCTGTGGTGGTGGTGTTGGACCCCATGGGCTGGGCTGCTTTGGGATGCTTTGGGCCCTGGTCTGAGGGGAACCTGGCTTGATTTTTGAGACCGAAGTTGCCCCTGGGTTGCTGGTCGGAATGTGGCTGTTGCCATTGTTGGCGGCCACAAAAATGATTCTGGTTCTTACAAAAGAAACCAGATTTCGGTCAGTACATGGCCTGTACAGTCCTGACTGCCTTCCCAGCATCCTGTAGTTTGGTGATGACCTTCTCAGACTCCTCACCGAACAGGACCACTCCATTATAAGGAATGTCTAGGATGTTCTACTGGATGTCCAGGGTAAATCTGGAGACTCTCAACCATGAGTGTCTCCAGACACAAACGTCTGTGGCTGCTCCCCTGGCTGCAGAGTCCGCTGAGTTGTAAGTGGCTCGGAGAACCTGGGTCCCCACGTCTGACCCAGTTTGGAGGAGGTTCAGCAGCTCCTCCTTATTTTCGCCATCCAAAAAGTCTTTTAGAAGGTCTTGGCCCTGTTCCCAAAGGGCGTTCTGAAACTGCACCATTTGCGTCAGATAGTTTAGAGACCTAATTGAGCATGTAGCAGCCACAAGCATGCATCCTCCCAGAGAATCTAACTGCTTAGATTCCTGGTCCAGAGGCTGGGTACTCAAATGCTGAGGTCGCTGGGACCTATCATGAGATGCAGTGATGATCAGGGAGTCGGCCAGGGGTTGCTGCACCAAATACAGATCCTCCATGGGAGCCCTGTAGAGGCGATCAGCCTTCTTTGGAACAGTCGGTGTGGAATGCGGATGCTTCCAAGCTGCCTTGGTGACATCCGTAAAGGTGTCCACCAAAGGTGGGACCACCACAGGCTTTGGGTCTTTCTGCCTGAGGTAACGGGCAAGGCATTGTCTCTCGGGGTGTAAGTCTTCTGTCTCCCATCCCATATTTTCCTGGATGTGCCTCTTGATTTCTGAAAAGGAGGGATCATCCGGAGGCAACCTTGGAAGGTCCCGTGGGCCTGATGATGGGGGACTTAAGGGAGATGAAGACCTGGAGGTGACGGACATATCCGGTCTGGAGTCATCTCCCGGTGAATGATGTCTGCCCCAGGGTCGCTTTGGGCTGGGGGACCCTGAGGGACAGCGTGATGGGCATTTTCTGTCTCTAGATCTGCCCCGAGGTGGTGGAGTTGGTTCCTTGGGGGTAGGGGGGTCTGGCACCTTCAGCACTCCGAGGAGGTGGTGGAGGTGGCTGAGGCTTGAGGGGAACCACGTCCTTTCTTATGGTTTCCCACCAGAAGGAGAACAGTTCTTTCACCTCCTGAATATTCATACCTGACGACGGGCCCCGCGTCGGTCTGGGCCTGTCACCGGAGTCAGGCGTCGGGTCCCGGGGAACCACCGGGTCCAGCGACGGTTCCCTGGGTAGACCAGCATCCTCTGTGTCACCCATCTGGTCATCTGGCGGCACGGTAGCCTCTTCACCCGAGGACCCCTGATGTCTGGTGTCCACTGGCGTCGGTACTACTGTCATCGGGGCAGTGCATTTTGTGGGCGCTGGGTCGGACGCCTTCTTGGTCTCCGTTGTCCACTTGAGGGACATCAGCTCAGCAGTCTTCCTTTCAGGAGCCTTCAGAGGTTGGGAGACAGACCTGAAGTCAGTGTCCCAGGGTTGGTCAGACGTACCCCCTGATTTAGAGGAGGACTTTTTGTGCCTGTCCAAGGAATCAGGCTTGGAGGCGTCCAGTGCCTGAGTGGTCTTGAGCAAGTGTAAGGAGCCAGAGGAGCCCCTGAAGAACTTACTTTTACTGGGGGAGGTTGGGAGCAAGCCCAAGAAGGAGACCTGTCAGAACGGGTAGAGCTGGAGCTGGCCCTGGACTCAGAGGCCCTACTGGGGGATCTCGCCCTATCAGAGTCCCGATGCTTGTCCTGGTGTTTCCTCGACTTGTGGAAAGATTCCCCTTTGGAGGAAGGTCTTTTCTCCTTTTTCTTCAATTTCTCCTCGAGGAGGAATCCCTGAAGGGCCTTTTGGCTGTGGAACCGGGTCCTGCTATTGAATTTCTGGCAAACTGAGCAGGCCTGGGTGTTGTGCTCCAGGCCCAGGCACCTGACACAGGCTGAATGGTGGTCTGCAAAAGGGATCTGTTTGCCGCAGGCACACTTAGAGGGATGTCCTTTGAGAGAAGGGGTAGGAGAAGCAGACATGGATTGATTTGAAAGTAAAAAGATTTCATGCATCATTTCGATAGAGCAGGCGTCCGTGAGGCCGATGCTGGCGAGTCGATGGCGGGAAAAGAACTGGGGATGCTGGGGGACTGCCCCCTTTTATGTGATGCCTGACGTCAGGGAGGGGCAGATGTTGGGGGCAGTCCCCACTGGATACTGCTAGCTACAATTTTTCCGTGGGGTCCTGGCGCCTGCCCTTTTCAGTCCTAATAGTGTAACCTGCTGCAAGAGCTGTTTCTCAAGGTAAGACAGGTAATTTACTCTCTATTTTTGCATTTGTGGAAAGAAATGAAGCAAGCATCATGACCAATTATATGTCCTTTTTTACATTTTCTTTCACGCTCATGTTGACATCTAAAACATTGATGTTATAACCATATAAAATAATCTGACCCCTTCCGGATGTTTTCCATAAAGTGGGATTAAGTCTCACCAACAGTGTCAAAATGGAACACACTGCCAGAGGATGTGGTTTCTTGCAGGATGGTGGACAGCTTTAAAAGGGCATGGGACAGGGCATGGGGGGGTGTCAAGGAGAGGAGGGGGAAGGTGGGTGGGGCAGCTGCAGTTTAAGGGTGCTAGCTGCACACTCAAGCAGACAAGATGGACCACATGGCCTGTTTCTGCTGGCAGATTCATATGTTCATATCAGACCACATGTATGGAACTATAAGACACCAGGCACTAGGACCACATGGAAACTTTTGCAAGCAGTTCACCTGCGGCCCTCCATGACGATGTTAGATGTCAGCTGCTACATAAACGTGGGCGGCCTCATCTCTCCTTTGTTCCCCACCGGAGATCATGCTCGGAGGACCTCTCTATCGGAAACCAGGAGAGAACCTAGTGCTCTGTGAACCAGGCAAGGCAGACAGCTATAGGAAGACCAAAACGGAAATGGAGACAGCAGAAGTTAGAGTCTCAGGACCCTCGGTGGGGGGAAGAGGGTGGGATGGCATGGCCTGATGAAAGAGATTCTCTCAAAGATCAACTGTTATGGTAAAAAGTATATGACTGTTCCATCTTCTTTGAGGAGATCTCTTTCATCAGGCCACACCTATTGAACAAGTACCAAATAATGCTGTACCAGGAACAGCCTGGGTAGGTGGAGTCTACAGGCCTAAGAAAGTAGGCCTTAAAGCATAGCCAGGCCTAAGCCTGCCCTTTTTCGAGAGATAATGCCCAGACTGCAGTGTTTAGTGCAAGTGTGGACAGCATTCCAGGTGGCAGCAGCACAATATGTCTGCAGCAGACACATCTTGAAGCAAGTAACAGTGTGGCCATGCCCCTTGTGGAATGTCCACAAACCAACCCAGAAAGATCCTTACCATATTCCTGTAACAGAACGTAATACAGTTGGGTAGCCATTTGGACAAGCACTGCCTAGAAACTGAGGCACCCTCTTTCCCAAGGGCAAACGTAACAAAAAGCTGTGAGGACTTCCTGCAGTCCTTTGTATGGTGTACATAGTGCCCGAGTAGTCTATGTACATTTAGAGCATGGAGCAATGTTTCCCCTTGACTGGTGCCACACAAAAAGTTGAACGCTTACCATCACTTTGAAAAGAATGGCAAGCAACATAGTTTTAGCTGCTAAGCAGCCATTTATTGACCATCTAGGAGGGCAAGTGTGTCCAGTACTGTTGCATGATGGTCAATAAATGACTATGTAGCAACTAAAACTGTGATGCTTGACGTTCTTTTCAAAGTGGTGGTGAGTGCTCCACTTTGTGTGTGACAACAGTTCTCTTCAGCTGTATCAGCACCACCAGCCCTGTGCGAGCTCCTTCGTGTGTGCTTTCCCCTGGACTGGCATGCTCAGAAAAATAAACTTGCAAATGGATGGTTTGATTTAAAGTAAACTCAGACCCTACCTTTGGTAGGAACTTAGGATTAATTCATAAAGACACCCTGTCTTTGTGAAAAATCAAATAAAAAGGCAGCCCATAGCTCTGAAATCCTTCAAGCAGAAGTGACTGCAACTAAAAACAAGGCTTTCCAAAAAAGAAAGCACAAGTCACAGCTGGCTGAAAAGGAGCCAAAGTAAAATTTTCCAAACCAAAATTCAGGTCCCAAACCAGGACTGGCTTACGGATGGGAGGCTTCAGCTGCAGAATGCCTCTTAAGAACATATGAGCCCCCTCTCACTGGACAACCGTATGACCCGTAATAGGCATATGGAAAGCAGAGATGGCAGCCAAGTGTACTTTGACTGAGGAATACTGCAGGCCTGCATCCGATAAGGACAGCAGGTACTCCACA
Organism: Neoceratodus forsteri; assembly: GCA_016271365.2. NCBI lineage: Eukaryota > Metazoa > Chordata > Ceratodontiformes > Ceratodontidae > Neoceratodus > Neoceratodus forsteri. The sequence continues at coordinate 1,559,300,897 of CM057455.1, forward strand.
ACCTGGTTAACTGTACAGGTAAATGGCTCAAGGTGATAAGAAGTGGCCCAGAGAGCAAACCACTTCCACTTTATTGAATAAGTAAATCTGGTGGAGGGCTTTCTGTCAGCCACAAGGACATCAGCTACTTTTTTGAGACCCCAAACCAAGCAATGGCTATGTTTTCAGGAGCCATGAACATAGATGAAGAGATCTGAGGTCCGGATGAATCAGGGTTCCCAGTTCCTGTGATGGTAGACCCTTGCACAGGAGCAGAGGCACTGGTGGTTCCACCACTAGCTGTTGCAGTAGGGGAAACCAGATCTGTCAAGGCCATGGGGGAGCAATGAATATCAGAGTTGATCCTCCATCTGAAGCTTGCGTAGTTGTCTGTGAATTAGAGGGAAGGGAGAGAAGGCATACAGGGATCTCCCTTTCCAAGTGAGGGACAATGCATCTCGCCAGAAGACTCCAGGCCCTGGAGAGAGAGGAAGCAGAAAAGTGTCAGTTTTGCATTGTGTGGGGACGCACAAAGGTCCAACTTTGGATGACCCCATCTGTTGAACAGGTCATCGACTGAGGTTAATATTTCCCAATCTTGCATCCTGGACTGTGACCTGCTTAGCTCATATGCCAAAATGTTTTGGGCACCTGGAATGTACACTGCTGATAGTTCTACACTGTGTTCCAGAGGCCAATACCAGATTCTCATAGCCTCTCTGGCACAGGGGGATAGGAATGAGTTCCCCCTTGCTTGTTCATATAGTGCATCCCACTGACATTTTCCATCTGCATTAGCAGAGGACAGAAGAGTCTAGAAAGCCTGAAACCCGTACAGAATGGCTCGCATTTCCAGAACATGTCTGTGCAAGGTGCTTTCCACTGGGGTCCAGGTACCCTGTGTCTGGTGGGAGCCCAAGTGAGCACCCCAACCCATCCCCGAAGCACCTGTTGCGAGAATCTGGTAAGAGGGGATAAGGAAAGAAACCCCTTTCAACAGATTGCTGGGTTCCATCCATCACTAGAGCACTCTGTGCACAGGAGAGGTGACTAAAACCTTCTGTACTTGATCGTCTGTGAGCTGATCCCACTGGACTCTTAGGGGTCCACTGGGGACTTCCCATCTGTAGTCTGGCCAATGGTACTGTGACAATGGCCACTGCCATGAGGCCTAGGCGTCATAGAAATGTTAAGTCTGAGACATGCTGGCTGTCATGCACTAGCTGAGCCTGGGCAATCAGGTGCTGAGACCTGTCCAGTGGCAGAAAGGCTGAGCCTTGAGCTGTGTCCAAGACTGCCCCTATATATTGCAGTCATTGACCTCAGGTCAGCAACGATTTGGGAAAACTGGCCATAATTCCCAAAAGCATCAAACATCTGCATGGTCTGAGCCAAGGTGTGCAGGAACTGATTTCTGGAGGGGCAAATGTAAAACCTGGGATATCATGTAGCACAGCCTGTGCAGGGGGGCAGAGTCCACGGTCTAGTCACGTTTTGTTCATCCAGGGTACAACTTAATTTACTATGCCCCTGTTGTGCAGGGGTTGAGTTCAACTGCAGTAGTTATACTTGGGAAGTATCAGAGACAGAGACCTGTCTGTGTCGGACATCCCCCGCTCCAGGTCAACTGCCCATATGAAGCTGAGAGCAGAAACCACAAAGTTGTGGTAGTGAAGTAATAATACCCTGGAGTGCTTGCAGCAGGACATGCCACCCTGAGAGTCAAGACATGTCAGCCCCCCCTGCTCGACATGTGGGTCCCGAACCCCCCCCCCGCACCACATACTGTACCTCAGACTGCAATGAAAAAGTTAAATTATCAACAATGATGACCACTTCAGGTCATGGCAGTGTTTCAATGATACGCAGTAAGATGGGCGAGGATGTCTTCTTTAGTGTTCTCAGTCTGTTGGTGTCTCTGAGCAGTGGAGGTGCTTGACTGCCATCATGGATGTTGTGAGGAGGATGGTGCCTGCTTGGGACCTCAGTCCAGAAATGAAAATTATGTACCTCCCATAATTGTTGATCATTCTGTTGATCTTTCCGTGTAATTTCGCCATTCATCACTGGTGGGTTATGGCTGGAGGACCAGGACCACGTGGGAGCAATTTATTTTTTCTAGAGGGAGGAGTTGGTGCCATGACAGCGTCACCCTCGAGGCAGATGCACAGCGTAGTGCTCGAGGGTTGGCCAGTAATCGACACCGACTCCTCCATCATCTCAGTTCTGCGTACACCAGAAAGTGAAGAAATTAGAGAAGGGAAGAGGGTGGGGCAAGGGAGCCCAAGAGACACACAAAAGGAAAGGATATAAACAGAAAAAAAGATAATGCCGAGAGAGAGGACAGGTGAGTAACCTAGGGGTCTGGAACAGGGGGCCCGATCCTCTGGGCAAGTAAGAGAGGAACAGGAGAGGAAAGATAGAGGAGAAAGAGAAAGAAGAAAAGGAGATGGGAACCCTCACAACTCCCCAACAAAGGGCTCACTGGGAGGCCAAAGGGAGGGAACCTCATCTAAGCCAGACCCACAGAAGGATCTGTCCCCCTTTTTTTGGGGAGGGGGCGCCCACAGAGGAAGTGAAGGGCAACAACTTGTGAAGAGAGCAAAGAGTCAACTGAGTGTTGATCCAAAGGGACAGACGAGGGAGGGACCAGGCTCAAGCCCCCACCCCCTTGGCACAATGGAGGAGTGCTGTAGGTCTCCCACTGCCTTTAAAAATACTGCTAGGGTGGGGACATAACCCGCCATAGGGAAGAGCCCCTCCTCCTATCCTGGAGATATGCCTCCTCAAGAGGCCGAAGAATAAACACTACTTCTTCCCACATAGGCAGGAGGTGAGGGACCTGGAGGGGGAAAGAGAAAACCCCCACTGGTTAGATTGCAGGGAAGGAGAGACAGCTCCTGAAGGTGAAAAAGAAAGGGAGAGGAGGTCCCCAGAGTCCTCAGATTTCCTCACATCCCAGAAGGGGGTCCCCCACCCAGGAAGCAGAGGAGATCTAGGTTCTAAGAAGACCCAGGTCTCCCTGAGGAAGAGACCCTCACCAGGGTCCAGAGGAAAGGACCCCAGGAAGCCCCTTCTTAAGAGGGCAAGCGCCCATGCTGGTCTCCCCAAAGATGGACCCCTGCCTCCCAGGGGAGCAGAGTGCCCGGAGATACCAGTAGGACTCAGCCCACAATTGACCTCAACTAGGGGAAGGCAAACAGGGAAGAGGCATCGCCCAGAGTCTGAGGACTGAGAGGGAAAGGTGGGTGGGAAGCAGTGATGAATGGTGAAGATACACAGAAAGATCAACAATTACGGTAGGTACGTAATTTTCATATCTTATCTGTGTCAGTCTTCACCATTCATCACTGGTGGGTGATTACCAAGCCCCCCCAAAGGGGATCTGATGCCTCCCTGAGGGAGATACTTTCCTCAGCCCCCTTTGGGGAAAACACAGGAGGAGGAGACCCTCACAGGCCAAGTTAGGCCTGTGACTGGTCAGCATGACGCGGGGTCTCCCTATGCCTGGGAGATGAAAGATACCCCTGAAGTTCCCGTCTCACCCTGTGGGAGAAAAGGCGGGCCTCCCGGAAAGAGAAGGCAAGCACCCTATGCTGGGCCATGGGTCTGGTTATGTGATTATAGGGAACAATCTAATGAAAGGGGTGGTGTGTGTGGTTACCCACAGTCAGACGGCAAAGACCAATTATGGTTCCCTGGACTCCATAGAAGCCCCTGTGGAAAACAATGAGAGGCTGGTTCCCCAGCCTTTGTCTCCTGACATGGAGAGTAGTGAATGGTGAGGTAGGACTTCCCCATGTAGCAGTTCACAAAACAGCTACAGAAGGTTACTCTGAGGAGGGAGGGGTAACCAATGGTCAAATGGTCAGGGATGGCAGTGACCCTGAATGCCCTGACGCTAGAGCTAGGGAACCCAGTTTAGAAAGTGAAGGGGACATGTCCCATGTCATGGGAAAATGTGAAGAATTTGCAGCTGCTCAGAGGACTGATCCTAGTTTGGAGAGGATGAGGGCTTGTGCAGAATCTGATGGGACACAGGGAGGTGACACAAGTATTTTGGGACAATGGACTGTTGTATATGCAGAACATAAGGACAGAAGGAGGGGTGATGGGCAGGCACCTTGTCATTCCCCAGGGGTACCATGAGCAGTTGCTTAAAATCGCTCATGATATCCACATGTCCAGACATCTGTAAATTACATGCACCACGCAGTAATTGGCCCAGAATTTCTATTGGCCCAACTTCACCCAGCAAGTGAAGGAATATTGCAGGTCTTGTCACCAGTGCCAACAAATAGGGAAGGCAGGTAGTAAAACCAGAGATGCCCTAATTCCCTTGCCCATTGTGGAGGAGCCATTCCAGAGGGTAGAAATACAGGTTACTCACCTGTAAGAGGAGTTCTAGGAGTGGTATATGTTGTTCATCCACACTGTCTGGCAGGTTCCTTGCCGCTTTAAATCTTGCTGGAAGGTCTTCAACCTTGCTCCTCCCATCCACCCAGGTGGTAAAACCCTTGGCTCAGCCCCCATGACACCAGATCTAGCCCGCTGGAAGCCAGGTTGCGCGTCGAAGCCGGGAGGTCGGGTGGGTTGTGTGGATGAACAACATATACCACTCCTAGAACTCCTGTTACAGGTGAGTAACCTGTATTTCTAGGGACGTGGATATGTTGTTCAATCCACACTGTCTGGCAGACTCCTAGCACCCCCTCCTTACGAAATAAGAACTGGAGAACAGAGGTCCCAAAACCAGCATCCCGGCATGACTCAAGGTTAATGTGGTAATGGGAAATAAGGGTGTGTGCTGACTTCAAGTAGCAGCCCTGCAGATTTCCTGGATAGGGACGTCCCTAAAAGCAGCCACCGAAGCAGCAGTATGGCGGGTAGAATGAGCTCTTATCCCTCTGGGAGGCTTCATGCCTGCCAACCTATAGCAGAGATCTATGCAGGAGGTGCCTAAGGAATGCACTAGCAAATGGGCAGGAAGGAGGGGTGGAAGAACAATGGGGAATAATAAAAACTGCCATCACAGAGGTAACAAGCCTTTGTGTGACTCAAATAAACAAAACAAAAACGATGTAAGAAACCACTATGGTTCTCAAAGGAGGTGGCAGTGAAGGTTCAAGAGAAAAAGAAAGCATTCAGAAAGTACAAGGAATCACAGAAGGAGCAGGACAGAGAATTGTATCAGTTAAAGCAAAAGGAAGCTGGGAAGGCAGTCAGAACAGCAAAGGCCCAACTGAGGAAAAGATAGCCAACTCAGTTAAGAGGGGGATAAAACCTTTTAGGTACATCAGGAGCCAAGAAAGACTAAGGGAGGATAGTGAGGCTTAATAAAGGGAGGGGTGGGCAGAGGGTGATGGTGAAAAGCAAAGATACTAAACAAATATTTTGCTCAGTATTTACAAATGAAGAGGGGGAGGTACCTAAAACAAACAATAGAAACACTCTGGATACAGAAGTTGATACCAGCCCATTTACAGAAGAAAGGGTTCTGAAAGAACTCTTAAAACTGAAGGTGAACAAAGCAATGGGGCCTGATGGGATTCATTCCAGAATTCTAAAAGAACTAAGGGTAGAACTAGTGACAACCACTGACTACTCTTTTTAACAAATCATGGGAGGATGGGGTGGTACCTGAGGACTGGAGGAGGGCAGATGTGATTCCCCTTCACAAAAGTGGAAGCAGGGCAGAAGCAGTAAACTACAGACCTGTTAGTTTAACCTCAGTGATAGGGAAAATGATGGAATCACTTCTGAAGGAAAGAATTGTCGAGTACCTAGAGGCCAGAGGGGCACAGGACCCAAGGCAGCATGGATTCACAGCAGGAAGGTCATGCCAGACGAATCCAACAGATTTCTTTGACTGGGTGACCAAAGTAGTAGATCAGGGAGGGGCTGTGGACATGGCCTACCTAGACTTTAGCAAGGCATTTGACTCAGTCCCACACAAAAGATTAATATACAAGTTAGCCAGCCTGGGAGTGGGTCCCAAGATGATAGCCTGGGTAAAGAATTGGCTGGAGAATAGGACACAGAGGGTAATAGTAAATGGAGTCCACTCTGAAGAAAGGGGGTTACTAGTGGGGTGCCATAGGGTTCAGTATTAGGACCGGTCCTCTTCAATGTCTTTGTAAGCGACATTGCAGAGGGACTGGAAGGAAAGGCATGTCTCTTTGCAGATGACACAAAGATCTGCAACAGAGTTGATGCACAAGGTGGGGTGGGGGAAGGATGAGAAGGGACTTGGCAAGGTTAGAGGAATGGTCAAATGTATGGCAGCTTAGATTTAATGCTAAGAAGTACAAGGTAATGCACCTGGGAAACAAAACCCAGGGAAGAGTACACAATGGGGGTGAGATACTAACAACAACAAAATGGAAAGGGACCTGGGGTAGTCATATCAATGATGGCTTAAAGGTGGGCAAGCAATGTGAGAGAGGGCAGTAAGGAGGGTTGGGGGATACTGGGATGCATAGGGAGAGGCATCACCAGTAGAAAACAGAAGTTGTTATCCTCTGTACAGACAGCTGGTGAGACCCCATCTGGAGTACTTGTGCAGTTCTGGAGACCCAATCTCCACAAGGACATAGACAAGATGGAAGCTGTCCAGCGGAGGGCACTAAAAATGGTGCAGGGTCTGCACCAGAAGACAATGAAGAGAGACTAAAGGAGCTTAATATGTATAGCCTCAAGGAAAGGAGGAGAGGGGGACATGACAGAAACTTTCAAGTACCTCAAGGAATCAACAAAGTCCAAGAGGGTAGCATCTTCAAAAAAGAGGTGTGCAAGAACAAGGAGGCACAATTTAAAGATGGGGGTGGGCCATCAGAGGTAATTTAAGTATTATTTTTCACAGAGAGGGTTGTGGATGCATGGAACAGCCTTCCGGAGGAGGTTGTGGAGTCAAAAACAGTGGTTGAATTCAAGCATGCATGGGACAACCATAAGGCAATTCTAGGGGCTGGGGGTAGAAAGAAGTAGGCTGCTGGTTAACTAGGATCTGCAGTTTATCCATTAGGTAGGGAAATGGGCAGACTGGGTGGGCCAAGCAGTCCTTATCTGCCGTCAAATTCTATGTTTCTATGTTTATGTTTCTATGTTTCTGTGACCCACCTGCTTATCATCCGCTTGGCTGCAGGTCTGCCAGGTGCAGCTTCAGTGTAGGTGACAAACAGCTGGTGAACCTCTCCCCGAACTTCAGCCGTTCGCGCTTTATAATAAGCGAGCGCTTTTCTAGGGTCCAGAGTATGGGGCCTATATTCGGCTTCCGAGGTTTGATTGGGGTAGAACACCAGCAGAGTCAACACCTAGTTAAGGTGAAATTCCGACACCACCTTCGGAAGGAATTTCAGGTGGGGGCACAGGACAACCTTGTCCCTGTGGAAGACCAGATAAGGAGACTCGATGGAAAGCACCTGGAGCTCTCCCATCCTCCTGGCTGACATGATAGCCACCAAGAAGGTGGTCTTCCATGACAGGTGAGAGATGTCACACCTGTGCATCGGTTCAAATGGCTTGCCCATGAGCTTAGCCAATACCAGCAGTAGATCCCACAGAGGTGGAGGTACTCACACCGGAGGGGATATGTGATCAAGGCCTTTGAAAAAGTGCCTGACCACTTTCTCCTGTGCCACCGACTGCTTTCTGGCCCGCACACAGTAAGCAGAGATGAGAGATGACTGCCAGGTGCACCTTGAGGGTCATCGACCGAAGCCCTAGCTGAGAAAGGGACCACAGGTAGTCCAGAATACTACCAAGGGACAGGAAGAAGAGTCCAACCCCTTGTCCTGACACCAAATGGAGAATCTCTTCCATTTGAAGGTGTAGCATTTTCTGGTCGACTCCTTAGGGGACGCCTCAACAACGTTGAGGACCTCGTAGGAAAGACCCAAGGCCTGGAACTCTAGCCGCTCAGGAACCAGGCTGTCAGGTGCAGGGATTGAAGGTCCGGATGGAGTACCTTCCCCTTGTTCACTGAGATCAAGTCCGGGTGGGCTGGAAGCCACCTCGGGAGCCTGGTGCTGAGGCTGAGGAGATCTGGATACCAGAACTGGTGGGGCCAGTCTGGGGCTACCAGAATCACCTGCGCCTTGTCCCTCTTCGCCTTGAGAAGCACCTTGTGGATCAAGGGAAATGGAGGGAAGGCATAGAAGAGGCCCTGGGTCCACGGCCTTGAGAAGGCATCCTCCTGCAGCGAGTCCTGCTGAGGGGGACGGGCATGAAACAGCCTCAGCTTTGCATTCTCCCTGGAGGTGAACAGGTCCACCTGAGGAGTGCCCCAATAGGAGAACAGATCTTGTACTACCTCCGGAAGGAGAGACCACTCGTGAGATGCAGCACCTATTCGACTGAGGGCATCGGCCAGACTGTTGGAGGCTCCTGCCACATGGATGGCTAGGAGATCCGCCTCCAGGCTAATCACGAGAGACCAGATGCAGAGAGCCTCCTTGCACAGAGGCAAGGAGTGCGTCCCGCCCTGACGGCTGAGGTAGTACATGGTGTGGTGTTGTCCATCTGGACCTGGACCACTTGACCCCATACAAATGGAGTGAAGGCGGTGAGGGCTAGTCAGACCGCTCGAAGCTCCAGCAGGTTGATGTGGCATCGAGACTCCTGAGGGGACCAGAGGCCGTGGGCCCTGAACTCCCCCAGATTGGCACCCCAACCAATCAGAGAGGCGTCAGTCATTAACCTGACCGTCGGCTCGGGGCGGACAAATGGGATACCCTCCTGCAGATGAGCTGGGACGAGCCACCACTGCAGACCATCCCACATCCTCTGGGTCACCGTCAATGGCTGGTCCAGAGGACTGGAGCGCTGTGACCATTGGCGGGCCAGTCCCCACTGCAGGGGACGCATATGCCAATGGACTATGATGGTGCTGGCCATCATGAGGCCCAGAAGGTGCAGGAAGTCCCAGGCAGGGCACAATTGCCCAACCAGAAAGGATTGGGCAAAGGAGGAAAGGACCTCGGCTCTGTCCACCGGGAGCCGGGCTCTGGCTTGAAGAGAGTCAAGCTCTGCCCTGATGAACTGAATCACCTGCGATGGCAAGAGTTCCAACTTGGCCTTGTTGATGAGGAGGCCAATCTGAGAGCAGACCTGGAGGGCCAGATCCCTGGACCATTCCACCTCCAACATGGAGGGGGCTGCAATCAATCAGTCATCCAGGTAAGGGTACACCCGGACCCCTCGGCGCCGCAGGAATGTTGTCACCACTGCCATGCATTTGATGAAGACCCTGGGAGCTGGAGAGAGGCAGAAGGGCATGGCCCGGAACTCATAAAGAGGTCCCTCTGCCCTGAAGTGGAGGAATCGCTGATGAGACGGATGAATAGGGACATGAAAGAATGCATCCTGAAGGTCCAGAGAACAGAACCACATGCCTAGTTCCAAGGATGGAACGATCTGAGCCAGAGTGACCATCCTGAAGGTGCGTGGCCTTAGGAACTTGTTTAGGTCGTGCAGGCGGAGAATGGGGCACCAGCCCCACATCCGTTTTGAGACCAGGAAGTACCTGGACACAAACACTGGGTCTGGAGGAGGGTCCACCACCTCTTCAATCACCTTCTTCTGGAGGAGCAAGGCAATGTTGGCTCGATGAGCTGACAGAGAGGCTGTGGAACCCATTGCCCCCCCGTGGGGCGATGGCTCGATAGGGAGGGAACTGCTCGAATTCCAGAGGCAGACCCCTGCCTAACACTTCTAGCACCCAGCGGTTCGTGGTGATAGCGGACCAGGTGGAAAAGAAGTGGCAGAGCTGTCCCCCCACGGGGGAACCTGGGGAGGAGTGATGAGGTTGGGGGCGACACCCCTCAACCCATCACTGGGCAGGCTTGGAGGAAGGGCCCGCTGAAGGACCTCCTGGACCCTTGCCTCCAGGCTTCCTACTGGAGGAAGCAGCAGACTTGGCCTTAGGGCACCACGTGTGTGCCTGCTGGCCCTGGTGTTGGTGCTGTTGGGCCAGACGTGCTGCAGGGGCGGAAGGGCGATAGGGCTTACGCTGCTGCTGGCGGCCTTTGTCCTTCTGGGTAGACGTGACAGAGTCCAAGGTGGCATTGGACTTCTCGATCCTCTGGAGATGGCCTTCCACTCCGGCCCAAACAAGTCAGTGCCCAGGAAGGGAACGTCTGCCAGCTTGTGCTGGGTGACCGCAGTGAATGTGGAGATCCGCAGCTAAGCTCTGCGGTGCATGGCCACTGCGGCCACTACTGATCGGGCACAAGAATCACCAATGTCCAACGAGGTTTGGAGCTGTTGTTTTGCCACCGCCCTTCCCTGATCCCACACCTGTTTGACCATCATCTGAAGGTCAGCCGGGAGATGAGGAATCACCTCATCCAGGGAGCCCATGAGGGCATGTGAGAAATGTGCCATCAAAAGTGCCGCGCTAGCCTGACGAAGGCCTAGGAAGGAAGCAGCGTAACCCTTCCGCCCTGAGTAATCCAACTTTTTGGATTCCTTATCGGGCGGTTTATCCACGTCCTGTGCGTTCCTGGAACGCCGGAAAACGCTATCGGTCACTAACCCCTCCGCAGAGGGGCGCTCCGAGAAACCGGAGAGTGAACCTTTGGGGACCACGTACTTGTGAGCCATCCTGGCCGAAGGTGCGGGACAAGATGCTGGCCACTGCCACAACTCCAGGGCTGGGCCAACAATGGCTTCAGCCACCGGAAAGGCCTCTGTAGGGGAATCCTCTCGGTCCAGTACCTCTGTAAGGGGATACTTGGCCTGTTTTGAAAAGGGTTCGAGCTGCATCCCAATGGATTCTGAGATGAGTCGAAGCAAACCCAAAAACGAGGATGGGCTCTCGTCCACCGACTGGCCCCCTGCAGACTACAGGTCAAGTGGCCTGAAGAACAGGGAGGCGTCATCGTCAGACTCCAAGGAGTCTGCGAACAGCTGTCGAGCGTCTGAGCCACCCTCTACCTGCCGAGGTCGATAGGGAGTGAGGGTGACTGACAACCTATGGGGCAAGCCCTGACCCGACCAAGAATCCTTGGCTGGGGCCCCAGTCTTCGGTTGTGGAGGCAGGGGTTCCACCACAATAAGTGGGACAGCCAGTTTCAGCCAAACAACCAGTGCCGGAGTCGGCTCTTCGATCACCACGAGGGGTTGTTTCGGTCGCTCTGGTGACAGCCACTTAATGGCCAGAGAAGGCGACGGAGTTGGCTTGTTATGGGTCAATAAAAGTTGCTGCCACATCAAATCCTCGTAGCACCGACACAACTTGCGCCGGAACCTATCCTTCAAAGAGGTCAACGAGGATGAGCGGCGACGCCGCTTTCCATGGTGCCGAGACCGCTGATGTCGGCAGGATCGGCTGGACTTGGAAGAGGACAGAGATTGAGACCTTTGGGGATTCCAAGGGTGGGTCAGAGAGGGGATGTGGTAAACCCGCACCTCCTTCGGTTCAGGGACCTCCACCGGGGACTTCAGCACAGGAGGCACCGGCAAGTCCTTGGTAACCATCGGGGGAACCGGTGAAGAAGGGTTGTCAGCTTCTCCAGTCGACAAACTGTCCGACGGGTTGAGAAAAATCTCGACCGCGTCGACGGATGTCTTGGCCAGCTGACCTGACAGGGACACTGTGAAGCCAGTGGCCGCAGATGAAACCTCGACCAAAGTCGAGAGTCAACGGTCCGGTGAAGGGGATCTCTCCTGCTCCCACAAACATCAACGGTGGGACTTACCTTTAGATTCCTTCTTTCTGGACCGACTGGAAAGTCACAAAGGCCCTTCTCCCTTAGTGGAGAGGGACTGACAAAGCTCATTAAAGGAAGCTGTGTAGGAGGAGCCCAAGGACAGCGCGGGATAAATGCCGCAGCCGAGGAGGAAGAAGCAGCGGCCTGGACCGCCTCCTCCTCGAGGGCGATCATCTGCTCCAACTGCTACACGGAGCCCGCCGCCACGGACACCGCCCAAAGAGCCTCCTTAGACTTGACCGGCAGGTACCATTTTTCGGGGCACCCAAGAATTAGTCTGGAAGCTGAGAAGGACTTGCACAATTCGCAGGCCTGCAAATCATGGCCAAGCCCTAGGCAGTAGACGCACGTGGAGAGTGGATCGGTCTGGGACATCTTCTGCCCACAAGGGCACCGATGGAAGCCAGGAGTCGATTTGTCCATCGCAGCCGCGAGGGAAGATGAAGACCTTAGTCTTGTAAATTTAAAAATTAGTTTCGGGAGATCCAAAGAATGTGAATCCAGCCTAAAACACAGAGCGCTAAGGAGGGAACCTGAGCTTCCAAGTGGTAAGGAAGATCTGGCGTCATGGGGAGGAGCCAAGAGTTTTAGCACCCGGGTGGGTGGGAGGAGCCAGCCTGAAGACCTTCCAGCAAGATTTAAAGTGGCAATGAACCTGCCAGACAGTGTGGATTGAACATCATATCCACATCCCTAGAAATGGATATTGTGGGATCTTTGAGTACCCCCCAGCTCCTCCGGGAAGAGGTTTATCCTGATAGTTGATTATGCCACCAGATACCCAGAGGTGGTTGCCCTCTCCTCACTTAGGACAGATCAAATTCATTTCTCTGGAATGCTTTCTTGCATCACAAGCAACATTCACCATTAGCAAGCAAACTACTAAGGAACGCTTCTCACAAGACTAATACAGAAAAACAAGAAAGCATTCCAGATAAACACAGCATACATATAGAATGGCAGACGAGGAAATAAAAAATAAAAGGCAAGTTTTGAAAGTGCATTTTAAGGTTACCACAGAGTTCTCCTAGAATGCCAACAGGCAAAAAGAAAGTTGCAAGCAATGATGTACAGTCTGTGAACAATGAGTTCAGCATCAGAACATTGCTGAAAAGAATGATACTGAGGAATAACAATATGAGAAGAAAGATTTACTCTGCATTATACTTCAAGGATACAAAAGCCCTTTAAAAAAGCTTCAGATCGGGAAGCGAAACATCAGGGCAAAGAAAATAAAAGAATATTTTGGGAACAGAAATACAGATTCTGTCATTTTTTCTTTGAAGAATAGACTGGTCCACTACACTTCTTAAAATGGATTTCTGCACCTCGAGGACTAAACATATTGGATTTAACCCATTTCCCATGGAATCACTATTGAGAAATACTGCACAATGAGGCAGGCTGGGTAGGGAGTATGGAATTTTGGCAGTTTCTGACAAAGTCTGCAGTAGAGGGAGGTACTCCCAATGGTGGTGCACAGTGTACGCGGTGTAGCCATTATCAGAATAAATACATGACTGTTCATAGAATCTAGTCTTATTTACATACAGTCTGCAGAATTTTTTCTTTGTGTAGTTGAGGAAACAAATGATCACTGACCAAGGACAAGCATCCGGCAAGATCAGCTTCGGACTGAAGGTTGTGAGTTCTCCCGATGTACAAAGGGAAGCCGGGGTCCAGCTCCAAGCCAGGATGCAGAAATGAGTTCAAGAAATCAGCAAGGTCGATGCCCTCTGAATTTTCTGGTAAAGCATAAATGCGGATGTTTTTCCGCTGAGCCCGATTTTCTGCATCCTGTTGGTGGGCCATAGTAAGAGCTTGTGTGTCTTCTAGTTCTCTGTGAACTGTTTCTACGTCACCCCCCATTTTCTGTTGCAATGCCTGTCATTCAAAATCATCCATGCGTTATTCTAGTGAGGTGACATCCTGCAGATCTCAGTCATAAACTCCTTCATGTCCACCTGAAATGCTACCAATTCTTAATAACTGGTTTCCATTTTTATGTTCTAGTTTCTAGATGTCAATTTATTTCTGGGATTATCAGCAGCAATGGCAGGCAGCCTGGGCCAGCTCCAGGGCCTGTGAGAGTTTGGAATCCAATATCCCTGTGGGGCATCCATCGTAATTCTGTGGTGCAGTTGCAGGTTTGGACTTGTTTGATCTCACCATACTAGTCACTCCTTTCCTCCGTTGTTTTGAGAGGTTACTAGCAGAATCAATAAGGTTTAACAGGGATTTAACAAGAGGGAAGTTGAAGCTGTCGACAGCAATTATTTCACATGAAGTGTTAGAACAAAACTGTGGCATGTTTTTATCCATGGGTAAAACACAATATACTGAACTTCTGTGTACAAAAGAACATGGCACTGGTAACAGACTAAAATATAATACTTTAATAAGAATGTTTAATTTGCAAACAAGTGTTGGTTGGTTTTGTTACCTATCAAACTAAAAAAAGCTGCATAGATATTATTTATTTTCTTTGCCTTTAAGTGCATAACATATTGCCATATTGGGAGCCGCCGGAGGAGAGTTGGGAGTCTGAGAGCACAGACTCTGCAATTTCTAGCCCTCCCACTGAAACTGATCACCTTTAATTAATTTTAAAACCTTTCCTGATTTTTTTTTTTTTAAAGAAGAAGAGCCTCAGGAGAACTGCTCCTGAAGATCACCAGTCCCAGAGGTTGTTTGCTGAAATGGGGACCCACAAGGAACTCTGATCAGATTTTGGTGCCAAATTTGAATTCTTCTGAACTTCACCTCTGAGCAAGAGCTCAGAATCCACTGGCTGGAAGCCGACAGAGGAGCGTCAGGGGTCTGAGGGCAGAGACTCTGCAATTTCTAGCCCTTCCCCTGAAACGGATCACCTTTAACCCTTAGGCTGCCGACAGAATTAGAACATATAGAAATTTTGGACTGATATATCAGTCTGCGGCACAGCAAGGGTCAATTAATTTTAGAACCTTTCCTTTATGCCGGCCTGGTGGCATGGAGGGTTGAGGTGCTGGATACCACACTTCACACTATGCCGGTGACCTGGGTTTGGAAACAACCTCAGGTTACCGGGGTGCTGGCACCGGGGAGAGTAGGATTGAGCACTGGCTCTCCTCTCCTATCCTGGGTAAGGGGTGGGGTCACCTGCCCGAGCCCGCCGTCACCGAATGGAGGTTCGGTGCGGAGGTCAATGGCGCGACTGAAAGGGAGGGGTGTCCCAAACAGCATCTGCATGTGTGCCTCTACATGCACGCGCTACGTCGGGGACACATGGGTGTAGGGTCAGGAGAAAACCAACAAAAAAAACCCCAGAAATTACATATGGAAAAAAAAAAAAAAAAAAAAATCAGAAGACCTGATTCTGAAGATCATTGGTCCCGGAGGCTGTTTGCTGAAACGGGGACCCGCAAGGAACTCAGCTCAGATTTGGGTGCCAAATTTGAATAATTCTGAACTTCATCTTTTTTTTTTCCTTTTTTTTTTTTTTTTAACCAGGAGAGACTCACTAAGCTGAAAGCTTGTTTACAGGTGCGACCTGGAGAACAAGGAAGTTAAGTGACTTGCTCAGGATCACACAGTATGCAAGTGAGGGCTGTGGGATTCAAACCCAGATCTCCAGGTTTGTAGCTCAGAGCCTTTAACCATTGCACTATACTGCCTCCAAAGTCTCTGAGCAAAAGTTCAGAATCCACTGGCTGTGAGCCAATTCCACATTGGGAGCTGTAGGAGGAGCATCAGGGGTCTGAGGGCAGCGACTCTGCAATTTCTAGCCCTTCCCCTGAAACGGATCACCTTTAATTAATTTTAAAACCTTTCCTGAATTTTTTTTTTAAACAAGAAGAAAAGCCTCAGGAGACCTGCTCTTGAAGATCACCAGTCCCGGAGGTTGTTTGGCCCACCCTGCCTCCCCCGCCTCTGGAATCTTTTAAATGGGCAGTGAAAACCCCAGCTCATAGGCTAGATACTTGAGAAGGAGGGGCTTGATATCTCCCCGACACCTACATGGTATATACTCTGGGCCACTAATCCTCCATGCTAAGTAGTTTTTAAGGAACCTCTCTTTATAATGACGGTTTCCTCTTACAGAGCTAAACGTTTTAATCCTACTTTATAGTCTCTTTATATTAGATTTATATTGTCTAATGCCTAAACAATCTTATATCAATGAATATTCATTTTATACTAAATTAATCCTTAAAGCTGTAATTACCTGTTCTTTGAAACGTTTTGAAAAGTTTTTCTTTACCTGCTCTGCTTGCTGTTCCGAATGCAAATTAATCACTGCCTTGCATTTTTCATTTTCTCCCACCCCTGTCACTCTTGTAAACAGACCAGCTGCCTTTAAGGCTTCACCCATTTGTTCTGAAACTTTATGGACTGTAATATATTATTCTTAAGAGGTCCCAGACATCATGATTTGAAGGCTAGAGCAGTAGATAAACAAATAACAGCTACTCTATCAAGCTCTACTGAACTCAAGAGTTGTTTATTTTTTTATTCTAAGCAGAAACTCTATATTTGAATTTGAATTATTCTTATAGAAATGTTTGTTCTTGAAAATACTTTTTTCTGACAGCATGGAATAGGAGATGCACTAAAATCTGCAGAAGCCTTTTTAAGCTATATAGTCCCCTTGAACTGCTATTGTTAGTACTCTTACTACTAGAGCAGTGTGACCATACCCGAATTCCTTCTATTACCTTATCCATCTATAGGCACTAACACGTATCCAGGTGTGGTGCTGGCTGATGCTTACATATTAATGGTCCTGTGCACAGACCAACTGCTACATCTTTATAGACAGGACATCCAGCAATCCACCAATCCTCTGTACGCACATTTTTCATGTGTTTACCCCCAGGACAGCCTTAACTCCACCCTTATCATCGTACACGGACTCAGAAAAGGGGGAAACTGTTATATGGTTATGTCACACTTAAGAGTCCATAGGCTCCAGTACTTCCTCTTCCCTCCTGGGTTGTTCCTGAAATCCTGTTGGCTATAAAATTATTACTAGCTGGGGATACTGAATTGAACCCTGGTCCTCCATGTACAACATTCCAACTATGTCACCTTCTATGTCAAACTGGGCTAACACTAAAGGTCTGAAACTGGCCCATATGAACATAAGAGGTCTCAGACCCAAGATACATGAACTCAAGGCATGGGTAAACTTGCATTCCCCTGATGTAATTGCCATTTCTGAAACCTGGCTTAAGCCCCATATTCAAATGCATGAGGCTGAGCTCAAGGGGTTTAAGTCCTTTAGACAAGACAGACGTGGAAAGAAGGGAAGTGGAGTTTTCATCTACGTAAATGCCTCGCTAAATGCTTCCCTGATGGCAACACCTGACCTCACCCATCCAGACAGTGAGGTGCTATTCGTCAAACTACTGTTAGGTAGGACTAAGCCCCTGTTGATAGGCTGTGTGTACAACCCACCTAAGACTGCAAAAGAAGCTTTACAGACCCTTTTGGCGTCAATCCCTGGTTTACCTCATGTGTGAGAAATTAATCCTTGGTGACTTCAATCTCCATTAGGGTCTGCAAACCAATGGTGAATTAGAATCCAGTTTACAAGAAGCAAATCTGACCCAACTGATCCGCGATCCCACAAGACTAAACATTAAGTCTGGAAACCACACCACATTGGATTGGATCTTAGCGTCCAGTCCCAGTAGATTTAAACTAGTTGGCACATCTGCAGACTCCTTAAGTGACCATGCCCCTATATTCGGTATCTGAAAAAATTACCATCCCACCCCTCCCCCCAGAATCTTTTGGGCCCATGATTATTCCTACTTCGATGCAGGCTCTTTCCTCGATACTCTATCAGTGGTTGATTGAGCCCAAATAAAACTAGCCCCTAGTTTAGATGTGGCCCTCGAATTCTTTATCAATAACCTTCTCTTGGCTGCCAACAAACATGCTCCCTTAAAACAAATTAGAGTTGCGGGGCAGCACTCAAAGTGGCTGACCCGAGACCTGAAAAAGCAAATGAGGATGAGAGACAGAGCATGGGGTAGATTCAAGTCCACAAATCTGACCAAGGATTGGGTGAAATACAGGGAACTAAGAAACAGGTGTAAAAAAGGAACTAAAATCTGCCAAAAGACAATACCTCCAAAATCTACTAACCAAAAACCTCTCTGACCCCAAAAACTTTTGGTCCCAAAGTAATACTCTCAAGGGGAACACTTCCCATGAAAAATATGATATTATAGCAAACAGTGTCCGCCACATGAGCCCGCAAGACTCTGCTAATGCATTCAGTGTGTTTCTCACAGACCTGGACAAATTTAAAATTAATCCATTTGGAGCCTCCCCCCACCCCTCCCCCTCAGATGATTTAGAGGATCCTCCCCCATCCCCTAGTTTTCATTTCAAACTAGCAACTAAATCCGAGGTCCTAAAATTACTGAGTAGAATTAAATCAACAGGCTCTGCTGAATATGACAAACTGGAGACCAGGCTTCTCAAAACCACAGCCCATGTAACTGCCTCCTCAATCACTTGGCTATTTAATAGGTCACTGCTCAAGGGTAAAGTCCCCACAGTGTGGAAAGTTGCTCTGGCCACTCCCATTCCTAAAGGGGGGCTAGCGAACCTGTTGAGAATTACAGACCAATATCCATCCTCTGTACTTTAAGCAAATTATTAGAGAGGACTGTTTATCAGCAGGTCCAAGATTACATTGAGCGGTATAATTTACTGACAGCATGGCAACATGGTTTTAGAAAAAAACATGGTACCGACACAACCCTGATCAGCCTCACCACGGATATCTTCTCGGCATTAGATAATGGCCTCCAAACTGGTGCGGTTCTACATAGACCTCACCAAGGCCTTCAGCTTAGTGAACCATCAGTTGCTAATCTCGAAGTTGACATCCCTTGGTCTACACAGTCTGTCAGCACAGTGGTTCTCGGATGACCTTAATGGGAGGTCACAAATTGTCAGATGGCATGGTGCCAATTCTGACAGATGCCCCATCATGGACGGTTCAATATTTGGGCCACTTCTATTTTCACTGTTAATAACATACCTCAATATTGTGGTGGTGCTGAGGTGACCCTGTATGATGACTATGCCGTTCTCTATAGATCCTCCAAAGACGCTGTCCTACTGAACCACCTACCTCGATCAAGACCTCACAGTACTTGAGAACTGGTTTAATAGCAACAGGTTAGTCCTTAACAGAAAAAAGACAACGGCTGTATTATTCGGCCCTAAAAGCTTCGGTCCAAACAGGTCGCATTTACTGTCCCCAACTCTCTCCAATGGCTCAAAGATTGTTCCTTTAAGGGTCACATTGACCAACTGACCAAGACACGCAACAAACAATGAGGTCTCCTATACTGCTTGAGCCCATTCCTTACTCTGGAATCTAATCTCAAGGTTGTCACTGGCACGCTCCTACCCACCTCGTTATATTTGTCCCTTTTGCTTCACTCGGTAAGGAGCTCTGAGATGCAAAGGCTGAGAACCCTGTATCACAGAACAGGGCATTTTGCTGCAGTGGCCTCACCACTGGAGCATCACTGCAAGGTGCTATTGTCATTAAAGTGGCCTTCCCTCAAAGGCAGATTAGCATATCCCTCATTGTGCCTTGCCTTTACACTCCAACAAATCAGCGCCCCTCTTAGCTTAATTAATATGATAATTGCCAAGCAGAATGGAAGAACACTAAGGACCTCTGGCTGCCAGCTTCTCCAAGTCACCAGTGCAAGGACTTCCCAATAACTTCATCCCTTCATTGCTTACATCCTGTCTACCTGGAACAGTCTCCCTAGTTGTCTCCAGGAATGTACCTCCCTAGGGGGCTTCTAGAAAGATTTTAAGACTCACCTACTGGAACTGAACCAATGTACCTGCAACCGCTAAGATGCAGCTGACACACTCTCAGATGACCATGTCAGCTTCTTCTAGACTAATATACCCATATGGGGTTCCTTTATCTGAATTTCTGTTGTCATGTGTATTATGTAATTTTCCTCATGCTTGGTGTTTAACTGTACTTACTTGCCCACTGTACCTTAACTTGTACCATGTGTCTGCATTGATTGTACTGTACGATACGGTTATGTGATGTAATTTTTCTTTTTTTGTTATTGTTCTCTTACATTTATGTAATTAATCCCAGGTCACCCCTTCAAAAGGGACAGTTATGGTCTCAGTGGGCTTACCCGGTCACCAAAATTTAAATAAATATATCTAGAAGAGCACAGAGGGAAGATACTGTTATGCAGTATATCGATATAATGGAAACAATAGTATTTTTCAATACTGAATAACCTCACATGATAAATCAGTTGGCTACAGCTCTAAGCTTTGACAAAACACCCTCCAGACTCAGAGACCTCGTCTGACTTTTGACCTGCGGTGTAATCAATCATGATGCATCACATAAGGCCTGCAGCAAGCTGCAAGATGGGAGTGATTTTTCTTAGTCATCGTCTTGCCACTTAGGGCACAGTGACTAACTGGAGGGAAAGAAAATTGACAATGATGACTTCTGTCCCTTGTGTAACAATTAGTCACTTTCTGGGGTTTCCAAATGACATATTTGGGTTATAGGCTCAGTGCTGGTATGCATCATTAAAAGACACATGGACACATGGAGGACAGCTTCAAGATTTAAAAAATGAAAAAGAAAGTATAGAAGCAGCACTAAAGAAAAGGAATCCCTGACTCAGTGCATATCTTAATCTCTTCGGTACTTACTTTATTTCCCAGATATGATGCTGGAGCGGTCCAGTAATATACGGCAGGCAGAACTTTCCTGGTGAGTGTATTGTTAATGCTAATTTGATTAGGACCATCAAACTGATCTTGATGGGGTTGCACACTGTTGGTGCCCTGCCTGTCAGTCACCAGCCATCCATCCATATTTATCGCCTTTTGAAAGAAAACATAACAGTAAGTGCTGGCAAGCTGCTGCTCTTAAAAACTCTTATTTTTATGACTGCATGGGTTCAGCACAAGTGTCTGATGTCATACAGACCTTTACTTGTAAAATCTACCAATCAGGGAGGTGAAAAAAATAGCTCTTCCTTATCTTTTCCACTTTGCATTATAAGTGTGTTTACTGCTTTAGAAATGTCTTCTCTGGCAGTATAACTGTGTTTGGAGGACATGTGACATAATATTCAATTGTGAAAAGGGGTGGGGTTTACAATGGTAGTTAGGATCTGGTATTTACCGCATGCAAAGGGGGCAACTATGAGTGCGGTCAATCTATGGGAAAGGGCTGTAACATCTGCAGCAATATACGACATGTTGGAGTTGATATGCAAATTGCTCAAAGATTCACATTTTGATTGGCAGAGGGTTTCCTGCAGATTAAAAAGAACAAGTAAACAGGGTACCATTTGAATGAAGCTGTAAAAATCCAAAAACACAGGCCTGTACTAAAACCCCCTACCTTTTACATGCTGAGCTTCTTAGTGTGCAAAATCGCGGTTTAGTATCGTTTCATCATGTTTTAAAAATGGAAACAAATGGGCAGAGCTTCAAATGCAGCGCTCTGTTAGTATCCTAAGATAGATGCAATGTACTAGTGTGATGATGTCACTGGAGAAACAGCACCCCAGAACAATAATGGGATCCCTACAGGGGCTTGTTAAATAGAGTGGCTTTAACACAGTTAGACTGAATCTTTGGGGAAAATCCTTTACTGTCCATGTGTGAAGAGGGTATCACACACGCACAATAAAGGATTCTCACTCAAAGATGCAATCTAAAGGTGTTAAATCCACCTTGTTTAACAAGCCCCTATAGAGATCCCACTGTCGCTCCGATAACACACTCGTACATCACGGCCATCTACCATACTACCACAGCACTGTGTTTTAACTCTGCCTATTTGTTTACATTGCTAAAAACTTGACAACATGATATTAAACTATGATTCTGCACAATAAGAAGCTTAGCATGTAAAACACAGGGGTTTGTAGTACAGCCCTATGTTTTCAGATTTTAAAGTTCGATTTTGTTTCAATGCCCTGTTTAGGTGTCCTTTAAGCTTATTCATTCTTCTTATTGCTCATTCTGTACTAAGCTTCATACAGTAAGAACGTACCTGTGTCACAGGCCAGGGAATGCTCTCACAGACAACGGACACCCCAAAACAGAAACATTCAGTGCAGCCTTGTGGGTTCCTGTCCTGCAGATTGTAGAATCCCTGCTTGCAGCGATCACAGTTCTCGCCCTCTACGTTTTCCTACAAATCCAGGGTTAGAAAAAGTTTTAGTTTCTTCAAACTTGAGACTGTAAACAAATAGAGCCCCTTTTTCACATAACATTCAAATGTTGCCTGCTTAATGTTAATGAGACAATATTTTTAGTCAGTGGTTTCAAGTCATGCAAGGAAGCAGACCCTGAAACCTCACTGCCCAACTGACGTTACTGACGACCACATACTGTAACCAATGGAAATATCCTTTAGATGAGCGTTCTTTTTCCATAGGATGAGCTTTCTATTTAATTCTTAGTGTTATCAAAATCCAAGACAAAGTAACAGAAAAGAAAACTTACACAATGCTCTGTTTACTGTTAAATTATATAAAATAGAAAAGGGGGAAATACTCACAGTGTATTAAATAATGACAATAGTTAATTACATACACTTGATAAAACACTTTAAAGTACCCTCAGAGTAGGAGACAGTGTGCAAAAATTTGTATTATCAACCACATACTATAAAAACTATTAAAAAGTGCCTCATTTTATTTTTTTATTTATTTAGTACTAGGATTACAAAATACCTTTGAACCAACAATTCTTTTACAAAGGTTCCGCGTCAGTTACAATCAGTGAACAGGCAATTGGAATAGGTACAAACAACATCAGGTATGTACAATGAGAAACAAGCAATAACTACTATGAAGGAACAAAAAAAAGTCAAGGCACAAAATGTTAAACCAGGGCAGGAGTGACATTAGACCAAGATGGGGGACAGTAAAACAAGAAGCAGTCGGAGTAGTGTCATTGTCACACATTACACTACTTTTATCAAAAACTGCTAATTAAATTTTTATTCATGATCAATGACTACTGAAAAGGTACCATGTATCTAAAAATAAAAGGATTCCTACACATTAAAATAATATAACTTTCAAAGAAATCAGCAGAGTTTATCCAATATTAACAGGAGTAGTACAGTTGGATTTTGCAAAAACATGTGTCGTGCAGAGTAGGTTTTTTTTCTGTATAGGTTTTTATTCTCCTGGCAAGGATGGGCTGCTAGTTCAGCCCTGTCCCCATCACCCATGGCTGTCCTGGATCTCTTCCAATCTCGCAGGATGTTTTATCCATCGTGGATTGTCCCCCAGAGTGGGGCCAGAAAGGGAGGGCTCTCCTCCTCCACCCGGAACACAAATCCAGATTGTTCCTGGAGCCAGAGAGACTGAGCAGGCCACTGGTGTGGGCGGGCAGGGCTTCCTCCTAGTTTTCTTCACTGGGCAGCACAGACATGCAGTGAGTACGGAGTGTGAACTCTGCCTCCATGGAGATGCCCTTGGTGCTCTGAACATGCGCCCTTCCCACTTCTTGTGCCTCGCATGTGCTATGATTTGAATTCCTCCAGATGGCAGTCATGTGGTGAGGCACGGAATCCCACCCTTTCTGAGGGAGGAGAGAAGTCCTGCAGATGCTTAATCCCTCCCTCTCACGGCCGACCCCTGAGTGACCTGAGTCCATTCCCAAACCTGGGTAGCCGGCATGGAGCAAGGTAAGGCAATCATAATGCCTCAGTCCTCTGCACCACTGGGTCAGCTTATCAGAGAGTTTTGATTTGTGTGTGTAGTCCTACTGTGTCCTTCTCTCTGTT
The DNA here is from genome assembly GCA_016271365.2 of Neoceratodus forsteri. Lineage (NCBI taxonomy): Eukaryota > Metazoa > Chordata > Ceratodontiformes > Ceratodontidae > Neoceratodus > Neoceratodus forsteri. Next base: position 1,559,324,414 of record CM057455.1, read on the forward strand.
TGCTAGTAGATGTTTTTTCTAAATTTGCCTGCTAGTTTTATGGTAGTTTTATGGCCCCAGGGGATCTCCATCTTAGCATGGTTTATTCCTCTTCTTGTTCCTACAGAGCATCCTGTCCCATGTAACAGTGACATACCCAGGACCATGGATTTTGCAAGCACAGAGTCAATTTCGCTGCATTTTGGGGCAAAAAAACCTAAAGAACAGTTACTATCTTTTTTTTGGGGGGGGGGGTTCAGCTTGCAGTGACAGAGGAAGAAAAGTATCTGGGGGTTCTCATAATGGGATCAATGAACAATTCAGCTCAATGTAGGAAAGTGGCTGTGAAAGCCAATAAATTGCTGGGTTGTACTGCCAGAAGGATATTCTCAAGCAGGGGGGAGGTTATTATTCTGCCCTTGTACAGATCACTGGTTAGGCTGCACCTGGATTACTGTATGCAATATTGGTGCCAGTACCTGAAAAAAGACAGTACGTTACTGGAGAGGGTGCAACACAGGGCAACAAAAATGATCCAGGGTCTGGGGGACTTACCGTACGAGAGCAGATTGAGGGAACTGAAAATGTACTCACTGGAGGAGAGGAGGGATATGATAGAAACCTCAAGGTACATGAAGGGCATAAACAGGGCTGGGACAGAGGGGCTGTTCAAAGTAAGGGACGAGAGAGATACTAGAGGCCATGGTTTGAGACTGGGGGGTTCAAGAGGAGATGGTAGACACTTTTACAGAGAGTGGTGGCCGAGTGGGCGTGCTGTCAGAGGTAGTGGTGGACTGCTGGCAGTGGCGCCTTCAAAGAGGATGGGACAAGATAAGGGAGGGGGGGTCAAAGGAAGGGGGAAGGGAGGAGCAGCTGTCAAGTAGGAAGGCTAGCTGCAAAATCGAGCAGACTTGATAGACCAATTGGCCTTTATCTGCTGGCTAATTTCGTATGTTCATAATTTACAGCAGCAAAGCTGTGATATTTAGTAATGTTCTTTATCCAGCAAGCACTAATTGCTACATTTACAGTTTAGCAAACACTTGAGGGCAAATGGAGTTGGTTATTCTTGAAGAAAGCAGCTAGAGTCTGTACTAATTATAGCATTGGTGATCTGGGGTGATGTGTGTGCTTTTTATGGCTGTGCGTAGTTTGATGAAACTAAAAGTTTTCAAAAAGCAAAATATTTGCTCCTGCTGGCTATTCCCAACACACACATAGAAAACAAAAATACTGAATTAGAGCTATTTAGTGGAGACCAGAACATCAGGCTCCTATCTCTAGTATTTGCTGAATCAGTGGTTCCAAGATGCATTACCGTCGCATGGCACAAAAGAAGAGCAATAAACCTTGCTAAGACGGAGATCCCCGGGGCTATAAAACGACAGTGTAGCTAACAGGCTAATTTACAAAAAAAAACTATTAATAGCAAACCAAGGGAAGGACGCACAAGAATAACAAACACAAATCAAAACACTTTGCACAACATTTTTTTTTGCAAAATTTTACTGTACCACTCCTTCAAGAGGGCAAGTGAAGAAAAGCTTATCAACAAGAAAATAAGGCCAGTTGCAACACTCCTAGTTCATGAACTAATACAGATGCCAAAATATATAAACGATCAAAAGTCAAATAAATTACAGTTCAGTTTTCAGCTCCACAGTTATGCTAGTGGCTCAGCTCTAGCATGTATCAAAAGAACAGTATGCCATAAAGCTGCGGAAATATCAGGATCACTAAGATCTCTGCTTTCCAACTCCTCCAGTGCACTTGATGCGCAATACACCTCATAGAGCTAATAAAAGTTTGTATGGCATTTTCCCCACTAAAAAGACAGTTTGCTCACCAAGAAAAACTCGGGAGGCATGCTAGATCCAAAAATGCAACATGCTCCTAATTCCAAGAGAGTAGGTCTAAAATTAATTGGATACCACTGTCTCTACTGCACTTCTTGAGCACAGCCAAGGGTGGGAGACCTTGAGCACATTTTAAAGAATGCCTGCAAGACTGAGTGCACCAGATCGAGAGAAGGAAGCTGGCCCAGCAGCATGGTATGCTGAAGCGCTGACTGCCTTATCACTTGCCACGCTGGCGATCCAGGTTAGAAATGGACCAGGGTTACTCAGGGGACAGGTTGGCAATGGGGCTGGGGGAGGAGCCACTGGAATCGAGGAGCATAAAATATATATGAAAAATAAAAAAAAAATTCTATGATGAACAGGTAAGTAGACTGTGCTTCAGAGACTGATGCTTTGACACTGCCTCTAGGCATTTTTTCCTTTTTTCATCATGAAAGGAGGGCAATATTGCCTATATCAGCCTCATCTGGGGGGGTACAGATGAAAAGCAACTGAAATTGAACCATATTATGTTGTTAAAGACAGCTGTGTCTGGTATATATGTTGTGTTCCCTTACCTTGCAGTGACACGGCTCCTTGCAGGGATCATTGTTGGTGCTACCCACCAGACTACAGTTGCAGCGTATACAGTCTGGATAGCCAGAGTAACCAAAGGCACAGCGATCACATTTTTCTCCAGTGTACCCCTCTCTGCACTGGCACTGACCTGGTAAAATGCCTTGAAAAAGAATCCCAGCAGGATTATATGGAGACTGTAGTAAACGTATCTGAACAATAGTCCATTAATGACTGCCTCTGACTTTCCTTAATTTCATGTTAACAGTTTATTTATTTATTTATTTTTTAACCCCAACTCCTCCAAGACAGATGCCACATCTTACTACTGAACTGACCACTAGGGGTAGGGGTGCATTTTTTTAAACAAAGTGTATCCCAAGTCACTTTAGAGCCTTGATTTGATTTGATTTACCGCTCTATAAAATTACAATCAGTTCAGTGAAAATCAGTTGAAGTTCTTTGCAATTACAATCTAAGTAAGCAAAACATACAACAAATATACACAAAATAATCATTACAAAATAACTAAGCTAATAAATACATAAATATTTAAAAACCTGCCTGCTGACATGATTATAAGACACACCCTGTGACCGTGAACACACATTATTTGCATATAAAGTAAAACACATATAATGTAGCTTAACCTTGTTTTTTTTTTCTGTTTCTAACTATATATTACAAAGGCCCAATTTTACGTTATTTAGCAGCTACACTCAAGAGTCCAGTATGTAACTATATCCCACTCATGGGGGAGGGACACAGGCAGTTAGGTTCAGTTAGAAAATTAAGCAAAGAAAGAAATCCAGAAGAGGGAGGGTACTCTTGACCCAAAGTCTATTGCAGATGCGCTTAATAAGACATTCACAGACCTTAGTGGGGTCCTCCCCCCAGATTTCTTCTCGGACTTACCTGTGCCTAGCCTAGTATCACAAAACACCCCTCGTGACAAACCACAATTTTACTTCAAGAAAATCAAAGTGCACGAAGCACACAAGTACATAAGAAAGGCCTGCTCCAAATCCAGAACAAGTAGTGACACGCTAGATCTAAAAATCCTGTCTCTCACCCTGGATGAAGTAATTCACCCCTTTGCAAAAATTCTTAATCTGTCATTTTGCCAAAGTCAATTTCCCAACAAATGGAAATCTGCCATAGTTACGCCAGTGCACAAAGGGGGGGACAAAACCTCAACAGGAAACTATCGACCAATATCAATACTCCCTCCCCTCTCCAAAGCACTTGAACGAATAGTGGCAGACCAACTCTCTGATTACCTGGACAAATACAATCTACTCTGTAATCAACAGCACGGCTTTAGGAAAGGACATAGTACAACAACAGCCTTACTTGATTTCTCTGGAGAAGTCCTCAGCCCTGGACAAAGGGTGCCAAACAGGTGCAGTCTTTATCGATCTTACAAAGCTTTCGACACAGTCCATCATGGCCTACTTACCTCCCTACTTTCTAGCCTAGGCCTGGCCGAAGGTCCTTGTGCTTGGGTAAAAAGTTACCTGTCCAATCGGTCACAGGCTGTAAAAATCTCTAATGAACTCTCCGACTTCAAACCAGTTCTCTCGGGTGTACCACAGGGATCAATTCTTGGACCGCTCCTCTTTAGCCTGTTCCTTAACTCCCTCCCAGATATCTGCCAGGAGAAAATAATCTTATATGCTGATGATGCTGTAATTCTCTCTTCCCACAAGGATCCAAACTCCCTACAAAAAAGCCTGCAACTTGCTTTCTCTAGTGTTGGAAGGTGGTTCCTGGATAGTAAACTTGTGCTAAACCACAATAAAACAAAAGTCATGCTCTTCTCCAATCACCAAAACAAAATAGGCATACTCCGCTCACCATACAAACCTCTGCGGAGAATTACACTGGACCAAGTAAATACTTTCAAATACCTTGGCATCACTTTTGACCAAGGGCTCGCTTTCAACCCACATTGACTAACACTGCGAAACAGTGAATCAACGCCTTGAATACTATTCGTGAACGTCAATTTCTAAATCAAGCGGCATTGAGAATAGCTATACAGAGTTCCATAATCTCAATCATTGACTATGGCCTTATTATTTATGGCTCAGCTACCTCCACTGCTCTAAGGCGTATCTCAATCACTCTAAATAAGGCCTGCCGGCTCCTCACGGGGGCTCAAAGACTGACTCACACGTGTGATCTGTACTATGAATCAGGCTGGTTGAACCTATCAAATCGTCTTATTTATCTCACCTACACAATGGCAAAAAAATCTATCTTGGGACTGACTCCATTATGTATTCAAAACCTACTCCGACTGAATCCTGGCTCACGACCCTCCACCAGATCTGAGCAGCCAACCTTTCCTGGTTCGAGATGCGGACTGCACAGGGAAAAAGATCTTTCGATACAGGGCCCGACATGGTTCAATGCACTTAGTCCACCTACTCTATCCTCAACCTCGCTTGAAGCTTTCAAATCCATGCTCTATGCCCACCTCACCACCACTAGCAACTGTGATTGAGCTAGATAAAGACTACTACTCCTCCTCATGTCCATCCTCACATCTGAGGCCTCTTCCTCCCTGACAAATGAACCCTCTGGTACCTCTACTACTTCCTGTCTCCCACCCAAACTCACTCCCCCCCTTTTTTCCTGTCCCCTCTCACTTACTCTCCCGCTCACCACCTTTCCCTCCTCTCTAGCCTCCTTTTGGCGCCTAATGATCACCCTCTCCCTGGAAGTTTCCTTAACCTCGAAATTGTCTACTCGCTTGAACCTGTTATAGCTTGTTTTTCTATGAAACTTAAAAACGTTACTGCCTTAAACTGTTAATAGCAAATTTATGATGTAACTTTCCTGTCTGATTTTACCTGTAATGTGTATCGTGCTTTGTTAAATGTTCTTTGTGACGTGGAACCTTTGTAAAAGAGCCCTGGCTCAAAGGTATTAATTCCTAGACTAATAAACTAAACTAAACTAAACTGCTGACATTTCAGATGCACAGGAAATTCTGAAGAGCAGAGAGAACAGAGGAAGGCTACAAAGAGGTTATCACTGGGCAGTTAAGTAACTTGTTCAGGATCACACAGTGAGGATTTGGTAGTTGTAGGAGTGAAACCAGAGTCTCCCAGTTCACATCTCTGTACTCCACCCATTTGGTCAAACTGCCTCCCAACATGCACCCCCCACCACCACCACCAAAATGGAGAGTGAACACAGCAGTCTACACTCTGCCCCCAATCTGTGGTACCATAGGGAGAAAGAGACCCAAACCCAGGTCTCCGTCACTACAGAGCAATGATCTCCCATTCATCCTACTAACTGTCTCAAGATCTGTATATAGGCATCTTTGACACTGACCGATGGACTGGTTTTATTTATTTATGTGACCTCTCCTGGCACTCACAAGTGCACTAAAACAAGATCAAATAGCAGAACAAACCATATTAAAAACTGACATGGCAGATAATGGCCAAGAAACTGTACTTCACATAAGAATATGCTAATCTTCAGCCTCAATCCCTTATGTAAGTTGCCTTTTTTTACCACTGCAACTACTGAACAAGTTGCAACAGACATGCAGAACTGTCTGCTCACCATGCTGTGGGTCTGAGTGGTTGTCATCTTTAACGCAGTTTGTGTTCAGGGAGCCATAAGGATCGCAGCCACATGCAAGACAAGGATTATCATCATACGGAGACACCTGACAAGATAACAGGATGAGAACATTTCAGTCTTGTCCAACCTTAAATTACAATAATAGGTATGGCACATAAAAACCTTCCCTCCCTGTATCAAATAGTGTTGTACCGCTGTCCACAGAAATGTTCACGGGTAGTCCTAGGGATATTATCATACTGGTGCATGTCCCAGCAAAGTACTGCAAACTATCAGTGGCAAATCGTGAGCTACAAAACAAGGGTAGATTGTCTCAAATGGCAGCATAATTTACATAGAGAAACAGACTTTGATGGCAGATGAGGACCACTTGGCCCACCTAGTCTGCCCATTTCCCTACTTACTAGATAAGCTGCAGATCCTAGTTAACCAACAGCCTATTTCTTCCTACCCCCCACAAGAATTGTCTTATGTCTTTTCCATGCATTCTTGAATTCTCCCATTGTTTTTGACCCCACGACCTTCTCAGAAAGGTTGTTCCATGCCATCAAATGCCCCTGCCTTGTAAAAGAGATACTGCACCATAATTTCCAGAGAATAATGCACTTACCTGATGTGGGCGAAAATATCCATCAGCACAGGTTTCACAGTTGATGCCAGCTGTGTTTTGGGTACAATTAATGCAGACTCCGCCGCCACTAAACTGACCATGGACATTCATGCTCATGTTACGATCGGCCACATTCTTGTCATAGTAACAGTCTTCTGCTTTGTTGTGGCAGTTGCACTCTGGAGTTAAGTGTAAAACGATATGTTAGCTGCTAGCAACAGAGGTCCAAGGAAGAGCACTTGATGACAACACAAAACAGCAGAACTAAACACAAACAAAACTCTAACATCCTATACTGACGTATATCCAAGGACTTCCTCAATCAGCATTCTGGTGTCTCTCTTGCACTCACAGTTCTATACATTATTCAAAAATAATTCCTTTCAGAGATGCCTAAAGATACCAGAATCAATAGTTTTGCTGTGATCGTGCCAGATTAAGCCTATGCTTTGCAATTCAAAAGGAGTACTGTGACACTTAAGACAAAACAACTATACAGTACTCCTAGAAAGCTAAAAGAACAGTCACAGCAAGCTGTAGTTAACATATGAAGAAAACTTAAATCAAGAACAAAAGCCAAACTACATTTTCAAAAATTATTTCTTAAATCAACTTTAATGCCTGAACTGTAAAGCCACGAAAACTGAACTTATCAAGAACAAAAGTAGAACCACATTTTAAAAAATTCCTTCTTAAATCAAGTTTAATGCCTGAACTGTAAAGCCATAAGCACCTTTAAAAATGTGGTGCTGCCAAGATCTTTACAGAATACACACAGTCCACACACAAAAATGAACCCTCACCCAGCCAGTATAGTAAAATATGCTTTCTAGTAAAAAGCCCAAATTGATTTGAAGCATCAGCTTAAGTTACAAGGTAGCTCCCACCTTAACAAGTTCCACACCACGTGTGGGGTTACACTCGCCCACCCCCACCCCATTAGCACATCGAGTGCTTGTTCAAGTTTTATTACTTATACAGTAGGTTGCTCAGAAATGTTATTTATACAATGGACTCTATTCTTCTACCAATCCGACTGGCTAATTAGGGTCTTTGCCTGTGGGTTAATCCTATGATAAACCAAGGATAAAGATCCAGTAGCCAGAACAACCTCATAACAAAAATGAAAAGGAAAATTACTGCCTCTGAATTTCAGTCAGCTGCGTCACCAGTTTCCCCCAGATCAGAAAACCTCCCCTGAAACTACCTGCTAGCAAAAACAAAACTATCACTTTTATTTAAAAAAAAAATTAAATATCAATCTGCACCTTCCTTACAGTACTTCTCATCCCTCTGCAGAACACGCATGCTCCCCTCACAAAAAGGAGGGTGAGGGGCACTGTCACAAAGTGGTTCCATGGAGGACTACTAGCTCTCATGAAGCAGAGAGACAAGTGCTGGATCAACCACAAAATTTCTAGCAACACCCACGACCTCATTGAATATCGATGGCTCAGAAACTCCTGCAAGGCCACCATACGTGCCGCCAAGAGTGAGTTCTGTAAATCTGCCATGCTCAACTCAGCCTACAACCCCGATTGCTTCTGTGGCAAAACATTAAAATATGGTGATTGTGTCCTTGAAAATTCAGTCGGTAAATATGAATGAGGAGCCAACTGTAATAACCCACAGACCATAGCCTCAGCGTTCAACTGTTTGTTCTCTGAACTGCCTGCCACCCCTTCCCTCCTAATCTCCACCCCCGAACCTCCGGACCACCCCTCCCCCCAGCCTCCTTTTTACCTGAAACAAATCTCTGTTAGAGAGACTCAAGTTCTCCCAGCTGGTCTCTCACACCACACAGGGGTGGGTTATGATAATCTTGAGCCTAAGTTTCTTAGTCTGGGGGCGCCCCTCCTCACCCGGCTGATTACCCACATGTTCAACTCTTCCCTCACCTCGGGAATCTTACCTGATGTATGGAAGGTGGCCAAGGTTGTCCTGGTGTTTAAGAACGACGACTCCAAGGAGATGAACAACTACCGCCCCATTGCCATACTCCCTACTACCAGCAAGCAACTTGAAAAGGCCATAGCTGGACAAATCTCCCATTACCTGCAAGAGTATGCAGTTCTCTCCCCTGCGCAGCATGGGTTCAGGAAGGGGCACAGTACAGCTACTGCTTTCGTCGTGGTCATCTCAGAGGTCAGATCCGCTACGGACGTTGGCAAACTCACTGGGGCCATCTTCGTCAACCTCTCTAAGGCCTTTGATCGGGTCGACCACAACCTCCTTCACTCCACTCTACTCGCGCATGGCTTCTCCCCCCAAGCCCTTGCTTGGTTCACCAACTACCTTGGGGGTAGACAACAATACACCTGTTTTAACCGTGCCCTATCAGACCTTTACCCAGTCAGATGTGGAGTATCCCAAGGGTCCTTTCTTGGTCCCATTCTGTTCTCCCTTTATATAAACGAACTCCCCTCCATTACAACCTTCGGGTCTACCACACTCTATGCGGATGACCTGGTACTATTATCTAGTTCCCAGGACATCTCAACTATCAACTCCCAACTCGACTCAGACTTTGGGCGTATCCAAAACTGGCTCGTGGGACACAAGCTCACCGTTAATCTAAACAAAACCCACGCCATGTTATTCGGGTTGGTGGGCAAAACCACATCATGCCCCTCCCCCCTTGCCATTCATGGGGGGGGAATGGCTCCCTCCTGCCTGTCCTAAATCCGCTAGGTACCTAGGGGTGACCCTAGATCCTCAGCTTGATCTCACTGAGCATCTATGGAACATCTGCAAAGCGTCAAACAGCAAGCTCGGCTTAACATACAGGGCTAAGGACTGCCTCACTCCGGCCGCTCGGCTCACCATAGCCAGGGGGATCCTCCTACCCATGCTCTTCTATGGACTTATAGCCTTTGCGCCAGTCCCGAATGCCTATCTAGCCAAATGGGACACGGTCTATAACAACATATGTCGTTTCACCCTCTCTGCGCCTCGCCTTATGCATCGGTGTTCCCTCTATGCCAGACTGGAGTGGCTCCCCCCTGAAAAACACCGAGCCTTTGTCCTCGGTAACATGGCCGATAATGGTCTCCAAACTGCATGCCCCCCCCTGCTCTTGCCCTTCCCTTCAAACACTGCACCCTGGCCTATCAACTAAGGTCCAGCTAGACTCTGGTTTGCAAGGTCCCAAGGACCCACTCCCTCACTGGTGATCGGGCCTTCTCCGCCTACGCTCCGAGATTCTGGAACTCCCTTCCCGCCCTAGTCCGGGCCGCCCCTTCCCACCCCAGCTTCAAAACGTCCCTTTGGAAGTTCCTCAAAGCAGCCTCCACTTGTCTTTGTGCCAACTAGGTGCTGGCACTAGCGGCTGCCAGCCACCTCTCCCACAAGCAGAATTCGGCCTCTGCCACTCTCCACTATAGCACTTCCCACACTTCTCTCCCTCCCTTGTGGCACTTAGAAGTCCCCACACTATTTTTGCCCTGCCCTCTGGGCATGCAACTGTAAAGGGCAGTACTCTCCCTGCAGTTCGAGCCAGACTCTGCCGTGGTGGTCCTCCGGGTGCTTCCTCCCCCTCTCCTCACCCACTAGTACCCTGCTGACCTACTGCACTGTTTACTCTCCCCCTTGCCTGTTTCCTGACACTCACCTGGATTGTGCACTGTTTATGCTCCCACCTTAGTTACCTGTTAGTCTCCTACCTCCCCATGCCTCCATGTTACCTTGTGGTTTTAAAGTATTCGAGCTGTAGTTGTACTCATGTTTGCTAGCTCTGACTCTGTACCATGTCTATATATTGTACGCTGGCCCCACCTGTATGTGGGCGAGTATGTTACTTTGTCAGTGTACTATGTACCTTGTACTGAAATCTCTCTGGCACAACTGTATTGTGGGCTTGTATGCTACCATGACTATGCACCATGTTTTTCTGTATTGTAACCTCCCGGGTCGCACCTGAAAATAGGCACTTGTTGTCTAGTGTGCTTACCTGGTTAACAAAAACAAATAAATAACTGAAAACACTCCTAATGGTGTTGGGTGTGATCTGTCTCACGGCAGTTTTCTGTCAAATGCTTCTATTCTTTTTTCTCTCTCTCTCTCTCTATTTTATGCTCCTCCGGTCAGCTGCCCCATCTGACCGACTCTCCCCAGCCCGTCACCTGGAATAGCCAGCGTCCATTTCTATCTGGCCCAGGAGCAGAGCCTCCAGGAGTTGGTCATCATCCTGCTTGCTGCCGCATTTTCTACATCCAGTTTTCACCCAGGAGCCCCAGGAGTAGAAGTGCATGTGCGTGGAGGTGCGCATGCACCTACAACCCTGGTTACAACCCCGTTCCCCACCCCATGGCCTAATGCCTGGCCCCCTCAGAGCCTGTGCTAATCCTAGCCTCCATTAGGTGTCACCATTGGCTGAGGGATGCCGCATCACCTCCCCAGAGAGAGCTTGCCTGTCGGCAGCTCACTCCAGCTCACCCCCGCCCGAACTCAACAACCGGGCTCATTCCGAACCCAGGCCAGCCAGTGTGCCACAAGGTAAGGCGTCCAGTGCCTCAGCCTTCAGCGCCACCGAGCCAGCTAAATGCTGCTATTCTAAATGCCGCTCTCAGTCTCCCATGCTATTCTCCCTATCCATCAGCATTTACAACTCCTTTCCACCCGATCACATCCCACATAGAACTTCTGGCTGTGATCCCTTCAATAGCACACTCACAGCCCATTTTCTGGTTATTCTCCCAGTTACACTACCAGCACTGATAAAAACAGTCTTTCCTTGACATGATCTTTTTCTCACTCTCTCTCGCTCCTGGTTCTAAAAAAAAAAAAAGCACACTGTTCGATTTCCCCATTTCCCAGCCAACTCTTTGCTGACAGCAACTAAAGCATGCTGTTCACTCTGTTTCTCTGCCATCTCTCGGTCTCTCTCATATCCTAACAAGCAGTTACAGTTTTAAAATGAAGAAAAACTATGACGGGGGTGGGGCATGGCATGGCAGAGCAAAAATGAATCCTTGCTGTTCTTGTCCTGGCTGCAGAGAGGATCATTTAACCTAGGCAGGGAGGATATTTTAATAAAATCAATAAAAAAATAAAACTATACTTTCCTATTTTAAATAACATTATTTAAATTTTTTTTTTTTACTCTGCATTGTATCATCACAATAATCCACTCCAGAATGTGGGTTATGCTGGGATTTATCCATTTCTGGTGTGGTTAAACCTCAGCATAACACACACTGTTGTGGATTACTGCTAATTATCTGACTGAACTTGCCCTCCCCGAACATTTTAAGTTCCCCGCCATGCTGGAGGCCTCATAATGCACTGCTGCAGATGTCAGCAGTGGGCTGCAGCTGTGAAGCATTCAATTCACCTTCAATACAGTAATGAGTTGTGTAATGCTCCATTTTGCTGGCCACCAGTCCCACTGCACTCCTGAGGCTAAATGCAGGTCCTGCTACCTGTAACAGAACCAGCAGCTGGTAAATCCGAGCTTTATAAAGCTTATTACTGTACTGAAAGAGAATTGTGACTGGCCTGTCAGCGCAGTAGTAGGGCCATGGCATGCAAACACGGGGGCGGGGGGGCAGCAGTCTCTGCTGCTATACTATCACCAGGACGGAGGCGAAGAAGAATTAGCATTTACATGGCGCTTTTCATACACACTATGTCCCAAAGCTCTTCACAAGCAATAACAGACTAGTACTGAAGTGAGTGTAAGACTGTAAACATGCAGTGGCAGGCATTCCACATATCAACACCCACACACAGCCTCGGACAGTTGCATGAATCATTTTATGGGAAGGGGAATGTTGGCCAGGACCATCAGGGAAAATCCCCTACTCTTACTCATACCTACAGGAACATTAAGGAGGGAGGTTCAAAAATGATGAACTCAGTAGTGTTCTTCTTCTGTATTTTTGTGAGTTATAAATTAATATTTGGCCCTTGCTAGGGGGTAGTTTTACTATGGAACAATATCTGTTTAGGGAACAAGGTGGACCCCTGTTGCAAAAGTAGGAATCCAGCTCTCATACGAGACTGAAAGATTCTAACATGCCCCCTGCAATGTATATTTACTAGACATGGGCGCGTAGTAAAATACCCTACCCTAAACACTACCCACAGCTATCTCCAAATTACCCTAAAAATAGGTAGCTGGTTAGGATAGGTTACTACCCTGATTTTTTTTTTTTACTAGTCTACAACTCTGTTTTTTTTTTTTATTATTACCTTGTCCTGTCTTTGCCTTCAATTTCTAGGTGTCCCTCTGAATATGTTGATTCACATTTGACCAAAATATTCCGGTTCCTCTGACCTGCCAGGCATTTCTACATTGGTCCTCCTTGCCAAATTTCTACAGTTTCCTATATTTCCTTTAATCCTAAACTCATCTTGCAGCCCTGAAAGGACACCCACAATGTTTCTTTCTGTTTTCCTCCTCTGTAGTCTCACACTCCATTGTGTCAATTATCTAACTTGTTTGTTTTTTCTGCCAGGAAGATTAATGCAGACACGTTAAGAGACTCAGGCAGACAGAGTGGCTTTACACAGAGCAGAAGGCACAATATCAAGATTGTGTCTTGCTGCTGCTGTATGCTGCTGCCGCAGCCTGGGCTAGAAGGTAGGACTTAGGGAGCTTGACTGTTAATCCTTCCCCCTCATGCTCTCAGAGCTTCTCTGGTCCAACCCACCACCCACCGAGAGCCAGGGAGAGAGAGACCAGGTCCAAAATGTAATTCTTTATTGTTGAATGCTGCTGTACTGAAGATGATCACTGGGTGAGCAGAGAAGCTGAGAGCCCACTGAGACAGTTTGTTCACCAACATACTGTGGCGGGAATGACTGTGTTGTGAAATTCGCGTGCTCTTGCTTCTCAAACCACCACATGACCTTGCAGCAAGTAGATCATGTGACCAGTGAGAGCTGTCCTGTCCCTGGCCGGGGGGGAGGGGGGAAGGAGGCCTTAGCTGTACATTCATGAGTCAATGCCTGCCTTCTCTGTCTCACTAGCCCTTTGATTTCCCCAACCTCATGGCTGCCACCAGTGAGTCATGTCTGACAGTGCAAATGCCACAGTTTTTAAACATTAGGGCAAGCCGGGGGGGGCCACGCACCTGGTATTACCCGACTCCAAGTACCCAACTCCATTACACTGTTCATATGCTGGGTAGAGTAGTATATTACCCTAATTTCCTTTTCTGACAGAAAATGTTAATTACCCAATGTACCCGATACAAGTACCCGACGAGTAGCCCAAGCCTAATATTTACACAGTTTTCCAGAAGTGAAAAGTGTGGAAAGTGGCAATGGATAAAGAATAACTTAACACAGGGGAAAAAAACTGTATGGATGTATAGTTTGGGCCCGCTTTTATGTAGAACCAGTATTTGACCCACTGTGCAGGGTCTCAGCAAACAGAAAAACAAAACAATTACTTGACCAATGAATACTGCAAAAAAATGTGGGATGTGGTGTGGCTGTGTGCCCATGGCAAACTGAATATAAAAGGTAACGCAAAACATAAAAGCATCGAGGAAACAGGATGTCTCAGGCCATTTTGTAATCTTGATACAGAGACTAGGGAACATCTGTTTTTTACATGCTCAAATATTCAGAATTTTTGGACACTGCTTGTAGCAACGTGGAAAATTTCAGAATTTTCCTAGGTGACATACTGTATGTTAATGTATGGTAAATTAGTACCCAGGGAATAGGATAAGTGGGTTCCCAGCACTCGTTCAGTATTTTTTCTTTTGTTTGTATAAAATGGACCATATGGCGAACCCATTTTAAATATGTCTTTTGCAGACTAAAACTACCTCTTATGACAATAATTGATGGAATCAGGAATAAATTATTATTGGTTAGGACACATGAATATCTTTGTCTCTCTTCAATTACGCCCCTTTCCTTTCTCTCCTGAAAACTCCCTCCCACTACCTGGCACTACTTAACCAGTCTCCCTACTCTATTTTCCAGCTGTGACCTCAAAGCCCACCAGGGCTTCGGAGTTTTGAGCCCGCCCGGGGTGCGGCGGTACCAGGACCGGCCGCCTTCACTCATCCTCGCCACACCTAAGCTTCCTCTTCTCGCTGGGCAGGAGCGCGACGACCGCCAGAATCATCCCCGCTACTGGAACCACAAGTCCGGCTGCAACTTGCTGGGGCGGGCGGTAAAGCCGTAACTGACTTCTAAGGTACATTCCTCTGAGGACTTTTGAGTTTTGCTTTGAAAAAAGGCACGGCTTGCCGATTGGCTGTTGCACTTGCGATTGGACTGCTGATTGGTGCGCCTCCTTCATACTGCCTGCTGATTGGTGCGCTTTCAATCTCAGCTCTACTCGAAGGTCTGGAGTGCCCCTAGGTTATTTGCCACGGTCGAGGAGCTGTAAAAGTTTTTTCTGAACTTTCTGCCTGCTGAATAGTCTCACTGAAATAGCTGTTCTTACTTGTTATCCTGGTGTGCACTCCCTCGGGCCCAGACTTTGCTAAAGTGTACAGGAGGCACTTCCCTGGCTCCCCGCTCCCACCTCGCCCACCCTAGGTGGGCACTTACTATATAGTTCTCGGACTGTCATATGACTAAGTCCCTAAAATCCCATTTGCTCCTTATACCTGCGCTACCACTAGGGCTATCTTAAACGGTAAATTGCAGAAAATAACTTGGCTTCCTAAAAAAGCTTGTACTGGCTATAAATCCACTGCTGGTCCCTCACTTACCAGATTCACTGTATTTTTCCTCCAAATTGTGCCTTACAAAGAGGATTGCTGCTCACTTTGTGGCATTTTTACTTTTTCTGCCCCTTCCGTATCCTCTTATACTGCTGTTTATCAGTCATAGTCCTCTCTTGACTGCTGCCTGCCACAGCATAGCAAAAAAAAAAATAATAAAATACCCTGATCTCTTGTTTTCAAAGCTACAATGTACCCAAAGTACTCCAAAATGTCACATACTATACTAGATGACAATACTGTGCCTAGTCCCATAGAGTACCTTACACAAAGAAATAAAGATATTCCCCATCCCGGGGGTTATTCTGCTTGTCATACTTGCTCTTTTCAGTATGAACATAGTGTCACTCCACATTCCCAGTGACCATCTTGTTGTAGGGTCTGATACCCGGGATTTTAGTTTCTCTAACTCACTTGTCACCAAACATAGGCCGGCACCTACTTGGCTCTTTATCCTTTACCCGAAAGGCTGTGCCTATTATATGCTTCCTGGCTGTCATAAGTGGTGCAGAAGGTTTGAACAGATTCAAATCTTTCTCCAGGAAAGGTCCTGTCTCCTTGCACTGTTATTACTCCTCCTAGCAGGAGACATTGAGGTGAATCCTGGCCCTCTCTCTCACCCCACTGCTCAAACCTTATCTGGTCTTCCAAGGAAAGGGCTCCTTATTGTCCACATGAACATCAGGAGTCTAACATGCCATAAGGATGAACTGGAGGCATGGATAAAAGGTTACAACCCTGACATTCTCTGCCTCTCTGAAACATGGCTAAAACCTAGCATACCTGACACTCTATGCAAGATTGCCAACTACTCCCTGATATGAAGTGATAGATTAAAAACTAAGTGCGGGGGTGGTGTAGCCATCTGTTACAGATCTCACCTCAACCTAAATACTGTCCTAAACCCGACCTCTGCTGAGGAATGTGAACATCTACACGTCACAGTTACCTTAGGGGCAAAAAAGCTCCATATCATATGTGCCTATAATCCTCCCTCTGGTGGCCTTACAGGATTACAAGACCTACTCAAAAAGACCTTTTCTAACATAAACCAAAATGAGGTCATCATTCTTGGTGATCTAAACCTAAACTGGCTAGGTCCCGCTCATAGTTCCCTGGTATCAGTTGCCAGCACCTTTAACCTTCATCAGATGATTACTGAACCAACGAGGGCCCCAAATCCTACCAAAACTGGCACCCTCGTAGACTGGTTACTTACAACACAACCTGAACATCTGATCTCCACAGGGATCCTTGAGGATGCTATCACAGACCATTCTCCGATTTTCTGCATGTGGGCCTCAGGTGCCCCACCACCTCCCCCACCGCGTCATGTCACCTTTTCGAACTTTGCACAGCTTGATGAAAAGGCGTTCCTCCAGGACATTTCTTGTGTAGACTGGTCTGACATCTACAGCACAAACAGTGTTGATGAGGCCCTGCACATCTTTCTCAATAAGTTCACTGCGATCCAATCAAGGCATGTCCCCAAGATCACCAGGAGAGTTACAGGCAAACAAACTAAGTGGCTACACAAGGACCTCCTTTCTGATCTACGCCGTAGAGATAAACTATGGAAGTGTTTCAAACAAACCCGGCGTATGGATGATTTTAACTCCTATAGGGCTAGTAGAAATCTCTGCAAAAAGAAAATAAGATTAGCAAAAAGTAAA
This sequence comes from Neoceratodus forsteri, assembly GCA_016271365.2. Taxonomy (NCBI): domain Eukaryota; kingdom Metazoa; phylum Chordata; order Ceratodontiformes; family Ceratodontidae; genus Neoceratodus; species Neoceratodus forsteri. Next base: position 1,559,341,389 of record CM057455.1, read on the forward strand.
TACTGCCAGGACCTGCTCGTGAGCGCAGCATCTGATTCAAGGAAATTTTGGGCCCATATCAAAACCTTTCTGGGATCCTCACAGGCCCATACCCCCAAGGATATGATATTAAGTGGGGTGCACTGCAATGATCCTAAGACCATTGCAGATGCTCTTAACCAGAAATTCTCAGACCTGTCTTTGTATGCCTCTGCTTTCATGCCACAGACCTCTCCCCTCTGGGGTAGTGAGTCTCAAAGACTACCTGGTTCCTCTACTACTCCCCAAATATCTCAGCATACACCTCCTTTTTACTTTAAAGAGATTACCACATTAGAGGTCTTTAAACTTCTCTTATCCATATCTGGAAACACTAGTATGGGGTCTGACCTCCTTGAACCCCGTCTACTAAGACTTGCTGCTGCCCACATAGCCTCACCATTGGCTAAAATATGTTCATTATCCCTGATCACTAGCACTATCCCAGTCCTGTGGAAGTTTGCTTGAATAACTCCTGTATTTAAAAAAGGTGATAAGATGGACATAAACAACTACAGACCTATTGCTATTCTCTCCGTTTTGTCCAAACTACTAGAAAAGGCGGTTGCTATCCAAACACGTGACTTTCTAAACAAATGGGGCATCCTATCTGATGCCCAACATGGTTTCCGTAAAAACCATAGTACATCCACTGCACTATCGAAACTTGCCTCTGACATAACCTCTAACATGGACAGAGGTAGACTCACAGGTGCTGTATTCATAAATCTTACAAAGGCTTTCGACCTTGTGGATCACCCCTTACTTCTATCCTGCTTGCATAGCCTAGGTTTCTCCTCTCCAGTTGTACGTTGGTTTAGTAGCTATCTATCCGATAGGTCTCAAGCAGTTAAGTTTAACTCAGCCATTTCTGACTCAGCCTCAGTAAATGTGGGGGTTCCTCAAGGCTCCATCCTTGGTCCTCTCCTTTTCTCACTCTTTATAAATAATGTCCCCAATGCCCTACAGAGTTGCTCATCTCTCTTGTATGCTGATGATCTCGTCATTTATGCCAGTGATAAAAAGGTGGAGAATCTAAACTCAGCTCTTCAAACTGGTTTCACAAATATACAAAACTGGCTGTATGAGCACAAGCTGGTCCTAAACATAAAGAAAACCAAGGCCATGCTTTTTGGCTCTGCCTCTAAACTCCGTAGGAGCCCTGTCTCACTTACAGTCCATGACTCAGGTGATACAACACTAGAAACTGTCTCATCATTTACTTATCTTGGTGTCATGCTTGACCAATCCCTCGATCTGAGCCTGCACATTAAATCCATCTGCAAGGCTGTAAACTGCAAACTCGGTGCTGCTTACAAATCAGGATACTTATTTACGCCATCTGCTAAAAAGCCATTGCCAGGTGTACCTCACCTTCCCTAACCTACAGTGCCCTATCCTCTAGTGTGCTCACACAAACTGCCTCCAGAAATGGATGTCACCATAATAACATATGTCGATATGCATCCTCCTCCTCTAGACTAAAGCACCACTGTCAGCTTTACGATGACTTAGGATGGCTCTCCCCCATGGCCACAAGAAAATATTATCTTGGCTCCCTTACTGACTCTGTTGTAAGGCTCAAATCCCCAAATTCCCTGGCAGAACTTTTAATTCCCCACTCCATCCCTTGCGGTCTGAGGTCTGCGGAAAACTCTCTACTCCAAGTTCCTAGATGCTCTACCACAAAAGGCACTGGAGCTTTCAAATGTGCGGCTCCCATGTTCTGGAATACACTTCCCCCTCAGCTCAAATCGGCTGAGACTCAGAGATTTAAAAAAGAACTTCACTGCTATCTATTCCGCACTGGACCCTGCACTTGCTTTGATCCTACCTGATGGTCTTGTTTAAGATGCGTTGCCCCTGACTTCTCTCTCTTTCCTTTCTTTTTCCCCTCAGATTATATCTGGTTCCCCATACTTTTTCCCCTAGCCCTAAAGATTTGCCCTCCCTTGTTGTTTTCCAATCTCTCAATCCTCTATCTCCTTCCTCCTGTATCCCTGCTCTTGCTTCTCCCTCATCCTGTATCCCAGCTCAAGATTCCTCATGCAATGATCCCACTGCCCAGGCTCACTCTTGCCTGACCTCTACTTCTCTACCTCCCTCTAATACATATTCCCTCACTACCCCTGCTCCATCCCACAACTCCTCTGCCCTATCTCTCTCCTGCCCTATCACACACCTTTCTCACTTTTCCCCTGCCACTTCTTTCCCCTTGTCTCTTCTCACTTTTTTCCTCCCTGCCCTCCTCCTCTACTCTAATTTCAAAAGACCTTTAATTTGATCTTTTACAGAAACTCTGCAAAACTGTAACTTGCTTGACCTATCCTTGTTTACCCCAAACAATTGCTACTTGCCTTGCCCACCTATGGCCTCACGGATGTTTGTCTCCTCCTATTTAAGCCTTGGTATCTGTTTCTCACCACGTGAAAACCTGAAATGCTACCTATTAACTCTGTTATGTTAAAAGGTTTTTACATTATGTATCGTTGCCTAAAACTTCTGTTCACTTTCTCCCCATGTTAAAAATGGAAATGTTTCTTTGTACCTGTCTTACTTTATGTTGTACTCTCCCGGGTCATACCTGAAAATAGTCATTGTGTTGGCTAGTGTACTTACCCGGTAAACAAAAACTAAATAAATAAAATATGACAGTTTGCCTCTCCCTATTTATGAGAGACTTTGGAAAGGACTGGATTAAATGATTTGAAATGTTAGTTTTACACAGGTGAAACTGGCCTGCAACTGCTCATTATGTATAATTTTACTGTGTACTTACATAATTAAATTGTACTCATTGTTTTCCTAAAAAATATAGGTATTGTTCATCAGTGCTGTTCATTCTTGTTTCCAAATCTGTCTCTATGGTGCTACACACTTCCATGCAAACCAAGCTAAAGTATACATTTTGTGTCCTGGAGATAGCTCTGTTGTCCCCAGTGCCCCACAATGTCCAGTAGCCAACTCGTTTGCACGTTCCTTATTCTTCTCAGAAGAAAAAGTGATGTTTAACCATGGATTTTCAACTAGGGTTGATGCAAACCCTGCAACAGACAGGTTTTATCGTGCTCACAACTGCTACTTGTTTTTGTTTTCATTTGATGCAATTGTGAAGGAGCCATGTGCTCAATTCACTTCCCATTTTAACAGAAAGAACATCTGCAGCCACGTTAGCCTTGGCATATCATATTTGTGGCAGACTGGGACAACCTTGTATTTGACTAACGCAGAAATTGTGCAAAGATTGTATAGTACATAAGCTTTCAATGCCACACAGATCTTTTCTTCAGGTGTGTTCACAGACTAAGCAGAGGAAGGTTTTATACCAAAGGCGGACATTAAAGAGATAGTATAGGAAAGGAGAGGCAGAGATCTGACACCCTGAAACTATAGTTGTGTCATGATTAATTACAAAAGTATGAGAAGGGTGAAAAGCAGGGAGAAGAAAAAAAGTAGGAAGTTTAGGCCCCAAATGCTTGTGTACTATTAATGATGCTGGGATTTCTTTTTTAGTCCAATAAAAGGCATCAAACTCTGCAACAAATCTAGTATTCCATTATAATAAACTGTATTCCAAATCTAAAAAAACCAAAAATAAAAACAACCAAAGCTGATTCAAAATAGGGAAAGAAGGAATATTACAAGACTGTGGACAAAGTGCGATATATAATGGAATAAGAAAGGTACAGGTCAAAATATTTGCTGTAACATAAACGGCTGTTTTATAACAAATGGCACATCTTTTAAACAAACCTGGCAACATTATCTGGAGCACTGCATACCTCATCTATCAATATGTACAGAACAGGTTGAAAACATGCAGCAATCTGATTGGCTGTGATTAATCATATGGTGTCCAGTTACCAAGAAGAACTGGACAGCTCAAATCATACGGCTGATTTTTTTGTTAAATATGGATTTTATAATGTTCAATTCTAGTTCTTAAACAGAATAACTAACTTAGGAGTGTCCCACTTTACTACATATACAGATGCATCCAGTGGCAGAAGGCACTCGGCGAACAAAGCACATCCGTATATCCCATCTCAAAAAGGCCTCCTCTTTACCTGCACACGTGCATGCATTCAGTTACAAGTGGAACTTAGGTAACATACATACAGGTGAATCTGTCCTGCATATTTGTTGAACTTGGTTATTTAACAGATTAATGTGCCACGACCAACCCAAACTCATGCACTGTACATCTGCCATGAGGACAGGGGTTTAGGCCATGAATGGCCTCCTGAACATATGCAACCCTTCAATCCTATAGACAGTATGTTCCTTACCGTTACTGGCAACAGCAGTTATACTTCGGAGTATCCAATTATTTAAAAAGCATACGTTATCCATACAAAGCCCGAGAGTAAAAAAGGTTTAATACTATCCACTCACGCTCACAAGTGTTGCCTGAAGAAAGGGTGCCAGGTCTCCAAGGTTTCTGGTGGTAACCAGGGCAACATTCACTGCAACTATCACCGCAAGTATTGTGCTCACATTGGCACTGTAGTTTCTGCAGAGACATGAAAAGAAGATGCTGTGAAATGGGATGGAAGCTGCCAAAACTAAACTGTCAGCAATACTGCACAATTTCAAAAATTAAATGATGCAGCTGTACTCCTCTGACCACAACTCATGTCCTCATTCTACAACAAACGACCACTGCCATCTTACAATCTCTAGTGTATGACATGTTTATATAGTATATGCCAGGGTTCAGCATTGCTGTGTGTGGGAATCCATATATTACCAGATGCTGTTGTACCATAGCAGTGATGTCAGAATGCTGCTGTATCACAGTATCGACATCACCACTGTGTACAACAGCACAGAATCATGTATCTACTGAGATTCCTCGGGTTTACCTGCACTGCAGAGTCCTCATAATGTAGATTAAACGCAAAACTGAAAGCATCTCAAGTGAGCAGTCTGTTAAAAGATGAACTACTTGAAATGTTACCAGCTCATATAGCTATTATTTAAATTGCTTAAACTTTGGGTCACCCCTGAAAACAGGACTTTGCCTCAGTGGGTTACCTGGTTATCAAAATTCAATTAATAAATTAAGAAAATCTATTTTTTTTTTAATCTTCTTCTGTTTGCTGTTTTCTTAGGCCACAGTTCAAGACAGAGATAGAAAGAAGGTAAATCTATTAAAATTACAAAATGCATAGGGAGAATCCTGTCTCCCGACTGCTTGGCACCCATGTCTTAGATATGTCTAAGGCACAGGTTAAAAAAAAAAAAAAAAAAAAAAAAAAAATCGCTTGCAATCAGGATACAGCCACTAACAATATCAATGCCCTGTTCACAAACCCCTGATTCTATTACAAACACGGCTGCCACATTTACTCATTAAAAAATAATCTCAGCCCTAAAAATAAAAATTAAAAACTCCCTTAAAATAAAAAGAACTAATTGATTAAATGCTCTTTTTATCTCCTCTTATACCTTACACACACACACACACACACACACACACACACACACACACACACACACACACACACACACACCAAATGAAGTACTGTTCACAGTTACACTGCGTGACAGCTGAGAGGGGACTACTTTTTATTAGTTACTTTTAACAGAAGAAAATCCTGTTTAATATAAGAAAATTTACTTTTTTTGTTGGCTTTTAAATTTTCTCAGTTTATCCATTTTATAAGTTCAATAAGACACTTCAAGGAGTGTGCATTTTGTTGATCTAAATGCACTTCCATGGGTCAAATTATAAAATGGCAAAGACAGACGACTGACTGGCTACTTAATCCAACCTGTGCAAATAACTCATCAGAATGGCATGGGTCTGGATTTCCTACCTAGTCATAACAAAAACAATCTCTTATTCCAAACAAAAATAAAGTACTATTTTAATGTATTGCTCTATTTTTTTACATAACATTGTGTACACAGAATAAGACTACAGAGGTGTATCATTATATCAAGTAAAAATTCTTAGGTGCATTTAAAGGCACTTGCCTAACAGCACACCCTAAGGCATGTGACTACTGGCCAACAGTTACATGCCCTGCCATGCCACTGGTGGCAGTGTTGCAGAGGCACTGCAGGAGAGATAGAAGGACAGCCAGGATCTGTACTGCAATGCTCAGCACATGCGTACACTTGGAGCCCCTTGCAAGCCAGCATCCTTGGAGCAGGGCGCAACAAGTGGAAACACCATATGGCAGGATGATACGCGAGCAACCTAGGGCCCCACAACTGTGATCAATCGCCCTCCACCACAGAGTCTCCAACTGGGAAGACATCTCCCAATAGGCCTCACCAGCCTGAATGGCTCCACCTCAGAGAGTAAGTCAGTGGGCAAGGAGGGGTATGTACCGCAGACCCAGTGGCTGGGTTGGGAGGTGGCTCAGCTAAAGGGGGCTAGTTAGGCAAAAGAGAGAAATAAAAAAGTTTTGAAAAAAGTGCACATTTGGTAAAAGTTAAAACAGCAGCTCAGTAAGAAAGTGTCAAGAAATACTGAGAATATTATCAATATAAAACATACCATTGTTGTTTCATCCCATGGACAGCTGCGAGCATGACCATAGCAGATACACATGCCTCCAACCGAAATATCTTTGATTGAGTAGTAGTACTACAGGAGGAGAAAAAGAAAATCGATTGAGCAGGTCATACAATATGCAGCAGTGAAGAGTCCTATCATGGTTAGTGGGCCTTCACTGGAAATAATTGGAAGCATTAACATGGCTACAGAATTAACAAAGAACATCAGAGGATGATATGCACGCTCTTGCCCAGAGCAGTAGACAATGGAGGTGATAGGATAACTTTTACTAGGCCACATATAATTGACAGTAAGCAGGTTTTCAGGTCACTGCAGGTCCCTTTCTTTTTTTTGCCCAAAGAATTGCTCTGTGTGCACTTGAAAGCTTGAGTATTTTAACCTACCTGTTGGTTCAGTTTAAAGGTATCATTGTCACTCACTCAGTCTACTCATCAGTGCAAAGACATAATACAGAAGCCAACACTTCTGTGCAACAAAGTCTGTATAAGGCAATATTCACACTGCCAGCCAGGTAGTGTGGTCTAGCTCTAAAGTAAGGCCACAGAACTGTCAGCTATGAGACCCGGGTTCAAATCCCACCACAGTACTTGCTCACTGTGTGACCATGTGCAAGTCACTTGGCCTTGCTGGGCTTCTGGTCGTCCCAGTTGTAAAATCTGGCCGAAGCAGGGCTTCAAAGATATGTAATGTTGCGCTGCAGCTGGATAAGCAATATTTTAACATTTGTGCACAGAAAATTGCCTTTTCCTTCCAAAATTATGGATTCTGCATTAGCAGGCTATTTCATGTTTTACTGGAGTTTAAAACAGCCTTTCAATGTTTTAAATGCTAGTAAGAGGAAGCAGAGACCCAGGTGGCCACTCAAACCATTTTAAAGTTAAACTGAGTGACAACTGCAGTGCTGGATAAACAAATGAAACATCAAGAGGTGTTAATCTTTAAGTGCCTGTCAGAGTTGGAATCCTAGTCAACTGGAGGGTGCTAAACTTTTTTGTCAGTTTCCTTTCTGGAACATTCTGATACAAGGATAATTCAGTAAATACTTACATAGTTTACAGATACAGACAAAATCAGGTTTATGCCCTATTAAGCATCTGCGTTCTTGCAGAACTAGTTCTTTTGACTGATCGTGTTTGTCGATAAAGCTGTCTGTGTTTAAAGCTATCTACTGAAATGCACATAACGTCACTTGGTAGTGTATTCCAACTACAGACTATTCTCTGTATGAAGCAATATTTTCTTTTGTCAGATTTAAATAGCTCTCCTTAACACTTGAGACTATGTGATCTATTACTAATAACATTTTCTTTTGGTTTTAGGTGTAACAAATGTTCTAAGTTTTTGTCCCTGCTAGTTCCATAAACCAATAGTGTATTGCCTCTGTGCCTCCTTCTCTTCAACGAGTAAAGATTCAAGACCTACAGCCTCTCTGTAGAACTGCTACATTCTTGGTTCCTAATTAGTCTGGTATACCTTCTCTGTTTTGCATACTTATGTGCGGGTTTCAGACCTGTATTGTATATTCCAAATGAGGTCTGACCAAATCTTTGTACAGCGGCATTAGGACACCCTCATCACTACTCCTGATATTTCTTTTAATACACCCTTTAACTTGATTTGCCTTTTTTTTTTTTTACTGCTACATTTGTTTGTTCCACTTAAGGTCACCTGTGATTATCACTCCTAAATCTCTTTCTTTCATACTACTTTCAAGGAGCTAAAACCCTGCCGGCGCCCCACCCAGCCACCCGCCCTATCTGGGCATTTACTTATACAGCCATCTATTTTTAGTCAGTTTCATGAGATGACAAACGGGCTGATTTGCCATTTGCTCCTTATAAAAGCTTACCACTAGGGGCGTCTGCTTACCACTGGTGCTCACCGTTTATACCACAGTGTAAGTGCTTGTATTTGCTTCTTATGGCCACCAGACCACTGTCTTAGCTTGTCTATTTTGTGGTTAGTGTATATCATGGCTCATAAAATGCTGTTCTCTCTGATGACCAGCTTGTTGCTTTTTACACTAGCAAGGCTCTCCTTGGTTCCATGCTACTATAGTAGTTCCTGCCAGCACTACTCAATGGAAGCTTTTCACTTCTCAAACATGCTGGCCTGACCTATTGTCTGTTTTGATTTCACTACACTAGTAATTCCAAGGTTCCTCTGCTATCTTGTGACCGCCTATTTAGATGATAGATTTCACTCAAAAATCTCATTTACTGCTCCTTTTATCCATCGTAAGCTTTGCTATCTTATGATGCTTGCTATCCTGTTGGCAGGTGATGTGGAATTGTACCCTGGCCCCTCACATCATCAGCCATGCAATGATGTGTCCTGGGCTACTACTACTACAGGTCTCCGCATAACCCATCTAAATATTAGGAGCCTAATGTGTAATTTCACTGAGCTGGAGGCTTGGATCTCAACCTATAACCTAGATATATTGTGCCTATCTGAGATGTGGCTCAAGCCTTCTACTTCTGATTCAGTCTGCTCGTTAAGTAATTATAGTCTTATCAGGAATGATAGGATGGCTCCCAAGTGGGGTGGGGGTTATTGTGTTGTTTTACAAATCACATCTCAATATCTCTCTAAGTAATATCCTGCCAGCCTCCATGTGTGAATCCCTCCATGCCCTTCTCTGTCTGGGTGCTAAGCATCTACACATAATTGTTGCTTATAATCCACCCCATAGTAGACTGTCTGGCTTCACTAAACTTTTGGAGAATTCAGTGTAACCCCTAGATGGCGCTATCCCAGGGGCTACTACCCCTGCCTGATTTGCCACTAACAGGTTGAGGGGCCTGGATCCAATGGCGGGTGCCTCCACCCAGAGGTCAGGGTTTGCAATAGTTAAACTAACTTGGTCACAGCCCTCTGGGACACTGCAACCCCCTTCTTCCACTAGTGGCCCACACAATATATCAGAATTACCTTCACAGTATACACTTCACCCCAGGTCTGGTTCCGCACTGGGACCTCCTGTGAAATGAGATACAGTGCAACAATCACAGTACAGTACTTTAATATAGACAAATACCTCAGGCAGTATAACTTTGCTGAAACAAGCAGCCTGATTTATTTAGGGGATATAACAAGGACAGGGGGAAATCAGGTTAATTAGCTTATCACTCTAATAATCTACCTATGGCTCTGTGCACAGCCTATCCTTATCAGTTACTGTCCCTGGGTACCCAAGCCCTAGTGGCTAGTCCAAACCGTGGCAGCTGGTAGGGCCCTTTCACACAGAGAAAAGGAGAATTAAACAGTCAGCAGTACAGTAATTCCATTTGGATTTAATGTGGCAATTCAACAGGAGCAACCCTGAATTAGTACTCACGACCTCCAAATAAGATAGGGTCCTTCAATGTCAGCAGGGCTCACTTGAGGTACACAAACCTCTTCACACATCCATATAAAAGAAAGTACTATACCAGGCAGGCTGCATCTGTATCCCGATCGCAATACTGCACAATACCCGGAGAACACACAGCAGATTCAGTTCCTGACAGACCGAGTGCAATTTTCAGCAATTCTTCCAGTCTTCTACAGGGTGAGCCTGGTTTCTACTTCTTCAGAGATCCTTTGATTCTTTCACAGGACGATTCAGTCCTAACAAGCTGTTACACAAGCTGCAGACCGGAACTCTGGGCCTTATATACGTTTTTGACTAAAACTGCACACTGAAAAGCACAGGGCTCCTTCCTTCACTGCCAAAGCTCAACTGAACTCCAACTGACTAAACTGGCACTTCCTTTGAGTTCCTCCCAGTTCTTGACTGGATTGGCTGTCACCACAATAGACTGCTGCTGTTGGTCCAAAAAGGCACTGAAGTCTAAACTACATCTCCCAGAGTCACTGCCCATACAATCCTCTTGTGGCTGGCTCAGATTATGAGTCCAAGTTCTGATTCGTTCCAAGGCATCATTTTAGAGCTAGCTTACCCCACACTGATTGGTCCAGTTCAGCAGTTCAAAACTAGAATGGGAACTAGCAGACACAGTTCTGACTGCAAAGAAAGCAGGTTAGACAAACTGTAATTTCATTATTACTCTAAATAATTTCTGGCAAACAGTTACATCTTTCAGATAGGTTCCTTTGCACTCCTAGTGACTGCAAAAATGAAGTGAATTGGCAGCAGCTCGAGTGGTACTCAGAGAAGCACACAGTCCCCCATACAAACTAATTATGTCTGCAAGCAGACAGCTCTTAAAGAGACAGTACCAGAGGCTCTAAAACACTCACTGATAAATGGCTTAAATGCCAAACACCATTCAGGCTTGGCATTCAAGCAAGCTCCTGGAAGTCTTTGGGAACCCCCATTTGCAGGGGTTATACACCTTCCTGGTTTGGGAAAGCTTTGACGTCCCGCCAAGCAGTACCCCATAAGTTTCAACTGCAACCATATACATTTGCATTAGGCTCAAATGTAATCATCAGTCAATATATCATTTTACCAAGAACACATTTCTGAAACATTGCAGTACGTCCACTTTACACAGTATTACATACACATTGTACCATAACTCAAGTTATTACCTCTTGTACATGAAACCTGAAGAGAGGGGCCCTTCCTATCAGTTACCTTGGGGCTGGATGGGGCAAGGGCACCATACTTAGAGGGCAACACAAGTAACTTGGAGTTAGCACTGATGCTCAGTTTGGGCAATGAGCCTGGGACACATACACTCCTTTATGGACAACATTGAGAGGCAAGTCCACAGGCCTCCCAAGTGAATCATAACTGAGGTGCACCACAGGCTTTACAGCTTGACCAGTCTTTCTAGGGGAACTGTTATAGTCTCTGCACTCTGAGCCTCATTTTCAGCATTGTCCTCACTTGTCAGGGAGTCTCCATGGGGGTAGAGAGGCTAGAACTTGGGGCACTTTCAGCTCCAGGTACAGTTTCTGAGTCCACAACATTTGGCTCGCATGGAGAGCTTTCGGACACTGGCAGTGGACTGTCAGGGCACTCAAAATACTCTTCTTGTTCGGGTGTATCACCAGTCTGCCCAATCTATCATTTTCTCCCTGAAAGCTCAAACAGTTCAACCATGCACAATGATTCCATTTCATCTGATCTGATGCTTTGCACTTCACTTTCTGGGACATTGGCTCCAGGGATGAAGCTAGGGGCTTAGACAGTCCAGAAGGCCCAGCTTTGTCTCCAGTATTGACTAGGGGATTGCCTCAAACAATTGACTCAGTTCGTAAGAAGGATAGTATTCAAAGTCACTCTCACTTTCTTCCGATATGGACTGACAGTCATGCTCAACTGGGACTTGTGGAGGGAACACTTTAACTTTGCTTCTGTAGGTGCAGACTTTCTTGATCTTTTCTTAGCAGCAGCTCTAGTCACTGGTCCAGAGGGGCATCTTCTAGGGCTCAGACTCAATTAAGATTTGTCCAATGGGCAGTAAATGATTTCTATGCATTGTTTTACATCTTTTGAATTATTCTCAGGCCTTACTTTGTACACTGGCAGATCATCTAGTTTGCCCACTACAATGTGAGGGAGATGGTGCCATCTGTCAGCAATCTTGTGCTTGCCATGCAGTCCCAGATTTCTTAGCAATACCGATCTCCTCCTGGAGTTCCTGTGCTTTCACCTTTTATCATACCTTTCTTTGTTGGCCAGATTTCTTTGGCAGCCATGGTTTGAGCCAGTTGGTACGCATGAGTTAGCTGGGCCTTTAACTTTTGCACATACTGTAAATAGTTGTCAGCTTGAACCCCATCAGGAGAGACCCCAAACACACATCTACTGGTAGTCGAGCTTCTCTTCCAAACATCAGGCGGTAGGGGAGAATCCAGTGGCATCACTTTGGTGCAGTTATAAGCATGTACCAGGGTGCTAATTTGTTGGCTCCATCTAGGCTTGTCCTTTGGGTGCAGGTGCCTAGCATATCTAGCAAAGTGCGGTTGAAACGTTCAGGCTGTGGGTCCCCTGGGGTGGTAAGGAGTGGTTCTGGACTCTCGCACTCCCCACAGAGAAAGCATCTCTTTGATCAGACGACTCTCAAAGTCTCTCCTTGATCAGAATGGATTCTTTGTGGAGCCCCATAGTGAACAAAAAGTTTTCTACAAGTACTTTGGCTACAGTGGATGCTTTCTGGTCTTTGGTGGGAAAGCTTGGGCATATCTTGTGAAATGGTCAGTGACCACCAGCACATTACTGATATTTCTTTGATCTGACTCCAAACTTAGAAAATCAATACAGACCAGCTCCATGGGTGCACTGGTGGTTATGTTAACAGGGCAGCCCTGGGGCAAAGCTTTCCTCTGAAAGCAGCGACTACAAGTTCGAATGTGTTGCTCCACATCAGCCCCCATCTTAGCCAATAGAATCTGGATCTCACCAAGTCAAGTGTTCTGTCTATACCAAGGTGCCCCATGTGGTTGTGCAAGGACCTCAATACTGAGTCTCGAAAGGCAGTGGGCAGCACTAGTTGTTGTTTGTCTACTTGTCCCCTCTGTCTACTGTTTCTCTGTATAACAGTTTATTGATCAGTTTCAACTTAGGACCTTCTTTGTATAACAGTGCAGTTCTCAAATCAGTGGAGCGTAATTTGGACACATCTTTTCCTGCATAGAGGGCTTCTAAAGCTGCTTTGATCATGGGATCGCGGATTGAGCCCGCCGAATACTGTCATTGTCCAGCTGAGGCAGTGCACCAATGTCTATTGCAGAAAAGTGGCAATAAGCAGCAGGTATGCAATTCTCAGAGGCTCCCAAGCAATCCACCATGCAGTCCACTGCGTCGTGGACATTTGTTCCTCCTGTCAAACTTCCGGCAGAGTGCCGAATGTCAGGTTCTGCCAGTCGGACCCAATCATTCTGGGGAACAGGCCTCCGGAGAGAGCATCAGCATCTATGTGGTTCAGACCTGCTCGGTATTCGAGAGCATAGTCATATGTAGATAATGCAGAAAGCCACCTATGGCCAGTGGCATCCAACTTAGCTGAGGTCTGCACATAGGTCAAAGGATTATTGTCAGTTTTACTAGTATTTTAGCCCCATACAAGTACTCATGGAATTGGTCAACAATAGCCCACTTCAAAGCTAGAACTCTAACTTATGTACAGGATAGTTCTTTTCGGATGGGGTCAGGCTTCTACTGGCAAAGGCCACTGGTCTCAGGCCATTCTCGTGCTCTTGGTACAACACAGCCCCAACCCTTGCAAGCTAGCATCAGTGTGCAGGACGTAGGTTTTCTTGGATCGCATAGGCCAGCACTGGAGCATGGGTAAGTTGATATATGATCTCATGAAAGCAGTCTCAAATCAGGAGTCCAGCTGGCCCCAAATACTTCACTGGATGAAAATACACTCTTTCAGTCTTGAGGATGCTGACTTTTGGTATTTTGTGGGTTGGGGATACCTTTGAGTAAGGTTAAGTAAAGGCGGATCACTCTTGAATAGTCCTTGATGAAGCTCGATAACAACCACAGAATCCCAGGAATCTTTGCAGTTCTTTTTAGATTTTTGGCTGGCCAGGTGGTCAAGGCCTCAACTTTACTTGGGTCGGTCTCTATTCCTCGTGGATACTATGTGTCCACATACTTTACTGATGTTTGAAAAATTGACACTTATCAATGGACAGTTTAAGGCCAAAGTCCTCCAGTCGGTCCAATACCTTAAATAATCTGCTCTCATGTTCCTCCAGTGAGCTGCCAAACACAATAACATCATCTAGGTATACCAGGCACTCTAGTAAGTTCATGTCCCCACTGCACGCCTCCATCAATCGTTGAAAAGTGGCTGGGGCACCTGAAATCCTTGAGGCATCCTCATGAATTCATAGAAGCCAAGCGGACAGATAGAGGCTGTCTTTTCACGGTCCTCTGGGGCCATCGGATCTGATAGTACCCACTGCGGAGATCCAGCACAGAGAACCACTTGCTCCGCTTAGGCAGTCCAAAGCATCCTGAATGCGGGCATTGTGTACTGATCAGGATAGTCCGGCGTTTAAGGTGCGATAATCCACACACATCCTTACTGTTCCATTCTTTTCCTCACTACCACAATGGGGAAGCATAAGGGCTTCTGGATTCTTGTATTACACCAGCAGCTAACATCTCTGCAGATGCTGCCTCACATCATCTATGTCAGCAGGTGCAGAGCGTCGAGACCTCTCACGAAATGGTCTTTCGTCATGCAGCCGGATATTGTGCTCAGCTCCTTGCACGCATCCTACATCCCATTCCTTTAAAGAAAACACCTGGTCTCTGGGCAAGCTTCTCACTGATCTTCACTTTCCATTCAGCTGGCAGCGGGGTGCGAAATCAAACAAGTCAGGCGTTACTCTGTCATTCTTCCTTGAACTCTTGCTGCTGGGTAGCACTGCAGTGTCTGCACAATGCACATTAGCCAGGATGCAACCTCTGTTTACTCAATGTCTCTTTCAGACACATTATGAACTTGGACCATTACCCTTCTGGCATAAGCATGGGCTCTAGCGGGCAAAATACTAGGCTTGACCAGCAGTCCCTCTGGCAATTTTCCATCGCCTGGTGCATCCAACATTAATATTTTATTCTTAACATCCTTTCTGATACGGACCTCTCCCTGTAAGGTACACTGGCATTTGGCGCCAGGATCAGAGACTCAGGATCCTTCTTCCATACAATTCCGACCGGTTCCTCTGGTTCTGTTTTTCAGCATCTCTCTGTGCCTCATAGGCCTTCTTAATTAAAGCCGGAACTCTTAAAGCTCTACTAGTCTTTGACCCCTGTTTTCATAACACAACTGTGCCAGCCTTCCAACATATGAGCATTTGTTCCAATCAACAAAGGGACACCATCATACAGTCCAGTGGGGGACACACTAAGGCTAGGGTCTCTACTTGTTCGCCACTCCAGCTAATGGAGGTGGGGAAAGACAGCCAATCCGGATATACCCGGAATAGGGGTAGGCCTTCACTTAACCCCCATACATGCAGTCCTTCTAATGGTTGTAAGGGTACGCCTGACAAATGCTTCTGATACCAATCTTGGAACATAATTGTCACTTGGGAGCCACTGTCTAATATAGCTCTTGTAGACACTGCTCACCTTTACAGTGGTCTCCATGGAGGGACCCACTATTCTGGACCAGTCTGAGAGGCGGTAGTGGGGGCCTGGGCAACTGACCTTGCCACAAAGGACGTGAATTAGCATTTTGGTGCCCTCACTGGGATCATGTCGTTGCACCTCTTAACCACTGATTTCTTCTCCAAGCTCTCCTTGTAGCCTATATGCAACTTTGTCAGTGTCTTTTGGGGACTGGCATTCCCTTTCATGTGCCCATCTTTCCCACAATTATAGCAAAACATACTTCCTGGAGTTTGAGCTGGCCGAGGCGCCACACTGGGAGCCAGGGCGGGGTATTACTAACTGAAACCTTGGTGCCATCTCTGTCTGCGGCGTGATAAGCATTTGAGACATCTCGTCAGTTTCTCCACTTCCATGGTCAGGAATCGAGTTCGGAGCTGTTATCAGTAGGAGATACATGGTGGGTACCCCACCCCATAGCAGATGCAGTCGGATATAGGTCAGGGCTGCACTTGCAGGCGTGGCCTTCATAAAGGGACTGTTTTTGAATTCCCGGATCTCTCTCAACAGTTCGCCCATTGTGACATATCTTTTCCTTGTCAGAGCACTCATTGACTGCCAGCCTCTGCCCCTGAACTTCACTTGATGGGTCACCCTCAGTCACTCGGGCCGAGCCGCAGCTATTGGTGCAGGTCCCTCCCGAGGTCGCTTTTCTCAACTCCTAATTTCTCTCATTAACTCATCATAGGAGGGTGGGGATTCCAGTCGATCTGCCAGGTGTAACTGAAGCAACAGCAGTTCTGAGAAGGGGCAGACTTAAGGATCCTGTCCAGCCTGGTTCGTCCAGTTCAATCGCTGGCAAACTACCTTTTCTGAGGCATTCTTGCAACAATTTTTCCAGCCGAGATACATACACAGACAACAACTCCCTTGGTACTGTTGTGCATCTCTTACTTCCACCATAGGTCCTCATCAGAATCTGGGCTCCCATACACATTCTCCAAGGCCTCAAGATAGGCCTGTGCAGTCGCTTCAGGGTTACTGGCCCGCTTAGCACGGATGGTAGCCAGGGCAGGACCTCGGAGGCTCACTAACCCTCTTCGCTTTTCACCTTCCAGAGCATTGCCATTCTAGCACTTGGGGCAACATAGTCTATCCAGGTCTCCCAGTCATCCTCCCTTGGGGGGTGGGAGGGTGCCAGAGAGATCCTCAACCTTCGTAAGAGTCGTGACTAATGGCAGGTGCAGAAATAGGAGTCTGCATTGGTTCAGCCACCATTACGGGCACTGGAGCAGGAGAGGTGTTGGGGAGGAACACCCCAGGTGGCAAGAATAGTTTCTTCAAGTCCTCCACAGTTTTCCCTCTCCCAGCAACCATTCAGCAAATTTCTCCTCAAAGTTCTAGATAGTGGGGGCTGATTCCCCGGTCTTTACTGTCCTTAGTTATCACTCTCCAAGCAGTGAGGGCTCCCTCTGGGGTAATGGTCTGTGGCACTTTGGAGCTATCTATGGGATCCTTAAACTCTACTAGGGCCAGGAAAGTGTGGGTGAGCAGATTAGCATGCCGACCCACCACCACAGGGTTTTGTAAACCTTCCACCTTGGAAAGTACTCCTGCACAGTGTCCGTATTGATACCCAGGGGATGTCCAGGATAAGCATAGCATTTTGGGGTCGATCCCTCCCCAGTACACCACTCCACCAGCCGCTGCAGCCACTTCTGTCGGGTACCCATTTTTCTTAACAGTGGTTCAGAATATGGCCACTAGAGGACACACAATCCCAGCGGTGAGCCTCAAGATGTAACCCCTAGATGGCGCTATCCCAGGGCTACTACCCTGCCTGATTTGCCACTAACAGGTTGAGGGGCCTGGATCCAATGGCGGTGCCTCCACCCAGAGGTCAGGGTTTGCAATAGTTAAACTAACTTGGTCACAGCCCTCTGGGACACTGCAACCCCTTTCTTCCCACTAGTGGCCCACACAATATATCAGAATTACCTTCACAGTATACACTTACCCCAGGTCTGGTTCCGCACTGGGACCTCCTGTGAAATGAGATACAGTGCAACAATCACAGTACAGTACTTTTAACATAGACAAATACCTCAGGCAGTATAACTTTGCTGAAACAAGCAGCTCTGATTTATTTAGGGGATATAACAAGGACAGGGGAAATCAGGTTAATTAGCTTATCACTCTAATAATTCATATGGCTCTGTGCACAGGCCTATCCCTATCAGTTACTGTCCCTGGGTACCCAAGCCCTAGTGGCTAGTCCAAACCGTGGCGTGGTAGGGGCCCTTTCACACAGAGAAAAGGAGAATTAAACAGTCAGCAGTACAGTAATTCCATTTGGATTTAATGTGGCAATTCAACAGGAGCAACCCTGAATTAGTACTCACGACCTCCAAATAAGATAGGGTCCTTCAATGTCAGCAGGGCTCACTTGAGGTACACAAACCTCTTCACACATCCATATAAAAGAAAGTACTATACCAGGCAGGCTGCATCTGTATCCCGATCGCAATTACTGCACAATACCCGGGAGAACACACAGCAGATTCAGTTCCTGACAGACCGAGTGCAATTTTCAGCAATTCTTCCAGTCTTCTACAGGGTGAGCCTGGTTTCTACTCTTCAGAGATCCTTTGATTCTTTTCACAGGACGGATTCAGTCCTAACAAGCTGTTACACAAGCTGCAGACCGGAACTCTGGGCCTTACATACGTTTTTTGACTAAAACTGCACACTGAAAAAGCACAGGGCTCCTTCCTTCTTCACTGCCAAAGCTCAACTGAACTCCAACTGACGAAACCGGCACTTCCTTTGAGTTCCTCCCAGTTCTTGACTGGATTGGCTGTCACTCACAATAGACTGCTGCTGTTGGTCCAAAAGGCACTGAAGTCTAAACTACATCTCCCAGAGTCACTGCCCATACAATCCTCTTGTGGCTGGCTCAGATTATGAGTCCAAGTTCTGATTCGTCCAAGGCATCATTTTAGAGCTAGCTTACCCCACACTGATTGGTCCAGTTCAGCAGTTCAAAACTAGAATGGGAACTAGCAGACACAGTTCTGACTGCAAAGAAAGCAGGTTAGACAAACTGTAATTTCATTATTACTCTAAATAATTTCTGGCAAACAGTTACATCTTTCAGATAGGTTCCCTTGCACTCCTAGTGACTGCAAAATGAAGTGAATTGGCAGCAGCTCGAGTGGTACTCAGAGAAGCACACAGTCCCCCATACAAACTAATTATGTCTGCAAGCAGACAGCTCTTAAAGAGACAGTACCAGAGGCTCTAAAAACACTCACTGATAAATGGCTTAAATGCCAAACACCATTCAGGCTTGGAGCATTCAAGCAAGCTCCTGGAAGTCTTTTGGGAACCCCCATTTGCAGGGGGGTTACATCAGTAAAAGTAGCTAGCCAGAATGAACTGCTTATTCTTGGGGGTACTAATCTAAACTGGCTCGGACAATCTCATAGCTCACTTCTATCTCTAGTCCAAAGCTATAGCCTGCATCAAGTTATAATGATGCCCACAAGGATCACCCCTAAAGCCACTTCTAGCACATTACTTGATTGGGTGTTAACAAATAGGGTTGACAGGATTGTGGCTACAGGCATCCTGCTGGATACTATATCAGACCACTCCCCCATTTTCTGTGTGTGGCAACACTCTAGCTCCCAGTCTCAGCAACACGCTATATCACCTTCAGGAACTATGCTAATTAAAATCAGGTGAAGTTCCTGTCTGAAGTCTTGTCTATTGACTGGTCTTACCTTCATCAGACCCTGGATGCCCAAGTAGAGCATGACTACTTTCTAGACCAATTTTATGCTCTACAGAACAGGCATACACCCCTTGTGACCCATCATGTTTGAGGGAAACCTACAAGGTGGTTACACAAAAATCTACTGGCTACATTGCATGCCAGGGATAAGAGCTGGAGGTGTTTCAGAAAATCTGACCTCACAGCCGACTACCAGACCTATAGGGCCCAGAGGAGTGATTGTAAAAAACAGATCAGGCTTGCAAAAAGCTCTTACTGTAAGGGGCTTCTGCTGGAAGCATCTGGTAACCCTAGGAAATTCTGGGCACATGTAAAAACCTTCCTAGGGGTTAAGCAAACTCACTCGGTGGACGGAATGATCATTGACAAGAGTCCACAGCAGTGGTCCTAGAACCACTGCAGAAGCATTTAATAAGCAATTCTCTGATCTATCCAGCTTCACATCAGCTTTTCTCCCCACTCAGCCCTCACCTAGATCTATTCCACCCACCCCTTCTGTACTGCACCCTCCTTTTTACTTTAAGGCAGTATCCAAGTCTGATATTATTAGATTACTAAATACCATTTCAGATAATACCACCGTAGGCTCTGATGGCATCAAGCCTAAACTTCTAAAACTGGCTGCACCATTCATTGCCCAGCTTTTGTCTAGGATTTTCACCCTCTCTTTGTAATGGATTTGTCCCTGATAACTGGAAAATGGCCAAAGTCGCACCAGTCCTGAAGAAAGGTGATAGAAGAGATATGACTAATTATCAACTGGTAGCTACACTTCCAGTTTTGTGCAAAATACTGGAAAAGATAGCATTAACCCAAGTTACAGAATTCCTTTTTTTTTTTTTTTGAATTATTTCTTTATTCTCCATGGCTGGGGGAGGTTGTTCCTTTGGTTATTCCCCCCACAATCTAGCCAGCTGGTCCGGCAGCAGCCCCGGTCCCAGACAGAGCTCGTACTTCCCGTTAGCGCCCGGGAGGGAGCGGACTTGCACAGAACCGTGGCTGCGCCGGCGAGCAGCCTTCATGCTGCCAGTGTGGATTTTTGGTGTAGTTCCCTGCTTGAGGAGGCGGCAATGACGCTAAGGGATGGGCGACGCTTCAGATGTGCTCCTCCCGGGTTGGCCTCCTCCCACCCCTTGAGTAGTGCACGATCCCAGCTGCCACCAGGTGGCAGCCACACGCCGACAACTGATATCCCCCCTCCCCAGGGAAGGAGAGCAGTCCTCCAGACGCTTGTTCCTTCCCCAACCCTGCTGACCCCTGGTGACCCATGCCCGTTCCTGAACACGGGTCGCAGCGTGGCACGAGGTGTGGCATTCAGCACCCCAACCCTCAGCGCCACCGGGCCAGCACCAAGTTATAGAATTCCTGACTAAATATAATCTCCTCTCACCTATTCAACATGGTTTAAAGGTCATAGCACCTCCTCTGCTTTGCTCCATTTCATGATACCTTAATGACTATGGACTCTGGCCTCCTTACTGGTGCAGTTTTTATTGACCTAAGGCATTTGACCTTGTTGACCATCCTCTTCTTCTGGACAGACTTCTAGCCCTAGCCCTTGGCTTCGCCACTAAATCGGTGGGGTTGGTTTAATAGCTATCTATCAAATGGAACCCAGATTGTAAAATTCAACTCTGCAGTGTCCGGCCCCATTGCCATTAACCTAGGTGTTCCCCAGGGATCTATATTAGGCCCCCTTCTTTTCTCTATTTTTATTAACAGTACCTCCTCCAATATCCCTGACTGCTCTGCTATCCTGTATGCGGACTACCTGGTTCTGTACTGCAGCGATAAGAATATACTCCACATCAACCATACTCTTGCTTTTGCTTTCATGTCTATCCAATCCTGGCTCTACCACCATAAGTTAATTCTTAATGCTAGTAAAATGCAAACTATGTTGTTTGGCTCTATTGTCAAATTAAAAAACAACCGGGACCTGTTTAAGGTATCTGGTCAGGGTGGGCTGGCCCTTGAATCAGTATGTCCCTTGAGATACCTTGGAGTCCTCCTTGATGAAAATCTTAACTTTGATAAGCACATCACGTCTATCTGTAAATCTGTTAATACTAAAATTGGTGTGGCCCACAAAACCAGCTATGTCCTAACGCAGTCAGCTAGACTAGACATAGCCCGTGGGATCTTGCTCTCACCACTATCCTATGGGGTAATCACTTATCACTATGCATCCAAAACTCTCCTTAGGAAGTGGGATACCACCTACAAAAGTATCTGCAGGCATGCCTCTGCCTTCCCTTGTTCAAAACACCACTGTCAGCTTTATGCTGATCTCGATTGGCTGCCCCCCTCTTCCATTCGGACTCTTGCCCTAGGCTCCCGGACTGACAATATTATTAGAACATGAATCCCCGTATTGCTTGCCTCCCTGCTATCTCCTCTGCCCTCTTCCAATGGCCTTTGATCATCTGATAAATCTCTACTCATTGTCCTCAGGTGTAAATCTTCCAAAGGAGCCTTAGCCTTCTCTCTCTCTCGGCGCCCAAACTCTGGAATTCACCACCCCTTGATGTTCACCTTGATCAATTCAAAAACCAAAACAAACATAACTTTTTCCTCTTTAGCCAGGTTTCCTGCTCCTGTTTCAAACCCCCCTGAACTCACACTCATCCTGCTGGATACTTCCCTCCTGCTGCAAACTGGTCTCCACTTATCTGTCCATTGAGTTACTTTGTCAGGCACTTATGTCGTATTACTATTGCTACATCTGCACTTTAACCCGTTTTTGTTTGCTATCTGTTTTTGATATCATGACAACTGTTACTGTTTATGAACTCTTGATCTATCTTGTTCATATACTCATGTACTGTTATATTTTCTCTTTGTAATGGTTTGTTCCCAGTATACAAAATGTATTTCTGGTTAATCCTTCCTCATTGTAATCTCCCGGGTCGTGCCTGAAAATAGTCATGTTTTGGCTATGGTACTTACCCAGTAAACAAAAACTAAATAAAATAAATAAGTATTGTGCCCATGAATGATATTTGTTCTTGGGGGTTCTTTTTGCCAAAGTGCATTACAGTACACTTATCAAGGTTAAATTTCATTCCCAAAACTCGGGACAAATTTTGTAATAAATCTAGATTTTTTTTGCATGGTGTTACAGTCATTATTTGAATTAATGATGACCCTGATTTTTCCACTGATATTCCATCATTCGTCTCTCTCTAATGTAGATGTTAAAGAGCTAGGGTCCCAGAATGGACACTGCCCCACTTGGATGATGAACCTTGTATTTTAACCTTCTGTTTTCTATTCTGAACCAATCTGAACCCAGTGTATGAAGGTGTATGAATACGGAGTATGTGCATTTTCTTCATCAGTAGGTTGTGTGGCACAATGTTGAAAACCTTTCTTAGGTCCTGGTATACTGTGGCTGTTGACCTACCAGTGTCAAGTGCTTTGTTAATGGGTTCGAAAAAGTTTATTAGATTAGTGTGACATGATTTGATTTTGCTGAATCCATGCTGTGTTATATCATCTACCAGATTACTTGTTACCTGTATTTACCCACTATGCTTGTCAGCCTAATTTGTCTATAATTTCCTATATTGGCTTTGATCCCTTTTTGTTTATCGGGATTACTAATGTATTTCTCCAGTCTTCTGGTACTGTTCCACTACTGAAGGAGTTATTTATAATTTCAGATGGTGGTTCAATTACCTCTTCTTCTAGTTCTTTTGAGACTCTAAGATGTATATCATTAGCCCTGCAGATTTATTAACTTTCAATTTGTTTTAATCTACTTAGAATCGCATGTCGAGATACCATAATAATCAATTCTAAGGACATGGAAATGGTGTACTATCCATACTTCTGGCAGGATCCTTTCCCTTTAAGCAGAAGCCAGAAGGTCTTCAAGCTGGCTACTCCCACCCACCTGGGTGGTATACCACTCGGCACTGATCCATGTCATCAGATCTTTCCGCTGGAAGCTTTAGGTTCCCTCTGTCGCAGCTCCGAGCTAGGTGTAGGCCCTAACTTTTCGAATACTGCATTTTTTGGTCTTTGAGATTTTGTTCACAAATTTCAATGCTTTTTTGCTAAGGAAATGGATCACAAAGATGCCAAAGCCAGTCTTGGCTTCAAGAAGTGCCTGGTCTGCAATCAGAAGATGTTGCACACTGATCCACACTCCATCTGCCTTTACTGCCTAGGGCTTGAGCATAACCCACAGGCTTGCAGACTGCCAAATCCTTCAGCCCTCCACTTTGGAGGACTGCTACGCCCACCTCGTGTAGGGCCAACTGGACGAATGGGCCCCCCCCGGTCAAATCAAAAGACGCTCGCAGGATGGTCTCGGTGGCCACCAGTTCAGCTGCGCAACTCACTGCTTTCGAGGTGGCAACCCAGGCTGCTTCAGTTTCATCACCCACCTTGAGTCTGGAGGGCTTGGTTGACTCCTTCATGGGGGCGTCCCGGGACTTGTGTCAGTCCCTTCCCTTCCCAAGAATCCATGTGGGACAAATCTGAGAAATCCTGCTGCAGGCTATGGGACAGAGACAGGTTCCGTTCCTCTCATTCCCACACCTCTGTGGGGATGGCGGCCACTGAGCCTTCAGCTTCAGCAGACACTTCATCCCAAATCCAGGCCACTAGCTCCATGGAAACGGCAGCCCGTGACATGGGCGTCGGCGATTGGGCACCTACAATAACGGCGACCCAACCCCCGGTGCATGTCGTCAGGGTTACAGTGGGGTAGGGTGTCCAGATGGGGGTGGGGGTCAGCAATATAGCGACAAGATGTTGCTATACGTATGCGCATGGGGGGGGGGAGTGATCACGCGCAGCAATGGGTGGGAAGAGATGTGAGGGGTGGTGCCACAGTGCATTGCTGAGCTGACCCTGTGGCATGGTGCATGGGTCGGCGTTGTTGGTGGGCAGGGTACTGGGTTCAGGTCCATGCGCTGGTGCATTTTTGTTGCGCCCGGCCCAAACTTTTTTTTTTTTTTTAAACATTTTTCCCACACCCTGACATGCACCCCCCTGGAGTTGAGAATCCTTAAGTAGGGGAGGTGCGGGGGGCACAGCTCCCTCACATAAAACATTAAAAAAAGCAAGACCCTGGCACCATTTTGCTATGCGCCGGGGTGTCAAAAGTGCCAAAATACATTTTCGGCACTCAGACTTCACGATAATGGCAATCGCCTTTAGGCTTTCACCATTATCACATACACCCATGGAAACCCCGTTGTGCTTGTTGGCTGAGATGCAGGCCGAGCAGCCGGTTGAGATTTATCTTGACCTGTTGTCGCCAGATGAAGGGGATGACTTCTTATCCAGGACTCTGGTTCTGGCTGCTCTCATTCAACAGGGGGTCAGTCCATCTTACTGAGCCAGTAGTTTCCCCCTGGTAATCTAATCCTTCAGGGGGGCTCCTAGGCATCATTCGCCTGCCCCTGCTTCGCCTCCCTGTCTATCAAATGTCGACACTCTAGGTCAATATCTCAGGACTCCCATCAGTCTCAGCAGTCCAGCTCTCGACTGACAGCCAAAAGGCACCCCAGATACTCATCTTCTTCCTCGTCTTTGGGTGAGGAATGGCTCTGCCGTAAGATGCAGGGCAGATACGAAGAGCTCACGTGGCAGCAGTGGATTTTCAGCAAAGGTCGTGCTCCACAGCCAATTCTGGCGCTCCCTTGGTCACCGATTCCATGGTCAGTGCTGGTTCCCATGGCTCCACCATGGCTGAACTCTCTTCCCATTTGGGTGGAGCCACCACCCCCACAACCCTTGAAGGATGCCCCACCTAATTCGGTGTCCTGCCACAGGTCTCACTAGAAGGCTGCTAGTGAAAATCTCTTGCACAGACGAGTCCCGAATTATCAGCAGGGATATGGGGTTGCCAGCGTTTGAGGAGCCCTCAGATTCAGAGGGCTCCTCCATGCATTCTTCCTATACTCCGAGTTTCGACCACAAGTCCAGTTGGGAAGCTGCCTTGGAGCCTGGCCCTTCCTCCCTCAGGGCTTTGGCTCCACATCATCTCTGAATCCACCGGGATCCTGCTAGAACCTATTCAGAAGCGGGCCAAGTATCTCCTCACAGAGATCTTGGAAAGGGATGACTCTCCTAGGATTGCCTTCCCCAGGGCAGAGGCCATCCTGGGCCCAGCCTTGGAGCTGTGGCAGCATCTGGCCTCTTGCCCTCAGTCTGCAAGTATGTGGTCCCTATCTGGTCCATGTCTGGATTCATCGATCATCGTTTAGTTGAAGTTTTGGTTGCAGATTCCATTTTCAGATGCTCGAGCAACATCAGTGATGCCAACCCCCCCCCCCCAATAAAGAGTCGAAGAAGCTCAACCATGGGGCAAAGAAAGTCTATGCTGCATCGTCCCTGGGTCATCGGGAGGCCAGTGCAGTGTTATGATGGCTAATTTCTCCCACGCCCTTTTAGGCATTTTGGACAGGTTATTCCTCACCTTCCTGCTGATCTTCAGCTGACAATTAAATTGATCCAGGATCAAGGTTGAGCCAAACAACAGTTCAAGGTGTGTCAGGTCCATGGCTGCAGCGGTGGCCATGAGGCACTTCACATGGCTGAGGCATTCAAACTTTATGGCCGACACTCAGCATAAATTGATGGATGTCCCCTTCTTGGGTACTGACCTTTTTGGTCCTGGTATAGACAGGCATCTCATGTGCATTGAGAAGTTCAATGCCACTCTGGGCTCAGTCATGTCCTCCCAGAAGGATGCCAAGGGGCAGAAACAGTGGAAGAAGCACTTTCAGTTTCAGCCCCATTCCACACCTACTTCTCACCCACCACAGCCCTAAATGGGGTACCATCAGACCTGGTGGTCCAAGCCCTAGCCAGCCTGTGCTGGTGCAAGAAGACCTGGAGGCCAGGGATCGGGGGCCCTTCCCAGTATCAGGCTCTGGAACCGCCACTAAACCTGCTCAGTTATGGGTCAGAGGGTGTCCCCCTCCTGCCTATCCAACCTTTTCTGGGACTTCCTGTGGGGGGCTGACTCCATGATTTCACTTCTGCCTGGTCCCATATCACCTCAGACCAATGGGTGCTCAAAGTAGTAGGTTGTAGATTACCCCTAGAATTCGGAAATCTCCCGCCCAGCCGAGTCCATGCCCCACAGAGGAAGGGGGGAAGGGCATGGTTCTAGTGGACATGCTGTCTGCCCTTCGGGAGGGCATCACCCAGCTCCTACAAAAGGACACTACATCCCATGTCCTGGCCTCCATGGTCAGTCCAGGGTTAGTCTCCAAATACTTTCTGGTTCCAAAACAGATGGGGTGGGGGTTGGCACCCCATACTGGATCTGCACAACCTCAGCAAGTATCTGAGGCCATACAAGTTTCGAATGGTCACCCTGAATTAGATCACTCCACCCCTGGAGCAGGACATGTGGTTCTACACACTGGACCTTCAGGACACTTTCTTCCACATCCCCATGTCTGTCCCGCCTGCAGTTCCATTCAGAGGGTACCCTCTACGAGTTCCAGGCCATGCTGTTTGGCCACTTCTTGGCCCCCATGGTCTTCACCAAATGCACTGTAGTGGTAGAAGCCTTCCTGTGGCACCAAGGTGTCCAGGTATACCCTAATCTAGACAACTGGCTGATTGCGAGTTCCTCCAAGGTCGAGGTGGAGTGGTCCAGGGGCCTATCCCTCCAGACCTACTCAGCCTTAGGCCTCTTGGTCAACACAGCCAAGTTGGAACTCATTCCCTCCCAGGTGATTCACTTCCTCTGGGCAGAGCTCGACTCCATTTGGGCCAGGGCCTGCCTCCCAGCAGATCGGATGGAAGACCTTACCTCCTTTGCCCACTCATTTCGGGTTGGGCAATCGCACCCTGCCAGAGACTTCCTGCACCTCTTGGGGTACAACAAGGTGACTTGCACAAGCATGGTTTGGTAGGTTCGCTGGTGAATGCACCCCAGTGGGAACTGGCCCACCAGTGGTCTCAGCACCATGGGCTCCTGGATCGTCAGGTCTGGGTGACTCAACTGATGTGGGATGCCATTCAGTAGTGGTTTGTCCCAGTCCACCTGCAGGAAGGAGTCCCGTTTGTCTGCCCAGAGCCAAAGATCACTCCCACGACATGCCTCTCTGTCTGCATGGAGAACACACCTAGCGGACCACAGAGCCCATTGGATCTGGACCCCCCCCCCCAGGAGTCCCATTGTCATATCACCCTGCTTGAGCTCCATTAAGTGCACCTTGCTCTGACGGCCTTCACTCCTGTAGTACGGGGAAAGGTGGTCCAGGTCCAGACAGACAACACAGCCACCATGTATTACCTCAACAAGCAGGGCGGGACACATTCCCTTCCCTCGTGCCCGGATGCTTTCCACACCTGGACCCTCATACACAGCCAGGACACTGATGTTCTGGGGACTCATGTGGCCTGTGTCCAATCAGCTGGCAGACACCCTCAGTAGAGTGGATGAGGCGTCTTATGAGTGGTCCCTTCACCAGGAAGTGGTTGATCACCGGTTCTCCCTCTGGGGCTCTCCTCTGATCGATCTATTTGCCTCCTGGGAGAGTGCAAAACAGGGGTTATTTTGCACCCCCAGTGCAGGACACTGATGGGGGATGTCTTCGTCAGGCCCTGGACATAAGGTCTTCTGTACACCTTCCCTCCCTTCCCCCAATCCACAAGGTGTTGCTCAAGGTGCAGAGGGGCAAGGCCCGGATGATCCTGGTGTCCTCAGACTGGTTTCACCAGTTTTGGTACCCGGATCTCCTTAGCCTCAGCAGCAGGCTCCTGCGGAGATTGCCTCTCTGCCCGGACCTGCTCTCTTGCTCGCAGGAGCAGGTGCTTAACCCGGACCTTTGGTCCCTGCACCTGACTGCTTGGTTCCTGAGTGGCTAGAGGTCCAAGCTTTGGGTCTCTCTGACGAGGTCCTCAATGTCGTTGATGCCTCTTCGAAGTAATCCACTCGCCAGTGCTATGCCTTCAAATGAAAGAGATTTTCCATTTGGTGTCAGGGCAAGGAGCTAGAACCCTTGTCCTTCCTGTTGGCTAGCATCTTGGAATACCTGTGGTCCCTGTTCCAGTTGGACCTCTGGTCAATGACCCTCAGGGTGCACCTAGCAGTCATCTTGGCATACCAGGCGTGGGCAGGTACACTGACTGTGGCACAGGATAAGGAGGTAGGGCACTCTTTCAAAGGCCTTGACCACTTGTCCTCACTAGTGCATACACCACCACCAACGTGGGACTTGTTGATGGTTCTGACGATGCTCATGGGCAAGCCATTTGAACCCATGCACAGGTGTCACATTACCCACCTTTCATGAAAGGCCACCTTCTTGGTGGCTACCACCTCTGCCAGAAGGATTAGTGAGCTCCAGGCACTCTCAGTGGAGTCTCCCTATCTGGTCTTCCACAATGGCAAACTTGTCCTCCATCCTAACCCGAAGTTCCTCCCGAAGGTTGTTTTGGAGTTTCACCTTAACCAGGTGATTCATCTCCTGGTGTATTTCACCACTTCAACCTAGGAGGCTGAGCACAGGCTCCATACGCTGCACCTGAGGTACGCTCGCTTATTGTAAGAAGCATACAGCTGGAGTTCAGGGAGAGGGTTGCCAGCTCTTTCTCACTAATGCTGAAACCACACCTGGCAGACCAGCAGCTAACTGGATGATAGGCAGGTGGATAGTCTCCTGCATCAACCTCTGCTATATGCTGACTGGTAGGAAGCCTTCCGTTGAGCTAAGAGCTCATTCTACCAGACATACTGCTGCCTCAGTGGGAACTTCCAGGGACGTCTCTATCCAGGAAACCTGCAGGGCTGCTACCTGGAAGTCAGCACAGATCTTTATCATCCACTACCATATCGACATTGAGTCATGCTGGTTTTGAGCCTCGCTTCTTCAATCTCTATTCCCTAAATAAGAAGTGTGTGCCTTCCCTCCTCCTTCTGGAGAACTGCTAGGAATCTGCCAGAAGTGTGAATAGTACACCATATCCACATCCCCAGAAATGAGGGATACTCACCTGTAACCTTAATTCTAGGAGTGGTATATGGTAGACAACCACACAACCAACCCGACCTTCCCCTGGCAAGTGGCACACCTTCTTGCTTCCAGCATGCAAGATCTGACATCGTGGGGTGATTCCAAGGAAGATACCATCTAGGTGGGTGGGACGAGCCAGCTTGAAGACCTTATAGCCTCTACTTAAAAGGAAAGGATCCTGCCGGAAGTGTGGATGTACACCATATACCACTCCTAGAAAGTACAGTTACGTAAGAACTCACCATAACAGTAGATCTTCTGAGGACTGTTTCTTGCAGTAAGTCATTGCTGTCATGCAGCAGCTTCTCTCAGCAGTCTTGCATGGGGGCTGTCCACACGACATCACTTCCTGCGGATGTGTATAAGAGTGGGCAACCCCCAGTACCCTCTGTTTACCGTCGGCTTCGGCGAGCACAGCCTGGACAGAGGTAAACAAGGGCCAGAAAAAACAGAGAACAGCAATCCCACCCAATCTCCAGAGTTGTAGATTTGAGGTGAAAAGGCAGGGGGATGAAGGGTGGGGGACTTACTACAAGAGACAGTCCTCGGAAGATCTCCGGTTCGGTAAGTTCTTTCATAACTGTACTATCTTCTACGGACTGGTCTCTTGCAGTAAGTCATTACTTATTGGGAGATTATGAAGCAGTAAAATCGAAATGGGTAGAAAGGCAAAGCCAAATATGTAAAAGCACAATAAAATGTCAACTTTAACCGCACCCCCAGAGGCAGATAGGCCAATGGTTAGGCGAAGACATTTAGCATGAAACCAGGAGAAATGTCCAACTCAAACCACACCCACTCAGCAGAAAGATTCAGAGGTGGGTGAGGACAGCATGCAGGAGGCATGATGGAGAAAGAACTGTAGGCGGGCCAGGCACAGTGATTCATCCTGACAAGGCAGAGGTTGACAGACTCTGGCAGAAAGTCAAATCCAGTAAAGATATAAGTAGAGCAGATCAGATAGTAGAAACAGGAGCACTGGGGAAAAAACATCCCAGATGATCATAGGAAGGAACAACTGAAGGGCTCCAGGAGGTCAGGAGAGCTGAGTGTGTGAGCTGAAGCCGGCATAAAAATGAACAGAGGGTACTGGGGGCTGCCCACTCTTATACACATCCACAGGAAGTGATGCCGTGTAGACAGCCCCCATGCAAGACTACTGAGAGAAGCTGCCTTGTTGACAGCGCCACCTGGTGGATACTCCCATTAGTAATGACTTACTGCAAGAGACCAGTCCGTAGAAGATCTATGGTTACAGGTGAGTAACCCTAATTTTTTCTCCACCCATTTTAGGTCCTTCTGTCTCAAAGCCTTTCTTTTTATATATTGAGCAAAAGTACGTGGTGAATTCTGATGCTAGCATCCAAATCCATTTTTAATCTATTTTCTATTATTAATGGCCTAATTGTCTTAACACTGAAAAAAACAAAACTTATAAAATAATATAATGTTTAGTTGCACAGTTATAAATCATGGAATAATTGGCTCAGTACATTTACAGTACATGAACTCACTGGAAGGACAGGTCGGGGGACATGATAATAACTTACAAATACAGGGGAACTGGATGACTCTTGGTAGACTAGCAGTGGGTTAAGGAGCCTTCTACTTCTGGGTACCTAGTTCAAATCCAGCCTAGGTCAGTAGGGGCCGTTCAGTGGCCTACGTGAAAGAAACTGCAGTGGACTGTCCAGTTACCTGTGGACAGGATTCCACATCACAATACAACTGGCACTTGTTGGCACCCTTGTTGGCAGTCTCATATGAGAAACCAATGATTGCATGTGCATGGAGCCTGAACCACCAGCTCATTTATGTGGTGGTCCGTCCATGTCAGGGTTGAGGCACACTGGCAGGGCAGCATGGGGAAGCCTGCACTGTAATCACATTGTTGTACCTGCCATGTGGATAACCAGAGGGCTTCAGGTTCTGGTGCTGTTAATCTGGCACTTTTCATAAGCACTCAAAATTCTCACACAGGAAAATAAAAATATAATGGAAACTTTCCGATACATACAAGGGGCTGACTCGTCTGCGCAGCTGCAGGTGTCGCTCATGACGTCAGCAACCTGGGCTCAGGAATGAGCCTGCATTGTTTGGGAGCCGGCCAGAGGAGGAGGTCTGAGCATCCCAGGGGACACTTGCCTACTCCTCTGGAAGGGCAGAGTGACCGCAGCCCACACTGTAATAGTCACCTATAGTCTCAAGGGTGGCCCAGCAAAGCAGATTCGGAATGGAAGATAGAACATGTGGTGCGCTCCTCCTGCCCATGCCCATTGCATGCACCTGTGAAGCATGTCGCACCATCATCCTAGAGAGGAGAAAGGTTGAAGAGTACAACTGAAAAAATGACAGACGCTGTGGATATGTCACAAGTCCCCACACAGGACCTGCTCCCCATCTGAAGAGTCCTCCTGTTTCACTGTACATTCTGCCTTCAGAGAGAAGTTGTCCAACCCAATGACCCCATCATGATGGCATACCATGGATACACATGAAGGTAAGGGTAAGTCCAGGATATGTAGGTCGAAGGGGCTTTGGGGCACCAACCAAAATGGGTAGTCTGAAGTAGAAAGATAAGGGAGCAAATGCGAAAACAATACATACAAGGGCATAACGAGGTAAACACCTGGGATTTATTTAAAATAAAAGGGTAGACGACCACCTGGGGTTACAACCTCCAACTAAATGGAAGCAATTTCAAGAAAAACTTAAGTAATTCTTTACAGAAAGGGTTGTGGGTAAATGGAACAAACTGCCCAGAGATGCAGTTAATGCCAGTACAATCTTAGGGTGGGAAACCCAACAGAATATCTACAAGGCTGTAATTAGAAACAAGCAGACAGTCAAAGGGAACACAGGAAGATAATTACTGATTGTGGGAGTAGGCACAGGTAGGTATGACAGGACACTCAGGATGGCCTCTTGTCTTCATCTGTCCTCAACCATCTATGCATCCAAGTATTTGAAACGGGATGTCATTTCAACAAAAAAGTAGAGCACGAAATAGGACTAAAGGGGTAAAACTATCAGAAGACTTTCATTTACATTTAAATCTCTGACCCCATCTGCATAGCTGAAGCCTTTAACATCCACTTCTCCAGCTGTGCAGACAACCTACTAGCCTCCCTCCAGGATAAGCACACCCCAGACTACTCCCACCGCCCCCAGACCCCCCATATATACACCCCAGTCCGGCCGTTCACATTCCAACCAGTTTCCCCAGCAGAAGTCCTTCGCTCCTTGCGTACTCTGAACCCCAACAAAGGCAAATGCCCGTTATCCTTGGACGCCTAGATGTTATTCTTGTCAGCCCCAGCTATAGCCTCCCCCCCGGCCACCCTCCTCAACCTCTCTTTCTCACTGGGCAAGGTGCCCACGGCCTGGAAATTGGCCACTGTCATTCCCCTCCCCAAAGGAGGAGACCCCTCCTCACCAGGCAACTACCGACCTATCTCCCTACTCCCTATACTGGCCAAATTACAGGAGCGACTAGTCTTGTCACAGCTGACTCATTACTTGGACACCTCCTCATTCTTCATGCCTTACCAATCTGGATTCCGCAAAGTCCATTCAACCGTCACCTCCCTACTACGCGTCACAGGAGACATTCTCACCAGCATCAACAAGGGACATGCCACCACGGCCATCTTTATAGACCTTGCAAAGGCATTCAATACCATCTCCCACCCCCTACTCATCTCTAAACTTACCAACGCGGGGCTTGTACCCTCTGTCACAGAGTGGTTCCAAGATTACCTAGTCGGGAGGAAACAAGTGGTCAGAATTGCCTCCCACATATCGAACCCCCTTCCAGTGACATCTGGTGTCCCCCAAGGTTCAGTATTAGGACCTATACTCTTCTCCATCTTTCTAAATGACCTCCCATTGGTATGCTCCCATTCATCCATTCAAATGTATGCGGACGACACAGTCCTGTACGCAGCTGGACCCTCCACTTGCAGCGCGGCATCTCTCCTTCAGGAGGATTTCTCTGCCATCTGGCTATGGTTCAGAACTAACCAGTTATTCCTAAATCCAACAAAAACTGTGTCACTCACATTTGGCTCCCATCAAAGACTCTCCCAACAATCCCCCATCCCCCGTTCAAAACACTGGAAGGGTCTCCACTGGAGCAATGCACTAGATATAGATACCTAGGCATCTGGCTCGATCAATACTTAGACTTTTCATCTCACACTGACTTCCTACACAAGAGGCTGCTACCTAAACTGGGAGCACTTTACCGTAACAAGAACTGCCTCTCCACGCAGACGAGACTAGTCATTGTACAAAAAATGATACTGCCCGTTCTCGACTATGGGGACATAGTATACACTACCGCACCGGCTACCACTCTGGCAAGCCTAGACACCCTATTCCACTCTTTCTGCCGCTTCATCCCAAGACTGCCCGCAATCCACTCACCACTGCACGTTATATAGCTCCCTCAACCTGCCATCCCTCCAAGATTGCAGATTAATTAACTGCGTAAGGTTCGTTGCCAAATACTGGTCCCTCTCTCTCTCTCTCTCTCCCTCCCTACTTGAATCCACCCTTTCCCAACAACCTCCTCCAGTGTACTCCTTAAGAGGCACAGACCCCAGACTACTCCATGTTCCACTCATGTGCTCCACCAAAGGGACAGGCAGCTTTCAAATACCAAATCCCACAGCTATGGAACGCCCCTACCCCCCATACAACACGAGAACAACCCCTACCATCGATGCTCAATTACTCAAGGCTCATTTCTCCTCCAACTGCTCCTGCTAGCTAACTCAATCGCCACTATTATGTGTGTACAGCCTACTGTCTCATTGTATACTTGTCTCTAATTGTAACTCCCGACCATGGCTGCTAGGTGAACTTCTGCCTGTAACTAATTACTGTATTGTATTGCACAAATGATTTTGGTATGTACTGGGCCTTGGCCCCCAGGTCGCATCTGGAATCGAGCACTGTTGCTCAGTATGCCTTCCTGGTGAATCTCGTAAATAAATAAAAAAATTTAAATTCAGTTTTCTTACTGGGACAGCTCCATGTGATGCACCGTGACTGTTTTCATGGCGCTCCAAGGGAAAGGGGTAAACAGGCTGAACGAGTACGTCCAGACATACAAAATAATTACAGTATTATAAATAACAAATTTAACAATATAGAGGATACAAGTAAATCATCAATTAAGCAATAAGGAATGACCAGGGGTTAAATTAACAGTCTGTTAGTCACCACCTAGGGACACAGAGTGACACAAGGCGCCCAAAAATCCATCATTCATGTAAAGAGGCTTGTGGACACTACTGAGCTACACACGTCAGGCTACTATTTCAGCATCATTATTCTTTATTTGTAAAAAGCGCCTTTCCCAGGATCAAGGCACCTGTACATAAAACCATCACATAAACGAAGATTATACTATCTTACTATCAGACCAATAAATAATATACCATAACACAGAAACGATGTAAATAATTAACTAAAAGGCAGGATACGCTAGGCTAAATAAATAAGTCTTTAGTGCAATCTTAAAGAGCCTCACCAGCCTCGGCCCCTGCACCTGATATATAGATGTTGTACCTCAGGGGCTGCTTCCAGTGTAAATCTTGCCAAAACAATCTTCATGTTTAAAAAATTAGAGCGCTCGTAAAATTACAAACACGGGGTCCCAAGGACTTCCCGGTTTCTGGTGCCACCCATGCTCCGCCCCCGCACTCTTGTTAGTCGACCTGTGCCCCTGTTTTAGGACTAAATGGCCATTATAATATAAAAAAAAGACTGAAAAGGTGCCGTACATAGAGTATAATGGAGCACGTCCCTGCGCTCTCCCTTAGGGTTACCACCTGTCCCTATTGTCGCAGGACAGTCCTGATTTGGGCAGCTGTGTCCTGCAAAAAAAAACATGAAAAATACATGTCCTGACATTATAGAGAAAAAATATTTTCTGACTCGACTCTAAATGCTGCAGAACAACATAATACCTTGACTAAAACACCTTAAAATGATATAAAACACTAAAAACAGCTAACAATACTACAACACTTAGTCTTAATTATGATTATTTAGAGAAAACAAGTCTGTTGCATTGGTCGAGATACATATTGTCCTGCGAAAAATCATGTTTCAATAAGAAATGTCCCACTTTGGGCTTTATAAAAGTTGGTAACCTTACTCTCCCTGGCATCGCGACATAAATCTGCAGAGCGGGGGTGAAGCATGGGTGGCACCAGAAACTGGGAAGTCCTTGGGACCCCGTGTTTGTAATTTTATGAGCACTCTAATTTTTTTAACATAAAGATTATTTGGCAAGATTTACACTGGAAGCAGCCCCGTGAGGTACAGCACCTACATATCAGGTGTAGGGGCTGCTTCATTTAACTTGGTAAGTCTCTTTAAAACTCTCAATGGTCAGGCACTCTCGCACCTGATGAGGTAGAGAATTCCACAGGGTGGGGGCCGTAAAAGCAAATGATCGGGCCTCAGATGTCTTTAACTGGACCCTGGAAATCTCTTGCAATCCCTCGTCGGTGGAGCAGAGTGGAAGGAAGGGGCAGTAAGAGTGAAGGAGATCTTGCAGATAATGGGGTCCCTGTTTGTATAGGGCTTTATAGGTCAATAACCCGACCTTAAAGGTGATCCCACCACTGTACTGGTAGCCAGTGTAGTTTGCGGAGCACAGGCATAATATCACTGGCCCTAGAAGTGCCGGTCAATAGCCTGGCTGCCACGTTCTGCACCAGCTGCAGGTGGCAGATATCAACCGCCGAAGCAATTTAATGTTAATTTAATGTTGATTGTTTATAAATAAACACGTGGCTATAGCCATTTCTTCCAAAACATTGTGCATGCCTCTTCTGTTCAGGTAAAGAGGGCAAGGGCCCAACCCAGACAAAGAGCCTGTTAATCACCACCTAACGAAGAAGGCACAAGGTGCAGCAAAATGAATCATTCCAGTCATTCAGCAGTGCTAGAGAATGAAATACTGAAAGGAAGAATTTGTGTGTCTTGGCAGTCAGGCTGTAAATAACAATGCATCTGACGTTAATTTAAGGCTCTCAGAATGCTGACAACCAATCAGACTGCAGCATTTTTTATGATTACAAATAATGTACTTCTATTATAGGGCTCTCGGTAGGATTTTTTGTTTGGGAGGGTCTGAGATTTTCTAGAAAAACAAATGGAGGTCCACAGCTAAAAAGTGGGAGTCCCCATGACATTTTTGGGGGTCCCCATTGAAATTAATGTGAGCCATATCCCCGCGCTCGCACAGAGGCTCACACCACTGGTTTCTATGGTGCTTTTTTTTTTATGATTTATAATGTTTTACAGGGCTAATTCAAACAAGTTAAGGCCACCACTCATTTAACAAGGCCCTTGCTAGTCGAGTGGTGGCCTTAAATTTGTCTGAATTGCCCTCTAAAGCATAAAAAAATCGTAGTTAAAAAGACGGCCCCATAGAAACCAATGAAGCATGCCCCTGCGCTCTCCAGATTCTTACATCACGAAACGTGCGAGTACGGGGGCATGGCTCAGTGGATGGACTCCCTGGGCCTTGCAAGTGAGCATCTCAGGGACTTTAAAAACACAAAAAAAAACCCTGAGCATCCCAAAGCACAAAATATGCATAAAGGACACGGGCACCCGCGTCCCCAAGAGCCCAGTATTACTATAATTGATTTTATAGTATCACACCTTCCATCCTGCATGGAGTACCTTACAATTCAAAAGCATTTATGAGCCTGTCATACAGCTTTGTAGCTAATTCCACAGAAAAAGGGCTAAGACGTGAAAAACCCATGAATCCAATCCATCATATAAAGCAATTTCTCACCCTCCTTGTTACAATGGGATCAACATCCTTGGGGTCATTTTGGCTAATAAGGGTCATGAGGTCAGCATTCAGGGTTCGGATGCGTTGCAGGCGGAGTCGAATGTAACGAGCAGAAGTAAACTCCAACAAGGCAGGGGAAAGGTCGTCTGCACTGGGCCTGCCATTGATCAAAGATGTGTGGATCTCTCCGTGCTCCAGAGAAAGCAAAAGAACCCTATTTGTTATTACATACATGATGACAACATATGACTTTTGTGGGAAGACTGGTTTAGAAAGCCTGTTTTGAAAAAGTATAACAATTTTTTTTTTTACTTGATAAAACCTGAATAACCTAAATCTATTTCAGATTGAGGGCGTGCTCTCGAACAATCAGAGTGCTCCATTCCCCCTGCATTTGAGGCACTCATTCTGTAAAGAGTCTCTCACGTGCTTGTTTTTATAATTGTTTAATATATTACTGATTGACCTTAATCAGTAATATATTATTATGGGCATGGGAGCCACAAGAGTCGTCTCACTTACATTCTTAGGGTCTTTGTTCACATGTCCTAAGAATGTGCA
Organism: Neoceratodus forsteri; assembly: GCA_016271365.2. Classification (NCBI taxonomy): domain Eukaryota; kingdom Metazoa; phylum Chordata; order Ceratodontiformes; family Ceratodontidae; genus Neoceratodus; species Neoceratodus forsteri. The sequence continues at coordinate 1,559,379,150 of CM057455.1, forward strand.
CTGACCACTCCAACAACAAGACGTGTAGTCTCAGTGGCAATAGTAACATACATAAACTTACCATCTTGAAAAGTCAAAAGTTGCATTACAAAACTGGAACAAGAAATCCTGTCTTCTGACTGGCTGGGACATTACCACATGGCATTCACATGGGTTGTACACATCTTGCCTTTGCTTGATGCGGGGATGGAGCTAGCAATATATATATTTTTTATTATTATTTCAACACGTAAAAGTGGGACCAAAACACCTTTCAGAACAGCAGTAAGGTGACCCCACGGGGTGGATTACTTAATGGTAAATCCACCTACATGGTGAACCAGACTCACTTGTTAGGTACGTGGGGGGGTGCATTTATGTCATGGCAACCCACTCTCAACTATGCCTTACTGATTAAGTAATCACCAAGTGGGAAAACTCTGAAAATATAACATCTGGACAGAATTAAAGTTAAAATTGTGATGTTTCCTGCTCTTACTTCCCCCAATTTGTTATTGTTACTAACATTTTCATAAAAGCGTGATCTCTGTCACTTGGTCTTCGTCTGCTTGGACTGCTCATCTGTTGGTGTATCACAAGCCTCTCCAGTGACATCATCATCATTTATACAGCAACCAGTTATGTTGTCACACAAGAGGATTGTTATGCTGTCACTTGCAGAAAAGCAGTCCAGAGCAGATTAAGACCTAGTGACACAGATCCTGTTTTCATAAAAATTTCTTCAGCAGTGACGTATGAGAGGAAGCAAAGTAAATGAAGCACTGTATAATCTAAACTGTGTCTACCTATTATATTTCTTAAATGTCTTCCTGTACTGTCAGAGGTTCCTTGAAAGGCTTTTAAACTGGCTGATAGGTGGTTCACTGCTGATTTTCCGCTGCTTTCCTGAGCTGGTCAGTCATGCCAGTGTTACAACAGTTACAACACAAGCACACCACACCACACCATAAATTCCAGTAGTGTGTACTGTGATTTCTTCACCCCCTTTGCTGCAAAATGATACATCAGAGTAATACAGTGTTCTGTACACAGCAGGAACATCAGTTCTACCTTCCTGTAGATTTCCTTTAACATCAGTCACTCCATTTTGTTTCCATATAATGCAGTACTGGAATTGGATAGTTGTTTAAAAAGGGGATATTTCACTATAAAACTTATGTCTCCTACACCTACACTGATGTGGCAAAAGTAAGAATTTATGTTCAAAACTCAAGAAAGTGGTGGTGTGTTTTTGCCCACTTAGAAGTGTAAAATAATGATCAGATTTTTTCACTAAAACTTTCCCAAACTACTACTGGAATTGCTTCCCTCAAGTGCGACTTGTTTCAATTAGCTGGTCACCATTTTAGTATAAAGCAACGTAAAATCAATTCTTCTTAATGAATTAAGAAAATCACAGCAGCAATTAAAGAATAAAACAGGATTAATATAACTTTCCTACAAGTCTCTAAACTAGTATGACGGCAATATATTAATGCTGCACCAGTTTACAACAAAATATGGTAATGAAAATCCTGCATTGGGTAGCAGATAACATTTCAGCCAGAGGCCCAGCATCTGGAAATTCCTGTGGTAAAAGACAACACTCCCCAAAAAAAAAAATAAAGAACATGATGTTAGTTGCACCTATACCTAGCAATTTAACTCAACACAAGCAACAACTTGAAGTAAAAGACCACAAGAGAGGCAGCTCTGAATTTCTGCCTTCCAGTCTAAATGGATGTTAAAAATAGTGTTAGGTTATTGTTTGATTTTGCTGAATTACTAGACCTTCCTCCCTACCCCTCCCTGCTGCTTTTAGACAGAATTCCCTTCTACAGCAGACACCCAGCTGGAAAGAGCAGCTGAGGCAGGGGTCACAACCCCTACAAGGAAGGGCTGCCCTTCTACAGGAAAGTAAAGAAGGAGGCATGCCAAGGATCTGAGCAGAGATAGATAAGAGACAGATAGACAGATAAAGAGACAGACACATAAGATAGATGTAGCAATGACAAGACAGCTAGACAGATATATTGACACAGCTACAGACACCTTTATATATGTAACAAGTATGCTTTTATTCAAAAGCACAGTATTTCAAACTACTGTATTATGTTTACAAGGACTGCATTAAAAGCAGCACGGCAGGTTAATAACAAAACTGGTTCTCTGCATAATTAATTTGTTTGTTGAGCATGGTAATTTATATTCTCATTCAAATCCATCTATTTGGTGGTGTGTCTCATTTCATTTTGTCTTACACTATCCAACTTGGATATTTGGTTCTGTGAGTTGGAGTTACCACCATTGTTCCATTAAGACCCTTTTACATGGAGCCCTACTCGGTAGTGCTGTAGTTTCCAGCCGCTCGCTCCATCTGCGCCGCTGCCGTTTCCTTATATACACAGCAGCCCTACAGCAGTCGCGTGGTTCTTCAGGTGCTTTTGCAGTCTTTCTGACTGGCCCAGAGCCTGAGACTTGCCTGTTGGCCTGCATCGGTGTGAGTGCTGCACTTAGATTACACGGCAGTACCAAGCGGCATGAAACAGGAAAACAGCGGCAAACCCGGGAACACAGGGTACGCCAGGCCAGCGAACGTTCCCCTTGGCTGCGATGCGGCTCCCCTTTAAATGGCAAAAAGAGTGACACTACCTTCTCTGCACCACTCACAGAGGTGCAGAGCAGGTCGTGTAAAAAGGGACTTGATCAGGGAGCCGTGCCTGTTGCCTGCAAGCCTAGCTCAAGTCCCCAAAGCAATGACTTTAAATAATGGGCAAAACCATCACAAATGTGGTTTTACCAGTGCTAACAAGAGCCTTAATCTCCCTGTCAGAGAAAACCATGCACTATTAAATGTAAGCAATGCGCAAAGCAGTGGATGTGAACAAAGCGCCCCCTCCTCCAAGGCCTTCCTTATGTTGGACCCATTATCTGAAACTATAAAGCCAACTGACAGTCCCTGTGAAGTGAGCCATTGCTGTATTGGTTTTTGGAGCTCTTCACTGATGTTGTATGAGGTATGTTCAGATGGAAAATAAAACATTCTTAGAACAGCAGACTGTGATGCTTCATTGTCCCCAGTCACAGGTGAATGAACGAAACATGCCCAATGTGCCATGACAGACATTAAGAGTTCAGGCTGACAGCTTTTCCAGATATCTGTTGTGAGATGCACCACCCTCCCAACAGCATTGCACAAGACTCGTCTTAATTTTTTTACATACGACATCGTAAAAATCTGGAATCCCTGTTGTCGAGAAGTATTTCCGCGATGGTATACTATATTGAGGTTCGAGGTACTCAAACAGCTGCCTGAATCCTATATGTTCAACCATGTTATATGGTAGCAAAACAACAGCTATAATTTCTGAAATTTTTTTGGTTATTGTAACTGGGTGGGGGGGTAAGGCATATTTGGCTTTATGCTCATATGTTTCTGAGATGGTAAGCTGTCTCCTTGAAGGAGGAGTGCTTTTGAACACATGGTCACTTTCAGTAACAGTTGTAGTCCTTCGAATGGCAGGAAGTGGTGGTGAAGATGTTTCAGTAGTGCTGCCGGGGCTGCCACTGCTTTCATCCATGGGAGTTACCCCTGAGTGTAGTGAGCTATCACTGTCACTTTCTCTTCAAGACTCACAACTGGACATCTCAGTAATGTTATGACATCTGTCTAGGTGCCTTTTCAGTGCTGAAGTTCCCAATGCTCCTTTCTTTTTAATCCTGTTGATTGACTGTTTACAAATACAATGGTTGTAAATCTGACTTTCAAAAATAAATAGTGCATGTTGCTGCCAACTCATTGGAAGTACTAATGAAGAAGTATGACCAAACAAAAGATGATATTTTTTTAGTTTTTTTTCCTCAGGAAGGCATGGCAACTTGTTCACCTTTTCAGGGTCCCCTGCGTCCCCCCCAACCAAATTTTTCTTGGTCCTGTTCCTCTTGTGGTTTATTCCCCACTGCCCCCCTCCACAACCAAAACAGTTCTGCCTGTTTCTTCCTCATCTGCAATTTTCATCCCTTCCAGTAAACCTTGTGCTGCCTGATCATTCTCTTCATCTTTATCATTACCCTCGTCGGGTTCAACCTCAGAAGAATTGGATGAGGGACTGGCAGTACCATAGTATGCAATTGTTACATACCATTGGGTGCCGCTCCAGGTGGTACCCACCATGCCTTTAGTTTTTTTACCTACATACCTTTTTGTTTTCCTTGGGACTGCTGATGATCCGAGACATTCACCTTTTTTGGATTCAAGCATTTGCTTGGAAGATGAAACCTTAGACATGGAAAAATCACTTTTTGGGGTTTGATTTTGTTTTCCCTTTTCGGGCTGATTGCTGTCTTTTGCAGTGCCACTGCCTGCCTGAGAAACAGAATGCGCCTCATCAACACTTTCATCCATTTTTTTATTAGTATTCTAACCTGTAACAAAAGATCCCTCTAACTAATGTGATGTCCTTCTGATGACTCCCACCCACAAGCCAGGGACAAATTTACTGTCATGACTCATGACTATACACAGCACACCAACAGCACAGCAGTCCACACCACTTCCTTCCAAGATTACCAGACTGACTCCTACAATACAGTTAGTTACTGTTAAGTGACCAAATTCAGCAACTGTTAAGTGTGCCTCAGAATTTGAATTGGAGACGCAGACACATCAGGTGCACAGCCGCACGCAGCACGGTCCCTCACTGGGGCTTGGTTAATGCTTATACATAATGTAGCACGATATACTATAAAACTAATGATAATAAGGAGGAATAATGGGGAATGAGTGATGATGATAATGACACTTGTGTGTACAGTACTTTTACTTTATTTGTGTTGCTCTATAAACAGCCTGCTACAAGTCACAAAGTCAGATTATCCCCTTGGCCACCCACAGCCAGCAGCACAGGTGCATCAACTTGTATGCTGTTTGTCTGAACAGTATTTTTTTAATACATGAATGTTACGTGTGAATGAACGTTAACAAGTGACCATGATTTGTGATTGCATGGCACAAGTCAAAGATTTAATTTGCCACCCTGCTGCCCTTGCCCTGTACACACAGCCGCACTGAAGACAGGAAAAAAAATTTAGTTGGGATTTCTGGGACTGTTACATTTATCGTGGACCCACTGCAGTCTCTCTCTCCCATCTCAGGATGGCACAAGTCAAAGTTTTATTTTGCCACCCTGCTACCCTTGCCCCGTACACAGAGCCACACTGAAGACAGGAAAATAAACTATATTTGGGATTTCTGGGACTGTTACATTTGTCGTCAGCCCCTGCAGTCTCTCTCTCCCCCCCCTCTGGATGAGACTGTGAATGAATTATGATTCATGACTGGATGGCACAAGTCAAAGATATATATACATATATTTTTTTTTTTTAGTTGTTTAACCAGGTATAGCACACTAAGCTGAAAGCTTTTTTACAGGAGCGACCTGGGAGCACAAGGAGGTTAAGTGACTTGCTCAGGGTCACACAGTATGCAAGTGGAAGCTGTGGGATTCAAACCCAGTTCTGGTCTGATGGATGTCACCAAATTTGCAGCTCAGAGCCTTAGACCACTGCGCTATACTGCCTCTCATTTTGCCACCCTGCTGCCCTTGCCCTGTACACACAGCCACACTGAAGCCAGGGAAAAAAATTGGGATTTTATGTAACTGTAAAATTTCTCTTGTACCCCCATTAGTCTCTCCCTCTCTCCTCTGGATCAGGAAAGGCACAAGTCAAAGATTTTGCCAGCCTGCCCTTTCTTATATACTCAGTCAGCTGCACTGTTTGAAGCCAAGATAAGAAAAAAAAAACCTTTCATTTGGGATTTTCTGTAACTGTAAAATCTCTCTTGGGCATCCAGTAGTCTCTCCCCTCTCTCCTCTGGATCTTCTGCAATGGCGCAAGTCAAAGATTTTGCCAGCCTGCCCTTGCTCATGTACATACAGTCACACTGCCACACTGCCTGCATTTTGCATCCCCTACCAGCAGCCACCCAGTCCACCACTATCTCCCCAGTCCCTCCAGATTCCTCCTTTCTCCAGTCCCAAGTCACAACTCCTGACCTGTTGTCACCCTCCCCCGACAATCAGTTTCTCTCCCCCACTCGACCCAGTAAGTCTCCTTTCTCTGACTCTCCAGTTTCTCTTCCCTCCCTTCGTATTTTTTTTTTTTTTTAATATTTGTGGGTTTTTTTTTTGTTTTGTTTAGCAACATTTTCTGGCGGCATCTCTGCCAAGGTGCTCCTGCTCCTCTGACCATCTTCATCTCTCATCTCGGCAGTGTTGCGCACTCAGCACAGTTATATACCATGAGTGTGTCACATGATGTCTGTTGCCCGATTGGATGCTGCTGGCCGCCTGTACGTGGAGCAAGCATGCCAACAGCATCTCCATGGCAACAGTAAACAAAATGGCAGAAATGGCATTTCCATGGACCTAGAACCAGACTTCTGCGGCGAAGTCCATATTTATTCGGGTTGCTGGATTGTGGGTATGATCCAGGGGTCTGGATCTCCCATGGAACAGTCCACCCAGCCCTGGTATCTAGGCCAGGATGCGTCTCTTTGCAGATAACACAAAACTCTGTGGTAGGGCGGACAGTGAGGAAAGGGTATGGGAAATAACGAGGGATTTGGAGAAATAAAAAAGGTGATCCAAAGTCTGGCAGTTGAGGTTCAATACCAAAAGTGCAAAGTGATGCACACTGGTAAGAACCACCCACCCAATGAGTACTGGATGAGGGGATCAGTTGGCTACAGCAATGGAGGAAAGAATTACAAGTAATCAGCAACACACTCAGATTCTTAAGTCAGTGCAACAAAGCAAACAGTAAAGCAATCAGAATACTGGAAGAGGATTCAACAGTAGGAAGAGGGAAGGGATATTAACCCTGTGCAGGTCAATGGGAGGCAGTATAGCATAGTAGTTAAGAGCACTATGCTTGAGCACTAGGCTGCATACCTAGAGAACTGAGTTTGGATCCCACAGCCACCACTTGCAGACTATGTGACCCATGATCAAGTCACTCAACTTCCCTGTGCTCCCAGGACATGCCTGGATATAAGCCTCCATGTAGTATGTCTTTCCTGGCCAAAAAATGGTAAAATAAATAAAATAAAAATAAATGGTGACACAAGACAGATCATATGACAAGTGGCTGGCAGACCTATACAGATGTATGCTAGAGGCCAGGGGAGAGAGAGACAGAGAGGAACAGGAGATATGATAGAGATTTACAAGTCTTGAAAAGTGGGGGATGGGGAGGATTAACAGAGTGGACAATGAGGACCTCTTGACCATGAACATTAACACAGTGATGAAGGAGCACAAGTGAAGACTAGTCAGTGGGAGATTTATAAGGGATTCAAGCAAGTTCTTTTTCAGGGATGCAAGAAAGTTCTTCTTCATCAAAATAGTGGTGGAGCAATGGAACAGATTGCTGAAAGAAACGGTGGGGGCCAGGTCCAGTAATGGGTTCAAAACCAGGCGGGACAACTCCTGGGGGCTTGTAGCATCAAACAGAGGGGTCAAGAGGGAGGAAACAGAAATTGGAGGACAGGTCCGCTGGGAGAAGTGAGCAGCAGATCTTTTTGCATTTCTCATCTAGCATCCCTCTGCCCACTTCCCCCTGCTTGTCCAGGTCTCTCTGCATCTGATTTATCTCCTCATGTTATGCAACTACTCTTCCCATTTTGGTGTCATCAGCAAACATGGCAACCTAGAGTCAACCTCCAGGTCACTTATAAATATACTACATTATACATATACTGAATATTAGTCCAAGGACAGACCACTGTGAGGCACACCACGGGTCAACCATTTCATTGTTGAGTGATTGCAATTAGTTATAATATACACATATTGACAATCATGCTAAAGACTTCTGTTTTAAAAACGGAACTTGAATTTAAAAAAAAAATGCTTTACCTTGCTAAAAATCAGAGACTCCTATGTGGCAAAAGGACTACGTCGACTTAGAACTTTGGAAGAGTTAGCATCGAACTCTTATAGTTACATGAGTTTTTAAATAAAACAGTCCCGAGGCTAAAAATGATTTCACAATTTAGAACAAATATCTAAAAGGTATGAAATAGTCTTACCAATGTAGCTGCCTTTAACAACCCCCTCCCTTATGTTAGGGGGCAAGGTTGTTACCATAGTGCCCTGCAGAGGGGCAGGGTTGTTACTGTAGTGCTCAACGGAGGGATGGGTGTCTTAGCATCACCCTCCAGTGTGTACAGCTTGGGTGAGGGGCTTAGGAGGTAATGTATATAAGGTACTGTTACACAATAATGTAGGCGCGGCTGGGGCTTGGCAGTAAGAGACCAGGAGTCACAATGGTCTTAAGTATGGTGAGCTGAGGAGATGGCAGGTCCCATTTAGGGTGTAGCAGTGTCCTGTTTACCAGGTGCTTTTCACTGGGTGCTCCCAGGCATGGCAGACAGTCTCCCCAGGGCCCCCAGCTGAGCAAAGCTCAGGAGATGTCTTGCAGGTACTACTGATATGGTTGCTGGGGTGTTAAGGTTTTGGATGGCACCGGGAGATGGCACACAAGGTGCTTTCCAGGAGCTGGCTCAGGATTCAGGCCTCAGCACCTATTCCTGTTGCAGATCCCTTCCAAGGGACAGGAGTTCAGTGCTACCCAGTGTTAACGGGTGGCATGAGGTCCAACACCTCACTCATGAGGCAGTCTAAGAGAAGAAATGCTTGACCTTGGTGCTCAAGATGTGCCCTCACTCCAGAGGGAGTGTGAGTCGAACCTTTTTCGAGTCCTGGTCACAAGACTAATTTTAAGGGTTTCACCAGAAGGGAGAGGAAGGCCCAGAGGTACTCCCCTCAAGGATTGATTTTTAATGGCCTTCAACTAAGGTGGGCTTCCTTGAAGAGGGCATTTGATGTATCTATGTTGGGGTGGGGGTCAAAGATGACCCTAGCCAATGGAGTTGAGCGAGTAGACAAGAAAGGAGATATGCAGCCACAGGCTGGTAAGGTAGGAGGTCTCCCAAGAAAGTACTGAGAAAGCAGTGTCTAATGAAGACTTTTAGGTGCCAGTAGCCATGTGGTCAAGGAGGTCCTGGGTGGGGGGGCTATGTGGTTCTGCGTTCAGTCCAGACCTCTGGTGGATGTCTGTTTAGCCTTGTGTATGGGCATTGAGAGTTCCAATTAGGAACAAATCATTTTGGTGAACCCAGTAATAGTATGCAGCCACCCTGAATGCAGTGTGCCTTAATGACATGCTGTACTGTGTTCTGTATGCATGCTTGGGGAACTGGGACCATAGACATAGTGACAGAGGAATCCAATATGGAGTTAGTAAATCCCCTTAGACTGAATGAGCCTGGTGTGACCAAGGACAGAGAGAGATAATTGAGGAGAAGGGTACCGATCGCTACGCAGTGGCAGTGATCGCTATGGACCCTGTGGATTCAATACATGATAACCGCACATCCTGTGAACAAGAGAACAAGGAGTGTCAGTGGCTCAGTAGGTAGCACACTCGCCTCTGAGGCCGGGAGATCAGAGGGCTGTGGGTTCAGTGACCACATCTGGCACTTGGGTTAATATCCCAGTACTGACACTGTAGTGCAGCATGAGAGGGGTTCTGCACTTCTGAGGTGCCGTCTTTCGGATGAGACGTTAAACCGAGGTCCCATCTGCCTGGATTGGTGGTAGTTCAGGTTGATGTTAAAGATCCCATGGCACGTATCGAAAAGAGTAGGGGAATTTCCCTGGTGTCCTGGCCAAATTTCCCTCATTCACTATAAATACCACCAACAGCTTAATCTGGTTCAAAGTCAGTTGGCATTCATCTGTATCCCCCTTCCCCGGGTCGTGCCTGAAAATAGGCAGAATTTGTCTAGTGCACTTACCCGGTCAACAAAAGCTAAATAAATAAGATGAATTATTTAGGATCTCTGGGATCCATTATGTATTGTTTTGTACTGTATCAGTTTTTATGCATCCCTCGCTAAGTAAGACAGTCAAGCGTATGGAACCCTATAGCCAGTGTCGTCCTTTCCACCACAAGAAAAGGTGCCCGTCCCTGCAGCTGGAGGCAAGGTGATCCAGTTACTGCATCTGTTTGGAAGAGGCTCCCAGCAAGTTTAAATTCAACACCCCTAGACAAGGGAGCATCTTGGTTCATGCCCACCTCCATCAAGGGCACAGCGCAGGTCATCTGGTGAACCGAGAGGTGGAGGAGGATTGCATGTCTATTTTATTATAAGATTAAAACAGAATGAGGCTTAAAACAAATCGGGCTGACATGAATACAAATAATGTTATATATCCAATAATAATCTATAGCATTCTTTCCTCAACGATTTATTCACAACGTCTGGAAAAAAAAATGAACAGCCTACATCCTCTCCACTTGGTGCTGTTTACGCCCACGTAAAAAGAGAATGGCATGCATCGTAGACTAACCGCTGACTTTAATACATGGTTTCATTCTGCTCCTGCCTTGCAGAAATAAATTACAAAAGTGCCATGAATAGATCCAGTTAAAAAGGAAGAACAATCAGCTGGGAGCTCACACAATGGATGGCTCTATTAATTGCGCTATGGATCTGAATCAAGGCCAAAGCCTCTCTTAAGAGTTCCAGCTGTGCCGGCCTCCACTGGTACTGCTAACATACACAACTTTGGTCTTTCTGAACAATCCCAGGTACAGATAAAAAAAGTCAATCTTTCTGTTATTTTGTTTAAATCCTGACTTTGATTAGAACTCTATGTATCAAGCCACTATCCTATGGTTCTGCTGCAGACTAGTTTAGCAAACAGATCAGCAGTCTTATTAGCTACAAGAAGAATGACATCCCTTATAAACTGATAATGCTGACTAGTGTTACTGGAAGTTGTCTTACCACATGACGTATGTGTCTGTATTTATTTTTTAATTAGGCTGACTATAACACTGGCCCAGCCTCGCAGCCAGCCGAGCCTGAAGCATGCGACTTTGGCCAGACTTCACTGAATATGGTAGGCAAGGCCCAGGGAATTTCTCTCAGCAATTTCATGTTTTTTTTTTTTTGTTTTTTTTTTTTAACTTTTTGGTTTTTATTTTAGACGAGACAATTACATCCTTTCTCATACAGGGAAATAATAAAAGTACAGATTACAATAGAGTTTGATGTTAATATTTGCCCCCTGTATTCTTGTACAATAGGATTGGGGGAGATCCAAAAGAAATACCAAGACAAATTAATGTCCATTTTTGAGTCCAGTAATGCTAGCCGTCTCAGCGGCTGTGGAATGTCCATGTTTAGGTAGAACATAAGGAGAAAAAAATTCAGGCGTTCTCCGAGGAATGCTATTTATCCATGTATACTTAACAAGAAAACACAGGAATAATACTGCAATACATAACCTCTGCGATTAAAGCCACTTAAAGTTGTCCAGAAGGACCTTCAATTATCCCTTAATCGTATAACCAAAATTACCCTCAAATGTTTTAGATCAAATAAGGTTACATGTGCATGTCAATTCCCCTTTAGTCCATACATGTTCAATAATCCCCTTCCCCTAAATGCAGAGGTATAAAATTGATCAGGTGCACAGTTTACAATAGAGCACTTGCACCATATAATATTATGCGAACTGAGTAACAGCTCATTCTCCCAGAAACTTTAAATCAGACTCTCTGTACAATACAGAGAGGGAAACCCTCACTTACAATATTAACACATGTCCTAAACTCCCAGTATTCTTATTAACTCAAAGTAAATGGGTAAATAAGATCAGAGATCCCACCAGTCCTTCAATCTCCTTCAGACTCTGAGTCCTCAGCCAATACTGAGTCCTTGGAAGCAAACTCCTTTTCAATCTTCTCGAGCCACCTTCCGCATCTGCTGGGTGGGGTAAATTATACGACTTTCCTCCATATATTATTCTAAGCCTGGCCGGCAGCAAGAAGAGTGAATCGCCGAGAGCTCTCAGCGGATGACGAACTCCGTCAAACCTTTTCCTTCGGGACCGGGTCTGGAAAGATAAATCCGGAAAAAGCTTCACATCCACGTCGTTGATCTCCAAAGGATATACCGCTCTTGCATTGGATATCAAGTGTCACGGATATCCACTCCTGTTGTTTGCAGTAATACAGTGCGAGGTGAGTTAGTGTTGGAAGGCCGCACCCTCTGGTTGACTCTGTGTGCTTTTCTCAGTGAATTCCAGTCAAAATCTTCTGGCACCGGGATTGAGGTTCTCATCCATTCTTTGAGAAACCCCAGTAGATTAGTCCCCTCTGCACCCTCTGGTAATCCTACCAAGCGGACATTCTTTGCTCGGGTTTCATTCTCTAGGGCCTCAATTCGACTGCGTAGCTGTCCATTCTCCAGGGTTAGTGAGGCAACTGCTGCCTGAGTAGAGATCGATCTTTTTTCGCTGTCAGTAACGGTTGTCGTGAGTTCTTTGAGGGCTGCATCATGTTCCTCAAGCCGAGTTAGTGTTTTTTCTATCTTGGAATCCATTGATTGCATTGTAGCCAATATTTGGTGCCATGGAGGAGTATTAGATGTCTCACCCACGTTGTCTCATGAGCTCAGGGGCTCTGTGGCCTTGTTAGTTTTCAATGCCGGAGTTTTCTGTTTCCCCATAACAATTTTTATACCGTCGATTAGGCAGTGGTTTCCTCTTCAATAATTTCTATTTGTTTTCAGCCGAGGATTCATCTAAACCGCTAAAATTAGCGATTTTGTAGAATTAAATTGCAGAGTGATTATGGAATGCTTCCTGCCAGGAGATCGGCTCTCTAACGCCCCCAGCAATTTCATGTTTTAAGGATAAGGTTTCAACTTAATTAGAAAGCCAAACTGAAACTAGTATACTTACAATAACTGCATTAAACATTAATGTTTTCGAGGGTTTTCACAGCCTCAATACTATTTTTTTAAATGTTCCATACAAATTACAGTAGCACTCCCTCATCTAAGTTAGGTATTTCAGAAATGATATTACTTTCATGGAGGAAATTCTACATGATGGCATGACTTCTTGCAATGAGCTTTAAAAAATTTAAACTATTTATTATTTTTTTCCTTTCTTGTTGTGTCATGTATTATAGGAAACAACAGATATAGACAGATAGGAATATAAAGCTATACAGACATATCAGAAATTAAATAAAAATTAAAAAAAGAAATCTCTGACTTGTTTCAAGACTAGGACAGAGGGAATATGGTAACCTCTTCAACTATTATGAGTCAGAATGGATAATGTTGCAGTCTACATATAGCAGGTAGGGGCCCTACAGAGGCTTAGCACCCATGACATAAGCCCCAGTAGTTCATCATGCAACACAATCATTTACTCAGACTGAATGAGATGGGGGGGCTGGCTTTAAAACACAAGTACCCCATGGGCCCCCACAGCTCATAAAATGCATAATTCTAACACTAAGTGTAGTCCTGCTGATATCAGTGTCTATCACTATATAGTCATGAAAGAGTCAATACAAAGGGTTAACAAAGATGGGACAAAAGGGGGGGGTGGGCAAAACATGCAGCAGTACCATCCATCAGCTCTAAAAATGATAAACAGCAGTTCTGACCCGAGACCTTACAGTCACAGTCATCGTCATACCTCTCCGTGCTCCAGTGGGACAAGTCGGGAGTAATAAGATGTGCAGATTACTTCATCATCTCTCTTGTAAGTTGGAGGCCCAAGCCTTGGTGTTACATTATACCGTGTCAAACACTCTGTATCACTGATAGCATAATACTGCCATGGCATAAACTCCACACCATCAAAAGAGCGTTCCAAAATCCAGTTCCCAGGGCGCGGAGAATTTGCAGCTTTGATGATGACATATGCCACTTGGAAGATCTGAAAAGAAAAGAAAACACAACTCAGATAAGAATATTTAGACATTATCTATTGTTGCTATCTTTTTTAAAATTTTTTCCCATTGTTTGTTTATTCCACCCCGTGCATCTGGGCGTCTGCTCAGCCCTTGCCCCGCTCCCCAACCACTGGTGCCTGCTTCCCCCACAATTAGCTTGACTTGGTCCCCACGGATTACCTCTCTGTGGCAGGACGGAGAGGGGAGGGTCACCCTTCCCCCATAAGCACTCATTCAGCTGGGTCAAGGTGTCCGGGTGATGGTGCACGTCTGCAGTGAGTAAGCAGGACTTCATGTAGCCCAGGCTCCATTTTTCAACCTTACTTTTCTCCCATGCTCCTGCCACATCTGGCGTGATGCGCATGTATGAAGGTACATACATCACCAGGTTGTATTCCTCCCTTCCATGCTGCTCTGGTCCACACTACCACCAGCCCTCCAGAGATGGCAGTCATAGACTGGGCCTGCAAGCCCACCCTTCACAGCAGAGGAAAGTAGTCCTCCGGACACTCGCTCCTGTCCCTGTCGGCTGGCCCCTAACAACCCGAGTCCACTTCCAAACCCAGGTGCCAGCATTGTGTGAGGTATGGCATCCAGCACCTCAACTCTCAGTGCCACTGGGCCACCTATCTATTATTATTGAAGTACAACCAATCAAACAGTACAATCAAATCTTTTTTTTTTTTTTTATTTATTTAGAATTTGGCACACCAAGAGCATAGTTTTCAAGTAGTTTTAAAGAGGGTCCCAAGGAGTAGAGTTACAGCAGCAGTAAAAAAAGGCCAGCGAGTTCATTGTTTAAAAAACAAACAAAAAAATGCAAGTGGGCAGGGTTCGGTGGTTTAGAAAGGGGCAGTTGTAGGTCGACATCATCTTTCTACAACAAATCCCAGAATCCGCTACAGATGACATCCTACAGGGATGTCATCTACAGGAGACTTTGGGATTTGTAGTAAAAGAGGAAGCTAGCCGACAAGTAAACTTAGCTTGATGTAATCTGCTATACTACAGTAGACAGTAAGTAAACCAGAATGTTTTTTCCCCACAAAGTGCACATTGGGATCAGCCCCATACTTGCGTGTGGGGGCCCTTGGGAGGTGACTATTCCGCTTTAAAACTCGCTAAGGAGGAAGGCTGTATTATCAAGGGAAGCATAAACTGCCCCCCCCCCCCATATAGTGGAAGCAACAAGGAGTGAGCCCAAGGGGAGAACCCCCCCCCAGAGGAGGAGTGCAGAATAAAGGGGGTTTAGACAAGGTGGAGGATGGGGGGGGGTAAGAACATCAAAGGATGAAAGGTGTAGAGGAGATGAAAAACAGAGGGAGCAACAAGATAAAGGGGAATCAGGGAGTTTCAGGGAGCATCCCAGGCAGGAAAGATGGGAGGGGGACTGCCAGGCAGGAAGAAAGCAAGCTTTTTAGAGCCATGTGCACCAACTTAAGAAGTCTAGGAAATAAAATTCCGGACCTCGAGGCCAGTATAGTGGAGGCAGAGCTGGACCTGGTGGCTATAGCCAAGTTGTGGGGCACTGAAAAACACAATTGGGACATTGCCATACCAGGCTACTCTTAGTTCAGATAGGGAAGGGAGATGGGGTTGTTCTGTATGTAAGTAGAAGGGAACCTAGAGGTAAAGGAAGGGCTGCCGGTGATGTGGGTCACCCTGGAGACAGGCGCTAGGGCCACTATTCGCACTTGGGTGATATATAGACCTCCAGCATGGGGGGGGTGATTTAGATAAGGCATTTCGGGAAAACCATCAGCAGGATGGCTAGTAAGGGGTGAGGTGCTGCTGCTTGGGGACTTCAATCTGCCAATACAGATTAGAGCCTTCCAGCTGCAACTCTAGCTAGAAGCAGGAAAATCCTTGACTCCCTGCAGGTATTTCTCAGGCAGCTAGTAAGTGAACCCACTAGGGATGGGACGATACTGGACCTGGTGCTCACTAACAGAGACAGTATTTGCAGACGTCACAGTGGGCAGTCCCCTGGGGACCAGTGATCACTGCACAATGTGGTTCAGCATTAAAACGGGTACAGAGGCAATCCACACAAAACAAGGGTCCTGGACTTTAGGTGGGCAGATTTTAAAGAAATGGGAGGCTGCCTTAGAAGGAATCTACCAGGATGCCAGCCCAGTGGTGCTGAGGATTTAGACGCTGAACACCACACCTCATGCCATGCCAATGACTCGGGCTTGGGAACGACTTCAGATCATCAGGATGGAGCAGCCTAATGGCAGCCCATCTCTCCTGGGGTGGTTGTCTCCCCCCCCCCATAGTTCCACTGCCACCAGGTGGAGATCCAGTGGCAGCTCAGGCAGGAAGGGGCGGCAAGTTGGGAGGGCGCCTCAGAATGTGATGCACACGTGCCTCCACACGCGTGCACATCCAGGGAAGGGGGCAGACGAAACAGGGAAAAACACCAGATAAAAACAATAAAAAAAAAAAGAGAAGGAACCAACCAGGGATGGATTGCAAGGGAGTGGTAGAGGAACAGTGGAGAAAATTAAGGAAAGGCATATTGAAGGCAACCAGCCTGTGTAAAACAGAGGGAAGTAGGGAGGGCAGCGAGGAAAACAAAGGTGCAAACAGAGGAAAGGATAGCCATTGGGGTGGCAAAAGGGGACAAGACTTTCTTCAGGTACATAAGCAGAAGAGGAAGGCAAGGGGAGGGATAGCGAGGATAAGGAGGATGGCAGAGGGTGAATGCACAGAGAAGGAATAGGAAAAAGCAGACATCCTGAACAGGCACTTCTGCTCAGGCTTCACAATGGAAGCAGAGGGGTATGGACCACTGAGGAGCAAAATGGGTAGAGGAGAGATGGATACAAGTCCACAGACTGAGGAAAGAATCCTGAAGGGACTTGCAAACCTGAAAGTGGACTAGGCTATGGGACTGGACGGGATACACCCAAGGGTGCTAAGGGAACCGAGGGCAGAGCCTGCTGCACCACTGACGGCCTTATTCAACAACTTACTGAAAACAGGAGTGGTTCCAGAGGACAGGAAGAAAGCTGACATAGTCCCGCTCCATAAGAGTGACAGTAGGGAGAGGTTAAGAACTGCAGACTGGTCAATATTATATCATATTAGTGGTGGGGATATTAACGGAAACCCTGTTAAGAAAGGCTATGTGTTGGAAAACCAAAGGCAGCATGAATTCATTGAGTGGGGGTGGGCGGAGGTTATGCAAGATGAAACTGATTCATTTCTTTGACTGAGTGACCAGAGAAATAGATCAAGAAAGGGCAATGGATGTCACCGATCTGGACTTCAGCAAGGCCTTCAGACACTGTCCTACATAGGAGACAAACAAAGGAACTGGACAGTCTAGGGGTGGGATCCAAAGTAGTAAACTGGGAAAAAAATTGTTAATGGGTAAAACAAATGATCAATGGACAGTCTACAGAGGGTAGCTGTAAACAGCACTCACTCCAGTGAGGGAAAAGTGACCACAGGGGTGCCACAGGGTTCAGTACTATAACTAGTCCTCTTAATGTCTTCATACGTTACACTGGAGAAAAGCTGGAAGGGTATGGAAGGTATGCCCTTTTGCAGATGACACCAAAATCTATAATAGGGTGGATTCGCAGGAGGGTGCGAAGAGAATAAGCAGGGTCTTTAGAAAACTTGGAGTGGCCAAGGCTATGGCAACTGGGGTTCAATGCCAAAAACTGCAAAATCATGCAGCTAGAAGCAGAATATAAAATGTGGGGTGGTCTGACAGCCATTAAGCAGAAAAAAGACCTTGGGGTTATAATATCTGATGATCTCAAAGTGGCGGGGCAGTGTGGCAAGGCAATAGGCAGGGCCAATGGGATGCTGGTGTGCACAGGGAGAGGTACCACCAGCAGGAGCTGTAAGGTGGTGTTACCACTGTATAGGCCACTGAAACCCCACCTGAAGTACTGTGTCCATTTCTGGAGGTTGCATCTCAGAAAGGACACAGACAGAGTTGAGGCAGTCCAGAGGAGGGCTACTAAAATTTTACAGGGGTTGTATGAGAAGCCATATGAGGAAAGATTGAGGGATCTCAACATGTACTCAATGGAGGAGAGAACAGAGTAAGGAGACATGATAGAGACCTACAATGACTTCACAGAGGTGGACAGGGTACAGGAAGGCAGTCTATTTCAAATGAAGAAGTCCACCTGGACAAGAGAAACCTAGAAGGTGATGGCAGATAAGGACTATGTGGGCCCACCTAGTCTGCCCATTTTCCCTATCTAATGCAATACCACAGACTCTAGTTGATCTGTGGCTTACCCTCTTTTCCCTATTGCAAGAGTACTCATGACTATCCCATGCATTCTTGAATCCCCCTACCATTTTTGCTCCCACCACATCTGCAGGGAGGCTGTTCCAAGCATCCACTACTTTTTCTGTGAAAAAGTACTTCCGCATGCTGCCCCTGAGCCTACCCCCCCCAGCCTCACATCATGCCCCTTGTTCTCGTACCGCTTCTTTTCTGAAAGATGCTACCCTCCTGTACCTTGTTTACACCTATACCTCTGAGGTACTTCAATGTCTCTATACCACCCCCGTTCCAGGGAACACATACTGAGGTCCTCTTTCCTCATATGACTTTTGGTGCAGTCCTTGCACCATTTTTTTTTGCCCTTCTCTGGACTGCCTCTATTTTGTCTATGTCCTGCTGGAGATTCAGCCTCCAGAACTGGACACAGTACTACAGATGAGATCTCACTGGTGATCTGTACAGTGGCATAACTACTTCCTTATTTTCTGCTAGTGATACCTCTCCCTATGCACCCTAGTATCCCACTGGCTCTCCCCACAGCCTTCTCACATTGTTTGGTTACATTTAGGTCATCAGTTATGATTACCCCCAGGTCCCTTTCTTGATTGGTGGCCATCAGTACCTCTCCCCCCATCTTGTACTCCTCCCTTGAATTTCTGTGCCCCAAATGCACAATTTTGCACTTCTTTGCATTGAATCTTAGCTGTCACACTCTTAACTACTCCTCAAGCATGTTTGGGTCCTTTCTTATCACCCCCCACCCCACCCCGGGGTGTCAAACTTGTTGCAGATCTTGGTTTCAATGGCAAGGAGGCATACCTTCCCGTCCAGCCCCTCGGCAATGTCACTTATTGGGACATTAAAGAGGACTGACCCCAGCGCAGATCCCTGTGGCACCCTGCTGGTCACTCTCCTCTCCTCGGTTTGAACGCCATGTACCAACACCCTCTGTGTTCTGTCACTCAACCAGTTTCTGACACAGTTTGCTACCTTGGGGCCCCACTCACAAGCTGCCCAACTTATTTACCAACCTTCTATGTGGGACGGTGTCAAGGGCATGCAATGAAACTGATAGGGGGTAGTTTGAGAGGGATATGAGTAAATATTACTTCATTGAAAGAGTGGTGGGCACATGGAACAGTTGCCAGCAGAAGCAGTGGGGGCTAAAACAGTGGGAGGTTTCAAGCACACATGGGATAGGCATACGGAATATTGATAAACAGGCACGGAGGGGTGAGGGCAGCTGAAGAACAGGTACAGTCTGTGGAAACAGAATAGACAGGGGACATCTGGGCTGACTGGATGGGCCAAGTGGTCCTTTTCTGCCGAAAAATTCTACGTTTCTTTGTTTCTATGTTTCTAGGTTGTTTACACACATATGACATAAGTGAACACACTAATAAAGGCAAGATATTTAAATGATAAAATATTATTTACATGATATGAATGCATTCATTTAGTAAAGTTTCATAGGCAGTTGTTGAAGAGAACAAGGAGTAAGGGATGAATCTAAGGAAAGGTCTGTGACTATTTAGGTGGTATGCGAAAGGTTTGGGGGCCAGACAGAGTTACAGGGGGTGTTCACATACATCTCAACCCATAGATAAGTATCAGGCACAGAGCCTCTAAGGACACCTAAACAACATCTTGCCAACAAACTATTCAAAAATCCGACTTCGTAGGGGAGTAAAGGAAAGACTGCCGTATACATCAATGCTATGCCAGCATTTATGTAATTAACATAAATGCAGTTTCGTAACATTTAAAATAAAAAGTAAACCACAGCCTTTTCAGTTCAAAAAACCTGCTGTCTGCTACCCAAAATGGCCAACATTAATTACATCACTGAAGCCAAAGGCAGAGAGCTACATGGCTCTCTGCAGTGCCAGACGATTCTTTGTATTTCCTTTTTTGTAGCACACTTTCACAAAAATGATCACAATCATGAGTTAACATGATTATTATTTTTATCAATACACAAGTTAAGCTATGTTTTTGTTCATTTGTGTCATCTAAACTTGATGAAATGGTGTTCTAAACAGCCTTCGGTTTTATAGTATATGTGGTTTAGTGGTTAGGTCCCAAGAGTCTCAGATGATGATCATGGTACCAGTTCCAACCAAAGGCAAAATTAGCCTTTGTATTCCATATCTGAAATAAATCAGTCTCCTCTTCCAGTCTCTGACTATCTTCGATGTGAAACGCAATGTCCCCCTCAGTAGCCCACCTGCCATCACACACTCCCAATTACCATTTATCTGACTCCATTCCTACACATGCCACACTGCTGGTCCAACAAAAATAAGGCAGAACAACCAATCATAGGAGTTTAACCCTGCAGTCTGTGAGCACACGTCTTTACCATTATGCTGTCTTCCTTCCTGGCAGATAGAAATAAATGACGTGAAATATACATCATTTAGTAGTGCTCACCAGAAAGGAATGGAGCATAATGGTTAAGGTGTGTGCATTGCACACAGACTACAAGGCAAAAATCTTGTCAGTTGTGCTGCCTTATTTTTGTGGGGTCGGCAGTGTGGCATTTACAGGAATGGAGTCAGATAAACTGTAATTGGAAGTGTGCGACGATGGGTGGATGAGTGGCCTGCAGGGGGGTGCTGCGTTTCACATCAGAGACAGAAAGGGAAAGACAGTTTATTTTTCTAATGGAAGAGCTGTCTATGTGGCTGACAGAACTAACCGCCATTGTGTTTTACATCGGAGATCTAATCTACAGTAAGTAACTTATTTGAAGAATATATATATTATAGGGGTGTAGTAGTGCCCCATAGTTAGGGTTGTACTGGCAGTTCTATGTTAAACCCCAATTTTTGCACTTTAATACCTTTGCAGACATTCAGCGGATTTGCACAACATTTTGCATGCATGGTCTCGTGGGGTAGATCTCTAAAGTTTCCAATTTTCGTTCCGATTGCATGTGCGGTTTCCAGGTTGTGGATAGTGCAAAAATTTAATTTTCATAACTGTTTTCCCATTAATTATAATGGGTTTTCGTTTGTCACCTGTAGAGCCCAGACAGTTTGGAAATTTGGTCTGAACATTCTCAGGGTAGAAAGGGGCTGACTCACAGATTTTGCTGTTTTAGTGAAAAAGTATTAAATCTGTTCCAAAATTATTCCAATTTCCTCATCCTCTCTCCTCCCAACTCGCCAAAGACTCAATTCCCCTCCCCCTTCCCGTCAAGCTATCTAATCTACTTATATCCGATAAAGTCTATATGTAGCAGCATTGTGCTCTCTTACCTTCCCTGTAAGCCATTCTCTTCTTTCACAATCTCACTAGTTAGCACTTTTAGTATGCCATACTCTAACCCTTCAATGTCCCTGCTCATTATACTACATGCCTATAACAAAGTTTAATTTTGTAACTGTGTGTAACTGTAGTTTGTATTGTGAACCTTGCTTATGCAATTTTGCAATCTAATTAATTGTGACCTTACTATGTGTTGAACTGTATGCTCTACTATGATGTGGAACCTTTGTAAATGAGCTTCTAGCTCAAAGGTCGTTTCTGAATCAATAAACATGAAACAATTTAAAATTTTCATAAATGGGTTCTGAGCATGCTCAGTATTCACCTCAAGATAGCTGTATGAAATGAAAAAGTAATTATTTTGCTGTATTGACATCATCCTTTTTCATTTGAGGAAAATACTTTTTCGTTTGGCCGCCTTCTTGTTTTTCAGTTGTGCCTTAAAATTCAAATTTGGAAACACCCAAAAATAATATTCTGAGAAGGAACCAACACATATAGCTTGCTTATCGAGACCCTCTGGATTATACACTTTACTGATTGAGAAATGCCCATAAAATGTTGTTGTTTTTTTTTTTTTTAACATTGAAAGTCTTTTTTCAAATCACATCATACGAAAAAAGATCTTGTTTCATATCACGAGTCACAAAAAAATATATTTTTCGTATGGGAAAATCAATGCATTTCAATGGGGTTTTCAACTTTGGTACATAACTTTGCCATTTTTGCATATTTTGACATCAAATTTTCAACATATCCTTTCTGAGACCCCTCCTTATGAACAATGTTGGTGTCATTTTGTAAATCCTGCCTCAAAGGCAATTTCATGGTCCTTTAGCAAACTCACCTTTCGGGTGGGATTTCAAAAGTTTCACCACCTGTGCTCATCAGGTGGGGTCATAAGAAGGCTATGTTGAGATTTTGGGGTCAAAATATGTAAATATGCCAAATTAATGCGCACATGCTGAAAATTTGCCATGCTCCCTCATAACTTTGGCAATTTTAAATATTTTGACTTGAAATTTTCAACATAAATATCTTTTTACACCACTTCATGAGTGTGACAGCTGTCAAGCTGTCATTTTTCAAACCCTGGCCAAACTTTGTTTTTGCACCTGAGGCATGTAATGGCATGGAATCACATTTTGGCGGGGATTTTAAAAATTTCCCACAAAACAGAAAGAAAGCAGGCCCCCTGTGTATTCTTAGTAGCAAAGGCGATGCTCTTGAGCAGGTCCACACTTTTAAGTACCTGGGAACTCATATTGATGATACTCTAACCTTCACGGGACATACAGACCATGTCATCAAAGCAGCAAATATGAAATTAGGGATCCTCCACAGACACAAGCATTCCATGACCACTGAAGCATTGGACATGGCAACAAAGAGGTCCATACTCTCATCGATAGACTACGGGCTCACCATTTACAGTGCAGACTCGTCCTGGGAGCTGATCACCTGACCCACACCTGTCAGCTTTACAGTGAAATGGAGTGGCTCCCCCTGCCTCAAAGAGTCAAATATCAGGCCTGCCTACTTGGAAAGAAATCCCTACTAGGGCTTACACCCGCCTTAACAGCCTGCATCTTTAAATGGACTACATCTGAAAAGGCAACCCGGAGGATGGTTAAAGGAGTGCTCCAGGTACCCTTTAGGTGCACTACCTTTACCCAGCATGCTGTCTCTTTTAGGGGACCTAAATGGTTTACTGATTTCCCTGCATCGCTAACTGAGTGTGAAAAAAAAAAACTGTTCAAGAACCTACGTAGACTACTGATCCAAACAAACCCCTGCAACTGCCTAACACATCACTAACCATATGAAGACTACCTGCTAGCAACCCCCCTCTCGCTCTCCCTCTCTCTCCCACTCCCTCCTGACCCTGTCTTCCCTCTCATAGAAACATAGACTTTGATGGCAGATAAGGACCGCTAGGCCCATCTAGTCTGCCCATTTCCCTACCTACAGGATAGGCCGCAGATCCTAGTTAACCAACAGCCTATATCTTCCTGCCCCCACAAGAATTGCCTTATGTCTGTCCCATGCATTCTTGAATTCTCCCACAGTTTTAGACCCCACAACTTCCTCAGGAAGGCTGTTCCATGCATCCACTACCCTCTCTGTGAAATAATACTTCCTCACATTGCCCCTGAACCGCCCTCCTTCTATCTTTCAATTGTGTCCCCTTGTTCTTGCAAGTCTCTTTTTCTGAAAGATGCTACCCTCTTGGACTCCGTTGATTTCCTTGAGGTACTTGAAAGTTTCTATCATGTCCCCCCTCTCCCTTCTTTCCTCAAGGATATACATATTAAGCTCCTTTAGTCTCTCCTCATACGGCTTCTCTTGCAGACCCTGCACCATTTTAGTTGCCCTCCTCTGGACTGCCTCTATCCTGTCTATGTCCTTGCGGAGATGGGGTCTCAGAACTGGACACAGTATTCCAGATGGGGTCTCACCAACTGTCTGTACAGAGGGATAACAACTTCCTGTTTTCTGCTGCTGATGCCTCTCCCTATACATCCCAGTATACCCCCGGCCCTCCCTACTGCTTTCTCACATTGCTTGCTAACCTTAAGGTCATCTGATATGATTACCCCCAGGTCCCTTTCCTGTTTTGTTGTTGTTACTACCTCCCCACCCATTGTGTATTCTTCCCCTGGGTTCTTGTTTCTCAGGTGCATTATTTTGAAGTTTTTTGCATTGAATCCTAGCTGCCATACGTCTGACCATTCCTCCAACCTTGCCAAGTCCCTTTTCATCCTTTCCACGCCTCCTTGTGTACCAACCCTGTTGCAGATCTTTGTGTCATCTGCAAAAAGGCATACTTTTCCTTCCAGTCCCTCTGCAATGCCACTGATGAAGACATTAAAAAGGACTGGACCCAATACTGAACCCTGCGGTACCCCACTAGTAACCACCCTTTCTTCAGAGTGGACTCCATTTACAATTACCTTCTGTGTCCTTTTATCCAGCCAATGTTTTACCCAGGCTACCACCCTGGGACCCACTCCCAGGCTGGTTAATTTGACTAATAATCTTTTGTGTGGGACTGTGTCAAATGCCTTGCTAAAGTCTAGGTAGGCCATGTCCAGCCCTCCCTGGTCTACTACTTTGGTCACCCAGTCAAGAAATCTATTAGATTCGCTGACATGACCTTCCCGCTGTGAACCCATGCTGCCTTGGATCCTGTGCTCCACTGACCTCTAGGTACTCAACTGTTCTTTCCTTCAGAAGTGACTCCATCACTTTCCCTACCACAGAGGACAGACTGACAGGTCTGTAGTTTCCTGCCTCTGTCTTGGTCCCACTTTTGTGAAGGGGAATCACATCCGCCTTCCTCCAGTCCTCGGGTACCACACCATCCTCCCATGATTTATTAAAAAGAGTAGCCAGTGGTTTCACTAGTTCCTTCCTTAATTCTTTTAGAATTCTGGGTGAATTCCATCAGGACCCATTGCTTTGTCCACCTTCAGTTTTAGGAGTTCTTGCAGAACCCTTTCTTCTGTGAAAGGACTGGGATCGACCCCCTATCAAAGTGCTTCTGTTAATTGGATTAGGCACTCCCCTCCTCTTTTTGAATACTGAGCAGAAATATTCTTTCAGTATTCCTGCTTTTTCACTGTCCCCTCTGCCCACCCGTTCATTCCATTCAGCCTCACTATCCCTCCTTTGTCTTTCTCGCTCGCTGATGTACCTATAAAGGTTTTATCCCCTTCTTAACTGAGTTGGCTATCTTTTCCTCAGTTTGGGCCTTTGCTATTCTGACTTCCCTCCTGCTTCTTTCTGCCTTAACTGGTACAGCTCTCTGTTCTGCTCCTTCTGTGTTTCCTTATACTTCTGGAATGCTATCTTTTCTTCCTGACTTTCACAGCCACCTCTCTTGAGAACCATAGTGGCTTTTTCTTTCGTTTGATTTGTTTATTTGCTTCACACAAAGGCTTGTTGCCTCTGTGATGGCAGTTTGATGATTCCCATTGTTGCTCCACCTCCTTCTAGCCTGTTTGCTAGTGCTTTTCTGAGGCACTCTCCCATCTTGCCAAATCAGCCCTCCTAAAGTCCAGTACCCTCACTTTTGTGAAAGCTTGACTCTGTAGCCGGAGTTTAACGTGAACCACACTGTTTGATGGTCACTTGTCCCAGATGGCAACCCACTTCTAGATCTGAGATCCTCTCACTGCCCCCGTTTGAGTGTACAAGGTCTAAGATTGCTCCCTCATGAGTGGGTTCCGAAACTAGCTGTCTAATGCCTGCCACCTGTAGGGCGTCAAGAATGGCCCTGTCTTGGATGTGGCTGCAGCAAATGTGCTCCAGTTAACATCTGGCATATTCAGGTCTCCCACCAACAGTATCTCCCCTTTCTCTGCCATTCTAAGAATGCCTTCCATCATATCCTTGTCCATTCCTTCCCCTGACATGGGGTCTGTACACTAACTCCTGTGTGGATTGTGGTGCCTTTCCAGTCTCCAAGGTGACCCACAGTGCCTTCTCTCCTCCTGTTTACTCTTTTGTTCAGTTGCTTTTATCCTTCCTTTACATAGAGAGCTACTCCTCCCCTCTTCTCCCTGCTTGTCTCTCCTGTAGGTTATGTACCTGGTATGTTAACATCCCAGTCATGGTTCTCTGTGTACCATGTTTCTGTGACTCTTACGATATCCAGGCATCCCTCTTCCATTAAGGCCACCAGCTCAGGAGCTTGTTGCCCAGACTACGGGCATTGGTACTCATTACCTCCATTTCTCTGATGGCCTTACCCCTTTGCCCCTCCTGTCCTTCTTGCCTTTATCACTTTCTCCATTTACCCCTGCCCTTCTCCCTATCGACACCTCCATGTTGGTGTTTGCCACACTTACTACCGTGATTGTTTGGGGGGGCTCGGATTTTCCTGCTCCTTTCCAGTGCCTCCCTCCTTGGCTAGTTTAAAAGCTTGCCAATGAAGCATTTAAACCTATCACCTAGGATCCTGGTTCACCTCCCGGACAGATGCAGCCCATCATGCCAGTATAGGCTTGCATCACTCCAGGTGGACCCCAGTCCCAATGAAGCCAATCCCTGAGCTCCACCAGTTTTTCAACCACTGATTGAATCACAGCACGGAACACCATAGCCTCTCCTATGCCATAGATGGGTAGCACCTCCGAGAAGGTTACCGTGCGTGCTACTTGACTAAGGCCCTCCCAATTCCACAAACTCTTCCTGCCTTCTAATCCTTTCTTAGCCAGGTCATTTGTCCCTAAGTGGACAATGACATCCAGCTCCCTCCCTGTGCAGCTGCTCTGGCAATCTTGAGGATTCGGCTCCCTGTCCCTCCAAGCCATGGCGCCAGGCAGGCACCCTACCTCCTTCTCCCTTCCTTGCCCAGTTCTACCTTCCTAACAATGGAGTCCCCACCAGGAGTTGTTTCCTTCCCTGCGGGGTCCCCTGCCACCCTCCTGTGGGTCTCCTTTGTGGAGGTTCCAGCATCCTCCTTGGTCTCCACTGTGGTGCCTCATAGAGGAACCACACTTTGCCAGAATGGCATAGGAATTGTGGAGAGGTACAACTGAGGATGTGCCTCTGTTCCACCACCCTCACTCTCCCTGAGCCCACTGTGGTCCAACCGCTCCTCTTTCTTGGCAACCTCTGAGGGCACGGCAGTGGCACTGGTGGTCCCTGGATGGAAGGAGGAGGTCCCACAAATCCTGGCCAACTCAGCCTGGAGATGAGCAACCTCCTCCCTCAGACCAGAGAGGTGCCTGCAGATGGGACAACACCACATCCTCCAGAACATCTCCCGGAAGACTGCTGCTCCACAGCCACTGCACCACTCCAATCATGTCTTATTTCTGGCCCCTTAACTGTTTGCAATCCTTACTCTTTCCTCTGTTTTTTCTCTCTCTCTCCTTACTTTATGCCTGTGTGCCCTTTAAGCTCCTGATTGTCCTGTTCTGAGACAAGAATATCCTATATTTCTCAGCAGACCACTTACTTGTTCAGAGGCAGACCTCCAGCAGCTAGGGGGCCGGGCTACTCTTGCCCTTCTAGGATGGTGGGTCCTTGGTGGTTCTGTGATCACTCACTTCCTGCCCTAAACAGGAAGTTCCTGTTGTCAGTCAAATCCTGTGCCTATAAAATAGAACTAGCTTTGGGTGGGGCGGTTGGAGGGAAGGAGGGCAATATAGTCCCAGTGAGAAGTTCAGTCACACAGCAGTCCTTTCTCCCTGTGTCTTCTGCCAAGCTATTAGCAGAATCTTTCTAAGGCAGTCTTTAAATGTAGCTTCCTTCTAGCTAAGCCACTCCCCCTACTTACCAGATCTTTCTACAAGTAATTTAAACCTCACAACAGTTAAGTCCTTTCAGTCACCTGAGATTTACACCTAGATGACTTTTCAGTTACCCATTCAGTTCAGTTAACCCAAACACACACTTTTTTTTTTTTGTATGTTAGTTTTTTTACCCTAAATTAAAGGTCCAAATACAAAAGTTCTTCTACTTTAGTCCCAGCAGAGAAGTTCAGTCACACAGCAGTCCTTTCTCCTGGTGTCTTCTGCCAAGCTCTCCTTCTCAGACAATGCCTGTAAGGTGGCAGCTACTTCTGGAACTCAGAACACCACTTACCACTAATCATAACATGCCCCTAAGCTCACGTCCCAACAATCCCCTTATCCCAGTCTCTCCCTTTGCTCTAACTTCTAACCCCTTTGAAGAACTTGATGATTACTCATACTCTCCTACGCCCTCCCTACCTCAACTGTTACCTTTCTTTTTTCTCCTACAGTCTGACAACACCCAGTCCAGGTGGTGACTTTTTTTCCTCTTTCTTTCCCTTCTTCCCCTAGTTCCTACTTCCTTGTACCTTGCTCCTCAAAAGGCTGCACATCCAAATATCTCTAAATGGTATCCTGTGTTTGCGTATGGTATAAACTGCAACCTAATCATGTATCTTATGCTAGTGATAAAAAAAAGTTTATCAGTGCTCTATGTCTTATTTATTCCGTGTTAGTTGATAGAATTGCTAGGTTAATCCTAGAACCCAATTTGTCTTACCCATGTGTTGTGTATTACTGGTTCTACTCTGAACCTGTTTGTTTTTGTATCCCCATTTGACTTGTAACCTTTGTAAAAGAGCCTCAGTGCTCAAAGGTATAAATCCGAAATGATGAAATAAATAAATACTTGGCTGACAAGCCACCTCTTCAACGATGACGCCATACCTGGCTGACATCCTACCCCCCTTCTGCCTAGTCTGACCCCCTAACTAGTGAACTACAAGGCTGAACCCTATTTGACCCTGTCCTCTTCCACCTAGTTGGATGTATATAATTTCTTGATATCTGAATGCCTGTGTAACTGTTTTTGGTTATCTGTAAACACTGTTATATATGTAATGTTTGTACAATAACAAGTTGGATGTATATAATTTCTTGATATTTGAATGCCAGTGTAACTGTTTTTGGTTATCTGTAAACACTGTTATAATTGTAATGTTTGTACAATAATGACCTGGAACTTTTGAAAACGAGTTCTGGACTCAAAGGTATTAATCCTAAACTGAAATAAATAAAAATAAATTAAATAAATAAAATTTTCATTACTGGGTTCATGAGGTGGGGTAATAAGAAGACTATGCTTACAATTTCATCCCTGCTTTACAACAGATGCAAGCGCAGGGGCCTCTGGGCCTTGCACTTCTACAGCAACATATATGTATGCATCTAAGGAGGGATGGAAGCACAGGGCCCAGAGCCACAGACAAATGAGGATACTATACTACTATACTCTCTCAAAAAGTAAGGAAATTCTCTGCAAAAACTTTGTTCTGACTCCATTCCTGCAAATGCTATACTAAACCAAATTCTAATTTGCAGTTCTTCTTAACCAGTCCCAATTTCACTGTCACATATATATGTATAATATATTCTTTGCAAAAACGTCATTAATACACTAGTTAGGGTTAAAGCAACAAAAGAAGGGAAATGTTTTTGTATGTTCCCATTCTCATGCACTGTACCCATCTCAGCTTATTTACTCATGGAATGGGGTGAGCATTAGGGATGACAACCCCAAAGCACACCCCATGCACGTTGCTGCCTGCACGGTAGGGGTGGGGTGTCAGGGTTGGAAGCCATATTGCTACATTTCCCAAGTTTTGTTGCATCAACCCTAACAAGTGCATTTACAACCTTTTTGCAAAGAATATATTATGCATATATATGTGACAGTGAAATTGGGACTGGTTAAGAAGAACTGCATGTTAGTGTGGCATTTGCAGGAATGGGGTCAGATAAACAGTAATCAGGAGTGTGTGACGGCAGGCAGACGGGGGGGTGGATGGGGTGTGTGTGTTGGATTTCACATCGGAGACAGTCAAAGAATGGAAGAGGAAGCAAATTTGTTTTGAACATGGAATAAAAAGGATAATGCCTTTGGTCAGAACTGGTACCATGGACATCGTCGGGAGACTCAGGACATAGCCATGAAAGCACTACATATTTGAAAAGGTATACATGTACTGGCAAACCAAAGGCAGTTTAGAACACAATTTTGTCAAGTTTAGATGAAACCAGTGAACAAAACAATAGTTTAACATGTGCACTGAAAAATAATACATATGTTAAGTCACAATTTTAATCATTTATGTGAAACTGTATAACAAAAAGGGAACTACAAAGAATTGTTTGGCACTACAGAGTGCCATGTAGCTCTCTGTCTGTCATCCAATGATGTAATCACATATCACATTTGTCAGTCATTCTAGGGAACAGACAGGGAAGGGGTTTTGAACTGGGAAGGCTGTTTAATTTTTTTTTAAATGCTACAAAACTGCATTTATGTTAATCATATAAATGCAGTTTTAGCATTAATGTATACAGCAGTCTTTACCCCCCTATGAAGCCACAGTGGGCAAAATTGTTTGTTTAGATGTCCTTTAAAATCAGGGACAAATGACCAAAATCAAAGACACATAATTAGCATAAAATGTACATATTCACGGAATGAAGTGAGTCACATTTCACATGTTAGCAGCTATTTGTTGAAGCTTATCAAATGTGGAAGCACTATTAATTCCATTGTTGTTCACTTTTTTGTCCAGATGTTATGACTTCATGTATGCAGAAAATGTACATGGCCCCCTGGCTCAAGTTACAGACAACATAGGACTTTTCAAAATCTGACGTCGACTGTTCAGTCTCCAGAACAAAAGTGGCAAACTCTCAAGAGTGATGCTGCCATGGTTATGCCCATTGTAAAGCACCACTCCATATGGAAATTTTATCCTAAAATATATCATGCCCTCTTCCACTATTCTCTTTCCTCCTCGGCTATGTCTGTTGAGTGCAAGCCCAATTTATATAGCTCTAGAGGGCAGCAGCTTCCCTTACAGTAAACCTCTTTTATGGTATGCCCCTAGTTCTCCTCTTAACACAAACACTTCCTAAGCAGAGGGAACAGCTTCCTATATTTTCTCA
The DNA here is from genome assembly GCA_016271365.2 of Neoceratodus forsteri. Classification (NCBI taxonomy): domain Eukaryota; kingdom Metazoa; phylum Chordata; order Ceratodontiformes; family Ceratodontidae; genus Neoceratodus; species Neoceratodus forsteri. The sequence goes on from CM057455.1 coordinate 1,559,409,939, forward strand.
CAACAAAAGCCCAGAATAAATATACCTCCACTGCCACTCTCTTGGACCCAATTAAAGGAGATGTCTAAGATTCTGGCCAGGGCTCTTTTTATAATATAGCCCTTATGCTGGCAAATGTCCACCAAGCCTAAAAACAGAATATTTCTAGTAATCCACTTAGGGAGTGAAGGGATAATAATTGTGCAGAACTGATGGCCAATGTTCCCCTTCCACTTCCCGGTCCACCAGCACCGCCCAAGCACTCAGATATTTGGTGATGTCTAACCAGGAACAGCACAGGGGTGTGTCCACTGAAGTCTATGGGGAATGTTTACAAAGCAGTTTTATATATGTTTAAACAACCTGTGACATAAATGAAAGCCACTGCTCAACTGATAGGGCCCCATTTTGCCATGTTGTACCACATATACAGAACTCCTTACCACCTAGTGGAGACCCTGCCCTGGTCTTATACTGGCAATAACGTGTGTGAAAAAATGGTACCCAAGTCAGTTTATACCAGAACTTACTTAGGGCACATCACCCGATAAATATCAATACAGAACTGCATAACATGAATGCAGGATGCCATTTACTGCCACTGTTAATATGATGCACTGATGGGAATTGGAACTGCATTGGATTCATATTCTTGTACTGTGTTATATATTATACATACTGTGTAACCTTTTTAAGTATTTTATTAGTATTATGTAACCTTTTGTAACTAAATAACTCTGTTCTCATGAAAGACACCACTGAAAACGAGTTGCGGCTTAATGGTTTGCAACATCATTCCTTGATTTTCCATTAAACATAATTGATGATTATGATGATGATGATACTGCCTTTCCATTTTCAATTATAAAAGAAACTGACTGTTCAACCAACTGTGACCAGTGCTAAAAGACTTCCCCTTTTTATCTGCTGTCCAGACAGGTGGACTGAACTCTGCACCAGATGCGACACAAAAGCTCTAATAACGCTCGACCATCCATTGTAAATGTTGTTTCAACAAATCAACAACGAATGCTCTACATGTGAAAACCTAGCCTTACACTCACTTTCACATCAAGGAGTGGAAGGGCAGGTTCCGTTTTATAAAAGAAAACAAAAATCTATTTCTAACTAAACAATTCACATAATACTGTATACATAACGTGCCTACAGTTAAAGAACCCTGCTGTGCACATGCGGAAATGAAATATGCACCCTTACATACTGTACTGTAAACTGTGTGTCTACTTGTAACCAGTTGGCTCCATTTCTAGATTGGCTGGCGATATATAAATACTGACAAGAGGTGATGGAAACAGTGGGAAAACACTGACACTCTGGGATGAACGACTGCATAAAAACAGTTATACAGCCTAAAGGAGAAGGGCAACATGATAACTGAAAGCCAATTATTCATCCAGAGGTGTCTATATTCTCCCACCATACTCCTACACAACTCTGATCAATATCTGTTTTATTAAATCTTGCCAGAGTTATGAGGATTAGAAGGGGCCAAAGCTGAAAAAAAACTATTGCCCAGTTCGAATGAACTACCGCCTGGTTCTAATTAACTATTGCTTGGTTCTTTGTTTTGAACCAGGCCATAGTTCAGAAACCTTGTATGTTACGTGAAGTTTATTTTGTCAGGCAAGAAATCATAAATCCTTGCACAAAGGAGCTGTCCAACAGATCCCTTCCTGGTCAACTGTCCTAAAAAGCTTCTCCTACGCACTCTGACATTTTGATGCATAAATTTGTAGAATGCAGAGTGCATTCTATTGATATTAATGAGGGATGGCTTTAAATTACATTGTTATATAGTTTAGAGAGCCACTGGGGGCACATCAAAGCCACTGCTCAACTAACAAAAGCCTTGTTAGTTAAGCAGGGGACTTTGCTTCAAAATGAGTGTTACTCACTTGTAACCGTAGTTCTAGGTGTGGTATATTTTTATTTATTTATTTATGACTTTGTTAACCGGGTAGGTGCATTGATCCCAGAGACCGTTTTCAGGCACGACCCGGGCCTCGTAAGGTGGCACGGAGCAGAAACATCAGAATAACAAGAACATAACAAGAGCAGGTAATTCATAGTGAAAGATTTCAGTTGTTACATTTGGCAATACATGGTGGCAATAGCTGATAGACAACAAACAACAAAGCAAAGCAAGGCTCATGGTGCACATCTACACTTAGGCAGTCTTCCTTTCCCTTCAAGTCCAGCTGGAATGTCTCCAAGCTGCCACACCCAGGTGGTATATTCCCCGGCTCTGCCCTGTGACATTAGATCTTGCACGCTGGAAGAAGGCATCTGTGTGCCACTTGCCAGGGTAGGTCTGGTTGGTTCTGTGGATGTGCACCATATACCACTCCTAGAACTACAGTTACAGGTCAATAACCCTCATTTCTCATGGATATGGTACACTAGTCACACTTAGTCAGTCTCCTAGTAGTTCTGACTAGTAGGAGGAAGAGACAAGGCACACACCCCTACCTGGCAAACAGGGATTGAAGAACTGAGGTCCCAAAACCAACATCATGGCGTGACTCAAGGTTGATGTGGTAGTAGGAGATGAATGTGTGTGCTAACCTTCAGGTAGCAGCCCTGCAGATCTCCTGGATAGGAACATCCCTGGAAGCAGCCACCAAGGCAACGGTATGTCTGGTTGAATAAGCCCTAAGCCTTATGGGAGGCTCCCAACCAGTCAACCTATAGTACCGTTCGATGCAGGACATAATCCACCTGCCAATCGTCCGCTTAGCTGCTGGTCTGCCAAGAGCAGCTTCAGCATATGTTACAAATACTGGTGAAGCTCTCCCTGAACTTAAGCTGTGCACACCTTATAATAAGCATCCGCTCACCTCAGGTCCAACATATGCAGCCTGTGCTTGGCGCCTCTGAGGTTGGAGTGGTGAAGTACACCGCGAGGTTAATCACCTGATTAAGGTGAAACTCAACCTTCAGGTGGAACTTCAGGTTGAAAATGCTAGGGAAAAAGGTTTTGAAAAAGTCTGGCCTACACCTTGCACGGAGCTGTGAAGGAGGAGACCTGACTCTTCCAACAAAAAGGAAGCTCTGACGTAATGGATCAGAGCCGGGATATATACCACCCAGGTGGGTGGGAGGAGCTCAGCTTAAAGATGTTCTGGCTGGACTTAAAGGAAGACTGCCTAAGTGTCGACAGTGCACCATATCCATGTCCCTAGAAGCTGAAGTTTATTAATGTTTTAAAGCAGTAGTATTCTATAGCAAATAAGTGTAAGTTTAGACGTAAAATGTCAAAAAACTGAAGTTTTTAACATGCCTGTTTTTTTTCTTAGTTTGCAATGCATGGTCTTTGATTTATTTTTCTTTCCCCTATCTGCACCCACCCTCACCAGTTCCACCATTATACTTTAAAAGCCATAGGGGTGGGCTCAATCGAACAGAGACGCACAAGACTGTTCTTTGTTGCCTACATGCTGATCTATCCGTCAACTGTGTGCATGCTGACTTTCCGACCTTAAGGTACCACTTTACATGATATGGTACCTAGGTCGATGATGGCCTGTTTCTGGCATTTATAATAGGTACTTGACAGCCTATGTGCAGCTAGAAGGGATCGTAGTTTGGCCCCAACAAGGTGGCCTGCCGATCCCTTCCATTTCCTTAATGTTTTCCATACCCCCTGCTCAGGCACATTATGATGTGCACTGCAGCAAGGGACAGTGCAGTGGCGCACCCCAATTAAATGAATGGGGCTATTTTTTATTGCTATTTGATGCATTATGATGGTGAGTTAGAGATTAATGAAGACTACAGCTCGACTGACAAGGCCCTTGTTAGTCAAGCAGTGGCCTTCATTAATCTCTAACTTGCCGTCATAATGTATAAATACTAAAAAACAAATATCCCAATTCATTTCAATGGGGGGTGCTCCTGGGCTCTCCCTTGCTGCATGTCATAGCGCAAGGGTGCGGAAATCAATAAGGAAGAGGAAGTGATTGGTTGGCCACCTTACTGGGACCAAACTATGATCCCTTCATGCTGCATGTGGGCTGGCAAGTACATATTACAAATGCCAGAAACGGACCATCACCAATGTAGGCTACCAAATACAGTCAGTCCTACACTGGCAAAAAGAAGCTGTAAAAATCACTTCAAGTACACAGTACTGCAATCATGGAGACAGACACCACATCTGTATCACCCAGCTCTATGAACTGTGACACACAGGCTAATTATTTAATTGTATTCATAAAAAACATTTGTCTGGGGGCAACAATCTCATGCCTCTCCTGTTTCTTTCTCCTATGTAATTTTAGCAGTCAACACATAGTATTTCAAACTGTCATCGTGTTTTGCCAGAACTATACTAACTGAAACACTATTTATGGATTTGGGGGATTTTAGAATGAGATACAAACAGTAAATGTAAACGTGTTTTTCTGCATATCTCGTTATGCAGATAGCACAGTAACTGTAGACTTGATTCCTATTGTAATGACATCTGCTTTCCCGTTATAAATTACAAAATCACAAAAAAAAAATGTCTCTCACAGAAAACACGCTTATTATATACCTTTTGCTTGCACGAGCAGTGTGACACAGTCTGACAGCTGTTCAAAGATAGATCACGCTCAAGGGAATCCTCGGGTTTACAAAGCAACAGGAATTATTTTACAAAAATGGTTATTATACCATTTTTACATGGACTTGCTTGGCACTGTAGTAAGAACTAGATGAAATAATGTTAAACACCCTAGTCTGTTGGAAAAACATTTTAATGCAATGATGGAAGAATTTAAATTGCATAAATCACACCAACTAATGCGAATGTAGAGGAGAGTACACAAAACAATTTCTTTGCATTTCCAAATGTCTTTATTCTTGAATTCACGCAATACAAATACAGATATGATGGGGAGTTTTTGTTGACAACATTCTTCACTTACTGCCATTCAGCGTGCAGAGCAGGAGGTTTGGCGTGTCAGCTGTCAATCACACAGTTGCATACACATGAACATGCATATGTACATGTGCTATGTCCACAATCATCACGCCCAGCACTTATTACTTTCGTTTTCACTGGTGCGGACATATTTAATAATATGAGTCTTTATAATTAAAGACTATGATAAAAGTCCCAGGACTTCATTTTCAACTGCAATTTCAACATACTGACAAACTGGAATGTTGATCCCTTTGAAATCTTCATTAAAACGGCATCTCACTTTTTAGAACCTAACAAATACTGCTGCTTTAACAGGATATGATCACAAGGCAATGCCTATTTTCAGACTAGTCCTGTATACAACACCAAGTTATAACATTAACAAGTTAACTAGCCTGTGCTCTCATGCCCACAATGACCCAAACCTCTGACAAAGTCCATTATGGACTGCAACCTCTTACAACAATGTCTGGCCCATAAATATGATGGACTATACTGTAACACATGCTCACTCATGTTAACAATGTTTTTCTGCTATGCTTTTGTAAATATCTATATCCAAAACTGTACATAATGTCTGTGAACAATGTCTGTAACCCATACATGACGGCTATTTCCTTTGTAAATTGTACCCTGTCTGTTTTTATTCTGTCCTGCATGTGACGAGGTACCTTTGTAAATGAGCCGTCTGGCTCAGAGGTTGTAAATCCGATATTTCAAATAAATAAATAAATAAACTTTAAACATTAACATACATACAACACAATTATAATTCAGGTACATTCACATTTAAAAAGCCACCATTCAGAAACAGTTGCCTTAAAGCAGTGGCAGAAAGCTGAATTTTGCAACATAAGATGGAGATAAGATGGAGAGAACTGCAGGCTGTGGTGGCCACACAACTAACGGGTGCTAGGCCATAGCGAGTTCTTGTCTTTAAAGGAGTAGTACAGTCAGAATCAGCAAAAATATATGTTGTGCAGAGTGTTTTAATTTGTGTGTGTAGTTCTAGTGCATCCTTTCCTCTGTTATTAGGAGTTTTTCTAAATTATCCTGCTAGTTTTATGGTAGTTTTATGGCCCCTGGGGATCTCTACCTCAGCAACCTTTGTTGCTCTTCTTGTTCCTACAGTGCCTCCTGTCCCATGTGACAATGATGCACCGAGGACCATGGATTCAGAAAGCACTGGTTTAGAGCCAGTTAGCTACAGCAGAACTGTGATATTAAAGAGTAGCTGACACCTTCGGGAGAACTTTATATTTAGATACAGTTCAGCTTGTATTTCACATTATTCCTCCTCCTCCTCATTATTTATTCCTGAGGTTATTTTCATAAAAACAGGGTCTTTGCTCCTGAACAGTTCATCTACTCCTATTACTTTCTCCCTACCTAAGATCACATTGCACTGTTTGTGACATCACTGTTTCTCTCATGGCAAAAGACTGATGTCTCAAAACAGGATTACGACGAAGTAGCGAGTAAGCCGCAGAGGCACATGAACTCTAAGGGAACTCCACAGGATAAAGATCATATATTCATGCATATTTACTCAGTAATAAATAATGGAAAGAGAACTATATAGAATATATATGGAATGCAAGCTGAATTGTACCTAATTATTATGTTTTTCAAAGTTTTCCTTGACACGTCTGTAGCGAGCACTAATTGTTACATTTACAGTTTAGCAAATACCGGAGGGCTAATTGAGTGGGTTACTCTGTGAGAAAACAGCTAGAGTCTTTACTAATTCTAGCATTGATGGTCTGGGGTGATTTGTGTGCTTCTTATGGCTGTGTGTAATTTTATGAAACGAAAAGTTTTAAAAGCAAAGCATTTACTCCTGCTGGCTAGACCTGACTCACTCATAGAAAACAAAAATACTGAATTAGAGCTATTCATTGCAGGTCAGAACATCAGTACTTGGTGAATCTGTGGTCCTGGACACATCACTGTCACGTGGGGCAGGAGGCACTGTAGGAAAAAGAAGAGCAACAAATCTTACTGAGATGGAGATCCCCAGGAGCCATAACACTAGCAGACTAATTCAGAAAACATTCCCAATATCAAACAAAAGGAAGGACACTCCAGGACTACTATACACATAGAAATCAAAACACTCTGCACAACCTATGTTTTTGCAAAGTTTGACTGTACTATTCCTTTACGCTTCTACGTTATTTCATGCAATAAATAATTAGAAATTTGACCCCAATGGACCTCTAAAATATAAAAAAATGTTTTATTTAAAACCCATCTCAACTAGTATCAATAGAATAATCTACAAACATATACATTACAAAATGTTGGAGTGTGGGGGCAGCAGGGGGCAGAGTTTTAAAGGGACACTGTCAACCCCCTTAGGCCTCAAAGTGTCCCTAGTTTAAAAAACACATTTCATGATTGTTCACATTCTGTAGAGGCTATTAATGCAGCTGGTAGTTTGATTCGGATCCTTTTTTTCTTTTAAAAAGTGAAAAACTGAGTGCCCACCATACTGGTGTTACCACACCAAAACACGTTTGTTTACATTTCTTGACCAGCTCCCAATGCATCTTTTCTTGCCTCAAGAAACCCACCCCCAAAACAATCTAGCTATGAATTATGCAGTGAGAGTAGAGGAGACTATTGTGTAATAAGTGACTGCACTGTTTGAGGGTGTTCCTAATGTTCAGAAATTGTGCACTAAGAGTAGTTCAATGAGTTGAAGCAAAACAAAGTTGGGTACAGCTATACATTACCATGCATTTTGTTTCTAATAAGCAAGAAGGTAGATAAAACAACCAGTAACATCAATGAATTTTAGAGAAGATAAGCAATCATTAAATGTGGGTTTTTATCTAAAAATAGTAAGATGCAAAAAAGGTTGACAGTGTCCCTTTAAGGACAGTGGCTCAGAAGGGGGAAGGGATCTGGCAGTCGGCTCCTCTATAGGAGGATTTACAATCCAGTCCCCAGACAAAAAAAAAAAAAAAAAAGATGTAAAAAAATTCAGAAACCTGGACTGTGTACATCCTTTACAGGTAAGCTACCAGAGAGGGACTTGCACAAAGCAACAAAATTGGTGCTCCTTAAAAACCCTCAAGTTAAAACAATTTACAAGAAATGCTTAAGAAGCTTTTACGTTAATTTGAAGGTAAATGTGGTATCTCATACTTCTGCTGCTGTAGTAATTGCTTTTGTCAGACTCATCAGCAGACAGACAGAGAGATGTCACAGATAGTGCAGTGTTGGGCAACCTAAGATAATCAGAGGGCCACAGGTGCAGCCCTCAAACACCCCACAAGGGCCACAAGATCCTCGTTTACCACAGTCACAAGCCACATTTATGCATTTGAATTAAAAACAAGCTATATACAACATGTCCATCACAGCTTGCAGCCTATCTCACTTGTCTAGCTTTGCACAGAGTGCCTCCTGGTGTATTTTTGGATGAATAAGGTGGGCCACTGGGGGGCAGCATGTGGCCCTCGGGCCGCAGGTTGCCCACCACTGGACTAGGGGGTATAGTGATATCAAGTTCTCAATGCTGATCACAAATTGCAGTTTTTCACTGCATTTTTTTAAATTCTAAGCACTACATTCTACAATTAATTTGTATGTTAATATGTCCCCAGGAGCCACCCTTTGCTGTATAAGACTGGTTTCACATGCATTCGGCTTGAGCCAGAACAGTGAAGCTGAGCTGTTCTGACTCAGGTTGATGGTATTCACTCAATATGATATAGCAAAGAGTGGGTGATGCAATATATCAGTATATTATTGATCGAGTGACTCACCCAATCAATAATATATACTTTTTTAAACATTCTCCGGAAGTGCCCATTTCAAGGGCACCTGCACGTGAGATGCTCTTCACAGAATAAGAGTGCCTCACTCGCAGAGGAAAGGAGCACACCTATTGGTGGGGATTGCTCCCTCGATGTATAATGACATTTGTTTCACACCAGCTATACTGTTTTAGGTCAAACAGTTACATAACAAAATGGATGATGTGAAACAGTACTGGGGTATCTCAACAACATGACAGCATTCTGATCTCCTCCGAACATTAAATTTCTGTGCTTTTTCCTAGCAGTGTCTCGTGTCCCTGCCACTTGTTCACTACATTAGCAGTTACTTTTGAAGAGTTATACAATATTCTGCACAATTTAAAAATACATTTTTTTTGCACCATGCAAAAAAACATCAAACTGGCATGAGCTGCAAACACAGCCCCAGAAGCAAATAAGATTTCAACAATCAGAAATGAAAATGAAGGAATGTGGCCAGCCCAGTGACGTGGAGGGCTAAGTGCCTTACCTGCTGCCACGCCAGCAACCCAGGTTCAGAAATGGACCCGGGTCACTGGAGGTTCGCCAGGGTGGGAGAGGATCGAGCATCCCAGGGACTGCCCTCCTCTCCCAGGGAGGGATGGCCAGCTAACTCAGCCTTTGACTGTCAATGAGTGGAAGCCCAGTGGTAGTGAAAGCCCAAGCAGCTCGAATAGTGGGGGCATATGCACATCCAGGCACACATCCTGATGCGTCACTGCTGCAGGGGAAGGGAGAAAATGGAAAAGTGGGGAAGGTGGGCTTCATGAAGCCCTGCCCACTATCCCGTGGCCTGTGCCACCACCTGACTAAGGAGTCATTCTGGACTGGGTATTCTTTTTTATTCTTTGGTAGCCATGTATGGCCCACTCGGCATAAGTGCCTGCTTTCAGAGGCAGCCTGGGAGCACTGGGGTGGTTAAGTGACTTGCTCAGAGTCACACAGTATGCAAGTGGAGGTTGTGGGAATCAAACCCAAGTCTGTAGGATTGTACCAAGCTCTCTAACCTCTATGCCATACTACTGCCAGCCCAGTATGAGTGCATGTGTGGCCCTCCCCCTCTTGGCCCCATGATTGGGGGGGGAGAGATACATGGGGGACTCGGCTCCTATGGGTCAGGGGAGGTAGACACTGGCTGCAGGGACTCGGGAGCAGGGACAGGGCTGAGAGCCTCCCTGCCTCCCCAGGGGGGGAAAAGGCAATATGGAGGGGAAGAAAATGAAGGTACACTGGATTGTTACAGGGGACTACAATGAAATGTAAAAATAAACTAAAACATATACAGAAATGGAGTTGCCTGGTTACAAGGAAACAGATAAAATTTAGAATATGTAAGGCTGTTTGTCTCCTTTAAGGTGGTAGTTCATATCCATGATGCACCTATTAATTATTTAAGCAATAAAGTACGACCAGGGTTATGTTAATGTTCTGTTAATCACCCCCTGGAGGTGTGAAGTGGCACAAGGTGCAGCCAAATGCCACATGCCCCCAAGGAGTGAGTGAGTAACTGAACATTAACATAACTCCTGGGAGTACCTTATTGTTATTATTAAAAAATGTAATAAAAACAAATGTGTACCTTGCTGTTATTTTTTTGCTTTGTAATTAGTAGGCCAATTTAGTTAAAATGAGTCCTTACACATTGCCATTAAAAGTTGATTGGTGCCTCGAAAGCTGCACGCTGCTTCGCGAGATAAGCTTATTGATGGGAGTGCTGCCATCGGGTCTAGGGTGACTGCACAGATGGACAGTGTGTGTGTGTGTTTGTGTGTGTTTTGCAGGTGCCAGAGTCATTCATGTCACTAATCCCTAGAAAAAAGTAACCAAGAAGTACTATTAACAGTCTGGAAAGATAAAAAACTGATAACTGACCTAGTAAGGTTAGATTTATTACAGAGTGATGCTGAAGCTCCTTGCATAATATGGCGCCAAATATGTGCTTCTGTGGCAACTGAGGACACGTCGACAACGTGTGCTTTGTCTTGTGGTGCACTCATCATTGTCATTAGCAAAAACAAACAAAAAACTTCAGTGACCCACATATATTTTTAACTAGAATGCCTGATCATGCCCCCGATTCAGAATTGTCCAATCGTGTCCCAAAATTCAGAACTTCAGCCCCCCCCCCCCCCATTACCACGATCAGCAGTTTGGCATTAGTAAAGACAAAGGCATAATCACCGATCTAGCATTTCACTCCCCTTCCTGATAGCCTCCGTATCCCAGATCCAACATTCCAGCCCATTTACCTTTTAGGCTGTCCTGCACAAGATGAACAGAGAAGGAAAATATGTAAACAGAAGGTAAATTTGAACAGATGAAAACCACACTGTCTCGTACACTCTCACATGCTCGGTCTGGCATCTAGACTCACGCTACCCGTACTCTCACTGCGTCAGGGCTCACATTAATTGTAGTATGTCTGGGCTTACCCTACTCATTACAGCTGCAGCTGACATAAGGGAAAGGTAATGGTAAAGAAATGATACTTTAGATATTAAGAATAAAGGGAATTTATAAGCATGCATATTACTTTTTTTTTATTATTATTATTTCTACAGGAAAGATCTGGTATGGAGAGAGAGGCTGCAGCTGACCAGTGAAAGGAATGGAATTAGGAAATGAAGCATTAAGATGAAGACTGTACAGCATGAAATAAAAATATCAATTCTTTTAACGAATAATGACTTATAATAATGTCCTTTTATTATGCCTCTGGGTTTTCACCATGTTAGCGATGGCTCTAGTGGCGGATCAGTGCTCTGAAAAAAGAACTCAGGGTAGGGACTTATTTTAGCAAATCACTGCATGTGTGCATTGGCTCTACAGGTATATTAGTTAAAGATTAACAAAGGGCTGAGAGAATTGTATCAGCCAATCACAACCCTGTGTTTCTTAGACCCTTTTGATATGGAGCATTCTGATCAGCTGACAGCATTCTAACAGGGTTACATTAATGGAAACCCTCATGTACATATCCAATAAGACACATCGGGGCATGCATCATGCAGATCTAACTGCATGCCCAGGAGTGTAGAGAGGCACGATGCTGGTGGTGGAGTGCCTTCAGCCCCTGGAAATGTGGCTAGCTCAGCGTAATGCACTCCCCAAAATGTCTTACTGTGCTTATAAAATGGGTAAACTGGAAAAATAAAAAACAACTTTGTTTTGTAATTGAAAACATGTCTTTTCTTTCTTTAAGTAACTAGTAAAAAATAGTCCCTCCCCAGCTGTCAAGCATCTGTCACACACTGACTAGTTGGAATGTTTGTTTATCATGGAATGCAGGAATTTAAACGTCTGCAAATTCTACTTGAATGTTCACCACACACACACACACACACACACACACACACACACACACAAGAAGGCCTCAACAAAGCCAGGGATGCCATTTTATCTGTGACAGGGTAAGCAGTAAAGATCTCCCTGGTACACAGGTAAGGACAGCAGGTGGCTTTTTCATGGTCAGAAAAGAAGATCCAAAAATAAACTACTTCATTTTTTTTTTTAATTTATGTGACAAACGTAAGTGAGGGATGTTTTAAAATAAAAAAAAGAAAATCTACTCAATTTGCTCTTTTTATTTATTTTTTAATGGGTGTTATTTTTCTTCACGGAGCTCCAGCTACAACCCACCCGCACTCTGTCCTCCGGTGCCATCCCCGGACATGAGACCCCCTCCCTTCAGCACCCCGCGACTTATCCTTCACGGCAGGGTGGTGAGGAGTGACTCGACCCACCACAACGGATCCATGCCAGGGAAGTGTCCTCCAGGAGTGGCACCAGGGAACGACGTCGCGCAGCCGGACACACATTTTTCTGTATTTTCCTCCCGACGGGCCGTGGCGTGCAATGACGCCAGCGACTGAGTGTGCGCACACTCCCGTGCGCGCACTAGTCAAGCGTCTGCCACGTCCCGCCCTCCCCTTGTCTTGCGACTACATGCTGTCAATTCCCCAGCCTCCGCTAGGGGTCAGACAAGCACCGGCTGGCCAAATCCCCCCAACCCGGAGATGGAGAGCAGTTCTCCAGACACTCAATCCATCTCCACCCCGCCGACCCCCGGCCGCCCGTGCCTGTTCCTCGAACACGGGTCGCCGGCGTGGCGTGAGGTGTGGTGTCCAGCACCTCAACCCTCAGCGCCACCGGGCCGGCTTGCTCTTTTTATTTTGAGGGAGTTTTATTTTTAGGGCTCAGATGATTTTTTTTTAGTGAGTAAAAGTCGCGGCTCAGCATTTTTTGAAAAATGCATTGATATGGTTGGTGTGTTGTGTCCTGACTGCTAGCACTTTTTTTTTTACCTGTGCATTAGACAGATCAAAGGCACAGGTGCCAACCAATCAGGACACCCGATTCCCCCATCCAATTTATAATACTCGGTAGGACAGTTGGAATTTTATCTTTTACCTCTAACTACCTGGAATGCTCTTCGAAGGCCAAGCCTTCTACTGCTTAACCTTGATACAAAATGAAAACCAGGCAAAACTGAGTGTAAACAATCATGTTACAAAACTAAAAACCTTATAGGCAAGGCTAGTTTGTTGATACAGTGTCCAGTCCTTACAGCTCTGGGTGCCTTACAGAATTATAGGAGGGACACAAATATTATAGATCAATGGAGGGCTTCTGACGAGTAGGAGCATTCCTTTCCTCTTCATACAAGACTCTCATTCTGTGTAGAGTGTCTCACGCATAGCTGTCCTGGATACGGGAATATCTGGGGCAGGTTTATTAAAATTTTAAGATATTATTGATCAAGTTCAATCAATAATATATTAATCCACTGCAGAGACCACTCTGATGGTTGTAATAGCGGTGATCTCACTTACATCCTTTGGGTATCAGAACTGTTCACATTCAGTTCGGAGTTCTTATACCCTAAGAATGCACGGGAGACCACTTTTACAACCGAAAGAATGGTCTCGACAGAAGACAGAATCCCTATCAGTTAAGCAATGGCTTTCATTTACATAAAATGTTACTTAAACATACCAAATTTAAAAAAAATGCCCTCCATAGACTACAATGGGGAAAGTCATTGCCCTCTTCCTGGTTAGATGTCATAAAATGTCTGAGCATATGGGCGGGGCTAACGGACAGGGAAGTGGAAGGGATCGGGTGGCTGTCAGTTCGGCAAAATGTATGATCCCTTCCCCTCCTAAACTGAGACAAAAACAATTTAAAGTTTATGCATGAATGGCTATTGCAGCCATAAGATATCAGGCTATAAAGCCCATAAAGTGACATTCAAATGTTAGAAATTTTCTTTTTATAACCTCCAAACCACCACTGATTCACACGCAGCTTACCAACCTATTAACCACTGTGACTGGGAAGGGGCACACCAAATTGCATAGTCACAGGGGTTAAGGTCACCTAGACATAAGCTGTGAAAAAAACTGTTTTGACACAAATACTGCCTCAAGCCTAACACAGAGGTGCCACTGTGCCTCTAAAATATATATCACATACCTATGATTAAAGTGCCCTAGAACCCTCCCCAAAATCAGACATTTCATCACATGAGGATATGCCGGTGAGCGACATTTAATTAAATAAATCAATAAATACAGGCAGGGTAACAATACAGAGCATAAAAATGAGGAGTGGCTGGTGGCTCTTAAAGTGCCAGGACCACTGCTGCTCAACAGTTTCATCAATGATCTGGAAGATGGGGCCTCCAATAGGCTGCTTCAGTTTGTAGATGACACCAAACTGGTCAAGGTGGTGAACTCCTCTGAGGAAGGAGGCAACATCCTTAAGGAAATGAACAAGCTGGGTGACCGGTCAGACTCCTGAAATCTCAAATTCAATGTGGCCTAAGGGATGGTGCTACAACTGGTGATTAAAAAGACACATGACTTCAACAGCTCCTCTGGCTGCAGAGGGCAGAGGAAAAGGACCTAAGGGCCATCAAGAGAAGGGTCTGAAGTAGGAAAAGAAGTTTTTGGTCACTCTCAAAAGGGCCAGCAGACTGCTGGGATGCAGCATGAAGGGTTTAAAAGGTGGTGACTGGCACACAGTCTGCCCTCATCAATCATACTAACTGGTCCCAGGCTCCTCACCTGTTTCTCTTGGACGAATCCTACTTGCTTGCTCCTCCCCGTCTCACCCCAGGGCATGGTTAATGGGGTGGGCCAGAACACATCGGAACTCCTGTTCGGTTCCAGAGGTGGATGCCTAAATCAGCAGTGCAAGACTTGTGGAATGAGGTCAGCTTCACTATACTTCCATCTGGGGGGGGGGGGGCACTTAGCTTTCCTCTCCATAGGAAACAGACTGGCAGAATCTATCTGGCTCCACTGGCGTCCCATCTTCCTGACTAGCAGCCTTGCTTGCACTCCACCTGTGGTCAGGCAGGTGGTGGTATTGTACTGGGGTTTGGGAACCCTCCCACCCCAAGGAGGAGTGCACCCTTTGGGATGCTGAATCCTCCCCCCCCCCCAGCCTGCCCTCTGATGAATGGGGCAATTCCCGTACCTAGGTTGCCAGCATCAAAAGTGGTACCACTACCACTGTGACAATAGGCTGGCTACATAATCTCAGTCTTTCACATGCTCCAGGGTGTCATCCGATCAAACAGATGGAGGTGTCTGAGCTGGAATCCTCCAGCACGATGAAAGGATATGCCCTGAGGCACAGATGTGGTCATTTCAGGGGTAACATTAGAACAGTCCTTATTCCCCCAGAAAGTGGTCAATCTATGGAATAGCCAGCCACAGGAGACAGTGGCAATGAAGACAGCAATGGGCCTTCAAGGTAATCCTGGACACATTTCTAACTACCAAAGGAATCACATGGTACCCTGGGTAGTTGAATGGGTGGGGTATGGGTGGCATCTGAGTTTTCAAGTTTTTTAAAGTCCCTTGTAAAATTCAATCAAGTGACCCCAACCTGTCTCCCTGAATAGCTTCCATGGTAAGATCACCTAACAATGTAGAGGTGTCTGGAAATTTGGCCCAGTCCTTCGTCGTTTTATAAACTAGTAGACATTTGCACAGCGTACTCTTAAATATCTGCTTGTGACATGAATGAGTGAACCTGATGGACCTACAGTTCAATACTACCATAAAAAAAATATGTTGTATTGTTATTAATCTTTTGATTTTATCGCACAACACAACACCATCAGATACAAAACAAAATGGTAATATTAAATGCAAGCTGAAAACAGAAAACAGAATCAACGTTTCGACCATGCTTCTCTTCAGGAATAATCTAAAATAGAAAAAAGCCAAGTTAGTGGTGAGGAAAGGGGAAATTAAGGATATATATGTGTGGAAAGAAAATAGGGAGAGGCTCTAGGAGAAAAGTGATAATAGACAAGGTAAGAAAAGAATCTGAAAAACAAAAAGGTGATAATGGGTAGGAACTCATAGTTATACCTGCAAATGTATTTCTAGTGTCACTGAAATTCAGGGTTCCACAGCTGTTTTTCACATCACCAAGGAGTTACCATGCACTTCCAGTAATGTGACATATTGTACTCTTTACAGGAAGTGTGCGGCTATCTATATCGGAGAAACTGGCAGACGCCTGGATGACTGATTCAGGGAACAATACAGGGCAGTCAGGAATGGAGACACTGATAAACAGATTGTATCACACTTTTACTTCCAGGGACCACAATGTCAATGATCTTTCTGTTTGTGTCCTTCAGCAGGGTTTCAGGGATGCTGACCAAAGAAAAGACATGGAAACCAAGCAGCTCATTCACCTAGGCTCCCAGTAGCCATCTACTAGAGTGCTGCGGACATGTACACACAGCTAAAGATGCACAAGAACCTGTGTGATCTTTTGTACCAGTCACATTAATTAACTTTTTGTACTGCTCTATCCTATGTCTGTGGTACGAATGAGGAGTCTAGAGTCACACCAAACAAGATCCAAAGTTACCATACCTCCATAAATTTTGGGAGCTGGTTAAGCATTGAATACGTCATTTTCTCCATTTGGTATATTTTATTTACTATATCTACTCAGCGTTTCAAAATAGGTGGCTCTTCCCTTAACCATAATCTGATAGCAGTCTTACAGGCACTAAAATAACACCTGCCTTTAGCCCACCTGGCGGAATCTGAAGGCGCACCTGTAACACCAAGAGGGATGGCAGCTCAGTACAAAGGTACTGTAAATGTATCCCAACATCTGGCAAGTAAGAAGCAAGTCTCGGACAGGACAAGAAAAGGTGGGCCTCATCTGCCTTTTCCTCCAACAAGGGCCCCATGTCCCTCCCATGTATTTTGTCTGCACTGCCAGTGATTTTTTAATAAAAAACTGTTATCCCTTCGTGTGGCCAGGACAGGATAGGCTCCCATTTAATCTGTCCCACTGACACCCACCATCCTGCACATCCCCAGGACTTACCTTGAAGACCAGCTTATCTAGCTTTCCGATGCCCTGGGTCCTGGTGATGTAGTAGGTGGGGGGGAATCAGTGGGCAGGCATAACGCACCTTACACCATTTTCCTCAGTTTTGCCCCTTTTCCCTCGCTCAGTCATACACGCACTGTGGAGTACCACAGCACCTCCCCTCTTCTGCTGCTCCCGTTCCACACTGCTCCCAGGCCTCCAGCTGGTAGTGGTAACTCGGCACAGCAAGCAGTTGTCCCCCCAGGAGAGGACAGCAGTCTGTCTAACATTCAATTCCCCGCCCCCCCAGCAAGTCGTGCTTATTTCCATACATGGGTCACCGGTGTGGAATGAGGTGTGGCATCCTTCACCTCAGCCATTAGTTCCACCAGGGCCTGGTGTTTTAACATACCTACTCTGCCTGGTCTGCCTGCGCAATGACAGAGAAGCCGCATTCGGGAATAAGCCTGGGTGATCATAGGGCCAGACGGGGAAAGGATGGGTGAGCATCCCAGCAGATGCTGGCTTCCTCGGGGAGGGAGGGATCCTGGTCTCCACAACAATACTGCCACCTGGGTGACCACAGGTTGTGCTGCAGGCTGAAGCCAGTTCTAAGGGAGAGGGACATCGGTGCTCTGACACTTCAGCATCAGATGCAACCTCGTGAAGTCCAAGGAATTGGGGAAACAGGAAAAATAGGACAACTTCCTGACTGGGCTGTATGCCATCCACTGCCCGCCACAGGCTCCACACTGCTGACTGGACTCTCGCTCTCTCACCAACCTTCACACTTCTGATCAGGGTAAGGGGTGGCCTCTGACAGTCCATCCCATGGGCCTGTGGTGTTAGCCACGGTGGAACATGGGAGCCTGCGGCAGGTAAGTCCTGGAGCTGGCAGGGGACAGGGCTGGGTGGTGCAGTGGACTGAAGTCAGCCAGTCAGTCACTCATCAGGGCAGAATAATACATACTAAATTCAAAACAAGACAAAAAAATATACTTTGATATTTCCAAGAAAATCATCTCCAAAAGAGAGAATTTTATCTTTATGGTTGATAGGGAGTACTTAATCTCATAACTGAGCTCTAACTGAAGGTCCCAGTTCCACCTGTATAAAATTATTTTTGAATTCAGTTTTTCTTTTAAATAAAGCTGTAGAAAACACTCAGACGTTACTTTAACCCCCCCAACAACATAATACATAAAATACTTTTTGTGTACTCTATTTCATGAATGGAAATGCTTGTTGAAACTGGATCAGAATTAATTCTTGTGTATAATTCAACTTGTAACACCTTACTAGTTCTCTGTGAATAAAAATAAATTTAGAAAAAAAGCATCTGAGTTTTCAAGTTTTTAAAGTCCCTTGTAAAATTCAATCAAGTGACCCCAACCTGTCTCCCTGAATAGCTTCCATGGTAAGATCACCTATCAATGTAGAGATGTCTGGTAATTTGGCCCAGTCCTTCATTGCTTTAGTAAATATGATCGTATTTGGAGATATAGGAAATGCTCTTGATTAGTTAGTTCATATTTATTCTGTAAACCCTCAAGGAGTAGTACTCTGTTTATATCTAAGTACTGAAGCATAAGGCCCAGACCTAACTGCCTCCACTGGCGGAAAATATGATCTGTGTTGGAGGGAGCAAAATCTGTATCATAGATCAGGTCATGACAAATAAACTGAATTATTTTTTCATTTATAAGTTCTCAGATTACAATACCTTTGAGCACAAACAGCTCTTTTACAAAGGTTCCATGTCAGTGGGAAGGGTGACAGGCATACAAAGGTAGGTATTATATAACATTTTAACAAGCGGTAAAATTTGCAATGCAATAAAATATAAAACTAGGTGTAGCCCCTATTTTGATACATAAGTGTAATGTGTTGGTTGTGGAAGTCATTAAACTCCCAATTGGGGTACATTTCAGGGTGTGTGCAAAAAAAGTGCTTGGCAGTGTCATGAAGGTAATTTAAATGGAATTCAATACACTCCCAATGGGACATACTGGTTTGGGAAGGCCAGTAGTAACCGATATGTCAATGAGATGCTATATTGTATCATTTTAAATTTGTCAAGTTAAGCACACCCCCCCCCCCCTTCACCCAGAAAGCTTAAAATAATGCATCGGACCCTGCAGACCTTTCCACTCCAAACAAACTAAGACATTAATTTATTTTAGGCCCGAAAATAGAAGGATGGTACCAACAGTAATGTCTGTAAGAAATATAGCATTACTACCATTAATTCCTGAGTTACTATATAAGGAAACCTGGAATAACTAGTAAACTATATGCAGCAGTGTTATCCACCTCCAACAGGCAAAAGGCAGACAAACTACATTGTTAATGGTATTAGTGAAAGCAATATGGCCCCTGCCACAGGTTAGGAGCTATCAAATCAGGTTCAAAAGTATGGCAGCTTTGATAAAATAGTGGCTGACCAGCTCACTAACTACCTGACCAAACATAATTTGCTCTGCCACGAACAACATGTGTTCCGGAGGGGTCACAGCACCTCCACTGCCCTTGTTGAATTTACCTCGTAAATACATGAGGCCCTGGATCAAGGCTCAGTAGTGGGGGCTCTCTATATCGATCTGACCAAAGCTTTTGATACGGTCAGTCACACGCTTCTTCTCCACCCCCTACCATCACTGAATATCTTCCCAGAGGCTAACTCCTGGCTCAAAGAATATCTCACAGGTAGGACCCAACAGGTAAAAATTAATGAAAACTTATCTTCCAGTCAGCCAGTCCAAACAGGGATCCATTTTAGGTCCATTGCTTTTTACCCTCTTTCTGAACTCCCTCCCCAAATCCTGTAGTGGGAAGCTACTGCTCTATGCTGATGCCGTTGTCTTTTGGAAACATCACCATCTCAACACACTACAATCTGCCTTGCAGGTCTTCTTTGGAGAGCTTGAAGCCTGGTTCTCTGAACACTGCCTAGTACTTACCTATAAGAAGACTAAATTGATGATTTTCACCCACCGCCACAACCCACTCTGTAATACACCTCTAATCATCTCTAACTCCCTTGGCATTGCTCTGGAGCAGGTCTACTGCTTCAAATACCTGGAAGTCATGCTGGACACCTACTCACATATCACGCTCATATTCAACAAGTATTCTCCTCTGTTAACACCAGGCTGGGGATCCTATACAGACATAGGAACTGCAATCTCCCACAGGCAATGCATCTAGCAGTGTCCTCCTCAGTACTACCTCTGGTGGACTATGGCATAGTAATTTATGGGTCTGCTGACTTTACTGCCCTGCGTAGCATCAACCTCGCCCTCAACAAAGCT
Organism: Neoceratodus forsteri; assembly: GCA_016271365.2. Lineage (NCBI taxonomy): Eukaryota > Metazoa > Chordata > Ceratodontiformes > Ceratodontidae > Neoceratodus > Neoceratodus forsteri. The sequence continues at coordinate 1,559,430,323 of CM057455.1, forward strand.
TGCCGTCTGGTCTCAAATTGCAACAGGCTAACCCATACTTGTGAGCTTTACAAAGTTACCGACTGGCTAAACTTCCAAGATAGGGTTAAGTATCACACCTGTCTTCTAGCAAAAAAGATACTACACAAACAAGCACCGATAGGCCTCCGCCCTCTTATTCAAACAGTCTCTCTCAGGAGGGCACCAAGGCACTCAGCAAATCCTTCTCTACTAGTACCCCACTGCAGAATCTCCCTTGGGCAACATTCCCTACATTATCATGCCCTGTTGTGGCTAAACAACCTACCATCCACAATCTCCCACACATCCAGTCTGGGTCAATTTAAAGCTGGTCTCAAGTCCCTCCTCAACTCTGCAACATGTGACTGTATATAACTTTGTTTCAGGTTGTATCACGCAAACAAAACCATGTTACAAGCAGGTCCCAGTGCTACAGCAATAAGATAGCCCTGGCACAGGGACGACTTCTATTTTCCCAAGCTCTGGTTCTTCAGTTCTCAATGTAAATATATCATAATTCTGGGCCTATTTTGAAAGACCCTCCGCAACTGAATTACTGTCATGTGTACTTAAGTGTTGACCTGGGACCTTTTAATGATCCCTGCTGACAAAACCCGTCATTGTACACTGTGCCAAATGTATAAATTGTTCCAAATGTTAAAGTTTAGTACTGTGTAAAATGTTAAGTTTCTGTACCAAATGTTTAATTTCTGTACTTTACAAGCATTACTTTGTGTAGTTTCCTCTTCTCTTTAATGCTGATGTGGAGCCTTTGCAAAGGAGTCTATGACTCAAAGGATTGTACTTCCGATTTCTTTCAATGAATAAATAAATTAAAAAAAGGGACATTGGGTAGTAGTCATATCAGATGACCTAAAGGTAAGCAAGCAATGTGAGAAGGCAGTAAGGAGGACTGGGGAGGGGGAGGGAATACTGGGATGTATAGGAAGAGGCATCACCAGTAGAAGACAGTAAGTTGTTATCCCTCTGGAGCACTGCACGCAGTTCTGGAGACCCCTTCTCCACAAGGACATAGACAGGATGGAAGCAGTCCAGAGGAGGGCAACTAAAATGGTGCAGGGTCTGCATCAGAAGCCATATGAAGAGAGACTAAAGAAATTTAATATGTATACCCTCAAGGAAAGGGGGGGGGGACATGATAGAAACTTTCAAGTACCTCAAAAGAATCAACAAAGTCCAGGAGGGCAGCATCTTTCAGAAAAAGAGATGTGCAAGAACAAGGGGGCACAATTTGAAGATAGAGAGTGGGCGGCTCAAGGGCAATGGGAGGAAGTATTTTTTCACAGAATGGGTGCTGAATGCATTGAATTGCCTTCCTGAGGAAGTTGTGGGGAAAAAAACAGCGGGGGAATTCAGGAATGCATGGGACAGACATAAGGCTATTCTGGTGTGGGGGGAGAAAGAAGTAGACTGTTGGTTAACTAAGATCTGCAGCTTATCCAATAGGTAGGGAAATGGGCAGACTGGGTGGGCCAAGCAGTCCTTATCTGCTGTCAAAGTCTGTGTTTCTATGTTATTTGTGGGTCAAAATCCACACAATTAAAAACACTTAGATTCCTTGGAAGTCAGATGAATAGGGCAACTACTCTATCCCTCACTCCACAACATGACTGTACTCCTCCACGTGAAGAAAAGCAGCAGTTACATAAGAATTTACCGTAATAGTAGATCTTCGAGAGAGGTTCCTGCAGTAGGTCATCACATATAAAACTGTACCCCTTGGTGTCATGACCGCACGGCAAACTTCTAGCTAGCAATCATTAGCAGGGACCGCCCCTGGTGTCACATGACGGGACATCGGTGTGAATGTATAAAGGGGGAGGTCCCCACACCCACCCTCCACTTCTCCCACCGCAGACCTTGGAAGAGGAAACAGGAGAAAGGAGTAGAAACTCCTAAAGCCCTGCACTGTTAAAACAAAGCCCTGGTAAAGGAAAAGAGGAAAGTACAGGAGCTGGGGGGGGAGGTGGGAGGGAAATTGAGAACTACTGCAGGAACCTCTCTCGAAGATCTACTGTTACAGTAAGTTCTTACATAACTGCTATATTTTAATTCAAGAGGATTCCTGCAGTAGGTCTTCACATATAGGACTGAATACCAAGCAGTCAAAGAAAAAAGGAAGTCAGAGGGTAAGTTCTGGGAGGAGGAAGCGTCTGCCAACTAGAGGTCTGCTTTTAGGACAGAAGGCATTGCAGAACTGCAAGGCCGAAACCAGCTCTGCACCTAGAGGTGATGTCCAGACTGTAATGCTTGATGAAGGTATGGACGGAAGACCAAGTGTCCGCTGCACAGATGTCGGCAGCAGACACATTCCTCACGAAGGCCATCGAAGCAGCCGTGCCCCGAGTTGAGTGGCCTTTCAAGTCCCCCAGAAGGGGCTTCTCGTACTTTTGGTAAATGTACGAGATGCACTTAGCAAACCATTTGGACAAACCTGGTTTGGAAAGGTGTTGCCCTGATATTTGGGTGCGAAGGCCACAAACAACTGGTCAGAACTACGACCCTCTTTGGTCCTAGAGATGTAATATCTCAGAATCCTGTGCACATCTAAAGTGTGCAAAAAGTATTCCCCCCCATTGGAATACTCTGGGTAATATACCGGCAGTTCAACATTCTGATTCAAAATAAATTCCAAGGCTACTTTCACAAGAAAGAAAGGGTTAGTCCGTAGAGCCACCCAGTCTCTGTGGGAAGTTAATATATGATTCCTTACAAACGAGGGCCTGAAGCTTGAAAATCCTTTGAGCTGAAGTAACAGTAACTAAAAAGAGCATTTTCCAGGACAAGTAACGCATGTCACAACTTGCTGCCAGCTCAAAAGGGGGCAAAGTAAGTTTCTCTAAAATAAAATTTAAATCCCAGGGGGGAACTGGATTATGGACCGGAGGCTTAAGGTGGAGGATCCCCTTAAGGAAGGATTTGGAAACCTCCAACTGAGCGAGGGTTTTGCCCTCCACCGGAAAGTGGTAGGCGGAAACCGTAGAGAGATGGACCTTCAGAGAGGAATAGCTGAGGCCTGAATCAGACAGGTGCAAGAGGTACTTGAGGACCTGGGGGGCCGAGCAAGAAAAAGGATCCAAGCCATTGGCCGTGGCCCAAATAGAAAATCTCTTCCATTTCATAGCATACATGGATCTAGTGGAGGGTTTTCTGGCCTCCACTAGGACCTGAGTAACTCAGGAAGAGTAAGATGGCTATGTCCAAAGGTGCCACATATGCAGGTGGAGAGACTTGAGTCTCGGATGCACCAGACTGCCCTGCTCCTGAGACAGAAGGTCATGGGAGAGAGGAAGCTGTACCGGGGGTTCCAACATCAGCTGTTGCAGCAGAGGGAACCATATCTGTCAAGGTCAAAGAGGAGCTAAGAGAATCATGTGGATCCCTTCTGCCTGGAGCTTCAGCAGAACCTTCTATAGATCAGGAAAGGGAGGGAAAGCATATAGAAACCTCCCTGCCCCTGACAGAAACAGCACGTTGTGCCAAAAAACACCATGCCTGGGAGCGAGCAAGCAAAAGCTGGGCAGTGTTGCTTTGGAAGGGGAGGTGAATAGATCTATTTCTGGCTGATAGTTCACAGTGATGCCAAGTCTGAAAAAAAGGTCCAGGGTGGTGGAAAGAGATTACATCAGACTGTCCTGAGATGGTGCTGACAACAGCCAGTCATCCAGATAAGGGAACACATAAATCCCCTTGCAGTGCAAGATCACAGCCACCACTGCTAGGTACTTGGTGAAAACCAAAGAGACTAAAGAGAAGCCAGAAGGGAGGGCCCTGAACTGATAATGGTTCTCCTGGAAGGAGAACCTCAGGAAATGGTGGTGGGCCGGGAGGATTGGAATTTGCAGGTAAGCATCTTGCATGTACAGCGAGCACAGGCACTGATTCTGCTGGAACAGGGGTAAGAGTCCCTGGAAGGTTAGCATGCAGAACCTCTTGTATTCTATGAAGAGGCTGAGCAGACTGAGATCTAAAATGGGTCTCAGATCCCCTGTCTTTTTGGGCACTAGGAAGAAGTGGGAGTAATAGCCCCTTCCAATTTGCCCTGGTGGAACCCGTTCTATGGCTGACTTTGTCAGTAAAGCCTGGATTTCCTGCTGAATAAGGCTTTGATGGCCTGATGGGTAATGAGACCTTACCAGTGAATTGTCTGAAGGTCTGTCCAGGAACTCTATGGAGTGCCTTCTTGCGACAAGCTGGAGTAGCCAAGCATCTGTGGTTATCGCCTTCCACCCTTCCAGGTGGAGGGCGAACCTTTCCCCCACTGGTTCCTCTAGAAAGAGGGAGGAGGTGTAGGGGATCCCCCCCTCCTGAGTCAGGATGTGGATGGGGAGGGCTGCTTTACTGCTGGCGTTTTGGGACTTCGCCTGAGGAGTCTGGGTGCCAGAACTGGTGGTGCGACACTTGCCTTGACGTCTGCCCTGGTTCTGCCTATTCCACCTTTTCTGGGGGCAATGAAAATTCTGCTTGGGTTTGTGGCCCAAGTGGTACATAGAAAGGACATCTTTAAAGGATCTCCCACTCTCTTGTAGCTCCGTTATTATATCTTTAGCATCACCCCCGGAAAGAACAGAACCCCTGAAGGGGGCATCCAGCAGGGTGCTTTGACATCTTGCGCCAGTCCTGCAAGACTGAGACAAGCCAGGTGCCTCAAGCAAACTCCTGTAGTAGTGCAATGGGCCACAGAATCGATGGAGTCATACATGGCCCGTAAGGCGTGGTGGCAGAAAGAATTATTAAGCCTTACCTTCTCTAGAAGTCTATTCCTGAGGTCCTCATCTGGAATGGCCTGGAGTTCCTTCTATAAAGTCAGATAAAGCTGACTTCTGAAAGGATAGCACATGGGCCACATAATTTAAAGAATGAATGGCGCAGGTAGAAGAGGCACAGACCTTGCAGCCACACTGGTCCATTTGTTTGGACTCCTTGTCCGGTGGGGAGGCACTCAGGTGTTTCGGCTGAGCTGACCTACTATGGGCTGCTGTAATGACAATAGAGTCGGCTTTAGGTTGGGTAGTCAAATGACAAGCCCCTTCCGGTGGGTGACAGGTCCTGTCTGCTTTCTTGGAAACCGCAGGAATAGATGACGGTTGTTGCCATATGGTAGCAGTTAAGTCTTCATGCGGCCCTGTCCATGAAGATATGCGGAGGGGGTTCACATTAGTGAGATCCAGATGTTCTGCCAGCCTCTTTCTCTAGGGGTTTATCTCCTGGGAAGCCCAACTGCAGGCCTGTTGTATGGACCGGAGGAGTTCTGCAATGGACGGATCCTCCAGCAGAGACATTGGAAATTCCTTTGGCTGAGGCTCTATTGGGGAATGAGGCTCTGAATGGCCCACTGAGTCAGAGCCCGAATTCAAGATGGAAGACTCTGGCATGCTGGGCAAAGAAGTTACATCTGGGACCAACTCCACGATCCTAGCTCCCAAGGGAACCCTCATCGGACACCTGCCCGAATCCCTATCGGGTGTTCAGTCCATAGAGGATGGGCTCCTGTTTAGTGCCCTATGGGCTGGAGTGGCAGCCATGACCTGATGGGGATGACCCAACTCTTGCGAAAGTTGGGACTTTGCGTCCTTCTAAATCTCCTGAAGTTATTTATTTGTTGTTTTATTTATTAAAAAGTTTCATCAGGAAAAGCACACTGAACAACACGTTGCTCCTTTCCCGGTACTTCCTTGGGGGGTAAGGGTATATGGATTTACAAAAACATACAAAGTAATGTACTACATATGTTAACTAGTGTTGCTCGGATAGTGCTGCCATGGATCCACCAGAGACCTGGCGGATGGCGGCACTATTCAATTTGGATCCGGTCAAATATGGGGGTCGGACCCTGGGTCGGATCCCGCATTACCCAGCGCAGGATCCAGGGATCCGGTGCCAGATCCCTGGATCGGCATCGTATCCCAGTGCCGTATGCAGATCCCTGAATCCGGCCATCAGATAACGCAGGATCTGACCAGGGATCCGATGACTGGATCCACAGGCAGATAATGGAAGTATCTGGCAGATCCACTATCCTGCCACAAAAGGGCAGATATTTGTGGCTCTGGATTTGGCCAGATCCATCTAAGCAACACTAAAGTTAATATACAATTATTATACAAAAGCAGTAACATAACAGATTAAACAGGTACAGGAGTATACAAGCTTACAACTATATGCACTACATATGGTAGAACTTGAGGGAAGGGTAGTGGGAAGCTGTGATGTATACGAAATACACGTATTCTACATAACAATACAATTATAATATTAGCATTGCAGTTAAGCAGGTACAGGAGCAAATATGCTGACACATTTGTGTACTAGCAATGCCTAATACACAACTCACACCAGTAACTGCAGTTAGAATGGAACTAATCAGAACAGCAACAACATAAGAGCTAGTCTGCTATTGGCAGATATGATGGGCATGTGGTCAAGTGCATGAGAAGGGTCAGGTACAATGACTGGAATTTGATTTTAAAGACTTACAGTGAGGCAGTATAGCAGAGGGATGAGGCAGATTCAGTACCAGCAAAGGGGAAAAGGAAGTAGGTCAGGCAAGGTGGAGAAAGAGCCTAGTGGAGATAAACAGGTAGAACTTAGAAGAGGAGATAATTGGGCAGGTCCAGGGGCATGGGGCAATTAGGTGCACAAACAATTGACAGAGGAAATTGTGTAGGGCAGAGGATATGGAATAGGGAAGGAGGAGTGGCGGATCTGAAGAGGGAGTGCATTCCAGAGTTTTGGAAAGCAATACAAAAAGGCATTTCCTTCCATTGTGCCCCAGTCTCTTCAACCAAAATTCTTACTGTCTGAGAAATACTGAAATGGAGAAAACAAGCCCAAAGTATTCTTCAGTGAACACAACCAACATTTTTTTTTGCCAGCGGTAACAAACTGGTGCTGAAAATGGAAAATAAAGTTAGAATGGATTTTTGAACCAGTTTTTTCAGTAATTTCCTACAAGAAGAACAGAATGGATAACTACTTACTATATGTTTACTTTTTATTTCTAGATAATTCCTGAAGATCACCTACAGTCAAAATGTAGATTTAATGTTACTTTCTATTTTCAGTTTGCATTTAATTAAATATTTTTCTTCTGCCTTTTTTTTTTTTGCACAGCCCACAGCTTAATGCACACACTGTGGCTATTTTTTTGTAATGTAGTGGTACTTTTTATTAAATGGAAAGTTCCCTCAACCTATTTTCTGTATGCCCGTGTAGCTTGTAGGCAGGAACAATGATCCCCTCTCTTGCATCCCCCTAATCTAAATATAAGTAGGCATTAAGCCATGACGGAGGTGTGCTCTAATGCTGGATTGATGCATGGAGGGGGGCGCCCAGGCTCAGGGCGAGGGCTGGCACCGCCCCCAGCCATCAATCGCGTGAGCACCCGACAGGTGGCTAATCGCTATGCTATGGACATGGGCCCGGACGACAGTCACCAGGAGCCCATTTGCCTCTGTACCACTACATAACAGGGGAGTCAGGCACATCTCTGCACTGTAGCACTGCACTTAGAAATCCTTTGACAGAGCGGCGTGCGATGCTGATCGCTTCAACCCACACTATGTACCTGTACTAATAGGGAGTAGGCTCGCAGGCTCGTGCAGCACTTGTCCCGATGTGCCAGACTGTTTCTCCGGTAGCACTGGTTTGATCTCTCCGGTAACCACCTCCGTCGCCGCGCTGTGCGCCCTCAGAAATTTGCATCTAGGCTCCCTCACTTCCCGTTCCCTCTCTCAGGCTCCTCCGACGATGCACCGCTTGCCTGCATGGAGTCTCACTCTGGGGCTCTGTAGCCTATCCGTCCTGTACGCGCCTGCTTCTCCCCCCTTCCATCTCCTTCACATCGTCGCACTCTTCGGCTGCCACGCTTGCCTCCTTCACCCACTCCTCCATCGCCGCCCCTCCTGCCAAACAAAAGCAGACCAGCCTGTGTGGTACTGCCTCTCACCCTTCCCAGCTACACAGTCCTGCACAGTGTGCCACGAGTTCTCGTCCCCCCATGTGTCTTTCCTGCCTTGGACTGCTAGTGGCACTCCCGGACCGCCGCTCTTCCTCTCCCTTCCCCGCAGGACCCAGTGCTGCTAGGCTGGGGGTCTGGCTGGTCACGGTACTGCCGAAGTGGGCACGGCATATATGCTGCGTTAATACCCACTTCGGCTGCCGTCTCGTGACCGCCCTAGCCCTATCGGCTTGCTCCCTCAGAGGTGCACAGTACATGCCATGTTACAAATGAGGTTGCTTCACTCTGTTTTGCCCTGGTGTGAAACCCGGTTTGTCTCCATTGAAAAGGTCATGACCCCACTCATGCAAGGCATCATGGGAGTTGATCCATGCCTGCACAAGTCAGAAGTTATACTCTCATTCAGATCTGTTACATGTCTTGTGAAGTCCATGTATTCTCCAAAAGCATTTTCTTCTAACTCTGATACACTTTAAACCACTGAAAACAGCAGGGCACTTAGTATACCTTGAAACGTTTCATGGCCAACATAAGACAAGAACACAGGAACTGCAGAGGTCAGCAACAGCACTGACTAATACCATATGACTACTGCAGGCTTTATCACCAAAACATCACCAAATTCCAGGATGCCTTAAATGAGTCAGGTCATGATCTTTGCAATGGTACATGGGTATACAGCTACAAAGGTATACAGAAAATAAGTTGAGGGGACTTTCTCTTTAAAGCAATAATTCTCACCCTGGAAGTCTATACCTCTAGATTATTGACCTTGACAACAGGTATGTTTTCAGAACAAAAGGTGATTTGGGATGTAGGCAAATGGAGCAGCCACTACATACTCATCTTGCTGCTGGACAACTGCATTATGACTTGTTTTACTGATAGAATAGTAGACAAGGACAGCACAGCTTATACAGTTGATCCTAGATTGTACAGTGATTCCAATGGCTTAAACCGAGGTCCCATCTGCCTGGATTGGTGGTAGTTCAGGTGGATGTTAAAGATCCCATGGCACTTATCGAAAAAGAGTACGGGAATTTCCCCAGTGTCCTGGCCAAATTTCCCTCATTCACTAAAAATACCACCAACAGCTTAATCTGGTACAAGGTCAGTTGGCATTCATCTGTATCCCCCTTCCCGAGGTTGTGCCTGAAAATAGGCAGGATGTGTCTAGTGCACTTACCCGGTCAACAAAAACTAAATAAATACATTTTACTCCCACACCCTTGTTCTTCCAGTTCTGTTTATTCACTTCTGATCAGGCTGGGGATATACCCCATTTTCAATCCAGTCCACGAGGGACCCCCACCCGACATCCCTCCATCCACCCAATCAGGGAGGGCTGTGACTTTATAACAGGAAAGAAAGTGCAATCACTCTGGACCAGTCCAGTTACAAACTTTTATTCAACAGACACAGCAAATTCACGGTGCTTTGAGGGATAACCCTCTTCATCAGGGAGGTGGAGTCCAAGTAAAAAGGCCACCCATATATACACCCAATTAATTCAAAAAGATCAAATAAACCAATCGTGTGTTCCCAAAGTTATTACATCATAAGTCATGTGACCATTTAAACACCATACAAACTGAACTTCGAATTAAAATGCATCAACTTAGTTATTGCAATTCAGATTTGAAGTTATATATCAATCTAGTGTCTAAAAGTGATTAAAATGTATACATTCAACTTTATTTCTTATACATTTAACTTCGTTGTCTTACCTCCGATTCAAAAAAATTAACTCATGAATAAGTGACTCATAACGTCATGGGCAAAAACAAATAATGCAGACAAAATCAAATAGATAAGCATTCAAGATACCCATCATCACATATTTAAAATTAATATAAGAGGCAGGTTGTGTGTTAATGCATACTCCCCCCTGATGTTATGAGTCACTTATTCATGAGTTAATTTTTTTTAAGAATTAAAATCAGGAGATTGCTTTATTTTAGGTAATCCACATGAGAAGTACTAGTGGCCTGATCGCATAAATAGACAGGTACAAATGTAACCTATTGGCATACTTGCTATCAAGGCTTTTTTAAGAAATCCCGAACTAGGGCTTATGCATTTGTAGCTCATGAATAAAAACAAACATTAATAAGAAAATAAGCACACAGAAGTAAATAAAATATGATTAAAATTAAATAATAAGTTACTTTGAATCAGGTGTAAGACAACAAAGTTAAATGTATAAGAAACAAAGTTGAATTTGTACGTTTTAATCACTTTGGGACACTAGATTGGTAAAACACAAAGAACCTTAGTGCGCAAGCAATGAGGTAAGGGTTACCCCAAAGGGCACTGGCCAGGAAGCCAAGTTTCAAAGAAATACAAAATCCCACATACCCCCATAATGCAAAGCATCATGGGCTGAATATGCAAATCACCACAAAATATTATGCTGGTTCAACTTTAAGCAGAAATGCATGGTGACAAAAGACCTCTCACAGTCTGCAAAGGGTGCCAACAGATTGGCATATAACTTCAAATTTGAGATGCAATAATGAAGTTGATGCATTTACTACAAAGTCAAATTTGTATATTGTTTAAATGGTCACATGACTTATGATGTAAACGGTTTGGGAACACACGATTGGTTTATTAGATCTTTTTGAATTAAATGATGTATATATAAGAGTGACCTTTTTACTTGGACTCCATCCCCCGATGAAGAGGGTTCTCTCTCAAAACGTCGGGGAATTTGCTATGTCTGTTGAATGAAAGTTTGTAACTGGACTGGTCCCGAGTGATCACACTTGCTTTCCTGTTATCCTGTATTTGCCTTAGTTGGTGCAGATTTCCGGGAAGTACTGTTTGCACGTTAGTCATGTATACAGGACTGTGACTTTCCCTGCAGGGGGCTAGGGGAGGTACAGAGATCAAACTTTGGTCCCTGATGAGCGTGGCAGAGCATCATTCAGCTGGAAAGGCTCCCTCCCCACAAGAATCGGCTTCACTGTGCACAGCCAAGATGGTTTCCTTTGTGTGGTTGCCACCAAAGACGCGGATATACAGTAACATCAGTGCTCAGGTGTGCGTGCTCCCACACACTTCCCACAGACATCCACTGCTGCCTCATCCCTGAAGTGTGGTCCTGTCCTGCCCCCCGCAGTGTCAGCATATGAGCCTAGGTCCTTAGGATGGGACTTGAACCATCTATTCATCTGACCCTGTAGTGAGAGTGCTTACCAACTGAGTCACAGTGACCTCTTTTCCACCTTACAAGTCTGACCTAAGCAAACCAGATTTACTACAAACATGGAATCCGGGAACTCAATTATTTAAATGCACGTATCAGTAATTAATAGCTTTCCAAGGTTTATTAGTCATTGCAGAATGAGAGAAATTTTGTGTTGTGATAAGCTGCTTCCTTATTTTTAAGAATATCCATCCCATGCAGTGGTTAAACTGGAAATAGTTATGAAGTGGAACTCCAGTCCCCACATTTGTTGGACATGGAACTGACATACCTAGGAGGTGGAACTCTCTAACAGTACTCAATTGAGAAAGCTGTCAGAGGAGGTGGAACCGAGTTCCTGAGAGATCTGCCTGATCCCATGGTGTTCCTTGCCACCATTTACAGCCTCAGAAAAGTGTGTGTGCGCTTGTCTGTGTTGCATTCCTAAGCCAGACATCAAACTCTATAAAACTGCCAACTTCAACCCCCCTCAAGAATACCCACAGCTTTGCATGCTAAAATCATGCAGGCAGACTGCTGACCTGCAGTTCATGAGCGGGTTGCTTATCTAAGCAATGGTATGTATCAAGAGCTTGTTTTCCAGCATAGTTCAGGGGTAAGCTGTAAAACTACTGCTGGTCCCAACCCCCCACAGACACACACACACTAAAGTACTGTCACAGCACAATTTCTTTCTACAGGTGCTGATGCAGTGGTCTAGTAGACTGTATTCAACCTCTATACTGGGGGGCAAGGGGGCAGATTATTTTTCCACGACCAGGATCATAGATAGGGCCAGCAGAGATACAAGTGTTATCTGACTAGATGTGAGAGGCCTCTTTTACTAAGTGATTGCCTCTGCTGGCCTAGGAAAAAGAGGGGTCCTGCAGGAAGGGCCCCTCCATGTCACACCTCTTATCACTGCCAGTGGTTTTGCGCTGTGTAGGCAGTGCAGAGCACATTCCAAACAATGTCATGCACTGCTGCCTAGGGAGCACCTTTCCCCAAGTGATTGAGGGCTCCATGGGAGCCGCTGTGAAAACCGGGATGGAGAGATATGCAGAGATGACTGCAGGAACGAAGGTAGATCAAGGAACAGATACTAGAAAAGGGGAAAAGAACAATTAATTACATAACAATATCTTGATGGACTGCACCCTTTCTTAAAAAAAGACAAAACCAAACATTTATGTGAAGAGGTAAACTCAGGTTTACCAAGTTTGTTCGCATTACTGAAATCATAAAAGAAGCAAGAAGAGTAAAGGGGCTATGAGAACACTGTTGCAGTCTTCCAACTACAAACAATGGGCACAACAAGAAAGGATATAGATGAATCTGCAGAGCAAAATTCAAGCAAAACTGGCAGCAACTCCTGTGGCAAAATGCAACACAGTTTTTGTATTTTTTATTTGTATTTACTGATTTTATGATGTAACAGTCAAGACTGTAATACATACAAATACAGACACGGAGATATGCAGGTCTCCACATTGGATGTACAGGACAATTATAATAGCGGGATATCCAATCGGGTATAAGTTCAATAAGTCCATACAGTGCAAGGCTCTGCCAGTAATTTTATTACTATATCGGAGTAAAGTTCGGTTTGAGTATGATATAGATTGTTGATGCTCTCACCATCTGAAAATAAGACAGTTCAGAAAACGCCAGCATAACAAACCCCTCACAGAATGGCTGACTGGCGATTCAGTTATGAAAAGGCAATTAAACGATGCCCTGGTCTCAGTTAAGCTATACATTCTGTCCCACCTCTCTGGGTAAGGCAAGGCAACCTACCGTGTGGGAAGTCAGGGTATTATTACAGACTATGGCTCAACTTCGCTTACCGAGTGGCGTACATAGACGCCATCTATTAATAACTTCCGCAAATCTAGCTCCGGATAAGATGAACATTTGTAGAACTGTACTTGGAGCAGTATATAACATTAGTAGTCAATAGTTTGCTTCTTTTTTAACACAACCTCTGACATTCCTGTTTGTTTTTTTCTGCAGCCCAAGTTCTGGTATTAAACTTTTAAAATGATGGCTTGCTGCTTGTCTGCCACCTGAAGGTGTCCAGGTGGCAGTGCATGTGAGCCATACAAGAGGGGAGGATCCCACACACAGGGCACTGGGGACTTCTCCACAGAGGTGGAGCTCATACATCACACCCACTGCATGGGACAGGGTGAAAATTGGTATTAACCCCCCCCCCCCCAAACCACAGGAGGAAGACCAACTCCTCGCAGGCCCCACCTCCGCAATCGGGTACCCCCCCTAGTCCCATGGCAGAGGATTGAGGAAGGTAAGTCCTGGCTAAGCTAGGTGATGGGGCTGGAGGAGTCTGTCAGAATGGGGCGGCCAGGGGCCGATTAGGTGGATACAATGTATAGGGAAAAAAATGGTCTGAGACTGCTATGCATTTAAAATGTATATTCCCACCTCTTTACTGCAGCACACCAATGATGAGAAATGGATAGCAATTAAGGGAAGGGAAAGGGGGATATTACTGCATAGGATGAAGAGTGACAAATCTCATTAAATCTGGCCATTTCCTGTCATTATGACAGCTGTCAAAAAAGATTTGCAGTTGCAACTATTACATGCCCAGGATTAGTAACTCAGACTCTAACATGAGAAGCAAGGTCTGTGACCAACTCATTCAGTTTACAGCAGCCATTTTAAATAAAGGATAAGCACATAACATCATTGTTATTTATTTCAAGACATAGTGAGCTGATAATGGCTTGTTTCCAGATATGTCTTTGGGGAAGACGTAAAGGAGGGCAATAAGGCAACAATTACATTGTAGGAAAAAAAACAAGTATCATATACAAGCATCATATGAAAAATTCTAAAAGACAATATATGAAGAAAAAAGTAAGGCAGAGAATATAATCCAATGGATAGCAAGAAAAAAAGAATTCAAAGCACAAGTACAATTTATACAGAGGGTGAGGCAGGGAATGCTAATTCAGTGGGAGTCATGGAAATATTTAAAGTGCAGAGGTAATGGGGGAATTAACAGTGTGCGCGAGGGAGGGGAGTGTGGATTAGGAGGAGAGGGACAGTGGGGGAGCAGAAAGTAGTAGGTAGTGTAACAGAGAAAGGTATTTGAATCAACTGCAGGTGTGAGAGGTGAAATCATAGAGAAGAGAGACTGCTGGAAAGTAGCAGAGCGGATAAATAGAAGGAGGGAATTCCAGAGTTTGGGGAAACGGTAGGAGAAAGCAGCCTGCCCAGCTAAGGAGTTCCTGGAGGGAAAGCAAGGGAGAGATAGCCAGAGCTATGAAGGTTTTAGGAAGAAGGAGGAGGGGGAGGAGACAGGCGAGAGGCAAGGTATGGAGGGAGAGAGCCAAGCCAGTATTTGGAGATAAAGGAGGCACAATGAGCAAGGTGACTGGCTTCAAGGAAGAGGATGGAGAGGGAAGAATATAGGGAGAAATGGTGGGTACAGGACAGACAGTCCAGAGCAAAGTGACAGAAGGGGTGAAAGAGGGAATCCAGTCTGGCTAGGGTGGTCTTAGCAGCAACACTATAAACAATGTCACCAAAGTCAAAGATGGGGAGAATCATTTTCAGGAGAATTGCACAGTGAGCAGGAGGAGGAATGCAACCTCTATTCATATATAATGCTCCTAGTTTAGGGAGAAGTTTATTGTGCATGGCATCCACATATCCTGAAAAGTCAAGGTGCCGGTCGAGCCAGACCCCAAGGTACTTACATGAAGGAACATCATTGATTGTGGCCCCAACTAAGGTGTGGAAGCCTAGTGAGCTTCTAGCTAGTGCCAAAGGTCACTGAAATCATTTTTCTGGCATTGAGGGATAACCGACTTGAGCAGAACCAGTGCTGAACATTGTTGGAAGTCCAGCTGAAGCCTGGCCATCAGATCAGAGAGGGAGGGAGGAACCAGAGGCAAATAGGTTGGTATCATCCACGTACATGTGGATGGACAAAGAGGAGCAGGCAGCGGGGAGGTCGTTCAGGAAGACCAAAAAGAGTATTGGGCCAAGGACAGAGCCTTGTGGGATACCAGTGCTGATAGGGAGTGAAGGGGATAAGGAATTGCCAATTCTAACATATTGGGACCTACCCTCAAGGTAGGAGCTGAACCAACTGGTTGAGGAGTCGGAGAGGCCCGCTGCCTTAAGCCTGTTGAAAAGAATGGTGTGTACTACAGAGAAGGATCTGGCCAAGTCGACAAAGATGGCAGAGGTGAGAAGGCCCAGATCCATGCCTGAGAGAACGAAGTCAGTAAGCCAGAGGATGGAGGAGGAGGTGGAGTGGAATTTATGGAAGCCAGACTGGAAAGGGGTGAAAGAAAACAAGAAGAGTCTAGGAAGGAGGAGAGCTGGGACAGCACAAGGCGCTCTTGCAGTTTGGCTAGAGTGGGGAGCAGGATGAGAGGGCAGTAGTTGCCAACTGAGGAGGAGTCACCTCCTTTGGGAAGGAGTATGACAGTTGCATGTTTCCAGAGTTGAGGATGGAGGCAAGAATGAAAGAGAGGTTCAGAAGGGAGGAGATAGGTAGAGAAATGGCAGGAGCGGAGAGATGAAGGAGTTTAGGGTCGATCCTTGAGAGCGTTAAGAGCCATGAGAGACTTGAGGGAGGCAGCAGGAGGAAAGGAGGAGGAGAGAGGTGGTAGGGGAAGGATGGGGAGACACAGGAGGTAAAGAATGAGTTGAACTCTGAAGCAGCAGAGAAGGAGTTGGAAATGTGGCTGACAGCCACCTTGAGGACTGGGGGGAGGACTGGGTTAGGAGGGAAGAAGATAGAGGGGTGGTTAATGTTGTTCTAGAAGGTGGTGGCAAAGCACTCGGCCTCAGCAAGCCTAGTGGCTCTGGTACAGGCATTTTGAAAGGTTTGGTACCTGGTTAAGTCTGTAGGGGGGACCTTCCAGGTAAGGTCACATGCATGTAGGCAAGCCAGTAGTTCGGTCAAGATCCAAGGGAGGCAGGAACCACGAACCCTGGTTCACCTGAGAGGGGCATGCAAATCCCAGACAGACATGAGGACTGATATTTCGACTCATTTATGCTACTAAAGTGAAAGACTAAAAACTATGTTCTGTACAACAGTAATGTTCAGAGTTAATATTTTCTAGTTCTTTTTAACTTTCTCCTGTTATTGGTCTACTAAATACTTCAAAATAGACAACACTTATTTCACTGACTAACAGTATCCAATTACTTCTTCACAGAAAGGGTGGTAGATACCCGAGCAGCCTTCCAGCAGTGGTGGTGCGGAAAAAACAGTGAGATTCAAGAATGCCTGGGACAGGCACAATGGAGTGTAGGGATGGGGGAGAGAGACGTGCTATAGATCAAGTAGGGTTGCAGCCAAAAAAAAGTAGCGTGGTTTAAGACTGAGTTGCAAATCTGGAGACCTGGGGTTGAATCCCACAGCCCCCACTTGCATACTGTGTGACCCTGAACAAGTCACTTAACTTCCCTATGCTCCCAGGTTGCACCTGTAAACAAGTTTTCAGCTTCAATCAAAGTATTTATTTTGCCAGGCTGAACATCATTGAGATAAGCACATTTACAAGATGGACCTGGGGCAAAACAATTGCCAACAAGGTTAAGACATAACAGGTTGAGTGAACGTACATAACAATTACATAGTAATGATATCAACATAACAACATATAACCATCGCATGTGACAAGATACTTGCACCAGAACATAGCAATAGGTTCAACAGGAGGTAGTGCCATTCAAATACAATTGCATGGCTACAGACATATGGACATAAGGTAATGAGTTAAAGTTTGTACAGTAAACATCATTGGAAGAGTCATAGTGAGCAGGAGTGGCAGTTCCTCTAGCGTCAAAGTGCTAAGAAGATTGAGATGTAAGAGTCCTTCGATGAGTACTGTAGGCATGGCCTGGCAAGTGGAAGGGGAAGGGGTATAGGGAGTGGGGAGGGAAGGTCAGATGAGATAGGAGAAGATTGCACATGAGTGTGTCTCTCCTGATTAAACAACTGGAGAAGAAAAAAAAGGGGGGGCAGATTGGGTAGGCCTGGCAACCCTTGTCTGCCATTACATTCTATGTTCCTGTGCATCTAACTAACCTTACAGTTGCTAGTAGTGTAAAGTCATAAACAAAGGCACTATGAAGTCAGTTGGGGCCAATGAAATGTTTTTTATGCACAATTCTTAGAACACCAAAATGAAGAGCAGAAGGCCAATGTCCTAAACAATTACTTCTGCTCAGTGTTCACGGTGGGGAATGATAGACTTCTACCTTTAAGCGAGTCAAGGCAGTGACACGGGGGGGGGGGGTAAGAAATGAGGAGGGTAATTATCACGGCTGAATGGGTAGGGTAAGGGTTAACTGCCCTTAGGGTGGACTAGGCCCTGGATGGATGGCATGCATCTGTGGGTACTTAGGGAACTTGCTTTAGAGCTGGTAGGGTCCTAGTTTCAGCTATTTAATGACAACTTGGAGACAGGGATGGTGCCAGGAGATTGGAGTACTGTGGATGTAGTCCCATTCCACAATGGGGGGAGAAGGACCCAGGCAACAACAGACCAGTAAGCCTGATCTCTATCATGGGCAAACTCATGGAGACCACTGTGATGGAAAGCTTAGTGGCATACTAGGAGGACAACAGGCTGCATGACAGCAAGCGGCACAGGTTTGTGTCAGGAAGATCATGTTAGAGCAACCTGTGTCTTCCGACTGGGTCACTAAGGCTGTGGACAGAGGTCATGTGGTAGATTTGCTCTACTCTTGACTTGAGAAAAGCCATTGATTTCGTGCTGCACAGAAGGCTCCTAAAAAAGCTGGGGGACTACAGGGTAGTGAAGGCATTATTCAAGTAGGTAGGAAACTGGTTATGGGAAAGGCAGAGGGTGGTGGTTAATGAGGTCAAATCTGGGGATGGGGAGTCATGAGTAGAGTGCCACAAGGAGCAGGCTTGGGATCTGTTCCATTTAACATGTTCATTAGTAACATTGGAGAAGGTATCAAAGGGAAGATGCGTCTCTTTGTGGATGACAAAGCTCTGCGGAGGGATGGACAGTGAGGAAGGGGAAGGGAGCTTCAAAGGGATCTAGTAAGGCTTGAGAGGTTTTCAAAGGTTTGGCAGTTGAGATTGAACAAGAAGAAGAGCAAGGTGATGCACCTAGGGAAAAAGAACCCACGCACAGGGTACTAGATGGGAGGGTCTAAGCTGGCCACTTCAGCAAAGGAGGGATTTGAGAGTTCAGATCAGTGACCTCACTCAAGCACACCAGCCAGAGCACTAAGACCTCTACCAAGGTGTCCAGGATGCTGGAGTGTATAGCGAAGCTTTTTGACAGTGAGGGTATATAGGGAAGGGTTTTGACAATGGGGGGGGGAGATGATACTGCCCCCATAAAGATCATTGGTGAGGCCTCACCAAGAGTACTGTGTCCAGCTGTGGAGTCTTCACCTAAGAAAGGATGTTTAAAGGCCCTGAACACGTATTCATTGGAGGTGAGACAGGAAAGGGGGGATATTATACAAGACTTATAAGTTATTAAAGGCTATAAATAAGGTAAATTGTGTGGACCTGTTACTTAGAAATAAAAATACAGTCATGGGAGGCATGATTCGAGACTGATGGAAGGTAAATTCAAGAAGTATGAGAGGAAGTTTATCTTCAGAGAAAGAGTGGTGGAGCTGTGGATGCACTACCAGCAGAGGATGTGAGAGCAGGGACTATTAATGGGTTCAAACATGAGTGGAACAAGGCCAGGGGACTCATCATCCCACTGGAGGGAAATAGTAAGAGGGAGGCAGTGGAAGGGGGAGAGGGCAGGGGAGAATAACCTACTGCGGCTCTAGGCTGGGGAGGTGTAAGGTAGTAACAATGAGGGGCAAACTTGATGGGCCACTGTTCTTCTGCCATCAAATGTTTCTAAAATGTGGTACAAACCATGGAAAGCAAGACTGAATGTTAAAAATGTATTCTCTTGTGATCTGTAATAGCTGAAACATTCAGTTCATGAAAAGTACAAGCCGGAGTGCAGAGCTGCTCCTTAATCTGCCGTCTGTGTACCAATAGAATCAAGTGCATTGAACATCCAAATGTCATTGTCTGCACAAAATATATTTCTTCAGTGGACCCGACCAACTACCAAACCAACTGTCACTGCTGCCCTTGTCAAATGTGCTGTGGCAATATTTTGTTAAACAGGGAGAGGAGAACATCCAGGGTAGATACATACAGATTTAACCTAACCACCGGAGACTTGAGCCCCGTTTACACTGCCAACTTTGCAGTGCATCAGCTCATGTGCACGGGTTGATGCTCTGCAAAGTTGGCAGCGTAAACACTGCCAGGAGCGCCTTAAGTGCTTGTCAGATCATTTTTTTGATCCGACTCGGATGTGGGATCAGTAGCGGAGTGAGCGCATTAAATGGCAGTGTGAACGCTTTGCTCTGCTGGCTCCACTACAAAAGCTGTTTTTTCTTCAGTCTTCGGTGCATTCTCAGCCCCTCCTCAGAGCGACCTGTAGTGCTGTGAGGGCAGGCTGTGTAAACCAAAAGCAGCTGGCGAATTGGGAAGGGAGCAGCACACATTTCACAGCGCTACCGCCATGTAAACACGTCTTTAGAATTTCTGCAACATTTTAAAACTTTTCCTTCTGTGTCGTTTTCATTCAATTATTTATTCAGGAAACAATTGGAAAACCACTGAGTCAGGCTCGTTAACATCAGCATCCAGGAATGGGTTTTGTTGAAAATAAACTATTCCTCAGACATTCGGTCTGTCCCTTTAAAACCTGTGTCTGTCATTTCAATCCCAGTACCTTCAATTGACCAAGTCCCTCTCCACACTACACCTGAAAAATCTGTAACATTTTGAAAATGTTACAGACTGAACACGTTACAGTGTGTCCACACAATATGTGATGTTTTCAAAATGTTACTGCTTGTCCACATTGCAAATGGATCTGTAACTGTTGCCAACCTGTGTAGAGCTGGGCACATTCCCTGATGCAGTACTCTGCAGAGCACCATTCCCATCCCCAGTATATCCTCCCCAGCACAATGTCACTACTGAGTTCCACGCATGTGAATGCCACAGTGCTATGCTGAGGTTATGGGTGCAGCTGCTGCAGTGAAACTCCTTGGCAGCAGAACTTCCAGCACTTCAGTTCTGTGGGCTGCTATGGTCACTGCTCCTCTGCTTCAGACACCACTAAATGCTGCCATGGGACATCTTGCAGATAAGTTATTATTTGTAAGTGCAGGCAATAAACAGTCTGGTGCCCTTATGTGGTGTGGGGCACATCTGCACCTTTTTGCTGCAGCTCCTCTGCCACAAGCTCTGCCAATAGTCACGATCCGCATTGCTCTGCACTTCTATGAGCTTGTGACAGATAAGCAGCAGTACAAAGTGCAGAATTGCCCCACACCACATAAGGGCACCTGACTGTATTGCCTACACGTACAGATATAGACTTATCTGCAAGACGTCCCGTGGCAGCATTGGGTCCATGACTATTCGTTTCCCGACTACCGACTGATGACAATCCACTCTGGTGCTAACTCAGTGCAGTACATTACGCACTGGTCAATATGCTTCTGCAGAAATTGTGGTGCAGAGAGATAAGAAACCTACTGAGCTGGGCTTCCAGGAGTTCACCATGCTAGCTGTACATCCAGTTCCCGTTTCTCCCTCGCTGGCTCCTGCCTACTCTTTCTCTGCCCCCAACCCACCCTGTCCTTGGTCACAGCTGCTGCAAACCCTGCCTGCCCCCTTCCTTCCAACTGCGTCATCCTTGCCAGACTGTGGTTGCTGGACACGGGCATGTATGCTCAGCATGTCTTTCCTTGTAAAATCGAGTACAGTTGCCTACCGGAGTGAGAGCTGTAACACAGAGGTGAGGATTGTACATGTGTAGTTAGTTTTGTAATGTCCCCAACATATTCCGTTTTACCTTTTACCCAAACTCAGCAGCTGTGACACAGTATCGAACCGAAACTGTAAGGAACATATTCACAGTGGCGGGTCGACAGGGAGTGGATAGTCATGGCACTTCTTCCGTGGGGTTTTTGGAGAGCGTCATTCTGTTGTTTTTATATATGTTATGAGCACCACCACCAGTGAAGACAGACTGGCATACAGAGACAAACGAAGGGCATAACAGCCTGGGAGAGCGAGAGGTGTTAGGAAGCAGCAGGTGGTTGTCAGTCCTGTGTGGCACAGTTGTTACTGTGTGTGTGTGTGTGTGTGTGTGTGTGTGTGTGTGTGTGTGTGTGTATATATATATATATATTTGTAATTGGGGTTGCAGCAGTAACTGTTAAGGGATGAATTCATGGGGGCGGGTTGATCGGGAGCGGATTGTCTGAGGTGTGTAATGATGTGGGAGTGAATTGTCGGGAGCGTATTGACGTGCTCCCTTCTGTATTTGCCTTCCAGGCTGGGAGCTGGCATCATGGAGCCGCTGCAAAGTATTACAGTATACTGGCAGACTGGAGAGGACTGAAGACTACACGGTTGTGCATTTACATGGAGCTCTGCAATGTTACAGTACTAAAAACATTACAGAAACCGTTGTTGAAACCACCTACTAACAGGTTTCAACAATGGTTTCTAAAACTCCTTCTGTAACGTTACCAGTGTAAACGCTAACCGTTACAGTACCGTTATAGGCACTCTGTAATGTTACAGAGGGTGTTTTCAGGTGTAGTGCGGACAGAGCCTTACTTCCTCCCTTCCTGCTTCCTTCCACAACAGTTTGAGCTCAAGCTGAAATCAAGAAGGGAGGTAAGGTGAAAATCAGTACAAGACAACCCAGTCAAACAGGATTCGAGTTTTAACCCAAGTCTGCACCTTGGTAGTCCAATTAATACAATCAAACAAAAATAAAATGTCATCACCTGAGACAGACCAGGCATCTTGCCCTATATCACTGCCAACAGCCACTGTTTTCCCAGTATTTGTAGACAGAGTTCTGCACACAGAGAGCTTTACATGCTTTTCCATTTGTTTATATAAACAACTGACAGACCTCAGTAAATATCCTGCCCATCATTAATCTCTGTTTGCCTTCCAAAGTCTGCAGCACTGCCTCCTTGCTCATTACACAGTCGGCTGAACCACAAACAAGTTATTCCTGACTGGGGGAAGGGGAGGTTAATGGCAGTAGGATCTTGATAGTCACTGGAAAGTGGGAGCTGATGCAAAAATAATGATGCAAAAAAAACTAATATTGAATAAAGCAAGTTTTTACCTGCACTGCACTGACTACATAAAATAAAATATCCCGATAACAGTATACAAGTGATGATATGATAGCAGATTCCCCATACAAGGCAATAATCTGGTTGTTAAGTACACGGCTACATGCCAACGAGTTTTTGCCAAGGATAGTGAATCCACAATCATATTATTTCTATTATGCTACATGTTTTAAAAAATACTTTTTTGGTTTTCTGTAACCCCTCCCTATCAGCAGCACTGTTTTTTAGCTGTAACCAGGTTTAATGAATTTAACTCACATGCACTCAGCCCAGCAGTCTAAAACCTTCCCTTCACTTACTCCCATACCCATCAAAATAGTTTTTACAAGCTATTGCCTTCAGTGCCTATAGAAATGGGCAACCCCCCTCACGAATTTGCACCATGGACCCCCTCCCCCACACACAGATGCATAATTTTGCTGAATTCAGCCACCCACCCTCATAACCAGCAACCTGCCAAATAACTTCTCTATATGCTCCATACCCTTAATAATCTGAAAAAAATGTTTTGATTTTAAGCGTAACGTTCACACTGCTGGAATCTGTTCACACTTAAAGAAACCAGAAGTCATTCTCTGGTTTCTTTGAAATGCGAGCAGAGGCCAGCAACATGAACAACATGCTTAAAATGAAGGTGCGGTCTGCTTGTTCTCATGGCACTTCTAGGGCAAATAGGTTGGCCTTTAAGGTTTACAAACAGAGTCAGGAAGAAGGAGACAGAGAGATTTACCAGGTTAAACAAAGAGAAGCAGGGACGGCAGTTAGGATGGCAAAAGCGTAGACAGAAGAAAGGATAGTATAGTTCATAAAAAACAGAAACAAAACTTTCTTTAGATATAAGAGATAGGAAGAAAACTGGAGGGAGTATTGCCAGACTGAAAACTAAGGGAAGGGGATGCATGGAGGATGATGGAATCAAGGCAAAAGTACTGTACAATTATTTCTGTTCAGTATTCACTATGGAGGGAGTAGGAAACGGCCCATCATTAAAGGTAAAGGACTCTAAGGGAAGGGAGGTGGATACAAGTACTTTCTCAGTGGAAAGAATCCACCGGAACTCGCAACAGTTAAGGCTGATAAGGCAATGGGACCGGAAGGAGTACACCCTAGGGTGCTGAAAGAGCTGAGGGAGGTGTTGGTGGCACCACTAGCAGCTTTGTTCAGTCTATTATTGGATACAGGGGAGGTGCCAGAGGACTGGAGGAAGGCTGATGTGGTCTCACTACACAAGAGCAGTATCAAGGAAGAGGCAGGTAACTACAGGCCAGTTAGCCTGACCTCTGTGGTATGCAAATTACTGGAAAAACTGTTAAACGAAAGGATAGTGGACCACCCGATGACAGACAGCCTTCAAGACCTGAGACAGCATGGTTTTACTGAGGAAAAGTCATGCCAAACCAACCTCAAAGTTTTTTTAACTGTGTTACCAGGGAAGTGAACCAGGGAGGAGCTGTGGACATAGCATATCTTGATTTTATTAAAGCTTTCGATATGGTTCCCCATAGAAGGCTGTTAAACTGGGGAGCCTGGCTGTGGGGCACAAGACACTGAGATGGGTAGGAAACTGGCTGGGCAAAAGAACTCAGAAGGTGATGGTAAATGGCATAGGTTCGGCAGAGCAGAGAGTGACAAGTGGAGTTCCCCAGGGATCAGAGTTGGGCCCAGTCCTCTTCAATGTCTTCATCAGTGACATTGTGGAAGGACTGGAAGGGGTTTGCCTGTTTGCAGATGACACAAACAGAATGGACACACCAGATGGGGTAGATAAAATGAAAAGGAACCTACAAAGGTTGGAAGACTGGTCTAAGGAGTGGCAGCTGGGGTTTAATGCTAAAAACTGCAAGATCATGCATTTGGGTAACAACAACCCCGGGGCAGTTTACAACCTTGGGAGAGAGGAAATTTCTAGTTCCAGACTGGAGTTGGATCTGGGAGTCATCATCTCAGATGACCTGAAGGCGGCCAACCAATGTGACAAGGCAGCAGCAAAAGCTAGCAGGATGCTGGGCTGCATAGGTAGGGGAATAACCAGCAGAAGGAGGGGGAGTGATACTTCCACTGTACAGACAATTACTGAGGCCTCACATTGAATACTGTATCCAATTCTGGCGACCCCATCTTCAGAAGGATATAAACAGGGTGGAGGCTGTGCAGAGGAGGGCAACCAAAATGGGGAGTAGCCTACATGTAACCCCCCGGCCAAATCGGGGGCTTACTTGCAGCCCATCAGCTCCTGTTCCTGATCTCCTCAGTGCCTCCAAGAAGTACCTGCATAATTTTTTTTCCTGTCCCAGGGTTTGTCTTAAAACATCTGGAGTGCGTGCATTTTCATTTGCAGCACCAACCCTGTGGAAATCTCTACCTCGTCGGTTAAGAGAATGCCTGACCATCAGTAGTTTTAAATCTATGCTGAAAACGTATTTATTTTCTTTGGCCTTCCCTGATTTGATGATCAAATAATTTATTTTTAAATTTATTATTTTATTGATCCATATTGTATTTATATGGTTATATTCTGTACAGCGCCTTGATTACGAAAGGTGTGGTATATAAATAAAGTTTGCTTTGCTTCCCTGGTTCCTGGCCCAAGTCATATTGTGCACTAGTAGCCCCAAAACAGCCCAAAGGTAAAATTCAGCCCTCCGGGGCTCGTAAAGCACAACTGTGATCCCCCACTCAAAACAGGCACGCCGGTGTGGCGGGGATCACGTAGGTGCCAGCAGCGGTGCCTTTGATCATGCGACCGCTCACTTTGCAGTCAAACTGAGAAGTGTTCCATTGGTCCCAGGATCCCCATCAGCTACAGTTTACAAAAGGAAGGTCCTGTCAAACTAATCTCATAGATTTCTTTGACTGAGTAACCAGAGTGGTGGACCAAGGGGAGCAGTTGACGTTGCCTACCTTGACTTCAGCAAAGCTTTCGACACTGTTCGACATAGAAGACTGATTAATAAGCTGGGTAGGCTCGGGTGGGTCAGAAGTCAGTAAACTGGGTGGCAAACTGGTCGATGGGCAGAAAACAGAGGGTGGTAAACGGTATACAGTCAGAAGAGATGCAAGTCACAAGTGGGGTACCTCAGGGATCAGTCTTGGGGCCAGCCCTCTTCAATATCTTCATCAGTGACATTGCAGATGGACTGGAGGGTAAGATTTGTCTGTTTGCAGATGACACCAAGATCTGCAACAGAGTAGATGCTCCAGATGGGGTGGGTAGAATGAGAAGAGATCTGGATAAACTAGCAAAATGGTCGGAAGAGTGGCAACTGGGGTTTAATGCAAAGAAATGTAAGATCATGCACATAGGGAACAGAAACCCTGAAGCCACCTATAGGCTGAGAGGGGAGTTGCTTGCAGTCACAAGGGAAGAAAGAGACTTGGTCATCGACATCACCGATGACCTGAAATCATCCAAGCAGACCACTAAAACAGTAGGTAAGGCTAGTGGGATGTTAGCAGGGGTATTACAAGTCAGAAGAGGGAGGTAATAATCTCTCTTTACAAGACACTGGTTAGGCCCCATCTGGAGTACTGCGTGCAGTACTGGAGGCCACACCTTCACAAGGACATTAACCAAATTGAGGCAGTCCAGAGAAGGGCAACCAGAATGGTGCAGGGACTGCATCAGAAAACATATGAGGACAGATTAACGGAGCTCAATATGTATACCCTAGAGCAAAGGAGGGCGAGAGAGGTGATATGATCGAAACAATCAAACACCTTAAGGGCATTAACAAGGTGAAAGAGTCTAATATGTTTCAGTACAAGAAAAAGTGCAGGACAAGAGGACACAGCATGGTATAAGAGGGAGGCCGATTAAAGGGTAATGTGAGGAAGTTCTTTTTCACAGAAAGGTTGGTGGATGCATGGAACGGCCTACCTCAGGAAGTGGTGGATATGAATAAAGTGCAGGGCTTCAAACAGGTATGGGATAGGCATAACGGAGCAATACATATGAGTATGAATAGATAGGCCATTGACAGAGCAAAGGCCGATGGCACATTTATAAGGCAGAAAAAGAAATGGGCAGATTGGATGGGCCTTGCGGTCCTTATCTGCTGTCAACTTCTATGTTTCTAAGTTAAGTAGGACCCAGTGACCATGGACAGGGCCCAGAGCATCTGCTACTTTTAATATTTGAGGAGATCCACAAAGTGTTTCAGATCATGGCTCATGAATATTAATGAGCCCAGAGCCCCGATCTATGAAAATTGATAAGGGTCTGTTCTGCCCTCAGGGAAACGTGTTCTCATCAATCGCCGACAAGAAAAAGAAAGTATAAAATAAATAATTGTAACTGCAATGTGTGTTTGGAGAAAATATTCTAAAAGGTGGTAGGTGTTTAAATACAATAAATGCTTTATTCCTGGCTGCAGCAGACAAATGTTGGGACTCAGAAAAAAACAGCCTGCCTGCTGCAAGTCAGGGAGCTAACATATTGGCAGCAGTGATGGGAAAATGGACTGAGCAATCTGTTTAATCTGTGCAACGTCAGCAAGTACACAACCTGGGTTAACGAACTGAGGGGCATTTGGTAAATATTTACTTTATTCTGGCTACACCAGGACTTTATTGGAGACTGTACTGATCTGCTTAAGGGACTATGTTTTTAGCAGCCATTACAAAGCAGCACAGCCAATCGGAAAGCTAGAATAACAAAGCCAGGACTTGTAGGACATTAGCCAAAGCTCATGGGAAAATACCAAGTACTCATGAGGAACTGCAGGGATCCAGTTTCAGACACCAAAACAGCAAACCAACTAAGCATTGAGTGAGGTTCATGCATTATTTTCTTGACTGACAGGCCCTCTAGCCAATCGGAGGCTATGCACCCAAAAGCTTCAGCCAATCAGGAGCCCCAGGAGAGCCCTAACAGAGACTGTGTTTTTCAGAGTCAAGTGGGAACCACTATGGGGGTGGGGGCCCTGACCCCCAGCCATGCATCCAAGCCTGGAGATCCATCTAATCCTCTGCATCCAGGAGGGGGTGTTTACCTTCTTAGCAGTAAAAATTTAAACTTATTTAGTTTCTGTAGTACCTGCTAGCCTGGGGGTTGTCAGAATGTCCCCCAGATGCTAGCCCTCCCTTCCACACTGGGGAAAGATGTGAATCTGCAACCTGATGATATCAAGCCAGCTGTGATAGAGCTGATTGAGCCTCAGTTGTGAGAGGACTGAAGAATTCAGGAACCTTGATTGCGGAGATTCTACCGTAAGGAGCCTGAGTGAGTACTCTTGTACCCCCCCCCCCCCGTGCAAGAAAGAAAGCAATCTTGCTAAATTGGGGCTGCCTATACCCAAGTAATTATGCTATGAGAGACAGTTCTTTGGTTTGCACCTTGCAACTGCTGCACATAACCTTAGCCCAGTGGGGGTGGACCTCCATTGAACTGTTTTCACTGATTGTGACTGTCTCTTTGGTTTGCACCTTGCAACTGCTGCGCATAACCTTAGCCCAGCGCAGGTGGACCTAACTATTTGGTGGACCCAAGTGAGCCTAAAAGCATAGTAATTGTTTGGGGGACCCAAGTGAGCCCAAAGTATCATATAAATGTGCTGATATGCAATTGTCTGTTATGGTCAACAGTGGCGCTGCAAGCCAGATCCATGTGCCATGACAGGACTGAGACCCCAAGTCTAGTGATTTTGACTTTTGTAACCTGGAAATGACAGTTTTCCATTCTGCAACCTGGAGAGGACAATTTTCCACTAAGTAATCTGACCAGGGCGGCCACCCTGGCCCCTGGTTAAAGGTGCTGTCCTTCACTGAATGTACCGACGTGTCCAAAATATGCAAGTACTGAGTGTGCGAAACATAGAAATGTGATGGATGCTCAGAAATAATAAGCGATGTCTCAACCGATGTAACCGGCTGGTTACTTCCCAACTTTGTTCAGTTTACCAACTGCAGGGCAATCCCTGCGCACCCCTTAAGGATCAAAAATTGTTGTTGTTTCTTGGTTTGCTTTCAAGTTCAACACTATTCTGTTCTGTAAATCAAGCCGACCAACATCCAGCTGCACTGTCCACCAAGCCTGCAACAATCTAAGGACTCTAGTAACTGGGTACCCAGGGTAACGTGTATGTGATTGCGGGGTTCCATACAGAGTCTGAGGAACTGGTACTAGGTGGGTGAAAAATGAAATTTGTTCCATCTGATTATTAGGCAGCTAGAGAGCTAGGGCTCTATATATCATATATTGGCACAAAGTGATTGTTTTCAGATTATAACTGCTATCTACCCAACTGGAGGGTTTCACCAGCACCAAATCCAATCAATCTAATCGATTGTAAATATGTAAATCTTAATCATCACTGCATAATCTCCACTCCTTTTGTTTCCCTTCCTAATCCCTATGCCCCCTAAATAAATATTGCTGTTTTTGCGAATGTGTTGTCATGAGCATATTATTACAGAGAGTGTTTAGTTGCAGCAATGTCTGAAATGTGTGGAAATGTCTACTGGGTCATGTGTTGGGGTGGCAAATGGTAATAGTGGGTGGTATGACATCCCAGGGGGTTGTACCAGGTAACAGCTAGCCCACTTAAAAGGTAAACTCTGGGTAGAGGCACTGCACAAATGTACTGTTTAGGAAAGAACCTGTTTTAAAGTAAGTTTGGGAACCCAGGCCCCTCAACCTTGTTTAGGCCAGGCAAGGCAGGGGTAGCAGCCCTTGGAGTAGCGCCACCTAGGGGTTACATACACAACAAACCGTATGGAGACAGGCTGAGGGAGCTAAATTTGTATTTAATGGAGGAAAGGAGAGAGAGGGAGGACATGATTAAAACATATAAATACCTCATGGGAAGAAACAGAGTGCAACTAGACACAATCTTCAAAGAAAAGAGTACTCTAGGACTAGAGGCCACAACATGAAGTTGCAGGAGAGAAACTCGGGAACTTGAGGATATACTTTTTCAAAGAGAAGGTGGTGGACAACTGGAATGGGCTGCCAGCTGAGGTGGTGGGGGTGGAAACGGTTACAGGCTTCAAGAGGGCATGGGACAGACACACAGGGAGCTTGAGAACACAATAAGAGAGGACAGATGGCTAACTAGAGCTACACAGGTGCACGAAATGCACTAAAATGGGTGGGCTGGTGGGCCCTTATCTGCCATGAACTTCTATGTTTCTAAGTTTCTCGAAAAGAGTAGGAGGAAATTCACCAGTGTCCTGCCCAAATTTCCCCCATTCACTACAAAAATACCACCAACAGCTAAATCTGGTTCAAATTCAGTTGATTTCCATCCTTGCCTGCCCCCTCCAAGAACAAGGATGAAAATAGGCAGAACTGCCTAGTCCTCCTTCGCTGGTAAACAAAAACGAAACAAATAAAATTAAAGTTTTCGATTGTTAAAAGGTATGCAATATGGAGGGAGGGTATTTGGCAGCTGGGTGGAGTAGGTGACAGCTGAATCCAGAAAATTGTGCATATACTCCACTCTGCTATACAGGTACTGCAGCAAGGCACATTCCTGGTAAAAAAGAAAGGCTGTGACCCAGTTAGTACCCCATGTGGTGCAGAACTTCCCCATAGCGACAATATATCAGTGCTCTTGCTGCCAGCTGTCGAACCCTGCCTGTACCCTGGTAAACAATACAGGCTGGAGTCGTCACTGGCAAAACATGATGAAAAGTTGGGGATCGCCATACTACAAGGTGTGCTCCTTTTAATTACTTGAAATGTCAAATAATATGCTGAAGGAGACTCACAATGGGGACAAATTGTGCATCTTACAATCCAGGAGAACAAGGGCACTCTAAAATAGAAAACATTTTTACCATAATATGCACTATTCTGCTGTGTCAATTTACACCATTCGTATTGAGCATACTGGAGAGGCAGTTTGCAGGGAAAGCAGTACATGGGATTCGAAACAGAATCCTAGGACAGAAGAAATAGCCAAATTGTTTGTTTTTTGTGCATCCCTCCAAACTGTGCATATACTCTCAAGCCTCATTCTCAGAGCAAGGTATCATGGGTACAGAAATCATCATACAAGTCAGGCTGCCAAGGCTTTGGCCAGAACAGACCCTCTTACAAAGCAAATGCCATCCCTTGGAAACCCTATTATCATAAATCACTCAGGTTAGCTAGAGGGATTTATAGTAAGTTTTTTTTTTTTTTACATTTCAGAACCTGTTTTATTGAAGGAATGTTATCTGGGGCACTGGGACTATCCCCTTGCAAAAGTGTAATGAAGATCTCAAGTAACTATGTAGATTACAAAAAAATCTTGTGGACAAAAAAATTGCGTCTGCTGTATTTTTAGGCCTGAGTAAGGCATTTGATACGGTCGACCACAAACTGCTCCTCTCCTCCCTGAAATCCATAGGACTCGACTTAACCTCCATTAGATGGTTTAATAACTATCTCACAGGAAGGACCCAGCAGGTGAAGGCTGAAGGAGACCTATCACCACTCAAATCTCTCCAAAGAGGAGTTCCCCAAAGATCCATTCTCGGGCCAATCTTATTTGCCATCTATATCAATAGCATCAACAATAACCTCACAAAAGCCACTGTACACCTGTTTGCAGATGATACAGTATTGTATGTCAGTCACCCCTCTCCCGTAACAGCATGCATAGAGCTACAAGCAGAATTCAACCTATTACAACACCAACTACTGGAAAAAAACTCCTGCTAAATGCAAAAAAAAAACAAAGGCAATGTTTTTCTCCCCCCAAACAGAAGCCGGACACTCCTTCCCAAACAATCTCCCCCACATATCCACTGTCCTTGGTGAAAATCTTGAATATGTTACAAAATTCAAATATCTGGGGGTCTGGGTAGACAGTAGACTTGACTACTTAGATCATCTGGAAGATCTGCTAAAAAAACTCCGTCAGAGGCTTGGGCTCCATTACAGAATAAAGCACTTTCTCACAAGTGAGTCTAAAAAGAAGCTGGTCCAGGCCACACTTCTATCAGTATTAGATTATGCAGATTTCCTATATGGTCATTGCCCCAACTCATATCTGAGCAAACTGGACACACTTTACCATAGAGCCTTGAGGTTTATTACAGATCTTCCTCTCAGTACTCACCACTGCTCGCTTTATGCTGCAGTTGGATGGACCTTGCTCCAATTTAGAAGAGACAGGAATGTCACACTATGGACTTATAGAGCGATATCAAAGATGCTACCAAATTACGTCTCAGACTGCTTCACACAAATCACATCAAGTAAATATGCCCTAAGAAGTCTAAACTTCATCATGCTTAAAGTGGCCAAATTCAATTCTCGATATGGTAGATCTGCTATCAGCTATATCTTATCTGCCTTATGGAATACGATGCAGAAGACCCTACAAGTGAACAGATACATCTCATTTACATCCTTTAAATATCTGTATTTGAGGCTTATCAAAGAAAAATGTAATTGTTTCCACAAACAGTAGAGTATTCCTAATCTTATCCATCTCCCTCCCCAGATAGCCAACTCACGGAAGGTATCCACCTTTACTAAGAGTCACCACCCCTCACACTCCATGCACCCCTCCTTTCCATCCGCCTCCCCTTAATTCCTTGTCATATATCACAGCCCTATACCCCTGTTATACAAACCCCCCAGTGCCACCCTCCTGCCCTCTTCATAAGGCCCACAGTTTATCCGTTCCACAGTATAGGCCCCAACCATCTTCCTCCTCCCCCACCAGCCAGTCACACCACTTCCGCTCCCCTTCCCCCGGTATTACCACTACACCTGAATTTAATGTATAGTCTGATTAGAATGTATCCTTAGACTGTGTGTATACTGAATATTCTATGTAGTATCCTAGAGTGTGTGTATATTGATTATTTTTTATGTATCTATGTAAATTGAACCTTGACCTTACCAGGTCCATCTTGCAAATGAGCTGTGCTCAACGATGTTCACCTGGATAAATAAAGATTTGATTGATTGATTGATTGATTACTATCACAAATTACTGTAACTGAATCAACATTGTTTTATTGATCTCCTCTGAAGGACCAGACCTTACCTTTAGAAACAGAGAAACATAGAAGTTGATGGCAGAAGGAGACTGCTAGGTCCATCCAGTCTGCTCATTTGTTTAAGACCTATTTTGATGCTCAGGGGCAATGTGAGGAAGTATTTTTTCACAGAGAGGGTGGTGGACACATGGAACGGCCTTCCTGAAGAGGTCATGGGGTCAAAAATAGTTGGGGAATTCAAGAATGCATGGGACAGACATAAAGCAATTCTTGTGGGGGGCAGGAAGAAATAGGCTATTAGTTAACTAGGATCTGCAGCGTATCCAGTAGGTAGGGAAATGGGCAGACTAGGTGGGCCAAATAGTCCTTATCTGCCGTCAAAGTCTATGTTTTTATGTTTCTCTAGTTGCCCTTTGTAGTCAGGGCTCTCTTGTGTCTATCCCATGCATTCCTGAAACACCCCAGTGTTGGCCCCCACAATCTCTTGGGGGAGGGCCGTGGAGGGTTGTTCCAGGCATCCACCACTCTTTCTGTGAAGAAAAACTTCCTGGTGTTGGTAGAGAACCTCTCTCCTTGCAGCCTGAGGTCATGTCCCCTGGTCCTGGAGATTCCCTGAAGTGAAAAAGTTCCTGTGCCTGTGCCTTGTTAATGCCTTTTATGTACTTCAATGTTTAAATCATGTCCCCTCTCTCTCTGCTGTGCTCCAGGGAGTACATATTCAGTTCCCCAAGTCTTTCCTCGTAGGCCACGTACCGCAAACCCTGAATCAGTGTTGTCACCTTTCTCTGTACTGTTTCCACCCAGTCAATGTCCTTTTTGAGGTGAGACCTCCAGAATTGGACTCCGTATTTCAGGTGAGGCCTGACCAGCGATGTATACAGTGGTAGTACCACCTCTCTCCTCTAGCCCGTGATTCCCCTCTCAATGCAGCCCAGCATTCTGTTGGCCTTCAATGTTGTCTTCTCACACTGCTTACTAACCTTCAAGTCATCTGAGATTATTATTCCTAGATCTTGTTCCTGGTTTGAGGCCGCCAGTCTTTCACATCCTAGGTTAATACTCCTTTCTTGGATTTTTTTTCCCTATGTGCATGACCTTGCACTTTTTGGTGTTAAATCTCAGCAGCCACACTCCAGACCATTCTTATAGTTTGAGGTCAGCTTTCATCTTGCTCACTCCTTCTGAAGTGTCCACCCTGTTACACATCTTGGTGTCATCTGCGAAGAGACACACCTTCCCTTCCAGTCAGTCAGTGATGTCTGCTATAAAAACACTGAAGTGCAGAAGCCCCAGCATTGAGCCCTGGGGCAGCCCGCTGGTCACCCTGCCTTCTATCGATTGTGTTCCATTAACTTGTACCCTCTGGGTTCTGCCTTGTAACTAGTTTTGTACCCATCTGACTTTACCACTGCTTTGAATTTATTTGATCTACTGAATTGTAGATGTTGTAGAAAGCAGGCACCTGCATATCTACAACTAAGACTGGCATTGGTAAATGATGGAAGTAATACTTCATTTGATAAAATTAGTAACAGTCCAATTTTCAATAACTGTACAATGTAACCTGAATTTCAGCATGTACACTATGTACTTCTCAGCCATCATCAGTCTCGGATTCCAATTTAAAGGGACAGTGTCAACCTTTTGAACAAGAGTCAGAATTGGCTAACAACTGGTGCCTCTTGCCATCTAAATGTGCACTGACGGCATATGTGGGCAGTTGGTGACAAAACAATAATAGGATCAAAGTGTTTTTATGAAAACTTTATATCTAGCATCACTACCATAACTCCCGCAGTTGACTCCTCCTACACGTCCCCAAAGAAAAATGGCACCGTAGTGCCAGATAACTCATTCACAAATGAATCTGGATTTTTTTCAAGGCATACACTTTCAATGCAAAAAATCAATCTAGCATGTACTCTGAACTGGCCAGTGTTGGTAATGTGTACACGAGTGCTATTTCATATTTAAACTTTGCTTTCTGTGCACGACCATGACCTCAAGTATAATGCGATTTCAGCATTCCAGTATAATGCACACGCCTAGAGTCACATCTTTACTTTTTCACAGCCATGCTTAAAGGGACACTGTCAACCTTTTGGCACATATTATTTCTAGTTAAAACCCCACATTTTATGATTGCTTGCCTTCTCTAAAATTCATTGATGTTGCTGGTTGTTTCTTCTGCCTTCTTGCTCAAAAGAACCAAAATACATGCTAGTGTATTGTTATAACCAACCCCGTTTCATTTCAAATCCTGTATTTATTCATATTGCATACTTTCTGAATATTAGAAACTCCCCAAAGCATGCAGCCACTCATGATGCAACAGTCTCCTGTATTCCAACTGCACAACGAGAGGCTAGACTGTTGGGGGGTGTTCCTAATTCCATGAAAGATGAAGTGGAAGTTTATCAAGGAATGTAAACAAACATGTTTTTTTATGGCACCACCAATATTGTTGGTAGTCTATTTTTCACTTATTTAAAGAAAAATAAAACCTGAATAAAACAACCAGTTACATCAGCAGTCTCCACAGAATGTGAACAATCATAGCCTGTGTTTTTTCAAACTAGGGGCTCTCTGAGGCCTAAGGGGGTTGACAGTATCCCTTTAAATATTAGATAGCACTTGTTATACAAAATTACTAACACTGTCCACCTCAGAGTACGTCATAGATTGACTGTTTTAGATTAAAAGTGTATGCCTTGAAAAAAAATCACTACTCGTTCATGAACGAGTATTCCTCTGGGGGACGTGCAGGAGGAACTAACCGTGGGAATTACAATAGAGATGCTCATAAAAACACTTTGATCGTATCACTGTTTTATCACCGACTGCCCACATATGCTTTCAGTGCACATTTAGATGGCAACAGGCATCAGATTTTAACCCTTTGAAAAAAGAGTCAGAAACAGCTGACAGTGTCCCTTTAAGTGTTTAATTTACTGTGTCGTTTGCAAGAAATGAGGCAGACTAAGGGCTGCCTGATGCCCCAGTGGGTAGTGCTACATGCTTCTATGTGGGTGAACCATGTTCGGAAACAAGCTCAGGGAGTCGGTTGGGCAGCCCAGGGGCTGGCGAAGGATGGTGTCCGATTCTGTTGCACTGGTGAATCCTGCCATGGGCCAGGGAGCTTGCTCCGCTGCAGGAGACATCAGGCAGTAGTGGGCTGTGCCTGATGTCAGGGGAGGTTGGTAGGCGGGGAGAAAGCTGGAAAAAACAAGCTGCTAGCAGGATGATGGGCTGCGAGTCATCACACGCCCCATACTAATGGCAGGGTCCTAGACACCATATCTGGATAGTGCTCCTGGGGAGGGACAAGGACAGCCCTCCCCCTCCTGACCCCACTTGGTGTGTGTGTGTGTGTGTGTGTGTGTGTGTGGAGGGGGGCATAGGGGAATTCTGAGCCACAGAAGTTCCTGGGATGGTGGGTGATGGAGCTGGGTGACCGGAGTGCTGAAGGGCAGCATGGGAGTATAAAAAGCTTTGTGGGGAAAAAAAAAAGAAATGAGGCAGATTGAACATTGGAAAAACCAAAATATGTCTTCCTGAACATTTTATTGATACATGAGCAATGTCAGAAGCAACACTGAGCAGCTCAGTGCCGAGCGTGCTGCAAAATCTGGAGCCACGCAATAATGCTTCTTCAATGTTAGGCCCCAGCTGAACCAGCAAGGGAAGAGTTTCAACATGCAGCACACAAATGAGTGAAGTCAACACATCTGCTCAGAAGTTCGTTGAGTCACTGCAATTATGACAAGATATCCCAGTCGGAAATACGTTTCAACTATCTACTTAGAATCTAGTTAGACCTTAGTTATAGTAGGTTATTCTATGTCCATTCTTTTTCAAAAGTGTTCTTTTCCCTTTCTGTAGTGTACTGTATTCCCACAGACTTTAGTGTGTATAATCCTGTACCATACATACAAGTCGTGGAGTATTAAATATTATTGTAACCCCCCTGCAAATGGGGGTTCCCAAAAGTCTTCCAGGAGCTTGCCTAACTGCTCCCAGTCTGGGTGGTGTTCAGCGTCACAGCCATTTTAAATGGCCTTGCAGTGAGAGCTTCTAAAGCCTCCGCATACCGTCTAACAGCTGCTGCTTGCAGACAAAATTAGTTTGTATTGGGGGACTGTGTGTATTTAAGCCCGAGTCCCGCCTCAGCTGCTGCTGCCTAAGTGCTCCGTTTCTGCCATCGCTAAGTGCGCAGAGGGAGCACACTTGAAAGCTGTAACTAATTATGGGGAGACATGCAGAGTAATGGAGAAAATGTTGTTTGTTCTAACCTGCCTTTCTTGCAGCATGGACTGTTTCTGTTTAGCTCCACCATTTTGGTACCGGACTGCTGAATGGGACCAATCAGTACTTGGGACTCTCAAATGGAGCCTGCTGACATGGGGCTATGTGGAGTGAGACTCTGGGTAATGTAGTTTCTGGCCTGTTGGAGCCTTTTTGCACCTATAGAGGGAGCCCTGCTGTGACTGACAACTGAACTGACCAACCAAACACTCTGGATCTGAGTGAAAGCCACTGAGCTGTCTGCTGGCAAGCCAGATTCGAGTTGGTAGCTGAAGAAGCAAGACCTGTGTGTGTTCGAGTGGCCATTTTTGCTGCATAGTTCATGCAGGAGAATCGTGGAAGGCCTACTTGTCTGATTTCTGCCCTGAGAGGGAAGAGAGGACATTTTCGAGTGGAATCTGAAGTTTGTGCAAAGGAAGCAAGCTGCTGCTGTGGGACCAGGCTTAACCTGTAGAAGACCGAAGATTTTGCTGAATGCGATCGGCCTGTCAGGACTCTGTGGCCTGGTACAGTAATACAGTTTTACATATGAATGTGCTATGTGCTGGATGGGGATCGTGATCTGAATTCCCCCATTGCTGTAGACTGTGTGTTAGTGCTGGAAGTTGTTTCCCAGCTAAGAAGCAGACTGAATCCGTGCTGCCTGACACAGATAGACCCTGCCATGCGGGTCTAGTCCTCTACCCTGCTGCACAGAAAGATCCATCATCGAGGGGGCCAAGCTTCTTCTGGCAAACCAGCCAGTCAGCCATCAGACCTCCTGTGTTTAGCCTGGGTATTGTGAGTAATTATAAGGGTAGCTCCCTGCAACTTTTGCTTAATCAAAGTGTGTCATCTGATTGTTTGTGCTTTTCTTTCCAAGAACTGAGCCATCCGGCTCCGGATTACAAAGTGTGTGTATGTTCTTTTTCCATCACAAAGCCCTAACCAGCTGCAATGGACCTGGCTAGCCCCTTTCCCCATCCTGGGTACCCAGAGAATGTGACTGAATGGGACTCTAATTGCATGCACAGTACTGTGATTATTAATGTGTTTAAGTCAGTTAACCTGATTTTCTCTCTTCCTTGTTACAGCTCCCTAAACAAATCAGATCTGTTTGTTTCTGCAAATTTACATGGACTGTGGTGTCAGTTTATGCTGAAGGTATTGCATTGTTGCTATTGTACTTCATCACCTTATTTTACAGGGGGTCCCCAGAGTCAAGCTGTAGGAACCAGTCCTGGGGATAAGTGGCAAGTACAAGTTTATGTGGTTTGCATATCTGGGGTATTGGAAAAGTCACTGTTGTGTACTGTGTGGGCTACTAGTGGGAGAAAAGGGGGGTCACAGTGTCCCAGAGGGCTGTGATCTGGTTAGACCAGCCACAACCAACCCTGACCTTTGGGTGGAGGCACCCGTTTTAGAACTCAGGCCCCTTAACCTGTTAGTAGCCAAGCAGGCAGGGGTAGTAGCCCAAGGGATAGCACCACCTAAAGGTTACATTGTTTTATACACTTCATGCTTTCTGTGACTGTATTTTTAAGTACAGTGATAACCTGGTTTGTAACTGCCAAGTCAGTGATTCATTTCCCAAGAGGCAGGCTACTAGACTGTCCAAAGCACACCTGCACCTCGCACAAGGAAGGTAAAAGAGTGTTCCCAGCTGTGACTACTGGGGTGGGTCATTTGCCCTTGGAAAAGGCCACTGCACTGCATAAGCAGTGGCTGTTGATGGGATTCTGACCTAAAGATATCCAGCACTGGGTGCTGGAAGCATCTTGAGGTGACCATTCAGGTGTCTGAAGGGTCGTGAAAACTGGTAGCGCAGTGCAGGCTCAGTTCTGAGAGGACCCGTCTGTGACAAGCTGCAATGGCCAAGTTAAACATTTCTTTCTCTTCCTTTTCTGTTTGTCTCTATAGTTCTCATGCCAAAATGTCAGCACAGCTGTGAAGTACTGAATGGCCAGCCTCCTCAGTAATTGTGGTTTGTCTTTACAACTTTCCTAGCATTCCAATTTCCTTGACTACGGCTGAGCAAAGGACAAGAGTACTCTCCTGCTATCTGACCAATTTAAATGACGCTACTAAAACCGGCAGATATTCATCAAGAAATGCTATGTTCAGCTGCACACACTTGTGAAAAGAACAATGCACATCTGTGTTGAAAATCAGTTATCCCAGACACTGAAAAAAATGTAATCATTTGTGGCACAGGGAAGGAACTTCAAGACCAGTGATGTCACAGTGCTGATGATGCAGCGGGAGTAACAGAACTAAATATATCCACTGCCAGGCAGAGCGCAGTTCCATATATCCAGAGTAATGCTATCACATAACTTTGTAATCAGCAAAAGGAAAAACACTTCAGAAGTAAAAAGTTATAACAGACTACTTCTTAAAGTCTATAACATTTTCCTGTTGGCTATTTTTGGTTCTGCTAGCTCTTTAATAATCTTCTTGAAAGGGTCACCCTGCTGGACCAGCGGCAGTGCCTCACACTGTAGTGCAGATGACCCAGGTTCAGTAGCAGACTTGGAGCATTGCAGGGCATCCCTGGCTGAGACAGCTACAATGTGGCAGTGCTTGTAGGCCACTGTGGGCTGGCGACAGGTTCTGCCAACACAGTGACCCTTGTGGTTGAACCAGGAAGCTTGCTTCTGCCACAGAGGGTACACTGTGCATGCCAGAGGCCAGCATTGGCTGTGGCCACACCTAATTTGAAGGAATGGACTACGAGGGGGTGCTATTTTTGATAGTATGGCAGGGGTGTTAACGTGGAGATGAGTGTTGCAATCAATGGATTTCCAATAAAGATCTGTGTCCATTCCCTTGATCTCATTCTTGATATTCAAATCCAAAAAGTAGGCATCAGTATTTCTCCAGGTTGCAGAACATTTCAAATCTGAGTTACAGTTTTCCAAAAAGGATACGAAAACTAACGCAGCTCCTGCACTGTGCTCCACCATATCATCAAAATGTCATCGATATAATGCCACCATAAATCCAGCCTGTCATGCAATGCATTCATGGTAGCATCACATACCATGTTTTCCCCACATCCCCAGACAGATCTTATCATAGCTGGGGCAAAAATAGCCCCCTTTAGCTGTGCCTTTCATTTGCAAATAATAATCGCCAAAGAAGGTAAAAGTATTACATAACAAAACCTTTTCAATCATTTTCAATCACATGGGTGTGGTGTGGTGTGCCTTGGTGGCGCAGCTGGTTAGCGCGACCAGAACAGTATTCCAGTTGGCCTGGGTTAAAGTCACAGCTGAGGCACTTACTTCTTTCTCTCCTCTGTCTGTATGTGTTCCATAAATATACACACCACACCCATGTGATTGAAAATGAAGTAATTATTTGTGCAGCACTAGGTTGTGCATTAGAGAAAGAGTAACATGTGCTCCAGGACAGCCCAGGATCCGGTTGCCTATGTGGCACAGATGGTTAGCGTGACCAGAACAGTACTCTGGGCGGCCTGGGTTCAAGTCGCAGCTGAGGCACTTACTTCTTTCTCTCCTCTGTTTGTATAACAAAACCTTTTTTTGTGAGTAGCAAAATAAATTCTATCAACACCATTGAGTAGAGATTAGGTTTAATCAGAGCTTCCTGAAGTGCTGGTAGTCCTCCATCACATGGAATATTATTATACAATGACTACATGAGAGGTGAGATGGGGTGGATCCAGAATTATTTGTTGTAAGGGGTAGCAGGTTTGTCGAGGAGGTAGCACTTCCCCACAAAAATGCAAAATGTTCCATTTTAAAACTCATATTAGACGAAAATGGCCTAAAGGGGTAGCAGGTGCTTCTTCACCACACATAGATACATAGATACATAGACAGTGTCGGCAGATAAGGGCCTATGGCCCACCCAGTCTGCCCATTTGAGCTTGTAAGTTCAGTTTGTTTTCCTAGAAGTCTGTTGCCCCTTACCCCGACCTCCAGAATTCCTTTATGTCTATCCCATGCATTCTTAAATCCCGTGATTGTTTCAGCCCCCACCACTTCCTCTGGCAGGGTGTTCCACTTGTCCATCACCCGTTCTGTGAAGAAATTATTTCTCATGTTTCCTCTGAATCATCCTCCCTCCAACTTCATCCCATGCCCTCTTGTCCTGGAACATCTTTTCGCTTAAAATAGTGTTTTCCTGCACCCTGTTCCTCCCTGTAAGATACTTGCATGTCTCTATCATATCCCTCTCCCTCCTCTCCTCCAGGGAGTACATGTTCAGTTCCTTCAACCTGTCTTCATAGGACTTGTGATGCAATCCATGCACCATCTTTGTTGCCCTCCTCTGAACCTTCTCTACCCTGTCTATGTCCTTACGTGGTATGGTCTCCAGAACTGTACACTGTACTCCAAGTGGGCCTCACTAGTGTCTTGTATAGTGGAATTATGACCTCCCTTTCCTGCTGGTGATGCCCCTGCCTATACATCCCAGTATCCTATTTGCTTTACCTGCTGCCTTGTCACACTGTTTCCCATCTTGAGGTCATCAGAGATGACAACCCCAAGATCCCTTTCCTGCTTGGTGCATGCTATATCCTCACCCCCAACTGATATATTGTGCCAGGGTTTTTGTCCCATATGCATTATCTTGCACTTTTTGCATTGAATTTCAACTGCCAAACCCCTGACCATTCTTCAAGTTTCTGCAGGTCGCTCATTCTGTCTACACCCTCTGGTGTGTCTACTCTGTTACAGAGCTTTGTGTCATCAGCTAACATTGAAATTCTGCCTTCTAGGTCCCGGCGAATGTCACTGATGAAGATGTTGAATAGGACCGGTCCCAGCACTGATCCCTGTGGTACCCCACTGGTCACTCTTCCTGTGGAAGTGACAGCCATTTACCACCACCCTCTGTGTCCTGCCACCCAGCCAGTTACCTAACCACCACACTACTGTCCTGCCCACACCCATATTCCCCAGTTTGTGTAATAGTTCTATGTGGCACAGTGTCAAAGGCCTTGCTGAAGTCCAGATAGGCCATGTCCACTGCCCTCCCCTGATCCACCTCCTTAGTCACCCAGTCAAAAATTCAACGAGGTTGGTCTGACATGACCTCCCCTGGTGAAACCATGCTGCCTTGGGTCCTGTAGTCCATTGACAACCAGATGTTCCACCAATCTCCTTCAGTGGTGCTTCCATGATCTTCCCCATTACCGAGGTGAGGCTGACTGGTCTGTAGTTCCCTGCTTCCTCTTTGTTCCCACTTTTGTATAAAGGGGACCACATCTGCTGTCCTCCAGTCTTTGGGTACCTCCTGTTTCCAGTGATCGGCTAAACAGGATAGCCAGAGGCTCAGCCACCACCT
This sequence comes from Neoceratodus forsteri, assembly GCA_016271365.2. Lineage (NCBI taxonomy): Eukaryota > Metazoa > Chordata > Ceratodontiformes > Ceratodontidae > Neoceratodus > Neoceratodus forsteri. The sequence continues at coordinate 1,559,472,268 of CM057455.1, forward strand.
CTCTTAGTTCTTTAGGACCCTGGGTGCACCCCATCTGGCCCCATTGCTTTATCAACTCTTATTACTTCCAGTTCCTTCAGGACCCTTTCTCGTGTAAAGGGACTTGTGTCCATTTCTGCACCATTCTCACCCCTTGTACTCCCGTCATACCCATTACCCTCCTCTTCCTCAGTAAAGACTGAGCAGAAATACCTGTTCAATATGTCAGCTTTACTGTTGTCATCCTCCACGCGGCCCCCATCCTCCCCTTCAGTCTCACTATCCCTCCCTTTGTCTTTCTTTTTTCACTTATGTACCTGTAAAAGGTTTTGTCCCCTCTACCCACTGATTTTGCAATGTGTTCTTCTGTCTGAGCTTTGGCTTCCCTTACTGACCTCCCTGCCTCCCTTTGCTTCTCCTGGTACTTCTCCCTATCCCTTCTGCCTGTGTCTTTTGTATTGCCTGAATGCAATCTTCTTGGCTTTCACTTTTTTGCTACCTCTTTGGAAAACCATAATGGTCTCCTCTTCCTTTTCCTCTTGCTAACCTGCTTAATGCATAATTCTGTTGTTCTTGTAATCCCCATTTTAAATACTGCCCACTGTTCCTCAACCCCTGATTCCTGTCCCATTCCCCTTAATGCCTCTTTCAAGTGTCTCCCCATTTTCCCAAAGTCTGCCCCCCTAAAATCCAGGATACGTGTTTTTGTGTGGTTTGGTTCTGCTCTTTCTGTGATTTCAAACCACAATGACTGGTGGTCACTGTTTCCCAGGTGCTCCCCCACTGTTACCCCCATCACACTGTCCCTGTTTGTGAGCACAAGGTCCAGTATTGCCTTCTGCCGAGTTGGTTCCATGACCAGTTGCTTGAGGAAGGCACCCTGAAGGGAGTCCAGGATAAATCTGCTCCAAGTTGATGCTGCTGCTGGGATGCTCCAGTCCACGTCTGGAATATTGAAGTCTCCAACCAGTACTACCTCACTTTGTCTGCCATCCTTGGATGGCTAGCATCAACTCCCTTCTGTTTCTTCCTCCTGGGCTGGTGGTCTATAGACCACACCTGTGTGGATGGCTGTCCCATTTCCTTTCCAGCTTAACCCACAGTATCTCTCCCCATTTTGTTCCTCCTGGATCTCTGTGGCCCTTATGTCATTTTTCACATACAGTGCCACCTCCTCCCTTCCTGCCTGCTCTGTCTCTTCTGAATATGTTGTAGCCAGGTATGGCCATTCCCCAGTCGTGGTTATCATTACACCAGGTTTCAGTGATGGCCACAATGTCCAGGTCTGACTGTACCATGACAGCCTCCAGATCTTCCATCTTGTTGTTAAGGCTCCTGGCATTTGCACACATGGCTTTCCATGATTTGACCTCCTAGACTGTTTCACTGTTCTACTCCAGCCCCTTCCTTGGTTGTCATTTATCCCTGGTTCTCCTCTGCTGATCTGCCCTTTCTGCTTATCCACCTCTTGGGCACTAATCTCCATCTTTTGCACACTGCTTTGCAGAGATAGCCACTCCTCTGGTTCACTGGTTCCACTGCTTAGCTGTGGGGGTGAGCAAGCAGGTACCCTCCTTGCTGGCCTGCCACCCCTTTGCTAGTTTAAAAGCTTGTCAATGTAGCATTTAACTTATCATTGAGTGCTTGGATTCCTCCAGGATGGATGCAGGGCCAGGCTTGAACAAACCTCCATCCCTCCAGGTGGGTCACCAGTCACCAATGAATCCAAACCTTCCTCACAGCACCAGTTCTTCAACCATGAGTTAAAGTTCCTGGTGCATGCATCCATGTCTCCTTGCCTCTCACAGGTAGTACTTGAGAAAGTGACAGAAGTAGCTACTTGCTTGAGACCCTCCCAGTTTCCTAAACTCTTCCTGAACTTCCTTTGGCTCCCATTTGCCAGATCATTAGTACTAGGTGGATAACGACATCCAGCTCACTCTCCTGCCTTGCCTTCCCAGTGATCCCCAGGATCTTCCTTCCATCCCTCCATGCCGTGGCACCTGGTAGGCACCTCACCTCCTGTCCTCCCTCCTGTGTTCCTAGCTGGATCCCTCCTATGATGGAGTCCCCACCAGGATTCGCCTCCTCCTCTGGGGTCCACTGCTTTCCCGCTGAGGTCACCTCCTTGGCTAACCTCCACATCCTTTCCTTCCACTTCTCTGGGTACCTCTATTTGGTTGTCCTCATTTGCCAGTGTGGCATATGAGTTCTTGAGTGGAATAGGATCTGGGATGTGCCTCTGCCTGACTGCTCTAACCCTCCCTGAGCCCACTGTCATCCAAGTGCTCCTCGTCTCGGCATCCTTTGAGGCAGTTGCATTGGACTGGGTGGTCCCTGGATAGGGTGATGGTACTCCTGACCCAGTTTACTTCCGCCTGAGTCTGGCTACCTCATCCCTTAGTCCAGAGAGATGCATGCAGATAGGCAGCACCTCAGTGTCCAGAAGGTCTGCCTGAATATGGCTGCCCCACAGCCACTGCATTGCACCACTCCCCACATTATACTGCAATTCCACTACTTGTCTGCTACTGAAGCTCTCCTAGTTCCCTTTTTATTAATTTACTGTACTAAAAATACTGCCACTGATCCTCAGATTTTTTTTTTTTTTAAAGAAAAAGAAACCAATAAATAAATAAATGAGTCAAAACACTTGTCGTGCTGAGGGTGGGCTTCTTCCCCCTTATGCTCCTCCTACTTCACACCCCTTACTATACCCTGTGTTTAGCTCCTGTCAATCAGATTTAACAGGGCATATAATTAAGAGTTGGGAGGAGGGGTAATTTGCAACAATTAAAGATAGCACAGAATTACACCACCACTATGTTTTAAATTTTCAACAGCCCAAAACAATTATAAAAGTAAAAGACAACAAAGAAAGTATAGTGTCACTAAAAGCCCACAATCTAAGTTTAAAAGAAAAATAGCAATTACCAGTTCCTCTAAAGCACTGAATTGAATATGTTTCCTTCCTTCCCCTTCTGGCTTCTTCACACAGCTGGATACATTAGTGAAGGTGACTAAAAGCCACTCATCATCTAAATGTATATCATCCAGAACTTGGAGGATATCTACAGAATCTCAGATATAGGGGAGACTATAGGCTGCTTCTTTGATAGGGCATATACAACTTGTGCTAATGGTTCAGTCAGTGAACTAATACCGGCCACAACTGGCTGCCCGGGGGTCCTACATATTTTATGCACTTTCAGTGGGTAATACATAGTAGCCATAACAGAATGTTATGTGCATAAAAGGTCCTGCATCTGTTGAGAAATAACACTGTTAGTGTATGCTATCTATACACAGTTGTCAATATCTTTTTAAAAAGTCATTGAAGGATCACTTGGCAGCAATCTGTAGTGTACTGAGTTTGATATTTGTCTCAGAAGCACTGACTTCATATTTATAAATGTCCAAAAAGATTACTGACACACCGTCATTGGCAGGTTTTATTGTTAGCACTAGGATCTGTAGCTTATCCTTTAGGTAGGGAAATGAGCAGACTAGGTGGGCCGAGCGGTCCTTATCTGCCATCAAATTCTATCTTTCTATGTTTCTATTATCCAATTCTTTTATTGCCTCCATCTCTAAAACTGAGACGTTCACAAATAGCCTTGGTTCTTTCTGGCAAAACATTTCTTCTAGCTCCATCTCACATAATTTTTAAAAACATTACAAAGTTTACCTCTCCCAAGAACTAACCAATGATGACTTCACATCAGGTCTTTAGGCACATTCCTTCAATAGGTAATCATTCCATTTCTTTCTTTTTTTTTTTTTTTTTAAAGAATGCTCGTAAGTTCAACTGGCAAGTAGAATTTATGCAAATCCACTACCGTCTCAAAATTACTGATTCATTGGAAGGCACATAGGAAACGCCTTTATGGTGACCAGCAGCCTCTATGGGTGAGAGGTAATATTTGGAAAGGTCAATAATATTGACCTTGTCTTCAGCTGACTGTTCCCATGCTGTGACCAGTGGTCCCTCCTGGGTTGTGGTTGTTGTTGTTGTTGTTGCTGTTGGGTCCATCTAGGTGACTGCCACCCCCTGCTTCTTCCTCCTGCCCCAAGCCCTCCTTGCTCTTTTGTGGGGAATCAGAATTAAGTAACTCTCTTGCTGCTTCTAAGTGGGCTGTGTTGTATCAGGGGTTCTGGAGAGCTGTCCTCTTCCCCCTGATGGATGAACTTTCATTCAGTTGAAATAGCTCTGCATGTTAACCTTGCTGAACACCTTGAGGGTATAAGTCTTACCCTGCTGCCCTATTTTGTCTTGGTTGCCTTCTGCAATATCATCTCCATACTGCTCCTGTTTTTGTTTTTTTGTCTTTTTTTAGGTGTGGACTCCAGAACTGTACACAGTACTTTAGGTGTAGCCTCACTAGCAACTTGCACAACGGAATAACCTCCTCCTTTCTGCAACCAGTGAATCCTTTCTAATACACCCCAGCATTTTATTTGCCTTCCCATTGTGCACTGGGAAGTAAGCACTGTGTTATAACTAATTATTACCCCTAAATCCCTTTCTTTCTTCCTTAAAATAAACAACTTTCACCCTATCCTTGCTGTATGCAGTTTGCGAGTTCTTACTGCCTATGAACATGACCTTGCATTTCTTGGCATTGATCATCAGCTGCCAGATGCCAGAGCACTTATCTTGCTTCTCCGCATCCTTTTTAATTGCTTTATCCCCCTCACCATACTGCCCAGCTTCCTGCAGAGCTTGAAATCATCTGCAAAAAGACTTGGCTTCTCTAGTAAGCCTTCACCAGTGGCACTGATGTACATACGAGGGCTGGAGCTAGTGCCACTACCTGGGGAACCCCACTAGTCACTACCCTAACTCCTCAGAATATTTAGGACTACCCTCTGGATCCTACGCCCCCTCCCAACCAGCTCCCTATTCATCTAATCAGTCCTTCAAAACCCAGGACACAAACTTTTTACCAGCATTCTGTGGTACACTTTGTGGTGATCAAATACCTCTCTGAAATCCAGCTAGAGGATGTCTACCTAGGTGCACCCCAGGTTATCCTTATTTTACCACTAAGTACCCCTACCTACATAGAAACACTGCTCCCCCATACATATAGACATTACAGCAGAAATATATATCACCTACACATCAAAACCAACAGCAACCTATCCACAAAAAAGCATTTATTCCCACACTGTTCTGAGGTTTTCACTCTTCTAAGGTGATGTGTGGCAAATCTGAATGACAAGTGGTTAAGAGGTATAAATTCAGTTCCTCTTGACACACACCTGATACATCAGTGAGGGGTGACACAATGTGTTGCAAAAGTATCTTTTCTTAATTTTAAGCATGAAGGCCCTGTCCATGTTGCATTTTTCGAATGGGTTGCGCTATGTTAAACTGGTTTAATAACAGTGCTTATTCCATTTTTTTTTATTTGTCATTTTTGACCAGGAAAGGAAAACTACGGCAGCTTGTTTCCTCGTGCATCCTGAGGTGTGCTTATAACAGTATCCATACTGCTACCCTTACACAACAGTCTTCTACAACCATTTTGGAGACCAAGTTAAGAGCTAGTCTCAGAAAACAGTTTACACTGTAGCCACTTAAAAAGCACCTTTAATGCTCTTTTTCAAATCACCCCCAGAGCCACAGAATTATCTCTACATCTGTAAGAGTTGCAGGCTGCATTAAAATCATTCTTTTATTAGCTGGCTTTAGGGGTGGAAGGGATCGTGATTTGGCTCTGTGGAGCAGAGTCCGATCCCTTCCATTTCCCTATTCCGAGACATGCCCCGCACTCTCAAGTTTTGTGATGGAATAGTTGGGAGAGTGGGCAGGGGGAAGAGATGCCTCCTTGACTTCACTGGGGCTCCTTTTTCAAACACAGTTTTCAGTATTCTAAATGCTCAATTTGTACAAATCAAGGCCACCGCTCAACCAAGATGCTATTCTTAGTTGAATGGTGGTCTTGATTTGTACAAACTGGGTATTTAGAATACCTAAAACCATGTTTGAAAAAGGAGCATCATTTAAGTTAATGGGGTGCACCCCTCCACTCTCCTGACTGTTGCATCACAAAACGTGAGAAGTAGAACATGTCTCGGATTAGTGAGGAGGACGGGATTAGGTGCTCAGCTCTGTGACAGGGAGCTCCTGCCACTCCTGGAAACTTACCTTTTCTTAAATCTGTTGCAACAGTTCTACTTATTTTTAGCCTAATCTATCCTTTACAACTTGTAGTCCATAAGGTTGGCCACCTATGGGCACCCCCTTCCATGACTATGCTATAGTGCCCTCTTTAATTTTCCCTCTCACGTCCTCGTACAGGGAGGTTATTGTTGTGACCTCCGGGCTTATGTAAAACAGGCTGTGTTTCTAGTTGTTGGATTTAGTATGTAAAAGCACTAGGTCATAAAATACACTAATGTATATACCTTATGTGCATAAAACCGGTAAATATTGAAAATACCATGGCACTAGGTGTTTTTAATAAAGGTAAAAAGTTACTCGGGGACTGTATGATAAAAAGTAAGTTAGTTGTGCTATTTAAAATGCATGTAAATTGCTGTAAACTGAACAAGTCTGAAATTGCATGATGATGTGCATATATCCCATGATGCTTTGCATTATGGAAGTATATGTGATGTTGTGTTTCTTTGAAACGTGGCTTATTATCAATGCCCTTTGGGGGTAACCCTTGTTTCAGTGCTTCTGCAATGAGGTTCTTTGTTTTTGGCTTGTTGTTTTTTTTGTTTGTTTCTTTGGGCACCCACCACCCAAGCAAACAAGGCCTGCATAGGGGAGGCTAAATCTCAACAGATAAGCTAGATCAGAGATCAGTGAGTCAATAGGTGCTGGTTAAGTGTAGAGGAAAGACTTGTATAGTCTGTTGCAAAAACCAATGTATTTAAAAAGGATATGCCATTGCTGATGGTAACCTCTGCATTTTGAATAAACATCACACAAAGATTGTGTGTTGAACTTGAAGTTCGGTGTCTGGTCCATCTGTTATCCTACAACCCCTCCACAGACTTGGTGTTTGAAGTGGGATAACTTGTTGGAAACGTCTGGACTGGCCAAAGAGGGATGTTTTTCTGGTGGATATCACCCAGAAATCCCAGGTGGACCAATGCACCAGGAGTTGCCAGAGGAGAACCTGGAAAATAAAGTGTGTGGAGTTCTGACCAGAACCATGGCTGACAAAAAGAAGCTGCTGCCTGGACTGGACCTGGGAGCTTAGAGGAAAGCCAAGCCTGAAGACAACGAAGATATGCAAAGGGATGAGGAACTACCATGGGGTTGAGGCAGACCGGAGGTGCAAAGACAATACCCAGGAGGTGGAGACCCTGATGAGAATGATCCACTGGATAAGTGGGCAATTGCTGAAGGCACACAGACTACACAGAGAGGCAGAACACTGGTGCCAGGTGCTCAAGAGGTCCCTGCCGGAGAGTTTGGATGAAGAATCAGAGGACGATTTTTCGTGGGCTCAGCTGGAGGAGGACCCCCTCATTGAGCAGGATATTCCTTTGTTGCCTGTGTTCCCAGGATGCTACCTGTTGGAGATGCAAGTATGGAACTTGAATGTGAGAGCCCAGGTAAGATGTGCATAGTGATATTGTGCTGGGGTTGAAGACTCCAAGCAAGCAAGAAGAAGCCCATGAGGCTGAAGGGACTTTTTCTTGTGTTGATACAGCTAAGTCTATTAACAGTATTGACTGGGGTTTACTGCATGCTAAAAATGCTAACATTGCCAAACTGTCACAGTATATTAAGGTTAAGGTGGGTATGCAGATTAATGGTGATGTGGGGGCAAAACAATGTTGGTGATATGAACTGAAGAATGGTGTTCTGTGCCACATGAGGCCCAACCACTGTACAAGCAGTGTGGATGCAGAGGTAGTGGTGCTTGAAGCCTACAGACAACAGGTGATGGAGACTGCTCACTCCAGTCCCTGTGGGCACCTGAGCCATAGCTGTGTCTTGGCTCAACAAACTCCTTCTTATTACTGGCCTGGTATGTACAGACAGGTAGCGGCCTATATTAGGATCTGTCCAGTGTGCAACCAGATAAGAGGTACCTGCTGGGGATAGCAGAGGAACTAGTACCCGGGATGTAAAAATAGTGTCCCAAAGGGTAGAGGTCATTAAAGGAAAAAAAATAACACCCTTGGAAAAAGGGGAAAACTCTCACGCAGGTCACAAGGTACTAAATGGTAACAGATGGCTGAAAACAGCACAGTGATTAAAAGGATGTTTATTAAGACACCCCAGAGTTAAAAGGTTTAGGAACCTGCTGTTAACATTGCAGGGTATTCAGCATGGGAGGTTCCTTGGCTTCCTGTAGGTTTCTGTAGAAACCTGCCTGGGGATAAGATGACCAAGGATTTGGGGTCATAGGTTAAAAAAGGTTGAAACAGGAGAGTAGAAACTACTATTGCTCCTTCCGTATTCCCGTAGACACCTTGTGTAAGACAAGGGGTTCTTTAGATACATTGGGGAAAAATGAAGGGTGATGGGGCAGATTAGCAGGATTAAATCAGGGGAGAGATGGGCACAAGACCCGGGGGAGCAGGCTGAGGTACTAAATGAGTACTTCACCTCAGTTTTCACCAGGGAAAATGGGGGTGCTGCATCATACATGGGAGGAGACAGAGATACTGAGGAGGGGACCCTTACCGATCAGCAGGTCTGGGGAGAGGGGGAGGCATCACTGGCAGGTGGGGAGGGCTAAGCAGGGAGAAGGGTACCGGAAGTGGAAATCACAGCAGAGAGAGTGAGGGAAGCCCTCAGCTCCCTTAAGACGGAGAAAGCACCGGGGCCGGATAAATTACATCCCAGAGTGCTGAAGGAACTTGCAGATGTCCTGGCAAAACCCTGGCAGAGCTTTTCACCATCTCTCTGAGGACAGGGTGGGTGCCCCAAGACTGGAAGGTGGCGCATACAGTGCCTATCCACAAGGGGGGATCAAGGGAGGTGGCAGGGAACTACAGGCCTGTCAGCCTGACCTCGGTGGTGGGCAAGGTGATGGAGGGCATTGTCAAGGAGAGGCTAGGGGGACCTGGATAAGTCAGGGTGCCTGGACGATAGACAGCATGGATTCATCCCGGGGAAATCGTGTCAGACAAACCTGGTGGAGTTCTATGACTGGGTGACAAGTGCCTTGGACCTGGGTAGACCAGTGGATGTCCTCTTTCTAGACTTCAGCAAGGCATTTGACTCTGTTCCTCACGTGGGCCTGTTGGATAGGCTGGGAGAAATGGGGGTGGGGAACCAGATGATCAGATGGATAGGCAATTGGCTCCAGGACCGGACCCAGAGGGTCGTAGTTGGTGGGATAGTCTCATCCCCAAGGAGGGTCATTAGTGGGGTCCCACAGGGATCAGTCATTGGGCCCCTTCTGTTCAACGCCTACGTATCTGACATAAGGACAGGAATCAAGAGTGAGATGAGTCTCTTTGCAGATGACTCGAAACTGGAGGCCCTGGAAAGATGGTCTAGAAAGTGGAAGCTGAGGTTCAATGCAGGGAAATGCAAGGTACTCCACCTGGGGGCCAGAAACCCAGGCCAAGTGTACACCCTGGGGGGGGAAATGCTACAAATCTCGATGGCTGAGAGGGACCTGGGGGTGGTGGTGGATGTCAAGATGAACAACTCTGAGACTTGTAGGAGGGCAGCAGCCAAGGCCAACAGGATGCTGGGATGCATCGCTAGGGGGATCACCTCCAGAAGGAGGGAAGTGATACTCCCTCTGTATAACTGCTTGGTGAGGCCGCACCTTGAGTACTGCGTGCAGTTTTGGAAGCCACACTTAAAGCGGGACATTAACCTCCTGGAGAGGGTCCAGAGGAGGGCAACCAAAATGATTTGGGGCTTGGGGGACAGGACCTATGAGGAGAGGCTCGAAGAGCTAAATATGTACACATTGGAAGAGAGAAGGGACCGGGGGGACATGATAGAGGTCTTTAGGTACATGAAGAGGGTAAATAGGGGAGGAACAGTAAGGGTGCTTCAAAGGAAGGAGGAAGGGGCCACTAGAGGGCATGGGTGGAAGCTGGAGGGGGGAAGATTCAGGGGAGAAAGGAGGAGGTGCTACTTCACTGAGAGGGTGGTGGAGCCATGGAATGCACTGCCTAGGGGGCTGGTGGAGGCAGAGACAGTGGAGGGGTTCAAGAGGGGGTGGGACAGGTACAGGGGAAAGGTTCTGGAAGCAAAATCCAATGCAGCAAGAATATCCGGAACTGGGAAGGGAGAAGCCAGAGAAGGCGAGGGGGACAGCAAGGTCAGCACCCAGGTTGAGGACTGACCTAACGAGAAGACACGAAAGACCGTTAGGCCTATTCTGCTGGCATTTTAGTATGTTAGTATGTTAGTAAGTTGGTTGCAGGCACAAGGCTTGATGTGGCTCTGCAATGGTTCCTTTCTGTAGGCCAAAGTGTAGAATGTTTGGTCAGGGGGCGGGCCTGATGTCAAAGAAAGAGGTACCCAAGAGCAGACAAGGAGTCTCAGGTGGTACGTGTGTTTTATTCTTTTCCGAGAGAAAACCTACCAAGGAGGAGGTGGGTGGAAAATGGATTGGAACTTGTGTTGGGGTAACACCAAAAGAGTGTCTACCCTCAGGTGTCTGTATCAACAGCAGGTGAAATGAATGAATCAAGAGACATAGTGGGTTTATGTAGAGGGGTTGAACTTAGGAATGGGCCCCTGCTTAAAACTGACATGTCTGGTGGAGTTGGAGCAGGCAATTACTCACCCCAGAGAAAGTCTTTCTATGTTACTGGACTTTACAGCCCTTCAGGTTTTCGGTTAAGAAATATGACAGACTTTCCCTAAAAGGAGGTAGTGCAGGGAAGGTACCATTAGTCTCTGTTAAGAAATGTGTTAATGCCTCCGGGTAAAGAATGATGATATCCGCTATGTTTATGAGGGAATGTTTATCGTTAATAGGGACCCTGAGACTGAGCCTTCTGAAGATGGATGGGTGGAAGCTCCATTCTTCCCGGGACAGGAAGATGGTAAGCAGTCTGCAATAACTGCTCCCCTCTTAAGGTGGGGGATATGTGACGGGAAGCACCTGCCAGTCTTGAGGACCGACCTTTTCTTAAATCTGTTGCAACAGTTCTACTTTTTTTTTTAGCCTAAACTATTCTTTACAATTTCTAGTCCATAAGGTTGGCCACCTATGGGCACCCCCTTCCCTTTCTTGACTATGCTATAGTGTCCTCTTTAATTTTCCTTTTCCCTCTCAGGTCCTCATACAGGGAGGTTATTGTTGTGACCTCCGAGCTGATGTAAAACAACAGGCGGTGTTCCTCGTTGTTGGATTTAGTATGCAATGGCACTATGTCATAAAATATTTTAATGTATATACCTTACATGTATAAAACTGGTAAATGTTGAAAATACCATAGCACTAGGTGTTTTTGATAAAGGTAAAAAGTTACTAGGGGACTGTATGATAAAAATTAAGTTAGTTGTGCTATTTAAAATGCATGTAAGTTGCTGTAAACTGAACAAGTCTGAATGTCATGGTGATTTGCATGTATCCCATGATACTTTGCATTATGGAAGTATGTGTGATGTTGTGTTTCTTTGAAACTTGGTTTGTCAATTCCCATTGTGGTACCCCTTGTTTCAGTGCTTCTGCACTGAGGTTCTCTGTCTTTGGCTTTTTTTTTTTTTTGTTTAGGCCCCCACCACCCAAGCAAACAAGGCCCACAAAGGGAAGGCTAAATCTCAACAGATAAGTTAGATCAGAGAGTCAGTAGGTGCTGGCTAAGCGTAGAGGAAAGACTTGCATAGTATGTTGCTACAATCTGATGTACTGAAGCAGGGATATGCCATTGCTGAAGGTTATCTCCTGCATTTTGAATAAACATCACATAGAGATTGTGTGTTGAACTTGAAGTTCAGTGTCTGGTCCATCTGTTATCCCACAACCCCTCCATAAGCTCCACACAGACAAAATACAATCCCTTCCACCCGTAAAGCTAGCTAATAAAAAATTATTTTAATGCAGCCTCCAACTCCTACAGTCATACAGATAACTGTGAAGTCCCAAGGTGAGTACCAGTAAAGGTGCTCAGTTATACCTGCAGTGTGGACAGGCTAGCACAGTTCTGTGTTATGGTTATAAGATGAACAAGTTTACCACTAACTAGCAATGGTGGAACGTTAAATCATTAGCAAGAATGGCTACTGCATAGTGTGGATGCACTGAACAGTTTAACTTAACTCGTTTTGACAGTTTTTTTTTTTTTTTTTTTAAACAATTTAAAAGTGTGGACAGGGCCTATAAAACTGAACTGCTATATAATCCTAAAGCCAACTGAAAATAATAGTGGCATAGCATGTTTTTAATTATTACTGTACAGTTTGTCAACACAAATATGGATTTCATGTTGCTGAAAAAATGCTGCGTTTTTTGGAAATTCAGAATTCACTAGCAAAGAGGCCTTTCAGAACCTAACGCCAGTTAAGTCAAGTTTCTTTCCAGTAGATGGATATTCAAATAGTTGCTCACAAGAGAGAACACAATGTGTACAATGAAAAGAGGCTTAGTATTAAAAGCCTCACTACACTGTTCAGTGTTCAGCATGGAGTCAGGATTTTATGAAACCGCAGCCTAAAGACTGCCAGAACACAAAACTATAAAACAGGTAGCACTACAGCAGCTGGCAAATCATTCATAAAGTGCAACAGGCTGAGTGCACAATAGGGGCTGCAGTCTATTCTTTGTTAAACCCCTGCTGCCCCCCTGGTCTGAAACTGCTGCTTAAGCTATTTTAGTTACACAACCTTTGTTTTATGGCATGGGAACTCCCCAAGGGATTCAATGGTAGGGTCATGCTTTTTCAACACCGGGAGTTCCACATGCATAGATATCTTGCTCATGGCAAAAGTCGTTCATTCCTAGACAGTATGTGCTTTAAATAGTATTGCAAATAACTGCAGTTTCTGGTACAATTCACTGCTTATTTTAAAACAAAAGCTTATCCTACAGAGGAATCAAAGGTTGGTGCCAAAGTTTACATAGGATTTAGCTGTGCATAAGAGGAAAATACAGCACATCAGCTAGTATGCTAAACTGCAGTACAGACTTCAGTGAACAAGCCTTTACAGAGTCCACCATGAAAAACTGGGTTACTGATGAACACTGGGCTAGTGAAGTGCTCTATTCAAGCCTGGGAGTATGTAAAAAGGACGAACTTCCTAACAAATGATGGTGGTGGTGGGGGGGCATAACCCACAAAGATGAATGCATAGTACAAACTGCTAAAGTTTACACCTTAACCTGAAAAAGATGCTCAGTTAATCAAAACCATCAAGTACTATACACCACAAACAAATACAGGGAATTTAGTTGACCTTTTCACTTTTACTCAATTAGCAAACTGAACAGTCCTCTCAGATTAACACTGAATTGACGGACGAGAAAAGTGCCTGGTTTAAGCTGACACAAACTTCATACCTGTGAGAAGCACAGGAACCCATGATGGAGCAGTTAGTATTTAGACAGAGGAACTTGTCTCTTTTTTTTTTTTTTGGTGGGGGGAGGAGGGGGTAGGTTGGAGCAGAAGGATCATAAAGGAGAATTACAAGTAAAAATAATTTTAAAAATGTTGTGCACTGTGCTTTGTTCTTTCTGATTATTTAAAGTGTTCTTTCTCCTGTATCTGTGGAAAGTCCCCCCGCCACACACACTTTTCCATACCTGTTTTATTCTTTCTCCTGTATCTGTGGAAAGTCCCCCCACACACACACACTCTTTTCCATACCTGTGTTATGGCCTAGGGGTCCCCATTCAGGCTTCTTTCTTTGCCTGCTGTTGGACAGAACTGTTCAAGAATTCCCCTCAGAATGGCGCCCCCAAACACACACACATTCACTGTCTAATACACTGGTCTTTGTTACACTGCAGTCACTGCATGGTCTCTAGTGACTCTCTCCAATATTCTGTCAGTAAGTGTTAAACAGGTGTAACCCCTAGATGGCGCTATCCCAGGGGCTACTACCCCTGCCTGATTTGCCACTAACAGGTTGAGGGGCCTGGATCCAATGGCGGGTGCCTCCACCCAGAGGTCAGGGTTTGCAATAGTTAAACTAACTTGGTCACAGCCCTCTGGGACACTGCAACCCCCTTTCTTCCCACTAGTGGCCCACACAATATATCAGAATTACTTCACAGTATACACTTACCCCCAGGACTGGTTCCGCACTGGGACCTCCTGTGAAATGAGATACAGTGCAACAATCACAGTACAGTACTTTAACATAGACAAATACCTCAGGCAGTATAACTTTGCTGAAACAAGCAGCTCTGATTTATTTAGGGGATATAACAAGGACAGGGGAAATCAGGTTAATTAGCTTATCACTCTAATAATCTACCTATGGCTCTGTGCACAGGCCTATCCCTATCAGTTACTGTCCCTGGGTACCCAAGCCCTAGTGGCTAGTCCAAACCGTGGCAGCTGGTAGGGCGCCTTTCACACAGAGAAAAGGAGAATTAAACAGTCAGCAGTACAGTAATTCCATTTGGATTTAATGTGGCAATTCAACAGGAGCGACCCTGAATTAGTACTCACGACCTCCAAATAAGATAGGGTCCTTCAATGTCAGCAGGGCTCACTTGAGGTACACAAACCTCTTCACACATCCATATAAAAGAAAGCACTATACCAGGCAGGCTGCATCTGTATCCCGATCATAATTACTGCACAATACCGAGAACACACAGCAGATTCAGTTCCTGACAGACCGAGTGCATTTTCAGCAATTCTTCCAGTCTTCTACAGGGTGAGCCTGGTTTCTACTCTTCAGAGATCCTTTGATTCTTTCACAGGACGGATTCAGTCCTAACAAGCTGCAGACCGAACTCTGGGCCTTACACACGTTTTTGACTGAAACTGCACACTGAAAAAGCACAGGGCTCCTTCCTTCTTCACTGCCAAAGCTCAACTCAAACTCCAACCGACAAAACCGGGCACTTCCTTTGAGTTCCTCCCAGTTCTTGACTGGATTGGCTGTCACTCACAATAGACTGCTGCTGTTGGTCCAAAAAGGCACTGAAGTCTAAACTACATCTCCCAGAGTCACTGCCCATACAATCCTCTTGTGGCTGGCTCAGATTATGAGTCCAAGTTCTGATTCGTCCAAGGCACCATTTTAGAGCTAGCTTACCCCACACTGATTGGTCCAGTTCAGCAGTTCAAAACTAGAATGGGGAACTAGCAGACACAGTTCTGACTGCAAAGAAAGCAGGTTAGACAAACTGTAATTTCATTATTACTCTAAATAATTTCTGGCAAACAGTTACATCTTTCAGATAGGTTCCTTTGCACTCCTAGTGACTGCAAAAATGAAGTGAATTGGCAGCAGCTCGAGTGGTACTCAGAGAAGCACACAGTCCCCATACAAACTAATTATGTCTGCAAGCAGACAGCTCTTAAAGAGACAGTACCAGAGGCTCTAAAAAACTCACTGATAAATGGCTTAAATGCCAAACACCATTCAGGCTTGGAGCATTCAAGCAAGCTCCTGGAAGTCTTCTGGGAACCCCCATTTGCAGGGGGGTTACACCCTTCCTGGCCTGGGAAAGCTTGACGTCCGCGTCAAGCAAGTACCCCCATAAGTTTCAACTGCAACCATATACATTTGCATTAGGCTCACATGTAATCATCAGTCAATATATCATTTACCAAGAACACATTTCTGAAACATTGCAGTACGTCACTCTTTACACAGTATTACATACACATTGTACCATAACTCAAGTTATTACCTCTTGTACATGAAACCTGAAGAGAGGGCCCTTCCCTATCAGTTACCTTGGGGCTGGATGGGGCAAGGGCACCATACTTAGAGGGCAACACAAGTAACTTGGAGTTAGCACTGATGCTCAGTTTGGGCAATGAGCTCGGGGACACATACACTCCTTTATGGACAACATTGAGAGGCAAGTCCACAGGCCTCCCAAGTGAATCATAACTGAGGTGCACCACAGGCTTTACAGCTCGACCAGTCTTTCTAGGGGGAACTGTTACAGTCTCTGCACTCTGAGCCTCATTTTCAGCATTGTCCTCACTTGTCAGGGGAGTCTCCATGGGTGTAGAGAGGCTAGAACTTGGGGCACTTTCAGCTCCAGGAGTTACAGTTTCTGAGTCCACAACATTTGGCTCGCATGGAGAGCTTTCGGACACTGGCAGTGGACTGTCAGGGCACTCAAAATACTCTTCTTGTTCGGGTGTATCACCAGTCTGCCCCAATCTATCATTTTCTCCCTGAAAGCTCAAACAGTTCAACCATGCACAATGATTCCATTTCATCTGATCTGATGCTTTGCACTTCACTTTCTGGGAGCATTGGCTCCAGGGATGAAGCTGGGGCTTAGACAGTCAGAAGGCCCAGCTTTGTCTCCAGTATTGACTAGGGATTGCCCCAAACAATTGACTCAGTTCGTAAGAAGGATAGTATTCAAAGTCACTCTCACTTTCTTCCGATATGGACTGACAGTCATGCTCAACTGGGACTTGTGGAGGGAACACTTTAACTTTGCTTCTGTAGGTGCAGACTTTCTTGATCTTTTCTTAGCAGCAGCTCTAGTCACTGGTCCAGAGGGGCATCTTCTAGGGGCTCAGACTCAATTAAGATTTGTCCAATGGGCAGTAAATGATTTCTATGCATTGTTTTACATCTTTTGAATTATTCTCAGGCCTTACTTTGTACACTGGCAGATCATCTAGTTTGCCCACTACAATGTGAGGAGATGGTGCCATCTGTCAGCAATCTTGTGCTTGCCATGCGGTCCCAGATTTCTTAGCAATACCATCTCCCTCCTGGAGTTCCTGTGCTTTCACCTTTTATCATACCTTTCTTTGTTGGCCAGATTTCTTTTGGCAGCCATGGTTTGAGCCAGTTGGTATGATGAGTTAGCTGGGCCTTTAACTTTTGCACATACTGTAAATAGTTGTCAGCTTGAACCCCATCAGGAGAGACCCCAAAACACACATCTACTGGTAGTCGAGCTTCTCTTCCAAACATCAGGGTAGGGGAGAATCCAGTGGCATCACTTTGGTGCAGTTATAAGCATGTACCAGGGTGCTAATTTGTTGGCTCCATCTAGGCTTGTCCTTTGGGTGCAGGGGTGCCTAGCATATCTAGCAAAGTGCGGTTGAAGCGTTCAGGCTGTGGGTCCCCTGGGGTGGTAAGGAGTGGTTCTGGGACTTCGCACTCCCACAGAGAAAGCATCTCTTTGATCAGACGACTCTCAAAGTCTCTCCTTGATCAGAATGGATTCTTTGTGGAGCCCCATAGTGAACAAAAAGTTTTCTACAAGTACTTTGGCCACAGTGGATGCTTTCTGGTCTTTGGTGGGAAAGCTTGGGCATATCTCGTGAAATGGTCAGTGACCACCAGCACATTACTGATATTTCTTTGATCTGACTCCAAACTCAGAAAATCAATACAGACCAGCTCCATGGGTGCACTGGTGGTGATGTTAACAAGGGGGCAGCCCTCTGGGGCAAAGCTTTCCTCTGTAGCTGGCGACTACAAGTTCGAATGTGTTGCTCCACATCAGCCCCATCTTAGGCCAATAGAATCTGGATCTCACCAAGTCAAGTGTTCTGTCTATACCAAGGTGCCCCATGTGGTTGTGCAAGGACCTCAGTACTGAGTCTCGAAAGGCAGTGGGCAGCACTAGTTATTGTTTGTCTACTTGTCCCCTCTGTCTACTGTTTCTGTATAACAGTTTATTGATCAGTTTCAACTTAGGACCTTCTTTGTATAACAGTGCAGTTCTCAAATCAGTGGGCGTAATTTGGACACATCTTTTCCTGCATAGAGGGCTTCTAAAGCTGCTTTGATCATGGGATCAGCGGGATTGAGCCGCGCGAATACTGTCATTGTCCAGCTGAGGCAGTGCACCAATGTCTATTGCAGAAAAGTGGCAATAAGCAGCAGGTATGCAATTCTCAGAGGGTCCCAAGCAATCCACCATGCAGTCCACTGCGTCCGTGGACATTTGTTCCTCCCTGTCAAACTTCCGGCAGAGTGCCCGAATGTCAGGTTCTGCCAATCGGACCCAATCATTCTGGGGAACAGGCCTCCGGGAGAGAGCATCAGCATCTATGTGGTTCAGACCTGCTCGTATTCGAGAGCATAGTCATATGTAGATAATGCAGAAAGCCACCTATGGCCAGTGGCATCCAACTTAGCTGAGGTCTGCACATAGGTCAAAGGATTATTGTCAGTTTTTACTAGTATTTTAGCCCCATACAAGTACTCATGGAATTGGTCAACAATAGCCCACTTCAAAGCTAGGAACTCTAACTTATGTACAGGATAGTTCTTTTCGGATGGGGTCAGGCTTCTGGCAAAGGCCCACTGGTCTCAGGCCATTCTAGTGCTCTTGGTACAACACAGCCCCAACCCTTGCAAGCTAGCATCAGTGTGCGGGCGTAGGGTTTTCTTGGATCGGCATAGGCCAGCACTGGAGCATGGGTAAGTTGATATATGATCTCATGAAAACAGTCTCACAATCAGAGTCCAGCGGGCCCAAATACTTCACTGGATGAAAATACACTCTTTCAGTCTTGAGGACGCTGACTTTTGGTATTTTTGTGGGTTGGGGATACCCTTGAGTAAGGTTAAGTAAAGGCGGATCACTCTTGAATAGTCCTTGATGAAGCGCCGATAATAACCACAGAATCCCAGGAATCTTTGCAGTTCTTTTAGATTTTTGGGCTGTGGCCAGGTGGTCAAGGCCTCAACTTTACTTGGGTCGGTCTCTATTCCTGTGGATACTATGTGTCCCACATACTTTACTGATGTTTGAAGAATTGACACTTATCAATGGACAGTTTAAGGCCAAAGTCCTCCAGTCGGTCCAATACCTTAAATAATCTGCTCTCATGTTCCTCCAGTGAGCTGCCAAACACAATAACATCATCTAGGTATACCAGGCACTCTAGTAAGTTCATGTCCCCCACTGCACGCTCCATCAATCGTTGAAAAGTGGCTGGGGCACCTGAAATCCTTGAGGCATCCTCATGAATTCATAGAAATAGCGGACAGATAAAGGCCGTCTTCCACGGTCCTCTGGGGCCATCGGGATCTGGTAGTACCCACTCGGAGATCCAGCACAGAGAACCACTTGCTCCCGTTTAGGCAGTCCAAAGCATCCTGAATGCGGGGCATTGTGTACTGATCAGGGATAGTCCGCGGTTTAAGGTGCGATAATCCCACACATCCTTACTGTTCCATTCTTTCCTCACTACCACAATGGGGAAGCATAAGGGCTTCTGGATTCTTGTATTACACCAGCAGCTAACATCTCTTGCAGATGCCGTCTCAC
This sequence comes from Neoceratodus forsteri, assembly GCA_016271365.2. NCBI lineage: Eukaryota > Metazoa > Chordata > Ceratodontiformes > Ceratodontidae > Neoceratodus > Neoceratodus forsteri. The sequence goes on from CM057455.1 coordinate 1,559,491,584, forward strand.
ATCATCTATGTCAGCAGGTGCCAGGCGTCGAGACCTCTCACGAAATGGTCTTTCGTCATGCAGCGGATATTGTGCTCAGCTCCTTGCACGCATCCTACATCCCATTCCTTTAAAGAAAACACCTGGTCTCTCTGGGCAAGCTTCTCACTGATCCTCACTTTCCATTCAGCTGGCAGCGGGGGTCGCGAAATCAAACAAGTCAGGCGTTACTCTGTCATTCTTCCTTGAACTCTTGCTGCTGGGTAGCACTGCAGTGTCTGCACAATGCACATTAGCCAGGATGCAACCTCTGTTTACTCGAATGTCTCTTTCAGACACATTATGAACTTGGACCATTACCCTTCTGGCATAAGCATGGGCTCTAGCGGGCAAAATACTAGGCTTGACCAGCAGTCCCTCTGGCAATTTTCCATCGCCTGGTGCATCCAACATTAATATTTTATTCTTAACATCCTTTCTGATACGGACCTCTCCTGTAAGGTACACTGGGCATTTGGCGCCAGGATCAGAGACTCAGGATCCTTCTTCCATACAATTCCGACCGGTTCCTCTGGTTCTGTTTTTCAGCATCTCTCTGTGCCTCATAGGCCTTCTTAATTAAAGCGGAACTCTTAAAGCTCTACTAGTCTTTGACCCCTGTTTTCATAACACAACTGTGCCAGCCTTCCGAACATATGAGCATTTGTTCCAATCAACAAAGGGACACCATCATACAGTCCAGTAGGGGGACACACTAAGGCTAGGTCTCTACTTGTTCGGCCACTCCAGCCAGGAGGTGGGGAAAGACAGCCAAATTCGGATATACCGGAATAGGGTAGGCCTTCTCACTTAACCCCCATACATGCAGTCCTTCTAATGGTTGTAAGGAGTACGTCTGACAAATGCTTCTGATACCAATCCTGGAACATAATTGTCACTTGGGAGCCACTGTCTAATACAGCTCTTGTAGACACTCCATTCACCTTTACAGTGGTCTCCATGGAGGGACCCACTATTCTGGACCAGTCTGGAGGCGGTAGTGGGGGCCTGGGCAACTGACCTTGCCACAAAAGGATGTGAATTAGCATTTTTGGTGCCCTCACTGGGATCATGTCGTGCAGCTCTTAACCACTGATTTCTTCTCCGAAGCTCTCCTTGTAGCCTATATGCAACTCTGTCAGTGTCTTTTGGGGACTGGCATTCCCTTTTCATGTGCCCATCTTTCCCACAATTATAGCAAAACATACTTTCTGGAGTTTGAGCTGGCCGAGGCGCCACACTGGGAGCCAGGGCGGGGGTATTACTAACTGGAAACCTGGGTGCCATCTCTGTCTGCGGTGTGATAAGCATTTGGAGACATCTTGTCAGTTTCTCCACTTCCATGGTCAAGGAATTGAGTTTGGAGCTGTTATCAGCAGGAGATACATGGGTGGGTACCCCACCCCATAGCAGATGCAGTCGGATATAGGTCAGGGCCCGTACTTGCAGGCGTGGCCTTCATAAAGGACTGTTTTGAATTCCGGATCTCTCTCAACAGTTCGCCCCATTGTGGCATATCTTTTCCTTGTCAGAGCACTCATTGACTGTCAACCTCTGCCCCTGAACTTCACTTGATGGGTCACCCTCAGTCACTGGGTCGTAGCCACAGCTGTTGGTGCAGGTACCTCCCGAGGTCGCCTTTCTCAACTCCTCGAATTTCTCTCATTAACTCATCATAGGAGGGTGGGGTTCAGTCGATTTGCCAGGCGTAACTGAAGCAACAGCAGTTCTGAGAAGGGGCAGACTTAAGGATTCTGTCCAGTCTGGTTCGGTCCAGTTCAATCGCTGGCAAACTACCCTTTCTGAGGCATTCTTGCAACAATTTTTCCAGCCGAGAGACATACACAGACAACAACTCCCCTTGGTACTGTTGTGCATTTCTTCTCCACCATAGGTCCTCATCAGAATCTGGGCTCCCATAACATTCTCCAAGGCCTCAAGATAGGCCTGTGCAGTCGCTTCAGGGTTACTAGCCGTTTAGCACGGATGGTAGCCAGGGCAGGACCTCGGAGGCTCTCACTAACCTCTTTCTGCCGCCTTCCGAGCATTGCCATTCTAGCACTTTGGGGCAAAATAGTCTATCCAGGTCTCCAGTCATCCTCCTTGGGGTGGGGAGGGTGCCAGAGAAGATCCTCAACCTTCTCGTAAGAGTCGTGACTAATGGCAGGTGCAGAAATAGGAGTCTGCATTGGTTCAGCCACCATTACGGGCACTGGAGCAGGAGAGGGTGTTGGGGAGGAACACCCCAGGTGGCAAGAATAGTTTCTTCAAGTCCTCCACAGTTTTCCCTCTCCAGCAACCATTCAGCAAATTTCTCCTCAAAAGTTTCAGATAGTGGTGGAGGCTGATTCCCCCCCGGGTCTTTACTGTCCTTAGTTATCACTCTCCAAGCAGTGAGGGCTCCCTCTGGGGTAATGGTCTGTGGCACTTTGGAGCTATCTATGGGATCCTTAAACTCTACTAGGGCCAGGAAGTGTGGGTGAGCAGATTAGCATGCCGACCCACCACCACAGGGTTTTGTAAACCTTCCACCTTGGAAAGTACTCCCTGCACAGTGTCCGTATTGATACCCAGGGGGATGTCCAGGATAAGCATAGCATTTTGGGGGTCGATCTTCTCCCCAGTACACCACTCCACCAGCCGGTGCACAGCCACTTCTGTCGGGGTACCCATTTTTTTCTTAACAGTGGTTCGTAAATATGGCCACTAAAGGACACACAATCCCAGCGGTGAGCCTCCAAGATGTAACCCCAGATGGCGCTATCCCAGGGCTACTACCCTGCCTGATTTGCCACTAACAGGTTGAGGGGCCTGGATCCAATGGCGGGTGCCTCCACCCAGAGGTCAGGGTTGCAATAGTTAAACTAACTTGGTCACAGCCCTCTGGGACACTGCAACCCCTTTCTTCCCACTAGTGGCCCACACAATATATCAGAATTACCTTCACAGTATACACTTACCCCAGGACTGGTTCCGGCACTGGGACCTCCTGTGAAATGAGATACAGTGCAACAATCACAGTACAGTACTTTAACATAGACAAATACCTCAGGCAGTATAACTTTGCTGAAACAAGCAGCTCTGATTTATTTAGGGGATATAACAAGGACAGGGGAAATCAGGTTAATTAGCTTATCACTCTAATAATCTACCTATGGCTCTGTGCACAGGCCTATCCCTATCAGTTACTGTCCCTGGTACCCAAGCCCTAGTGGCTAGTCCAAACTGCAGGCAGCTGGTAGGGGCCCTTTCACACAGAGAAAAGGAGAATTAAACAGTCAGCAGTACAGTAATTCCATTTGGATTTAATGTGGCAATTCAACAGGGAGCGACCCTGAATTAGTACTCACGACCTCCAAATAAGATAGGGTCCTTCAATGTCAGCAGGGCTCACTTGAGGTACACAAACCTCTTCACACATCCATATAAAAGAAAGCACTATACCAGGCAGGCTGCATCTGTATCCCGATCGCAATTACTGCACAATACCCGGGAGAACACACAGCAGATTCAGTTCCTGACAGACCGAGTGCAATTTTCAGCAATTCTTCCAGTCTTCTACAGGGTGAGCCTGGTTTCTACTCTTCAGAGATCCTTTGATTCTTTTCACAGGACGGATTCAGTCCTAACAAGCTGCAGACCGGAACTCTGGGCCTTACACACGCTTTTTGACTGAAACTGCACACTGAAAAGCATAGGCTCCTTCCTTCTTCACTGCCAAAGCTCAACTCAAACTCCAACCGACAAACCTGGCACTTCCTTTGAGTTCCTCCCAGTTCTTGACTGGATTGGCTGTCACTCACAATAGACTGCTGCTGTTGGTCCAAAAGGCACTGAAGTCTAAACTACATCTCCCAGAGTCACTGCCCATACAATCCTCTTGTGGCTGGCTCAGATTATGAGTCCAAGTTCTGATTCGTCCAAGGCACCATTTTAGAGCTAGCTTACCCCACACTGATTGGTCCAGTTCAGCAGTTCAAAACTAGAATGGGAACTAGCAGACACAGTTCTGACTGCAAAGAAAGCAGGTTAGACAAACTGTAATTTCATTATTACTCTAAATAATTTCTGCAAACAGTTACATCTTTCAGATAGGTTCCCTTTGCACTCCTAGTGACTGCAAAAATGAAGTGAATTGGCAGCAGCTCGAGTGGTACTCAGAGAAGCACACAGTCCCCCATACAAACTAATTATGTCTGCAAGCAGACAGCTCTTAAAGAGACAGTACCAGAGGCTCTAAAAACACTCACTGATAAATGGCTTAAATGCCAAACACCATTCAGGCTTGGAGCATTCAAGCAAGCTCCTGGAAGTCTTTTGGGAACCCCCATTTGCAGGGGGGTTACACAGGAATAAATACTATGCTCTCCTATCAGTCTGTGTGTGCCCCCGTCTTTCTCTTGTCTACCATCACATTACACACAATCCCGGCTTCCTTCCTCCTCTGCCCTTTCATTGTAAGCACAGCACCTTCAGGCACGGGCTGGATGATCTGAGGCATCAGTGGCATTCCTTTCCACACACACACCTTTTTTTTTAATTTTAATACAAGGATTCAAATTAAACTATGGCATTTATCAATATAGTTCAAGGTCCCTAGTGCTCAACTGAAACTGCACAGTTGTGTGCAATCGCTTCTTCTGCTGAATGGGCAATCAATCCCCCCTCCAAAAAAAAAAAAAATTGCTGTTACCAAGGAATCAAAATGGCAACACTTACTAAATGTTGCCATAAATACTGTCATTCCTAAGTACCAATCAGCCCAATTGCCAAAACCTTCTATTTTACTAACATACTAAAATGACAGCAGAATAGGCCTTACGGTCTTTCATGTCTGCTCGATGGTCAGCACCCATACTGGGTGCCCATATTGCTATCCCCCCCTACCCCCTTGGGTTTCCCCATCCCCTTTCCAGGGTATTTCCTCAGTACTGGACTTCCTCAGCTTCACGAACTGATTCAACAACAGCCCAGACAAGAAGCCATTGCACACAGCCACCCCACTGGCCAAAATGTTCACTTTTTTGTTCCCAAACTTTGTAATCTTGATTTGTTGAAAATATGCCAATGCTTAACAAAATACCACCATTACTAAATACTAATCACCCAGTTACCCAAACATTTAATTTTTCATGAACCCTGACTCAACAACAGCCTATCTGAGAACCCATTGTACAAAGCCATCCCCTGTGCCTGTTCCACCCAGTCTCTGGCATCCCCGTGCTGAATGGGCAAGTAACCCCCACCCCCCAATATGCCAGTCCAAATCTTTTTACCTTGCTTTGGGTTGACTATGGTGCCATCTTGCTGGGTACCCAATCCTCCCACCAACTGCTTGTGCCTTTTGCTTAATGTGACTTGTGTTTCCCCAGTCACTTACCACCCACCCCTCTGTCTACCTGCCCCAGTTCATAGCCAGCAACCCAGCCAAGAACCCATGGTATACAGCCATCCAACTTTTTAGTTGGTCGAATTCTCCTGGCTACTAGTGCTGAATGGGAAAGCTATGCTCCACGCACACCTCTCTTGCCAGTCCCCAACCTTTTACCTGGATTTTGTTGACTATGGTGCCGTCTTGCCACTTTGCTGTGTACTGCATTCCTCCGCCGACCATTTGTGCCATTAGCTTTGCTTTTTGTTGCCCCAGTAACGTTTCACCAAACTCTGCTTGCTTGCTGTGCTGTTTGTAGCAAAGCTAATTATAATAAACTGCTCACCAAAAAATATCCATACAATGGATAAATGCAGATTGGTGAGCTCTTTTGAAGGGGCTGCACTATGCTGGGCTTGTTGAGCTGAGCCAAATCATACAGTCTGTGAGCTGTGCTGATGGGTGCCATGACTGCTCTGTCCACAGGTCTGGTCGGGTGTACTGGTAAAGCAATCCAGTTTCAGAAAAACCAACAATTGCAAGTAAAGTCATCTTAGTACTGACTGCTGGTTGGCAGGGACTGGTCGACATCACTATGCAACTATCTGTAGCTCCTGAATGTGACTTCACCTGTTGGCAACAATTCTGGACCAGACTGAGGTTGCACTGCAAACTGCCGAATGTGATTGCCCAGAGAAAATCCCAGTAAAGAACCCCAGTACACAGGAGTTACAGACTTGCACTTACAGAGGAATTTGTATTTGGCAGCACTGACAGGGTAGAACAGCAGCAAATCAGAAACTGATCTGAGCAGCCAATCAGAAGCACTGTGCATCTCCACAGCTAAACTCAGGACTTGCCAGCATTCTCAAAGTAAAAGGTCACCTGGAAAACAGAAGACTGTCCGAGCGTTGAGGGGACATCATTCTATTGCTCTACACAGTAGATAGTGTAAGATGAATAAAAGCAGATGTGCAAGTGAAGATGGTGATATCCCCAGTCCAGGGCATGGATACTCGAAAGGCTCTTGAGACAAAAGGTAAAACTGGGATTTGCCAGTTGTGGCCCACAAAGGTCGCTGAATTACTATTTTTTATTTTAAAAGTTATTTGGGGGGCATCTAACTAGTAGGTTGGGTTTAGTTTTCCTTTAAGAGAGACTTAGGACTCACCTGTTGGGAGCTGCCATGGCATGGTACTAAGTAAAGGCTCCTCAGATCACTTTCAGGCAGTGTTTAAAATCTGCTGGACTACAATGTTATGTGTCAATCTTTGTCATGACAAGAAGCCACATATTCTTCATGGCTGACTTTACAAATAAAACAGACTAAGTACGGGCCTCCATTGCAAAAATTCAGGTGACAACCTATCAATAAACCACTGCTGCATGAAGGGAGTTACCCCACCAGTGAGAAGCTGTCCACCCGTACCCCAGAACACATCTGGAGCTGCCACAGCTCAGTGTGCCTTTTCTGGTCAAAAATTGCAAACTAATTTACCTTAGCTTTACCATAAGATGGAACCAAGGCAGGTTATTGATTGGATGATAGGGATCCCGCCCCTGTCTGGTCAACTAAGTTTGATAGAAGCTTTCTGGGTATAGCACAGTTCACACTAATTTATAAGCCTCATGGAACATTGCTAGGGAAATCACACATTCTGACTGGTCCACTAACAGCCCATATCCCACCAGTATTAAACTGCTAGTGAAGCATGGACGCTGGAAGTGCCTGTTGCTACATCAGAGTGTTCACAGCATGATATTCTAAAACTGGTGTTAAACTAAAATAATGCTTTTATAGCTTTCTTTAACTTATAAAAAAATCATGTTGGACAGGTATCCAAAATAGCAGTAAGTACCTCCAAACTGGTCCTTTATCAGCATAATACGGACGGGTAGGGAATAAAAGCTAAAGATGAAAACTGTCACAACCGGTCCATCCTGCTTGAATTCCTTACTGTTTTATCAGTTTACCCGCTTCTTATTTTTAAACACAGACTTATCAGTAGTGCGAGGCAAAATTACATTATTACACTTCATGCAATTTACAAGGGAGGCAGTATAGTGCAGTGGTTTAAGGCTCTGAGCTACAAATCTGGTGACATCCAGCAAACCAGATCTGGGTTTGAATCCCACAGCTTCCACTTACATACTGTGTGACCCTGAGCAAGTCACTTAACTTCCCTGTGCTCCCAGGTCGCACCTGTAAAAAAGCTTTCAGCTTAGTGTGCTACCCCTGGTTAAACAACTAACATGAAATATAACTGATGAAATTTCACGAATACTCTTGTACTTTGATAAGAATATCATTTTGCATTCTTAAAATGTGCAATTTTATAAATACTGTCTTTCTCATGATAAAAATGAATGTATTTTGTGCACAAAAGTTCTAAACTGTACATTCTTTAAAAACGTGGGTTTTAGTTGTACAATTTAGGTAAAAATGTGCCCTTTGCATACTGTGAACACTATCTCTTTTAAAAATGCTCATCAGGTGGTCGGACAACACTTTTGCAAGAATTCATCTGCTCCTGACACTCTTTCCCCATCCGAGGTCTTAATCGTTTCCTTGTGACACCATCATTTCCACAAGATAGTCATGTCAGCAGTGCCAATTCAAGTTGGTAAACTGGCCAACACCACGGGAAACAGCAGAACAAGAAAAAAGCAGAAGTGCTAGAGAAAAAGGAGTATGTGATGGAACAAGTTTTAGACAGATTTGTGGCGAAATGAAAGGTTGAGCACCTGTTGAAATGGAAAGGATTTTCACAGGAATAATTGCACTGAGGGAGACTCTGTCCCTGCAAAGGAAGCCAGTTCTGAACTGATAAAACTATTTTTTAACAGTGTGTAAGTAAGAACACAAAACCTCTGCTGTTCATGTGCATCACCACCTTTTGTTTTTTGTTCATTTGCAGGAACCAAAAATCTGTCCCGATGATTTCTGAAACACTAAAAGAACCTCTACTGATTAATGAGAGTTCTTCTTGAGCAAGTGGACACTACAGTGGCTAGACAAGTTGGCTACATATTGCCTGTGGCTGTCGTCTATTCTATATGTTACATTTATTATGTCCAATGCAATTAAAGGTGTATAGAAACAGACTGACAGCAAATAAGGACCGCTTGGCCAACTCAGTCTGCCCATTTCCCTGTCTTTCGGAAAGGCTGCAGATCCTAGTTAACCCACAGCCTACTTCCTCCTACCCCTCACTAGAACTGCCTTATGTCTGTCCCATGCATTCTTGAATTCACCCACTGTTTTTGACCCCACTACCTTCTCTGGAAGGCTGTTCTATGCGCCCACCAACCTCTCTGTGAAAAAAATACTTCCTCATGTTGCCCCTGAGCCTCCCCCCACCCCCATCTTCAAATTGTGCCACCTTGTTCTTGCACATCTCTTTTTCTGAAAGATGCTACCCTCTTGGACTTTGCTGATCCCCTTGAGGTACTTGAATGTTTCTATTATGTCCCCCCTCTCCCTCCTTTCCTCTAGGGTATACATATTAAGCTCTTTTAGTCTCTCTTCATATGGCTTCTGGAGTAGACCCTGCACCATTTTAGTTGACCTCCTCTGGACTGCCCCCATCCTGTCTATGTCCTTACAAAGATGGGGTCTTCAGAACTGCACACAGTACTCCAGATGAGATCTCACCAACTGTCTATACAGAGAGAAAACTTCCTGTTTTCTATTGGTGATGCCTCCCCCTTTGCACCTCAGTATCCCCCAGCCCTCTTTACTGCCTTTTCACATTGCTTGCCTACCTTTAGATTATCTGATATGACCACCCTCAGGTCATGTTCCATTTTTGTTGTTGTTAGTACCTCCCCCCATTGTGTACTCTTCCCCAGGTACATTACTTTGCACGTCTTTGCACTGAATGTAAGCTGCTATACTTTTGAAAATTCCTCCAACCTTGCCAAGTCCCTTCTCATCCTTTCCACCCGCCCCCGTGTATCAACCCTGTTGCAGATATTTATGTCGTCTGTAAAGAGGCACACTTTTCCTTCTAGCCTCACTGCAATGTCACCTATAAAGACATTAAAGAGGACCGATCCCAGTACTGAACCCTAAAGTACCACGCTAGTAACCCCCTTTCCTCGGAGTGGACTCCATTTACTATTATCCTCTGCATCCTATTGTCCAGCCATTTTTTTGCCCAGGCTACCACCCTGGGACCCACTCCCAGGCTGGCTAACTTGTTTATTAATCTTTTGTGTGGGACTGTGTCAAATGCCTTGCTAAAGGCTAGGTAGGCCATGTCCACAGCCCCTCCCTGGTCTACTACTTTGGTCACCCAGTCAAAGAAATCTATTAGATTCGTCTGACATGACCTTCCCGCTGTGAATCCATGCTGCCTTGAGTCCTGTTCCCCGCTGACCTCTAGGTACTCAACAATACTTTCTTTCCGAAGTGATTCTATAATGTTCCCTACCACTGAGGTCAAACTAACAGGTCTTTAGTTTCCAGGCTCTGCTTTGCTCCCACTTTTTTGGAGGGAAGTATCATCCATCTTCCTCCAGTCCTCAGCTCAGGTACCACACCATCCTCCCATGATTTTTAAAAAGGGTAGTCAGTGTCGTCACTAGTTCTCCCCTTAGTTCTTTTAGAATTCTGGAGTGAAGGCCATCAGGCACCACTGCTTTGCCCACCTTCAGTTTTAGGAGTTCATTCAGGACCCTTTCTTCTGTAAATAGACTGGTATCGACCCCCCTATCCAGAGTGCTTCTATTGTTTGGCTTAGGTACCTCCCCCTCCTCTTCTTTTGTGAATACTGAGCAAAAGTATTCATTCAGGATCTCTGCCTTTTCACGGACACCCTCTGCCCACCTCCCCTTCCCTTTATTAAGCCTCACTATCCCTTCCTTGATCTTTTTTTGCTCCTTAATGTACCTATAAAAGGTTGTATAAAAGGTTTTATCCCCCTTCTTAACCAAGCTGGCTCTCTTTTCCTCTGTTTGGGCCTTTGCTATGTTGACTGCCTTCCCTGCTTCCTTCTGCTTTAACTGATATAGTTCCCTATCCTGCTTCTTCTGTGATTCCTTATATTTCCTGATAAAAGTATAGAAGGCTAAAAAAATACCGTACTTCCTCATGAAATCGCCTGAAGTAGAACCAAAATAAAACCCAAAATGAGATAAAATTCACCAAGGAAAGCCCAGTCAGAAGTAGCATCTTGCTTTCAGTGGGGTTCTACTTCTGTCCAATATTTTTCTGCCACCTTGAGTGCCCCCAGTCATCTCCCAGTTTCAGACCCATGCATCATGCAACTCCTCCGACTGTCAGACTCACGGTTATTGGCAGCATCCACAGTCAGATCCCAGTGTGTTCCTCTAATTCTGGTTCTGGTTCTTCTGGTTCCCAAGCTGGTTCTTTCTATCCCTCCCTAGCTTAGAAGGAGAGGGAGTACAGGCCTCCAATGCCAAGGGCTGGGCACCATGGACTTGGTAGCGGGCACGTCACCCACGACAGTTTGGAGGCATGGGGAAAAACACTCGGGGAGGTCATCACTCAGTTATTTTTGCCCTACTCTCCCTACCCATTCTTCACTGCCCACGCAGAGCATTCCTACTTATTTTATTTTTTTTATTTTGAAAACGTTTCACCAGGAAAGGCATCATGAGCTATAAACAGCTCATTTCCAGACGATCCGGGGCGGTTACAAATTGGGGGAACAAAAAGCAAGCACATAAAAAATACAGAGCAATACATTATAGCACAAGTATACAAAAACACACCATAAGAGAGTCATATCAGTGGGGAGCAGAATGACCGGGCTATCCTGCAGGAGAACAAACTTATGTGGAAAGGAACAGGAAATATGACCAAACAGGGTATAAGTTTAGAGGAGGTGGACACAGATTAAGTGCAGTGTGAGTAGACAGCATTAGTGAGAAGTGCTTACGTAGCCTATGGGGCAGGATTGGGCACAGTGGGGAAATAGGGAGGGCAAGGTATGAGGATGGGGTGAGGAAAGAGGAAAAGGGGGGCAACCTAGAGCCAAGACCCCTTTAGGATGCTGAGGAACCAGGGGAAATTAGGACCAGGCAATGGAGAAAGGAGGGAGGAGGTTAGGGGAGTTGGGGAGGTAAGAGGGCAAGGGAGGGAAAGGAAGGGAGGAAGGGGAAAGAGGAGGGAGGGGACCGGCAGAGGACTGAAAGCAGGGGGGAAGGAGAGATGGTGGAGAGAGGCAGCTAGCTAGTTGAATCCAAGCCCCTTCAGGATGCAGTGAACCCTGCAAGGGGAACGTGAATTACAGAAAGGAAGGAATGAACAAGGGGAGGGAGGAGAGAGGGGGGGTGAGGAACTTCACCCCTTCAGGATGTTAAGAACCCAGCAAGGGGAGACTGGACACATGCCGAAGAGTCAGGGGTGGAGGGGGCAGAAGCAGAGATGGTTAAGGCTAGGGGTCTATGAGGTGTGTAGGAAAATTGGGGAGAGGTACAGCAGGGGAGAGAAGTTAAGTAATACAGAGGAAGATGGGCATTTGGAGGGTGGGGTAGGGGAGGGCTACAGACAGGTGCAGTTAGGAGAATAGAAATTATGTAGGGCTAGGGAGATAGTGGATGAGGATGAGGAGAAATGGATAGGAGATGGCAAGGAGTTCCAAATCTTAGGGAAGCGGTAGAAGAAGGCTTCCTGACCAATGGAGGTAGAGTGACGAGGGATCGCTAGTGTGTGAGCGCTGGAGGATCTGAGAAGTTGGGGGGGTCAGAGAGAGTCTGTGAGTTAAGAGTACCAAGCCAGTATTTAGACGTGAACTTGGTGCAGTGGGAGAGATGCCTGCACTCCTATGGCGGCACCCTTGGGCAGGACTCATTGAGGTATGGTCCACCACGCCAGCAACTGCCACACACTTCCTCCAGGTGCAGTGCACGTCCCCTCCCTCCCCACTCTTTCACGCTCTCTTCCGTCCTACATTCCTGATGGCCCAGGCTCAGGGGACAAACCCAGGTCACCAGCATGCCTGAGCATTCCACCATCCATCAGCCGTTCTGCCTAATTTTATAGCCGGGAGGAACTTAAGCACATGGAGGTCAAGGGACTTGCTCAAGACTGAACCATGAGTCTGTAAGGTAGAGGCGAGATTTCAACAAGGGATTTCCTAGTTCACAGTTTTGCATTCTATCCTTCAAACCACACTGCCTTTTCTCAGTCAATACTAACACTACTATAGGCCTTTATGGAAATACTACCCACTTTCAATGGGAGAAATCAGAGCCTACTTCACAGAGTCCACAAATTTCAGATTAGCATGTAAAATAATCTAGTCTTGTCCCATGTCCTTAACTGCCTTTTCACACACTTGACAAGTGACACCTTAGTCAGGAATTCTTAAGAGTCTGCTATTACTGGAGGGATATCCAGCTAACAAATGCATTGATAAAGTAGTAGGAAGCAATGGGGGGGCAGGAGGGGGCCTCACCGACAAAGCAGTTATGTAGCCTATGCCATACAAACTGAATTAGAGAAATGTGGCTAATTGTTGCAGAAGGCAAAACTCAAAGCCCCCTTCCCCTCCCTGTTTGCCCCATCACTGACCAAACACAATGTAAGCTATGCAAACAATGAAAGACTCCTGTCTAAACAACTAACTGACAAAAGGGCTTTCTGGGGCACTGCTCTTACCACATTCCCCTCACCATCACATCACTACATACCTCCAGATGAGGGAATACTATTCTCAAATGTTTTGCATTTAAAGAGTTTCTTTGTGGGTGTCCACACTGGAAACCGAGTGCTCAGCTGTGTTACTGGATCTGGCACTAAAGCATTCCCTCTTTACAGGGAAAACATGTATAATAAAAGATTAACTCATCTCCACTGTAATTCTGAAACGGTTCAACATTTCAGCCTCTGTCCCACTGTAATGCAGTACACTGCAAAATGTGACTTGCATGTGGATACAGCAAAACTGCTCCCATTTCAAATGTAAAAACAGGGGCACACTGCACAGTGAAGACCAAATTCAGCTGCTTGACGGCTAACATGACTCATTCGAATAATAGTCTGGCCATCTAATTAGGGGCGCAAAATGAGAGTAGCTCATAAAATAGCATTACATAGCCAGGAACAAATTCCCTTCAAGCATACAGCTGAGGTCTGGTGAACACGGCACTGTCTGCCGTGTCCAAGATGGCTGCCAGAGTTTTCTGTGCATGCATAACTCACGCATGCGCACTGAACTCCGGCAGCATGGTGGCAGAGTCTGCCATGTCCAAGATGTCCACCAGAGTTCTCAATGCATGCATGACACGCAGGTGCACTGGGCTGCAGCGGCCATCTTGAATACAGTGGACTATGCCACCATGCCGCCGGAGTTCAGTGTGCATGCACGAGTCAACCCACATTGACAGAAAACTCTGGTAGCCATTTTGGACATGGCGGACAGTGCCGGGTTCCACAAGTGCCAACAGACAAAATAGCGCTATGGATGCACAGTGATTGTCGTTCAACTCCACTATTTAAAAAGTCAGTTTGGTATCCAGTAAGCTCCCTTTTCTCTACAGTGATTGCTACACCTGCTGCAGCTGTGAAAATGGCAATAATAAATATATACAGTAATACATGTGGGCAGACACGATGAGCCGTCAGTCTCCTTCTGCTGTCAGACTCTCCGTTTCCATGATTTTCTGCCACTGTAGAACATAGTCTGGCCAGCTAGCTGTACACCCTGAAATAACAGACCTAGTAGGCGGTGAAAGACCTTTCCCTGTCTGTATATGTACAGAGATCAACACAGCTACAATCAACTAGGATGCAATGTAATTCCCCAATTAGATGATACTTCTGTTCAACAATCAGGATGTCAACCTTGAGGAGACACAGTATACTACAACTCCTCACCCCCAGGTCTAGTTTCTGGACTTTTCTTCTCTGTGCTGGGCCTCTATCCCCCACTCCGCCGCTCCTCATCTTTGTCAGTCATTTGCACTTGTGCAGCTGCACAGACCACCTTTACCCACCCACTGCCTTTGGTTCCTTGCTTAGTTGGCAGTCTTATTTTTTGCCATATTTACTGCAAATGATTTCCTTTTTTATATATTGTGTGTTTCTATATCTTAAGCTATTCCAACCTCCTCGATTGCATACATTTAGGTGGGGGGGGGAAGGTTTAAAGTGGACAGAATTGTGATCCACAGGAAAGAAAATTTAGCCCTACTGAACATATACCTTTTAAACAGCGAGAGGAGACAAAATACAGGTACCTTTGCAGGAAGAATCCTGCTGGAATTTTATTTCGAAATCTCTCCAGCCAGCTGGTTTGAACCGAGAATTAGACCTCTCTGTGTGTGCTTATAGGAAGAGAGCTTGAAACAACATCCCGTATTTCCAGTCTCCCCCTTCACTCTTTTACCATCCTCAATCCCCCCAACTATTCCCATACCTGTTAACTACAGAGGGTCCTGCTTGGCACTTCTGAAACGGAACTGTATGAATTTTCCCTGAGGACAGACTTGAAAAGTGTGTCGGCATGTCACTGGATGATTCTGATTCTCTTAACAGAAAACAGCAGATTATAGCAACGCCTTTCTGAGAAAACTAGGGACAAATCATTCTGGTTTTTTTTTTGGAATTTTGATCTCCAACTATGGACTTTTTTTGAATGTACAGTATCCTGCATCAACCTGGACTAGAATATAGGAATTATTAAATGTCAGCTTCATTTGAATTTTGTATGTATTTTCTATGAATCCATCTCAAGGCACTGGTTTTGTGCCTCTTTTTCACCTTTCCATTTAGATTCATGCCTCAGGTAGCATTCCTGTATTACTGCACTTTAAATAATCTAGTGGTCAAGTTCTATATACATAAAAACAATAGTTCAGTAGCAGATAAATAACATTCTTATTAACCTACAGTTAAGAGCGTTTGCCATAAGCGATAGATCCTATTATAACACAGACTGGGATGTGGGGCAGGGAAAGCATTTTAATACCCATCCTTTGGGACTGCCCCAAGGCACAGCCCTAAGGTAAGCCATGCAAATGGCTTTGGATCCGTTGCTGGGCTTAGAGGGATCTTTTACTAAATAGAGATGTCTGTTGGGGTTTTAACTCTGACCATTGCTGGGTAATAGGAAATACTGTACTACTTTACACTGATCTTTAGTGGTAAAGAAGCGATCTTGCCACACTGGTTAGATCAGGAGAGTCCTAAGTTAGCTGAGTGGTACCGATAAATGCTACTAGTCCTCTGGCTACAGAGATTGCCATCTTTCCTGAGCACAGAGACCAGGCCTACCACAAAAGACTCGATACCTCAGCTGCTCTCCGGTCTATAATGGATTGTGTGCAGTGGACTAATGGGCCATAAGGGCACTTGCTTTCTTCCAACAACTGTATTATTTTGGATCAACAGAGACAGTACGACAACCTGCCAAGGGTGGGGACGTGTTTGTCCATCTTGTTGTGTTGTATATTTTGTTTTTGTCCTGTACTGTACTGTGCTGTTTTGAATTTTCAGTAAACGTACATTTAAAACAGACATAGCTACGTGTTTTGTACCACAGTGTAACTTTTGACCTCGGTCTGAACTTTTCCCCTTCAAGAATGAACACATTTTTATGCACTGTTAAAGCACTTTTTTGCACAGTTTGCCATGTCCTCTTTTTACACCCACTGTTTCTGAAACTGGTATCACTGGCACTAGAAGGCTCTTCACTGGTATTCGCTACTTGGCAGATCCCAGCTTTCAACATAATAAAAAATCCTGTTTTGAATTTTGAAGCCATTCAATCCTGTAAGAGTACTCGGTTTAAGAGACAGCCACGGGTTACTGTTAGCCACACACTCCCTGACAAACAGGCAGAACACCTCGAAGAGTCTGAGCTAACTACAGTGTTTTTCATCTGTGTCTATAATTTTGCAGTTTGCAATAAAATAGCATTTGCACCTTATACACCCTTGTGTGTGCTGTTTTCTGTGTTTTCTTTTGCTTCTGGCATCATGGCTACACTGATCAAGATGCGTTCATAACAGCATGAAGAAGCGGACTAAGCAGGGCTCAAAATTAACAGTATTCCAGCATGTTTGGAATAGCAGGTTTCACTGTAGGATAACAAAATCACCCTGCTAGTATTTTTCAAGGATTACCACAC
Organism: Neoceratodus forsteri; assembly: GCA_016271365.2. Classification (NCBI taxonomy): domain Eukaryota; kingdom Metazoa; phylum Chordata; order Ceratodontiformes; family Ceratodontidae; genus Neoceratodus; species Neoceratodus forsteri. The sequence continues at coordinate 1,559,508,075 of CM057455.1, forward strand.
ATCCAACTGGCGAACTATAAAAGAAAACTCTTCCCCCCCGCACATCTCAGCCACACCATTATCCTTAACTAGTCTTCTGACACCCCTCAATGCAGGGTGAAGATTCCCACCCTTCTCATCTCACCCATGGGTGTGGACATCAGTATTTATCCCCAGGTGTACTCTGTGCAACTGGCCAATATACCTGCATTTGAGCCCTGTGGTGAGAAAAGGAGGATGAGGGTCTTCATAATGCACTAGACTGTGGTATAACACAAAGTTAAGGGGGGGCGGGGTTCTGAGCAAAGGATGAGCTCAATATATATCACATACACTGCACAGCGGTGCAGCTATAGTTAGGGTTGCCCGGACTTTAGTGCTCACTGTTCCCCTTTAAATGCTTGAGAGACACTGGAGTCAGTCAGGTTTATGAGGTATATTGGCTCAAAAGCTCAGAGCACAGGCTTCCCATTATTGCCCATGTCTGAAATGCAGTAAAGAGAAGGATTTTGTTGGCTTGATCTGTCAGCAGAAAATAATCCCAAGCAACTGTTTAACTCTAAATGCACTCCTGAAACTGCCATCAAACACTCATCAAAACAGTGTTAGTTTTCTGCTCAATGACTTTGCAAATATCAATTCCAAGCAAAAACGGTGACATGCGGTGGTAATTCTGAGCTTGGCGTAGTTAACTCAAGCCTGTTTAATTTAGCAGTTTGGCCACTTTCATCCATTTTGCCTCCATTTCAAATCCAGTCACAGAGAAAACCATCAGAGCTTAAAAGCCAACATCCTGTTTCTATAACCTATTCTGACTAGGCTTTTGACCGAGTTTCTCACAGGACTGGCCTGTGTTGTTGCTGCAATAATTAAACTTTTCATTTAGCCTGGACTGCACTCTTTGCCCGAAAATTGGTAGCTGCAACTCCCTGCCAACTGCCAGGAGGCCCGGGATTAAATCAGACTAGGGACACTTAAAGGGACCACGTCAACCCTTTAGCATTGCACTGTTTCTAGTTGAAACCCCACACTTTATGATTGCTTACCTTCTTTAAAATTCACTGATGTTGCTGGTTGTTTTATCTGCTTCCTTTCTTAGTAGAACTGACATTTATGCTAGTTATGGTGTAGTTATACCCAACATTGTTTTGTTTCACATCCTTGATCTACTCTTACTGCATACTTCCTGTACATTAAGAACACCCCCAACCAGTGCAACCACTCATGGTGTGACAGTCTCCACTCCTCCCACTACATCATGAGTAGCCAGACTATGTTGGGGAGTGTTTCAAAGTCCAGGAAAGAGGCAGTGGGAGTTGATCAAGGAATGTAAACAAACATTTTTATGTGGTAACATAAGTTTGGTGGGCAGTCTGTTTTCACTTTTAAAAAGAAAAAAGGAATCCGAACCAAACTCCCAGCTACATTAGCACATTTTAAAGAATGTGAGCAAACATAAAAATGTGTATTTTTAACCTTTGGACACTTTGAGGGCTAAGGGGGTTGACAGTGTCCCTTTAAACACTATACAGTCTCAAACGAGGCATGTTTACACTACCACATTATTTGCACCACAGCAACCCAAGAGCTCGGGTTCCTGTGATGCAAGTGTGGTAGTGTCGACATTTACAAGATCATAGTAAGTCACCCCTTAATCCACACCAACAGTCTCAACAAAGTTGAGAACGTGTAGCGATGTGAGTGGTGTAGGCTGCCGTGTGGACCGGCAGCACCAGCCACGTCACTGTAATGTGTCTATCTCACCTCGTCTGTATTGTTCTGACCCAGTCATGCACTTAATTGCCAACAAACAGAGCACAAGCACAAGCCTAAAGAAAGTCCTCTGATTGCAAAGAAATATTATTATTGAATTTTGTGGACCGAAATAAAGCTAAATATCAGACAGAAAAGGACAGTGAGTGTAACTAAGCCCCAATAATTGCAGAGAAGAGGCTTTACAATTGTACAATGTTTGAATACCATTTTAGCCAGAACATTTCTTACTGAAAATAGCACTGATGATTAGCAGCAGCATTTGGAGTTTCCCTTCACATACAGATTAAGCCCATGTGTTACAAGTTGCAGTAATTTTCAGCTGTTTTTTTTCCTCACGCTGGTCCCAACAGATTGGAATTTGTTACTAAACTTTATTACGTTTCCTCCACTCAACAGCGAAATACATTTAGGGTTGTCGTTATTTACTAATAACTGCTGATTCCTTGGCTGACATTGTCTGCACCACAGAAACTTGGTTTAGTGATGACACTGGCCTTGTGCTGGGGGCATCTGTTCCTCCCAGTTTCTCTGTGATGCATTGCCTGAGGAGGGATCGCAGAAGGGGCGGGGTGGCCGTCTGTTTTAGATCCACCCTGGGACGCACTGCACTCCCTATGAAAACTTTCAGATCCTTTGAATGTGTGATGGTCACATATGTCAGGTGTCAGTAGCAGGATCCTGCTCATCTGCCGACTTCTGGGCGGTGAGAATGATTTACTGTAGGAGCTGGCAGACTTCATCGCTGAACAGGTGTTGGATGCCCCCAGGTTATTGGTGCTGGAGGACTCCAATGCCTGGGTCGACGACGAATCCTCGCATTTTGGACAGGAGCTCCTTCAGTTGATGTCTTCACTGGGACTGACACAGGCAGTTGCCTCTGAAATCCATCAGCATGGCCACACATAGGATCTGATCTTTTCATTGGGACTTGACATTAGTGCGGTCAAGGCTGATCCTGTCTCTTGGTCGTATCATGCAGTTGTGTTCCAGTGTGGGGTCACCTGTTTAGCTACCCCCTTCATGGAGATTATCCAGTGCCACCCAAAACATAAACTGGAGCCTCACAAACTCCAGGAGGCACTGGATGTCTTGGGTATGTTGCTAGCCTGTGCACAAAGTACAGAGGTAGCCATGGAGTGCTATAACATGGTACTTACAGCTGCCCTGGACTCTACTGCACCTTTCTACGTTCACCCCTTGACCTCTCATCATAGTTCACCACGGTACTGTGCTGAGCTGTGGCGGCTGAAGAGAAAGGGGGAAGTCTGGAGCATTCTTGGAGAGGTTCCAGGTCTGTGAAGGACAGATTGGTGTTGAGAATTCACTATGTGGAATATGAATGGGAAATCAACCTGAAAAAGACAGAATTCCTATCATGGTCAATTGCTGCATGGAAATATCACTTAGCCCAGCTCTTTCACACTGTGGACAGGTTGTTAAATCCTCAGTTTACAGTCCGTTGGAGCTATTTTTGCCGAAACGTTCGATGGGTTTGGGCACTTTTTCACTGACAAGGTGTCGGCAAATAGGTCTGGAATTTCTTCTAGTGGCCTGGCTTGGGCTGGTGGTGGTGGTCGTACCTTCAGTGACTTAGATCTGCCTGTCTGGGATAAGTTTCAACCCATTTATGAGGTTGCAGTCCCATGGGTCGTCCTCAAGTTTGCATCCAACCAACTGTATGCTGGAACCAGGACCAACGTGGCTGATTCTCAGCTGCACAGAGTTCCTAGACCCAGTATTTGCGGAGATCATGAATGGGTCCCTGAGGGAGGGTGTCTTTCCTTTGGTCTTGAAAAGGGCTATGGTCAGGCCCCTTCTAAAAAAGCCATCCTTGGACCCTGATGTTATAGCAAATTACAAGCCTGTCTCTAACCTACCCTTTTTCTAGGGAAGGTTATTGAGAAGGTGGTGACTGAGCAACTGACGGATTGCTTGGAGTCTCTTTCCAGCTATAAACCTCTCCAGTTGTGATTCTGGCCTTGGCACAGCACTATGACAACTCTCATCAGGGTGACCCATGATCTCCTCCTTGCAGGGCACTGAGGACTATGTTCAGTCTTGGTGCTTTAGGATCACTCGTCGGCATATGACACAGTGGATCATGGGGTGCTGTTGGATCACCTGAGGAACTATGTAGGCCTCACCGGCAGTTTTGCACTGGTTTGTGTCCTACTTGGCTGGGAGAATGCAGCAGGTGGCTCTTAGGAATTATACTTTGGAGGCATCTGTGTTGTGGGATTTCACTGTTATGCAGAAGATATCCAGCTGTACCAATCTTGTGCCCCTGACAATACATCTGTGACTTTGATGCTGAGCCATTGTCTGGCTGAGATTAATGACTGGATGGCCTCGAACGGGTTATGCCTAAACCCAGGAATGACAGAGGCCATGGTGACTGAACTTGGTCACCAGGACATGTCTGCTATGAAGGATATGGCTCTCCCTGTATTGGGTGGCTTATCCCTCATGGCAGCCGATATGGTTAGGGACCTGGGGGTCATTTTAGAGGACAGCTCAACATCTGAACATCAGGTGTTTTCTGTTCTCCAATCTGGCTTCTTCCTTCTGTGGAACATTGCCAGGATCAAAACCTATTTAGCTCAAGAAGATCCAATGACAATCATCCATGCTTTCGTCACTTCTAGGTTGGACTACCACATCGCTCTTTACGTAGGGCTATCTGGAGGTTTGGTGCATCAACTGCAGCTAGTGCAGAACGCTGCGGCCTGGATGATAGTGAGCTCCTTGTGAAGTGATCACATTACGCCGGTTCTACATGCTCTGCCTTTGCATTCCTGCATCACCTTCAAGATCTTCTTGTTAACATACAAGGTCCTACGTGGTCTGGGACTGAAATGCTTAAAAGAGCTCCCGATTCCATACCACCCAGCTCATCCTCTCCACTCCACCGATGCTGGTCTGTAGGTAATCCCCCCTGTCAGACGTAAATCCTCATGCAACAGAGCTTTAAAACCTTGCTAAAAATGTTTTTGTCTTATCAAGTCTATTCAGTATAATTTGCTATATTTCCTTTGATTTTATTTGCTGGTTATTGTTTTAATGTGATGTGTCATGACTGTCGTCTAACTCTGTAAAGCACTCAGTGCCCATGTTGGATTGGACACTATACAAATAACCTTTGCCCTGCCTAATTAGGTGCATATTTCTCACCTGTGCACTATTAATCTTGGTACATACTTTCTTTATTTGAGGCTGAAGTGCAGCATACTGCCCCCAGACTCATGGCCCCTCTTCAGCCTGACTTGCATCAGCACAGAGAAAGAGGTCGTGTAAATGGGAACCGGCATCAGTTCATGAGATGGTAGCCCCATTGGAGTGGAAATCAGTAAGGAGCAGTGCTGCCATGTAAAGACAGCTTTAGCCTCTCAGTGCTGCAGCCCACCTAGCTTTCAAAGTAAGTAAACGCAGAACCCTATAATAAGAAAATGAATTTCAGCTGGGTTATCCCGCACCAACAAATTGTAATAACAAAAAAGCACACCAGAGAAGGCTATTTTGTGAACTTTGCTCAGTTTTGTAACCTTGCCACTGTTCTCTTTGCTCCAGTTCTATGCCAGTTTCTATCCTGCACATTAATGGTATATAATGTATGGTGACCACTTATTACCGCTAGAAAGTGTCAAGATTATTTTCTTGTAATCCCATCACTATGACTTCAGGGGTTATAAACCCATCGAGTACATCATAGCGATAGAATTATCACCTGAGCCAACCTGCACATGCGCGCATTTTAAGTAGAGGCTCAGAACAAACGTCTGCGGCAGTGAGAGCTGGCCCTTACAGAGTGTGGTGGCTTCAGGAAAACAGCAAAGTAAGGGCTCTTTTCATTCAGACGGTGCTCATTTGATGTGTTTGCCTCATAGAATATAAAATATAATGGATGTGGATTCATCGCTAACCTCACTGAAATTGCTTCTCACGGTTACCATGACAACGTAAAACCTCTTGAGCTTCGCTCTCAAGGTTTACCAAGTTGTGTCAGTAACCTCTCAAAGTGATTACAGTGTGGTTACAGATTAATCCCCATCCCTTATCCTCTATGCAATGAATCTGGAAATGTACAGTGAAGCTTACCACTATCAGATACCAGATCCTGTAGAATTCTGCTGAAAAAGGCAATTCAATGACAACAGTCATGCAGGAAACTGTGACACTGTATCTGATCCTGGTGGACACCACTGTATATCATTTTAAATACAACTAGAATCATTCACTGCTTTTAATACTAGAGGCCATGAGATAATTTTGTACGGACTGAAATGACAGTTTAAACATAAAATCATAATGGCAGTAAAATGACTTACTGGCTCAAGATTTTCTCGTAATTTTTTTTCTCTCACGTAAGAATACAAGTCCCCATGCCATCAAGTGGGCACACATACTGTCAGAGGCATATTTGCCATTCTCACCTCTCCAGTTCTATGAATAGCATCACCTTTGTATCTCCAGAAACGTTATCGCAAGGTAATTTTGCTGACCAAGACTTCTTGCTTTCCACATTGTCCTAAGGTGTCACTCAGGTGTCAGTTCTTCAATCGCTGCTCTTTACAATATACATACTACATCCATAGGCAACCACCACCATTAGGAACCTCCCAGAATGCTTAGAGAAGAATCCCCCATTGGTTCAAAAGCTATCTCACCGATCGCTCCCAATTTGTGTGCATTGGCTCTGCTTGCTCCCCTCCCAGCCGGTCTCCACAAGTGTCCCCCAGTGCTCTATCCTTGGCCCCCTCCTTTTCTCTTTATTTATTAACTCCCTTCCCTCGGACAGTCTCAACTGTCACTCACTCCTCTATGCTGATGACCTCGTGCTCTTCTGCAGTGACAAATCCCCTACCCTCATCTCCTCCACTCTCTCACTAAACTACGCGGCTGCCCATAACTGGTTTGCTGATAACCTCCTTCTGGTTAGTGCCAAAAAGCTAAATCAGTACTGTTCTGATCCAAGCCCTTCTTAGCTAAACACAAGTCAGGCTCCGCTCTAAACATTGCATCCCCTGATGGTCATGTCCTTGAGGAGGTCATCCATTTCAAATACCTTGGAGTAGTGCTTGACCCCTCCTTCTCCTTCTCAGATCACACAGACTACCTAGTGCTAAGGTTCCACCAAAAACTTGATGCTACCTTCAGAATCCAGTAATACCTCACCTTAGAGACCCCACCCCCCTTGCCATCATCCAGGGTAACCTGCTCCCTATCCTGGACTACTGCTCCCCTATATACTCGAGAAAATCTGCAATTAGCATGGCCAAACTCTCCAAAGCTTACAACAGTGCCTGTTAGTTCAACTTGTCGGCTCCCTATGCCACTCACCACTGTGCCCTCTTCAATCCCCTGGGATGGCTCCCACTGCAGGCCCGTTTCAACTTCGCCCTGTACTGCATGGTTGATTCTGCCATCCATATTGGCCAGGAATCCCCTCTTTCTCCCCTCCTCGCCATCAGCACCATGAATCGCAGCCTCCGCTCTAGCTGTATCCCCCCCCCGCACATCCCCAGGGTATCCACTAACATGGGGAGTAGAGCCCTATCAGTGGCAGCCCCTACTCTGTAGAAGAACCTGCCTACTGAACTGCACACTACTGACACACACTGCCTGTTCAAAATCCGTCTTAAGGACCGGCTTTTGTTGGCATCTACCTGCAAATGCTTCGGGTGTAGCCCCCCTCCTCACTTGAATAGTATCCCTCTACTACTCCTACTGCCTAACCCCTTCCCTCCCACCTCCTGCCTCACTTATCCCAGAGTTCGATCTTACTCACCGCTGAACCTTGCCTATGCAATATACCTGTTGGATTGCCAACAGATTATTTTCGACACAGTACTGTTTTTAGTCCATCCGGGCATTTTTTTGATTTCTCAAACCACTGTATTATTTTCTCAAAACAATGTATTATCTGTGATTTTGCATGCTAATTTCCTGTGCTTGTGATTTTGATGTTTGGCACGTATGATTTACATTGCACTTTAGCTATCTTATATTATTATGTCACATGCTCTGGCCACACAGTGCATGGCTCAGGTCGTGCCTGAAAAACGATCCCTGGGATCAATGCATCTACCCGGTTACCAAAGTCAGAGAAATAAATAAGAATCCCCAATTGTGACTGGTTCACTAAAGGGCTTTATCTCAATGGCAATGGTCTGCTAGTGTAAACAGAATGCTGGAACTCTTCCATGTGCTCAGCAGCTCAACAGTTTTAAATTTAAAATGATGCCTCTGCAGCATTATTTTAATTTAAAAACACCATTGGAAGGTTCAGCAGTAAGGCCCTCAGTTTTAGACAATACATGAGATGTAATGCCTGTGGTGGTGGGGGGGGGGTAAATACATGAGCCATATCTCAAGCATAAGGTCGACTGCATTGGGCCTTATTGCTCAACACCTGTATGAAGGTGTCACTGATTTGTCAATGCCACTCCAATTTGCTATGGTACATTAAAAAAAAAAAAAAAGAGGACTCTTAAAATGATTACCTTTCAGAATTATGTTATTGAGGCTTTGTACATGAATGAGGAAAAATCAACTTTACTTCCTAGACTTTTGCAGTGCTGTAGGCAAGACTCATGAAACAAAGAAATGCAATCCTGTTACCCAAATTCTTACAGTATTTGCACCAAATTCCTATCAAATTAACATTCAGACTGTAAAATACAATGTACAGTTTTTGACGGTCTTACTGCCAGAGCCTTTACCTACTTTATGTGCCAAATTGTTTTCCCCCTACCATTCCAGCAAAGCATCTTGGCATGACGTGCCTAGCAAACCCATTCTTATTTCTAACCACATAGGTGCAAAGAGCAAGTCCTTGAACATAATGGCTCAGATTAGGGTTTGAAGACTAACCTACCTCTGTGCCAAGTTAGATCGATTGATGAGATTTAAACATACAACTCACAGAAGAGAAAGTATGTTCTTCCAAAACAACTGCCAGTGTTTGCTGACGAAGGATTCTGTGTAATCCAAAAGCTAATAGCACCTGTATCCTTTTGTAACAACTCTGTTGGTCCAATAAAAAGGTATCAAATCATCTGTTTGTGTGGAACTCACAGAAGGTTATAGAAAGGTTACTGACTTGTAATCATAGTTCTACTACCAGTGTTCAATTCAAATTCACACTTCAGCAGGCTTCCATTGAGCATGCTCAGTTACTGAAACACTCTTCAAGTTTGATTCCACCTACCACCCAAACATACGGTCCTCCAGCCCTGCTCTCTTCACACGCAGATCTGCACACTGAAACAGGAATCTGAAACAAACTTTACCAGGGGAGGTTATATGGGTTGTGTGGATGTGAACTGAAACGTCATGGTACTATAGAACTATGATTACAACAAACAAGTAACCTCTGTTTTGAACTTCCCAGATTTAGTTCGCTATCCACAGACAGACTCCTAGCAATCCTCAGCAGGAGGGGGGCAAGGCAAACTAAGTGAAAAGAGACTGGATGACTGAGCACCGAACAGCAGCACCATAACTAAGCAAGTTGATGCTGTAATGCGAGATAAATGTGTACATATTCAACCCACTAGGCAGCAGCCTTACATATTTCAGAAATGGGAAAGTACGCACTATGTCTGGTGGAGTGAGCTCCCCGACAGCCATTGTACAACACAGCGGGTGCAGGAGGCTGTCCATCAGGTTGTCCATCACGCAACTGTCTGCCTAGCTATTGGTCTGCTTCAGGAGGCTTCTGCATATGTGACAAATAACCTGCAATCCTCATCTTGAAATTCTACCATATTTATTTACTTGAAATTTGGTAACCGGGTAAACCCACTGAGACAATGCAGTCCCTTTTTCAGGGGCAACCTGGGTTGAGGAAACAATACTTAAAATCATCAAACAATATAAATACAGTGTACAACAAAGACAAAAAAAAGAAACCGCTTATTTACAACTAGTATTTGGCAGAGAATATGTACAACAAATGTACACAAAACACACACACACACACACACACACACACACACACACACACACACAGTGGAGCACACACAGTGGAGTCCAAGGAATATGTCACAAAGGTATGCTCACAGTAGAAGAGCAGAACCCTGCAAATATCCAGCACGTAGCACATTTGCTCAACCTCCAAAACGTGAGGCTTTGGACAGAAAGTTGGAAGAATGAATGCCTGATTTAGATGAGACTACCTTGGCCAAGCATTTCTTATGGAGGCATAGGATAACCTTCTCCTTTTGAAAACTCTATACGGAGACTCCACAGAGCACCTGGTGTGCATTCACCCATCTGGCCAAGGAGATGGTGACCAAAAAAAGCATTTTCCGTGACAAATGCAAGCAATCAAACTTGTTCAAATGCTCAAATAGTTTTATTCATTAGCTATGACAGTTACTGTGGTAAGTCCCATGGTGGAAGTGGTTCACACACCAGAGGAGACAGCTGGTCCAGTTGTTTAAAGAAATGATGATCATTTTGTCCTGTGCCACCCTCAGCATGTAAGATTTAGCATGGTATGCGGCTCACAATCCTGCCTGAGACAGGAACCAAAGATAGTCAAGTATATGCAATATTTTTTTTTTTCCTAGAGCTTTTTGCCTTCCCACTCCCACCTACTCCTGCCTTCGGGCCTGTAACGAGGGTCCCCCAGTACCATCTGCCACTCCCCCTGTTGTCACACAAGCCGGGTATACACACGGAGCAGGACCCAGGAGTCTCCTGAGGGCCGTCACACAAGACGGGGGGGGAGGATATAGACTTTTTCCTGGTTTTCTCCCCTGGCGACCGCACTAATATGCAATGGCATAGCAATGAGCTCCACCGCCATGGAGACGTCCTCAAACGCCCATGATTGGTTGTTGCTTACTGCACCTAGGCTGCGTTACCACCCGGTCACCTCCAGGTGGGTCACACTACCCTCTCTCCCAGAGGGAGGACAGCAGCCTGTTGGGATGCTTGATCCTCCCTCTCACAGCCAGCCCCCAAATGATCCATGTCCGTTTCTGAACCCAGGTCACTGGCATGGCAGGAAGTTAGCTGCTAGGCACCTTAGCCCTCCATGCCACTGGGCTGGCTTAAGTGTGTGCGATACTGAGAAGTGGGACAACAATTCATGTTCCTCCCATCAACACAAGAACATCATCCACTTGCAAGTGTACATCTTGTAAATCTTCTCCTTCCGATATGCCTCCAGCACCCAGAGAACATGCTCAGAAAGCCCAAGGGCCTGGAACTTGAACCATTCAGGAACATGGCGGTTAGCTGCAGGGACAGCAGGTCTGGTAAGACTGGAAATAGCATGAAGGTCTGCTGCTGAGACTGAGAAGATACTGATACCAGAACTGGCATGTCCAGCCCGGCACAATGAGAATCGGGGATAACCTGTCCCTCCATACCTTGATGATCACCTTGTGAAACAGAGGCAAGACATACAGGAGGTCCTAGCTGAGGGCGGTGGAGGAAGGACAGAGGGAGGTATATACTGCCCCCCCCCCACAAAAAAAAATGAAGCAACAGGGAAGAAGAACATGAGGGGGAGAGATTTCTCCCAGAGAACAGGTTCAAGGCAAAAAATGGGGAACTGGAGACAAAGGGGCAAGGAACAAACATAGTAATACAAGAGGGAAAAATAAGGCAGGGCCAAAGAAAGGAAGGGGAAGAGTTGTAAGCAGGGTGGGAGAAAGATGTGGAAAGCTATGTGTGCAAATGCAAGAAGTCTTGGAAATAAAATTCCAGATTTTGAGGCCATCATGGCGGAAAAGACCTGGGCATAGTGGCCATCACTGAGCCATGGTGCACAGGAAACCATGACTGGGACATGGCTATACCAGGATACACCCAGTTCAGGAAGGACAGGGAGGGGAGGAAAAGTTATCAAGACAACGGAAATGCAAGGGGGTAAGGAAGGGCTGGAGGTAGTGTGGGTCACTCTGGAGAAAGCAGTCGGAGCCTCCATTCACACTGGAACGATTTACTGACCTCCAGCAAAGGGGAGGATCTAGACAAGGAAATGGGGAAATCCATTAGAAAGATGGCAGATGAGTGGGAGGTACTGCTGATGGCGGTCTTCAATCTACCAGATACTGACTGGAGCCTCCCAGCTGTGGCCTCAGCTAGACTCCCTGCAGGAGACATTTCTGAGGCAACTAGTCAAGAAAACCACATAAGATGGAGCAATACTGGACCTGTTATTTACAAACAGGGCCAGTGTTGCAGACATCAGGGTGGGATGCCACATGGGAACCAATAACCACCGAATAGTAGTATTTAACATTAGGGTGGCAGCAGAGGCGAATCACAGAATTACGAGGATGCTAGACTTAGGGCAGATTAAAAAAAAAAAAAAAAATGGTGAATGCTTCAGAGACACTCTGGCAATGGGGAGTACCCTGATGGGGTGAAGGGACAGTGGGCCAGATTAAGGGATGGAATAATGCTGGCAACAAATCTCTATGCAAAAGAGGTGAGCAAAACCTGGAGGAAAAAGCAACCAATAAGTTTCTCAAGGGAGGTGGCAGCAAGGGCAAAAAGAGCAGTGTCCAGAATATACAAGGAGATGCAGAAGGAAGTGGACAAAGAGGTGTACCAGCAAAAACAGAGGAAAGAAGGGAAGGCAGTGAGGGGTGCTAAGGCTCAAACTGTGGAAAGAATAGCCTGGGGGAGGGGGTATGAAAGAAATAACACCTTTTTTAGGTATATAAGACAAGGGGAGGAATTGTGAGGCTGAGGGGTGCAGAGGGAGACTCTGCAGAGGATAATCCGGAAAAAGCAGATATCCTGAACAAATACTTTTGTTCTGCCCTTTTGCAGTGGAAGGGGAAGGGGATAAGCCCCATATAGGTTAGAGAGCCATAGGAAGGAAGGAAGTAGACAAGTCCATTCGAAGAGGAAAGAGTCCTAAAGGGACTTGCAAATCTGAGGGTGGACAAGGCTATGAGGCCGGATAGAGTACATCCAAGGGTCTTGAAGGAGCTCAGGGAGGTACTGGCTGCATCTCTGACAGACCTATTCAATAACTCGCAAGATACAGGGGTGGTCCCAGAGAAGTGAAGGGCAGAGGTAGCCCCGCTCCATAAGAATGGCAACAGGGAAGAGGCTGACTACAGGCTTGTCAGTCTGACATCAGTAATGAGGAAACCAATGGAGTCACTTCTAAAAGAAAGACGGGCAGATTACCTTGCATCTGGTGGGTTATAGCACCCAAGGCAGCACCAATTCATGGGAGGGAGATCATGTCAGACAAACCTGATACATTTCTTTGGGTGACCAGAGAAACAGATCATGGGAGAGCATGGAAGAGCAGTGGATGTGGTCTACTTACACTTCAGCAAGGCCTCTGACACCTTGCCAAATAGAAGACTAATAAAAAACTAGGAAGCTTGGGGGTGAGAAACAAGGTGGCACACTGCATACATAACTGGCTGATAGCGAGGAGACAGAGTGTAGTGGCTCGGTGGAAGCGAGAGTGACCTGCGGGCTTTCTCAGGGCTCAGTACTGGCTCCAGTCCTCTTTAGTGTCATTATAAGTGACATTGCAGAATAAATGGAAGGGAAGGTGTACCTCCTTGGACACTCCAGAGGGGGTGAACAGAATGAATAGAAAGCATAAAAAGCTCAAGGAATGGTCAAGGGTATGGCAGCTGAGTCTGAATGCAGGAAAGTGCAAAATTATGCATCCTGGGTGCAGAAACCCAGAGGCAAAGTACAGAATGGGGAGGTACTGATGGTCACTAAACAGGAAAGGGACCTAGGGGTAAATATAATGGATGCCCCTGTAGTGGCATGGCAATGCAACAAAGTGGTAGGGAAAGCCAGTGAGATGCTGAGATGCATAGGGATGGATATCACCAGATAAGGGAAGGAGGTGGTGGTGTCACTGTATCAGTCATTGGTGAAACCACACCTGGAGTACGGTATCCAGTTCTGGAGACCACACCTCAGAAAGACAGACAGGGTAAATGCCATCCACAGGCAACAAATATGGTGCAGGTGCTACACCAAATGTCCTATGAAAAGAGACTGAGGGATCTAAACATGCACACCTTTGAAGAAAGGGGGGGGAAGGACATGATAGAGACTTTTAAACACTTCACAGGGGTGAATTAGGAATGTGAATGGAGCATTTTTTTCAGAAAAAGAGGTGCACAAGAACTAGGGGGCAGACAATGAAGCTGGAGGGGGAAGTTTAAGAGGGAGGTGAGGAAGTACTTCTTCATTGACAGGGTGGTGGATACCTGCAACAATCTTCTAGTGGGGGTGATGGGGTCAAAAATATTGATAGGTTTCAAGTACTCATGGGTTAGGTATAAGGGAAAACTGATTATCAAAGCAGGGGAGGAAGAGGCAGCTGGAAACCAGGTAAGGTCTGCGGTGACAGAACAGGCAGGGAAAAGAGGGGCAGACTAAGTGGGTTAAGCAGTCCTTATCTGCCAACAAACTCTCTGTTTCTGTTTCCCAAGTACACAACAGAGAGAATGAGTCCCCTGGCAGGGTGCCCTGAAACAAACAGATTCACTGAATGTGTTCCATATTCTGAGAACACCTGGGATGACACCGCCAGGTGCAGTAACCACTATTGGGATAACTCTCCCATACAACTCAGAGAATCCGCCAGCTGGTTGTTCATTCCTATGACATGCATCACCAACAGGTCTACATATTGGGAGCCAGCCAGAGACATACCTGGAGCACCACCTGACACAGAGGAAAGGAGTGCATGCCTTCCTGTTCATTCTCGAGGAATATGGTGATCATATTGTTCCAAGTTGATCTATGCCACCCAATCTCAGTTTAGTGTTGTGAACTTTTCCAACACCAGATGAATCATGCAGAGTTCTAAAACACTGATCTGGAGCCATATATTGTTCAGCAACCAGAATCTGGGCACTATGCGGTCCAGTACATGTGCACCCCAGCCCACCAGTGATGCATCCATCGTCACAGAGCCAGGGACTCTGCTCAGATGACAGGGATGCCCTCTGAGAGGTTCAAGGTGGACAGCCACCATTAGGTGATGTCCAACACTGGCTAGGTCACCGGGACTGGTTGGTTCAGGGCTGCATGTGACTGGGACCGCTTGTACCCAGGTTCCCACTGAATGGGTCGCATACACCAGTGAGCCTAATTCACTTCTATGGTGGTAGAAGCCAAAGTCCTGAAGCCAAAGGATATCCCAGGTCAGGAATGACTGCCCAACCAGAAATGATGGGCAAAGGAGGTCAGACCTTTTACACTGTTCATGGGTAGACAAGCTCTGGCATGGAGGGAGTCAAACTCCACATCAATAAACAAACTCACCTGTGTCAGGAAGCACTTGGACTTCGCTACAGTGACCATCAGACCAAGATGCCAGAACATCTGGTTGGCCAGATCCCAAGACCTTGCATCAGTGAGCTCCCTGTGACAAGTTAGTCCCTGAGGCAGAGAAATACCTTGATGCCTCTGCATCTTAGAAAGGTCTCCACAACTGACAGTGAAAAAAAACAAGCGTTATTTGTGCACTCAGGTTCCCTTTATCTAATATTACATTTTGTCTAAAGACCTGAAAACATCCAGTGTGACAAATATGCAATAATAGAGAAAATCAGGAAGGGGGCAAATACTTTTCATGCCACTGTAGAACACCACTGAGGTGTTGTCCAATTGAATCAGTAAGGATCCGGGATGGATGTTGGGGCGAAAAACCTGAAGGACAAGGTGAACCGTCCTCATTTCCAACAGATTTATGTGCGGCAAAACTGCGAATTGGGGCCATTTGTCCTGTGCCCCATAAGGGCAGAGGTGAGCTCCCCAGCTGCCAGGGAAGCATCCGTCAACATTTGCTGGGGAGGAGAAGCCTGAATGGGCATGCCCTGTGATAGCTGATGTTGGTGTGTCCACCAGTCCAGAGCAGAGAGGAGGGAGGGGGTGGCCTTGATATTGCCATCGAAGTCGCCCGACCGCTGGTGCCATTGATTCTGAAGCACCCACTGCACTCGTCTCATGTGGAGATGGGAGATGGGTATACGCCACTGTGGGGATGGCAGCTGCCATATGCCCCAGAAGACATAGGAAACTTCTCACTGTTATGTACTGCTGGGTTCAGGTGTGCGAAGCCAGAGAGACGTTTATGTTGTCTGTCGGCAGGAAGGTAAGCCCTGGTGGAAACTGTGTCCAGGATTGCTCCTATATACTGGAGTGACTGAGAAGGTTTCGGGTTGGACTTGGGCCAGTTGATGGTAATGCCCAAAGTTTGGAATAGGTTAAGGGTGGCAGAGAGAGAGAGAGAGAGAGAGAGAGAGAGAGAGAGAGAGAGAGACAGAGAGAGAGAGAGAGAAGCAAAGCCTCTTAGGAATTTGCTTTTATCAGCCAGTCGTCTAGGTATGGGAAGACAAAATGTCCGTCTCTTCTCAGGGCTGCTGCCACTATGGCAAGGCACTTGGTGAAGACCTTCAGAGCAGATGAGAGTCCATAAGGAAGTGCTGGGAACTGGTAGTGGTCTCCTATCAAGTGAAAACGTAGGAACCGGTGGTGGACAGGGTGGCTAGGGATGTGCAGGTATGCATCTTTCATGTCCAGGGCGCATAACCAATCCCGCTTTTTTTAACATTGGTAGTATAGATGTTAGTGTGACCATCTGGGACCTTTTGTACTGATTGTGTAAATTCACATGTCTTAGGTCTAATATTGGTCTGAGGTCTCCTGTATGTCTGAAGACCAGAAAGAAATGGCATAGAATCCCTGATGTAACTCCAAAGGAGAAATAGGATAAACTGCCTTTTTGTGTAGAAGTGCCTGAAGTTCCTCTTGGAGGATGGGAACATGGTTGGGTGAATAATGGACTGAGCGGGGTGGGTGCCGGGGAGGTGGAGATGTAAGTTCCCATATGTGCCCTGTATGTATGATTTGAAATACCCACTCATCCAAAGTAATGGCTTTCCAGGCCTCTAGATAAAGGGCAAAGTGACCCCCCATGGCTTCTGAGGCCTGAACAAGAAAGCGAGGGTCGAGCTCTAACGGGTCACTTGAGGGTGGGAACGGGGGTCCTTTGAGGTTGGGATGGCAGTTCTGGAGGAGGTGTGAGAATGTCTGTGGGAGCCACCTCGATAGGTTCCTCTATTCTTGCCTCTCCGTTTAGCTTGAAAAGTTTGAGAACAGAACTGGTATGAGGGCTGTGGTGTGTGGTACATACCATGCTCTCCGACGGAGAGTGCGGCCTGACGCTTGGAGATCATCCAAGAGCATCTGAGTGCCTGGGCCAAAAAGCTTAGAGTTGTTAAATGGGGCACTGATCAGTTTATGTTGTATATCTGGTTGTAGGCCTGACATACGGAGCCAGGCATGATGGTGGAAGGTCACCCCCATAGCCATTGCCCAAGCTGAAGTATCCACCGCATCATATCCCGAGTGGAGGAGATGTAGAGAAATGGAATTTCCTGTGGATACTGTAGCCAGTAATTGATCTTTCTCCTGTGATGGAGGGAGTTTACTGACTACACCAATAGCCGAGGACCAGAGGGTGCATTGGTATTTCATCATATGTCCCATATAGTTCAAGATTCTCAGATTCAGTGTGCCTGCCTGGAAGACTTTCTTTTCCAAGCAGCCTAGGTGGCGGGATTCCTTATCTGCAGATAAGGAGCTCATGTATTGGGGATGTTTAGTACAATCATGAGCGGTGGCATGATCACTGAATCTGCCACGTGGTTGGATGAGAAAAAAGGGTGATCAGGGGGAGCCTAGTAAAGGTGATCCACCTTCTGAGGAAGAGCCGAGACAGCCAAAGGCTGATCCCAGGCAGCCAGCACTGCATTCTGGTAGGTTTGGATGAGTGGGGTACCACAACCACTGGGTCCTCTGGCAGTTCAAGATAGTCTGCCATGTCTTTTCTCTGCTTATCATGTTCAGTGATAGAGAAACTCATGATTTTATAAATCTGGACTATCGTGTCATGAAATGATGGGTCATCGGGGGAGAGGCTGCTGCATAGCAGGAAGGTTCCTCGTGCAGAGATGACACAGTGGAGAGGGAGGACGGAGGATGGGAGTCCTATTCTTGGAGCTCAATATTCTCCAGGTCCTCTGGGATGTCTTCCAGGAATTCTAGATCCTCGGAATAGTATTCTTCCTCATAATCAGATGAAAGACCAGGTGGAGAACTTGGTCCCCCACCAAAAAAAATATTTTGGCAGTGGAGTGGACGATCGGGATGGAGGACCCCCATCACCAGGAGCAGGAGGCTGTGAATGCCTCATTACGTCCAGAACCTGCTGTTCTACTGTAGCCATGTCCATTGAAGTAGTAGTGGGGGAGGAGCTTTCTGTGAAACCAGGGGTATAATAGAGGAAAGTGGACATGAAGTATAAGCTGGTCTGGAACCCGGATGAAACAGTCTGGGGCCCCGGTCCCACTCAGGCTGGCCCCGATGCACAAAAGACCTTGAAGGAGGAGGGGCAGCCGAAAAAGTGAAATCCATAGCGTCTCCCAATGCATCCTGGTCCATTGTTGATGAGGTGAGAAGAGAGGAAGATTTTACACGTTTAATAGCCATTGTCATCGACGAGAGATGAGTCATCGTTGAAGGGGCACCAATGGCAGTAGTACAGGATGCTGGCGAAATCACCGATAAAGCACTAGAAAGCACCATCGACGAGTGAGAATAAACTCCCGTTGACGAGGAGGTGATTTTTGAGAGCATCGACGATGAGGAAAGACCTGAAGCAGTCATCATCACCGAACGCTTGGAGCAGGATGCTGAAGTAGGAGCATCCTTGTCACGCCTGTGCTTATGTGAAGTTCTGGCTGGGTGGGATGGGCCCCCTGCTTCTCTAAGACAGCAGCTTTTTGTTCCATGAGGTTAAGCCTGAATATCAAGCAATCGTCGATAAGTTGCCCGATTAAACTCCTGGCAGATTTTGCAAGAGGATGAGTCGTGTGTGGGTCCCAAACAGCGGGCACAGATTGTATGACTGTCAAAATGGCAGATCTTTCTACCGCAATTACAAGAATGAAATAAAGGTGTTTTGCTTGAAGATCCTTCTGACATTCGTCGATGAAGGAGTGGGAACAGGGGAAAAAAGTCCCCTTTGCTCAGTTTCTCGTCGATGACTGCTTACACTTTGCACTAGCTGCTGCGTGCGAGCTGAAGACAGCAGGAAAATGAACTTGAGGATACCAGGAACTGCCCACTCTTATATAGGAAGCAGGATAATGATGTCATTGGTGGGCGGCCCCTGGTGAAAGACTGCTAGAAGAGCTGCTGTGCACCACAGCGATCTCTGGTGACTACCCAAGTGTATTACCTGTTGCAAGAGACCGTACTGTGGAAGATCTATTATTACAGATGAGTAACCTATTTTTCTAGGGACATGATATGATGTTCTATCCACACTTTTTAGCAGACTCCTAGTAGTTCTCTGGGAAGAGGGAGGCAAGGTGCACACCCCCTACTTAGGGAACAGAGACTGGAGAACGGAGGCCCCAAAACCAGCATCCCGGCATGACTCAAGGTCGATGTGGTAGTGGGAAATGAAGGTGTGTGCTGACCTCCAGGTAGCAGTCCTGCAGATCTCCTAGATAGGGACATCCCTGGAAGCAAACACTGAGGCAGTGGTATGATGGATAGAATGAGCCCTTAGCCCTACGGGAGGCTCCCTACCCACCAACCTACAGCAGTGGTCGATGCAGAACACAATCCACCTGCCAATCATCTGCTTAGCTGCCAGTCAGCAAGGTGTGGCTTCAGCGTGGGTCAGGTGTGCTTTGACTTGCTGTTTTTGTTGATGTATGCATACATAGTAGCACCCTTCATTTAAATCCCATTTATAGCTTGTGAATGAGCAAGAGTGAGCAGTTAATATTGGATTTGGTCCTGTGATAACAGACCCTGACACAGAGGTAAGGGTACCGAAGGTTCCACTGTCGTCTGTTACAGAAGTAGAAATCATATCTATTGAGGTCAAAATGGTGCAATGAGGATGAGAGTGGCACTCTCCATCTGCAGTGTGATTAGCACCTTCTGTATCAGTGGAATAAGAGCAAATGCATATAGGAATTTCTCTTTCCAAGAGAGTGACAACGTGTCTCTCCGGAAAACTCCAGGCCCCGGATTGAGCAAGCAGAGACATGGCAGTTCTGCATTGTGGGAGAACGTATAAAGGTCCAACTCTGGACAACCCAGAATTCAAAGAGATCAATCACTGAGGTCAGCAGTTCCCATTCATGTATTCTGGACTTTGGCATGCTTAGCTGGTCTGCCATGATATTTTGGAGCCCCAAGAGATGTACAACTGACCACTGCTGGCCATAAGACAGAGCCCAGTACCATACTGTCATCACTTCCCTCCATAGCAGTTAAGACTGAACTACCCCTTGTTTGTTGATGTAATGCATACCACTGGCGTTATCCATCTGTATTAACAGAGGACTGGGGCTCAGATGCTCCTGAAAGACCTGGAGACTGTACAGGACAGCTCTCATCTCCACGACATTTATGAGTAACTTGGTCTCTACCATGGTCTGCAACTCCCGAGTCTCCTAAGGGTCAAGATGAGTGCCCAAGTCAGATCCTGAGGCATCCGTAGTGAGGATCTGTACAGGAGCTGGTACAAGAAATGGAATGCCCTTTAACAGGTTTTTGCAATCCATCCACCACAACAGCACTCTGCGAAGTGGGAAAGTGATGAGAACCATTTGGTCCAACTCATCTGTTAGCTGATCCCACTGGACCCCGAGTGTCCACTGGGGAATTCTCACATGTAGGTGGGCCAGTGGCACCATCACAATGGCCACAGCCATAAGCCCCAGGAGACGTAACATTGTTCTCGTAGAGACACAGCAACTCACGTATATCAGCTGTGCTTGAGCAATCCAGTTTTCTGCTCTGTCCTGAGACAGGAAAGCACAATCCTTTTGTGTCCAAGACTGCTCTTATGTACTGCAGTCTCTGGAAAGGGTTTAAGACTGACTTTGGCACATTCACTATAATCCCCAAGTTGAACAATGACTTGTCCAAGACAGGGCATGTTGTAGGACTTTCCTGAAGCTGGCTTTCAGTAGCCAGTCGTTCAAATAGGGGAACACATACAGACCTTCTCTGCAAAGTACTGCTGCCACTACTGCCAAGCATTTGGTAAAGACCCTTGGTACAGAGGATGAGCCAAAGGGCAATACTCTTTCTTTCTTTCTTCAATTCTTTTTCCCTCCAGTCACCAGTACTGGAGACCTCCCTCAGGTTTAGCCACTCCTTGGTCGGCTGATCTCCCCGCCTGAGACCACACTGAACTGAATCCCCCTCTGGAGCTCCTCTCCTACTCCCAATACCTGACATGAATACCACCAGCGGCTTGTGCCCCCCCCCCCCCGAGGTGGGGCTGTTGCCACTTACCCTGGTGCTCTTGCGATCCATCTGTCAGGTTGGGAGAGGTGGAGGATATCAGGGATTGATCGGGCAGAATCCAGCATTGTGGAGGGCTCACCATCGTCTTCCCACATGCAGAGGTTTTTCCTTTTTTCGTTGCCCTCACTGCCCCCCCCAGGAGGTGCAGATGTGCAATGATGTCCAGCGCGTTGTGGGCTTGCTCCTGCACCCATCCAAAGGATGTCCACCGACACCTTACCCCATCTAAGAGTCCCTGACTGCAGTGCTCCCAGTCTCCATTGGGAGCTGCTGAACGCCGTGGATCCATACCCCTCCCAGAAGAGGAGAGCATTCCTCCAGATTCTCAATCCTCTCCTCCCCGTCTGACCCCTGGCATCCTGAGCTCACTCCCGAATCTCGGTCGCCAGCATGGCTTGAGGTAAGGCTGATGCCTCAGCCTTCAGTACAACTGGGTCAGCCTAAAGGGCAATACTCTTAACTGATAATGTTCCCCCTCCAGCACCAAGTGGAGGTATGTTCTGTGAGCTTTTTCGATCTTTATATGAAGGTAAGCATCCTTCATACCCAGAGAACAAAACCAGTCAGTCCCCTTGTTGTAGAAGGGTAATGAGAATTTGCAGGGATACCATTGGAAAATTCTTGTATTCTTTGTAGAAGCCGAGGTCCCCAAGATCTAGTGCAGAACGCAGATCTGCTGTCCACTCTGGACCCAGGAAGTATCTGGAATAAAACTCTTCGTTCCTCTGCCATGGAGAAACTAGTTCTATGGCACATTTTTGTAGTAATGACAGCACGTCTTCCTTCAGAAGGGACAAATGTTCCATAGGATAACAGAAAGGAGGCAGAGGAGGATCTGGAGGGGTGTGTGTGTTAGCTCCAGAGCATGCCCCTTGCAAAGGAGGCAGTATAGCGCAGTGGTTTAAAGCTCTGAGATGCAAACTTGGAGACCTGGGTTTGAATTCCACAGCCCCCAACTGCATACTGTGTGACCCTGAGCAAGTCCCTTAACTTCCTTGTGCTCCCAGGTCATACCTGTAAACAAGCTTTCGGCTCTGTGCCTCTCTCCTGGTAAAAAAAAAAAATCTCCAGTACCCTCTCATCTGTTGTAATCTCCCTCCATTGCTCCAGATGCAGGGAGAGTCTTCCCTCCACAACCACCCCTGGAGACATTAGTGGAAGTGGGGGCGAGTCCAGGTATGAGTTAGGCCAAGCCAGTGGGTGCACTGCCACTGGCAGCTGCTCTGGGTGTTTTTGTATGGGCACCTGGGGGAGGGAACCTGGCAAGTGACCATCTCCCTTACTTCAAACATTGTGGGTAGAAACTACTACCACCTCTGGCAGAAGACTGATGAAACTATCCCCTTTAGCAGAGTTGGGATACCAGGATGTGACAGACCTCAGAATCATCTTCGATGTCTGACGGGCTCTAAGGGCTTCTTCAACATCATATCCAATGATGACTACCGAGTCAGTTTCTGACTGGTTAGCATAATAAGGCTTAGCAAATAGAGCAGGCTAATGCTATCACCTTTTCTAGGCATTGTAAGTAGCGAGTTTGGTCTGTACCATGCAGCAAAGGTAGCATCCTCTAATGCAGCCTACACAGGTGGAATGATTATGGAGGAAGAGATTGCGACCTCCAGGAATTCCATCAGGTTCTTCTTTGTGGAATACTCTTTTTCCACAGCAAAGCCCATGGCAGCTTGCTTTACTGCATCATGGCTTGAAACGTGGGATCCCCAAGAGGAGATATGGGGGTATACACTACCAAGTCCTCACTGCAGGATGAGAGGGTAGAACTACAATGAGGCACCACATAGTGTTCTCTCTCATATTCCTCCTCTAAAACCATGAGGTCAGGATTGTATTCTTGTCTCATCATTGACATCTCTGTTGATGACTGGAGCCCCAGCATGAGCAGGCGACACTGGTGTAAGCTGAGAGGCAGGAATCTGATGTGCTCGTAGCAGGCCTTGTTTGGGGTTGAGTGCCCACAAGACTCATTGATGGTACAGCCTGTATAGGTAATCCAGGCAGTAAGCGTCATATCATTTCTGAAAACAACACATGCACAGCCTGATACTCAATGATGCCTTGAATGGGGCTGTGACTATCTGTGTCGATGATGTGCCTTGGCCTGACAACAATGGCATCTTACCATTCACAGTAGGTACGGCAGCACCCAAGACAAGCCCCAACCCTGGTGTCTCATCAATGGTTGAGGGGTGGGGCTGTCAACACTGCCAAAGCTGATGATGATGTGACTGATTAACCTTGTCTTACTGGCAACTGGGACCTCGATTGTGAAGAAGATCTCCCTCTACCCCTACGCTTGCGCTTGTGTTCTGATGATGAGGATGACCTCGATGTCAAGCCTTCTTTGTCCCAGTCCTTCAGTTTCAGTGGCTGTTTCTCGGCCAACGTACAGAGAGACATCGATACTGAGCCCAGATCCTTCTCCGTGGCAGTCTTCGGGATGGTGGTGATCACTGGGGAGGTGGTGCTTCTCCAAATAGGTAACACATAGTAAGTAATGGAGAGCAGCACACCCTCGCATGAGCCGTTAGAATAAATTATGCAAATTCACACCAACGGTATTTCCTTCAGCATTTTACTCGTAGGAGCAACATAACGTTACAAGCAAGCTTACGTTTCACCCAACCACTCGGGCTTCTTCAGAACTTCTAACAGCTCATGCGGGGGTGTGCTGCTCTCCACTACTTACAATAAACCTTCTTCATGGCAATTAATGTTTTAAGGTAAATGAAATTTTGTCGAAAATTTCTTGCGGCATTGCCTTGTAGCCCAATTGAACCTCTGGCAAATCTCACGAGTCCTCACATTGTAAGACAGGCCCAAACAACACACGTAGACTTCTTGGGTATCTTCCTTGTAGATTTTATCTCCGTACTTACAATATTGAAATAAACCTTCTGGTGGCATGAAGAGATGACAAAATTAACTTCACTATAAAATAAATGATAAGCTACAATTGCTCATTAATGACATTTCCATTAGCAGATCTGGTGTGGATAACGGATTGGGAAAAAAGTGAGGAGATACGGGGACACCCACATTTATATAGATGCTGACTCATGACATCATCATGGGCAGCCCTTGGCTAGCAAGTTCCATGTGGTCCTAATGCTGATGCGAACACAGTTCCAAAGATGTGGCCTAATGGAAGAGATATACTCGAAGAAGATCTGCCACAAACCTCTCTGGCGCCAGATGCACCAAAAACCTGGACAATTTGACTAATGTGATTGCATTTTTTGAAGTCCATTTGGCACTGCAGGGCCTGGCAGGTGATGACAGGAAAAGATACCCTGGGTGAAGAGTCTCATTCATGAATGTCCATCAGTAGGTAGGTCTCCTTCTTCTGAGCTCCTCCAATGGAGTATCCAGAGCCACGGGCATGTGTTCGAGGAGGGTGGCAAAGGAGGAGGACAGATCTCCCACAGGGCCTGTCTGCTGCCTGGCTACCCTAACACTGATGCCAAGTCGAAGAAACAGACAATGTATCTGAATCTGAGTTGGGGTAGGGAAGCACTGACCACACATACTGGGTGTGGACTAACCACTCTGGCAGGGTAACCACCGCTGACATAAGATGAGAAAGTTGGGACTCAGACCTAGAGTCCTTTGTCAGAGCACCCACCATTGACTGTAGAGGTAGGACTCCATCTGTACTGGTCATTGTGGCATGTCCAGTAAAACTGGAGGGGATGCCATGGGACATATGACTGGAATTGGCACCAAGAGAGGCAACAAAGGCTGCAGCAGGTCTATCAGCATCACCAGACGACCCTGACCCTTGGCAAATGCTCTATATGTCCACTTTTGTCAGGTAGATCTCTCCCACCTGCAATGAGCTTTATGCTGGTGGCAGGAGGGGAAAAATGGATAGACTGGGTGAGCCAAGGGTCTTTATCTGCCATCAACTTCTATGTTTCTATGATGGTGAAGAGCTTGGTGCGGACTCCTGACAGTAATGCTAGCACAAATGCTGAGAATAAGACCAAGAACAAGACCTTAAATGTGAACTCTGGGATCAGCATAGTGCCATAGCCTCAGGATCCAGATACCCCAACATGCTGACCCTTGGTACCAGCGAAACAGGAGGTGATGCCTGGGTTAGGAAAACCGATGACTGTTGAATAGGCAGGGGCATGACTGGGAGCTCAGTTTGACATGCATCACCCTGCCTGGGCTGGACTATGGTTTCCACTAACACCCAAGAAAGACAGGAGTGTTGAGATAGAAGAACATTTTTAAACCCATCATCTTCCTAAGAAGCTGGGAGATCCAATGCATACTTCTCTTCCACGGACAGAAGGCCTAGCATCGGAACATCCAGCACAACCCCCTCCATTTCTTGGGCCAGCAACTGCATCACCTATCCCGCTGCCGTAGACAGCACGCATACTGTTGCTGATTTGCCCTAAAGCACCTGCAGTCAGCATTCTTCAAGTGGCAGTGAGTGTGCTGCCCGACACCAGAAGAAATGCACCAGGCCACGGTCCAGGCCCAGTCATGGCCCAGGCCCAAACAGTACATTCAAGCACCGTGTCAGTCAGTCCTGTGCATCAGGCACCTGCTCAAAACACACCTCTTAAACCATGGCTCCTTATTCTATTTCATGATGAATTACAATGATGGAGCAGGAAGCCAATGGCAAGAGTTCAGGAATTAGTCCAGAACTGAAGCAGAAGTTCAAGAAAAAAAAAAACATAAAAAGGCCACAAAACTAGCAGCATTCTAATTCACTAACAGGAACTGTGAAGGAGGAGACCTATTCCTTCCAATGGCAGAAAAGATCCAAGTGCAAAAGGGCCACAGTCAGTAGATTAGGTAGGTGGATGGTAGGAGTAGCCAAACTTGAAGAGTGTTCAGGTAACTGAGCATGCTCTGTGGAAGACTGCTTTAAAGGATTGTGAACTGAGTCTGCATAGTTAGAAAATTCATTTCTGAAGTCACTGCACAGGGATCCAAGATAAAGACACAGAGCAACTGTAATTCTGTTCACTGATTTTTTTTTTAATGAAGGCCTATGGACAATATTGCCCATCTTCATAAGCGACCGTTGTCACTGTATACAAACAAAATACATTACATACAAATGACAAACATAAAAATCAGCTGTTAATTGTTGAATCATAAAAGTAACATACTGTGTCTGTTCTGTACTCTCAAATTACTGTACCACAGTCATGGTATTTACTATAGGAACTCCCCTACCCTGATTTTTCTGTAACACCCTTGGGTTGCACCTGAAAATGAACTTCGGCTCAGTGTGCCTTCCTACCCAAAATATGTAAATAAATAAATTCCCATGGTTAAGACTTTAGCCTTTCTGTAGGCTCTCTGTGAGCCATACCCAAGTTAGCTATTATTTGTGCACTACAAATAAAATCCTTTTCCTTGAGACAAAGGGTATTTTTTTTTCTCTTTATCAAGTGGCAGTAAATGCGACATTCAGCTCAGTGCTGGAGTTCTGCAACCTGGTAAGAGCTGTGCATCAAGGACCATCCACAAGCTGGAACTTACCTGACGTAAATCCAAGGTGATTGTGACCCAGTGGTTTACCCTCCCATTCTGGATGCTGGGACTCTGCCACCAGTTATTTGTACCATCTATTGCATTGGTGATAGGGTGTCGTTCTAGATAGGGGAAAGTCAAAGACAGGTTATTGGCAAGGCAAGGCAAATTTTATTTAAAAAGACACCCATCCCGGAGGCTCTGGGCACTGTACATCAATCAAATAAAAACAACACAACACAATCAATAAAATATACAACTCCAAACAATTAAAGCATAATTTACTACACAATTTGTTTCTTGCAATAAACGTCACATCTCTATGAGGCAGAAAGTCACCAAACAGTGAAGCAAGATTATAAAGGAGCAGCTGAAGAACAAAAAAACAGATATTTTAATCAGAGCTGCACATTTTGTCTGGAACAGAATGTCCTGTGCAAAATGGGTATCCCATATATACAATGTGTTTCAACAAAATAACACATTTATTTCCTCCAGTGAGTGTAAGACCCATAACTCATCAGTGGCAAAGCCACAAGTTAGTTATAAAGATCTTAACAGTCATGTGGAGATAAACGTGTTATTCTACTGGAACCCATTATGTATTTGATATAAATCACACCATTTGTAATTCTTTTACTGGTGATTTATGTCATTTTTGCTTTACTTTCCACTGCAAACTCTCCATCTAACCCATTGCTCTCTGTATTCCAATTCCAGATTCTAAGTGGAAATGACATGTTCTAAGTGAAATAAAGTGTGTTCTATGTGAAAATACATCTTTAAAAAAAATAAAGGATTTATTATCCAATGTATCCACCACTGCAAGGGCTATGTTTTCAGGAGCCATGCATGGAGATGAAGAGACTTGAGGTTTGGATGGACCACGGTTCCCTGTTCCTGTGACAGTCGACCCTTGCACAGGGGCAGAGGCACTGGTGGTTCCACTGCTAGCGTTTGTAGTAGGGGGAACCAGCTCTGGTGGGGCCATAGAGGAGCCATGAGTGTCAGAGTTGCACCCTCCATCTGGAGCTTTAGTAGCACTCTCTGAATTAGAGGGAAGGGAGAGAAGGTATACAGGAACCTCCCTTTCCAAGATGGGGACAACACATCTCACCAGAAAACTCCAGGCCATGGAGCAAGTCAGCAGAAAAGTGGCAGTTTTGCATCATGTGTTTTGGGCACCTGTGACATGTACTGCTGACAGTTCTAGACTGTGTTCTAGAGCCCAATACCAAACTCTCATCACTTCCCTGAATAAGGAGTTTATGTGAGTGCCCCTTGCTTACTGGTGTAGTGCATCACACTGACATTGTCAGTCTGCACTAGCAGAGGACCCAGTGACAGATTAGTCTGAAAGGCCTGTAGCCCATACAAAGCAGCTCACATTTCTAGAACATTTATGTGCAAAGTGCCCTCCACTGGGGTCCATGTATCCAGTGTCTGATGGGAGCTCAAGTGTGCACTCCAGTCCATACCCAAGGCATCTGTTGTGAGAATCTGGTGAGGGGAGGTGATCAGGAAGGGAACCCCCTTTAAGAGATTGCTAGGTTCCATCCACCACTTGAGCACTCTGTGCATGGGAGAAGTGACTAAGACTCTTTGTTCTAGGTCATCTGTGACCTGATACCACTGGACTCTGAGTTCAGTGGGATATCCTTATGTGCAGTCTGGACAATAGTACTGTGACAACGGCAGCTGCCATGAGGCCCAGGAGCCATAGGAATGTCCTGGTTGAGATATACTGGCTGTTGTGTACCAGCTGTGCCAGGGCAGTTAGGTGCTGGGCCCTGTCCAAGTGCAGGAAGGCTGAGCCCTGACTGATGTCCAAGACTGCCCCCATATATTACAGTCATTGACAATGGGTCAAAACTGATTTGAGTATGCTGACAGTAACCCACAAAGCATCAAATAGCTGCCTGGTTCGAGCTAACGAGTGCAGAACCTTGTCCCTGGAATGGGTTTTCAACAGCCAGGAAGGGCTGCTGCCACTACTGCCAAGCACTGGGTAAAGACCCATGGTGCAGAAGACAAGTCAAAGAGCAACACTCTGAATTGGTAATGTTCCCATTGGAACAGAAACCTCAAGTATTTTCTGTGAGGCTTCAACATTTTGATCTGAAGGTAAGGTAAGCATCCTTCTTGTCTGGGGAACAGATCCAATCCCGTACCTGCAGCAGTGGAAGTAGGCCTCGCAGAGCGACCATCCTGAATTTTTTGTATTCTATGAAGAAGTTCAGTTCTCCGAGATGCAGAATAGACCGCAGGTCCCCTGTCCACTTTGAGACTAGGAAGTACCGAGAGTAAAACCCCATGTGTCTTTGCTCGAAGGGCACAGACTGGATGACCTTTTGGACTAAAGTCTGAATTTCCTCCAGGAGTAGAGGAAGATGTTCTGAAGGATAGTAGGTTAACACTAGTGGATGATCTGGAGGTGTGTCCATAAGTTCCACAGCATGGCCTGGAGCTGATTGGGGCAGCTTTTGACAGGACACCTGGGGTGGTGCCAGGGGTGGGCAAGGCTTCCGCTCCCTTGCCCCCACCCTGTCTGGTCGCTAGGCAGTTCCTGGCACCAGTCGGATGAAAAGGCACACTGTGCCTCTTATTTGGTTGGGTATGGTAAGAGAATGCACTGACTTCAGGGTTCTGCCTGAAGCCTGTAGGGTGAACAGAAAGTCTTTGACATCAGAACCAAACAGCTTATGTCCTCTGAAAGTGGCTTTGAGAACAGACTTTTGCATGTCATTCGCAAACCCTGGCATCTCGAGCCATGAGTACCTCCCGAGGCAGGTGCCAGAGGCAGCAGCCCTGCCCAGAAGCATCCGAGACATCATAGGCTGTGTGAACCAGATGCTTGCTCACATTGGCCTCAGCAGTAAGAGCCTTAAGAAGCTCTTGTTTGGTGGTGCCCTCTGGTAAGGCTTGCACAGCTGTCTTGGCCTTTCCCCAGAGGCTATTCTGGTACTTTATCATATGTGCCTGGTAGTTAGTAATACAAAGGCCCAATGAAGAGGAGGCAAAGGTTCTTTATCCTAAAACATCTAATCTCCTGGTCTCTTTATCAGGAGGGAGAGAACTGAGGTGCGTAGGTGCCCATGACCTATCATGGGCAGCATTAATGACCACAGAGTTTGTCTCAGGCTGGTTGGCAAAAAATGGCTTCCTAGAAGGGGCCATGTATATTGTACCTGCCTTCCTTGGCGTGGATAGAATAACACCGACGTGGAGCTTTTGCAAAAGAGTCTGTGACTCAAAGGGTTGTAATTCTGATTGTTTCCAAATAAACCAAATACACCAAACATTTGGCCTATACCATGTAGAAAAGGTGGCATCCTCTAAAGCAGGGAGGAGAGGTGGCATCACAAGAGGAAGAGAGTCAGGCAATTCCAGAAAGTCTATTTATTTTTTTCTTGTTAGTATCCTGCTTCTCTAGGTCAAAGGCCATGGCAGCCTGTAACTGCTGCATCATGGTGAGGAAAGCTGGGTCCTGAAGTGGGGACCCTGGAGTGTGGACCACCGAGTCTTCACTGCCAGTGGATACTGTAGAGCTAGTGCCCTTCTCATAGTGGCTCTCAGCATAATCCTCAGCATCTTCCTCCTCATCCTGCATTATTAAGTCAGGATTATACTCATAATCATCGTCGAGAAGGTCAACGGGCAATAGAGAACATACCGGCAATGTTGGCGGTGTCTTAGGAGGCAGCTGAGGCAAGGCTCTACCTAGTGTTGTCGATGGAAGATTGGTAGTAGTCCCCATCAGACACCCTGGGACAGGGGGAGTAGGTAGCAGACATCTGATCATGTCTGTAAAAGATGACAGAACCAGCTTGCCCAGTTGCATAGAGGGCTGAGGCACTATGCACCTTACCTCTCCCACACCGGCAACCCTAGTTTGGGAACAAGCTCAGGGCGCCAGGGGTTGGCTGGGTGGGGAGAAGATTGTGTGTCTGACAGACTGCTCTCCTCTCCCAGAGGTAGGGAGAGACGATGTTTCACTCCTTGGCCACCATCCAAGGAGGCTGGGTGGCAGCACCAGAGTTTGACTGCCATAGAAGTAAGGGCCGTGGTTCCATAGCATGCATGCATGTATGCTTATGTGCTGCTGTGACTAGGGGATGGGGAGAAAATGGAAAAGAAAAGGCACCAGCTCTGTGAAGCCCTGCCTGCCTCAGTTCCCGCATCACCACCAAATGACCGCCCCAATTCTGGATGAGAGTCACCGGGTGGGCAGAGAATGGCCTTCACATTCCTGACCCTGCCACAGGGCCACCGGTGGAGAGATTCTCGGGGGTAGTTGGTCCGGGGGGGGGGGGTGTTGGATGCTGAACAGAGGTGGTGGGGACAGGGTTGATAAGTCTGCCAGACTCCTCCCGCGAGGAGAAAAAGCTCTATGGAAAAAAAAGATGACAGAACCGCCTGAATATCAGTGCCCATGTGGGTGAGAGGTGCGACTGGCAGAGTCAATGGGGGAGGCGGAGTCCCTGATGTCGATGTCAAGGTACCGGCCGTACTAGGCCTGTTACCAGCTGTGCCATGCCTCAACTTTGGTGTTGGGTTGATGGTTGTGAGGGCAAGCAATGTTGCCGTGGTAGTGGAGGGCAGCACAGAGGAGGTCATACCTGCTGTGCGGGGGACCTGGAATGCATCGTGGAGGTTTTCTCTTCCTTGTCCCAGTGCTTATGTTTGTGACTCCCTATTGGCTTGTCCTGGGATTTAGATGACCTGGCAGACTGGGCCAGCGACATGGTAGCGCTCTTCTGCTGGAGCTCCTTCCCCATGCCAGCCATCTTCTATTTAAGGAGGCAATTTTTCAAGAGTCACCTTATGGCATTGCCTGATCGCAGAATTAAAAGCACAACAAATTCTGCAGGCTTTCATGTTGTGGTCCAGGCCTAGGCAGCAGACACAGATGTCGTGGAATTGACCGGTATAGATCACTGCAGTCACAGCACCAGAACAATTTTGACAGTTCTTTCTATGACATACAGGTAATCAAAAATCACTGTAAAAGTGATTACTTTTTTACGAAAGAAAAAGGAAATGGTGGCTACTGTGGTGCCATTTCCTTCAGTGGTCCGACAAGTATGGTCGACAGCAGGTAAAGAACTAAGGAGAGCAGGGCCGCCCACAGTTATATGAGCACCGAAATCTGACGTTGTCGTGGTGGCCCCTGGTGGACTGCTGGAAGTTTCTGTGTGGTCCTAGCATCTGGTGGTAGAGGGAGGGTTTGATGCATTTTCTAAGGTTTTAGTTAGTTTCAGGTTTGACAGGGTTCAGCAGGGTATAGTTTGAGTTCGATTCAGTTCAATTTCATAAGTAGAAGTTTGGGTTCGAGTTCAGTTCCGTTCAAGGTTTTTTTGTTTCATTTTTCAGTTCATATGAACATACGAATGTGCCAGCAGAAACAGACCACCTGGTCTATCTAAGTCTGCTCAAGTGTGCAGCTAGCACCCCTAGTTCGCAGCTGCCCCACCCTCTCCCCTCTGTCGTCACACTGCTGCCCCCCACCTCCCCCACCCTCCCTCTCTCTTGTTCCCTGTCCCATGCACTTTTAAAGCTGTTCACAGATTTACATGATACCACCTATTCTGGTAGTGCGTTCCATTTTGCTACCACCCTTCTCCATGAAATAGTGTCTCCTCATTTCCCTCCTAAATATTTCCCTCTGTATTCTTAGTCCATGCCCCCTGGTGTCCCTCCCCCTCCTTAGCTTAAAGACCCCATCTGCCCTATCCTTATTGATTCCCCTCAGATACTTGAATGTCTCTATCATGTCCCCCCTGTCCCTTCTATCCTCCAGGCTGTACATATTCAGGTCTCACAGACTGCTCTCATAGCTTCTCCCCTCCATTCCACAGATCTTTGTTGCCCTCCTCTGCACCCCTTAAGTAGCCTGATATCACGCTTCAGGTATGGCCTCCAAAACTGCACACAATACTCAAAGTGCGGTCTCATCAGCGACCTGTAGAGGGGCAAGATCACATCTCTTCACCTGGACAAAAACTCCCTTGCTATGCACCCCAGCATTTTGTTCACTTTTGCAGCCACTCTCCTGCACTGGGCAGTGTTGTTCTTGGTCCCTTTTAGCATTACCCCTAGCCCTTCTCCTCCTCACTGATCCCCAGCTTAACCCCCCCCAGTCACTATTCTTGCCTTGTGTTCTTCACCCTGAAGTGCATAACGTTACACTTCTTTGCATTGAACCCCAGCTGCCACCTCTCCGACCACTCCTCTAGATTGCTTAGGCCCCCTGCAGCTGCTTCCATCCCTCCCCTCCATCCACCACATTTTGGTGTCGTTTGCAAACAGACTTACCTTGCTCACCACCCCGTGTGCAATGTCTGATATGAAAAGCCCAAATAATACTGGTCCCAGCACGGAGCCCTGTGGCACACTGCTCATCACCAGCTTCGAAGCAGAGAGCACCCCTCCCATCACCACCCGTTGCAGCCTCCTACTCAGCCACCTTGTAATGCAGTTCATCATTTGTGCCCCTACCCCTACACCAGTTAGCTCCCCCCCCCAAGCTGCCCATGAGGCATCGAATTGAAGGCCTTGCTGAAGTCCAAGTAAAGAACATCCACCGCATGACCCTTATCCAGCTCACCTGTCATCCAGTCATAATATTTTATCAGGTTGATTTGACAAGACTTCCCTGAAATAAACCCATGCTGCCTCACATCCTGGAGGCAGTTGTCCTCCAGGTACGACACCAGTCTTTCCTTTAGTATCATTTCCATGAGTCTGCACACTATGGAGGCGAGATTTACTGGAAGATAATTACCTGGTTCGTCCCTTGGTCCGCTTTTGCATAACAGCACTATATGTGCCATCCTCCAGTCCAGTGGCACACATCCTGACTCCAGTAAGGTGCTGTACAGATCCGCCAGCGGCTCCGACAACACCTCTGCCATCTCCCTTAGCACCCTGGGGTGGATACCATCCAGCCCTGGTGCCTTGTCTACCCTCAGTCCCTCTAGGACTCTACCACCCTCAATTCTTCCATCTGTCAGCTCCTCTCCCCCCGTTCCCTCCCTCCCAGCCCATGGTGGTAGCAGTCCACCCTTTTCTTTCGTGAACACTGAGCAAAAGTATTCATTCATTGCTTCCACCTGTTCCTCCCTCTTTTTCGTCCACCAACATACTAATATAGTAAAATGCCAGCAGAAAAAGGACTAACGGTCTACAGAGTCTGCTCGAGAGCCTGTACCCTTAGTGGACACAGTTGTCTCACCCCAGGCACCCCCCCACAGTCCTCCAGGGTCCTCCCCCCCCCCAAGATACATCTGTAAACCTCAACCTCTTCCTGTACTTGTCCTAGCCTCTCTTGAATGCTCCCACTGTGGTCTCCTCCACCAGATACTCGGGCAGTGCATTCCATGGTTCTACTACCCTCTCCGTGAAGTATCTCCTCCTTCTTTCTCCCGAGTCTTCCACTCTCTAGCTGCCAACTGTGCCCCCTGGTGGCCCCCACCTCCTTTCTCTGAAAGACCATATTGAAGCATACCCCATTCACCCCTTTTAAATACTTGAATACCTCAATCATATCCCCCCCCCCATCTTTCCTCTCCTCCGGTGAGTACAGGTTGAGCTCCTCTAGTCTCTCCTCATATGGCATATTCCCCAGACCCTGTATCATTTTAGTTGCTCTCCTCTGGACCCTCTCCATGATTGCAATATCCCTTTTCAAGTGTAGACGCCAAAACTGCATGCAGTATTCAAGGTGTGGCCTGATCAAGCAGTTATACAGAGGAAGAATCACCTCCCTGTCTCATGAGGTGATTCCCCCAGAGATACAGCCCAGCATTCTATTTGCCTTGGCCGCAGCCCTCCTACATTAATTCTGCACAATCATTCTGGCATCCACAATCATCCACAGATCCCTTTCCTTGCCTGAAGCCTGCAGTGGAACCCCTCAGGTACCCCTCAGGGGTGTCATTATACCCTGGGTTACTCATGGGTGAAGAACCCTGCACTTCCCTGAGTTAACCCTTTTTATCCTCATTGTTGTCTCCTTGCACTTCCTTTTCTCTCTGATGTATCTGAAAAGGTATTGCCCCCATTAATTCCCTGCACTAATCTCAGCTCTCTCTGGGCCTCGGCTTCTCTCAATTTTCTGGTCACCTCCCTGGACCATCTTGCATACTCCCCCCTGGTTCTCCTACACCTCTGATGCACCTCTTGTTTTGCCCTCACCAACTCCACTACCTCACTGTTCAACCAGCACAGTTTTCTTGCTCTGTTCCTCTTACTCTGTCTTGGTGCAGGCTTCTGTTGCCTCTGTAATCCCCCATTTAATAATATCCCATTTCTGCTCCATGTCCATCTCCTGCCTTATGCCCTCCAGTTTCCCTTTCAGTACTTTCTGCATCCTCCCAAAGTCCGCCCCCCTGAAGTTTACTACCCGAGTTACTGATTTCTCAGGATCCCTGCACATCGTGATATTAAACCACATCATTTGGTGATCACTGTCGGCTAGCGGGTCCTCCACCCTTAGTTCTCTTACCGCCTCCCCATTCGACAATATCAGATCTAAAGTGTTCTTTAGCCTAGTAGGTACACTGGCCAACTGTGTCAGGAGATCCTCCTGGATTGTGTACAGGAGCACTTGCTCCCTAGCACTGGAGGTGACCGGAATGCTCCAGTCAACCCCCAGCAAGTTGAAATTCCCCACGATGACTACCTTCCCTTTTCTACAGACCCTTCTGATTTGAGTGAGGTGTCTCCCTACTGCCTCCATGTGGGTTCTCCTCATCTCACATTGTCTGGGTTCGAGTTCGGTTCAGGTTCATCTGTTTTTGTTTCTTAGGAATCAAGTTCGGTTCGGATCAGGCAATAATCTACAAGTTCGAGTTTGGTTTGGGTTCAGCATATACACACACACACACACACACACAGCGCGTGCGCGCAAGTCCTTGCTTTACCCGATGGCTTATAGTTCCATAGGGTGGCCGGATGAAAGAGATATCCTCAAGAAAGATCTACGTCAATGCATGTATGAGGGATAAGGGTTAAAGAACAAAGTGTATAAAGTAGGGCAAGGAAAAAATAGGGTAAAAAGTCAAGAGTCAGCAAATCTGTGGTGTGATGTTCCTCTGGGTTTGACTGATCATGCGACACAGTTTTGTTGTTACCCTAATATCAGCACTGTCTTGTCACACAAAGTAAAATAGTGACACAGCAATGTTTAAGTAGAGGCTGCTAATATTTGAGTAAAGCCAACACTTCCTCTCATGGTCATTCAAACCATAAAGAACATTACACCACATATTAGCCCACATTTCACAGACTTACCACCTTTATTTTTCATTTCCCTACCTTGTATGCTTTGTGCTTCAACAATAACAGATGCATTATACAGGAAACTTAGAAACACTGACTTCGCTGGCAGAAAAGGACCGCTTGGCCCTTCCATTCTGCCCAGATGGTTCCTGCCTAGTCTGTCTGCAGACCCTAACTGGTCTCCAGCAAGCTTCCCTCCACCCTGCCTATTTACTAATATTCCTGTGTCTATCCCATGCATGCTTGAAGCCCCCTGTTTTCACCTCTGTCACTTCTGCTGGCAGTCTATTTTCCAGGCATTCACCTCTCTTTCAGTGAAGCAGTACTTCCTCAAATCCCTCTTAAACTCCCCCCCCCCAGCTTCATCACATTTTCTTAGTTTAACTTTAATTTGCCAGGGAGGAACTGAAGCTGGGAGATATTTGCAGTCATTTGTGACTAGACCCGTAACTTAACCTCTGTGAAATAGATCTCTGAAAGGAAGGCACTCTCCGGGGTGGAGGGTCAGAGCTGTAGTTGATTGTTTCTGGCGGGCACAGGATTACTGCCACCCACCCCACCCCCACCCCCACCCACCCCAAGTGCATAACTTCCTTTACAGTAGGGGTTCTGACATCATTTCCCCAAAACTGCTAACATACACCTGTTCATATCCTTAAAGGCACAGCACACTGAATAGGGGGTAGAGACACTCACAAGCTTGCACACACTAAAACAAGAACAAACAAAAACAAACAACAAAGGAAAAGAAAAGCATATGTAACAGGAAGGGACTTGGACATGTGAGGAGTGGTGCAATGCAATGGCTGTGGAGCAGCAGTCTTCCGGGAGACATTCTGGAGACTACATTGCTGCCCTATTTGCAGGCACCTCTCTGGTCCAAGAGAGGAGGTTGTTTGTCTCCGAGCTGACCTGGCAAGGATTCGGGAAACCTGCTCCCCCACCAAGGGACCACCCAGGCCACTGCCACTACCTCAGAGGTTGCCAAGAAAGAGGAATGGTTAGACCATGGTGGGCTTGGAGAGGGTGAGGGCAGTGGAACAGAGGCACATCCCTCCAGTTGTGCCCTCCACAATTCACTCACCACTCTGGCGGAGAATGGTTCCTCTATGGAGGCACCCGCAGTGGAGACCAAGGAGGATGCTGGGAACCTCCACAATGGAGACCCACAGGAGGGTGGCACATGACCCCAGAGAGGAAGGGAACAACTCCTAGTGGGGGACTCAATTGTTAAAGGGGTAGAACTGGGGGAAGGAGGGAAAATGGAGGTAAGGCGCCCGCCCGGTGCCATGGCTTGGAGGGACAGGAAACGAATCCTCAGGATCGTGGAAGCAGCTGCAAGGGGGAGTGAGCTAGATGCCATTATCTTCCTAGGGACAAATGACCAGGCTGATAATGGGATCAGAGCAGTGCAACAGGAGTTTGTGGAGTTGGGGAGGTGCCTTAGACAAGTAGCACACACGGTAACTTTCTCGGAAGTGCTACCTGTCTATGCCAATGATGATACTAGGGTACTCCGCACCATGGGATTCAATGACTGGTTGAAAAACTGGTGCAGAGCTCAGGGATTTGGCTTCATTGGGGACTGGGGTTCTACTTGGGAAGAATGCAGGCCTATACTGGCATGATGGTCTGCATCTATCCAGGAGGGGAACCAGGATCCTAGACGATAGATTTAAATGCTTCATTGGCAAGCATTTAAACTAGCCAAGGGGGGAGGCACTACAAAGGAAAAGGGAAATCCTACCCCCCCAAAAAAAAATCATGGTAGTTAGTGAGGCGAACATAAAGATAGAGCAGTCAATAGGGAGAAGGGCAGGGGTAAATGGAGAAAAAGACAAAGACAGTAAGGACAGGGATGGGGCAAAAAGAAATAAAGCCATAAAGAAATGGAGGGTAATAAGTACCAATGCCCGTAGTCTAGGTAAAAAGCTCCCTGAACTGGTGGCCTTGATGGTAGAGGGATGCCTGGATACTGTGGTAGTAACAGAAACATGGTACAGAGAGAACTGTGACTGGGATGACAACATACCAGGGTACACAATCTACAGGAGGGACAGGGAGGGAAGAAGAGGAGGAGGAGTAGCTCTCTATGTAAGGGAAGGGATCAAAGCAACAGAACTAAAGGGTAAATAGGGAGGAGAAAAGGTACTGTGGGTAACCCTGGAGACTGGAAATAGCACCACAATCCGCACAGGGGTTGTATACAGACCCCCGTCTCAGGTGGAGAAAATGATAGAAGGCATTATTAGCATGGCAGAGAAAGGGGAGATATTGCTGATAGGGGACCTGAATATGGCAGATGTTAACTGAAGCACCTTTGCTGAGGTCACTGTTTGCCACATCCAAGAGCAGGGCCATTCTCGATGCCCTAAAGGGGGCATGCCTCAGACAGCTAGTTTTGGAACCCACTTGGGAGGGAGCAGTCTTAGACCTGGTACTCTCAAATGGGAACGGAGAGAGGATCTCCGATCTTGAAGTGGGTAGCCATCTGGGAACAAGTGACCACCAAACAGTGTGGTTCATAATAATAAATAATAATAAAAATAATCTTTATTTTTATTGAGCCTTTCAGAAATCAAGGCTCATTACATTAAAATAACATCGTATTAAAACATCATAAAAACATTAAAATTAATAGTATCAGTCCATGACAATACCATCCCCGTATGCCTTTTTCCATAGAAAAGACTTCAATCCTTGTTTAACCCCCCCCCAGTCATGCACTCTCCAATCCAATGGGGTAGAGAATTCCAGAGGGTCGGCGCCGCGAACATAAAAGCCTGGGCACCGGAAGATTTTAAAGCTACCCTCGGAATCTCTAACAACGCCTCGTTGGCTGAGCGAAGCGGTCACTCTGGAAGGTAAGGAACCAGAAGCTCTTTCAAGTAGTCAGGGCCCAAACCGTGTAGGGCTTTATATATCAGTAAACCGACTTCAAAGGTGATCCGCCGCTAAACCGGCAGCCAGTGCAGATCCCACAGCGCCGGTGTAATGTGGGAAGAACGAGGAATCCCCATTAACAACCAGGCTGCTGAGTTCTGCACCAGCTGCAAGCAGCGGATATCAACCCCTGGAAGCCCAAAGTAAACGGAGTTGCAGTGTCCAAACACGAGGTCACAAAGGCGTGGATCAGCGTAGGCAAGTCGCCAGACGGAACAAGGTGCCTGATCCTAGCGATGTTCCTCAGATGGTAAAAGGATACCTTAACAACAGCCGACACCCTGAGCACGCAATGTCAGCCGATCGTCAAGGATCACCCCTAGGTCATGCACCTGTTCAGAGATTGGGAGCTCGACATCCCCCAAGAATAAACCTGAGGGAAGGTTTGCTCCCCACCCCCCAATCCGGCGACCAGGATCCACAACCATCACCTCAGTCTTCCCAGAATTCAACTTCAACCAGCTGGACCTCATACAACCCTGGATCTCGCCAAGACAGTTGTTAAACACCGAGGGTGCTCCATTCTGGTCAGGTGCAAAAGACAGACAGAGCTAGGCATCATCGGCATAACAATGAAACTCCGGGCCATATCGTCTTAAAATGTCTCCAAGGGGAAGCATGCACACTGCAAACAACATGGGGGACAGCACAGAGCCCTGAGGCACCCCACAGGACAGAGAGGTAGGACTGGAGGAAAATACCCCCGACACCACCCTCTGAGTTCTACCTGTGAGGAAGGAGGTAAACCATCTGTGAACCAAACCTGACAGCCCACAGATGCATCTCAGGCACTCAAGCAACACCCCATGGTCTACGGAGTCAAATGCTGCTGACAGATCCAACAGGACCAAAACGGACAGTTTTTTCTGGTCTCTTGCCATCAAGAGATCATTGAGCACCCGAACCAGCGCAGTCTCGGTGCTGTGCCTCTTTTGAAAACCTGATTGAAGAGGGTCGTAGATGTTATGGATGGTCAAATGGTTGTCCAACTGGGCAGCCACCACTTTCTCAATTACCTTCCCCACAAAGGGAAGGTTCGAGATAGGTCTGTAGATCAGCGAGGGAATCTGGGTCCAGAGAAACCTTCTTCAACACTGGTGTCACCACTGCTTCCTTCAGGGAGCAGGGATATTCACCAGCGTCTAAGGAGCACTAGAGTATCCTTGCTAGAACTGGGATGATAACCTCCCCACAGCCCATGATCAGGGCTGTGGGGCCGAAGTCTAAACTACAGCATGTAGTGCGCATATCCTGGACAATCCACATGGCAGCTTCGATTTCTGGCCTTTCGAACGAACTCCAGGAAAATGGAAGGATTGCGAACGGAGGCTGGTCCACCGCAGTTCCCATAGAGAGTGCTACGCGGGTCTCGGCCCTGATGTCATCCACCTTATCTGCAAAGAACTGAGCAAGCTCCTCACACTGCATTTGTGAAAAGGCTCTATGAACCTGTAGACAGGCTGGGTTGCACAGCCTGCCTATGGTTAGAAAGAGCTGGGCCGATCAGTTCTGTGCAGCAGCCATTTCTCCAGACAGGAATACTGCCTTCTTATGAGTAATGGCTGACTGATAGAGTTGATAATGCTCTAGGAGGGCTGATTTTGTCAAAATGGGAGTGTGCCTCAGAAAAGCACTAAAAAACAGGCAAGAAGGTGGGGTGGATCAACAATGGGGAAACATCAAAATCGTTATCACAGAGGCAACAAGCCTTTGTGTGAGGCAAATAAACAAAACGAAAGAAAAAAACACTATGGTTCTCAAAAGAAGTGGCGGAGAAGGTTAGGGAGAAAAATATAGCATTCAGAAAGTATAATGAAACACAGAAGAGCAGGACAGAGAACTGTACCAGTTAAAGCAGAAGGAAGCAGGGAAGGCAGTCAGAATAGCAAAGGCTCAAACCGAGGAAAAGATAGCCAACTCAGTTAAGAAGAGGGATAAGACCTTTTATAGGTACATTAGGGAGCAAAGAAAGACTAAGGGAGGGATACTGAGGCTGAATAAGGAGAAAGGTGGTTGGGCAGAGAGAGACAGTGAAAAAGCAGGGATACTGAACAAATACTTCTACTCAGTATTCGCAATGGAAAAGCAGGGGAAGATACCTAATCCAGTCAACAGAAGCACTCTGGATAGGGGGGTTGATATTAATCCTTTCACAGAAGAAAGGGTTCTGAAAGAACTCTTAAAACTAAAGATGGATAAAGCAACGGGGCTTGATGGGATTCACCCCAGAATTCTAAAAGAACCAAGGGAAGAACTAGTAACACCACTGACTACCCTTTTTAATAAATCATGGCAGGATGGTGTGGTACCTGAGGACTGGAGGAGGGCGGATGCGATTCCCCTTCA
The DNA here is from genome assembly GCA_016271365.2 of Neoceratodus forsteri. Classification (NCBI taxonomy): domain Eukaryota; kingdom Metazoa; phylum Chordata; order Ceratodontiformes; family Ceratodontidae; genus Neoceratodus; species Neoceratodus forsteri. The sequence goes on from CM057455.1 coordinate 1,559,549,283, forward strand.
CAAACGTGGGAGAAAGACAGAAGCAGGAAACTACAGGCCTGTCAGTTTGACCTCAGTGGTAGGGAAAATAATGGAATCACTTCTGAAGGAAAGAATTGTTGAGTTACCTAGAGGCCAGCAGGGCACAGGACCAAAAGCAGCATGGATTCACAACAGGAGGTCATGTCAGACAAATCTAATAGCTTTCTTTGACTGAGTGACCAAAGTAGTAGACCAGGGAGGGGCTGTGGACATGGCCTACCTAGATTTTAGAAAGGCATCTGACAAAGTCCCACACAAACAATTAATAAACAAATTAGCCAGCCCGGGAGTGGGTATCAGGGTGGTGCCTAGGTAAAACACTGGCTGGACAACAGGACACAGAGGTTAATAGTAAATGGAGTCCACAGTGAAGAAAGGAGGGTTACTAGTGTGGTACCGCAGGGTTCAGTACTGAGGACGGTGCTTTTTAATGTCTTTACAAGTGACATTGCAGAGGTACAGGAAGGAAAGTATGTCTCTTTGCAGATGACACAAAGATTTGTAACAGGGTTGATACGCAAGGTGGGGTGGAAAGGATGAAAAGGGACTTGGCAAGGTTGGAGGAATGGTCAAATGTATGGCAGCTTAGATTCAACACAAAGAAGTGCAAAGTAATGCACCTGGGAAACAAAAATCCAGGGGAAGTGTGCACAATGGGGGGTGAGATACTGACAACAACAAAAATGGAAAGGGACCTGGGGTAGTCATATCAGACGACCTAAAGGTGGGCCAGCAATGTGAGAAGGCAATAAGGAGGGCTGGGGGGATACTGGGATGCATAGAGAGAGGCATCACCAGTAGAAAACAGAAAGTTGTTGGCCCTCTGTACAGACAGTTGGTAAGACCATATCTGGAGTACTGTGTACAGTTCTGGAGACCCCATCTCCACAAAAATGTAGACAGGGTGGAGGATGTCCAGAGGAGGGCAACCAAAATGGTGCAGAATCTGCAACAGAAGACATAAGAAGAAAGACTAAAGGAGCTTAAGATGTATAGCCTCGAGGAAAGGGGGGAGAGGAGGGACATGATAGAAACTTTCAAATGCCTCAAGGGAATCAACAAAGTTCAAAAGGGTAGCATCTTTCAGAAAAAAGAGACATGCAAGAACAAGGGGGCACAATTTGAAGATAGAGGGAGGAAAAGAGGAAATGTGAGGAAGTATTTCTTCACAGAGAGGGTTGTAGATGCATGGAACAGCCTACCTGAGGGAGGTCGTGAGAGTCAAACACAGTTGGGGAATTCAAGAATGCACTGGACAGACATAAGGCAATTCTAGTGGGGGGTAGGAGGAAGTAGGCTGTTGGTTAACTAGGATCTGCAGCTTATCCGTTAGGTAGGGAAATGGGCAGACTAGGTGGGCCAAGAGTCCTTATCTTCCATCAAATTCTATGTTTCTATGCCCTCTGGCCTTGGTGCTCTTCCCAATTGAAATAGACTCCTGTCCTATACCCTATTCATAGACTAAGGTATTTGTAGGTCTCTATCAACTCGCCTCTGAGGCTGGGAGATCAGAGGGCTGTGGGTTCAGTTCCCACATCTGGCACTTGGGTTAATATCCCAGTACTGACACTGTAGTGCAGCATGAGAGGGGTGCTGCACTTCTGAGGTGCCGTCTTTCGGATGAGACGTTAAACCGAGGTCCCATCTGCCTGGATTGGTGGTAGTTCAGGTGGATGTTAAAAATTCCATGGCACTTATCGAAAAGAGTAGGGGAATTTACCCGGTGTCCTGGTCAAATTTCCCTCATTCACTGAAAATACCACCAACCGCTTAATCTGGTTCAAGGTCAGCTAGCATTCATCTGTATCCCCCTCCCCCGGGTCATGCCTGAAAATAGGCAGGATTTGTCTAGTGCACTTACCTGGTCAACAAAAACTAAATAAATAAATAAAAATGTCCCTCCTTGTTCTCCTCTCCTCCAGGGTATACATGTTGAAATCTTTTATTCTCTCCTCATAGAGCCCTTGATGCAACCGCTGCATCATTTTAGCTGCCTTCATCTGAACTGCCTCCACCCTATGTCCTTTCTGAGGTGTAGCCTCCAGAAATGGACACAATACTCCAACTGGGGTCTCACCAGTGAGTGATACAGTGGCAACACCACCTCCCTTCTCCTGCTGGAGCTACCTCTCCAAATGCATCCCACTGCCATACCCCCTTTTTTTGACTCTCTGCCCTGTCACTTTGATATAATAACCCCAAGGTCCCTTTCTTGCTTAGTGACTTACAGTACCCCCACCCCCATCCTATAGTCAGTTCCTGGGTTCCTGTGCCTAGGTGCAAGATTTTCACTTTTCGATATTGCACCCCAACTACCATGTTCTTGACCACTCGTCAAGTTTCCCCAAGATCTCTATGCATTATTTCCACCCCTTTCTCATTGTCCTCCCTAATAGAGATTTTGGTATCATCTTCAAAAAAGCATAGTTTCCTTTATAGTTCATCTTCAATGCCATTTATTAAGACACTGAACAGGACCAGTCCCAGCCCTCTGTCACTCATCTTTTAACCAGTTTCTAACCCAATCCACTACTTTGGATTCCAGCTCAAAACTGCTCAATTTCTTAATCAGTCTCCTGTGTAGCACAATGTTTATGGCCTTGCTAAAGTGCAGATGGGGGAGGGCTGCCCCCAACCCCCAACGATCTACTTCCTTGGTCACACACTCAAAGAAATCAATCAAGTTCATTTCATCTGGCATGGCATCTTCCCCATGAATCCATGCTGCCTTTGGTCTTGCAGCCCATTGGATTCAAGCTACTCTACCAACCTTTCATTTATCAGTGTTTCCATTATGTCGTTGAGGCGCAGCTCAAGAAGCATAGCAAAACCAGGAACAGGTATAAATTTCAAAAGCAGCATTTTATTTTTTTCAATAACAGCAAAATAAAAAATAAAAATGTGTTCACTATAACTATTTACAAAGATAGTACAAACAGAGAAAACAAAGTCCTTCTTCCAAGGGTATCTCTTAATTCCAAGTCTCAGTCTCTCACTCTCCTTGTCTCTCTAGCAAAAGCACTGCTGCTCTTTTTATAACAAGTCTTTGCCTTGTTGACATCCTGCTTCTCACAGAATGTTCTAGTCAGTTTACAGAATGTGCTTGTCAGTTTTGGTGCAGGTGCAGCAAAAAGAATATAGTGACCCAGAACCGACCTCTTGTTTACAGCTCTGCAAAAGGCTTAAAAACTGCATCTCAGGTTAACCCCTTGAGTTCCAAATAGCTTTGCAATCATTTTAACATTTTAACTATATACAGTTTTAAGCAAAGAGATCCCTTTATCACTTACAGAAACATAGACTTTGATGGCAGATAAGGACCGCTTGGCCCACCTAGTCTGCCTATTTCCCTACCTACAGGATAAGCTGCAGATCCTAGTTAACTAACAGCCTATTTCTTCTTACCCCCCCCACAAGTATTGCCTTATGTCTGTCCCATGTATTCTTGAATTCTCCCACAGTTTTAGACCCCACAACCCCCTCAAGAAGGCTGTTCATGTGTCCACCACCCACTCTGTGAAAAAATACTTCCTCACATTGCCCCTGAACCACCCTCCCTCTATCTTTAAATTGTGTCCCCTTGTTCTTGCACATCTCTTTTTCTGAAAGCTGGTACCCTCTTGGACTTTGTTGATTCCACTGATGTACTTAAAAGTTTCTATCATGTCCCCCCTCTCCCGCCTTTACTCAAGGGTATACATATTAAGCTCCTTTAGTCTGCTCCTTTAGTCTCTCCTCATATGGCTTCTCTTGCAGACCCTGCACCATTTTAGTTGCCCTTCACTGGACTGCCTCTATTCTGTCTATGTCCTTGCGGAGATGGGGTCTCCAGAACTGGACGTAGTACTCCAGATGGGGTCTCACCAACTGTCTGTACAGAGGAATAACAACTCCCTGTTTTCTGCTAGTGATGCCTCTCCCTATACATCCCAGTATACCCCCCAGCCCTCCCTACTGCCTTCTCATGTTGCTTGCTAACCTTAAGGTCATCTGATATGATTACCCCCAGGTTCCTTTCCATTGTTTTTGTTGTTACTACCCCCCCCCATTGTGTAATCTTCCCCTGGGTTTTTGTTTCCCAGGTGCATTATTTTGTACTTCTTTGCATTGAATTCAAGCTGCCATACATCTGCCCATTCCTCCAACCTTGTCAAGTCCCTTCTCATCCTTTCCACACCTACTTGTGTATCAACCCTGTTGCAGATCTTTGTGTCATCTGCAAAGAGGCATACTTTTCCTTCCAGTCCCTCTGCAATGTCACTTATAAAGACATTCAAAGGGACTGGACCCAGTACTGAACCCTGCAGTACCCCACTAGTAACCCCTCTTTCTTCAGAATGGACTCCATTTACAATTACCTTCTGTGTCCTGTTGTTCAGCCAATGTTTTACCCAGGCTACCACCCTGGGACCCACTCCCAGGCTGGTTAATTTGACAATTAATCTTTTGTGTGGGACTGTGTCAAATGCCTTGCTAAAGTCTAGGTAGGCCATGTTCACAGCCCCTCCCTGGTCTACTACTTTGGTCACCCAGTCAAAGAAATCAATTAGATTCATCTGACATGACCTTCCACACTAGACCCAAGCTGCCTTGGGTCCCTGCTCCCACTGGCCTAGGTACTCAACAATTCTTTCCTTCAAGTGATTCCATCACTTTCCCTACTACAGAGGTCAAACTGACATGTCTGTAGTTTCCTGCCTCTGTCTTGGTCCCACTTTTGTGAAGGGGAATCACATCCGCCTTCCTCCAGTCCTCAGGTACCACACCATCCTCCCATGGTTTTTAAAAAGGGTAGTCAGTGGTTTCACTGGTTCTCCCCTTAATTCTGTTAGAATTCTGGGGTGAATTCCATCAGGCCCCATTGCTTTGTCCACCTTCAGTTTTAGGAGTTCTTTCAGAACCCTTTCTTCTGTGAAAGGACTGGGATCGACCCCCCTATCAAGAGTGCTTCTGTTAATTGAATTAGGCACCTCCCCCTCCTCCTCTTTTGAGAATACTGAGCAGAAACATTCGTTCACTATCCCTGCTTTTTCACCGTCCCTCTCTGCCCACCCACCATCCATTCTATTCAGCCTCACTATCCCTCCCTTTGTCTTTCTACACTCCCTGATGTACCTATAAAAGGTTTTATCCCCCTTCTTAACCGAGTTGTCTATCTTTTCCTCAGTTTGGGCCTTTGCTATTCTGACTTTCCTCCCTGCTTCCTTCTGCCTTAACTGGTACAGCTCTCTGTCCTGCTCCTTCTGTGTTTCCTTGTACTTCCTGAATGCTATATTTTTCTCCCTGACTTTCCCCGTCACCTCTTTTGAGAACCATAGTGACTTTTTCTTTTGTTTTGATTTGTTTATTTGCTTCACACAAAGGCGTGTTGCCTCTGTGATGGAAGTTCTGATGTTTCCCCATTGTTGCTCCACCCCTCCTTCTAGCCTGTTGCTCCACTCTCAAATCTTGCCAAAGTCAGCCCTCCTGTAGTCCAGTACCCTCACTTTTGTATGGCTTGACTCTGTAGCTGAGTTTATCGTGAACCACACTGTTTGATGGTCACTTGTTCCCAGATGGCAACCCACTTCTAGATCCAAGATCCTCTCACTGTCCACATTTGAGAGTACGAGGTCTAAGATTGCTCCCTCACGAGTGGATTCCGAAACTAGCTGTCTGAGGCATGCCACCTGTAGGGCATCGAGAATGGCCCTGCTCTTGGATATGGCTGCAGCAAATGTGCTCCAGTTAACATCTGGCATATTCAGGTCTCCCATCAACAGTATCTCCCCTTTCTCTGCCATCCTAAGAATGCCTCATATCATATCCTTGTCCATGCCCTCCCCCTGACATGGGGGTCTGTATACAACCCCTATGCGGATTGTGGTGCCATTTCCAGTCTCTAAGGTGACCCACAGTGCCTCCTCTCCTCCCTGTTTACTCTTTTGTTCAGTTTCTTTTATCTCTTCCTTTACATTTTATTTTTTAATTTTTTTTTATTTAGCTTTTGTTGACCGGGTAAGTGCACTAGACAAATCCTGCCTATTTTCAGGCATGACCCGGGGGAGGGGGAAACAGATGAATACCAACTGACCTTGAACCAGATTAAGCTGTTGGTGGTATTTTTTTTAGTGAATGTGAATGTACATAGAGAGCTACTCCTCCTCTTCTCCCCTTCCCGTCTCTCCTGTAGGTTATGTACCCTGGTATGTTAATATCCCCGTCATGATTCTCTGTACAGTTTCACAAAAAGATTCACATATATTTTCTAACCACTGATATGCAAGGGGAAAGAAAAGACAGAAACAGCAAGTGAAGGCAGAGAGATGGCAAGAGGTGTAAAATTGCAAAAACATTGGAGTTACCAGTCCTAGGTCTCACAAGAAAATCTGGTGGCACAACCATACAGACAAGAGATAGAAAAGGAGCAGAAAGAACAGATCCTTGCATTTAAACACTTTCTGCATAACAAATGGGGCAGAGCCTTATTCAACCCTGTCACACATTATAGCCGTAGAGTCAAGCCAATCACAAGCAAGGGTACTGGACTTTAGGAGGGCTGGTTTTGCCAAAATGGGAGAGCACCTCAGAAAAGCACTAGCAAATGGGCAAGAAGGACGGGTGGAGGAACAATGGGGAAAATCAAAACTGCCAGCACAGAGACAACAAGCCTTTGTGTGAAGCAAATAAACAAACTAAATGAAGGATAAAACCACTATGGTTCTCAAAAAAGGTGGCAGGGAAGGTTAGGGAGAAAAAGAGAGCATTCAGGAAGTATAAGGAAACACTGAAGGAGCAGGACAGAGAACTGTACCAGTTAAAGCAGAAGGAAGTGGGGAAGGCAATCAGAATAGCAAAAGCCCAAGCCAAGGAAAAGATAGCCAACTCAGTTAAGGAGGAGGATAAAACCTCTTATAGGTACATTAGGGAGCAAAGAAAGACCAAGGGAGGGATAGTGAGGCTTAGTAAATGGGAAGGTGAGTGGGTAGAGGGTGATGGTGAAAAAGCAGGGCTACCGAACGAATACTTCGGCTCAGTATTCACAAAAGAGGAGGAGGGGGCAGAACCTAAACCAAACAACAGAAGCGCTCTGGATGGGGGAGGGTTGATACCAGTCCATTCACAGAAGAAAGGGTCCTAAAAGAACTTCTAAAATTGAAGGTGAACAAAGCAATGGGGCCTGATGGGATTCACCCCAGAATTCTTATAGAACTAAGGGGAGAACTAGTGACACCACTAACTACCCTTTTTAACAAATCATGGGAGGATGGTGTGGTACCTGAGGACTGGAGGAGGGCAGATGTGATTCCCCTCCAAAAAAGTGGGAGCAAGGCAAAGGCAGGAAACTACAGACTTGTTAGTTTGACCTCAGTGGTAGGGAAAATGATGGAAGTACTTCTGAAAGAAAGAAAGAATTCTTGAGTACCTAGAGGCCAGCAGGGCACATGACCCAAGGCAGCATGGATTCACAATGGGAAGGTCATGTCAGACAAATCTAATAGAGTTCTTTTACTGGGTGACCAAAGTAGTAGACCAGGGAGAGGCTGTGGACATGGCCTACCTAGACTTTAGCAAGGCATTTGACACAGTCCCACACAAAAGATTAACAAGTTAGCCAGCCTGGGAGTGGGTCGCAGGGTGGTAGCCAGGGTAAAAAATTGGCTAGACAACATGACGCAGAGGGTAATAGTAAACAGAGTCCATTCCAAAGAAAGGGAGGTTACTAGTGGGGTACCGCAGGGTTCAGTTCTGGGACTGGTCCTATTTAATGTCTTTATAGGTGACATTGCAGAGGGATTGGAAGGAAAACTATGCCTCTTTTCGGACGACACAAAGATCTGCAACAGGGCTGATATACAAGGGGGTGTGGAAAGGATGAGAAGGGACTTGGCAAGGTTGGAGGAATGGTCAAAAGTATGGCAGCTTAGATTCATTGGAAAGAAGTGCAAAGTAATGCACCTGGGAAACAAAAACCCAGGGGAAGAGTACACAATGGGGGTGAGACACTGACAACAAAAATGGAAAGGGACCTGGGGTAGTTATATCAGATGACCTAAAGGTAGGCAAGCAATGTGAGAAGGCAGTAAGAAGGGCTGGGGGAATACTGGGATGGATAGGGAGAGGCATACCAATAAAAACAGTAAGCTGTTATCCCTCTGTACAGACAGCTGGTGAGACCCCATCTGGAGTACTGTGTGCAGTTCTGGAGACCCCATCTCTGCAAGGACATAAACAGGATAGAGGCTGTCCAGAGGAGGGCAACCAAAATGCTACAGGGTCTGCACCAGAAGCCATACAAAGAGACACTAAGGGAGCTTAATATGTATATCTCGAGGAAAGGAGGGAGAGGGGAACATGATAGACACTTTAAAGTACGTCAAGGGAATCACCAAAGTGCAAGAGGGTAGCATCTTTCAGAAAAAGAGATGTGCAAGAACAAGGGGGCAAAATTTGAAGATCGAGGAGGGATGGCTCAGGGGCAACATGAGGAAGTATTTTTTCATGGAGAGGGTGGTGGACACATGGAGCAGCCTTCCTTAGGGGGTCGTGGGGTCAACGATAGTGGGGAAATTCAAGAATGCATGGGACAGACATTAGGCAATTGTGGGGGGGGGTAGGAGGAAGTAGGCTGTTGGTTAACTATGATCTGCAGCTTATTCAGTAGGTATGGAACTAGGTAGACTCGGTGGGCCAAGCAGTCCTCATCTGCCATCAAAGTCTATGTTTCTATGTGGGGTCCTTCCTCTCCCAATTTTACAGCTAAGAAAACTGAAAAACAGGAAGGTCACGTAACTTGTTCAAGGTCATAGAAACATAGAATTTGCCAGCAGAAAAAGACCCACTGGCCCATCGTGTCTAAGCATCTAAGCATCGTGTCTAAGAAGGATCTGGGTGTGCTCATTACAGGGTCAATGAACAACTCAGCACAATGTAGGAAGGCAGCTGCAAAGGCCAACAAAATGCTGGGTTGTATTGCAAGGGGTATATCCTCGAGGAGGGAAGAGGTGATTCTGCCACTGTATAGGTCATTAGTTAGACCACATCTGGAGTACTGCATGCAGTACTGGCGTCCGTATCTGAAGAGGGACATTAAGTTACTGGAGGGTGCAGCACTGAGCAACAAAAGATGATCAAGGGCTGGGGACTTATCATACGAGAGGAGGTTGAAGGGAGTTGAACATGTACTCACTGGAGGAGAGGAGAGACAGGGGTGACATGATTGAAACCTTTAAATACATGAAAGGAATAAACAAGACGGGTACAGAGGGGCTGTTCAAAGTAAGGGAGGGGAAGGGAGGGCCACGATATGAGACTGGAGAGAGATGAGGAGACACTTTTTTTTTTTTTACAGAGAGGGTGGTGGCTGGGTGGAATGCATTGCCTGCTGAAGTGGTATGCAGTAGAACAGTGGACTGCTTCAAACGAGGAAGGGACAGGACAAGGGGGAGGGTTAATGAAGGGGAAGGGTGGAAGGGAGGGGCAGCTGCAGAATAAGGGGTGCTAGCTGCACATTCGAGCAGACTTGATAGACCTCTGGGCCTTTATCTGCTGGCAAATTTCGTATGTTCGTAAGCATTCTGCTCTAACTAATGCTGACAGAGATTCCACAGGCTCTCCATTCTCCCCTTCCTCTCCCTACCTTTCTAGTGTGATCTTTACCAAGCTCGTGCATCTGTCCCAGCCTCTTTCGATTCCCCCACTGATTTCACACAGAACACCAGCTCCGGCTGCCTAGTCTACCCCTCCACCACCCACACCATGAAAAAGTACTTTCTGGTGTTTCTCTTAAACATACCCCCACCTCACCAACTTCATGGGGTTGCTCACTGTGTTTATGTTCCCATCCGGGGTAATTCCCTACTATCACTTATTTAACCCATGGAAGGATCTGTTTGTTTCAATCATATCCTGCTTTCCCTTCCTGCCTCAAGCATAGGCACGTTCAGATCTGCCAACCTCTCCTCAAAGGTGCTTTTTCCGCTGTACCTGAAGCATTTTGGTTACTGTCCTCTGCACTGCCTCCATTTTGTTCCTGTCCTTCTTTAGAAACACAGAGAAACTTGTAAGTAGCTCTGTGGGATTTGAACCCAGGTCTGACCACTAGGCTACATTGGCTACTGTTACTGAATTTATATAAACAGCTTAGAATTAAATTATGCTTCCATGTTATAAATGCAGCACATCGAATCTTAAATAAAATATGCCCAGTTTAGCTTTCTTCTGAAGCATCAGATTGTGTAACAACTACCTTTCGTGAGGTGTGTCTTACCTTTTGGGTTAGCGCTGTTCATGTCACAAATTCGACACTGTGGATTTCGAACTGGCCGTCCTGGCACATGTTCCATGAGTTTACAGTACATCTCCGGGCCTTTGACACCACAGGTAGCATTGGAAGTGATCTCCGCATTGCTGGCAATGTTTAAAATGGCAGGAAATAGTCCTAAATGATTTTTTTTTTAAAGGAAAAAAAAAAAAAGTACTGTTAAACACAGAACAATTTGGATGTTTAGATTATGAAGATTAACCAATTATGACAAAGCATCAAAATCACATAAGTAAGAGGAATTCAAGTTAGCAAATCCACGGCATTTAAAGCAAAGAAATTTTCAATGAAAGATGAACATACACACACATTCTTGCCCATCACTGGAGCCTCTGATGCAGGTTAGATAATGCCAGATTAATATACTTTTCATCTGCAACATATAACCCTCAATGTGCATGTCTTTTCATCTTTGAGAGATCTGAGAAATTATTCTCACGTGGCTTTTTTGGGTTCAACAAACAAAACAAAAAAGGCAAAAACGAATATCTCAGTATGATTTTGGAATCATGTTAATAGGGGCTATTTTGTAATGAAAACTCTTGTAACAAGTCCATTTTGCTTATGTTCAAAAACAACTAATGCCAAATAAGCAAACCCTGGGGGACTTCTGAAGAACCACATGCCTCAGCTGGAAGTGGTAGACAGCAGCAGTAGGGAAACAGAGGCGCCAGAGAAGTGTGCTCATTAAAAGAAGTCCTCTTTATTAAAACAGCAGACATCTGTGTTAAAACAACAGACTTATTAAATAAATAAATAAATAAAATCAGTGCATAAGGTGCAAGTGGCCTAATAGTGTTTTCCTAAGTATTTCTGTATTTAGCTAAAAGTAACATTATTTGAGTAGCCACACTGCTACCGAAGTTCCATAGCCTACAAACCAAACCCCAGCAATATGTTTTTAAAGGTTTGGCTAAGGGTTTTGTAATCTGGCTGACCTGTACATTGACTTATTGGCGATCATTTATTTTATTTAAAAAGTAGTGCCCGTTTCCGGCTGTGACCTAGGGGGTAGGGGTTACAGAGGAGAAAGGAAGCAAACACAGTACAAATGAACCTGTATCACAAACGCTAGCAATGAAAAGAGTGGATACAAATGTGCGTACTATAAAATGCTGTTAAACAACAGCCTACATAAACCATTTGGAATTAGGGACAGGGAACAGGATCACAAAAAGGTAGCAAAGAAAAGGTCACGAAATTGGAGGGGACAGGACAGGGGACAAAAACAGAGTAAGCAGTAAAGTGGGATGTAAGGGGGAATTCAAAAGAAAAACGGGGGGAGAGGTTAGCAAAGCTGACAAAGAAATCAGATTGGCCAGTGGAAGTTTTGCAGCGTGGAATGAAAAAGGAGCTGTATCAGAAGAACTGAGGGGAATGGGAGGAGGGGACTGAGGGGGAAGATAGTGTTGAGGGATAAGGAGGAGGGACTTCGTGCCTGAATTTTGAGAGAAAAGAGGAAAAGTGAGAGAAGCAGCAAGAATCAAGGGAGTGGATAGAAAGCTTCAGACAGAGATATCAGAGATGGCAAAGAGGGGGAGCCTTTGAAGCGAAACTGTACAAAGAGTGGAATAAGGAGGTCCAGTCATGCCAATATGGTTTTGGAGGCAAAACCACTTCCACATAGTCAAACACTGGTATGATGATCTTAAGGATGACAGTGTGGTGGGCCAGGAGTGGGAGGCATGTCTAGTTGCGATATAGTGCACCAACGGAAAAGTCAAGGTTACAGTCCCGACACACCGAGGTACCTGAAGTGGGGTCCAACTTCAAAGGTAGCACCCTCAAGTGTCTTGAAGACAGGGAAAGAACTAGACTGATCAAGTCTCTACTTAGTGAAAAACCTCATGGAAACAGAGACTTGGTCAGCAGAAAAGGACCACTTGGTCAGTCCCTTCTGCCCAGATGTTTCCTGCCTAATCTGTCCCCACAGACCGTAACTGGTGCCTAGTGACCCTACCTCCCTCTTCCCTGCCTATTTTCTAATGTACTTCTAAGTCTACTGCACGTATTCTTGAAGCCTTCACTATTTTTGCTGGCATTCTGTTCCAGGCGACTACCCCTTCAGAGAAGTATTTCTGCAAATCTCTCAAACTCCCAGATCTTGTAGCTTCCTCACAATCCCCCCTGGTCCTGGTGCTCTTTCTCATTTAAAAGAAACTCCCCTCCTGTACCCTGTTCACTTCTACCTGAAGGTCTCCATCATGTTCCCTCTCGTTCTCCTCTCTTCTAGGGCGTACATGTTGAGATTCCTCAGTCTCTCCTACTAGGGCTTCTCGTGCAACCTCTACACCATGTTAGTTGCCCTCCTCGGGATGACCCATGTCCCTTCAGAGGTGCGGCCTCCAAAATTGGACACAATACTCCAGGTGGGGTCTCGCCAGCAAGCAGTACAGCGGAAATACTATCTCCCTCCCTCCCTCCTTCTGCTGGAGATACTCTCCCTATGCACCCCAGCATTACACTGGTCATACCCACTGCTTTGTTACACTTCCCTGCCACTTTGAGTCATCAGATATGATAACTACAAGGTCTCCTTCCTGTTTAGTAACTGTCAATACCTCCTCCCCCTATCCTATATACAGCTCCTGGGTTCCTATGCCCTAGGTGCATGATTTTGCACTTTTTGGCACTGAACCCTAACTGTCATATTCTTGACCACTCCTCAAATCTCCCAAGATCCCTGCACATATTCTCCACCTCCTCCCGAGTATCCATGTTCATCCTGTGGCACTCCACCCATCATTACAGTGAGAGCCGTTAACCAGTTTCTAACCGAATCCACCACTTTGGATCCCACACCGGGCCACTCAATTTCTTTAGCAGTCTCTTGTGCAGCACAATGTCAAAAGGCCTTGTTAAAGTCCAGATAGATCAGTGGAGGGCAGTGGATATGGCCTATTTCCCTGGTCACCCAGTTAAAAAATCTGTCAGATTTGTTTGGCATGACCCCCCACCCCCAACCCCGTATCCACGCTGCCTGTAGTCCTGCAGCATACTGAATTCAAGATACTCTACCAGTCTTTCCTTTAGCAGGGTTTCCATTAATTTCCCCATCACTGAAGTAAGACTGACTGGCCTGTAGTTGCTAGCCTCCTCCCTGCTGCCATTCGTACAGAGAAGGACCATGCCAGCTCTTCTCCAGTCCTCCAGAACCATGCATGTTTCCAGTGAACTGCTGAATAAGTGAGGCAGCTCTCCCAGAATTCTTTTAGTATGCTTGGGTGTATCCCCTCCAGTCCCATAGTCTTGTCCACCTTCACAGCTACAAGTCCCTTCAGGACAGTTTCCTGTGAAAAATGGATTAAGTGTCCTCCCCCATTCCTACTAATCCCTGGTGCCCCCCGGCCCGTGAAGACTTGACATTAAGAGAGAGTTGGTTAGAGTGTAAGCAGTGCTGGACATTATCAGTCATGCTCTAGAAAAAATTAGCCAGAATCCTAGTTTGTTTCATGCTGTATTTACACAGCTGCTCTGCTCTACCTTGTGGTCTGCTCCAGTGCTGTCCCGGCCTCCTGAGCTGATGTGGTTTATGTTCATATGGTCCCTCTCAGTGCTGCTACAAGCCACACTGGAGAGGGGCCGTGAGTCCAGGGGCAGTCAACTGCCTGGTGACATCAGCAAAGATGCGTCAGGTGATGCACTGACTGCTGACGCCTTTTCCTAGAACCACAAATTCAGATTACGGGTTCCTACTGCACTGTACCTCTGGATGTGTCACACTCAACCCACCCCTTTAAAAAAACATATCTGCAGCAAATGATGGCTAAACAAAACTAGAATAGAGCTTTACTCTGACAACCTACTTCAAGTCTGCACCCTTGATAGGTCCAAAAGTTGACTGGATATGGGAAGCAGTTTGAAATTTGAGGCCTTATTGATGGTAACAGTGTACCAGTCTGAAATTGCACACCATGCAGAAGTAATACAACAGTCCAATTAATACAATTAGAACCCCAACTTCTAGTTGCCCCCCCCAACCCCAAATGGCTCAAGGGAGACTACAGAAGGATGGTGGCGGCCACCCTTCCGTGTCTGAGCAAGTGGCGCAGCCTGTCCGTGTGGCTACTTGCACCACTCACTCTGGAATGTGTCCCCAACAGTGTAGCGAATCTGGAAGAGGACCAATGAATGGCTTACCATGAATGGGTAAGTGTCCAAACGGTTCCATTTGCACCACAGCAATCCGAGTGTTTGGGTTGGTGCAGTGCAAATGGGGCCTTGTAAACTGTCCTTTAGACTTCGTGCTCAAAGCTGAAACAGGATGTGTGTTTTGGCCATACTGCCTCAGTAAGTGACTTTCAGGCCTGGCCGGGTAGCACTATAGGTAGTATGTCAAGCTATTGGGGTTGTGTGTTGAATGAGGTTCAAGGGAAGCAAGAAGATAATGCTGCAAGCTTTCTTTAGGGTGACACCGAGTCAAGTGTGTGTCCTACACAAAGGAAGGAATGGGGGAACTTAATAGGGAGAACACCTTCAAGATGAGGTGGAGGCGCAACAGCATGAAGCCTTCCCACCCATGTCTCAGCAGCCCATCAGCACAGCCCCTACCCCTTACTTACAATCTTGAGAGAGTACTGTTGGAGGTGGCTTGCTACGAGGGTGAAGCCATAGGACAGCACAAAAACAGAGTAGTTAGCTGAAGGCTAGTCAGGCAACCACCATCAGTGTGGGAGTTCAGACCAAAATGGGAGGCTGGATCGATATTCACAGCACCTTTCATATCAACTGTATCCTAAAGCACATGACAATACCAGAGAGATTGGTGAGAGAATGTTGCTGCCATTTCAGGTCCACAAAAAATTAAAGCAGCACAGAAAGTGAATGGAGAAAGATTAGAGAGAAGAAAAGATGCACACCTGGGTTTTAAAATGTGTCTGATAGTGTGGCCATTCTAGTCATTTCTTGCACAATTTGTAGTCACCACAGAGGGTCTACAAAGCTTACAACAGTTTCCCCCTCCTTCTGCTGCCATACTAGTTTACAGAATACTAAAGTAGCTGCTACGTATCGTAGGCTTGCCAATCCCCTTACTAGAACCTTAATATTCCCAGCAGCTTGCCAGACTCAAAAGACAGACATAAACAGAGGGGTTGACCATAACCTTATTTTGCACTATGAAAATGGGTTAGAAAAAGAAAGAAAACTAATTGGCTAAAACCAGTTATAAGACTATGCATTACCCCCCCCCCCCCAAACAATGCACAGTCATCTAGGTACCCAGCCTAATTACAAATCAATTCACCAACATTCTATTTAAAAAAAAAAAAAAAAGAAAATCAGTGGCCACTCTGACTCCCACTAAACATATGGCTGGTTTTATTTATTTATTTATTGATTGATTGAAATGTTTCACCAATGCAGTAAGTAATACAATCATACAACAACAGTGAAGAAAACTTTACAGAACTAAATGAAGGATCATAGTTTTTAACAAATATACATTTCTCCATTTCCCTTCAGACACAAAGGTGCTGGCAATGGCATACCATCAAAAGTGTTCAGTGCAGCCACATCGCTCTCATGTTAAGTCTCTGGACCTCCACTCACACACTAAAAACTAACAGCATTGGACAACTCACAAAATTGTGTAAGTTACTACCCTCCATCACAATTTCAATGAAAAAATTAAACAACCTCTGCATCCCAACGCATACACACAGCGGTTTGACACTCACACTGCAGTATCTCTCGGTCACTTGCAGCACATTTGCTGCCGTTTGTCTCACCATGCTCCATGATGCCAAGCAACTGCCTCTCACTCCTTTTCACACCACGGTACCCTTCCCTCTTGTAAAGTGGTGAAGTGCTGTTAGGACTTAAAGTGGGCTGGGTCTTGCAGGATCTCGGACCCTACAAAATATGTTTGAGGTGTATGAGGAGGGTCTCACAGGGTCTCAAAGCAGGGCTCTTACTTCATGTTTCCTTTTACCATGACTTCTGGTGGGCAGTATGACCCTTAATTGAGGGACAAAGGAACCCTTAGTTCCTTTGTCCCTCAATTTTCTACAGAATCTGTGCCTATGTGTTGACTTAAATATTGAAAAATGGTTAATAATAAAAAGGCAAAGTCCACACTATGAAGGAAAGAAGGACTTCTACAGTAGAAGCACCTTTTTATGTTATCTTGAGCAAGCAACATCTTGTGGTAGTAGGAGAAATGCAGAGGTGTGTCAGTGTTGGCGAATGTAGGGTACGCTTTAGTAGGTGCATCCCTCATTCCCCAATTAGCCAGCATGCTAGAGCTGACATAAGAATTATGTAAAGTAGAGACAACTTGTAAGAAATGTGCCACTGCAATCAGAGACAAACTCGTCACGTAGTGGCACAGATGACACACCACTCGTACGTGCCTTTCCTGGTAAACATTTCAATAAACATGGTGGCGGCCCCAAAGAAGGCTGACATTAGGGTTGCAATCCCAGTGTCGGCATGTTCGCAACCCCACCGCCACACTGTATGGCACCACTCACAGAAAGCCGACCGCATCGGCATGTTCCTCCCCCCGGCCCATCCCCATTGTGTGGCCCACTGGGAGCCCATCCCAGTGTGGCCAACATCACCCCGCCCGAAAGTCATGGGGCACACTGGGAGTCCAGTGTGCCCAACATTTGTTTTATTTCACCTGTAAAGAGAAAACCATCCTATGGCTTCACAGTGTCTGTTTTTTTTTTTGCACCTGAAAAAGAAAATGGTCCGTTACCCACCGTGCCCCTCCCCAACCCACACCCACCCTCTGCACCCTACCTCCCCACACCCCCTCACCCCATACTTACCTCTGGAGGTCCAGCGCACGATCTTCGTGGAGCGGAACATGTCTAGACTCTTCATCACTGAACTGCAAAATTAAGAAATGCTGGTAAGCTGTATAATGGTATCAGTGGGGGGTTGGGGGGTCAACTTATGTGGATAACTAAGCCATTTTTTTGCATTTTGGCTCCACATTTTCAACATGGGCTTCTTGGGACCCACCTCATGAACACATGCACTGTCATCTCATTATTCAGTACCGAAAGGTGATTTTGCGGTCATTGCGCGGAGTCACCTTTTGGGATTGAGTAATGAAACGGAAGTGCCACTGTTCATGAGATGGGGTCCCAAAAAGCCTATGTTGCAAATCTGATGAATAAATTCCAAAAAAATTACTGCATTATGAGCGTGCACTGAACAGTTTTCACATACACACACTGCGCAGTTTCCACGCACGCTCTTAATTTTGACAATTTTTAATATTCTCACTCCAGATTTTCAACATTGCCATTTTTTCACACCTCCTTATGAATAGTACAGCTGTCATTTTTCACATCCTGCCCAAAATGTGTTTTCATACATCTGGCGCACAATGGTGTGGTCACTGTGGAAAATCCACTTTCGGGACAGATTAACAAAATCATAGTGCCATAGTTCATGAGTAGAGGTCCCAAAATGCCTATGTTGACAATCTGGTTAAAAAAATCCCCAAAATAATTGCATTACGGGCATGCATTGCGCAGTTTCTACACATGCTCATGACCACCAATTTTTTCATATTTTCACTCCAGATTTTCAACATTGCCATTTTGTTTTTTACACCTTCTCATGAACAGCTGTCATTTTTCACATCCTGCCCAAAATGTGTTTTTTGCACCTGTGGCACCAAATAGCACAGTCGCTGTGCAAAATCACCTTTCGGCTAATGAACTGATAGTGCCACTGTTCATGAGGTGGGGTCACAAGAAGCCCATGTTGAAAATTTGGAGTGAAAATACCAACAAACGCCCAGGGCATTAGGGTTTCCAACCGTAACGCCCCACCCTGTAGAGACTGACAGGCGTCAGGGGTGTGACTAGGGATTGTCGGCCGTAATACTCAAGCCATTCCACCTCCACCCCCACCCAGCAGCCAGTGACAGGCACTGAGGTGTGTCTTGGACTCTTCGGCACCAAAGTTCACCCCATTGTCCTATACTGCACCCATCTCAGCACATTTCCTTATGGAATGGGGTGAGTGTAAGACCCAAAGACCCCAAGGCACACCGCAATACCTGTTTGCAGGGTAGGGTGAGGTAAAGTGGTGTTGGCATTATGACCAATGACCCAAAGGCACACCCCAATGCCTGTCAGTCTCTGCAGGGTGGGGGTGGGGTTGGCTTCACTTCAATACTTCACTGCCATTCCTATTATGCATTTCTCCAACTCCTGCACTACCATTGCCAATGCCAGCAAGACAACATTCGGATTTTAATAAATCATGGAAAGATGGTGTGGTACCCGAGGACTGGAGGAAGGCAGATGTGATTCCCCTTCACAAAAGTGGGACCAAGACAGAGGCAGGGAACTACAGTCCTGTCAGTTTGACCTCTGTGGTAGGGAAAGTGATGGAGTCACTTCTGAAGGAAAGAAGAGTTGAGTACCTAGAGGCCAGTGGGGCACAGGACCCAAGGCAGCATGGGTTCACAAAGGGGAGGTCATGTCAGATGAATCTAATAGATTTCTTTGACTGGGTGACCAAAGTAGTAGACCAGGGAGGGGCTGTGGACATGGCCTACCTAGACTTTAGCAAGGCATTTGACACAGTCCCACACAAAAGATTAATAGTCAAATTAACCAGCCTGGGAGTGGGTCCCAGGGTGGTAGCCTGGGTAAAACATTGGCTGGACAACAGGACAGAGAAGGTAATTGTAAATGGAGTCCACTCTGAAGAAAGAGGGGCTACTAGTGGGGTACCGCAGGGTTCAGTATTGGGTCCAGTCCTTTTTAATGTCTTCATAAGTGACATTGCAGAAGGACTGGAAGGAAAAGTATGCACCCTTGCAGATGACACAAAGATCTGCAATAGGGTTGATACACAAGGAAACGTGGAAAGGATGAGAAGGGACATGGCAAGGTTGGAGGAATGGTCAGAAGTATGACAGCTAGGATTCAATGCAAAGAAGTGCAAAATAATGCACCTGGGAAACAAGAACCCAGGGGAAGAATACACAATTGGGGGTAGTAACAACAACAAAAGTGGAAAGGGACCTGGGGGTAATCGTATCAGATGACCTTAAGGTTAGCAAGCAATGTGAGAAGGCAGTAGGGAGGGCTGGGGTATACTGGGTTGCATAGAGAGAGGGACCAGCATCAGAAAACAGGAAGTTGTTATCCCTCTGTACAGACAGTTGGTGAGACCCCATCTGGAGTACTGCGTCCAGTTCTGGAGACCCCATCTCCGCAAGGACATTGACAGGATAGAGGCAGTCCAGAGGAAGGCAACTAAAATGGTGCAGGGTCTGCAAGAGAAGCTGTATGAGGAGAGACTAAATGAGCTTAACATGTATACCCTTGAGAAAAGAAGGTGGGGGGGACATGATAGAAACTTTTAAGTACCTCAGTGGAATCAACAAAGTCCAAGAGGGTAGCATCTTTCAGAAAAAGAGATGTGCCAGAACAAGGGGACACAATTTAAAGATAGAGGGAGGGTGGTTCAGGGGCAATGTGAGGAAGTATTATTTCACAGAGAGGGTAGTGGATGCATGGAATAGCCTTCCTGAGGAGGTTGTGGGGTCTAAAACTGTGGGAGAATTCAAGAATGCATGGGACAGACATAAGGCAATTCTTGTGGGGGGGGGTAGGAAGAAATAGGCTGTTTAACAAGGATCTGCGGCCTATTCTGTAGGTAGGGAAATGGGCAGATTAGATGGGCCAAGCGGTCCTTATCTGCTGTCAAAGTCTATGTTTCTATTGACAAATGCTTGTTATAATTATGAACCTAGTTGAGTATTATAACTGGGTTAAGAGGGAGCTAGACAGGGGCCACGCTGCTGATGTCATTTATTTGGACTTCAGCAAGGCCTTCGATTCAGTGCCTCATGGAAGGCTGGGTGGTAAGTTGAGATACATGGGGTGGGGGCTAAGACGGTTAAATGGATCAAGAACTGGCTGCAGAAGGTGGTAGTTGGAGGGAAACTCTCATCTCCAAGAGTTGTGACAAGCGGAGTGCCACAAGGATCGGTGCTGGGGCCGGTGCTGTTTGGGATTTTCACTGCAGACATTTCACATGGTGTCAGTAATAAGATCAGTCTGTTCACTGATGACACCAAGTTGGGAGCAGTGGTGGAAGATATAGCAGGATGGCAGGGGCTGCAGAATTATCTGACCAAGCTGGCGGAGTGGTCAGAAGCATGGCAGTTGGGGTTCAATGTGAAAAAGTGCAAAGTAATGCACTTCAGTACAAAGAACCCAAGGATGGGTTACCAGCTGGGATGGGTGCAGCTAGGTACCACTGAGGAAAAGGATCTAGGGGTGGTGGTAACGGGGAACATGAACAATACAGAGAAGTGCAGGAGGGTGGCAGCAAAGGCCAGCAGAATGCTGGGTTTTATCCCGAGGGGTATTTCCTCCAGGAGAAGGGAGGTAATCCTGCTGCTCCACAGGTCACTGGTCAGGACACACCTGGAGTACTGCATGCAGTTCTGGCATCCACAGAAACATAGAATTTGACGGCAGATAAGGACCGCTGGGCCCACCCAGTCTGCCCATTTCCCTACCTACTGGATAAGCTGCAGATGCTAGTTAACCAGCAGCCTACTTCTTCCTACCCCCACCCCCTAGAATGGCCTTATGACTGTCCCATGCATGCTTGAATTCCACCACTGATTTTGACTCCACAACCTCCTCCGGAAGGCCGTTCCATGCATCCACAACCCTCTCTGTGAAAAAATACTTCCTTAAATTACCTCTGAGCCACCCCCCCTCTATCTTCAAATTGTGCCCGAAGAGGGATGTGAGATTACTGGAAAGGGTTCAACAAAAGGTAACCAAGATGATCCAGAGGTTGCAGAATAGGCTGTACAAGGAGAGGCTAAGGGAGCTGAACATGGACTTCCTGGAGGTGAAAAGGGATTGAAGGGATATGATTGTAACCATCAAGTACTTGAAGGGGATAAACAAGACTGATACTGAAGGGATATTAGGAAGGGAGGAAACACGAGAGGGCATAGCCTTAGACTGGAGGGGGGTAGATATAGGAGTGCAATGAGGAGGCACTTTTTCACAGCGAGGGTGGTGGCAGAATGGAACAATCTGCTGAAGGAGGCAGTATCATGTAGGACAGTGGGTAGTTTCAAGAGGGGATGGGACAGGGTGAAGGGGGAAGGGGTGGGGCAGCTGCAAAGTGAGGGGGCTAACTGCACACTCAAGTAGACTTGATAGATCAAGTGGCCTGTTCCTGCTGGCAATTTTTTTATGTGCGTATGCTCATATCTTTGGATACCCAGCAGTTTTTTGTCCACACTTTATGCACAGAGCGCTGTCTGTATAAGTTAAACTAACACTTCCTATTTTAATGCCATTTTGAATCTTGTACTTCACCTCGCATTTTCCTGCGCAGTTACAGCGCTTTGTAGTCTTGATCTGTGGCACCTCTCTCTCTTTCTGCAGTCAGACCGAATCATGCTCTACCTCAGTTGGGGGGTTAAAACAAGCCAAAGCCATATGTTTATAAATAAAACATCTGTGGGTATTTTGGAAAGTATGAGTGTGGGGGCGGAGGGCAGTGGTAGAGGGTTGCCAAACATAAATGTGTATGTCTCTCTGGGATAGGAGAAGGAGGAAAGGGAAACGATACTGCTGCCAAACTCTGGAAAGAAAACTACAGCAAAGACAGTGGGTCACAAGTCCTAAATCAATACAAAAAAGGCAACATGTTCCAGCAGGTAGTTAGGAAAAATCCGCGTAAACAATTGAATGTATATATTTAAAAGTGAGTATTTTGGTTTCTAAAAACATTTAAATGAAAGAGATCCACTTTAGAAGTGCAATAAGATGCTATGGGGGTGTGCACTGTGCTGAGATGGTCACACTTCCAGGGGCTGAATGCACAAGACCACAGGCCTTGTGCTTTATTATGCTTACTACACCCCTGGACATGCAGTTCTCAGTACAACGCACACCCCATCATGTCTTATTGCTTACGTAACCAACAGGACAAGCTGACTCAAAATTCCACTAGCTTGCCCATGAATGCTTTTTTCCCACAATTAGAATACAGAACTTTGTACACGCATACAGTAAAAAAATGTAAGTAAAGAAATATGTGATGCTTATTGTACATTTATTATACTTTTACTTCATTCACACACATTCAAACACTAGGAAAAAAAGATGTTCCATGCCTGCATACACAGTCTGTGCCCCTCCCCCTCTGGCCCCACTGTTCTGTGCCATGGCACTCTGTCTCCTTCCGCCGTCGCCCCACCTGAA
This sequence comes from Neoceratodus forsteri, assembly GCA_016271365.2. Classification (NCBI taxonomy): domain Eukaryota; kingdom Metazoa; phylum Chordata; order Ceratodontiformes; family Ceratodontidae; genus Neoceratodus; species Neoceratodus forsteri. The sequence goes on from CM057455.1 coordinate 1,559,571,828, forward strand.
CCAGACAATCATACAGCTGCAGCTCTTAGTTAAGCAACTCCAAGCCCACACACACAATATAACTGACAGAGCTCTGTCAGTATCATTATGTGCCTCACCAGGTTCCCAACCCAGCCACAGGGCAACAAGGTTAGGAAGAGAAAGACACACAGTCCCATGCTGTGACTGGACAGTGACCTACGCTTCAGGAAGTGACCAAGATGTGCCAAGTATGCAGCCAGCACTAAACTTGGTGGGGTCACAGCAGCAACCACAGGTGACCTGCACTAGTCAGGACACGCAGGTTTAGCTGCACTAGCCCAGGGCAATGTGATGCTCCAGACAAATCAAACAATGCAAACGCTGACTCCTGTAAACTAAAACCACACGAGTTAAGAAAGCTGTATGGATGGTCATTATGCACATTATTAATGGTTGATATGTACTGCATTTCTGTAGCTGAGTGCCAGCCTCAAGCAAAATATCATACATTAACGGGAACATTTATAAACAGTGGCCCTTACAAAGTTTCAAAATGGTAGCAACGGAGTATCACTATAAGGCAGGCTAGAACAGGGTTACCCACTAACTGCTGCCAGGTGCAGAGGAGCCCCATACCTCATGTAACAGAGATTTTTATGGGCTTTCAAACTAGGAGGGACATGATCGATGAATGTTCCACTTTTCGGGCCCAAAATAATTACTGCAAACTGCCATACACATGGGAATTTTGGAAGGCCCTAAGTGAGAGACCTTGACACAGACTAAAACCCTGGTGTGAACTTCTTTAACTTGGCAAATTAAGACTTTCATGTTATGTTGCAGTTATCTGGCGTGAGTAGGTGAAATTAAGAAACAGAGAAAAGTGACAGAAAAGGTCCTTCTAGTCTATCCCACGATTCTCTACTGGGAGATGCTCCAGTCACTTTCCTTCTGATAACTCCTTTATATGTGTCCCATTTCCTTTTGAAGTCCCATATTGTTATTGCCTTTGCAACCTCGTCAGGAAGTTTGTTCCACCCACCCCCCTTTCCATGAAGTAATGCTTCTATGTCCTTTATGAGCTTCCCCCTGCAGCTTGAGCACCAGCAGCTGGTTTCTCAAAGAAAAATTACATACAATAATTATAAAAACACACGTTGTGCATTGTGCTTTTTTATTCTGATGGTTCCTAGCATTCTGCTCTATGCATCTGTGACAAGGTCTTTTTTTTCTTTTCCCTGCCAGTTTTAGGGCTCCTGGGGGTGGCCATTCATGCTTCTTTTACTGCCTTTGATCTGTTGGAATTTTCCCAGAATGCCTCGGAGAATGACGTGTGTATTGGCTCTATTATCACACAGTGACAACACTTTACAAAGAAAATCATCACACACCCAGAATAACAACAGCTGGCACTTTCTGACTTCAGCTGGGGAGGGAGAGCAAACACTTTTTCCAAGGAGTTAACTTTCACAAACAGATGCAGTTAGATGGTGTGACTAGTTTAGAACTAGAATTCAGGGCTCTGAATTCTAATGCATGGTCTAATTCATATAATTCCCAGAGGTATTCTGGGAAAATTCCAACAGATCAAAAGCAAAAAAAAGAAGCCTAAATGGCTACCCTCAGGGACCATAAAATTTGCAGAGAAAAGTAACAAAACAAAACAAAACTTGCGGCAGACTCAGATAACAGAATGCCAGGTATCGGAGAAACAAAAACGTAATGCACAATATGTGTTTTTATAACAGCACCAAGGGCCCCACACTCAAGTGTGGGGCTGGTCCCAATGTGCACTTTGTGTGCAAAAACATTTTGGTTTACTTACTGTTTAGTGTAGTACACTAGACTGTATCAGACTAATTTTGTTTATTTCTAGGCTGACAGTTGCTGTTACTACAAATCCCACAATCTCCTGTAGCTGACATCAGAGTAGTAAGCACACAGAGGTCTTATATGGAGAAACTAGAGGGGGCATCAAATGACAGCCCCATTACAACTACTAAGGTCGGTAAGCACTCGCTCCCCATTATCTGTAAATGGCCCGGAACTAGGGGAGGAGCCGACACCATGCACTGCAAACAATAACAGAAGTAATTCCAGAAATGCAAAAAAAAGTTGTACAGAGCTTAGAAATCAAAGTTTCTGGGCTCTGACTGCCAAAACAAAGAAAAATCAGAAATATAAAGGGGTGGGCATTCAAGTTATAAATTTACCTGGCATTATAGTAGTAACTCTGAACTACATATTCAGTGCATAATCATGCTTATAGCACCAGTACTGATCTGCTGAAGAAAGCATGTTCCTCAACTGATTGAACTACTTATTCACCACATAATCACGCTTATAGCACCAGTACCAAAGTGGTATCTGGTCAACACCGCATTGGAAAAACGGCACAGTTGAAAATCGCGCTGACATTACAGCATGCACAGTTTCAGAGTTGATTTATGTTAGTGTGTTTTTTGACCACACCCATTTTCTGGTGTCCACACTGCATGTGTTTTGACCGTGCTGTTCTTCCAACGTGGTCTTGACCTGGACCCGTTCAAAGTTATTATATGTATCAAGACTTAAAGGTTCCCCGCGGCTTAGCCCATCATGTTCATCATCAGAGGACTTGTCACAGGGGATTCTGGGTAAAGTAGTCACCAGTGATGTGCGGCGAGGGGGAGGGGTCACAGGATTAAACAGACAAAAATAAATATTGCAGGCTAGTAAGTAGTTTAAAAATTACACTTTTTTTGCAAATTTGTAAATTGGGACCTACAGGTCCTGCTGCTTATTTTCTGGGCAGCTGGGCGTTCCCCTTTAACACACGTTGGGATTTTTCAGTCCTTCATCATACACCTTGCCCTGCAGGCCATGGATTATCTTTGCAGCTCTTCGCTGCCCTGTCTCTTATCTGCCTCTGTCTCTGTCCTTCCTTAGGAGCAGGTCCCAGAACTGGACACAGAATTCGAGCTGGGGTCTCATCAGTGATCTTCACAGAGGCAATATCGACTCCCTTCTCCTGCTAGTAATCCCCCTCCCTATGCACACCAGCATTTTGTTGGCCCCCATATACCCTGCTGCTGAGTAGCCTATTTTAAGTTACTGCTAATCATCACTCCCAGGGTCCCTCTTCTCTTCTCTTCTCTTCTCTTCTGTGCTCTCTACTGATCTACCACAAATATAAATACAGAATACTGTTCCCAGATTTTTCCCTCCTATGTGGATCATCTTGCACTTTTTGACATTGTATTATTTCAGCTGCAAAATACTGGACCACTTTTCCAGTCATCTCACATCCTATCTTCCTCATCCCTTCTGTATAGTCAACCCTCCCGCAGAACTTGGCACCTTGACACAGGACTAAAATGAGTACTTTGCAGAATGTAATCTGCTGCTCACTGGTGGGAAAAACTATTGGTGGGATGATCCTGCTGGGGAGAGGGGCCGTGGCCGTCGGTGCATAGGGGCACCCTCGCCCCTCCCCCAACCGCCCGGCAGTGCACAAACATAGATAGCAGGTGCATGTGCACCGACAATGGCATGAAAATCAAAAAAGGTAGTTAGGTGGGGGGAGAGTACAACAGACAGGTAACAATAGGAAAGGCTGGGACTGGGGTGAAGGGATACAGCAGGGCAACAAGGAGCCAGGGAATTGACTGGGGGGGGTGTATTTAGGCCAGCTAGATGCAGGGAGAGCCTCTTTGTTTTAGTTTATTTCAGGACAGCCTACAGCAGATGAAAACAGCAGCAAGATGGCAACAGAACAGCACATGGGGGCATCTGTAAGTGAGAAGTGCAACAAGTCCAAGAGGAGGTTCCACAGCAAGCAGAGGGGAGCCAGCAGAAGAACACAGAAGCCATTTTCCTACAGGCTCAAATGATGATGTAGCAGCTGAACCAGAAGCTGCATGCAGTGAGGGGAGAAATGGACAAAGAGGAGAAGAAGAGAAAGAAGGCAAGAAGAGGAAGGCAGACAATGAATGGAGAAGAGAGGTAAAGGGGAGCAGCCAGAAGTGCCAAGGATCAGTGCAGGTGGAGCAGAAAGCATGCTGAATGGGAAGCAGCAGCTTCCAACTACCCCAGGTAAGACTCCAGCTTATGTTCCTTTAACTGTGGACGAGAGCACAGAATTGTGTGTGAAGGCGAGTTTAGAGGGAGACGAGGGAAAAAGGGTTTCAGGAACTTTTATAATGGGAATGCTACAAGAAAATGCGCTTGGGGGGACAAAGAGAAAAGGTTCCAAGATTTTCTAGATTGAGAAACACAAAGGAGCAGGAGGAGGTTTCTACATTGGGCCTGTTGGGCCCTTCAGTCCATGAGTGCAAGGGTTTGAAAATGTGGGGATGGAGGACCAGCAAGAAAAAAAAAAAAACAGAGAAGGAGGGGGCAAAGAGGAGGGGGGAATCAATAACTGATCACATTACCCAGGCTATCAAAGAAAAAATCTGGAGAGGGAAATTTGTGGATGTCTTCACAGTAATGGACAGAGACACCATTACAAGGGTGAGAAAGAAGAGAAGATCGGGAAGAGTGACCTTACAGTGGCACTATTGTTATTAAATAGGAGGCCATCAGCAAAGAATTACAAAGGAAAAATAATTAATTTATGGCTAACAGGATACATGTGTTACTTGCCAGTGGTACTGGAAGAGAGACCAGAGTTACAAGGCAGATGCTAGTCTACATGGCCACTATCAAAGACGTCCCCTGAAGAAGGGCTGTTTGAACCTGAAACGCGGGGGCAAGTGTGGCCAGTGATTTTGCCATTTCCTTTTTGCATTACTTCTTGTGTCATTTGCAAATAAAAGAAAGTTTTATTCTGCCAAACAGTCTACGATAGTTTTTTCAGTCCATACTAGGACTTACAAACAATTTGGCAGTTATCTGATCCAGGTAACCACCTGGCAAAGGAAATAATTCACAGAAGGTATTTGTTAGTTCCCATAGGAGTGCTCTGGAACTTTGTTGTTGCGTGTTTGATAGGGGTTGCTCCCCTGTTTTGGGCACCCCACCCTTTGTGAGCTCACAGTGTCTTTGCTGGACCTGTAGACACTTTGTTCCAGCTGGTTCCAAGACCCCCCCACATATAATAAGAGGAGTAAAGGGTGTCCAAAAAGATGGGGGTCCAGAGTGACAGGGACCCAAAGGAAGTGCAGTGACTTAGGCGCAGGGGTAGCCCACTGGGAGAGAGCATTGTGCGATGACCCAGGTACAGGGGTGGCCTGCTGAGAGACAGCATGGTCTGTTTTATGCTGGGCATGTGGACACGACCCAATTTACATTAGTCGCACCTTAGTCAAGAGACGGGGTGGGGTGGGGGAGAGCATGACCCAATTTAAATCAGCTGAACCTTGAGCTGGGCAAGAGAGCGTAGCAGGACCCAATTTATATCAGGTGTGCACAACAGGAGGCATGACCTAGTTTACACTGAGTGTGCAGTCAGGAACAACTGCTGACGTGAAGGGTAATAAAGACTTGGATAATCGGACAATGTACACAAAGGTGGGAGTATGTATATATACCACTATAAAGTTTGACAAATTGAACAAATGCTGTAAATATGTATCTAACAATCCAATCTGAATTTAAAGTTGTAAAGTGAGGATGTTTGAGTGCAATAAAGCCATACGCAAAAAACAGCAGTAGTTTGTCAAGTTCTTTGGGGGGGTGGGGTTGCTGACAGGGGTCTCTCTTGCTCTCGGTCTGTCTGTCTCTCTCTCTCTCTCTCTCTCTCTCCGAGTTTAGACCTAGTCTTGTTTTGGTGTCTTGATGAAGACCCCAAGGGGTCATTCAGATGGCTGTGATCTGGCGGCTGTGATAAGGTTGGGTAGAGCAAGAATCTCTTTGAAGTGTAACTGCTGTATTGGTTTCAGTGAAGAATATGGATCACTGTCCACATCACAGTTTTAGGTGGGAGTAGCCACAGCCTTTCACTACTCTATGCAGGCAGAAACACACCAGCCAAGGAGTCAAGCAATAACCCACAACAGGGCAAGCGTTTCTAGAGAATGATTGCACACCCCAGGTGAATTGGAAGCTATGAGGCCAGTGGCCAAGAGACTGTCGACAGATCCAAGAACAGCATCAATTTTCAAGGAACCCATGCCAGGTTTTTTTTTTTTTTTTTTTTTTTTAATGGTACAATGTTTTATTTTCCTGTAGTTAAGTTGTTGCTAGGTAGAATATGTGAGTTTCAAAGACTTGGTGCCTTTGAATAAACCCAGTTACTGTAGTTATTTTGAAAAAACGCTATACCCTGTTGCGGGGTTTTGTGTTTAAAAAGTGGAAATGCTTTCATTTTAATGGGAAAAGTTTTTATTTTCCATTAGTTAGGCTGTTGCTATGCAGATTAAGGCAGGTTAGTTACAAACTGTGCATATACCAGACATTTATGAATGTTCAAGTGATGTGTTTTGACCATTGAAGTTACAAGGATTCTGAAGCCCATTTTGTGACAAATAACACTTCTTTTTATTATACTTTCTTGATAGTTTGCCTTGTCTCCCTCTCTGAAGACAGGCTATCATGGCTGCCTTCACGAAATGCAGACATTAGTGACACATCTCAGTCAGCTGGAAGACGGTGGTGCAAACACCAGGTATTCTGTGCCTTCCCTTCCTGGAAGCTGAGTGTCTCACCTCCACAATACGCCCAGCCCACACAGCCAGCCTCAGTGTGGGATTCTGTGGCTTGCATGTGAACACCAGTCCCTCCAATGGGCAGCAGCATACTGGAATGGTAATACAAATGCCAGGCAATCCCTTGCCCTCCTCTCCCTCTCAGCATCATGATATGCCCAGCCCACTGGTAACACGAACGATAAGTGGACTGTGCCCCAACCCCCCCTTCCTCCCTGGGAGCCAAGTGTCTCTGCTCCACAATACCCCCAGCCCAGACAGACAGACAGCCTCCAGGCATTCGGTCGCTTGCACATGAACCAGAGTCCTCGGATCAGCAGCAGCATACTGGACTGGCCTACATTTCATTACTTTAAGAACCAGTTGTACAAGTCATTTATTTTGAGTTCGAGACTTCTGTTTTGCCAGTGAGTAAACTAATTTCTTTTTTCTCCTTTTACAAATATCACAGGATCTTAATGTACTGGCATTCTGGTTCAAAGTTTTACCACGGTTTCTCTCTCTTTTTTTTTTTTTTTTTTAACTGTAACCCAGTATGCTGTATAAATCTTTGGAAAACATATAATCCAGCTATGGGAACATGGATGTCAGGGAAGCCCATTAAAAAAAAAGCCTAAAATGTGTTTCCTAAACTGTCATGTGATTGAAGGTTTATGGGAATACAACAAAATAAATGAAAGGGAGGAGGCACAAGAATGTTTTACACATTTTTTTTTTTTATAACTGGGATTTTTTTTTTTTTTTCTCGAAGGGCATAACATGCGGTTTGTAATCTGTCAATTACACAGAATGGCACAAAGGGAGTCTGTGAGCCTCGGGCAATTTAGAGCTGGACAAGACTTTGAAGATTAGAAGGCAACAGAAAATGCCATTATCTTAATATCATGCTACAAAGGGTATTGTTAACATTCCAGTTTCAGAAATATGGAACCCTCATACTTGGTGCTAATCTTTACAAATGCCCCACTCAAAAAAAAAAAAAAAAGATCAAAAGCCCTACAGGGAAAGACTCAAGGAATTAAATATGTACTCTCTAAAGAATAGAAGGGAAAGGGGTGACATGGTAGAAACATTCAAATACCTCAGGATATCAATAAGGTACAGGAAGGTGGGATTTTACATAGGAAGAACTGCTCAAGGACAAGGGGACATGATATGAAGCTATGAATCTGGAAAGGGGGAGGCTCAGAGGAGATGCGAGGAAGTACTTCTTCACAGAAAGGGTAGCGGACACCTAGAACAGACTACTAGCAGAGGTGGTAAGTATCAAAATGGTAACAGGATTCAAGCATGCATGGGACAGATACAGAGGGGCCTTAGTAACAGGGCTGGGGGGGGAGGGGTTGAGTAGGATCTGCAGTAACAGAGTAGGTGTGGAATTTTTAGGGCAGTCTAGATGGGCCAAGGGGCCCTTTTCTATTGATAACTTTTATGTTTCTATGTAAAAGAACAAAAGTGCCCACTGTTGCATCATTTTTGGGTACTGTAGCAATAAAGGTTGTTAACGTTAGAAGCAAAGTTTCTTTTCATTGGCACAATGTTGTCTGCATTCAGGGGAGTAAAGTCCTGCACAGAAGCGATCCTTAATCTTTGAATTCATGCTCAACATTTGTTGCCACTCAAGGATGAGACAAGCGTCAATGAAAGCTGCAAACCTTGAACATCCTTCAGAACATCTATGACGCAAAATGCTATTTTTAGTTCAAAGACAAAAATTGTTTTTATTTTGTTTTTTGCTCGAACAAAATCTTTTCCCCAAAAATATTACTCCTGTATTTTTTCAGTTTACAAAAGGTAGAGTAATTTGGAAAAAGATGGCCTCCGTGTGGCCTGTGCACACCAAGGCCAGTTCAGGCAATCAAGCGGAAATATCTCTTTGCTAATACAGGTTAGAGACCATCTAGAATACTTTCTTTCTCACTAAGCTGTTTAGGCTATTCAGCTGTCATAATAATCTGCGGTCTATGAATTTATTAGGAGGCAACCTGTGGTCATCTCGGTGGGTACAAAGCAGTCAGAGAAACCTCACCTACCTTGGAGAGTACAACTGGGATGTGATGATGCCAACAACAGCTGGTAGCGTGGTGGCCTGGCTAGCTCAGCTGGCGAGGGACAACTGAGCTGAACTACAGCAGTCCATGACAGTCCTGGATAGTCAACTTCAAGCACTCAAGTTATGCTAGCAAGGACTGGGTTTTCATTTACTAGGTCAACTTTTTTTTTTTTATGTTTTCATTTTATTACATCCCTTGCTGCACTAAAGCTCTCCAACTTTATTGTTTTACCCTATCTGGTTCAGAGTGCGGGCTTTTTCCCCACAGTGCTCTATGCCAGATCCCAGGGCTCCCTCCAGATTTCCACCTCCAAACAGTCACCCTGCAGAACCAGTGGGGTCAGGTAACCAAGCGTTACAATGTCTTGCTTCGAGGGAAGTAGAGGAGTAGGGGTGAACAGTGGTTAGTGAAATGGGGCCCTGTTTCCAGTAGCTTGCATGATGGTTTAGAGTACTGGGGCCCCCTCCACCCACCCACTCCCCCTCAACAGTCCGCTTTAACAGATGCCCAGTCCCTTGGGTACAGGGGGTGGCATGGTGTGTCATCTATAACACAAAGGCTGCTCCTCAAAGCACTGGGGCAGCTGAAACTGTCCCCTGGACTTGAAGCACACTACCTCTCTCCACAGCAACCCCCACCCCCAACTCTACCCTCTCAGTGGAGAGCCTTGGGTTTAAGCCACAAACCCAGGACCACATGGTCACAAAGCTTACGACAACTACTACTGGTGTCACATGAAGGTTGACTGTTTCAGCCATTTATGTTCAATTTTCATTAAAAGGATGCTGAAAACAGAAAGCAACCATAAATCCCACATCAAAGCCCAGGAGGTGGCACTGTTTGCAGCAATTGGCCAGGCAACTGGTGAGAGACCAAAAGAAGCAGGTGTTCAACAAAATGCTGGCCTCCAAAACACAATGACTTAAACAAGATGAGCACGCTAAAGTTGGAAACAGTAACTAGTTTTACATGTGAAGTCTTGGGTTCATGTTGCTTGTTCCTGCTTTTGCTAAAGTCTCAGTAATCCGACTCCTTTACCCTTGGCTGCAGCTTCCATCTGTCAGTCTTGTAATGTTTTATGTTTATTATACATAATGTATGCATATATTGACGTACCTGTGCTTTGTAGCAAAAAGTTATTTTCTGCTCGTTGCCTACTTCTTTTGCACAGTCTAGCCTGCATGGTTGTAATGTTACTCTGTATGTAACGTTTATATATCGTAGTTGCCTACCCTTGCTTTGTATTAGATGTTCTGTGGCTCTGACTGTATATTTAGCTGCTATCTTGTTTTTGAACTATTTTTAATGCTCTCTGTAATAATTGTTTTACCCCTGGTCGACCCTGAAAAAGGGACTGTACTTGTCTCAGTGGACTTACCCGGTCACCAAAACTCAAAATAAAATAAAATAAATAAATAAAAATAAAAAGCTTTGCCATAACATAACTAAAGAGCACTGCATCACAACAGTTCTGTAAATACATTCAACAATTGTATGCTTACACTTCAACATAATTTTCTAAAGTCGGAAACGGTAACTAGTTTTACATGTGAAGCCCTGGGTTCATGTTGAACCCATACAAGCAATAATGTACTGTTTTTTTCCCTTCTTTCCCCTCTCCCATTGTGCTGCTAATGAAAAGTGTCTTGTGTGCATTCGTGGCCCAGAACAGTTGGCCCATTTTATAAAGAACTAGAACATACTTGTGCAAAGGGCGTGATATTAATTATGACCATGTATGTTGGAGAGTAATTAATGACAAAGACCTTTCCAAGTATAAGAGCACGTAAACAATGCAGGCATTATTGCACAGCTGGGTCACAAGTAGTCCCAGGCCAGTCATAAGTAGAAAGCATCAAAACAACTACGGACAAGAGGTGTAATTTGTATTTGAAAGCAGGTGTACTCTCTAAAACATCAATTGAACAATAAACTGTGGCAATGAAGCACCCTACAGGCAAAACTTAACATGGTCAAACCTTAAAATAAGCTTCCATTTCTTACAAAGGGTGGGAGCGGTACAGCTGGATCCTTTGAACAGTCTGCTCTCTAACATGCCCCCACTATAAATTTCCTTCAGATTGTACCCATGCCACATATTTCATTTGTCTTCCTTTTATGCCATTTCAGGCTTGCTAAGCGCCACTTTCACCTCTGCTAGGCCTCACACAACTCACTTATGGCCCCCATGAGTGATGGGAGTGTCAGTCCTTTAAATAGTGGAGCTGTAAGCAGTCCTCACTTACTTCTGAGACAGCAGACCTTTTGCCTGTGGTCCCTTCTGCTGCCTCCCTGAGCCACTCTATACCCCTAGCAATAGGCATACACCTCATGGGATTGTTAGCTGCCCTCATAACACAGGGTCTGAGTTTCACTTTAGCATGTATCAAGCATCTCTGAGGATGGTAGAAAACCTTTATGCGTTACAAGCATAACGCATATAAAAATAGTTTCACTTATTCATGCTATAGATATATGTACAGTACAAATATAGGTGTCCTTGCACTGCTAATAAAAAGGATAATCAAGCTTATAAAACTGGTAGGGAAACCTGATGTCATTGGTCAAAAGCAGTCATTTGATCATGCATAATCCCCTAGAAATACAGTTTGGTTACTGAACTAGATTTCATATACAAAGTTAACCTGCTTACCAAAACAAAATCAGTACACCTTTTATTTAGAGACAGGAAAAACATTGGCAGCCATTTTCTTTGCACTGTAAATGTATTCAAGCAAACTGTAAAATCCTTCCATCCTCTGGGATCCATATCAACATATAATAGTATCAAAAGGTACAATGCTGAAAGTTATTGTGTGGCAATTCTTTATTATGATGGCGATCATCTGTTTAGAATTTCAATTTATTAATGATGAAGGCCACATAACCAAAGTGTCCATCTTCATGAGCATCTGTAGTCAAGCGTAGAAACAAAAATCATTGTACAACGGTACAAATTCAGAGAATACTGTATATACATAAACAAAATAGATACAGAATGAAAGGGTAACAAATTAGTTGGATAACATCACAGTTCACAGAAGAAACTCCATGAAGTACAATGCCTAGTACAGTACATTAAATACATGAGCTGTAGAACTACGTGCAACATGTACAATTTGTTGTTTTACTGGCACTGAACAGTCACCCCTGTCTTTGCTGCCTCTCTACCTGACTTCACCTCGGGTTACTACACCAAGGCTGAGTAGTTTGTTCAACTGTCAGTGCCACTCCCCTTCTATTCTAGCACTCTTGCAGTCTTCCTAACCTGGGGTCAATTACTACACCGACACTGCCACATTTGCACTATCCCATACCTTGCCTAGATACCAATATGGCTCTTCCACACTGCATGAAATCCACATACCCTAGTCTACTGGCACCACATACTTACTCCACTCATGTCACCATCCCGATGGCACCTAGCAGGTAACAAAACAAACAACAACAAAAAAAACAGTTCTACAGGATGTCTTGCACACAAGGGGGAAGGGACAGTTGTACAACACTTCGAGTGTGGCTCACAAAGCAAGATGTACTAGTGGTAGGACAGTGAAAGACTTCTGGGGCAGTAAAGCAATATGGGAGTATGACTTCCAACTGGGGGCTTGGCTAGGTGGACAGCGTAACCTAATAAATGTAAAACACATCAGAAGCAGCGTTCTTTTGGCCCAGCGGCGGCAGCAGTGATGACCGGGGGTTGGCAATGAACCTGGATTGTGGGGGGCCGGCCGTTGGGAAGAAGGATCAAGCATCCCAGAAGTTATTTTCCTCCTCCAGCAAATGATGGATTCAGGCTCTGCTGCTACACTCCTACCCTAGATGACTGCAGGTGGCAGTGCAGCTGGAGCAGCGAGCTTGAGGATGAGAACTGGCATCCTACACAGGCATGTTTCAGCTTGTGCATGCACACTGGGTGCCCTTGCTGCTGATGTCAACAGAACTGGGAGAAATAGAAGGAAAAGCCCTGATGCACAGCAGCATGAAGCTGTCACTCTTGGGCCCCACCACTCCCAACTGTCCACTGGTCCCCACACCAGTGCTGCCCTGACAGTATGCTACCAGGTCAGATACCACCATTTTGGCCAGATTTCGAATGGCCTCAGATGGCACAGACATTTGACTTCCTAGGATCCATAGTAGGTATCCAAGATATCTGTGGATCAGACCAGGATCCAATGGATCCAGGTATCTGGGCACTGTATCCAGCTATCCATGGTTGGATCCGATGGCTCTGACCTCAGATACCTGGATCTGACAACAGATCCAAAGTCTAACTTTAGTTGGATTTGGAGGTGGACACCAGCACTATCCAATAGAGGGCAGTCAGATCCGCAGCACTATCCAAGCATCACCACCTCACGCATTAGAGGGGCCTGAGGGAGGTCACGGCTAAAGACATTCCCAAGGAAGCCCACTATGGAGGACATGCCCTTAAGTGAGAAAATACCCTCCATGAACCCCATGGGGACCAAGCAAGTGACAGACAAGGGAGCAGATGGGGCTGGGAGGTACCTGGCAGAGGTGGGTAGTGTCAACGAAGGGGGAAACAACATCAGGCAGCGAGATGCTGGCAAACCCAAGTTCATCATTGGCTGGATGACAGAGTGGGAGGCTCGAGCATCCCAGAGATCACTCTCCTTCTGTAAGGAGGGTGGCTCATGCCTTCACCTGCTCTACCACCACCTGAGTGACCAGTGGTGGTGTTGGTGCAGTGAGGACATATGGGCAAGCATTTAGAGAGATGAGGATGCCCAGATGTTGATGTGTCAAGCATTCCAGCACTTAGAGGTGTCACACATGCACTCTCTGGTGTGCAACAAATGGTAAAAGGGCAGGTACTGTATCTCCAGATATCAGAATGAAGTCACACATGTTCCCCACACCGATCCAGGCCCCACTCCCTGGCTTCTAGGATGAATCTGCATTTCTGGCTTGCCATGGCTGCTGGACAAATGGGTACAATACCTACCAGGGGGAGTAAATGGGGAGAGGGGGCACTAGACCTATGGCACCAAAGCTGGAATTAACACGGATGGAATAGCAGCTGGTTGGGGCTCAGCAGTTGAGAACGTTGTAAGCCTTGGCATTTGTGGAAGGCAGCCCTGACAGAGGACACAGTAACAACAATAAATAAGTGCTTTAAAAAGATCACAGCAGAGCTCTGAGATTCACTAAAAAGAAAATTAACAAACTACTGCTAAGAACTACTTTACCAAGTGGATGAATATCCACAAATATTTCTTAATTTTTCTCCAGTTTAATCCCGTTTCTCTTTTTTTTTTTTGTTAAATGAATTATAGTGTGCCCATTTTATAACTGCAATAACCCACTCCAAGACACGAGTTTATGGAACATCAGATGGACTTCCCAGGTAGTTGAAGGAACTCTGCCTTCAGCCTTGTGCCTTACAATGCACCCAAGATGTGCATAATGCTTCATAAACCCATACCATCATAGGTTATTGCTTACTTAAGCACAGTGTGCTACATCACATTCAGCACCACACACGATAAACAACTGCCTTTCTCATGACAGCTCCACCTTTTTCATTCCATACCCTCCTCTGCCTGGCTTCAATTAGTGACACAGTCCCTGAATGACTGGTTCCTTTACCCAGCCCAGGGTATTAAATACCTGGTATAGCATAGCAAAACACTACACATGTCAGAGGGTAATGCTAACTGTTTTCTGAACTGTTTAGCAGTGGACTGCTGAACATTTTATGTTTTTCATTCAAGTTTACACATTCAAAACACATTAAAAATAACACATTTTTCATTTTGCTACCCAATCTGAGCCATGCACTATGCATTTTCACAGTTGCATAGCACTTTCATGTGTGAAACTGCTAATCATTTTTTCAACTTATTTAATACCCTGCAGCCTGCCATAAATTTGTCTTTCGGCTCCCCAGCTGTAACACTGTACACCTGAAACTATTAGATCCTGTGCCACTTCTACTCAGCTCCTAGGAAAGTTATATACTTGTACTTGCTCTGGACCCCTCTCTGTGATCAGTGGTCCCAGTCAAGTATTGGGAGACAATGACTGGGCTGCTCCTATCAGCACCCAGCTCCCTCTTTGATCTGAGATACCAGCACAGAACCAGGAGACGGTGCTTGGGCCACTCTTATCCATGCCACCCTCTTTTGTAACTTTCACATGCTTGTATTAAATGGTTTCCTTACACTGGAGTTTCCCCAAAGCCAAAGGAACAATACAACACCTGTCTTACGTAAGGTCCAAAGGATACAATTATCACTTACAGAAAAATCACAAAACTACAAGTAGCATCCTCACTGAGAGATAAACACCTCAGATTGAAGTTCATAGTGTATGTCTATATGTTCAGTTACTGTCTCTTACAGTTATAACAGCGTATTATCAAGCTCTTTGGGTGAGAGAACTGCGAAGCTCAGCAGTTCTTGCACACAAAGGACTTGGGAAGAAACTCTTGTAACAGACACAGGAACTGTACATGCAAACATATTATAAATTAGCATGAAGATTTCTGTTTTAAAAAAATGTAACTTTTACTTATGCAAAATATTGGAGAGACTCGTGTGGGAAATGGACTATGCCAACTTAACTTAGAACTTCACAAGTTTG
Source organism: Neoceratodus forsteri (assembly GCA_016271365.2). Taxonomy (NCBI): domain Eukaryota; kingdom Metazoa; phylum Chordata; order Ceratodontiformes; family Ceratodontidae; genus Neoceratodus; species Neoceratodus forsteri. Next base: position 1,559,587,084 of record CM057455.1, read on the forward strand.
CAGGAGACACCCTTTTAGGGCTATCCGAGTACCTGGAATGTTTAGAAATGAGCAATCCTGGTGGTCTAAGAACAATGTCACAATGCATAATATGCAAACTGGTGCAACCTCAGAATTTAATTGTCATCAAATTACAGGTGGCAGGCAGGTCTGTAGGCACACCAAATTTTCAGCTATAGCTTCTTTCTTTATATACACAGCATAACAGAATAATCTTGATGTGCACAGATTAAAAAGAAATATGTACATTTTTATAAACATTACTTCATGGAGTATTTCGCCATACATTCATCCCCACCCCACCCCTCCTTACAGGCTCATATTTATGTAGTCCTTGACTAGTTGTCCCCTGAGAATAAGCTGATAAATTTCTGAAAAATGCAGCTGCAGTTAACTTAAAGAGCATCAGTTTGGTGAAATGGTCCCTGTTTCAGTATTTTTACTTTAATGTTTTTTGTAGGGGAAGGGATCGTACATCCTCTTATCGAGGAGCTGGCAGATAGATCCCTTCCCCTTCTTGGTCCCCTTCACATACAGTTCTGCCCCGTGCCACTCTCTCACTCATACGGTGTGTGCCGTATCAGTCTGTAGAGCGTAGTGGCGCTCTTTATTGATTTCCATGGGGCAGATTCTGAATTGCATTTTTATATAGCGGTGGCATTGATGTAAACTGGTGAACGTCTAAAGCATATAAAAATGCAATTCAAAATGCACCCCCAATGAAATGAACAGAGTGTGCACCCACACTCTACAAACTCATATGTCATAAAACGTATGAGTGCGGGATCAGCATGGGAGGGCAGCTGTATGTGAAGGGTGCCAGGAAGTAAAGCTGGGCAGAGTAGGCTCAAGCCTGGCTCGTCTCAGTTTGACCTCTGTCAGAAATTGTGAGCCAAGGTCAAGCCGAGCCAGTTGTGGCCAAAGTAAGCATTACCATCAGCCTGGGCAGCTAGTGTAGTGTCTGAAATGTTCAACTCCTGTGCAGAAAACAACCTACAGTAACCAGGGCTCGGCTCGGGTTTTGGCTCGCAGTCTCAAGCTAGACCCCTGGCTCAGTTCTTCCTCTACCAGGAAGTGGCTGGAATCTGGTTGCCAGACCCCTCGATAAGGGGATTTAGAACCCCTTCCCCTACAAAAACCATGAAAGTAAAAATTCAGAAACAAGGACACTTCAAGTCTTTAGTAAGTTAGCGAACAGTATTGGCTTGGGGATTGATCTGTAAACTGGGTCGCATGTTGTTCTTTAAAGGCATTCCTTTTGCTCTCTCTGGTTGTTCGTAGCATCTTGCATCAAAGTAACTTATTGTTGGGCACCTGTGATCAATAATTCCAAAACACAGGAGGGAGCCTGCAGTTCAAAGTCCATCAAGCTGTCTGGGATAAAGTCCTGTAACTGTCACAACTTTTTCAAAGGGCAGTGCTATTTAGGTAAAATGAGATTTTGTTTTGCTGAGGGCCCTGGGTTCAGGAGGTTACTTGGCTAAACCACACATTCATACTTCGCCCTCTGACAGTAAGGAGCTACTCAGATCCCAGGAGGCCTTTGTTCATGAAACCAGACACTCCACTGGAAGAGCCGGGAGGAAATGAAGACCACTTTCAAAAGGCAAAGAAATGTTATTTTTTCAGGCTTTATGATGTGCATCAGAGTAACCTGTGCAACTTAGCCTGTGTGAAAATCAATTGATCTGAGCTCCTACAGCAGGAATGTAAACGCTCCATTTCTTCTCCATGCAGTCATGCATTAAAAGGATGTGTGTGCTGGTACAACTGAGAAATTTCATCAGCCACCACCCCCTCCACTTCAGTCAAAAAATCCACACCATCTCCCCTTCAGTCGTTTGTTATGAAGTAACAAGAACTTGAGATTCTTTTTTTTTTATTTTTTTTTATTTGAGGTTTGGAATAACACCTTTGAGCTGGAAGCTCGTTTACAAAGGTTCCACCCCAAACAAACAATAACACATTACATACATTTCAAGATTGGGACAGTGCAAACAGTATAAGTGCAGTGTTACAGGACACAGTAACCAAACAGGAAAATACAAAAGATTACATACAATTTGATTACAGAGTTACAAAACATGACATATTTAGGCAGAATAAATAATTATTTATCTAACCACAAGAGAGAGGGGTAGGAAAAGGGAGATGAGAGGGGGAATTAGTGCCTCATTGAGGAAAGGAGATGTTGATATTGGGGGAGGTTAGATATGGGGGAAGGGTGGGTGGCAGAGGATGTAGTGGGCAGGAGGAGGTTGGACAATGAAAGGAACAGGGGCTAGCAGTCATAGCTGCTCAGACAGGTGAGGTGTAGGTGGGTTCCTCAGATGGCCCCAGCTTGGACACACTGGTTATATTCAGCGGAAGTTCATTAAGTCATAGTGGGGCACAATAAGCAAGAGACCTTTGTGCTTGTGAGGTACTGAAGAAGGGGACATGAAGTGATTGCCTGGCAGTGCTTCTTGTACGGTGGGGGTTGGGAGCTATGGAGAGGATGTTCTGGACGGCTGGTGGGGATAAGCCAAGGCATTTTTTCCCCCCTAGGAGACACACTTGGTATCGTATTCTACCTTGTAGGGTAAGTCAATTGGTTTGTGCATAGAGGTCACACGTGTGGGTTAGTCTATTAGCACCAAGAAGCAGCCTGCAGGATTTATTAAGGGCTATACTAACCCTTTTGAGGGTGGAGTTGGGGGTGGCACCATGAACCACTAAGCCGCAATCAACGATGGACAGTATGGAGCTTATTATGGTGAGTGACAATGCCTCTTGGGTCAGGCAATAACAGTGTCTGTATAGTAGGTCAATTCTGGGATCGACAACCTTAATTTGATCTGTGTGCTGTGCAAAGGGTAGGGAGCTGTCATGGGTGATGCCTAGATATTTGAAGGTTTGTACTTGTTCAATGGTGGTGTGTAGGCTACTCAGGATTGTCATCTGAATGTTCTTATGCTTATTATGGGGGTTCACAAATAATTTTTTTTATAGTTCATTAGAAGCTTGCATTTGGAAAACCAAGCTTCCGCTGCGGTAAAGTCATTTTGAAGGTGAGATTCAAGCTGGAGCAGGTCAGGGCTTTTACAGAAAATGACAGCATCATCAGTGTAAAGAAGAATTTGTTCTTTCCAGACTGAGGGAAGTTTGTAATAAAAAGACTGAATAAAAGGGGGTCAAGAATTGACCACTGAGGGACACCTATGAGAACCTGATGACTACTGGAAAGGGTACCATCGATTTTTACTCACTGGGACCTATTGCTAAGGTAGCTCTGAAACCAGCCTACAGGTTCAATGGAGAGGCCAACAGAGCGGAGTTCAATATGTAGTGTTTTATGATTGACAAGTGTCAAACGCCTTGGTTAGGTCACTGTAAATCGCCTCAGCTACCTGACTACCGTCTAGGGCCCCATGCAGGAAACTTGAGTACCCCAACAGGGCAGTGGAGGTGCTGTGCCCCTTGCGGAACCCATGCTGCTGTGGGCATTGTTTTCCACACTTCTCCAAACAGTCGACCAGTTGGTCAGAAACTATTCTTTCTAACGCCTTAGCTGATTCATACAGAAAATCAGCATCTGAGTACAAGGTGCTCTCTGTTTGACTCTGCGGATGTGGTCTGTGGCACTGCCCCTTCCACTACCATCACTAAACTGGACACCCTCTGCCAATCCTTCTGCTGCTTTGCCACATACTCCCCCCATGTACTCATCATTGTTCCCTGTATTCATTCCTGTCTATCCTCCATCTGCCCTCACATTGCCAGATTCACTGTATCGCCTTCATATCCAAATACTGGTTTGATTCCCTTCCCTCCTTCCTCTTCTCCCTCCTCCTCTCCAAGCTTCCCCCTGCTTTCTGTTCCCTCCATTTCAAAGGTCATCACACTCCTCACCCCCTCTCCTCCTCTGGGCAATATGTCTTTTCCTATTGACTTCTCTCACTCTAGAAACTAACCTCCTCCCTCCACCTCTCCCCATCCCATGGCTCTCTCAGGTACCAGTTGAAAACTCCAACCCCACCCCACCCACTCCTGTTGCCCTTCCTCCTGACGGTTCCACCATGTCGTGGTGACACAGAATTCACTTTACTGTCAGTACAGCGATGAGACAACACTGCCAGCTGCTGTTGTGCAGTTGCTAGAGAAAAGTGTGTTTTCTGTGGGGGACTCTGCCCCCTGCACTTAAGATTACCAACTCCAAGTCAGAGTTAGTTCGGGAGGGGGGCGAACACCCCAGAGGCAGCATCATCGGGAACCTAGCAGACCATCACAGTGAACTGCCGAAAATGTCACTGTGATGGTGTTCACGGTATTCCCATTGCTCTTGCAATGTGATATCCCTCCGGACACCTCTCCCACCAAAGCTTGACCATCCTGGAAGGCAGCAAGCTGGGTCCCCATTCCTGCCTTTGATTTCACTTCCTCACTACTTCCGTTTACCCCCTCCATTATGAGGCCAGGCAACAACTGTCTTTACAGGTCACTTGCCTAGATTGTTATCGGTTCACCATGTATTGCTGCCACCTCTGCTTTTGCACTTATTAGGTGTTTCTTACTGAGCTGTGACTGAACTTTATTCTCTGTACATACAGTGTTTTTTTTTGTATTGACCCATACACCTCAAGAGCAAAGCTTGAGAGGTTTATGTATCACATACCAAGTTCAAAAACCAAGACTCCCAACAGGGAAAGTGAAGTGCAAGCACTCCAAATGCCGTTACTGGGTATAACATCATACCTGGTTGTTTGGTGTTTGATCACACTGATAATCAGTGTGATAAAGGAGTTCACCATAGAAACATAGAATTTGTTGGCAGAAAAGGACCTTCTAGCCCACCCAGTCTGCCCTAAAGTCCCTACCTACTATTCTACCGTAGACCCTGACTGATGTCCAGCCTTACTCCCTGGCCCTGTTAATAATGGCCCTCTATGTCTATTCCATGCATGTTTGAGGCCTGTTACCATTTTGGTACCCACCACCTATGCTGGGAGGCTGTTCCAGGCATCCACCACCCTTTCCGTGAAGAAATATTTCCTCACATCCCCTCTACCTTTCCTGCAATTAGAACATATTTAACTCCCTGAGTCTTTCCTCATAGGGCTTCTGATGCAGGCCATGCACCATTTTGGTTGCCCTTCTCTGTACCGCCTCCACCCAATCCATGTCCTTCCTGAGATGGGGCCTCCAGAACTGAATACAGTACTCCAGGTGTGGCCTCACCATTGATCTACACAGGTGTAACAGTACCTCCCTTTTTCTGGTGGTGATACCCCTCCCTATGCACCCCAGCACCCTACTAGCCTTTCCCACTGCCTCATCACACTGATTTGCCACCTTCAAGTCCTCAGATATAATGACCCCCAGATCTCTTTCCTGTTGTGCAGTTTTTAACACACACACACACACACACACACACACACACACACACACACACACACACACCTCCAACTGATACGATGCACTGTGCCCCATGTGAATAATTTTACATTTTTTGGCACTGAAGCCCAGTTGCAAAACACTTGACCAGTCTTCCAGATCTTCCTTTATTCTCCCCCCCCCACAATGTGTCCACTCTGTTGCAGATTTTTGTGTCATCCACAAACAGGCATACCCTTCCTTCCAGCCCCTCTGCGATGTCGCTTACAAATACACTGAAGAGGACCAGTTCCAGTACTGACCCTTGCAGCACCCTGCTGGTTACCTTACCCTCCTCCTCTGAGTGACCTCCATTTACCATCACTCAGAGTTCTGTTACGTAGCCAACTTTGTATCCATTTTACTATCTTTGGACCCACTCCCAGGCTGCCTAGCTTGTTTTTTTTTTTTTTTTTTAATTGAGTGAACTTTATTGAAACTTTACAACAACAAACATCACACAACAACAATACAAATAGCATCAGTAACAGCAATGGCAAGGATTAAATACATAACTAATGAATAAGAAAACAAAAACCTACAAAAAGAAAAAACTAACACACAATCCCCCGGTGGAGACATCGGGGAAAATACTAAAGATGACAAATACCTGAAACAGAAAAAGGAAAAAGGTGCTGGGACCATGCAAACAGTTTATCCAGATCATGTTAGGTACAAAACCAAATTAAACCCAAAATAAGGGCTGCCTATCTTGTTTACCAGTCTTCTGTGTGGAATGGTATTGAAGGCCTTCCTGAAATCCAGGTAGGTCACATCCACCGTTCCTCCCTGCTCCACCTCCCTGGTAACCCAGTCAAAAAACTCTCATCAGGTTAGTCTGGCAAGATCTCTCCCCTGTGAACCCATGCTGCCTTGGATCCTGTAACCCACTGTTTCTTAGGTATTCCCCAATTCTTCCTTTGAGTAGTGTTTCCATAACCTTTTCCACCATCGAAGTCAGACTTACAGGTCAGTAGTTTCCCACCTCCTCATTCTCACTTTTGTGTAGTGTGACCACTATCCCAGTTAAATAAAATATATACCAACACACATTTACTCTCCAATGTCATCGTCATACCTGTCCCAGCCTTTTTTACAAGCAGACTGAAAAAGCAACCAGCACTCAGTCCTACTCAAGAAGGCTGCTACTCATCAACTGTGCAATCACTCCTAGCCAGCAGCCCAGTTAAAATTTGCTTTAGTCCTCTTTGGCACACACCCTCTGACTGAGCCAGCACAGCCACACTTGTTTTCCAGCTGTTCCTCAGACATCACATGATGCCATTTTGCAGATTAAGTGTATGATATAGTGCCTGCTCTCTCTGATCAATGGGTTCAGCCCCAAGTCCCGCTATAGCCATCACACAAAGTCACTCTGCAGCTGCTGAAGACTGAAGAAGTTGCTCCGGTTCTCTCCTATCGATCGCCCTCTTGCCTCACTCATGTGGACAAACAAAACATTGATGAATCTACTTACCATGTGATTCTTCCAGCATCCCATAGGGACCACGTGACATAATCTATCAAGCAGACTCATCCGACTAATGGACAACAGTCCCTAGACCCACCAATGTTCTCAAGCCTGACTCAGCACAATAAAAGTCACAGTAGTGCACACAAGAGGTAGAACGTTAACTAACCCGTTCAGTTCTGCATAAGGAACAGGCAAACAAGTGCAAGCCCCACTACTGATCTGTAATTAAGCCTCAACAGTGACATGGATGGGGAGCAACTTTCACAAGCAAAAGGCTACTTGGGACTCCATGCGCATGTAATCTTTGGCCTCTCATGTGAGACTGTCAACAAGCGTGCAAATTCTAATGGTGCTTTTGTGATCTGGACAGAGACCATCACAACTCATTTTGCACAGGCCAACACACAAATGAGAACCGCTTTAGACCACTCAACCTGGTCCAAGTGCAAGCATGCAAAAGCAATTTTTCCGAATGCTTTAACTTCACAAGATGCTCTATCATTGTACTAGGTCTATCATTTTTCTTCCGAGTACAATTTTTCTTCCTCTTGTGTAACTAATACTAATCAGAAACAGTGCAGCTGCAAGACCCCCCTTCCCCTCCAGATGGTTCCATCAAGCAGATCCCCATCAATGATCATCAAAGGGCACTAAACTCTCACATGCTGTGAATTTTAACAGATTGCTAGTTACCACTTGATCCCCTTTAATAGTAGTTGGAGATATAAACCTTTGTTTTAGTTTATGTTTACTGTTAGTAGTCCTCTTGTTAGCTATCTTGGGTGCTTCAATTTATGATGGTTCAAAGGACGTTTCCCTGAGAACTACATTAGCAGTGAGAAGACGTCACTGCACCCATTTACACTATGTACCTCTTTAGAATTTTTAAGATTATTCAGTCTTGCTGTAAAGAATCATACAAAGTGTTAGTGATTTATGAGAGAGAAGAAAAAAAACACTGCTCTTACCACTCCCAAAAAGGTTTTGAAACTAATCAAAGGTATTGCACACCTCTGATACTACTTGTAGCTTTATTCTACATCAGCAGATGGGCGTGCTGCAGAGACTAATGGGTGCTGGCACGTCATCTGATCACTAATGCAGCTCCCAGGAACAATCGAGATTTAAACTATCAGAAAATGGGAGTCCCCAGGATAGTTACAAGACCCGTTCACACGTCCAACTCTGAGCCATTGTTGGTGGTGCACTGCAGTGAGATCAGTGCCACTGTGCACATCTGAACACCACCGTTTTCTGCATTAATGGTTGCAGAGCATTGTGACTGCAATCCCTCTTTTTGTGGGATCGCATAGTGATGCCAACATTTTGTGCCATTCTTCTCGGCTGTATGAACAGCCGGCACCACTAACTATGCTGTGACAGGCTTTTCCCAGCCTGCACTTAGAAGGCTCACAGATGGGTCTTCAGACTCGACTTCAGTTAAAAGTTAGTTCTCGCAGTTTAATCACAGCTGTGCTAATGCAAGTGTCCCTGTTTGTAAACTGAGGGGCTAAAAATGACAGAAAACATGGTCTCAGAGTTGGGCCATGACATTGGGCATGTGCATACACATATTATGCGCACATGCCCAGTATTACGGCTTGATTCTGAGACCACCATGTTTTCTGTCATTTTTAGCCCTCAGTTTACAAGCAGAGACCCCAGTTCAGCTGTGATTACACTACTAGACTCGACCTTTGACTGAGCTTGGGTCTGAAGACCCATCTACAATCTTCTGGCGCTGCAGCGCCTTTTCTCTGATATCTCCCCCATTGGAACCCAGTGTTGGGTAAGTTACTTTTTCTATTACTTTCTGTTTCTTTTGGAAACTTGATCCAGGAAGCTCTGTGCAGTCACTAGCAAGGATGGAGAAGTACTAGAAAAAGTAATACACTTGGCAGTTACAGTTGCTTATTTCTTTTTATACAAAAATAATAAATAACTATGACAGATGCCATTTATTTGAAAGTAATAGGTTAGTTACTAGTTACTTTCAAATAAACAAAATCAGTTACAGTTATGTATTACTTTTGTATAAAAAGACATAAGTAATTGTAACTGTAAGGCTTATTACTTTTTCCAGTACTTCTCCATCCTTGCTAGTGACTGCACAAAGCTTTCTGGAACAAGTTTCCAAAAGTGATAGAAAAAGTAACTTACCCAGCACTGCCGGAACCCTCCTGGAAATGCCGAACACCTCGGTGAGCATCTACAGCGCTCCAGAGGAATGCAATCTGAACGCTGCTCCACAGCGTTTCAGGACAAACGCAGGCAACAATCTACATGGAGGTGGTATATTTGTCTCACCGTGTGAACGTGCCTATAGAGGGCAGGTGACTACTACTAACAGTAAAAGTAAACTATAACAAATGTTTATATCCCCAACAAATCTAAAAATGGAAGTGACTGGTGACACAAAAACCCAGATAAAAATGACAACTGAGGAGGGCCTGGTGCTCCTTTCTGTCCCTCTGCAGACTAAGCTGCACAGCATGTGTGAAAACATGAGTCCCAGCTCTTTCAATGTCGCATTATCAGTTCGAAACAAGTTTGCAATTCCTATCCACATAGCCCCACTCCCGACTGGCACAGAGTTTATGACAGCAGCTACTTGCAACATCTGTCCATCTCTCCATATACTCTCACAGCTGGTGGGGGGTAGCCAGGAATTTTAAACTTGTACTCAAGAGTTGATGGAACTGTTGCGCCCCGTAAACACAAACCAAAAGATGCACTGCCCCACCACACAAACATTGCCTCACCCACATTTCAGTCAGCAATCTGTAGTAAGCCATTCTATTTTAACCCGCTCAATTCACATCCCTTTTAGCACTTATTAGTCTCTCTCTCCTCTTCCCCCTGTCCCCATCCTGCCCCCCACCTCATATACATTCTCCTCTTTTTTCCCTCCCCGCATAGTCTTTCTTATAAGGTAATAGCTGACTTATATTGATGACTACCTAGGAATTAAACTTTTACCTCCCGTGTCTACTTGTTATGACCTTGCAACTGTGTTACCTATGTTAGCTACGTATGTATAGGCCTGAATCATCCTCCACATGTACAATGCCTCTTCCTTGTCAACCCTATTTTTGTCTGTGATTTGTATTAATGTCCAGGACCACCTTGAAAATGAGCTTGCTCAATGGTGTTTATGCCTGGTTAAATAAAGTTTGGTCGATTTTATCTCACACACATACACACACACACACACACACACACACACACACACACACACACACACACAAGTTGGCTGGCTTTTAGTTATAATGTTTAGGATACATTGTGGTAAGTCTATGTACCACATTAAGGTAACCAGCCTTACAAAAGTCCATTTACACTAGCACTCATGCATACATACTTGATCGGGTCATTCATACAATCATGGCCTCTAAGTTAGCACCCACAAATCTTCCAAAGATCTTTCACAAACTCACGCTAAAGCATCCAAGAAGGGGAACAGTTCTTCAGGTACATCAGGCTCAGTTTGCATTTGTTGCCCTGGCCCGAGGTTCATGTTGCCCCTTGGTTTTCCAGATTTTACTGTACTCCACAGAGTTACACAGAGCATGCCTGCTGACTTTCATGGAGGGAAGGCACTGTATATTCCCCACACTGAGTCACTGTACCAACCCTGTTCTGCAAACCCATGGTTATGATTAGGTTGGGGGAATTTTCCTATACTATTCAACAGAGAACTATGACCCGAGTAAAGGAACTCTCTTAACAGTTTTGCAAGAGGTGGGGGAACAGAGTTCACATAGGGTCCTACCCAATCTAATCCATGTGCAAAATTATATAATTAGAGGTGAATATTCATCTGCATTGTACTAAGGAATCAGTACAAGAAAGTCCTGACCAGAACAAAAAAAAAAAAATTAAAAACCACAACAAAAAAAAGAGTTACACTTTTGTAATAAATACTTTTTAAATAAAATAATTTACATAAATATTTGGTTGATCCTGCACACCCCCACCTGCCATACTTGTTCACAGAAGCACCTGGTGACTGAGTCTCTGATGACGTTAGCGAGGGACAACTTTAAAGCAGTCTTTTATTTTGCAAGTAATCTGTGAGGAGTTGCACAACATGCAGATGATGAATGAAATAAAAAGTTCATTGATGTCATTAGGAAAATAAGTTAGTTTGGTTTTATAAAGTACCCACTGTACCCCAAAACACTGAACAAGTAGCCAGAAGTTGCATCAGCAGAGCAAATGGTGAGCACAGAGCGGTTAAATGACTTGCTCAGTGTCGCACAGTGATACGTGGCTCTGGTGGCATTCAAACCTGGGTCTTTAGGTCTACAGCTCTGTGCTCTTAACTAGTAGGCAACACTGCCACTTAACTAGGCTTGAATCAAACACCAGCAGGTAAGGAGCGTACGGACTGATGGACAAAGCCCAATCAATGGATTTGTTTTAAGTGTTACATACCAGGAGAGTCTCATTTAGATGCAGCACTTAGTTTGCAAGGGGATATCTCGGGACACAGACTGCTTCACAGTGGTACACATTACACTGGCTCAAAAAATAGAAGCAAAATAAACTGCAAAGAAAATCAGGATAATAACTTGCTCTATAAAGGACAGGGCATGTTGAGGTGATTGAGGTGCCACAGAAGCGGTATTCTCCTTCCAGCCTGCCACTCTAAAAGAGGTCAAAGATCTATTGCTGCAGTTGGGAATCAAGAAGGGTGCGGGCGTGGACTCTACAGAGCCCTACTTTCTGAAATGTGCATACCATGTGTTGGCAGTGCCAATCACGCACCTCTTCAACTTGTCATTATCCCAGGGGAGCCTCCCCTTGCAATGGAAAGTGGCCCATGCCATTCCCCTGCTCAAATCAGGTGATCCTGGTGACCTTAACAATTATAGGCCGATCTCCCTCCTCCCCATTCTATCTAAATTATTGGAAAAGATAGTGAGTGGTCAGCTAAGGATTACCTAGAAATCCAGGAGCTTGTTAAGCCCAGTGCAGTCTGGATTCAGGGCAAAGCACAGCACCATAACAGCCCTAGCAAAAGTTACGAATGACTGACTCCTTGAGCTGGACAATAGGAACTTTATCTGTGCAGTGTTTTTGGATCTAAGTAAGGCCCTCGATACAGTCGATCATAGCCTACTTCTCTCCTCCCTGTGTAGCTTAGGTCTTGACCCTAACGCTATGTGCTGGTTTGCAGACTACCTTGCAGGACGGCAACAGCAAGTTAAGGCTGAAGGTGATCTTTCACCTCTTAAACCACTACTAAGAGGTGTGTCTTAGGGGTCTATCCCTGGTCCCCTGTTTGCTGTTTATATTAACAACATCGATGACAGCATCAATAAGGCCAACATCCACTTGTTCGCAGATGACAATAGTTTATCCAAGTCATCCAACTCTGGAAGCAGCTTGTGCAGACCTTCAAACCGTATTTAGTCTATTGCAGAATCAGCTACTAAGCAAGAAACTTCTGCTTAACGCAAAAAAACCTAAAGTGATGCTCTTTTCCCCTTCTGCCTATGCTGTGTCCCCAGCTAGCACTGGGGCTATCCCACAGATTACCACAGTTCTAGGTGAAAAACTAGAGTTTGTGTCAAAATTTAAATATCTGGGAGTGTGGCTTGACCACAGACACTCTTTCTCTGAGCATCTCGAAGAGTTACAGAAGAAACTAAGACAGAGGCTAGGACTATTCTACAGAATTAATCACTTCCTTACTAGGGATGCTAAGCTGCGGTTGGTACAAGCAATGTTCCTCTCATTGATCGATTACGCTGATCTTCTCTACAGCCATTGCTCTGCCTCTTCCTTGGCTAAATTGGATACTCTGTATCATAGATCAATCAGGTTCATAAGTGGCCTTCCCCTCTCCACACACAACTGCTCTCTGTACACTGCTGTGGGCTAGACTTCCCTTCATTATAGGAGAAATAGGAATGCCATACTATGCGCCTTCAGAGTGGTGACCAAAAAACTTCCTCTATACATCTCTGACTGTATTCCCCAGAGTGTGATAGGTAATCATGCTTTACAAAGCTATACTCTAATTGCCCTGCAAATACCTAAGGTCAAATCTCATTCTGGTAGAGCAGCCATAAGTTTCACGCTGCCTTCATTGTGGAACAAAATGCAAAAAAGCTTGAAGCCAAGTTGTCCTGTTAGTTTGAGAATCTTCAAGTCACTTTATGATCGCTCTATGAAGGAATCCTGCAATTGTTTCCCACACTGCTAGCTCACCTCCCTTCCAGTCTCTCTTGCCCTGGCCCCTCACCTCACTCTCCTTACCCAAACCTTCTACTTCCCTTCCTTCTCCATCTCTCTTCTGTCCCAGTCCCCCACTCAGACTCCTTCCCTAGAACTAAACAGCTGTTGCTTTGGCCATGGCCAGTTGCTACTCACATCCCAGTTGTATGCAAGTTAACTATACCGGCCCCATAATATCTTCCTTACCTGTTTTTTCTTTTTTCTCAGTGAACATGCCAGCTTTATGCTTTTGCAAGCCTATCTGTTGTAAAGGCTCTTTTGCTCACTGTTGATGTATATTTCTGGGATATATGTATACATCACACTGTTCTGTACATATGTATATTTTACATCTCTGTATGATATTGTACTTTGTCTTCCTTGTTACTGTACTATTATTTTTGTTACGACCAGGTCCATCTTGCAAATGAGCCTTGCTCAATGGTGCCCGCCTGGATAAATAAAGATTTGATTGATTGATTATGCCCACCTCCCCCAAGTCTGGGGTTGGTTCCAATGTGCACTTTGTGGGCAAAAAACTTTCGATTTACTTACTGTTTACTATAGTACAGTAGATTATATCAGAAGAGTTTTGCTTAGTTGTAGTCTGACATCGATTAGTATAAATCCCCAAATTTCTTTTAGCTGACAGCGGAGCAGTAGGCAGCAGTGGGAGATTCAATAGCCTGCAGACAATGTTAGTTTGGTCCAGCTGTCCTCCCTGGGTAAGCATAGTCACAAAGGTCTGTACTTAGCCCCTGGAGAAACGCAGGCCTGGACTGGAGATTATAAAAGCTCTAACATGAGCTGTAGGCTTTTGAGTCTCCCACTGCTGCCTACCAGTACTACTCTTATGTCAGTTGCAGAGGATTCTGGGATTTGTAGTAACAAAAGAGACCAACCTAGAACTAAGCAAAATTAGACTGATACAATATACTATACTACAGTAAACAGTAAGTAAACAAACATGTTTTTGTACACAAAGTTTACATTGGGACCTACCCTACACTTCAGTGTGGGGCCCTTTGTGCTGACTGTTCCCCTTTTAAGTAGGAATAGGTTGGAGGGTAACATTTGTCATAGACATACTTCATGCTGAATGAACACAAGGTGAATATAAAGACTAGCAAAGGTATAACAACAGGCAGAATAACATAACAGAGGATTGTGTATGAACACTCATACACAAGGTTATTTTCTGATCGAGTGGTTTCCATGGTGACAAGAGACCTTGAGAGCGCAGCTCAAGAGGTTTCATTACCACAGAAACCACGAGATCAGAAAATAACCTTGTCCTGAGTTCAGGAATGGACTCGGGTCACTGGAGGCTGGCTGGGGGAAGGATGGAGCATCCCGTGGACTGCTCTCCTTCTCAGGGAGAGGTGGGAGCCGTCAGTGCTTGATGGACCCCTGGCAGAGGCCAGGGCACTACTCGGTACATAGCAGCACTCCAGGGGTGGGGCAGATGCAGGATGTCATTGCACACCGCCCCCAGAAAAAAAAAAAAAAAAACAGGAAATTGAGGGCTGCCAGCCGCCCTAGATGGCGCTTGCTGCAGGCTTGATTAGCCTCCCAGGCCAGCCCTCTAACCAATCCTGATGTCTGTGGGGCTAGGCCAGGGTGCCACAGCCCCAACCCGTGGGGGCAATCTGGGGGTATCAGAGGGTGGCAGCGGCTGTTGTTGGGGGGGTGGAAGCCCCATGGTCCGTGATTGAGCAGAGGTACTGGGTGGCTGGCGGCTTGCGGCGATAAAGATAGAATTTAAAAAAAAAAAAGGAAATAAAATAACCGTGTCTGTGTATGAGTTGTTCATACACAGTCTTTTATAGTGTATGGGCACTCATTCCTGGCAAACAATGTCCCCCAAATAATTTTTTAATTCCTTACTGTGGCGCGTTGCTCCGGCGCCGGTAAGTTCCATCAGGTGTCTCACCACCGTGGCCCCTTTATCATGCATGCGTGATTATGTTCAGTGTTGTTATGCTGCAATGGTGACATACTCAGTGCAGCATAACAACATCGTGATGTAGTCAAGACAGCATAACAATGCTGTTCTGAGCATGGATTTCCATGCTCAACAGCTTTCCACCATACACTACAAAATAATAAAATATACAACACTACATACACAATCAATATTAAACAAATATTCAAAAAATTACAATCCTTTTAGGCAGTAGGTCAAGGATCCTAAGAATATGATAATCCGAGCATAGCCAAGATATCAGCTGCAGCCCCAAGTTATTATCAAAAAGGAGTGAAAAACAAAATGACTCCAATATTTTGCACTTGTCATCGGGCAGCCTTTCTATTATTAGAGTTCCAATCTGTTAACCAATCTAACAGATATATCTTGCTGCCTGCTGCCTCAGTCTCAAATAGCAACATGTCTACCTCTCAATCCCCCTTGCCTATCCCACCTCCCAACACCACCTATTTATACCGCATTTCACTCCACCTCCCTGCCCCTCCCTTCCCCCTCTTCATCATCCTGACAAAACTCCCTTCCACACACCCCTCTATCTCCTTGGCTGACAAAAGGCATCTGGGTTATTACTGATCCCTGCCATGAAACCCCCCACACACTCTTTTCCTCACTCTTCCCTCCTCCTTTTCCTTACTTCTGCCTTCACTGAATATATTTCAGCTCCACTTAGTGTAATCTGCCTATGCCTTATTGTTTCTACTCAAACTATCCCACATTATATTATTGTTCAACTAACCTTAACTGTTTTTTTTTTTTTACTCACTCTCTTAGCCACCAATGTTTCTTATTATGTCTGTATTTTTTCTTGCAATGACAATTTATTTTTATCTTTTATAATGTCTACTGTATTGTACCCCACTGACGTGGAACTTTTGAAAATGAGCTTTAGCTCAAGGTTGTAATCTGAGACTTGAATAAATAAATAAGATATAGCAGAAGGTCTGGAGGGAAGGGCGTGCCTATTCGCAGATGACATGAAAATCTGCCATAGGGTGGAACACCAGAGGGGGTTGAGTCCGTGAAGCAGGACATGACTCCGGAGGGATGGTCGGACACTTGTCAACTGAAATTCAGTGTTAAAAAGTGTGCTGTGATGCACCTATGGCATAAAAACCCACGAGCAGCTTACACTCTAGGAGGGGAGGAAATAAAAAAAAAAAAAAAGGCGCAGGAGAAGGATCTGGGAATCATGATATCAAGCGACCTTAAGGTGGGCAGCCAATGCAGCAAAGCGGTGAGGAAGGCAAATTGTACGTCGACATGCATTGGGATGAGACAAGATGGAGGGGGTTCTGAGAAGAGCAAACACGATGGTGCACGGTATGCAGGAGAAACCATACGAACAGAGGTGGAAGGAATTGGATCTGTACCCACTGGAGACTAGAAGGGAGAGGGGGGCATGATTAAAACTTTTTTAAGTATGTGAAGGGGATCAATAAGGTGAAGGAGGAGAGCTTATTCAGCAGGAAGGATGGGGCAAAACTAGAGGGCATAGCCTAAGATTGGAAGGTGGACTATATAGAGGTAATGTGCAGGGTCGAGTCTTCATGGAGAGAGTGGTGGAGGCCTGGAATAAACTATCAGAATAGGGGGTGGGGGCTGAAATGGTGGAGAGAGTCAAGAGAGCATGGGACAGGCATATGGGGTTGGGAAGTGGAGGGAGGAGGGACAGCCCGTAAAAGTGGTGTAGAGTAGGGGAAGGGAGGGGGGAAAAGGGCAGACTTGATGGGCCGATGAGTTCCTTTTCTGCCGTCAGGTTTCTGTGATTCTGTATTAGCTCTCAGGATTAAACTGAAGGCTTGGTGTTAGTCATTAGAGCATCAGCTTGGGAACCAGAAGCTTGCAGGTTTAAACCCCACTAGAGCTCTATACTCATTGTATGACCTTGGACAAGTCACTTGACTTCTCATCGCTTCAGTCCACTCAACTGAAGAAACAGGCAGAAGCAGGACTCCACTGGAAACAAATTGCTGCATCTCACCTGAGCTATCATTGGTAAATGAATTGTGAAATAAAAAATAAAAAAGTAAACTGGGAATCAGAATCAAGCTACTGAGGCAAAGTTCTACACATTTTGGTCAGTCATTAACCTACAATAGCTGCACATGTACTGGGACACCCCTACCCCTGCATTCAGTAAATCTATCAGGTCTAACAATACATGTGCTGATGAATATAAAAAGGAAAAGCACCAGTCACTGCCTGGGGGACAACTCTCTTATTCCAGCAAGGGCTTTTGTAGATCATGGGACGTACTACTGATCAGACTACAGCACAGGTGAAGGAAAGCAGCTTTAAAGTTAGCCGTAAACAACAGCACCCTGGTTTGCATGTATCAAAGCGGAAATAAGTACAAACGAAAATAGTTTAACAGACTGTTCAACTCATACTTACCAACTGATTCTTGAGTGTATATGCTACTCTATGTATTTAATTACCCTGTTTATCATGTCTCCACTGGACTTAAAGATGTTTTTTTTTTTGTTGTCAAGTTTCACTTTTCATCTGTGCATGTGGTGTTACCAGAATGGGAAACCATCAAGGCCTAGTTGTGATGATGTAAAGAGATAATGGCAATTCTCTTCTTCAGGTTACAGTAGGGCAGGGATTGTCTGCACGCCTGGCACGTGTCCTTTTGTCAGTTTAGGCAAGGTGGGAGAGGCAGGCTCAAAGAAATAAAGTCTACAAACTTGTTTCAGGACTGATGCCTGAATGTAAACTGCTCTGAACTGAAAGAAATGATGAAGAAATCTAATAAAGAGACTGGGGAGTGAGTCAAAAGCTAAAGGTGTTCCATACAGAGGAATAAATGGGGTGGGACCAAACTAAAGAGAAGTGCTCCGCAAAACCAAAACTCCAGCCTATAGTGGTGAAGAACCTAGCTGTATTTCAACAGATACAAATGAACTCTGAATTTTTAAAATGTTAATGCCATCCCACTGGGATGTGGGAAGAATTACAAAAGTTAAGTGTGCTGCAGCTGTTTGCAATTCGCAAGTGTGTGTGTGTGTGTGTGTGTGTGTGTGGTTATATTTTGTATTGGGGTGTGGGAAGGAACAGAGACAAGCAGTGTTCTAATATTTTGTCTTCTGGCTACCTTTGTCCCCAAATTGCAGTCCTGCAAGAAAGAAGCAATTTATTGCCTTTGGCAGCCCCTGCCCATGCAGATCAGTAACTGCATTAACTTTGGCACAGGCTCTGTAAATCTGCAGCCTGTTGCCCTGCGGGCAGTCCCAAGTTGATTAAATAAAAGGTGATAAGTAAAATAAAGTGGCATGAAAAACAACAACATGTTGGCACAGATGAGGGTGCAAAAAATAAAAACCCAGAGCGAGTCCTGGGTCAGGGTTGGGGAGAGGGGGCAAGGCTCAATGTAATTTCTGGATCAGGGGCAACACAGTGAAGCAGGCTCGATAGGCTAGAAGGCCTTTTGCTGACTATTTTGTATGTTCACAATACCACAAGCATCTTCTGCTGCAGCTGCTAATATTATATCATGCATTACTATTATGTTATAGACAGGGATTGTATATTACGAGGCTACATACTGTACCATCGAGAGGTTTTGGTGACATCCGAAACTTGAGAGCAATGTTCCACAGATTCCAACATGTCAACAGAACTCCGAGATGGTATTATAGCTGAATGGCACATAGTCCCCTATTTTTTTTTTTTTTTACTTTTTCTATAATATATGGACACAAGAAACTTTCACTTTTTTTTTTTTTACTGCATAAGCACCCCCCCCCCCAAGCTGCAGGATCACTGGTAAAGTGTAACAGATTGCTATTTCTTTTCTAAAATCATTCGAAGACCTAGTTGAAAAATGTGATCACCCATGGAAGCAATAGAAGTTGAAGGAATGTCAGCAGTTGTTTTCTGCTGTAATTGTCATGAGCTGTGCCCTTGCTGTGCAACAATCTGCCCATTTACATCCTCTTAGTCCCCAGAACCAAAGTCCAACACCATTTCATGTGGTGAGCTGCTGTGTTAATACAGCCACATTCCAACACCTGCGCATTTTTAACCAGTGTCAGTTCAAAACAGTGGAGGCTGTCCTGCAGCTTGACTTGCCGCTCACTGTTATTTGCTGATGAGTTCCCCTCCACCTTCTGCTCCTTGAGAGAACCACTGCCACTCCTGTGCACTTCCAGACTTCGTTATCGGTTTCACTTTAATTTAAGGCTAAGATTTTGTTGATTTTCTTTACAAAGTGAACTGCTTGTTCAATAGTTGTGCTTTTTTTAGACAGTCATTTCCCAGATTTCTCATCAGTGGCGAGTCGACTTTTACTGTACAGGACAGTTACAGTAAAAGGAGTCTCACACTCAGCATGAACAACTGAGCACCTCATGCTCCTGTATCTGTTTTGTAATACTACTGTTCAGAGCTCGGAATGATAGTATTACAATGCCAAACAACAGTACTATAAGATTTGAACAATGATATTACAGGATTCAAAGTGCGTTATTACAGGGAATGTTTTACATCATCATTTTTAGGTTTCCTTGCGCATGTGCAAGAAACATCTTGTGGCAGAATGACATTTCAGGTGTGTGTCAGGACGAGTACAATGCAGAACACTCTACAGTGGGCTTGTTCCTCACAGACCAATCAGCATACAACCAGACTGTGACACTAGTCAGAGTTTCACAGCTGGAAGCCATTCTCTAGTAGAAAGAAACAAAGCGCTCCAGTGAGAGAGCACTTCATTCTTTCATTTGCATAGTGCTGTCAGCCCCCACACTCCGTTCCCCATCCTGGCATCCAGTGACCAATTGAACCCCATACTGTCTACCCCACACCCTCTGTTCCCCGTCCTGGCATCCAGTGAAGCCTTCCCACTTCCTCCCTCTGTGTGTTGTCCGCCCCGCACCCTCCATTCCCCCACCAGACCGGCATTCAATTAAGCCCTCCCACTCCCTGCCACTGTGTGCCGCCCACCCCGCACCCTCTGTTTCCCCAACAGACCAGCATTCAGTTGAACCTTCCCATTCCCTCCCACTGAAAGCTGCCCGCCCCACACCCTCCATTCCCTCAATGAGCTGGCATTCAATTAAGCCCTCTCGCTTCCTCCCACAGCATGCTGCCCACCCCGCGCCCTCTGTTTCCCATCCCAGCAGAGCCATTTGAGGTAGGTCTCAGTCTATAATGACTGCCTTACCCTGCTCCTACTATTGCCATGGAGCAGCTTTACTTAATAGCAGCTTCTTTGCTGCTCTGCCCTCTTTCAGCCCCTGGCTGCCCTCTTAAGCCCCGTAGGGCATCAATAATTAAAATTCTGCCACTGGATCGGGAATGTGGGGGAAGGCACTCCATTTCATGGCTCCTCCACCTCCTGCTGGCTTCTTCTCTCCCGTCTCGCACCCATGCAGAGCAGACCACAGCCTAAACTCTGTGCAGGCTGGAAGTTTAGAGAACCCACAGGCACCCGCAGTAAAGTGCAGTTGTGCTAACAGTAGGCTGCATTGGCTGCACAGCAGCCCACACTTGCTCTCCTGCTGCCACTTCTGCAAAATAACACACACACACACACACACACACACACACACACACACACACACACACAGCCTACACAATACGATGGCTCAGGGAGAAGGATTAATTTATTTAAATGAACGTTAGTCCCATACCTGGGGGTTAGCCCACTAGACCACCACGACACATCTTTTAATAGTGCCCTCCCAGGGCATTTCCAATCCTCACTGGCCACCAATGCCTAATGTTATTTATATAAAAGGGCTACTACCCCAAACTGCCTTTACTAGCCCACTGGGGCTACTAACTACATTACTAGCCACTCAGCCACCACTAGGGGCAAAGGGAATTTGCTGAGCCCTCACCCCTTCTCTAAACATACTTCCTTTTCTACTTATGCTTTCTTTTAAAGATTTCTCTTTTAACTAACCTATCTCTCTCCTATTTCCACAAATCTGACATGACGAGGGCTCCTACCTTGTCAGATAAGTATACTTGTATTTCTATCCTGTCCCTTTTGCCCTACTGGATCCCCTTAGAGCTGCAGATCCTTTGTGACCCCCTTTCTATATTTATTTTACAGGTACATTGGCGTCACCCCTTCGGACTCCTCCCCTGACACCCTTCGGCAGGTAAGTCCCTCCATTTTACATATTACTTTGGTGGGTTGTCTGTAACAAGTCTCACACTATAGCAGACAGCCACCCTACCTTCGGACTCTCCCAATCTATTCTCAGCTCCTTTCTAAAAGTATTCCCAACTCCTTCACTCTCTTCCAATCTTGGCTCTTCTCTCTATGACTTAGTTCTGAATATTTTCAGACATAATCCACTACAGACAAGTTCAGGTCTCTCTCTCTCAGGAATACCTTTCGATCACTCGCAGTCTGTGAGTGATCGAAAGGTATTCCTGAGACGAACTGGACCTTGCCTGGAGTGGATTATGTTTTAATTATTGCCTTAATGCATTTCTGACTGAAATGAGGGAGGGCTATTGTTCATATTTTGGTTATTGTTTACATAATGAGGAGGGGGGCACAGTCACTGGTATCAGTCTGAGTACAAGTTTAAAATTCCTGGCTACACCCCTTATCAGCTTTTTCCTTGCCACTCAACGAATGTGGCCTCTCAACCCTACCTGTCTCTTCCATCTGCCACTCACTTCCCCCCAGACCCCCTGAACCCAGAGTCCTTCCATGGACTGACCCCCCCCCCCAGGGCAGTGCTGAGAAGGGAGAGTTGTCCTCCCCCCCACCAGATGACTCCCATCCAGAACTGGGCCACTGGTTCACGTGGCGGTGAGTGGGGGGGGGAAGGGGCACTCAGGTAGGTGGGTAGAACGTCATGAAGCCTGCTCCAACTATTCTTCCATTTTCTCTCCTTGGATCCCCTGACATGGCACATACCATGCAAAGAAACATTCGGCACCGACAAATGCTTGTTAGTACTGTAATTTAACTAATCTATATATTACAATAATGTTATAGTCAGACATTAAAGGTAGGGGCTTCATTTCTTTATTAAATTAAAACCTCTAGTGAGCAGTACATGTCTGAGTGATACTGATACAATATTTGTGTATCAAGTCATGAACTGATGCTCTGGTATATACAAACATATTTTAGCACATATTGATGCAGGACAAGTGCATCAGCACAACACCATCATGTAGCTCTCAGCACAAGCTGTCATTTCAAAACACATTAAGCTCCTAATCCTAATGGGTTCCAAAGTTATACCCTTCTAAGGTAATTTACTTTGAGAAGTGATAACTCTGAGCCTATTAGGACTAAGAATTTTTTTTTTTTTTTTTAAATAAAAGTTTGAAGTCAGTGCTTCACAATGATGTCATGTCGATGTGCACTACGATACATGCATACTGCAACAGGTATCAAAATGTGTCAGAATGCACACTGATGCACATAAGTGTATCAAACATGATTTCATCAGGCAGTGTTAGTGGCTCAGTAGGTAGCACACTTGCCTCTGAGGCCGGGAGATCAGAGGGCTGTGGGTTCAGTTCCCACATCTCGCACTTAGGTTAATATCCCAGTACTGACACTGTAGTGCAGAATGAGAGGGGTGCTGCACTTCTGAGGTGCCGTCTTTCGGATGAGACGTTAAACCGAGGTCCCATCTTCCTGAATTGGTGGTAGTTCAGGTGGAGGTTAAAGATCCCATGGCACTTCTCGAAAAGAGTTGGGGAATTTCCCTGGTGTCCTGGCCAAATTTCCCTCATTCACTAAAAATACCACCAACAGCTTAATCTGGTTCAAGGTCAGTTGGCATTCATCTGTATGCCCCTCCCTGGGGTCGTGCCTGAAAATAGGCAGGATTTGTCTAGTGCACTTACCCGGTCAACAAAAACGAAATAAAGAAATAAAATGTAGCACTCACCATAAATTGTCATTAAAAAAAATGTAGCTCCTATTCATAATGGTTTCAAAGTTACACCTTTCTAAAGTCAATTCATTCCAGAATGGAAAACTTTGAAACCGTTAGGGTTAGAAAGATTTTTTTTTAATTTTTTACAAAAGCTTGGAATCAGCACTACACGCTCCAGTGTATCAATTTGTATCGATAACCATTCTTCCCATGAAGTTTTTCTTTTTATAAAAAAATTTCTTTAAAATACATTTTAAAATGAAATTTAAATACCTGTAAATTTTCTTTCTCAGACAGCTGGTCTCTGGGCTTCCATACTGATGGGCTGTACCTCCTTATGCTATCATGCCAGGCAGGAACAAAAACTCTGCAACCTGGCTATCCTCGCCTCCATTTCCTGTGCACACCAGTCTTCCCAAATCTGGTAGTACTATATAAACTTGAAAACAAAAATTAGAAATATTATCCAAACATTTGGCCAACTGGCCACATTTCTACATTCTGGGAGGGAAGAAACCCAGGGACCAGCCGTCGGAGAAAGAAAATTTACAAGTATTTACATTTCATTTTCTCTCACCTAAGCTGGTCTCCAGGATTCCATACTGATGGGCTATACTAAAGCAGTACATCCCCCGACATCCCAGGTGAGAAGAATGTAACTGCCCTTATGGGTCCACCACCACCTAGAGAACTCAGCAGCCAAAAGACACCTCAGCGGAGGCAGTCGCATTCAGTTTGTAAAACTTGGTGAATGCATGAATAGACGACCAGGTAGCCACCCTGCATAAGTCTGCTGGAGAAGCTTCTCTGAAATCTGCCCATGAGGTGGCCATATCCGAGGTTGAGTGGGCTTTCACTGGCCCAGGTAAAGGCACTCCAGCCTGATTGTAGGCAGTGGTGATGGTTGAACGGATCCATCTGGCTACAGAGTCTTTAGAAGCTATTTTGCCCATATTCTGACCCACAGTGAGAATGAACAAAGTAGAAGGTTTGCACATTGACTCTGATCTTTTAATGTAAGCTTTACCACTCATCTGGGGTCCAGAGAGTGAAATTCTCTCTCCTTGTCATTTGTCTGGTGAGGAAAGAAGAAAGACAGAATCAATGCCTGGTTGCAATGAAACTGAGACAGTACCTTGGGCAAAAAAACTGGATCTGTTCAGAGGACTACAGAGTCCTGATGAAACCCAGTATAATGGTCTTTAACCAACAGAGCTCCTAGCTCGCCGATTCTTCTGGCTGAAATAATGGCTATGAAGAAAAAGGCAACTTTCCTCATAAGATGTATAAGGGATGCCTCCTTGAGAGGTTCAAAGGGAGCCTTGGTCAATGCTTTGAGGACCAAATTGAGTCTCCAAGGGGGTAACTTTGGTTTAATTGGTGGGCATTTTAAAGTTGCTGCCCACAGGAACCTTCTATCATGGGGATGAGAACCCAGAGACTCCCCTGAATCTATTAACAAGATCATCCCTAATACGGAAACCTGAACACACAAGGTGGCCAGCTGCAGCTTCTTGATGAATCCTTCTTGAAGTAATTGGAGCAGAATAGGTAACGATATTGGCTGGCTTGAAGCCCGAACAGGAATCTTTGCCAAATCCTGTAGTACACTTTGGAGAAAGATGTGCAATGTTAGTACACTTTAGAGGAATACGTGCAACACGAGTGAACCATCATCTCAATCAGGGGAGCTGTATATCCTAGCTCTTTGAAAGTTTCCTGCTCAATCTCCAGTCTGAGAGGGACTGGTTGCACAGATTGGGATGTAGCACAGGGCCTTGATGAAGAAGGTCTGGGCTGATTCGAAAAATTAGAGGTGGTTGCCTTGACATGTGAATCAGAAGGGGGAACCATGGACGATGGGGCCAGTGCGGGCAGACTAGCATCAGCTCTGCCCGATTGAGCGTTACTTTGTGGAGAACTCTGGATAGGAGTGGTATGGGAGGGAAGGCATCCAGGAGACTGTACTGACCCCAGTTTAGGGAAAAGGTGTCCTGAGCCACTGCTAGTTCGGCCTTGGCTAGGCAGCAGAATTGCTTGATCTTGGAGTTTTGCCAGAAGGTGAAAAAATCTACCTGAGGATAGCCCCAACTTTCTGTGAGGACTTGGAAGGCACTGTCCTTCAGCTCCCATTCCCCCAGTAGGATGTCCTTGCGACTGAGCCAGTCTGCCGTGATGTTCTCCTGACCTGGAATGTACACTGCATTCAGGCTTGTGAGGTGACGTTCGGCCTATTCAAACAGCAGAAGAGAGTCCCTGAGCATCTGTGAGCTTCTTGTGCCGCCCTGATGATTGATGTATACCACTGTTTCTCATTTAGCATGGAAGCCCCAACTTGTGACCTCTTATGATACTGGTCCTCAGTCCTCAAATTGAGGTCCTCATCTGGTAAGAAATTGGGATCTTTTGGTCCTGGTTGTGTCTTGACTGGGACCACAGTCAGAGGAGGTTTGCCTGGATGGGTTGCATGTGAATTAGTGCCCAGGAGACTGTATCAGCCAGAGAAACCTTAGTTACCATGAGCTGCATGAAGTCATGAGCTGGCAGCTGGTGGGCCATCTGAAATCTCCTGATGAGCTTCTACAGGTCCTCGAATTTTGTTTCCGTGGGAAACACCCTGTTCACCTGTGTTTTGAAATCTGCCCCCAGATGGGTCAAGCTCAGCGCTGGAATTAAAGAGCTCTTCCTCTGGTTGTGACCAACTTGAGTGCCAAGAGACACCGTACAGCCTTGGCCACTGCTTGTCAAAATGCAGTGCTCTGATGAGAAGTGTGTGCAGATAAGGGAAAAGCTGTAACCCTTGACTCCAAAGTCAAGCTATGGCTGTCACTAGGACCTTGGAGGAGATTCTTGTGGCAGATGAATGCCCAAATGGAGGAGCCTTGAACGGGAAGAGATGTCCCTGCACTTTGAATCTGAGAGACTGCCTGTGTGCCTCTTGCATGGGAATGTGCAAATTGGCATCCTGCAAGTCGACAGATGCCAAACAAGTCAACTTGATGGAGCTCCCTGATGATGGGTAGCAGGGTCTCCATATGAAGGATCTGTTGTGCATGAAGCGGTTTAGAAATCTCAGGTCCCAAACTAGTTTGATCCGCCTGTGCATTAGGGAACAATGAAGAAAAGCAAGAAGAGGACCCAGTTGAATTCCGTGGTGGTGAACCCGCTTGATAGCCCCTGGTGGCAGAGGATTTGTAATTGCCTGTAACAGTGCACATTTTATGCTGTGTTGCCCAAAATGGGTGATGGTACCACATGAGGTAATGGCAGCTCAGAGTTCAACTCGATTAGGTATCCTTTGTGCATGATGTCTAAACCCATCTGTCTGTTGTGTTATGGACTCATTCCTCATGAAAATTGGAAAGCCTGCCCCCGTAGAGAGAATGGGGACATGCTAAGCAGCATGTGAGGCTGAGCCTGGAGCTCATCAGTGATGAGCTCTACTCGAGGATGGGTACAGAGTATTTCATTGATATTGTTGCTCCCCCGGGCCTGTCGGGTGACACTTCCTCCTCCTCCGAGGCTATGCTGGTTCTGGGAGAAGAACCCTGTTTGTTTGCCAGAGAAGTTCTGTTTTGCCCTTGATGCAATTTCGACATGAAAAATTTGGGGGTGACCTGCTAACCCAAACTTTTCTCTGGTCTTAGACTGCGGCAAGTGCGCCACAGCAGTTCTCCCCTAATTCTTTCATAGCTTCTTTGAAGGCAGAGCTGGACAGAAGATAACCTTAATGCAGTCAGGGGTCTGTTGAACAGGACCTATCTCTGGTCTTTGTCTGCAGGCTGCGCTCCACAGTGGTTTCCCCTGATTATACAGCACTTGTTTGAGAGTGGAGCCAAATAGTAGATCATTTTTGTAGGCAGCACTGACCAAGGGAATCTTGGATAAGCATCCCCTTGCCAAGTGTAAAGCCAGAGGTTGTGCCACACTGAAGTCTGATAGAACATGGTTCTAGCAGTGCATCTGGCTGCTGCCTCCAACACTGCTGAATAAACGGAGGCTAACCCAAAGAGCTGGAGCTGCTGCATGCCTAGTTTTTCTCAGAATCTTCCACCAGCTGAAAGCTAGGACCTTGGCCCACAAAAGAGGGTCTCTGCCTTGAGCTAAGTTACTGAAGCTTGGAAGGCCTTCTTCAGATGCATCCACTTTCCTGACCACTGGGTCTCAATGTGGCCTCTCCCTCTGCCAAACTAATGGTTTTCTTCATCTTGGCAAGATGCACAGAGAGGTGCTCCTTCTCATCAGAGGATGGGAACATGGCTGTCTTTCGAGTTGCTGTCCTGTGGACCCTCTGGGGGCTTGGAGGCTGCAATTCAGAGCATGGGGGCCCAGGGCAACTGCTCTGTTCAGTGATTATATTAGATCTGGGGTCAATGAGGTATCTCCAGTTTTTGGTCCTCCTGTGTGAACGCGTGCACCTCAGTTCAAGCGACCTGCCGGTGATCTCAATGAGCAGATGAGGAGGAGGCCACCACCATGTCCGCCACCTGGAGATCGCTCCCTTCTCGCACCTCAAAACAGAGGTAGCCAGCAAAGGTGTCCAAAAAGATGGGATTTGTATTTCCTTGGTATCTCCTGCCCTTGGGAGGCTTGTCCGCCAACATAGTGTGGCTTAATCCCAGTGTCCCTGAGGAATGGGGTCCCCTACCCCGTGAGCCTCGGGCAGCGATCCCCAGTGTGAAAGCCCGTAAAGGTGGATAAAGGAGGAATTTTGCAGCTAGATTCCAATGCCCTTGAGGATCACCACACTCCTAAGAACTGGGGCTTCTGTAATATGCTAGCGGGCCTTCCGGGTTATCCTTTGGGGACCCCTCCCCTTCGAGAGGCTTCCTGAGTTTATTGCTGTGCTTGGAAGAAACACTGCTAGCTAGCCCCTTAAATGCTGCTCACAATTGATCCTGTGAAATGTTATAGCTATGCAAGCCTTGGAAGAAAATCCAATTGATTGCTAGCCCCTCAATTGCTGTTGGGGGGTATGGTGCTGTTGATGAGGAGCACCGCTGATGACTCCAGAAGTGCTAAGGGTCTGTTAGCACTGACGAGCGGCTATATTAAGGCTTCTAGCCGTCAACAAGGAAATCGCCAATTACTGGTGCTGTTAGCATCGATGAGCTGCTGTATGAGTGCTTCCAGATGTCGACGAGGAAATCGCCAGTTACTGCCATTGACAGGGAGTATTCTCCTTGACCCAATATACTGCCATCGACGGGAATATTTTCCTTAACCCAATATATGTGTATCTACATACATATATCTATAGCTCCCCATTTCTGAGGCCATGATGTCTATCAACGGCTTTTTAGAGCGAGGAGAATTTCAAGGCGGGCAGTGCTGCAGCATGGCAGAGCCCCAAATCACAGGCAAAAACTCCACTAGGAGTGTGGGCCAGTCTGTACAGCATGCAAGACTGAGACTGGAACCAAACATAAAAAAAAAGAGCTTTTGTAATGCTGCTCTTGTCCAATGTTAAGGATATCTGAAGTGAAAAATAAAAATGAGACTTGCAGTCCAATGTCTTCAGCCCTGCCATGAGGAGACAATGTGGACCAGTCTATACAGCGTGCAAGACTGACACTGGAACCAAACAGAAAAGGAGCTTTTGTAATGCTGTGCTTGTCCAATGCTGAGGACATCTACAGAGAAAAATTAAAATTAGATTTACAGTCTGATGTCTTTGGCCCTGCCATGAGGAGACAGATCTCTGCTACAGAGTACCTGCCTTTTGGAAGGCAGGAAGTAAACTGGTGTGCACAGGAAGTGGAGGGGAGGCTATCCAGGCTGCAGAGTTTTGATTCCTGCCTGCACGATAGCATCAGGAAGTACAGTCCATTAGTATGGAAGCCCGCAGACCAGCTTAGGAGAGAGAGAAAAAAAATATCCGATTTCTGGTTCACATTCAGCATAAACAAATAAGGATGGCATAATTTCGCAAGAGGTAGTCCCCTTTTAAGATAGTGTAACTGCATCACAAAATATCCATTTTCATCAACCAACCCCATAATCTTCCCATGCTTTTACTGGCAATCAATGGAAGATTACATATTGCTAAAAATATTAAAAAAGGGACTGGACATTCTCCAAGAGAAGAGCAGGGGCTGTGCTGACTTTCAGTAAGATCTGTTGGAGATCTCAGAGAGGAAGGACTGCTGTTCCACAGGGCTCAAGCTGCGCTTCGATAGACTATGCATCTGTGTAAGATGAACTGTTAATAACAAGCCATTTTCCTTTTTGGAAGAAAAGGTGGCATTCATGTGCTAGCCAGCATGGTAGGCAATGCTGAGAAGTACCAGCACAGTGAGATGAAACTGCAGCAGGGCTGTTGTGGGGTCTGTTAGTGGACACTATTTCCAGGTGTCAGACTGTGACCATCAGGGGGTTCAGAGGTCTTGACATATGGGCGGGTGCCGACATACAGTGGTCAAAGCTAAGGAAGGCAGATAGAGCCAGCAAAGGAGACACCAGACAGTGAGTGAAGCAGGAGAGCAGAGAGGCAACCCAGTTGATCACAGGAGACCGCAGATGGTGGTAATACAGATTACCTGCCGAGTGAGGAAGACTCTGCCTATTTAGAACCATGAGTAAGATCTAACTTTGCCATGCTTCAAGGGAAGTGAACTGTTTAATTTGGGATATTATTCTTTGTATTTGGCCATCGGTCCAGGACAGATACCTCAGGTTCAAGGTAAACTGTCATTTTAGCAACTGCACGGTCTTTGAACTGGGGATTCTAGTACTGTGCATTGTGGTATGGGGGCAGGCAGAGCGAGAGGGCTGCACTGGGAGGAGCTTTATTAGTGACACCCTAGAAAAATAATTTGGCCATGGCTGCTCAGGGCGTGTAGTGGTGGCTCTGGTAAACATATGATCTAGGCTGAGCCAGCATAGGGTACTGGAAGATCGGTTACCCCCCCCCCCTGCCAGTGACATTTCACCAGTGAGGTCCCCCACAGCGACTACAGCGCCATGCCGCTGTGGGAAACCCACTGGAACCCAGCACTGTCCGTTGGGGGTCCTGCACCCCCCCCCCAATCAGCTCTGACTCGGAGTTGATAATCTTTAAATGGGGGGTGTGGGGGGCGTGGGGGGCTTCAACAAGAACGGACAGTGCGAACCAGCAGCCGACTGCAGAATGCGGTCAACCTGCCGGTGTCGCTGATGGGGTGTTCGACAAAAATTTTGTCGCGCTCCTGTGGTGGATCCCTGGAAGATCAGCCATAATCATCTACCTGAATTGCACTAACCCCTTTCTCACCTTTTAGGGTTGCATCCTTAAAATAAAGTTTATGTTTTATTGAAAGCTGTTTCTCATTATTTCCTACACGAGTTAACAGTGCACACTAATTGGGGGAACTGTCAGCTACTGCTTGAGTTCTATGGGAGAAGTGAGCACAGTGAGGAGGTGGGCAGGTACAGCATCCCATGGGTTATACCTACCAGTCATTAGGCACACTTAAATCTTTCTTTGCATGGAGGTTATTTTTACCATCTGGATGTGAACCTCCCTCACTAATGAAGAGAAATCTAGGAGCCACCAAAACATTTATGAGGATCCGGTGGCAGTGTATGATAGTGGCACCCCCTACCTCTAAGCCAAGTGGAAGGACACCCACCCTATGGGGGCCTTGCAAAGGGATCCAAGATGCGGGGTCCCAAACCATAAATCAAAACTGGTTATAGTTTACACGGATGGTGAGGCAATGAATATACTTTCTCTTCAGCTCCATTACTCATTTTCATATGGAGTCTTAGTTTCCCTGCTTCACTCCCAAGTGTCTGCATGGCATGCCCAAGGAGTCCTACTCCTCTGGAGAATGGTGGGACTACCACTCCCCGCAGCAGGCAGGGGCTCTGATGGAACAGCTCTCTCTCCCTAATCTCTGGGATGATTTCATCTTGCTCTCGCCTGGGCTCCGTTTCCCAAGCCATGACTGGTCTCTCCAGTAACAGCTCTTCAGTCCAAGTCCCAACAGGGACCTCACAGTGAATGGTCTCTGCCACTATGCCAGTCTCTGTTACATGGGCACCTCACACTAAAACCAAAAAAAGAAAGAGCTTCTGCAAAGCTGACAGACTACCCAGACGAACCTTCCAGTCACTGCAGGCCCTTTTTGTGCTTTGTTCACAGTACTTTATTTATTTAGAGCTTGCTTACCAGCTGAATGCACTACAAAAAAGAACTGCATATGTTCAGACACAGTATGGGAGGTTGTAAGGTAGTAAAACAGTCAATTTTACTCAAGGACAATAAAAATAATGCAATGAAAATCAACTGATGCAGACAACACAGCATAAACCAGTAGATCCAAAACAAGTTCCCGGAAACCCAAGTATAAGACAAGTCCTAAAAGCAATATCATTTTAAGAGCACAAGTAACATAGAATCATATGATTATGGTACATTGTTCTGCAGACTACACGTTAATGTAGATAGAGTGGGCATCAATAACTAGATAATGAGCCCAGTAACCCCCAAATTGGGGGGAAGGGGCTACACAAGCTCGTGTTTTTCCAAGTGTACTTAGCCTACCACAAAATTTGGACTCCTAACAAACTGAGGTGATAGACTAACTGGCTACCAGCACAAAAATGACACTGTCCCATATACTTGTTTTAGGGTTTTGGTTTTACCCATTATAGCTCAACTGAGATTAAACATCATACTTTGTGTTTCTGTGGCCAAATGTCCTGTCCCTCAATATTTCTCCAGATGCCAGCTGCTGCCTCCCATTGGACAACCTCCATCTCATGGCACAGCCTACTGCTAAAGCCTATCCAAGTCCTCCCCATAACTCACAAACAAAAGACTTCTGCCAAGTGACACTCTCCTGCCCACCCTCTCTGAAAAGCAAACACATCACGTCTGCAACACACCTACCCTTCCCCATCCCAGACTGTGAGAGTCCGAAACTCTCACTTTTCCATGGGGGCCTACCTCTGTGCAATTTCACAGCTGAAAGGATTCACGCAAGGGGAGTTCAGGTGACTTCCACAAGGTCAAAAAGTATACAGTGGCTCAGTAGCTCTGGTGAGATAACATGACCTCCTAGTTCACAGTTTGGTGCTCCTGCCACAACACTAACTTGGCTTCATTTAATGACAGCTAATATGGGAAAAAACCCAAAGGAGGCAAGCACCACTATTTACCAAATCTCAGGCAGCAGACAAAGCAAAGCCCAAAGTGAAAACCTGTTGCAGCTTTACATCTGTATTTTGCAAAGGATGATAGCTGGTCTACCATGAGATGACAACTAACAGGGGTTCCTTATGAATTACAAATGATTTTTGCTATAAAAAGGAATGCAATGCTCAGCAATACACTAGTTAGAATGACCACCTCACAGCTAGCATGTGTACTTATCTACAGATAAATGCTGAGACTGAGAACTACGGATTACTAACTTTGGAGAAGCCCAGGAATTGTTTTAGTATTAGGCCCAGAAATCCTCCATTTCACAGTACTTACAGGGAACAGTCAGTACAAAGGACACCACAATCCAGTGTGAAGCTGATCCCAAAGTGCACTTTGGGGACAGAACATTTTTGGTTTATTTGCTATTTACTGTAGTATTTACAGTATATCAGACTACTTTCGCTTTGTTGTAGGCTGTCATCTTGTACTACAAATCCCAGAATTCTCACCAGCTCACATCAGAGCAGTAGGCTGCAGCTGGAGATTCAGATTCAATAGCCTGCAGTGCATGTTACAGCTTCTATAATCTCTGTTCAGATGTCTGCAGGGGCTGCTTTTCTCCATGAGCTAAGTACAGTCCTCGGTGACTTTACATAGCCCATGGAGGATAGCTGGACCACCAAACAAAAAAAAATCACAGCTTACATAAACTTCAACATTCACTGCAGGCTACTGAATCTTCTCACTACCACCTACTGTTCTGATGTTATCTGCAGGAGATTCTGGGATTTGTAGTAACAGAAGATGTCAGCCTACAAGTAAGGAAAATTAGTCAAATACAATCTATTATACTACAGTAAACAGTAAGTAAACTAAAATGTTTTTATACATAAAGTGCACATTGTAACCAGCCCCACACTTGAATGTGGGGGTCCTTGGAGGAGACTGTTCTCTTTAAAGAACTCTTGCAAGAATGAAAAATGTGATGAACTGAGTGAATCCCATTAGTTGCGAGCACTCTGGGGTCTGTGTTAAAGGGACTGTGTCAACGTTTTCTGTGTCATATTATTTCTAGTTAACCCCCTACATTTTATGATTGCTTACCTTCTCTAAAATTCAATGATGTTGATGGTTGTTTTACCTGCCTCCTGGCTTAGTTGAACTGAAATGCATGGTAATGTATAGCTATACCTAGCCTTGTTTTGCTTCAGATCCTTGAGCTACTCTTACTGCCTACTTCCTTGAACATTAGAAACACCCTCAAACAGTGCAGCCACTCATATTACAATAGTCTCCTCTACTCTCACTGCATAATGAGTGGCTAGACTGTGTTGGGAGTCTTCCTAAATCCAGGAAAAATGGAGTAGGAGTTGGTCAAAAAATGTACATAAACATGTTTTAGTGTGGTAACACTAGTATGGTGGGCAGTCGGTTTTTCACTTTATAAAAGAAAAAAGGAATCAGAATCAAACTACCAGCTGCATCAGCAGTCTGTACACAATGTTAATCATAAAATGTGTTTCTTAAATTAGGGACACTGAGGTCTAAGGGGGTTGACAGTGTCCCTATAAGGTGGGATTTTCATGGACAAGAGGTTTTCAGTAATTCAGCTGCAGACCCAAAAGATCCAGGGGTTAGACCCCCTTAAATCATCTCTATGTGTGCTAGCTACTGCCAGCTTAACCAAACTAGAGGGTTTTTCACCAAACGTTCTTCCAAGGGATCATACTCCCAGACCTCCCCCCAAATGCAAAGACCTCTCCCTCTTGTGACATTTTTACATCTTCCTCTGCTCACTAAAACATTGGGGTGGGACTTGTGAAGAGCACTGAACATCTTGTAAAGCTTAGCTAACTGGTTGCAGTTTGTGGGTTTTGAGATACTTTGGGCCACATTTCTGATGGCCCTGCCTACTTTAAAACAATTTGTGACTAAATCTTAGCTCACGGTAGGTGGCCAAGAAAATGGGCAGATGAGCTCTACTATCTGAAAGCACCCAACAGAGGCCAAACATCTGAATTCTGATGCAAAATGCAAACTGAAATGGGGATCATATTCTGGTAGCTTCACTTCATTTGGAGGCAGTATAGCGCAGTGGTTTAAGGCTCTGAGCTGCAAATCTTGTGACATCCAGCAGACCAGACCTGGGTTTGAATCCCACAGCTTCCACTTGCATACTGTGTGACCCTGAGTAAGTCACTTAACTTCCCTGTGCTCCCAGGTTACACCTGTAAAAAAGGTTTCAGCATAGTGTGTCTCACCTGGTTAAATAACTAAATAATAAAAAAAAAAATTACAGGAATGATTTATTTGTAAATCTGCCGCACAGTGTACAGAAATGTAGAAGGAAGAACTTACAAAGAAAGGCAAACTAGAGCACATAAGGAACCTGTGATTACACACAAAAAAAGAATGTTAAAAATGGAGTGTTTTTCTCCTAGGGAGCCCAGGTCTTTTGAGATTGAATATGAAGGTAGCTTAAGGGTACTGTTCCAAACCCAACTTTTAAATTAAAAAGTTTTTTTTTTTTTACTTTTTGTTTATTAAATAAAATGTTTGTATTTTTTATTTAGGGTTTTTCCAGACAGCTACCTTTTTCAGCCTCATCCTTTCGGGAATGGGGACTGTACTTAGCCCCTGGAGAAAAGCAGTCCCACAAAACATCTGATCGGAGATTATATAAACTCTAACATGTGCTGCAGGCTATTGAGTCTCCCACTGCTGCCTGCTGCTCTGATGTCAGCTGCAGGGGCTGCTGGGATTTGTAGTAAAAGAAGATGCCAGCTTACAACTAAGCAAAAGGAGTCTGATATCATCTACTATTCTATAGTAAACAATAAGTAAACCAAAGTGTTTTTGCCCACAAAGTGCACAGTGGGTACAACCCCACACTAGAGTGTGGGTCCTTTCTGCTTAGTGTTCTCCTTTTACTGGTCCTTTTATTTATTTTTTTTCCTTTTCAAAGACAGGCAGTCCTACAGACCCATATTATTTGGAAATTCTTTTTCAAACTGGCCGCACCTGTTATATGACAAGCCAACTGCCAAAATTAGTCCTCATTAGCATAGTGGTGAGTATCCCCGCCTGTCATGCAGGAGACCAGGGTTCAATTCCCTGACGGGGAGTTGTAGTTTTAGGAGGCAGTATAGCACAGTGGTTTAAGCCACTCAGCTGCAAACCTGGGAACCTGGGTTTGAATCCCACAGCCCCCACTTGCATACTGCGTGACCCTGAGCAAGTCACTTAACTTCCTTGTGCTCCCAGGTTGCACCTGTAAACAAGCTTTCAACTTAGTGCATCTCTCCTGGTAAAAAAAAAATAAAAAAATACAAAATTAGTGTGGATGGTACATTATCGGACTCATTTCACACTAGAAGGTGAACAAGACAGGGGTGCCCTTTGTCACCCCGCTCTCTGCACTCAGTGTAGAACCCTTGGCAGATACCCTTCAGCAGCACCCAAACATTACAGGCATCA
Organism: Neoceratodus forsteri; assembly: GCA_016271365.2. Lineage (NCBI taxonomy): Eukaryota > Metazoa > Chordata > Ceratodontiformes > Ceratodontidae > Neoceratodus > Neoceratodus forsteri. Next base: position 1,559,622,651 of record CM057455.1, read on the forward strand.
CAGTAGCAAGACAGGATCACCAAGTGTCACTTTATGCCAACGACACATTAGTATATGTGAGGGATCAATGAACTGCCATGCCTCTTTTCATGGAGTTATTGCAGCAGTATGGGAACATCTATGGGACACTGCCAGCCCTTTACTTACTTTTTTTGCTGGTACTCCTACAAGTGCCTTCACTGCCTGCTGTAGTCTGTCTCGTGCTGTAACAGAGACAGCAACAATGTAGTCCTCATAAAATATTTACTTTTCTGCATTTTACTAAAAAGCAAAACCCTGCTGGTCTGCTCCTATTGTTCATACACGATGCCAAAGCATGGTCACATTTGTAAGTAAGTAAGTAACATTTTATTTATATCAAGCGCCCTTCCCAAGCTCAGGGCGCTTTTACAGTAAAACAATTAAAATCACATTTCAAAACAATAAATCAGACAACCATACAGTACACTTACTCATTATGTACCGGCAAATGCTAAGGCAAAAAGGAAAGTTTTTAATTGTTTTTTAAAACTTTCAACAGTTAGGCATTCTCGTATCTGTAAATGGTGCTTAAGCACCAGAAGGCTTGTGCGCAGACTAATCTACCCAAGTTTGTCTAAATACAGTTTCTAGTAGTAGATAGAAAGCTGAACTCGAGAAAGCTTTCTTTTTTGAAACAGGCACTCAAACGTAGTTAAATCAGTCTGAAAGTCGAGGCGTGATACTGGGCATGAGCGTAAACGTTATATGCATACATGTGCATCTTCACAAGGCCAGTATCACGGCTTGTCTTTCAGACTGTGATTTAATAAGTTAGTTCAGCTTTCTTTCTACTACCATAAACTGTAGTTAGCTGAAATGGGGTAGAATACTCTGTGCATGAGCCTTCCAGCACTTCAGTGACATTTACAAACGTGATCGCACTTCGGCATCGGGCGCGGACAATAGGTGCGGATCATCAGGGTTTCACTTTCTTAGTAAAATTTGGAAAAGTGAATATTTCTATAGGGACTACATTGCTGCTACCTCTGTTACAGCAAAAGACAAGACTGCTGCAGGCAGTGAATGAGCGTTTACAAGTACCGGCACAAAAAGTAAGCAATGGGCTGACAGTGTCCCTTACGTCAACACAGCAAAATCTGAAACTTTGTTAGCCAGAGGCCAGCTCACACCCCAGGTTAGGGCTGCCATTCCATTTAAATGGGTCACATCAGAGGTAAGATACCCAAGAGTACAAATACCCAGTTCATCTACCGACTCTACACCAAGTGAGTTACACTGAACTGACACAAGCAGCTTTTGCAGATTCTGAACCATTGGTCAGACATCCGTTATCTTTCACTAACAGAAATAAATCAGTGAAAATGTACATTATGCAGAGATTCTTATTCACCACAGTACCTACTAAGTTAGCTGAGAAAGACTGGAAAGAGTTGCATCAAGCCCTCAGCAGATTTATCGGCAATGGAAAGAGACCTAGAATAAAACGGGAAGTCATTACTAGGTGTAAAGAGGGAGGAGGTCTGGGAGTACCAGACAAAGTACTACTTCCGCACAGCCCAGATGTTGCCATTAATCAACATCATGGAGGACAAGATGAGACAGGGTGGGCACCGATGGAAGTAGTACAACTCCTAATGGACACATTCCATGGATGACCACATCTATATGCCCTCAACATATAACCTAGCAAAGAACTGGGCATTTATACTAGCCCAGCAACTTTAGATGCCACATACAAGCAATGGAGCAGGAAAGGCTTAAAGCCAATTTCCCACTTTTGGACTGGACCCTTCTTTAAAGATTTTCATTCCCCACAGAGAGAGTTTTGATTGATTAATGCTGATCTGTTTCGATTTTTGCAGCTACAAAGTTTTCTAGGCACAGAGGAGATGTGTACGGTGATCACTTCACCAGGTCAAGCTATATCTAATTATATCTTAGCAGCAGGACAAAAAGGAGCCTGATACCAAATACTCCACCTATATACAGTGTACTAATGCAAGATAAAGGTCTTATAGCCATTACTAATATTCAAACAACATGGGAGCAGGAGGGGAACTTTGTCCTCCTTCCCAAACAATGGGGTCCCATTTGGGCAGGAAAAACAGGTTACTCATCTGTAACAGTAGTTCTAGGAATGGTATACGATATTCATCCACACTTCTTCGCAGAGTCCTTTCCCTTTAAGATGTGCCGGAAAGTCTTCAAGCTGGCTCCTCCCACCCACCCAGGTGGCAACTTCCTCGGCTCTGCCCCATGATGCCAAATCTTGCCCGCTGGAAGCAGAGTGTGTGTGCCGAAGTTAGGGAGGTAAAGTGGGTCTGTGTGGATGAAAATCCTATACCACTCCTAGAACTACTGTTACAGGTGAGTAACCTGTTTTTCTAGGGACATGGATATGATGCAGACTCCTAGCAGTTCTCTGAGAGGAGTGAGGCATGGCGCACACCCCCTACTTAGGGAACAGAGATCGGAGAACTGAGGCCCCAAAACCAGCATCCCGGTGTGACACGAGGTCAATGTGGTAATGGGAAATGAAGGTGTGTGCTGACCTCCAGGTTGCAGCCCTGCAGACTTCCTGGATACGGACATCCCTGGAAGCAGCCACCAACGCAGCAGTATGGCGGGTGGAATGAACCCTTAGCCCTCTGGAAGGCTCCCTACCCACCAACCTATAGCAGAGATCAATGCAGGATACAATCCACCTGCCAATCATCTGCGTGACTGCAGGTCTGCCAGGTGTGGCTTCAGCGTAGGTGACAAACAGCCGGCAAACCTCTCCCCGAACTCCAGCAGTGTGCTCTTTGTAATAAGCGAGCACTTGCCTCAGGTCCAGAGCATGGAGCCTGTGCTCAGCCTCAGATCTGTGACTGGTGAAGTATACCAGGAGATTAATCACCTGGTTAATCGCTGGCAGCTTGATGGTTCTGCGTATTCCCAGAGCACAATGGCGCTGACCAGATAGTAAACTTGTGCATGGATGGGTTTTTGAATTTCCAAGCAATGTTAGATAAAGACTTATTCTTAAATTATGCATTGAGCTTAGCTATTTAAACTAAGTCAGGTATTTAAATGAGTGCTGAAACCCAGCTAAACATCTGTTTAAAAAGTGAAGCTGCGACTCTGAGCATGCGCGGTATGAGAGTCCGAATCAGATTCCCATATAGAATACAGCCCTATTGGCTTCCACTTCATATTTCAGATTCCACAATCTGAATGTGCTTGATTGTGATCCAGGACATTTGGCAACTAAATCCAAAGATCCTGAATGCTAACTTTCTAAATAATTGCCCTGAATTTGCCAGCTCTTTACCTCATGCTTTGTCTTTCCCCATTGCCTGCCCCCCACTGAGCTTGCTATTGTACTCTAGCTGTATATAATCCTCTGTCTTTCCCCTCTTGTTCCACAGACAGCCCATCTGCGGGCTTCCCAAGCTGCTGCTGTGGCCCTGGCACACTCTGAGCCAGCTGCAGCTAACAGACCACCCGACTGACCCCCGGACAGATTCAGGTATGCACCGGACCTCCGAAACTCATGGTTTTGAATGCCGCTGTTTTGACTGGATGCCCAGTGGAGAAGCCAGGCACTGATCGGCAGTTTCTGCTCTTCGGCTGAATTTCCAACTCCTGGCACTTCCCGATCTCGGGAAATCTCTTTCTGTGCTGTGTTCTGGACTGAATTTTTCGCACACCCCACCTCCCCCATGTCCTCACAGTATTAAATAGACCCTTGCTCTGCTCCTTTCTTCAGCCTAGCAGCTGATGGGTCACTCCACTGCTGCACATTCTTATGGCTATTGGCCTCCCTGTCTTCAATACCTGACTTGACCCACTCTCTTACCGTCCCTTTTTAAAGCAATCTCACCCACAGGGTTGCACATTTGCTCTCAAGTTTTTCTCCAACTAGAAGTACGTGACATTATTTGCTGCATCTTGTGTGGTGTTTCTTTTCAGAGCTCTGCTACTCGCCTCTATCCACAAATTTTTCCATGATAGCTATGGCTGGAAGAATACTGCCCCTGCTGACACTGAGCCTTGCTCTCTTTTTACTGGCTCTTCTCACTGCTAGACCTTGCTGTCCTGGCAGTGCTAAACTGACCTCCACACTACCTGACTTTACCTACTCAAACCTACTTGTGTCACAGATCAAGCAGCATGATGTGACTCCTCTATTACTCACTAGACATCTCTTATACTTGGCTGCTGACTTTACTTCTAAACGCCTCTGGCAGAACATGCTACTGGTACCACCTCTTTTCCCACAGAAATTATAGTATCTTGTGCGCCTAGCCTTGTTATTATCTGGGGACATCAAAACAAACCCTGGTACCCAGTTACCCACTGCCTCTATGAATATGGACTGGTTAAATATGAAAGGCCTTCGTATAGCTCACTTAAACATTAGAAGCCTTCTCTGTAACTTTACTGAACCTGAGGCATGGATATCCATCTATGAACCTGACATTCTCTGTCTGACTGAAACTTGGCTAAAGCCCTCTACTCCGGACTCTTCCTGCTCTCTTCCTGACTATTCCCTATTTCGAGGAGACAGACTATCTGGAAAAAGGGGAGGTGGAGTTGCGCTCTTTCCAAAACCACCTGAATATGTCCTTAATGCAACGTTTGGTTGCCTCTAACTGCAAGTTTTTACATGCCCTGCTTCTACTGGGAACCAAAAAGATTCACTTAATATGTGCCTACAGTCCTCCTAAAGCAGGTCAGCTAGGATGCTCTGAACTATTTGAGTACTCTACTTCTGCAGCTGGCCAAAATTAACTTATTATTCTTGGCAACCTCAACCTAAATTGGCTGAGGAAAAATAAAAGCGCACTGGTAGCTCTAGTACATGGATATAACATGCACCAGCTAATTGAAGATCCCACCAGGCTGACCCAGTCACCTGCTGCTCGAACACTTATAGACTGGATACTCACAAATCGACCTGATAGAATTACCACCTCAAGTGTGCTTCCTGATTCTATAAGTGACCATTCCCCTGTGTTTTGCATATGGGGAACATCGGTGATTCCAGCCCCCTCGCCACGCTACATCACCTTCCGGGACTTTTCCACACTTGATCAAGCAAGCTTTCCACATGATATCTGTTCTGTAAACTGGATCCCTATTATCCAGTCCCAAGACACTGAATCTGCTCTCAATCTCTTTCTTTCTATATTCTTATCCCTCCAGGACATATATACACCTAAACGGAATCGACGTGTTAGGGCCAAACAAACTAGGTGGCTGCACAAGGAGCTTCTCACCTCCCTCTGGGCACGTGACAAAAGTGGGAACCATTACAAACCCTTGGGTCAGCAAAGTGAATATGACACTTAGAGAGAGCAGTACAATATGTGCAAAAAACAAATTAGGCTTGCCAAAAGCTCATACTGCAAAGGTCTATTGCTGGAAGCTGCTGGGGACCAGAAGAAATTCTGGACACATGTAAAATCCTTCCTGGGCTCAAACCAGTCTCAACACATGAATGATATGGTCCTCAATGGTATGCACTGTAATTGACCCCACCACCATTGCAAATTTTTCAACAAATACTTTACTGATCTCACCAAATACACTTTCTTTCACAACAAATCGCATCCTGATGTCCGTTACTCACACAAATGGGCCCATACATCTGCCCTTCTATTTTAAGGTTATTCCAAATAATAGTTCTAAAACTACTAAACTCAATCTCTGATAGTACTAGTGTAGACTCTGACTACCCAGAGCCTAAACTCCTGAAGCTGGCTGCTTCTTTTATTGCAGCCCCATTGGCTAAAATCTTTACACTGTCTCTCTGCCATGGTCATGTTCTGGACATATGGAAATTGGCAAAAGTCACCCCAGTCTTTAAGAAAGGTGACAAGAAGGACATAGCTAATTATAGGTCCATAGCCATTCTGGCAGTATTAAACAAATTACTCGAGAAATTAGTGGCTATACAGGTCACCAAGTTCCTCTCTAAATATACCCTCCTATCACCTGCTCAACACGGTTTCCGCAAGAGGCATAACACCTCTACCACTCTGATACAATTTACAAATGATGTCCTTACTGCTATGGATAACGGTCTCATGATTGGTGCAGTGCTCGTTAACCTCTCAAAGGCATTTGATCTTGTAGATCACCCTCTTCTGCTTGACTGCCTTAGCTTTACTGGTTTCTCGGAGCAAGCCACAAACTGGTTCCAGAGCTACTTAAGCAATATAAGACAACAGGTAAAATTTAACTCTGCACCTATCAATGTTGGTGTTCCTCAAGGCTCCATCTTGGGGCCTCTTTTCTTCTCCATTTTTATAATTGACATATCTTCTAACACCCCTTGGTGCTCAACAATCTTGTAGGCAGATGATCTGGTGCTCTACATCTCCTCTGCAAACATAGAAAAAATAAATAGTCGACTAACATCTGCATTTCTCATAATGCAAGAATGGATCCACAACAAAAGGCTCAAGTCCTAAACATAAGTAAAACTCAGGGCATGATCTTGGGTTCTGCAACCAAACTTAGAACAAACTGCAACCTTTTCAACGTCTCCTGTGCAAATGGCTCCCCCCTTACAAAAGTAACCTAATTCAAGTATTTAGGTGTCCTGCTTAATGAAACTCTCAGCTTTGAGCAACACATCACCGACACCTGCAAGTCCGTAAACTACAAACTCGGAATAGCTTACAGGACTATTCAGATGCTTACCCCCTCAGCTAGACTGGCTATTTCTAGGGGTATCCTACTTCCATCCCTTGCATATGGTGCTGTCACCTACATAAATGCTTCGAAAACCACCCTAAGTAAGTGGGATACAACGTACAATAGTATCTGTCGTTATGTCTCGGCTTCCCCATGTATGAAGCACCACTACTTGCTATATGCAGACCTTAGATGGCCCTTTCCATCTGCCCTTGTTACTTTGCTGGACATCATCATCAGAACTAATCTACCTACCTCTCTTGCAGGCATGCTGGTACCTCTGTCCCCCACCTATGGCCTCCGCTCTACTGGACTCTCTCTACTATACACCCCTAGGTGCAGAACCCTAAAAGGAACCTCAGCTTTCTCCTGCCTAGCCCCACAATATTGGAATTCCCTACCTCTTGATGTTTACTCTGCACCTAGTCATATTGCTTTTAAAAAGATGCATCACACTCTCCTTGTCAAACATGCTCTATGTTCCTGTTTTAAACCCCCATAGGGTGCTTGACATCCCCTTCCTCAGTTCTCAAAATATTTTTGGCTCTGACCCCTTGTTACTGTTATATGTAGCACTTATTATGGATTATGTGTTAAAACACTCTACTGCACTATGATTGTATGCTTATTATGTTTTGTACTATTATGTATTTTCCTGCCATTGTCTCTATCATATTAGCAATACTGTTTACGTCACAGAACATCATGTAGATTTTTCCTTGTATGGTTGATTACCTCTGAACTATACCCGTTATTTGTTTTGTCTGCCAATTTTGTATTGTAACCTCCCGGGTCGTGTCTGAAAATAGTCATATTTTGTGGCTACGACACCCTACTCGGTAAACAAAAACTAAAGAAATTTGGATTCTAAAGTATCCAAATATGAAGCTCAGAATTCAGTTATTCCCTACTTTAGGCATCTTGGTACTGTGTAGGGCATTTTCTTAAAAAAAAAAAAAAAAAAATTCTATCACGGGAAAACTTTTAACATAATTTTCAGGCAAAATAGAGCTTGTATTTCTCTATTTTTCTGTATTGATGTCCTCTATTATTGAGGAAACTGGCATGAGAATAGGATCATTAGGTCTCAGACTTCCTCTCACTCTCCGATAATGGCCCCCACCAATGTCATAATCCTCGGTTTGTGACATTCATTTGCTTGTGATGTCACATGCACAGAATCAAGACTTCAGCTAAGGTGAAGTGAAGTCTAGGGTGGCGTTTCTCAATTGTGGCCACCTGCACAATTTTTGGCAGCCACAAAGCTCTTTAGAGCTCCAATTATGAAAGTAATAGAACAGACACTTTCTTACCTTTTAAATAAACACAGGAAATAAATTTCAAGCAAGAATACATCAGGGACTTGATTTATTGTATACTGTGTTAAAAGCAATGTGTTATATCGAGGGTAGGGGTATTGGGGAGTTGCTATAAAAAAAATAAGAGTGAGGCCCCCAGTAAGTTCTAGGAGGCCACAGGATTTGAGGCTTGAGAACCAATGGGCCGTGACTAAGATAATGTTTCATGCAAATGGACTTGGTAATAAAGAATAAGGGGACACAAACACAGCAAATGAATGAAATGTAATGCAATTTGTGTCTGAATACTGTATTTTTAAAAGTTTTTCTACATAAATACCCCCAAGTGCTGGATGGACACTCGAGTTCTAGAGAGGAGGTTGCTAAATGTATCTCTCATTACAATGAATGAGAGTGGAGGGCGGAGAGACAGTTCCTCAGGGGCTGTAATAAACATGGCAGCACAACACTGTAAATATCACTTAAACAGTATCCAGTTACTGGACACAACATCCTTCTACTGCCTCGCCCACAGCATCCATCAGCTGTTCCATCTGAGCAACCTTATTCACCATACACCACCATCCCCTTGGGCTAGAAATGTTACCAATGTATACAGTTCATCTTCTAGAAAGACTTCCATCGAAGCACTTTTTGATAAACTGTCACAAATCTATTCGTAAAGTCTTCCATAAGTCTGCTTCTGTCTCTACAGCAACCTGCAAGAGAGGATCACAGCAGTGAAGTGAAAGACAACTGCAAATGGAAGGAAGAAGACTTCTTTTTAATTTCATCACAACAGTAGCAGGCTGAGCTGCAGTCTGTTTACAGCTGTATCCTAGGGGCAAGGTGGTGACGGACTGTTGTCCCAATAATACAAAATGAAGAGATTGTGCGTTGGCTGAGGATGCCACATTGTACTAGCTCCCCAACCTTTCTGATTCACAGTTTTATTAGACATCAAAAGCCTTTCCCATCTGGCCGTCTCCTGGATTATTGGTACTGTAAGAAACTGAATTACCAAATGGAGAGCCCACATCAATATATTGAACAGCTCATCATTGTCAAAATATGTATCTGGACATGGGAGAAATTAAGAACAACAAGCACCATCTCCTGTCCTGGAGCAATACGTCAAAGAATTACTAAAATTGCAAACAGAAATCAAAATCAGCAAAAGAAAGCAAAACCATACAGATAAGCATGTATCTCCTAACAGGGCATGACAGAGGTCCTTAGGCGCATATGCTTGACACTAACGAGAGAGCGAGAAAGAGAGAGAGAGATGACGGCTTTTTGTTAGAACAGCCAGATCAGCTTCGTACACCTGCTACAGATTAAGAAGTCTAAATCTCAGACTTCTTTTTCTATTTCAAGTCTTTTTAACTAAAAAAGAGAGACATGGAGATGTCAGAGTTAGTATTACAGGTGTACAGTTACAGAGCAGTGGTACTATGTTTTTTCTCATTCCATCTGATAAGTCTGGATGCATGTCAAACATCAACATCGTAGGGAAGGAATGAGTCAGACAACACTGACCCAAAATACATTCCGTGCTCACAATACTATGTTACTTTGTTTTCTCATTGACAAGTTAAGATCTGTCATACAGCAGTTCAAATCTGCACGCAACAAACATGCTCCCATTAACAAACGGAGGGTCAAAGGACATGGCAAACTGGCTAATAGAAGACTTACTGCAGGATAATTAACCCTTGGATAGTGTTTAAAGGAGCAACTCAGCACTTCAGTATGTACTTCCATAAACAGAATGTGCAATTACAAATTCACCAGGTAAAACTTTTATTTTCAGTTTTGCTTTCAAGGGTTGCTTTTTTTCCTCTTTATGCTCCCCCCTTCCAATCCCCAGCACCTGTCTCCCTCAGAAGCAATCGAGGCACACCCAACACCCTGCACTCCTACTTGTGGTCACCAGCCTCCACAGAGCTATGGCTTAAAGGGGCACTGTCAGTTTTTCCCCTCTGATAGAATAAATTTTAAAGTACTGGATCTCTAGGCACATACCTGGGAAAACGATGATGCAGAATGCCCCTGGATAGATGAAAATGAAATCCCTGTACCCGTTTTTTATAAATTAATACTTTTTACATTACACGGGCTGCATTCAAATGCTCTGCACCGGAAGCAGATTCAAAGCTGAGAAACGGCGTTTACCATGGCTGTCCCCGAGGAGCACATTTTAATATCATTATTCCAATAACCACATAATACAGTACATCTAATTATTTTAAGGTGCTCCTGGTATTTCTAATGCAAAAACGAGCACTCATTCAGCCGCAAAAGAGAGATGAAATCTGGTGCGAAATTCCTTTCGCATGCACAATGGCGGCACATTATTGCGCATGCGCGAGATCTTTCATCCTGGCGCTATTGCGCATGCCCGGGATTTCTGCACCAGATTTTTATCTCTCTTTTGCTGCTGAACGAGTGCTCATTTTTGCGTTAGAAATACCAGGAGCACCTTAAAATACTTAGATGTACTGCATTATGTGGTTATTGGAATAATGATATTAAAATGTGCTCCTCGGGGACAGCGCTCATGGTAAATGCGTGTTCTCGGCGCGCTCTCGCCTTGAATCTGCTTCTGGTGCAGAGCATTTAAATGCGGCCCGTGTGTAATGTAAAAAGTATTAATTTATAAAAAACAGGTACAGGGATTTCATTTTCATCTATCCAGGGGCATTCTGCATCATCGTTTTCCCAGGTATGTGCCTAGAGATCCAGTACTTTAAAATTTATTCTATCAGAGGGGAAAAACTGACAGTGCCCCTTTAACCCTGTAGCAGGAAAAGAGAGTTCCCCCTCCCCCAAGCCTTCTGCATCATCAGGAAGTGCCTCTGGCAGTGTGGGGCAGGACATAACAGGGTCCATCAACACAGGTGTAGGGGCGGTCATAGTGAACAATTATGGCCAGTTGCGCAAGCAAACACTAAAGTTATATGGTAACAGGCTTGCGGCTTAAGTGACAGAAACAAGCAAGCAATAACAGTGCATAGGACCCAGGGGTGTGGGTGGCGGAGCAGCCCCACAGAAGAAACTGTGGTAATAATCACATAAATAACAAAAATAATTACAAACAATAATAACGCAGCAACGTAGAACTTGAAAACAATAAATAATAACGCATAGGAACCAGGGGGTGTGGGGGGGAGCGTCCCCACAGAAGAAACAGTGGTAATAATGACAAATATAAAGTACCAGTAGAATTTGGATACAATAAATAATAGTGTGGCAATGTAGTACATAGAACCCAGGGGGGTGTGGGGGGCGGAGCGCCCCCACAGAAGAACAAAACAGTGATAATAGTACCAATTTAAAGTAAAGGTAGCAAATGAGCTGATGTCTGATTTAGTCTGATTTCTGTATTTTTGCGACTTCCATTCAACTTAGATAAAATATTTGACTGCATTACATTACGTATGGTATCTGCTTCGTTTATTTATGGTGTGGTTTGCTTCGCTGCCAGTGTGTATTGCGTCACGCAGCTCTAGGAGACACATTACTGAGCAGTCTCTGAAAGCAGAGCAGCGAAGCGATCTGGCTGTAATTCTTCACCATCACCGCAGGGGCCACCCTCCTCGTTTCTCCCAGTTCAGCAGGACATCAGCATGCTAGGGGCACAGTACAGAGGAGCACACGACAGCGCACCAGCTGCAGAACCAGCAGACATCTTCCCTCCCACTCTGCCTCACACTGTGCGTTACAACCTGTGGTCACCCAGGTGGCAGTACTGCAGTGAAGGCCGTGACCCTCCCACTCTGGAGGAGGGCATCCTATGGGATGTTCCATACTTCTCCCCCAGACAGCCCTTGGACAACTTGAGAGCATTCCTGAATGCTGCCTAAGTAGTGGGTATCAGGAACAACTGACTGAGCTGGCCCATCTCCAAAGCAGTAGCATTATCACTCATAACGTCGGTGACCTGGGTTCAGAAGCAAGTCCAGGTTGTTGGGGTGGAGGAGGAGGACAAAGCATCCCAGAGGATTCTCTTCTCTTCTAGGAAGGAAAGGTCACTGCCACCACTGCAATAGTGACATCTCGTTAACCATAAGTAGCAGCACAGCAGACGTAGGCAGGTTAGGGTGTGGACACCAGTAAACTTGCACACCACATGCCTTTGTTTATGCAGGAGTACACTCGAGCCCTTAAATGCCGGTGACCACTGGGAAGCAAACAGGAAAAAGGACCAGCCCTGGCACCCAAGGCAATAGGACCTTTGGTATATCTGGGCCCTTGTGTGCCCCACCAAAGGGGCAAATCTCAGCTCAGAGGAGGGGCAGGGGGTAGCACTGTAGATGCAAGGACAGTCAGCCTATGCCGCTGGGCCTCCCTGAGAGAGCGGAAGCCAAGGGGGGGAAAAAAAAATGTAAATAGCATTTGACTGTCCCTTACTAACCGCACGCTATTGTTGTTTATGACATCACAATGATTACCATTACAACAGACTGTGATGACACAAACAGCAATTATGAGATCAGTTGAGAGACTGCCAGACTTTTTTAAAGGCATAATAAAACAGCATTGCACCATCTGAAATATTTAGTAGACCAGTAACAGAAGAAAGTAAATAAAGTAGAAAACACTAAAGTTAACATAATAGCTGTGCATATCATAGTGGTGAACCTTTATTTTAGTAGCTGCATGCACTTTAAAAGGCACATGACAAACTTAAGCTATTATTAGCTTGGAAATAAATGTAAAAGGACACAGAGATTTCAAGATGGCCACCTGTGCAGACACATGTTAACCTACTCTCCTCTAGTCTGAAACCTTAAATCTAAAATATTGGCAATCAGCTATTATTTCTTTTGAAAACCATTGAGCTATGAATACCTGCTGTTTTTAAGACTCTTGTCAGTCCCAGTTAGTATTGTGGAGCAATTAGGAAAGCCTGAAAATTTGCTGCCCAACTCCCCTTCTGAAAAGCAGACTTTGCTCACATGCCCCGACGTGGACGATGAAGGCTCTGTACCAGGAAGTGAATCAGTGACCAAGCTTTCAAATAATGAACATCAGTGTTTCCCGCAAAAAAAAAAACAAGCAAAAAAAATGTTGAATTTTCTCCTATGGAGACTGAAAACCTTAATAAAAAGGTGTATTGAGGCACAACTGAAATGTCTGTGGCCTTAAACCACGCCATGGCACCGCAGGTGAGTGGAAAAGGATTGATGCCTCTGGGAGTGCTTAGAGTCCCACAAGAAGACAAACAGAGACCGTAGAGACATCAACTTCTGGTGGGGAGCCGGTTAAGCAACCACAGTCATTAAAAATGAAAACCTTTGAGGACATCGGTAAATCCTTCCAACCCTTGGTGCATGCTATAATGACCTTCAAATGGAAACTCAGAGTACCCAGAAAATGAAGCAAATTATATGTAAAGTTATAAATCTGGAAAAGTCCGTTGAAGTCACAGAAAAAGATATACAGCAGTTTCAGACTAAACTGGAATCACAGAAAGCTTTCATTGTTTCATTACTTTAAAGTAATGCAAAGAGGCTAAATCTTTGCTTTGTGGCAGTACCTTATTAAAAAGTAGATGGCAAAACATCTGCATGGGACATTTTAAAGAATTCACATCCAAATGCTTCAACTGAACACCTTGAATGGTTAAAGCCGTCCCCATCCCACTAAGGGCCGACCTGATTAAGGCAACCTCACAAAAAAACAGAGAAGTCTCCGACAGTGCAAGTGTTTTTTGCTATAGAGGCTGCTAAAGAAATAAACATAAAATATGCAAGGATGAAAGGCATTGTCAAATTTGGTAATATGAAAGTTTACATGTATACAGATATTGTTCCAACCCCAAGCCAGATGTAAATATTTTTACAGTTTTGTGAAAAAGGGCTTGATTTAGGGGGTACCTTTGCAGTGTTATATCCATGTAAAGCAAAGATCATTTTTACAAGGAGTACGAAGGATATTTTTTGGCACTGACCAACTTCAGGAGTTTTTGACTAATCAGAAAAAGGTGGGACTCGGAAGAGATTACTTTTGAAGAAACGGTGGGATCAGACACTGAAACATCAACAGCATCTGGTATTAATGTTCTGCTCCAAACGAAACAAAAGACTTGATCACCCCCCCCAACACAAATTGTAATCTGAATCCATGAATAAGGCCCTGTCTACACTGCACTGAAAATCTGTAATGTTTTGAAACCGTTACAGACTGAAAATGTTTCAGTGCATCCACACTACCACTGAAAACATTTTTAAAATGTTACAGCATTTTACTTGTGTAGTGTGGACAGGGCCAAACAGAATTTTGAAACCGTTACAGAAACTGTTGTTGAAACCGCCTCACAACAGGTTTCTGTAACGGTTATGAAAACACTTTCTGTAATGTTACCAGTGTAAATAAAAAATCATTACGGTAATGGTTTGGGCCCTCTGTAATGTTACAGAGGTGATTTTTAAGGGTAGTGTAGACAGGGCCTTAAGCATTATAGGCACCAAGCAACACTGCAGTGATCCAAATTCTGCAAACACCGATACTGTCAAACAAGAACGCATCGGCATCGAAATAAGCTTTAAGCAGTCTAAGGACCTGCATTAAATTAACCTTCAACTTCAGATATATTTTCTTAAGATTTGATAAAATGGACTTTATTCAATTTTTTTTTTTTTTTTTAAAGTATCCTGAAATGTAATTTGATTCTGCTAATATGGTTAGATCTTTATTATATTATTCTATTTGAAATAGCTGATGTTGAAGGTCCACTGATTTGTTTTTTAAAATTTGATAGAATTGTAAGAGATGTAACAAACTGTATTGAAATCTGTGAAATATCTTATGTTTACGAAAAGTGGACTATTAGCAACATCTCATTCACTGGTTTTATATAAATATATGCATCAAAAGACAGAGACCAAGTAATCTAGAAGGTAATACTTGACGTTCTTGATCTAATGTTTTGGGATACATTCTATATGTTTATTTTTTAAATGAAAGGCTAACTCACCAAGCAGGCACAATAAATGAATAATGATAAATGAATAATGATTTTGCCTAGAAAGGTATTCTCCAATTGCATCTGTATACAGGGGAAGTAAACATGTTATTTCTCCCATTTTTGTAAGGGACAAAAATTATTTTTGTCTATAGTTAGGAATTACGGTAACTTTTTAATTTTTTTTTTCCATTCAGTTTGATCAATTTTCTTTTTTCTGTATTTCTACCACACAAAGCATGGAGAAATGTATTAACGTACAGTGCCCACAATATTTATTTAAGATGTAAATATCAAATACAAATTATATAAAAAAAAGGGAAATTAATGTAGAAGAGCTAACCACCAAGTCTGAATACTTTAAGGAAAATCAACTGTAAAACAATGGGGGATTCAAAGATAGCTGGGAATAATTTCACCAAAAATTGAAGGTAAAATGATGTTAATTAACTTAAAACATAATGGGAACAATACTGAGAATCATTATGATGCAGTAAATGTATTTCAAGATTGCTTTTGCAAATCTGGACAAGTACAAGAGAATTTAAAACATGAATAGCATTGGTAAACAACAGGATTACATTTAGAACAAAGAATTAGACCCAGGGAGTGGTGCTTCTAATTATTACAACCTAAATGTTATCTGAAAAAGATTACAGTTGAGAAATCGGTCAAGCCTCAATACCAACATAGCAGATAGTTTTTAGACCCCAAATTTCTGAAAATGGCTGCATGTAAAATCTAATTTCCACTGCAGAAATACGGTTCTTTCTTTGTGTACTCAACCAATGCCTGGTCTTTAGAAACAGCCAGGGTGACGCCAATCCATATACACTGATACCTTCTGCGATCCAGGAGTACTTCTGGACCCAAGATATGCTAACAATGCAGATATGCTGGTCAAAAGTTTGACTAGGCAAGTGTGGGCAGAGCAGAAGACTAAACTAAATGTAACCTACAAAGCAGGAGGCTAGCTGCAACATATAGGATAAAGTATGCGGTGGTGTGTGTAATGAGAAGTTTACACACACCGCCGAGGGGTTAGATGCTACATAAATCCCGAGAGCAAGGCGCAAGGGGTCTGTGAAAGCATCTAACCCCAAGGGTGTGTGTAAACTGCAAATTTACACACCACCCCATATTTTATGTTATATGATTGCTGGGTTTCCCTTTTTCACCTCAGCAATTACATAAAATAAAAAGAAGTTGCTATGCAGCCGCGATCCGGTTCGGTTATAGCACGTGGTCCAAGATTGCCTTTCAGTATTTATTTAAACTTTTTTTTTTTTATTATTATTTTGTGGGTAGTCGAAAGTTCAGTCCTTGTGGTACATTTTGTTTTCTTTTAAATTACTTACCACTGAGTCTGAGCAGCGGTTTTGTCTCTGTTCGCGGTTCGCAAGAAAGGAAGGGAAGGGGGAGAGCAGTCAGGAAGCAAGGAACTTAATGTGCAGAGTGAGGGAAACCGTGCAAGTGTTTATGGTAATAAACACTCCTTTATTATGGGAAAAAGAAAAAACCCAGTTACTATATATAGAATAATACACAAGAGTTGTGTGTATAATAAGAACTTTATACACACCTGAGGTGTGAGATGCTACATAAACCCCAAGAGTGAAGTTCAAGGAGTTTATAAAAGCATTCCACATGGAGAGTGTGTATACAATTCGAGTTTTACACACCACCCTATGTATTGTTTTATATAATTGCTGTGTGCTGTTTTTTCACCCTAAGGATTCCATTATGTGTGTAGAAAATCTATGGCCACTAGATGGTGCTGCTATGCACCTCATATTGCTACTATCTGTACAGGGAACAGATTTTCCATTTGCTCTTTCTGTGTTTTTTGTTTTATATATTTTGCTTTTGTTACTTTTTTAAATTAATATAATGGAGTCCCAGTAACAGGAGTGGTTGAGGCAGCCAAGGGTAGAGCCGCGCAGTTGGGTTGAGGTGCAGCTTTATGGAGTCACAAATGTACTATCATTGTCAGTGATTTTTTTTTTGTTTTATATTTATTTAGTTTTTGTTTATTTACCGGGTAGGTGCGCTAGCCATAGCAATGACTATTTGTAGCCACGACCCAGGACAATACAAAACAAACTTCTGGAACTAACAGTAACAGTACATTTTTAGAAGTAGTCAAAGTAATGGGTACATACAAGCAGGTAATAACATAGGTAATACAGTATCACAGGTAAATGTAAACCACACAGACAACTGCAATAAAAATTAGGGCTTATACTAACATGAGGAGGAAATAAATTACAGAAAAAATGCAGTGTCTCTTTAAGCAGACAGTAACTGGGTAGATTTGAGAAGAAGGAATGTAGAAGTAGTCTTTCCACAACCAGAGCAGGTCTGAGAGAAAGAAGACAGTAAGGGAAATAAGTAGTAGCAGGTTGCATTGGAGGAAAAAGATAGAGGGGAGTGTGAAGGGAATAGGATGATGAAGTGCAAAAACAGCAGGGGTATGGGAGCAACCCTGTTGAACTGAGAGAAAGTGCTGAGGCAGAAATGTGGTCAAACTAAGAGGGAGGCGAGGGGAGTCAGAATAGAGTCTTGCGTCTATGGAGGTTTGAAACAGAAGCAACTACAAGACGATATGAGATGGTGGTGCAGTGCTTTCTTAAAGGAGGTGTGGGAAGAGGCTTGATGAATGGCTAGAGGGATGCGAAAGCACTAGAGCCCTTGGTGGTAGCATACTTAGGGATATAGATAGGGGCATTGTCAGCAGAGCGAAGGTCATAGCAGGAGACCTGGCTTTGGAAGAGTTCCGCTAGGGGTTTAGGTATTTGAGTCCTAATTATATTGTCAATGATGGAGCCGAAGGAATAAAACCTTGACACCTGGGGAGGAAGCCAACCAAGATCAGAGTAGAGGAGGCAATGGTGTTTCAGCCAATGAGAGGAGGATGTATAGCGACGTATACTATTGTAGGTAACATCCCATTTGTGAAGACTTGATTTGCTTGCAGAAATAGAGGTAGCTGCCCCATAGTTAAGTGATGGTAGGAGTATCCCATGGGCTACAGCAAGCCTGGCAGATGGGGTGAGGGCATAGCTGGTTCTATAGGCAGCTCCAAGTTTTGAGTTTACAGATTTGCAGGTCCTCTGAATGTGGAGATCATGGTTTAGTAGTGGATCCAGTGTGACCCTCAGGTACTTAAAAGAGTTAACAACTTCTGCTGAGGTGCCACTAACTGTGGAGACTTTAAACTTGTGCTGGGAGTGTTTAAGTTTAAAACTGGAGCCGAAGAGCATAGCTTGGGTTTTTGCTTCGTTTAGGACTAGTTTGTTTCTAACCAGCCACTGCTGGAGTAGTTGGTAGTCGTGGGAGAGCTTCAAATTTATATCCTCAATATATCTGGTGCTAGTGTAGAGCACTATGTCATCCGCATACAACAAGGAGCTGGTTTTCATGAGGTTTGAGGTGATTCTTTTTATAAAGATAGAGAAAAGCAAAGGGCCAAGTATGGACCCCTGGGGTGCTCCAATGTTAGTCATGGCCTTGTCAGACAGGGTAGAGTTGTACTTCACAAATTGTGTTCCATCAGTCAGGTAGCTTTTGAACCAGTTCATAACGTTGGGTGAGAAACCTAGTGCTCAAAGAGTGGCAATGAGGATGAGGTGGTCAACAGGTCAAACGCCTTGGTTATATCAATGAAAATGGCCCCTGTGAGAGAAGTGGAGTCCATGGCCATCAAGGCATCAGACGTGAATTTGAGTAGAGCAGTGGTAGTACTATGACCCTTTCGGAAGCCATGCTGGGCTGGGTTTAATAGGTCCTTTTCCTGGAGGAATTCGATAGTCTGGTTAGCTACAAGCTTTTCAAGGATTTTACTGAGAACAGACAGGATAGCAATTGGCCTGTAATTTGAGGGGTCCTTTGGGTCACCTTTTTTAAAAGCTGGGATAATCCTTGACATTTTCCAGATATCTGGGACGTGACCCTGGCATAAGGAGAGGGTAAAGATTTTGGCTAAGGAAGCAACTATGAGCGGCGCAACTAGTTTAAGAAGTTTGGGTTCAAGATTGTCAGACCCATCAGCCATATGCTGAGAGATATTATTAAGCAATTTCAGTACATCAACTCTGGAGACGGATTTAAAGAGAAATTTAGTCCAGTGGCATTTGTTGGATATGTTAAGGTCAAGTTGGAGGGGAAGGTAGAGGTATAGTTAAGTCGGATAATTTGTAATCGAAAAAACTGGCAATAGTGTGTAGATTGTTACAATGGACTACATTTAGCACCATTTCATTGGGGGTGGAGGATAAGCAAGAGCCAAGGAAGAATTTGATGTGGGACCAGAATTTCCCGGAGTCTCCATAGGAATTCATTAAGAGGTCTTTGCAGTAGGAGCTTTTGGCCCATTTGATCTCCTTTTTGCAGGTGTTATGCATAGTCCTGTAAGTGATAAGGTCAGCAGCTAGGCCAGTGTGTCTGAAACAGAGCTAGCTTTTATCACTTTGGCGAAGTTTACTGAGTAGACCAGATTTTAGCCATCTGGTTTGCCTGTTTTTTACCTGACGTGTTACTTTGTGACAGTGCTTGTCCTGCAGCTCTAGAAAGTGGGTCAGAAAGAGACCACAGGCAGATTGAGTACCACTAGTCTCAGGTAGCCTGTGATGTTGGCGACTGTATGTGGGCGACTAGTCAGAAGGGTGATGCACAACGGCGCCGACCATTTGGGCGACCTGGGACTTCCCCACTTCCCCTGAGCTGCACCTCCCCCAGAGTAGGAATTCTAAATAAGAGGGGTGTAGGGGTGCAGGGAGCAAAGCCCGCCACATTAAAACACTTTGTATTTTGTAGTCGCCCTTGGGAATTGTCGCTCTTCCGCGGGTCGCCATCCTGCAGTCGCCCTTATCACATAGCACCCTAGTCTCATAGAGAGAGGACCAGTCAATGCTAGCAACATCTTTTAAGAATGCCTGAGAGTCAAAATGAGCATACTTGCAAAAGGAGATGTACCTGGGCCAAGTAGATTCTGTTCTTTCTTTACTGCAGATACAGAAAGTGGGGGAGTGGTCTGTGATGGCATCGGCTAGTACGCCTGAGTAGACTATATGTTCCGGGTGATTAGTCATTATGCAGTCCAGTAATGTACTGGAGTTGGAGTGGGGGACAGTCCTTGTAGGTTCAGAGATCAGTTGGTGCAGGTTTGAATTTTGTAGTTTGGATAAGGATAGGGCTTGGGAGCTTCCCAGCCAGTTTATGTTTAGGTCTCCGAGTATGAGAACTTCATTTCTTCCGGATAGGAGTGAGGTTTGAGTCAGTAGTTCATCCAGGCCTCTTTGGCCACCTTTAGAGGGGTTGTAAATGCAGACAATATGAAGTAGCTTAATTCTGAGAGTGAGATGGGCATGAAGCACTGCACAGTGCAGGAGAGGAGACGAGTTTATAACTGAGAGCTGAAGGTGATTTTTAAAATAAATAGCTGTGCCACCACCCCTCTTGGCTGCAGGTCGGTCCGGTCTTAGCAGATTATGGAAGGGAGCAGCCAGTGTCAGGGGCGGAGGGTTTGAGCCAAGTTTCAGTTAGGCAAATGATGTCAGGCTTGTAGAGGAAGGTCCAAGCTTCCAGTTTGGAGAAATTGTGCTCAAGGCTCCTGATATTATGGTGAGCAATTTTCAGTCATTTTGCATTGCTAGTAGGGTTAGGTGTGAGGTTAATTGGCCCTGGGTTTAGCGTACGTCACCAGAGAGCAGAATTGCCATCAGGAGTAGATACCAAAGTCTGAGGTGCAGGAAACGGTATTACGTTTGTATGCGAAGGGGTTAATTTATAAAACATGAGTGATAATATAGAACCATGCCTTACGTAGTAGAAAAGGAGTTGAGTTGTAGTGCTCATTTGGCACCACTAAAAGGTTAGAGAAATAAAAGTCATGGGGAGGGAGGGGAGGGATTACTGGTGTAACTGGGGGTATATGTAACAGCAGCAGGTGGAGTAATGGGATAAAGGAGACAAAGAAAAACAGCATCAGGCACTGTGTCATTTTAGCCGACCGGGGTGATAAGGTAGTATGCCTGAAAAAAAAAATGTTTTACTCCTGGGAGAAGAAACAGTGATTGTGGGATTATGTGGTTAAGAGATAATATTTGTCAGTACCCAGGTAGTATAGACATGAAATTCGAGTAAAAAAGACAGGTGACCAGGGAAAAAAAAAACTGGTGGCAAGGGCACAGCTACTAATTCAGCAACTCACAGATATTCACTAGCTGTCAGACAAGAAACTGCATGGGAAGAGAGATGTAGGTGCAAGGCAGAAAAGGGCTGGAAAAGGGAAGATTGGAAAGTAGCCCACACAAATCAATCAGCCAAGCACCTTATTCCAAAAGTAAAACCAGCCTACCAGGACATTTGTAGAGGTGTAGGGAGGAGAGACAGAACAAGTGACCAAATGAAAGAGAACTATAAGAGGAGGGCGGGGCTGGGAGACTAAAGGAGGCCTGGGAGTGGGGTGGGGAGGACAGACAGTAATTAGCAGTAGGAGAGCAAAAAAATCAATAGAGCTGCAAGGTAAAAAGGCGTTCCAATCAGGAGAAGTCCGAGGCGCAGGCCGGACCAATCAGGCTCTGGTAGCACAGCACCGTGCCAATCAGGAGACGGCCGTCACTCAGCAGCTTAGGCAAGCAAACAGTGACCATACCTTCAGCTGGGATCCAGCTTTGGGAACCAGGAGGGTGGCCAGAAAGAAAGCATCCAGACGGGCGGCGGCCTCAGGTGGCCGTAAGAGGGTCCGCCGAGATTCCTGAGGCGCCGCTCGGTTGCAGAGTCCTAGGGGAGCAAAGAAAGGGGAGATTAAATAATATCAGCAGGAGGGGAAGGGGAGAGGCTGGCGGAAGCTAGAAGGCAGAGAGTGGGGGTGATCAAACGATTAAAACAAAAGGTAGCCAAGGTGAGAAAGAGATTGGAAGGGATTAGTATGACACAAAAGGTGAGGTTAGAGCAGCTTTAGAGAGAGTAGGCGGGGGTTGCAAGAGACCAGCTAAAAAAGTCCAGAGAATCGGGGATGGGGTGGGCAAGCTTAAAATGGGAGAGAGGATTTGTTAAGCCACAGAAGATATCAAGGGGAGGGTAGCCAGAAAAAGACAGTGAAGCAAACGTCAAAAAATACAATCAGAATGCAGAAAGTAGCTTGTCAAGCTTATCTATTTTGGGAGAGTAGTAAGCAGTATCAAAAGTAGGGTTACATAGGTTCAATCAGTGCAGGTACAAACAAGCAAAAAGGTAGAGATCTATAAATGCAACACTACGGAGCTCGGCAATTATATTTCCAAAAAAAAAAAAACATCAGACAGTAACTAGCAGTAGGAGAGCAAAGAAATCAATAGAGCTGCAAGGTAAAAAGGTGCTCCAATCAGGAGAAGTCCGAGGTGCAGGCTGGACCAATCAGGCTCCGGTAGCAGAGCGCCGCACCAATCAGGAGACGGCTGCCACTCAGCAGCTTAAGCAAGCAAACAGCAACTGTACCTTCAGCTGGGATACGGCTTCGGGAACCAGGAGGGCGTGCAGAAAGAGAGCGTCCAGGCGGGTGGCAGCCGCGGGTGGCCGTAAGAGGGGCCGCCGAGATTCCTGAAGCGCCGCTCGGGCGCAAAGTCCTTCAGCTGGGATCCGACTTTGGGAACCAGAAGGGCGGGCAGAAAGAGAGCATCCAGGTGGGCGGTGGCCACAGGTGACCGTAAGAGGGGCTGCCGAGATTCCTGACGCGCCGCATGGGCACGGAGTCCTTCAGCTGTGATCCGGCTTTGGGAACTAGGAGGGCGGGCAGAAAGAGAGCATCCAGGCGGGCAGTGGCCGCTGGTGGCCTTAAGAGGAGCCGCTCAGGTGTGGAGTCCTGAGATCTGGAATCATGTGAGAGCTAAAGAAAATGCAGGTAGCATCTTTGGTGGCAGTTTGTATTGGAGACATGCTTCATCTGATGGTAGAGGCATGCTTCATTTGATGGCAAGGCAAAACTGTATGAATTTCAAATGTGGAGCCAGTAGTGTTAAGAGATTAAGCACTGCATGCATACCTACAGTCAGGGAAACCCAGTACATGTTCACCATTATAACCAGCTGGTTATAATGGTGAATTATAACCAAGTTTCCCTATGGGAAAAAGAAACAGCACCTAGTTATTATATACCCAAAAATGAATATGTTTATGTAAAATTTGGTGACTGGGATAGGTACACTGAGCTGCAGCTTGCTGCCATGAGCGACCCAAATGAGGAGTTACAAGAGGGAGTGCAACAGAAATAACAATAGAAACAACAAAAAGGTGTTTGTACAAGAACAATAAATACAAAGCACAAGTGGTATAATACAGAAAGTGCATTTACTTACTGTAAAAGTAGAGTTTCAATAGAATCTCCTTCACTGAGCCATACCTGTAAAACAGATGCTGTCAGTGTCAGAACTGCTCAGAAATGTTCACCTAGCTGAATCCACCCACAATGACGCACATTGTCTGCACTTATATATCATGGACAGCCTCACACTCATCAGTTCTTTTCACCTGCTGGAGACACACAAAGACACAGGGTTGAGCCACATCAATAGGCACCCCCCATCGACAACCAACCAACGAAGGTAAAGACAAGGCAGGAGAGCAATACAACAATCCCAGTAAAGCACAGAAAAGAAAGGATGAAGCAGTCAAAACAGAAAACATCCGACACCCAAATGATGCCACTCACAAGCAAATGGGATGGCAGGTGGGTGAGTTGCAGCTAAACGGAGGAGATTCTATGAAAGATCTACTGTTACAGTAAGTAACTGTACTATCTTCCTTAAGAATATCTCTCCCGCCCCATTGAGTCACCTGTAGAACAATTACCAAGCAGGACTGCAATAACATGCAGGAGGGAGGCCCAAGACAAGGGGCAGATAAGACCCCCAATAACGCGAGCGTACAGGCTCAGAAGCCACAACAGTAAGCAGCAGGGGCATCAACCTAGAAAGCAGCCAACAACCATGCCAGGACAACGCAGAGCCATAAGCCCATGATGGGAGGCACAAAGCAGAAGGAAACACCAGAAATGGCAACAACAAAGCAACACCCAAAGGGCTGGAAACACTGCAACAACACAAAGAACAAAGACTGGAGTTCAAAGCACAGGAGTGTTGATGGCATATAACCAGGAGGAGTCTCCGAGCCCAGAGAGGGAAAAAGATACCTTCAACACACAATGGGACTGTGGAAAAGAAAGCAACAAAAAGCCACCCAAAGAAGGACACTGACGGGAGAAAAGCAGGCAATGAGCACAACAGGCACCAAGCATCCCATAAGACAATGACAAACCATAGACAGACTCTGTTAGATAACAGAGGCAGGGGCAGCAGATGGAAAATTGATGAGGCAAAGCCAGGTCATAACCAAGGCAGAGGGCTACAGTAAACACCACAATGAAGATGTAACAGAGCCACTGAAAAAAAAGACAGAAGGCAATACAGAAACTAGGAGTGTTGACAGGACAAAGCCACACGACAACCAACATGAACGAAGACACTGGAAACGGTGGCGACAAATGGGAATAGATTCTGTATAGGAGGCAGAGACCTAGACAGGAAGAACATCAACAAGATAATGCCAAGCAGCAAATGATGCAAACGATGACAGGAAACCAGGCAACCAAAATGTGAAACAACTGCTGTACAAGATGGAGGGAAGCACACAAATCAGGAGTGGTAATGAAGCAAAGCCATGCAATGACCAGCAGAAACAGTGATGCCCAAAATGGCAGTGACGTATGGAAACAGGTGCAGTACAGAAAACAGAGCCAGACAAACAGGTGATGATGGGGAACCAAATGATGGAGAAGTGAAGTAGCTGCTGCACAAAACAGAGGACTGGAAAAGTGCTGGAATGTCAACGAGCTAGAGCCAAGCACAGCCAACAGGAATGGAAATGCCATAAATAGTGGCACTGACCCAAGCAGCAACATCAATGAGTCACAGCCAGGCCAGAACTGAAAGGAGCCATGGGGGGCCAGGCTGAAATGCCAGGAACTGACCCTGGTGTCCCAGAGGATGGTCAGAAGAGCAACAGAACAGCCAGAACTCACCCTTTTCATTGACAGCAGTGAAATCCCCAAGGAGGGCACCAGAAGACTATCCACATAAGCAGTACAAGTGGGATGACTGTATGGCTGACACCAGAGATCCAAAGGGCAGGAGACCAACAGCGACAAAAGAAGGAAAACTAACAGTCAGCACGGAAGGAAGACCAATGATAGCCATGGATGGGAGACAAACAGCCATCACAGGGTTGTGTGTGACCAACAACTATAGACTAGAGAGCAACCGCCGTTGGAGTACCAGCATCAGCAGGAGGGAGGCAGTAACAGCCCAGCAGTAGAATACAGAGAAGAAGACAGCCCCACCTCCCGAATATTGGAGAACAAAAACATAGGCCCCAACACTGAAGTTATATATTGAAATCAAAGATAAAATAACCAAAGTTCCAAGATCCAAGGAGCGTTCCATTGGTCTAACCTCGAGTCAACAGCAGAAGAGAAAGAACTGAAGAACAAGAGGCCACCCATGATATATAGGCATGGATGATGCACGCTGTCATGGTTGGCCTCAGCTAGGCAAAAGTTTGAGTGGTCCTGAAACTGATGTTGTCTATGTTCTACAGGTGTAGTTCAATGGAGGGAGACATCCTTAAAGAAGCTATATAAAAACATTGCAAAACATGTGCAAAATACTACGTTACAGGGGTATCAAAAAAGACAGCTAGGAGAGTGTGCAGCCTGTGAAAGGCAAGAAGCTTGTAGCATAACTATGGGGCATGACATGAAAATGCAAAATTACAGAGTACACTGAATGTTAAGATATACAATAGGGTCTGTGTTAAAATGGGTAGAAACATAGAAAAATAGACAATAACAACAGGAAAGGACCAAAGGTCCATCCAGTCTGCCTGGGGTTCCCTATCTGCCCTAGGACCTATTGTCCATACAGGGATTTATCCCTCCTGGTCCACCCCTGCTTCCCTCCCTACTGCTACCAACCTGAGCGACTACTAAACCCTTCACTCTGTCTGAGCCACGCTTGAAACAATTTACAGTCTTGGTGCCCACCACCTCCACTGGCAGACTAAAAGAGAACTTCTCACATTCCTCTTAAACCTCCCCCCCTCCACAACCTTGGGTTCTTAACTCTGTACTACTGCTAAACAGTTCCCCAAAGTTCACATTGTTTATTCTCTTCTGGAAATTGAAGGTCTCTATCATAATACCCCTATCTTGCCTGGTCTCCAGTCAGTACATGTTCAATGCCTTGAGACAATCTTCGTAAGATCTGCCTTGCTGGCCTCGAATCATCTAAGTCACCTTGTGTTGCACCATCTCAGCTTGTCCCTGTTCTTCCTTAGGTGAGAACTCCAGAACCGAGTACAGTTTTCCATGTGCGGCCCCACCAATAACCTATATAGAGCTAGTAGTATGTACTTTTTCTTGATGTCAGTATCCTTCCAGTACATCCAGCATCCAGTTAGCCCTACTATAGGCCTTGATACACTCGAGTGTTTGTTTGAGTCACTAATGATGACTCCCAGGTCCCTTTCCTCTGCTGTAGTGCTCAGTTTAACATCCGTCATCCAGTACTTTGTCCTGTATATTTTTTCCCCATGGTGCATAACCTTGCATTTTTTAGCACTGAATGTCAACTGCCAAACCTTAGACCACCTCTCTGGCCTTTGTAGATCCCTCTGAATATCCCCGATCCCTTCATCACCATTTACCCTACCGCAGAGCTTTGTGTCATCTGTGAAGAGACACTACTTGCCCCAGATGCCCTTCCAGTGTCACTGTTAAACATACTGAAGAGAACAGGATCCAGGACAGATCCCTGCAGCACCCAGCTTGTGACCTCCCTCTCTTCTGATTTGACCCCATTTACCACCATCCTCTGCTGTCTCTCCTTCAACCAGTTTCCTACTCGCTTAACTATGACCCTAGCCACGTCAAGTCCTCCAGCTTCTTCAGCAACCTTCTGTGTGGCACTGAGTTGAAAGCCTTGCTAAAACTGAAGTACAGTAAATCCACAGCGTGACCTTTATGTACTACTTTTGTTTATCAGTGTCAGTGACTCAGCAAGTTGCACATTCACCTCTCAGGCTGAAAGATCAGAAAGTTGTGGGTTCTAACTCCACACTGGAAACTTGGAATAAATCCTAGTACTAGCACTGTATTGCATCATGAGGGGGACAATTGCCTAGTCCTCCTTTCCTGGTCAACAAAACCTGAATAAATAATAAAAAATAAATACCAATCAAAGAAAATAATCAGTTTGGTCTGACAAGACCTCCCGGCCACAAACCCTTGCTGTTTACTATCCTGTAAGACCAGAGCTGTCTAGGTAGTCCATAAGGTCCTCGGAACAGAGACTCCATTAGTTTACCCACTACAGATATAAGGCTGACATGTCTATAATCAGGGCCCCTGGTGTTCAGCGGCAGAATTTTCTGATTTCTGCGGCAGGGCTCCTTGGCTTCTGCGGCAGCATTTTCTGATTTCTGCAGCATGATTTATTTACTTCTCTGCCAGAACGCAGTCCTGTCATTGGCTAACTATGATGTGATGTCATCGATGACATCATATGCTGAGCATAAAGGAGGGGCTTCAGGATAAATGAGACGGGAAAGAAAGCCTGACAGTATGGAAACACAGTATATTTATATGAAAATTCTCCAAAAACAATGAATTCTGCGGCACTATATATATTCTGCGGCATGGTGCAAATTCTGCGGCAAATTCTGCAACCGTAGAAATGCAGAATTCCAGGGGCCTTGTCTATAATTCCCCAGTTGCTCTGTGCACCCCCAGTAGCAAGACAACAACTGCTACCCTACAGCCTTTTGGAACTAGCCCCATCTGAATTGAGCAGCTACCGAATAGCCCTACTAGGGGTTCAGACAGTTCTGCAGACAGTTCCTTGAGCACTCATAGGTACATCCCAACTGGCCCTAGGGCTTTATCTACCTTTAGTGCCTTCTGGACACCTTCTCTGGTAAATATACTGGCTGCCTCATTTCATGAATGTTCCTGATAGCTGCCTTAATGCCATTTTCAGGCAGGGGCCCACTGTCTTCCTTTGTAAAGACAGAGCAGAAGTAATTGTGAAGGGCAGCTGCTTCTTGCTCATCTTTCTCTAGTACCCCCCTCATAGCCTAACAACACCCCCTCCTTGCTTCCTTTTTTCCTTACTGTATCTGAATAATTATTTTTCCCCATGCTCAATCCCCTCCACAATAAGCAGCTCCATGTCTGCCTTTAATGCTCTGATCGTCCTCTTTGCTTCCCTAGTTTTTATTTGGTACTTTCCCCATTTGTCCTCCCCGTGTTTTTCCCTTGTACCTGGGAAAAGCCTTTATCTTGGCCCTCACTGCTTCGTTGACCCTTTCCGAGAACAATATTGGTCTCTTGTACCCATTTCATTTAGTAACAATTATGCAAAACTTTGCTGTTTTGAAAATGGTCCCCTTGATTGCCCCATGTTTCCTCTACACCTCCGATGCTGTCCACCCAGGTCAGTTTGTCACAGACCAGCTCCCTCATATGGTTGAAGTCTGCTCTTCTGAAATCAAGGACTTCAGTTTTTCATAGGGGTATTCTGGTCTCGAGGGCCAGCATGAACTGAATAGCTCTGTTTGTTGAACCTCAGTGGCTCCCCTACCCTCACTCCACCC
This sequence comes from Neoceratodus forsteri, assembly GCA_016271365.2. NCBI lineage: Eukaryota > Metazoa > Chordata > Ceratodontiformes > Ceratodontidae > Neoceratodus > Neoceratodus forsteri. The sequence continues at coordinate 1,559,651,274 of CM057455.1, forward strand.
ACCATTTCCATTCAAAAGATCACCAAATCGAGAATGGCTGCCTGTCTAGTGGGTTCCCTAACCAGCTGTACCAGTAGGCAGTCCTGCACAGTATTCAGCAGGGCCCGACTTCTGGTACACTGGGCTATTGGAATGTTCCAGTCAATATTCAGCAGGTTCAGATCATGGACCACCACCTCTCCCCATTTTTCCCTCCCTTTCCCAGCTCTTCCCTAAGCTCCCTGTCTCATTACTCCCCTTGTCCTGGTGGATTACAGATCACCCCACCCATATTTTCCTGGCTGCCCACTGCAAATCTTGTTTTCCTTTGCTACTCCCAATGTGTCCATCCTCCAAAGACTCTAGGTCCTCCATGTCATACAGGGCTATGCCCCCCCCCCCAATCCTGTCTAAATGTCATGTAACCTGGGACTGACAAGTCCTAGTTATTATTTTCTGGGGACCAAATTTCTGTGATTACTACAAGGTCCACTTCAGTGTCTGCCATCAGTACCTGGAACTTACTGATCTTATTACCGAGACTCCTTGCATTAAGGCAGACTCCTTCCAACTAGCTCTGGATCTTCTTTCACCATTTTGTGATCCTGCACCGGCATTCCTTCCCACTCTTATAGTCTGATTTTTCCTATTTCTTGCAGACCCTGAGAGCCTTCCCCTCTTTGCCTCTTCCACTACATTTTGAACCCAAACCTTACTTTTACCCACCTCACTGCTACCAGTCTCCAGTATATGTGGAGCACTAGCTAGGTTCCCGTAGCCTCAGCATCCCCAGCACTCAGTTTAAATATCTAATGTAGATGTCAGATTTCTGCCCCAGCACACTGGTCCCCTCTCTTTGTCAGGTGAATGCCATCACCTTTGCAGATCCTCTTGTCCCAGAAGTCCCTCCAATCCTTTCAGAAGTAGTACCCTTTCTACTGAAACATCCCTTTACCCACTCATTTAATTCCTCTATCTCTTCCCTCCTTATTCTATCTTTCCCTTCCCACCCCACCTATTCCACACAGAGAAAGGCTGGAGGTGCCTGCAATCTGTCCCCCAGCCTCTGAAAGTTCTGCTTCGCTTGCTCCACAGGCTGGTTCATCAGATCATTGGTACCCAAGGGTACCAGCATCCCCAGCCCCTCCCTGCTATCCTCCCTATTCTGCCTCTGTCCCAGATGGCGATACCCCAGGAAGGCACCTAAACATCCCCCACTCCTCCCACCCACCACACTTTCTACTCTTCTGATCACAGAATCCCCACCACTAAAACTCTCCTAGCTGCCTTCTTCTTACTCTCACTCCTGGCTGCCAGCAGGTCATCCCTCCCATTTCCCCTTACTGACCAAGCGCCCCACCTGGTGGAGTCAGGTTCCTGAGTCTCTTCCAAGAGTGCACAGTGATCTGCTGTCAGGATGGTGTGGGACTGGTTGACCTCCTTGTGGCTGCCCTGTCATCCTTCCCCTTTCCCTCCTCACCTCCCTAGACAAGTGGGCCTCGGTGGGAGTAGGAGTGTGGGCTCCAGCTGAGCTGGTGCTACAGGAGAGATACTGTATCTCTTCCCTTGCTGTTATATGCAAAGCATGAGGCTCTGCAAAAGAGCTGTAGAAGAACGCCCCAGAGACCCAACAACTTACTTGGTCCTCGTACTAATCTTTGTGATGACCTTTAGACTTCTGCTTGAAATGTTTGTATGTTTGTTTATTTATTGCAAAGTTCGGAAATACACCTTTGAGCAGAAATGCTCATTTACAAAGGTTCCTCATCAGAATAACAATTTTTTACACCATGTCAAAGACAGTATTAAAAACTGATTAACAAAGGCTGGACAATATTGATTCAATGACATAACAAAACAGAAGGAGTAACATAAGTACCATTTCAGCAATACAGAGTGAACAAAAGTTAACATTCAACGGGTCAAATAATACAAAGCATAACATAGGCACTAGGAGCTATACAAAGGTAGCAGCCCATTTGGGCATTGTCAGAAGTTAAGTCTGTGCACTTTTACAGCAAATTGGAATGGAGGAGAGGAACATGCATAAGGAGACAGTGTGGTGGGTAAGACGTTAGCATCATGCGCATGTGTAAAGGCGACCTTATGGGGCAGTAGCACCACGATCAGAAGGTGCAAGGGTTGGGTTGGGTAGGGGTGCAGTTGGCAAGTGACAACTTAGTTGGTGTCTTTTGTATTACCTAAAGTTCATTAAGCCAGCTTTGTGCACTGATTTGCAAAGCAGCGTTTGGGCTAGAGCTGTTCAGTTGAATGGAACAGCCAATGTACTGATAGTCTTGCCTCTGGTTGGGTAGGGATTTGGGGCAGGTTGTAGGAGACCTTGCATCCCGGGGGGGGGGGGGCAGGCCCATGAGGGCTTTCATGCCCAGCAGGTTTGATATTTTATTCTGTCCTGCATGGGAAGCCAGTTTGTGAGAGCGTAAAGAGTGCAGGTGTGTGTGAGTTTGTCAGCCACAGTTACAAAGCGGCAGACTCTCTTCAGGACTAATCGGACCCTGTTTAACATAGTGTCTGTGACACTCCTACAGACTGTTAGGCCATAGTCAACTATGGGGAGGACAGAACTTGCAACTGCCACTTTTTTGGCTTCCGGGACACGGTTGTGCCTATGTCTATACATAGAAACATAGAATTTGATGGCAGATAAGGACCGCTTGGTCCACCTAGTCTGACCATTTCCCTACTAATGGATAAGCTGCAGAGCCTAGTTAACCAACAGCCTTCTTCCTTCTACCTCCCACTAGAATTGCCTTATGTCTGTCCCATGCACTCTTGAATTCACCCACTGTTTCTGACTCCACAACCTCCTCAGGAAATGCTGTTTCATGCTTCCACAACCCTCTCTGTGAAAAAGTACTTCCTCACATTACCTCTGAGCCGTTTCCCCTCTCTATCTTCAAACTGTGCCCCCTTGTTCTTGCACATCTCTTTTTCTGAAAGATGCTATCCTCTTGAACTTTGTTGATTCCCTTGAGGTACTTGAAAGTTTCTATCATGTTCCCCCTCTCCCTCCTTTCCTCAAGGGTACACATATTAAGCTCCTTTAGTCTCTCTTTGTAGGTCTTCTGGTGCAGACCCTGCACCATTTTAGTTGCCCTCCTCTGGACAACCTCCACCCTGTCTATGTCTTTGCAGAGATGGGGTCTCCAGAACTGTACACAGAACTTCAGATGGGGCCTCACTGACCGTCTGTACAGAGGGATAACAACTTCCTGTTTTCTACTGGTGATGCCTCTCCCCATGCATCCCAGTATCCCCCCCAGCCTTCCTTACTGCCTTCTCACATTGCTTGCGCACCTTTAGGTCGTCTGCTATAACCACCCCCAGGTCTCTTTCCATTTTTGTTGTTGTCAGTATCTCCCCCCCCCATTGTGTACACTTCCCATGGGTTTTTGTTTCCCAGGTGCATCACTTTGCACTTCTTGTGTTGAATCTAAGCTGCCATACATTTCGCCATTCCTCCAACCTTGCCAAATCCCTTCTCATCCTTTCCACCTCATCTTGTGTATCAACCCTGTTGCAGATCTTTGTGTCATCTGCAGAGACATACTTTTCCTTCCAGTCCCTCTGCAATGTCACTTATAAAGACATTAAAAAGGACCGGATCTAGTACTGAACCCTGCGGTACCCCACTCGTAATCCCCCTTTTCTTCACTGTGGACTCCATTTAGTATTACCCTCTACATCCTGTTGTCCAGCCAATGTTTTACGCAGGCTACCACCCTGGGACCCACTCCCAGGCTGGCTAATTTCACAGTGCTCCTAGTCTCCTGTTAATGTTAGGGATGATTTTGTTGACATGTGGTGCAAGTGTTACGAGTCTGGACGATGGTGACCCTGAGGCATATGAAAGTTTCCCTGTTCTAGAGGGTTGCCCTTACTGTTCTATGGCAAGAAGAAAGTGAGAATTATACTGATGCTTTAATTGTGTTAACTAGGGGTATTAAGTGTTTGAAACAATATGCAGAGCACTGCTTAGGTCAAACATTGCTGTATATTTTCAAATAATGCTTACAGCAACATTTAGGTTAAATACTCCTATATTATATTAAACACAAATACACCCTTCCCTCTGGGGTTGACAGCTAAAATGCTACTGTAATATCTGCTGCTGCCGCCATTTCATTCACTGTTGTAGCGGGATCTATATCACAATTACTGCCTTATTTTCCAGCACTCTTTGCTGCCACTTTATCGGGCACTCAGGAGAGCCGTTTGTAAAATACTTCCTTGCTTGCAGAAAGAATAGCACAGCAGATTAAAAAATGACAAAATAGTAAATATTATGCCCTATGCCGAGCTGGATTCTAGTAACATCCTTCAAAGTATGTTACAGTGGGAACCTAATTCAGAGAACTTTTGCTGGTCACCATTTAACCTCTTAGTGTTACAAGTGGGAGGTGGCAGAAGCTATGAGAGGGAAGGAGGCCATCAGATAATACTAAAACAGCCAGGAGGCATGGTGAAGTATTTAAGCAAAATAAAAGAGGCCAGCAAAGATGTGAGGGGGCAAAGACTGATGCAGAGTCAAGAACAGCCAAAAGGATGAAGAAGGGGGATCAAATGTTTGTCTGCTACATACGCGAGACACGCAAAACTAAAGAGGGACTTGTCAGTATTGGGGGGAAGGCATAGGAGGATGAAGGAAAAACAGACATACTGTATCAGTTTTTCTGTTCGGTATTTACAGTAGAGGATAAAGTAACATTACCAAGCTCTGTAGTAAAGGAAAAGGGGGATGTGTGGAGAGTTGTTGGGAGTGTTAGTCAGGATCCAATCACAGAGGAAAGGGGGCTGAAGGGACTAAATGCACTGAAGGTATACACATCCATGGGCCCAGATGGGCTGCATTCCAGGATACTGAAAGAGATGGGGCAGGTCCTGGCTGCACCACTGACTGAGCCTTTTAACAGCTCACTGAAGACAAGGGTGGTACTGAAGGACTGGAGGATGCAAATGTAGTCCCCCCTGCACAAAAGAAGAAGCTGGGATGATCCTGTAAACTACAGATCAGTTAGTTTAACAGCCATAGTGGGAAAGATGCTAAACCCCTAACAACAGTGAGGATGGTGGATTTCTTGGTGGTGAACAGCCTTCAGGACGTCAGAGAGCATGGGTTCACACGGGGAGTGTGTGTCAGTCGAATGTGATCGACTCCTTTAATTGGGTGACTAAGACAGTGGTGGACATACTGTACCTCCATCTCAGTAAAGCCTTGTACTCAGTCATACATGGATGGCTGGTTAAGAAGTTGGAGGAACTTGGGTCTGGGAATAAAACCACAATATAGGTAAAACATTGGTCACGTGATGGAACTCAGAGGGCTGTCCTTACTGGGAAATGGGGTGCTGTAGAACCAGTCCTCTGTGATACTGGAGTGGGGGGTCCAAGGAGAGATCTGCCTCTTTGTGAATAATACAAAGGTTGGCAAAAGAGAAGAGAGTGAGCAGGAGGTAAGAAGTGTGAAAGAGGACCTAGAAAGGCTGGTGAAGTGGTCAAGGGTTTGGCAGGTGAAGTTCAACATAAAATGCCAAGAAGTGCATGGTGATCAGATGCACACAGACACAAGAAATCCAATGACTGAATACAGAATGGGAGAGGGGCTGTGGTGGAGAGTAGGACAAAAGAGGGACCGGGTGATAAAATCAGACAATTTGAAGGCAACAGCTCAGCACAACCGGGAGGTGAAAAAGGCAAACAGGATGTTGGGATGTATAGGAAGGGGATTAGCATCAGGAGGAGGGGAAGGGGAGATACTGCTACTGTACAGGTCCCTGGTACGTCCTCTCATGGAATACTGTATGCAATCTGGATCCCACACCTGAAGAAAGATGGAGACAGGCTGGAAGCAGTACAGAGCAGGGTAACCAGAATTATTCAGGGATATCAGGATAAGACTTGCGTGGAGAAGTTGTATAAGCTCACCATGTATACACTAGAGGCAAGAAGGGAGACGAGGGGTGGGGAGAGACATTACTAACAACTCCTCAGAATTGACGAAGTCTACAGGCAACAGTTGGTTACGCCGAGTGAGAACCCAAACACCAGGGGGACCTCAATAAAACTGGTGGGGGGGGGGGGATTTAAGAACAGCATCATAAAATGTTTCTTTACAGAAAGGGTAAAACAGGCTACCGATGATGGCAGCTGGTGCAAAAATGGGGGGATGCAAACACAGGTAAGATAGGTATATACAGCTGGGAAAGAGTGTCGAAAGGGGAGGGGGAGGAAGGGAAGTAAATGAAGGACTACTGGGTCCCTCAGAAAAATAACATGTAGGTAAGAAGGACTGGGTATACTCAATTGGCTGCAGGTCCTTTTCTCCCAGCAGTGTCTAAGTGTCTATGATTCAGTCCCACAAGCACCAAGACTGAGCAGAAGCAGTATGCTGGATCTCAGTTGGGCTATCCAGACCAAATAAATTGTAAAGTAAAACATTTTTAAAATTGCCAACTGCACTGATCGTAGCAAGCAAATAATGCTGTGTATCTGCATAGCTGTGCTACTCTTCAGACTTGTAGTACTGCTGATATATTGTGCTAAACTGGTTACACAAACCATATAACACAGGCTTATCAATATTATGTTTGCTATTTAATTGATTTGGATATCTGCAAAAGGTTTTCCCACATGTATCGTGACAAATGTAGGAAAAATAAAAAGGCGCAAGGTTAGATGAAACTGGATGGTTGCCAGACAGATGGTGGCAGGATTGGTAGACACAGAAAAAAAAAAAAAGGATAAATCCGAAGCTGTTTGATGAAACATAATGTCCTTGTTTTACTTTTACAATCACACCATACAATTCTGACCTTCAAAAACATTACTTTTTTTTAATGGAATAGCAACAGAATGCTTACTCATGGCTTGTCTAGACAGCTTCAAACACTGCTGATAGTTAAAAATTGCCCCCAAGGAAGCCATTCAAATTCCCACACACTGTACATTTCACAGATGTAGTTCATTGGGGGTAGGAAATGTTTGGAAAAGCCACTACAACTTAAAAAGACATGGATTTATATGTAGAATACACACACACACACACACACACACACACACACACACAAATAATACATAGCTGCATACTGAATCATTCGGCCCCAAGCTAGAATCCCTTATTGGTAACAGGCAGCAGATCGACTCTGTGTTTTACTTCCTGTAGGGGTGAAATAACGATGGTCCCCGTTTAATTCCATCTGCATCCATGTAAATGGCACTGGTGTCACTCCAGCTATGGCAGGATCGTTTGTCACACATTTATTCTGGAAATGTGTCCCTTGTTCTAAACACTAGATAGAGAGATGTCCTTGTATACCCAGTTTTTGTATCATGCATTGAATGAACATGGGTGGTGAAGGGAGAAGACAGACAAGAAAAACTAATATGGGGGATGAGGGTGCATTTTCAAGAGTTAAACTGGGGTGAGAAATTGCCATGAATAAGCAACCTGGGGCTAGCTGATTTCACAATGAAACAGAATCAAACAGCACCGCTGGGATACAAAGAAGGACTAACAGCCTGGACAGTTCTGCAAGCAACAAATGGCAAATTGTTTTAAAAGAAAATACAATGGTTACTAAACACAGTCCACACACTTGAAATACAAGAAATTTCAAACCAAGAAGAAAGAACAGGATGTGGTTCTATATACAGTAGTGCATAGCATAAAATACTGTACAGTATCATCCCTGGAAAGAAACTTGGTCTCAGTGTACCTATCCCAGTCACCAGACAATACATAAATAAAATCCCAAAGCATGGCTTTACTACATGCAGTATCCCAGTTTTTTTTTTTTTTTTCAAATACAAGTCACAAACAGCTGCAGCAGCGTCATTAGCTGTGCAGAGGCAGAGGGACATCAGGGAAAACTATGCAAGATGAAGCACCAAGCAAAGGTAAGGGGTTACATGTTGCAGATCACACTGCCATAAGCCGTGCAGAGTGAAACACCTGGCTTTGGGAGTAAGATCAGGTGAAAGTGGCTGCCTTGCAGAGATGATGTGTTCACTCTTGGGGGGGCTCTTTACCCAGGATAAAATCAACTGAGATGCAAGATCTCCTTTTCAGTGAGATCCTGCTCACTGAACGCGAAATGACTAATTTTTACAGCTGGGTGAATGGAAGCACTAAGAGGTGACTTGTTTATTTAGGCATGTATTCACAGCACTTTTTAAAACCAGATTAGCTAAATTTAACTGGTTTAATTGTGCTCTTAATTGTGCTCATAACTGTGTCCGAACTGTTGCCCTGGTAAAACAGTTTTGAAAACCATTGTTTAGATCACCTTGGGAGCTAGTTTCAAAAACTGATAAAACTGTTATTACCTGAAACAGTTCTACGTGCAGTGTGGATGAAAGTCAAAGTGCTGTGTGTTGGAATTAATAGGAAATGGTTAAAAGGAGAACAGGTTCTATCTACGTCAGCCATGTGGACACAACAAGATGTTATCAAGAATGGTTACCACACATTGTGGAGGCTCTGAACTAGTTTAACCAAACTGGTTTTAAAAATGGTTTCCAGAAACAGTTCCATAGCACAGACAGGGCTTTACGTGTTTACAGTCACACATTATCAGTGCCTCTCACTGAGGACTTTAAATGTTGCTGACACCACGCTATGATACAAAGAATCTCTGTGATGTGGCACAGTGTAATAGGCATGTCACAAAATTGCAACCATATTTCTCACATGTGTTTGCTTTGCTTATGCTAATATAGGTTTACAAGCAGAATCAACATTCAATGTGTTTTTAAGTATGCTGCACTGTTCTTATGAAAATATCAGTCCTAGTTATCACTGAATATAAAACACTTGCTAACAGCTGATGAACACAGGTTTGCTGTTTTGTTTTTTCCATATTGCTTTTTTCTTCCCACAGGGCTGGCAGGCAGCTGTGGTCCCCCCTCGGGGGATTCAATTCTCTCCAATGGCCCACCCCCATGATCCAGCTTCCCCCCAGGCAATCCCCCCATGGATCCTCCACCCCCACCCCTGTGATGGGGCCAGAGGAAGGAGGCCGGCTTCTCCTCCCCCCACAGCACAATTCAGAATCCCACAGGTGCTGGAATCAGGGGCTGCAACTGTGGCCATTATAGAGCCTGCCAGCCCCATTTTCTGTTTTCTCTCCTCCTCTTGTTGCGGATGCACATATGCGCATGCAGGCGCAGGCATGCTACGATACCACAACACCCTTCATGACACCCTCCATTCTGCACCACCCCCAGGCCTCCACCTGATGGCAGTTGTACGGCAGGGGTGACAACGTCCCTCCCCAGGAGAGGAGAGCTGCAGCTCCTGCCCTCCTCCCCCCCCGCTGACCCAAGCTTGTTCCCAAACCTGAGTTACTGGCATGGCACGAGGTATGGCACCCAGCGCCTCAACCTTCAGTGCCACCAGGCCAGTTGAACACAGGTTTTTATGCCCTCGACTATCTCAGCCAATAATACTGAGACCAGGACCCCGGACCCAATCTGTCTCCAGGTACAGTGAAAGCGCATCCAATCGGATTGTAGGCGCTGCCTGGCAGTTTCTGCAGATTGGCTCTCCTTTTCTCTCCCTGCCGACTGGGCTCTGACCAAAGAAACGTCATTGTTTTTACTGTTAAAGCCACTAATTTCAAACATGTTCCTGATGCGCAACAAAAAATTGTTTAATTTATAGTGCTAAGTGATTTCAGTTTCTTTCTGCTTCTGTGTACCCCCCTGAGCCAGCTCTCTTTGGCAATCCAAACTTTCCTCTTGGATTGCTAATTTCCCAACCCCGTCTCTCTCTGTCTCTGCTAATTTCTAACCCTATTTAACTCCTGCTTTCTCTCCCCAGCTGCTACAGCTCCCAGCGGTCGGCCGGCTCCACTTCAGCCACTGACCGAGACCAGGACCCCGGACTGAATCTGCCTCCAGGTACGGTGAAAGCGCATCCAATCGGATTGCAGGTGCCGCCTGGCAGTCTCTGCGGGTTGGCTCTCCTTTTCTCTCCCTGTCAACTGGGCTCTGACCAAAGAAATGTCATTGTTTTTATTGTTAAAGCTACTAATTACAAATGTGTTCCTGATGTGCAACAAAATATTATTTACTCTAAAGTGCTAAGTGATTTCAGCTCCTTTCTGCTTCTATGTACCCCCACACCAACCCCCTACTGAGCCAGCTCTCTTTTGGTGCCCAAACTTTCCTGCTGAATTGCTAATTTCCCAACCCCCCCCAATCTCTCTGTCTCTGCTAATTTTAGCCCCCCACCCCTCCACTGATTAAATACTCTATCTGCCCACCCTCACCTCTGGTACCACCCCTATTAGTCACCTGCTACTCTACCACTTGCTCCTCCACTCTCCCTCGATCTTCAATTCCCAGTCACTCTGTACCCTCCTTCAAAGCCTATTGGCCATCACTCTCCTTAGGGTCCCATCCACTCCTAACGACCCAGCCAATCTTGGTTCTCATTCTCCTCATAAAGCCTCCTCATCTCGAGATGCCGCTACAAAATCCTGGTTCTGCTGCCAACCTGTCTGGCTACTTGCCTCTACTCATTTGTCTATTCTCCAGCCTCCCACCCCTCCTCTCCACTATGCCTCCAGCCTTCCCCATGCCCTCCTCCCCTTTCTTGCCACACATCGTAACCCCTACCTGCCCCTCCAACCCTGTGACCACTCTCCTGCCCGCTCCTACCTGGTCCCACTCTACTGTACACCCCCCTTCCTAATCAGGCCCGCCCCCTCCTGGACTATCCTGCACCTACTTGCTTTTCGCACCACCCCCGAAGCTCACACAAATGTCTACACATGCCTCAGCATGTGGCGGCACTCATTCGTGCTAAGTTGCCTCTGTATGCTAGCTCACCACCTATTCCTTACCTTCCTTCTCCTCGCTGCAGGGGACACACACCCAAACCCTGGACCCCCGACTACCCAATCCCCACCTACTTCAGCTGCCCCCCCCATCTTGCCTCCTATTCCCACCCAACTTCAAGGATATCCCCTCTCCAAAGGCCTCCGCCTCCTTCACCTAAATATTCGCAGCCTACCCTTCAAAATCGACCAGCTTCTAGTACTCGCTGCCCACCATTTCCCCGATGTCAACTTCTCTGAAACGTGGCTTAACAAAAACATTCCCAACTCCTCAGTCACAATCCCTGGATACACTATGGCCTGTCAGAACAGGGCCACCAGAGGTGGCGGCATAGCCATCTACGTAAGCTCAGACATACACTACTCAGTAATCTTAACTAAAGCCGAACCTAAAGCCTATGAACTCTTGCTGCTCCAGCTCGTGCTCCCCTTCTCACTGCCTATATTCATTGCTGGAATTTACTGCTGACCAGCACCCCGGCCACAACTGTCACCGACCTCCTCACACAAAATCAGCTCACTAGCCCCCACCGGGGAACTATACACAATGGGTGACTTTAACCACAATTGGTTAGCACCTGCCCTCAACAAAACCCGGACGGATTTTGCAGCCCTAAATCTAACCCAAATCATCACTGAGCCCACCCACTTAAATCTCAAAATCGTTAACCACTCCCTTATTGACTGGGCCCTGACCACCCATCCTCACAGAGTCATCCAAGCAGGTCTACTCCCTGACTCCATGGGTGACCACCATGTCATCTACCTTGTTCGCAAAATCCACCGCCCTAAATCCCCCCCAAAGTTCTTAGCCCAATGGTCATTCAAATCCCTCAGTCTCGCTCCCCTTCTCAATGACCTTGTCCTAGCAAACTGGTTCCCCTCCCAACCCTTCAGCCCAATAGACAACACCATACTGCACTTCAAAAACACGTTCCTTAAGATATGGGATACACACGCCCCGCTACACCATACTAGGGTACGCACAAACCACCTGCCTTGGATCTCCCAAGAACTCATAGCTTGTATGAACGCCCGAGATTTAGCATGGTGAGTTTACAAACCCTCAGCCCTACCTCATGACCTCTCCCACTACCGGTATCTGCGGAACATGTGCACCAGAGCAACTCAGCTAGCTAAAGCAGAGTATTTTAGATCCTCCCTTCAATCTACCCTAAATAGCCCCTCCAAGTTCTGGAAGGTTATACACTCCCGCTTCTCACCCCGTGTGGCTAAGCCCTCCCCTCTCCTTAGCGTAAACAACTCCATTCTCTCGGACCCAAGCGCAGTCGCTGCTGAATTCAACTTGTACTTCTCCACCTGCGCCTCCTTGCTCCTTTCCTCTCTACCCTCCACATCACCTCCCTCACCACTTACAGGGCCAAAAGTACCTCATGATACAGATACCTTCTCCTTCAAGGAAATCTCGGCGGCTGAAGCTCTAGAGGCCCTGCTAACTTTAAGCCCCTCAAAAGGGAATTCCCCTGATGGACTGGACCGCAAACTTCTGTTCCTCTCGGCCTCTGCCATAGCCACCCCAATTGCCAACCTCCTAAATCAATCCTTCGCCACTGCATCTGTCCCTCTGTCCTGGAAGCACGCCATTGTTATCCCCCTCCCCAAAGGAGGTGCCTGCTCCTCCACCTCAAACTACCAGCCGATTTCCCTCCTCCCTGCTCTGGGTAAACTACAAGAACACCTTGTGCTTGCCCAACTAACATCCTATCTTTCTGACTCAAATTTCTTCACACCCTACCAGTCCGGCTTCAGGAAGGATCATTCTACTGCTTCCTCCCTACTAAGGCTCACTGACACCATCCAATCTGGAATGGATAGAGGTCTCATCACCCCTGCCATCTTCATCGATCTGGCTAAAGCCTTAGACACGGTCTCCCACCCCCTGTTACTATCAAGCCTCTCTGATGCTGGCCTCTCTACATCTGCTACTGACTGATTCAGCGCCTATCTTACAAATCGAACGCAATCTGTAAGAACTGCGGATGCCACATCCTCACCCCTCCCCATGTCCACTGGTGTCACCCAAGGTTCGGTGCTTGGGCCCATCCTATTCTCTATTTTCCTAAACAACCTGCCACAAACTTGTTTTGCCTCCTCGATCCATATGTATGCCAACAACACTGTCTTATTTTCCTCTGGCTCCTTCCCGGTCTCAGTTGCCTCTATCCTCCAGGTAGACTTCAACAAAGTCCAGCATTGGTTCAACTCTCACCAGCTCTCTCTAAATGCGAAAAAAAAAACCCAGTAACTATGACTTTCGGCACATCCCAATGACTAGACAGGCTCCCCTTCCTCCCGCTTTTCCACACCCTTGATGGGACTGAGCTGGAGGATGTCACCTCCTTCCGGTATCTTTGAGTTTGGCTTGACCACCACCTCACCTTCTCCATCCATGCTGACTCCATACTGAAGAAACTCCGCCCCAAGATTGGGGCGCTATATCGGAAACGTAATAGTCTCCCCTTTCCTGCTCATCGTGATCTTATCCAGAAGATGATACTTCCCTCCTTCAATTATTGTGACATTGTTTACAGTGCTGCCCACAAGTTGGTCTCATCCAAGCTGGATACTCTTTTTAACGCTTTCTGCCAGTTTGCTCTAGATGCTCCTCCTCGCACCCATCACTGCGAGCTCTACCACTCCCTTGCTTTCCCCTCCCTCGAAAACCGCCGCCAAATACATTGTGCCAAGTTTATCACAAAGTGCTGGCTTGGTGCCCTCCCGGCTTACCTGGCCTCCGCACTATCGCCCCCCTTTGGCACCCACCCATGCTCTGAGGTCCCTAGACTCCTGGTTCCTTTTTATCCCCAGAGGTAGGACCTCAGTTGGCCAGGCCACCTTCTCCCACCAATTCCCTCAACTCTGGAACTTTCTCCCCACTCAAATTTGCCACTCCTCCTTAGTCCAATCACTATCCACTGCTCTTACCAACCACTACTCAGTAAACTGCTCCTGCAGCTAATACTCCCATGTTGTTCTTCCTGTTGGTCCAAGGGTGCTACATCTAGCTGACCCTACACTAACTACTGCACTTGATCCCAACTTTTGAGCTAGCTAGCTCTGCTCTTATCCACTCTGTATTATTGTCTCAATCTCTAGCTGTTTTTCCTTATTGTAACTGTTACTATGCCTGTTAGAGAACATATGTTATCTACTCTCAACTATTTCTGTCAAATGTATGCAACTGTATTATGTCAATTGTATGCATATATGTATGAAGTTCGACAGCCGTATGTCCTCCCCACTGTTCCCCTTCCCCCAGGTCGCACCGGGAGACGAGCAGTTGTTGCTCAGTGTGCTTTTCCTGGTGAAACAATTTCAATAAATAAATAAATAAATAAATAAATAATGTTTAATTCTATGATATTAATTCTAAGAGATTATAGAAATGGTACAAAAAAAATTAACTGTAATTGCACCAAAAAAAAAAAAAAAAAAAAAAAAAAACTTGTCAACAACAAAACGTGAAAGATGAAGCTTGTTTCTGCAAACTCTTTGAGTATATTTTAGGACAACTATCCACTACATGGATGCCGCTGGAAATGAACTTGGCTCAGTGACTCTTAAAAAGCAGATTCACGGATTTCAAGTAGCTGCCCCACCAAAGCACATAACACAGCCTACATGGGCCTGAGCTGATATCAATAAATTATTTTAGTTAGTGCTGCCATGAAAAAAAGTTTACTCTCGTAAAATTGCCCAGAGACAAAAAGGCCAGAAACACCACCCCCCACACGCAGGCACACGCAGCCCCGTTTTGTGTTGCAGAAAGCGAATGTTGTGTCTTTTACTGACTTGAATGGGGAGATTTTCTTAAACATTTTATTAGTATTTAATGTTGTGATTTAAATAAAACAAAGTGACCACTCGACTAACAGGGTTCCTGTTAGTCGACTGGTCACAAAATTATTAATCACAACACACCAGTCATATCAAAAATAGTAAATATGAACACACCCTCGTTTCTGACATCACCAAAGCGAGATATAAGCCTACATCAACGTGTCCGGTTTATGCAAGTGGCTGCATTTCTGGCTATGTTGTCACTGAGCAATTTTACAAGTGTTATAAAACTTTTTTTTTTTCTTTTTTTAAATACACGGCAGCACTAAAGAAAATAAATTATGGATATCAACTCAGAACCAGGTAGGCTATGTTATGTGCTTCAGGGAGCCCTTACTAGGAACCCACTCTTTAAAAGTAAAGCGATGGCATTCAGTATTGGACTTCATAGCTCATTATCTTGCTGCAGCGATAGTCCATCTGTGCCAAAATGATAAGATTTAATATGGTCCCTGTAAGGGATGGAAAGGATCAATTTACAGCTGGCTAGCTGATCCCTTTCCACTTCCCAGTCCTCCTGCTCCACTCCACGCTCCAACGTTTTGTGATGTCTAACCAGGCAGAGTGTGGGGGTGCGCCCCATTGAAATCTATGAGATTCATTTTCAAAACATTTTTACAGAAGTTTAAGCAACATTTGATAAAAATGAAAGCCAATGCTCAACTAATAGGGTCCCTAATAGTTAACCGGTGCCTTTCATTTTGTCAAAGGTTGTTTAAACTTAGCCGGCCTGATGGCACTGAGGGCTGAGGTACTAGACACCTTATCTTGCGCTGCGCTGGCGACCCTTGTTCAGGAGCGATCACATGCCATTGGGGGTCAGCAAGGGAGGAGAAGGACCGAGCGTCCGAGGAACTGCTCTCCCTCTCCGGGGGCTTCAGTGGTCAGCGCATTACTGGCCCCTAGTGGAGGCCAAGGGGCAGTGCGCTGATGTTGTGCAATATAAGGGGGCTGAGATGGGGCAGGCGCCGGGAGGAGCATGTGCGGACATGTGTGCGCGCTCCTTCCACTGGCTTCACTGCACGTCCCACTCAAGCAAAGGAAAGTAAAGAGGAAAAGGTGTCCTAGGTCGCGGCAGCTGAATGGCTGTCCAATGGGCACCCCAGCTTCAGGGGCATCGTTGTACTGGAGCCGGACCAGTGAGAGAGTTGGGGCTTCCCACCACCCCGCCGTGGGGGAACAGGCAATGGCAGACCAGACTGTGGCCAGAAAACAGGGGGAAGCGCAGACGGTGTGGCCAACCAGGACCAGGGGAGGAAGAGTAAGCAAAAAAAAAAAATTGCTTAAACTTCTGTAAAAACATTTTGAAAATGAACCCCACAGTCGTCAATGGGACGCACCCCTGTGCTCCCCCTGGTTAGATGTCACAAAATGTTGGAGTGCGGGGGCAGAGCAAGTGGACCAGGAAATGGAAGCTCAGCTGGCCAGCAGTTTGGCCACAGTTATGATCCCTTCCCTCCTTTACAAGACAGTATTCAATTTTATAAATTCTGGCACAGACGGACTATCGCCATGGCATGGTACTGAGCTATGAAGCCCAAAACAAAGTGAAAAAGTCACACCTTTACTTTAAGTAAATGTAATGACTGAGAAACATGTAAACTCTACAGTGTAGCATGAGGTAGCGTCACCTTCACTGCATACAGAGTGCTTTAGGATACAGTATGGGTATGAAAAGTACTAAATGAATGCACCTTCTTCATCAGCATCATCAGGGTCATACAGCGATTAAGTGGCTTTGGTGAGATCTGAACCTGGGTCTGCTGGTTACCAAGGCTGTGCTCTAACCACCAGACAATTCTGCCTGCATACTGAGCATACCGATTGGGTATTTTTCTCTTCACAATGTGCAGTTGTTATTTATCCAGCAATCTGTACCGTATTTCACCTCCTTGCCATCTGTAACTTCTGCATGTGACCATTACACTTTACTGTACTTACAGATTCCTCTTGAAATTAGTTCTCTGCCCCATGACAGAACTATCTGTCTTGGTAAACCAAATAAATAAGTTGCCAGTGATGATGCTGAAGATCTGGCAATCCTTGGGTGTGAGGGTGAAAATGTCAAAAAGATGCCACAAATCCGGTAAAACAAAAGACACAGAATTGTTCCTGACTGTAGGCCCTCCATGCCTTTTTTTCGCAGGACTCCCACCTCATGGTTACAGCCCTAGCAATAACATAGCAATGGCAAGCTTCACACAGGCTTGTTACCCTTTGAAGACTGTAACAGGATGCTCAAAAACAAAAGCCTTTGAGATGAATATGACTCGCCTTCAGGCACTTGCAGCCTAATGTGACTAACACTTTTACCCACAAAGGCCATCTTTTTGCCTCAAGGGAGACTGTTAAAACCAAAGGAGCAGAGGGAAAAAAAAAAAAGTCCTACAGATCACAGGCTTTATTTGTACCGTGTAAGGGGGTTGGGGTCCTCCCTGAATCAATAGGAGATCAAATAAACAGCAGTAGTTATCAGACTAAAACATCCAAGACACATTAGACCAGCACACAAATTATATGACTCATACAATCATGTATAAAATGATATTAAAGATGGTTACTATGCGAAAGACAAACAGTAAGGCTTTCAATTTTGATGCTAGTTTAAGTTCCAGGTAATAAAACCATACAGATATTTGAAAACAAGAAGGGCTGTGCTCATTCATAGTTTATATTTTACTCTTCCGAGAGTCATATAGCCGCCCCCATGCACACACTTGCTCAATCCTCCACCATGTTTCAGTACAATGGACAATGTTCTTCATGGTTAATATCTGGCTCTAAAACTAAGGATTTTAAGCTCATCTTTGCTTAGCATCAGAGATGTTCTGAGAGTCTTTTATTGTTTAGAAATTACTGAGAAAGTGCCCCCGACATCAGGGCATACATAAAATATCAGATGTTTACAAGCAGATGATGTCAAAAGGACACAGATCCTGGTTTTATGCAAATGTCCTCAGTACTACAGAAATAAGGGTCAGAATTACAGGAAAAAGAAGAAATCTAAGCTGAACTAAGCTGGAATATTACATTCTCCAAGGCCTTTGGAGGTAGTATAGCACAGTGGGTTAAGGCTCTGAGCTGCAGATCTGGAGACCTGGGTTTGAATCCCACTGCCGCCTAGGTGCACTACTGTGTGATCCTGAGCAAGTCACTTAACTTCCTTGTGCTCCCAGGTCGCATATGGAATCAAGCTTCAGCTTAGTGTGCTACTCCTGGTTAAACGATATTCCCTTTCCCTTCCCACCTGTGTTTGAGGCTCAAGTCCAATAATAAAGGCATCTATATTTCCAACTTTTTTTTTTTTTTTAACCAAGACATTTCAACTCTTTTATGTAAGAGTTAAACTTTCAGTTTTGTTGTGCTTTCCTCTCTGTCCTCAAACCAATCCTCTGGCCTGGAGGGTGGGCGAGTGACTTTCCCTGCAGCTCAAACCAAGTTCATACCATCTGGTCTGTGGTGGGACAGCACCAAGCCACCAGCATCCTCCCTGGAAGATGGCTGGAAGCCCAAGTTATCTCAAGAGTCTCACAAACCTTGCTCCACTGGGCCAGTCCTTGTATTTAAATTTACTGATTTTATATTTCACCTGATAATCCCTTCAAGGAGAATATCCACTTACAAGGTATTAGCTAAATTTGTTAAAGGTGAAATGGCACCTTCAACCATTGTCCTCAACTCTAACCAGGCATCAGAATAGCAGTGATCTCTATCACTCCATGGGCCAAAAACAGAAAAAAAAAATGGATTTTAAGATTTTTGCCAAACAGAATTGGTTATTTTTGAAAACGGACAATTATTGGCTTTACTGCTGATGCAGTGCCCTCACACTCCAAGGGAAGATAGTGCCAGTCTAGCTCCCTCGGCCATCTCTTTGGGTGAACTTGGGGCAGCAAATTACATCCTGGGTAACAACACAATGTCCTCCCCTCCCCACCCCAAGCACATGATATAGTAGTGCATAGCACATAGGGAGGTTGCAGGATTGGAAAATAAGGTAAAATATCCTTTTATAAGAATGACCCCAGGAGCGCAAACCCACATCACCAGGCACAGGAACGCTCCTATTGCATCCTACCGGCACCAGAATGAATGACATGTAATATTTATTTCCAATGTTTTACCAGGAAAAGCTAACTGAGCTGATAACAGCTCTTTTCCAAATGTGACCTGGGGATGGAGAAAAACATTACGGTGCAGTGATAAAATTAATACAATAAAGGTGCATAGTAAATCGTACTTAAATTGTAAGCTCAAGGTATAACTTGGAGCCCACAGTGGTGTTGAAGGGGGGGAGCTTTCCCTGCCTGGCGTCCTTGGTGCTGGCAGTCTGCCAGAGTCATGGAGGTTGTTCAGTGAGGCTGATAGGAAAATCAGAGGCCCTGACTGAAGTAAGAAGAGTAGAGGAATCATTCAGGAAATTACTTTAGGTGGTCAGCTATTTCAAAATGCAACATCAGGGTGTGGTATAATGCAGAGACACATTGCATCATATAGGCATGTACTGTAAATTCTTTAATCCAGTTTTGTAGCTTTTGAAATTTGTAAACAATTAAGCACCTCTAAAACGATGTGCCATGAGCAGAGCCTACAATGGCACCAGAAAGTAATCTAAATGGCATCAACGAAGAAAGACCAATGCGAGATTGGAAAAATACGATAAAAACTGCATTCCTGATGCAATGCATGAAATCTGTTCAGCTCGTGGACTTCTTTGTATTACAAAATGGGTAGGTAATTTCCTGCATACTAACTGGCCAAGACAGTGTTCAAGTCATGTGGTTTAGGAAAAGGAACCCATGGGCTTCGGACTTCTCGAACAGGACACAGCATATCATAACATTAATGCCCTCAATGATTTTTCCAAAAACTTGGCAACCGTTCAGAATACACAAAACAAAATTTTTTTTTTTTTTTTTTTTTTTTTTTAAATTGCCTGCCTGACTTCAGACTACACCTTGGGTGGGTGAGGGATAGAAAGCCGACACTAACCTCATGGTTCCTAATTCAGCAGACAGGAAAAAAGTCTACTGCATTTGCATCTAGCATAATCAAGCCAGCCTGTGGGACTATTGTTCTTTTTCTTTTATTAACTTTATTTTTATTAGTTTTATAAGAACTTACAAACATTTAGCCACAACTGGCAATTTATAGAAACTGATACAACATCATATTTATCATAGGGCACAAGAAATTGCAGTCCAGGGTATTTCTATATGTGAGGGCTATAAAAGCAAAATAAATGTTCCTTCCATGTGTGTTAACAACATGAGCCTGTTTTGCCTTACCAGACCTGACCCACTACCATATAAATGTAGTATCCCGTAATGTTAAACAGCTCTGAAATCTGTGGAGGTCGAATAGAGCAAAATATGAAAATGCCAACATAATATGCATTAGCTACGAGTCCCCGATATAGCACTGTAAAATGATGAGCCTTCTTTAATACTGAAAACACCCATCTGACCTCAGTCGAGATTTAAAGAGGGACTCCCACCAAAAGTGCTACACTGCAGAATTAGAACAAGCATACCCCCAATAAATCTCATACCAAAAAATTGGTTTCTACGTTGCTTTGTTTTAAAGTTATGAGCTATTTTGTAACCCTGATTTCACTACCTATTGAAACAAGCCAGTTTCAGTGAAGCGCCACTGATGATGTCATCTCCTGAACTCACATTCTAGTCCTCCCTGTCAGCAACCTTATAGGACCTGCTTCTCTAAAGTTTAATAAATTGTAGCTATAGTAATCCTTTTATTTAAAAAAAAAAAACAGAAAAGAAAAGAAAAAAACGACATAGGGTTGGCTGCAGTGCTTGCATTTCCAGAGTGTTCAGATGCATGGCATTGTACTTTACACGTCAGAAGGTGGTTTTGGAATACTGCACTGAGCCAAGGCATAGAATGTCAAGGTAGTGCACAATTTTATAATGTTGTTTTGGGGGGAATACTCTTCGAATGTGCCATGGATGTGCCATCTCAAAATGTGGTGGGACAATCAGTCTTGGAATGCGACAGGGACACACATTGAGGAATTTGGTGGGGACTGGCAATTTCTGAATACAGTGGGGATGCACACTGTCAGAATGTGACAGGACACACCATTTATTTTGAAATTGCTTGTCCCTGCCACATTCCAGAATTGTACGCACTCGCCATATTTCAAAACTGTGCATCACATCCCCACCACATTCAGACATTATGCATCCCAGCCACATTCTAAAATTATGCAGCCCTGCTGCATTCAAAAATTGTGCATCCGTTCCCCATTCCCAAACTGTGCATACCTGCAACATTCTGAAATGGTGCATCCCCAATAAATTCCATAATTACATATCCCCACCAAGTTGTGTTTCAATGCCACATTCCAAAATTGTCACTGCCACGTTCCCAGATTGTGCATCACCGCCACATACCGAAACTCTGAAATTGTGCATTGCCACGACATTCCAAAATTGTGCGTCACCGCTGCATTCTGAAATTATGCGTCACTGCCACATTCCAAAACTGTGTCCCGCCATCACATTCCAAAACTGTGCATCACCGCTGCATTCCAAAACTGTGCATCATGGCCACATTTCAAAATTGTGCGTCACTGCCACATTCCAAAATTGTGTGTTACTGCCACACTCTGAACCTGTGCAACACCACCACCACATTTCAAAATTATGTGTCAACACCACATTCTGAAGCCGTGTGTCACCACTGCATTCTGAAACTGTGCGTCATCGCCACGTTTCAAAATTGTGTGTCAGTGCCACATTCCGAAATTTTGTGTCACTGCCACATTCCGAAATTGTGTGTCACTGCCACATTCCGAAATTGTGCATCACTTCCGCATTCTAAACCTCTGTGTCACGGCTACATTTCTTCCCCCTTGCTTATCTGTGGTTAAAAAAATATATGTGAATCTTTATGAGAAACCGGGTTCTCTGGTTCGAAAATGTATATAGTTATATTACTCAAATTATTCCAAAAAGCTGTTTGGAACTCAGAGGGTTAACCTCGAGATGCAGTTTCACCTCCACAAACTTATTTGTAGAGTTGTCAACAGGATATCGGTTCTGGGACACAATGTTCTATTTTGCTGCACCTGAAAGGAAAGAAACTGACAAAGTTCTAATACATTTTATGAGAAACAGGATGTCTCCTAACGAGCTCAGGATAGAGAAATTAATTGCCAGGCAAAAACTTCTTATTAAAAAAAGAACAACCTTTTGTTGGAGGGAGAGGGCCAGATTGAGATTTAGAATTATAGATACCCTCAGATGAAGGATCGTTCTTTTTTTTGTTTGTACTGCCTTTGTAAATAGCTATCATGAACAACTTAATATTTTTTTATTTTGCTGTTACTGATCATGATAAAATGCTACTTGAGGATCTTATAACACTCCTGGTTTTCCTATGCTTCCTGACCTGCACCTCAATGACATGATGTATATCAGGAAATACCATATTAAAACAGCCACTGAATTTATTTGAAGTTTGAACTACAGTGCATACAGTGCATTTTGAACTGGATGAAAAAATGCTGAAACCTGATTGGTTGAGAGCAGTCTCTACCTGTGATGATACTGAACCATAAAATCACAGGTAGAAACTAGCTCTTTGCCAACAGTCCCCACATATTTGAATATTACTCCATCTGTCTGTGAAACTGAAATAGTGTACCTGGATTCAGCCCCACTGAAAACGGCAACACTTTGCTCTTGCTATGTCCCTCTTAAAATGAACTATTTTATCTTTTAATGTTCTTTCACCATACTAAAGAGAGTAAAAGAATGCATTTTGTTGCTACCTTATTATTATTTGTGCATTTTTTTTTTTTTAACTTTACTGTGGGATCCAGTTCATAATCACAATAATACACTCCAGGGTGTGTTTTATCATAGTGTCACTTCTTGGGTGTGTAAGACACTCGGTTTTACCTCATGCCTCAGGATGCACCCAAGGAGTGACGATATTCTATGTTAAAATACTCCCTGTTGTGATTATTGCTTAACTATACTTTCAATATATCAGAGAATACAATTTTAAAACAATCACTCGGTATTTTTTTATTCCAAGTTTGTATTACAGTACTTTTAAAGCAGCAGTGCAATGAAAAATGTTTTTCCAAAAAGTCAGTTTCAGCTCCAGTTATTAAAAATATTAGTATACCTGTCAAATCTATTTCCCAGGTACATCCTCCTATGCTGCCCGCCAGGATTTCTTCTAATTTTCTTGATCTTAACCCTTGTAGGGTCTACTGTGCTTCTTGTAAGCCAAAAAAGGGTGGCTATATTTTGTTTCTTGAGAAAAAAAATAAAGACATTTATAAAAATACTCACATTTTGGTGGAACAAAAACATGTTACCACCAAATACAACTGGAAGATGCTTGAATCTTATGAAAAAATGCAAGGTCAACTTTTTTGCCCAGTTTCCCTGCACTGACCTATCTAGTGTAGACGCTGCATGTGTGAAGGGCACGAGTGAGGCGGCTGCCACCCATAATAGGTTGATGTCCGCAGCACTCGATACACTCGCACCGATCCTGGAAGGACTCAAATCCTCTCACTTGAGGTCTCCTTGGTTTGATGGGAGAGCTCAAGGCGATGAAGTTTAGGGGTCGGAAGTTAGAGCATTGCTGGTGGAGGACCAGGCTAGAGGACAAACTGGCCCCGAGTACCCACTATGGTGTGTACCATGGGGCAATCAACCATAAGAAGGCAGAGTTCTTGTCCATTGAGATTGCTGCAGGGAAGAACCGACCAGCTGTTCTTTTTCGGACTGTAGACAGGCTTTTACACCCAGTCTGTCTACAGTCGAAAAACGTTTTTCTGTCACTTTGTTTGATGAGTTTGCTCAGTTCTTCACTGACAGAGTGTCCTCTATTCATCAGGGAATTCCGTCAGTGAGTCGTATAATGTCCCACAGTGATCGCCTTGGATGTGGCAGAGGCACTCCTCCTGTCTGGGAGGAGTTTAAACTGGTGGTGGTTACCGAGGTCACTGAGGTTGCTTCGAAGCTAAACATACATACTGCAAACTGGACCTGGTTTTGACGCATTTCTTAATGGGATGCATTGGTTCCATTGGCCTGGTGTTCACCTTGATTGTCTGGTGCTCGTTGTCAGAGGATGTTTTCCTGGATTCCTTTAAGGAGGCTCTGGTGAGGCCCCTTCTGAAGAAACCATCGCTCGACCCAGACATCTTGGCAAATTATTGACTTATCTCCAACCTTCCATTTCTGGGAAAGGTTGTTCAGAACATTGTGGCGCAGCAGCTTGAGGAGCACCAGTGACCTTGACATCTGGGTCTATGTCAATTCACTCCCGTCAATTCGTTCCGCATCAATTCACTCCCAACCGCTCATTCCAGAGTCAATTCAATCCCTCCCCTCCCATTCCCACGTTAACTCGCTTCCGCATTAAGCTGTTCTAAACTAAACATAAATTCAGTGTAAGCAGAACACTTCTGTTGCAAGTCTCAGATGCACTTGGCCTGTCAAATATAGTATTTTAGGATGGCACAAATAACTTGAGAAGTACTATTGTGATATTTCACCCAAGCTCCAGAGAATAAATGTGATATCAAAATGTCAAAATTAGTAGTCTGGAATGTTACGCGGACCTGCCTGTGCATCTCATTTTCTTGGGTACATTGCTTGTGTTAATGTATGTTTTAAATGAGGTAATTAGTGCACCAATAAGCTGCTGTCTGTATGCTGCACACAACTGAACAGCCACTTTATTGGATTTCCATCACAAGAACAAGCCAAACTCTAGCCGATATCACTCATAGATTCAGTTTCAGTGCCGAGCCCAGTAAACAGGTAGGAAATGCCACTCCACAGTCAAACACTCTCTGAAAATAATCACTACATAAAAGACTGAAAACGAGTACAGAACAAAATGAAATTGATAGATACCACATGCAGGGCTACAATTATTAAACTAAGACATTCCAGTTGTGTGTGTCCTCTGTGTTCCCGGATTGCTGTTGTCCAAAGCTGTGCAGCCTTTGTTTTTTGCTCGGAAAGTACAGGGAGTGAAAAGAGTACAGTTAAAGCGGGAGGGAGTGAAAAGGTAATTATGTGTTTGCTCTGTAAGGCATGTTCCGGATGCTACTGACCAAAGTTCAGGGAGTACAGGTAGTGAAAAGAGGGAGTGAAAAGACGTGGAGCGAAAAGGGATGGGAGCGAATTAGTTGGGAGTGAACTGTCAGGAGCGAACATACGGGAGCGAATTAACGTGCTCCCTTGACATCTATGAGCCACTCCACTCTGGTTTCCATGCCAGGCACAGCACCAAAACAGCATTAGTTCAGGTGCATAATGACCTCCTTAGGACGAGGGATAGAGGTGATGGGTCAGTTCTTGTTCTCTTCGATCTCTCCTCCGCTTTTGACACTGTAGACCACTTTGTGCTGCTTGATTGTCTCAGAGAGTACTGTTGGCTTGCCGGCACTGTCATCTGCTGGTTTGAGTCCTATCTCGCTGACAGGAAGCAATGGGTAGTGATGGGGAATTTCTCCTCCTCCCTGAAGGCTCCTGTCATGTGGTGCGCCTCAGTGAACTGATCTTGTCGCCAATATTGTTCTCAGTGTATATGATGCCCCTGGATGAGCACATTAAGAAGTGCAATGTGGGTTTTCACTGCTATGCAGATGATACCCAATTGTATTTGTCCTTTGCCCCTGGAACATCCAACACTGTGGAAGTGCTACACATCTGCCTGGCTGAGATCAATGACTGGATGTCCTCCAGCTAGTTGCGACCTAATCCTGATAAGATAGAGGTTCTAATAGTGGAACCGGGCCAAAAGGCATGATAGGACGGCCTCCAGTGTGGCAACTGGTCTTTTCCTGGGGCCTACATTGTTGATGGCTTCCTCTAGGGTGCGAGATCTTGTTGTGTTCCTGGACAATGTATTGACATTTGAATTTCAGGTGTCATCAGTTGTCCAGCGTTTTTTACCACCTGAGGAATATCACCAGGATCAAATTCCTAGTTCTACCAGAGGACCTTCTTACACTGGTTCATGCCTTTGTAACATCTAGGCTTGATTACTGTAACGCCCTTTACTTTGGGGTCTCAGGAGGTACCCTCCGCCAACTGCAGCTAGTACAAAATGCAGCTGCCAGGTTGCTGACAGGCCTTTCGCGGTTCTGTCATGCAACTCCAGTGCTGCCCCCTGCGTGATCTGCACTGGCTGCCTGTCAGGTGGAGGGTTATCTTCAAGGCCCTACATGGACTAGGACCGGACTAGCTGTCTGATATCCTAATGCCTGCCGCTCCAGTCCGCTCCCTCCGTTCCTCTCTAGGGGCCTCCGGTGATTCCCAGGACAAGATTAAAAACTGCCGGCGACAGAGCGTTTAGTATCTCCGGCCCCATCCCTTGTAATCCGCTTCCTCCCGCCATCAGGGAAGCCCCTTCAGTGGAGGTATTTAAGAGCCATCTCAAGTCCCATCTTTTCTCTCTGGCCTTCCCAGACATAAAAATTTAAATTGTTGTAATAAAGGTTACTGAAATTAATTAGTTACCAAACTAGTTTATCTGAAATATTTTCATCTGTTTTTTATTAAAACAGTGATAAGTATTTATGTATGTCTTTTTTTTTTTTTTTCATAAACTCCCTTACCTGTTTTTATGTAAGGAGCCCAGAGCCCCTGGGAATGGGCACTGTAGAAATAAACTTTGCCTTGCCACTGCTGCTTTAATACATCAGGGGATACCATACAGTATTAGAACAGCCACTGAGTATTTTTGTTTATTTGAAGTTTGAACTACCTTTGTTTGAAACCTGACTGGTTGAGAGCAGTGTCTACCTGTGATGATACTGAATGATGATAAAAATCACAGATAGAAATTAGCTCCTGCCAACGTTTTTTTGGTTTTCCACTTACCTGAAAATTACTCCACCAGCTATGCCAGCAGTCATACCTGGATTCAGCCACTGAATGCGACTTCACTTAGCTCTCACTAGGTCCTTCTGAAAATGAACTATTTTACCTTTTAATGTCCTTTCACCAGTTTAGAAAACAGTAAAAAAATGTTTCTGATATATCATTTGACATATATATATATATATATATATATATATATATATATATATATATAAACAAATAAACTTCACTGTGGGATCCAGTTCATAACCACAATAATACACATCAAGGCATTTTATATCATAGGATATAGTCACTTCTTGGGTGTGTAAGGCATTCCACTTCACCTCATGCCTCAAGACGCACCCAAGGTGTGATAATATCCTATGAAAAAATACTCACTGTTGCGTATTACTGCTTAAGTAACATACTTTCAATATATCAGAGAATATTACAACAACCACTGTATATCATTAAAACAGCTGCTAGATATTTGTTTATTCGAAGTCAACTACAGTACCTAAAATAACATACTTTCAATAAGTCAGAGAATACAATATTAAAATAGCTGCTGGGTATTTATCTGTAGTATGCATTGAACAGATTGCAGGACAGCCTGATTAGATGCAGGATCAATTTTTTTTTTTGGGGTGGGGGCATTATTTTAATTAAAAACGTATGTTTATTAGGGGAACAAGGGCTGGCAGTATAGCCTAGAGGTTAGAGTAATGAGCTGTGTATGAGTACATCTAACAGACCTGGGTTTGATTCCCACAACCTCCACTTGCATACTGTGCGACTCTGAGCAAGTCACTTAACCATCCCGGTGCTCTCAGGTCACCCCTGAAAACAGGCACTTGTGCATAGTAGTCCTTACCCGGCTACCAAATCAATAATATTAAACTGACAGTTACAATTCGACTGGCAAACTATATTTTTTGGGTGTGTATTTTAACTCAGCAACCTTTAGAAGTAGAGACTTGGGGAGAGTCGAGAGCAGTACTCCACCACAGCTCCTCATCTTTACTTTCCATTTTGTTATTTTTTAGCAATAAAAATACAGTATTCTGCTTACAAATACTAATATCAGATTTAGCTACTGACACAGAGCCTGGACATACTGAAAACATCGCTCTTTATTACATGGGTCATACAAAAACAACTGCTGGAGGAGAAGGAGGCAAACAGAAAAAAATGCAGCAAGGCCTGGACAAAGAACCTGCAGCTCCTACCTCAAATCAACCCTCAAATGCTGTGCTACTTAAGGCCATACAATGCATATATAAAAAGATGGACGACTTCCCCTCGCGTCTCATGATGGCAGAAACGAAGCTGACCATGGTTGAGGAGGTAGCGCAGGGGGCCAGTAAATCAGCGGAGAAAGTTGCAGCTGCTATGTCGGTCTGGTAAAAGAAAGACACCCTACTCCGTCGGCGCCTAGAAAATTTAGAAAATGGAGTTCGTCCCATATCAGGATCTTCGGACTACAGGAGGTGGGGGAAGAAGATGATCTGCAAAGTTTCTTACAGCAGTGGATTCTCGAGCAGCTGCAAACTGAACTACTGATATCGATCCAGCGGGCATATGGGGTGAGTGTCAGAGGGGCCCGCTTACATATGGACTCGGACCATTCACCAACACGTGTGGTGTTGCTCGTTTCGGGCTCCATGAAGGAGCGAGACTGTATTCTTCAAGTGGCTAGAAAGCAGGGTCCGGTACAGTGGCAACAGGCAAATATAAATATTTTGCAGGACCTCAGCTATGCAACAAGACAGCGACGCAAGGCATTTGACGGGGTCAGGTCTAAGCTTTGTCAACTGGGGTTCACCATGTACTCCTGATGCCAGCAAACTTGAAGGTGGTGTATGGTAATAAAATGTTCAGTTTTGCTGACCCAGATGATGTCTGCAAATTGTTGGGTAAAACTGAGCTGGATTGTTCAGAAAGGGGCCAGGAATTGGGTTCTGAAGAGGAGGAGGAGACCTGAAGCCAAAGAATTGGAATCTGTAAGCCGGCACATGGCGTGGAGCTTAAAAAAAACTTGGGTCTGATGTATCTTTGGTGTTTGGGACCTTTAGTTACACTGAACATTAAATAAGTTTGTTAAAAAGGCGTACATCCAATTTTAAAAGTGCACAGGTTTGTGTTTGTTTTTAGTGTTCAACCTGAACAGAGTTAAAGATTAAGCTCAGGGAACCCTTATTAATGTCTGTTGTGGTGTTGTGGACAGTTTTTACAGTCTATACAACAATATTATATGAATGTTCTGCCTCCTCTCATTAGGATCTTTGTTTTAAAAAAAATGTATGAACAATCCTTTAATGTTTGATGAAAGGAAACTTGAATAAGAAAAATGGTTCTGGAAAGATATATTAGTAAGAAAGCTGATTCAAGGATAATAAGGCATTTTACTGCATCAATGTAACTGTGGTAAGCGGGAAGGTGGGGAGAAAAGACTTCTGCTATTTCACTAGATATGGTTCTCTCTTATATTTGGTTAATGGGGATGTTTTCACCTATTATAGGGTGGTTTAACTGAACATGCTATGTTTTTTTAAAGGATTTCCCCACTCATGGCTACAAGTAGCTTACGATAGGGTTACCACCTTTGAAGAAGCCCAAAGTGGGACATTTCCTACTGAAATGTGATTTTTCACAGGACAATATGTAACCTTGACCAATACAGCAGACTTGTTTTCTCTAAATAATCAAAATTAAGACTAAGTGTTGTCGTTTTTTGGTTGTTTCTACCGTTTCTTATTATTTTAAGGTGTTTTAGTTAAGATATTATAGTTCTTTGCAACATTTAGAAGAAAATCAAAGATATCTTTTTCCTAGTATAATGTCAGGACATGTAGTATTTTTCATGTTTTTCTGCAGGACACAGCTTCCCAAATCAGGACTGTCCTGCGAAAACAGGGACAGGTGGTAACCCTAGCTTACGATTATCTCATTTAGTTAATAAAATTTTATTTTAGGAAACCCCTACATGAAGTATCAAGTAAGGAGTACTACAAATACTGAGTGTTCAGATAGTGATTTTTTTTTTTTTTATTGTTATGATCTATTTATTTAGTTTGTGTTGACCAGGTAAGTACACTAGACAAGACATTTGCCTATTTGCAAGATTATACTGTTCTATGGGAGATGCTTGTACCTACTGCATTTTAAAAGCAATAAATATAACTTGGAAAAAAAAAAAAGTAGAGACTTGACATTTCAGTTATTTCTAAAAGTCACAATACCTCATGATTGGCCAAATTACAATGACAATGGCAGGCTCATTTTTGAAATATTGAGAAAGTAACTGTTTTTACTGCCACTTTTGAAAAAAAAAAAAAAATTATAATACTCGCTCGAGATTGTCAAAAACTACAAGGAGTTCCAGTTTGAAATTTGGGACTGGGCTAGCTTAGGTACCTTTTATTCTATTGATTTACGAGGAGGTAGACTGGGCCACAAGTATCTTTTGTGCTAGTGTTCTAAAACTGCTGCACGCTCAGTAGAACATAACACACCAAAAAATAAAAGGATAACGTGATAAGAATGCAAACACTGTAGAAGTTCTTGGTTTCTTACAAATTTAGTCACATACATTTGTTCAGGTATTGACGGTTGATTGTTTATATTAGTGTAGTTTGCAATTCTTCAGCAAGTAAGGGAGATATCTTAGGGGTCTGTTCAGTTTAAGAGCATTCAGTTTTGAAAAACCTGTTGCAAAATACTGAAACAACCTTTCCGGAACCACCAGCAACCAAACATGATCAGGGTTTCTCCGAATAATTTTGTCTGTGTGTGGGTAGATTTTTTTTTAGTGCATATTTTTTACCAGTATTACTGACAACTACCAGTTATAAGCACATATATAGAGAATAGATAGTAACTAATAACTGTATAAAAAACAAACAAAAACAAAAAACTACTAAACTGTCACAATCACATACAGAAAAGTTATGATTTCATTGACAAATTGTCTATGTGGTTTGTGGTGCTGACAAATTAAACATTAAAAAAATGCCAATTTATTTTCCTGTTGCTGATGTTTCTTACAGTCTATTTATCTTTGTTTTTTGCTACAGTTTATTTACTCAAGGTAGCCAAGACAGGTTCCAATAGGATCATAATTCTACCCATTTCTGCAGCTGGGTTGAGTGGAACAATGAGAGAGTAAAGGGAAACTAAAGTCAAAACTTAAAAAAAAAAATGCTGGCCCAGTGGCACTTAGGGTTGTGATACTGGACGCCATACCTCGCGCTACACCAGTAACCCAAATTCGAGAATTACCTTGGGGTGCCGCATGGGGTGGGAGGGTGGAGCAGGATCGAGCATGCCGATGGGCAGCTCTCCTCTCCTGAGGCTGGTGAGGTGAAGGTGAGTTGGCACCCCCCATAGTTCCGCTCCCACCAGTTGGAGGTCCGGTGGGTAGCAGAGAGGGGGCAGCAAACAGTTACAGGAGGTGGAAGGGGCTGAGCTGGTGCCACAGGGCACGTAACGTGCCTCCACATGCTCGCATGGCTGTGTGCCAGGGCCTCGGAGGGGGGGAGTCAGGGAACAAAACTTGTAAAATACCTATGTGTCCCCGTTACCAGTTGGCAGAAAGAGGAGACGGGGACCAAATACCTAAAACAATTTACAAAAAATATGTTGTACAGAGTATTTAGACTTCTAGGTGCAGTCCTAGTGTGTTCTTCCCTTGGTTTTCTGTAAAGAGTCCCCCCTCCCCACAGGCTAGTTTTACGAACCCTGGGGATCCCCCATGTTCACATTTTTTATGGCTCTGCTCTTTCCTACAATGCCTTCTGTCCCTTGTGACAGTGATGAGTCCAGGATCGTTCACTCAATAAGAGCGGTTTTGTTTTTTTTGGTCAAGTTTATAGATGCAGAGTTGCGATTTTAAATAAAGCTCCTTGTTTAGGGAACTCTATTGAAGGCTATATTTACAGACGACCAACACCAGAGGGATAATTGAGCGGGCTTTTCTGTAAGAAAACAGCTAGAGTCTTCAATAAATATGGCACTGGTGACCTAGAGTGATTTATGTGCTTATTTTTTTATTTTTATGGTTATGTGTAGTTTAATAAAAATGAAAAGCTTTAATAACAAAACATTCACTTCTCACTAGACCAAGACACATACCTAGAAAACAGAAACTTTGGATTAGAAAAAGCTATTTAATTGAAGCCCAAATATTTATTTAGTTTTTGTTTACCGGGTAAGTACCACAGCCAAGACATGACTATTTTCAGGCACAACCCAGGAGATTACAATGAGGAGAGATAAGCAGGGAATACATTTTGTATACAGGGAAAAAACAAAAATACAGAGCGAAAAAAAGATCTCTCAGCACATGAGTGTATAACAAGATAGGTATGAGTCCATAAACAGTACCAGATTCCGTGACAAAAAACACATGTAGCAAACGAAATTGGGTAAAAGAGCAGATGAAACAATTTCAAATGAGACATAACTGCCTAACTACATAACTAGATGGACAGGATAAGTAGAGATCAGTTAGCAGCAGGGGGAAGTGAGACAGCAGGCAGAAAGTAATATTCAGGGGGATTTGAAGCAGGCACAGGAGACCTGGCTAAAAAGGAAGGAGCAACATTTGTTTTTAAATTGGGCATGACTGGGAGCTAAACCAACATTAAGTGGTAGGGAGTTCCAGAGTTTGGCCGCCGAGTGAGAGAAGGCTACAGTTCCTTTGTTAGATTTACATCTAAGTACAAGCAGCAGAGATTTATCAGACGATCGGAGACTGTGAGAGGAGGGCAGTGGAGATAGCAAGGAGGCAAGCGAGACAGGGATACCTGCTCTAATAATATTGTCAGTCAGGGAGCCAAGGGCAAGAGTTCGAACGGAAGAGGGGGGTGGCCAATTAAGATCAGCATACAGCTGACAGTGACGTTTTGACCGGAGGAGGCAGAGGCGTACCTGCAGATACTGTCGTAGGAGGTATCCCACTTCCTGAGGAGAGTTATCAATGCACAGAGATAAGTGAGTACCCCATAGGATAGCCATGGGAGCAACATCCCACGGGCTGTAGCTAATCTGGCCGACTGCGTTAGGACATAGCTGGTTTTGTAGACTACCCCAATTTTAGCATTAACTGATTTACAGGTAGACATTATGTGCTTATCAAAGTTAAGATTTTCATCAAGGAGAACTCACAAGATACCTGAAGGAATGTACTGATTCAAGGACCAGCCCACCCTGACCGGATACCTTAAACAGGTCCCGGTTGTTTTTTAATTTGAAGGCAGAGCCAAACAACATAGTTAGCGTTTTACTAGCATTAAGAATTAACTTATGGTGGAAGAGCCAAGACTGAATAGACATAAAAGCAGAAGTAAGGGTCTGGTTGATTTGGAGTATATTCTTATCACTGCAGTACAAGACCAGGTCGTCCGCGTATAGGATAGCAGAGTAATCGGGGATATTTGATGAGATACTATTACTTAAAATAGAGAAAAGAAGGTGGCCCAATATTGATCCCTGGGGAACACCTAGGTTAATGGCCATGGAGCCAGACACGGCAGAACTGAATTTAACAAGCTGGGTTGTATTAAATAGATAGCTATTAAACCAGACCACCATGTTACCGGAGAAGCCAAGGGCTAGGAGGCTATCTAGAAGAAGAGGATGATCAACAAGGTCAAATGCCTTAGTCAGGTCAACAAAAACTGCTCCTGTAAGGTGGCCATCGTCCATAGCAGTTAGAGTATTATTTACAAAATGGAGCAAGGCATTGGAGGTGCTATGACCTTTACAAAACCCATACTGAATAGGTGAGAGGAGATTATATTTAGTCAGGAATTCAATAACTTGGGTTGATACAATCTTTTCCATTATTTTGCACAAAACTGATAGTATATCTGTCGGCCGATAATCAGTCATATATCTTCTACCACCTTTCTTAAGGACCGGTGTGACTTTGGCCATGTTCCAGATATTAGTGACGAATCCATTACAAAGAGAGAGGGTGAAAATCCTAGACAAAGGCTAGGCAATAAATGGTGCAGCCAGTTTTAGAAGTTTAGGCTTAATGCCATCAGAGCCTACACTGGTATTATCAGAAATGGTGTTCAGGAAACTAAGGACTTCAGATTTAGATACTGCCTTAAAGTAAAAAGGAGAGGGAAGTACAGAAGGGGTGCATGGAGTGGATAGAGGTAAGGGCTGAGCAGGGAGGAATGCTGATGTGAAGCTGGATAGGGCAGAGAATTGCTTATTAAATGCTTCAGCAATGGTTCTGGGATCGTTGCAGTGGACTCCACCAATGATCATTTCATCTGCCAAGTGAGTTTTCTTTGCCCCTAGGAATGTTTTCACATGTGCCCAGAATGTCCTGGGGTCACCAGATGCTTCCAGCAGAAGCCCCTTATATTAAGAACTTTTTGCTAGTCTGATCTGTTTTACAATCACTTTTCTGGGCCCTATAGGTCTGGTAGTCA
The DNA here is from genome assembly GCA_016271365.2 of Neoceratodus forsteri. Taxonomy (NCBI): domain Eukaryota; kingdom Metazoa; phylum Chordata; order Ceratodontiformes; family Ceratodontidae; genus Neoceratodus; species Neoceratodus forsteri. Next base: position 1,559,685,297 of record CM057455.1, read on the forward strand.
GCTATGAGGCCAGATTTTCTGAAACACCCCCAACTATTATCCCTGGCATGCAATGCAGCCAGAAGATTTTTGTGTAACCATCTTGTGGGTTTCATGCGAACATATCAGGTCACAAGGGGTGTATGCCTGTTCTGAACTGCATAAAATTGGTCTAGAAAGTAGTCAAGAGCTGTTTGGGCACTCAGGGACTGAGAAAGGTAATACCAGTCAATAAGCGAGACTTCATACAGGAACTTCTCCTGATCCAGATTAGCATAGTTCCTGAAAGTGATATAGCGTGGTGGCACAGACTGGGAGCTAGAGTGTTGCCACACACAGAAAATGGGGGAGTGGTCCGATATAGTATCGGGCAGAATGTCTGCATCCACAGTTCTGTCAACCCTATTTGTTAACACCCAATCCAGTAACGTGCTTGACGTGGCTTTAGGGGAGATCCTTGTGGGCACACTTATAACTTGATGCAGGTAATAGCTTTGGACTACAGATAGAAGTGAGCAATGAGTTTGTCCAAGCTAGTTTAGATTCATGTCCCCAAGAATAAGCAGTTCATTATGGCCTGCTATTTTTACCAAATCCTCCCAAAATTTAGTGAAGGCAGACAGTCCTCCATGGGGCAGATTATAGACAACAACTATGTGTGGATTCTTAGCACCCAAGTGGAGAAGCGCATGAAGGGATTCACACGTGGAGGTTTGCGGAATATTATTTAGCGAGATATTGAGATGTGCTTTGTAAAACAGCGCAACTCCCCCGGCCGGGATCTATCCTGTCTTTCCTGATAAGACTATAGTTTCTTAACGAGCAGACTGATCAGGAATAGAAGGCTTGAGCCACACCTCAGATAGGCATAATATATCTATGTTATAGGTGGAGAACCAAGCCTTCAAATCTGTGAAATTACACATTAGGCTCCTAATGTTTAGATGGGCTATGTGGAGTCCTGAAGTAGTAGCCCAGGAGACATCATTGCAGGGCAGATGATGTGAAGGACCAGGGTTCAATTCCACATCACCTGTCAAAAGGTTAGCAAGCAGCATAAGATACCAAAGCTTATGATGAATAAAAGGAGTAACAAGGGTGATTTTAGAGCGAAATCTATAATCTTAGTAAGCGGTCACAAGATAATTGAAGAACCTTGGGATTACTAGTGGAGTGCGATCAAAACAGACAATAGGTCTGACCAGCATGTTTGAAAAGTGTAAATTTCCATTTGGGTTGTGCTGCCAGGAACTACTATAGGAGCATGGAACCAAGGAAAGCCTTGCACGTGAAAAGAGCAGCAGGCTAGTCATGACAGAAAACAGAATTTTCTGAGCCATGATATACAATATCAACAAAATAGCCAAAGTGAGAAAGGAGTCAAGAAGCCATAAAGCAGATACAAACAGCTAACTATGAATATTCAGTGAGCACCACTCCTAAAACTCAAGGTGGACAAAGCAATGGGGCCTGACGGGATTCACCCCAGAATCCTAAAAGAACTAAGGGAGGACCTAGTGACACCACTGACCACGCTTTTTAACAGATCATGGCAGGATGGGGTGGTACCTGAGGACTGGAAGAGGGCAGATGTGATTCCCCTTCACAAAAGTGGGAGCAAGGCAGAAGCGGGAAACTACAGACCTGTAAGTTTGACCTCAGTGGTAGGGAAAATGATGGAATCACTTCTGAAAGAAAAGAATTGTTAGTACCTAGAGGCCAGCGGGCACAAGACCCAAAGCAGCATAGATTTACAGCAGGAAGGTCATGTCAGGCGAATCTAATTGATTTCTTCGACTGGGTGACCAAAGTAATAGACCAGGAGGGCCTATGGATATGGCCTACATAGACTTTAACAGCATTTGACACAGTCCCGCACAAAAGATTAATAATCAAGTTAGCCAGCCTGGGAGTGGGTCCCAGGGTGGTAGCCTGGGTAGCAAACTGGCTGCACAACAGGACACAGAAGGTAATAGTGAATGGAACACATTCCGAAGAAAGGGGGGTTACTAGTGGAGTACCTCAGGGCTCAGTACTGGGTCCAGTCCTCTTTAACATCTTTATAGGTGACATTGCAGAGGGTCAGGAGGGAAAGGTATGCCTCTTTGCAGATGACACAAAGATCTGTAACAGAGCTGACACACAAGGGGGTAGAAAAGATGAGAGGGGACTTGGCAAGGTTGGAGGAATGGTCAGACATGTGGCAACTTAGATTCAATACAAAGAAGTGCAAGTAGTGCACCTGGGAAACAAAAACCCAGGAGAAGAGTACACAATAGCAGGGGAGGTACTAACAACAACAAAAAATGGAAAGGGACCTCGGGTGGTCATATCAGATGACCTAAAGGTAGGTAAGCATGTGAAAAGTCGGTAAGGAGAGCCAGGGGGATACTGGGATGCATAGGAAGGGGCATCATAAGTAGAAAAAGGGAAGTTGTTATCCCTCTGTACAGACAGCTGGTGAGACCCCATCTGGAGTAGTGCGTGCAGTTTTGGAGACCTCATCTACGCAGGACATAGAACAGGATGGAAGCAGTCCAGAGGAGGGCAACTAAAATGGTGCAGGGTCTACAACAGAAGCCATATGAAGAGAGAATGAGAGAGCTTAATATGTACACTCTTGATGAAAGGAGGGACGGGGGGACACGATAGAAACATTTAAGTACCTCAAGGGAATCAACAAAGTCCAGGAGGGTAGCATCTTTTAGAAAAAGAGATGTGTAAGAACAAGGGGGCACAATTTAAAGATAGAGGGGGGACGGCTCAGGGGTAATGTGAGGACATTTTTTTTCACGGAGAGAGTGGTGGATACATGGAACAGCCTTCCTGAGGAGGTCGTTGGGTCTAAAACAGTGGGGGAATTCAAACATGCATGGGACAGACACAAGGCAATTATAGTTAGGGGTTGCAGGAAGTAGGCTGTTGGTTAACTAGAATCTGCAGCTTAACCAGTCGGTAGGGAAATGGGCAGACTGGGTGGGCCAAGTGGTCCTTATCTGCCGTCAAAGCCTATGTTTCTATGTTTCACCAGTGAGAAGCAGAAGCCCCTAGTGGTAGGCTTTTATAATGAGCAAATGGCAAAAATGGCCTGTCAGTCATCTGAAGAAACTGACAAAATAGGGCTATTTAAGTAAATGCCCAGATGGGTGGGAGGGTGGGTGGAAAGCCGGTGCGAGCGCTGGCAGGGTTTTGGCTTGGTTTGTGTGCACCAACAGCCGGGCTGGCGGTAAGGTAAGCACTCCCTCGAAACTCGAACTCCAGTGAGATTCAGTACCTTGGTTTAAATTAAGAAAGGTGGGTGGTCTCCTGCACACAGGACCACTGTGGAGTGTTGACTTGGGCTGTCGAAGGGGCCATGGAGGGTCCAAGTTAGCCCAAGCGGGCGGGGAAGTCCTGGGAAAGAGAGGAAGGGAGCAAAGTTAAGCAGGGTGAAATAGTAGGCAGGGCTAAAAATACAAAGAAACAGGGTGGGTATAATCTAAAGAGCAGAGTTTGAGTAGCAGGATAAAGGCAGGAGCCGAAATTAATTAGATTAGAAAATCAGAGACGCTGAGGGAGTAACTGCACACACTAATTAGATTAAGTAGAAATGAAACTTAACCTCTAATATTTCCACCGTGCAGTTAATTTATAGTACTGAACATATACTTCTAATTTTAAGTAGGAATTAAGTAAATTGTGCTAGCACAAACTGTATCACTAGCTTAGAACAAAAGTCCAGAAAATGCAAATGTGCCACTTCCAAGATGAGCTTTTAGTAGGAATTTAAAGTTCAGGCTACAGTGTCCAAAGTGCTCCTAACAAGAGACTGCTGCTGCAGCAGTTATTACTTTCTGAATCAATAGTCCTGGATGCATCCCTGTCACATGGAACAGGAAACATTGTAAGAAGAGGAAGAACCATAAAAAATGTGAGCATGGAGTTCTCCAGGAGCCATAAAACTAGCAGGCAAATTAACCAAAAAAAAAACACCCTTTCAGCAAACAAAGGCAAGGATACACTGGGGGCGGAATATTCAAAAGGGTTGCGCATGGCGCAACACAGCTGCGCCATGCACAACCCACTGATGCACCCTGGCACAATATTCAAAGGGGGATTGTGCCTGGCACAAATTCTGATGCGCCACAGCGCATCAGTAATGTGTGCAGCGCAGGTGGGGGAGGCGTGCCCATGCATACTCTGCACATCTCGATATTCAGCCCGGGATGTGCTGAGCCCATGGCGCAACCCCTCACCCGCGCTGCACACAGGTGAGCCAAAAAAAGGAGAACAGCTGGCTACCACAGGTGAGCTGCCATATTGCAGGGCACAACACGGCAGCTGCCACCTGTGGGTGGCCACCCGAGCTCTGGCTGCACCTTTGTGGTGGTGCCCCCCCCATGCCTGATCGTAGGCATATGTAGAAAACGGATAGTCCTATATCCCTGGTGGTCCAGTTGACCGCTTGCAGCCCGATTGCGGGCGTCGGTATACAATAATGCCACCAATCCAACCCTGGTGGTCTAGTGGTACCCCCCTCCCCACCCACTGAGCCCACCATCCCGCTCCCCCTGGTCAGCGACAGGTGGCAGCTCCCCACCCACTTGCCGCCCGCTGCCGCTGACTGACACCACACTGGTAGGGCTGTCGCCCATTGGCTCACGCTGGGACCAATGGGTGCACAGCCCCGGTCAGTCGGCGAGGGAGCTGCCACCCGCCACTGACCAGGGGAGCGGGCAGTGGGGCTCAGTGGGCGGGTGGGGAGAGGGGTACCGCTAGACCACCAGGGTTGGATTGGTGTTGCATTATTCTTTATTGACACCCACAATCAGGCTGCGAGTGGTCCACCGGACCACCAGAGATATGAGACATTCATATTTCTCTACATATGCCTGCGATCGGGCTGCGAGCGGTCCACTGGACCACCAGGGATATGGGACATTCATATTTCTCTACATATGCCCGCGATCGGGCTGCGAGCAGTCCACTGGACCACCAAGGATATGGGATATTCATATTTCTCTACATATGCCCATGATTGGGCTGCGGACGGTCCACTGGACCACCAAGGATAAGGGACATTCATATTTCTCTACATATGCCCGCGATCGGTCCACTGGACCACCAGGGATATTGGGCTTGTACTTCACATTACACATGCCCACGATCAGGTATTGGGGCACTTTGCCACCATGTGCAGGGGGTGTCAGTTCCCGGTGGCTGCAGCCTGGCAGGGCACCAGGCGAAAGTCGCTGGGGATCGGCGCACCTGCATGCAAATTGGGCCATAATGACATGCAAATGGCTCCATTTAGCTTTGCATATTATGGCCCCTTCTACATGTACTTTGAATATCTCGGTGGTAGCACCTGTCATAGCGGCACTGGGCGGCACGCATCCCTACTCCACTCTGGTCACTTGCACTGGGGCAGTGCCACTGTGCCATGTGCACTGCAGGTGGCCAGGAAGCGATATTCAATGATGCTGTGCCATGGCGCAGCTCCGCTGAATATCACCCTATCAATGCCCCTTCGCAGCCAAGTTGCGCTGTGCCCAGGCTTGCGCCACAGCCTGGCACAGTCTGAATATCCCGCCCTAAGAGTACACCTACAAATCAAAACCCTCTGCACAACATAGTTTTTTGTTTTGTTTGTAACTGTTGACTTTACTTCCCCTTTAAAGAGCTAGCGTACTACGTAAAACTAATATTAGATTTTAAAAGCAGCCAACCATTATCTTTTATATCCGAGGTACTTTTTCTTTTCTTTTTGTTTAATTAGAAGATTGTTTACCTGATGTCAGTAGGTGTGGTGTGTGGAACAACACTCTGCCTGGCAGCGGACATATCTAGCTGTTTTGCCCCACGCTACATCATCAGCATTGTGACCTCACTGACCGTGACATCACAGCTGCTTAGGAACAGCCATTCAGTGACTGCTAGGTCATTCACCTGTGATGTCACTGTCAGTGAGATCACAATGCTGATGATGTAGTGTGGGGTGACAGAGATAGATATGTCAGCTGCCAGGCTAAGAGGTGTTCCCCACATCCAGCACTGTATTATCACACCCAAGTCTTTCTAATGAGGAAAAGGGAAAAGAAAAATACTTCAGAAATAAAAAGTTACTACTGACTACTTCCTAAAATTTGCATTAATTTTCCTGTCTGCCCATTTTGGCTCCACTAGCTCTTTAAATGACCTGCCTAAAGTCGCACAGTGAGCATTTAGCTCTGATAGTGTTTGAATCTCTGATCTTCTGGTTCCCAAGTAGACACACTATCTACTGGACCACTTATTGTTACAGTTTCAAAAAAATGTATAACAACTTGATACATTTAAACATACCCCGAAAATGAAATACATTTAAACTAAACAGACCCCGGGAGTCTTTCTTCCTCCCTCTTAAACTTCAAATTATAGTACGCCATTATGAACATTACATCCAGCCATTCACCAGTACCATATGCTACAATTACGAAGTTTGACTAATAAACCAAAAAAAAAAAAACCAAAAAACACAAAGCTCTAAATTACATTAAAGTAACTTTAGGGTTCACAGACAAAATAAAATTAAAAAAAAAAAAAAAAAGGAAGGAATTTCAGTGTTACAGTTCACAGACTTGTGACCAACATTCACACTATTGCTTGTGGATTTTACTTCATGCTGCCCACCTAGGGTATATTTTATAAAGGGAACAGCTTAACAGACTTTTCTCTCTGACCGGTTACCCATACACTAACTTTCTTGCACACGCACTTGGGTATGGCTCACGTGTACTGAGGTTACCCCATGCAGTCTCGTGAATTTTTTTTAATTCAGCTTTATTAAAAAATTGTACAAGATACATAATCCAACCACAACAGGTATCCAGCATACAGTATTTTCAACACAGCAATCTAATGAACACACACAGCACAAGCCACATCATTACATCTAGTGAGCAAGTTTGTTCAGGAGGAGATCATAATGGATCGGTGAGTGTGGCACCCCAGACACCAAAACTGCAACAACTCCCCCCCTCTCCACATCTCTGGATTATTTTTCCCAGTCACAGGACAAAGAGAGGGTCCTTTTACCCCAGGGGTAAGATTGGGCAGAGCCACTTGGATGAAAAACTGTGATCTTCGGGTTTACAGCAAAGGTCAACTACTCCATTCTGTAAATCTCTTGAACTACCCAATCCAGTCCTGAACAGGCGGAGACCCATCCACAAGCCAAATTTCTAGTCAAGGCTTTTGGGTCTGCCATAATCAAAAAAATTCTCTTGCATAAATAAATACATGAATGGTGTCCTTCCACAATACCTCATGCTGTAAGGATTATAAAATGGGTAACAGAAATAATGTACTGTGATTGGTGGAATCCAGTCACATGACATGCTGATATCCCTGCTCAACAGCACAGGTCGGAAATGCTGAACTTTCTGAACCTCATTACTTGGTCCTAAAATAAAAAAATAAGGGAAGCCATTTTATAATCACAATAAGGCATTCCAGGGTGTGCATTGGATAACAGCACTTCTCCAGTGTTTAAAGCCATCAGCTTTGCCTTGGGCTTCACTTACCGAGAAGTGCCATTATCCACAATAATGCACACCCTGTAATGCCTTATTGCATAAGTCAGCAATGGTGCCAAACATTGCCATGAGAGCTTGTTGCCCTTCTTCCCAGTACTGGGTAATCTTACCTTAGGTCAGTACCAAAAGGCATGTGTATGATGGGCCCTGTCATCACTGCATTGCTTCCAACTACCTGAAGTAATTTCCTGACCTCTCCTGATCACAGTTCTCTTCTCCTGTCATACCAGACTGCTTTGGGCAAACATATCTTCAGAAGGCGGCTGTCACTGCATTCTCACTGCTTGTGAACCTAATTCCCATTAAAGTATTACATGTGAGGCTAATGCATGGAGTTAGGTTAAAAAGCAGTGGTGCGAATGTGGGCTTTAAGTCTTTGAACCCTAACTTTCAATCTCTGTTCTTTTTGTCTGCAGACCCTAACACTGTTCTTTACAGAATTAAAGAATCATACATGGCTACAACAAGCTTCTCCAGTCACACAGGTTTGCTAACAATACAGAGGCACACACAAGAATAGATAAAATCATACTGCCAGCTTCAAGCAATATGACAACAGTGGGAGGTTGGATTTATGTAATACTGTATGGACAAATAGGGTATCTGAATCACAATATATTCAGTAGTACTGAATGTTCCCGGTTCAATTGATAAAAATTCAGATTATCAACCAAAATGAACAATTACACCAATGTGGGAGGACAGATAAAGACAGCAGGTGATGCACAAAAACTAGCAGAGTTTCGGTTAGATTTTAAGACAGCAGATTTTAACCACAAAAATAATGTAAAGCACAATCCTCTCTTTACAGGGACACCTTTCTTGACAAGTGGTAACTGGAAATATTCCACGTTACAAATACTGATTGACATTTCATATATTGCTGCTTAGTATCCAGTATCATGCAAAACCCCGTACCTATTCTCCACCAATGTTTAAGTACTGCTCAAAAAAAATGAAAAACCTAAAATCTGTTTCAGAGGGTGTTGACTAGTTACATGGGCTTTTGTTAGTTTGTTTTCAACAACCAATTAAAATATTTTATTTATTTAAAAAAATAAATAAATTTCAGCTCCCAGTATATCCTGCCCTCTGGGTATTCTGAAAATCCCTAGTCAGTCTAACTCACTAGGCACAGCATTTCATTGACTCAACAAGCCAAACCATTCTGGCATGTCCACTCATCCATAGAAATCCAGAGCCCAGTGGATTATCCAGCCCCTCCGTTAATTTGTATAATAAAGAACTGGAATTCCCTGCAGCCTGTGTAGGCTGGTCCCGGAGTCCCAGCCCCCCATTTGACACCCTAAGTGATCAGCGCGGGCACCGACTCCAAGTAGCAGTATAACAATGCACACTTCAAAGTATCGCAGCGGAAGACTGCTGGGACAAGTTATCCACCCATTACTAGCCATAAGAAAAACCTATGGGGGGTGGGGGGGCATAAAAGGATCGACAGTATTTTTTTTTTTTTTTAAATACCACCTTTTCCTCGGCCGTTTAATGTAGATCATAAGCAAACAGCATGCCTCTGTGTTATATCCGTTTATACAAAAAGATGAATTTAAAACCTTTTCTTTAATATGTAACATAACCAACGGGTGCTGGACTGCGATCTTACAGTACTGTACCGCTACTGGACGTCTTAAATAACAGAATACATTTCACTGCCTGCTTTTTGTAAATTACACTACTAGGCACTTTGCAAACTATAGGCACTGCAAAAATGCCAGGAACCAGAAAATGTAATCCTTCCAGTCCAAAGAAAATATAAAGTGCCCCAGTAGTGCAATTGCTGCAAGTCAGTTGTGCCTATTAAGTCTAAATCTAGTACACTTGTTTGTGGTAACTGTGGTTAAAAAAAAAAAAAAAACAATCTCCAGTTGGTCTTATAAAAAGTATTACAATAAAAAAGTGTACTAGTGCAACTGTATGATTCTACAAATCTGACCCCCTTAAAAAAAAAAAACATTCAATTTCAGGTACAATGTCGGATAACTATAGTAGAGGAGCACACGTTTCGTTAACATTTGCAAAGCTGTTCTTCATAAATTCAATAACATCGACGGATATTTCAAGACATAATTGTATTCGGAGATTTAATACTGCAGTAAAGCTCAGACTATCAGACAGGCTGTCTCATTACAATGGGACTTCAGTACCCCCGTGGTAAAGAAGGATACTCAGCCGGAATTTCAATGGAGCAGAAAGAAATACCCAACATTTTAAAGGTCAGTTCACAAAAAAAAGTTATGTTACATAAAAATCTAACGCATCTGTCTTAAAGTTTCAGAAACATTCTTCACGTAACTTAGTTGCACTGCCACTGACTATGTGTGAGTATGTTTAAAGTGTATTGCCCAGATTGCGTTAATGTACATATGACAAACGTTAAATTAAACGAACACGCCGATTTATCTCAGCCCTCACCTCTCGTCTGGCACTCGACTACAGACGCAGGAAACAGTAGCAGCAGCGGAATCGCAAACGAGCACAAAAGGCCCCGGCTTCTCATCTCGGAGCAAGGAGCAGGCGCGATGCCTCGGGGCAAACTTTTGGGCAGGCTTTCTGCTCGGGAGAGGGGATACCAACTCTTTTCAGCTGCACTGCTCTTCTGCCCCTTCCTTCTGCAGTGCTTTGACTCGTCCTCTTCTCGCCCCCCTCTCTCCCGTCGTCACTCCTCCAACCTGTTACCTCCAACACATGCACGATTCTTCTACAACCCCCAGCTCCGCTCCATGCCGCGGCTACCGAGGAACAACCATTATACAAAAGGGCTATCGGAACAGCATCAACCTGTATATCTGACTCTCCTGACCATTTATCTTAATCTTCTGTTATTGTTCACATTTTAAAACATTGTATGACACATAGTTCAACTTGTGTTCGCGTGAGATCACGTTTCTGATACACAGGTAGCAAATAAAGCTATGCCGTCCACCCCGTATTTTGGAATGGTACCTTCCTTAGCCGCGGTTGCTGCAGACGCCGGGTTATTTTATAGGAAATAAACGCAACACTTGGTAGAGAATTTCTGGGCATTAGGCTGGCTTTGCAGTCCTCGATTCATAAGCAAAACGCAGTGCACATCACACTTAGCTCGGAATCCAACTAAGAAGAATCGTGTAAAGTGCTCTGGACCGGTTTACAAAGGCATAGTTTGCTGTTCATAGAACACCCAAGTGAGAGCCTTTCCCAAAATACAGACAGGTTATATTTAATCTTCTGTATTGCTAACCTCTTACTTTTTCTGGCTGCACTGGCATGAAAACGAGATCTCGGAGATGCGGATGAGTAAAGAATTTGCACTTTAATTGTAAATTACACAATTTTTGGCACTCTGCAGCTCTGCAATCGCACCGCCGACTGGAACGAAACTTGCCAGATCCAGAGATCTATGGTACCAGAGGGGCATGAATAATTTTGGGCACATAGGGCTGTACTGATGCAAAGTTATTAAAGTGCAAAATGGAGGTTAACATAGAGGTGACTGTGCAACCCTAACTATAATGACACTAATGTGCCAGTATAAAATATATCGAGGATAATGTATGGTTCTGTATCCATAATCGGTTTATTAACCATTGAGAGGTTGCCAGGGCAAACATCTAAACCTCGAGAGTGTCGTCATGGCAACCTCGAGATGTTACACAAACCGGTTACTGATAGAGGGATCATACATTATATTTTATAGTGTATGGTACCCATAAACCGTCAGAAAAAATTAAGAAGGCTCCTTACTCGCAGTTTCAGTCACCGCTGTGGTCATTCCGGGTCATGCTCGCACCGCTGCACAAGTTTCGGGAAGGCCATTGGTGCATGAGAGAAAAAAAGGAGCACACATGCGCAGATTGGTTCTGTTTGTAATCCCATCGCTATGACATACTCAAGAGGAGTTAACAACCCCTGACATCATATCGATGGGATTATAAAGAAATAATCTTGCTGCTTCTTAAAAGTAATAAGTTCTCACTCTCTCTCTCTATATATATATATGTGTATATATATACAGTACATATATATTTGAGGCAAAAAACTCAGTTTAATGCATTAGTTAGGGTTGTTCCACAGCGACAAAAGCAAGGAAATTCAGTGTTATGGTTCAAAGCCCCCTTGGACCCCCCCAGTCCACCCCCAACTGGCATTGGGGTGTGCGTTGGGGTCGTTGGCCCTAACTCTCACCCCATCACATGTGTGAGGAAGCAGAGGTATAGGAGAATGGGGTGAGAGGACTGACGAGCCTAACGCACACCCCGATGCTGGTTGGGGGGGTTCAAGGGGGGCTCTCAACCCTAACACCGAATTCCCTTGCTTTTGACACTGTGGAACAACCCTTACTAATGCATTAAACAGAGTTTTTTGCCTCTAATTTCCCTTCTTTTTGAGAATGATGATGAGAAGTAGTGAATGTAATGCGGCAGCGGGAGCCCTGCCACGTGATGTCTTGTGACATAGGAACAGGAACAGAAACTGAAACAGAATCGCGAACAGTGGCACACATGGTAACGCAAATGTAAATGGTAAAGGAAAAGTTAATAGAAATGCAAGCGCAAAGTGACACTGAAGTGAACAGTGATGCAAATTGACACTGAAGCGCGTACGAAAAAGCAACTGGTAACGCAAACAGTGATGGCAGTGGTATTTTAAATGGAAATGTTAAGTGTCACAGCAAAAAAAATGCGAAAGGGAAGAGAAATGGGAACGCAAGCGCACATGTAAACACAAGCCATAACGAGCACAGGCATGGTAGCACAATTGTAAATGCAAATGGTAAAGTTAACATGAAGAATAACGCAAAGGAAAGAAAGCGAACAGAAAGCGTCGCGAATGCAAACCTAAATAACACACGGGCACAGTACTGTAATTATAGCATAAATGATAACAGTAACAGCAACAACAACAGCAAAGGAAACAGAAGCGCGAAAGGAAATGCAAGCGCATAGCATATGGAAACGCAAACCGTAATTCTCACGAGCACAGTAATGCAATTGCAAATGGAAATGGTAACAGTAACAGCAAGGAAGATGCAAAACAAAAGAGAAACAAAAACGCAAACAAAAGTGCTGCCGTAAATGTAAATGACAATGTGCATGGTGACGCAAACAGAAACAGTAGTGGAAATGGTAACAGTAACAAAAATGCAAGCGCAAATGACAATGCAAAGGGTAATGCACATGGCGTACACGGAAACGGTAACACAAACAGGGACATAAACGCAAGTGGAAATAGTAACTGGAACAGTAACAGAAGCACATCACCTGTTTTTGCCAAACAGGTGCATACAGAAACACAGTGTGTACAAAGAATGTATGCATTGTAATGGGGATCGAAGCTTAAAACGAGCATTGGAAGTACTTAATTGCTAATATCTCAGTAACTGCATGACGTAGAAAAAAATGTAAATTTCACAAAAATCTTGATTTTCCTGGCTAGGTTTTTGCTTGCAACTTGCAACAAAAATTCTGTATCTCGCACCGGTTTTGAGATACGAGCCCCAAAAGGCACGGCGGATGCCACCATGTTAGTCTATAGGAAAAAATGTCAACTTCGGAGTACTGTAACTTGGCAGCTGTGCAATATTTTTTCACCAAACCACCAAAAGGCACATGAGATGTTGGCTGCCTTCCCTTCAAATTTCAGCTCAAAAGACCAAACCGTTCTTTCGCAGCAGGGTGGCAAAGAATTCCTGTCATTTTGGCCAAGTCTGAAAAAGTAGTGTCGCAATTTTTGGTAATTTTCGGAACATTTTGCAAAAGTGTCATGCCTGCAACACTACTTTGCGACACTATAGGTTCCAGAAATTTGAAAAACATATTTCTGGAGTGTTTTACCCCAAAATAAAGACATGGCTAGCATCCTCAGGGTCCAACTAGGTGAACACAAAAAAAGAATTGTGTCCCTAGAGGGTCCCAAATTTAAATGGCAAGCACTTTTCTGATCACCAACTGAAAAAAAAATGGCGGATTTGTGACACTACTAGGGCCATTTGCGATACTAAATAGTGCATATTCGAAAATGTTGAATATTTTGTTAACTTTTCCCATTGACTTATAATGGAATTTGTTTTTTGAATAACTTTTGAACCATTCAGTATTTTTTCACGAAATCTTGAACAGGCACACTGGGGACCCTGGTCACAAGTTCCCTGAAGTTTTCGGACCAGTCAAGCAAACTGTGCGACCTGTAAGAGAGAGCAAAGAAATTGCAAAAAAGCGTAATTGTGCAATTGGTTGTTGTTTCATAACTCCACAGCCGTATATCCGACTGGTACGAAACTTGGCAGCTCCCAAGATCTACCATGCCCGATTATGCATACCAATTTTCAGGCAAAGTTATTAAGGTGCAAAATTTGACCTTAAAAGTGCTACTCAACCCTAACTATGGTAGCACTACCATGCTACCATGATATATATATATATATATATATATATATATGAGGCAAAAACTCGTTTAATGCATTAGTTAGGGTTGTTCAACAGTGTGAGAGTTAGGACCAATGACCCCAATGCGCACTCCCAATGCCGGGTTGGGGGATGTATGGGGTCCACAGGGGTTTCAACCCTAACACAGAATTTCTTCACTTTTGTCACTGTTGAACAACACTAACTAATGCATTAAACTGAGTTTTTTGCCTCTAATTTCCCTTCTTTTTGAGAATGATAACGAGAAATAGTGAATGTAATGCAGCGGCGGGAGGGCCCCGCGCTCCCACCACATGATGTCTTGTGGCATAGTAACAGGAACAGCAACACAAACAGAAGCGCTAACAGTGGTGCACGTCGTAACGCAAGTGCGAATGAAAACAGAAAGGGTAACGCACACGGTGGCTTAGACGGGAACGGTCTGCCACGTGATGTGTTGTCACATAGTAACATGGTGCCTGCAAAGGGAAATGTCAATGGGCATGGTGACGCAAAGTGAAACAGAGAAACAGTACTGTAGACACAAATGGCAAAAAATAACAGAAACACAAGCACAAATGAAAACGCAAAGGATAACGCACATGGTGGCATAGACGTCAACGGTAAGTGAAAGAGGTATGGAACCACAAGCGGAAAGGGCAACGATAACAGTAATGTAAGGGCACGGGCTGGTTTTCCCCCAAAGCTGCATAGAGAAAGACATTGAGTACAAAGAATGTATGCATAATAATGGGTATCGGAGCAGAAAATGAGGACTTGGAATACTAAATAGGTTATATCTCAGGAACCGTACGACGTAGAAAAAAAATTTAAAAGTCATATGATTTACGACTGTCCTGGCTAGTTTTTCACTTAGCCCCCAGTTTTTCTGACGAAAAGTTCATATCTCGCACCGTTTCCGAGATACGGGCCCTGAAAGGCGCGGCGAACGCCGTAATGTTATCCTATGGGGAAAAAAAAGAGAAGATTGGAGTGCCATAACTTTGCCTCCCTGTAATATTTTTTCACCAAACTACTGAAAGGCACATCTGTGGGCTGTTGGCTGTCTTCCCTCCAAATGTAAGGAAAAAAGACCAAACCGTTGTTTTGTATCAGGGTGCCAAAGCATTCCTGTAATGCGTCAGGCACCGTAATGTTATCCTATGGGAAAAACTGTCAACTTTGGAGTGCCGTAACTTTGCCACCGTGTAATATTTTTTCAATACAACACTGAAAGGCACATCTGTGAGATGTCGGCTGCTTTCCCTCCAAATTTCAGCCCAAAACTCACAACCGTTCTTTTGCAGCGGAGTGCCAAAGAATTACTGTTATTTTGGGCATAGTGTTGCAAAGTAGTGTCGCAATTTGCGAAAGATTTCGAAAAAATTTGCGACACTTTCGTGAGTGTGACACTACTTTACAAAAGTACTTTTTCCAGAAATCTGAAAAACATATTTCTGGGGTGTTTTACCCCAAAATAAAGACATGGCTAGCATCCTCAGGGCCCGACTAGGTGAATACAAAAAGAATTAGGTTGCTAGAGAGTCTCAATTTTAAATGCCAAGCATTTTTCTGATCACTAACTGAAAACAAGATGGCGGATTTGCGACAGTAACAGGGCCATTTGCAACAGTAAAAAGTGCATTTGCAACACTATTGAACTTTTTGTTAACTTTTCCCATTGACTTATAATGGGAAATTGTTTTTTGAATAACTTGAACCGTTTAATATTTTTTCACGAAATCTTTGAAAGGCATATCGGGGACCCCGGCTGCATATTCCCGGAAGATTTTGGGCCGGTCGCGCAAACTGTGTGACCTGTAGGCGCGACAGCAGAATTCCAGAGAAAGCATAAACGAACGCGCAGATCATGCTTAATAACTCCACAGCCGTGTATCCGACCAGTACGAAACTTGGCAGATCCCAAGGCCTATGGTTCTTGATCGTGTGTTCCAAATTTCAGGCAAATCCGTCAAGCGGTTGCAAAGTTATTAAGGTGCAAAATTTTGGGTTTAACATAGAAATGGCTCCTCAGCCTAACTATGGCAGCACTAGTGGCCATGTAAATTAGCGTGGTGGCACCCCTATATTTAGGGAGTTGTAGAACACTTCTATGTTAAACTTGAAAACTAATCGTTAATAACTTTGGACCTGTTCAACAGTTTGCATGAAGTGGTAATAATACTATTGGGGCATAGTAGAGGCTCTGATTGGCCAAATTTTGTTTTGGTCAGACCTACAGGTTTTGCGCACCAAATGCAGAAAAATGCACTTTTCACCAGTTTTGTGGGCAGTTTTTCAGATTTTGTCCGTGGCGCTGCACGGCCATTGTGTTGCGTGCCAGTCTGTAACTTGGCACACAGAAAGAGTTTGGGTCAATGAACATGCCACTTATTGTTTGGTGAAAAAATATTAATCCATTCAAAAGTTATTAAACTTTTTAGCTCCCATTATAAGTTTACGGGAAAATTTATATGGTTATTTTGCGAAAGAAGAATGGGGTTTTGGCCATCTGGTCACTCCTCACAATCAAAGAATTTGCAGGCTCATGATCAAAGAATCTTTGATCGTGAGAAATTTATTGATTGCAATGGCCGCCATCTTGGTTTCAGTTTGTGGTCGAAAAAAACAAATATCTCAGCTCAGGGGTGACTTCTGAAGTAAAACTATGATGGGTTTTGCTCAGGGGTCTTCCCTCTATAGAGCCATGGCTGTGGTTTTATGTAGTTATGTCAAAAAATAGAGTTTTAAACTTTTAAATTCTTTGATCGCAGTTCACTAACGATCTTTGATCGCAAGCCTACAAATTATTTGATCGCGAGATTCTTTGTTCGCGATCTTTGTTGGTGAGGAAGAGATGAGATGGCCAGATTTAAAAATTAAATATCTCAGCCCAGGGGTGACTTATGAAGTCAAACTAGGATGGGTTTTGCTCAGGGGGCTTCGTTCTATTGAGTCATGCCTGTGGTTTAATGCAGTGCTGTGAAAAAATGGAGTTTTAACATTTTTAATTCTTTGACTGTGCGCCTGCAAATTCTTTAGTTGTGAACCTGCAGATTCTTTGATCATGATCTTCGTGAGGGAGGGATGAGATGGCCAGATCTTTAGGTTGGGAAAAATCAAATATCTTAGCACAGGGGTCACTTGTAAAGTCAAACTAGGATGGATTTTGCTCAGGGGCTTCCCTCTGTCAAGGCATGCCTGTGGTTTAATGTAGTTGTGTCAAAAAATGGAGTTTTAATGTTTTTTAATTCTTTGATCGTGAGCATGCAAATTCTTTGGTCGTGAGCCTGCAAATTCTTTTATCGTGAGATTCTTTGATCGCAAGCTTCGTTCGTGAGGGCAGGATGAGATGGCCAGATTTGGAGGGACTAGACAGCCCAGTTTTCATGACCAGATATCCCCTCATGATCAAAGATGATTTTTGATCATGAATTCGCAGTCGATTCTCGCAATCAAAGAATTTTTAAAGGTGCAAAAACCTTAAAATTAAATATCTCAGAAACGGTGTGATCTTTTAACTTGAAATTTAGAGGGTGGTGAGGGGATGTCCTATAGATGTGAATTATGGTATTTAGGTGTCAGAAAATTAATTTGCTACGGTGATATTGCATGACACATTTACATTTTGTGGATTGCGTTCTGCATTGTCCTAGTGGCTTGAAATTTACAGAGTAGCTAGCCTTACTGCCATGGAGGTAATTTTCAGTGGTTGTGTGTGTGGAATATAAACAGGTGCAGAATTATTCCACTCTGATGAATGAAAATTTGGTTTGTTTTGCTTCAGTAACTTTTGAACCGTGTGCATGATTTGCGTGACATTTGGTATGTAGAAAGAGTTATCAGATCTTGGATTGCGTCAATTTTTGTGTTAGTGCCAATTACAATTGCTGAGTTGTGGCGCATGATCATTATAGTTGGTGGGAAAACATTTCTGTTCGATGTGAAAGGTATGGTGAGCTTATATTTGGTTGTGTAGCAAGATTTCATGATAAGGTATAGGAGAACTTAAAATGTATGGCAGATGTATGTGGTTATGGAGTGCTGGGCAATGTGGAGGGAGCACGGGGCCCAAAGGCAGAAGAGGACAAGTTGGTGGGAGTGTGGTGCCCAAAGACCCCTGTGCTCCCACCAATATGTGCTCCCCACCAATACGTATGGTATTTAGTAGTTGTAGTGTGATATTAGGCAGAAGTGGACAAGTTGGTGGCAGTGTGGGACCCAAAGGGCTCCACGCTCCCAGCAATATGTGCTGCCTCCAATACATATGATATTTAATACTTGTACTGTGATGTTAGGGAGAAATGGATGAGCTAGTTTGGGCCCCGCGCTCCCACCAGCTGTTGAAGAATGCATTTGAGTAACTTCAGTTTGGGTTGTATGCATGGGTGCTGGGCTTTGGTGGTGTCCTTTGAAGATTTCATTAAAAAATATTGCTCCATTCTAAAGTTATGCTTTTTTGGGGGGTCTGTCACAATAGTTAAAAATGGGAAAATATGTATGTGTGTATTATGAAAACAGTGATAATGTCATCTTTTGGTGTGCAGCAAGGATGTATTCGCTTGACTTCAGATTGTTTTGTATACATGGGTGCTAGACTGTGGTGTTGCTGTTTGAAGATTTCGCGAGAAAATGTTGCTCTGTTGACAATTGATTTTTTGTCACTTGTGTGCACTTTTCCACTTGTGCCGCTCTGTAACTGTTGCAGATATTTGGATAATATTTGGTATATATGCATTGGCATGGTACATCTCTTTACTTACCAGTTTCTATTTCACTAGTGTATACGGTTTTTGTGCAGAGAAGTGCCAAAAATGCAGTTTCTGCTATTTTTGTGCACTGTCTTCTGCGACACATCGCACAGCCACTGTGTGTGGTTGATTTGTCTGAAACTTGGCACATAGAAAGCCCTTTGTTTAAGGGACATGCCAGGTTTTGTTTGGGGAAAAAATGTTGTTCTGTTCCAGAGTTATAAGAGTTTGACCTTGCCCCCCCCTTGTGATCAAAGATTTTTATCTTTGATCGTGAATCCGCCATTTTAGCGCATTTTCGTCCACGAGGTCTACCATTTTGTGTGCTGCAGCCGATTCTCATGATCAAAGAATTCTTAAAGGTGCACAAACTTTTAAATTGAATATCTCAGAAACAGTTTTGTGTTTTAACTTGACATTTGGAGGGTGTTGATGGGATGTCCTGTAGGTGCGAATTATGGTGTTTAGGTGTCAGAAAATACATTTGTTGCAGAGATATTGCATGGCGCAGTTTACGTTTTGCGTAGAGCATTTTGCATTGTGGTAGTGGGCTGAAATTTATGGGGTAGCTAGCCTTACTGCCATGGACATACTTTTCAGTGATTAGGTGTGTAAAATGTAAACAAGTGCAGAATTATGCCACTCTGACAAATGAGAATCTCAAACTTTAAAATTTAATATCTCGGAAACAGTTTGGTCTTTTAACTTGAAATTTGGAAGGTGTTGAGGGGATGTCCTGTACATGTGAATTATGGTATTTAGGTGTTGGAAAATAAATGTTTTGTGGAGATATTGTGTGATGCACTTTACGTTTTGCAGATAATGTTTTGCATTGTGGTAGTGGCTTGACATTTATAGGGTAGCTAGCCTTACTGCCACGGAGGTAAATTTCAGTGGTTAGGTGTATAAAATGTAAACAGATGTGGAATTATGCCACTCCGATGAATGAAAATTAGTTTTGTTTCAAGATGGAGAGAGTGGGCCCCACACTTCCACCAATATGCGCACCCAGCTATACATATGATATTCAGTACTTGTACTGTTAAGTTCGGCAGAAATTTGCAGGCTTCGTGCTCCCACCAACTTGCGCAAGTTTGTACTTTTCTATGGTTTCTCAAAAAGTAAGGAAATTCTTTGCAAAAAACTGCATTAATGCAGCATTTAGGGTTAAAACACAAAAAGTCAGGAAATGAGACCTTTAGGATTGCCCCCTACCCCCCTTACCCCCATCATGCCTCAGACTGACAGACGCTGAGGTGTGTCATTGATTGTGGGAGGCCCAAACGTCACCCCATTCTGCTTTACTGTGGCATGTCAACATGATTACACATGGAATGGGTGACATTTGGCCTCAACCTAAATGACAACCCGCATCTGTCAGTCTGGAGAGTGAGGGGCTGGGGTAGGGCAACCCTAAAGGTCTCATTTCTGACTTTATATTTTAACCCTAAATGATGCATTAGTGCATTTTTTTGCAAAGAATTTTATATATTATATTTGCCCGGTAGGGCTGGTATAGTTAGGGTTGCACGGTCACTTCTATGTTAAACCTCAAAGTTTGCACTTTAATAACTTTGCAACCGTTTGTCCAATTTGCCTGAAAGTTGAAATGCCTAACCATCGACCATAGATCTCTGGTTCTGGAAAGTTTTGTTTTGGTCGGATGTATGGTTGCAGAACTGTGGGGTGCTCAAAATGTGAAAATTAATGCTTTTTTGCACACTTTTCAGTATGCCATAATGGACTGAAGAATGCATTTGAGTGGCTTCAGATTTGTTTGCCTACATGTGGCCTGGGTTGAGCTGGTGCTGTTTGAAGATTTGGTGAAAAAATATTGCTCTGTTCAAAAGTTATTAAATTTTTCCATTTCCCGTTATAGCCTATGGGAAAATTTATATGTACACTGTGAAAATTTTCACGATCACATTTTTTGTTGTCGAGCTCCCTGAAATTGTTTTCATGCTGCCACCATCTTGTTTTCAGTTAGCGAGAGAGAAAACAATATTGCAAGTCAAAAAATAATGGCCTTTGGTAAACACCAACAGTTGTATTTACCTAATTGGACCCTGAGGAACACGCCCCTGGCATTAGTTTTTCACCAGCTTGTCTGAAAATATGTTTTTCAGACTTTTTCCACCATTTTGCTGTTTTATGATTGTGATAACATTTTTGTTGCCACGAAAACAATCACAATAAAAAAAAAAGTGACATTTTTTATGTGCATGATAACATTTCCATTATAGAGATGGGAGTACCGCAAAACCATTAACACGTTTTGTGATGTGTTGTTTTCTTTGTCACTTCATTGTGCCAAGGTGGATTGTGCTTTTGGCACGAAATTTGTAGAGTGGCAAGCCCTGGTCCCACATGTGTGCCTTTTGGTGGTTTGGTATGAAAATACTGAACAGGCCTATAGCTACAGCATTCTGAAGTTGAGAAATTTTTCCATAGGATAACATTGCGGCCCCCGTGACACCTTTTGGTGCCCGTATCTTAAAAGTGGTTCGGGATACGGATTTTTCGTTGCAAAAATTCTTAGTCCCTAGGAGGAATAAGTACAGAAGTAGATTGGAAAACCATTAATACCATGAATTTTGAATTTTTTTTCTACCTTGTACGGTTACTGTGATATTTGGAAGTTAGTATTCCAACTGGTCATTTTCAGGTCCGTGGGCCACTATTGTGCCCTCAGAGTTAGCATTCACAGTGCTTTTCGGTGCCCATATCTTGGAAATGATGAGATATGGATTCGGTTGATGTACAGTATCTCGTGTGGACGCCTCACTGTCACAATTACTATGACACTTGAAGTTTTTTCCAACCTGCTATGGTTCCTGAGATATTGGCAAATTTGTGCTACAAGGCTTCCTTGCCCTATAGGGCTGCTATATGGCTCAGTCTATAGCTATGTGTAACTGGGAGTGCAGGGCCCAGAGGGCCCATGCTCCCACAGACACATATCATTATGCAGAAAATGGACAGCTTGGTGGGAGCACTGGGCCTGAAGGGCCCCACGCACGCACCAACACATACCATTTACTATTTATATTACACTTTTTCCAAAAGAAAGGAAATTCTTGGCAAAAAACTTCATTAATGCATCAGTTAGGGTTGTTTCCACAGCGACAAAAGTGTGGAAATTCAATGTTAGGGTTACTACCCCACCACCCCAACCCATGCCCCCATCCTCCACACACCAACAGACTACAGGGTTTGCCATGGGGTCAAAAGTCCTAACCCCCACCTCATTCTCCTGTACTGTAGCATGTCAGCTTGCTTACACATGGAATGGGGTGAGAGCTGGGGCTGACGACCCCTGAAGTCTGCTGGTGTGTGGAGGAAGGCGGTGTGGGGGTGGGGTGGTAACCTTAACATTGAATTTCTACATTTTTATCACTGTGGAAACAACCCTAACTGATGCATTAACAACGTTTTTTTGCAAAGAATATATATATATATATATGTATTCTATATTAGTATGTTACATTTCTGCAATGTCTGAATCATCTGCAGATACTGTCGGTTTGTCTCTGTGAAGCATGGTTATGAGATGGGTAGAACCAGACCTCATAGAAAATGGAGTGCTGAGTTGGAGCCGGGCTATCCTGGTAATATACTATACATTGTGATAGTACACAGATACATTCATCACCAGCCCAGTAGGGCTCCAGGGGTGGCACTAGGACAGTTAGACCAGCCCTGGCTAGTCTAATGGGTGTTTGAACTTGCTGGCACTGTTCACTTTACAGAATTCCAAAAAAAGGGATATTGTGGCATTACCCTGGAGCATACAGGCTGCGTTTGCCACAGGTTGTATTTGAGAACTGCTCTTGGAGCACTTTTTGGCACAAGTCACACCATGCGCCATTCCCTGTGATGCAAGCCTCTTGTGTCAGTTTGGGAAGCTTTCAGAACTGAGCCCCTTATCTTATGCCCCCAATGTTGACTATCTGGTGCCCTATATTGTAACCAGAACAGTCTCACTGGGGATGCTAGACACCTTGTTGTGGGCAGCTCCATTTTATTACTTATAGATTATGGGATCCTTGCCTATACAGCTGCCTGTGACATGGTGCCAAACAGAGTAAAGCTGATCTCTTTGTTCTTGGTGCAGATAATCGCACTCATAGTTACACCTTTTACACACTCACTAACTGGCAACCTTTTACCTAGCAGAATAAAGATCCCGACCTGTTTGCAGGCCAAAAAGGTGCTCTTGGGCCTAACACCCCCACTTTAACAAATTGCTTGCACATTGTCTCCAACCAATACAACAGCAGGAACATGGCCAGGAATGGCCCTTAAGCCTCCTTTCTGGTCTACTCAGCTGGGCAAGCGGTTATTTGCTGTCAGGACTGCAAACTAGTTACATGAACTGCCTGATGCACTGCTGAATCTCCCCAAGTTTAATTAGTTTAAGATATCTTTCTGGTCTGCCTTTGCAAGCCAGTGCAACTGTAACCGTGAAACAGGTGTATTGTTTAATTTGGTTTCTCTCTGTACATAACCTGTGACTTTTTGTACAATATGTATGGATTTTTTTTTTCAAAACTGTATGTAATTGTTCTGTCTTTGTCTGTGTAATTGTTCTGTGTTCTGTGGCACACTGCCTTCCTTTCATTTTCTCTGAGTAACATGAAATGCAACCATACCATACTCTTACTGCTCCTGACAGCATTCGTGTGGCTAGTGTCACCGGTACTACCACCATTCACTTGGCCGCACTGGCCTTTTTTTATCTACATCTGTGGGTTCCCCTGCCACTGCTGGTGCCCCTGCAGCTGCTCTGCTTGGCTGGTCAGGCTAGGATAGAACCTGCTCAACAAAGTGCAGAATGGTAGCTTGCCAAGTTTTTTTTTTTTTGGGGGGGGGGGAGCCATGTCCTTCTTTTTCCTACCACTGCGACCTCGAGAAGTTGAAGTTTTATGGCTACCCAACTTTCTTGCTTTGCGGATCGCAAGGTACTCCTCATACTCAGCTTCATTATCAAAGCTGCTCAGGTTAGTCTCCTCAGATGATGTATCAGTGGGAAAATCTCCTGCTGGAAACTAAATACTCGGATCCAGATGAGTGCTCCTTCTCATCTGCACTGACAAGTTCTATAGTACCGGAGACAGGCCGAGAAACAAGAAGTGTCACAGCAGGGGTGGACACAGTACTGGAAATAGTTGTTCAGCTGGCTCTGGCCATAGTGGTGGTAGTGGCCGGTGTCACTGTAACAGTGTTAGTGGTCATCATGGTTACAGTGACAGCCTGGCAGGTGTAGTCTCACTTACAGTGGCAGGAGTGGTCTGGTTCACAGTGGCAGGAGTGGTCTGTGTCACAGTGGTAGGAGTGGTCTCAGTCACAGTGGCAGGAGTGGCCGACTGGGCCACTGTTGCAGCAGAAGTTCGAATGCTAGTAGTTGCAGTGGACAGGTGGTAGATCAGAGCAGTGTTGGTTACTAAGGAGGATGTCCTTGTCCTGGTGGTACTGGTGGCAATGGCAAGGGATGAAGAGGACACATTCACACTGGTAGTATCAATGGCAGTTAATGACAATGTCCTCCTATTACCACTACTAGTACTCTGAATGGTACTTTAACTTTTTTCCCCTGGTGTCAGCCGATGCCATACTGGTGCTGGTGGAGACTGCAATAATTGATTGGGTAAAAGATAATTTTTGTATGGCGAATGCACCCTGAGCATTGCTGTGCAGTATGCTGACCCTCTCCTGCTGCTTGCTGCTCTATACCTGCTGCAGCTTTGCCGGGGCTGCTGGACCAACTATGTTTTCTGGTACTATGTCTTCTGCCTGCCTTGGCCATATTCCTCACAGGAAGATGTATTAAATTCAGATTATATTATTATGAAAACATAGTCACTCAAGCCACTGCAGCAATGCTGAGCTGACAAATCTCACTCACTTATTGCCAAGCCTGACTAGCCCTCTTCGCAGATGACACTAAACTTGGTGGGAGGGTTGACAGTGCAGAAGGAGTTAGGGATCTACAAAATGACCTTCGCAGACTGGCATGATGGTCTTATATCTGGCAACTCTGATTTAATGCAAAAAAGTGCAAGATGATGCACCTGGGAAAAGGAAACCCTAGGACAGAATACTGGCTCAATGGAGTAAAAGCTCAGTACAGCCCAAGAAGAAAGGGAACTAGGGGTCATCATATGTGACAGCCTTAAGCAATTAAGCCAATGCAACAAGCATATAGAAAATAAAATGTTGGGGCATATAGGAAGAAGAATCGATAGCAGGAGCAGGGAGGTGATCCTCCAACTGTATAGGTTCCTGGTGAGGTCTCGCCTGGAGTATTGTATCCAGTTTTGGAGCCCCCGCTTTAAAAAGGATAAGGATAGGTTAGAGGCTATACAGAGAATGGCAGCAAAGATGATTCAGGGCCTCCAAGGACTGTCATATGAGGAGAACCTAAATTCATTAAATATGTACTTACTTGAAACAAGGAGCAAGAGAGGGGGGATACGACTAAGACTTTCAAGTTCCTGAGGAGTATAAATATGGTGCCCTACACAGAACTTTTCACCAGGTTCACCAGCTCAACTACTAGGGGACACAAATGGAAGTTGCCTGGAGGGAGATTTAGGAAGGAATTACGGAAGCATTTCTTCACTGAGAGAGTTGTAGATCCATGGAACAGCCTGCCTGCCGCAGTGGTGGGAGCAAAGACCATGATAGCATTTAAGTGGGGATGGGATAGAGCAATGGCTCAATTGGGGTCATCAGGACAGAGAAGAACACAAACCATAATGGGGGTTAAGAACCGGGACCAGAAATAGGTCTTGGGAACTTATGGGCAGACTTGATTAACCCTTAGTCTCCTTCTGTTGTCATTTTCTATGTTTCTATGTAGTAAACTCTCAGAAAAAAAAATTTAAATTTAATTTGGGGCAGAAAGCCACAAAGTTTTGCAGAATAAAACCATACTTTTTCAAAATTTCCTCTTGTGCATAAAGCCACAAACTTTCTTGAAAGAAAGAAAAAAAAAAGACAATTATTCTTTCTTGAGCAGAAAGCCACAAACTTTCTCAGGGGGAAAAAAAGCAATTAAAATTTCTTCGTGGGCAGAGAATCACATCCTTTCTTGGAAAAAATAAACAAATATTTTTTAAAGAACAAATAAAGAGCCTTTTTTACTAATGCCCAGTTCCAAACTCAGGCTTCACAGTGAGGTAAAGAAAGACTGCTGTTTACATAGATGCTAAAACTGCATTTAAATATTTAAGATAAATGCAATTTCTTAGCATTTAAAAAAAATAAACAACAACTTTTCCATTTGAACCCCCCTCGCCAACTCTACAAAATGGCTGTCAGACATCAGACAGAAATGACATCATAGGAACGAGAGGCAGAGCTACTGTACATAGCACTCTGCAGTGCTATTTTCTGTAATTTCCATTACATTTCATACTTCTTGCAGCAAAATAACCAAAATCATGACTTAATATGTGTATTATGGTAGGCAGGTAGCCCGCTCCTCCAAGGCCACTCATCCAACTCAGGTGATGTTATGCAATGCTGGGTCAATAAAGAACAAGACAGCAATTATTGCTGATTTTGTTGAGACATCTGACCTGGCTTGCATCACCAAGATCTGGCTGGATGAGAATGCCGGTCCGGTACTGGAGTCAGCAGTTCCAGCAGGTTACTCGGTGATATACCACCCGAGATTGGATCGCTGGGGTGGGAGTGTAGCTATATGCTTTAAGGCAGAACTGGCCCTTATAGAGGTACCTGTGGGGGTCACCAGGTCCTTTGAGTGCATCATGGGTGCAGGTGTGGAGTGCAGGATCCTTCTCATCTACCATCCACCCAGAGATGAGAAGATTTTCCTGCAGGAAGTTGTGAACCCCATGGTCGACATGGTGTTGAAATCCTCCAGGTGGTTGGTCCTGGGGGATTTCAATGCCTGGGTCGACAATGAACTCTCGCCTTTTGGTCAGAACTTCCTCCAACTGATGATTTTGTTGGGCTTCACACAGGTAGTTACTGCTGCAATCCATATTCAGGGTCACACTCTGGACCTGGTGTTCCACCTGGAGATGGGGATCACTGACCTGATGGCGGAACCGGTCGGATGGTCTGACCATCACTCTATAAGGTTTAGTTTTGCGGCTCCCCCTGTGAGACCTGCCCCTGTGGAGGTGGTCCAGTACCGCCCTTTAAGGGGAGTTACCCCAGAGGGTCTGATGGTGGTACTGGACCTATTGAGTAGGCCTTTGGAATGCTCGGATCCAGGGGATCTGATACTGCACTATAATAGTACAGTGGTGGGGGCCCTGGATTCCGTAGCACCTGTCTTAGTTTGCCCCCTCTCCCTCTGCCCTCGATCCCCCTGGTTTGGTGGGACTTTGAGGGAGTTGAGGAGAGTAGGGCGAAGGTTGGAATGTGGTTGGCAGAAATCTGGCCGGGAAGAGAACAGACTTAGGTTGATGGCCCATTATTTGGACTTTCAATCAGCAATCTCTCGTAAGAAGGCAGAGTTCCTATCCAGAGAGATTGCTGCATCAAGGAATCGACCAGCTCAGCTCTTCCGGACTGTGGACAGGTTGTGCAATCCAGTCTGTCTCCAGGGCTGGAGAGCTTTTTCACAATTTAAGTGTGATGAGTTTGCTCATTTCTTTGATGATAAGGTGTCCTCTATCAGGTCGGAGATCTGCTTTACTCATTCAATGGAGCACGGCGATGGCCGGTGTGAGGCACAAGTCCTCGGTTTGTCTGGACTGATTTTGACTTGCCAGCAATTGTGGACATCGTGAAGATTGTTCAGGGCATGCATCTGACTTGCTGTAGTTTGGATCCTGGCCCAACATGCCTCCTTGTGGGGCGTGCAGATGTTATGGTACCGATCCTTGCTGAGATAGTCTGGTGTTTGTTGGATAAGGGTGTGTTTCCGAGCCCCCTGAAGGAGGCAGTGGTAACACCCCTTTTAAAGAAACCTTCCCTCCTCCCAGATTGTGTAGCAAACTACAGACCTGTCTCTAACCTGCCCCTTTTGGGTAAGGTTATTGAGAAGGTAGTCGCTTCGCAGCTTGAGAAGTTTCTTACCACCCACGAGGTATATGATCCTCTCCAATCCGGTTTCAGGAAGAGGCATAGTATAGAGACGGCTTTGATTCAGGTACTTAATGATCTCCTGATAGTGAAGGATTGGAGGAACCGTTCAATTCTGCTTCTTCGTGATCTCTCTCTGCAGCATTTGACACCGTGGATCATGGGGTGCTGCTGGAATGCCTACGGCTTCTCTGTGGGCTGTCAGAGATGGTCCTCAGCTGGTTCCATTCTTTCCTCATGGGTAGGACACAGAGGGTGGTGCTGGGGATTTTTCCTCGGACCCAGTCTCCCTGCCCTGTGGGGTGCCACAGGGTTCTGTGCTGCCATTAGGAGACATTATAAGGCAGTACTGACTGAGTTTTCATTGCTATGCTGATGATACTCAGCTGTACCTGTCCTTTGTACCCAAACAGAACAGCACTGTCTCGGTCTTTAACGACTGCCTCACCGAAATTCAGGAGTGGATGAGTGCTAGCTGGTTGCGATTGAATCTGGACAAGACCGAGGTGTTGGTTGTGGACCCAGGTTGTCGGATAGAGATGTTGACTCCTGATCAGTCATCTGGCCTTGTGCTGGGGGCAATCAGTTGAGACCCTCTGAACAGGTGCTGAATCTGGGTGCTGTGTTTGACGGTGAGCTGACGCTAAAATCTCAGGTGTCAGCAGTCATTAAGTGCTCTATTTATCATCTGAGGAACATTGCCTGAATAAAACACCTAGTTCCACCCGAGGACCTTCCTGTGCTGGTCTATGTCTTTGTGTCTTCCCACCTTGACTATTGCAGTGCTCTGTACCTAGGGCTACCGGGGTTGGACCTCCACCACCTGCAGCTGGTGCAGAATGCTGCAGCCAGGTTATTGACGGGCTTGTCTAGAACTAGCCACGTCACCCCTGTGCTTCATGAACTGCACTGGCAGCTGGTGTGATGGAGGATCACCTTCAAGATTGCTTTGCTGACCTATAGGGCCCTACACGGACAGGGACCAGGTTACTTGCAAGACCTCCTTTGGCCTTATTGTCCCCTCCACCCTCTCTGCTCCACTGATGAGGGATTGCTAGAGGTTCCCAGGGTCCATCTTCAGACTTCAGGGGCCAGGGCATTTTCATTCTCGACCCCGTCCCTGTGGAACTCTACCTCGTCGGATTAGAGAGTGCCTGTCTACTGAGTCCTTTTTAAGTCTTCCCTGAAGACTTATTTATTTGATTTAGCCTTCGGGGGTAATATATAACTTATGAGTTTGCTGCCTTTTATACATTTTAATATGTTTTATTTTACTGATTATTTATATGTCTGTTGCATATGCACTTTGATACTTGAAAAGTGCATTAGAAATAAAGACTGACTGAGTGATAGATTATTTGCAATGCACATTGTAAGGCCATGATTTTGTTTATTTTTTTTTTACAGAATCAGCCAACAATTTTCATTTTCATTTTGCTTGGAACTGAGAGACAGCAGATGGTAGCATCTGAAAGCAAATACCTAGTGGTCTAGTGGTTCTCCTGAAGTGCAGCATGTCGGACCAGTGCAAAGTTTGAAAGGCTTGCAGTTTTTAATCAAAATATTCTGGGCAATCTCCAGCTTTTAGTTCCAGTTCCCGATGTTGCCCCAAGTGTGCATGCAGTAGCACACTTCACTGAAATATCATTCTCCTGTTGGTCTTTCTCATCCACCTGTCAGTTGCTAGTCCACCCACCCACTAGGAAGCACACCTTCTTACTACTAAGTCTGTAGCCAGTGGTAGTTTCAGTGTACACCTTCCAAATTGGGTTCTGCACGCTAACCCCCTCTCCCCTCCCAGTCTGTATGCATGCAGTAGCACACTGTTGGAATATCATTCTTGTGCTGGTCCTTCTCAGCTAACTGTTGGTCGCCAGTCCCCCCTCCCACTAAGAAGCACACCTTCTTCGTTCTTATTTATTTTATTTTTTTCAATTATTGAACCAGGTGAGACAAACTAAGCTGAAAGCTTGTTTACAGGTGCAACTTGGGAGCACAAGGAAGTTAAGTGCCTTGCTCAGAGTCACACAGTATGCAAGTGGGGGCTCTGGGATTCAAACCCAGGTCTCCAGATTTGCAGCTCAGAGCCTTAAACCACTGCACCATACTGCCTCCACTGCCTCTGACTTCTAAGTCTATACCCAGTGGTAGTTTGAGTGCATGCCTTCTGACCTGGGTTCTTCCTTCTTTCTGACACTTGTAAATGCTGTGATGTGCATCATTTACTAGTGCCAGCAAGGAAGGAAGAAACCAATTTGGAAGGCATATGCTGAGACTACCACTGGGTACAGACTTAGTAGTAAGAAGGTGTGCTTCCTAGTGGGACGGGGGAGTCAGGACTGGTGGCCAACCATTTAATGGGAAGGGCCAGCAGGAGAATGATATCCCAGTGGAGTGTGCTACTACATATGTATGGGCAGGCAAGTGGGGGTGTATGTGTTATCATCGGCGTTTAACATCAGGAACAGGAACTAAAAGCTGGAGAGTGCCCAGAATATTTTGATTGAAAACTGCAAACCTTTCAAACTTTGCACTGGTCCAGCGTGCTGCACTTCAGGAAAACCATTAGACCACCAGGTATTTGCTTTTAGATGCTACTGTCTATTGTCATTCAGTTCCATACAAAAACAAAATGACAATTTTCAGCTGCTTCTGTAAAAAAAAAAAAAAATTAAAAAAAGTAATGGCCTTGCATGTTTATTGCTAAAAATAATACATGTTAAGTCATGATTTTGATTTTTCTGCTGCAAGAAGTGTGAAATGTTATGGAAATTACAGGAACTAGTTAGCACTGCAAAGTGCTATGTAGTTCTGCCTCTCACTCTTGTGACATCATTCTGTCTGATGTCTGTTGGCCATTTTGTAGAACTGGCAGGGTGGGTTTTTAAATGGGAAGGTCATTGTTTAATTTTTTAAAAATGCTATGAAACTGCATTCATCTTCAATTCATAAATGCTGTTTTAGCATTAAGGTAAACAGCAGCCTTTCTTTTACCTCTCTGTGAAGCCTGATTTTGGTATTATCCACTGCCAAAAAGGCTATTTACTTGTCCTTTAAATTTCTTGTTGGGCAGAAAAGTTACAGACTTAGAAAAACGTCTTGAGTGCATAGCTGTGTACATAGACAGAACAGAAAAGCAGCTAACTGAAGCAGTGGGAGTCAGTCAACTAGTCCCACCCTACCAGCTATGGTGCACTTGCACTTGCTTAAGTGGCCATGGAGGGACCCAGATATGGGGTCTTCACAGGAGAGCCTCGGCTACAGGAGGGCACACCTTGCCCTGGAGCTCCCTGACCGATGAACACAGGCTCTCATCCTTAAGTCTCGGCTACAGGAGGGCACACCTTGTCCTGGAGCTCCCTGACTGATGAACACAGGCTCTCATCCTTAAGCCTCAGCTACAGGAGGGCACACCTTGCCCTGGAGCTCCCTGACTGATGAACACAGGCTCTCATCCTTAAGCCTCGGCTACAGGAGGGCACACCTTGCTCTGGAGCTCCCTGACCAATGACCAAACAGGCTCCCATCCTTAAGCCTCGGCTACAGGAGGGCACACCTTGCCCTGGAGCTCCCTGACCAATGAACACAGGTTCCCATCCTTAAGGTAATTTTTGCCAGTCCTTGCAGCGCCTCTTAGCCTGGCCTTCCTTTGTCTGAGTGTTCAAATTTTGGCACCTTTTCGACTGGACTTCTGCCTGGTTTCAATCTACTGAAAACAAGCGCCTATATACGCATCGGACTCGCACCAGCTGCTATATATTTAAATGCTTATTTCAAAGTTGTACTACTAGGATTAGACCTTGAATTTTCAATTTATGTACCTCAGCTACCGGCCACGCATGAGAAAGTTGCACCAAAAACTCTGCTTGGAATTCCTTCAATGACTAATGCTGCAGTACGCGCCGGTTAACCAAAACTGTCTCAGCATTTTAAATTTTAGGATTAACTCTAACTGCTGACTAGTGGTATAGACCCGGGGTAGTTCTCCAACTGCTTTTGTCTGGAAATCCTATAGACTCCTCGGTCCTGATTTGAACCCCTAACATGCTTTCAGCTACTAAATTTTTGCTGAGGTGTAAAGTGCAACAGAAGTCAGTCAAACTAAGAGCAAGAGCTGCTTAAACGCATAATTACATAGCCTGCAGCTTAGGAGAGCCGACTAGCAGCTCCTCGCGTACTGGGCATGTTTTATTTTCAATTTTGTTCAATCAAGTGAAGTACTGCTCTCCGTTTAAAGCGCATCACCAGCAGCCAAGGAGGGAGTGTGTAATTAATTGTAAAACTGCTCGCAGGAGGAACTTGACTGCAAAACTGCTTCTAGCTTGCTGGGTGCTGCTACCCCGCAGTCGCTATGCAACTGCTCCCCACCCGCCCCCCACCACTCCCACCCTTAGCCGGCACCAGTTATATAGGGTGAGGAATTAGTCAGACCACGCACAAATGAAAATTAACTATCTCCTCACTTTTCCATTAGCAGCCTATACTTCTTGACTGCTAGAGGGCGCCAGATCATAGTTCCATTTTCTGGCTCCCAAATTATAACCCTGCAAGCAAAATTTTTCTGTTACTTACACATACTACTTTCAAATGACCCTGTCAATAAAACCTAATATGGCCATAAATCCTTGTGCCATATTCTTAATAGCTTCTATATCTTTTACCCTCACATGGCTCCCTATATTACACTACCTAACATCCAGTAACTATCACTACACCTACCCTGACAACTCTAGGCTCTCTTTTATGTGTATACCACCACATCTGCCACCTGCTACCTCCCCTCTTCTCGTCCCTTATAAGTTCCCCTACCATTTAGCCTACACTCTGTATAAATCCCCGCTACTCAACCTCACCCTGTCCACCCCTTTCATCCACCATAAGCTATGGTACCTGGTACTTCTAGCCTTAATGTTAGCTGGGGATATTGAGCTAAACCCAGGGTCTGTAAGTAACTTATCACACAAGGATACAAACTGGTATGACACCAACGGCCTCCGCATTGCCCACCTGAATATCAGGAGCCTGCTTCATAACATGGCGGAACTCGAGGCGTGGGTTGTGCAATACAACCCTGATATCCTTTGCCTATCTGAAACTTGGCTAAAACCCTCCACCCCTGATCCCCTCTGTTCTCTGCCTAATTACAAGCTAATCCGACAAGATAGGCCCTCATCAAAGCGTGGAGATGGTGTTGCCATCTTCTACAAACCTCATTTGTTAATATCCCAAAATGCCCTGCCTACCCTAGCTCACTGTGAAGCGATCCATGCAACCTTACAGCTTGGCTCAAAGAAACTTCACTTGGTCTGCGCCTATAACCCTCCAGCTGGTGGTAGAACGGGTCTTGAAGAACTCCTCTCCCAAGTGGAAAAATACCATTGGCCGAAATGAAGTCCACATACTGGGGGACCTGAACCTAAACTGGACTAGTAGATCTAACCAGTCCTCTCATACCATGGTACAAGGCCGAAACCATGACCAATTAATCACAGACCCAACCAGGGTCATGTCCCCCCCTCGCCCTCGGGCTAGTACTCTTATTGACTGGGTCCTCACAAACTGCCCTGACAGCATAGTATGTGCAGGTATCCTTGCTGACTCAATAAGTGATCACTCCCCAGTCTACTGCATCTGGCGCTCTACCAGTAAACCATCTCCGACACCAAAACTCATCACTTTCCGAAACTTGGCTAACTTTAACCAAACAAAATTTATACAAGATCTCTCATTGATTGACTGGTCACCCATCTACACCTCAGCTAATGCCCAGTTGGTGTTAGACCACTTCCTGGCCCGGTTTCGCATGCTCCAAGAAACCCATGCTCCCTGTGTCACTCTCAGATTCATGGAACTCAGACTAAGTGGCTTACCAAAGACCTACTCACCCAGATTAGGGCCAGGGACAGAATGTGGTGATGTTTCAAAACCACTGGGCTCCAGACCAATTATAACAACTACTGATCCCTGAGAAACACATGCAAAAGACATATTCGATTAGCCAAAATCTCTTTCTGTAAAGATCTGCTAACAAAAGCCGCGGGGGACTCTTAAGAAATTCTGGTCAACAATAAAAACCTTTCTCGGAGTAAATCAAACGGCCCATACAAGTGACATGCTGATAAACGGCATACATTGCAATAATCCAGTGACTATAGCAAACTCATTTAACCACCATTTCTCTGACCTAACCAGCTACCAGGCCTCCTTCTCTCGTGCACACACTGCTTCCCCCCACGGCGATGAAAAACCTCTACTCACGCATCCTCCCTTTAGGTTCCAGAGCATTACAAGAACAGAAGTGCTAAAACTGCTCCTCTCCGTTCCTGACAGTACCAGCTCGGGGTCCGACGGTCTGGAACCCAGGCTGCTAAGAATCGCTGCCCCGCTCATAGTCTCTCCCCTAACCAAAATCTTCAACCTATCTCTATGTCATGGTACAGTCCCTAATATCTGGAAAATAGCTAAGGTCACACCCATTCCTAAAAAGGGTGATCCTAAAGAAATCATTAATTACTGTTCTATAGCAACCCTCTCTCTGCTTAGCAAGATCCTGGAAAAACTAGTGGCCACCCAATCCATAGAATATCTTCAGAAGTATAACCTTCTCTCTTGCTCCCAGCATGGTTTCCGTAAGGGCCACAGCACTTCCACCGCCCTCCTCAAACTCACAAACGACATCTTTGCTTCTATGGACTCGGGCCTCCTGACAGGTGCGATTTTTATTGACCTAACAAAGGCATTTGACCTGGTTAACCATACCCTTCTTCTTGCTAAACTACGCTCCCTCGGCTTCTCTACCAATGTAGTGGCCTGGTTTAAAAGCTATCTGTCCGAAAGAAAACAGGCTGTAGTTTACAACTCAGCCATATCTGACCTTTCATCTGTACATGTTGGAGTGCCCCAGGGCTCCATACTTGGCCCCTTGCTATTCTCAATCTTCATTAACGACATCCCGTTGCTTGCTCCTACCTGTTCATGTTTGCTTTATGCAGATGACCTAGTCATTTACCATAGCGCAAGAAATATCGCCGACCTAAATCAATCTCTTGCCTCGGACTTCTCAAGTATTCAGTCTTGGCTAACTGAGAACAAACTCGTTCTCAATATTAGTAAGACACACTCTATGCTGTTTGGGTCTCCTGCCAGACTTAAAGCAAACCAAAATGCCCTCAAAATCTCTTGTGCAGACAGCTACCCACTGGTTAGCACCAGATCCTTTAAATATCTGGGCATTACTCTTGACGAATCCCTAGATTTTGACTTACACATAACTGCCACCTGTAAATCTGTCAACGCTAAGTTAGGAGGTGCCTACTGCACTAGCTAATCCCTTACCCCATTGGCTAGACTAGCTGTGGCACAAGGTTTTCTACTCCCAGCCTTGGCATATGGCTCAGTCACATACCTATCTGCCTCAAAATCCTCCCTCCACAAATGGGACACCACCTATAACAACATCTGCCGTTACGCCTCTGCATCCCCACGTTACAAACACCATTGCCAACTCTATACTGACTTAAATTGGCCTAGCCCTCCGCCCATCGACCCCTGTCCTTTGGCTCAATGATTGACTGCATTGCCAGATCCGGCCTCCCACTATCCCTTGCCTATCTGCTTCACGCACAACCTCTCTCCTATGGGCTGACCTAGCCCCTTTTCACATCCCCAGATGTAAAACTAATATGGGTGCCCACACTTTCGCATACATGGCTCCAAAGTACTGGAACTCCATACCTCAAACCGTTCGTGGAGCACCCAACCATGCTAGTTTTAAGAATCTTCACCATGACCATCTGCGTACAACTAGCCCCTGCACTTGCTTTCATCCGCCTTTGACCATTTTTCTCCCTGCCATCTGTCTTCCCTAGGTAATCTACCTCTCTGACTCCACTTCCTCGCCTCTCTAACCTCCTCACATGTCTTCTTCTCTCATCCTTTACCCGTTTTCCCCTGCCTCCTTCCACTCTCCCTTCTTCTCCCATTTTCATTAACCACAGATTTTTTGCACTTATTGTATTTGCTCTGTGTATACCTTTCTCTAGCAATGTCTGTTTTATACATTGTTTTGACTCTTGTTGTTATTTGACCTAAATGTATTTTGTCTGCTTCATATTGAACAATTGTCTCTACAGCCCAAGTATGAATGTTTATTGAATCAATATTTTCTCTACACCTTAAGTTTGATTGTATGTTGATTTTCCCTTCCAACTGTGTTACATATCTCATGTGCTGCGTCACATGTATGCTCATTTTGTATTTCAAACTGTCTTTCTCCCGGGTCGTGCCTGAAAATAGGCATTCTTATGCCTAGTGCACTCACCCGGTTATCAAAAGCAAATAAATAAATAAAAAAAATTACATTTAAAATATGTTTATAGTAAAATCAAGTCACTGCAGCAATGCTGCACTGACAATTCTCACTCACTAATAGTCAAACCTGACTAAATTGTCAGAAAAAAAAATGTTTTTGTAAATTTCTTGGGCACACACCCACAGACTTAGAAAATTGTCATGAGTGCACAGACGAACACATGCAGAGAAAAGAAGAATAGCTAACTGAAGTGGTGGGAATCAGCCAACTAGTCCCACCCAGCTACAGTGCTTTCATACTTGCTTAAGTGGCTGTAGAGGGACCCAAGGCTGGGTTACTGACAGGAATATTTCTGATATTAAATTTAAATTATATTTATTATGAAATCAAGTCACTCAAGTCACTGCAGCAATGCAGAACTGACAAATCTCACTGTAGTCAAGCCTGACTATATTCTTAAAAAAATTCTTTAAATTTCATTTTGGGCACATATTCACAAACTTAGAAAAATGTCTTAGCTGGCTGACCAGCACAGCAGAAAGATTTACCACTGTACTGCGGGCATCCTGGGCTCGGGTACAGACTTGGGATGCATGAGAGCTGGCCGGGGCGGGAGTGGATTTAGCGGCCATAGCATGGTCTCCACTCCCGAGGGGGGGGTGGGAGGAAACAAGAGTGTCTCTAGTGCAGTGCTCCCAGGTGACCATGGAACGCTCCATTGCCGGAGCACCTACTAGTGCTGTCTCTTGGAGGGCGAGTCAGATGTGTGGTGTGGTAATGCTGCTGGCATCCAGTTGACATGCCCCCTGACAACAAGAAAAATCCATGCTCCAGCATGCCCAATGATGCTCCTGCTTGTGGCGGATCTGGGCCCCACCACAACTGTATTTCTATATCCTCCAGGGTTGTTGGGGGAGCTCCGGGGGCTCCTCCCTTGGGGATAATCCAGGGGGCACTGCGAGTGGGTGCTCCTGGGGTCCACCTGTGGCTGGAGGAGCTGATGTGGAGGCTGCCACGGAAACTAAAAGCATAGTAAGTGTAACCTCCCTGTTGGGGGCTTACCTGTGAGCCCCCGAGTCTGGCTCCCAGTTTTCCGCCGGGTTTTGGTCCACCCCATTCCTTTTTTTCTTCCGGTCCTGGTTACCCCTTATCCCTCTGTGGTCCTGGATCCTCCCTCGGTTGCCCACATGTTTTTTCTGCAAGAGTGGGGCCGAGGGAGCTAGAGTGTGAGCCATCTCCCACTTTTGGCGAGCAGTTTAGCGCATGCCAAATGCGCAATCATTTGGTTGTTCTGTGCCTTTGGCTATTCTCTGGTGGTCCTGTCCCAGGGTAAAACAAAAGAGGGATTGGGACCATTCACTAGACCGGAGAGATGGCGGGGAGAGAAGCAGGACTGTTTTTCTGTGTGCCAACCACGCTAGAGTATTCTGATACTGCCTCACGAATATTAATGAGGTGGCATGCATAATTCATGAGGAGAGTCTGCCTAGCTCTACTGGGAGAAGTTTTGGTGCTAACAGTAAGCTGGGAAAGAACAAGAATTAATAAATGATGAAAGAGGCTAATGGAGGGGAGGTGTGGCTGCCATTCTGGGAGGGAACAAATAAATAAAAATTCTAAAAGGATGGCAGCAAAGGGGATAAAGTGGGGGATGTTATGACCTGAATTGGGACTGTGAGTAGGCTGCCCTTGTACATTTACAAATGGCAGCAGCGACTGAGAAAAGGCCATAGGGGAATATTGAAAAGTACAGTCACTTAATAGGGCACAGGGGTCGCTGTGCTTGTGTGGGGAAATAACTGAACCAAAGTAAAAGGTTTGGCTGCAGGAACATTCAAAACCTGGAACACTGTACAAGCTATGTTGGGACTGTTTACTATAGCAGCCATGATTGCAGCCACATGACACCATACAACCAACCACAAAGGCAGGATTTTGCAGGAGGATTATGGGGCTTGTGAAAGGACTCTTGAGGAAAAATACCGGGGAAAATCTAGGTGCCAACTTTCTGCACCAATGAGGCATCGAAGGAGCCTCATACAAATTAATTTTTCTTAAGGACAGTGGCTCCAGTCAATGGGGAGCTGCCAAAAGTTCCCAAAAAGTACAGGATGTTTGGACCCTGGGTCAGTCTGGGGAGAGCCCCTCCACAGGGAGGGGGGGCTCTTGCACCTGTAAGGAGAATGGGGCTGCAAGGCTGGGAATGGGCCTGCCTGGGGCTGACAGCAATTTGTCCCCCAGGACTGTTGGTGCCTTCCCCCATCAGAGAAGTAAAAGGAGAAACAGAGAAGAGAAAATTTGTCCAAGAGGCAGCTTTGTTAGGAAGGAGAGAAGCTGCAGGTTTCTGGAATCTGCAATGTTGTGGAGAGAAAATGCACCACAGCGGTGAGATGATCGAGAGGAAGAAAAGGTCATGTTCTGAGCCTGGAAAAAGGACAAAGATTATGTCTCGAGCTTGTAAAAAGGCAAAGGTTATATACTGGGCCTGGGGAAAAGGACAAAGGTTACATCTGAGCCTGGGAAAAAATGGGTACTTTCGCCTGCACCTCGTCGGTGAAGAAAGTGGGAAGAAAGGAAAAGGAAAGAACTGTGAAGAGAGAAAGCCTCTTCAGACCGGAGGATTGCTATACACCTGCATGGTGAGAAAAGAGACTTTTGAACCATTTACTGAGACAGAGTTCTGGAATTGTGTGTGAGCCAGAGCAAGAATGCCACTGTGTTAAGGTTGAGAGACTGTGAAAGCAGAAGGATGGACAGGTGCCTATCAGGGCAGGGTACCTGCTATCTGCTCCTGATATACAGCAAGGAATAGACTGTTGTGATGAACCTGTAGCCTGGACTTTTGTACTCTGGGCTCTAGGAGACAGGAAAGGACAGAAACTGCTTTGGCTACACACTGTAGCTGGTAACTGAGAGTAAGAGAAGAAGAGGAGAAATGTGCTGTGTTCACGCTGACACCAGGGCCAGGTGGGGAACTCGCTAATCCCCATCAAGTGGGGTCTGCTGCCTGCAGAGGATCATGGGGCTTGTCCCTGAGTTCACCTACACTCTGATCCGAAGAGGAGCCTGGCTGAGGGGCCACTCCTGGGTCTGGGTCCCTTGTATGTGGCAGGCCTTGCGTACGTGCCCTGCAACAGGCCCACAATAGACTGAAGGGGACAAGCTGCAAGATCTCCAAGCACGTTGAAGATACAAGCTGCAGCCTCTCTGCCCCTTCCAGTTTCAGGCATCGAGTCTGGTTTTACACCTGCTGTTCCCATCAACCCCAGGGCTTCAGTGAACTGTGCCATCCAAGGACTGATGCTACAGAACCATGAGCAAACAGCAGGAATTGCCCTCCAACAACCTGGTGACTGTATATAGTTTCAGGTAGGCCCACCCAGGCTGGAGGTAGAGTCAAGGTTTAGAGTAATCTAGAGAAAGAAATGTAAAAAACTGTTAACATTCAAGTGAAGTGCGCCAATGCTGGCCAACCAGCTGCACCTCAGACCCACATCAATACCATCTAGGTACCCTAGGACATAACTCGGTGCATCATTCTGAACTGGGACCTCTGGGTCTGGGCAATGGGTACACCTGCAGCAGTTAGCGCGTTAGTTAGATCTGGTGGCTGCAATGATTGAAATATGGGTTTTGAATTAAAAGGGAAATGGCTGTGGGAATTGTTAAATCTTGAAAAAATATAAAATCAAAAGTGTGCTTAACCTCTATTCCACATCCTCTATCCTAACCCTCCCTGTATAAATAAATTGTCATGTTACTGTTTTGCAGAAGAACTGATTCCAGAGCCTAATTTTAGTAATCCTGTTATAATTTGAAATGTGAAATGCTAATTGTCTAGATGTGGGAAGGTTTGAAACTTGGTAAGTCCATGTCTGGGGCAACTGTTGGGGAAGTGGGTTGGTATGACATCCCAGGGGTTGTACTGCAAGTAATCTGGCCCACTAATTTTGTACTCTGGGTGGAGACACCACTATTATTATTGCAACGTTGGGAAAGGACCCCTGTTACTAGCTAATAGGAACCCAGGCCCCTTATCCAGGCTAGTGGCCACCCAGGCAGGGGTAGTGGCTCTCTCTAGGACGGTGCGATAGATGGGGCTACACAAGTAAAATAAATGTCTTGAGTGCACAGCCAAGTACACACACAAAAGAGAAAAGCAGCTAACTGAAGTGGTGGGAGTCAGCTGACTAGTTCCACCCTACGGCTAAGTTGCACTCGCACTTGCTCAAGTGGCTGAGAAGCGACCCAAGCCTGGTTTCCTCACAGGATGATTTCTGATAATAAATTTTAATTATGTTTATTATGAAATCAACCCGCTCAAGTCACTGCAGCAATGCTGAGCTAACAAGTGTCACTCACTAATAGTCTGAAGTCTGACTAAATTTTCAGAAAAAAAATTACATATATCTTTTTTAATTTCTTCTTGGGCACACAGCCTCAGACTTAGAAAAATATCTTGAGTGTGCAGCTGTGAATACACACACAGAACAGAAAAGCAGCTAACTGAAGTGGTGGCACTCAGCTGACTAGACCCACCCTACCAGTGGTGGTTCACTCACACTTGATGAAGCGCTTTGGAGGGACCCAAACCTGGTTTCCTCACCAGAGATGCGTGATGTTGAATTTAAGTTATATTTATTATGAAATCAAGTCACTGCAGCGATGCTGAGCTGACAAGTCTTACTCACTAATATTGCACTCAAGAGTCACAGAGTGTGATTTAGTGCTAATAGTACTCCATGAAGCACTTTATTCAGGACATGTACTAGAGGACGTGAATGCCCTCTCCAAAATGTATTGCAGTGTGTTCAGCCTTATGAAGGAGATGCAGCTTGGATCGGAGTTGTGATGTATAAGAAAAGTGCCCCCACCACACACACACATTTTGTAAAAAAGAAAGCCTGTGTACTTTATTGTTATAACCTGGCTTTGCTCCCCCCCCCCAACCCCAGAGTTTTTGTGATTTTGTATTTTCATAACATTTTTGGATAATAGTCATATTTGGGGTGCATTTGGTGAATGAAAAATATGTTATATTCATGACTGCATACAAACTAGTGAAGATGAAGATATGCGCTTTTAAATTACTGTACATTTAAGAACCAGCTTTAAAGGAATTGTGGGTCACTGTGTTGGGACTGCTCCCTGACAAAGAGCTATTGCACATCAAAGCACTGGGACATTCACATCCTGAAGTACTTGCCTTGAATAAAGTGCTTCATGGAGTGCTATTAGCACTAAATAACACATTGGGGGCTAGATATTCAAAGCCTTGTGCAGTGCGCAAACTGTTTGCGTGGGATTAGCGCGGGTCTGCCATATTCAAAAAGCCAAATAGTGCACACAAACTGCATCAGCACTGGGCAAACCATAATTATATGCAAGAGGCAAAGTGAATGTGAATACAGGTGCTATGGGATATTCAGTGACTAGCACTGTGCTAAGGTGTTTAGCGTGACATAGCACGACCCTTAGCGTGGTACAAATTACCGCCCAGGAAAAGCTGGTCTTAACCCTGCGCAAACAGCTTTGCACAACATTGGTGCTTTGCACGGTGTTGGCGTGGGAATAGCGTGGCTTGCGCGACCCTAGCATATGATTATGACACTTAGAAAATGCCAGACATGGAGGACACATGCTGCTCACCGATGGCACCACCATGATGCCAGCAGCTGCCACCAGTCCCAGCCAAGCACAGACAGTAAGGGGTGATCCGACCCACAGGGGACATCATGGTAGTGTGGCCATACAGCACACACCTGCAGACCATACATCTGTAGTGACCAACAGATGCCAGCACACACATGCAGCACTGTGGGCATGGTGGCAATTGAGGGGAGGGTGTACGGGTGGCCCAGACCTCACCACAGCCCAGGTGTGGCCACAAGGCTGGGAAACATCACGCAGTGCACATGGGCCAGTAGTGGGATTACCCCACCAGCTGTGTGCCTGTCAGATCTTACATGCCCCCCCAGCCACATACCGCACAACTGTACCGATGCCACAGCACACATAACCAGCCATGTATATGTCACTGTGAGCATCCCATGCCACAGGTGCAGCATCTGTGGAGCACACAACAGCAAAACAGTACTGTCCACTGTCAGTAATCACCTGCAAGCTGGGCCTGTCACTGTGTACAGTGCAGTGGTGATCACTGCCCTACATACCATAGGCATTGCTGTCCCTCACACTGCCGGCCCCATTGCTACTGTAGTGTCTGCTGTGCACTGTAGCATGGCCTACAGTGTGATGGTTGCATGCAGCACCACCACCGCCTGTGCCTATGCTGTGTTGTCGCCTGGGGCACACAATGCTATGCTGTACTGCATACATGTAGCCTGCAGCAACCATCCAGCACTGTCAGACTGACCTACAGGTGGAGCTGCGGCCAGACTTGGCCAGCCCCTGTACTTCTCCAGACTGACCTACAGGTGGAGCTGTGGGACCCTGCACTAACTCTGGGCAAACTGCATGCAAATCAGGTAATAATGAGATGCTAATTTGGCTGTTTGCCCAGAGACTACCTAAGTAGGCTCATTTGCATGTCACATTTCAATATGGTAAATCTTAGCACTGGGCTAACAGCTTAGCTCTGCGCTAAGGTGCAGCGCTAACGGTTTGGGGAATATTATACAGGTTTGATCACTGTTCTTCCACATCTGCTGCTGCATGCAGCTGTACAGGGTCCATGCATTTGCTGGCACACACATTGGCCACATTCACCTCTGCCTGCCCTCGTGTCACTGTGCTCTGTGTTGTTGTGGTTTGTACTTCCTGGTTGCTATATTCAGAGCTGTCTTAATCCAGGGCTATGTTTGCCCTGCGCTCCCAGCCCAGTTTGCATGACCTCATTCCCATGCTATATTCAGAAGCTGTTTGCCCTGGGCAATTCCTTTTGAATATAGCTTGCTTTGTGCTCTGGGCTAAGTTTGCCCACCGGGCAGTGTTAACTTAGCCCAGGGGCAAGGTTTTGAATATCTGGCCCTGTGACTCGAGAGTACAGTTTTTGTTGTTTTGTGACTCTCAAGTGCTGTCTTTGTTGTTTCTGGATGTTGTGCTGGGGCTGGCTGCTCTTTATTGCAGCACTACTGAAGCTCCTGGATGCAGTGCTACAACTGCATTTCCTCTTTCACTAACAGCCAAACCTGACTAAATTCTCAGAAAACATTTTTTTATTTCTTCTTGGGCACACAGCCACAAACTTAGAAAAAGGTCTTGAGGACACAGCAATACACACACACAGAAGAGAACAGCTAACTGAAGTCAGCTGACTAGTCCCACCCCACTGTCAACAGCTGGTTGCTTAAGTGGCCATTGAGGGACTCAAGCCTGGGTTCCTCACAGAAAGATTTCTGATATTGAATTGATATTATATTTATTATGAAATCAAGTCACTCAAGTCACTGCAGCAATGCTGAGCTGACAAATCTCACTCACTGTAGTCACACCTGACTAAATTCTCAGTTTTTTTTTAAACTTTCTTTTTGGGGACACAGCCATAAACTTAGAAAAATGTCTGGACTGCACAGTCATGCACACACCCAGAAGAGAAAAGCAGCTAATTGAAGTGGGTGGAATCAGTGGACGAGTCCCACCCTACCAGATACTTGCATAAGTGGCTATGAATGGACCCAAGTCTGGGTTCCTCACAGGAAGATTTCTGATATTAAATTTAAGTTATGTTTATTACGAAATCAAGTCACTCAAGCCACTACAGAAATCCTGAGCTGAGA
Organism: Neoceratodus forsteri; assembly: GCA_016271365.2. Classification (NCBI taxonomy): domain Eukaryota; kingdom Metazoa; phylum Chordata; order Ceratodontiformes; family Ceratodontidae; genus Neoceratodus; species Neoceratodus forsteri. The sequence goes on from CM057455.1 coordinate 1,559,729,097, forward strand.
AGTCTCACTCATTATAGTCAAGCCTCACTAAATTCTCAGAAAGAAAATACATATTTTTTTAAATTTATTCTTAGGCACACAGCGAAACCACGAATTTCACAAACAACAATAGAAAAAATGGTCTCTTAACAGGCAAGTTCAAGCAAAAGAACCTCACAACCGTCCCCCAGTGTAGCAAATAAGGAGCCTAATGCACAGAAGTGTAAATGCTCAATACTTTTCAATGTATTTATCCATTTTCTAGGCACATTTCAAACAAAATAGAAAAAAAAGTCTCAGAGCCAACCCTCCAAAAAAGCCTGACATTGTTTCGCCCCTATCTTAACAGGTAACTCCACTTCAGTTAGACTATCTTGCCTGGTTCTATGTTTCACACAACAAAGTTACAAACTAAGTTAAAAAAACTGTACATTTCTAAACAAACCTTAAATTTCCAAACAAAATAAACCCCTACAAAACCTTCCTTACTCCCTTAAGCTATTAGTCTCTAAAATACACTACACTGTAGCTTTAAATCTGGTTTGGTTTTAGTATGGCACGCACACACATGCTGTGTGTGTGTGTGCGTGCGTGCGTGTGTCTGTGTGTGTGTGTGTGTGTGTGTGTGTGTGAATGCACCCTGTTGAGGTATTCCTGTGTTTCTCAGCAAGCACTAAACAGCCCTTTTATTTTCTCTTACTTAAACACCTAATTTTCACCCAACAGTGTAGAAAACTGACCCTCTCTAGCTTGGGATCTATAAAAGGAACAAAAAACGTCAAGATTTCAGATTTTTGTCTGACTTTAACAAGAGGATGAAAGTGGATTCTTTCTCTGTAGCAGCTCATTATCTGTCCCTTCTGCCTGAAACTTCTACAAGTGCTGGGTCATGTGACCTGCCTGTCTTCAGTGAGCTTCCACCCAGCAACCGGTTCGTGCAGGTGTCCCCCAAGGTTCAATTTTAGGCCCACTACTATTCACTCTCTTTCTAAACTCCCTCCCACAGGCCTGCAGTGGTAAACTACTGCACTATGTGGACAATGCCGTAGTTTACTGGAAACACTCCAACCCTAACTCACTACAAAATACCCTGCAAGGCCGCTTTAGAGAACTAGAATCATGGTTCACCAATCATCGATTAATACTAAACTACAACAAGACTAAATCTATGATATTTGCTCACCGCCAAAACCCAAACAGTAACGCCCTGCTATCTATCACAAATTCTCAGGGCAGCCATATTGAACGGGTCCCTAACTTTAAATATCTAGGCATCATCCTTAATACATCCCTCACATATCACTTAGAAACATAGACTTTGACGGCAGATAAGGACCGCTAGGCCCATCTAGTCTGCCCATTTCCCTACCTACAGGATAGGCCACAGATCCTAGTTAACCAACAGCCTATATCTTCCTGCCCCCCACAAGAATTGCCTTATGTCTGTCCCATGCATTCTTGAATTCTCCCACAGTTTTAGACCCCACAACTTCCTCAGGAAGGCTGTCCATGCATCCACTACCCCTCTGTGAAATAATACTCGCATATTGCCCCTGAACCGCCCTCCTTCTATCTTTAAATTGTGTCCCCTTGTTCTTGCAAGTCTCTCTTTTCTGAAAGATGCTACCCTCTTGGACTTTGTTGATTCCTTAGAGGTACTTGAAAGTTTCTATCATGTCCCCCTCTCCCTTCTTTCCTCAAGGTATACATATTAAGCTCCTTTAGTCTCTCCTCATATGGCTTCTCTTGCAGACCCTGCACCATTTAGGTGCCTCCTCTGGACTGCCTCTATCCTGTCTATGTCCTTGCGGAGATGGGGTCTCCAGAACTGGACACAGTATTCCAGATGGGGTCTCACCAACTGTCTGTACAGAGGGATAACAACTTCCTGTTTTCTGCTGCTGATGCCTCTCCCTATACATCCCAGTATACCCCCGGCCCTCCCTACTGCCTTCTCACATTGCTTGCTAACCTTAAGGTCATCCGATATGATTACCCCCAGGTCCCTTTCCTGTTTTGTTGTTGTATCTACCTCCCCACCCATTGTGTATTCTTCCCCTGGGTTCTTGTTTCCCAGGTGCATTATTTTGCACTTTTTTGCATTGAATCCAAGCTGCCATACGTCTGACCATTCCTCCAACCTTGCCAAGTCCCTTTTCATCCTTTCCACGCCTCCTTGTGTATCAACCCTGTTGCAGATCTTTGTGTCATCTGCAAAAAGGCATACTTTTCCTTCCAGTCCCTCTGCAATGTCACTGATGAAGACATTAAAAAGGACTGGACCCAATACTGAACCCTGCGGTACCCCACTAGTAACCGCCCTTTCTTCAGAGTGGACTCCATTTACAATTACCTTCTGTGTCCTGTTGTCCAGCCAATGTTTTACCCAGGCTACCACCCTGGGACCCACTCCCAGGCTGGTTAATTTGACTAATAATCTTTTGTGGGACTGTGTCAAATGCCTTGCTAAAGTCTAGGTAGGCCATGTCCACAGCCCTCCCTGGTCTACTACTTTGGTCACCCAGTCAAAGAAATCTATTAGATCTGTCTGACATGACCTCCCACTGTGAACCCATGCTGCCTTGGATCCTGTGCTCCACTGACCTCTCAGGTACTGACTATTCTTTCCTTCAGAAGTGACTCCATCACTTTCCCTACCACAGAGGTCAGACTGACAGGTCTGTAGTTTCCTGCCTCTGTCCTGGTCCCACTTTTGTGAAGGGAATCACATCCGCCTTCCTCCAGTCCTCGGGTACCACACCATCCTCCATGATTTATTAAAAGAGTAGCCAGTGGTTTCACTAGTTCCTTCCTTAATTCTTTTAGAATTCTGGGGTGAATTCCATCAGGACCCATTGCTTTGTCCACCTTCAGTTTTAGGAGTTCTTGCAGAACCTTTCTTCTGTGAAAGGACTGGGATCGACCCCCCTATCAAGAGTGCTTCTGTTAATTGGATTAGGCACTTCCCCCTCCTCTTTTGTGAATACTGAGCAGAAATATTCGTTCAGTATTCCTGCTTTTTCACTGTCCCCCTCTGCCCACCCACCGTTCATTCTATTCAGCCTCACTATCCCTCCCTTTGTCTTTCTACGCTCGCTGATGTACCTATAAAAGGTTACTTACATATTAAGCACCTCTCCACCTCTGTAAACACCCGGCTTGGGATTCTTTACAGACACAAACACTGCCTCCCCCCCCCCCAGGCACTAAGGCTGGCTGTAACCTGCTCAGTCCTATCTGTGGTCGATTATGGGATAATAATCTATGGCATGGCCGATAATGCAGCCCTAAACAGCATCAATGTAGCTCTCAACAAAGCCTGCTGACTGGTCACAAGCAGTGATAAATTGACCCATACATGCGAGCTCTATAAGCGAGCAGACTGGCTGTCCTTTGAAGGGAGACTAAAGTACCACACTTGCCTCCAAGCAAAAAAGATCCTAATGAATCTTGCACCTATGGGTCTTCACCCCCTCATCCAACCTTCCCCTCATAGGATCACCCCTAGGCACCTGGCTAACACCCCACTCCTAGTCCCACACTATAGGACTACACTAGTGCAAAGGTCCTTCCATTACCGCGCTCCCCTCTGGCTAAATAACCTACCTGCCTCCATCTCCCTGGCCCCTAGCCTTGGCCTATTTAAAAATGGCATTAAGCGACTTCTCCTTGACTCAGAGAACTGTGGCTGTCACCACCAGTCCCCCCTAACATGGTTGGTGTTAGAAAGCTAGCGTCTCACATAACTCCAAACCCAGGCCAACTTAACTAACTGTACCTAAATCACTAACTTCAGCTTGGTGCTGGCCACTGAATTGGTAACCAGTCCCATTTCACCTCAATTCCACAGTCCTAAAACAACTGAAGAGGTACTAACCAAGCATTGTAAATTATCCTGGATGGAGTAACCATGTATAAATTGTCTTAATGTAATGTCTTGCTTTGTGAGAAATGTACAGTCTGGGTGGCATATTCAGACTGTGCCAGGCTGTGGCGCAAGTCTGGGCGCAGCGCAATTGGGATGTGCCAGGGCGCTGACAGGGTGATATTCAATGGTGCTGCACCATGGCTCAGCACCGTTGAATATCACTCTTTGGCCACCCACATTGTGCATGGTGCAGTGGCACTGCACCAGTGCAAGTGGCAAGAGAGGGGCAGGGGATGTGCCGTTGTGCTAGGCACATCAACTGCGATATTCAAAGGTACACATGCAAATGGAGCCATAATGCATGCAAGGTGCAAATGGGGCCATTTGCATGTCATGATGGCCCCATTTACATGCAGGTGCGCCCATCCCCGGTGACTTGTGCCTGGCACCCTGCCAGGCTGCAGCCATCAGGGACCAACGCCCCCTGCACAAGCGGCAAAGTGCCCCACTGCCCGATCGTGGGCACAAGTATAAAAATAAGAAACTCCTGTATCCCTGGTGGTCCAGTGGACTGCTCCCAGCCCGATCACGGGCATAAGTATAGAACTAAAATGTCCTATATCCCTGATGGTCCAGTGGACCGCTCGCAGCCCGATCGCGGGCAGAAGTCTAAGACAATAATAGATCCCATCCCTGGTGGTCCAGCGGTACCCCCCCCCACTGAGCCCCGTAACCCCGCTCCCCCCGGTCAGCGGCGGGCTGCAGCTCCCCACCCATAAGCCGCCCAGCTGCCCACCCGACTGACGCTGCGTACAGTGCGGCTGCAGCCGCCCGATGAGTCCCTGGCGTGGGCCAATGGGCGTGCAGACCATACCGTACTACACAGTCCAGATATGTGACTCTGCGTTCATGTGATTCACTGCCCTGCTTTGGTTTCAAAATGCTCTGGCCATGCATATGTACACTTGAGCACTTAAAATCTGTGTTAAACCAGATTATTAGAGAATTTTTTGCGGACACAAAGACTGAAACAATAGGTTTGAGAAGGTGCAAAGTGCTCCATTCGCCTAAATAAAGCATTGACCACAATGATTGCTTTTGAATGGTAGGGTAGGCTTTCCTTGTATAAATACTTCCATTCTGAAAGGATTTTGATTCAAATGTCTGAGAAGTTTGGATGACCCTGCTGATTATAAACTTGAAAGTGCTTCTGAGGCGGTTGCTGAGAGTGATTCCTTACATGTCAGTCTGCCACAACTGCATACTCACATACAAAGCCTACAAAAAAGCAAACTTTTCTGAAAACATGCTGAGCTGGTTAAGTATATTTCAACAGTTGCCTTCAAATAGACAAAATAATTGCAACCCAAGTAAAATCATTGCAAACCAAGTAGAACAGAAGTGCCATGTATCAGAAACTATTGTATGATGTAGTGAAAAGCTACCGGTATGGCTTAATACTTTTATCATGCGATTTTAAAATGCACTTACAGTGCTGATTAAGAACAGCAATTATTTTAACAAAATAAACATTTTTTATACTAGAACTGTATTAGGACCCCGGTTATCTGTTTATTTTTTTCTTGCGCCAAAGCAAGTAGTTGTAAAACAGACTTCATTATTTCCCATCTAGAAACTGGCAAAACATGTTGTTTCAGGATTTATTCAATATGGACTGACTGTGAATTGCTAAATAAAATCTAGTTAGCACTGATAACTTAGATGTCTTTAGATTTTTAGAAGATATGCTACATAATGGTTAATTTTCAGTGCATTTCAAAAACACATTTCTTCATATTGAAAGCATTTACAAGGGGCAATACATTTATCTAACAATTAATGTGATTAATACATGCTGCTGCAAACAATAAATGATTTATTAGAGGCAGTGGGGATGCATAGTGAACACCCACCATTTTCCTGCAATTTCTGCAAAAGTCTCCGCAATATGGGGTAAAATTTTCTGCAATTTTCCAGTGGCCCTGCTGATTGGACAGGAAGTCTAGAGAGATCTTGAACTCAGGATGAATAGCCCCAAACAGTGTTGATTATTAGTTTTTCTTCCTGAGTAATGAACAGCCTATTATTTGTGGTATCCAGGAAATACTGTTCATTACTCGCACACCCCTAATTAATACCGCAACCCCTCTCTGATGCCCATTAAAAGAGGCTGAGTAGCAGTGGGCCACCCATTCCCTGACCAGCTTGGTGTGTTACTGGTCAGAGAGATGTGTTTCCTGCAGCATTGCTACTTGGATATTACTTTTTTCAGCTCAGTAAGAATCGTCTTACCTTTCGCAGGGGAGGAAATGCCTTGGACATTCCAGGTGCATACTGTCGGTTTATCTATCATGTGGAGCTTTTGTGGCAGTCAGGAGGAGGGCCAAGCCCTACCAAGCACAGATCCTGCCCCACTTCTTTCAGTATTCCTTCCTGATCTCTGACTCTTAACAGCTGTACAAGTCTTTCTCTTGGCATTTGATAAGTGTGCATCATGTGTCAGGAACTTTACATTGATAGTCAATATTCTGAACAACAAAACACATAACATTTTGCAACACATTGTTCTGTTAGGAACACTAATCCGAACTTTAGAGGGGCATTGGTTCATTTCTTCCCTCCACCAGAGCCAACCCACTTCCTCTCCCTTTCTGCAGGTCCCAGGCTTCTATGTAGTCTCCTGAGCCCATCCAATATAAAGTTGCAAGCCTCTTTCCTCTCCCCAACTCCTCTGTGGAGTGCCTTTTTTTATCTAAGCATCTTAACATCCTCCACTCACACATAGCTTTCAGTGCCATAACTGTACTGTCGCTGCTCAGAACTTGCACCAAGTATGGCCATCCATCTCCTGTCCCCTCCGCCCGCTCCCCCCAACACTGCTCCCGTGCTACACTGAACTCACATCCTTCTTCTCAGCCAACTGAGAGAGTGATCATTATTCTTCTACTGGTCCCACATTCCTGCCTGCTTTGAGTTTTATTCTAGCTGTTACAAGGCTGTTCCCACTCCTATCTTGGCGCCATGTTGGCTAGCCCACTTGAGGCTGCATCTTGCAGGCTGAGAATGCACCTCCCACAGCTATTCATGGACTATCCTCTGAAATGGTCATGAAATCGTACCTATCCAGAAGCTCCCTCTCCCGCCGCCACCTGCCTTGGTGTCATGTTGGCCCCCTTGAGGTAATAGCACAGAGGACAAGAAAGTGCCCCCACCTCTGTTTTGAACTTCCCACAGGATGGCTAAAAAATGTGTGCATATCCCTCCATTGATTTACATATGAGAACATACAGCCAATCAGGGTCCTATTTAAAGTATGACACCCTTCATGGGCACTGGACTTACTTTTGGTTTTCGTCCCCTGATCACAGAAGCCCCCCCTTCCCCAGCTTCTTGTGCTTATTTCCATCATGAGGTGAAGCTGGCCACCATGTGGAGCAACATATGGCTGAACCACAGCCTGGTGTGCCATCACTGCAGTGCCCCTTCCCCCATTACCCTTGAAACAGTTCAACCACAGACCAAAGCAAGGAAATAATTATTGTCTGGCCATATATGGTCAAAGGGCATTAACCCTTGACCTGCACTCAGTGTTCAGTGTCAGCTGTGTGCATCAAAAGGCCCTTTTACACACACGCTGCTGTACTGAAACAAGCGTTACCTGTGTAGCGCCGATACAGCGTGTTCCGCTCCACGTTCTGATTACACGAATTCTGTTTTTCACCACAAAGCGCCCTGCCATCCATACTGGTGCAGTACTCTTTGCTAGAGCTAAAGTTGTTTGCTCCGGAATGGGTGCTTTACACTGCGCACTGCAACAGCACATTTGGGACAAACCACCTACACCACGGAGTGCGTTTCAGGCGACCGTTCATTTTTACAATGGAACAAATAGCATTTACACAGCATTGGATGGAACGATAAGGTCCTTCTGTAAGACTGCCAGTGTAAAAGTGCCTAAAGCTGCATCAGAACGAGAGTGGGCCCACCAAGTGGAACAGTCCACGGGCCATATCAGAGTCAACCAGCACACTATAAGTTCTACCAGGTTCCCCACAAGCAGGGTCTTTTATAATTTTTTGTCCTTCTGGATTTTCCAAAAGGTAAAGGACTATCCCTCATGTTACAGAGTCAGTGATGCTGGGTAGACAAAACAGAACTCCACATTGCTAGCATGGGGGCCTTTCAGTAAGGTAGAGTCAGCTTTTCTTTGGAAAAATTCTTGAAAGATGTACAACTGATGATCCCTGTGTTTAAGTATTCTGATTGTTTTGCAGACTTGAAGGATCCTCTGTTTATTTGAAAAATGATGTAGTCTGATGATGATCTGCTACAGGGGTGGGGGGGGTGTCTGTTAGTAGTGTGGGCCCAAGGGCTCTGTGGACTCAATTGATCCTCACTCTCCCCTTAAGCAGATTTAACTTGAGTATCTCAGCCAGCCACTTCTCTAAGAAATGGACCATGTCGAGGCCCTCTACTCCTGCTGGTAGCCCCCCTGATGTGAAGAGTATTCCTGTGCTGATTATTTTCTGGAGTGTCAAGGTGCTCTCATGGATCTTCAAGTACCTCTAGTTTTCTGACCCAGTCAGGGTGTCTTCCAAGCTAATTTTTCATGGCCACCACCCTCTGCTCATCCTTTTGTATCTGCTTGTTTGTTGCTTGTGTTGTGTTGTGTTGCGAGTGCATTAGTTTTCCAGGAGACCTCAGCAAACTGGGGGGACAGCAGCTCTAATACCCAAGCAGAGACCATGCAGTCATGCATTGCCATCGTCTCATCAGAGACCTCCGTGCAGACACCCACCATGGCCTCTAGACTTGCGCCACCTATCTGTTACCCTCTCTTGGTCCCTCAGGCCACTTTGTTCCCTATTCCCATCAGGTATTCATCCATGGCACCTTGCACTCTCTGCTTGTATCCTTTGCATTGTAAATGCAAAATTCCAAATTACACTTTAATTCCCCTGAGAAGCAGGAGATGGCAGGAAAGATTCTAGCTAGTCGAGCTATGCATGTGCAGTCCAAACATCACTTCTTAATTAATTGTATAATGAACAGATAGTCTCACAGGACTGACATAATGCAAAAGTGATAGCAATTCAAAAAAGGATGATAAAAAGGCAGCAGGAAATTATAGACTTGTAAATCAAACTGCAACACTGGGGAAGGTAGTGGAGACCTTAGTTAAGAAAAACTTGTTATGGGTATTCAAAATTGTATACTGTTGCTGCAGTGACTCCCTGATCGTGAAGACCACCACAGCAACAGGAATCGGGCAAAATGCACCAGTTACTGTGGTGGTCTGTATGGTGATCGGGACTGCCTCACTGGGTGTTTGCCTCCCTCCGGTCCAGCTCCGACTTGGAGTTAGAATCCTAGAGACTGAGCGGTTCAGAGGGGCGCAGCCCCCTGCTGGATACACGGAAGCATCCCCGACACTGCAATGCCAACAGTTGGCACTGCGGCTGTCGCTGTCGGGCATGTCTCCGTGATAACTGTCGCTGCGGCATGGGTAAACCATTGAAAATAAGAGCTTAACAGACAGGACGCAGCATAGATTCTCATCAAGGAGATCATGCACAACCAATCTACTAACTTTCTATGACAAGGTAAACAGTAGTCTGGATGATAATATTCCAGTCGATATTATATTTGTAGACTTTCAGAAGGCGTTGGGTAAAGTACCATACAAAGAATTGTTGCATAAAATGGATGACATGGGAATTGGCAAGAAAATTATAGAGTGGGTTAAATCTTGACTGACTAATCATGTACAGCATGTCATATTAAATGAAATGATATTGAAGGCAGGATATGTATCTAGTGGAGTGCCACAGGGCTCAGTTTTAGGACCAACAATGCTTTTTAATGTTTACTAAGATGGGGGCAGTGGTGGATGATAGAGAAGGGTGGTGGTAGTTACAGGAGGACCTGACTAAGCTGGAGGAGTGGTTGATGATGTGGCAATTGGGATTCAATGCGAAAAAGTGTGAGGTTATGCACTTCGGAGCAAAGAACCCGAGGAGGGAGTACTGGCTGGGAGGGGTAAGATTAGGGGCCACTGAGGAAGAGAAGGACCAAGGGGTGATCATAACAGGGAACATGAACAACTCCACTCAGTGCAGGAAAGCAGTCGCTAAGTCTAACAGGATGCTGGGATGTATATCACGGGGTAGCTCATCTAGGCATAGGGATGTACTCATGCCACTGTACAGGTCATTGGTCAGGCTGCACCTGGAGTATTCCTGGAAAGTACTGGCGCCCATATCTGAAAAAGGATATCAGGCTGCTGGAGGGGGTGCAGTGCAGGATGACGAGAATGGTCCAGGGACTGGAGAGCATGACCTACGAGAATAGGTTGAAAGTGTTGGGACTGTATGCTCTGGAGGAGAGGAAGGATCAGGGGATATGATTGAGACCTTGAAATACTTGAAGAGGATCAACAGGTTGGGCAAAGAAGGGTTGTTGACATTGAAGAATGGAAGGGAGATGAGAGGGCATGGGCTCAAGTTGGAGGGTAGCATATTTAGGAGAGAGTTGAGGAAGCATTATTTCACAGAGAGTGTGGTGACAAAATGGAACACACTGCCAGAGGAGGTGGTCTCCTGCAGGACAGTGAGCAGCTTAAAAAGGGCATGGGACAGGGTGCTGTGGGAGTCAAGATGAAGGGGGAGGAGGGTGGGGTGACTGCAGTTTAGGGGTACCAGCTGCACAATCGAGCACACTAGATAGACCTAGTGGCCTGTTGCTGCTGGCAGATTCGTGTATTTGTATGTACTATGTATTAGTGATGTCCATGCACATGTCAAGGGGAGGATAAATAAAAAATTGCAGATAACACTAAGCTGGGAGGACAAGTTGATACGGACACAAAATAAAAAAAAAAAGTCTGGAAAAAGACCAGAAGGAAATTGAAGGTCAGGCAATAACCAGTAAAATGTGTTTCAATATCAATACATGCATAGTAATGCACATGGTGAGAAATAACCTTAAAACATTTTTAATTTCTGGTGTTCAAAAAAATTGAATGAGGTAGAATCAGAAAGGGATCTAGGGATAATAATAAACAATTATCTCTCACAAAAAAAACACTGCATTGAGGGTAGCATTAACAGCAAATAGGTTACAAGGTGGTATTAAGAAATCATTCATTACCTGAAATGAACAGCGTATCCTGCCCCTCAATGGAACTTATGGGTAGGCCACATTTGGACGATGGCACAACTTTCTGGAGCCCATACCTAAAAATAGATAGGGAAATGTTAGCGAGAATGCAGCACAGAGCAACAAAATTAATATCAGGACTGAGTAACAGAACATATGAGGGAAGCATAAAGGATCAAAGGATCTTAGTTTATTCACATTGGAGAAAAGGAGAACGGCGGGGGGGGGGGCGTATGCCACAATTATATAAAGTTTTAATGTATGATGAGTTACAGTCAGAATTAGGCATAGAATACAAGGAGAGGAAAGTGAGCTTAAGATCATATAATAAACAGATTAAACTGGATTTTGTAAAAAGAAATAATAGAAAGGGGTTCTTTACATAAAGGGCAGGAAGGGTGTGGAATGTGCTGCCTAGGGAGGTGGTGGAGGCAGAAAAGCTTGTACATTTTAAAACAAAATTGAAGAAATATACAGTATATTAAATAAACAGATGCAGGAATAGGACCACAAGGAGTGGCAGACAGACTGGATGGGCAATAGCCTTTTTCTGTCCAAAGTACCTCGTATTGGACCTAGTACTGAGCCTCTTCAATGAGTCAGCAGCAGCAGGTGAAGTGCAATTACATAGAAACATAGACAGTGATGGCAGAAAAAGGCCAGAAGTCCTACCAGTCTGCCCAAAGTCCCTTTATCTGTGGAACCTTCCTTGGAACCTATTGTTCCTCCAGGGTATCAACCCTCCACGTCCTATCCCCATTCTCCTCCCTGGACCTGTCGCCCCAGGCAACCACTATTTCCTTCATTCTATCCCAGGCCTGCTTGAATCCAGTGGCTGTGTTCATTCCCATCACCTCAGCCGACAGACCGTTCCAAGGTTCTCCCACCATTTCTATAAGGAAGTACTTCCTCACGTCCCTCCTGAATCTTCCTCCTGCTAATTTCCATTCGTGTCCACGTGACCTCAAGTTGGTATTCAGGCTAAATAATTCCCTGCAGTTCACTTTATTAATTCCTTTGGGAAATCTGAAGGTCTTTGTCATATATCCCTTCTCCCTTCTGGTTTCCAGTGAGTACATATTCAATGCCTTGAGGTGCTCCTCATAGGATCTGCCCTGCTGGACATGAATCTTTTCATCATTTTTTTTTACTCTGTGCTGCAGTCTCTAATCTATCCTTGTCCTTTCTGAGATGAAGACTCTAAAACTGGGCTTAGTACTCCAGGTGAGGCCTTGCCAGGGATGTGTAGACGTGAAATATTACCTCTTTTCTTCTGCTATCAGTTCCCCTCCTGATACATCCCAGCATCCTGTTAGCCTTGCTACAGGCCTTGTTGCACTGATTTGTTTTTTTGATGGAGTTACTGATGATGACTCCTAGAACCCGTTCTTCACCTGTAGTACTAAGTCTCTCCCTATGACTGGAGGAGAATTAATATTGCCCCCTCTGCACAAGAGTGAGGATGGGGAAAACACAGGTGATTACTGCCAGTGAGTCTATCATCAATAGTGGTAAAACAATATGAGTCAATTATAAAGGAAGAGATATTTATTTATTTGGAAATTGGTAATTGGGAGAGGCACACTGAGCTGAGGCTTGTTTCCAGGTGCGACGGGTGGGCAGGGGGGAAGTTGAAGAAAATCAGCACAGTACAAATAACCGTCAGTCGAAAAGCATTGAGAAACAATGGTACATGATACACTGGACAAGTAATACTGTATATATTAAATAGTAGGCCCAGAGAATAAAGTGCATTTACAGGTCAATAATAATCACATAATTCCAAGTGCAAAGTAAAAGTGGCTGCTAGACATAATGACACATGACAGTGAACAGTGGGGTAAGTTAATGCCTGGCCTTGTAGTGGGAGGAGAAACAGAGGTAGTGTGGTAGTGAACCAGGAGGCAGGTAGTGGTGACCTGGCTGGCTGACATACTGAGGGCAGTAGAGGCTCAGGCCAGGGATGTGTCAGGGGGAAAGTAAAAGGAACAGGTGTCAGGGGAAGGATAGCAGGACCTTCCTACAGAAAAACAGCCTTATGGACAGGAATCATCATGGGTTCATGAGTAGCAGGTCATGCCAAATTGATTTGATAGAGTTTTTCAACTTGATGAAACTAATGGTTGCTAGGGGATAGGCAGCTGACATTTTGTACCTAGTCTCCAGCAAGGCATTCGATTCAGTGCTGCATAGGAGGCTAATTCAGAAGGTAGATAATTTAGGACTAGGGCCAGGACTAACTGGATGAATTGGGAACTAGTTGACAGAAAGGGGTTAGAGAGTAGTTCTAAATGGAAAGTTCTCTGATGTTATTGGGGGGAGTCACAAATGGGGTGCCACGTAGGCCTGTCCTGGGGCCAGTGATCTTTAACATGTTTATTAGCAGCATTGGGGTAGGATGACAGGATAAATGGAGTCTGTCTGTAGATGCCACAAAACTGTATGGAAGAGTGGATAATGAGGAAGGATTAGCAGCACGAAAAGGGCTATATAAAGGCTGGAGATGTGGTTGAGAATTTGGCAATGGAAATTCAGTGCCACACATGTACCTTGATGCATATTGGTAGCTGTGGCCAATATGACCCAGAATGTATAACAAAGTATTTTTTCTGTTTTTCCTTTTCTTTTACTTTCTGTTTTTGCCTCCATTTCTCCAGATCCTCCTTCCATCTGTCCAAGCCCTTCTTCTTTCTGTAGGAGTCCTCCAATGGTCCAACCTGTCTCTAGCCTCTGCTTGACATTCTCTCTGGAATCCCAACCATAACCCACAGCTTGTCCCCTGTGGTGAGACTTCCCTGGTTCCCCAAACTGGGAGGGGGAATACCTCACTTGATGGTTGAGGTTCCGGAGGAAGAGCTGGTGAGGCATGGCAGGAGCCAATAAGGACCTACTGTGGCATGGGGCAGGTTAACTTTATCTGTCTGAGGCTGCTGTGGTATTTATTCCCACTAAGCCTTCCTGTGGCCCTGAGTAGTGACCCAGCACAGTGTCTATCAGGACTGTCTAAAGGGTGGGTGAGCCCTGCCCTACCTTCAGAACTCCTCAACTGGCCCCATTCTGGGTGTGTGATGCCTCCATATCGCTAGCCAGGTGAACAGATGCCTGCTGACATAAGGCCACTCTAGAGGGGACCAGTTTCTTTCCAGCACAGTACACTCTCCCTCTGGGCCATCAGAAGGTAGTCATGCAGCAGAAGGAGGTGCTTTCCCTTCCCTGAGGCAGGAAGAAAGCAAGACAGATGTTAAAACCAAGTCATGCTGGTCAGTACCAGAGGTTCTGAACTCTGGGTGCAAACCCTGGTCATCTGGATGCCAAGCCTGGTCTTTTGTTTTCTGTGACTGATTAAATATTCTTTCTGTGGGAATTTTTGTTTTTTATTGGAAACCTACATGGCAGTGCTAAGGGTGAAGGCAAACCCGATAGTGGCAAATTAATGTTAACAAAAGTAGGAATCACATTGTCTGGCTATAAGAAGTAAACAGAAGACTGCCTGCTGTGACTGGAGTTAGCCTTCACAAAAAAGGAGTCGTCAAAGAGAAGAGCTTCAGCCAGGAAGCCACTGATCAATTTACATGCAAATGGCTCTTTTGGAGAACCAGCCTTAGCTAGAATAAAGGAGACAAATGTGTTTTCTCTGGGAAGTTCTCAGCTAACCAAGGAGGGAAACTCACGAAAAGGAGTGGACTAAAAAAGAGAATATTACATCATGGGAGCTCTCTGCACATGGCTTTTACAGTCTTGCTTATTCTTCACTCCCTTACTTCCTTCCTCTCTCTGAATAGCACCCTACCACAGCCTGGTCATCCACCTTCCTATGGACTTATGCTTTAACCACCATCTACACAGGACCATATTAGGTGGAAGGGGAGCCGTATCAGGGGTGCATGAGCCTGCAGGATGTGCTAGCATTGCCTATGGTGGGCCAGAAATTTTCCTTTTGTCACTCCAGTTGTCATTGACATGCAATGACGCACACATGTTGAGTCATGCATACATCCTTTTGGTATCTGTCAGTCAGCCCTCTCCACAGATGTTATTCCCAGTGTTCTGCCACCCAGTCTTGATCAGGTGGCAGGTGAGTAGCAGATCACAGTGTCTCCTCACCGTGAGGGAGGACAGCTGTCCATGGGACACTTCCGACCCAGCCCTGAGTGATCTGAGTCCATTCCCAAAGCAAGGTCACTGGCATATTGAGTGGTAGTGCTACTACTGGGCAAGTCCCACAGCATGTATTGTTAACTGGGATGCAAACAGAGGATTTGTTTCTTTCCAGTGGTACAGAGAGAGGGCTGAGGTAGCTGTGTGCATTTTAAAGGAAAGTTACACCCTCATAGCTTGTCAATTTTAATTGTTTCTATGACAACGGACAACTCTTTGTGTAGCTGTTAGGGGATATATGTGATTACTTTAGTTTGTTTTCAATGTTCATACAATTCACTGTAACTATCCTGGAGGTCTCCATTTTTTGGCTGTTGAAATCTGATTGTCCCTAAGAGCTACATTAGCATATGAGAACATGATGTGTCAGCACCCTTTAGACTCCACAGTATGCCTGTCTGCTTAATTAGAATTTAACAAAACAGCTTGCAGCAAGGTGTGAAATATCACATTTACCTTCAGTCAGCTTTGCAAACTGTCTGATTTGTAATGCAAGGGATTGCCTATGAACTGCATTCACTTTGTGTTTCCAAAGAGTGCTTTCAGGATATTTGTACTTTCAACATAGAGATTCATGGTATAAATGGGTGACGTGACATCATGTTCTCATGAACTAATGCATCTTTCATGGATAATGAGATGTCAACAATCAGAAAATGGAGACCCCAGGATAGTTACAGGGGACTAGGATGAACAGTGAAAACAAACTAAGGCAGATAAGTATATCCATAACAGCTACAGTTGTCTGTTGACATTGAAACAAATAAAATTTACAAGATACAAGAGTGTGGCTTTCTTTTAAGAGAATGATCAATTCTTAGCTGCTGTGTGATCAGCTGAGAATAACTGTTGTGTGCAAGGATAATGTTCTTAGGGCTTGGGGTAATAAGGCTTAATGTAATTTTATGTTTTGTTTACACACTTATTTACATTTAACATTTTTATTAAAGTTTAAATTTTCAGTATGCATACAGAGAGTAGTATTGTGCAAGAGGTTTTTGGTTATGATGAAGCATACAGAAAGATAAGCCATGGCAACCACAGTAGTTAGATGTATGTAAATCCTGGGATACAGAGGTTGGCAACCGCAGTAGTTAGATGTGTGTAAATCCTGGGATACAGAGGTTGGCAACCGCAGTAGTTAGATGTATGTAAATCCTGGGATACAGAGGTTGGCAACCACAGTAGTTAGATGTATGTAAATCCTGGGATACAGAGGTTGGCAACCACAGTAGTTAGATGTATGTAAATCCTGGGATACAGAGGTTGGCAACCACAGTAGTTAGATGTATGTAAATCCTGGGATACAGAGGTTGGCAACCACAGTAGTTAGATGCATTCAAAACCCGACTGTGGATACAGAGGTTGGCAACGACAGTAGTTAGATGCATTCAAAACCCCACTGTGGATACAGATATTCATAATCAATTTGATAAAGCAGCCCCTCTTTTTTCTACTGTGGATGGAAGCAAGGGGAAACCCCCTTGCCTATGTCCCTGTCCCCAGGAAAGGAACCCAGATCAGTATTCCAACAGTGCTATGCTGTCTAGCCAGTCTGAGACTAAATTAATGACATAATTCAAACATCATGGAACAAGGAGCAGATTGATAGACACATAATGTAGTACCCAGGGTTTCCATCTTTCCTGAAGGTGAGGCAATTTACCCCATAAGGTGTAAGGCAGTTTCTCAAAGGTGTATATGGTGGACACTATTTGCAGCCATTTGGCAAAAGTGGGTGTAGCAGTTTGCAGCCACAGTCTAGTTATCCTTTTTTGCTGCCAAGAAGATATGAGTCTGGTCAGTGTTTATCACTCCACACTTACGTCAGCACAGTCTTGAACTCTCCTCTATATATTTCACTTAGATATTAGGAATGTGGAAAAATAGAATGCAGTATTCATGCAAATGAGTGCCATATCATTGAGACCATAACTTTTAGAGCAGGGAGGGAATACCTTGACCACATCCAATAAGTATGTCTAGTAGTCTGCTATTTTTGATTCCATCTATTTAATATATGTGCAGCAGTATCTACCCAAGCACACTTTGGAGACCTTTGTAATGATGACCAGTCTAATGCTGCCAGCAGCTCCTTTTTAATGCACCCATAAATATGCTAAGAGCAGCAGAAGTGGGTCAGATAGTCTTGGGGCACTTTGTGTAATATGTAATAGATAGGTCTGAATCTGCAGATAGCTTATGTGTTCCTTCCCTTTTAGACTGTGTGTGTCTTGAAAATGTTGAAAGGAATGGGTGCCCTGTTCGTTCATGAACTGGAAGAAATAATGCAAGCCTAGTTTTCTCCAGCAACAGAATGTTATGTCTAGATGCAGCTGGGCAAAATCCCAATCCCCTTCTGAAAGTCTGCAATACCATACTAAGTGATAATGCCCGGGTACCATGTGTGACGCTTGGCCAGCTGGTTATGATTGTTCTATGCTATTTGTAATATAAAAATATAGCCTGTGCTTATGGGTGCCCCCCCCCCCAAATCAGAGAAGCTATAGGATATATTAACCTGAAACCAAGAGGTAATTAAAGGACCAGAGAGACTTCATTAAAACTAACCCAGCTACCAGGATATAGGGCTCGTAAACTTTTATGATGTTTTAGAAGAAAAAACATGTTATACCACCATGGTGCTAAAAGTCATAAAATCCTTTGATGTGCCCTGAGAATAGGAACTGATCAAGATCAGTGAGGAAAGGCTTGATTGAAGACTGTCATAATTTGGAAAATTAGTTTTTGCTGAAGTCACAGTATTTAAAATATCTCCTGACAGGAAGATCATTGTTTGTATATTTTTTATATTCTAAAAGGAGGAGCTAGATGACATCATAGAAGGGGTGTGTGAGAGAGACACAGTTTAACTAGGACTTGTGTCTGATCTTTGTGACATATCTTTTTGGGCTCTTAAGAAACAAGATCTCTGATGTAACTTAAGCACTGTACAGAAGTAATACATTAGATAGAAAAGATCTAACTGTATGTTGGTAGGAGTTTGTCTGTAGTTTTCCTTGTTTTTTTTTCTTTATGTGATTGTATGCACTTTAATATATTGTTCTGTGTTTACATTTAACATATGTTGATCCATTTTTAAGCAAACCTTTCATTTGAAAGATACTGCCTGGGTCTTCCAAGTTCTTTCTTTTGCATGTGACGTATAGAGGGTAAAGACTGACAAAACTGTTCAAGAGCTTGATGGTGTGACTAAACTGGGAAAAGGTACAAATTTACCTAAGGTCTTTTATAGAGTTTTAAGGGTTCATTTTGGAAGCCTGGCTTTGGGCCCCCCCGGCATAAGATTGTACTGCAATCCCCGAAGAGGGTACAAATCTGCACCTGTACATTTGGGTACTCTAGCATAAGGTTCACAGTTTGAATCCCCCTAAAACTTGAGACCAAAAGTGATTTGGACCCACAAGCAGACAGGAGGGTTACCATGTCTGTTACCTGTTCACATTACTGCGCTCAGAGGTTGGCACTGTGGGAGCAGAGGGCCTGATCTGCTGAGTGTGTTTGTGATAGATTTGGTTGGCAGCGATGCTGATAAATTTTGTAACACAAGCTTTAACTGTTCAGTGTGTCAGCGTAATACTGTACAGCTCGCTTGCAAAATAAGGCAGTGATTTATTTTTAAAAAGGAAACAGAACTATAACATTTTGCTTACAGTCAAATTCCTACCTGTTTTATTTTTTTTCTAAAGTGCAAGTTACAGTAGCCATAGTTAGGGAAGAAGATGGCTTCCAACTATAGTGGGCACACTGTAGACTACTTGAGGCAGTTGTGGCCGGACAGAGGAGTCCTGTATGAGGGGAGAGCCACCAAGCAGAACTTCATGGATGCCCTCATGGCAGCAGATGCCCAGAGCATTGAGTCACTGACTGTGACTGTAAGGGACCAAACCTTGAGTGTGGAGGGGCCAGCAGCCAGTGCTGTATCCAGATCCAGTGAGGATGACAGCAGGGCCAGTGCCAGCGAAGAGCCACAGCAGCAGGGGAAGGTTACCAGCATTCTGGAGCCAGAAGCAATCAGGCTGCAGATTGAGTTGTGCAGAATGGAGCTGGAGTTCCAGAGGGAGGCTGAACGACAATGATGAGAGGCAGAGCGAGAACAGTGGGAGGCTGACCATGAAGAGCGTGAGTGCCAGAGGTGACATGAACTGGAGAAGCTACGACTCCAACCACCAGCACCAGAGCAGGTAAGTGGTTTGAGTTTAACTGGAAGGAAACCACTTTGGTTCTCAAAAACAGTAGCAGAAAAGGTCAGAGCCAAAAGGCTGGCCTTCAGGAAATATAAGGGAACACAGCGTGATGAAGATAGGGAGGCATACCAAACTTCCCTAAGGGAAGCAGGGAAGGCAGTAAGGCAGGCAAAGGCCCAAACTGAGGAAACGCTAGCACAAACAGTAAAAGAAGGTAACAAGATTTTCTATAGATACATTAGTTAAAGTAGAAAGACCAGAGGGGGTATTGCTAAGATCAAAGGAGATAAGGGGACATGTCAAGAGGAGGACCATGTAAAAGCATCTATCCTAAATAGATACTTCTGCTCAGTATCTACTGAAGAGAAGGTAGGGCAGGGCCCACAGCTCAGCACCATGGACACAGGAGGGAGGGAGGTGTGCACTAGTCCCTTCACAAAAGAAAGGGTCCTTCAAGAGCTCAATAAGCTCAGGATGGACAAGGCAATGGGACCTGATGGCATACATTCCAGGGTACTAAAGGAGCTAAGGGTGGAACTAGCAGAGCCATTACCAGAACTGTTTAGTGAGTCTCTGAACACAGGAGAGGTCCCAGAAGACTGGAGAAGGGCTCATGTGATCCCGCTCCACAAGAGTGGTAGCAGGGAGAAGGCGAGGAACTACAGACCAGTCAGTCTTGCCTCAGTAGTGGGCAAGATTATGGAGGCACTCCTTAAGGAAAGGATAGTGCAACACCTGGAATCCATAGGAGCACAGGGTCCAAGACAGCATGGGTTTACAAAAGGAAGGTCCTGTCAAACTAATCTCACAGATTTCTTTGAATGGATAACCAGAGTGGTGGACCAAGGGGGAGCAGTTGATGTCGCCTACCTTGACTTCAGCAAAGTTTTCGATACTGTTCCACATAGAAGATTGATTAATAAGCTGGGTAGGCTCAGGGTGAGTCAGAAGTTGGTCAGTTGGGTGGCAAACTGTTTGACAGGCAGAAAACAGAGAGTGGTGGTAAACGATAGAGTCAGAAGAGATGCAAGTCATGAGTGGGGTACCTCAGGGATCAGTCCTGGGGCCAGTCCTCTTCAATATCTTCATCGGTGACATTGCAGATGGACTGGAGGGTAAGGTTTGTCTGTTTGCAGATGACACAAAGATCTGCAACAGAGTAGATGATCCAGATGGAGTGGGCAGAATGAGAAGAGATCTGGATAAACTGGCAAAATGGTCAGAAGAGTGGCAACTGGGGTTTAATGCAAAGAAGTGCAAGATCATGCACATAGGAGAGAAACCTGAAGTCACCTATAGGCTGGGAGGAGTTGCTAGCAGTCACAAGGAAGAAAGAGATTTGGGCATCATCATCACTGATGACCTGAAATCATCCAAGCAGGCCCCTAAAGCAGTAGATAAGGCTAGGGGGATGTTGGGGTGTATTAGTAGGGGTACCACAAGTTGGAAGAAGGAGGTAATAATCCCTCTTTACAAGACACTGGTTAGGCCCCATCTGGAGTACTGCATGCAGTACTGGAGGCCCCATCTTCACAAGGACATTAGCCAAATTGAGGCAGTCCAGAGAAGGGCAACCAAAATGTTACAGGGACAGCATCAGAAAACATATGAGGACAGATTAACAGAGCTCAACATGTATACCCTAGAGCAAAGGAGAGAGAGAGAGAGAGGTGATATAATTAAAACATTCAAACACCTTAAGGGTATTAACAAGGTGAAAGAGTCTAACATGTTTCAATATAAGAAAAATAGCAGGACAAGAGGACACAGCATGAGATTAGAGTGAGGCCGATTAAGGGATAATGTGAGGAAGTTCTTTTTCACAGAAAGGGTGGTGGATGCATGGAATGGCCTACCTCAGGAAGTGGAGGATATGAATATAGTGCAGGGCTTCAAACAGGCATGGGATAGGCATAAGGGAGCAATACAGATGCGTATGAATAGATAGGCCATTGACAGAGTAAAGGCCGATGGCACATTTATAAGGTGGAAAAAGAAATGGGCAGACTGGATGGGCCTTGCGGTCCTTATCTGCCTTCAACTTATATGTTTCTATGTTACAGGACCGGGTTACAAATTGAATTCCAATTGATAGCTGAATTTAAAGAGGGGGCGGATATGGTTGCCTTTTTAAATTCCTTTGAAAAAGGTTGTATTCAGGCACAAATTCCTAGAGGGTCCTGGAGCTTCCAGCTATCCCCGCTACTTACCAGGAAAGTTCGGGATGCATTGTGTCAAATGGACAATGAGGATAGTAATGAGTACAACAAACTTAAAGCTGCACTTTTAAAAAAGTTTGATTTAACTGCAGAAGCCTACAGAACTAAATTCTGTAAGCTCAGGAGAAGCTCTGACATGAGCTACGAGGAGCTAGCCATGAAACAATGTCAATATTTAAAATGTTGGTGGGAGGGAATTGAAGCAAACTCTGTAGATAAAATTGAAAATGCTATTTTGTTAGAACAGTTTTTTTGGGCATGCCCAGCAGAGCTGAAAACCTGGCTGGAGGACGGAGATCCCAAAACAGTGCAAGAGGCTGCTGAACTCTCAGACCGCTATGCCAAAAGCAGACTTGCTCTGAGAGTGAATGGGGCAGGCATGGCAGTGCAGAAAGGGAAAAGTGTGCCTTCAGGGCAGCTAAAATCCTCACTGCCTCCTCCGAAACCAGTTAGCCCCAGGTTTCAAAGAAAACAGTTCCCTGAGTAAAGAAACAAATGTTGGGTTTGTAAAGAAACTGGGCATATTGCCAGACAGTGTCCCAAAAGAATGAGCAATACGCAGAATGGGACTAGGAAAGAAGTGGGTTGTTTGTGTGTCCCTGGAAGCATGCCTGTGAACATAAGGGAACACATGCACCCAGTCACAGTGAATGGTGTACAGTCCAGACACAAGGGTTAAGGGACACAGGGGCATCCCAGACATTGGTAAAAGGGGATCTCATAGAGCCTGGTCAGCTTATACCCAATGAATCTGTAACTGTACAAGACTTCACTGGTGAGGAGAAAACATTGCCACTCGCTAGTGTTCTCCTAGACTGGGGTGAAACACAGGGAACTGTGCAACAGGTGACTGCAGCCAAAACTTTAGCAGCTGACATCATCCTTGGCAACAATCTCAAACGGGATGGTGTGTGCAGTTACCCATAGCCAAGTGGGAAGGGAAAATTATAGTTCCCTGGACCCCACAGAAGCCATTGTGGAAACCACCGGGAGGCTGGTTCCACAGCCTGTGTCTCCTGATATGGAGACTAACGAAAAGGAGGTAGAAATTTCCCCAGTAGCAGTTAACCACACAGCTACGGAAGGTTACTCCGAAGAAGGAGGGGTGACCCATTGTCGGAGGGTTAGGGATGACAGTGATCCTGAGTGCCCTGATGCTAGTGCTAGGGACCCTAGTTTAGAGACTAAAGGGACCTGTCCCATACCTTGGGAATGCGTAAGGAGTTTGCAGCTGCTCAGAAAAGTGACCCTAGTCTAGAGAAGCTGAGAGCTTGGGCAGACTCTGATGGAGCACAGGGAGGGGATGGTAAACATAAGGTTTATTGGGAGAATGGACTGATGTATACTCAAGCTGTGAAGACAGAGGGAAGTGTGATAGGCAGGCAGCTTGTCATTCCCCAGGGGTACCATGAGCAGTTGCTCAAGATTGCACATGATACTCCCTTGTCTGGTCATCTGGGAATCACGTGCACCATGCAGCGGTTAGCCCAAAATTGCTATTGGCCCAACTTCACCCAACAGGTGAAGGAGTATTGCAGGTCTTGTCACCGGTGCCAAGAAATAGGGAAGGCAGGAAAGAAAACCCAAGCCACCCTAATTCCATTGCCCCTAGTGGAGGAGCCATTCCAGAGGGTGGGAATAGATATTGTGGGGCCTTTAAATACCCCCAGCTCCTCCAGGAAGAGGTTCATCCTGACTGTGGTGGATTATGCCACCCGGTACCCAGAGGTGGTCACCCTATCCTCACTGAGGACAGACAAAGTGGCAGATGCCTTACTTGGGATTTTCTCCTGTGTTTGGTTTCCACAGGAGGTTATCACTGATAGAGGGGGTTCCTTCATGTCAGACCTGATGAAATGTTTGTGGGAGAAGTGTGGGGTGGTGCAGAGGCACACGATACCTTATCACCCACAAGCCAATGGACTTGTGGGAAGATTTAACGGTACCCTGAAGTCAATGCTCCAAGCATTTGCTGAACAGCATGGGAGGGACTGGGAGAAATACCTTCCCCACCTGTTGTTTGCATACAGAGAGGTGCCCCAAGAGTCAACAGGATTTTTCCCCTTCGAACTCTTATATGGACGCCGGGTACGTGGGCCTCTAGACTTCATCCGGGAGGACTGGGAAGGCAAGCAGGCCACCCAGGGAACTCCCATAGTGGATTACATCCTTAGGTTTAGGGAAAGGCTGAAGGAGCTTGTGAGGACAGCCCAGAGCAAACTGGCAGCTGCCCAGCAGAAACAAAAAGTGTGGTACAACCGCAGAGCCAGAGCTCACTCGTATACGATGGGTCAGGAAGTCATGGTCCTTATTCTGGTCCAGAAAGACAAGCTGCAGGCTGAGTGGGCAGGACCGTACAAAGTAGTTAGAAAGGTAAATGATGTGAATTATATCATAGAGTTACCTGATAGATGACATACAGAAAGGATGTGCTATGTCAACATGATGAAGCCATATGCTAATAGGGCTGACATGGTGTTTGCAGTATGTAGTCCTGGGGAGGGGAGGGATGAAGGAGACCCCATTCTGGACTTGCTGGAAGAAAGCAAGTGGGTGTCCTCTGTGGAGGCAGTTAAATTGTCTCCCCAGCTGGCCCCAGACAAGATCCAGGAAGTAAGGGAGGTTTTAGCAGACTTTGCCCCACTGTTTAGCGCCAAACCTAGACTAACCCCCTTAGCAACGCATGATGTGGAGACAGGGACACAGACGCCCATACAGTGGACAGCATATTGGGTGTCAGAGGCTGTCCAAAAGGACATTAGGAGGGAGGTGGAGGAAATGCTGGATTTAGGGGTAATCCCTGGGCCTCACCCATAGTCCTTGTGCCAAAGCCAGATGGCTCTACTGATTTCTGTGTGGACTATCATGGACTGAATGCAGTCATGAAGTCAGCGCCCACCTGATGCCCTGGATGAATGAACTCCTGGACAAGTTGGGAGGGGTGACATACCTTACGACTATTGACCTGACAAAGGGGTATTGGCAGGTAGAGTTAACTTATAGAGCTAGGGAGAGGTTGGCCTTCATCACTCCGATAGACTTATTTGAATTTAAAGTAATGCCTTTCGGAATGAAGAACACCCCGGCTACTTTCCAAAGGTTGGTGAACCAGATGTTAAATGGTGCTGAGGAGTACGCCGTAGCATACCTGGATGACATTGCCATCTTTAGTGTCAGCTGGGAGGAATACCTGTCCCTTAGGGAAGTGCTGGGCAGGATACAGAGGGCTGGGCTCACTGTCAAAGCTGAGAAGTGCCAGGTGGCCATAGCTGAAGTGGCATACCTCGGGCATGTTGTAGGCTGGGGACAGCTCCGTCCTAACCAAGTAAAAATAGAGGTGATCAAGGCATGGCCCTGACCAGAAATGCCGAAGCAGGTCAGGTGTTTTCTAGGGACAGCAGGGTACTATAGGAAATTTGTACCCAATTACAATGCCCTGGCTGCTCTCCTATCTGATCTGGTAAAGAAAAAGGTGGCTAAGGAAATTACCTGGGAACCAGCCTGTGAAAAAGCCTTTACCAGACTGAAGGAGGCACTCTGCAGTGCTCCTGTATTGACAAGTCCTGACTATAGCAGACCCTTTATAGTCCAGACTGATGCCTCAGACATGGGTATTGGGGCAGTACTGAATCAGACATCCAACCAAGAGAAAGATCACCCTGTAGTGTACCTGAGTAAAAAGTTACTTCCCAGGGAGCAGGCTTACTCTACTGTGGAAAAAAGAGTGTCTTACCATAGAGTGGGCCCTAAAGAAGTTAGAGCCACTCTCATATGGGCAGCATTTTCAGGTACAAATGGACCACAACCCTCTGGTTTGGCTGACACAAAGGGGAAAAACTAATGGTAGACTATTAAGATGGAGTCTTGCCTTGCAAGGGTATGACATGATGATCTTACATAGGGCTGGAGCGACCAATCAGAACACAGATGATTTGTCGTGTCTGTATGAGGAGTGAACTGACTTGGGAACCTCATCCCATGCAGGGAACAGAGCCCCCAAATTCAGTCTAGGTGGGTGGATTGTGACGCTTGGCCAGCTGGTTATGATTGTTCTACGCTATTTGTAATATAAAAATATAGCCTGTGCTTATGGGTGCCCCCCCCCCCCAGGTCAGAGAAGCTACAGGATATATTAACCTGAAACCAGGAGGTAATTAAAGGACCAGAGAGACTTAATTAGAACTGACCCAGCTACCAGGATATAGAGCTCGTAAACGTTTTAATTATGTCTTAGAGGAAAAAACATGTTATACCACCATGGTGCTAAAAGTCATAAAATCCTTTGATGTGCCCTGGGAATAGGAACTGCTCAAGATCAAAGAGAAAAGGCTTGATTAAAGACTGTCATAATTTGGGAAATTAGTTTTTGCTGAAGTCACAGTATTTAAAATATCTCCTGACAGGAAGATCATTGTTTGTATATTTTTTATATTCTAAAAGGAGGAGCTAGATGACATCATAGAAGGGGTGTGTAAGAGAGACACAGTTTAACTAGGACTTGTGTCTGATCTTTGTGACATATCTTTTTGGACTCTTAAGAAACAAGATCTCTGATGTAATTTAAGCACTGTACAGAGGTAATACATTAGATAGAAAAGATCTAACTGTATGTTGGTAGTTTGTAGTTTTCCTTGTTTTTTTTCTTTATGTGATTGTATGCACTTTAATATATTGTTCTGTGTTTACATTTAACATATTTTGATCCATTTTTAAGTAAACCTTTCATTTGAAAGATACTGCCTGGGTCTTCCAAGTTCTTTCTTTTGCATGTGATGTATAGAAGGTTACGATTGACAAAACTGTTCAAGAGCTTGATGGTGTTACTAAATTGGGTAAAGGTATGAATTTACCTAAGGTCTTTTATAGAGTTTTAAGGGTTCATTTTGGAAGCCTGGCTTGGTGCCCCCTGGCATAAGATTGTGCCGCAATCCCCGAAGAGGGTGTGAATCTGCATCTGTACATTTGGGTACGCTAGCATAAGGTTCACAGTTTGAATCCCCCCAGAACTTGAGACCAAAGGTGATTCAGACCCACAAGCAGACAGGAGTGTTACCCTGTCTGTTACCTGTTCACATGACTGTGCTCGGAGGTTGGCTGTGTGGGAGCAGAGGGCCTGACCTGCTGAGTGCGTTTGTGGCACCATGATCAATTTAAGCCACTGAGTCAGAGTAATGGTCATATAATAATTGGTAAAATCTCTCAGGTTGAAGTTGCTGGGTGGGCGAGACAGAAGATATTTAGGGGTGTCAAACAAGTTGTTTAAAACAGCGGTGCAATATAAAAAAAATTGCATTTTTGCAATAGTTTATTCCCTGTGCTCTGGTGAGCACTTGCTTGGCAATCTTTCCCACTGGCATTGTACTATTGGCCCGTAATTTGCTTAGTTGTCCTTTGTTTTTTGTTTATAGTTCTCCCACCCGCCATGTTGAAAGCAGCAGTACTAGACAGGCAGCTGCCATATTTACTGTAGCGCTACAAAACTAGAAACTGATTACTTCCTGATTATCTAGTACTGCTGCTTTAAGTGAAATTCTGTGTTTCCATAATGAGAGACAGGCTGGGGAGTGCCAGCAACAGACAGTAAGAAACATTGCCGCCATTGTATGTAATTGGAGATTAGAAAGGTTTACCCCCCCCACCCCCACCCCCATTCTCTCTGGAGTTGTAGTGCTGAGATTCAAATTCTAGGAGGTTGACTCCCCCCTGAATAAAACATGAACTAGGCTTGTTCCAGGAATTAAAATAACAGTGTGAGGGGAAGGCTGGGAAGGTTTCCAGCAGGTCTAGCACCCAAAGGAGAAGCACCATACAGATGAGCTCCACTTGAGAAAAAAAGCTAAGTGGGGAATAAACTCCACTTGGTCAAAACCTATGTTATTTGGTGTGTTAATGGTTCATAATTTAGTCACTCCAAATTAGCCAGATTCTTAGGGACATAGATTCCAAAGTATTTAACTATTGTCCTATTCCATTTAAAAGGAACTTTTGTATTACAAATCTGTGGGTGGGGCATAATTTAATTGAAGAAGCTTGGTTTTCTGTAAGTTCATCTGAAAACCAGAGACTTCCCCATAGGTGTGTAACTCCTTCAATGCCTCTCTGACAGATGTGTCCAGAGATAGTAATGTAAGTACATCATCTTTGTATAAAGTTGCTTTAATATCTTTGCCCCCTAGGGGTTCCCCCTCTACCCCTTCATTTTGTCTTATGACATTCACCAAAGGTTCTATATATAATGCAAATAATAAGGGAGAGAGGGGACACCCCGCTGAGGGTGAATAGGAGAGCTGCATGAGCCATTTAGTTTTAGAAATGCCTGGAGTGTGACATATACATTGTGAAACCAATCAAGAAAAGGTGGGGGGGGGGGAGTTAAAGGCTGCAAAGGTCTCCCATAGGAAGGTCCAGCAGACCCTATCAAAGGCTTCTCAGTATTAAGTCTCAGAGGAGCCAGTGGGAAAGAGCATTTATTTATTTATTGATCAGCAAAGTCCAGCAGATGAAACGTTCTATGGATATCATCCACTGTCTGTCATTTAAGCAACAAGTCATGAGGGGGTGAACTGTGGTGGGATAACGGCCCACCCCATGTGGATTGAAGCACAAAGCGAAGCCGAGTGCTTCCACCACCCAAGAAGGACTGTTAGCCTACCATAATATCCTCCCTGGAATGCCTTACTGTGATTATGAAATGGGTCCTTTTTAGTACATTGCATGTATTTTTTAAACATATTTTAGAGGGGAGCAGGTGGCCCAGTCAGCTGCCCCACAAAATGGGACTCCAGCAAGAGGCTTCCCCACCCATCCACAAGCATGCTATTTCTAGGTTGCTATGGCATTGTTATGTCACAGGAGTCATAGAAAGCACCCTGAAGTTTAGTTCAGTATAAGAGGGGGGTGGGTAGACAAGTGCTCTGAGCAGGATGACCCTTGAGGATCTCCCTACCTGAGCCCCCCCCCGTCCACTACGCTTTTGCTCACAGTCAGTGGGAGATTTACCATACTAACAACAGCCACGTTGAAATTTAAGGTGGCTGCTTCCATATGCTTATGTGGAAAACTGAGGAGCCTCCTCCTCCCGCCCCCTGATCAAACCCAGGCCCTGATCCCCCTTCCCCACCACACAGTCCCTGTACCTGCTTAGGAGGATAAGAACTGGTAAGCTCTTGAATTCACCATAATATAGTCTATTTATAATCCAGTTCAGTTCAAATGTACTTTTGGAGAGGACAAAAAATGTTCACTTTGTCTTCCTCTGAAATTGTTTCAACAAGTTCTTGATAGTTAGGAGAACCTCCTGGAAATGCTGAGCTCAAAGGCTCAGAGGTTGTCATGAGGGTTCCCCATCTTAAGGTGCTGGTATACTTCGCAGCTGTTGTCTCTATTCCTGACGGCTGAGCGGCGGTATTCCTCTCCGGTCAGTCTTGCTTAACCTTGGCTGGGTTATGGTATAAAATGTCACCCTCTGGAAACAAGACCTGGAGCTTTGCTGGGTAAGGTGTTTGGAAGTGGATGCCTGCCTGCCTGCTTCAGGGCATGAAGATAGGGTGTGTATGCTCACCTTTGTTGCTGTATGGCAGGTGCGTAATCATGACCTAAGTAGATTTGCCTGTCCTTATACTTTACTACTTTAAGCCACCATGCTGTCAGATGCATATTTACCTTTACTTGGAACTGGAGATATTTTTAAATTATTGATCTACACAGACCCCTGGACTTGGCTTGGGTCCAAGGGGCCAGTGGATTCTTTCTAAATCAAAGGCCTTGTTGGCAGGAAGTTGTAGTGAGTCCCTTGGAAGCTGCTCTGTAAATGCTGTTATTTGGGTCCCCTCCTCACCCGTAGGGACTTCATAAATCCATAGATTTTTATGACAGTCACCCTTCAAGATCTTGCTGTTTGGAATCAAGTTGCACCATGTGGTGGTGCAGCTACAGCAGCAGGTCTGCCATGGCATCAGCGGGGTCTGAAAGGGCAGTTGTGGCATCTTATAAGTCTCTATTCTCTTGCTTCATGGTATCCAGCTCCTTATGAATTACTGCTAAAGAATCACTGACTTCAGTCCTGAATATTAGAAGTTCCATAAGCAAGCAGTCATTTATGACTTGCAGTGGGCTAAAGCTGCCCTTAAGAGTGTGGGGAGGAGGAGGCCACGCTTTCAGAGAGCAGCATCTGTGATCGCCAGCTGGCTGGTGGGGAAGCTGCGGGAGCCTACTCTGCTTTCTTCTGTTTTTTAGAGCCCCACCATTATGTGGCCATGCTGTAAGATTGTATTCAATTTTTTAGTGAATTAGTTGGATGGAGCACGGTTTTAGCAGGTGAAGATGGAGGAGCCTAGTTCTTAGGTGACCATCAAGCCGTCGACTTCACTGGAAGTCCCTCCCTGATTTCCCTTAGTACCATTGGATTTCTCCCTTCCAGTCCCATAGCCTTGTCCGCTTTCAGAGCTGCATGTCTCTTCCATAGGCTTTTCTTTGAAAATGGTCTTGAGTCCACCTCCTCCACCCTTTTTTCCTGCTGCTCCCTGGTGGTCTACCCCCCCCTCCCAACACTGTGAAGACTGAGCTAAAGCACCTTCTTAGGATGCCTGCTTTTTCTTGGTTTCCTTCTGCACAGTCTCCCTCTGCTACTCCTTATCCTCACTGTCTCTCCCCTCGCTTTCAATATCTCACTTATGCACCTGAAGAAAATCTTATCCCCATTTGCTACCTCTTTGGCTGCCCTTTCCACTGTCTATGCCTTTGCCCCCTTACTGCTTCACCTGCTTCCTTCTGTTTTACCTGGTATACTTCTGTCTTTCTCCTTCTGCATTTCCTTATACCTTCTGAGTGCCACTCTTTGTTCCTTCACCAGCATGGACACATCCCTAGAGAGCAATAATGGTCTCTTTCCTTTTACTCACTTCCTTCACTCAGATGCTGGTTGCCTTAATTATGTCCTTCCTTATTTTTCCCCACTGTTCCTCTACTCCTCTGTGCCAAAAACCCCACACTATATAGTTTCTGAGGCAGTCTCCCAGTTCTTTGCAATCTGCCCTCCTAAAGTCCAGGACCTTCATCCTTGAGTGATTTGCCTGTATACAACCCCCGTATGAATAGCAGCTCCAGCATCTGTCTTCACAATGACCAACAGCACCTCTAACCCTTCCTTTTCTTCCAGGTGCCCCAATATTTCCACAGCCATGATTCCCTCCCTCAGATACAGTACAACTCCTCCTCCCTTCTCTGTCTCTCCTGAACAGAGAGCAGCCTGGTATGGCCACATCCCAGTCATGACTGTCAGTGTACCATGACTCCATTATGGCCACCAAATCCATGCTAGCCTCCTCCATTATGGCCTCCAGATCTGGAATTTTATTTCTCAGACTTCTTACATTAGAGTACATGGCTTTCTATACCTTACTCCCTCCCAGCTGGTAGCACACCACCACAGTGGTAATTCTACAGCGAACACCACCACAGTGACAAATCTTGCCAGGTCGCTGTGGTGGTCCGCTGTGTGCCGACACCACACTCCTGGTGTTTGCCCCACCCCAAACCAACTCCGACTTGGAGTTGGCTAGTTAGAGATGGGGGTTTGGGGGCAAAGCCCCCCGCAAAAAAACACTTGTCCCCAATGGGAACACTGCCAACAGTTGACATTGTTCTCATTGATATTGGGGGCATTCCTTGTCGATGTGTTGATGTGGAACCCTCCCAGCCTGCCTCCCTGCTTCCTGGAGCTCCCCCTGTCCCTTTTTTCCCCTTGTTACCATCTCTGTTTCCTGTATCTTTTACTCCTCTCTTCTTGCATTCTTGATTTATACCCCCTTTGTCCTCTGCCTTGTCCACACCCCCTTTTTTCTTGTTCCCCTGCCCTTGGGGAGCATCTTCCCCTAGAGCGCTTCCTCCTTGCTGCTTCATCATATGGGGGCACAATTTTTGCCTCCACTGGTATTACAGCTCCCCCCACTAATTTAAATGCTTTTCTAAGGAACATTTAAACCTCTCACTAAGGACTGTGGTCCCCCTCCTGGAAGGATGCAGGCCAACTCCCATACAGAGGTCCATATCCTCCCAGGCTGGCCCCCAGTCCCCAATGTAGCTGAAGCCCTCCTCTGTGCACCATCCCTTCAACCAGCTGTTAAATGCCCTAGTGAAGTCTGCCCTTTCCTCTCCCCGGCCATACACAGGTAACACATCAGCAAATGCTGCCATGCATACTACCTGCTTAAGGCCTGTACCCAGCTCCCTAAAATTACCCTGCACTTCCCATACCGTATCCCTTGCCAGGTCATTTATCTCCAGATGGACAATGACCTCTATCTCCCTTCCATCTTGTGCCACCCTACTGATCCTCTGGATCTGCTCCCCATCCCTCCAAGCTGAAGCACCAGGGAAGCACTTCACTCCCTCTCCTTTCCACCACTGTCTCCCAAGTCTGTCACCCTAATGAAAGAGTCCCCCACCAGCAGCTGCTTTCTCCTTGACTAAGGGCCTCTTCCTCCTTCCTTAGGGCTTCCCCTTCTTTTTTTTATTATATAGTTGCTAATTTGGTGCAACACAAATAAATCCATTACACATAGTGAATACTTGGATAAAGAAAAATTAACTCGATATTGCAATTACATTCATCAATATTAAAAAGGAAGGGCCTCCCCTTCTAAGAACCCCCAGCTAGCATGACAAGTCCTCGTAGACAAAAGACGTGTGGTCAGTACTACATGGTGAAAATACCATAAGACAAAGTCACGTGTTGTTCAGCATGGCGAGGTGCCTTAACCACATGACCTCAGATTTCACTGGAATGGTGATACATGGGCGGTGTGGTGTTGAAATAGTAAATTTGCACTGTCGAGAATTGTGTGCTTTTTTGCCCTAGCTCTTTGTGACATATGTGGGTTTTGTCTTGTGAATCAGTTTCACTGCATTGTTTGTTACTGTAGTGAGTTTACTTTCTTTCAGTTGTTGTGGAACCGGAGCCCCACATCCTCCTTTCTTACTGCTGCGGCTGCCTCCTCCCAGCTGCCTCTCAGCTGAAACTGGAACTGAATGAGTGATCAAATCCACGCAAACCCCCTTGCTTTTACCTGATGGCTTATTTAGAGGCTGGTCCAAAAAGGCTCCTTGGATCTAAATTACTGGAGCCTGTTTATTTATTTTAAATTATATCTGATGCAGAGGTATTTTTTTTTTAAAGTATGGCTAGTTCCCAACATTTATTTATATTACAATCTTTAGCATTAACACCAGTTATTAGATAGGCTTTACTTTACATATCTTTTTTCACCTTTCTCCCTTTAATTGTATTTTGATCTTTGAGTTCTGTTTCAGTGTCACCTTCCAACTGTTTTGAGCATCTCTCAAACATAATTTGCCAACACAAAGAACTAAATATCAACTAGGTCAGATTCAATTTAAGCCAGTGAACTACAGTAACAATTATAGCTGCTTAGAACAATGTCCTTAAATAATAATAGAAAGTGCCAGCCAGCTAGCACAGTGGTAGAGTTACTGCTTGCCATCCAGATGACTTGGGTTAGCACTCTGAGCCCAGGATATCTGGTGCTGACCTGCGGACATCTCCTGCCTCAGGGAAGGAGGGCACCTCCTTTCATTGCACGACCTCCCCGTGGTGACCCAGGGGGAAGGGTGTCATACTGGTAGGAATAAGTGGTCCCTCTGGGGTGACCTCATGTCAGCACACACCTACTTGTCTTGCAAGCACCATGGAGGCATCGCCTGCCCAGAATGGGGCCAGCAGAGGAGTTCTGAAGGTAGGGAGGGGCTTACCCATCCTTCCAATGGCCATATAGGTGCATGCTGGTTCACCTCTCAGGACCACACCCCAGGGTGGGATAAGGGGAGGATTTAGCAGGGGATAAAATACCCCCAGCAGCACTGGGCAGATGAAGCCACCCCACCCCCTCCCCACAACATGGTCACTTTGACTCTTCCCGTGCCTTGCCGCCTCCTCCTCTTGGGCCTCGACTGTTGAGTGAAGTATCTCCGTCTGGCTTGGGGGAACCAGGGGGTCCCACCTGTGGGGGATAAGCCATAGGTTATGGTTGGGGTTTCCAGGCAAGGTTGTCAAGCAAGGGCTGGTGGTGGGTAGGACCACTGAAGGACTCCTGCAGTGGATATATGGGCTTGGATAGGTGGAAGAAAGTCCCAGCAACTGGCAGCAAAATTGGGGGACAGAAAATAGAAAATAAAAAAAATAATAATAATAGAAAGCAATGCAGATTTATAAACAGAGATAATAAAAAGTTTAAAGAAACCTATCTTCTTATCTGAAACAAGAGTATCTTGTTCCCTTGAATAGAGTGTTCAATTAAATTTTAAGTCTTGATTTCAATGTTCAGTCATTCTTCATGAATACAACAGGAAGACCTTGTGTTCCAAAGAAGAAAGTTAGTAGAATATGGGTAAATAAATAGCTACATACTGTAAGGTTTTCCTTTAACTTTTCTTTGAAAGTCAAGAGCACCTTATTATAGGGGATAATACATAAGATCTCTTAAACAGAGGGATCAACAGTTAGTGGACAATGTGGAGCAATGTTATCTCTCATGTAGGTGCATATATGAATATTTAAAGTCTATTTATATAAATATCTATCAGTTATCAATAATCTCACGTGCAATACTCATTGTAAAACCAATAACATTTTATATCTCTCAGTTTGAACTAGGATAGAAATAAAAGCTAAAAAAAGAAAATAATACTAGCATAACTTCTAAATACCTATTGTCTTTTCCTGCATTGTAATTAGAAACTTGAAAAAATTGATGCGGATAAAATCCCTACCTGAATGGTGACTACTTTTAGATATTTCAATATCCAATCCAACTAAAATAAAAGAAGAAAGAACTAGTATTCTTTTGTGAGAGAAACAGTGTGTTAAAGGCATTGAAAAATTACATCTCAAAAGAAACTTAAGACAGGGAGGGTACCTAGGGATTGGCGAGAGGCACACATGGTGCCAATCCATAAAGAGCGGTCGAGGGAAGTACCAGGTAACTATAGACCCATCAGTTTGACCTCGGTGGTGGGAAAATTAATGGAGAGTATACTAAAGGAACGATTGGGGGTGTACTTGGAGGAGGTGGGAGGTCTGGATAGTCGGCAAAATGGGTTTGTGTCAGGTAGATCATGTCAAACCAATCTTGTTGAGTTCTACGAATGGGTAACATCAGAACTGGACAGGGGAAAACCTGTGGATGTATTATTCTTGGACTTCAGCAATGCGTTTGACTCTGTCCTCCACAATGGTCTGGTGGAGAAACTGATGGGGGTTGGGAGTAGGCACTTTGATGGTCAGGTGGATTGAAAACTGGCTAGCTGGATGCACCCAGAGAGTAGTGGTCGGTGTGGAGCTCTCGAACCCTAGAGAGGTTGGTAGTGGGATACCGCAGGGCTCGGTCCTGGGTCCGATCCTGTTTAATGCATACATATTGGACATCAGGGAGGGTATATGGTGTGAAATGAGTCTCTTCACTGATGACTCCAAGATGGGAGCAGTAGTTGAGAGAGAAGAGGGGAGGTTGACCCTGCAAGGGGACCTGGACACCCTGGAAAGCTGGGCTCACACATGGAAATTAAATTTCAATATCACCAAGTGCAAGGTGTTACATCTTGGCCAGGGAAACCCTAAACATAGGTACACCCTGGGAGGGGAGGCGCTGGAGGCCTCAACAGGGAAAAGACCTAGGGGTCATGGTGGATGCATGTATGAATAACTCTGAGCAGTGCAGGAGAGTGGCTAGCAAGGCAAACAGGATGTTGGGATGCATCGTAAGGGGGATCACCTCTAGGAGCAAAGAAGGAAGTGATTCTGCCGCTGTACAATGGACTGGTTAGACCACACCTTGAGTACTGTGTACAGTACTGGAGACTACACTTGAAGAGGGACATACAGCTCCTGGAGAAGATACAGAGGAGGGTAACTAAGATGATATGAGGATTAGGGGATTTGATGTATGAGGACAGACTTGAGGAGCTCTGCCTGTTTTCGTTGGAGGAGAGGAGAGACAGGGGAGACATGATTGAGGTCTTCAAGTACCTCAAGGGAATAAATAGAGTAAACATGGAGGGGATCTTTAGACTAAAGCAGGGAGGTATCACCAGAGGGCATGGTTTGAAGTTGGAAGGTGGAAGGGTGAGGGGGGAAAAGAGGAGGAGGTTTTTCACTGAGAGGGTGGTGGACCCTTGGAATGTACTGCCTGGTGAGCTGGTTCAGAGATCCACAGTGGAGGGCTTCAAGAGAGGGTGGGACAGACACAGAAAGTGGATGTATCAGATGATGGCCTGTCCCAGTGGGGTGGGGATGGATGATAGGGGTTTCTGGAACACAAGGGGGGGGGGCCTCGGCACCCAACTAGGGATCTGAGGTTCGAGCAGACTCGATAGACCGTAAGGCCTAATCTGCTGGCAAATAGTATGTTAGTATGTAAGAACTGGAGAATAACAGAAAATTCAAAAGATCCCAAGAACCAAAACAAAACAAACAAAATACTGAGGAATACAATTTACAACAATAAAAAATAAAAGAGCAATGCAATTAATTGAGTGAACACAAAAAATCTGAAATGGAAATAAAGAAAATCAATTACAAATTAAACTCAAAAAGTTGCCTGTAACCATCTCTGTATCTCAAAAATCGAAATGATTGCCACCAAAAAAGCATCTTGAATTTATCAAGCACACCAGAGAAAAATTAAAAAAGTGATGAACTATGGAGTTGTGTGTATCACTGCTGAGCACTGAGGCAAATTAAACAAATGATGCCCCATGCGCTGCTAGTATGTCATCACTATTAGGAAACAAAGAGATAGTCAATCAAATTACACAATTTCTGTTTCACTTCTAAAAAAGGAAGATGCCAAGGAAATTCAGAACATGCACTAGACACCAAATCCCATGCTATCTCATTGATTATAAGTTGTGTTTATTTTTTACCTCCAAACATGATTTATACTTTTAGACTTATATTTAATGTAATCATCCCAGTTAGATCAAAGCCAGCTGCCAACAGCCCAGCGACATAGGGACCAGAAAGACGCCTCTAA
This sequence comes from Neoceratodus forsteri, assembly GCA_016271365.2. Classification (NCBI taxonomy): domain Eukaryota; kingdom Metazoa; phylum Chordata; order Ceratodontiformes; family Ceratodontidae; genus Neoceratodus; species Neoceratodus forsteri. The sequence goes on from CM057455.1 coordinate 1,559,765,734, forward strand.
AAAGAAAACTTACAACACTCTAAAAAGCAGGCAGAGACAGTAAGTATGCTCTTATGATCACACGGCTTTGGTTAGATGGGGGAATTCTTTCGTTATTGGTCGGAAATAAAGGATCAAATTGAGAACATTTAGGTTGTAATGCAATGAGGTGTTAGGAAGTGTTTCCCCAGGAAACCAAACTGGGGCCTTATCACTGCTTCAAAACTCAGATAATGAGAATTAATAGGAGTAAAGTTGTATAAGAATTAAAATTTTAAGTTACTAAAGAGGAAAGTGAGTTTGTGTGTCATGTGCAATAGTTGGGTGTAACCATGTTGAAGGACTTGTGTTGGATGCTACATGTAGAACAAACAAGCATTTGTCAATGCCGAATGTTTGCTTGCTGGCATTGGCATTGGTAGTGTAGGAGTTAGAGAGATGCATAATAGGAATGGCAGTGAAGTACTGAACTGAAGCAAACCCCAGCACCACCCTGCAGAGACTGACAGGCATTGGGGTGTGCCTTTGGGTCATCAGGCATAACGGCCATGCCATTTCACCACACCCTACCCTGCAGACACCGACAAGTGTCACGGTGTGCCTTGGGGTCTTTGGGCCTTACACTTACCCCATTCCATAAGGAAATACGGTGAGATGGGTACAATATATAATAGAATGGGGTGAACTTTGGGGCTGAAGAGTCCAAGACACACCTCGATGCCTGTCACTGGTAGCAGGGTGTGGGTGGTGGTGGAATGGCATGAGCATTACAGGCGACAATCCTAAGTCACACCCCTGATGCCTGTCAGTCTCTACATGGTGGGGCATTATGGTTGGAAACCCTAATGCCCTGGGCGTTCCCTGGAATTTTCACTCCAAATTTTCAACATGGGTTTTTTGTGACTTCACCTCATGAACAGTGGCACTATCAGTTTGTTAGCCGGAAGCTTATTTTGCACAGTGACTACACCATTTGGCATCACAGATGCGAAAACACATTTCGAACAGGATGTAAAAAATGACATCTGTACTGTTCATGGGGAGGTGTAAAAAATGGCAATGTTGAAAATCCTGAAGTGAAGATGTAAAAAAACTGGTGAAGTCACGAGTGTGCGTAGAAACTGCACAATGCACACCCGTAATGTAATTAATTTGGGGATTTTTTACAGCAGATTGTCAACACAGGCATTTTGGGACCTCCGCTCATGAACCGTGTCACTGTGATTTTCTTAATCTGTCCCGAACACTGATTTCCCATAGTGACCGTGCATTTTTGTGCCGGGAGTGTGAAAACACATTTCGGCCAGGGTGTGAAAAATGACAGCTGTACTGTTCTAAGAAGGTATGGAAAAATACCAGTGTTGAAAATCTGGACTGAAAATATTACAAATTCGTGAACTTACGAGGGTGCGTGGAAACTGCGCAATGCACGCTTGTAACACAGTCATTTTATGGACTTTTGTCACCAAATTTTCAACATAGCCATTTTAAGACCTCTGCTCATGAACAGTGTCACTGTGATTTTCTTATTCTGTCCCAAACATTGATTTCGCACACCGAACGTGCCATTGTGCGCTACATGAGCAAAAACACATTTTGGTCAAGATGTGAAAAATGACAGCTGTACTGCTCATAAGAAGGTGTGGTAAAATGGCAATGTTGAAAATCTGGACTGAAAATAGTAAAACTTCTGAAAGTTACGAGCGTGCACAAAGCACACTCATAAAACAGTCATTTTTGGGAATCTTTTCACCAAATTTTCAATATAGGGTTTGGGGGGCCTACCTCATGAACAGTGACACTGTCATTTCATTACTCGGTCCTGAAAGGTGGTTCCATGCAATGACCACGAAATCACCTTTCGGGACTGAATAACAAAAAACAGTGGTTGAGTTCATGAGGTGGGGGCCCAAGAACCCCATGTTGAAATTTGCTAAACACCCCAAAATGGCCAAGATATGTAGCAAAGTTGAAAAAAACATTTATGTCATTATACAGCTTACTGGCATGTCTTCAGTTCGCGGTTGGCTTTGAAGAGTGCAGATGTTTTTCGGTCCACGAAGATCGTCGCACTGGCCTCTGAAATTGAAATATGGGGTGAGGGGTGTGGGAGGTGGGGTATGCAGAGGGTGGGTGCGAGTTGGGGGAGGGGCAAGAGAGTCAACGAGGGACCGTTTTCTTTTGTTTTAGGTGTTTTTTTTTTATAAAGATGATGTGGGACTTTTGCCACACTGGGGTGGGCTCCGAGCATGGCACCTGGGGGGCAGTGGAGCTGACGAGGGACTGGGCACACCCGTTGGTCATACAGTGTGTGGGTGTGGAGGGGAGTGCATGAGCACGCTGGGGTGGGCTCCCAACATGCTAGCTAGGTGTTCATGGGGGGGAACTGGATCCAATGGGGATCAGAAACAAACTATCTATGACAGTTCAGATGCAGTGCTGACATGTAGGCAATTTGCATACTGCCAATGGCAGTATGCAACTTGCCTGCAAACGGCAGTATGCAAATTGCCTACATGTTACCACCGCTGATTGTAGCGGTGGTTTTCTCAGAACTGTATGGCACTGCATCTGAACGGCTGCCATTGACAGCTCGGACATTCATTGGTGTGGTGTGGCTGCGCCTGCAAAAAGGAGCAGGGCATTGGAAGTGGGGGTGGCACACCTACGAAAACTCGTATGGTAGCACTATGTTTCTTGCACATGCGTGCAAGCAAACATAATGATTGCTTACGCTAGTAAAAGGTTTTTTTTCATGAAGCAACTGAAAGCAGTGGGACTATGTTGGAGAGAGTTGATTTCAGTTTATAAAATGCTAATTAGTCCAGTTATAGAATACTGTTGCCCTGCCTGGCAATCTTATATTTATTTATTTAGCTTTTGTTAACCAGGTAAGTACACTAGGCAAGACAATTGCCTATTTTCAGGTATGACCCGGGAGAGTACATGAATTACAGATTTAGATACATAGGATGACATGGTACAGATTAAGAACAGCTTACAAGTCATGAGAGGGCAACATAATATAGATTAAGACAGTTTACAAGTCATCATGAGGCATAGTTTTGCTTAGCATGTACACAACAGAGTAAGACATGTAGCAACTAAGAGCAGTACAGAAGGCACAGTTGCGAAGCAGCAGATACAGCATTATTTACAGCATACGCCTCTTTTGTCCAGGAATATGTCCAGGAGAAAGGAGTGCAATGTTAGATCATGGGGGTTTTGGGCACCCACAGGCTGAAGCGAGTTTGAGGTGGTTCTATAGGGAGGAGCGAAGGCAGCCCTGTGAGGGGGCAGCGCAGATCTGGGCAGGGAAAGCATTCCACAGTCTAGGAGCAAACGCGGCAAAATCCCTACCTCCCACTTGAGTACAGGTGGCGGGTACCTTAAGCATGGCAGGCCCCTGAGACCTGAGAGGATAGGATGCGGAGGCAGCCGGGACAAGGGATTTCGCCAGCCCCAGAGGTGGGGTGCCAGTGCCAAAGACCTTTCCCATGAAGCACCCTAGAACAAAGTCAATGTGGTTTGAAGGGGAGAGCCAGTTTAGCTTGCTGTAGAGGTCACAATGGTGGGTGAGATGGGGGGCAGCCAGAGCAAAGCGGCAGACATTGTTGTAGGCAGTAGACCACCTAGAGAGATGGGCTTTGGTGGACCGGGCAAACAAATGGAGCCCATAACAGAACGACGGGAGGAGCACACCTCTGGCAAGAGCAACACGTGCCACTGGAGTAAGGTTGCTTTTAGCTCTGTAGACCAGACCCAGTTTGCAGTTGATAGTCTTGCATGTATTCTGGATATGACCGCCAAGGTCAAGCTGTGGGTCCAGCATCACCCCAAGGTATTTGAAGTTGTCAGTGGCAGGGATTGGAACACCATCGGTACCTGGGACACAGAATGGCACAGGGGAGGCCTTAATCTTGGCCTGAGACCCAAAGAGCATGGCCTGGGTTTTTTTTAGATTAAGGACCAGCTTGTGGGCCGAGATCCATGACTGAATGTTCCCCAGGTCCTCACTCAGATGGCGATTGATGACCCCCATCTCCGGGGAGTGTGTCAGGATGACCAGGTCATCGGCATAGAGGATTGGCTTACAATGAACAGCGGCTGCAGGGAGATTATTTACAAAGATGGAGAATAGCAGGGGCCCCTGGACAGAGCCTTGGGGGACACCCATGGTTACAGGAATAGGGCCTGAGAGCTCCTTGCCATATTTAACCAGTTGCATTTTGCCGTATAAATAGTTGGAGAACAAGCTGAGCACAGCAGAAGATAGACCAAGGGATCTAAGCTGAGTGGTGAGCATGGCATGATCAACCAGATCGAAGGCCTTGGAGAGATCTATAAAGATAGCCCCCGAGAGTTTGCCTTGCTCCATAGCCACCCTGATCCATGATGAGACAGTGACAAGGGCAGAGGATGTGCTGTGCCCTTTCCTGAAGCCATGCTGCACAGGTGACAATAGGTTATGTGATTGCAAGTACTCTGAGAGTTGCCCTGCCACAACTTTCTCAAGAAGTTTGCTGATCGCTGATAGAATGGATATTGGGCGGTAGTTCCCTATTAGTTTGGGGTTTCCCTGTTTAAGGATCGGTACCACCCTGGCTACCTTCCATATGTCTGGAATAACACCAGATGACAGAGACAAATTGAAGATGTGTTCCACCAGTGGGGCAAGCCGTGGGGCACCAAGGCTGAGAAGCTTCAGTTCCATCCCATCATAGCCAGCACCCGAGAAGGGGGAGAGCCCCGAGAGAAGTCTCTGCACCTCTTGCACCATCACAGCCTTGAAATGAAAGGGCGGATGGGGTGGTGATGGCACTGGGGCCTGTACACCATTATCACATCAACCGGGGGGGAATGACGAGGTGAAAGCAGACAGGTCAGAAAAATACAGGTTAAAATTATTTGCGATGGTCACCGAGTTGTTGCAGCTGGCACCATCAATAGTCATATCAGAGGTCTCAGCACTCTGGGAACCACTAACTATGTTTTTAATGTTTCTCCAGAACCTCCTGGGGTTCCTGGCCGAGTTCAGCAGAGCAGTCTTGCAGAACTCACTTTTAGCAGCCCTTATACTCTTCTTGCACTCATTTCTGAGTTTTCTGTACTTCTGAAAAATAGCCTGATCCGCCGTGGCCTTGAAATTTGCCCAGCACTTATCTCTGTGCTTCAGGAGGGCAAGGAGGCTACCATGTAACAATTTAGTGGCCGATCCCCTCACCCTCGGTCTGATGAGGGGGGCATGCTTATCCTGCAGGGCCATAAGAGAGATGAGGAAGTGACTGACAGCAGATGGGGAGTCCTGGGCAGTCCATACTGCTGACCAGTCTGTGTGTTGGATATCATCATGGAAGGAGCCAAGATCAAACCTGGAATAGTCTCTGACCTGAGTGATTTTATGCGGAACATTCAGGGATGGGATCTTCCATATGCAGTACACTGGGGAATGGTCAGAGATTGAGTCTGGAAGGATGCCCGATGATCCTTTCTGGTCTGTTTGTCAGGATCCAGTCCAGAAGAGAGCTCACCCCACCACTGGGTGAGCACCTGGTAGGATCCTTGATAAGCTGCGACAGGGAGAGACCAGCAAGCAGTGGCTCAAATGCTTTGGTGTTACTACCAAGCCAGTTTAGGTTGAGATCACCTAGGATGATTAGTTCATTACGCCGGGTCACAGCGCCCACAGTGTCGAGGAGAACAGACAGTCCCTCTAGGCCCCCTTGGGAGGATTGTAGGAAAATATTACATGTATCTTTTTGGTCATCCCAAGCAGCAGTACTGTGTGCAGTACTTCACGGGGGACTGCACTGGCTGTTGTTCGGGTAAAATCGACAGGTTGAAGTGGCTCCTGTAATAGACCAGGATGCCATCCCCCTCTTTTTTCCAGGACGATCAAGCCTAATGAGATCATACCCATGGAAGGCACACACAGAATTTGGTGTAGCAGGTTTAAGCCACGTTTCTGTTATGCTAAGGATGTCAGGGCTGTGATGTGTGACCCAAATGTGAAGTTCCATCAAATTAGGCACGAGGCTACAAATATTAAGATGAGCTATTTTTAGCCCTTTGATAGCCGACCAGCCCACCGTAGAGCAGGTGGTTTGACATGGTGGTCCAGGGTTCAGCTCGATGTCACCCGCTAGTGCTAGGGTCACCAGTAGAAGCCAAAGGAGATGCCTTAAGGGAGGGGAGCCCTCCTTGGCCGGCAATTTGCGACCTTAGCGTTTGACCATTAAGGCAGGGCTTAGGAAGCACCTCAGGTCAAGACTGCAGAGAACCCAGGGTGGGGGTCTGCCTACAGTTTGTAGGTTGGAGAATGTGAAATCAGACCCCACCGGCTGGGTACAGGTGCCCCAGGGTGCTCCCACGGTAGGAGCACTGGCTCCTGTAAACCAGGGGATGCCATGGACAGAGAGGATCCCAAAGGTGATTGTGCATATGAGCAAAAGGGGTGACACTATCTTTGATAGTTGCTCAGGGTTCCCCATGTCGATAAGGCAATCAGACAGTAGACAATATTAGGTTGGCAATCAGACAATATTAATTAGGCTGGCAATCAGACAAATAGCATAGACTGTGCACCCTACCGAGTAAGAGCTGGGTGCAGCTGGTTGTCCAGCAGCTACCATCCACTTACTCGAGCTTAAGAGCCCACCCTAATACAAATGATAATAGCTATGCTATGCTAGTATCACGGGTTACAAGGCAGTACAGTAGAATAGAATTAATTGGGCTGGCACTTCCCACTAGTCAGCAAAAATAATTACACTGGGAAGCAGACAAATTCAAGGCAGTGCAGTGGCTAGTAATTAATTAGGCTGTCCTCCTACACGTATTCAATATTTAGTTAATTTGGCAAGCAGACAGGTCACATAAAACAGTGCACCCATTCGGAAAAAGTGATCACGCAGCTAACCGACTGATATGCCTGTAGATATGCAGTATGGCAGTGTAGAATTGATTAGGCTGGCACTCCCACTAGTAGGCAATATTAATTACACAGGAAATCAGACAAATTCAAGACTGTGTAGTGATTAGTATTAGTTAGACTGTCCTCCTATACGTAGACAATATTAGGTTGATCTGGCAAGCAGACAAATCACATAAACAGTGCACCCATTCGGGGAAGTGATCATGCTGCTAACAGACTGAAGAGTCGGTAGATACGCAGTAGGGCAGACAGGATTAATTAAGTTGGCAATCAGTCCGTAGCATAGTCAAAGTGCCCTCGAGATTTGTGCCCATGCACTATCGGCCTGAAGATAACCATGGCAAGGGTGCCCCTGGGTTAAACAGATATGCTAGCAAAGTTTTTGTCGGCAGCTAGAGTCCCGCCTTATGCCAGCTCCAGTTGATCCCGGGCAGCGGGAGGGCGTGGCTACCAGGCATTTAAGGGAAGGAGGAGCAGGGTGGGTGGGTGGGGCGAAAATCAGGTTTAAGTTTCAGCTGCTTCTTGTGCAGCTGCCGCCCAGACCCTCCGAGGTTCTAATTCTGTTACAGCTGCTGCTACCCAGCGATTCCGGCTTTTCGTTGGGGGAGGTCTGCCCGGTTGCCCGGCGCCTCAACCCCGAGGTACAACTGACTTGTGCGGTGCAGGGAGGCAAGAGCCGCCCACTCCTCCCATTGAGCTCATGTCCAAAGGTTAAGGATATTGGGACAGCCTTTTAAGACCCAGGCTGCCCGAGCGTCACAGTCTCTGTGGCCACTTGGCACTGCTGCCTCTTTCAAACGGCAGTTGGCGCCAACAGTTGCAGGGCTTGGGCTCCGAATCAGGAAACAAAGGGCTGGCAAGCAACAGTAGATGCAAATCAAGTTTAAGTTTCAGCTGCTTCTTGTGCAGCTGCCGCCCAGCCCCTCTGAAGTTCTAATTCTGTTACAGCTGCTGCTACCCAGCGATTCCGGTATTTCGTCAGTGGAGGTCCGCCCGGTTGCCCGGCGCCTCAACCCCAAGGTACAACTGACTTGTGCGGTGCAGGGGGGCAAGAGCCACCTGCTCCCCCCGTTGTGGTCGTGTCTGTATATAGACAGAGGTGCAGCAGAAGAAATTGAAAAGATTCAGAAGCAGAAGCATGTATTAAGAATAATTGATGGTAAACATTCTCACAAGTAACAGTCAAGTAGGGATTACAGTCACTATATGACAGATGACAGATTTTTTGTAAACATTGTTTTGAAACAGTGACTAAGCAAGTTAATGAAGTCCATCATTTAGTCTGGCCTAATGATAAAGTAAGGTATGCAACACGAATGAGGAAAACATGGGCAACTTGCATAGTGAGAACTAAGATTCATTACGATTTTTGCCCCCAGGGTTGTAGAAAAAAATGGGGTGATGTAATTCGAATGAGTTAGTGTAATTTTACACTGTTCTTGTCAAGAAGAGGTTGTACACATGAAGTGTGACAAGGTCAGTGCAATGTTATCCTTTTTGTTATTTTAGGGTTTTTTCCACGTAATGATCCTTGGTGAAAGTGATTTTTCAAGAGGTTTTGGACAATATGATGACATATCTGCGATAGCATGCAATTTTCTTAGTTATCCTTGGCAGAAGTGCTTTTTAAAGAGATGTTTGAGATGATGCTTATAATACAGCACTATTCTTTGTATCCATGATCTGAGCTAATGTACAGTATACAGTAATTAAGCGATGTTTCGACCCTCAATATTGGTATATTTGGAAAATGTCCTTATATATGTATGATGTTTAAATGTCTCCCTATAATTTGGGACATTTTACCTTATTATATACCAAAGTTTACGTGTGTTTTTATGGTTGCAGTTAATAAAGAAATAAAAAAGGTTTAAGAAATTAAAATTAAAGGTATTCCCAAGTCTCACCCAAACCTTAGGAAAAAAAATGGCTGGATCTGTAACTAATTAATAGTAGATGTATAGAAGAAGCAGAAGAAGATGAAGAAAAAGACTCAGCATTTATATAATGTTTTTCACATACACTGTATCCCAAAGCACTTTATAAGCAAAGAGAGACTTACAGTAAAGTGACTGTAAATGTGAAGTGCCTGCCATTTCATCCATTGGTCATCACTCATAGCTGTGGACAGTTTTGGGAATCAGTTTTATGGTAAAGGAAATGTGGATCAGGACACCTGGGAAAATCCTCTGCTCTTGGCAGGGGGTGCTGTTTGCTTCCTGTCAGAGTGAATGGAGCAGCCCGGAGAGGAAGGTGACTTGGCTGCGCAAGTGGTGGAGAACCCTTTCCTCCCAACCTGCAGTAATGAGAAAGCTTTGGGTGCACCTGTTGAGGTACCTGAAGTACTGCTTATTGACATACCAAATAGCATGGAGGGGAGATGAAAAGTCCATAATTGCCTGGGATTGCAGAAAGTAACTCAGTTGGAGTGACCATTGAAGAAATAGAACTGGATGCTGAACTAGAAAAGAAGAACGCATATCTGCTTTTCATGATAGCAGATGAGAAGGAGAAATGCCCACACAAGTTGCTGCTGAAGCTACAAGCTGACAAGGCTAACAGGGCCAGTAATGTGACTGATGTAGAGGGACCAGCGCTGGAAGTCTTGGAGATGGCTGCCAAAGCAGGCTGCTTGAGTAGTGTAAGCTGTGTGAGTGCAATGCTGATGGATGACCCTAGATGTGTGCAGCCACCAGGAACATCAGAAGATGCCAGCTGTCAGCCTAAACAGCTGATTATCACGGGCCTGGTGTCAGAGGTTGCAAGGCACAATCACTCAGTTACCAATGGCTACATCAATCTTAACGCTGGACATGGATGATGTGCTTAAAAAAGCTTGCTGGGCTTAAAATATAGGCATGCAGGTTGGCAGTCACAAACAGACCAAGAGAACTCCAAGGAGACTACTGAACATGTGCTGGGTCAGGATGGCAGCTCCCGGGCAACTGATTTATCCTTGTCGGTACCTACTTGCTTGAAACTCACAAAGAATACTGTGCTGTTTGTAGGGTCTGGGGCTTTGTCTTCACAGGACTTGGTTACTACCCCTTTTCCTAGTGCTATTCAGTCTCCCACAGGGATGGTTTCTCAGCCCCAGGGCCCTTGTATAGTGAATGAACTGCCTTCACAAGGCCAAATTACACTACAGGACAGGGGGAGACATGAGAAAGGCATTTGGGTCTGCTGTTACTGTCCCTATGGACAAGGATCCCAGTACCCAGTCCGATGAGAATGGTCTTACAAATGTAAACCAGGCACTAATGGAACACAGGGCCAGTCTTAGGGTGGGTGGCACCCCTAGGCAAACTTGCAAATGATGTCCATTTAACCCGGTAGATTTTTTTTTATATCTTCTCCCCATCCCCAAAATGCAATTATTATGGGATCAGACCAGCAACTTAATGACTTATGTAGTACTCATAGCCATTATTGTCAGGTTAAAATGCAGTTACTACTCCTTGACAGTTTACACACTCTGTTGCAGCTGGCAACAGGAGCCCCACCTGTACTTTCCTTTAAAAATCACTTCCACATTCTTTATCCCAGTCAGACAGTAGATAGAGGCTTAACCCTTCTCCTACCCTCATCGTCGAGGCTCGACATAAAGTGCCAGCCACTGGGTATGTACATGTGGGGAAACCAGGAGAAGTCAGAAGTGGCAGCTCACTGCTTGCTCACTCACTCTCATCAGTTATTGCTGCTGCTGGCTTTTGCAGACCTCCGACCACACCATCTGGTTCATTCTGCTCCTGGAGAGCTTCTGCCTGACTCTTCTCTGTTTCCAGTCTAACTCTCCTCTCCCACATACTAGAGCTTAGCATGCACTATTGCTGTCACAAGCCAATGGCCACCTGTCCTGCCCTTACCTCCTCACTTCTACTATGTCTGTGCTCTCTGCTTGCTGTTGTCACCGGGTTGGAGGAGAGGGAAGAGAGATGCTTCTTGCCTGCCAACACATGCATTGCATGCTTTAGTGTTGCACAGTGCAACATTCAGACAGCAGATCCACTAAGGAGATTTCCTGTTTTCCATAAAAACCTAACCACCGTTAGTCATGGGCAGGGGGCAGGGCAGGGTAGGCACAGGAGGGGTCCTGAGACATTGACACCCCCTATTAATGAGTACCCCTTGGTGGCCACCTAGTTTGTCAATCCTTAAGGCTGGTCTTGAAGACATGATGAGTCTTCCCAGACGTAGACAGAAGCACCACAAGGACCTTCAGATGACTTTGGGCCACTCCCACATACAGAAGCGGAGGGGACTAGTGATAGTCTAAATGCCTGTTCTGTCTGAGAAGAGGAACTGTTTCAGCAGGCAAATGAAAGCAATAATCCGCAGGGGCCCAGGAAACTATAAGGGGACATTCTGATAATTCCAGGAATATGGAACAAGACCCAGAACAAGGTCCAGGGCCACAAGTAGGCCCACTTTCTTGAACAGGCTTACAGGGATTTTTGGGTCCACTGGGAGCACACCGCTTTGCTGATTTCCTCGAGCACATGACTGAACCTGCACATAGGCAGAATGTGGTACATCTGAAATCTAAAGGCAGCCTGGAAGAGCCCTCTGATAGGTGGCAAATGTTGTGGCATCAACCTTGAATGCACCAATGCTTGCCTAGTTGTTGTACACTATTTATTCAATAAAAGATATATATTTTTTGATAGTGCTGTGTGTGATGCCCCCATAGGTAAGTAGGATCCCCAGGTATTTAGGGGCAGGATGCAGGGCACTGGGCCTCCAGGGTACATTTGTGACAGTGGTATATAGCAGGCCCCTTACATGTCTGGGAAGGTCAGGACCAGATACTCTATCCTGCGTGATGAAGAGCCTGGGTCCTGGACTGGGTGTCACGTGACTAGGAGTGGTCCAGGGTGACAAAATCTCAGAGTGATTGAGCTGGTGTGGTAGATAGGACCTCATGCCTGACCATTAGGGTCAAAAGGGAGGATTGCAGCCTCCTGTGTGCTGTTCTGAGCAACTCATAGTGTGTGTATATGTGTGTGTGTGTGTGTTTGTGTTTGTGTGTGAATGGGTATCCATGTTGCTGACCTCATCCTTGATGGAAGGGTGTGGGCTGCTATTAAGGGATGTTTGATCCTCTGTATGGCACAGTAGCGGGTTCTGCAGGTACTGGCCCTGGGATAGCAGGAGGACACCCACTGGCTCTGGATCAGTGGCAGGGTGCCAGACTCTGAGTTGCATGGGTAATCTTCTGTGGAGTGCTGTTGGGGGGTCAGAGGGGGCCGTCTGGATCTGGCTTAGTGGCATGGTTCCAGGTATGGTGTGGCACAGAACTTCTCATCAGGCCTTTTCTGTTTGTAACATTGGTGGGGTGTGGGTGGGGGGCCTGGGATCTGGCTATATTTTGGAGGTTCTGCTAGTGGGTTTAACAGGGATTCAGTAGCCATGCATGCTATGGGGCTAGGTCAGCTTAAAACCCTTTGGAAGAGATGTAATGATCAGCGGTAACTGGACACCAATGCATCTTTGTCGGGCATCAGGGAACCACATTGTGGTGTGCTTGCATGTCTGGGTTGCCCTTTGGTGTCTTGCTGGTGGGTCTTGTGGACCAGCCAGTCTCAGGTTTGGATAATCCTGGGCAGACAGAACAGATGACTGAGAACACAGTAGGGAACACTGGGGGAATGGTTTTGGCACAGGGAGAAAGCAATAATAGGTCTCCCTGGTGGGCATCCCCTCAAGGGTTGTGCATCAATGGCTTTTGGACCTGGAGGGTTTTCCTGAAGCTAACATACAGGAAGGTATGAGGATGAAGGTGTGATCACCATGCGGAGAGCGTGCATCCACACCCATTGCATTGGACATGGCAATTGCCAAGGTAGAAGCACAAAGAAGGTAACAAGTGTATATCTCAGCTTTGGGAATTTGTGAAGCTGGACAGGATACTGACTGTCCATAAGGGGTACAGAAGCCAGAGTTGAACATAGCACTATTGGCATATCTGAGTATGGGATAACTATAACTCTTATATTGGTGGGGCGAGCAAAGGGTGCCCAAGATATCAATAAGGGATGAGAGAGTCTCACATAAAAGGCTTATAAACAACTTCCATTTGTGAAGAGTACTTGCATTTGCTATAGACTTAAAAGGTGACAAACTGCACTGGGGGCACTGGTCCCTAAAATGCTTGAATGAACTTGGAGGGCATACACAAACTACCTTTTGAAGCTATTTCCTCTAAGTTAGAGATCACAAATGAACTGTCATTCTGGTGTACTGTGTGATTATTTGCTAAGGTTTTAAGTAAACAGAAGAGGCTGTGTATGTCTAATTGCTTTAAAGGGGGCTCCCAGTGATCCATGACATCTATTTTCCCTAGACACGGCAGCTGAACTGGGCCATGCCCACCTCATCAGGACATACATAAAACTTGGCAGTGCAGACTGAATGGGGCATTGCAACTAGATGCCTCTCAAAGATACAGTGTACGAGGAAGGGTCCCCCCATGGTCCAGAGACACATGAATTATTGGTGTATCTAACTTATAAAAGTGCCCCCTTCCCAGGCACAGTTGATGGCCAAAGAAGGGGTCTCAAGAGAAGCCAGCATGACAGGCTGGATTCAACATAGTTTCACCTTTGAAATGGACAGAGTTCATAAAGATATTAAAAAGTCCCCCCCACCCCCCGGCCCATAGAATTGTAGAAATCCATGTGTATCCTGCAAGAGTGCAAGGCTGTAAATTTGGTCCAAATTGTGGCAGCTGAAATTCAATGCCAAAAAGTGCAGTTATGTACTTTCAATGCCAAAAAGTGCAGAGTTATGTGCTTAGGGAACCAAAACCACAGAACAGAGTATTGGATTGGGGGGAAGGGTTCAGCTGGAAACAACATTAGAGGAAAGGGACCTATGAGTCATCATTAGTGACTCCCTTAAACAAACCAGCCAGTGTAGCAAGGCCTTCAACAAGGCCAACAAGATGCTTGGGTCCATCGGGAGAGAGTTCGACAGTAGAACGCAGGAGGCACTGTAACCAGTGTATAAGTTGCTGATGAGGCCATGCCTGGAGTACTGTGCCCAGTTCTGGAGTCCCCACCTAAAAATGGACCAGGACAGGCTAGAGAAGGTGCAACGTAGGATGACCAAGGTGATTCAGGGTCAGGAGGGCAGACTATATGAGGATCAACTAAAGGCACTGAACGTCTATTCACTTGAAACCTGAAGAAAAAGGGGGGACAAAATAGAGACCTTCAAGAGCCTGAAAACAATTAACAAGGTGGACTATGAGAGCTTGCTATTTACCAGGAACAACGATGAGAGGACAAGGGGTCATGAGTGGAGCTTAATGGGAGGTGGGATTAAAAAGTATGTAAGGAAGTGTTTTTTTACAAAAAGAGTGGTTAAGCCATGGAATGGCCTGCCGGCAGACGTGGGGGTGTCAAAACCATAAATGACTTCAAACATGGCTGTGATAGACTCAAGGGGATATTGGTTCAATTCAATTCAATTTTATTTTTATACTAGAAAGTATGGGGGCAAAAATGCCCATTTTCGCAAATGTCCAGTGGTACAGAAATTCGATGACACAGAGAAAAAGGTGAAAACAATATTTGCAAAATGCTACGGTGTTTACAGTAGGAACAGTGTACATGACAGGAGCATCTAGATTAGAAAAAATAAAAATACAGAGCACACAACAACAGAGCCAATATACAGATACATATAAACTCTAAGGTAACTCAAGGGTTGGTGGACATTCAGGTGGGTACCTACTGGGGCAGACACAGGTGGTGGATTGGAGGAAGTGGTCCTTGAGGGAGGAGGTGAATGAGACAATTGAACTACAGGCCTGAAGTTCAAGGGGCAGTTTATTGTAAAACTTAGGGCCCTTGTATGTGATGGAGTTCTGTGCATGCTTAATACGGTAAAAAGGGGTGTCGAAGAATTGACAGGTGGCCCCTCTTGTACTGCACTTTGGGAACCTATAAGGGGAAAAGGGAGTTAACACTGATTGGCAGCAGGTTACGGTGAAGTTTGTGTAGGAAAAAGAGCATTTTAAGTTGGAACCTGCATTCAAGCATGAGCCAGTTGAGGGAGGCATAGAGGGTACAGTGATGGGTCATCCAGGGAAGGCTGGTCACAAAGTGTACAATATTATTGTATGAAGTCCTGAGTTTACAGAAAGGGGGGGATGTGTTGGGGGGGGAGTAGACAATAGAGCCATAATCAAGGAGGGGCAGGAGAAGGGAGCTTGTGAGGCGTAGTCTGGAGACGGGGATAAGTAACTTTCTGATTCAGTTAAGAGACCTAGCCTAATATGGATTTTCTTGATGAGGTAGGTAATATAGATATTGTAGGTCAGGTGAGGGTCTAAGTACAGTTTAAGGGGTTTTATGTGACAAAGGCGAATCTCAAAGACTGCCAATCACATAGAGTGAGCAAACTTGAGCCCATAGTCAAAAGGGCGACAGATATTGTACTGACCATTGCAAATAGCGACGTTTGGTACAATACTAACTAAATCACACAGGAATCTTTTTTTATGAGGGGCTGTGCCCCCACCCCACTTGCAGAGGCAAGCCCCCTACACCCCAAACTTAAATAACCAACTCTGAGGGGTGCAGACCACGGGGCAAGTTACTGGATTGTGAAAAAAAAAATGTCCTACCTATAGATAGACCTGAACCCAGGTCTGCTTGCATCACAAGCGATGGTGTACACCACTACACTATGCAAGCAGCTCAGTGGGAATTGGCCACAAAGGATGCTATATCCTGTATAGTGAGTACAGCTCCTTGTGACACAGAAGATAATTGTAAATGGAGTCCACTCTGAAGAAAGGGGGGTTACTAGTGGGGTACCGCAGGGTTCAGTATTGGGTCCAGTCCTTTTTAATGTCTTCATCAGTGACATTGCAGAGGGACTGGAAGGAAAAGTATGCCTTTTGCAGATGACACAAAGATCTGCAACAGGGTTGATACACAAGGAGGCGTGGAAAGGATGAAAAGGGACTTGGCAAGGTTGGAGGAATGGTCAAAGTATGGCAGCTAGGATTCAATGCAAAGAAGTGCAAAATAATGCACCTGGAAACAAGAACCCAGGGAAGAATACACAATGGGTGGGGAGGTAGTAACAACAACAAAAAAGGAAAGGGACCTGGGGGTAATCATATCAGATGACCTTAGGGTTAGCAAGCAATGTGAGAAGGCAGTAGGGAGGGCTGGGGGTATACTGGGATGTATAGGGAGAGGCATCATCAACAGAAAACAGGAAGTTGTTATCCCTCTGTACAGATAGTTGGTGAGACCCCATCTGGAGTACTGTGTCCAGTTCTGGAGACCCCATCTCCATAAAGACATAGACAGGATAGAGGGCAGTCCAGAGGAAGGCAACTAAAATGGTGCAGGGTCTGCAAGAGAAGCCGTATGAGGAGAGACTAAGGAGCTTAATATGTATACCCTTGAGGAAAGAAGGAGAGGGGGACACGATAGAAACTTTTAAGTACCTCAGTGGAATCAACAAAGTCCAAGAGGTAGCATCTTTCAGAAAAGAGACTTGCAAGAACAAGGGACACAATTTAAAGATAGAAGGAGGCGGTTCAGGGCAATGTGAGGAAGTATTATTTCACAGAGAGGTAGTGGATGCATGGAATAGCCTTCCTGAGGAGGATATGGGGTCTAAAACTGTGGGAGAATTCAAGAATGCATGGGACAGACATAAGGCAATTCTTGTGGGGGTGTAGGAAGAAATAGGCTGTTGGTTAACTAGGATTTGCGGCCTATCCTGTAGGTAGAAAATGGGCAGACTAGATGGGCTAGCGGTCCTTATCTGCCGTCAAAGTCTATGTTTCTATGTTTCTACTGCTGCTGTACAGGATATGAGCAGTGTATTGCTCCTCAGCTGTCTTGTAGAGTGCTATTGTGAAAGTCGCTCAAGTAGAAGCTCAATAATAAGCCCACATGGGTGCTACCCAGTTGAAGGTATTTGAATTTGTAGACTTGTTCTATGATGTTACCAAGATTGTCTGAGAGGGATCAGCCCATGACTGGGGCTTTTCATGGGCCAGAGAAGATCATGAACTTGTTCTTCTCGGAGCTGAGAACCTTATTTTTGGCAGAGAACCAAGTGTGTAGCTTGCTGAAGTCAGTCTGCAAGTTACTGAACATTGTGTCCAGGTTAGTGTCGCTGCATTAGAGGGCTGTGTAGTCAGCGTAAAGGAGGATACTGTCCCCACTTCCTACTGGTTACTCAGCAGGAAGTGGTGACAGAAACATAGATAGTAAAAGGGGGAACAGTATAAGCTAAGACCCATCAGAGACAATAGATCCTAGGGTATGATAGGGTAGTATGGGCAGACTGGATGGACCATCAGCTCTTTTTGCTGTTTCTGTGTTTCTACGTTGTCTGTTCCTTTCTGACCTATGGCTGTTTTGTTACATTGTTAATGGTGTCTGAGACTTGTGTTAATCACTTTAAGAAAGATATCCTTGAAATGCCAGTGTTGTCTTCATTTATTAAAAATGTGCATACTATGAATATCCCAAATGAGATGATACATCTGTTTTTCATGGAGTCATATGGACATACGGTAGTATGATGAAAGAATGCTGTAGCCAATCAAGATCGTACCCCACTTAGGCTTCAATCGACAGAAAGGTGTGGCTCCACACTGAAATATGCATAAAGCAGGTGCACAGTCCCATGGTGCCAAACAGCTGTGCAAGATGTGGGATCCACAGCAGCATGGGAGTACAGGTGCAGCTCGCACCACAGAGGTGAATGCAATGGCTGGTGCTGTGATTCATGAGGAGCAGCGCGTGCTCATGAAACACCCTATGACCCCACCAGAAAAGATGTCCCCCCAGACTGTAACATGCAAATGTCAGCAGTGGATGCCACGGGTGTGGTGCGACAAGTCATGGTCACTGGCCAGGGAGAGAGTGCCATGGCACAGCTGCCAGCAATAGGACAACCAGGTTCATTCAGTGCATATGCATGGGATGGAAAATAGACAGTGGATGTGTCCGTGGCTGCAGTCACAGACCACAGATACCAAACTTTATGATGAAAGATCATTGCCACAGAGATATGGGTAAGCTGTGCCACCCTGTATGGTGCTGTGGCACTGAAAGACACACCAGCCCACAAACATTTTATGTGTTGGCATACTGAATGTCATCAATGCTGCCATGAATACTTCCCACACACTGGTGGCTATAAAACACGTTATAAAGAGGAAAGCTCACACAGCAGAGCTAGGCACAGCTGGTGACGGGTGGTGGCTGCCTAGATGAGGACTCCAAGATGACGCCCATTGAAGACTTTGTGGTGGACACCTTCAGCCAGCAATCAATCACTGTTGATGTTTAGGGACTTGACATACTGCAGGATGAGTATTTGTTCAGTGCTAATACTATGCACATCTTCCGCAGAGGTACACCCACCAACAGGTGCCCAGGATGAAGATGGTGACACAGAGGACTCTGCAACACAGGAATCAGGTAGATACACCACATGTATGCCACAGGCAGTGGGCAATGCACAACCCAGTCACAGGCATACAGTACTGTGTGTTGCCCGATGCATTAACCGTAGCATCTGTACTGCCCACAGGTGCAGAACCCACTGTGTCCCAGGACACCTAGGGCACCACTGAACTCATTGCGGATGGCACACTAAATGCTAACAGTAACACGGGAACATTCCACAGCAGGCACAAGGGGATACCTCCCAGGAAATAGAGGACACCCTAGATCATCCACAGAGCAGCATACGTGACACGCCACAAAACCCACAAGGCATGATTATACAGAACACAACATCCATCATGCTATGCACACCAGACAGTGCCACACCTGAACAAGCCCAGCGCACAATATGTGATGTGTACACACACAGTACTGTATAGGGCACACAGGTAGCAACAGTGGCGCCATCTACAGAGGCCCCGGACAGAGGCCTTCACGGACATGGCCCACAGAATGGAGGAACAGAAGGCAGATGCTGCATAGCTTGTATGTTGAGGTGGGTTCTATGTAATAACAGTGATCACAAAACCGTGATCACCGTTAGGGCAAGTGTACATCGCCGAAAAACAAAATGGCGATGTACACTCCCAATGAGGCAATTTGCTTTTATTATTTATGTAGGGTGCTTTGCCCTGCCAACACTCGCACTTGCAACTCCGGGAGGGGGGCTGCATGTTGGGGAAGGGGAGAAATATCATAAAACAAAAAGTTAACACCCATTTCCATAAAAAGCACAAAATATTGTGCTCCTCCTCAGTTTTGAGTCCTGCACCCTCTCCACCATAGCTAGCCACCCTCACCACCACGCTACACAGCCAGCTTGGCAGCTTCCCACATTACCACCCCTCACATACCTTCCCTCCTCCAGTCTGCCTCTTGCTCTTCCCTTCACCCTGTCTTTCCTCATTGCTACCCTTTCATGGTAGCTGACATTGCAGGCGTTGAGACTGAGTTGCTCAAATCTGAGTCACTCACTCTCAGTTGCTGTTTTCACTGGATACCGTTGAGGTGCACAGGCTGGAACAACATTGAATATGCCAGACATTTGCAGGCCACAGAAAGCTGCACAACTTCACCAACAGTGTCAGCAGACTGCATACAAAGTTGGCAGGCATGTATGCAGAGCTTGAGGCCAGTAGGCAGTCCATGTATGAGGGCCGTGGCCACCTGTCTGAGGTACTTGGGTATGGCCTCTCCAGCCTAACACTGGCTGTGCTGGCAGGGCATGGGACTCAGCCAGCCTGTCCACAGCCATACTCCATGCCACCCATCCCTGTTTCCAGGGAATGGGAGCAACATGTGGAGGGGAAGGGGTTCAGAGCTGTGTCTGCTCAGAACCCCCCCTTCCCAGGGTGCCGTGGATGGGACTGCAGTAGAGAAGGCCACCAAGAAGAGGACTGCAAAGACGAAATGTGGCAGGAGATACAGTATATGCCTGTGTAAAGCTCCTCACCTGAAAAAGCACCACTACACTGCAGTTATCCAGTCACATAGCATACACCACACACACACACACACACACACACTACAAAGGCATTATTATGCACAGGTGTGTCTATGCCACCATTATTGCAGTAGTACATGCCACTACCATACTTATACTAACATACTACAATGCCAGCAGAATAGGCCTAAAGGTCTATCGAGTCTGCTCAAAAATCAGCACCTCATCAGGACACTGTTGCTGCCCTTCCCTCTTCCTCCGTAACTCACCCCAACCCCATCACCTAACAGAGTTTCACCTCCTGATCCAACAATCCACAGTTTTATCCTCTCCTTGTATCTGTCTCAGGTCATCTTGAATCCCTCCACTGACCTAGTCAACAGCCACCAGCTCTGCAGGCAGTGTGGTCCATGGGTCCACCACCCTCTCAGTAAAGTAATGTTTCCTAGTTCCCCCCCCCCGAGCCTCCTTCCAACCTGTCTCATGAAATGCCCCCTGGTGGCCCCCTCCTCTCTCAGCTGGAAGACCCTGTTTGGGCTGACCCTGTTTAACTGCTGCATATATTTAAAGACCTCGATCATATACCCTCCTCCAGGGAGTACAAGTTCAGCTCCTCAAGCCTCTCCTCATAGGATCTCTCCCCTAGGCCCTACATCATCCTGGACGCTCTCCTCTGGACCTTCTCGAGAAGTGCAATGTCCTTTTTTAAGTACAGGCGCCAAAACTACACACAGTACTCCAGATGCTGTCTAACCAGTCAGTTATACAAAGAGAGAAGCACCTCCCATCTCCTCGAGGTTATCCCCCTGGCTATGCACCCAAGCATTTTGTTTGCTTTAGCCATGGCCCTTACTCCTCGTCATCTTTCCTGTACACTCCCCTGCACTATGTGAAGTAGTTCTGCACCACCCTTACCATGCATTCCTGCCCGACATGGTATCAGGGATGCTGTCTGCTACACTTTCCACAGTTTCCAGGCATATTAGCAGCATCTGCCTCATCCATTTCACAGGGACATGGAGCAACACCCTCAGGTAAAGGGAAGAGTTTACTTATGGCTATGTTGTGTAACATGCAGCATGCAACAAACAGCATCCACACCTTGCCAGGTGTGAGCTGCAATATCCTACCTATCTTGTTGAGGCACTTGACCAAACACCCTCTCTATGATGCCCCTTGTCTGAGAATCAGCCTCATTGTACATCTGTTCTGTCTTGGTCTGTGGCTACAGAAATATGATCATCAGGGGAAAAAAGGTATATCATTGGTATCTGCTGTCACCTGCGTGGGAGAAGGATATCATTACTGTGGTGTACACGTTTGTCCTTTCAGTATGCACCTCCCCTACCCGCGTGAACATACCAATGAGCCAGCCCCTTCTGGCAGGCCAAGGTACAAAAATGGCCACAGTCCAGAGTTCTCCAGTATATAAAAGTCATGTGTTTAGCAGCAGCCTGCGTAGTTAGTACAGACATGCCTAATTACACTTACAGCATCACATATGACCTGGAAGTTCATGCAGTGGTATGCCTTACGGTTCCTGCATGCCTCCTCCACCTGTGTTGGGGCCATTATTGACATGTGTGTACAGTTAATGGCACCTATGGCATTGGGCATGCCTGGCACAGCACAGAATGTGGCCTTGGTATCCCCCATATCTGCCTCTGTCCATGGAAATGATATGCAGTTGCTGCAGTGTGCCAGCAGCATATCTATCTCTTGTCAGGGGCACTTGCTGATGTAGGACTAGCTCGTACTAGTCATGGCTCCATCATGTGCTGGAGACAACCTACCCCATGGTAGGCCAAGGCCATTAACAAAGGTGTATGTATGCTAAGTTCATGGCTCTGTTGTGACCTGGACTGCAGTTGTGGTCCCAGCAGCTGGCATAGTTCTTTTACGGTACCCCTAGTAAAGTAGTAACTCTATGCACTGCTGTTCCTTTTGTATGGCTGTGTCCACCTTTAGCAGGTACATACAGGGTCATCTGGCATGCCATTCCCATCCCTCCAACACCTCATTGTGCAGGTACAGTAGGACCATGTCAATGAGGGTGTTTGGGCACATTGTCACATGGTGCATTCCTGCACATACTTGCACTCCCTGGCGTACCTGATGTTGATCATGGCAACAGATATATGCCCACTTTAAATATCTGTCCTGTGCTGCATATGATCAATTACCGGCAGCCAGGTCTGATCGGAGTGTATGGGCGTGGAGTCATTCCACCATGACTGACTGCGCTTAGTCACATCAGAATGGTAGAGCATTGCCTGAAAGTAAAGTGCACGGGAAGAAGATGCCCAAGACCAAGTTCACACATCCCATGGGAAGCCTATGCCTATGGAGGTGTGCCTTACTAGGACCCTGACCCTCGAGGGTAATAAATACTAGGATGTGGAGGGACATTACTGGCACCTGGTTGAGCCATCATGGGTAGGTTTTCCACTCTGTACATGTCACCAAACACTTCTGCCTGTCATAGGTAAAATTCTCATGTCTTATGCTGTGTACTGCATGCATCATTGCAGGTGTACAGCTGTCTGATCAGGACAATAATGCTGTGGAGGGGGATGCTGCAGAGGCCATGGCATGAGCCAGTATTCTCTGACCTGGTGCAAGACTGTGACACCAGTGACTGGTCTCTGATGGAGGATGGAGAGGATGATGCCAGGGCTGAATCTGGTGCAGAGACTGCTGGTTAAGGACTAGAATTAAAGAACAGAGGCAGGGACCCCCACGAGTGAGTGCTGCAGCTGCCAACAAGGTGGTCATAGGTGGCAGGTGACCACCTACAATCAGGCGGAGTGCCATGTGCTGAACAATGATAAGACATATCCATGGTGCTGTGGCAGGGGCTGGCTAACACATGGGCAGTATGGACATTACTGGGATGTGATAAGGCACCCTTTCCAGGTGTGATGGATAGTCATTTTGTACTGTACTATTGTGTATGACTTGTAATGAATATTTACACTGTTTGGGGAACATCATTTCACTGTATTTTGTTTTGGGGGGGGTTGGGGCAGCCAGCTCTGTTCTCTGTCAGCATGTCACTTTGCATGCCATATGAGCATCTGTCCACACCACCGGGGTCAATGAGGAGGATACTTCTACAGCAGCCCCCATGCACACACACAGGTAAAGTGTCTGCACTTCACCTTCAAGACCAGCTGTTCTAGGCTGTAGATCGGTGTACACACCTGGCACACATGTGTACTGTGGACGAAACTCAGAACCTGTGCTGTGTGTACCTGCTGTGTAGGGGGCTCTGTGGTCCCTCTGTACACACTGCGTGCAGTTCACGGTGGATACACATATGCTGCTAGTACGCACTTTTGGGGTTGTCTACCCTATGCACCTGAACTACACGGTCACGTAAGATGTTCAGCTGTGTTTTGGATCAAGCCTTTTTCAGTGGTAATACCTCTTTAAGTCTGCCTCCCTCAGTTCAATTCAGTTCTTCATTTATGATCAGCAAAATTAGACACAGAATAAAAATGATATGAAACCACATAAATATATAAATATGCCAACATCCTCAAATTACAAATGTCAGCTGGCTAATGTAAGCCCCACTTCATCAGGCAGGTTTACTTGCTGTGTTTGCATCCCCCTCTTTGTGGTGCCATTTAGTCTGATAAGTGCTCTCTGGCCTTGTTTCCATGCTGCCACCAGGGGGCAGCAGCAAGGAAGGTATTTAAAGGAAAACTACACCCTCACATCATTTAAATTTTCTTTTTTTCCATGTCAACAGATAGCTCCTTTCCTGTAGCTGTTAGGGCTATTTGTGTGTAACCCCTAGGTGGCGCTATCCCAAGGGCTACTACCCCTGCCTGCTTGGCTAGAAGCAGGTTAAGGGGCCTGGGTAATGAAACGGGTGCCTCCACCTGGAGGTCAGGGTTGTTAGTGGTCAAGCTAACCTAGGCACAGCCCTCCGGGACACTGTAACCCCCCTTGTTCCCTTCTAGTGGCCTGAACAATATAAAATAATTACTTTCACAATGACCCTTATTCACCTGCAATTACCCACACTGTTTGCACTTTCCATCAGGGCTGGATCCTCTAGTTTGACCCTGGGGACCCCCTGTGAAACAAGGTTAAGCACAGCAAATAGCAACAGCACAATACTTTTGGCACAAACTGGAACCACAGTCAGGTTAAATGCAAACAAAATTAAATCTGATTTATTCAGGGGACTTGAACAAGGGAGGGGCGTAATCAGGTTGATTTACTTAAAAGTTATATTAATCAGACAGTTATTCATGCAGTTCAAAGTCCCTACACAGTCACACACTTTGGGTACCCAGGTAGGAAAACGGTGGGCTAGCCAGGAACTTTGGAGCTGGTTGGGGCCCTGTGATGGAAGAAAGCAACATGCACAACACACACTATTTGAAATTTGGAGCTGGAGGGCTCTGTTCGTGAAAGAAAAGGCAACAAGACAATCAGATGACAACACTTTTAGATTTAGCTGTTGTTGCAGGGAGCTACCCTGATGTTTACTCATGATACCAATACTGGACACAGGCAGGATGAAATCAAGACTGCAGGCTGTTGAGCTGGAGTGCCGGAGAAGCAGGGCCCACATGAATCACTGAGGCATCATTCCTGTTCAAGGCGTTGAGCAGGGGGCTGATCCCCAGGCCGGTCTCGCGTCGATGATTTTCTCTGCGTAGCAGGTATTCTGGCTGGGCCAGTGTAGCAGGGGCCCAGGCAAATGGAAATGAATACGGATTCAGTCCGTGGAGCTGGATTCAGCCTCCAGCAAGCAGAACACAGTTCAGACTGACAGTAGGGAACCAAATCATGACCCACTATAAGCACACAGCACATTCACATGTAAGGAAATTCTACTGTACCAGGCAAATGGTTCTCCGGTCGCAATTACAGAGTCTCTGTACAATCCGGGAGTTCAGAGGTAGCTGGAAGTCCTGACAGGCTGATCGCAGTGAGCAAATCTTCGGTCTTCTTCAGGTTAAAACCTGGTCACAATTCAGTGGCTTAATTCGCTCTCCAAATTTGGATTCAGTTCGAAAAAAAGCACAAGTTTACTTTCAGGAACAGCAGGCAAACATGCAGGCCAAACTCAGGCCTTTCCACAGTTCTCCAGTGCGAATCCACTATGGATTGCTGCTCGAATTATCTCGAGCTGTTACTTCTTTACTTCCCATCTCAGATCTAACTGAAACTGCAAGCAGTGTGGGACTTTCACCAAGATTCAAAAGGTTCGGTTGGCTGATCTGTCTGTCAGCCACAACAAGGGCTCCCCTCCAGGTTATTTTAGGCGCCAAAAGCCCAAAACTACAATTCCTACAAGTTTTTGGCCCCACCGAGCCCCTGTAGGCAGGCTTCATTTTAGAGTCCCAAATGTACTGACTGACCCATTTCAGCAGTCCAGGACCAAGATGATGGAAACAAACAGAACTGTCCATGCTGCAAAGAAGGCAGGTTAGAACAAACTGCAGTATATTATTACTACTCTAACAAATGATCAGCAAACAAGTACATCTTCTAACAGAGCTCCTTCTCAGATTAATTATGACTGCAATCCAGGCAGCACTTATAGAGACAGTACACAGAGGCTATACAGGCACTCTCTGGCAATACATTTAAACTGCTAAAATGCAGGACACCAGCCTGGTAGTGAGCATTTAAGCAAGCTCAAGGAAGACTTTTCGGGAACTCCCATTTGTAGGGGGGTTACACCCTTCCCTGCCTGGAGAAAATTTGGCGTCCATGTCAAGTCTGTACCATCATGCATCAGTTAACATAAACTTATTACTTTACTATACATATTCTCTACACTTCACAATATTATATCCATAATGACAATGCTTATGCACGTTTCATGCATGTGATACTGAGTCCACTATGATTAACATACTTTTAACATCACAATACTGATTCATGTTATGACTTCCTGTACATTAAACAATGTAGGAGGGGGCCCTTCCCTATCAGCTAACTTGGGGCTCAATGGGGCAGGGGCACTATACTGAGAAGGAAGAACAATCAACCTGGAATTGGCCATTAAGCTCAGTTTGGGTAGTGAGCTCTGAGAAATATAAAACACCTTTGTAAACCACATTGAGAGGCAAATCCACTGGTCTCCCAGGAGAATCATAACCGGAGCGCACTACTGGCTTGACAGCTCGGCCAGTCTTTCTGGGGGAACAGCCACAGTCTCTGTACTGTCAGCACTAACTTTGGAGCTTTTGTCAGTTGTGAGGGGTGCTTCTGCATGGATGGGAATGTCCAAACTTGGAGCACTGTCAGTTCCTTGCTCTGTAGGCTCTGTTTCCACAACACTTTGCTCATTATCTTCTGATGGAGGCCCATGTTGCTCATTTTGAGGAGGCTCTGGCACAGTTAGGCTTTGCGACACTGGGGGGGGGGGGCTGTCAACACTCTCACATTGTTCTTCAAGTTCTGGTGTGTCGCCAGAGAGACTCAGATCATCAGCCCCTTCTTCGGGCAATTCACACAGTTCCACAAAACACAAAGAGTCCGCAACCTCAGATGTAATACTTTGCACTTCACTTCCAGGGAGCATTGGCTCCAAGGATGAAACTGGGTGGGTTAGGCAGTCCAGAATGCCCAGCTTCATCCCCACAATTAGTCATAGGGTTACCTCGAAACAGCTGACTCAATTCATAGGAGGAGTAATAGGCATTGTCACACTCACTTTTGTCAGAGGTGGACTGACAGTCACTATCATTCTGGGCCTGCTGCAGGGGAAACCTTAAATCTGTAACTACTGGGGCAGGTTGACTCTGTCTCTTTTTTGCAACAGCATGAGTCACCAGCCCAAGGGAGGCCATGTCTGCTGGCTCAGCTTCAATAATAACTTGGCCGATAAGCAGCAAGTGGTTATGGTACATGGTCTTGACAGCTTTGGAGTTATTCTCTGGGCGTACCTTGTACACTGGTAGATCATCCAACTTTCCAACTACTACATGAGGAAGATGGTGCCACCTATCAGCAATTTTGTGCTTGCCATGTAGTCCCAAATTTCATAACAGCACACGGTCTCCAAGCCGTAGCTCTTGATCCTTTACTTTCTTATTGTGCCTCTCTTTGTTGGCGAGATTTCTCTTGGCGGCCATTGTCTGGGCCAGTTGATATGCATGGTTCAATTGAGCTTTCAGTTACTGTACATACTGCAGATACTGTAGTTTTAGGCTTGGACCCCATCTGGAGAGACCCCCAAGCAGATATCAACTGGCAGTCAGGCCTCCCTCCAGAACATAAGGAGGTAGGGGGAGAACCCAGTAGCATAATTTTTGGTGCAATTGTATGCGTGTGCCAAGGTGCTAATCTGCTTGCTCCACTTATGCTTGTCTTTTGGATGGAGGGTGCCCAGCATGTCTAGAAGGGTGCGATTAAAACATTCTGGTTGAGGGTCCCCCTGCGGGGTGATAAGGAGGTGGTTCTTGACTTCCGCACCCCCCACAGAGAGAGCATTTCTCTGATTAGCCTATTTTCAAAGTCTCTGCCTTGGTCAGAGTGGATCCACTGGGGGGCAACATAGTGGACGAAGAATTTTTCCACTAGCATCTTGGCCACGGTAGAGGTTTTTTGATCTTTAGTTGGAAAAGCTTGTGCATACCGTGTGAAATAATCCATAACCACTAACACATTGCCAATATTCCATTGATCGGGTTCTAAACACAAAAAATCTATGCAGACCAGTTCCACAGGGACACTGGTAGTGATATTGACAAGGGGAGCAGCCCTCTGAGGCAGGACTTACCTTTGGAAGCAACGACTACAGGTCTTTACATGGTACTCAACATCAGCCCCCATCTTGGGTTAGTAGAATCGAGATCATACCAGGTCAAGAGTCCTGTCAGTACCGAGGTGCCACATGTGATTGTGGAGGGACCTCAGTACCAAGTGTTTAAAGGCCGTGAGCAGGATCAATTGTTGCTTGTCTACTTGACCACTACGATCCACTGTCTCTCTGTATAACAACTGATTGAGTAACTTCAACGTGGGGCCTTCTTTAAACAATAGGGCAGTTCGCAAGTTAGGGGAACGCAACTTAGACACATCTTTCCCCACATGCAGGGCATCAAGTGCGGGTTGAATCATAGGATCTTGGGATTGAGCCTACTGAATACTGTCATTGTCAATTTGAGGTAGTGCACTAATATCTAGAGCAGCAAAATGGCAATAGGCAGCTGGTATGCAGGTATCAGGAGGGCCCAAGCAATCTACTAGACAGTCCACTGTGTCCGCAGACATCTGTTCATCTCTGTCAAACTTTTGGCACAATGCTCAGATGTCAGGTTCAGACAGTCTGACCCAATCACTCTTGGAAGCAGGCCTTCGTGACAGGGCATCAGCATCAATATGGTTCAGTCCCGGTCTGTATTCGACAGCATAATCATAGGTTGATAAGGCAGAGAGTCACTGGTGCCCAGTGGCGTCTAACTTAGCTGAAGTCTGTACATAGGTCAACAGGTTATTGTCGGTCTTCAACAATACCTTTGCCTGATAGAGGTACTCGTGAAACTGATCAACGATGGCCTATTTTAGGGCAAGGAACCCCAGCTTGTGCACAGTATGGTTTCGCTCCGACGGGGTCAAACTCCTGCTGGCGAAAGTGACCTGTCTCAAACCATCCTCATGGTCTTGATACAGTACAGCTGCTAGGCCCTGCAGACTAGCATCTGTATGCCGCACATAGGGCTTGGTAGGGTCAGCATAGGCAAGGATGGAGGCATGGGTGAGCTGGTATATGACTTTGTGGAAGGCTGCTTCACATTCGGGTGTCCAGCAGGGCCAAAAAGGTTCACCTGTGCAGAAGTACTCTTTCTCTGTTTCTTTGACATCCCCTTTCTTGTATTTATAGTTGGTAGGGGGGGTAACCCTGGGTAAGATTCAGAAGCGGGCGAATCACCTTTGAATAGTCTTTCATGAACCTGCGGTAGTGGCCACAGAACCCCAGAAAACGTTGTAGTTGTGTCAGCATGGCTCAGTTGGTAGCACATCCGCCTCTGGACCAAAAGGTCGTGGGTTCTTGTCCCACACCAGGATTGGACTTGCACCTAAAAATTGCTGGCATCCAAGTGCAGTATTGAGTGGGTGCTGTACTGCTGGGGTGTGCTGTCCTTCAGATGAGACATTGAACCGAGGTCCCTTCTGCTCATCCTGGTGTTGTCCTGGTGGGTGTCCAGGTCGAAGTAAAAGAACCCAGGGCACTCTTCGCAATGAGCAGGGAACATTCCCGGTGCCCTGGCCAACATTCCCCTTCCCATAAACCGGTTCATGCAATTATCCAGGCTGTGTGTGGGTGATGATGTGCGATATGGCTGCCACTACACATTCAGTCACTTCACTACCATTGCTTGTAAAGTGCTTTGGGATACTGTGTATGAAAAGCGCTATATAAATGCTGATTCTTCTTCTTCTTCTTTCAAGTTATGGGGCTGGGGCCAAGTAGTCAGTGATTCAGCCTTACTGGGATTGGTCTCTATTCCTTCTGCAGATAATATGTGCCCCACATACTTCATGGAGTTTTGAAAAAACTGGCACTTGTCAATGGACAGCTTGAGGCCGAAGTCTTCCAATCGGTCCAGCACTTTAAACAGTCGGGTCTCATGCTCCTCTAATGTGCGTCCGAACACAATGACATCATCTAGGTACACTAGGCATTCCAGCAAGTTCATATCTCCCACCGCACATTCCATCAGTCTCTGAAAGGTGGCCGGGGCACCTGAAATCCCCTGTGGCATTCTCAGGAATTCGTAGAACCCCAAAGGACAGATGAAGATGGTTTTCTCACTGTCCTCCGTGGCCATCGGAATCTGGTAATATCCACTGCGAAGATCCAATACTGAGAAGCATTTGCTCCCATTCAAGCAATCCAGGGCATCTTGCATACAGGGCATGGTGTATTGATCTGGGACGGTCCGACGGTTCAGGGTTCAATAATCAACACACATCCTCACCGACCCATTCTTCTTACACACAACCACAATGGGAGAGGCATATGGGCTCCTTGATTCCTGTATTGTGCCAGCAGCGAGCATTTCCTGCAGGTGTCTCCTCACATCATCTGTGTCTGCTGGGGCGAGGCATTGGGATCTCTCTCGAAATGGCCGATCATCATGCAGGCGTATATGATGCGCACCTTGGATACACTCTGCATCCCATTCTTTTAATGAAAACACTTGGTCTCTCTGGGTGAGTTTCTTGCTAATCCTAGCCTTCCATTCAGCTGGCAGTGGGGAATCACCAAAATCAAATAAGTCGGGGGTCGCTCTCTTCTTTTGGCCAGAGTACTTGTTATTGGGTAATACTGCAGTGTCTACACAGTGTACTGTAGCTAGAGTGCACCCTCTGTTCACCTGGACCTCCCGATCTGACACATTTTGAATCTGGATCATCACTCGTCATGCATAGGCATGAGCATGGGCAGGCAAGATGCTGGGTTTAACCAATAATCCTTCTGGCAACTTTCCATCACCTGGTGCATCCAACATTAATATTTTGTTCTTTACGTTTCTCTTTAGGTGGACTTCTCCATAGAATGTGCACTGGGCGTTAGGGGCCAATACTAAGGAGTCAGGTTCCTTTTTTCCACACTATCCCCACTGGCTCATCTGGGTCCTCTTCATTGGGTTTCTATTGTAAGTCATATGCCCTTTTTACTAAGGCTGGAATTCTTAGGGCCCGTCCAGTCAGTTGCCCTTGTTTTTCAAGGCAGAGTTGTGCTAGTCTCCCAAACATGTGGGCGTTTGTTCCAATTAACAGGGGAACCTCATCATACAATCCGGTGGGGGGACACACTAGGGCCAGTGTCTCTACTTGCTCTTCTACACCAGTTACAGTTGCAGGAAAAGACAACCAGAGGCAGACATATCCTAAGTAGGGATAAGACTTGTTGCTCAGGCCCCACACATGCAAACCTTCCAAAGATTGTAATAGCACATCAAATAAGCGTTTATCATACCATTCCTGGAATACAATGGTCACTTGCGACCCGTTATCGAGCATAGCCTGAGCATGGATACCATTTACTGTCACAGGAGTCTCCATCGAAGGGCCTACTATTCTGGACCAGTCTGGGGAGGCAGTAGCAGAGGCCTGGACACATGATTTAGCTACAAAGAGATTTGAGTTACGATTTCTCAATCCTATATGGTAGTCTTTTCCGGCACTCCTCGGCCATGGTCTCACTTTCCGAAGCTCCCCTTGAAGTCTGTATACAACTTTATCTAGGTCTTTTGGGGACTGGCATTCTCTCTTCATGTGCCCATCCTTCCCACAATTATGGCAAAATATGCTTTCTGGGGTCTGGTGTGCCAAGACATCACATTGGGAGCTGAGGTGGGGGTACTACCAACAGAAAACCTTGGTTCCAACTCTGTCTGCAGTGTGGCGATCATTTGGCAACATCTCGTCAATTTTCTCACTTCCATAGTCAAGACATCAATTTTTGAGCTGCTGTCAGCAGGAGATGCCTGGGTGTCCACCCCTACCGCCATAGCAGATGCAGTTGGATAAGGATCAGGGCCTGTACTTGCAGGAGTGGCCTTCATAAAGAGACTGTTTTTGTTTCTCTGAACTCCCTCAGCAGTTCATCCTATGGCGGAACATCTATAGCAGTCCCTCTCTGGCTAGGCCCCCCCTGGGCTGATATTTAGTTCTCGGATTCCGTCACATGATTGTGGTGATTCCAGGCCATCAGCGACCGACCCCGTGCCTGGAGCAGGGGTTGTAGCAGCTATGACTGTGCAGGGCTCTGAAAGGCCTTCCTCCTCCTCAACTTCCTGTATGTCCTTCATCAACACATGGTAGGGCAAGGGATCATATTTCCTTTGATGCAGTTGCAATTTGAGCAACACCCAGCTGGAGTGCCGGGCAGAGCAGAGTATACGATCCATTCTTACCCAATCCACTTCACTAGAGGCCCAGCCTCCTTTCCGAAAAATGGTTTATAGGATTCCCTCTAATCGATCCATGTAGGCAGATAACAATTCCCCTGGCTGTTGTCTAACATCTTTAAGTTTCCATAACAAGGCCTTAACACTAGTGGTGCCCCCAAACACATTTTCAAGGGCAACTATGTACTCTCGGGCTTAGGTGCCAGGGTCATAGGACCTCAGGGAGCGAAAAGTATGTAGAGCGGGTCCATGGAGGCTTTCCCCCAGATGGGCACTTTTTTCAGCCTCTGAGCATTGCCAGTCTTGTACCGCAAGAGTAGCAGAGTCTATCCAGGTCTCCAGGTCGACTTCTCCATTCGCGGTCTCCAGGTCGACTTCCTCATTAGGAGTAGGGTGGATGCCAGAGAATACCATGAGCTTGCGGTAAGGGCCATGACTACTTGCTGATTCAGAGGCAGGTACAGAAGTTGGTGAAAGAACAGGTGCTGGGGTGGGTGTGGACAGTGGGGAAGTGACACTCCCAGGTGGCAGGAATAATTTTTTTAAGTCCTCCACAGTTTTGTCCTCCTCCAGTAACAACTTGGCAAACTTCTCCTCAAAAGACTCAGATAACGGTGGGGGCTTATCCTCTAAGGGATCCTTGCTATCTTTGGTTATCACCCTCCAGGCAGCTGGGAACTCTTCTGGAGTGATAGTCGGGGGCACCTTTGAACTGTCCAGGGGGTAGCTACACTCCACCAAGGCCATGAGAGTTTGGGCAGTTAAATCAGCCTGTCAACCCACCACTACAGCTTTTTTCAAACATTCAACTTTAGAAAGTGCCCCTTCAACAGTGTCCTTACTCCTGCCCAAAGGTATATCCAGTATTAGCAAAGCATTATGGGGGTCAATCTCTTGCACTGTACACCACCCCACTTACTGGAGCACAGCCACTTCTGTTGGGGTAGCCATTTATGTTTGATAATAATTTGTCATTTCGGCCACTAGAAGACACAAAATCCCAGTGGTGAGCCTCCAAGATGTAACCCCTAAGTGGCGCTATCCCAAGGGCAACTACCCCGGCCTGCTTGGCTAGTAGCAGGTTAAGGGGCCTGGGTAATGAAATGGGTATTTAAAGGAAAACTACACCCTCACATCATTTAAATTTTCTTTTTTTCCATGTCAACAGACAACTCCTTTCCTGTAGCTGTTAGGGCTATTTGTGTGTAACTCCTAGGTGGCGCTATCCCAAGGGCTACTACCCCTGCTTGCTTGGCTAGTAGCAGGTTAAGGGGCCTGGGTAATGAAACGGGTGCCTCCACCTGGAGGTCAGGGTTGTTAGTGGTCAAGCTAACCTAGGCACAGCCGCCCGGGACACTGTAACCCCCCTCGTTCCCTTCTAGTGGCCTGAATAATATACAATAATTACTTTCACAATGACCCTTATTCACCACGCAATTACCCACACTCTTTGCACTTACCACCAGGGCTGGATCCTGTAGTTTGACCCTGGGGACCCCCTGTAAAACAAGGTTAAGCACAGCAAATAGCAACAGCACAATACTTTTGGCACAAACTGGAACCACAGTCAGGTTAAATGCAAACAAAATTAAATCTGATTTATTCAGGGGACTTGAACAAGGGAAGGGTGTAATCAGGTTGATTTGCTTAAAAGTTATATTAATCAGACAGTTATGCATGCAGTTCAAAGTCCCTACACAGTCACACACTCTGGGTACCCAGGTAGGAAAATGGTGGGCTAGCCAGGAACGTTGCAGCTGGTTGGGGCCCTGTGATGGAAGAAAGCAACATGCACAACACACACTATTTGAAATGTGGAGCTGGAGGGCTCAGTTCGTGAAAGAAAAGGCAACAAGACAATCAGATGACAACACTTTTAAATTTAGCTGTTGTTGCAGGGAGCTACCCTGATGTTTACTCATGATACCCAATACTGGACACAGGCAGGACGAAATCAAGACTGCAGGCTGTTGAGCTGGAGTGTCTGGAGAAGCAGGGCCCACACGAATCACCGAGGCATCATTCCTGTTCAAGGCGTTGAGCAGGGGGCTGATTCCCAGGCCGGTCCCTCGTCGATGACTTTCTCTGCATAGCAGGTATTCTGGCTGGGCCAGTGTAGCAGGGCCAAGGCAAATGGAAATGGATACGGATTCAGTCCGTGGAGCTGGATGCAGTCTCCAGCAGGCAGAACACAGTTCAGACACACAGTGGGGAACCAAATCATATATAAATACATAGATACATAGACAGCGATGGCAGATAAGGGCCTATGGCCCGCCCAGTCTGCCCATTTGAGCTTGTAAGTTCAGTTTATGTTTTCCTAGAAGTCTGTTGCCCCTTACCCCTGACCTCCAGAATTCCTTCATGTCTATCCCATGCATTCTTAAATCCCGTGATTATTTCAGCCCCCACCACTTCCTCTGGCAGGGTGTTCCACTTGTCCACCACCCGTTCTGTGAAGAAATTCTTCCTCACATTTCCTCTGAACCGTCCTCCCTCCAACTTCATCCCATGCCCTCTAGTCCTGGAACATCTTTTTCGCTTAAAAATAGTGTATTTCTGCACCCTGTTCTTCCCTGTAAGATACTTGTATGTCTCTATCATATCCCCTCTCTCCCTCCTTTCCTCCAGGGAGTACACGTTCAGTTCCTTCAACCTGTCCTCATAGGACTTGTGATGCAATCCATGTACCATCTTTGTTGCCCTACTCTGAACCTTCTCTACCCTGTCTGTGTCCTACGTAGGTATGGTCTCCAGAACTGTACACTGTACTCCAGGTGGGGCCTCACTAGTGTCTTGATATCGTGGAATTATGACCTCCCTTTTCCTGCTGGTGATGCCCTGCCTATGCATCCCAGCATCCTATTTGCTTTACCTGCTGCCTTGTCACACTGTTTCTCTACCTTGAGGTCATCAGAGATAGATAACCCCAAGATCCCTTTCCTGCTTGGTGCATGTTATATCCTCACTCCCCAACTGATATATTGTGCCAGGGTTTTTGTGACCCATATGCATTATCTTGCACTTCTTTGCATTGAATTTCAACTGCCAACCCCCGACCATTCTTCAAGTTTCTGCAGGTCCCTTCTCATTCTGCCTACACCCTCTGGTGTGTCTACTCTGTTACAGAGCTTTGTGTCATCAGCAAACAGTGAAATTCTGCCTTCTAGGTCCTGCGCAATGTCACTGATGAAGATGTTGAAAAGGACCGGTTCCAGCACTGATCCCTGTGGTACCCCACTGGTCACTCTTCCCTCTGTGGAGTGACAGCCATTTACCACCACCGTCTGTGTCCTGCCACCCAGCCAGTTACCACCCACCACATTACTGTCCTGCCCACACCCATATTCCCCAGTTTGTGTAATAGTCTTCTATGTGGCACAGTGTCAAAGGCCTTGCTGAAGTCCAGATAGGCCATGTCCACTGCCCTCCCCTGATCCATCTCCCTAGTCACCCAGTCAAAAAATTCAACGAGGTTGGTCTGACATGACCTCCCCCTGGTGAAACCATGCTGCCTTCGGTCCTGTAGTCCATTGATAACCAGATTTTCCAACAATCTCTCCTTCAGTAGTGCTGCCATGATCTTTCCCACTACCGAGGTGAGGCTGACTGGTCTGTAATTCCCTGCTTCCTCTTTGTTCCCACTTTTGTATAAGGGGACTACATTTGCTGTCCTCCAGTCTTTGGGTACCTCCCCTGTTTCCAGTGATCGGCTAAACAGGATAGCCAGAGGTTCAGCCACCACCTCTCTTAGTTCTTTAAGGACCCTGGGGTGCACCCCATCTGGCTCCATTGCTTTATCAACTCTTATTACTTCCAGTTCCTTCAGGACCCTTTCTCGTGTAAAGGGACTTGCGTCCATTTCTGCACCATTCTCATCCCTTGTACTCCCTTCAGACCCATTACCCTCATCTTCCTCAGTAAAGACTGAGCAGAAATACCTGTTCAATATGTCAGCCTTACTGTTGTCATCCTCCATGTGGCTTCCATCCTCCCCTTTCAGTCTCACTATACCTTCCTTTGCCTTTCTTTTTTCACTTATGTACCTGTAAAAGGTTTTGTCCCCTCTACCCACTGATTTTGCAATGTGTTCTTCTGTCTGAGCTTTGGCTTCCCTTACTGACCTCCCTGCCTCCCTTTGCTTCTCCTGGTATTTCTTCCTATCCCCTTCTGCCTGTGTCTTTTTGTATTGCCTGAATGCAATCTTTTTGGCTTTCACTTTCTTTGCTACCTCTTTGGAAAACCATAATGGTCTCCTCTTCCTTTTCCTCTTGCTAACCTGCTTAATGCATAATTCTGTTGCTCTTGTAATCCCCATTTTTAAATACTGCCCACTGTTTCTCAACCGCTGATTCCTGCCCCATTCCTCTTAATGCCTCTTTCAAGTATCTCCCCATTTTCCCAAAGTCTGCCCTCCTAAAATCCAGGATACCCACTATAAGCACACAGCACATTCACATGCAAGGAAATTCCACTGTACCAGGCAAATGGCTCTCTGGTCGCAAATTACAGAGTCTCTGCACAATCCAGGAGTTCAGAGATAGCTGGAAGTCCTGACAGGCCAATCACATTCAGCAAATCTACGGTCTTCTTCAGGTTAAAGCCTCGTCACAATTCGTGGTTTAATTCTCTCTCCAAATTTGGATTCAGTCTGAAAAAAAGCACAAATTCCCTCTCAGGAACAGCAGGGATATTGGACATGATTTATATATTACTTTTGTCCGTGATTGGGCATTGGGGCACTTTGCTTCACTGTGCAGGGTGCGTCGGTCCCCGACAGCTGCAGCCTGGCAGGGCGCCAGGCGCAAGTCGACAGGGATCGGTGCACCTACATGCAAATGGGGCCATAATGACATGCTAATAGCCCCAGTTGTGTCTTGCATGCATTATGGCCCCATTTGCATATCCACCACTGAATATCGCGGTTTCTGTGCCTAGCGCAACCTCACTTGCGCTGGTGCATCCTCCTGCTCCCTTCTTGCCACTTGCGCTGGTGCAGTGCCACTGCACCATGGGCAATGCGGGAGGCCACATTGCCATATTCAACAGTGCTGAGCCATGGTGCAGCACCATTGAATATCGCCCAGCACACTCCCTGGCGCATCCCAGTTGCACTGCGCCTGGCTTGCGCCCCTGCCTAGTGCATTTCTGACTATCCCACCCTTGGTGTAAAAAAAATTCTTCTGTATTCTGAGCTACCAAAACTCTTTTCTTTGCAATTGATTGTATCCAGAAACTGGTATGCTCCACCAATTACCACAAAAGACATTGTGCATGAGCGAGTTCTCTTGAGAAGCACCCACAGACTTTCACATTCAGTATACATGAACTGCTCATTTTGGTTCCAGAAACATGATTGAATTAACATGTATGTCTCTGGAATATTAGCAATGGATGCAAAATTAAGGTGAGCATACTCAGTACTTGCAGTTTTGAGTTGGCAAGAGAGGGCCCATTAAAAGTGCATGCCTCTGGGAGCGATCTGGCAACTGATGTCGTTTACATGTGGAGCACATTCGGGTTCTACAGGCATAGATTCCTGTGGACCGCATTGGTTAGAGCACCAATCGGGTTTACACGTATCTGTAAACCGTGATTTTTGCTTCTATCCCTGGTTTTTCAGTGCTCCAACTAGGTTACAGCACACATGTAAACATAACAATGTGCACTGCAGCTATGGTCCTGATGGTTTATCTCCTAAATGCCTTGCATTAGATGCCCCCTGCAACCAAATTAATTGCCCATATTTTCAAATGGTTCCCTGGCCTTGGGACACTTCCTTTCCCTGTGGAAACATGTTACAGTCCTACCTCTTCACAAAGTTGGAGGGGAGGGCAGCTGATGTCCCTGGCAACTACCGCCCTATCTCTCTACTGCCTGTTCTGTCCAAAGCTCTGGAGAGGTTAGTCATTAGCAGTTGTCCATCTTATGTATGAGTACAGGCTTTCTGATCCCAGTCCATTTTCTGCCCAAACCATTCCATTATCAGCTCCCTTCTATGGAATACTGATCACGTACACCTCCAAATGGACTACAGCCTTGGCAATTGAGTAATTCTCATTGACCTGTCAAAGGCCTTTGATAATTAAACTTTTCTGGAAGAACTCAGGCAGTCAAGCAGGATCCTTCCCTCTCCTCCACACTTCCAGTTGCCTAGGGGGTTCCCCAGGGTTCTTTGCTTGAGCTCCCAGTCGAAACTTGTACTGGTAAAATGAAGGGGGGGTCTCTTTCCAGTTTTTGTGGTCTCATCCCCTTTATAATTGTGGGCATGCGTTTCTTGTTTTAACTTTATATATTCTTGTGTTGAATAGATTTGCTTTAATAAACATGCTTTTTTTAAGTGCAGCATTTTTTCCATGCCTTGTGTGCTTTCCATTTACTTTTTGTTTCTGTAGTGGGACCCTGTTATTTATAGTATTCAGAAATGACATCCCCAGAGCCCTCGCCTCATGCAGTGTCCTTCCCTTGATTAAGAGGCTGGCTAAGCCTTGAAGCACTGGGGTCTTAGCTTCTGGTCTTCCATATCATGCCTCACCATGTATACTGAGCAAGATGCTTTATTAAAACAGAACTAACAACAGTATGGTTCATGAGTGCTTCTTAATCTGCCAGTTATTTGCTAGGTTGAACAATTCTTGAGAAAGCATCAGGATTTAATAAGTGTGCTGCAACCCACCCCCAGGCTACCACTGTCCACATGTACATGGATGATACCATATCTGCTCCTCAGGGTCATCCACCTAAATTATTGAACAGAACCTACAAGTGGATTACAACAGTGTCCAAAACTTGTTCCATACCAATATACTAGTCCCTAAACAAAATGAAAACTCTCAGTGCTATCTGGCACCAAACAATAGCTGGCGAAATCCCTCCTCTAAGCATTTACTCTTCATCAGGTGACAGACTAGATAATATAGCATACTACCCGTATCTTGGCTTACTACTCTACCATCATCTGGACTGCTTTGTTCAAACTAATGGTTTCCAGGTATTTTGCGAAACAAGATGCGTTGTACAGAGTAGCCTGTTGCCTCCGGCTAGCACCAGAAAGATTATTGTTGAATGTATGATTTTTTCTGCGTTGCATTATAGTTATTTTTATTTATTTATTTAGATCTTGGATTACAAGTACTTTTGAGCAGGGTGCTCTTTTACAAAGATTCCATGTCGTATAACAGACAAAAACATGCATATCATTAGGAGTCAAGGATAACATGGAGTATGAATAATTACAGGTACAATTGAGTAGTAGGTCTGGAGTGGGAGCATTGGTTACATATAGGATAGTGGATAGGCAACTATGCACAACCAGTGTGTTGTTCAACCGAGGGGTACTGATTCCCTGTGACCTCGATAGCGAAGCTTGACAGGTCCATGGGAATCATATCCCTGAGCTGGCACAACACACTGGTTGTGCACAGATTTGCCCCCCCCCCGCCATTGGTCTATATAGTGTATGGGCATCAATGCCTATTTCGGACACTGCACTCTGTTTCAGTGAACTGGTGGCTGGGAGGGGGCACTTGAGGGTTGGTGGTAGGCTGAAATTAGTGACACAGTGAGCTGCAGGTATTTCTGCAAGTTCAAGTTTAAAAAACAACTTCCAGCTTAATTGGATAGGGGAAATCAAGTATGTGACAGCATTCCAAGTTGTTCTGCTGCAGAAGTGACATCACTACTGCAGCAGAACAACATAATAATGTCGCTACTGCAGCAGAACAGACATATTGTAGGCATGGAATTCCATGCATAACAACATTCCACCATACACTATAAAGCATGCTAATACAATATTGAATAATAGGTGTGAGTGGGACATTGGTTATGTAAGCAATAAGGCATGATGGGGTGTGTGTGGAACACATTTTACCGTATGGCCAGGGGTGTAATAAGGCACGAGGCTTAAGGCCGAGTGACTTTAGCCACTGGCCATGCGGTAAAATGTGTTCCATGCACATCCCAGAGTGCCTTATTGTGCTTAT
Organism: Neoceratodus forsteri; assembly: GCA_016271365.2. Taxonomy (NCBI): domain Eukaryota; kingdom Metazoa; phylum Chordata; order Ceratodontiformes; family Ceratodontidae; genus Neoceratodus; species Neoceratodus forsteri. Next base: position 1,559,805,465 of record CM057455.1, read on the forward strand.
AAAATGGGCTCCCTTTTTTTTAAACATTTTATATTTGGGAAAAGCATGTTTATATGTAGAAACAGTGAATATACTTGGTCAATTTATGATCAAATAGTCCTTCCGCCTGTTTTATTTTTTTTGTGTTTTCCCCACATTCAAGTTATGGAATGTTTGTCATGGAATGTTTACCATGGAATACATGGATTCAAAATTCTGCTTAGTTCCACTGCTAGAATGTTACTTTCCTAACATACTGTACACACAGACACAAACAAAGACCTCTGTTACAGGCAGAGACTCAATTATCTCACTGTCAAGGCAAGGAGAAGATGTTTCACTGATGAGCAGGCAAAGACAGAAGGGGGATATTTTATTGTCAGCAAAGAAACAGTTGTAATGAAAACTATAAACAATACTTAATGTTTCTAATTTGTTTATGTGTGTAAGGAGAATGTGATGTTCAGAGAAACATTTGATTAACCTGTTTTATTTTTCATTTAGGGTAGTTTTATTTTTAGGGCCCAGTGCAAGTGAATATGATGCTTACAGTTACAGGGCAAAAAACAATGGCTGCCAGTTGAATTCGTAACGTTCTATTGGTGTAATGATTCCAGTGGTGATCAGTGCACATTTGGCAGCACTTTTTATTTTCCATGCATGGTCATAATTGCTTCACGAACAACAGACAATCAGATTTAGGGTTACCACCTTTTAAGAAGCCCAAAGTGGGACATTTCTTACTGAAACAAGATTTTTTGCAGGACAGTACGTAACCTCGACCAATACAACAGACGTGTTTTCTCTATATAATCAGAATTAAGGCTAAGTATTGTAGTTTCTTAGTTGCTTCTATTGTTTCTTATCATTTTAAGGTATTTAGTTAAGATATGATAGTTTTCTGCAACATTTAGTGGAAAATTAGAAAATATTTTTACTACTACAAAGTCAGGACATGTAGTATTTTTCATGTTTTTTTTGCAGGACACAGCTGCCCAAATCAGGACTGTCCTGCGAAAATAGGGACAGGTGGTAATCCTAATCAGATTTCAGGATTTTCTCTTGTCATTTTATAAAAAGCATTCTAATACAAGATAGGATGGCTAAACAGTACAATACGAGATGCAAAAAGAAGAATCACATGCTATCAGAGCATGGTACGCCTAACAGGTAATGAGGAAACAAAGGGAATCAGTCCAGAAGGCCTTGTCCAGGGGTAAGGCAGCAGAAAGGGGGGGGGGTTATGGATGAGAGGGGTGGGTGGGGTAGCAGTTGTCCGGTTTTCTGTGCTGCCTTTCAGTTTTGCATCTTCAACCTTACTATCTTATTCAGTGCACTTTGTAGGTTTGCTCAGGCTAGCCCCACCTTGTACCCATGTCTTTGCTATGTACAACAGGTTGGGGTGGGCTCCTCCATAGTCAAGGCAAGCTTTTCTACACAGTTTTTTAAAAAACAAATGTCCTTTAATTTAAAAAATAAAGACACCCCTGTGCAGCATAAAACCAACCCCTTCCACACTACCAGTTCAAAAATATGTGTTTTGCCCACACTCCTCGCTGTGGTAGCACCCACCCCTCTTCTCCCCCGCCAAGTTTACCAGTGAAGTTTCTATTCTACATTATTAGTAAAATAAACTTCCCTCATACCAAGAATAATCCTAATTTAAATTCCCACCCTCACCCACACCCTCTCCAGTACCATTCAAATATGTAGTATACGTCACCCCCCAACCAACTACTGATACAGAGCTCCCCTATCATCCAAAGAAAGGATAAAATGTCAACTAGGAGACATACAGTAAGTAAGAAAAGTGTCCTTGCAGCAGTGAGCAGACATCGTCACCGATTCATTCATAATGTACGAACAGGTGATGATGTGCTGGTAGTAACAGCTGATTTGTCAGTTGATCAAGGGAGGAAGAGCTGTAGATCAAGTACAGACTGCATAATAATGTGGATATGGAAAAAATGGGCAGACTGGGTGGACCAAGTGATCCTTCTCTGCCATCAAAGTCTGTTTCTAATGATGTCAGCCAATCAGCTTTTACTACTAGCACATCATTACCAGTTTGTTCACTGTAATCCGTGATGATGGCTGGTTTAATCTGCTGGGGATTATTTGCCTTTTTACAGGTGTCTCCTAGTCATTGTTGTATCCTTTCTTTGTGTGATGGGAGAAGGGTGCTGGGTGCCAGTGGGTTGTAGGGTACATGCTAAATATTTGAATAGGAGCGGGTCAGGTGGGGATGGGAATTTAAAACTGGATTATTCCACACTTGGGTGGTTGGAAGTTTTTTTTTACTAATATAGAAAAGAAAATTCACTAGGAAATTGGGGGGGTGCTATGAGGGTAGAGGGGTGTGGGGACAAATATATTTTAACTGGTGGTGTGATAGAAATACTCCCATTTCTATGCTGCATGGGGAGGAGGTTTTTTTTAATCAAAAAGCAATTAAAATAATAAGGAACTTCACCCTGCTACACGTAGTGCAAAGCTCCTGACTGACCCTCAGCTACGCTGGTGAATTTAAAATTCAGATAACTCCTAATAGGAATACAGAAAATAATGGCATAAAAAGATCCAAGGCCCATCCATTCTGCCCAGTTTTTCTACCTATCCCCCGTGACCTACTGTTGAAGAGATTTTACCATGAAGTCTACCCCTCCGTTTCCCCAGCTGACCCCCTCAGCTTCCTTCTCCCTCCTTTACTCCTTGTTTTGAAGCTACATGCCCCCCTGTATCTGCTCCACCTGATCTTGAATTCATTTATATATCCTGCCTTCACCATTTCTTTTGATGGTCATTTTTATTGTTCTACTACCCTTTCAGTGAGGAACATCCATACACCCCTCTTAAATCTCCTTCCGATTTGTTTCCACTTCTTCCCCCTCATCAGTGTGTTTCCAGTCCTGAAGAACAGGTCCTCACTGCCTATGTTGTTTACCCCCCACGGGAACTTATAAGTCACAATCATAGCTCCTGGCTTTCAGTGTGTGTGTGTACCGGTTTAAGTCCCCCAGCCATTTCTCATATGGTCTGCCCTGCTGACCTTGGATCATGTTGGTTACGCTATGCCTCACAGTCTTCATCCTATCCCAGTCTACCCTCAGGTGTGGGCTGCAGAACTGGGAACAGTATTCTAGGTGGGCCTGTACAGGGACAATATCACCTGCCTCTTTCTACTAACAAATTATTTCACTATGCATCCCAGCATTCTGGCTCCCTGGTGCATGCTTTGTTGCACTGGTCTGAGAATTTGAGGGTGTTTGTTGACGATAATTCCCAGATCCCTTGATCTGACCCCTGCCTCAAATGCTTCTTATTCCCTCACATCAGAACTGGGGAATAGGTTTCAAACCCTATATGTAAAGGTAATGTAGGCCAAGCCTCCATTCATAACAGGCACCCCACATATGGAATGGTATGCCCATTTCCCTGTCCACTTGCATGAGCTTTTGGTCTGCCAAGGTTTGGGTCAAGGAATATCATAAAGGGCATCTCGGTCCTGCCAAACTTCCCTATCTTATTTGTCACTTGAATGTGCTACTTGCTGCTTATGTCGATCTCTGACTACTTGGATTGTCTAAGCTATGTCATGTTGATTCCTAATTATGTTGTTTCTTTGCCTATTGAGTTTGCATTTTCATGCTGCTTTTGATGTCCATGGACATTACTGTAACTTCTAAATTCCGCTTCTCTGATTTTTGTACAGTGTTATTAGTACTTGTGTTTGTTTTATTTTCTACTTGTTTCCTATGCTGATATAATTATTTGTTGCATGTTCTCCTTTAAATTCATCTGTACACCCCTCCCCGCAAGTGGAAATGAGCCTTTCAGTGCTCTGCTTGCTAGCCTGGTAACATATGTTTAATTAAATCAATCAACAAATACTTACATAGATATACATGTAACCCCCAGGTGACACTATCCCTCGGGCTACTACCCCTGCCTGCTTGGCTAGTAGTAGGTTAAGGGGCCTGGGTACTGAAACGGGTGCCTCCACCCAGAGGTCAGGGTTGTTACTGGTCAAGCTAACCTGGGCACAGCATTCTGGGACTGTGTAACCCCCCTTTGTCCCTTCTAGTGGCCGGAATAATATACAGTAGTCACTTTTGCAACGACCCTTAATCACCGTGCCAGTACCCACACTGTTTGCCTTTACCACCAGCGATGATTCCACCAGTTCAACCCTGGAGACCGCCCTGTAAAACAAGGTTAGGCACAGCAAACAACAACAGTGCAGTGCTTTCAATACAAACTGGAACCACAGTCAGGTTAACTACAGAAGGAGTTAGATCTGATTTATTTAGGGGACTTGAACAAGGAGGGGGCGTAATCAGGTTGATTGGCTTAAAAGCTAAATCAATTAGACAGTCATGCATGTACTTCGGAGTCCCTACACAGTCACACGGTTTGGGTACCCAGGTAGGGAAAAGGTGGGCTAGCCAGGAACGTTGCCCGTGGTAGTCCGACGTCACAGCTGGTTGGGGCCCTGTGATGGATAAAGCAACATGCACAACACACACTACAGTACTTGTAATCCGGAGCCTAAAGACTCAGTTCATGAAAGAAAAGACAACAAGGCAATCAGATGACAACACTTTAGATTTAGCTGTTGTTGCAGAGAGCTACCCTGATATTTGCTCATGATACCAAATACAGAACACAGGCAGGATGAAATCAAGACTGCAAGTTGTTAAGTTGGAATACCAGGAGAAGCAGGGCCCACACGAATCATGAGGCATTGTTCCTGTTCAAAGCGTTGAGCAGGGGGCTGATCCCCAGGCAGGTCTCTTGTTGATGACTTTCTCTGTGTAGCAGGTAGTCTGGCTGGGCCAGTGTGGCAAGGCCCAGGCCAAATGGAGATGAATACGGATTCAGTCTGTTGGAGCGGATGGAGCCTCCAGTAAGCAGAACACAGTTCAGCACACAATGGGGAACCAAATCATGACCCACTAACAGCATACATCACATTTACATGTAAAGAAATTCCACTGTACCAGGCAAGTGGCTCTCCGGTCTCAATTACAGGGTCTCTGCACAATCCGGGAGTTCAGAGGTGGCTGGAGGTCCTGACAGGCTGATCACATTCAGCAAATCTTTGGTCTTCTTCAGGTTGACAGCCTGGTCACAGTTCTGTGGCTTATCTCACTCCCACAATTTGGATTCAGTCTGGTCAAAGGTTATTAGATGGGAAAATAATGGACAAGTTGTGATATGGTTAAACAATGAAAGTATAAGGGATTTATTGATGATAAAAGTCTGCTGGATGAGATGGGCATCTATGTATACGAGGAATGGAATGATATGAGGAGTTTAAAAGTAATATCAAAGGAAGAAAAAAGTGTTAAATGGGAATACATTGTTGAAGTTTCAAACAAATATGATAGTTTGACTAATGCAGATTTGTGACTTTTAACAACGAACACAGTTTTAGGGGAAAAGCATAAAGAAAGAGATGTAATGGATCTAAATGAAATACAAGAAAGAACAAAGTTATTAAGAGATTTTGTAGATATTCCTGGAACACTGTTGTCATGGAACATTTCAGGACTAGGAGAAAAATTAGGAGACCCGGAAGTAGCAGGTTATTTGAACAAATTTAATATAATATGTATTTAAGAGACCTGGATTGTTGGGGCTATTTATTTAAATGGTTTTAAAGCTCATTGGAAAAATGCAATAACAAAGAAAAAAATATGGGAGAAATATGGGGGGGTGATAACTTTATGTAAATTGGAAGATAAAGTGCAAACAGAAGAAATAAAAACAGAAAGTGATAGTATTTTGATAACTAAAATGATAAAGGAAAACATAGGTGATTTATTTATAATCAACATCTACTCTATGCACAACCAGAATCAAGTAAATTTGGTGATACAGATTGGATGACTCATACTGAATCTATAAGAAGAGAAATTCAACAAGACTACCCACTGGGAAAAATAGTGGTCACAGGTGATATGAATACCAGGTTAGGCAGTTTATCGGGACTAGATAAAGATATTAAGGATTATATTGATCAGGGGGACCTAATACAGATAAAGGGAAAGAGAAATTCTTCTGATAAGAAAATTGGTACTAATGGAATTGAAGTACAGAGTAAATTTATAAATAATAATTTAATATTACTAAATGGTAGAATAACATGAGATATAGAAGGCACATTTACATTTATGGGGGGGGGGGAATGGATCTTCTGTGATAGATTATATCTGAGTAAACCCTCATATGCTACAGTAAATCTCTGCTCAAGGATGGATATACAACTCAGACCAGAAAGCCAACATCTTGACCTAGAACTAAAAATAAATGATATGGAAGGGGAAAATAGAAGAATGTGTATGGCCCCATTTGAAATTAAAAATAAAAACTGTATTGGATGGGGTATCATTCAGAGTGATAATTTTATACAACTCTAAGAAAGTCAGGGAATCCTTCCAGAATTAAAATAATTAGAAGAAGAAATAGAGAGTGAAGATTTGCTTAGTCGTTTTGGGGCTATATTAGGGTCGATCTAAATACTGATAAATAAAAAGGTTGACATTTATAAAAAAAGAAGGATATATATGGTATAATGGAGATTGTAAAAAGGTTAAACAAGCATTAAATAAACAACTTAGAAATTTGAAAAGCAATCCATCTTTAATTAACAATAGAGTAATGAATAAATTAAGGAAAGATTATAGAGAAACTCTAAAAATTAATAGACAAAATGATATCCATAAATGGTGGACAGACTTGGAATTGGCAGTGAAGACTAAAGACAGTAAAACTTTCTGGAGATTAGTTAACAAAGGAATAAGTAGCATTAGATACGAGTCAGAAAATTACATAGAACCCGACACCTGGATGAAACATTTTAGCAGATTATTCTTCAAAGAAGATAACATCTATTTACAAAAACTCTCCAATAGTATTTCAATAAAATGGATAGGACCCAAAGTGAGAATAACAAAGAAAGAAATAGTGCAAGCAGTAAATGCCTTTAATAAACATAAAACATCTGGACCGGATGGTGTACACATAGAAGTAATCTGAAAGACCAAAACATTATGGATCCCAGTATTAAGTAAATTATTTAATCAGATATGGGACAGTGGGAAAATTCCAAACAGTTGGTGTTTAAGCATTATTATTCCAATCTTTAAAAAAGGGAAAAAAGATAAACCAGAGTGTTATAGGCCAATAAGTTTAATTGATAGTACTGCCAAAATATTTACTAAAATTCTAAATAACAGAATCAAAACATGGGTAAAGGCAGAAGGCATATTGGATGAAGTCCAAGCAGGATTCAGGATGGGTTATGGAACAATAGATCAGTGTTTTATTCTTGCACACTTAGGGCCAGATATTCAAAAGTTAGTGCAGGGCACAAATCCATTGCACTGGACTAGCACCGAATTTGCCCCCAACTGCTATATTGAAAAGGACATTTAGCGCCGGTGCTAGGTGTTAGTGCCGATGCTAAATTATAATGTATGCAAGGGAGGACTTTGGGAGGGTCTTGAATGCCAGGCATTGGCATATTCCAGTATAGTGCTGCGCCACAGACATTAGTGTGACCTGTAGCACGGTGCCAATACCGGGCTGTCAAAAGTTGAGTAATGCTGTGGTGTCAGCCCCCTCCCCATCATCATAATCCTCGACCGTAGCAATCGGTCAACACGGAATGCTATGGTGGTGCAGTGGCCCTCACCCCAGCACGATCCCAACCCCATCTAAATAAAAATAGATCCATGTCCCTGTAGTCTAGTGGTCCCCCCCCCCAGCATGTATCCCAACCCCCATTTAAAATAAAAATAGATCCTTTTCCCTGGTAGTCTAGTGGTCCCCCATCCCCAGCATGTATCCCAACCCCCATTTAAAATAAAAATAGATCCATTTCCCTGGTAGTCTAGTGGTCCTCTCATCCCCCAGCACATATCCCAACCCCTGTTTAAAATAAAAATAGATCCATTTCCCTAGTAGTCTAGTGGTACCCCCACTCCCCAGCATGTATCCCGAACCCTGTTTGAAATAAAAAACAGTCAGTTTCCCTGGTAGTCTAGTGGTCCCTTCACCTCCAGCATGTATCCCAACTCCCATTTGAAATCGAAATAGACCTGTTTCCCTGGTAGTCTAGTGGCCCCCCCATCCAGCAGTGACACTTGACCATCCAAATTTCTTCAGGACAGCGATTGAGCTCAGCTCCTCTCACCACCACGGCTGGTTACTGACTGAGGTAGGAAGAGGCCCTTCCTACCTCAGTTAGCAGCTGACCATGGTAGTGAGAGGAGGGCTGAACCAGTCACCGGCTCCATTCTGGGAAGAAATTTGATGGTTGGCGAGTCACCGCGGGTGGGGAGCCACTAGACTACCAGGTAAACAGGTCTATTTTGATTTCAAATGGGGGTTGGGATATGTGCTGGGGTGGGGGACCACTAGACTACCAGGGAAATTACTCATATTGTAAGAGCAAACAGGTCAGGAGTCATGCAGGGGGGTGGGGAGACCACTAGACTACCAGGGAAACAAATTATTTTTTCATTTGAAACCAGGGTCGGGATACATGCTGGAGGGTGGGGGGACCACTAGACTACCAGGGAGTGGAACACACACACACACACACGTGGGAACAAGGACCATGACGGCTGAGAAGGGCTGCCTGGCCCAGCCTGTCTGCCCAGGTCCCTATATACTGGATGGCTGCACTGCACAGCCCAGTGACCCTACAGCTGACATTCCCCCACCCCCAGCAGGTTTGCCTTATGCCTGCCCCATGCAATGCGTCTCCCCACTGTGTTTCACCCACTACTGCAGTGGGGTACCTGTGTTGTTGGGGGAGGCATCCTCCAGGGCATGTATGACCATGGGCAGGGTGTCTGTTTAGCAATCAATATATATATATATATATATATATATATATATATATATATATATATATATATATATATATACACATACACACATACACACACACACATATATACAGATCCTATTTGCACAGCTGAATGGGTGTGTTGTATGCACTGACTGTGCCTGCCAGCACACAGTTCCTGCTGCTTCCAGCTTGTACTTCCATTCCAACCAACAGGGGATGCTGTGGGCATGCCTTGGTCTGCAGCATCCAGCCTGTACTTCCATTCTGACCAAAATGGGGAGCTTTCTGCTCCATGCAGTAGAACCAGGCAAACTGCATGGTAATGTATGCTAAACAGCACCTTAATGAGATGCAAATGTACTTGTTTTCCCATGGATTACCTAAGTAGGCTCATTTGCATGGGAGCTTTGAATATAGCTCCCGTTTGCCCCAGGCTAACCAGTTTGCACCGGGCTAATGTGTTAGCACTGTGCAATCAGGTTAGCCCCGGGCAAACCTCACTTCAGCATAGCACACTAAGCACAGTTCTGCAGTGTGTGGCTTACACTGTTGTTTGCAGTCATATCTTTCAACTGTCCCTGATTTTCAGGGACGTCCCTGGAGTTACCTCAAACTTTTACTCTGTCCCTCCTACAAATTGTGTTTCCATGACCAAACAGTGGGGGTTGTAGGCATAACATAATGTCAGACATTAATGTTACAGACGTGTTCTTCCTTAAATAATGCATTTTACACTGCACCACTTATTCTACCAGCTTTCTGAGTGGATATCACCAATTTTTAAGGTGTGTCCCTGATTTTAAACCTGTGTCACTAATTGTTTTAAGCCTTGTCCCTGATTTATGAGGCAGGAGGTTGAGATGTACGTTTGAGGTAGCTGTGAGACATCTTTGTGCAATCACACACAATTTTCTCCACCTGCAACATTGACTTGCTACAGAGTCTAATGAGCTGCAGTTGCAGTTTGCACTTCCCTGTTGCTATATTCAGTGCTGTCTTATTCCCGGGCTATTTTTGCCCTGCACTCCCAGACCAGTTTGCCCAGTTTCTTAGACTGCTATATTCAGCAGGATTAGCACCAGCCTACTTGCTTTTGAATATAGCTTGCTTTGTGCTCTGGGCTAAGTTTGCCCACTGGGCAGTGCTAATTTAGCCCCGGGGCAAAGTTTTGAATATCTGGCCCTTAGTGTATAAACACAAGACAATTAAAAAACAAAAGTTGTATTGTACTTTTATTGATTTAAAACTGGCTTTTGACAAGGTTAGTAGGAGTTTATTATGGGAACAATTAGAATAAAAAGGGATGGAAAGATCAATGCTTAATATAATCAAAATACTGTATCAGAACATTTTCTCTTGTAATTAGATACAATACAAAGGGGGAAACCAGTAACTTGTTTGAGACCAATATAGGAGTAAAACAGGGTTGCACTTTATCACCAATTTTGTTTAATATCTTCTTTGATACTGTCCTCAATATATTATATGAATCAGAATTTCATATGCCAACGATAGGAGCTAAAAGATGTCCATATTTGGCATATGCAGATGATGTCGCTTTACTTTCAACCAGCTATCTGGGTATGAAAAGATTATTAAAGAAATTTCACCAAGAATGTGTTCAAACAGAGTTAGAGATTAACTATGAAAAAACAAAAGTTTTAGAATTTGGTGGAAATAATAATAGATATAAATATACAATAAATAACAATAGAATAGAAGTAGTAAAGGAATTTTGTTATTTGGGTATAATATTCTCACAGGAAGGTACCTGGATGAAACATATTTTAGAAACTCAAAATAAAATAAGAAAAATTATCCCTAGTATTAATTCATTTTCTTATAAATATGGAGGGAAATCGGTGAAAGGAAATATAGATGTAATAAATGCAAAAATTAAAAATTGGATATTATACAGTGCAGAGATCTGGGGTAGTTATTCAAGAACAATGATTGAACCTTGTTTAAATAAATTTTATAAGAAATTGTTAGGTTTACCTTCAAGTGCACCATCAGCCTTAGAGCAGAATTGGGAAAGGCACAGATAAAATGTCAGATCATACAAAGATTAATAATTTACTGGTTGAAAGTATACGGTATGGAAACATATAGGTATCCTAGATTATGTATGGATGAGGCAATTCAATATCTTAACAGAACATTAGTTTTCCAAAGTATGAGGACAGTTGAAGAATATATTAGACCATATGGTTTATTAACCTATATCCCAGGCACTATCAGATACTCCTATGGTTATTTAAATTTGGAAATTAAGAATAGAATAAGAGATGTTTTTGTGCAACAGGATTTAGAAAAATGTAAACAGTATAAGATTTGTAACTGGCTAAAATCTAATAAAAGGAGTCACAAAATGGAAAAATATTTGTCTATATTGACAAATCCTGGTCAAAGGCTGATTGTAACTTGATTTAGATTTGAATGCTTCACAAGTCAGAGCTATAGAAAAAGATATGCAAAAAATAAGGCTGAAATAGATGATTCATGTAAATGTGGTCATGGACAGGACAATTTGAAACATTTACTTATATTATGCCCTTTATACAATGAATATAGGAAGAAACTTTTGGGAAATATTATAAGGGAACTGGAATATGAACCAGTACATTTAACAGCTTATCTCCTAAAAGCAAATATTAAATAAATTTTAATATCTGTCGCTTCCTTTTTGAAAATAATCGAAAGTAAAAAACTACATATATGTTAAGCCTAAATTATTTTAGGGAAAGCTAAGCCCAAAAAGGAGTCACATGGTTTATGGCTTTTATGTATTTATGGTTAATTGTAACACTTATATTTCTTTTTTCCTGATTTTACTGGCTCGTAATGATTTAATGTAAGCTGAATAATGAAGTTGAATTGATATATATTGTACATATATTGATAAATTATTGTGTATAACCTTGCTTATGCTGGATATAATGTTTTTCTGTATGTATGTAGACAATGATATTGTATTTATATGTGTTTTAAATTTCTGTAAATTGTAATGACTTAGTATAAGTCGAACAATAACAATTTTGAATTGATTCAGTCCGAATAAACTTTAACTTCACCCTCAGGGACAGCAGGCAGGCAGGCAGGCAGATCAAAACTCAGCCCTTTTACAGTTCTCCCGTGCAAATCTATGCAGGACTGCTGCTCGACTATCCTGAGCTGTATACTCTTTCACTCCCCAACTCAGAATGAATCAAGCTGCAGCAGCCTGGGACTTTCCCCAGGATCCAGATGGGTTTGGTTGGCTGATCTGTCTGCCAGTCACCACAAAGGCTCCTCCTCCAGGTCCATTTGGGTGCCAAAGTCTCAAAACTACAATTCCTACATAATTTTGCTCCCACAAGACCCCTGGGGACAGGCTCCATTTTAGAGTCCTCAAAGGTGCTGATTGGCCCATTTCAGCAGTCCAGGACCAAGATGGTGGTGGAAAATGAAACTGTCCATGCTGCAAAGAAGGCAGGTTAGACAAACTACAATATCGTTACCATTCTAACAGATAATCAGCAAACAAGTACATCTTCTAACAGAGCTCCCTCTGCGCAAATAGCGATGGCAGAACAGAGTGATTATCTGGCAGCCCTGGCGGGACTCAAGCGTAGAAGCACTCAGCCCACCTCCCAGATTAATTATCACTGCAATATAGGCAGCTCTTAAAGAGACAATACACAGAGGCTATACAGGCACTCTCTGGCAATAACGTTTAAACGGCTAAAATGCAGGACACCAGCCTGGCAGTAAGCATTTAGGGAAGCTCAAGGAAGACTTTTCAGGAGCCCCCATTTGTAGGGGGATTACATACATAAATAAACTTGTAAATGATTCTGCGTGAGTCTCAGCTTCATGTAGTTCTTCCACTTCCTCACTCTTTTTCAGCTCTCATATCCCCAAATTCTCCTCTCACACCTGCCCTTATAACAGCCTTACCTATAGTGGGTTTTTCCTCTGTTTCCCACACTCCTTTTTACCCTGACTCCTCTCCTTCCCTGCCCCTATCCTCTTGGCTCCCTGCAGCCCCAGTTGCTTTTAAAATAATGTCTCCTTATGCCGAGAAGGCATTTGGCAGGGTTCTGTGGGAGTATCTTAAAGAAGTCCTTCAGGCAATGAACTTTGGCCAAGATTTCCAGGCCTGTATAAATGCACTGTGCAGAGAACTGGAAGCTGTAGTAAAGGTGAACAGGATAAACTCTCTAAGACTCCCTTTTGCCCAAGGTACGAGACAGGGTTGCCTCCATCCCTGCTACTTTTTGTATCAAATCCCTTGCAGTTAAAGTACAGGAAACAGAGAGTATCAAGGGTATAGAGGTGGTGGGGGAACAACACAAGATTTCTTTATATGCAGATGATGTCCTTTTGTTTTTATGAGAACCAGACGCATCTGTTCCAGCATTAATTAAAGAGCTACTGAAGCCTCAGAGAAAATTTTGAAAAACATAATAATTGGGTACAATTCAGCTTGCATTTGATATATATTTTACATATTTCTCATCCCCATTATTTATTACTGAGTAAATTTGTATGAGTACATGATGGTTATCCATCAGAGTTCCCTTAGAGTTTGTCTGCCGCTATAGCTTACTCCCTACTTCAAGTCATAATCCTGTGTTATGACATCACAATCTGTTGCCATGGGGGCAACTGTGATGTCACAAGCAGTGCATTATGATATCAGGTAGAGAGAGGGCAACAGGAATAGATGAACTCTTCAGGAGCAAAGATTCTGTTTTCTTGCAAATGACCTCCGTAATAAATAATGGGGAGGAGAAATACAGAACGATTGTGAAATACAAGCTGAACTGTGTTTAAGTATTGTGTTTTGTTAAAAAGTTCTCCTGAAGATGTCAGCTGCTCTTTAAGATTTTACTAGAATATGGTAGAGTCTCAGGTTATAAGGTGAACTATACAAAATCAGAGGTAATTTAGATTAGTGGAAAGTTCACACAGGCAGGTAAGGCACAGTTCCCATTTACCTGGGCTAAAAATAATGTCATTCGCTACCTGGACGTCTGCATAAGCCCAAACCTTGTAGAGTTATTTTAATGAAAGTATGAGAAATTAATGACTGAAATAATATCAGATCTGAAGCACTGGACTTTGCTCCCTTTCTCTGTACTAGGCACGGTTTGAGTACTTAAGATGAATGTATTGCTCAGATGTCTGATGTTTTTTTCAGACTTTGCCATTATGGATCCCAAGTCATTTTTGGAAACAGCTTGACCATCAATTACAGACCTTTGTCTGAGCAGGTAGGACCCGAGGGTGGACCATAAGAAATTGGTTCTCCCGGAGGGGGGGCCTGAATCTCCCAGACTATCAACTGTATTATGTTGCAGCCCAGACGCCATATCTGATAGCCTGAGTCAAGCAGAGAGTGGAGTCTAGGTGGTACCTTATGGAGGCAAGGGGAGGTTTGCCCCCTCCCTCTTTTTTTGCACTCCTATCTACAAAAATTACTTCTAGACTGAGACAGATGGCAACTAATAGATGGGTCCTACACTCTTTAAACATTTTACAATAAATTAGGGCCTTGTTAGGTACAGCAAATGAATTAGGCCCCTTCACCCTAGTCATATGAAATTTGAACCTGGACCCATGGACAGAGGTATTCAACAGTGGAACACAGAAGTACAGACCAGATATAAACAGTTTTTTGGAAGGAGATCACTGTGTCTCCTTTCAGTCCCTATGTATCAAATACCATATAACCAGAATGGATTTTGATAGTTTCTTGCAGTTGAGAAACTATCTGCTGGAAACAGGCTGGCTCCATTAATCAAATGGGGTAGAACCTCAAGGGGAAGATTTCCTCTATTGGTCAATAATCCTTAAGGAAAGAACTAGGTACATTTCAATGATGTATACCTTACTTTTGGGGGCCCAAGTGGTCAATTTACTTGGCCTTAGAGACAAATGACAGGAGGAGGTGGGAGTCCCCATCTCAGATGGGCTGAGGGGGAGAGTGCTTGTGGGGTTGGAGGGTGTCTGCTTCACAAAGCTGGAGAGAGTTTCAATGGAAGATCATTACTAGACTTTTTATGTCCCATCTAGTACTAAACATTTTGGGACAATGGCCACAGATAGATGCTGGTGCAATTGTGGCACAACGGAGTACACACTACTACTACATACTGTGGTCTTGCCCACGACTGTTAAGCTTGTGGTCTCAAATTTGACAAGAGCTCTCAAGGATTTGGGGCAGTTAAGATGTCTGAGATACTGTATGTTATCATTATCTGTTGGGGATCAGGGTAATGAGGATTCCACCTGGTAAAGGAAGAGAGCTCTTCCAATGCATGATCTTGGTAGCCCTCAAGACTTTGATGTTGCATTGGCTCAACCCTGAGATGCCTGGGTTGGCAGAATGGTGGGAGAGGGTGACTAAGATTTTTAGAATAGAACAACTTACGGTGAAACTTCATGTAACTGAAGAAATATTTGTGGATAACTGGAGGGTCTGGTTACTAAACGAAATGAATCTGGCTAATGGAAAGTAGGTGGCCTGGTCACTGGATATTATGCCTAGAGGGGGAAAGGAGGGGCTTGTCTCAATAAGGCTTTGGGGCTGGATTTATGGTGTAGTCTTGGGTTGGGTGCACATGAACACATACACACACACCAACACTTGTTTGTTATTAATTTCTAATTTGTGTAGTTTGTCATGTCAGTTACTGGAATCTGCAACTATGGATGTGTTAATTTGCTGGCACACTATATGACATACAGGGTACAATGTCTATGTTGATTTAGGAATGATAAATATACAGATATGTCTTTTGGGGTTTAACTTTTACAATGGGGCAAATCTTATAACCTATAAGAGATATATTGGTGGAAGGGTATGGACACCCAATGAATGTTACATATGGATTCAAATGGACCAGACAAATACATTGCTCCTAGGGTGTCCTGGGAGATAAATAGATTATTCAGAAGTGCACCTGGCAATGGTGGATGTGGTGGGGCAACACAACTGAGTTGCGCTGGTGCAACTCAGAGATATATTGAAAAGAGATGAGCCATGGTGATCTCCTCTGAATATATCAGGTAATGCACACTGTGCAAATATGATGCACTGGCGCATCTTCCCCAGACTGGGCTGAATATCTGGAATGGGACCTGGACTACCAGGGATATATAATTATTTTATTTTTGGTGATCTGGGCTACAGGGAGGGAAGGGGTACCACTAGACTACCAGGGATGTTTCCTTATATTACTTACAGTGATCACGACTACGGGTGGGTGAGGGGGGTCCACTAGACCACCAGGGATGATATGGGTGCTTCTGCACCATGTACTGCATGGGAGGGTGGCCACCCACGACTGGTGGCTGCTGTGTTGCGCCTTGCAGTACAGTAACTCTCCTGTGGGTGGCCACCATTTGAGGCATTATTTCAGGCTGAACTTTGCACATTGGTATGTGGAGCATCCCAGGGTTGTGCAGGCATATGTGCTGCACATCCCAGGCTGAATATTGGGATGTGCTGCATATGCATGGGCACGCCCCCTGGAGATGCATTGCATACATAATCTTTGTATCCCGGTGCATCGGGATTTGCGCTGTGCAAGTCCCTCCTTTGAATATTGCCCCAGGGTGCATTTTTGGGGTTGTGCTGGTGCAACTCAGTTGTGCCAGGCACAACTCCTTTGAATATTTAGCCCTAAGTGTTTAGTTAATAATGCTGTTAATTTCTTGTGAGCACTTGTACTCAGAAAGGGTATTTAACATTTTCGTGAATGTAATTAACTACTGAAAAATGGTTGTATCAATGCTACAGACTTTATGAATATACTTAGTAAGGAACATAATAAAGTTGAGTTTACAAAAAATCATGTCTCCTTATTTTTTACTTTCCTCCATGTTCTATATTTATTTGTTTTGTATTTTATTTTGGTATAGGTTCTGTATATCCTGTTGTTGTATATATTTAAAAATGAGCCTTGTTCCGTGTGCCTTTCCCAGCCAAAAATTCAAATAAATAAATAAACAACTACATAAATAAATAACTGGCAAATATCCCATCAGATTTTGTCCAGGCACAGATAAATGTAACTCACTGGGGTATAGTTTAGTTTGTACTTTTTATTTCACATAAAACCCTTTAGGCAGTGCCATTTTGAAATGGTTTTATAGTCAGATACAACAACAGCCACATAAGTCAGGTAAAATAATATTACATGTTACAGTTGTAACTACAGATATGTAACAACATATATACAGTAACAGACTCAGATATTCATATCTGTACCAATGGAGCTAATACAATACGTTATACTACATTGTTATAATGTTTGCTTTACATTATGAATAAAGTGCAGAGTACATAGTAAGCATTTGAGGAAAAGACAGTTGGTCAGTGATAGCAGTTACACTCAATGATAGCAATTACATGCTCCATCTGGAGTGAGTTTAATAGCTAGGACTTAAACAATTCAGCAGAGCATTTGTTTTTTAGATTGTCAGGTAGGTCATGCCAAAGTTTAGTGAAACGGTATGAGAAACCATTCTGACCAGGGGAGGTTCTTCTGCAGTGAAGCAGTAGGGTGTGATGTGCCACGTCCCTGGTGCCATCTATATTGTCCACATAAGAGAGCATGGACTGTAGGCCAGGGGATAGCAGGCCTCTTAGGGGCCTTATTGCCCATAAGCAAGATGTGGTACAGCAACCTCGAATTAAGGTTTAGCCATTTCAGGTTGCTGTATAGAGTACAGATGTGGGTGTCATTTTTGAACACTGGTGCAAAGCGGCAGGCCCCATTATTTATTTATTTTATGTATTTATTGAACATATCAGAATTAATATCTTTGAGTCAGAGACTCCATTACAAAGGCTCCATGTCAAAGAATACAATAGCAAAACATAGTGTGAATTACAGAGCGTGACAATGTTGAGAAGCAACATTTCACTGTGTACAATAGTTACAGTGGAAAATACAGGCTAGCATATGCGGTACAAGATATATACAACAGTCAGGTGCAGTACAGTGCAGCTAGATGTGTGACAACTACAGTAGCAACAGGTAACAGAGTGGAGACCACAGGGTCTTGGCCCTAATTGATTGTAACTAAACAGAGGCTTGAGACAAGTCAATACAGGCAGGACCAAGATCAGGGTCCATTGTCATAGTGCATCTATTGGTGATGGTAGGGGATCAGTTGCAATCACAGGCAGTATCCTGTGCGACATGGTTCCAGAGGAGGAATTTGAACTGGCCAAGTTTGGATTCTGTGAGGATTGTTTTGGAGAGTGAGTTGAACCAGAGGGGAGCTCGGTACCTAAAGGTTCTTTGTCCCATGGTGATTTTGCAAAGAGGGACCCAGTAGGGGGTATTCTCGGAATGACGGATGTGTCTAGCAATCAGAGGTGGTTGAAGCAGCTGAGTAAAATCAGTGGAGGTAAGGTCAGCTGTGATTTTTTGGCAAAAAGACAGGTCTGATACCTTAGGTGACCATCAAAGTTTAGCCAGTTGGTGCAAGTATAGAGCATGCAGGTATGTGTGAGACAGTCACAGCTGGTGGCCAGCCTGCAGGCCTTATTCAGAGCAACCCTGACTTTGTTGAGATATGTGCTATCTGCTGCACCATAGACCAGGATACCGCAGTCTATGAGTGACAGGACTGAAAAGGAGATGACTAGTTGTAGTGCTTCAGGGGGAGACAGCACTTGTATCGGTATAGTAGGCCAATAAGCACATTGACAGCCATGCTCAGTCAGCGGATGTGCTCGTGGTAGATGAGCCCTGAGTCCAGAGTAACACCTAAGTATTTAAATGTAGTGACCTGTTCAAGGATTTCATTGAGGGTGTTTTGAATGAGCAGTGGATAACCACTGTTTTTATTTTGGGCATGTGCAAACAGCATAGATTTCGTTTTTTTATAGTTTAGAATAAGCCTATGGTCAGCAAACCATGTCTCTGCCTCACTAAATGATATTTGGAGGGCACGCTGTAGAGAAGCAGGGTCAGTGTGAGCGCTGAATAATACTGCATCGTCTGTGTACAGGAGGAGATTCCCAGAGCAGGCTCTGGACAGGGAGCTAAGAAATAAAGTAACTAGTAGGGGGCCAAAAATCAACCCCTGAGGGACCCCAGAAGGGACTTGGAAGGGGAAAGACTGTGTGTGTGCTAGTCTTACTTTTTGGGTTCTGCTTGATAGATAGTCAGTGAATTAGCCTGTGGCATCCTGTGAAGACCTATTTGGGTAAGTGAGGCTAGGAGGAGTGAATGATGAATGGTGTCAAATGCTTTCAATAGTTCTATTTAGACAGCCCCAGCGATATGGCCCATGTCAAGGGATGTATGTAGGGTATTGGTAAATTCTAAGAGAGCAGTAGTGGTGCTGTGGTTCTTGTGAAAGCCATGCTACTTGGGGCAAAGGAGGTTGTACTTGGAGAGGTAGTCAGTGAGCTGGCTGGTGATGATTTTTTCGAGGACTTTGGAGAGAGGTGGTAGAATTGAAAGGGGGGCGGTAGTTCCCAGGCATGGTACGATCACCACTCTTGAGGATGGGCATGATGAGGGCTGTTTTCCACTTTGTTGGGAACTGCCCTAGGACAAGAGAGCAGTTCAGCAGGGTAGTGAAGGGTAAAGTACCTCAGTGAGGGTTAGCCTTAGTAGTTTAAGATCAATGGGATCGTTGCTGAACCTGGATTTGCTGAGTGCCTTTAGTATGAGTGGGGCAGCATCACGCTGGGAGATAGCTTTAAAGCAGAAAGGAGGCACTTGGGTAGGTGCAGGCAGGGTAGTGGGGGTGGGAGAGAAGAAGTTGGAGGGGAGCACATTACTAAGGTCTGTGAATGAGGAGTTCAGTGTGTTTGCTATTTTCTCAGGGTCAGTGGTGATGCACCCATTTACGCACATTTGAGAGGGCAGGGCAGTCGAGGTTTTGCTGCTAAGTTCTCTGACAGTATCCCAAAAATTGTGCCCTGTGAGGCTGTGAGCATAGTCTGATAGTACTGTACTCAGCCTTGGCCTTACAAACATTCCAGGTGCATTTGTTCCTTGCCTCTTGGTAGTGATGCCTATCAGCTAGCTTACTGGTTTCCAGGGTTTTGTGACAGTGATTGTCCCTGTCACGCATTTGATCAAGCAGGGATTGTGACATCCAAGGGGTGTCAACTCCTTTGATGACACGTTTGCAGTAAGGCACAAAGAGGTCACAGGCTGAGTTAAAAGAGTTGATAAAATACTCCATGGCCGAATCAATGTCTGGCGATGCTGCAATGGGTGACCAGTCCCAACTAGAGAGGTATTGTTTTAGAGACCACAGTGTGCCAGGTCTGAGATGCTGCTGTATGATAATTCTGGGGGAGGCCTTTTTGGCCATACAGGACCAGTGACAGAACACGGGCGACTGATCACTCAATGAGTCAGATAGTACACTAATTTGGGTGAAATTTGTGGGCAGTTGGTAAGAATAAGATCTAGGAGGGTTGAGGTGCCAGTCCTTGGGTTGAGACGGGTGGCCGACGGCACTATTTGCAATAGGTTGAGGACAGCAGTGACATCCCTTGGGGGGGCTACGGCATCTGCAAGCCAATTTAAATTGAAATCACACAGGGCAATGATTTCAGCCTTGTCTGGTAATTGTTGGAGGTTGGTTAGAGCTGACAGAAAATACTTTTTTTTTGGTTCGGGGGGGGATGTAAACAGATGAGATGAATAGAGGTGCTCTGGCAGTGGAGATATTGACTTTCATGGAGAGGGCCTGGGCGCCATGATCCAGAGCTGGGGGTGGGAGGACATGCTCTTGGATGGAGTCCCAGAGGTAAATAGCACAACCTCCCATCTTTTTTGTTTGTCTGTCAGCTCGGCATACTTTGTACCATGGGAGAGTAACAGCGGAATCCGGGGGGGCAGCCATTGAGCCAGGTTTCCACCACTGACATAATGTCAGGTTGTTGCTGAACCACCCAACCCTGCAGGTTCTCAAATTTTTTTAGTAGGCTGCATATGTTTAGGGATGCTATACGGAGTTCCCTGGGTGTGGGCTGCTTGGTCACGAGGGTGGGGGTGGGGCCAGGGTTAGAGTGAATGTTTCCTGAGAGAAGGAGCGGTAGCAGAAGGACTCATATAGAGGTGAGCTTTAATGTTTTATACATCCACTTGAGGGCTCGGGCAGCACTAGAAGGGTGCAGAGCACAGGTGGGAATGGACAATTAAGGAGTGCCCCGACCCTGGACATCACACTGTCATAGCAGAGCCATGTACCACAAACCCATAGTCAATAATGCTTGTGATGCAGCATTTCACAATGAGTATTTTAATCTCTGGCAAGAAGTTGCTTCTCTGCCCGGAGAGGAGCTCTAGCCTCGAGCTGACTGCCTTAACTAAGTGGCTAATGTGTATCTTGAAAGATAAAACACTACCAAGTGTAATGCCTAGATATTTAAAGGTTTGAACTTGTTTAAGGGGGACCCTGAATATAGACATAATGGTTAGGACAAGGGAGGTGTAAGCCCTGTTGTGCGTGCCAGACAGCATACACTTGGTCTCTTTTTTTCATTCATAACAAACAAGTTGGATGTGAACAATGTCTGGATGGCAGTAAAGTCTGTCTGTGGCCTCTGCCTCAGCTTCTCCAAACTTCTGTCGTCGGAGAAGATGACAGTGTCATCTGCATAAAGTATTACGTTGGTCGATTTACATATGGCAGGTACATTGATTATAAATAGACTGAAGAGTAGGGGTCCTAAGACTGACCCTTGGAGTAGGGTACACCTACACTGACAGACCTTATATCAGATAGTGTATTGCAGCATTTCAGAGTTTGTGATCTGCCTGCCAAGTAACCTTCAATCCAGCAAACTGTATAAATATAATTTTTGAAACTTGGAACATAACAAGCAATTAGTGCAAATTAGTACTCAATTCCTGTGTAGAGCCAGCCAATATAAGCCTGAAGAGCTGAACTGTTAAAGAAGAAGATTAAATATCACAGTTGGGTGGCTCTTAAGTGCAGCGGCTGGGACTTTATGTAGAATACACAAAGAAGCTCAACAGCAAATCCAGCATAGAACACTTGACATAAACAGCTGTGCTTGACATGAGTGATAATTCTGCCTCAGTTCCATCTACACCTATCACTTGGAGCCTGGGGGAATCCAAACATTGACAGGCCAAGTCCATCTCACAAAAGGATGGTGATGGCCAAACAGTGCTGTGTTATTTTTCCCAGGATCCCACCTGGTGAAACTCCTGTTAGCACATCCTCGGTAAACAGCACTGCCACTTCATGAGCAGATGGCTCCAAACAAAGATTTAATTGGGACTTGGGGATGAGTTTAGGACTAGAATGAGAAAAGCAGGAGACAAGAGGAATTATGGCACACAGCTTGGCCTTGATTTGACACCAAAGAGTTGTTTCCTGTTGGAAAATTATATGCCACCTTCTAAGACTGTTATTACAATTGTGGACAGAGTGGTTCAGAATTAAAGCAACATACAGCATATCACTGCAGACAGAGGGTATGTTATCTCCATTATTGCATTATAGATCCCAGTAGTTCTTCGGGAGCACTCTGTTTTTATGCCCAAGCATGGTGTTTGGTGGACATTGTGCTGATGTGCTGAGCCTTTTTCCTGTTCTGGTGTTTTTTCAGGTGAACACTCTCAAAAAGAGTAGGGCAATTTCCCTGGTGCCCTCCTGGTCAAATGTCCCCCATGTACTAACCGACCAACAGACTTACCTGGTCTTGTATCAATTGATTTGCATCTGTAGCCACCTGAGACTAGACTTATATAGGACATACTTCCTAGAGCTCCCTTCCAGGTCCAAAAAAAAAAAAAGTAAATAAATAGATAAACAAACACATGAAAATGCCACCTCCGCTCATGCTAGCACCCCCCCCACACACACACTGACCTTGCACTATCTTCTGTCCCTGAGCTCTTAATTTTTCATTTTTTATTTTAATGATATCTTGGAGAACACCTGTGAGCAGATGCTCATTTGTAGGTTCCCCGTCAGTTACAAGAAGAAACTGAACAGGTACATAGCATTACATTACAAGGCATTACATTACAAGCAAGTACAAAATTGCACTGGTACAAAGCAATACATTACAAGCTAGGTAGACAATACATTGGTGAGAATTACAAGGTTGGGATAGCATTTAGCTTAAGGTATAACATTTAAATACTGCTATGGCATTGGTGAAAAAGGTACCTGCGTCAGAGAATTAAGCCTACTTGTAGGGGGGGAGAAACTAAGTGGAGAACAGGCACAGCTGCGGCATAGTGAAGTGTATGCCTGTGTAAGAGGTTAAGAACAAACTTAAGGAAGGTTGGAGACAGTGGGGCTAGGAGAGCAGCAGACGGAGGGCATAAGGGCAGGGACAGAGAGGGGAATGGTACCCAGTGGGAGGGAGGGAGGGGTAGCCGGGTGGGTAGGACAATGAAATACTCTAAAGGTAGGTGCCCCTAGAATTAGGTGAAACACTAAGTGCTACTGCTTTATGGTGGTCTAAACACAGGAAAGTTGTTTTGGTCATCATGAATGATGGCACCTGAAAATCCTGGGTACCTAGTTTAGTGAGGAGCCATTCACCTGCACCTTAATGTTGGCTTCTGGGTTCTGGACCTTTCTCACTTTTTCACCTTGCTGACTGAGTCATATTTCCATGTGTAGTCCTGCAAATAGATTTTGTCAGCAGATAAGGACCTCCTGGCCCACCCAGTATTTCCTTGTAATTATTATTATGCAAGCAGTATGCCTGTACTTTTTGTATTTATACTGTATCCCAGTATTTCCTTGTAATTATTATTACGCAAGCAGTATGCCTGTACTTTTTGTATTTATACTGTATCCCAGTATTTCCTTGTAATTATTATTACGCAAGCAGTGTGCCTGTACTTTTTGTATTTATACTGTATCCCAGTATTTCCTTGTAATTATTATTATGCAAGCAGTATGACTATACATTTTGTATTTATACTGTATTTATTTATTTTATTTCTTCACTTGGTGGGTGCACTGGTCCCAGGGTCCATTTTCAGGCAGAACCTGGTCCAGAGATCACCACGTGCAGATACAGTTGAACACACAGAGCTATAGTGATATGTTTCAGCCAAAGCAAGCATAACTAACTATGTTACAGATGTTTGATACAGGCTTCTTACATATATTATAAGGGTGCAGTAGCACCCTTGTAGTTAGGGTTGAGTAGGCTGTTTCATTTTAAACTCTAATTTTTGCACCTTAATAACCTTTGTGTTGTTTGACAAAATAGCACAAAATTAGGCATTTGTGGTCACGATGTCAGTGTCTCAAGACATGAAAAGTTTCGCGACAGCATCTTGTTCTGTTTTTAAGATACAGAGCACCAAAAAAAAAAAAACCTGTTTGGTTCCCTATATTTAACATTGCATGTTTTTTTCCCGCTCTCACATACAACCTAGAGGTGTGGAATTTTTTCATGAAATTTTCAGGGTTGAAGGGGCCTGGGCCAAGGCTGTGCCTTTCGAAGGTTTTGTCAAAAAATATTATGCCATTCCAGAGTTATAAGGATTTTCTGGATAACAGATGTGAATGGTAAAAAAATAAAGATCAGGAGTACTTAGTTTCATGATTTACTCATCACGAGAAAAAAAAGATGGTGGTGGCTGCCATCTTGTTCTGTTTTTTCACTCAAAAATATTGACAATACTGTACATAAAAGTGATGTATTTTCAGAAAACAAATACCTGAACCTAGGTAAATGGGACCTGTTTCATCAATCAATCAATCCAACTTTATTTAACCAGGCAGTTACATCATTGATCAAGCTCATTTTCAAGATGGTTCTTGACACATAGGACATGTTCATTTACGATAATACAACAACACATAGTACACCAGACATTAATACAACATGTAACAGAATACAAAGTCAGTAGGTATTGGAGCAAACTTAGGATGGCAAATATACACAAACATACCTGCATAGGCATTTCAGCATATACCGGTAGAGGTCTGAAGGGTATGTAGGGAGGAGAGGATGGAAGACACAATGGAGGGCATGGGAACAGGGGATGACAAGGCACAAAGGAAGAGGGAAGAAGGAGCCTACAATGTGAGATGCTCCCAAAGGAATTAGTTCAGGGTAGAATGGAGGAAGCTCAAGGTGGGGGGATAGTTACTGTGATGGGAGGCCATCCGATAGAGGGAATAAGAAGGCCAGAGAGATCAGGAGCTAGGGGTCTGTGTTTAGTCCAGGAGAGTAATGTTTACTTGAAGCAGTCACGTGCCATTTTCAGGCAACGATAGAGCAGCTGTCTGAATATGTAGGGGCTAGGCAGAAGGGAGAGTTGAAGTGCTTTTTGCATGTTATTCCAGAGCATTGGTAGATAGGAGCTAAAGGCAGTTGAGCCAAAATGTGTCCTGGTCCGTGGTGGCTTAAGGAGGACAATGGAAGAGTTTCTTAGGCCATAAGCACCTTTTGAGAATTCAAACAGATCGCAGATATGGGTTGGTAGTTTGTTGGACATGGCCCAGAAGAGCCACATGAGGGCATTTATTTGCCTCCTCATGGGGAGGGACGGCCAGTCTAGTGCTTGGTACAACAAGCAGTGGTGAGTCTGCAATGGCAGGCCAAGAACAAATCTCAAAGCGCGATGATAGAGTGTATCGAGCTTTTGCAGCATATGCTGGGAGGAGTGACTATACAAGAAGTCGGCATAGTCAAGCAATGGAAGAAAGGTTGTTTGAACCAGTCTCTTTCTAGCTTCCAGAGTTAGTAGTTGTCTTATGCGGTAGAATATACTGAGGAGCTGTCTTAGCTTTTTTGTTAACTCACATAGATGTGCACTGGAATTGAGCTTATTATCCAACCAGACTTCCAGATATTTGAATTTGTCCACTTTTTCTAACAGTTCACCAAGGAAGGTGATGATCTGGGGGTACCAGGTGTCCCCATGTTGTGGGAGGAAAATGGGGAAAGGATCATGGCTTTTGTTTTTTTGGCATTTAGCAGCAGCTTCAGATTCAGCAGGTTATGTTGGAGGATGATAAAGTCCTGCTGTAGCTCCTTGTATGCAAGATCCAGAGAGGGGTTGGTTGTGTAGAGGACTGTGTCATCTGCAAAGAGGTGCACATTTCCCACAAGTAGTCCAGAGACAATGCAGTTGATATAAAGTGTGAAGAGGATAGGCTCCAAGATTGAGCCTTGGGGAACACCTTGGGGCAGTATTTTTAATGGGCAGAGTTCACCTTGGACTTTAATTTGCTGTCTGCGATTTGTGAGGTAGCATTGGAACCACTTTACTGCAATGGGGGTTAGACCGATGCTACTCAGAGAATCAAGTAGTATTGAGTGCTTAAACATGTCAAAAGCTTTACTGAGGTCAAGGAAGAGTGCGTAGATGTGCTGTTTACTGTCCAGGGCTTTAAACCAGTCATTAGGCACTTTGGCTAAAGCTGACATGGTGCTATGTTTAGGTCTAAATCCCAATTGGACTGGGTTATGGATATTTTCACAGTCCATGTACTCCCTTAGTTATGAGTTGACAAGTTTTTCAAGTAACTTGGAAAAAAAGGGAAGCAGCGAGATTGGCCTATAATTATTCAAATCTGTGGGGTCACCTGATCAGAACAAAGGGATGATATGCGCGATTTTCCAGCTAGATGACAGATCCCCTTGGATTAGAGAGCTATTAAATAGCTAGATTCTAGTGTTTGTTTTTTGAAAATTGTCCTGGAAATAATGTTTCTTGGCACCCAAAAATACTGAGTGCCCAGCTTAGCGAAGGGAGCTGTTCAACTGTGTTCTCAGTATGAGAACAGCAGGATTTTCTTGAACTGTAAAGCCACAGCTGGAATTGTACTGCTAGCTTCAGAAGTCACAGTGAGCTCCCGATAACCTGCTCTCTCTGTCTCCATGTCTCTGTCTGTATGTCTCTGTATGTCTGTCTATCTATCTAAATGCCTAGCAGACCAGGGTGCCCACCCACCAGTACTGCTTCCTTCTCCCCACTCCTCTCCAGGTCATCTGCCCCCCCCCTTTCCAATGTTTAATTTATCATTTTGATACATGGACTTGGATGCTAACCCTCAGTACCACTTCTCTTCACCCCCACCCCTCTAGGTCACCTGCCGCCTTCCCATTATATGCATGGTGGCACCGGGATGCCCCCCCATTGCCATCCAACACTAACCTAACACTGGGGTGCTGAATCCCCAGTGTCTGAATGTCCCCTGCAATAAAGAAAACAATTCCTCATTTTTTTTACCTGAAAAAAAGAAAACAGTCCCTTGCTGATCCGACTCCCCCACGCCCACCCACTCACCCTGACCTCCCACTCAGCACACCCTCTCACCCCCCCCCCAACACACACACATATTCATTCATCTGAACATGCCTCATGACATGTCTCTGGGCACCTGAAAATCCTGGGTATCTAGTTTAGTGAGAGGAGCCATTCATCTGCATTCTTAGTATAAGAACAGCTGGACATTCTTGAATTCTGAATCTGCAGCTGGAGTCATGCTTCTGGCTTCAGTTGAAACAGTGGTACTGCTTCTCTTCACCCCTGCACCCACCAGGTCACCCAAACTTTCCCATTGTATACATGGCAGCACTGGGGTGCCCTCCCATGATGCCACCAAACACTAGCCTGACACTGGGATGCCCATTCCCCAATGTTAGAAAGTCCCCTGTAATAATGAAAACCATCTCTCACTGTGTTTATTTTAACCTGTAAAAATAAAATGGTTCCTTGCCAACCTGACCCCCATACATACCACACCAACCTACCACTCAGCACCCCCACCCCACACACCCTCGCTCATGTAAATATGTCCCATGATGTAAGAGCCACTGTCTGACTGAAGATGTGTCTTGCTGCTGAGTCCAGTGGCTGCAATATGAGAAAATAAGGCAAGTCCAGCTTAATGTATTTCTATGGCATTTGAACTTTTCTTCTTAACTTTGTCATTTTTTAATATTTTTACATCAGATTTTCAACATGGCCTTTTGGGACCCCACCTCATGACCAAGGATGGTGGAATTATACACATCTGGCCCAAAAGATGATTTTGTGGTCACTTTGTGAAAACACCTTTTGGGTGGGATTTGAAAATTTCCAATGCCCTTTTTCATGAGGTGTGGATCATAAGAAGGCTGTGTTAAAAATGTTGAATCAAAATATATATATATATATATAAAGTTATGAGTGTGTATTGAAATTTTTCTATGTTTGCTCATAACTTTGGTAATTTTCAATATTGAGACCCCAAATTTTCGACACAGCACATTTTTTCACACCATCTCATGAATGTGATAGCTGTCATTTATCAAATCCTGGCCAAAATGTGTTTTCACACCTGTGGCTGGAATGTCATTTCAGCAGGGATTTGAATATTTTCACCTACCGGATACATGAGTTGGGGTCATAAGAAGGCTATGCTGAAAATTTGTTGTACAAATAGTATTTCAATGTTCACTCATAACTTCACTAATTTTCAATATTTAGACTCCAAACATTCAACATAGCCATGTTATCACACCACCTCATAAACATGATAGGTGTCACTTTTTAAATCCTGGATGAGACGTGTTTTCACAGTTCTGGTGCAAAATGCTGTTTCAGCCAATATACTCTAAATGCCACATGTCATGGTTCTAAGAGGAGTCATGAAAAAACTATCTTGAAAATTTGAGGTCAGAATAAAAGAAAAAAATATTATTATTATTATGAAACTTTGTGTGTAGTGCCAGGCTTGACCACAGCATGTATGCTTTGGTATCCCATCCTGGTGAGCTGAGTTTGCAGGTGAGCTTAGTGACTCAGCTGGATGGGGTGAGGGTGGGGGGATTGCGCTATGTGACAACCCCACAGCCTGGAAATGAAATTTGCAGGGTTGTCTGCACAGGCGCAAATACCATATGGTGAAGATAACTCTTCTCCTGGCATAGGACCCTGCACATCGGCACCAGTGGGCAGCAAAGAGCCCTGTGCACTGGCTGACAGATGGACTCTTCACTCCGCTCAACTGTAACTGCAACCACATAGAAGTGCAGGGAGCAGAGGGCCCTGTGCTTCTGCAGCCCACCAGACAGCCCCATTAATTCTGATAGATGCCAGGGAGTGCTTACACTTGTACAGGGACAGAATCAGTGGATGGAGGGTGTCATTACACAACAGGGAATAGTACAGTTTTATGAGAACGGTGCTTGGAGATTGGGAATGCCATTGACACCAGGGAATATTTGATATATTATGGGGCTGGGAACTGGGGGACAGGGGGTGCCACTGGACACCAGGAAATATTTAATATAATACAGGAACAGAGATCGGGTGGCAGGGGTACCACTGGACACCAGGGACCGAGGTATTTTAATGAGGACAGGGATAAGAGGATGGGGGTGCCACTGGACACCAGGGAATGGATTTTTCTTGATGGGGATAAGTGGTCAGAGTTGGAAGGGGTGATTGCAGGGGCACAAACCTGCTGCCACTTGCCATGCAAATGAGTCCATAATGGGCATACATATGTCCCTTAGCACCTTGCATACCTGATGGACTTATTTGCATGTTACCAGCTGAATATTGTGCCAGGGCTCCTGGTGCTAACAGGTCTGGGCACTTTGTATGTGATGCATACAGCCCAGATCCATGTTGGTGAAGTGCTACTTGACTTTGAACTGTCCTGACATGGTCCTGTATTCAGTCAGATAGTGCCGGTGCACTATTCGGGTGACTATCATGTCCTCAGTGTCGTGGGCAAGAGCTTTTGCCCATTTTCCAGTACTAGGCCCCTGCTCTTTAAAACATGATAAAGAGCTGAGCTATGAAACTGACAGGTTTTGTAGGTATCATGCAGAAATAGTTCTTTTGGGAGTCTGGGAAAAAAAATGTTTTTACGATGACTGCAAATACTTGGTCATGCAAAAAATTGCTGGGAAAAATTGCTGCAACAGCACATTTTTTTCCATGCTAAAGTTTGAAATGAACAAAAACTTTAAGATAACTTTTCAATTTGTGATGTGTGTTAGGGAGGGTCAGTATGAGTTACACAATGTATTTTTTATTAGATTAAAGGGGCACTGTCAGCTTTGCATCACTTTTCTCAAAAAAAATTAACATTGTGCCTCTAGGCATGCACATTTCCAGCAAGTAGCACAGAATGCATCTGTAGAGCCCAACATGACAGCTTTTACCTAATTTATTATTTTTTTGCATTAATTACCTTTCAGTCGGGTTCACCGTCCACCGGAAGCATATCACCAGGGAGAACGAGCGTCTGTTCGGGAGCGCGGTCCCGAACTTCACTTTTTGCCATGACCATGTTAGAAAGGCATCTATGTGATAAATCAACCTCTAATTAAGCTTTTCTTGCCTTTGAATTACAAAAATGGAGGGTACTAATGCCGCAAAATATAGTTTAAAATGTGGAGCCGAAATCTCACACATGCGGATCAGCTGGTGCCAAAACCCGCATGTGCAGGAGTGTTCTGCTTTTGTGCATGCGAGGATTTTGGCACCGCAGCTGTTCCGCATGCGCAAGATTTCGGCACCACATTTTAAACTATATTTCGCTGCATTAGTACCCCTCATTTTTGTAATTCAAAGGCCTTTCTAACATGATCATGGCAAAGAGTGAAGTTAGGG
The DNA here is from genome assembly GCA_016271365.2 of Neoceratodus forsteri. NCBI lineage: Eukaryota > Metazoa > Chordata > Ceratodontiformes > Ceratodontidae > Neoceratodus > Neoceratodus forsteri. Next base: position 1,559,835,906 of record CM057455.1, read on the forward strand.
ACCGCGCTCCAGAACAGATGTGTGTTCTCCCAAGTGATATGCGTCCGGTGGATGGCGACTTTCATGCGGACCCGACTGAAAGGTAATTAATGCAAAAAAATAATAAACTAGGTAAAAGCTGTCATTTTTGGGTCTACAGAGACATTCTGTGCTACTTGCTTGAAATGTATGTGCCTAGAGGCACAATGGTTAAAATTTCTTGAGAAAAGCGAATCAAAGCTGACAGTGTCCCTTTAATCAAGAGTAATAAGTTACCTTTGATTAAAAATGACAATCTTCACATGAGAATCATTCAGGAATTTTATTTTTTCTGTAAAATATACATATAGCACAAATATTTTAAATAGGTTTTTAAAATATTCATACTGCATGATGGATTTGAAAATCTATGTGCTGCTCCAAGGTTTTTGAAAACCTACACTCTGCACAATGGTTTTTAATGTTTAAATACAAATTCTTTACAAAGGTTTTGAAAATATACAGCAGCACCAGCCAGGATGCAACATAGTATCTTGCAGTATTACTGCAAACTGCTGCAGTATCCTGCAGGGAACAGTATATTTCAATGGCAGTTAAAACCTTTTTGTCATGCAGTATTTTGTGACATGTCACTTACTGCAAGTTACTGCGCTGTATCATGGGTGGTTCCACTGTATGTACTGTACAAAGGTATTGGAAATCTATGAGCTGTAGGAAGATTTTGACAATTTTTGTGCTGCTCAATGGTTTTTAAAATCTACATGCTGCACAAAGATAATTATTTTGAAAATGGATTACTGAACAAAAATATTAATGTAGTCTAACTTTTTAAATAATGAAATGTCATGAATGACACTTCATTATTTGTGATGGAGAGGCATAAGAAGAGACACAACAGGCCCTATCATCACCGAGCTTGGTATGCCCCTGAAAGGGCAAGCACCAAGACACTGAAAGTGCATGCCGTTCTCTTGTCCCCAGCTGGACATGTGGTGCTGGGATTCACTAAGAGTGGCTGGTCTGATGCCCGGCTGTGTATTTCTGCACAACGTGCCATGCTCTCTGAGAGGTCCAACCTCAGCTGGACTATCAGCTTTCAATTCTAAGGCTCAAGCGGTCCCTTGGCTCATAGGAGAAGGAGATTATGGTACATAACAGGACACAGAAGGACTGCTGTGTCCCCCTCAGCAGAAGTCCTTTCACATACCAAAATAAGTTCTTTGAAAAGTATGTTAGCAGTCATCTCCCACTTTGCACAGGGTTTTGAGGAGCATGTTTAAATTGAGTCGCTACACAAATTTCTTAAAAAGTAAGGAACTTTATGGCAAAAAAAACTATGTTAATACTTATTAGGGTTGCTACCTCACAAAACTCAAATTGTACAAAGGCTGGAAATAAACTATTAGGGTTGTAAAAACAATGCCCACAAAGTTTGGAAATGTGCTATTAGGGATGTATTGTCTAACTCCCACACACCCTACCACATCCCCTGCTGTCATGACTCAAGACAGTTTACAGGTACAAGGCCATGCCTCAGTGGTTTGGTATCTCATTCAGGGTCAAGATATTACAAACAGGTATATAGCATCCTTAACCCCTACCCCCTTCCCTACACTCCTAACTAGGGTGGGGCAAATTAGTTAGCCAGGTGGCCAGTGACCATGGCCAATGGCCAGTAAAATGATTGGTTTTACTACCACATTTTGATACTAACTGGCCAACTGGGTACCTGCCCATGAAGGGATTTCTCAGCCCTTAAAAATGATGGCCTCTAAAAATATTGAATTAGCTACTACATTGTGAAATCTAGTCGCCAAACTGACCGCAGCTCACAAACTGATTTCTTTCACCGTTGCCATGACACAAGGCCAAGCTAAAGCTAACACCATCCTACAAGGCTGTGCTGGGTTTTGTTACTCTCTAAAGGCTCACTGGTAACTTGGACATTTACCACACAGCTGTATGTTTGTGGGTACATATTGTTGTGGACCCTATGTATGGTATGGCATACTGTGCATTTAACAGCAAATGTTGTGCCATGTATTGTTTACTAATATATGTAGCATCCACTTTTGACTTGTTTTATGCAGCTGCAACACATGCCTAAAATAAATACACGTCCCAAACATGTAACATTCTTTGACTATTTCTAAATATGTCTTAAAGACAGCAACTAACACCTTTACAATGTGTATTGTACTTTCAAATTAGTAACAATTCTGCTGCTTTGTGGAGAGGGTCTACAATACTGTGTGCAAAATAAAGGATGTAAGCTTCCATACTGTAGGTATCTACCAGAAACTATTCTAATTACAGATCTACAATTTGTACCATATGTATGAAGCACCAGACCTGTGTTGCATGACTCCAGACATGTTGCCATTCTAATTTCAGATGTACAATTCATACCATAGAAACATAGACTTTGATGGCAGATAAGGACCGCTTGGCCGACCAAGTCTGCCCATTTCCCTACCTGTTTGATAAGCTGCAGATCCTAGTTAACCAACAGCCTACTTTTCCTACCCCCCCCACCAGAATTACCTTATGTCTGTCCCATGCATTGTTGGATTCCCCCACTGTTTTTGACCCCACTACATCCTCAGGAAGGCCGTTCCGTACGTCCACCACCCCTCCATTAAAAAATACTTCCTCATGTTGCCCCTGAGCCATCCCCACTCTATCTTCAAAATTGAGCCCCCTTGTTCTTGCACATCTCTTTTTCTGAAAGCTGCTACCCTCTTGGACTTTATTGATTCCCTTGAGGTATCTGAAGTTTCTATCATGTCCCCCCTCTCCCTCCTTTCCTCGAGGGTATACATATTAAGCTCCTTTAGTCTCTCTTCATATGGCTTCTGGTGCAAGCTCTGTACTATTTTAGTTGTCCTCCTCTGGACTGCCTCCATCCTGTCTACGTCCTTGCGGAGGAGGGGTCTCCAGAACTGCATGCAGTACACCAGATGGGGTCTCATCAACTGCCTGTACAGAGGGATAACAACTTTCTGTTTTCTACTTGTGATGCCTCTCCCTATGCATCCCGGTAACACCCCAGCCCTCCTTACTGCCTTCTTGCATTGCTTGCCTACCTTTAGGTAATCTGATATGATTATCCCCCAGATCCTTTTCCATTTTTGTTGTTGTTAGTACCCCCCCCAATTGTATACTCTTTCCTGGATTTTTATTTCCTAGGTGCATTACTTTGCACTTCTTTGCATTGATTCTAAGCTGTCATACTTTTGACCATTCCTCCAACCTTGCCAAGTCCCTTCTTATCCTTTCCACCCCCCCTTGTGTATAACCCTTGTTGCAGATCTTTGTGTCATCAGCAAAGAGGCATACTTTTCCTTCCAGTCCCTCTGCAGTATCACTTATAAAGGACCAGTCCCAGTACTGAACCCTGAAGTACCCTGCTAGTAACCCCATTTTCTTCAGAGTTGACTCCATTTACTATTACCCTCTGTGTCCCATTGTCCAGCCAATTTTTTACCTAGGCTACCACCCTGGGACCCACTCCTAGGCTGGCTAACTTGTTTATTAATCTTTTGTGTGGGACTGTGTCAAATGCCTTGCTAAAGTCTAGGTAGACCATGTCCACAGCCCCTCCCTGGTCTACTACTTTGGTCACCCAGTCAAAGAAATTTATTAGATTTGTCTGACATGACCTTCCCGCTGTGAATCCATGCTGCCTTGGGTTCTGTGCCCCACTGGCCTCTAGGTACTCAACAGTTCTTTCTTTCAGAAGGGATTCCATCATTTTCCCTACCACTGAGGTCAAACTGACAGGTCTGTAGTTTCCTGCCTCTGCTTTGCTCCCTCTTTTGTGAAGGGGAATCACATCCACCCTCCTCCAGTCCTCAGGTACCACCCCATCCTCCCATGATTTGTTAAAAAGGGTAGTCAGTGGTGTCACTAGTTCTCCCCTTAGTTCTTTTAGAATTCTGGGGTGAATCCCATCAGGCCCCATTGCTTTGTCCACCTTGAGTTTTAAGAGTTCTTTCAGAATGCTTTCTTCTGTGAATGGACTGGTATTGAGCCCCCATCCAGAGTGCTTCTATTGTTTGGTTTAGGTACTTCCCCTCTTCTTATTTTGTGGATACTGAGCAGGAGTATTCATTCAGTATCCCTGCTTTTTCATCAAATGTACAAAACATCAGACCCACATTGTGGCATGATTCTGGACATATATCTTGCCTATAGATCCCAAGGGTAAGGAAGGGGATTAGAATTAAAGCAAGGTTACAAAGAAATACAAAATCACACATACTCCAAAAATGCAAATCATCATGAAAACGTTTAGACTTGCTCTGGTTTAAGCAGCAGTGTATGGTGCCAAATGGCCTCTCAGACAATCTGCAAAGGCTAAGAACAGAAGACACAGACATGTTTCATCCCCCTCCGGACTCATCAGTGTGTCTCTTCTGTATCGCATTCCAGAGGAAGGATGAGCCAGCTGTGTAATGGTGTTATAGGCTGGGTAAAAAAGGAAGGCAATGTAAAAGGTAAAAAACTCAGCACAAAAGCACAGAGGAAAGGATTACCTAGGAAGGGCGGTGGCAATAAAGCCAGGTTTCAAAGAAATGGAAAAGAACACATGCCCCTATAATCATGAAAAATATGTAAATCATCACAGATTACTCAACAAATTACTACTGAAAATGCTGCCCCCCATGTCCTAGTGTTTTTGTTGGAAATCTAGTAATTCGGTTAACAATAGGGTTACTTGGATGATACAGGGGATGCAGGGATAGCTTAAGAGGAATGGCTGAGGAAGCTGGAGATATACACATTGGAGAATAGGAGAGACAGGAGGATATGATTGAGATGTTCAGATACCTAAAAGGTGTAAAACGGACGCCAAGGGGGAACCTATTTCAAATGAAAAGATGTTCAGCAACCAGGGGAAACAGTATGAAGTTAGACGGTGGATAGTTTAAGGGTAATGTGAGGAAATATTATTTCCCAGAGAAGTTGGTAGATGCTTGGAACAACCTGCCGGAAGAGGTAGTTGAGGCAAAGACAGTCTCGGGTTTCAAGCACACATGGGATAGGCACATGGGTATCCTAGGAGTGAAGGGGGACTGGGTAAGGTTTGGGGGCTCAGTAAAGGGGGGATACGGAGTTGATGAGGTAGGCCATGTAGGTCCTTATCTGCTGACACTATTATATATGTATGTATGTATATATGTATGTATCTACCTTTCAGCTGCTTCATTCAGTCTCCCATCCAAAGCAGGCGTAATTGTCTCTGTTCATTTCTTGGGATTTCTTTCCATAAAGATAGTTGTAGTAGACAACAAACAGAACAGACTGCACATATGCTAAACACTGTCTGTGCTGCTGCCTGTCTCAGCTACCTATACAAATTTACAAAAGGAGTAGTGCACAAAAATTTCACACTTCAAGTATTTCTCGATTTGCAAAGAGTTCCCAAATGCAATACAAAATTCTGGTGTATTGTGCCACATTGGCACTTCCTCAGGAATACCTCTTGATCTCTCAGCATTAAAATGCATAGCACTGGTCTTCAGAATGCAGAGCAAATGGCCAGAATGTGTAGCACTTTTTTATTTTAAAGAATAAGTTTAAGAAAAGTGGGCCCCATATGTATAGTGATAAGGAATATTTTTGTTAAGTTAGTTACCATTTTTATTAGTTTGCATGTCCAGAAATAGCTCTAACATTATAAGGAATATCAGTAATTCTTCGTGGAACAAAGGTAGATTTGAGTTCAAAATACATAGTGCTATAAAAATGCGCAGCAGTTGAGAGGTATGTCCTAAGGGTATGGAGCTTGGCTATGATAACACTTTTCAAAAGTTCAAGCTTAAAGGTAAAGTATGTCATAAATGCAGTTCACAGGTGTCATTTTCAAGACTGGGCGCTGGAAGGGACAGGTGCCTTCATAGTGCCAGGCCATAGCTGCTGGAGTGCCCATCTTTCCAAATTGCAGCATTCTAGTAAGTGCTCCCAGTAAGTGTTCAGGTCCGAACACAGGTAATGTTTGGATTGCACCCTTACCTGAAGGCAGAAGGGATGGCAGGTTCCTAGGTTGCAGCCTGAGTGGTAACTGGCCTAGTACTGAAGATCTGGTGGCATGGTTGGCATTGGGAGAAGCCCCCACTGGGCAATGTAGCAAAGAGCCAGGTGCCAGCTACTCTCACGATGTTGAGGTGACCAAGGTTTAAGACACATTGAGGACTTGAAGGTGTCAGTGAGACATCAACAGAGACCCTGGTAGTCATCAGTTAGGAACCTCAGAAACCAGGGCACAAATCTCAAGGGACCAGGAATCTGAGGGGTACAGTTGTAATTGTATGTAGTTGTGTTGTACATAGAGGACCACTAGTAGTGAGTGGTGATCCAAGGGGTGCGGGACTTCCCTTCAAGGAAGGTCACTCGATGGCCTTTTGGGCTTGTGGAGGGTTCCCTCAAAGTCATCAAGGGAGATCCTGGTTGGGGGTTGACTTCAGAGGCTGGCCTCTGTAGAGTCATCGCACATGCAGTCTGGCAGGCGAGTCTGTGCTGAGTAAAAAGCAACAAGACCAGGTTAGGAAATTCATCTCCAGGAAGCAGTTGTAGGGAGGAAGATGTACTAGTGTAGTGCCCCAAAGTTGAAGGCACAGCAGAATATTTAATTTAATTAAGAAAGGTGCCCCAGAGATGCCCAGGTACCCCTTAGCATCTCCTATCAGAGTGGGCATCAGGATAGCACAGGCGTAGTGGTTAGGGGCCCCTTACAGTGTGTGCAACCCCTCATTTTTTTCCCTGGTGCAATAGTGGGAAAAAGGAAAAAAGTTTTATTTCCTCGCTGCTTGCTCTGTTTTACAAAGCTCCCCTCGAGCAGGCAGCACGAGCTGTAGTGCCCACACACTGATACTGCTGTCCCTGTCCAGCACATGGTGCCCTGTTTTGAAAACTAACTGGTGGCTTGGGCACAGGTTCAGGGTTCTAGAACCAGAACCCCGAGCACCCATTTTGATGGAGAAACCATTTTTCTAGCAGATCAGGCTGGTGTTGAGAGGACGAGGATGCCAGAAGCCTAGTGGGAACAAGAAAAGGGTTTACCTGGGTTGAAACTGTTCCCTGAGGTTGTCTGGGCACCTTGGTTCCTGCTCCACCAGCGAAGACTCCAATTCTGCAGTCCGGTTCCTGTGTGGCAGCGGTGTAGAGTGTGAAGCAGTCCACAGAAGATTACTTCACTTTTCCCTGTCGGGTGTGGGCTCTGTTCAGCCCGTTTTGTTCAGTGATCCTCGTTGGCTGCATCTGAGGAGCCGCGTCGCATAGGAAGAAGAATGTTGGTCCTCCTGAGGCCCCTTGCTGTCTGCCGCTTTGCGCCGTTCTCCACAGTCACTCCCTCTGCAGCAGTCTCTCCCAGCCTCCTGCAGCAGTATTGTTCACCCCAGGCCAGGGCGGTGAGTTGGTGGCAGCACTATTGCAAAGTGCTGACCACCTGTATTCAGTTAAAAGTTTTTTTTTTTTTTAAAGGTGCTAGGCGTGAAGAAAGATGGCTGAGAGCTGTGGGTGGACCAGAGGGCCTGATTTACAAATGTTAATATTAATCAGTTGCAGAACCGCTCATAGAGGGGCCGAGGCATTCAGGCTCAGTGGAAGGAATTTTAAATATTCACAGGGGCGGAGCAAAGGTGGGACAAGCTAGGAGCTGACAGAAGGGGGCATTGCTCAGGCCCAAGGGAGAATTTAAAGGGGCAACCTCGAGGCCCAAATTAGCTAAAGGGGCCTAGTCAAATTTAGCCCCATATTTAAAGGGGCCCAGCCAGTCAAGTTTCGGCCTGCAGATCAAAGGGGCTCAACCAGCATTTAACCCAGCCACAGTAGGCCCAGTGTTTAAGGGATCCCAGCAACAGTAGGCCCAGTGTTTAAAGGGGCTCAGCCACAGTAAGCCCAGTATCCTTAAAAGGGCCCAGCCAGCAGCAGCAGCCCACCATTTCAGTGGAGGTCCATTTTGTTAGTGCACCCCACAGTTAAAGGGGCCATCCAGCTTTTAGCATCTAGCAGACCCACAGTTACAGGGGATCCTGTTTTAGTTAGTGGGACCCCACTTCAGTTAAGCTTCCACCTGGAGGGATACCCAGATATATGCTCATGAACGGGGGTCTGGACATTCAGGGACTGTGATATTAACCACCACTGTTGGAACTGTGATTTGAGCTTAACTGTTGGAACTGTGATTTGGGCATAACTGTTGGAACTGTGATAGTGAGCCAAACTGTTGGAACCATGACAGTTAATTGAATTGCTACAATTTTCCTGAACTGAGTAATTGCCTTTGAACTATAGTTTATTATATGTACCAGCACCTAGTACTAGTGTATTTCCGAATCAGTCTTCAGCAATCCCCCAGTGGCATCTCACCAGCGTGTTTCCGAATCAGTCTTCCACAACCTTTGAAAGGGTATTCCACAAGTGCATCCCAGAATCAGTCTGCAGCAGCACTCCTGAAGAACCGTGTTCACAGTCATACCTTTTCAACATCATGTTTATTGTTTTCCTCTACCAGTCCCAGTGTATGGCCTGGCCCAGTGCAGATTCTGCCATCCGTCTTTTTGTTTTGCCATTCATATCGCAGTGTTGTCCAGATCTTCTGTTCCAGTTTCCTGAAGCCAAAGTTCTGTTTATTGTTTTATGTTAGTCCTTGACTCGTCTGGCCTTGGCACCCAGAACTCCGTCATTCTCTGACTTCTGAAGACTTCCTCATCCAGGTTCTTAATTTCTCTGGGGTTTTCCCATTGTCTTCTGCATCTTCTTACCCAGCAGTCCACCAGTGGGCTGTGGCAGGGGTTCTTCTGCATCTTTCGCTCCCAGAAGTCCACCAGCGACTGTGGCAGGGGTTCTTCTGCATCTTCCTTACCCGGCAGTCCACCAGTGGACTGTGGCAGGGGTACTTCTGCATCTTTCTTACCCAGCAGTCCACCAGTGGGCTGTGGCAGGGGTTCTTCTGCATCTCCCTTACCCGGCAGTCCACCAGCGGACTATGGCAGGGGTTCTTCTGCATCCTCCTTACCCGGCAGTCATCCACCAGCAGCTGTGACAGGGATTCTTCTACATCTTCCTCACCTGGCAGTCCACTAGTGAACTGTGGCAGGGGTCTTCAGCATCTACGGTACCCAGCAGTCCACCAGCAGGCTATGGCAGGGTAGCCACTGCATTCGTTGTTTCAGATTAGCTGTCCACCAGCGGACTGTGGCTGAATCCTTTGTGCTTCATTTCCACTGGCCCTCAGTGGGTTCTTGGCCAAGAGAATCTTTGTGCTTGTTCTGATTTTTGGCAATCCAGGAGAGGTGGGTGTGGCCAATGGACTCATGGTCAGTTTAGAAGGCCTCTCCATATTTCTTTAGTCTCACTGTAAGTCTTCAGAGTTATGCTGGCCAGGCAGCCTATTTGTCCCCATTGAAACCAGTTCCTTTCATCTTGTCCTTCCCCATACAGCTGTACAACCCCACGACGACAGTGAAAGTAACAACGATGCATAAACTGCCGATAATAACAGTTATAGAGTCTTGCTATAGTATGCTGTGGAGGTCCTTAGGTTTGGAGTACTGCGGGGTATCAGTCACTCAGTAGGAGGTGCACCTCAGGAGTATAGTGAAGGAATTGTTCTTAGAGTGATTGCTAGATACAGATCGTGTGAAAACATCCTTACAGCATAACTGTTACAGCCAGTTTTACCATAGAGTCACCCTCTTATAGGGACCTTAGAATGTGAGACTCTCTTACAGCATAGCTATTACAGGTGGTTTTTGCCTTAGAGTCCTCCTCATACAGGAGGTTAGAATTATTAGTTTATGCCTTCTTACCTGTGACCATGTCTTCCTTCCCCTGTTTGCAAAATAAATCTGGTAAAGCATCTGAACCTCATTCTAGACTCCCGCCTCTCTTTGTCAGGTGATAACATCCACCTCCTTGGGAACCTGAAGCGCCCTCCCACCATCTGCAGGGAGTGGCACTGGTGTTGGTAAATTGTGTGTGATTTATTTGCATCGTCATGACACTGTTGCTCTAGCCACTGTTTTATGTTACTGGGTTCCTGCACACACTACTATCAGGGCATCAGATCACCACACATAAATATTTGGCGCAGCGAGCAGGGTGTAGAACTTGTTCTCCAAAGGGACCAAAGCCCAAGAAGGAATAGAGTTTGGATGCCGTTAGGAACTGGAAGTAGTAGTGAGATGGACAGAGGAGCAGGAAAAGGCTCAGGATGGATGCAACCTTCCTTGATGACCATGCCATACTGCTTTAGAGTGCCGTGGCTTCCCAGCCTCACAGATGAGCCAGGTGGTGGAGACTCCAGCAGTTTAAGAGACTTTAAAGCCAAAATCCAGTCAATGTTTCAGCTTTATCAAGTTCCAGAGCATCAGCAAGTAGAAATCCTGTTGGAGTAGTTAAAGGGAGCTGCCCAATGAGAAGTGCAATCATGGCTTGAAAGAGAAAAGGCCACCGCAGATCGGATTTTCAGTAGGTTGCAAGATACCTTTGATACCTGGACCATATCGGAAATGAAGATGAGGTTTTTCTCTAGGATGCAGAGATAGCGAGAAACACTGAGGGAGTATGCCCTAAGTTTAACAGAGGATAGATGCCCGAGAGGTGTGAGACCCAGAAAGACCCAGACAATACCCTCAAGGAGAAATTCATAGACAAGGTTCTAAGCAAAGCTCTAAGGAGGGAGCTATGAATGCTTCATCTTTAGGACCCAGATGGCCTCTTTTCTGATTTTTAAAGAGAAGGCGATATGCATTTTCAGCCCACGCCAGGCAGGAGAAGAGGCTGCCATGTGTTAGCAACAAATGACATTCCCCAGTGTTGCGTGGAGAGAGTACTCCACTAGAGGATGGAGACAAGAGAATCGGTGGGCAGCAAAACCATGTTTGGAGAGGCAATTTCATCCAAATTATTACCCAGATACTGAATAAACCTATACCCAGATAGCCCAGACACAGATGCCATTTCGCAGACCTAGCCCAAGGACTGAACCTGAATGGACTGAACAGATTGCTGCCCTCACTAGGAAAGTCACGGAGGTATTCCAAGAGGTGCGAGATCTTAAGAGCAGTTTGAGACCAAGACCCGAAGGTGACCAACTGGAAAGGAATCAAGGATCAAAGGAAATGATGTCCCAACCCAGGAGAGAAGGGTAATGCCCGACTGATCATTTTGACAGACAGGGAAGACCCATCTACTAAAAAAATACCAACAACAGCTTAATCTGGGTCAAGATCAGTTGGCATTCATCTGTATCCCCCTCCCCCGGGTCGTGCCTGAAAATAGGCAGGATTTGTCTAGTGCACTTACCCGGTCAACAAAAACTAAATAAATAAATAAAAATAAAATCTGTTGATGACACAGAGTTGCAGGACACAGAGAGAGACAATGTGGACAGGCTGCTATGAATGCCGTAGCTTTAAACAGTGAATCCCTGGGAATGCGGACCGATTCTCAGAGAGTAGTGGACCAGATCCAGCCCCAGTGAAGGACATATCCTTGTTCATCGGAAAGTGCCTGGCCATAACACTACAAGTGAATAGACATGATCTTCTTACATTATTGGACACAGATTCTCAAGTAACTATCCTACAGTGGAAATATTTCCATCAGTATTGGAATCCTCAAGACTTGCAACCTCCTCCACGATCCTGGATTCGACTGATTGCTAGCAGTGGTACTGAAGTTCCTTACCTAGGATATGTTGAGGCTGATGTCCAGTTGGGGAATCATATCCAGGCCCAACAAGGTATGATAATCCGTGATTCTGACAGCAGTGACTTACCTCCACTCATCTTAGGAATGAATGTGCTACAACACTGCTTTGAGGAACTTGTTTATAATGGGCCCTTTTCACTAATGGCTTTGGTGGCTACATACCGCATAAGTTGGGCATGTAGCCACCGTGCGGCCATCTATGCCCACTGCAACCCCTTTGCCTGATGCACAAACGGGATGCATCCCCCCGTACCCCATCCCCTGCTAAATGTGGAGCTCAGCACAGGGTGGGCTTGGGGGTGAGTGCGAGAGCGACTCCAGCAGTTGTGCAGTTACATCCTGTGGAGTGCTGTATGAGGGGGCTGCTGGCTCCATGTCCTGGAGGCAGCTGTAAACCACCGGGGCTGCCTACATGCCCACCTGGGGAAGCTGCCTCCAGATGCGGCAGACACGATGGGGGCATCGGCCTCCCAACAATGCTGTCCCTGCCATTGGGGCTCTGCAGGATGCTGGGGTCAGGTGGACAAGGTGCACCCCACACCGGCATGGTCAGTACTCTGCTCACTGGCCTGCAACATGGTGCCCGTTGTGCTCAAAGGGTCCACTGTGGGTCCCAGCCTGGGCCACCGATTGGCTGCCTGCCAGGATCTGCCACTCTGCACCCACCTGCCCCCCCGCAGACTTGCATGTCAGGGGCGACGCCATATAGGGGAGCTGGGTGGGGGCCTATGTTCACGAATGTGGCCCCCGTATGGAAATCCCTTGGGTGCGGAGCTGTGCACCCTGATATGCACCTCCTGCATGCGTCCTTGTGAATAGTGGCCATTCTGCATCAGCATGCTAAACAGCTACCCACAGCAGACAAGCAAGTGCTACAGCAAACTATCCATTTGTTACAATGTCATCAGTGTTTCACTAATATGGATGGAGAAATTGGAAAGGTCAGGGTGACGGATTTCCATCCCATAACCCTGAATCCAGGAACTGAAACGATCTTATGGTGCAAAGCAAAAGTAGGCCCCAGAGGACAAGATTATGATGCCCTGGTAGTACCGTACCATGATGCCAAAGAGGAACCAGTCACCATTGCTCGTAGCATTGCAACAGTCAGCAAAGGATGAATTCCCATCAGAGTTCTCAACTATGGAGACCATGCAGTGCAGTTCTACAAGAGCCAATCCATTGCCAAATTACACGTCATCAATATCCAAGATGTCCTGGAGCTCGAGGACCGAATCAACAAGATAGCCTGTCAACAATCAGTAACTGGAGAGCACCAGCAAGACTTGGAAAGCAGAGATTTGCCAGAGTGGTTGATGGAACTCAACATTGGCACATCCAACACCACAGATGCTCAGAGAGATGTCAGACGAGTAGCAGCTCAGCACCACCAAGCCTTCGGTAAGCACCCATTGGACTTTGGATTGGCCCAAGGGGTTCAGCATTACATCCCTATGAATCAGCACCCACCCATCCAGGAGAAATTCAGTCCTCTTCCATCAGCCATGTACCAGCATGTGAAAGATATGCTTAAGAAAATAAAAGAGGCTAATGTCATTTGAGAAATCCACAGTCCGTGGGCCGCACCAGTGGTGCTAGTGAAAAAGCAGGATGAAAAAATCTGGTTTTGTGTTTTTTATAGGAAGCTTAACAACATCACCCATAAGGATGCTTACCCTCTGCCCCTCATCGAAGATTCTCTCACCACCCTGCAATCTGCAGCTGTATTATCTACCTTGGATCTGTCCAGTGGCTACTGGCAAGTGCCAATCGCACCCGTAGACATAAAAAAGACAGATTTCATCACTCTGATGGGGTTGTTTGAGTTCACTCGTATGCCCTTCGGCTTGTGTAATGCTTCTGGAACTTTTCAACGCTTTGTGGAACACTGTTTAGGGAGCCGTAACTTTGACATACTACTCTTATACCTAGACGAGATAATCATTTATTTGATGAACCATCTGGCAGAAGTCTTCAAACAGTTGACCCATTACAGACTAAAGCTCAAACTGTCCAAATGTCACCTTCTGAAACCTCAGGTTAATTATCTTGGACATTTTGTTTCAGCAAGTGGAGTGTCACCAGACCCAGACAATCTACAAGTTGTACAAGAGTGGTCTGTACCTACTATGGTGAAAGATGTTAGAAGATTTCTCAGATTTGCTGGATACTTTTGCAGATTCATCCAAAATTTTGCCCGACTAGATGCACCCCTTCATGAATTACTTCATGGATCAACAGCAGGATGCATATCTAAGAATCAGCCAGTCATTTGGACCTCCAGACACCAGATTGTTTTTGACAGCTTACAACGAGCATTAACAGAAGCTCCAATTCTGGCCCACACAGATTACATCAAACCTTACAAAGTGTACACAGACACCAGTAATCAAAGTTTAGGTGCCATGTTAGTGCAAGAACAGTCTGGAGTGGAAAGAGTCATTGCATATGCTAGTCACAGCTTAATAGGATTGGAACAGAATTATGAACACTATAGTTCCTTTAAACTAGAGTTCCTGGCTCTAGTGTTGGCAGTCACGGAGAAATTTTGACACTATCTGGCCATCCCACCCTTCACTGTGTACACCAGTAATAACCCTCTAGTGCATCTCAACTCCACCAAATTAGAGGCGTTGGAACAAAAACGGGCCTCATGACCATCCAACTATCAGTTCACACTGAAATACCAAACAGGAAGAGTAACGTCAATGTCGATGCCTTGTCCAGATTACCTCAGCAAGTGGAACCTGAAAATGATGATTCAACCCTGGAGGATGTAGAAATGCCTGCGTTTTTACAAGTTCCAGCAGAAATAGTACGTACATGCTATCAAATTAGTGCTGTAACCATAATCAAGCCAGAATCTGATCCTTCAACTTATGTGGCAGAACAGAGCAACCTGTGGCTTCAACTTCAGAACCAAAGTTCCATGTTATGGCAGATCAAAACTCTTTTAGAAACTAACCAAAGACTTGGGCCTACACTCAGAAAAGATGCAGACCATGAACTCACAAAGTTATGGTGACACCACAATCAGTTGGTCGCACAAGACTAAGTTGATGAGACAGAGCAGAGACGCTCACGCCCACTGTGAGATCACACAAATAATTGTGCCACAAGAAAATGCACCAGTAGTCCTAGAAGCCTATCACGACAAGTCCGGACACTTCGGAAGCAAAAAGACCGAGTCCAACGTAAGGAAAAGGTTTTATTGGATAGGAATGAAGCCACAAATTCAGAAATGGTGTAAAGAATGCCCAACCTGCAACTTAAAGGGAGGTAGTCAAATTGACCAGAGAGCTTCTCTTCAGCCTATCATCAGTCACACTCCTTTAGAATTGGTCACCCTGGACCATTTGAAACTCAAACCTAGACAAAATGGAGTTGATTATGTCCTAACTATGGTGGATCATTATTCCAAGTTTATCAGAACAAAGCATTTTTCTGTGTACAAGAGACTTGTCTGCACATAGAAGCTTTGCTGCTGCACCTCACTAACATTTTTTACACTGTTTGTGTGATGTTGTGCATTGTACCATCACTACTCACTGAGCCCTGTTCATTAGGAAACAGGAAGAGGGATTTGTAGTTCATGGAGGATTCCTCTTGACTACAGTTCGTGTTATATACAATATTTTTGCCTTGTAAACCTTGTGGGGATACTTACTTACTGTTTTAAGCCACACATCAGTGGCAACTGCAATTTTAAAGTGTTTGTATACTTTTAACCATATCAAGTGCTCCGTGACCCCATGGAACACTTCCTGGGTCAGTGCACCTACATAAACAAACCCTGCAGTGAGCAGGGTGAGTGCGCGTCAGTGTGTCCGAAGATGTGCGCAAAGACATGCATGTCTGAGCATGTTTTGCATGTTTAGTGGGTATAGCAGGGACACAGAATATTGGGGACATAATGCCTTCCATATTGCAGGCTGCTTTTCCAAGTAAGTGCACCAGTGCTGAGTGCCAGTTTGCATACCCATTATAAACAGCAAGTACTGCACAAATCATAGATCTAATGTATATCATATTTCCTTAAGCAGTTTTAGGATAGCTGTAATACTAACTAACATACACAGTGGATGATGTGATTACCACTCAGGATGGCAGTATTGGAATTAAATGTAGAAGCTGCATAATGTACTGTTTTAACTCTACGTTTACAATACATCAACCTTTTAGGTGCATGAAATGCAGGCAAAATGAAAAGCTGAAACTAGATATATCCCATTTTAATACCTGATTAACTGCCTTAGAAATGAGTCAAAAAGATACAACCTGGAGGTTACACAATGCTCCCCCATCAGAATGTCCAATAAATATATCAGACACTAATCATATGACTCAGTCTGACTCAGTCACACCATTACTGCCTGAGTGTGACATAACTAATTCAAGCACAAATAACAGGAAAAGAACAAGGGATGACACTGAACCTGAAGACACAGATGAAACCTGGTATCAAATTCAAAGCAGAAAAACTTGTAAAAGGGGTAGGGAGGCTGACTGCTACCAGATCTCTGTACAGAATAGATATGACCCGTTAGTTGATCTGGAAGGAAATCATGACCCCCTTCCTTGACAGTATTAAAACCTACTACCCTTACTCATACTAGTATTCCAAATATAGCAGAAACCACTACTCAAAGTACAACACTTAACACACAGTCAAATGCCGAGAATCTCATGGATCTTGTTGTCAGTACCATTGAGCAGCCTAAACAAATATTAGTAATGGGGTCTCAGTTGTTAAACATTTAGATCGAGCAATCTGCAACCAGTATAAAGCTAACAGAATGGTGTCCTGCTTTAGAGGTGCCAGAATTTTGGATATCACAAGAATGTCCAGACAAATTTTTAGATGTGGCAAACGCTCTCTGGTTATAATACATGCTGGGCTGAACAGTATTATAAGCCAAAATGTTCAGACTATAAAAGAAGTAATCGTTGGCCTTACAAATGTACTCACAGAGTTAGACAGCGAAATTGTTTTCTCAGGAATACTTCCTGTGCCCAAAGCTACTAAACCCCAAGCAGATAGAATAAACACATAAATAACTGGCTAAGATTATGGTGTTACAAGCAACAGATGGGATGTATTACCCACTGGGAGGAATTCATAGACAAAAGAGATTTAATTTACTGGGATGGCCTTCACTCCAGCAAGCAGGGTTCAGTACTGCTAGCAGAATACATTAATTCATTTATCAATAAAAATGTAAACTAATCTCTGGGGGAAGGGAGGGGACCCAAGCTGGACATGACTTACTATACATTTGTAGCACAAATCTAATTACAACCATGCCCACACAAGGGATCCCAATGGTAGATAGCAACAATATCAGTATAACTACTAATAAACTCTCAGATATAGTAAGCAATAAAATTATTAGTACTGAAGTAAGACTTCTACTTCTTAATGCAAGAAACTTACAAAATAAAATTGGCAAACTAACACACACACTCCACGAGGACAATATAGACATCTGTGGAGTTACTGAAACCTGGTTTTCTGATTCTGCTTGGGGGACTGACATAGCAGGATATACTAAGTTTGCTAGAAATCAAACTAAAGCTAAACATGGAGGAATTGCCCTCTATATCCGAAATACTTTTAATTGTTATGCGCTAAACAATAAACACAACCTTGCAATGGATAGTGAGGTTATTTGGGTGAAAATCAATTATTCAGGAGGTCCACTAACCGTAGCCCTTGCCTATTGCTCTCCCAACCTGGATTTGACAAGTAACAACAATTTTATGAAATCCATTGAAGACATGGAAGTCCTTGAAGACTACATTCTTATGGGAGACTTCAATCTTCCAAAAATAAATTGGACAACTCTTGAGGGCAATGGCTCACTTGAAAACACATTTATAGAAATCAGTTTGCAACATAAGTTGAAGCAATTAGTAAGGGTACCAACCAGGAAAAACAACATTTTGGATTTAATCCTTGCTAATATTAAAGACACTAGACTACCCCCACAAATTTTTGAACCACTTGGAGATAATGATCACAACTAAATTCTATGGACTATAAAATGTTTTAAGACAGAACTGACTTGAGTTACCAAAATTCGAAACTTTAGCAAAGCAGATTATGGAAAAATAAAAAATGACCTTAACACCTGGAATTGGCAGAATGAATTTAAAAATCTAGATGCAACCAGCATGTGGCAGGTTATACAAAAAACATTGACTAAAAGCACTGTCAAAGCACCAATGCCTGTATTGGCCTACCATCTTACCAGAACTAACTGACCTCTACAATAACGCTGTACAGAGCTCAGCAGGGTACACTCCATACTACTTATTGTTCGGGCATCATGGTTGTCTCCCTTTGGACCTTGTTCTTGATGTTGACTTACAAAGCACTCCTACCAACAACCAATACACAGACCGGGTTACAGAGCATAGCGCTAGATTACAAGAAGCAGGGCAAGTTCTAAACAAGCATATGGCTCAAGTATGACTAAAAACAAAAAACGATGTATGATGCCGAAGCTAATGCAAGCCCGTTACAAGTTGGGGATAGAGCATTGCTAAAGAGAACACAAAAACTGACTAAACTGTCTTCAAAGTGGGAACTGGAGCTGTATTTCATTGTTGAAATTCTATACAAAGAACTCCCAGTGTACAAGATTCAAGGAGAAGTTGGGAAGAATACCAGAATTGTGCACTGAACCTTGCTGAAACCGTGCATATTCTGAACCAGATCAGATCTACCAGTTGACACAGACTCAAAGCCAACAGAGAGGAGGAGGAAGTGACATCCCAGCAACCTCGACTTTACTAGATTGAAAGCTGCTACAGACTTGTTCTTCAATCCTTGGAGTTACCCGTACATTGTTACCTCAGACTGTGCTGAAAGGTTGACGCCTGAAGAAGTAACAGAGACAGAACCTGTTATTACTGAACCTTCAGTTCCTTTACCCTACAGGTCTCAAAGAATTAATTTTAGGGTCCATCCTAAAATGTACCTCATGGAAAATCCTAAGTCCTATCTTTAAAGTACCACCTGTCCATAAGTTAACTAGACACAGTCACTTTAGGTTTAAAATTACCTTAGAGTTTAAGGGATACTTGTAGTTTTGAAAATTCATTTTGCAGTCTTAGTTCATAACACTTATAGATTTTAGATTATAGATTTTAGAACTGGATCCAAACTTTTAAAGCATGCATAGAAGTAGAGTTAAGAAAACTGTTATACAGTCTGTTTAAAAGTTTTTGAGATGTTTCTCATCTAGATAGTACTATAGTAGCTCATTCCAGTGTAATAGGTGTTATAAAATTTGGGATACATGGGGACATATATCATTTGGTGGGCCCAAATCTGTAGTCCCCAAAGTTGGGGACGCAACAGATGAATTAATTTAATTAGGCAAGGTACCCCCAAAGATGCCCAGGTGCCCCTTAGCATCCTCTACCAGAGTGGGCATCAGGATAGCGCAGGGGTAGTGATTAGGGGCTCCTTGCAGTGTGTGGGACCCCTCATTTTTTCCCCTGGTGCAACAGTGGGAAAGAGAGAAAAAGTTTGATTTCCTCACTGCCTGCTCCATTTTACAAAGCTCCCCTTGAGCAGGCAGCGTGAGCTGTAGTGCCTACATGCTGAGACTGCTGTCCCTGTCCAGGGCGAGGTGCCTTGTTTTGAAAACCAACCAGTGTCCTGGGCACAGGTTCGAGGATGGGTTCTAGAACCAGAACCGCGAGCATACGTTTTGATGGAGAAACCGTTTTTTTTAGCAGATCGGGCTGGTGTTGAGAGGAGGAGGATGCCAGAAACCTAGTGGTAACAAGAAAAGGGCTTACCTGGGTTGAATCCATTCCCTGAGGTTGTCTGGGCACCTCAACTCCTGCTCCACCAGCGAAGACTCCAGTTTTGCAGTCCGGTACCTGTGTGGTGGGGGTGCAGTATGCGGCAGTCCATGGAAGAAGACTCCATTTTTTCCTGTCTGGTGTGAGCTCTGTTCAGCCCATTTTATTATTTTGTAGGTCAATAGTATTGACATTTCCAAATATTACCTCTCACCCATAGAGGCTGCTGGTCACCATAAAGGCGTTTCCTATGTGCCTTCCAATGAATCAGTAATTTTGAGACGGTAGTGGATTTGCATAAATTCTACTTGCCAGTTGAACTTACGAGCATTCTTTAAAAAAAAAAAAAAAATAGAAATGGAATGATTACCTGTTGAAGGAATGTGCCTAAAGACCTGATGTGAAGTCATCATTGGTTAGTTCTTGGGAGAGGTAAACTTTGTAATGTTTTTAAAAATTATGTGAGATGGAGCTAGAAGAAATGTTTTGCCAGAAAGAACCAAGGCTATCTGTGAATGTCTCAGTTTTAGAAATGGAAGCAATAAAAGAATTGGATAATAGAAACATAGAAAGATAGAATTTGATGGCAGATAAGGACTGCTCGGCCCACCTAGTCTGCTCATTTCCCTACCTAAAGGATAAGCTAAAGATCCTAGTGCTAACAATAAAACCTGCCAATGACGGTGTGTCAGTAATCTTTTTGGACATTTATAAATATGAAGTCAGTGCTTCTGAGACAAATATCAAACTCGGTACACTGCAGATTGCTGCCAAGTGATCCTTCAATGACTTTTTAAAAAGATATTGACAACTGTGTATAGATAGCATACACTAACAGTGTTATTTCTCAACAGATGCAGGACCTTTTATGCACATAACATTCTGTTATGGCTACTATGTATTACCCACTGAAAGTGCATAAAATATGCAGGATCCCCCCCCACCCCGGGGCAGCCAGTTGTGGCCAGTATTAGTTCACTGACTGAACCATTAGCACAAGTTGTATATGCCCTATCAAAGAAGCAGCCTATAGTCTCCCCTATATCTGAGATTCTGTAGATATCCTCCAAGTTCTGGATGATATACATTTAGATGATGAGTGGCTTTTGGTCACTTTCACTAATGTATCCAGCTGTGTGAAGAAGCCAGAAGGGGAAGGAAGGAAACATATTCAATTCAGTGCTTTAGAGGAACTGGTAATTGCTATTTTTCTTTTAAACTTAGATTGTGGGCTTTTAGTGACACTATACTTGTGGGCTTTTAGTGACACTATACTTTCTTTGTTGTCTTTACTTGTAATTGTTTTTGGGCTGTTGAAAATTTAAAACATAGTGGTGGTGTAATTCTGTGCTATCTTTATTTGCTGCAAATTTTCGCCCCCCCCCAACTCTTAATTATATGCCCTGTTAAATCTGATTGACAGGAGCTAAACACAGGGTATAGTAAGGGGTGTGAAGTAGGAGGGACATAAGGGGGAAGAAGCCCACCCTCAGCACGACAAGTGTTTTGACTCATTTATTTATTTATTGGTTTCTTTTTCTTTAAAAAAAAAAATAAAACAAATCTGAGGATCAGTGGCAGTATTTTTAGTACAGTAAATTAATAAAAAGGGAACTAGGAGAGCTTCAGTAGCAGACAAGTAGTGTAATTGCAGTATAATGTGGGGAGTGGTGCAATGCAGTGGCTGTGGGGTAGCCATATTCAGGCGGACCTTCTGGACACTGAGGTGCTGCCCTATCTGCATGCATCTCTCTGGACTAAGGATGAGGTAGCCAGACTCAGGCGGAGTAAACTGGGTCAGGAGTACCATCACCCTATCCAGGGACCACCCAGTCCAATGCAACTGCCTCAAAGGATGCCGAGCGAGGAGCACTTGGATGACAGTGGGCTCAGGGAGGTTAGAGCAGTCAGGCAGAGGCACATCCCAGATCCTATTCCACTCAAGAACTCATATGCCACACTGGCAAATGAGGACAACCAAATAAGTACCCAGAGAAGTGGAAGGAAAGGATGTGGAGGTTAGCCAAGGAGGTGACCTCAGCGGGGAAAGCAGTGGACCCCAGAGGAGGAGGAAGCGAATCCTGGTGGGGACTCCATCATAAGAGGGATCCAGCTAGGAACACAGGAGGGAGGACAGGAGGTGAGGTGCCTACCAGGTGCCACGGCATGGAGGGATGGAAGGAAGATCCTGGGGATCACTGGGAAGGCAAGGCAGGAGAGTGAGCTGGATGTCATTATCCACCTAGGTACTAATGATCTGGCAAATGGGAGCCAAAGGAAGTTCAGGAAGAGTTTAGGAAACTGGGGAGGGTCTCAAGCAAGTAGCTACTTCTGTCACTTTCTCAAGTACTACCTGTGAGAGCAAGGAGAGCATAGGAGTGCATGCACCAGGAACTTTAACTCATGGTTGAAGAACTGGTGCTGTGAGGAAAGGTTTGGATTCATTGGTGACTGGTGACCCACCTGGAGGGATGGAGGTTTGTTCAAGCCTGGCGCCTGCATCCATCCTGGAGGAATCAAGCACTCAATGATAATTTAAATGCTACATTGACAAGCTTTTAAACTAGCAAAGGGAGTGGCAGGCCAGCAAGGAGGGTACCTGCTTGCTCACCCCCACAGCTAAGCAGTGGAACCAGTGAACCAGAGGGTGGCTATCTCTGCAAAGCAGTGTGCAAAAGATGGAGATTAGTGCCCAAGAGGTGGATAAGCAGAAAAGGGCAAAATTCAGCAGAAGGGCAGACAGCAAGGAGAACCAGGGATAAATGACAACCAAGGAAGGGGCTGGAGTAGAACAGTGAAACAGTCTAGGAGGTCAAATCATGGAAAGCCATGTGTGCAAATGCCAGGAGCCTTAGCAACAAGATGGAAGATCTGGAGGCTGTCATGGTACAGTCAGACCTGGACATTGTGGCCATCACTGAAACCTGGTGTAATGATAACCCACGACTGGGAGATGGCCATACCTGGCTACAACATATTCAGAAAGAGACAGAGCAGGCAGGAAGGGAGGAGGTGGCACTGTATGTGAAAAATGACATAAGGGCCACAGAGATCCAGGAGGAACAAAATGGGGAGAGAGACTGTGGGTTAAGCTGGAAAGGAAAATGGGACAGCCATCCCACAGGTGTGGTCTGTAGACCACCAGCCCAGGAGGAAGAAACAGAGAGGAGCTGATGCTAGCCATCCAAGGATGGCAGACAAAGTGAGGTAGTACTGGTTGGAGACTTCAATATTCAGGCGTGGACTGGAGCATCCCAGCAGCAGCATCAACTAGGAGCAGATTTATCCTGGACTCCCTTCAGGGTGCCTTCCTCAAGCAACTGGTCATGGAACCAACTCGGCAGAAGGCAATACTGGACCTTGTGCTCACAAACAGGGACAGTGTGATGGGAGTAACAGTGGGGGAGCACCTGGGAAACAGTGACCACCAGTCATTGTGGTTTGAAATCACAGAAAGAGCAGAACCAAACCACACAAAAACAAGTATCCTGGATTTTAGGGGCAGACTTTGGGAAAATGGGGAGATACTTGAAAGAGGCATTAAGGAATGGACAGGAATCAGGGTTGAGGAACAGTGGGCAGTATTTAAATGGGGATTACAAGAACAACAGAATTATGCATTAAGCAGGTTAGCAAGAGGAAAAGGAAGAGGAGACCATTATGGTTTCCAAAGAGGTAGCAAAAAAGTGAAAGCCAAGAAGATTGCATTCAGGCAATACAAAAGACACAGGCAGAAGGGATAGGGAGAAGTACCAGGAGAAGCAAAGGGAGGCAGGGAGGTCAGTAAGGGAAGCCAAAGCTCAGACAGAAGAACACATTGCAAAATCAGTGGGTAGAGGACAAAACCTTTTACAGGTACATAAGTGAAAAAAGAAAGACAAAGGGAGGGATAGTGAGACTGAAGGGGGAGGATGGGGGCCGCGTGGAGGATGACAACAGTAAAGCTGACATATTGAACAGGTATTTCTGCTCAGTCTTTACTGAAGAAGAGGAGGAGGTAATGGGTCTGAAGGGGTACAAGGGTGAGAATGGTGCAGAAATGGACACAAGTCCCTTTACACGAGAAAGGGTCCTGAAGGAACTGGAAGTAATAAGAGTTGATAAAGCAATGGGGCCAGATGGGGTGCACCCCAGGGTCCTTAAAGAACTAAGAGAGGTGGTGGCTGAGCCTCTGGCTATCCTGTTTAGCCGATCACTGGAAACAGGGGAGGTACCCAAAGACTGGAGGACAGCAGATGTAGTCCCCTTATACAAAAGTGGGAACAAAGAGGAAGCAGGGAACTACAGACCAGTCAGCCTCACCTCGGTAGTGGGGAAGATCATGGAAGCACCACTGAAGAGAGATTGGTGGAACATCTGGTTGTCAATGGACTACAGGACCCAAGGCAGCATGGTTTTACCAGGAGAGGTCATGTCAGACCAACCTCGTTGAATTTTTGACTGGGTGACTAGGGGGTGGATCAGGGGAGGGCAGTGGACATGGCCTATCTGGACTTCAGCAAGGCCTTTGACACTGTGCCACATAGAAGACTATTACACAAACTGGGAATATGGGTGTGGGCAGGACAGTAGTGTGGTGGTTAGGTAACTGGCTGGGTGGCAGGACACAGAGGGTGGTGGTAAATGGCTGTCACTTCACAGAGGAAGAGTGACCAGTGGGGTACCACAGGGATCAGTGCTGGGACGGTCCTATTCAGCATCTTCATCAGTGACATTGCGCCGGGACCTAGAAGGCAGAATTTCACTGTTACGCTGATGACACAAAGCTCTGTAACAGAGTAGACACACCAGAGGGTGTAGACAGAATGAGAAGCGACCTGCAGAAACTTGAAGAATGGTCAGGGGTTTGGCAGTTGAAATTCAATGCAAAGAAGTGCAAGATAATGCATATGGGGCACAAAAACCCTGGCACAATATATCAGTTGGGGGTGAGGATATAGCATGCATCAAGCAGGAAAGGGATCTTGGGGTTGTCATCTCTGATGACCTCAAGGAGGAAACAGTGTGACAAGGCAGCAGGTAAAGCAAATAGGATGCTGGGATGTATAGGCAGGGGCATCACCAGCAGGAAAGGGAGGTCATAATTCCACTATACAAGACACTAGTGAGGCCCCACCTGGGTACAGTGTACAGTTCTGGAGACCATACCTACGTAAGGACATAGACAGGGTAGAGAAGGTTCAGAGGAGGGCAACAAAGATGGTGCATGGATTGCATCACAAGTCCTATGAAGACAGGTTGAAGGAACTGAACATGTACTCCCTGGAGGAGAGGAGGGAGAGAGGGGATATGATAGAGACATGCAAGTATCTTACAGGGAGGAACTGGGTGCAGAAAAACACTATTTGTAAGCGAAAAAGATGTTCCAGGACAAGAGGGCATGGGATGAAGTTGGAGGGAGGACGATTCAGAGGAAACATGAGAAAGAATTTCTTCACAGAATGGGTGATGGACAAGTGGAACACCCTGCCAGAGGAAGTGGTGGGGGCTGAAACAATCACGGGATTTAAGAATGCATGGGATAGACATAAAGGAATTCTGGAGGTCAGGGGTAAGGGGCAACAGACTTCTAGGAAAACAAACTGAACTTACAAGCTCAAATGGGCAGACTGGGTGGGCCATAGGCCCTTATCTGCCGACACTGTCTATGTATCTATGTATCTATGTTTGTGCCCCCCTCCCGTTCAGTGATCCAGTCCCATGTCAGCAGCATCTGAAGAGCTGCGTCACATAGGGAGAAGATTGTCGGCCCTCCTGAGGAGCCTTGCTGTCCACTGCTTTACCCGTCCCTTTCTCCATGGTCCCTCCCTCAGCAGCAGTACCTTCCAGCCTCCCGCACAGTATTCTTCATGCCAGGCCGGGGCAGTGAGTCAACGATAGCACTACTGCAAAGTGTTGACCGCCAGAGTTCAATTAAAATTAGTATTTTTTTTTAAAGGTGCTAGGCATGAAGAAAGATGTCCGAGAGCCGAGGGTGGGCCAGAGGGCCTGATTTACATATATTAATGTTAATTGGGCACAGAACCGCCCAAGGAGGGTCCGAGGCATACAGGCCCAGTGTAAGGGATTTTAAATATTCATAGGGGGTGAAGCAAAGGTGAGACAATCTGGGAGCTGACAGAAAGGGCCTTGCTCATGCCCAAGGGAGAATTTAAAGGGGCAACCTTGATGCCCAAATTAGCTAAATGTGCCTTGTCAAATTTAAGTCCATAGTTAAAGGGGCCCAGCCAGTCAAGTTTCAGCCCACAGATTAAAGGGGTTCGACCAGCATTTAAGCCAGCACTTAACCCAGCCACAGTAGGCCCAGTGTTTAAAGGGGCCCAGCCACAGTAGGCCCAGTGTTTAAAGGGGATCAGCCACAGTAAGCCCAGTATCCTTAAAGGGGTCCAGCCAGTCAGTAGCGGCCCACCATTTCAGTGGAGGTCCATTTTGTTAGTGCACCCCACAGTTAAAGGGGTCATCCAGCTTTTAGTAGCTAGCAGAACCACAGTTACAGAGAAGCCCATTTTAGTTAGAGGGACCCCACTTCAGTTAGGCTTCCACCTGGAGGGATATCCAGTTATATGCTCATGAATGGTGATCTGGATATTCAGAGACTGTGATATTAACCACCACTGCTGGAACTGTGATTTGAGCATAACTGTTGGAACTGTGATTTGAGTGTAACTGTTGGAACTGTGATATTGTGCCAAATTGTTGGAACCGTGACATTTAATTGAATTGCTACAATTTTCCTGAACTGAGTAATTGCCTTTGAACTATAGTTTATTGTATGTGCCAGCACCTAGTACTAGTGTATTTCCAAATCCCAGTCAACAAAAACTAAAAAAAAAAAAAGTCTTCATGTTTCTGAATCAGTCTTCTGCAACCTTTGAAACTGTATTCCACAAGTGCACCCCAGAATCAGTCTGCAGCAGTACTCCTGAAAAACCATGTTCATATCTGTTTCTTTGCAACATCACGTTTATTATTTTCCTCTAACAGTCTCAGTGTATGGCCTGGCCCAGTGTAGATTCTGCAGTCTGTTTTCTTGTTTTGCCATCCGTATTGCAGTGTTGTCCAGATCTTCTGTTCCAGTTTCCCGAAGCCAAAGTCCTGTGTATTGTTTTATGTTAGTCCTTGACTCATCCGGCCTTGGCAACCAGAACTCTGTTGTTCTCCAACTTCTGAAGACTTCCTTGTCCAGATTCTTAAATTCTGTGGGGTCCTCCCATCATCTTCTGCATCTTCTTCACCTGGCAGTCCACCAGCAGACTGTGGCAGAGGTTATTCTGCATCTTTGGTACCCAGCAGTCCACCAATGGGCCGTGGCAGGGTAGCCACTGTGTTCATTGTTTCAACTCAGCTGTCCACCAATGGTCTGAAGCTGGATCCTTTGTGCTTTAATTCCGATGTCCCTCAGTGGTTTATTGGCAGAGAGAATCTTTGTGCTTGTTCTGATTTCTGGCAACCCAGGAGAGGTGGGTGTGGCTGATGGACTCATGGTCTGCTTAGAAAGCCTCTCCATATTATTCTAGTGTCATTGGAAGCCTTTAGAGTTATGTTGGCCAGCCAGCCTGTTTGTCCCCTTTGAAACCAGTTTTTTTCATCTTGCCCTTCCTCATACAGCTGTACAAACCCATGACAACAGTGAAAGTAACAACCATGCACAAACTGCTGATAATAACAGTTATAGAGTTTTGCTATAGTATGCTGTAGAAGTCCTCAGGTTTGGAGTGCTCTAGGGTATCAGTCACTCAGTAGGAAGTGCACCTCAGGGGTAAAGTGAAGGAATTGTTCTTAGAGTGATTGTTAGATATAGATTGTGTGAAGACACTCTTATAGCATAGCTGTTACAGCCAGTTTTACCATAGAGTCACCCTCTTATAGGGACCTTAGAGTTAGAGATGCTCTTACAGCTTAGCTGTTACAGGTGGTTTTGCCTTAGAGTCCTCCTCATACAAGGGGTTAGAATTATTAGTTTACCCCTTCTTCCCTGTGACCATATCTTCCTTCCCCTGTTTGCAAAATAAATCCGGTAAAGCATCTGAACCTCATTCTCGACTCCTGCCTCTCTTTGTCAGGTGATAACATCCACCTTCTTGGGAACCTGAAGCGTCCTACCATCATTCCATCTGCAGGGAGCGGCACTGGTGTTGGTCAATTGTGTGTGATTTATTTGAGTCATCAGGACACTGTTGCTCTAGCCACCCTTTTATCTTATTGGGCCCCCCCCCACACACACTACCATCAGATCACCATACTAGACCCTCGGCAGTGGCACCATCAGTCTGATCCACCAGACAAAGTCATATTCAAGCAGATGGAGCAGTGGCCACCAGAGGTACAGTATCTGGTTAATACCGCACAACTGAAATAGCACGAGTAATTACCGCGCTACCTTTTCAGTGCTTACTCGAAAAGCACTAGCAAAATAAAGGTAAAGTACAAAACTGTGTTAGAATTAAGCGCTCACTGTTGTTGTTTCCACCAACACTACTACTACTTGTCCAGATGCCTGTACAGTTTCCTTCTCCTGTATGGGAGTGACTGACAGAAGACATGGATTTAGGTCTTTCCCCTCACGCTCTTTCTGATTGAGTGAAGGTGGCAGGTGTTTTGGTACTTGAAGTCTAATTATCTGGGAGTTGAACAATCTGTCACAGGCACACACATTTTTAACCAGGTAACTGAAGGAAGCTTTGGGGGGCAGAAAAGATGGCAGTGGTTTGGAGGACTTGAGGTGAGTGTGGAGTGAAGGTATTGTGACTGTTTTGTGTGCTCAGGAACCAGCTGTGTTGACCCAAGGACAGTGGTTAGTGAACTTACTTCAGGAGAGTTTCCATACTGGGAGTCCAGGATTACAGGAGCTAGCAGCCCTAGTGTTGAACATTTCTGAATGGGTCAGGAGACAGTGGGATTGTTAAAACATTACTTCTGAGCCTGATGGGAGAAGTTCTGTAGGTTAAAGTAGTGGATTTAACCAGAGATTGTACCGGCATTTATTTTATTTATTGAGAACTGCTCTGTGTGCTTGTTTTACCTGATGTGAATGTAACTTGTATTTTTTACTACTGTCTACAGTATGCTGTAATGTACTGTTACTTGCTTATTGTTTGGGGTGAGCTGGAGAATAGGCTAGAAAAAGCCTATGATACTTACCTGGTTATCAAAAATGTAATAAACAATTGAACCTAACTCAGTGTGTTATTTAATCAAAACCAACTAGAACCTCACAAATCTACATTTAATTCAGTTATATGTAATGGAGATGAACTTGAGCTATCCTGTCTGATTTACCATTAACTCAAGGTTTATCTAGTTGAGTATTGGTGCTCGCTGTTTTGTGCACTCGATATTTTGTGTAGTCATGATTATGAGCTAGTGCTAAATTCTAAGTGCTGTAATGTGTTGTGCTTTTGTGGGTGTGCAATTATGACAGTGAATCGCCACCAGATATTGCACGTGGCTGTGTGCTGGATCTGATCAGTGGACTCTTGCATGGATCAAAATAGCTGGAGAGTCTGTGGGTGATGCAGAAGAAAGCACAGAGGCCGGACCGGTGGTGCTGAGGGTTGAGGCGCTGGATGCCACACCTCGCGCCACATAGGTGACCCGGGTTCGGGAATGAGCCCAGGCCATTGGGGGTTGGCTGGGAAGAGAGAGGATTGAGCATCCAGAGGACTGCTCTCCTCTCTTGGGGGGGTTCAGGGGCTGACCAGCACCACAGTGGCCTCCAGTGGAGACCAGAGGTACTGCTGTGCTCAGGGCATGCAAAAAGAGGGATGCAGAGCCATGACGGACGTCCCCTGGCATTACTGCATGCTCATGGCTCCACCTGGAGGGTGAGGGCAAAAAACCTAAGCAGAAAGTCTCTGCCCCTGGGGATAGGCGATGGCACCACCTACCTCGCGCCACACTCCACTGGCTGGACTCCCTCCTCTCCTGGGCCGATCCCAGCTCGGCCCGAATTGTAGATAGAGCACCCTGGGAGGATGGGGCAGCCCCACCTCAGGGGTCTCAGAGCCGGGGGTATAGCCAGGCTTTTTCCAGGAGTAAGGAGGAGTTTCAGGCCCGGAGGTAGAGCTGGAGGAGCAGGTGGATGCCCGAGAGAGTTCCCCGAGGTGTCAGAGCTAGAAAAAGAAGTTTGGAAAAAAAAAGAAAGAAAGCATAGACCCCTGTCCATAATCCTTGAGTGTAGGAACTCACACACCTTGAGAAATATGCCCCCATGGCATGGCAAGAGGTAGACAGATTTTCAGAGGGAGCTGTGATGGTAGCTGAAGCAGGAGATGTTTCAGAGGGTTTCAATAACAAGATTGTTTACTGCTTTAGGAATAGAGGCAGATGGGGAATAGAGATCCCCTGGCAGAGCTATACTACAGCAGACATGGATAGGCCCATCCCTGTGGCACAAAGTGCAAGCAACTGAAAAGACAAATCTGTCACAGAATGCAAAGACATGCAGACCAGACATGGCAGATGCTGTGGTCAAGACAGGGTTATCATGTATACTGGCAAGAGGCTGCAAAGGGAAGTGGTTAGGCTGCAGCAGCCTGTTATTGGGGTCAGGAGCAAATTTGGAACCCTTGGATTTACCAAAAGTCAGTTCATGAGTGAGCAGGTGAAGTGTGCAGGAATCCAGTAAAGGATTTACTGTTGGAACATTTGCTAGTGAATTAGGATCCCTGGATCCAAAATCAAGAGTACAAATGAACTTTGTCATCAATGTTGCAGTTTAAGTCAAGTGCTTGGACTCAAGGAGTGTACATGCTTATTTATTATCTTAGGCTGAGTCTCACTGTGCCCTGGAACTGTCAAGACCAGAGAGAAACAAAGGACTGTACTGAGTGTAGGGGAACTCCAAGCAAGTGAAAGAATACACCTATATACAAGACGTTCCCTCGGCCTTGCCTACCCTATTCCAGGGTAGTAATATTGGATGGTGTGCACATCACCTGAAGGGGGAGGGGGGATTGCATTAAGAATCAATCATGCTGACTTCTGGTGGCACCACGGAGCTATTGAGAGCTTGAGCGGTTATCTCCAATCTTCCCAGGCTTTAAAAAACCCTTGGATCCAATTCTTACTACTGTAAACCACTATAATGACAGGCAGAGGATGTAAGGCAGATTGTAGCAGCCAGATAAAGCCTAAAAACACCCCCAAACCCTTGGATGCTGTTGAATTAATGACTGACCCACATGGCCACAGCAGGAGTCCTACACCGAGCAGCGTCAGAGACACTGACTGTGATGAGGAGGGGGAGACTGATCTCCTCTCCTGTTCTTGTTATGAAACTATCTTGTAGGAAATTAGAAGCTCTCAGGTGGAAATTAAAAAGAATTCAAAAATCTCAGTCACCAACTTGCTAAAATGGAAGTCAGAATTTCTCAGGCATAGGAGAGGATAACAATAGCAGAGGACAACACCGCCCATCTGGGCTGTGCAGTGGAAGCCTTATTGCAGCAATCCCTTATGCTTAAGGCTAAATGTTTAGACTTGGAGGGGCGGTCTCAGCATGAGAATTTGCAGTTATATGGGCTAGCAGAAGGGGCAGAAATGGCCCCAATGACTGTGTGACGTAGACAGCCAGTTCTGAGTGCTGTATTATATTTTTTTAATATAAAATGTATTAATGTCTCTGCTGAAAATTCAGATGCTCTAGGAATGACCTCATTCATCCCCCCAGATTTTAGCTGACAGATGCAGGCCAAGAGAACTGCTGACAGCATTGTATCACACACTCAGTTTTTAGAGACAATGTGTTACTGGAAGACTTTTATTAAGGATCCTGTTTCTCTGAGCTAATTACAGACTTGTTTAAGTTAATTTTGTTAAGAGAGAAATCATAAACTAGGTTTATGATGTTAAATAAGGGAAGCTAGGATGTTACATAGAGGTGTAAGGTTGTAAATGACCCTATGAAGCCTGTGTGAGGAGAGTACAGCATGAGATCAAAAGAGGTGTCATTTGAAACTTGAGTTATGCTAAGGTTGCAGAATTAATACTTTGAAATTACATCCTGTGGTTATATAGAAATATATATATATTTTTTTAGATATTTTGACAGAGGAGGAGCTGGATGACTTCATCCAAATGGGGTTGGCCAATACTGCTTGTAAAGATTATTCTCTTTCACTGGAGACACTTTTTATCTGACACTGACTAAGGGAACATCTGAGCACTGAAAACAGGTATTTAGAAAGCTAGACAAAATCTAAATATAGTTGTAGGAATTGCGCTGTTTTAAACCTTGTTTTGTTTAAAGATATGTATGTCTTGTGATACAAGAGTTCTGTATTATATGTTTGACGTATTATTATATATTTTAGCAAAAACTCTAATTTTAGAGCAAACCTGGTCTGTCTTTGAATTGCTTTCTTTTGCTAAGAAATATTTATGGTTCAGCAGACATAAGCTTGTATGGTGGTACCAAACTGGAAACAGAAGCATTTTAAATCTGAGGTCTTTATTAAGTTTTAAGGGTTCATCTCTGAATACCTGGTTAGGTGCCCATAGGCAAAGATACCTGGCCCCCAAAGACAGATATATCTGAGCCTGTGCATTGGGTATGCTAGCAAGAGGTTACAGTTTGAATCCCTCCAGAACTGGGACCAAAGGTTGACCCGAACTCACAAAAACAGACAAGAGGGTTACCTTGTCTGTTACACTGTTCACAAGACTGCACTCAGAGGTTGGCACTTTGGGAGTAGAGGGCCTGACCTGCTGAGGGAATCTGTGACAGGCTGCATTCATAGAAAATCTCCTTTGCGACATTCTAGACCTGCCCCAGGTTATGCTGTCTCGGTCGAGAGAGCGCATCAGTCACTGATCCCTAAGCCCTCTGATCCAACAGCATGCCCTCGCTCCACAGTACTTAAACTGAAATAGTTATAAAACATAGGAAGACCTATTATGGAGAGCCTGGGCCAAAAAGGACCTCTGTTATCTTAATTCAGAACTCATCTTGGATCATGATTACTCCCCGGAGGTCCAGAAAGCTCGTCAACAGTACTCCCTGATTCTGAGAGTGCTGAAGGATAAAGGGATCAGATTTCAAATGCCATTCCCTGCTAAATTGAAACTTTTTGGGGAACAACGGCCCACAGCTGCACAACACATCAGGGAGGGCACTGGAGGCACTACAGGCTAAAGGTCTCTCATTGCCAATGCAGGAAGTGGACCACATTTTGAAGAGGCTTCAGTTCCAACTGGAATGGATACTGGTTGCACAGAGGTCAAAAGGAACTTCCCCTTTTCAGATGGCATCGGAGGCACTGCAGCATATCGGGGTGGTGCAGAAACAATCCAAAGGCACTGCAGACTCATCAGCTCCAGCAAAAGATCATTGATCCCTCCTTTGCAACACACCTGAGACTTAACGCTGTCTCTATATATCTGCCGGGAAAGGAATTGAGACCCATCTGCAAAAAGTACTGTGATTCTTTTTTTCTTCTCATGATTCTGTTATCCATGGTCCAGCACCCCTGATTGTACCCCCACCTCACAGACAGCAACATATATGTAGGTACATGTACTTACCTTAGGGAAGAGACACTTATCGTATAAGCATAAGTGACAGGATCTGTGTTCCACTGTATTTTACTAATGCATATTATGCACCATTATGTTTTACAAATGTGTTCTAGTCCTGGGAGATGCTTTCCATTAGATTTTACTGTATAAACATGAGTTAGACAACAGTGCCATCTTTACTGCTTGTGCATCACTGCAACTGCAAGTGACCTTGGACACACAGCACCTCATTGTATTCAGCTATCTTTGCTAGCTAAGCAGCTTCTTATGTTATTTAGGACAGTTACTCAGGCTACCTGTTTTTGGCCAATTCAACACATTTCATCTTCTTTAGCTGTTTCTATAGTAATTATCAGGGTATAAGACCCTGAGACAAGGCTAGACTAGAGACTGCAGCTTACATAAGTAAGGAAACTGGAAGCTCTCCCAGTGTTTTCCCTGTTGGTAGTAAGCCTGTATCATTATTATTTCTCAGTAATAAATTACATTTATTACTTGTGCTCACTTGTCTGTTGTCTCTTCCTTTCTGCCATTCCAACAAGAACCTGAGAAAGGTAATTTTATTACCCTGTTACATCTGATGACTGTGTGCAGATTGGAAGGTGCAAAAGAATATTCCATTCAATTTATTTTGAATGTCGAGTAGTGTAGTGTAGTGCAACCTTTGCCTACTTGGACCTACCCCTACCCATGCTTACAGTGGTAGCAATCTTGGTCTCAGGCACGGCAGACCCACACCAGACCTCCTTACACTCCCTCTGTGAGTGACAGCGTACTGCCTTGACATCACCGTTTACCCACCGGGGCCGGGAAAGTGGTTGGGTGACGGTGCCAAGGATTTTGTCCAGTTTTCCAGCTGTTTATTTGTTGTTTGTATACCCCTTCTTTGTTGTGTCTGACTTGTGCAGAGAACTAAGACTGGATGTCTCAAACTACCTCACATCCCATGGCAGATGGACAGATTTCATGCTGGGTGCAAAATCTGCAGAAAAAAACATTGCTGCTAATATCTGACCAATACTTAGAGTCCAAACAAACAGCCAGGAAATACATCCTTAAAGGTCTCTCAGTTGCAGCTCTACATACCGCTGTTGAGAGCCTCCCTTGAACTGCAAAATGCATCTCTGAAAAATGAGATGGACTTGCAGGCATTGGAGTTATAGAGAAAGGTACAGAAACTAGCAGAGGAAACACAGTCACTCCATGATGGCAATAACAGACAGTTGCACTGTACTGTTCAAGACTCTGAGCGAGAAATTTGTATATTAAGAGATGATTGTGAAAGGTAGAAATGTGATAAGAAACAATTAACATATTTGAATGATATTTTGAGGGATACGAATGAGGGTTTGAGAGAGGAGAATGTAGAGTTGAAAGAGGAGTATCAGAGAGTGCATTGTGAGCTAGATAAAGAGCTTAGGGAAAATGTTAAATTGGGCGCCATGTATAGGGAGTTACAACGTGAGGTTGAGAGAGGTATTGAGCAGGGCACTGCAAGAGTTTGTCATAAGAAGTATAGAGAAAAGCTGGCGAGATTGTGCCATCAATGGGATGTTCCTGCCGGCCATGTTAAGGTCATGAATGGGTTTCAGTATACGCCCACTGAGATTGTGTCATCTGGTGATGACGACTCTGACTTTGATGATGAGGCATGCCATGACACATGCAAGTCCAACCCTTGTGGTGGTGTAACCCCTGCCGGCCATCCACAAGATGGCACCCACATCAGCATGCACTCTGCGTTGCCACATCTACATAAACATGGTGGGAGCCATGTACAACACCAAGATGTCAGTCCCCATGACACAGGCGGATGGCCTGTATTCTGTGGTGCACTCCCGCTTGCTCCACTCACCAGGGAGAACACAGCGGAGGTGCATGGCCTAATTCAAGAGCCTATTAGTATTATCACTGTACCAGAGGACCAACAAAGTGACATCCTGGATCAAATTGACAGAATGTTTGCAGACACTGTCAATCAGGATCATGCATACAAGACAGTCGCTGATGCAACAGTGGGAGCTGCACTTCACCGTGCCATGGAATGTATCGAGTTGAACGTGATTCCTCATACTTCCAACCCCCTATATGTCGCTCACTCTGTCCAGCAAATTGCCCAAAGTATCGGACAGATGGGCCCAACTAAAAATCTCAGTTGCCACTTGGAGAAGGTGCGCTCCCTCTATGAGAAGCTTCCTCTCCAACCAGAGTACCAGGTTCAAGTCTTGCGACAGATGATGGAACCTACCCTCTGGGTCAAACTCTCAGAGACAGTACGCAACTGTGAAACTCTCACCTATTATGACATTGCTGTGGCCCTCATAACCGCCAACTCCCTGGGTGTCAATGGAGTTTGCTTGGCCTGCAAGGTTAAGCAAAATGTGAAGGAAAGCCCCACGGCCTACCGCTAATGGTCATGGCTCACCTGCAAAACTGGCAAAGGCCTTGCTGGTGAAATTGCACACTGAGACCAAATTGAGTACAAGAATTTGTACATCCAGAACATGACTCTGGCCTTGTGGGAAAAGGTTGAGCTTAATGTTTACCCAAGTACTGACACCTTTGTGAATAGTCTCACCAAAACGGAGCATGCCTACCAGGTATACCTCCGTAATCTTGCTTCCAGTAAAACCAACAAGGCTGCTGCCATCCAAGCTCCAGCAGCACAAGTAGCTGCAGTACAGCCCACCTCAGGCTCCCCAACTCACTACACCATAGAAGGTAACAACCAGAAATCTGACACCCCTTCTGACAACAAACATTTTCACGGGGGGGGGACTGGAAATATAAAAACAACAGGAACAGAGACAGAAGCAATTGGAAAAATCCAAATGACCAGTTCAATGGCTGGAACTGCAATGGCCCTAGCTTTCAAAGCCTAAAAGATGAGAATGAAACCCTCCACAAACTGCTGGAGGAGGTCTGTGCTGAAAGAGCAGCTAAGCCTAGACGTACTGTAGCAGCTCTCGCTTCGGCTGCTGGACAACCATGCAGCCAGGGGAATCCTTTTCTGCCTTTGGCTACCAAACAAATAGCCAAGGGAAGAATCCTTTTGTGGCATCGACTACTGGCCAGGCTGATGTGACGAGCAAGGAGAAACCATCTGCACAGGCCGCTATTGCACCTGTGACATCACAGGTACATCTGTATCCTGTGCAAGACATACAGGGGGCCCTGAGAGATCCTGGAGGCCTCAGATTTCAGGAACAGGATGATGATGACGATTCTGAAAATGCAGATTGACAATTACAGGCCCCAGTCCAGATTGTGAGCAACTTGATTGTTATTGACACAAACGGATGGCCTTGTGTAAAGGCCACGGTCGGAGGCCACCACCTTACCATGCTCCTGGATACAGGAGCAGCCATGTCTGTCCTCCTTGATGAGAACCCAGTCTCATCTGACTGGTCTACCAGCTGGAAGACCAGTGCCCAGGGTGTAGATGGTACCCAACTACACAACTACTGATCTGTTCCTCTACCTGTGGTGGTAGATCACCTCAGGACTAATTTTATTTTTGACCTTGTGGTATTACGTCATCACTCCAGCATCTTGGGAATTGACTTTTTAACACTACTCTGCTGTGTAGTGGACTTAACAAATAGGCTACACCTTGTCTTGCCATCACCATTCCAGACTCACACGTTGTGGCAGCCATCTCCCATAACAACAAGAAGTATGATGTCATGGTTTTGTTCAAAAGTCATGACCTGTTTTCTGAGCTTGCATCTTTGCTGCAAAAACACCTTGATGTGCTTGCCACCAACAAGCACGACTGTGGTAGGATGCACACTACCATTGAAATCACAGGACCTGATCCTGTGAAGCAGAAGCAGTATCCATTCCCTGCTGAAGCCTTGTCATCACAGAGTGAGACCATCCAATCACTGCTTCAACAAAGAGTGATTAGGGACCTGTGTCTCCACTGTCAATGTGCCTATCTGGCCTGTGAAAAAGCCAAATGGAGCTTGGAGACTCACAGCTGATTACAAGAAACTCAATCAAGTTACCCTCAGCTGCACCCCAACAGTAGCATCAGCACCTGATGTGCTCAAGCTGCTGACACCTGACAAAAAGTGATTCACAGCCCTTGACAACTCTAGTGGGTTCTGGTCACTCCCATTAGCACAGGAAAGCCAATACAGATTTGCTTTCACCTTTGATGGATGCCAGTACACCTAGACCTGTTGTCCCCTGGGCTTTCACAACAGCCCTTCCCTCTTCCATCTCCACATGATGCCCTGCAGAGGTTCTCCACTTCCCAGTGTCTCTGGTAGAATGTAGATGACTTGCTTTTAGCAACCACCATGAAATAAGATTATTTGGCCCTTCTAGATGAACTTCTGTCTCTCCTCAAGAGAGCAGGCCTCAAGTGCAACCCCTCTAAGGCACAATTGTGTGAAAAAGAGGTATTCTTCCTCAGCCTACATATCACAGACCAAGGCAGAAGCCCCGCTGTCAAGAAGATCTAGGGCTTGCAAGATCTGCCGCTTCCTACTAGCGTGGCAACACTCAGATGCTTCTTAGGAGTGGTAAACTACTCCAAGGACTTTATCCCTGACTTTGCCTTGAAGGCTGCTCCCTTGTATGAACTTCTGAAAAAGGACGTCTCATGGGTTTGAGGCCCCACTCACACTGAAGCTGTAACACAGCTCAAGCAGGCCTTAGCCTCAGCACCAACACTGATCAATCCCAACCCAAATCTTCCATTCCATTTGGAAACTGCCACCTCTGATGTGGCCATGTTTGCAGTGCTGGCATAAAGTACAATGGGCACTTCAGGCCCACTGCCTATGCATCCCAGATGCTGTCCCCAGTAGAGAGAAAATATAGTCTTTGTGAAAGAACACTCTTGGCAACCTACTGGGCTGTCAAACACTTTATGTACATCATTGGCTATGCTCCTATTATCCTGCATACCTGCCACACCCCAACGAACTTTTTGCTTTCAGACAGAGTAAAAGATGATTCAGTCTCTAACACCAGACTCATCCACTGGTCTTTGCTTTTGCAAGACAGGGACATCAAAATATTGCCTGCTAAAATGCCCTCAATCTTGGCCCATGGCCTACTCTACACAGGTAAGTCCCATGACTGTGCACTCCAACCTCCTGACTTACCTGAGCTGGAACCATTCTTACCAGCTACACCAGATGTTTTAGAGGATACCACCATGTATTGTGTCTTTACAGATGGCTCCGCCTCCTATGTGGTAGCAGGATTTGGGGTGCTCATAATTGATAAAGATGGCGATTTCAGGCACATTTCCAGGAAGTGCATTATCTCCTCACAGTATGCTGAATTGACAGCTGTGGCCTGTGCATCCCCATGGTGACAAGGATGCCATCATCTTTGTAGACTCCAACCGGGTCTACCCATCCCTTACTGAGTTCCTACCATTCTGGGAGAAAAATAACTTTACATCCTCTGATGTCACACCTGTCAAATACATGGATCTGTTTGTGTATATACACACCCTGACACAGCAGTTTACTCACAAACTGCACATCCACAAGGTAAAGGCTCACTGCAGATCTGACTCTTACCATGAATTCAGTGATCAAGCGGACTTGATTGCCAAAGCAGGCGTTCGGGGGGGAGGGGGGAGACATGGACAATGACTCACCCAATAGCTGTGGCAGCTATTTCCTTAGCTGCTAACACTAGGCAGAAACCAGTACCAGAACCACCACTGAACCTTTCTGCTGCACAGAAGTCTGACCCAGAACTAAAAGATGTGTTCAAATTCCTGGACAAAGGAATTGAATAACCACTAGCTGTTGGTAGTCCATACAAGAGACACTCTGACAACATACACTCGTCTAGTGATCAGAAGCTCATCTGGTATAGAAAAGAGGATACAGTGACAAACTGTGGGTTGCACCACAATTTTTGCAAACCAAATTCATCCATATGGTTCATGACACTCCCACTGGTGGACACCAGGGGCAGACAACACCCTCCAGAGACTCAATACTGTTGTCTGGTGGCCCGGCATAGCCGAAGATGTACAGCACTATGTCGACAACTGCATAGTGTATAGTTGTCCACATAGTGCTGTACTTGTGGACAACTGCATAGTGTGTACCCAGAACAATCCAATTTCGGTGAATTGAAATGCCAAATTGTTGCCCCAAAGGAAAGCTGGACCATGGAATGCGATACAAATCGATTTCATTGACCTCTTTACCAACTCCAGTAAAAACAACAAGTATGCACTTGTTGTCACAGATTTGTTCTCTAAGTGTGTAGAAGCATTTCCCACTAAGAGTAACATGGCAAAGAAAACTGCCAAGATCCTGGTGGATCAATTGTTCTCCAGGTGGGGCCTACCCTTAAAGGTAGACTCAGACCACGGAACCAGTTTTACAGATGAGCTGATAAAGCAGACACTCCAACTACTTAGAGTAGATCAGAAATTCCATATCCCTTACCATCCTCAATCCTCAGGCCAGATAGAAAGAGCAAACAGAATAATCAAGCAAATGTTATGCAGATTCATCAATGACAATCCCAAGGATTGGGATTCCCTCTTGCCACTACTATTAATGGCAATCAGGGGCACCCCTGCAGCCACTACTCAATGCATACCTTACGAGGTTATGATTGGAAGAGCCATGAGATTACTTGAGCACCTGTCGATTGATCTCCACACCCCTACTGCAGATAAAGTATCTGTAGATAAGTAGGTTGAGAAGCTTCATGATGACATCATGAAGACACACCTGTTTGCTGCCAATCAAATGGGTAAAGCTCAGCAACAAGCTAAAACTCATTTTGATAAGCATGTCAAAGAGGTCGACTGGCAAGTTGGAGACCAAGTTATGCTTCTCCAATACAGACAACCAACTCATTTATTTGCCAGTAAATGGGAAGGGCCATATCCCATTGTGAATAAACTCAGTCCTGCTATCTATCAGGTCCAAGTTCAACAGCAAAAGAAGACCACCGACAAGTGGTTCCATGATAATCAGCTCAAGTTATACAAAGGTGACTAAATGTACTTTTCCAAACCCATTTAGGGTGGAATAATACCCCTCACTTCACAATCCTTTTCTGTTTTCTTTTAGATACACTGGCAAGATGGCTATCTTGCATCTCCTCATCCTGGTGGGACTACATAGAAACATAGAACATAGAAACATAGAATTTGATGGCAGATAAGGACCGATTGGCCCACCCAGTCTGCCCATTTCCCTACCTAATGGATAAGCTGCAGATCCTAGTTAACTAGCAGCCTACTTCTTCCTACCCCCACCCCCTAGAATTGCCTTATGACTGTCCCATGCATGCTTGAATTCCAGCACTGTTTTTGACTCCACAACCTCCTCCGGAAGGCCGTTCCATGCATCCACAACCCTCTCTGTAAAAAAATATTTCCTTAAATTACCTCTGAGCTGCCCCCCCATCTTCAAATTGTGCCCTTGTTCTTGCACACCTCTTTTTTTGAAAGATGCTACCCTCTTGGACTTTGTTGATTCCCTTGAGGTACTTGAAAGTTTCTATCATGTCCCCCCTCCCTCCTTTCCTCGAGGCTATACATATTAAGCTCCTTAAGTCTCTTCATATGTCTTCTGGTGCAGACCCTGCACCATTTTAGTTACCCTGCTCTGGACAGCTTCCATCCTGTCTATGTCTTTGTGGAGATTGGGTCTCCAGAACTGCACGCCGTACTCCAGATGGGGTCTCACCAACTGTCTGTACAGAGGGATAATAACTTCCTGTTTTCTACTGGTGATGCCTCTCCCTATGCATCCCAGTATCTCCCCAGCCCAACTTGCTGCCCTCTCACATTACTTGCCCACCTTTAGGTCATTTGATATGACTACCCCCAGGTCCCTTTCCATTTTTATTGTTGTTAGTATCTCACCCCCCATTGTGTACTCTTCCCCTTGATTTTTGTTTCCCAGGTGCATTACCTTGCACTTCTTAGCATTGAATCTAAGCTGCCATACATTTGACCATTCCTCTAACCTTGCCAAGTCCTTCTCATCCTTTCCACCCACCTTGTGCATCAACTCTGTTGCAGATCTTTGTGTCATCTGCAAAGAGACATACTTTCCTTCAGTCCCTCTGCAATGTCACTTATAAAGACATTGAAGAGGACCAGTCTAATACTGAACCCTGCGGTGCCCCACTAGTAACCCCTTTCTTCAGAGTGGACTCCATTTACTGTTACTCTCCGTGTCCTATTCTCCAGCCAATTCTTTCCCAGGCTGTCATCTTGGGACCCACTCCCAGGCTGGCTAACTTGTATATTAATCTTTTGTGTGGGAGTGTGTCAAATGCCTTGCTAAAGTCTAGGTAGGCCATGTCCACAGCCCCTTCCTGATCTACTTTTTTGGTCACTCAGTCAAAGCAATCTATCAGATTCGTCTGGCATGACCTTCCCACTGTGAATCCATGCTGCCTTGGGTCCTGTGCCCCTCTGGCCTCTAGATACTCAACAATTCTTTCCTTCAGAAGTGATTCCATCATTTTCCCTATCACTGAGGTTAAACTAACAGGTCTGTAGTTTCCTGCTTCTGCCTTGCTCCCACTTTTGTGAAGGGGAATCACATCTGCCCTCCTCCAGTCCTCGGGTACCACCCCATCCTCCCATGATTTGTTAAAAAGTGGTAGTCAGTGGTGTCACTAGTTCTACCCTTAGTTCTTTTAGAAATCTGGGATGAATCCAATCAGGCCCCATTGCTTTGTCCACCTTCAGTTTTAAGAGTTCTTTCAGAACCCTTTCTTCTGTAAATGGGCTGGTATCAACTTCTGTATCCAGAGTGTTTCTACTGTTTGTTTTAGGTACCTCCCCCTCTTCATTTGTAAATACTGAGCAAAAATATTTGCTTAGTATCTCTGCCTTTTCACAGTCACCCTCTGCTCACCCCTCCTCCCTTTATTAAGCCTCACTATCCCTCCCTTGGACTTCCTTCACTCCCTGATGTACCTATAAAAGGTTTTATCCCCCTTCTTAACTGAGTTGGCTATCTTTTCCTCGGTTTGGACTTTTGCTGTTCTGACTGCCTTCCCAGCTTCCTTTTGCTTTAACTGATACAGTTCTCTGTCCTGCTCCTTCTCTGATTCCTTGTACTTCCTGAATGCTTTCTTTTTCTCGTGAACCTTCACTGCCACTTCCTTTGAGAACCATAGTGGTTTCTTACATCATTTTGTTTTGTTTATTTGCTTTCACACAAGGCTTGTTACCTCTGTGATGGCAGTTTTTGTTATTCCCATTGTTCTTCCACCCTCCTTCCTGCCCATTTGTTAGTGCATTCTTAGGCACTCACCCATTTTGGCAAAAGTCAGCCTCCTGAAGTCCAGTACTTTTGCCTTTGTATGGCTTGACTCTATTGCTGTGTTTATTGTGAACCATACTGTTCGATGGTCGCTAGTTCCCAGATGGCTACCACTTCTACATCTGTGATCCTCTCTCCATCTCCATTTGAGAGAACCAGGTCTAAGATTGCTCCCTCTCGAGTGGGCTCAATCACTAGTTGTCTAAGGCATGCCCCTGAGGCATCTAGAATAACCCACTCTTGAAGTGGCTGCTGCAACTGCACTCCAGTTAACATCTGGCATATTCAGATCACCCATCAGAATATCTCCCTTTTTCTGCCATTCTAAGTATACTTTCTATCATTTCCTTGTCCATTTCCTCCCCCTGAGAAGGGGATCTGTATACAACCCCTGTGTGGATTGTGGTGCCATTGCCTGTCTCCAAATTTACCCACAGTGCTTCTTCTCCTCCCTGTTTACCCTTTTGTTCTGTTGCTTTGATTCCTTCCCTTATGTAAAGAGCTACTCCTCCTCCTCTTTTACCCTCCCTGTCCCTCCTGTAGATAGCGTATCCTGGTATGTTTACGTCCCAGTCATGGTTTT
Organism: Neoceratodus forsteri; assembly: GCA_016271365.2. Lineage (NCBI taxonomy): Eukaryota > Metazoa > Chordata > Ceratodontiformes > Ceratodontidae > Neoceratodus > Neoceratodus forsteri. The sequence goes on from CM057455.1 coordinate 1,559,878,812, forward strand.
GTGTGTACCATGTTTCTGTGACTGCCACGATATCCAGATGTTCCTCCTCCATCAAGGCCACTAATTCAGGAAGCTTGTTACCCAGACTACGGGCATTGGTACTCATTGCTCTCCATTTTTGATGGCTTTACCTGTTACAGCATCCCCACTAACCTTTCTACCTTGGGCTTTTTCTCATTTAGCACCCTGTTTTGTAGGGAGAGGCTGGGATTTTCCTGCTGCTTATCAGTGCCTCCCCCCTTGACTAGTTAAAAAGCTTGCCAATGAAGCATTTAAACTGATTGCTCAAAAGACTTGTTCTCTTCCTGGACAGATGCAGACCATCCTGCCAGTATAGGCTGGTGTCCCTCCAGGTGGAACCCCAGTCCCCAATGAAGCCAAACCCCTGTGCTCCACACCATTTTTTCAACCATTCATTAAACTGCATGGTGCGAAGTACCCTCGCCTCACTCATACCATTGACAGGCAGCACCTCTGAGAAGGATACTGTGTGTGCTACTTGTCTTAGGCCCCTCCCCAACTCTACAAAGTCCTCCTGCACTGCTCTAATCTCATGATGAGCCAAGACATTTGTCCCTAGGTGGACAATGACATCCAGCTCAGACTCCCGTGCAGCTGTTCTCGTGATCCTAAGGATGCGCTTCCTGTCCCTCCAAGCCATGGCACCAGGCAGGCACCTTACTTCAGTTTTCCCTGCTCTCCCCAGTTCTATTCCCCTAATAATTGAGTCCCCCACCAGGAGCTACTTCCTTTCCCTGTGGTGTTCTCTGCCTCCTTCCTGTGGGCCTCCTTTGTGACAGTTGTCCTCAGCCTCCTTAGTCTCCTCTGCGGGTGCATCCATAGGGGAGCTATGTTCCCACAGAATGGTGTATGGATTGTGGAGTGGAACAACTGACTGGGTGTGCCTCTGTTCCACCATTCTCACCCTCCCTGAGCCCACTGTGTTCCAACTGCTGTGCTTTCTTCACAACCTCTGAGGTACTGGTGGTGGCTCTGGTGCTCCCTGGATGGGGGAGGTTCCCTTCCTACTGTCCAGTGTGGCCTGGGGGAAGGTTCCGTTACTACTATCCAGTGTGGCCTGAAGATGGGCAACTACCTCCCTCAGGGCAGAGAGTTGTCTGCAAATAGGGCAGCATCTCAGCCTCCAGAAAGACTACTTTCCCTGACTGAATCCCAGAACAAACCCCTATTGACGTCCCACAAACAACGTGTACAACATTTGCTTAGCAAACATGAACACTCCACCCCAGTGGGTGTTCACATTAATATGCCCAACAAAATGATTACTGTTACGGAAGGCTCAAATGCCTATCCTGAAGCCATGGTAGTAGCTCCAGACAAGTCCTCACTCTCTATCCAATGGGAAACTGATCTTAATGACTGTGCACTCCCTGTAGCCTGCCTAACCAAAGGTACATTCCACAAATGGCCCAACACAGACATCTAACAAAATGGCACCCTTTCCATTCAACACACTTCTCCCAGACATACTAGTCATTATAATCTTATTGCTTTCATAGATCCTACTTGGTGTGACCGCCTCCTCTCTGAGGAGTCATGTGCATTCTGCCTTCATAACTATGTAGCTACTGAAGCTCTTTTTCTTTCTGTAGTCCCACCCACCGAAGAAGAAATGACTGACTGCCCTCCCCAGGATGATGGCCCTCCTACTGGTTTGACTGCCACTTTCATACCAGGTGCCCTTATTAATAATGTACAATTTATGCATGTCCCAGTTATTTTCAGTCTTATACATTGGAATATGGCTGAGATTGGTCTCTGTCACAAGACCAGCACTTCTAAATCTTACAGTATGATGCTCACCGATATTGTAGCTGTTTACCAAACCCACACTAGTGATCCAGTTAGTGGCCATCATATAACTGATCATGTAGGTGTCTTTAGATCAGCACCTAATGCTAAAGCTAGACCATGCACTAAGTGTGACACTGTAGATGTTACTGGTGCAGCAGGCACAGTTTCTGGCCTTTTTGGCTCAGGCATGTCTATCTGGAATAGAGCAGATATAGCCACTATTAAAGCACAAACTCTTAATTTTCAGAAAGCTGTTAAGAATGGTATCCTACCCCCACTGTTACATTGTGTAGATGGTTTAAGTAAGGAAGAACATTTTACAGTTTATAACATGCGGGACATTGCCAAAGGGATCAGTGATATTAAGAATAAGATTAGTGAACTGATTTTTCAAAATAACAAGAAGGCAGACAAGCAAAATATTGCCCGTGAACTTTAATGCTCTGCTTATATTTCTTATGTAATTGCCACTGTTAACAATCTCTTCAGAGATCTGGAAACAGGCTGCATTCCAGATATTATCCATGATAGGATAATGGGTCAATGGTATTGTCCTCATTGCAGATCCAATGGTTGTATTACTATGTGTTTAGCAAATACTGTTAACATTTCTATGTCCACAGCTAGAAATCTTGGATATATGTCACAATATCCAAATCAAGCACCTTGTTACTTTACTCAGACTTACTCACTTCATGATAATATGTTCCTTACTTTCACAGTGTCACTACCACACTTCGAGCCACAAACATCTGTTTTCGACAAGTTGGCTGCAATAAATTCCATCGGACACCTTGATGACAACATCTACCAGGAAAGAACTGACTTACCTTCCTTATGTGTCTAGTATTCTGTGTTCCAACCCTGGCTGGTGCCCCACACAAACTGTTGCTCCAAAAAGGGATATTACTACTTGTGCCACTGTGACATTTTCAATATTGTGAAACTGATGTGTGGATACTCCCCAGCACATCTTGACTGGGCCTACACCTTGGAGGATGAAGTGCCATCCAACCTTACTGATGTTGATGAGGATAATGAATCTGAATCTCAATGCGCTGCATCTTCTATGCCTGACGCCAAAACAGCTGCATGCTGAAGCTGCCTGGAAGAGGCACATCGCTTCACTTCATGGCTCACCAACCAGTCCTTTTCTTGCCCAATATTTGTACACTGATGGAGGGTTCCAACTGTAAGAGTGACTCACAATTCCTATGATCAGCATTGTGTAGTAACAAATCATAAATCCTTTGCTTATGGTCAAAAATCTTGCATTATTTCAACTCCTAACTTCTGTTTTATTCCACAGCAGAAAACAGTAATTAGTCACACAGTGATCACTTCTGTTCGTCTCCCTGAGCCAGATGTTATTGATACTGAACCACAATAGTTGCTTGCCTTGTCTCAGTATTTGCCTGTATTTAACATGTACAGTAACCCATTGGCTCTTTCCTTGAAATCTCTTTTAGCTAGGAAGGATTCACATTTGATTTATATTAGCAATACTATTTCTAAGGCTAGTAATACTCTTAATGATCTTATTCATGATGGTGATTTAAGTACTGCTCTAGCCAATACTTGGTTAGAATTAACTTTTAAAGCTTTTGTTATTATTCAAGCATTTTTGATTTTTTTTTATGCTAACCCTTTGCTGCCTGTGACATACTCTAAGACAACACCAAGAATAACTCAAATTCCTTTATAAGGCTCACACGTCAGGCCTGTAAACAACTTTTTAGCTCCATCCCACTACTTTCCTGGGATTGTTGCCCCTTCTGAGGCAACAATGGGGGGAATGATATCCATGGTCCAGCACCCCTGATTGTACCCCCACCTCGCAGACAGCAACATATATGTAGGTACATGTACTAACCTTAGGGCAGAGACACCTATTGTTAAAGCATAAGTGTCAGGATCTGTGTTCTACTGTATTTTACTAATGCATATTATGCTCCATTATGTTTTACAAATGTATTCTAGTCCTGGGAGATGCTTTCCATTACATTTTACTGTATAATCATAAGTTAGGCAACAATGCCATCTTTACTGCTTGTACATCACTATAACTGCAAGTGACCTTGGACACACAGAACCTCATTGTATTAAGCTATCTTTGCTAGCTAAGCAGTTTCTTATGTTATTTAGGACAGTTACTCAGGCCACCTGTTTTTGGCCGGTTACAAACATTTTATGTATCTTCTTTAGCTGTTTCTATAGTAATTATCAGGGTATAAGACCTTTTGCAGTACGTAGCATCTCTGAGACGAGACTAGACTAGAGACTGCAGCTTACATAAGTAAGGAAACTTGAAGCTCTCCCAGTGTTTTCACTGTTGGTAGTAAGCCTGTATCATTATTATTTACCAGTAATAAATTACATTTATTACTTGTGCTCCACTTGTCTGTTGTCTCTTCCTTTGTGCCGTTCCAACAAGAACCTGAGAAAGGTAATTTTATTACCGTGTTACAATTCCTTATTGGCTGCATGGTGAGATATGTTTTGAACTTTCCCCCTGCTTGCAGATATGGTGGTCCTATATTAAGTAATGCTTCTCTGTAGGGTAAGAAGCTAAAGGACACCACAGGCCACTAGTTGACCACCATTAATTCTTGAACAGTTCGATTTTCAGAAAGCTTAAATGGTATGAGTTGGGGGTTAGTACTAATAAAGAGATTCATCTGGTGTTCTCGTCTTTCCTATGTACCCTATCACCCTCTCCAAAGCTTTCTTATTGCCTTATGTTAAAGAAGTTTGCATTTGGGTGGTGGGGGTTCTGGAAGATTATGTAAGGTTTATGACAAGAACATCAGTTCTGTTGAATGTAAGAGATTTAATAACAGAATTTTAAACATTACTATTCTCCTGTTCCCTGGGAAGACTGAGGCCGTTTTTCTGTAGATCCTATTGGTCCACAGTAATAATTGCATTATCTCAACAGATTTCAGCTTTCTGTGCCACCCCATTATGGGGTGACTTTGGGAGAGACCTCTTTACTTAGAGGTGAGTTTTCTCTCCCATCACTATCCTCTCAGTACTTTAGGGGAAGGGAATAGAAGTCCATTATGAAAGACTTCCTACCTTGGAAGTTAATGTTATTGTTATTTTGTTGTTGTTACAGTTTCTCTGCCATGTTGGCCCTGTTATACTGGATATATTTGGGTATTCTGATTTCGAACAGTATAACAATACAACTGTGATACTGTCCTACTTTTTGCGCAATTCCATATTATCAGAGAAAGCAAAAGGGAAAGTTTAGGACAAAGTTGATTAAAGATGGGCACTATGATGAATAAACCCACTGTAACTTGTTTTTATAATGTTAATGGATTGACTAACCCAGTCAAACGTAGTAAGATTTTGAGTTTTAGAGAAAGACACATGCAAACTTTTTACTCCTGCCTCCTCTTCGCTCAGGAACATATTAAGTTGGGCACATTCGGGTTTAGGGCCACTGTCTTTGCATCCTATTAAAAAAGGCCACCATAGGGGAGTAGCAATTTTGGTGCCCAAGGGGGTTAATTTTGAACAACTTGACTCGCTGACTGATAAGGAGGCATGGTTTGTGTTTTTGGAAGGCCACTACCATGGTAAGGTTATTACTTTAGCTTTGATATATGTCCCACCGGACTCTGACTTTCAAACCTAACATACTATTTTTTTAAAGCTGCAGGAGTGGGCTGAGGGGGAGATAATCTGCGGCACAGATTTTAACTCAGTCCTCAATTCACAGCTCGACACCTCGTCCAGTATCCCCTGGCGAGAGCATAGAACCTCCAATACCTTTTCTCAATTGTTGGAGATTTGGGATATGGAGACACTTGGCAACATCTCCATGGTAAACAACAGCAATAAACATCCTTCTCTCCCCCACATAATATCTATTTCAGGACTGACTACTTCTTTCTGCCAAAAGAGTCTCTGGGTTATATGCAAGACTGTTGGATGAGGCACGTGGTCCTTTTAGACCATGACCCACTCTTTTTGAAAAATGGAGCTGGGAGACTATAAAAAAAATACATTTTGGTGCCTGAACGACTGTTTATTACAAGATACAGATGTCAAACAATCAATACAAGAGGTATTTGACCAAGCCCTCAAAGACAAAGACTCCCTTGATACTTTCCCAGACCTTTTATGGGACACTATTAAGGCTATAATGAGGGTGAAATATATCTCATTCTTGGCACATAAGAAAAAAACATGAGAAGCTCAGAAAAGACAATTACTGTTTCAAATCACTCACCTGGAGGTGCAGCAACAGGCAACATTTGATAAAATTCAAGCCAAAACCCTTCAGGTCCTCAAAAAAGAATTAGGATCCATACTCGACTATCAGGTTGAACAGAAACTCCTCTTTCTAAAATGAAAATATTATGAGGGGGTCCCTCGGTCCCTCTGACTGTTGGTGGGAAGGCTTAGAGCGTGAAGAGCCAATGCCACTATTACAGTTCTGAAACATCCCTGCACACACCAGACCTTATGTCTTATTCCTGAGATTGTAGACGCATTTAAGTTATTCTATTCTGAGTTGTATCAACCAGATCCTTCTCAAGACCAGGCTGTCTTGATGCAATACTTAAATGCTCTGTCTCTCCTGACTATTTTACTTCAAAAAGCTGTGACCTTAATGGCTCCCATCACCTCAGTGGAATTGTTGTCTGCGATAACTAACCTTAAATCCAGAAAATGCCCAGGCACAGATGGTTTGTCTGGGGAATTCTACAAACATCATAGGACAATGCTTGTCCCTATACTGCTGCGTATATATCAAGAAGCTATGTCCCAGAGGGGTTTGGTCCCTACATCCTGGTCACAAGCTATTATCTCTGTTTTGTTCAAATCTGGAAAGGACCCCTCGATCTGTTCCTTGTATAGGCCTATTTCCATTTTAAATACAGATTACAAATTACTTACTTCTCTAATTACTAAAAGGCTACAGCAGGTGATCCTGGAGCTCAAACACATGGACCAAACTGGGTTTGTGCCTGGCCGTCAGGCGCAGAATATTATTAGACAGACAATTCACATTATCGATTTGCTAAACACTTCTAAACAACTGGCTCTCTTGCTTAGACTAGATGAAGAGAAGGTTTTTGACAAGGTCTCTTGGGCCTTCTTGAGTGCAGTCTTTTCTAGGTTTGGGTTCTCACTGGAATTTACTCACTTTTTGTTTAAATTGTATAGTCACCCTGTAGGATTTATCAGAGCAAATGGTCACATCTCTACACAGTTAGGACTGGGGAGGGATATGCGGTAGGGGTGTCCTTTATCCCCCCTTTTATTTGCACTTTATATCGAACCCCTGGCTCAGGGTATTCTTGAAAACCCGGAGATTGAAGGAATCCCTCTGGGGGGAACACACCATAAACTCCCATTGTACGCGGATAACATTTTGTTTTATCTATCCAACCCAAAAAAATCCCTTCCGGCATTGCTTAAACACATAGCCTCTTTTTCAGCCCTTTCAGGCTATACCCTCAACACCACTAAAACAGAGATTTTGAAATTTAATTATGATGTTCCCTCCACTCTTTGGAAACTTTTTCTGATGAAGTGGGATCTTCCCTCATTAAAGTTTCTGGGGATCTATTTATCATCCCAGTTGCCTCACCTGTATCAATTAAACCGTAGACTGCTGACAGAATTAGAATGTACTGGAGTTCTGGATGAACATGTCAGTCTGCGGCCCTGTAAGGGTTAAATGACACCCCTCTATTGCAACAATTGTGACAGGATATACAGCACTGGGCCCCGTTACTTCTTCCCCTCCATTCCCAAATACAGGCCCTGAAAATGAATGCCTTGCCCAGACTCCTATTCTTATTTCTTTTTTTTTTTTGTATAGATCTTACAGTATGGATATATGCTAATTAGGCACCTCATTCTATGTTTACATTCAGTTTGATCTGTTCATTTTACAGTCTTTGAAGTTAATCTTTCACTTATACCATACAATTGATACATGCAAGCAGGAACGAGGACTCCATCCATTCCTTACTTATCTTTGTTTGCTCTATATTAAATCTAATCAGACTTGGGTAATACTAACTAAGAACTACATAAAACTAAAACCACATGGTCAAAATCCATGATCCTAATAATAGGATCTCCATTCACTCTGCTACACTATTAACTTTATTCATTTCATATCAGCTTATGCCCCCTTAGAGATGCAGACATCCTGCCCCCCCCTTGTTCTTTAATGCATAATACTTTAGGACCTATTATTTATATTATTCCTCCCTTCCAGAGGAGTGTAGCCTCCCCTTGGGTTAAAGTATTTAAAAAGTTGCTCCAAACTACTGGGAATTTTCCTCCCTACCCTTCAGGATGTGTCAGCCTGTCGACTGCCAGTACTTTAATAACTAATTCCTTCCATTGTTCAACCATTGGCACATAATTTGTAGTCTATAGGTTTTGTATTCCCTGTCTGACTACCACTAAAAGTATTCTGAGTCATCGGGGATATAGCTCCCATTCTCTATTGTCTACCACGTCCACCCTCAGCAGCAGTGGTCTTGGGGAAACTTCAATTTGTTTTCCCAACATTCCTGATAATTCATTTGCCACTCCCTTCCAGTATTTATCCAGTTTCGGGCATTCCCAGTAGTAGTGTATAAATGTACCTTGTGCTGTTCCACACTTTCCACATATGGATGAGACCCCTGTACAGAACTTATGTACCATGCTGGGCGGGTAGAACAGCTGATGCAGGAATTTATACTGTGCCTCCTTATATTCGTTGCATAGGAGTAATCCCATGTGTGACTTTAATACTAACTCCCAGTTGGAATCCATTATCTCAATCCCAAGGTCCTGCTCCCACCATCTCTTAGTCTTGTGCGTCTCTCCTTGGAAGTACAATCTATCTATTCTTACCGCATGTCCCATTAATCCCTTCTCATTGTTAGATGCCCCCAATAACGCCATCTCAATTTCTAAAATTGCAGAATCCCCCACCTGTGTCCTGCCTAGTCTCCTGTAATAGTCTCTAACCTGTAAGTACCTGAAGAGGTGTGTAGCAGGGACATCCAACCCCATCTGTATATCCTGAAAATTATGTATACCTGATCTAGTAAGGAGGTCCCCCACACACTTTACTCCCTGCTCCTGCCACATTTTAAAACCTTCATCCCTTAGTCCTGGTAGGAAATCCGGATTCCTAGCCACTGGGACCAGAATAGAACCTTCTTGCATTACCCCCTCCTTCTTTTAATGGCTTTCCATGACCCCAGACTCAAAATTGCCACGGGATTGGGATTTTTAAGTCTTTTATACATCTGTAGGCCTTCCACCCCTAAATAGGCTGAAAGCCGTCCTGGGGCCCTTTCCTCCTCCAGGTCCATTCAGGTCGCTACATCTCCCCTATTAACCCAACACTGTAAATACCTATATTGGGTGGATGGGTAGTATCCCTTTATGTCTGGAAAGTTTAATCCTTCCTTTTCCTCTGGGGCTTTAAGACATTGGAGGCTCATTCTCGGATTCGTCCCCTGCCAATAAAATTGAGAAAACCCGTTTCCAATTTTTTGATATGCACCTTTGTGGGGCAAAAGGGCATCATTTGCACAGCATTAAGTAATCTAGGAAGAAAATTCATTTTAAGGAGGTTAATCCTACCCATCCATGTCACTGGTAGTGCCTTCCATCTACTTAGGTCCATGAGAATAGTTCCAAATAGGGGTGTGTAGTTCAGGCCATATAAGCTGCCTAGGTCTTTTCCCACTTTCATTCCCAGGTAAGTAAATGACTTATTTACTACTTTAAGCCTCTATGCATTTTTCTTACTCCCACCATTCCCCCTCCCAGGAACATTATTTCTGATTTATTTAAGTTTAACGTGTATCCTGAGAACTTGGCAAACTTTTCCACATTATTTAGCAATGCCAGGACCGATTGATCTGGTCTTGTGAGACAGAGCAGGATGTCATCTGCATACAATGTGATGTTGTGCTGTCCTCCTCTCCCTCAACCCCCGTAACCAATGGGTAATTACATATCTTAATGGCCAGTGGTTCTATTGCTATGGCAAATAACAAGGGAGAAAGGGGCACTCCTGACTAGTTCCTCTCCTCAGTCAGAGCTCAGCAGACGGTATTCCAATCACTATTACTTTTGCACTTGGAGCTCTGTAAAAAGGCCCCACCAGTTGTATAAACACCTCTTCCAAGCCAAGCCTTTCAAGTACTTTCATCATATAGTTCCACTCAATTCTATCAAATACTTTTTCAGCATCCATGGACAGGACACAGGCCCTGCCAGGATGCCGATAGACCCACCACACCACATTCAGTAGCCGTCTCATATTATGGTAAGACTGCCTTCCCTGCACAAAGCCTGTTTGGCCTAAGTGGACTATCAGGGAGAGTAATTTTTCAAGTATCATAGCCAAAACTTTTGTCATGATCTTACAGTCACAATTCAGCAGGGAGATCAGTCTGTAGGACAAGCATTCTGCCAGATCTTTACTTGGCTTAGGGATCACCATGATGTGAGCCTCACAGCATGTCTTAGGTAGTCCTCTCTTTCCCCTCGCCTCCTCCATTACATTCCTAAGAGGTTCTGCCATTTCTCCTCATAATTCTTCATAATATTCTGCCCCAAACCAATCTGGCCCTGCTACTTTACCTCTCTTCAATTGGCCTATAGCTAAGCTTATTTCCTCCACTGATATCCTTCCACCCAGAGTTTTCTTATACTCTGTATTAAGTTTGGTGATGGGTAGGCCATCTAGGAACTGATCCATTAATTGTTCTGATCCCTGACATTCTGCTTGCTACAGTTTGTCACAAAAATCCCAGAAACATTCTCCAATACCTGCGTCCTCCTGCATAAGGCTCCCCTTCTTATCCCAAATATGTACAATTCGCTTATTAGATTGCCTCCTTTCATAAGATGTACCAATAAAGGTCCATGTTTGTTCCCCCATTCATAGATTCTCTGTCTGGCATAAAACATTCTACTTTTAACTTCATCTGCTAGGTTCAAATTTAAAGCCTCTCTAGCAACTTGAAGCTACTGTACCTTAGTTTTTCCTCCCTTCCTGACTGGGTTACTTCTTTTTCAGATCACTAATGTTTTGTTCTAGCTCCCTTTGCTTTTGCCGTTTCTCTCTCTATTTAATTTAGCTGAATAGCCAATAATAACCCCCCTCATATACACTTTACCCGCCTTCCAATAAGCCCCTACTGAGTCAACAGTACCTTTGTTATTCTCTACATATATTTTCCATTGTTCCTTCAAAAAGTCATGGAATTCTTTCTTGGCTAACAGATAAGTGGGGAATCTGCACCTTCCAATTCTGCCTTCTCCAGAGACCAGGATGATCTCCATCTGAACCATAGCATGGTCTGACAAAAAAATGGGTCTGTGCTCAACTTTTTGTACCCTGAGGTAAAGATCCCTCTGCATGTATATTTAATCTAATCTAGACCAGGATCTGTGGGGATCTGAAAAAAAAGCATATTCCCGAGCCCCAGGGTTAGCTGTTCTCCAGACTTCAAGCATGTTGAGGTCTGTTAGGCCTAGTTGCCATTGTCGGACAGCTACAATATCTCTGGATCTCTTCCCGAATAGTCTAGCTTGGGGTCTGCCATGCAGTTAAAATCTCCTCCCAGGATCAGATTGGGAAATTTTTCCTGTATAATTAAATCCAGCATTTGCTGATAGAATGTAGGATCCATTACCACTGGTGCATATATGTTACCAAAAGTCACTGTATTGCCCTGTATCTCTCCCACTACAAAGACATAACAACCCCAGTGGGGCCTCTTACTGTGTGGTGATGCACGAAGGGGAATTTCTTATGCATCAATATGGCTACCCCTCTCTTATGGGAGTTGTAAGATGCTATGTGGCAGGCCCCAATTAAAGCCCCCCACCAGCTTACCATGCTCTCTAGGTGTTAGGTGAGTTTCTTGTAGCATGGCAACATCCGCCCCCCTTCCTTCAAAACGCAGCCAGGACTTTAGCTCTCTTGGCTGGGGACATAAACCCTTTGACATTCCAAGAAATTATTGTGTTAGGCAAGTTCTGCATCGGTCTTACATCACACATTGTTCCTTATAAACATTTCTTTGCGGCCTTAGTTTCAACTCAACATTGTCCATGTGGTTAAATATAAAAGTACAAACAACTATAAACATTAAGTAGTAACTTGAAACAATCCTTCGACCCACCCTCCTCCCCAGACTTAAACATCCACTTCCCATTATCTCACTCTCTAGTATCCATGTTAGCATCTTCATTTTATCACCTCAGGAAAAAGAAAAATAGTGCGTTCTGCTTGATAACTCCTCCCCGATCTGCTACACCCCCTTCCCCTGCACTCTTCTTTATTATTCCTATACGCTTTGTGTTTTCTTTACTGTATTACCACCCTTATATTTCTGAATCCTCTTTCCCCTTACATATTTCAGTCTCTCTGAGTCCTCCATGTAATATTCAACAGGTTATGGGATCCAGCATTTCCCCCCAACCTCCCAGCGCACACCGCATTCGGAGATAGGTTCCCCATTTAGTCAATTATCTACCTAGATCCCAGGGTTCAGCACCAATCAGCATTTGTCCATTTAATGTAATTTCCCCATTACTATTCTCTCTCTTTTCCTCTCCCCCCATTACTCCCTTCCCCCATCCTACTTCTGGCCCCGCTCTTTCTCCCTCCCTTCTACCTTTCCCTTTAATACATTTCTCAGCAAGCTCCTTTTGTTCTATACAGGTTTCCAGTGTAATAATGTATATCATTTCTTCCCTTTCTGAGGATTCCTTTCTGCTAGAGCTCGGGGCAGAGAGTGTGGACCAGCTCACTCTCAAGGCCCACCACCCCCAACCCCAGGACCCCCCCATCGTATTCTTCTTATTTAGCTAGCCTACTATTCAGAAGTACTAGAGGCATCAAATTTCCATCCTGCCATCATACATTTAGGCAATAAATCAGGGGCAAGGGGCCTCTATAAACAGTTTTGTCTCTAGTTCCATGGGGGAGCAAGTTAAGACCCATTCCTGGTTCGCTCTCCTCGAGGACCCACAAGACTCCTCCTGATCTCCAAAATAAAAGCTCACCATCAGGGGCACGGGCAGAAAATCAAGATCAGAGCTGACCCAGTGGCATTGAGGGTTGAGGTGCTGGATGCCACACCTTGAACCACACTAGCGACCCATGTTCGGGAATGGGCATGGGCCACCGGGGGTCGGCCGGAGAGGGGAAGCATTGAGCATCTGGAGGACTACTCTCCTTCTACTGGGAGAGTAGGGGAGCTGGGTCTGGTGTTGCTCGCCCCCTAGAGGAGGCTGAGAGGCATGGCATTGTGCCACATCGTGGGTGGAGCTGGGACGGATGCTTACTTTGGCGTTAGCGTCATTGCACGTACCAGCTCCAAGGGCAATCCTAAACAAAATCTGCCGGCCCCCGTGTATAAGCCAGGGCTCCGGTGGCCTGACCCTTCAACCACCTTCAGTTCCACCTCAGTGGCCCCACTTGGGGGGGGCATCCCCAGGTCAGGGTATTGGTCATGGAGCCAAGGGCGAGCCCGTTCGCAGGGCTAGGGGTGCCTACAGGCAAAAACAGCAATGGAAAAAAAAAAAAGAAAATAATGATCAGACCCAACTTACAGAGTAAGTCTTCAGATCTTGTTTTTTTTAACCGACTCATCCAGGAATAATTGTATTCTGATCCCCAGAAGGAGTATGTAGCTCCCTCTGAGCACACTTTCATCATGGTTGGGTCAACCATGAAGAAATCTAGGCCTCTCTCTCTCATTTGATCCATTTGTGAATTGAATTTTGCTTCTTTTGAATTCTAGCTGACATATCCTGGTGGATTGTTAACTTATGCCCCTTGTATTGTAGCTCTTTCTTGTTTCTATAGGCCGCTATGAGGGCCAGACAGTCTGAAAAGTGGTGCAGCCAAAAGATCACTTGGTGGCGTGGCTTGTCATTAGGTGGGCGTGGTGTGAGGGCCCTGTGCGCTCGTTCAGTTTTTAGTATCCCGTGCTTTAATTCAACTCCTAGCAGCTTAGGCAGAGTTTCAGCACAGAAGTCCATCAAGTTTCCTCTCTCCGATTCCACTGGTAAGCCACGTATGTGCAAATTATTTCATCTGCTGTAATTATTCTGGTAGTCCAGGGCATCCTTTAGCTTCTCAACTTCTTTTTTCTAACTTTGCCAGCTTTTCTGGGGTCACTCTTGTGGCATCCTCCAGGTCTGATACTTTCTACTCGACCTCACTAATTCACTGAGTATGTTGCTTGATTTCTTTTGTGATGCCAAACATTGACTGCTCTAAGTGATCCCATCTAGGCTTTAGATGTGCAAGCACTTGCTCTGAGACTGCCCTGCTGATGACTGCTATATCTGCAGCTGATAGCGATACTGGGCATGGTCCACCTGCCACCACGCTGTGTTGCACCATCGTTTTCATGTTTTTATTCACCTGGTGGGATGATTTTCCCGTGGTCAGAAATTCATCCATTCTCCTGTACTTTAGCAACTTAAAATACTGTATGCAGCTTGTTAAATCAGCAAAAAAACACTTTTAAACTGCTTTGTAGTGCAGAACTCTGGAGAGTTATGTCTAGTTCCTTTAGCTGCTCATTAGCACCCCCCATTCTTATTTCAGTGTGAACTGTGCATTGCTGCTAAGAAACAACTGAAGGCTTGGCAGTCGCTATTTATGAAGTATGTTTCTCATCAAAAAAACCTAGAATTCATAGACAAATCTTATACCTCCCAAAGAAGCTTGGTGGCCTAGTGGTACCTTATTTGCTTGGATACTGGGTGGCAGCTCAACTCCAGATAGCCATACTACTGGGATATTCAGTGTATAGTTCCCATTGGAAAACTATTGACCTGACGGAGCCCTTCTTGCCACCCTTACTGGTCCAGAGCTTTTCTCCCAGCAGGCCAAGGCATTGGAGGAGGTCTCCCTTTACAGGTACAGAGGTGGTCTTGGAGGGCTGTAGGTCGGGGTTATCTCACAGCATAACATGAGCTCATCTCTGGAAATACCAGTGGTGGTCAGTGGACTGTGCATTTCCCCCGGCCTGCTCAGACCCCTGTTTTAAATTACCGGCAACCAAAGGTATTTGCACCCTGCAGCAATTCCTCCAAACTGGAGGAATTATTTCCTTTGATCTTGTGCAGGCCAGATGGAGACCATCCAAGATACTACCAAATAAAAGATTACATCAATGCCCGTATTAGATCATTCTGTCTGAAAATTGAGAGTTTTCAGCCCGACCCCCCTTTTGAAACCATTTGGAATTCCAAATCAGGGGAAAAAGCTATCTCGTTACTTTATGCCAATTTTATGGCTGATTTTATGCAGACTACAGATAAGATAAAACAATGGTGGGAACAGAAGTTAGGAATTATATTAGATGAGGGGTGATGGTTAAAGATCTGGGAGTACACCTGATGAACTACCTCTTCCTCCTGGTGGAGGGAATTTTTATGAGAATTACATACAAGATTTTTTCGTATTCCATTGACAGTTTCCAAGTGGAACCCCTCTGTGCCACCCACTTGTTGGAGGGGCTGTGGGGAGGAGATAGCCTCTCAGACCCATATTTTCTGATTATGTCCTCATCTGCAGCTTTACTGGAAGCAGATACAAAGGCATCTTGAAAGTATCTTTGGCTTGTCCTCTCCCCCAAGTCTGGAGAATCTCCTTTTGGGTCTTCCTCCCTGGGAACTGATAGGGAAAGAGTCGAGGTACTTGTGGGGTGTCTTACTCTTAACTGCTATTAAAACAATTACAAGAAAATGGCTGCTCTTGGATCTCCTGAAACCCACAGAGTGGAAAGATACAGTCAATTCAATATATAGATTGGAAAGGATTACCTACTCCTTATAACAGAGAATCCCACAATTACTTAATAGATGGACTAGATGGGAATTCTATGAGGGCTTGGAACATACTTGATGTAATTTCTTATGGGTTAGTCTTATTTATTTATTTTTTTTATGCTTCATTTATGCACCCTACCTTTGAGGCATCTCTTAGGGTCCCATCTGCAGTCGTCCCACTCAACCGCCTGCCTGAACCAACGACTCTGGGGCTACATCGGGTAAGCAAGATCTGGGGCTCTCTTGGCCCCACGGAGAGGCCCCCAGACCCCAGGGTGTTCCGGAGAGTCAGCCAACATTGGGCATGTGGTGGGTCGGCATTCCTATGTTTGCCATTTCCTCACCCAAAGGCAGAGGGAGATTCTTGTTTTTTCTCCCCTGGAGCGCAGATGTGCAATGACGTTCTGCCTGGCATGCGTGTGCTCCCGCACACACCCAGAAGATGTTCTCCATGTTCCAATCCCCAAGCTGCTGCTGTCATGCACTGCAGAAGCCCCAGTCTCCTCCAGGGGTCACCAGTGCATTGGAGGAATCCTGAACCCTCCTCAGGACTAGAGGAGCAGTCCTATGGATGCTCGATCCCAGTCCTTCCCTGCCAACCCCCGACAACCCAAGCTCATTCCTGAACTCGGGTCGCCAGTGTGGCACGAGGTGTGACGTCCAGCGCCTCAACCCTCAATGCCACCAGGCCATGGGTTAGTCTTATTTAATGGTAACTTAGCTAGATATAGTATCAAGATCAGTTATTCCTTGATTATGAATTGCACTATCTCTACCACAGGGTAAACTATTTATCGGAAGTTAATCTTTTTTTTACTAAATAGTAACATGTAGTTCAATTAAGAGGGCTCATAGTAGATAGTTTTTTCAATGTTTTTGTTGTGGTCTAATAATTACCAGTACAGTTAGTATTTTTATATTTCATATCTTTATATTTTGATAATTCTTGCTGTAGTGTCAGTAACTGTATTGTGACAAGATGATGTTCATACTTTTTATTCATTGCTTGTGGTGAATTTGATGTGACTACAAATTATGAAATAACACTGAAATATAAAAAAAAAATAATGGCATGCCAAGCAGCTGTAGTTTGCAATGTAAAAGGCTTCTTCCCTAAGCCTACAGACCTTTACAGCAATCACTGTTAAATCAGATCCTATGAAAGTCAACAAAGCAAAAGTTAATTAAATTTACCAACCTACATTCCTCAGTTTCTTGTGTCCACACTGGAGGGTATACAACCTGATCTAGGGAGAGTGAGAGGTGGTATTTACAGCCACACAAAAAGCATATTGCCATGTAATTAGAAGCCAGTGAGCCTAGGATAGAATATAATAATTATGTCCAGAGCACCCAAATGCATCAGAGCCCAGAGAATCTTTCAGCTAATGAACTCAGTCTAAAAATAGAGGAAACCTTTGGTGGGCATGTATTTATACTTGTATTTGAAATATTGCTGTGTAGAAAATACAGTCTACAGATAAAGCAAGCAAATAATGAAATACACGTACAGTATACTTACTATGTCATAAATCACTTAGAGGCATTGACATAAATAGGAAGATATAAACCAACCATTATGCATAACTTTAGAGGAAAGAAATATAATCCATCTCTTCATTCAGACCCCAGAAGAAATTAAACTCTGTCTCACTAACTCATTTTTGAACCACTTGTTAAATTCCCAAAAATGAAGCCCTGCAGGGCTTCTGTTATGTTCTTTTGCAAAGTGCCAACCAACTGAGGACTGCATATTGCTATTTGCAGTGTCCCTAACATGCTCTTGCAACTTGTGTTTAAAAGGTTTAAAGGTGTTCACCACATAAATCCTATTACAGGCAGAAGTACAATAATTACACAGGCCATACAGTTTATTTTTTGTATTTTCTGATTTCAGTTTCCTTCTTTGGATGGGAACGTGTGAAGGTCTTACTATTGGCTGTGTATTTACATACATTGCATCCTCCACACCTATAAATTCCCCTTAGGTTTTGGTCTAACCAAGAAGTAATCACTGGTTTTGATTTTACTAAATGAGTTTGAATGAGGATGTGACCCTAATTAGATACCCTACTGTATGTGATTCTTGGTTTAAAGCCAGTTGATTCTGTACTCCATTGTTCATCATATACCAGTGCTTTTGAATTATATTACTATCCGTGGGAGCCAGGGCATTAACTCTAGTGACAAAGGTAATTGGTTGGTCTGCATCTATTTCCTTTTGGTTTGGACACAAACATTTTTCATTTTCTAGCTCATCCATGGAGTCTCATGTATAAGAGGGAAGGGCCCTGACTGAGTCCTGTAAAAGGTAATCTACAAATCCCAAGAGAAAGTTAGTCAGGGACCCTATCCCCAAAACAAATGGTCTTCCAAGAGGGAAGGAAGGGTTTGAACCTTAAGGAGGTAGTAAAACATGAGAACAACAGGAAAAGAGGTATAGATATTAGGGTGGAAAGCAGAAGGGCATTGGTAGTTGTCTCAGGTGAAATCTGAAGGCAGGGAGGGAGGAGGATAGGCAGAGATGAGAAGGGAGCAGGTTCCAGAGGGAGGGGAGGTGATGAGAGAAGGCCACTCAGCAGCAGAAAAGAATGCTGGGGGATGGAGAAGGTGCAGGAATCCCCGGACTGAATCGAGTAGGAGGAGCAGGGAGCAAGGGATAGCAGAGAATAGAGATAGGAGGGCAGAGATCCAACCAGTATTTGGTGATGAAGACAGCGCAGTAGGCCTGACAATGTGACAGTGATGGGGGAGTGGAGAGGAAAGTGTAGAGGGATCAGTGGTGGTTACAAGGGGGAGAGCTGGTGTCCAGTCTGGTGAGGGAGGAGGAGAGGGTGATTTCATAGACTATATCAGCATAATCAGAAATTGGGAGGACAGTTTTGGTTACCAGCTCCTTACAAACCTGTAGGGGGAGGCATTCTTTGTTTCTGAATAAGGCTCCTAGTTTGGGGCAGAGTTTGGAGTGGATGGCATCTATATGGATGGAAAAGTCAAGCTGCTGTCCAGTCAGACTCCTAGATATTGGAACGCGGGGCCACTTCTTATGGGTACCACCAAGAGTGGTGACAACAAGGGGGACAACAACCTGGTCAGTCTCTGGGTGGAGCTGAAGTTCATGGTCACTGTCTTTCTGGTGTTGACCTTCAGCTAGTTATCCTGGAACCACTGTAGGACATTGTGGAAGTGACCTACTACAAGATCCCAACAAACACTTCCCTGACAAACACCTGCCCAACTTCACAATCCCGACAAACAAGCAATTGCGGGGGGGGGGAGCCTCCCCGCACCCATCAGACTAAATACAACAAACTCCAGAATGTTGATATTCCCAATGTGGGTCAATCCCATGTCAGGATTGTAAACCTGTCAGGTAACTGCATGTCGGGCAAATGATGTCAGGCAGTCACCTGTCAGGTAAGTGTTTGTCAGGCTAATGCAGGGTTCCCTGTGGAAGTCCTACTGAAGTGGATTGAACACAGCAGAAGCTGTAGTGCTGAACGGATAGATAACTGTGTTGTCCATGTACATATGGATGTTTGAGAAGACATGTAGAGGGGAGGTCATTAAGGAAGATGGAGAAAAGAATTGACTCTAGTATGGAGCCCTGTGGGACGCCAGCGAGGATGTGTTGGGGGCAGAACTCCTCCCACCTGAACAGACTGCTGATGGCTGGAGAGATATGATCAGAACCAATCAACAGCT
Source organism: Neoceratodus forsteri (assembly GCA_016271365.2). Classification (NCBI taxonomy): domain Eukaryota; kingdom Metazoa; phylum Chordata; order Ceratodontiformes; family Ceratodontidae; genus Neoceratodus; species Neoceratodus forsteri. The sequence continues at coordinate 1,559,898,180 of CM057455.1, forward strand.
TTGATTGAGAGGTCAGTGGAACACAGTTTGGTAAGGAGAAAGGGGTGAGACACTGAGTCAAAGGCCATGGCTAGATCGATGAAGATAGCTGAGGTGATGTGGTCCTGATCCATCCCTGTAAGGGTTATTTTATTTAGGACTACTAGATTCCTTCCCCCCCATCTGCTTTTTTTAAATTATTTCCTGCATGCCTTGAAGCCCCTTAATGGCTTTTTGTTCTACACTGGTGATATTCCCATGGCCCAGGTTTCATTTTCTTTTAACATATCTTCAATTTCCGTCCACACCACTTTTGGTACAGTAGGAGATAACAGCTGGGTTTCCCCCATACCTGATAAAAGGCAGATTTTAATATTTTTCTTTTCTTCATTAGGTCTTCTTTTGATCACACAAAAACAGAGACATTGGTACAACTTTGTCATCATTTAGCATTGTCATTACTCCCTGTGATGGTTGGCGGGATCCCATGGTCTATCCTGATTGTGGCAATCTCTCATTCCAACAGGTCTCCATCCTCCTCCTCAGTTAAGCAAGATCCTTCACAGTTACCAAAACCTATGGTTTACTGTACATTAGGAGATCCATCTGCCTTACTCAACATAGTAGTAGTAGTTTATTTGTTAAATGTCCAATCCTGGGGGCTCTGACTGCTGTACATCATAAAATCAAAAGCACAAAATAAAATACAATAAATACATATAACTTGCAAAATGTAAATCAGTCAGCAAAAATAACTAAAAACTAAACCAGTGGGGGCTAACTCAGGTCAAAAGCTTGTCTGAACAGGTACATCTTTAAGCCCGTTTTAAAGGCCTCCACCGAGGGAGCCTTCCTAAGAGATCTGGAAAGCGAGGTTCTATGGGGCAGACGAGCCATTTCAAAAGTGCAATCCTCTGGGGATGGCCTGGTGGAGCTGAGGGTTGAGGCGCTAGATGCCACACCTCGTACCATGCTGACAACCTGGGTTCAGGAATGGGCATGGTTGTCGGGGTCAGCCTGGGGGAGGGTGGGAATGGGATTGAGCAGCTGCAAGGCAGCTGCAGCTCTCCCCTCTTGGGGAGGGATGTTGTCACCCCCACCATATGTCTGCCACAGGGTGGAGGCCCAGTGGCAGTGTCGGACAGTGGGCAGTATGAAGGTAGGGTGTTGCGAGAGCGCAGCGTGCATGTGCCTCCATGTGTGTGTGTGCATCCACAACAGGGGCTGGAGAAAATGGAGCTGGCAGGCTCCAAGATGGTCCCGTCTGCAATCTCAGTGATTGAGATGCAGACCAGGCTGGGTGTGAGCCCCTGAGGGAGGTAGAGCCCTGCCTGCCAGGTCCCGAAAAAAAAAGTGCAATCCCCTGATTTCTTAAGCCTGGCCCTAGGAGCCTCTAGGCAGCTCAAGTCAGATAGCAGTAAAGGGACAGTAGATCACTCAGATAACCCAGGCCCAGTCCATGTAGGGGTTTATAAAATAGGTCAGCAAACCAACCTTGAAGGAGATTTGCCACTTCACTGGTAGCCAGTGCAGGGTTACCAAGGAGCAGTGTCACAAGACATGGCCTCGGAAGGCCTGTCAGTAACCTGACCACTGTGTTCTGCACTAACTGTAGGGGTCATAGGACCCTTGCTAAAACCCCAAGATATAAAGTGTTACATGCTTTTGTGATTTCCAGATTTGATTAATGTATCAGTGAAGGCAGGTCCTCTGGTAGGATCATGACATTAATCCGGGAGATGTTTCTGAGATGGTAAAAGCCACTATGGATTATAGATGATACCTGAGCCTCAAGTGTCAGTCTTTCATCCAGACTGACACCCAGATTCTTCACTTTAGTGGAGGCCACCAGACTAGAGGAGCCAAGCACCAGGCTATACCTTTCCACTGTGGCCATCACACCCTGCCATTGACCAGGCCCAGACAGCGATACCTCTGTCTTATCCTGGTTGAGTCTCGGTCAGTTAGAGGACATCCAGTCCTGAATCTCGACCAGGCATAAATTCAGTACATCGGCCATGCCAGGTGTCCTGGGTGCAAATGATAGATGCAGCTGGGTATCATCTGCATAGCAGTGAAACCCAAGCTGTAGCATCTGATGATCTGACCCAAGGGCAGCATTTACACTGTGAACAACATAGGTGAGAAGATCAAGCCCTGGCATACACCACAGAGCAGGGGCTTCAGGAGTAAGGAAAAATTCCTCAGCACCACCCTCTGCTTCCTGCCACTGAGGAAGGACTCAAACCAGCTGATGACTGTGCCAAAAAGACCATAGTACTCCCTTAGGCAATCCAGCAAAAAACAATGGTCCACCATGTCAAATGCTGAATAAAAGTTCAAGTAGAATGAAAACTGACATTTCCCCTCTATCTCTAGCCCTGAGGAGGTCATTATGCACCCTGGCCAATGCAGTCTCTGTACTGTGCCTGGCTCTAAATCTAGACTGGAGTGGCTCACAGATGTTAAAAGCCATGAGGGGGGCCTTGAGCTGCAGAGCCGATATCTTCTCAATAACCATTCCTAAAAAGGGAAGGTTAGAGACAGGTCTAAAATTTGCCAAGCAGTCCAGGTCAAAGGAAGTTTTTTTCAGAAAGGGCCTCACCAGCGTCTCATTCAATGCACTCAGAAAGGATCCCACTGCAAGGAAGCACCAGACTATCTCATCAAACACTGGGCCTAGAAATCCCACACAACGTACTAGGAGGTGCTTTGGACCCAGGTGCAATTCACAATAAGTGGGCTGCAGCTCAGAGTTCACTCCACATACCTCCTTCTCCTGTACCAGCCTAAACTCACCCCAGACAGGAGTGCTCCTTGTGATAACTCACTCCTCATTGCTGGACCATGAAAGCCCATTTGAGGTTATCTTGGACCTAATTGAAGACATCCTGTTGGAGAAGAACTGAGCTCTTTGCACCTGGTTGATAAAAATGCCTTTGCCATTGGAGATGGGCAGGTGTAATAACCTGTACATAGTCTGGAAAAGCTTAGCTGGTCTGTTCCTCCTTGCTGCAATCTCTGTTGACAGAAATGCTGCCTTCTTATGGGAGCTAGCCCTCTGATAATCACCATAGTGAGTTCTCTGAGTCAGTCTGTCCTCGTCAGTGCCGGACTTCCACCACAATGCTCCAATCTCTGACCCATAGCCTTCATCTCCCTAAGTTCTCTGTCAAATCATGGAGATCCTAATTGAGAAGTCCTGGGTCATATATGAACTGATGCAACAGAGGTGACATGAAACACTCTGTGAAGTGTTGTAAAGTGGCAGACAAAGCAAATAAAATGTTGGGATGCATCACCAGGGGAATCACCACCCGGAGGGAGAAAGTAATTTTTCCCTTGTACAAGTCATTGGTTAGACCACACTTGGAGTAATGTGTGCAGTTCTGGTACCCTTATTTGAAGAAAGACACCAAACTACTTGAGGGGGTTCAGTGTAGAGTGACTAAGATGATCCAGGGTGTGGGAGACAAACCATATGATGAGGGGTTAAGGGAGCTTAATACTGTATGTATTCCTTGGAGGACAGAAGGGAAAGAGGGGATATGATAGAAACTTTCAAGTATCTAAATGGTATAAACAGGGTTGGAGTGGAGGGCATTTTCAATTTAAAAAGGGAAGGGACCACTAGGGGCCACAGTCTAAAACTTGTGGGGGGTAGATAAAAAAAGAAATGAGGAGGCACTTTTTCATGGAAAGGGTGGTATCAAAGTGGAATGAACTGCCTGAGGAGGAGGAGGTATCTTTGGAAACAATGGGAAGTTTTAAGGGGGGGGGTGAGACAGGGTAAAAATGAGAATGGCAATGGGAGGAAGGAAGGGGATGGGGGGGGGAATAGCTGTAGGAGACAAGAGGGGTAGCTCCAGTAAAATAGACTGAGCTGCACAATCAAGCAGACTTGACAGACTACTAAGGCTTTTTTCCTGCTGGCAATTTTCACATGTTCGTATGTTCGTAGTATCAAGGGCTGAGGCAACAGCCCTGTTATAGGCTACCACTGCCTCCTCCGATCCTGTCCCACAAGTAGTGTTGCTCAGATAGTGCTTTTGTGGATCCTACCACTATTTGTCAGATAGTGCTGGTATCCTAACTAGGATCCTACCAGAAATCCTACCAAACACAGATATAGAATCCAGGGTCACATAGTCATGGGTCATAGTTAGGATCCAGGGATCCTAGGTCAGATAGTTGGGATTCAGGGTCAGATAGTGATGGATCCTAGTTAGGATCCAGGAATCCTAGGTTAGATAGTTAGGATCTGAGCTGGATCTGTTGCCAGGATCCACAATGTCTGTAGAATCCATGCACTGGATCCAGAGGGTAGGATCCATGGTCCGATAGCACTGCTGTCCTACCACAGCAACTGTCTGGCCAAATGGGAGGTATCTATTGGTATCCTCATTTCTAGGATACAATCTGAGCAACACTACCCACAAACATCCATCACACCCAAGTGGTCCATTGCTGCCTGGAGTCCTGCTGTGGACAACCTCTTTAAAGGGCAGCAGTGGACCATCTCCACTGGGAGAGACAATAAGGGGGGCCATGAATGAGAACTTCACTGTGCGGTGATCTGACCAACAGACCAGCTCACTCTCAAGGTTGTTAATCTCGAGCCACAGTGAGAATACTAGGTTCAGGGCATGACCGTATTGATGGGTCACAGTAGTAACCACTTGTGTGAGGCCGACTGATACCAACAACTAGAGGAAATCTTGTCCGAACTGCAAGAGTTCATCATTGGCCCAGGCACTGAAGTTGCCCAGAACTAACCATCTGGTAAACTCCAATATCCTCTCCAATATTAATCAAAATTGAGAGCTCTTCTCTTGTATGGTGAATATTTCCATTGCAATTTGTCTGGTGTTGTCAACTTTTTGTGCAGATAAAAGTTCCTTATATTACTTCTTCAGAAAAAAAAAATAAACCTATAGATCAAAGATGTTTATCTTAGGGGATGGTATAAAGAAGATGCCTCCTTTCTATACTCATACTTCTGTTGGTGCACCCTTCGTGTTTTCCTGAGAGATGACCGTGAAGCTGGGCAGGCTGTCTGTGAGCTCTTCTGTTTTTTTTCCACTTTGGAGGCTCACTGTGCGGTTAGAAAGTTTTTCATATTTTTAGGGAAAGGGTAAAGTAGTTTTTTGTACTAAGTCTATGTTGGGAGTTAAGTCAGATAGCATTTGGGAGGTTATACAACAAAGAAATTTGTGTACACTCACCAAGAGGAGGGTCACTGTGATGGAGCTGAATGTGTACCTGGTGGATAAAATTCAAAGGACAACTGTCCACTGTTGTAGTTGAAATGCTTCAAAAATGTTTTTTTATTGCAGGTACAGTCCACAGTCTTCCCAAAGTGTACATAAATCCACAAAATACAGTGAGATGCAGGCTCCGATGCAGGCATATCAAGATGATCCCAAATGCCTCAGCACTTCACTCCAAAGAGCTTAGTCAGGGGTCTTGTTTAACAGCATAAGGGAGGTAGTAGGGCAGTCACAGTGTGGTACTCAATCAAGAGGCAGTCGTGGGGAGAAGCAACCCTTCCCATGGTCCAGCTCTCATGGACAGTTACTGTTAACAAACTACTCTTTAAAGAGTGCATATTGTAATGTTTACATTTGAAATGCTAACGTTCAATGTTGCAACATTTAAGTGTTTGTATTGGATAGTCCCATGTAGCTTCTGAGGAGGGCCTGAAAAAAGCAGTCTGGGGTGGTGCTATATATTTGTTGGTAGTAAGGTGGTACAGTAATTTAGTGTAGGGCCTAGCTAAAACATATCAGGGAGACCCTGCCAATTTGCTGACCTAGGACAAAGATAGGTTTGATCTGGTACCTGGTGCCCCCCAAAAGGGGACTGAGGTGCATCTACAGTATGTTGTAATCCCTACTGTAATGAAAGTATCCTACAAGGTGAAGGGACTGTCTAATGGAGGTGGGCACAAAGCCATTCTGGCATAGATTGAATTTCAAGTTTGATTGGGATTGAACCAAATGTACAGCTGGGGAAAAGTTTATTTCATGTCTACTGGTTCTGTATAATTGATAACTGGAGCAGGGTCCATTTTAGATTTTATTCAGTCTGTACTAAAAGCCACACCTGGGGTAAGACAAATTTCATGTTGTAACTGGATTTATACAACTGCAGGGGTTAGGGTGCATTTTATCCAGCAGGCAAGTGCCAGCAAGTACAGAGGAAAGCAACTCTGTGCTTGTAAAATAGCCTAACTGTGATTCTTATTTCCAAGCTAACTGGTTTTCTGTTGCAGCAAGGACAGGGAAGGAAGGTCAGGGTCGGAGGTGGGACAGGAACACAATGAACCTATCAGGGCAGTCCAGGATGCTTAGCTTGAACATAATAGGCTCTGTGGTTGAATTTTGGTGCTGTTTTTAGCCAGAAAGAAGTGTCAGCAAGTACAGAGGAAACAACACTGTGCTTATAAAATAACCTGTTTTTTTTTTCAGCTAATTTTGCTTTGTGTTCCTGCAAAGACAGGAAGAATGGTCAGGGTCAAGGGGGACCGAATACAGCAGACCTTGGGGGTAGTCCAGGAAGCTTGGCTTGAAAATAAAAGACTCCGTGGTTGATTTTCAGCACACATTTTATCCAGCAAGCAAGTGCTAGCAAGTACAGGGGAAAGCCACTCTGTGCTTATAAAATGGCCTAACTTTGCTTTGCTTTGTTTTTCTTCAAACTTACTGTGGTTTTTGTTGCAGCAAGGGCAGAGAAGTTTGGTCAGGGTCGTAGGCAGGACCGGAATACAATGGACTGATCAGAGCAGTCCGGGAAGCTTGTCCTCAGCATAAATTCCAGTCACTCCAGTGTGTCCCATCACATTTGTGTCCCAGAGCAGGAGTAGAACAGGTGAAGTGATTGGAGTCTTAGGCATTGGCAGGCGTTTGCAGGTGACAGCAGGCATGCAGGGTACTCTGCCAGTCTAGTAAGATAAGGTACAGTAACTCTTAGCTTGTTGTTTGTTATAGCTTGTCGTTCCTAAAGTACCATCAAACAGTATGCATGTCCCAAGCATAACCTACCCCAGAACTTCAGCTCATACCTGAGCCTTCGTCAGGGAGCGTGGCTAGAAGGGCAGCAGCACCACATTAAATAAATCTGAACAGTGATGTTGTTACATACTAGGATGATTATTTGTGATCAAATGTATACATACATTCAACAATTTTTATAATGGTTTAAAATACTGTTACATGCAGTACAGCGCTAGTTGTCATGGGACAAATCCATTCTGTTGTCCATGTTAAACATTTAGCTGCCGTATTTGAAACTTCGGAGATAGAGACAGCAAGGATGGAACTGATGGAACATCTAATGCAATCACCCATTAAATCATTCTGTTCCTTTCTAGTTCAGGATTATTGGGATCCACACAGACACTTGACAGTCCAAGGTAGAAGCGTAGAGAAGTTCACTCTGAAAGAGAGGAAGTCAAAAGGTCAAAATAAAAACAGAAGATAAATATAGGAAATAAGAACACAAACTGATTTAGGCAAAAAGAGTATTTCACGCTTTAAAATATCACAACAAAGTAAATTAGCAGGTAGTTCCTTCTGCAAGAATGGTTTAAGGTCCCATATTTCATTTAAGCCCTTGGGTCTAATACTACCCAATTCAAAAATCCATTCACTCTCTTACGTAGAAACATAGAATTTGATAGCAGATAAGAACCGCTTGGCCCACTTAGTCTGCCCATTTCCGTACCTGATGGATAAGCTGCAGATTCTAGTTAATCAACAGCTTACTTCCTCCTACCCCCCCCCCCACTAGAATTGCCTTATGCCTGTCCCATGCATAAGGCAATTCTAGTGGGGGGTAGGAGGAAGTAATTCTTAGAATCAGAGTCTTACAGTCTCCCTCTCTCTTTGGACATGAGACCATTTCAAGACCCAGCCTTGCTGGTGGTGTCCATTGCTGCAACAGGAGTACAGACCAACAACACAGCAGGGAAGATCTGGAAGAGTGACACCTGTGCTTGGGGGACTGTTCTATGCAAGAGGCTGGGATTTTTTTGTCAACATATGAAGACTTGTATTACAGGCAAGCACTCCTCTTTACTTTTGACCAGCAGCAATAAACAAATACAGAGGGCAACACCAAATCATGGCCATATAGCCCTTACTAACATACACTATCTACAACCCCCAGAGTTCTCTGCTCTCCCCACAGTCCTCCAGGCACCAATAAAGGGGAAAGGCATTAAACTGACATCCACTTCTTTGCTGCTGATCAAGGCATGGCTGTTTCTCTTGTGTTTATGGTCAGGCGTAATCTTAATAGCACACATACTGCTTGGCTAATATGAATTTTGCATAGCACTATGACTTTTACACTCAGATTTACCCTTGCTCGGCAAACGTTTGTTGATGTTCTTCATAATGTTAAAGCTATTACTGGACATACAGGCTATTTGTAGACATTATTTTTTTTAAATAAGAAAGTGATACACATTCTGGCCGCTTGCTCTGAATTTTGAAGGCCAGTGCTATGTGTATGACTCACAGCCAACTGAGCCAGATTACCCACAGGATGTGGTCCAACATATGATTTGTTTTCTGGGTAACACAAATCCGGCCCTTTCACTGAAAGAAGCAAGACCAGACCCAAGGCTTTGGCCAGGGCTCCACATTTGATGGCTCCTTTGGCTATGGATCCAGATCAAGAGGAGACCAGGGATTAAGCAGCTGAAACACTTCATGGGAGTAGAGGCTCAGCCACACCAAACCCCTCCCACCAGTCAGGTAGGTCACCCTCAATGGGGAGCCCCTCCAACCTCTATCTCTCTCTTTCTCTCTCCATCAACTCCTATTTGTCCTAGGCCCACTTCAACTGGTAGGTAAGCTGCATGTTTTCTCTCACAATTGGGAACTCCTCACACAGTATGCGTGGGTTCTGAACACAGTGTGGGGCTACTGGATCAAGTTTGAATCCCACCCATTTTCCCCCTTTTGGGTCATTCCCCTTCTTTCTCAAAAGAATAAATAACCCTGATTTCCCAGGAACTGAACTCTCTTTATTCCAAAGTGGCCTTAGTGCAAGCCCCACTGGGGCTCCAAGGATGGACCAGTTCCGTTTTCCTGGTTCTCAAGAAAGATGTAGGTGATTGTCTGATTGCCAGCTTACAAGACCTCAGTCATCATGTTGTTTATAGACATTTCAAGATGGAGGGTATCCATCTTTTCTCAGACACCCTCCTCAAAGGAGATTGGGTCTAATACTTGGTTCATCTGGACCTCAGGTATGCTTACTTAATATTTCCCCTCTGTTTGGCCGACCAGAGGTGATGCAGGTTCTCATGGGAAGGGGTGACCTGCCAGTTTGTTTGCTTCCCTTTTGGCCTGTCCTTACCCCCATGGTGCTTCATGAAGCTTCTGCACCCAGTGGTGGCCTGGCTCAAGGCTGCAGGTGTCAAACTGATTATTTACCTGGACAACATCTTTATTATGGCTCAAGATGCTCTGCCCCTAGTGAAACACCTCCACCTAACCATCTCCCTGCTGGAATGCCTCGGCTTTGCCATCACTCAGGACAAGTCAATCCTACCCATCTGCTAGAAGATCTCTTTCTTGGGGTTCGAGGTGGAATCTGCAGAAGCCAGCCTCAAACTGCCCTTAGCCATGGTCAAGCACATAAAGAAGGAGTTACACAAGATCCTCAAGAGGAAGTAAGCCATGATTTGGGACTTAGACAGCGTTATTGATCTCCTTTCCTTGTCAGTCAAGCCATTTTCCTCACTCCCCTCTATTACCACTCCCTCCTCCGGTGCAAGACCGAGGTCTTAAGGCTCTCATGTTCCTTTGATTCCCCAGTGCAACTCTCCCAAGTAGCCTGCAACAATATTCTCCGGTGGATTTGCCAGATGCACATGTGGAATGGGACAGCCATTTTCCAGACTCTTCCAGAACTCATGATAGAGTCAGATGCCTGTCAGTATGGCTGGAGAGCCTAGTGCCAAGATACCTCCATTGGTGGCAGGTGGTTGGAGGCAGAGTCCTCCCTCCATATCAATGTACTTGAACTCCTGGCAGTGTTGGTCAGAATCCAGACTTTTACCAAGGACAGAAAGGACCTGGTACAGTAATTCTCCTGAAGATGGACAATATGACAGTGGTGCACTACATAAACAAGTTGTGGGGGACAAAGTCCCTCCAACTCGATGTAGTGGCTAAGAGATTCTGGCATATCGCAGACCTCTTCAACACAGCAGTGGACTGGAACTCCCACTTCCTGGTGGACTCCACTGACTTCTGTCTCAGGAGGGACATGTTCCTCCTTTTGCACTCTTAAAAAAAACAACTGGAGGTGGATCTTTTCACCTTGTGCCTCTCAACTCAGCTCCTGATCTTTTTCAGCTGGAGACCAGATGTGGAAGCCAGTGCCACAGATGCCTTTCTCTAGGACTGGGGAAATCTGAAGGGCTATGACTTTCCTTTGTTCTCCATGATCTGTAGAATAGTGATGCAGATCAGGAGGCAACAAGTCACAGTCTTATTAATCACTCCATTCTGACAAACCCAGCCTTGGTTCCCATCTCTTCTGGAACTTTTGATTAAGCTTCCCCTTTCTTTCCCTGGAGAAGGACCTTCTTTTGGATGTGGACAGCAACCTGCACCTTCTGATCCTGGAAGACAAGCTCTGGCTGGTGGCATAGCTTCTTTCAGGGTACCTGGGTGACTGCAGGACTTTCAGATGGGGCTGCCAACCTTCTCAGAGAGTCCTGGGCTAAAGGGACCAAAGAAGCTTATTCACCAGTCTGGTCTTGGTGGACTAGATGGTGTGTTGGGAGGGACCTGGATCCCTTTTCAGCACCTCTGACAGAGATGTTAGACTTTTTATTTCAGCTGTATGTGTCAGGTAAGGCATGCAGGTTTATTAAGGTTGTGCAGTCTGCCATCTCTGTGGCACACATCCCCATGGATGGTAAGTTTGTGGGCAACATCCACTTATATGTACATTTCTCAAGGCTATCAGATGGTCTAGATCCCCACAACCCAGGTACAGATGCACCTGGAATGTGGATAAGTTTCTGCAGCATTTTAGGGGTTGGTCCTCCAATGGGGATTTAACTTTAAAACATATTTCAATGAAGTTTGCCTCTTTACTCTGTCTGACATTGATTGAGACAGTGTTGGATGTTTGAGCCTTGGATATTTGCAGAATGTCACATTGCCTGGAAGGAGTTTATTGTTCCTTTACCATACAGATGAAGAGGGCAGCACAAGGAGGGTATTATCCACATTTCAAGGCAGAATCCAAGTTGTTCGTGGTCTTCTGCCTCTTGGAATATCTTCATTGGACAATCCCCCTCTGAGGGGATGTGGCTCAAGTTCTGATATCTCTGACCAAACCTCATAAACCAGTGGTGGCAGCCATCATTGTGAGGCAGGTCTGATGGACCATGGTAGAGGCAGGGATTCATAGTACCATGTTTGGAGCCCACTCCTCTTGAGGGGCGACAGCCAGCAAGGCATTCAAGAGTGGTGTCTGGAGGATATCCTTCAGACAGACAGCTTGTCTGGGGATTCAGTCTTCCGCTGCACAAAAAAGCATAGTAAGTTAAAAAAAATGGTATAGCTTGAAAGAAAATTATGGTTTTAATTAACACATGGAGGAACAGGATTACAATCCCTCCGCACCCATCCTGTTTGCTTTTTCACAGCTAACATCTAGAAGGACCAGAAAGGGCTGATGATGGACCTGGTGGAGACATAATGCTTGTTTCCAGGTTCCAGTTCCATGTTGTTGTGATGGATGACTCTGGTTTTGAGTTCAGTTGTAGGTTCCTGTTTCCATAGCTGCACTAAGAGGATGTTGGTTTAGTACCTTTACCTTTTATAGGCACCTGGAGGACTGTGGGAAAAACAGAGGACTCTGGGGGTTGTAGGCAGTATACATGTTACTAAGGGCTGTATGGCCATGATTTGGTGTTGTGCACTGTATTTGTTGTTTGCTGCTGATCAACAGTAAAGAGGAGTGCCTGCTTGTAATTCTGTGCCTCCATGTCTTTATTAATGCCATGACTTTCTTTCAAGCTATGCTCTCAGACAATTACAGTGGTTGATGGGTCAGCATGTGAAGAGATAAATGTATTAACCCATCACAACCCATTATGTTATTGATATATACCGCACTATTTGTATTTTTTTTATTGGTGTTTTACCTTGTTTTAACTTATAATTGCCTTTCCATTGTAAACTCTCTATCTGACCCATTGCTCACTGAATTATATTTCCAGATTCTAAATGGAAATAGCATATTCTAAGTGTAATATAATGAGTTGTAAGTGAAATAACATATGTTCTAAAGTAAGTAATAAGCCATGACAGGATGTGCATGGTAGACTTTTAATGCATGACCCAGGGGTGTAGTAAGGCCTGAGGCTGAAGCCCAAGTGTCCTTGTAGCCATAAGAAGTGCATTAAAATTCTATGATGCACACCTTGGAGGGGCTTATTACACTTATGAAATGGCTCTACATAGGTGTTTTTGGGGAGGAAAATTAGATTTGGCACCAGACCGTACATTTACAGAGATTTAATCCATGGTCACCTGACATCTCTTGGCCAGTGAAATCCATAGATTTTATTCTTGACATTTTATAAGAGGAAATAAATATTTATCCCAAAGTATCCCAAATATTTATCCCAAAGTAACATGATGTATCTACCCAATTTATTCACCACTGATGTCGTATATACTGTAGTATGTTACAAAAAAGGTTTGGTTGACATCTCTTGGCCAATGAAATCTACAGATTTTTTCTTGCTGTTTTATAAGAGATAACAAATATTTATCCCAAAGTATCCCAAATATTTATCCCAAAGTAACATGATGTAGTTATCCAATTTATTCAGCACTGATGTGGTATACAGTGTTACAAAAAAATATTTGGTTACATCTCTTGGCCAATGAAATCTATTGATTTTTTTCTTGCCATTTTATAAGAGAAAATAAATATTAACCCCAAAGTAACATGATATATTTACCCTCTTTATTCACCACTGGCATGGCATATAGTACGTTACAAAAGCAATTCAAGGGTGTCTTTTTCAAATAAAATTATTTATTTTATTGTTATTTTATATATCAAGCATGAGTCACAAATGTATCAACATGCTGCACATCAGAAAATACAAAATCATCAAAAGAAGTGAAAACTTACTGGAAAACAATAAAACCAATGCAAGTTAATAACAGCTAAATACCTTTAAACAGCACTGTGAAAGCTCATATCATTAGGAGATTTGCGAACATGAAGGGATAGGGAAATATGAATTGCAGTAACTAGAAAGGCTGCTTTACCACATGTTTAAATATACATCATTCACATTGAATACTAAGAATAAATTGTGCTCAACAGCTGAAGATCACAATGTAAATGGATATATCCCCAAGTTTATAGATTTATTAGCATTTACTGTCAAATTTCACCCTGTAGAAATTAGCAAATGCAAAAGTTAATTAAAATTACCACCCTGCATGCCCCAATTACTTGTTCTATCTACACCGAATGATGTCCAAACTGATCAAGGGAGAGAAGAGGTGGGGGTATTTACAGCCATTTGGTGTAGATAGAAAGAATCAGGAACTGTGAAAGTGTAATTTTAATTAATTTTTGCATTTGTTGATTTTCACAGAGTAAGATGTAATAGTGATTGCTGCTAGTACTATAAGCTGGGGAATATATTCATACAATGTATGGCAAATGTCAGTAACCACTAACTAGAGTGCAGTTTTCAAAGGTGATAATCCACACTTTAGAATGTTCAAATGTGATCATTCACAGCTGAACATTCTAAATTGTGGATTATCAAGTTTCTCTATCAGGGAAACTAAAAGAACTGGGAGGCAGTATAGTGCAGTGGTTTAAGGCTCTGAGCTGCAAACCTGCTGACCTGGGTTTGAATCCCACAGCCCCTACTTGCACACTGTGTGACCCTGAGCAAGTCACTTAACTTCCCTGTGTTCCCAGGCTGCACCTGTAAACAAGTTTCCAGCTTAGTGTGTCTCACTGGTAAAACAAAAAAAGAAGGAAAAAAAAAGAACTGTGTTTCCAGTGCTGGCCCAGTGGCTTGGAGGGCTGAGACATCATGCCTTTCCTTCTGCCATGCCGGCAACCTGTGTTTGGGTTGCTGGGGGTCAGCTGGGGTGGAAAAGGATTGAGCATCTGGAGGACAGCTCTCCTGTCCGAGGGAGGGACATGGAGGCCAGCACACCTCTGACACCTAGCGGTGGCTGAATGTCACAGCACCTGGGTCCCCTACATTAGGGATGGGGCAGAGTAGTCGGCTGGCATGCTGTGGGCAGAAGCGTGCACAGCTTGGCCATTGCCACCACCAAAAATTATCCACCTCTGGAGGGGCTGGAGGAGAAAATGTTGTGGGTGGCTGGATGAATGCCGACCCCTGCTGACATCGCTCCCATGAATGGCAGGAGGTACAATGTGAGCGGAGAGCACAGAGCTGGGGGGGGTCGGTGAGATGGAGGGCCACCCAGGATGGGGATAAAGTACAAAAAAAAAAAAAGAACTGTGTTTCCTCTTGCTCCCTCTTCAGTTTACACAGAGTTTTATGGTCATGCTCACTTACCACCCTCTCCCCTATTCCCAAAGAAGAAGAAGAAGAAGAAGAATCAACATTTATATAGCGCTTTTCATACACAGTATCCCAACGCGCTTTACAAGCAATGCTAGACTGGTAGTGAAGTGACTGAATGTGACTGAATGCATGGTGGTGGCCATATCGCACATCATCACCCACACACAGCCTGGATAATTGCATGAATGGGAAGGGGAATGTTGGCCAGGACACCGGGAATGTCCCCTGCTCTTTGCGAAGAGTGCCCTGGGTTCTTTTACTTCCACCTGGACACCCACCAGGACAACACCAGGATGGGCAGAAGGGACCTCGGTTTAACGTCTCATCCAAAGGATGGCATACCCCAGCAGTACAGCACCCCCAATACTGCACTCGGATGCCAGCTCCCCACCCATTTGTGAAAACCCACCCTGATCCATTCCAAGTATTTTATTTAAAGATCTGCTCTATTTTTCCTGTTTATAAAGAGATTTACTTTAGTCTATTTGTATAGTCTGGCTAGTACAAGTGACAGTGCACAGTGAGATAGTACTGATCAATGTGGAGGTATATCATGGAGTCCCACAGGTGTGAAAGGGTGTGGGAAAAGATAACACAGAGGCACAGCAGAGACACCACACAGCGGACGTGTTTTTAAAACACACAAGAGGAGCTTGTATGAATCTTATTAATGAAACCAGAAATATTTTAACTCAGAATAAAATGTAAATAAACAAAAGAAAATCCTAGCTCACAACAGAGCCTAAGCTCTGCTCTTCCCTAGTAGTGCCTTCCTGAAGAACACAGAGTGGAGATACTAGGCTTCAGTGCTCCACTATTTTCTGTGTCTCTAAACAAAACAGCTGCTGTACTTACTGGCAGTACTGCCCTCAAACGTATCTGACTCCTACTGAGCCCTGCAGGTACATTTATATGGACTAGCACTGACATCACTTGATCACCTGGTCTGTTTGATCTGCCCCTAATTCTAATACAATAGCTTTCCTGCACTGATACATGGCATTGGGGAATCAAACAGACTAAATACATTACAGTTTAATACCATCAATGCTATACAATCCCATTCATTCTTAAAAGTTCTAAGTTGGGGCAGAAAAAGGAGTTACATGGCAGATTGCTCATTATTGGAGTGAGGCTCCCCCCATAGATGAGAGTCATATTGTACCAGCATCCCATAAATAAGTCTCATTCTGGGCCACCTGCTTCCTAATAGCAACCCTGTCCAACAGCCTAGCAACAGAGCTCAGGTAAGAACAGAAAGTACAAAAGAACACCTTGTTCTGCTATAGTGCAAAATATTATCTCATGAACTATTTATAATGTGCAGGTACAAGTTTTTATCACAAGAAAAGAACAGCATGTTGTCCTGTCGGCTGACAATTTCAACTAATGTGAATTAATTTCATATGGGCCCTTTTTTCCCCCTTAGAGATGTGGCACTGTTCTTTGCATAAAGAAAAACTAAGCAGCCACAGTTTGCCCAGCCTCTCAGGACTGGCTGTCCTATAATGAGCCATGCATCTCCCTGCAGTCTTACTATTTGGACCTTCCTTTTAAGGTGAAAGTCCTTCATTTTAACTGGAGCATACTCGGCAACACCCATACTGGAGTCTGTACTGCTCCTTTTTAATTCAGTTGCAAGCTGCGAGAACGGCAAAGCACAATTTCCCCTGGTTTTTCCCTTACATTAGACTTCAGGGCACAAGATTACTTTATTTCTTAGACTTCTGCCTGAACCGTGCTGATAGCTACAGCGGCATATTCGCAGACCTCACAGCGCACCATGGCACACTAAGCAGGAGTCCCTACACGCGAGTTACATTTCGTACCCACTACAGGCTACCTGTACATGCAAGATCTTGTCAAGGGACAAACCATTCTCCTATGACAATAGCCTGCTATGGTCTACTGAGTCTTTCATTTCATTTTGATGTCCAAGACAACAGGGCACGTGAAAGTCAGGTGGGGGGGGGGGGAGTGTCCCGGCATTTTCCTTGCCTAGTTACTGGCAGTTTCATAGGTACTTTAGGTAAAAAGAGGAATAAAAGAGGGAACAGTGAAAGACAGAGATACTATAGTAGGAGGCCACCCTACTGTAGTAGAAATGTGAAAAATAAAAACACAAAAGATAGTGAGACCTGGAGCTGCTACAGCAGACTTTGAAAAGGAGGTAAAGATGAGAGGAATGCCTCAAAGTACCACCACTGCACTCTACTCCGGGGAAGGGGCAGCTCTGCCACAGCAGGACCCACCCTTCTTCTGTTGCCAATGTCCTGCACTGCCACCAGGCCTCCACCTGGTGGCAGTCATTCCATGGAGGTAGCAGTTTTCCCTCTCTGCGAGAGAAGAGCAGTCCCTTGGGTGCTCAGTCTTCTCCCCGCTGGCCAACCACCCTGCAAACTTGTGTCTGTTCCCAAACACAGGTTGCCAGCATGGAGTGAGGTGCGGTGGCCGGTGCCACACCCCTTAGCACTGCCAGGCTGGCATCTGCAATTTTATTATTTGAAGTTAATGGGATTCACATTTATTTGCAAAAAAGACATCCTTAAACTGCATTTATTACGTATTGTGCTTTAAGTCCTGACCTTTAAAAAGAATGTTATTACAGCTGAGCTCCACCACATGAAGACGTGCTAATGCAATACAAAGTGCCTGGGTGTTTGTGAGTTCTCTGTATACAAATAAATATTTGAATTATTGACGTTTTTGTGAGCTACCTTTTTTTGCAAATTTGTAAACATACAGTAGCACTGCTGCACTTTGCCTTAACCAGGCCTCACTTATACCAATGCAGTCATCTCTGTCCCAGAAGGGAGGAAATACTATGGCAACTGTATGTTTCCATACATGTGATATGTCCAACTCGCTTAAGAGGGAGATTTGGGTCAAATTAGTAGGGAGACTTGCCTGCTAGTAGGGAGATGCCGTAACATCATGAGTTTGACCTTAAATGGCGTCAAAAAATAAGAAAAAAGGCATTTAAAAACATTTAATATATTTCATTTTGTCAAGAATAAGCACTAAAAAGAATCAACAACTGGTTGCACAAAGTTATCACTTACATCATTCATCACTAATTTACTTTTCATGTGTCTATCTGCCAAAAAAAAAAAAACATGAATGGATATTCTGGACAGAATTACTTAAGCAGGAGATTTTGTTTCCCAAGAGGAAGGGAGGGAGGGAGTTCAATCAAAAAAAGGAGTCTCCTGCAAAAAGAGGGAGATATCACATGTATATGTTTCAAAGTGATGTCAATAGAGATGGCATGTAGACTGTGTGTCGTGTGAAGGTGCTACGTAAAACATTGTTTTTTGTGTGTACTGAAAATCCTTTATTGAATTTTTAGAACTTTTGGGAGGTAGCAGACTATATGATATTTTGTTTAGCTGTTAAAGTGAGAGTTTCTTTCTCTTTAAATCACAATCTGCAGCATTTTCTATAATGCAGTTAAATGCATTACTCACGTACATGTGTAGCTCTTACAGGTTGCCAAAATTCTACTTCAGTGCTTTTCTGCAGCTGAGTGAACTGGAGCACTAGGAGGTTACATGGTTTGTTCAAGGTCACATAGTGAGTAATTGGCTATAGCAGGGCTTGAACCTGCAGTCTCCTGGTTCCCAAGCCAGTGCTTTGACTACTAGACTGCACTGCCTCTAAAGCTTAGATTGGCAGGTTGTGAACTTTCTTAAACTGTCCCTGTAAAGAAGTTTGGATTTGTCTTACATTTAATTACCCGTTTTATTTAATTACCAATTTTCTTCCTCTTACCTGTCACTTTTGGTGTTTATTTTCTGTGTATGGTGTCATTTATTTAGTATTGTATATTTATTCTGTATTCTCCCACCGCCACCCCCGGAACAAGCCTGGGCTTAGTGATTCTTTTTCATTGACTACTAAAATATCTGCTATGTGGGGGCATGCTATTTTACTGGAACTGCTGTAGGCAATTGTTGTGCCACTGAAGATCTTCTATTAATAAGACACAGTGCTTCCTCTTTTATCCATCAACCTCTGCACATCCTAAATTTTGGTGGAGAATAGAGGGTAGCAGATAACAGAGTGTGTCACTTAAAGGAGGAGATAACATTGATGAAAAACAGGACAAGAGCTCACATTGCTGGTAAGCAAGGGTGGTGGATGGGGGGGGGAAGGGGGATAAACAAGGTAGCACTGCATTTCATCCTGGGAATGATCATTTCATTCTGACAGTGAAATGTCTTAAAGAGCAACTCTACACTTCAGCATGAGCTTTCATAAGTAAGATGGTTCAGTTGTTACCATTTACCAGTTAGAGAAAACATTTTTTCATTTTCAATGTTTCTTTCCAAGATTTACAGCACATTTTGGTAATCAGTTTAAAAAGTCTGTATAGAAAACAATTGAAAACATTTTCCTCTTCCCTGTTAACCTCACAGTGCCTTTGTTTATGGCATCATAGTGGTCACCATGACAACAGACTAATGTCACAAACAGCAATTGTGTGTTTAGCAGGGGAGAGTCAGATACATTTTGGAAGACTCGGTGAAATAATGGCTGCATTATCTACAATGTTTAGTAGACAACAGCAGGGAAAAGTACAAAAACCAAAGAACTAAAAAAATTAATGTTAAAACATACTTGGTGCAAACCTAATGTTTTTAAGCCTTTTTATTATCATAGCGAGTTGCTCTTTAAGACATGTTAGGGTGTCTGGGAGGCTGGGGTAAAAAACAAAAGCTTCCTATTGTACTCCTAGCAAGTCCACAAAAACATGGTACTTAATGTGACATGTTTTAATGTGAGAAAAGAGTAATGTAATTAATTGTAATTATGTCAAAGTGGCATCCTGTAATCCAATCAGACTGCTTATTTACAAAGCATTGTGTGGTGACAGTGCCCTTTATAAGCTAAAACAACAAAAAAGGTACCCTGAGTATTGAAATGAATATTAAAAGGCACTCTGATTATTCATGTTGAGGGGAAAAGGTACTCCAAACATATGAATGCATGCACAGGCACTTTAAGTATACACATCAATTTTTCATCTAAATTTCAGAGCATGTAAGTCAATTTTTCATCTACATTTCAAAGCATGTAAATCAATTTTTCATCCAAATTTCAGAGCATCCAAATATATTTTTCATCTAAATTTCACCGTGTGAACATTTTTTTTCAGAAACTCAACTGAAAAAATAGATTCAGCTTTGCAGTTCTTTTTAAACATTTCAAGAGTTACTGTCTCTTATCTCACTCTGATTGTAACATCTTGATGTGATGGCAAAAATGTGAGATACTGAGGGGTAATTTCTTAGGAATAATGGCACTGGCCACTGTAGATACGAATCTTGACCTTCGGCCTTACCCTTTATCTACAGTGCTCAGTGCCATTATTCTCTTATACACTCTCCAACGCCTCCAATTATCCTCATAATAACCAGTCATTAAGAAGCAGGGTTAGCCCAGATTAAGGCAGTCTTTTTGTGCAACAGGAGAGTTGCTGTACCAAGAGAAATAATATAGACCAGTTCTGTGAATTCTGGGACTGAATGGTGCTATAAACATAAAATAATATTAGTCATATTAATCAGTCAGGTCTGGAATTTTGAATCCTGCATATGTAAAGAGACCAGTCTCAAATCTGTGAGAAGTTGTCCATTTTGATGAGTGAGATCCTATAGGCAGAGGTGGGCAAGTCATAGCAGGCTCGAGCCTGGCTCGAGATTAGTGCCTGGCTCGTCTCAGCTTGACCTCCATAAGCAGTTGAGAGCCAAAGTCAAGTCAAGCCTGTTATGGTCAAAGTACACATTTTTTTCAGCCTGAGCAGTTAGTGTAGAGTCTGAAATGTTCAACTCTTGTGTAGAGAAAAGCCTGCAGTAGCCAGGACTCAGCTTGTGTGTTGGCTTGTAAAGTCAAGCTGAACCCCTAGCTTGACTTTGGCTTGGCTCTAGATGAAATATTCCTGGCTTGCCCATCTCTAGCAATGGGTGAAAGTCAATTTTCTTTTTTTATTATAAAGGTGTTTATCCTCCTTTGACCTGGTGGCGTGTCTCAGCCTTCTGCCAGTTCCAGCCGCTATGCCACCTCAGCACCCCGGACCCTTTATCTCCCATGGATTCCCCCCCTTGGTGGGCTGGAAGGAGGTAGAGCCATCCTTCCCCCCTCCCGAGTGATATCTGGAGTGGACCCGGGACTGCTGTGAGTCTGCAGAGCTGGAGTGCTTGCAGGGCTTCATTAAGCCAGCAGTCATGCTTTCTGTTTTTATCCCTAGTCTCCCGCTGCCAGGAACATGCATGTGTGGAGGCGCACACGCACCCCGATGCCACATTTCTTGCGTCTCCCATTGTTTGAAACTGCCCTCTATTCTCCACCAGGGGCAGCCAAGGAGCAGGATGATGGACCACTCTCCCCCCAGGAGAGGAGAGCTGTCGTGGGATGCTTAATCCTCTCCCTCCCCTGCCAACCCCTGGTGACCTGAGCTAATTCCCGAACCTGGGTCTCCGGCGTGGCGTGAGGTATGGCATCCAGCGCCTCAGCCCTTAGCACCACCAGGCCAGCTGTGAAGGTCTATTTTCAAGGAAAACCTGGCAAAGAAAGTAGGTTTTTTTTTTTTGTGTGTAAAATATTTTTATTGAACTTTAATATGACATTTTCATACATATTGATAAAATATTATAAAACATATACATTACATATTACGGTACAAATGACTGAGTATAAACAAATTCATAGTGATTGTACATACAGCAATGATGCAGTGAGTTTTACCTTTGGTATCTTAAAATATGCCCCCAACAAGGGGGAGGTCCCCCTGGAAAAGGGATTACACTAAGTGTGCCACAATGTCTCATAGCATAGCATATTACTATCTAATTCTCTAGACAAAGAACCTCTGTGTGCAAACACTGAGGCAAGGGTTACCCCAAAGGACATTTGGCTGGGAAGCCAAGTTTCAAGAAAATAGAAAATCACACATGCCCCCACAATGCAAAGCATCATGGGCTGCATATGCAAATCACCACAGAATGTTATGCTGGTCCAACTTTAAGCAGAATTGCATGGTGCCGAAAGGCCTCTCACACAGTTTGCAAAGGGTGCTAACAGAAGACATAGACGTGTTTCGTCCTACCAGGACTCATCAGTATGCCTCGTCTGTTTGATAATTCTCTAGGACCACTAGTTAGGAGGAACAGATGATATTACTTGTCCCCAGGCTCTCACCAGGGGAAAGTGCCCTCCTCCCATGCAGTAATAATGGGTTGTCACATGGCCTCAAAGACTTATATTTGATTATTGGATGCATATTGGGCCCTCCCAATTCTAAAACAGTCTAACAGGTTATTAACCCACTGTGCAATTGTGGGGGTGGAAATACCCATCCAGTTTCTGGTTATTGTTTTCCTTGCAGTTATGAGGGCCAGGCCCCTTAGTGTCATTTATTTGGAAAGTTTAGTTGGGGATTCTGCACCCAGGAGCAACTCTAATGTGGTGAATAGCAATGACTTGAACTTGGGACTTGTTAGGGCCTTTATGTATAAAGGTGCCCCTCTTCTGCCTTGTACTTAGGGCAGGCTGGGTCTAGTTTCAGTTTTATTTTATGGAGCCTACTAGGGCTGAAATCTACCCTCAGCCACGTACGTGAAATTATATTGGATTTGGCAAAGTTCTTATGATCTAGATTGGATGATCACTTCTGTTTAATACGGGAAAAGGAGTCAGATTTACTCCCCCATAGGAGCTTGTAGTGAGTGAACAAGGGTCTATAACTGGGTTGTGGGTTATAGACCACTTGCTCTGTTGGTAACAATTTGGGTGTGCCATCTGGTTTGGGGGATGTCCTTGGCTAGCAAATTATTACTTTGAGGTAGATGAGAAAAACAGTTGGGGCAAGTTTATATTCTCTCTTGAGCTGGATGAAGAATTTGAGGGAGCCCCCCTTGTACAGCTTTTTTAGCTTCAGTGAGTCCTAGTTTTAACCATGCCAGAAGTCCATGATATACAAAAACATCATAGCTCTGTACCTCTTTGAAGGCCTGTGTCAGTCTTTCCCTAGGCAACATGCCCATCCCATTACCAGTCACATTGTGGACTGCAATCCATGCTTGTATGGTGGTTCTTGTGAAAGGGTTTCTTATTTCTCCCATCTTGAGGGTCAGACATTTGGGTGTTAAGGTCCTCTCCAACAAGGGGTACCCCTTCCCCAACTCTTCCATATTCTGCCATGCCGGTCTTTCCTATCCCTCCTTACCCTCCATGTAGGGTAACAGGAAGTTGTTATCCCTCTGTACAGACAGTTGGTGAGACCCCATCTGGAGTACTGCATCCAGTTCTGGAGACACAGGCAGGATAGAGGCAGTCCAAAGGAGGGCAACTAAAATGGTGCAGGGTCTGCAAGAGAAGCCATACAAGGATAGACTAAAGGAGCTTAATATGTATACCCTTGAGGAAAGGAGGGAGAGGGGAGACATGATAGAAACCTTTAAGTACCTCATTGGAATCAATGAAGTCCTTGAGGGTAGCATCTTTCAGCAAAAGAGATGTGCAAGAACAAGGGGACACAATTTGAAGATGGGGGGGCAGTTCAAGGGCAATATGAGGAAGTATTTTTTCACAGAGAGGGTGGTTGACATATGGAACAACCTTTCTGAGGAAGTTGTGGGGTCTAAAACTGTGAGAGAATCCAAGAATGCATGGGACAGACATTAGGCAATTTTTGTGGGGGGTAGGAAGAAATAGGCTGTTGGTTAACTAGGATCTGCAGCTTATCCTGTAGGTAGGGAAATGGGCAGACTAGGTGGGCCAAATGGTCCTTATCTGCCGTCAAAGTCAATGTTTCTAAGTAGGCAAATTGAACATGTAGGTAGTAATTATACATATTTGGCAGAGACAGACAACCTTCTTTCCCCACTCCATGTAGGACAGAGGTTCAGAACCTAGCTGGCTTATTTATCTAGGCAAAACTGCAGCTACATCTCTTTAGCTGGGTGAAAAATTCCCTGAGAACACAGATGGGTACTCCCTGAAACATGTACAGAACTTTGGGGAGAATACAGATCTTGATACTACTAATGTGTCCTGGTGTGGAGAGTGGGAGAGACAGCCAACTCTCTAAGGTGGCTTTGCTCTCTCCCAGGAGAAGGAATAGTTCTTATCAGAGTTGGGGATAATGATCCCCAGATACTTAAGCACTTTCACTACTTTTAACTGTGTGCCCACTGGCATATCCTTTGGTGCTGATCCTACCCAAGCAGCATCAGCCCACTCTTCTCCCAGTTAATTTTGTGGCCAGCTAGAAGACTATATTGTCCCAGGACCTCAGCTATCTTATGGATGGCCTGTACTTGCTTTTAACATACAGCAAGAGGTCATCTTGAAAGACAGTCAGCTTGTGGTGGCTTTCTCCCTGTATAAACCCCCTTTACAGCATGTCCTGCCTGCAGCACAACTGCTAATGGCTTCAGCATGAGCACATACAGTGTGTGTGTGTGTGGGGGGGGGCAAGGAACACCCCTGCAGCATTTCCCTAGTGAGCACAAAGGGTAACTACCCGTTGGTCATCCCTTGTGCAGCAGGATCATTGTACAGCATTTTGACCCAGCTCCTAAATCTGGGTCCCAACCCAAATCTCTCCAGGGTGTGGTGCATGAACCCTCACTCCATGTGGTCAAAAGTCTTTTCAGCATCAAAGACTATGACACCAGCTCCCCCACCCCAGCTTCTGCCCCCTCCCCACCGTCCAGTGCCGCTCTACATTTAGGCCTGCTGAGTTGGTTTTCCCTGTTGGTCCTTTATTGAAACCACATTGGTCTGGATGAATTATTATATTATGGGAGGCCTGTCTCCAATCTAGCAGCCATAGCTTTGGCCATGATTTTGTAATCTGCTGTAAGACATGAGACTGGATAGTAGGAGGGGCAGAGCGTCAGATCCTTACCCGATTTTGGAAAGCACTACCACTGTGGCTGACTGCGTGGAGGGGGGGTTACACCTCCATTTAAGTGCACTCATTCAACATATTCCAAAGGGGCTCTCAAAGCTGTGGAGAAAGATTTTGTAAAAACTTATTTGGAGGCCATCTGAGCCTGGGGCCTTCCCATTCTTATGCAACTGGACCACTTTTTCTATCTCCTCCCATGTGAATAAGGAGTCAATAGATGAGCACACCTCCTGCAGTACCCTTGGGATTGGGGCTGCCTCATCAAACAGTGACAATTGTTATTCAGTGTGGGTCACCTCAGAGGTGTATAGGGTTTGATAATAATCACTAAACTTTTTTTTTTTCCAATTGTTTAACCAGGGGTGGCACACTAAGCTGAAAGCTTGTTTACAGGTGCGACCTGGGAGCACATGGAAGTTAAGTGACTTGTTCAGGGTCACACAGTATGCCAGTGCGAGCTGTGGGATTCAAACCCAGGTCTCCAGATTTGCAGCTCAGAGCCTTAAACCACTGCACTATACTGCCTCCCACTCCTATTTTAGATGGATTTGTGGTATCAGAACCTTTGGTTGTGGTAATGGAGGTGATGTGAGTGACCCCAGATTTGCCCCGAGCTGCCAGGCCAACCACTCAGCCACTTCAGTCTCCATAAAAGTACTCTTCAGCCTGCACTAGCAGAATCTGTCTCTCCAGCTGTTGGCTTGTGATGGTGTTCAACTGAGGTTTTCCTTTTTTATAGAACTTAATAGCCATGGGGAGTGGAATTCGCCACATGTGCTTGCTTACATGATACTATCTTAACAGTCAGGGCCTGAATCTGGACTGAGCTTGCTTGTAGGAGTGGCTAGCATAAGAGATGGTGCTTC
Source organism: Neoceratodus forsteri (assembly GCA_016271365.2). Lineage (NCBI taxonomy): Eukaryota > Metazoa > Chordata > Ceratodontiformes > Ceratodontidae > Neoceratodus > Neoceratodus forsteri. Next base: position 1,559,923,558 of record CM057455.1, read on the forward strand.
CTCTTATGTAGGCCTTCAGGACCTCCCATTTCATGGAATGTGAGGTGTCCCTAGGGCGAATGAATTCTAGAAATTCATGAATTTTGGAGGACATATACTGTAGTCCTTGTATCCCTTACTTTTCAGTAGAGTTGGGTCCAGTTTCCAAGCCACCATATATATATAGTTTACGTTGCTAAACAAATTGAGATATGAGCTATGCATTATCCCAACTGATTAACAGTTTTACTCACAAAAATGCTAATCAATTTTGCAGTTATTTAAAATCCTGGTCAGTGGCCAAGGTCTTTAGGGACTTGGAAATCTTATTGTTAGTTAAGGGGGTTCAAGAAGATCAATCCAGTACTCCATTTCAGGTACATTTCATGTCCCCCCAACAGAAACCATTTGCCCTGCCAGTCTGACATTTCCACTGACAGCTTTTGGAAAAAGTCCAATGAGTTGATGTTAGGTGTATAAATGGAACCCACTGTCAGGACATGCCTCACTCCATTGGAAACTTGTCCCATGGTGTACTCCCTGGGCCATTACTAGTGTTGATGAATTTCCAAGAGGTACTCAGTCAAAGACGGATAGCAGCGCCCCTGGCCTTAGAAGTAAAGAAGGAGGCCTGCCACTCCCTCTCCATTTCTTTTAATATGGGAGAACTCTCCCTCTGACATAGGTGGTAATAGTGGGAGACTTCAACCTGCCCATGGTAGACTGGAGCATACTGACCACAACATGTGCCAGGAGTCAGGTGATCCTAGAAGCACTGCTGAATGGGTTTCTGACTTAGGGTGCCATAGACTCCACCTAGAAGGGGCAGTTCTTGATCTAGTGCTCACGAATGGGGAGCACGTACAAGATATAAAGGGCATGCTGGCCCAGTGGTGAAGATGGTTGAGATGCTTTGTGAATTACTTTCTCTCATGTAGGCAACCTGAGTTTGGGAATGAGCTTGGGCCACTGGGAGTCAACCAGGGAGGAGAGAATCGAGCATTGGGAGGACAGCTCTCCTCTCCCGTGGTGGGGTAGATTGCTGTCTTGGCTGCCCCCAGGTGGAGGCCTGGGGGTAACACCAGCAGCTTTGAGTGACACCAAAGGGGGGGGCCATGGTTTTGTAGGTGTGCATGTCTTCATATTCATGGCTATGTCCCACTTTGGCAAGGGGAATAAAGGGAAGACAAATGGAAAATGGTTTGTGTGGGCTATATGAAGCCCTACCTGCCAACTTCCACCCCACACCATTGGCTGGTCACCTGCCCCATCTGGATGTGTGTTACTGGATGGGGGGAGGATGACCCTTCCCTTTCTGGCCCTGCCAATGGGGGAAATCCATGGGGAATCTCAGGGATGGTGGTCCGGTATAGTAGGTACCAGGTGAGAGGAGATGGGGACAGGACTGAGAGCCTGTCTCTGCTGAGAACAACTTCTATGGCAAGATAGAATGGTAAAGGAGCCCCTGGGTGGAAGTGACCGTCTCACAGTGTGGTTCTGGTTGATACAGGCAGTGAAAACATCCCCACTAACATGGAGGGTGGACTTCAGGAAGATGGGTGAGTTGGTAAAAAGGCACCTGGTGGACATCAGTGCAGATATAGGGGTGGACCAAAGGTGGTCCATCATTAAGGAGGTAATAATAGCTGCTATGAAGGAGTGCATCAAGCTCCAGGAAAAAGACTCAAGGGCCAACACACCCAGCTGGTTTAGTATTGAGGTTGCCCAGGCAGTAAGGGACAAGAGGTTAACCTATAAGAAATTCAGGAAGACCAAGGGAGAGGAGGACAGGAGAATTACCTAAAGATGGCTAATGAGGCAAGTAAAGTAGTCTTGTGAGCTAAGGCTCAGAAGAAACTTCAAATAGCAGAGGGAATTAAGAACGGGAAGAAGTCCTTTTTTCACTATATAAGCAAGAAAAGGGACCAGAAGGATGGGATTGTTAGGCTTCGGAAAGGGGATGGGTACATGGAGAAGAACTGGAGAAAAGCAGAGGAACTGAACAAATACTTCTGTTCTATCTTCACCAGGGAGAAAGATGTAGTGATGCTAACAGAGGGGGAGGAGGGGGCAGGGGAGGGGGACCATGGATGTGGTGGTAGAGGGGAATAGAGTGAAGAAAGGGCTACTAGCATTGAAGATGGACCAGTCACAAGGCCTAGATGGTGTACACCCAAGGGTGCAGAGGGAACTGCCATAGGAACTTGTGTAGTCACTGGCAGGCCTGTTCAATAGTTCAGTGGAGTCAGGCATGGTACTGCAGGACTGGAGAATGGCACATGTGCTCCTCCATAACAGTGGTCCAAAGGATGACTCTGGGTATTACAGTCCGATCAGTTTGACCTCAACTGTGTGTAAGCTCATGGAGACCATACTTAAGGGAAGGTTGGCAGAGTATCTGGAAGACCATGGTCTCCAGGATGTAATGCAGCATGGGTTTATGGAAGGGAGATCATGTCAAATGAATCTGATTGACTTCTTTGATTGGGTCACTAAAGCAGTAGACTGGGACCAAGTGGTGGACATCCTTTACCTGGACTTCAGCAAGGTGTTTGACTCTGTACCCCACAAAAGGATGATAAGAAAGTTGGTGGATCTCAGTATTGGGAAGAAGATGACCAGATGGGTGGAAATCTGGCTGAGTAACAGGACCCAGAGGGTGGTGGTGGTGGGGGGGAGAGTTATCTAGCACCAGGGAGGTCACCAGTGGAATCCTGCAGGGCTCAGTGTTAGAATCAGTGTTGTTCCATGTTTTCATCAACACCGAGCTCTGTGTGAGGTTGGACAAAGCCAAAGGGATACAGGACCTAAAGGAGGATCTGGAAAAACTTGAGAGGTGGTTCATGATTTGGCAGCTTGGCGTCAATGCAAAGAAATGCAAAGTTATGTACATTAGAGCCACAAATCCCAGGACAGAGTACTACCTGGGAGGGGTCCAGGTATCTGCAAGACAGGAGGAGAACAATCTGGGAGTGATGATCACTAGTGACCTGAAGCACTACATGCAATGCAGGAAAGCAGCAGCAAGGGCAAACAAGATGCTGGGATGCATAGCCAGGGAGATCTGCAGTAGGTGAGAAGAGGTTATATTGATCTTGTACAGGTTACTGGTGGTGAGGCCACATCTGGAGTATGGATTAAAATATTGGTGCCCAGACCTTAAAAACGTCATTAACCCATTGGAGGCAGTCCAGAGGAAGGCAACAAACATGATCACGGGCCAGCAGGGTAAAGCATACAAGTTCCCAAGGAGAGGTTATTTGCCCTGAACATGTACTCCCTGATGTGTCTTCTGGAGGAGGACTATGTCCAGCTGTTGTTTTTTGATATAGTCTAGGACCTTTCTTCATTTGTGATTGGTTTTGAGGCCCTAAACATTTCATGTTAAGATTTTAATATTATCTCCACTGTTGAATAGTAAACTGTGGGTTATAAGTAGATAGCGATAATCTGCACTGTTGGATGCACTAACATTTTCCAGTAGCACTGAACAGTTGTGATATAAATCCCAGCAAGAACTATTGCCAGACAGTTCCCCTACCCACCCCCCGTGGACAAAACACAGCCGCACCTGGTAGTCCCATAATTCCCCTCTGACAGAAACTCCTCAAATGAGGTCTGTAACTCTCATACAAACATGGTGCTTGGGTGTAATCTTCCATTCAGGGTTCCAGCTAAAGCAGAAAAAGTAGGGAAATGTGGTTTTCGGGTTTCGAACCCTAAAACCCCAACCCCACCCCTAAAACAAATCGGGGCAGAGTCTTCCTCGGGGTTGTCAACTCTTTCCTTCTCAGATTTAGTGTTATTGCCTTTAGAGCATAATAACCCAAAATCTGGTGGGTATGCATTTTTAACAAAACCGTAATCTGGTTGATATTTATGGTCACCAGTAATTATTGTATGATTATGGAGGACAGCAACCAAATTGTCAACAAAGCTTTCCTATTACCCCACCTCATGAACACAGTAGTAAAAATTGTGAAATACCCACGAAAACATCATTCTACACCATCGCAGCATCATTCTGTACCAAGAACATGAAAACACGTTTTCAGCAAGATTTGAAAAATGACACCTGTGACATTTATGAGGTGATGTAAAGAAGTGGCTATGTTGTTAAGCTGGTGTTAAAATACTGAAAATTAAGACAGTTACAAGTGAGTGTAGTGAAATGTGAACAAATGCATACAACTTTGCCATTTTTGCATATTGTGACCCCGAATTTTCAAGTTACCCTTCTTAGGACCCCACTTTATAAACAAATATGGTAAAAATGTTGAAATGCTACCAGAAAGGTGATTTTGCCAGCTAACCACAAAATCACATTTGGGGCAGCATTTGTGAAATGACATCAACATTGTTCATGAGATGGGGACTCCAAAAGGGTATGTTGAATATTTGGTGTCAAAATGTTAAAAATTGACCAAATTATGCACCAAAGTTGAAACCTCATTGAAATACATCGAACTGCATTTACCTTAGTTTCTCAAATTGCAGTTGCTGGTTCCAGCAGCAAAACACGTCTTTGACCAGAGAGTGGATCTTCACAGTGGGACCAGTTCAAGTGAGTGAGGGTGTGTGGGGAGGGTCTAGGAGGGTGCAGGTGGTGGGTACACAGTGGGGGTGGGGGTGCAATCAGTAGTGGATTTGTTTGCTCAGAAGGAAAAAAATAAAAGACATAGAGGGACCAGTTTCTTATTTTCAGCATGCCAAGGACCTGGTAGGGTGGGGTGGGGGGTTACCACTAGACAACAGGGCAACAGCAATCGGAGGGTGGTGGTCACCACTAGACACCAGGGATAAACTTAACTTTTAAGGGTTGGGCACAGGAGGGTGGGGAGTGAGTGCCACTGGACATCAGAGGCAACAAAAATATGTACAAGGAGGGCAATCAGAGGGTGGGGGTGCCACCAGATACCAGGGAAAACATATAACAAATTTAAGGGGACTGGATAAAAAACAGAGGGTGGAGGGTACCACTGGGCCCCAGGGACAACAAAAAAATACTTTTTCATGTCAGGCAATTCTTTGCCACATGAAACGAAAAAGGATTCACTGACATGAAGAAGGAACTGGAAAAAAATGAAGTCTGAAATCCTTTTTCATGCCAAGGAATCCTTTTTTGTTATCCTTTTTTGTTCAAACAAAAAAGGATCCCTTGGCAAGAAAGAATTTGACTTAGTCATTTTCCGATTCCTTTTAGACAAGGATCCTTTTCACAGCCTTTTTGTTCAGATGAAAAGGATCCCTTGGCATGAAAAAGGATTTTAGGCTTTGTTCTTTCTGAAATCCTTTTTCATTTGAATGAAAAAGGACTCATGAAAAATGATATTAGAGAGTCACAAAAAAAGATTTTAAATAATAAAAAATAACCATTCAGGGGTAATTTTTCAGTCAAACGTGTCGAATCCACCTCATGGAGTCCCGATGACCATGTTCTGGTGTCTGTACAAGATGTAATTTATGAGAGTTTTGAAATTTTTTTGGAAAAACTGAAAACAAGATGGCAGAAAATGAAAAAGGAATTTTTTGTCCTGAAAAAGGACGGGGCCCTGATGAAAAAGAATCCATTTTCGTTTGACCAAATTCTTATTTTGTTCCAGGAAGCTATCCTGGAGACTGAAATTCCCATTGAAAATAATGGTAAGTTTAAAATTTAATAACTTTGGAGCATAACCAAACAAGTAAAAACACTTCTGTGACCCAAGTGCTTTCTACCCTGAAAATTTCAGACCAGAATTCCAAACAGTCTGGGTGCAAGGCAATGACCAAAAAACCCTCCAAAAAACAGAGAAAACATCAATTTGTTTTACATTTTTCTGCTATCTGTATCTTGGAATATGCTCATCTGTCTGGAACAAAACTTAGCACATCAAGAGATCTACCCCACAAGACCGCACATGCAAAATGCCATGCAAATCTTTTGAATGGTTGCAAAGATATTAAAGTTCAAAATTTTAGGTTTAACATAGAAAGCCCTGCTCAACCCTAAATATGGTGATCCCAGAGTTTGTTCACTGTAGTGGGCAGCCAATCTAACAAGGTACCTTGGGTTACCATTTTTGAAGTCACGCTTTAGTGTCCCATGTGACCACCCTAGGTAGTCAGAATAAGGGGCTTGTGTAGTAGAGGCCCCCCTACAGTCTGCTGGTATGACACCCCCCTATACATAGCTGGGTCTCCCACCAGAAGGCTCCCCATACAGTGTCTGTGGGATAGACTATCCCTGGCCTCATGCACAACACCATCTAATTTATTTATTTATGTTTTTGGTAACCAGGTAAGCAAGCTGATCCAAAGGACAATTTTCAGTTGCGACCAAGGATCTGCATCTGCATCCTACTCCCTGTCACCAGCTGCACCAGTGGCTGGTATGCCGATATGGCCCAATACTTTGGCATAGCCTCTGTTGGGCACGGTACTGCATCAGGCGCAATGTATCCTTCACAGACCATGTTTGGACAGCTTGGCCAGTTGGAGACATCTATGGGCCCTAATGGAGTGCTCTGCTGCACTCCCCCCTTTCTGCAGAATTGTAGCAGGATCTCTTCCAGTTAGGGATAGCCTACATGAGCATATGCTAATCCCCTCTTTGTTTAAAGGTGGGTAGTAATGACTCACCCTCCGGCATCTACAAAGTCATTCCTCCACTCCTCTGGCCCCAGTCAAAACCACTTACCAGCATTTAGGGTCAGAAAAAGTCAGCAGACAAGGCCCTCATCTGCCTTGCTTGCCGGGTGGTCTCCTCTTGGTTGGTAGTACACAGTGCTAGTGCCAGGCTGGACTCAAGGAGGGGGGACTGCTGCCAGAGGTGACCAGTAACTGGACCCAAGCTGTGTTCGTTCAGCACTGAGGAGGCACTGACTGCTCACACAAGGATGTATATTTCACACTGTGTGGTGGTGTGTATGTGCAGTGCCTTTGCTTGCCTGCATGAATGTGCAACCCTGTGGCAATGCAGGGTATTGCTGCCTAAAGGTTCACCTTCATGATCATGCACTCGATAACTAGGTTGAACAGCCATGTGGTACCTGCAGCCCAGTGCGCCCCCACCATACCATCTCTGTGAACCACTGCAGAGCCTGCTCTGCTCCCTGTTTCTTGGACCTCTCCATTCCTTGTATACAGCTATTGATTTGGAAAGAAAAGAAAAAACTCAAACCCTCTATGCACAATTACTTCAGTAGCTGATAGATAGCTGTAAAGGAGAGAAACTGATCTTACATGTCCTCGTATCCCCGCCCAGACTCTTAACAGCTCCACCTCAAAACACTTCAAAGCAGAGATGGTCAAAACTGGGGAGGTTTTGGTTTTGTGAAATCACCTCTGGTTTTGGTTCTGGTTTTGGTTTTGGGTTCACGGCCACACACAACCCCTTTATTTTACAGGACTACACAAAAAAACACACATGGCCTTGTCCCTGTCCCAACTCCTGCTTATATGAGAAATGGCTGGTGATTAGGGCCGGACAGCAGGTTGGGTTGCAAGTTCAGGCCATTTGGGTTTGGCAGTGTTCGAAATTCATGTTCCGAATTGGGTTTCACACTGCCAAACCTGAAACGGAACCCCAAAATTGCCAGTGCTCTGTAGCATTGCCAGAAGCTGCAGTGGCAGTGCCTGCCCAGCCACTCTCAGACTTGCAGTACAGCTAGCGGGGAGGGGGCAGCACCAGAGCACTGGAGATGGAGCAAGGAGGAGGAATGGATCACGCCATGAAGGTGCACATGTAACAGTGTGTGGGGGGGGGGGAGATCAGAAGGAAGGGATTGCTCACTCAGTTCACTGGGGATATAGGCGCACAGTAAAGTTATATTAAATGCACTGTACTTACTGTGATGCCTCTCCTCTCCAGTCCCTAGAGTGACATCCGCAACAGCAGTTATTCCCTCCTCTGGACCCTCACATCATCCAATGGGGCAAAAGTTGAAGCAGGCGATCATGTGACTGCAGTAATGGCAGTCCAGTCGCAGCTGCTGTCTTTCCCTTGTTGCCACCCTGCTACAGTGAGCTGCTGAGTGATTGGAGCAAATAAAGGGCAATATAAACCCCTCAAGCCATGGATCAGCCATTTTAGCAGCAGAGGTTGAGCAGGAAGCACGTCTGTGTGATAGGAAGCAGAGAGAGCAGGTTGTTTGTTCCTCATGGTGTGGAGTGCTTTACTCAGTACTTCACTGCATGGAATTGAATTGATTTGAATGAGGGCATTAGGGAATTTATTTCAGTTTTTCTTTCCTTAAAGTCTCACTGAGACAGAAGAATGAATCATTATGCGTAATTCTTAATTTTTTATTTTATTACTGTCTTTAAAAAAAGAGAGCAGCAGCTGAGTAACAGTTCCAGTTTGGAGGGGCTTCTTTTCGGGTGCTGTGTTGAATAACTCTCACTCAGGTTCACTTCTTTTCTGAAATTAATAATTCTCAATTTGTTTTTTATATTAGTGGCTTAAAAAAGATACAGAGAGAGCAGCAGCAGTCCCAGTTTGGAGGGGGTTCACTGTATTGAATCTCTTCATCAATTCTTTTCTGAAATCATCACCAGTCCCTGAATATTAATAATATAATTGCTCTGAATTGTTTTATATTACTGTCTTTAAAAAAAGATACAAGGAGAGAGCAGCAGCAGCAGCAGTCCCAGTTTGAAGGGGGTTCACTGTGTTGAATCTCTTCGTCAGTTCCTTTCTGAAAATTAATAATATAATTGTCCTGAATTGTTTTATATTACTGGCTTAAAGAAAGATACAAGGAGAGAGAGCAGCAGCAGCAGTCCCATTTTGGAGGGGGTGCACTGTGTTGAATCTCTTCATCAGTTGTTTTCTGAAATCATCATCAGTCCCTGAATAATAATAACATAAGTGTCCTGAATTGCTTTATATTACTGTCTTACAAAATACAAAAAGAGCGCAGCTGCAGCACTCCCAGTTTGGAGTGGCAAGGCTTGGGGGAGTGACTGGCTGGAGCCTGGGGAGGCTGTGCCTGATCAGTCATCTTAGTCACTCAGAGGCAAATAAATAAAAAAGAAACTTAAGTGTTGCAGGCTAGTAGGTGTGGTACTGGGCATGTGGCAGTGGGCAGATTTGTGAGTGTCATACTGTCTGTCTGAGGGATCAGAGGATGGTGGCTTGGAGGGTGTTGACTTTTTTGATGATAATGACAACAGGTACTTACGCAGTACTCCCAGTACTTGCAGAGCCAGATAGCAAATCAGTTATTTCATAGTGTACAGAGGAAGATTCCCACAGTCAGCAGAAAAAAATACTGGAAGGCCCCACCATGTCCCTCAGAGAAGAAATGCACATTTTCAAACTCCATTGCACCCTGAAGTAGTCACAAAAAAAAAAAATAACTTTAAAGGTAGCGTTTGCTGCAAAAAACAAATTTCAACCAGGTTATCAAACTGCAGTAAAAATTGGCTGTCTAATTGTGGAGATGATAGCACTTGATTTAGAGCCATATGCCAAAGTAGAACACATTGTTTTTTGGTGACTGTTACAGGAATTACAGCCTAGGTATCAAATGCCTTCACAACGTAATTTTCCAGTCGTATCATTCCAGAAATATATCATGCAGTGAGAAATGCAATTGCCAGTCAATTGACAGAGGCAGAAGGGGGGATTTGTTCACTTTATGACAGGCCTTTGGACAAGCTTTGCACCATGTGCTTTCTTATCTCTCACAGCTCACTGGGTCATGTTTAACGAGTCTGCAGCATCGTCAGCAGTACAGACCAAAAATGTCGGTCAATCTAGTTGTTTGTTTCTTAATGAATACAGGGGTATGGCACTACTTAGTGTGTCTCCAGTGGACACTGAACATACGGCCATAAATGTAAGGGCAGTTTGGGGGAAACTGAGGCAAGAACGGATTGTGTGCTGGGGCCTTACCATTGGTATAACTGTGACAGATAATGGTGCAAATATTATTAAAGCTCTCCAGGACTGTGGTAATGAGCAGAGAGTTAATGTTTTTTGTTTTGCACACACTCCACTTTGGTTGTGCACCATGCCCTGCAACACCAAGTTGACGTATGCAACCTGGTTTACACTGCACATAAAACATGTGACCACTTTCACAGATCTGTAAAAGTCACATCCGTTCTTAGGCAGTACCAAAGTGACTACAAAGTGCCATCTAACAATCTCATCCAAGATATAGTTTCTCGGTGGAATGCCACCTATAATATGTTGGAGCGTCTTCTGTAGCAGAAGTTGTCAGTACATAATATGGCCTTAATCCATAATATAGGGGGCATGATCATGCAATGGAAGTTATTGAAAGAAGTTGTGTAAACACTGGCACCATTTGAAAATACAACAAAGGTACTTGGTAGCAACAGTGCATCCATTAGTCAGATCACACCAATGGTACGTATCCTTTTCAAAGAGATGGCTGATACCATGGACAGTAATGGAGAGGAAGGACAATCCCATGAGATTATAGAACTTGCTAGCATTTTAAATGCAGAGCTGCACAGAATATTCGATTCTGTTCTTACAGACAAGAAGTATGTAATTGCTACTATACTAGATGCTCATTTCAAGGACAACTTCTTGGTATCAGACAGTCTACCAATAACGAATATCAAGGCACAACTCATTGATGAGATTCAGAAGGTCCAAGACAGAATGGATGGCCAGCAACAAGCATCACCAAGGCAGTCATGGCTGGACTCAAAAACTACTAGTTCTCCTGCATTGTCTCAGCAAGCAAACTTTTCTTCTTCCACTTCCCATCTCCTTCATGTTAAAGTTAACACAGCTGAAGATATTTGGAATAAGCGAAATGCCTTTGACTGCTCAAGGCCAATATCAAAACAGTCATGTGAGCCTAGCGCTGAATGCATGTGACATACTCACATCATGGAGCCTCAAGAGACCAACCCTAAATGTGACCCTCTTATATATTGGAAAAGCAAGCGCTCGGTTTGGCAAGCCATGACTCAAGTTGCAGTCAAATATCTTGGATGTCCGCCTACCAAGTATGCCATTAGAGCACATCTTTAGTACTGCTGGTGATGTTGCATCCTCTGCTCAGAGTAGTTTGGACCCAGGGCATGAGGAACAGTTAACATTTCTGAAAATAAATCTGCCTCAACTTAATTACAAGTGTAATACCGCTACATAAACCTATAATTCTAGAATCAGCGAGTGCCGTAGTGTGTGTTGCAAATACATGAACTCTCCCTTCTGCCTCTTTTTATTTACTATGTGTACCTAAACAAATATATGATTATTTAAAAGGACAAAAAAATCTAGCACAACACACTGTAACAGATTATGAGCAAACACAAAAGAGATGATTTTACTGCTCTTGAATAAGGCATGTGAAACAATTCAACATAAACATACCAAATGTGCCAAGATCCCATTCAGGAACAACACAGCGTGGCCCACAAGCCTATTACTATTGATTTCACTTCATCAGGGAGTGTTCACCTGTTGCTGTTACAATTCATTTAAATCCCACACTTAAAGTGACCCACTAATAAAATAAAAACACAAATATACATCTATGACACACTGAAAGTAAAAATATAAGGGAAAAAAAGAAAAAGAACAGCACGGCTACACAGTGATGTTTCAAATAGCATTTTTGTCTAAAACCTAATTTACTAGTGTAAATGTAAATAATAGCTATATTTATACAGTCTATATGTAAAACAATAACAGGTAAGGCTTTTTCATACATATATACATAAATATATACATATAAATGTATATATACGTATACTTTACATATACGTACACACTCATATATGCATAGCAAAGATGTAGCTCTATAAAGACAAACCAAAGTACATCACCCAGATATTAGAAACAGTGTAGCTCTAAGCAAACAAAAAGGTGAATGAATAGAGAATGGTGTATAGGCACCCCCAGGACTCTAATCCAAAATGCATGCAAAAAGTACAGAGCAGTGAAATCATCTCGTTGGTATTTGCTCGTAATCTATTTAGGTGGGTAGTGCTGGAGTGTTGGCTTTTTGGTTCTGATTATTCTCCTGTGCACACCTGGCCAACGGGCTGCTTTTTTTCATCTCATTTTTCTGACTGCTATTTATTTTCCTTTTCCCAAGCTCTCTTGCCATCATCATCATCTTTTCCCCAACCTCAGTGCCACCATTGGGAGTACTACCTAGGAGAGCAGGGGTGGGTGGGTTGGAACCGTGGAGGAGGAAGTATGTTGTCCTTGGGTATGCTGCTCCGCTTCGGTGTCCTCTGTAACCTAACTAGCTACGATATGTGTTTTCCTCAGTTTCAGCAATGCAGCAGCATAGCTATTAGCTCGCGCTCTCATTTTTCTGACTGCTATTTTTTTCCTTTACCCAAGCTCTCTTGCTATCATCATCATTGTCATAATCATTCCCCCAACATCAGTGCTGCCATGGGGAGTACTACCTAGGGGAGAAGGGGTGGGTGGGTTGGAACCATGGAGGAGGAAGTATGTGTTGCCCTGGGTATGTTGCTCTGCTCCGGTGCCCACCATAGCCTAGCCAGCTATGATATGTGTTTTCCTCAGGTTTTGTCAGTCTCACCAATGCAGCAGCATAGCACTCTCATTTTTCTGACTGCTGACCCCACCACAAGTGCCACCATGGGGAGGACTACTTAGGGGAGCAGGATTCGGTGGGTCGGGTTTGGAACAGTAGATGAGGAAGGTGTTTGCTTGACTCTGAGCCTCTTGATAAGGTTCCCTGTCACACTCATTATGAAGGTTCTACTTAAAGTTATTGTTCATAGCTTTTCATGCGTTTTAACTGCATATTTTAATAGTGCATGATAAGCCATTTAAAATAAAATGTATATTGACCCTCAAAACCTATATTTAATTTCCGGCAAAATCAGGCCAATTCAAGTTTTGTCCAGCCCAACCCAAAATTGACCTGTCAGGCCAAATTTGCCGACTCGCACAGCCCTACTGGTGACACTGCAGACAGAGGATACTCAACGGCTGGGCTGCCCCTCCCTCTAAAACATTTAAAAAGTGACACAGGCCATTATTTTACTGGACTATTATGGTCATATCTGACTCCTGCTTGTGTGGGAAATGGATGGGTACACTGCTCTGACAGAGCTTTGGGATATTTGGTTATACAAGTGACTTCCTCAGCGTCTCACAGTATGCCAGATTTCCCAGGTCTGCTGAACAAGTTCAGTCACTGCTCTTCTCTCATCTTGCTATTTTTATTTTCTTCTTTGATAACCAGATAGGGCTCACTAGTTACTGGTGCCTGTTTTCAGGGTTGTACTGGGAGCACTGGGGAGGTTAAGTGATTTGCTCAGAGTCACACAGTATGAAAGTGTACTTTGTGGGAATCAAACCCAGGTCTGTCTGTTGGATGTACCACCAAGATCATTCATAGCACATTATGCCAACCTCTAGGCTGTACTGCGAGGCAGCCAGCTTCAAGTGCCAAGACAAGTGCCAGCGAAATGGAACTTAACTTAAACTTCTTGCACTGCAGCACTTGTGCCTTTCTGTTTCTGGTGCTGCCACTGCAATGTAGTCTCCCACTGCCCCCCCCCCCAACACACAGTCTCCCTCCACTAGCACCTTGTTTTGCTTGGCAGCCAACTTTTGTTATTGGGCATGAGGCGGCTCACCCCTCCCCCCCACACACACACAGTAAGTCCCTGACCCACGTCCCTCCTGAGTCCCAACCCTCTCAGTTTTTTTTTTCTTTTATTGGTGGTTTGGGTGGAGAAAGTTAACTGGTCCACAGAGACCTGGTCTCCCTTTCCCTTCCCCCCTGGCTGCTTGCTCCCCTGCCCCCCATTCCCTGGCCCATGTCCCTCCCAAGTCCTCACCCGACCCTCTAAGTTTTTCTATATGTTTTTTTTTCCCCTTTTTTCTTTTGTTTTTTTTTTGGTGCCTGGTATGGGTGGAGGAAGTTAACTGGTGGTCCATGGAGACCCTTTCCTTCCTGACTGGCCACTTGCTCAAGTGAAATGGAGCTCCTTTCTCCTCAGTGGCTTAGCAGAAATTGCACCGAGGAGAGCTGTGCATTCCCATCTATATTCCAGTTTGCTCATCTGCAAACTGGAGCATCTGAAGCACTTACCAGCTCTCTTCTCATTTGTCACATGACAGGAGGGAGCTGAAAAACAACAACAAAATACTTCTTGGACATCCGAGCCGATCTGAGTCAAGTTGGCAAGGTTTTATTTTTTATTTTAGTTTTTGTTGACCGGGTAAGTGCACTAGACAAATCCTGCCTATTTGTAGGCATGACCTGGGGGAAGGGATACAGATGAATGCCAACTGACCTTGAACCAGATTAAGCTGTTGGTGGTATTTTTCATGAATGGAGGAATTTGGCCATTACACCGGGGAAATTCCCCTGCTCTTTTCGAGAAGTGCCATGGGATCTTTAACATCCACCTGAACTACCACCAGAACAGGCAGATGGGACCTCGGTTTAACGTCTCATCCGAAAGATGGCACCTCAGGAGTGCAGCACCCCACTCATGCTGCACTACAGTGTCAGTATTGGGATAGTAACCCAAGTGTCTGGTGTGGGGATAGAACCCACAGCCTACTGATCTCCTGGCCTCAGAGGCAAGGGTACTACCTGCTGAGCCACTGACACTGACACTGTTTGGCTCGGGGTCTCATGGAAACTGAGCCGTATGTGTTTGGGACAGCTCAGTTTCACCCCGACGAGTTTGGCACACCACTACTTCAAAGGATAACAATGTCTGAGTCCAAAGGGAGTGGAGTGTCTGTGCTGGAGCCATTACCCTTTCAGATCTATGTAGAGAATAGCCAGCAGGTAGTATGGGAAGTCGTGCTACTAAGCATCTTTTATGATCAGCACAAGCCGATGAAGCTAGAGTAGCAGTGCTGGAAAGTCTCAGGCTGGGTAAGGGTGCATCTTCTCTCCTCCGCTCCCTGGGCCCATTCTCACCTTCTCAAAGTTCATCCAGAGGTACATGGAAGCAGGAACTCACCCCTAGACACCCTAGGAACTGAAGTCAGCAGCATAGGGTATTTCATACAGCTACTTAGGCTGGATTGGGAGGATTAATAAAAGACTAGGGTAGAGAGATGATAGGTGGGCTAGGAAACAGGGTTCAGAGAGCAGGCCTATGGGGGCTTTGAGGTACTCAGAGCTGGTTGCCAGGAATGAAACAATAAGCACAGTACCCAGCTGGTCAAGTAATGGGTGCAGTTGTTTGCTGGCTAGATCTGCCTGCCATTGCCTCTTCCTCATGGTTGGTGCACTCTTCTGCCTCGATCACTGATGTGAATTCTCTTGAGGGGGAAGCCAGGTTTCTGAGTCTGCAGATGCTTGGGGGTACTGCTGCATGAATTTCCAGCTTCTCCTACACAGGATGGCTTTTAGGTCAGCAAATTTCTGGTGCTCTCTCTGAAGGAGCGACTGAAGTCAAGGAAGACGTTAACTCTGCCTCCCTTGAATGATATGGGTCCCTTGCTGTGGGACGCTTTCAAGACTGCCTACCGATCCTAAAAATTGATAGTACACAAGCATGAGTGAGAGATGATAGGCTGACAGCAGTAGTGAAATACTCTCATACAGCAGCTTTTCAGGATTGCCAACTGACAGCTTGAGTGAATCTTGAGCATTGATACATTGCGGCCTGTCAGTAAACCTGTTTCAATACATTTTGCAAACTGAATGTAGAAGAAAGTTTCAAATTAAGCTTAACTTTCAGTGATCAACACACCGAAGAAACTTGAATAGTAAAAGAAGCTGTCAAACTTCCTCAGACTAGATTGTCCTTTCAGACAGCAGGAGTATGTCTGCAACTTGTTTTCCTACTCTCGCTGAGTTCCCACCCACACGCCTGCCCTGACTTGCATCATTTCCTTTGTACATACATCCCCCCCCCCCCCGACTATTGTTGAAAGTAAGTATACAGCACAGTGGGAGCATGCTTCCTCATGAAGCCCAAGATGTATATTGGAACTGTCAGACTCTGCCTTCACAGCATATCGGAGAGAGAGAAAAAAAAACAGCACATCTCTTCCCTGAAAGCCTTGATCTCGGTGCACTCTAAACAGGCAGTAGAACAAATGAGAGAACCACACAGAGTCTGGTATTTACCAGCTCAGACTTTATTCTCATTATTAATATTTACCTTCCCTTGAATTTTATGAATAACTCCCCAAGGTGGCACAGAATCAAAGGCTTTGGAGAAGCCCAAATATATGCAGTCCATAGGTTTACTTTTATCCAGGGCGTCTGGTCTTTTCATAAAAACAAAGAAGGTTTCTGACACATGAACTCCCTGTCATAAACCCATGCTGGTCCATATCAATGTTTCCAGTTTTTTGTAGTTGTTCCATTATTTTGTCTTCTAGGATCCGTGTTCAGCAGGTTGAGGGATCCCTGCCACCTCACCATGGGTGGTAAACCATGGAGGAAGAAAGGAGGTGCACTGCGAGTGGGGGACGGGGCTTGGAGATCGGCGAGATGGGAGGGTCAACCCAGGCGGAGCACAAAGAAAGTATAAAAAAACCCATAATGGGCAAAAAGTATGGCAATCATTTTTATTTTGCTCTTTGTAGACATAGAAGTTGACGGCAGATAAGGACCACAAGGCCCATCCAGTCTGCCCATTTCTTTTTCTACCTTATGAATGTGCCATAGGCCTTTGCTCTGTCAATGGATGATCTATTCATACTCATCTGTATTTTTTTATTTTTTTATTTATTTTTTTTATTTATTAAATTCTCGGATTACAAATACCTCTGAGCAGAAACTGCTCATTTACAAAGGTTCCACGTCAAAGGATGAGGGTCAACATACATACAGAGGTAGTAAAAGAATGCACAATAAACAAGCAAAACAACTAAAAGAAAAAATAAAGATACTCAGTTATAATGTATTGCTCCCTTATGCCTATCCCATGCCTGTTTGAAGCCCTGCACTGTATTCATATCCACCACTTCCTGAGGTAGGCTGTTCCATGCATCCACCACCCCTTCTGTGAAAAAGAACTTCCTCACATTAACCCTTAATCGGCCTCCCTCTAATCTCATGCTGTGTCCTCTTGTCCTGCTATTTTTCTTATATTAAAACATGTTAGACCCTTTCACCTTGTTAATGCCCTTATGGTGTTTGAATGTTTCGATCATATCACCTCTCTCCCTCCTTTGCTCTAGGGTATACATATTGAGCTCAGTTAATCTGTCCTCATATGTTTTCTGATGCAGTCCCTGCACCATTTTTGATGCCCTTCTCTGGACTGCCTCAATTTAGTTAATGTCCTTGTGAAGGTGTGGCCTCCAGTACTGCACCAGTACTCCAGATGGGGCCTAACCAGTGTCTTGTAAAGAGGGATTATTACCTCCTTCTTCTGACTTGTGATACCCCTACTGATACACCCCAACATCCCTCTAGCCTTACCTACTGCTTCAGAGTTCTGCTTGGATGATTTCAGGTCATCAGTGATGATAATGCCCAAGTCTCTTTCTTCCCTTGTGACTGCCAGCAACTCCCCTCCCAGCCTATGGGTGGCTTCAGGGTTTCTCTTCCCTATGTGCATGATCTTGCACTTCTTTGCATTAAACCCCAGTTGCCACTCTTCTGACCATTTTGGGACTGGCTCCACCCGGGGTACTATCTCTCCTCAGCCCCAGTAGTAACTCCCATCACATGAGAGGCTCTGACTCCCATCGTCTGAAGATTCCTCACTGCAGGACCTCCTTGGGTCAACACTCTTAGTTTTACCTACCGGGCTCCTTATTGGTAGAATAACCTTCACACTGACATCTCCTCCACACCAAAGCTAGGATCTTTTAAATCAAGTCTCTGACTCCACCTCACTGCCTCTAGCACCTGCGACTGTCGTACCTAGCAGGATCTCCCATCTCAGCTGAGCAGTCCTCACCTCCTTGCCTCACGTTGTTCCAATCCCTTCCTGACACTCCCTTTTCACTACCATCCCCCCTCTATTCACCCCTCCCTGCTACTCTTCCTCTCCTATATCCTGATTGACAACTGCTCTTGGCAAGCTCTACCTATAATTAAGTTTTGCAACTGTATGTTACTGTATATCTGATGCTTTGTTCTGCTTTATCACCTGTCTTGTAGTCTATTGCACTATGCCCGATTATGTATCATTGCATTGTACTGTCTCTGACGTCGAACCTTTGTAAAAGAGCCTTGGCTCAAAGGTATTTGTAATCCTAGAAGAAATAAATAATAAAAATAAATAAAATAACATTTTGCTAATTTATCCAGATCTCTTCTCATTCTGCCTGCCCCATCTGGATCATCTACTTTGTTGTAGATCTTGGTGTCATCTACAAACAGACAAACCTTACCCTCCAGTCCATCTGCAATGTCACTGATGAAGATATTGAAGAGGACTGGCCCCTGGACTGATCCCTGAGGTACCTCACTTGTGACTTGCATCTCTTCTGACTGTATACCATTTACCACCACTCTCTGTTTTCTGCCTGTCACCCAGTTTGCCACCCAGTTGACCAACGTCTGACCCACCCCGAGCCTACCCAGCTTATTAATTAATCTTCTGTGTGGAACAGTATCGAAAGCTTTGCTGAAGTCAAGGTAGGCAACATCAACTGCTCCCCCTTGGTCCATCACTCTGCATACCCAGTCAAAGAAATCTATGGGATTAGTTTGACAGGACCTTCCTTTTGTAAACCCATGCTGTCTTGGATCCTGTGCTCCAATGGATTCCAGGTGTTGCACTATCCTTTCCTTTAGGAGTACCTCCATAATCTTGCCCACTATTGAGGTAAGACTGACTAGTCTGTAGTTCTCTGCCTCCTCCCTGCTACCACTCTTGTGGAGTGGGATCACATGAGCCCTTCTCCAGTCTTCTGGGACCTCTCCTGTGCTCAGAGACTCACTAAACAGTTCTGATAATGGCTCGGCTAGTTCCACCCTTAGCTCCTTTAGTACCTTAGGATGTATGCCATCATGTCCCATTGCCTTGTCCACCTTGAGCTTATCAAGTTCTTGTAGGACCCTTTTTTCGTGTGAAGGGACTAGTGCACACCTGCCTCCCCCTCCCTGTGTCCATGGTGAAGAGCTGTGGGCACTGCATTACCTTCTCTTCAGTAAATACTGAGCAGAAGTATCTATTTAGGATAGATACTTTTACATAGTCCTCCTGCTCACTCGCCCCCTTATTTCCTTTGATCTTAGTAATACCCCCCTCTGGACTGTCTCCTATCATTAATGTATCTATAGAAAGACTTGTCACCTTCTTTTACTGTTTGTGCTAGTGTTTCCTCAGTTTGGGCCTTTGCCTGCCTTTCTGCCTTCCCTGCTTCCCTTAGGGAAGTTTGGTATGCCTTCCTATCTTTATCCTGCTGTGTTCCCTTATATTTCCTGAAGGCCAGACTTGGCTCCGACCTTTTCTGCTACTGTGTTTGTGAACCAAAGTGGTTTCCTTCTTCTTTTGCACTTCCTTTTCTCACTAATACAATGGGATGTTGCTTCAAGTATTGCATCTTTATTGCTTGCCCACTTTGCCTGTACCCCCTCACTTGTATTTCTTTTTGCCAGGGCTAGCTTAACTCTGTTGGCCATCTTATCAAAGTCAGCTCCTCTGAAGTCCTATAGTTTTGCCTTGGAATGGGATGATTTTGTTCTAGTGGCCAAACTGAACCATACCATGTGATGGTCACTGGCACCCAGGTGACCTTCTACCTGGAGATCTGTGATCCTTTCCCTGTTAGTCAGTACTAGAGCTAGGATAGACTGGTATTACCTTGGCAGGGAACCTCACTACTTGTTATGGAGGCTTGGAATAGCATTTTTATAAGGGCATATAATGTAATTTGCCAATATTTTTAGTATTCGTGTTGAAATGCCATCAGCTTTGCTTTTTCAGATTATTTATATTCCATAGAATTTTCATCTTCTTTTATTGCAGTAGAATTGGAATCATATATAGTTATCATACCTGCTGATGGTACCAGGTACATAGTTTATTATTGGAATTTTTTAAAGCGTTTATATAACTGTACAACTCTCATGTTTTTTGACGAGTTTGCAGCTATTTCTAATTCCATGGTGTGTTTTGCCAGCTTAATTTTGTTTTTATATCTGAAGTACGGTATACTTTTGTAATTTGCCTATGACTTGTTTATTTCTTATGTAATGAATATTCAGTATACTTTAAATTTTTAGATTGTTTTTTTAATCCCCTTCTTAAGCAATTTTTGTTTAATACATATACTGTTGTATTTTTTATTTATTTTTTATATTTAAATGTTTATTAACACAGCAGAGCACAGCAGTAAGCATTCATAAAACAGCATATAGAACATTCACATTGTATGACAAAGTATTAACAAAGTAGTTGCTTATTACAGACAATCTGGAAGAAAAACAAAGGAAAATAGAAAAAATACTGATACTAAAGAGAATGATAGCAAATGTAGTGGATTAATCATATGGGGCTCTCCAGCACAGGGCGAGCATCAGATACAACCTAACAAAGCCATGGGCATAACAAGTTACCTAGAGTGACTATCTCCCACAAAATAGAAAGAAAAACGAGAGGACCAGAGCAAAATTTTACATGTTCCACTGCTCATTCATAGACGCATAACAGAAGACCCAGGGTCACCACCGTGATTCAGATTTCTCCGAGCAATCCTGTTGTGTGGCTGCATAGTTTTCAGTTGCATGTATTTCCAAATGTGAGCGGCTGATCAGTCCCTGGACTGTGGACAGAATGTAATGGACAGAAATTCACTGGGACATTATGTTACAATAAAATTAGCTGTGATGTATATTTGGTAGTGGACTAAACATTACTGCATTAATGTAGAGCCGGACAAGTAGCTGACTTTATACTCTCCTCTATGTTCTGTCCTCATGCCAAACCAAGACTTAGTAGACTTTTATTTACATGTCACAGATTTGCCACGCCACCTCCCCCCACTCCATCTCCTTAGCCCTACAAAACCTTCTAGCAGTAAATTGTACCTGTGACTAGTGCTCTTGTTAACTGGTAAGTGATATCTATCTTACTCAGCTAGCTGCTCCTTTGATGACTGCACTTCTCTGTTCCTTTATGTTGCATAGTACAACACTTCGTTGTACATCTCTTGTGTATTTTTATATATTTATAATTGTAATATTTACTGAACTGTTTAGTCTGCCTTGCATCTCTGTAATATTGTCCCAAATGTTGAAATTTACACAATGTATGTATTGTATTCTTGTATGTTAATCTTCTTATGACCCCTTCCCCAGGATGCACCAGGAGACAAGCAACTTGTTGTTCAGTGTGCCTTTCCTGGTGAAACATTTTAACAAATAAATAAATAAATAA
The DNA here is from genome assembly GCA_016271365.2 of Neoceratodus forsteri. Taxonomy (NCBI): domain Eukaryota; kingdom Metazoa; phylum Chordata; order Ceratodontiformes; family Ceratodontidae; genus Neoceratodus; species Neoceratodus forsteri. The sequence goes on from CM057455.1 coordinate 1,559,944,819, forward strand.
ATAAACATGCTGGCTTGTCTTCACTGAACCATTGGTGATTTGATGTTAAAGGACCAAATCTGAGGTGAGCAAAGGGGCAATAACTCAGTGACTTCGATGTGCAGCATTTAATTAATCCAACTTAGTCCAGTCTTCTCAGTGGTTCAGTATACATTGTTTTCTTGTTCATTCAGACCTGGTTAAATGTGTGTGCGGCTGAATAGTCCCTGAAGTACCACACAGGACTGTGCTGAAGGAAGGAAAGTGAAAACAGCTGTGAAGGCTTTGGGTTACGTTTCTGATTCAGCCCTGCCCCTGGCCATTACCCACCAGCACAGCGTGTTCCTAATCCTGATCATGAATGACTGTATTTGTCACTACATGCTAAATCTCAGCTTCTGTCTCTTCAAATAATAAAGGCTGTTTTATACTTATCTTGTAAGTCTGGGTGAGCAGCTAAAAAAAAAAAGAAATCAGACACTAAAGCATGTGCCTACTTGATGCTGTCAGTCATGCTTCCACAGAGGAGTTCATTGGTTTTCTTTTTTTCTGGGGGGGGAGGCCAGGTTTGCATCTGATATGGTGCCTTTAAATGCAAAATGTTCCTTAGTAAGACATAACCTCATTTTCAGTGACCTAATAGACACAAACAAACAAACCAACAAGACTGGTAAGACAAATAACAGCATATACAAAAAGTCAATTAAATTCAAGGCAAGTCTTCAAATCCAATGGTGAATCATTCCATAAAATAGAAGAATGAATACAAAAGGCTTGTGAAATTGTAGAGGAAGTAACAATGGGAAAATGTTGCGCTTCGGTGTCTAGTAGACAGAATGTCGCAACAAGCATATGTGACATTCTGTTAGCTACAGTTTAGCTGGCAATCGCTTAGCCGCAAAGCTTTTTCTCTGCGGCAATTGAGCTGCTACGTTTTGCATGATGACGTTCCGTCCGCATGCCATTTCCAATATAATTGAATGCCATGACCTCAGTGTTAGCGGAGCAGGTCTCATCCATAAATGAGTGATTGCTTTTTTAGTTGTCAAAATATAAATCCAAACCAATGACATGTGCAACAAGTGGCAGTTAGAGGAGGGTAACTGTCAATGTGTCAATTTGAGTCACCACCACCAGCCAAAATGTCTTCAACATTGGAGAAAAGTACCACTGTGGACCTGAGGAGCAAGACAGCCAAGGGACTGGTATAAGGAACAGTGGTGCATACTGAACAAGGCCATTACAGCAAACCTGCAGACATTATTGTACACTGTGTTCAGTCTTGCCATGATTATTAAAGGGGAACAGTCATTGCAAAGGGCCCCACACTCAAATGTGAGACTGATCCCAGTGTGCACTTTGTGTGCAAAAACATTTTGTTTTACTTTCTAGTCAATGTATTATAATAGATTTTATTGCACTAATTTTGTGCACTTGTGGACTTACATCTTCTGTTATTACAAATCCCAGAATACCCTGCAGCTGACATCAGAGCAGTAGGCAGCAGTGGAAGATTCAAGTGCATGAAGTGCATGTTAAGAGCTTTTATAATTTCTGATCAGATGTTTTCTGGTTCTGTTTTTCTCCAGGGGTTATCTATACTCCTGTGTGACTGTACGTAGCCCAGTTATGACAGCAAGACCAGCTATATTACAATATCAGGTCATCCACATGAAGTATGATACCCCTGACATGCCTTGGGGAGAGAGTTGATGCAGAAGGAGAAAAATACTGGTCCACTAATGGGTCCCTATGGAACCCAGTGAGCTAACCTGCTGTGTTCTGTTGGATAATTAGCTCTGAAACCAAGAAGAGCTATTGGGGTGACACCTAAGTGGCACAGGTTGCTGATGAGTAGCATGGTCCACAAAATCAAATGCATTAGTAAGGTCAATGGAAACAGCCCCAGTCTGCCTGCCTTCATCCATGTTTTTGAAGATATGGTCTGTGAACCTGACCAGGACTGTTGTGGTGCTGTACCCTTTCCAGAAACCAGGCTGGTAGGGAGAAGAAGAGAGTACTTGAACACATAGCCAGCAATTTGCTGAAACATAATCCTTTTCAGGAGCGTACTCACATGTAAAAAGATAGAGACAGGGTGGTATTTTTCCCAACAGGGATTGGTGACCCCTTTCAGACTAGGCATCAGCCTTGCTTGCTTCCAGAGTCCAAGCATAGATGATGTGGAGGAGGACTGGTTGAACATTTTAGTTAGAGGATGTATGATGACTCCTGAAATGCTTTTAAGGACTGTTAGATACAAGCCATCACTGCCTGGCCTGTCATAATTGGGTAGGGTATTGAGGAGTTTGGGGGTCACCTTGGGGGAGGTCACTTTAAAGGGGAGCTGCATCTACAGGATGTCTTAATGTCTTAAAGAGCTACTGATACTGCAAAGAAATCTGAAAAACATAATAATTTGCTGCAATTCTATTTGCATTCCATGTACAGTATATTCTATATATTTCTCCTCCCCATTATTTATTGCTGAGTAAATTTGCAATAATATATGATCTTTGTCCCCTAGAGTTCCCTTAGAGCTCATCTGCCTTTATAGCTTACTCCCTACTTCAAGTCATAATTTCCTGTTGTGACATCACAATCTGTTGCCATGGGAGTAACTGTGATGTCACAAGCAGTGCATTATGACCTTAGGTAGGGAATAACAAAAGAGAGTGGATGAATTCTTCAGAAGCAAAATTCTAGTGTCATGCAAATGACCTCAGTAATAAATAATTGGGAAGAAAAATATAGAACTAATGTGAAATACAAGCTGAACTGTATGCAAATATTATGTTGAATTAAAGCTCTCCTGAACCTACTCTGGAGTTGCCCTAAGTCCCAATCTTTTTGGAATTCCATAAAGTGGGTGTTAGATCCTCTTCTGGGCCTGGAACCACTATTTACTCCTGAAAGTTGTCTATTAACCCTGTTCCCTCCCAGAATGCCCAGAACGAGGAAAGCTCACCTTGCCCTTGTGGCTTCCATGGCAGAATTGGTAATGTTATGGCACTGGAAGGAAGACTCCCTCCCCTCAGTGTTGGAGTGGTATTGTGAGACCTTACTTGCAATCCAATTGGAGAAGCATATAGCAAGTATGCAACACAGACCTCACTCCTTCCAAGCCACCTGGGAACACCTATTGGCCCTGCTGTCCCTCTGGAAGCCATAATCCCTTTACCTTTCCTGGTTGGTTTTTTACCACCTTTCTTCTCCCTGATTGAGGTGCAGACAAGGGGGTTGGGGGTTGGGGGAAGGGAGGAGGGTTGTTAGTTTTTTGTTTCATTGTGTATATGCAGCCTTCTGTCATTTTCCTGTTGTGCCTTGTACTGTGTGCTGTTTAAAACATAATAAAGCTTAGCAAAGCTTATTAAATGAAAAAAATAAATAAAATAAAGCTCTCCTGAAGGTGTCAGCTGCTCTTTAAAGCCCATAAAAAGCTATTTTGAGTGAGTGATTGTGTTTATCTATGTGTCTTTACAGTCCAGAATTATTCTTATATAAATCAGCCTGTAATTAAGGGCTGGTGGCAGCCATAAAACTGTTTTGGGCTTCTGACAGGAAATAATGTCACTGAGGGTCTTGGTCCTCCTTTGACTGTATTTAATCCAACAAGTTAAGGAGGAAATCAACTGTTTTATTAAATGTGTTTTAAGGTGTTATTACAACACTTTATACATCTACAATAATTGTTTTATATGCTTTGAAACTAATGAGTTATTGCCTTTTCATTTCAAACTGTTAGTAAAAATAATCCATCTTCAGGATTGCTTTAACCTCTGTGATAAACTTCCAGCTGAACATGTCAGTGCAGATTTCTGGGGCTGACACAGAACTAATTTCTGCCTTTTTCCATTCTCTCTCTTACAGCCTTTTCTCTTACAATTTTGGGTATGAACTCGGGTCTACAAGATACAAATGTGGCTTCGTACCTGCTGGTCTGGCATCATGGCCTCCCTGTACTCCTACAACACACCCAGGAACAAGTTGTTGCTCAGTGTGCCTTTCCTGGACAAAGACAATAAAAACAATCTGAGCATGTGTTATGATTCTGAAAATATTATGCTCTTTCTATCCAGATTTGACTTGAAAAGAAAAAAATAGGATACAATTACTTGTTTATTAATTGCAAAAACACATAGATGGACAACATTGTTAAAACATGCATAACCCGAAATGCATTACTAAAAGAATATTTTATTTCTTTTGATGACGTTAAAAGTATAACTGTTTCTTACTGAAATACTTTGGATGGAATAGGATTTTGTAATAACAACACTTTCTACATTTATAATGATTGTTTTGTGTGCATGTGGAAACTAGTGAATTATCACCTTTACGTTTTAAACTGTTAGTAAAAATAATCCATTAGAATTATGGCATTGTTATGGTAGAAACTCCCATTCCATCCAAAGTATTTCAGTAAGAAACCATTATACTTTAAACTTCAACAAAAGAAGTAAAATAATTAATGGTGATAATTTTTTACATACAGATAAAGACACTTTTATCTCCAGTTATAGCCTCCCGGTTGATAGTTTTGGTTAAAACCCGGAGGTTGTAATCAGCACCTGTCAATCAAGTGTCATCACAGAAAGCTAACTGGTGCATAGTTTCACTATGGGAGGGATGAACATCTTGCCCAACATGATGACTCTGGTACCGAGCATCGACACTCAAGCTTTGCCATACGCTGTTAAGACAAGTAAGATTTTAAATATTTTTAAATATCTACCTAGTTGATCCTGCCTTGAAAATGAAAAAAAAAAACAATCTGGTTGATCCTGCCACTCATACCCTTCGAGCGCATCTTCCATGTCGCAGCTATGCTGACGGACCACGACTGTCCAGAATGTCATTAAAACTGTAATGTAAAAAAAATGAAAAAAACAAAACAAACAAACCCACAAAACAAAAGAAAAAAAGGTGTGTGTGTGTGTGTGTGTGTGTGTGTGTGTGTGTGTGTCTATCTCTGACAGAAGTGCTGCACTAACTGAACTGTGCCGAAAAGGAAAAAAAAATGATCACTATTAATTAAATAAAATAATATGTGTGTGTGTATAAAAAAAAGAATTTTAAACACACTCTTGACGTGGATTCTTTTATAAACCCCGAGGGCAAAGCATCTCATGCCTCGGGTGTGTGTAGAATTCTGGTTACACCCACCCACCCATATATTATTCTATATTTTAATAATACATTTCAGGTTATGCACGTTTTAACAATATTGTCCATCTATGTGTTTTTGCAATTAATAAACAAGTAATTCTGCCCTATTTTTTTCCTTTCAAGTCAAATCCGGATAGAAAGACTATAATATCTTCAGAATCTTAACACATGCTCAAAACACATTCTGCTGGATGAATGAAGCTTGTTCATAGCACTTTGCTTTAACCTATCTCTAGGCTGTACTGCCAGCTGATAATCAAAAGCTACACATTTCGAGGCTGCCCCATGATGCCAGGCCAGTAGGTAATGGTATGTAGCCACATTTGTATCTTCTACACTTGAGTTCACACCTGAAATTGTAAGAGAAAAGGCTGCAAGAGAGGGAACACAAAAAGACAGGAATTGGTGCTGTGGCAGTCCCAGAAATTTGTATTGACATGAACACAGCCAGCATTTAGAAATCCTGATATAGGGCCACAATACCTGTTAGCACCACAGAGCCAGCCTTGAGATGCATAGTTTTTGATGATCAGCTTGCAGCATAGTCTAGAGCTTAAAGCAATCCTGAAGATGGACTATTTTTACTAACAGTTTGAAATTTAAAGGTGATAACTCACTAGTTTTAATGCACATACAAAACAATTATTATAAATGTAGAAAGTGTTGTTATAACACCTTAAAACACACTTAATAAAACAGACAATCTAACTTTAAATCTGTTGGATTAAATACAGTCAAAGGAAGACCAAGTCCTTCTGTGACATCATTTCCTGTCAGGAGCCCAAAACATATGGCTGCCACCAGCCCTTAATTACGGGCTAATTAACATATGAATAACTCTGGACTGCAAAGACTCACAGATAAACACAATGGCTCATTTAAATTAGCTTTTTATGGGCTTTCAGACATTAAAGGGAAATGTCCACATCTCAACAGGCCCCATCTCCATATGAAGTGGGACCCGATTAGCAGTTTCATAAATACAAACAGTTTTATTTATTTATTGAGAAGTATCGGAATTACAACCTTTGAGTCAAGGACTGTTTTGCAAAGGCTCCACGTCAGTGTTACATACAAAGTAGACAAATCAAACAAGCAGCATAACAACAGAATAAACAACAGAAACAGGTTACAGAGCTGGGGGTGGTAATACAGACCCCGGGTCAACAATAAGTTAGCAATAAAGAAACAGCTAGTTAGCATTCATCGCTTGTAAGGACCAAGCAGAGGGGGAGGGTGTGTAAATGTAGCTGGCCGACGAGGGCCTAGGTACAGCAGTACACATTAGGTGCAGTCACAGTTGGATTGGGAGAGGAGTACTGTGTGGAGTGAGGATTTATATGGTCCAAGCTGCTGTGCCGATATGACAGCAGGGGGTAGGTCATTCACCCAGAAAGGTGCTCTTTAGTAAAAGGAGCATTAACCCATGGAGGTCCTGTAGTGGGGGACTGAGACTGTAGTGGACAGTGAGCTCCTAGTGACCCTTTGGTGGGGGTGGGGCTGTACCAGGTGTCGAAGGCCCTGGGGGGGGGAATGTTCAAGGGAGAACTTTCTGGCTAGGAGACAGGTTTGGTATCTAAGTCTTCCTTCAAAGTTCAGCCAGCTGGTGCGTCTGTAGAGTTCACAGGTGTGGGTCCATCTGCTACCACCCAAGACCAGTCAGCAGGCTTTATTGAAGGTGACCGTGATGCGATGGAGGGCGGTGGGGTCAGCAGAGCTATAGAAAATTATCCCATAGTCAACTAGTGATAGAACAGATGAGGTCACTGCAAGTCGCAGAGCCTCGGGGGGGCAAGCATCTCCTATGCCTGTACAAGAGTCCTAGTCTTTTGTTAACGGCCAAGCTGAGCAGGTTGATATGCTCATGGTACATGAGGGAGGAGTCAATAGTGACTCCCAGGTACTTGAAAGTGGGTACTAATTCAAGAGGGAAGCTAGGGAAGTTATGGATGCAGAGGGGAAAGTTTCTTAGGGGATTTTGGTGATGGGCAAAGAGCACGGCCTTTGTTTTTTATAATTCAAAACAAGTCTGTGCTTAGCGAACCAGGCTTCAGCTTCAGAGAAGGAGTGCTGCAGAGAGGATTGGAGGGAGTGGGGGTCAGGGTGGCTGGTAAAAAGGACTGCATAGTCCGCACAGAGGAGAATCTGGCCCAAGCAGGCTGCAGGGAGGGTGTTTAGGAATAGAGCGAAAAAAGAGGGGCCCAGGATAGAACCTTGGGGTACCCCTGAGAGAACAGATTTACTGATGGATAGTGTGGCATTGATTTTGGCCCTTTGGGATCTACTGCTAAGGTAGTCTTTGAACCACGAGGTGGCCTCTATGGACAGTCCCATTGCAGGCAGGGATTGGAGAAGGAGGGTGTGACTGATGGAGTAAAAAGTCTTTGTTAGGTCAATGTAGGCAGATCCTTCTAGGTGTCCTCTATCAAGGACTTTCCTGATAAATGTGGTGTATTCAAGGAGGGCAGTGGTGGTGATGCTATGCCCCTACCTAAATCCATGCTGTTCTTGGCAGAGCAAGTTATATTTTGTGAGATAGTTGGTGGGTTGGTCTGCCACTATTTTTTCAAGTGCCTTCGAGATGGGAAGGAGAATTGAGATGGGGTAGTAGTTACCCGGGGAGGTACGATCCCCACTTTTAAAAATTGGGGTGATGACAGCTGATTTCCAGTGGGTAGGAAACTGGCTGAGGCAGAGGGAACGGTTTAGAATGGCTGTTTGGGGGGTGAGGACCGAGTTAAGAGTTAGGAGGATTAATTTTAAGTCTAGGGAGTCATTACTATGATGTGATTTACCAAGAACTTTGGTTAGGTAGGGCCTCGCCTCTCACAGGGAGATAGTACAAAGCCTGAAGGCAGGGATGGAGGCAGAGTGGAAGGAGGTTGGGCCCTGCTCCAGGGCTGGGTCAAAGAAGTTGGAGGAGTGGACGCCACTTAGAGAGGAGAAGGTGGAGTTGAGGGTATTAGCGATAGTCAGGGGGTTCCTGGGAGAGGGAGCCATTTACCAGCAGTTGGCCTGGAGGGATGAGGTGGTCTTGCTATTTAGCTCTTTGATGTTGTTCCAGAACTTGTACCCTGGCCCCCTGGTAGAGGAGAGTGCTTCCTGATAGTGGGCAGCTTTAGCCGTATGAAGCTCCCTGGTGCACTTATTCCTACCTTCCCTGTACAGTTGTCGGCCATGGGGGTTGCTGGACTTGTTGGCTTTGTGCCACTGATTATCCCACCATTTCATGAGATCAAGCAGTGCCTGGGAGAGCCAGGGGGTGTTCCGATCTTTGATTACTTGTTTAGTGACGGGGCATAGCGATCACAGGCCACATTGAACTTGGAGATGAAGTGGTCTAGTGCACGGTCTATGGATGGTACAGTGTTAATGGGTGACCAGTCACTGAGCAAGAGGACTTTTTTGAGCTGAGGGAAAGATCCCTTTTTTAGGCGGTGTAGAAATGTGAATTTGGGAGGTGCAGAACAGTAGTTTGGGTTTTTTTGGTGGCCACCGACAGAGTAGGGGGGAATGATCACTCATGGCATCTGGTAATACGGAGACATCAGATATATATGGTGGGCCTATTGGTGAGTATGAGGTCAAGTAGACTGGACATTCCAGTTTGGTGATTGAGCTTCATGGGGATGGGACAACTTGGATGTGGTCCAGGGCTGCTACAGCATCCTTGTAGGGGGCTGAGGTTGAGGCAAGCCAGTTGACATTGAAGTCACCTAATTCAATGATTTCACTAGACTTCGGCAACTGGGAGAGGCAGTTTGGGACAGAGTTAAAAGCTAGTTTCTGGTTCCGGGGTGGGGGGTGGGACATACACTGTCACTATGTGAAGCGTCTTAAATCATGAGTCCGACTACAGCTTTACTGTGAATATCTGGGTTCCATCAGCGGGAGGGGTGGTGGTAGTGCATGTGGATGCTTGCAGGGAGTCCAATAGTGGAGAGCAAAGCCTCCATCCCTCTTTGATTGCCCATCTACTCTGAAGATGGAGTACCCAGGTATGTAGACCGCTGAGTCAGGCCTGGGTTGGGGTGTATGTTGCCTTATAGGAGGAGGAGTATAGGTAAGTGATGGAGGAGAGCAAGTCTTAGTAGTTTGGATTTAGCAGCTGGGCTCTGGGACTGACTGAGAGGAATTTGTGCCGTCATGGGTTTAGGTAGGGAGAGAATATGCCCTGCTAGTGTAACCCCTAGATGGCGCTATCCCAGGGGCTACTACCCCTGCCTGATTTGCCACTAACAGGTTGAGGGGCCTGGATCCAATGGCGGGTGCCTCCACCCAGAGGTCAGGGTTTGCAATAGTTAAACTAACTTGGTCACAGCCCTCTGGGACACTGCAACCCCCCTTTCTTCCCACTAGTGGCCCACACAATATATCAGAATTACCTTCACAGTATACACTTACCCCAGGTCTGGTTCCGCACTGGGACCTCCTGTGAAATGAGATACAGTGCAACAATCACAGTACAGTACTTTTAACATAGACAAATACCTCAGGCAGTATAACTTGCTGAAACAAGCAGCTCTGATTATTTAGGGGATATAACAAGGACAGGGGAAATCAGGTTAATTAGCTTATCACTCTAATTATTTGGATGGCTCTGTGTGCACAGGGCCTATCCTCATCAGTTACTGTCCCTGGGTACCCAAGCCCTAGTGGCTAGTCCAAACCATGGCAGCTGGTAGGGGCCCTTTCACACAGAGAAAAGGAGAATTAAACAGTCAGCAGTACAGTAATTCCATTTGGATTTAATGTGGCAATTCAACAGGGAGCGACCCTGAATTAGTACTCACGACCTCCAAATAAGATAGGGTCCTTCAATGTCAGCAGGGCTCACTTGAGGTACACAAACCTCTTCACACATCCATATAAAAGAAAGCACTATACCAGGCAGGCTGCATCTGTATCCCGATGTGATTACTGCACAATACCTGGGAGAACACAGCAGATTCAGTTCCTGACAGACCGAGTGCAATTTTCAGCAATTCCTCCAGTCTTCTACAGGGTGAGCCTGGTTTCTACTCTTCAGAGATCCTTTGATTCTTTTCACAGGACGGATTCAGTCCTAACAAGCTGTTACACAAGCTGCAGACCGGAACTCCTGGGCCTTACACGTTTTGGCTAAAACTGCACACTGAAAAGCACAGGGCTCTTCCTTCTTCACTGCCAAAGCTCAACTGAAACTCCAACCCACAAAACGGGCACTTCCTTTGAGTTCCTCCCAGTTCTTGACTGGATTGGCTGTCACTCACAATAGACTGCTGCTGTTGGTCCAAAAAGGCACTGAAGTCTAAACTACATCTCCCAGAGTCACTGCCCATACAATCCTCTTGTGGCTGGCTCAGATTATGAGTCCAAGTTCTGATTCGTCCAAGGCACCATTTTAGAGCTAGCTTACCCCACACTGATTGGTCCAGTTCAGCAGTTCAAAACTAGAATGGGAACTAGCAGACACAGTTCTGACTGCAAAGAAAGCAGGTTAGACAAACTGTAATTTCATTATTACTCTAAATAATTTCTGGCAAACAGTTACATCTTTCAGATAGGTTCCTTTGCACTCCTAGTGACTGCAAAAATGAAGTGAATTGGCAGCAGCTCGAGTGGTACTCAGAGAAGCACACAGTCCCCCCATACAAACTAATTATGTCTGCAAGCAGACAGCTCTTAAAGAGACAGTACCAGAGGCTCTAAAAACACTCACTGATAAATGGCTTAAATGCCAAACACCATTCAGGCTTGGAGCATTCAAGCAAGCTCCTGGAAGTCTTTTGGGAACCCCCATTTGCAGGGGGGGTTACACTAGGAAGTACATTGGGTGAAAGCAGCATATTGGGGAGTAAGGACAGTGACAGTAGGGCAAGAGATGCTGAGTGGGTGGGTTGCAGGAAGTAGTTCCCCAACTAGTGGTGCAGGATGGGGGGCCTACAGAGTTGTTAGATGGGGGGTTGGGAGGAGAAGGAGGGGTGAGGGATATTGTAAAAGTGAGTATTACAAGAGGGAGGAACATTATCTATCACAAAGGTGTCAAGGGCAGTGGTTTCAGGGTGTAGTGTGTAGATGTGGGAAATAGACCTTGGCCTAAGATGTAGGACTTAAGGTAAGTTAAGTTCCTTCAAGTGAGTACCCCTACCAGGTAGTGCAGTGGAAGGGTCGCTGCCTCTGATGCAAAAGGTCCAGGGTTCAAAACTGGGTGCTCGAAGTGGGGGGGGGGGGCAGTGAAAAGAGGGGCAAGAAGGTTCGGGTATAGTAAATGGGGAGGTGATACAGGAGGCTTGAGGCATGTGGGGGCAAGAGAGAGAACACAAAAGTGTTTAGTGATAGAGGGCTCAATATGACCCCTGGTGATCAGAGGAGATAATCTGCTAATGAAGAAAGGAGCACTTAGGCCACGTGACCATATGATGCAATAAAAGAAGAGACTACAGATAGCCAGCACCGGGTCATAATGTCGCATGACATTATGCCGCATGGCAAATTCGTGCTGCCAGTACAGTGTGATACTGCCATGTGGCATAACTCTTTTTTCTGTGGGGGGGGGGCTGGGCTCTGCCCCCCACACACACCCTCCCCACCAAAGATTCTCAGTCTGGGGTCCAATTTGGGGAGCACACAATCCGTAAGAAAATTAAATGTCTGGGACTGTGAATCAAACCAGGTCCCAGATGTACCATCAGGATTCCTGCTGCTATGGCTCTGTCCAGTGAGCCACAGCAGCTGCTCAGTGGAACTCACTCCCAGCAGAGGTCTTATCCTCTGCCTGGGAGTGTGTCAATGGTGCAATCAATGGCGCAATACTGCATACAGCAGTATACGCGGTATTGCACCATTGGCTGTCATGGACAGCACTGTTGAGGGTCAGTTATAATGTCATACGCTATTAAGCGTACAACATTATGACCCATACCCAGATGGCCATAGCTTCAAATAGCTCCAGTTTGGATCCTGCATGTGTCTGTGTTATACTGAGACCAGGTACAGACTGCTAGGATGCCTGTCAGCCTGTTATTGATCTTGGTTTATCACGGAGACATTCCGGCTATAAACCGGAGCTATCTCAAAGTACTGCAATACTGTAATCCTGTGGAAGCACCCCAGCTGATCACCGCAAGACATCTTATTTATTTATTTATGTCTTTGGTGACCAGGTAAGCAAGCTTTTTCAGCCACGACCCCAGCCACAAAAGTGGCACACCTCTATATGAGGTCAATACATGGTGTTGACAGTTAAAATCAGTACATTCAATAGACCTCCAGGAGTACAGACAGTTTCGAGGTCCTAACATGGTATGAGCAGTACAGACTACACATACAGTCACAGAACGTTCACAATATATGATACAGTAATAACAATAGCACATTAGGTTGACAAGGCCACAAGCTATAGCATCCTATAGGCTAAGCTAACATATGGTATCCACTAATACACTATAACAGTATAAGTAAGGACTGATATTCTATAGACTTTATAGGAGATCAGGACAGGATAATTAGAGTAAACAGTACTAAGGAATGAGGGCACGAGGAAATGTCTAAGTTGTGGACAGAAAAGGGGGCAGGAGGCAGACAGCCCACAGAGCAACACTAGGATGGCTTATGGTATCTAGTGTTTCCTATAGGACAGTTACAAGTGTACTCCATCAGAAGCCAGGCTCTTAAATTTGTTTTGAAAGATTGGTGGGAAGGGGATGAGCGAATAGCCAGCGGGAGTCTGTTCCAAAGAGAGGAGGCAGAGACAGAGAAGGCTTTGCTACCCCTTGCAGAAGATATCTAGAAACTTCCAGTGGTGGAATGGAAGAAATCCTGAGGTTCCGAGAGGCCACCCCATCTGTGAGCAGTGAGGAGTACGGGGATAGCCGGTAGTTCCTGAGTGAGTTGTCTACTAGGCAGCCCATGGCGTAATCCAAGTGACCCTGTAGTGTGAGTCACCCTAGGGACTGGTAGAGTATGCAGTGGTGGGTGGAGAAAAGAGCTTGAAGAACAAAACAACAGATGGCATTATATGTGGTAATTAGATGAGAGAGTAGCGAAGAGGACTCGGAGGAGTAGACAGGGGCACAATAGTCAAGTAGAGGCAGTAAGTTTCCTTGTGCGATTGCTAGGCAAACCTTGGGGGACAGATATTGACTGAGGCGATAGACTGCACCTAGCTTTTGATGGATTTTCTTCACAGTAATGCTTATGTGCTCAACTGTGTGCTCGTTTGAATACTGGGGACAGCTGCAGGTGGTTGTGGGCATGCTGGGAGGGATTCACAAACTTAAAATGCCAGCGGAGAAGTCGCAGGATCAACCAGATAGAATTTTAAATAAAATATTGAGGAGCAAGTACAAAACCTGTTTGAATTTATGAAACTGCTAATCGGGCCCCATTTCATACGGAAGTGGGGCCTGATGTGGTGTGGATGTTTCCCTTTAAGAAATCCTGCAGACGACAGTTCCCCTTTAAAGTAGAAAGGAGGGACCTGTGGGGAAGGAGACAATCAGCATCCTGAGAGACAAGAATTTAGCTAGTGACATTTGGGTGAAGTAGGACCTCATAGGAGGACACATCTATGAATTTAACATTGAAGGCCTCTTGCATCTGACTTGCAGCTGCTATTGCTGATCTTGATTCTGCAGGGACAAATCCAGGTATAACATAATATGATGATCCTCCCATCTCACTTACCCCTGATTCACTGCAGCCTGAAGGATCCACATTCTGCTGTTAGCCACAAAAAAAGTAGTAATGAGTGGCCCAGGAGTCTCACCTGAATTCACCCTTCCCTGAACCAGGATCTCAAAGGCACGGACAATCTGGAACTACAGAGAAAAAGTTAGCAACAGCAAGTCATTAAAAAGGACTGTTTCCAGTAATCTTGATGAGTCTGGGAGTCTGGCTGCCATAAAAGATAAGCCAACAATGTGGTGACTACACTGCCGAGCAGTAGATTCAAGAGTCTCAATCCAGTTTTGAAGTATTTAACCTTTTTAACTAGCATAGCTTTAATTACGGCCTGCTGATCACTAACATTGACCAGTTTCACGATTACTGCATTATTTTTAAAAAATTAGCCATCTGCCTCTTCCATCTTCTGCTGCATCACTGCTAAACATTTGTTTAATCACAGGTTTCCCGAGCTGTTAGGTGAAGAGAAACAGCTGTAGTGTTGTGACTTGGAAAGCAGGAGTTGTTGGATAAGGTGATACCTTTTGCTGGTAGGGTTGCCACCTATCTGTTTTTTGACCGGATAATCCGGTTTTTAGGGTCCTTATCCGGTCATCCGGGTTTGATGAAATGTAGTCCGGTTTTTGGGCCATTTTGAGTGCTCATATACTCTTAAAACTGATGTATCAAATCATTCACTGTTTTGGCTGCATTGCATGTCCAGATTACAAAGAAGTTCTGATGGCACGGTCATTCAGACCTGCCTTTGTTTGCAAAACCAGTCTGTCTGGGAAGTGTGAAGTACAGCCATTAAGATCATTAGCAGTAAATTAACCTAATCTTTGCCACTCTGAATTTTAAGTATGGTCTTTTACTGCTATGACAGGAAACAGCTTTTACTCCTTTATGTGCTCTCATGTGTTTCTTTTTGTTTCTCCTATATTCTGGTATGTTTTAGACCCATTTTTGTTAAAGTAAGATTCTAGCTTTTATTGCCTTTATCACCACATTTGCTCTCATTTTTTGTATTACCTGAACATTCCATGATATTAGCTACACTTTTACAGGTCATTCAGATAAACAGTATGGAATAGTGCGTCTGAAATTGTGGAATGTCTTAGAAATACGAAAAGAAACAGCAGTAGCGGCTGAGTAAAGGGGAACATAGTGCAGTATTAAGAGTACCACAAGCACCAATAATTAAGTTATCAAACATTGGTCAAAGCATATCAGAATACATGACTGACATGGAAAGGAAAATGGCAAAGTGTTTAACAGAGGTTGAGCAATAAGCTGTGGATGAGCTTTGCACATCCAGGTAGACCTGAGTTTGATTGAGGGTGTTGACAGCATGAGAAGCGACCTGCAGAAACTTGAAGAATGGTCAGGGGTTTGGCAGTTGAAATTCAATGCAAAGAAGTGCAAGATAATGCATATGGGGCACAAAAACCCTGGCACAATATATCAATTGGGGGTGAGGATATAGCATGCGCCAAGCAGGAAAGGGATCTTGGGGTTATCATCTCTGATGATCTTAAGGTAGGGAAACAGTGTGACAAGGCAGCAGGTAAAGCAAATAGGATGCTGGGATGTATAGGCAGGGGCATCACCAGTAGGAAAGGGAGGTCATAATTCCATACAAGACACTAGTGAGGGCCCCACCTGGAGTACAGTGTGAGTTCTGGAGACCATACCTAATGGGACATAGACAGGGTAGAGAAGGTTCAGAGGAGCAACAAAGATGGTGCATGGATTGCATCACAAGTCCTGTGAAGACAGGTTGAAGGAACTGAACATGTACTCCCTGGAGGAGAGGAGGGGAGAGAGGGATATGATAGAGACATACAAGTATCTTACAGGAGGAACAGGGTGCAGGAAAACACTATTTTTGGCGAAAAAGATGTTCCAGGACAAGAGGGCATGGGATGAAGTTGGAGGGAGGACGATTCAGAGGAAACATGAGAAAGAATTTCTTCACAGAACGGTGGTGGACAAGTGGAACACCCTGCCAGAGAAGTGGTGGGGCTGAAACAATCACGGGATTTAAGAATGCATGGGATAGACATAAAGGAATTCTGGAGGTCAGGGGTTAGGGGCAACAGACTTCTAGGAAAACAAGCTGAACTTACAAGTTCAAATGGGCAGACTGGGTGGGCCATAGGCCCTTATCTGCCGACACTGTCTATGTATCTATGTATCTATGATTACATACTGTGTGACCCTGAGCAAGTCACTTAACCTTCCTGTGCTCCTGGATCATGCCTGTAAAATGGGCTATGTGGCCTATGGGAGTTAACCTGGTTATCAAAGAATAAAAATAAATAACTGAATAAATAAATCAAATAAATAACAGTATAAAAATGATTTCCTATCACTAGTAATGTCTATTTCCAACATTACAAATGGCTTTGGGGGGGGGGGGTGATATACTTCCCAGTCATAAAAAGGGTGTGGAGCCAGAGGCGGAGTTTGGGGCATGGTTTAGCATCCGGTTTTTACCTCATCCAAAGGTGGTGACCCTATTTGCTGGACCAGCATAGATATGTCTTGTACAAAGATAGTATAGTACAGAGGCTTCCAGGGCCACAGCAGTCTCTTCATCAGATGCAATAGCATTCTGACAGAAGCTGACTTAATACTTAAAAGTTACATTGTTTATAAATAAGGTGTGACAGGATTCCTTGGTAAGGTGAGAAGTGTTAGAAGGGAGGGTGGGTAAAGATTAGAGGGGAAGCACAGTAGTGAGGTAATGCCTTTGTGGGAAGTGCTAAGATAGACACAAAGAGAGGTAGGATAGGTAAGGTTTTAGATGCACTGGAGTGTGACTAGATGAGAATAGGAACTTAGGAATGTAGGGAGGTATGGGCAAAAAAAAAAGCGAATATGGTTTTTAGCGTTTGTCCCCCGCTGCTCAGCAGGAATAACCATTAATTCTGTTAGTGCCCATATACTTAGTAAGCTGTGCATAAAAGTCCTCACTGTCCTGCTATTGACCTCATTACATGGCAAGCTGCCCCAATCTGAAACCACTCTCTGAGTGAGGAAATGCCTCCTTTTTCACTGTTAAAAATGTCCCTAAATAACTGATAATCATGGCTATTTGTTGAGGTGTTTTTATTGTTTTATGTTTAAATGCAGACACTCCATCAGACTAGGGTCCCTGGTTGCCTTGCATAGCAGGAACAAGTCACCTCTCATCCTTCTTTTCCTCTCCAACTAGTATAGGTTCAGTGATTTTAATCTTGCCTCATATTCCATGTCTCCCAAGCCCCTTACCATTTTAGAAATCCTTATCTCTCCTTTAATGATTTGTCCAAAACTATGCACAGAACTCCAGGGGCTAGATATTCAAAACTTTGCCTGGTGGGCAAAGTGATTGTGTCCTGTTTGCCCAGGGATTGTGCCCCTGCACAATATTCAAAGTGTGCTTTTGTGCATGCAAAAAAAAAATGTATGTGGTGGGCAAAGGGAGAGGCTGGGACAGGAATACCAGTGCAGTGCAATATTCAGTGAAAAAGCTTGCCTTACTCTGGACAAACCTAGTGGCCACTGAAACTGCTGTGCCAACAACCATGTTGGCAGGTGAGGGAGCACACCTGCCCCCTGCTGGACCATGGTCCCCCTGCCCTCTGATCATTGTCTTGTATATTTTTATAGAATTTCTTGGTGCCTAGCGCCTCCCCCCCCCCGATTGCCAGCCTGTATATGTTCATAAAATTCCCTAATGCCTCGTGGTCCCCCTGCTGTCTGATCACTGTCCTGTATATGTTTATAAAATTCTCGGGTGCCTAGTGGTCCCCTCCACCCTCTGATCACCATCCACATAATCCGCAGAAATTTCCATGGTGTACAGTGGTCCCTTCCACCCTCTAATTGCTGGCCTGGTAATGTTCGAAAACAGTACACACATCTTCCATAACATACAGGGAGCACGTAGCCTGTGTACTGTACAAGGAGTGTGCTCCGTGTACAGTACACAGTCTACACACTCCCTGTACATTGTAGAGGACACACACCCTGTACTATATATAGGATGCACACTCCCTGATGTTTCATATGGCAGATAGCCAAGGAGGTGAGAGGTGGGCTGTCCTGGTCACCGTATGGCTCCCGGAGCACCATTGCTTTAGGTAAAGGGGAAGGGGTTGGCAGGGTAGGAGGCTGGAGCCCGTGGTGCAGGGGGGCTCTTGACACCAAGGAATGCTTACGGTGGAATGGGGATGAGGATTGGTGGGGAGGTACCCTTAGACACCGGGGGACATGTGTTCTTGTAATTGTTTTTATTTATTTCTTGACTACTTCTGAGAGGACGGTCATATTTAGTGAGTTTATACAGGGCCATCTATCAGAGACCACAGAGGACCACTAGATGCCAAGGATGTCTTGTACACCTACAAAGATGGGTCTTGGAGGAAGGGGGGGGAGAAGGATCACAACCACATTGGGTTTTTCAGATGCGGTCAGCCGTCGGAGGACATGGGGACCATGGACCACCAGGGATTTGACTTTTTCACATGGGGATGGTGATCAGAAGAGGGGGGATCACTAGGCACTAGGGATCTGTTCAAACATTTCCAGTCTGGCTATCAGAGGGTGGGAGAGACCACTAGACACAAAGGACATTTATGTGGATTACTGTGATGGTGACTGGAGGGTGGGAGGGACCACTAGACACCAGAGACATTTCCATGGATTGTGGGGATGGTGATTGAAGGGCAGCAGGGTACTGCTAGGCACCTGGGCATTCTATGAACATATATAGAACGGCATTGAAGGAGGGGGGACCGCTAGGCACCAGGGAGTTTTATGAACATACACAGGATGGCAATCAGAGGGCAGGGGGGAGACAGCTAGGTACCAGATAATTTTATAAAAATATACAGGTCGGCAATCGAAGGGTGGGGGTGTATTCCATTTTATGGGACCAGGCAATCAAGAAGCAGGGTGGAGCCACTTGCAGGGGCACAAACCTGTCACCACTTCCCATGCAAAGGTGCCCATAATCAGCATGCAAATTTCCTTTAGCACCTTGCATGCCCCATGGGCTCATTTGCATTGGGACTTCTGAATATTGCACCAGGAAGTACTGGCATTGTTGGGTCAGGAATGCTATTCCCTGCACTGCTAGCATCCATGTCAGTACTGTGCTATTCAACTTAGCACTGTGCCGACATGCCCCTATGTTTAGTTGGATATTGCCGGTGCGCTATCCGACTGAATATAGCATCCTAGGGGTTGTGGTCAATGAGCAAGCACAATGCAAAATGTTGCACTTGGCTTTGCTCATTTTTGAATATCAGGCCCAGATGAGGTCAAACCCCAGACCTATAGAGTGGTATTAAGATATTGCTCTCTCTGCTAATGAAGCCTGGTAGAGGTTTCATGACAGGAGCACAGCAAGGGTTAACTGAAGTAAACTGAATATAATTGAAGTAAACTGAATACACATACAGTAATACAGAGGGTGGACTAGAAAGTAAAAGGTAAACTGGAAATCAGAAGTATTTATTTATTTGTACTTTTTGACCAGGAAAGGTGCACAAAGCTATGATAGTTTATTTCCAGGGGTATCCTGGGGAGTGATTTGCATGGCCCTATTTTATTGATGGTGGAATGTTGGCCATGACACGAAGGTAAATTCCCTTACTCTTCTTTGATAAGTGCCATGGGATATTTATCTTCTACCTGGACAGTGACCACAGATAGACAGAAGGGACCTCGGCTTATGCCTCAGCCAAAAGGATGGATGGTTGTATATAATACTTAAGAGGTAACCTGGTATTTGTATTTGTAATTGTAATTACTTTTTATTTAGTTTTTGTTTACTGGGTAAGTGTACCAGCCAATAACATGCCTCTTTTTAGTCACAACCAGCGAGAGTCCCCTAGTATCCCCACTGTGTCGGAGTGGAGAGAGATTGTTACTCGGATTTATATATCAGAAAGAATCTCTTACCATCTAAACAATAAAATTTACCTATTTACAGTGAAATGGTCTAAACGGGTACTTTACATTATGTCCAGGAATCCCTCCTTTGTCCCTTAAAAGAATGTCATGAAAGAAGGGATATCAGGGGAAAAGAACTCCTGAGTTCAAGCCTGAACAATTTAATTGATTGGGCTAGATGCCCAGGTGTTAAGAGTAGGGGCTTGGTTTAATTGTGCAACTCAGTTGAATTAATTATGCATAAGTTAAAAAGTGCAATATATGTTTTATAAGTATTTATAGCAACCCTGCCTTATGAAATTATTTAATTATTATGTGATATTTAAATTCTTCTTTCTGTATGTTTTTTCCTGCTGCCCTCCACTAAGACACTGTGTGTAATGTAATTATAACGCTACATTTATTGACTTACTATGTAATCATAAGTAACCAAAATACTCAATGAATTGAGACTGTCTGTTTCCTTTCCCCCTTCCGCCCTCCCCCTTTTTTCTTTCGTACCCTCCTCCCAGCTGTAAAAAAAATTTCTGAATAAAAATTATAACAACAAAAAACAACCAGGGAGAGTACAGTTACAAGCAGTCAAGCACAATGGAGTACAACTACAGTGAAGAAATAATGGCATTAGAAATGTTACAGTTTCATAATACTATACATGAGCAGAGGTTTTATAATACAATAGATGATCAAGGTAGCAAGAGACAGTACACTGCAGCAAAAAACAACAGGAGCATAACATGCATCAGTAATAAGCTGCATCAAGATGATTTGCTGGCCCGTTGACACAGCAGTAGAGCAACTGCTTGTGATGCTGGCGACCTGGGTTCAGAAGTAAGCCTGAGTCATCAGAAGCTGGCCGGTGAGGGGAGGGGGAGGACTGAGCATCCCAGAGGATGCTCTCCTTTCCTGGGAAGTGAGGGTCCTGTCAGTTGCAGCCACACTGCCTCCTGTATGCAAGAGCTGGTCATGCTCGACATAACTAGGGGTGGGAGCAGTCTCGCTGGCTGTGTGTGATATCACGTCATGACGGGCACACTTGTGGCCCTTGCCTGTGTGATCTCTGAGGGTTGGGACAAAAACTATTACAAAAAGCATTGCCCTGGCCAGGAGACGATGGACCCCTGGCCCCAGCATGCTGCCCTGACTGCAGCCCGATGGATATCCTGACACAACTTGGGAAGCTCAATTGTCTAGCCCTTCATCTCATCCTGCCTGAGGGGTAAACTGAGGCTCAATGAGGGAAACAGCACCTCGGATCAGCAAGCTAGAAGGGGATGGCTGAGTTGCCTCAGGGGTCCAGAAGGAGTCCTGGCAGAGTAAAAGGGGACTTAAAAAAGAAATTACAAAGAAAGGTAATTACATTTGGCAAACACTTTCTTAACACAAGTAATGTAAATGGCACATACGTATATTACTCAGGGTGGCAAGAAGCAGGTACAAGAGTTAGAAACCGTTAGATGGTGGTTGGGCTCCCCTTTGAAACAGGCATGGTGTGTACGAGTTGCACCTATAAAACGGTTTATTATAGTCCAGTGGTTCTTTTTCTTTGTCAGTTATTTTTCTCTCCTACCTGCGATGGGCTCTCTCAGGTGCAAATTCTCGTCTAATGCACTGCTCCCCACCTGAACCCTCCGACACATGCTCTCACTGGTCCTGGCCTTTCTTTCCAGCCTCACCTGGCCGCATGACCCCCTGGCTCTGAACCTCTGGGGCTGGACCATTTCTCCTCTGGTGCTCTATCTACAATCAAGTGGAGCAACTGGAGAGGAGGAGGAGGAAGACTGGGAGCACGGGCCAGTAGAGCCCGGCACTAGGCATGGAGACCACCACTGATACCACCATTGCCTACTGCTGAGGTAGGGATTTTTTAACATACTGTTTCCCCCTCAGGACGCGGAGTACAACAGCTTCCTGCATGGCTATATCTCTGTGCCTCACACCACTGGAGCCTGCCGACATCCCACCCCTACTACGTCCTGATGTCTGTGCCACCCCTGGTCTCCACTAGAGGCCACTACTGTGCCGGGATTCCCCAGTAACCCACTCTAGGAGAGTAGAGCAGTCCTCTTGATGCTCAATCCTCTCCTTCCCCTGCCAACCCAGGTTCGTTCCTGAACCTGGGTTGCCAGTGTGGCATGAGGTGTGGCATCCAGCGCCTCAACCCTCAGTGCCACTGGACCGGCGGTAGTCCAGTGTATTTATCTGTTAATAAATCAGAAGTTAAATAAATAATGTATAGGCAACCAGTATTATGGTATAAGTCCTATTTAGAAATACAGATGTTAAAGTTTCCCATAGTCAGCATTTGCATCTGGATCCATAGTCAGTCAAAAATCTAGTGTCCTATTGAGCACATTATGTTTAGTGTTTATTTTTTGTTATTTTTTATTACCCCCTTTCCATGGCCATGGTGCTTCTCTGCTTCTGGTATTCTGAACAGTCCATACCTCTCCCCATCTGACTTGGTGCTGGAAGCAACACATGCTTCCTGACTCCAAAGGTTTCACATGGTATCTCAATTCTGGGTCAGTCTCTTCCAAGGGGTTGACAGAGAGGCACGAGAAGTGCCTTGAAGTCCTCGGGACCAGGGCCTTGAGAGTGAAGGTCCTGCCGAGCAGAGTTTGGTGGCATGAGGTGCAGGTGCATGGAGGCTATCTTTAGAAACAACTGAGCCAGCCAAGTTCCCTGTTCTGAAAGCCCCACCTCCCTAAGATCACATCAGTGACAGTGTTCTGGAGCTGGAGTGTGCTTGATGTGTGGTTCCTCATGTCAGGTGCACAGCCACCAGGAGCCACTGTAAGAGAAGACATTGTTGAACCCTCCACCTACAGGAGAGCTTCCACGTGCATCCTATGTCTCCCTTCCTCCCTGCAGGTCTCCGATCTTGATGTCTTGGGCTCGGAATTGGGTTGCCAGCATATGGTGTGGGTGCCTCACTGCCCAGTGTCATGGAGCCAAATGAGTTTAGTTGCTTGATGTATTTCAGTTCCCATGAAATGTAAAATTACACATATCCCCATAATGCAAAGCATCATGGGAAGTATATGTTAATCACCATGAAATAGCTCAGATTGGTTCCACTTTAAGAAAGACTATATGGTATGAAATGGCCTCTCACACACTTTGACTTTTAGATTACTTTTCAGTCCCTATGTCCTTCTCGCCTGTGTGTTTTTGATGTTGTCTCTTTGTATTAGTTCAGACAGATCTTAGAGAGAGGGCTCAGAAAATACTGTCCTACTGGGGTGCTGATTACCTAGTTTAATATTGAATACCAGCAAGAGTGTAACCAGAAATTTCAGTTTTGTATACACTCTCTCCAACAGATGCCTGCACCTAATACAAACAAATCAGACTGCTACCAATCCATGTGTCTCATCTGAAAAATAACAGAAGTTTAAACGGATGAAGTTAATACTCAGTGGCCTACAGTAAGGCAAATACTACAGGTTATAATGATAATTTTTACAAAAAGGTATATGGTTGTTTGGGACAGGTACTTAAAAAACAGTACACTGAGTATGTCTACTAACACCCTTGTGTGCTGGTGAAGGTTCATCCAGTTGCAACTGCCGTTTTGTTCCCCCCTCCCCCATATAGCATCCATTTGTACACTGCACTGAATTAGGTAAGTTACATTGCTTGATTTAGATGTGTAAGATCCATTTATTTCTATTGTGCTGTTCTTCCCGTTCAGCACAAATGTAATTATTTTTTTTGTATTTATCTCTGCTCATTATTTATTACTAAGGATATTTGCATGCAACTACACTCTTTGTCCTCTGGTCCTTCTACTTTAACCTCCAGAGAAGTCACAATCCTCTCCTTGTGACATCATAATCATTTCAACAGTAGTATATTGTGATGTTATAAATACTGGACTGTGACTCTATCAAAGCTTAAAGCAGAAGGATGAAGGAATTCAGGTGGGGGTGGGGGCAATCATCCTGGTGTTATGTGCATGCCCTCAGAAGAAAAATGGTGGTGGGGGGGGGCATGAACACAGAAAATTCATGACATTTAAAATGAATTGTGTTTGATGGTTTATTTATTTTATTTAATTTCTGTTGACTGGGGTAGGTGCACTATGCAAACAAATGCCTATTTTCAAACATAACCTGGGAGAGCACAATTTACAAAACATTACAGACAGTGTTTTCAAGGCAGTGACAGAAAGTGTCAAGTCAAGACAGAAATGACAATAAATCAGTACATGGAGAATACTGGATTATTATAGTTTAAAAAGTTTCTTTGGACACTGGAAAATTGCTTTAAACACCACCATCTACTGAGATGTGTACAAATGTGTTACAGTCATTGATAACTCATGAATCTGACTAATGTCTATGTGGCTCGCCGGTATGTGAAACACAATACACAACTAAAAACAAAAGCAACACATGTAAGCTATACCATGACACCACAAGACCCAGTGTAACAGCCTGTGTCACGGAATGTTAAGGGCCCCAATAGCCCCGTTAAATGTAAAAGAAACTTTAAACTACCTCAAGAATTGAAACACAGATGTGGTGTTATTCCTGGAAATCCATCTGCCACATGAAGAGGCCCCTACCCACAGTAAAAGGGAATGGATAGGGCCAGAGATGCACAGCTCGTCAGAGAAGAAGAAGAGAGGATTCAAAGCAGTGATACTCCAGAAGCTACAATAGCACATTGATCAGTCTAAGGGGATACAGTGGGCTGATGGATCTTGGCCAAAACAAAGACAGCACAGCATCTACTCTCAATTTACAATATACAGTATATGTGCCCTAATGAAGGACTAACTGGCTATTTTTTAATGATCTGTCTTAAGCCTTAACTGACGTTAGTGTGGGGGATACCTTGTTAATGGGCGTCAACCTTAATAGGGTACATGATTATTTATTAACATCTCAGATTAAATCTTTGAGTACAGGCTTATTACATAGGTTCCATGTCAGGGTCATACGGTAACAAACAATACAACAGCTTACGGTTATGCCTTAAGAAAGCAGACAATAATTAAGGCAAATTAAGCAAGAAGTTATATGTCAGTGACTGAAGTAAGATAACACTAACTACAGTGGGACTAGCAAACATAAAGAGGAAAGGGAGGGAGAGAAAGTGACAAAGGGAGAGGTTGGCTTAGGAAGAGAGGTGCAATAGAGAGAAGACATACTGTAGAGAGAGAGAATATGCAGGAATTTTCCCGGATGGTGGGCCTTGTCAAGGGCGAAAAGGATGCTTATTCTAAACATACTGGCAGCAGTAGTAGCAGGTAAAGGTTAAACAGAGGTGCTGGGTGTAGGAGCTGAGCAGGATTGGTACATGAGGTACCTTGGACAGGTCTAATACCCCTCTATAACCACTTAAGCAGAGCAAGCTCTGAAGACCCACATTACTGAATGGGTGCTGTTCTGACACCTGGGAGCTCCATAATCCCAAAGACAAGGACTTCCTTGAATATCCTAGGATGCAATCCATCTGGCCTCATGGATTTATCTTCCCACAACCCTCTTGGCCCTGTAGGATCAAATACAGGAATATTCTCGCATAAAAGCAATTCAGACAGGGCAGAGATGTAAATCAAATCTTGTAAAGGGACTGATGGTTCCTGTTATACAAAGAATGATTGGTATAATCAAACTATGAAGCAGTTCTATCTAAAACTATATACTTCAAAGAGTGGGCAACAAAATAGGGTGATACTGCAAATGTCTGAACCACATGGGGAACCAGTGGAATGTACACGTCTCAGATCAGGAAACACTAGCAGCACTTAAGTCAGGGGTGAGAAGTTTTACAAGGCACACAGCACCCCATTATATTACTGGAAGGCAGTAGTTCCTGTCAAACAATTTTATTATTGTGCTTAAACAGTTAAACATGATGACAGACCACACAACACATAGTTCAGTGGTCAGACAAAAGTTTATTTATTTGAAAATTAGTAACCGGGAGAGGTGGAGATCTCGTGATGCATCCTGCACCATAGCAGCTCATCTTTTGTTGGCTCCCACCACCCAACTCATCCATCTACTTAAATCTCTGCCTAACAACACCTTCAGCACTCAAAAGGCATCTTGAGCCCTTGCTACCTGTCTTCTGTCACTAGATATCCACTCTGGAACATTGGCATTGGCGATCCTCACTGCGATGGATACAGATATGAGACAGGCCCCTCCTCGGCATACTCCACCAGCGACTCCTGAGAAGCAGGCCAAGAAGTCTAAAACACAAAGCCTACCACCATCTAAATCATCTGAAGCTTCATCTGCCACTAGTCCTTTAACGGAGGACAGATTCCTCCAAGAACTGATGCCCTTTAAAGAATCTCTTGCCGATATTTCAGCAGAATTCAAGTCCCTTCGATCGGACATGGGGGATCTGTGCCATTGGATAGGTGACTCTGAGGCCCGCACTACATCACTGGAGGCCTGGAGAGATAAGACCAACCCAGAAATTCACAAGCTCAGGCAGCAAATCTCAAAACTTCAACTTAAGACTGAAGACCTCGAAGGCCTGAGCCACTGGAATAACAGTTTAATATTTGGGCTCCCCAAAGCTGAAGAAGGCCTATCCACGATCACTTTCATGCAGAAGCTATTGAGTAAAATCATGGGCCCCCTCTCCCAATAATTCTACCTATTTAATCGGGAGAGCCCATCACTCCCTCCATCCTCGTCCACCAGATAATGTACCTCCCAGATCCATAATTGTAAAGTTTTTGAATTATCTTGAGAAACAGCACATCCTGTCCAAGACTAGAGAACTGCAAGCAATTCTGTGGGAAGGTAAACAACTGAGCATAACTCAGGACTTGCTCTTAGAGATGAGGCAAAAGAGGGCCGCTTTCCATCCGATAGTTAATAAATTAATTGGGGTTGGCATTAAATTTCGGATGGCGTGCCCGGTTCGCCTACAGCCCTCCATTGATAATTCCTTGTTCTCTTATGACACCCCTGCTGCAGCCTCAAAGGATCTTGCCACCCGACTGCCTCATCTTTTCAAGGATCCATGATCTGTTTATTTCATCGGCAAGTATACAGTGCCTTTGCCTGGGATTTTACTTTTGCTGATGGCTTGCTGTTGTTCCTGCCTCCCTTTTTGCCCTTATCTGATGGTCCAGGGAGTTTGAGCTCGGTCTGTCTGCTGTGGCCCGTATCATCGGTTTGGAGACTTTTCCTTCCACCCTCCCTCGGTTTACTGCTGATCCTGGTTTCTCCTCATGTATCCTGCGGTGGGCCTGGAGAACTGTGGAGCATCCTATGCCTGGTTACGCCTTTGATTGGCCTGCCTCAAACCTTATGCCTGTTAGTGCTGGGAACCGGAACCTTTGGAGCAATCTACTGCCTTCCTGAGCGGGCGAAAACTCGCAGGATTGGGTCCAGCTCTATTTTGGTTCCTACTGACCTAGTCTGGGTGATACTATCATCCCATGACTCTGGGGGGGGGGGGTCGTCTGATAGTTTTGATTATATTTCTGACTATCAGCGATGGGGTTTGTGTCAATACCAGTTGGTTGGACCTTTCAAGTTTAATTAATCCTGGCTTATGAGTCCATTGGTGCCTTCCCTCTGTATTCCTTTCTTGTTTTAGGCTAAAGGGGCTGACTCTGGTACAATTACCCCCCTCTGTAACTGTAATCTATTTCTCCCTACCGGTCTCTAGCCTTCTCAACTGCTTCCCATCTTACATACTAACATACTAACATACTAAAATGCCAGCAGAATAGGCCTAACGGTCTTTCAAGTCTGCTCGATTGGTCAGCCCCCACCCTGGCTGCTGATCTTGCTGCCCCACTTGCCTTCTCTGGCTTCTCCCTTCCCAGTTCCAGATATTCTTGCTGCATTGGATTTTGCATCCAGAACCCTTCCCCTGTACCTGTTCCAGCCCCTCTTGAACCCCTCCACCATCTCTGCCTCCACCAGCCCCCTAGGCATTGCATTCCATGGCTCCACCACCCTCTCAGTGAAGTAGCACCTCCTCCTTTCTCCCCTGAATCTTCCCCCCTCCAGCTTCCACCCATGCTGTCTAGTAGCCCCCTCCTCCTGAAGCACCCTGACTGTTCCTCCCTATTTACCCTCTTCATGTACTTGAAGACCTCTATCATGTCCCCCTGTCCCTTCCTCTTCCAATGTGTACATATTTAGCTCTTCGAGCCTCTCCTATAGGTCCTGTCCCAGAGCCCCAAATCATTTTGGTTGCCCTCCTCTGGACCCTCTCCAGGAGTTTAATGTCCCTCTTTAAGTGTGGCCTCCAAAACTGCATGCAGTACTCAAGGTGTGGACTCACCAAGCAGTTATACAAAGGAGCATCACTTCCTCCTTCTGGAGGTGATCCCCAGCGATGCATCCCAGCTTCCTGTTGGCCTTGGCTGCTGTCCTCCTACAAGTCTCTGAGTTGTTCATTTTGACATCCACCACCACCCCCAGGTCCCTCTCAGCCATCGAGACTTGTAGCATTCCACCCCCCCCCCCAGGGAGTACACTTGGCCTGGGTTTCTGGCCCCCAGGTGGAGTACCTTGCATTTCCCTGCATTGAACCTCAGCTTCCACTTTCTAGACCATCTTTCCAGAGCCTACAGGTCCCCTTGTAGGGCCACCCTCCCCTCCTCCCTATCCACCACTGCCCCCAGTTTTGAGTCATCTGCAGAGACTCATCTCACTCCTGATTCCTGTCCTTATATCAGAGACGTAGGCGTTGAACAGGAGGGGCCCAAGGACTGATCCCTGTGGGACCCCACTAATGACCCTCTTTGGGATGAGACTATCCTGCCAACTACGACCCTCTGGGTCCGGTCCTGGAGCCAATTGCCTATCCATCTGATCATCTGCGTCCCCACCCCCATTTCTCCCAGCTTATCCAACAGGCCCATGTGAGGAACAGAGTCAAATACCTTGCTGAAGTATAGAAAGAGGACGTCCACTGGTCTACCAAGGTCCAAGGCACTCGTCACCCAGTCATAGAACTCCACAAGGTTTGTCTGACACGATTTCCCTGAGACAAATCCATGCTGTCTATCGTCCAGGCACCCTGACTTTTCCAGGTCCCCCCTAGCCTCTCCTTGACAATGCCCTCCATCACCTTGCCCACCACCGATGTCAGGCTGACAGGCCTGTAGTTCTCTGCCACTTCCCTTGATCCCCCCTTGTGGATAGGCACTATATGCGCCACCTTCCAGTCCTGGGGCACCCACCCTGTCCTCAGAGAGATGGTAAAAGCTCCGCCAGAGGTTTAGCCAGGACATCCAGAAGTTCCTTCAGCACTCTGGGATGTAATTTATCCGCCCTGGTGCTTTCTCCGCCTTAAGGGAGCTGAGGGCTTCCTCACTCTCTCTGCTGTGATTTCCACTTCCAGTACCTCTTCTCCCTGCTTAGCCCTCCCCCTTCCTGCCAGTGATGCCTCCCCCTCTCCCAAGACCTGCCAATCGGTAAGGGTCCCCCCCTCCTCAGTATCTCTGTCTCCTCCCATGTATGATACAGCACCCCCATTTTCCTTGGTGAAAACTGAGGTGAAGTACTCATTTAGTACCTCAGCCTGCTCCCCCAGGTCTTGTGCCCATCTCTCCCTGATTTAATCCTGCTAATCTGCCCCTTCAACCTTCGTTTTTCCCCAATGTATCTAAAGAACCCCTTGTTCTCTCTCCTGATTTCCCTGGCCAGGTTCTGCTCCTTCCTTGCCTTAGCCGCCCTCAGCACCCCAGTGGCCCTTCTAGCCATCAGCTCATACTCCCCTCGATCCCTTTCACTCCTTGAGCACTTGAATTGCCTATAGGCTGCCTTCTTTCCCTGCACCACCTCCTGGACCTCCCTGGTCCACCAGCAGGGTTTTGGGGCCCTACCGCATTTTCTTCTTACTCTTGCACAGGTGCTGGTAGCATCTTGAACCCCTCTCCTGATGATTTCCCACCTACTATCAGCGTCCATGTCTGACCCAATCCCATCCAAATGCTCCTTAAGGATCCTTCCCATTTCCTTAAAATCCATTCCCCTGAAGTCAGTTACCTCCGTCTTTGTGCAGCTTTCTAGCCCTCCTAGGTCCAGGCAGAACCAGACCGTGGCATGGTCACTCCCTGCCAACGGGTCCCTTACCTCCAGGCCCCTAATCTGATCACTGTCTGCTAGGACCACATCCAGTACCCATGCCTCCCTGGTCGGCTCCCCCACCTGCTGAGTTAGGAACGCGTCTTGAAAGACATCCAACAACCTCTGTTCCCTGTTCACAGAAGATGTCATAGTCTCCCAGTCTGTTCCTGGCATGTTTAAGTCCCCCAACACCACCACCGTTCCTCTGCCCAGTCTGCAGTGTCTCCCAACATCTGCCACCAGACTCTCCTCCAGCTCCTCCGTCAGGGCAGGGGGTCTATACACCACTCCTAATTTTACTCTCTTGCCCCCCCTTGTTATCAAGGTGACCCAAATTGCTTCCACAGTTTCCTCCGCCTCCTCTACTCCCCCTATGCCAATGCAGTTTTTGACTATCATTGCTACCCCTCCTCCCCTTCCCTTCCCCCTGTCCTTCCTGAACATAGTGTAACCCTCCAGGTTCAGGTCCCAGTCGTGTCCTGCAGTGGCCCAGGTCTCAGTGACCGCTGCCACATTTACTGCTCCCTCAGTTAGCATCGCCTGGAGCTCAGGCATTTTATTTCCCAAGCTCTTGGCATTTAGCAGGACTACCTTCCACCCTTTCCCTATACTTCCAATTCCCCTGCTCGTGTTCCCATAGGGATTCTGTTTTCCCCTTGTCTGTACTTTACCAGTCGGCCTTTTCCTGCAATCCTCCAGCTCCCCAGGGGGGTGGAGACAGAGTCCCTCCTTTATCGGCACCCCCTTGACAGCCTTTTCTCCCATCCTCCCCCTTCACAAGTTTAAACCCCACTTTTCACCAATGAACCCCTCCATTTTCAACTTAAGGATTCCCCTTCCCTCCAAATTGAGATGGAGTCTATCTCTAGCATACAGCTCCTTATCCTCCCAGGTCTCCCCCCAATCCCCAATCAACCCATACCCTCTGGCCTCACACCACTCCCTGAGCCACTGGTTTATCTCCCTAATCTTCCTTTTGTGCTCCCCACTAGCCCTTGGCACTGGCAGGATTTCTGAGAAGGAAATTGTGCATGCTATGTCATGGCAGACCCTGGCAAGCTCCCTGAATCTTGCCTGTATCTCTAGCTCGCTATTTCCCTCAATGTCATTTGTACCCAGGTGGACCAGTATGTCCGGGGAACCCCCACAATCCTTTGCCAGCTGATATACTCGTGCTTAGCCTGTGCACTGTTAGTCCAGGAAGCATTTTGTTCTAACTGGCCAGGCTTATCCCTCCCTATCCCATTTGATACCCTGATCATAGATCCCCAACAGGAGCACTCTGACTGCTCCTTTCCTCCATTTCCCTTACATGTCCTCATCCTTTCTACTGGCCCCTCCACCCAGCCGGCTCCTTGTTCCTCCCCTATCTGGGTGCCACATGCCACCCCCTCCTTATTTACCCTGACCACCCCTCCTCCAATCCTATGCCTCCCTCCTCCTGAATATCCTTCTGTACCTTGCTAACTCCCTCACTGCTCGTGAACTGGTCCTTCTCCCCATCTGCTAAACTAGCCTAGCTCATCCTCCCTTCCTTGCTGTCTCCATTTAGTCCCTTCTTGCTTGTTGTGCTCCCTGGCCTAAACCCTCAGCTCCCTTTACTAAATCCTCCTTGTACTTCTGGTCCTTCTCCTTTACCTTTCCTCCCAACTGGTCCTTCTCCTTCACCTTTCCTCCTTCTTCCCTGCCCTCCTGCTCTGATTCACTGCTCCCCCATTTCCTGCATTCCAGGTTCCCCCTTTTCTTCGCTATCTGCCCCTGCCTCCTGCCCCCATCCCTTTCCATCTCTAACCACCCCTGTCATGGCTACATCACTCCCTCATCCTCGAGCAGAAGAAGAGAATTAGGCGGTTACTGAGTGTAAGATCTGATCCACCTCCTGCCTTGCTTCCTTCTGTCCAGCCCTGGCCATCTGCCTACTTCCCTGAGAATGTTGTCCCTCTGTCCCTCCTTTGTGAGGGTCCCCAGTTACCTGCCTGCTTCCTTGGTAGTGTCCTTTTGGACCCCCTCTGCCAGGGTCCCTAAGTGACCCCTGAGTATTCTCCTGCACTCCTTTCCCTATGCCGCTGCCCCCAGTGCTTGGTGCAACCCTGTGGGGGTTCCCCTGCCGCCTTCCCCAACCATATCTCCCCCCTTTCCCCAGCTGTCTCCTAATTCCTGCAACCTCCTCCCTAAGCTGTGCCAGCTGGTAGCACACTGGGCAACCACCAAACTTCCAAGCCCAGTCCAGTATCATGGCTGCTCCACACCCTGTGCACCCCACCATCCTCCCAAAGATGCCGGCCCTAATGCCATGTGGTTCCATCCCCTTCCAAGTAGGTTTCCTTGGGTGAGCCACCAGGTTCCCCCCAGTCCAAGATACACCCCTACTGCTTAATCAGGTCACCCACTAATCTTAGATACAATCCCACAGTACACTGGTAACCCTGTTACTAGGTGCAGTACAACACAGCTAACTTATAAGGGAAATGAACAACTCCCTAAGCTCCTCTCTCCCGGCCTTTAAATCCAACCCCCAGCAGCTAGAACTACACAAGCTGCACCTGCAGCCTTTCCTCCAATTGCAGGGCAGGTGTTCCCTCATAAATTAGTAGAACTCTGGGGAAGGAGGGGTGGGGAGGGTGGTCTTGGCAAGACACCCAACTCGAGAGAGAGTGTATCAGCTCTGTGTCTCCTCCAAGCCCAGCAGCCAAATACCCAGGCCCAAGCAAATTCCACTAAATAGGTTTTAAATCAGAAGAAATAGGCCTCCACCAGCACAGCCTGTTACACTGTTACTATTATATTTCTACTCTCGAACAAGCTAAAGGTAACCCTCATAAAATATGGAAGACTATCAAAGCTATAGAAGGACGGCCCATGGCCCCCTGTGTCCCAACAAAGATAGTTGCAAGTGGCAAGATTGTGGAAAACAAGTCCCTAATCCTGGAGGAACTTAACCCCCACTTTGCCACAGCTGGATTAGCTTTTGACTTGTCACCTCATGCTGGTGCTGCGGTGAGCCAGCATACCCCTTCCGCCACATCTAGTCCTGCACCCAGCCCCTTCCAACTGCGCCAGATCATTTATAAAGAAGTAGAAGATTATCTTCTTAACTTAGACACCAAACAAAGTGCAGGGACGATGGCTTGGAACCCTTTTTCCAAGGTCGGGCTATGCCCATCTCACTGCCCCACCTCCACATCTTCAATCTTTCCATTACATCTGCTACTGTGCCGTTCCTGCTGGAAATCAGCAATAATCTCCTCTATTTAAATCTGGTGACCCATGCGATGTAAAACAACTATAGGCCTATCTCCATATTGCCTATCCTTTCTAAAGTTCTTGAAAAACTGATCCATATTCAGTTAAAATCTCACTTGGAAACCTTCTCTCTCATTAACCCAGCTCAATCTGGCTTCCGGGCTAATCATAGCACAATCACTACACTAGCAAAAGTAACCAATGGTTGGATCTCTGCTATAGATGCTAACAAGGTAACTGGTGCAGTCTTTTTGGACCTCAGCAAAGCTTTTGATACTGTTGATCACAAACTATTAGTCAATTGCCTTGCAAAGTTGGGTGCCACATACCATACCACCCAGTGGTTCTCTAGCTACCTAACTGGAAGATTCCAAAAAGTAAAGGCGGAAGGCTTTTTCTGTTGCTTGCCAGTTGCAAGAGGAGTCCCAAAGGATCCATCTTAGGCCCTATCTTGTTTTCTCTGTACATTAATGACTTAGATGCTAACATATCTACGTCCAATCTGCACTTTTTTGCAGATGATACTGTGTTGTATACTTCTGGCTCATCATTATCTGAAGTCAAGGGAGTGCTTCAAGTTGACTTCACACAACTTGAGCATAATCTAATAAAGGCAAAGCTTCTGCTCAATGCTAAGAAGACTAAAGCGATGATATTCTCCCGCAGTGCTGTCTCAGGCCCCCCCAATACCCTTGCCCAAGACTTCATTGTCACCACGCTAAACGAGCCTCTGGAAGTTGTAACCAAATTTAAATATCTAGGTATCTGGATTGACAATAAATTATCTTTCAGTGACCACGTCGAAGATGTCTCTAGAAGGTTAAAAGCAAGGTTAGGTTTCTTCTCTACTGAAATAGGTCCTTTTCCCCTTGAAACTCGAAACAAGCTTGTACAGGCCACTTTTCTCCCCTACTAGACTATGGCGATGTAATCTATTCCTCCACCACTCTTGCAAATCTAAGTAAACTGGACACCCTTTATCACCGTCGTTACGGGTTCATTACCAACTCCCTTACCATTCGCACCACTGTGACTTATATGCAGCTGTTGGTTGGATATCCCACTACTTGATACCCTGCTCCATGCTGGCAGCTGGACTCTTAAACTGCTCCTGCAGAAATTGCCAAGCTATCTCTCTTCCCTTATTAGTATCTCACATAGTGCATACCGTTAAGAAAATCTGACTTTATTATGCTTGACATACCAAGGACGTGGACTTCCTTTGGTAAACGATGCTATTGCATATGCCCTTCCCTCCATTTGGAACCAATTACAAACCGTACTGAAACTAACTAGCACAGTTTCAATAAACTTCTACAAATCACTAAGTTCAGCCAAAATAAAAGACACCTGTAACTGTCATTAAGTCTCTTCCTTCCCCATGTGTGCCATATTTATCCACTGGTAAGGTATAATTAATTTGCCATATTAACTGCTCTCCCTTCTCCTTCTACTCCTGGCTTTATCTTTGCTTACGCTCCACTGCTACTCTATCAAATCACTCCTCCCCCCCATATCAGTTGTAGACTGTTGTTTGTTCTAGCTGCCAAAATACTGTATGTATTGACACACCAGTCATCATGTTTCATTTATCAGTATGCAACCTGTAAGTCGCTTCCCTGTCTCATATCAATGTTTACCACCTGCGGTCACCCTATGTGGTACCCTTGTATGTATATCCAGCCGGTGTCATGTAACGTGCATTTCATGCATATACTGTTATTACCTATCTGTGTTTGTACTTTAAGTGTTTATGTCACAGGACCTTCTTGTGAATGAGCTTGCTCAATGGAGTTTTCCTGCAATAAACTTGAACTTGAATAAACTTGAACTTGAACACAGTGAAACATCCAACAAATGAGCCCACTTACAGCCACCAAACCAGTTTTCAAACTTCCAACAGCCCCCACAACAATACCCTGCTAGCCCCTTAGAAGTAAGAAAGCAAAAAAATAATCTTCTACCAAGTAAAATCCACAAGAACCCTGTAAAAACAACAAGCAGCAGCTACTGTCCTGGAACCCAACTGATCCTGTCCCCTTCCAGTTCCTTCCCATCTTATTAACTTTTTTTTCATTCTCTTTTTATTTTTTTATCTCTTGTTCTTCATTATTTCCTTCTACCATGGACCTGAAAATCAATGCGTGTCTCTGGTCGGACAGGCACTAATGGACATGGGTGTTTTTTCAGATGGAATGCAGGTCACCCTTCTTAGGTAGGCCTATCTGTGCTCCTGCTCATTATTTAACTGCTTTCCCTCAAGATTTTGGGATTGTTTATCAATTGGGTGGGTGGTGGGGGCTCTGGAGATGTCTAGTACCTGTGGTCTGTTTAGCCTCACATCCTGGCTAGTGGGTGGGGGGGCCCAGAATCTTCTCCTACCCTTCATTTCCTTTTTCCTTTGCCAGGTTTCAGGAACTAGCCTGTACAATCTGGGGAGGGCTCATCCTTCCGAAGTCCCCTTGGATTCTCATTATTTATGCACTCCATCGCAATTTTTCTTAGATACCTGGCTTGCTAGATGCCCGAGCATGAAGGAAGAGATTTTCAGGGCTCTGAGGGTTGGGTCCTTATGGTATCGTTCATTCTCCTAATGACTGGGGCTTAAGATACCCCATAGGATCCTTGTACATAGTTTCTGGTTTTAGGAGTGTGGTGGGGAGAGGGGTGGGCCCAGCTGCAAATTTTACCTCTTTATTGGTTTTCAGTCGGGATGGTTGGTTCTGTTTGGGTGTCGGGGGGGTATTGCATACTAATTCTCTCTCGTTATGGGGGGGCTGTTCATCGTTACAGTGTTGTAGGGTTCTTTATTATTATACTCCATGACATTCTTATCTTCACTTCACAGCCTCTCCTCACTTAACCCCACTGCTGCTCTCTCCCCCCCTTCTTCTGTTATATCCTCTTCCCCCCTTTTTGCCACTCCCCACCAAACTCACCTTTACCTGTTCCTACCTCATCCATGCCCTCCTTAGTCCCCACCCTCCTGGCTGTGCTTAGTCACCTCTCCACCTACTACCGCCACCCCACCATCTACCAACCCCTCCCTGCCCTGCTGTCTCTTGGTTCCACTGGCTCGGCTTGACTTTGACACTTGCTGCTATTGCCGCTCCTCGCCTCTATCCCCTCACCCGACATCCTCCTCTCGCCCTGCCGTCTATCGGTTCCACCAGCCGGCTGTATTTTCCTACCTCTACCGCTGTTGCCGTCTACTGCCATTCCCCTACCACCTCTCTTCGCCTGCCGTCTTCTTGGCTCCATAGGCCCAGCCGCAGGTTGGTACCACTCTCACTTGTTGCCGTATCTGACGGCACCTCCTTTCCACTTAATCTCTCCCTCCCATCCTTTTTGCCAGTTTTCCCTTCCTTGTGTCTTTTCTACTGATGCCTATCCTCTCTTATTTTCTGCCTTCTACTATTCATATTTTTGAGTATGTTCCATGATCAAGTGCTAAAGTATATTTTTGTTTATTAATGTATGTTACATTGCCATATGTATTTCTCTCTGCATTTTTTGTACTCGTTGTCTTAATAATCTGGCTGTACTCTTTGT
The DNA here is from genome assembly GCA_016271365.2 of Neoceratodus forsteri. Lineage (NCBI taxonomy): Eukaryota > Metazoa > Chordata > Ceratodontiformes > Ceratodontidae > Neoceratodus > Neoceratodus forsteri. The sequence goes on from CM057455.1 coordinate 1,559,981,424, forward strand.
GTGTTGTGTTGTAATTGTACCTCCCGGGTCGTGCCTGAAAACAGTCACTTGCTGACTAGCGCACTTACCCGGTTAACAAAAAATTAAATAAATAAATAAATAAAATAAACCAGTTCATTCCAACGTGTTCCAGTTGAATTTATTGATTGATGTGTGAGGAGGTGGGGGTTGGGGGGACGGAGTGTACTATACTTCTTGAATATCATTTACCACATCTTGTTTACTATCTCTGGTGATTATGGCTAATCGTATAGTTAAATTTCTAACCTGGAACGTCCGTGGGGTCAGAGAATGACTCAAAAGGTATAAAATATTAAAACACCTTTCCCTACTTCAGGCCCATATTGCATTTCTTCAAGAGATACACCTTCTCCCTCAAGAGGCCAGCTGGCTATGTAGACAGGGGGTGGGTCAGGTGTTCACCTCTGGTGACTCAACTTCGAGCAAAGGTGTAGCCATTTTGGTGAATCATAATGTCTCCTTCCTGGCAGGCCAGTTTATTTGTGATCCATCAGGAAGATACATCTTTGTTAAGGGCCTTCTGGACTGTAGATATCTGATCTTGGGCAGTGTGTCTGGACCGGTTGGAGGTGACTCAGCTTTCTTTATTGAGCTAGCTGACAAACTAGCCCCTTTCCTCTCATCTCCCTTAGTCATTGGGGGCAACTGGAATCTTCCACCCACTCAGGACCTTGATCGCTCCATCCATACCATTAAACCTCTCTTGTCAGCGTAACGAGCTCTACGGGACTTTATGAAGTCATTAGGTCTTTGTGACCCCTGTTGGGCCCTTAACCCACTCAGTCATACCTATTCCTTCTACTCCACAGTACACCACACCTCCTCAAGGTTGGACTACATCTTCACCAGCCTCTATCTCCTCCCTGGACTGTGCAACGAAAGCCTGGAGCCTATTGTGATCTCTGACCAACACCCAACTTCTCAAGGATGATTATGCTGTCTCCAGAATAAAATCCCTTATTCAGTCCTATTTTATTTCCAATCAAAATTCTGTCTGTAGAGGAGACCATGAGTGGTATGCCTTGAAATGCCTTTTATGTGGTGAAGTTATATGCCTGGCTTCCAGTTGGAAGTGTCGTCGGGAGTCAGAAGCCCTCTCCTCACTTGTCAAAATCTGGTCCCATGAACAATCTCTTTCTTCCTCTTCCCCCTCTGGACTCTCTAACACTTTATTGTCCCTCAGGGTACAAATATCTTGATCTTCTATGAGAAAAGGCTAAATTCTCTATTTTAAAGACCCAATCCAAGTATATTGAGCAGGGAGAAAAAGCCGGATGGCTGCTTGCCCTTTCGTTTAAGGAAGCTGGAAAGTTCGAGAGTCATCTCTCCTACGTCAGCCTCAGATGGCTCTATTAAAACACTTCAGAGGGATATCGCATTGGTCTTTGAAAATTTCTACAGTACTCTATATGGCTGGCGCTCTTCCCTACCAAGTGTCGATGATATGTCAAATTACCTGGACTCAGTTTTACTTATCCGGCTTTTAGACCATCAGCGGACCCTCCTTTCCCCTCCTATTTCTCTGACAGAAATTTTTTTTTTTTACACTTTTTCCCTCTGATCGCGGCCTGCGGAGCCTCTCTCAGGTGCTCTATCTGTTTCTGCCCTGCCTGAAGTCCTCCCAATCTGAGCCTCCTCTCCCCCCCCCACTCCTCCCACAGCCAGCACCCCCAGCTTAACACCTGTGGGGTTGGCCACCCCTCCTCTTCGGCACACTTACAGACATAGACTCCAGCTGTAGGTGAGGGCCCGGGTGGAGGAACTGGAAGGCCAGGCAGGATGGACCTAGTAGTGGGCATGGGGGTCAGGTCCCATCACCTACCCCACAGAGCTGGGCTTTTCCATGTTCTGGTGTCCAACCCTCCATGTGGAGCACCCCTGATGCAGTGGTGCATGGCAACCCTGTCTTGCATAAGCCGTGCTGTTTGATGTGTTGCTGGCACACTGGGCCATCCCCTGCCCTCCTCCAGGGGAGGAGAGCAGCCCTGCAGGTGCTCGATCTTCTCCCGCCCCCTGCTGACCCTGGCACCCGAGCTCACTCCTGAACTCGGGTCACCAGTGTAGTGCAAGGTGTGGTGTCCAGCACCCCAACCCTCAGTGCCACCGGGCCAGTTTCTCTGACAAAAATTGAGGCTGCCATTAACAGCTTCACCCTGGACAAGGCCCCTGATCTGGATGTCTTTCCCTTGAACTTCTACAAAATCCTTCTAAAGGACCTTTCTCCTCTTCTGCTACGTCTGTATCAATATATCTTCTCAGCTGATGCCTTGGATCCTACTCTTCTAGAAGCCGCTATAGTTCTTTTTCTTAAACCAGATAAACCTCCTTCCTAACCAGTGAATTATCATCCCATTTCTCTTTTAAACTGTGACATTAAAATTCTAACTAATATACTTGCTACAAGAATCCAGAAAGTCTGGTCTTGCTTGCTTAGCCCAGAACAGGTAGGCTTTGTTCCGGGTCAATCGTCTGCGGATCACCTCCATAAATTATGCTATATTTTTCAGTCCACTGAATCCTCCCACCTTCTCATGGCCCTAATCTCTCTTGACGCTGAGAAGACCTTCAATAGAGTCGACTGGTCCTTCCTCTGGTCAACCTTGCAGAAGATGGGTTTTCCCCCCTACTTTCCTGCAATGGCTTCAAGTAATTTATTCCTCTCCTTCGGCCAAAATATACTTTAATGGAGTTTTCTCCTCCTTGTTTCCTCTATTTACTGGAATAATCAAGGTTGCTCTCTTTCACTCTTTCTCTTCAATCTATACCTTGAACTGCTTATTAGGAATCTTAAGGTCTCCCCTAATATACATGGTATTCCGATTGGCTACTCTTCGCTATCTCTCAATGGTTTAACTGCTTCCTTGGCAAGCTTTTAAACTAGCCATGGGGGAGGTGCTAATAAGAGGCAGGAAATTTCAAGCCTCTCCCCACAAAACATGACGTGTAGTAAGGTAAACACTGAAGTACAGTGCTCAACAGAAGGCAGGACAGGGTAAATGGAAAAATAGACAAGGGCAAAAAGAGCAGGCATGGGGAAAAAAAGGATAAAGCCAATATTAAATGGAAGGCAATGAGTACCAATGCCTGTAGTCTGGGAAACAAGCTTCCTGAGCTAGTAGCCTTGATGGAAGATGAACACTTGGATATTGTGGCAGTCACAGAAACATGGTACACGGGGAACCATGACTGGGATGTCAACATATCGAGGTACACAGTCTACAGAAGGGACAGGGAGGGGAAAAGAGGAGGTGGAGTAGCTCTATACATACATAAGGGAAGGGATCAAAGCTACAGAACTAAAAAGTAAAGGGGGAGGACAAGAGGCACTCTGGGTCACCTTGGAGACAGGGAATGGCATCACAATCCACACAGGGGTTGTGTACAGACCCCCATCTCAAGGGGAGGAAATGGACAAGAAAATGATAGAGGACATTCTCAAAATGGCTGAAAAAGGGGAGATACTGTTAATGGGGGACCTAAATATGCCAGATGTTAACTGGATGATATGTACTGCAGTCACATCCAAGAGCAGGGTCATTCTCGATGCCCTGCAGGGGGCAGGCCTTAGACAGCTGGTGTTGGAACCCACTCGGGAGGAAGCAATACTAGACCTGGTACTCTCAAATGGAGAGAGGATCACAAATTTAGAAGTCGGTGGACATCTGGGAACAAGCGACCACTGTACAGTGTGCTTCACAATAAGCACAACCATGGAGGCAAGCCATACAAAAACAAGCATACTGGACTTTAGAAGGGCTGACTTTGGCAAAATGGGTGAATACCTGAGGAATACACTGGCAAATGGGCAAAAAGGAGGGGTGGAAGAACAATGGAGAAAAATCTAAACTGCCATCATAGAGGCAACAAGCCTTTGTGTGAAACAGATAAAGAAACAAAGCGGAGTAAGAAATCACTATGGTTCTCAAAAGAGGTGGCAGGGAAGGTTAAGGAGAAAAAGGCTGCATTCAAAAAGTATAAGGCATCACAGAAGGAGCACGACAGGGAACTGTATCAATTAAAGCAGAAAGAAGTGGGGAAGGCAGTCAGAATAGCAAAAGCCCAAACTGAGGAAAAAATAGCCAAGTCAGTTAAGAAGGGGGATAAAACCTTTTATAGGCACATTAGGGAGCATATAAAGGTTAATGGAGGAATAGTGAAGATTAATAAGGGAGAGGGAAGGTGGGCAGAGGGAGACAGTAAAAAGGCAGAAATACTGAATGAATACTCTTGCTCAGTATTCACAAAAGAAGATGAGAAGGAGTTACCTAAACCAGACAATAGAAGCACTCAGGGTAGGGGGGTTGACACCAGTCCATTTACAGAAGAAAGAGTCCTGAAAGAACTCCTAAAACTCAAGGCGGACAAAGCAATGGGGCCTGATGGGATTCACCCCAGAATCCTCAAAGAACTAAGGGAGGACCTAGTGACACTGCTAACCACACTTTTTAACAAATCATGGGAGGATGTGGTGGTACCTGAGGACTGGAGGAGGGCAGATGTGATTGCCCTTCACAAAAGTGGGAGCAAGGCAGAAGTAGGAAACTACAGACCTGTACGTTTGACCTCAGTGGTAGGGAAAATGATGGAATCACTTCTGAAAGAAAGAGTTGTTGAGTACCTAGAGGACCCAAATCAGCATGGATTTACAGCAGGAAGGTCATGTCAGTCGAATCTAATAGGTTTCTTTGACTAGGTGACCAAAGTAATAGACCAGGGAGGGGCTGTGGATATGGCCTACCTAGACTTTAGCAAAGCATTTGACACAGTCCCACACAAGAGATTAATAATCAAGTTAGCCAGCTTGGGAGTGGGTCCCAGGGTGGTAGCTTGCATTGCAAAGGTAGTAGTAAATGGAACACATTCCGAAGAAAAGGGGGTCACTAGTGGAGTACCTCAGGACTCAGTACTGGGTCCAGTCCTCTTTAACATCTTTATAGGTGACATTGCAGAGGGTCTGGAGGGAAAGGTATGCTTCTCTGCAGATGATACAAAGATCTGTAAGAGAGTTGATACACAAGGAGGGGTAGAAAGGATAAGAAGGGACTTGGCAAGATTGGAGGAATGGTCAGACATATGGCAACTTAGATTCAATGCAAAGAAGTGCAAAGTAGTGCACCTGGGAAACAAAAACCCAGGAGAAGAGTACACAATAGCAGGGGAGGTACTAACAACAACAAAAATGGAACAGGACTTGGGGGTAGTCATATCGGATGATCTAAAGGTGGGTAGGCAATGTGAGAAGTCAGTAAGGAGAGCCAGGGGGATACTGGGATGCATAGGAAGGAGCATCACAAGTAGAAAAAGGGACGTGGTTATCACTCTGTACAGACAGTTGGTGAGACCCCATCTGGAGTACTGTGTGCAGTTTTGGAGACCTCACCTACACAAGGACATAGACAGGATGGAAGCAGTCCAGAGGAGGGCAACTAAAATGGTGCAGGGTCTGCATCAGAAATCGATGAAGAGAGACTGAGAGAGCTTAATATGTATACCCTTGATGAAAGGAGGGACGGTGGGGACATGATAGAAACTTTCAAGTACTTCAAGGGAATCAACAAAGTCCAGGAGGGTAGCATCTTTTAGAAAAAGAGATGTGTAAGAACAAGGGGATGCAATTTAAAGATGGGGGGGGGACGGATCAGGGGTAATGTGAGGAAATCTATTTTCACGGAGAGAGTGGTGGATGCGTGGAACTGTCTTCCTGGGGAGGTTGTTGGGGCTAAAACAGTGGGGGAATTCGAACATGCATGGGACAGACACAAGGCAATTGTAGTGGGGGGTGGCAGGAAGTAGGCTGTTGGTTAACTAGAATCTGCAGCTTATCCAGTAGGTAGGGAAATGGGCAGACTGGGTGGGCCAAGTGGTCCTTATCTGCCGTCAAAGTCTATGTTTCTATGTTCTATGTTTCTATGTTTCAATTTATGCGGATGACATTCTTCTTCATCTTTCTAACCCTACTACCTCTTTCACTGAGGTCTTGAAAGTGATTGACCAGTTTAGTCATCATTCAAATTTACAAATTGAACTGCAACAAAACCAAGATTTTCCCCCATAACCACCTAGTCTTTAGTCAGGACTTTTCTGTCTTTGATATGTGTTGGTCCCCCTGCTCTATCAAATATCTAGGAATCCACCTATCAACTGATCCCTCTCTCATGAAGAAACTGAATTTAGAAGATCTAACTATAGCTATACATCAAGACCTACTAAGTTGAAGGGACCTTCCAGTCTCGCTCCGGGGTAGAATTAACATCATCAAAATGAACATTCTTCCTAGACTCTTTTACACCTTAAATATACTTACCATCTGGCTTCCTCTTTCCTTCTTCAAACACATACAGTACACTCACTAATCACTGCCTTTATTTGGCTAAATAAGTCTCCTCAGCGCTCGTGCATTAAATTTGGGCTATCCAAGGAGTCAGGAGGACTTAGGCTCCCCAACTTCTTATATTATTATTGGGCCAGTCACCTCTCTAAGTGTGGAAAATGGCTCTCTGCCTCCCAAGCCTTGAACGGAGATGACTACTTTCCCATTTGGTTGCAGATAGAGTCTCACTTATTTGCTGTTCACAACCTATCTCCCTCACCTATCCTTTTTTCTCTCTGGAAATCCCTTCCAACATCACTCCGCTCTTCCCCAGTCGGTGTTTCTATTAAAGTCTTCTCTCAGATCTGTATGGCTTTAAAGGTTCTTCCCTCTAAAGATTTCTCCCAACCCATCTTCTCTAACTTAAACATTAAGAGCAGTGATAATCTGCTTGTCCCTAGTTGGCTTCCTCAATTCCAAGAGTCCAGAGTATCTAATTTTTATTCCCAGAATTCACTTATCTCCTCTTTGGAGTTACTAGCGAAATTCCGCCTAGGCCCAACAAGCATTTTTAAAATCTATCAGCTGCGACATATGATTCTACAACAGTTTGGCCCCACCCTGAAAGCCTCCGCACTTGATAACCTCCTGAATCAAATTCAAAGCCTGTCAACTCAACCCCATTGTATCTCCTGTTTATATTCTTGTTTGCTCAACGCCTTCCACCCTTCTCCACCAGTTGGTTCCAAGATCTGGGAGTCCTTGATGCCTGATATTAACTTCAATTGGGCTCTGATCTGGAAAGACCTCTACACATATTTATCTCAAGATCAGCTAAGACTCACTCAGTACCACATTTTAAACAACGTGTACTATATCCTGGCTAAATTAGCCAAGATGCCTTCCCTCATCCAGCTGCACTAGATGTGGAAAAGCAGATGGCATGCTTCTGCATGTTTTATGGTCCTGTGAAAAGGTCTCACCTCTCTGGGACCAAATCAAGGAGCGGCTGGATCCCCTGTTGGGGTTGAGAGGCCTTTTCTCTCCAGCAACATGTATCATTCGGGACTACTTTCAGATCATGGTCAAGGAAAGGAGATACCATATAGCCATCATTTCTCTAGCGGTCAAAAAAATGGTCCTTAAACATTGGCTCGATCAATTATCTATCTCATACTGTGAATGGCTACACGAGCTCTCCTTCTGTCTCAGAACCAAGCTCCTGATCACCAGTGCACAACACAGAATGTTTTTTCAATAAGAAATGGAGCAAACTCTACACCCTTTATTTAAATTAAGGTTACCTTTGAGCTTTCTCTTATTCCCTACTACATACAGATGGATGCATCGTTGTATTGTCACCTGTAGTACTGTACCTCAGCCTCTACTTTTAAGTTGTTTCATTCACTCCATGGGGTGGGGTTGAGCTTGGAGGGGAGGAGGAGAGAGGTGGGAGGAGGGTTTGGGGACATCATGTTTCAATACCCTGTTTCATCATACTGATGTTGATGTATTTGTTAAAAATTTAATAAGGATGATTTAATTAAAAAAAAAAAGTAACCAGGGGAGACACACTGAGCTGAGACTAATTTCCAGGTGCGACCTAAGGGAATGGTTACAGAAGGAAACAGAAAACCATAATACAGTACATTACATGGAACAGAACGCAAAGTGCAGACACAGCAAAAAATTAATACTTCTTTGGTACAAACTTGGAACAAATAAAAGGACAATCAGGCTGTGCAAAAACATGTGTAGGTGGAAAAGAGTGAATATGGGCCCTGGCACTGGGGCCTTTTCAGACTTGGTAAATTTGACCTCCTAACCTTGACCAGGAAGTCTTCATGGGGAGGTGGAAACTATGAATCCCATCAGAGACAGTTCCCTGCCTCTACCTCCATCCCTGCCTGGGGGACGACCACAGTACAGCCTCTGAACAAACCTGGTAAGCGGCAACGGAGGGCCCAGGTGCCAGCATCAGAAGGGGCATAAATGGAATAAAAAAAATCTATTTTTCTTACCAATTAGTTTGTGTGTTGTTCTTAAACAGTAAAAAGTTAACCATGAAAAAGACTAGTTTCATTGAGGGGTTTGGATTGCATACCGACAAGAGCAAAACTTGAGTGGTTTGTAAATAGCACAAGAACTCTGAGATAGAATTACAAGCCTGGTAATTTACAGTTTGTATGTTTTTTATTTTGTATAATAGATTGTCAAAACACTGTTTATAGGGTTTAAGGTTGTCACATATGAAGGAATCTCTTGGCTCATCATAACAGTAGAATTTGAATCAAGCAGTCTTAGTTTACCCTAGAGTGCTGTAAAGTAAGTGGTACTTAAGGACACAAACACTCTCAAAAAGCCATCATTCACAGTTTTAACATCACAGTCATGAATTACAGATTTCTGTTGTCACAATTGTCTGTTACAGCAGCACATTTTGTATGGGCTGTCTAAATTACAAGGGCTGACAATTTATTATAACTATAAAACAGCATTTTAAAAATAAACTTGATTGTCTGAGACTGATCATATAACCATGTTTCAATTTCAGATTGATATAAAACATTGAACAATACAGCAGATAAAAGGCCAGTGGCCCATCTAGAATGCCCAGGGCTTCCCTAATTTTAGTATACTGCCCATCCTTGCAATTTCCTCAGACTGCCCCTTATGCACTATTCCCAATGTGTTTGTCCCATCCTCATATGAATCCTCCCACTGTTCTAGCCCTGATGACTTCCTCTGATGTTTGTTCCAGTCTGCTACCACTCTTTCTGTCAAAAAGTATTTCCTGACATCCTTTCTTAAAGCAGCAATGCAATGAAATTGGGTAAAAATGTGACTCTACCTTTTCTTCATTATAAATGATTCCAGGCACCTTCCAGATTTATTTGGTGATAATATTTTCTAATTCCACTAAAATGTGAACATTTTATAAATATTTTAATTTGATTTTTTTCTTAATATAAATGTTTTAATTTTATTGTTTCTCAAGAAAAATATGGCCACTACATTTTGCTGAGAAATATTATTGTAGACCAGGTAAGGGTTAGGATTGAGGAAATAAAAAAACACACAACTCATGATGCACAACATAGGAGGTACAGTACAGAGAAAAGGTAAATTTAACAGGCATGCTAATATTTGTATTAACTGTAGCCAAAACTAGCTTTTTGGAAAAACATTTTTCATTGCACTGCAGCTTTAAAGCTTCCTTCCACCAGTTTCAGAAAGATTCACCCGGTACCCATGTTACCATTCATTGTGAACAGCTCACTGCTATCCACCTCATTTATTCTGCAGGGTTACTTGAAAGTCTTAATCATGTCACCCCTCTTTTTCCTCTTCTTCTGAATGTACATGTTGAGCTCTTCCAAGTGCTCCATCTAGGCGCTACCCTGTTGCCTCTTTATCATTTTGGTGGCTTGTTTCTGCACCACGTCTGACCTGTCCTTGTCCTTCCTCAAGTGTGGGCTCCAAAACTGCACAAAAAAATCTGAGGACAAACCAGGGATCTATACTTGGGGGGGCTGTATTACCCCCTCCTTCCATTAGTGACCCCACTCCCTGAGCACCACCAGCATCTGATTTGCCTTACCCATAGCCCTGCTACATTTTGCCGAGGCCTTCATGTTTTCCATTATTAACACCCCAGGTCCCTTTCATCTGGTGGTGTCTCCACTACCAGCATTTTCTTCCTATACTCTGTTCTCAGGTTTTTTTGGCCACTGTGTGCATTACCTTGCACAGTTTCATGTTAAATGTCAGCTGCCACTCCTTGACCATCTCCCCAGTCTTTCCAGATCCTTATGCATGGCCCGTAACCCCTCTTCAGGGCCCATTCTAGCACAGATCCTGGATTCAACTGTGAAGAGGCATATCTTACCCTTGACCCATCCCCAATGTCACATATAAATAGGTTACAGAGAACTTGACACTAAAACCAATCCCTGGAGCACCCCACTCATGAACTCCTTTACCCTTGAGGGCTCTCCATTTAGGACTAGCCACTAATTCCTCCCTCCCAGTCAATTTTTTACCCATCTTGGTGTCTTATTCCCCTACCCCCAGGTTGCCCAGTTTCTTTACCAACCTCCTATGTAGGATGGATTTGAAGGCTTTGCTGAAGTCTAGGTATAAGACATCAACTGCCTGCCCCTATACGTGGCTTTTGTCACCTAGTTCAAGAATTTAACCAGGTTTGTTTGGCATGAACTCCCATTGATAAATCAGTATGGTCTAGAATCCTGCAGGCCGTTATCTTCCAGGAACTCCATGATCCTTTTCTTAATTACAGACTCCAGTAATTTCCCCACTATGGACATCAGAATGACTGGTGTATAGTTGCCTGAATTATCTCGGCTCCCACTCTTGTGTTGGGGGACTGCATTCACTGTCCTCCAATCCTCCAGTACCATCCTTGTCTCCAGATAGAAACTGAAGTGATTCACCAATGGTTCAGCCAGGACCCGCCACATGTCCTTCAACACTCTTGATCACCATCAGTGCCTGAAGGTCCTTCAGCACCCTCTATTCATTGATGGGCTTTGTGTTGGCACCTGACAGTGATCCCCTATTCCTGTCGCAGTGCAGCAGTGGGCCCCCTTTCTTCACTGTGAACACTGAACAGAAGTAATTGTTCAGCATGTCCACTTCATCCATGTAGTCCTCGACCTATCCCTCACCCTTCCTAGCTTGACCACTCTTTCCTTAGTTTTGTGCTGTTTCTATATTTATTTGTTTGTTTATTTATTGAAAATGAGTAACCAGGAAAGACATACTGAACCAGGGCTCATTTCCAGTGTGACCTAGGAGAAGGAGACTAGGAATAAAAATAAAGGACAGGCAATGACAGTATACAGGTAGATGTGAGCTACTCAGGTTCAAAGCAGCTGTCTGCAGGCTGAACAAAGGAAAATTAAGAATCAAACATGAATTTACATGATTAAGCAATATTTATATGAGCTGTGTGCAGAGACAGAGAGTAGGAGGAAAAGCTAGACTTACAATAGAAATTTACAAATAGACTGAGGCAAAAACAGGAAGAGGGGAAGTAGGAATAGTCTATTCTAAGACAGAGAAAAAGATAGCAGGATTTAATAGGAAGAGTGGGATTTCAGAAGGTGGAATATAAAATGGGCAAAGAAATCCCTGTGTCCTGACTGACTGAGACTTGGTTTAGCTATGGCAATAACAGAGCACTACCAGTGGCTAAAAACAAGTCCCTGTCAACTGTGACAACTCACTTGCAGAATTCATAAGTCGCCTACTTCCTAATTTCCATCACAAACATAGCTGCCACCTTTACTCGTATATAAAAATCTTCAACAAGGCCCTAAAAATAAAAGTCCATTAAATTAAACAAAGTAAATAAATAATTTAGTGCTATTTAAATGTGAGCCCCTACTTACACACATACAAAAATTAAACAATCAGGTACTACTGAGAGTTTCCATTGCTGGTGTTTCTTTGATGACCATGAAAAATTCCCCTTCTATCCCTACCACTTTGCCAGAGAACTCCCTGCTCCTTATCCTGCAACAGAAAAAACTGAGGTTCTGGCTCCACTTGAGGCCCATGTGTGTCTGTGTGTGTATGCCAGTGGAACTCTGAAGAATTCTGAATTCATGTATTCCATGTTACCATTCCCGTGTGTGTGGGGGTTGGGGGTTGAGAGCATTCTACTACTGGAATAATGCAGAGCTTTGAATTCCTCTATTCCATGGCAAACAATCACACAATGTATTGACTATGTAGAAAGACAGATGACTGATAGGCAAAAAAACATCAGTGGAGGGACTATTTTACATTATTTAGCATCATTTTATTAGGATCCACAACAGGAGCTCGACAAAATTCTTGTCAGCTACACCGGCAGGTTGACTGCATTCTGCAGTTGGCTGCCGATTCACACTGTCAATCCTTGTTTTCTTTGGGGGGCTTTGCCCCCAAATCCTCCATGTGGGGGGCTGTGCCCCCAGCAGCCCCCCCACTTAAAGAGTATCAACTCAGAGTCGGAGCTGACTGGTGAGGGTGCAGGACCCCCGACAGACAGCGCCGGGTTCCAGCGGGTTTTCCACAGTGGTATGGTGCTGTAGTCGCTGTGGGGGACCTCGCTGATGAAATGTCACTGTCGAGGGGGGTAACGGATTTTATTATATCAACCCCTATGCATGAAGAGGTGTAAGGTACCCGTCAAAGGTGTGCACCTCACCTGCGAAGCTCCACACCTGCAGAGAGGTGCACACCTGGTGGCATTCACGACTACTGGCCACCTGTTTGTGGACCAGCCCCCTTCAGCATGCAGGTTCATGAGGGATGGATGGGGAAAGAGCTGCCTACCTGGGTGGGCATCCAATCAGATGCCCATCTAGAGTCCCTCAGTGGATCACCTATGCCGCAGGGCACACGTTGACTGTGTGCCCCATGCGGATGTTGGTTGGCTGGCAGCCATGGAGATGTGAGGAAAGCAGTGCCACTGGCCATCCTGAGCCATGGCACTGACAGGGTGGTATGGGAGCAGGTGGGGGTGGTAGGTGCTGAAGGGGTGGGGGGGTCTGCTGAACACCTATGATCACCTGGTGGGGCTGGGATCGGGGATTTGTGGACATGGGTACCTGTGGGGATGGAGAGGTATCCTGCACACTGCCTGGATCTGGGCTACATGTGTGGACTGGTGGTCGGGGGCATGGCTGACCTGCACTATACTGGGGAAAGGCAGACATATGCGGGTGGAGTAGAGTGCTCCTGCCATACGGGGCTCGGATGTGTGGTGGGGGTGGTCTGGCAGCAGGCAGGGATGGGGCACTGCTGGGGGGGCTGTCACTCAGCACTGCCAGGTACAGGGACTGGGCACACATGCAGGGGGATGTGTGGCACTGATGGGGTCAGGGCACACCTTGGTTTGGGGGGTCTGAGCACCACTAATGGGGTTGGATGGACACGTGTTTGGGAGGGGGTGCCTGGTTCTATGGGACACACTGGATCCCAGTACAGGCACTCGCCCGATCAGCTGCCCCAGCCCCCCATCCATCTAGTGGGTGGAGCAGCATGCTGTGGGTTATAGGAGGGTCCTGGCTGCCATAACCAGCACCCTTCTCTGCACACCTGCAGGCAGCAGTAGGTGCCTTAGTGAATGGCTTGTAGTGCTGGCACGCTCCTGGCATGCCACCCGCCCCTGGTGCATTGCTCCCTGCATGACTGGGGGTTAGGGCATGTTACTGTCCTCCACACCAGTCGTGAATGCCACAGGGGTCTGCGGGACCCCACTGCATGGCAATTCCATGTAGCTCTGCCTATGTGTCTGGTTTACATGGTGCGTAGGCATAGTGCGTAGAGCCCACTGTTTGTAGCTTTTAAAAGTTTTAGAGTGCCTTTTTTTAAAGTTGCCTATGGGTCCATTTTTATAGAAGCAATAAGGCACTGAAAGGATGTTGGTTGTACTGGGTTTACCCCATGGTCAGAGGCCGAAGGCACTCAACTTTGCCTCATGCCTTACAATACCCCTGGCCATGGGGTAAACCTAATATAACCAGTGCTCTGCCATGCCTTATTGCTTAACTAGCCAAGGCCAGTGCAACAACATGAGGGGTGTACATATACATATTATAGGGGCACGGTTGCACCCCAATAGTAGATTTGAGTAGGCACTTTAATGTAAAACCTCAAATTGTGCACTTTAATAACTTTTGAGCTGTTCAGCAGATTTGCACAGAAGTTGTCATGTGCAGTCTTGTGTGGTAGATCTCTTGACATGCCAAGTTTTGTTTTGGTTGGATAGGCAGATTTAAAGCTGCACATAGTGCAAAAACATTAAAATTCACTTTTTTTGGTGCCTTTTTTGGTCATCATGCTGTGCCTAGATAGTTTTGAAATTTGGTCTGAAATTGTCAGGGAATGAAGAAATTGCCCCACAGATGCCCCTTTCAGTAGTTTAGTGAAAAAACATTAATTTGTTCCAAAGTTATTTAATTTTAAATTTTCGTGTTCTGAGCATGCACAGTTCAGTCTTTTGGATAGCTTCCTGGAATGAAAAAGGAGTTTAATCTCATGAAAAAGGATTCTTTTTTGCGAAGGGCTAATCCTTTTTTGCGAGACAAAATTCCTTTTCATGAGCTGCCATCTTTGTTTTTTTTTAAAGAACTTGAAAACCCATGCAGAGACACCAACACATGTATCTTGCTCAACAGGACTCTGTTAAGTGGATTCTGACATTATCTGGTGGAAAAAGGATCCTAGAAGGCATTTTTTTTAGTATTTTAAATCCTTTTTCGCAACTCGCTAATTCCTTTTTCATGAGCCCTTTTTAGTTCTCATGAAAAAGGATTTCTACTCGTAAAAAATAATTTTGGACTTTGTTTTTTTAATGCTTATTCACAAGATAGGATCCTTTTTCCTGAATCCTTTCTTGTACTTGCGAAAAAGGACCCTCTCTCGCAAAAAAGAATTCGGGACTTAGTTTTTTTGAATCCTTTTTTTGCAGATAGGATATTTTTCGTGATTCCTTTTTCGTACTCGAAAAAATAGATCATATCTCACAAAACAGGATTTGGGACTTAATTTTTTTTTATCCTTTTCAGGATAGGACCCTTTTTTGTGAATCCTTTTTTGTTCTCGCAAAAAAGAATTTAGAGCTACTGAGTTTCAATGTATTTCAATGAGGTTTTCAACTTTGATGCATAGCTTTGCCATTTTTGAACATTTTTATACCAAATTTTCAGTATGGCCTTTTTTGAGACCCCACCTCATGAACAATGTTGGTGGAATTCTGCAAATCCAGACAGAAAGGCAATTTCTGGTCATTTGACCAAATGACCTTTCTGTCAGGATTTGCAACTTTTCACCTCCATTGTTTATGAGCTGAGGGCTTAAGAAGCATGTGTTGAAAATATGGGGTCAAGATATGTAACAATGGCACGGTTATGTGCATTCAAGATACATATATGCATCTAAGGAGGTATGGGGGTGCAGGGCCCACAAATTATGGATTGATGGGAACACCCCACACTCAAGTAAGGAAACAGTTAAACAGTTATGGAAGGATGGGAGCACAGGGCCAAAGGGTCCTGTGTGCCCACTGTCAAATAAGGATACGACTATACTATCTCAGGAAATTCACTGCAAAAAACGCCATTGATGCACTAGTTAGGGTTAAAGCGACAAAAGCTGTCAACCCTAATGCTAACCCCATTCTCATATACTGTACCCATCTCAGCTTATTTTATTTATGGAATGGGGGTGTTGCTAGTGTTGATAACTACAAGGCACACCCCATGACCTGGTTGCTGCCTGCAGGGTGGGGGTGGGGTGTTAGGGTTGGAAACCCTAACGCCACATTTCCCTACTTTTGTCACTGTAACCCTAACTAGTGCATTAACAAAGTTTTTTGCAATGAATATTATAAATATATTACATGTGTGACATACATATATAGCAAAAGAATACCTTGTCAGCTTCCATAACCACCTGTGCAAGCCTCAGCGCAGCCCCTCCTTTGCCCACCTCACCTCCTGTTTGCTGCCCTCATTTTTTCCAGATATGGCCCAACCTCTTCGGTCTGACTTGATTTGTATCTGCAGAACAACTACTTTTTTCCCTTGCTGCCTCTGCTTTCCTCTTTGAAAACCACTGTAGTTTCTTCCTCCTCTTCCCTTTCTTCATCATCCTACCACAAAGACATGTTGCTTCCAGTATTCTCATTTTTATCTGGTCTCATTTGCCAGCTACTCCTATCATCCCAGACATATCCTGTAATCTCTCCCCCTCAACACCTCCCTTTCCAAAATCGGCCTTCCTGAAGTCCGGGATCTTAGACAAGGAGTGGACCCTATCTGCTTTTTGTTTAACCTTGAATCACACTGTTTTGTGGCCACACTGGACCGCAATAGTTCCCCTTTTCAGACCTCACTCAGACTGTCCCTGTTTTTCATGACCAGATCCAGAATAGTCCTCTCTCCAGTGGGATCGATACTCCTCTGACTCAGAAATACCTTCGACATCATTTCTTTTTTTTTTTTTTTTTAGGACCTCCTGTCACTTCTCGGCCCTGGTCACGGCCCCTGGAAGCCTCAGCCACCATCTATGGCTGCCGGGGTCCCCCAGTCATCCCCGGCTTACCCCCCAGAGGGTGGGGCCGTGGTCATGGTCTTACCATGGCCATGGAACTAGTATCGAGTCGGGGGACCCGCAGTGATGGTGGCCACTCAAGGACTTCCTGGGAGGGCTTCATTAAGACTGTGGCCCTTGCCCGCCTGTTTTTCTTACGTTTTTCCTTCACGGAGGCAGGGACGTGCAATGACACCAGCATCCGCCCCGCCTCCCAGATGTTGAGCGTCAGCAGCGTGAGATCTCCCAGCCTCCGCCAGGAGTCCTCAGCACTCTGAATGCTTCCCTCCCCCCCTGGAGAAGGAGAGCAGTCTGTAGGACGCTCCATCCTTCTCCCCCGGTTGAACTCCTTCCAATGACCCGGTCCATTCCTGAACCCGGTCGCCATGTCGCAAGCGGAAAACCCACTGCTGCGCCAATGGGCTGGCTCCTTCGTCATCATTTCTAACAGTGATTGGCTCCCTGTGCTTACTGCTGCTGGGATGTTCTGGTCCACGTTGGGCAAATTGAAATTCTCTAAAAGCTGCACCTTCCCCAGTTCTGCCTTCTTTCTGATGTCTTCCCCTAGCTTGTTATCTTTGTTTTTTTTTTCTCTGTTGTGGGACTGTAAACCACCCTGACCCTAATCAAGTTTCTGTATTCTCACATCTTTTTCTTTTATACTGATGTTGATATTGTGATTTTTATGTCCCTTGTACCCCTAACCCGGGTCATACCTGGAAACGAGCAACGGCTCAGTGTGCCTATCCTGGTTATTAACTTTAAAAAAAATAAATGAATAGAAGCATAGTCATGTTTCTCATCTCCTTTTTATAGTCAGAAAGCCTATTATAATCTGGCTGGTTCTGCATAGAGGTGTGCGCAGTTAGAAAACTTTGCTTCCCAGAGAAATTCTGGAATTTGCTTCAAGTTCGTGAATTTAATCTGCAGCGCAAATCTCTAATTTGCATCACAGTTAAAACTTTGCAAATGCAGATTTGATAACTTTGCCTGTGAATTGGAGTCCACAGGCAAAGTTTACACTGCTCCTTGGGACTGGAGGTCACATGGTACTGCAATGAGCTGGACTGCCATGCGTAGGCTGAATTCAGTGCAGTCTTATGAAAAGAGAGTTGGTGTTAAGTCTGCTCTGAATCTCTTTGCCCAAAAACCTTTTAAAAGTGCTTTAAATACACTGTCTTTTTGAACAGAATCATTCCCAAAAGTGTCCAGTGTTCCTTGTGCCTCAAGATTAGCAAGAATTGTTGGTGTTTTTTCTGATTTATTTACTTAAAAAAAAAAACACAGGACAACCGGCGTTCCCCAGCCACTACAAAAATGTCCGATTATCACTTTCGGACAGTAAGGGAATTTTTTAAAACTACCTCTAAATGCTTTTGTAATGAGTTAAACAGTGAGCTGCAACTTACAGTTTCTATTACTGGCAACCACCACCTTGTGAGCTGCTGCATGCTTCCCTAGCTCACATTATGCTAATAAGTCCTGCTGACCTCAGTCATTGGTCAGTAGACATAGTAGCATAAAGTGAGCTAGGGAAGTCTGCCCCCACATCCTTTCCCTGGCTCTCTTTCTCTACATCATGGGGCCTAGAACTCCTTTAGTTACCTGGAGTCGGCAATCACACCTGCTCCAGTCCTCACTCTCTCCTCTTGCTCCTCCCTCCCTCCTTCCCTTGCACTCTTCCCTGGTTTAAATCCAGCCCACCCATGAAGGCTTCCCACCAGCAGCTAGCCCCCCAGATAACCCAGAGTTAACCCTTTATGGACCAGGGCCGCTCTAGCCCAGATTATTCCCACTAGTGCACAAAAAGTACACTGCCTTAAGCACCATTTTCCTAGGAGGTTGTATAGCCAAGATGTTAGAGTAATGAGCTGTGAATGAGCTTGGTACATCTAGCAAATCTGGATTTGATTCCCACAACCTCCACTTGCATACTGTGTGACTCTAAACAAGTCAGTTAACCAGTCCCATGCTCCCGGGTCGCCCCTGAAAACAGGCACTTGTGCCTAGTGGGCCTTACCTGGTTAACAAAAAATAAATGCAAATAAAACTGCATAAATCATTCACCAAAACACCTATTTCAACCCCTCCAATGTCCCAGTACCTGGTCCACCACCATGTAAAAACAAGACCTAGGCTGGCCCGGTGGCAATGAGGATTGAGGCACTGGATGCCACACCTTGCACCATGCCGGTAACCTGGGTTCAGGAACGAGCCCGGGCAGCTGGGGATCGGCAGGGGAGGGAAGGGATTGAGCATCCATAGGACTGCTCTCCCTTCCCTGGGGAGGTATCAGGACTCGTACCATTCTCTAGTGGCTCCTGGCGGAGCTCAGGAGCAAGACAGGGATGTGATGCTGCAAAATGCAGGGCAAGAAGCATCAGCACATTGTGCCATGACACCATAGCACATCTGCGCTCCTGGGGACAACACAAGAGAAAATCTTTGGAGGACTTAGGAGGTGACGAGGGCCTCAGGCGGGACCACTGAGAGGAGACTCAGTGGGGAGTAGCAGGGCTGAGTCAAGAAGGCACCTCTGAGAGCTGCCTCAGACTGAAGGAGCATAAACATAGTTGAATAAAAACAAAAACAAGGCCTACAAAATTCCTAGTTTGGGATTTTTACATTCTGGATCCAGTTGGTAATAAAGTGGCTATCAGACAGCTATGTCGAGCATGTGTAAGCCTGGGGAAAAAGGGGAGCCTAGTTTGGCATTTTTACATCCTGGATCCAGTTGGTGACAAAGTGGCTATCAGCAAACTATGTCAAGTAAGTGTTAGCCAATGGGGGAAAAGAGGAACTACCTAGGCACTGGTGACACACACACACACACACACACACACACACACCCCTACCTACCTCAAGTTCAGATACCTGTTAGACTGGACTCAGCTCTAAAGGGAAGCCAGTGCAGGGAGGCCTTCTCCCTTATCATCCTTATTGTCTAAGACATCCTGAAGGGGTATGGATACAGTGTCAGTGCAGGTAGAAGTGACCACAGATGACTACTACAAAAATGAGGAGTTGCAGTTGGTGGGTTGCCTAGTAGTGGTCAGAGTAGCAGTGCTGGTTGGAGTAGCAACAGCCAGAGTCACCGAAGCACATCAACCTCAGTCCAAAAAATACTAAATAAATCACATAATTCATTCATTCAGCATCTATGACACCCCCCAAGTTAAATGCTACCCCACCAGCTATGCCACCAGTGCACAGGGTCCAACTGTTTGGTACCCCAGTGATGAAAGTGAACAGGAACGCACAGAAACTCGGTTCCTGTACCTTTTTTGCAGCAGGAATGGAGTTCCTGTACTTCTTCCCACTGAAACTAGAACTGAAATTCTTAAACCAGCAACATAATGACAGTTTCTGGACATGTGACTTGAAATCAGGATTCTCATAACAGCTTTTGACTTGTACAATAATGCTATTTTCCTAGAAATACTTCAATATCTCCAGCTGAATCTGCTAGTGTCTAAACAGATAAATGTGTCTTGACACAGCTACAATATCCTTCAGATTAAGGATCTTCATTCTGCATGTCATATTTGCCAATGCCCGAGTTCCTGTACTTCTTGTCTGCCACTTGCACCACTGTGGTACCCCAAGCCCAAAACCTTGAAATGTGCAGCCTACACTGCGTAGCATGTTTGAGCATCATACCAAGTTCCCATCTGATCATGCTGTTGCATGGGAAATGAATGTGGTAACTGCTGAAATGTTGGCAATTGATCTATTGCCATTCTCTTTTGTGGAGAATGTGAGATTCTGAAGGTTGATGGTGCATGCCTGTCCAAATGGCAGATTTTGTTGAGAACCTGTTTCTCCACCCATGCCATTCTGGAATTTTATAGGACTGTCACGCACACAGTAACATATGCGCTGCATCATTCAACATCACCATACACACATTTATTTATTTATGTCAGTTTAGGATTAATACTTTTGAGTCAAGGACTCATTTACAAAGGTTCCAAGTCAGACAGATACAAGACTTGACATAACATTTCATTGGTTACATAGGAAACATGACAACATTAATTTGGTGACACTTGCAAAGCAGCAAATATAAACATTTCATTGATTACATAGGAAGTATGACAGCATTAAATTAGTGACACTTGCAAAACAGCAGACTAGGAATTAATAAAATAGGAAAGCCATGGTATCAGTGAGGAAATGCACAATACTGATAGCACTTCTAGAGTGCAATGCAACACTTTGCTAAGTGCAGAGTACACCCAGTGGACAGAGGCCTCCAGGCCACTGAGTATCAGGTTGGGGGAGGAGAAGCCAGGGAAGGCTTTGTCAGGGGTGAAGTCAGGGGTGGGGTGAGGAGGGGGAGTGATGGTTGATGATGGTTTGAGGGAGATGACAATTGCTTTTGGTTAAGATCAGGCTATACTTAAATTGAGCATCCACAGACATTGGGTAGGGCTAGGTGGGAATGGAGACAAGATTTGAAGTGACTGAGCTTAATGCACTTGATTAGAGCACTAGGTAGATCATTGATCCACTTAGGTTGCTGGTAGGAGAGGGATCTCTGGGCTAGTGCAGTGCGCTTAAATGGCACTAGTAACCCTCCATTTCCCTCACCTCTAGTATTGATAGTAGGTTGAGCAGTTTTGAATAGACTAGAGGTAGAGTTGGGGGTAAGCCCTAGCAAAGATTTCTTTACCAGCAGTCAAGTCTGGTATTGTGCCCCAAGATGGAGAGGGAGCCATCCTGTTTTTTTGTGGAGGGTATATGTGTGGGATAAATGGTCGGACCCAGGGCCAAATGGCAGGCCTTGTTGAGTAGTGATTTAACCCTTTTCAGTACAGTATCAGTACCCGCCCTGTAGATCACAAGTCCATAGTCTATGGTTGATAAGACAGAGCAACACGTGACAAGCTTTAAGGCGTTGGGGGTTATGGAGTGATGTTGATGATAGAGGACACCCAGTTTTGCATTAACAGTTTTGGTGACATGGTTGACATAGTTGAGAAAGTGAGGGTGTCATCTAGGTGTACACCTTGATATTTAAAGGTGCAGACTTGTTCCAATGTGTCTCCTTTATGGCTCAGCACCTGCAGTGGTCCGAACTTCTTCCTGTTCTGTGGCACAGTGCAAAGCATGGTCTTTGCCTTCTGGTAGTTGAGCATTAGCTTATTCATGGTAAACCATGATTCCAGACTGAGAAAGTTGGCTTGCAACTCAGAAATGATTGAGGACTGTTTCCTGCCAGATACAGAAATTATGGCATCATCAGCATAGAGCACAATGTGTGCTGTGCAGATGGAGGGTAATGGGTTAGTGAAGAGGCTGAAGAGGAAAGGTCCAAGGATTGACCCTTGGGGCACTCCAAGATTCACCTCCCTTGGTTCTGAGAGTTTACCATTGATTTTGACACATTGGGACCTTTGAGAGAGGTAACTGTCAAACCAGGCAACCGTGTCAGTGGACAGGCCTGTAGTTAGTAGACAGTTTAGGAGAAGCTGGTGATTGACTGTGCCAAATACTTTAGTGAGGTCTATAAAGATAGACCTCACTGCCTGACCATTATCTAAGGCATCATAGAGCTGAGATGTGTAATTAACCAAGGTGGTAAGGGTGGAATGATCTTTCCAGAATCCGTGTTGCTGTGCACAGAGTAGGTTATACTTTACCAGGTGCTCTGTAAGCTGATCAGAGACCACTCGCTCAAGGGCTTTGGAGAGTGGGGGGAGAATTGAGATGGGCCTGTAGTTGGACAAGTTGATTGCATCACCAGCTTTAAAGACAGGGGTGACAAGTGCTTCCTTCCATTTGTCAGGGAATGCTCCTGATTTTAATGAAGCATTAAATACTTGCATCAGTGGACTGGCAAGCTCATTTAAGGTGAGGGTTAGCAACTTCATGTGATCGCGGTCACTCCCCATCCTAGTTTTCCCTAGGACCCAATTAACATACCTTATGGTGTCAGTTCTAGTAATCTGCTTGAAATAGAAAGGTGGGATGCTGCTATTAGATGTGGAGGGGGAATTCATATTGGGGGGCTGACTAGGTGGCAAGGGGTGAGGTAGTCTTGAGGTAGAACAGCGCTAAGGTCTGTGAATGCCTGGCTGAATGCATTTGCAATATCTCTGGGCTCTTGAAGTGTCCCAGATGCTGTGATAATTAGGTCTGGTGGTGTTCTGGTGGCTTTTCCCTTAAGTGATTTTATGGAGTTCTAGAACTCCCTACCATGGCCCCAGCTCCTGCATAGTAGATTATTATAGTAGGAAACTTTGGCTAGGCATATGAGCTTCTTCATTTGTTTCTGGTGGTCTTACTGTATAAAAGAGGAGGTCTGTCTGGGACCCAGTTGACTTGGCCTTGTGCCACAGGTTGTCCCTATGTTGCATGTGCTCAATGAGGGAGCCTGAGAGCCATGGGTTAGAAGACCTTCCTACTTTTTTGGTCTTGTAAGGTGCAAAGATGTTGCAGGTCCTAGTAAATGTCATAATGAAGTAATTAAGGGCTTGATTCCCATCTTTGGCTCTGTTGCATGGCGACTGGTCAGTTATACTCAGATAATACTTGAAGGCTTCCAGTTGCCCAGGTCTCAGGGAATGATTTCTGGAGACTCAGGGAGCATTCTTAGTGAACTTATTTGTTCACTGGAACAGTACCGATGAATGGTCACTGAGTGAGTCCGGTAGGACAGAGACCTCAGAGATGTGTTTTGGGCAGGTGGAAAGAAGCCAGTCAATTAGTGTACTGATGCCCATCCAGTAATTATGCCTGGTAGGTTGTGATATCAACTGTGTAAGGTATAGGCCTGATATCTGGTCACAGACTGTCGAGGCATCTTTGGAATCCCAGTATATGTTGAAGTCTCTAACAATAACCTGCTCTCAGCTTTGCCTAGCTCCAGGTTGCTTAAGACTTGCTGAAAGCCAGTGGTGTGCTTACCAGGGGGTATATAAACTGTGGAGAGTAGTAGTACTTTGTTTTGCAGGCTGAGGGTGAGCTTTATGTTTAATATTTGCACCTCCTTTGTGTGCATACTGCTAGACAGTGCTTGACCTCTGATGTCATTTCGAAGGTAAACCATGCAGCCACCACCTTGCTTGGATATTCAATCCTGGCAGAATGCAGTATAGCCTTCCAGGGCTATGGTTGCATCACTGATATTTGGAGACAGCCATGTCTCTGTGAGTGCTATGACATCTGGATTAATCAGTTCTACCTGAGCCTGAAATTGTGCTAGCTTGGGTAAGAGGCTGCCTGTGTTTAGGGAGATGATTTTGAGGTGACCCAGACTCATGGTGGTCCTTGTATAGGGGGGTCCTGGGTTTGGGTGTATATTTCCAGAAAGTAGCAGTAGTAGCAGGATCAGTTTTCTAAGGAAGTGTGACCAGTACACCCAATTGGATCCCGCAGTCTTTGACCTGCTGGGATTCTTGTCACTGGTGGCAGCTGCAAGTGTCCGGCAGTATAACAAGGCAGCTACGGGAATATTGAGCGGAGCCTGAGGTTTATAGATTTGAGTTGGGAGTGTGAATTCTTGTTGCAGGCGGAGATTAGTGATAGTACCCCTAATTCCGCATATCCCAAGTATAGTGGTTCCAGGAGTGGTAGAAAGGTTTGACTTAGGTGCTGCAATTTCCCTACGTACTTCCACCACAAGATAGATGACAATGAAAATAAGGTATCTCATTTTGGGAGGTGCCTGCATTTGGTTCCAGAAAAAAATTGTAGACAGTGCTGCTGAATTATTTGTGCAGCAAGTGAGAGAGAGGAGCAGCAGGAATTATATGGGCAGTGAGAGGGAGAGGTGCCTTTGAGGTGGAAATAGGAGGGCATTTCCCCTTTAAGAGAGAGAGTGAGAGAGTGTCAGGAAGGAGTGGGGGTGGGTCTGCCTGTACAGAAAGTGTATTTAAATAGAAGAAGGGTAAGGGCTGGTGGGGGACCGAACTTCGTCCAAGAAAGCAGACAGAGTAATCAGAGAGAGCAATTCATCAGGGTATGCAGTCTTGGGCTTTTCAGTGCCAAATCTGAATCACTGCAGTACCTTGCTTCAGTGGAAGATTGGGCAGCTGGCTTCAGGGTTCGAGCCGCAGAGACTGCAGTTCGATTGAGGAGGTTTCTGCCCATTCAGAACAATCTATTCCCCTAGGGAAAAAAGGAAGAGAGAGGGCAGAAATACTAATTTGTGGAAAGGAGAGTGGTGACTGGGGACAAAGGGAACAAAAGGGTTGGGGAAGGACAGAAGGAAAATGATGGGAGGACTCAAAGATGGCATACAGCAGGCTGCTACGGGGTCAGGATGGGTCAGAAAACTAGCAAGGGCTGAGACACAGCTTTAGATCTCTGCTGTCTGGGCACCAATTTACATTTTTTAGCAAAATTCCTTCAAAATTAGCTGGAACATGCATAGTGCCAAAAGCAGAGAAAAGAAAAAGAAACAAATGGCTAGAATCAGGGCTGTTCACAGATCAGGTTAACTCTAAATTCAGTAGCATTAAAAAACAGAGATTAGCAAAGTGAATTTCATCCAAGAGAGCAGACAGAGTAATTAGAGAGAGTGATTCATCAGGGTATGCAGTCTTGGGCATTTCGGTGCCAAATTTGAATCACTGCAGTACCTTGCTTCAGTGGAGGATTGGGCAGCTGGCTTCAGGGTTCAAGCCGCAGAGATTGCGGATTGATTGAGGAGGTTTCTGCCCAGTCAGGGCAAGCTATCCCCTTTGCTTCAGTGGAGGACTGGGTAGCTGACTTCAGGGTTCGAGCCGAAGAGATTGCTGTCTGTTTGAGGAGGTTTCCGCCCATTCAGGGCAAGCTATCCCCCTAGTATGGATATGTGAACAAGTAGCCAAAAGTGTTGGTAGCTCTTTTCTATGTATTACAGCCCACTGGACACAGGTACCTGGGATAGTATTTGATGCTGAAGTAGAGAAAAAATGTACAATGCCCAGCTTTCGTGGCAGCAACATTCCAAGTATTCCTGAGCATGCCTCTCTTGCAATGAAGAGAGGCTCACACATGAGTCAGAAAATTCTAGAACTGCTCCTGACTGAAACCAGTGAGTGGCTGCACCCACATTCTCTGAAATCAAGTTTCACCATGATCGAGAATGGCTTGAATGTGATTAAATGCATTAGTGATGGTGGGTTTCTCAGGGTTCCATGCATGGTACACTGTCTTAATCTAGTAGTGAAAGAGTTTCTATCATATCCTCAAATCAAGTCAATGTTGACTGTGTTCTGCCATATTTGTGCCCACTTTGATCATTCTGGAAAGACCCGTGACCATTTAAAGCACCTGCAGACCCAGAACAAGCTGCCTCAGCACTGTCTGAACCTGGAAGCATCACCAGATGGAACTCAACTCTACATGACTGAACGCTTGTATGAGCAGTACAAAGCAATCTCTGAATACCTGCTGCTGCATACAAGCCTTGACAGTAATGGAGTATCAATGTCTCTCACACCAGATCAGTGGCTACTAATGGATGGCTTGATCATGATTCTGAGGTCATTTAACATGCCAGACAGTGAATAAGTGGGGACACTGCCTGTATGAGTCAGGCCATCACACTTTTAGGGGTGCTGAGGCAGATGCTGTTAAATGTACAGCAGGTATAGAGGCAGATGGAGATAGGGGAAGCTGTGCCTTAATGGAACACATGCTGCAATTATTTGACTGCAATACTTATATTTCCAGCATTCTGCAGTCTGCAGATTTTGGTTTTGCCACCATGCTGGTCACACAGTATAAAAGGGGCCTGTCATCGATACTTGGAGGTGGGCATGATCAGGTACAAAATCTAACCAGTCAACTAACAAGATGGGATCATAGGGCACAGATGTTTTGGTCACAGTTATGTAAGACACAAAATGACAGTGATCACAGACTGGGTGTTGCTACCAACTCAGTAAAATGGGCTGAGAAAACAGGTCTTGTGGCACCTTAATGTACTGGAAGAGTTTCTGCTGTTCTAGAATAGCAAAGTCACTGATTTGTC
This sequence comes from Neoceratodus forsteri, assembly GCA_016271365.2. Lineage (NCBI taxonomy): Eukaryota > Metazoa > Chordata > Ceratodontiformes > Ceratodontidae > Neoceratodus > Neoceratodus forsteri. The sequence continues at coordinate 1,560,007,829 of CM057455.1, forward strand.
AGCACTGACCTCTTTAGCCGTGAAATATCTCAGCTGTCCACCCTTGACTGTCAGTGTGGAGAGATTATTCAGTTTGGCCAGGGCCATCGTGTGGGACAGGCATACAAATTTGTCCCCTACAAATGTTGGCATGTTAACATTTATTAAAATGAACACAGGCACATTCCACGTAACACACTTAAATCTGTGTTCATGCCACATGACATTGGCAGTGACGAAGAAGAACCATAACAGTCTGGTGGTATCAGCAGTGGCAAAATTCATTCCACTTTGATGCAGTAATGGAAAAAGAATTCCCATGCGGGGACAGCTCCAGTCTGGAAGACTGTGAGGCCTCAGTAGCAGAAGCTGTGGCACACACACCCCAATTATCATTTGAACACCGGAACTACTAAATATTATACTTTATTGCATGCAAACTGGCACTAGGCCTAGCCTGACTCATTTCGGATACTTCCTTTATCAAAGGGCTTTGATAAAGGAAATATCTGAAACATGTCAGACTAGGCCTGGTGCCATTTTGTATGTAATAAAGTATAATATTTAGTAGCTCCAGTGTCAGAATGATAATCGGGGTGTGTGTGCCACAGTTTCTGCTATTGAATGTTCATGAAATACTGTTGAGCACCACAGATCCTTGTGCACATTACATGGAAGACTATGAGGGCTACTTCCTCGATGAGGATGGTTGCAGCACATAAACAGAATAGTGTTCGATCCCTCCTTTCCTCCTTATCAGTTTAATCCCTTTCTTTATGATTCAGTTTTGTTTTCCTGTGAAAATGTTTCCTCATGTTGTGCTGCTTGTTTATAAATCCACATTATTAATGCCATCAGCACTCTCCTATGTAATGCCCACAGACAAAGTAAAACATCTTTGAAGGGTGCATCAGCCAGCCAGCCCACCAGCCAGCTAACTAGCCATCCAGCCATCCTGCCAGCCAGCCCACCACCTAGAAATCCTGCCAGCCAACCTGACAGCCATCATGATTGCCAGCCTGCCAGCCAGCCAACCAGACATCCTGCCAGTCAGCCCACCACCTAGAAATCCTGCCAGCCAACCTGACAGCCATCATGACTGCCAGCCAGTACAGAACCTAACCAGCCTGCCAACCAGCCCACCAGCTAGCCAACCAGACATCCTGCCAGCCAGCCCACCAGCCAGCCAACCAGACATCCCGCCAGCCAGCCCGCCACTTAGCCATCCTTCGAGCCAGCCTACCACCTAGCCATCCTTCCAGCCAGCCTACCACCTAGCCATACTGCCAGCCAGCCTGACAGCCATCATGGCTGCCAGCCAGTATAGAACCTAACCAGTCTGCCAGCCAGCCTGATAGCCAGCCTACCTGCCAGCCTGATAGCCAGGCTACCATAGGTTCATAGGTAGTAGTATTCATGATCTTGGGACAAGCCCATTATGATCATGCCACTTATGCTAAGTGGGTAGCAAACTTGGAAGCTCCCATATATATATCAAGTTGTATTTTAAACTGATTTAAATTTGAACTATACACAATATCATAAGGTATAGAATTCCATAAGGGAACTATACGTTGGGTAAAAAATTTAGATCTTTTTGTGGTTCTATTAATGGGTAAAATTAATTTTAAATTATGAGAACGGGTTTGAGCTGTAGAAACATTCCATTGAAGGTGTAATGTTTCAAACAGATATTCATCTCTAGTAGCTTTGTAAAGCAGACAGAGATCCCCACGAATTGATCTGTATTCCATACTATACAAATTAAGCCTTATAAGTCTATCTCTATATGATAAATTATTTAGACCATTTAAGTTATTAATAAATCTCATTTGGACCGTTTCCCTAGATGCAATGTCCCCCATCAATGTTGGTGCACAAAAAGTGGAACAATACTCAAAAAGTTTGTTCTTATGATGCTAGTATATAGGGGAATCATTATTGTAGGTTCTCTGCTTTTAATGTTCCAATATATGCAATTACTAAGTCTAGAACATTTTTTAATTGTGAGATTTAAGTGATTAGTGAACACTAGCTTGTTGCTTATAAAAACACCCAAATCTTTCTCATCTGTAATATGTTTCAAGCAGTAGTTCTCAATAAAGTAATTGGCACATACATTATTTTTACCAAAATGCATCACTTTGCATTTATTAATATTAAATTTCAATTTATGCAGTTCCACCCATCTCGATATATAATTCAAATTATCTTGAAGAGTATTTATAGACTCTAGGTTATTGACAATCCCTGCCAGTTTTACATCATCAGCATATTTTACTATCCAATTACCACACTTAATGTTCATTCCGGCTATTAAGATGTTAAACAGTACGGGCCCCAAGACTGAACCCTGTGGGACTCCACTAGTAACAGTGGTCCATGGGAACAGGAAACCCTTTAATGCAACACGTTGACATCTAGCCAGCTCACCAGCCAGTCCACCAGCATCCTACCAGCTAGCATGCTAGCCATCCCACCAGCCATCTTGCCAGCCAGCCAGCCCACTAGTGGGTCTGTCAGCCAGCCAGCCCACCAGTCAGCAAGCCAGACCTCAAGCCAAGCCTCCAGCCACCCACCCAGCCCATCAAGGCAGCAATACCAGAAGTCCAGCAATGGCCAACATTGTCTGCTGTGATGACATGTTACCTTGTTTTTTGCATTACTGATCCTCACTGTTTGCGGTGATTCCATCATTGCACAGGAGGAGCTTCCACCCTACCTCCAAGACATTCAGATGTGTTTATTTTTTTTTCCTTTTGTCTCCCTCTCACTTCAGACTGCACACCAGATGCCAGAGACTAAAGCTGCGTCTTCTGTCACCACTTTCTGTGGCACCATTTTGCCAGTACATGGCATGACCATCACCAATTTCATGGAAAGTGTCTAACATTATTTTGTTTAACTCAGCTTTATTTCACACAGTGATAACAGCAGTGAATCACAGTGCTATACAATAAGTAATCTGTCACCAACCTTTTGATCCCCGCAGGGGAACCCTTATACAATTACATTCTACAGATATGTACTATTCATTACCAAGTCATAAAAACACCTGTCGGGGTTCCCCAATGGAGTATCGTTAGTGTTGCTAACAAGGAGCATAATGTCTTCAGGTCCACTGTGAAAAGTGGGTTAAATAGTAACGTCCAGAAAGAAGCATATGTTAAGTATGTTCTAAAACTGATACAACATTGGTACAACAATATTCAACTAAAACTATGAACTGGCCAATAAAAAAGAGACCTAACTTTTGGCTGTACGTCCTCCCCCCCCCCACTGTAATTAAGTGCTGTAATAAATTCAGGAATATTGACTACATATAGGCTCACCTCACATCCAGTTCTCTATAACATGACCTTATGGTGAGACCTACAAAGAAATTAGCTGCACCACAGGTCAGCCCATGGTGTCAGGTTCGTATTAACTCTGTTTGACTCATTTATTGACAGATTAGTACAGATTCAGGATGGGAAGTCTATCTTCTCCCTTCCTGCAGCCACACTTCCCAAGCCTTCCATATCCCTTCATGTCTCTCAAACTGAAGGTGAAGCCTGGCCATCAGAGCTTCCATGCCCACCACCTCTTAACTTGCCCAGCCCACTCTTCCACCTTATGCAGTTCCTGCTGGAGCCAGCGCACTGAAATGCACTTCAAAGCTACTGCTGTCAGAGTGCCTTTCTGGTGTGTGGCCATGTGTATCCCTAGAACCCAGTCTTCAAATGTCAGGGGGACAGATATGCCTGTGATGGCCAATATGGCCTTCTGTAGGTCGTGCCAGAATTCTGCTAGTAAAGGACAGCTCCAAAAGATGTGCCAGTGGCTCCCTATCTGCCCACACCTCCTCCAACAAGCAGCAGACCTACAGTAGTAGAACTAACATTTTTTGTAATATTTGGGGTAAGGAAGAATCTTGCTAGTATTTTCCAGAAAAATTCCCGCCACACTGGAACGGAACTGACTTTCCATCCCCACTTCAACCGATGTGCCCAGTCTGAATCAAAAATAAATACTGCTGCTTCCTCCTTCCAGGCTCACTTGCAGGCAAGTAGGAAATCCCCATCGGCCCTAGAGAGCAAATGATACATGCCTAAGATATATCTAGTGGGACCCCTTGTTGCCATCACCCCATGTAGCTAATCCCCCCATGCTGTGCGTGGCCGAGTCCAGACATTGTTTTTTATTTTTTATTTTTAAGTTTTAATGTTAGATTTTTCCTTTTACAAGTAAGTAGTGAAACAATGGCCATGCCAAGTCAGGCTAAATAATTTCTCTCTTTTTCTTCACAGGTGACAGGTAAGGAATGAATGGGGTTGGACAATGTTTCTATTAGACAGCCACAACTGTGGCAAAGTAAGGCTAAATTAATTTTTTTTCTTCACTGGTGACACACATAGTGAGACTTGGAGTGGACACTTTATGTACTCTCCATGTGGTCAGTCACCCACAGTGGCCAGTCTAGTAAGGTTTACATAATTTTCCTTTGTCTTCACAGGTCACCTCCTGTCCTGCTGTATTCTCATTCAAGAAGCAAGACTTCTCCTCCTCCTCCTCCTCCTCTTCTGTCTGAAGAACCTTTGTTCCATTTCAAGGCTGGGCAATCACCAATGGTAGGTATCCCTTCAAAAAAGTAATTTTTCTTTTAATTTTTTAATTTTGTTTTCCTTTCACAGGTTCACTGTAACCCAACATGGAGTGTGCTACACTCTAAATAATTTCTATCTTGTATTCACATCAGATCGGTAATAGATTCTGCCGTGAAGATGAATATGTCATCCTCCAACAACAAGCAAGCCACTGACATCTTTTAATAACCAGCAGTTTATTGGTATGGTCAGCCTTGCCGACTAATGCTCAGACTTTCTTCTCCAGCCCTGTGCGTGGTGTTATTACAGTCAATATGTCGTCTGTATCAAGCATGTATAACAGTCCTCCAACTGATGCTGCTGCCTCATTGTACAATTTGAAGTGGTCACGCATCATAAAAATACCTGAACCAAGAGAAATAGGAGAAGACAACAGTTATATAGTGACATATGACTACAGATATGATTTACAAAAAAGAAACAAAAAAAATATACTTACCTTCCATGGTACGAAACAGTCCAAAGTGAAATAACCATATGTAGACAAGACCCATGCAGCAAAAGGAATTAATTGCCTTACTGATAAGTACCTGCAAAGAGAGAGAGAGAGAGAAACAGTGACAAAAGATGGTTCGAAATACAATGGTATCAAATACCCTCCCAAACCCACAACCCAAGGAAAGACCAACCAAAAACAACTTACCTTTACTGGTGGTCATTACCAAACAAAGTAATACTCGAGTTGAAGATCGTCATCCAGATTCCGTTCTAGACTGCATTCACAGAGTACAGCAACAGCAGCATATAGCACTTCTGGGACCACATCTCATTTCTGGGTGTCATGTGAATTTTTCTAGCCATAGAAATTCACTTTTATTTTCCAGGCTCTACAGTGCAGCTGGACAGTTGCTGTGGAGTCTCATACAGCACCAGCTAGCAGCAGCAGCAGCGTATATACACGTCTGGGATCACATCTCATTTCTGGGTATCAGAAAAATGCAAGGCAGCAATGCATTTATCATCATGGGTATGACCAGTTTATCCTCTGACTGACGCTTGAAAATATCAGCATGCAGAATTTATGCTTATTGTGCTTTTCAAAAAAGAATCTTGGATTGTGACTAACGCACAATTTACATAAAGTACATTACAAGTGATTGGGGCATTTATGCACTGTGAAGTACCATGTGGCAGCATGCAGCATCCTGTTCAGTTTTTTGTGGCACTATAGTAGAATTCTGGAATTCACAGTTTTAATGTGAATTGTGATTAATGCACAATTAACACAAAGTGCATTACAACATGAGTGTTTAGGGGATATGCACACTGTGAAGCATCATGCGGCAGCATCTAGCAGCCTGTCCAAGTTTTTGTAGTACTACAGCAGAGTTCTGGAATTTACAGTTTAATGTGAATATTGATTATAAAATGGGTAGAAATGTTCCTGTGTTTTGATTGTCTAAGAGATACCAGTTGCTGTATCCTTATCAGGACATATCATACCTCTCAACTGTCCCTGATTTTCAGGGACGTCCCTGATTTGGCCTCAAACTTTTCCTCTGTCCCTCCTAAAATTTGAGTTTTTCTGACAGAACAGTGGGGATTAATAACACAAAATAATGTTAAACATTATAGTTACAGACTTCTTGTTCTTCAGAAAATGCATCTTAACACAAATTCCTTTATTCTATCAGCTTTCTGAGTGAATAGTGTTAGTTTTTAAGCTATGTCCCTGACTTGGGGTCTCTGTCCCTGATTTTTTTAAGCCTTGTCCCTGATTCATGAGGCAACTGGTTGAGAGGTATGGGACATATACTGGCAACTGGTACTACTTACACCAACCAAAATGAATCACACTGAGAAATCATTGCCTCCAACAGCTCTCCTGCTGCAGCTCATCATGTAGCATATGTCCACGGAAACATAACAGCTTCACCAGGAGAGTGGTGCCACCAAGAGACAAAGAAGAAACACAGCAGTCAGTATATCCAAGTTCCCCACTCCCACACAGCAACAAAAGTTTGAAAATGTTGAACCTGTGATTTTGTTTTCCTCACTGCCCATTTCTCCAGTAGCAGGAGTATGATTCTCGCACCCACTATTTCTAACTGTGTACAGTAAACACTATCTTGGTCTCTGATCTCCAGGCACCCCCCCCCCCAATCCGTGAAACAGCAAACCCACCAAACCAAGCCAGCAAAAAAACACCATAGCAAGTCAGCACCACAAACCAGAAGTTAATGGTCTGAAAACCACAAACTAGGAAACTGGTCTGTATGGCGGCCGGTACAGGAAACGCTCACTCAGATTCAAGAGGACTGCTGGCTGCAAATGAAATGTTTTATAAATAAAAAAAAAACCATATTAATAATGGCAAGTGAAAAACAGTTTATTTCTCTGTGTTACTTGGGATGGGTGAGGGGGTGCACATCACCTCATTTAAAGTCCTACAGGTAAAATACCTTGAAAGCTGCGCTTACTCGAGCAGACATCCTGATCACTGGCATCTCAAAGATGTGACTAAAAAAGCCTAAAATAGAGATAGAAACAAAATGTAAAAAATTAAAAATGAAGTGTGTGTGTGTGTGTGTGTGTGCGTGTGTGTGCGTGCGTGCATGTGGGTGTGTAGTGCATAGTGTGTAGAGGGAATAGCTTAATTTTATATATGGTCTGTATTACAAATGCAAGGACTATCTTTCTCTGTTTATACCTTAATTAACCTAAATTATAACACTCATATTTATCAGACTTCTTTTAATAATTAATTTATTTTCCAGGGGAGGGTTTTTATGGGGGGTGGGACCATTTTATAAGCAGAATAAGACTCTCTGAGGTGTGGTATATGGGCTGATAAGAGCACTTCCTAGGTGCTAAAGGCACTCAGTGCAAGCACCTCGTGCCTCTTTATGCACCAGAAGAGTGCTCTTATCAGCCCATAAACCACACCTTATTGTGTCTTATTCGATACTTAATGCACAATTAACACACAGTGCATTTACAACAAGAGTGTTTGGGGCACAAACAGACTCTGAAGTGCAGTGTGGCAGTATGTAGTTGCCATCACACTCTTTCAGTGCACTTAAATTTATGTAAATTGTGATTTATGCAAATTAACACTAAATACATCACAACAACAGTGTTGGGGCACTACAAACAAACAGCACAATACCATGTAGCAGTACATGTAACTGACAGGGCATACTTGGTCTGGTAGTTGAGCAAAAATTAAGGAAAGAGCCAGATATATAAATAGATGAATGGCATCAAAAAAATATAGGCAGGTAATATATATATTTTTTTGGGAGGGGGGCTCTTTTTAAAGGCAGTAGCTAGAGTACAGAAACAGATATAAAAACAAGGAACAATAAGTGAAACTGTAGTTAGATAGTAAAGAAAGATTTGTATTTTTTTGTATTTTTAAATGTTTTGTTTTTTTATATTGTTGGGGGAACAAACGAGTAGCACAATTGGTAGGAAAGAATAAAAAGAGGATAGGAAATAGTTAAAGAGCCACCAAAGCCTCGAGAAGAACTTCTAAAAACATACAGTTTGGACACAAAGCAGCTTATATTTCTCATTAGCGCTGTACTTCTTATCTCCATTATGTATTACTGAAGTCACATGCATGAAAACAAGAGAGTTGTTCCTTGATGGTTCATAAGCTCCTATTGCTTCTTCCCAACCTGGGGCTAGATATTCAAAACTTAGCCCTGGGGCTAAACTAGCACTGCACAACGTGCTAAATTAGCCCTGAACCATTAGCAAGCTATATTCAAAGGAATAGCCCTCGGGCTAAACCTGCTGAATATAGCGTGCAAAGGAAGCAGTGCAAATGGCTGGGAGTGCAGTGTTAAACTAGCCCGGGAAATAAGACAGCTCTGAATATAGCAACAGGGAAGTGAAAAATGCAACAGCAGTGCAGCGGACACAGAGGTGGAGTAGGGCAGATTTGAAGTTGGTGGATAATGTGTGTGACAGCAATGAAGTGTTGCACAACAATTGCAAACAATAATGCAAACCACACACTGTGGAACTGTGCTATTCTAATGAGAGGTTTGCCCTGGGCTAACCCGATTACACAGTGCTAACACGTTAGCCCAGTGAAAACTGGTTAGCCCAGGGCAAAAGTTTGCTATTTTCAAAGATCCTATGTAGATGAACCTACTTAGGTAATCTGTGGGAAAACAGTCACATTTGCATCTCATTATGGTCTGCTTAGCATATGGTTCCATGTAGTTTGCCCGGCACTATTGCACGGAGCTCACAGCAGCCCCCTGTTGGTTGGAATGGCAGTACAGGCTGGAAGCTGCAGGCCAGGGTGTACTCACAGCAACCCCCTATAGGTCAGAATGGAAGTACTAACTGGATGCTGCAGGAAATGGGTGTTTGTAGGCACAGCCAGTGCATACTACTCGCCCATGTAGCACCGCACTGAGGGACACAGACATGTTGACTGAGGGACAATGATTCTCATGATGAAAGACACAGCATCAAACATGGAGATACAAGCCCAGAATACAGTGGAACCATAGCCTCTACTTGTACAAGGTGTCCATCTTTCTGTAGCAGCGTAGAAGTCAATTACGGCCTTATAGTATGCATGTACAGTACATATTCTGTGTGTGCAGCACCTTGTCCATGAGGAACAGATGAGGGACAGGGCAATTTAGAGAGGCAAAATGATGGCTGTATCTCATAAAGAGGGACACGTAGGAGGTATGCTCCTGTTCTGTGTATAGTCCACTAATTCCCTGGTAGTCCAGTGGTCCCCCCACCCCCCACCATGATGTCCAACCCCAGTAGCTTTATTAAATAATATATTTCCCTGGTAGTCTAGTGGCCTGCCACCCCCCATCATGATCTCTGACCCCAGTAGCTTTATTAAATAATTCATTTCCCTGGTAGTCTAGTGCCCCCCCATCATGATCCCTGACTCCTGTAGTGTAAATAATGTTATTTTCCCTGGTAGTCTAGCAGCCCCCCACCCCATTACGACCCTCAGCTCCCGTGAGGATGTAAATAATGTTATTTTCCCTGGTAGTTTAGTGGCCCTCCACTCCCCCATCATGATCCCCGAGTCTCATAGGATGTATGAAATGTTATTTTCCCTGGTAATCCAGTGGCCACTCCACCTGGCAGTGCCGACCCCCCACTCCCCCAAGGATTAACATAGCAGTAATTAAAAATGCGTTGAAGTTACACTTTGAGTTATGTCGAGTGACACCGCTGCATTACCGCATCCTTTTTGCAGGCAGTATTTAGCGTCGTGCTACAGGTGGTGCAAAAAAATGTAGTGCAACACTAATCTTTTGAATATGCCGGTGCACTGGCATTCATGGCCACGCCCTACCTACCACCCTCCCTGCCTCTCCTGCATACATTAAATTTTAGCGTCGGTACACTCACTCCAGTGCCAGTGCTAAATGGGCTTTTCGAATATAGCAGCATGGCGCCAAATTCGAGCTATTCAACTAGCAGTTTGCGCGGGTGCAAACTTTGAATATCTGGCCCCTGATGCCATAATACTCTGCTTGTGACATTACAGTTATTTCCATAGCAACAGACTGTGATGCCACAACAGAGCATTATGATTTTAAGTAGTGAAAAAGCTTTAGAGGCAGATGTACTCTAAAGTATCAAGATCTTTTTTTTTTTATTTGATGATTGTTTATCACCATCTGGCTGCCCCCTTCAGCCCAACCGACCCCCTCAGCCCCGACATCCTGGAATTACTGGGGCTTATCTTATGCCCAGCCTGGGAGTGGAGCCTGTGGAGGGTTGGCTGTCATCATGTGTCTGGATGCATTTTCTCCTCCATTTTTGTCCTTCCTCAATTACCATGGGACTCCAGAAGTAGAGATGCATGTACATGGAGGTGCGCATGCGTACTACAGCCCCGGTGATGGCCCCTTCCACCCACCTGTTGGCCTAGTGCCTGGTCCTCCACTTAGCCTGCACTGCCTCCTTGTCTCCACTGTGTGGCAGTCAAGAGCTGAGGCATACCTCCTTCCCTCCCTGGAGAGGAGAGCTGCCTCTCGGCGGCTCCATCCAACACTGTCCCCCCCGCTGATCTCTGATGACCCATGCTCATTTCTGAACATGGGTCGTCAGCATGGCACGAAGTAAGGCGTCCAGCACCTTAGCCCTCGGCACCACTGGGCTGGACCAAGATCTTGTTCTGGGGGAAATTCTTCAGTTATAAATAATGGAGGGGGATTTAATATGCTTTTTTTTTCGAACTATGGTTATTCCACTGACCTGCCCGGACTCTCTCCAGAGGGTTGCTCTGGTCTGTGCTATGTTCCCACCTGCCTGAAGTTCTCCACTCTTCTCCTCACAGTGCCAGACTCTCCATCCCTTACCCAGACACTCAACTCCCTGGCTCTGAATCCCCTGAGGTGGGACCGCCTTACTCCTTCCTGGTGCTCCATCTATAATTCAGTAGAGTGGCCAGGCAGGGAGGAGAGTCAGAGTAGCAAACTGAGTGACCCGGCTCTGGGCGTGGTTGGCCAGCCCCTGTACCCTCCTTTGCCTACCAGGAGGCAGGGTATTTTCTTGAGTTATGCCCCCTGGTGCAGCGTGCAATGGCATCAGTGTGGGACCTCCCACAGACCACCTGCTGTCACCAGTCCCCTGCTGCTCGTTCCTCACTACTCGACGATGCCCCCAGCCTCCGTCAGGTGCTGCTGCTGAGCGAGGAGTCCCCTTAAGCCATTCCCAGGAGAAGAGAGCAGTCTTCCAGATGCTCAATCTTCTCCTCTCCCTGCCGACCCCCAGTGGCCCAGGCTCATTACTGAACCTGGGTCACTGGCGTGGAGCAAGATGTGGCATCCAGCGCTTCAACCCTCAGTGCCTCTGGGCTGACCGGATTTAATAGGCTTTAATAAGACAGTCTCACTGAATGTCATTAATACCAGGACCTGCACCACCATGGTGAAGCATGGGCATCCCCTCCAGCAACTACTCCCGATTGGAAAGGATCATTTTTATATTCTGCTCCACCTTCCTGAGCTGGTGACAGAGGTCCCCCACTTCTTTACTTAGGCTGGCAAGCTCAAGTATTGCTATTGTTTCTGCTGGAGGTGCAAGTGCTGCTGGCTGCTGCTGGTTCAGCAGCTTGAAGTGGAACTAAGGAGGCAGCCACTTCCACAGGGATTGCCTGCTGCCCCACCACGTGATGCAAACTTCCTTTACACTCAGTTTGGTGCACCACTGCTGGCACAGATGGTCCACTACCTCCACTGCCACTGCTCATCGCTTCCCTCTGTCATTTCTCCCACTTGGCCTGGTGATTTATTCTTGAATGTGTTCTTTGCCCCCCCCTCAGTACCCAAGGAGGTACCCTTCTTGCCCTGGCTGACCCGTGCCTTGCATAAATTACAAGTGAGCACACTGTGGTCACTAATAAGAAAATCCTACACCAGGGGACATTTGGGGTACTGATGGCACAGAGGAACAGAGGAGCCTGAGAATTACCAGCAGGGCTCCACTGCAGGGGTGGAGATGGTGCGGGGGGGCTCAGGAGGTTTTTGCTCCTTCATTTCAGGACTAGGAACAGAGGGCTGCTGTTCCTCAATATGCTTTTCTGGCTCCTGCTGCTGCTAGTCTGGGGCAACACTCTTCTCCTCCTCCTGTGGAGGCAGCCCTGTTCCAGGATCAGATGGGACTGCTGCTGCCACTGCTGCATGGTTGGGAAGAGGTAAGGTGCTATTAGGGGGGCGCACCTCGAAAAAGACAGGATGATGAAGAGATATACAGTAGCACCGCCATGGGTGCGAACACCTTCACGAAGATGACTCTCTGTTACAAATTCAAATCTAAATAAAAAAAAAAAATGAGAGACGTACAGATAGAAATGATTCAAGACAATGAGGAAAATAAAAATAAGAAATAGGTCTACAAGAGAGAGATTCATAATAAAGATTAACTGTTAAAATAGTACTGTATTCGCTAACTAAAGTACAATAAAGGAAAGACAAAAAGATAAAGAAATTGCTGTAAGCACATTTGAAATACATATTTTCCTTTTTGTGCAGAACAGGCTCCTTCTACTCTGTCTAACTACAAATGAGAAACAGGAAGCAAGTCAAGCAGTCACTGGACAGAGATGTACCATGTCACCTGCAGAAGCTCTTCCATGTGACCTAAAGACAGGTTGTTTAGCAAAAGCCTCATTTTCACAAAAATTCACCTTGGGAATATCAAAAGAAAAGTTACGCGGCTAAGTCACAAGGCAAAGTTGAAAATGTACACATTTTTACCCTATGGGCAACAATTCGTGAATTTATCCAAAAAGTCAGAGTTTGGCAATTCACCTGAACTTCAAGAGCGAATTAAAACTTTTGAACATCTCTAGGGGTGAACTGCCACACAGGAGACCTGGGTTCAAGACACAAGCCCTACGCCCCCTGCTCAAGGCAGGTGGGGTCTGGGAGGTTATGCAGAGCATCATATGCTGACTCTGAAGGAGGGTGATGAGCACCCTGGTGACTCTCTTAGCACCACCTCTGGTGGGAACTGTTGCCAGCATTGATGTAGTGGATGACCACACTGCATTAGTGTTGCTCAGATAGTATCCTAAAAATCAAGATACCAACAGATACCTCCAATTTGGCCAGATAGTTGCTGTGGTAGGATAGTAGTGCTATCTGACCATGGATCCTACCAGCTAAGATACCTGGATCCTAACCAGGATCCGGATCCTAACCAGGATCCATCACTATCTGGCCCTGGATCCTAACTATCTGCCCTAGGATCCATGGATCCTAACTAGGATACCTGGAGCCTAACCAGGATCCATCACTATCTGGCCCTGGATCCTAACTATCTGCCCTAGGATCCATGGATCCTAACTAGGATACCTGGATCCTAACTAGGATCCATCACTATCTGATCCTGGATCCTGCATCTGTCTTTGGCAGGATATCTGGTAGGATCCAAGTCAGGGTACCAGAACTATCTGACAGATAGGAGTAGGATCCACAAAAGCACTATCTGAGCAACACTACACTGCATGTGGTGGTACTCACCAGATGGGTGGTGTTGTGGGGTGCCATTGGTCAGGGGTAGAGGATGGACTGAAAAATTGGGGAGAAAATCCACTGACTGCATGAATGATGACACAGGAGCTCACCAGCCAGATGCCATGGAACTTTCTCGAAGCCTCTTCCTTGTGAGAAATTGGTTGCACCTCGGTGCTCAGCAGTGTGATGGTTGAGTGTAGGGTCCTTTCAGGAGGCAACCCAAGAGTAATGGATGCAGGGACCCAGAAGTGCATCGGAAGGATACTTAAATATGTGTGGGGTGCCTGCAGGTTGTGGATTCCATCAGACTGTAATGCGTTATACAGTGAAATAAAAAAAATTATAAAAAAAAAACAATATTCTAAGGAGAAGCTAGCCATTCTGTGAGTAAAATAGCCCACTACAGTATGTGTGGCAATGCAAAATTGATGAACTTCACAGGGGTTGTAAGGAGACTTAGTATATAAATGTCTCATCCTTTGGGGCATGCATCAACTTTGCATAACTGCTGCTCTTTCTGGGGTTATTGCTTTTTTAATTCACAGTCCACCAATATGCTACATGTAGAAAAACATCTCCTTCTGGGTAAAGGCTAACTACTGAGGTTCTTACTAATTTGCATACTGTTATTGGTAAGTCACATTGTAACAGATATAGCAGCACTCCCTTATTTTTTTTTTAAGACTTTCTAAATGAGAAAGGAACACTGAGCCAAATATTGTGTCCAGGTGCATCCTAGGAGCACAGGAAGTGACTTGCTCAAGGTCAAACAAAATGCAGGTGAAGGTTGTGGGTTTCAAACTAAGGTCTGCTGGGTCTCCAGCTTCCCAGGTTGGTACTGTAACCTCTAATCCATACTGCCTCCCTAATGGAGTTGGGTCTTGGAGCTACAAAACTCTATGTGATCGACTGGATTTACCTTGTGCTCACTACAATTAATATTACCTGAGGAAGCAAAGGCCCAATCTAAACTTTAGAAAAAATAGCTAAAATGAAACCAAACTCAGAGATGAGTTCCAGCTTGCCTTTCAGTTATACATAAGGAGCAAAAGCAGAACTGTCATGGCTCTGCTGGTTAATGACAGGTTTCACGTAGTCAACACAGGTCACAAGCTCTAGGAGCTTCTTCTTGACATACCACCGAAGGCATTCAGGTGCAGTGGAACTGAGCCCAGGGCCAATACATTAATAAAACACTATCTACACAAATAAAAAGCAGAGTGCTGCATCAGCACGTTGGCTGCCAATAAAGCAAAAGGGTTACATTAGCTGCATGCTGAAAACAGAAAATAAAGTTAGAACTGAAGTTCCAACTTTTAGATCTTTTTCAGGAATGAGTCATAAAAAGTGTAACCCACCCCTCCTGTTCAGAGGTTATAGTATAGCCCAAGTGAACTCTCCTGCTGGGAGAGTTTCAAATCATTTAGCATATGCATAGCTATAAATGAGGGCTCTGCCAGTTCCATAGGGCTCTGTGCAAGACAGCGGCAGAGGAAAAAGTTCCAGAGTGTTGAGGGGAACCCATGTATCTTGTATGTGTTGCTGGGCCCGGGGTACGACAGACACACCTGGGCTTGGATCAGTTGCTGCCCACCCCACAGCTCACTTGCATGTAGGCCAACATGAGGAGGGCATCTAACAAAATGAGTGAGCTCCAGGGCCTAAAACACATCAAAGGCCAGGAGTCAGTGGCCCTCATGGAGACTTGGCAGGGGGGAAAATGATTTGGACACTGGGCTAGAGTGACACAGACTATTCTGGTGAGAAAGGAAAAGATAGGGTGGCTCTCTTCAAAGTGGAAGAGTCACTGTGGAGGACATGTGGGAGGCAAACAGTGTTACGGAGTCCATCATGGCTGAGTTAGTGTAAAAAAGGGAGCAGAAATGTCATCCTGGGGAGTTCTGTTACAGGCCCCCAAACACCTCAGTGAAGCATGATACTTGGCTGGTTGAGGAAACTATGAAAGTGACCAAATCAGATGTCTAGGGGACTTTTTGGCAGAGCTGAGAATGAACTGCTGTCCATATTCAACTATTGCTTCCAACAGCAGCATGCCCATCAGGGCACTAGGTTTGAGAGCACCCCTGACCTTGCTCTAAGCAGTGGGGGGTGGATGTTTTCTTGTGCAAAAAGTCAAGAAACGATGGGAGGCAGTGGCCATAAATGGGCCACCTTCTCCCGGGGACAGGGAAAATACAATAGATGAACCTCAGTCACCTGAACTGAAAACTTTAGAAAGGCAGATTTTTGCTATTATGATGCACCTGGTGTCCAAGTGGCTGCATGAGGCAGGTAATGCAGAGCACACACGGTGTTTGCTGAAGAGGGTGCTCAGAGAAGCTGCAGAGCTCTGCACTGCTGTAAGCCATAGGGGAATGAGGGTAAAAAGCAGCCCAGGCTCAATGGAGACTGAAGACAACTGATTTTGAACAAAAAAGAAAGTCTATGACTGCCTTAAAGAGACCGCTTCCTGGCCAGAGAGGACTACAGAGCAGCACTGAATGACTGCCAAAATACAGTAAGACAGCCAAGAAAGGGCTGGAAGCCAGGATCACAGCAGGAAATGCAGAGAACACCAAATATTTTTTCCAGTAAATAACTGTACACATAAAACTGAAAAGTGGACCGTGAAAAAGGGGGCCAGGCCCTTTAAAACAGGTGTAACAGAGGAACCTGAGAGAAGACCAGGGGCGATTTCTGAGTATAGTAGATGTGGTACTGACCTTAAGGAAGTACTTGGTAGCCATCTTACTTGTTGTCCTGTAGTGAGCAATTCGTAGTTTCTGTAGTTTCCTGGCATGCTTAGTCTGAAGCCCTTTTACCTTTGGTCTCTGTGTATGGTGCCTCAATCTGAGTAAAGATGGCCATGTGCTAGCAGCTCCCTGTGTCTGCGTCATTCTGTTCTTTATAACAGAATATTACAGTGGTTGACAAGGTAAAAGGAAAGAGTACATGGGTGCTGTGTCCATACAGCTATGTGGTAAGCCCTTTCCAATTTTTTTTTAATAAAGAAAAAATGTAGAAATCACGCTTAGTTTGTCCAGTCTTCTCTAGACAGGGACACACCCAGGTTTTCTGCCTGTCTACAGCTGCTATCTTCCTATGGATTATTAAAATTGCTGGAGAAATTGATCCACAAAAAGAATAAAAGAAATTAAAGGAAGGAAAAAAACAGAAAAAGCTACAAGCTAGCTTTCCTCACAGGCAAAAGAAGCTGTACTTTACTGCTTCCAATTCTATATACTAGGAGCTGGAAGCAAAAAGGCAGAGGGTTTGTAAACTGCTGTCCATTCCCCACTGACCAAGGCACACATAGAAACAGCTAGCTTTGCCCCAGGCAGTCCTTACCTGAGGACTAAACAGCAGCTGGTCTGTTCAGTTAATGGAATCTGAACATACATTGCCATCTTCTGGAGGAAGTTGACAGCAGCACAACAGTGCAAAGAGCAAGTATTTAAAGCAAGATTGATCACCTCCCAGTAGCAATAACTACAACATACTGAACTGCCTGACAAAATGGCATTCTGGGGACGAGTACAGAGTTTCATGAATCTAAAGAACACTGATCTGTATAGCGAAAGGTTTGAGTACATGCTTTCAGTGAACAAATTCCAGAGCAGAACAATGAATGACGAGACCTCTTCCTTTATATTCTACCAGCACCTGTGTACCCTTTGCTTAAGAGTCTAGTGGCACCAGATCCAATAAGTGGGGTGCAACTACAACCAATTTGTGGGCACGCTCTTACAGCACTACAAGCCCAAACCCATTGTAATAGCACAACATTATCGATTCCACCACTGCCTCCAAAGAGCGGGAGAGTCAACTGACAATTTCATAATCACCCTAAATAATTAGGCAACCTCATGTGAATATGGAGAATTTCTCATTGATGCCTTAAGTGACCAATTTGTCTGTGGTCTTTGTGGGTGACCACTACATGAAGTGCATTCTTACAGAACCAGATCTGACTTTCAAGTCTGCATAAGACATAACATTAGCACTTGAACTTGCTCAGAAAGACAACATGGAGCTCACAGGTCACACGGACCAACACAGGAAGGCCATCAACAGAGTCACCCCCACCCAACGTCACAGGGGTCAGTCTCAACCAAAGGATAGGTGATATGACATCACATCCTCCTCAGCAAGCTCCTCAGAAACCATGGGCAGAAGCCAAGACTAAGCAACCTTTCTGCTGATGCAGAGGATACCACCGGCAGGGGACGTACTGAGTCCACAAAGAAGTGTGCCACAACTGCAAAAAAGTGGGACATGTGACATGGGTCTGTAGAAGTGCACTGCATACAAAATGGGCACAGAATGTGACAGATGCTCTGCCAGAGACCATGGAGGGAGATGACTCATTGGGCCTCTTCAGTGTTTACAGCACACAAGGCCATGGAGATAGCATCTCCCTGAGTTTGGGGTTAGCGTGCACACCCATGAGCATAACGCTCAACACTGGAGAATCAGTGTTACTGATACCTGAGCACATGTACTCCACCTGTCTCAACCAGTGTCCACTGCGGCCTTTCCCCATCCAGATAGCATCCTACACAGGAGATTGGATTACTGTGTTGGGGGAGATACAAATCTCGGTCATCCATGAGTTAGGAGAATGGACCCTGTCTCTTGTCATGGTACAGGGGAGGAAGCCCGAAATGGAGAAAATAAAGCCCAGCCGGCAAAAGGTTTTCTTTTTGTGCATGGTGGCAGAGGCGCCACAGGACGTGATCAAACGACCTCAAGGCAAGCATGCCTCCATATGCCAGAATGGATACAAAACCATTTGGGACTTCAGGGCAAGGATCCAAAGATTAAGAAGGTGCCACCCCCATCTTCCACAAACCTCAATCTTATCCTATGCATTGAAGGAGGCAGTCAAACAACAGTTAGATAGGCTGGAACAGCATAGCATCATGTTCAGAGTGGAGAGGAGCAACTGGGCTACCCCAATCATTGTAGTTCTGCAGTGTGACAAGGCAGTGCAGCTGTGTGGTGATTACAAGGTCAAAGTAAACCAATGAGTGACTCCAGATCCAAAATTCATATCCCTTACCTAACACAGAGGACTTATCCACCACACTGGCTGGTGGTAAAATATTCAGTAAAATGAACCTCTCATCTGCCTACCAGCAGCTGGAGTTGAACCCTGGCTCAAAACCATTCTTTGAGTTACTTTGATTTTTAGACACAGCAGAAGGTGAAAGCTCATAGACGCTGTCCCATGTTAATAATAGTAACCTGATAGACCACCTTCCTCTAGGTATTTATCCAGTCTCTCCTTAAAAGTATTACAGTCCTCATTGCCTACCACCTCTGATGGCAAGCTGTTCCGAATGTTTATAACTTTGTATAAAATCATTTTTGTGCTTTTCAGTTTTAAAATTATTTGGTTGAATTTGTTTATTGGGTTTTCTTAAATTAGGCTGAGTATGATAATTGAATTTCATAGCTTCCATTAATGTTTCATCATTAATAATTCTACACATAAATTAAAAATCCCTTCTAATCCATCTATTATGGAGAGTATTTGATCTAAGAATATTAAGACATTCAGCATAAGATTTATTCTCTAATCCCCTTATTGATTTTGTGGCCTATTTTTGTATGTGTTCAATTTTAAATCTATCTGTTTTATTCAGTGCACACCAAATGTGCGAACAATAGTCTAAATATGGTCTTAAATATGAGTTGTATAGGGGAAGTCTCAGTTCCTTGGATTTATTGACAAAGTGCCTATTTATTTGATTTATGAAGTGATTAGCTTTTCTGAATACCTCTGAGCACTGATTTTGCCATTTATGGTCATTTGTTACAGTAACCCCCAGATCCCTCTCTCTACTTCTCTCCTCTAATAATTGGTTTTACAAATAATATCTGTACCTGGGGTTAGAATTTCCAAAATACATTATCTTGTGTTTCTCAATATTAAATGTCATACCCCACATCTGTGCCAATAATTCCAGTTAACCCATATCTTTCTGTAACACCTCATGGTTGGCTACTGTATCCACACTACCCCATGACTTTGTATCATCTGCAAAGACACTATACCATGAGCCCAGGTTTTTTTCCAATATCGTATATACAATTTAAATAAAATAGGACCCGGTATTGAACCCTGTGGCACCCCACTTGTCACCTTGATTGGTGCGGATAGGAAGTCTTTTATTTTTATCATTCCTGTTGCTACTCCCTGTGGTCCCTTCATGTATAGTAAGGGAAGAGTTAATGACCACTTCCTGCACTGTCCTGTTTCATGATATACAGCCTGCAGATGCCTGGTGCCTCACACTCCTGATGTACTCAATTGAATAATTAATTATGACTATACCATACTGTGTATTCTGTACCTTGCTGTGCCTTATTGTATTATTATATTACTGTGCTTTTTACTTGTTATTATGTACTTATCCCCTCCCTCTCCCCCAGGACACATCTGGAAATGAGCTTTATGGCTCAGTATGTCTTTCCTGGTAAATCTCTTTTAAATAAATAATAAATACATAAATAAATAAAATTAACCCTTTGCTCCCTGTCAGACAACCAGTTTCTAGTCCATTTTATCAAATTCTTGTTGATTTCAAGGTCCAATAACTTGTTTATTAGCTTGGCATGGGGCACCACATTGAACGCCTTCCTGAAATCAAGGTACACTACTCCACTGATATCCCACTATCCAGGCTTTCACTTACATTTTTGTAAAAGCGCATTAGGTTCATCGTATATGAATGCCCTTTTGTAAATCCATGTTGTTGTTTATCCCCCAAATTTAGCTGTTCCATCTGTATGTTCAGCATATCTTTAATACAACTTTCCATAACCTTTCCCACAATGCTTGTCAAACTAATAGGCTTGTAATTCTGTGGGCTGCTCCTCAAACCTTTTTTGTGTATCTGCACTACATTTGCATTTCTCCAGTTGTCAGGCACATCACCACTCCTTAGTGACATATTGAATATATATGTTAAGGGGGCTGCTAATTCTATTGCAATTTCCTTACGTAATCTTGGTCCCACATCATCTGGACCAGGTGATTTTGCCGTGTCCAGTTTGAGAAGCTTATCCAATACCTCCTTGTCAATCTCTTTGAACACATTTCTCTCATCCTTCTTCTTATCTGTCCTATCTGGTGCTGCTGAATCCTGAAATACACTTGCAAAATAATTATTAAATACCTCAGCTGTTTCATTATTATCAGTTATTTCTTTGCCATTATGTTTAAAGGGCCCCACTGCCCATGACGTATTATTTAGGGAATTTATGTAACCATACAATAACTTTGGGTTAGACTTATTGCTAGCTAATTTCTCCTCAAGTGTTTTCTTTGCATTCCTTATTTCCCTCTTTCACAACTTAATTGTTCCCCTATACTTAGTTATATATGCTGTTGCAGGGTTTGTCTTCATTATCTTGCAGCATCCTTTTTTTTCTTGACACTAATCTCCTTATTTTAAATGTAAACCACGGGGGTACCTTCCCTTTCCTATTGTATATTTTTTTTCTGGGAATATACTTATGCTTTAATTCATCAGTTTTAATTTTAAGCATAATCCATGCTTGATTAGCATCCATTCCTCCCATTTTTGTTTCCTAGTCCCATTTCCTCATACTATTCTTTTTCTATATACAGTTTATATGCCTTATCTCCCTTAATTGTCCCCTTCTACAGAGCCCACCAGCCCTATCAACCTGGCATCTCTGGGACTTGCCTTCAGCCTATGCCCTCTGCCACAGGGCTACGGCTGTGTCCAGTTGCTGGGTGCAGAGTCTGCAGAGGGTCAGTCATCACCTGCAGCCTGCGGTGTTTTTCCTCCATTTTCTCCCCTGTTGCCATCCCTGTTGCTAGGGTGCACACTCCAGAAATGCATACATGAAGGTGCATGTACTCCTCGTGGAAGTCTCACAGCACCCTCCCTTCTCTGTTGCCCATCAAACCCGAACTACCCTCGTGCCTCCACCTGGGGGCAGTAGTTTGGCAGGAGCACCAGTCCTTCCTCCCTCCCTCCCCGGGAGAGGAGAGCAGTCCTCTGATGCTTGATCCTCTCCCTCCCCAGCCAATTCCCAGTGGCCCTCTTGCACAGCAAACACGGGTCGCTGGCGAGGCAGGAAGTAAGGCACGGATGCCTCAGCCCTCCATGCCACTGGACCAGCTTCCTCAGACTATTCTTTATGCCTTTATAATCAGCTTCATTATAATCATGTACTTCTATTACTCTATTTTCAGAATTACTACATCTGCTTAACTTACACAATATCATGTTATGATCACTTCTTGATAGGGGGTTCAATATTTCATATTGACAGCTGTCATTAAAGTTAGCAAATACAAGGTCTAGCACATTGTCTCCTCTAGTTGGTTTATTTATATGTTGTAGCAGACTGCATTCATACACAATTTCTAGGAAGTTGTTTCCATGTTGGCACTTGCTGTATTGTTTAACCAATTTATCTCTGGCATATTGTAGTCCTCTACGATTAGAGTGTCATTTGAGTTAGATGATGCATTAAATATCTTAGAATAAAACTTCATAGCCCTAACCATCAACACACACAAAGAACTACACCAGTACAATTGTCTGGCTTATGGAGTGTCAATGGCACCAGCCATTTACCAAAATACCATAGACAAGATTCTATGTGTCCTTGGTTGGGGCACCTGCTTCTTGAATGATATTATGGTTACAGCACCCACAATAAGGGAACTATTAGCGGCAGCATAAAAAGGAAGGTGGGTTAAATCTTCTCTGCCAAATTCAGGATATACGTACTCAATTGTCACGGCTTTCTCTGGAAGAGGTAGAGAATCTAGTTCATTGTATCAAATTTACATATTATTCTCAAGGTTACAGAGCAGGGCACCTATTAGCATTTCAGCTTTGTAAAGAGCAAGCTTCTGAAGTTATACACCACCTTCACTCTGGCATCTCGCCCCCCGCAAGTTTTGATCAAGCTGCAGGATATTGCCCAGGAGTTTGGTTCTTTTCATACCTGACTTTATACTCCTGATTATAATTCTAAAGACAGAACCAAAATTAATGCTTTTTTTCATTTGTTACATTTGCTGACTTTGACCCAAGAGGAAAGAGACTCACTTGATTGACCAATTTCCCAGAGATGAAATTCTTTTGGTTATAAAGGGGCTTAAGACCAGAAAGGCAGCTGTGGAGCATGGGTTCCCTGCAGAGCTTTATAAATGTTTTGTGGAGTCCCTAGTCAATCCCCTCCAGTCTGCAATTTCATACTGTACGCAGCATCACACTTTTCCTCCTGAATGGATGTCTGCCCTAATAACAGTAATCCCAAAACTGGGGAAGAAACCTGACTCCTGCTCCTCTTGTAGGCCAATTTTCTTGCTTAATACCGATGTTAAAATCTATGTGAAAATTATCGCATCTCGACTTCAATCAGATATTCCGAGACTGATTCATCCTAATCAAAACAGGCTTTGTTCCTTTCCACAGCTCTTATAATAACTTCTGTCACTTATTGAATATTATTTCTTATGTTAAACATACCAAGTTAACTACAATGGCCCTCTCAGTAGATGCTGAGAAGTCCTTTGATAGGTTGAATTGACAATAGCTGTCAGACATCTTGACTGTTTTTGGGTTCAGTGGTGTTTTATTTCTTATTTATTGGCTTTATACACAGGTTCTGCCGATAAAGAGGGAGTTAATGGTGTTTTTTTCCTTTCCCTTCCCTCTACAATGTGGACCCCATCAAGGCTACCCTATGTCCCCTTTACTTTTCACTTTAGCAATGGAGCCTCTAGATGCCTATGTTTGGTAGCATCTCACCATTAACGATATTCGAGCTGGACCTAGTGTCCATAAGATTGCCCTTTATGCTGACAATATTTTTGCTAGAGGACCCCGATACATCTCTTCCATCCTTTCTATGGGTGTTATTTGATTTTGGTTCCATTTCTGATTTCAAGATTAATCTAGGTAAACTAATTGTGATTTTGTTAAGCGGCTCTATTGAACAGTGACAGAAAGCCCTTTTTCCTTGTTGGGTTTGGGATGACTTTCGTTACTTAGGTCTTACTATCACTACTAATTTACATAATTTATATGACAAAAAGCATAAGCTTATCCTGGCAGAAGTTAAGAAGGCTTTTGAGAGATGGAGTCCCCTCCCTTTGTCAGTAGGGGCAAGAATTGAGGCAATCCATATGAATGTTTTACCTCGCTTTTTATATATTTTTTATATGCTTCCTAGTCAATGCCCAGAGCTATTTTGGCAGCAAATTGATCATCTAATACTTAAATTTATATAGAATGGGAAACACCCCCACATAAAAACCCCTCCCGAATTTAAAACACTATTTTTTAGCAGCCCAGGTTGTTCCAGTTTTAACTTTTTATAATTTAACCCAAACATAGGCAGGCTAGACTGTGAAGAGGAACAGCTCTTGAAGATATCCTTGAGGTTTGCCCCTCTTCTCCCCTTGACTCAGTTCCGATCTCTCAAGGTGATGAATCCGTGGATGCAGCGTACTCTTGCTGAATGGGTAAAATTTTGTTGGGTGGTTAAGGGTGCTGATAGCCTGGGTCATCTCTCCCCTATTTTGGGTAACCAAGATCTCCTACCTGGGATGACAGACACGTTTTCATTTATGGGGCTTTATACAATAGATGATTTGATGGAATTAGTTACGTTATTGAGTTTTGAACAAATAGAAAATAAATTTGAACTCCCTCGTACTGAACAGTTTTGCTATTTTCAGATTTGGTATTTTGTTTGGACCCTTCCCAGAAGCTCTTCCAGCCCTGATCAGTTACTTACTTTGGAGAAATATCTCTGGCAGGAACAAAGACTGCGGTTGAGGCCCATGCTATCTCCAGTCTATGCATATTTTTACAACAAAAGGTTCATACTTCCTCGCACCCTATCTGGGATTGGTGGGAATCTGTTTTGTCTCAAACCCTTGATTCCCTGTATAAGGAGAAAGTTTGGAACATAGTTCCTAAAACAACAGCTTCTTTCTATTGGAAGGAATTCAAATGAAAAGTTTTAGTCAATTTCGTTAGGACCCCTTCTGTAACTTCTCATTACTCAAAGGGTGGATTGAGCTTGTACTGGCGGCAGTGTGGGGCTAAAGGTGATCACCTTCATATATTTTGGGCATTTCCTGAGATACAGTCCTTTTGGAATTCTGTGGCTTCGGCCACCTCTAGTATTTTTGCTGTTTCAATTCGATTAATTTTTTAATTTTTGTTCTTGGCTTCCTTCCAGAGGTTGTAAGTACTGCCTAGAATCATTTTCTCTATCATATCTTTGTGGTTGCAGCTTTCAAAGCTATCATTAGAAGGTGGTTGACTCCTATTACACCCACACTTGCTGAATGGATTAGTATAGCGCAGGAAATCTGTGTAATGGAAGCCTTGTATGTGAATTCGCATTTTCAATAAGATAGGGATAATGTTGTTTTGTTTTCTCGATGGATCAAATGGGACTTGTATATGGAACAGCTCCCTCTTAGGGAGCTGCCTTACCCTCCACAGTATAGCCTTCACAGACTTGACTGCCCCCCCACCTTATTTTTTGTCTCGAATAGAATATCTGCTTGTGAACTTATCTACATTTAAACCATTGTGCTCTGTTTTGTATTGTATTGTTCATTTCTGTTTAGTACATTGTTCCTCTGCTTGTATTTTACAAATTGTAATTACCTGGTATTTCATCTGTTATGTATTGTAATTTGGATAATATCAAATAAAGTATGCGTTAAAAAAAAAAAATAAGGGGGCACCTAAAAATCCTTCATCAGGTGACATCCAGGCTGCAAAAATATAGGGTGAGAGTCAAAAGTGCGAAGTGTTAATTCCTGTAGGACTAAGTGGAGTAACTGGGATATGGAATGGATGCCCAAGACCAGTATCCCACAGAGGAGAAAGTAACAGGCATCATCAGCTTGCCCACACCAAACAACATTACAGAACATCACTCATTTCTGGGATGCTGAACTATTATGGCAGGTTCATTGCAAATCTGTCCACTCTACTTCAACCCCTGCATGATCTGCCAAAGAATGACACAAGATGGAGCTGGTCACCACAATGTAAGGCTGCATTCCAGGCATGTAAAAACAGCTTTTTGATAGCAAGTGGTTAACCCACTTTCTCCCACAGAAGCCCCTATGGCTAGCATGCAATGCATCCCCATATGGAGTGGGCACAGTAATTTTTCCGACTTGCCTTCAGCAGATGGACTGCCAATCACTTTCACTTCCAGAACCCTATCTTCCAGTGAAAGAAATTATGCACAAATTGAAAAGGAAGCACCGAGCATAAATTTGGGGTCTGGCAGTAGAGGTTAGAGTAATAAGCTGTGAATGAGCTTGGTACATCCAGCATGCCTGGGTTTGATTTCCACAACATCCGTTTGCATATCTTATAACTCTGAGCCTCCCCAGTGCTCCCAGGTCACCCCTGAAAAAAGGCATTTGTGCATAGTGGGCCTTACTCGGTTACCAAAGACTAACAAAAACAACAACAACAACAAACAATAACAAAGTTTCATAAATACTTGTATGACCACCAGTTCATGCTCATTATGGACCACAAGCATCTCCTGGCTTTTCTAGGGCTGAAAGCAGTCATATCAATACTCGTCACCCTCAGAATATAGTACTGGGACTTAATCTTGTTTGCTTGTGATTATGGTATAGAATATCAATGATGCCAGGACCATGCCAATGTAGATGCACTGTCTCACCTGCCACACAAAACCAGACCAGAGAAAACAGCAATGGAGAAATCTTTCAAATCTCTTACCTTGAGAAGCTACCTATAGCCTGCCGAGAAATAGAGGAAGAAATGCAGTGGAATCCAGCCCTCTCTAAGGTTCTGGATTGCATCTGAAATGGATGGGCTTCCTTCACAAATGATTCAACCCTTTGGCACTTCTTCAACAAGAGGGATCATTTGACCACATAAAAAGGCTGTGTTCTGTGGTGTGCCAGAGTACTGATTCCTCCAAAGTTCTGGAAATGACTGCTGGATGACTTCAATGAGAGTACTTCTAGAATTTCACGGATAAAGGCATTGGCCAGAAGATATCTCTGGTGGCCAGGACTAGATCATGACATTAAACAGCTAGTCAGCTCATGTGCACCCTGTGCAGTTGTCTGAAATCTACTTTCCACAGAACCTCTCCATCCCTTGTCCTGGGTAATAACACCTTGGGAATAAAGGAATCCACATTTATTATACAGAAATCAACAGCAACATCTCCTCACTGTAATCAGTGTTACTCAAAATGAATTGACTTGCTCCTCACACAGATGACCACTATGGAGAAAACAGTGAACCTGCTGTGACATTTGTTTGTTGCATAGGGTTGTCTAAAGAGTTTGTGTCAGACAGTGGTCTTCAGTTCTCATCTCAGGAATTCAAACTCTTCTTGAAAAAGAATGTGGTCTATCACATCCTGTCTCCAACATTCCTCCCAGCCTCAAATGGAGCAGCTGAATGGGAAGTACAACTTTTAAGAAAATCTGAATGAAACAAGCCACTCAAGGCACACATGCAACAACCCAATGGCTGACATACTTTCTTTTCACATACCAGGACAACCCACATATGGTTACAGAGAGGACACCAGTGGAACTGTTTCTGAAAAGCCAAACACAGACTGGATTGTCTCACTTAAAACCAAACTTGCCCAATCAAGTGCACAAACACCGGCTACAACAGAAGGGACATGATAGAGTTCCACACATACCCCACATTTTTTATCAGGGAGAGCATTTGCAGCATTTATTTCTTCAATGGCCATTGCGCACAGTGGGAACTGGTGGCCGCAGCTGCCCAGGGATCAGGACTGCAGCCATGGTCAAAAATCTTCAGCAGCTGTTGCCGCACAGTGGAAACTGGGAGCCTGGGTTACGCAAGGACTGGGACCACAGCTGCGGTCAGAAATCTTTGGTGGCCATTGCCACACAGAGAAGGGGGCTCCCAGAGGAGCCAATTGGGGAGGAGAATCAAAAAGGGCATGAAGGTTTCAAAAGCAGCTGGGCTATATAAGGCAGAGCCCAGCCACAGAATCAGCATTTGCAGCATTTTTTTCTTCAGTGGATGTTGCCACACAGTGGGAACCAGTGGCCATATCCATCCAGGGATCAGAACCACAGCCACAGTCAAAAATCTTCAGTGGTCATT
The DNA here is from genome assembly GCA_016271365.2 of Neoceratodus forsteri. NCBI lineage: Eukaryota > Metazoa > Chordata > Ceratodontiformes > Ceratodontidae > Neoceratodus > Neoceratodus forsteri. The sequence goes on from CM057455.1 coordinate 1,560,035,591, forward strand.
GCCACACAGTAGAAGTCCGTGGCTGAAGCCACCCAAGGACTAGGTCCAGAGCCACACTCAGAAATCTTTGGCAGCCATTGCCACACAGAGAAGAAGGCTCCCACAGGAGTCAATCAGGGAGGAGAGTCAAAAAGGGCACGAAGGTTTCAAAAGTGGCTGGGCTACATAAGGCAGAGCCCAGCCACAGAACCAGCATTTGCAGCATTTTTTTCTCTCACCCCGCACCACTTCCTGTTTTAAAGAGGGAGTCTGGTCAAAATGTCTAGCATCAGTAAATTCAGAATTTGGATCAGCATATCACCAGTCAGCCGCATGCCAAAAATGAGATCTCTAAGTTACTTTGTTTAAAAGTTACAAGTCATTTTGCAACCCTAAATTTACTGCCTGTTCAAAAAAGCCAGTTTCAGTAAAGAGCTGCTGGTGATGTCACAACCAGAACTCACAGCCTAGTCCTCCTTACAAATTACCTTACAAGACTTATTGTTCCCACATTACATAAAACTGCAGTGGTATTAAACATTTGGAAAAGGAAAGTGGACAGTGAGTGAGACAGGGCATGCATTTCCATAATGTGCAGATGCAAGGTACAGTACTAAAGAATGTGATGGGGGGTTGAAATACAGAGCAAGCATGGCTTTAGAATGACAAAAATATGTGCAATTTTTATAACAGTGTAAGGATGAGAGTTCTAAATGTCACCAGACTGCAACTGTGGAATGCAGCAATGACACAATCTCAAAAAGTAGGTGGGACACACCGTTGTGGGAAGTGGCAGGGATGCTAAAATTCTTAATGTGGTGGTGTCATGTAGTTTTAGATTGTGGCAGAGATATACAATTTTGACATGCGAGAGGCACATAGTTGTGGAAGGTGGTAGGGATATGTAATTTCGTAATGTGTCTTGTATGGATTAATTTGGCATGTGGTGTAGTGATGCAAATTTTCAAACGTGTGGTTGGTATGCTTGATTTCTGATTGTGGTGGCAACATTCAATTTCAGAATGCGGCGTGGACATGAAATCTCAGAAAGTGGCAGTGACACAGTTTCAGAATCTGGTAGCCACATGAAATTTCAGAATGAGGCAGGGATGCATAATTTTAGAATGTGACTTGAGCATGACACTCATCTTCAGAATGTGGTGGGGATGGGCAGTTTTAGAATATGGTGGGAATGCACATTTTCAGAATGTGACAATGACAGGCAATACTGGTGCATTGAAGTTACCACACAATTTCAGAATGTAGCTGGCAGATACAATTTTAGAATGTAGAAAGGACAAGCGGTTTCAGAATGTGGCAGTGATGCACAATTTCAGAATGTGGTAGTGATGCTCAGCTTTGGAATGTGGCATTGACACGCAGTTTTGGAATGTGGTGGTGATGCAAATTTCGGGATGTGATGGAGATGTGCAATTTCAGAATGTGATGATGACACACAAATTCAGAATGTGGCGATGATGCAGAATTTCAGACTGTAGCAATGACATGCAATTTCAGAATGTAACTGACGCAAAGTTTCAGAATGTGGCTGATGTGCAATTTCAGAATGTAGCTGGTGCACAAGTTCAGAAAGTGGTGATAATGCACAATTTTGGAATGTGGTGGTGATACTGACATACAGTTTTGGAATGTGGTGATGACGCGCAGTTTTAGAATGTGGCTGTGGCACACAGTTTCGGAATGTAACAGTGATGCACAGTTTCAGAATGTGATGGTGACACATAGTTTCAGAATGAGGTGGTGAAGAACACTCGTGCAGTTTCAGAATGTGGTGGTACCGTGCAATTTCGGAATGTGGTGGTGCTAAACAGTTTAGGAATGTGTAAGTGCCATGCGACTTCAGAATGTGACAGTGTTGCATGACTTCAGAATGTGGCAGTGCCGCTCAACTTCAGAATGTTCAATGTGGCACTGCTACCCGACTTCAGAATGTGGCAGTGACACATTACTTCAGAATATGGTGGTGGTGCACGACTTTGGAATGTGGTGGTGATGCATGACTTCAGAATGTGGCAGTGATGCATGACTTCAGAATGTGGCAGTGACGCACAACTTTGGAATGTGGTGGTGACGCTTGACTTTGGAATATGGCGGTGATGCACAACTTCAGAATGTGGCAGTGCGTACAGTTTTGGAATGTGGTGGTGCCCCACAGTTTCGGAATGCAGTGGTGATGCACAGTTTTGAAATGCAGCGGTAATGCTCAGTTTCAGAATTTGGCAATGACATTCAGTTTCAGAATGTGGCGGGGATGCACAATTTTGGAATGTGGAGGTGATGTGCAGTTTCAGAATATGGCAATGACACAATTTTGGAATGTGAGGCTGACAGTTTCAGAATGTGGCAGTGAAACACAACTTTGGAACGTGGTGTGGATGTGCAATTTTGGAATGTGGCAAGGATGCGTTATTTTGGAATATGGCTGTGACGCACAATGTTGGACTGCGGTGGGGATGTGATGCACAATTTTAAAATGTGGTGGAAGCATACAGTTCTGGAATGTGGCAAGGACAAGCAGTTTCAAAATAAAATGGCGTGTCCTACCATATTCCAACAGTGTACGTCCTTACTTATATTCCAGAATTGCCAGTCCCTGTTAAATTCTTCAAAGTGTGTCCCTGTTGCAATCTGAGACTGAGTGTCTCACCACACTCTGAGATGGCACATCACTGCCACATGCCAAGATTACATGCCCCCCAACATTGTAAAATTGTGCGCCACTTTGACAGTCTATACCTTTGTTCAGCGCTGCATTCCAAAAGCACCTACTAATGCATTGTAAAGTACAGTACCATGCATCTGAACATTTTGGAAATGCAAGCACTGCTGGCAACCCTGTGTCAGTTTTTGTTTTTTAAATAAATACTATAGCTACAGTTTCAATAACTTTGAAGAAATAGGTCCCATAAGGCTGCTGATAGGGAGGACTAGTCCGTGAGTTCTGGTTGTGACATCATCAGCATCATCAGTGGCTTTTCACTGAAACTGGCTTTGTTGAACAGGGAGTGAAATCAGGGTTATAAAATAGCTTATAACTTTAAAATGAAGTAACGTAGAAACCAATTTTTTGGTATGAGATTTATTGGGGGTAGGTTTATTCTAATTCTGCAATATAATGCTTATGACCAGACTCCCTCTTTAAATGGTCTCACTGGGCCCCTCCCAGCAGAGACAACACCAAATCAGAAGGGGACAGAAGGAGAAGTGAAGAAAGAGGAGTGGCTGAAAGGGGTGGGAAAGAGGCTTCATCGGCTGGAAGAAAAAAAGGACTGACAAAGGACTCAAGTAATGGTTTAGCTCTATCTAGGACTCTGAAAATGAGTAGAAGATTTAACAAAAAATTGCATCTAGGTCTCTGAAAATTCCTGGACTATGTAATTTTGGGTACTGTATTTGACTGGGCACTCAGAGGAACTGCATTAGGATTGGGGGATTTAGGGGAAAATTGATTTCACCTGCATAGTATTGCTAATGTGAGACAGAAAAATAAGGGAATCTAAGGCATTAGCTATTATTAAGTGCTGCACACGTGTATGAAAAGGAAGACTGCTGATAATTGTAGAAGAGAGAAAGTATACAAACTTTATAGAACTGTGAAAGTATATAATTTGTGTTAATTCAGGGAAAGTGGGGTGAGGCACTGAAACAAGGGCAATGAATTATTCAGGATGGTGGAAAGGCAGGGGCATGAGTCTTCTTGGATGAGGAGGGAGATGCTGGGGGAAGCCAGGAGAATGGGCAGAATAGTGGGGTGCAATGGATGTGGGGCAGTGGTTTTTATGGAAACACTATGGAGGTTAAGGTGTTGTCCAATATGTATCAGGTTGGGGCAATTTGAGGCAAAGATAAGCATGCTAAGGAGGGAAATGGAGAGGAAGTAGAAGGACATGGGGAGGGAGAGAGAAACTACAACTCTAACAGCAGCAGGGAGATGCGGGGGGGGGTGTTGCTGAAATGGAAAGAGAAGGGACTGGCTGGGCACATGGAGAAAAGGGGCTAACCAGGGGTAGGAAGAAATGGCTCCCAAAAGAGGCAGTGGGGGGAGTATTGGTTAGCAGGAAGTAAAGGGGAAGGGTACTGCAAGGGCTCAAGGAAAAGCACATACCTCAACAGCAGGGAGAAAGAAAACACATGTGGGGGGTGGGGTTATTACAGTGTCTAACAGGTACGTACCTCTGGCAGATAGAATGGCAGATGGAGTTCTGAGAGGATCAGGGGGAACAGTGAGTGTGGATCAGGGGCCGATGATGGCAGCAGGGAAGGGAGAGATGGAAGCAGGGATAGAAAGGAGGACAAGGGGATGGGGTGGAAAGGGGGAGGGATGGAGGGAAGGGTAACAAGCACAGTGAAGGGAGCATGGGGGAATAAACAAGGAGGGGAATCAGAGGATGCAGGAGATGGAGAAGGGAGGCAAGGAAGGGGAGGAAAGGAGTGAGTTGGTAGCGGTGGGGAAGTCAGGAGGCAAGCAAGGGGCACAGGAAATCAGGGAAGGTGAAGTAGATAGAGTTAGGGGTCCAGAGGGGAGGATTGGGAGTGAATGGGCTGGTATCTTTCACTAGGAAAAGAACGGGAGGGGAAGTGGGGGGGCATCAGGAAGGTCATGTAGGCAAATTCAGGGTAGGGGGATTTGGTTAGGAGGTAAAGCATACAGAGGAGGGTCCTGCCAGGAACAATACCAGATCCATTAGCTGTGGATTTGGAGAATATCATTGTTTTCGTGGACTCCATGATTAAGGGGATACATTGGATCAGGAGGGGTCCTACATACAGACAGAGGTCATTTTTTTGTGAACCAGGGATGGAGGCAGGGAGGGCAATGCAAAAAATCAGGGAGAGGGCTCGGTTGGGGGGGAACCACACCTTATCATTCATCTGGGAACTAATGATCTGGCAAGCTATGAAGTGGAGGAGGTCCTTAGGAGGTTCAGGGCACTGGTGCACAGATGCCTAGAAGTGGCTAAATCCTTGGTTTTTTTCAGAGATCTTGCCAGTCCCCTGTGTCAGCACTGTTAGACAGAGAAGTATCAGTGAATGTAATGAATGGATCTGGGCATGGTGTGATGAGGAAGGATTTGCATGTATAGGAGAGTGGGGGGACACATGGGAGGATGAGTACCTGTACTGGAAGGATAGACTGCATCTGAGTGAGAGGGGGGCAAGAGTACTGAGAGGGTCCACAAGGATTCATTGATAAGGTCCTGCAGGGTGTAAACTGGTAAGGGGAGTACAAGGCTAGAATGGATGAAGGATCAACAGGAGGAGAAAATGGACTAGCTAGCTCTCCCACCGCAAAAGGCAGAAGGTAACAGACCAGACATAGTAGGGAGGGAGGGTGGGAGAAGGGAGCTGTATGGTGGAAATGACTTTCCGCTAATGCATGAAGCCTGGAGAACAAGATGGTGGACTTAGAAGCAATAATGGAGGGGAGGGCCTGGACATTGTTGCCATAACAGAGACCTGGTGGTCAGAGCACCAGGCCTGGGAAGTAGGGGAACCAGAGTACAGGTTATTCAGGAGAGACAGGGTTGTCAGGAAGGGGGGATTGCGCTGTACATAAAGGAGGGCATAAAGGCATCAAAAGGGCAAGAAGAACAAGGGGAAGTAGAAATCTTATGGGTCACACTAGAGAGACGGGCTGGAACATCTATAGGGCTGGGGGTGGTAATACAGACCTCCAATGCAGAGCAAGGAAATGGACATGCAGATGCTATGAGCAGTTCAAAGGATGGCACTAAAGAGGGAGATTTTTAACCTCCCAGATATAGACTGGGATATCCCAGCAGCTAGGTCATCCAGGAGTAGGGAGGTCCTTGAGTCCCTCCAGGGAGCCTTCCTGCAGCAGCTGGTAAGAGAGACCACTAAGGGGTGATATTCTTGACTTGGTCCTCACAAACAGGGATAGTGTGGAGGGAGTAGGGGTGGGAGTCAGCCTAGGAGCAAGTGACCATAATACAATGGGTTTCAGGGTTAGAAGGGGGTAGAAAGCGAGTCAAGCCATCATGAAGGTCCTAGAATTCAGATGGGCAGATTTTCCCAAAATGAGGGAGGTAGTCCAGAATGAAATGGCAGGAATGGAGGGGATGGGGGGGTTGAGGAACTATGTAATAGGATCAAAGAAGGGATACTAATGGCCACAGAGAGCTGTATAAGAAAGATGAGGAAGAGCAGAAAAAGGAGGAGACCACTTTGGTCCAACAGGGAAGTGGGGGGGAGGCAATAGAAGAGAGAAAAATGGCATTCAGAGAATATAAAAGGATACAGAGGAAGGAGGACAGGGGAATTTACAGGGAGAAACTGAGGGTGGCGGGGCAAAGGATTAGGAAAATGAAAGCAGAAACAGAGGGGTGATAAGACTTTATTTTGGTACATAGGGGAAAAAAGGAAAGTCAGGCAGGGGATAGATAAGATAAGGGGAAAGGGAGGAGTGCAAATGGAAGGGGACTTCGAGAAGGCAGAGGTGCTAAATAGATACTTCGGCTTGGTCTTCATGGTAGAGGGAGAAGGCAGGGGACCAGACCTAGAGGGGAAGGGAAGGGGCGACGTTGGGGTGGATCCTAGCCCAGTGAGGACAGCAACAGAGAAAAAATGGGTAAGTTGAGGATAGATAAGGCTATGGGTCTGGATGCCCTGCATCCTAGGGTGCTCCGGGAGCTAAGGGAGGAGCTGGTGGCACCATAGTGAGGTTATTTAACTTGTCTTTAGATACAGAGAAGGTTCCAGAAGACTGGAAGACAGCAAACATGGTGCCACTTCATAAAAGTGGCAGCAGGGAGGAGGCTGCCAATCATTGCCCGGTCAGCCTCACATTGGTGGTGAGTAAGGTGATGGAGGTGATCTTAAGGGCTGTTTCTGGCAGAAGAGAACTGGTTGCAGAGCAAGAAACAGAAGTTCAGAACTACAGATTTTTTGCTAATTAATCACGTCTGTCTCAGCAGGAGTAGTACCTGTTTGCATTAAGTAAACAGATACTTTATTAGAAGAAGGGGGTCTCATTTAAGTAAAAAAAAAAGTGGTTTTTTTTTTTTTACTGAGGAAGGGGGCAGTATCACCTTAATTTACTGAGAGCAGAGAGTGCATCTAATTAGGGGTGTGGCTTAGCAGCTTAGGTGTACAAAAGCAGCTGTCTCCAATGATAGTTTCTGGCTGTTTCTGGCAGAAGAGAACTGGTTGCAGAGCAAGAAACAGAAGTCCAGAACTCAGCAGGAGTAGTACCTGTTTGGATTTTTTACTAATTTCCCTCCTTCCCACCCAAAGCCAGTTCTAGTTTTATAGCCACTGAATTTGACTGACAACAGGAACTTCCTGTTTGGCAGTAGGAAGGGAAGGATCACTGAGACACATTAGTTTCAGCAACCTTGAAGGAACCTAAAAAAAACCCAAACCTTTTTGTCCCTCCCTGGCTGCTGGAGGTCTGAATCCAAGCAAGGAGGAAGGAGACTACTGAAGACTACAGGAAGTTCCTGTCCCAAGAACAGGAAGGGTAAGAGTTGTAAGGCACATAGGCAGTAGGAAAGTAAGTGTAAAAATACATGAGAGGAGGAGACAATAAGCATACAAAGCAACAGGAGAGGGGACACAAAATAAGTCAAGATGGGAGTGGTGCAGTGCAATGGCTGTGGAGCAGTAGTGTTCCGGGAGACATTCTGGAGGCTGCGATGCTGCCCTGTTTGCAGACACCTCTCTGGTTTGAGGAAGGAGGTCGCCCATCTCCAGGCTGACCTGGCTAGGATTCATGAAACCTCTTCTCCCACCCAGGGACCACCACAGCCACCACTGTTACCTCAGAGGTTGCCAAGAAAGAGGAGCGGTTGGACCAAGGTGGGCTCAGGGAGGGAGAGGGTGGTTGAAAAGAGGTGCATCCCTCCATTTGTAGCTCTCCATAATTCATATGCTGTTCTGGCAAAAGAGTAGTTCCTCTATGGAGGCACCTGCAATGGAGACCAAGGAGGATGTTAAGAATCTCCACAAAGAAGACCCACAGGAGGGTGGCATGAGATCCCACAGGGGGAAGGAAACAACTCCTGGTGGGGGACTCAATCATTGGAGGGGGTAGACATGGGGAGGAAGGGGACAGGGAGGTAAGGTGCCTGCCTAGCGCCACGGCTTGGAGGGACAGGAAGCAGATCCTCAGGATCACGGGAGGAGCTGCACAAGGGAGGGAGCTGGATGTCATTGTCCACCTAGGGACAAATGACCTGGCTGTAAATGGGGTCAGAGCGGTGCAAGAGGAGTTTGTGGAAGTGGAGAGAGGCATTAGACAAGTAGCATGTACTGTAACCTTCTCGGAGGTGCTGCCTGTCTATGGCAAGGATGATGCTAGGGTATTCCACACCATGAGATTCAATGAATGGTTGAAAAACTGGTTTGGAGCTCAGGGTTTTGGCTTCATTGGGGACTGGGGAGCCACCTGGAGGGATGCAGGTTTATAGTGGTGCGATGGTCTGCATCTGTCATGGGGGGGAACCTGGATCCTAGGTGACAGGTTTAAATGCTTCATTGGCAAGCATTTAAACTAGTCAAGGGGGGAGGCACTGAAAAGGAGTAGGGAAATCCTAGCCTCCCCCCACAAAGCACAGTAGTTAGAGAGGTAAACACCAAAGCAGAGAAGTCAGTAGGGAGCAGGACAGGGATAAATGCAGAAAAAGGTGTTAAGGACAGGGATGGGACTTAAAGGGGTAAGGCCATAAAAAATAAATGGAAGGTGATGAGTACCAATGTCCGTAGTCTGAGCAACAAGCTCCCTGAACTAGTGGCCTTAATAGAAGAGGGATGCCTGGATATTGTGGCAGTCATTGAAACATGGTACACAGAGAACCATGAGTGGGAAGTCAACATACCAGGATACACAGTCTACAGGAGGAACAGGGTGGGTAGTTCTCCATATAAGGGAAGGGATTAAAGCAACAGAACTGAAGAGTAAACAGGAAGTTGATGAGTCACTATGGGTCACCCTGGAGACAGGAAATGGCACCACAATCTGCATGGGGGTTGTGTACAGACCCCCATCTCAGGTGGAGGAAATGGACAAGGAAATGATAAAAGGCATCCTTAAAATGGCAGAAAAAGGGGAGATGTTGTTGATGGGGGACCCGAATATGCCAGATGTTAACTGGAGTATCTTTGCTGTAGGCACATCCAAGAGCAGGGTTATTCTTGATGCCCTACAGGGAGCATGCTTCAGACAGCTAGTGTTGGAACCCACTCAGGAGGGAGCAATCTTAGACCTGGTACTCTCAAATGGGGAAGGAAAAAGGATCTCAGATTTTGAAGTGGGTAGCCATCTGGGAACAAGTGACCACCAAACAGTGTGGTTCACAATAAACACAGCCATAGAGTCAAGCCATACAAAAGCAAGAGTACTGGACTTTAGGAAGGCTGACTTTGGGAAAATGAGAGAGTGCCTTAGAAAAGCACTAGCAAATGGGCAAGAAGGAGGGATGGAGGAACAATGGGAATAATCAAAACAGCCATCAGAGAGCAACAAGCCTTTGTGTAAGCAAATCAATAAAACAAAATGAAGGAAAAAACCACTATGGTTCTCAAAAGAGGTGGCAGGGACGGTTAAGGAGAAAAGGATAGCATTTAGGAAATATAAGGAAACACAGAAGGAGCAGGGCAGAGAACTTAATCAGTTAAAGCAGAAGGAGGCAAGGAAGGCAGTCAGAACAGCAAAGGCACAAACTGAGGGAAAGATAGCCAGCTCTGTTAAGAAGGGGGATAAAACATTTTATAGGTACATTAGGGAGTGAAGAAAGACCAAGGGAGGGATACAGAGACTTAATAAAAGGGAAGGAAAGTGGGCAGAGGGTGACAGTGAAAAAGCAGGGATACTGAATGAATATTTCTGCTCAGTATTCACAACAGATGAGGAACGGGAGGTGCCTAAACCAAACAAGGGAGAAACTCTGAATAGGGGGGTCGTTACCAGACCATTCACAGAAGAAAGGATTTTGAAAGAACTCTTGAAACTGAGGGTGGACAAAGCAATGGGGCCTGATGGGATTCACCCAAGAATACTAAAAGAACTAAGGGTAGAACTAGTAACACCACTGACTACTCTCTTTAACAAATCATGGGAGGATGGAGTGGTACCTGAGCACTGGAGGAGGGCAAATGTGATTCCACTTCACAAAGGTGGGAGCAGGGCAGAGGCAGGAAACTACAGACCAGTTAGTTTAACTTCAATGGTAGGGAAAATGATGGAATCACTTCTGAAGGAAAGAACTGTTGAGTACCTAGAGGCCAGTGGGGCACAGGACCTAAGGCAGCATGGTTTCACAGCAGGAAGGTCATGTCAGATGAACCTAATAGATTTCTTTGACTGGGTGACCAAATTAGTAGACCAGGGAGGGGCTGTGGATATGGCCTACCTAGATTTTAGCAAGGCATTCGACACAGTCTCACACAAAAGATTAATATAAAAGTTAGCCAGCCTTGGAGTGGGTCCCAAGGCAGTAGCCTGGATAAAAAACTGGCTGGATAACAGGATGCAAAAGGTAATAGTAAACGGAGTCTACAGTGCAGAAAGGAGGGTAACTAGTGGGGTACCACAGGGTTCGGTACTAGGACTGGTCTTCTTTAATATCTTTATAAGTGACATTGGAAAGCACCTGGAAGGAAAGGTATGCCTCTTTGCAGATGACACAAAGATCTGCAACAGGGTTGATACACAAGGTGGGGTGGAAAGAATGAAAAGGGACTTGGCAAGGTTGGAGGAATGGTCAAATACATGGCAGCTCAGATTCAGTGCAAAGAAGTGTAAGGTAATGCATCTGGGAAACAAAAACGCAGGGGAAGAGAACACAATGGGGGTGAGTTAATAACAACAACAAAAATCGAAAGACCTAGGAGTAATTATATCAGATGACCTAAAGGTGGGCAAGCAATGTGAGAAGGCAGTAAGGAGGGCTGGGGGATACTGGGATGCATAGGGAGAGGCATCAACAGTAGAAAACAGGAAGTTGTTATCCTCTCTACAGACAATTAGTGAGACCCCATCTGAGTACTGCATGCAATTCTGGAGACCCCATCTCCACAAAGACATAGACAGAGTGGAGGCTGTTCAGAGGAGGGAATCCAAATGGTGCAGGGTCTGCACAGAAGACATACAAGGAGAGACTAAAGTAGCTTAATATATATATACATATATATATATATATGTTCTTGAGGAAAGGAAGGAGAGGGGGACATGATATAAACTTTCAAGTATCTCAAGGGAATTAACAAGGTACAAGAGGGTAGTATCTTTCAGAAGAAGAGATGTGCAAGGACAAGGGGGCACAATTTGAAGATAGAGGGAGGATGGCTCAGAGGTAATGTTAGAAAGTATTTTTTCACAGAGAGAGTTGTGGATGCATGGAACAGCCTTCCTGAGGAGATTGTGGAGTCAGAAACAGTGGGAGAATTCAAGAATGCACGGGACAGGCATAAGGCAATTCTAGTTGGGGGCAGGAGGAAGTAAGCTATTGATTAACTAGAATCTGCAGCTTTTCCATCAGGTAGGGAAATGGGCAGAATGGGTGGGCCAAGCTGTCCTTATCTGCTGTCAAATTATATGTTTCTATGTTAAAGGAAAGGGTGGTTAGTTACTTGGAGGATAGCAGGCTGCAGGACATCCATCAGCATGGCTTCACATATGGGAAGTCATGTCAGATGAACCTGGTCGAGTTCTTTGCTGGGGTGATGAGGATAGTTGATTGAAGGGGGGGCAGTGGATGTGGCCTATCTGGACTTTGGGAAGGCCTTTGACACTGTACCCTACAGAAGGCTGGTAAATAAACTGGAGAGCTTGGGGATGGGATAGAAACTAACAAGGTAGGTGAAGAACTAGCTGATGGGTAGAAGCCAGAGGGTGGTGGTAAATGGGGTGCACTCAGGGTAGGTGGGGGTGATGAGCGGGGTTCCCAGGGGTCAGTGCTTGGGGCCCATCCTTTTCAAAATTTTTGTCAGTGACATAGTGGAGGTACTGCAGGGGAAGGTCTGCCTTTTTGCAGATGATACAAAGATCTGCAACAGGGTGTATACCCCAGAGGGAGTTGTGGCTATGAGGGAGGATCTAAGGTTGCTGGAGGTGTGATCGGAAACATGGCAACTAAAACTCAATGCCAGGAAATGCACAGTGATGCACATAGGGAGAAATAATCCACATGCAAAATACACACTGGGATGGGAGATAATGAAACCATCTGAGCAGGAAAAGGACCTAGGAATTATAATCACAGACAACCTTAAGGCTGTGGGCAAAGCGAACAGAATGCTGGCCTGCATAGGGAGAGGGATAACTAGAAGACAGGAGGTGCTGATGCCACTCTACAGTTCAATGGTGAGGCCCCACCTGGAGTACAGGGTTCAGTTCTGGAGACCTCACCTATGCAAAGACATAGATGCCATAGAAAGAGTACAGAAAAGGGCCACAAAGATGGTGCATGGGCTAAGTGAGAAGCCATACAATGAGAGGTTGAGGGTGTTGGATTTGTACCCGCTGGAGGCCAGAAGGGAGGGGAAATATGATAGAAACATTCAGGTATGTGTAGGGGTCAATAAAGTGTGGGATGGTTACTTGCAAGACCTCATTCGGCGTTACTGCCCCCTCCGTCCACTCTGCTCTGCCAACGGGGGATTGCTAGAGGTTCCCAGGGTCCATCTTCAGACATCAAGTGCTAGGAGTTTTGCTTTTGTAGCCCTGACCCTGTGGAACTCTCTACCTCATCGGATTAGAAAGTGCCTGTCCATCAAGAATTTTAAATCCTTATTAAAAACATATTTATTTGGCCTGGCATTTGGGGATGATGTCCAGTTTTATTATAGCTGCCTTTTTATATTTATACGTTTTATTAGATTAAATGTTTGTTTTTTATATTGTATATGTGCTTAGGTTTTTGAAAAGCACTGTAGAAACAAAATTTTATTTGAATTTGATTTGATTTGATTTATTCAGAGGGAAGGTAGGCACTAAAACTAGAGGGCATGGACTGAATGTGTAGGTGGTAGGTTTAAGGGGAATGTGAGGGGGCATTACTTTACTGAGAGAGTGGTGGAACCCTGGAACAGTATCCCTGTTGAGGTGGTGGAGGCCAGAACACTGGAGGGATTCAAGAGGGCTTGGGGCAACCACAAGGGGCTGTCTAGGGTATGGAGGGGGGAATCTAAGGGGGAGGGGCATATAAAGAGAGGGGAATGGGCAGACTTAATGGGTCAGGTAGGTCCTTTTCTGCCAACACATATTGGTGAATCTATGAGAGGGTGATGGTCTGAGATTTTTTGGAGCCAGAAGCAACTTTGGAGTCCAAGACAGTACAAGAGACTCAGGGATATTTAACCTACCGAGTAAATGTAGGTCAACTGACAATACACATCTATGTGGACCACCTCCTACCATCACATGTCTCCCCCGCCAGCATCAGCAGAAGACCTCTGTCAAGAACAAGTGGATGATGAGGATGTTGCTGCTGTCCTGGCTTGAGACCCTTTATCAGTTTGCTGTTCCCAAAGTTCCTGTTGTATCCACTGCTGCTGTCCCAGACTGAAGATCTCCAACAAGGCAATGCAAGGCACCACAGAGACTTGCTCTGTGAATAAAATACTTGTGGTGCCACTGAACTGCATTGTTGAGCAAGTTCTAACCAAATGGGAAAAATAATCCCAAGAACTTGTCAGGGCCTGAATATTGTACTTTAGCCCAGAAGGTGTAGAATGTAATTGTTTTAAGACTAGTTTTGCCTAAGGGGAGGAGAGTGTAGTAGATGTGGTATAGACCTTTAGGAAGTACTTAGTAGCCATCTTATATGTGGACCTGTAGTGAACAATTTGTAGTCCTTGTAGATTCCTGTCATCCTCAGACCAAAGACCTTTAACCTTTGGTCTCTGTGTATAGTGCCTTTGTTTTCAGTTTGAGTAAAGATGGCCATATGCTAGCAGCTCCCTGTGCCTGTGTCATTCTGTTTTTCATAACAAGACTACATTGAGATGCTTAAAGAGCACCTTTTCTGGTGCTCACTCCAGAAACTGTGAAAGACCCTTACCTGCCCCCAGATTAATTACTGCATAAAGTTATATTTTCTGTTGCCTCTGTTTAGAAAGGGAAGGAATCGTATTTTTGCTCTGTGGAGCCAAACCACCAATTCCTTCCACTTCCTTATCCTGAATGCCACCCACGCGCTAGGACATTTTGTGATGTGTTATACTAGGAGTGTGAAAGCACGCTCCATAGACAGTAATGGAGGCATTTTTGTAACTTAGTTTTTTATATTTTAGATGTCCATTCTAAGCAAATCTGTGCCACCCCTCAACTAACAAGGGCCTTGTTAGTTGAGGGTGACACTGATTTGTTCAGAATGGGCATCAAAAATATAAAAAAACTAAGATACAAAAAAAATGGCTCTATTACTATCTACAGAGCGTGCCTTCATGCTCACCATAAAATTACATCACAAAACATGCTAGTGTGGGGGTGACGCCTAGGACAAGCAAGTGGAAGAGATTGGTGGCTCAGCTCCACGGATCCAAAATATGATCCCTTCCCTTCCTATACAGAGCCAACAGAAAATACAGCTTTATACCATAATCAATTGTGGGGCAGATAAAGGTCCTTCACAGTTTCTGGGAGGTGATACTAAAACATTCAGGAATGGTGCTCCTTAGGGAATACTTTGCTTCAGTGTTCTCCACAGGGGCCCTTTACAGGGGTGGGGTGGGATGAAGGAGACTCACTGAGGGAGCGCAGAGCTATAGGGAAGCCACAATGTAGCCATTGAACATCACACTTCAATGCTGCAGAAGCTGAGAGAGGGAGAGCAGCTACCCTACAGCAAGGAGGTGATTTACTGAGTACATTGAATTGAATTCTTAATTCAGGAGCCTGTAATAACGAGTAGAAGTCAATGTTTTGGTTCTCTGTTTTTGGGGTTGTCTTTACTTAGTGTAACTTTAATTTGCTAGGGAGGTAATCTAGCTGGGAGAATATTTGCAGTCATTTGTGACTAGAACTGTTACTGAAACTCTGTGAAAGAGGTGTCTGATAAGGGGAGGAGCTGAGGGAGGCTTGAGGGACTGTGGATTATAAACAGGAGTGACTGTGTTTGCTGCAGAAGCTGAGAGAGGGAGATCAGCTACCAGCTACCTTAAACTAGAGCTGTGTTTTTGCCCTGTAGTTTACAGAAGAGTCTTTTTTACCTGACTGTTTTTGTAGACACTGAATACCAAGGAACAACCTCCCCTTCCACCCCCATTCCCCAACCCCCTTGAGCTCTGTCTTTTAGTGGAAGGCCAGGCCACACCTACTTAAAGACACAGGAACAGTTAGGCAGCTCAGCACAAGCAATAGCCTAGCTAGTATATAGGCAGAATTACAAAGGGTGTAGCTAGCAACTAGGTCAACAAGGGCACATACAAGAGGAGGAGAGAGAAGCTGTAAGTCACTACAGAAGGAGAGGAAGACAGGGAGAGAAGGACACGGGGAAAAAAAGGGTTAGCTGCTGGAGGTCAGTCACTGAGCAAGTAAGAAGGAGACTACTGAGGAATACAGGAACTTCCTGTCCCAGAACAGGAAGGGCAGGACCTGTAAGGGCACAGAGGCAGTAGGAAAGTAGGGAGAAAAAACAAACAAAAAAACAGAACACTGAGAGAGGAAAGAGTAAGCATACAAAACAGTCAAAGAGCCACAAATAAGACATGATGGGAGTGGTGCAGTGCAGTGGCTGTGGAGCAGCCGTCTCCTGGGAGACATTCTGGAGGATGCGGTGTTGTCTCATCTGCAGGGAACTCTCTGGGCTGAGGGATGAGGTCGCTCATCTCCAGGCTGAGTTGGCCAGGATTTGGGGAACCTCCTCTCCCACTCAGGGACCACAAAGGCTGCCGCTGCTGCTTCAGAGGTTGCCAAGAAAGAGGAGCAGTTGGACCATGGTGGACTCAGGGAGGGTGAGGATGGTGGAACAGAGGTGCATCCCTGCAGTTGTACCTCTCCGCAGTTCATACACCATTCTCGTAGAGTGGGGTTCCTCTGTGGAGGCATCCACAGTGGACACCAAGGAGGATGCTAAGAACCTCCACAAAGGAGACCCATAGGAGGGTGGCAGGGGACACCACAGGGGAAGGAAACAACTCCTGGTAGGGGACTCATTTGTTAGGGTGGTAGAACTGGGGGAGGGAGGGGAGAGGGAGGTAAGGTGCCTGCCCAGTGCCATGGCTTGTATGGACAGGGAGAGAGTGCTCAGGATCGCAGGAGCAGCTGCACAGGGGAGGAAGCTGGACATCATTGTGTTATGTGAGGGTTCCACACCCTACTGACCCACATTCGCACACCAAAAATATTATCATTCATTACTATTAATTGCTGCATTGCACTAACATGTAGCTATAGGTACCCACCATACAAGCGTGGATACTAGGGATCATGCTTGCTAATTGTATACACTATACACTATACAGTATACATTAATTTTATAGTCTTATTTACTTATTTTCTAGTATATGTTAATTTTACTTATGTTTCATTATGCCTGCAATGCTTAGGATTTAGTGTAACATTCTGCTTATACGAGGTATGTGTTTAGAATCACGGATATTATGTGTGCATTCACTGATGTTCTGTTGTAATCATATATTTATATGTATATGATTTGGGCCTTCTTTTTTGTTTCCAGTTGTTTAACCAGGAGTGGCACACTAAGATGACAGCTTGTTTACAGGTGCGACCTGGGAGCACAGGGAAGTTATGTGACTTGTTCAGGGTCACACAGTATGCAAGTGGGGGCCGTGGAATTCAAACCCAGGTCTACAGATTTGCAGCTCAGAGCCTTAGACCACTTCTGTCATAATCATATCCTTTACCAAGTATCATTCCACATGTATTTCTGCTTGCTCTACATTTTATTTGTCCTTCAGTTTATAGCTGATACTGCTTTCTTTTTGTCCAACATTTCTTGCTAGTTTTACACTTTCTCTGTCTAACGTAATACACAAGGGAACCACCTTGTTATTGTTTCTTAGCCATTAGTGCTTATTTACCATATCTAGAATTCTAACTGTTATCACTAGTATATATTTGCTTAGATGCCCAGCCCTCTTTGAGAATGACTGTAGCCTAGGGCTGGGATTACTGCCTCCCTTGTGACCACTTTGCTTCAAATGTTATGGCGTGAGCATATGTAATAAACTTTCTTTTCATTACATTCTGCTTGTTGTCATGTTCTTTGTCAGCACTACTATGCAAGAATCTGAGTTGTGATTTTATCACAAGTAACATATTGGCGACGAGTGGCAAATGGTTTTGACTGGCAAAGAATACACACTCATTTTACTTTGCAAGCTGAGACATGGGATGTGCATTTCCCAGGGAGCCAGCAGCAACTAACTTGGCAGCTTAGGGACTCTGGTGAAAAACCATGGACTACCGTTTCCCATTTTGGTTTGAAGAGTGCAGCTTAGAGAATCTGTGTGATGGTCTGATGTTGGTTGGTTGAGGGTACGATTTTCACTTGTCCCACATATGTCATCCATCTGTGTAACTTTAACTGTTGTGGTTGCACACTTGACAGTGAAGTCACAGAATGGTTTCAGTTTTCCCTGCATTTTTAGACATGTCAGAAATCTCTGCAGAGTTGAGGCTTGAGGTCTCAAATTATCTCATCTCCCATGGAGTGTGGACAAATTTCGGCTCAAATGCCAAGTCTGAAACATTACCTGTACAGGCTATCTGTACTCAATATTCTGAGAGTCAGCTTACATCCAAGAAACAGGCACAGAAAGGCTTGTTAGTAGCTGCTCTTTTTGCTGCTCTGGAAGCTTCCCAAGGAAGACTTCAATCTCTGGAGCTTGATGTCAGTGTTTTAAAAAAAGATGGAGTACAGTTAGCTGAGCATGCCGGACATGAGCCTAGGCTGGAAAATGAGCTGCAGACCTTGCATCATCAGCATGAATCTCATTTGCATTGTGCTGCACAGAGCAGAGACCAGGAAGTTAATGGTTTGAGAGAGGAATGTGAGAAAGAGAGATTAAACAGGAAGCAGGTTTTGAATATGAATGATGTTTTGTCTGATACTAATGAGAAATTGCATGAGGAAAATGAGGAGTTAAGGCATGAACTGGATTAATTAAGTGGTGAATTGGACAGACTGTTTAGAGATCATGCTGAGGTGAACGCTGCATATAGAGTGTTACAGAAAGAGATTGTGAAGGGCATGCATTTGAGCAATGCAAGGGTTACTCATTTGAAATGTAGAGCTAAGATGGCAAAACTGTGCCATCAGTGAGAGGTTCTTGCTGGACATGTTAAAACTATGAATGGTTTTCAGTATAAGCCCATTGATATCAACTCTTCAGGGGAGGATTCTGATGACGGATGCCCCCTGAATAATGTGCAGTAGACACACCCAGTGGATGTGTCTGCCTATTCACAAAATGGTGGATGCCAATGTCATCATATTGAAATGCCATGCCTATCACAAGATGGCAGCTGCCAACGTCATCACGTTGGGATGCAAAGCCATTCACAAGATGGCGCTGCCCATGATTGCAGTCCAAATGGCTGAGTATGGGATTCAGAAATAAATTATTCAAGTTACTCACTTCCCCCTGTTGTTCTCCTTAGTAAGACTGATAGAGGAGAGATTCTGGACATGATCGAGGTGACTCTGCAGGACATAGAAATGTCTGATGATTAGAGGAAAGCTTTTCATCAGACGATAGACGACATGCTGAAGCAGGCTAGTCAGCAGGATAGTGTTGTGAAGGCAGTGGCAAATGCTGCAGCAGAAGCTGTGACTAAAGGTATACAGGGCTCCCGCCATCCGCTGCTTCCAGCTGCACCCAAAGATAAGGCAGTCCCCATGCAGGCTGCACATTCAGCCCAGCAAATTGCTGATAGCATAGGCAGGATGACCGCAAATGACAACTTGAACTGGCATCTTGAAAAGGTATGTTCTCACTGTGATATGCTTAGCCTTGCAAAGGAGGGGCAGCCACAGGTATTACATTTGACAATTGAACCTTGCCTTTGGTCTAAGCTTCCTGAGACTGTTAAGTCAGCAGAGACTCCAGAGTTTGATGAAGTTTGTGCAGAACTGTTAGCTGCATAGTACCCAGGCACAGTTGGTGCACACATGGCATATAATGTTAAGCAGGATGCAAGAGAATCACCAGAGAACTACCATTTGCATCTCTGGTTGTCCTACCATACTAGTAAGATATTAACAAAAGAGGGCACTGACCCAGACCAGCTGGAGTATAAAGATTTATTCCTCCAGAATATGGTTCCAGACGTCAGGGAGAAGGTTGAGTGTACTGTGTACCATGATTCAGACAAGCTGGATAAGATTTTGAGAGTAACTCAGAGGGCCTATCAGGTTTATCTCCATTCCCTCTTCTCCACTTCTAAACACAAGGTTGCTGCCATCCAGCAGCCATCTGGAATTGAGACTCATTATGCAGTGGGGGGGGCACAGAATACTCAGGCCACTTCCTATAGCAGTAATAGGAATACTCAGAAGAGTCAGAAGAGTCAGAATAATCAGGGCAATCACAAACAGTGTAAAAGGGGTAAGAATCCTAGACAGGGAACTTGGAATAGAAATTCTAAAGTTGATAATGTTAATCAGAATGGTAATCAACAAGGCAGTTGGTATTACCGTACTGGGCCACCATACTGACATATTGCTGAGGAGAATGCTAATCTCAGAAAAATGCTGAATCAGGTTGGAGATGTGACCAACACTGCTCCAGCCACTCTGTGGCTGCAATAGCTTCCACTTCTTAGTCCATGGTGGTGTGGGGCATAGGACCTTCAATTACAATACCTAGTGCCCCTCCTGATTTGTGATCTCCCCCAACCCTCCTCCTATTATTGTTGCTGTGAAAACCCAGTCAGAGTTGTATCCAGTACATGAGCTAGCAGGGACCAAGCAGCCTCTGCAAGCCAACAAATACAGGGCCCTCATGAACTGGACTATAATGCATCACAATGTCAATTAGAGGCACCCATTCACATTGTATCCAACTTGATTGTTGATACATATGGAAGGTCTTGTGTAGAGGCCATGGTTGGGGGCTGCCGACTTTCCATACTACTGGATACTGGTGCAGCTATGTCAGTGCTGCATGACGAAGCTCCAGAATCTTCACCCTGGTCTACTGACCAGGAGACCAGGGCTCAAGGGGTAGATGGTACCACATTACGTACAGATAGGTCCATCTTCCTTCCTGTAATGATGGGGAACCTCACCACAAAGTTTACTTTTGACCTCATGACATTACGTCATCATCCCAGTATTTTGGGAATTGATTTCCTTGCACTGCATGGCTGTGTGGTGGGTTTAGCTAATAGGTTCCTGATTCAAATTCCAGGGCAATATAATGCTGTCATGATATCTGATTGCCACATAGTGGCTGCTGTATCCCATAATAATGCTGAATATGACATCATGGACATCCTTAAGGACAATGACTCATACACCGAACTGTAGCCTATCCTTGCTAAACATTGGGATGCATTTGCAACCCACAAGCATGATTGTGGCAGGATGTGAACATCCATTGAGGTCACAGGACCTGATCCTGTGAGGTAACAGCAATACCCTTTTCCTGCAGAAGCCCTACCATCATTGAGAGAGACTACTGAGTCCCATCTCCAACTGGGTGTGATCAGGCCATATGTTTCGACTGTGAACTCCCCCATTTGGCCTGTGAAGAAGGCAAATGACTCTTGGAGGCTCACAATTTATTATAGGAAACTTAATCATGTTACCCCTAGCTGTGCCTCTACTGTGGTGTCAGCAACATATGTGTTAAGACTGTTAACATATGACAGTAAGTGGTTTTCAGCATTGGATATTTCCAATGGGTTTTGGTCATTGCCACTGGCGCATGATAGCCAATACAAATTTGCCTTCACCTTTTAAGGTCGTCAGTACAAATGGACCTGTCTCCACCAGGGGTACCACAATAGTCCCTCCTGCTTTCATTTGCACATGAAAGATGCATTACAAGGATTTTCAGCTCCTGACTGCCTTCTGCAGTATGTGGATGATTTGCTCCTAACCACTGCCACAAAGGACGAACACCTAGTTCTTTTGGATGAACTACTTGCCCTCCTGCAGAGGGCAGGCCTTAAGTGCAACCCCACTAAGGTACAATTGTGTCAGAGAGAGGTTGTTTTCTTAGGTCTTCGTATGGCTGAGAAGGGCAGAAGTCCTGCCCTGGCAACGATTCAAGGGCTGCAGGATTTGCCACTACCGATTAGTGTGGCTATACTTAGACATTTCTTGGGTATGGTGACTTACTCCAGGGACTTTATTTGTGATTTTGCACAAAAGGCCGCACCCCTGCATTAATTGCTGAAAAAGGATATCCCATGGTCATGGGGTCCTGCACAAACGGAGGCTGTGGCCAGTCTGAAACAATCCCTGGTCTCTGCCCCAGTTTTGGTTAATCCTAACCTGGTTCTGCCATTCCATTTGGAGACAGCTGCATCAGATGTGGACATGTCAGCTGTCCTGGCCCAAAAGTCTAATCTTATTAGACCAACTGCCTATGCATCACAGATTTATTTATTTTTATTTATTGAAAATGTTTTACCAGGAAAGGCACACTGAGCAAAAAGATGCTCGTCTCACGGTACGACCTGGGGGGGGAGGGTTACAGAGGAGGCTAGTAAACATATAAATGGTTGAGCTTAGCAATAATACAATCAGATACAGAGCATAGTTGGAAGGGATTACAATTGGGCATATACATAGGGAGAACAAATAAGTACGACACAATATCAAGCAGTAACCGAGTAAACAGGATCTTGGTTGCACAGCGAGTTAGGAACAGAGCTGAACATGAACAATAGGGTTAGGAATACAAACATGGTACACATTGAGGCAGCATGAGGTACATAAGTGCAAGTTTCATAACAGGAGTAATGACAGCAGAGCTTGAGTGCAAGTAGCAGAAGTTGAGCTAAAGGGAGATGTAACAGGCTAGAGTGGGTGGAATAGGAGGGCAAGGTAGGGGTAGGGAAAGGAGGGAGTAGGGGTGATGAGCTGTGAAGGGGAGGTTAGGTGAGAAGGGGAGGGGGATGGGGAGTGCGGGTTGAAGGGAAGGAGGAGGGAGAAATTGACAGTGGGGGAGTGAGTAAGAGAGAGTGTAAGTGTGTAGGGCAGTATATAGGCCAGTCAATTAGGCAATAGCCGGGCCACTGGTCAGGTGCAGGGGGGAACGGGGGAGGGGAGGTAAAGGGGGAGGTCAGGGGCAGCAGCAGTTGGGGTAAAGAAGTTAGAGAGGGCATAGGAAAGGGAGAGTTTGGATGAAGAATGGCAGATCTGGGTGGGCAGGTCATTCCAGAGTTTAGGGAAGAGGTAAGAGAAAGCGGATTGGCCAGTAGAGGTCCTTCGATGGGGGATGAATAGAAGCCTAGCATCAGCAGACCTGAGGGTGTGCAAGGGGGGAGGTGGGGGGGATAGGGCGGATGCGAGGTAGGGAGGGAGGGAGCTGAGCCAGACATTAGAAATAAATTTAGCGCAATGAATTAGGCTCCGGTTACTTAGAGAGAAGGCAGGGACAGGGAACGATAAAGATGCTGTCTTCTGTAGAACAACAGTATAACCTTTGTGAAAGGAATCTTCTGGCTACCTTCTGGGCCATGAAACATTTCATGTACATAATTGGCTATTCTTCTATTGCTCTATATACCAATCACACTCCCACCAATTTCCTTTTGTCAGACAGAGTCAAGGATGGCTCTGTCTCCAATACCAGACTTACACACTGGTCTCTGATGCTGCAGGATTGTGACATCACAATCCATCCTACCAAGGTACCATCTTTGTTGGCCCATGGCCTCTCCTCTACACAGGAGCCTCCCATAATTGTGCACTCCAGCCCCCTGACCTTCCTGAACCAGGACCATTCCTTCCTGCACCTCAGGAAGTGCACCTGGATCCTACCTTGATTCATGTTTTCACTGATGGCTCAAACTCTTACTTCTCTGGAGATCAGGTAGCAGGGTTAGGAGTCCTTATTGTGGAACCTAATGGGGACAAAATTCATGTTGCTAGGTGCTGTACCATCATTTCTTCACAGTATGCTGAACTGGCTGCTGTGGCCTGTGCTCTGGAACTGCTGGGTATAGGCATGACAGACACACTTATTTTTACCGACTCCAGTTGTGTCTGTTCCTTCCTGACTGAATTTTTGCTTTTTTTGTGAGAAAACAAACTTTGCATCTTCTGATGGTATGCCTGTCAAATACAGATACTTGTTTGTGTTTATTACCACACTGGTACAACATTTCAAGTACAAACTGTACATTCACAAGGCTCAAACTCACTCCAAAAGTGACCCTTACCATACCTTCAATGAGCATGTTGACTCTCTTGTGAAAACCGTGCTCAAGGAGGGGAGCTATGGGAAATGGAAAATCCAAATGACCCTCTGTTTGTTGCTGTTGTAAAAAAGAAACCAAGCCCTTTTGTGCCTCTTGATTTATTATCTGCACAAAAGCAAGACCCTCATTTGAGGGCAGTGTTGAGTTTCCTGGACAAAGGAACCGAGAAATAACTTCCAGCAGACAAACCCTACATAAAGGTGAAATATGATCTTCACTTTTCTAGTGATTGTGACACTTGGACAGCTGGTTCTGATCACTGTATCATTTTTGTAATATAAAAATGTGTTATGGACCGTCTCTCATGAGAGATGCTGAGACAGCATGTGAGATGACACACACACACACACACACACACACACACACACACACACACACACAGGTTTTAGATACAAGGTGTTACCTGGAAGGCCAGGAGCTAATCACAGACTAGAACAGGCCTTAATCAAGGATCTCCTATTTATCTAAATTAATTGTAGCTGTAGTTGCTAAGAGGGAAATCATAAACTTTTGTGGTGTTTAGGGGAAGAGTGCAGGTTATGTGACACTGGTGCAAAGTCATAAATGCTTTGATGTCTGTGTGAAAGAGGATACTGCTTATAGATGAAAGGAAATTTATAGACTTGATTGGGGAAGTCACATGGGGAAAGGAGTTTCTGCTGATGTAACCTTAATTAGCTTACCTTCTAATATGATAAAATATCCTGGGTGTATGATTTTTCATAAACAGAGGAGGAGCCAGGTGACCTCACGCAAAGATGTTGGCAAAGACAGTTTTTTAAACAGTATTCTGTTTTCCTTGACAGACACTTTTATCTACACTGTGACAAAAAAAACATCTTTGAGCACTTTAAGCAAGCATACAGGTAGAGAGAGAAAAATCTAAGTACTGTAGTTCGAATTGCACTGTTAAAACCTTGTTCTTTTAAAAGATTGGTTCTTGTAATACATGGTTCTGTATTTTAAGTTTTACATATTTTTATCTCTTTTAGTAAAACTCTATTTTTAGAGCCTACTTGGTCTGTCTTTGAATTTCTTTTTTTTAACAAGTGAAGTATATATGGTTAAAGTAGACAATGTGCATAAGCTTAAATGGTGATGCCAAACTGGAAAAAGGAAAGAGTAATCTGAGGTCTTTATTAGAGTTTTTAAGGGTTAATTTTGTACACCTGGTTAGGTGCCTGTAGGCAAAGACATCTGGCCCCCTGAAGACAGAATTATCTGAGCCTGTGCATTGGGTATGCTAACAAGAGGTTCACAGTTTGAATCTCTCCAGATCTGAGACCAAAGGTTGATTTGAACCCACAAAACAGACAGGAGGGTTACCCTGTTTCTGTTAACTGTTCACAAGACTGCGCTCAGAGGTTGGCACTGTGGGAGCAGACGGTCTGACCTGCTGAGTGGGTTTGTGACAGTGATAACCTACTTATATGGTATCACAACCCCAAGAATGTTACAAAGTCATGGGTGGTCCCTGAACAGATGATGATAGACTTTATCCATCAAGTACATGACACTCCAACTGGAGGTCACTAGGGAGTACAGAAATTCCTGGACAGACTGATGACATTTGGATGGTGGCCACATATGAAGGAAGATGTTGAACTCTGCATCGACAATTGTCTGATCTGTGTCCAGAACAATCCTACTCTGGCCAATAAAAATGCCAAATTGTTATCCCAGAAGCACTCAGGCCACTGGAACTCCATCCAAATTGATTACATTGGCCCACTGCCAGTTACCAGCAGAGGCAGCAAGTTCGCTCTGGTAGTCACTGACTTATTCTCCAAATAGGTAGAGGCATTTCCTGCAAAAATTAACATGGCAAAAGTTACTGCAAAAGGTTTGGTGAAACAACTGTTCACCAGGTGGTGTCTCCCTCTGAAGGTAGACTCTGATCATGGATCCAACTTCACAGCTGGATTGATGAAGGAAACTGATTATGTTAGGGATTGATCAGAAGTTTCATATTCCATATCACCCTCAATCATCCGGGCAGGTGGAAAGAGCAAACAGAACAATTAAGCTCATGTTATCCAAATTTGTTGATGAAAACCCCAAGGACTGGGATTCCTTATTGCCTTTGCTCCTTATGGCAATAAGGGCCACACCCTCAATGAGTACATTATATACCATGTTTGGAGTCATGACCGGATGGCCCATGAGACTGCTGGAACACTTACTTCTGGACTTGTGCACACCAACTGCTGATAGAGTGTTAGTGGACAACTATGTAAAGAAACTGAAACAGGATATAGTCAAAGTACACCTGTTTGCTGCACAATGTCTGGGTAAGGCTCAACAGCAGGCGAAAATACAATTTGACAGAACTGTACATGATATAGATTGGCAGATTGGAGATCATATAATGGTTCTAAGGTTTGCTCATCCTACTCATCCTTTTGAAAACAAATGGGAAGGGCCCTATCCCATTGTAAACAAGCTCAGTCCATCAGTCTACCAAGTTAGGCTACCCCAAAACAAGAAACTCACTGACAAGTGGCTACCTGCCAATCAGATGAAGTTGTACAAAGGAGACTAAATATTACTTTTCCCTGCCCCATTGGGATGAATAGTACTGAATTATTGAACTAACCATATTCTTCTTTTCTCTTTTCCTTTAGGTACAATAGCAATATGAATACTTTGCATCTGACTCTCCTCCTGGGTGCCTTATACATGGTCCTCTCACTTTCAGACATCTTATTGTTTGCTAAAGCGAAAAATTGATTAATTTATCATGACCATAAATCCCAGCAGAATGATGAGGACAACCACACTTCACTGGCAACACCAATCATCCCTGATAGCGTCCCAGAGGGAGAAGGAGTTTCCATAGATATCCTAACACATGTGGTCACCGTTCAGGAGGGCAGCGTAGCCATTCTGAATGCAATGGTCAAACACCCGGGTCAATCAATCATCCAAACTGAGTGGCAGACAGCTCAAGATGAGAAACAAATACCTGTTGCCTGTCTTGCTGAAGACACCTTCCAAAGATGGCTCAACACCAAACTTGCCCCTAACGGCACCCTGTCCATTTGACAGGCACACATTACACACACTGGTCTGTATAATCTCACAGCTTTGATGGATCCAGATTTTTGTAGCAATTACAAAGATGAAACCTCTAAAACAATTTGTTCTCAACATTATATGGCCACTAATACTGTATTCCTGAATGCTATATCATCATCTGCTGATCAGCTCACTGACTGTCCCAAACAGGAACCTGGTCCACCTAGTGGTTTGATTGCCACATCCCTCCCAGGTGCTTTAATAAATAACATGCAGTTTATGCACGTCCCTGTCATTTTTAACCTGACCTTTTGGGACTTGAGTACCCTTGGTATGTGCTCCACAATTAATGTTTCTAAATTCTTTCTATCTGTACTAGTAGATAAACTTGCTGCATACCAAGTACGCACAGCAGACCCTTATACAGGTCTTTTTAGTACTGAACATAGAGGGGTTCTCAGACCCAAATCAAACCTCCCAATAGATGCACATAAATCAAAACACTCAAGCGTCACGCAACTGTAGGCACAGTTGCAGGTCTTTTGGGTCTGGTATGACTATTTGGAATAGGGCAGATATAGCAAATATCAGATCTCGGTGTATCCCCCCTGCAAATTGGGGTTCCCAAAAGTCTTCCAGGAGCTTGCCTGAATGCTCCAAGTCTGGGTGGTGTTCGGCGTCTGAGCTGTTTAAATGTGGTTCTAAGTGAGTGCCATTTGAGCCTCCACCTACTGTCTCTTTAAGAGCTGTCTGCTTGCAGACTTAATTAGTTTGTATGGGGGAACTGTGTGTTCTAATGCCCGAATCCCGCTCGGGCTGCTGTCAATTTGCTCCGTTTCTGCCATTGCTACAGGTGCAGAGGGAGCCTTGTTGAAAGATATAACTGTTTGCCAGAAATCATTTAGAATGACTTAGAAAATGTAGTTTGTCTAACCTGTCTTCCTTTCAGCATGAACTGTTTCAGTGTAGCTTTTTCATTTTGGTTCTGAATAGCTGACTTGGACCAATCAGGATGATAGGGAGACCCTAAAATGGAGCCTGTGGACGAATCAGAACTTGGACTCTCAATTTTGTGCCAGCCACAAGGGGATTGTATGGGCAGTGACTCTGGGAAAGTGTAGTTTTATCCTTGGCACCTTTTTCGACCTGCAGAGGGAGTCTTATTGTGAGTGACAGCTGAACCAGCCAACAGAATGGTGTGGAGCTAAAAGAAATACCCTGCTCTGTTACTGGAAAGATTAGATCAGTTGCGACTGTGAAAGAAGGGGCTCTGTGCTTCTACGGTGTATAGTTTCACGTGGGAAGCATGTGTGAGGCCCTGAGTTTCAGTCTGCAGCCTTTGAGAGTGCCAGTTTGGATTGAATCCAAGTTGTAAGGAGAAAGAAGCACTAGAAGTGTGGAAACCAGGCTCACCCTGTAGAAGACTGGAGAAATTGTTGAATCGCACTCGGTCTGTCAGGAACTGAAGCTGCTGTGTGTGCTTCCGGGTATTTTGCAGTAATTGCGATTGGGATTGAGGAGCAGCCTGCCTGGTATAGTACTTTCCTTTTGCATATGAATGTGCATAGTGCTTGTGAGGAATCGCTGTTTCCAATCCCTTGTGCTGTGTGCTGTGTGTTGAAGCTGGAAGCAAACCATAGCTTGTCTCGAACTAAATCCGTTTGCTATAAACTGCAGTGGGTTCCAGTCACAAGGACCTTGTCTCCATGCCCTGCTATTTCTGACAATCCAGAAGAACATCCACCATCTGGTTCTCAGCTTGGGAATTGTGAGTACAAAGCAGGGTATTCCCCTGCAGCCTGTTTTCAATCACAAGTGTGTCATCTAATTCTTGTTGTTTCTTTGCTTCATGGACTGAGCCATCAGGCTCTGGATTAAAATTGGGTGTTGTGCATATATTTTCTTCCACAGGGCCCTATCCATCTGCACCTGCTGGCCAACCCTGGGCAATGGACCTGGCTAGCCCCCCAACCTGGGTACCCAGAGCATGACTTTTCAGACCCTGTATGTGTGCACAGTACTGTGATTTAATGCCACTAATTAACCTGATTTCCCCCTCCCGTGTTACTGTTCCCTAAATAAATCAGATTTGTTGTTGTTAAACTTTAAACTGTCTGAAGTGTCAGTACCTTCATGCCAAGCACTGTATTGGTTTGTGTATGCTGCTTAACCTTATTTTTCAGGGGGTCCTCAGAGACGAACCTGCGAATCAGTCTCGAGGGTAAGTGGTACCTTATGAATGAACAGTGTGTACATGTGAGGTATTGGTACTGTAACTCCTGTGCATTGTGTGGGCTATTAGAGGGATTAGAAGTGGGTCTCAGTGTCCACGAGGGCTGTGACCAAACTAGACCAACCATTACAAACCCTGACCTCTGGGTGGAGGCACCTGCTATAGAACCTAGGCCCCTCAACCTGTCAGTAGTCAAGCAGACAGGAGTAGTAGCCCTTGGAATAGTGCCACCTGGGGATTACATCAGATAGGGATATTTCAGGACACCATGACAACTGGTGTTGTTCCACCCATATTACATAGGGTTGATGGCCTCGCTAGCAAGGTAAGGTTTATGATTTATAATATGCGGGATATCACTAAGGGATTTGAGGCTACAAAACATAAGATCAATGATTTAATCACTAAAGTTAATAATAAAGAAGCAGACTAGCATTACATTGCCAGGGAAGTCATATGTACTGCCTGTAGCTCTTATGTATTAACAACTCTTAACAATCTCTTCCAGGATCTGGATGTAGGACATATCCCTGACTTCATTCATGATAGGTGCATAGCAACATGGTATTGCCCCCAGTGTAATAATAATAATAACTTAATTTTGCATAAGCGCCTTTCGAAACATCAAGGCGCTTTACAGCAAGATACAATTAAATAAAATAAAATAAAAACAATGATAAAATCAATAAATAGCAGTCTGAGGGTCATCTTAATTAGTGTCTGTAAATGCTTGATGCCATAAATGGGTTTTTAGGCCATGTTTAAACCCTCCCACAGTCATGCACTCCCGAAGCTGACAGAGTAGAGAATTCCAAAGGGAAGGGGCCGTGTGCATAAAAGCACGGGCCCCTGAAGATTTTAATAACACCTTTTAAATCTCTAGCAACCCCATATCAGTCAAACAGAGCTGTCGCACAGAACACTAGGAGACAAGAAGCTCTTTCAAGTAGTCAGGACTAAGTCCATGTAGGGCTTTATAAGTAAGTAAACTAACTTTAAAGGTGATCCACCACCTAATTGGCAGCCAGTGCAGATCGCGGAGCACCGGAGTGATATAGGAGGCTTGAGTAGCCCCCAATCAACAATTGTGCTGCCGCATTCTGCACCAGCTGCAGGTGGCGGATATCAACCCCAGGAAGCCCTAGGTACAGGGAATTGCAGTAATCCAAGCGAGAGGTCACAAAGGCATGGACCAATCTTGGCAGGTCCCCAGACGGAACAAGGTGCTTAATCCTGGAGTTATTCCTAGGATGGCATCTACTGCTTTCCTCACTTTGTGTATGATTCGATCTGTTTCCATTGCATTGTCTACAGCCAGGAACATTGGATATATTACTCCTCATCCCAACGTTGCCAACTGTCTCAAACTTTGTTCATGTGCTGTTAAGGACACATTATTTTTGACATTTAAATGACCTGGCTGGGAATGGGATCAGGGCGGTGCAGGGGGAGTTTTTTGAATTGAGGAGGGGTCTTAGACAAGTGGCATGCATGGTAACCTTCTCAGAGGTGCTGCCTGTCTATGGCATGGGTAAGGCTAGGGTGCTCCACACCATAGGATTCAATCAGTGGTTGAAAAACTGGTGCAGAGCTCAGGGTTTTGGCTTCACTGGGGACTGGGGGTCCATCTGGAAGGATACAGGCCTATATTGGCATGATGGTCTGCATCTGTCCAGGTGGAGAACCAGGATCCTAGGTGACAGGTTTAAATGCTTCATTGGCAAGCATTTAAACTAGCCAAGGGGGGAAAGCACTGAAAAGGAACAGGAAAATCCCAGCTCCCCCCCACAAAATAGAGAAGTTAGCAAGGTAAACACCAAACTAGAGCAGTCAATAGGGAGAAGGGCAGGGGTAAATAGAGAAAAAGGCAGTAAGAACAGAGATGGGGCTGAAAGGAGTAAGGCCATCAAAAAATGGAGGGCAATGAGTACCAACACCAGTAGTCTGGATAACAAGCTCCCTGAACTAGTGGCCTTGATGGAAGAGGGAAGCCTGGATATCATGACAGTCACAGAAACATGGTACATAGAGAACCATGACTGGGTTGTCAACATACAGGGGTACACAATCTACAGAAGGGCCAGAGAAGGTAGAGAGGAGGAGGAGGAGTAGCTCTCTATGTAAAGGAAGGGATCAAAGCAATGGAATTAAAGAGTAAACAGGGAGGAGAAGAGGCACTGTGGGTCACCCTGGAGACAGAACATGGCACCACAATCCACAAGGGGGTTGTATACATACCCCTGTCTCAGGGGGAAGAAATAGACAAGGAAATGATAGAAGGCATCTTTAGGATGGCAGATAAAGGGGAGATATTGTTGATGGGGACCTGAATATGTCAGATGTTAACAGGAACAACTTTGCTGCAGGTACATCCAAGAGCAGGGTCATTCTTGATGTCCTAGAGGGGGCATGCCTCAGATAGCTAGTGTTGGAACCCACTTGGGAGGGAGCAATCTTAGACCTGGTACTCTAAAATGGAGATGGAGAGAGGATCTCAGATTTAGAAGTGGGTAGTCATCTGGGAACAAGTGACCACCAAACAGTGTGGTTCATGATAAACACAGCCACAGAGTCAAGCCATACAAATGTGAGGGTACTGGACTTTGAGAGGGCTGACTTTGACAAAACGAGAGAGTGCCTCAGAAAAGCACTAGCAAACGGGCAAGAAGGAGGGGTAGAGGAACAATGGGGAAACAACAAAACTGCCATCACAGAGGCAACAATCCTTTGCGTGAAGCAAATTAACAAATCAAAATGAAGGAAAAAAAACAATACGGTTCTCAAAAGAGGTGGTGGGGAAGGTTAGGGAGAAAAAGATAGCATTCAGGAAATATAGCGAAACACAAAAGGAGCAGGACAGAGAACCGTACCAGTTAAAGCAGAAGGAAGCGGGAAAGGCAGTCAGAATAGCAATGGCCCAAACAGAGGAAAATATAGCCAACTTGGTTAAGAAGGGGGATATAACCTTTTATAGGTACATTAGAGAGTGAAGAATGACTAAGGGAGAGATAGTGAGGCTTAATAAAGGGAGGTGGGTGGGCAGAGGGTGACAGTGAAAAAGCAGGGATACTGAACAAATACTTCTGCTCAGTATTTACAGAAGAAGACGAGGGGGAGGTACCTAATCCAATCAATAGAAGCACTCTGGATAGGTGGGTCGATACCAGTCCAATCACAGAAGAAAGGGTTCTGAAAGAACTCCTGAAACTGAAGGTGGACAAAGCAATGGGACCTGACGGGATTCACACCAGAATTCTAAAAGCACTAAGGGGAGAACTAGTGACACCACTGACTACCCGTTCTAACAAATCATGTGAGGATGATGTGGTACCTGAGGACTGGATGAGGGCAGATGTGATTCCCCTTCACAAAAGTGAGCACAAAGCAGAAGCAGGAAACTACAGACCTGTTAGTTTGACCTCAGTGGTAAGGTAAATGATGGAATCACTTCTGAAAGAAAGAATTGTTGAGTACCTAGAAGTCAGCAGGGCACAGGACCCAAGGCAGTATGGATTCACAGCGAGAAGGTCATGTCAGATGAAACTAATTAATTTCTTTGACTGGATGACCAAAGTAGTAGACCAAGGAGGGGCTGTGGACATGGCCTACCTAGACTTTAGCAAGGCATTTGACACAGTCCCACACAAAAGATTAATAAACAAGTTAGCCAGCCTGGGAGTGGGCCCCAGGTTGGTAGCCTGGGTAAAAAATTGGTTGGACAACAGGACACAGAGGGTAATAGTAAACGGAGTTCACTCCAAAGAAAGGTGGGTTACTAGCGGGGTACTGCAGGGTTCAGTACTGGGACCAGTCCTTTTTAATGTTTTTCTAAGTGACATTGCAGAGGGACTGGAAGGAAAAGTATGCCTCTTTGCAGATGACACAAAGATCTGCAATAGGGTTGATACACAAGGGGGGTGGTGGAAAAGACGAGAAGGGAATTGGCAAGGTTGGAGGAATGGTCAAAAGCATAGCAGCTTAAATTCAATTCAAAGAAGTGCAAGGTAATGCACCGAGGGAACAAAAACCCAGGGGAAGAATACACAGTGGGGGTTGGGGGACAGGTACTAACAAAAATGGAAAAAGACCTGGGGGTAATCATATCGAATGACCTAAAGGTAACCAAGCAATGTGAGAAGGCAGTAAGGAGGGCTGGGGGGATACTGGGATGTATAAGGAGAGGCATCACCAGTAGAAAACAAAATGTTGTTATACCTCTGAACAAACAGTTGGTGAAACCCCCATCTGGAGTACTGCATGCAGTTCTGGAGACCCCATCTCTGCAAGGACATAGACAGGATGGAGGCAGTCCAGAGGAGGGCAACTAAAATGGTGCAGGGTCTGCACCAGAAGCCATGTGAAGAGAGACTAAATGAGCTTAATTTAATATGTATACCCTCAAGGAAAGGAGGGAGAGGGGAGATATGATAGAAACTTTAAAGTACCTGAAGGGAATCAACAAAGTCCAAGAAGGTATCATCTTTCAGAAAAAGAGATGTGCAAGAACAAAGTGGCACAATTTGAAGATAGAGAGGGGACGGCTCAGGGGCAACATGAGGAAATATTTTTTCATGAAGAGGGTGGTGGATACATGGAACAGCCTTCCTGAGGAGGTCATGGGGTTAAAACAGTGGGGGAATTCAAGAATGCATATGACAGACATAAGGCAATTCTGGTGGGGGTTAGGAAAAAGTAGGCTGTTGGTTAAGTAGGCTCTGCAGCTTATCCAATTGGTAGGGAAATGGGCACTGGGTCTACCAAGTGGTCCTTATCTGTTGTCAGAGTCTATGCTGCTATGTTACACTTGCCTTAGTAGCTAAGTAAAAAATGAAGAAAATGTACACACTGTTGGCTGAGTTTCCAAGTGGTTTATTCAATTGCACTGTGGCGACCACCCCTACATAGTGCCTACCAACAAAGCTTCATCAGGGGCATGGTGGACTATACAAAACATGTGTATTAAATAGCCCAGTAGTGTTATGAAATAAATATTTGTATATTCATTAAATCTCTCAAAGCTATAGATATTGCACAAAACAGAATTGCTGGTGTACAATGTGCTCCAGTGTCATAGTGTATATTTAAAAAAACATACATATATGTACATTATAAACCCAGCCTTTCTTGGTAATATGAATTAGCCCCATTTAAAGCTGTTATTATTTCAGGTATAGAGCTGAAAAATGAGGTGCAAATCCATAAAAAATGGTACAAACATTTCTTGCA
Organism: Neoceratodus forsteri; assembly: GCA_016271365.2. Taxonomy (NCBI): domain Eukaryota; kingdom Metazoa; phylum Chordata; order Ceratodontiformes; family Ceratodontidae; genus Neoceratodus; species Neoceratodus forsteri. The sequence continues at coordinate 1,560,069,430 of CM057455.1, forward strand.
CTGATAGTGTTTGTTTATTATAATTTTGAGGAAATATATACCCTATTAAACCTCAAGTAATACCATATGCTTAATACTGATCATGTTTCTATATTGGCTATAATCATAATACCTTCTCTAACCTATTAATACTAAGGGCTAGATCATACACCAAGGGCTCATATACTTAATCTGAATTGTTGAGCTTTAGGACTGTTATTTCATGATAACGTATCAAGATAGGTATTTTTTATATATATTCATTAGTTAACATACCCTTTTAAAAACTGCATCCCTGTAGTGAATTTATACACAGGGGAAAGAGCCGGAAACTAAGCAACCAATTTTCATTTAAGTTACTCTTCACATTTGGAAACGAAACAACCAATATTAATGTAAGTTACTCCACACTTTTTTTTAAATCAAACTTTATTCAGTGTCCGTTAACAATAAAAAAAAAACCATCAGCACAATACAGAAACAAAGATCAAATAAATGCTTAGGTTACAACAAGTCATAACACCAAACAACAAATAAACAAAATGAGAACATCGGAAAAGAAAAGGGAGTACCTCAAAAAACATAGGTGGAGCAATGTACAATTACTTATGTGTTGTTGACTTAGACAACAACCTCTCATTGACATGGCTTAGGGACTGAGTATGAAGGACTGTAGGGAGTGAGTGGCTTAAGGGGTGATAGCAGATTCCTCCAATGGGATGTGCCCTTCCATTGGCTTTTCTCAGTCTGCTCCAGCTAGGACATACAGAATGTCACGTCCTTTCCTGTCTGCCACATAATATAAGAATACTCCACACATTTTTGTAGAAATGGCTTAAAATCCATTTCTAAATTTAACCCTTTTGGGCTCATGTTGTCAAGTTTGTAGATACAAGCAGTCTCTTTCTGTAATAACTTTTATAGCCTATTACCATACCTGGCATGTTGAGGGATGTGGTCAAGTGCACAAAACTTAAATGTTGAGGTTGTGGAAATCCCTAAAGCGGTCCCAAGTAGCACTGTCCCTATTGCCTTTTTGTACTGCATGGTGGATGACTACCTGGCAAAGACTGAGCCAGATAAGTCCCAATGGGTGGACGCTATACACCCTAAAATCATAGTGGAGCTAAAGGAATAATTGGCAGTGCCACTTGCAAAAATCTCTCAGGAGACTGTCTGGACAGGTGTAGTGCCAGAGGACTGGAAAATGGACAGTGTGAACCCTGTCATCAAAAACAGGACAAGGCTGGGCCCTAACTACAGGTCTGTTAGTGGGGCAAGATCCTGGAGGTCATTATCGTGGACAAAATAATAGAGCACTTGGTTGAGTCCAAGGTTCTTGGCCCCTTTCAGTACTGCTTAAGATTATACCAAACAAACTTGTTCTCACTTCTTGAGAGGGTGACCAGGGAGGTGGCTAGGACCAGAATTGTGGATGCAGTCTATCTGGGGACCTCGTTAAGGCATTTGATACTGCAGTGTGTGACAAGCTTCAGGGTAAAATGAAATAGTTAGTATACACAAGACATACACATGGTAGATTTTGAACTGGCTTGGGGCCAGGTAATAGATGGTGTTAGTGGACAAATACTACTCTGAGTGGAGAGGAGTACTTAGCACTGTACCTCGGGGTGGGCTGGCGTCACCAATCTTCAGCATCTTCATCAATGATTTTGGAAGTTAGGGTCTCCAGCAGGCTGCTTAAGTTCATGGATGACATTAAGCTAACCAGGAGAGTGGACTCCCCAGGGATGGGGATAAACTTCAAAAGAATCTGAACAATCTGGGTGATTGATCTGACTTCTGGAGACTCAGATTCAATATAACAAAATACAAGGAAACAATGATTTTACAGACATCCCAGAATAATGGCAAGTGGTCAACAGCTGGAGAGAAGCCACTGTTATACCCATTTTTATGTTCACTTGTGCGCATGCACAAGGAACGTTTTGGGAGAGTAGCATACTTTGGAGGTGTGCCTCTCCCATCCAATGCACTGCTCCCTTGAGCAGGCATGGCGATCCTGCACCAATGGGTGCAGGAGCTCTGTATGACAGCGGTGTTCCTCTACTTCAAAGCAAGCACCGCTGCCATACTAATGCCGCCATCCACGCCGTCCCCCTCCGTCACGCGCACTCCCCGCGTCCACGCCCAAAGCTTTTGGTGCCGCAAACTTTGTTTGCCGACGTGTGCCCAACCCGTCGGCTCCATCGCCCCAAATCATCCTGCTGCCACGCTGGGAGCCCACCCCAGTGTGGCAACGTTCTTTGTTTTGCCGGACGGGGTCCCCTCAAGTTACCAGACGGGGTGCCCAATCCTCCATCAGCCTCGCCCCACCATCTTGTGCCACACTGGGAGCCTACTCCCAGCGTGGCAAACAGTCCCACGTCGTCATTTTTTTAACACCTATAAAATAAAAACAGTCCCACGGCGCGTCTCCCAGCCCCCCTCCCACAACCCGCATCCACCCACTGCGCACCCAGCCTCCCCACACACCCTCACCCCATACTTACCTCCAGACTCTGGCGTGACAATCTTCGGTGGACCGGGAACATGTCTGCACTCTTCAGAGGCGACCGCGAACTGAGGAAATGCCGGTAAGCTGTATAATGGGCTAGATAGGGGTTTCAACTTTATTGCATATCTCAGTCATTTTTTGGAATTTTTGCACCAAATTTTCAACATGGGGTTTTTGGGACCCCTTCTCATGACTGATGTCACTGTCATGGTGTTATTCAGGCCTGAAGGGTGATTTCACAGGCACTGCGCAGTCACTGCATGAAATCACCCTCGGGCTTGAATAATGCCAAAATTCCAAAAATGACTGTTTTATGAGCGGCGTTGCACAGTTCCTATGCAGGCTCGTAAGTTTGCAAATTTTCAATATTTTCATTCCAGATTTTCAACATTGCCATTTTATCACACCTTCTTATGAGTTGTACAGCTGTCATTTTTCACATCTCACCCAAAACGTGTTTCTGCCCATGTAGCGCAAAATGGTGCAGTCAGTGTGCGAAATCAATGTATGGAACACATTAAGAAAATCACAGTGACACTGTTCATGAGCAGAGGTCTTAAAATGGCTATGTTGAAAATTTGGTAAAAAAAATTGCTAAAAATGACTGTTTTACGAGCGTGCGTTGCACAGTTCCCACGCACGCTCATAGGTTTGCGAATTTTCAATATTTCCACTCCAGATTTTCAACATTAGCATTTTACCACACCTCCTCATGAGCAGTACAGCTGTCATTTTTCACATCCTGCCCAAAATGTGTTTCTGCCCATGTAGCGCACAATGGTGCAGTCGGTGTGTGAACTCAATGTATGGGACACATTAAGAAAATCACAGTGACACTGATCATGAGCTAAGGTCTTAAAATGGCTGTGCTGAAAAAATTCCTACAAATGACTGTTTTACGAGTCTGCGTTGCGCAGTTCCTATGCACGCTCGTAAGTTTGCAAATTTTCAATAATTTCATTCCAGATTTTCAACATTGCCATTTTACCACACCTCCTTCTGAGCACTGCAGCTGTCATTTTTCACATCTTGCCCAAAACGTGTTTCCGCCCATGTAGCGCACAATGGCACAGTCGATGTGCAAACTCAGTATATGGGACACATTAAGAAAATCACAGTGTCACTGTTCATGAGCAGAGATCTTAAAATGGCTATGTTGAAAATTTGGCAAAAAACTTCCTACAAGTAACTGTTTTACGAGTGTGCATTGTGCAGTTCCTATGCACGCTCGTAAGTTTGCGAATTTCCAATATTTTCACTCCAGATTTTCAACATTGCCATTTTACCACACCTCCTTATGAGCAGTACAGCTGTCATTTTTCACATCCTGCCCAAAACGTCTTTCCGCCCATGTAGTGCACAATGGCGCAGTTGGTGTGCAAAATCAATGTATGGGACACAGTAAGAAAATCACAGTGACACTGTTCATTAGCAGAGGTTTTAAAATGGCAATTTTGAAAATTTGGTGAAAAAATTCCTAAAAATGACTGTTTTACGAGCGTGCGTTGCACAGTTCCACGCGCTCGTAGGTTTGCGAATTTTCAATATTTCCACTCCAGATTTTCAACATTGGCATTTTACCACACCTCCTCACGAGCAGTACAGCTGTCATTTTTCACATCCTGCCCAAAACGTGTTTCCGCCCATGTAGCGCACAATGGGGGTAACAAAAAGGTCATGCTGACAATTTATTGTGCAAATACCAGCAATCGCTCAGGGCATTAGGGTAAAGCACCATTCATGCCAAACACCACTGCAAATACCTGCAAGCAAACGTTTGGCATTGACAAATGCTTGTTAATAAATAGGGCCATGGAGAGGAGTGTGGGAATTACAGACTGGTGAGTTTGACATCGGTATTAGGTAAGGTCCTAGAAAGGATACTGAAGGATGAGATCCAGGACCATCTTAGGAAGATGGATGTGCAGGACAGGACACAGTATAGGTTTATCATGGGCAGGTCTTGTCAGATGAATTTGTTACAGTTCTATGATGGAGTTAGCAGAGCACTGGATAGGGGATTCCCAGTCGATGTTATATTTTTAGATCTCAGCAAGGCATTTGATAATGTGCCACACAGGGAACTGATTGAGGTGATGGTCCTACAGAACCTGCGGTTGCATACAAGTACTGAGGGTTGGATTAACTCATGGCTTACAAATAGGAGAAAACATGTGAATGTTAGGAGAAATAAGTCAGAGTGGGTAGATGTCGCGAGTGGTGTGCCACAGGGATCAGTGCTGGGACATTGTCTTTTTAATATCTACATAACATCTTTAAGCCCCCCAAGAGGGCTCACCTGTTTTGGAGCCACGGCTCTTTGCTCCCCCATGGGGCACCAGTCAGTGGTCCCTGGCAGGATTCAGACCCACATTCTCACATCAATCACATAGCACTTGCATACCTGCTTAGACTGGGCTACTAGACACATTGTTGCCTTGGCAGCTTAATGTAGAATTCTGCTGCACTATTTTAGTTGTCGTATCTCGTCTCTACTGTATTGTTGTATTATATTGTATTTTATTGTATTTGAATTGCACTGTATTGTATTGTATGGTAACACATTGCTGTACTACTTGCTGCTCACGTTTTGCTTGTACAATTTTGTATACCTATGTAATTTCTCAAAATGTCCCCCTCCCCCCCGAAAACATCTGGAAAAGAGCAGTTGTCTGCTCAGTATGCTTTCCTGGTAAAACTTTTAAATAAATAAATAAATGAAATTCTAGCTTTTTGTGGTTTCGGCCACTGGAACTTGGTGATTGGTCTTTGTCAGGCTGGTTGTTTCGCATAGGCAGGTGCATTTTCAAGGGGCATGGGGCCAGTGGAAGCAGAGAAAAAAAAATGTAAATAGTTTTGGCAGCCCACACTACAGACCATGCGCTGCCACCAATGAAGAAAGTTTAAAGGAGTGGTTTCTCCATTTTTGAAGGTAGTTTGGTGCCGGCTGGTGTTGTCATGGGAGCAATGTAAATACTTAGTTAGTGGGACTACAGATCAGATAGGTCTTTGGGGCACAGAGCGTTTTGGCACAATGAAATTGGTTTTTGGCACCTTTTGAGAGAGAATAGAAAGGGAGAGCTGTGCAGGGGCCGGGGGGAGGGGATCGAAGAGGAGCGAGGACCAAGTGGGGGTGATTGCCCACTTGGTCAGTGAGACTGCCTTTTTATTATTATTTATTTTGAGCATGGCAGTAAGTTGGAAAGATGGGAGGATATGGTGGCGGTTGTTCTGGTGTGGAGCACCATTTCTGGGGTTGGACTAAAGAACTGTTTCTTGGGAAACAAAAGAGAAAGAACAGCTCTGTGCCAGAGGAAGAGGAGAGATGGCTGTGGGACCTGCAGTAATGGGGTGGGCTGAGCTGCTGCAAGCCTGTGTGGACCTCTGCTAGAGCAGGGCCCCCAGGGAGAAACCGCAGCAATGTGAGGTGCCCGAGGAAAGGATGAGAGGAACAGAGTAGGCTTGGTGAGAACTACTGAGGGCAGCAGCTGGAGAAAATGGCAGGACTATGATGTAGGGGGTCCAGTGGGAGCCAAGGGGTCTGGGGTCAACCTCAGGTCCCAGCCTGCCCCTGTTTAAGACTGTCCAGATGGGTTGAGGCTGGGTGGGGACACCCACTTTTGCAGCCTTGGGTGGGGTCACCTGCCTGGGCCTCATCTGTAGAGGAGCATGTTTATGGAGGGTGGCCGTTGGCTAGGTCAGCTATTCCTTTGAACATCAGGGATCCTGACCATGAGAGAGAGTAAGAAAGAAAGAGATAAGGACTCTGGCTGCATGCTAATTGATGGCTTGATTCAGCCTTGAACTTAAGATGCCTGTGTTTTGGAATTTGGCTGCCTAGTCACTGGGATAGCTGCCTGGATTTACTGCTCGGATGTGACCTTCATGGTCCAGAGTACCCTATTAGCTTCTGATGTGGCCTCCTCGGTCCAGAGCAACTTGTGTGTGTGTGTGTGTTATTGTTCCATGGAGTGACTTTTTCCTGTTTTTGAATTAACTGTTCATTAAATGGGAGCCCCTGTTCCTGTAGTTCTGTGTTGCCTCTTTCATTTGGATGGACTGTTTTGCTACTAACAAGAGTTTTCCTCCACAGCCCAGCTCCTTGTCTGTGTCTAGGGTGTGTCACAGAGGGGTTTAGGGAGCTGTGCCTGCACTGTCTGTAGACCAAAGAGCAGGAGGACCACTGAGGAAGATGGCGAGGGGCCTGCCTGGTGAAGATTGTCTACAAAGGCCTCAGAGATGAAGTTGGCAAGGCCAGGGAGGTGAAGATCTACACTCCTTAGTTCTTCCTGTCAACAAGCTCTGCACCCAGAAGCATGGGCACCCCGGTTTCAACAGGTCTGGTAATCAGGCCGAGCAGGTATGTGACTCTTCTGCTGTATAGTGTCCCCTTCCTTGGAGTTTCACTATCATACTTCTAGATGTGTATGTATATGTGTGTGTGTGTGTGTGTGGGGGCTTACACAGCAATGAATTGTAAAGAGGGAGTTTGGTTATCCAAGTTTGCAGATGTCACGAAACTAGGTTCTGTGGTCCGTAGTTCTAAGGATATTACAAGGTGAATTAGTAAAATTAGACCAATGGTCTGCTAAAATAAATTAGCTTTTGATCTAGATAAATGTTCAGTTATGGATATAGGAAGGACAAATACTAGGGCCAAATATACTTACATGGACACATATTGAGAGAGACAACCAAGGAGAAAGATCTTGGAGTGATAATTTACTAATGACCTTAAGCTCAGTAAAAACTGTCAGGCAATGGCTAAGAAGGTTGGTGGAGTTCTTGGATGTATTAGAAGGCACATTTGAAAGCAGAGATAAGAGAGTGTTGATACCATTGTGTGCCTTTATGTTGAGGCTGCATTTAGAGTATTGTGTGCAGTTGACATAATTCAGTGCCAAAACTAATATGTTACGCCCAGAGGGGATCCAGCATAGGGCCACCAAGACAGTTAAGGCAGTGGAAAAATTAAGTTAGAGAGTAAGATTGGAATCATTAGATTTGTACTCTGTGAGCCGGCCTGGTGGCACTAGGGGCTGAGGCGCTGGACGCCTTACCTTGCGGCACACCGGTGACCCGGGTTCGGGAACGAGCCTGGTCCGTCAGAGATCGGCATGGAGGAAGGAGAGTGGAGCTGGATGGAGCTGCCGACAGGCAAGCTCTCCTCTCCGGGGAGGTGTAAGGGCTTCCTCTGGCTGATGGCTGCCACCTGGTGGAGGCTGGGGACAGCATAGGCCTAGAGGAGCCAGGCTGTAGGCCTGGGGGGGAAAGGGTCTGTTACCGGGACCGTGGGACTAATGTGTGCCTCCACATGCATGCGTACCCACTCCCGGGTCCCCTGGGCATAAACGGAGGAAAAAGAAAATCGCTGGTGGCAGGATGGCGACCAACTCTCCGCAGGCTCTGCTTCCAGGCCAGGCATAAGGTAAGTCCTGGTAATTCCAGGAGGCGGGGCTTGGGGGGTCGGTCAGATGGGGCCATCCAGGGGGCAAAAGTATTAAATGTTAAAAAAAAAATAGATTTGTACTCTCTGGAATATAGATGGTTACATGGGGATATGTGTTTGGTTTTTGTAGCCTTTGTAAATAATGATTTGTGGGGATTGTCTTGGCTTTGAGATTAAGGGTAATAGCCATAACATGAGATCTCACATATTCCAGCTTAAAGGGGAGACATATTGCACCAAAAAAAGAGTGGCATGGTTCAACCATAGAGTGGCTGATATGTGGAATAAGCTCCCTTTGGAGGTTGAGGGAAATAAAAACAGTAAGTTCAAAAATAGACTAGATGATTATAGTAAGATGAACAATGTAAATGGATATTCCCTTTGAGTACAAGGGCAAGCTGTAAAAGGGCACGTACCCTACTTGGCTCATAAAAATCCTATTAATCCTATAAAAAGGTGCTACTCCTGTTTGGATGGGTTAGAAACAAGATTCTTGAAAATAGCACCGGTGGTAACGTATCTACGTAATTAGAGTCTTTGTGAGGGGAGATTCTCAGAACCTTGGAAGTCAAGTAAAGTTATACCAATTCCTAAAGCGGGGATAGTCAAGGTCACTCAAATTACTGGCCAATCTCTCTGCTGGCCACCCTTTCTAAGGTTTTTAGGAGACTGGTCCACAGCCAGCTTTATAAATATCTTGAGGAGGGAAACTTGCTGACAGTATATCAACATGGTTTTCACTCAGGTCATGCCACAAACACTGTCCTGGTGGACTTCAGGAATCTGATATCAGACTCCTTAGATAAAAAGAAGGAAACCAGGGCAGTGTTCATGGACCTGACCAAAACCTTTGTCCTAGTGGACCACTCCCTGCTACTGAATAGACTGGTGGGGATCAGCATACATTCTCAGGCCAGGGGGTAGTTCAGGACATATTTGAATGGGAGGCAGCAACAGGTCATGGTGAGTGACAAATTGTCCAAAACCAGAACCTTGTACTATGGGGTACTGCAAGGATCAGTCCTGAGCCCCTTATTATTCTTGGACTTTGTAAATGACCTTCCAGATGTGGCTCAGGATGTTCACCAATGACATGGTCCCTGTAGCAAGTGGAGATAGTAATGAACAGCCTGAAAAAAACCTTGAACAAGGCTTCAGAGCAGTGCTGGAGCAGTTTGTCAAGTCAAGGCTGGTGATGAGTGTAAAAAGAATCCAGCGCATGTGGTTTGGTATGAGACACAATGTTAAAAGTCTAAAGCAACTAGAATTCCAGATGTAGAAATTAGGGACCTGTCTGGTTTGAGTTTACAGTGTGTTAGTGAATACAGATATTTGGGAGTGTTTTTTGACTGTGGGCTGAAGTAGTCAAACCACATTTCGGCACTCAGCCAAAAAGTAAACAAGAAAATAGGGGCTTTAAGAAGAACAGCAAATTGCCTCTCCCTGGAGTCAAGGAAAGAACTGTAAATACTTGTATTATACCTGTGATAGAATATGGCAGTAATGTATGGATACATGAATGCTAGTACAAGAGAGTAGAAAAAAAACTTGATAGGCTGTATAATAAGTTAGCAAGATTTGTGCTATGATGTAAAAGCGCACACACACACACACACACACACACACACACACACGCATACGCACACGCACACACACACACACACAGCGTTGTAATTTGTATTCAAGGCTGCATTGGTTACCTCTGGAAAATAAGGAAGACTAGTTGGTTAGAAATTGTACATAGAAAAATGAATTCAAACTGAAAACACCCCCTAGTTCAATATATAGAAAAGGAGTAACAACATCAGTTAAAGTACCAGACACATACCTCACAGAGTAACAAACTAAGAGCCCCAAACATCTGTTCCCACTATGGGGAACAGACAATTGGTTACAAAGCAGCGAAACATTGGAATAAATTGGAATGACCGGAAGGTGACCAAACAGGGTGAATAAGTGGTGGGGAGAGCACACAGAATGTTGGGGTGCATAGGGAAAGGCATAACAATCAAGAGGAAAGAGGTGCTTATGCCACTGTACAGATCACAGGTAAGGCCTTAGCTGGAGTACTGTGTCCAGTCCTGGAGACCAGATCTCCGGAAGGACATTGACAAAATAGAGGCAGTCCAGAGAAGGGCAATGAAGATGGTGCATGGACTGCACAAGAAGCCCTACGAGGAAAGACTTAGGGACCTTAATATCTATTCACTGGAGGAAAGAAGGGAGATATGATAGAGACTTTCAAGTACCTTAGGGGAATAAACAGGGTACAGGTGGAAAGCATACTTCAGAGAAAACTCTGCACAAGAACATGGGGGCATTATATGAGGCTCACCTTAAAAATCACACCTGACCCCGCCCGAGGCCCTCTCTTCCTCACGGTCTCCTACGTACCCCCGAGGAATCAAAACCAAGCGGTCCAGTCCCTAATTGACTATCTCACATCTCTCCCTCACAAAGTGGAGCAAGTCATCCTAGGTGATCTCAATGTTAACTGGCTTGCCTCCACTGCCTCCCATATAAGGGACTCCTTTACTGCCCTAGATATGTCCTAGTTAGTCACCCAGCCACCAGATTCAGCCACTCTACTGGCACCAGCACTCTCCTAGATGTTGTTATATCTAACCACTCCTACAAAATCCGGGATGTCACTGTCCTCCCTAACTCTCTTAGTGATCACTCCCCAGTCCTCTGTCTCTGGTCATCCTCCACTCTGAAGCCAGTGTCCCAGGCCCTCTATGCCACCGTTTATGCCCCGGCAGCCTCAGAAAATGAAAACAATACCTAGCCCAGCTAGATTGTTCCCCTATCCAGCGTGCCCCTGACATTGACTCAGCTCTTGACCACTTCACAAATGCCTTCTGTAAGGCTTGTGACCTTTTCGCCCCCCTCACCAGGATCTGCTCAAAAAAATGCAATGTCCCATGGATCACCCCACCCCTCATCCAGAGACTCTGGCACATTGCTGTAGAACCCGGAAAGGCATCTGACAGACAGGCCTACAATGCAGAATGCAATAAGTGCACTTGGGCCATTAGGCGGGCCAAGGCAGAGCACTACCAGACCACCCACACTTCCACTTGGGATTCAGCCCGGACCTTCTGGGATAATATGAAAGAGCTAAATGGGAAGTACCGCTCCCTTCCACCATCTCAGCTCTTCATCAATGGCACCCCCACCACAGATCCACTCCTCATAGCCGATTGCCTTAACACTGCCTTCTCTGACCTAAGCTCGGTCTTCCCCAGCAGCTTCTTTGACCCAATCCAATCAATAGCTTGGCAGAAGACACCAGGAGAAAGGACTGCTGTGTGACTGAACTTCTCTACTGGGACTAAAGAAGAAGAACTTTTGTACTTGGACCTTTAATTTAGGGTAAAAAAAAACTAACAAACAAAACAAAAAAAAAAGTGTGTGTTTTTCTGGGTTAACTGAACTGAATGGGTATCTGAACAGTTATCTAGGTGTAAATCTCAGGTGATTGAAAGGACTTAATAGCTGTGAGGTTTAAATTACTTGTAGAAAGATCTAGTAAGTAGGGGGAGTGGCTTAGATAGAAGGAAGCTACATTTAAAGACTGCCTTAGAAATATTCTGCTAATAGCTTGGCAGAAGACACCAGGAGAAAGGACTGCTGTGTGACTGAACTTCTCTACTGGTACTATATTGCCCTCCTTCCCTGCCCTCCACCCCCACCCAAAGCTAGTTCTATTTTTATAAGCACAGGATTTGACTGACAACAGGAACTTCTTGTTTGGGAGCAGGAAGTGAGTGATCACAGAACCACCAAAGACCCACCATCCTAGAAGGGCAAGAGTAGTTCTCCAGCCCCCTCTAGCTGCTGGAGGTCTGCCTCTGAGCAAGTAAGTGGTCTACTGAGAAATATAGGATATTCTTGTCTCAGAACAGGACAATCAGGAGCTTAAAGGGCACACAGGCAGAAAGGAAGGAGAGAGAGAAAAACAGAGGAAAGAGTAAGGATTGCAAACAGTTAAGGGGCCAGAAATAAGACATGATTGGAGTGGTGCAGTGCAGTGGCTGTGGAGCAGCAGTCTTCCGGAGATGTTCTGGAGGATGCGGTGTTGTCCCATCTGGAGGCACCTCTCTGGGCTGAGGAGGAGGTTGCTCATCTCCAGGCTCGTTGGCCAGGATTTGTGGGACCTCCTCTTCCATCCGGGGACCACCAGTGCCACTGCTGTTGCCTCAGAGGTTGCCAAGAAGAGGAGCAGTTGGACCACAGTGGGCTCAGGAGGGTGAGGGGTGGTGGAACAGAGGCACATCCCTCCAGTTGTACCTCTCCACAATTCCTATGCCATTCTGGCAAAGTGTGGTTCCTCTATGGAGGCACCACAGTGGAGACCAAGGAGGATGCTTGGAACCTCCACAAAGGAGACCCACAGGAGGGTGGTAGGGGACCCTGCAGGGGAAGAAAACAACTCCTGGTGGGGACTCCATTGTTAGGAAGGTAGAACTGGGGAAGAAGGGGAGAGGGAGGTAAGGTGCCTGCCTGGCGCCATGGCTTGGAGGACAGGAGCAAATCCTCAGGATTGCTGGAGCAGCTGCACAGGAGAGGAGTTGGATGTCATTGCCCACCTAGGGACAAATGACCTGGCTAAAAAGGGATTAGAGAAGTGCAGGAAGAGTTTGTGGAATTGGGAGGCCTTAGTCAAGTACTTGCATACGGTAACCTTCTCGGAGGTGCTGCCCATCTATGGCATAGGAGGAGGCTAGGGTGTTCCGCACCATGGGATTCAATCAGTGGTTGAAAACTGGTGTGGAGCTCAGGAGACTGGCTTTATTGGGGACTGGGGTCCACCTGGAGTGATGCAAGCCTATATTGGCATGATGGGCTGCATCTGTCGGGAGGGAACCAGGATCCTAGGTGATAGGTTTAAATGCTTCATTGGCAAGCTTTTAAACTAGCCAAGGGGAGGCACTGGAAAGGAGCAGGAAATCCTAGCCCCCAAATAATCACGGTAGGTGCGGCAAACACCAACATAGAGGTGTCGATAGGGAGAAGGGCAGGGTAAATGGAGAAAGTGACAAAGACAAGAAGGACAGGGATGGGGCAAAAGGGAGTAAGGCCATCAGGAAATGGAGGGTAATGAGTACCAATGCCCATAGTATGGGCAACAAGCTCCCTGAGCTGGTGGCCTTGATGGAAGAGGGATGCCTGGATATCATAGCAGTCACAGAAACATGGTACACAGAAAACCATGACTGGGATGTTAACATACCAGGGTATATAACCTACAGGAGAGACTGGCAGGGGAGAAGAGGAGGAGGAGTAGCTCTCTATGTAAAGGACGGGATAAAAGCAACTGAGCGAAAGAGTAAACAGGGAGGAGAGGAGGCACTGTGGGTCACCTTGGAGACTGGAAAGGGCACCACAATCCGCACAGGGGTTGTGTACAGACCCCCATGTCAGGGGGAGGGAATGGACAAGGATATGATAGAAGGCATTGTTAGAATGGCAGAGAAAGGGGAGATACTGTTGATGGGAGACCTGAATATTCCAGATGTTAACTGGAGCACATTTGCTGCAGCCACATCCAAGAGCAGGGCCATTCTTGATGCCCTACAGGTGACAGGCCTTAGACAGCTAGTTTCGGAACCCACTCGTGAGGGAGCAATCTTAGACCTCATACTCTCAAACGGGGGCAGTGAGAGGATCTCAGATCTAGAAGTGGGTTGCCATCTGGGGACAAGTGACCATCAAACAGTGTGGTTCACGTTAAACTCAGCTACAGAGTCAAGCCATACAAAAGTGAGGGTACTGGACTTTAGGAGGGCTGACTTTGGCAAGATGGGAGAGTGCCTCAGAAAAGCACTAGCAAACAGGCTAGAAGGAGGTGTGGAGCAACAATGGGTGATCATCAAAACTGCCATCACAGAGGCAACAAGCCTTTGTGTGAAGCAAATAAACAAATCAAAACGAAAGAAAAAGCCACTATGGTTCTCAAAAGAGGTGGCTGTGAAAGTCAGGAAGAAAAAGATAGCATTCCGGAAGTATAAGGAAACACAGAAGGAGCAGGACAGAGAGCTGTACCAGTTAAGGCAGAAGGAAGCAGGGAGGGAAGTCAGAATAGCAAAGGGCCAAACTCAGGAAAAGATAGCCAACTCAGTTAAGAAGGGGGATAAAACCTTTTATAGGTACATCAACAAGCGTAGAAAGACAAAGGGAGGGATAGTGAGGCTGAATAGAATGAACGGTAGGTGGGCAGAGGGGGACAGTGAAATAGCAGGGATACTGAACGAATATTTCTGCTCAGTATTCACAAAAGAGGAGGAGGAAGTGCCTAATCCAATTAACAGAAGCACTCTTGATAGGGGGGTCGATCCCAGTCCTTTCACAGAAGAAAGGGTTCTGCAAGAACTCCTAAAACTGAAGGTGGACAAAGCAATGGGTCCCAATGGAATTCACCCCAGAATTCTAAAAGAATTAAGGGAGGAACTAGTGAAACCACTGGCTCTCTTTTTAATAAATCATGGGAGGATGGTGTGGTACCGAGGACTGGAGGAAGGCGGATGTGATTCCCTTCACAAAAAGTGGGACCAAGACAGAGGCAGGAAACTACAGACCTGTCAGTCTGACCTCTGTGGTAGGGAAAGTGATGGAGTCACTTCTGAAGGAAAGAATAGTTGAGTAACTAGAGGCCAGTGGAGCACAGGACCCAAGGCAGCATGGGTTCACAGTGGTAAGGTCATGTCAGATGAATCTAATAGATTTCTTTGACTGGGTGACCAAAGTAGTAGACCAGGGAGGGGCTGTGGACATGGCCTACCTAGACTTTAGCAAGGCATTTGACACAGTCCCACACAAAAGATTAATAGTCAAATTAACCAGCCTGGGAGTGGGTCCCAGGGTGGTAGCCTGGGTAAAACATTGGCTGCACAACAGGACACAGAAGGTAATTGTAAATGGAGTCCACTCTGAAGAAAGAGGGTTACTAGTGGGGTACCACAGGGTTCAGTATTGGGTCCAGTCCTTTTTAATGTCTTCATCAATGACATTGCAGAGGGACTGGAAGGAAAAGTATGCCTTTTTGCAGATGACACAGAGATCTGCAACAGGGTTGATACACAAGGAGGTGTGGAAAGGATGAAAAGGGACTTGGCAAGGTTGGAGGAATGGTCTGAAGTATGACAGCTAGGATTCAATGCAAAGAAGTGCAAAATAATGCACCTGGGAAACAAGAACCCAGGTGAAGAATACACAATGGGTGGGGAGGTAGTAACAACAACAAAAAAGGAAAGGGACCTGGGGGTAATCATATCAGATGACCTTAAGGTTAGCAAGCAATGTGAGAAGGCAGTAGGGAGGGCTGGGGGTATACTGGGATGTATAGGGAGAGGCATCAGCAGCAGAAAACAGGAAGTTGTTATCCCTCTGTACAGACAGTTGGTGAGACCCCATCTGGAGTACTGTGTCCAGTTCTGGAAACCCCGTCTCCATAAGGACATAGACAGGATAGAGGTAGTCCAGAGAAGGGCAACTAAAATGGTGCAGGGTCTGCAAGAGAAGCCGTATGAGGAGAGACTAAAGGAGCTTAATATGTATACCCTTGAGGAAAGAAGGGAGAGGGGAGACATGATTGAAACTTTTAAGTACCTCAGTGGAATCAACAAAGTCCAAGAGGGTAGCATCTTTCAGAAAAAGAGACTTGCAAGAACAAGGAGACACAATTTAAAGATAGAAGGAGGGCGGTTCATGGGCAATGTGAGGAAGTATTATTTCACAGAGAGGGTAGTGGATGCATGGAACAGCCTTCCTGAGGAGGTTATGGGGTCTAAAACTGTGGGAGAATTCAAGAATGCATGGGACAGACATAAGGCAATTCTTGTGGGGGTAGGATGAAATAGGCTGTTGGTTAACTAGGATCTGCGGCCTATCCTGTAGGTAGGGAAATGGGCAGACTAGATGGGCCAAGCGGTCCTTATCTGCTGTCAAAGTCTATGTTTCTATATTTCTAATCCCCACCTCTCTCCCTCTAGTCCTGCATCACCCACCATTCTACCTGCGCACCCTATCACCCCAAGAAGCCAGGCCGCACCTGCTAAAAGCCTTAGGCAGCAATAACCCCAGCAGTGACCCCCTCGACTCCAGGATCCTCCGTATGGTTTTGGACGAAGTCCTAGTCCCCCTGACTGACCTTCTAAACCGGTCTCTATGCCTGGGTTAGTTTCCAAGTGCTCGGAAAACTGCTGAAATCACACCCATACATAAGAGTGGGGACTGGTCCATCCCAAACAATTACCGGCCAATCTCCATCCTCCCCCCACTCTCTAAAGCCCTTGAAAAAGTGGTGTTGATCCAGCTCTCTGAATACCTAACCAAGTACGACATTATGTGCCCAGAGCAGCACGGTTTCCGCCCAGGACACAGTACAACCATGGCTCTCCTGGAATTCTCCCAACACCCGTATGCTGCTCTCGACTCTGGAAGCCTTGCCGGAGCAGTGTTCATTGACCTCTCCAAGGCGTTTGACACTGTCTGTCATCCCCTTCTACTCGACTCTCTCCACCAACATGGCTTCTCTGGTGGTCCCATTTCTTGGTTCTCTAGCTACCTCTCTGCTAGATCCCAGCGTGTCAAGATCAGTGGCTCCCTCTCCAGCACTCTTCCCATTCGCTCCGGGGTACCTAAGGGCTCCATCCTGGGTCCAATACTTTTTAGTCTCTACCTCAACACCCTTCCCAGCTCATGTACCGGTAAAATGCTCCTCTATGCCGATGATGCAGTCCTCATTTCCTCACATCCCAATCCCACCTCCCTCCAATTATCCCTCCAGCAAGCTTACAACCAAGCCGAAAGGTGGTTCAGAGACCACAGATTGGTCATTAACCTAAAGAAAACCAAATCAATGCTCTTCTACCACCACCAAAATAAAGCTAAAAATACCCCCTCTTGAATTTCCCCAGCACTCTGCACCCGCTAGAACAAGTGACCACATACAAGTACCTAGGCATCACGTTTGATACTGCCCTCTCCTTCCACACCCACATTAATGCCCTGTCAGCCACCATTAACTCTCGGATTGGCCTGCTATACCGGCACAGGGACTGCCTACCTCAGGTTGCCCTCAGGCTGGTCATCACCTCCTCCGTCTTGTCCCTCATGGACTATGGCTTGCCCATCTATGCTGCAGCTGACAACAATGCCCTCTCCAAAATCCAGCTCTCCCTCAATAAGGCCTATAGGCTCCTGACCGGTGCCCCCAGCCGAACTCACACCTGCCTTCTCTATACTACCACCAATCTTCTCAACTTTGAGGAGCGACTGCTCTACCAGACCTGCCTTCTTGCTTAAGAAGTCTCTGCTAGGATTCTCCCCCCGGGCGTCTCCACCTCCCTACAGCAGCCATCTTCATCCATCACCACCCGTAGCTCTGTTAAGGCCACTTTCAAGGTGCCCAGAACCAAGACCTCTCTTGCCCAGAGATCCTTCCTCTACTGAGCCCCACCTGGTTCAACTCCCTCCCTAGCTGCATCTCCAACTTGCCAAAAATTGGCTCCTTCAAAACAGCCCTTCTGAACCATATCTTTAATACCCACTGTTGTAGGTGCAACTAACCCCCTGTTGTAACCTGTGGTTCCCGCCTGCCTTGCCACCTGGCTCGACAACAGCCACTGGACATACTCTCCCTCCCCCAGACCTACCCCTTCCCTACTAGGCCCAAACAGGGATGTAACCCACTGTCTTCTCTGAGGACCTACTATATCTATGAGTGTAACTCACAATTTTGTAACATTATGTAACCTAAGTAACATACAAACTACTACGTTATGTAACCTAAGTGTATCTATGTTAAATGTTCTTTTTTACTGCACTGTAATGTTACCCTCTGTTTTAATCTGCACTGTAATAACTGTCTTGATGTCTGCCCTTCCCCCGCGATGAGGTGCCTTTGTAAATGAGTCTCTGACTCAAAGGTTGTAAACCCGATTTGTAATGAATAAATAAATGAATAAAACTAAAGGGTGGAAGGCTCAGGTGTAATGTTAGGAAGTACTTTTTCACTGAGAGGGTGATGGACCTGTGGAACAGCCTTCCTGCAGAAGTGGTGGGTGCAAAAACAATACAGGGGTTCAAGAGTGCATGGGATAGACATAAGGGTACCCTGGAGATGTGTAGGGCAGGACAGCCATAGATCAAATAGGATCCGGGGCTGCAGCAGTGAATAGGGAAATGGGCAGACTAGGTGGGCTGTATGGTCCTTATCTGCTGACAGATTCTCTGTTTCTATGTAAATTAAGTGAAGTTCCCAGAAATAAACCCTAACTAAATGTTTTCCATAAAGCAATTAACGTAAGTCTAACTTGAAATATATATGTATATACCTGCTGTTAAAGTTACTGTATTTTCTAGCAATGTATGTATAGTGATGTAATGAAAGAGAGGATGAATGTTGCAACATTTGTACTACCCAGGAATACACTTGAGAATAGGCTCAATGCCTGCAAGTGTACTTCACTGTATAAAAATATATTTGATTATTACTACTACTACTGCAACACTTGGGGAAGAAAACAGAGGTAGGATCTACAGACAATGTGTGGCTTGTCTTGCTGTAGTTAAGAAGGAAAAAGGACCTGGGGTCATGCTAGATAAGGGTTGAAAACTGGCGAAGCAGTACACATCCTCTGTCAAGAGGGCCAGCAGAATGATGGGATGCATCAAAATGGGGGTGACCAGCATAGCAGGGGAGGTAATCCTGCTACTTTACAAGGCCTTGGTCAGGTCCCACGTTGAGCACTTAATGCGGTTTTGGTCTCCTCAATACAAAAAGGACATTGAGGCAGCTGGGAGGGTTCATGCAGGGCCATCAAGATGATTAGTGGTATATGGGACAGAAGCTATGAGGAGAAGCTGGGAAGCCCCTAAAATGCTCACTCTGGAGAAAAGGAGTCTGAAAGGGGAACATGAGCTTAGTTTTTCATATATTCAAGGGTATCAGCAACATCGAACAGCTGGTGATGTTTGGTCTGCTGTCCTGCAACCACATGAGGGGACTTGCCCTGAGGCTCAGGGGTAGTAAATTCAGAGGTAACGTTAGGAGGTAATTTTTTTTTCCCAGAGGGTGGTGACCCTATGGAACAGCCTCCCATCAGAGACAGTGAAGATCAACACTGTGCAGGCATTTAAGGAAGTCTGGATACATTTCTGCTTACCAAGGAACTCAACAGGTACTCTGGATAGTAGATTGGGTAGGGAATTCCTATAAATTGGTACATGCTTGCACTTTATACTTATTTCATCCTTGCTTGTGAAGCGGTGCAGATGGGCATGAGGGACCTGATGTCTCTTCTGAGCTTAAATTACTATGGTACAATGCTGACTGGGAAGGACAACCCAGGACACCTGAAAAGTAGCATTGGTTGGCTCATGGCACAGATTAGCAGGGCAGTGATCTTGCTCTCATCAGCCAGGTGACAGACAGGGTCCACTGTACAGTCCTGAAGTCAGAGGCCCACAGATAATCCCAAAGCATCCAGAAGGAAAGGCTGCACCTGTATGACAGAAAGCCAGTTCTCTTTGAAACACTACTGCAGGTAAAAAAAAAAGTTTTCTTCTAATTAGTCTATTTGTGGAAGTAAAGAAAAAAGGCAAAGCCTGTGTTGGAAGTTAGCAGCCAACAAGTGAAGTGGGAGGCAACAGTGAATAGAGAACAAATGTAGCCCAGATGGGACTTGTGGAGCAACAACCAAGGTTAAACTGGTTGTAACCCACTGGGGAAAGACAACCAAGTCAATGTGTAGCATTGTTGGGACCAACTGTTTAAAGAGCTAGTGCACTGCCTAAAACTAATATTACATTTTAACAGCAGCCAGCCATTCCTTTTTATATCTGAGATACTTTTCATTTTCTCTTTGTTTAATTAGAAGATTGTTTACCTGATATTAGTAGGTATGATTTCTGGAATAGCACTCTGCATGACAGCTGACATATCTAGCTCTACTGCCCTCCACTACATCACCAGCACTGTGACCTCACTGACTGTGACATCATTGTTGCTTATGAGCAGCCATTCAGTGACTGTCAGGTCATTCACTTGTGATGTCACTGTCAGTGAGATCGCAATGCTGCTGATGTAGTGTGGGGCAGTAGAGCTAGATATGTCAACTGCCAGGCTAAGAGGTGTTCCACACATCCAGCACAATATTATCACATAGAAGACTTTCTGATGAACAAAAGGAAAAAGAACGCAGTGATTCTTCTTTAATTGATTTGATTGTAACTAATTGTCCCCATAAATATATCTCTACAGGGGTAGCTGCAGATTTGTTTAGTGATCATAACCTGGTGTTTTGTGTAAGGGGCCAGACAAGAACTAGAGCTCCACCTCGATTTTTTTCAGTTCGGGTCCTTTAAACATTTTGATTATTTTGCCTTTATCACTGGTCTTGATTATATAAACTGGGATAGATTAGATCTTATTCCGGACCTGAATATGGCCTGGAATTATTTCTTGGCAGAATTTTTAAAAGTTTGTAATAAACATATGCCAGTTAAACCTCGTAAGGTCAAGATAAATTCAGCATCTTGGTATTCATCTAATTTTATGAATCTGAAACACAGCAAAAACAAGACCTGGGCAAAAGCCCATAGATCAAGTAAAATGTGACTGGCAAAATTACCGGAAACTAAGGAATTTGTATGTTTCCAAAGTGCGAATAATAAAAAACAAGTACTCTAAAACTAAGACCTCTGAGTCCATAGGCAACCCCAAAAATGTTGGGGAATTTTAAAGGACCTAAATGACCAAGGAAAAATAAACGCTAATATTCTTTTGTCTAAGGAAGAAACCTTTGAATGTGATATGGCTCTTTCTGACAGGTTTAACACATTTTTTATAGAATCTGGAAACTTTTTTGGAGACTCTACTGGGCCTTTGCCTGATTCTTGGAGTACTCATTTGGGTGATGGAAATCAATTTGTATTTAAACAAATAGGAAGTGACGAGGTTCTGGAATGTCTTCTGGGGTTAAAGTTGAGTAGCAGTAGTAATCCAGATGGACTGTCCTCCACAATGTTTTTTTTATTTTTTTTTTATTTATCATTTTTCCCGGGAGGCCTCCGTCCTGTCTCTGCCATGGTCACGGCCCCCGAGACTTCCACCAACCGCCAAGTGCCGCAACTCCTGGTTAGCCCCGGCTTGCCCCCAGGAGGGCGGGACCACAGCACCGGTACCCCTAATTCTGGTGCCGTGGAACTGGTATCTGGTTGGGAGTGCGGCGGCGGTGGCTAATTGAAGCTCTGGGGAGGCTTCATGTGAGCAGCAGCTCTCTCCCCTCCATTTTTATTTTAGTTTTCCCTCCGAGCGGGGGCGGCAAGTGACATCCAGCATCCGCCCTCGCCTCCACTGAGTGTGACGCTGGTGTTGTGGGACCCCTGGCCTCCGCTGGAGTCAAATCCGCAACGCCGGACACTTTCCACCTCCCCAGAGGAGAGCTGTCTGTGGGACACTCGATCCTTCTCCCCCAGCCAAGCCCTCCAGCGACCGCTGCACGCTCCCAAACCTGGTCGCCGGAGTCGTAAGAGGAATTAATTACCGCGCCAAGGGCCGCCTTCCACAACAAGTTGAGATATGCGTAACCATATAGCCAAACCTTTGGCATATTTGTTTAATCAATCTATTTCTTTGGGATGTGTTCTGGGGTTGGAAGTCGACTATGGTAGTCCCCATTCACAAGGGGAGGACCCTGGCATCTGCCCAACTACAAGTCAATATCTCTGTTGCTGGTGGTTAGTAAATTGCTTGAAAAATTGCTCTCTAGACAGCTTATGGACCATTTGGAGGGAAATGGGCTTCTAGATCAATACGAATCTGGT
The DNA here is from genome assembly GCA_016271365.2 of Neoceratodus forsteri. Taxonomy (NCBI): domain Eukaryota; kingdom Metazoa; phylum Chordata; order Ceratodontiformes; family Ceratodontidae; genus Neoceratodus; species Neoceratodus forsteri. The sequence continues at coordinate 1,560,091,209 of CM057455.1, forward strand.
TTCTGAAAACATCATGGCACCATGGTGGCCATGTCGGAAGTCTTGGACGAGATCAGTGCAGCAAAGGATGCCCCATGTTTTAAAGGGGCAATCCTGGTAAATTTCTCCAAGGCCTTTGACAGGGTCAAGCATTTTACAGTTGCTGAAAGGCCTAAGTGAGGTTGGATTGTCTAGGGAGATCATAAAATGATTTTGTTTGTACCTTTCTAATAGATGGCAGATCATGGTGGTAAATGGTGCAAAGAGGGATTCCACAGGGCTCGATCTTGGGTCCCCTACTTTTTCTAGTATATTTGAAGGACCTTGGATGGCATGTGGGTGCCGCTAGGTACCATTTATTTGGCGATGACACTGTCATCTATTTTTCTCATTCATCATTGTTAAGTGTTCAAAGCACACTTCAGGTGGGGTTTAATAACTTACAAACTTATTTTGCTAATTCCAGTTTAAGAATAAATTTTTCAAAAACTAAATGTATGATTTTTGGGACTGCTTCAAAATTAAAAGGGGACCCAAAATTGGAAGTTGTTGATTGCACAGGTACTATTTTAGAATGTGTGGATAGTTATAAGTATTTGGGGTTTTGGTTGAATAGTTTGGGTGCAGGGAATACTCACGTTGACAAGCTTATAATTCAGTTACGTAAGAGGGTGGGTTTTCTCTACAGACACAAAAAATGTTTTGATCCAGAGGCTCTGCAGTTAATTACAAAAGTTCAAATCTTCCCCTTATTAGATTATCTAGATACCCTGTATGACTCTGCTACTAGTGATAGGTTGTCTAGTTTGGACATGCTAGTAAATAGGTTAGCCAGACTGGTGCTAAACTGTTCTAAACTCAGGCATCACTGTGAAATGTTTAATAGATTGGGATGGATACCTTTGTGTGATAGAAGGGATCTCCATAAATGGTTATTTGCGTACAAATGTGGATTAGGATATGCCCCATCATACTTGAGATAAAGGCTAAGCGTTAGAAATACTGATCCCCCTTTGAGGAATTCCAGGGTACAAGAAATGTTAGTTCCTCTGTACAAATTAAAAGTTCTCAATTCTGCTTTAGCTATTATATTCCAGTTTGTTGGAATAGTGTTCCCCATGAATTTAGGAGTAACTATGGGAAACCTCCTGCTGTTTCTACATTAAAGACGTGTTTATGGTCATTGGATAAGCCATGTAATTGTTTTAATTAATTGTGTATGTTTATTGTTTATTTTTGTATGATTGTGTAAAGTATGAATGAAGGTCACCATTGTAAATGAGCTCAGGCTCAATGGTTTATACCTTGAAACAAACAAACAAACAAACAAACAAACATATTTCAGAAATAAAAAGTTACAACTGCCTACTTCTTAAAATGTTTATTATTTTCCTGTCTGCCTGTTTTGGCTCCACTAGCTCTTTAAGTCTAGTAAAGCTGGTACCAGTTTGGGTCTCTGAATCCCAAGCACAAGAAAAGGTAGTAGATCTAGTAAAGAGGTAGTGGGATTTGTTACTGGCATGATACCCAGCTGTAGGGGCACCTGTGCTTATAGTGAAGCGACAAAGCAGAAATGAATGAAAGCAACTCTAGTCCCAGGTGATAGAGACATTGGAATGGATTTTCAAAGGAGCATTCAGGACATGCAATATCTTTTTATTGCAATTATGCAGCTTATGACATAAACTTAGATCACATAATATGTGGTCTAACTTCTTGATACAATTGGGGGCAATTTGCGCATGGAGAATGACACATACTTCACAGAAATGATGTATGCATCCCTTTTGTGCCATAAAGCAGGTAAATTAATGCAAATGTGTCAATATTTGAAAATAGCAAACACCTTAGGAATGTAACACTTTTATGATTGTCAGCATGGAGGAGATGAAAATCCCCTGTTGAGGAAAACTCTGGGGATCCAAGGCTTCAGGTCACCATCCCTCCAGCTGTCGAACAAACTAGTACCGATCCAGGCATCAGATGGGCCTGCAAAAAACACTGCTTACCAGGATGATGTGAGAATCTCCTTCTGGCAGAGGCTCTTCCACTACAGAGGAGCCAAAGGCCTGCTGTCTAGAGGCATGTCTCTAGCCATGTCAAGGAATGGTGGCATTTGAATGCCCCAAGGAAAAGGAGATGATCAGAAACAGTTGCTTTAGGCCTGGAAGCCCAAGTCCACTCCTGGCAAGGGCTCACTGATATAGGAAGCCTATCCACTGAGGTGGTCAGGTAGTGCAGCACAAAGCCAAAGAGGGTGAAAGCATATGAATAGTTGAAGTATGAAGCTAGAGAGGTGAAAGTGTACTGGGCCTTTAAGGGGCTGAGAGTTGGTGTATGTCCACTTACGAACATATGAAAATTTGCCAGCAGAAGCAGGCCACGATGGTCTATCTAGTCTGCTCGAGTACACAGCCCAATCTATTTTACTGGAGTTGCCCTCCCACCTTCCATCATTATCCTCCCCTCCTCACTTCCTGCCTACCCAACCTTCCTCCCTTTGCAACCTTCTTTTTTACCCTGCCCTACCCCCTTTTTAAACTTCCCACTGTGTTCAAGGATATCACCTCCTTTGGTAGCTTATTCCATTTTTGACACCACCCTCTCTGTGAAAAAGTGCCTCCTCACTTCCCTTTTAAATCTACCCCAACAAGTTTCAGACTGTGCCTCCTTTTTAAATTGAAGATGCCCTCCACTCCAACTGTGTTTACACCTTTAAGGTACTTGAACATTTCTGTCATATCCCCCTCTCTGTCCTGCCCTCTAGGGAGAAAATATTGTGCTCCCTCAACCTCTCTTCATATGGTTTGTCCCCGATGCCCTGGATCATTTTGGTTGCTGTTTGCTGGACCCGCTCCAGAAGTTGGATGTCTTTCTTCAAATAAGGGCATCAGCACTGCACCCAGTACTCCAGGTGCAGTCTCACCAATGACCTGTACAAGGGCAGAATGACTTCCTCCTTTCTGGAGATGATTCCTCTGGTGATACAGCCCAGTATTTTATTCGCTTTGGCGGCCACTTTCCAGCACTGCCCAGTGTATTTCATGTCACCCCTGACTATCACCCCCAGATCTTTTTCTTCCTCCATGTCAGACACCTGCTCCCCCTTCAGATAGTAGCTGGCCCTTGGTTCCTTGCCCCCAGGTACATGACTTTACATTTCTTGGCATTGAACCCTAACTGCTATTTGCCAGACCACCTCTCTAGCCTGACCATGCCCTCTCTGAGCTCCTGTCTCCCCTTCTCCATGCCCAACCACCCACAGAGCTTAGTATCATCTGCAAACAGGCAAATTTTGCTGTTGACCTCTTCCGTTATGTCTCCAATAAAGATATTAAATAGCACTGATCCAAGTACCGAGCCCTGTGGGACCCCGCTGGTCACAGGCCTAGGCTTGGATAATTCCCCCCCACCATCACCATCTGGTTTCTATCTTGCAACTGGCTTATTATCCACCCCGCAGCTTATCCCCAGCTCCCAGGTTACCCAACTTGCTGAGCAGCCTTCCATCAGGCACAGAGTTGAAGCCTTTACTGAAGTCCAGGTATAGGACATCCAGCGACTGACCTTTGTCCACTGACCTAGTGACCCAGTCAAAGAAGTCTTATCATGTTCGTCTGACAGGATCTCCCTGAGACAAACTCATGCTGCCTAGTGTCTTGGAGAATGTTATTCAACAGAAAGTTCATCAGCCTTTCTGTTAGAATTGTCTGCATTAACTTGCCTATGATGGAGGTTAGGCTGACTGGCCAGTGGTTCTCAGGCTCACCTCTGTGCCCACTCTTGTGGAGTGGCACCACATGTGCCATTCTCCAGCACTGAGGCACACACCCTGTCACCAGCAAGGTGTTAAACAGGTTTGCTAGGGGGCTGTCAGTACCTTCACCAGTTCCCTTAGGACCCTTCAGTGTATGCCAACTGGGCCCGGTGCCTTGTCCATCATAAGGGTCCTGAGTCCTTCTAAGACCCTGTCCTCATTGATTACCATGTCTGTCTCATCTCCCCCCCATGTTTACCCCAGTCTTCTCCTGCGGCATTGTTCCCTTTTCCCTAATGAAGACAGAACTGAAGTACTCATTCAGCACCTCTGCCTGCTCTTCAATGTCTTCCACCCATCCTCCTCCTTCTTAATTCTAAGAATCCCCTCCTTACTGCTTCTGCTCTTCTTTATATATCTAAAGAAGTCCTTTTCACCTTCCCTGATCCTCTGTGCTAATCTTAATTCCTTTTCAGCTTTAGCTGTTCTGACCACTCTCCCTGCCTTCCTAGATTTCCCTGAGTAAATTTTCCTGTTCTCCTCCCTTCTCGCATGCATGTGCCTCAGATAGGATGCCCTCTTCTCCATCACCTTTGCTGCCACTTCCTTGTCGAACCAGCTTGGTTTCTTGCTTGTAGACCTTTTACTCTGGGTCTTTGTGTGGGCATTTGTGGCTTCATTCATACCCAACTTAATGATGGACCACTTCTGCTCTGCATCCATTTCTGGCTTGATTGTTGCTGGGTGCCCTGCCAGGATGTTCTCCATTCCTCTAAAGTCCACCCTCTTGAAGTCCACCACCCTGATCTTGGTCTTTATTGACTCTTTACCCACTTGTAGGATGGTATGTGCCTGTTAATGGTTGGTGAGGCATTTGCCTGAAAATAGGTAGAAGAGTAGGAGTGGTAGATGGTAAGAGTAAAGGTGAGGCCCAAGGAGAAGACAAGACAGCCACTGGGGCAGACTGTTGAAGCTACGGAGCAGTGGAGGACAGGCTTGAGGAAGGTCTGGTCTGAGCCAGACCACCAGCACTGTACAGAGCCCGGGGGTATGGCGAATACCTGAGCCGAAGGGGAACAGGAAGCCCAAAAACAAAATGGGAGGTGGAGCATTGCTGCAGCCATGGGAGAGGACCCAGAAGCAGGTGACTTGGGCCGCATGTAGGGGGTGGGCCATTAACCCACCCAGACAGTGGTGGGAATGAAGGAAGAAGGAGAGGAGCCAACCCCAGTTGTCATCCCAGGTGGGGGGGGGGCAGGAAAAGCAGCAGCCAAAGGAGCCAGCAGCCATGAAGATCAGGCTGGCCAGAGGGAGAAGCAATGAAGCAGCCTGGGGCACTAGGATCCAGGAGCAGCAGGGCAGGGAGGAACAACCACAGCAGGAGAACAGCTATGACAGAAGGGAGTTGAGGCCACTAGGCAGCATGTGAAGCAGCAAACCACCACCGAACAGGAGAGTGGCAAGGCCCCCGAACAGAGCAGGAGGAGGAAGTCACACAAGTCAGTGGCCATGCATCAAGGTAAGGAGGACAGGCATAAATCCAGCAGTTGCATGGCTGCTGAAAGAAAATTAACAACTGGAGGATGACTGGGCATGCTCACTTATGAGGTGCTTGGTGGGGGCATAGTTGGAGTTGCCTGGTGCTCCACCAAATCCCAGGCCCCCAGCCTACTGTAACAAAAAGGAATAAAAATAGTGTTAAAGGTAAGCAACAGTGTGGGACAGTAGTTTGTATAATGCAAATAAAACCATCATATGCATCAAGGGAAACTCCCTAAGCAATCAAGAGTGGCTGTAAATCAGATCAAAAGGATTTCAGCACAAATACATTTGTACACCTTACTGTAGTGCTGTCTCTGGGTGGGATTGGTAAGAGCCGCATTTTTCTTTTATGTTTTTTTACCCAGTACAGATCACTAGTCAGATTCCGTCTTGAGCATGGTGTATAGTTCCTGCCTCCATAAGTGAAGAACATATTGACAGGGTCAAGAAGGTACAGAGGAGAGTGACCACGATGGGTGAAGGCTTAAAAAACATGGGCTATGGACCAGCTTTTAATGATGGTAGAGAAGTACATTGTGCTGTCACTTCAGAAACCAGGATTCATATGCAGTCCCTGGAATCTCTTGTTGGAACCAATAGAGGGCTGGGCATATTATTTCAGTGAGGTGCTCAGCTTATGGGGAGGATGAGAGTGGACTGCCCTGCATTTGCAGCCTCCTCTCTTGCTGGCTGACTTTGGAGCAGCATTGGTGTCAACTGTGTAGGCAGTTACTGTTCTGCCCTCCCAGCACAGAGGAAGGGTGCAGCCACATGTCCCTGACATCTGGGGGGACATACGAACATACGAAATTTGACAGCAGATAAAGGCCTACAGGTCTATCAAGTCTGCTTGAATGTGCAGCTAGCACCCCAGAAGGACAGGACAGGAGGAGCCAAATGAGGAAAAATAAAAAAAAAAGAGCACAGGCTATGTGGACCAAGAGGGCACAACTGGAATCATGATTACAATATTCAAACACTGGAATAGAGTAATAACACTGGTGCATGTGTGGGCCATCTAATTTCCAGCTTGAACTGGAGCTCCATGACAATCTTAACCAAAATCCGTTAGAAACTGCGTACCAGTTGAGCCAAGCCACGACGTTCGGGACTTAATCAATGTGGAAAAATCAGAGCTAATGAATAACCAAATTCTGTACTGGAAAGTCAAAGTGGTCCAAAGTGAATTGACAAAAACCGTGACTGCCTGGCATCCTAACAAGCATGGTGGGATATGTGTCAACCACCATGGCCACATCAACAGAGGACTCTGAAATTAAAGCATGCTTCATCAAGTCTTGAAGGAGATTACTACATTTAAGGAATCAGTGGCAACCCTTGAAGAGACGGCAGAAGTCCTCCAGCACAGAATGCAGGGCATAGAAACTTACCTTTCTTATAAAGCTAAAAAAGACAGCAGACACAAGGCCAGGATACAAGAACTGGAGTGGGTGGTCCAGGCCCTATGGCACTGTGCAGATGTTTCTGAGAATAGGAGTAGAAGAAATAACCTAAGGTTTGTAGGCTTTTCAGAGTGGTCTCAGGGGCAACACCTGTCTGCATTTTTACAAAGAGAGCTACCTAAACTGCTAAACTATGTATGAAAGCCCTGCCTGGAAACTGAGAGGGCACATCGCACTCTGGCACCACCACCCAAAGAAGGAGGGAGGTCTCAGGCACTCCTGGCCAAATTTTTCTGATACATGGAAAAAGGGAGAAATCTTGCTCTTTCCAGAGAAAGAGACCCTCTAAGCTGGCAGGGGCACAAAATCTACATTTTTAATGATTATTCAGTGGAGCTCACAGGGAAGAGGAAAAGCTATATCAAAGTCAGAAAAGTCTTCCAAGACCTGCAGATTCCATACAGACTACTATACCCAACTAGGCTGCAAATCAACAAAAATGGAGTCTTCAACACCTTCAAAACCCCTGAAGAGGCACTGGACTATAAGCCCAGAAATGTCCCAACCAGAACCCCTACAGGACTACAGGACTAATCGCCCGCAGCTGCAAAGGGACACACTTCAGGAGACATGGCAGCCAAAAATGTGGTATGGGGGCCAGAGCTATGCCTCACAAAATCAACAGCACGATGGAATGGCAGACCTCCAAATCTAAACATAGAGAGACAAAGAAAGATTGGGACAACATAGAGGGGCCCAGGGTTCGACATACAGGGGCCAAAGCAGAGACTCTGCCTCATCCACCACTGACTCAGACTCCATTGGAGAACTGGCCCTGTAATGTCAACAGCAGGAGAATGAACTGCAGCCTATACATCCAGCTGTCATGGACTTTCAATGTCCAGGACCCAGCGTACAGCCCCAGACCCATCAGAGAACATGGGCTGAAGCTGCTGTGGCTGACATGCAGGACTCGTGAGGAGGAACGGAGGTACACTCTCCTGAATGGGCAAGACAGCAACCTACTCAACTCTGCTATACCCAGAAGGATATACCTGAAATAATTTATTTTTCTTTGGACTCTATTCCGGTGGGGGATTCTATGTAGGTATAGATATTATTTCTCTTTACTCCATTAACAGAAAAGGGTCTTGTTAATAACATAGGTACAACTCCCACCCAGACACCTTTGTACCACTCCCCAACAGGGTCCCTTGGGGTCAGGGGAATGTCATGCATGACCACAGCAATCATCCTAGTGCTGCCCATACCAGTAAATACTTAATGGGTAACAGCCTGGAGGGGGTGGAATAAGGGAGTCATCTGCACTGGGGGTGCTCAATGTGCCACAGCCCTGCAAGGCATAACATTGCATATGCCTAGCAACCAGTGCAGGACTGCTCCTCCCTAAATGGAATGGGTTGCTTAAAATTTAACTAACCCTAGGCATTGTGACTTTTGTGCACTAGACCACCCTACACCCATCCTCATCAGGCTCGACTGCAACACTGGAGGAGGACAACTGCAGTACTGAGGAGGCTAACTGATCCCCGATAATCAACTCCTCCGTCACCATATCACATGTTAACCATGTCAGGATTTACAGTTAACATGGCAGAACCATTGGCTTAGTGTGTATGGTAAGCAGTTAACACTGATCCTGCATTACTGGAGCAAGCGCTCGTGATCGTCTCCCCACCCAATCCCATATCCATTCCTTTCCATATCTAAGTACTCTCTGAAGTGGTGCTTCAATTTCTGTGCAGTTTCCACTTGGCTTGAGAGCTCACAGAGCCCTTCCTGCCCTAATTCGCACATTTGAGCAAGGTCTACCTTCTCGAACATGTGCACAGAAGGGAGTTGTGGAGGCTTAAGACTGTCTTAAAGTGAATAATAATGATGCCGCATGACTGGTCATCCTTCCTACTAATTGTTATTTCCTAATCTTGCAGTCCACTACCTCCCATATCCAGGTACATTTTTGCTTAGCGCATCATCAGGGAATCTTCCAGCACCCTTGACTTCAACAAGCATTTATCAATGCCCGAATGTTGTCTTGCTGGCATTGGCATTGGTAGTGCAGGAGTTAGAGAGAGATGCAGAATAGCAATGGCAGTGAAATACTGAACTGATGCCAAATCCACCCTCACCCTGCAGAGACTGACAGGGGTGTGCCTTTGAGTTGTCGGACATAAATCTCATATCATTTCACCTCATCCTACCCTACAGACACCAATAAGTGTTGTGATGTGCCTTGAGGTCTTTGGGCCTTACGCTCACCCCATTCCATAAGAAAATATGCTGAGATGGGTGCAGTACAGGAGAATGGGGTGAACTTTGGGGCTCAAGGCTCCAAGGCACACCTTGATGCCTGTCACTGGCTGCAGGGTGGGGGTGGGGGTGGAATGGCATGAGCATTACAGACGACGATCCCAATTCACACCCCTGACGCCTGTCAGTCTCTACAGGGTGGGGCGTAACCCTAACGCCCCCAGGCGTTTGTTGGTATTTTCACTCCAAATTTTCAACATGGGATTTTTGTGGTCCCACCTGAGGAACAGTGGCACTATCAGTTCGTTAACTGAAAGGTGATTTTGCACAGCGACTGTGCCATTTAGCATCACAAGTGTGAAAACACATTTCGGTCAGGATGTGAAAAATTATAGCTGTACTTTTCAGAACGAGGTGTAAACAAATGGCAATGTTGAAAATCTGGAGTGAGAATGTGAAAAATTGGTGAATTCACGAGCGTGTGTAGAAACTGCACAATGCATGCCCGTAACGCAATTATTTTGAGTTTTTTTTTAAACCAAATTTTCAACTTAGGCATTTTGGGACCTCTGCTCATGAACAGCAGCACTGTGATTTTGTTAATCTGTCCAGAAAGTTGATTTCCCGCAGCAACTGCGCCATTGTGCGCCAGATGTGTGAAAACACATTTCAGGCAGGATGTGAAAAATGACAGCTGTACTGTTCATAAGGAGGTGTGAAAAAATGGCAATGTTGAAAATCTGGAGTGAAAATATTAAAAAGTGTTGAAGTTACGAGTGTGTGTAGAAACTGCACAACGCACACTTGTAACAGTCATTTTTTTGAACTGTTTCGCCAAATTTGTAATATAGGCTTTTTGGGACCCCACCTCATGAACAGTGGCACTGCTGTTTCATTAATCAGTCCCAAAAGGTGATTCCATGCAGTGACCACAAAATCACCATTCAGGGCCAAATAATGAGATGACAGAGCATGTGTTCATGAGGCGGTGTCCCAAGAACCCATGTTAAAAATTTGGAGCCAAAATTCAAAAAAATTGCACAGATATCCACCTAAGTTGAACCTCCCCCCATTGATGCCAATATATAGCTTACCAGCACATCTTCATTTTGCAGTTTGGCTTTGGAGAGTCTAGACGTGTCTTGCTCCGCAGACGATTGCAGCACTGGACCTCCAGAGGTATGTATGGGATGAGGGCAGGGTGTGGGGAGGGGTTGCGCAGAGGGTGGGTGCACAGAGGTGGGTACAGGTTGGGGAGGGTGCCGGGGACTATGAGGGACTGTTTTCTTTTTACAGGGAAAAACAGAAAATGGACATCAAGGATAGTTTTCTTTCTTTATAGGTGAACTAAAAAAAAAAATGTTGGGCACACTGGAGTGAGCTCCTAGTGTTCCCCATGACTTTCGGGGGATGTTGGGCACACTGGGGTGGGTTCCAGTATGCCCCATGAGTTTGGGGGGGGGTAATGTCAATGGGGATTGGGTCCTGTCGGCAAAGAAAGTATGTGTGTGGGTGGGGGGAACTGATGCCGATGAGGATTGGGCCCTGTTGGCAAAGAAACTATGTGGGGTGGGGGAACATACTGACATTGGGGATTGGCCACCCCCAATGCTGGTATGGAGATTGTGTGTGGTGGACATCAGGAGCTGCCATGTTTATTGAAAAGTTTCACCAGGAAAGGCACATTGGGGAGGCATGTCATCTGCCGCTGCATGATGAGCTTATCTCTGACTGCAGCAGCAGATTTCTTTCAATGTGGTGGCACTTTCCATAATTTCCGCATTAGTGGTAGCATGCTTGCTAATTGGAGGATGAGGAATGCACCTGCTAAAGCATGCCCTGCATTCGCCAACACTGACACACCTTTCACTATGGCACTACCACAAGATATTGCTTGCACTTGCATGTAATGCAACACAATAAATGATTTATGCACCTTGATCTTTCTGGTGTGTGACTGCTGTTTATGTGGTTGGTGGATGGTGCTGTAATTGTACAATTGATTCCTAAATCTTTCCCATTGCTAATCAACAAATAAAATGGATTTCCTGGAATGTTAAAAGTATCCAAACCCTGATAAAATGATGACAAATTCTGAACTACCTAAAGAAGGAGGGGACGAGGGTAGCCTTCCTACAGGAAACCCATCTCACAAAGGTGGAATCAGACAAACTTAAAACAGGATGGGTTTTCCAAGTCTTTAGTTCATCCTACAATACCAACAGCAGGGAAGTAGTTATTCTTAACAAAAATGTACCCTTTCAGGCATAAAAGGCTGCTGCAGACCCAGAGGTGCATTATGTCCTTGTACAAGGTATCCCAGCAGGCCAAATAGTAATATTATGTAATGTCTATGACCTTAACTCTACAGAAGCATCCTTTTTTCCAGATGGTCACACAACTATTCGTGAGCTACAAAAAGGGCAGTTGGTGATTGGGGGAGATATGAATACAGTTATGGATGAATTCTTGCACAGGAGTAAAGCCTCCATGGGATGCAGGGGCCCCGACATCGGAGGCACTACACAACCTGTCACAGGAACTTGGACTGATTGACATATGGAGAACAGTTCATCCCACAGGGAAGGATTACTCCTCTCTCTAGTCCTCATCAGTCCTTCTTCGGAATTGACTTATGACTTACCCTGGGAGCCTGGACTGCAAACATAGCTGATGCCTAAATAGGAGCCATGGTCATTTCAGACCACACACTGGTCTCTTTCACTTGGTTTCCCATGATGGCAGCTGAAGGGACAAGGGATAGGTGCCACGTTAATACATCCACTCTTAAAGACCCTAAATTCTGTGACACTAAGGGAAAACATTAAAAACTTTCTACTCATAAACATACCAGAAGATACCTCAGCAGCCACATGTTGGGATGCACTCAAGGCCTACTTCAGAGGCAGGTGCATCAGTCATGCCCCATACTTGCAGAGGTCCAAGGCACAGGTCCTAGCAGAACAGCAACAGTGGTTGAAGGGACTCCAGAAGAAGGTCTTAGATAATCTACTGTAACTACAGCAGGACCCCTTCACGCAGAAATCATAGGACTTAGGTACAAAATTAACACGTACTCACACCAAAAAGCAGAGCAAGCCCTCTTTCGCCTCCAGCAGTCATTCTAGGAGTCTGGTGAAAAACCAGGGCATCTCCTAGCCTACCAACTGAAGAAGAGACAGGAGCACTCCAGAATTATTTCTATTAAAAAGAGGGACTGAGAACTCACCGGGGACGAGAAAGGCATTAATGAGGAATGTTTTGCCTGCTACAGCTCCGTATATGCAAATGAGGTCCAACCTACTGAACAACAGATGGAGGACTTCCTTACTATCAGGGATCTGCAGGAGGTGTGATATGCAGACCAGCACTATTACCCATATTCTGTGATCTTGCCTGGTGCTGCATGACTTCTGGAATTAAGTTAAATCCATTTGCAGCAAAATCCTGTCAAGCAAAGTAACCCTCACACCCCAGCTAGTAATGCTAGGACTCCCACAGGCACACTAACCAGTAGCAGACATCTCCTCTGGAGGGAAGAAATGATTGTTAGGTGCACTTGTCACAGCAAAGCGGATCCTACTAAGGCACTGGAAGGATCATGCCCTGCCCCTTGTGCAAGAATGGTTGGTGGGACTGGGCAAAACAGCCAGATATGAAAGAGCGCTTCACGCCAACCAAAATAGAAGGGGGGCATATGGGGGACATATCTCAACTCTGCATATTGCAAAATACCAGCAGTTTGCTTGCTCCCTAACCAGCCTCAGCCCAATACACCTGAAGGGGCAGCCTACACCTCAAGCCTGTAAGTACAGTCGTTAGTCCACCCTCCAATTTCTACACACATAAATGCAGCATCTTAGCTATAGGCAGCTAAAGAACAATTGCTCTGTGACAGGAAACAAGCTGCACAGCACCCAGAAGCCTAGCCCAGTAGGGCCAACTCCAACATTAGAAGGATATTACTTATGCAGGGTTTTAAATAACTGCAAAATTGAATAGCACTTTCATGAGTAAAACTGCTAATCAATTGGGATAATGCATAGCTCATGTCTCAATTAGTTTAGCAGCATAAACTGCTAGAAAATGCATATACATACTGTATGTCTTTGCAATTGATTACAATGAAAGTGCTAATCAATTTTGCAGTTATTTAAAACCCTGCTTATGCAAATAAATGTATGACAGTATGCTTGAACTGGGGAATGAGTTAATTGATTGTGGACTATGGTTTATTGCATTATTACTACATGTATGTCGGTGAATGCACTGAACAATATCTGATTTAGAGTTAAAAGTCCATGGGGCATGTCCCAGCCAGGATGCTAGAATGTTAACTGTTTTCTAATTGTTTTGCTGAACTCAATAAAATATGAATTATGAAAAAAGGAACAGGGTAATAACGCCATGAGACCAAATGTAACTCTTCTTGATGTACAAAGCAAAGGACAAAGGGAACTTAATGTCTCTGAAAAGAAGAAGATTCAAGGGAAATAGGAGATGGTACTACTTGAAAGAATGACTTGTGAATATCTGGAACAGACTATCTGAACCAATCTTGTCAATCAACACAGTTTTCAACCTTCAAGGTCAAACAAGAGAAGTATGTTGAGGAAAAAAGGGATGACAGTGTATTCCCACTGCATCGGTGGGAGAAAGAACTTGATGTGGCCTTCTTTGTTTCATAGATTTGTATGTTGGCATGGCCAAAAACCATCCAGCTTTTCAAGAATAGCACTTTTTAAAATACCTTCACTGACATTCTTGTAGATATTATAAGGTGGCATTGGCTTTTCTATATAATAGAAAAGCATGATCATTTTGTCCAATGAAGTTTGACCTGTCTCTAGGACTAGGCTAAATGCCAGTCAGTTGACTATATGAAAGGGTAACGAGAGGGACAGACTTATCAATAAATTAGTACTGAGAACTTAAGGCAATGGTATGTTGCAATAAGAAATATTATACTTTATGAGGTTAGTGACTTCCGTTTTTCAATTAAGGTAACCAGGGTACTACACAGGTAATAGCCATTTACCCAGACTTCAGCTTTCTCTAATTGTAAACAAGCAAGAAAAAAATGGTCTCCAGAAGAATAAGGTATATGTTACTGCACATTGATGTATAAATGCCTGCATCTCTGTGATGAATTATGTATGCTGCACCTAGCAAATAAAAATGATGCATATATATATATATATATATATATATATATATATATATATAAATAAATTCTTCTAGGTATTACTGAGTAAATAAATAACTAATAACTGGGTTTATCACCAACCTAACTTTACTTTGCAAGAGAAAGGGAGCACATTTTTGGTCTTGAAACAATCCTTTCATCCGAAAATGGTTGGAAGAGTTGCCAAGGGTAATTTGAAAAGTTGCAATGTTTGTGTAAACCTAGTGCTTCATAGATATACATGGCATGCAAGTCCATTCTTTTTTTTTTTGCAAATTAATAATTTAACATACAGTGTTTGGCAGATATAATTAGAGAATGATGTTATTGCGCAACATACAATATTCACCAAAGTAAAAATGCAGTTGAGCTGGGGTCGGCTCAGTGGTGCAGAGGGCTGAGGCGCTGGATGCCACATCTTGCATCACGCCAGCGACCCGGGTTCAGGAGTGGACCCGGGTGGTGAGAAGCGGTGGGGGATAGAGATCGAGCATCTGGAGGACTCTCTCTCTTCCCCAGGGAGGGATGGGGTGGCCAACGATCAACGAGCGACCTCTGGTGGAGGCTGGAGGGTAGCCGAATGAGTGTCATGGCGTAAGCTAGGGGGGTGGAGCCACGGCGTGCATTGCCTTGCGGAGCTGGGCTCCACAGGGACTAAAGAACTAAGAAGGAAAATACCCCTCATCGCCGATAGGTGAAGGCACCTCCCTCCACAGACCACACTCTGGCACATGGACTCGGCTCTCGGGCTTCCCCTATCCTCTGTGGCAGGTGCCTCAATACTAAAAGAAAGAGTGCCCTGGGTGGGGGTGGCCCTTCCCTGGAGGGTAGACCCAAGGGATACCCGGTTCCGGAGAGCAGCCCGAGTTGACTGAGCCACGTTGGGAGGTAGAGACTGTGGATTAGTAGGTCGCCGGAGAGAGTTCGGAGGTAAGGGGTGAAAAACAGAGTTAAAAAAATTAAAAATACAGTCGAGCTAAGTCCTAAGTGGAGATCCAAAATATTTGCAAAAGATAATAAGTTTCAGAAAAATAATTACTTTGTATTGGTGGTAGGAACACACAATTTGGGATTATTCCCTGATATTTAAGAAATTAACATAGTATCTCTCTGGAAAAACATCCTCTAAGCCAAAACCAAACAGCATGACTTGTAAAGTAAGTTAATAAATGAAGATATTACAGTATACTGTATTATTTCAACACCTTGCATAAAAATTATTTCATATATTGATTGCAACATAAATAGTAATATAACAAAATCAAGCTAGGTCTAAAGAAAAACGTACTCCATTCACTTTTTAAACACCATAACTCCCATTTGGCCCAACTAAGAGCATACTATTGAGAAAACAAAATGTATATTTGTGTAGTCCTTAAAATGAAAGCCCCCCCCAGCTCTTCACAAACAGCACTTTTTATAAAACAATCACTGAAATTCTTGCAGCCATTGTTGGGTAAATAAATAATCAGCAACTGGGGTTATAACCAACCTAACTTTACCTTGCAACAGAAATGGAGCAAATTTTTGGTCTTGAAACAATCCTTTCATCTCCTCACAAATGAGCTTTGCTCAATGGAGCCTCTCCTGGTAAAATAACATAAATAAATAAAATAAATAAATCAGAAAATGGTTGGGAGAGTTGCCAAAGGTAATTAAAAAAATGTACAATATTCATAGACTCTGGATCTGTATAAATACACATGGCATGCATGTGTATTCTAAAGATCCCTCTTGTGGCCTGTACCAGTTTCACTGCTGAGGACTACCTTGCAATTGCCCATTTTAACACTTTTCAACTGTCCCCTTGCCTCCATTATCTCCGTCTATCTGTTCTAAACTCAAGGGAGGATGTCAAATAGCTGCCTTTTTGTATGGTGTTGATGATACTTGCTGTCAAGCTAGCCAGCATGACAATGTGGCTATCACTTTCCCCCTCCCTCTGAATGCAGATATAGATTTTATTTAATCTCAACACCATGATTAGCCATCACCAGCTCAGCAGGTCTGCCAGCTTTATCCTCTTTCCTAACTCAGAAGTTCTAGTTAGCAGCAGAACATGCTACTACTGTTGTGCCACCGAGCTAGATACTCCCTACCCCATCCATATTTTGTTTTGTTCCATAATATGGCAGTCTGCTCTAAAGTTATGTGTCATGTAAACAAATGAATGTAGCTGTGTTTTTTTGCTGCTGTTTTGAGGATTTTTTTCATATAGTTTCTCTGCCTGATTTTCTACTCTCAGCTCAGTGGCGTCCCCCCCAGCCCCATCACAGACCCTGCTTGGAGACTCCCAAGTTAACCACCCTTAGGTGGCCTGCCCCATAGGGTCATGTGGTGCCTGTGGGGGATGCCAGATGAGCTGAGGTTTTTTCCTCTGTTTAACCTCCCCAGGGCATCATTGTACAATGACATGTACATGCTTGCATGCGAGATGCGTGGACATGCTGTGTCTGCCGAAACCGGAAACACCAAGGGAGGTTGACAGTGAAAATGCCGACCTCCTGCATAGCCACGGCACAATACCGACACAGGTATTGTGCCACCCGATCTACGAGTGCTTTCTGTGGGGGTTGAGCTATGACACCCCCCATGCGGAGGGCTCTGCCCACTGCACCCCCTGGACTTTAGGATTATCAACTCCAGGTTGGAGTTGGTCCGGGGACGGGGCAGAACACTGGGGGAAAGTGAAACATGGAAAAGGACCATTACAGCGACTGTTGCCGTAATGGTCTTTTGTCGTGTTTCGCCGTCGGGGTGTCGAGCTGAAGGGGTGCACTGGCTGAAACTCTCCCCACGTGATATGCCTGCTGTCACTACCATCCAGCCTCTGGCAGATGGCAGTCGAGTGGCAAGAACCAGGAAACCCCACCCTGAAGGAGGTGAGCTGTCATCAGATGCTCAATCCTTCTTCAACCGGCCAGCCACTGAGCAAACCTGGTCCATTCTCCAACCTGGGTCATCAACGTGGTTGGTGGTGTGGCGTTCAGCATCTCAACCCACCATGCCAATTGCTCTGTGCTGTACCCCCTCCATTAATCTGATATCCTTCTTTAGATATGGGCACCAGTACTGCACGTAGTACTCCAAGTGTGACCTGACCAGTGACTTGTAGAGAAGCAGGATCAACTCCCTATTTCAGAAGGATATTCTTCTAGCACTACACCCCAGCACCCTGTTGGCCTTTGCTGCTGGCTTCCTTCACTGCTCCATGTTGTTCATTTTTCCAGTTACAACCATCCCAAGATCCTTTTCCATACCTAGCTGTACTCCACCCAGCTGGTAACTTCTTCCTTGCTCCGAAGTGCAGTACATTGCAATTTTTAGCATTGAATCCCAGCTGCCACACTTCCAACCACTACTCCAGTTTAGTCAGGTTGTTCTGTAGCCCCTGCCATCCTTCTGTGTTGCTCACCACCACCCTCAACTTGGTATCATCAGCAAAGAGGCTGATCTTATTTCTGATGCTATGCGAGATGTCCACTATAAATATTCCAAACAACACCAGACCCAGCACCGATCCCTGTGGCACCCCGTTTGTCACTGCCCTTGGAGATGAGAGCCCCCCCCGACTACCACTACCATCTGCTGTCTTCCCTGTAACCAGTTCTCAGTCTAGTTAACCATCTTAGTCCCCACCCCCCCATATCTTAACTTTCCCCCAAACCTCCCATGTGACACTGAATCAAAGGTCTTGCTGAAGTCCAAAATATGACATCCACTGCATGACCCTTGTCCAATTCCCTTATTATCCAGCCATAATACTCAACTAGATTAGTCTGATGGGACCTGGAGTCCATTGTCTTCTAGAAATGTCACCAGCCTTTGCTTTGGGATTGTCTCCATCAGTTTCCCCATGATGGATGTTAGGCTTATACATCTGTAATTGCCTGTTTCATCCTTACGGCCACTTTTATGGAGGGGCAGCACATGGGCCATCCTCCAGTCTTGTGACACGTACCCTGTGTCCAGGGAGGTATTGAATAGGTCCACCAGTGGCCCAGCCATTACCTCTGCCAGTTCCCTCAGCACCCTGGGGTGTATGCCATCTAGTCCTGGTGCCTTATTCACCCTCAGATCCCTCAGTCCCTTCAATACCGTGCCCTCAGTGATTACCCCATCTGTCACCCCCTCTCCCTGCCCACTCTCCAGACCCTCTGTGGTAGCTGCCTGCCCTTTTCCCTCGTGAATGTGGAACAAAAGTACTCATTTAGTGCTTCTGCCCATTCTGCTCCTTTCTCTGCCCACCCTCTGTCCCTCCTGATCCTCGCTATCTGATCCTTGCAGCTCCTTCTCTCTCATATGTATTGGAAGAAATCCTTCTCCCTGTCCTTGATGCCCTGGGCCAGCCTCAGTTCCCTGGAGGTCTTGGCCACCCTAACACCCCTAGTAACTTCTTTAGTCTTCTTCACGTACCTCTCCCTATCCTTCCTCCACCTGGATTTCATGTATCTTGTGAATGCAGCTTTTTTTGCCCTCACTTTATCAAAAACTTCCATACTCATCCAGCTTGGTTTCTTAGCCCTTCCCTTCTTGCTCTGTAGTGTGGTATATGTCCCAGTAGCTTCCACAAGCCCCAATTTGATTTTTTCCCATTTCTGGTTCACATCCTGGTGTGGCTGAATTCCTGCCAGGTTCCCGCCTAAGATTTCATCCATCCTTATGAAGTCAGCCTGTCTGAAGTCAACCACCTTGGTCCCTGTACCCACCACCTCCCTGCCCATGTTTTTTTTTTTTACAATTCTGTTTATCACTCCTGCTACCTGGTCATCCTTCAGAGGTACCCTCATGGCTGTGCCTCTCACTCCGTGCCTGAACCCTTGCAATCCTCCCAGGCTCCCCCCCCGAACAACTTGGCAGGACCAGCCCCCCAGATCACCCTCCAGGGAAGGTCTTCCCTCCCTTGGTGGCTTATTCTAGGACTAGAGGGACTTACCTCATCAGTGGGTTGGCTGTGGGAATTCCTGGGTGTGAAGGGCTGGTGGTGGGATGTGGGCGTGCCTCTCAGGTTCCCGTCATCTCACCAGGCAACAGGAGGGTTTTTCTTGCTGTAGTAGTCCCCAAAGAGCTTGGACATGCAATGTCAGCTGTGCAGTGCATGCTGCCAAACACCAAGCTCCTCCCCTTGCTGAGCGTAGCCCCCGTAAGTCTGTGCTGCACCCGACAGCTGCCAGGTGCCACCACAGAGTGGCGCATCCCCAAAACCCTCCCCAGGGAAGGGAGAGCAGTCCTCTGGATGCTCAATCCCTTCCCTCTCATGCCGACCCCCGGCAGCCCCAGCTCGTTCCCTAACCTGGGTCACCAGTGTGGTATGAGGTGTGGTATCCAGTGCCTCAACCCTCAGTGCCACTGAGCTGGCTCCTCCCTGCCCATGTTGAGTGTGAACCATACAGTTTGGTGATCACTCCCTGCCAGTAGGTCCTCCACCCTCATCTCCCTTACAAACTCCTCATTGGATAGAACTAGATCCAGTGTATTTCTCAATCTAGTCAGCTTGGTAATCAACTGTGCTAGGAATCTATCCTGGAATGCTTCCAGGAATATCTGTTCCCTAGCTCTCGATATGACTGGGGTACCCCAATCCACTCCTGACAGAATGAAGTCCCCTACAATCACTGTATTACCTTCCCACACACCTTCCTAACTTACTCTGCTAGCTTTCTATCCAAATCCTCCTCCTGTGCCGGTGGCCTGCATATCACCCCCATCCTGACAGTCCTATTATGCGTGTCCCGGTGCACCCCATTAACTCGACACCCCGATGGCAAAACACGGAAACAAGACCATTACAGCGGCAGTCACTGTAATGGTCCTTTTCCGTGTTTCACTTTCCCCCAGTGTTCTGCCTCCTCCCTGGACCAACTCTGACCTGGGTTGAAAATTCTAAGATCCAGGGTGTGGGGAGGGCAGAGACCCCACAGAAAGCACTTGCAGGACTGGTGGCACACACTGTGTGTCGTTGTTGTGTGGAGGTTACATTTCACTGTCGACCTCCTTGGTGCTTCATGTGTCCTGAACTGTACCCACATGGCCTCAGTTTCACCCTCCTCCCTCTCTTCCTTTGCATATTTTATCCCCTCCCTCATGTAAATTGCCACCCCTCCCCCTTTCCTCTTTCCTTCTTGTACTTTCTATACCCTGGGATCATTAGGTCCCAGTCCTGGTATTTGTTGGCCCACATTTTGGTGATAGCCGCTAAGTTCACCCACCTCTCTGCCAACAGATCCTGAGTTCAGCAGTTTTGTTCCATAGGCTTCTTGCTTTCAAGGAGACAACCCACCAAGATGCTCCCCTTCCTTCCTTCCTTATCCCACCCTTCTTAACCCCCTCAATCGACCTCACCCTGTGCCCATCCCTGCTCATACAGGGAGTAGGCTCCTTTGGCTCCCCTCTTTGGTGACCCCACTTTCTAGCTGCCCACTCGCCACCCCCCCTTCCTAGTTTAAATTAACCTTTGTCACTATGTACTCCGCTATCCCCTGTTTTAACACCCCTTCCTTTTCCTACTCAAGTGCAAACTGTCCCTTGTGAGCAGATCACTATTATCCCAGACCCTGCCCCAGCTTCCCAATATCCCATACCCCTTGGATCGACACCATTCTCACAGCCAGGCGTTGAACTCTTCTATCCTACCCTTTCTTGCCGTACTTGCACAGGGCACTGGTAGTACCTCAATCCCCCTACCTCCTCACACAACCTTCCTAGTTCCTCGAACCTCTTCCTTACCACCTCCACTGTTTCACCCACCAAGTCATTCATCTCCAAGTGCACCACAACAAACGGTTTCAGCCTTCCTTTTCCAGCGCACTTGAGAATAGTCAGATCTGCCTTACTTGCCATCATCCGTGGCATGAACTCTAGTGTTTTGATTAGTGTGGGTGTGTGGAGTTTTGAACTGGGTGTATGAGTGTGAGTGTGTGAGTATTTGAGTAGATTTTGAAGACTGTGGTGTGTGCCTCTTGCTTGTGAGGATGTGCTGGGAAGGTGTGAAGATGGTCAGGCAGTATTACCCTACCAGACTCTGGGACCTCTACCCTTTTAATTGTCCTATACTATCCCTGGAAGCATATAGGCTGTGTCAGGCTCTGGCGATAATTGGAGGGGGCGCTTTGCCTGGTGGGGGAATGGAAAGAAGTGGGCGGATTGGGGTAGTGGGAACAAGGAGATGCCCTGGGGTGAAATGGGTCCAGGAGAGGGGTCCTCCCTGCCTGGTTCCCATACCCAAGGGCTCTACTTTATGCAGGCAAGTGAAGTGGTCTTCCTCGGTTGCTCATCCTACTCGGACGGTGTTATGCAATGCCAGGTCCGTTAAGAACAAGACTGCTTTAATAGCAAATCTTGTTGGGTCCTCGGACCTGGCTTGCAACACTGAGACCTGGCTGGATGAAAATGCTGGTCCAGTATTGGCTTCAGCAGTTCCGGCCACATACTCGGTGATACACCACCCGAGAATGGATCATAAGGGCGGGGGTGTAGCCATCTGTTTTAGATCAAAACTGGAACTTGTGGATGTCCCAGTGGGAACCACCAACTCCTTTGAATGTATCATGGGTGTGGGTGTAGGGTGCAGGTTACTTCTCATGCACTGTCTGTCACAAACCCTCTCAGCAGGTCAGGCCCTCTAATCCCAAAGTGCCAACCTCTGAGTGCAGTCTTGTGAACAGTTTAACAGAACAAGGTAACCATCTTGTCTGTTTTGTGAGTTCGGATCAACCTTTGGTCTCAAGGCTTGGAAGGATTCAAACTGTGAACCTCTTGCTAGCGTTCCCAATGCACAGGCTCAGATATTTCTATCTTTGGGGGGCCAGATATCTTTGTCTTTAGGCACCTAACTAGGTATACAGAGATGAACCCTTAAACACTTTAATAAAGACCTCAGATTTAAAATGCTTCTCTTTCCAGTTTGGTACCACCATTCAAGCTTATGCCTGCTGTCTGCTATAACCATATATACTTTTCTTATAAATAAAAAGAAGTCAAAGACAGACCAAGTATGTTCTAAAAAGAATTTTACAAAAATAGATAAAAATATGTAAAACACAAAATACAGAACTCTTATATCACAAGACATATAAATCTTTTAAAAGAACAAGGTTTAAACAGTGCAAATTCCTACTTACAGTACTTAGATTTGACTCTCTCTCTCTCTCTAAATACATTTTTAAAAGTGCCCACAGATCTTTCCTTGTCAGAGTCTAGAAAAAAGTGTGTCTGTGTAGTAATACAGAATTTTTCTAACAGCTGGCTATTCCCTCCTCTTTGCATGAGGTCACCTAGCTCCTCCCTGTCAGACTATATAGAAAAAGGATGTCTTTTTCAAGTATTACATTCTGCAACCACAGCATAACTCTTGTCCTTCAGATGATATTTCTTTGACCTCATGATAAGCGTCCCCCTTCCAGGACATGAAAGCATCTTTATGATTTTCGCATTAATACATCACAACCTGCTTTTCTTCCTCTGGACACATCATAAAAAAATGGATATGCTCAACTCAAGTTTCTTCCACCCTATAATTAGCTTCAGGCCTTCCATGTAACCCTGGTATCTAAAATTGGTGTGTGTGTGTGTGTGTGATCTCATACTGGTTCAGCATTTTCTCATGGCTTTCATCTTTCAGCCGAAACCTGGGGGGGGGGGGAGCGAGGTCACTCTGAGAGCATCAGATTTTCAGCAGAGACAGTAATACATTTTATATTAAAAAAAATGATACAGCACTCAGAACTGGCTGTCCACGTCATAATTCCTCCCCACCTAAACTGAATTTGGGGGTTCTGTCCCCTACATGGGATGAGCTTCCCAAATCAGTTCACTCCTCATAGACCCTAGACAGCCCATATGAGTTCTGGTTCTTTGCTCCAGCCCTATGTACGATTATTAGATCTTATTCTTGTAAAGCAAGACTCCATCTTAGTCTTCTTTCTTTGCAAGACAGCTATGGTCTCAAGCTGACTCAGAACAATACAAGCTTGTGATACCAAAATAATGCCACTGCTGCCAACCAGTTTGTCACAAACCCACTCAGCAGGTCAGGCCCTCTACTCCCAAAGTGCCAACCTCCGAGCGCATGTAACCCCCCTGCAAATGTGGGTTCCCAAAGGTCTTCCAGGAGCTGGCTGAGTGCTCCCCACCTGAATGGTGTTTGGCATTTAAGCCATTTACCTGTGAGTGCTTTTAGAGCCTCTGGTATTGTCTCTTTAAGAGCTGTCTGCTTGCAGGCATAATTAGTTCGCATAGGGTGACTGTGTGTTTCTCTGCTCGAGTCCCGCTTGAGCTGCTGACAAATCACTCCGTTTCTGCCGTCGCTAAGTGGGCAGAGTGAGCACTTTTCAAAGATGTAACTGTTTGCCAGATATCATTTAGAGTATTAGTGGAAATGTAGTTTGTCTAACCTGCCTTTCTTGCAGCTGTGACTCTGTGTGTTTTGCCCCTCCATTTTGGATCTGAACTACTGAATAGATCCAATCAGTACAAGGGGGGCCTCTAAAATGGAGTTTATGTGGACCAACCAGAATCAGGACTCTCCTGGGAGCCGGCTTGCCATAAGACATATAGCTAGTAATTCTGGGAAGTGAAGTTCTGGACCTTGGTGCCTATTTGCACCAACAGGGGGAGTTTTGAGTGCTTGACAACTGAGTCTAACCATTGGACCAGGTGGTGCCCAAATGGAATACCCTGCCTTGTGTCTGGAGAAGCAGATCCATTATGACCGTGACAAGAGAAGGCGCTCTGAGCTTCTGCACTACACAGTTTTCGCGCGGGAAGTGCGTGGGAGGCCTAAACTCAGGTGGTGCATTGCCGTTTTGACTCGGACTCAATCTGCGGCTACCGAGAGGAAGAGAGGCTGAATGAGTGGGAACCAGGCTCACCCTGTAGAGGGCTGGAGAAACTGCTTAATCGCGCTTGGTCTGTCAGGAAAGTGAAGCTGCAGTGTGAACTCCCGGGTTAGCAGTAAGTGCGATCGGGACCTGAGAGCAGCTGCCTGGTATAGTAATTTCCTTTACATATAAATGTGTGGAGTGCTTGTGAAGAAACATAGAAACATAGAATTTGACAGCAGATAAGGACCGCTTGGCCCACCCAGTCTGCCCATTTCCCTACCTAATGGATAAGCTGCAGATCCTAGTTAACCAGCAGCCTACTTCTTCCTACCCCCACCCCCTAGAATTGCCTTATGACTGTCCCATGCATGCTTGAATTCCACCACTGTTTTTGACTCTGCAACCTCCTCCGGAAGGCCATTCCATGCATCCACAACCTCTCTGTGAAAAAATACTTCCTTGGTTACCTCGAGCCGCTTCTCTATCTTCAAATTGTGCCCTTTGTTCTTGCACACCTCTTTTTTGAAAGATGCTACCCTCTTGGACTTTGTTGATTCTCTTGAGGTACTTGAAAGTTTCTATCATGTCCCCCCTCTCCCTCCTTTCCTTGAGGCTATACATATCAAGCTCTTTAAGTCTCTCTTCATATGTCTTCCGGTGCAGACCCTGCACCATTTTAGTTGCCCTCCTCTGGACAGCTTCCATCCTGTCTATGTCTTTGCGGAGATTGGGTCTCCAGAACTGCACACAGTACTCCAGATGGGGTCTGACCAGCTGTCTGTACAGAGGCATAATAACTACCTGTTTTCTACTGGTGATGCCTCTCCCTATGCATCCCAGTATCCCCCCAGCCCTCCTTGCTGCCCTCTCACATTGCTTGCCCACCTTTAGGTCATCTGATATGACTACCCCCAGGTCCCTTTCCATTTTTGTTGTTGTTAGTATCTCACCCCCATTGTGTACTCTTCCCTTGGGTTTTTGTTTCCCAGGTGCATTACCTTGCACTTCTTAGCACTGAATCTAAGCTGCCTATTGTCCCCGTGCGGTGTAGACTGAAAGCCAAATGCATGTATGTGGACTGAATCTGTTGCTGATCAAAGCTGTGTGCTTGACTTGTAGAATTTCATCTCCCTGCTGTGTGAGGGAGTATGAAAATCCAGAACCCCATCTGTGCCAGTTTTTGGCATCGAGTTTTTGAGTACAAATCAGGGTAGCTCTCTGCCATTGGTTTATCAAATTGCAAGTGTTTCATCTGATTTCTTTCCTTCCTTTCTTCATGAACTGAGCCATCCGGCCCCGGATTACAATTGGGTATTGTGCAAGTGTTTTTTCCATCACAGGGCCCCAACCAGCTGCACCAATCCTGGCTAGCCCCCCACCATCCTGGGTATCCAGTAGAGTGACAATTGGGACTCTGAATATGCACACAGTACTGTGATTATTAATGTGTCTAACCTAATTAACCTGATTTCCCCTTTCCTTGTTACAGCTCCTTAAATAAATCAGATCTGTTTGTTTCAGCAAAGTTACATTGACTGTGGTGTTTGTTTATGTTAAAGTATTGTACTGTGGCTATTGTATTGCATCGTCTTGTTTTACAGGGGGTCCCCAGATTTAAGCTGACAGAGACAGTCCTGGGGGTAAGTGTAAATAGTGACGATACTCATGGTGTACTGTGTGGGCCACTAGTAGGAATAAAAGGGGGTCTCAGTGTCCCAGAGGGCTGTGACCAAGTTAGTCTAATCACTGCAAACCCTGACCTCCTGGTGGAGGCACGCGCTATAGAACCTAGGCCCCTCAACCTGTCAGTAGTCAAACAGGCAGGGGTAGTAGCCCTTGGGATAGCGCCACCTGGGGGTTACATCTTGGAGGCACCACTGGGATTAACGTCCTCTAGTGGCTGAGTGAAGGAAGTACCCCATTATGTCTAACTTAAAGGAGAAGATGGAGGGGTTACCACGCCCAAGTTAAAACTTGACCCCCTTAAGATGATGGTACACAAATTGATGGGGTGGTGCGAAGCTGAGGAATTGGACTCCCAAAGGGCTGTATTAATGTTGGATGTCCCATTGGGGATTAAAAGCGCTGACATTGTCTCTACTGTAGAACATGTCAAATGTATGGGCAAGGTGGAAGTAAAAGGGCGATATGCTGACTTGCTCGAACAAACCCTGCAACTGCTGCTTTCATGCAGTATTCCGAAAGACCTTGAGAGGATGCCCCCCCCGTGATTTTGCTGAAGGTGACCAGAAGGGATGGAGGGTTATTCACACACATAGTGGTTTGGCCACCCCGGGTGGGTCCCCTAAGACTAATTATTTTAAGGACAAACTGCTTAAACTGTTAGCCGCAGAAGGGAGAACCACTCAGGAATTGGTAAAGGTATTAGACATTTCAGGTGACCACACTCCCCTACTGTCCCCAGGCACATCTCCCGGGTCCTCTAAAAGCTCCATACTAGCCCCACCCCCTATGGTTATTCCTCCCATTCAACTAGATTCCTATGGGAGATTGAGACTCTTCTCCAGTACTGTTCCCGTGCCTTCGGGGGAAGATGATTTGGAGACCTGGATGGACTATGCTACCCCTTTAGTGCAAGAGTGGCAGTGCTCCAAGGGGGGAAAAGAGGAAACAGTTGATGGAAAGCTTGAGGGGTCCTGCACTGGAAGCCATTCGGTTCCTACAGGCCACTAGTCTGGAGGCCACTGCAGCAGAATATCTTTCCGCATTAGAGGAGGTGTTTGGCAGCACTGAAACCAAAGAGGATCTATTATGGAAGTCCAAGTTAGCTAAACAGTGGAGAAATGAGAAATTGTCTACTTTTGTTACTAGAATGGAGAGGGCTTTGCAAAAGGCCCACCAAAAAGGGTGAGTGTCTGCCCAAACACTAAACCAGATCCGATTAGACCATATTTTGAAGTCAGCCAGATTTTCAAGTGTAATATTCCTGAAACTCAAATTGCAAGACAGGAGGGCTGACCCTCCTGAGACATAGGGAACCATGGGTAGAAAGGACAGGCCAGTGATCTTTTTTTGTTATCATTATGTATTTCTCTATGTTTCTACCTTGCAACTCCCCCAAACTTTCACATTGAAGAACCTTATGTAAACAGGTTTTGCAAATTCAAGCTGTTTTGAAGAGGTTGTGGAAAAGGTTCAGCAGCTTCTTTCTTGCCTGCTTGCTTTGCTGATTAGTACTGCTTTAGCTTGCGTCTGTAATCAGTAATCAGTGTGAGTTCAGCTGTGTAAACAACTGTAAATTTTAGATGGGTGGCATAGAGTTTGATTTAATTTCTCTGTTGGCCACCTGCTTCTCTCTCAATGGAGGGCTCAGAACCTGGAATATTAGAAGCTTTTTTCTTCCCAGAGTATGCCTTTCATTTATGTGTCTTTAGTTTGTATATGAACCTTGTTGAGATAATTCAAAAGGTGGAGTACTATCAGTCTGGGTCTCTCCCCTTGCAGCAGCATCAGTTGCAGGGTTCTGTGTGCCCACTCAATTGTGATGGCCCTGAGATCTTGTTGCGCAGTTTTTGAATAAAGGTGATTGTGTCTGGGAAGTCAGGGTGCTCTGGCAGGCCTATGATAACCAGGTTGTTCCACCTGCTGTTGCCCTCCTGGTCCTCAAGGTGCTCCTTCAGTTGGAACACAGTTCTATGTAGCACCACCAGTACAGGTTCCTTGTGGTTACAGTGGTCTTCCATTGAGCTGACTCTGGCGTCTTGAGTCCCTCACTCATCAGGTCAGGTCTTTTATGGCTGGCTGGATTGTCTTGATATCACTGTGACTGGACAAGTCAAGGATTTCCTCCATGATGGGACCCAATTCCCTGAGAAAGCACAACCGTGTTAATGGCTCTGCTGCAGTTCCTAGTGGCGTGATCAGGGACTTGTCAGCCTTATGTCTCTGGAGGAATTTGCTATAAGTTGTAAACTAGTTAAATCTGCAATCTTTAGCAGGATTAGTTTTAATTGAAATTATCAGGTGGATTCAGAGTAACGGCTCCAGTGTGCTGCTGCTATCTCCACTGGATCACGTGGCTCCACCAATATATTTTTTAATGAAGTCAGGAGAACCCCCTCTGACAAGGAGCACCAGACAATCCCTACAAACACTGGGCCCAGATGTCCCACGCAGCTCACCAGTAGCTGCGTTGGACCTGGGTCCAGTTCACATAGTATTGGACCCAACTCCAAGATCACCCTACAAACCTCCTCCATCATAAGTGGCTTAAACTGCTCCCAAGATAGATGAATGTATCTGTGAAAATCAAGATCAATTCTGTCAGCTTGCCACAGCATGCTTGGTGAGATCCCAGCCCTGTATGGAGAACATCAAGTCTGAGAAGAATTGAGCGAACTCCTTGTACTTAGCAGATGACCACCTGCAGACAGATCAGATGTAGTAGCCTTTCTGCAGCCTGACAGAGCTGAGCTGGTTGATTCCTCTTGGCAGCAATTTCCCTAAGCCAAAAAGCTTCCCTTTGGGGGGGGGGGGTAATTTCCCTTTCATATTCAGCATAGTAAATACTCAAAGCCACTTTGCCCTGGGAGTCCTGACCTGGATCTCCTCCAGTGATGCTCCAGCCTTCAACCCCCATAGCTGTCTGTCAAACCACAGACAGCCTTAGCAGGAGACCAAGGAGCATACACAGATGGGTATGATGGTGTTGAAAACCACAGAGATAGCCCTGTTATAAGCTACCACTGCTTTTTCTTCTTCTTCTTCTAAGCTTCCTTTACATGCTGCCATCATTCCCAGGATATACAACATCACGTGAAGTCCTTCTGGCTGTAACACTCATAAAGGGCGGTATTGGATCATTTCCACAGGACGTGGACAACAAGCGGGCCCCAAAAGAACAGTTTACAATGCAGTAATCCAACCAAATGACCAGATCAATCTCAAGATTATCAGTTTCAAGACTCAAGGACAGTCCAAGGCATATCCATGTTGATGGGTCACAGAAGCAACCACTTTTGTGAGGCCCAGTGATTTCATCACTTGGAGGAAATTTTGCCGAAAGTGCGAGAGTTCATCCTTGATCCAGGTGTTAAGGTCACCCAGAATCAACCATTTGGGTACCTCCAACACCCTGCTGGCAATAAAGTCTGCAGTTTCTGGCACAAAATCCACCTCATACCCCACAGGCCAGTATACAAGGAGGACCCTACAACCTACATCTGGACACCCCATGCATGGGATACATGGTGAAGTTCAATTTGGATGTAAAGCAGATAGCCCACCCCTGCAATCCCTCCTCAGGCAATGCACTACTTAGAAGCTGGTTGGGACAGCCATCTCTAAGATAGGGCTGGCATCATCACTCAGTCAGGTCTCTGTGATAGAAGCAGATCGATCGAGGAACCAGAAATAAAATCTGCCATAATTAGCAGTCTTGTTCATCATCAATCAAGCATCGCATAACAGCCCGAAGGGGATGGGAGACAGCTGCTGGCATATTAGCTACCGGCTTACTCGGTCTGGCAGAAACCCTAGGCATGGGAACCAGGCACGTATTGCCCTGGTCTTGGTCCAATTTCACCCCAGGGCATCTCCTAGTCCTCACCGTCCCAATAATGTCCTCTCCATAAACTCTCCCCAAACCCAACTGCCAACCTCTGTGTCTCCTAACAACCCCCATCTCCCTAAAATGACGATACACTGCCACTGATGGGGGGAAGGGGGTCATGGAAGGGGTAAAAGTCACGTAGCCAGAACAGGTAGTAGCTTAACCTAGTGGTCTTGGGCCCCAAACGCATCCTGATACCAGCTAGAATCAGAATCCTCCACACTACAAAATCAAAACCCTAGTCCACCCTCAAAGAAATATTTAATACCCCAATCCACCTAAAGTCTTACCTCTCACTATCAAACAACCTCAAAGCCACACATCCACCACACAACATAGTCTCTAATAAATTACACAGCTACACACATACACCTCACACCCTACTTAACATTAATGTCCTAACCTCACAAATGTACACAGTCAAACCTATCCAAACCACTCAAACGCAATCCCCTCACTAAAATATCAGTGCTATTATAACAAGTCCTTTGAGCAATGAATAAATATAGTCTGACAGAGTCACAATAATTTGTCCAGTAATATGAACTTCTTTCAAGGATGCAAGATGTCTGGCCAGATTGTCTGCACTTAACAGAGAAAACAAGGAGGAGAAGAAGAAGAAAAAAAAATCAGCATTTATAAGTGATTGAACATATAGAGCAGTCATTTTGCACATCAACACCCACACATAGCCTTGGAAAATTGCATGAACCATTATCTATGGGAAGGGAAATGTTGGCCAGGACACCAGAGAAGTCCCCTACTCTTTACAAGAAGTGCCTTGGGTTCTTTTACTTCCACATGGACACCCACCAGGACAGAACCAGGATGGGTTGAAGGGACCTCGATTTAATGTTTCATCAGAAGGATGGCACACCCCAGCAGTTCAGCACCCCCTAATACTGCACTTGGGTGCCAGCGTTTATTTGGTATAATCCCAATCCCGGTGTTGGACTAGAACCCATGACCTCCTGCCCAGAGACAGATGTGCTACCAATTGAGCAACGCTGAAACCAACAGAAAGTTAATCCAGGTGAATTACCAGGACCTGCCAATGCTGGGTCCTCAGTCAGCTACGTCTATAAGTTCTTACAATGTAGCAGCATCAAAAACATCAGTATAAGGATATAGGGGAAACTTGAACATACAAGCTTTCAGGCTTTCTCACCACCACAGGTCCTAATGTACCAGATCACTAGCCTGCTCCTTCCTTGGATAGCTTCCTCACTCTTTGCCCTGGTGACCTCGATAGCCCAAATGAAAGTCCGTACTTTAGGCGTTTCAACAGGCCTTGACAATTTAACCAACCAACTAGCGGCCACCCTCCAATGTCCAGTGGCTATAGTCACAGCTGCACCAGTCCATTTAACAGCCACTCCAATCCTGCAGCACTACTGCAACTCCCTTTCACTTACCCGACTTAAGCTGGATTCTCGCCTGTCAGTATGTTATCCTAAACTACACAAAAAACACACAGTACCTACTTCAAATTTTATTTGTTTTTTTTTAATAATTTTTTTGGGGGGAGGCAGAATGCACACCTTATTCTACACTAAACAGGAAACACAGAACACACAATGACTATTCCAATTTCTTTTTTTTGTTTGCATTTGGGGGAAGGGAGGTTTAGTAAGCACAGTATGATAACAATACATACAATTGCAATTGCATGATCAGTTGCATTCAGTAAGACCACTGCATAACTGTGCTTGATTGCTGCTGTTCTCTTCTCACTGGTTAAAATCTAATTAACGTATCTGCTTCTGTAGGTAGCTGACAGACTTCCATTATTAAAATGAAGGCTGTGAAATGGTACTTAACTGCACAGAAATATAGAAACATAGAATTTGATGGTAGATAAGGACCCCTTGGCCCACCCAGTCTGCCCATTTCCCTACCGAATGGATAAGCGGCAGATCCTAGTTAACTAGCAGCCTACTTCTTCCTACCCCCACCCCCTAGAATTGCCTTATGACTGTCCCATGCATGCTTGAATTCCACCACTGTTTTGACTCCACAACCTCCTCCGAAGACCGTCCATGCATCCACAACCCTCTCTGAAAAATACTTCCTTAAATTACCTGAGCCACCCCCATCTTCAAATTGTGCCCACTTGTTCTTGCACACCTTTTTTTTGAAAGATGCTACTCTCTTGGACTTTGTTGATTCCTTGAGGTACTTGAAGTTTCTATCATGTCCCCACTCTCCTCCTTTCCTCGAGGCTATACATATTAAGCTCCTTAAGTCTCTCTTCATATGTCTTCCGTGCAGACCCTGCACCATTTTAGTGCCCTCCTCTGACAGCTCCATCCTGCCTATGTCTTTACGGAGATTGGGTTCCAGAACTGAACGCAGTACTCCAGATGGGGTCTCACCAGCTGTCTGTACAGAGGATAATAACTCTGTTTTCACTGGTGATGCCTCTCCTATGCATCCCAGTATCCTCCCAAGCCTCCTTGCTGCCCTCTCACATTGCTTGCCCACCTTTGGGTCATCTGATATGACTACCCCCAGGTCCCTTTCCATTTTTGTTGATGTTAGTATCTCAACCCCCATTGTGTACTCTTCCCCTTGGTTTTTTGTTTTCCAGGTGCATTACCTTGCACTTCTTAGCATTGAATCTAAGCTGCCATACATTTGACCATTCCTCTAACCTTGCCAAGTCCTTCTCATCCTTTTCCACCCCACCTTGTGCATCAACTCTGTTGCAGATCTTTGTGTCATCTGCAAAGATACATACCTTTCCTTCAGTCCTCTGCAATGTCGCTTATAAAGACATTGAAGAGGACTGTCCTAATACTGAACCTCAAGTGTACCTCACTAGTAACCCCCTTCTTCAGAGTGGACCCATTTACTGTTACTCTCTGTGTCCTATTCTCCAGCCAATTCTTTGCCCAGGCTGTCATCTTGGGACCCACTCCAGGCTGGCTAACTTGTATATTAATCTTTTGTGTGGGACTGTGTCAAATGCCTTGCTAAAGTCTAGGTAGGCCATGTCCACAGCCCCTCCCTGATCTACTACTTTGGTCACCCAGTCAAAGAAATCTATCAGATTTGTCTGGCATGACCTTCCCGCTGTGAATCCATGCTGCCTTGGGTCATGTGCCCCTCTGGCCTCTAGATACTCGACAATTATTTCCTTCAGAAGTGATTCCATCATTTTCCCTACAACTGAGGTTAAACTAACAGGTCTGTAGTTTCCTGCTTCTGCCTTGCTCCCACTTTTGTGAAGGGGAATCACATCTGCCCTTCTCCAGTCCTCAGGTACCACCCCATCCTCCCATGATTTGTTAAAGAGGGTAGTCAGTGGTGTCACTAGTTCTACCCTTAGTTCTTTTAGAATTCTGGGATGAATCCCATCAGGCCCCATTGCTTTGTCCACCTTCAGTTTTAAGAGTTCTGTCAGAACCCATTCTTCTGTAAATGGGCTGGTATCAACTTCTGTATCCAGAGTGTTTCTACTGTTTGTTTTAGGTACCTCCCCCTCATCCTTTGTAAATACTGAGCAAAAATATTTGTTTAGTATCTCTGCCTTTTCACAGTCACCGTCTGCCCACCCTCCTTCCCCTTTATTAAGCCTCACTATCCCTCCCTTGGTCTTCCTTCGCTCCCTGATCTACCTATAAAAGGTTTTATCCCCCTTCTTAACTGAGTTGGCTATCTTTTCCTCGGTTTGGGCCTTTGCTGTTCTGACTGCCTTCCCAGCTTCCTTTTGCTTTAACTGATACAGTTCTCTGTCCTGCTCCTTCTGTGATTACTTGTACTTTCTGAATGCTTTCTTTTTCTCTTGAACCTTCACTGCCACTTCCTTTGAGAACCATAGTCATTTCTTACATCATTTCGCTTTGTTTATTTGCTTCACACAAAGGCTTATTACGTCTGCGATGGCAGTTTTTATTATACCCCATTGTTCTTTCACCCCTCCTTCCTGCCCATTTGCTAGTGCATTCCTTAGGCACTCACCCATTTTGGCAAAGTCAGCCTCCTAAAGTCCAGTACTTTTCCTTTGTATGGCTTGACTCTATTGTTGTGTTTATTGTGAACCATACTGTTCGATGGTCACTAGTTCCTAGATGGCTACCCACTTCTACATCTGTGATCCTCTCTTCATCTCCATTTGAGAGAACCAGGTCTAAGATTGCTCCCTCTTGAGTGGGCTCCAATACTAGTTGTCTAAGGTATGCCCTCTGAAGGGCATCTAGAAGAACCCCACTCTTTGAAGTGCAACTGCACTCCAGTTAACATCTGGCATATTCAGATCACCCATCAGCAATATCTCCCCTTTTTCTGCCATTCTAAGTATACTTTCTATCATTTTCTTGTCCATTTCCTCCCCCTGAAAAGGGGGTCTGTATACAACCCCTGTGTGGATTGTGGTGCCATTAACGGTCTCCAAATTTACCCTCAGTGCTTCTTCTCCTCCCTGTTTACCCTTTTATTCTGTTGCTTTGATTCCTTCCCTTATGTAAAGAGCTACTCCTCCTCCTCTTTTACCCTCCCTGACCCTCCTGTAGATAGTGTATCCTGGTATGTTTACATCCCAGTCAGGGTTTCGTGTGTACCATGTTTCTGTGACTGCCACGATATCCAGATGTTCCTCCTCCATCAAGGCCACTAATTCAGGAAGCTTGTTGCTCAGACTATAGGCATTGGTACTCATTGCTCTCCATTTTTTGATGGCTTTACCTTCTTTTGCAGCATCCCTCACTGACCTTTCTACCTCGGTCTTTTTCTCATTTAGTACCCTGTTTTGTAGGGAGAGGCTTTGATTTTTCTGCTGCTTATCAGTGCATCTTATATTTAAAGAGCAACTGCTTAGTAAGGATGTATATCTTAAAGAATGAATGTTTGGAACCTTTAGATGCCTCTCATGTTGCTTGCTTTTATTAGTTTTTAATTACATTTTCATCATTTTAATCATTTTATTTGTAGTTTGCTAACTACTAGTAAAAAAAAAAGAATCCAATGGCATTCTTGTATTACCCTGAGGTACTGATGTTACATAAACCCCGAGAGTGAAGCTCTAGGGTTTATTTAAGCATCCAACACCAAGGTGTGTGAAAACTCATTAAACACATAACTCCTATGTTTTATTTTATATAATTGCTGGGAGCATTTTCACCACAGCGATTGTATAAAACAAGCATTTGTCAATGCCGAATGTTTGCTTGCTGGCATTGGCATTGGTAGTGTAGAAGTTACAGAGCTGCATAACAGAAATGGCAGTGAAGTATTGAACTGAAGCCAACCCCACCACCACCCTGCAGAGAGTGACAGGCATTGGGGTGTGCCTTTGGGTCATCAGGCAAAACGGCCATGCCATTTCATCACACCCTACCCTGCAGACACTGGCAAGTGTCACGGTGTATCTTGGGGTCTTTGGCCCTTATGCACACCCCATTCCATCAGGAAATATGGTGAGATGGGTGTGGTATAGGAGAATGGGGTGAACTTTGGGGCTGAATAGTCCAAGGCATACCTCGATGCCTCTCACTGGCTGCGGGGTGTGGAATGGTATGAGCATTACAGACAAGAATCCAAAGTCACACCCCTGATGCCTGTCATTCTCTACAAGGTGGGGTGTTATGGTTGGAAACCCTAACACCTCAGGCATTTGTTGGTATTTTCACTCCAAATTTTGAACATGTTTTTTTTGTGACCCCCACCTCATGAACAGTGGCAATATCAGTTTGTTAGCCGAAAGCTGCTTATGCACAGCAACTACGGCATTTAGCACCACAGGTGCAAAACACATTCGAACAGGATGTGAAAATGACAGCTGTACTGTTCATGGGGAGGTGTAAAACATGGCAATGTTGCAAATCTGTGGTAAAATATTAAAAAACTGGTGGTCAATGGAAATGTAGAAACTGTGCACCATCTGTGAATGTAAAATTAGTTTGGGGATTTTACAGCAGATTGTCAACACAGGCATTTTGGGACCTCCGATCATGAACAGTGTCACTTGATTTTCTTTTATCTGTCCCAAACAATGATTTCCCACAGCGACCACGCATCTCTGCACTGAAAGTGTGAAAACACATTTCGGCCATGTTGTGAAAAATGACACAGCTGTACGTTCATAAGGACGTGTGGAAAATGCCACTGGTGAAAATCTGGACTGAAAATATTACAAAGTCATGAACTTACGAGGGTGCGTGGAAACTGCGCAATGCTCACTCTTAACACAGTCATTTATGGACTTTTGTCACCAAATTTTCAACATAGCCATTTAAGACCTCTGCTCATGACCAGTGTCACTGTGATTTTCTTAATCTGTCCCAAACATTGCTTTCGCACCAACTGCACCATTATGCGCTACCACGTGTAAAACACATTTTGGAGTAACATGTGAAAATGGCAGCTGTACTGTTCATAAGGAAGTGTAATAAAATGGCAATGTGGAAAATCTGGAGTGAAAATATAGAAAATTTAGAACTTCATGCAGAGGAACTGCTAAACACACACCTCGAAATAGTCATTTCTAGGAATTTTTCACCAAATTTTCAACATAGCCATTTCAAGACCTCTGCTCTTGAACAATGTCGCTCAGGGGTGTAGTTTGTTATTTTTATGGGGGGGCAAAGTAACAAAAAAGTCCTGATTTTCGCGGATCACGACAGTGAAGAGGGTGGGTGGCTTGTGTAATGCAAACAAATCAACCAGCATCAAATAATGCCCCAAAAACATTTAAGATTACAGCTGAATAACTCCTGGGAGGGACCAGCCAGGCCAAGTCAGAGCACTTCCCCACCCCACCAGTTTTACTGCAGCCTGCTCTTGGCCAACTCCTCCTGAGACCAGAATCGAAAAACTGACCGAGATGTGTTTTGTATTCAGTTCTTCATTCTTCTGCCTTGAGAGTGAGAACTTACTTGTAAAGTTGAAAATATGTAAGGAACTTAACTTCCTTCTCAAGAGGACAGGACCTCCCCTCAGCTTCAATTCAAATCAGTCTTGACCTAATTTTGCCCCCACCTGAACCTCCAGGTGGATAGCTCACTAGTCTCTCACTCCCCTTTGCTGCTTACATAACCCTTCCAAGTCCAGCCCTGATGGGTGGATCCTGAACTTCTTGAAATGTCTGCTTGAGCTAGCCCTCCCACCCTTGAGGAGTGCAAAAAGCATATTTCAAGAAAGTGCAGCAAATGGCTGTGCCACCTCAGTATACCAATAAACATGGATGGTATGGGAAACATCCCAGCATATGCATCCTTACAGCATGAGCCCTTATTTACATAGATTACATAAAGAAATGCGATTATACAATGACAAGAATGAATGCTGGCCTCTGATTGGTCAGTCTTGGGCTAGCCCCATGATGTTATCCCAGTACCTCCAATTCATCACAGGTCTAGTCTCAGCCTCTCCGTGAACCTCTTGATGATTGTTAGCATTAGTGTGGTTTTTTTGTATCTTCTCTTAAAAATATTTTTCCACACCAAATAAAACATCTTTAAAATCATTTTTTTAAATTCTGTATAACAACATGCCATTGTATAATAGCAATAATGCCCTCCAGGGTGTGTGTCATGGTAGGATAACGTCATGCCTTATGTATTGGATGCTTTCGTGCCCAACCACCTGAGTTGTGGCGATTATCCCAGCATGACACATGCCCTGTCGAACGATATTATACCTTACACCAGTGTTAACACTTTTCTTGTTATAACCAAGTTAATTCATTAGTCTCCCATCCCATCCCATATTATTCAATGTCACATGCCTGAATCTGGTTAGGTAAGGTAAGCGAAGAAGATAATACTCTCCTTAAGCAAGCAAGCATTGCATACATAAGCATGGGACTTGCTGATATCCCTCAGGTGGTGCTCTTAACAAGCATGCTGATGTACCTGGGACAGTGCAACAGAACAATGTAAATCCCCTAATTGTTCAAGATGATCATGGGCATGGTGTGGTCACACCACAACTCCTGTCACTCTCCTCCCCATGGGCACCTAAGGAATATGCATCTCTGTCCATGCCCAGGGTTACACAACCCCATCCAAGCAAACACGGACTGCCCTGGCACAAAAGTGGTCACATCACAACCTAAGAGAACAGATGCCACAGGAAGTTTGCTGGAACAGTGACTCCAGATACCTGTGCACAGCCTCGCAGGACCCACCCTGAAAGGTAAGTACTTGGTTGGTGGTTTTTATTAGCATCACCTATGACAGTGTGTGGTGGGCCGGTTGTGGTAGCCCAGGTTGCCGTGGATGCTTCCCCCCCTCCCCACAGACTACTTCAAAATCGTCTTATCTGACAGTTTTGAAGGGCACAAATGAAACATGGTTGCTTCAGTTTGATGTGGTTTAATACAGTGTCTCTATTCTTCTACACACAGACACAGACAGACACACACACCACCAAAAAATGAACTTTTTTTATACCATGTTTACATTCAGGATAGAGACAGGGTAAAGCAGGTCCAGGCAGTACAACACCATAAATGAAACAATGCATTTTACAATGCCCAACAAACCACCAAAAGACCACAACACAATGGACCTTTCCCCTGCCCTGGGGGGGTGGATGGCTAGGTCACAGGTCAGGGTGCTAAATGAGGAGGAGAGACCACAGAACATCTTGTTGAACCACACAGTAACATGAAACTACATAAACATGCACAATTTTTATACTGTAGGATTTCATACTTTCCAACAGTTCTTAATTTTGACACAGAAACTTATCTTTAGTGCTCAGAAGGCCCTAGTACGAGGGAGGTAAGCATAGCATGGACCCAGCAGACTGGCATACATGTTGAAAAAAATATTTCTGTGCCAGTATGCCCATCCAACCCTCCCTCCTCCATCACCAGTGGCCAGAACCATTTTTTTCAGCATGTGTACCAGTCCGCCCTGGTCAGCACAGCAGCACAAAGTTGGCAGGGCAGCAGAAGGCACAGCAAGCAACAGTTAATTAAATGTCCATGCAAAAAGCTACAGCCCACTCTCCCCACCCCAGACCTGCAAGGCCACTATCTCTACCCAGACTGACCAGCTCAGCTACTCTCTGCACCCTGATGGACTTGCACAGCCATTCTCCACACTCTGTGTCCACCCCACCAGCACAGCCACTTTCCCCACCGCACCAGCACAGCCACTCTCCCCACCCCACCCAACCAACACCATTTCCAGCTCCATTTATCTGGTATCCTCTCTAGACATCCAGGTCTGTGCCTCCCCATTACAGGCACACAAAAATAAATAAAACCACATTTTATACTGAATTTTGTTTATGTTTCTTTCTTTGTCTGGAAAGAAAGATGTTGAGCTACCGGTCAGCACAGTTTGCTTGGTATACAATTACAACCCCACCCCACCGACACAATGCCAGTGCCTCCACCCACCCACACAACAGTGCCCCCACCACACCCACACAATGCCTGTATCCCAACCCCACCCACACAAATGACCAGTGTCCGTAACACCACACACACACACACGACCAGCAGTGTCCCCAACCCCCAACACACACACACAACCAGCAGTGTCCCCAACCCCACACACACAATCAGCAGTGTCCCCAACCACACAAACACACAACCAGAAGTTTCTGCAACCCTACCCACACACACACATAACCAGTGTTCCAACCCCCCCCTAAAAAAAATCATGGCCAGTCAGTAGTCGCTATAACAATAGCCAGGTAGAAGTATAATCATTTCTTTAGGGTGCATGTTTTAGTGCAAGATTTTTTTTGCTAGTCTTATAACACTGTATGGGGGAGAACACAAAAAGCTACCCCTTCGGTTGTGTTTACCAGGCAATGAAGACAGAGACAGCAAGGCCAAGGAATCTGTCTGTTTCACCCCTCCACAATGGACGATCGGAGAATTCAAAAAAAGTGAAAGATTACTTTTACAGTCAGGTAAAGGATGAGGGGGAAATAATGTTTCAACATTTACTAATGTTCATATGCTAGCTGTGGGCACAGGTCAGTGAGATACATCCCTTGACAGGTAAAGGATGAGGTGAAAATTACCGTTTTAACATTTACTTATGTTTATATGCTAACACCCAGTCAGCAAGCACAGAATGTCCCCCCTCCTAACCAACACGGACAGTTCACCAGAAACCCAGTCAGCAAACATGGACAGTCCCCCCCCTTCACCCCACCTACAAAGACAGTCCCCAGACACCCGAACAGTCCCCTCCTCCCCACCAGACACCGGGCCAGTGAGCATAGAATGCCCCCTCCTAACCGACAAGGACAGTCCCACCAGACACCCAGGCAGCCAGCAAACATGGATGGTCCCCATATCCCACCAAGGACAGTCCCCACCCCCGACACACAGCTGGTAAACACAGAATTCCCCCACCCCACCAACATGAACAATCCCCAAACACCTGGCTAGCAAACACAGAGAGTTCCCCTCCCCAACAACATTGATAGTCCGTCCTAGACACTTGATCAGCAATCACCGACATTCACCTCCCCCATAAGCTAACATGGAAAAATCCCCCAGACACCCGACCAGCAAATAGTCCCCTCCCCACAAGACACCCGCAGGCAAACATGGACAGTCCCCTTTCCAACATCATGGACAGTCCCCCAGACAAATGGCCAGCCAAGTCCACCAAACAATGGCTAGTGTCACCACCCTACCATCACAGCCAGTGTCCCCACATCACCATGGCCTGTGTCTCCACCCCACCAGACCTCAGAATAGAAAACAGACTGTCCCCCCAGCCCCACCAAACACTGACCGCCCTCCCAGTCCCAAACACTAATCACCCCAGCCCCAAACACTGATCGTCCCCCCACCCCCACCAAATGCAGGCCTCCCCAGCACCAAACACTGACCATCCTCTCAGTGAGTCAGCCCCAAACACACAGACTGTCTCCCTGACCCCAACCCCACAAAACAGACCATCCCCCAGCCCCACCAAACACAGACCATCCAGTGAGTTTCCCAACAAACCCCACCACACCAGTAGCACAGTAACTGAGTGTCCCACCCCACCACAACATGACCAGTGTCCACACCATACCAAACAAATAGGCCCCCCACCCACCCCACCAACATGGACAGCCTCAACAGCCAGCAAATCCCTCCCACCCAAAGAAACACAAGCTGACAGCAAACCTTCCACCCACCCCCCCAGATACATGGCCATGGCCAAGACAACCCCACCAAAATACACATTTCTGGGATGTGAATGGTATTAATTTCCAACAACCAGCTTGTAGCACAGTTACTCACCAAATCAGTAAGGGCAAAGACAGGGCAGCATGCGTGCAGGGCACAGCAAGGCCAAGAAGGCAGATCAGGTAGCCGAGTCTCTCCCAACAGTCCCGTTCCTCTCCCAATTAATCCCCCGATGAGACAGTAACTAATTTCTTCAGGGTGCGTTCCTCAAGCAACTGGTCATGGAACCAACTCGGCAGAAGGCAATACTGGACCTTGTGCTCACAAACAGGGACAGTATGATGGGGGTAACAGTGGGGGAGCACCTGGGTAACAGTGACCACCAGTCACTGTGGTTTGAAATCACAGAAAGAGCAGAACCAAACCACACAAAAACACGTATCCTGGATTTTAGGGGGGCAGACTTTGGGAAAATGGGGAGATGCTTGAAAGAGGCATTAAGGGGAATGGGACAGGAATCAGGGATTGAGGAACAGTGGGCAGTATTTAAAATGGGATTATAAGAACAACAGAATTATGCATTAAGCAGGTTAGCAAGAGGAAAGAAAGAGGAGACCATTATGGTTTTCCAAAGAGGTAGCAAAGAAAGTGAAAGCCAAAAGATTGCATTCAGGCAATACAAAAAGACACAGGCAGAAGGGGATGGGAGAAGTACCAGGAGAAACAAAGGGAGGCAGGGAAGTCAGTAAGGGAAGCCAAAGCTCAGACAGAAGAACACATTGCAAAATCAGTGGTTAAAGGGGACAAAACCTTTACAGGTACATAAGTGAAAAAAGAAGGACAAAGGGAGGGATAGTGAGACTGAAGGGGAGGATGGGAGCCGTGGAGGATGACAACAGTAAAGCTGACATATTGAACAGGTATTTCTGCTCAGTCTTTACTAAGGAAGAGGGGTAATGGGTCTGAAGGAGTACAAGGGGTGAGAATGGTGCAGAAATGGACACAAGTCCCTTTACACGAGAAAGGGTCCTGAAGGAACTGGAAGTAATAAGAGCTGATAAAGCAATGGGGCCAGATGGGGTGCACTCCAGGGTCCTTAAAGAACTAAGAGAGGTGGTGGCTGAACCTCTGGCTATCCTGTTCAGCCAATCACTGGAAACAGGGGAGGTACCCAAAGACTGGAGGACAGCAGATGTAGTCCCCTTATACAAAAGTGGGAACAAAGAGGAAGCAGGGAACTACAGACCAGTCAGCCTCACCTCGTAGTGGGAAAGATCATGGAAGCACTACTGAAGGAGATTGGTGGAACATCTGGTTGTCAATGGACTACAGGACCCAAGGCAGCATGGTTTCACCAGGGGAGGTCATGTCAGACCAACCTCATTGAATTTTTGACTGGGTGACTAGGAGGTGGATCAGGGAGGGCAGTGGACATGGCCTATCTGGACTTCAGCAAGGCCTTTGACACTGTGCCACATAGAAGACTATTACACAAACTGGGGAATATGGGTGTGGGCAGGACAGTAGTGTGGTGGGTAGGTAACTGGCTGGGTGGCAGGACACAGAGGGTGGTGGTAAATGGCTGTCACTCCACAGAGGAAGAGTGACCAGTGGGGTACCACAGGGATCAGTGCTGGGACCGGTCCTATTCAACATCTTCATCAGTGACATTGCACAGGATATAGAAGGCAGAATTTCACTGTTCGCTGATGACACAAAGCTCTGTAACAGAGTAGACACACCAGAGGGTGTAGACAGAATGAGAAGGGACCTGCAGAAACTTGAAGAATGGTCAAGGGTTTGGCAGTTGAAATTCAATGCAACAAAGTGCAAGATAATGCATGTGGGGCACAAAAACCCTGGCACAATATATCAGTTGGGGGGTGAGGATATAGCATGCACCAAGCAGGAAAGGGATCTTGGGGTTGTCATCTCTGATGACCTCAAGGTAGGGAAACAGTGTGACAAGGCATCAGGTAAAGCAAATAGAATGCTGGGATGTATAGGCAGGGGCATCACCAGCAGGAAAAGGGAGGTCATAATTCCGCTATACAAGACACTAGTGAGGCCCCACCTGGAGTACAGTGTACAGTTCTGGAGACCATACCTACGTAAGGACATAGACAGGGTAGAGAAGGTTCAGAGGAGGGCAACAAAGATGGTGCATGGGTTGCATCACAAGTCCTATGAAGACAGTTGAAGGAACTGAACATGTACTCCCTAGAGGGCGGAGGGAGAGGGGATATGATAGAGACATACAAGTATCTTACAGGGAGGAACAGGTGCAGGAAAACACTATTTTAAGCGAAAAAGATGTTTCAGGACTAGAGGGCATGGGATGAAGTTGGAGGAGGGCGATTCAGAGAAACATGAGAAAATTTCTTTACAGAGCAGGGTGGTGGACAAGTGGAACACCCTGCCAGAGGAAGTGGTGGGGGCTGAAACAATCACGGGATTTAAGAATGCATGGGATAGACATAAAGGAATTCTAGAGGTCAGGGGTAAGGGGAAATAGACTTCTAGGAAAACAAACTGAACTTACAAGCTCAAATGGGCAGACTAGGTGGGCCATAGGCCCTTATCTGCCGACACTGTCTATGTATCTATTTATTTTTTCTGACACCAGATGAACGTGTTGCATTATGGGTCTGCTATAACCTGCATGACCGCCGGCTTATTCACTGTTCTGGGCCTGACTGTTCACTGACCTGAATAATCCCTCTCGGTGGACCATGGAACTGGTGGGCAACAGGTGTGGTGTGGGACTCGCCGACAACACGGTAAGTCTTTTTCTGGCCTGCTGGACACAGGAGCTGGGTGTGCAGGCAAGCCTGGCCGTGCCTCAGACTCACTGTAATTGTACTACTCACTCCTCCACCTGGTCTGTCCAGTGGTAGAGGCCTTGTGGCTGCAGGCCTCCTAGGCTCTCAGGGATGGGAGGCTCAGGTGGCAGCGGGAGAGCCCAGAGCACAGCTGGCTGCACTGAGGAAGAGAGAGTAGGTAGTCAGTGGATTCGGGTGAGGTATATTTAAACTGGGCTGTTCAGGACAGGAGGAGGGTAGGAACACTAGACTGACTGAGACACTGGTGACACCTGACAGACAACCAACGACTGCTGCTCGACACCCTCGAATAGCTATCTCCCCTCAGTCCTACGCTATATGGATGCTGCTGCTGCTGCTCCTTCATGGAAGGCACACAGACAATTAAATGGCGCCACTAACGGAGTACTGCTCACGCGATGGCGCCAGCTTGCAGCACTCTCTGATTGGCTGTAACATCCATTCTACTATGGTTGCAGGCTTGCAGCCAATCAGAAAAGGGGATAGTTTTTGTTTAAGAGACACGGCGGCGCGCCACCACCCCTCCCCTTCCCTGGAGAGGTGCAGGCAGTCCGGGCATAGCCCTGAGCCCATTCAATATTAAAAAAAAATAAATAAATGATAACCGGAGAACGGTGGCTGGGCTCCTATAAAAGTCCTGGTCTAATTTCTCAAGGGGGGCAGCTTGCCTCTGCCCCCCCACAATCGCCTATGGTGTCACTGTGATTTTCATAATGTGTCCCATACATTGATTTATGCAAGCTGCGCCATTGCTTGAGCTACATATGGGAAACATGTTTTGGGCAAGATGTGAAAAATGACAAGCTGCACTGCTTATAAGGAAGTGTAATAAAATGGCAATGTTGAAAATCTGGAGTGAAAATATTGAAAATTCTCAAACTTACAAGCGCATGTGAGAACTGCACAACACAGCACTCATAAAACAGTCACTTTTAGGAATTTTTCACAAAATTTCTAACATAGCCATTTTAAGACCTCTGCTCATTAACAGTGTCACTGTGATTTTCTTAATGTGTCCCATACATTGATTTTGCACACCGACTGCGCCATCGTGCGCTACATGGGTGGAAACATGTTTTGGGCAAGATGTGAAAAATGACAGCTGCACTGCTCATATGGAAGTGTAATAAAATGGCAATGTTGAAAATCTGGAGTGAAAATATTGAAAATTCGCAAACTTACAAGCGTGCGTAGGAACTGCACAACGTGCGCTAGTAAAACAGTCATTTTTAGGAATTTTTTCACCAAATTTTCAACATAGCCATTTTAAGACCTCTGCTCATTAACAGTGTCACTGTGATTTTCTTAATGTGTCCCATGCATTGATTTTGCACACCGACTGCGCCATTGTGTGCTACCCAGGCGGAAACAGGTTTTGGGCAAGATGTG
The DNA here is from genome assembly GCA_016271365.2 of Neoceratodus forsteri. Classification (NCBI taxonomy): domain Eukaryota; kingdom Metazoa; phylum Chordata; order Ceratodontiformes; family Ceratodontidae; genus Neoceratodus; species Neoceratodus forsteri. Next base: position 1,560,136,066 of record CM057455.1, read on the forward strand.
AAAAACGACAGCTGTACTGCTCATAAGGAGGTGTGCTAAAATGGCAATGTTGAAAATCTGGAGTGAAAATATTGAAAATTCATGAATTTACAAGTGTGCGTAGGAACTGCGTAATGCACGCTCATAAAACAGTCATTTTTAGGAATTTTCCCACCAAATTTTAAACACAGGCTTTTTGAGAGCCCACCTTATGAACAGTGGCAGTGTCGTTTCATTACTTGGTCCCGAAAGGTGATTTCGCGCAGTGACTGCAAAATCACCCATCGGGGCCAATTAACACCATGACAGTGAGATCATTCATGAGAAGGGGTCCCAAAAACCCCATGTTGAAAATTTGGTGCAAAAATTCCAAAAAATGCCTGAGATGTGCAGCAAAGTTGAAAACCCTGTCTATCCCATTATACAGCTTACGGCATTTCCTCAGTTCACGGTCGGCTTTGAAGAATGCAGACATGTTCCCGGTCCACGAAAATCATCGTGCGGAGTCCGGAGGTAAGTAGGGGTGAGGGGGTGTGGGGAGGCAGGGTGCAGTGGGTGGGCACGGGTAGGGGCAAAGACTGCGAGGGACCGTTTTTGAATTTCAGATGTTTTTTCTTTAAAATGATGACGACGTGGGACGTTTGCCATGCTGGAGTGGGCTCCCCAGCGTGGCACAAGGATGGCTAGTGGGAGGCGTGGAGCCGATGGGGGACTGGGCACCCCCGTTGGCGATAGCATGTGTTGCTACGCTGGGGTGGGCTCCCAGCATGGCACCCTGTACTCTGGGGGGGGGCCAGTGGAGCCGACGGAGGATTGGGCACCCCCGTTGGCTATACGATCTGTAGCCACGCTGGAGTGGGCATCAATGTAATGTAAAACTCTGTTGCAGAGGTCACAACACAGCCAAAAGGGGATTGGGCACCCCATCGGCTACACAGTGTGTGTGTGTGTGGGGGCGAGCCACGAGGTATGCGTGCGTGTGTGTGTGTGTGTGCAGGGGGGCGGCGCGGGCAGGCGATATCTTATCGCTGCTCACTGACTTCAGCCCCCCTTTCAACTATGTACCACTGCATTTGGGAGCTGTCATAGACAGCTTGAGCAGGCATTGGAGAACTGCGGCCGTGCCTGCAAACACACTGCCTGAATTGGAAGAGGGGTGCCACACCTCCGAAAACTTGGATGATGGCACTATGTTTCTTGCACATGCGTGCAAGCAAACGTAATAAACAGATGCAGTCCAGTCCCGATGAAAGGCTGTCAGCGGTCTGCTGCCTGCATGACCCGCCAGACATTTTATCTTTTTTTTTTAATTTAGTTGAGAAGTCAAACAGGACTCCTGAGAGGCAAGTTTTTTTTATTTTTCAGTAACTTACCACCGAGTGATGGCGGTGGAAGTGGAGTCAACAGTGGGCAAGTGTCGGCAGGCTGTGTGAGCAGAGGCAGCTGCATGCATTGGAGTGAGGAAACCCAGCACTTTGGCAAATTATAACCTGGGTTTCCTATGGGAGAAAATGCTCCCAGTTATTATATATAGAATAAAGTATGGGTCGGGGTGTGTAACGAGATTTTACACACACCCGAGTTGTGAGATGTTTGTGAAAAGCAACCCTAGCGAGGTGTGTGTAAGCGTTGTTTCGACACCGACACCTATATACAATTGCTGGTTTGCCTTTTTGCCTCAGCAATTATATAAAGTAAAGAGGTCTGTGTCTCTTGCCAGTGTATGCCACGGTCGGTCCTTTTACTGCGGTGCCGAGATTTTTATATTTTAAATTGTTTTTTTTTTCCCCTCGATTTCTTTACATCTTTCTGTGCAGGGTATAAGGTGAGAGAAAAGAAGAGGACTTACCGCTGAGTTGTTCTGGCGGTTCGGTAACACGGAAGCGAAGAGTGCTGATGGCTGGTAGCGATGCTGCATGAGCATGTGCAGAGGAAGGAAAATCGTGTGCGTGTTTGCCGTTATAAACGCTCCTTTATAACGGCAAATTACGCCACGGTTTCCCTATGGGAAAAAGGCAGAGCCGGTAATTATAAAGAAATATTAGATCTAGGTCACCAGTGGTTATGTTGCTCCTGTTCAGGGCATATGTGAGGCCCCATTTAGAACATGCATCTCAACTCTGGTGCCCATTTAAAAAAATCTGAGAATCTGTTATTGGAAAACATAAAAAAGAAGATTCACTAAAAATATTGCTGGTTTACACAATCTGTCCTACGATCACAGAACTGCATCACTGAACCTTATGTCCCTCGCCACACATTGCCTGAGAGGTGACCTTATGTTATTCTATGATATTATTAATGATCCCTTTTTATTTGCAGAACTGGGCTTTGAATTTAAAAATGACTATCATGATACCAGAGGTCACCCACTCCAGGTTTCAGGTAGAAGGATTAACCACGTACACAGAAAATATTTTTATACCCTTAGAGTGGTAATCCCATGGAACAAACTCCCTCTTGAGATTGCTATAAGTAAAACAAGGAATGAATTCAAAAGTAATTTAGATAACCTAATCTTGTCTGGTTTTAACCTTGGGTATTATTAGTTACAAAATAGGAGCACACATGGGCTGCATAAGCCTCTTTGCTCCTAACCTTCTATAGTATGAACCGTAGTATGAATCATACCGAGTTGTTCATACTCCTCGTTATAACCACCCCCAGGTCCTTTCCCTTTTCTGTGCTCCCCAACTGTACCCCTTGCACTGATAGCTCGTCCTCTGGTTCTTGGCTCTGAAGTGCACTACCTTACAATTCATGGCATTGAACCCCAACTACCATATTTCCAACCACTCCTATAGCTTAGTCAGGTCCTCCTGCAGTCCCTTCCACCTCTTGAGGTCATCCACTACAGCTCCCATCTTGGTATCATCTGTGAACAGACTGATCTTACTCTGGGTCCCATGTGAGATATCTGCTAGGAATACCCTAAACAGTACTGGCCCCAGCTCTGACCCCTGTGGCACCCTGCTTGTCATTGCTCTTGGTGATTAGAGTTTCCCCTCCACCACCATCACCCTCTGCTTCCTGCCCTTCAGCCAATTAGTGATCCACCTGACCATCTTTGTACCCACCCCTACATATTCCAGCTTTCCCCCTAGCCTGCCATGTGGCATGGAGTCAAAGGCCTTGCTGAAGTCCAAGTACAGGACATCCCCCGCATGGCCCTTGTCCAGCTCCCTGGTCACCCAGTCATAGCACTCAATCAGATTTGTCTGGCAGGACCTTCCTGAGATGAGCATGTGCTGTTGCCTATCCTGGAGGCCATTGTCCTCCAAAAAAGTCACCAGCCTCTCCTTAGGGATGGTCTCCATGAGTTTTCCCACAATTGATGTGAGGCTCACTGGTCTGTAGTTACCTGGATCATCCTTTGGGCCACCCTAGTGAATGGGCATCACATGGGATAACCTCCAGTCCTGTGGCACGCATCCTGTGTGCAGAGAGGTATTGAGCAGATCAGCCAGTGATCCCGAAAGGCACCCTGTCAGCTCCTTGAGTTCCCTGGGGTGAATGCCATTAGGTACCAGTGCCTTGTTTACCTGCAGTGCCCTTAGTCCTTCCAGTACTCTGCCCTCACCTTTAGCAGGTGTCATTTTCTTTCTAACTAGATATTACTTGTGATGAAGAAAAGAGAAGCCAATTACTGTTTCAAAATTGTAAAATCAAGCAGATGTACTGCAATAGTGCAAACATATAAGGGTATTGCTAAAAGAAGTATTTATTTCTTTTGGAAACGATAGAAAATAATATTTAGTTTTTCATTGAAATACACTGGGCTTGCAAGTAGTTGGCAGTTTCTGACATCACAGTACCAGAATTCTATTGAATTATTTTTGCTAGTAGTGTTAACAGGTGTAAACCCTACTAACATATCAAAGTACAATAAATAAAATGGTCAGTTGTCAGTTTACTAAAGTATAAATACCTACTCTTTAAAGGACAGCTCTGGATGGTACAAGTAGCAACTAGCAGTGATTACACTGTGTTTCACAAATATTGATGCAGGTGAGAGTTTGAGGGACCCATACAGAAAATGTCCGGAAGCTGAAAGAGAACAGTACACACATTTGGTGGATGTTGTTTGGTCCTGATGATGACAGCATTAATGAGGATGTCATGATAGACACTGATGCAAGCATTATGTCTGATGATGATGATGATGATGTGACAGTTGCAGTCGGTTGAAGGAATCCATATTAAGCAAGTAGAGAGGAGAACTGGACAGTAGAAATCTGCATTTATGTGGACAAGTGGGCTGATGGTCATCAGGCAGGGCAGGCAAGTCACAGAGGGTGACTGAGTGAGTCATGGATTGTTCACTAATGATATTTTGAATGAAATTAAAAATAATAAGGGTCCATTCTCCACTGTTTTCCCTTGCACACACTAGTCATCATCCCACTGCAAATGTATATCCTCTGGCTGAGATGGTGTTTCCGCAAGGTCACAGACAAGATTAAGTTCTTCTTTGGGTGGTCTTATTCTGAAGTCATGAAGGTTCAACTTGGAACTCAAGTTTCTCAACGTTCCCAGGACTAAGTCTTGTGCCCCGGCCATTTACAATGGCACTTGCAGCACTAAACACCTGCTTCGAGAACACACTTGAAAAAGGGCATGACAAGTAGTCTACTGGCACAGCATACAGCACAGGCCACAGTGTCTTTTTGGGATACCAGTAATTTCAAGGACCTTTATCCTTGCCAGTGGCACAAATGCTCTCAAAATAACCATCAATCTGATCTCGGATGGAAATTCCATCAGTTAAATGTTTACCACTTGCTGTAAAAGATGACATTAGCTGAGCCTGTGACAGATGGTCTATCAGAGACATATTGATCTTGTAAAGTCAACTTCATCCTCCTCATTGCAGATCTCTTTCTTTTCTTCTGGTACCTTGGATGCGTGATGGTTGTTTCTCTTCAGTCATGCCTGATGGAGATTCTTCTTCCTTAGCTGGAGACATATGCGCAGCCTTCCCATACAATACTTTCAGTTATCAAGAATGGTATAGTCTGGCAATATGTTCATCATTTGCCTTTTAAACCAAGGATTCAGCATAGAGGAAAGTACACACTGTTCCTTAGTAAGCATCTTGCTGACACTCTGTCCTCTGAAAGGATATGAAGTCAGGTCTGAGCAATCTCAACACTGTCTTGATTCTCAATAGGAGCTCTCTGGTAAGCGGTAAATACATGGTGCAGGAAGACATGAAGATTATGTAATTGTGGCAGTACAATGCTCAACACAGATGACTCACTGATGACCTTCCTCTTAAATGCCTCAAAGAGTTCCAGAATCCAAACTAGTATCCTGACTGTCATGCAGTCCCAGCCAGACAGCATAATTTCTGCTCCACAGATTTTATAAAGCAGTAGATAATTGTGAACTGTCAGCTTCTCCTCCTGGAACCTCTGTAGCATATAATAAGTGGACTTCCAGCGAGTGGCAACATCCTGTTTAAGGACATGCTTAGGCATTTATCAATATGAATGAAATGCAGCTCCTTGCGTACCTTCACAGAGTGTGAGGAATGACTGCATATGGTTTTGACAGCTCCAGTCACATCTTGGCCAACCTGTTCTGTGATAGGAAGTAATTTACTACTAGATTGATGCAATGAGCTAGACAGGGCACAAGTCTTAGTCTTTCTTCTTCTTCCAGTACTTTGACTATGTTGTAAACATTGTCTATGACTACCATTCCAGGCGCAAGTCCATCACGCAGTAGCCATGTGGAGAATGCTTGTTTCATTCTACCAGCAAGTGTGTTAGGTGTGATCTGATCAAAAGCCAGATGCACATAGTGTAGCCTGTCTCCAGTACACAGGTGTTTGGAGGTGGTGGGACATTGTTTATCAGATGATACCCAGTGAACTGTCACTGCCATATGGTCCATGACTCGACCATGCCCACTTGCCCATATATTGCTGGTGATGTGCACATTCTTGCATGATGACAGTTTGAGGGATCTATGTATGCCATGGCATATGCTATCAGACAGCCTAGACATTACCACACTCATAAGAGAATGGTATTATGGGACAGTGTTTAAATTCTACTGTTGCCATAAATTTATAGAATCCATGACTAGAGGCAAATGAAAATGGTAGCAAGTTCACAACAATCTTTCAGTAAGTGTTGCATTAATTTATTTTGCAGAACTGTGCACAGGGGTGAATTTTTTTGTTTTTGTCGACAAATTCAGGTACTGTCACCTGGCCCCATGGTACTGGTGCACTAGGAGTACTGAGGCAACCATAGAGTGTGCTACACTGTACAAACCCTAACCTATGGTTTTCTTACAACAGTAATTTTAGTGAGGTGACATAGCTGGACTTGAGGATAGTGAAAAACAAGGAAGGGATACTGGAGAATGACATGTTTAGAAAGCCGACAGATGGTAATACCTTGTTGTTGGCTAATAGTTGCCATCTTCCCCATGTTGCCAGCAACATCCCTATAGGACAATTCCATAGGGTAAGATGTAACTGTTCTGCAGTAGCAGCATTTGAAGAAGCAGCAGACGATCTCACTTCCAGATTAGGATGGGGCTATAGTTGTTCCAAAGTGATGACAGCCAGAAATCAAGCCAGAGAAAGTAATAGAGACACTTTATTGGAAGAGAAGAGCAATAGCCATACACCAGCTGACAGATTTAATTTTATCAGCTATTCTGCACAATCTAGGAAATTAGAAATTATTTTGCATAGACACTGGCATGTTTTGTCTGCAGAACCAGAATTAAGAAAATACGCACTTTAACATATCAGGATGTGGTTATAGAAGAGCTAAAACACTTAGGGATCTCCTGATTCATAGCCATTTCATGGACAAGCAACAGAGTACCTGGCTCACAAGACCACAGGGCTGTTTTAAATGCGATAGATGCGTTATGTGCACCCACATTACTGCAGCAAAACGTTTCACTACTTGTAACAGCACACAACAGTTCCACATAAAAGAATGCATCACATGTGATACTTATGGGATTATTTATCTGGCCACTTGATCCTGTGGAGTCTTTTATGTAGGCAAGACAGTGAGGAGATTTAAGGTTAGAGGGGAGAACATGTGAGGGCAATTTTATGACAGGATGAAACTTATGCTACAACCGAACATGTGAAGAGATCCCCAAAACCACATGCACATACTTTCAAGTTCACTGCGATGTACAAAGTAAGTAAGAAATCCGGGGGGATTGATAATCTCATGCTAATATGTGAAAACTTTTGGATTATCTCCTTAGGTGCCACCAAAAAACGGGCTTCAATTCACATCTTGACATATGCCCATATCTCAAAAAGCGAAAGAAATGATGAAAATTTATAGGGCCATGTGTCACTACCCAAAAAGCAGTTTTCAGTACAAGTTAGTCTTTGGAACTAAGGGTTATTAAAAATCATGTTTTACTATTATTGTTAATAATTTAGTGGAATTGGTTGTATGGCATTTCCCTTTGCCCAAGTTTTCCCTTTAAGTTTGAACACATGATTTATTTAAAGTAACTGGATTCTTTACAACAGTGAAAATATGTATTAAACTACTGAATTCAGCTTTTTAATAAGAGAAATTTCAATGTCATATATTTAGACATGAAAATATTATTATAAAGCAACAGATATTTAATTCTGAGCATGACCTTTGACCTCCCACATAAAATTCTAACAGCACTATAATAGCCTATTATGACTATTCATTGTGATAATAGCGTAGTATGCAATAATGTATTTTGACCTAATGTGGTCTTTTAAAATGTGTTTTCCTGTTTTCTTCAATTTAATTTCTCTTTTTTCCTTCTCCCCCTCCCTCTTTTTCTCCCCTCCTTCTTTTACTCCTTTTTACTGTTTTTTTTTTTTACTTCTTTGCTTGGAGTTATTCCAATTCCATCTTTCTCCTTCCCTTCTTCTCTTATCCTCCCCCCCCTTTTTTTTCTCCTTATCTTTTCCTTTGGTTTGGCTTTTGGACATGAGGTTAAAAATGTGTCAGTGTTTTTAAGAGCAATGAATTTTGGGTCACTAACTTGGTCTAAGGAGTCACCTATGTTTCAATAAAGTCAATTGACCCCTCATTTTTAAATAAATTTTACTGTTAGTTTTTAACCAATCGCAGGGTATGATGTCTCATGGTGTTAATCGATCACATGCTTATTTCTTGGCCTATGCAGAGGTTGCTGTCTTTGATGTTTTTAGCCTTTGAAAAAGGACTCCATCCGAAACACGTCAGGCAGTTGCTTTGTCTGTGTCAGTCTACTGGTACTATGAATAAATTCAATATTTTAGTACTACTATTGATCTGGCATCCCTGTTTAAGGTTAGTGTGTGACAGGAACTATTTTTATCTTCTGCACTAGGAGTACCACTCTTGGTCTTTCTCTGTAGATGTGTGGTTCACATGCCAAGTGCATACTGGCGAGAAAGGTGATCCTCAAGGGATCTGCCTCCATCGCTGCCTGTGCTCTTCTAAGATTGGGTGCTTGAATTAACATCCTCCTCCTCCTCCTCCTCCTCCTCCTCCTCAAGGTTGAGAGTGAGGATAGTGGGGGTGTCTTCACTCTGTCCCTGGCCTATGCCAAACCACTCCATCTGATGCTTTGAATGTAGGTGTTAACACATGCTGGATGTACTCACTGCATATCCCACAGACTGCTCTGCTGATGTCTTTCATGCTTTTCTTTGAGACAAAAAAACTTGACTGGTACTTCAGGATTATGATACAGACTTTTTAGGCAATCTTTTTTCATCATGTTCACCCGCATTATCGCCAGCATCAGAGCCACCAGCAGCATCTTTCCTTGGATAAGAAGTGACACATTTGAACTTGAAGACTTCCACTTTGGTGCTGCAAAAGCTTACCCTCTGATTACCACTAGCAGTTGTGAAAAAAGATGAAAATGAACCTGCGTTATACCCAGCATAACAGGTTTGCTCAAACCAAATTAGAGTCACAGCCTACTGACCCTCAAAATAATTTCTAAATGTAATTCAGTAAAGTAATAGTGAGCAAAAAATGGGTAGGTTTTTAGGTAGCTATTTAGAAGTTCCAAAATAAAATCAGCATACACATTATGATGCAATGTAACCTTAATATTTATTTTCTTTGTAGCAGTATGTTGCATTGGTTACAAATAGTGCTCTTCAAATGCTTGATAAAGTGCTTCAATAAAGTAGTCAAACTTTGCTACCCATAATATACATTTGATTTTACAATATTCTGACAAAAACAACCTACCTGGCCCACTGTGCCAGCCACCACTAACCCCTGCGCTTCGCCTCAATGGCTTCCTAACTAGGCATTGCTCTCTCCCATAAAACCTCTTTATCAGATGCCCCATCACCACCACCATCATCGCCTTCTTCTTCCTCTTACTGTTCATGGGGTGGAATTTAATCAGCATTCATGTTACCATCAACCACATCATCCTGGGGTTCACCTTCCTCCTCCTCATCCTCTGGACAGACAGCATGGACTGTTGCATGCATGCCAAACATCTGTCTTCCACTACGGATGGTAATAGCTGGCTGCTTTTCCTTCTTGATCGTCACTATGCATTGAGATGTAGAAGACTTGTCTCCAGGAGGAGTTGGATCAGCATCAGCATGATAAGTCTGGGATGTACTTCTCCAAATTTACTGATCTTCAACTTGGTCTGCTTAGAGGTCTTCAGGATCTGAGCAATGGTTTTCTTTTTAGGGACAGTGTCACTGCCACCACTGCCAGGAGTACCAGACTTGCCCTGTAAACTCTCCTCCTCAACCTCCTCCACCACTTGATGCTCAGTAACATGTCGCTTGTCACTACCAGGCAAATTTTGTTATATGCACCAGAAAATTCCAGAAGAATTACAAAATGTACTAGAGACAGGAGACTGAGAGAGAGAGAGACAGTGTTAAACTACTGTGCTGAAAATTAAGTCACTGAGATGGTGAGACAGACAATAAGTAAAATAGAACCCCCACTGTGAGACTGGGTAAAGAATAAGATTTCATTTTACCCAAATATTTTATAGTGCAGGATGCTGCAGTCACACACGTCAGTAAAGCAAGGGAGTCAGAGAATGAGACTGGAAAAGAACTAGAAGAAATGTATTTTAAAGGAACAAAAAAAATTAACTATTAGTGTTGTGGCTGTTGCCAGATACAGTATAGTATGCTAGCAGCACCTCTACAGCACACAGAAAAGTAAGAAAACTAATTTTTAGCTGGAAAAGAAGTCACACAGCAATGCACTTATAACTTGTCAATTGTGGAAAAACCACAGAGATCAAATCAAAACTACTTTAGAACTAATAGAGCCCTACTGGAACAAAACCTCCACTCCACCCTCCCTCAGGTCTAAGTACCTCTCCCTCCAAGTAAACCTCCACACCACAGAGCAATTCAACTAACAGAAAAAAAATAAATGAACAACTCACCACTCTTGAATTGCAGGGAGAACAGCAGCGGAAGCAACATGGAAGAGATTCAAATGCTTAGAAGGAAAAAAGCAGGAAAATTAGGGTTAACTACCAAATTTTCTAATTCAGAGCAGCTAGGTATGTTTGCAGAGTGTGCCAGGAGTGTCTAACTGTGACAAACAATGGCTAGGGCAAGCAGTCACTTCCTGTCTCACACATACACTTGCAACTGTGGATCCATAGGATCGATCGGAACCACAGGTTGGATAGTTAGATCCATCAGTCTGATCTATGAATTCCAACTGTTGAATCCATTAGATCCTAGAAAGGATCTGACCAAAGGAGATCCATTCTAGGATGTCAACACTATTTCCTGACATCTGAAATCCGGATTTGGGGGTGCTAACCAGCACTATCCAACTTATTAGGATAATATCTAAGCATTATTACTACACATGACCCCAACAGGCAGCCAGCAGTGTGAACCCTTCTCCAACCTTCAGGGTACCATCACATGGCACTAATAGCAGCATCCCATCCCTTCCTGTATTTCCAGTTCATGCTTATTCACCTCCCTCGATGTATTTAACTTCTGATATATGGTCTTGTCTTGGCAGCTTATCAGGCAGGTGAATCTTGGCTTACTGGTGATAAAGTGCTGTTATGGACATTCAGTTCTCATAGAATGCTCATTTATATCAAGAATCCAGACTCCTGAGCCAGTGTGGTAGGCCTGACATCTACTGTCACTGTTTAAGCAATTAGAAATACAGAAAGGAGAGAAAGACAGGCTAAGCCCCCCCCAACCGGTTTGAGTAGTGAAATTCTTCTTCTATCCTGTGTCTTTTGTTTAACTCCTTGTCCAGGTCTCTCTTGTGCATCTTTTTTGTCCATCCCCTCTGTTTTCCCTCTGTCTCCCAGAACACACTGAGAAGAAGTGATGTAACATATGCAGAAACAGTGAAGCATAGACGTATGGTGTCATTTTGTGACAAAAGAAGAACAGTACAGCAGAATTACAACAGAGTTACTGATATGTTCTAGAATTTTGATGACAGTTGGTGTTTACCTACTTCTTGTATATTTAAAGTAATAAGACACAGTTGTAATACTGAATAACATAGAGGATAATGGCTGGGGATCGGGTGATAACCACGCTGTAATAACCTCGAGTCGTTGCTAGGGCAACATGGTAAACCTCGAGAGCGCAGCTCGAGAGGTTTACTGTAGACCTAGCAACCACGACAGGTGATTTCAGCGTGGTTGTCACCCGATCCCCAGCCATCATCTTTTATAGTGTATGGTCAAAAAGACACTGTTTGCATTCTATATGTGAGAATTATGGAACTCTGGTGCATTCTTTTTTGTTATGCCACTGTTTGGAAGTTCCGGAGTGTGGTTAACAACTTTTAAAATTCTAAACAGTGCATAACAAAGCAGTGTGACTGCTGATTATGGTGGTTAATAGGCACTTACTATACATTATATAGATTGTACAAAATGCATTATCTGTTATGCAATGCTATATTACTACTGTGTACATTCTAGTACCTTCTATGAAGATTAGTGTTTCTGTGGAGCTTATGGGAACCGGAGAGGTGGAGCTGTTCCTCTAAAGGGATCCCTGCTGATTGGGACTTTGAGGCCATTGGTGTTGGGCCACTGCAAAGGAGATATTGTCTGCTGGATGCACTGAAGGATGGGACTGTGACTGTCAGACTTCTTCTCAGAAACTTCAAACCTGCCACCCAGTATCCCAGAAAGATTCCACAGTGCTGGAATTTGAAGGTTGCTATGATTTTCTATTTTTTTTTTAATTAAGTATGCTTTATTTCAGAACATAATACCACAGTTTACAGACAACATGGCGGAGTTGAGGTAGTATACCGCCAGTACAGTATGGATAAGCGACAATATGACACTTGGTAACAAAGAGAAAGGCAGTAAGAAGCTTGAATATAATAACAGTTGTCTGTAACCCACCCCATCCCGCTCCTCTTGATCCCTCCCCCCGCCAATTCTCTAGTATTTTAACCGTACTGCATTTTCCTTGAGATCTGCCACTCATGTGCTTCCTGAACACCCATGCCATGACAACAAGATATGAATGTGTGTATCTTAATTTCTGTCATGCCCCAAGAGCTAACCTGAGCCTCTGACCATCAGAATCACGATCAAGAAGACTGTGTATGCTTCCAGATGGACCCCTTAAGTGGTAACCTTCAAACAGACCCCTCACAGTACACTGGATTTTATTGCTCTCAATCATACAGGCAGACATACCAGGAACAGGACCCCACAGGAGACCTATGCCACATCCAAACTCAAGATCCATAGTGCCAACTGGAGTTTGACAGGTCCCCCAGCCAGTAGTAGCCAGTGCAGTGGGTTGGGTCAAACTTCTTGGGGCCCCAGAAGTCAGCCCTCTCTTTGGGTGATTCTGTTCTTCTGTACAGAAGAACTCTTCTGTGTCATTTCTGCCTACAATAACTTTCTGTGATTATCTGCTAATATTTTAAATTCTGATACTATGTATTATTTTAACTATGCTGTATGTTTTATTTAAGTTGATTTTGTAAACTTTATAGATAAAGACTGAAAATACAAATTTACCTTGCCTTTGGCTCCAGACATCATCATGTCAAACTACACCCCCACTCCATCCTTCAAGACCTTAGATAAGTCCTGGCTGGAGGTGGCTCCCCTCTTCAAATACCTTGGTGTCTGGTTGGATCAGAATCTTAAAGTCTTCCCTGACCTGATGCCACCCACTCCAAACTCCTTCACAAATTTAGCACACTCTTCTATTACAAGGTCTGTTTCCCCCTTTCTGTCTGCTGGGAGGTTGTGGTCAAGATGATCCTCTCACTCACTGATGAAGAAGACATGGGGCTGGATATTCAAACTACACCATTCTGTGGCGCAAGCCTTTGCGCTGCTCAAAAAAGTTGCGCAGGGGTGTGGCCGGGGTGATATTCAAAGAAGTTGCGCTATTAAGACAACTCCTTTGAATACTCCACCCCCGGCTCCCAACCACTGTGCATGAAAGCATAATCGGAACTTGTGCCACATAGAGTGGTCAGAGTGGAGCATTCAGATCGCGGTGGCACAAGTTCCATTCGCCATGTGCAAATTCCGATATTCAAAGGTGGCATGCAAATGGGCCATAATTCGCCTCCAAAGGCACATGGGGGGCATTTGCATCTAATTACTGCCCCATTTGCATGCTATTAACATGTAGGTCGTCAATCGGCGACTTGCGCCTGGCACCTGCCAGGCAGCAGCCGTGGGGACCAGCGCAGCCGATCGGCGGGCATGGGTAAATCCCCTCCCGACTGGCCTGATCGTGGGCATAACCTCAATGAAACCCCCGACTGGCCCGATTGGGCATAACATCAATGAAACCCCGACTGGCCCGATCGCGGGCATAACATCAATGAAACCCCCACTGGCCCGATCGCAGCCAGAATGGGTTCACCCCAAAGAGCAAAATCCTAGTGGTCCAGTGGACACGTGAAACCCGATCGGGCAGTAAAGTCAACCCCCAAAGAGCAAAATCCTGGTGGTCCAGTGGACGCGAAGCCCGATCGTGGGCGGTAGAGTCAACCCCCAAGGTCCTATTACCCTGGTGATCTAGTGGCCCCCCACAATGAATACATTCATTCACATATCTGGACTGCCTAGTATGGTATGGGCTGCCGCCCATTGGCTCTTGCTCTGAACCAATGGGCGTGCAGCCCTACCCGAGCAATCCCGCCCGGGCGGGTGGGGTGCTGCTGGCTGCCCGGCTGATGGGGGGAGTGAGGTGGTGGGGCTCCATGGGTGGGTGGGGTGAGAACCACTAGATCACCAGGGTAATTGGACCTGGGGGTTGACTCTACTGCCCTTGATCAGGCTTCACGGTCCACTGGACCACCAGGAATTTGCTCTTTGGGGGGTGAACTCACGTTCTGGCCACGATCAGGCCAGTGGGGAGGTTTCATTGATGTTATGCCCGTAGTCGGGCCAGGCGGAGGGAGGGTGTGTTCTGTGCCTGCAACCAGACTCACGGGGGTACTATTATGCTCACGATCGGGCTGCAGGGGGACACAGGGAAGAGTGGAGGGCCACCCACAGATGGCAGCTGCTGTATTGTGCCCTGCAATGTGGCAGCTCACCTGTGGGTGGCCCTCAACTTGATCTTTTTTTTTTTGGCTCAAAGTCGTGCAGGCGCAGGTTGGGGGTTGTGCCTGCACAACTCTGCACAGCTCAGCTGAATATCGGGCTGTGCAGTTTATGCATGGTTCCTCCCCCCTCAGGTTGAGCATGCCTTCATTAGCATTGTGCTGTTGCTCAGCATGACTTGGGGGGTGCAACTGCCTCCTGCTGAATATCGCAGAATGGAGCAATTTCGGACTTGCGCAGGTGCAACCCTATTGCGCATGGTGCAACCCTTTTGAATATCCAGCCCATGGTCTATATCCAAGCCCACCCTGGCCAGATTGTATTTCCTCTTCATCTTTTTCTGTTGCTTTGCAATAAACCATCCCCGTGCACTCACCACTTTTCCTTGTATTCTTAACTCTCCTTCCCCTCCCGTGGGGGTGTGTGCCTTTCTCACTGTTCATCTATCATTTTCAAATTCTGGCTTGGTGCCCTCCCATTACTTCACATGTTTGTTCAACCCCACCCCCACTTGGCTAATCCCTTAGAAGCTTTGACTTCCACATCCCCCCCACCCCCAATGGAAAGAATTCTGATAGACAGGCTGCTTTCTCCATTTACCTCCCTTGGAATACCCGTCCCTCAACCCTTTCTCCTCTACCTTCTTTTTTTTATCTGTAATTTTATTGAATCAGTACAGGTACAATAAACCAATCATTTACAGTCAGACAGGTATGCCTATCTTGGTTGCTACAGCAATTTCAAATTCAGACCTGAAATATTATATGCATCCATCTCAAACTTAATATTAATCAACCCAGCATTCTCAGTTATCTGATATATTATTATCCTGAACAAAAACATTCACTATTTGAATGTAATCCACAATCTTCTGTTGTCTCTTTCTCTTGCTCCTACCAATTGGTTCTATTTGATGTACTATATACTTTCGTATAAAGTCTGCTTGCCAGTGTCTAACTATACATTTTTATGAAAAAATATATTTTATAGAGTAATTTATGTAGCTATATAGCTCATTTAATGCTGTTCCTTACTAATGCATCATTTGTGCACTGAGTAATGTTTAAGGAATTGAATTTCACTAGATGTGTGTATCACTTTAATAACTTTTCTGAATAAATACGAGTGCCAGTGTGCCTTTGGCCACACACCCCTGACAAAGGGTCACGAGAAGACCCAAAGGGCTGGGGTTAGTGCTATGGACTGGAGCATTCTTTGCTGCACCACCTGTCTGGATTTATTACTTTCTAAACAGTTTGTTTCATTTTCAGTTTGCTTCTTGGAGTGCTGCCATTTCTGTTTGTTCTTCACTGTATGAATGCTTTGGATAAATCTCCATATTGGTCACTTTTTCCGTTCAGGGTACAAATGAATCATCTTCCAACATCATACAATTAACCCAACCTCTCCACTGAAGCTTGAACTGGTGTATACAGTTAAGCAGAGTAGCCATAATACGTTCCATATGATAAATATCATTAACAATTTTGCGCCACAAGTCCACAGTAGGTAGCTGTGTTTGATGCTGTAATCTAGTATGATGTTATAGCTGCTAACATGTATAAAAACACCATGGAATGAGCAGTTACCCTGCAACTGGGAGGGGGAATGGAGAAGAAGATCATTGTAGGAGATGCCAAGGCTACATCAAAAGACAATATTTCAAAACTGGCCAGTAATCTGCTCCAGAAAGGAAGCTGGTACAGGGCATGCCCAAAATATGTGTGACTGATCCACCATGGTGAAGCCACAGTTCCTCCAGCAGAGACCATACCGTGAGCTAAGAATTGGGTAAGTGCCACAAGGGTGTGGAAAAATTGAATTCTGCATTTCCAGGCAAATTCCCACCAGTATGGGGCTGTGGTTAATTTTATGGCAGGGAGGGTATATTTTAGCCACATAGGGTAGGTATTTGAGGTGGATAATGCTTTGTTCCAAGCTTGTAAAACAGAAGTAGTGGAATCGCCTAACTGTTTTTGCAGTCTCCTATACAGGTTATCAATAAAGAGTTGCAGGTCTCTATCTGAATGACATCCATATGCAGTGGCAGCAATAGGGGAGGTGGATCTGGTAGATGCATTTTAGAAGATCCCTTATGCAACAAGAAAGTCTAAACTTGGAGATATTGTTAGTGTTCTCTGCTTGTTAAACCATAGTGGGCCTAGATCCACTCAAAAGGTCAGAAAGTACCCCTCATTCATCAGGAAGTTGGAAAATGTAAGATGAACCTAACCGGTGCTAGCAGCAGGAAGAGTAATTGGTATGAGCTGATAGGAATTCAGTTTCTGTAGCAATAAGACTACAGAAATAAAAAATAAGTGCTAAGGGGGAGAAAGACTGCAGTTTATACCAGACTTATAAGGTCTGTGCTGTACATTTCAGAAAATCAGAATATAAGAGAGGTTCAGTGATGCTTCTAAAAAATATCTTCCCAATGTAGAATAAGTCATTAATCATAAATTCAGTTTGTTTCCATACTGGATGTAACTGCAGGTTCAGTCAAATACATACTAAACGAAGATGTGCAGCTCTAGCATAGTGTAACAAGAAAGTTTACTCTTCCAAGTGAAATAGGTAATTGTAGGATACAGAAGCAGATTCCAGGTTGTCCCCCCTTCCCCAATGAAATGGGAGAGCAGTCTATTCCAATAATTGAAATACCATACAGCCAGCATAATAAGCAGAGTTTGGAAGAGATAGGGAAGACATGGTTAGATATTCATCCTACAGTAACTGTCTTTATTTTAGAAAGGAAAGGGAGATTTAACTGACTCCACTTTGAAATATCTTAGCTAAGCTGAAGTGTGAATGGTTCATAATTTAGCGTTTCGAGAATAAATAGCTTTTGTGGAATCTGTATCCTGACATATTTTATTTTAGTATTTCTCCATTTTAGTGGCAGCATCCTTTTAAGAGAGAGACTGGGAATATAGTTAAGAAGCAATACTTCTGTTTTAGTTGTCTTTAACAGAAAACTAGAAAGGTTGCTATAAGCCTGAATAATAGACCAAACTGCTGAAATAGAGCTGTCGTGTTCTAGCAAGGTCAGTAAGACATCATCTGCTAGAGAGATATCTTATATGATGTACCTCCTAATGGTATGCCTTCAACTGAGGAGGACTGGCACAGAGCCACTGCTTGGGGTTCAATATAAAGATCAAATAATAGAGGTGACAGGGGTCAACTCTGTCGAGTGCCTCTTGCAAGATGAATTGGAGGAGTCAGGATTCCATTTACTGGAATATAAGTGTACGGGTCAGTATATAGGTTCTACAGCCAAGTAAGGGAGCCAGAAGGGAAGCCAAAGGTGGACAGGATGCCCCAGATGAACATCCATCCTCTACACTTTAAATGGTAAAATTGTCCCACATAATCTGCCCACCCCTCAGCAGCCCCAAAAGTCCTGAAGCAGGTGCACCAGACTTAATTCCTTAAAAGTCCATGAGTGAGAGCTCTCTCTCATGTTGCAGTGGGCACCTCAGTGAGGATGCAGTCACTGTTAGCGGTGCAGGTGGCTTGTTGGCACACTTAACCCTTAGACTGATGTGCAAGAACAAGAGAACACAATTTGAAGATAGAGGTGGGATGGCTCAGAGGCAATGTGAGGAAGAATTTTTTTACAGAGAGGGTGGTGGATGCATGGAACAGCCTTCCTGAGGAGGTTGAGGGGTCTAAAACTGTGGGAGAATTCAAGAATGCATGGGACAGACATAAGAGCAATTCTCGTGGGAGGTAGGAAGAAATAGGCTGTTGGTTAACTAGGATCTGCAGCTTATCCAGTAGGTAGGGAAATGAGCAGACTAGGTGGGCCAAGCGGTCCTTATCTGCCATCAAAGTCTATGTTTCTATGACAGATTTAGAACATATTTGGAGTTCTGGACTGATATATCAGTTCACGGCCCTGCAAGGGTTAAAACTACTGCAGGTGAATAGCTGCAAGCACAACAGTGTTGTACCAAACAGACTCTTAACATGAAGAAAAAGGGGCCCCTATTGCAGTTTTAATGGGTGGCTGGATGGCCTCCTCAGGTCTTCTACCTGGGCCTCTCTTTTTTTTACACAGTCCTGCCCAGGGCTTTTCTCTCTGTCCAAGGCACAATTAAAAGAAACCCAGTATCAGGGCTGAAACTCTGATAGCTACCCACAGTTTTGCAAGCTCTTGGATACCTCTGTTTTTTTCTGGAAGCTGGTCCGACATAATACTGGATGTGTTCACGGTTGGAGAGAAGGCTTCCCTGTGGTCAGTTGGTCTCTCTCACTGATATTCTCCATTTTTCCTGCTAGTTCTTGCTGTTGCTTGGGCAGGGGGTTCTGTGGAACCCTGTAGTAGGCAGTGGCCAGAATCTGTCTACAGTCTCTGTGCAGCTGGTCCCCTAGAGGGGAAAAAGTCACTGGTTTGGGGTAGAAAGACTGCTTCTGAACATTAATGCCTTCCTCTCCTTCAGTTCTAGTTAAAACTACTTTTAAAAAGTTATTTCTACTCGGTACCCAGTCTTCTGTGGCCTGCCAGGACTATAATTCCTGGCAGCCAGTGGCTCACCAGTTAACAGTTGCCCTCGTCTCTTACACTGTCAGACTGAGACTAGATCCTTAGTGGTGGACCTTTTTATACAGGCTGAAACTTGATGCTTATTGGTCAGTAATTTTCCTGGGCAAACAGGCTTCAAAAAGTTGTCCCAGCTGAGCACAGCTTCCATACAGGGTTGGATGCAAACCTGCATGCTGATTTGCCCAAATTTGCATGTAGTTTTTGCTATTCACTCCCAACCACTTCCCAGCAGTCCTTGCAGGGTCAGATGGCTTAGGAGCTACATGGCCATCGCCATGTTTGTGTACCTTCAGTATCCCAGTTTCTGCAGCTTGCTGCCACTTTATTTTCAGCTCTCAGGTGCTGTTTTGCTTGTGTCTTTGGCCCCCACTAGACTTTAGCAAGGCATTTGACATAGTCCCACACAAAAGATTAATAAACAAGTTAGACAACCTGGGAGTGGGTCCCAGGTTGGTAACCTGGGTAAAAAATCGGATGGACAACAGGACACAGATGGTAGTAGTAAATGGAGTCCACTCTGAAGAAAGGGGGGTTACTAGTGGGGTACCGCAGGATTCAGTATTGGGACCGGTCTTCTTTAACACTCATTGCCTCCAATAGCTCCATATGAAGTCCGAACTATCCATTGTTTACCTGACACAAAATGGCCGCCCAGGAGGTACTGAGTTAATGTCTTTATCGGTGACATCATGGAGAGACTGGAAGGAAAAGTCTGCCTCTTTGCAGATGACACAAAGATCTGCAACAGAGTTGATACACAAGGGGGGGTGAAAAGGATGAGAAGGGACTTGGCAAGTTTGGAGGAATGGTCAAAAGTATGGCAGTTTAGGTTCAATGCAAAGAAGTGCAAAGCAACGCACCTCAGAAACAAAAATCCATTAGAAGAGTACACAATGGGGGGGGGGAGAGGAGGTACTAACAACAACAAAAATGGAACGATACCTGGCGGTAGTCATAACAGATGACCTAAAGGTAGGCAAGCAATTTCAGCCCTGTCACAACCTCTCAACCCAGTCAGCTTGTCCACCCCTCTAGGCTGCCCCTTGACACCCCTCATGGTAGGGTCATCAGGGTGCACTACCATGGGAAGGTCACTTCTGAGCCTTTATAATATATATGTATACCTAGGCAATATTCTTGCTACTTTGTTTATGTATGACTTTACCTGTAGTACAGAAAGCATGGAAAGGTTTTTCTTTAAACTGGGCCAGGAGTTGGTGCCCCCATGAATCTGTTCACTTATTCGATGGACATTGAGATAATTCCAAAAAGATCGGAAAATGATGGCAGTGATGTAATTTCATAAGGGAGGTAACAGGGAGCATCCCAGAAACTACAGGTAAGTCAGACTGATCTTAATTGTGAGGAAGCTCATGGAGATCATTATTAAGGAGAAAATGGAACATCTAGAGTGTAGCTACAAGACAAAAAACAGCAATGACTCATCCTGAGAAGACCAAGTCAGACAAATCTGATCTGTTACTTTGACTGGTCCCAAAGGCTATGGACAAGAGTCAAGCTGTCAATGTCTTATATTTAGACTTCAGTAGGGCTTTTGGCTCTGTGCCACTTAAGAAGCTACTAAAAAGATGGAAGATTTGGGATTGGGAAGGGACTAACTATTTGGGTGAATAAGTAATTAAAGGGAAGACAACAAAGGGTGATGGTAAATGGTAAAGAATCGGAGGTGAGCAGAGTCACAAGCGGGGTACAGCAGGGATCAGTGCTGGGACTGGTTCTTTTTAATATATTTGTATGTAACATGGGGTGGGTATTAAGGGGAACATTTGTCTCTTTGTAGATGGCAAAAACTTTGTGGAAAAGTGGATGCATCAGAGAAAAAAGGAAGACTAGGGGAGGCATAGTGAGGATTAAAGGTGACCAACTGTGAGATCGGCTTAGGGGTTTCTATAACAAATAACTTAAGCTCCAAACAGCAGGTCACGAAGGCTATTAGCACTGCAAATAGAGTAGCATGGTCCAGTAGGAAAAATATAACATCAAGATCAAACAAGGTTGCTGTTGTATAGATCAAATGTATGTCCACACTTGGAATATGCTTCCCAGGCCTGAAATCCTTACAGCGTCTGTGATAAGAATAGAATGGAGAGGGTACAACGCAGATACACTAAAACTGTTGTGGGTTTACAAGAAGTACCATATGAAAATAGCCCCTCTTCACTTAATTTAATGTCTTTAGAAACACGCAGAGTACGTGGAGACTAATTATTGATGTATGACATAATACAGAATCTTGAGCTTATATGTGAGCTTGATATTGATTTTAAAAACACTAGTCAAGTAATCGGGGGCATCCATTACAAACTTGTGGGGCTAGATTTTGGACTTAGGCCCAGAAATATTTTTACACTATTAGAATAGTATACGTATGGAATAATCTCCCCTTTCATATAATTATTGCCAAAAGCTGGACTTGAGTTTAAGTCAAGACTTGATAAATGCATACTGGATGGTGCATCATTGAGGTATTACTGAACAGCACAGAACGTTTATGGGTTTTTAGCTTTTTTGTTCCTACCACTTCCTTAGTATGATCCTTAGTATGAACATGATTTTCAAGGCAAACAGAGAAGACAGGGTTGACTAAAGTGCATATAAGAGGGGTATGGGGTAGGTTATAAGTGCTTAATTGAGTGTAGGGGTAGGTCAATGTTAGACTATGTTAACTGGAAGAGGGGTAGGAGGAGAGGAGAGGTAGAGTGTGGCACAGTGATGACAGAGAGGTATTGTAGGTGGGGGTATCCAAGAGGGGAGGGGAGTTGAATTCAACAGTGACCTGTTATTCCTATGTGGGCAGGGTGGTGGACATCCCTACTGGTAGGACACAGGTTAAAGGTAATGAGAGGTATATATATATATATATATATATATATATGTAGTGATGCAAGGGAAGGGGGTGTTGGGGAGGGATGTTGTAGGAGGGGGTAGCAGAAGTCAACTATAGTAGGGGGGGTAGTACCCCACCAGTGTGCTGGGTGATCCTGCCTGCACAAGGCAGTGATCTAGCAGTGACTGAGGGGGTGCAGTAAAAGGAGAAATAGGGGAAAGGGGGTAAAGTTGTTGCCCATCGTGCACTATGGATCCTGCCTGCACAAGGCAGTGATTGAGCTCACAGGAGGGAGATAGATTAAGGGTAGAGAAAGAAGGGGGGGAACAATTTAGGCAGAGGGAGAATAGAGGACTAGGAGGAGCATGATCAGAGGGAAATAGGAGTGGTGGGGAGTAGGCATATGGTAATATGGGCTTGGGGAGATGGCAGGGGGATTAGGGAGGGTCATGGCAGGCAGGCACATGAAGGGGAAAGGAAGTTCTTGAGGGCAGAGTTAATGGAGTAGCAGGAGGATGAGTGGAGAATTTGAGGGGGAAGAGAATTCCAGATTTTGGGGAGGCAATAAGAATAACCAGATTGGCCAATAAGGGTGGAGCGGCGTGGGACCACCAGGGTTTGAGAGTCGGTAGATCTTAGGGAGTGGGAAGGAGGGGGGGGGGCAGTTGTAAAGGCAGGGGAGAGATAGAAGGGAAGTTCACCCAGCCAGTGCTTGGAGCTGAATTTTGTGTAGTTACAGAGACATCGGTTTGTCTGGGAAGGGAAGGATGGGGTATGGTAGAGATCACAATGATGAGTGTAGAGGGGGGCGTCAAGGGCAAAATGGCAAAAGGAGTTGAAGAGGGTATCTAGTCTGGCCAGGGAGGACTTAGGGTCAGCACCGTAGACTATGTCACAATAGTCGAAGATAGGTAGGATCATCTGGGCAATCTCACGCCTAGCCGTGGGTGGTATACAGGCATGGTTCCTGAATAAGGTGCTGAGCTTGGGATGCAATTTTTTCTGAATGGCGTTGATATGACCACAGAAGTTTAGATGTTGGTCCAGCCAGACACATAAATACCTGAAGGAGGATGTGTCCTCGAGTAAAGTCCCATCAAGGGTGTGGGAGGAGGGTAGAGAGGGAAACCTGGTAAGTCTCTGCCTGGTGCCGAATGTCATGCAGACTGTTTTTTTGGCACTGAGAAATAACTGGTGGTTTGCAAACCAATGCTGAACTTTGTCAAAGTCATGCTGTAAGTTGGATGCAACCTCAGTGGAGTATGAGCCAGATGCATACAAGACTGTATCATCAGTGTACATGTGAATGGAGGAGAAGGGAGAGCAGGTGGATGGGACATCATTTAGAAAAATAGAGAATAGTATGGGCCTAACACTGATCCCTGGGGGACACCAGTTCTTATTGGGAGGGGTGGGGAAATTGCATCAGAGATCTTGACTCATTGGGTTCTGCCTTGAACCAGTCTGTGGCTAAGTGGGATAGCCCAGCTGTTGACAGAGTGTCAAGGAGAAGGGAGTGGGAGACAGTGTCAAAGGCTTTGGCCAGATCGACAAAAATGGCTGAGGTAATTTGGCCATTGTCCATTCCCATGAGGATAGAATCAGTGAGCTGAAGAAGGGAGGGAGGTGGTGGTGGAGTGATTTTTCCTGAAGCCAGATTGATAAGGGGTTAAAAAGGAGGAATCATTGAGGTAAGCGGTGAGTTGGGAGAGGGCTAGGTGTTCCTGAAGTTTGGCAAGGGTAGGGGGAAGAGAGATGGGGCAGTAGTTGTCAGGGGAGGTGGGGTCTCTGCCTTTGGGGAAGGGAAGGACCACTGCGTGTTTCCATGGGGAAGGTACTGAAGTGGTTGAGAAAGAGAGGTTTAGGATAATAGAGAGTGGGCAGGTCATGGTTGGGGCTGAGTGGGGTAGTAGTTTAGGGTCAAGGCCATCTGGGGAGGAGCCTTTTGAATGGTTGATCGCTAGCAGGGCATTTAGGGTTTCATTTGGTGAGACAGTAGCAAAGGAGAAGGGGAAATCGGGGGGAAGGTCGTTCATAGGTAATAGGTAGAGGGAGAGGGAGGGGCATAGTTTGGGAGGAATCGGAGTAGCTCATCAGCACAAGTGGTGTAATAGAAGTTGAATTCAGTTACTACTGCAACTGGATTGGCAACAAGGGTGGTGTTTATCTTAAGTATAGGGGTGGTTGGACAGTATGGGGAGGTAAAGAGGGTGTGGACCACTCTCCAGAACTTGGAGGGGGAGTTTATGTTTGTCGCGAAGGTAGATTTGAAGTACTGTGCTTTGGCTAGCCTGGTAGCCTGGGTGCAGGCATTACAGAGTTTTCCATAAATAAGAAGGTCATTTGGAAGTTGGGAGACTGTGTGCCATTTCCAGGCCCGATCTCTGGCTCTGTGGCAGGCTAGTAATTCAGGGGTAATCCAGGGGAGGTGATGACCTCTAACCCTTGTTTGTTTTAGGGGTGCGAATGCATTCCAATTTGCTAGGAAGATATCTTTAAAATAGATTAGGGCTTTATCAACCGAGGAGGTGCTCACTAGAGGGGACCAGTCTGAGGGCAAGGCTATGCAGGAGAGGTTCCAATTCTAGGGATTTGCAAGTCCGTATTTGTAGGGTTTTATGTGGGGATTTAGGGCTATGAACTTTTTTGATCAAAAAAACTGGGCTGTCATTGCTGAGAGCATCTGGAAGGATGCCAGAGGCAATAATTCTATGGGGGTGGGACGTTAGGGCCCAATCAAGTATGGAATAGTTTTGGGTCTTATGATTAGGACAGGTGGGTTCTGTAGTTAGTTGTGTGAGGCTGAAGACACTGATAGCATTTCTTGTGGTAGATGTTGTTGGGAACAACCAATTTAAATTGAGGTCGCCAAGGACGTAAAGCTCGCCAGATTAAGAGAGGGAAGTCATAGAAGTTAGGAGGTCAATGGAGATAGCGGGCTGGACATATGGATGGTAGTAGATACCAGCTACAAAGATAGGGAGTGAGAAACGGAGGGGATACATTGATGGCCAAGGTGTCATGGGTTGCTGGGTTGGAGGAGGAGAAGACTGGGAAGTATTGGAGGGAGGTGCGGATATACATGGCCACTCCACCGCCCCTGCCTGCTCTGTCTAGCTGTAGGATGGAGTAACCGGGGATGGAGATAGAGTGGTCAGGAATCATGCTCTTTAGCCATGTTTCTGGGATCTATGTGATAATGGTGCTCACTGATGGGAGATCGCCGTTAGGGTGACGGCACACCGCTGAAAAATATTTTGGTGATGTACTCCCCTGCGCACAGCAAAACAGCTCAGGGGAGTTATTATTTGTTGTTTTATGTGGGGGGCTATGCCCCCACACCCCCATGGGGGGCTTTGCCCCTTGCACCTCCCTACTTAAGGATTCTCAACTCCGGGGGGGTGCATGTTGGGGGGGGGGATGCAAACGCAGCATAAATAAAATTTCGGACTGGGCACAACAAAAAGTACCTGTGCTCGGACCTGAACCCAGCACCATTCCCGCCGCAGCCCTGAACCCACCCACCACACTATGACAGCAGCTCGGCAGCTCACTGTAGTGTCACCCCCTACAACCCCTCTGTCCCCTCCCACCCCACGCTCGGCGTGCTCATTCCCCCCCTGAGCACATAGGCATGGAGTGACAGGATGTCACTATTTCACGCATACCCCCATCCGGTCACCCACCTTCCCCCAGTCACCCCAATGACAGGCACTGCGAATGAGTTGCCCTTTCGGTAGGCACCCAATCATGGTTGCCAAAGTCACGGGATACCATGTTTCTGTTATAATTAAAATGTTTGATTTCAAGGCAGCAACCATGGCTTTCAGGAGGTCTAGTTTTTGAAGTAGGTTACCAATGTTTAAGTGTAATATCTTGAAACCCTTTATGAGCACTGTTGGGGTAGGGGCATGGGCAGTGGCAGTGGGGGAGATGGCAAGAGTGAAGGAAGAAGCAGGATCAGGGTTGGGGTGGCTGTCCTCTGAGGCGAGTAATAGTAGAGCTAGGATGAGGAAGTGTAGCTTCATGGATTTGGAGTGATGGGGCTTGGAGACTGAATGAGTGAGGTAGAAGGGAGTGGTATAGTGAGGAAGTAGGAGTTAGAGAACAGCAGAGAAATTTGGTAAAGTTAGTAGGGATGCATGTGGATTGATCATGGAATAAAACCAGAATATGGTAGGGGGGCAGGAGTAATAGCATGAATATAAGTTGGGGCCTGCAGACAGGGGGTCTGGATGGATTTGGAGTTATAGGGTCCTGGGCTGGCAAAAGCAGGAGGGGAAGATAGGGAGAGGGTAAGAAATAAAGTTAGGGGGAGGAGGTAGAAGGGAGAAGGATTTGAGTGGAGAGGAAACATCCTTAGAGTCAAGGAGCAGCGGGGGGGGGGTGGACTTTAGTAGGTAGTAGACTTCAACAAGAGGGTGTAGCTGAACAGAGTTGCTTTGCTACTGAGGGGAAAGGGGCACAATCCCTAAAATAAAACACCCTCAGGTATCCAGCTGAATAGCCTGTAGTAGGGAAGTAGAAAATGAAGGATGCTTGCTTAAGTATACGCCATCTAGTTGAGGAGCTGTGTAACCTGCTAATGGGGAAGCAGGTACTAATGGAGAGGTAAAGAAATCCTGGTATTGTGGATCTAGGTATTACCCCTTTAAGTGCTTTACTGTAGCTCTTAGGTGTTTCTCCTTTAAGAGGGAAAGTGAAGTATAACCAAGTAGGAGGTGAGCGGGTCTTTCAGCTCTGGTAGTGTATTTAATAAAGGAAGGAGGTGGGGGAGAGGGGGTGGGCCAAAAAATCACTAAGAAACCAGTTCAGGTTAGGCAAATGCTGAAAACAGTGCAGTGAAAGGTTGATCAGTTCAGCGACAAGTCAGGCTGTGTAGCCCTGAGGACTGAGCAGCTGACAATCTACAGTCTTATGCCCTAGTTCAATGATTTCAGCACTGGCTGCAGCATTAGTCAAGAAACCAATGTCAGCGCTCCGGGGCCATCTGGAACCATTCAGGTCCCACAGTGATGGGTGCCAGGTATTCAATTAGAAAAGGGAGGAAAGCTCCAAAATCCCCTTTCCTCTGTCCTGGGTGAGGGACCAGCTCTTACCTTACGAGCCAAGGAGGAGAGCGGGCAGCAGGTACCTTCTTGCCATGTCCTGGGAGGGCAGGTTACTTGTGGAGGGGACTGCGACTGTGGTACCAGCCCGGTGGGCTCTGATCGGCCTTGTGAGCCAAGGAGGAAAGCGGGCAGCAGGTGCCTTCTCACCTTGTCCTGGGCAGGTGGGTTACTTGTGGAGGGGACTCTGTCCATGGCATTAGCCCAGTGGGCTCCAATTTGATCCGAATTTGCTCAAAACATTGTTGAAGGTTAGGGAAATGAAATCCCCTTAGCACAATACTGCTTTGTTTAATACAAGAATAGTCATTTTTACTGTTTTGATAGAAAAAATTTCAGAACTCCAAACATACATGAGGTCTACCTGAGAAAGGACTGATGTTGGTCTCTGGTAGAGCTGCACATAGAAACTATAAAAGAATTACCAGGCTCTAAAATATTCCTCTTTCAGACATCAATAAAGGCTATTTTTACTACAGTAAAAGTTTAGCCTTACCTGGATTCAAGAGTGCTTTTGGGCCTACCCGTTTCCAATGATTTCTATAGGAGTTTGTGGGCCCTTCCAGCAGGGCTTATATACAAACCAGGTCATGCATGATATCACAACATGGGGGGAGGGAGGGGGAGCTACAGCTCATTATTTCATGATCAGATATTTATCTTGATTTAAAAACACTGTTTTATAGTTAATCCATATTTCATGTGAATAATGTTACCTTACCTTAAGACGTTATTTGATTTTTGTGTATTTGGTCAAACCATCAATGTATAACTTATTTAAAAATTTATTTTTATAAAAAGGGGCAGAGCACCTGACCAAGGGGAGGTATAAAACCCCTTTATTTGACTTTACCTAGCAGACTGGTAGCCAGAAGGTATCTGACTAGTACCAGTGCAAGACGTGCTCAGTTTCATGTCTGGAAGCTTGGAATAAGCTAAAGATGCCTTGCTTTTCACCAAACATAGTGGTGATCCAAACCTTGACTGCTGTCAAGTGGACTTTTGTTGTTTTATTGTTTTTCTTCAGTTTATTTTGTTTCCTGGAAATAAAACCACACTACCCGTGTGTTGCACCTGAACTTTTGTATGAACGTCTGTCTGTTATTCCCGCACCCTTTGACAGGTAATCTCTGTTCCTACCCAGAGTCCCACTGTGTTCTCTGGGATGCTTCATCCTCAACCTGGAGCCCAAATAACCCAGGCTTATTCCAGAACCTGGGTCACTGGCATCATGGGAGGTAGCCAATGGTCAAAGCTTCATGGGGTCCATTTCTAAACACTCTTTGCCTTCCACTTTTCAGGCACCCTTCTACCCTCTACCCTATCCATTGGGCAGCTTTCCCATATTTTTTCCATGGAGCACTCTTCACATGTTTCACATGCAGCTTCCTAGACCCATTTCTACTATACCCTTCTACAAGGTACCCTCTCCATACCTATTTCCAGGCACACTTCCTCTGTGCCATCAAGGCTCCCTCTTTTCATCTCTTTCTAGGTAGTCTAGTTCTATTCCTTTTTACTAGTTATTACTGTAACCCCCCTACAAATTGGGGTTCCTGAAAAGTCTTCCTTGAGCTTGACTAAATGCTCACTGCCAGGCTGGTGTCCTGCATTTAAGCAGTTTAAACGTTATTGCCAGAGAGTGCCTTTATAGCCTCTGCATACTGTCTCTTTAAGAGCTACCTAGATTGCAGTTATAATTAATCTGGGAGGGGGCTGAGTGTTTCTATGCTCAAGTCCCGCCAGGGCTGCCAGATAATCGTTCTGTTTCTGCCATCACTATAGTGCAGAGGGAGCTCTGTTAGAAGATGTACTTGTTTGCTGATCATTTATTAGAATAGTAATAATTTTGCATTTTGTCTAACCTGCCTTCTTTGCAGCATGGACATTTCTGTTTGACTCCACCATCTTGGTCCTGGACTGCTGAAATGGACCAATCAGTACCTTTGGGGACTCTAAAATGGACCCTGTCCCCAGGAGCTTGTGGGAGCAAAATTCTGTAGGAATTGTAGTTTTGGGCTTTTGGCACATAAATGAACCTGGAGGAGGAGCCCTTGTTGTGACTGACAGACAGATCAGCCAACCAAATCTTTTGGATCCTGGGGAAAGTCCCAGACTGCTTGCAGTTTCAGTCGGATTTGAGTTGGGAAGTGAAAGAGTAACAGCTCGAGATAATCGAGCAGCAATCCTATGTGGATTCGTGTGGGAGAACTGTGAAAGGGCTGAGTTTTGGCCTGCCTGTCTGTCTGCTGTCCCTGAGAGGGAAAATAGAGTTGACTTGGACTGAGTCCGAGTTGTGATAATGATTTAAGCCACTGGACTGTGACCAGGCTTTACCCTGAAGAAGACCGAAGATTTGCTGAATGTGATCGGCCTGTCAGGATTTCCAGCCATCTCTGAACTCCCGGTTTGTGCAGAGACTCTGTAATTGTGATTGGATAGCAGTCTGCTTGATACAGTAGAATTTCTTACATGAAAATGTGCTGTGTGCTGTTAGTGGGTCATGATTTGGTTCCCCACTGTGTGCTGAACTGTGTTCTGCTTGCTGGAGGCTGCATCCAGCTCCCATGGACTGAATCCGTACTCATCTCCATTTGGCCTAGACCTTGCCACACTGGCCCAGCCAGACTACCCTCTACACAGAGAAAGTCATCGATGAGAGACCTGCCTGGAGATCAGCCCACTGCTCAATGCCTTGAACAGGAACGATGCCTCGGTGATTCGTGTGGGCCCTGCTTCTCCTGGCACTCCAGCTCAACAACCTGCAGTCTTGATTTCATCCTGCCTGTGTCTTGTATTGGGTCTCGTGAGTACATATCAGGGTAGCTCCCTGCAACAACAGCTAAATCTAAAGTGTTGTCATCTAATTGTCTTGTTACCTTTTCTTTCATGAACTGAGCCCTCCGGCTCCGGATTACAAATAGTGTGTGTTGTGCATGTTGCTTTCTTTCATCACAGGGCCCCAACCAGCTGTGATGCCGGCCTACCCTGGGCAACACTCCTGACTAGCCCACTGTCTTCCTACCTGGGTACCTAGAGTGTATGACTGTGTAGGGACTCATTGATATAGCCTTTAAGTAAATCAACCTGATTACGCCCCTCCCTTGTTCAAGTCCCTTGAATAAATCAGATCTAACTCTTTTTGCATTTAACCTGACTGTGCTTCCAGTTTGTGCCAAAGGTGCTGTACTGTTGCAATTTGCTATGCATAATCTTGTTTTACAGGTGGTCCCCAGGGTCGAGCTAGAGGAACCAGCCCTGGTGGTAAGTGCAAACAGTGTGGGTAATTGTATAGTGAATAGGGGTCATTGTGAAAGTGATTATTGTGTATTGTTCAGGCCACTAGAAGGGAAAGAGGGGGGGTTACTGTGTCCCGGAGGGCTGTGCCCAGGTTAGCATGACCACTAACAACCCTGACCTCCGAGTGGAGGCACCCGTTTCAGTACCCAGGCCCCATAACCTGCTACTAGATAAGCAGGCAGGGTAGTAGCCCTTGGGATACCGCCACCTAGAAGTTACATTACTGCTATCTTTTTCTAGGTACCCTCTAGCTGCGCCTTTCACCAAATTCCCCCATATTAATTTTCCTGAAATTCTCCTTCTGAAATAGAACAAAAACTTTGCTTTGACTGTATTTCCATCTGTGATGACAAAATTGCTACAGAGTGACTGACAGGCTCACATCTGGAACTTTTACGGTGAGGTACATCTGAATGTAACCGATCCTTCTGGCATTAGTGGACCCAGTCATGTACTGTACTGCTATGAAGTAGCACATGCTCAATTTGTTTTCTGCATTTGTAAGCAGAGCTGGTCTTTTGTTTGTGGGGGCCTCCAGCATGTTAAGCCATTGGGGGTCCCCTAAATGTACCTTAGTGAGTATTCTTGTAGCATAGCTGGAAGCTTCTCTCCAGTCCAGTGGTGTTCCTTGTGGGATCTTTCAATAGTACACAGCAATTGAAACACATAAACTAAAATAAACATGTAGTTTGAAAAACTGATGCCCCGTGCAGCTTCTGCCTGGGGGCCCCATTGAGAAAGAGGGACCCAACATCCACTGGGACTGAGTCTGTCAAAGGCCGGCCCTGCTCGGAAGTGATGCTTTCCTTAGGCATTGCTTGGAAGTATTCTTTTTCTGTGTTCAGATCTTTTAACTAATCTCATAGACCAAGCCAAACAAGTCTATGTAAATCAATGTAAAGCACAGTGGGGTACAAAATAATTAATGTACAACAATACCTTGAATGAGACTGTGCTCTGGGATGTTAATTTGAACTGGCTGGACAAATCCTGCAGGGATTATAAACAAGCATTACAGTATTTTAAATCTTTCCCAGCTAATTACAGAACCAACTAATTTAAATATGAAGACAATATAAAAACACTGATTGGCTGATTTTTATCCTCGCTGCTAGACTGAACAATATCTTCAGGCTTATTGCTTGACTTGATCAGCAATCATCATGTAGGGATTTACTGTGTCAGCAAAATACATGAGCAGAACTTTATGCCAAGCTAATGACAATAAAATCATTCAAGATAATTGGATTCAGAACTACGTAGAATGAGCCTGGAAAAAAAAATTGGCATGAGTTAGCTTGGGTTGACGTTGATTCCTTGCACAGCTAGCTGTTAATGATTTCTTTTACAATGAATTTTGAACAGTCTGAAAATGTCACTCATGGTCCTTTAAGGGAGGTGTGGGTCAGGTACTTTCATCAGCTTTGGATATCAATGGGTTTCATTGAATTTCAGCATCTGAGATTATTTTTGGAAGCAAGACAAAAAGGCTGCAAATGATTTCACTTAGACTATAGACAAATTTGTAATCTGTATTGCAAATTTATCAAACTTGCCAAGTCTGGCTGGAGACCTTCTGAAGACTGAGGTTCTGCACCATATGTACTCACCTGTCTGGGTTGTGGGCATGGGTTGCTGGACTCCAAACTGAGCTTGTAAGGGTACAGAAGACCTTCTGCTCTACCCAGGGATCATCATATCTGTGCCTCTCCCCCAGAGGATGCTTAGGTAGAGGCAGAGCAGATGGACCTTGGTGGGCGCCAGTAGGATGGGGGTGGTGGGAAGAAGGGTGCATACTCCTCCATCCATACAACTGTCAAATTCCTTTGCCATAATGGCAAGATGGTGCAGCCAATATAAGGTATCTGTCACAATGGGAAGGGCAGAAATGGGGTCCTCAGAAGTGGAGGCCCAAGGAGGGAAGGAGAGGCTCCCAGCCTAAGAGAAAGCAGCCACTGGTGAGGGACTCTACTGTGAGAGGAATAAATGTGGGAGCTGGGTGGCAGAAGGATAAGGATGAGACATGGTTGAGCAGTGTTTTGGCTTGGAGGGATGGAAGGCATAACCAGGGGATCATTAGAGCAGCAGGAGCTGGGAGGGAGCTGGACATCATTGTCCATCTGGAGATGAATGACCTGGAAAATGATAAGGTACGAATAGTACAAAGTAACTTCTGGGAGCTGGGGGGGGCCTCAAGAAGGTGGCATGCATGGGGGCCTTTTCGGAGGTCTTACCTATGTACAACTGGCAAGAAGCAAGGGTAATCTACACCGGGGCATTTAACAACTGGTTGAAGGTATGATGCACGGAAGAGGACTTTGGCTACATCAGGGGCTGGGGACCAGCCTGGAAGGACATGGGCCTCTATAAGAGAGATGGTCAGCATCCTTCCAGGAAGGGGACCACTGTCCTTGGTAGGAGGTTTAAATGCAACATGAGTGAGCATTTATGGAGCATCAGAGATGAGGACCCATGGGGAGATGACTACCCTAGAGAAGGGGCACAGGAAGGCAGGGATTGGAACAATACAGAAGAAAAGAGGAGCATAACTAAGGTAAGTGAGGGCAGAGGATTGAAGGAGGCATGGAATGATGAAGATAAAAGGGGAAGTGGTGAGTTGGAGGGGTTTCAGGAACCAACACAGGCAGGAATGGGAAGGGGAAGCAGGGCAACAGGCAGGAGTGGAGAGCATGTGTGCCAATGCAGGGAGTCTTGGAAACAAAATTTAAGACCTGGAAGCCATCATGGTGGAGTCTAACCTGGATTTAATGGCCATAACAGAGTCACGGTGCACTGAGCACCATGACTTGGACATGGACATACTGGGTTACTCTTTGGTGAGGAGAGACAGGACAGGGAAGAGGGGAGGAGTAGTTGTACTATATGTGAGGGAGGGAATCAAAGCCATGGAGACAGGCTCTGGGGCCACTATCCATACCGGGGTAGTGTGCGGACCTCCAGTACAGGGAGAGGAGTTGAACATGACACTTGGGGAAGCCATCATCAGAATGGCAAGTAAGGGGGAGGTGCTGCTAATTGGTGACTTCAGTCTGTCCGATGTGGAGTGGAGCCTTCCAGCTGTGGCTTTGGCTAGGAGCAGGACCATCCTTGACTCCCTACAAGGGTCTTTTCTCAGGCAGCTAGTCAAAGGACTCAGTAGGGACAGGTCAGTGCTGAATCTAGTGCTTTCAGACAGGGACAGCATTGCAGAAGTCACAGTGGGCAGTCCCCTGGGTACACAGAAAAGCAAAAACAGCTACACTTGTGCTAGGAGGGTGCTGGATGTAACAATACTACAATGTCCCTAGACACATACATTCCACCCATTTATGCTAGTTCTTGTTTTCCCTTGTTTTGAAATGAGCTTCTCCACTCTATATGGAATCTAAAGTTTGGAGTCTTTGAGGAAAACTGTGAGACATTTGTAAAAAGGGTTTTAATTACCTTTTTATGTGGCTAATTCCATGTATTTCTTGTCTTTTCCATTCTGGAATGAATAAGGGTGATTACTTCCAGGATATGGATCTACTGGATATATGCTATGACATGGTGCAGTTCAATCTGAATTATTCATATATGTTTTGTTTGTGAAATAGTATGAATTTTAAAGTGATCCCTAAAAAATACAAAAATATAAAAAATTCACAAACACATACAATGTACAAAAATATTGATGGGGTATTAGGTACTGAATCTGTATAACATTTTGATATAGTAATTCCTCCTATATTTTGTAGATATCAGTTGTTTTTTTAAACCACTTTGGGTAGTTTTTTAAAACAAATCTTAGATTTGACCATAGGAGCATACAATAAGATTTAGGTATGCACTGTATAAATAAGATAGAGTAATACGAGTATGTATTATAAGAAGGCACTTTGTATTATGCACTGATTTTTTGATATAGATTGTCACATTGAAAGTCTTAAGCACTGTCACTTTAAGCTGTCTGTATAAATTATCCTGGGTTTTGCATTTTGGAACTCCCCCCAACCCCCGAGGATGTACTACGTATGAAACCAGTCAGGGTTCTGTAACCAGCTGTAACCACTATGGTGGTGTGCCTTTTAAATTTATAATAAAGTTGCTTTTCTACCACAGCAGAGGAGTTCCCTGGGTACCAGTGATCACCATTCAATGTGGCTTAACATAAAGACAGGAATGGAGGCAAACCACACCAGGACTAGGGTCATGGATTTAGGAGGGCCAATTTTAAAGAAATGGAAGACTGCCTTAAATACTATCTCAGATGGGAGGATTGCCATGGAAGGGTAGAAGCACAGTGAGGAAATGTAAAGAAGGGTATAATTAAAGCAACCAACTTCTGTGTGAAAGAAGTGAGTAAAAGCAGGAGGAAAAAGGGACTATTATGGTTCTCTAAGGAAGTGGAAATGGTGGTGAAGGAGAAGAAGTGGTTTTGAAGAGGTATAAGGAAACATGGGGAGGAGAACAGAGAGGTATACCAAGTAAAGCAGAAGGAAGCAGGCAAGCCCGTGAGGGAAGCAAAGGCACAAACAGAGGAAAGGATCACCAATGATGCTCATTGCTGTAAATGCACCCAATTAATCCCACTGTGGGATCACCCTGTCAGGCCTCCCTGACTAGACAATGTCCTCTGGACAGTCTATCCTCTCCCCTCCCTCACACCCCACTCCCCATTCCTACCTCTACCCTCTCCAGGTATTAGCTAGTTATGTCCACGGCTGTACCCCCAATGTAACCCTTGGGTACCTTGTATTTGACTGTAACCTATTATAAGTAACACCTTTATGTAACCTATGTGTACTCTATGTTTAATGTTCTGCATCTGTACTGTTCTCACTGTTATAACCACACTATGTAACGCCATCTACCCCCTTCGCAACGAGGTGCCTTTGTAAATGAGTCCATGACTCAAAGGTTGTAAATCCAACTTTTCTAATAAATAAATAAATAAATAAATAAAAAGGTGTCACTACCGGGATAAGACTTTCTTCAGATACATAAATCAGAAGAGGAAAGCAAGAGGAGAGATAATGAGGATTAGAAGAATGGAAGGGGGAGACTGTGTAGAAGAGGACCAAGAAAAAGCTGACATCCTAAACAGGTAATTTTGCTCAGTCTTCACAGTGGAGGCAGGGGGATGGGCCACCAGCGAGTAGCAGGAACAGTGGGTAAGTGGACACAAGTCCATTTTCAGAGGAAAGAGTCCAGAAGGGAGTTACAGCTCTGAAGGCAGACAAGGCTATGGGACCAGACGTTATACACTCAAGTGTACTAAATAGCTAACATCCTAAACAGGTGCTTCGGCTCAACCTTCACAGCTGAGGTGGGGGGGGGATGGGCCACCAGAGAGTAGCAGGAACAGGGGGTAGGTGGACACAAGTCCATTTTCAGAGGAAAAAATTCAGAAAGAACTTACAACTCTAAAGGTGGACAGGGCTATGGGACCAGACGGGATACATCCAAGTGTACTAAAAGAACTCAGGAAGGCGATAGATGCCCCACTGATAGCCTTTTGTGGCCCACCCTCTCTCCAATGTCTAGGGGCAACTCTGCTCTTCCGCGGGGAAGGGGTGAAACAGCACAGCACTGAAACCTCACCAGAAGCATCCCACAGGTTCAAAGCTTGGAAAACAGTAGGGCCTACCTGAAGACACCTTCATTTCGGCTGGAAAACTTCAGCAATCATGGCCACGAACACTCTGGGTACTTCAAACTCCACACGGGATCCTCAACTTCTGATCATCTTCTCTTTGCCACAGGTCCCTCCCCCATCCCATGACACTGAGGTGCAGGATTTAGTATAAAACCCACGGAAAGAAAACTCATTTGGAGATTGAAAAAAAATTGAGTATTTACAATTCATATGCTCTGTAGTTACAAATTGAAATGACTCCAATTAATCCATTTAAAACTCAAACGCTTTATTTCTCTCATACCCAAATGATTTAACAGGCTACAGAGGTCCATCTTTGAATTATATTCAAACCTCAGCTCCAAGGGGCTAAACTTTATACAACTCAGAAAATATGGCAGTTTTTAAGGCAGTGCAAGAGTTTTAAACAGCTCTTAAAACAGCAAATGTGGTATTTTTCAAGGACACAACAACCTGTTCCTGGACCGTGAAGCTCCAACAGATTACCAGTACTGGTAAGTAACTAACAGAGCTTCCTGCTTGGTTTCCACAGGGGTCCTACATTATCCTCTTACCAGGAAAGCATACAGCTTCTCCCACACTGTTCTCTGCCTCTCTATTCTGGGCTTCCAGGGACCCGGATGGTGCAGTACCAGCCAAACCCACTGTACCATACCCCCATTCTCTCTTGCCCAGTTGCTGTCCTGGTCTGCCCAGTCTCACCAGACCACCTCTAGCTCCCTTAAAGTCCTGGATCAACCAGGTCTAACCAGTGGAGGCCGCTCCCAGGAGAGAGAGAGGTGCAACATGGCATTTGTTGGAAGTCATGTAGCCAGCAGCTGCTAGTTTCTCGCTGAGACTCTTGTACCTACAGCGGCTTATGTGTGTCATTCAGACATTATGCGCTTGGTCGAATTATTAGAAGATAAGTGTACATAAAAGAAAAACATTAAACTGTACTCTGCTTTTGGGCTTCTGAATACTGGTAAAGAAAGGAAGAAACTTCGTACAGTATCTAAAGCAAAACATTCAAAACCTTTAACTATGATTACAAGGAAAGCCCAACCAAACATAACAACAAAATTCCCAGGCTTCTACAGGCAAAACCAGTGCTTCATCAAATGGTCCTTCAAGTGGGGTTGCCCTACCTGTCTTTTCGTTATTTCAATCGGCCGAGAAACCTGCTGAAGGTACCCCAATAGCTTCATCTAGGAACCAAGGTTGCGCAAAAGAAATAAATCGACAAGCGGCTACAATAAAGTCAGGAGAAGTTCTTGACCAAAGCGATAATCAGGTAAAGCAACCTGAGTTAATTTTCTCTCCCCTCCTCTACCTGTCCATGACTCGAATGGTGCTGCTGCTGGTTTTAGTGACTCACCTGAGAAAGATTCATCAGCTAGTGCTGAAGGAGTTTTTCAGATTTTGGTTGTGCAGCAGCCTATAGTTACATCGAAGAATCAGGAGAGAAGACTGCCGAATATGGAAATTTCCCTACAGGAGCCATCGGATGAGATCCCTCAATTTCCTGATACTGCGACAACTTCAAAGGCCAACGCCGATCTAGCGCTCGATTTGCTTCCACCCGCCGAAGCCCTGAAAGTTATAACTGGATATTGACATACTTGAATCAAAAGTAATGCCCCAAAATCTGAATGATCATTGTCCAGTAATGTGCATGATAAAATGGGTAAGACAAAGTAGAACTGAGTCACAATTTAAGTGGATGAGGCAGTTAAAGCATTTTAATATAAATAGTTTTAGGGACAGTTTACTTTTAACTAGATGGGATAGAATATACCTTATACCTGATATAAACTTAGCCCTACAAGATCTGACAAATACCTTAACATAGATAATAGAAAAACATGCCCCAAAGTATGAAAGAAAACAGATGATAAGAACCTTCCCTGGATGACGAATAGACTTATTACTCAGACAAAGATAAAAAATAGGCTATGGAAGAAAACTAGAAGAAAAATAAGTATAGATGATTGGAATACATATAAAGCATGGCGAAATAAATGCTCAGAGAATATTAGGATGGCAAAAAAGAGGTACTGTAAGTCAAATTTTGAACCGTCAAATAATCCAAAAACAGTTTTGGAAGTGTGTTAAAAAAATTCTACAACCATTGATTGGGGTTAACCAGATCCAATTAATAAATAATGGTAAATTGATTCAGGAACAAAAAGAGGTAGGGGAAGTGTTAAATGACTATTTCATAAATCTTCCAGACTTAAATATAACGGCTCCTAGGAGAGATACTGAAAATATAATGTTAGCAGAACTAGTGAAGATGTTAGAACAGAGAAATGCAGAAACTCCAGAACAACCCAAACCTTCCCATCCACCCTTTAGGTTTAGGAGATTGTCAGTGAAGGAGGTTGAGAAGGAGTTAAAGAATTTAAAGTGTAATAAAGCAGGAGGTATTGATGTAATAGAACCAAATTTTCTCAAAATGGGAACGGATATATTGGCCACGCCTTTGACATACCTGTTCAATTGGTGCTTGTGCAGTGGGATTTTACCAGAAAATTAGAAGATAAGTCAGGTGGTTCCAATATATAAAGGAGGAGAAGCAACTGTTCCGTCTAATTACAGACCTATAGTTGTGCTGTCAACCATGTCTAAAGTGCTTGAGAGGTTGGTACATAGGTAATTCTACCAATGTTTGGAGGACCATGATTTATTGTCTGCTGCTCAACACAGGTTTAGGGCTGGGAGGTCCATGGGTACCACCCTTATGGAGTTTAATAACTTAAGGGATTGGTAAAATTGAACCCAAATAAAATATTAGGCATAAGGAACTTGGCTGAAGTTATTCTAAACAAAATTATGACACTAAAGAATACAAACACAGCAGGGCTTGATAACATAGCAAACAGCATTCTCAAATTACTCTCACCAAATATTGCTATCCCTCTAAACTTTATTTTCCAGAAGTCACTGGGGGAAGGGGCAGTACCTAGGGATTGGTTAGCAACAAATGTGATACCCATTCATAAGAAGGGAGATAGAGTGGACTGCACAAATTATAGGCCTATAAGTTTGACATTGGTGCCAGGCAAACTGATGGAATCAATATTAAAGGATGTCATAAATATATATCTAACGGAGACTGATCAGGACGATAGGGAGCAGCATGGATTTGTGGCCGTCAGGTTGTGTATGACAAACGTTATGCTTTTATGAGAAAATTTCAGTGGCATTGGACAGGGGGGAGTCTGGGGATTGAATATACTTGTATTTTGCTAAGGCCTTTGATAAAGTACCACATATAGAAATACTAAACTCTTTGTCAGAAATAGATATGGACTATAGGGTATGCCAATGGATCCAGGCCTTGCTGGCGGCTAGGACTCAGAAGGTATGTATAAATAGCTATCTGATGAGATCCCTGTGACTGGGGGGGTCCCTCAGGGGT
Organism: Neoceratodus forsteri; assembly: GCA_016271365.2. NCBI lineage: Eukaryota > Metazoa > Chordata > Ceratodontiformes > Ceratodontidae > Neoceratodus > Neoceratodus forsteri. The sequence continues at coordinate 1,560,175,450 of CM057455.1, forward strand.
CAGTGCTAGGACCTGTGCTTAGAGTCTTCATAGCGCAAATTGGGAAAGAGGTGTACAACTGGGTAAGTAAATATGCAGATGATACTAAGCTGGCAGGCCTAGTAACACAGATGGGGGGTGGAAACAATACAGAAAGAGTTGGATAAAATTAACAAATGGGCAACTGAAAAGGGAATGAGCTTCAACGTAGACAAATGTTGTGTGGTCCATATGGGAAACAGAAATCCAGAACATAGTTATCAGATCAATGGGCAAATCCTAGGAAGTCGGAGGTCAAAAAGGACCCGGGCATATTAGTAGACCAAAAACTTAAGTACCATGCTCAGTGTGACAAACAAATAATAAAAGCAAACAGGGTCTTATGGAATATAAAAAAAACTTTAAAAGTAGAAAGGAAGCTGTGATTATGCTTATGTGCAAAACTTTATATTGAAGCCCTATATTGGACTATAGTGCCCTGTGAGGGGCCCATAAACAAAGGGGCAGTGGCAGGGTTGTAAAGGGTGCAGAGGAGGGCTACAAGTATGGTACATGGCATGCGGAATAGGCCCTATCAGCAGAGATTAGTAGAGCTAAGGCTAATGTCATTGGAGACAAGAAGGGTCAGATGGGGACTTACTGCTGTGTTATGATGTAATGCAGGATGACAATATGTTAAACGAACTGAATCTACAGTTTAAAAACAATAAACTGGGTACCAGAGGGCACCCTCTTCAGTTAAGACATATAAAGTGTAACACAAGTAAGTTATACTCAGAGAGTGGTGGCCCCCTGGAACGGATTACTGTAAGAAATTGTATACGCCTCGAGGAAGACACAATTTAAAGAAACTTAGATACCTATATCTTATTTATTTATTTATTTGCTTTTGTTAACCGGGTAAACACACTAGACAGCGAAGTGCTTATTTTCAGGTGCGACCCGGGAGATTACAAGGTACATACATGAACAATTTTCAGGTGCGACCTGGGAGAAGGCCACAATCCAACATACTATGGGTAAAGAGGAAAGGAGCGCTGTTATGGCTCAATCATGGGCCTCCTTAGCTCCTCACTACTTAGTATGAAACTTAGTATGAAATTACTACCTCTATGAATCAGGGGAGGGAACCAGGGGTAGTAGTCATGGACCTCAGCAAAGCCTTTGACCTGGTTGACCACCAGACAATGTTGGAGAGATTGTTAGAAATAGGTGTACACCAAGAACCACTGTATTGGTTCAAATCTTACCTATCTAATAGGTGACAATGTGTTGTTAATGGTACCTGTGTTACACAAATGAAGCGGGTAATTCGTGGGTACCACAGGGATCCATCCTGGGCCCATGGATTTTTAATGTCTATGTGAATGCCCAGGAAAGGAATATTAAAAACAGTGGGGTGTGTCTGTATGTGGACAACAGCGTACAGTCACTCACAGCTGGAACAAAAACTTCAGGAAGATTTGAGTAGTATGGAGACCTGGTTTGAGACATCTGGTCTATTGTAAATAAATAAAAAAAAACACAATGCCTATACTTTCAACTTGGCAACAAAAAAATTCCAGGGTGGAACACTGGATGTGAGGTATGGCAACGGGCTCAGGATGAAAAACGCAATCAGCTATAAATATTTGGGGATAGTAGTGGATAATAAATTAAACTTTAAAAAACATATAAAATTAACAATTAAAAAGACTAATTAAAAATTGGGGGCCTTAAGGAGAGTAGCAAACTGTTTAACAATTGAGACAAGAAAGAAAATTGTGAACCACATGTTAATTCCTGTGATAGAGTATGGTCTGATAGTATATAGAAATGCTAATAAAATGGAATTAAACAAGTTAAACTGTATTATAAATTGACAAAATTTGTAACAAAGAGTAAACATGGAATACACCACTGTATACTGTATGAGAAATTAGGCTGATTGCACCCAGAAGAGAAAAGAAGGTATATTTGGCTAACCTGGTGTCATAAATTAATTTACCAGATGAAAAATATGCAACAGGAGGGTACTGTGAACTTCATTTATGAAGTAGAAAAGGGATATAACTTGAGAAATCAAAAGCTAAATATTCCAACTGTCAGATCACTTAATAGATATGGGGATGCCGTGTTTCCAAATTCTGTGTCCATATCTTGGAATAAATTACCACATGATTTAAAATGTAGCTCCTCATTCTGCACTTTTCAAAAGGTATTGAAAAATTACTTAAATCACACCTGTGTATGTTTTTAAACTAAAGTAATCTTTTATATGAGATGTAAGTGACAGATATTATATGTAAAATGTTTGTATGTCTGTATTTTATTACGTTTTGTACAGGAGATTGTTGTAAATAGGGTCATACCCTAACAATTATAATACCTGTATAAAAATAAATTTTATTCATTCATAACTACCAGTTATGAAGAAACACCACAGACTGAGCCCGGATGGCCTCCTATGTCTTCCCAGGTACTGCCTATAGAAAATCTAAATGAGGGGGTAAGAAAACTCTTTTCTGTATCTGATAAACTATCCCAAAATAATGAAAATGTTTTGGTCTCACCAATGTAAAACTCCCAGGCTTCATCTTCTGTGTCAGCGCCTCAACTACAGTGAAAACGGGGGCGAATCTTTTATTAAAGTTAAGGCTACTAATAATTCTATCTATCTTCCTATATCTGATCACTCATTCAAGTCAACATCAGAGGATGAAAATGAGGACCCTGGTCCCGAATTGCAGGAATGAGGATATTGTCCCTCTGGCTAAACTTTTATTCGCAAAAATCAACACTATTTCAAATACATTGATTCTATGCTCAAACATCAGTCTCAGATAGAACAGTACTTTGTGTTAACCCAAGAACTCATAAAGGACAATAAACAACTAAAGAAAGACATGGTTGAAATTAAGCAGCACCTTACAACTTTGTCTGATGAAACCATGCTATACAGTAGACAGTTGAAAAGTTTACAGGAGGCTAATGTAGCTCTGAGAGAGAAATTAACTGAACAAGAAGTCAGAGCTAGACATAACAATGTACGTATTTTTGGTATCCCAGAAGTATGAGACACTATAAGACCACTACAAGACTCATTCAAAATAGTGCCAGCTGCCTATATGAAAACTTAGACTGAGGACATAAATGGGCTTATTGAAAGGGTTCATAGAGGGGCACGTTCAAATGTAAACAATTTTGCAACTCCAAGACCAGTATTTTTACGCTTTTTAAATTACGCAAATAAGGAAAAGCTAATGTCATGTGTGTATAAAAAAAAGAAAATAATGTTATGGGAGCAAATATCACAATTTATAATGATTTGCCACAGGAAGTTGTTCAAGAAAGGAAAAAGATTGATACATTACGTAGTAAATTGTGGTCTTTAGGATATAAGGCTTCCATGATTTACCCTGCTAAAATGAAGGTGATAATAGATGGTAAATAATTTACCTATGACAATCCACAGCAAGCATGGTCTAAGTTAGCTACAAAAATGTCTAATTTAGTTTAAGTCAGTATCTTCCCAGTTAATATATTAAGGATTATTAATGCCGTGCTGGGGGGGTGGGGGCTGAGAATCATTTGGCAGTAATTCCAAGAGAAGGGAATGTCTCTATTTCTTTGTTTTTGCTTAATTTTTTTCCTTTGTGTCTTTTCTTTTTTGTGAGTCACTGGGGTATTGCCTATAATTACTGTTCAATCCAAGGTTGGAAGAATATGTACTTCTCACATAAATATTTGTAACTAAATGGGAGTGTCTTACAGTGGATGAACTATAAACAAAGTGAGGTTTTTATATTGAATAATGAGTAATTTAATAAATGTAAAGATTATCTCTATGAATGTGAATGGGATTAATTCCTCTATTAAGAGGGCATAGTAATTGTCTTATTTCAAGAAAACTAATGCTTCTATAATTGGTATCCACGAAACACACATGGAAGATAAAGAAATTCTGAAATTTAAAATAAACTGGATTGAATCCATACACTACTCAACAGGTACAAAGAAAAGTAGGAGTGTTGCCATATTTAAGAAAAAGGTGCAAATGTAAAAATATTAGACCAGTACGAAGCTGCTGAGGGCAGAATTTTGTTATTAAAAGTCAATCTTCAAAATTACACAATGGTTATAGGCTCTTGGTATGCACCCTTTGTACAGTATTCCAATTTTTTGGGCTAAATAGTAGAAGGTCTTCAAGCCCTACACTGTCAAAATTTAATCTTAGCAGGGGATTTTAATGCTTTACATAGACCTAAACTAGATAAATCATCTTCTCCTACAAAGGAAAATGTAATTGCTTCAAATAAATTAAATGCTTTTTTAGAGCAGGAAATTTTAGTAGATGTTTGGAGACATAAGAATGGTCTAGAGAAAGCCTTTACACACCATGATAAAAAAAGCAAAAGATTTTTACACATATAGTTTCTTAGTATCTAAGAACTTGGTTCAATACATAAAAAACACAGAAATAGATCCACTTTTTTTATCAGACCATTCCATGATCTCAGTAACAATAACAATCACTAACATGGAAAGGAAATTTACAAGATCATGGTCCTTAAATAATGAATTACTCAAAGATCCGGAGTTTGTACTTTTAATACGGGGTGCCATCCAGAAATTTTGGTATTACAATTTTACAGGGAATGAAATAGTATTATCATTATGGGATGCCCTTAAGGCAACATTAAGGGGTGTAATACTATCAGATTAAAATAAATCCAATTAAAAACAAAGAAAGGGAAGAAACTGAGTCAAGCCTATGTCAATTAGATAAACTCATTTTGACAGATTATGACAAATATCACTGGGAATGGTATGAATTTCAAATAAAAAAAGAAAATAGAATACATCAGGACACCATTAAGTCAGCTTCATTTATTAAAAAATATTGTTATTTTTATATGGATAAATCAGGTAAACTCTTGGCAAATTTATTAAAATCTGAAAAACAAAAAAAATCTAATTTTAAAAATTATTGATGGAAATGGAATTACCCATACATCTGATGAGGGAATAGCCAAATGCTCTTTTGATACATACCAACAAATATATCATAATGATTTTTTTCCTAATAAGACATATATGGACCTATTTTTTACAAAAGCTAAAGTGGTTGCTAAATCTTTTTTGTTTGCCTCTATTACTAATCAAGAAGTAAAAGACACTATAAAAGCTTTACCACATCAAAAAGCTCCAGGACTGGATGGACTATTCAATTAATTCTATCAAGTTTTTGCTCAAGATCTTATGCCATGGATAGGTTGAATGATAGATGAATTATTAGATCCAATTGCTAATAACGTGATCCCAGTGTCAATGCAATCAGCTAAAGTTATTTGAATCCACAAAGAGGATAAGGCAGTGGACTCTACAGACAGTTATAGATCAATCGCCCTATTAACATAGATTATAAATTAATAGCAAAAGTTATAAACGATAAAATTCAAACACATTTAGGTAACTATATCAATTAAGATCAGTATGGGTTCATGCAAGGTCAGGATTTATTTCAAGCAAACAAAAAAATGCAAACAATTATTCAAATATTAAGCACTGACCCCAAATATAAAAAAGAAAACTTCTGTGTGGTTGCTCTTGACACAAGCAAAGCATTTGATTTAATTAATAGACATTGGGCTGGATATTCAAACTGCGCCATTCTGTGGTGCAAGCCCTTGCGCTGCTCAAAAAAGTTGCGCAGGGGTGTGGCCGGGGTGATATTCAACAGAGTTGCGCTATTGAGCAACTCCTTTGAATATCGCTTCGCCAGTTGACATTGTGCATGGCGCAGTGGAACTTGCACCACCGCAAGTGGTCAGAGTGGAGCATTCAGATGCGGTGGCGCAAGTTCCATTGCGCCATGTGCAAATTCCGATATTCAAAAGGTGACATGCAAATGGGGCCATAATTTATGCAAGGTGCACGGGGCCATTTGCATCTAATTACAGCCCCATTTGCATGCCATTAGCATGCAGGTGTGCCGATCCCTGACAACTTGCGCCTGGCGCCCTGCCAGGCAGCAGCCATCGGGGACCGACGCTTCTGCAGCCCGATCACGGCAGAACAGTATTCCTTCCTCCCCAGCAGCCCAATCGGTGTAATGCAATCCCCAGAGTCTGGATCGTGGGCATAACATACTGTCCTCTGCAGCAGCCCGATCATGGGCATAACGTCAACCCCCAAAGACCAATATCCCGGTGGTCCAGTGGATCATGGCCCGAATGTTATATTTGAAGGAAACCTTCCCCACCCCCGACTCAGCCCAATCGGGCATTAAGGAACCTCCCCCAAAGACCAATATCCTGGTGGTCCAGTGGACCGCAGTCGATCAGGACATAAGGTCAAACCCACCCCCAATGTCCAATATCCTGGTGATCTAGTGGCCCCCACCCCACCCACCCATGGAACTCCACCACCCTGCTCCCCCTGTCAGCTGGTGGCTGCAGCACCCCACCCACCTGCCGCCCCACTGCCCGCCGATGACAGTTGCAGGGCTGCACGCCCATTGGTTCAGAGCAAGATCCAATGGGCGGCAGCCCATACCATACCATGGTCCACTGGACCACCAGGATATTGGTCTTTGGGGATTGACATTATGCCCGTGATTGGGCTAGTGGGGGTTAATCTACGTTATGCTCGCCATCGGGCTGCTGCGGGGGAACAGTATGTTATGCCCACGATCGGGCTGGGGTTACTATTATGCCCACGATCGGGCTGCAGGGGGGACAGGGAATAGGGCCACCCACAGGTGCTGCTGTGTTGCTCTCTGCAATGCGGCAGCTCACCTGTGGGTGGCCCTCAACTTGATCCTTTTTTGCTCAAAGTTGTGCAGGCGCAGGTAGGTTGTGCCTGCACAACCTGCATGCCCGCTGAATATCGGCTGTGCAGTTTATGCATGGTTCCTCCTTCCGGTTGAGCATGTCTTCATTAGCATTGCGCTGTTGCTCAGCATGACTTGGGGGGCACAACTGCCTCCTGCTGAATATCGCAGAATAATGCAATTTCGGACTTGTGCAGGCGCAACCGTATTGTGCATGGTGCAACCCTTTTGAATATCCAGCCCATTATATTTATCAAACCCTTTCAAACTGGGGTATACCTCCCCAATTAATCGTTTTATATCAAAATACTCTAGTCAGATTCCAAATTAATAATTTTCTTAACTGACAAATTTAAAATGCTGAATAGTGTGAGACAGGGTTGCCCCCTGTCTCCAACATTATTCATTCTAGCAATAGAACCCTTTTTAGCAGCTATAAGGAATGAAACTACAATTGAGGGATTTATTTATAATAATATCCAAACAAAGTTAAATGTATTTGCTGATGACATTTTATTAATTCTTAAAAAAATTGAGAGGTCTTTAAAATCATTCTTGGAATTAACTAGTTTTTTCTCCAAAATTCCAGGTTACCAATTAAATAAAAATAAATATATTATCATGAAACTTTCTAATAACATTGATCAGGAGGAAATTACAGGTGCATGTGAATTCAAACAACAGGATTATATCAAATATTTAGGTATACACTTAACAAGCAATCAAAAACAAGATATTAAAGTAAATTTGATAAAGCCAAAGAAAAGATAACTTTATTGGAGAACTGGAAAAACTTGTCTCTATCCCTCTGGGGTAAAATACATACGACTAAAATGATGGTAGTGCCCCACTTAATTTTTGTCTTTAAAAACATCTTGGGGGCTCCTTCTCCTGAATGGTTCCTGGATATAAAGAGAACTTTAAGCAAATTTCTGTGGAGAGGTGGAAAATCCCGCATTGCTTGGAATATAATGACTACTCCTAGGAAAGTGGGTGGGGGTGGGTTGTCCTAACCCACTTAAATATATGGAGTCCACCATTATTGTAACCTGCTATCAATGGTCTTTTTTTCCAGATGAAGACAAATACCTATACCAGACCTTACTATTTCCGGACTATAAGAATAGGGATATCCAAAACATATTTCTAGATCTAAAACTTCATAGGGAAGCTAACCATCCATTAAGTTCTTGGTTCCCTTTTGTAAAACAAATATATATCCAAACCTACTAAACTCAATGTCCCATGGTTGTTGTTACCAATAAAATATAACACTAGGATACGGGGGAACTACTATGGATTTAATTTCAGATTTCTATTTGAAAATAATATCAAAACTTGGGCAGACATATTGATAGAGGGCAATGTTCCCACCTTTGAGCAGGCCCATAAAAAATGGAAGGGAAAAGGTTGGAATCAGTTATTGCATCATTCCTTAATAGCCAAATATAATAAAATGAGGGATTTATTCGGTAATGAGACCCAGTGCATTTCCTTATGTTTAGCTCGACAAAAAGATCTAATGACAAAAAGAACAGTTAAACTACTAGCTACCTTTTATGATAATATCTTAGATAACCCCAAAAAGAATTTTAATACAATTAATATAAAATAGAACAAGGAAGCAAGTTTAAATTTAACATATAGACAGTGGGAACAACTAAGAATACTAAACAATAAAATCAATGTATCTGCTAAGAATAAAGCTATACAAACAAAAATAATGAACAGGGCCCATTTAACACGGGTACAAATTTAAAAATATAATCCTGACTATTCCTGACAGTGTTGGCACAAATGTGGGCAACATGCCACATTGTTCCATCGTCTGTGGTCTTGCCCAAAAATAAATGAATGGTGGGGAAATCTAAAATAGATTTGGTTATCTTTAATGGGTATAGGTGCCCCTCTGGAAATAGAATATTATATATTTAATAATGTGTCATCTGTCATAAAAGATCTTCCAATCGGAAGAATATTTGTACTAGCTACAACAGCCATTAAGCAACAAATTTTGGAAAATTGGAAAGCAGACAATCTTTCATCCTTTAATTATCACAAATGGCGGCATCTTTTTCCTGAAACCCTGAAATATGAGGAATTAATGTTTGCAAATGACCCAAAGTTAGACCACCCAACGGGTACTTCCTGGAAATAAATGTTAAAGAGTATACCTCCATTAATGCAGGCTTAAAAATTTCACCCATCCCCCTATTCCATATTCCATATAAATATCCACATATATAAACATATCTGCAAGTATGTGCCTAATGAACCCTCTCAAAGAAGAACTCAAAACTGAAAGAATTTTTCTACAATTATACTAAGTGTTATAAATAGGGCTTAGATGATTAGTAATTACAGGTTGTGTGCTTAGTACACCAGGTTGGGAATGGGGGGAATGTAAGACAAACCTTATGTTAATTCGATGTATTTGTTAAATCTCTATTTCACTTCTATTTGTAAGATGAATGTTGTTTGTAAAGTGATTATGAATAAAAAGATATTGAAAAAAAAGGGCGTGAGGTCTAACCCCTGCATGGCCATAACTCCTCTTCCTTATCCATCCCACCGTCCGATAAGTGCAACCAGCACCTGGGGGGGGGGATACACCTGCAGGGCACTCCGCGGCCCACTTGGCTAAAGACCGGCAGCCCTCAGGCCTGTCTCTCCAAACAGGCCCTATACAGGGTAGAGGCTTCCCCAGGCCCCCTTATCAGTGAACCCTGGGCTGCCTTGCCACACTGGGATGCAGAGGCCCTGCCACAACCTGCCGCTACCCCAATGACTCAGGCCCACTACCAGCCTACCAGGGCCTAACCAGACCCATGGGGCCTACCTATCCTGCACCTCCGTTTCTCTCCTTTCCACCTCCCAGAGCTCGGGACCCCACAATAACAGCCACAGATGCCTACTGTATCTAAATGCCCTTCCATGGACCAACCAGGGACCTGATGCATTACCTCTGAGAGGCAGCCTGCCTTAGGCGGGGGGGCCTTCCCCGTACTGCCCTGCAATGCCTGTCGGTCTTCTTCTCTCTCTCTCCTAATCTAGCACTCCCCAAAACTTCCTGTCCTGCCTATTTATATACCCCCAAAACTCTGCTCTTTGCTGCTACTGAGTGGCAGAAAACAGAAATTGCACCCTCAGAGCACTAACAAATCCATAAGCTCTGGGGACAATAAGAAGGGAAGGGTCCCTAAAGGGAGTGTAAGCCCCCTTTCAAATGAGAGGGGGCTTACACTCTCCCCCTACCCAGGGAATCAGTCCCTCCTGAGAATGATGGCAGAGGGCCCACAATGGCCTACCGCCCAACAAACTGGGTATGCGCATCTCCCCAGCCTGCCAGGGAAGGAACCACCCGAATTTTGGCCCAAAGGGTTTCCCCTCCCACACTAGCTACTGCAATCTGTCTTAACCTATTTAAAAAAAAATTCTAACTAGCTTACCTGTGCCAGGAGGTCCAAACACATCTAGAAAATAGCTAACTATTAATGGAAACAATTGTTTCAGCTCTAAGAAACAGATAAACAGATATTTAAACAATTTGAGGTAAAAATGGCAATTTCACTTTCCTTTACCCCTGATTGTACCTCCCACTCAATATAACAGGTTGCTTTATGTACAATTAAAAAAATTCTAACATCCACACACCATATACTCGCTCATGCACTCTCACAATTGCACAACCAAACATTTTAAGTGCAAGAAAATGATTAGCAATTATTATTAGTCTTAATCAACAATGAACAATTATTAGTCTTGTCATTATTCATCTAAATTGCTATACAGTCACCATAACCTGCTCCGGTGAACAATCTTCCTGGCACAGTCCAAAGAGTTTCTTACAGGGGGCTTAAGTGGTGGGTCCCCCACCAGGTGGGAAGTAGAAATCCAGGTCCAGCTTGGTGATGATGTCTCCAAAAAAGTCTTTGTCCACCACATAGTACTTGGTGTGAGTCCCGGCCAAGTCCTGCACTAAAGCAAAGTTTTTAAACAGAGTAAGTCTGGACCATGGTGCAGTGTGGCACATTGCCCATGCCGTCTGGAAAAGTTGTTGAGAGGGAAAACCTCAACCTCTGGGTCAATGTTTCAGTCTCTCCAGTTGTTCTATATATATATATATATATATATATATATATATATATATATATATACAGTATATATATACATATATATATATATACCTCCTTCATCTCTTCTATGATGTCCCAAATCCTCTCTGACATGTATGGGTAATCCAGAGATGGAATTGGATGTGTAATCTCTCCTGACCCATTTCTCTTCCTGACTCCATTCAGGCTGGTCTTGGACACTGGTTATCTGAGCTTGTCCTCATGGCAGCCATACTCCCCTCCTATATGTGATGTTTAGGGGGTCACTTCGGTTCAACCCATCCATCCGGGTCCAGAGGGTCCTGGTATGTACTGGCAAATGTGGGGTGCGGTCATCCAAGGTGACCACTGGGTAATGGAAAGGCCAGGGGATTGCTTGGTATACCTGGTAGTCAGCAAATTGGAACCTTTTCCCCAGAAACCTCTCCTCATCCACTTCCTCTTCCAACTCCTACAGAGCCTTTCCATTCTCCTTATGCTCCATGGGTGCAACAGATTGCAGACTGGAAAACCCACAGGATTTTAAACTTTTGGGCTTTGCCACAGCTGAGGAACTGGACTTATCCGACAGGGCTGGGGGGCTACCACTGGACCGGGACCGAGGCAGGGACCCCCTGGGCCCTGGGGGGGGTCTCCTGAAGGTTTTCTGAGACCCCTGCCCCTCCCTCTGCCACGGAGATAGTTGGTAGCCAGCACAGGGGAGCAGGGCAGACATCTGTGCTCCCCGTCACCCCCTGACTTCACTTCCTCAGCAGCACCCTCCTCTTCCTCTACTTCGATGACCACATTAGGAAAGGTGCCCCTGGTCTTTGCTGCTCCTTCCAGGGCACTCTCTCCAAGGGAAAGTCTCTCAAATGCTCCAGAATCCCCACTGCCCAGTGACCAGAGTGAAAGAGACCCCTCTGAGACACTCGGAGGGGGTCTCCAGAGGAAGACTGGTAGGGCACGGTCAAAGATGCCTCTTGGGGCTGAGCTTGAACAAATTCCTCACACAGGCAGTTGCACAATTCCTTCCCCCTGAAATCCAAATCTCACACACTGCTCATTAGACTATCCTTTTTCTCTTGCCTTCCAGAGCCATGTTAATAAGGAGGCAGGAACTATCGTCAACAGCTCCTCTTGGGGGGAAGCTTCCTCCTCTACTTTGAATCCCCTGCCCGCCATTCTCCGATGCCAGTCCATATAACTGCCCCCCAATCTCCTCTGTTACTCACAGTTCTTCTCACAGTGCTCAGTCAACAAAATGAACACTCTTACTGCTTGCTCTCCTGGCTGCTGTCCACACAGTTTTCAGCTTGCTCTTACACCTCCACACCTTTCTCAATGCTGCTGCAAAATGGCACTAGACTTACAAGCTGTTTTCTTCTCTCTGCAACCAGCCTCCAATCAGGGATGCAGAAAGTGTCATGTGACCAGTTAGTCATGTGTGAGCACCACACCAGGAGAACTGAGGAATACTTTTACTCTAGACCTAACTTATACACCACCACAGGAATTTTTTTTAATGTGCCAAATGGCCGGTGCAAGGCAAGGAGCCCACCAGCACCTCTGCTCTGGGAAATATGGGGTGATCCAAGGTTTGGGGTGCAAGAAAACATCCTAGATGAACTCCCAGGTATGGCCCACCCCCTCCCCAATGTCTAGGGGCAACTCCGATCTTCCACTGGGAGGGGGCGAAACAACACAGTACAGAAACCTCACCAGAAGCACCCCACAGGTTAAAAACTTGGAAAACATTAGGGCCTACCTGAAGATGTCTTCATTTTGGTTGGAAAACTTCAGGGATCATGGCCACAAACACTCTGGGCACCCCAAATTTCACATGGGATCCTCGACTTCTAATTATTTTCTCTTTTACTGCAGGACCCCCACCCCCGATCTCAGGACACAGAGGTGCAGGATTTAGCATAAAACCCACTGGAAAGAAAACTCATTTGAGATTAAAAACCTTGAGTATTTACAGTTCATCTGTTCTCTAGTTACAAACTGAAATGACTCCAATTATTCCCTTTAAAACTCAATCACTTTATTTCTCGTGTGTCCAAACGATTTAACAGGCTACAGTGGTCCTTCTTTGACTTAAATTCAAACCTCAGCTCCATGGGGATAAACTTTATACAAGTCAGAAAATATGGCAGTTTTTAAGGCAGAGCAAGGGTTTTAAACAGCTCTTAAAACAGCAAACCTGGTATTTTTCAAGGACTCAACAACCTCTTCCTGGACCATGAAGCTCCAACAGATCACCAGCACTGGTACGTACCTAACAGAGATTCCTCCTTGGTTTCCATGGAGGTCCTACATTATCCTCTAACCAGGAAAGTGTACAGCTTCTCCCACACTGTTCCCTGGCACTCTATTCTGGCCTTCCAGGGACGTGGATGGTGCAGTACCAGCCAAACCCCTGCAGCATACTCCCATTCTCTCCTGCCTGGTTGCTGTCCTGGTTTGCCCAGTCTCCCCAGACCACCTCTAGCTCCCTTAAAGTCCTGGATCAAAGAATAGTAACAGGGTGCATGGTCTAACACCTGCATCATCATAACTCCTCTTCTTCATCTATCCCGCTGCCTGATAAGTGCAACTGGCCTGGGGGAAAAATACGGCTCCAGGGTAGTCCACGGCCTACTCAGCTAAAGACCGGCAGCCCCCAGGCCTGTCCCTCCAAACAGGCCCTATACAGGGTAAAGGCTTCCCCCAGGCCCCCTCACCAGTGATCCCTGGGCCACCTTACCACACCAGGATGCAGAGGCCCTGCCACAGCCTGCTGCAACCTCAATAACCCAGGCCCACTATCAGCCTACTTGGGCCTAATTGGACCCATGGGGCTTATCTATCCTGCACCTTCATTTCTCTGCCGTCCACCTCCGAGAGCCCAGGGCCCCACAATAATGGCTGCAGATGCCTGTCTAAACACCCTTCCACGGACCACCCAGGGGACCCGACGCATTGCTGCTGAGAGTCGGCCTGCCTTACATAGGGGGGGCTACGTGTGGGGGCCCACCCTGCACTGCCCTGCGGTGCCCATCGGTCTTCTCCTCTCTCCTAACCCAGCACTCCCCCTAAACTTCCTGTCCTGCCTATTTATATACCCCAAAAACCCTGCTCTTTGCTGCATGTAAGGACCTCAAGGTGGTAGGACAGTGTGGACAAAGCAGTGTTTAGGGTTAGTGGGATGCTAGGGTGCATTGGGAGGAGTATCTCCAGCAGGATGAGGGCGGTGGTGTTGCCACTGCATTACTCGCTGGTGAGACCCCACCTCAGGTACTGTATCCAGTTTTGGAGACCACACCTCAAAAAGGACATAGATAGGGTAGAAGTAGTCCAGAGAAGGGCAACTAAAATGGTTCTGGCACTGCTGGGTTGTGTGAGATGACTAACGAGAAGATACTGAGGGATCTCAACATGTACACTCTGGATGAGAGGCGAGAGAGGTGATGTGATAAAGACCTACACGTACCTTACAGGGGTGAACAGGGTGAGGGGGGAGTCTCTTTCAAATGAGAAAGAGTACCAGGACCAGAGGGCATGTGATGAAGCTGGGGGGGGGGGTGAGTTCAAAAGAGATGTGAAGAAATATTTATTTTTCAAAAGGGTGGTAGACACCTGAAATGAACTGTCAGCGGAAGTGATGAAGGCTTAAACAGTGTTGGGGGGCTTCAAGCATGTGTGGGATAGACATGGGGTACATTAGAAAAGAGACAGGGAGGCAGGAGAGTAACCAAAGACTAGATAGAGTCTGTGGGGGCAGACCAGGCAGGATAAATCTGGACAGACTTGGAGGGCCAAATGATCCCTTTCTGCTGACAATTTCTGCATTTCAAAGTCACAGTACTAGCTGGATTAATTTAATTTGAGCAAAGCAAATCACATATTGCAGGCTCAAACAACAGCCAAATATATACTCACTGAGTGATTGAGAGCAAGTCAGCCTTCTGCAGTGTTCCAGCCACTCAGCTGCAGAAATGGGTAGAAGCAGGACACCCACTGCAAATGAGATGTTACTTTTTAGCTGGGCTGTCCAAGGTTATCTACACTGAAAAAAATCCCGGTAAACGTTATAAGGCAGTCCATAACTGATTCAGTTCCCCTAGGCTGCAACCAATCTCATTGTTGAGAGATATTGTAACACTTCAGAGGCTAAAGAGAATTATTTCTTTTTTTTAACATTACCAGTTGGGACAGTCCTCTGAGGTGTAGCTTCTTGTCTTTGTTGAGGTTCCAGACAAAGCCGAGAGAAGCTGGTCCATTGGAAATTTGGTTTGATGTTGATTCAATCAAGCCCAGTGACTAAACACTGCTGAACTGTACAAATAATGTACTCACTCTACTGCTCAGTGTGACACTGCTGCCACCTGCCGAGCATTCTTTGGGACTGCAGTCTGCTTTTTACAATACAGGGAACTTCTTTCTGTCTACTTTCATTTGAAATTATTTTACCAAGTAAGTGAAATAGAGAACAAACAGTGTAATTTACAGATATGACTTGGGTGAAGGAAATGGTAGATGAGACGGGGAGGAAAGAGAGGTATAAAATAAAATAACACGAACAATTCCAACATCAGATAGCATCAACACTGAGCTTTAGAAGCGCAGAATACATTACGTTGTAAAAATGAACCCAATTAGTTTGGGCAAGCACAAGCAGAAGTAAAGTGTTCCTTAATATTCAGTTTGGATGAATGGAGATTGGGGGAGCAAATTAAATCAGAGTGTAAATTGTTCCAAAGGTTGAGGGGTTGAAAACTAATAGTAGATTGCCCATATTTTTTCCTCTGAGGGATATGTAGCCTATTATTCAGTTCTGATTGCAGCAGGTAGGCTGGGTTAGTGGTTTCACAAAAGCAAAGTCATATCTAACCAAGTTATTAGCCTTTTACAAGCCAGTCATTAAAAGTAAAGGCAGGAGCACGCCCGTGGCTGTCATGTTTTTGTATTGCAGCAAAGCATCTGTTATGGTGTCACATACGAAACAGGCTAACAGTTTT
This sequence comes from Neoceratodus forsteri, assembly GCA_016271365.2. Lineage (NCBI taxonomy): Eukaryota > Metazoa > Chordata > Ceratodontiformes > Ceratodontidae > Neoceratodus > Neoceratodus forsteri. The sequence goes on from CM057455.1 coordinate 1,560,191,340, forward strand.
GATGCAACCAGGATTTGTTGCAAGATAGTAAATTGGATAAGTGACTGACTGAGTAATAGAAAACAAAGGCTGAAAATAGTTATGTGTCTATTTAAGGGACTGTTAGCAGTGGAGGATCATCAAGGTCAGTACTGAATAAGCCATGACAGGGTGTGCATTAAGTAAGCAATAATACCTGAGAGGGTGGGTGGTATTGGGATATACTGGACTGCCCAGGGCATAATGAGGCCCACCGCTGCAGGCGGAAGGCCTTATAGCCTCTGGAAAGTCTGGTATATCCCATTAGAAAATGGGCAAAGACAATGCTCTCTTCTGATTGACTGAGACACTTATTTAGGTGGGCATCTATCAGACAATAGATGCCCATCAAATAAGAAGTCCCAGCCCAAACCTTCCTCATATGCAACAAAGTATCCTTGTGCCCAGCCTGCTTCCTCATTGGCTGAAGCACTGGTTCACACAATTTCAAACTGCCGCCATTTGTATTTCATTGCTTAGCGAGAGTGAGAGCCCCCACCCACACGCTCATTCCCTAGACTAGAAAGACAAACTCCATCCAATAACTGACCAAAACAGATCAGCGACAGGTTTCCGTTATAAGTCAGGCTTAAAGTTTTCATTTTTTTGTTCTGTGTTACATCCATGACCTCTGCCCCACAGAAGTGACTGTATTCGACACATTGCCTGCTGGGGAATGTAGTCCTCTTGTGCGGCTACAGTTTCCAGCTAGTACTGCGCTGGGCCGCACTCCCTTGTGGACTCCGTAGTTCTTTTCCGGCTTTTCCCCTCTGACTTGTTTGGACTCTGAGTACATGGAAAACTGCAATCCCCTTCGGCTCTCTGGTGCGGTCCTGTCTCTCTGTCCCAGAGGGTTGTGGGTAGGCTGCTTGTCCTTGGTTGTGAAGCACACGGAGGTCCTGCAGTTGCTGTTGGCTCACGAGCTCCCGGCTCTTCATACCCCACTGCACTGGCTCAATTGCGAATGAAAACCGCCATGGCGCTGGCCGCCTGCCTCCTCCACTGCTCTCTGCATGCCCTCTCTGGGTGCGCGGCGCTCCGCCAGACCCGCCGCAGTTACGCTGAGGCCCCGGCCACTGCCACCGTTAATTAAATGCCTTTCACATCGAATCACCAATGGAGGTAAGGAGGGTCCCTGGGGCGGGAGGTCACCTTGGCCATGGGTTGTCCTCGGGGCAGGAGGGCCGGTTCTCCCTGCAGGAACGGTGTTGGGGTCTGAGCCAGTTTAGGGCGCCGACTCTCCTGCCGTGGCCGGAAGTGGGGAGGTGTGTGTGTGTGAAGCCGGTCACTGGCGAGACCCAGGGAGCATCATCCCGTTCCTGCCGCCTACTGCAGTCCCTTTGCTTGGGATGACAAGCACAGTTTAAAAAACGGAGCTCCATCAACAAGGAGGAAAAAGAAAAAACGTAGCACAGCTTGGGGGAGGGTGTTGGGGCGACAAGAAAAAAATACAATTGATGGCCTCAAAGGTTGTGATAGGCGGAGGAACTATTTTATCACAAAAGTTACATTAAATGACTTTCATTAATATTTTTTATTAAACTTATTTGTTTTTACAGTGCCATTTTTCATGCAATATGCCTCCAGGGTGGACGGTATTGTGTTATACTGGACCTTCCAGGGGCTATAAGGCCCTCCGCCTACGGCGTCGGGCCTCATTACGCCCCTGGGTGGTCCGGTACAGCACAATACCGCCCACCCTGTTGGGTATTATTGCTTACATACCGCCTATCCTGGAGGGTATTATTGCACTTAGAAAATGGGCTATAGATGACTTTTCTTTGGAAAAATATACAAGAATAAAAATATATATCTAAAAAACAAATAAAAAACAATTAAAAGTAACTTTTGTAGTAAAGTAGTTCCTGTACTGGTGGAATCATCACTGGATAATGCTGCTGTTCTTTTTTTGGGGTAAATAGTTTCTTTAGATGAGCATATCGTCCAGGTTAAGCTTGTTTGCTGCTTTGTCCCCCCCCCCCCACACACACACACAACAGAGGAAAACACTTTATTTTACCTCCTTTAATTAGCACCAGTCAGAACAGGGGAATGTGTAGCTTGTTGATCTGGATGTGAAGAGAGGTACCTGTTTGTTTCTTTTTGATGGGCTTTCAAATGTGGCGTGACTCTCCAGTGCCAGCTTCAAAGCATGCTGTCAGTTAACATGGAGCATGAACAGGAGTGCTCTGTTTAGTAAAAGAAAGTTAAATTATTTACAAAAACAAAATGTTTCCTAGTGTTTCTGTATTTTTTTGTTTGCAGGGAAACAGTGTGGCCGAACAGGGGAGTAGCACTAGCCTAGCACTGCAAGCAACAGCCATTTTTTTCTCATCTTTTTTTTATGGAATGAAAAAGGAATCAGGCTGGATTTTAGGAACAGGGTTACATATTTTTTTAGCAGAAAAATGTCTGTTTGCTGTTTCCTTTTAGTGGGGCAGTTAGGTCTTGCTATAGTGTCTAGCGAGGTCAATCTCGCTAAATAAGCAGGAGAAGCATGGTGGCTGGTGAGTTTCACAGTTTGGGTTGCCCCAGGATCCCCTAAGTAATGGAGCACCCCAATATGGCACTCATTATTTAGGGGGCATTATTGAAAAATAAATGCACGGCTGGGAGGGCTTTCAGTCAATCAGCATGCTTTCTTTTTCAAGCCCATTTTCTACATGATTTTAATGCATGCCCCGGGGGCATGCTAAGACATGAGGCTGAGGCCGAGTGTTCCTATGCTCTTGAGGAGTGCATTAAAATCCTTGAATACACACCCTGGAGTGGCTTATCACACTTATAAAATGGCTTGTTTGCTCATTTGTACTGTAATTGTAATAAAAAGTAACAAAAAATGTGGTGTATTTGTTGTTTATTTTAAACACATTTAATTTTGTAGGTTTTGAACGCTAAAAAATGTAAGTCTTTATAAAATAGTGCAGCAGTTGGTGTGTTTGGTCAGTAGGTGGCACTGTTCACACAGTGAACTCTCCCATGGCTGGGGTAGTCGATCAGTAGGTTTCTCACTATTTTACAGCTGACTTACTGTTCTAGCCCTTACAAATTGTACAAATAGGGCTTAACATGAGAAGTTGTTCTCCCTCCCCCCATGCTTACTCAGCAATTCCCTCAGCACCTGGGTGTTGGTGACTGAGCTGTGACGTTTATCAGTAGTCCCAGGAATTTCAGAAATCAAGCAACAGCTCCTTGTTCAGTCAGTCCTCCTTTTCCTTGCTTGGCAATCCTCCAGCACCTGAATATTAGTGATAGAGTCGTGAACAGCAGAAATGGGCTGTATCTTTGTGTTTACTCAGTGTGCCCCCCACCCCCCACCAGCAGCAGTGTGAGCCATGTACATCCATTTTTTATTTCCAAGTCCTGCACTCCCCCTCTTACTGGGATGGCATTGTCCATGACCATATTGCTGGCCTTATCTTCAGTCTGCGCTTTCATACCCACCCGTAGAAAGGAGCTGTGGCCATTGCATATAGTTACAGTGAGATTGTGCATTGGGACTCCTGGTGCCATAAGGTAAACCTTAATTTTAAAAATGAAATAAGCAGTTGGTGATTTGTGAGCAGTTTTGGAACTTGTAAGTGGTGCAAGTTGCAAGTTTTTAAACACAAGCAGGTGTTATATGTGATTATTCCTTGAATGCATATGTGGCATGCTGTGATTACCAGGTGCTTAGCAAGTGAACAAGCAAGAAAAGTGTTTTTTTTTTCTGCAAAAGACCATAGAGTTCTGTTTAGATCTAGAGAGTGTAAATAGTTTATTAAGTAGTAGGGAGCTATTCTTTAAGCTGTTGTGTTGCAAGCAATGCCTTTTTTTGGGTAAAAGCTTCCTTTTAGCTTGCAAGTAATTCCTTCAAAATGTTGTGGTAGTAATGGCAAGTACAGTAGAAGCCACTTAAAGGGGATGCAGTTAAAGGGGACGTCCGCTTAATTGGGACTATCCCTTGGGCACCGATTTTTGATGAATATTATTCAACTGGACCAGCTTCTGTTTAATTGGGACAGTCCTGTCACTTAATTGGGATGATTATCTAGTCACAAGTGTAGGAAAAGGTGCTGAAAATGCAATCGTGCCTCATTAAGTGCTTGTTAAGTGTCCTGCATTTAAGCTGTTTCTCATTCCCACCTTCTAAGTGTCTCTGGAGTGTGTTTAGCATCTCTCTGGAGTGAGTTTAGTATCTCTCTGGAGTGGGTTTGGTTTGCAGGATGGCATCTACAAGCAACAACTAAACAGTTGACCTCCCACTGAGTGAGAAATTAAAAGTTATCAAAGCTTTACAGCTGCCCAACTCCTCTCTCTCAAAAGTTGCTAAGTGAAACTAAGTGATTTTAAAGTTCAGTGTGTTGCTTTCACCAATTAAATAAAGATTAAATCAAGAACCAAACCAAACACACTTTTGCAAAAAGGAGCTGTAATTATAAAAAGTACTGGTATCCAGTACTTCTTGATGTTTTGATTATTTTCTCTGTTTTGTTCATTACTGTAACACGTGTGTGTGTCTCATGAGCAAAGTCTTTTCTGGTTGCAATGGAAAAAAAGGCTGCTTCTGATAAACGGGGCAGCTGCTTTAAGGGGATGATAGGGCATCCACGGAGGTGTCCACTTTAAGAAGCTTCTACTGTATTTTCAATATATTGGCTGCTGACTTTTTTGAGGGTTAGTGATATTGTTCAGTAAGAAGGTTTTTGAGGGGGGAGGACAATGAGATTCAGCAGCTGACCATGTGTTTATAGAAATTTAATGTATGGTCAGCTGAGGTCTCTCGGCCAATGAAATTACTTGATTTGTTTTCTTGCCATTTTATAAATACAGTATATATATATATATATAGGGCCAGTGCTGGGTACTATATATTTAGATATATATAAATCAAGGAGTCTAATGAAGGAACAGAAAACTGAATTATGAAGTTTGCAGATTATACAAAACTGGAAGGAGTAACAGAAACAGAAAAAGGGACACATAGCACACAGAGGGATTTAATTTATAGAGGAATGGTCAAGTGTATGGCAGCTGGATTTCAATGCAAAAAAAATGCAAAGTAATGCACTTAAGGCACAGAAACCCAAGGCGGAGTACAAGCAGGAAAGAGACCTGGGGGTAATCATATCAGATGGCCTAAAGGTGGCCAGGCAGTGTGACAAGGCAGCTGGGAGGGCTACTGGAATGCTGGGGTGCATAGGGAAGGGTATCACCAGCAGAAAGAAGGCGGTGGTGTTGCCTCTTTATAGATTGCTGGTAAGACCCCAGCTAGAGTACTGTGTCCAGTTCTGGAGGCCACATCTCCAGAAGGACATAGACAGAGTGGAGGTGGTCCAGAGGAGGGTATCTAAAATGGTGCAGAGTCTGCATCAAAAGCCCTATGAGGAGAGAATAAATGACCTCAATATGTACATCCTGGAACAGAAGAGGGAAGGGGAGATATGATAGAGATCTTTAAATACTTCATGGGGGTAAATAAGATACATAAGAGAAGTATTTTTCAGAAGAAAAGGTACTCAAGAACAAGGGGACATGCTATGAAGCTTGTGGGGGGTAGATTCAGGAGAGATGTAAGAAAGCACTTCTTCACAGAAAGAATGATGGATTCCTGGAACTGCCTTCCAGCAGAGGTGATGGGTGCAAAAATAGTGGAGGGGTTCAAGAATGCATGGAATAAGCACAAGGGAATTATAGTGGAAAGGAAGGGGGTGGGAGCGATAAAGAGCTGTAGGTCGGACATGGTCTGTGGTAATAGTGTAGATGGGGGAAATGGGTAGACTGGATGGGCCAAGCAGTCATTTTCTGCTGTCAAGTTCTATTTTTCTATGCTTCTATTGAGAAATGTTATCTGAGATGGAAAATAGGTGGGGCATGAAGTTTAATATAGTGAAATGCACATTGTTACATTTGGGAAAGAAAAATAGAAGGGCAAGTTATTACTCAAATGATGCTGAATTAAAGAAAGTTACAGAAGAAAGAGATTTAGGGATTATAATTACTTCAAATGGGCGACAGTATGAATTAGCCACAAAGAAAGCAGCCCAGTATTAGATAATATAAAGCAGAACTTTGTAAGCAGATCAAGAGAAGCAATAGCCCCTCTATTTAGGGCATATGTATGGCCAAAACGAATGTACTGCTGCTAGTTCTGGACCCCATATCTATACTAAGGTCTAAACTAGGTTTTAACACAGAAGTCAAGTTGCCCATTGTTACCACCTCCCACTTCACAGTGGTAATAACCAAGCAATGCTCCTTCTTACATGGTTATCTAAATTATTTTTAAAGGTTTTTGCCAATTCTGGATTGACCACCTGGGCTGGTAGCCTTCCCATACTCCCACCATCTCCTGTGTAAAGGAAAACATACTACCCTCCTTCACAAACTGTTTGGTTACCAGTTGATAGTTGTGACCACACAGATCATGGAGTTGTTGTTTAATTGTCAACTCTATAAATCCTTCCTCAGTGACTTGCCCAACATGTTGGTATACATTTGGAGCATATCGCCCCTCGAACATCACCATTTCAAGGTAAACAGGCCCAATGTACTTAACCTCTCCATGTACCTCTTAACTCCCACACCATGAATCATTTTGGTGGCTCTATGCTGCGTCCTTTCTAAAAATAGTGCAACATCATGCCTGCAGTGAGGACTTCAAAAAGAAGAACAGTATTCCATATATATGGCTTGATATAAGACCTGTATAAGGTCATTATTACTTGCTCTGTTTTGCAGATGAATGCCTTCCTGATAAGGTTTAATACTGTGTTTGTTTTAGCTGCAACTTGTTGCAGTGTAAGCTACTCTTAAAATAATTACTGATAAAGATTCCTAAGTCTTTCTCATTGTTGATTACCTTTAGTTCCATACCATTTAACATATATTTATGTTTTGGGATATTAGTTTCTAAATGCATCACAACACATTTATTTTTATTAAAGAACATTCCATTTTTAATTGCTCAAATTGCTTATATTCATTGGTAAATGGGTAAACCCCGCTATACCCAAGGCCTGTTTTCTGGGGTGATCTGGGAGCACTGGCGAGGTTAAATGACTTGCTCAGGGTCACAGTATACAGATGGAGGTTGTGGGATCTACCCCAGGCCTGCCAGATGCATCAAGTTTATTCACAGCTCATTACTGTAACCTCTTGGTGATACTGCCAGACTATTTTCTCAAACCCTGATATTATACTTCACATCGGACATATGCTGTATGCTGAAAAAAGGGCAGGATCCACAAACGAGCCCTGCAGTACACCACCTGTTCTCACCCTTCCCACTTCTGACAGGACACCTTTTACTCTAACTTGTTGAATTCTAGCCATCAGCCAACTATGAATCCAGTTTATAATTTTAATATGTATCATTGCCTGGACAATGTGTTTATTAATGGTTCATGGGGGACAATATCAAATTCCTTCTGACAGGCAATGTGAATGACATCACTCGGTTTGTCAATTTTTTAATTTACTTTCTCACAGAAAGTTAAGAAGTTCATAAGACAAGATCTATGTTTTGAGAATCCATGCTGTTTTTACCTTTTAAGCCTGTTTTTCTAATTCATTTTCTAATTTATCTGATGCAAGGATTTCCATTATTTTCTCATGACCAATATTGGGCTTCCTAGTCTGTAGTTTTCCATATAGGATTTGGCCCCTTTTTTGTGAATGGGCACAGCAAGTGCCTGTCTCCAGTCACAGCAATTAATAAAAATTTGATTTTGCCTACTCTTTGGAACAGCACTACAATTGTTCCTGTGTTCAAAAAAGGCGATATAACTAATCCCAGATGTTATCGCCCAATTTACCTACTGCGTAGTGGCATGAAGATCTCCTCAAGATTTATATACAAGATTTGGAGAGCTGGGTCAGAGAGAATGATTTATTCTCACGGTTTCAGGTTGGATTTAGAAAACAATGTGGTACAGTTGATCACATGTTACTGTTGACACTTTTATACATTATTGAAAAGTACGTAAAAAGTAACATAAAAGGCTCTATATATTTGGCCTTTCTTGATATTTAGGCTGCATTCGATAATGTAAATTGAAATGTTTTGTGGGATGTATTAATGGATCTAAATAGCCCCAATCAGTTGTTAGCAATATTAATTATGTTACATTCTGGCATGACAGCCTCCGTGAAAGCTTCTAAAAATAGAAATTGCTCTGGGCCTTTTGATATTAAGAAAGGTATCAAACAGGGATGTCTTTAAACACCAGTGCTATTCAATTTATTTATTGAGACATTGCTAAAATCCCTTGAGCCAGTCAACACCTTTGCCCCTAAAATTAGTAGTCTAGAGGTTAAACAAACTATGCAGATGATACTGTGATAATTTCTAGAATGCCTTTGGGGCAAAAGAGAGCATTGACGGCAGTGATGAATCATTTTAGTAAGATTCATCTTGAGCTTAATACAGATAAGACGAACATTATTGTTTTTAATGGGAAACCATTTAAACTGCAACCTTGGGTGGTAGAAAACATGGCTTTTGCTGAAATAGATCATTATTGCTATTTGGGTGTGACCCTAAACAGGAAACTGAATTGGAGAATGCCTATGGAAAGAAAAAAAAGAGTGTGCAGATCTGCAGTGTTTAGGTTTGCAGATAATGTTGCAAACAATTCATTTATGGCACTCAAGTGGGTGTTTACAGCCAAGGTAAACACACAACTTTTGTATGGTATGGAAGTCTGGGCCCTACTGACATCCTTATTAGATCTTGAACAGATGCACAATTAGTTTTTAAGTTCCACATTGGGATTGCCAAGGGATACTCCATCTGCTTTTCTTAAAATTGAAGCTAAAATGCCCTCTTTGGAATTTCTGGCTCATAAGAGGGCCATTAAATATTGGAATAAAATCTTAAGTATGTAGGAATGGAGGCTGCTATTATATTGCTGGATAGATTATAGTAAGCACAAATCTCAAAATACTGGGTTTGGGAAACTAAACGATTTGTTGACGAAAGATATGTTGGAATCTATCTGGTCAGAATCTGCCTTGTTATCTCATTCTAACTATGTGAATAGTGTGATTTTGTTTTGAGATTATATGACATTTATTACACAAGGGAGAGGGCAGTTCTATCAAATTTTTCCAGTCTCAAGAAGTATAGTGAGGTGATCAAGGTGCTGCATGGTACTCATTATTTATGCTATATGGATAATGCTATGGACAGGAAAGCACTAGCCAAATTTCGACTGAAGATTTTGTGTAAATCTGAAGGATGGTGGGGTTTTGAGAAAGCTATGCTTGGTGTTAATAGTTGTCCATGTTATGTAACTGTTAAATTAATATTAAAACATGTAGGGCCAGAAATTCAAAACTTTAAAAAATTAGCACTGCATAGTGGGCAAAATTAGCCCGGAACCATTTGCAAGCCATATTTAAAGGAATAGCCCCGGGGCTAAATCAGTGGAATATAGTGTGGAAACGAAGGCGTGCAAACAGGGCTGAGAGTGCAGTGCAACAATAGCCTGACAAATAAGACAGCACTGAATACAGCAACCGAGATCAATGCAAACTGCAATGGTGGCCCAATGCACACAGATATGGAGTGAGTGAAGGCTAAACAATGTGAGCAACATGTGTGCTTGCAAAGAAGTGGAGCACAACAACAGCAAACAACAGTGCAGGCCAAAAACTGCAGAACCATGTAATGGAACATTACAGTTTTGCTCGGCACTAATACGTTTGCGCGGCATTGACATGTTTGCCTGGTGCAATCCTGTTTGTCTGGCACTAAAGTTTGCTATATTCAAAACTGCTATGCAAATGAGCCTACTCAGGCAATCCGAGGGCAAACAGCCACATTAGCATCTCAGTACAGCCTACTTAACATATGGATTGCCCGGTGCTATAACATGATGCACACAGCTCCACCTGTAAGTCCGACTAGAATTACAGGATGGTAGCCACTTTCCTGATTGTGCTCACAGCTCCACCTGTAGGTCCAACTGGGAGTACAGATCAGTATCCACATTCTATGTGTGCTCACAGCTCACAGAACGTTAGCTGCAGTCTTGGTTTGGATACAGATGCAAAGACTAATGTGGCCCAGTTAAGTAGCACTACAGGAATGGATGGTCATGCTGCATACCAGGGGAAAATCATTGTACCTTCCACAGTGTTTACCAGATGGTACAGTACCATAGTAGGTGATACAGTGAGGTACACAGCAGTGCCTATGGTGTGTCAGGCAACAGTGACTGGTGCATTCCTCACAGTGACATGCACAGCTGGAAGGTGTGGTCTGACAGTGGACACCACAGTCATACTGTCCTGAGATCCTCATGTGCTGCACCATTAGCATGGGATCCCCACACTACCATACACATGGCTGTCCATGTGTGCCGGGATCTTGGACAGGTGTAGGATATGTGCCCTGGGAGGGCACCTCACATACCACCATACTGGCACACTGCTGTCAGGGGCATTACTGTCAGTGGAAAATGTGCACTGTGTGGAAGGCCCCAGCTGTGTGGGAGTACCCACTATGTGGTGCAGCCTGGCGACCAGTACACCCTCCCCTTAACACCCTCCAGTCCCCCAATACAACATGTGTCTGTTGGACTGTGTTGGTGTACACCTGTGGGGGAACTGGAGGTGCGTGCTTCATGGACAGACTGCCATAGTGTCCACTCGGTGCTGGGGCACCCACTAATGCCTAGTAGGGTTAGGACTGGTGCCAGATGATGGTGACATGGGCGATGCCGTCTGTGTGCAGCATGTCTTGGCCATGTATGTTTCCTGTACATTGTTCTGTATCACCTTGTTTACTGGGTAAACATGACCTGGAGACACTAACTGTGCAGCTGAGATGCAATGGTGTACAGTACAGACATAAAATGCACAACAGCACACAATACACAAATATCACATTAGGTACACAGTACATTACAAATAGTTTGCTGCTGCTTGTGGTGTTCCAGCTCAGTTACATCAGTTACATGAGTGTGCACTTCACAGAAATGTTGGGGCATTGCATGCCACAGTTTGTGTGCCTGTGCATAAGGAGTGGCCCAGGGTGGCCATCTGCCCACACTGCCCCTTCATTGATGCATGCATACAGCCTTGTTCCCTGTTGCTGCTGTGTCCATGCTCCCCATCCTGGGTTTGCCTGGACTTAAGACTACCTTTTCATAGGTGGTAACTAGTGACATGCTAAGTGTTGCGCTACTATGCCTTGCACCATGATAAAGCTTTGAATATAGCACTGCACATGTATGCATGGTCCCACCCCTCACTTTGCACCATACATACATTATCTTGCTGTGCCGGCGCTAACGGGTTGTGCCAGCGTTATTTGGTCTTTCAGATATCAAAAGTCAGTGCTATTGCAGCACAATTCCAGTGCAATCAGTTTGCACTGGGTGCAAAGCTTTGAATATCTGGCCTACACTGTGGGAATGTGCAGTATTTCAGGGGGAAAGAATGAAATGGATATATCCTCCTACCAACACTATTGATAAGCCAGATTCTATTAATGCAATGACATACTAACATACTAAAATGCCAGCAGAATAGGCCTAATGGTCTTTCAAGTCTGATCGTTTGGTCAGCCCCCACCCTGGGAGCAGACCTTGCTGCCCCCCCTCTCCCTCTCTGGCTTCTGCCTTCCCAGTCCCAGATATTCTCGCTGCACTGGTTTTTGCTTCCAGAACCCTTCCCTGTACCTGTCCCACCCCTCTTGAACCCCTCCACCGTTTCTGCTCCACTAGCCCCTGGGCAGCGATTCCATGGCTCCACCACCTCTCAGTGAAGTAGCACCTCCTCCTTCTCCCTGAATCTCCCTCCCCTCCAGCTTCCACCCATGCCCTCTAGTTACCCCTCCTTCTTTGAAGCACCTCGACTGCTCCTCCCTATTTACCCCTTCATGTACATGAAGATCTCTATCATGTCCCCCGGTCCTTCTCTCTCTTCCAACGTACATATTTAGCTCTTTGAGCCTCTCCCCATAGGTCCTATCCCCCAAGCCCCAAATCATTTTGGTTGCCCTCCTCTGGACCCTCTCCAGGAGTTCAATGTCCCTCTTTAAATGTGGTCTCCAAAACTGCACGCAGTACTCGAGGTGCGACCTCACCAAGCAGTTATAGAGTGGGAATATCACTTCCCTCCTTCTGGAGGTGAGCCCCCTAGCGATGCATCCAAGCATCCTGTTGGCCTTTGCCGCTGCCCTCCTACAAGTCTTTGAGTTGTTCACCTTGACATCCACCCCCACCCTCAGGTCTCTCTCAGCCATCGAGAATTGTAGCATTCCCCCCCCCCCCCAGGGTGTACACTTGGCCCGGGTTTCTGGCCCCAGGTGCAGTACCTTGCATTTCCTGCATTGAACCTCAGCTTGCTTTCTAGACCACCTTCCAGAGCCTCCAGATCCCCTGTAGGGCCACCTCCCCATCCACCACCGCCCCCAGTTTTGAGTCATCCACAAAGAGACTCATCTCACTCCTGATACCCTTCCTTATGTCAGAGATGTAGGCGTTGAACAGGAGGGGCCCAAGGACCAATCTCTGAGGGACTCCACTCATGACCCTCCTTGGGGATGAGACTATCCCACCAACCATGACCCTCTGGGTCCCATTCTGGAGCCAATTGCCTATCCATCTGATCATCTGGTTCCCCACCCCATTTCTCCCAGATTATCCAACAGGCCTCCGTGAGTAACAGAATCAAATGCCTTGCTGAAGTCAAGAAAGAGGATGTCCACTGGTCTACCAGGTCCAGGGCAATCATCACACAGTCATAGAACTCCACAAGGTTTATCTGACATGATTTCCCCGGGGTAAATCCATGCTGTCTATCGTCCAGGCACCCCAACTTTTCCAGGTCCCCCCTAGTCTCTCCTTCACAATGCCCTCCATCACCTTGCCCATCACTGATGTCAGGCTGATGGGTCTGTAGTTCCCTGCCACCTCCCTTGATCCCCCCTTGTGGATAGGCACTATATGCACCAGTCCAGTCCTGGGGCACCCACCCTGTCCTCAGAGAGATGCTGAAGAGCTCCGCCAGGGGTTTTGCCAGGATATCTGCCAGTTCCTTCAGCACTCTGGGATGTAATTTATCTGGCCCTGGTGCTTTCTCCATCTTAAGGGACCTGAGGGCTTCCCTCACTCTCTCTGCCATGATTTCCACCTCCGCTACCTCGTCCCCCTGCTTTGCCTTCCCCTCTCCTGCCAGTGATGCCCCCCAGACCCGCCCGATCGGTGAGGTCCCCCTTCCTCAGTTTCACCGTCTCCTCCCATGTACGATACAGCCCCCTCATTTTCCTTGGTGAAAACTGAGGCAAAGTACTCATTTAGTACCTCAGCCTGCTCCCCCGGGTCTTGTGCCGATCCCTCCCCTGTTTTAATCCTGCTAATCTGCCCCTTCACCCTTCGTTTTTTCCCAAAGTATCTAAAGAACCTCTTGTTCCCTCTCCTAATTTCCCTGTCCAGGTTCTGCTCCTTCCTTGCCTTAGCCACCCTCACCATCCTAGTGGCCCTTCTGGCCATCATCTCGAACTCCCCTCAGTGCCTTTCACTCCTTGAGCACTTGAATTGTCTATAGGCCGCCTTCCTTCCCCTCACCACCTCCTGAACCTCCCTGGTCCACCAGCAGGGTTTTTGGACCCTACCGCATTTTCGTCTTACTCTTGCGCAGGTGCTGGTAGCATCCTGAACCCCCCTCCTGATGATTTCCCACCTACTGTCAGCATCCATATCTGGCCCAATCCCATCCAAGTGCTCCTTAAGGATCCTTCCAATTTCCTTGAAATCTGCCCCTCTGAAGTCAGTTACCTGCGTCTTTGTGCAGCCTTTTAACCCTCCTAGGTTCAGGCAGAACCAGACCGTGGCATGGTCACTCCCCGCCAATGAGTCCCTTACCTCCGGCCCCCAGTCTGCTCACTGTCTGCCAGGACCACATCCAGTATCTGCTCCTCCCTGGTCAGTTCCCCCACCTGCAGAGTTAGGACTGTGTCCTGAAAGACATCCAACAACCTCTGTTCCCTGGCCACCGAGGTTCTCATAGTCTCCCAGTCTGTTCCTGGCATGTTTAAGTCCCCCAACACCACCACCCTTCCCCTTCCCAATCTGCAGTGTCTCCCAACATCTGCTACCAGACTCTCTTCCAGCTCCTCCGCCAGCACAGGGGGTCTGTACACTAGTCCTATTTTTACTGTCTTGCCCCCCCCTTGTTATCAAGATGGTCCAAATCGCCTCCAAAGTTCCCTCCACCTCCTCCACTCCTCCTATGGCAATGCAGTTTTTGACTATTATTGCTACCCCTCCTCCCCTTCCCTCCCCCGTCCTTCCTGAACATGGTGTAACCCTCCAGGTTCAGGTACCAGTCGTGCCCTGTGGTGGACCAGATCTCAGTGACCACTGCCACATCCACCTCTCCCTCAGTTAGCATCACCTGGAGCTCAGGCATTTTATTATCCAAGCTCCTGGCATTTAGCAGGACTACCTTGCACCCTTTCCCTATACTTCCATTTCCCCTGCTCATGTTCCTGTGGGGATTCTGTCGTCCCCTGGTCCGTACCTTACCAGTTGGCCTTTTCCTGCATTCCTCCAGCTCCCAAGGGGGGTGGAGACAGAGTCCCTCCTTTATCGGACCCCCCTCAACAGCCTTTTCTCCCATCCCTCCCTCTTCACAAGTTTAAACCCCACCTTTCACCAATGAACCCCTCTATTTTCAACTTAAGGATTTCCTTCCCCTCCAAATTGAGATGGAGCCTATCTCTAGCATACAGCCCCTTATCCTCCCATGTCTCCCCCCAATCCCCCATCAACCCATACCCCCTGGCCCTACACCACTCCTTGAGCCACTGGTTTATCACCCTAATCTTCCTCTTGTGTTCCTCACTAGCCCTTGGCACCAGCAGGATTTCCGAGAAGGAAATTGCACATCCTATATCATGACAGACCCTGGCAAGCTCCCTAAACCTTGCCTGTATCTCTAGCTCACTATTTCCCTCAATGTCATTGGTACCCAGGTGGACCAGTATGTCTGGGGAACCTCCACAATCCTTTGCCAGCTGATATACCTCATGCTTGGCCCTGTGCACCGTTAGTCCAGGGAAGCATTTTGTTCTAACCGGGCAGGCTTCTCCCTCCCTATCCCATTTGATCCCCCTGATCATGGAATCACCCAACAGGAGCACTCTGGCCGCCCCTTTTCCTCCATTCCCCCCCTTCCATGTCCCTCATCCTTTCTACCAGCCCCTCTCCCCAGCCGGCTCCTTGCTCCTCCCCCTATCTGGGTGCCATCTGCCATCCCCTCCTTATTTACCCTGGCCACCCCCCTCCGATCCCATGCCTCTCATCCTCCTGAGTATCCTTCTGTACCTCGCTACCCCCACCATTACTGCTCGCGACTGGTCCCCCCCCATCTGCTAAACTAGCCTGGCTCATCCTCCCTTCCTTCCTGTCTCTGTTCAGCCCCTCCTTGCTTGTCATGCTCCCCTGGCCTAAACCCTCAGCTCCCTTTACTGAATCCTCCTTGTACTTCTGGTCCTTCTCCTTGCTCTTTCCTCCCAACTGATCCTTTTCCTTGCGCTTTCCTCCCTCTACCCCCTCATCCTCCTGCTCTGATCCCCTGCTCCCCCATTTTCCCTCATTCCAAGTTCCCCCATTCCTCCTGCTATCCAGCCCCGCTCCTGCCCCCTACTCCCTTTCCATCTCTAACTGCCCCTGTCATGGCTACATCACCCCCCTCATCCTCAAGCAGAAGAAAAGAATTGAAGCGGTTACTGAGCTTAAGGTCTGATCCACCTCTCCCATTGCATCCTTCCTTCTGTCCAGCCCCAGCAATCTGCCTACTTCCCTGAGAATGTCCTCCCCTTTGGCCCCCATCTGTGAGGGTCCCCAGTTACCTGCCTGCTTCCTTTGTAGTATCCTCCTTTTGGGCCCCAACTGCCAGGGTCCCTATGCGACCCCAGAGTACTCTTCTGCACTCCTTTCCCTATGCCCCCGCCCCTAGTGCTTGGTGCAGCCCCGTGGGACAGCCCCTGCCCTATTCCCCAACCATACCTCCCCCCTTCCCCCAGCTGTCTCTTAATCCCCTCAGTCTCCTCCCTAAGCTGTTCCAGCTGCTAGCACACTGGGCAACCACTGAACTTCCAAGCCCAGTCTAGTATCATGGCTGCCCCACACGCTGTGCACCCCACCACCCTCCCAAAGATGCTGGCCCTAATGACATGTGGTCCCATCCCCCTCCAAGTAGGTTTCCTTGGGTGAGCCACCAGGTTCCCCACTAGTCCAAGACTTTTTAAACTTGCAACACTTGAGTGGCTGAACTTTTCCCCACCTGATTATTAGCCTTAAGAGTTTGCTCACAGGGGAAGTTTGCAACTCCCTAAACTCCTCCCTCCCAGCCTTTAAGCTCAACCCCCAGTGGCTCTTCTGTATTTAAGAAAGGCTAATGCAAGGGGTGGGCTTTCCAGAAAGTTTTTAAGGAGTTAGGCCAATTTTAAAACACAACTTACAAACAATAACAACTTATAGAAACTTATGACAAAGTTAGCTTTCCAGAACCTCACCACATTTTCAAACTTCGACTGCTACCTCTGCCACAGCAAGAAGACTTAAAATGCCTCAGTGAGAATTTTAAACAGAGCTTAACTAAAATGCAAACAACCTTGACAGGCTGGCTGTGTTACTGGCCAAAAACCCTCCCCCACAAGAACAGTCTCCAGCTAGCACAGAAAGATTTAAGGATTTGTGTCCCTCTATTCCAGAAAGTTCTTAAGGAATTAGGCCAATTTTAAAACACAACTTACAAACAATAACAACTTACAGAAACGTATGACAAAGTTAGCTTTCCAGAACCTCACCACATTTTCAAACTTCGACTGCTACCTCTGCCACAGCAAGAAGACTTAAAATAAAATTACTTTATACAGTATATAAATTACTTTATTGTAAAACTAAAGCAGTTCTCTTTGCTTATGACAAGATTTGCAAGAGCATTTTATCTAAAGTTTAGGTGATACTTATGTATAATTTATTGTGCAATATCCTGGTTTGTTCAATTCATGTCACAAACCAATGGTTTTAATGATATGTCACTTTTATTGTATGTAACAATTGTTATATATGCTCTAATAAAGATGATCAGAATCTGAAAATCTGAATCTGAATCTGATATTGGATTTGACCACTTTTTTGTGAATAGGCACAGCAAGCACCTGTCTCCAGTCCTCTGGCACCAGACCTGTCATAAATGAAATATTAAAAAATGTTATCAAGGGCTCCTCTAGGTAACCAGAAAACTCCTTTATTAATCTAGGCTGTATCTGATCAGGTCCTACTGATTTATTGCTATTTAATATATTTTTGTCCCTTACTGCTGGGGGTTCAAAGGCCATTGTTTCCTCATCTAGTTTGTCTAAACTGATAAGCGTGTCCTCCGTCACACTGCTGCTTGATACTACTTGGCCATTTTTGTGTGCCCTGAGCAAAAGATGGCATTTAGTTCTGTTGCAATAGCTACTGGCATACTGAACTCTTCTCTTTTTCCATTAGTATAGCAACAGTTCTGTCAGTCAATTTTATTACTGTTTACATATCTGTACAAAGGCTTTAAAGAGGTTTTATGTTATCATTAGTAAGTGCCAGTCTAAACTCAGACTTCATTCTCTATTCCTTTATAATTTTTTTGCAGTTCCTGAGTGCCACTCTGAACTTTGACAATTAGATGTTTTGTACAGTATTAGCCACTCCTTAGCAATTAAACTGCAAACTGCAGTGTGAGAGAAATGCTACCCATTGGGAACTGAACCCGGGCCAACAGAATACTGTCTCAGAGCTCTAAACATTGAGCTACAGGTGTCATTCTTATTTGTATTTAATGTTTTCAGTTTCTGGTGCAATCTTTTTTTCTTGTGTATGATTTACGTCATCTTTTTTGTTAACCAACTTGTTTTTCCCCCTGTTATTATACAACATTTTGACTGGTGCACCTTTTTATCTAGAACAGGCAACTTTATTTTAAAGCAGCAGTGCAAAATTGTGCAGACAATTTGACCCTACCTTTTTTTACTGTAAACGATTTCAGGCAGCTTCCAGTTTTATGTGAAGGCACAATTTTCTAATTCCACAAAAATCTGAGTACTTTATACATGTTTTAATTAAGTTTTTCTCAAGTAAAAAAGATGGCTGCCACATTTTGCATAAAATTATCATTGTAGACTTGGCAAGGGTAAGGATCGAAATTTTTTTAAAAATCTCATCTTAGATGGCATAGGAGGTACCTAGACAAGTACATTTGACAGGTATGCTAATATTGTAGTTAAATATTTTATTGAGTTTTGTTAAAATCCAAAAATAACATACATTACAGCAATACGTATGTGAATACAAGTGTCTATACTGTACCTGGTTAACAGTATCAAGTGTCTATACTGTATTTGGTTAACAGTATCAATTGTCTATGGATAGTAAATTCAGTATGTGCCTCTACTACAGAATATAATGTAGAATGTAGACTGTAGAATCTTTATTTTTCATTAGGATTGAACTGTTAGGACTTCAGCAGCCTTGTTTACAGTTGTGCTGCTAAGTGCAGTTTGGTCTAAGTGCATAGTCCAGTTACATTGGGGAGGATTTTTGAAAGGTGGCACAGGGTGTGCGTCCAGCCCTGTGCCATGGGACTTTGAATTTGGCTGTGCGCCGATCCCCTTTGGCACAACTGCACCCAAATTTCCATTACCGGGTGCAGTTGAGAGCTTTTGTAGTTTACGGCTGCTTGCACCAATACTCTGGCGCAAGCACTGTGACTTTGTCCTGGAGGGATGGTGCAAGCAAGACCACACTTATGTGGCCTAAGGACCTCTCCTGGGCACAAGGGATGGAAATTCCCACATGTCACCCAGCGAATGCTGCAAGCCCCATGCACCGTATATTCGGTGCACAGAGGGTTTGTGGCATTCATTCATGATGGAAAATCCTGCCCATTGAGTCTAAAGTCATGTTTACACGTCACATTTGCATGGGAGTAACCCATGCACTCGGGATGCTTCAGTGCAAACGTGCTGTGTAGACACATACCCAATTGGGGTAAGCTGCTCGCTAAGACGCTCCCAGATTCTCTGTCAAGCTGGGAGCGCCAAGAGGAGCGAACGGCTTACAGCGGCTTAAGTTCAAGTGTGGACTGCCTGCATTGCAGCAACCAACAGATGTCCGGCTCCCCCATGATGCATGGTCAGTCAATAGCACAGACTGCAGTGGTGCAGAGCGTGACCATGTAGACAGACAAATCGTGGTGGGTGGCAAGTGGTCAGACTACGCTGCTACGGTTTATATTTCCAGTGCTACTGCTGTGTAAACACGGCTTAAGATTACAATTTCAATTTCAAACACCCATTTGTCACATCAGTCACTTCAGGCCTCTGCAGAGTATGTACATTCCAGATACAGTGTGGCAATAAGTGTAATGCAGTGTGTCAATAACTGTGGCAACAGTCATAGGTACGTACAGTCATTGGTTGAGAAGATTACCTCTTCCTACAATTAAGTTACATGAAACATGTCAGGCAACATACGTTTGTTAGTCATAGCATCCATAATGAACTGTAAGACAGTTAACATGGGCTGATAAAGAAGGTGAATACCTTCTCTATGTCCAGAAGACCATGACATGGTATTGAGGTTCTACAATGCAGCTTAATAGTGTATAGAAACTATAAATGGACTAACTTTAATTCATATCCTGAGTATATGTGATATATATAGAGAAATACCTGTCTTATAACAGCTGTATTAACATAGGAAGAACTATTTACAGCTTAGTGTACCATAGTAGATGGGTCAGAACCTAATTTGAGGCCCTCATGGACCCAACTTGGGATTGTTATGTCTCATCTTGCCAGGGGCCACAAAGGGAGGGGAAAAGGAGGGATAAGGTCTACCTACAGCTGAAGAGAAATAGCTGTCCTAGTTATCTCTGCCTTATCCGATGCCTGCTCTGGGAGGAGGTGTACTTGCCTGGTGAGCCATAGTTTGGCGTGGGTTGGTAGTGTAAAGAAAATTAATGAATGGGGCCCAGACTTTATCATATTTTGGAATAGTGTTAGTGGAAATGTGTGGCATTCTTTCATACTGTGCTAACTGTGTCATGCATTCTAAAACTTCTCTAGTAGTTGGGATTTCTGTAGTGCACCACCTGCATACCAGGAGTCTCTTAGCTTTTATATCGGTCAGAATTACCAAGTCTAGCTTACTTCTACATATAGTAAGCATGGAACTGCTACATTGGACCCAACAGGAAAAGATCTGGAGTCAGTGGTATATCGGTTTTCAGAGTCTTTTATAGCATATCCTGTATCTGTTTCCAGTGTGAAGTAAGCCTTGGATAGGACCAGAATATATGATGTAAATCTCCAGTAGGCTGCATACATCTCCATCATGCGTTAGTGATTTTTCGCTTTAGGTTCTGTGCCCCCCCTTCCCAGGTCCTTCATCATAATGATGGTGTTTTAGATATAGAAGCTGTTGTTGGATTTTCTGATCTTGAATTTTTTGAATATCCTGTTTTACTCTCTTGATCTGCGCTGAGAGGGAATGGTCCCCCTGATGGAGGAAGTTTTGGAGCATGTATAACTCGATTAAAAGATCTCTTTGTCTTGCTTCCCACTCTTATTTCTTTTTGACCCCATATGCAATGATCTCACCCCTAAGGACAACCTTAAGGGTAGCCCAAAAAATAGTCTATGTTATGGTGGGGTCGACGTTTTCATCTCGAATGCGGGTGATAGCTCCCTGAACTAGTTCCTTAAACTCAGGATCCCTGAGGTGCATTAGAGTGAGACTCAAATGGTTGGGCCTGTGTTGCTTTCCTTGGTCTAGAGTTGCATAGACTGGGGAGTAATTTGAGAGAAGTGGCGTGCCATGTTTAAGGACCCTGACAATCTAGGTGCTCTACTAACATGAAGATGTAGTTGAGGCAGGATGCTGAGCCAGTGCATGGAGCAAAATGCGTGTACTCCCTGGTAGTTAGAAAAAAGTGCCTCCGTAGGTCCATGAAGCCTAGGTGCACCAGAGTATGTTTCAGATAATTCTGGAGGGGTGTAGTGCGGTGACTTGAGGGACCCAAGGAGTCCAATTTCAGGGACAGTGCAGTGTTTAAATCTCCCCCCCATGATTAGCTGACCCTGCATTACCGGGATTAGTTTATGTCCCTCCACCTTCTGACTTTTGGACTACTGGACTCATTAGTGAAGCCTATACCTCACCAGGGCCTGACCACGCCCTGGCTGTCAGGACTACTGGGGTGGTACTACCTCCTGGGGGCCACTCATGCAGCCTAGGCTTGCAGAAAGTAAAATGATCAAGGCAGAGACCCCAGACAAACCAGACCAGGACCCAGACGGAGAAATCTTGAGAATGTCAAGCAGCCAGAGAATCACAGTTGATTAGAAGGGAGGAATCTAGCTCAACTCAGAGAGTACCAGCAAGGGAAGTGGTTACCTCCTGTGGCAAGGCCCCAGGCCCAGGTTGGAAGATACTGCAGTGGTCACAAGCAGAATGCATGGTGCGAAGGAGACTGAAGCAATATTACCCCAGTTACCCTGCATACACCTCTGCATATGTCCCTGAGTGGCTATGGGATGTGACTGAAAGAAAACAAGAGGACTGGTTGTTTGAGGCTGTACTAGATAAACTCTGTCATGCATGGGCTATCTGAGAAGAGTGACCTGAGGCATTTGGAAGAGGCAAGAGTGCTGGCAAAGTTATTAATGTCCAAGGTGTATCAAGATCTGACCCTCACCAAACACTATGCTTTACATCAAGATATGATTGGTCAAAGGACCAGATACTTGGAAGAGGACACAGAACCAGTGGGATCCCCTGCACCAAGCCAGACCCCTACTACTATTTTTGAAGATCAGATGGGTAGCCCACTAGTGGCACTTGAAAACTTTTTGAATATTCTTCTATTGCTCAATTTTAACTTGGAGGAGGATCAAAGCTGACTACCTGTCTCATCGGAAGAGCCATGCCCTACTGGTGATGATGTACCACTGCCTGAGCATAGAGAAAGAGTGGAGTTCATACATTCTGCACTTCAAATGGTGAGGCCAAACTTTGTTACTCTTTTATGTGGGTATTACTGACTGATAGGGTCCTTCCCTGGGGCTTCAGTACTGGGATAATGGGACAGAACATTGGTGTCAAGGCAGCCCACTTTATGGATCCACTGCAGCTTGGGACTACAGTATATATGACCCTAGATGGACCATTAGGGACCCCTTCCCCTGTTTTGAAAAAACTAAACATATAAAAAGAAAAAATGTCAAAAAATGTAAAAAGTGGTCTGTTACCACCAAAAATAGTTACAACTTTTTTAAAAGATCTAGGTTTTATATTGCTTACATAGAAACATAGAAACATAGACTTTGATGGCAGATAGGGACCGCTTGGCCCACCTAGTCTGCCTATTTCCCTACCTAGAGGATAAGCTGCAGATCCTATTTAACCAACAGCCTATTTCTTCCTACCCCCTACAAAAATTGCCTTATGTCTGTCCAATAAATTCTTGAATTCTCCCACAGTTTTAGACCCCACAACCTCCGAGTCCTCAGGAAGGCTGTTCCATGCATCCACCACCCTCTCTGTGGAAAAATACTTCCTCATATTGCCCCTGAGCCATCCTCCCTCTATCTTCAAATTGTGTTCTTGCACATCTCTTTTTCTGAAAGATGCTACCCTTTTGGACTTTGTTGATTCCACTGAGGTACTTAAATGTTTCTATCATGTCCCCCCTCTCCCTCCTTTCCTCAAGGGTATACATATTAAGCTCCTTTAGTCTCTCCTCGTATGGCTTCTCTTACAGACCCTGCACCATTTCAGTTGCCCTCTTCTGAACTGCCTCCATCCTGTCTATGTCCTTGCGGAGATGGGGTCTCCAGAACTGGACACAGTACTCCAGATGGGGTCTCACCAACTGTCTGTACAGGGGCATAACAACTTCTTGTTTTCTGCTGGTGATGCCTCTCCCTATACATCCCAGTATCCCCCCAGCCCTCCCTACCACCTTTTCACATTACTTGCCAACCTTAAGGTCATCTGATATGATTACCCACAGGTCTCTTTCCATTTTTGCTGTTGTTACTACCTCCTCTCCACTGTGTAATCTTCCCTGGGTTTTTGTTTCCCAGGTGCATTATTTTGCACTTCTTTGCATTGAATCCAAGCTGCCATACTTCTGACCATTCCTCCAACCTTGCCAAGTCCCTTCTCACCCTTTCCACACCTCCGTGTATATACCCTGTTGCAGATCTTTGTGTCATCTGCAAAGAGGCATACTTTTCCTTCCAATCCCTCTGCAATGTCACTTATAAAGACATTAAAAGGACTGGACCCAGTACTGAACCTCGTGTACCCTACTAGTAACCCTCTTTCTTCAGAGTGGACTCCATTTACAATTACCTTCTGTGTCCTGTTGTCCAGCCAATGTTTTACTCCAGGCTATCACCCTGGGACCCACTCCCAAGCTGGTTAATTTGACTATTAATCTTTTGTGTGGGACTGTGTCAAATGCTTTGCTAAAGTCTAGGTAGGCCATGTCCACAGCCCCTCCCTGGTCTACTAGTTTGGTCACCCAGTAAAAGAAATCAATTAGATTCGTCTGACATAACCTTCCCGCTGTGAATCCATGCTGCCTTGGGTCCTGTGCCCCACTGGCCTCTAGGTACTCAACAATTCTTTCCTTCAGAAGTGATTCCATCACTTTCCCTACCACAGAGGTCAAACTGACAGGTCTGTAGTTTCCTGCCTTTGTCTTGGTCCCACTTTTGTGAAGGGAATCACATCTGCCTTCCTCCAGTCCTCAGGTACCACACCATCCTCCCATGATTTGTTAAAAGGGTAGTCAGTGGTGTCACTAGTTCTCTGCTTAATTTTTTAGAATTCTGGGTGAGTTCCATCTGACCCTTTGCTTTGTCCACCTTCAGTTTTAGAGGTTCATTCAGAACCCTTCTTCTGTGAAAGGACTGAATCGACCCCCCTATCCAGAATGCTTCTGTTAATTGGATTAGGCACCTCCCCCACCTCCTGTTTTGTGAATACTGAACAGAAGTATTAATTCAGTATCCCTGCTTTTTCACTGTCCCTCTCTGCCCACCCACCGTTCATTCTATTCAGCCTCACTATCCCTCCCTTTGTCTTTCTATGCTCCCCGATATACCTATAAAAGGCTTTATCCCCCTTCTTAACCGAGTTGGCTATCTTTTCCTCAGTTTTGGCCTTTGCTATACTGACTGCCCTCCCTGCTTCCTTCTGGTAACTGGTACAGTCCTCTGTCCTGCTCCTTCTGTGTTTCCTTATACTTCCTAAATGCTATCTTTTTTTCCCCTAACCTTCACCGCCACCTCTTTTGAGAACCATTGTGGCTTTTTCTTTCATTTTGATTTGTTTATTTGCTTCACACAAAGGCTTGTTGCCTCTGTGATGGCAGTTTTGATATTTCCCCATTGTTGCTCCACCCCTCCTTCTAGCCTGTATGCTACTGCTTTTCTAAGGCACTCTCCCATCTTGCCAAAGTCAGCGCCTCCTGAAGTCCAGAACCCTCACTTTTGTATGGCTTGACTCTGTAGCTGAGTTTATCGTGAACCACATTGTTAGGTGGTCACTTGTTCCCAAATGGCTACCCAATTCTAGATCTGAGATCCTCTCACTGCCCCCATTTGAGAGTACGAGGTCTAAGATTGCTCCTTCATAAGTAGGTTCCAGAACTAGCTGTCTGAGGCATGCCACCTGAAAGGCATCGAGAATGGCCCTGCTTTTGGATGTGGCTGCAGCAAAGGTGCTCCAATTAACATCTGGCATATTAAGGCCCCCATCAACAGTATATCCCCTTTCTCTGCCATCCTAAGTATGCCTTCTATCATATCCTTGTCCATTCCCTCCCCTTGACATGGGGGTCTGTATACAACCCCTGTGCGGACTGTGGTGCCATTTCCAGTCTCTAAGGTGACCCACAGTGCCTCCTCTCCTCCCTATTTACTCTTTTGTTCAGCTGCTTTTATCCCTTCCCTTACATAGAGAGCTACTCCACCCCCTCTTCTTCCCTCCCTGTCTCTCCTGTAGGTTGTGTACCCTGGTATGTTAACATCCCAGTCATGGTTCTCTGTATACCATGTTTCTGTGACTGCTACAATATTCAGGCATCCCTCTTCCATCAAGGCCACCAGTTCAGGGAACTTGTTGCCCAGACTTCAGGCATTGGTACTCATTACCCTCCATTTCTTGATGGCCTTACCCCTTTTTGCCCCATCCCTGTCCTTATTGCATTTGTCACTTTCTCCATTTACCCCAGCGCTTCTCCCTATTGACATCTCTATGTTGGTGTCTACCTCACTTAGTACCCTGATTTTTTGGGGGGGGGGCTAGGATTTCCCTTCTCCTTTCCAGTGCCTCCCCCTTAGCTAGTTAAATGCTTAACAATGAAGCATTTAAACCTATCACATAGGATCCTGGTTCCCCTCCTGGACAGATGCAGACCATCACACCAGTATAGGCCTGCATCCCTCCAGGTGAACCCCTAATTCCCAATGAAGCCAAATCCCTGAGCTCCGCACCAGTTTTTCAACCACTGATTGAATCCCATGGTGTGGAGCACCCTAGCCTCACCCATGCCAAAGACAGGCAGCACCTCCGAGAAGGTTACCATGCGTACTATTTGTCTAAGGCCCCTCCCCATGTCCACAAATGCTTCTTGCACTGCTCTGATACCTTTCTTAGCCAAGTCATTTGTCCCTAGGTGGACAATGACATCCAGCTCCTTCCCCTGTGCAGCTGCTCCTGCGACCCTGAGGATTCGCTCCCTGTCCCTCCAAGCATGGCGCCAGGCAGGCACCTTACCTCCCTCTCCCCTTCCTCCTCCAGTTCTATCTTCCTAACAATGGAGTCCCCCACCAGGCATTGTTTCCTTCCCCTGTGGGGTCCCATGCCACCCTCCTGTGGGTCTTCTTTGTGGAGGTTCCCAGCATCCTCCTTGGTCTCCACTGTGGGTGCCTCCATAGAGGAACCACACTTTTCCAGAACAGCATAGAAACTGTGGAGAGGTACAACTGGAGGGATGCACCTCTGTTCCACCACCCTCACCCTCCCTGAGCCCACTGTGGTCCAACCGCTCCTCTTTCTTGGCAACCTCTGAGGCAACGGCAGTGACCCTGGTGGTCCCTGGGTGGGAGAGGAGGTCCCAGAAATCCTGACCAACTCAGCCTGGAGATGAGCAACCTCCTCCCTCAGCCCAGAGAGGTACCTGCAGATGGGACAACACTGCATTCCCCAGAACGTCTCCTGGAAGACTGCTGCTCTACAGCCACTGCACTGCACCACTCTCATCATGTCTTATTTCAGGCCCCCTAATTGTTGTTTGGAATACTTACTCTTTCCTCTGTTTGTTTGTTTCTTTTTTTTTTTTTTTTTACTGTCCCTGGGGGCTTTATGTTTTCAGTAAAACAGACAGACAGTGCTGTACAGCCTAATGTTGAAGCTACTTCATAATAAAGTGCTTAAAGTCAGGAGGGAAAGGCACATGCTTGGGTAGTTGCTGCTAGGCTCTTGATCCGTTTGGTTCTACAGTAGCTAGTGAGGTATCAGTGCAGGCTATATAGGTATTGGTGCAGGCTGTATGGCTATCAGTGCAGGCTATATGCCATTTATTCACTTTTGTTGATGTCACTTTATATATTGTGAGCACTTTATTCTATGGTCTCAATCAATCAATCAAAACTTTATTTATAAAGCACCCCTTCCTGGAGGCTTGGAGTACTGTACAATACACAGTTATCATATATAAAATAAATGTTAAAATACATTACAGAGCGCAGATATATAAATTTCCAATTATAACATTATTAAATTCAATGACAGTCACTAACTTTATGCCTCATATTATATTATGCTAAATGCATGCTTGAATAAAAATGTATAGAGCCCCCCTCTTAAAGGCTTCCACCGAGGGGGCCTCTTTAAGGTAAATTGGCAATGAATTGCACTTGACAGGCACAGTCATGGAGAAAGGCCAATCTCCTGAAAACTGCAGCCTCATCCTGGGAACCATCAGGAGGCCACTCTTGGAGGAACGAAGGGGTGAGCTAGGCAGTGAGGGACCAGGAGGTCTTGCAGATGGTCAGGTTCCTGACCGTGTAGGGCTTTATAGGTCAATAATCCGGTCTGAAGCTCATTGAGCTAACCTTTCCACTTTGACCATGGCAACAATTTGTAATGACGGTCATAAATCACACTTCTATGTATATAATAAAACTATTGACTGTATGGAGTTCAGCCATGTGTTCATCATGCTTTATGGTTAAACATGCTTAGGGAGTGTATGGTAAAAATGTACAAAATGTTCAAAGTGGGGTATGTTTCGTAGGTCTCAGCAGAGTAAGGCAGGAGCCCCTCAGGTGATGGCTCATAGGGTTATGACTCTGTTGCTCTATGTTTAGGACTGATGCACCACTCTGGGTTAATTGGGCATGGTACCCCAAGGGACCAGGAAGGGAGCTATTAGGGAGTACCAGGGGTGTAGAACCTGAGGTGCAGGAGATCCCCATTATTACCATATCATGAGTAGCCTATGTACTACCAGCATTGTGCTTACCTAACTGTAGCAATGTTTTCCTCTGTGGCTGAGTGGACGAGGAGGGTACCACCCTCATACATTGGAGCCTTTGAGGGAAGGCTCATCCTTGAAGTCCCTATGTTCTTGCTGAGGGTGTCAAGATTCAATAGGGGCCGGAGGTAGCCCCTATAAGGAGTGTTGGCTCCTTATGTAGGTCTACAAGACTGCAAAGGGTTAACCTGTGGTCCATTAGAGGGCTGGATCAGCTGGTCTGCTCCAGAACTCTGTGGGGTGGAGCTAACTGGCCATAGCTGGAGAGCACCAGCCAGCTGCATTCAGAATGGAAGGAGCTATATGCCAGACCTTCTGTGCCAGACTACATCTTGAGTTCTGCTGTTCCAGTGAGCATAACCCAGCCAACTTATGGATATTGTGGTGGCTGCCATTGCAGAATAGCCCTGGGGGGGTAACCCTTAACCTCCCAGGAGAAGCGGCAGGGAGAAGAAACTTTTCCACAAGGTACAATCAGAAAACCTCTTTCACAGAAATGAGACCAAGCGAATGAGGGGGCACAGTTTGAGACTAAAACCAACATTCATAAGTTCTACTTCGCAGAGAGGGTGGTAGACCCTTGGAATAGCTTACCACCAGAGGTTGTGGAGGCCAAAACTGTTATGCTTTTTAGCTAGCATGGGACAAGTACAATTACTGCAGTAATCTTGGATAAAGAACAGAATAGGGGTAGGCAATCTGGGCAGACTAGATGGATCATACGGTCCCCTTCTGCCGACACGTTCTCATGTTCTAAGGAGAAAAGCAGAGAATGGGATACACACTGTCATTTTAGAGATGAACCACATGTCTTCCTAATCAATTACTGATTCAAGTACCCAGAAGTGCTCCCCCACACCTAGACAGGAGAGGGTTGAAGTATGACCCAGTAAATAAATTCAGCCATTGACCCTTTGCCTACAGGGGTCAATTCTTGGGAGAAGGTTGGAGGCAGCACCTGTGGCAGCCTTGGACCTCCAGAGGACCTGTCTCTCTCTCCTTGCCCACCTAAATTAGATCTCCAGAAGCAGAGACATAGCCTGTCAAGGTAAATAATTTGGCCTTGGACGCTTTACTCATGGGGGTCAGTTCTTTGGAAAGGGTGGGTGGTAGAACTTGTGGCAACCTCAGACTGGGGTTAGCACCAGGTGGTGCCTACCTCCCCATGCCATGTAAATTATGGGCCTCCCCCATGAGTTTCAGCCTTTGTATCTGTACAAGTGAACTGGTGGAGCATTAGGAGGTCTAAAGGCCTGGAGCTTGCTGGCCTAAGTCTCCATGGAGCAGGCAGTGTAGTGGCGGGTACTGGATTTAAGGGATAAATGGGTAGTGGAATGCCCCAGGCAGTTCTATAGAGTCAAAAGCCCCATGCTGGGTCCTGGAGTCTGGCAGAGTGGAAGTCTCTGAGACAAACTGAATAAGTAAAGGTACCCCCGTAAGAAACCCTTTGTAGGTCAGGAAGTATGTCCCCAAGCAGTTAAATAAGGGTCACAGCAAAAAAAGTATCAGTCACAGTTACGACAGCAGAGCAAGAGCAGTCTGTGTTGGGAGGAGAAACTATATTCTTGCATTTTGCTATTCTTGGAGATTATCAGAGGGGTACCCCGTTGGGTTGATTGTAGCTGCTGTAGCAATCATGGACTACATTATAAAGAGAACTGGATGTTCTGATGACTCCAAAGTGTACCTCCCCAATGGGACCAGAAAATCCAAACAGGGATCTGGGCTTGGAAAGCTGTACAGTACCTAGGAGAAGCATGTTTACTGAAATTGATATGCTTATGAGCTTGAGAATAAAAAGGATCCTGGTTAGACTTTAATACTGCTTTGGACATTCTGTTATTGTTGAGGACTGGTTGTGTTTGCTAACCCCTTATTTTGTAGCTCTGCACTGCCTGAGACTGCCTGACAGCCTAGGAGATCACTCCAGTCTCAGAAGCTCAAGTCAGTGCAAGGAGGTGTTTGTATGCTCCCCTTCCTTTTAATTCCTTCCAGATACCCCTAGACATGAGGAGGGGCCACATAAGGAATAATGTATGGGTGACCATACATGACATGCCTCCGTTTCCACTGAGGGATTGAGATAACAGCATCTGGACCTCGAAAATGAAGCTTAAGAGGTCCATACTGTTATCTCATCCCCAAGATGGAAACACAAGGTGAGCTGTGTATGGTAGCCCATATTTTATTTTTTTATAATATAGGGTTTTAAGTAAGCAATGCAAGTGTTAGTGTGGGGCTTGCCTTGCTCTTGCAGCCTCAGTTGCTGTGCCATCTGGCAACAGAAAACACTTTTTTTAAACAATCAGGCTGTCAGCACCTAACTGTGTTGCTGTAACTTACAGATCATTGGGGTAGTTTCCTCCAGCTGCTGGGGATGGCTGGCTAGGTGAGTAGTCTTCTGGGTCCGACTAACTGGACACCCCTGCTGGCTCTGCTTCAACTCTGCCTCTTTTCAAAGCTGTTGAATCTGAGAGAAACTAAGTGTAAGCAGGAACACAGGTGCACTTAATGATAGAACATGTACAACAACATTTTTAGAATGTGCACAATAACTTTGAACATTCATAACAACATTTTTGACGAGGCTGCTTTCCATATGCAATAAGCCATAAACTATATTAGTATTTGTTATATTTTCACTTCATAAGTTATGGCTGCTTGTCCTTCCATGAAGTTGTAATTTATGCTCGCTACTGAACATCAGAATAATTTGCATGAATAACCAAGGTAAACTGATGAGGTCTAAGTGGAAAAAATGCTGTTTCTGGGATAATGTATTCAGAAATAAAAATGGAATGTCCTGAAATTAAAAGTGTGGGGGAATTTTGTGTAACTGGGTTGTGCTGATGACAATTTCAAATTTGTTACTGAAAACTGTGAAGCTTCTTTAAAGTACCATTTTAAGTAAAATAATGCCTAATTATTTCTGCCCATGCTAACCCACCCCACCACCTAGTGGAACCCTCCCACCAATTTGGTCCTTTAGCCCCTGGCCAAACTCTCACCCTTTGTCCCCTATAAATGAATTCTGACCTTTTATTTTTGTTTCCCCAGGCACTTCCAGCCCTGAAAGGGCTCCTTCATTCCTGCTACGAAGGGGCTCTGGTGCCTCTTGGAAGCTGCTCTTCCCTCAGCCACCCACCTGCTGAGAAAGCCTGCTGTAGGTACAGAGCCACCTGGCTTGAACTCCCTTACACTGTTGCACAGCATCTCCCCACAGGGGCGTGGGTGGTACCACCCCCCTCCCGCCTTATCTGAGTATTTACTTAAATAGGCAGTGTGCCAGTCATTGATTGGTTAGTCTATCTCCCCTATTTGCCATTGGCTCCTTATATCACATTACCACTAGAGGGCCATTAAACTGCTTCACAAACAAGGGCGTTACATTAGTTTAGCATCTACTTTTCTTGCTCATAGAGATAGTGGTACACAACTTCTGAAGGATGCTTTTTGCTTTACACTTCTACTGCTTTAGTACTAGTTTTAAATTTACAGGTCCAAGTTTCAAAAGTGAGAGGGACGTAATGAGTTTTCAAACTCTTGTAAGCAGCAGGGGGACCCTGGTATACAATTGGCATACAGTACTTGTGCTGCTCATTATCCTCTTCACCTTACCGGGACTGCAAAACAGCAGCCTTTTACAAGCTGGACATAAAGAATGCTTCAAGCTGAGCAGTGATACTAAAATACTCCCTGCAACTATGTGTGCTGTGCAAAGTCATATGACATGCACAACTGTTCCAAACCCAAGGATACTGCTGACATCCACTTATGCTGACTTTTATCTACCCCTTATGCTCCTTCCTTACACAGTTAGACTGTTGCCTCCCAAGTATCTGAAATTTAAACTGGAAAGGGCAAAGACCAAGCCACAAACAAATCTCTTGGCTAGAAAAGCAATCCTGATCCTACTGCTTCTCTCAGGGAATGTCTACCCAAATCCAGGACTGACTCACACCCAGGTAAAGATGCCTAACAGAAGTGGG
The DNA here is from genome assembly GCA_016271365.2 of Neoceratodus forsteri. Classification (NCBI taxonomy): domain Eukaryota; kingdom Metazoa; phylum Chordata; order Ceratodontiformes; family Ceratodontidae; genus Neoceratodus; species Neoceratodus forsteri. Next base: position 1,560,222,944 of record CM057455.1, read on the forward strand.
GACTTGAAAATTGACTCCATGAATATTGGCAGTCTTCTACCAAAGATGGCACAGTTCCAGGCCTGGGCACAACTGCACAGCCCTGACATCTTCTGCCTAACTGAGACCTGGCTCACCCCTAAAATAAAGGATAACGCAATACCGCTGCATGGATACGAGTTCTTCAGGTTTGACCGCACAGCAAAAAGGGGTGGTGGATGTCTCATCTGCATCAGGGATTCCACTCAGGGGAGCCTGCTCCCCATATCAGGTCTCTTGGGCAACCATGAATTGTTAGCTGTTCAATTGATGCAAGGCACACACAAGTTCCTCACTATAGCCTTAGTCTCCTTTCCTCCAAGAAGGGCAACAGTGAGAATTGCCAATGTAGTTGAAGCCCTCACCCAAGTCAAAAAGAACAGTGAACTTTTAGTTACTGGTGACTTCAACATCAACTGGCTTAGCCAGGAGTCTGTCCCACAAAAAGACCTCATAGCCAGTGTATACCTCACATAAATGGTTAATGTTCCCACCAGAATGAACTATAAAAGTGGCAACAGCTCACTCATCGACTGGATACTGTCCAGCTACCCAGCCAGAATAACTGAGGTCTCAGTACTCCTAGATGTCTTAAGCGACCATTCACCAGTCATCTGTGTATGGATGAACAAAATAAAAAAATCAGCTCCAATCAAAGTGGAAAGCAGGTACTTTTGAGGGGGTAAGCTCAACTCCTTCAAAGCAGTGTTATTGAACATTGACTGGTGCCCCCGGATGAACATCAGGACATCGACCTTGCTCTGCAGTACTTTACTGACAAATTTAACACTGTCTGTGACAAGTATGCACTGGTTAGGAAGAGGAAAGCCCGATTGTAATGGATGGATCACCAGAGACCTGCTGGCCCAAATGAAGGAGAGGGACAACTTATGGAACAAGGCTAGGATCTCTGGAAACAGCACAGACTTCCAGAAATACAGGGCAGTCAGTAACAAATGCACTAACCTCATTAGGCTTGCAAAAGCAAGATTTTCTAAGCAGTAGATGGAGAGGACTCGTGGTGATGGCAAGAGATTCTGGGAGACCATTAAGGATCTCACAGGGAAAGAAGACAGAAAGCACCCGACATTGCTAAATATAAATGGTACCCCCACTCAAGACACATACAATCTCGGAAGAGTTCAGTGTTGCCTTCACCAGTCTTAGCTCTGTGCTCCCCCCGGCTACCTCAACAATAACCAGCCCTCACTAGGTACCCCTTACTCTGGCAACAGTCACCCAAATTTTTATTTTAAGCATATCACCATCAAGGAGGCCAGGACATATAGAAAAAAAAGTCCTAGGCAAAACCAGAATGTGCAGTGGCAAACTGGATATGAAACTGGTAGCCCTGTCACTTGAGGAGGTCATAGTCCTTATATCAAAGATTTTCAGTAAATCCCTCACCCTGGCTGATTTCCCCTCCTTATGGAAACAGGCCTTGGTTACCCCAGTTCACAAGAGTGGGGACAGAGCTAACACTGCTAACTGCAGGCCCATTTCGATCCTTTCCCGATTAGAGAGAATAGTGGCTTATCAAATCTCAGAGTACCTCCAGAAACACAGTCTCCAATGTCCGCAGCAGCATGGCTTCCGCAAGAGCCACAGTACTACAACTGCACTGGTCGATTTCTTTGACTATGCACACAAGACCATTGATGATGGAAAAATGGTGGGGTCTATCTTTATAAATCTTACCAAAGCATTTGTTACTGTTAAACATTCCCTCCTACTGAAGCAACTGATGTCACTGGGGCTATCTACTCCTTCTGTCCTCTGGTTTCAGAATTATCTTACACACAGGACACAGAGGGTGAAAATTGGGACAGCTCTCTCTGCCACTAAAGAAGTCAACTTGGGTGTCCCTCAAGGGTCAATCCTTGGCCCTCTCCAGTTTAGCTTGTTCTTGAATGTTCTACCACAGGCCAGCACTAGTAAGATAATAATGCTGATGACACAGTCATCCTAAACAGCAATTCCTGTCTAGACCAGCTCCAAAATGACTTACAGTCCACCTTTCACCTGCTGGAGGATTGGTTCAGCACCCAAAGATTATTTAGTTATAAAAAAAAAAAAAAACAATGCTCCTCTCTAGCCATCAATTAAAGAAGGGCTGTCCACCTCTAAACATCAGAAACAACAAAGGTGCTCCCCTTGAAGTACACTCTTTTAAGTACCTTGGGGTTATGATCGACAATACCCTCTCCTTCTCGCAGCACATCAACATGGTGGTAAAAGCTGTCAATGTCAGACTTGGTGTACTTTACAAGCACATGCAATTCCTTATACCTGCAGCACTGCACCTGTTTCCAGCGCAATACTGTCGGTAATAGACTACGGGCTAGTTGTTTACAGTGTGGCCTCAGAAACATGACTTAAATGTATTGCTATGGTTCTTAGCAAAGTCTGCAGACTCACCCTGGGTGCAGACAAGCTTGCTCACATGTGTAAACTGTTCGAGCAGACCAAATGGCTAAACCTTCATGACAGGATAAAGTTTCAGACATGCCTTCTGAGGAAAAAAGCATTACTCTGTTTATCCCCCAACCTGCATTTCAAGTATCCTCAAAGTGTCACGTTCCCAGTATGCCACGAGGGGTAAAGATCACTGCTATCTCAGGGCTCTCTTCAGAAGAACCTCACTTGGTCAACACTCATTCACCTACAGAGCCTCCCTATGGATGAATGAACTCCCTGTGGAATTAAGCAATGCAGGTAACCTCACAACTTTCAAGACAGAACTGAAACAACACCTAGTCAAATCCAATACTTGTAACTGCTGGAAAGCAACTTGACTGTCACTTCTTGTGCATTTTGACTTAATATTTTTCTGATTTCAAATGGAAATTCTGCTTGCTTCTCTTGTGCTCCCTATAATCACACCCTCCTTTGGTATTTGCACTTTCCCTCTATCACTCCTATCCTGACCCTAACTCCCTCCGACTCCTACCCCACATGCTGCCCAACTGGGACTTTAGCTTCCTCTTTTTCTGGGCCCACTCCATTTTGGGCCCTCATCCCTACCTTACCTGGCCCATGCAATGCCCTTTACCTTTTACAGCTAACTCCCCTTTCACCCAACAACTTACCTCTTGTTTCTGCCAGCCACCTCCCCCACTGACCCAGGTATCAAATCCCCCCTTCAGCATTCAGCAGTTTACCCATCCCTCCCAGTTTTCTCCCCATTCTCTCCCCCACACCTAGTTGGTAATCCCTGAACCTACCTTTTTAGGTCCACCATTTATTTATATCCTTTACTTTACCCAGAACAATAATAAGCTGACAATGCCCAGGTTGGGCAGACCCCATTCTCTTGCTTCTTTTTACCTGCTCTGTGTACCCTAACTTATCTTACCTGCACAAAACATCTAAGAAATAAACATGTATGCTCCCCTATCGCTCAACTAATAATGTATACAAATGTGTTCCTTTTCTGTTTAAATTGATTGTGCTGAATTGTTTAGTTGTAATCTGTATTTTCTATGTCTGTTTTTTTCTCATGACGAGGGACCTTTGTAAAAGAACACCCTGCTCAAAGGTTGTTTCCGAAGAATTTAAATAAAAAAATAAATAAATAAATAGAGAGGTTAATATATAGGCATTGATGAACAACCAGATTGTGCTAGCATCGAGTGGTTCCCTAGGCAACTCATGTAAACCTTGAGAGCACAGCTTGAGAGGTTTATAAAAGTTGCCTAGGGAAACATAAGATATTAGCATAGTCCGGTTGTTCATCACTGCCCATACATTGTTTTTTATAGTGCATGGGCATTGGTATTAACTCCAATTTGAACAAACAGTGTCTGCAATGATTTTTTTTTGTTTTCAAAGCACCCCGCAGTCACAGTTGAATAACTAAAAAACTTGCCTTACATTACACTGCAGTTCACTGTCCATCATTCATATTGCCAAGAGTAAATAAAAAAAAATAAAGCTAAGCAAACTCAGACTGAACTGAAGAATGTACTGTTTAGTTGAAAACTGTAAAACAACATCTAAGGGTAACATAACAGAACTTAGTTGCAGAAACAAACCGCGTGACTCTAAAAGCCAAATGGCAATTGCTGTAAACAGGAGACAGGGTAGCGACGTGAAGCATTAAACTTTAGAGCTATTTGGATGTCAGACCTGCAAAAGAGACACACTAGTGAAAAATATAGATTTAGTCTTCAGCCTGTGGAAAAAAATCAACCTTCTGTATAGCGCTTAAGTGGGTGAGTGAAAACAGGCTTGAAGAGTTTTTGACAGGAATGGAGTTAGGAAGCGGGCGCGGTGATTAAAAAAAAACAACAGACTTCAAACCGAATTCTTGGCATTTGAGTAGCTTTGCTGCCTAAGGAACTGCCACGCGTGTCAATTCCATTTTGTTATGCCATCAATGCGACATACCATCGATGGGTTAACAACAAAGCTGCGTCACATTGATGGTATAACAACACTGGGAAAAGATGAATTTTCCCTAATAACAACATTCTACCATACACTATAAATAAATACTTGTTGCAGTACTTCACCCTTTTTTTAGACACAGAGCTTACACAAAAATGTCACATTTAGATGATACACAGGGATTTTATTTCAGTGTCACTGCCATGTGGCCCTGCCCCAAGAAGGCAGTATTCCAGGCCCTAGGCCAACAGAGACTAAGCACATTGTGGAGGAGAGCTGATGCCCTCCATCTCTATGTGAGGATACTGGCCACTCAGTATGCAGCCACTGCCTGTCAGCCAACCATAAAATGACTGGTAGGTGAGCCACTAGTTCCTCTGCTCTTCCAGCTGGAGGATCAATGCAGTCATGGCTTCCCCATTATACAAGTGGGGTTCAGACAAGAGGACAACCCAAGAAAATGGTAATAGCACTACAGAGCAAGAGATGGGGCACAAGTAAGGGGCAAAAAGCCCAACACAGAACAACTTTTAATCAGTAACTTGCACATCTCATACAGGCTAATAGTCTATTTCAGTCCAAAAATAGTTTTGGTCTAAAGTGGATTATTAGCCTATATGAGGGTTTCAGACAAGAAAATGAGGACATGAAAGCATGGGGCTGAAATTTTCAGAAGGTTGCTATATACTTGGAGTACCTTTCTGAGGGGTGCCGTCAGCGCAGTGAAACCCTTACCTCAGTGGCAATGTGGGCACTGTAACCTGATCAACAGTCATTCTGTCGATTTGGATTTTGCAGCACCCACTGTCTTGCCACCCCTGAGGTGTTGCATTGTTTCCCCCTACACCTCTGACCTGGAGGTGATTATATTATGTTTTGGGTGGTGCAGGGGTGAAGCCCCCATAGTTGGGCACAGGGTCAGTGCCCCCTGCAAACAGCTGGGATGTGCCCCAGTGCTTTGCCATGATGGTAGTCAGGCAGCGCGATTGCCAGGTGACATCGTAGCCATCAACATTTTGTTGTTGCTGTGGTGTCAGTTGACATGATGGATATTGAACTGGCATGGTGGAACCCCTTTCTGATATGACTGCAATAGTTACACCTGAAAATTAAACACCTATTAAATGGTTAAACATTTGGGTGCAGTTTCTGTGGTTTGCAACACAAATGAGGCCATTTGCATTAAAATATGACACGTAGATTTCTTTTTATGCAAACTGCTGCAATCATGGAATCAGTCATAAAAACTTGTGTGTGCCTATCAGCCTGGTGGTGTTGAGAACTGAGGTGCTGAATGCCACACCTTGCACTACACCAGTGACCCGGGTTTGGGAACAACCTTGGGTCACTGGGGTACCAACATGGGGGGGAGAGGGGGGAGCAAGATCAAATGTTGGGTCTCTTCTCCCGGGTAAGAGGCGTGGTTGCCCGCCTGTAGTCCTGCCATCACCAAATGGAGGTTCGGTGCTGGCGCAGGCAGTCAACAGCATGACTGGAAGGGAAGGGCATCCCGAATGGCATGTGTGCGCATGCCTCCACATGCATATGCTACATTGGGGATGCATGGGTGTAGGGGATGGGAGAAATCCCACAAAACCCCCCAGAAATTACAAATGAAAAAATCCAAGAAACCTTGTGTTTGCCTTTGAAAATAAATTTTTGCACGAAGGGGGTGATGCAGATGGAATGGAAAATAACCCCTTGCATCAGTGCTCTCACCTTTAAAAATCTGGGACCTGATCTTTATATAGCACAGCCATTATGTTCAGAGCCAGAGTTGGAAACTTGTGCTTGGATTTCCAAAAGTCTGCACACTGCACTCGTTTTACTGTTGCAGTTGCGTCCATGTAAACGTGCCAACATGTTTGTGTGCAATTTTCAAACATTAAATGTGCCATGACATTCATAAGCAAATTTTCAAACATTCCGATGCCTTTATGAAACTTTTAACAATTTACAGGGAAGGAAAGGGGAAATAGTTTAACCAGGAAAGGCACACTAAGCCAGAGCTTGTTTCCAGGTGCGACCTGGGAGCACAAGGAAGTTAAATGACTTGCTCAGGGTCACACAGTGTGCAAGTGAAGGCTGTGGGATTCATATCCAGGTCTCCATGTTTGCAGCTGAGTGCCCTTAACCGCTATGCTATACTGCTTCTGGATAAAACTAATGCATGCATAAAATACAGTATGTGATGCATGGGCCATTTTCAGTATACAACTCGCAGCACTTGTGACAAGAAGATAGACCATGTATTTTGGGGTCTATCCGTCTTGTTGTAAGCCAAATCATACTGCCAACAGCTGAAAACCCAGTTCTTGAGGTTTTGGGATGTGATTCTACACCATCTGACCTCTCACCTGGGTGTTGGCTTCAGCTGTTCCTTCTGTCATAGTACTCCTCATCATGACTCTGACTGACATTTTGCGGGATGAAAAATTAGAATATTGATTGTTTTGCATTTCAGAAGTTTGTCCATTCCATTCCATTATCCTTTCTTTAGGGCTAATTAGAAGACAGATCTGTAAAATCATTTCTAAACTGGACTTCGTTTGCTTCCCCGTCTGCATTTGATTCCAAGTTTAAAGCAAATCTCTACACATCAGACTCTCATGCATTAAGTGGGCTTGTGTCCAGAGCAAAGGCAAAATTGAGGATGGTTTTCATCTGTTCTTTTCTGGGCCAGAAGTGTAGCTGCCTCAGCCCAAAAATAAGTTATAATAAATATTAAGCTTGGAGAAACTGTAACAGGAGCCTGCTTGTGAAAACACAGATGTTCCTGACAACTTCCTAGTTTGTTAGTCAAGTCAGATTGGAGATTGGGTGGAAGTAGGCAGTATTAAGTCAGGTAAACTGCTGTATAGTAGATACTAGCATTCAAAAGGAGCATTGTCATGAACCTGCTACTCTTGTCTTATATACTACCAGCTTCCGTTGTGCTAATAGAACCAATATTTTTAACACTTTATGGAATTTCACACGTAAAATGATCTTGGAAAACTGACCCCTTAAGAGTATTTATGGCATCCTGATGACCTGCCTGTCTTCAGTGTTGTATATCACTTTAGTAAAATCTTGTAATGACAGAGACAGCTGCAACATGGCATTCAAGATCAGTTTGACAGCACTATTTTGAAGGGGCAAACATTTAGGTTTAATTTCTCCAGTGCAACCAGCTGAGGTCTAAACAGATGTAAGTACCTTGTTTTAGAAGTGTGCTATTGTGGGGATATTTGTTTAACAAGGAAATAGGGTTTTGCACTTTTTTTTTGTTAACCACAGTTCATCAGATGACCATGTTCTAAAATTATCATTCTGTGCATATTGGCTGGTAGTTTACTTAGTTTGTTACATGGACTGTGTACGATAAAAATAGCTTTTTAATGCCAGCTTGAAGACATGGGGGCTTATAAGTCAAAAGGTTCAACAAAGGGAAAGCTATATACTCAAAAGCAAAGAAAGCAGTATGAACTCCCCCAAGGTGAAGATCTGTTTTTATTACATGAGCTGAGGAAACAAGTGAAGAGAAGACGTGGTCATGTCATTCTCGGGTTAGTAATGAAAGGCATCAGAGAGATTCCGGAGCACTTGGGGGAACTGATTGAAGTGCAGAACCTCAACCTGTCACACAATTACCTTGCTGCTCTGACTCCAGCTCTATGGAAGCTTGAAAACATAGTTGTTTTGAACTTGTGGGGAAACCATCTTACATGTTTGCCCAATGAGATTGGATTGTTAAGAAGTCTGAAGGTTCTCTTCGCCAATACCAACTATCTTACTGAGTTACCAGAAGAGCTAAGCATGTGCGTGAAACTAGAGGTTCTGAGTCTTTCAGACAATTACATTTCAAACCTTCCCAGCACTTTCTCCAATCTGAGAAACCTAAGGAAGCTAAATCTTAGTAATAACCACATAAGACACATCCCCTCCTGTGTCTATCAAATGCATAACTTAACCTTTCTGCACGTGGGCTGCAACAGGCTGGAAAATATTGCCGAAAGTGTTCGACAGTTAGCAAATCTGAGAATTTTTATTGCAGAAGAAAACAATATTCATTGCTTGCCGAACTCTATCTGCTTTCTAAAGTCTCTGGAACTGCTTAACATAGATTACAACAACATCCTGACACTTCCCAGGGATCTGTATATGTTGTCTGGCTTACGCCGAATTGCTTGGAATCCAGTGGACAAAGGGCTGCATATTTCTCATAATCCATTGTGTAAACCATTACCAGCCATGGTGGAAGAAGGTCTGGAAGCTCTCATGGACTATCTGAAACATTACAAGGGTCAGGACTAGATTGTATGTGGTGATTTATCAGTCCTCACCCTACAATTAGTATAGGTTACTAGTTTGGCTATCCAGATATTATTTAACATTTTAAAATGGAGATATTTTTAAAATAAAGGTATAGCCTGTTTAGTGGACACTACTCAGTAATTGTAATAATTTTATCTTTGACAATTATTCCTTTCTGTATCTTATTTCACTGTTTAATCCAGTTGACTGAAAAATGGAGAATTAGTTATGTAGTTTGGGACTGATGGAATCATAATTATCTCAGAAGGTGTTACAGTGAAGCAAGGGCATGCTAATATAAAAAAGGTGAAGGATTTTCAGCATTTGATATTTAATTTAAAACATATTACTACATTATTGCTATAGGGTACCAATTGACATCTCTGTGGTGGATTTCAAAATATTATTTGACTAAATATTCTGTGGCTCACCAAACTGATTTCTTACATAGTGCTCTACATTTTCCACGTAATAGTTGGCACTCTTGAATGTTGTGGTCTGAAACACTGTAAGATGAATGTTTTAACACAAGACATTGTTATTAAAAATTAAAAAAAAAATCACAAAATGTATTTATTACAGCATGCATTAACTCATCTATAGTCAATGGTGGAACATTGTTCAGCATGAAAATCCATGCCAGGAATATAGAGATACTGGATGGGCAACTATGCCCACCCAGTGTGTTCAGCCAGAGAGGGGGTCTGATTCCCTCTGACCTCAAGAGTGAACCTTGAGAGGTCCATGGGAATCAGAACCCTGAGGTGGCAGAATACATTGGTTGTGCATAAAGTTGCTCATCCTGTATTTTTTATAGTGTATAGTAAAAACAGTAGTGCTTACTCCCCCGCTTGTAGCTTCGCTCTATGTCTGTGTGAACTATTACATCATCAAGCCTCTGAACTTGCCATTGTCCACTGTGTGAGATGTGCATGCACCAGTTCTTTCACTCTGAAAATGAAACTGACTTGTGCAGTCTCTAGAGACTTCAGAATGCTATTGTACCACAGAAGGGTACAACCAAATTCCATGACCTTTGAGGTGTGGTACAACAACATTTTGAAAGGGATGGAATTCTATACAGAACAACTTTCTGCTAAACACTGTAGGGTTGTTGTGCTGCAGTAGTGATGTTGCTGTGTTGTTGTGCTACACTGAGAATATCACTACTGCAGCACAACAAGTTCAAAACTCTGTTCATGGCTGCCATTCTCAAGCTGCACCCATGATTACTGATGAGCCACAATCACCATTGTAGATCTTGATGGCAGCAGCTTTTTTTTTTTGGGGGTGGGGGAATATTGAGGGTCAACTCAACAATTGGAGTGAAGTAGTCTGACCAGTTAGTCCCATGGCTAGCGAGTCACCATCTCTAGCTGTCACCAAGTGAAATGCTATGAGTGCAGGTAGGGAGTACTGTTTTGTTTAAAGAGTTACATATGTGGAGTGCAACAGTTGCACTTTTCTGGCTGGCTGACAAACAATTTTGTAGGAATGGTGTCCCATACAATGCAAAATATATTCTATGGGCAGCCATATACAGACAAGCCTGTTTTGCCATCTTAAGATTTCCATAGCAGCCAATGAACCTCTTGAGGTTTGCCCTCGAGGTTGATTGTCATGGAAATGTCTCAAAGGCAGCACAGGCTCATTGTGTATAGTTTCCCATACATTATCCTCTATATTTATCATCAGGATTAATCAGCTACTACCTACAACAGCTGTTACCAGAACTGGCTAGAGTCAACAAAGTTTGCATCTCTATAACACCACTGATGCACCATGGGGCTTGAACTCTGGGTTCTCCTTCAGCTCGCACCATGTGACCCTGTCCACTTTTTAAATTGTTGGGCATAACCCATTCTGGGTTTTGTGGGTTCAAGGAGTTTTTAATTTCATAGAAATTTCAGCACTAGAGAATATTGTAGTGCTGCAAATGTAGGAGCTGATCCACAAAGCCTTCCACATGTGCAAAAGTTTAATCACAGGATTAGAGTGCCCTATCTGCTAAAATGAAGCACTCTGCACATTCATGAACCACTAATAGTGCTGTGTAAGTGCCCCCAAACCTGATTTCTCACTGCCTGTGGAGCTACTGTGCATGAGTGGCTAGGTCTGGGGTGACACTGCAATGCATTTGATCCCCAGAATGAGAGGAATTCTGTAGAGGGCTGAGGGGAAGGGCACAGAAGCTACTGTAAGTCAGGGGGACTCCTGATTTCAGTCCTCCACTTTCTGGGTCAGCTGCATTGGACTGTCTAATGTCCTGAATAACTCCACCAAGAATCTGATCCCAGCCCTCTGAGCCAGCATGGAGAACTGGGTGGTATTACAGTTGATTTTTTTATTTTAATTGAAAAGAGTATTCAAAACATTATAAGGGTCATAATGTGCTGAAAACAGGATTCTTCAGTACAGGCATACTGCTGAATCCCCAAACCCCCTGCTCATGTAAAGAAAAGGATATATTCCTTGGCTACATGAAAGCTCGATGACTTGTACAGCTCCACCCCTGCCCCACATGCCTGCACAGAGCTCTATGCAAGGGGGCAGAAGGGACCGGGGACTATGGATGCTGTCCAGTGACGAGCATGGAAATTGTGGCCTGACTGTGGATTGGGTCCAGTGCTGAGCACTGGGAATTTGTCCTGACTGTGGACTGAGTCTGGTGCTGAGCACTGGGAATTTGGCCTGACTGTGGACTGAGTCAGGTGCCGAGCACTGGGAATTTGGCCTGACTGTGGACTGAGTCTGGTGCTGAGCACTGGGAATTTGGCCTGACTGTGGATTGAGTCTGGTGCTGAGCACAGGGAATTTGGCCTGACTGTGGACTGAGTCTGGTGCTGAGCACTGGGAATTTGGCCTGACTGTGGACTGAGTCTGGTGCTGAGTACTGGAAATTTGGCCTGACTGTGGATTGGGTCCATAGTTGTTTTTTGCTATAGAGGTTTTTCTTGCTGGCCAAGTGCATCTTCAGGGATAGTCCCTGTTTCTGGGGGTGTACTGTATCCTGTTCCGTCTGGCATCCTCTGCTTAGTAGGGGCAGGCAAGTACCTTTTTTCACATACTGAGTCAGTATTCATATTTGGCACCCTCAGCTATTTGGTATTTATTATGCAAACCAATTTTTTTTAACAGGAAAACAAAACCCTAGCCCTCCCCAGATTGCCAGAGCTATTATCTGGCCACTCATCGCTCACTGCAGTCATCTTCTACCCTCCTCAGCACTCTCATACATTGTTTCTGTAAAACAATTGCTGGTCTCCTGACCAGGCGCAGACAGCTTTAAGTTAGAGACCCCCCTTCCTTGTCCAACCTCTAGGCACAGTGGGTCATTTCTCACAAGTGACCTCTCTTCTGAAACTGCTCCATGATTTGGGAGGTTAATTGAAGTCAAATCCCAAATAGCCAACCCCCTTCCTTAACAAAGTGGCCTTGCAAAGACAGATTTATCAGTCTGCTCACTGCATCATGCACACTCTGGAGGGACAAAGCAGTCCGCATCATTGATGACAATATACTGACTGACTGGCCTACTGACATCAGTGACAGGGACCGTGCCTAATATCTCCTGGGTATGTGCACTGCTTGTACAGTCAGATGACTGATGTATCTGACTTACCATAGACTGTCTTCCCTCTCCTTAACCCCTTATCCTCTCCCTCAATCTTCTTCTGCACAGTCCCCTAGATTGATGCTTGTCTCCTTTTTACCCATTCCCCAACATGCAAAATGCACTTTCGCCTCCCACTCGACTGCCCACCATACTTTGCTGCATAAACACTGTTACTATATTATGCTAGCACATTTACCAATGCCTCTGTGTGTACCTGTTAACCTGTAATGTAATGCTGCATCTGTACATGTTTTATAAGTGGTCTCTCCCTACATCCCCTTTTCTGGGTCACACCTGGAAACAAGCCTCAGCTGAGTGTGCCTTTCTTGGTTACCAACTTTTAAATAAATAAATAAAAAGATATGCTACAGGTTGGTGGGGGGAAGACTGGCTGTCTTGAGATTTTACTCAGTTTGGCTCATCCTAAATCACAGATCAGAGTCAGAGGGGGAGGTAAATTTTGGGAAATAGTCCTTTGAAGTGGGGGAGGTTCACTACACAGATGTGTGTACATACACATATACACACACACACACACACACACACACAGTACTCAGGTTTAAATCCCACCACAGTTATTAACTCACTGTAGGGCCTGCAGCAAATCATGTCAGTGTGTTTCAGTCTGCCCAGCTGAAAAAACAGATACATACAGGACAGGGGTGTCATGCAGTCAGAAATCTTGGAGGGGCACAAAATCGCAACCTCTCTAGGGGGGTCCGGGGGCATGCCCCCCGGGAAAATTTTGAAAAACTGAGGCCAGATGGTGCATTTTGGTGACTTTTAGCAGTCCAGAATGCTGTTCCCCAACAAGCTAAGTGCCATAACACTGATGTAGGTTAGAGGAATGATCAATTGTTTTTGTCCTTTGTTCATTCTACTTACAGTGTTACCTTTTGTATTAATAACAATTTAAAAGGCTTGTCAAATATATGAGGTGTTTGGCTTTATAGCCCGTTACCTTAAGGCAGCGTATGTCCTCTGAGGCAGAAAATTGTTAGTCCTGTTAGGAACGGATCATAAAATCAGGCTGAGCCTGATGTCCAACTGATCCCTTCCACTTCCCCATCCACCCGCGCTCAGACATTTTGTGTCTAACCAGGAAGAGCACAGGCGCGCCCCACTGAAGTCTATGGGGCTCAGTTTCAAAACTTTTTAAGTCAAAGCAATCTCTAGTACATATGAAAGCCACCACTCAACTAATAGAACATCTACTAGTTGAGCAGCGGCTTTCATATATACTGGAGATTGCCTTGTGACTTAAATGTTTTGAAAGAGCCCCATAGACTTCAGTGGGGCATGCTTTCCTTGGTAACACGTCATAAAACAACTGAGCTCAGAGATGTGGTTGGCAGACCAGGAAGTGGACGGGATCGGCTTGCCATTGGGCTCTGCCAGATTTATGCTCTCTTCCTAACAAGATTAATTACATTTCCTTTTTTGCCTGAGAGAACTTACACTGCCTTCAGACAACAACTATAAAGCCCAAAAGCCCTCCCAAAAAAGGTTTGAAAAATTTAGCTTAAATCAGCTTCCAGCATGATTTCTATGTGCTCCCATTTTTAACATGCAGTTTTTCAGTGAATAAACACCACTTTTAAGATGACCACAACAGTTTACATACTGGCCATTTCGAATAGTTAGCATGGCTAAAATTGAATGTTATTCCACCAGATTTTGCATACCAGTTAAGGCAAAATACCATTTTCATCATGCAAGTATTCAGACGGGAATGCCACTCTTCCATGCCTCCACTCTGCAGTTCAATCTATATCATGCTCATTTGGATAGACGAAATACCAGACTTTGTGACAAATACCAAATTTGGGTTTTTAGTATTTTGCCTCCCACACGGCCGGCTCAGCGAAAGTTCTGGTTACAATATATTACTGTATACCCATTATACAACCAGGGTTGGTATTTTCTTGATAAAGAATTGTAAGCATGATATAGGACTGGTAGAGTTCTAATATGCAGTTTTTGGAGATATCACATCATTCTTAGTGCTTCAGTGGCAAGAAATACACAGTGGAATTCAAAATATGCACTTGGGACTCTGATGAGTCCACTACAGGCCACTCAGTCCCTGCAATGCCCAACTGCTTTGACCCCCCCCCTTCTGAAAGGGGGATATGCATTTCACCAGTAACTACTCTGATCACCTTCTTTCAGTCTTCCGGTGTATGTACCACTTGATTCACCCCACCCCCTCTTGCTTTCTCAGTCTGCCCTCCATTCATCTGTGTGCCATCACATGCAAGTATTGGCACATCGGTAAGTGCTAGTCAGTGACTGTGGGCTAGATTTCCAAACAGAATGACTGACACTTGTAAGCAACCACCCATTACAATGCACGAGTCTTAATGAGAATGTACGCCAAGAGTGAATCGGAAGGTGGAAGGCACAAGGCCAACGGACAAGTGACTTTTACACAATTGGAAACTGAAGACAAAAACATGTTCCTCATGACAGGATCTAAAATGGAGTTCATCCATCTCTGCTTTAGGTTTTTAGTGAGAAATACTATACCCCCCCGTGTTGGCCATTTTAAGGTACAGATAGCCTTAAATGGGCAAAGCTGAAGGGGGCCTAGAGCAGAAGAACTGTGGCAGTATGACAAAATTAAAATAAATCCCTGAGAAGCATCAGGGATCAGTTTACTAGCCAAGATGAAAGCCTGAGGGAAACTGAACATGACCAGAGATCTCAGGTTTAGTCATGTGCCACCAGCACTAGAGGCTCGTTAGCACAACCGACTGAGCCATTGTCAGTGACTCACAGCGGCCAGATCGGTGCTCCTGCCCACGTGTGAATACTACCATTTGGGCACTTTTCCATTGAGTGGTGTTGCCTCCATGTTCCCTCTTTCTCTGGGTTTGCAGAGTGGTGTAGGTGGTTTCCTGTGCCATCTGAACAGCCAAACCACCTGCACCACTAAACATTCCCCACCAAACCTACAGTGACCGGAACAGTCAAATCGACACAAAGAAAAAGGGCTGCAGCAAAACCTAGGCCATGCGAACATGGCTCTGAAACGTTTATTAAAATTATTCTGAATGATTACAAAAGGTGCCGCTGGGGCAAGGTGCAATGTGAACGAGCCTTAGGAGTTACAGAAAAAGTCAGCAGAATGCCAAACACCATTTGCTGCAGTACAGCAAACTTGAGCAGTGCAGGCTATTGAACATTCTACTCCAACAGGGGATTCAGAGAATTGTAGTTACAGAACGACTGCAGTATAGCAAACTTGAGCAGTGCAGGCTACTGAATCTTCCACTCCAGCAGGGGATTCAGGGAATTGTAGTTACAGAACGTCAGATAGAATCAGTCTGATGCAATCAACTATACAGCAGTAAAGAGCAAGTAAAACGTTTTGCACACCTAGTGCTGATTTGTTCTCTTTTAAACAATTCTTTACCCGGTTTAACAAACTTTAAGGTAGTCTGTGCATGAACTTTATGGAGGTAAAATTACTAACTGTTTGGCAAGCATTGAGGCAATGCTCAGCTTGGATATTTATAGTTTTAAGAAACTATGGAGTGCACTTTCATCAATGTAATTAACTTTATGGCAAATAACCTACAATATAATTATACAGTACATTCAGTGCAATTTCTAGGTGCTCCCATTTACATGTAGCTTTTCAGTGAAAATAAAGCCACTTAAGATGGCCACAACTGTTTACATACTGGCACTTGGGACATTTTTGTGTGCCCACTAAAGGCCACTCGGTACCTGCAATGCCCTGCTGTTGTGTCCTTCTCCCAACCCCTTTCCTGGAATGGGCAATGTACCATTTCACCAGTAAGCAACTACTCCCCATCACACTCATTCTTCCAGTGTACGTGCCCCTTGATTCCCCCCATGCTTTCTCAACGTTAACCCCCCCCAAAAAAACTGCAGCTACGTTCTTCTGCCAATCAGGCATATTGCACAGAAACCTATATGTTCACACATGGATAGAATGCATTGGGTTACTACAGGAAACCGCACTGCTCATCACTGCAAGGACTTTGCACTGCAGGGTTGCAGTTCGAAAAAAAAAAAGTGCTATTAGTTTTATAACTGCACCTTTCTCCTCGCTGGTTGTTTTGCTGAAATGGCGTGAGTGTAAAACTTTAAAATTTTTTAGCCACACAATACAATATATGAGACAAGACCTCCAATAAAATATGAAGCAACAAACAACTGTGCACATGCACCTTTTAAGAATGTGGACTGCCAGTGTCCGAGACCAATGTCCAAGACCCCCCACCCCCAGAGACTAGGGCCCAGGTGGACTCATAAGCAGTACAGGGCTTGCATTACAGAACTTTTGAGTTTGCATTGAGATCCTCTAAAGAGAGGCCTTGCTGAACAATGTCATCTATCCTAACCTCCCGCTCGGTATACTAGTTATTTATGCTGGCGGGAGATCTGAAAGAAGCATTAAAATGCAGGAGACTTGGAAGAACGTGTGCCAGTTGCAAGTCAAAGTCAAATATAGGTATAATTTCCCTGTAGATGGCTCTAAATGCCAGTAATATATAAAAATCTCAGACCTTTTTCTTTAGGAAGCAGCCAGGCAGGAACTTCAGGCAGTGTTCTGGTCTGAAGTAAGTTGGAACACACCGGACCAACCGCGCTGTCTTAGTGCCGAGTCTGCAGTGCCGACTATCAATGACTCGTCTCGTCATCTGCGATGTGACTGTCAAATTTTTACTCAGAATGGCACTGGCACTGAAGGAAGATGAAACGGAAGCCAATTTGCCACCTCTCGTGATGAGCTATTTGTTCAGGTTCGCGCCTCTGCTGCCTGTACATACAGTTGATTGGTGGTAACTGCCAGCACTGTAATTGGCTGCTGCTGGTTGGCAGTTTTTGCCACCAATCAACTGTCTGTTGTCACCGTCTTGCTCACTCTTTGTTTTTTACAGGTGCTGAGCCCCAAAGCCAATCACTAGCCCAGTGGGAGCAACAAGTACCTTTTTTTAAAATCTGGCCTGGTGGCTCTCAGTCAGGCTTCCCAGCCCAGTTCATGCACACGCAATTGATTTGGAACCTACCCCTCTCCCCAGTCCCTACCATAAAGAGTTTGAAAAAACACAACTTTTTTTTCCCAGCCCACGGGACCATAAAACAGGCATTTGTCATTGCCGAATGTTTGCATGCTGGCATTGGCAGTGGTAGTGTAGAAGTTACAGAGCTGCGTAATAGGAATGGCAGTGAAGTATTGAACTGAAGCCAACCCCACCACCACCCTGCAGAGAGTGACAGGCATTGGGGTGTGCCTTTGGTTCATCAGGCATAATGGTCACGCCATTTCACCACACCCCACCCTGCAGACACTGACAAGTGTCACAGTGTTCCTTGGGGTCTTTGGCCCTTATGGCGCACCCCATTCCATTAGGAAATACGGTGAGATGGGTGCGATATAGGAGAATGGGGTGAACTTTGGGGACAAAGAGTCCAAGGCATACCTCGATGCCTCTCACTGGCTGCAGGTTGTTTAATGGTATGAGCATTACAGGCAAGAATCCCAAGTCACACCCCTGATGCCTGTCATTCTCTACAGGGTTGGGTGTTATGGTTGGAAACCCTAATACCTCAGGCATTCGTTGGTATTTTCACTCCAAATTTTCAACATGTTGTTTTTGTGACCCCACCTCATGAACAGGGGGAATATCAGTTTGGTAGCCGAAAGCTGCTTATGCACAGCGACTATGGCATTTAGCACCACAGGTGCCAAAACATTCCGAACAGGATGTAAAAAATGACAGCTGTACTATTCATGGGGAGGTGTAAAAAATGGCAATGTTGCAAATCTAAAGTAAAAATATTAAAAAAACTGGTGAAGTCACGAGCGTGGTAAAGTCACGAGTGTACATAGAAACTGTGCAACGCACACCCGTAATATAATTAGGTTGGGGATTTTTTACAGCAGATTGTCAACTCAGGCATTTTGGTGCCTCCGATCATGAACAGTGTCACCGTGATTTTTTTTATCTGTCCCGAACAATGATTTCCCACAGCGACCACGCATCTCTGCGCTGAAAGTTTGAAAACACACTTCGGCCATGTTGTGAAAAATGACAGCTGTACTGTTCATGAGGAAGTGTGGAAAAATGCCACTGGTGAAAATCTGGACTGAAAATATTACAAAGTCATGAACTTACGAGGGTGTGTGGAAACTGTGCAATGCTCACTCGCAACACAGTCATTTTATGGACTTTTGTCACCAAATTTTCAACATAGCCATTTTAAGACCTCTGCTCATGAACAGTGTAACTGTGATTTTTTTAATCTGTCCCAAACATTGCTTTCGCACACCAACAGCACCATTGTGCGCTACATGTGCGAAAACACATTTTGGGTGACATATGAAAAATGGCAGCTGTACTGTTCATAAGGAAGTGTAATAAAATGGCAATGTTGAAAATCTGGAGTGAAAATATTAAATTCGCAAACTTACGAGCATGCATAGGAACTGTGCAACGCACGCTCGTAAAACAGTCATTTTTAGGAATTTTTTCACCAAATTTTCAACATAGCCATTTTAAGACCTCTGCTCATGAACAGTGTCACTATGATTTTCTTAATGTGTCCCATACATTGATTTCGCACATCGACTGCGCCATTGAGCGCTGCATGGGCAGAAACAAGTTTTGGGTGAGATGTGAAAAATGACAGCTGTACTGCTCATAATAAGGTGTGGTAAAATGGCAATGTTGAAAATCTGGAGTGAAAATATTGAAAATTCGCAAACTTATGAGTGTGCGTAGGAACTGTACAACGCACGCTCGAAAAACAGTCATTTTTTGGAATTTTTTCACCAAATTTTCAACATAGCCATTTTAAGACATCTGCTCATGAACAGTGTCACTGTGGTTTTCTTAATTTGTCCCGTACATTGATTTCGCCACCAACTGCGCCATTGTGTGCTACATGGGTGGAAACACATTTTGGGTGAGATGTGAAAAATGACAGCTGTACTGCTCATAAGAAGGTGTAGTAAAATGGCAATGTTGAAAATCTGGAGTGAAAATATTGAAAATTTGTGAACTTACGAGCGTGCGTAGGAACTGCGCAACGCACTCTCGTAAAACAGTCATTGTTTGGAATGTTTCCACCAAATTTTCAAAATAGGCTTCTTGAGAGCCCATCTTATGAACACTGGCAGTGTCGTTTCGTTAACTGGTCCCGGAAGGTGATTTGACACAGTGACTGCGAAATCACCCTTCAGGCCTGAATAACGCCATGACAGTGACAGCATTCATGAGAAGGGGTCCCAAAAATCCCATGTTGAAAATTTGGTGCAAAAATTCCAAAAAATGCCTGAGATATGCAACAAAGTTGAAAAACCCTATCTATCCCATTATACAGCTTACCGGCATTTCCTCAGTTCGCGGTCGGCTTTGAAGAGTGCAGACGTGTTCCCGGTCCACCGAAGATCGTCGAGCTGGTCTCCGGAGGTAAGTATGGGGTGAGAGGGGTGTGTGGGGAGGCAGGGTGCGCAGTGGGTGGGTGCGAGTAGTAGGGGGGCAGGGAGACTGCGTGGGACCGTTTTTTCTTTACAGGTATTTTATTTTTTAAATGATGATGCGGGACATTTGCCATGCTGGCGTGGGCTCCCAGCATGGCACAAGGATGGTTGGTTAAAGTGGAGCCGACGGGATTGGGCACCCGCCGGCTATACATGAGTTGCCACGTGGGGTGGGCACCCAGCGTGGCATGTGGAAGGCTTTGGGGGCGCAGCACACCGTCGCGCTATACAGTGTGTGCGTGGGGGCAGCATGCAGTATGCGTGCGTGTGTTTGTGTGTGTGTGTAGGGGGAGCTGCGCATGAGCAGGTGATATCTGATTGCTGCTCACTGAAGCGTAGCTCCCCCTTTCAACTGTATGCCACTGCATTTTGGAGCTATCATAGACAGCTCCAGCATGCATTGGTGGACTGGGGCCGTGCCTGCCAACACACTGACTGAATTGGAAGAGGGGGTGACACACCTCCGAAAACTCAGATGATGGCACTATGTTTCTTGCACATGCGTGCAAGCAAACATAAAAATGTAACTCTAAATACAGTTTTATTAATAGACTTCACAACAATATTGGAGGGGCACATGCCCCCTTGGGCCCTATGGGCATGACGCCACTGATACAGGACACCACTTACAATGGGATACTGCATCTCAGCTGGGCTATCGTGTGTACATAAATTAAAAAAAAACTGAAACACACTCCACTGCACATCACATCACATCACATGCACTCACAACTCACATATACAGTGTACTGGAGTGTAAATGTACAGTATGCCATGAAACTTATATTTATCTCAATCTCCTTCCATAGCGCAGTGTTACATAAGCAATAAGACACAACATGGTATGGGTTACTATTCCTGAATCACATGACCAGGTGCACTATGAGGCATGTAGAGGCTTGTGCCAAGTGCCTTTAACCCCGGGGAAGTGCAACTCAAAAATAATAACTCACACACTGAAGAGTCATATTGTGCTTATGAAAGGGGTCCACTGTAAAAAACAATTATGATAAGTTTAGCAGTGCAGGTGCTATTCCTGAATTGCACTGCTTGAAAACTTCTCCACCAATCAGGAAGCAGAATTTTCCCTACCCATTTTATAAATAGTAAATAATGTACAGGCATCAGTGTACAATGAGTTGATTTTGCTCACCTGCTTTGTGTGATGGCCTGTAAAGGTATCAAAACACACAATTAGAATGTTCAAAAATGAGTTTGCACACTATTACCAATATTATAATAACTGGGGAGCAATTCTTTTCTTTGGGCTAAGTGAGTTGTTATTCGCTATAATAATCCATGGGTTATTACAGCACTCATGTACTCTGCCTCTCAAAACATAGTACTCCCTCACTGGCTCATGTTCTGTTTGTGGGTGGGTGGAACAGTTCCATAAACAAGGTGGCTTCATCTCTTGGTTACCAAGGAGCTGCCACAATATTCGTCCACTGGGCTCATCCATCTCTCCTTCTATTTTTTTTAGAATTATTTTTTTACACTCCATCTGGTTGATCTTACTTTTACCTTAAAAAAACAAGTATCTGGTTGATCCCGCTCTTCATCCACTTCATGACATACCTACTGATCACAATCCAAAAGTCAAAAAAAAGAAAGAAAGAACAAAATACTTATTTAGGAAAGGCAGGGTGGGTGACAGAGACACACACAGTGTGTGTGTGTGTGTGTGTGTGTGTGTGACAAATGGATGCAAAAATTAAGTTGGAAAAAAATTGCTCTCCAATTATTATAAAAAATAAAGGATAAGGTAGTAAGCATATGAGAATTTAATGCACGCCCTCGGTGTGGGATGCTTTTATAAACCCCCTCAAACTTCACTGTCAGGGTTTATGCAGCATTCCACACTGAGGGTGTGCATTAAATTCTCTTAAAAAGGGTCAAAGTATTTCAGCCTTCTGACTGGATGAGGGACTTCTCTAGCTTGGCATCTATCAGACAACAGATGCCCGGCTATTAAAAGTACCATACCAGCCTGCCCCATCACCAGAATCCTGGTGCCCACCCTCCTTTCTAACTGGCTAAAACCTCATTTTTGATTTCAAATATCCACCAATTTTTTATGTCACTTAGTGAGAGTTTGCCCCCGAATTCTCATTTAGTTGCCATTTTAAAAACTGAAAGCCACCTGACAGAACAGCAGTCCTCACAAATAGCCAAACGAGCTGACCTGCAAATGTTTCAGTCTGCCAACTTTTAAAACAATACTGTGCCTCTCACTGCATAAAAAAATGTACAGAGCGATCACTTACAGAAAGAGAACCCTCCCCAGCTCTTGCTACTGTGTACAAAGTGCTTCAACACACACAAAACAGTGGCAGCCCGTACACAGTCACAGAACCTGAATACAGTTCCTTTCCTTTTTATTATTATGTTGCTTGCACGCATGTACAAGAAACATAGTGCCATCATCAGAGATTTCGGAGGTGTGTCACCTCCTCCTGCAATTCAGTCAGTGTGCTGGCAGGCGCGGCCCCTATAAGCCAATGCATTCTGGAGCTGTCTATGACATGCTCCAAAATGCAGTGGCATACAGTTGAAAGGGGGAGCTACGCTCCAGTGAGCACCGAGCAAGATATCGCTGCTCACGCCGCAGCCTCCCCCACAGACACCCACGCAGGCGCAGACACTCCGCCTCCCCTGCACGCACTGTATAGCCGACGGGATGCCCAATCCCCATCAGCTGAGTTGCGCCCCCCAGTAGTAAGTGCCATGCTGGGAGTCCACCCCAGTGTGGCAATGATCCTTGGCCGATGGGTGCCCAATCCCCGTCGGCTGAATGTCCCCTCGTTTGTGCCACGCTGGGAGCCCACCCAGCTGGCAACAAATGCCATGGCCGACGGGTGCCCAATCCCCCGCCAGCTGAACACCCTCATCGCTTGTACATGCTGGAGCCCACCCAGCATGGCAAACATCCCAATGAGTCAATTTTTTTAAATACCTGTAAAACAAAACCGGTCCCGTGCGCCCTCAACCCCCTCCCACAACCCACACCCACCCACTGCGCACCCAGCTTCCCCACACCCCCACCCCATACTTACCTCTGACCCGCGTGATGATCTTCGTGACCGAACACGCCTGCACTCTTCAAAGCCGACCGCTAACTGAGGAAATGCCGTAAGCTGTATAATGGGCTAGATAGGGGGTTTCAACTTTGTTGCATATCTCAGTATTTTTGGGATTTTGCATCATTATTGGATAGCGAACTTTTCATGTGATGCTGTCACTGTCATGAGATACTGGCCTCGAAGGGTGATTTCCGTCGCTGCTAAAATCACCCTTCGGGCCTGAATAACGCCATGACAGTGACATCATTCATAAGAAGGGGTCCCAAAACCCATATGTTGAAAATTTGGAGCCAAAATTCAAATAATGTGACTGTTTTATTGAAGCGTATGCTAGTGCCCTACTAGGCTCGTAAGTTTGCGAATTTCAATATTTTCACTCCAGATTTTCAACATTGCCATTTTACCACACCTTCTTATGAGCAGTACAGCTGTCATTTTTCACATCTTACCCAAAATGTGTTTCTGCCCATGTAGTACAAATGGCGCAGTCGATAGAAATCAATGTATGGGACAAATTAAGAAAATCACAGTGGCACTGTTCATGAGCTCAGGTGTTAAAATGGCTATGTTGAACATTTGGTGAAAAATTCCTTCAGATGTTCTGCAATATTACTAATGAAGACATTGAACAGAACTGGCCCTAGGACCAATCCCTGCAGCACCCCACTGGTCGCCCCTCTCCCTAGACTGCATACCATTTACCACCACTCTGCCTCCTGTCTGTTAGCCAGTTTCTAACCCAGTTTACCACCCTTTCCCCATGTCCAGCCTACCCAGCTAGTTTATCAGCCTCCATATGGGATGGTGTCAAAGGCTTTGCTGAAATCAAGGTAAGCTGTGTCCACTCACCCCACCCTGATTCACTTCCTTTGTCACCCAGTCAAATAAATCAGCCAGATTTACCTGACATGATGTCCCCGCCAGAATCCATTTTGTCTATGGTCCTGGGTTCCATGGCATCTAGATGCCCCACTATCCTTTCTTTAAGCAATGTCTGCATGATCTTCCCACTACTGAGGTGAGGCTGAATGGCCTATTGTTCCCTGCCTCCTCCCTGCTGCCGGACTTGTGTAGAGGGACCACATGTGCCCTCCAATTCACTCATGTTGAATGACTCAGTGAACATGGCTGCCAGAGGTACTGCTATCTCCTTCGCAGTTCTGTTAATATCCTTGGGCGTATGCCATCTGGTTCCATCGCTTTGTCTACCTTCAATTTAGTGA
Source organism: Neoceratodus forsteri (assembly GCA_016271365.2). NCBI lineage: Eukaryota > Metazoa > Chordata > Ceratodontiformes > Ceratodontidae > Neoceratodus > Neoceratodus forsteri. The sequence goes on from CM057455.1 coordinate 1,560,247,091, forward strand.
GCTCCTGCAGGACTCTTTTGCCTTTGAATGGGCTATTGTCCACCTCTTCACCCCGTTGGCAACTGCTGTACTGCTGTGGCCCTTGCCCCTCCCACTCTTCTGTGAATACTGAACGGAAAGACACAGTGGATGTCTTGGGAGGAAGGCATGAAACTGTCACTTCCAAATACCTAAACAGCACATACAAGCAAGCAACATTCGGCATTGACAAATGCTTGTTTGTTCATGTTTAAACAAAAAAAAGGAAAAAACTTCTGTCTTACTTTGGAGAAATACCACTAGCACATTGTGTGCTCAGTACTACACCAAGATACTCATGTTCACCTAGTTTCCACTTCCGTTCAAGTCTCATGGAGAAAAATAGTTATCCGTTGTATTTTCTATTTTTAAATCAAAACCATCCAGTTCATATTTCCTCACCTGATCATAAGGCAAGTCAGTTGTAACATCATTCACATGAAGAATCATTTGAGGAGATGGGACTGAATAGCACAGGAGTGGCAGACCAAAAAAAGAACGCAAGTAAGTGTAAAAGACAAGGCAAACACCACACTCTCCTCTACTGGCAGGTATACCACTAGAGGGACTATTTAACCAACAAAACTCCTTTTCAGCACATTTCTAGTCCTTTTTTATATATCTTAAAATTCTGTCACTTGTAACAAAAAATGTGACATATGGGAGAGGGGTGCAGCACCCCATACGTCGAATGGGAAGAACACCCCTCCCCCCTCAGCTAGTGGTCAAACAGGGATTCAGCATGTTTGCAGTTCGTTTGCATCACCAGGTAAGAAAAAAGGTCTGTCTCCCCATACAACGCACAGGGGAAATGCCAAACTTCACCCAACAACTAACACACCAAAATCTGGCTAATGGAAGATCATGTACACAAATGCTCACAGCCTGGGAAATAAGATCCCAGACCTGCAGGCAATAATGTCAGAGGCTAAACTGGACATAGTAGCAATTAGTGAGACATGGTTTACCAGTAACCACACTTGGGAGACTTCAGTACCTGGCTATGTACTGTTCAGAAGAGACCGAGGTGCAAAAAGGGGGGTGGAGTTGCCCTGTATGTCAATGAAAATATCAAAGCTACAGAAATTAAGAATACACATAAGGAGCCAGAAGAACTGTGGGTCACCCTGGAAACAGGAAATGGGACAGCCATAAGAACTGGAGTTGTCTACAGGCCCCCAGACCAGGGGGAGGACATAGGCACATTACTGTTAGAAGATATACAAAACATGACAGCTAAAGGGGAGGTTTTGATAATGGGAGACTTCAACATGCCAGATACAGATTGGTCAATACCAGCAGGAACATCTGCCAGAACTAGACACATGGTGGATTCCCTGCAGGGAGAGGGCCTCAAACAACTGGTACAACAACCCACAAGAGACAGGGCTATCCTAGATCTAGTACTGACTAACAGGGAAGGGATATGAATATGCCAGATGTTAACTGGAGTGCAGTTGCAGCAGCCACTTCGAAGAGTGGGGTTATTCTAGATGCCCTATAGGGGGCATGCCTTAGACAACTAGTATTGGAGCCCACTCGAGAGGGAGCAATCTTAGACCTGGTTCTCTCAAATGGAGATGGAGAGAGGATCACAGATGTAGAAGTGGGTAGCCATCTGGGAACTAGCGACCATCGAACAGTATGGTTCTCAATAAACACAGCAATAGAGTCAAGCCTACAAAGGCAAAAGTACTGGACTTTAGGAGGGCTGACTTTGCACAAAGTGGTGAGTGCCTAAGGAATGCACTAGCAAATGGGCAGGAAGGAGGGTGGAAGAACAATGAGGAATAATAAAACTGCCATCACAGAGGTAATGAGCCTTTGTGTGAAGCAAATAAACAAAACAAACGATGTAAGAAACCACTATGGTTCTCAAAGGAAGTGGCAGTGAAGGTTAGAGAGAGAAAGCATTCAGGAAGTACAAGGAATCACAGAAGGAGCAGGACAGAGAACTGTATCAGTTAAAGCAAAAGGAAGCTGGGAAGGCAGTCAGAACTGCAAAGGCCCAAACCAAGGAAAAGATAGCCAACCAGTTAAGAAGGGGGATAAAACCTTTACAGGTACATCAGGAGCAAAGGAAGACCAAGGAGGGACAGTGAGGCTTAATAAAGGGAGGGAGGGAGGGAGGGTGGGCAGAGGGAGACTGTGAAAAGGCAGAGATACTAAAACAAATATTTTGCTCAGTATTCACTAATGAAGAGGGGGAGGTACCTAAAACAAACAGTAGAAACACTCTAGATACAGAAGTTGATACCAGCCCATTTACAGAAGAAATGGTTATGAAAGAACTCTTAAAACTGAAGGTGGACAAAGCAATGGGGCCTGATGGGATTCATTCCAGAATTCTAAAAGAACTAAGGGTAGAACTAGTGACACCACTGACTACCCTCTTTAACAAATTATGGGAGGATGGGGTGGTACCCGAGGACTGGAGGAGGGCAGATGTGATTCCCCTTCACAAAAGTGGGAGCAAGGCAGAAGCAGGAAACTACAGACCTGTTAGTTTAACCTCAGTGATAGGGAAAATGATGGAATCACTTCTGAAGGAAAGAATTGTCAGTATCTAGAGGCCAGAGGGTACAGAACCCAAGGCAGCATGGATTCACAGCGGAAGGTCATGCCAGATGAATCTGATAGATTTCTTTGACTGGGTGACCAAAGTAGTAGATCAGGGAGGGGCTGTGGACATGGCCTACCTAGACTTTAGCAAGGCATTTGACACAGTCCCACAACAAAAGATTAACATACAAGTTAGCTAGCCTGGGAGTGTGTCCCAAGATGACAGCCTGGGTAAAGAATTGGCTGGAGAATAGGACACAGAGTAATAGTAAATGGAGTCCACTCTGAAGAAGGGGGTTACTAGTGGGGTACGCGGGGTTCAGTATAGGACCGGTCCTCTTCAATGTCTTTATAAGCGACATTGTAGAGGACTGGAAGGAAAGTATATCTCTTTGCAGATGACACAAAGATCTGCAACAGAGTTGATGCACAAGGTGGGGTGGAAAGGATGAGAAGGGACTTGGCAAGGTTAGAGGAATGGTCAAATGTATGGCAGCTTAGATTCAATGCTAAGAAGTGCAGTAATGCACCTGGGAAACAAAAACCCAGGGGAAGAGTACACAATGGGGGGTGAGATACTAACAACAACAACAATGGAAAGGGACCTGGGGGTAGTCATATCAGATGACCTAAAGGTGGGCAAGCAATGTGAGAGGGCAGCAAGGAGGGCTGGGGGATACTAGGATGCATAGGAGAGGCATCGCCAGTAGAAAACAGGAAGTTATTATCCCTCTGTACAGACAGCTGGTCAGACCCCATCTGGAGTACTGTGCAGTTCTGAGACCCAATCTCCGAAAGACATAGACAGGATGGAAGCTGTCCAGAGGAGGGCAACTAAAATGGTGCAGGGTCTGCACCGAAGACATATGAAGAGAGACTAAAGGAGCTTAATATGTATAGCCTTGAGGAAAGGAGGGAGAGGGGACATGATAGAAACTTTCAAGTACCTCAAGGGAATCAACAAAGTCCAAGAGGGTAGCATCTTTCAAAAAGAGGTGTGCAAGAACAAGGGCAAAATTTGAAGATGGCGGGGCGTGCTCAGAGGTAATTTAAGGAAGTATTTTTGCAGAGAGGGTTGTGGATGCATGGAACGGCCTTCTGGAGGAGGTTGTGGAGTCAAAAACAGTGGTGGAATTCAAGCATGCATGGGACAGTCATAAGGCCATTCTAGGGGGTGGGAGTAGGAAGAAGTAGGCTGCTGGTTAACTAGGATCTGCAGCTTATCCAGTAGGTAGAGAAATGGGCAGACTGGGTGGGCCAAGCGGTCCTTATCTGCCATCAAATTGTATGTTTCTATGTTTCTATCACAGATCTCCAGGTAGAAGGTCACCTGGGGGCCAGTGACCATCACATGGTATGGTTCAATTTGGCCACTACATCTAAATCATCCCATTCCAAGGCAAAAATATGGGACTTCAGAGGAGCTGACTTCAATAAGATGACCAACAGAATTAAGCTAGCTCTGGCAAAAAGAAACACAGGTGAGGGGGTACAGGCAAAGTGGGCAAGCATTAAGGATGAAATACTTGAAGCAAATCCCATTGTGTTAGACAGGAAAAGAAGTGCAAAAGAAGAAGGAAACCACTTTGGTTCTCAAATACAATAGCAGAAAAGGTCAGAGCCAAAAGGCTGGCCTTCAGGAAATATAAGGGAACACAGCAGGATGAAGATAGGGAGGCATACCAAACTGCCCTAAGGGAAGCAGGGAAGGCAGCAAGGCAGGCAAAGTCCCAAACTGAGGAAACACTAGCACGAACAGTAAAAGAAGGTGACAAGACTTTCTATAGATACTGTACCTTAGTGAAAGGAGAAAGTCCAGAGGGGGTATTGCTAAGCTCAAAGGAGAATAGGGGGCATGTGAGGAGGAGGACCCTGTAAAAGCATCTATCCTAAATAGATACTTTTGCTCAGTATTTACTGAAGAGAAGGTAGGACAGGGCCCACAGCTCAGCACCATGGACACAGGGGGGAGGGAGGTGAGCACTACTCCCTTCACAAAAGAAAGGGATCCTACAAAGGCTCGCTAAGCTCAGGGTGGACAAGGCAATGGGACCTGGTGGCATACATCCCAGGGTACTTAAGAAGCTAAGGGTGGAACTAGCACAGCCATTAGCAGAACTGTTTAGTGAGTCTCTGAGCACAGGAGAGGTCCCAGAAGACTGGAGAAGGACTCATGTGATCCCGCTCCACAAGAGTAGTAGCAGGGAACTACAGACCAGTCAGTCTTACCTCAGTAGTGGGCAAGATTATGGAGGCACTCCTTAAGGAGAGGGTAGTGCAACACCTGGAATCCATAGGGGCACAGGATCCAAGACAGCATGGGTTTACAAAAGGAAGGTCCTGTCAAACTAATCTCATAGATTTCTTTGACTGGGTAACCAGAGTGGTGGACCAAGGGGGAGCAGTTGATGTCATCTACCTTGACTTCAGCAAAGCTTTCGACACTGTTCCACATAGAAGATTGATAAATAAGCTGGGTAGGTTCGGGTGGGTCAGAAGTTGGTCAACTGGGTGGCAAACTGGTTGACGGCAGAAAACAGAGAGTGGTGGTAAATGGTATACAGTCAGAAGAGATGCAAGTCACAAGTGGGGTACCTCAGGGATCAGTCCTGGGGCCAGTCCTCTTCAATATCTTCATTAGTGACATTGCAGATGGACTAGAGGGTAAGGCTTGTCTGTTTGCAGATGACACCAAGATCTGCAACAGAGTAGATGATCCAGATGGGGTGGGCAGAATGAGAAGAGATCTGGATAAACTAGCAAAATGGTCAGAAGAGTGGCAACTGGGATTTAATGCAAAGAAGTGCAAGATCATGCACATAGGGGAGAGAAACCCTGAAAGCCACCTATAGGCTGGGAGGGGAGTTGCTGGCAGTCACAAAGGAAGAAAGAGACTTGGGCATCATCATCACCGATGACCTGAAATCATCCAAGCAGACCTCTAAAGCAGTAGGTAAGACTAGGGGGATGTTAGGGTGTATTAGTAGGGGTATCACAAGTCGTAAGAGGGAGGTAATAATCCCTCTTTACAAGACACTGGTTAGGCCCCATCTGGGAGTACTGCGTGCAGTACTGGAGGCCACACCTTCACAAGGACATTAACCAAATTGAGGCAGTCCAGAGAAGGGCAACCAAAATGGTGCAGGGACTGCATCAGAAGACATATGAGGACAGATTAATGGAGCTCAATATGTATACCCATGAGCAAAGGAGGGAGAGAGGCGATATGATCGAAACATTCAAACACCTTAAGGGCATTAACAAGGTGAAAGAGTCTAACATGTTTAAATATAAGAAAAATAGCAGGACAAGAGGACACAGCATGAGATTAGAGGGAGGCCGATTAAGGGAGGAATGTAAGGAAATTCTTTTTCACAGAAAGAGTGGTGGATGTATGGAACGGCCTACCTCAGGAAGTGGTGGCTATGAATACAGTGCAGGGCTTGAAACAGGCATGGGATAGGCATAAGGGAGCAATACAGATAAGTATGAACAGATAGGCCACTGACAGAGCAAAGGTCGATGGCACATTTATAAGGTAGAAAAAGAAATGGGCAGACTGGATGGGCCTTGTGGTCCTTATCTGCCGTCAACCTTTATGTTTCTATGTCAACCTCTATATAGCCCATTTTCTAAGCACAATAATACCCTCCAGGGTGGGTGGTATAGGGCTATACCCACCCTTCCAGGGGCTATAAGGCCCTCCACCTGTGGCGTCGGGCCTCATTATACCCCTGGGTGGGTGGGTATAGCCCAATACCACCCCCCATCAGGTATTATTGCTTGCATATCACACACTACCCTATCCTTTATTCTATATTTATTTCTTATAACTACTGGTTTCAAAAAATAAAAAAAAAACAGAAAAAAAAGGCAATGTAATCAGTTTCAGTTTTGGGAGCCATTGCACTGCAGTGAGTAGCTTCTATAGATTATATTTTTTATTTTGTCAAGATTTATGCATGCAAAAGAGCGTACAGTAATTGAAACAGCCAGTGTGTTAAGAAATTTAGAAACAGCTATGCAGCCACCTGAAAGTAGGTGAGCACGAGCAAAACTGAATCTCCGACTTGTATAATAGTGTGTGTGTAATAGAAAATTTGATGTACAGATTTTGAGTTATAATTGACCCTAACCAGTAATTATATGACCTTTGGCCCTGCTATGTGGCAGTGTGCACCATTCATGACACCGTAAGCAGGTCAGCTTGCTTTCAGACCTGAAGCACAGGAAGTTCAAGAGACTTGCTCAAAGATGTATAAAGTGAAGGGCTGGGGTGGGATTCAAATCTGCGGATCACTGATTCATAGTCTAGTACTCTGACAGCTGGATCACACAGAACCAAGCTTTGCCTAGTGGTCAAATGGATGAGGACTCATTCCTGAAAACTTTGGCTGCTTCGATGAGATTATTCCATTTAAAACTATTAGTGTAGCATAGCATACAGGAATGCTGAAAGCTGAGGTGCCATCTCAACATTTCACAAGTGAACCGTGCTTTGTTAAGAGACTGGAGGTACCCCCCTTCAGCATTTATATAGGATTGATTTTTAAAGATACATGCCCAAGACAGTGCAAAAAGTGTTGTGCAAAATACAACTGTGCAAATCTACGCTGTGCAATAGGTGAGGCAAAAACATTACAAAGATTAAAAGTAGCAGACAGTCCTTAGCACTGGAAAGATTCTGTGCTCAAATCACATAAGATACAATCCATGCCTTAGGATAATGGCACACAAGGTAGTTTCCAATGTCTTCCAGAAAATAATCTATAAAACAGAAGGAACTTGCAGGTTAATAACAGTTGATACATTATATTGCTGCATAACATAATCTCATTTGCATGGGGGTCCCATATATCAAACAATGTGTGGTACCAAAACAGATGCTCTCAAACACATAATACTGGTGTGGAGGTGCAGAACCCCCTGAGAAGATAATGTGGAGATCCCCCAAACATCCAAAATGGGTGGTGGGGGTGGGTGGGCAAAGGACTGTCTGCTATTTTTAATCTTTGAAATGTTTTTGCCTCATATCCTGCACAGCATTATTTTGCAAAGTTTTCAGGAGTGAGTCTTCATCCGCTTGAAGCGGTGGGTGCACACTTCTTTTCCTTTGTTTGTAACATGCCCCTGCAAGCATTGCCGGTCACTCAGAGTGACCTTCTGTTTGTTTCCCTAGTTGTATTATGGGGTACAGTAGATGACACTAGGAGGTACTACCAGCTACCACTTTTAACCAAAACCAGAGGACAAAATTAATCAAACTGGCAAATGGGCAATTTCTTGACATGACGCTCACTCATAGCTCTGATTTCTGATTGCATTTGAAGCAGCTGAACAGTCAGTTAAGCATGATTAAACTATGAAAAAATGACACAGCTTTAGAGTAGACTTCTATCTGTAGCTATTAACTGACATTCTAAAATGGCAAGAAAAACTCTAGCAATTTCATTGGCTAAGAGATGTCACCTGACTGTGCATTAAATCTCTACAAATGCGTGGTCAGGTACCAAATCTCTGTTTCTTCCCAAAATAAAGTACTTAGTGCCATTTTATAACTGTAATAAGCCCCTCCTGGATGTGCATCACAGGATTGTAAAGCACTTCCCAGGGGTACAAGAACACTAGGCCTTACTGTACCCCCTGGGACGTGCATTTAAATCCTATAATGCACACCCTGTTGTGGCTTATTACTTACTTATAAGATTAACACTTAGATGGAGACAAGAGGTGGAATTTTCAGTCGACTGGACGCAGCACTTGCATCTGTATTTTGGATGAGTGCTGCATCCACACAGACATGTCAGGATTTATGCCATCTTTTCTCATACATCCAGATGCATGTGCAATATGTTCCACAGTTTACAGGCACTTTTGTCTGCAACTGCAGTACTTGCATCTGTTCTTCTGGTGCAGCTGCAGACTTCCATCACAATAGTTAGACCAATTTTTTTGATGTCTAACTTGTGAGACAGAAGTCCCCAGTTGCATCTGCAAATGGATGCAGCTGTTTGAAAATCTCCCCAGATAGTGACTGTTAAGATGAACATTGTAAAATATAATTGTATTTAATTTTAGATCATTTTTTTTGTCTAGTGTTGAGCTTGCTTTAGTATTTTTTTTAGACTTGAAACAATTTAATGTTTGGGGAATAGCAGTGGGGTATTTAGTGCTTGTGTAACTTGTAGTACTTTTTGTGGCTTTACTCTATTCCCACCCTTGAGTGGTCAGTATGTATGTAAGAAGTTGTAGGGAATAGAAGGCCCCAAAACATACCTCCTCCAACTCGTGGAAAGTATGACCCCCTGGCACTCAGAAGAGGAAAGCCCCCCAGGTGGAGGAAACCTCTGAGGACCCATGGCAGGTGGTCAGCCCATCCTCTGAGCCTACTAAGAGGAGAAGGACCTAGGTTCTAGTAACCATAGCTAATTTGAGGAAGGTAAGCTTCTTGGAGAGATGATTGTCCATCCTTGATCCATGGATTATGCAGATTGAATGATGATACTGCAGTTGATGAGTAGGTCTTTTCTGAAGGAGCAGTAGAATCCTAATTGTGAAGCAGATCCAGTTGAAGAAGGGTGAATGAAGTCCAGATTTTCAATGTGATGAAGGATGGTTGTTCAAAGGGATTGCAGGGGCATGGTGAGCAGGGAGACCATGATTTGATCGATATGCTACCAGACAGTGAACAGTGGGAAATGTGATAAGTAGCAAAGTTATAGGTGAATGATCCAACTTGTGCAAGGTCTGCTGTTCCAGATAATGCCTGGAGGTAATGGAGTCTGTACTGAGCAATGAATTGCTAGTAAGCATCAATGAAGCAGAAAATGAGTAGAAGATAGTCTTTGAGTGCCTGATGGGAGTAATGCCATAACTGATTAGTAGACAAATAGATGAATAGTTGCAGATGCAGTCCAAATGGTAACTAAATGTATATAGATAATGACTTTGCATTGTGTGGGCATGTGTGATTTAGTATTTTCTTGAAACTTGGCTTCCCAGCCAAATGCCCTTTGGGGTAACCCTTGCCTCAGTGTTTGTGCACAGAGGTTCTTTGTCTTTTAAATAGTTTTTTATTTTAATGGGTTCACCACAACATAACCCAGACAGACCATCTTAGGGTAGCTGGTTCGTTCCACTGGAGTGTCAAACAGATGAGGCATACTGATGAGTCCTGTAGGACGAAACACGTGTCTATGTCATCTATTAGCACCCTTTGCAAACTGTGTGAGAGGCCTTTTGGCACCATGCAATTCTGCTTAAAGTTGAACCAGCATAACATTCTGTGGTGATTTGCATATGCAGCCCATGATGCTTTGCATTGTGTGGGCATGTGTGATTTAGTATTTCCTTGAAACTTGGCTTCCCAGCCAAATGCCCTTTGGGGTAACCCTTGCCTCAGTGTTTGCGCACAGAGGTTCTTTGTCTTTTAAATATTTTTATTTTAATGGGTTCACCACAACATAACCCAGACAGACCATCTTAGGGTAGCTGGTTCGTTCCACTGGGGTGTCAAACAGACGAGGCATACTGATGAGTCCTGTAGGACGAAACACGTGTCTATGTCATCTGTTAGCACCTTTTGCAAACTGTGTGAGAGGCCTTTCGGCACCATGCAATTCTGCTTAAAGTTGAACCAGCATAACATTCTGTGGTGATCTGCATATGCAGCCCATGATGCTTTGCATTGTGTGGGCATGTGTGATTTAGTATTCAATTATATGCTGAGTGTAATTAATGTCAGAGACTATTGTGTGTGCCTTATTTTTATATGGGGAGATCCAGTCATTAAAATCTCCACAAAGCACTGCATCATGTGAGGGTAGATCAGCTAAGGATGAGAAAAGGGAAGGAAGAATATTGGCAGCATCTTTTGGAGGGAGATTTATTTATTTATTTATTAAGATCTAGGATTACAATACCTTTGAACCAAGGCTTTTTACAAAGGTTCCACATCAGAGAAATACAGGATGAGAGAAAAACAACATTTCAAAGGAAACAAGCCATTTCACAGTGTAATAACAGACTGTAATGGTTATTAGGACCTTCGGAATGAACATAGAGGAAGAAATGTTGAAGCAGCCAGTGGCATTTGTCAGGCGAGATATGCCAGTAAGTGCTATTTCCTTTGGGGGGGAGAGGGGGTGAGAAGAGGGGAGAGTATGTGTAAGGGATAAGAGAAGGTGGAAGAGAAGACAGAAGACAGGAGACAAGGGGGAAGGGAAAAGTGCAATGGGGGGTACATGATTGCAAGGTGTGGCAGTTAGGACTGGTGTGTGGTGGGGGTGCCACAATCGGCATAGTAGGTGATTCCTCAGCTTTAGGAGAAGCAATCACAAGAGCTGGAGGTAGTGAGATGTTGCCGCAGGCTGGTTTTGAACATCCCAATAGTTTTGGCAGAGGAGATAGTGTGGCTGAGGTCATTTAGCCAAAGTGGAGCTTTGTAGGCAAAGGAGCGTTGGCCCAGACTAGTGCGACAGTGGGGGACTTTCAGGAGCTGTCACTTAGATCTCTGGGAGCTCTGTTGACTGGTGCTTTCAGGTAGTAAGGCTAGGATGCCAGGGGGTACCAGGCCAAGATGGATTTTCTTCGCCATTGTACAAGTGATGTACAGTATTTGATACGATTCGAAAGTTGAAGCCAACTAGTCAGAGCATACTGGCCTCATGTGTGGGTAAAACGGTGGACACCAGTAATGTCAGCAGGCCTTATTTAAGGCAACTGATATCTGGCTGAGGGTTGTCATTGTGGCAGAGCTGTAGATGATGAGACCATAGTCGATGACCGAGACCACAGAGCTCTGTACAGCTATCTTCAGTGCCTCAGGAGTAAGGTGTTGTCTGTGTTTGTAAAGTAGACCAAGACGTATATTAGCAATTCTGGCAACATTGTCAACGTGGGCCACATATGTGAGGCAAGGATCCAGTATGATCCCTAGATATTTGAAAGACTGGACCTGATCAAGGGTGTTACCATTAGCAGTGAAAATAACCAGCTGGTGTTGCTTGTGTGGGTTTTTGGGACTGTGAAAAAGCATTGATTTAGTTTTCTTGTGATTGAGCACTATCTTGTGCTCTTGGAACCAGGACTCAGCGGAGCTGAAGCCATGCTGGAGAGAACATTGCAGAGATAAGGGATCTTTGTGAGATGAAAAGATTACAGCATCATCTGCGTACAGTATAATGGGCTCAGAGCAAGACTGTGGTAGTGAGTTCAAAAAGAAGCTGAAAAGGAGGGGGCCCAGGATGGAACCCTGTGGGACACCACAGCGGAGGGGCAGGGTAGCAGAGAGAGCAGAGGCATATTTTACTCTTTTTCTCCGGTGATCTAGGTAGCTGTTGAACCATAGTGCAGAGTCAGGAGACAGGCCAGCGATTAGTAGTTGATCAATAAGGAGCCCATGGTGGACAGTATCAAAGGCCTTGGATAGGTCTATGAAAACAGGAGATAAATACAACCAAATAGTAGTTTTTTTACATTACCAAGAGTAAGGGAGATAAATAAGGATTCTGCTGAGGTAATCTTATCAGCTGGTGAAGGAAATACTGAGGCAGTTAGACTAGATTTTGCATAAATTAAGACCCCACCTCCCTTTTTACCTACTTGGTCTTTTCTAAAGCAAGAGTAACCTTGTAGGTCCACTTCATGTTGTTGTATACTGGGCTTTAACCAGGTCTCAGTAATACAAAGAATATCTGAATTAATGTAAATCAGTCCAGGCTTGTATCTGAGCCATTTTGGGGTGAAGACTTTGTACATTTAGGTGTGCAATTTTGATGCCTGCTGCACACAGTCTGGTATGCTTGGAAGAAGAAGCAGGCACAAATGTTGGATCATCATGTCCCGGATTAAGTTCAACATCACCAGCGCAGGTAAGGAGAAGGACTAAGTGTAATACGATTGCTAACTTTGAAGGGTAATTTGGTCTAATAGCAATCCTACTTATAAGTGCACAGAAGACTGAGCACAGATCCCTAGGTAGAAAGCATCCATTTTACTAATAAAAAGAAAGTAATTCGGAGGTAGGGCTATTTTGTAGTAAAGAACAGTAACAGAAAGGGTTGTAGGACTGAAGGGCAGATTGATTAGACTATTAGCAATAAGGGTATCTAGTAACAAAAAAGATATGACATATAGAAGAGCAAGCGCAACTCCACGCTTAGCCATAATTACACACCAGGGAATGGGGTAGCCACTCTTTTACTAAAAACAGTCAGAGTTTGTTAAAATTGCCAGTGGCAGGGTGCAGCAGGAACCCTGTGTGGTTACTTTATAGACTTGAGTAATCTTAAGATCCAGCAATGACTTAACTGAAAAGGATCACAAAGACTGCAGGAGCAGGAATGTAAAAACCTTGTGTGAAACACAAAGGTTTGTGTAAAGTAAACTTGCAGCGAGGATTCAAATTAGAAGGACCAAAAAGAAGCTACTGAAACCAATATCACTGTATCAGTAAGCTTACAGTAAGCTGAATAAGCTACCAGAAAGGTCTGGGGTAGAAAAATGTGGGTGGAGAGGGTATCTAGGGGGAACTATTGAAAAAGCGTGAGGTAGGATAATGTGGGTAGTTAGGGTCACCGCCTCTAAAACAAGAGGTTGCAGCATCCTCCACTCCCAGCCAAAATGCCCTGAACCTGAGCAAGAGCTATGCAATAGAATGTCAGAGGAATAGTTGGTGTGTAAAGGAGAAGGAAACAGTGATCTCTGTGGGTAGCTTGATATAACTTGCAAATGGGAAACTGGATACTTTTTTAACTATACATTTTTAAACTATACATCCTGCAAAAATTCTTAATGTAACTACACTGCACCACTAAAGAAAGGTGCAGAATGCAGACAACAGTGAGTAAGAAAACAAGTCATCACTGGTGTGCTGGCAGAAAGGTGCCAGTTTCAAATCTGCTGTTCACTGTTCCTGAGACAGAGTGCCTCAGCTGGGAGTGGAGGATGCCTTGTACCTGCTAGTCTGAGTGGTGGCATTTCAGAGCTATCAAGGCAGCAGGTGTGTGTTGGGGGGGGCCTGACCTACTAGTCTGAGTGGCAGTGTTTCGGAGTTCCCAAGGCAGCAGGTGTGTGTTGGAGGGGGTCCTGACCTGCTAGTCTGAGTGGCAGTGTTAAGGAACTCCCAAGGCAGCAGGTATGTGTTGGAGAGGGTCCTGACCTGCTAGTCAGAGTGGCAGCATTTTGGAACTTTCAAGGCAGCAGGTGTGTGTTGGAGAGGGTCCTGACCTGCTAGTCAGAGTAGTGGTGTTTTGGAGCTCCCAAGGCAGCAGGTTGTGCCATATTATTTCTATTTGTCAATATTGCCCTGACTCCAAGATTTCATTTAAAAAAAAAAAACTTTAAGTTTTGATCCCTAATGGTTCCAGTGTTAGCCAACTCTGAAGATAATGGGCCCAATATTTAGAAAAAAGCAAAGCGAAGTGCAAAGGTTTGCGCTGTGCTTTGCAATTGCCCAGGGCTCCACAGAAGTCATATGCAGTCAGATAGTAAACCAGCGCTATCTGACAGAATATAGGACCCATGTCAGTGCAGCTCTAAATCAAGTAGCACTGCCTGGACATGGCTTCTGAAGAGGGCCACAAGAGTGGGTAGTGTTGGACCGCTATCTGCAATTTTCAAAGGGACACATGCAAATGAGCCCATTGGGCATGCAATATGCTAAGGGGCCACTTGCATGCCCATTATGGGCCCATTTGCATGGGTAGAGGAGGCAGGTTAGTGCAGTGCTGCCCCCACTTCCCCGGTCCAACACCTACATAGCTATCCCTTGTGCTAATGGTCCCCCCTCCCACCAACCACCAGCCCGTATTGAAAAGTAATACCTCCCTAGTGCTAATGGTACCCCCCTTCCTTCGATTGCCAGTCATATTCAAAAGCAATACCTCCCTGGGGCAAATGGTCCCCCCGATTGCCAGCCTGTATAGAAAAGTAATACCTCCCTGGTGCTAGTGGTCCCCCCTCCCTCCGACCACCAGCCTGTAATATAACTTCAACCAAACAGAAACACACTAGTGAGCACTCCAAATGAAAGAAATCACACCAAACCCACTAAGCACAAAGCTGTGTGTATTTAATGCAGTGCAAAAAGGTTGGGCCAGCTACCCCAGCGCTTCGGCATTCAAGCCTTCATCGGGGGTGTGGCTTAGTGAACAAACAGTGCATCATATATACAAAATGATTACATCATTAAGGTGCGACTTGTATGATAAACAATTCAAGAAGTATGCAAGAAACTTTTTTTTTACAAATCATTAGTTACAAAAACTTTTATATACATAGTGCAAAATTCCTTATCACAGGACTAACTGATGTTTTAAATTGATAAGCTGTATAAATTTGCATTTCCATTTTTTGCATTTAAACACTAGAGAAAGTAGTGTGTGTGTGTGTGTGTGTGTGTGTGGCTGTAAGGGGCTTTGACCAGTGAGCCTGTAGCTTAATGGTTAGAGCGTTGGAACGGCATACCGGAGATCTGAGGTTCAAATCCTAGTAGACCACACTTTTTCTTTCTCATTTCCATCCTTGATTTAAAAATATGTATACCTTGCAGGGGTTAAACTGCACTGAGAGAAGTGGTATTTCTAACATTGGTTCCTAGTTGCATAATTGCACAACACTAGAGAAAGGAGTGTGTGTGGCTGTAAGAAAATTCCTCAGATACTTTGACCAGTGAGCCTGTAGCTTAATGGTTAGAGTGCTGGAACAGCATATCAGAGATCTGCGGTTCAAATCCCAGTAGGCCACACTTTTCCTTTCTCATTTCCATCCTTGATTTAAAAGCCCTGAAAGAGTTAGGATTTTTTTTTTAATGAAAGCTTGTAGTGAGAGTAGTATCAATATAATGCATATGTACTATTTTCATGTATTTATATATGAAAGTTATATCATTAACATTTATCAATATGTTTTTATAATATTGATTATAATTATTAGTAAGGCTTAATATTGGTACATGATCTCTGTATTGCTATCACATATTTATATGGCTCTGACACCAAGCTTTTAAAAAAGTTTCTGTACCTAACAATTCTAGAGTTATCTATCTGAAAGATAAGTTTTTCAAAAGGAAATTACTCTGGAACTGGAGGGTCTAGAAACTTAACAGTTTTTTTTAAATGAAAGACTGTAGTTGCAGCAATTATCAATATATTGTATGGACTAGATATTCAAAGGGGTTGCACTTGGCACAACTGAGTTGCACCAGCGGAACCCCAGAAATGCGGCCCAGGGCAATATTCAACAGAGGGACTTAATCAACCACAGTGCAAAGATAATGTATGTGGTGCATCCCCAGGGGCATGCCCATGCATATGCGGCACATCTTGATATTCAGCCCAGGATGTGCAGCGCATATGCCTGCACAACCCTGGGATGCACCTCATACCGATGCCCAAAGTTGAGCTTCAAAAAAATGGCTCAAGGTGGCCACCCACAGGTGAGCTGCTGTACTGCAAGGCACAACACAGCAACTGCCAGCCATGGGTGACCACCCGACCGCCCAGTACACTGTGCAGAAGCACCCATATCATCCATGGTGGTCTAGTGGCACCCCCCTCCCTCCCTGTAGCCTGATCACTGTAGAATAACCTTTTAAATCTTCCCTGGTAGTCTAGTGGCAACCCACTCCCTGACCGTAGCCCGATCACCTAAAATAAAATAAGCATATATCCCTGGTAGTCCAGTGGTACCCCTCACCCCTCCCGATGCTCCAATCCCCCTAAAGTACAACTCTATAATTCCCTGATAGTCTAGAGGTCCCCCCACCCCTCCTGTACCCTGATCACTGATCATACATTAAATTCACCTCCCTGGTGGTTCAGTGGCACCCCTCACCCCCCCACACAGAACCCTTGGTCCACCCAGCCTCCCCATCATCAGCGGGCAGCAGCATACCTACCTGCATACCTCCGCGGTTGCCCGCCAACTGACAGCATACAGTATGGGCTGCAATCCCATTGGTCCACAGTATGGACCGATGGGCTTGCAGTGCATACTGTAATAGTCATTCACAAATATGTGAATGAATCATTCACATATTTGTGAATGACTGTTACAGTATGCACTGCAAGCCCATTGGTCCACACTGTGGACCAACGAGATTGCAGCCCATACTGTATGTTGTCAGTTGGCAGGCAGCCATGGAGGTATGCAGGTGGGTATTCTGCTGCCCACTGATGATGGGGAGGCTGGGTGGACCAGGGGTTCTGTGTGGGAGGAGGGTAAGGGGTGCCACTGAACCACCAGGGAGGTGAATTTAATGTATGATCAGTTATCAGGGTACAGGAGGGGTTGGGGAACACTAAACTACCAGGGAATTACAGAGTTGTACTTTTAGGGGGGTCGGAGCATCAGGAGGGTTGGGTGGTACCATTGAACTACCAGGGATATATTTTTATTTTATTTTAGGTGCTCTGGCTACGGGAAGGGAGAGGGGTACCACTAGACTACCATGGAAGATTTAAAAAGTTATTCTATGGTGATCAGACCCTCAGGGAGGGAGGGGGTGCCACTAGACTACCAGTGAAGATTTAAAAAGTTATTTTGTGGTGATCAGGCTATGGAGAAGGAGGGGGTGCCACTAGACCTCCTCTAGCAGCACCACATGCTATGCAGGATGCCGTGCACATTTCACTGGCCTGCCCAGTACAACTCATGCAAATGGGGCTATAATGAAAAAATGGCCCAATTTGTGCCTTGGATACATTATGGACCCATTTGCATGCTGCCGGCTAAATATTAGGAATTTGCGCACAGTGTAACTCTGTTGCACTGGCGCAGTTCCCATTCCTGGTAATCAGCCCTGTCTTTGGGGGGATGTGCCAGCGCATTGTATTTGTGCAGTGCACACCACCTGATATAATTAGAAAAGATGCACAATTGCTCATCTCTTTTGAATATATCCCTGAGTTTCACCAGTGCAACACAGTTGCACTGCGCCACCACATACACCATTGCTGTACGCAACTCTGAATATTGGGGCCAATATGTGCATATTGATATGTGATCCCCTCCAAAGTGGGATCTTACCTTTGGCTCTCTCTGGAGCACTGCTGCCACCTTCCCCTGCAACTCTTCTTCACCCTGGTCCCAGTCCAGACTGCAGCTGCGGGATCCGGGGTTGAACTGGACACTGTCATTTGTTTGGTGGGCTTGTTCAGTGTCCTTCTCATCATGGCCAGTGCACCTCCACCTCTGTTTGCTCAACCAGTTCCTGGACTGCCTTCAGGGTGAGAGAGCCCACAGCAAGGAGGTTGCTCATTTTAAGCAACTTTCAAAGCTGCACAAAGTGGAAGATTGCACTCCTGTAGAAGAATGAACTTTGTGGACACTCAACAGTGCTCCTCTGCCACCAGTTCAACCCCAGCCCTGTCAGATTGCTGCAGGTACTGGGAGGTATTGATCCTGATGGCCAGAAGCCACCCCAAGGGACAGAAACATGTTAAAACAGAAGATAAAATGAAAGACTACAAACACAGCCATGTTTATAACTTCTGTAGCCCCAGGACTACTGAAAAGGGGTCAGAGGACACATTACCTGACTGGGAATGTTGAATGTTCTTGTGCTTAGCTTTGCAGAGCCATCCAGCAGCAGACTAGCTCAGCTCTGTGAAACAGCTAAATGAATACATCTTGTCTTTGTGAAACTGACATCGATTTAGAGGCTAACTCGGTTCTGTGAAACAGCTTAATTAGTACATTCTGATCCTGTGAAACTGACATCAATTTGGGGGCTAGCTCAGCTCTGCAGAACAGGAAACTGCAAGCTGGCTCAGGACTTATATGCATGCTTTTCCCCAGGAACTGACCACTGAGAGTCAGGGATTTAGCATAATGAATAATACATGAGATGCTAGCCACTGATATTTGATCCCTGAATTTTTGCAGAAGGGAGAGACGTGCACTAGAACAGATTTGTCTCGGAGACACAAGGAGAAAGATCTGTGACAAAAGTCAAGAGTCAGCCACAAAGTTGGAAGAAATCTGTTTAAAGAGGACTCCGGCCAAAACTGCTACTTTGCAGGATTAGAATAAGCATACCCCCAATAAATCACATGCCAAAAAGTAGGTTTCTGTGTTACTTCATTTTAAAGTTATGAGCTATTCTGTAACCATGATTTCACTACCTGTTCAAAAAAGCCAGTTTCAGTGAAGAACTGCTGCTGATTTCATCTCCAGAACTCACAGTCTAGTCTTCCCTGTCAGCAAACTTACAGGACCTGTTTCTCCAAAGTTTAAAAATCATGTGCAATGTTTTTTACAAGTAAAAGAGGCAGCAACATTCAAAAAACATTTCTATAAAAACCTTGGGCAGGATTCACAAAGCTTTCTGAAGGTGCAAAACCTTCCCTAAGTCCCCAAAACTTCTGTAGCTACGGAAAAAAATGGAAAAGTGCTCTGAGTGCTATTCACAAAAACCTCCGCAGCTGCTGAATAAATACACTATGGACTGTGGAAAAAAGTGCAGCTGTGGAAGCTCCTGAGGAAAAAAGGTAATTGATAAGTATGGCACAGCCCCTCAAAGACTATTCTCAGCCAGGTTTTTTCCGCAGTTGCAGACAAAATGTTACGCACATTGGAGTAAGGTGTAACACTCCCTCAGCAAACTGCAGTAGTGCCCTAACAGTTGAAATACAATTAAAGTGGAGGTTAGGCACAGGTAATAACATCCCAGTGGGTATATCAGTGAATGAAGTTACAGCAACATTAGCACACGTTGCCATTGAATGGCAACAAACAACAACCACCAGACCCAGTGCAGCCCATGAAGGAGCCCCACAGGCAGTAAAGCCTGAACAGTCTGCAGTGAGTGTTACTTCTGCAGGCAACAGGAACACTCCAGGGAAGGGCGACCAGCAGTGACAGACAACCACTGTGGTGCCATGGTATTGCTGGTACCTGTGGTGCTGCAGTGGTTCCAGTTGAGGGACTGGTTGCTGGTCTCTCTGTGGGTGCTTTTGACTTCAAGCTATGGCAGAACTGTTAAAGTCTGCTGCTCCAGCTAATTAGGTTCACCGTTGCTGTGCCTCCTAAGCCATTTCTGCAGCTGCTGATCCGCAGTTGCGGATTTTCAGCACTTGCTCAATTTCCGCAGCTGCTGAATTTCTGCAGCTGTGGGGATTTTTGCAGAATTCCGCACCTGCACAAGTTTTCTTTCAGAATATTGTGCATCTGCGTTTCAGCAGTGCTGCAGGCTTTTTTCCCGCAATTGCGGGATTTTTGGCCTTCTTTGTGAATCCTGTCCTATGTGTGTTTCAGCTATTGGAACAAAGTTGACAAATTCATATTTTTAATGCCTTTTTGATGTAGTTCATTTATCATTTCTCCGGGGTTGCTGAATGCTGAGTCAGCATGCCTCCAGGCTGCAGATACAATTTGGGGTGCCACTCTACTGTGTCTGTTAGGAAGTTGCATATTGTTAACTTCACTGCTGTTTGTCAATGTCTGCTTTATAATAAGTTTTAAAGAACACCTTCTCCAGTCCTTTTGACTTTCATGCATAAATTACCCCTTCTTGCATTGATTCTGGAATTGTATTTCATTACCGTCCTCTGCAGCTAGTTTTTGCATTCTGCAAAATGAATGAAATGCAGTTCCAGGATCAGTGCAAAAGGGGTAATATATGCATGAAAGTCAAAAGGACTGGGGAAGGTGCTTTAAATCTCAATCCCTCTCTCTCA
The DNA here is from genome assembly GCA_016271365.2 of Neoceratodus forsteri. Taxonomy (NCBI): domain Eukaryota; kingdom Metazoa; phylum Chordata; order Ceratodontiformes; family Ceratodontidae; genus Neoceratodus; species Neoceratodus forsteri. The sequence continues at coordinate 1,560,267,352 of CM057455.1, forward strand.
ACAAAATATTGCTCTGTTTTATAAGATGTCTTTTCCTAGCAGTTGAAAGTCAGCCCCTGTTCTTTTAAGTTTCATGTCCTGTCTTTTACAAAATAGGGTAATTTTTGCATGAAAGTCAAAAGGACTGGAAAAGATGCTGACAGCAACTCCATTTCTCTCAATCCCCATGCTTTCTTATCGAGGCAGAAGAAAGTCAATTTTACAAAAAAACAAACAAAAAAAAACATACTGACAAGGCATTTGCATTTCAGCATAATACATTGCTAACAGGGTGTATTGGGGAATATAGTATATACTTTGAGTACTGGTAGTTTTTCTTTGCAAAATTGCTGTGACTACACTGTACTACACAGTGTGAGTCACTCATCTGCCCTACAGTGATGCCATCGGAAGCCAGCAGCCCAGCAACTGAACAGCAAAGGCAAGTGCAGCAGGGCTCAAAAATAAATCCAAATTATGGCAGGCAGAGTAAACCTTGGCCAAAAATAACACATACACACACACACCCTTTCAGGTCAAGAACTGCATATAATGACTACAAGATGTAACTTTTTGGATCATCATGAAAGGTGCTCTTTAACAGGGACCTAATATGTGTTAATTCCTGCTAGTGGTGGAAGTGCTAGCCCTGGTAAAATTATTATTTTAATGTGGAATACAACATAAATGAGTCTGAATGTAGGTTAAGTAACAGCCCGTCAGGGAGAAAACACTAGGGGCCAGATATTCCAAACTTTGTGCCTGGCGCAAAACAATTGCACCACATTTGCACTGGAGTGCTATATTCAAAAGGCCAAATAGCACTGGTGCAACATGATAGTGCCAACGCCATGAGATAATGATAATGTATGTGCAGTGCAAAGTGAGGGTCGGGGACATGCATACAGGTGCAATGGTATATTCAAAAGTATAGCTCCGCACAACTTGTGGTAATGCAACATGTAGCGTGGCACAAATTACTGCCCATGAAAAGGTGGTCTTAATGTCAGGCAAACCCAGGATGGGGGTGTGTGGATACAGCAGCAACAGGGAACAAGGCTGTATGCATCCAGTGAGGAGGCAGTGTGGGCGGACAGCCACCCTGAGCCACTCCATATGCACAGGCACACAAACTCCGGAATGCAAAGCCCCAACAGTGCTGTGAAGTGAACACTCATGTAAATGTTACAACTGAACTAGAACACCACTTGCAGCAACAAACTGTTTATACGATATTGTAATGTATTGTATTGTAATGTGTACCTAGTGTGATATTTGTGTATTGTGTGTTGTGCATTGTATGTCTTTATTGTACACCATTGCATCTCAGCCACACAGTTAGTGTCTCTGGCTCATTCCTGATGTGCTTACCTGGTGAACAAGGTGATAAAAAACAATGAACAGAACACATACATGGCAGACACATGCTGTACACAGATGGCACCGCCCATGTCACCATCATCTGGCACCAGTCCTAACACTGCCAGGCTTTAGTGGGTGCCCCAGCACCAAGTGAACACCGTGGCAGTGCGTCCATGCAGCACACACCTCCTGTTCCCCCATTGGGGTACATCAACGCAGTCCAGCAGATACATATTGCACTGGGGGAATGGAGGGTGTTGAGGGGAGGGTGTACAGTTGTCCAGGCTGCACCACATAGTAAGTACTGCCACACAGCTGGGGCCATCCACACAGTGCACATGTTCCACTGATGGGAATGCTCCTGACAGCAGTGTGCCATTATGATGGTATGTGTGCCCCCCCCCGGGCACATAACCAACACTTGTCCAGGATGCTCGCACACACAGACAGCCATGTGTATGGTAGTGTGATGATGCCATGCCACTGGTGCAGCACATGAAGGTCACAGGACAGTATGACTGTGGTGTCCACTGTCAGACCACACCTTCCAGCTATGCTTGTCACTGTGTGGATAGCATCAGTCACTGTTGCCTGACACATTGTAGGCATTGCTGTGTACATCACAGTATTGCCTACTATGGTACTGTACTGTCTGAGAAACATTTTGGTAGGAACAACGATTTTCCTCTGGCATGTAGTACGACCACCCATTCCTGTAGTGCTATTCCCCTGGGCCACATTAGTCTTTGCATCTGTGTCCAGATCAAGACTACAGCTAATATTCTGTGAGCACACAATGAATGTGGCAGCTGACCTGCAATACCAGTCGGCCCTACAGGTGGAACTGTGAGCACAGATAGAAACGTGGCTACCGACCTGTAATTCCAGTTGGACCTACAGGTGGAGCTGTGTGCACCATGTTATAGCACTGGACAATCCATATGCAAAGCAGGCTGTAATGAGATGCTAATGTGGCTGTTTGCCCATGGATTGCCTGAGTAGGCTCATTTGCATTGCAGTTTTGAATATAGAAAACTTTATTGCCAGGCAAACAGGATTGTGCCGGGCAAATGTGTTAGCACTGCGTAAATGTGTTAGTGAAGCACAATGCTGTAATGTTCCATTATGTGGTTCTGCAGTATTTGATCTGCACTGTTGTTTGCTGTTGTGCTCCACTGCTTTGCTAGCACACACGTTGCCCATATTGTTCAGCCTTACCTCACTCACCTGTGTGTGCACTGGGCCGCTGTTGCAATTTGCACTACTCTCAGTTGCTATATTCAGTGCTGTCTTATTTGCTGGGCTATTTCTGCACTGTACTTTCAGCCCTGTTTGCATGCCTTCATTTGTATGCTATATTCAACTCATTTAGCCCCAGTGCTATTCCTCTGAATATGGTGTGCAAATGGTTCTGGGCTAATTTTGCCCACTGTGCAGTGCTAATTTTGCCCCGGGCAAAGTTTTGAATATCTGGCCCTAGGTTGGCTGGGTTGGCTACTGCATAGAAACTCATATTTCAAAACAGCATTACATCTCCCACCCCCATTAACGGGGAAGGGGTAGAATAATTATTTTAAAGTGCCATCCTGAGAAATCACCTCAAGTTGAATGACAGGTGTGAATGATCACAGCCTTCCACCACATCGGAAAATTATTCAGTCTGCAATCCTCACTAGTGAAAACAGGAAATTTTGCTCACATGCCTTTCCAGTATAAAAAATAAGCTGAAATGAAAACTAAACCTCACTGCAGTGTGCTATGATTCGGCATTCAGCAACCCTGGAGAAAAGGACCACAACATAAAGGCACCAAAATAAATAAAAATACACGTGTCAACTTTTTTACAAAACCTGACACATACAGTTTTTATAGCAAAGTTTTTTTTAATGTTTTACTTGTGAAAACTATTGCACATGAACTCCAACCTTTGAAGAAACAGGTCCTATAAGCTAGCTGACAAGGAAGACTAGACTCTGAGTTCTGGAGATGACATCATCAGCAACTCTTCACTGAAACTGGCTTTTTTGAACAGTCAATGAATTTAGGGTTGTAAAATGACTTATAACTTTTAAACAAAGTAACTTGGAGATCTCATTTTTGGCACGAGGCTGATTGGGGCTATGCTGATCCAAATTCTGACATGTATTGCTGCCAGAAATTTTGACTGTAGTCCCTCTTTAAAGAATCTTTGCAAAAAGATTTCTATTTCCTCCAGGAACAATACCAAAACTCCTGCTTTGGGCTTTGAGAGCTATCAGGAATTTTTCTGGCCATGGGTCTAAGTCGACTGAGGCCCTGAGTGATTGCCTACTCCTTGGGGGTGGGTAAAGGCAAGTCCCTTGTGGAGTGGAGAGGACACTGGTGATCAGCATGGCCCACATTCCTCACCACCTAGAAGTGCACTGGCAATACTTGTTTACACTTGAATCTCATCTTCTGAAGTTGCCAAGTCACTCACTCTCCTCAGTCTATACTCGGCGGCCTTAATTCAAAAAAATAAGAAAAATTAGAATAACTGCTACAAGGCACAGGATCCTTAAACAAACCACTGCAGTTTGTCTACATTTTAGGCATTGTGTTTCCTGAACAAACACCGCTTGGTCATGCTACGCTAATGGACCCAATTCAAATGCTAATGGGCCAGAGAAAGAAAACCAATTGTCTTGGGCAGTAAGTCTTTGTACCAGTAATTATAAAAAATAAAAGATAGGCAAGTGTGTGCCTATTAATATTTTTTCACACCCTCGGTGTTTGATGACTACATAAACCTCTCGAGCTTCGCTCTCAAGGTTTATGAGTCATCACACACCTCAGGTGTGAAAAAATATTCATAACACACACTTGCCTATCCATTATTCTCTGAAATACAACAGGAGTGGGTGTGAGAATGACAAGAAAAAAAAGATAGTGACATCAGTAACAGCAAGATATCAAAAAATATCGTTACTTTTGTCACAATGGATATTATCTAAGTTACTGTCATCGGACAGCAGCTTCTAGAATGCTGATGAGATCACAATACCTAGTGCAGCACTGAAGCAAGCAGTTAAAATCAAAGAAAAGCAGCAACATTTTTAAATAAACTGCAGTTTAAAAGCTATAACTTGTAAATTACTGTTCTATGTATCAAATATACAGTAGCCTGACTAAAAATAGGCAATTTATCATCACTTGTGAGTGGGCAGGACTTTCATAACTCACTCGTTGCTCTGCCACTCATGAGTTATGGTCCCGCCCTCTCACACTTGAAGATAAATTGCATATTTTGAGTCAGCCCATTGTATATCCCCTATTTAGCTGGATACATGCAGTAATAATGCATGAACTAAGATGAATATGTTTTAATGCTATGAAGCTGCATTTTAAAAGTATGCATTTCTGAAATGACATATAGAAAGCAAAAACAAAGACTTCAAATATTAATTGTATTTAAAAAGCATCATGTGCAGATTTTGTAACAACACAATAACTGAGGAACTTATTTGACATTTGGAACTAAAGTTATTTGTTGTGTAGAAAGCTGAGGTCACTGTTTGCCTTAAACATCTGCTGGATCTTTGCAAGGGCAAACTCCTTTGCTTCCCGAGCTTAAGAATTCCAGCTGTGATTTCCTAAAACCGACCACTTGAGTAAAGCCTGGTTTGTATTAATTGTGAATGTTATCACTGGACCACAATCTTCTCCTCTATCCTATGTCCTTAATTGTCTAAAGCAGCAGTGCATGTTACAGTAAAAGTGTTGACCGATACCATTCTATTATATTCTAGATATCCCTTTTTTTCGTGACTGGTAAGATGCCACTTCCCCCATTTTGAATCTGCTTTTATATCATTTTTAGATCTGAAATAATTAAAAGGAGACCCACTTTATATGGTAATTGCCAGGTTTTCAGCTGTATTTGTAGCGGTTTCTGAACACCCGTTGTCCAGTAAGATGAAGGAGCAGTATCTTTGGCCTGCTTGTTCCTTAGGCACAAGAAAAGTGATGTTAAAACATAAGAATCCCATATTCAAAGCTCTCATTTTGGATCATGCAGCATGCCTATCCTGAGCACAAATTAGCATGAAGCCCTAAAGAAGCTATATGCAAACTAGTTTGAAGCACAGTGTAAGTGCCCAAACTTGTTTGTATAAAGCACCCCTAGAACAAAGCCCTGCCGAATGCATTAAATGTGTACTTGGCACTAAGCAAATCCTCCCTGCTGGCTGCATAAAGGTAGGTGCCTACACTACCTGCATCCCAAATCCATTAACACAATTGCACTAACTTGCTGTATTCGAAGGTCTCCATTCAAATGACTCATTAGCATATAATTTTTTTTATTTATTTAAAAGTTTTACCAGGATGGCACACTGAGCAGAGTACTGCTCAATTCCAGGTGCATCCTGGGGGAGGGGGCATGGGAGAAAAAACAGGTACAATAGAATACATAGTATACAGGCAACAATAGAAACATAGACTTTGACGGCAGATAAGGACCGCTTGGCCCACCTAGTCTGCCCATTTCCCCTACCTACAGGATAAGCCACAGATCCTAGTTAACCAACAGCCTATTTCTTCCTACCCCCCACAAGAATATACATACATAAACATGAGCAAGGGTACAATAGATATATAGTGCAATAATATAGTGAAATACAATAATTTGTACAGTAGTGGAATAAGTAGTTACTTAACAGCTCTAGGTGTAGCAACTACTAAAATCAGTAAAACAAAGTCAAGGACTGGAGCCATATCAAGGGTTGTGTAGCCAGGCGAAGGAGAAAAAAAGATATCAGTTAAACCTATTCCACAGGATCATGTAGAGGAGAAATGGGCATTGATTAAGGAGATTTAGGAAGAACTAGGCTGTTGGTTAACTAGGATCTACGGCCTATCCTGTAGGTAGGGAAATGGGCAGACTAGATGGGCCAAGTGGTCCTTATCTGCCGTCAAAGTCTATGTTTCTATGTTTCTATGAGCTTAGACGCTGGGGGGAAGGTGTGAGCTGGATGACTGCTGGGAGGGAGTTCCATAACTTGGGCATTCAATGGCGGAATGCTGCCTGACCAATTGAGGAGGCCATGCGTGGTACAGCCAAAAGGCGGGAATCTGTGTTACTGAGTGTGTACAAGGCACTAAGTGATTATTTGCATCTTATCATGGCCTCATTCATTTGCAGGGGGTACAGTATACTACATGGATTGTATGAAGCACTGTTCCCCTTCAGCATCTGTGGTGCTGTGCATGACAAACAGCCTAGAACCACTTGTGTCCTCCTCCCTTGCCTGATCTCCATAGTACATCTATATGTAATTATTTCAATTCCCTGATAGTCTAGTGGCTCCCTTCCTCACCCAATCCCCTGCAGTTCTGCTATATGATATTATTCTGAATCCCTGGAAATCCAGTGGACCCATCTCTGTCATGCAGTCCCCTTAGTACTGCTATATTTTATTATTACAATTCCCTGGTAGTCTAGTGGTCCACCCTCCTGGTTATTGTACTGTATGCCACCTCACTTCCCATGTCGCCTGAATCCCTCACCCACTTGGAAGGTGTCCAGCACAGACCCATCTCTCACCTCTGCAGCAAGGTCACCACCTGCCTCGTGCAAGTACTGTATAGGTAGAACAGCCTGCTGTATAGTAATACAGTACATATGGAACTTCTGAGAGATGCCACAAAAACTCTGCCTGCATGCATTTGAAGTACTCATTCAGACTTAGGTATTTTCAGCATCTGTCCATTGTCTCGCAAGCACCATATTGCTATACAACAGACTGCTATAATGATACAGTACTTGTGTGAGGAAGACGGGAATAAATATGTGATACTTGTCATGGAGAGAGACAAGGAAATGCGGGTGATATATAGTACAAGAATTGGGAGGGTGGTCTACTAGACTACCATGGTATTAGAAAAATAACACGTAGTAGTACTACTGGAATCTGCAGAGGGAGGAGAGAGTCCACTAGAAATCTAAGGAATTAGAAAACTAACATAGAGCAGTACTAAGGGAATCAGGGAGGGAGGGAAGGAAATCTGCAAGGAATTAGAAAAATAACATATAGCAGCACTATGGATATGGGGAGAAGGGAATCCACTAGACTACTGGGACTGGAATAATAACATATAGCTGTACCATGAGGATCAGTTGAGAGAAGGGGTCCACTAGACAACAATGGAATTAGAATAATAACGTAGTTGTACAATCATGGGGATCAAGTGTGAGAGGTGGTTCCAGTAGACATTAAGGAATTAGATTAATAATGGATAGCTGTACTTTGGGGATCAGGTGAGAGAGGGGCTCACTAGACACCAGGGGAATTAGAATAATGACAGACAGCTGTACTGTGAGGATCAGGTGAGATGCTGCAGACCAAGGACCCAATTCTCAAAGGCCAAAGTAGGAATGCAAGGTGCCTACACCAAACATGTATGGTGCAAGGAGCACCTTGCATCCAAAACATGCCCTTGAACTATTCACAAAGGCAGCCTGCATCAACTGCAGACCGCCTGCCCCAAACAGGGCTTGTGCCACCCCTGTGCCCAGAAATTGGCTGTGACAAGGCGCTAGGGGCATGTGGCAGATGCAAGCTGCCATAGTCCCAGAAATGCTAGTTACAGACATCTTCCAGAGGGAGAAATTCTAAGTACCCTTAGACCTGCAAGGGCTGGTTTAAGGGGACTTAGAAAATTCACCTCTTTAAGAGATGCCTGGTTGTGGCAATATGCTTCGAGATCCCCGATGGTGCCAAAGCCTTAAATAGGACATATAACTAGATATATACAATAAATAACACTAAACCCATGCCCTCTCACCATTCTCCAATGCCACAGTATTTAACTATTGTTCATGGCCTGATCCCTGATGCTGGCATTGGTAAATAATATAATTAACACACCCTGATCCCTGATACTGTCCTCTTCAAAATAGATACTATACATGCTCCAATCCTCAATGCTGTCATCCGTACAAAAGTAATTTACATGCCCCAAACCCTGATGCTGTCATTGTGAAACAGAGTCATCATGCCCCCTCTCCCCAGATCCCCGACATTGCCAGAATTAATAAGTAGTACCCTGTATGCCCCCCTCCCTGACCCAAGGGTGTCAGCACTAATAGTAATAATCAGAGCTGGCAACCCACACAGCCCATCTCACACCTCTGCAGTTGGCCACTAACTGAACTGTCAATGAGCCTACTGTAATACAGTAGGCTCATTTGACAGTTCAGTTGGTGGCCAGCTGCAGAGGTGTGAGGTGGCCTGTGCTGGTCACTGGCTCTGATTATTACTATTAGTGCTGGCACCCTTTGGTCAGGGAGGGGGGCATGGGGGGTACTACTTATTAACTCTGGCAATGTCAGGGATCTGGGGAGAAGGGGCGTGATGACTCTATTTCATAATGACAGCATCAGGGTTTGGGGCATGTAAATTACTTTTGTACAGATGACAGCATCGGGGGTCAGGGCATGTATATTACCTATTTTAACGAGGACAGTATCAGGGATTGGGTTGCGTTAATTACATTATTCATTACTGCCAACATTGGAGATCAGAGCAGGGAGGGGCACTAGACCACCAGGTGGGAATGATTCTTCATTTCATTCATGGGCAGGAGTGGGGATGAGGGGCAGAACTGCTTTCCTTTGCAGCAGCAGCTTGAGGCACACCCCTTCCACATGCCAGGTGTTTGTTGCATGGAAGGGGTTGCTGCAAGTGTGGGGACATAGGAACCAGGACCCCCTCCCATACCAGAATCTGGTGTAGTGTCCCTGGCACATGGGGCTTCAGTGCAAGCTGCTGTTTGCCACATCTTGCATCAAACACTTGACACATTTTTTTCAATCTTATACCAGAAATTTGAGAGATAGGGACAAGAGCTGATTATATGTATCAGGGTGCCCAAAGTTCTAGCACATCTGGGGCAAACATCTTTAATATTAGCATTAATTTGATTCAGTTTTTTTGGTGTATAGTAAACTCTAGAGGCAGATATTCAAAACTTTGCTCCAGCACTAAATTAGCACTGCCCAGCGGGCAAACTTAGCCCGGAGCACAAAGCAAGCTATATTGAAAAGGAAATAGCCTGGTGCTAATCCTGCTCAATATAGCAGTCTAAGTAAGCCGGGCAATCCAGTCTGGTAGTGCAGGGCAAAAATAGCCTGGGAATAAGACATCATTGAATATAGCAACAGGGAAGTGCAAACTGCAACTGCAGCTCATTAGACTCTGTAGCAAGCCAGTATTGCAGGTGGAGAACATTGTGTGTGATTGCAGAGATCTCTCACAGCTACTGCAAACACACCTATCAACCTTCTGCCTCATAAATCAGGGACAAGGCTTAAAACAAACAGGGACAAAGGTTTAAAATCAGGGACACACCTTAAAAATTGGTGATTATGTTGTCTAAACACTCTTGGTGTGTAGGGTAAACAATAAAAATAATAATAATAATACAGATTCTTGTGTCTCAGAGTCTACCAAGAAACATTCATAAACAAGCAAGGAGTACTAATAAAGTTTATTATACTACTTACGCCAAGCATGTGACAAAGAAAATCACAAGGGAGATGGGTTTCTCACCACTCCTGAAGAATGTACATAATCTCCAGAATTGTAGATCTTTGGTTCTCTAAGATCTTGTTTTATCTCTCCCCATGCTCCAGCTCTCTGCCCTTCTAAAGAAGCTATAGTAGTGTCTTGAGAGAGCTACAATGGGTTGCGGACAACTATATACTACAGATAACAGCATAGCAACAGAGATTACAACATAGTTACAGATATGAGAAACAATATGTATTGGTCCTAAGTCACTCTCCATTGAATAATGACTTAGGAGACAGAATTACTAATGATTATCATATGAGACAGAATATGCTTCCATTAGCATTATAGCTTGGACAAAAGAAATGCTGACAGTTTAAAACTACATGCGGCATTTCTTGTTTACATACAGTATAAAACACAGAGACAGAACAAAAGCTGTCTGTCTCTGTCAGCTTGCTTAGACAAAGAGAACTGCTGACAGGCATATTTGCCCGAGTGTAAAATACACACTACATAAAATTATATGATAATATAAGTATACACAATAATCACTGATGATCCCTCTGAGTCATCTTATCAGTGATTAGGTAGATTATATATGGAATATCTATAAAAGACAAACATAATCTAGATAAATGTATTATAGTGAGGTATAATGAATCATGCATGACAATATTAGCATATCTTAGCAGCAAAGTACATTCCTAGCACCCATGCTTATATGATGTGTGCTCATATCTACAATGTTAGTACAAAATAGCAGTATCACAGTACAATAGACCAAGAATACAGTGTGAGGTGTATATGAGGTGTATGTGGGATGATAGTTAGCATAACCCATGCGTAACAATCCCCACTTTATTTCCCTAATTGCAAAAGTGGCAACACAACAAAAAGATGGAGGTTAGGCACCATTCGTCTGCAGACCCAAGGCACGAGCCTGATAGAGGAATATTAACTGGTCACAGTAGTGTTTCAGGGTTTTCCTTAAACAACAAAATGTAATTATAAGGGACAATGTTAGTAAACCTTGTATTACTATAAACATTTGGAATAAAACTTAACATTGGGGTTTTCCAATAACAAAACAAGCAGTAAATACTGATATATATCAGGTGTGTATCTGTCCTGTTGAGAAGAAATTGAAGAGACAAACTTAAGTTACCTGTATGGATATTAAAAATAAACAAAAATCAAGATAGAGTATCAAGATAGTTAGGACTAGACTTAATGATATGTGGTTCCGGGATGGGAACAGGTGTGATTGGTGTATAACCTATTACTTGTTTAGGGAGTAAAAACAGAAGTTAGAAAAGCTCACTTTGCATAACTTTTAGTCCATATCAGAAGAATGTAGAGTTGGTCACCACACGATGTTCCACATCAGCAGAATATACCACCTTGAAGGATGGCATTTTTCAGTTGGTAAGTTGAACAGGACACGAAATGTCAATGTCCACAAGGCATAAACTATGAACAGTTCCAGTGATAAATCTATGGTTTCTACAAGTGTTAGATGAAGATTCATAGTTCAGATCTGATGCATTTAGATTTTCCAAAGGTTGATCCAAATGTTCAGGAGGCAGAAGTATTTTCATAGGCCTTAGTAAGGGGTGCATTAGATTGCACATTGAGTTTTACAATGGAATAGCAACAGTGTTCAGTTGAAGATGATCACACGGCTGCACAAAGTGTAAAAGTTAATAGCAGTACTCAGTTTTCAGTCTGTATGAGGTGCCAGCCAGGCTTGGAAAACAAGCAATGAAGAAAATGGATTTCTTGATTGGAGATCAAATGAAGAAGAGTCTTCTTGCTGAGTTAGGGGATTGCCCCTACCCCAGACTAGCTTCATAGTATGCATAACAATGAGCTTGATTGTAGAATCTAATTGGCTGGAGTGAATACAATTTATTTGAAAGTTCACAAATGGAAGCCTAATTTCAGTTATTAGGCCTGTATTCACAAGTTGGTAAGACAAGTTGGAAGATGTCACATCTGCATAAAAGGTGATGTTCCTTTCAGGTACGATAATCAATGTTCAGAGTCAGTCACGATTCCAAAACCTCATGGTAAATAAAGAAAGGAGGTGGTTTCAACCTTTCACAATAAAAGTTTCAATCATGATGACCAATAGAATGGACAGTTGCCAGATGATCAGAAATGGATGTTGCCAGATGAAAATGCGGCAATGATACTGTGAGAGCCACAAACATGGCTGCCTGGATTGTGCAGGAATAAGTTTCGAAATATGTAGCAATACTGGTGTATGTGATGACATATCTAAGGTTCCTTGCCATTGACAAGGGAATAGTGCTAGATTCAAATAAACATTTGTTAACACATGCAGTAGAAGTGCAAAATGTGGCAATGCCACTGACCCATACATCTGTCATGTATGAGATCAAGGATATATCCTAATTCCAGATCCCGGAAGAGATAACCAAAGGGTAGTAAAAACATAATAGCTGTAGGCAGTGCAAAGGACTTTCCTAACTATGTGATGCTCATCTGCTTCCTTAATGTAAGCAGAAATTAGTTCATTAATAAGAACATTTGTCAGGTTAAACCCCTTCATAATATCCTAATATTGTAAATGTAAATCACTCTTACTGAGCAAAATTATGTATACCATGCAATGGGGGGGGGTTGGGGATATGATACCATATTTCATACTTTAATGAACCTTAAACATGTGTGCTTCAATAATGGCTATATCAGCCCTATTTCAAATAGATATGTCAGAGTCAAGTAGGCCTGAGTCTAAACCTGTGTTTTGTTTTAAAAAAATAAAAAAATTAAAAAAAATGCCTAATGCGTTTGGGTAGGTTTACAGTCATTACAATGTACCACTAGCAGTCAGGATGTGAAAATCCTCTGTGTGTGTGTGTGTGTGTGTGTGTGTGTGTGGTGCTATTAGTCCCTGTATAGGGAGTCATTAATGAGTACCTGGTATGCTGCCAGGGTATCCAATCACATCATTATTTAAAAAAAAAGTGGGAAATGTTTGTTGTGAAACATATAACAAGTCATTTCAAGTTTTAAAGGGTGAGATTTAAAAATCATTGGGATATGCATGAACTGCACATTATTAACTAGGGTACCTGGTTTAGAAGTGGCTGTTAGACCACTGGTTGGGCCAGGGTTGTATTTTGGGAACTCAATATTAAGTGTCACAAATTATAGGGCATCATAGGGTTAAAAAACCTTTAAGGTCTAATGACTTTTATTGTCATATAATTTTGGATGCAAAATTCCTGATTATCAATAAGATGTAAACAGGAGTCCAGATCAAGTCTAGCTGCTAGAATTGATCCAAAGCAATGACCAAAACATTCTGTAGGGCCTCACTACTCTTCTGGACAATGAACATGTCTTTTAGGACTTAAATATGAATTCCACAGGATGCAATTAAATCATTTGGGCTTGTGAGGTATTCTGCCTCAACAATCTGTTTAGGATTAGGTCACTGGTTCTTATCTGCAATATAATGTGCAGTTTGAGCTTGTAAGAAGACCCATACTTCTAAAAGAATAATAAGCATAAAAGCAAGCATCTCTCTCTCTCTTTCTGGAACCTAAAAGGAAAGAGAAAAAGTAAAACATAGTTAGTTTAGTACTATTCCTCGCACTGGGGTATGGAAAAGTAATTTTATCTCCTTTAAACAGGTTCATTTGATTGGCACGTAGCCATTTATCAATGACTGTTATTGTGAGGTAGTCTAACTTGGTAGACTGTTGGACTGAGTTTGTTTACAATGGGATAAATCTGTTGTTAAGCCTTGCCCATACATCGTGAAGCAAACAAGTGTACCTTTTGGATGTCTTGTTTGAAATATTTAACATATTTATCTACTGATGCTCCATCAGCAGTGGCAGTACACAGGTTCAGAAGCAAATCTCCAGGGAGTCTCATGGACCGTCCAGTCATGATTTTAAAAATGGGGGTGTGCTGTGTACCTGCAGAAGGTGTCCCTCTTATTGCCATAAGGAGTAAAGGCAATAATGAATTCCAGTCCTTTTGGGTTTTCTGAACAAGTTTATCATAACATAGCTTTGATTTGCCTGTTAGCCCATTCCACCTGTCCTGATGACTTTGGGTGGTAAGGGATATAAGACTTTTGTTTCACCCATAACAAATCCAGAATTTCCTGCGTTACTTAGGCTATAAAGCTCGATCTCTGTAATCAGAATTTACCTTTTAGGGGTTAAACCCTTCCTGGTAAATAGCTGGTTTACCAAGACGTTTGCAGTCACTTCGACTGTGTTGTTCTGTTTTCGGATTGCTTTAAACTGTTGGGAAAACAGGTCAGTGATCACTAGTGCAAACTAATTGTTTTTAATGGTTGGCATAGGGCCAATGTAGTCAATCTGGATGTTGTTCCAGGGGCCTTTTGCCTCTGGTGTAACAATGCATTTGTCCTAGCTGGTATAGGATTGTTCTGTGCACAGATCAAACAGTTACTAATGTAGTGTTTTACATCATTTTTCATATGTGGCCACAAGACAGAGGCTTTTAAACTGTCTAGGGTTTTTACTGACTCACTGGTGTCCACCAGTTGGAGTATCATGCATTTGGTATATAAAATCTACTCTCGGGTATTTAGGAATTACCCGTAATTTTTCATGAGTGTTAGTAGTGATGTTCCAAATGAGTAGGCCATCACTGGCTAGGCGAATGTCATTTTCACTTTCTTATAAGAGCTATTTCTGGAAGTTATACCCCAGTTCCTTTATTAAGGAACCTATACACTGCCCTCAAATAAGGGTCTTTCTTATGGAGCATAAAGTTCACATTTTACAATATGCTTGAACCTTATGAATGTACAGTATTTAAACTGTTAGTGCTGTGACGTACACAAGCAAGTCACTGTATTTTACAGTGATACTACAGAGTAATGGAACAGAAGTGTGTTTTCCTTCCAAAGAAATTCAGTTTAGAGAGAAACAGTCCCAATTAGAAACTGTAATAAAAACATAGTATCTGCAGTGCTTTCTGTAATTATTTCAAGGACATTTCTTGAAGCGGGCAGAACTTAACCTTTTCATAGAGTACTAGTATCATTTTACGTAAGGAAAAATCTTTTTATTCCTTTCTTAACACAAGCTATGTATTTCTCAAGGACATTTCTTGAAGCAGGCAGAACTTAACCCTTTCATAGAGTGCTGGTATCATTTTACATAAGGAAAAATCTTTTTATTCCTTTCTTAACACAAACTGTGTATTTCTCAAGGATGTTCCAGCTCTCTACACCATCCACAAATATTTGTGGTAATAAGGAGACTCCTCACCTCCTTGCTTTTCATTTTATCTGCCAGGCATGTTTTAACATTGCCTGTGAATCGTAAATATACAATGATGCAGTTACTAGCCATGCACACTCTGTCATTACTAGGATGTAAAATAATTACAAACCCTGGTATCTGACCCTTGTTGGTATGTGTGGCTGAGTCATCAGTCAAAACATGACACACAGTGGTGTCTTTTAACACTTTCTGGGGTTCTGTCAGAAAGGTCATTGGGACAGGTAGGTCAGGGGGTTGGAGTGAACAATCATGGGTCTCTTCTGCAAATTGTAGGCCATGGGCCAACAAGGATGGGGTTTTGATAGGAAGGACAGTGATGTCATAATCCTTCAAAATGAGAGACCAGTGTGTAAGTCTGGCTTTGGATACAGAGTAATCTTTTACTCTGTCTAACAACAGAAAGCTAGTTGGCAAATGATTGGAACGCAGCATAATGGGTGCATATCCAATGATGTACATAAAGTATCTCACTGCCCAGTATGTAGCCAAAAGATTCCTCTCACAAAGGTTGTATTTTAGCTCCACTGGGGCAAGCATCTGGGATGCATGAACAATGGGTCTGATGTGTCCATTGTATGTTTGGGCTAAAACTGCTGAGATTGCTGTATCTAATGTAGCAGTTTCAAAATAACTCCCTAAAACTGTGTTAGGATTAAACAATGCTGGGGCCATGGTTAGTGATCCCAAAAGAAGACAATGATATCAGTATTAGGATACCTTGTACCTTCTTACCTGTAGTGCCTGCTATT
This sequence comes from Neoceratodus forsteri, assembly GCA_016271365.2. Taxonomy (NCBI): domain Eukaryota; kingdom Metazoa; phylum Chordata; order Ceratodontiformes; family Ceratodontidae; genus Neoceratodus; species Neoceratodus forsteri. Next base: position 1,560,283,279 of record CM057455.1, read on the forward strand.
GCAGCCACAGTATGGGATGATCCAGGTGTCACTGATGGAGGGGGTTCTGCATCATGTGCAGGCAGTGCTGGCACTATCAGGGTGCCTGCTATTGCAGCCACAGTATGGGATGATCCAGGTGTCACTGATGGAGGGGGTTCTGCATCATGTGCAGGCAGTGCTGGCACTATCAAGGGTGCCTGCACAGTGGAGAAAAGTGTTGTGCAAGCTGCACATGGTTCTCCAGCTATGAATTGTGGTTCATTAGCCATCAGGGGTGGAGAAAATATTGCTGAAACAGTTGTCAGCTCAAGTTCAGAAATCAAACCTGTAACCCTCCCCCCCAACGTGGCCTGTGATGCTGAAAATATCACAGCCATGGGGCTTTCAGAATTAGGGTTGACCCCTTCCCCATCCAATGTAAAGTGGGTTTCCCCACCGGAATGTTGCTGGATGGTAGCAACATTGTTTTTAATGTTGCAGCTGAAGGTATTAATGCACTGCATAGGAAAAGCAGTATGTTGTCTTCTCCGGGAAAGCTGATGTTACATTGCATAGGGAAGAATCATAATAATTCATGTAATTAACTTTAATGTGTTCTTTATCCAAGGACACTCGAATACCATAAACATTGCTAATAAAGCAAACATTGTTAAGAGCATCAGCTGTTTCTGCAGCATCAGAAGCTGACTTCATGACAGATTGCGTATCAACCTTATTCAAAAGTACGTCAACATTATTTTTAATGAGAATCCTTTGTCCCTCAGAAACACTAGTATTACTGATAACATTATTAATCATGCCAAAAATCTCCGGTATGTTTTGTTTGGTTATGGCAGCAATCACAGGTCCCTGTGATGGCAAGATTAAATTTCCGTGGTGTGGTGGTCGGCTATTTTGGATTACCTCATAGGCATCTTGGGTTACTGTGTCAACCATCATCACATGACCATGAGCGACCATCTTGGGGATGGTATGAGGATACAACCTGATGACATGCGTGTCCACCATTTTGAGACTCTAACAATTCTCCATTTTGTGAATCACAGAAAAACAAGTGGCTAGCCTTTGCTCTAGTCCACCCCACTGCATACTGTGAGTGTTCAAAATCAAACTCTTCAACTTGAGAAGAGGCAAGGTCTTTTGGCATTAAGTTAGTATGCCCTGCCAATACCTCTGGCTGATGGCGCAAGTTCACCGTATCTGACTTTTTACTCCTACATTATAACTGCTCAAATACAGGAGTTAGCATGCTATAAAGTGCTTTGTTTTCAGACTGTAAAACTTGCTTATTATCAACAGAAGCTGTGTCATAGTTTATATTGAAAACCTTCATTTCAAGTCTGCTGTAATTAAAACATACTGAATCATGCTGTACCGTGAAGGTCTGGTGTTGAAATACCAGCACGTCAACTTTTTTAGTAATTACTTCAGACTTATCATTTCTAAGTTTCTTGTTTTCAAAACATAAGGAATCAGTGTTACTAGCCAGAACACCATTTGTTTGAAAAACATTTTTTCTAAATTTTGACTTTTTAGCATTATCTCTTAAGGCATGCAGGTCGTGGCTGCTTCTCTCATTAAAGAGAGGCTCATTTTGTAGATGGACAGATTGTAGCTCAGACAGTAGTATACCATGGTTGGCAGCCAGCCGTGGTGGTGAGAGGAGGGCTGAGCTGGTTGCCGGTGCCGTACCTAGTCTGGGTAAAGGAGGACGGGTGGCGCACTTCCGGGGGGGGGGGCAGCTAGATCACGAGGTACTGCTGTCTTTTGGGGATACCGGGGTCGGAATCGTGCTTGGGGGATGGGGGACCACTAGAACGCCAGAGAATTGATTTTATTACAGTGGCTATGGGGGGCGGATCGTGTTTGGGGTGGGGGACCACTAGAACACCAGGGAATTGATTTTATTACAGTGGCTACGGGGTTGGGATCGTGCTTGGGGGTGGGGACCACTAGAACACCAGGGAATTTATTTTATTACAGTGGCTAGAGGAGTCGGGATCGTGCTTGGGGGGTGGAGGGTACCACTAGAACACCAAGGAATTTATTTTATTACAGTGACTACAGGGGTCGAGGGTCATGCTTGGGGGTGGGGGACAACTAGGACATCAGGAAATTTATTTTATTACCATGGCTACAGGGTCGGGATCATGCTTGGGGTGGGGACCACTAGAACACCAGAGCAATTATTATCTTACCGTGGCTACGGGGGTCAGGGATCGTGCTGGGGAGTGGGGGACCACTAGCACACCAGGGATTACTGTGCTTATTGGGGCTACCGTGCTCAGGGATCATGCTGGGGGCACCACTGCATTACTGCTAGGTTTTGTCGTGGTATTTAGCACTGCACTACAGGTCGCGCTAATCCTGTAGTGCGGCACTATACATTTGAATATGCCACGCAGCCAGCATTCATGGCCACTCCTCTAACTCGCGCCCCAGCATACATTTACTTTTAGTGTCAGCGCTATCACACAGCACCAATGCTATTAGGGCTTCTGAATATTGCAGCCTGGCACAAATCCAGCACTATTCCAGTGCTAAGGCTTTGTGCCAGGTGCAGTGCTTTGAATATCTGGCCCTATGTGTTGTATTCATTTGCATCTGCTGAATCTTTGCAGACATAACGTTATTAGTATATACCCTTATAATATCTTGCCACATCCTATCTGTAAACTTCAGACCCAAGTCTCTTTCACATTTCATTTTTACTCTGTTAATGCCCACCTTTGAAACCTCCTGTGTGCTTTGGTAAAGGGTAGATATAATTTTTTTACCCATCTTATTACTCTGGAGTGTCTCTAGCAGCACTGGATATGTGTGTGTGTGTGTGTGAATTTACTCTTTCTTTATTTTGTTTTAAATAGCTTTTAATCTGATTGTATTGCATTATTGTCCCCATAGGTATTTGATACTGATTACTTAGTTGTTCAAAACTTTTAAGTTCCCCTTTATAGAATATATCACTTAACTGTTTAATTCTCTTATCCTGCCATATTTTAAAATTATTATTTATTATAGATGGAGCCAAATCATAATTTCTGTGTATTGGAGTATACTTTGTAATTTTCTCTCTATCACCTATTATTTTTTGAATAGCTAACCAGCTTTGATACATTGTTAAAGTGATAATAGGTAATGCCTGTTTTTTATTTTTACCTCGACTGTCTGAATATAAAAGATTCATAAGTGTTGGGTAAGACTGAGCTTGTGTCTCTATTAGGGTCAAGGTTAATATTGGTCTATCCCATTGTAGCCAATTCCAAATTTATGCTACTTGTGCTGCTAAATAATAATAATAAAAATCCGGGAGTTGTTGACAGATCCACATTGGGTGTTCAACAAAATTTTTGTTGAATGTCCCGACAGTGAAACTGGCAGGTCAATCACATTTTGCAGTTGGCTGCCGGTTTCCAATGCCACTGAGTGTTTTCATTAGGGGGCTTTGCTCCCTGCACCCCCCCACTTACAACTATCAACTCCGAGTCAGAGCTGATTTGGGGGGGGTGCAGGACCCCTGACAGACAGTGAAAGGTTCCAGCAGGTTCCCTACAGCGGCATGGTGCTGTAGTCACTGAAGGGGACCTCACTGTCAAAAGGTCATTCTCAGTTGGGTATACCATTGTTGACCACCTCTTTCTTTGGGTAGAACAAGGTTGCTCCAAGTAAACCTTGAAGTGGAGTTTTTCCTCAAAAATTTAGTGACTGAGGTTCTGAGCCATTTAAAGAACTTTGGTGGAATTGGGATGGCTAATGCTTGAAAAAACAATACTTTAGGTAGTATTATTTTAATTAAATTAATTCTACCAGTTAACGTTAAATACAATGATGTCCATCTTTTCAAATCTTTTTCAATTTTATCTAAAGTTCCTCCAGATTATATTTATAGAGATCTTCTATTTTAGCCAATATTTATTCCTAAGCATTTTATTTAATTATTAGAAATTTGCATTCTACCATCCAAATGTTGTTGCGGTTGAATATTTTTATTTAACTTTAGAAGTGTTGATTTAGACCAATTAATCTTATTCCCACAGATTATACCAAATTGTACAGTTATATCAATAATCTGTGGTATTGAAATCTCCAGTTTTGTCAGATAGAGCAGAATGTCATCTGCATATAATCCAATTTTTTGAATCATATTTTTAATGTTAATACCATATATGCTTTCAATTTGTCTGATTGCTATAACTAGTGACTTTATTGCCAAAGCAAAAATAAGGGATGGTAATGGACAGCCCTGTCTAGTCCCTCTACCTAAAGAAAAACTTTGTGATACCATATTATTGGTTTTAATAACTGCTTTGGGAGATTCATATATAAGTTTTAACTGTCCAATGAGCTGCTCACCAAACCCCATTTTATGCTTAACTGCCACAATATATAGCCACTCAATTCTATCCAACTCCTTTTCAGCATTGATAGCTAACAGAACTGCATCATCTTGCTTGTTTAAGGCTATAATATTTAATGTATGCCTTATATTTTCCATCAGGGTTCTATTTTTAATAAACCCATTTTGGTCCTGATGCATTATTGATGGCAAAATAATTTCTAATCTTTTAGCTATTATTTTTGTAAATATTTTATAATCTATGTTTAATAGTGATATAGGTCTATATGATGAGCAGCTCATTGGATCTTTTCTTTTTTTAAGAATACCTGAATTATGGCATCTTTAAACATCTCTGATATTTTATGTTGATTATTAAAGGAGCTAAATAATTGTTCTGAGGGATCTTGTATTAAATCTATCTAGAGTCTTGTATAGGTCTTGTACTGACCTTGTTGTTTGATGCACTTTAAATGTAACCTTACTTGTCTTGCCTGTTGTTCATGAATGTTCCTTATAATCTCCCGGGTTGCACCTGAAAATAGGCACTTGGTTGTCTAGTGTGCTCACCCAGTTAACAAAAGCAAATAAATAAATAAATATCCATTTTTTTTTATAAAACTCTATACAAATGCCATCAGGCCCAGGGGCTTTGCCGCTTGATAATTCTTGTATAGTTTCCTTTATCTCTTGCTTAGTTATGGGGTCTTCTAGGCCTAGAATTCCTATATTTTCTATCTTTGGAATTTCAAGTGCATCCATAAATTTATATATTTCTTCATCAGGCCCTTGAAACTCTGAAGTATACAGTGTTTGATAGAATTCCATAAAACATTTATTTATCTCTAAGGGTTTATTAATAATAATTCCATGCTTATCCTTAATGGAGTTTATAGAGTTTTCTGCCTGTTCTTTTTTGTTTGCCATGCATGTAATTTAAGTGGCTTGTCCATTGCAAAGTAATAATTAGCTCTTGCATGTTGTATTTTTTGTAGTAATAAATTATATGTACTCGGATCAAAAACATTGCTATGTAGACTTATTAATGTTTCAATTTCTTTTTCTATTTGTCCTATTTTTCTATCCCTAGTTCCGTTTACATATGAGGTTAAATTTATTAGGATTTCTCTTGTAGAAGCTTTACAAGCTTCCCATATATTGATGGAGGATGTGTCTTTGTTAAATATGAAAAACTCTTTAATGGCGTGTTCATTTTTTTTTTCCATTAAAGGTTTTGTTATTACAGCACCACCCATACGACAAATTTTCTGTGAAGATCTATTTCCCATTTGTAATTTTATTAAACATGGTGAGTGATCTGATATAGTTATATCTGGGTATTTTATATTTTGGATTGTATGCATTATGCTTTTAGATACCAAATAAAAAATCAATACGAGAATAGCTGTGATGCATAGTTGAAAAGAAGGAGTATACTCTCTTATCCTCATGTATCTCTCACCAAGGGTCTGATAATCCTAAATCTCCTGCAAAATTGCACACTACCATTCGAGAAGAGGGGTGAGCTTTATCTAGTACTGACGTCTTATCTAATTGTTGTAATACTATATTAAAATCACCCCAATCACGTACGGTGTCTCAAAGGTGGATAGCATCAGAAACAATTCTGAAAAGAATCTTGGATTATTATTATTAGGTCCACAAATTACTGCACATGTAAATTTAATGTTATATAATTGTAACTGTAAGATTACATAGTGCCCCTGCTGATCCATATGGGACATCAGTACCTTGGGTGCCATTCTTTTCCTATGGAATGGAATAAAAACTCCCCTAGAGCTGCCAGAGTACTCTGAATAATAGACTTTACCCCATCAGTGCTCAAACCACTGCATATCTTTGGCCATTAGAGAGTCTCTTGTAATATAATCAGATTAGCTTGTTTCCCTTCTAAATATTTTATGACTTATAATTTTGGTCTTATCCTGTAAACCCTTTACATTCCAGGTGACAATCTGAAATGTTTCAGCCATTACTTATATCTTCTATATTTGAATTCCTGTATCCTCCTTTTTTTAGTTCCAATTATAATCATGCAATTTTGTTTATATTTTTTAATTTTATGTGTTGAACTCGGTGTTAAAATGTGGTTTAAACAAAAAATATTTATCCCTAACCCCCTCTAAAACTAAAAAAGTTTATCCTGCCCTCCCCCATGTTTCCCCCTACACTGCCAAGATAACCAGTCGGTCATCTCTGCACACTGCTGCCTTTTCCTGACCTGTGCTTAAGATCTGGTGCTTATTTTTGAATATTTATAACTTTATATTTTTGTTTGCCTTTTCTTCTTTTTTCCCCACAAAGTAGCTCTCGTATACTTATATTCCATTTTTCCCCCAGTTCCCCTTTCTTTCCCACTCCTTGTTCTTTCTCCTTGCTACCTCATTGGCCTTCTGTTTTTTATAATCCATTTCTTTGTTCTTTAATACATAAAAGACCCTTATCCTTCTATATTTGTTACTCTCCTATATTATCTTAATTTCTCAGCACATTAAGTGAATGGGGAAAAGCAAAGGGAGAAGGGGGAAAGAGATAGAAATAGGGGACATGAAGCCCACTATCTATGACTTCCTTGTATCATACATTTTTGCAGGTTTTTTTTCTTATGTTGATCCTGCATTATCATCAGCTTCATTTGCTATTTGGTAAGCCTCAGTGGCGTCTTCTGGAGAATCAAAGGTATATAGCTACAAACCAAAATTTCCCTGGGTATAACATTGAAAACTGAATACCCTTCTTATACAGTTTTTGTTTTAATGGATTAAACATCTTTCTCTTCTCCGTAGTAGCTGCAGACAGATCTGGATAAGCGTTGAAATGAAAGTTATCAAATTTTAGGCCTTTTGTCATATGTGCTTTTTGAAGAATCACTTCTCTGTCCTGGAAATTCAAAGTTTTAATAAACACTGTTTGGGGGAAATCAGAATTATCATTATAACATGCCCCTGTTCTATGAGCTATATCCAGGGTTATTTTTTCTTCTGGATATTTTCTGTCAAGGGCTAGGGTGAGAAGTTTCTCAAAATAAGAGATTGGATTTCCAGTCCCTTCTACTCCCTCTGGCACCTTGCACAATCTTATGTTGGTTCTTCTGGTCCTATCTTCTTGTTCAGGTACTTTGGCTTGTAAGGACTGTAATTGACATTCCAGTTGTTTTATTTGCAAAGGGGCATGTCAAGTTCTTCCACGTGAGAAATTCTATTTTCTAGCTCTTCAGATCTAGTTGTTAAATTCTGTAATTTAGTTGTAATGTCAGCTAGTGTTCCTGTGACTGTTTTTAACATATCTCTTATGTCTCCCAGGGCTGTTAACATTTCTTGCTTCATATTAATAACTGCTTCTAGCATATCGTCTTTAAATTGCTCTTTCTTTTTCCTCCTTGTGTATTTACATTATGTTCAGTACCTCCATTTAAACCACCTTTCTTCATCTATTTATTCACTTCTTCAGCTGCTGGGATGTTTTGCACCAGTAGTTGATTAGGCCAATTATCCTGTTGTTGCACGGCATTCTTAACTTCCTTATCAGCTGATATAGTGTGTATAATTCCTTCCTCATTAACTACCTTTCCTATCCCCCTCTCATCTACTTCTCTTGCACCCTCACTCTTTTGCTTTACAGTTTTGCAAGCCTCTGTTGCCATATTGCTGCCTCCCGCTTGATTTTCCTGCTGCATTAAGTCCTTTGTTAAAAAATATTTCAAGATATTACCTTGCAGCGCCTGCTCTTCTAAAGGGCTTACTACGGGTGAAAGCGGTTCAGAAGGAGCCTCTGTTAGAGTCGCTAGATCTGGCAAATTGGGAAAGATGTTCTTCACTGTCGCTCAGGTTGCCCTTGATTTTTTCATTCCCTCACTGTGGATCTCCATTATTTCTTTCATATCTCTAACTGTTTTTGACATTCCAGATCAACTACTATAAAAAGCAGATATGGCAAGGCCACGTAAAAGGAGACAGGGGGAGATATTTTGGAAAAATAAGCAGTTAAAGTTTGTGTTTTAATCCACAGTTTTGTTCTATGTGTCCGTATGTTTTATACACCAGCATTTATCTGTCCATACTGCACATTTCTTTGCTACACTAAGAAAGCTTTAGTAAAGCTGTGATCTTACATACCAAAGTCAGGAGGACTATTGCTCAAAAAAGCATTTAAATTCTGCGCATGGATCCAGTGTGGTCAGGAGAATTCAGTGTTCTCTTCACCCGGACATCTTGGAAACAGACTGCATCGTGATGCACAACGTCAGTGTTTCCTCATGGGCCCCCTGGACTGCTGCTTCCTAATGGTGTGAATATTATTAATTTAAAATATGAATGATGTTCCTTGTCAGTAGCACTATTTGTTACAGTGTGGTCTGTCAGGTGAATCTCACAGTAGTTTCATTACTGTTACCAATACAATTCAACTCATAGTCACTAGGTGATCCCTTATTAGAAGTACTGTCATTGACAGTGTTGTCTGCCAGGTGCACCTTTACATCTCTCCTTTTGCAGGTGGTGCTGTTCACTTTTACTTGACCCTTATCCTATGTTTAGTGTTACATGTCTCCGTGTAAACAACATGTTGTCATTCTTTATTCAAGTACCTTTTTCTATTTGGCATCAGATATTCTTTATCTCTCTCTTTTTGCATCTTTTTAGTACTCAACTTTCACCCTGCTGGTTGTAACTTCACGAGTTTGATTGATTATCTTTGTGCCACCTGCCCCGTACCCTTTTAGCCTTATACCAAACCCCACAATGCTTCTTTCTATATAGTGCTAATCATTTGTATTGCTCCTTGTGCATGAACTATTGAGAGTAAAAGTTGCTACAGATTATGAAAACCTTGCAATATTTAATGTTTTAACTATATGGAAATCGTTTGAGGCGTTAATCGAGACACACATGTCATTCTCCACATAGGTACAAATGACCTAGCCAGTAGAGGAAATGAAACAAAACCTCACCAGGCTGGGCAACAAGCTTGCTTCCTTTTCATCTATTATCATCTTCCCTGAAATCCTGCCAGTCTGGAAAAAAAGGAGACAGTGGGCAGAAGATCAGGGAAGGGGACTAAACACCTGGCTAAAGGACTGGTGCCAGGAAAAAGGTCACCACTTTATTGGAAAATGGCAGGACTTCTGGGAACAGGAGTTCTTTAAATTCGACAGCCTAATCCTCTCACATCAGTCAGTTAAACTACTGGACGGGGGGAAGGTGGCACAGGCACCCCAGCACAAAAAGCGTTGCCAAATGCCCCTTCCCCATCACCAACTACTTCAGCACAGGGATGCGCCAATCATACTCAGACTATACATCACACCAAATGCACTCAGAACAAGCATTTCAACAAAATTAAACAACTAAAACATACTAAAAATGCAAATGACCAAAACAGAAAGGGATGGAAGGCAATGTGTGTCAATGCTCATAATCTGCCAAACAAAATCCCTGATTTCACAGCCGTAATGGCAAATGCACAATTAGACTGGGTTGCTGTTACGGAAACATGATTCACTGAGAACCACTACTGGGATGTCACCATCCCAGGGTATGCGTTATTCTGGAAAGAAAATGAGGGAAAGAAAGGGGTGTGTGGCATTGTATGTCAGAGATGACATATGTGCAACAGAAATCCAGGGAAAACACAGAAAAGCAGAGACCCTTTGGGTTATACTAGAAGCTGGGGACAAAGCCCATATCCAGGTAGGAGTCATATACAGACCCCCATCCCAGGAGGCTGATGTAGGCAAGGAGCTCTTGGAAACCATCTAAATGATGGCAGACAGGGGTGAATTGTTGCTTGTGGGGGACTTCAGTCTATCAGATGAGGACTGGTCCTCATACACAGCATCCTCAGACCAGAGCAAAGGGATCCTTTTTGCAGTAAGGGGAGCAGGTTTGCATCAACTGGTGAACTCACCAACCAGAGACAAAGCAAGTTTGGATCTAGTGCTGACAAACAGCACAAGGATCCCAGGAGCACAGGTGGGAGCCAACCTAGGGGCCAGTGTTCGCAGTTTAATTTGGTTTACTGTGAACAATATGGAGGAAAATAGTCACACCAAAATCAAGTTACTAGATTTCAGAAAAGCCAGCTTCCCCAAAATGAGAACTATGATTACATCCATGCTAGAGGAAGGAATCACAGGAGATGTAGAGAACTGCTGGAATACTCTGAAGGCTGCTCTGCATACAGTAACAACTGTATGCACTAAGCAGATCAGCAAGTCCAAAAGAAGGAAAAGACCTCTCTCATTCTCTCACAAAGTAGCATCCAAAATCAAAGAGAGAAAAAGACTTTTACACAATTCAAGCAAACAAAACATGAAGCAGACATGGAAGAATACAAGAACAAATTAAAGGAGGCGGGGAAAGCTGTTAGAAGGGCAAAAGCACAGATGGAAGAGAAAATAGCACAGGGTGTTAAGGAGGTAGACAAAACCTTCTATAGATACACGAGAGAAAAAAAACTAAGGGAAGAATAGTCTGACCAGTAACCAAGGAAGGTAAGATGGCAGAGAATGACGAGGACAAGGCAGAAGTGCTAAATGAGTTCTTTTGCTCTGTCTTCACCATAGAAGACAATGGCAAAGGTCCTACACTGAGCAGAACAAAGGAAGATACCCAGGGAGCAGATACTAGCCCCTTCACAAGGCAGAGGATCCTTAAAGAGCTTAATAAACTGAAAGTGGAAAAAGCCATGGGACCGGGCGGCATACACCCTAGGATACTGAAGGATTTCTGAGAGGAACTGGCCGCACCACTGGCTGAGCTCTTCAACAAGTCACTAGACAGTGGGAAAATACCTCAGGACTGGAAACAGGCAACCATGGTACCCTTACACAAGAGCGGAAACAAGGAAGAGGCAGGAAATTACCGCCCTGACAGAGAGGATAGTGGTGTACCTAACAGATACTGGAAAAATGGACCCAAAGCAACATGGCTTCACAGCAGGATGCTCTTGTCAAATCCACTTGATCAACTTCTTGGACTGGGTCACCAGAACATTGGATCAGAGAGGGGCAGTGGACATTGCAAACCTAGATTTCAGCAAGGTCTTTGACACCGTCCCTCACAGAAGGCTAACCAACAAGTTGAAACATACGGGAGTTGACCAGAAGATGGTCAGCTGGATCAGTAACTGGCTGATTGATAGGACCCAGAGAGTGCTAGTCAATGGATCATTGTCAAGGGAAGGTAGAGTGACCAGTGGCATCCCACAGGGATCGGAACTGGGACTGATTCTATTTAACATATTTATAACAGACAGAGTGAATGGACTAACAGGGAAGGTTTGCCTGTTTGCAGATGATGCAAAAATCTGCAACACAGTGGACACAAGGGAAGGAGGAGACAACATGAAAGCTGACCTTAGAAGGCTAGAGGATTGGTCCAGGGACTGAGAGTTACAATGTAATGTCAAAAATGTAAGGTAATGCACTTGGGAAAGAGGAACCCTGGAAAAAAGTACATGCTGGAAGGACATCAATTTGAGGGGACACAAACGGAGCGAGATCTCGGCATAATCATCACTGACAAATTAAAGGTAGGAAAACAATGTGAGAAAGCAGCACTGAAAGTGGGTGGCATCCTTTAATGTATAACTAGAAATATTTCTAGTAGAAAGAGGGAGGTTATCATGCCCCTCTACAGGTCCTTGGTGAGGCCACACTTGGAGTACTGCATTCAGTTCTGAAACCTCACCTCAGGAAGGACATTGACAATTTGGAAATGATGCAGAGAAGGGCTACTAAGACGGTGCATGGACTGCATCACAGGTTATATGAAGCAAGACTCTGGGAGCTGAACCTATACTCCCTTGAGCACAGAAGAAACAGAAGGGACATGATTAAAACATTTAAGTATGTGAGGGGATTTAATGCAGTTCAGACAGGCAATCTATTTCATCAGAACACAGCAGCATGCACGAGAGGGCATGATATGAGACTGGCAGGAGGAAGGTTCAAAAGCAACCTCAGGAAGTACTTCTTCACAGAGAGAGTGATAGACCCATGGAACAGTCTGCCCCAGGAGGTGGTAGCATCAAAGGCAATCAGGGAGTTCAGACTCACATGGGACAGACATAAAGGACACATTAGGACAAAGGCTGCATAGGGAGGGGGTAGTTTCTAAGGCAGACTAGATGGATTGCACAGTCCCCATCTGCCATCACTTTTCTTATGTTCTTATGGAGCATTTAGTCTATTTATTAAGTTTAGATTCTGAAATGTCATTTTCTTCTCTGTTTTGTATTCTGTTTATAATGTTTCTTTTTTACAGTGGCTTGATTTTAAGAAAGGAGTTTTTAAATATCTATCTATCTATCTATCTATCTATCTATCTATCTATCTATCTATCTATCTATTTATCTATCTATCTATCTATATTTGTATAGCAGTATTACACTGATTGGGTGAGGTAGGGATGTCCACTAGACTACCAGAGAATTAGAATAATAACATAGTGCATGACTATAGGGATTCAGTGAAGTAGAGGGTGCGCTAGACTTCCAGGGAATTGGAATAATAAAAAAGCAGTACTATTGGGATTGTGTTAGAGAGGAGGGCCCAGTGTACTACCAAGAATTAGATTAATAACATCTAGCAGTACTATGGGGATTGGTTGATGGATATGGCCACTAGATTACCAATGAATTAGAATATAGCAGTATTACAGGGATCAGGTGAGGGACAGGGACCACTAGACCGCCAGGGAACTGGAATAACAGCTTATAGCAGTACTACAGGGAAAGGGTGAGGGAGGAGGGTCCACTAAACTACCAGAGAACTGGAAAAATAATATAAACTGCTGCAATACTATGGGAATTGGGTGAGCGAGAGTTGTCCAATAGGCCACATGGCAATTAGAATAATCACATATAACTTTATTACATGGCCTTGGTGATTAGGTGATAGAGGGGGTCCAGTAGACTACCAGGGAATTAAAATAATAACAAACAGACATACTATGAGGATTCAGGGAGTGAAGGGATCCACTAGGCTACCAGGGAACTAGAATTAAGTACATATAGCAGTAGTATGGGGATTCGGTGAGGAAGGGGGTCAACTAGAATACAAGGGAATTGGAATAGTAACTTACAGATGTGATACAAGGATAGGGTTAGGCAGTAGAACACAAGACAACCATTGAATTAAGATGATATACTGTATATAGCAATACTATAGGGATCTGGCGAGAGAGAGGGGAGGTCCACTAGACTACTAGGGCATTAGAATAATAAATGTATAGCAGTACTGCTGGGAACTGGTGAGAGGAAGGGTTTCAGTAGACTACCAAGGAACTGAAATAATGACATATATAGCAGTATTACAGGGTTCTGTTAAAGGTGGTGGGTCTACTAGACTACCAGCAAATTATAATAACAACATATAGTGGTATTACAGGAAATCTGACACTGGATCCTGGAATTCTGTGAGGGAGAAGGGTCTGCTGGACTACCAGGAGATTGGAATAGTAGCATATAGATGCACTATGGGGATTGGGTGAGGGGGACCACACCACTAGACTACCAGAGAATTAAAACAATAATAAATAGCAGTACCACAAGGATGAGATGAGGGAGAGGGTCCAATAGATTGCCATGGAATTTGAGTAGTAACAGACAGCAGTACTATGGGGATTGGGTGAGGGAGGCAGGTTCACTCCACACCAAGTTTTAGAGGAGAAATTTCCAGCTCAAGATTGGGGGGGAGAGGGAGAGAAGGAGTCAGGGAGCAATATTGTTCAAGTGGACAGGTGAGGGGGGGGGCTGCAAAAAAAGGAGAAAAAAATTAAGAACCAATTTACAAAAAAGAACCTTACTTCACTTCACTTCACTTTTCGAGTAACAGGTTTGGAGATGATTTTTTGTGTGGCTGGGCTGGATGTCACATAAGCTATTTAGGAGAGATAGAAACAGAGAGAGAGAGACAGAGACAGAGATGTGCCCACATTCAGGTTACAGTAACACTGACATCAAAGACTATGACATAAGTAACTTAAAGTGATTTTACGAGCTTTCGCAGATGCCTTTTTCACATAGTATGCCACTGTCACCCGTGCTTCAGATGTTGAAGCTACAATTTGTTTTGCAAAAAAACCTGTCATAGTCATTTTTATTTATGTTTTAGCAGCACTGTGTCTTCCAGTTTTCTGCATGTGGCCATATTCTCAGATGATGTTACGCAAGGGAACTGTCAATGTTTTATACACAGCACCAAGGAATTCTGGATAAATTATCATGTTGATGTAAATGTTAGTTAATCAGAGGTACAGTCCCTTATTTTGGTGGTAGTGACTACACCTAATATGTAGATCTACATAGCAAGGCATTGTGGGTACAATACAAAGTTGTATCTAGCTGACAAGATTTCTTTACTGAGAGATGTAGTCTCCTATGTCAGTAGTGCAGATGTCTGCAATACCAAGACTGACCAACATAGGTCTCTGTTTCAAAACAGTGCTTATAAACTTTATTTCCCTTGCATGATGTCACACTTGGGGGTTGCTGCACTGAGGGGAAAAAAAGGGGCAGGTTATGCAAATGAAGCAGAGCACAGAAATAAAAGAATTTATTTCATGGAAAAAAAGCTTATTTTGGCAGTTTGAATGGTAGGAGATTGAACCACAACTCCTACAGGTTACTATTGTTTACTAATCCAATTTGCTATGGCACAGCTTGCTATATCACTTTAAATATGATTATATCTTATCTAGAGCACTAGAGACAGCCAAGAAAAATAAATATAGTCTGTAACGGGAACAGCAAATCAATAGTTAAACACAACTAGAGTGCTATAGATCCCTACTCAAAAACTTCACCATAGCTGCTTATTTACATAATTGCTAAACACAAATTCTAACCAAATACAGAATAAGTGACCACAGTTTAAAAACAGGAACAAATTAACCTGGAAATCTAAAAAAGCCAAGTCTGTACCTAGTGCACAAGCAAAGAAATTAAAACAGAACTATATTTCATTCTGTACTGTAAAAAATGCAGCTGTACACGAGAACAATGCTTTCCAGAGCTATCAATCACAAAGGATAGCAGATTTCCACTTTATGAATGGTGAAGCTTAACTTTGTATACAGCTGGAGGAAATAAACAATGCAGCAGAAATAGCTGTAAACTAAATAGTATTCTGATACCAGCTTTGAAATACAACATAGATGTATTTAACTGCATTGTAGTATGTTTATGTCTTATGAATAGTTTTAATGTATAAACTTTGGAAATACCTGTATATCCTGTCATGCCAATAAAGTTATTTGGATTGAGAGAGAGAGAGAGAAAAAAAAGGGAGGGGGAGAGAGGGCAGGTGGGTGGGCTGCAAAGGGAGAAAAACTAAGGACCTTTTTAAAGAAAAGGGCTTCACATTTACTTCTCTATTGCTGCAATCATTAGTAAAATAAAACAAATCCTTTAGGAGAAATCTGATTATACAATGGCAAGAAAAAATCCTGGACTCTGATTAGTCAGTCTTGAGCTGGACCCGTGATGTTATCCCAGCACAACATCACGGGTCTAGTCTCAGCCTCACTGTGAACCTGTAGATGAGCTTGATATGTATTTGCTTGATTGTTTCCTCTTCTCTTAAAAACAAAATGTTTTTCCACACAAAACATCCTTAAATTATTTTTTATTCTGTATAACAATGAGCCATTGTATAGTATGCCTCAGAGTAATGCTTAGATGATTGGCCACGCCTTTTGTTGTTGGACGCACTGCCTGTGGCCTCGTGCTCAACCACCTGAGTATGCGTGACGCTATCCCAGCACGACACACACCCTGTCAGTCATTATTGCTTAAATATCTCTTCCTGTGGCTCTGTCCTTGGACTTCACATAAGTTGCTAAGGAGAAAGAGGTGGAGAGAGAAAGACACAGAGATACAAAGAGATTGAATGGGCAGGCTGCAAAAGGGTGAATGACTTTTAAGAGCTCCTTTGTAAGGGGGGGCTTTAGCCTTCATTTAACACACACTTCCTGTGAAAATTAATGTTGATTAGACAGTGCTTTTGTGGATCCTACTACTATCTGTCAGATAGTGCTGGTACCCTGACTTGGATCCTACCAGATACCATGCCAAAGACAGATGCAGGATCCAGGGTCAGATAGCGATGGATCCTGGTTAGGATCCACTGATACTAGGGCAGTTAGTTAGGATCCAGGGCCAGATAGTGATGGATCCTGGTTAGGATCCAGGTATCCTAGAGCAGATAGTTAGGATCCAGGGCCAGATAGTGATGGATCCTGGTTAGGATCCAGGTATCCTAGTTAGGATCCACAGATCCTAGGGAAGACAGTTGGGATCTGGGGTCAGATAGTGATGGATCCTGGTTAGGATCCAAGTATCCTAGCTGGTAGGATCCATGGTCAGATAGCACTGCTATCCTACCACAGCAACTATCTGGCCAAATTGGAGGTATCTGTTGGCACCCTAATTTCTAGGATACTATCTGAGCAACACTAGTAAAAATTATTTTAAAAGAAAGGCTACAGATTTGGAGATCATCTTTTTATGGCTGAGCTGTGACTACGTTGTGCTTGAGGGGCTGCTGTAGTGCTGCAGGTGGCCTGGCTTGCACCCCTGTACTGCGTAGCATATATTACAGACTGTGTGGATGGTGGGGTTACTATTAGGAGCGTGTCCATCTCACTAGAAGTAGATACATTCCTGCTGCTTCTGTAGCTAGGAATTAAACTACAGTGATCAAGGTAGGGCACTGTAGCCTAGAAATTAGAATAATCAGCAAGCCGTAAACAGTATGTTTGAAATCACATAATTATCTACCACTTGCTGCATGCCAGGATGTGTGACCATGAGCAGGTCACTTTACCATTTGTGCTCCTATATTGCTCATGTATATATCTCCTGTCTGTTATAGCAGTGCTATCTCCTGGTTATGATAGAGTATCATCCCAGTTCTACCAGTATCTCATCCCAGTTAAATCAATGTCTCAGTTCTGCAGCATCTGCTTCCAGTTACAGCAGTGTATCCTCTCAGTTATAGCAGTTTCTCGTTCCAGTTATACCAGTGCCTCTTCAAAGTTACATCAGTGTCTCAGTCTTCTTCCAGTTTGGAAATACACTGAATTTAAACTTTGCCAGTGAAGTTGTTGTGACATTGGGAAGCTACACTTCTCAAAGTGGGCAAAGTTTCAACAACTTCACCCAGCTTCATCTGGCAAATTAAAAAAAAAGATTTTAAAAATATAAAAAAAAATCCATGTTATCACATCCCCCACTCACTCCTGACAAGGAAGAAGTATTTCTCCCAACTTGGCCACCCTCTAACACCCACACTTCCCTCCTCCTTCTAGTACTGATGACGCTGCATTAAAAAAGTCAGTCAGTCGTCACACATTCCCTTTCCTACATCACACAATGTTTGTGGTTCCATGAAATAATCCACCATCCTCGCTATTAGAGATATACTCCCACCCTACCACCCTCTGACACCCAATGACCCACCTTCCCCACTCACCCCCCCTCCAAACTAAGAACTAACACAGGTCACAAGGCATGGCAGCCAGCAGAGCTTTCCCTTTGCCTCAGCTAGTGGATGATTTTTTTTGTTACTTTCTTTGTAATGTCCTCATATCTTCAGACTCCTTGGACCCCCAACCAACATCTTCTCCCTCCCACTCAGCATCCTCAGCTGCACTGCCTTTTGTACTCACCCATGTGGCAGTATTTCAGTGCGGATGGTGGCCTACGCTCCCTGGATGAGAACATCTTCCTGGATGTTCAGTCCACCTCACCCCAGCTGACCCCTAGTGACCCAGGCTTGTTCCCAGAACTGGGTCACAAGTAGAATGAGCAGTAACCCTATAGTCGCTCGAATGGCCTGACCTAGCCAATGGCTTCTAGATGAAACTGGTGATATATTACTACAGTAATCACATAATTGGCCAACAGAGGAGCAAATCAAGTGGTTCACATAGAAGAGCACCCCCAGTTTCATTTAGAAGTCAATGGTTAGCCCAGTGGGAGGGGGGACTGTGCCAATCTGTGCATTGTGGGATCTGCTTTGTATTTGTTCTGGAGGTGAGTGGAGGAAGAAGGGTGATGGAATGGGGTCTATCTCTAATACTGGGTTGGGTAGATGGAGGAACAGGGTGGGTTATTTTATAGAACCATGGACACTGGGTTGGGGGAGGGAAGGAAATGTGTGACAATTGAGTGACTTTTTTTAATGCAACTTCACCAGGACCGGTAGGAGTGGGAGGGTAGTGGGGTGAGGGAAAATACTTGTTAATGATTAAGGTGAATGGAAAAGGGTCAGGGATGGGACAACATGGGTGGGGATTTTTTTTACAACCTTTTATTTTAAACTATGCATAAAGACACTTCATTGGCAAAGTGTCTGCTTTGCCAGGCAATAAACTGCACATAGTTGCACTTTACACAGTGTGAAGCTGGGGAACTATGCAAACTATTTAGCATAGTTTTCCAGCTTCACACATCACCATTCCAGTTCAAATATTGTCTCCTCCTAATTTCACTAGTGTCTTCCCAATAATGGCAGTGTCTACTCCAAGTTACAATAATGTTCCTCTAGCTATGGCATTATCTACTCCAAGTTACAGCAATGTCTTTCTAGCTATGGCAGTGTCTCCTCCTAGTCGTATCAGTGTCTTCTCCCAGTTGTGCCAGTGCATCCCATTGTTTTCCAGTTATACAAGTCTTACTGTTGCTGTTATGCCAGTGTCTCATCCCAGTTACACAAGTGTCTGCTACCCGCTACACCAGTGTCAGGTGCAGCAGCGTCACTTCACAGTTACGTCAATATCTCCTGCTAGGTACACCAGCATCTCTTCTTCCCAGTTATGGTTCCAGTTACACCAGTTTCTACTCACACTAAATAAAAAGGAAAAACAAGCAGTGACTGCAGAAATATTTCTTGTAATGCATGCCCCAATTCCACAGTTAAGGTGGAATTTCACAAAGTTTCCTCCATTTTCACCATAATTTGAAGAGGACAGTTTTACTGGGGGAATTAGATTTTTTTCCCAGCACTACTGCAGGAGTAAGTCAGCTCAGAGCTCCTGAGGAGAGAGAGGTGCTTGCTTTTTTACTAGCCAGAGGTCCACTGTTTTACTTCTCAGAAGTCAGCTTGAAGTAGTGGTTTTCATTTCCAGAAAGTGCCCCTCAGAGTGTCTAAAACAGGAGTCCAGGGATTTGTGAGTGAAAGTTGAAAGTGTGTAATGGACTGCCGCCCTGCTCCGTATGCTGTGATAATGCACTGGGGGAACCTCTGACTGACATCAGTTGGGAAATTTGTAAGTTCCTTCCCTTGTACCCAGAAATACAGAAAGAAAGAACAGATGGGATCTCATGTATTCTTTCTAGTTTAATTGAGATTGGGCCTTAGCCTAATGGAGGCTGGTGGGATGGAAATTAGTGTGCTAGGTCCTGACTCAGCTGCACTCCCCCAGCAGCAGCCTAGTCACACACATCATGCAACAGTAGCCCAGCAGTTCCTTTACATGCCTCCCACAAGCAAATGACCCAGAAGGGACAGTCTGAATATCCCTGCGGTCCTGGAATTATGATTGATGGGTGGTCAGTTTTTGCATTGATGAACCTTATGATTATGGAAATTTTGGATATTCTATGAGTGAGTTCTTCTCCCTTTGCTACTTCCAGGGGTACAATGATGAGGTGCAGCTCCACCTGCATGAAACAGAAAGAAAACAAACACATCACACATGCGATTCCCCAACAATGAGCCATATTCACAAAAGGCAACTCAGGATGCAAGGCAACTTGCATCCAAAAAAATGGTGCAAGTAGCACTTGTATCATAAGTTGCATCATGTTGGGATTCAGAAAGGCAGCCTGTGACATGCTGCAGGCTTCCTTCACCCATGTGGACCAATGCGCCATAAACCCCCTTGCATCATGGTGTAAGGGGGGTTTATGGCAGCAGTTGCACCCTATTCAGGAAGGGTGGCTGCAAAGTCCCCAGACTGGGATTCAGAAAGAACCCCCAGTAGACATCCATCAATGAACATTTATGCCAGTTATGAGGTGGCGTTAGCGGTCTTTGCGGTCCACCAGAGGTTGCCAATCCGCAGCCAGTGCTGCACAACTGAGCGGCCACTATGGCCCCTGACATCCCCATTTCCCTAGTGTACAGCACTTTCCCCCCAACCCCCACATGCCCAAAGTTCCCACAGTAGTCTTCAAAACACCCAGTGTGGGCTATCGCCCCCCCCCATCCTGGCCCCAATATTGCCAGGTTACAAGCCCTTATGGGCTAGCTGAACACCCCCCCCCCACCCCAGCCTCAATGCCCAATTACTGTACCCAACACCCACATCCTATCCCATCCTGTCCCCACCTTTACAGTGCACCTGCAACATGCCCCACATATCCCTGGTGATCCAGTGGCCCCCCACCTGACAGTGTGAGCCCCCTGCCCCCCATCAATACCCTGCCAGTGACTGACACAGCCCACCTCTCACCACCACGGCCAACCAGTGATTGAGCTGTCTCTGGAGTACATACAGTTAGTATACATGCTCCATGAATGACAGTAGCTGGGCAGAGCTTTTTTATGTCTACTGTGGGGACTGTGGGTGGGGGGGCAGCACAGTCCACTTCTATGGGTGCATCTGCCACCAGCCTGTCCCGCGACTTGCGGCATTAAGGGGGGGCTACGCCCTTCCTTGGACCATTGCCACAAGCTGTGGGATGCTGGCTCCTGGACCCTGTCTGATGTTGAATCAGGCACAGGGTTCAGGATGCAGGGGCCGTTGCCACAAGCTGTGACTGCAAGCTACCATTGTCACAGCTTGCGGCTACCTTTTGTTAATCTGGCCCCAAATTTTTTTTTCTTTCTTTTCAAAAATACAAACCTGGATTATTAAATGGGTGAACATGGAAGTCCATTTCTTTTGCCACAGTCTTTGTGAGGGTGGCAACTTGCTTCCTGGTGGATCTCCCTTAGGAGAACCTGAAGTGCCATAAACTTTTAAACTTTGAGATAGGGGGGTATGGCTAGCTGCCAACTGAACAGGATGTGTTCCACCAGAGCTTCATGATTTCATCTCTATAAACTTCTTATTTGGAAGCAACTTACTTATTTTTGGGTTTGGACATTTAGAGTCACCTTTCAATGATCGAAAGTGCTATTTGTACCTAAAGATGGGCAAATCTAAACATCTAGCAGCTCCGGACTCGAGCAAGGGGAAGTTGCCAAAAGGGCCCGCTGATCTGCCCAATAGCGCAGTTCTCCAGGTGTAAAAGACTTAGAAAAATGTGTCTGCGATCTTGATAAATTAATGGACACTTTCTATAAAAAAAGTGACCGTACTGAGACTAAAGTCAAGAATCTCACTTCAGAAAGTCAAACTACTGAAAATGCTGCTTATAAGGATCTGGCAGTTTTGTCAGGAGTGGTTCAGGAGAATAAGATCCTTTGACTTTGCATTGAACAATTGGAAAATGGCACCCACTTGGCAAATCTCCATTTGTTGGGCATCTCAGAGGGTCAAGAGGAACAGAACCCGATCCCATTTGTGGTGTTTTTTTTCCAAAAGCAACTTACTCTTGAATTGCAGGGGTTCATACATGAGGCCTACCATATAACTCCCCGCTCACAGCCGAGGGACACTACCCAACCATGTACTCTACTTGTGGTTATGGCAGAAGTTCATATTCAGGACTCTGTGCTCTTGGCTGCCAAACTAAATGGGCAGCTTACACTAGCTGATGGAGCCAGGGTGTTTTTTTTTCTAACCTATCTTATGCAACCCACCAACATAGAAAAGCATTCAATGCTGTCAGGGCTGAGCTTAGGACACTGGGCATTGCTCACACACTGCTCTTACAGATGAAACTCTGACTCAGCTATGGTCAGACCTACCTCTTCACAGTAGCACGTAAGGTGGGCGCCTGAATTAAGGTACCGTCCGAAACGGTGACGTGATGTGAGCAAAATCCCAAATGGCGATGGGGGGTAAGTTAAAAAAATAGATAAACTTTGAGATAGTTCTGTGTCTGCTGCCACAATGTTCAGCCACCAGGCAAGCCATAGTCCCCTGGAACTGAGGTCACAAGCCACTCCCCTTGTGCAGTAACCAAATTGTCCCCCTATGCATAGGGAAGAAGGCACACACGTTGCTTTCTGAGAATACTGTAATAACTGTGGTGCTTCTAAACTCAAAACTGTTGCCCCTCTAACCCTTTTGTAATGGGCTGTTTTGAAACAAAAGTCCAACTGTCTTTAACAGCCATGGACCCGGTACTGTTTACAAATAATAAAGTAGGTGGGGTTTTCTCACCTGTACCCCATTGGGCCTGGTAGTTCATACAAAATAGCTGAGTATCTGGTCTGTGTACAGTATTCCATGCATCAGGATTCTTCTCCCTGTTTTCCAAGTGGGGATTTTGGTCTGAGCAATACAATCCATCTGCTCTTTATGCTTGAGGTAGTATTTATGGCTGACATTGGCCATGTCTTTTTTAGCTACAGTTAGTAGAAATTTCTCTTGTTGTTGTCAGCAATCATCCACACCCATCCTGTCATGTAGGGGTAACAGTACCCATATTTTGTCTCAACCTATCTCTTGGTAGCATGGTCAGCTTGGTACAATTTCTCAAGCCTTCCCGTGACTCCTTGACCTGATGGCATTCATGGTCCTTGCCACCATTTTATCATGGCCTCCTGAATAGTTAACTGTTCTCTGGTCTTGCTCACACCTACATGGGGATCTACTTGAGTCCCTGATGTGATTTTGAATGATGATAGTATGGAAGCCTCTGGAGTGGCAATACTTTGTTTGGGAGGGGACTTAGGTGCTCTTAATGGCAGACAAGCAGGAGTAGCTGCAGCTTCTGCTTCTTCTTTTTCAACTTCCTCAACTTCCATATGGAGTGTTCGTTCTGGTTTTGATTCAAATGCTGGTTCTGGCCGAACATCAGGCTCCTCATGTGGTTCAACAGCCTGGTTGCTGTGTGGCTTCTTCTGCTGGTCAGGCATTTGGGCAGGCTAGAGGGTAGGTATCCACACCCTTAGGTGAAGCCACAAAATCAGAAGGGGTCTTTAGGTCTGGTGAGTGGCTGAACCACTCCTGCCCACCACCAAGACCCACCACTGTCCATTGCCTACTTTTACTAGCTGGACACCAGACTGTTCACTCACTGCAGGGTCAGGCAGGGAGGAAGCCCTGGACCACTTCGGAGACTGCACCTGCTCACTAGTGGATTGATCGAGTCTCACCCCTACATCCCAGCAGTCATCTCTTGGACCCTCGGTGACCCTGTTAAATGGGAATCTCTGCCATGGTGCTGGCTTTCTGCTAAGGCCTTTTTCAGCTTTTCTACAGGCCTGGGCTAAGGCCTTTGCTACTTCAGGCAGTTGTTCAATTATTGGCTTGGCAGGAGTGGCAGCTGTACTTAGATAGACAGATAGATAGATAGATAGATAGATAGATAGATAGATAGATGGATGCTTTAATTATAGAGCACCCCTTTCCGGGGATTCAGAGCGCTGTATACTTTGGGCACTTGACCCAGTGATCCATTGTCCAAGCATCCCTTTGGAGGAACAGAGTGCAGTCACTACTTCTGATCCCAAAATAGCATAGACACAGCACACTTTACAAACTTTGATTGTCCACACTTTGCTGGCATGTCCAAAGCAGTGGTTGCAGTACTCTGTGGGGGACATATTTGCAAGTGACCCCCCTCCATGTCTTGTGGCTTGACTCTCAAGAAACTTTCCTAAAGCTTTCCCTCCCATTGCTTGCAGAGGGCTCTCATCTGCTGATGACACAACCATTCTGCCAGCCCAGTATCCAGTCCTGCATCTGTTTCCAGTTTGGTTCCCACTCCCAGACATACCTAACTTTTTCTTTCATTTTCTGTACAGCTGCAGAACTTCAGATTAGATTGTCTGTACCACATGCACACCAGAGGTTTGCCACAGTTACTGTACATTTGCTTTTACTTGATTTTGTGACCTGATTCCTGATCTGGCTCCCTTTGAGTTAAATTAAACAGTACCTGAGATGAATCCCAGGAGTGTGGCATCATGGTGGGAATTCTTAGTTGCGTTTTCACCTCGAATGTTGGCAGGGACTGAAGTTGGGGGTTCCCTCTTCTTGGCAACCATTGTCAGGTGTAGGGACTAATCAGAAGATCAAAACACAGCATCACTCAATGAAATCTGTAAGTTATGCACAAATACAAGTACAGTACTTGTCAAAACAAATTAATTGCCAAACTTGGAAACTCTCAGTGCACACACTGTGCCAATCCCTAGGAGGTATGAACCCCAGTGCTTTGTCAGAAGGCTTCATCGGGTAGCGGGGACAGCTTTCATTGAGTGCTGCTGTTTTGATCTTTTTGATGGAGCCTGGGGCTAGCCACTCCATTCAGCAGCATCACTTGGGATTTACTGAAGTGTGGCTGCTGCTTTCTTGAACTTGTATGGACCAAGCAGGATGGCTGATCACTCCTGTGGTGCTGGTGTTACAGCTGCTGCTGATGGTGCATTTCAAGTGTCTGCAGGGGTTAGTAGGAAGGGTCAGAGGATATACTGTGGTTTACTAGTCATTGTCTTCAGTCCAGTCTCTGCTCCGGTTCTGTTGGGGCCATCTTCCTCGATCTCTGTGTCACTTCCCAATATTCGCGCTGCATCTCCTTCATGCTACCTGCCTCTCACCCACATGATCAGTGTGCAAACCATCTTCAAGCCATGCTCATTTACATAACAGGGCAAGCTTCCAGGTCTCAGGTGTCAATCATATACCACAATTCTAAATTATTGGTTTCATAAGCCAGCTGATCCTCCACCTAACAGTCCCTTTGCAGTCTGATTAGCTGTAAAAAATAAACTTCAGGCACAAGTTAATTTTTTTCTTTTAGGCAGGAAAACATTTGGGGTCCATGTCTCAGTGATTTCTTAACTGATCTGCACCAAACAAATTTTAGACTGTGCGAGAGGTCACATGGTACCCAGTGCATGGTGCACACTAAAACCACCAGCTCCCACATCTCAGAGGATGACCCCACATGTAAGGGCCAAACAGCCCCTGTGTCTAGGGGTATATGGTGGCATCTCTTGTCAGAGGAGCATAGAAACATAGAAGTTGATGGCAGATAAGGACCGCAAGGCCCATCCAATCTTCTCATTTCTTCTACCTTATGAATGTGCCATAAGCCTTTACTCTGTCAATGGCCTATCTAGTCATACTCATCTGTATTGCACCTTTATGCCTATTCCATGCCTGTTCGAAGCCCTGCGCTGTATTCACATCCACCACTTACTTGAGGTAGGCTGTTCCATGCATCCACCACTCTTTTTGTGAAAAGAACTTCCTCACATTACCCTTAATCGGCCTCCCTCTAATCTCATACTGTGTCCCCTTGTCCTGCTATTTTTCTTATATTGAAACATGTTAGACTCTTTCACCTTGTTAATGCCATTAAGATGTTTGAATGTTTCGATCATATCACCTCTCACCCTCCTTTGCTCTAGGGTATACATATTGAGCCCAGTTAATCTGTCCTCATATGTTTTCTGATGCAGTCCCTGCACCATTTTGACTGCCTCCATTTTGTTAATGTCCTTGTGCAGGTGTGGCTTCCAGTACTGCACACAGTACTCCAGATGGGGCCTAACCAGTGTCTTGTAAAGAAGGATTATTATCTTCCTTTTACAACTTGTGATCCCACTACTAATACACCCCAACATCCCTCTAGCCTTACCTACTGCTTTAGTGGTCGGCTTGGATGATTTCAGTTCATCGGTGAAGATGATGCCCAAGTCTCTTTCTTCCCTTGTGATTGCCAGCAACTCTTCTCCCAACCTATAGTTGGCTTCAGGGTTTCTCTTCCCTATGTGCATGATCTTGCACTTATTTGCGTTAAACCCTAGTTGTCACTCTTCTGACCATTTTGCCAGTTTATCCAGATCTCTTCCCATACTGCCCACCCCATCTGGATCATCTAATCTGTTGTAGATCTTGGTGTCTTCTGCAAACAGACAAACCTTACCCTTCAGTCCATCTGCAATGTCCCTGATAAAGATATTGAAGAGGACTGTTCCAAGGACTGATCCCTGA
The DNA here is from genome assembly GCA_016271365.2 of Neoceratodus forsteri. Taxonomy (NCBI): domain Eukaryota; kingdom Metazoa; phylum Chordata; order Ceratodontiformes; family Ceratodontidae; genus Neoceratodus; species Neoceratodus forsteri. The sequence continues at coordinate 1,560,309,685 of CM057455.1, forward strand.
GGTACCCCACTTGTGACTTGCATCTCTTCTGACTGTATACTGTTTACCAACACTCTCTGTTTTCTGCCCGACAACCAGTTTGTCACCAAGTTGAACAACTTCTGACCCACCTCCTAGTATACCCAGCTTATTAATCAATCTTCTATGTGCAACAGTATCGAAAGCTTTGCTGAAGTCAAGGTAGGCAACTTCAACTGCACCCCGTTCGTCCACCACTCTGGTTACCCAGTCAAAGAAATCTATGAGATTAGTTTGACAGGACCTCCCTTTTGTAAACCCATGCTGTCTTGGATCCTGTGCTCCTATGGATTCCAGGTGTTGCACTATCCTTTCCTTAAGTAGTGCCTCCATAATGTTGCCCACTACTGAGGTAAGACTGACTGGTCTGTAGTTCCCTGCCTCCTCCCTGCTACCACTCATGTGGAGCAGGATTGCATGAGCCCTTCTCCAGTCTTCTGGGACCTCTCCTGTGCTCAGAGACTCACTAAACAGTTCTGCTAATGGCTCTGCTAGTTCCACCCTTAGCTCCTTTAGTACCCTGGGATGTATGCCATCAGGTCCTATTGCCTTGTCCACCCTGGGCTTATCGTGCTCTTGTAGGACTGTTTCTTTTGTGAAGAGACTTGTGCATGCCTCCCTCCCCCCTGTGTCCATGGTGCTGAGCTGTGGGCCCTGCCCTACCTTCTCTTCAGTAAATACTGAGCAGAAGTATCTATTTAGGATAGATGCTTTTCCTTGGTCCTCCTCCACACATGCCCCTTATCCCCTTTGATCTTAGCAATACCCCCTCTGGACTTTCTCCTTTCACTAATGTATCTGTAGAAAGTCTTGTCCCCTTCTTTTACTGTTTATGTTAGTGTTTCCTCAGTTTGGGCCTTTTCCCACCTTACTGCCTTCCCTGCTTCCCTTAGGGAAGTTTGATATGCCTCCCTATCTTCGTCCCAGTGCATTCCCTTATATTTCCTGAAGGCCACCATTTTGGCTCTAATCTTTTCTGCTACTGTTTTTGAGAACCAAAGTGGTTTCCTCCTTCTTTTGCTCTTGTTTTTCTCTCTAACACAATGAGATGTTGCCTCATGTCTTGCATCCTTAATGCTTGCCCACTTTGCCTGTACCCCCCCACCTGTATTTCTTCTTGTCAGGGCTAGCTTAACTCTGTTGGTCACCTTCTCAAAGTCAGCTCCTCTGAAGTTCCATATATTTGCCTTGGAATTGGGATGATTTAGTGCTAGTGGTCAAATTGAACCTTATCATGTAATGGTCACTGGCCCCCAGGTGACCTACTACCTGGAGCTCTGTGATCCTTTCCCCATTAGTCAGTACTAGATCTAGGATAGCCCTGTCTCTTGTGGGTTGTTGCACCAGTTATTTGAGGCCCTTCCCCTGTAGGGAATCCACTATGTGCCTAGTTCTGGCAGATGTTCCTTCTGGTATTGACCAATCTGTATCTGGCATGTTGAAGTCTCCCGTTATCAGAACCTCCCGTTTAGCTGTCATGTTTTTTATATCTTCTAGCAGTAATGTGTCTATGTCCTCCCCAGTCTGGAGGCCTGTAGACAACCCCAGTTTGTATGGCTGTCCAATTTCCTGTTTCTAGGGCGACCCACAGTTCTTCTGGCTCCTTATGTGTATTCTGAATTTCTGCAGCTTTGATATTTTCATTGACATAAAGTGCCACTCCCCCCCCCCCCTTTTTGCACCTCTGTCTCTTCTGAATAGTACATAGCCAGGTACTGAAGTCTCCCAAGTGTGGTTACTGGTGAACAGTGTCTCGCTAATGGCTACTATGTCCAGTTTAGCCTCTGTCATTGTTGCCTGCAGGTCTGGGATCTTGTTGTCAAGACTGTAGGCATTTGTGTACATGATTTTCCACTGGCCAGATTTCGGTGCGTTAGTTATTGGGTGAGGTCTGGCATTTCCCCTGCTCATCGTATATGGGGAGCTGGACCTTTTTCCTTACCTGGTGATTCAAATGAACTACAAACATGCTGAACTCCTGTTTGATCACTAGCTATGGGGGAAGGGTTTTCTTCCCATTCGATGTATCAGGTGCTGCACCTCTCTCCCCATTCACTAGTTTACATATTCTGCAAAGACATTAAACTTCTGCCCCAATGCACTGACTCCCTCCTTAGTCAGATGTAGTCCATTGAATTTAAAGAACTTTTGCTCTGAAAACTGTTGCCAGTTACCTACAAATCTGTGTCCTTTTTCCTGGCACCAGCTCTTGAGCCACATGTTTAGCTCCCCTATCTCCCCCTTCTCTGACCTTCCATCTGTCTGCCTCCCTCTCCCAGACCAGCAGGATCTCAGAGAAGGAGATGCCAGATGAAATGGATGACAGTTTGTCTCCCAGCCTGGACAGGTGATCCTTGGACTCCACAACTGACCAGCTGGTGAGATCATTAGTCCCTATGTGTATCAGGACATCAATGTTTTCTCCTGCTTCCTGCACGATTTTAGCAATGCAGTCAGTGTCTGTCCATGCTGATGTATCTGGGAAACATCTGACCATTACTCTCGGCTGGAGGTAGGTATCAACTCCCCGAATCATGGAGTCTCCTATGATCAGAAGTGTTTTGGATTTCCTTTTTGCTTTTTTTTGTTTTGGTTCCTGTTTTGGGTGTGTTTTGTTGTGCTAGCTCCTGTGCTTCAGTGTCCTGCTGTGCAGTGTCCTCTGCCCCTTTGTTTGATTTCAGAGACAGAGGCAGATACCTGTTTGTAGTCTTTATATGGTTTGTGGAGGTGATATGTTGGTGAGCACTGAGTGATGGGGCACCTGATTTGCCCCTCCTAACCACCTGCCAACCTCCCAGACCAACTACCCTCTGCAGTCAAGATGCTTCAGTTGAATGTTTGGGAAATGGCTGGCAGTTCTTGTAATATGTTTCCTCCTGAACATGTGATTTGAGGTGCGCAATCTCTGCCCATGCTGCCTGGAGCTGAGCCCTTAGATCTCTGATGGTCCATCATGTAGGACAGTGTCCTATATCCTGTATAACTGCCTTTTAGAAAAGTGTCACATGGTACCTGCAGTTGATAATGTCCATTCCAGTTGAGTTGCCAAGTTAATAACCTGGTCTGAGTAATTAGAAGGAAAATGAAAGCAAAAGTTTTATATATTTTTTTTGCTTGTTTGTTTTTCTATAACTTTTTATAACTAGTTAAATTACTTGTGCCCCTATAATTGAGGTCACTGTGTGGATATCCCTGTGATCCTCCCCTTCCTGTTTTGCTACAAAAAATATCATGACTGTGCTATTCTATAAAAGGAGTGTAGCATGGGGTGGTTGGGGATGGGGTGGGTGGTTGGACCCTTCCTTTGCCAAAAAAGAAGAACCACGGACAAAAGTGAGGCATTTTGGTATTTGGTCTGCCACGGGACCCCATAAATTCTTCAATATTCTGCTTTCCCATCTGGTGCTTCTGCAATAGTCGACTGCTGGTACCGAAAGAACTGAGTGGGATGCATAAAATAATAAACAAAATAAGGTTTATTCAGGAGCATAAGCAGGGACATCTCATCAGCACAAGGTACAGACTAGACTCTGGCTAGACAGGAAACAGGGTTTTCCTAGCCCCTGCTGGAAAAGAATTAGCATAACACATGACCATAGCTTGCTGCAACATTACTGTTCCTAGTTAAAGGGGTGGCAGCTAATCTTAAACCCCATGCTTAACCTGCACTCCACAAAAAAACAAGGAGGTAAGAGCAGAAACAATCAACCAACAACAAATGCAGTAGCCCTGAAAGCTTAGCCTAATGATAGATAAAACTGTAATACCTGTAAGCACCATCAGTAACAGTTTCACAAAAGATATACCCTGCAAAAAACAATTTGCTACAGAGAAAAATAAATCAGTAACAGAAGATATGCCTTGCAAAAAACAATTTGATTCAGAGAAGATTACAATAGTAATCTGTAAGCACAAAACAGTAACAAACCTGTAGGCACACCATGCAGTTATGCAGCAGAAAGTATACCCTGCAACAGCAATTTGAATCAAAGAACAATAAAGCAGTAAAATGTAAGCAAAAAACCTAACAAAACCTGTAAGCACAAAAGAAAATAGTAACACACAGAAAATCTGCCTGGCCAAAAGAAGCCTTAATCTTTTTCTTTGCTCTAATAATGTTGTTCCTTGCTCTGTCCTTACAAGCAAACTTATAAGAAAAGAGCTCAGGTGAAGCTAGGTGCCTCTGCCAGCAAACCTAGTCTTCCAGCCACCTTACACTATAGAAACCAGTACCTTTACATTTTACTTTGCCACCTCAGGCCTGGGATGCTGAGCCAGGGGCACCTGCAACATTCACCGGAGCACCATTTACCAAGAGACCACACACATAGGCCAAGTCCAGATATGGAACTGGGATCAAACTGGGTGTATTATAGAGCTGTCTAGATAGTACACAGTTGTTAGTATTCCCTTGCCACCCCTGTAACTCTCAATTCAGTTCTTCAGGCATAGTACTCACTATGCTACACTGTACACAGGCTGCTCACTTTGGGTTAGGATCATCATACCCACCATTCCTCAGTGCCTATCTTCCCTGCACTACTCTCACAAATTGTTGCCAGATTGACACCCTTGATCTATGGGGCCTTTACTGTTAACATGTCTGGCTCAAGTACAAACAAATTTCAGGTTACACATACATTTCACCAGTCTCCTTATGGAGTCCCTGGAGCCCTGGCCTTCCCAAGACCATTTGTACAATGGTACCCTCCCATGTAGGGAAAGCACTTCCCTGTGGACAGATCTGTTCCAGCACATGTCTTACAGTGCACTTGTGGGACAACAATATAGGAAACCAATCAGCATTAAGACATTACTACTAATTAATTGCTTTGCTGGTCAGGCTGTGCTTGCCTCCCTTTTGCAGTGCACTGATGTAAAGATATATTACAACTGAAAGAAAGAAGCAGACTCCCATGCCTGACCCTTCAATTGGAGAATTACCAACCCCCTGGTCCCCTCTTTCTGACAACCCATTCATTCAGCTTAACTGCCAAGTGGATCTATGCTGCAACATCCAGGATTTCATAATTCTCTACAGGACATCTCTAATGTGAGGCTAACTTACAAATGTTTCCTTTTTGGACAGTGCTCTCTTCAAGCTGAACTTCCATTGTGGGAGCAGATCATTATGGATCCCAATAACTTCCTTGAGAGGTGGCCCTCCACTATTTCCAGTGGTGCCATGCTGATTCTTGTTTTTCTAGGGTCCATGAGTATCGCCTGTCTAAGGCTTCCTATTTCAAGTCCCAACTAGAACAGAGCCAAAACTCCCCAGCATCTTTCTGGATGGTGATCCACTCCCTCCTGAATCCCCCTCCTCATCAAGCGTGTCCAGTCCTTAAAATCAACGTCTCTCTAATATCAGACCCAGCCACTGTAGCCGATGTGTTCAGTAATTTCTTTATCTCCTGTGCCCTGTCCGATCACCCCCCCACCTGACTCTTCCCCCGGCACTCCTTCACCAGACTCCTCTCCAGACCATCCTGCTTCACCCTTCCCTCCCCTCCCTCTGGCTTCCTCTTCTCTCCTTTACATAGAAACATAGAAGTTGACAGCAGATAAGGACCACAAGGTCCATCCAGTCTGCCCATTTTTTCTACCATATGAATGTGCCATAGGCCTTTACTCTGTCAATGGCCTATTTATTCATACTCATCTGTATTGCTCCCTTATGCCTATCCCATGACTGTTTGAAGCCCTGCACTGTATTCATATCCACCACTTCCTGAGGTAGGCCCGTTCCATGCATCCACCACCCTTTCTGCGAAAAAGAACTTCCTCTCATTACCCTTTAATCAGCCTCCCTCTAATCTCATGCTGTGTCCTCTTGTTCTGCTATTTTTCTTACATTAAAACATGTTAGACTCTTTCACAGTGTTAGAACCCTTAAGATGTTTGAATGTTTTGATCATATCACTTCTCTCCCTCCTTTATTCTAGGGTATACATATTGAGCTCCGTTACTCTGTCCTCATATGTTTTCTGATGCAGTCCCTGACCCATTTTGGTTGCCCATCTCTGGACTGCCTCCATTTTGTTAATGTCCTTGTGCAGGTGCAGCCTCCATTACTGCATGCAGTACTCCAGATGGAGCCTAACCAGTGTCTTGTAAAGAGGGATTATTACCTCCCTCTTACGACTTGTGATCCCCCCCCAATACACCCCAACATCCCTCTAGGCTTACCTACTAATTTAGTGGTTTGCTTGGATGATTTAGGGCAATCTGTGATGATGAACAAAGAACCTCAGTGTGCAAGCACCGAGGCAACGGTTGCCCCAAAGGGAACTGACCAGGAAGCCAAGTTTCAAAGAAATACAGAATCACACATACATACTCCATAATACAAAGCACCAGAAATCTGTGATGATGATGCCCAAGTCTCTTTCTTCCCTTGTGATTGCCAGCAACTCCCCTCTCAAATTATAGGTATCTTTAAGGTTTCTCTTTGCCACTCTTCAGACCATTTTGCCAGTTTTTTTCAGATCTCTTCTCATTCTGCCCACCCCGTCTGGATCATCTACTCTGTTGCAGATCTTGGTGTCATCTGCAAATAGGCAGACCTTACCCTCCAGTCCATCTGCAATGTCACTGATGAAGATATTGAAAAGGACTGTCCACAGGATTGATCCCTGCTCTTGAAGTTTACTTTGCGCTCAAGTCCCTTAACCCCACAAAAACAAACCAGGACAGTCTTCACCCTAGACTGCTCTACATATCTGTGTCCACAATTACCACTCCTCTGACACACACACTGAACCTTTCCCTCACCTCAGCCACAGTTCCCAAAGCCTGGAAGCTGGCCAAAGTCCTTCCCCTGCACAAGGGTGGTGACCCCTCGTCCCCAGGAAATTATAGGCTTATCTCACTCCTCCCCTCCCTTGCCAAAGTTCAGGAATCTCTCATTCTCACAAAGCTCTCTGACTTTCTCTCCTCAAATAGCTACCTTTCGCCTGTATAATCAGGCTTCCATAAACAACACTCCACCATCACCTCCTTCTGTGTGTCACTGACTCCATCCTCTTCACGATGGATCAAAGCCAAATCACTTCCGCAGTCTTTATCGACTTCGCTAAAGCGTTTGATTCTGTATCCCACACACTCCTTTAAAAAACAAACCTCTTTGGGCCTTGCGAAACCTACAATTGACTGGTTCCGCTCCTACCTCAACAATAGACTACAGTCAGTTCAAATAGGCGATGCACTCTCTTCTCCTCTCCCTATCCTATCCTATCCTATCCTATCCTATCCTATCCTATCCTATCCTATCCTATCCAGAGTCCCTCAAGGCTCTATCCTTGGCCCCATCTTCTTCTCACTTTTTATAAATGATCTTCCCTCAGTCTGTCACTGCTCTAATGTACACATGTATGCAGATGACACTGTCATCTATGCCTCCGGTCTTTCCTACGACAGTGTTATCCCCCACCTCCAGAAAAATTTCGACAATGTACAGTTTTGGTTCAGGTTGAATCATTTAAAGCTAAATGCAAATAAGACTAACCATGTTCTATGGTACCAGGCAGAAGTTAGCCTCCCCTCCGCCCCCCCGTGATCGTCACCCAAGATAGCTCACCACTTGAGCAGCTCTCTGCTTTCAAATACTTGGGTGTCTGGCTGGACAGTCTCCTCAATTGCTCAACACACATTGACGCTATCTGCACTAAGCTCCGGCCCAAACTTGCAGTTCTTTACCGCCACAAAGCCTACCTTCCTCTCCCCTCCCGACATGAGTTAGTTCTAAAAACAATCTTTTCCTTAAAATTGATGGCTCTCCAGTATCAGACCCAGCCACTGTAGCCGATGCGTTCAATAAATTCTTTATCTCCTGTGCCCTGTCCCATCACCCCCCTCCTCCACCTCACTCTTCCCTGGCACTCCTCTACCAGATTCATCTCCAGGTCATCCTGCTTTGCCCTCCCCTCCCTCTCATTTCCTCTTCCCTCCTTTTCATAGAAACATAGAAGTTGACTGTAGATAAGGACCGCATGGCCCATCCAGTCTGCCTATTTTTTCTACCTTATGAATATGCCATAGGCCTTTACTCTGTCAATGGCCTATTTATTCATACTCATCTGTATTGCTCACTTTTGCCTATCCCATGCCTGTTTGAAGCTCTGCACTGTATTCATATCCACCACTTCCTGAGGTAGACCGTTCCATGCATCCACCACCCTTTCTGTGAAAAAGAACTTCCTTACATTACCCTTTAATGAGCCTCCCCTCTAATTTCATGCTGTGCCCTCTTGTTCTGCTATTTTTCTTATATTGAAACATGTTAGACTCTTTCACCTTGTTAATGCCCTTAAGATGTTTGAATGTTTCGATCATATCACCTCTCTCCCTCCTTTGCTCTAGAGTATACATATTGAGCTCCGTTAATATGTCCTCATATGTTTTCTGATGCAGTTCCTGCACCATTTTGGTTGCCCTTCTCTGGACAGCCTCCATTTTGCTAATGTCCTTGTGCAGGTGCGGCCTCCAGTACTGCATGCAGTACTCCAGATGGGGCCTAACCAGTGTCTTGTAAAGAGGGATTATTACATCCTTCTTATGAGGTGTGATCCCCCTGCTAATACACCCTAACATCCCTCTAGGCTTACCTACTGCTTTAGTGGTCTGCTTGGATGATTTCAGGTCATCTGTGATGATGATGCCCCAGTCTCTTTCTTCCCTTGTGATTGCCAGCAACTCCCCTCCCAAATTATAGATAGCTTCAGGGTTTCTCTTCCCTATGTGCATGATCTTGCACTTTTTTGTGTTAAACCCCAGTTGCCACTCTTCAGACCATTTTGCCAGTTTTTTCGGATCTCTTCTCATTCTGACCACCCCATCTAGATCATCTACTCTGTTACAGATCTTGATGTCATCTGCAAATAGGCAAACTTTACCCTCCAGTCCATCTGCAATGTCACCGATGAAGATAATGAAGAGGACTGTCCACATGACTGATCCCTGCTCTTGAAGTTTACTCCGCGCTCAAGTCCCTTAACCCCACAAAAACAAGCCCTGACGGTCTTCACCTTAGACTGCTCTACATATCTGTGTCCACAATTACGGCTCCTCTGACACACATACTAAACCTCTCCCTCACCTCAGCCACAGTCCCAAAAGCCTGGAGGCTGGCCAAAGTCCTTCTCCTGCACAAGGGTGGCGATCCCTCGTCCCCAGGAAATTATAGGCTTATCTCACTCCTCCCCTCCCTTGCCAAAGTTCAGGAGTGTCTCATTCTCACAAAGCCCTCTGACTTTCTCTCAAATAACTACCTGTTGCCTGTACAAGCAGGCTTCCGTAAACAACACTTCACCATCACCTCCCCGCTGCATGTCACTGACTCCATCCTCTCTGCCATGGATCAAAGCCAAATCACTGCCGCAGTCTTTACTGACTTGGCTAAAGCATTTGATTCTGTATCCCACCCACTCCTTCTTCAAAAACTAACCTTATTCTGTCTTACAAAACCTACAATTGACTATTTCTGCTCCTACCTCAACAATAGACTACAATCAGTTCAAATAGGTGATGCACTGTCTTCCCCCCTCCCTATCCCATATGGAGTCACCTCAAGGCTCTATCCTTGACCTCATCCTCTTCTCACTTTTTATAAATGACCTTCCTTCAGTCTGTTTCTCCTCTAATGTACACATGTATGCAGATGACACTGTCATCTATGCCTTTGGTCCTTCCTATGACAGTGTTATCCCCCACCTACAGCGAATAGTTAGGATTTTGGGTTTGGTATATTATGAACTGCCAGATGTAGGTTATTTTAGGGGGGTTATTTATGTATAGATTGTACTATGCACTTTATGATTGTAGTACGTTAAATATTGTTAAGTACTTGAGTCTTTATAATAAATTGATGCGTTACTTAAAATTGTGTTTTATACTTAAATGTATTGTATTGTATGGTTGTTGATTGCTGAAACTCCTTTGTACGGGACCATCTTGTAAATAGGCCTATGTCCTAACGATGTGTTATTCTATCTATTTCCTATCTAAAAATAAAGATTTTTACTACTACCTCCAGAACGATTTTGACAACGTACAGTCTCGGTTCTAGTTGAATAATTTAAAGCTAAATGCGAATAAGACAGTAACCATGTTCTATGATACCAGGCAGAAGTTAGCCTCTGCCCCCTATGATCATCACCCAAGATGGCTCACCACTCGAGTGGGTCTCTGCTTTCAAATATTTGGGTGTTTGGCTGGACAGCCACCTCAATTACTCAACACACATTGACGCCATCTGCACTAAACTCCAGCCCAAACTTGCAGTTCTTTACTGCCACAAAGCCTGTCTTCCTCTCCCCACCTGACGTGAATTAGTTCTTAAAACAATCTTGCCAGTGCTGGACTATGCTGATGTAGTCTACAGCACTACCACAACCTCATCCCTCTCTAAATTAGTCACTCTTATCAACTCCTTTTGCCATTTCGCCACTGCCTCCCTTCCACTTACCCATCATTGTCTCCTCTATGCTCCACTCTCCCTTACCTCACTATTGCACAGGAGAACCATTCACTGCACCTCCCAAATTGCTAAATACTGGTTTGGCTCCCTTTCCACCTATCTCTCATCCTGCCTCACCCCAGCTAATCCCACATCCTTCTCCCTTCATCACAGAAACTCGCGTACCTTCTCCATCCCTCGCTCACACTCCTCAGCAGGTGAGTCTGCCTTTTCATACCGCCTCCCTCTCCTCTGGAATAGAGTACCCTCTGATCTTCATCTTACTTTCCCCTTCTCGCACCTAAAAAGACTACTCAGACTCCTCCCATATCCCCAGTGCCTCCAGTGCTCTTAGCCCCTCATGTCTTCTCTATTACCAACTCTCTGTCTCCATTGGCCCACACAAGCTAAGCTGCTACTCACCCGATTCTCTAATCTCAGCTCCTACTTGCCCCAGTTCCCTCATAATGAAATCATGAAGTGTCCCTAAGTGTCTTAGGTAATACTGTTAGGCACTGTTAGACAATTACTGGTGCCTTGTAACAAATGTAACAAATGTACCTTCTTTATTATGCATTGTTGCCTAGTCCACATATTTACCTTTGTATATGTACACAGCTGAAAACTCTATGTAATTTACTTTTTACTGTAACTAATGTATCTACCACAATTGTTACTTTGCACCCAGGTCACACCTGTAAACAAGCTTTGGCTCAGTGTGCCTTTCCCAGTCACCAAAATTTAAATAACTAAATAAATAATAAATAAATGAGTAAAACTCCTGGGATGCTCCATCCTCCTGGCTGCGCCTGCTGGTGTTGCTCTGGAGATGACACCAGGGGGCCAGTGCCACCCAGAACCAGGAATCCTGCCACTATCCCTGGTCTGCAGCCCCTTGACTCAGTCACAGATGGAGAGCTACTGCTCATGACACTGATGTCCTGGGTTCGGGAATAAGCCAGGGCCATCAGAGGACTGGCCAGGGGGAGGAGGATCAAGCATCCCAATGGACGCTGTCCTCCAGGGAGGGGGATTCCACGGATCAGCTGCTGTACTGTCACCTGCATGACCACAGATAGTGATGCAGGGACTAGTATCAGATGGGGAAGTTGGAGCGAGTGTCATGATCATGTGGGAATGTCGGCACGCCGGCTCCCAGTGATGCAGCACACTCCTGGAGGAGGCAGAACTAAAAGGGGAAAAACAGGGAATGGATTGGGCAAATGAAGTCCCTGCCCATCCACCCACCACACTCAAAGCTGGACTGCATCCACAACCTGCCGGGGGAACCTCCAGGATATTCACCTCCATTTCAGGTGGCCAGATGGACCTCGGGGAAATAATGCCGAAGTACCTGAAGGTGTACCCAGCCATGGGGTAAGTGGGGGGGGGGCAGCACAGCAGCAAGACATGGGTGGATCTTGAAGACCTGGTAGGCATGTGGAGCAGTTTCAGGTGAGTAAGCATCGGGGCTTGACAAGGTGGTGGAAGGAGGTCCCAACCAAGCACCTAGTTGGATAAAGTATGTTTGAAAAAAGTGTAGTTGTTTAAACATTTTCTAATTTTACTTGGGCAGTTTGGCAATATATAATACTGCCGTAACACCCGGTCTTATTATAACTTTTTCTGTTATAGGAAGTAGCTAATCATAACCTGGGAGCCAAGCAAAGCTCAGCTGGGACTTTGTAGTGAGGAGTCTGAATCTGGAGAAGATTATGGATTCAGTGTGCATGACTGTGTCCTTATGCTGGTGGAAGCACTGGTAGATTGCAGAGTTTTTTGGTTTATCTACTGTAATCATTCATAAACAATAGACTTTTTCAGAATCAGTAAGAACCTGTGTAGGGGCACAACCTAAAGGACCACAGGGTGACAGTGGGCACACACACACACACACACATATACACAGCAGGCAACTACAAAGTAACGTGCACCACAGCATCGATTTTTGTTGTACTTCTCTTATTAATATTTGCATAGAATTTGTGCTTAGTGACTGCAGCAGTACCAAATTTAAATTACTCAATTGTCTGAACTCATATTCTATATCTGGCACCCTCTTCTATTATTTGTTCTTTGCAGTATGTTTTGAAAATATGGCTGGCTCAGCTTCTAGGTGTAAACTGAACAAGCTTGTAAGTACATCATTGTTGTCATGAAGTGAGAAATCTCTAATCTGTTTATTGCACCAAAAAATGAGGTCCCATAGCTAAGTCCATTGTTTGGAAATACTGTGGCCTTTTGTATGTTAAAACACTAGTCCCAGGTACATGTTCAGGTGACCCAGCTATAGCATCTCCTCTCTTGCTAGATGACAACAGGTATTTTTGTGGCCTTTGTTTAGTTGAGCAGCAAGCACTGTATGCCTATCAACAGTAATGTGTACACATCAGCAAAGTTAAAAGTTATGCCGTACAGTCAGCTACTACATCCTTGACAGAACATCTAATCCATGTTCATAATACTGATGTACATGACGGTAACAAAGTATACAAAGTGAAGAAATCTATACTAAATGTGAGTCTTAGTGTTGCTGTTGGTAATATGCAACCAGCTTTGTCATACTATGAATTTGTTTGTGATGTGTGTGATGTGCTAGTGTGGTTCTCCTCAGATATGATAGAAACTTTCCTGTATCTCAAGGGAATTAACAAAGTACAAGAGGGTAGCATCTTTCAGAAAAAGAGATGTGCAAGAACAAGGGGATGCAATTCGAACATAGAGGGGGGACAGCTCAGAGGTAATGTTAGAAAGTATTTTTTCACAGAGAGGGTTGTGGCTGCATGGAACAGCCTTCCTGAGGAGGTTGTGGAGTTGGCAACAGTGGGAGAATTCAAGAATGCATGGGCTAGACATAAGGCAATTCTAGTAGGGGGTAGGAGGAAGTAAGCTGTTGATTAACTAGAATCTGCAGCTTATCCATCAGATAGGGAAATGGGCAGACTAGGTGGGCCAAGCGGTCCTTATCTGCCATCAAACTGTATGTTTCTATGTTTCTATGACCTTAGCATAGTCTGTTTTATTTACATTATGTTTTATGAGTGGACCAACAAATACAAAGCTCGCCGGTACCTTAGTATCTGCTTAGCATGTATTAAAACTGAATGATCATTTTGCATAGTTACAGTATTATTTAAAGATCTGCCAAGCCATACAGGGGAAGTAGTGGTGCAACATGTGTGCAGAGAGCTAGAAGATTTCTCCACGAACTGAACAGTGAAATGATTCTCGATATATGATGGAGCTGAAAACATTAAAAAGGCCAGCCAAGTGCTATGTGTGGAATGGTGTAGTCACTGTGTTGGTCATGCTTTGCATCTGCTGCTGATGACTGACTCCATAACTCAAATAAATGATACATGAGATTTGACTGAAAAATGCAAATCAATAGCAACTGCCTTACATGTTAAGGGTTATCTCACTGAAGAATAAATGACCAACACCAGTTACAGGCAAGTGATGGATAGCCTCTTAGAGAAGAATAAAAGTGCCCTAAACATTCTTCTGCTAGATTCAGATTTCCCCTTTGAAGACAATGTAATGGATAAGGATATCGAGTCAGATTCTGACAGTAGTGGACGTAGAACACAATGCTAAGGACTATGTTGGCACAGAGCAATGCAGTAATGACATAGACACAGAAGGTACAAAGTCAGCGGCATCTGCAACAGTTTTAACTAAAAGAACAAAAGGTCATTCTCATATAACTTTAAAACAACATGCAATAACTCGATAGAACTTGGCACTTGTTATATTTGAAAGCATCTTAGACCTTCATTGGGTGGTTGAATAAGCAGTGAAACACAACAGACACAGTGAATTGTGCCTTACAACAAAGGAATCTGATACACTAGAAGAATGTAACATTTTCTCCTCCCATATAAGGAGCTCACATAACTGGTCAGTAGTGATCAACCACACCTGGCACTGACACCCCTAATAAAAAAAAAGATTTTGGAAAAATCACAGATAAATAAAAAAGATTATCTGAGCGTACCAAAAGCTAAATGGCTCATACTGCAAAACACAGAAAGAAAATTTTCCAGAAGGTGACACAGTCAAACTATCATGCTAATTGGATTTAGGGGATCCACGACAGGTCGTCGACAAAATATTTGTTGATGGACCCGACAGCGAAACCGGCAGGTTGATTGCATTTTGCAATCAACTGCCAGTTTCCACAACACATTAGTGTTTTCTTCGGGGGCAAAGCCCCCCAGACCTCCCACATGGGGGGCTGCACCCCCCACTTAGGATTCTCAACTATGAGTCAGAGCTGATTGGGGGGGTGCAGCAGGTTCCCTACAGTGACGTGGTGCTGTTGTCACTGTAGGGGAGTCCGCTGTCGAAATGTCAATGTCGTAGCTGCATACTGGATTTCAGCACCAAAGAAGCTTCACAACTGTCTAGGGAGGATCAAATAAAGCTACTAAATCTGCAGCTGAAGAAATGAAGGAGTTTGAAACTGCCTCAAGGAATTTTTGAACCAGTACTCATTTAAAAAATGCGCACACCATCCATGTCCATTTCTAGTTTTTCTGTTAGTGATGATGAGGCCGAAGAAAAAGATCCAGTGTTGCATGAAGACAACAAACAATTCATTCCTGTGAGTAAGAAAAGGACAGCTCAGCTGTGGAAGAAGAAATAAACAGATATTCAACTTTTAAACCTACAAGTGGCTCAGCTTGCAGAAACATACCTTGGTGTAACTGCAACAAGTGTGCCAGTGGAATGCAGGTTCTTGGTCACCACAGTATTGTTAAATGGTCAAGCATTGCCCTATATCGTCTAAACTATATGTCCTTTATTCATGATAACTACCACTGTTCTTCCCATTGTCAAAAAACCCCAGTAAACACAATTTCACAGAAAAATATGTATATTAGGAGGCCACAATGGTATTTTCATCTGGTTGTTGTAAATTAATCCTTTGAACACTAACTCCATGCACCCCCATTCAAGTAAGCTTTTAATTAGGGCAACATTTTAATATTGGTCTAGTATTTACTAATAAAGATCTGACACAGGACACATCAGAATTAGCACCTAGTTGTTGTTACTTGAATATTTATCCTCCATTCAATCATCGGGTCAGGAACAGTAGCTGAACAGCTGAGACAGTCACCGTCATCATTTGATCCTAGCCTATACAGTTTATTGATTCTTCTCTTAGGTGACTTCAGCCTTCCATTACATTCAGACAAATATACAGTTGTGTGTTTAGAATGATCTGCAGCATCCTGAGTACTACAAAAAGCTGTTGTCACTGATTCCTCTAGTCATGGTAAACTTATGAAAACATAATTTTTAGTTGCAAGTCAGATACAACATCAATTTCTGTTACTTAAAGGGAAATATCCATGCATAGATGCCCCACACTTCAGTGTGAGGTGGCCCCCGATTATCAGTTTTGCAACTGGATTAAATTCCTATGCAAACAGACTTATGAGTTGTTTATATTTTATCTGGTTGAATTCACTGCCCTACTTGTGGACTTGCAGCCTTACATGGGATATAGAACATGGAAAAGTTTAATGAAAAGACCAACACATTGGGCCAGAGGAAGTGGCACTAGCCATGAAACTGTGCCCTTGAGATGTGTGGATAAAATAAAGAATATTACAAAGGAACATTACAGTGGTGTTTGCCCGTTTCTTCTCAGTTTGCTGCTCCTACTGCCCCTCACATTGGCATTTTCAATAAAGTACCTCTAGTGGCATATCCAACAAGGCAAGCTCCCACTGCTGTCACGCAGCACACAACAGTGCTGGGGAGCAGTCACATGAACATGAATTGTAGAACCATATAAAGACTGAGCTATTAATAGCTCCAGTCTGAGATTTACTGCTTCTGGTACTATACCAAGACTAAGTATAGACTGTCAGTTGACTGATAAACTATACTTTGTCTCAGTAGGGACTGGTGAATTTCAAATGGGAGGTATTAATAGCTCAGTCTATATCAGGATGCACTGGAACTATTAATAGAGCAGTCTGTATAGAGATGTCCAATAGTTACACACTTGCATGGCTGTTCCCTGGTGCCAGCCATTGGACAGCAGCAGGATCCTATGGGATGCAAAGATAGCGGCACTTTATTCAAATTGCCAGCATGAGGGATGGCAGGATTAACTAAATAAAATATAAACAACTCAAAACATGATACTATAAAAATGTAATCTAGTTGCAAAAATGGTGACTTGGCTGTTGGAATAGAATAACTACTGTCATGCGACATTACCCTCGAGCATAACCTTCACAGTAGCAGAAAGTATTAACTATCATTGCACAAGGTGATCTAAATACTATATTTTCAAAGGCTTATTTATTTTTTGCAAGGAGGGCTCGGTATGGCTGTGGCTAAAATACCATGTTGTGATGATCTTTATTACTTTTATTTATTTATGACTTTGATAACCGAGTGAGTGCACTGATCCCAGGGACCGTTTTCGGCATGACCCGGGCCATAACACATGGTGCAGGGTGACGGTGGAGTACAAGGTAACAGTAATACACATGAAACAGTTTTGATACAAGCAACAATAGTAGACACAATATACAGGTTTGATGCATATTTGTGATTATACATTGCTAAATTTGTATTAGTTTAAGATGGGGATGTAGGTATAAAGCAGACCAATGCTAGCTGACAGATTAACTATAGTTATCAAAAAGTCTTGTCATATTACTTTAAAACTAGGATGTCTTCAGTTAAAGATGTTTAACATGTTTGCATAAGGCCTCCTCTATGATGAAACTTACCCTAGCAAAATGTTCCCAGTAGGTGTTCAGTTTTCTGGTGACTCCTGTTAATTTGGGAGTAAAAGAAGGATCCTATTTTTGTCCAGAAGGGCCATGTAGTCAGTCCCTTCCCTTCCTGGTGGTGGCTTCCACACTGCATTGACATGCACTCTTATGTATGCACAGGAAGGCATGGGAGCCCATGCCCCATTATAGTCAGTGAGGTGACATTTGGAAAACAATTGTTTGATGATAAGTAGCATTGAGAAGGTAACTAAGGCTTGCACTTGATTACCAATTCCAGTGTTAATCAAGTGCCTGCCTTAATTACCTTCCTAATGCTAAGTAACATGTAATAATTGGTTTCCAGAGTGTATGTCAGTGCGGTGCGAGGCCAGCAATGGAAAGGGAAAGCACTGGCTATATAGCTCCTCTGGGTAAAAAAAATATAACTTCACATTTCAAACCCACCCAAACAGGGTGCATCAGAACATTCTGAAAAACTACTGGGTAGGTTTTTGCAAGGGGACGCTTCCTTAGAGAGGAAACTGTTACCATAGTTCAAAACGGCTAAGTCACTTTAAAGATATATTGGGACAGTGCAGTGAAAAATGAACACCACTCTTTGGCATAACAACCCAACTGCTCTGTGCTTTCTGAATATCAAACTAGATAGGTTGTTCTGCCAGCTCATCCTGCGGTGTTCCATCCATGCTGTGTTCACTATGTCTGGTCACCTAGCCAGCAGGCAGCTCACTGGCATAACATTCAAACTACTCTGTTTGCTCTTTCTGAGATATCAGACTAGATGAATTATTATGCCAGCTCAGGGAAACAAAGCAAGGCTGCCTCACTGCGTGGTGTAAAAAAATGACTTAGTAACAGTTAAACAAGACCTGCACCACCACCATTGAAAAAAATACCAAATATATACTTACTTGGGATGCAAAACATCTATTGTGTTTGAGCTAATGTATGAAGTCCCTCACAGAAATGTGGGAATAGAGAGAAAAACTCGGGGGACTGCGTGATGAAGCACTAAGTGAAATTGATCAGAGTTTTACTGTATTGCTCCATGCTGTCATTGGAGAAGGTTGTTAACACATATAGGTTTTTTCCTTATCACTGAACTGGAAGGGATCCTGCTGAGTATCCAATACAACTGTTTGTTTTCCAAGAAGCAGCAGAAGTACAACACAGTATAGTGGGACCAGGAGTTTGACCACCTCCTGGCATTTGAAGGGCTGATGTTGACCTTCGTGGAACTCCAGTAACCAAAGAATTAGAGGGACTTGCTCTGGTTTGACAGGCAACAGTAAACAAGATGTTTGTTGCATTGTGTTTTTCAGTTGCTGGCAGAAATTCTGAAGCTTTCTCACCAAGGAAGACAGGCTGAAAATAACAGTGAACCAACATGGTGAGGACTCATCTGTCCTGACTGTTCCTCCACTGCATGCAACAGCCATCTTGTGATATATAACTGGTGGATGTAGAATTGCACAACAGGAGCCATAACACTCCATATTATAATTGTTAAAATTGCCACGATTACTTAACAGCTGTGCAAAACATCCATTTACTGCACTATCTTCAGCTAGGTTAATGCTGGGTGTATTGTAAAAAAATATCATAATCCATTATTTTACATAATTTGTTCTTGTATTTCTTTACACATACCAAAGGTCCAAGGATCACCAGTCACCACATACCAGCCATTTATTTTTCCATGGGGATTAATGAAGCAGATACTACTAGCAAGCATGATGTTATAACAAATGGTTGCCACTGCTGTATTGAAGCTTACAGTTAGTTAATGCTTCCTACTTGCAGTGTTTCACATGCTGATTTACTAGCATTTACAATATCTTATGTTGTGTGTTGTCTGACCACCACTGTGCGTATCAGCTAGCCTGCCATCCACCTCTGCCCAACTGGAATGACCGTTTTTGGCTCTTACCACCAGCCCTGCCACCCTTGCCATTCTGCAGTACCCACTTTGGCTCTTATCATCAAACACTGCCACCCTTACCATTTTGGAGTACCCACTTTTGGCTCTTACCACCAAGCATTGTCACCATTGCCATGCTGGAGTGCCCACTTTTGGCTCTTACCACTGAGCACTGCCACCCTTGCCATGCTGGAGTACCCACTTTGGCTCTTATCATCAAACACTGCCACCCTTGCCATTTTGGAGTGCCCACTTTTGGCTTTTACCACCAAGCATTGCCACCATTGCCATGCTGGAGTGCTCACTTTCGGCTGCTACATTTTCAAAATACTGTACAGTGACTGTCTGTAAATTATCTCACATTTCACAACACTCATGTCATGCCATGTCATGCATGTGTGATTAAATGTAAAATACAGGTTTCATACATGATAATGATTTTATTTGGGTATATATAGGATACCACCATTTTTTCTACATACTTTTTTCTTATAATCCTCTTAAAGTACAAACAAACTGCTACCAGGCGCTGTATTCTTGAGACACCTACAGCATCTTCTCTCAAGTTAAGTTGCTACATGACAGCGTAGTACAATTTAATTTGTGGCCTTTATCATTTAAAAGGCTAACAATCTGACTAGGAAAGTATCTTTAGTCTTTTGGTGTTTGATGTCTATGACTAGTGACTATCATACGTGATTTTGAGATACAAGGATTTTTTCCCCCACAGAGAACAACCTAATGTCATTGCTCAGGGGAACTTACAGTTGACATTTTAATGCTATTTGTTAAGATTAATAGTTAGACCTCATCTGTGATGTTAGTACTTGCAAGTTTTCTTCAGAATGCACATTATTGTTGGCTACTCTTGTTCAGGTTTGCTGTTGCCTTCTTTCATGTTCAGTATACTACTGAAAGTAATCAAGTAACACATATCTTCATAATAATGCTGTTAAATACAGAGGCCCAAAAACAATGGAAACTGACTGCAGGCAACCATTTTCTTTGTTTTTGTGTCTCAGGGTAGGTGATGGTATTATGGGATTGACAATGTGATCACTACCACAATTAATCAGTATAGTACTGTATTGTTTAAAGGTGACAGCAGCAAACAGTAACATGCAGACTCTATAGAAACAAACATGTATTAGGCATCCGAGGTGTGGTATTAATATTGATCTCAATAAATAGCTTCAAACTTCAAAACTGAGTTTGCACAACTAACGTATTATGTCCTGTCAATTGAAGCAATCCATGACTACTGACACAATGCAGGACATACATTATCAGTAACAGATCATCAGAAAAGTAATCAGGTTATGCACACATCTTCATATGATGTTAACCACACAGATGCACAACGAAAGTATTAACTGTCTGGAGGCAGCAGTCTTTGTTCTTGTTGTGCCTTTTAACAGGGATGCAGCATACTCATATTCAACACTGAGAGGCAAACAAAGAAAGACAGGAGACATTCAACTTTCAAATGCTTTGACAGTGCCAATTTTAATCTAATACATGAACAGTTGCGAGATTGGAGATGGAAGGAGGAATTTGGTAATTCTAATGTAAATATAATGTGGGGCATCCTGGTTAGAAAAATTTAAGAACTAGAGAAAAATGGGTACCTGAAAAAAACAAATGCATAAAAAAAGGGGTTAGACCAATTCAGTTAAATAGGAGGATGCTAAAGGCAGTAAGGCAGAGGAGAAAGTTATGTAAGTGAGATAAGGTTTCAGGAATTAGAGATCATTGGGAACAATATATAAAGCATGGGGAAGAATGTACAACACATAAAATTGACCAAAAGGGAGAAAGAAAATGATATGGCTAAAAATTCCAGATCCAGTCTGAAAATGTTTTGGGCATACAGTATGTGAGGAATAAGAAAGGGACAAATAAGACAGTTGGACCATTTAAAGAGGGACTGAGGTCAAAATGTTTGGCATCAATAAATTCAGAATTTGGATCAGCATATCCTCAATCAGCCTCATGCCAAAAACCAGATCTGTAAGTTACTTTTTTTAAAGTTACAAGTCATTTTGAAACCCTTAATTAACTGTCTGTTCAAAAAAAGCCAGTTTCAGTGAACAGCTGCTAATGATGTCATCTCCTGGGCTCACAACCTAGTCCTCCCTGCAAGCTACCTTATATGGCTTATTTCTCCTATGTTACTTAAAATTGCAGGTGTAGTAAACATCTGAAAAAGGAAAACTGATATGGGGTGGGGGTCAGCACATGCGCTTCCATAATATGTAGATGCAAGGTACAGTACTTCAGAATGTGACAGGGGTTGGAATGCAGTGGCAAACATGGCTTTAGAATGACAAAGTTGTGTGCAACTTTTAAAATGCTACAGGTATGAGATTTTGAAATGTCACCAGGTTGCAATTGTGGAATGCAGCAATGACACAGTCTCAGAAAGCAGCTGGATACAACATTTCAGAATGTGGCAATGACGCATAATTTCAGAATGTGGCAGTGATGCACATATTCAGAATGTGGTGGTGATCCACAATTTCAGAATGTGGCAGTGATGCACAATTTTGGAATGTGGTGGTGACACACAATTTCAAAATGTGGTGGTGATGACCTATTTCGGAATGCAGGAGGTACTGTACAGTTTTGGAATGCTGCTGTGCTCCACAGGTTCGGAATGTAGCTGTGATGTACAGGTTCAGAATATGGTGGTGACGGACAGATTTGGAATGCAGTGGTGGCACAAAATTTTGGGATGCAACCATGATGCACAATTTCAGAATGCAGCAGTGACTCACAATTTCAGAATGCAGTGGTGATGCACAATTTTGGAATGCAGCAGTGATGCACTATTTCAGAATGTGGTAGTGATGCACAATTTTAGAATGCAGTGGTGACACACAGGTTTGGAATGTGATGGTTATGCACAATTTAGGAATGCAGCAGTAATGCACAGTTTCGGAATGTGGCCATGATGCATAATTTCAGAATGTGGTGGTGATGCACAGGTTCAGAATGCAGCAGTGATGCACAATTCTGGAATTCAGTGGTGACGCACAATTTTAGAATGTGGCAGTGGTGCACAAATTTGGAATGCAGCAGTGATGTGCAATTTAAGAATGCAGTGGTGATGCACAATTTCAGAATGTGGTAGTGATGCACAATTTTAGAGAATGCAGTGGTGACACACAAGTTTGGAATATGGTGGTTACGCACAATTTAGGAATGCAGTGGTGATGCACAGTTTTGAAATGCAGCAGTGACACACAGTTTCAAATGTGTTAGTGACACATAATTTCAGAATGCAGTGGTGATGCACAGGTTCAGAATGCGGCAGTGACGTACAATTTTGGAATATGGCATTGATGCACAATATCGGAATGCAGCAGTGACGCACAGTTTTGGAATGTGGTGGTGACACACAGTTTTGGAATGCAGTGGTGACACACAGTTTTGAATGTGGCAGTGATGCATAGTATTGGAATATGGCAGTGATGCACAGGTTTGGAATGCAGCAATAATGCACAGTTTTGGAATGCAGCAGTGATGCACAGTTTCAGAATGTGGTGATGACACACAATTTTAGAATGCAGCAGTGATGCACAATTTCAGAATGCAGCGGTGATGCACAATTTTGGAGTGCAGCGGTGATGCACAATTTCAGAATGTGGTAGTAATGCAAAATTTTGGAATGTGGTGGTGACACAGTTTCGGAATGTGGTGGTGATGCATAATTTCCGAATGTAATGGTAAAGCACAGGTTCAAAATGTGGTAGTGATGCACAAGTTTGGAATGTGGTGGTGATGTACAGTTTTGGAATGTGGTGGTGAGGCACAATTTCAGAATGCAGTGGTGACACGCAGGTTCTAAATGTGGTGATGATGCACAATTTAGGAATGCAGTGGTGATGCACAGTTTCAGAATGCGGTGGTGATGCACAGTTTCAGAATGCGGTGGTGACACACAGTTTTCAGAATGTGGTGGTGCTGAACATTTTCAGAATGTGGTGGTGATGCACAATTTTGGAGTGTGGTGGTGATGCACAATTTTGAAATGTGGCGGAGATGCATAATTTCAAAATATGGCGATGATGTGCAATTTCAGAATGTGGTGGTGACATACAATTTTGGAATGTGGCAGTGATGCACAGTTTTGTAATGCAGCAGTGATGCACAGTTTGAGAATGCGGCGGTGACACACAGTTTCAGAATTTGGTGTGATGCATAATTTTGGAATGCAGTGGTGGTGCACAATTTTGAAATGTGGTGGTGACATAGAATTTTGGAATGTGGCAGTGATGTACACTTTTGGAATGTGGCAGTGATGTACAGTTTCAGAATGTGGCAGTGAAGAACAGTTTCGGAATGAGGTAGTGACACATAGTTTCAGAATGTGTCAGTGATGCATATTTTTGGAATGTGGCAGTGACACTCAATTTCAGAATGTGGCAGCGATGCTCAATATTGGAATGTTGTGATGATGCATAATTTCAGAATGCGGCGGTGATGCACAGGTTCAGAATGCTGCAGTGGCACACAATTTCAGAATGTGGATGTGAAGCAGAATTTTGGACTATGGCAGTGACGTACAATTTCAGAATGTGGCGGTGATATACAATTTTGGAATGTGGCAGTGACACTGTTTTGGGATGTGGCGGTGATGCATCTTTTCAGACTGTGGCAGTGACTCAATTTCAGAATGTCACAGTGATGCACACTTTCGGAATGTGGCGGTGATGTACAATTTTGGAATGTGGCAGTGATGTACAATTTCAGAATGTGGTGGTGATAATGCACAGATTTGGAATGCGACAGTGACACACAGTTTCGGAATGTGGCAGTGACACATATTTTTAGAATGTGACTGATGCATATTTTCAGAATGTGGCGGTGAGGCTCAATTTCAGAATGTGGCAGTGATGCTCAGTTTCAGAATGCGGTGGTGAGGCATACTTTCAGAATGTGGCAAGGCACACAATTTGGGAATGTGGCAGTGACAATTTTGGAATATGGCATTGAAACACAACTTGGTGGGGATGTGCAAATATGGAATTTGCTGGGATGCACCATTTCAGAATGTGGCAGGGTTGTGCAGTTTTGGAATGGGGAAGGGATGTGCAATTTCAGAATGTAGAAGGGATGCATAATTTTAGAATGTGGCTGGGATGCATAATGTTAGAATGTGGAAGGGATGTGATGCACAATTTTGAAATATTGTGGATGTGTACAGTTCTAGAATGTAGCAGGGATAAGCAATTTCAGAATAAATGGTGTGTCCTGTCACATTCTGACAGTGCGCATCCCCACTATATTCAGAAATTGCCAGTCCCCTTCAAATTCCTCGATGTGTGTCCCTGTCGCATTCCGAGACTGATTGTCCCACCACATTTTGAGATGGCACATCCCTGTCATATTCTGAGATTGAGTGTCCCCCCCAACATTTTAAAATTGAGCACCACATTGACATTCTATGCCTTGGTTCAGTGCTGCATTCCAAACCCAGCTTCTAACATGTTCTAAAGTACAATGCCATGCATCTAAACATTCTTGAAATGCAAGCATTGCATCCAAACCTGTGTAATTAAAAAAAAAAAAAGAGTACTATAGCTACACTTTCTTAAACTTTGGAGAAGCAGGTCCTATAAGGTTGCTGACAGGGAGGACTAGAGTATGAGTTCAGAAGATGACATCATTAGTGGCTCTTCACTGAAACTGGCTTTTTTGAATAGGTAGTGAAATCAGTGTTTCAAAATAGCTCATAGCTTTAAAACGAAGTAACATAGAAACCTAATTGTTGGTATGAGATATATTGGGGGTATGCTTATTCTAATTCTGCAATGTAGCACTTTTGGTGATAGACCCTTTTTAGGGAAGGGAAAGTATCCATTATTGAGGACAAGATGATGGCAGAACATTTTAAACAACTATTTTGCATCAGTATTTCAGGAATTCCAGTTAGACAAAGTTAACATAGAGATTAGAGGTTAGCATACAGACTAGAGATAGAAATTTCAGTAAGGGAGGTATACGAAGCTCTAAAATCTATCAATATAAGAAAATCACAAGGCCCAGATGACTTGCACCCTATTTTGTTGAAAGAATTGGCTTCAGAAATAGCTGATTCAATAACTGAGATATTCAGAAAATCCTTAGATAAGGGGGAGGTGCCAGATGATTGGAGGAAGGCCATTGCTGTGTCAGTTTTTAAGAAGGGTAGCAGGGCACAGAATGAAAATTATAGACATACGAGCCTCACATCTGTGCTGGGGAGGATCATGGAGGCCATACTGAGGAAATTTGATGAGAAACTCCTGAGTCAGTAGGGATTATGGGACTGTAATCAATACAGTTTCAGAAGAGACAGATAATGTCAGATGTGTTCTTAACACAGCATGTGATGGAGCCCACAAGGGAGGGGCATGTCCTGGATGTGGTTCTGGCAGATGGGGATTTGGTAAGGGACCTGGTTGTAGAGGACCCCCTGACTGGGAGTGACCACAATACTGTCTAGTTTCAAATAAGCATGGGGGGAGAGGGGTGAGATCTAGGACACTGGCAGTGGACTTCAGGGGGGCAGACTTTGTGGGCATGGGAAATATTCTCAAGGATCACTTGAAGGGGATTACATCAATGACAAGTGTGGAAAGGAGATGGGAGGTCATAAAACGGGGACTTCATGAGGCAGTCAGGATCTGCGCTAAGTTGAAGCGTAGGGAGCAAGGTCACATAAACCATGCTGGTGGTCCAGTGAGGTACAGGTAGCTCAGAGAAAAGAAGGAGGCCTATAAAAATATAAAACAACAAGAGGGATAGGGATAGAAATGTACCATCTTGCATCTAGAAAAGTCACCGGATGGTGAGGGCAAAGTCCAGTAAAGAGCAGCGACTGGCACAGGGGATACATGGAGGGGAAAAGGGGTTCTTCCGGTACATTGGGGAGCGGAGAAAAACTAAGGGCCATCTCAGCAGATTGAGATCAGAAGGAGGGTGGGTGGAAGAGGCGAGGGACCAGGCAGAGGTATTTAACGAGTACTTTGCCTCTGTCTTCACTAGGGAGGGGGATGGGATATCTACAAAGCAAAACATTATGGGGATAGAAGCGGCAGTGAGTGGGATCAGGGGAGCAACAGAAATGAAGCAAGAGGGAGGGAGAGGTACCCCAGGGGTGTCACATCTGGATAAGGATAAAAAGGCCAGTAAGGTGGAAGGGATGGATGATGCTATCTCCACCAAAAGGGTGTGGTTAGCCCTCAAGGCCCTAAAGAAAGACAAATCTTCTGGGCCGGATGGCATTCATCCGAGAGTACTGTGGGAATTGGTGGACATACTGGCTGCACCCCTGGCTGAGCTCTTCAACAGGTCACTTGAGACAGGGAGGGTACCTAGGGATTAGCAAGAGGCACATGTGGTGCCAATCCATAAAGAGGGGTCGAGGGAAGTACCAGGTAACTATAGACCCATCAGTTTGACCTCGGTGGTGGGAAAATTATTGAGAGTATACTAAAGGAACGATTGGGGTGTACTTGGAGGGTGGGAGGTCTGGATAGTCGGCAACATGGGTTTGTGCCAGGTAGATCATGTCAAACCAATCTTGTGGAGTTCTACGAATGGGTAACATCAGAACTGGACAGGGGAAAGCCTGTGGATGTATTATTCTTGAACTTCAGCAAGGCGTTTGACTCTGTTCCCCACAATGGTCTGGTGGAGAAACTGATGGGGTTAGGAGTAGGCCCTTTGATGGTCAGATGGATTGAAAACTGGCTAGCTGGACGCACCCAGAGAGTAGTGGTCTGTGGGAGCTCTTGAACCCTAGAGAGGTTGGTAGTGGGGTACCGCAGGGCTCAGTCCTGGGTCCGATCCTGTTTAATGCATACATATCGGACATCAGGGAGGGTATAGAGTGTGAAATAAGTCTCTTCGCTGATGACTCCAAGATGGGAGCAGTAGTTGAGGGAGAAGAGGGGAGGTTGGCCCTGCAAGGGGACCTGAACACCCTGGAAAGCTGGGCTCACACATGGAAATTAAATTTGCAAGGTGTTGCATCTTGGGCGGGGAAACCCTAAACACAGGTACACCCTGGGAGGGGAGGCGCTGGAGGCCTCAATAGGGGAAAAAGACCTAGGGGTCATGGTGGATGCATGTATGAATAACTCTGAGCAGTGCAGGAGAGCGGCTAGCAAGGCAAACAGGATGTTGGGATGCATCATAAGGGGCATCACCTCTAGGAGCAAGGAACTGATTCTGTCACTGTACAATGGACTGGTTAGACCACACCTTGAGTACTGTGTACAGTACTGGAGACCACACTTGAAGAGGGACATACAGCTCCTGGAGAGGGTACAGAGGAGGGCAACTAAGTTGATATGAGGGCTAGGGGAGTTGACGTATGAGGACAGACTTGAGGAGCTCTGCCTGTTTTCATTGGAGGAGAGGAGAGGGGGGGGACATGATTGAGGTCTTCAAGTACCTCAAGGGAATAAATAGGGTAAACTTGGAGGGGATCTTTAGACTAAACTAGGGAGGTATCACCAGAGGGCATGGTTTGAAGTTGGAAGGGGAAGGTGGAAAAGAGGAGGAGGTTTTTCACTGAGAGGTGGTGGACCCTTGGAATGCACTGCCTGGTGAGCTGGTTCAGAGATCCACAGTGGAGGGCTTCAAGAGAGGTGGGACGACACAGAAAGTGGATGTATCAGATGATGGCCTGTCCGGGATGGATGATAGGGGTTTCTGGAACACAAGGGAGGGGAGGGCCTCGGCACCCAACTAGGGATCTGAGGTTCGAGCAGACTCGATAGACCGTAAGGCCTAATCTGCTGGCAAATAGTATGTTAGTATGTTAGTACCTGATTAACTTTTTTGAAAGGGTGAGCATGGCTATGGATGAAGGAAGGCCAGTTGATGTGATTTACCTGGACATTGCAAAGGCTTTTGACTCAGTCCCCAATACTGAACTGATTAAACGGTTAGAGAATTAGCAGAATTATCATACAGATTAAGGAATAGCTGAAGCATAGGTCTCGGACTGTTAGGATAAATGGACTTGACTCTGGGCAAAGGGATGTGACGAGTGGCGTTCCTAAGGGGTCAGTGCTGGGGCCTACTCTGTTTAATATATATGTCACAAGCATGAACATTACAAAAGGTGGGTGGATAAGTAAATTTGCAGATCTTACCAAAATAGATTATTTGGTTGAAATCAAGGAACAAATAAAAGACTTCCAAGATGAACTAAATGAGTTATATGAGTGGGCAGCAGTTAAAAAACATGAGGTTTAATTTGGACAAATGTGTGGTGATGCACTTTGGAAAGAAAAATTCAAAGGCAATGTATAAAATTGGTAACTACATTCTTAGATCCATGGATAGTGAAAGGGACTTGGGGGTGATCATGTCTAACAATCTCAGACTGGACAGACAATATAACAAGACCATAGCCAAATGTAATAGCATTATGGGATGTGTTTGGAGAAATATTATGAGTAGGGATATAAATGTTTGTTACCCAGCTACAAGTCTCTGGTGAGACCTCATTTGGAGTATTGCAGACAGTTCTGGGCTCTTCAAGATATTGGCAATATCGCTAAACTAGAGAGGGTGCAAAGAAAAGCTACCAAACGGATTGATAGTGTGAAGGATCTGAACTATAATGTTGAATTATACAATGGCAAGAAAAAATCCTGGACTCTGATTGGTCATTCTTGGGCTAGACCCGTGATGTTATCCCAGCACAACATTATGGGTCCAGTCTCAGCCTCACTGTGAACCTGCAGATGACCATTTGCGTTTGCTTGATTCTTTCCTCTCCTCTTAAAAAACAAAAATATTTTTCCACACAAAAACATCTTTAAAATTATTTTTTTTATTCTGTATAACAACGAGCCATTGTATAATAGCTATAATGCCCTCCAGGGTGTGTGTCGTTTGGGATAACGTCATGCCTCAGTTACTGGACACACTCGGCCTGCGGCCTCGTGCCCAACCACCAGAGACGTTATCCCAGCATGACACACACCCTGTCGGGCATTATTGCTTAATTGATTAACTTAGTTTTTTTCCATTGGAGATGCGGTGACTAAGAGGTGACCTTACAACAGTTTACAAGTTGCTAAAAAACTCTGATCCAAGGGATTGTTCAGGTATTGAGTTTAAAACAAATATCAGAGATATTAGGGGCCATAAACTTCAAATAAAGGGAAGACATTTTAGGACAACTAAATGGAAGAACTGTTTACACAGAAGGCGGTGACACACAGGAATGTGTAACCGGAGGAGGTAGTAAACAGTCCACACTTAGGTACGTTCAAAAGTAAATTGGATACCTGTGTACAAAGAGGGGGATTTACTAGTGCTACCCATTGATTATGCAGTGCACAGGCTAGATGGGATGATTTCTCCCTCCTGTCACTTTCTCTTATGTACTCAGGATTCTGTATAGTGCTATGACTAATAACTTACCATGAGACCAGAAGTGCTCTTTACTTATATGTGCCCTAATAAAATAATAATATTCATAATAATAATAATAAGCATTATTTGTTGAAAGTGCAATTCAATAAATACCAAAGCTCTTTTACAGAGGCATAAAACAGTAAATTTTAAAACCATTAAAACTACAGAATACCATAAATTAATTGTCAGGGTAAGCAAGAGAGAATAAAAATGCTTTTAGTGCAGATTTAAAGCTCTCTACGATCGGGCACCCCCGCATCTAATGAGGTAGAGAGTTCCACAGGGTAGGAGCAACAAAAGCAAAAGCACCTTGGGAATCTCTCGCAATCCCTTATCGGCTGAGTGGACTGGTTGTAGGGGGCAGTAGGGATGAAGGAGCTCTTGCAGGTAACTTGGTCCCTGTTCATGTAGGGCCTTGTAGGTTAGCAAGCTGACCTTGAAGGTGATCCGCCTTTGATCCAGCAGCCAGTACAGCCCGCACAGCACAGGTGTGACATGGCTAGATCGAGAAAGCCCAGTCAACAACCTGGCTGCAACGTTTTGAACCAGCTGCAAGCAGCGGATATCAACCCTCAGAATCCCTTGGTACAGAGCGTTGCAGTAATCAAGGTGGGAGGTCACAAAGGCATGGACCAATGTCGGTAGATCATCAGGCAGAACAAGATGCTTAATCTGGGTGATATTCCTCAGATGATAAAATTAGGCCTTGATGACAGATGACACCTCGGATTTCAGGGTCAGACCCTCGTCAAAAATAATGCCCAGAACCCACACCCATTCAGAGGCCAACAGCTGGTGACCACCTAGCAAAAGCCCAGAGGCCTGCCCAGCCAAAGACCCCTCAATCTGGTGACCTGGGTCTACCATCAGAACCTCAGTTTTGTCAGGGTTTTGCATCAGCCAGTTGGCACTCATCCAGTCCTGAATCAGGGTGAGGCAGCTGGAAAACACCAAGACTGCATCATCCTGGCCAGGTACAAAGGACATGTATAGCTGAGTGTCATCTGCATCTGCATAGCAGTGAAAACTCAAGACATAACACCTTACAGTGTATCCCAATGGCAGCATATACACTGTGAATAACACAGGCAATATCACAGAGCCCTGGGGTACCCCACATAGCAGAGAGAATGCGTCAGAGGAGTAAATTCCCAACACAACTCTCTGAGACCTACCAGTGAGGAACAAATGGAACCGTCTGAGGACTGTCCCTGACAGTCCACAGATTACCCTCAGATGCCCCAGCAATACGCCATGATCCATGGTGTCAAATGGCACACAGAAATCAAGGAGGACTAAGATGGAACACCTCCTCCTATCTCTCGCTATCAGGAGATCATTGAGCACCCAGACCAGGGCAGTCTTGGTGCTGTGCCTCTTCCTGAAACCTGACCGACGAGGATCATAGAGATCATAGATGGTAAGATAATCATCCAGCTGCAGCGCAACCAACTTCTCAATCACCTTGCCCACAAAGGGCAGGTTAGAGAAGGGTCTGTAGTTAGCGAGACAATCTGGATCGAGTGAGGGTTTCTTAAGGAGGGGCATCATCACCACCTCCTTCAGGGAGTTGGGAAACTCACCTGTCTCAGGCAGACTGCAGACTATCTCAGCCAGAACTGGACCAATGACCTCAACGCACCCCACCAGGAGGCGAGTTGGGCCCCGGTCCAAACTACAGCAGGTCGGCTACATACTCTGGATGATTCTTATGACATCCATGATTGCCAGCTGACTAAAGGCTGATCAGCCAAATCGAGGTTCTGCAACCTCCAACTGATCACCGCCCCACCGATTGGAGTGAGTTAGGCAGATCTCTGATCTAATGTCAGCAACTTTATCTACAAAGAAGTGAGCAAACTCATCACACTTATCCTGTGACAATGTTCTCTGAACTTGCAGACAGGCTGGATTGTATGGCCTGTCCACAGTTTGGAAGAGCTGAGCAGGTCGGTTCCTTGCAGCGGTGATCTCCCCAGACAGGAGCTCTGCCTTCTTACGGGAGATCACCGATTGATAGTCTGAATAATGGGCCATCAAGCTAAGCCTGTTGGCATCAAGATCAGATTTCCACCAGCGTCACTCCATCCTTTGCCCCTCTCTCCTCATCTCCCTCAAAGTCCCACCAAGCCAAGGGGACAGAGGGTGAATGGTGAGATGGCAAACACAAGCAGGAGCAATAGAGTTCAGAGCTACCACCACTGCTGTATTAAAGGCCTGTAGTAGGTTGTTCGGACCCCTGCTAGCAGTTGGAAGTCCCGATAGATCCAGCAGCACCACCAGCAAACCATCTGGGGATAATTATTGGAGGCAGTATAGTACAGTGGGTTAAGGCTCTGAGCTGCAGATCTGGAGATCTGGGTTTGAATCCCACAGCCACCTAGGTGCATACTGTGTGATCCTGAGCAAGTCACTTAACTTCCTTGTGCTCCCAGGTCACATCTGGAAACAAGCTTTGGCTTAGTGTGCTACTCCTGGTTAAACAATGTTCCCTTTCCCCTTATCCCCTTAATGGACTATACCAGACCATTTCCATAGGGGCATGCCTATTGGGGGGGACCTGGAAATTGAACCTGATGGTGCAATGGTCAGATCAGCCAACTGGCTCCACCACCAAGTTGGAGGTCTCCATACCCAGTAGGAAAATCAGATCCAGAGAATGATCAGAACTATGGGTTGCAGAGGAAACTACCTGTGTGAAGCCCAAAAAAATCATTAGTTGGAGGAAGTTTTGACCAAACCGCGAGAGTTCATCATCAATCCAGGTGCTGAAGTCACCCAGCACCATCACTCTGGGAGACTCCAGCACTGTAATGACAATGAAGTCTGTGACTTCCTGCAAAAATTGCTTCCTGTCCCTGGGTGGATGGTAGACAAGAAGAATTTTGCACCCCACAACTGCACCAGGATGCATTCAAAGAATCTGGTCTCCCCCCACTGGCACATCTATCAGGCCAATTCCATTCTAAAACAAATAGCCACAGCTCTACCCCTACAATCCAACCTCGAGCGTTGTATCACCGAGAAGCTGGCCAGAACCGCTGACTCAAGAATAGGGCCAGCATTATCGTCCAGCCAGATCTTGATGATGCAAGCCAGGTCCAATGTCCCAACAAGCTCAGCAATTATTGCCATCTTGTTTTTAATAGACTTGGTGTTGCATAACACCGCCCGGTTTGGATGAGACTCCGAGACTGATCGAGTCAACTGCCCACAAAAAGTGGAGCCCTTGGGTATGGGGACCAGGAAGGGAGAACCCCTCTCCAGTCTCCATTTCGCCCAAGGGCATCTCCTCGGCCCCATAGCCCCAATCCTGCCACCCAGCTCTCCCCTTCCCCCTGGTCCAGAGCCCCACCCCACGCCTCCTCCTTACAATCCCTAATGCCTGGCAGCAATTGTAAGCATAAGCCTGCAAAACGGGACAATTAAAGGGATGGAGGTCCCGGAGATCGGAGGAAGAGTAGCACCAGATCGAGAGAGCCACCTGCCAACACATAGTCTCCAGCCACCCAGTACAGCCACTCCCAAAATTCTAATTCCCTTAAAAACAAAATAAACTATCACTAATAAAACAACCAACTCCCCCAACCCAAAAATTAGGCTTGAGAGTCTCAGCCAATAAGGTCCATGAATAAGTCCAGGATATCATCCAATATGAGTCCAGATAGGAAGAGGCATGCCAAAACCTCTAATAAATGTCCGAGAAAGGTGAGGCTGTCACCCTCGACTGGTCTATATGATTAAATATCCAGAAGTCTCCTCCAACTCAGCCAACACAAACAGTTTATTTTTTTTTTTTATCACGCACATTTTTTCTCCCCTGCCGGTCGTCCCCCATCCGACCGACCCCCCTCAGCCCTGTCTCCCAGAATCACTGGCTCTTACCTGCCCAGCCTGGGAGCAGTGTCTGGGGGGGAGTCGATCTTCACCCAGCCAACCGACATTTTCTTTGGTTTTCTCCTGGAGACCCCAGGAGTCAGCATGCATGCACGTAGAGCTGCGCATGTGCCGAACAGCCCCAGTAGTGGCCTCCTTCCCCCACCCCCTGGCCTACTGCCTAGGCCCTCTCTGGCCCGAGCTTTCTCCATCCTCCACTGGGGGTCACCTATCAGCTGAGGGATGCTGTGCTTCCTCCTCAGAGAGGAGAGCCTGCCTGTCAGCAGCTCCATCCAGCTCTCCCCTCCCTCCCGATGCTGACCTCCGATGCCCCGGGCTCATTCCTGAACCTGGGTGGCTGGCATGGGTCGAGGTAAGGTGCCAGTGCCTTAGCCCTCTATGCCACCGGGCTGGCAACCAACACAAACAGTCAAGTATTCATTCATGGAGGTCCTCTCACAACCTCCCCTTAGACTGGCATCAGGACCTGTTTCTGAATGAGGTACCACAGGAGTAGGATCCAGGGAGTAGGAGATCGATTGGAACTCCACCAAAGCTTTATCCTCTTAAACCACCCACTGCAGCCTCCTGGCCAGAATAGCACTTACCAGGAGCTGCCAACCAGAGCCCAAAGCCAGGCAATCTGGGGTGACCTGATGGAGGCCAAATGACATCCACCCAGAGGACCGTCAGGGACCACGCTGCCCACTGGCCTGTGCCTCCCCTCTGTCCCACCTAACTAGGGCAACTTAGGCAGCAAACCTCCTATAACAACTATATACCCTTTAATTGTTTTTAGAGCTTGCTAATTTTAAATAAATATATAATTTTGTTTTTATTATTTATTGCCTTGCTGACTGTACTTTGTGAGTTGTGCACAACTGTACGATCAATGTGCAGTATGTATAGTGTGGGTTTCCCATTACGTGCATCATCTACATGAAATTTAAAAAGAGGTTGACCTATCAATATCGAATTAACATTAAGTGAATGTAATGCAAAGTTTTAGAACTACTAGCATTCAAAGAGTACCTCTTGTAAGTGCATAAATAATATTTCACAGTGGTGGAAATTGTACAAATTGGTTGAAGTTTCTTTATTCAGTTGAAGTCATAGGGCTGGATTCTCAAAAGGTTACGCATGGTCAAAGTGACTTGTCCCCCCCCCAAAATGGTGCAAGCAGCACTTTGCTCCATGAGTTGCAACATGTGGGATTCTGCAAACAGCCTCTGACATGGCACAGGCTGCTTGCTCCAAAGTGGACTTACACCACCATTTATGCTATAAACCCCCTGCGACATGGTGCAAGGGGAGTTTACAGCAGCAGTTGTGCCCTATTCTGTAAGGGCAGCTGCCACATCCCCTAATTTGGGATTCTACAACAGCCCCCGGAGAACATCCATCAAAGTGCATTTACATCAGCTATTAGCTGGTGTAAGAGTACTTTGCATCCACTGGGGGTTGTGCCAATGTGCCGCCAGCCCAATCCCCAGGTCATGTATCCCCCCCATGCCCAGATCTCCAATAAGAAAATGCCCAGCAGGGCTATCGGCACCCCACCAGCCTTGTACCCCCAAGATGGTGATAAACAGACCCCCTCAACACCAATCCATGCAGTATTTATAGCCCCCCTCACAGCCCCGATCCCTTGTAATAGTAACAGCCCCCACAGCCCCGATCTCCCATGATATTTAGCCCCCCTCATAGCCCTGATCCCTTGTAATAGTAAAGCCCCCTCACGGCCCCGATCTCCCATGATATTTACAGCCCCCTCATAGCCCTGATCTCCCATGATATTTATAGCCCCTCACAGCCCTGATCCCTTGTAATAGTAACAGCCCCCTCACAGCCCCGATCTCCCATGATATTTACAGCCCCCTCATAGCCCTGATCTCCCATGATATTTATAGCCCTCACAGCTCTGATCCCTTGTAATAGTAAGAGCCCCCCATAGCCCTGATCTCCCATGATATTTATAGCTCCCCTCACAGCCCCGATCTCCCATGATATTTACAGCCCATCATAGCCCTGATCTCCCCTGATATTTATAGCTCCCCTCACAGCCCCGATCTCCTATGATATTTACAGCCCTCATAGCCCTGATCTCCCATGATATTTATAGCCCCTCACAGCCCTGATCCCTTGTAATAGTAAGAGCCCCCATACCCTGATCTCCCATGATATTTATAGCTCCCTCACAGCCCCGATCTCCCATGATATTTATAGCCCCTCACAGCCCTGATCCTTGTAATAGTAAGAGCCCCCCCATAGCCCTGATCTCCCATGATATTTATAGCTCCCCTCACAGCCCCGATCTCCCATGATATTTACAGCCCCCTCATAGCCCTGATCTCCCATGATATTTATAGCTCCCCTCAGCCCTGATCCCACTGTGATATGCACTGCTCCCCCACCCCAATGCCCTGTGGTATGTATAGCCCCCCTCTACGTCTTATCCCTGTAATACTAATGAAATACCCCCTTCCAGCTCCGATACTGATGCCATACTCCACGGGGTTAATATGTTAGCTGTAAATGTTAAAATTTAAATAAATTCATACATCTCTTAGTCAATATCCCTGGTAGTCTAGTGGCCCCCACCCTCCCACCCGTGAGTGCCAGTCCACCCCTCAGACCAGCCCGGCAGCACAACGGCCACCCTCCCACATGGTCTGCTGCAAACTGAGCTATGTTTGAGCATACTACTGTAAAGTATTCATGCTTAGTGAATGATGGCTGTCAGTCTACTGAGCATGTACTATTTACAGTAGTATGCACTCAAACAGAGCTCAGTCGGCGGCTGGTCACAGTGGTGAGAGGTGGGTTGTGACAGTCACCAGCTGGGTATGGGTTGGGAGGAGTGGGGTGGGGTTGACTGGCACTGCCAGGTGGGAGGGTTGGGGGCCATTAGACTGCCAGGGCTACCGGGGAGTGGGGCCATGTATGTCATCTTGCAGATGGAGTTATTGAGGTTCAAGGATCTGGAGGGGGCCGACAGTCCTCCGGACCTTTCAATTATATCTTCATTATGGGAATTGGGACTGGGGCGTCCGACAGCCCTGTGGGGCTTTTAATTATATCTTCATTATTGGGATTGGGACTGGGGGTTCTCGATAGCTCTGCAGGGCTCTTCCCTCTTCAATATGGGGGCCGGGCCTGGGGTCGCTCTGACAGCCCCTGTGGGGCTTTTCTGGCTAAGGGACTGGGGTGGGGGCACTTGAACCCTTCCCTTGTCCATGCCGCAGGCTTGTGGCCAACCATTCAAGTTCACTCTCCATTTGGCATTCTGTATGGTTGGTGCATGTCACAGGACTTAACCACAAGGACCCTGCCCAATACAGAATCAGGCGCAGGGTCCCTGGTGCAACTGCACCTCTTGTATGCTGCAACTTGCAACATGCTTAGGGGTGCTTCTAGAATTGGGACCATGAATTTTAAACTGGTTGAAAAAAAATCAGTCATGATGTGTTGTAAGTCAGTCATAGGGCCGGATTCTCAAAAGGTTATGCATAACGCAAAGTGCCTTGAGCCCCAAAAAAAGTGGTGCAAGCAACACTTTGTGCCATGAGTTATGACATGCAGGTTTCCGCAAAGTAGCCTGTGACGTGGCACAGGCTGCTTGCACCTAAATGGTCTTGTGCCACCATTTACACCATAAACCCCCAGCGATATGGCAGCTGCCACATCCCCTAATTTGGGATTCTACAACAACCCCTGGAAAACATCCATCAAGGAGCATTTACATCAGCTATTAGCTGGTGTAAGTGTACTTTGGATCCACAGGGAGTTGTGCCAATGTTCCGCCAGCCCATCCCCCAGGTCATGTGGCCCCTCCCATGCCCAGATCCCCAATAAGAAAATGCCCAGCAGGGCTATCAGTGCTCCCCCAGCCCTGTACTCCCCTGGTATGTATAGCCCCCCACTCTGCCCTGATCCCTGTAATACTAATGAAATCCCCCCCTTCTAGCCCTGATCCAGATGCCCCACCCCATGGGGTTAATATGTCAGCCATAAATGTTAACATTTAAATAACATCACACATCTCTTAGTCAATATCCCTGGTAGTCTAGTGGCCCCCCTCCCACCTGGCAGTGCCAGTCTACCCCCTCCCCAGCCCAGCCGGCAACTGGCACAACCCTCCTCTCACCACCGTGGCCCAGCCACCAACTGAGTTCTGTTTGAGCGCATACTACTGTAAACAGTACGTGCTCTGTGAATGACAGCAGCTGTCATTCACTGAGCGCATACTATTTACAGTAGTACGCCCTCAAACAGAGTGCAGTCGGCAGCTGGCCACAGTGGTGAGAGGTGGGTTGTGCCAGTTGCTGGTTGGGTATGGATCTGGGAGGGAGCTGGGTGAACTGGCACTGCCGGGTGGGGGGTGACTAGACTGCTAGGGCTACTGGGGAGCGGGACTGTGTATGTCATCTTCCAGATGGAGTTATTGGGGTTCGGGGATCAGGAGAGGGGCTGACAGCCCTGCAGGGCTTTTCTTGCACACACATCCCTTGTTCATACCACAGGCTTGTGGCCAAATGTTCAGGTACATCCTCCATTTGACATACTTGTACGGTTGGCGCAAGTCGCAGGACTTAGCTGCGGGCATCCTGCCTGATACAGAAATTGGGCACAGGGTCCCTGGAGCAACTGCACCCCTCGTATGTTGCAACTTGCGACATGCGTAGGGGTCACTCTAGAATTATGCTCATAACTGGTTATTCAACTAACTCCAGAGCTTAATGAGGCCAGTTAGTCCTGCAGGCTTATGGCACACTAGCCAAGTGGATTTTGCTTTGCAGGATGATCAGATCAAGACTGAGCAAATTGTTTTTAAACTGTGGGATGGTTTCTTCCATGTGTGTGTGTTGCTGGGGTTAGGTACTAAAACCTGACTAATAAATTCCCGACAAATAAAATCCCGCCCCGGGAAAATCCCAGTTTATGTGCCTGACTGTTTCATTGCCCGTCATCAAAAATCCCAGCATATGCTACTAAATGATCAGTTCGCCGTGTAAATGGCAATAAATGCAATCCAGTCACGCTTAGCTGAAAATTCCCCTTAGATTCCCCAGTAGCACAGAAAAAATACCTCCCCTTCCCAGGACAAACACAATCCATGTCCTTCTTCTTTAGAGAAAGTATTAGTATGGTCATTCAGAGTTCTAAATGCCTGTAATTTAAAAGCTTCTTTCCAGCAACTAGTTCAGGAAGCGTGACTATGCCCTTCCATAAGCAGAGAGATGTGATCGGGGTTTAAACTATGCCCTGAACCCATGTCCTTACAACTGTGCCTGTCATCCGGATCCTGCTCTCTCACTCGCAACCATCAACCCTAGAGCCAAATAAGAATTTTGGAGGAACCACTAGCGAGGGTGCCCTCCCATTGGCTTAGAAAGGAAACCCAAAGACCCATGATCCAGAAAATCCATTAATAAATTGCACACCCGATGGGGTTGTCCAGGTCCTGATCTCACTCATTCCCCTACCCCAGTTGAGCATGAGCAAAGTGGACTGAAAAAAAAAAGTTTTAAAAAGTCCAAGAACCCCTTCCAGTACCGTCTATGCAGGGGAACATGATATGGAACCATGGCTATAATCCCAAACTCTGCTTCACTTTCTCAGTAATCAGTTTATGGTGGGTAGGAGAGGCAGCTGCTCTCTGTGGAGAGTACCAGAAGGTCTCCCCGGTGATTTGGGATACTGCTTTTTTAAAAAGTAGTGTGCCTCCTCCGGGTAAGGAAAGATTGTTCTGAATCAATCTTTACCGTCATGACAGTCGCATATGTTGGGACTTTGAAGATGGGCAATTACACTGTCGGGCATCTGATATGATGGGATTCTGGTGAAGAGCTTTTCATTGTTGGGAATACATGTGTCAGGAATTCGTATGGATCCTCTTTCCCGTGTTGATGACATGAGTCCTTTTTTGTTTTCTTTTTTAGCCTAGGCTCCACCAGTAGTGGCACAGGCTGTGAGACCCAAGGTAAACTTACAACCACCCCCCCGTCTCCCTCCCTTGTCCTTTTTTTTGGTTTTATGATTCTTTTTGTTTGGTTTTGAAATAGTTTTTTTTTTTTACTTTTAGTCTTCCTTTAGTGTCAGTTGCTCCAGTGGTAGACAGTGACACCCCAAACCCCAACCCCAGCTTTGTTTCTTTCCCTCATATTGCCTCTCCCTCACACTCTTTTTTTGGTGTTTGCTTCTTTAAATCCACCTCTGGTGCCACTTATTTCTGTGGCACAGACTGTGATATCCGCTGCCCCATCACCTTGGCCCCACACTGTCTCTCCCCACCAATATCTTTATTTTGTAACCCCCCTACAAATGGGGGTTCCCAAAAAGTCTTCCTTGAGCTGCCTAAATGCTCACTGCCAGGTTGGTTTCCTGCGTTTTAGCAGTTTAAATATATTGCCAGAGAGTGCCTGTATAGCATTTGTGTACTGTCTCTTTAAGAGCTGCCTAATTGCAGCTTAAGTAATTTGAGACGGAGCTCTGTTGAAAGATGTAACTATTTGCTGAAAAACATTTAGCGTGATAATGATAATGTAGTTTGTCTAACATGCTTTCTTGGCAGCAAGGACTGTTTTGTTTGTCTCCACTATCTTGGTCCTGGACTGCAATTTGGACCAATCAGTTCTGGTGGGACCTAAAATGTAGCCGGACTACATGAGCTGTCTGAAGTCAAAATCTGTAGGAATTGTAGTTTTGAACTCCTTGCGTCTTTTTTGCAACTGAAGGGGGAGCTTTTGCTTTGACTGACAGCCAATTCAGCCAACTAAACCTTTTGGATCTTGGGGAAGTCCCGGGCTGCTTGCAGTTTTTAGTTAGGTCTGAGCTGGGAAGTGAAATGAGAAGAGTTCAATTGTATTTTGGGCAGCAATCCTGAGTGGATTCACATGGGAAAACTGTGAATGGGCTGAGTTTTGGGCTGCATGTCTGCCTGCTGCTCCTGAGAGGGAGAGAAGAGAATTATTTTGGACTAAATCCAAGTTTGTGTGACTAAAATAAGCTACTGAAGTGGGCCAGGCTCAACCTGAAGAAGACTGAAGATTTTACTGAATGCGATCAGCCTGTCAGGAGTTCCAGCTACCCCTAAGCTTCCGGTGTGTGCAGAGACTTTGCGATTGTGACCAGGGAGCACTTTGCCTGGTACAGTAGAATTCCCGTACATGTAAATGTGCTATGAGCTGCTAGTGGGTTGTGAGTTAGTTCTCCACTGTGTGAACTGTGTTCTGCTTGCTGAAAACTGTATCCAGCCCAAAATGGACTGCATCCGAATTTGTCTCCATGCGGTCTGGGCCTTGCCAGACTGGCCCAGCCAGACTATCTGCTGCACAGAAAAGCCATCGATGAGAGACCTGCCTGGGGATCAGTCCCCTGCTCCACGCTTGAACAGGAACGATGCCTCTGGGACTCATATGGGCCCTGCTTCTCCTGGCATTCCAGATCAACCACCTGCAGTCTCAATTTTCGTCCAGCTTGTGTCCAGTCTTGGATATCATGAGTAAATACCAGGGTAGCTCCCTGCAACAACAGCTTAATCTGAGTGTGCCATCTGATTGTCTTGTTGTTTCATTTCCTTTACGAACTTAGTACTCTGGCTCCGGATTACAAATATTGTGTACTGTGCATGTTGTGTTTTCCATCACAGGGCCCCAACCAGCTGCGACACCGGCCAGCTCCGGGCAACAGTCCTGGCTAGCCCATCTCTTCTTCACCTGGGTACCCAAAGGTGTGACTGTGTGGGGGGACTCAAAGTGCATGCATAACTGCTTGATTGATGTAACCTTTAAGCTAATTAACCTGATTTTGCCCCTTCCTTGTTCAAGTCCCCTGAATAAATCAGATCTAACTTTTTCTGCATGTAATCTAACTGTGGTTCCAGTTTGTGCTCAAAGTACTGTACTGTTGCTATTTGCTGTGCATAACCTTGTTTTACAGGGTTCCCCAGGGTCAAGCCAGAGGAACCAGCCCTGGTGGTAAGTGCAAACAGTATGGGTACTTGTGTGGTGTAGCAGGGGTATTGTGAAAGTGATTATTGTACAGTGTTCAGGCCACTAGAGGGGAAAGAGGGGGGCTGCAGTGTCCCAGATGCTGTGCCCTGGTTAGCTTGACCACTACCAACCCTGATCTCCGGGTGGAGGCACCCATTTCAGAACTCAGGCCCCTTAACCTGCTACTAGCCAAGCAGGCAGGGGTAGTAGCCCTTGGGATAGTGCCACCTAGGGGTTACATCTTGGAGGCTCACTGCTGGGATTTTGTGTCTTCTAGTGGCCAAATTTGCAAATTGCTATTAAAAATAAATGGCTACCCCAACAGAAGTGGCTGTACACCAGTTGGTGGGGTGGTGTACTGGGCAGGAGATAGACCCCCAAAATGCTATACTTATCCTGGCTATTCCCCTGGGCACCAATAAGTACACTGTAGAGGCAGTACTTTCCAAGGTTGAATGTTTACAAAACCCTGTGGTGGTGGGTCAACAGGCTAATCTGCTCCCCCAAAGTTTCATGGCATTAGTAGAGTGTAAGGACCCAGCAGACAGTTCCAAAGTGCCATGGACTATCACCCCCGAAGGAGCCTTCACTGCCTGGAGAGATAACTAAAGACAGTAAAGACCCTGGTGAGAATGAGCCCCCCCCACTATCAGACCTTTGAGGAGAAATTTGCTAAGTTGTTGCTGGAGGAAGGGAAAATTGTGGAGAACTTAAAGAAACTATTCCTGTCACCTGGGGGTGTTCCTCCCCCAACACCCTCTCCTGCTCCAACACCCATTATTGCCCTCCTTCTGTGCCTGTGCCAATACTGTCTCCTATGTCTGTACCTGCCATTAGTCACGACTCTTACCGAAGGTCGAGAATCTTCTCCGGCACCCTCCCCACCCCCCCAAGGGGAGGGTGATTGGGAAACCTGGATAGATTGTGTTGCCCCTTTGGTACCTGAATGGCAGTGTGCAGAGGCTGAGAAATGGAAAAGGATCATAGAAAGTTTGAGGGGTCCCTCCCTAGAGGCCACTAAATTTCTGAGGTCCACAAACCCTGATGCATCTGCCCAGAAGTACCTATCTACACTCGAAGACAATTTTGGGAGCATTGAGTCAGGAGAGAATTTGTTGTGGAAATTTCAAGGTACAAAACAATGGCCAGGAGAAAGTTTGACTTCATATGTTACTCGTCTGGAAAGAGCGCTGCAGAAGGCTTACCGGAAAGGTAGGGTAGCCGCCAGTGACTTAAACCATGTGAGGTTGGGGCACATACTGCAACATACAAAGCATTCTAAATTGCAGCTCCTTCAATTAAGGCTCCCAGATAGAAGGGGTAATTCACTGGACTATTGTGACTTGATAAAAGAACTCCAGGAGGCTGAAGATGAAAAGAGGGATTGTAATTCTAGGGTGAACGCAGCTCACGTGATCACAGCATCAGAAGACCCTTCCGAAGTGGGGACCAATGAGGGTGTGCCACCATGGGATGAACTGCTGAGGGAGTTCAGGGAAACAAAAAACAGTCTCTTTATGAAGGCTGCTCCTGCAAGTACAGGCACTGACCCTTATCCAACTGCATCTGCTATGGGGGTGGGGGTGTCCACCCAGGCATCTCCTGCTGACAGCAGCTCGAAACTTGATGTCTTGACTATGAAAGTAAAAGAATTGATGAGATGTCTCCAAATGCTCACCACACATCTGACAGAGATGGCACCAAGGTTTTCAGTTGGTAGTACCACTGCCCCAGTTCCCAGTGTGATGCCTCGGCCACCCCAAATCCCAGAAAACATATTTTGCCATAATTGTGGGAAAGATGGGCACATGAAGAGAGAATGCCGGTCCACAAAAGACCTAGATAAATTTGTATACAGGCTTCAAGGAGAGCTTCAGAGAACGAATCAGTGGTCGAGGAGTACCCAAAATTACCACAGTGAGGGTTCAAGACATAGTAACTTAAATCCCTATGTAGCTAAATCATCTGTTCAGGCCCCTGCTGCTGTCCCTCCAGACTGGTCCAAAATAGTGGGGCCTTCAGTGGAGACTACTGTGGCTTTGAATGGTATTCCTACTCGGGCTGTGCTGGACAGTGGGTCGCAAGTGATCATTGTATTTAAGGACTGGTATGACAAACACTAATCTGCTGTGCCCTTACAATCCCTGAAAGACCTACATGTGTGGGGGCTGAGCGACAAGTCTTATCCCTACCCAAGGATATGTTCACCTCTGGTTGTCATTTCCTGCAGCTGTAACTGGTGTAGAGGAGCAAGTCGAGACACTGGCCTTAGTGTGTCCCCCTACTGGACTGTATGATAGGATTCCTCTGTTAATTGGGACCAACGCCCATATGTTTGGGAGACTGGCACAACTCTGTCGTGAGAAACAAGGGCGACAGACTAGGAGGGCCCTAAGAATTCCCACTCTGATCAAGAGGGCCTATGATTTGCAACAGAACCCCAAAGGAGTGGACCAAGATGAACTGGTAGGGGTCATGTGGAAGAAGGATCCTGATTCAATGGTACTGGCCCCTAACACCCAGTGTACCGTTCAAGGGGAGGTCCGCCTCCACAAAGATGTCAAGAACAAAATACTGATGTTGGACACGCCAGGCGATGGAAAATTGCCGGAAGGATTATTAGTTAACCCAGCATCTTGCCAGCTTGCGCTCATGCCTATGCACAATGAGTGGTGGTCCAGATTCATAATGTGTCAGATCGGGAGATCCGAGTGAACAGAGGATGCACCATAGATACAGTATACTATGCAGACACTGCAGTGTTGCCCAGCAACAAGCCCCCTGGCAAGACAGATAGAGTGACTCCCAACTTGTTTGACTTTGGTGACTCCCCATTGCCATCTGAATGGAAAACTAGAATTAGCCAGAAACTTGCCCAGAGAGATCAAGTGTTTTTGTTGAAGGAATGGGACATGGGATGTGTCCAGGGTGTGGAGCATCACATATGCCTGC
Source organism: Neoceratodus forsteri (assembly GCA_016271365.2). Lineage (NCBI taxonomy): Eukaryota > Metazoa > Chordata > Ceratodontiformes > Ceratodontidae > Neoceratodus > Neoceratodus forsteri. Next base: position 1,560,354,094 of record CM057455.1, read on the forward strand.
ACGATAAACGGCCATTTTGAGAGAGGTCTCGACGCCTAGCCCCTGCAGACATAGAATATGTAAGAAGATGCTTGCAGGAAATGCTCGCAGCTGGTGTGATACAAGAATCCAGGAGCCCATGTGCTTCTCCCATTGTGGTTGTGCATAAGAAGAATGGATCTGTGAGATTGTGTGTTGATTATCAAACTCTGAATCGGTGGATCATCCCCTATCGATACACCATGCCCCGTATACAAGATGCTCTGGATTGTTTGAATGGGAGCAAATGGTTCTCGGTGTTGGATCTTTGCAGTGGATATTACCAGATTCCGATGGCTCCAGAACACAGTGAGAAGACAGCCTTCATCTGTCCTTTGGGGTTCTATGAATTCCTGAGAATGCCACGGGGATATCAGACACCCCAGCCACCTTCTAGTGACTGATGGAACGAGCGGTGGGAGACATGAATTTACTGGAATGTCTGGTGTACTTGGACGATGTCATTGTGTTTGGGAGCTCCCTAGAGGAAGGTGAGAGTTGACTGTTCAAAGTACTAGACCGACTGGAAGATTTTGGCCTCAAGCTGTCCATTGACAAGTGCCAGTTTTTCCAAACCTCTGTGAAGTATGTGGGGCACATAGTGTCTACAGAGGGGATAGAGACTGATCCTAGTGAAGTTGAAGCCTTGACTACTTGGCCCCAGCCCCACAATTTGAAAGAACTACAATGTTTCCTGGGATTATGTGGCTACTACCGCCAGTTCATAAAGGACTATTCCAAAGTGATTCAGCCAATCTTGAATCTTACCCAGGGTTATCCTCCTACCAATCAAAAATACAAAAAAGGGGCTGTCAAAGAACCAGACAAAGCATATTTCCACCCAGGTGAACTTTTTGGGTCCCGTTGGATGCCTGACTGTGAAGCAGCTTTCCACAAAGTCATATACCAGCTCACCCATGCCCCCATCCTCTCTTATGCTCATTCCAGCAAACCCTATATGCTGCATACTGATGTCAGTCTGCAGGGTCTAGGAGCTGTACTGTATCAAGACCATGAGGATGGTTTGAGACCAGTAGCATTCGCCAGTAGAAGCTTGACCTCATCAGAGCAAAACTACCCTGTGCACAAGTTGGAGCTCCTTGTGTTAAAATGGGCCTTTGTCGACCAGTTCATGATTACCTCTATGGGGCGAAAATATTGGTGAGGACTGACAATAACCTATTGACCTATGTACAGACTTAAGCTAAGTTAGACACCACGGGGCACCGGTAACTTTGTGCATTGTCAACATATGATTATGCTGTCGAATACAGACCGGGCCTGAATCATATTGATGCAGATGCCCTATCCTGGAGGCCCATTTCCAAGAGCGACTGAGTCAGGCTGTCTGAACCTGACATCCGAGCATTGTGCCAAAAGTTTGATAGAAATGAACAGATGTCTACAGACACAGTGGACTGTTTAACAGATTGCTTGGGCCCCTCTGACACCTGCATTCCGGCTGCGTATTGCCGCTTTTCTGCTCTAGATATTAGTGCACTACCTCAGTTTGACAATGACAGCATGCAATGGGCTCAATTCTGAGATCCTATATTCAGCCAGCACTTGACACCCTTCATGCAGGAAAAGATGTGTCCAAGTTGCGTTCCTCTGATCTATGAACTGCTTTATTGTTTAAAGAACACCCCAGGTTGAAGCTGCTTAATCAGTTGTTGTATAGAGAGACACTAGATCAGGGTGGCCAGATAGACAAGCAACAACTGGTCCTGCCTACAGCCTTCAAAGATTTGGTACTGAGGTCCCTCCATAGTCATATGGGCCACCTCGGTATCGACCGGACCCTTGACCTAGTACGATCTTGATTCTACTGGCCCAAGATGGGGGATGATGTTGAGCACCATGTAAGGACTTGAAGTCACTGCCTGCAGAGAAAAGCCCTGCCTCAGAGGGCTGCCCCCCTTGTCAACATTACTACCAGCACCCCAATGGAACTAGTCTGCATAGACTTCTTGAGTTTAGAGCCTGATCAGCGAAACATTGGCAATGTGTTAGTGGTTACGGACCATTTTACATGGCAGGGAACTACAGACCAGTCAGCCTCACCTCGGTAGTGGGAAAAATCATGGAAGCACTACTGAAGGAAAGATTGGTGGAACATCTGGTTGTCAATGGACTACAGGACCCAAGGCAGCATGGTTTCACCAGGGGGAGGTCATGTCAGACCAACCTCATTGAATTTTTTGACTGGGTGACTAGGGAGGTGGATCAGGGGAGGGCAGTGGACATGGCCTATCTGGACTTCATCAAGGCCTTTGACACTGTGCCACATAGAAGACTATTACACAAACTGGGGAATATGGGTGGGCAGGACAGTAGTGTGGTGGGTAGGTAACTGGCTGGGTGGCAGGACACAGAGGGTGGTGGTAAATGGCTGTCACTCCACAGAGGGAAGAGTAACCAGTGGGGTACCACAGGGATCAGTGCTGGGACCGGTCCTATTCAACATCTTCATCAGTGACATTGCACAGGATCTAGAAGGCAGAATTCACTGTTCGCTGATGACACAAAGCTCTGTAACAGAGTAGACACACCAGAGGTGTAGACAGAATGAGAAGGGACCTGCAGAAACTTGAAGAATGGTCAAGGGTTTGGCAGTTGAAATTCAATGCAAAGAAGTGCAAAATAATGCATATGGGGCACAAAACCCTGGCACAATATATCAGTTGGGGGGAGGATATAGCATGCACCAAGCAGGAAAGGGATCTTGGGATTGTCATCTCTGATGGCCTCAAGGTAGGGAAACAGTGTGACAAGGCATCAGGTAAAGCAAATAGGATGCTGGGATGTATAGGCAGGGGCATCACCAGCAGGAAAAGGAGGTCATAATTCCGCTATACAAGACACTAGTGAGGCCCCACCTGGAGTACAGTGTACAGTTCTGGAGACCATACCCACGTAAGGACATAGACAGGGTAGAGAAGGTTCAGAGGAGGGCAACAAAGATGGTGCATGGGTTGCATCACAAGTCCTATGAAGACAGGTTGAAGGAACTGAACATGTACTCCCTGGAGGAGAGGAGGGAGAGGGGATATGATAGAGACATACAAGTATCTTACAGGGAGGAACAGGGTGCAGGAAAACACTATTTTTAAGCGAAAAAGATGTTTCAGGACTAGAGAGCATGGGATGAAGTTGGAGGGAGGACGATTCAGAGGAAACATGAGAAAGAATTTCTTCACAGAACGGGTGGTGGACAAGTGGAACACCCTGCCAGAGGAAGTGGTGGGGGCTGAAACAATCACGGGATTTAAGAATGCATGGGATAGACATAAAGGAATTCTAGAGGGCAGGGGTAAGGGGAAACAGACTTCTAGGAAAACAAACTGAACTTACAAGCTCAAATGGGCAGACTAGGTGGGCCAAAGGCCCTTATCTGCCGACACTGTCTATGTATCTATCTATGTATGCACAAACTTTTCCCACCAAAGATCAAAAAGCATCTACCATGGCCAAGGTGCTAGTGGAAAATTTATTCGTCCACTATGGTGCCCCCCAGTTAATTCACTCTGATCAGGGCCGGGACTTTGAGAGTCAGCTAATCAAAGAAATGCTCTCTTTAGAGGGGGTGCGAAAGTCAAGAATCACCCCATATCACCCGCAGGGGGATCCTCAATCAGAATGCTTTAACTGCACCCTGCTAGACATGTTAGGCACCCTCCACCCAAAAAATAAGCATAAATGGAGCCAGCAGATTAGCATCTTGGTACATGCATGCAATTTCACAAAGAATGATGCTACCGGGTTCTCTCCCTACTGCCTCATGTTCAGAAGAGAGGCCCGGCTGCCTATTGATGTCTGTTTTTGGGTTTCTCCCAATGGGGTCTGAGCCAAAGATTACCTGCAATATGTTCAAAAACCTAAAGCTCAATTGAACCATGCCTATCAACTGGCCCAGACAATGGCTGCCAAAAGAAATCTAGCCAACAAAGAGAGACATGATAGAAAAGTAAAGGCTCAAGAGCTTAGGCCTGGAGACTGTGTGTTGTTGGGAAATTTAGGATTGCGTGGTAAACACAAAATTGCTGATCGATGGCACCATCTTCCCCATGTCATAGTTGGAAAGTTGGATGATTTGCCAGTGTACAAAGTGCGCCCAGAGAATAACTTCAAAGCTGTCACGATCATGCACCGTAACCACTTGCTACCTATTCGTCAAGTTATAATTGAGGTTGAACCTGCTGAGATTGATTCCCCTTGACCAGTGACTCATGCTGCTGCAAGAAAGAAACAGAGTCAGCCTGCCCCTGTGGTTGCCGATTTAAGACTTCCCCTGCTGCAGGCCCAGAATGATAGTGACTGCCAGTCTAACTCAGATGACAGTGAGTGTGATAATGCCTATTACCCCTCATATGAACTGAGTCAGTTGTTTCGTGGAAATCCTATGTTGAATTATGGGGATGAAGATGGGCCTTCTGGACTGCCTAATGCCCCGGTATCATCCTTGGAGCCAATGCTCCCTGAAGGTGAAGTGCAAATTATCATGTCTGAGGATGCTGAGTCTTTGTGTATTGTGGAACTGTATGATTTGCCTGAAGGAGAGGCTGATGGTATGAGTCTTTCTGGTGACATACCAGAACCTGAGGAACACTATGAGAGTGCTGACAACCCCCCTTCAGTGCCAGAGTGTCTTCAAAATGAGCCAAGTGTAGAAACAGAGACTACAGAGCAAGGGGGTGACAGTGCTCCCAGCTCGGACATTCCCCTTCATGCAGAGGCACCCCTCACAAGTGATGAAAGCTCCAAGACCATTGCTGAAAGTACAGAGACTGTGGTTGTTCACCCCAGAAAGACTGGCAGAGCTGTCAAACCAGTGGTGCGCTTCAGTTACGATTCCCCCGGGAGGCCAGTGGATTTGCCTCTCAGTGTAGTCCACAAAGGTGTTTATGTCTGTCAGAGCTCACTGCCCAATTTGAGCTTGATGGCCCGTTCCAGGTTACTTGTTCTACTCTCTCACCATGGTGCCCCTGCCCCATCCAGCCCCAAGTTAGCTGATAGGAAGGGCCCCCTCTTGCATTGTTTAGCGTACTAGAAGTTATTACATGATTCTGTATAGTAATGTTCAGTTTACCTGTGTGAAATATGCATAATGTATTGTCAGAATGGAAATGATATAGTGGAGTACATTGAAATGTATAGTAAAGTGACAAGTTATGCCAATTGATGAATCAGATAGTACTTGTATAGCATGCTAATGGTATAAATGTCTTGTATATGTTGCATTTTCAATATTATGATGGTACAGACTTGACACGGACGCCAAGTTTTCCCAGGCAGGGAAGGGTGTAACCCCCTTACAAATGGGAGGGTTCCAAAAAAGTCTTCCTTGAGCTTGCCTAAATGCTCACTGCCAGGCTGGTTTCCTGCGTTTTAGCAGTTTAAATGCAATTACCAGAGCCTGTAGAGCCTCTGTGTACTGTCTCTTTAAGAGCTGCCTAATTGCAGTTTAAGTAATCTGAGAGGGAGCTCTGTTGAAAGATGTAACTATTTGCTGAAAATCACTTATAGTGGTAATGATAATGTAGTTTGTCTAATATGCTTTCTTGGCAGCAAGGACTGTTTTGTTTGTCTCCACTATCTTGGTCCTGGAGAGCAATTTGGACCAATCAGTTCTGGTGGGACCTAAAATGTAGCCGGACTACATGAGCTGTCTGAAGTCAAAATCTGTAGGAATTGTAGTTTTTAACTTTTGTGCCTTTTTTGCAACTGAAGGTGGAGCTCTTGCTTTGACTGACAGCCTTTGCCTGGTACAGTAGAATTCCTGTACATGTAAATGTGCTATGAGCTGCTAGTGGGTTGTGAGTCAGTTCCCCACTGTGTGAACTGTGTTCTGCTTGCTGGAGGCTGTATCCAGCCCAAAACGGACTGCATCCGAATTTGTCTCCATGTGGTCTGGGCCTTGCCAGACTGGCCCAGCCAGACTACTCAATGCACAGAGAAGCCATCGACGAGAGACCTGCCTGGGGATCAGCACCCTGCTCCACGCTTGAACAGGAACGACGCCTCTGCGACTCGTGTGGGCCCTGCTTCTCCTGGCATTCCAAATCAACCACCAATTTTCATCCAGCTTTTGTTCAGTCTTGGATATCGTGAGTGAATACCAGGGTAGCTCCCTGCAACAACAGCTTAATCTGAGTGAGCCATCTGATTGTCTTGTGGTTTCATTTCCTTTACGAACTGAGCCCTCTGGCTCTGGATTACAAATATTGTGTACCGTGCATGTTGTGTTTTCCATCACAGGGCCCCAACCAGCTGTGACGCCGGCCAATCCCGGGCAACAGTCCTGGCTAGCCCATCTCTTCTCCACCTGAATACCCAAAGATGTGACTGTGTGGGGGGGAATAAAAGCGCATGCATAACTGCTTGATTGATATAACCTTTAAGCTAATTAACCTGATTTTGCCCCTTGTTTGTTCAAGTCCCCTGAATAAATACAATCTAAATTTTCTGCATGTAATCTGACTGTGGTTCTAGTTTGTGCTCAAAGTACTGTATTGTTGCTATTTGCTGTGCATAACCTTGTTTTAAAGGGGGTCCCCAGGGTAGGCCCCTTAACCTGCTACTAGCCAAGCAGGCAGGGGCAGTAGCCCTTGGGATAGTGCCACCTAGGGGTTACTTTTTATTTGCTTTTGTTTTTTTTTCCCTTGGTAAACGTTTCTTAATCTTTTCAGCTTTTTAGTGCATTGATTGCTCATGACCTGCTCAACCCCCCCGTCTCAAATCCCGACCTCCATATTGTCCCTTATTTGTTTTTCCTGTGCAAAGTGTTTCCTTCATTTGCTTTTTTCATTGTACTTAATTTTCTTTCCGTGACTTCTGTCCTCCCTCAGTCCAGTGCCCCAAACCCCTTTGGTTGTTCATGACATCTCTCAGCCCACCACCCAAAACCTTCACCCCACACCATCTCATTTGTGGTTGCATGGGAGTCTCCTAGCCCTCATCCGGGACAGAGACAAGTGTTGGGCCCACTTCAGAAGTTCCCTTGATCAGACAATTTTCCAACAATATAGAAATCTTAGAAATAAGTGCAAAAAGGCCATTAGGGTAGCTAAAAGTGACTTCTGCAAGTCCGCCCTACTCAGCTCAGCCAATGATCCAAGACAGTTTTGGAGAAACATAAAAACTCTTGTCAGTGGGCCCTCCAGTGCAGGGGTATCCGATATGATTATCGGAGGGGTCTCCTGTAACCATACCCACATGATTGCCAATGCCCTCAATTCTCACTTCTCAGACCTATCGGCATTCTCATCACTCTTCCCGCCTGAAGAGAGTACTACTTGCCCCCTCCACTACAAGGCAGGTGGCTCATCCCCCCTCCAACCTCCATTCTGTCTTAGGGCAGTTTCAGTCAATGATATTCTGAGCCTTCTCTCCAGCTTCTCCCAGCACTCCAGCCCTGGACCTGATAATCTGGAGCCCAAGCTTCTGAAGCTAGGTGCCCCCTACATTGCCTCTCCAGTAGCCCACATTTTTAACCTGTCCCTTGCATTGGGGGTTATTCCTGACATCTGGAAGGTGGCTAGGATTGTCCCTGTACTGAAGCAGGGCAATCCGAAAGTACCAGACAACTATCGTCTGATCGCCATTCTATTCTCTCTCAGCAAGTTCCTTGAAATAGTTGTGGCCAAGCAACTTTCGGAGTACTTACAGGTCCATGAGCTGCTGTCCCCGGCCCAGCATGGCTTTCATAAGGGGCATAGCATGACAACAGCCTTGGTCTCTGTCTCTACCAGCATCAGAGGAGCCATGGACCAGGGCAAACTCTAGAGCAATATTTATCAACCTGTCCAAAGCTTTCGACCCTGTTGATCAAGCGTTACTTTGTACTCAGATGCGGTCCCTTGGCCTGTCCCCCCCCCCCCCGTATGAACTGGCTAACTGGCTACCTACATGGCAGAATGCAGTGGACCAGATTCAACAAAGTCCTCTGATCCCTTACTGTGACCTCTGGTGTCCCCAGGGTCTGGTCTTGGGTCCCCTTCTCTTCTCCCTTTTTTGTTAACCAACTCCCGGCTGCAGTAACTAACTGCAGTGCCACTCTTTATGCGGATGACCTGGTTATCATGGCCCTCTTCCGGGACATAGAGACCCTCAATCAGCACCTATCTGAGGATTTTAACAATATCCTAGCCTGGGTAACTAAACACAAACTGGTTCTTAACCTGAAAAAAATGCAGACTATGCTATTTGGATCAGCAGCCAAAATCAAAGCCTCGCCAGCACCATTGGGCATCACAAGCCCGGATGGAATTTCTCTCCCAATTGTGAACTCCGTCAGATACCTTGGGGTGATGCTTGACCCTCAACTTGACATGGGGAGTCATATACTAAATGTCTGCAGAGCAGTGAACTGCAAACTGGGCCTGGTCTATAGGGCCAAATATAACCTCACACCTGCGTCTCGTCTGGCTCTCGTGAGAGGTGTTCTACTTCCCTCCCTTAGTTATGGCCTGCACCAATTTGCTCGTACCACCAAATCTCATCTTACTCGGTGGCACACGATGTACAACAACAACATCTGCCGTTTTGCTCTGGCCCCCCCCCCCGTCTCACCCACCACTGTGAGCTTTATGATAAACTCAGCTGGCTCTCACCATCTTGTTACCTGGACTTTGGATTGGGATGCCTTGTGGGTAAAGTGATTAGAACTGGCACCCCACGGGCTGGCTCAGCTTCTATCACCTGCCGACCTCTCCCTCTACCCACTCAGGTGCCAGGTTCCCGGGATGCTAAGAGTTCCCCCTACCCGAACCCTCATGGGGGACAGGGACATTGCTGTATGCACTCTAGACTCTGGAACTCCTTTCCTGTGCAGGTTCGCCGCCCTCCCATCAGTGCTTTCGTAGATCCCTGTGGGGGTTCCTGAAGTTGGCCTCAGCGTGCGAGTGTCCCAAGACCCCCCAGTGCAACATCCTCGGTCAACTGAACCTTTGAGCTTTATAAAAGTCCTGCCAGTGATACTTTGCTTGTCCCTATGATTCAGTCTCTCACCATGGCACTTGACTGAGTTATAATTGTCTAATTAGCCAAATAACTGGGGATTCTATGTACTTTACCACTGTTTGTAATGGGTGTTACTACTTGCCTTACTACTGTGTCACCTCGGATTATACTATTCATTGTACTTCTTTATGTCGTCATTCTGTCATGTTGCTTCTGTATTATTCTGTACTACCCTGTATCATTCTGTTGTACTCTCCCGGGTCTTTCCTGAAAATAGGCACAATACTTGTCTAGTGTACTTACCTGGTTAACAAAAGCTAAATAAATACATTTTTCATTTTTTTGTGACCTTTTTCCCCCTCAGCCCACAACTGCAGAGTGACCCACAAGTGTCAAGTTCACCTTCTCTTTCACCGAGTGCTCTGCTCGATGGTCATAGGTATCATAAGTATCATAGGTAATTTTCCAGCTAGCAACCTTGCTTCCATGATTGCTTGCCATATACCAACATTTTTAAAATTGAGTAGTTATCTTACTGAAATGTTGGTCAAAGTTAACTTTGAAGTTATTTATACTAGGGCTGTCCACAACTACTGATGGAAGCTCATTCCAGGGTACCACAACCCTTTGACTAAACCAGCTCTTCCTTAGGTTACGATTCCATTTAAAATGGACAAGTTGACTGTCATGTCTCCTACTACTACACCAATCAGTCTTGGACTGGATACCAACCTCTGCCCGAAGGTTGTTGTCTCCCATTATTCTATAGAACAAACAGAGATCTCCCCTAAAACTCCTATAATAAAGGGACTACAGATTGAGGGATGTCAATCTTGCTTCATGCGATATACTGTTTAAACCCCTTATAGATCTAGTAATCTTCTCTGAATGCCCTCCAGTCTGTTTATATCTTTCCTATTCTGTGGGGACCACACCTGAGTGCAGTATTCCAGAAGGGGCCTCACCAAAGCTGCATAGAGTGGCATAAGTACCTTTTCATCCCTGCTAGCTATATGCCTGAGTATACAATTTAAGTTCTGGTTTGCTTTCTTCACTTGGGCCCTACAGTAGGACCTGAATTTAAGATAGTCAGTGACCCGAATCCCCAAGTCTCTTTCCTCGTAAGTGACTGCGAGCATATTGTTAGCAAGATTCTAAGAAGCCATAGCATTATGTTTACCGAAATGCATAACCTTGCATTTGCCTGTATTCAGGACAAGTTTATTTGTTACTGTCCACTCTGAGATTTCGTTAATAGCATCCTGCAGGGATACAAAATCTATTTGATCGTTCACCACTGTCTCAAGTCTGCAGTTGTCTATGAATTTATATAATCAAATGTTAGGGTTATTTAGTCTAAGGGAGGATATATAAATATTAAAGAGACTAGGCCCCAAAACTGAGCCTTGGGGAACCCTGCTAGTGATTGGTACCCAGTCAGAAAGCACTCCATTTATGGTAACCCTTTGTTTATGCCCCTGCAACCATGCTGAGACCCAGTTACAAATATTCCTGTTTAGGTTACTGTCCTCCAACGTGTTTAAATGTTCCATGTGGGGTAACTTATCGAAAGCTTTCGCAAAGTCCATATAAACCATGTCTACAGATTTCCCAATGTCCAGCTCCCTACTGATGTTCTCATAGAAAGCCAAAAGGTTCATTTGGCAGGATCTAGATTTTGTAAACCCATGCGATCTGGGTCAACTAATCCCTAAGTTGTTAGGAAATCTGTTATTAAGTCTTTGACCAACCCCTCCATAATCTTCCCTAGCAGAGAGGTTAAACTTACTGGCCTAAAGTTATCAGGTTTAGTCTTGGACCCTTTTTTTTAAAATGGGGACTATTATAGATGTTTTCTAGTCAAGAGGTACTGAGCCTGTATCTAGGGAGGCTTGGAAGATGCAAGTAACTGGCAGTGCCAGCACATCAGCTAGTTCGCGTATGCCTCTGGGGTGTAATTCCTCGGGGCCAGGTGATTTATTTATGTCAACCTTTGTGAGCCGATCAAGTACATCTTTGGGGTTAATAATCATTTTCCCAGGAGCGGATGCTTCTTTACCAATGTGTGATACTGTATTGTTATAAACTGAGCAACAATATTTATTCTGAATATCTGCCATTTCTAGGGTTGTAGCTGTCTTCCCTAAGTCATTCGAAAATGGGCCTATCACACTGTGGCCTCCCTTCTTACTATTCATGTAGGAAAAGAAGGATTTTTTATTATCCTTCACCCTGTTAGCTAAATCCAGCATGAACTGTGCTTTTGCTTTTTTGATTCTTGTTTTGATGTTCCTAACACATTCCCTATAGGCCTGATTAGCCCCAAGTGACCAGTCACATTTTTGTTTTTCATACATTCTTTTCTTCCTGTTTATCATTTTTTTGATGGATGCATTCAGCCATGCAGGTTTCTTTCTGATGCTAATGTCATATTTTGGTACACTTGGTATATAGGTTTTAACAAGACTTGTTATTCTGGCTAACAGCCGTTACCACATATCCTGCACAGATAACCCCTTGAAATGATTTATCCAGTCCCAGATAGCATTTGGGTTCTGATGCTGGAGAAATCTGCTCTCTGAAAATTTAGCTTGGTTGTAGTACCTGAGTACTTAGACAATACGAATTCCCTGATGTTAAAGTGGACTGAGCAATGGTCACTATTACCTTAGGGGCTGTTTACCTGGACTTTGTTATCTGTATCACCCATATTGGTGAGCACTAGATCTAGGATTCTAGTTCCTCTAGTGCTACCTAGGACTAGTTGTTCAAGTCCCATCTGGTTGAAGATACCAATGTATCTTTTGTCCAAGTTGCTACCTCCTTGTCCCTTCGTCCAATCTATACTAGGTAGGTTGAAGTCCCCTTTTAGCAATATTCTATCTACTAGATTCAACTCCCCTATTATTTTTAATAATGCCTCATCCTTTTCAGGTGTCGTAGAAGGAGGCCTAAATAGTAGTCCTAAAATGATCCTGGTACCATTTTGGGGAAGTAGCTTTACCCATAATAGTTCTAGGGCTCCCGTATCCCATTGTAGTTCTTCGCAATGTGTAGAATCGTGCACATATATGGCTATTCTAGACCCCTTTCTGTGGATTCTGGATTTGGAAAATAAGTTGTATCCTGGCACTTTTTTATCCCACAGATCATTATCATCCCACCAGATTTCTGTAATTAGTGCCACATGGATATTCTGAGAATGTAACAGCAAATTAAATTTATCATATTTATTAACCAAACTCCTGGCATTAATGAGAACTGCCTTCCATTCAAGGGTCTCTTTGGGAATTGTCATGGGATTAATACCCCTATTTAAGTCATTGTCCACCCCCCCCTTTCCAGTTTAAATGGAATCTCATTACTTCAAGAGTTTTCTTTCCCCAGAATCCTAGTACCTGCAGGGTTTAAGTGCAGGCTGTCAGCTTTAAACAAAACTGATCTATTAAATGTTATGGAGTTATCCATAAAACCAAATTTTTCCTCCTTGCAGAGTTGTCTCAACCACCTGTTGATTTGCATAATAAGCCCATTTTTTTATTGTAAGCCATAAGTGGGTAAAATCCCAGATATTATAATCTCCCCATTTCTGTTCTTGATGCTTGTGGTTATATCCCTGAATTCAGCTTGGATGTCCTCCATCCTGCTTCTTGCTACATTATTAATTTCTATGTGCAAAATCAGCAGTGATCTAACTGTATTTTCAAGGAGCCCATCCAATAAGTATGAAGCATCATATAGCCTAGCTCCAGGTAATGTGCTGACAGTGGTATGCTCTTTTCGCCTCCAACATACTGCATTATCTATCCCTCTTATAATGGAGTCCCCTATCACTACAACATCTCTGTCTGCCGTTCCCTCCTTACTGGGGTGTTCCATATTAGCCTGACCCTGTGCAGCCCAGTCAGGAAGGGAGCTATAACTTCAGGTTGTTCTACTTGAACCCCCATAAATCCCTCATCATCCATTTTTAGGCCTTCATTTCTATTAGACAATTGAAGGGGTGTTGTTAGTGAGGGGCCCAGCTTGGAGTTCTTTTGTGAGCATGTGGTTGTTTCCTCAGTTACTACTGCCACATCCTGTGTTACGTTACAAAAAGAGGCACCCCTACCCCTAGAATTCTGAGCCTTATCCCCAGTACCACTAATGCTATTGGCTACCTCATCTATTAAACTTTCCAACCTCCCAATCTCTTTCTGAGTTTCCAATCTTTGCATGAGCTGCTGAATTTCCCCTTGCAGAGTAACAACCAGCTGACATTTTTCACATGTGAACTCGCTGCACACAGCATCCTCTGTGTACATTTTACACATAATATATGCCTTTTTACCCATCCCCTTTTTGCTTTACATTGTGCCATTATGAGTACTGGTTGCACCTTATCTTCCTTGTGTCCCTTGGCGTCCTTCCACTTCCCCATGTTGCATACACTGGTTATACTTCCCCCACCTGTCCACCAGTGTCCACTGCAGACACGCGATGCATGTGTCTCTGCACGCATTTTCATGTGCTCGCCCTGCTCATGCTCGGTCCCGCTCGCATGGGGCTCTTGTTTTGTACTGGGTGGGCAGGTAGTATCTCCAGGTCACTTCCTGTCCCCCGACTCCTCTGAGAACAACTGTGCTGATTTTAACATAATAAAACTACTGCCACCTCATGCGGTGGACTTAATTTACACTAAAAGCCTATCCCCCCGCTTTTGTTTCACTAAATTCCTTGCGCACAGCGTGTTGCAAAATCCTAGGGACTGGAGAGCAAGGTAAGCCTCCTCAGTCCCACAATGCAGTCCTATCAGGAAACCTGGTGATTGCCATTTCCGTGGCAATGGCATGAAAATCTACCTCCTCTCCTCAGAGGAACGCACTACCTCATCACAAGTTGCTACTGTGCAAACAAACGTAAGCTTCACACCTGGACAAGCGCAAAGCAACTCTTTTCCTCTCTTAGTCCAGCAATCTCCTCCTTTCCTCACCACTGTTACTGAAGGAAAGGCACCAAACTGCAGACGAGTGATCCCTTTTTATATCCCAGTTTGTACATGTCCAAACCAGGGTACATGAGGGACTGCAAGCTGCAGCAGTGCCCTTTTACCTCCTCCTCGGTGTCCCAAACCAATCCCATGACTGGTATACAGGCTGGGAGAGAAAAAAAAAACAACAAAAAATCCTGAAGTCCCGATCCAAACAAGCAGTGTCTGCTTCAGATCTTGCTAAAACTGAGCCACACGTCTTTGTAGCAACTCAGTTTCAGGAGGATGGCTTAGGCTCATACCTAATTATCATGTCGTCAGGCATCACTCAAGTCACTCTCTTACTGGTTAAGCATTCCTTTGTGACCTGACTAAATTGGAAATAAATGGCTAAAATGAAGATAAATGATTTATCTTCATTTAGAATGCTTCAGGTACTAAAATAAATCATTTATCTGTAAGGTCTGGCTCTCACCTATATTGTATATACTGTATATATGGATGGACCCTCTTCCCCATAGGAAAAGCTACTAGATATATCCCCATACCAGATGGTATTTAAGTGAAATATGTGCAACCAGTTAACTAGTGCCACCTTATTAATAACCTTTGAACATGTTAATGACAGGAATGCATGACAAACACCCTACTACAACCATATTAACACATGTAACAACCACCTAATTAACATGTTAGCAACACTTGAAAAAGCTTATTGATACCAGAACAACATACCTTATTAACATATTGCAAAGCACAACAGTAACCAATTAATGCCTATGCATAAAAAACTAGCCAAAAATTACAATAAAAATAACAGAATGAACTATTTAAACTCCTTCACAGCTCCATCTTAAAAACACACTACACGCACCCATGTCTCTCAAGCATACAGCACAACTTTAAAACACTAACACAGAAGCAGAGAAACATAGAAGTTGTCAGCAGATAAAGACCTCCTGGCCCACCTAGTCTGCCCTGTTTTCCCTACCTACATTTACCATCACAGACCCTATTCAGTCTCCAGGTTTTGCTCCCCCTACCTAGCCCCTTGTGTCTGTCCCATGCATTCTTAAATCCTGTAACCATCTTAGCCCCTACCACCTCCACTGGGAGGCTGTTCCAAGCATTCACCACCCTTTCTGTGAAGAAATACTTCCTCACATTTTCTCTATGCCTGCCCCCTTTAGCTTCATAGTGTGACTACTTGTCCTCGAGCATCTCTTTCTCTGTAAAATGCTACCTTCCTGTACCTTGGTTATACTTGCAAGGTATTCGAATGTTTCTATCATATCCCCCTTTCCCTCCTTTCTTCTAGGGAGTACATATTTAATTCCTTAAGCCTTTTTTCATAGGGCTTGTGATGCAGGCCCAGCACCATTTTGGTTGCTCTCCTTTGTACCGCCTCCACCCTTTCTATGTTCTTTCAGAGATGGGGCCTCTAGACCTGGACACAGTACTCGAGGTGGGGTCTCACCAGAGATCTATACAGGCGTAATATTACCTCCCTCTTTCTGCTGGTGATATCCCTTCCTATGCATCCTAGCATCCCATTAGCCTTCCCCACTGCTATGTCAGACTGCTTAGCTACCGTCAGGTCATCAGAAATGATTATCCCATGCCATTAACCACAACCCTCTGACTTCTATTGCCTAGCCAACTCTCTGCCCATTTTACTACCTTAGGACCTACTCCTAGGCTACCCAGTCTTCTGTGCAGAACAGTGTCGAAGGCCTTACTGAAATCCAGATAGGCCACAGCTACTGCTCCTCCCAGATCCACTTTCTTGGTCACCCATTCAAACAATTCGATCAGGTTTGTCTGGCAAGACCACCCCCCTTCAAAACCATGTTACCTCAGATCCTGTAGACCACCGTTAACAAGGTATTCCACATTCCTTTCCTCCAGTAGTGATTCCATTACTTTGCCTCCTACCGAAGTCTGACAGGCCTGTAATTTCTTGCCTCCTATTACCACCTTTGTGTAGCAGAACCACATCTGCATTCCTCCAGTCTTCTGGTACATCTCCTGTTACTAGTGACAGGTTTAACAGGGCTGTCTGAGGTGCAGCCAGCTCCTACTTGAGTTCCCTCAGTAACCTGGGGTGCACCCCGTCTGGCACCATTGCCTTGTATACCTTTAACTGTGTTAGTTCCTTAAGGACTCTTTCCTATGTAAAAGTGAACTAGTGTCCACCTTCTGTCTCTTAATGCCCTTATGATATGAACATACGAACACACAAATTTGCCAGCAGAAATAGGCCACCTAGTCTATCAAGAGTGCAGCTAGCACCCTCACCTTGCAGCTGCCCCACCCCCTTCCCTTCTCAATTACTCCCCCTCTTACATTGTCCCATCCCCTTTTGAAACTACCCACTGTCTTACAGACTACCACCTCCTCTGGTAGAGCATTCCATTCAGCCACGACCCTCTCCATGAAAAAGTATCTCTTCATTTCTGTCCTAAATCTTCCCAACTCCAATCTAAGCCCATGACCTCTCATGTCTCTCCCCCTCCTCCGCCTGAGTATCCCCTCAGTGCCCACCTTGTTTATCCCCTTTTCATACTTAAAGGTCTCAGTCATATACCCCTGGTCCCTTCTCTCCTCCAAGGAGTACATGTTCAGCTCTGTAAGCCTCTCCTCATATGGTTTGTCCTCCAATCCCTGGATCATCCTTGTTGCCCTGCATTGTATCCTTTCCAGTAATTTCACATCCTTCTTCAGATATGGGCACCAGAATTGCACACAGTAGTCCAGGTGTGGCCTGACCAGTGCCCTGTAGAGAGGCAGGATCACCTCCCTGCTCCTGGAGGAGATCTCTCTCATGATACAACCCAGTATCCTGTTGGCTTTCGCTGCCACGCTCCTACCTTGCTCTGCATTGTTCATCTTCCTCATTAAAACCACCCCTCGATCCTTCTCCTCCACGGTGGAACCTAGCTGCACTCCTCACACCTCATAATTCCTCCCTGGGTTCTTTGCTCCAAAGTACAGGACTTGCACTTTTTTGCATTGAACCCCAACTGCCAGGCAAGTCCATTGCCTACCCCTTCCTCTGTAAATACTGAACAGAAGTATTTGTTCAATATGTCTGCTTTTTGGTGGTCCTATTTCACATAACCCCCTCCTTCCCCTTTTACCCTTACTATCCCTTCCTTGGTCTTCCTCTTTTCAATTATGTATCTAAAAATGTTTTATCCCCCTTCTTTTACTAATTTGACAATATTCTCCTCTGTTTGCGCTTTTGCGCTCCTAACTACCTTCCCTGCCTCCCTTTGTTTCTCTTGGTAATGCTCCCTATCCTCCTTCTGAGTTTTTTGTACCTTCTAAATGCTAGTTTTTGTGCTCTTACTTTTTCTACTGCCTCTTTAGAGAACCATAGTGGTCTCTTTTTTTTGGTTAAGAACATAAGAATGTGCTGGCAGATGGGGACCGCGTGGTCCATCTAGTCTGCCCGTTTGACTACCCCCTCCCTAGTAGATTTATCCTTTCAGATTTCTGCCTCCCTAGTAGGTTTATCCTTTCAGATTACCACAGTGTCTGTCCCAAGATAGCTTAAACCCTTTTACCGTCTTACTCTTGCTAACCTGCCTGATACAGAAATCTGAAGCTTTTTCAATACCCTCTTTTATTTTTGCCCACTGTTCCTCAGCTTCCTCCAGTTTCCCTATCCCTGCTAGGGTGTCCCTGAGGCATTTCCCCATTCTCTTAAAATTGCCTTCCTGAAGTCCAGGACCCTTGTCCTCATATGGTTAGATTCTGACCAAGTTCTTATATTAAACTACACTGTACGGTGATCACTGATCCCCAGGTGGTCCCCCACTGTGACATCAGCAATACTGTCCCCGTTTGTCAGTACCAGGCCCAACACTGACCCCTCATAAGTGGGTTCCTTAACTAGTTGCCTGAGGAACACCTCTTACAGGAGTTCAGGATGTCCCTGCTCCTAGCTTTTGCCACAGCGGGGAGGCTCCAATCCACATCCAGTAGATTGAAGTCCCCTGCTAGTAACACCTCACCTTTGCAAGCCATCATACAAACATAGAAACATAGACTTTGACGGCAGATAAGGACCGCTTGGCCGACCTAGTCTGCCCATTTTCCTACCTACAGGATAAGCTGCAGATCCTAGTTAACCAGCAGCCTATTTCTTCCTACCCACCACAAGAATTGCCTTATGTCTGTCCCATGCATTCTTGAATTCTCCCACAGTTTTAGACCCCACAACCTCCTCAGGAAGGCTATTCCATGCATCCACCACCTTTCTGTGAAAAATACTTCTTCACATTGCCCTGAGCCGTCCCCCCTCTGTCTTCAAATTGTGTCCCCTTGTTCTTGCACATCTCTTTTTCTGAAAGATGCTACCCTCTTTGACTTTGTTGATTCCACTGAGGTACTTAAAAGTTTCTGTCATGTCCCCCCCCCTCCTTTCCTCAAGGGTATACATATTAAGTTCCTTTAGTCTTTCTTCGTATGGCTTCTCTTACAGACCCTGCACCATTTCAGTTGCCCTCCTCTGGACTTCCTCCATCCTGTCTATGTCCTTGTGGAGATGGGGTATCCAGAACTGGACACAGTACTCCAGATGGGGTCTCAACAACTGTCTGTACAGAGAGATAGCAACTTCCTGTTTTCTGCTGGTGATGCCTCTCCCTATACATCCCAGTATCCCCCTAGCCCTCCCTACTGTCTTCTCACATTGCTTGCTAACCTTAAGGTCATCTGATATGATTACCCCCAGGTCCCTTTCCATTTTTGTTGTTGTTACTACCTCCCCCTGGGTTTTTGTTTCCCAGGTGCATTATTCTGCACCTCTTTGCATTGAATCCAAGCTTCTGTTAATTGGATTAGGCACCTCCCCCTCCTCCTCTTTTGTGAATACTGAGCAGAAGTATTCATTCAGTATCCCTGCTTTTTCACTGTCCCTCTCTGCCCACCCACCATCCTTTCTATTCAGCTTCTCTATCCCTTCCTTTGTCTTTCTACGCTCCCTGATCAACCCATAAAAGGTTTTGTCCCCCTTCTTAACTGAGTTGGCTATCTTTTCCTCAGTTTGGGCCTTTGCTATTCTGACTTCTCTCCCTGCTTCCTTCTGCCTTAACTGGTACAGTTCTCTGTCCTGCTCCTTCTGTGTTTCCTTATACTTCCTAAATGCTATCTTTTTCTCCCTAACCTTCCCTACCACCTCTTTTGAGAACCATAGTGGCTTTTTCTTTGTTTTGATTTGTTTATTTGCTTCACACAAAGGTTTGTTGCCTCTGTGATGGCACTTTTGATGTTTCCCCATTGCTGCTCCACCCCTCCTTCTAGCCTGTTTGCTAGTGCTTTTCTAAGGCACTCTCCCATCTTGCCAAAGTCAGCCCTCCTGAAGTCCAGTACCCTCACTTTTGTATGGCTTGACTCTGTAGCTGAGTTTATCATGAAACACACTGTTTGGAGGTTACTTGTTCCCAGATAGCTACCCACTTTGAGATCTGAGATCCTCTCACTGTCCCCATTTGAGAGTATGAGGTATAAGATTGCTCCCTCATGAGTGGGTTCCAAAACAAGCTGTCTGAGGCATGCCACCTGTAGGGCATCGAGAATGGCCCTGCTCTTGGATGTGGCTGCATCAAAGGTGCTCCAGTTAACATCTGGCATATTCAGGTCCCCCATCAACAGTATTTCCCCTTTCTCTGCCATCCTAAGGATGCCTTCTATCATATCCTTGTCCATTCCCTCTCCCTGACATGGGGGTCTGTATGCAACCCATGTGGATTGTGATGCCACTTCCAGTCTCTAAGGTGACCCACAGTGCCTCCTCTCCTCCCTGTTTACTCTTTTCTTCAGTTGCTTTTATCCCTTCCCTTACATAGACAGCTACTCCTCCCCCTCTATTACCCTCCCTGTCTCTTCTGTAAGTTGTGTACCCTGGTATGTTAACATCCCAGTCATGGTTCTCTGTGCACCATGTTTCTGTGACTGCTATGATATCCAGGCATCTCTCTTCCATCAAGGCCACAAGTTCAGGGAGCTTGTTGTCCAGACTATGGACATTGGTACTCATTACCATCCATTTCTTATTGGCCTTACCCCCTTTTTTGCCCCATCCCTGTCCTTATTGCCTTTGTCATTTTCTCCATTTACCCCTGCCCTTCTCGCTATTGACATCTCTATCTTAGTGTTTACCTCACTTACTACCCTGATTTTTTTTGGGGGGGGGGCTAGGATTTCCCTGCTCCTTTCCAGTGCCTCCCCCTTGGCTAGTTTAAATGCTTGCCAATGAAGCATTTAAACCTATCACATAGGATCCTGGTTCCCCTCCTGGACAGATGCAGACCATTGTGCCAATATAGGCCTGCGTCACTCCAGGTGAACCTCCAATCCCCAATGAAGTCAAATCACTGAGCTCTGCACCAGATTTTCAACCACTGATTGAATCCCATGGTGTAGAGCACCCTAGTCTCATCCATACCATAGACAGGCAGCACCTCCACGAAGGTTACCATGCATGCTACTTGTCTGAGGCCCCTCCTCAACTCCACAAACTCTTCCTGCACTGCTCTGATCCCTTTCTCATCCACATCATTTGTTCCTAGGTGGACAATGACATCCAGCTCCCTCCCCCGTGCAGCTGCTCCAGCGATCCTGAGGATTCACTCCCTGCCCCTCCAAGCCATGGCACCAGGCAGGCATCTTACCTCCCTCACTCCTTCCTCCCACAGTTCTGCCCCCCTAACAATGGAGTCTCCCACCAGGAGTTGTTTCCTTCCCTTCCCCTGTGGGGCTCCATGCCACCCTCCTGTGGGTCTCCGTTGTGGAGGTTCCCAGCATCCTCCTTGGTCTCCACTACAGGTGCCTCCATAGAGGAACCACACTTTGCCAGAATGGAAATAGGAATTGTGGAAAGGTACAACTGGAGAGATGCGCCTCTGTTCCACCACCCTCACCCTTCCTGAGCCCACTGTGGTCCAACCGCTCCTCTTTCTTGGCAACCTCTGAGGCAATGGCGGTGGCCCTGGTGGTCCCTTGGTGGGAGAGGAGGTCCCCAAATCCTGGCCAACTCAGCCTGGAGATGAGCAACCTCTTCCCTCAGCCCAGAGAGGTGCCTGCAGATGGAACAACACCGCATCCTCCGGAACATCTCCTGAAAGACTGCTGCTCCACAGCCACTGCACTGCACTGCACCACTCCCATCATGTCTTATTTCTGGCCCCTTAACCATTGTTTGGAATACTTACTTTTTCCTCTGTTTAATTTTTTTTTCCCTACTTACCTACTGCCTCTGTGCCTTGGATTGTTTCTATCATTTTCTTATCCAACTTTCTACCTGTATTGGAGGTGTGTAGACCGCTCCTGTGCAAATAGCGTTTCCTTTTCTCCAGGGAGACCCACAATACCTCCACTCCTTCCCCTTTTTTAACTATCCTATCCTTTCTGAACAGTGTATAATCTGGTATGGCCACATCCCAGTTCTGGCTTTTATTGCACCAGGTCTCTGTAATGGCTACTAAGTCCAGGTCTGCTTCCTCCAAGGTGGCATCTAGGTCTGAATCTTTGTTGTCCAGACTTCGAGCATTTGCACACATGGCTCTCCATGTTTTGTTGTCACCCCCTCTCCTTTTCCCACTTTTCCTCCCTTGTTTTGCCCACAAGTTTTCATATGTTCATTTTTTCTTCTCCCCCGCCAGGACTTCATGATTATTTGCTTCTTTTTGGGGTTTTACTCCCTCAGGATTCCCATTATTGACCTTGCGAACTTGAACCTGTAGGGGGAGCAATTTATGTCACCCTGCCTTATTCTGCCTCCGCCCCTAGTTTAAATGCTTGCCAGTGTAGCATTTAAACCATTCACTGAGGACTATGGTCCCACCCCCTTGATGGATGCAGGCCATCAGCCCTGTACAGGCCCTTATCCCTCCAGGTGGGGCCCAGGTCCCCAGTGAAACTGAAGCCTTCCTCTCTGCTACAAATCTTCAGTCATGCATTGGAAGTTCCTGGTGCACAGAATCCTGTCCTCCCCTTTGTCATAGACAGGTTGCACTTCTGAGAAGGTCACAGATTGTGCCACTTGCCTAAGACCCCTCCCCAACTCCCTGAACTCTTCCTACACTATGGCTGGCTCATCCCTAGCCAGGTCATTAGTCCTCAGATGGATAATGATGACTATCTCTCCCTCCTCTCCTGTTGCCCCAGTGATCCTTTGGATCTTCTTTCCATCCCTGCACGCCATGGTGTCGGGAAGGCATTGCACCTCCCTTTCCTCATCTCTACTTGCTCCCAGCTCTGTCCAGCTTACTATGGAACCCCCTCCAGGATTAATTTCCTCTTCCTCTGGGGTCCTCCATCACCCCCTTTGGGGTCTTTGCTGTGGAGGACCTCCACATTCTCCTTAGTCACCACCATGGGTGCCTCAGTGGGACATTCCTGTTTGGCCAGGATGGTGTAGGAGTTTTGTAGTTGAATTGGATGTGGGATGTGCCTATGCTCTACCACCCTAACCCTTCCTGAGCCCACTGTTGTCCAGCCATTCCTCCTTTGGGCAACCTTCAAGGTAGTGGCGGTGGACTAGGTGGTCCCTGGGTGGGGGAGAAGGTCCTCCAAGCCCAAGCCAACTTGGCCTTGAGTCTGGCAACCTCCTACCCAGCCCAGAGATGTGCATGCAGATGGGGCAGCAATGCAGCCTCCAGAAGGTCTCCCTGAAGACTGTTGCCCCGCAACCACTGCACTGCACCATTCCAATCATCCTATACTTCCAGCTCTTTCTGCTATTTTACAGTGCCCTTTGTGATCCCCCAAGTACAGCACCGTACACCGTACCCTTTACAAAACTCCAAATACAGCACTGTACACAGTACCCTTAGCACACCCCCACTTTCAGCACAGTACAAAGCACAGTACACAGAAAAGCATACACTACCCTTAGCACAATACCCCTCAGTCTCTGTCCCAAAAAGTCCCCCGAAAATGTTAAGTGCAATATCCCACAGTCACAAAAAACTCCTCAGAAAATTTTGAAGCACAATTCTCACAGTCACAAAACAGCCCTAAGACAGTTCTGAAGCTTAATACCACTCAGTCACAATCCCAAGTCTCCAGTGACTTTAAAGCAAGCCCACCAAGTACAGCATCGTACGCAGTACCTTTAGCAGAGTACTTAAGAACCTCTCACACTCACAAAGTTCTCCCCAGAAGATAAATAATTGTAGCCCCCACATCCTCAGTACAGCGTGCATCAGAGATAATACAGGTTTACTTTTGTTCTGATGGGCAGGGTCCCAGGCTGTCAGCTGTCTCTGTGGGCTGACTCCGTCGGGCAGACTCCCCTGTCCTTGTCGCATGAGTCCTTTTTGTGTGGGTGCTTAGCAGGGGACTGCAGCATAGGTGGTGGCTTGGTGGCCTGGACCTCTTATAGTAGGTGGAAGCTTCCTGGTCCCCCTGATCCTGGCCTCCTATTGGTGGCCTGGAGGTCTGGAAGCATGGTCTGGCCATTGATTGGCTCCTACCTGGAGCTGGGTTAGAGTTTCAAGCTTCGTTGTTATCTGCTTCCTTTCTGGTGCTGTTGTGCATTTTTTCTGTTCTCCTCTAAGAGGAAGGGTCCCACTGCTGAGTTTTGCAGACCCCCTCCGGCAGATTCAAAAACTTGTTGAAGTGCCGGTGAACCTGGAGAGTGTCATGGAGTTTTTAACTCCCCTGGCTTCCTTGTCCCACCAGTCCTGGCCTCCTATTGGTGGCCTGGAGGGCTGGAGGTACGGTCTGGCCATTGATTGGTTCTTGCCTGGAGCTGGCTTGGAGCTTCAAGTGCTGTTGCATGTTTTTCCTGTTCTCTGCTGAGCAGAGGGGTCTCACTGCTGAGTTATGCAGACTCCATTGCTGAAGTGCTGGTGGACCTGGAGAGTGGCATGGGTTTTAAACTCCCCTGGCTTCCTGATCCCACTGGTCCCATCCTCCTATTGGTGACCTGTAGGGCCCGAAGCATGGTCTGGCCATTGATTGGCTCTCAGCTGGAGCTGGGTTGGAGCTTCAAGTTCCGTTGTTCTCTACTTCCTTTTCAGTGCTATTGCACCATGACACACCAAGAAACACTGAAGGCACAACCCCTTTAGAACAACCTAGACACAACAGTAAATGATACCCTCAGCACCAAAGAAAAAGGAAAATGTTAAAACTCTGCAAAACAAACCTTTGAATCTTTTAAACATATTCACCAGCCCACTCAAACCATACTTCCAACATAGTTTGCTCAATGGCTCTAGCACACGATTTAACACACAGCTTATGGCCCTACTCCTTCCTTTATACTAAAACTCCACAGGGATGCTGCCTCATGTGCCATATGTGCAAATGCACATGTCCATATATGAATGTGTACACAAAGTTCCTGCCATGTACACACATTGCCCAAATCTTACGCATGTTCAATCCAAAAAATGCACTTGCAGTAAAAATGTGACCTGGACATGAATATAAATCATTCTAATATAATAAATAAAACATTTGATAGCT
Organism: Neoceratodus forsteri; assembly: GCA_016271365.2. NCBI lineage: Eukaryota > Metazoa > Chordata > Ceratodontiformes > Ceratodontidae > Neoceratodus > Neoceratodus forsteri. The sequence goes on from CM057455.1 coordinate 1,560,378,527, forward strand.
AAGTTTCATGTACCGTACTTGTAAAATATTACCATCTTGGGGCTAATGAGCTCATAAAGGCCACTTGCCCTTTGGGCTTGTGTCTTTATGAGCTTGTTAGCCCCATGATGGTAATATTTCCTTTTATATGACATTTTGGTGTTCTCTGTATAGAGAATATTATTTGCAAAAAACTTTACTAATGCAACAGTTAGGGTTCAGATTAAAGTGACAAAAGTAGGGAAATATGGTGTTAAGGGTTCCCAACCTTAACACCCCACTCCCACCGTGCAGCCAGCAGAAGGGAAAATGATTATGACTTCATTTCTCCTGAATCTTCCCAAATCAGCCCTGGGGTCTTCCTTGGGGTTGTTTTCCCTGAAAATTTCAGAGCAATATTCCAAACAATCTGGACACTAGGCAGTGACAAAAATGCATCAGAAACCCTGATTTTCTCTTTACTTTTTTCACTATCTGGGTCTTGGAATTTGCAAACCTGACATGAACAAAAACTTGTCATGTCAAGAGATCTTGCCCTGAACTGTACATGTGAAATTTAGTGCAAATTTGTTGAATGGCTGCGAAGTTATTAAAATGCAAAGTTTGGGATTTACCCACTGCAAATCAAACACAGTTGTTGCACCAGTATAATATTAATAGCTTTGCCCCTGTTCAACAGAATTGCACCACATTTTGTACAGTCTGGTGGCAATGTATCTTGATTTGCCAAGTTTTGTTCCAATGTGTGGATTCTGAGATCCAGATAGTGCATTTTTAGAAAAAATATATATTTCTTTGGCAGATTTATTTGTCATCACCTACAGCCCAGACAATTTGGAATTTTGATCTGAAATTTTCAGAGTAGAAAGGGGTTACCCAGAAGGGTCCCTTTCATTGGTTTGGTGAAAAAATATGTATCCATTCCCAAGTTATAAGGATTTGAAATGTTAGTTCTGTGCATGCTCAATAGGGTCTTTTGGATAGATGTTTGATACCTTGTTGAGCATGCTCAGAACCAAAATTTCAAATTCTTAAAACCTGGGAACAGATTAATATTTTTCCACCAAACTAATGAAAGGCACCATTCTGGGGAAAGCTCTTTCTACCCTGAAAATTTCAGACCAAAATTCTAAACCATCTGGACTGTAGATGATGACAAAAAAAACAGCCAAAAAAGCTCAGCAGATTTTTTCTAAAAACGCACTACCTGAATCTCAGAAATCACACATCCAACTAGAATGGAACTTGGCAGATCAAGAGACCTTGCACCCCAGACTGCACTTTCAAACTCTCATGCAATTCTGTTGAACAGAGGCAAAGCTATTAAGGTGCAAAATTAGGGGTTTAACATTAAACAGCTTACTCAGCCCTCACTATAGTGGCACTACAATGCCACTATAATACCATATGTACTGTATATGTATGTGTATGGACGAAACACGTGTGTGTGTGTCATCTGATAGCACCCTTTGCAGACTGTGTGAGAGACCTTTTGGTACCATGCATTTCTGCTTAAAGTTGAACCAGCAAAATATACTGTGGTGATTTGCATATAGAGCCCATGTTGCTTTGTATTATGTGGGTATGTGTGATTTTGTATTTCTTTGAAACGTGGCTTCCTGGCCAGTGCCCTTTGGGGTAACCATTGCCTCAGTGCTTGCATGCTGAGGTTCTTTGTCTTGTATAGGTACTGTATGTGTGTGTGTGTGTATATATATATATATATATATATATATATATATGTATGTGTGTGTGTGTATATATATATATATATATATATATATATATATATATATATACACACACACAGACTGTGAATGATGGCCAGGTCAGCAATTGTAAAACAAACACGTATGGTTCTTACTGCTGCTCAAAAAGCACTTATTGTTAAGTCTGCTGTGGAGAATCCCGGTAGTAGCCAGCAAGATGTGGCACAACATTTCTCCTTCTCCACATTGTGGAATTGTGACATGGCTAGAAGAAGAATCGGAGACATTCTCGCTAACAGAGAGGAGTGACTGGAGCTATTAGCACAGTCCTTAGGTTCCTGGAATTGTATGAATTCACAGAGGAGGCAGACATACAAAAGTGTTTGGTACTTGCTAGCAAGATAAAACCAAGACCAAAGCAAAGGACTATAACTGATTATTTTAAGTTGGCATAATGTGCACCACAATGCTAATTTCTACAGTGCTGATTTGTACAGTGTTTATAATACTGTACTGCTCTGCTACCATTCTAGCCTGTATTACTACTGTATTTATAGTTCAGTAAATTTTTACTACAATACGGTACTTTTTTCAGTATGCTTAAAAAAGCATTTTTACATTTTTTTACTGTAATAAAGTGTTAACTGATAAAGATACTGAATTAAACAATTACATTTTCTACCAGAAGTTGTATGCTTGTATGCTCATTAATTCAGAAATACAGTACAGTAGGTTCTCTAATAACACAAGCACAGACTTTAATGCACCCTCATTTATCCACCACCCTCTGTTATCAGCCAAAATACCTCTGCACCAAAGTTGGTGGATAAAAAAGGGAGCACTGTATATAGTATAGTATATAAGTATATTAAGAGCTTAGTCCCCATTCTACAAAATTGCACAACATTTTGCAAGCACAGTTTAGGGGGCAAGCCACCTTGATTTACCAAGTTTCCTTCCAGTAGGATGTGTGGATTCCGAGATCCAAATAGTGTGTTTTAAGGAAAAATCTGGTCTTGTTTTTTTTTGTCATCATCTATAGCACAGACAGTTTGGAATTTTGGTCTGAAATTTTCAGTGTAGAAAGGGCTTTCCACAGATTGATGGTTTCCGTTGGTTTTCAGAAAAATTTTAATCCACTCTCATGTTATAAGGTTTTGAAATGTTGGTTCTGAGCATGCTCAGTAGGGTCTTTTGGATAGACATTTGATACTCTGCTGAGCATGCTCAGAACCACAATTTCAAATCCTTATAGCTTGAGAATGGATTCATATTTTTTCAGCAAACCAACGAAAGGCACCATTCTCAGACAAGCCCTTTCTACCCTGAAAATTTCAGACCAAACTTCCAAACCATCTGGGCTTTAAGTAATGACAAAAAAAAAAAACAGCAAAAAAACCCTCAGATTTTTGCTACAGATACACTACCCATATCTCAGAATATGCACATCTGACCAGATTAGAACTTAAATCAAATGCTCTTACACCCCAAACTGTGCATGCAAAATTTCCTGCAATTCCATTGAATGGAGGCAAAGCTATTAAGCTGCAAGTTAAGGGTTTAATATTAAATAGCCTACTCAACCCTAGCTATAGTGACACTACTGTGCCACTATAATCTGACAGGCAAGTGCCAGATATAAGGAAATATCAACTTTTATGATTCGAGCAAGCCATCGGTAGTAGTAATAGTAAAATTTTATTAATTTTATGAACAGGATACTTTATGAATAGGATACTCAAATGAACAAAGCTAATTTTCAATGAGGTCCCATGCACTCACGCTTTATTGCATACACATTATTACACACAAAACTTCAAGTACATATCCTAAAGTTTATACACAAAAGAAAGGTCTTCCCCTACAGTAGCATCTACAATATCTTAAAAGGTGTTTCACAATTTGATTCGCTTTATTTGTAAAAGGCACTATTCCAAATGATCATAGCGCATGTACATTAAAATCAATCAATCAATAAAAACCACCATAAAATCACAGAACAAATTCAATCAAACACTTCAATCTGAAAAGGCGAGCTCAAACAGGAATATTTTTTAAGGTGGTCTTAAAGTTCTCCACAGTCTGGCATTCTCGCAACCAATGAGGTAGAGAGTTCCATAGGGTGGGGGTCACGAATTAAAATGCACGGGCTCCAGATGTCTTCAGCCAAATCCTGGGAACCTCTAGCAATCCCTCATCAGTGGAGCAGAGTGGTTGGAGATGGCAGTAGGGATGAAGGAGCTGTTGCAGGTAGCTCAGACCCTGTCCATGTAGGGCTTTATAGGTCAACAAACCGACCTTAAAGGTGATCCACCACCGAAGTGGAAGCCAGTGCATTTCGTACAGCACAGGAGTAATGTGACTGGATTGAGACAACCCAGTCAGCAACCTTGCCGCAGCATTCTGCACCAGCAGCAAGCAGCAGATAGGAACCCCCAGTAGCCCTAGGTACAGGGAGTTACAGTAATCAAGGCAGGAGGTCACAAAGGCATGGACCAAGATTGGAAGGTCACCGGGTGGAACAAGGTTCTTAATCTGGGTGATATTCCTCTCATGGTAAAAAGAGGATTTGATGATGGCCAACACCTGAGAACGTAGTGTTAGCCTGTTGTCAAAAATGGTGCCCAGATTCTGTGCCTGCTTGGAGGTCAGCAGCTGTCTGCCCCCAAGCCAAAGTCTGGAGGCACGACCAGCCACCGGACCCTCTACCCAGTGACCTGGATATAGATATTTACAATCAGCAAGTTTCATGCAGTGTAACTTTTCCATAATACTGGTAGACAGTATACCTGGTTTTCAGTTTTCAAACAGATGCTCAAGGATGCGGGGGCATGATATGACACTGGAAGAAGGGAAAATTAGAGGGGATGTGAGGAAATATTTCTTTATGCAAAGGGTAGTGGATGCCTGGAGGAGCCTCCCAGCAGAGGTGGTGGGTACCAAAACTGTAATAGGTTTCAGACATGAATGGAATAGACACAGGGGGACCTTAGTAACAGGACTGAGGGGTGGATAAGGTTGGAGATCAATTAGGGTCTATGGTAGCATAGTAGGTAGGAACATTAGGGCAGACTAGGTAGGCCAAGAGGTCCTTTTCTGCTGACAGCTTCTATGTTACGTTTCTAGTTTCTGTGCTAAGGTAACCTGATTGTCATCCTGTTGCGAGTCCCTGATTACATTCATTCTGCCTCTGACCAAGGACATTTGACAGCTGCAGTTTTCACTGACCTGACAAATACCATTGATTCAGTCTCTCATCCCCACCTCCTTACCAAGCTTGAGGCAGCAGGCCTAGCTCCCCCTACAGTTCAGTGGTTCAACTCCTACCTAAGCAACAGGCTCCAATCTGTTAAAATAGGAAATTCCTGCTCCTCCCCTCTCCCCATTCTAGCCAGTGTATCCCAAGGTTCTTTCCTCGATCCTATCCTTTTCTCAATATTTATAAACAACCTTCCCTCTATATGCTGCAGTTCCCGGATACATACGTATGCAGGCAACACCATACTTTTCTCCTCAGGGCTGGTCTTAGACATTGTCCAATCTAACCTTCAAAGGGATTTCCACAATATGCAGACCTAGTTCCAGATCAGTCAACTGAAAATAAACACCTTTAAACAGTGTCCGTGACTTTCAGGACTGCACAAAAAGTAGCCAGAATTCCCCTCCCCCTGCCATCGCTCTACTGGATGGGACACCCCCTTGACAGTCACAACAGACAAATACCTAGGTGTATGGCTAAACCCCCATTTGACTTTTTCATCACACATAGAAACCATCACCTCAAAACTATGCCCCAAGCTCAGTGCACTGTATCGAAACAGAGAAGCCCTCCCTCTGCCAGTCAGATGCAAAATCGTAACCAAGATGATCGTGCCCATTTTCAACTATGTCGATGTGGTTTACATCATCGCCCCTGCCTCATCACTATCCACATTAGACACCCTTCTAAATGCTTTCTGCCACTTTGCCACTAACTCCCCTCTCAGAACACACCACTGTTCCCTTTACACCTCCCTTGGCCTAACATCCCTCTTCCATCACCGTTACATCCATTTTATTGCACTTATAGCCTAACACTGGTTCAATCGGCTACCTCCCTACCTCTCTGAGAGTTTGTCCCCAGCAAATCCCTCCCCAGATGGCCTAAGGTCCAGGGATACCTGGACCTTCTCGCTCCCCTGACCTTCCTCCATGTTGGGCAAATCCGCCTTCTCCCTCAGGCTTCCCTTCTTTTGGAATAAACTCTCCCCCTCCAAGAAACTCCCCCTCTTTTGACTCTATCAAACAGCAACTTCACACACTACCACCCGTTACATGCTCCTGCCTTTCCGGTACCCAGTCACCTCACTAAAGCTTTTGCACTCGCTATTCATATGAATATCCTGCTACAGCAAGTTAACTGCATCACATCTGCATTTGTAAATATCACTATGTACTGTATTGATTAATTTGTTTTGTATATCCTATGCTGCTGTGCTTCTGTGCTTCTGTACAAATGTTTTCTCTACTGCTTGTTCTATCTCTAATGAATTATTTCTGTGACATGATTGTAATATGCTTGTACCCCGTTCTCCCAGATCGCACCTGGAAATGAGACCTGGCTCAGTGTACCTTTCCCGGTTACCAAATGTTTAAATAAAAATAAAATAATAAATCCTGTGACTGTTAATAAACAACACACTAGCATTTCTTTTGTCTATTCAATGTACTAACTTTTGATGTTACACAGATTAATATTTCTTTCAGCTGTTCTCAGGTGGATTGGGACAAGGTTCCAAGATTTAGGTTCCATACAATAGAAATGTGATCTACACACCTCCAAGTTTCTTTTGGGTAGTAAAAATTCATAATGAACTTTATACTTCTCCATTGCAAATTCTTATATATATATGCATATGTGTGTGTGTGTGAGTGTGTGTGTATATATATATATATATATCTATATATATGTCTATATATATATATATATATATATATATATATATATATATAATTTGGTATGCTCTGTCCCGTGGGGTAGGTCTCTTGATGTGACAAGTTTTGTTCCAGTCAGATGTGTGAATTCTGAGATCTGGGTAGTAAAAAAAGTACAAAAACACCATTTTTTGCAATTTTTCTCTCATTGTCTTGCAGCCAGATGGTGTTTGATTTTTGCATAATTTCTGTAGAGTAGAAAGAACTTTGGTAGCAGAACAGACAGTGAAAATCTGGTACAATAATATTGATTGAGTATTTTAGTTCCCATTATATCCTAATGGGACATTTATAAACATTCCATTTCCAAGATAGATGTCTTTTTTGTGACAAACGATTTGATCTTGTGAAAAAGGATTGAGTCTTGCAAGAGAGGTCCTTTTTTTTGAGACCTGAAATCCTTTTTCATGAGAAAAAAATCCTTTTTTGCAAGCTGCCATCTTGTCTACAGTTAGCGTGGTAGAAACAGTTAAATATTTTTAAAAATACTGCCTCTAGGTAAACACCAACAGTTGTGATTACCTACTTGGGGCCCGAGGAACATGATTCTGACTTTAGTTTTTTTTTTTAATTGTCTCCAGAAATATGTTTTTGGAGTTTGGCATTTGGTAGTATTGCAAATTTGCGGCACTACCTTTGCAAAACACCTGTTGTTGTGCAAAAGCATGGGTGGGTGGGTTTGTGGCACTAATCTATAAAGTGGTCCCTGTACATTTTTGGGGCAAACAGACCCCAGAATTTGATTCCTCAGCTCCCATTTAGGTAAACACCTATTGGTGTTTACCTACGGAAATCCTGCTTTTCCTCTTTTACTGCTTCTAAGGGGAAGGAAGCTGAGGAATGGTAATACAAAATATCGTAAGCAGTGCCGACATTGGGGAGCCCATTCCCCGTGTCAACAGTATAACACCCCTGTGCCATTGTGGGACATTGTGGAGCCCACTCTTAGTGTCCCCAGATATGTTTTCCCCACCCCCACTCCCTACAGTTTAGGAGAATGGGGCGAGAGTTAGGTCTGATGACCCCATGGCACACCCTGGCATCAGTTGGTATGTGGAGGGTGGGGGAGGGTGAGGTTGGGTGGTAGGGGGATAACCCTAACATCACATTTCCATACATTTGTTGCTGTGCTATCAACCCTAACTGATGCATTAACAAAGTTTTTTGAAATGAATTTCCCTTCTTTTTGAGAAAGTGTAATGTAACTGGTAACTGACGTATTTGAGAGAGTGTGGGCCCTCCAGGCCCTGTGCTCACTTTGCGTTGCCCATTTATGCATCTGTGGGAGTGCAGGCCCTCTGGTTCCTGTACTCCCATTTACACATAAGTACGAAGCCATACAGCAGCCCCATAGTACTGAAAAGGAACCTTCATAACACTTTTTTGGCGATATCTCAGTAACCATAGCAACTATGGAAAAATTCCACTGTAGTTGCAATCATGACTTTGAAACATCCATGCATGCTTAGTCCACCTTGGGTAGCAAAAAATCTGTATCTTGAATCATTTTCAAGATACAGGCATCAAAAGGTGCCGTGAGAGCTGCAATGTTATCCCATGGGAAATTTCTCAACTTCAGAATGCTGTAACTATGGGCCCATTGAATGGCTTGGGACCAAACCACCAAAAGGCACATCTGTGGTACCAGGGCTTGCCACCCTGCAAATTTCATCCCAAAAGCACAATCCACCATGGCACAATGAAGTGACAAAGAAAACAACGCATGGGACAATGTTTTCTAGCTTTGTTTTTGCAAAAACAGAAATGTTTTTGTGACACCCCTATACCTTATAATGAAATATTTTCATGCACAAAAATGTTTTTGTGAAAGTTTTTGCAGTGCACATATTAATTTTCCCATACGCTAAAATAGAACATGAAAAACTTCCATAACTTTTGAACAGATTGATATTTTTTCACCGAATCTTCAAAAGGCACCACTTTGACCCAGGCCACATGCACATTTGAATTCAAACAGACACATCTTTCAGTCTATTAAGCCTGATGAAAAAATTCACAAAAGTTGAGAATTTTTCACATTTTTGACACTCTGCAGTTTCACAACCATACAGCTGCCTGAAACAAAACTTTCCAGATACAGAGATCTATGGCTGGACCCTGATCATTCAGAATTCCAGGTAAATCAGACAAACAGTTGCAAAGTTATTAAAGTGCAAACTTTGCAGTTTAACATAGAAGTGGCCTGCCAACCCTAACTATAACTGTACTACCGTGCAGCTATATATATATATATATTTTATTGCAAAAAACTTAGAAACTTCATTAATGCATCAGTTAGGGTTGAAGCAACAAAAGTAGGTGCTGCCGTTGACACCCTAACACCCCTCCACCCCCAACCACCACAGACCAAGAGGTAACGGGGTGTGCCTTGTGGTCATCCAGCCTAACTCTGACCCCATTCCATGTGTGACAAATCTTACATGGTACAGTACAAGAGAATGGGGTGAGAGTTAGGCCCAATGACACCAAGGCACACCCTGTCATCTGTTGGTCTGTGGTCTGTGGTGGGTGGGGGTGGTGTGGTAGCGAGGGGGTGGTAGGGTGTTAACCCTAACACATTTCACTACTTTTGTCACTTCAACCCTAACTGATGCATTAATGAAGTTTAGTGCAATGAATTTCCTTACTTTTTGAGAAAGTGTAATGTAATTGGCAATTGGCATGTGTTGGTGGGAGCGCGGGCACTCTGGGCCCTGCGATCCCTACAAGCTGCCCATTTTTGTATGTGCCATCTTAAATAATTTTCACCCCAAATGTTCAACATAACCTTCTTATCACCTCACCACATGTACCCAGTACAGAAAACTTTCAAATTCCTATAGAAATCTAATTCTGCACTACTGTAATGCCATTCTGTGCCAGAGGTGCGGAAAACCCATTTTTGCCAGGATTTAAAAAATTGCAGCTGTACTGTTCATGAGGTGGTGTGAAAAAATGGTAATGTTGAAAATCTGGAGTGAAAACATGCAAAAATTGGGGAACTTATGAGCATGTGTAGAAACTGCTCAATGCACACTCGTAACAGTCATTTGTTGAAATTTTTTCACCAAATTTTCAACATGGACTTATTGGTACCTCCCCTCTTGAACAGTGGCAATGTGATTTTGTTAATTCATATCGAAAGTTGATTTCACACAGTGACCGTGCCATTCTGCATCACAGGTGTGAAAACACATTTCAGGCAGGATGTGAAAAATGACAGCCGCACTGTTCATAAGTGGATGTGAAAAAATGGAATTTTGAGAATATGGATTGAAAATATTAAAAACTGGTGAAGTTACAAGCATGCATAGAAACTGCACAATGTATGCTTGAAGCGTAATCAGTTTTGGGAATTTTTTTCACCAAATTTGCAGCACGGGTTTTTTGGTACCCCACCTCATGAACAGTGGCAGTGTAATTTTGTTAATCATTTCCAAAAGGTGATTTCATGCAGCAACTACAAAATCACCTTCCAGGACCGAGTAACAAAATGACAATGCCAATGTTTATGAGGTGGGGTCCCAAGAACCTTATATTGAAAATTTGTGACCAAAATTCCCCAAACTGGCTGAGATATGAACCTAAGTTGAGCCCCACCCCCCCCTTGATTGCCATTATACGGTGCTTACTTTGATTCTTCAGTTTGCAGTTTGGCTCTGAAGAGTGCAGATGTGTCCCAGTCCAGAGAAGATCACTGCTTATAACCTCTGAGGCAAGTATGGGGTAGGGGGTGGGGACGTAGGTGCTCAGTGGTAGGGTGGGATGGGGAGGGGACTGGGGAGACGATGAGGGACCGTTTTCTTTTTTTTAGGTTTAAAAAAATAAAAGACTTTGGGGGATGGTTTTCTTTATTTACAGGTATTTTTATACATTATGTTATTTGGGCACACTCTGGTGGGTTCCCACTGTACCATATTAGCGTGGGTGGAGGGGGACACATGCCAACACGGTGATTGGGCAGCCGTGTTGGCAATTGAACAGTACTGCTTTTGGGGGAGGAGGGCATCATCTGACACCGGGAGTGGGCATCCTGGTGTCAGAAGCACTTAATTTTAATAAAAAAATATATATTTGGCACTCTGGGGTGGGCTCCCAGTGTGCCATATTAGTGTTGTGGGGGGCAGAAGATACATGCCAACATGGGGATTTGGCACCCTGATGTTGGCATTTAATTTAAAAATAAGTGATCCACCATTGTGGATCCCTGTTACTGAGGCCATCTTCGTTCATGAGGTGGGATGAGGACCAGATCCTATGTGACCATCTGGTCTTCATTTCACAAACGGGGATTTTGACACTTCACAAACTGGGATTTTGACAGCTGGCAAAAGATAATTTAAAAAAATAATTCCCTTTTGTGAGCTGTCACAATCCCCTTTCACAAGCCAATCCCCTTTCGTGAGGAGACAAAATCCTTGTTTGTGAGTCAATCCTTGTTCGTGAGAAAGGGCCATCTGGTCCAGAAATCGCGATCAAGGATTTTGATAGCTTGGGAGCAAGGATCAGCTCATGAAAAGGGATTTTGACAGCTCGAAAAAGAGATTTTGACAGCTCGCAAAAGGATTCAGAAAACCAATCCCTTTGCAAGCTGTCAAAACCCCTTCACAAACTAATCCCTTCGTGAGCTGCCAAATCCTTTCGCAGTTTCATCCTTGTTCACGAGATAGGGCCATCCGGTCCTGAAATCGGGTTCAAGGATTTTGACAGCTTGCAAACAAGGATAGGAACGCGATCAAGGATTTTGTCACCTCACAAAGATCATTAGCGAGTGACGATCAAAGATTTTTTAAATTCAAAATGGCCATTTTAGACAGAAACAAAAAAAAAACAAAGGCATGGGTTTGTACAGGGTGTCTCCCTGAACAAAACTCATACTAGTAATACCACACAAGATACCCGTGGGAGAAGTTAGAATGTTTTATTTGTGAGGGAAACTGAAAACAAGATGGCGGCTCACAAAACAAGATTTTTTCCTCATGAATCCCAATTTGCTAGGTGACAAAATCCTTGATCATGAGTGCAATTCCCTTTTGCAACACAAACATATAAATCTATGACTGAACTGAGCATGCTCAGAACCTGAAAATTCTAAATTAAATAACTTTTGAATTGATTAATATTTTTTCACCAAACCAATGCTATATTGTTCTTTGGGAAGACCTCTTTCTACCCTGAAAATTGCAGACCAAAATTGTAAACAGTGTGGCTGCAGCATGATGGGCAAAAATCAGCAAAAAATGGGCCAAAAAAAAGCATAAAACCAGTTTTGTGGAGCTTTGTTGCACAAAAACTGCAAATCCAATCAAAACAATACTTCGCATATCATAAGATCTACCATCCAAGACTGTGGTCTCCAAATTTCATGCAAATCCATTGAACGGCTGTAAAGTTATTAACATGTAAAATTTGGGGTTTAACATTAAACTGCCTACTCAACCCTAACTATAGGGCCACAACTACGCCCATATATATATATACACACACACACACACACACACACATATATATATATATATATATCCTGGAACTTTATTTCCATAACAGTTATACACACAGGTAAGACAGTGGAATATCCTGTGATCCTCCAGTCTTAAATAACTCAGCTTTTTGTAAAGTTCACATCTATGTGCCCTGTGTGAGGCGTCTAGAATAAAACCACATGCCCAATGGGTGAGTGGCCTTTATGAGCTTGTTTGACTCCAAGATGGTGATGTTGCATGAATATCTGGGACTTACACATCAGATGTTTTATGTATTGCATTAGGTTTGTTTGTTTTATTTTCAGCTGTCTGTGCTGGTTTTGTGATTAGCTAGCTTTATGTTTTTACTTAGTGTAGTGTGTTTATGTAGTATAATGACTGGGTTTGCCTTTTTCCGATAGGGAAACCATGACATAATTTGCCATTATAACGGAGTGTTTATAATAGCAAACACACACCTGGTTTTCCACACTCCACGCATGTGCCAGTCACAGCTCTTCCACTTGGACTGCTGCCTGCCTTGACTTCAACTCGGGACACTAAACTGCCACTCAGACTAGGTGGTAAGTGATTTCAAAAAACAAAATCAATTACCAAGAGGGAAAAAAAAAATATTTTTTGGCTGTCAACTAAAATAAATAAATAAAAAAACTTTAAAATAAATAAATAAAGGTGACCATGGACCATGTGCTGAACCCGAACCACACCATGGCTGCACAGAAATGTCTTTTTATTTGATATAATTGCTGTGGTGAAAAAGGCAAACCCAGCAGTGATATAAAATAAAATATGTGGTGGTGTGTTTAAACTTGAAGTTTACACATACCCTGGGTGTTAGATGCTTTCATGCTACCAATTTCCACAAGGGGCAGCTGCATGGTGGAGAAGCTGAGGGAGAAGCTCTTGAGCAGGAGCACTGATAATGCCTTCCCTTGTTTTACAACAAGTATGCCACCATTGCCTGTGAAAACTTAATTTTGGCTTTGTTTTTGGCAAGAACATTACCAAGAGTTTTAAAAATAAAAAATTAAAACAAGGAGGGTCTGCGGTAGTGACCATACATTTCAGTGCCTTTCCAGTAGTTCTTGTGCTGCAGAAGTTTCCACAGACTACCTGGGGCTTCATCAACCTGTAACTTGGTAATAAAATTACCTTTCTCAGGTTCTTGGAACTGCACAAAAGAAAGAGACAACAGACAAGCAGTGTCCAGATTATAAATGTAATTTATTACTGGTAAATAAGAATAATACAGGCTTACAACCAATAGTGTAATCACGGGGACAGTATCCAGTTTCCTTACCTATAGGCACAGTCAAGTCTGTCTGAGAGAAAATACTTGATGCAAAGGGTCTTATACCCCGATAATAACCATGACAACCGTAAAAGAAGGTACACAAAATGCATATAATTGGCCAAAAACAGGTGGTCAGAGCAACTATCCTAACTAACATAAGAAGTTGCTTAGCTTAGTAGAAGATAAAGTGAACAATGAGGTCTGTGATGCTTCCAAGGTAACTTGCAGTTACAGTTTGCACAAGCACTAAAGATTTTTTATTTAATTTAATTAGTATATCGGAAAGATCTTTGAGTGTGAGCTCTTTTACAAAGGTTCTACATCAGGGTGGACAATAAGACAATACACATATTCAGTGGTTACAGAGGCCTGATCATTAGGCATTAAAGAGCGATTACATGACAATTAGACAAATAGGAGAAAAATACTGAACAGTTGTAATTGAATACTAAACCATTTCTAATCATTTGCCCTAGGTAGCATACCCCTTGAAACCTCCAAATCCGTCAATAGACTATGGCAGAGTAACTGCATAGGGTTTAATGCTATCCCAGATGGTGAGAGGCTGGGTCACAGTGAAACAAGGGGGACTGGGTTTGAACCAACCGCAGAGAGCAAGAGGTGGGGGGATAGTGAAATGGGGGGGCTATGATGGGGGGAGCAGCTCCAGAGGGCTTTGTCGAGTATGGTATATGTGTGTGTGGGGGAGTTGGGAGGGGCAGTACCAAGTGTGTTTAAAGAGGACTGATAGCTTACTTAAGCCCTTGGCTAGGCTGGAATGGAGCCAGGGTTCTCTAGGTAGCCCTGCTGGGTGTTACCTTGGGGGTAGGACTGTCTATAAAGTGGGGCCTGAGAAGCAGGTGCATTTTGAGTTAGACATTAGGTGCTGTTTTAGGCCTACTTTGAATTGAGACAGGCTGTTGTTTGTTTGTAATTTCATCGGGAGTTTATTTATCCAGAGGGAGGCCCGATAGGAGAAAGCACGCTGCCCTAGTGAGGTTCAGTGGAACAGTATGGACAGTGCTCCATTCTTCCTCTGTCTGGTGATGTGTGTTGAGAGAGAAGCCTCGAGCAGGTTTCCTATACAGGGTGGTTTTTTTCCGAGGTGTGCCTTCATTCCCAGGAGGCAAGTTTGGTATTTGATCCTGTCTTTTAGGTTAAGCCAGTTTGTACGCTCATACAGGGTGCAAGTATGAGTGTTGTGATCTGCACACAGGGTGAGGTGGCATGCCTTATTGAGTGCAATCTGGACCCTTTTGAGCACTGTATCAGTAGCAGCTCCATAGACCACCAGCCTGTAGTCTATCGTGGAGAGTATGGAGCTGGAGACTGAGATTCGGAGTGCTTCCGGGGTGAGGGATTTCTTATGCCTGTAGAGGAGCCCTATCTTTGTGTTTACCACTCTGACAAGGGAGTCTACTTGGTGTGTATAAGTGAGAGAGTCATCAATGGTGACTCCAAGGTACTTGAACAAGTGCACCTGCTCAATCTGCTCACCAGCCTTGTTGGTGATTATGAGGGGAGCATGCTTGTGTTTGTTGTAGGGGCTGGATTGTAGCATGGCCTTGGTTTTCTTGTAATTTAGTAGCAGCTTTTGCCTACTGAACCTGTCCTCGAGTTTATTGAAAGAGTTCTGTGTTCTGTTTGTAGGGCAACCTGAGAGGTGCTGCTGCTCAGCAGCACGGCATCGTCTGCATACAGAATAAGTTTGGTGTCACAGGCTGTGGGTAGGTCATTTACAAAGAGGTTGAAAAGCAGGGGCCCTAGAATTGATCCTTGAGGGACTCCTAGGAGTACATTTCTGGAGCTGGATAACATCTGCCTGATTTTGACTCGCTGGCTCCTGTGTGTTAGATAGTCATTGAACCAATTCACAGTGTTTGGTGCCACACCCAATCTTTGGAGCTGGAGTACTAGTAGAAGGTGGTTGATGGTGTTGAAGGCTTTGGTGAGGTCAATGAAGATGGACCCCACCAATTTGCCTTCATCCAGTGCCTTGTGCACATAGTCAGTGTATTCCAGCAGTGCCGTGGTGGTACTGTGTTTTTGCCTGAAGCCATGTTGGTTTGGGCAGAGCAGATTGTACTTATTGAGGTATTCTGTGAGTTGACTTGCACGATTTTTCCAAAGCTTTGGATAGTGGGGAGAGGATAGATATTGGCCTGTAGTTTGACACCAGTGCCTTGTCACCATTCTTATGCACTGGAGTTACCAGGGCTTGCTTCCATACCTCTGGAAATTGAGCTAGGGCCAAGGATTTATTAAATAGCATTGTTATGGGTATGATAAGAACATCAAGGGTGATAGATAGTAACTTCATGTCTAGCCCGTCACTCCCCAATCTGGTTTTGCCTAGGACTTTCCTGACCATCGTTAGGGCCTCCTTCACCATCACCTTCTTAAAGTAGAAGGCTGGGCGATTAGTTATGAGCAGGTTGGTGCAACCTTGGTCCTCCACAGGCAGAAGGTAGTCTGGAGGCAGCACTGAGGACAGGTCTGTAAAGGCCTAGTTAAAAGCATCAGCAATGGCTAGCAGATCTGAGGAGGATGAGTTATTAATGTTGAGCATCTTAGGGTGCTGCTTTTGATCTTTACCAAGGATGTTCTTAATGTTGTCCCAAAACCTCTTTCAATCTCCCCATGTGCTGTTAAGCTGGGTCTTATGGAAACTGGCTTTTGCGAGCCTGATAAGTTTGGTGCACTGATTTCTAGCCATTTTGTAGCACTGTAGGTCATGATTGCTGCCTGAGTTTAAGGCTTTTTCCCAGATGCAATCCCTCTCCTTTAGGAGGGAGAGGAGCTTGCCATCAATCCAGCCATTTACCTACCCCAGAATTTTCCATTTTGTGTGTGGTGCATAGATATCACAGATGGAATTGAAGCCCTCAGTGAAAAAACTAAGGTCCTGGTCCAGCGTAGGTGCCTTGTTGATGGGGGACCAGTTGTAGGCAGACAGGGCCAATTTGAGGGATCCAAGATTGCCTTTCCACAGAACCCTGCTCTCAATGAGGTGGGGTGGGCTTTTGGCAAGTTTAGTGGTCCATATAAAGGAGATTGGGGAGTGGTCACTCAGCACATCCGGGAGAACCCTGAGTTCAGAGAATCGAGTCGGTGAGCTAGCTAAGACCCAGTCAATGAGGGTGCTGGTACCAGCCTTGTAGTTCTGCCTGGTGGGGTGAGTTATGAGTTGCATGAGATTGTGGGAGGTGATTAGGTCTCTGGAGGGTGTCGCCTCCTTCCATAACCAGTTAATATTAAAGTCACCGGTCAAGATGAGTTCTGAGCCCTTTCTGAGTGTGCTAATTTCTTCCATAACAAGAGGAAGGCCTTCCTTGGCTTTCTTGGGGGGCAGGTAGGTTGTGGCAATGGTAAGGGTCTTGCCTTTTAGGCCGACTTGTATTTTTACCACTAGTAGCTCATAATCCTGTTGCCTAACTAATAATTATACAATAAAAATATAATGGAAAATATATAATGGAAAACATCTCCCAGTGGTACAATATATTGTGAGAGTATAGTGAAGCATAATATGCATTGAAAAAGTACAGTAGAACTCAGATCCTGACACTTATGCTTATACGATAAGTGTCTGTACCCTAAGATTAGTACATATACCTACATACATGTTGCTGTCCATGAGTGGTACAATCAGGGGTGCTGGTCCATGGATAACATTCCCCCCCTTGTTGCCTCAAAAGGGGCAACAATCCCAGGTAAGTAGTGGGAGGGAGATAAAAAGTCATTTACAAGCCTGACGCACGAGCCTTGTAAAGGAATTCGAGTTGTTCTCAGTGTTGTCTTAGAGTCTAAATCATCCCATTCCAAGGCAAAAATATGGGACTTCAGAGGAGCTGACTTTGATAAGATGGCCAACAGAGTTAAGCTAGCCCTGGCAAAAAGAAACACAGGTGAGGAGGTACAGGCAAAGTGGGCAAGCATTAAGGATACAATACTTGAAGCAACATCCCATTGTGTTAGACAGAAAAGGAAGTGCAAAAGAAGAAGGAAACCACTTTGGTTCTCAAATACAGTAGCAGAAAGGTCAGAGCCAAAGGCTGGCCTTCAGAAAATATAAGGGAACACAGCGGGATGAAGATAGGGAGGCATACCAAACTGCCCTAAGGGAAGCAGGTAAGGCAGTAAGGCAGGCAAAGTCCCAAACTGAGGAAACACTAGCACGAACAGTAAAAGAAGGTGACAAAACTTTCTATAGATACATTAGTGAAAGGAGAAAGTCCAGAGGGGTATTGCTAAGCTTAATGGAGAAAAGGAGCATGTGAGAGGAGGACCCTGTAAAGGCATCTATCCTAAATAGATACTTTGCTCAGTATTTACTGAAGAGAAGGTAGGGCAGGGCCCACAGCTCAGCATCATGGACACAGGGGAGGGAGGTGAGCACTACTCCCTTCACAAAGAAAGGGTCCTACAAGAGCTTGCTAAGCTCAGGGTGGATAAGGCAATGGACCTGATGGCATACATCCCAGGGTACTTAAGGAGCTAAAGGAGGAACTAGCAGAGCCATTAGCAGAATTGTTTAGTGAGTCTCTGAGCACAGGAGAGGTCCCAGAAGACTGGAGAAGGGCTCATGTGATCCCACTCCACAAGAGTGGTAGCAGGGAGGAGGCGGGAACTACAGACCGGTCAGTCTTACCTCAGTAGTGGGCAAGATTATGGGAGGCACTCCTTAAGGAAAGGATAGTGCAACACCTGGAATCCATAGGGCACAGGATCCAAGACAGCATGGGTTTACAAAGGAAGGTCCTGTCAAACTAATCTCATAGATTTCTTTGACTGGGCAACCAGGAGTGGTGGACCAAGGGGAGCAGTTGATGTCGCCTACCTTGACTTCAGCAAAGCTTTTGACACTGTTCCACATAGAAGATTGATAAATAAGCTAGGTAGGCTTGGGTGGGTCAGAAGTTGGTCAACTGGGTGGCAAACTGGTTGACTGGCAGAAACAGAGAGTGGTGGTAAATGGTATACAGTCAGAAGAGATGCAAGTCACAAGTGGGGTACCTCAGGGATCAGTTCTGGGGCCAGTCCTATTCAACATCTTCATTAGTGACCTCAGATGGACTAGGGTAAGGCTTGTCTGTTTGCAGATGACACCAAGATCTGCAACAGAGTAGATGATCCAGATGGGTGGGCAGAATGAGAAGAGATCTGGATAAACTAGCAGAATGGTCAGAAGAGTGGCAACTGGGATTTAATGCAAAGAAGTGCAAAATCATGCACATAGGGAAGAGAAACCCTGAAGCCACTTATAGGCTGGGAGGGAGTCTAGCAGTCACAAAGGAAGAAAGAGACTTGGGCATCATCATCACTGATGACCTAAAATCATCCAAGCAGACCTCTAAAGCAGTAGGTAAGGCTAGGGGGTGTTAGGGTGTATTAGTAGGGGTATCACAAGTCGTAGAGGGAGGTAATAATCCCTCTGTACAAGACATTGGTTAGGCCCATCTGGAGTACTGCAGTGCAGTATTGGAGGCCACACCTTCACAAGGACATTAACCAAATTGAGGCAGTCCAGAGAAGGGCAACAAAATGGTGCAGGGACTGCATCAGAAGACATATGAGGACAGATTAATGGAGCTCAATATGTATACCCTTGAGCAAAGGAGGAGAGAGGGGATATGATCGAGACATTTAAACACCTTAAGGGCATAAACAAGGTGAAAGAGTCTAACATGTTTAAATATAAGAAAAATAGCAGGACAAGAGGACACAGCATGAGATTAGAGGAGGCCGATTAAGGGGAATGTGAGGAAATCTTTTTCACAGAAAGGGTGGTAGATGCATGGAATGGCTTACCACAAGAAGTGGTGGCTATGAATACAGTGCAGGACTTCAAACAGGCATGGGATAGGCATAAGGGAGCAATACAAATGACTATGAATAGATAGGTCACTGACAGAGCAAAGGCCGATGGCACATTTATAAGGTAGAAAAAGAAATGGGCAGACTGGATGGGCCTTGCGGTCCTTATCTGCTGTCAACTTCTATGTTTCTATGTTTCTAGTACATCGCAGACAGCAGAGGGTGAGTATCAGAAAAACAATCAGAAATGCTTGAATAATAACAAAAGCTTTAAAAGTGAGTTCTAACCAGTTATTGTATAAAGCAGTACTTAAATCACCATCGTGAATAAGAGCATTAAGGGCATCGCCAGCTTGAGAAATATTATTACTGATATAAATCAAATGTGAATCCTTTCTAGCTAAAAGGGATTTCAAAGAAAGTGTCAAAGGGTCAATATGCACGTTAAACATGGGCAAATATTGAGACAAGGCAAACAAGTATTGCAGATCAGTGTCAATAACATCTAGTTCAGGGAGAGGAACAGGAGTTATGACAATGTGACCTATGACTGTTTTCTGCTGTGGAGTAAAACAGAAGTTAGGCATTTCAATAACGCAGGATTTTTGACCATAAGCAGTTTTTGTGGTTAGTCACTACACAATACTGCTCATCGAAATTCTAAGTAACTCATACAGTTGGTACCCTCCATCGCTGTAGATGTATCAGACAGGAGGAGGACTGGTTGGTGAGCCGTGAAGTGAAGTGATGTACCTCTTCCAGATAGCTTCGGGTTTTAGCTGTTTCGGCATCAAGCACAGAAGATGCAGCTCATGCAGATTCAAATTTGTCATCCTCGTCAACATCAGTAAGGTTCAACGGTAATTCGCCACCCAAGGTAAAGGTCCAGTCAAGGTGTTCAGGGGACTATTCACACACTGGTTTTACAATATCGAAGACATCACAGTGGCACAGATAGTAATACCCTTTCTTGGCACAACAGTTTGTGTGGGGTGCCACCAAGGCTTGGAGCACAAAATGGTAAACAAGTAATGAGGGCAATTCCATTCTTTCATGATAGATGTCCTTATCAAGATGTCCGATGGAATTAGTCACAGCCAATTTATCAAAAACAGATGTCACAGGATCAAAGCGGGGTAGTGACACAGTGAACGTGACAAACATGTCATAGATAGAACAAGTCTTAGTAAAGTAGCAAGGGGATTGGTTTGAATATCTGGAGACATACCCAAGGTTTCTGGCTGTGGACATAGAAATGTTAACATTGTTTGCTTAACAAATAGTAATGCAACCATTAGATTTGCAATGAGGGCAATACCATTTACCTATTCGTCTGTCATGGATGAGGTCTGGGATGCATCCTGTTTCCAAGTCCCTGAAGAGATTGTTAACAGTGGAAATTACATAAGAGCCATAAGCGGAGCACAGAAGTTCATGGGCAATATATTGCTTGTCTGCCTCTTTATTATTTTGAAAAATCAATTAATTAATCTTATCTTTAGTATCATTGAACCCTTTGGCAATTTCCTGCATATTATACACTGTGAAGCATTCTTCCTCACTTAAACCATCTACGCCATGTAACAGTGGGGGTAGAATATCATTCTTAACAGCTTGTTGAAAATTAAGAGTTTGTGCTTTAATAGCAGCTATGTCTGCTCTATTCCAAATAGACATGCCTTAGCCAAATAGGCCAGAAATGGTGCCTGCTGCACCGGTAACATCTGCAGTGTCACACCTAGTGCATGGTCTAGCTTTAGCATTAGGTGCGGGTCGAAAGACCCCTACATGATCAGTGGTATGGGGGCCACTGACAGGATCATTAGTACGTGTCTGATAAGCAGATAGAAAATCTGCAAGCATCACACTGTAAAATTTAGAAGTATTGGTCATGTGACAGAGACCAATCTCAGCCATATTCCAATGTGTAAGATTGAAAATAACTGGTACATGCATAAATTGTACTGTATTAATCAAAGCTCCTGGAAGGGAAGTGGTGGTCAGACCACTAGGAGGACCTTCCTCCTGCGGAGGGCAGTCAGTCATTTCTTCTTCAGGGGTGGGACTACAGAAAGAAAAAGCTTCAGTAGCTGCATAGTTATGAAGACAGAAAGCAAGTTCCTCCTCAGAGGTGAGGTGGTCACACCAAGCAGGATCTATGAGAGCAGCAAGGTTATAATGACCAGAATGTCTGGGGGAATTCTGTCCAATAGAAAGAGTACCATTTCTAGATATGTCAGTGTTAGGCCATCCATGGAAAGTACCTTTGGATAAGCGAGCTACAGGGAGTGTGTAGCGATTAATGTCAGTTTCCCATTGAATGGAAAGGGTGGATCTGTCTGGAGCTACTACCATGGCATCAAGATAGGCATCTGAGCCTTCTTTAACAGTAATCATTTTGTTGGGTACATTAATATGAACTCCCATTGGGGCTGTATGTTCAAGTTTAATAAGCAAATGTTGGACGCATTGTCTGTGTGTTGACGGGTTTATTCTGGGATTCTGTCAGGTGAAGTCATAGTAGTCCCAGCAAGATGAGGAGGTACAAGATAGCCATCTTGCCAGTGTATCTGTAAGAAAACAGAAAAGGATTGTTAAGTGTGGGGTAGTATTCCACCCTAAGTGGGTTCAGGAAAAGTAAGTTTAGTCACCTTTGTACAGCTTGAGCTGATTAGCATGGAACCACTTGTCAGTGGTCTTCTTTTGCTGATGAACTCGGACCTGATAAACAGCAGGGCTGAGTGTGTTGACAATGGGGTATGGGCCTTCCCATTTACTGGCAAATGAATGAGTGCATTGTCTGTATTGGAGAAGCATAACTTGGTCTCCAACTTGCCAGTCAACTTCTTTGACATGCTTATCAAAATGAGCTTTAGCTTGTTGTAGAGCTTTACCCATTTGATTAAAAGCGAACAGATATGTCTTCATGATATCATCATGAAGCTTTTCAACATACTTGTCTACAGATACTTGATCTGCAGTAGGGGTGTGGAGATCAATCAACAGGTGCTCAGGTACTCTCATGGTTCTACCAGTCATAACTTCATAAGTAGTGCACTGAGTAGTAGTTGCAGGAGTGCCTCTAATTGCCATCAGGAGTAGTGGCAAGAGGGAACCCAATCCTTGGGATTGTCATTGATGAATTTGCATAACATCTGTTTGATTCTTCTGTTGGCCCTTTCTACCTGGCCTGAGGATTGAGGATGGTAAGGGATGTGGACTTTCTGGTCTACTCCAAGTAACTGGAGTGTCTGCTTCATCAGCTCAGCTGTAAAACTGGTTCCCTGGTCTGAGTCTACCTTTAAGGGTAGGCCCCACTCAGAGAAAAATTGATCTACCAGGATCTTGGCAGTTGTCTTTGCTGTGTTTGTCTTAGTGGGAAATGCTTCTACCCACTAAGAAAACAAATAAATCTGTGTGAACAAGTGCATACTTGTTGTTCTTGCTGGAGTTGGTAAGGGGGCCAATGAAATCGATTTGTACTGCATTCCATGGTCCAGTTTGCCTTTGTGACAACAATTTGGCATTTCTTTTCACCAAAATTGGATTATTCCGGACACACACTATGCAGTTATCCACATAGTGCTCTACATCTTTGGCCATGCCAGGCCACCAGGTGACTGTTTTGAGTCTCTGGAGGGTGTTTTCTGTCCCCTGGTGTTCACCAGTGGGAGTATCATGAACCATGTGGATGAATTTGGTTCACAGAGATTGCAGTGCAACCCACAATTTGTCACCTGTGTCCTCCTTTTGATACCAGATGAGCTTCTGGTCACTAGACAAGTGTACAGTATGTTGTCAGAGTGTCTCTTGTTTGGACTACCAACAGGTAGTGGTTGTTTAATTCCTTTGTCCAGGAATTTGAACACATCTTTTAATTCTTAGAGGCAGTATAGCACATTGGTTTAAGGCTCTGAGCTGCAAATCTGGTGACATCCAGCAGACCAGGCCTGGGTGTGAATCCCACAGCTTCCACTTGCATACTGTGTGACCCTGAACAAGTCAATTAACTTCCCTGTGCTCCCAGGTCGCACCTGTAAAAAAAGCTTTCAGCTTAGTGTGCTTCTCCTGATTAAAAAAAAAAAAAATTCTGGGTCTGATTTCTGTGAAGCAGAAAGGTCCAGTGAAGGTTCCGGTACTGGTTTCTGCCTAGTGTTAGCAGTTACAATAGCTGCTACAGCTATTGGATGAGTCATTATCCATGCCTCCCCCCACTCAAGCGCCTGCTTTGGCAAGCGAGTCCGCTTGATCATTGAATTCATGGTAAGGGTCAGATTTACAGTGAGCCTTTACCTTGTGGATATACAGTCTGTGAGTAAACTGCTGTGTCAGGGTGTGTACATACACAAACAGATCTCTTTATTTGACAGGTGTGCCATCAGAGGCTGTAAAGTTGATTGTCTCCCAGAATGGTAAAAATTCAGTAAGGGATGAGCAGACCCAATTAGAGTCTGCAAAGATGATGGCATCCTTGTCATCATGGGGCATGACCTCCAAAGCACAGGCCACAGCTGCCAATTCGGCATACTGTGAGGAGATAACAGTGCATTTCCTGGAAATGCATCTGAAATCACCTTCTTTGTCTAAAATGAACACTCCAAATCCTGCCACCTGCTCTCCATCTACATAAGAGGTGGAGCCATCTGTAAAAATATGGTACATGCTGGTATCTCTCAAAACATCTGGTGTAGCCAGAAAGAATTGTCCCAGCTCAGGTAAGACAGGAGGTTGGAGAGCACAGTCATGGGGTGTACCTGTGTAAAGTAGGCCATGGGCCAAGACAGAGGGAACTTTAGCAGGCAGTACTTTGATGTCCCTGTCCTGCAAAAGAAAAGACCAGTGGGAGAGTCTGGTGTTAAAGACTGACCCTTTTTTTACTTTGTCTGAAAGGAAAAAAATTAGTTGGGATGTGAAAGGCATGCAAAACAATGGGAGCATACCCAATGATGTATAGAAAATGATTGACAGCTCAGAAGGTTGCCAAAAGTGTTCTTTCGCAGAGGCTATATTTTCTCTCTACTGAGGATAACATCTGAAATGCATGGGCAATGGACTTGTGGTACCCATTGTACTTTCATGCCAGCACTGCGGACATGACCACATCTGAAGTGACAGTTTCCAAATGGAAGGGAAGGTTTGGGTTGGGGTTAATCAGTGCTGGGGCTATGGCTAAAGCCTGCTTGAGCTGTGTCACAACTTCAGTGTGAGTGGGGCCCCATGTCCATGGGATGCCCTTTTTCAGAAGTTCATTCAAGGGAGCAGCCTTCAATGCAAAGTCAGGGATAAAATCCCTAGAATAGTTTACCATTCCTATGAAGCGTCTGAGTGTTGCCATGTTTGTAGGAAGTGACAGATCTTGCAAGCCCTAAATCTTTTTGACGGCTGGGCTTCTGCCTTGGTCTGTAATACACAGACCAAGGAATATGACCTCTTTTTCACACAATTGCACCTTAGAGGGGCTGCACTTGAGGCCTGCTTTCTCTAGGAGAGACAGAAGTTCATCTAGAAGGGCCAAATGATCTTCCTTCATGGTGGTTGCTAGAAGGAAGTCATCCACATACTGCAGGAGACACTGGGGAGTGTAGAACCCCTGCAGAGCATCCATCATGTGGAGATGAAAGAGGGAAGGGCTGTTGAGAAAGCCCTGGGGAAGCCAGGCCCAGGTGTACTAACGCCCATCAAAGGTGAAGGCAAATTTATATTGACTTACCTGTGCTAATGGGAGTGACCACTTTTTGTCAGGTGTCAGCTACTTGAGTAAATCAGGTACTGATGCTACTGTTTGGGCACAACTGGTGGTGACTTGATGAAGTTTCCTGTAATCAGTTGTGAGTCTCCAAGCTCCAGTTGGCTTTTTCACAGGCCAAATAGGAAAACTGACAGTAGAGACACAAGTCCTAATCACTCCTTGTTGTAGCAGTGATTGGATGGTCTCCCTCAGTGATGGCAAGGCCTCAGCAGGACATGGATACTGCTATTGCCTCACAGGGTTAGGTCCTGGAATTTCAATGGTGGTCTGCATCCTACCACAATCATGCTTGTTGGTAGCAAACACATCAAGGTGTTTTTGCAGCAAAGGTGCAAGTCAGAAAACAGGTCATGACTTTTGAACAAAGCCATGATGTTATACTCCTTGTTATGAGACATGGCTGCCACCATGTGTGAGTCCTTAATGGTGACAGCATGGCATTGTCCTTTGATCTGAAGGAGTAGCCTATTGGCAAGGTCCACTATACAGCCATGGAGTCAAGAAAGTCAGGTCACAATATATTGGGGTGATGACATAATACCATGAGGTCAAAGACAAAATCAGTCCTGAGGTGGCCTACCACCACAGGCAAAGGCACAGATCAGTAGGTGTGTAGCTGATTGCCATCTACACCCTGTGCACTGGTCTTTCATCCAGTAGACCAGTCTGATGAGGCTGGGTTCTCCTCATGGAGAACTGAAATGGCTGTTCTGGTATCCAGAAGCATGGTGAAGTGGCAGCCCCTGACTGCTGCCTTCAAACAAGGCCATCCATTTGTGTTAACAAGCAAGTCACTCACAATCTAGATTGGGGCCTGTAATTGTCAATCCGCATTTTCAGAATCATCTTTGTCATCCTGTTCCAAAAATCTGAAGCCTGATCTCCTGTATGTCTTGCACGGGATACAGATGTGCCCGTGATGTCACAGGTGCAATATCGGCCTGTATGGGCAGTTCCATCTTGGTCGTCACATTAATGGCCTGGCCAGTAGTCGATGCCATGAAAGGATTCTTTCCTCAGCTGCTTGGCTGTTCAGCAGCTAAGGGCAGGAACAGATTTCCCTGGCTGCATGGTTGTCCAGCGGCTGGGGCAAGAGCTGCGATGGTATGCATAGGCTGCATCTCTCTTCCAGCACCTGTGGAGGGTCTCATTCTCATCTTTTAGGCTACGATAGCTGGAGCAGTTACAGTACCAGCTATCGGGTTGGGCATTTGGATTTTCCAATTGCTTTTGTCCTTGTTCCTATTGTTTCTATAGTATAGGTCATTCTCCCGTATCATGGGGCCACCATCTTGGTTTATGACATTGCTTCCACCATGTTTGTGAAGACGTGGCAATGTAGAGGGGGTGCGTATATAGGCACTATCTTGGGGATGGCTGGAAAATATGACAGCCCTATGAGGTGTGGACTTGGGTGTGATGTGGCAAGCCTCGTCATCAAAGTCAGAGTCATCATCATCAGATGATGCAATGTCAATGGGCGTATACTGGAACCCATTCATAGCCTTAACATGGCCAGCGAGGACCTCTCATTGATGGTGCATTTTCACCATCTTTGCTCTACACTTTTTGTGACAAACTCATGCAGTGTCCTACTCAATACTTTTCTCAACTTCACGCTGCAATACTCTGTACGTGGCTCCCAATTCAACGTTTTCCCTAAGTTCTTTGTCTAGTTCACGATTCACTCTCTTATTCTCCTCTTTCAGCTCAGCATTATCTTCTTGCAAACCTTCATTCACATCACTCAGAATATTGTTTAAATATGCTGTTTCTTATCACACTTCAACCTTTCACAATCATCTCTCAACATACACATTTCTCACTCAGAGTCTTGAGCAGTACAGTGCAACAGTCTGTTATTGGCATCATGGAGTGACTGTGTCTCCTCCGCTAGCAGTTCTGTTCCCTTTTTTGTAACTTCGATGCCTGCAAGCCCATCTCTTTTATTTTAGAGATGCATTTTACAGTTCAAGGGAGGCACACCTCACTGTGAGTCTCTCAACAGCGACATGTAGAGCCACAACCAAGAGACCTTTAAGGTTGTATTTCTTGGCTTTTAGTTTGGACTCGAGGTAGTGCTCTGAAATTAGCAGCAATGGGTTTTCAGCAGACTTTGCATCCAGCATGAAATCTGTCCATCCTCCATGTGAGGTGAGGTAGTGTGAGATGTCCAGTCTCAGTTCAGTGCAAAGTTCAGATGTGACAAACAAGTGGTAAACAAATGAACAAAGAAGCAGTTGGAAAACTGGATAAAATCCTTGGTGCCATCACCCAACTGCTTTCTCATCCCCCATGGGCAAACAGTGGTGCCAAGGCAGTACACTGCCACTCACAGAGGGAGTGTATCAGGGCCTGGTGTGGAGATGCCATGCCCGAGATCAGGACGGAGTGTGTCCATTACAGAACAACCACTGTAAGCATGAGTAGGTCCAAGTAGGTGAAAAATGCACTACACTACTCAACATTCAAAGTTAATTGAATGGAATCCTCACTTTGTACATTCTAACCTATACAAAGTCACCAAATATAACTTGGTAATAAAATTACCTTTCTCGGGTTCTTGTTGGAACTGCACAAAAGGAAGAGATGACAGGCAAGTGGTACCCAGATAATAAATGTAATTTATTACTGGTAAATAAGAATTATACAGGCTTACAACCAACAGTGTAATCACTGGAAGAGTATCCAGTTTCCTTACCTATAGGCTCAGTCAAGTCTGTCTGAGAGAAAATGCATGATGCAAAGGGTCTTATACCCTGACAATAACCATGACAACAATAAAAGAAGATACATAATATTCACATAATTGGCCAAAAACAGGTGGCCAGAGTAACTATCCTAACTAACATAAGAAGTTGCTTAGCTTAGCAGAAGATAAAAGTGAACAATGAGGTCTGTGATGCTTCCAAGGTCACTTGCAGTTACAGTTTGCACAAGCTCTAAAGATGGCACTGTTGCCTAACTAATAATTATACAATAAAAATATAATGGAAAACATCTCCCAGTGGGAAAATATATCGTGAGAGTATAGTCAAGGCCCTTACTTTTCTGAGGCACAGTGGGACCAAGTTCTGTGGCAAGACTAACATTTGCCGCAGAACTTCTGCGGTGGTGGTTTGTAATTTCTGCGGAAGTTCTGTGGCACTAACAAACTACCATATTACAGTGTCAGCTTGTCATCCTGACTTCACTTTCATGGCAGTGGTTCTAGCAATCAGGATGGGGGAAAGCACAGTAGCACTCAAAAAATAACAGACCTATAGAAATAATTGTATGCCTAAAAAAGCAAAACAAATATCTCAGCTTACTGCATAAATGAAATATGTAGCGGACCTTATGTGATAAATAAGGTATTTCTATATGCATGGTATCTATACCACTAATGAGGTCTCCACTGTGTATCACTTATATATTTATATGCAATCTGTAACATACATGCAACTGTGTGTGTGTGTGTGTGTGTGTGTATAGTGAGAGAGAGAGAGATACGTGTGTGTGTGTGTGTGTGTGTGTGTGTGTGTGTATGTATATAGACATATCATGAAATTGCATCCTCATTCATACAAGTCCCATTGGATATGGAATAAACAGAATAGAGGAGTTATTGCAAAACTCATCTTTCATGCCAGCCTGCTTTCCCTGACACTACATAACACCATCAGACCATGCCATGCATGTGAACCGATTGTGAGATAGAGCTCTCCAGCCCATCACAATGTGTCCACCGTGTGACAGAACACTGCACCATACCTTTCCAGGCTCAGAGCAGTGATGTGTTCTCCCAATCCTTGTGCTGCCCATCAGCTCCCAGAGCTAATCTCTGAACCTGAGTTGCCAGCACAGAAACATAACATGCTACCCTCTGGCCCAAAAGCAGTCCCTGAACACATTTCTCCATAACTTTTGGGTGACTATCAACCAGTGACAATATGTAATCAATAACCTTGGTAAAAATGTGTGCAGCGCAATTATTTATTTAACAGGTCTGTTCTTTCAGCAGGTCTACGCATTATTATATTCTTTTCAAGATCATAACCAGGCACTCACCCAGACCACCAAAAATAAGGCTGAAGCTGCTTCAGCCTTATTTTTGGTGGTTTGGGTGAGTGTCTGGTTATGAAGTTGAAAAGTTTCTGATTTTTCCAAGAGCACCTCCTATTTTTTCCTTTTGTGAGCCCTTTCGTTTGATTTTCACATTATTAAATTCCACTTTTCTGGGCATAATGACTTTATTTTTCTGCAAAATGACAGGTAAATTCATTTTACCAGTTATTCATTTCAAATGGCATCACTATACCTTAAAGGTACAAATACATTTGCACAAAGTGAGGTATGGACTTAACAGGTCTATGCTATTGTCAAGGTTTTGTTTAAGTTGGCCGGAGTACAATAATGTAAGACTAAAAATTGTATTAGGCTGTAGTGCAGGTTGAGCAAATGTCACCATGCCTGAGGTGCTGTACTACCACCTCTTGCAGTGGGAACTGTGGTAGATAAGTGACTGTTCATTTCTGCTGCAGAATGCAGCCATTTCATTAGGTAATTTATGATGTTATAGCAATGATAACATCACACTCTGAGCATAGAGGGAATTTGGATATAAAAAGAGGGGAAGGGAACCAGGTTCTATGGATAAACAGAATTATTAATAAAAAATCACCAAGAACAGTGAATTCTGTGGCATTGCAGAAGTTCTGTGGTAGACTGCAAGTTCTGTGCAAAATTCTGCGGCCGCAGAATTCTAGGGGCCTTGAGTATAGTGAAGCATAATATGCATTGCAAAAGTACAGTAGAAATCAGATCCTGACACTTATGCTTATATGATAAGTGTCTGTGCCCTAAGATTAGTACATATACCTACATATGTGTTGCTGTCCACAAGGTGGGGGTACAATCAGGGGTGCTGGTCCATGGATGACAACCCCCCCCACCGGTGCTAGGAGTCATTGGTGGAGAGCCTAGACAGCCTCTGTAGAGGAGCTCGAAGCAGCCCTGCAGAGGGCTGGACTCCTCAGGATTAGATCACTGTGGCTACATTTTGTCTTGGAGACCACAGAAGATTGTACAAAGGACTAAAGAAGTTTGATTTCCAGCATCCTTGAGACTTTTGCTGCACATCCGCTAAACTATCTCATATTGAGTTGGTTTTTACTTTTATTTCTGAGCTTTTAATTTTATTTCTGAACTACCAGAGAAGTTTTAATATGCTTAAAAGCACCTCAAAACACACTTGGTTTATAAACAGTGTGTGAGAATTTAAAACTTTATTATTGATGCCTTTCAGTGCTTATGCTGGATCTTAAAACTTTTAAATAGTTTCAGAGGAGGCTTACTCCATAAGCAGCTATATGCATGTAAATAAAAAATAAATCAATATATCTGACGTACTGTGGCGACCCTTTCAAAGGGGATTAAAAATATTTAAAGACCTTTAACCTTGGCACTTAAAGATACATTTGGAAGGTTATGTTCCCTCTAGTTGATTTGCTGTGGCAGAAGTAATTAGATTTAGTTAAAATCACAGGTTAGAACTATGAGCCATATTCAATTATGGCTTACAGAGTGACGTGCTACTTCACTTAAAGCGGCAGGTGCCAGCTAAACAGTTTCATTAAAAGATAATTGAGCACATATCTTGCAGTGCATTAGTAAGAGCAGTGCATTAGCCAGTTTCTTTGTTTCCCCAGACAATATTCCTTTGCACGCATTACTTAATTAACAAATTAATTAGCCAATCATTTAGACTAACAGCTGGAGAAATATAGTACGCATGAGTGATGTCTCAGCTTAGCTGCACACCACTAGTCAAGGCATATATCTTCCACTTCTATAAAACTAAAACCAGGGGTCCTTATGTGGCATAATTATTTACTGCTACTGCTATCTACAGGAACATAGTTGGAGATTTGTAAGATTTGCGGTAAAAGCAAACCTCATATAGAACTTAACTAAAGGTATTTTTGGTATCTGTTGACTGCATGATCTGTGGCATTTTGTTGAAGTGGCACAGGCATCTTGGTGTCTTGCTGGCTCGCCAACTTGTGGGCTTTTCATGGCTTCTAGTGGGCTTTTTGGCCCAATTTTTGGCCTGAGGGAAATATTCTGAGCAGCAAGGAAGACAGAGCACTGGGGGAACCTTCCAAATCTCAAAAGTGAGTACTGAAAGTACTAGAAGCCTTAAATTATTTTGAAATCTGACATTTGGAAATGTTAAAGTGATTGTTTATTTAAAACATAATTTATGATACTGCCCCAAATTTATGGGTCGCTTTTAAATACAGATATATTTACATGGGCCAGGATATTCAAAGGGGTTGCACCTGGCGCAACTGAGTTGTGCTGGCACAACTCCGCATTATGCCCTGGTGGGATCTTGAAAAGGCTGCCTCGGTGCAGTACAAATCCTGATGCGCCAGGGCACAAGGTAATCCTATGCAGTGCAGATGCAGGGGGCATGCCCATGCATATGTGGCACATCCTGATATTCAGCCCAGTAAATTAACAAAAAAGGGAACTAGGAGAGCTTCAGTAGCAGACAAGTAGTGGAATAGCAGTATAATTGCAGTATAATGTGGGGAGTGGTGCAATGCAGTGGCTGTGGGGCAGCCATATTCAGGCAGACCTTCTGGACACTGAGGTGCTGCCCTATCTGCATGCATCTCTCTGGACTGCGGATGAGGTAGCCAGACTCAGAGTGGAAGTAAACTGGGTCAGGAGTACCATCACCCTATCCAGAGACCACCCATTCCAATGCAACTGCCTCAAAGGATGCCGAGAACGAGCACTTGGATGACAGTGGGCTCAGGGAGGTTAGAGTGGTCAGGCAGAGGCACATCCCAGATCCTATTCCACTCAAGAACTCATATGCCACACTGGCAAATGGGGACAACCAAATAGAGGTACCCAGAGAAGTGGAAGGAAAGGATGTGGAGGTTAGCCAAGGAGGTGACCTCAGCAGGGAAAGCAGTGGACCCCAGAGGAGGAGGAAGCAAATCCTGGTGGGGGACTCCATCATAAGAGGGATTCAGCTAGGAACACAGGAGGGGGAGGACAGGGAGGTGAGGTGCCTACCAGGTGCCACGGCATGGAGGGATGGAAGGAAGATCCTGGGGATCACTGGGAAGGCAAGATGGGAGGGTGAGCTGGATGTCATTATCCACCTAGGTACAAATGACCTGGCAAATGGGGAGCCAAAGGAAGTTCAGGAAGAGTTTAGGAAATTGGGGAGGGGTCTCAAGCAAGTAGCTACTTCTGTCACTTTCTCAGAAGTACTACCTGTGAGAGGCAAGGGAGAGCATAGGAGTGCATGCACCAGGAACTTTAACTCATGGTTGAAGAACTGGTGCTGTGAGGAAGGGTTTGGATTCATTGGTGACTGGGGACCCACCTGGAGGGATGGAGGTTTGTTCAAGCCTGACGGCCTACATCCATCCTGGAGGGGAATCCAAGCACTCAATGATAAGTTTAAATGCTACATTGACAAGCATTTAAACTAGCAAAGGGGGGTGGCAGGCCAGCAAGGAGGGTACCTACTTGCTCACCCCCCACAGCTAGCAGTGGAACCAGTGAACCAGAGGAATGGCTATCTCTACAAAGCAGTGTGCAAAAGATGGAAATTAGCACCCAAGAGGTGGATAGGCAGAAAAGGGGCAACATTCAGCAGAAGGGCAGACAGCAAGGAGAACCAGGGGTAAAGGACAACCAAGGAAGGGGCTGGAGTAGAACAGTGAAACAGTCTAGGGAGGTCAAATCATGGAAAGCCATGTGTGCAAATGCCAGGAGCCTTAGCAACAAGATGGAAGATCTGGAGACTGTCATGGTGCAGTCAGACTGGACATTGTGGCCATCATTGAAACCTGGGTAATGATAACCACAACTGGGAGATGGCCATACCTGGCTACAACAAATATTCAGAAGAGACAGAACAGGCAGGAAGGGAGGAGGAGGGCACTGTATGTGAAAAATGACATAAGGGCCACAGAGATCCAGGAGGAACAAAATGGGGGAGAGATACTGTGGGTTAAGCTGGAAAGGAAAATGGGGACAGCCATCCGCATAGGTGTGGTCTATAGACCACCAGCCCAGTAGGAAGAAACAGATAGGGAGCTGATGCTAGCCATCCAAAGGATGGCAGACAAGGGTGAGGTAGTACTGGTTGGAGACTTCAATATTCCAGACGTGGACTGGAGCATCCCAGCAGCAGCATCAACTAGGAGCAGATTTATCCCGGACTCCCTTCAGGGTGCCTTCCTCAAGCAACTGGTCATGGAACCAACTCGACAGAAGGCAATACTGGACCTTGTGCTCACAAACAGGGACAGTGTGATGGGGTAACAGTGGGGGAGCACCTGGGGAACAGTGACCACAGGACATTGTGGTTTGAAATCACAGAAAGAGCAGAACCAAACCACACAAAACACGTATCCTGGATTTTAGGGGGGCAGACTTTGGGAAAATGGGGAGATACTTGAAAGAGGCATTAAGGGGAATGGGACAGGAATCAGGGGTTGAGGAACAGTGGGCAGTATTTAAAATGGGGATTACAAGAACAACAGAATTATGCATTAAGCAGGTTAGCAAGAGGAAAAGGAAGAGGAGACCATTATGGTTCTCCAAAGAGGTAGCAAAGAAAGTGAAAGCCAAAAAGATTGCATTCAGGCAATACAAAAAGACACAGGCAGAAGGGGATAGGCAGAAGTACCAGGAGAAGCAAAGGAGGCAGGAGGTCTGCAGGGAAGCCAAAGCTCAGAGAAGAACACATTGCAAAATCAGTGGGTAGAGGGACAAAACCTTTTACAGGTACATAAGTGAAAAAGAAAGGCAAAGGGAGGGATAGTGAGACTGAAGGGGAGGATGGCCACGTGGAGGATGACAACAGTAAAGCTGACATATTGAACAGGTATTTCTGCTCAGTCTTTACTGAGGAGGAGGAGGTAATGGGTCTGAAGGGAGTACAAGGGTGAGAATGGTGCAGAAATGGACACAAGTCCCTTTACACTGAAAAGGTCCTGAAGGAACTGGAAGTAATAAGAGTTGATAAAGCAATGGGGCCAGATGGGGTGCACCCAGGGTCCTTAAAGAACTAAGAGAGGTGGTGGCTGAACCTCTGGCTATCCTGTTTAGCCGATCACTGGAAACAGGAGGTACCCAAAGACTGGAGGACAGCAGATGTAGTCCCCTTATACAAAAGTGGGAACAAAGAGGAAGCAGGGAACTACAGACCGGTCAGCCTTACCTCGGTAGTGGGGAAGATCATGGAAGCACTACTGAAGGAGAGATTGGTGGAACATCTGGTTGTTAATGGACTACAGGACCCACGGCAGCATGGTTTCACCAGGGGGAGGTCATGTCAGACCAACCTCATTGAATTTTTTGACTGGGTGACTAGGGAGGTGGATCAGGGGAGGGCAGTGGACATGGCCTATCTGGACTTCAGTAAGGCCTTTGACACTGTGCCACATAGAAGACTATTACACAAACTGGGGAAATGGGTGTGGGCAGGACAGTAGTGTGGTGGGTAAGTAACTGGCTGGGTGGCAGGACACAGAGGGTGGTGGTAAATGGCTGTCACTCCACAGAGGAAGAGTGACCAGTGGGTGTACCACAGGGATCAGTGCTGGGACCGGTTCTATCAACATCTTCATCAGTGACATTGCGCAGGACCTAGAAGGCAGAATTTCACTGTTCACTGATGACACAAAGCTCTGTAACAGAGTAGACACACCAGAGGGTGCAGACAGAATGAGAAGGGGACCTGCAGAAACTTGAAGAATGGTCAGGGGTTTGGCAGTTGAAATTCAATGCCAAGAAGTGCAAGATAATGCATATGGGACACAAGAACCCTGGCACAATATATCAGTTGGGGGTGAGGATATAGCATGCACCAAGCAGGAAAGGGATCTCAAGGTAGGGAAACAGTGTGACAAGGCAGCAGGTAAAGCAAATAGGATGCTGGGATGCATAGGCAGGGGCATCACCAGCAGGAAAAGGGAGGTCATAATTCCACTATACAGGACACTAGTGAGGCCCCACCTGGAGTACAGTGTACAGTTCTGGAGACCATACCTACGTAAGGACATAGACAGGGTAGAGAAGGTTCAGAGGAGGGCAACAAAGATGGTGCATGGATTGCATCACAAGTCCTATGAAGACAGGTTGAAGGAGCTGAACATGTACTCCCTGGAGGAGAGGAGGGAGAGAGGGGCTATGATAGAGACATAAAAGTATCTTACAGGGAGGAACAGGGTGCAGGAATACACTATTTTTAAGTGAAAAAGATGTTCTA
Source organism: Neoceratodus forsteri (assembly GCA_016271365.2). Classification (NCBI taxonomy): domain Eukaryota; kingdom Metazoa; phylum Chordata; order Ceratodontiformes; family Ceratodontidae; genus Neoceratodus; species Neoceratodus forsteri. The sequence goes on from CM057455.1 coordinate 1,560,413,820, forward strand.
GGACTAGAGGGCATGGGATAAAGTTGGAGGGAGGACGATTCAGAGGAAACGTGAGGAAGAATTTCTTCACAGAACGGGTAGTGGACAAGTGGAACACCCTGCCAGAGGAAGTGGTGGGGGCTGAAACAATCACGGGATTTAAGAATGCATGGGATAGACATAAAGAAATTCTGAAGGTCAGGGATAAGGGGCAACAGACTTCTAGGAAAACATAAACTGAACTTACAAGCTCAAATGGGCAGACTGGGTGGGCCATAGGCCCTTATCTGCCAACACTGTCTATGTATCTATATATCTATGCTGGCACAACCCCTACATGCACTGTACACTGGTGGTCAAAGTTGAGCTGGAAAATATAGGCTCAAATGCTGGCCATGCACAGGCGGGTGTGTAATGTAAGGTGCAACACAACAGCTGCCAGCCGTGGGTGGCCACCCGCCCAGCAGGAACACCATCCACAAGCACCTGGTCCCCCATGGTAGTCCAGTGGCCCCCCCAGCATGCCCAATCGTGGGCAGTAGTAAACATGAACTGATCCCTATGCCCGATCGTGGGCAGTAGTAAACATGTACAGATCTCTATGACCGATCACAGGCAGTAGTAAACATCAACATATCCCTATGCCCGATTGAGGGCAGTAGTAAATCAACAGATCTCTATGCCTGATCATGGGCAGTAGTAAAAATCAACAGATCCCTGTGCCCAATCATGGGCAGTAGTATAAATTAACAGATCCCTATGCCCGATCGCAGGCAGTAGTAAAAATCAACAGATCACTAATCCCGATTGTGGGTAGTAGTATAAATTAACAGATCCCTATGCCCTATGCCACTGCACCATGTGTGCCAACCATGCCATATTCAATGGTGCTGAGCCATGGGGCATCACCATTGAATATCGCCTGGTCCTGGCCCCAGCGCAGCCCAGTTGCGTTGTGCCCAGTCTTGCGCCACTGCCAGGCACAGTCTGAATATCTGGCCCACGGTCTCTCGACTGCTGAAGTTAGTACTTATCTTTAGTATAAAAAATTAACTGTAATTAAATTGTATTACAATACAGTTCATACAATTCCTTATTTGGATCTTTTTTACTGGCCTCTGCCTTTGTATTTTTATCTTTAGTGATTGCATTAGCATTTTTCGCATGTAGCTCTACTGGGCCTTATTGGTGTCCTGGAACCCAGAAGACCTGCACTCCAGAGCCTGTCTACATGCTACACACTTCTATCAAGGGACTGAAAGGCTATTTTTGGACTTTGCTATTTTGACCGCAGAGGAACTGAGAGAATAAAACAGTCTTTCAGGCAGTAACAAACTCTAAACTGCTGATATTTAAGACTACAAGAAGCTAAAATAATTCCTCATAGTGCTTTTTACCATAAGAGACTTTCTAGTTCCTTACTTTAGAGGGTGTCTGCCATAAGGATCAACTAGGACATCACCTTTTTATTTTCACTTTTTATCATTGGATGAAAGCTATAAGTGCTTGGCACTGCTTACTTGCACCTTTATTAAGTCATGTCTGAGGTTGTGATTATCTATTGTAGCATATTCTGTCATTGGTATTTTAAAGTATATTGCATAAGCCTCTAGCCTTTATAAATTGTTCAGTTTATAGCAGTCTGTGATTCTATTTCCTAAACTAAAGTATATCTGCATATTTTGTGCACTCGTATCATAGCATATATTTTTATATACATTTCTTAAAAGAATGGTGCTAACTACAGTAGAAGTGGAAAGGGGAACTCTCCTTCAGGGGATAGATTCTCTGATAACTCGGAACAAGTGTTGGTAATTTCAAAAACTCAGGAATAGATTACTCTAGAAAGAACTAAAAGTATGAATCAAAAAATAAAAATAGAAATAAAACTGATAAAAAGAATTTAAAATCTGTAGTCTTGTCTATGAAGTACATCCCTTGTGAGCTTCAAAACTCAGACTTGGAAACACAAAGGGACAACAAACAGCTAAAAATAACAGAAATATGGGCAGGACTTAAAAAAATAACCTAAACACTTGTCCACCCCTAATCAAGCCCAAGAACAACATTCTAATAAAATCACCAGAAAAGTAAATGTAGTAGACTTAACTATTCCTAAGGATTACACTGAGAAGCCAGGGGATATTCAGGTTATTTCAGATGGGATCTCTTTTGATTCATACGGGTGGGAGATGCCTACATATGAGGAGAGTGATGGAAGGGATAGAGACTACTCTGATGCAGTCTTTTCCCCGAATTCTTATTTTGACCATTTATATTTGGATAGGATTCTCACCCTGAGATCAGAAAATCCCCATAATTCAAATACAAATTTAAACTCAAACATTTCTAAACAGAGGGAAAAGAATATAATCCCCCTCCATTCTCTGAGATTAAATAAAACATATGAAGGGAAGAGAGAATTAAAAGAAATAATACAAGAAATCAGCATTACAATAGAGGGACTTAAAAAAATTGAGGCAACACATACAGAAGGCTTGACTGAGGCTTCTACAAAGAATAAGTCAATACTAATCCCTCTGAAGAATTTTGAAAATTCTCAAAATGACAGCAAAATGGAATATAATAAAGAGTATTTTATGAATTAAGGAGATTTTACAGCCAGTTCCTTTATTTCCAAACAGATGTTTGAAATAATAAAGAACACATAGTATGCAGATATTGTGATTCTGGAAAATATAACAGTACTCAAGGATGAAGTTTGCAGTCAAAGAGCAGATGTTTTTTATAATCAAATTCTCTTAGAAAGATTAAATGAAGGCAGACAGAAACTGATCTCAGAACTGGAACAAATAGAACCTGCACAGAGAGACAAGCCTCTTCCCCCCCTAGCAAAGGCTAATAGGGGTATCCAAGTTAAGTTATCTTCACCTTTTGATAAAAACAAGATCTGTGCATGGTATTTACAAAGCTCAGATGCGAACAATTCAGGCAAACAAGAAGATAAATCTAAAAATGAAAAGATAGGGAAATAACCTACATCAATGAACGTACAGCCAAAGAAACAAGGTAGAGACCAGGGGAAAATCTTCGAGCAAATTACACATTCTCAAAGTAAGGAAAGTAATAATGAAATACTGCATAATGAAATATTAGAAACATAGAAACATAGAATTCCAAAAGAACTAAGGGCAGAACTAGTGACACCACTGACTACCCTTTTTAACAAATAATGGGAGGATGGTGTGGTACCTGAGGACTGGAAGAGGGTGGATGTGATGCCCCTTCACAAAAGTGGGAGCAAGACAGAGGCAGGAAACTACATACCTGTCAGTTTGACCTCAGTGGTAGGGAAAATGATGGAATCACTTCTGAAAGTAAGAATTGTTGAGTACCTAAAGGCCAGTGGGGCACAGGACCCAAGGCAGGAAGGATTCATAGTGAGAAGGTTATGTCAGATGAATCTAATCAATTTATTTGACTGGGTGACCAAAGTAGTAGACCAGAGGGGGCTGTGGACATGGCCTACCTAGACATTAGAAGGAATTTGACACAGTCCCACGTAAAAGATTAATAAACAAATTAGCCTGCCTGGGAGTGGGACCCAGGGTGGTAGCCTGGGTGAAACATTTGCTGGACAACTGGACACAGAGGGTAATAGTAAACGGAGTCTACTCTGAAGAAAGGGGGGTTACTAGTGGGGTACTGCAGGGTTCAGTACTGGGTCCGGTCCTTTTTAATGTCTTTATAAGTGACATTGCAGAGGGACTGGAAGGAAACGTATGTCTTTTTGCAGACGACACAAAGATCTGCAACAGGGTTGATACACAATGTGGGGTGGAAAGGATGAGAAGGGACTTGGCAAGGCTGTAGGAATGATCAAATGTATGGCAGCTTAGATTCAATGGAAAGAAATGCAAAGTAATGCACCTGGGAAACAAAAACCCAGGGGAGGATACTGATGGCAATAGAAATGGAAAGGGACCTAGGGGTAGTTATATCAGATGACCTAAAGGTGGGCAAGCAGTGTGAGAAGTCAGTAAGGAGGGCTGGAGGGATATTGGAATGCATAGAAAGAGACATCACCAGTAGAAAACAGGAAGTTGTTATCCATCTGTACAGACAGTTGGTGAGACCCCATCTGGAGTACTGTGTGGAGTTCTGTAGACCCCATCTTCGCAAAGACATAGACAGGGTGGAGGCTGTCCAGAGGAAAGCAACGAAAATGGTGCAGGGTCTGCACCAGAAGACATACAAAGAGAGACTAAAGGAACTTAATATATATATCCTTGAGGAAAAGAGGGAGAGGGGGGACATGATAGAAACTTTAAAGTACCTCAAGGGAATCAACAAAGTCCAAGAGGGTAGTATCTTTCAGAAAAAGAGATGTGCAAGAACAAGGGGACATAGTTTGAAGGTAGAGGGAGGATGGCTCAGAAGTAATGTGAGGAAGTATTTTTTCACAGAGAGGGTTGTGGATGCATGGAACAGCCTTCCTGAGGAGGTTGTGAAGTCAAAAACAGTGGGGAAATTCAAGAATGTATGGGACAGACATAAGGCAATTATAGTGGGGGTTAGGAGGAAGTAGGCTGTTAGTTAGGATCTGCAGCTTATCCATTAGGCAGGGAAATGGGCAGACTAGATGGGCCAAATGGTCCTTATCTGCCATCAGATTCTGCGTTTCTATGTAAGAGAAACTGTGTGAATGGATGGTATATCTTCTTCATATAAACCTCGCTAATGAGGAGCTTTTTGTTATGAGACCACCCAACTTTGCTTATCCGGACACTGTACTTCTTTACTGTTAGTTAGAAGATACAGTTAAAAATATTCTTGCAAAAGTGCGAAAGGACCCTTATTGAATATAAGAGGTTAGAGATGCTGAGAAATTAAGTTTTGCTGGTGAAATTGGTGCGAATGTGTCAATTTCACCATGTGAAACATTTCGCAAAATTCCACCATTCCGCAAAACTTTTCGCTGGGTGTGAAAGTTTACCTGCAAAACGTGACATTTCACCCCAAAATGTGCAATTTTGCCAAATTTCACCTGAATTTCACAAAGTTTCACCGTTTTGTGGGTGAAATGTCATGTTTTGTGGGTGAAATTTCACATTTTGTGATGAAATTTCACATTTCGCACCCACAAAATATAAGCGGTATAGAAATTAGTCCACCTATGTTAGTACCTATAGACAGAAGTACAGGGGAAAATGAGAAAAGCATTAAGCCCACAGCTCCTCACTCCTTGAAACAACCAAAAAATCAAGAAAATGAAACACAGAAAGAAGAAATAGCAAAGCTTATGGAGACCATCAAATTACATGAACAAAAGCAATATAAGGGATGGGTGTATAGAACTATCTCAATCTGTGGATGGGAAACCTCAAGACAAGATTCATATAGAAATATAAGAGATGAGCTTCTTCTTCTTTTTCCTTTGAGATCTCTGGGTTTCAAAATTACAAGAAATTTGGTGGATACTATCAGGATTTATAGGGAGGTGCCCTATTCTTCTCAAATTGATATTACTTTTAAAAATCTAGCACTGGCTAATACATTGATTCTATCTGTACATAAATTAGACAATCTGGGAATATATATTGTCCACCCTCAGTTCCTTGGAGAGGAAAATTTAGGCAAAAGGAATCTAGAGGATGAGGGACAAACATCAAGAACAAACGAGGCATTTAAAGTGGCAGTAAACTGGTTTGTGGTAAAAACAATTAGGAAAGTCAGGTTTCCGGACTAATCAGTCATGGATTAACCAGGTCTGACTGTACCAGGGAAATTAACATATACAGGGCCTTTGGGCTCCTCTACCTTAGATTTAGTCTGAGCCAACTTGGAAGTCATAAGACTAGCTTCAGAATTACAAATAATTGAACGATCAGACTCAGTTCACCTCCCAGTAATATTGAATTTGCAAATATCATTTCATATTCATCTCAGGTTGAGGTTCATTTCAATAATGAAGTAGAGGTTATCAATGAAAAAAGAATCAAATGAGGTCCTACTTACCACTCTCAGTTTCAAGAGATTCTGAGTATGGGGGAAATATACAAAATTTATTCACAAATTCTAGAAAAGTTTCAGATATAAGATGTTGGAAAACTGACATAATATTTGCACTCTTTTGAGACCATTTTGTCTAACTAGTCAAATAATTAATGCAAAACAAATCACTTCTCGAAAATCATGGTTTAATCAAAAATGTTGAAATGCTAAAAAATCTCTTAATAGAGCTGTTAGACATTATAAAAGATAAGGAACTAAAAATAAAGCAGGCCATTTAATTTTAAAAAAGGAAAGAGAAATATATAAAATAGGGTTAGAAAAAGAATGCAATAAATACTCTGTTTTGTTATGGGAAAAATTAAGAAAGGTGGTACAGATTAGAGATGGGAGGCAATTTTGGAATATAGTTGCTCAAAGTTATAATAAATATCATACAAGGGTTGAATCTTCCATTTCTCCACAAATTTGGGTCTCTTATTTTTCAAAATTGTATTATGCAATGGAAGAGGAGAGATTATCATGTAATAGAAGTAGCCCAAAGGAAACTGTATACCCAAGGCCGATTATAATTACAGAAAATGAAATTAATTTTGCTCTCATATCCCTGAAGTTTAATAAAGCACCAGGCCCAGATAAAATCATTTTGATGTATTTAAATCATTCCAGTTTTGGTGGATTTCTTATCTCTTTAGAATGTTTTATGCTTTTACCCAGACTTCTGATTTTCCACCTAGTTGGCAGGGCAGCATAATATTTCCTATATATAAAAAAGAGAACCTGAATAATCCCAAGATGTATAGGCTGATCAGTTTGATTGACGTATCACAAAAAAATTTTACTAAAATAATTCTTGATAGACTCAGATAGAAGAGGAGAACATTCCATTCTTGATGAAGCTCAAAATGGCTTCAGGAAACACAGATCTACAGTACAACACTGTTATGTGTTGCAACATCTAATCTGAAAATATATCAAAATTCGGAAAGGAAGATTGTTTTGTTGTTTTGTTGATTTTTCTGCTGCCTTTGACAGCATAAGCAAGAAAATCCTTTGGAAAACTCTGGAGGATCTGAATCTGGACAGAACATTGTTGGATATACAGTACTAATAAGACTCCATGATCATACCTGGGCTAAGCTGCAGTATAATCAGTTTGGACATATTACTGCTCCTTTTCAAACTAACCTAGGTGTGAGACTAGGATACTTACTAGCTCCTACTCTTTTCAATATTTATATTAATAGCATTCTACAGGAAATAATGAATCCAGATTTTCATGGTCCAAAAATCAATGATCAAAGAATAGATAGTCTTGCTTACACTTATGATATAGTACTTTTATCCTCTTCTGCATTAGGATTAAAAAGAAAATGAAATCACTTTGCGATACTGTGCAAAGAAAGAAAGCTAATGATTAATCATAGCAAAATGAATAAAGTAGTTTTTGGAAATAAGTCTAGGACTGCTTTAAAGTTTAGAATTGATGGAAACAGCATTGATGCTGTGAACTATTATGACTATCTTGGAGTAAGATTTATGTATAACCTTTCATGGAAAAAAAACACTTAGAACTAATAGGCCCGGATATTCAAACTGCGCCATTCTGAGGCGCAAGCCCTTGCGCTGCTCAAAATAGTTGCGCTGGAGTGAGGCCGGCGACATCTGTGAAAGTTGCGCTATTGAGCAAACTTTGAATATCACCCCAGCCACAGCCACTGTGCATGGCGCGGTGGAACTTGCGCCACCGCCAAGTTGTCAAGTTGAGCATTCAACTTGCGGTGGGCGCCAAGTACCATTGCGCCATCGCAAAATTCCGATATTCAAAAGGTGACATGCAAATGGGGCATAATTCATGCAAGGTGCGGGGGCATTTGCATCTGATTATGGCCCCATTTGCATGCCATTAGCATGTAGGTGCGCCGATCCCCGAGGACTTGAGCCTGGCCGCCCTGCCAGGCAGCAGCCGTCAGGGACCGATGCACCTTGCAGCCCGATCGCGGGCAGAACGTGAAAACAACCCCCCCAAACATCTCCCAATGCCCGATCGTAGGCAGAACGTATAATGACAACCCTCCCAGTGCCCGATTGCGGGCAGAATGTAAAAAGACCCCCCAGCGAATATCTCCCTGGTGGTCAGTGGACGTAATGCCCGATCGCGGGCAGAATGTATATATAACCCCCAAACATCTCCCTGGTGTCTAGTGTTCCCCACCACACCCACCCACAAAGCCCCACCACCCGCTCCCCGGCGGCGGCGGGCGGCAGCATCCCCAGCCTGCCGCCCGCCTCCCGCCGACTGACTGTCTGGAATGCGGCTGCCGCCCGTTGGTGCAGAGCTGAGAGCCAATGGGCGTGCAGCCCTACCGTCACATGACGGTCAGATTTATGAATATTCACAAATCTGGACTGTCATGTATAGAAGCTGCACTGCCCGTGGCTCTAGCTCTGCACCAAGGCAACCCACCAGACAGTCAGTCGGTGGGCTGTGAGGCGGCAGGCGGTGGGATGCTGCCGCCCGCCCGGCTGCGGGGGGAGGCGGTGGTGGGGCAGTGGGTGGGTGGGGTGGAGACACTGAACCAGGGAGATGTTTGGGGGGTTGTCCATTATCATTCTGCCCACCGATCGGGCATTATGGTCCACTGGACCACCAGGGAGATATTCGGGTTGGGGGTCTTTTACATTCTGCCTGCGATCGGGCACTGGGGTTGTCATTATATGTTCTGCCCACGATCGGTCATTAGGAGATGTTTGGCGGGGGTTGTTTCACGTTCTGCCCGTGATCGGGCATTGGAGATATTTGGGGGTGTTTCACGTTCTGCCCGTGATCGGGCATTGGGAGATGTTTGGGCGGGGGTTGTTTTCACGTTCTGCCAGCGATCGGGCATTACGGTCCACTGGACCACCAGGGATGTGAACGGCGGGGGCCACATTGCTGCCCACAGTCGGGCTGGTGGGGGGGCACAGGGACTGAGTTGGGGGCCAGCCACGGGTGGCAGCTGCTGTGTTGCGCCCTGCAATACAGCAGCTCACCTGTGGGTGGCCCTCAACTTGATCCTTTTTTTTTTGGCTCAAAGTTGTGCAGGCACAGGTTGGGGGTTGCGCCTGCACAACTCTGCACAACCCGACTGAATATCGGGCTGTGCAGTTTATGCATGGTTCCTCCCCCTCCTGTTGAGCATGCATTCATTTGCATTGTGCTGTTGCTCAACCTGTTTTCAGTGGTGCAACTGCCTCCTGCTGAATGGCGCAGAATGGCGCAATGTAGGACTTGAGCATGCGCAACCCTTTTGAATATCCCACCCATAGAGAATAAAATGATTACTGCGACAAATGCTCTTAAAATATTCAGTGCTAAAATGGGCAAAACTTTAGTTAAGGGGTATTGAGAGTTCTTAATGCTAAAGTTAAAGCCAGTTTAATATATGCAACTGAGGTTTGGGGATTTGCTAACAATAGCCCATTGGAAACCATCCTTAATAATTTGTACAGATATGTTCTCATGATGCCTCACAGGACTCAAAACTGCATTCTTAAATTAGAATTAAGGAAAGATAGATTGTGTTTCTTCTAAAACCTTTCCTTTTATCTGATTTACAGTACTCAAGAATCTGCCTAGAGGAAGAGATTAAATTTTCTGCATTGGAATAGGTTCATTCATTTATACAGTTGCTAAAAAAAAAAACACTCATGCCCTCAGGTCTGGGACATCTGTTATACACTATTTACACTAGACCGTGGGAGGAAACAAGTACTGATATTAATATGAGTCTGAGAGATCTGGATGCAAATCTTCTTTTTTCTCAATTAGCAGAGTTAAAACTCCACAGTTAGTATAAACAATTCAAACTTAGTCAGGGCTATAAAGCCTATTTGACCAACCTGATTAACCCTAAACTGTATAGAATATACTCTAGATTCAGAATGGAAGCTTATAATGCACAGTATATTCAATTCAGACAAAAAGACCAAATTTTATGTCACCCTATTGTAAATTTGGCACTAAATCATTTGATGATTTAAAACATGTGGTTCTTCTATGCCCACTTTATGAAACCAATAGAGGAAAATGACTAGGTGGGTTGTTGGGAGGTCTCAGTCTCCCTCCTGATGAACTGTTGCTACACTTATTTACTTCACAAGATTTGAATGCTCAAGAAATTGTAGCTAATTTCCTTAAGACTTTCCATATATAGGGTAGATTTCAAATATATAAATATTCTTGATGATAGACCATAGAACTAGTATATGACACTGGTACCATTGTTTCACTGAACCTGTGCTATGATTTGAATATTGTAACATTTGCTGTTCTTGCACATTGTACATTTCAGAATGTTTTACCTGCATTTGTATGTCTTATTTTAATATTTTAGTATAGTGTAATGGCTATGCCGATCAATAAAGAATTTGCATTGTATAGATGCTTTCACAAACCCATCAAGCTTCACAGTGCTCTTAAATGCTTTGCCTCCTCTCAGGGTTTATGTAGCATCTAACACCTTGGGTGTGTATAAACTTCCGTTATACACACACCATCCCATACTTTATTCTATATGCAATGGAATCCCTCCCATAGTGTCCACTTAGCATTTTCTCAAAGTGTAGTGGCAGTTTTAGGGATGTCTTGTTTTGACTCTGTTAGGTTTCTGTAGTGCAGTGGTCTCCTATAAAAAGGAAGCATGGTTTCAGTGTGCTGTTCCTTAGCTTTGTTCAGAATAGCATGAGCGGCAGTTCAGTGAGTCTACTGTGGTCAGTTGCAGTAGTCTGGTGTGTGTGTACTATGGTTGGAAGTGATGATTTGCAGTTTCCAGTCTGGAGCAGTGTATAGGAGCTGCCTGTGTGGTCAGGGGTGGTGGTCAGAGCGGCTGTAAGGAATGGTGTCATGGGGAGAGCAGCATGGATGTGGGAGCAGCATGGAGAAAGAATGTGTGGAAGTTGCACAAAGGCAACTGTGATTTGTCTGTTTAGTAAGTGACACTGGGGGACTAATTTTATGCTCTTTAGGTTAGGAATACTGTTTTTTTACAGGTCTTTGTTTTTGTTTGTAGGGGCTGTGGCAGGAGAAGCTGTTAGGGCTGTGAAGTGGGTTGCTGTATGTGTGTTTTAAGTTGTTGGTATACTGTATGTGTTATTAAGGTTGCTGTTACATGTGTTACATGTGTTATTAAGGCTGAGACAGGGTCTTTTGCAGTGTGTTTGTTAGGTATTGATGTGTTAATAACACATTAATACAGTGGCCATAGAATGTCTGCCATCAGCTATGGGGAAATATACAATTGTGGGACCCAAGGGGCAAAATCCCAACCACGTCATTTAATATAGCTATATGTATATATATATAACATACACACACACACACACACACACACACACACACACACACGCACTCCTTTTTTTACTTATACTCTGCTGCTGTATTGAATAACAGGCTGGGGGTCATGCTGCAGTTTGTTTTAGGGAGGCCAGCAGTGTGTTATTTCAAGGGGTGTACCAACTTTGTATTAGTTGAGACCTTGGGAGATGCAGCTGAGAAAATATGGTGGTTAACAGACTCCAGAGCTGCCTTGAATCAAAAGAAACAGTGCATAATGCATACAGCTCTGTAGCAGTTACATCAATAACTATCAGATTTTTAACATGATTATGGAAACAGGCCTTGCATTATCAGCATGAACACTGTACAATTTATTTACCTCTTATTCCAGCAGCCCAAACTGAATCTCTGCTATTATTTGAAGGATGTGGTGATGATAAAGCAGTTTATGTTGCTTATTTACAGACTTTATTCTAGGATTTACTTCTGTAATTCAGGAAAAATCATTCTTGGCCTGTATTTTTTCTCTTCTGATTAAGCTTTCCTGTGTGGCTGTGGGAGCCATGTCAGCAATCGGCTTTGCCAGGTCATGATTTCCCATAGGGTCTGAGGATATATAGCGGGACCTCATGAACCAGGGGTCAGTAAGTAATGCAGACTGGAAATGAATTACTGAAACATTCCCTTTACACAGGCACTGAGTCATAGAACTGGATGTGGAGTGGGGTCTCAAACACCTGAACTGCACATCACCAGCACAAAAGGAAGTCAGTAATGAAAGGGAGCCATTGCCACTCACAGTTTCTCTGCTACCACCACACAGATAGGAGCTCAGTAAAAGGACCAGGGCTAAGTGACAGAGAAGTTAGGGCAGGACAAAAATGCAACAAAGTGTTCAGGTTGTGATGGCTATCATCTTGATAAAAAGTTGGAAAATATATAAAAATGCTGCATTTTCACAAAACAAACACCGGAACCTATATAAATGGAACCAGTTTAGCTAGATTCTGGTCTTTATTTCTTAAAGAAATACCCCAGAAACACCTTTTCTGGGCACCCCAAAAATCTGGGGTACCCAGTTTAGCAAGAGGTCTGATTTAGGGGTTATGAGCCAGATTTACAGGTCATGAGCCAAGAATTTACTGGAAATGGTGTGACAGCAAAGTTGGGGGACGCCCAGGCTTATAGGCAGCAGGGAAAGTTTTCCTTCAACTTCTGTGCTCCTGAGTGACTATGATTGAAAGACAAAAGGCATGTGTTAGATGGTTCTGTATTCTGTGTGTGTGTGTGTGTGTGTGTGTGTATGTTTGGGGTTGGGGTGTAAGCAGCATGTTACCTTTATTTAAATGAGATTCAATGTATTTGTTGTTTTTGGATTAACGGTTTAATGCAACTCCTCATCAGAATGTTCCACTCAGCCACTTATACTAAAATAAAGTTTGACTCTGCAAGGCAGAATATTGTCTTTACTGTGACAAACCACCACCGCGTATCAAATACAGTCAAGTTAAATCATTTGTACATCAATCATGTTGAGTGACAAGAGAGGTCAGTAATAATGTATAGTACTGTAAAGCTGAAGTGTCACTGTAAATTGTAAAATGAAGCCCAGTTTTTTTCTTGCACTTGTAAAACATGCTGTACTGTATGAATACTTGCATTTTAATATGTTCCATACTTCTACCACATGAAGTATTACCCTTCGATGCTTTTGTAGCCTTTGGCTGTGAAAGCGAGGAATAATTGGTAATGCTGGTGAGGAAAGTGAAGTGAGAGCCATGCAATTTAAGATATAAGATGATTTTTTATGGGCATTATTACACTCATATATCGATACCAATTAATTTTGTGATGGTTCAAAAAAACATTTTAAAAATATTTTTTTGCACCTTTTCTGAATTTTGTTATTATTCTTGCATTGTCTCCATTTCTTTTTGAGCAGGGTAATAAATAACTGGTGAGGCTTCCTGAATATCCATATACTGTATATCAGCTTCAAATATATAAAATCTAGCATTGATATACTGCTTAACTATCCCTGTTTTTCAGAGTGTCCCTGATTTTGCCTAAGAAAGGTCAACTGTCCTAAAAATGGGGTTCTGTCCCTGAAGTGTAGCTTGAACCATATGCTCAGCAGGATGTGACTCTCCCGACCAGGTGCCAAGCCCTACGCAATGTCTCGATACACTTGTTAATTTTGACTACTCCTTTAATGCCTCGTGCTCTTCCTCCCTTCTGCCTATACCCTTACCTTGCTACTATCAGTCCCCCACCCTAACTCTTTTCTCATCTTCCTACCCTCCTTCCCACATTCTACCCTTTCCGGGCGCCCAACTCCTCGTCTACAGCCATGGCTGGAGAAATCAGCTGGCTGTACGCCTCTCTGTAGCCCACCTAGGAGCACTGGAAAATGGGTAAGCCTGCTCTCAGCCTCTGAGACTAGCGCCAGAGCCCCAATTGGATACTTACCTCAGGAACCCTCTTCCATTGGCTGACACTTTTATGGCTTTGGCTGTGATTGGCCACACTAGGGAACTCCGCTCCCAAGGCCATTTGGACTTGTTCCCTGCTCGCTCACTTTTATGTGTGATGTGAATTTTTTTCCCACACCACCCGCCCCGACCCCGGCCTCTATTAAATGCTCTTTCCATGAGCGGTGTGCCCGCCCTCTACTCAACCATCGGACCGAACGCCACTTGTCACGCCCATCCCCATCCTATCAGTAGTTATCCTGGCATTTTCTTCTCTTTAAAAGAGACATACTTAGTCTTGACAACCACATGCAGGACGTTTGTACCAGAAGAGAGCTTCTCTCTAAAATGCCTCTTGCGGCTTCTCTTCTGTTTAGTTGCTTCATATTTGTTTCCTTCACCCCCTCTAACTCCCCAGCTTCCAATTCACAACAGGGCCAGAATTCCCCTCCTAGTGACCTTCATGGACTGCCTTCTCTCAATAACTCATGGCATTTCATTGCAGGGAGTACTTCCTCATAGTCGCGCCCTTTCCCACACCATGACCTGACCAAAGTATTCGCGTGCACACCATTGAACCTGTCAGCCATAACCTTCATCTATGCTGCATTGCTTTCAAACTATATTAATGCCTACAATTTAGCCACCACTAAACTGAAATACGCTACACAATGCAACAAGTGGCTCCTCAGCAGACTAAGTCATTACCTCAAGAAACTAATCCTACTTCTTCTGCTTTGTTCCAGTAACATTGAATTAAACCCAGGCCCACATAGAAACATAGACTTTGACGGCAGATAAGGACCGCTAGGCCCATCTAGTCTGCCCATTTCCCTACCTACAGGATAGGCCACAGATCCTAGTTAACCAACAGTCTATATCTTCCTGTCACCCACAAGAATTGCCTTATGTCTGTCCATGCATTCTTGAATTCTCCCACAGTTTTAGACCCCACAACTTCCTCAGGAAGGCTGTTCCATGCATCCACCACCCTCTCTGTGAAATAATACTTCCTCACATTGCCCCTGAACCACCCTCCTTCTATCTTTAAATTGTGTCCCCTTGTTCTTGCAAGTCTCTTTTTCTGAAAGATGCTACCCTCTTGGACTTTGTTGATTCCTTGAGGTACTTGAAAGTTTCTATCATGTCCCTCTCCCTTCTTTCCTCAAGGGTATACATATTAAGCTCCTTTAGTCTCTCCTCATCACGGCCTCTTTTGCAGACCCTGCACCATCTTAGTTGCCCTCCTCTGGCTGCCTCTATCCTGTCTATGTCCTTGCTGAATGTAGGTTCTCCAGAACTGGACACAGTATTCCAGATGGGGTCTCACCAACTGTCTGTACAGAGGGATAACAACTTCCTGTTTTCTGCTGCTGATGCCTCTCCTATACATCCCAGTATACCCCAGCCCTCCCTACTGCCTTCTCACATTGCTTGCTAACCTTAAGGTCATCTGATATGATTACCCCCAGGTCCCTTTCCTGTTTTGTTGTTGTTACTAGCTCCCCACCCATTGTGTATTCTTCTCCTGGCTCTTGTTTCCCAGGTGCATTATTTGCACTTTTGCATTGAATCCTAGCTGCCATATGTCTGACCATTCCTCCAACCTTGCCAAGTCCCTTTCATCCTTTCCACGCCTTCGTGTATCAACCCTGTGCAGATCTTTGTGTCATCTGCAAAAAGGCATACTTTTCCTTCCAGTCCCTCTGCAATGTCACTGATGAAGACATTAAAAAGGACTGGACCCAATACTGAACCCTGATTGCCCACTAGTAACATCCTTTCTTGAAGTGGACTCCATTTACAATTACCTTCTGTGTCCTGTTGTCCAGCCAATGTTTTACTTAGGCTACCACCCTGGGACCCACTCCAGGCTGGTTAATTTGACTAATAATCTTTAGTGGACCTGTGTCAAATGCCTTGCTAAAGTCTAGGTAGGCCATGTCCACAGCCCTCCTGGTCTACTACTTTGGTCACCCAATCAAAGAAATCTATTAGATTCGTCTGACATGACCTTCCCATGTGAACCCATGCTGCCTTGGGTCCTGTGCTCCACTGACCTCTAGGTACTCAACTATTCTTTCCTTCAGAAGTGATTCCATCACTTTCCCTACCACAGAGGTCAGACTGACAGGTCTGTAGTTTCCTGCCTCTGTCTTGGTCCCACTTTGTGAAGGGAATCACATCCACCTTCCTCCAGTCCTCGGGTACCACACCATCCTCCCATGATTTATTAAAAGAGTAGCCAGTGGTTTCACTAGTTCCTTCCTTAATTCTTTTAGAATTCTGGGTGAATTCCATCAGGACCCATTGCTTTGTCCACCTTCAGTTTTAGGAGTTCTTGCAGAACCCTTTCTTCTGTGAAAGGACTGGGATCGCCCTCTATCAAGAGTGCTTCTGTTAATTGGATTAGGCACTTCCCTCCTCTTTGTGAATACTGAGCAGAAATATTCGTTCAGTATTCCTGCTTTTCACTGTCCCCTCTGCCCACCCACGTTCATTCTATTCAGCCTCACTATCTCTCCTTTGTCTTTCACGCCGCTGATGTACCTATAAAAGGTTTTATCCCTTCTTAACTGTGTTGGCTATCTTTTCTCAGTTTGGGCCTTTGCTATTCTGACTTCCCTCCTGCTTCTTTCTGCCTTAACTGGTACAGCTCTTGTCCTGCTCCTTCTGTGTTTCCTTATACTTCTGGAATGCTATCTTTTCTTCCTGACTTTCACAGCCACCTCTTGAGAACCATAGTGGTTTTTCTTTCTTGTTTGATTTGTTTATTTGCTTCACACAAGGCTTGTTGCCTCTGTGATGGCAGTTTGATAATTCCCCATTGTTGCTCCACACCTCCTTCTAGCCTGTTTGCTAGTGCTTTTCTGAGGCACTCTCCATCTTGCCAAGTCAGCCCTCCTAAAGTCCAGTACCCTCACTTTGTAAGGCTTGACTCTGTAGCTGAATTTAACGTGAACCACACTGTTTGATGGTCACTTGTCCCCAGATGGAAACCCACTTCTAGATCTGAAATCCTCTCACTGCCCCCGTCTGAGAGTATGAGGTCTAAGATTGCTCCCTCACGAGTGGGTTCCGAAACTAGCTGTCTAATGCCTGCCACCTGTAGGGCGTCAAGAATGGCCCTGCTCTTGGATGTGGCTGCAGCAAATGTGCTCCAGTTAACATCTGGCATATTCAGGTCTCCCATCAACAGTATCTCCTTTCTCTGCCATTCTAAGAATGCCTTCCATCATATCCTTGTCCATTCCTTCCCCTGACATGGGGGTCTGTACACAACCCTGTGCGGATTGTGGTGCTCTTTCCAGTCTCCAAGGTGACCCACAGTGCCTCCTCTCCTCCCAGTTTACTCTTTTGTTCAGCTGCTTTTATCCCTTCCTTTATATAGAGAGCTACCTCCCTCTTCTCCCCTGCCTGTCTCTCCTGTAGGTTATGTGACCCTGGTATGTTAACATCCCAGTCATGGTTCTCTGTGTACCATGTTTCTGTGACTGCTATGATATCCAGCATCCTCTTCCATTAAGGCCACCAGCTCAGGAGCTTGTTGCCCAGACTATGGGCATTGGTACTACTACCCTCCATTTCCTGATGGCCTTACCCCTTTTCCCCATCCCTGTCCTTCTTGCCTTTGTCACTTTCTCCATTTACCACTGCCTCTCTCCCTATCGACACCTCCATGTTGGTGTTTGCTGCACTTACTACCGTGATTGTTTGGGGGGCTAGGATTTTCCTGCTCCTTTCCAGTGCCTCCCCCCTTGGCTAGTTTAAAAGCTTGCCAATGAAGCATTTAAACCTATCACCTAGGATCCTGGTTCCCCTCCCGACAGATGCAGCCCATCATGCCAGTATAGGCTTGCCTCACTCCAGGTGGACCCCCAGTCCCCAATGAAGCCAAATCCCTGAGCTCCACACCAGTTTTTCAACCACTGATTGAATCCCATGGTACGGAACACCCTAGCCTCTCCTATGCCATAGATGGGTAGCACCTCCGAGAAGGTTACCGCTGCTACTTGACTAGGCCCTCCCCAATTCCACAAACTCTTCCTGCACTTCTCTAATCCCTTTCTTAGCCAGATCATTTGTCCCTAGGTGGACAATGACATCCAGCTCCCTCCCCTTGTGCAGCTGCTCCGCAAACCTGAGGATTCGCTCCCTGTCCCTCCAAGCCATGGTGCCAGGCAGGCACCTTCCCTCCTCCTTCCTTGCCCAGTTCTACCTTCTTAAATGGAGTCCCCACCAGGAGTTGTTTCCTTCCCTGCAGGGTCCCCTGCCACCCTCCTGTGGGGCTCCTTTGTGGAGGTTCCCAGCATCCTCCTTGGTCTCCACTGTAGGTGCCTCCATAGAGGAACCACACTTTGCCAGAATGGCATAGGAATTGTGGAGAGGTACAACTGGAGGGATGTGCCTCTGTTCCACCACCCTCACCCATCCTAAGCCCACTGTGGTCCAACCGCTCCTCTTTCTTGGCAACCTCTGAGACAACGGCAGTAGCACTGGTGGTCCCTGGATGGAAGAGGAGGTCCCACAAATCCTGACCAACTCAGCCTGGAGATAAGCAACCTCCTCCCTCAGCCCAGAGAAGTGCCTGCAGATGGGACAACACCGCATCCTCCAGAACATCTCCCGGAAGACTGCTGCTCCACAGCCACTGCACTGCACCACTCCAATCATGTCTTATTTCTGGTCCCTTAACTGTTTGCAATCCTTACTCTTTCCTCTGTTTTTTCTCTCTCTCTCCTTACTTTCTGCCTGTGTTCCCTTTAAGCTCCTGATTGTCCTGTTCTGAGACAAGAATATCCTATATTTCTCAGTAGACCACTTACTTGTTCAGAGGCAGACCTCCAGCAGCTAGAGGGGGCCGGAGAGCTACTCTTGCCCTTCTAGGATGGTGGGTCCTTGGTGGTTCTGTGATCACTCACTTCCTGCCCCTAAACAGGAAGTTCCTGTTGTCAGTCAAATCCTGTGCCTATAAAAATAGAACTAGCTTTGGGTGGGGGAGAAGGAGGGCAATATAGTCCGAGTAGAGAAGTTCAGTCACACAGCAGTCCTTTCTCCTGGTGTCTTCTGCCAATCTACCTACCCCTCTGGACTCCCCTGCCCACCTCTCAAATCACAAAGGCATCAGCTTTCTCCACATCAATGTCTGCAGCTTATTGAAGAAGCTGGATTTTATTCAGACCTGGGCTATGCATGCATCTCCTGATTTCTTTATGATAACAGAATCCTGGCTCTTGCCCTCACCCCCCGACAATTCCATCAACATAGCAGGTTACAACATCTACCATTGCGACAGACCGACCAGAGGAGGCGGGGTAGTAATTTATGTCAAATGCAAATACACTGTCTCAGTCATAGATTGCACCTCAAAGACTAAGGAATTTGAATGCTTGACACTCAAACTATCCATCTCCACTGATAAAACATTCCTTATTGCAGCTTGCTATCGACCTCCTTCTGGTGGCATGGCCATTTTGCAGCACCTCCAAAATCTAATTGACTTATCTAATACCGAATGTATACTATTAGGGGACCTCAACCTAAACTGGAATGATGAAAGCTCCAAGAAACTAAAGGACCTCTGCAATGCAAATGGCCTGTCCCAAATAACACCTGCACCTACCAGATCCAACAGAAAGTACCCTGAGTGTAGCTCCCTCCTGGACCTTATGTTAGTAAACAAGCCTCATAACATCTCGCATAGTCGAGTGTTCTTCAATGACATAAGTGACCATTGCGCAATAGCCTGCATTAGACACTCTCCCCAAATAAAACTGGCACCCAAATTCATACTGAAAAGATGCCTGAAAACATTTTGCCGGAATGCCTTCTTGAAAGATCTAAGTAACATCAGGTGGCAGGATTTCTATCTAGCCCCATCGCTTAGCGAGGCATTTAATATCTTTCACACCCTCCTAATGGGACTAATCAACAAACATGCCCCCCCCCCTTTGGCTGATTAGGTCAAAAAAAAGTTCTCCTGGCTGGTTCTCTCCTAACCTGAAGAAAGCGCTCAAAGAAAGAGACTTCCGGTGGAAAAGAGCGAGGAAATCGCAACTGGAGGCAGACTAGCTTGCTTTTTGCATCTCCAGAAATGCCTGCACCAAACTAATTAGGTCCAAAAAAGCTAGGTACTTCCAGGCAAAACTCGAAGACAGCAAAAACAACACTGCTAAATTCTGGAGCATCCTCAAGGAGATAGAAGGTCAGCATCCTGTCGCCTCTCTTCCAGCCAAAATTGTGGCCAAAGGAGTTACATATACAGACAGAACTGCCATATTAGAGCAGTTCAATGATCACTTTTCCACTGCAGAACTTGCCTTCTACGTCTCACCCTTCAGCAAGCTTAGCCCTGCAGGTGATAGCTCGACTAGCCCAAATGCTAATCTCTATCCTCACCAACCTCACCCTACTTCATTCAGCTTTTCCACAATTACGTTTAAACAAGTACAGGACCTCCTTTTGTCACTGGACACAAAAAAAAGTGCTGGTGCAGATAATATGAACCATTCTTCCTAAAGCTTGGCTATTTCTATTTGACCGCCCCTACCACCCACCTATTTAATACCTCCCTGAAACAGGGTGAACTACTGGTGACGTGGAAAACTGCCTATATCCTACCTCTTTTCAAGTCAGGGGACCCATGCAACCTGAACAATTATTGGCCCATTTCTATACTTTCCACCCTCTCAAAAGTCCTGGAAAAAATTGTCAATACCCAAATAAGGGAACACTTGGCCCTGCACAACCTCCTAAACCCTGCCCAGTCTGGGTTCAGGGCCAAACACAGTACAACTTCTGCTCTTGCAAAAGTAACTACCGACTGGCAAATTGCCCTAGACTCTAAGAAACACATAGTTGCCCTTTTTCTCGACCTCAGCAAGGCCTTCGACACTGTGGACCACAACATCATGCTTACATCACTCAGAAATATTGGTCTCGACAACTCTGCCACTAACTGTTTCATCAGTTACCTCTCCAATAGATTGCAACAAGTTAAATCAGCAGGTTGACCTGTCTCCACAGAAATCCTTATTGCGAGGAGTCCCTCAAGGCTCCATTCTGGGCCCTATCCTATTTTCAATCTACATCAATAACCTGGACTCTCACCTGCACGCAACACATGTGCATCTATTTGCTGATGATACAGTACTCTATGCCTCAAACTCCTCACTTCTCATGGCATATGAAGACTTACAATGAGACTTTATCATTCTTCAGCATAGTCTTATGAATCACAAACTCCTACTCATTGCCAAAAAGACTAAAACCATGATTCTCTCACCAAAAGCAGTCTCCAGATCCACAGATATCCCATTGATACTAACACTCTTGGGTGAACCCTTTGAATTAGTAGATACCTTTAAATATCTAGGGTTCTGGCTGGACAGCAAAGTCAACTTTGTATGCCACTTAAACAAAGTCTTGAAAAATCTAAGACAGCTACTTGGCCTGTTCTATCGTATTAAACACCTGCTTACCACAGAAGCTTGAAAGAGATTAGTACAAACCACTTTTCTACCTTTACTTGATTATGCCAACTTTCTCTATAAACACTGCCCTCTTTCAGCATTAAATAAACTTGACCCCCTTTACCACTGAGCCCTAAGATTCATCTTTAACCTGCCTTTTCACACCCATCACTGCCTTCTGTACCAAAAGGCGGGATGACCCTCACTTTCAATAAGGAAAAAAATTAATGCTCTCCTCTGGTTCTTTAGAGCACTCTCTGGCAAGCTTCCAGCATACATCTCTAGCCTTTTCAAATGTGCCAATGGCTCCTATGGCTTCAGACGTTATGCTACACTTTGCTTCCAATTGCCTAGAACAAAAACTAACCACATATTATCCACAATCAACTCTGCACTCCCTTCACTATGGAACACTATGCAAAGCTCATTTAAGCTCTCATCACTACCGAGCCTTCTCACATTCAAAGCCCTGTTATCTGAGTACTTGCGGGAATCCTGCAGCTGTTGTAGGTGATCTTGAGGCTTCAGACACTAGTGCCTTCGCTTTGATAACCCTTTAGAATGCCACCCATCTCTCATCCCTCTCGGGTTAACCAGCACTTCTAGTCCCTTCTCCGCATTCTGACATTTAACCCTCTTTCTCTAGCACACCATCCTTCCTTCTGCCCCATACATCCTCTTGTGGACACTATCCTTTATATAGTATATTATCTTAGCTTTACCCTCTTATTTCTCCTATGAGATTTATTTTGAAACTGTACCTGGGAGACTCTATGATAGACCTATGTGTTCTGCATTTGACCTGTACTGTATCTGTATTGCTATGTCTATGTATTGTACTGTTCTTTGTCCAGGACCACTTTGAAAATGAGCTTGCTCAATGGTGTTGATGCCTGGTTAAATAAAGTTTGATTTGATTTGATTTCCCTCTAACACATACTCTCTATCATTCCTCCTATCCCCTCCTCTCATATTACTCCTATTTCCCCCTCTCATATCCTCACCTCCCTTCTCACTCTTCTCCTCTCCTCTCTCATATTACAGTTTTCCCATCAGCCCTGCCCTCCGTCAACATTTCTTTTCTATCCTCCCCCCATCCCCATCCTCTCTCTCTTTCCTTAATTGGACCTCACCCCCCCAGTCTCCTCCTCCTCAACAAAGCTGTCCACCACCTAGACAAAGCCTACCCTCTAGGCTGCCTTAACACTAGTTATATGAACCTTAATGATGTGTTTTACTGAATAAGCGGAACTATGAATTAAGCATCTGTTAATTTGGCCAATGTACTAGTGTTTCATAGAAACATAGAAACATAGAATTTGATGGCAGATAAGGACCGCTTGGCTCACCCAGTCTGCCCACTTCCCTACCTAATGGATAAGCTGCAGATCCTAGTTAACCAGCAGCCTACTTCCTCCTACCTCCACCCCCTAGAATTGCCTTATGACTGTCCCATGCATGCTTGAATTCCACCACTGTTTTTGACTCCAACCTCCTCCGGAAGGCTCGTTCCATGCATCCACAACCTTCTGTGAAAAAATACTTCCTTAATTACTCTCTGAGCCGCCCCCATCTTCAAATTGTGCCCCCTTGTTCAGTATTAGATCGGTCCTCTTCAATGTCTTTATAAGTGACATTGCAGAGGGACTGGAAGGAAAGTATGTCTCTTTGCAGATGACACAAAGATCTGCAACAGAGTTGATGCACAAGGTGGGGTGGAAAGGATGAAAAGGACTTGGCAAGGTTAGAGGAATGGTCAGTATGGCAGCTTAGATTCAATGCTAAGAAGTGCAAGGTAATGCACCTGGGAAACAAAAACCCAGGGGAAGAGTACACAATGGGGGGTGAGATACTAACAACAACAGAAATGGAAAGGGACCTGGGGGTAGTCATATCAGATGACCTAAAGGTGGGCAAGCAATGTGAGAGGGCAGCAAGGAGGGCTGGGGGGGATACTGGGATGCATAGGGAGAGGCATCACCAGTAGAAAACAGGAAGTTATTATCCCTCTTTGTACAGACAGCTGGTCAGTCCCCATCTGGACTACTGCGTGCAGTTCTGGAGACCCAATCTCCGAAAAGACATAGACAGGATGGAAGCTGTCCAGAGGAGGGCAACTAAAATGGTGCAGGGTCTGCACCGGAAGACATATGAAGAGAGACTTAAAGAGCTTAATATGTATAGCCTCGAGGAAAGGAGGGAGAGGGGGACATGATAGAAACTTTCAAGTACTTCAAGGAATCAACAAAGTCCAAGAGGGTAGCATCTTTCAAAAAAAGAGGTGTGCAAGAACAAGGGGGCACAATTTGAAGATAGAGGGGGGGCGGCTCAGAGGTAATTTAAGGAAGTATTTTTCACAGAGAGGGTTGTGGATGCATGGAACGGCCTTCTGGAGGAGGTCATGGTGTCAAAAACAGTGGTGGAATTCAAGCATGCATGGGACAGTCATAAGGCAATTCTAGGGGGTGGGGGTAGGAAGAAGTAGGCTGCTGATTAACTAGGATCTGCAGCTTATCCAGTAGGCAGGGAAATGGGCAGACTGGGTGGGCCAAGCGGTCCTTATCTGCCGACAAATTCTATGTTTCTATACTGACATGGAATCTTTGAAAATGAGCACCCTGCTCAAAGGTTATATCCGAAGATATGAAATAAAATACATAAAATAAAATAAATAGAATGAAAGTACAAACCTTGCCAACATACTGTAAGTCACAGACTAGTTCTTAAGAAAAATATTTTTACAGTAATGTATAACAGTTTCTTAAGACTTGGCACTGAATGGCAAGGCACAGTTTTAAGAGGCATATGGGTAGGGACACAGATGGGTGCTTTTAATCTTTCCCCAAGTGTGGATATCATTTAAACGCCTCTCATTTTGCCCTCATGAGCACATCCTCATTCTGAGTCTTTATGTAACATTCCTGTGTGATTTGGCAAAAGGTCCATATGATGTCTCATGTAGGTCTCACAGCATATACAGATCATATCCTCACTTGGTACTGACCATCTGAATTTGGGTCCTAATGAAGAGGACTGCATGTTATCTAGAAGGAAGAGGATGTGAATCAAAGGGATGTTTTAAAGGACCCAATGACTTGATGAAGCACAAAGCAATACATGTATGGTCTTGTAGTTTTCTGCGTTTGCTTTCAAGGTGCTTCTAGACAATTTCAGGTTGCAGCCATTGGGTCCCACAGCTTCCTATCTTCAAAAGTTTACATTTTGTTTCATCACATAAGAGAGGTGCTGCATTGATAATGGGTTACTTGAAGTTAATCCCTTCAAACAGTGTATACATACAATTATCATGTTCATGCTACACACACACAAACACACAAACACACACACACACACACACACACACACACACACACACACACACGAGACTAGTTTGCATGTTCAATTCAGCAAAGGTTGTGTCACATAGTGTTTGGCATACTGTTTTGAAGCATCAGTTCAGTTTAGATCACAGGTCCTTGGTCCCGCACATCTGCATCTGTGGCCACGTGGAAGCATGGGGCACTGGAGGCACTTTGCTTCTGAAGTCCCCCGACAGCCCCACAAATTCGTTGCATCCATAGCCACATGAAAGTGCAAGGCCCAAACAGACTGTTACCCTGGACCTGGAGGTTTACATAGGTCTTGAAGGGACCTGCATGAACAAAGATATGAGTCCACTGTCTCAAAAAGGAAGGAAATTCTTTGCAAAACTGCATTGTTACACCAGTTAAGGTCCATCTTAACACCACAAAAGTAGGGAAATGTGGCGTTAGGGTTTCCAACCCTAACTCATGCCCCCCCCAAGAAGCAAAAAGACAACACCACACAAACAACCAAAGACAACTATCATCAGGTAGGACAAACAACATGCAACTGTTTTCAGATGACTCAGAAGACATACATCATCAAGGATCAGCACTTCTGCAGCCATGATACACATGCACACTTCAACGTATAGACATCCACTTGTGGCTGTGAATAGAAATCCACGATAATGATGTCACAACATTTAGCTTCTGCAACAATTGATTCACATGCACACTTCAGCACATACACATACACTTGCTGTAGACAGAAATCTACAATACTCATATCACAACACTATTTCTGCATATAGGGCCAGTGCTACTGTACTCTTCACCCGCAGATACAAATCCTTGATTTCCAAACTACCTGAGTACTTTCATCTGCAGAAGGTCAGTTAAGTGCTACCTTGATGGATTTATACCTGTGGCTGCAGAAGCAAAGGTTCCACAGGGACATTTACTTCTGAAGACACAAGTAATGTTATAGTCTGGGTATACTGAATTTCTATCTGTAGTCAGAAGTCTGTGTCTGTCTTCTACCTGTGGCTGCAGATGTGCAGGCCCTTTAGGTGCCTACACTTCTTCAGTCACAAGTATGTGTATGTCTTACAGTGTGCATGAGTACTTGTGGAGCAGAAGTGTTGACCCCATAGGGGCCTGCATGTCTACAGACAGAAGAACTGTTGTATTTGGGTTTTGTGGATTTGAATCCATAGTTGCAGAGGCTTGTGCTTCTGTTGACAGAAAGAAGTTGTGATTTGAGTATGTTGGATTTCTATCAGCAGCCAGGAGTGAGTGTGTATGTCTTGCAGAGTGTATGCCACAGATACAAATCCATGAATGTAGTACATCAGTGATACTGTAATTATGTCATATAGAAGCAGCTGCATGTTGCTTATCTTACCTGATGACAGCTGTCTGTGGTTACTTGTGTAGTCTTGTCCATTTGCTACTTGGTTGAATAGAGGGTTAGGGTGGGAAACCCCTAATGCTGCATTTCATTACTTTTGTGATTTTAAGTTGTACATTAATTGGTACTTCTGTACAGCTACTGATGTAGAGACCCCAGGACTTTTGGGAAGTATGCTAACAGATGAGTTCTTTTCATTATATGGTCACTTTTTGCCCATACGGCCAACTCTGCACCATTCTTTCCCATGCTGAGAGTGGTGCAACATGGTTCTGCACCAAGGGAAGAGTCTTTCTAGCTGTGGTGCACCTACAGATGCAAATGCACAGGGCTCCAAGACAAGAATTCATGGGGCTGTCTGTGGAGCTGCCCCATGGGGCTTCAGAAGCACAGGGCTCAGAGTGTAACTACAGATGCAGACAAGCAGGCCATCTGGGCCCTACACCATGGGAATAGTCCATCTGGCTGCAAAGGTGCAGGGCCTCTTGGGCCCTCCATTTCCAGTTATGGATGCAGTGAGTAGGGCCCTCTGGGCCTTAGCTCAAGAGAAGAATCCTCTTCACTTTATGGCTACTTGTTGTACATTTCAGTAACAGTATTCATTAGTAAAAACATTCAAAAGTGAAACACTCAGTAGGGAAAATATGAAAGTGAAAATAATGTTACTGAAAAGTACCTTAGTGGAAAAAAGTAATCATATAGTGAAGAGGATTCTTCTCTTGGCACTTGGCCCAAAAGGCTCTGCATGTCTGTATCATGCCTGCATTGAAGCGCAGGGCCCAGATGGATTCTTCCCTTGGCCCAGGGCTTGGATGGCCCTGCTTGTCTGTATCTGTAGGCACAAGGAAGTACAGGCCCTATGGACAACCCCATGGATTCTTATCTTGGAGAACTGCACATCGGCATTTATAGTTGCATTGCAGCCAGATGGACTTTTCTCTTGGTGCAGGGTCTTGAGGGCCCTGATGATCTACACCTGTAGTCTAACAGAAATGTAGGGCCCATGGAAAGCCAAGATAAATGATTTCACAAGTCTGAAGTTTCAAAATGATACAGGTTTTATGGAACATTGTTTTCATTTTCATATTTGTCCCTACCTTCATTTTAGCCAAGGTGTTAGACTGGCTGTTGTTCTTGTATACAGCAGTCTTCATTTTTTTCTACCAGATGGCACTCTGCATTACACAAAGAAAATTGTGGTTCTATAAAGGAAACTTGAATGCTAGGACCAGCTGGAAAAATTCAAACATTCCCAGTGCTCATTCTGTGAAGAGAACTGCTATTAGAATGGAAAGAAAGCTCCAGTGGAATTCATTGGTATTACTGAATGGGAACATCTCTTATGAGAGTGTCTGGTTTGTGGGGAATTTTATTGACAAATGGAAAATGCTTTCATTGGATTCCATGTCAATTAGAAAAAAGTTACTGCATAACCTGCTATGACATCTTAAAACTGTGATTATTGATAATGCATTTTTAACATGTTTGGGATGGAAGGAGCTGTGGAGGACAGCACTGTGCACTTCAAAATATTTAGAATGAACATTTGTTTTAAGATTAGTATTGTACACCGCGACTTTGATGTCTAAAAATGGAAAAACAAGTGAATAACTCCACATTGGATTGAAGAGAAAAGTTACATGTGGTAAACCTGTCCAGGGAGAGTTGTGGGTTTCCCTAGAGCAGTTGGTGACCTCCACTCAATCATTATGGACCTACTCAACCAGTCCCTATGCCTTGGACAGTTCCCCAGCATGTGGAAGTCTGCTGAAATCACTCCAATACACAAGAGCGGTGACCGATCTGCTCCCAACAACTATCGGCCTATCTCCATCCTCCCCCCACTCTCCAAAGCCCTTGAAAAAGTGGCGTCTATCCAACTATCTGAGTGCTTGGCTAAGTATGACATTATGTGCCCGGAGCAGCACGGCTTCTGCCCAGAACACCGTACAACCACTGGTCTCCAGGAGTTCTCCCAATACGAGCACTCTGCTCTCGACTTGGGCAACCTGGCCGGTGCAGTGTGCATTGACCTCTCCAAGGCCTTTGACACTGTCTGTCATGCCCTCTTACTCGACTCCCTCCACCAACTCAATTTCTCCACCGGTCCCCTTGTGTGGTATTCCAGCTACCTCTCTGCTAGATCCCAGCTTGTAAAGATCAACGGCTCCCTAACACTCAACCCATTTGCTCTGGGGTCCCGCAGGGCTCCATCCTGGGTCCCATTCTCTTCAGTCTCTACCTCAACACTCTCCCCTGCTCCTGCAGCAGCAAGATGCTCCTCTATGCAGATGATCCGGTTCTCTTTGCCTCACACCCAGATCCTTCCACTCACCAAACATCCCTCCAACTCACCTACAACCAAACCAAGAGGTGGTTTCTTGATCACAGAATAGCCATAAACCTAAAGAAAACCAAATCAATGCTTTTCTCTCACCACCAAAATAAAGCTAGACGTGCTCCCCCAATTACCCCCAACTCTCAGCTCCCTTTAGAGCAAGTGCCCACAATACAAATACCTTGGCATCACTTTTGATACTGCCCTCACCTTCCATACCCACATCAATGCTCTCTCCTCTGCTATAAACTCTCAGATTAGTCTACTTTACCACCACAAGGATTGTCATCCCCACACTGCCCTTTGGCTGGCCATCACCTCCTCCGTCCTGTCCCTAGTGGACTACAGCTTGCCCATCTATGCTACGGCAGACAACACTGCCCTCTCAAAAATCCAGCTCTCCATCAATAAGGCCTGTAGACTCCTGACCGGAGCCTCCAGCTGCACCCACACTTGCCTCCTCTATTCTTCCACCAACCTACTCAACTTCGAGGAGCATCTGCAGTATCAGACCTGCCTTCTTGCTAAGAAATCCCTGCTCGGACTCTCCCCCCCAGAGTCTCTGCCTCTCTACCTCAATTGTCCTCATCTGTTTCCACCTGCAGTTCTATTAAAGCCACCCTATTAAAGCCACCTCCAAAGTGCCCAGAACCAAGACCTTCCTCGTCCAGATGTCCTTCTGTCAGCCCCCACCTGGTTCAACTCCCTTCCTTCCTGCATCACCAACACTGCCAAAATTGGTCCATTCAAAACCGCTCTCTGTAACCATCTCTTTAATGTCCACTGCTGTGGGTGCAACTAACCCACACCTCCTAATCCTACTGCAAGATTTTTCCCTGCCTAGCCCACCATAATCTAGACAATGTCCCCTGGACTGCAATTCCTTTTTCCCCCCCACCCCTTTTTACCTACCCCCTCAGGTTTTATAAGGACGTATTCCACTGCAATTCCAGTGAAATGTACATCTTTAATCACAAGCCTGTATTATATGCTAACATGTAACTAAGTGTATTCTATGTTCAGTGCCTGCAGCTGTAATGTTGTCCTATATTGTAACTACACAATGTACTTTGTCTTGCCCTCCCTGTGATGAGGTGCCTTTGTAAATGAGTCCCTGACTCAAAGGTTGTAAATCCAACTTGTACAAATAAATAAATAAATAAATAAATAATTTAGGGAACATTTGTAAAGGTCCGTCCCAGTTTCAGGGAATGATTAAAGGAACTGTTCCTTATCTAAACCTGCAAACAGATTGTTAAAACTAGGTCCCATCCTGGTGCCCACAGCAAGTACATGGACCTGTTGATAGAACTGGATGTTTTTTTTTTTTTGGGGGTACTTAAATTACTCTTACAATAGATTGTCTAATTATTCTAATAATTCTATATTATTGATCACTGGTACTTACGGCACCTTTGCCATAGGTTTCACACTTATTGAGTACGGTCAATTTTCCAACTGATTCACTAATCAATAACTTTACTGTACAGTATATCAACAAAATACAACCTTTGATGAAGATGAATGTGAGTATTATAGCTTGCATAACACATTTTTAATTACTGCATAAAAATCAGCTGACATGGGTGACTCCTTTATGAATGCCAAACATTTGGAAATGTACATTTGACAATGAAAATTTATGAATAATAAATGACTGCAAAATAGGTTCTTTGAAAACCCTTCTCAAAAGTCAGAACTGCTCTTTTTTTCTGCAGGTAGGGTTTATTGTTATAGCTGTCTTATACAAGGAAAGCTCTGTGGCTTATTTAATTTAGAGGAGGATACTTCATGTTGCTGTATTATACTAAGAAAACTGCGGTTTATTTAATTTAGAGGAGGATGCTTCATGTTGGCAATAGATTAAATATTTAAACTAGGAGCATTAGAAAGAATGACTAGAAAAAAAGGCTTCAAAAGTTCTTAGAGTGATTAGTTTTAATGTAACTAGTTTTCATGGCCAAATAAAATGGAAAACATTGGCAGAGCTAAAGCAAAAACAGGGTGACTCAGTTCCTACAGGAAACTTACTTTTTGACTAGGCTCAAATTAATTTATTTGGTTTTGGCCTACACAGGATTTTTTCTTTTCCCTAGTCTAGGAGAAAACATGGGAGTGGCAATTTTATTTCACTCTGGTGCCTGCCTGGCTCTGGTGTTACTTTTTAGTGCCAAAAATGTATTAAAGACCTAGATGGAAGGTTTATATTGATTTTGGTATCCTTTGTAGAGACATTATAGCAATTGTTAATGTATATTATCCACCAAAGAAGTCTGGGTTTCCCAACAAAACCTTTAAGTTAGTAAGGATTTTGAGGATGCTTATTTTTAATAGGTGGGGATCTAAGCTTGTAGGTCAAGATTTTCCAGATGGTCAGACATGGATGCAAATGCTCGTTGTGCCTCAATTTGCATCTGCCCACATGTGTCTGAGCAGCCTTGCTGCTATTTTCAAAAGAGGAATTTGACTGCAGCAAAAAGCAATGGTTTGCAGTAACAAAATGATGCAAATGCTGTTTTAGTCATTTTTCCTACAAAATCCAGGTGCTGTTAAACCATCTGATAGATGATCTAACAGTCTGGTCAGATTTCCCTTTTGAAAACAGTGGAAGGTGGATCTCAGATGGATCGTAAATCCTGTCGATGACCTGTAGATTTGGAATATAATTCACCATGTGTAGCTAATTAGAAAATAGCTAAAATGAACTGAGCTATATGTATTTATTTAGTCTTTGTTGACCTGGAAAGAAGGGTTAGACAATATTACCTATTTTCAGCCTCTCTGAGAGTGGAGGGAGGATACAGATGCAAACAAAGTGAAATTGAACCAGGTTAAGTGGTTAATGGTATTTTAGTGAATTGGGGAAATTTGGTCAGGGCACTAGGGAAATTCCCCTAAGAAACCTCCAGGAAAACCAATGAAACTCCCTTACTCTTCCTGCAGGGGGCCATGCTGACATCCTGCTAGGGGGATGGAGTAGTTGGAGGGACTGAATGGTGGAGAATGCCACCCTCCCCATGTGGAGTTGCAAGGAAGCTACTAACAATAGTAATGCTGAATCAGAATGTGCCTATAGAAAGGGCATTTCTGAATGTTTATCTGGAATACCTGTGAAGACCAGTGTTGAGAATAATAAAAATGGTTTGGTGCCTGTTAGCCCTGTACAGGCACATGTGGATTTTGAGATGATGGAGGTACCTGTAAGTCCGCAGTCAGAATGTATATCCTATGAGACAGCCCTAGCTAGAGGAAACAACAGACAGATGCTTAGGCTGATTGGAGGACAATGAAAGAATGCCAACTTGATGATGAATTGTGGGCGAAGTGAGACAGCTCTCATGCAGCTGATAGCAGAGGAGGAATAGAAATGCTTTGCAAAGAAAAAAACCCTGTGAACTCCCCACAGCATGCAGGAGTTGGATGTCATGCTTCTTTCTGTCCAGAAAGAAGTGGCTGCATTACTGCATTGCAAAAACCTGCCCCAGCTCTTACCATGGCCATGGTATAGTAGTAGTAATGATACACAGACAGACAGCTATCAGTAAGAACAGCTGAGTGTCAGCAGGCAGTGTCATTTCAAACAGGATTAGTGCACTACATCTCAAAGGGGTCTTGGCAACAACATGCTGGGCTAGCAGTCTTTTCAGCAGAGCAGTAACCTCTTTGAAATGAGTCCAGGGGCTAGAGAGGAGGGAACAACTGGCAGCTCTCATCACACTCCTGTACAGGGCCTCATTAAAAGGAAATGAGGAGAACTGGCTGTCACGGAATTCTGCAGAGGAATGCTGCTCTGGCTTGAGGATAACAAGAAACAGTGAGTATGCCTGAAAAAAAAACTGTGGGTGCTAATGCTTCTGTTTTAACTACAGTTAACCCTGGACTTGCGATTTGGTGAGTTCACTGCTTTCTGGCCCAAAGCCGCTTGGGCACAAGGAGGGAGCAGCTGACATGTCAGCTTACTCAGCTATTCCTGACAAACCAGCTCCTACTTTCTCTGCTGTAGAGTGCATTATGCTGGAGACCTGGACTGAGACTGAAAGTAGGCAGCAGATACAGAAAGAGAGGCAGTACCTGAGTGGCATGGAGTCATTATGCCTAAAACAAAAACAGTGCAGCAATGTTCCACGCTGTCAATATAGCGAGTAAGTTGCCAGCAGTCACCCATAAAGCTGAATACAACATTCGGTGAAAAAAGGCACATTAGTTCTTCATTTTCTGGGTGGGCTCCACTTCCTGCACTCCCTGTTATGGGGGGCTGTGCTCCCCCGAACCCTCCCCTATTTATATAATCAACTCGGGGGGGGGGTACAACAAGGGGATGGGGAGCAACATGGGCAGGGGGAAAAATGACATTGCACAAACTTCCAAAACAAAAAAAAAATGAAAGTGCACACCAGTGGTCTGGGACTGTGATTTGAATCCCGGTTCACAGATGCGCTGCTTCCCTCCACTGGTGGCAGCTCATCCCACTGAACCATGGCAGCTGCTTAGTGGACTACCTCCCCAGCAGAGGTCTTATCCTCTGTGTCACTGTTTACCAGCAATGAGTGACAGGGTACAAAACCACACTTGCAACATTTCCTCCTCGAGGTGTTATGTACCCTGCCACTTTATTCCCCCGTACTGTGTGTGGTGCGCAGTTTTGACTACACCATATTACATATGGCACATTTACCTGGTACCAACCTGAATAATATGGATATGCCCACAACACAACAAAGTGTGAGCTATGTTTAAAATGGAGAAGAAAGGGGGAAAGACTTTCTTTTTCCTTTATTTTATTTATTTATTTATTTAAATCTAGGATTACATGTACCTTTGAGCCAAAGCTCTTTTACAAAGGTTCCACGTCAGATGTAGTACAAATACAAAACAGGACAATTAAGTAAGGAAGCAGGATAACAGATTAACAGTTGATTACATGCACATGTATACATACATATTGGTGGTACTAAATGCCAGAAGCAAAGTCTGGGTAGACAGTGTTAACAAGACTTGGTAGAGACACAATTGTAGGTGCAGTCAGAGGCATTTGTCAGATCATAGAGAAGTGCATGTGGTGTGTGGGGGGTAAAGGGTGGTGAGGGAGGAGGTGGGGTGGTTGTAGGAGGTGATGAGAGGATTAGTTAAGTGCTAGGTGGAAAGAGCAGATTAGAGGAGACAGCTGCAGGAGCTAGAGGCAGAGAGGAGTAGACGGCAGTTGGATTTGAACAGGCCTAGCTATGGTAGGGAGAAGATGTCACTGTTGAGACCATTCAACCAGCTGGGAGCTCTGTGGGCAAAAGATCTTTGTCCCTGTGTGGTACAGCATTGTGGGATATGCAAAAGTTGAGATTCAGAGCCCCTAGTGAGGCAAGGATTCCATGCAGTGCGGAGGAGAGCTTGAACTCCAGGGGGTGCAAAGCCCATTGTTATTTTCTTAGCCATTATGCAAGTTTGGTACTTGATGCAGTTAGAAAGTTGAAGCCACCCAGTTTGAGTGTAGAGGTCACACGTGTGAGTAAGACAGTGGGATTCAGTGATGAGTTGGCAGGCTTTATTAAGGGCCATGGATATGCGCCTAAGGGCGGTGGCAGAAGCAGAGCCGTAAATGATCAGGCCATAGTCGATTAATGAGACCACCGAGCTCTGAACTGTGATTCTTAAGGCATCTGGGGTAAGGCATTGCCAATGCCTGTAGAATAAGCCAATGCATGTATTAGCAACTTTGGCGATGTTATCAATATGTGCACCGTATGATAGATTACTGTCAATTGTGACTCTAAGCTATTTAAAGGATTGAACCTGTTCAAGGACAGCACCAAAGCAGTTTTTAATTATAAGGGGGTGAAGCCTGTGCTTGTTGAGAGAGCTACAGAAAAGCATTGTCTTTATTTTTTTTATAGTTGAGGACCAATTCATGTTTACTAAACCAGTTTTCAACTGAGGCGAAGCCAAGCTGAAGTTCATTTTGAAGGAAGTGGGGGAACTTACGGGTGAAGTAGATGACAGCGTCGTCGGCATAGAGTAGGATTTGTTCTAGACAAGATTGTGTAAGACTGTTCAGAAAGAGGCTGAAAAGGAGTGGCCCAAAGAATGGATCCTTGTGGGACTCCTGAACATACGGGTCTTGCATCGGAGAAGACATCTGCTATTTTCACTCTTTGGGAATGGTTCTCCAGGTAGCTCTTAAACCAAGTTGTAGACTCAGGGGAGAGCCTGGTATTTAGCAACTGCATGATTAGTAAATGATGAAGGACGGTATCAAATGCCTTAGTCAGGTCTATGAAAACTGACCCAGTTAGAAGACTATTGTCCAGAGAGCTGTGGATAGCTCCAGTAAATTTGAGGAGGGCATTTGTAGTACTGTGTCCTTTTCTGAACCTGTGTTGTTGTGTGCAAAGGATATCGTGATTGTCCAGGCATTCTGTAAGCTTTCATTGTATATACCAGAGGTAAAATGATACAGCTGAAAAAATTAGAGTTACTGCTCCAGGCCCTGAACTGGATATTGATTTGGCTCTATTGAGAGCAGCGTAGAAGAAAAAATGCAGATAGCTCAGGATGGAGCCTAGGAATATCTTTCATTAGATGTGGGCCTGTCAATGTTAGTATACTGATAACTCTCAATGATAATGGCTCTATTATACAAAATATATCGGATGATGCTGACCATGTAATTACTCAAGGCCAGAGTAAGTTATCTCAGCGTATGTCTTATGCTACTCAGACTTGAGGACAGACCTCAGAGTGGGGTGACCACACAAAGACAGGAAGTGTTTTTTTCTTTGGAAGTACCAGATACTTTTCAATTTGACTTCATGCAGAATCCCAGACTCTTTAATGCAAGGTCTGGAAGTGGTTCACCAGCTGTTGGTTCCCTTCCATGGAAATAAGGGTCAGGAACATTGAGACTGATTCAGTGGAGCCACGCATTGAAACCTTTGAGCAATCATTACTGCCAGACATGATCAGTTGTTTGCCCCAAGGTGCGGGTGATTAAATTCCAGGACTACCCACAACTTGAGGTCTAGAATCACCATGATGGGGGCCAGATTGATATAGCAAACCACGTGGAATCAGGGAGTCAACCTCCTGTGGTGGATGTCTCTGATACCTGGCCTGTCTTGGCTGGGTCTAGAAGACTTGGTTCACCCAGCCCCAGTACATACAATAATCAAGCAAATCCTCACTTCACCCCATAAAACAAGGTGCCCCCTTCCACCTCCACAGGAACAGAGAAGGTATTCAGATTTTTTTTAGATCACACATTGAACTGGCCCGAAGACGTAATATTGTAAGAATACACTAGAAAGGGGACATGGAAGAAGTTCCAGAAAAGGTGTTCACAGCATGTACTCTCTTGAAAGCAGAGATGGAATTTTTTGCCTCAGAGATTTATGGCCCGATACATTCGGTTGGGGACTCTTATCATGACGTAAGTTTTAAGTCCCCAACATGACTGGACCAATTCTGGAAGAAATATGACATCTTGAAAAGCACTCCAATATGGTCCTCATTTTTTGTGGTCCCTCTAATGAAACCAGCTGTGAAAGTAATAACTATATTGTTCAAGAAGGAGGGGGTCAATGTAATGGACATTCTTTTTTTTTAAACTCGACTTTACTGCACATTACATAGTCATAGCAGTTTACAAACAACAGGATTGTAGAGGGACAGCCCCCTCCACCTCATTATTAGAGTAGGACATGTTCCATCAACATGCCTATGACTATTAACATACATTAAGTGCATTCTATCTTCAAGCTTGGATTAACCCCAAGGATTGAAGCTATTGTGTAGTGTGGCTAAACAAGTGTCAACAGTTTGCCTAACAGTGGCAGAACTTCAATGACAAACAAAACAACATTGGTGTACCAATCCCATGCCAGCCTTAATAGACATTCTTTACTGTCTTAAACAATGATGCACGATAATCAGGAACCCAGAACCGATTACTGATTCTGAATATATTTGGACAAGAGGATGAAAAATCAAAGTCTGGCTGTTGCACTCTGATGCTGGGGTCCAGCATATGCCCAATTGTGTTTTCTGGGGAGGGATGGGGGGTTGCTCTTCTACCAAGGACAGCCTAAAGCTTGCTACAGGTGTGGCTCCCCCTCTCACCTCAGTAATGCATGCAATAAGATCCATTGCAGTTTATGCACAGAACTTGGTCATTCTAGTGCATAATGTCATCAAGCAATGAAGTGTAATTTATGTGATGAGCTGGGTCACTTGTATTGTTCTAGCCCCTGGGTGGTACATAATACAGGGGACCTGATGGGTCAAGCAGAACAAGATTATTATATTAACTGGGCACAATGTGATGGTCCACAAACTGAGGGCCAGCATCAGCAGACTAGAATGTGTCCCCTCCCCCCTTCCCACAGCCAGCAACAGAGAGATGAGGGCATTATGGTCCCAGAACCTGCTTTGGAGAAAGAGACAACTAAACTGCAACAACAAATGGAAGAATCCCCCCTCCCCCCAGGCTCAAACAGTAGAAGAAAAAACTAGGCTGGACCTATAGGCCCAGTATGAGGTAACCATTCCATCCAGATCAGAGGTTCTTTTAGACATTCCTCCCTCACTCTTCACACCAGCAAGTGAAGTCAAGCATAACCAGCAGTTGAGCCAGATGAGATGGATGTTCTAGCATCTGCTCTTGACACAGCATATATGCCCCCCCTCCCCATCGATACCAGGCATGGAGAATCTGCAAGTAGTGACTAGAAGAAGGAGAACAAAAGGGCAACCAAAATCGAAGATGACTAGAAGGGAAGATATTCCTTTGAGAAACAAGTATGAAATACTTTGGAAATGTAAAGATTGGAGGGAGACAGAGAATGAATCAGATGGGTCCTCAGCCACCTCTTCACAACAAGACCCATCTTCTGAAAATGGAGGAAGCTTGACTGAACTGCAATTGTTAAAAAAAAAGAAAATCTGTTAGGAAGGGTGGGGGGAGTGACCTAAATTATTGCTTGCTGGCAGGACCAGTCAAACAGTTTCTGTAGGAACTATTTATACCAAAAATATCAAAAATATCAAGCTATTGTCTGCAGTTGTTGGCCTCTTATAGGACACTGACTATGAGATAATAGTTATTCTGGACATCAGGTTAAACAGCTGTAGAGAAGTCCGTATTGCTCAAATCCATTGGCCACATGGTCTATCATGTTGGTCTATGGGGGAGGATAGGTATTTGGGGGTGGGGATGATGTTCTGGAACAGAGAAGTACAGCTTGTAAGGTTAGTGGATCTTGCCCCTTGGAGAATTTTATTCCTGGATGCGGCGTTCTGTGCTTTACTACTTCATTTAATTAATGTACATATCCCACAACTTAAGGCTGAAAGGGTGGAATGGTTTAAGTGAAGCCAGCCCCTTTTTATATATGATCACCATAAAAAAAGAAGAATTTCATTTCATTTTCATTTTTATTTTTTATACTTGCAAGCAAGATGAGCAGTACTGCCTGTTTTTACAAGCGACAAGTCTTACAAAAATATCAAAAATAGATACAAACAATAACATACAAACAACAACATTTAGGACAAACATAATTAAACACATTCCACCCTCCAAGACTCACCATTGACCCCACCAAATGAAACCATGACAAAAGTTTACACTAATGTCCTGTGGCAAATCTCAAAGTGAAAGGGGCCAAATAAAGTAAATCCAAGCAGATGTAACTGGGTCACCGTGAATGTTTTGGTTACTATCTCTGACTTGTGGACTCAGACAAGGTTGAGGGGCCTGGGTTCTGATCTTTCTGATTATGGGGTTTGTTTCCAGATCTTGTAAAAAAACCACAGTGCAGCTTTGAATCAAACAAAGCATGCAATTTTTAACTGTCATTAAAATATCTCATGTGGCAGATTATAAAATACCAATAAAGTATTTATTGGGGGACCTTCACAGGGGATAGGGGAAAGCAGTGCAAAGGAAAATTCAGTAGTAAAGCAAGTACTATAATGGCATGGCAGAACTTGGAAATCAGCAAAACGCTCGCTGATGTCCTTGCTAGTATAACAAACTCTAGTCAGAGCCAATAGGGCTGCAGATGTGAAATTTGAGATAAAAATATTGTAAATTACCAAAGTTATAAGCGTGCATTTGCAAAATGTAACACAGGCTCATAAATGTGCTGGTTTGTAATATTTTTACACCACATTTTCAAGATATCCTTGTTATGACTCTGCCTCATGAAGACGGGCAGGCAAAATGTTCAGCTCCTTGCTAAAAGGTGTTTTTGTGCAGGGACTGTGAAATCAACTTTCCGAATGCAAAAACACATTTTGGGCAGGAGTTGAAAAATGACAGCTGTCATAGAAACATAGAAACATAGAAACATAGAATTTGACAGCAGATAAGGACCGCTTGGCCCACCCAGTCTGCCCATTTCCCTACCTGATGGATAAGCTGCAGATCCTAGTTAATCAGCAGCCTACTTCTTCCTACCCCCACCCCCTAGAATTGCCTTATGACTGTCCCATGCATGCTTGAATTCCACCACTGTTTTTGACTCCACAACCTCCTCTGGAAGGCTGTTCCATGCATCCACAACCCTCTCTGTGAAAAAATACTTCCTTAAATTACCTCTGAGCCGCCCTCCTTCTATCTTCAAATTGTGCCCCCTTGTTCTTGCACACCTCTTTTTTTGAAAGATGCTACCCTCTTGGACTTTGTTGATTCCCTTGAGGTACTTGAAAGTTTCTATCATGTCCCCCCCTTCCGCCTTTCCTCGAGGCTATACATATTAAGCTCCTTAAGTTTCACTTCATATGTCTTCTGGTGCAGACCCTGCACCATTTTAGTTGCCCTCCTCTGGACAGCTTCCATCCTGTCTATGTCTTTGCAGAGATTGGGTCTCCAGAACTGCATGCAGTACTCCAGATGTGGTCTCACCAGCTGTCTGTACAGAGGGATAATAACTTCTTGTTTTCTGCTGGTGATGCCTCTCCCTATGCATCCTAGTATCCCCCCAGCCCTCCTTGCTGCCCTCTCACATTGCTTGCCCACCTTTAGGTCATCTGATATGACTACCCCCAGGTCCCTTTCCATTTTTGTTGTTGTTAGTATCTCACCCCCCATTGTGTACTCTTCCCCTGGGTTTTTGTTTCCCAGGTGCATTACCTTGCACTTCTTAGCATTGAATCTAAGCTGCCATACATTTGACCATTCCTCTAACCTTGCCAAGTCCCTTCTCATCCTTTCCACCCCATCTTGTGCATCAACTCTGTTGCAGATCTTTGTGTCATCTGCAAAGAGACATACTTTTCCTTCCATCCATGAGGTGCTGTAAAGAAATTGCTATGTTGAAAATGTGGGGTACAAATATTGAATATTACCAAACTTACAAACCTGCATTTGTTTTTTAATATTTTTACACCACATTTCCAACATAGCTTTCTTATGACCCCACCTCATTAACAAGGGCAGAGAATATGTTCAACTCCTGGCTGAAAGGTGATTTATTGCAGGGACCACAAAAATCACCTTTCCGGAGGTAAAAAAACATGTTGGCCAGGATTTTAAAAATGACAGCTGTTACATTCATGAGGTGCTGTAAAGATACAGGTATATTGTAAATGTGGTGTAAAAATATTGAAAATTACCAAAGTTATGAGCCTGTGTTCACAAAATTCTACATGGGCTCATAACTTGGTTATTTTTTAGTATATTTTCACCAAATGTTCAACATAGCCATTCTATAACCCCACCTCATGAACAAGGCAGATAATTTTTTTAACTGGTTCCCAAAAGGTAATTTTGTGCAGGGAAGTTGAAATCAGCTTTCGGGGTGTAAAAATACATTTTGGACAGGATTTGAAAAATGACAGCTATCACAGTCATGAGATGCTATAAAGATATGGCTATTTTATAAATCTGGGGTAAAAATATTGAAAAGTACTAAAATTATGAGCCTGCACCTTCTTATGGCCCCACCTCATGAACAAGGGAAGAGAACATTTTCAACTCTTGCCCAAAAGGTGATTTCATTGCAGGGACCATGAAATTATCTTTCAGGACAGATCTACCTAATGACAGTGATGTTGTTCATGAGATGGGTTCCCAAAGAAGGCATGTTGAAAATTTGGGCAAAAAACATGTGAAAATGCCCATGTTATGACACGAAGTTCAAAACCTCATTTAAATACATTGAACTGCATGCAAGTGTCTTCAGTTCATGGTCCGTCTTTGAAGAGTGAAGGCATGTCTGCAGTTCAGAGAGGATTACAACACTGGACCCCCAATGAGTAAGTAAGGTCTTGGGGGTGTGTGGGGTGGTGGATGCTAAGTGGGAGGGTCAGGTGGGGAATAAGGAATGGCCACAAAAAATATAGATGGACCTTTTTTTATAGGTGGAAAAAAAAAGAGAGACTGACAATCCCTGACCGTGACACTGGGGGACTGGGTACCCACAGTGTCAAAGTTATGTGGGGGAAGATATTGATGGACTGTTTTTTTTTCCTACAGGTAAAAAACAACACAAAAATAGACTGACGAGCCACAGTCATGACAATAGGGGATTGGGGACCCCCAGTGTCACAAAAAAGACTGATGATCCCTGATCATGACACTGGAGGACTGGGCACCCTCAGTCAGTATCACAGTTATGTTTTGGGATGGGGTGGTGGATGCTGAGAGGGAGGGTTGGGTAGGAGTCATTTTTTTAATATAAAAATAAATACATACACTAGGCAGTCATGGCAGAACATGGCTCACTCAGTCATGACCAAGATGGCCACTGCATGCTACTGTGCATTTGTGACTACTAGCACATGTGCAGTAGAGTGCAGTGGCCATTTTGGACACAACAGAGTGTGCTATGTTCCACCGTGACTGCTGGCACTCTAAAATAGTGCAGTGCTATGCCGATAGGGACACCATGGGTGGACTGCTTCATGGATGAAGAGGAGACTGTGACGCAAATCCAACTTGTTGTTCATTCGAATGCGGATTCCTTTTTACTCAAAGCAAAAGGTCTGCAGAGCTCTGCCCACTGCAGCCCTAATAAACCATAAACAGTGCCCACCTCCCACAGGCAATACAAGTTAAAGGTAGCTTCTCCTGACCCTCATGGGGGATATTGCCCACTGGTACCAGTTTATCCTTACAGTCTAAGGGAGCTCCCCAAACTTCACTTACTACCCAGTCATTGAAATTGTGCAGGCCCAGTGTCATTGCAGTTGGCTGGGTGGTGGTGGTGCACTTTAAAAGCAAATGATTCAACCAATTTTAAATAGAAACCCCACAGGCCATGTAATTGCTTAAATGGACAGATCTCCAAGTGAGGAATTTGTACTTCCTATCCCGATGACCAAAACTGTACTGGGTGCTAACTTTATACAGGTATCCCCAGGTTACAGGGCAAGCTCTGAGAGTACTCACTGTCCTGATGTACCCCTTCCCTGTTTCCAGGCTCCTTTCCTCTTCCAATGTAGATGCAGGCTCTCTCAGGATGAAGGCTGGAGTTGGCTATTGATGCTGGCTCTCTCAGGATGGAGGCTTGACCTGGTTGTAGGTGATGGCTCTCTAAGGAACTCAGACCAGTCCAGAGAGCAGGGCTACATGCTTCACACCCACATCCAGGTTTCTACCCCAGTGTGAGCAATAGCTAATACCTGATGGTGGTGCCATCTGGCCATCTCCCAGGTTGTCTGTTGGTCATTGCAGTTTTTCTTTTTGTCAAGCAGGCTTCACAAAGCCTCTCTGGTGCCCACAGACTGATGGCTGTGGCACAAGGATACCTCCTTGGCTGAAGGCAGGCCACAGTCTCTAAGATCAGAGGCAATCCAAAAACTTCAGGTGAACAGGCTCACTGTTCGGGCTCAATAAATATAGGTTGTGGAAACCTTCCCTTCCAAAGTCTTGCTCTGTTGGTGGCTGTATAAGCACAGGTGGGCTTTTCTGTTAGGGTCTCACCCTGGCACTAACCCTTCTTTCTCTTCAATGGCTAACTGCAGACTCACCCTCTGTCTCTACCCTCCAACACCTTCTTGGGGCAAAGGCAACTTCAGATTGTTGCAACAGGCTGTCAGTTCCTTTAATTAGCGTGCAGAATGTTCATAAAATGCCTTCTTGGTGGCTTCAAAAGGCAACAAGCACACAGCAAGTCCTTCTCCCATAAACCCTTGGGTGTAAACTGCCGAAAACCCTGACCTCTGATTGACTGAAGAGTGAGGTCAGGGGTCAACAAAATGGTCACTATGCTTCTTTATACACAGCTGCAATCTCTTTATTGTGCTTTTATGGGGCACCACATATGTTTTTTTTCTTTTAACTGGCCCCTGTTTGATAGGTACACCTGTGGCCAGTTATCCAGTGGTGGTAGTTTTGGGATACTGGCTTTGTACTCCCCAGGAGTTCTGTTTTATACTCCCCTCCAACTTGCAGACAAAGTCTCTGGGCAGTCGGCACCCACTCGGTCCTTAAAAGCGCAATGTGCTAGTCACAAAGTCTGTCTTTTTACTTTTTGTTTTCCTTGTTTTTTCTTCTCTCCCCTCCCCCTCCTAGTGCCTCAAAGCCCTCTGATGCCTATTTGTGTCTCTGGGGCTAGAAAACACTAGGGGAGGTGCTGTGGTGGCCTTCAATGCAGCTTGTAATACTGTGGTGGGCAGGCACTTTAACACTGCAGCAAGCATTTCTGCTGGAGCTGACAGCTGGCACGTTTGAGCAGAGCAGCTGCTCGAATGTATGCACATTCCTGTGTGGGAGTGCAGTGCTTTCTGGAATTGGCTCCTTCAGTCCCCTTCCAATGGCAGCCCTGGGGCTGGAGCGAGCAAGAAACAGCAAGGCAGGGACCAGGGGCAGAGTAAGTGCTTGGTAAGCCCCCCACCAATGGGGGGGGTGTTACACTGAGAAAAAAAAAGAAAAGAAACAGAAGATGATACCAGAATCTGATGTAGCCAATATAGCCAGCATGTATTATACACCTCTGTCATACCCAAAACAAATGTTTCCAGACAGTTACCCTTTTATGTTATGTTTTATGTATGGTAGAGCCAGTCATGCTGCCTGGACCTGAGGGTGGATCCTTTTTCCTTACTTTCCTCTTTCCTTCCCTTTTCTTTCTTTTTTCCCCTCTTTTTTCCATCTTTTTTCCCCTTCCTTTCTTCCTTCCTTTCCTGCAGCTCTACCACCAACAGATCTATAGCCTTATATTATTTGTACATAAAGCTTCCATATAATCCATATGATATTAATTTATCAGTATGATACCAATATTTAATCTACCACCATTGAAAGATATAGTAAGATACATGAAGTTAAACGAATCTACATTTCTTGAGTGAAGTGCATGTATAGGAGAGGTTACAGTATGAGTTAGCTTTCAACAGAGCTGGCATTTTTGATACAGATAACCAAGGGAGTATTAGAAGAGGCATTTTTCTTTGGTAGGTATTATTAGATAAACTTTGGACTTTTAAACCTGTTATAACATGGATTGGAGTGTTGATGGGTTGGTTAAAATTTGGCAGATTCAACATTTTCTCACCTACCTTTGATTCTTCCCTTAGGAGATTTAGGGCCGGATTTTCAGCCCTCCCAGGACTAAGTCCTGCTCTGCTGCAGACGGTACAGACTGAAATCTCTGCACCTGTGGATGTCATATTTTCAATCAGCACTGCTCTGGGAGATGGTACATCTGGTTCCACTAGGCATACCATTTTGCAAACCAGGCCATAAGCTGCTATAAATTGGGAGCCAGTCGTAAACTGGTTCCCAGTTTGAAAATAGGGTATGTGTGGGGAAAACTGTGACTCCACAGGTGAAGTCCCACTTGTGGCAGTTTTTTCCCTTGGCTCCACCAAATTTGATTGGGCTGAAAACCCAGCCCCCAGTGTTTTACACTATTGAAACAAAAATATTACCCTGCAGCTTGCAGAGTGTTATTATATCTGGTTGTGGGGCATGATGCTTCCACTGCGTAAGATACATGAAGTAAAATGGATTAACATCGAAGTGAAGTATGTATATAGAAGAAGTGATTTTAAGATTTAGATTTTGATGGCATTGGCATCATCTACCTAGATAACCAGATAAACACTCTAATACAACTTTTCTACAGATACTGTTAGATAGCTGTAATTGTTGAATATTTCAATACATTACAAACACAACAG
Source organism: Neoceratodus forsteri (assembly GCA_016271365.2). Lineage (NCBI taxonomy): Eukaryota > Metazoa > Chordata > Ceratodontiformes > Ceratodontidae > Neoceratodus > Neoceratodus forsteri. The sequence continues at coordinate 1,560,458,202 of CM057455.1, forward strand.
GGAAAATGATAGGTAGTTAGGAAATAGCAATTTAAATTAAGACAGATTTAATGATGGGGGAATCAGGATTTTTTATTATGGGGCCAATTTTCTAAGAGTTAAAATATTTTAAACTATATTTTTATGAGTAAGTTTATTTAATTTGGAAAGTATAAAAGTAATAGGGGGTAAGGTCAGTGAAGAGTAAATCTGTATAACTATTATATGGATTATGGTTTTGCTGAGAGTGGTACACTGCTTACCAAAAACAATCCCCATTCTCCCTTCCCCACTTTCCCTTTCTTTTCTCCTTTACTTTATATTTCTTAAGTTTTTTTAAGTGACTTGATTTTAACGTTTCTTATTTGTGCCCCTTTTCTCCCATGTCTGTCTTTGAATTGTTTTCTTAAATCTCTCTCCCCCTTCCTATCAGCCTTATTTAATGATCTTTTTTAATTGCAGACTATTATTACTATATGAGTTTAAATGTTACAATATAAAAATCATATAATAGTTCTGAAGATGGGAGATATGGCATTAAAGTGATATATAAGGGTTGGTTTTCTGTTACTGATGTTTCTTCCTTGTTATTTTCACTTATGTTGCTCTCAGTTTCATTTGTTTAGGAAGGCAAGTGAGACTTTTGACAGTGCTGCTCCCTATTTAATGAACATTTCCCTGATTATAATTAGACAGTACCCTTTAACTGGCAATGTAATATTGATGATACTGGAAAATAAGAGCAAGTAAAACATAAAAGCTACAAGCTAGTTTGAATTAATCAATTATTAATTAAGTCAAACAGTATTTAATGGTAATGCTCACCATTAGAAACACCTTCCCCTGACAAAGAGGTTGGTTAAGCTTCAAAGCTCTGGGGTTACAGTCCTGAACTGTATGCCTTTGTAAAAAAATCATAACAAGTGGTTTTAATAAATGAATTTATCATAGCTTTGGTCCAAGAGTGCTTCTTTTCTTGTGAAGCTGATTGTACCTCAAAGAAATGCCTGGGTCCTGCATGAACTGGGTTCAGACCTGGAACAAGAAGCTTCAGACAGATTATGCTGTGTTTGACAATGGAACTTGCAGTGACAATCAGCTGAGCAGCCTATTGAATGCAAAGGTTGCAGCTGGGAAAAAGGTGTCATCTGTCTTCAAATCCCTGGAATCTGTATGTGTGCAGGGCAAGGACTGGTCCCCCAAAAGAGCTCTGAGAGGTACTGGCTGGAAACATTAACCCTCCAGTAAATGAATTTCAGAGTTGAATTGGACTAAAAAAAACACCCAAAAAGCAAGTCAGAGCACACCCTGACCCCTCCCCCGAGGCAAATGTAGCAACATATTTTTGTGAATTGGACTCTCCAGGCTGCTGTGGGTAAAATGGCACCTGCAGTTCTGATGCTAAAGGACCAGACTGCAGATTCTGGTCTCACAGTGACAAGCCCCACAGTGCATTTTAGTCCAGAACTGCCAGTCTCCAGTAACCCTCCCTGAATCGCTCTTACCTCTTAGAGTGTAGCAAGACATGATTTGGTAGCTGCTTACCCTCCCAGCTGCATTCTCTCAATTTTGCCTCCTGAATGTGCAGTACTTGAATGAGCCAGCAAGCAAGCCGGTATGTGTAGTCCCTGAATTATACCTGGGTATAGAGCACCTTATAGAGCCGCTCACTGTCCAAGCGACTGCAGCCGATTCTTCATTTTCACTGGCACCTATGGATCAGAGCCACGATTTAGACACAGATGCAGTGGGACGACAGTCAGACACACCCGAGCAGCTGATTTTGTGGGAAGAACAGCAATGGGGAGCATTAAAAATGAGCAGGTACAGCAACAAGCTGTACCACCTCGACCTGGAATCAGACAGGAAGACAGCAGGAGTGCCAGCAGGAGAGAAGGTTGGGCAGCCTACAGCAGATACTCAGGAATCCAAGGTACTGGGATGGGGGGGAAGGGATGGAGTACTTATACAGGTAGAGGAAGGCACTGGTACAGAGGTAAAGGATTCAATGCCAACTGTTATGACTGCTTCAGGCAGTGGTTGACAGGAGCCAGCTCCAGACCCACCCCCCATGGTGACCCCTGTTCCTCCTGGGGAGGGACAGGCATTGCAAAATCTGTGGCATCAAGAGACAAGAGCACCTAGCCCTTTACTGTTTTGTACCCCCCCCAAAAAAAAGCTGATCAGAGGAGCAAATGGAGGAAGATCTATATCTTTCCACTTCCAGAGGATTGGAGTCTGGAGATCCTCAGCCCCAGACAGTAACCGCCCCCCCGGGACTGATACCTCAGCATCAGATGGGGAGACCCAGGATAATCATGACAATTCAGGCCCTTGATCATTTTCTGGTCCTTCCTGTGCTGGACTGTATCATGATAGAACAGATTCTTCCCCCAGAAAGAATGCAGTTTACCTCAGGTATAGAGGTGGGATATTGGAACACCAAGATAGAGTGTTTGTTGCCAAGCAGCTGATTAACAACCAGATGCAAGTTTTTCATCAGAGGTCTATGCCCTGATACATATTTCAGGAAAGGACGACTTTTACTTAAGTTTCAAAGTACCTCAGGGTTTAGATCGGTTCTGGCATAAATCTAACCGGTTGAAAATTATTCCACTATGGGTTCCATTTCTAGCCATCCTGCTTACTAATCCAGCTATTAAAACTGTTACAATCATGTTTTGGAATGAGGGAGTGCATGTGGGGGCTATTCAGTTTTGGTTGTGACAGAGATGTGATGTACTGGGGGCTCTGGAAACCATCATGGATACAGAATTTATTTGGGCTGAGGGATGGATGTTCCAAGTTAAACTACTGCAGAATGAAAAAGATGTTGTCCACCTTCCCAACAATTTTTTCCTGAGGAGGGACAGGGGAGTGTGTTTTTTATGCAGGGCAGCCAAAGGTCTGCTATAAGTGTGGAAACAGAATGCATTTATTCAGTGCCTGCAATGAGATATGTGCAGGTTTTGTGGTGAATTTGGCCATATTAGTATGCAGTTTAGATGCAGTCTCCGTGAAGAGAAGGGTCATTCCTCTCATAACTGTCCCTGGGCTGCACAAAATCGAGATGATGGTTATAATCAAGATACCCTTCTGAACAAGGCACAACAAACTGGACCGGTGGATGTCCCCACCAATAGATCTCAGGTCCCTCCTTCTTCAGACACCACACACTCTACAGTAATGGAAGGACAAGCAGCTGACCCCCCCAGTTGCTTGTGAGACAAGTACAGACTCATCTACTTCTCACTCTCTGGAGGTTGCCCCACAACTAGCAGCAGTGCTGGTGGTGCCTGAGTGTGACAGGGATCCTAAAGTTTCCAGTACTTCTCAGGAGATGGCAACTGTCTACAGTCCAGGCACTAAAAAAGCACGAATGCCCACTCCAGCAGAAGTGATTCCTATTGTCCCCAGAAGAAGCTCACAACCTGCAAAACAGCTACTGGATTGTGACCCAGTTCCTCTAGCAAATTTGAAAGTGTTGCAAGACAAAAGAAACTGGGGTGATTCTGATTTAGGAGAGGGGGATTTTGATGCATCCTCCTCAAAGGGCTCTCTTTTGCGATCAACATTGGATGCAGAAATCTCAAATGTCAAGAAACGAAGGAGGCAGCGGAAGATGTTGTTGGCTAAGGGGGATGAAGTCACTTGATGGATATCTTAACCTTTGCTTAATATTGGTATAACTCCCAAACAGTGACACTTCTACAGCGACATACGTCAATGCCGACAACATCAACATGCCACTGTAGAAGTCCGACCCAGGACCTGGCAACACTTTCCCCCATCCTGCACCCCCTACCTGAACCAACTCTGATTTGGAGTTGGAATCAAATAGTACAGGGGGTGCAGGGGCCGAGTCCCCCAGATGGAGGGTTTGGGGGGGCAAAGCCCTGCAAGAAAAAACACTGTCCAACATTTGTGGCTCCCTGCCAACTGCTAATCGCGGTCAACATGGAGCCTGTTGCTGTGATGCCAGTCGATTAAATAGATGTCAAACTGGCATCATAGATCCCTTAATATTTAATGGATCATTTGAAAATTGCCTCTTTAAATGTTCATAGTTTAAGAAACCAGCAGTGGAGAGGAGCTATCCTTTCTTTATTTATTCCAGGAAGAAGGTTTTCAAATTTGTTTTTTGCAAGAAATGTGGATGGCCACTTCTTATGATATGACCCAGTGGGAAAAGGGTGGCTCTGGAGACCGATTTTTGGTCTTGTGGAGAGGATAAGTCAGATGGGGAAGGAGTTTTGTTTAAGGGTAAAGATTTTCAATTGCTAAATTGGTTGATATTAGCCCTGGTAAGGCTTTGCTGCTGGACATGAAATGGGCTGGGCATAGTCTGAGGTGTACTAGTGTATGTATTGTTCAGACAATGGCAGGTCGGGTGACGCTTTTTGAGGTAATTTTTAATTATCTTATTACTGCTCAGATTATTTTATTAGGAGATGATTTCAATTGCGGGTTAGATATTGCTATGAATCAGGTAATAGGAAAAAAGTGTATTGTGATTCTATAGCATTAATGAAAATGGTGACCACAGCCAGTCTCATAGATGGATTTAGGAGCCGATCGCAGTCTAGAGGTGCCACATTTTTAAAAGTCAGTTAGAAGAGATTACTGGTTCTTTCCTCCCATCTCATGATTACAGCCTGTAGGATGACACCAGTAGAATTCTCTGACCATCTTCTATTGTCTGATACATTTGCTATTGTGAATAAACAAGCTAAATCTAGTAATAGATGGAGGTTAAATCCTTCACTTTTGTTGGATCCTAAGGTCCACTCTGATATGAAAATCTTATTTGAAGCTAGAGAATCGGTACTGTACTGTTATGATGACCCCTTAGATTGGTGGGAGGAGACAAAAAAAAATAATATCAGGATATGGTTTCAAGCTTTTGGTATTCAGCAGCACAGGACAGAATGCATAAAGTACTTAGACCTTAGTGAGGTGCTTATGGCAGATGCCACTGATAGAGGCAAATTTGTTGAACAAATCCAACAATTGAAGCTAGAGATGCATAACTACAGTATCAATATGCTAGAGCTGCTAGTTTAGAAACAGAATTGAAGTATGGTATGCAAAAAAATCACTCATTGGAGACCCCTTTGTTACATGTAGAGAGAGAGAGAGAGAGCGAGAGAGAGAGAGAGGAGATCATTTTCTGACTACTGAATTATCAGATGGCTCTGGAAATGTGATACAGAATTATCAGATGGCTCTGGAAATGTGCTCTTTGATCTCCCAGGGTTACTCTCTTTGATTGAGACACAGGCATGGGCTACTTTTGATGTCTGCACATCCACCTTGGTCCCAGTGAGTAATTTCTTGACCAAACCACTGAATGTGAGGAATTGTGTAAGCCTATTACAAAAGAGGAAATACTTATGGTGTTGTCAGGTTTGAAGAATGGGGCATCTTCAGGCAAAGATGATCTGCCAAATGGTTTCTACAAAAGCTTCTCATATTATATGGCAGAATTTTTGTTGGTGCCATGTAACCATATGCTTTTAAAAATAGTAGGGTCTTCCTAATTTACAGAAGGAATTCTGATTTATTTATTTTCTTAAAAAAGGAGATAAGACTGATATCAATAACCAGTGACCAGTCTGCTTATTGAATTCAGATTATAAAATTTTCACTAGCCTTTTACACAAATGATTAGTCCAAGTTGCTAGCTCTTTAATCCTACCTGTTCAGACATGCTCCATTCGCAATAGAAAAATTAAAGGTACATTGCATTGGGCACAGGGACATAATGTCATAAGACATTATGCTGTAGCAATATACCGCACTGCCAGTACAGTGCGATATATTACAAATGGCATAATTCTTTTTTTGGGGGGGCACTGCCCTCCACACCCCCCATTATGGGGGACTGCACCCCAACCCCCCCAAATAAAATAACAAACTCAGGGGGGTCACAATTAACATCACACAACGTGCGAGAAAAAATCAGTTTCCATGTGTCTGGGACAAGAAATTGAAACCTGGTCCTATCACACTGCTTGCCTCCCTTGCTGCCCATGGCTCACCCCAGCAAGCCATGGCAGCTGCTCGGCAGACCCCTCTCCCAGCAGGATTCTTATCCTGCACTGGGAAGAGTGAGAGGGTGCACTATCATACATACTTCCTTTCATGGTTTTGCACACTCTCACTCTTACCAATCACGCTGTTCCTACCTTACTGTCAATGTTGTGCGCTGTACAGCGTGTGACATTTTAACTCAGTAGGCATTGGATGTTATTAGAGAATTGACTGAATACACTAGGCTCTAAAAATATATCTGGTTTCCTTCATTCTCTTGATCAGATGAAAGCTTTTGACCAAGTATCCCATAATTACTTGTTCTCTGTGCTACAACTTTATGGAATACCTCTGATTTTTATACCTTGGTTGAGACTGCTGTATTTGGAAGTCTCGGTATTCCCCTTTTCAAGAGGTTATTTTAGGAAATCAATCCCTGTAAAGGTAGCAGTTGGACAGGGTTGTCCTTTAAGTCCCTTTTTGTATATTTTTACCATGGAGCTGATATTAAGAAAAAAAATAATTGGACCTGGGATAAAAGGGGCTGAGACATCTTTGAGACAGAGACCCGTGAAAATTATGGCTTGTGCAGATGATTGCTGTTTGTTTGTTGAAGACCCTGTATCTGGACAGTTAGCATTAGAAGTATTCAGTCATTTTTCAGCAGTATCTGTCTCCATGCTAAACATATGCAAAAGTGTGGGGATTGCTTTGGGCCCAAACCCCATTTCCTGACACTCAGTGGCTAGGATTACATTAAGTAGTGATCTGATAGAATTGTAGGTCAAGTACGGTCTGCGGTAATAATGTAGATAGGGAAAAATGGGCAGACTGGGTGGGTCACCAAGTGATCCTTATTTGCAGTCCAATTCTATGTAGATATTTTAGGAATTAAGTTGGGTAAAGAGACATGGCCAAACTGAACTGGGAGGAGAAATTAGGAATTTGTGAAAAAAGGTTACTAGATAGAAATCTTGGAGATGGCAAAGGGTCTTTATTATTTGACAATTTCTATTGCCTGTTCTCTTGTATTTGTTATCTTTTCCCAACCCCCACTTCATTTGAAAACAAAAAATAGTAGTATTTTTTCAGATTTTCAAGGTAATGCGAGGCAGTTGCCTCAACCTATAAAAAGAGAGGAGACCTCTTTGCCAAAAAAGAAAGGAGGTCTCAATTGTTTTCTTTCACACTACATTTATCATTGGGACTATTATGATGAGATTGAACCCCTCTAATGTCTTAGCTAGCTGTTGGGTGGTATGGAATTTGGAAAAATATATATCTGCTTAGATAAACACCCCCCTGAAAATGTTACAATCCATGACTCTTCCTTATTATGTTATTCTGAGTTTGAAGGAACTGTGTATGGAAAGGGATCAAATAAATCCTTCAGTCAGCTAGAAAACAACTTTATAATGATATTTTGTTTCAGATCTGTCCACAGGAGGTTATTTTTACTAACTGTATGCTGCTAAGACCTGTTTAGTAATTGCTTAACTGATGCATAAGATATTGCCTCAAAAAATGTGGGACATCTTATGGCTCTGTTCCCGTGGGAAGTGAGGAGTGCATGGAAATCATAAATATAAGGTAGTGGAGGAAAGATCCGGAATGTGGAGAGGACACTGAATTCCTAGAGCATTTTCTGTTGTCATGCACTTTTGCTGTAGGTTTTTGGAAACTGCTAGCTAGAAGATGGAGACTTCTGTGGATGGAAAGACTCTCCAGTGAATATAAAGTTTTAGGTGACTTTCCAGTAGAATTACAGAAATATCACAAAAGCACTTTGACAGTAATCTTCGTCGATTATAAATTTTATCTGTAGCAGGTGAAATGCCAGTTGGTGTTACAGCAAATAAGGTTGCCCTGTGTTTCCGTTATTAAAATGTGTGAAACTGCATTGAACAAATTGTATAATGCTGAACAAAACATTGTGACATATGCTGTTTTCACTGATTTATGGAAAATATTTCTTGGATATCACAAGAGGGGCTGGAGCAGCATCGGTGGTCATCATTTAACTATTTCTTTTTTTTTTTGCCTTAGTTGTTAGAATAGATACCCCATTAGGAGCTTAACATATTTTGTTTTCTCTTTCAATTTTTTGTTTTCTTGTGGTGTGCACTTTTCTTACTTTTCCCTTTGATTTGCTAGAATTGTTTGTCTTTATTTTTCTATATCTGTAATTGCATAATTCTATATTGTGTTATGTTTCTTTCATAGTAAAATTCCCCAGCTCTATTTGAAAAGTGCCATGGGATCTTTAACATCCACCTGAACAAGCACCAGAACAGGCAAACAGGACCTTGGTTTAACATCTCTTCTAAAAGACAGCACCTCAGGAGTACAGCACCCCCCCCCCCAATGCTGCACTACAGTGTCAGTATTGGGAATTTACCCAAAATTCCTGGTGTGGGGCTAGAACCCACACACTTCCAATCTTCTGGCCTCAGAGGTGAGTGTGCAACCTACTGAGCCACCAACACTGTTTTTTGACAATTTGATGGACTGCACATAAAACGGAAGCCTTTTTTGCAGTTTTTCACCATTTTCTGATTTAAACTCTGAGAACCTGACTGAGAGACAGCTGAGATACAGTAACCTCACTGCCTGGAAGGAAGGAGGCATGCTCTGTTTGGCTACTTACTGCTTTGCTGCTGACATTTTCTGCCTAGGAAGAGGTATTGTTACATAGACTTTTTTGGAAGGAAGGGGTAAGCTATGCAGGCTTTATTAATTTTATTTTTTAATTTTAGTTATAATGGCTTGTGTGATGATGCTTTACTGTTAAACTTTCAGTGGTTTAAAATGCTATCTCAGTGGTACCAGGCAGCATGGGACAGCCTGGCATGTCTGCAGTCCAAGCTTGTACCCAGAGCCTGGGAAGAGTGAATTTGCAGGATGCTCACTTCTTGTGAGAGAGGGCATGTGATCCAGGTTTGGGGGGTCAGGGGCTGGGGATGGGAGTACCAGGTAAGGAGGGTAGGAAGTACTTTTCAACTAAGCATTAAACCATGACAGAACATAGGGCTACTGTGGCACTAATCCATGGCTGTGCTGGTTTCGCTCTTGCGTGCCCAACCTGCCAACCATGGATTAATGCCACAAGTAGATCCATGCTCTGGAGTGGTTTAATGCACTTGTAACATAACAAGTACTAGTAGGAGTAATATGTTAGACAGAAAATAAAGTGGAAAAATGAGACACCACGATTGTTTTTTAAAACACATGAAAAGTGTAATTTTAATAAAACTATATGGGTTCAACAACTGTATCTGTTTTACATTGTTATTGTTGCCAGTATTCAACATTTTTGATAACTCTCTTTATATTTATAAATGTTTTTTAAGTATAATTACCTTTTTTTCCTTTGTGACGTGTTGTAAACATTGTAAATATGCTCTGTTTCTAACAATTATTTAACAGTAATGCTTGCTGCACTTTCTGGGTAGCACTTTAAGATTTTTTTAAAATAAACGTTTTTTATGATTTTTTCTCATTTTCATAGTAAGGACTTGACAAACTGTTTAACTTAAAACTCTGTAACTTACATTTCCTTTCATCGTTAAGTCTCTGCAATGCACTCATGCTATGCGCTCTGGTCTCCTGTTCTAACTACAGAACCTGTTGGTATTACAGTTATGCCATAGTTAGAACGGGAAAGCGGAGCACATAGCATGAGCACATTGCAGAGAGTTAATGATGAAAGGAAATGTAAGTTACAGAGTTTTAAGTTAAACAGTTTGCCAAGTCTTCACTGTGAAAATGAGAAAAAATCATAAAAAACTTTTAGTTAAAATAAATGTTAAAGTGCTACCCAGAACTCGTAGCATAAAACACTGCCATGAAACTTACTGTGGATAACTATGGTACTGCACAAGTAACCATGGCTCTACTGTGACTTTAATCCATGGTTGCTTTGTAGTCACCTGATGGTGTTTGACCAATGTCAGACAGTTATTTTGTTATTATATTAATGTCATGTTACAAGCTCATTTAATGTTTTCTTGCAATTTCTAATGTTGCCAGATTACCAATTTGCCACCATTGCCTGTTTACGTATTACATTTCTTTTCTGATTTAGTCCCTTTGCAACACCCCAGCAAATTGTTTGCCTCGGTACAATTCTTGATGTCTGTACCAGATATTATGTTCTCTATTTATTCTGAAGTGATAAAACAGGGAAACCATGGTGCTTGCACCTCAAAGGTGACTCCCAAGTAAGCATGGTGCAACCCAAGAACACATATCCAAATCCAGCAGCACAATGTGGGGGCACTCACAGACTCTGAAATAATATCCAGACCATTAACAGTAAGGTCCAATACTTTAACAATAATTCAATAAAAATCAGCCAGTGACAGCAAACAGAACTCTCCCAAAAAACTTACAGTTTTACGCTGCAAGCATAGAAACATAAAAACATAGAAGCTGACGGCAGATAAGGACTGCAAGGTCCATCCAGTCTGCCCATTTCTTTTTCTACCTTATGAATGTGCCATTGGCCTTTGTTCTGTCAATGGCCCATCTATTCATATGCATCTGTATTGCTCTCTTATGCCTATCCCATGCCTGTTTGAAGCCCTGCACTGTATTCATATCCACCACTTCCTGAGGTAGGCCGTTCTATGCATCCACTACCCTTTCTGTGAAAAAGAACTTCCTCACATTACCCGTTAATCGGCCTCCCTCTAATCTCATGCTGTGTCCTCTTGTCCTGCTATTTTTCTTATATTGAAACATATTGAAGCACTTTATTACGACTGAGTACCTAAGCACCCAAGTCTCCTTATATATACAAGATAATTAAAAGTGACAGATGCAAAAAATCTAAAGGTGCTTATGTGATGATCCTAGATGTGCTTTTTTGATTTTAGGTTCATCACGTGAGCACCTTTAGATTTGATTCGATTTAGATTTGAAACTGTCGACTACAGTATTTGGGGGAGAGGTCTGTTTACTGTCCCTGGCTGATTTTTATTGAATTATTATTAAAGTGTTGGACATTGCTGTTAATAGTCTGGATATTAGAGTCTGTGAAAGCTCCTCGTTGTGTTACTGGACTTGGAAACTATGGTGCCTTGGGTGGGACTGATAGATTTAGATCCCTTCCTACAGAGTACAGAGCCCACCTCATTGCAGACCCAGAAGGTAAGTACAGACCACATGGGAGACTAATGTTTTTTGAAAATGAATTCTGTAAATGATATACATAAAACAGAAATAGAAGGCCATACAGGTGGGGTGGGGTGGATTAAAAGAAATAACATGCCATCCGGGCAGGGGGACAGGGTATAAAAGGGGGAATTACAAGAAACAACATGCTATCCAGGTGGAGGGGGAGGGGTTAAAAGGGCGAATGAAAGGAAATGAATGCCACACTGGCAGTGTGGAGACAGACACTTGAGACCAGTTGGGTAGGAGAAGGTGACACATGGATAATGTGAGGGAGGCGTGAGGTGGCACAGGTGGCATTGGGGGGCGCAGTATGCAACCTAGGTGTATTCCCTACTACCGCCCCAGGTATTGATGATATGTGTGTGTGCGTGATGTACCCAGGAGGGGAGGAGGGGTCATCATCAAGGGAGTGGGGGAGGAGCGTGGGGACAATATTAACTGCCTACAGCTAGAATCTCTTGGCTTACTGACCCTGCCAAGGAGCAAGCCATGGTCAGGAGTGTGGCATCATTGGCTTCCTGGGTGTGTTGGGGGTCCTGGGCATCCTGGTGCCAGCACTGTGTGGTGTGCTGGTATGCCACTGTTTCCACTGTGGGGTGACACTCCTCCCACTAGACTGGGTGGGTATCTGGCCATCCCCTGCAGTGCCTGCCACTGTGGCTGTAATCACCTGCACAGTGACACACAGGTGATCCATGCTGGCAGACATAGTGGCACAGTTCATGAATGTCAGTCATGTGCTCCTCATTGCATGCCTCTACAAGCTGCTCAGCATGCTGCATGTTGTTGTCTATCATGCGGCATACATGTGACATTTCTCACAGCATGCTCTCCTGTGCCCCCACAGCTGACTGCAGCAACTACTGGTTGTTCTCTCTGCCTCCTGCTGTCAGTGTGGACTTTCCATTAGGACAGAGTCAGGCTGCAGCCTTGGCTGGTGTGTGGCCTGGGTCTGCACTGCGGTCAGTGCTGTCATTCATTGTGTCCAGGGCGGCCCAACAGTGGCTGGACCAGTGAGATTGGCTGGGGGCAGGGCACTGGCTGTGCTAGTATCATGGTCCTGTGGTGACACAGCATTGGCTGGGCCAGATGGGTTGGCCTGGAGAGGCAGGGCATGGGCCATTTGATGTGTGGAGTCCTGGGGTGGCACAACTGTAGCAGTGCCAAGGGCAGTGGCCTAAGGCTGCATTGTGATGGCCTTGCCAAGATGGGGGGGCTGGGCCCCATGTGTAGGGGGGCTGGAAGGGGAAGGTAACCCCTCCTTGTCCAAGCTGGACACCTCTGTCCTCCACTGTTCCACAAAGGTGCTGTCGTCCTCTTTGGCAACATCCACATCCTCATCATCCTCATTCTTCTCATTCATCCTCATCCTCCTTGCTCTCCTTGTCTCCCTCTGCCCTGGCATGGGTGGCCCTCAGGGACAGTAGATGGCAGGATGGTCTGGGCGGTCCTTGAGGACTGTGCCCTCCACCATAGACTTGGCTGATGAGAGATGAGAAAAGAGCGCTATTGCATATTAATGTACATACCTGTGTTTCAACCATGGCAGCATGGATGCCCAGTGCACTTTGTCTTGCAGCCCATACTACTCATGCTGTGCTGTGGCCATATACCACCAGTACTGTACACACCACACTGTGCAAATTAATGGTGATTACACTGGAGATAACACACATGTGGCACAGTAGGCAAGTACACAACAGACAGTCACACCACCCAGATGAATAGCTTGTACCATGCAGACTACACACGTTGTGCAACACATCCAACCAGCCCCCTCCCAGCATGCAAAGCACAACACTGTTGCATGTGTACACACAAGCTCAATGTGATGGGTGTGACACAATCACTTATGTGTCTGTGATGGTCCAAGTCACCTCCTGGTACATCAGCCACCTGTACTGTATTGACTGTCAAGGATTTTAGTGCCTCTGCAGGGGTTAGAAGCACTTCAGTACTGGGTCCACTGCCTGTGGCCTGCTGGCTAGTCTTCACCTGGGCCATAATGTCTTTGGTGTACATTTTCAGGTCCCCCACTCTCTTCTTGACCTCATCTCTGGACCTACCTCTGCCACCCACAGAATTAACAGCCTCTGTGATGGTGTTCCATGCTTTTCTTATCTTGGACCTGGTCATCCTCCCTCTGTTGACTAGGTCTTCATGGTCCCCATATGCATGGACAAAGGTGAGAACCTCCTCTTCAAGAACATTTGTTTTCTCTTTCTCCATGAATTATTCTCCATCTTTGTACCTGTTTGAAGTAGGGAGGGCAGAAACCAGTAAGCATTGTATACACACAGCTGAGTACAGAGCAAAGGTGCAGTGGCATGCATACCCCTTGTGCCCCTGGCCAGGCCCTGAACATGTTCCTACATGTCCAGGTCAAACACACATTTAGTTGCCTGCCTATCAGTGCACCTGGCCATGTGTAGATACAACAATAATCTAGTCATGATGCAGCATATACACAGTGCTATGATCAGCATGCCCTTATTGTCAGCCATTCTACAAAACACTTACCTCAATCCGCCTGCAGTTCTGCTGTGGAATCTAGGTAGTGCACTTTGCTCATTTTATATGCACCAGGTGCAATTAGACATGCTAATGAATGACAACTGTACATTCCAGTGATGACTTACTGTACTAATGTGGATTTTACCCTTGGAATGAAAAATGAACGCATCTGCATACACTGTTTGAATATTGCATGTTTGCTCCAAGCACTATTGTAATTGTGCTAGCGCTAGTGCTGAGACTGCACTAGTGCAATGTCTCTATGCAGCTCTGACATGATAGCACACATTGTGGATGACATCATCATACCACATAGGCATGCATGTTATGCTGTTACACAGTGGTATTGAGCAGATCTACACAGACCTGTTCATTTGTGCACTGCACATGCATGTACTGCACATGTGCTACTCCATGCCTGGTGCGTACTGATGGATCTCCCCTGCCCCACAGGAATTACATATTGCACTGTGCTAATCGATCTTAGTGCAGCACTAATGCAGAAACATATTGTGCAGATGGAAAAGACACACCCATAAAGCCCAGAATCTTTCAAGAGCTTCAAGCTTCAAGAGAGGAGTAGAAATAAGCAGAGAGCAAACAAGTCTGGCAGAAGGAGAAGAGTTGTACATCAGCAGGCCCAGAGGTGATCTACATGACAGCTGGCCAACCTGGTTGACCTGGTGGTGGCCAGAGAGAACCAGCTACTGGATGAGGGGGAGGGGCTGACAGGCCAAGGTGTGACATGTGGGCATTTGTGTGGCGTCACACACCAGTGACCAGTGTCGCCACAGATATAGTGACCTCCAACAAAGGGAGGCATGCTGCAACTGCATGCAGTGGTAGAGAGTGGCACTGTGCAAAGGCCAGGTGAGCACATATGATTCCATATGTGGTTTGGGTAGCATCCTGTGTGCAATACTCTTTCCACGATAATATACCCGCAGGGTACTGCCCCTGAGGGAATGTGCACTGTACCTGTGTGTCCCTGTTGTGTCCCCTCTGTCCTATGGGACCTGCTCCACTGTACAGCCTGATCTTACACAGGTGCATGGCCCACTGTCACAACTGATGTCTCAGCTGCCCTGTACATTAGAAGACCTGCTACAGACCCTGAGGTGTGCACCTGACATGGCAGCATTGTTGTGTGCTACCACAGTAACATGACTGCTGTGTCAGGGTGGATGACTAGTTAATGTATATATTGATTTTTTTTATGTTTTCTACCAGGTAAGGTACACTAGACAAGTAAATGTTATTGTCAGGTATGACCATGGAGTATGTAACATGTGCTCTGCGTGTAGATGTGATGGTAGGTGTACCCAACAGCACTTGGATGTGGCCACTGTCTGTTTTGTGTACACTGTCTGTGTTATATAGCATGGATGGTGGCACGCACATGCCAGGAAATGTATAGTGTACTATTATATTGCACAGGGTGTGCCACTCTTGCACCAGCAATGTTCTGGCCTACACTTATGGTACCATGTCCTCCCCCTGCTGTTGCTCAGGTATGCCTCTTGTGTCCCTGTTGTATAAGACCTGGTGCTCTATGCATTCTAATGCATACTAGACCCTATGCATGAAGGTGCAGAGTGGGTACGTGCCGTGTAACCCTGGTGCGTAGCCCACTCCATACCCACCCAAGTCCACTGGGCCCCCTATGCAGCATCCACCATTGGAGGTATGCTCCCTCTTCGCACTGGATCCCCGGTGGAGTGTGGCCCTACATGAGGGGGCAAATCGGGGGAGGTACAGGGGGTGTGCTGGCACTCTGCGGGATGCATGACCATGCGGCGTGCCAGGCGCAGGTGTCGGTGCCTCTGCCATGTTGGGGTAGCCATAAAGGCAGGGAGGCCAGTTATGCTGCCCCCCCAGGAGCTACAGCCATGGGCTGCGGCAGTGAGGTGGGGTCATGGACACCCACATCAAGGAGGCCCCAGCATGTGGGGTATACTAGGGGCCAGTGGGTGGATGCTCAGGCACCCAACCCACGCACTGCATGTGGTGCAGTATGCACAGATCATAGTCCTAGTGCCCAGAGGCACAAGTGATCCACTGTGGGATCTGGGTTGGGCAGCTGATTGGCCATCCACCCAGATCTGCAGCTCCGCACCCAACCGCCCCTGTGGCCCTGCTTGCCAGGGGAGCAGTGCCACATGCGGGAGTCACATGGTGGTCACTGTTCATACATGTGGCCACCCATGGATCTCCTGAGGGTGCATAGCTGCACGGATGGGTTACACGCCTCAGGCACATATTACCCACCCCTTTGTGCATAAGGGCCATTGTGAGGTGTACATGGCCTGCAGCTGGCATGTATGGGAATGCTGGATGGGGTAGGGAGGATGGCTGGAAAGGGGCACTACATGGGCTGTCATACACAGTGCTAGACCATACCTGTGACAGTGGGATGTAACATTACTGCTTCGACTGGGCCATGGCACACTTGTCTATGTGTGGTGCCACAACTTTATACAATGGTACAATGTGGCCCTGCACTGTTCTGTCCATCCACACCATGCACATGTGGCGACTGATGCACAGTATCAGTATATGGGCATGTATACTGTTTAGGGTTTATGGTACCATGCAGTGTGTTCTACTTCGTGCTATTGATCACATTTCCCTTGTCGTCTTCACAGACCTCAGCTGCGAGCAATGCCAGCCAGGGCAGCAGTGTAGACACGAATGGCCACAGGAAACACCAGGTTGTGATGAGGCCAAATGCAGCTAGTCTGCAGACATGTGCCCAGATAAGTACCCTGCATTGTGTGTTGTCTGCGTTGCATGTCTACACTTTGCTACATGCTTCTGCTGCTGGAGACAGATATCCATGTGTGACTCACCGTGCTGCATGCATACCTGTGGGGGCTTCAGCTATGCAGCTATGGTTAGGGACAATCATCCTGCACTTGGTGCATTGTTCCACCACTGACACTGTGGTGTGTCATGATCTGTGCAGTCTACTGTTGTACACATTACTGCAGCAGCCATGCTGCCCTGTGTGTGTATACTGTGCCGTGGTATGCCCTACATCATGCAGTGGTGTGTCCCCTGTGCCACCAACCTGGTGCACAAGGTAGTTGGTGGTAATGCTCACAGTCCTGGTTGTTACACCCATCATTGTCAGTTGCATCTGTTGTGTCATATGCTTAGGACTATGTATGCGTATCTGTCTGGCGGAGGTAAGCACGGCCAATGCTATAGCAGTACAGCACTGTGTCATGCCATGTGCATCATACAGAACCTGTGGCAGTCTGCCTGAAGCAGTGCCATCTCCAGTGCCATATGCACTGGGTGTCATTCCATTGCATCGCAACAGAGCTGGGCCTATGTGGCATGGGATCAGCAGCAGGGAGGGGGGGCAGTGGTGGGCCTTGCATGTTCTTTATCATATGTGATCAACACTGTGATGCATTATTCCACTGTACACAGACAGGGCCATGCATGCATATGTTCAGACACAATTGTATCTTTGCAGGGCCCCTGTTCTGCACTGACTCTATATGAGTGGCAACACTGTACCAAGGGTGGGGCCAGCACCTACTGGGATGGTGGGTGCCTAAAGGTGGCTTTACATCCCAGACTAGAGTTATTTTCTGGCAGCGGTACAGTGTGTACAGCACACACCAATGTACAACACTGTTGCACATGTGTGTTACCCAGGCTGCTGCATGCAGTGCTGCATGATAATCCCATCCATATAAAGCTGTGCTGTGTAAGCAACATGTGTTCCCAGGCCTACCCCTGCAACTGATATAGGTGACTCATGGATATCCATTGCCTTGCACACCTGTGCTGGCCTGTGTGTTAGATGGCTGGTCTGCATGGTGCTGGGTGTATGTGTGTCACTCCAAACCACTTGGACCATTACACTGCCTGTCAGGCTCTGGCTTGGCAGTATGTTACCTGTGCTGTATTCCCACATCTGTCATGTCTGCCAGTGTTGTGTGTGCCTTACATGTCTCAGTTTTAGCATGGCACCCTCATTTTATGTGCAGTCCTCTACTGTTTGGGTCAAAAATGCTGTCTGTGGCATGCCACACACATTCCTTTGTGGCTGTTTGACTCATTCCAGCTATGTGCGGCATGGTGTCCCATGTGTCTGATGGTTGTACATCTGTAATGCACATTATGCCACAGTTTGTCCCTTGCCCTGTGTGCACAGTTGGCTGAGTTCAGTGTATTTCCTTTCCAAAGGTGCCCAGAGGGATGCAGGAGCAGGCAAGGGTTGGCAGGATGCAACTCAAAATGAGGGCCAGGATACCTTGCACAAAGACTGTTCTGGCTGCTACACCTGATATTGTGGCATCTGAGGGACTGCACCTGCACTTTGGAAGAAAGCACCACCACTCTCTGTGCTCCTAGGTCACATCTGAAAATGAGCTTCAGCTCATTGTGCCTTTCCTGGCCAAAAATTCTGGTTGCGTCCCTATAATTAGTGTTAAGCAGGGCTTTCTATGTTAAACCTCAAATCTTGCACTTTAATAATTTTGCAACCATTCAACAGATTTACACAAAAGTTGGTATGTGCAGTTTTGTGGGGTAGATCTCTTGATGTACCAAGTTTTGTTCTGGTTGGAGTTGTAGATCCTGAGCTGCACATAGTGAACAAATGTAAAAAATCACAATTTGTTATGCTTGTTTGCCATTGTGCTGCGCCCAGATAGTTTGGAATTTTGGTTTGAAATTTTCAGGGTAGTAAGGGCATGCCCCACAGAAGTGTCTTTCTCTAGTTTGATGAAAAAATATTAATCCATTCCAAAGTTATTTAATTTTAAAGGTTTGAGTTCTGCGCATGCTCAGTACAGCCTTTTGGATAGCTTCCTGGAATGAAAAAAGAATTTGGTTACTTTTTCATAAGGGGCCAATCCTTTTTCATGAGGACAAATTCCTTTTACGTTTTCAGCCCTCTTGTTTTCTGTTTTAAAAAAAATTGAAAACTCATAAAAATGAACTCCTCCAGAGACACCAACACATGTATCTTGCTCATTGGGACTCTGTTAGGTGGATTCTGCAGTTATCTGGTGGAAAAAGTACCTTACAATACTTTTTTATAACATTTAAAATAATTTTCATGACTCACTATCACTTTTTTCATGTGTCCTTTCTGCATTCTCATGAAAAAGGATCACACCTGATGAAATTGGATTTCAGGCTTAGTTTTTATACAGCTTTTTTCATGAGTCCTTTTTCGTGAAAACAAGAAACTATCTCTTCTCACAAAAAAGGATTTTAGATTTATTTTTTTCCCTGATTCCATTTTCATGAGAAGGGATCCTTGTTTGTGAGCTTTTTTCATTCTCACAAAAAGGGATCCCTTCTCACGAAACAGGATTTTGAACTTAGGTTTATTTCCATATAGATTTTTTCCTGTCAGGGCTGTGGGCAGGCACAGCTGTGGTCCTCTCTCAGAGGATCTCTGAGCCACCTTTTTAGGGCAACATTTAGCCCATTTTCCATTTTTCTCCCATCTAGTTATGTGGCCCCAGAACACAGTCATGCATGTCAGTAACAGCCCCTTCCCCACCTCCCGGTCTAACACTGAATCTCCCCTTGGGTGTGGTGCTGCCATCAAACCTCCGCCTGGTGGCAGCCAAGAGTCCGGGAGATGCACAGTCCTCCCTGGGAGAGAAGAGCTGCCTGGCTGCAGCTCAATCCAGCTTCTCACCTCCTCCTACCAGCCCCCGGCAACCCAAGCTCTTTTCCAAACTCAGGATGCCAGTGTGACATGAGGTATGGCATCCAGCACCTCAACCCTCACTGCCACCAGGCCGGCTAAGAAGGGATCCTTTTTCACAAGCTTTTTTCATTCTAATGAAAAAGGATCCCTTCTCACGAAAATAGATTTTGGACTTAGTTTTTTTTTCAATTTTTTTTTTTGTGAAAAGGGATCTCTTTTTCAGGAGCTTTTATGTTCTCACAAAAAAGGATCCCTACTCATGAAAAAAATATTTCAGACTTAGGTTTTTTTCTGATTCTGTTTTCAGGAGAAGGGATCCCTACTCACGAAAAAAGGATTTTGGACTTAGTTTTTTTCCAATTCTATAAGGATATGTAACAATCAGGAAGCATTTGAGTACATGGAGGAATACAGGCAGGTACGTACTGTATGTCAAGTTCAAAGGTCATTACAATGCAAGGCATAAGACACACACAGCAGTTTGAAGGTCATTTTAATGTTAAGGCATAAGTCATAAACAGCAAGTGCTACAATAGGGTATAGGGGACTGATGATTGGGCAAGAGTTTGAGGCAGTTGCAGGAGGGGAAGATGAGGTTTTGGAGGAGATAGGAGAAGGACCCAGGATGGGGGCAGTTCAGATAGCCAGGGCAAGGGCATCCCAGAGTCTAGGGAAGCAATAGGAGACTGCAGCCTGGCCAGCAGTTGAGGACCTGGGAGGGAGAGCAAAAGGTCCAAGGTCCAAGGTTACGAAGGAGGTAGGAAGAGGCATGGGTGAGGGAGAAGGGGGAAGGGACCTGAACCAGTGTTTGGTGATGAAGCTAGCACAGTGGGCGAGGTGTCTGTCCTGAAGAGAGGGGAGGAAAGGGATTTGTAGAGCTTACAGTGCTAAGTCTGGAGTGGACAGTCTAGAGCAAAGTGACAGAACAAGTGAAAGAGAGTGTCCAGTCTGGCAAGGTAGGACTTAGGGGTGACACTGTAGACTACATCTCCATAGTCGAATAACGGTAGTATCATTTTTTGGACAACTTCATGGTGTGTCATCAAGGGGATGCAACCACAGACAGTTTCTGTGTAGTGCACCAAGCCTGGGGTGCAGTTTCTTGTAGATGACATCCACGTGTCCAGAAAAATAGAGGTATTGGTTGAGCCAGACCCTGAGATGCCTAAAGGAGGCTACATCCTCTATCATAGTCCCATCAAAGGTGTGGAAGGAAGGGAGGGAGGGATGGAAGCCTAGAGAGGCAGGCAGTATAGCGCAGTGGTTTAAGGCTCTGAGCTGCAAATCTGGTGACATCCAGCAGACCAGACCTGGGTTTGAATCCCTCAGCTTTCACTTGCATACTGTGTGACACTGAGCAAGTCACTTAATTTCCCTGTGCTCTCAGGTTGCACCTGTAAAAAAGCTTTCAGTTTAGTGTGCTACTCCTGATTAAACAACTAAAAAAAAAAAAAATCTCTGCCTAGTGCCGAAGGACATGGAGACAGTCTTCTTGGTGTTTAGAATTAGCTGGTTGGAGTGGAACTAGAGCTGAACATTGTCAAAGTCCAGCTGGAGTCTGGTCACCACAACAGTAGGGGAGGGGCTGGAAGTCTACAGGACAGTGTCGTCCATGTACATGTGAATGGATGTAGAGGTGCAGACAGCAGGGAGGTCATTTAAGAAAATAGAGAAGAGAATTGGGCTGAGGATGGAGCCTTGGGGTACACCAGTGTTGATGGGGGGGATAGGGAGTCACCTATCCTAAGTGACTGGGTCCTACCCTCTAGGTAAGAATGGAACCAGCTAGTGGCGGGAGCAGATAGACCTGCTGCTGTGAGTTTTTCAAGAAGGAGAGGATGCGATACGATGTCGAAGGCCTTGGCTAGGTCGACAAAGATAGCAGTAGTGTTAAGGCCTTGATTGATACTAGAGAGGAGGGAGTCATTAAGTCATAAGAGGGAGGTAGAGGTTGAATGTAATTTATGGAAACCAGATTGGAAGGGGGTGAAAAGGAGGAAGAATCAAGATAAGGGGAGAGCTGGGATATAACTACGTGTTCCTGCAGTTTTGCGAGTATGGGAAGTAAGGAGATAGGGTGGTTATTCTCAGGATTGGATGGGCTGCCACCTTTGGGAAGGGGCATGACTGTGGCATGCTTCCATGTAGCCAGGACAGAGGCTAGAGAGAAAGAGAGATTTTGGAGGGAGGCAAGAGGGGAGGTGATAGCAGAGTCAGAGTGATGAAGACATTTGGGGTTGATATGATTTAGGGCCAGGAGGGCCTTGAAGGTGTCTGATGGGATACTGGGGAGAAAAGGAAAGCAGGGGATAGAGGGGGGGGAGGAGGGTAGTGTAGGGAAGGAATGGGGAGGGGAGAGAGAGGAGAGAAGGGAAGACATGCAGGAGGTATTAAATACAGTAGCTACAGAAAGGGGGTCTGAAGTGGAAGTGTCGCCCAACCCGTGGATAGGTACGGGAGGTTGGGCAGAAAGGGAGAAGTGGGATTTGATGACTTTCCAGAATTTGGAAGGATGGTTGAAGTTTGCTTGGAAGGAGGTTGAAAAAGCTGGTGAGTCTAGTAGCCCTGGTGAGCATGTTATGAAGGGGCCGGTATCTGGTGGAAGTCCGCAGGGGAGTCGGTGGTCTTGTATGTCTTCTATGCCTGATCACGTGCATGTAGACAGGTCAGCAGTTCTGCAGAGATCCAGAGGAGGTGGGACCCTCTCACCCTTATTCTCCTGAGGGGAGCATGCTGATTCCAGATGTTCAAGAATGTGGAGTTAAAATAGCTGAGTGCTGAGTCAAGGGAGATAGGTGACCAGTAAGCATTAGCCATTTCATGGAGGAGGGGAACCAGGTTTACAGATCTAAAAGAATGGATCGATAGGAGTTTTGGGAGAGCCGTGGGACGTGGTTTTTACATATGCAATAGATCATGTGATGGTCGCTCAGGACATCTGGGGAAACACCAGTATCAATAATACGGTGTATGTGGGAGGTGAGAGCCCAGTCCAAGAGGGTATGACTGTGAGATCTGAGGTTTAGGCAGGTGGGCTTGGTGATTATTTGGGTCAGATTTAGGGATGCAATATCATTATGGGTTTTGGTGTGAGAAGGGGAGATCCAGTTTAAGTTAAAGTCTCCTAGGATGTAGAGCTCGCCAGAGGTGGCATACGACCTGAGTGTAGTGGTGAGGTCAGTAATTGATATATGTGGGGGTGGGTTATGATTATGGAGGGATTGAAGTGCAGGGCCCTCCAACAGGCAAATAAGGATACCATTATACTATCTCAAAAATGAAGTTAATTGCAAAGAAATTTGTTAATGCACTAGTGAGTGTTAAAGAGACAAAAGGAGGGAAATGTGGCATTAGGGTTTCAAACCCTCACATCCCAGCCCCACCCTGCAGGCAGCAACAGGCATGGGGTGTGCCTTTGGGTTGTTAACCCTAACGCTCAGCCCATTCTCATTTGCTGCACCCATCTCAGCTTGCCTACACATGGAATTAGATGAAAGTTAGGACTGACAACCCCAAGGCACACCCTGCTTGCAGGGTGGGGCTAGGGTGTTAGGGAAGGAAACCCTAATGTCACATTTCCCTACTTTTGTCACTTTAACCCTAACTAGTGCATTAACAAAGTTTTTTGCAATGAATATCATACATGGATGGGACTTTTTCACCATAGGAACCCATTATCGTGTGTTTACCTATATACCTCATCAATTAAACCTACATTCCAAACAATTAATGTTGCATAACTCCGCACCGAAACCTGAATACCATGGGGAAAAAAATCACCCATAGACCAACATTATGACTATCAAAACAAACAACTTAACCAATTAAATCAATAAACCTGTCAATGAACACACTAGCTGAACCAGTTAAGACATTTCTATGCTAATTAGCACACCTAATAAGTCTCCTGACAAAAACACAGCCTTCAGGAACAAAAAAGGCACCACCCCCATGTATTATATAAAACAAATGATAGGTAAGTGTGGTGCATGGGGATATAATTAAATCATCTTGGGGTCCTAATGAGGTTATAATGCCACTCGCCCTTTCGGACTCGTGGCTTATTGACCTCATTATGACCCTTTGTTGGAATTATATCCCTATACACCTCACATATAATTTATTCTATATATATAATGTGTATTTGCAAAAACAATATTAATGCATCTATTAAGTCTGAAGCACAAGACATAAAAAATAGCAAAATGGAAAATTAGGGTAAAAAGCACCTGGAGCCATTATTTCTCTGGGCTTCAACAATGACACAGTATTGGTAGTATCCTAATATCAGCACTGTATTGTCTGACAAAGTAAAATACAGACACAGCAATGCTTGCATAGAGGGTGTCAGATCTTAGGATAATGTCAACACTGTGTTGTATGATTGTTTAACCTTGAGGAACCACACCTCTGATCCAGCAATGTTCCAGGGACTTTTAACCTAATTTTTCATTTCTCTACTTTGTATGCCTTGGTTCTTTGAACCTTATAAATGCATTGACATAATTTTTTGGTATATACACATACATATATATAGGACAAAGAGCCTCTGTGCGCAAACACTGAGGCAAGGTTACTCTAAAGGGCCTATTGGCAAGCTAAGTTTCAAGAAAATACAAAATCACACATGCCCCCACAATGCAAAGCATCATGGGCTACTATGCAAATCACCACAGAATGTTATGCTGGTCCAACTTTAAGCAGAATTGCATGGTGCCGAAAGGCCTCTCACACAGTTTGCAAAGGGTGCTAACAGAAGACATAGACACGTGTTTCGTCCTACCAGGACTCATCAGTATGCCTCGTCTGTTTGACACCCCAGTGAAATGGACCAGCTACCCTATAGGCAGTGTGCCTTGGATATATATGTATATTTTTTGAGAAGAAAAAAACAAGGTACTGCATCAGCACTTGGGCTAAAAACAAAACAAACTGCTAGTATTAAATGCATGCTGAAAATAGAAAACAGAGTTAGAATCAACACTTCAACCACAGGCTTTCAGGCATGATCTATAAAGAGAAAAAAAGCATAGTGTAAGGTAAGGGGAAGTGAGGTATATATATATATATATATATATATATATACACATATGTATAGATATAAAATATATAAGTATTATATATTATTCATGGCAAAACTCCATTTAATGTATCAGTAGAGAGTTATTTCCATAGTGACAAAGCGAGAAGTCGATGTTACACGGTTGTACCTTGCACCCCCACTCTGCCCCCCAACGGCATCGGGTGTGCGTTGGGGTCTTCAGCCTAACTCTTACCCCATTCCATTTGTAAACAAGCTGGGGTGGTGAAGTATAGGAGAATGGGGCGAGAGTTAGGACCGACGACCCCAACACATACACCGATGCCGGTTGGGGGGGCGGAGTGGGGGGGTGCAAAAGGGGGCCTTCAACCCTAACATCGAATTTCATCACATTTGTCACTGTGGAACAACCCTAACTGATGCATTAAATTGAGTTTTTTTGCCATGAATTTCCCTTCTTTTTGAGAATGAGGACTATAAATAGTGAATGTAATGTGGTGATGGGAGCGCGGGACCTTTGGGCCCCTTACTCCCACCACGTGATTTTTTGTGACATAGTAACAGTAAGTGCAATGCAAATACAAGCACAAAGGGTTATGCACATGGTGATGCAAACATAAATGGTAATGCAAACGGTAATAGAAACGCAAGCGCAAAGTGACGCCAAAGCGAACAGTGATGGAAATGGAGACGCAAATGCAAGCACATATGGAAAGCAACTGGTAATGCGCACAGTCACAGTACTGCAATTGGAAATGCAAATGGTAACAGCAAAAATAACACCAAAGAAAACAGAAATGGAAACCAAAATGCAGAAGCATACGGAAACGCAAACCGTGATGCGCACGGTTATGGAACCGCTATTGTAAATGCAAGTGGTAATGGTAACAGCAACAATAATGCCAAAGGAAACAGAAAAAGAAACATGAATGGAAGTGAGTACAGAAACGCAAACCGTAACGCGCACTGGCACGGTAACGCAATTGTAAACGCAAATGGTAACGGTAACAGCAACAATAACACCAAAGGAAACAGATATGCAAACGCAAGCACATACAGAAATGCAAACTGTTACGCACGTGGTCACGGTACCACAATTGGAAATGTAAATGGCAACGGTAACAGCAACAGTAATGCCAAATGAAACAGAAACGGAAATGCAAACGCAAGCACATATGGAAACGCAAACCGTAATGTGCACGGTCACGGTAACATGATTGGAAATGCCAATGGTAATGGTAACAGCGACGATGACACAAAATGAAAGACACACACAAATGGAAGGTCGACCACAAATGCAAATGGCAATGCAGAAGCTGATACAAAAAAAAATGAAAACATAAATAGTAATGGAAATGCAAATGGTAGCAGTAAAGCAAACAGAAGCGCAAACAAAAATACAAACCATAATGTACACGGTGGCATACACAGGAACAGTGATGCGAATGGTAATAGAAAGGCAACTGGAAATGCTAACTGGCACAGTAACGAAAGGGCACACCCTTCTTGTCCCCAAAAACTGCATTGAAAAAGACAGTGAGTACAAAGAATGTATGCATAATAATGGGCCTCGGAGCAGAAAAGGAGGACTTGGAATACTAAATTGCTTATATCTCAGGACCCGTACAACGTAGAAAAAAAATTAAAATTTTATATGAATTATGACATTCCTGGCTAGTTTTGTACTTAGCTCCTGATTGGGAGGCTAAGCATTTTTCCAATGAAAAGTCCGCATCTGGCACCATTTCTGAGATACAGGCCCTGAAAGGCGTAATGGACTCCATATTGTTATTCTATGGGAAAAAGCATCAACTTTGGAGTGCCATAACTTAGCAGCCCTCCAATATTTTTTCACCAAACCACAAAAAGGCACATCTGTGGCATGTTGACTGTCTTCCCTCCAAATTTCAGCCCAATAGACCAAATCGTTTTTTTGCAGCAGGGTGGCAAAGAATTCCTGTTATTTTGAGCATAGTGTCGCAAAATAGTGTCACAAATCATGACGCTTTCACAAATGAAATCATGAAAGTGTCATGAGTGTGACACTACTTTGTGACACTACTTTTTCCAGAAATTTGAAAAACATATTTCTGGGGTGTTTAACCCCAAAATAAAGACATGTCTAGCATTCTCAGGGCTCGACTAGGTAAACACAAAAAGAATTGTGTCCCTAGAGGGTCCCAGTTTTAAATGCCAAGCATTGTTCTGATCACCAACTGAAAACAAAATGGCGGATTTGCGACACTACTAGGGCCATTTGCGACACTAAAAAGTGCATTTGCGACACTGTCAAACTTTTTGTTAACTTTTCCCATTGACTTATAATGGGAACTTGTTTTTTGAATAACTTTTGAACTGTTCAATATTTTTACACAAAATCTTCAAAAGGCACATCAGGGACCCCAGCTGCACGTTTTCTGAAGTCTTCAGACCATTTGCGCAAACCGTGCGACCTGTAGGCGTGAGCAAAGAATTCACCAAAAACCGTAAACGTGCACATAGATCTCACTTAATAACTCCACAGCCGTATATTCGACCACTACAAAAGTTGGCAGATCCCAAGACGTATGGTTCTTGATCATGCATTCCAAATTTCAGGCAAATCCCTTGAACGGTGGCAAAGTTATTAAGGTGCAAAATTTGACCCTTTAATCTTAAAAGGGCTATTCAACCCTAACTATGTTAGCACTACCGTGCTACCTACTATAATATATATATATATATAAATAAAATAGGGTAGGATCTAGGAGAAAAAGTGATAATAGGCAAGGTAAGAATAGAAGCTGGAAAACAAAATGGTGATGATCAGGATGGAGAGGCATAGTAGGAGTGAATGAGCTGAGGAGTCCTCAAGCAGGGTCTAAATAACAGGGCATAGTAAGAAGGCTTGAAAGGTAAACAAAAGTGGAGGAAGGAGACAGTGATATTTGGAGAAAATGAAAATGAATATGAACACGTAGCTAGAATGCCCATATGAGTATGCACACACACACACACAGAATAGAAATGTGTGCAGACAGACCAACACATGCAAATGGACCATGAACACATGAAAGCAAAGATAAGATGGGGGTGCGGGGGTTAAAAGCATAGACTACAGTGGGAAAGATGTTAGTAGAAAACAAGTCTCATTTAAACCAGAGGGCTGCAGGGAGCATAAGCACATGAGAAGCTTGGTTTATGTTTTATTTCTTTGGTAAGCATCCTGGAGACCCTGCTGAAAGACACAAATGGAAAGATCATGACAGTATGATCCCTGGAGATAAAATTGAATACAGTGGGTTTATCAGTGTCTCCATTTCTAACTGTCCTGTAATGTTCTCTGAATCTGTCAGCCAGGTAGCATCTGTCATTCTCTCTGATGAAGATAGCTGCACACTTCCCACAAAGAGTACATTGTGGCGGCTCCAGCTTCTGTTGGTTACCAGGGCACTGGATGGGCACTACAGTTGGCAGCCTGGGCACCTAAAGAAACATAGACAGTGATGGCAGAAAAAGACCAAAGGTCCACCCAGTCTGCCAGAGTTCCCTATTTAGCCCTGGGACTTGCTGTTCATCCAGTGTCCTAGCCTTCCCCACCTCCCCATTCTCCTTCCTGATTCTGACACCCCAAGCAACCACTATACCTTCATTCTGTTCCAGCCATGCTTAAGACCACTAATGGTTTTCGCACTCACCACATTGGCTGGCAGCCTGTTCCATGGTTTCACCACCCTTTCTGTTAAATAGTACATCATCACGTCCCTCCTGAACCTGCCTCCTGTTAGCTTCCACTCATGATCACATGACCGTGAGCTAGTATTCAAGTTAAATAGTTCCCCACTGTTCATCCTGTTAATTCCTTTTAGGAGTTTGAAGGTATCTATCATATCTCCCCTCTTCCTTACAGTTTCCAGTGAGTACATATTCAGTGCCTTGAGGTGCTTCTCATAGGACATGCTGTACTGGTCCTGAATCATTTTTGCTGCCCTGCGCTGTACTGTCTTAAGCCTATCCCTATCCTTCCTGAGGTGAGAACTCCAGAACTGGACGTAGTACTCCAGGTGTGGCCTCTATACAGGGGAAGTATTACCTCCCTATTCTGCTATCAATACCCTTCCTGATGCATCCAAGCATCCTATTTGCCTTGCAGTGAGACCTGTTGCACTGACTTGATTGCTTAAAGAGTTGCTGATGATAACTCCAAGGTCTCATTCCTCAGTCGTGGTACTGAGTCTCACCCCACCATCCAATACTCTGTCCTGGGGTTCTTGGTCCTTTGGTGCATAACCTTGCACTTTTTGGTGATGAATTTCAACTGCAAAACCCTTAACCACCCCTCCATCTTTTGCAAGTCTCTATGCATTTCCTTTATTCCCTCATCACTATCCACAGAACTTAGTGTCATCCATGAAGAGACACAGCCTGCCCTGGATCCCCTCACCAATGATGCTGATGAACATGTTGAAGAAGATTGAGACCTTCTTCTCTTCTGATTTAACCCTGTTGGCCACTACCATCTTCTGCCTCCCCTTTAGCCAGTTATCCAGCCAGTTTAGTCAGTTACCTACCCAGTTTACTATGACCTTAGCCACACCCAAATCCTCCATCTTCTTCAGCAAGTGGCTGTGTGATTCTAAGTTGAAAACCTTGCTGAAGTTGAAGTAGATCAAATCCATAGCATGGCCCCTATCCAATTCCCTCATCACCCGGTCAAAGAAAACTATCAGGTTAGTCTGATAAGACCTCCCTAACACAAATCCATGCTGTTTACTATCCTGGAGATCGTTGGTCTCCAAGTAGTGCACGAGATACTTTTTGATCAGTGACCCTACCAATTTTCCTACAACAGAGGTAAGACTGACAGGTCTGTAGTTGCCTGCTTGTTCTTTGCCCCCCCCATGGAATGAACTACGTCCACCACCTTCCAATCATTTGGAACCATTCCTCTCCTTAGACAGCTGTTGAATAGACGTGCCAGGGGATCAGCCAGTTCTGCTGCCAATTCCCTGAGTATCCTCGGATGCAGTTCATCTGGTCCTAGGGCCTTAGGGCTTCCATCCCTTTCAGGACCCTTCTGCTAGTAAATGTTGGCTGCCTCATCTCCAGGACCCCCTTACTGACCACTTTGGTACCACTCTTTGGCAAGGGCCCACTGTACTCCCTAGTGAAAACTAACCAAAAGTAATCATTAAGGACAATGGCCTTTTGCCTGTCTGCCTCAATCATCCTATCCCCCTGTTAGTCTCACAATTCCCCCTCCTTTCTTCCTTCTTTCGCTTGTATACCTCAAGAATGTTTTTTCTCCTTGACCCCCTCAGAAACATGCAGCTGTGTCTGCTTTTTCTTACCTAATTGCCCTCTTTGCCTCCCTATTTTTCAGCAAATACTCTTCCTATTCTTCCTCCCCCCTGCTTTTCTTTAAACATATAGATGGCCTTTTTCTTTGCCTTTACCACTTCCCTTACCCTTGCTGAGAACCATAGCAGTCTCTTGAACCTGTTCTTTTTAGTTACAGTTCTCATGCATATCTCAGATGCCTCAAGAATGGCCCCCTTAATTGCCCCATCTCTCTTCCATCCCATCTGTGTTGTCCACCGCTACTAATATCCCTGACCAGTTACTTCAGCCTGTTTAAGTCCACCCTTCTAAAATCAAAGACTTCAGCTCTTGATTGCAGTTAGAAACCAGAACAGAAAGCATGTGTACATATTCATGTGTGTCTCTAGGGGTATCTGAACAAATTATGAAGCTTACATTTCTGAAATAACATGCATTTGTCAATGCCAAATGTTGTCTTGCTGGCATTGGCATTGGTAGTGTGGGAGTCAGAGAGATGCATAATTGGAATGGCAGTGAAGTATTGAACTGATGCCAACCCCACCCCACCCTGCAGAGACTGACAGGCATTGGGGTGTGCCTTTGGGTCATCAGCCATAATGCTCACGCCATTTCACCTCACCCTACCCTACGGACACTGACAAGTGTCACGGTGTGCCTTGGGGTCTTCGGGCCTTATGCTCACCTCGTTCCATAAGGAAATACACTGAGATGGGTGCAGTATAGGAGAATGGGGTGAACTCTGGGGCTGAAGACTCCAAGGCACACCTCGATGCCTGTCACTGGCTGCAGGGTGGGGGTGGGATGGCATCAGCATTACAGTCGACGATCCCAAGTCACACCCCTGATGCCTGTCAGTCTTTACAGGGTGGGGCGTAATGGTTGGAAACCCTAACACCCTGGGCATTTGTTGATATTTTCACTCCAAATTTTCAGCATGGGCTTTTTGTCACCCCACCTCATGAACTGTGGCACTATCAGTTCATTAGCCGAAAGGTGATTTTGCACAGTGACTGTGCCATTTGGTGCCACAGGTGCAAAAACACATTTTGGGCAGGATGTGAAAAATGACTGCTGTACTGTTCATGAGGAGGTGTAAAAAATGGTAATGTTGAAAATCTGGAGTGAAAATATGAAAAATTGGTGAAGTCACGAGCAGGTATAGAAACTGCACAACGCATGCCCGTAGCGCAACTATAGTTGGGATTTCTTTAACCACATTTTCAACATAGGCATTTTGGGACCTCTCCCCATGAACAGTGGCACTGTGATTTTGTTAATCTGTCCCGAAAATTGATTTCCCACAGAGACCGCGCCATTGTGTGCCACAGGTGTGAAAACGCATTTTGGGCAGAATTTGAAAAATGACAGCTATACTGTTCATAAGGAAGTGGGAAAAAATGGCAATGTTGAAAATCTGGAGTGAAAATATTAAAAATTGTCGAAGTTACAAGCATGCGTGGAAACTGCACAATGCACGCTCGTAACACAGTCATTTTTTGGAATTTTTTCACCAAATTTGCAACATGAGCTTTTTGAGACCCCACCTCATGAACAGTGGCACTGTTGTTTTGTTAATTGGTCCCAAAAGGTGATTCCATGTAATGACCACGAAATCACTTTCCAGGACCGAGTAACGAGATGACAGTGCATGTGTTCATGAGGTGGCATCCCAAGAACCCCATGTTGAAAATCTGGTACCAAAATTCCCAAAAATGGCTGACCTATCCACCGACAGGTAAGTTGAAACCCCACCATTGCCTGCTATTATAAAGCTTACCACATTTTGTTCAGTTCTCGGTTGGCTTTTGAAGAGTTCAGATGTGTTCCCACTCCACAGAAGATCGCAGTGCCAGCCCTCCAGAGGTAAGTATGAGGTGAGGGGGGTGTGGAGAGGTGGGGTGCACAGAGTGTGTGTGCAGGTTGGGTGAGGGGGTGAGGCGGGATGAAGAGGGACCATTTTTTTTTACAGGTGAAAAAAAAGAAACCGGACTTTGGGGGATGGTTTTCTTTATTTACAGGTAAAAAAAAAAAGATTTAGGGCACACTAAGGTGGACTCCCAGAGTGCCATGAGTTTGGAGGGGGGGACATGGTGCCAATGGGGAATGGGCATCCCCGTCAGCAAACAAATTGAACTGGGGAGTGGGACATGCCAACATGGGGATTGGGCTTTCCCAATGTCTGCTTTGTGGGGATTGTGTGGTGGGCAGCAGGAGCCACCATATTTATTGGAATGTTTCACCATGAACGGCATGTTATGGAGCCTTGTCATCTGATGCTTCAATGAGGAAACAGCACCTCATTGGAGTGGCAGATTTCTTTCGAGGTTTGGTTCTCTTTGAAGTTTCACGTCATTGCTAGCATGCTTGCTAATTGGTGGCTGAGTGACGCACCCACTAAAGTGTTCTCTGCATTCGCCAGCACTGACACACCTCTGAATGTACTACTACTGCAAGATGTTATTTTTTTTTAGCTTTCATTATTTTAGAAAAAGGTTTAAGTATGCAACATATACATACCTTTGTATTTCAAATGTTTTTTGTTTGCTCCATTGTCGTTTTCGGTATGTGCTGTTAAAAACTATGTAGAAGATGATACATATTTCCAACTGTATGTTACCAATTGACCCCATGTTGAACTGGTGTATGTGTTTGTTTTGCACTTTTTATTTTTCAAAAACAATACATACACAAAATGGAACATGTCACAGGACTGAACAACAGTGTTAATTAACTGTACACTAACAAAACATTTTATATCAATTATAGATTGAGGGAGCGCTCCTGACCAATCAGAGTGCTCCTTTCCTCTGCACTGGAGACACTCTTATTCTGCGAACAGTGTCTCATGCATACAGTAGATGCCCTGGAAATGGGCATATTTTGAGACAGTTTTTTAAAAAAATATTATATCATTAATTTAGCTCGATCAATAATATAAGGAATACATAATGGGTTGCAGTAGAATCACACATTTATCCCCACTAGTGAGTGATAAGACCCATAACTCATGAGTGGCGATAAATGTGTTATTCTTCTGCAACCCATTATGTATTTGATATATACCACTCCATTTGCAATGTTTTACTGGTGTTTTACCTTGTTTTAGCTTAAAACTACCTTTTTGTCCATTGTAAGTTCTCTATCTGGCCCATTGTTCTCTGTGTTCTATTTCCAGATTCTAAGTGGAAATAACATGCTCTAAGTCAAAATAAATTGTGTTCTAAGTGATAATAAATATTTACCCCAAAATAACATGATTTATGTATCCAATTTATTCACTACTGATGTGGTATATATATTAATACTGCCACAGAGCCCACTCTTATGCTTGTAAGCATGGTGCATTTTTAGGGTATCAGAACCACTCACCTTCAGTGTGTGGTTCTGACACCCTAAGAATGCATGTGAGACCACTCTTACAACCAACCGTAAGAGTGGTCTCCGTGGTGGTATTAACATATAATATTGCAACTACATACAACTTAACACTAATGAAATCGATTTGTACAGATTCCTGAAATGTAAACGTTGTCTTATTTCTTATTACCACCCTTAATGTAAAAGCTCAAGAAAGTAGTCCATGTTTTATGAGGTATATGCATTTTACCTATCGCTATGTGACCGATTCCTTCATTCATAGCTAATCTGCCATAGAGTCTAACCATTCATTACATGTTGGTGTTAAGGTGCTATTCTATGTTGAAAGAATGAACCTTTTTAGGGTGTCATGTTGATTGTTTTGTACCGTCTTGTCTTTTACACACAATAAAAAGTAAAACTTTAAGAAAAAAGTTTTATGTTGACTAAACAGTAAACTCGACTATAACTTCCTGACTGTTTAGCAATTCTGCTGTTGCTATGTAGTTTAGCAAAAATGTCCACCACATTGTCCATGTCTAACTCCTGGTTATGGCTATAATTAATAGCAAGGATTGCCAGGCAGCTAAGTCTCTCATTTCACATTCTTTATTTATTTATTTGAAAACATTTCACCAAGAAAGGCATACTGAGCTATAACAGCTCATTTCCAGATATGTCCTGGGGGAGGGGGGAAGGGAAGTGCAACTTGTATACATAATTCAAGCTACAAAAATGAAACAAAATAAGATTACATACTTTGATACAAATTTGAGACAAGTGTAGCATTAACCAAGGTAAATAAACATATACTATGATATAGATCTAAAGCAAGAAAGGATATGACCATGCTCAAGCAGTATAAATAAAATATTACACACTCAATACATGAGGTTAGAGGGTACGCTATTTGCAGAGACAGAATAGGTAGGGGAAAGAAGGAGAACACAGCCAGACTGACTAGAGAATGGAGCAGAAAGAGGAGGGAATAGAGTAAGGGGGGGGCAGATCTTCGATCTACCGGGATGTAGACCCCACATTCTATTGTAGAGGTATGTTTTAATCATTTGGAGTTTACTAAATGAATGTTCACGTCCTACAGATGTGACTGGAAGAGTAAGTATAATGATAAGCAGGCGGTATAATTCAAAAAATACATTTTGGCTTGGTGTCAAGTAATGAATCAGGGCACACATGTTGTTTATACTCCCATCAGCCTTTCTTTTTGAAGCCTCTTTGCAGCATGCAACTCAGCTGACAGATCTCTTACATTTGATCCATACTGCAGCGCTCCCAGGTTGATTAAGCATTTTCCCTGTAACTCCTGGGCAATTTTCCTTTGTTTTCCTGTAGATTGCATCACTTCCTATTAAGGGCAAATTTCTTGATTTCCCCTATAACCAATGCAAGTCTATGGAAACAATTGTCCTGTAGATGACTTTGTTTTCATGTAAAATACAAGAATACCTATAGTTCTGGGAGGTCAGCCATAGTGGTGTGCCAAGGGAAGTACATTCCCCTCCTTCAAGGAATCCACCCTCCCTGGCATTAGTGCAGCAGCTGCTTTTAAGCTTATCAGATGAGCTGTACAGTTCTCCATTGATCCTGTCAAGAGCCAGCAAGAAGAGGTGTGTTCAGAAATCTTTTGGGGTTTGCAGGACATGACATTGCCCTGTTGTGGTCATTGTGATATGATCCCAGTGATGCGAAACAGGTCCTTCTGCGAATACAAGTCCTCTCAGTTGGCTGAGGCAAACTGTTATCCTTGATCCTCCTTTCTGCTTCACAAACCAGTTTCACATTCACAATCATGTCTGGCTTCGAAAACTTCCTCTTGTAAGCTTGCTATCAGTTCTACAGCACATGACAGCTGAAGGTCAGAAGATTACAAAAGCTTTGCAACAATGCTGGTCTTTTTGAGGATCATCTCAGACATGATTAATGGCTAATGTGCTATTTATTGTATTAATAAGTGCCTTTGCCTCAATTATACACCAAGCATTGCCTCTCTCTTCCTCATATTGATGCAGTGTCTCCATAATGACTGGCAAAGTCCTATACAGACTGTTGCATGCAGCATATTGGCAGGTCCACCTTGTATCAGATAAACATTTGAGTTCCACTGGCATCTTTTCAGGCATCATTTCTTTTTCATTTCCATACAGTAGGCATGGACTGCTGACCCACTAAGGAAATTGTATAAAGTCTGTAACAATGAGAAAGCTCAGCAGCCATCTGAATGTTTTTGACACTGTCCACAACTACAAGGTTTAGCCTATGGCTGTGGAAGTGTATGTAGATAGCCGAATAATGCACATGGGGCACAAAAACCCTGGAACAACATATCAGCTGGGGGGTGGAGAAAATAGCATGTTCCAAGCAGGAAAGAGACCTTGGGGTTATCATCTCTGATGACCTAAAGGTTGGGAGTCAGTGCAACAAGGCGGGTAAAGAAAATAGGATGCTGGGATGCATAGGCAGGGGTATCACCAGCAGGAAACGGGAAGTCATAATTCCACTGTACGAGACATTAGTGAGGCCACACCTGGAGTACAGTGTCCACTTCTGGAGGCCTTATCTATGTAAGGATATAGACAGGGTGGAGACAGTTCAGAGGAGGGCAACCAAGATGGTATAGGGTTTGCATCACAGGTCCTACAAGGACAGGCTGAATGACTTAAATATGTATTCCCTGGAGGAGAGGAGGGAGGGGGGATATGACAGACATTCAAGTACCTCACGGGGGAGGAACAAGGTGCAGGAAAACATTATTTTTCAGAGGAAGAGATGTTCCAGGACTAGGGGTCATGGAATGAAATTGGAGAAGCGAGGTTCAGAGGTAACATGAGGAAGTATTTCTTCACGGAAAGGGTGGTGGACAATTGGAACCCTTGCCACAGGAGGTGGTGGGGGCTGAAACGATTACAGGGTTCAAGAATACATGGGATAGGCATTGGGGGATCCTAGCAGTTGGGAGAATGGGACAACCCAGTTCAAGAGAAGCTTGAAGAGGCAAAATTATATGCACAGTTGGGCAGACTAGGTGGGCCAAAGGCCCTTATCTGCTGTCAGTATGTATGTAACTATGTATCTATGGAACTTCTTCACAAAACTTGGCCTGCACTCCAGCTGCTTCTACACTCAATGCACTGTACTATGCATGTGTTCATGTTGTTATCTGTAAGGGTCTGCAATATTGTCTTGGTCAAGGTTGTTGCATCCAAGCCTTGTGCTTTTTGAAAACCAAAGAAATCTTTGTGTATTTTCCCATTGTACACATACAGTAACACACCACAAAAGAAATCTTCTGGGTCTTTGAAATGTCCTTTGACTCATCAGCTTGTACTGAGAATGATCCTGCAGCTGCCACTTCATCTATAATTTGCTCTTTCACCAGCTATGCCTTAATATTAAGGAACTAGCCTTGGATGCTATGATGTGTATATTTTGCATTTGTTGCACCTGAAAATTTTCTTTTTACTGTGTCATCATGCACTGGTATCAGATTAAATATTTTCAGAAAATTGCCTTGGTTTAAACATTGTTTGCCTTCTCTGTGTCCTCCCTGTGCAGCTGGGATCATTACAAGATCCTGAACTCAGGAGTCCGACACCCAGAAGCCTGAAACAAAGACCCCGACCGCGAAAATCCTGACAGTGGGATTTTACCCACAGCGGAGTTAGGAATCATAATTAAGAAGGGTGGGGGCAAAGCCCAGCAAAACATGACAGAAAACCTGCTGTGGTCAAAGTCCCACTGTCAGGATTTTCGTGGCTGGGATCTTTGTCTTGGGCTTCTGGGTGTCAGGCGCCTCAGTGTCAGGATCTTGCAGTATATCCGTGCAGTGTACTGTGCCACAGTCAGCCTCAATATGTTTGATATCATTTTTATGTAATGCCAGCTTTCCTTCATAAATTTGCTTTGATCCTCATTATTCAGATTCTGAATGGTGCTTCCTTCCTTTGCATGTATTCTGAAGTTACACTATACTGTCTCTGATGTGTTATGGGACTCTGAGTTGTGTAGGGTGAGCGATCCATCCTTTTCGGTCATTCTTTTCCAGTTCTGGAAACCATTTTTGATAAACACAGTGACATTTTTACCAGCCTGAGGAAAATAATGGCATGCAGTGCAATACACAGCATCTTCAGACTGAAGTATTCAATCCAAGGAAATAGTTGTACCAGTTGGAATTGAACACCCTCCACTTTTGCCCAAACTTCTTTTGTGGAAATACACATCTTTGATTGCATAGGCATGCACTCTTTATTCTGGCTCAAATCAGAGGGGACTGGAGACTTTTTCAGTTGTGATGTACAGCTCTCAGTAATTGGCAAGCTCCCATCATCCTTGGAGTCTGATGCTGTAGTATCACTATCAGACTGCATACTGTCATTACTATAGGGCTATTCACAAAAGGGAGCTAGGTATGCACTAGTCACATGTAACCCGGCTTGTGTAGCTGTATGGTCCTGGACAGGTGCAGAGTGCACAGTATTCACTACTATGAGTACCTGCAGGGCACCTGTCCATGAGCCCGCCTCTGGTGCACAGCTGTGTGAGAGCAGATCACAAGACTCAGGCAGGCATCCAGTGGGATGCCTGTCCTCAGTCCCCAAGTGTATGCATGAAAGAGATTCTAGGAAGGCATGGACCCCAGCAAGCATACTCTGATGGGTGAATGCCTGAATGGCTGCCCCCAGTGCTCCCTGGCAGCCCAGTGGACTGGGGCAGCAGTGTAGAGGAAGTTCCCTTTGCCACTACAGCTGGCAGGTATCTGTTGGAGGGAGGGGCATGTAAAAGTTATGGCAGGGTCTACCCTCATGTAACTTGCACCCCCTGGGCCTGTCACTCTGCATCTTTGTGAATGGTGTGGAGTATAAGCATGCTCCCTGGCATGTTCCTGGACTGCCTGTGGTGTGTAGCTGCACAGACGGCCTGGGGATCCTGTGTGCAAGGGGCTAGCGCACCTGTAGTGAATGCTTCCAGGGGTCCACTGGACCCCCACTGTGTGGCATTCCAATGTAGGGTTACCTATGCACCTCAGATACACGGCATGTAGGCAATCCTAACTTTCATGAATAGGCCCCTATGTTCCCATAGAGGCAAGATGTTTGAACAACATTGCACAATCTCGGACTGTTGTGCCTTTTTTGGACTGAAGTGTTGGACTGCCTATGCTGAAAAAACTGTTCATCAATCTCCTCCACCAAACAAAAGCCATAATCCTGGTGATCCACCTCATCTAGTACACCTATATCTGGGAGCTCTCCTTATCCTTGTGAATCTGACCACAGCACAGCTGAGGGTGACTACTTGGAATCAAACTCCATTCTTTTACTCAGGTCAAGTAGTAGCCTTATGGGAGCCATGCAAAACAAAAACATATTATCATCATTCAAATGTGACAAGAGGTTGAGAAGTGACAGTGTATAACAGTTGTAGCAGCATCATTTTAAAGCGGTGGTGGGTGCATTGATTATAAATTACTACACTGTGTGCTGGAGTTGGCATTGGGAATCCCAGCACATGGTGTAATTTATAATACGTGTACAAGCCACTGCTGTAAAATGATCGCCTGTGCTGCCATGCCTGTGTCATACTGGCAGTTATCAAATATCTCATCACACTCACAGACAAGAAGGCACTTCTTATTTTTTACAATTTTTGGCCAGGAAGGAGCATTATATAACCGTAAGAGGTGTTGGAACTGTACATATAAACAGCCCATCATCAAGGACCACTCCCTGACTCCATACAACCCTGAGCATCCCATGGTGTAATACCCCATCAGAAATAGGTTGCCTCAATGTACAGTACATCTCACTGCCAAGCAGTAAAAAACAATGCATGTCTGGTGCCTATGTGGTGATTGGGGGGGGGGGGGCTAAAGTCTGAAAATTCCACATATGATGTCACACCACATGGCAATCTAAAACATCATCATAAAAAGAGGTGGGTCCCAAGAACCAATAGATTTTTTTATAGCATAATTGCAAGTAAATTACACTAACGCATTTGTGAATCTCATATAGCTCAATATCCCACCTCAATATGAAAATCGTACACCTCAGCAGACTGCTGTGCCCTGGAATTTGTTCAGGAGCTACATTGTTCAGTATTAAATAGAGCAGGGACTTAATACTGTAAGTCAACAGATGTGTCTGCAATCCTGTGTGTTTTACCCCTGTCCCCCCACCATCAGGCACATTAAAGGATCCTGCAATACCACAAATGGGCAGTTTTAAGGACATACGCTGTCTGAGTAGAGGTTTTTGACAACATTCCTCACAAAAATTCAACCAACAGTTGCAGTAATGAAAAAGGCAGAAACTTATTTGAGAACATAATCTCCTGGATATCATCTCATATGGCAGTTCATAGTATCTGATATTATCACAGTAAATCATGCAGTCATTCACCTGTCAATAGCCTCATCTATTCTGTACCTTAAAAGTTAGACAGAGCTATGTTGATCTTTGATGCTTCTTATTTTGCACACACAGATGACCTGTGGGAATTAATGTTGCCTGCAGGCACCTTATCCCTTGCTGGGACTAAAAATTCTCAGCCACCACCACTGCCACCACCACAGCATCAGGGAAAGGCACACTGAGGGGGGAGGCGGGGGTGAGAAGACAAATGCATTTAGTGGTAATGTACAGTCAATGTAAACACACAGAATATAGGCACATATGAACTACCAAGGCAAAGAATTAGCAATATACATGCGATAGTACAGGGAAATTAGGAAACAACCAAAAGTGTACAGCCCAAAGCAACATGTGCAATCAGCAGTGTACAGAGCCAGAATGTACTGGGGTCATATGGGTATACAAGAAAATATTACCAAGAAATTGTTACAATTTTTTTGAATAGAATTGAAATGGATGAACTGCCCACTTAACACCCAGTTATACTCCACTTTGAAAAATAAGTTACTGTTACATTCCTGTTGCGCTTCAGACATTTGAGATGGGCATGGAAGCAGTCAACATGTGTGGCAGACCCAAAAGTTGTGAACTAAATGGCCTCAAGATCTAAATGTAAAATATTTTCTCTTAACTATCAGTGTAGTTCTTGTTCAGGTAAAGTAATATTAGATTCTGTGAGATAACACAGAGAGCTTTTTACAACCCGTACCTGCTTACTGTGTCCCTGCATGACTCATTAGAAAGAAAAAGGCACATTTTTGTGCTGTCCCCTTTGGAATGGAAGGGGAGTGATTGTGTACCCCCCCAGCCTCTGATATTTTGCGGCATCCAATCAGGGGGAGTGCAGGGGCATGTTCCATAGAAGTCTATGACCAAGCTTTAGAACAGTGTTTTATATGTATTAATGCAGCCTGTAGTGTACCTTAATGCCACCGCTTGACTAACAAGACCCATGGAAGGGATAAGCTGGCCGTCTTGTCAGGCCAATTTATGATCCTTCCCTAGTAGAATTATTATGTCACAGAATGTTAACATTCCTTTAATCTAGCTCTTTGACTATTACATGAACCATTGATGATCAGGAGAAAACAAAATCACAAAGGTTTAACTTGTTGGTACTATATGTCAGAAATTGCTTCTTAAGCCCTGTTTACACTACTGACTTTGCAATGCATCACCCCATGTGCATGGGTTGATACGCTGTCAAATTGGAAGTGTAAACACTTACTGGAGCACCTTAAGTACCCTTTGGATCATTTTTTTAATTCAGCTCAGTTGTGGGTATCAGTATCGGAGCAAGTGCATTAAAGGGCAGTGTGGATGCTTTGCTGCTCTCGCTCTGCTCCAAATGCATTTCTCCTGAATTCTTTAGGGAATTTACAGCCCCTCCTCAGAGTGAAATGCAGCTTTGCAAGAGTGGCTGTATACACAGTGAACTGATCTGGACACAGCCAGCACAGTGGGAAAGGAACGGCGCAGATGCCATAGCGCTGCGCCATGTAAACACAGCTTTTAAGCGAATCTACTTGTAGTTTGTGCTCCCCTCTTTATAGATTTTTCCTCAGTTCCAGACAGACAGGCTCCAAATCCTGTCCTTGCTCCTCCCTGTGGGCACCTGCTTCTCAGAGCTGGTTCCCTATGGACTGTCTGCAGTGGCAACGCCAGGAGATGCAGGGCCACCTGGTTCCCTTTTCCCATGGATGTGGCAGGAGAATCAAGCAGTCTCCCCCAACTTTCTAGCAGGCATCCACCTCTCAGAGCTGGTCCTCCATGGATTGTTCACTGTGGCAGAACCTGAAGAAGCAGGCCCCCCGAGCCAGGAGAACCAGGGCCATCCCACTGAACCAGGATTAGTAGTACCCCCACCCCTTTCTGGCAGGCATCCACCTCCCACAGCTGGTCCCCCATGGATTACCCAGAGTGGCAGGGCCAGGAGATAGAGGGACATGGATTATCTCCCTCTCCTCTCCACTGCACATAATCCAGAGAACTGAGACATTTATTTAGATAATGAACAAATATCTACAATAAGCCAGCCACTTACCTCAACAAGATAGTGAACACAAGCAGTTAGGAAAAAATAAATCAGTTCCGCTCTGGCCCTTTCCCTGGTTCTGCAGCTTCTCCTGGCTGTTGCACTTTTTCTTCAGGGGCTGGCTTGGCTCAGCTGTGGCTGCTGTAGCTACTGACTGGGTGGCTAGGTGTTCCCTCCTGTTACTCAGTTAGTTTGCTCTTTTTGTGAATTTAATCACAGACACAGTACAGCTCTTTTAAGATTGGCTGATGCAACTATACTGGATCTGTGCTGCAAGCAATGCACTGGCAGAGCCTGATTCAGGAGGTGTCTGATTAATTTATGGCAGTTGGCGGCAGCACTGATAATCCTCCTCTCACACTCAGCAAATGATGGCTTCTGAGGGGAATTTCCTCTCTGGTGCTCTGGAACTCTGCTCTGCATGCTGGATTATATGTGGTGTGTGTGGACCTGAGGGGGAACCAGAATAGCTGGCTGTGGGGGGTGGAAGTGATAAAATGCAGATGAACTTTATTGTTTGTGGTGCATACCCAATTTGCTGTATTGGTGCACTCAGGTCAGATGCAGTGTGTGTCTCTTTAACAGCGGAAGTCCAACTAAACAAAGGAGGAAGAAACATGTGGAAGCACTATAACAGAAAGTGCCATGTGACCCTTCCAAGTTGCTGTCCATTTGGGATGGGAGTTGGTGTGGCTGGCTGGGACTTAAACACTACAGGCTGACAGGTGAGTGGCAGGGCAGAGTTGGGACATTGGGTGATTGGCTGGAGAATCAGCAGTTATCTAGCAGGTAGGAAAAATCAAAATGTTTAAGCTGGAAGTCTGCAAGGATTCAGAGCACACTGGGTACAAATTAGGGCACAGCAGTTTTTGACCGGGGCACATGCCCAGTGTGCCCTGGTGTAGAGCCACCTATGAGAATACAATATATCACATTGCTGTTAATGTATGAGAACTCCTTGGTGATGTGGGAAACACTTGTGGAACCTTGAAGTTTAGTGACACTAGCAATGCATTTTGCAGGTATGACAGTGGGTTCTGTTACAAGCTTTAGTACCTGGTAGGAAGAAACTGTTATGAGTATGTAGACTACTACATACAAGGAGATTCTGAAGGTTGTGTGATCTGCAGTAGGAGGCAATTGGTGGCTCTTTAAAAGAAGATTTAATGTTAGAGTCAGTCTGCAGAATAGGACAGTTCCTAATTATGGTCTTTTAAAAGGAAGGAGTCCTTGCAAGGAAGGCAAGCACCAGTAGAATGCTTGGTTGCTGAGTGAAAGTATTCCTCATGTGAGGGTGAAGGTTACAGGACATATTTCTGACCCAGGAGAGTGCTCTGTCCACTGTGATTTCTGTGTAATCCTTATTAATAAGAGGATGGTGCATTATTTGAGCCTGCTCTGCAAAATCATCATCTTCACTGCATAAGCTGTGAAGTCTAAGAAACTGAATATGAAAAAAAACATTTTGAACATGTTTTTTTATAGAAGGAGTGGTGGAGGAGAAAGCTGTGTGAGTCAATGGGTTTTTAATAAACTGATGTCTTCAGACCGGTGTTCTGCACAGACATTTTGATATCTACTAAAGGCAGTGTGGAAGAGGATACTTCAACAGTGTACTGAAGGAAAGGAAGGGAAGTGGTAAACTTGTCCAAGAAGATTTGGAGGGTTTTGATGGAGTAGGAGGTGCCCCCCACTCACAGTTATCTACAGTGTGTAGCATTTGCAGAGGTTAGGCACAGACCCTGTGCAGGAGAGGAAGAATTGTTCCTCAACCCAAC
This sequence comes from Neoceratodus forsteri, assembly GCA_016271365.2. Classification (NCBI taxonomy): domain Eukaryota; kingdom Metazoa; phylum Chordata; order Ceratodontiformes; family Ceratodontidae; genus Neoceratodus; species Neoceratodus forsteri. Next base: position 1,560,501,559 of record CM057455.1, read on the forward strand.
CAACTAACATGTTGGTAAGGCTAGGACTTATCCTGGTACTCGTGGCAACTCCATTGGCTTGCTGGAAAAAAGCTTCAAATCAAATCAAATCAAACTTTATTTATAAAAAGTGCCTTTCTAAAATCAAGGTGCTTGTACATAATTAATTAAAATAAATCAATAATAAAAAATACAATTAATTAAAACCATAAATACAACAAGTTAAAACTTATAACAGCGGCATTAAAAATCAGTGTACGCTAGGCTAAAAAGAAACATCTTCAAAGCCACTTTAAAGCTTTGGATGGTCAGGCAATCTCACACCTGACGAGGCAGAGAATTCCACAGGGTTGGGGCCATAAAACTAAAAGACCTGGCCCCAGATGTCTTCAAATGAACCCTGGGAATCTCCAGCAATCCCTCGTCAGTGGATCGGAGAGAGTGGGAGGGACAGTAGGGATGAAGAAGATCTTACAGATAGCCAGGTCCCTGGTCATGTAGGGCCTTATAGATCAGCAAACTGACCTTGAAGGTGATCCACCACCGTACTGGCAGCCAGTGCAGTCCATAGAGCGCAGGCATTATATGACTGGTCCTAGATGTACCAGTCAATAGCCTGGCATCCGCATTCTGCATGAGCTGCAGGCAGCGGATATCAACCCCCAGTAACCCAAGGTAGAGGGCATTGCAGTAGTCAAGGGGGGAGGTAACAAAGGCGTGGACCAGGGATGGAAGATTGTTGGAAGGAACCAGGTGCTTCACCCAGGCAATATTCCTCAGATGGTAAAAAGAGGTTTTGACAACTGCCAACACCTGAGATTTAAGTATCAAACAGTCATTAAACATAACTCCCAAGTTCCGCACCTGGTCTGAGGTAGTTAGCTGAACACCCCCAAGCCATAGACCTGAAAGTATCCTGCCAACAAACCCGCCTCACAGCGACCTGGGCCCATAACCAACACCTCAATTTTTCTGGGTTTAACCGCGGCCAACTCACTTTCATCCAATCCTGGATTTCGGGGAGACAGTTGTTAAAAACAGAAACAGCAGCATCCTGGCTAGGCACAAAGGACATGTACAGCTGAGTATCATCTGCATAACAGAGAAAACTCAAGCCATACCACTTAATAATCGCTTCCAATGGCAGCATGTACACCGCAAACAACATGGGTGCCAAAATGAAACCCTACAGCACCCAACAAGATAGGGGGAGTGATGCCAAAGAAAAAATACCAGACACCACCCTCTAAGTCCTACCCTCAAGGAAAGATCAAAGCCATCTGAGGACCATACCAGACAATCCATGGATGAACCACAGGCTGAAAGAAAAAGCATTAAGTTAACGAACAAGTTCAGCCAGTCTGACTAATGTGTGTGTGGGTGACTACTGGACTTTACTCTTATTCAGAAAATGCTACAGATCTGCCAAGCGATTGGTGTGGGGGATCACTGTGTAAAGAGAGTTAATATCCATAGTAAAGATGAGCTGCTGGGAGCCACTGAATCTGAACCTGTCAAATAACTGGAAAGCTTGGTTAGTGCCTTTACTGCAAGAGGGTAGAGCTTCAATAAGTGATCTCATGAGACTGTCCAGAAATGCTGAGATGAGGGGCAGGAGCAGACAGACACAATAGGGTGTCCAGGGTTAGCTATTTTGTGGATTTGGGGAAAGAGATACAACCTAACTGGTTGTGAACTGTGCCCTCTGTTTGATTTCTGTTTATCTTATTTTTCACTCTGGGTTTTACCTGTTTTCTCCATACCTTCTGTGTTGTGTCTTTTGCAGCTGCTTTTTCACCCTGAGTCTCTTTCTGTCTCTGTCCCTCTCCTTGGTGATCCACTTGTCTTAGTGTTTGTGGTGATCACACAGAGGAACACTAACTACTCTTCACTCTGGAACACTGGGTATTAATATTTGTATCCTGGGCTTGTTGGATTCCTTGAGATTTCTCTTGTTCAGTGCTACTAACTTTAGATTTGTAATTTACAGTAGGCACGCTGTTAGGGCAGTCTGCAACCTTGTCTAGTTAGTGATGTCACTACCTACAGTAGGTACGTTGATAGCTCAAAATGACAGCTATCATTCCACATTTTAAATCAATCAGCACTGTACCAGTGAGTTAAAAAGACTTGTCTATCAGTGGATTCTCTAGCCATACCCCCTAAGGAAGAGGCAGAACATCTCAAAACAGTGGGCTAGCTTGAATTTGGGAATGGTGTTTTTTGTTTTAATGATACAATTTACTTCATTTTCTGCATCCGTGGTGTATCCTGCAGCCTTCTTTCTTGTGTTCTACAGTTTTTACTGCTTGCATCTGCACTGTACTGTGGCACGCATTGCTTTTTCTTGTTCGCTGCCTGAAGAAGTCTAGAACAGATTGTGTTGGCAACATGTGACAAGACTTAAAACTCTACCTCTGAAGACTGTATCACTATGAGGCACTTCCTTGGAGCTGTACCTTATGCTTTGGATAGGAGATTGTGGGCTGGGGTAGGGTGACCACTAGCACCACATTTTCCTACTTTTGTGTGTTTAACTGTAACTGGTGCATTAACTAAGTTTTTGCAAAGAATATATATATATATATATATATATATATATATATATATATATACACACATACATATACATATACACTATAGTTAGGTTAAACTGGGGTTAGTATAGTGCAGTGGGTTAAGGCTCTGAGCTGCAGATCTGGAGACCTGGGTTTGAACCCCACAGCCACCTAGGTGCATACATACTGTGTGATCCTGAGCAAGTCACTTAACTTCCTTGTGCTCCCAGGTCACACTTGGAAACAAGTTTTGGCTTAGTGTTCTACTCCTGGTTCCCTTTCCCTTAAACTGGGATTTCTATGTTAAACCTGGAATTTTACACTTTAATATCTTTGCAAATGTTGAATGGATTGGCATGAAATTCTGCATGCACAGTCTCGTGTGATAGATCTGTGGATGTGCCAAGTTTCTTTTCAGTTGGATGTGTGGTTTCAGAGATTTGGATAGTTAAAAAAGTAAATTTTTCGTAGTTTTTTCCCATTGGTTTGAAAGGGGTTTCTTTGAATTTGCCTACCACCCAGCTCATTTGGAACTTTGGTCTGACATTTTCAGGGTAGATGGTAGGTGGCTGGACCACAGATGTGCCTTTTTGCTTGCTTGGTGAAAAAATATTAATCCATTCCAAAGTTATTTAATTTTAAAATGTTTAAAACTGGGTTCTAAGCATGCTCAGTAAGGATTTAAAATAGAGTATGAAATGAAAAAAGAATTCTTGTTTCATATTGACATCATCTTTTTTCATGATAGAAAATGATTTTCATTTGCCACCATCTTGTTGTCCATTTTCCCATAAAAATTCAAATGTGAAAACCCTGAAAAATGACATTCCTGAGAGTGACTAGCACGTGTACTGTAGCTTGATTATTGGGACCTTCTTAGCTGGATTCTACAATTAACTGTTCCATAAATTCCATTTAAATAATTTTTGTTAACATTATAAATCTTTTTTCATATTACATGATATAAAAAAGACTCCTGTTTTGTATCATGAGTCACGAAAAAATATTTTTTTCGTGTGGGGAATTAATGTATTTCAATGGGGGTTTTACCTCTGGTGCATAACCTTACCATTTTTTCATATTTTTACACCACATTTTCAACATGGCCTTTCTGAGACCCCACTTCATGAACAATGTTGGTGGAATTATACAAATCCAGCCAGAAATGTGATTTAGCAGTCACTTGTTGAAATCTCCTTTCAGGCAGGATTTGAAATTTTTTACCACCCGTATTCATCAGGTGGGGTCATAAGAATGCTATGTTGAAATTTTGGGGGCCAAATATGTAAAAATGGCAAAGGTATGTGCATACATTGACATTTTATTTTATTTATTTATTTATTTAGTTTTTGTTAACCGGGTAAGTGCGCTAGTCAGCAAGTGACTGTTTTCAGGCATGACCCGGGAGGTACAATTACAACACAAAAAGAGTACAGCCAGATTATTAAGACAACAGTACAAAAATGCAGAGAAAACATATATGCAATGTAACATACATTAGTAAACAAAAATATACTTTAGCACTTGATCATGGAACATACTCAAAATGTGAATAGTAGAAGGCAGAAAATAAGAGAGATAGGCATCAGTAGAAAAGACACAAGGAAGGGAAAACTGGCAAAAGGATGGGAGGGAGAGATTTAGTGGAAGGAGGTGGCCAGACACGGCAACAGCGGGTGAGGTACCAACTCATGGCCGGCCTATGGAGCCGGAAGACGCAGGCGAAGAGAGAGGTGGTAGGGGGGAGCGGCAGTAGATGGCAACAGTGGTAGGAGGTAGAAAAATACAGCCGGGCTGGTGGAACCGATAGATGGCAGGGTGAGACTGAGGATGCCGGTGAGAGGGGGATAGAGGCGGAGGAGTTACGGCAATAGCGGCAAAAGTGTCAAAGTCAAGCTGAGCCAGTGGAACCAAGAGACAGCAGGGCAGGGAAGGGGGGGTCGGTAGATGGTGGGAGTAGGCGGTAGTAGGTGGAGAGAGGTGACTAAGCACAGCCAGGAGGGTGGGGACTAAGGAGGGGCATGGATGAGGTAGGAACAGGTAAAGGTGAGTTTGGTGGGGAGTGGCAAAAAGGGGGGAAGAGGATATAACAGAAGAAGGGGGGAGAGAGCAGCAGTGGGGTTAAGTGAGGAGAGGCTGTGAAGTGAAGATAAGAATGTCATGGAGTAGAATAGCGACTTACAATTGTCAACAGCTAACATTAGGCTTATAAAGAAACAGGTTAAGGCAACATTAATTACAAGGCACAAAATAAAACATTAATTACAAGGCACAGTATAGAACACCCATTTGGACAGGCAAAAGTGCTAGCAATGAGGAAACAGTACAAATGCAGCGGATCAGGTAGGGTCAAAGCAAACACATTTGTCCATAGTAGTGAGGAAAGTCCTGAGTTTGCTCTTAAAAGTCACATGAGTGGAGACATCTCTTAGATCCTGAGTAGTAGGTTCCATAGGTGGGGGCAGCATGATGGAAGGAGCCCATGCCCTTTTAGTCTGACAAAAGGATGGATAGTAAGGTCTGATCAGCCGATCTAAGATTCCTTGTGGGAATGGCCGGCCTGAGGAGATCAGACAGGATAGCAGGCTTGGACGTCCTTAGGATGGAATCAACTAAATTGTACAAGTAGTACTGCCTGGTAGAGGAAGGAGAGAGCCAACCAAGGTCCTGATATAAGAGACAATGATGCTGCAGCCGAGGTGCTTTGGTTGCATACCTGCACACATTATTGAAGGTAGTATCCCATAGTTGCAGTGAAGATTTGGTGGCCAATGACAGAATGGGACACCCATATGTAAGGGTTGGCAATAGAATGCCTCTGGCTATCACCAATTTAGCAGCAGGGGTGAGCAGGTATTTGGTTTTGTAGGCAGCCCCCAATTTGCAGTTAATTGACTTGCAGGTTTCCTGTATATGTGCTTTCAGGTCCAAGGTTTGATCTAGGTGGATGCCAAGGTAAAGAAAGGAAGTGACAGTTTCTATAGGGTCCCCATCGATATCAGAGACAGAGATGGTCAGAGGACAGGATCTAAGCTTGTGATTGGAGCCAAACATCATAACTTTTGTTTTATTTGTATTTAAAACCAGGCGTTGAGAGTTCAACCAGTGTTGTACAGCACGAAAATCTGCAGTGAGGGCAGCATTTAGATCCAGGACCTTATCAGAGTGATAATAAATTACCAGGTCATCCGTGATAAAGAAGTGAGTGACCTGTGGTGACCAGCTCAGGAAGTTTATTGATGAATAATGAGAATAGAAGAGGCCAAGTATAGACCCTGAGGGACCCCAATGTTGATAACAGCACTGTCTGACATGGATGAATTAAACTTAACAGCTTGTGTTCTGTTGGAGAGGTAGCTTTTGAACCAGGTAGTGACTGGGGGAGAGAAGCCCAAGGTACTGAGGGCGGATAGTAGCAGAGAATGGTCAACCAGATCGAAAGCTTTGGTTAAGTCAATGAAGGCTGCCCTGTTAACTTTCCTCTATCCATATTGGTAACGATATCTGAAGTGAATTTTGCAAGTGCTGTCATGGTGCTGTGATGCTTTCTAAAACCATGTTGTGCTGAGCTTAGTAAATTGAATTTCTCAAGGTATTCAGTGATTTGCATGGATACTACTTTTTCCAGGATTTTATTCAGAACAGACAAAATAGCAATAGGCCGGTAATTTGATATGTCATTTTTACTGCCTTTCTTAAATACAGGAGTGACTCTGGCTGCCTTCCAGACTTCAGGGACAATGCCATTGGAGAGAGATAGGGTGAAGATGTGTGCCAGGGGGCCAGAGATGTAGTAAGAAGCCATTTTTAGTAGTCTTGGTTCTAGGCCATCTGAGCCAGTACTGGTGTTTTCAGAGAGTGACCTGAGCAGCTTTAGGACCTGATGCATAGACACTTCCCTGAAATAGAAGGGGTTAGTTAAGTTTGGGGTCCTTCAGATGCTGTGGGGTTAAACTGTGAAGCAGAGGATTGTGATGGGAGGGAAGCTGTGTAGGCAGATAAGTCAGAAAATTGTTGGTTAAAAGCATTTGCAATGGTAGTAGAATCATTACAGTGTACACCATGTAGGACCATATCTGAGGGAGTGACATCTTTAGCAGAACCTAAGAAGGACTTAATGTGACCCCAAAACTTGAGGGTCATTGGAAGAATTAATCAGCAGGTTTTGCAGTATTTACTTTTGGCCTGCCTGATGCATCTTTACAGTCATTTCTGTATTGTTTATACAGAATGAGATCTGACTGCAGTCCAGTTTGTTTGTACTTTTCCATTGATTGTCTCTAACTTTTAACTTTTGAAGCAGGTCTTTTTCAGCCACCTCGAATGCTGGCCTTACCCTCCTTTTGACTGTAGGGAGGTGCTTCTTTTGGATGTTGCCAAATTCAGTCAGAAATGAATTGAGGGCAGTATCAACATTGGTTGCGGTATAAATGTTAGACCAGTCAACACAAGAGAGGTCAAATAGGAAGGCTTGTTTGTCCAGGGCAGCATAGTTTGAAAACCTAATCAGACATGGTGGAGGAGGAGGAGGTGGACAGGATCGCCATCGACAAAGCTATGCTCCCTCATAACTTTGGCAATTTTAAATATTTTGACTTGAAATTTTCAACATAAACATCTTTACCACTTCATGAACATGACAGCTGTCATTTTTCAAATTCTGGCCAAACTGTGTTTTTGTATCTGTGGTGCACAATGGCATTGTGGTGGTGGTGTGGAATCATGTTTTGGCAGAGATTTCAAAATGTTCATTACTGGGTTCAAGAGGTGGGTTAATAAGAAGATTATGCTGACAATTTCATTCCTGTTTTACTACAAATGCAAGCACAGGGTCCACTGGGCCCTGCACTTCCACAGCAGCATATATGTACACATCTAAGGAGGGATAGGAGTGCAGAACCCTCCCACAGACAAATGAGGATGCAATTATACTATCTAAAAAAGTAAGGACATTCTTTGCAAAAACTTCTTTAATGAACTAATTAGGGTTGACGTGACAAAAGTAGGGAAATGTGGTGTTAGGGTTTCCAACCCTAACACCCCGCCCCTATCCACCAGACAGCAACAGGAAAAACCATCACTGTTTCACCTCTCCTGCATCTTTGCTAATCAGGCATGGGGTGTACCCTGGGATTGTGAGCCTTAATGCTCCCCCCATTCTCATAGACTCTACACATCACCCATCTCAGCTTCTTTCATGGTTGAATGGGGTGAACATTAGGGCTGACAATCCCAAGGCACACCGCATGCCTGATTAGGGAAGATGCAGAAGAGGTGAAACAGTAATGTTTTTTCCTGTTGCTGTCTGGTTGGTGGGGGTGGAGTGTTAGGGTTAGAAACCCTAATGCCATATTTCCCTACTTTTGTCGCTTCAACCCTAACTAGTGCATTAATGAAGTTTTTACAAAGAATGTATCTATTTCAAGGATATGTGATGGGGAGCTTGTGTGTTACACGATTTATCTGCATAAGGGCAGTTTGACCTTGAGTAACCTCCTGAGTGGCATAAACCACAAGTGATATGTTCAAGGCCAAACTGCCCGAGTACAGATAAATCGTGTATCACACAAGCTTCCCATGGCAGATTTAATTTATTCAGTAGGGGCAGACTTTGTGCGTTTAGTTACATTGTGCTGTAATTTTTTTTTTTAATTTATATTTCTTATATTTTCATATTTTTTGCTGTGCTCTGGTTAGTTGCTGTGCCTTGTGAAGACAGGTACTATGGCCGGTGCCATGGCCATGATGTCAGGACATCACGTTGTCCTGATAGTGTTGCCATTGGATTGGTGGATACAGTGGCCCTTCCAAAAAGTGACAGAAAACATGGCAACTGTTTTTAGTGAGCACTTCCTGATGTGCATGTTAGTTGGAAGCACTCATAGTTTTGCAGAACTTTGGTGTAGAAGTTGTGCCCAGTCCTATGTGCGATGTGGAGGCAGTTCAGAGAATAGAACATGCTTTATGGAATTTGTGTTTGTGGGAAAATATGAATGGAGTGTTGGGCGAGTTGAAGCAGACTGTTGGACAGGTGGGAGATCTGTAGAGAGGGATTCTGAAGATTGCAAAAAAGGAAGTAAGTGAAAAGGCTGGAACTGTGGAGTGGGTGCGGCTTTTGTGTGTGACAAAATGACAGGCTGCTGATTCTGAGGGTATTCTGTTTGGCAAGCTGGGTGTTTCAAGTGTAGAAAAGTAAAGGGGAAACTGGGCAGGAAGTAGTTCTGGCTGGCTGGCTGACGGGGGCTACTAAGTGTATAAATCTTGATGATGTTATTAAATGTATAAATTTCATTTATACAGATAGTTTCTCAGATAAGATTTATTACAGTGCATTTATCTTCACCCCATTTCATACAGCTATATATATATATATGTAGATACTGTATATACAGATAGATAGCTAGATTGACACATAGATATCTCTATATATATCTACATATATACACACTCAAACCCCTGCAAAGGCACATATTTCCTTTTCTTCTGTTTGTCTAGGGGTTCTATTAATATGCTTGCACACAGCACCCTTGTGAATAAAATGTAATTATCAGTGTAGTGCCAGGTTTTGCATGAAAGAAAGAAAAAGATTCTTCTGGGAGTCACAGGTTTCCAGTTGCCTTGGTGGCACAGGTAGCAGCACAACAGGACAGTACTTCATGTGACTTGTTTTCACATCCAAGCGAAGGCACTTATTTCTCTCTCTCTCTCTCTCTCTCTCCTGATTATTTGGGATATCTATCCATCCCATATGCATTCCATATACACTATTTTTGTAATTTTGTCTTTGTTTACTATGCCTTGTTTTAGTCCTTGAATGCAAAATTGCTGTATTATGGTTTATCATTCCCTGTATTGTGTTACCTACTGAATAATTTCTGTTATGTTACATGTCTTAACCAAGACCTCCTTGTAAATGAGCAGTGCTCAACAGAGCATTTGGTTAAATAAAGATAAATACAAATCCATCTACCTATCTACCTACCTATCTGTCTGTCTGTCTCTATCCATCAATACTATTTATCTACTGCATCTATCTAGCATTACAGTATCTATCTATCTATATCTATCTATCTATCTATCCATTGATATCTTGCCTTACATTTATTATTGTTTTTGTTGCTATGTACTGTTTTCCATGTTAATATCCACTAGATGGCATCAGTGCATAGGATCAGTGGAAATATTTGCTTTCTGCTAGGCACGATTTGTTTAATGTAGTGCATTACAGTCTGGTCTTGAGAGATTTTCTCTTGCTCTCCCAGTGACTTCCAACAAGCATATATTCAGACTTTCTAGCAATGTTGTGGCATGCATTGTGATCTTTGGCCAATCCTTTAAGTCTTTATGCTGGTATCTTCATGCCATATCCTGGTAATCCTAGATGTGCTCATTCTATATGACATTCTTGGACCAGTCCTGTTCTATATATTTATCAGTGACACTGGAGATGGAATACGGGGCAGGATGTTTCTTTTGGCAGATGACACTAAGCAGTGGCAGGGTAAACAGTAAGGGAAATAGATCGGCCTACAACATTTAGAAAGATTTTCCAAAATCTGGCAGTTGAAATTCAATGCCAAAAAGTGCAAGGTGATGCACATAGGGAACAAGAACCCTGTGACAGAGTACTGGATGGGAAGGGTTAAGCTTGACAATACTTCTGAGGAAGAAAGAGACCTGGAAGTTATCATAAGCAAATTCCTGAAACAAGCCAGCTAGTGCAGCAAGATGACCAGAATGTTGGGGTGTATTGGGAGGGGTTTGGATAACAGGAGGAAAGAGTTAATACTACCTCTCTATACAACAGGGGTGAGGCTGCATCTGTAATACTGTGCCCTGTTCCAGAGTCCCCATGTAAGAAAAGAAAATGACAAGCTGGAGATGGTGCAGCGTAGGGTAACCAAAATGATTCAGGGCCAACAGGGCAGACCCTATGAGGGAAGGCTTAAGGCACTGAACGTGTCCTTGCTGGAGGCCAGCAAGGCAAGGGGGAGACATTATAAAGCCTTTCAAGTTCCTGAAAGGAATGAATAAGGTAAACTATGAGGAACTATTTAGCACAAGTGGTGAGTCAAAAACATGAGGACTTGAGTGAATGCTGAGAGGGGGGAAATTCAGGGAAGAACACAAGAAAGTTTTACTTTAAAGAGAGTGTGGCTGAGCCATGGAACAGTCCATCGGCTGAAGTGATGGGGACAAAAAGCATCAATGGTTTCAAGTTTGCTCAAGACAGTGTCAAGGGATTGATTAATAGTTACTCAGAGGGGTAACAGTAAGGCAGAGGATACGGTGTGTGTGTGTGTGTGTGGGGGGGGTGAGTACACAAGCCCTGTTCAGTCATTGGGTCCAGGAGCCACATAGAACTTTCTCACATCCTTTTTTACCCCTCCACCAATATCAAGTTGCAACCCCTAGTGTTTGCCTGAGTCTGTATCTTGAACAACTTATTCATAGCCACCTAGCTGAATCCTCATACATATTGGTGTGCTCCAGTCATGCCCGCTCTCCTCTGTCATCTAGTGAGTACATACTGAGGTTCTGCAACTTTTCCTGGTAGCTACACCCCTGCTGCTCCTGTATCACTTTTGTCATCCTATGCTATATCTCTGTAGTTCATCCCTGTCCTCCTTAAGATGGAAATTCCAGAACTGCACACAGCACTCCAGGGGCCAGATATTAAAAAAAGTGCAAAATGGAGCACAAACATTTGTATTCCATCTTGCAATACCGCTGATGGGCAAATTTGTTACATTCAGAGGAACAGCACAGAGCACTATTCATCTGAATATAGGGCCATTGGTGCCTAGCTCTAAGCCACTTAGACCCACCCAACAGCACCCCGGAATAGGGCATCTGCAATGGCTAGTGTCTGGGCTAAATTTGCAATATTCAAAAGTTCCCATGCAAATGAGCCCATTGGGCATGCAAGGTGCTAAGGGTCCATTTGTATTCCCATTATGGACTCATTTGCATGCAGTTGGAGGCCCTTTAGCACCAACAATTGCCCATCCCGTGAGCTGTCCCTGGTGATAGTGGCACCCACCCTCTCTCTGAATCCAGTTCCCCATAACCAGGTAAAACTTCCTTGGTGTCAAGTGCCCCCCCCTTGCTGATCGTCAGTCGCCACCTGATAATGAATACATCAGATTTTCTTGGTGTCCAGTGATCTCTCCCCTTCCCTATTCTCTGGTCACCGTCCCCGTATACAGAAATATATTCCCTTATAGTCCAGTGGTCCCCCCCACCCATTCTCTGATTGCTGTCCCCATATAAAACAATAGATTCCTTGGTAGCCTAGTGGTCCCCCCTTCCCGATTGCCGATCACCATCCTGTTATTTATTTATTTTAATTCAATATGCTTTATTAATTTCAGAACTGCAAAAAAAACACGCTCCTCAGTCAGAGAATGGTACAATTATAAAGTATTTATTAAGTACAAAATGCCATGGTGGAAGCAAAAAAAGCTGGCAACCTTGACAACCTCGACCAGTTTCGTACACCCTAGTATGTCATCAGGAGGATACATCACAGGTCAAGCAATAGGCCTATAAAGACATTATTTAAAGTGACAGTGCAAACTTACAATTTACCATAAATAGCAACTAAACACATAAATATATATGTATATATAACCTATTTAAGAAAGCAATATGAAAATAGGTCAAACATTTCTTTTATTATAGCTTCAATACTCATACCATAAGAATAATGACTGTACATACTAATAATGTCCTATAAAGTCTATGATTTCCAATATTTCATCTAAGTGCCTACTCAGGGTATCCATCATGATGATGCGCCCATAGAGATGGCCACTTCAACACTTAAATATATAGGATCTAAGAGAAAGACATAAAAATACAAAATAATTAATACACAATCATCAAATCAAAAAACAAGCGAACATATCAAATCTGTGTATAAATAAGTTATTTCCTGAAATTAATTCCCTAATATTATAAACTTTATCATAGTTACAGCTCGTAAACGTCTGACATTTGAAAACTGAGTTACAGAATTTACAGTTTCCACATTGGTGCATACCAATCAGAAAAGATACCCTACCACCAGTGGTGTGAGGTATACCCTGGTAAATGTGAACCAGTTTGTCCTTAAGATTAGGACCCCTCTTATACACAATTCTAGGTTTGTCTCGAACAACATCCTCCAACAGTGGTTCACCCTCCAGTATGGTCCAATTATGATTTATTATTTTCTGTATTTCTGCCGAATGTCTAGTATATGTAGTTATAAAACTCATCTTGGTAGGGTCACTGTTGGCACTTTTAGGTAAAAACAAACTGTCCCTCTTCATATTGTTTACTTCATTATAGGCTTGGTTCACCGTTACACCTGAGTAACCTCTATTCAAAAATGTGTTACACATCTCAATGCTGTTAGTTCTATAATCTACATCATCACTACAATTTCTATGTACTCTCATAAACTGGGCTTTCAGGATATTAGATATCATATGGTGTGGGTGGCAACTGGAAGCCAATAACAGGGAATTCCTGTCAGTCTCCTTCCTAAAAAGATTTGTACACAAAGTTCCATCTACATTTTTAGAAACCTGTAAATCCAAGAAGGAGAGCGTACTGGAATCACACTACACTGAAAACCTAAGATTAGGATTACTATTTTCCAAATAGTGGATGAACCCATCCAACTCTTCCCTCATTCCACGCCACACCATAAAACTGTCATCTATAAAACAATGCCAGACATCAATCCTATCAAGAAAAGGATTGTTCTGTACATCATAGGCAATTGATTTCTCCCACCGTCCAACATGTAAATTAGCATAACTGGGAGCAAACGTTGCTCTCATAGCTGTACTTTTAAATTGTAGATAGAAATGATCTTGAAACAAAAATAATTTTTTGTTAGAACATGTTCAGCACACTGTACCAAAAATTCTCTCATACCACTGTTAACGCTGGTGTCTAAATCAAACCAATACCTCAAAGCTTCAAGACCATCATCATGTGGGATATTTGTATATAAGGAGACTATGTCCATAGATACCAACAACCAAGACTCATCAATCTGCATGTCACCCAGGACCCCCAGTATCTGTGAATTATACAATGGCAAGAAAATTTCCTGGTCTCTGATTGGTCAGTGTGTCCCTGGCACAGTGAGGTTATCCCAGCACAACCTCACTGTATTGCTTTGGATGACCATATGGATCATGAGCATTTGCATGATGAGCATTTGGATGATGAGTTGGATGACATAAAATCTACTAAAAATATATTTTTATTTTGTATAACAACTAGCCATTGTATAATAGCAATAATGCACTCCAGGGTGTGGGTTGTGCTGAGATAACCTCACTTCTGGGATGTGGGCGCACTCAGCCTGCGGCCTTGTGCCCAAACACCCAGGCCTGAGGTTATCCCAGCACAACCCACACCCTGTCGTGCATTACTGCTTAAGTATCATGTATGTATGATGGCAATGACACTACATATTTTTTAATATGGAAATCAACATATCTCAACAAAGGTTCTACCAATGACCCAATACCAGATACTATTGGACGTCCTGGGGGATCCTGCAGATTTTTGTGTATCTTGGGAAGGACATGAATAGTCACCTTTTTAGGGTGGTTAACCGTTAAATACAGTAACTCCTCATGAGTGATCAAACCTTCATATTCAGATTCAAATAAAAAAGAATCCACAGCGATCTTAAATCTAGCAGTAGGATCAGACCTGAGTGGTAAATAAAATTCAGTGTCCACTAACTGACAGTTAATTTCATTAATATATTTGTCAGTGGACATTACCATTACTGATCCGCCCTTATCTGCCAGTTTTATGGTCAATTCTAAATTATTCTCCAAAGATGTCAAAGCCTGTGCCTCGGCCATAGTAATATTTACATAATCTGGGCCAGCACTGTTCTTAAGAAGGTCTTTAAACTGTCTCTCACATCTTAATTCAAAAATCTTCACTGACTCATTATAAGGTGGCATAAATGTTGACCTAGGTTTAAATATCCTTACCTCTTCTTTCACATTTTCTACAAGTCCTTGAGATGTATCAGTTACATCAGTTCTTTCCACTGTAGATATATCCTGGCCCATTCCATTCTTTTTAAAGAAAGCCTTCAAATTCAAATTTCTAGTGAAATGGTGGAGGTCAACATAAAGGTCAAATTCCCTCATATCTAATGTCGGAACAAATGTCAAGCCCTTTTGTAATATTCCCATCTCTGCTTCACTGAGTTCCTGATGTGAGATATTGATCACAATCTTTTCTTCTGTATTTATTATTTGCCCCTCCTTCCACGGTTTCTTGTGCTTGTAGCCACTGTGACGTGTCTTTCTGGTAACCAGTCGATCCCACTGGTCTGGCCCTGTCTCTTCAATTGGTGGGAGTCCAGCTCCTGTTCTATTCCCTGGAAACGCACTGATCTCCTCAAATCCAGTTGGTAACGATCCTCTTCTAAAAAAGGCTCCTCAGTTTCTGACTCACTGTTTGAAGTATTGTAGTTAGGAGAGTTACTTCTATTTTTAATTTTACTTTTAAAAATTGATCTGTGTTGAAATGCCGATTGATGAGTGTTACCTTGATAGCTCTGATTTCTACTCCATGATCTTTTTCTCTTGCTCCAATCCCAAACAGAGTTATTCAAATAATCATTTGTGTCCCTCTCCCATTTAGTGAGTTTTACTTGTTTAATCTTATTCTCTTCCCTCTGGATTGTGTCCTTCAGCTTTTTCTTAAATTCAGGATGATCTCTAAAATGTGCTACCTGTGTCTTCTTCTCAGCAATATCAGACATCACCTGTGGTCTCTGGGCCTCATAATCTCTAATTACCGTGTTGATAAAGGCATCAGTACCAACCTGCAATGATTTCTCCCAATCAGATACAAATAATTCTCTATCCAAGCCATACCCTGGCTTATTCGTAACACGAAGGCCTCGAGGAGAACGGCCTACCTTTAGGTAGACCTCACGCGTAACTTTCCCCCAGTAGTGCCTTCAGCCCCTTAGAATGGCTCTTTTCAGATTAATAAATGCCCCCTTAATATTTGGTTCCTGTACTTGTTCACTGGTTTCAACTTGCGTACCACTGGCCCCTTCTGATCTGGGCTCAGAAACTGTAAATAAATCTTCCTCACCTTCAGTCATAAAAACACTCTCAGCAAAAGAACCAATTGTTTCCCCCATCTGCACATTCTTCCACTCTCTAGACATTTTCATAAGAATTTTATATCCTATGTATCAGTAAAAATGTATGGATCACAAAAATGCAATGTCCACAGGTCTTATGATATAAATTTAAAGATCCCACTTAGGAGGCATGATATTTCAATTGTGCTAAGAAGCAAAAGTAGTAGATATCAATAATTCAGTAATGTTACTATCCTCATAGAAAAATATTTCTCCCACAGTTAAAGGAAAAAAACACTATATTTAGTACTCACAACTGGATCATATATACTATACTGTCCGTTGCCACTCTCCAAAAGTAATCATGGGCAATCTTCGATATGCTTCTTACTGCTGCAAGTAAATCCAATGATGATGCCAGGAGTGCCCTGGCTAATCATTGTAGAACTACAAGATGTAGAGATATAGACCATGGGCCCAGATATTCAAACTGCGCTCAAAATGAGCGCAACAGCAGGAGCAAGCACAAACCAGTTGCGCAAATGCACAACAGGTGCGATATTCAAACATGGAGCAGAACAAATTGCACAAGCAACCAATGTCTGAATATCGCACATACTGCGCCATAGCACAACCAGGAAGGAGAAGTTGAGTCAAAATGCTGCGCTATGGCGCAACCAGGGCAGCCCAGCTGAGCATTCCAGAGGTGCCATAGCAAGCAGAGCCCCCCAAGAGCAATGGAACTGCACATCCAGGGAGGCAGGCTGGGGCCACCGCCAGCCATGCCACACATGGGCACAGGAACACACTGCAGAACCCACACACCTGCACACCCCAAGCACAGCATCACTGGGGTGGGATGGATGATCTACTTGCCCATGGGGACAAGCCAACAAAGCATAGCAGAGCCATGACACCCCAGCACAACCACTGGCAGGCTGAGGTGCCACACACGGGGTTGACAACCACAGTGCACTCAGCTCCCCGTCAGACGCACAGCACACCTCGCTGCCAGACCCCAAGACACCACCTATGTGCAGTGACTGGCACTGCAGAAACCATGCATCCCCAGCACACATCAACCCCTGCAGCACAGAAGCCTACAAGTCAGACACACCCTGTGCACCCAGCAGTGGGTGGCGGCATACGGCAAGACCAACCGAAAGTCACTGCCATGCTGGAGATACCTCCCCATGCACACACACGCACACGCACACACACACACACACACACACACACACACACACACACATCCAGGACCATACCAGCCCAGATGGCATGTACACCCTGCAACTGAGCACCCATAGGCAGCTGCAAATCAGAGACCAACATTATTGTATAAAATATAAATGTATTTTAACACAACAAACATTAACAAGAACAATTACAACTATTTACAAGGGGCGACGGTACAAGGTAGGGTTGGTCAAGGGTAGGGATGACAAACTTGGAGAGGAAGGCAGGGTGGTAGGGATGGGAGAAGTGGGAAGGGAAGATAGGTCATGGGTCAGCCGGCTGGCCGTCCTCCTGCTGGTGTCTTGCAGTTCCCTGCCACCTCCTCCGCAGGCCATGGCGGTGTATTGACTGCAGGATGTTGGTGTTCTGGGCCACAAGCTGTCGGATGGCCCTGACATCCCTAGCCAGCCGATGGAGAACCTCGAGGCCTAGGAAAATGGGAACACAGTCAATGGCTGTGACTGACCACAACCCTGAACACCACCCAACCTGCAAGCCATATAGCCCAATGTCCCGCACCTGTGATGGCATGCACCCACCCACAGTGAACATGCACATGGCCATCACAAACAGGCGGCAACAGCTATGCGCACCACTGCACACACACACTGCCCATGTCCATCACAGCACAAACAAGGCTGGCAAGTGACGTGGCAATGTGGTGCGATGCCAGTTACACAGCTATGTGCCCAGTGCATGCATGGACCACCAGTGATGCATACACAGATGTGCTGTGAAACTGGACAGTGATGCATGTCACCTGTGTCGTGCCTACAGACATAGATACATAGCCAGTGTCGGCGAATGGGGCCTATGGCCCACACAGTCTGTCCATTTCAGCCTGTAAGTTACTTTGTTTACCTAGAAGTCTGTTGCCTTACCCCTGACCTCAGAATTCCGTTATGTCTGTCCCGTGCAGTCTGAAATCCCGTGAGTGTGTCAGCCCCACCACTCCCTCTGGCAGGGTGTTCCACTTGTACACCACCCGTTCTGTTAAGAAAGTCTTGCTCATGTTTCCTCTAGATCGTCCTCCTCCAACTGCATCCCATGCCCTGTAGTCCTGGAACATCTTTTGCACTTCAAAATAGTGTTTCCCTGCACCCTGTTCCACCCTGTAAGATACTTGTATGTCTCTATCATATCCCCTCTCTCCCTCCTCTCCTCCAGGGAGTACATGTTCAGTTCCTTCAACCTGTCTCCATAGGAGTTGTGATGCAAGCCAGGCACCATCTTTGTTGCCCTCCTCTGAACCTTCTCTGCCCACTCTACATCCTTACGTAGGTATGGTCTCCAGAAATGTACACTGTACTGCAGGTGGGGCCTCACTAGTGTCTTGTATAGTGGAATTATGACCTCCCCTTTCCTGCATGTTTGTATTGTGCAGGGCTACTGCCCCAGCATGCAATAGCATCCATGAAGTCATGATACTCACACTGCTCAAGCAGCTCTGACTGGCGCTGTTGCTGGCGCTGCTGCTGCTGGTGGGGTGCAACCCCTGCTGGCACCGGGTCCCTGGCACAGCCCTCATCAATGTTGCCCCGCATCCTCACATCCCGACCTGTGAGAGACATATGTTGAGACAAACATCAGTGTGACTCAAAAGCAGACTGCCCCCTGCCCCAGTGACAGTGCCTGCCCACACAGCCATACCCATTCATCTCACAGCTGCACACACTGACACAGCCAACCATGGCCGAGCCATCACCTATGCACAGCCACCAAAACACACACACACCCCTACAGATAATACAGGTGCATAGATGGCACACCCACCTAGCCTAGGCACCATGCCCCACCTGGCACGTGAACGCAGCCGCGTTAAAAGCTCTGGCTCCCTCCGGCGGTGGTCACTGTACCGGTGCCAGCACTGCTCAGCAGACCGGCACTGTCCAGTGACCCCCACCAGGTCAGTGGCCACTTGCTGCCACACCTCAGTCCTTGCACTGGTGAGGGGCACCTCACCATAAAGGCCATCATAGTGTGGCTCAACTAGGGCCACCAGGTTGGCCACTTCAAGCTGGCTCCAGGACACCGCCCTCCTCCTAGCCATGGCACCAACTTTACAGCAGGCAATATGGCGCCCAGCTGCGCCGTAACCCCACGTGGAGATGTTGCGCAATAGACCACCACAGGCTCCAATCGCGCTGTTCAAACAGCGCCGTCACTTCACATAGCGCTGTCACCAGACAGTGCAATAGGGACGTACACATGGCAGGTGAACAGTGCCAGGGGGCAAAGGTCATACACAAGGTCATGGGCAATGACGCAAGGCTACGCACAGCGCCATCTGATGTATAGGCATCCTGCACGACCGACCAGCTGCATACCAGTGCCACAGTGGAGTATTGCGCAGTAGTGCCACAGCGCCATATAGTGCCCATTGCTGTAGCGCCACTGGCACAATGGTGGCCATGGCCTGAATTGCTGATCGCGCTCAACACATCAGCAGCGCGACAGACACCTGCGTAAGCTATCTGGGCATGCGCAATGCAGTGTACCACACAGGCACAGATCTGTGCCATTGGCTCAGCCGACTCTTCCGTATTGCGCAAAGCGCAGATTCGCGATATTCAGCCGACACATGCAAATCATCTGATCAGCCATTCAAGGGCGCAGTGGCGCGATTTGCATGTCATTATAGTTGCTCCACTCCTAATTTGCATGTATTGCGCTATAAATGTGCGACATTGGGCTGCGCTGGCCAGATTCGGTTACTGCAGGTGAGAGGTGAGTTGCATGCTGTGTGATGTTCAGGACGATGGTCAAGAGAAAATGCTGTAGACTGCACAGTGACAGGTGTCCACTTCCCCCCATACAGATCGCCATGACCGAGCAGAGCCAAGGTGAGGGTGAGGATGGTGGGCGTAGGAGGAGGCCCAACCTTACAGCAGCAGAGACGGAGGCTCTCTTCCAGGCCTACCTGGATGAGGAGCCAGTGCTGAGTGGATGGAGGGGCACCCCCTCAGTCCCGTGCGGCTGCATGGGAGGGGGTAGCTCGGGCCATTAACCTGCACAGAAGCCACCAGCACTCTGTGCAGGAATGCAAGAAAAAGATGGGGACAGACCACAGGAGGTTGAAGGAGAAGGTGGCAGCCTTCAGGGTGGCATGTGCTGGCACTGGCGGGGGCCCGCTAGTGGTGTTGGAGCTGACCCCAACTGAGAAGACACTGGTCGCAGCCATGCAGCCGAGTGCCATTGAGGGCGTACCAGGCGGAGGATTCCAGACAGGTGGAAGCCCATCACTGCACGGTATGACATGGTGGTGGTGTTTGGGGGGAGTTGTTCACATGCACTCACATGTACTCTCTTTCTGTTACAGATCCTGTTCATCTTCAGGAGATGGTGGTGGTGGGTCCAGACAGTGATGCTGACCTGCTGGACATGGAGGAGGGTCCATCCACCTCCACCACCAGCCAGCAGGCACTGCAGCAGCATGCACGCTGGGCCGCAAACTCTGGTGTCAGTGATACGGGTGCGGGGGTGCACAGCCTGTGTCTCAGCAGTCTGGCATGCAAGCATGCCAGCATGCTGTGACCATGGCAGTAGCACGTACCTGCACCATTGATGATAGAAGGCCTGCAATGGGCAGTGATGGCTGTGTGTCCCAGACGGACACACGGCAGGCCAGCACGTGCCCTGGGCCTGTCTGGTTCCAACTTGTGTACCAGCATGCTGGCATGGTCCCAGGCTGTGCCTGTCAGCACCTGTGGGCAGCACCGGTGGCTGTGCAGGTGTCTGGCACTGTTGCCAGCACAGCGGTGGAGCAGTGGACCGGGGGCACAGCGGTTGGAGAGGCAGCAGCAGCAGTCACCCACCAGGTCTGGGGTACAGTGTCAAGCAGTGGCACATGTCCGCCGCCCCTGATCCTCCCATTCCTGGTCGGTGAACAGCGCCCACCCTCAAGGGTGTTGTGCATCAGGACTGTCCACATCCTGGGGTCAGGATGCCGTTGGGAGCACAGTACCCATTGACGAGCACACCCGCCTGCTGCAGGAATCAGTACAGCTGCAGAGGTGGGTTGCAAGGTCGTGGAGGCACTGTCTGTGTCCGTGGAGCGGCACAGCAGGGAGTGTGCTGGACCGAGCCGAGCTGGTCCGTGAGGCAAAGGACGGATGTGACCGCCGCCATTGACAGGCTGACCCAGGCAGTGGTCTCTGTCATGGATGCATTGGGCACACAGTCAGGTGCCCTGTGCCGCACACCCACACAGTGCACTCCTCACTCCCATTCCAGCGTCGTGCGACACCCAGGCCTGTCAACCCGGGTTCTGCTGTGGGCATCCTGAGCACCCCTGGTGCAGGTTTGTTCGGATGCTGCAGACCCCTGTGCAGGCAAGGTCGCGTTTGCGCAGTGGGACCCCTGGTGGTGCAACAGTGCCACCCCATGTGGCCCCTGCTCAGCCTGCCCATGCTGTTGGGTCACGGCGGGGCCACCCACGCATCCGCGGTGGCCGTGGGACAGTGCTACTTGACTGAGCTGTCTCCCAGTGCGGGCCCTGTCTGGTGCTGCCATGTGTGCAATGTGTGTCATGGTGGGCAGTGCACTGCTGGGTGCTCTGCTCACCACGCCGACACACGGACCACCTGCACACCCTCCCAACTGCTGTCCACAGGTGCGTGTGCATGATGATGCCTGCATTGCACTGTACACCAAGGTGCAAGGGTGCCCAGCATCTGACACACGTACTTGGACAGTACGGGTGGTGGGGGTGGTCGGTGGTGCTGTGTGTTAGCAATGTCGGTTCTGCAGTGCTGTGCATCTGCCCAAGTACGCTCTGTGCCTGGTGTGTGTGTGTCCATATGAGTGCTCACCCCTCCCTGATGGTGTGTCTGTATGCCTGGACCGTTCCACTCCCCTGACCGTCATGCACCCCTGGTGTGTTCCCCTGTGTGCCTGTGGTTTGTGCAAGGACAGTGTTGGTTGCACATGTCCCCTTGACTTACCTGTGTTGTGCGTAGTGCTTCTCTGTGATGGTGTCCCGGTGCAGCTGGGCCTGCCGGATCAGTTGGGGGTCCCTCCGTCCTGGGGGGCTGCTCATCACCATCATCACCGGCGCCACTGGCGTCCCCATCGCTGTCCCCCTCTTCGACCTGTACGGCTATCCCATGGTCTTTGGCCATGTTGTGCAGGATGCAACAGGCCAGGAATATCCCACAGGCCTTTTGGGGGCTGTACTGTAGAGCACCGCCGGAGGTGTCTAGGCATCGGAAGTGTGCCTTGAGCATCCCAAACACCCACTCTATTATGTTGTATGTTGCGGCATGTGCCTCATTATAGCATAGCTGCACTGGGGTCATGGGGCGCCGGTACGGTGTGAGCAGCCGGGGACAAAGTGGGTATCCTCAGTCACCTGTGTGGAGATAGTGGAGATCAGTGTCATGTTCAGGTCCATATTGGCCATCTCCCTGTGTGCCACTACCATGGCACCTATGGCATTCCCACCCTTGCCCAGAGTTTGCATTCCATACATGTGTACTCACCCACTAGATGTCCTGTGGGGATGTCCCCACTCTCGAATCGATGGCACAGTGCAGACTGATACCATATGAAGGCATCATGTGCTCCGCCAGGGTGTGTGGCACAGACATTGATTATGCACCCAGTGGCATCACACACCACCTGGCAGTTGACACTAGGGAATCCCTTTCTGTTCCGATATGCGTGGCCATCGGGGCCAGGTGGCGTGCAGATGGCCACATGGGTGCAGTCTATGGCCCCTAGCACGCCAGGCATACATGCTACCCTGTGGAACTCCTGCATGTTTGCTGTATGCTCTGCCGCGGTGCTGGGGAAATGGATGTACTCTGCAGCATGTGGCAGCAGTGCGCTGAGGAATTGGGTGAGGATGTGTGACGTGGCCGACTGTGTGATGCCTGTGGTGTCCCCTGTCAGGCCTCTGGAAGGTGCCCGTGGCGAGCAGGCACATGCAGGCTGTCACCTTGGTCTCCACCGACAGAGCGTGACTGCCGTGAGGGTGCCTGCATCACATCACTGCACAGCTCACAGAGCCGTCTCAGTATTGCCCTGTTCAGGCGGTACCGGCCCACGATCTCTACATCTGTGTACAGCTCAAAGCTGATGCGGGCACGGTACCGCCTGTCGGGGCATACCACCGACGGGCCCTTCCACGGCCACGTCCCCCTGCAGCATGCATTCTCACCCCCCTCATTACAGCTTCCATGTGGAAACTGGCACTGTCCATCTCCCTGGCTTCTGACCCCCGGCTGGTGTTGCTGTGTTACCCCCACTGTCCTGACTGCTACTTCCACTGCACCGGGCACCCCCGCTGGCCTCTACAGACTATGGGCCACACTTTCCTTGCCTGCCCTTTGCTGTCTGTCTGTCTGTCTCTGTCTCTCTCTCTCTCTCTCCCACTTGGCAGCCTGGTAGCGTTCTTAGCACTTCCTTGAGCCTTTTTATTTTGCTCATTTCCGGCATGCACAATTTCCGGCTGTGCGCTCTTGCTGTCAACAAATCTTTGAATATTGCATTGCGGTCTTTATGCATGGATCCACCCCTTGGAGTTGCACATGCCTTCATTTTCATTGGGCTGTTGCTCAGTATGTTTTCGGGGTGCAACTGCCTCTTCTGAATATCGCTAAATGGCGCAGTTTTTGGACTTATGTGCAACCCTGTTGCGCATGGCGCAACCCTTTTGAATATCTGGGCCCATATATTTAAGTTCTGTGGCATAGAGGCTGTTAAACTCTGTCCTGGGGTGGGGATATTGATGAAGAATTGAAAGTAAGGGAATCCTTTTGGATATACACCCTTGGGGCACTTACAACACTGGGTTTGAATGAACGCATTGAACGTCTTCCTTGTATTAAGAAGAGAAAATGAATTACTTCAGAATCAGATTTATATCTAGATGGTCTCTGGGAATGATAATTCAGATTAATTGTTGTTATTCACACACATATATATTATGTGTGGATATGCACGTATGGATGCAAAAATAGTGATTAACAAATGGATTTTCAGGAAATAACTTATTTGTACACAGATTTGATATGTTCACTTGGTTTTTGATTTGATGATTGTGTATTAATTATTTTGTATTTTTATGTCTTTCTCTTAGGTCCTATATATTTAAGTGTTCAAGTGGCCATCTCTATGGGCGCATCAGCATGATGGATACCCTGAGTAGGCACTTAGATGAAATATTGGAACTCATAGACTTAATAGGACATTATTAGTATGCACAGTCATTATTCTTATGGTATGAGTATTTAGGCTATAATAAAAGAAATGTTTGACCTATTTTCATATTTCTTTTTTAAATTGGTTATATATACATATATATTTATGTGTTTAGCTGCTATTTATGGTAAATTGTAACTGTCACTTTAAACAATGTCTTTATAGGCCTATTGCTTGACCTGTGATGCATCCTCCTGATGACGTACTAGGGTGTACGAAACCGATCAAGGTTGTCTAGGTTGCCAGCTTTTTTTGCTTCCACCATGGCGTTTTGCACTTAATAAATACTTTATAATTGCACCATTGTCTGGCTGAGGAATGCAATTTTTTGCAGTTCTGTATTTGTCGTTTTTAACACGCACCCTCTTTGTTGCTGAGCTGTGATTGCTTTTTGTTGTTTATTAATTTCAGCAGCGTTTACCACTGATAACACAATAATACCAGCACAGCTGCTATATTATTAAACAACCTGACATACAATCTAAGACAATAACGAGACACAAAACCAACATACCACATAAAACATACATCACATAACCCCCAACCCACCCTCCCGTGCCTATGTGTCAATAGAATAAATAGTAGAAACTCTGAAACTAACTATCTATGGTTGTCAAAGGGATAACAGAGCTTGGAGAGGGTCCCATAATGTTTGGAAAACTTCCAACCTATGCCACATACTGGCAATATGTTTCTCCAGTTGGATAGCTGTTAACGTCTCCCGGTACCATTCCAGTATTGACAGGAGTGAATCATCTTTCCAATGTCTCAGTATAGTTAGCTTAATGGTGGCTGCTATCAGGGCCAGGTGGGCTTTCCGAGAATTAGGCATACCCTGTGGGAATAGTGTTAACAGGCAAGTTTCCTGAGTGAACAAAGATTCTAAACCCAGGATGGAGTCCAGGGTTCCTTTGACAGATGCCCAGAATTTTTGGGCTTTAGGGCACTCCCGTAGCATGTGAAACAAGGCTCCCTATTCCTCTCCACACCTATGACAGAGAGGGGATGGTAACTTCCCTATAGTGTGCAATCTGGCAGGGGTATAGTACAAATTATGCATTATATTAAATTGGCTGAGCCTCAACCTATCTTGTTTAATAAATTTGTAAGTGTTTTTCCACACTTTACCCCAATAACCTGGGTTGTCTGGGAGGGAGAGTGTTTGTGTCCAGTAATAACAAACTCCCATTGGGAGGGTAGAGTCAAGAGTCTTCAGGAATTTATAAGCACTGGAGACCCCATGTGGTTGCCTTGCCACCTCGAGTATTTCAGGTAAATCAACCCGTGGTGGAAGAGTCCAGGGTTGGGGCCCTAAGAAAGCAAGAATGGAATGCTTTATTTGCCAATATTTAAAGACCTCATTATTGGCAAGTTGGAATTTTTTTTGCAAGGAGTAGAATGGTAGTATGTAGTCTCCATTGCAAAAGTCTCCCAGCACACTGTATTGTAACCGGAGGCAGAAGGAGGGTGGTATTGTTCAGTTATTTATTAGAAAGTGGGGATTGCCAATAAGAGGTTGACTTATTGACTTATGCCAAGTGAAAGAAAGGTGTACCTGTATCTCATGTAAGGCCAGCCTATGGGAGAATTCTTAAGGGGACAGGGAAGGCGGGAGGGAAGTTGGTACATGAAAGTCTATAGGGAGCAGTGGTAGCATTTTGCTAAGGCTTCCTCAATTTTGACCCATGCCAGGATGTAACAACAAGTTTGTTGTGTGACGGGGTCTGCTTTCCATTGTACCAATTTGGTGATATGTTGGGCTCCATAGTAAAGAAAAAGGGATGGGAGTGCCAGGCCCCCTCGTAGTTTTGGAGCGGTCAGTTTGTCATATCCTCTTCGAATTCCCTTATTCTTCCATAAGAATGTATTAAACATTTTCCTCAATTGGGTAAACCAAGATTTAGGGAGAAAAAGGCCCAACATCCCCATTGGATACATAATCCGTGGAAGTACATTCATTTTAAGGACACTTATCCTACCCCAGATGGACATAGGTAAGGTACTCCATCTATCTAGGTCTGCTTTCAGCGTAGAGACAAGTTTGGTAAGATTCTCCTTCCTCATTGAGGGTAGGTCTCTAGTAACTTTGATTCCTAGGTATGTTAAAGTGTGAGGTGTCCAAGACAATCCTAGACCCGAAAGCATGGCCTTCATAACATGGTGATTAAGAGGAAAGATTTGGGACTTATAAAGATTGAGCTTGTAGGAGGCAATACTGGAAAAAAGGTTCAGTTCTTTGATTAGGGCTGGAACTGTGGAAGCAGGGTCTTCCATGTGCAGCAAAAGGTCATCTGCATAGGCAGAAAGGAGATACCTGTCATTTCCAAGTTGGATACCAGACAAATTGGTAGAGCTGATTAATCTGTGGATAAGGGGTTCTAAGTAAAAATTAAAAAGGAGCAGGGAAAGTGGCAACCTTGGCGGGTCCCCCGCTGTAAGGGAAATGAGCCTGAAAGGTAGCCATTGCACCAGACTTTCACTGTTGGACCAGAGTATAGTATCCGGATGCACTTAATAAAGTCATCGGGGATCCCAAACTTAGAAAGGGAGGCAAATAGAAATCCCCAGGAGACCCTGTCAAATGCTTTCTCAGCATCGAGGGAGACCAAGGCAGAGGGTACTTCAGACTCCCTTGGTGCCAAGATTAGGAGCAAAAGCTTCCTCATATGGTCTCCAGAGGAATGACCTGCCATGAAGCCAACTTGATCATGACCGATAATTTCTCCCATAAACGTTGCAAGTCTGGCAGTCAATATTTTCGTTAAAATTTTTACATCTGCGTTCAGGAGGGAAATTGGGTGGTAATTACCAGGGTGAAGGGGATCTTTGCTCGGTTTGGGGATCAGAGTGATCAGGGCTTCTAGGAAGGATTGGTCGCTAATACCTTTTTGAAACCAAAAGTTATACACCTCTGATAGGACTAGCGCCAATTGAGTACAGCAGAGTTTGTATAAATTATTCGGGAGATCGTCCGGTCGCAGGGATTTATCCAAGGGTAAAAGCTTAATGGCCTTCTCCACCTCCATGATAGAAATTGGGGATCCCAGACAGATGACCCGCTGAGGTGAGAGGGTGGGCAACATCACTGAATCTAAGTATTCAGTTACAGTAGGGCCCTCTGAGGTGGAAGAATCATATGCTGTATAAAGTGCTTTGTAGTAATTGCCAAAGATCTCGGCGATTTCCTTCGGGTTAGAGGTAAGGTCCTCAACCGGGATAGGATGCAAACTTGGAATGTACCTGTCAGTCTCAGCCTGCCTAAGCCTAAGGGACAGGAGCTTCCCCTGACTCCAGGTATCACACTGTGGTGTGGTGCAGGGAAAGTTCAGCTTTTTGAGCCATAATATCTGAGTATTTGGACTGGAGAGAGTGCAATTTGGGCCAGTCAGAGTCCAGGGAGGACTGAGTCAAGCAGTGTTTCAGTTGCCTTATGTCATCTAAAATGGAGTTCACCTGAGCTTTACTCTGCTTTGCATTCATGGCCGTCAAGTGAATGAAGTCTCCCTGGAGTGCGCATTTTAGCACTGCCCAGATAAGATCTACCTTGGTCACTGAGCCCTTATTAATCTCCAAAAAGGTGGGAATGAAATTTAGAATGTGTTCAACTAGGGAAGGTTTCTGCAAAAGTTGTGTATTAAGGCACCCGATGGTATCCCTCCTGAGCACCGGCCCCAAAAGAATGGAAATACTAACTGGAGAGTGGTCGGGCAGGACCCTGGGGTGGATATCTGTATCTAAGACCCCTGGGAGGGAAGCAGTACTAAGTAATACATAATCTATATGAGATAAGGTTTTATGTGGTGGAGAAAAGAATGTATATTGGTGTTCTTTGGGATTTAGCATTCGCCATACATTTAGGGTTCCCGTGCCCACTATAAGGTCTCTTAGAGCCCTTTGGGCCAGAGATAAGCCCACTCTCCTGCCGTCTGAATGGTCAATATCAGTTTGGGGTACTATATTCCAGTCACCTCCTAGAATGGTGAGTCTAGAGGGGTCTGAAATTACCACCGACAATAAGCCGATGAAAAACTGTGGGGTTTCTACATTTGGTCCGTAAACAGATGCAAGAGTTATAGGAAAGGACTCCAAAGTGCCTTGGAGAACAATATAGCACCCCAGTGGGTCCCACCACTCTTTGAGCATTATGAATGGGACCGACTTGGCCACCAAGATTACTGTGCCTCCCCGCCAAGAAGAGGACCCGGCCCCAAACACTTGTCCCATCCAGGATCTGCGTAACAGTGGGAGGTTCTCCCTCTTAAGGTGTGTTTCCTGCAAACAAATGAAGTGAGCCCTCAGATGTCGAAAGTGTTTTAAAATTGAAGCTTGTTTGTGGTTATCCTGAGCCCCTTTAACATTCCAGCTACTTACAGTGTATTGGCTGCTCATAATGCATGTTTAATCAAAAATAACCAGGGGGTCCAGGGGCTTCTCCCTCCTCTCCTTAACCCTACTCTGGCTGGTGAAAGTGTACCGCAACCCCCTGACACGCTAGGCACTCCCTCCCCCTTCTTATCCATATTCCAACAAACATAAACATTAGGGAGAAAGGACAATCCCCCCCAAAAAAGGCAAATTAATATATACCCTTCCTCGTCCCACAGAAACACTCTTACTAACAATTAAAGGCAACAAAGAAGAGTAAGTCATCAACAAGTATAAAAACAAAACTTCCGGGACAGTCTGCCTTACCCACTTAATGAACCCCAGTCCCATAGACTGCACTTCCATACAACCTGGGATGTGATTCAATTACACCGCCCAGAGCTCATGCCCCTCCCCGCCCCTGTCTCTTTACAACCAGAAAGACTAGGGGGATTAACTGTTATAAAAGCAAAAAAAAAAAAAAAGGAAAAAGGGCTTGAAAGTCAAAACAAGCCTTTAAACCTGGGGCACAGTTCCCCAGTCAAAGGCAAATAACGAAAAGGATACACTGCCCTACATTACTCTTGGGTCACAAAAGGCTGGCCATTAACAAGGAACCAAACCTTTATAGGGATCTTTCCCTCTCTCAGGGTCTTACAGTCACATAAGACCCTTGAGATAACAATTAACCTACTACCGGTCTAAACATTATTCCATAGGCTAATAAACATTAATAAGATTGAAAAAACAGATACTAAAAGCCCCATTGTCTCACATGAGAGCTACTATATCACTAGCATCACCGAACCCTGTAAAAGTAAATGCGGGTATGCTTAACCCAAGGAAAAGATAATCCAAAAACTGATAAGATCCTGAGGCTGTCTCCCTCTTAATACAGAACGGTCCTGCGGGGCTACAGAAATGAAAAAATCGAATTGAAAAAAATACAAGAAACAGAAACAAACAAACAAATACCACTGTGCGTCAGGCACTGATATTAAAATGTCCACTAGATGGTGTCAGAGCACTCTATAGCTCAGTGAAAGTCACTAATCCAGATACACGTCCATACTAAGCTAAATTAACAGACACATTCACAGTGGCAGCCGAAGTTCAAATGGCAGATCAAACAGTTCACAAAAAGCAATCTGGGTAGGACTCCCAAACGAATAGAAAGGAACAGATCGGGTCCTGGTTCCCGTGTAGACCAAAATGTCACAGTCACTTGGGGTAACTTGCTCACTGTAAGCCCATATTATGAGGAACTGAAGCATAGGGCTGTTGATCATGAATTGCACTGTCAGTACTGTGATTAGTAGAGCACAGTAGTCCCAACTGAGCCTTGTGACTAATGTCGATTAAATCTTGGCCACATCAAGTTTTCACTTAAAGAGGTCCGGCAGCAGGTCTCGGAGGACAATTCGAGCCTGCTCCACAGAATCAAACATGTGCCATTGATCCTTCAGATAGACTTGCAGAGACGCTGGGTATTTAACTCAGAATTTAATACCACCCGCAATGATCTTGACAATTATGGGGTGTAAGGCTGCTCTCTTTTGCCGTACAGTGTACGGAAGATCTTGGGCAATCCTTATCTTTTTACCCTCCCATTGCACTTCTTTGACATCCTTGATTACATTTAACACATACTGCTTATCCAAGAAATTTAAAATTCGAAAGATCAGTGGCCTGGGAGGAGCTCCTGGTGGGGGGATTGGCCTGAGGGCCCGGTGAGCCCGCTGGATAATGTAAGCAGGCCCATTAGGAGAAGACCCTGCGAGCTTCTCACACAACTTCTGAATAAAAAGGATAGAATCCTGCCTCTCCTCTTTCTCTGGTAAGCCCAGTACCACCAAGTTATTTCTTCTGGACCTACCCTGTAGATCCTCTATCTTCTCTTCAACCTTTTTAAGTCGGTGGCGCAAGGTGGATAATTCAGGCTCCGTTCAATCCCGCCAGTCATCCAAAGATGAAATCCTGGCATCATTATCCCCAGTCTGAATAGCTAGTTGTTACACTGTAGTTTTCATGGTGCAGAGATCCGTTGATAAGTTGGTCAGCATTTCTTTAAGGGAGTTGAGTCCCTCCTGGAATTTACTCTCTGTCAGGACGGCCTGGGATGCTGGTAATGGCACCACTGTAGATAATTGTGCCTTTGTCCGTTTGGCTTGTTTGTCCCTCATCGGGGTTGTTGGCAGAGTATGTCGTGGTGGAGGATTTAGCATTTCTGCCTCCATACGGAATCAATTTGTTGTTTTGCCTGATCTCCGATGAGATGAGGATGTAAACACAGTGAAGGTAAACAAAGGAGCTAAATTAAAAGGCTACTGTTAAGTGAATTAAGACAGGGATGTAGGAGCACACTCAGAACACGTCCTCACTCTTAGGCAGCCATCACGTGACCCCCTTTATTTATTTTCTTAATATTTTCTAGGTAGTCTAGTGGTCCCTCCCCATCCCCAGTCGCCGTCTCATTAAATACTAAGTCTCTAACCTCCCATTTTTTTTTTTTAGTATGCTTTTTCCCATGATTCCCCTACCAACCCCCACATGCTTGGGGCTGACCCCCCCAAATGGGGCCGCCAGTGGTGGAGTTAGGTGACCAGAGGGGTCAGCGCTGCAGCCGGCTCATTAGTGGGGAGACAAGATTTTTTCCAGGGTTTTTCAGGTACGGTGACATGCAATGATGGCCAGCGCCCGCACCGCCCTCCTTGCATGCAGGCACCAGAGCACTTGTAGTACCCCATGCCTCCGCTGGGGGTCCACGTTGTACCAGACACTCAACCCCCCCTCCCTCCAGAACAGGAGAACTGTCCTGAAGATGCTCAATCCTGCTCCCCCTGGCCAGCCCTCCGACACTCAGATCCATCCCCGATCCCGGGCTATTGGTGCCAAAGATTGCCACCATGCCTCTGCGCCAGCGGGCTGGCCTAACCTCCCATTTTTAAGGAAGGTTATAAAAAAGGTGGTGGCCATTCAGCTCAAGGAGTGACTTGCCTCATCCTCCACCTATGAGGTTTTCCAGTCTGGGAGTAGGGCTGGGCACAGTACGGAGACAGCCTTGGTGAAGGTGCTTAATGATCTCCTACTAGCAAGACACAGGAGAAAGTGTACCATCTTGAGCCTCCTGGATCTCTTGGTGGCATTTGACACTGTGGACCATGAGGTGCTGCTTGACCAACTGCGGTACTAGTGTGGCCTGTCTGGTAAGGTCATCAAATGGTTCAGGTTATACTTGACAGGCAGAGTGAAGAGGATAGTGTTGGGGTTAGCCTCAGCTAGCCCGAAGCTTCTGACTTGTGGTGTTCCGTAGGGATCAGTCTTGTCGCCCGTGTTGTTTATGATATATATGCTGCCATTGGGAGACATTATCAGGTGGTATGGGCTGGGTTTTCACTGTTATGCAGATGATACCCAGCTATACCTGTCCTGTGCACCAAGTAACCAGATGCCGGACACCGTATTTAACAACTGCCTGTCAGAGATCCAGACTTGGATGACTCATAACTGATTAAGACTCAACCCAGTAAGACTGAGGTGCTGGTGGTGGATCTGGATCATCGTGGGGGTGAGGGGAGTTTGTGGGATCTCCCTGGTCTTGTACTGGGGGGGGTACCACTGATCCCGTCCGTACGGGTGAAGGATCTGGGTGTGATCCTTGACGATGGCCTGAAATTTGATGCTCAGGTGTTGGCCATAGTTAAGAGTGGATTTTATCATCTGAGGAACATTGCCCGGATCTGGAACTTCTTACCCCTGAGGACAAGACCTCACTGGTACATGCTTTCATCATATCCAGGCTGGATTACTGCAATGCCCTGTACCTATGGCTATCCGGAGGCAACCTCCACCAGCTGCAGATGGTGCAGAATGCGGCAGCAAGATTACTGATAGGTGCACATAGGTATGTTCATATTATACCTGTCCTCCGCGATCTGCATTGGATCCCGGTTAGGTGGAGGATTGCCTTCAAGGTTGGATTACTGACCTATAAGGCCCTACATGAGGGGGGACCAGTCTACCTTTAAGATCTCCTTGTGCCTCACTGTCCATTCCTGGCTCTCCATTCCACAGAGGGTCGCCTCCTTAGTGTTCCCAGGGTTAGGTTGCGTCATTCTGGTGATAGAGTGTTTTCAGTGGCCCCGCCTACCCTGTGGAACTCTTTGCCAAAACAACAGCAGGAGGCACCCTTGGAAGGAACCTTTAAAAAGGGATTAAAAACATTCCTACTTAACCAGGCTTTTAATGGATAAATATTCTGAATCTTAGTTTATTGTATGGATAGATAGTTTTTGTGCATATTGCTGTTTGTTCTAACTGTATGATTAATGATTTTATTTTTAAATTTGTGAATTGTGAAGGTCTGTCTGCCTGTCTGTCTATCTATCATATCCCTGGTAGTCCAATGCACCCCCCACCCCTGGCAGGTAGTGACCCACTACCCCGCTCCCCACAGGTAGAGTGTAAGTAATCCCATTCTTTTTTTTTTAATATTCTTTATTTTTCTCATCATGACAGCAGGGATACAGTTTACTTAGTTAATAATGCTTAAAACATTCATCAATTCATATGACCCAATACAGTAGTATAAGACATACAAATCCAAGACAGAGCAGTATCAAGATACACTGTACGATTCATGATATGTCATCAACCTTATTTATCTATTTCTCTAAACTATTTAGGAGATAAAAGATTCATCTATTGGGGTGATATAAAACACCCAAGGTCTCCATACCAGTTTGAACTGTTTAACCCTTCCTACCCTCCTGGCTATTGTCTGTTCTAGATAATAAATTTCGGACATCACTGTATGCCACAAAGCCTGTGTGGGAACTGTACTGGTTCGCCAAAGGCGAGTAATAACTTTCTTTGCCATGGCCAAGTATAAATATATTCTACTTTTAGTAGGTGGTATTGAGTCATCTTCCCCAATATAAAGCAACACTAATTGTTGTGTTAAAGTTAAATAATTACCCACTAGTTGTCTTAAGCTTTTCTCAATGTCTTGCTAGTATTGGGCTATCTTTGGACAGGTGCAGAAAATGTGGGTCATGTTAGCCAGTGGTTCTCCATAGCCCCTCCAACATGCACCATAATTTGCTGGCAATAATTTAGTTAATTTATCAGGTGTATTAAAAACACAGAGTCTGCTCTTCCAAATAAATTCAAACCAGTGTGGAGCCTGGGAGATTTACATGGAAGGCAAAACTGGTTCCAACCACTTCTCATATGTCATATGTGTATTTAGTTCTAAATTCCAAGCATTTAATACATCTTTTGTGGATTCAGACCAGTTTCCTCTTAGGGCCTTATATATAAGGCCTATCAAATGAGCTTTGTCCTGTCCTCTGATGGCATCTATTAGAAGGCTCATCATTTGAGGGATGGGGTTTGGAAGGGCATTTCGAGGTGATTAAGCAATTCCATTCTATGGAATCAAATGCCTTATGGAAGTCCTCCGCCACAGCAGCCATGGGTGAGGCAGCTTGGGATGCATACCACTTTAACTGTAGTACCATGCATAAGTTGTCTGCCCCTGTTCTGCCCTTATGAAACCCAGCTTGAGCTGGGTGAATTATAGATGGCAGCACCTGGTCCTCCCTATTGGCTAGCGCCTTGGCCACCATTTTGGTATCTGTCAACAGTAAGGAGATTGGTCTGAAATTCACACTATCTAGATGGTCTGATGACTTTTTAGGTAGTAGTGTTATCACTGCTTCTTTCATAGTGGGCAGTAGGGTGCCCTGCTCTCTGGCTTCCTGTAGGGCTGCTGGGGGATTATGACTCAGGATAGGTGCTGATACAGTTTGGGTATTATCCCATCAGCACATGGAGCATTCCCCTGCGATCGCTGTTTCAATACTGTCTGCAATCCATTGACTGTGAGGGCGTTGTCTGTTTATTAGCAAGTTGTGGGGTCTAGTTGAGGTACCATAGTCTCTCCCAAAAAGGCATTTATTGGTAAATCACCTGGGTTCTCTTTTCCCTGAGATGAGTAGAGCTGCTGGTAGTATTGTGTCATCACCTCGTTTATGTCCCCAGGGGCTGTGACTATTTCCCCTTTCTGATTCTGTAGAGCTGGGATTTGAGAATCCACTTTTTGCTTCTGGCGCCATAAGCCAGGAGCTTACCACTCTTGTCTCCAGACCCCCAATATTCATGTTTTGTACACATGATTTGTCACTTTGCTTTTCAATGCATAATGGTATTTATCTTATATTTAAGGCTCACAATTGCAGAAACTAATTCCTGGGGGGGGAGGGGGGAGAATGTAGGGCTTTGAACTGGGCTTCCTTATTTTCAAGGTCTAAGCCTAACTTATGGAGTTCTTTGTTTCTCTTTTTGTTTTGTGCGGTGATGTATGAGATGATACAACCCCTGAGAAATGCTTTAAAGGCCTCCTACACCGTACCCGCGGAGATCTTCCCTGTGTCATTATTTTTTTTTTTAACTTATATTTACTGATTCTGTAAATCAACAGATACAAGTATAACCCATAGGACAGTGCACCATCAGATAAAATATATAACATCTGTAAAATACAGTATCTTTGACACTCCTAATTTGGTACATCACAGGGAGTTTCCAACATAAGTATATTCAAATACTTACTAATATACATTACAAAGGCTACATGCTGCCATGAGTGGGGAAATACTTATGCAAATTGCTTTATTAATTATAAAATTTCCACCCCTTTTAATAGGTGTTGCTTCCCCAATCTACTACATTGGTGAATAGGAACTAAATAGGTACTAAGCCCCCTCTCCTCCCTCTGCACCAATCACAACACATTCCA
The DNA here is from genome assembly GCA_016271365.2 of Neoceratodus forsteri. Lineage (NCBI taxonomy): Eukaryota > Metazoa > Chordata > Ceratodontiformes > Ceratodontidae > Neoceratodus > Neoceratodus forsteri. The sequence goes on from CM057455.1 coordinate 1,560,536,831, forward strand.
AAACAAAACATCATTGATCTAATGATAAATTGTGCATTTATCTATCTAAATGTCCAATTACTGTGTTTAGTTTAACTATTTAATAAATCACCAGAACATAAAGCTGTATAACTTTTGGAGGGTGAAAAACAACCCTCGACAAACTCGATTTACCTCCATGATATCACCCTGTTCCATCACAGTAGATACTTAGAGTGTTTCCCCATTTTAAGACACCACTACCATGAACATGGGGAATGTAACTTAAAAGCATCAAGGCAGTAAATCTACACCCTTAAAATCATCTGTGAACTAGAGGCAGCGTAACGGAACTAAAATAGTAATAATTTTACCAATGTCCAAATCCATTTAGCCATTCTACAATATAGTGGCTTACCGAACTCTGTCCTAGAAACCTCAGGTATTGTCCTCCTCTCCAGAGTCCGCGTTCAATTCTTTGGCTGTGTAATCCAACTCGATCTTCATAACCAGTTTGCTAGCTTCCGTCGGGTCGGAGAAATGGTAGTTCTTCACCCCATAGGCAATCTTGAGACTCGCCGGCATCAGGAGAGTATGGTGGACTCTGAGTTGATGTAGCTTAGTTCGAACTCCGTCAAAAGCCCTGTGATGTTGCCTCGTGGCATAGCTCAAGTCGGGAAAGACATGGATGGGTACCCCCTGCCATTTAGAGGGACCCTGCTTGAGTGCTTTGTTTAAGACATAGTCTCTTTCCTTCAGGGAACCCAGGGCAACCAAGACTGCTCTTGCAGATGGGTGAGCAGAATCAATATGGAGTTGGGCCCCTCCAGAATGAACTCTATAGGCCCTCAGCACAGATATCGAGGAGTCAAGGTGCAGGAATTTGGGTAACCAAAGTTCAATGAAGTTATCCAAAGCATCTCCCTCCGATTCCTCTAGTAAGCCTAGGATCCTGATGTGGGACGCCAGTGCCCTATTCTCAAGTGTCTCTAAACGTTTCCTAAGCAGAGTGTTCTCTTTTACCAGGCCAGCCATTACTGAGAGCGCCTCTTCTGTTGTTTTGTTGACTTCCTGGGCAAAGTCATCTACCGAATGGATTTTTGTTTTGACAACTTGAATCCTCAAGGTAAATTCATCCATTTTTTTATCGATTGCTTGAATTGCTTTCAGCAATGCAGCTTTGGACGGTTGGTTTAAATTGCCATCGGAAGGATCCTTTTCTTTCTCGGGGCTTGCACGAGGTTCTTTCTGTCTGGCTCCCTCACCTCCCGTGGTGGTTTTGTTACGACCCATTTTCTAACCTTGCCAAGTTCTATATTCCTGTAGTCCATGGAGTGTCAGCAAACTAATACCAGTGTTTTTGAACAAGAATAGGGCACTTTTATTGATGTTTTTTACCTTAGAATGTCAGATCATTGCAGAGCTAAAGGAGAGTGCTGCGTTCCAGCTCGGCTGCTAGCCACGCCCCCCTGTGTCATTAATTTGAAAGTATGACTTGGCCTTGGAGGTGATCCAGGTCCAAAAATCAGGGTCCCTGGATAGGAAAGGGTAACATCTCCAGTGAGGTGAGTTGCCTAGTTCCCCAGGGGGCATGTATTTAAGTCCTATAGGGGCATGGTCTAAGATGAGTATTGAGTCAACCATAGGTGAGTGTCTGTGCCTTGGGAGGCTGCACCATCCACCAACCAGTAGTCGATGTGACTGTGAATACCATGAAGTGGGAGAAAACGGTGTAATTCCTACTGTCTGGATTCTCCCTCCTCCACACGTAGGTCAGGCCTCATTCCTCAGACATAGCAGTTAAGGCTGCACGGACTTTGGGGTGAGTGTCTGTCTATGGTTTGTCGAGAAAAATATCTAGCACTAAATTGAAATCCCTTCCAATTAAAATGTGTGTACTTTTTCTTCCCCTCTTATGTTGGTGATAGATTGACTGATATGTGGGAAAAAATCCACATCATTGCAACTTAGGGCATACAGGTTGGCAACTATTACCCTCCCCCTGGAAAGAAGAAAAGGGCCACCACCCATCGACCTTGCATGTCCTTTTTAATTGCTTCTGTCTTCCTAAGTAATGCTCTGTGTAGAAGTATGGCCACCCCTCTCTAATTTGATGATGCTGAGCTGTGTACTCCTTGGCCTAGCCAGGATTCATGAAGCCAATGTATGTTCCTATCTGAGAGGTGTGTTTCCTGAATTAGGGCCACCTCTGTTCTCAGGGATTTTAAATGGTGCAGGGCTTTGGTGCACTTAACTGTGTGATTAAGTCATTTTACATTCCATGAACACACTTTATCTCATCTTTCTTTCTTGTAGCCATCGTGTCCCATCCCCTGTTCCACCTTTTTCTAATGGGGGTCTATATTTACCAGAGTATACCACCCCAACAATATGCTATTAACACAGTCACCAACCCCTCCTTAGTGATTTTCCCAGTCCCTGTGGGGTTTGTGACCGGAACTTGGATATGGACAGAGGAGGGTGTGGTATCCGTCTGCTGTCCCTACTGTGCTAGGGTGAAGGTGAGGCGGCTGAGGTGCCCCTGGCAGCCTGCTGACGGGAGGACTAGGCTGTCATGGTAAAACTCTAGGTGCTCTGTATTCTCAAACAGAGGGAACACTGTACTGTATGTTAACCGTTTAGTAGCCCTGAAACTTTTTTTTATAGATAAACCAACAACAACAGATTCAGTAATATAAACAATTGTGTAACTGGATTAGAAACACTTGATCAACAATAACAGGTACAAATTTCTCTGATGTGATTATGCTACAGCACTTAGCGTGTAAGCGAGAGGCAAGTGGGAAATAAACCTTCCAAGCCTCGCACACAAGTACCTGATGGGGAAGTTTAGCAGATAACACCTAGGTCATCAGTTTCAACCCCCATCTCACGTGGTCTGTGGTGAATGTTGTCCATCCCATATATGTGGACATGCTTGCAATAGAATGTAGGGTTAATCAAAAAGGAAAAAATGATAATATGGGAGAGGAGAGTTTCTCTCTCCATTGTAAGGCACTTGGGACCTAGTGATTGTGAGGCTTAAGAAGTGGAGCCTGCCAGTGAGATGGCTCCTCATTACGTATGTAAGCCCCCTGTCATTTGAGAGGGGCTTATTGCTCACCTTAGGGTCCCCCTTCTCCTTTCCCAGGGTAGGGTTTTAGGAAGGTGCCCTGGGAGAGTGCCATTTCTGTTGGCTGCCACTAGGGGGCAGCAATGGTCGAAAAGGTATATAAATAAGAAGGAACTGAAAGGGGAGAGATGGGAGGATAGGCAGGAGGAGGTGAGGTCATCTGGCTCTGCAAGGGCAGTTTGGAGGGGGATGGCCCCCCTCGTAGGCAGGGCGTCCATGCAGCGGTGAGGCACTGGGAACAAAGTGGGTCTCCAATGGGGTGGCAACAGGCAACATTAGTTGGTGTTGTTCAGGGTCCTGGATATCCTGGCAGCTGGGGTGGTGAGAGGATGGAGGAAGGTTAGGCCTTAGGGGACGTTTGGGGGGCTCTGGTTAGGAGTTTTGATTCCTGGGCTTTCAGGGCTGTGACAGCTGTGGCAGGGATATCACAGAATGGGAACTAGTGGCAGTGGCTCCCCTTTTCTCGCATGGCATGGCAGCCCAGGGGGTTCAAGATGGGGCCTGGGGGGAGACTCTACCCATGTAAGGGCCTGTTTGGAGGGATAGGCCTTGGGGCTGCTGGACTTTGCCGAGTGGGCCACGGAGTGCCCTAGAAGTTTCCTCCAGGCTGGTTGCTCAGCTCAAGCACGGGAAGGTTGGATGGGAGACAGCTCTAATGGCTACAATATTTAGGCCATCCATGTACATGTTTAACTGGGAGCCTGTTTCCTGCATCTGGAGAAGGGTGCAGGGGTTCCATCAGTTTTCCAGTGCCCATCGGGGGCAGCTTGGTACTGAATGAGCCTACAGTGTGGAGGTAGAGTGGCAGATATTTGGGATTTCTGAGCTGCGGGGTTTGGGTCCCTGAAAAGGAATGGCCAAGTGAGTCAGGGTCCAGGTATGAGAGAAGCCTTTTGCTTCTTGGATACTGAATGGGCATAAAAGAAAATGCTGGGCTGTTACTTACCCGTGCCAGGGAGTTTGGGAGCACCTCGCTTCAGGAAGCTTACCATCCTAGTTTCATGAGACTTGAGCTGCATGTGGTGTAGTATGAACATCTCTGCCTTTGTTATCCCTACCTTGTTCCTCTCCCTGACAGCGTACACAGGTAAGTACCATGGAGCTGTATATCTTTAGTTTTAAGCCACTGAGCCCCAGGCCTCCTTAAGATCATTGGGGACCCAAGAGAATAAATTGGGTTTGTTTGGAAAGTTGGGCTGAGTGTGATTTAACTTATTTCAATCTCTAATGAACTCACTTCTTAATTTTAGAAAATCCCAGAGCCTTTTTTCCCTCAGGGCGGTTTGAGAAGTTTCCCAAAGATTCCAGGAATTCTGAGCCAGGGGGTGGATCTGTGACCATCAGTAATGAATTAATGGGTACTACCCTTCTGGACAATCAGGGAGGGGGGAGAAGGGGCCTGCATCTGCCTAGTAAGATCCACTTTTATTACTTTTCCTTGAAACTGTTTTGTCATCCTGTTAGGGGAGCATCTGTGCTGCAGCTTCCCTCCTCTGGAATTTTGGCCCATAGACATATGGGGTTGGGGTTGGGTTACATGTATATGGTGGTGTCCTTGCAGTGGAGTGCTCTTACTACTGCCCCACTTTGATTGTATCTAGAACCACCTATTGAGGAGGACGGCTGTCAGGAGACTAGGCCTGCTGTTACTGCCATCATTCCCAATTGCACTAGCCTTACCACCCCCCAAGTCCTGTGTGGTGTGATGGGGTGGTCCCTCCTAGTGGTATAGCTGCATGACATTGATAGTGGAGGGAGGCCTTCCTCAGGCAGCATTGTTTGTCTCCAGAGTGGTGGGAATTCTATGGCTCCTAGGAGGCATCATGTTACTCATCTTATGGCTGCTGCTGGGCTAAGCATTGACTTCTGCCTATTCTGTAGCATGGGGGGGGGTCTTGCTGCTATACCCCTTATCCACTAGAGTTGGGTATAAAGTGCTATGTACTATATTCTTGTGGCATCTTAAGTGAGCAGCTGGGGGGGGGGCTATGACCTCACTCATTTACCTGTTGACTCTTAACAAGACCTATTTATATGTCCTTGTGAGGTCATTGCCATAATCTTATGTATCACATTATAAAATGACATTGTAGAATGACAGATGCATAACTTTCCTCCTCCTTTTATTTGATGCCAGAAGTGCAGGGCAAGTGCTTCTGCTCTCAGGCTATCAGCTATAAATGTCTCCCCATGCAGGATGTGACCCTAGAATCCATCTCCTTTTAATGTAGTCCCATGTAGTTGATTGCCGTGAAAATTCTTAGGGACTCACCAAAATACCATTATTGAGCAGGGACCTTTAGGATGCACTAGCTTATTTGCCCTGCACCCTTCGCCTTTCAAGCCATTTTTACCTCCAAAATCATTTGACCCCCATGACTCCCAACCATGTTATATCCACCCACCCTAACATTTGCTGGTAAGTTCAAATACTGCGAGATGCATGCTAGTTACCTACCCTGGTATCATGTCAAGTTCAGGGACTGCGCAATAACCTTGGGTCTAGAGTATCCCAGTATCCTATTTGCCTTTCCACAAGCTTTGTGACATTTCTCAGGCTGCTTTAAAAGGAAACATCCATGTATAGTAACTGACATCATTTAAAGGCCCATGAAAAGCTCTTTCAGATAAGGTATGGGGTTCATCAGTAGCTGGAAACACTCCAGAGATATAGATGACTGATTCTGTTTAAAATGAATACTATATATATTGCAGCCATTTGTGGAAAATTGTGATGCCACTGAGGAAGAAGCAGTGCCTAACAACATTAAGTGAATCACAGCTTGTTCCTTGATAACATCACAATGTTCTAAAAATGGCTGCAATGTAGTATTAATATTGTACAGACTCAATCATCTACATCTCTGGAGTGTTTACAGCTAAGGATGAGCCTAATACCTCAAGAACTTTTCATGGGATTTCAAACTATGATGGTCACCGGGCATGAATGTGCCCCTTTAAGGCTGCTGTGAATTATGACCCCAAAGTCTCTTTTATCTTTAATTACTTTCATCATTACTCAATGAATGGTGTAGTTCTCCTGGGGAGAGGAGAGTGGCCTATATAAGCAATGAGACATGATGTGTTGTACATTAGACACTTCTATCACGTGGGCAGGGGAGTAGTAAGACATGAGGCTGTAGGCCAAGTGCTTTCAGCCTCTGGCCATGTGTTACAAGTGTCTAATGCATACCCCCCAGAGAGTCTTATTGTGCTTATAAAATGGACTTTCTTTTTTAAATGACTTTCTGAACTTAAATAAGCACGTGTACAGATTTAAAAACAGATCTTATGGGCTGGCCAGTCAGTGCAGTGGCAGTGCTACTGCTTGTGACACTGACAACCCAGCTTTGGGAATGAGCCTGAATCATTAGGGACTGGGTGGGGAGGGGTAGGACTGAGTGTCCCAGAGGATGCTCTCGTTCCCCAGCAGGGTGTGTGAAGGTCCCATCTGCCTCTGCTATATTGTCCTCTGGATGCAAGGGCCTTGTTAGTCGATCAGTGAGATTGATTAATCACCAGTTGACCATTTCAATATATAAAAACAATTGGAAAGTAGCCCCCCATAGGCTATAATGGTGTGCCTCCCCACACATTCCCTGGCTTTACATCATAACGTGGCTGTGCACAGGGGCAGAGTGTGGGTGGCACTGCAGACCAGGAAGTCAGCAAAACCCGGTGGGGACAATTTACGAGCATTTTTACATAAAAACTACAGTGATTATTTTGGGACCTATGCAGCAAATACTTTATGCAGGGGTAAGGCTTCAGTACATGAGGTGGATATCATCAGTGTGGTAAGTCTCTTTAACTGTCTCATCAATAGTCAGCTTCCGTATGGAATGATTTTTAAACTGCTGGAATCACATAACAATCAAATATTGATGTATTGCCACTGCTTTGTGTACGTTTATCTTGGTGCAGGGTGGTTGTTCGCTCCCCACTTCTTATCCTATCCTTACTTGTCACTATTCGTTATATGTGTGTGTATGTTTCTTTAAGCAAAATCCTTTTAAGCACTCCAGAGAGTACCTGTATTCATGCTCTGATGATGACAGCACATCAAAACATAAGCACGTGACCACCACCTTGAAGGTTCTGCCTACTACGCCGAGCAAGGTAAAGTAAATTCTGGTTTATTTGGCGTTTTATGCATTTATGCAATGATGTACATGAATTCAACCGTAGACACTTTTTAGCGTATACTACACTCACTTTGCTGAGATAAATAAGTTTGAGTCTGAACTACAGCTTAGTGGCAGTGATCAGAATTCATACACAGCCATATAAATGGCAGCGTGGATTTGAGCTGCTAGGATCTGTGGTTTTGAGGTGCTAGGATCTGTACAGATGAGCCACGTCTCCCCTGGTTTTGCTGCTCAGGCAATTATGTGATAATGAAACTTGGATATTTGCACTGTACTGTTCTATGTATCTGTATCTCTTTGGTTTTACACAATAAAGGCTTTGACATTTATTAAGCAAGAAGACATCTGGTCTTGCTGTTTTTACAGTGCTGACCCACTCTCCACAGTGTGGAAACCTTGTGTTTTTCTATAAATATACGCATAATGGTACACTGACAGTAGCCGTCTTTTTGAAGTGGGCCCCTGTGACTGTGTTCTAGATTACTGGATCTGTCATTTGCTATTACTAATAAGATATTGCTAATTTTTGCTAATAGAAATGCATAATACCATGGCTTATATGGGGGGGGGGCGCTGAGTAATGGAAATGTATTAGGTTGACTAAAACTGCTTCTGCAAGAACTAGGCATTTGCTGATCAAATGTAATATGTCAGTGATGCATGTTCATATCCTGAGAGGGGAATAGAATAGAAGCTCAATTTGTGTGCAGAACATTACTGATAAGGACAAGGTTAGCCTGACACAGAGAATACAAGCTGCAAGCATACAATAGAAAGTCTTGTAGCAAGTTCTGCTGAGGTACGTATGTATCAAACACAAACACACACACACACAAACACACACACACACACACACACACACACACGCAACAGAAAGCATTGTAAATCACACACACACATACGCAACAGAAAGCATTGTAGATCACACACACACACACACGGCAGTACACACACTCACGCAACAGAAAGCCTTGTAGATTACTGATACACAAACACACACACACACACACACACACACACACACACACACACACGAGGCAGCACATACACACACACACACACGCAACAGAAAGCCTTGTAGATTACTGATACACACACATACACACACACACACACACACGTGCGCCATATATGGATAGTTTCCTGTTTACAGAGAAATGATTAGGAAATAGGAAATATAGAGGGCTTAGTTCTTAGTCTTAATGAGTCAGAACCCAACTGCAGATGGCTCCCTAATGAAGACCGAGTGTCAAAGCACTAGGATAACTGATGACTGTAGCTAGCCTTTTTAACTTCACCAGCACGCACTTGCTATATTGTACTCAGTAACATTTTTTGACTTTTGCAATAGCGGCATGTCCGTAATCTGCGTGTGAGTGCGGGGCTACTTGAAACAGTACAGGTGGGGATGCTGCTCTGATTCCCAGGATTTGGTGATGTGAGAAGAGAGAGAGGGGGAATATGATAGAAACTTTCAAATAGTGTGTAAAGGTACAAGAGGGTAGCATCTTTCAAAAAAAAAGATGTTCAAGAACAGGGGGCTATATGAAGATTGAGGGGGTAGACTTAGGGGTAACGTGAGAAAATATTTTTTCACGGAAAGGGTAGTGTATCCATGGAACAGCCTACTGGCAGAGGTTGTAGGGGCAAAAACAGAAGGAAAATTCAAAAATGCATGAGACAGACATAAAGGAACTCTAGTGATAGGAAAGAGAGGGTAAGCCACAGATCATTTAGGATTTGCGGTATATGAAACAGGTGAGAAAATGGGCAGACTAGGTGGGCCAAGCTGTCCTAATCTGCCATTAAATTCTATGTTTCTGTGTTTCTATGTATGTACTTTGTCCTGTATATTACTATTGCTGACAATAAATATGCAATACGCTGGTTATGCTTTCTTTCATGATGTCATTACCCACACTAAACTCTAAGATGACTCCAACACACTGAGAGTTTCTCACTGCTTACATCAGTGTCATTATTTTGGTTACACAGGAGAGCAAGTGAGAGGGTGTGTAACAACAAGCCATTAACAGTAGCAATCACAATTAGAAATGGAAGGCAAACAATTACAATAGGTGCTGATCAGGAGTCAGGGAGGAGGGCTGTAAAAGAAGGCAGAAATGTTAATCATCTTAAAATAACTGTAGACACAGTTATCAGATGAGCAAGCAGTTCACTCATCTCTCACTTCGCTTCTAAGTAAACATGCAAGCAGTTGTGGGAGGGGGCTCATGTACATAACACAAAAGCCAACTTTGTCTAAATTATGTCAATATGTGCAATTTACTTATGTTAGGTTTGTGTTTGTGTAAGGCAACGAGAGATACCCGACAAAAAATAAGCGAGAAAGCTGAACGTGAGATGGGACAGGAGAGGACTGAGTAATAATTCAACCGGGAGCTCCATTATGTCAGAAAGAATGAACAGAGTGACCTGCTGGCATCAGGTTGTAAAAAGAAAAAGGAGATATCTTCATGACTGTGATATATGGGGCACTTGTGGTAAGCTCAGTAAATTTGAGTAGGAGATGAGTAGAATTGTGCCGGATACCGGCTTTCTGCCAATGAGGCTATTCAGGTTTAAAAAAAAAATGGTGTTTGCTAAAATTCCAGTCAAAATTAGCATTCTAAAATATGCACATTGATTTAATTCGTGTGCTGCGTACAGCTTGGGAGCACTTATTTTTAGCTGTACATTAGATACTTCTAATGCACAGCTAACAACCATTCAAAATGCAGCATTTTCCCTTGCCATTTTATAAATCCATTAAGTGCACATCATGGCTTTGAATTTTAGTTACAGTACTCGGTGTCTGACTGACCACTGTTCAAATCTTTCTGTATCTCTCCTCATGCTTGCCACTAACTCTGTGAGTTCACCTTACCATGCAGTTGTAACAACCCCCCATACCAGTAGGAGAAAGAAGTTGTTTACCAGCGAGAGCCCAGCTTGGAGCTGACTGTCTGGTGTTATCTCTGAAGAGATAGCTCATAGGGAGGAGCTTAGAGCAGAAATAAATGGCACTCTTGTGGCACTGTGGTAGTTGGCAGTTCTAGAGGGCACAGAGTTGGCAGTTTTAGGGGGCACGAGTTCACTCTCTCACTTGGGAAGACAGGCAGACACAATGAGAGGTGCAATGCTCGAAGCCCTGGACAGATTCTGGGGAATAGGGATCTGGGGATATTTGGAGGGCTTGCCCGAGGTTCAATGTGGAGAATAGCTCCTCCCACATCCTCTACATAAGCCCTCTGTTGACACATCTCTGTTGCTTAGGAAGTGTTTTCCTGAGTTTCTGCATGGCTTATGTGGCTGTCCCTGGCCTGTCTGCTGCCTGGATTGTCCCGTCTCCTTCTCTCTCCCCTTCACTGCCTCATCTTGTGCTCTGTTGTTTGTCTCCCTTCTCTCCTCTCTTTTCGTTTTGTGTCCCCCTCCAGCTCTCCTCCCATTCTCCTTTCTTTTTGGGCTCCTTTACTCCCCGCTACCACCACATTGCTTCCTACCTGTTTAGCAGGCCCCCGTTCTCCGTATTCTGTTCCTGATCCCTCCTCATACCTATGGCTCCCTCCACGTGCTTTCAGTGTCTCTCCTTCCGCATTTCACATCAGCTCCTCACTATGCTGCTTCCAGTGGCTCTCTGCTCCTGCTTCCTGTGGTGCACTCCAATTTTGCTCCATCAGTGTCTCCCTGCCAGCTCAAGTAGTCCACTGGGGAGCCATGCCATGACCGGTATTAGCTCACAGACGTACTTTGCAGAGCTGCCACCTCCACCATTGAAACATTGAAGTGTACGTTTACAATTTGCTCTGTTTCCCCAACCTCAGAGATCTAACTCCAGGTCCTAGAACTCTGTTTAAAGTGTCCAACTTATTTGGTTCATAGGTGGAGAATCTCCCAAAGGGTACTGAAGCCTCCAAGAATACTATGAAGTCCATTCTGTCTCTGACCATCTCTACCAATACTAGGTACCATGTGCAGAGAGGGCAGTCTGCCTCCTTGTTTCATTTTCATAACAGAAATTTGAGGAGATAAGGTTGCCCTATCCATCACTTCCTAATACCACATTTCCAATCATTCCTCATATACACTAGGTTACCATCTGGATGGCTCCACAAATTATCTTCTTGGCTTTACTAACCACTTATGGCATTACTCCTGTCAGGCACTCAAATTCCTCTACTCATTTTCCTCTGGGATACTTACCTAGTGACTTTCACTTACTAATCAATTATTTACCTTCAGACTACCTCGAATATTGAACCTTACAGGAACTGGACCAGTCACTCATAACTTTACTAATCATCATAACTATCACAGTGTTCCGTTTGGTATTATATCAATCTCATCTTGCTCTCTTGCCTCATAACCTCCATAAATCCCTCAGACATCCATCCTTTGTCACTCCAGAAATATGGTCTACATTAGCTTTCTTTAACTGGATCTGCTTTACACATAGGATTTTACTGTCCCTGCAGAAAGATGTACCCTTCATCTTCAGGATCATCATTCAAGCTGCATCACCCTCGGATCGAGAATGAACCATCATCTTCATGGTACTCAAAGACTCTTCTACAGGGGGCGTGGCTTGAACCTGGAGAAGATGGCAGCTTGAACCCTTTTCTTTGCCCCAGCCCGATGAAGAGCTAACTAAACTGATTACAATGCTGGACTGAAGGCTTCTCTTTTGGTCTGATTTTACCCACCTTTGCACCTCTGTCACCGCTTTGCGATGTTTTTTGGGGATAGCCACGTTCCTGTAACACTTGCTGAACCACGCAGATATCAGTCCTGTCCCTAGTAATGAGGCCGTAAAGGCCCGAATGCAGCTTTCTGAAGGCATACAGTCTCCCTCACAATCAGAATGGCAGCGTTTTGTTCTTACCCCTCCACTTATCATTGGGCAGTGACTGTAGGCAGTTAGTGACCGAGCAGGACAGATCAACAGCACTCTGCCAACCTGTAAGTCACCGGTTCTTTTGAAAGAGATGGAACCAGCCAGCAGCAGCAATGAGGGGGCAACCACCCATGCAGCCCTCAGATCACCAGATCAATCACAGGTGGGGGCAGCCCTGGCAAATATTACTACAATGCTTGAAGTGCTACTTTCTAGGGTAGACACAATTGGCGCTTCACTGGCGGGCAATGTTGCAGACGTCTGCCGCCCTGAAGATCAACATAATGTACTCGAACAGCATGTGGAAGAGCTAGAAGGCCAGCATATCAGTGTACTACACAAACTTAGGGGTCACGAAGCCAAACTGGCCCAACTCTGGCACAGAGCAGAGGACCAGGAAAACCGCAGCAGGCGGAACAATATAAGGATCCTTGGGGTGCCAGAGGGGACTGAGGGCTCTAATATGGAGAGGTTCTTAAATGAAAGGATCCTGCAGCTACTAGGTGAATGCTGGAAGGAGCTGGTGGGGTTTGAACATGCTCATTGTATCCCTTGGAACTCCAACAACACCAAAAGCCCCCGCACTATAATTGCTTACTTGCTACGGTTTTCAGTTAAAGAGCGACTACTCAGGGCTGCAAGGGATGTTGGGGAGCTAACCTGGAGAGGTAACACCATCTCCTTTTACAGAGACTTCACCCAGGAGGTCGCAGCTAAGCGTAAAGCATACAATCCCTTGAAAAAGGTGCTGAGCGCAAATTCAGTCCAGTATCGCTTTAAAAACCTTAGGGCTTTGTACTAATCCAAAAATGGCCAATCCTTCCTTGCGGAGTCTCCTCGACATGCTGAATCCTGGATTCAAAATCACTGGCCCAATATGTTGTCAGCAACTACATCTCCCAGACGCCTCTGGGAACCATATGGCTGAACAGAACGCGGAACCAATAAGAAGGATAAAGCTGTTTCAAGGGACAATGATCGCAGACGGATGGGTCCACACAATACGGACTCCCACGCGCAAAGGCAGCTCTAGGCTCCATCCTCCGGAGTGACTAATCAATGCTCGGTATGTACTGTATCTCATTCAAGTCCTGCCTTATCTAATGCTACTCAAACACCTCAGCTGATGGACTCAATTGACTCCCCCCCTCCCAGGGAGGCAACGTCAGCACCCTAGAAGTCCTCGCTCCCCAGAGCTAGGTAATTCTATTGCATCTCCTCCTGCAAAACTTCTTAAGTCAGATCTGCCAGTGTCAGAAAAGGGAACGCAACTGGATCTCGCTGAGAACCTGCTAGTGGCTCACATGGATGACCCGACCCCCTTGGACTGGGCAGAGGTTATGGAATAGACTGAAGGTGAAGTGGCAGCAAATGCTGGTTTGCTCAAACCTGGACTTAAATCTTTTGCGGAAGCCATTGCGACGCCTTACACCCCAGCCAGGATGGACTCGATCACTGAAAAAAGGGAGTCACTGAAGGACGTGTGATAATCTGGTGCTCTAACATATACTTGCTGTTACGTTACTGCTGGCTCAGACCTCTACACCCCCATCTGGTCAGTGGCCGGGGCAGATGAGCTTTCCTGTCCTTTTCATTCCCCTCCTTTTAACTCTGCCCTGCACCCTGCCCCTGAAGAGGCAAGGCCCATGAACTAAGGGTGTTTAAATCACCCTTCAGCCCTAGTTTCTTGTGATCTGCATACTTATAGTCACCCATATGGGTAGTTGAATGCCCTATTGTGACACTCCTGCCCCTCCCCGCTGCTAGAGGCTTGGTTGTAATGCCCCTCCCTTCCAATGAGCGCTGTGAATACGCAACCTTGCCCCAGGGAAGGAGCGCCTGTACTCATATGTCATTTCCTCGAATTTCTGATATATTTTGTCCCTATCCGAGGTCTGGACCTGTATACGCATATGCGGTTGACAGATCCCGCCTCCCCCACTTTCCAAGCAGGTGGACCCGACCTGCTACCTACTGGCTGATCCAGAGTGGTCATGATAGCCAGATCTGCCCCGATTCCTCTAAACGGGTCTCAGGACCACAGTTGGGCTGGGACAGATACATAAGTCTGGTGTGACCTCTCCCCTTTATATATCTGGTGTCTGAAGCAGTGTGGCCTAAGGGCTCATTAACCCCTTTTCACACGTACAACTCTGCATCATAACTGAATTTCTGTTGGTGTAAAAGATTGTACTGTGTTTGTTGTTGAATAATTATCTGTTGCTATGTTTATAGCTCTGCAAGATATATGATCTGTGTTTTTCTCTTCTTTCTTCAATTTATCCAGGTTTCTTCACAACCACAGACAGCACACCCTCTTCTGTTATCTTTCCTTCTCTCTCAGCACCTGTCCCTCAAGGTTCCCTGCGACATACGTCCTAGCATGACCTGGTAGCCGGGTATCCTCTCTTTTTATCCTACATCTCTCCTGTAGTTACTGCCTGGGTGAGTACCTTTTTACTTACTGAGTTCTTGGTGGTGAACGAAAAATTGCTTTGACTTCAGCTGGGCCACACGGTTGGGAGTGTGTCTCCTGGAATGTGCATGGGTTGAACCACCCAGCAAAGTGCACAAGAGTTCTGCAATTTCTGAATTCTTTGGGCGCAGATATAGCTTTACTCCAGGAGGTGCACCTCACCAGCTGTACGGTGCAATGGTTAAAGAAGCTCTGGGTGGGCACTGTATTAGCTTGCTGTGCCCCCCACAAAATCCAAAGGAGTTGCTATCCTATTATGGAAGACGGGCCCCTGGACTGTTGAGGCACAACGCCATGACTCACAGGGTATTTGGATAGCGGCCAAGCTGTCGTATCTGGGTGGTAAAGTTATAATAGCCAATGTCTACGTTTATAACACTGACTCAGGAGATGTCTACTTGGACCTGAGCCAGGTATTTACTGAGCTCTCTGCAGAAGAACTCAATATCCCTATTCTATTTGGAGGGGACCATAATCTCGTATGAGATATCTTCCTAGATAAATCCCTCCCTACACCTCAGTCCCACCCAAAGGTTTCAGAAACTCTAAATACTCTAATGTCAGAATGGGGGTTAGGGGACCCAGGAGAATCAGTCACCCGAGTGGGCGGGACTATACCTTCTTTTCAAATGTACACGGAACGCACAACAGACTTGATTTCTGATTGGCTAATTATGCCGCTATTCCCGGGATAGGGACCTCCACCATCGGTAGTATAATTATACTGGATCATGCCCCGGTGACTATTACTTTCTTGCCTCCGGGGCAAGGTTCACCCTCCACAAGATGGAGATGTAACCTGCTCTTGCTGCAAGATGCAGCATTTCAAGAATACATAAAGGAGGAAGCCCTCTCCTACTTTACTCTCAACACCCCAGGGAAAACTAGTGCGACCACAATCTGGGAAGCCTTTAAAGCAGTCATAAGAGGGAGAATTATCTCCTTTTCTGCAGCCAAAAACAAAGTAAGGGTGCAGCTAATATCAGAGCTGCAATCTGAACTTGCATGTTTGGAAAGGCAATTTAAGATATCTATTGATAACCCACTTAACTCCCCTCTTCTGGTTGACATCACTGGATTAAAATATAAAATTAACGTGCCACTGAACAGAAAGGTGGAGTAGCAACTAACTCAGGCTAAACATAGGTCCTGGGAGGGAGGGGACAAGGGAGGGAAACTGCTAGCCTACTACCTTCGGAAACAACAGGCATCTTCCAGAATCCTTGCCCTAAAGAATAAACAGGGAAAAGTAGAAACTGTGCCCAAAGCTATCAATGAAGTCATGAAAAAATTTTTATCAGGAACTGTATCGGTCTCAGAATGCCTTATCAGATGACGAGTTATCCCGACGGCTGCAACTGTTTTGCCAGGGCGCACAGCTCCTGTTGCTCACTGAAGAGCAGGCCCATGCCCTGGATTCCCCAATTACCCAGGATGAACTTTGTCTAGCCCTGTCCCAAATGGCTAAAGAGAAGGCCCTGGGACCAGATGGGATGTCAGTAGAGTTATACCAGATACTGCAGAACGAGATTACCACCCCCCTCCTGCCAGCTATCCAGGAAACCCAGAAAGATACATTATTCCCAGATGCAGTTGCAGGAGGGCTTAGTCCAGAGAGAGTGGCGTACCTGGTGATCGGTTTGCTGTGCTCTGGTTCCCATTCATATGCAGTCCGGAGAGATACTTCTAGCTTCTAGTTGTGCAACTGTGAATACCACGAGATTTGGAATATTGCTTGCAGTAGAATTCATACCACTCTCTCCTCTGGTTTCTGAGAAGTTGTACCTGCGATATTTCATATCCGTTGGTTTTTGTGGCAAGGATGGCTAAGGTGCCGATCTCCCCTTTTAAGTTTCTAGTTGTTACAGAGGATATTGGTGGTGAAGTGCCCAGAGGAGTTCCCAGATAGAATTGTTGTACAGAGGCAAGAACCAGGGGTTTTCAGAAGGACTCTGATAGACTCTGATAAATCTGCCCCAAGGACATTATCCTCTATTTTTATTTGGAGTTTTTGGGACTCGCAGGGGACGTTTTGGAAACAATATATACAGTATACGTAATAAGAGCTTTTTTGCATCATTTTAATTTGAATTTGTGGTTGGAGGAATTGGTTTTTTGACCATTCACTATCCTAACTACCTCCATGTATACCCATAGTGGTAAGGTGGTGAATAAGACCACCAAGGGAAAGAATAAAGGGCAACAATTACAAAACGGTAATCAAAATGTTAAATGTCAAAATGTTAATCAGAGGGCCAAGAGTAATTGTTGTGTTTATACTCACAATTTGGTTATTATGGCCTCGACCCCTAAAGAATCAGTAGGAGCTACTCCACCTTCCTCTTTTCCTTACTTTATAAAGGAGGAATCTATTTATGATTACAGACCAGATGCAGCTGGATATAATCCAGAGCTTAATTGTAGAAATCTAAACTCTGTAAAGGAGACTGCCATGAACCAGGGTACGTTACTCTTGGATAGCTTAGACCATACAAACCAAGATGTCTTGAAAAAATTCCAGGAGAACAATTTTAGTGAAGGTGAAGAGAGTACAAATGAAGTGCTTGAGGAAAAGCTAGGTTTTCCAGTCATCCCTAATAACAGACCTATAATCCCTGATATGGACGTAATTGAAAACCTAGTTAGCTTTTCTAATACAATAGCTCCTCAAGGGAAAATCACAGACTTTAAAAAAAAAAACATAAGTAAACATCAGGATGCTATAAAAATGAACAGCTCACTTCCTTTATATTGTTCAGGCAATCAAACAAAAGTCTCCCTAAGGGAGCAAGTAAACATAACAGATTACTCGGGGGCCTTTATTCAAGATGACCGGGTGGGGGAGTTAGAATCCCCTCACTACAGTAATGATAGTCATGAGGTAGATCAAGGGGCCTATGTAATGACGGATGATGGTATCTCATGTTTTCCGTCTGGTATGAATTTATTTAGCCCATTGGAGATATCGAAAAAGGCTGGGAGTTCTACAGCGGATCTTGAAGACCCATTGCACGTGACCCTAAACAGATCTCTGGATGAGATATTTGAAAGAATGGATAGAGAAGTCCAGAATATCCAGTTAGATCAGGATTTTTTGGCCCAATGTCCTGATACTATATCGAAGTACACCATCACGGCCCTTGCCCACCCAGTGATGTCTAAGGTTGTTTTATTGGAGGCATATAATGGTATTAAAGCAACCTTGGAAAACCTCTCACATTTTTGTATGGAGCAGTTTTCCTCACTTGAACAACAAATCTTACAGTTAGCTGAAAAAAATGAGGCCCGTAAATTGAAGCATAATTTATCATTCTCTTCCTTAATTATTCCAGAGTCACCAAAAGGCAGAAAATGTGAAAAGAGCGATGGGCAATATAAGAACAAAGGGGGAAAAAAGGAGACTAAGATTGACAGAAAACCTAAGATTAACAAATCTAGGAAACAAAACAATAAAATTCAAAAAGATGGAAATATACAAGGGTTTTTTTCAAATATGATAGAGACTAATGATCATACCACCATAGAAGGGATACAGGTAGTCAAAGAAAATTCTCACCCACCGAATAACGGGAACATTGAAGTAATAAATAAGTCCACAGCTGAGGAATCAGTCTCCATGAAAGAACAGGGAAAGGGGAGATGTAACCCCATTCTTGATCAAATGATAACTACCTCAGAGAACATAATCAAGAGAGATCAGCCTAATAAAGATGCTGGATTCAATCCATTGTTATCTGTAGATGATATTATTTCTGATAGGAAAGAATATGGAGCATATAATTTAGCATGCACAGGTAAAGAAATAGTTTTTAAATTAGATCAGATGTATTATAAAGACTATGAAACTAATGCATCATTGACTAATTTGATGGCACATATGTTAAGAGCTGAATTGGGGCTACCAGCAGTTGCTGATGCACTCAATATGGTAACTAGGGATACATCCAAACCTTCCAAGTCAGTTTATTTCATGCTTCCCAACATGGCTATGGCAAAACAAGTCTGGGCAAAACAAGGCTTGGTAAACTCATTGAGAATGTTGTTATCAACGCCGGTAACGTGGGCTACAATCTGGAAAAACACCTTTAATGGCACAAAACCAGGAAAAATGTTAACATATGATAAATTTAATTCTACCCTTGCACAGCAGAATTGGGACTTTGGAGTATCCCCTGAATCTTCTATGTTTTCCATTTTTGGGATAGAAATGTTGGAGGGAGAAACTGCTGTTAATTTATCAATCCTTCTGAGGACGATTCTCTCAGCCATTATTAAAACTCAAATACTCTCTGATGAATTAGTTCAGGTGGAAAGAGTTATGAAGGGTAAAGAGGGCACTCAGATAAACTACCTTATTTGCTCTGCACAATTACTGGTATTACTTTTAGAGAATAGACATATGTTGGATGAGGTGGGCATTTACTTGGTGGAATTAAATGAGTGGTACATCTCAGTGCAATCTACAATTTCTCAATTATGACTACAACCATCTGAAAGTCTAGATACTGATAGTTTATCAGATTAGGACTGGGGGTTAATAAGTAATTCTACTTACAATGTTCTTAATTGGAATATTGCAGGACTTTATAATAAATTTGCAGACCCCCAATGGGTTTCCTTCATGTCTAGACATGAAGCCATCATTCTTCAAGAGACATGGGCCCTAACACAGCCCTATTTGAATGGCTTTGAATCAAATTTTGGCCCTGCAATCGAAGGAAAAAGACATGGGAGAAATAAAGGAGGCTTGGTAACCCTAATAAAAATCAGGGATCATTTAAGAGTATTAAAAAGCCATTCTTCCACTCCTGAAATACTCATGGTAGTAGTCATTTGGGATTCATGCATAGTTCTAATTGCAAACATATATATTCCACCATGTTTTCATACCCACCCAACATATGACTTCTGGTCTAAACTGTCTATGGAAATAGATTCATTTAACCAATTAAATAAGGTAGATATTGTTTTATTAGCAGGTGATTTTAATGCTAGGATAGCAAATTTTGATAATTTATCAGCACTGCATGAATCATTATACATGGCAGATTTGGAGCAAAGAAAAATGACAAATATGATGGTTAATGAGGCAGGGAGACATTTTCAAACCTTCATTACGGACAATAATTTTTTGATTCTTAATGGGAGATTGGAGGGAGATTGTCATGGGGAAAACACTTTTTTCCCCCACTAGGTAGAAGCACGATTGATTTTATGTTACGCTCCCCCCTCAGTTACCATTTCTTTCAGAGAATGGAGGTGGTCATGAGAACAGAAAGTGATCATGCAGCAATCTTGCTGGATTTTAGGAACTCTGATAGTAATAACTTTTCTCTAAATATGCCTATGGCAGAGCTAGAGATTCAAGGGAAAAGGAGGTTAAGACTGAATAATATGACTATGAATGGTGTATCAAATCTTATATATTCCCCTAGAGTACAGATGGATCTTAAAAGTGAGCAGGCTAATCAGTTACTGAATTTAGGATACCAACAAATTAGCACAGAGATTTATTGCACTAATACTAGTAAGCCCAAGACTGTATCTTGGTTTGATGGCCATTGTATGAGAGAGAAAGGGAACCTAGTGAGGCTTATTAGGAAAACCAAAAAAGTCCGACTAAGAGGGCAATCTCAAAGTTAAACAAAGCTCAAGGCGATTATAAAAAATTTCTAATTCAAAAAAAAAAATGAGTTTACACACAGACAGTGGGAAGTAATGCATCAAGCCTTTAAGGAGGGGGATGCTAAGCTCTTTTGGACTCTAGTATCTAAGGGAACTAATAACCAAAACTCAAACCCGCCGATATATATTCCTAAAGAAACCTCTATGACATACTATAATTCCTTGTTTAATAAACATTCTAATAATGGGGAAGAAATGGTAGATAATTATAGTGGGGGGGGGGAATATATACCACTAGTGTTTACCTTTGGGGAGATAGAAGATGCTATTGTGAATCTCTCAAATAACAAAACACCTGGGCCTGACCTGATTCCCGGAGAAGTTTATAAAGCACACTTGAATTATTGGGTAGTTTTTTTTTAATAATTTTTTCAATACATGTTTAAGAGAGAGATTTATACCTCCTTCTTGGACAAGAAACATAATAGTTCCAATTCATAAAAAAGGACAGTTTCAATTTCCATCTATCACCCAATTAGCCTTATTGATATTAGTGGAAAAATCTTTGCCAAAATATTATTACAAAAATTACAATATTTGTCATCGGTAAGCTCCCCATTGTCAATGTTCCAAGCAGGCTTTCACAAGGATTTTTCAACAATAGACAATATTTATATTCTTGCACATTTGATAGAAAAATATAGGTCATTTCGTAGAATGAAGCTTTATGCTTTATTTGTCGATTTTTTGGCGACATTTGACTCCGTAAATAGAGTCAAAATTAAGGGAGATATTAACAGAAAGACATTTACCTCTGAGTTTGCTGGTCCCAATTTATATGTTATATTCACATACAACTAACAGGGATGCCTTTTGGCTCCCCTTCTATTTTGTTCGTATATTGATTCGCTTAAGACTTATAGGGATGTATCCAGTATTGACTCCCCTAAAATTAAGAACTTGCCAGTTCATAGCCTTGCTTATGCAGATGATTTAATTATTCTTGCTTTATCCACACAAGAGTTGCAAAATAAAATAAATCAACTCAATACTAAATGTAAACAATTAGATTTAATAATAAACATGAAGAAAACTAAGTTTATGATCTTTGGCCCATGTCAGAGACAAAGAAAGAAACCAAGGTTTTACTTGGTAACTTCATATACATATTTGGGTGTAAAGTTCACCTCAAATGGAACATGGACAGAGCATTGGAGGGACCAAGTGGTAAGGGCAAAATTGATTGCCAAAGCTTTGTTATGCTTTAACATGAAATATGCTGGACAGTTGGTTTCACCAGCATTAGCTGCAGGTGAAACCAAAATCAATCCCATCCTCACATATGGAGCAGAGGTCTGGAGTATAAACTCCCCTCTATGGTTGGAAACTCCCCTCTCCTTTTTTTATAAATCTTTATTACAGGTCCCATTATCCTCATCCAATGTCATAGTTAGGGCTGAATTGGGAAGAGTTCCCATTGCTACAATAATTGACATACGTATGATGGGTTACTAGTTAAAAATTTTCAATCATCAGGCCAACTGTTTGTCTTTATTGTGTTTGAAAGAAAGATTTCTTGGCAAAAACAAAATTTTAGATCACCTTGGGTTAAGAATATTCAGAGTATTCTAGAAAGAATAGCCATGCACCACCTTTGGTTACATTGGGAGAAATCAATTACAATATCAGCCTCATTTAAGGAACTTGTTAAAAAGAAAATACTTAGGTCTGCCCAAGGAAAACAAATGGAGCTCCTTAGAGCTCAACGTCAGGCTATTTTGCTAGCTCAAAACAAGATTGATGTATCTCTGAATAATTATTTAACCTTACCTCTGACTCCTTTAGATAGAAAAATGATCACTTGGGCAAGGATGGGAATTATCTGTTCCAAATATCTATTTTTTAATAGAAAAACCTTTTCCAACTCGAGCCCTGAATTATGTAGTTGTAATAGGGGATTTGAAGAAAATATTTATCATATTGTGGTGCAGTGTCCCTTATATAAAACTTTGTGGTTCAATTTGTTAAGTAATTTCCTTATTAAATATGTAAATGCAGAATATGACCCATTATTTATACTTTTACACCCTCAAACAACAGAGGAGGCAAAGATGGCCTCAAAGTTTTTTCTCCAAGTGATGAAGCATAAAGAAAAACATGCCCTTGCCTCTGAGAATTAATTTTCAGATGGAAATTTAAAAGGGTTAAAAACTAGCAGTTTTTTAAGTTGTTAATAAAAGTAAAGATAAAATGTATTATTGATCAAGCACTTTAATACCTTCTACTGAGTTCCTTTTACATGGACTTGTATTTTATATTTATATTCTATATCTCATAAGTACCCAGATAATCTAGAACCTAATATGGGCAAAAGATTGTCTGGGACTTGAGCACATTATGGATTGTTTTTTTACACATGAGATGATTTATGAGAAATAGTAATGTTTTTAGTATATTGTAATGGTGTATTCACTGATCAATAAAACCAAACTGAACTGAACTACATTATCCCCCCCCCATTTGCGTGAGGCCCTTATCACACTAATCCCAAAAGAATCCTTGGATAATCTGCTATGCACAAACTACAGGCCCATATCACTCCTTCCAGTAGACACCAAGATACTGGCCAAAGTGCTGGCAACCAGATTGTCCCCAGTCCTTTTAAATCTGGTTCACCCATCCCAAACAGGGTTCTCAAAGGGTAAGTCAAGTGCAGACAATTTGCGCCTTATTCTGAACCTTAAGTGGTTAGCACTACAATCTCAAACTCCAATGGTCGCCCTGGCGGTTGACTTCACTAAGGCATTCGATTCTCTGGAATGGACATACCTTTATCAGGTTCTGCACCTATATTTCTTTGGACCCCACTTTTGTTCCTGGGTATCCACTCTGTACAATCTACCAGTGGCCAGAATCCTTACGAATCGGGACACCCCCCCCTCCTTACACAGAGGCACCAGACAGGGTTGCCCCCTTTCCCCTGTTCTCTTCCTTATAGCCCTGGACCCACTGATCAGAAAGCTTATCAGCACCCCAAGTATCACTGGCATTCCAGTGGGAGGTGTATTATATCTAATCAATGCATATGCAGATGATATGCTGCTCACACTTTATAATCCACAGTCCTCCCTACCTAACGTTCTGTCAATCCTACAAGAATTTGCTTCATTGTCAGGACTCACGATGAACCAAAAGAAAACTACACTCTCTCCCCTTAATAAAAAGTGTAGCAGGCACTGTCATGCTGGAACAGATATTGCCTGGGCACCTCAAGGCTTCCCTTACCTGGGCATCACTATTACGACAGCCTGGAAGGATTTAGAAACAGACAACTTCTCCCCCTCCTGGCTTCTCTTACGGCTGAGATACAACGGTGGAGGAAGCTCTATCTTACTTTGAAAGGGAAGGTAGAAGGTGTTAGGATGTTTATTTTCTCCAGGGTCTCTTACCTACTTAATAATCTTTCAATTCCTCTCTCCCAAAAACCATTTCAGGCCCTTGATAAGCTGGTGGCACTTTTGCTGTGGGAGGATAAAGCTCTTTGATGGGGCAAACGAAACTGCGAGCCTATTGGACCAGAGGAGGCCTCGGCCTCCCCTGGTTCATGGGATATCAGCTTGCATTCCGCATGGCCCAGGCTGTGGCCTGGTTCGCCCCTTGCTCTACCCCCTAGTGGGTACAGTTGGAAACTGCCCTGTCAACGCAGGTTCCTCTCTTCTCTCTGCTATATATAGCAGGCAACCTGTTGGTCATCAATAAACACCTATTATGACAGAAACATGCAGATCCTGGTGATGGGCAATGTTCCTAACTGGGGTTTCAAGAGCAGATTACCCCCCTCCCCTCCGTTATGCTCCAATCTGGAATAACCCCCTGATCAGGGTGGGTCACAAACCGATCCAATGGAATTCATGGGTCTCCAAGCATATCTGAACAGTGGCGGATCTCCTCCTTCCGAATACTCAAACACTAATGTCTTTTGAACAGATTAGGGATAAATACGGCTTACCTTCACAAGATTTTTGGAAGTTTCTCCAGCTAAGAAGTTCTTTAACTCCTCTCCTCAAGTCTGGGCCATCTCAGTCCCCATGGAGGTGCCTACACAGTCTCCACCAACCCAAAAGAGGAAGGGGCCTCATAAGTGCCCTGTATAAAACCCTTAGAGATACCCAGCCGGATGTCACCTTAGCTAGCAAAACCGCATGGGAGTGAGATCTCCCACAACCCCTATCCCCACAGCAATGGTCGGAATGCCTGAGAACAGCCCATGCAGCCTATGAGGACTCTAAAAGCCAGCTAATCCAGCTTAAAATTCTCCTTAGATGGTACAGGACCCCCACAGTTCTCCACAGTCTTAAACTAATTCCCCAAGACAGCTGCTGGAGATGTCATTCCTCCCCAGCCCATCTATTCCACATTATGTGGACTTGCCCAACAAGATACACCTTTTGGGTGCAAGTTCTGAGTGACAGCTCCACCATAGGAGCACCAATCTCCCTTCAGCACTATCTCCTTCTACTAAAGGACACTTCCATATTAACCACACTTCCTTCACATAGCAAAGCATGGGTACTAGTTGTGGTTAGGGAAGCGAAAAGAGCTCTGTTGCTGAAATGGAGGCAATCTTCACCTCCCACACTCTCTCAGTGATGGGCAGCTATGGCTAGGCTGGCTGTTCTGAGAGACTTACAGCGGTAGCCAAAGGTAAACTTGCTGTTTACCACCTCAAATGGGAAGCCTACTTACATTCTCACATCTGCATGGTGGCACCACCTCCACCGCACAAAAACCCTGATACCTGATCTCAGTTTGACATGGTAGAAAAAGACCCCCCTCCTCATAACTCATAGTTTGTTCACCACCATAGATGACTATATCTCCCATTTTCTCTTATCCTCTCTTCTAATCCTTTGACAACCCTAGGCAATTCAACACTACGGTATCTGGTATTTACTATCTGAAGAGCACTTGACAGCTGCCTCATTGTAAATTATTAGCATGCAAGTGTGCTGCCTGGACTATACTGACCTTTTCTTTTTCAAGTTTTACTCTAATAAATGTATGTGGTCATATACAGAATGATAATACCAGTTAGCACACGATGTATGTCACTATGGAACCTAGTTTTGACTTTTTGTATACGCTGAGTTAGATTACTTATTACGCTTTGTTCCCTATCACTGGATGTGTTACAAAGTGTTTGGCCTCTTGTATGACTGAGAATGGAACCACTGATATGTGCAGCATTATACTATGTATCTTAATAGCAATGTGTCAACAACTGAAAAATCAATAAAGTTTTACATGTTAAAAAAATCAAAGTCTCTTCTACAGATTATACTCTATGGGCATTTCCTTAGCGACTCCTCGTTCAATACAGAATTCCTAGCCTCCAGACCATACCCTTACATTTGAGCCTCTCATAAGTTGAATAATTCATTAATGACTTCTTCTACCATTGCAGTTCCACCATTCCCAGTTTAGTACCTTATCGATCCACTCATGATCCCTCTGCCTATTACAATTCAGTTGGACAAGCATCATTCATCATCTCGGATACTTGGACTTCCTTCATCCTCCTTCACTTGGATTTACTTTATATTCAGGATTCCATCGCTCATTCAGAATGGATCTCCTCTTCAACCGCAGGATCATCATGCGATCAGCATCATCTATGGATCGAAGATGGATTATCGTCTCTCCAAACAACTCACCAACCTTGAATTAGCTATGGTTACTAGAACCTAGATCCTTCTCCATTTAGTATGCCCAGAAGGCTGGGCAGACCTCCGGCCATGGGTCCTCAGAGTTTCTTCCACCTGAGGGGGGGGTTCCTCTCCTGAGTGCCAGGGGGTCATACTCTTCATGAGTTGGAGGAGGTTTCTTTTTGGGCCTTCTATTCCCTATAGATTACTACCTACCTACCTACCACTACTCAAGGGTGAGAATAGAGTAAAGCCACAAAAAGTACCATAAAGTTGCACAAGCATATATATCTCATCTCTCCTCATTGCTATTCCACAAGCATTGAATGGGAGGGCTTGCCCGAGGTTCAATATGGGGAATAGCTCCTCCCATAACCTCTACATAAGCCCTCCGTTGACATACCTCCCTTGCTTAGGGAGTGTTTTTCATCCACCACCATCCCCTCCTCCTCCTCCTCCTCCTTCTCTGGAGCTGTTCTTACCTTTGCTCCTAGGTCTTCTGTTCCCTGCAAATTACTACCTACCTGCCTACTACTACTCAAGGGTGGGAATAGAGCAAAGCCTCAAAAAGTACCATAAAATTACACAAGCATATATATCTCATCTCTCCTCATTGCTATCCCACAAACATTGAATTTATGGTACTTTGCCAGTAAGTGGGACGTATGTAGTGGGGCCATCAGAAGGGTGCAGGAACCTATGGTGGGTCTTCCCCTCACTGGAGCAACTCCTTTGGCCTCCAGGCCTGTGCTGGATTCCCCCAAAGACATTACAGGAGACCCTGGTGGGGAGGGGGGGGGACTGGATTTAGAAACATGCCCTAGCAGATGTTTCAGCAGGAAGGAAGGAAGGTTGCTAGACAAGGTAGAAGATTAGCCTTCAACAGGAGCAAGGTGATGTGAGACAGTGGGCTCCACAGTGCATCCGCAACTGTTCAGCTCTGGAGGGAAGATGGTCTCTGAGGGCATGGCAGTTGCCATTGCCCATTATTGCACAGAGCTGTGTGTGGCTGCTAGCCAAGAAGTACCAAGCTCATGCCAGGTCAGGAGAGTACTGGCGAGTGGATATGTGGGCAGGCACTGGGCCCCAGATCCTTTCACCTTGGAACAGAAAAGTGGGAACATGTGAATCTGTGGCTCTTGCCTTCATGGTGAGAAACAATCAACAGAACAAGGGAAAAGGGAAATGGAAACACAACGTGTTTAAAACGAAGAACTGCCATTATGCAGGCTGGAAGTGGGAGCTGTGCTAAAAGCTATTTGCAGTCTGGAGAATCAGAGGAGAGGATAATTACATCTATTTGACACCTCTGCATCACAAAAGCACAGGTCATATCAAGGAGTAGGCACACAAGCTGTGCACGTTGTGTTACTAGGACCAGACTGGCACCACTGAGACAAGACAAGGTGACCATATGTCTCGGCAGGAAACTGGATGGACTATCAGATTAAACCAAGACAGCCTGTGTGTACAGGGTCAGGATTTGGATATAGTACTCCTGGTAAACATGTGTAGTACTCTTAAAGAGCTAGCAGGGAATGTGTATATGACTTTAAAAGAGGAGGGATTGCCTGATAAATATAGCCAATGAACTGTGATCTCCGGATCAAGTATATTGTGAACTTGCATAGTTTATTCACCAGTAAAGGAACTATATGCTCTAGGTCTGTTTTGTCAGTGAATTCACTGAGTGAGCAATAGGTGGGTCTTGGTTGAGTGTCGTGAGGATGCTCAAGCCTGGGCAAGGTTATACAAATACATAGGGCTGTAAGGGACATCCCAACAAGCACAATATACTCCTAGTCCTAGAAGGTTTCCTGAGATATGTCCATCTCTCTGTCCCCCTAGGCAAGGGAGGGGGGTGCTACACAGTTTTGTGTCATCATACAATAGGCTAACCTTGTCATTAAGGTCCATCAGTAGCTCACTAATAGACATTTTAAATGTAACCAGGCCGGCACCATTCCCTGTGGACACTGCTAATGGTTTTAAATATGAGGGTTTGCTATTCAGAACTAGCCTTAGAGTTCTACCCATAAGTCAGCTGCCTATCAATTTTGCAATCTTCTTCTTCCCAAGCCACATTGGCTATATTTTCTGTATGAGCCTTCTGCAGGGGACTGAGTCAAAGGTCTTACTAAAATCCAGGTTTGCTGCTGGGACCTTATCCACTTGCTGTGTTACTGTGCTGAAGTAGTCAATCACGTTCCTTTAGTTTGGCATGACAGACCCACTGTGAGCCTGTACTGATCTCAATCTAAGATTTTGATTATCTACAAATTCTACTAATTTGTTCCTCAAGTGCTGACTTCATCAGTTTTCCAATGAGGACATCAGACTCACAGACTTGTAGTTTCCTAGGTTACTTCTATCCTCACTCTTTAAAACGGGTATCACATGAGCACTCACTCAGGTACCACTTCATAATGAAGCTTTTCATTGAAAAAGGTCCTGCTATGGGTGCTTACAATGACCCACTCATCTCCCTCAATTCAGTATACTCAAATGTACAGTGGAACCCTCTTATAACAGACACATTTGGGCAAGCAGGTTTTGTCCATTTAAAGGGTGTCCATAATATCCTAAAGTCTTAAAATTTGAATTTCCTCTACCATAACTCACACATAGGAGTTAAAATCCGAATGTGCCCCATCCTCTGCCAACCAAGGGTATATGGGGAACTGCTTTTTGCAGCTGATTGTGAACTGAGCAGTAAACAAGACTGGAACGATTTTGATATACAGTACCTGCGCTGATTGGAAGATCAAGGGACTGAGCAATAAATGTATCTGAACCTTATGATTTGGTTACCTTATTCCCTGTAATCCTTTCCTAACTGTGACAGATGAGATGATCACAATGTCTAGTCTGCCCTCCTGCTTTCCAATGTAACTATTGCCACAGCAGTAGTTGAGAAGTGGCCCTGGGTTCTGCACAGTGAATACAGAGCTCATGAATTTATTAATTTACTCCTCATCCAACTCTATGTGTATCCCATCCATCTCCAGTCTCTTAGTGCCTTCTGTAAGTTTCTTTTTCTCATGTATGTACCTCAAATGGTCTGTTTAAGGAATAATCCACTCCAGAGAGTGGGTTATTGTGGGATTTACCATACCTGGTGCGGTTCTGTCACAAGGCTGCCCTGGAGTGAATTATTACAATTGTACAATGTCTTGTAATAAAAAAAAATTAAAAAAGTTATCTAAAATGTTTATTTTAGTCTTTTAAAGCTTTTTTTATTGATTGCCCTTCCTCCCTGTTACATAGTGCCTTGCTGCTTGGGAGATTATGGCTGAAGTTGTGCCCCCTCACACACACACATATACAGAGACACACCAAAGTTGCTGGGGTGCTTTTTTTATTGTTAAAGAGAGAGCCTGGTGGACTTGTGAGTGGCTGTGTACTTGACACTTTCTGAGAGAGTGTGGTATGAGTGCTGAACCTCAGGGTCTGGTTCTGAGGTAAGTTTGGCTGTAGCAGTCATGTGGAGGTAGCAGCTATCTTGTGGGGAATGTGGGGATGGGGCCGAGCCAATACTCAAAAAGAATTGAGAAGTGAGGTGGGTGCAAGTGGTCACAAAGACCAAATTAAAGTTATTTTAATTTTTATATTGAGAGCTGCAGTGGCATTCTCACTGAGTGAGAAACAAGATGGTGGTGATATCCGGTTTAAAAAGCAGAAGCAGTGATCTTTTGTTTTTGTTTTCACTTGTGATCAGGTTGTTTTGCTTGCTGGATCTTTACCCATGGGTTACTGATGGATGTACCCATGGGTAAAGATGCTGATTAGCCAATTAGAAAGCTTGAAAATCAGACCCCATTGTTTAATGTTCAATGTAACTCCCTCAGTCATCATGTGTTCCATATCAGATTTTGCCCTTCTGCTCACTTATTTGGTGACTGAAACCTTCTTATTATATTTAGTCTTGTTAGCATCTGACTGCTGTCCATTGAACTTTCTAAATGCCCCCTGCTTATCTTTAACTGTCTTTTCACCTGTCCTGTAAACCATAGTGCCATCCTATGCTTTTTACCATTCCTAACATACTTCACACACAGATAAGTGGCTTCAGCTATTACATCCCTTATTTGCCCCATTTATTTTCTACCTCCCAAATTCTCTGCAGGCTCCTCTGTTACAAATCTAGTCTGGTTTTCATTTTATTGCTGCCCACCTTCCTGAAATTCAACACCACTGTACTCGATTTTTTGAGAGCTCCTTCCAGTGCCACATCAAATGTTATAGTATTGTGGTCACTAAGTCCTACTGGCACCTCAGTTCTAATTTCCTAATAATGTCTTGATTACTTAGAATACATATATATATATATATATATATATATATATATATATATATATAGATAGATAGATAGATATATACATACATAATATATCTATCTATCTATCTATATATATGTGTATATATATATATATATATATATTATAGTGGCTGAGTAGTGCCACTTTAGTTAGGGTTGAGGAGCCATTTACATGTTAAACCCAAAATGTTTCACCTTAATAAACAACCATTTGACAGATTTGCCTGAAATTTAGAATACATGATCAAGACCCATATGCCTTGGGATCTGCCAAGTTTCGTACTGGTTGCATATACAGCTGTGGAGTTATTAAGCATGATCTACGTGTGCGTTTGAGCTTTTCTGGAATTTTACTGTCATCTCTACAGGTCGCAGGGTTTGTGCAACTGGTCCAAAATCTTCAGGGAACGTGCGGCCAGGGTCCCCGATGCTCTTTTGAAGATTTACAAAAAATATTAAACTGTTCAAAGGTTATTCAAAACAAGTTCCCATTATAAGTCAATGGGAAAAGTTAACAAAAAGTTTGACAGTGTTAAATGCAGTTTTACTTTCACTGAATGGCCCTTTCTATGCAAATCCACCATTTTGTTTTCAGTTAGCGATCAGAAAAATGCTTGGCATTTAAAATTGGGACCCTCTAGCAACCTAATTCTTTTTGTATTCACCTAGTCTGACCCTGAGGATGCTAACCATGTCTTTATTTTGGGGTAAAACACCCCAGAAATATGTTTTTAAAATTTCTGGAAAAAGTACTTTTGCAAAGTACTATTGCACTTGCGACACTGTCGAATGAATTTGCGAAAGCTTTTGCAAACTTCGACAGTACTTTTCTAGGCTGTGGGAAAATGACAGCAATTCTTTGGCACCCTGCTGCAAAAGAACGGTTTGGTGTTTTGGCCTGAAATTTAGAGAGAACGCAGCCAACATCTCACAGATGTGTCTTTCAGTGCTTTGTTGAAAAAATATTACATGGCAGCAAAGTTACGGCACTCCAAAGGTGACGCTTTTTCCCATAGGATAACATTACGGCATCCGACGCATTACAGGAATCCTTTGGCGTCCTGCTGCAAAATAACGGTTTGGTCTTTTGGGCTGAAATTTGGAGGGAACAAAGCCAACATCACACAGCTGTTCCTGTTTGTGGTTTGGTGAAAAAATATTACAGGGGAGCCAAAGTTATGGCACTCTGAATGTCTCTTTTTTTCCCATAGGATAACATTACAGCATTCACCACGCCTTTCAGGGCCTGTATCTCGGAAACACTGCAAGATACGGACTCTTTGTTGGAAAAATGCTTAGCCCCCTATTGGGGCTAAGAAAAAAACTAGCCAGTAAAGTCATAAATCATATGACTTTTAACATTTTTTCTATGTCGTGTACGGTTCCTGAGATATAAGCAATTTAGTATTCCAACTCCTTCTTTTCTGCTCCGAGAACCATTATTATGCATACATTCTTTGTACTCACTGTATTTCTTTATGCAGCTTTTGGGGAAAACCAGCCTGTGTGCTTACATTACTGTTACCGTTACCATTTTTGCTTGAGGTTCCGTTCCCGTTTCACTTACCGTTCACGTCTACGCCATCATGTGCATTACCCTTTGTGCTTTCATTTGTGCTAGCTTTTGCGTTGTTTTTAACATTTCTGTCTTCACTACTGTTTCTCTTTCTGTTTCACTTTGTGTCACCATGCGCATTACTATTTGCATTTGCGGACACAATGTTACTATGTGACAAGACATCATGTGGGCCCCGCGCTCCCGCCGCCGCATTGCATTCACAAATTCTCATTATCATTCTCAAAAAGAAGGGAAATTAGAGGCAAAAAACCCTGTTTAATGCATTAGTTAGGGTTGTTCCACACTGACATAAGCGAGGAAATTCGGTCTTAGGGTTGAAAGCCCCCCTTGGCCCCCCCACCTACACCCCCAACCCGGCATCGGGGTGCGCATTAGGGTTGTCGGTCCTTACTCTCACCCCATTCTCCTACACCTCTGCTTCTTTACACATGTGATGGGGTGAGAGTTATGGCTGACAACCGTAATGTGCACCCCGAAGCCGGTTGGGGGTGTGGGCGGGGGGCTTTCAACCCTAACACCGAATTTCCTCGCTTTTGTCGGTGTGGAAGAACCCTAACTAATGCATTAAATGAAGTTTTTTACCTCTAATATATATATAATATATAAATATATATATATATTTTGTTTTTTTAATTTGTTGATCGGGTAAGTCCCAAGAGCATCAAATGCCCATTATCAAGGGAGACCTGAGTGTTACAAGATACATGGATACAGATTATTTACAATACAACTACAATGCATCAACAATTATTGCAAAAACATTTTGAATGACACAGACAGTGAAGTTTTAACTGTTTCTTGAACACACACAAAGAACCAAGAGACAACAGTGAATTGGGTAATGCATTTCATAACTTAGTGACATGAAACATAAAAGATCTCTGACCTAAGGATGTTTTAAAGAAAGGGGGTGCAAATGATTTGATTATCTGGATCTAGTGTGGCATACATTTGAACATTGATGAAAATCAAACATGAAAGAGTATTTCACAGTGAAATATTAAACTGCTTAAATGCAATTAAACTAGAATAAGCAACCCTCTGTTCAAAAAAACAACTACCCCAAATCATTATACAAATCACAGTGGCGGATTAAGCAATGAGCAGAACCCAGCAAAGTGACAAACAGAATAATAAAGGACTTTAATGTGCAGAATCACTGAGGAAGAAGATGGAGCATACATTGGGAGACCATAATCAATAAAAGACAGTAATAATGACTGGACCAAGATTTAAGAGCTTGTAAGGACAAGCAATATTTTAACCATTACAACTGTCCCAGATAGATATGTACAGATTTAGTTAAGTTATCAACGTGATCGTGATACGATAAAGACTGGTCCAAGACAGATCCAAGATACTGACATTTTAAAGCTGCTCAATTTGCCCCTTATATAAATCACAGAATTGTTTGAACTGTTATAATTTTAGCTGGGATCTGCAGAGCTAAGGTTTTGTTTTAGCAGTGTTCAGCAGCATTCCATTCTATAACAATCAGTTTTGTACATTTTTAAAGTCCTCCCTGAAGAGGAATACCAACATCTGTAGTGATTTTGCATGATTTGTACAGGACAATATTATCAGCGTACATGGTAATACAAATATTCATGCACTGGATGATGAAAGGTAATGTGTCCCAAAAAATATTAAAAAGTGTGGGGCCCAAAATGGACCCCGAGGAATACCCTTTTTAATGCCAGTCACTGGGGAAACTGTATACCAAGTAGGACAGACTGTGTCCTATTCACTCGACAATGCTGGAACCAGCAAACTGCAGCAGTGGACAGATCAAGGTTCAAGAGTCATGTAAGCAGGTGACAGTGATTTACAAGATTGAATGCTTTTGATAAATCATCACATAATACTGCCACTAGGCCACCACTGTTGAAGGCCCTACGAAGAACAGTAGTGACCTCTAGCACACCTCCAGCATAAAGTCAGGTATAGCCTCACCACTGGTAGGGTCATGCACCCACCACCAGAGGAAGCTGTTCTGCACTATATCTAAGAATTTCTGCCTTTTTTTGCCCATTGGTTATTCATGGAACTACCGATGTTCCTGAAGGAAATAGTCACCAGCGTTATTTTTGTCCATGATCCTCTCAGTTCAGGGGCTAGTGAGGAAGAGCAGCAGCCCATTAGGCAGACCAAGAGGGAGGGACTTCTGTTTCTGGAGCAAGGAATGCCTGTAGAACTAGGATGAGCTGCACCTGTGCCAGTAGGGGTGCTAACCAGGAGAATGGACAAGACAGGCAGGGGGATTTAACTTTGAGGATGGGGAGAGGCAGGGATCATCAATGCCTTGAGTCAGATGCAGGAGAACGTCAAGAGAAAGAGCAGAGCAGGAGAGAACATGGAGGGAGGGGTCTCCAGGTGTGTGTGTGGGGGGGTGGAGAGGAAGCATAGAGGGGTAACTGTGCCCACTTGCATTCAAGCAAATATAAGAAGTGCACCCAGTAACATGAGCAAACTTAAAGAATTAGCAGAAGCAGGAATAGCAGATAAGAAAGTGTTATAAATTTTAAGAAGCAGTCAGTTCTAACTTTTTATTCTGAAGTATTTGCATTTTTCCTGTTGCTCATTAGGAATAGTTCTATACAATAGTATTATGCTGGATGTGTAAAATAGCACTCTGCCTGGCAACTGACATGTATAGTTCTATGGCTCCCACTACATCATCAGCACTGTGACCTCTATGACAATGACATCACATGTTACTGACCTGGAAGCTACTAAGTGACTCTTTCTGACCAGCTGTGGTGTTACAGTCAGTGAGGTCACAATGCCAGTGATGAAGTGGGAGGAACAGAGTTAGATATATCAGCTGTCAGGCAGACTACTGTTCCACAAACCAGACCTGCTAACAGTTGGAAAGATATTTTAAATTAATCAAAGGGGAAAGAAAAAGTACCTCTGAAATAAAAGGTAATAGTTGACTGCTTTTGAAAAGCAATATTAGTTTTAAGAAGTGCACCAGCTCTTTAAGGGGCTGAGGCACTTCAACAGTTAGGACTTGGTAGCACTCACTGAGATATGGTGGTGGTGGTGGTGGTTGTTGGAGGGGGAGAATGACTGGGACACATAGCCAGAGCTATACAGACTATTGTGAATGGATAGCCCTGACAGGAATGGGGTTGGGCAGGCTTTTTGTAAGGGAGGGAGTCAATGTGGAGGATACGGAGGACATCAGAGGGACAAACAGGGCCAGAGAGTTTCTCTAGAAAAAGCTTGGGGTAGCTGGCCCAGTGGTGTGGAGGGCTGAAGCATCCTGCCTTACCTCCTGCCATGCCGATGACCCATGTTCACGGTGCGAGCAGGTCACCTGGGGTTGGCTGGGGAGGAGAAGGATCGAGTATTCCAGGGACAGCTTTCCTTTTCCGGGGGGGGGGGTGACCAGCTGTTGGTGCTTGCCTGGCCCTAGCGGAGGCTGGAGGCTGGCACACCAATGTTGTCCATGATGGGCAGAGGCGGTGCAGACACTTGATGTGATGTGCATGGGAGCGCGGTTGGCACTGTCATTAGCGTCATTGCATGCCCTGCACCTGAGGAAATAAATGAGAGAAAAATGTCTCTCCCAGCTAGATGAAGGAGGGGCTCGCAGGTCCCATTCCCCAAATAGTTGTCGCACTGACCGGAACTGGATCTGGTCTTTGGTGGGGTCTTGGTGTACTCCCGCTGACCCCACCGGTGGGGGCAAGTCCTGGGGGAAGACGGTTGGTGCTGGCCAGTGGCCATCAGGAGGATGGGGCTGGAGCTCCATCCCGAACAGGAGAACAGGGGCAGAAGAGTCTCCCTTGGGGTGTGCCAGAGGCTACCAAACAGCTCAGCAGAGCATGGTGCCCAGCTGTTTGGGGAAATTTACAGAACCACAATATGGATGCAGCAATGATCTTGGGGGACTTCAAACTTCAAGGCATAGACTGGTGATTAAGAGTGTCCGGAAAAGATTTTGACATAGTTAGTTGCCCCCCCACCCCATTTTCCTTTCCATGCCAGTTATGTAGTCTGATGTGCATTGACCAGTTTTTTGATAAATAAATAATTTATCTTTGGGGTGGCTTCAGATCTACATGGAGTTCTACTCTGCTCACCAGTTACTGCTCTTTCTTTTAATAGTTCTAAAATATTCCATGACATCTGCTGCACCATTCCATGCTATTCTTCCGAATGGACAGGAATGGTGTTACTGATGTCACTGAATGTTCAGACAGTAAGAAAAGAGAGAGTGAGAGAACATCTACTGCTGGATAAAGGGATTCAGAGTACTTACAAAGGCACAAATAATAGATTATTAAGTTAACAAAAAAGTAAAAACATATCAGAAATAGGGGATATGGTACAGTTTTTATCTTCATAAGAGGTCTGTGCCTTCTTGACCCTTCACAAGTGGTGTATCCAAGAGTGAGGGATCAAGAGGTCGCAGATCATGAATGAAGATAAAAACCACATGACACACTCACCCATACCATGTCCAGTTTATACAAGAAGCATGTTGCCAAAATGACTGAATGGAATGGAAGTCAAAAAGATGGAGATAAAAATGGTATATAGATGGCCACCATGTTGGGTGGTACATTGTTTCAGTTCTGTGCTGAAAAATATTTTCTTCTTCTTCCTTTTCCCTTTGTTATTTCGAAACATTTTGCTTTGCTTTGAAATATTTACAACTTTGTTTAGATTAATATAAGGATATTCTGCTAGTAGCTTGGCAGAAGACACCAGGAGGAAGGACTGCTGTGTGACTGGACTTCTCTACTGGGACTATATTGCCCTCCTTCCCTACCACCCAAAGCTAGTTCTACTTTTATAGGCACAGGATTTGACTGACAACAGGAACTTCCTGTTTAGGAGCAGGAAGTGAGTGATCACAGAGCCACCAAAGACCCACCATCCTAGAAGGGCAAGAGTAGCTCTCCGGCCCCCTCTAGTTGTTGGAGGTCTGCCTCTGAGCAAGTAAGGGGTCTACTGAGAAATATAGGATATTCTTGTCTCAGAAAAGGGCAATCAGGAGCTTAAAGGTTACACAAGCATAAATTAAGTAGAGAGAGAAGAGAAAAACAAAAACAGAGGAAAGAGTAAGGATTCCAAACAGTTAAGGGCCCAGAAATAAGACATGATGGGAGTGGTGCAGTGCAGTGGCTGTGGAGCAACAGTCTTCTGCGAGATGTTCTGGAGGATGCAGTGTTGTCCCATCTGCAGGCACATCTCTGGGCTGAGGGAGGAGGCTGCTCATCTCCAGGCTGAGTTGGCCAGGATTTGTGGGACCTCCTCTTCCATCCAGGGATCACCAGTGCCACTGTCGTTGCCTCAGAGGTTGCCAAGAAAGAGGAGCGGTTGGATGACAGTGGGCTCAGGGAGGGTGAGGGTGGTGGAACAGAGGTGCATCCCTCCAGTTATACCTCTCCACAATTCCTATGCCATTCTGGCAAAGTGTGGTTCCTCTATGGAGGCACCCGCAGTGGAGACCAAGGAGGATGCTGGGAACCTCCACAAAGTAGACCCACAGGGGGTGGCAGGGGACTCCACAGGGGAAGGAAACAACTCCTGGTGGGGGAGTCCATTGTTAGGAAGGTAGAACTGGGGGAGGAAGGGGAGAGGGAGGTAAGGTGCCTGCCTGGCACCATGGCTTGGGGGGATAGGGAGCGAATCCTGAGGATTGCTGGAGCAGCTGCACAGGGGAAGGAGCTGGATGTCATTGTCCACCTAGAGACAAATGACCTGGCTAATAAAGGGATTAGAGGAGTGCAGGAAGAGTTTGTGGAATTGGGGAGGGGCCTTAGACAAGTAGCATGCACTGGTAACCTTCGGAGTGGCCCATCTATGGCATAGGAGAGACTAGGGTGTTCCACACCATGGGATTCAATCAGTGGTTGAAAAACTGGTGCAGAGCTCAGGGATTTGGCTTCATTGGGGACTGGGGGTCCACCTGGAGTGATGCAAGCCTATACTGGCATGATGGTCTGCATCTGTCCAGGAGGGGAACCAGGATCCTAGGTGATAGGTTTAAATGCTTCATTGGCAAGCATTTAAACTAGCCAAGGGGGGAAGCACTGAAAAAGAGCAGTGAAATCCTAGCCCCCCCCATAAAATCATGGTAGTAAGTGCAGTAAACACCAACATAGAGGTGTTGATAGGGAGAAGGGTAGGGGTAAATGGGGAAAGTGACAAAGGCAAGAAGGACAGGGATGGGGCAAAAAGGAGTAAGGCCATCAGGAAATGGAGGGTAATGAGTACCAATGCCCGTAGTCTGGGCAACAAGCTCCCTGAGCTGGTGGCCTCGATGGAAGAGGGATGCCTGGATATTGTATCAGTCACAGAAACATGGTACACAGAGAACCTTGACTGGGATGTTAACATACCAGGGTACATAACCTACGGGAGAGACAGGCAGGGTAGAAGAGGGGGAGGTGTAGCTCTCTATGTAAAGGAAGGAATAAAACAACTGAACAAAAGAGTAAACAGGGAGGAGAGGAGGCACTGTGGGTCACCTTGGAGACTGGAAGGGCACCACAATCTGCACAGGGGTTGTGTACAGACCCCCATGTCAGGGGGAAGGAATGGACAAGGATATGATAGAAGGCATTCTTAGGATGGCAGAGAAAGGGGAGATACTGTTGATGGGAGACATGAATATGCCAGATGTTAACTGGAGCACATTTGCTTCAGCCACATCCAAGAGCAGGGCCATTCTTGATGCCCTACAGGTGGCAGGCCTCAGACAGCTAGTTTTGGAACCCACTCATGAGGGAGCAATCTTAGACCTTGTACTCTCAAATGGGGGCAGTGAGAGGATCTCAGATCTAGAAGTGGGTTGCCATCTGGGAACAAGTGATCATCAAACAGCGTGGTTCACGTTAAACTCAGCTACAGAGTCAAGCCATACAAAAGTGAGGGTACTGGACTTCAGGAGGGCTGACTTTGGCAAGATGGGAGAGTGCCTTAGAAAAGCACTAGCAAACAGGCTAGAAAGAGGCATGGAGCAACAATGGGGAATTATCAAAACTGCCATCACAGAGGCAACAAGCCTTTGTGTGAAGCAAATAAATCAAAACAAAAAAAAAGCCACTATGGTTCTCAGAAGAGGCGGCTGGGAAAGTCAGGGAGAAAAAGATAGCATTCCGGAAGTATAAGGAAACACAGAAGGAGCAGGACAGAAAGCTGTACCAGTTAAGGCAGAAGGAAGCAGGGAGGGAAGTCAGAACAGCAAAGGCCCAAACTGAGGAAAAGATAGCCAACTCAGTTAAGAAGGGGATAAAACCTTTTATAGGTACATCAGAGAGCGTAGAAAGACAAAGGGAGGGATAGTGAGGCTGAATAGAATGAACAGTAGGTGGGCAGAGGGGGACAGTGAAAAAGCAGGGATACTGAATGAATATTTCTGCTCAGTATTCACAAAAGAGGAGGGGGAAGTACCTAATCCGATTAACAGAAGCACTCTTGATAGGGGGGTCGATCCCAGTCCTTTCACAGAAGAAAGGGTTCTGCAAGAACTCCTAAAACTGAAGGTGGACAAAGCAATGGGGCCTGATGGAATTCACTCCAGAATTCTAAAAGAATTAAAGGGGGAACTAGTGAAACCACTGGCTACTCTTTTTAATAAATCATGGGAGGATGGTGTGGTACCCGAGGACTGGAGGAAGGCGGATGTGATTCCCCTTCACAAAAGTGGGACCAAAACAAAGGCAGGAAACTATAGACCTGTCAGTTTGACCTCTGTGGTAGGGAAAGTGATGGAGTCACTTCTGAAGGAAAGAATTGTTGAGTACCTAGAGGTCAGTGGGGCACAGGACCCAAGGCAGCATGGGTTCACAGAGGGAAGATCATGTCTGATGAATCTAATAGATTTTTGACTGGGTGACCAAAGTAGTAGACCAGGGAGGGGTTGTGGACATGGCCTACCTAGACTTTAGCAAAGCATTTGACAGTCCCACACAAAAGATTAATAGTCAAATTAAACAGCCTGGGAGTGGGTCCCAGGGTGGTAGCCTGGGTAAAACATTGGCTGGACAACATGACACAGAAGGTAATTGTAAATAGAGTCCACTCTGAAGAAAGGGGGGTTACTAGTGGGGTACCGCAGGGTTCAGTACTGGGTCTAGTCCTTTTTAATGTCTTTATAAGTGACATTGCAGAGGGACTGGAAGGAAAAGTATGCCTCTTTGCCAATGACACAAGATCTGCAACAGGGTTGATACACAAGGAGGCGTGGAAAGGATGAGAAGGGACTTGGCAAGGTTGGAGGAATGGTCAGAAGTATGGCAGCTAGGATTCAATGTAAAGAAGTGCAAAATAATGCACCTGGAAACAAGAACCCAGGGAAGATTACACAATGGAGGAGGTAGTAACAACAACAAAAAAGGAAAGGGACCTGTGGTAATCATATCAGATGACCTTAAGGTTAGCAAGCAATGTGAGAAGGCGGTAGGGAGGGCTGGGGGTATACTGGGATGCATAGGGAGAGGCATCACCAGCAGAAAACAGGAAGTTGTTATCCCTCTGTACAGACAGTTGATGAGACCCCATCTGGAGTACTGCGTCCAGTTCTGGAGACCCCATCTCTGCAAGGACATAGACAGGATAGAGGCAGTCCAGAGGAGGGCAACTAAAATGGTGCAGGGTCTGCAAGAAAAGTCATACAAGGAGAGACTAAAGGAGCTTAATATGTATACCCTTGAGGAAAGATGGGAGAGGGGGAACATGATAGAAACTTTTAAGTACCTCAGTGGAATCAACAAAGTCCAAGAGGTAGCATCTTTCAGAAAAGAGACGTGCAAGAACAAGGGGACACAATTTAAAGATGGGGGGGGGGGTTCAGGGGCAATGTGAGGAAGTATTTTTTCACAGACAGGGCAGTGGATGCCTGGAACAGCCTTCCCGAGGAGGTTGTGGGGTCTAAAACTGTGGGAGAATTCAAGAATGCATGGGACAGACATAAGGCAATTCTTGTGGGGGGGTAGGAAGAAATAGACTTGGTTAAGTAGGATCTGCAAACTAACCTGTAGGTAGGGAAATGGGCAGACTAGGTGGGCCAAGTGGTCCTTATCTGCCATCAAAGTCTATGTTTCTATCTATGTTTCTATTTCAGAGTAGTTTTAGCTTGGGCTATCAGTGAACAAGGTAGGATGAAGTAATGTTTGTTGTTTTGTTTAGTTTGTAAACCAGATTTCGTGCACCAAGGATTTTTGCAGCTACTTGAGTCACGTTGCGCCATGGTCACACTTTTAATAACATTTTGCTTTTAGCATTTTTTTCCTACTGAATCAATGTCCTAACAGCTACCCTGTACCTGGTCTGCAATGTGGAGCTGGATTGTGTCATTTGTTGGACTGGACCTGAGTCAAGCCGATCTCTCCAGTATTCATAGGAATCATAGGAAATATTCAAGCATTTATGGATGATGTATCCTTCGAGCTTGCCTTAAAGCACATTAGATAATCAAAATTCATAGACACTATTTCTAAGTTCCATGTCTAATCTAGTTTTGAAGGTTTCCATGTCCAGGCTATCTATAGTTGATTTAGATAATTCATTCCAGGATGTCACGATCCTTTGGGTGAACCATTTTTTCTGTAATTTTAAATTCCACCTAGGCTGAAAGAGTTGTTTAGAGTGCTTCCTTGAGCTTACTTGATTGTTGTTAAATTTAATACCCAATTCATCCTGCAGATTGCAATCACTTAAAGTTCTATAAAGCATGCGCATGAATGTTCTCCTGTTGCCGCTGTGTGTTGCTGGAGGTGTGGTCTGAATGGGCTGCAGGAGTGCTGTTTTTCATTTGTGGTCTGTTGCTCCCCCTGCTTTGTATAGAACAGGTGTTTTAGTTCTGAGAATCTTCAGCATCAGAGGGAGGCTAGTCTGGTTGTCTTGGTTGGCCATTACGTTCTGGTAGCTGGTGAGCTTAGTGGGTGTTTTAGACATGGGGAGTCTCAAAACTGTATTCAATGGGTATGATGTTTACTTTGACTTTGCCTTATGGTATTTGCGTGCTGTCCCAGGGGCCATAGTGGGAGTTCAGCTCTGGAGAGGACTCAAGTGATAAAACAACCTAGCTTATGATTTTTTCTCTTGTTCTATCTGCAGTTAAGGCTATTCAAGTTTGGAATTTGTAAACCTTCTGAAGAGTGTCCCCCTCCCTCCCCTCTGCCATTTATTTGCTTTTGCAGGGCTTGGTGAGAGCAGGTAGCTCTGAATAATGTTGATTGTCCATCATTCTGCTGGTTATTGAATAACTTTGAAATAAACTCTGGCAAATTTCCCCTTCTTTCTGGCAGGGAGAAGGGGGGAGATACTGATGACCACCAAACAGAAAGGGACCTGGGGTAATCATATCTGAGGACCTAAATGTGATCAAGTGTTGTGAAAAGGCTGTGGGAGAGCCAGTGGGATGCTGGAGTACATAGAGAGAGGTATCACCAGCTAAAAAAAGGAGGTGGGGTGATACCACTGTACAAATCATTGATGAGACCACATCTGAAGCACTGTGTCCAGTTCTGGAGGCCACATCTCCAAAAGGACATAGACAGAGTAGAGGCAGTTCAGGGAAGAGCAACACAAATGGTGCAAGATGTGCACCAAAAGTCATATAAAGAGAGACTAGAGGACTTCAATATGCATACCCTGGAAGAGAGGTGAGGGGGGGATATGATATAGACCTTTGAATACCTGAAGGGCATAAATAAGGTACAAGAGGGTAGCATCTTTCATAAAAAAAAAGATGTTCAAGAACAAAGGGTCATGACATGAGGCTGTGGGGGGTAGACTCAGGGGTAATATGAGGAAATGTTTTTTCACAGAAAGGGTGGTGGATCCATGGAACATTCTCTCAGTGGAGGTGGTGGGGCAAAAATGGTAGGGGAATTCAAGAATGCATGGGACAGGCACAAGGGAACCCAAGCAATGGGAAAGCGAGGGTAAAAGTCAGAGAACAAGTAGGATCTACGGTATTGCAATAGGTAAGGAAAATTGTCAGACTAGGTGGGCCAAGTGGTCCTTATCTGCCATTAATTTCTTTCTTTTTTTAGATCGTGTATACTTTTTTGATTTTTAAACACCATTAACAAGAACCAATAAAAAAAAAAAAAGGGACACAAAACAGTGGAATTGACAGTGATAACAACTAAGCAAAAAAAAAAAAACACTATGTAAACTAAACTCCCTCCCAGCCACTATCCCTTGTCCCGCCCTCCTCCCAAGTGCCCTTCTCAAGAGCCTGTGATCTCTATCAATGAGCCAGGGGAAAGATTGATCGAAATAGCTACTATCAGGCACAAAACGTTGTATGGATTTATGTGGGGTCATTAACTAGTCTAGGTGGAGAGAGCGATACGAAAGTATATAGCAGCCCCCAAACAGTATGATAGTAGTGTTGACAGCACTGTATGGAAGCTATATGTATTTCAATCATTAAGGCTAAGAGAATTTCTTGATGCCACTCTTTGTAGTGCTGTGTTGTATCCCTCCAATGGCGTAGTGGGTGTTTAGTCACTATGGTGACCAAGGCCATGTGGGCTTTATGCATGTTAGGGAGGTTGGGGGATAAATACCGACTAAACAGATTTCTGGGGTGAATAGATCCTTCAAGCCTAAGAGGGGATCAGGAGAGTTCTTAATGGCAT
The DNA here is from genome assembly GCA_016271365.2 of Neoceratodus forsteri. NCBI lineage: Eukaryota > Metazoa > Chordata > Ceratodontiformes > Ceratodontidae > Neoceratodus > Neoceratodus forsteri. The sequence continues at coordinate 1,560,580,282 of CM057455.1, forward strand.
ATCTGCTGTCAATTTCTATGTTTCTATGTTTCTTTATGTCTTTAAAACTGTTTTGGTTTGCTTATTTTGGTGGTTACAGCTTGAACCTTGTGGTAGTAGATTACAGGCTTTTTCTTTAATTGGACTGTTTTTTTTTCAACTGTTTCATACTTGGTGCATCTTTTTGTCTTTATCTGGTTTACATTTTAATGTTTAGTTCTATAATAGTATGATTGTGGTTTGATTATGTATTTGCGATTTGTCTGAATGTGGATTTATTTGAGGATGTATGGTACTTGTGTGATTTGTGAACAGTGTGAATGCTGTTGGTTGGATTTTGTGTACAATCATTTTATATTTATCTGTATGACATGCCTGGATAGTTAGAATCTGAGTTGTATTACTTTAGAGTTTGAATGAGGTAATTGTGTGAGGGGTGTTGTGTGGGCTAGTTTTTTATTTGTTTGTTTTGCTGGGTTTTCCGGGCTTTGTTTTGTTTTACTGGTAAGGGTGATTGGGGGTTTTGTGTTTTAGACTAGTACCGGCAGTGATAATGTGTAAAGAAGGTACTGATATGAGGCACATTTACTCTAGAGGCTATCTATGGCAGTTCTGATCCTTTGTTAGAGCCCCATTAGCCCTTCCTGCAGAGGTTCTTAGCCACTGCAGGGGGCTGGGGATCCTCTGGAGGTAGAGTACCATCTGCAGAGAAGGTCCTGCGTGTAATGATGGGGGAGGGATTGATTAGGTAGGTGAGGACCAGGAGGTGCCCGGGAGGTTTGAAATTATGACTGGGGACTGCCATTTCTGCCCCCAGGGCTCTGCTTAATGTCAACAAGCAGGAAGTAGATAGTTCAGCCAGCTCTGCTCCTCCCTTTGGGCCTTGCTATAGAAAATGAGGACATCAGTAATATTTCTAGGTGTTGTGATGAGCAGGGTGAAAATGTGTTACATTAGTTTGCTTTTCACACAGAATAGCCAATTGTATTTAGATAAATAGTAAGAATAAGGATAAATTGGATTTAAAGCTGTTGTTTATTAATAGACCGGAGTTTAAATCCAAAGTCAAAATGTCAGATAATAAGGATACCAACAGACTAAGTATATTTGGATTAGGGAAGTTATATAGACAAAACAAGAAAAAGTTAGCAATCACCATCTGAAATATGTTAAAAACACAATTGTGTATATTAGGCTAAGAAGAGGAGGGTGGACAAAATAATTTGAAGGGAAGGATGGATGGAATGACGAAGGTTAGGTAGATGTGCTGGTAAAATAGACAAGACTACTAAAACCGATTATGAATAAAGCACCACTTACAGATCCTTTGGGGATTTACACTGTTAATTATTAAGAGCAAGTAGATTATGGACAGCAGGACATCAGAACACTTAGGGAAGAAATAGCTAATAAACCTATATATTATTGTAAACAACTTTCTGAAATAGATCTGACCCACTAACATTATTGGAGGAGGAGAATTGACTGCATAATTTAAAAAGCACAAATATTCAGTTAGATAACCTTGATCAGAGTGGTACAGCTGTAGGTAGTACAGTGATGAACATGCCTTCCAGTATTAATGTATTGGCAGAACTAATCATACTTACTTGGAACATAGCATGTAATGACAGTAAGTTAATGGATGTGGATTGGGTATCTTATGTCTCCAGATGACACGTTATCTGTTTGCAATTATGTGGCATGTGGAGGATTGTGATACATGCATAAATGGTTATGAAATTATACAAAGCCCATTAGGAAAGTGGAAAGGATGAGAAGAAGAGCTGGAAGGCTAATCACACTAGTAAAAATGGATCCAAAACTAACATGAGAAATGGATAAAAGAGGATGAACTGCTTACTGTAATAAGGCTAGGTTATGGGACAGAATCCATAAAACTAATTAACAGCTATATCCCTCTGTGTAACTCCAAATATTATAACAGCTCAGTATGGGATATATTAAGAAACACATTACTGTCATTTCAAGACAGATCCCCAGAGTCCTATATTATGATTGTAGTAGATATGAACACATGAATAGGGGATTTTAATGACTATGTTGACTGCTCAATTGCTAACTGGGTAAGTAAAGAAGTAAGGAAATGGAATATAGTGTCTAAAGATAAAAAAAGCAAACCAGGTGGGAGGATATCTCATTAAATTATTGAAAGAATTCCTACTTTTCCCTTTAAATAGTAGCTTGCCAAGGGATAAAAAGGGAAATGGTATTGTCTTCTCTCATAGTGGCACCTCAGTGATTGGCTTGGCACTATGTGACAGTGACTCAGAATAGTGGGACACATTTTATGTTCAGAATGGGGGGAAGTGACCACCTTCTAGTAATACTGTCTATGTACAAACGCGATAAAAACGAATCGCTTGGTAAAGAAGAAAGCACTGCAGTTTAACAGTATCATTACTACAAAAAGTAATGTGGGATATCCAGCTGTACGGTAAAGTGATAAAAAAACTGTTACTTGGTACTCTATCAGAGTTGTTTTAGAAGTGCAAATACTTTCAATGAGTTTTGTACTACACTGGAATAAGTTTTTGGCGTCATTAAGCCCCTGCTATATAAAACACAAAGTAATAATCTGTCAAAAAATGGGTTGGTTTGATAATGCATGCAACAAAAAGAGAAGCATGTTACAGGTCCTAGTTAGGAAATCAATCAAACAAAAAAAAAAAAGACAGCCAACAAAGGAAAATTATACATATCTTAATTGTTGTAGAAAATAGTACAAATTATTTTATCCCTCAAGAAAAAAGAATACTACAATGCATAGTGGAAAGTAACGATAGAAGTCATAGAAAGGGAAGATACAGGGAGTTTTTGGTGTTTGGTTGCAATAGGTTCTTCAACTCTTAGTTATGAGATTAACATAGAGGATAATGGCTGGAGATTGGGTGATAACCACGCTGTAATCACCTCGAGTGGTTGCTAGGGCAACATGGTAAACCTCGAGAGCGCAGCTCAACAGGCTTACTGTAGCCCTAGCAACCACGTGAGGTGATTACAGCGTCGTTGTCATCCGATCCCCAGCCATCATCTTTTATAGTGTATGGTCAAAAAAACACTGTTTGCATTCTATGTGTTAGAATCTTGGAACTCTGGTGCATTCTTTTTTGTTATGCCACTGTTTGGAAGTTCCGGAGTGTGGTTAACAACTTTTAAAATTCTGAACAGTGCATATCAGAGCTGTGTGACTGCTGCTGAATATGGTGGGTAATAGGCACTTACCATACATTATAATAATATTACAGTAGACAAATGGATAAAGCACTTCAAAAATAGTTCCTTTGTGGTAGAACAGGAGAAAGTGTAGGTCATTACCTTAGTGGATCTCACTAAAAGTAGGTGTCTAACTGTGCCCTCTGAATGCTATGGAAATTAATGATGGTATTAAATCCTTGAAGAAGAAAAAAGTCCCAAGCTCAGATGGTATGCCTGTGGAAGTATACTTATACCTTGAAAAATGGTAGAGTGGCATTCTGACTAATTATTTAAACATGTGCATTATGGAAAAACATATCCCAAATACATGGAAAGGTGCGAACATAGTACCAATATACAAAAAGGAGGATAGGTCTGAGCCCAATACATATAGGCCCACAAGCCTTCTAGATATTCTATGTAAAATATTTGCAATGATAAATATCAAGATTATGGGAGCAGCTTGAAAATCTTGGTGGTCTTTCTCAATTTTTTTATTTAGTTGTTTAACCAGGTATAGCACACTAAGCTGAAAGCTTTTTCACAGGAGCGACCTGGGAGCACAAGGAGGTTAAGTGACTTGCTCAGGGTCACATAGTATACAAGTGGAAGCTATGGGATTCAAACCCAGGTCTGGTCTGCTGGATGTCACCAGATTTGCAGCTCAGAGCTTTAGACCACTGTGCTATACAAGCTAGACCACAAATTTCTGTAGGGCTTCAAAGGGGGAGGAAGCACTATTAATAATTGTTTTGTGTTACATCGTCATATTGAGAAATATATTGTTGTGAGATCACAGAAACAGTGCACAGCTTTTATAGACTACAGCTCTGCATTCGATCTAATTTCAAAAAATCTTTCATGCAAAATTATGTATGACTGGGGCATTGAATCAGCCTTAGCAAACATTATAAGAGACTTGTGCACAATGTGACATGGTTCATGTGGGGGCCAGGGGGAAGCTCTCTGGAACCTTCCCAACCAATTGGTGGGGGGGTGGTTAGACAGGGCTGTATTCTGGACCCCACATTAGTCTGCATCTATATTAGCAAACTACTTGTATGTCTCGATGTACTTCCACCAGATTCTCCAAGTTTTGCCCTGTCTAAGCTTAAGCTGACGACTTGGTACTTTTTTCAGTATCACAATGTGGGTTACAAAAAAAGAAAATGAAATGTTTTCTGCACTATATTGGAAAATCTAAAGCTGAAAATCAATCCAAATAAAAGCAAATTTACGGTTTATGCATTGAATAAAACTTCCTGTAAATGGAGAGTGAGGGCAGAATACCTAGGCATGGTAAGAGAATATGTTTCCTGGGTATAACTTTCTCAGCTTACTGTTACTGGTGAAAACACATTGGTCTGAAGTTTCAAAGCACGGTGTAAGGCGTGCGTCTAGCCCTGTGCCACAACGCTAGGTTCTGGTGGTGTGTTGAACCCCTTTGCTGCAGCTGTGTCGGATTTTACAATCTCAGCCACAGTTGTGACAGTTTCCACATTTTATGGCTTCTTGCACCAAATATCTGGAGCAAACTCCATAAAAAAGGCCCCTGGGATTGCAACAAGCAACAAAAGGCTGGTCTAACTTGCAGCAGTTGGTGCATGGGATAGAATATCCTGATCGCTAGTCAGGGGAATGTCACAAGTTTGATGCACCATATCTTTGGCATATCTGGGGAGTGTGGCATTCCTGACCATTTGAAAATTGACCCCATTAACAATACAGAGACATACTTGAAAAAGAAAAAAAACATGAGTCTAAAACATTTCAATTACAGATATGGAGGCTGTACAGTGATTCCAGCATTGCAAACACGTATGCTAAACATAATGCTCATGGTCTATACAGGGTGGAGATTTGGGTAGTGCTGCTTGGATAGTATCCTACCAGGTTGGATACCATCAGATACCATCATTTTACTTGGCTATCAGAGAGCCTCAAATGGCACAGATATCCGACCAAGGATCTGATCTCCTAGGGTCCACTGTAAGTATCCAATGGATCCAACCCAGATATGATGGATCTGATGGATCTGACCATTGGATCCAGTTATCTGAATTTGGATCTGATGGATCTGACCTCAGATCCAACTACCTGAGTTTGGATCTGATGAATCTGACCTTGGATCCATTGGCTGGATCCTAGGTTGGATACCAGTGCTATCCAATGGAGAATAATCAGATCCACAAAAGCACTATCTGAGCAACACTAATTTGGGAGCATGCACTTGGGAATAGTTTGGACAAATCTGTATCCCAGTTTGTTTGATCACTGCTTGGTGTACCAAAGACAGTTCCACTAACTTATTTAAGAGCAGAATTATGTTGTACAAGTACTGAGGCCGTAGCTAGAATTTGAAATATTAAGTATTGGATTACTATAACTGCTGTGCTGGATAACAGGCTACCAAAAATGCCTTCATGAAAAAAATTATTGGGAAGATACTGCATATTCTAAATCTTTGTGACTGAGGAATGTAACACACTCTTTTTATGAATTTAACCTCTTTGCACCATGGAGTTACTTTAAAAACAATATTTCATTTATTAATGAATATAAAACATATATGATAACTACAGTTCAAGATATGCAGGCCTATAGGGATCTTGAAATAACAAGTGCATCTAAATGTTTGCCATGACTTATAGCTAATGATAATAGACACAGACTAAGATATTATTGGAGTATTATCAAAGACCTACTGTCGGAATCCTGAGTTTCAGAAGTCTGAGAAAACTTGAACGAAACTTGATATCCTGACAGTTAGTAAATGGCCGTGGTGGAGTAGTCCCCCTGAAACATGTAAAAACACTCTGCCATGGGCTGTCAGGATACTGACTGTCGGGTGATCAGTGTCGGGCTCCTTAAACTCGGGGTATTGAGTTTCAGTCTTTTGTAATGTATCCATATTATCTCCATGAATTCATGGATTAAAAAACAGGAAAATGGACACTAATTTTAGATTTGAAATTTTTCCAAGCAAAGTATTATGGCCCTGCCATAATATATTTAATAATACAGTAGACAGCAAATGTTCTTGCGATATTGATGGAACTGATAATTTAAGTCTCATCTTGTTGGAATGTTCCTGGTATAAAGATGAAAGAAAAACTTGGCTGGGGCCATTTCTTTGTAATAAACAGATAGAAAACTGGGAACATGTGATAATAAGTGTGACACAGAGGATAATGTATGGTCTGTCATCGGTAACAAACAAGTGTATCCATCAAGTGGTTACCATGACAACAGTTTAAACCTTGAGAGCGAAGCTCAAGAGGTTTCAGTCATCATGGTAACCTCGAGATGGTAACACACGTTTTGTTGCCGATCGCAGACCATACATTATGTTTCATAGTGTATAGTCCCCATAAACAGTAAGAAAAAAGATGAAGCTGGATCCGTACTTTGTTGTTTTCAGTCACTGCCACTCTGCTCCAGGTCCATCGCTCACTGTCGCGAGCAGTTTAGGAAGGCCAATGGTTCCGGTAACATGCATGTGCAGAGCCAACACTGTTGTTATACCATCGATGTGATGTACCATTGATTGGTCAACAACATTGTGACGTCACATTGATTGTATAACAAACCTGTAAAATGTTAGATTTTGGCCGATAACAACATTCGACCATACAGTATAATGGAAGATTCATATTGCTTGGAGAGAGTTGCAAATTATTGATGTGCTGTGACAAAAATCAGAAGGAAGAAATTCACTTTCTTGTTTAATTAAATACATGATTCTGAAACTATAACAACACAGTAAAAGATCGGGGGGGGTGGTTGTTTATAAACTCATTCAGTATGGTAGTTGCTTTATAATCCTGGTAAGATGTGCATAGCATCAATGTTACTTTACTCTTTCCTATTGATTCTTCATAGCAGTACTTTAGATGAGTAGAAATTAACTGTGTAATGCTCAGAGGTGAGCAAGTTTTCTTCTTTTTCCTCAAGGGAATACAGGCCACATTACATTTCGGGCCACATAGGTAACCAGACTCAAACCCCGTTACATCCAGTTTATATCTTGATAGCAGGATTAGCTAAGTGCAATGCATTTCTTAGCACCCTACTTCTGCTATGTTCATCTAAACTAGTCAACTTTCAAGTGAAATTATATATTGAACTGTATGGATTATGCATTATTTATATCTTGTTGTAAATTATGTTGGTGTGTATTTGTATTGTATGTATTGTATTGTATTGCATTTATCATATGCTTGTTTTGTAATGATATTTTTTTGTTGACCAAATAAAATTATAAGCTTGAAACTTGAACTTGTACTCCTACCATAGCCCCAAACCCCAATTTTAGATGTCTAAAATTTTGTAAAGCAGAACACTGTCCCTTTTCTGTGTTTGTATCACAATGAATGGTGAGTGACATGTATCCTAGTAGTAATATCTGACTGGCTGACAACCAGCTAATCAAGTATTACTATTATAAACTTCAGTTTTAATGGCAAACATTATGTTCAAACTATGAGAACAGCAATGAGCACCAGAATGGCTCCACGGTATGTCAACTTTTTCATGGTGAATTTGGAGGAGGATTTCCTAAAACAATGTTCACACAAACCACTTTCTTATTTCCATTATATTGATAACCCTATTTATAATTTGGACAGAGGGTACCTGCACACTAAAAGAATCCCATTAGGAACTTAACAGCCTCCACAAATCCATTAAACGTTCCCTGGAGTACTCTGACACCAGTGTTAATTTCCTTGATACCACAGTTACCATCAAAGATGGAACCTTACAGATCTATATTTACTGGAAACCAACAGACAGAGAAATGAACTTGCATAGAAACAACAATCACCCTAGGCACACTGAAAATTCTGTAATGTATAGTCAAGAGCTCCGATACCACTGTATCTGTTCAAGGGAGGAGGAAAGGGATGAACACATGGCCACACTGAAAAAAACATTTATTGGGCAGGGACATTCCTCTAGAGAAATTGACAGAGTGGTGAAATGTGCTACACAGATACCAAGAAAACAACTACCGTATATACCCATGGATAAGCCAATCCACGTATATGTCGACCGCCCTAATGACTCATGGAAATCTGAGTAAATTCCTTGACCTGCATATAAACTGAGTCATGTTTTTAAAAACAAATGAGTGCCATTGCCCGACCAAACGAGTGCTAGTGCAAGACAAAATTTATTGCTGCAAGTGTAACAAGCATAGCAAAGTGCCGAAAAAAGAAACATATGGTGAAGAAGGGCGGCGCTCAAATTAATTTAAGCAGTCAGTTGCCGGTAGTGCTCATGAGTGCAAGACAAAATTTATTGCTGTAACTGTAACAAGCAAAAATTAATTTTACCTGTCATCTGCAGGTACGTGGACAGTTACAGTCACGGTACTAACGTCATGGCATTTGAGTCAGCATGTGAGTCAGAAACTCATTCATCGTCCTCTTCTTCCAGCAGTTCATTATCGGATATTCCCAAAGCATACATGTTTTCTGTCAGGTACTCCTCAGTCACCACGTCCGATGTTAGTATATCCAGCTCTGCGTCATCATCATCAGCTGCCCCCTCTGTTTCCTCCTCATCCTCCTCATACAGTGCATCATCCTTAGTCCCGTCCATGCTGTTGCTGATTCCACACTGGAGAAAGGACTTCTTAACCATTTCTTCAGGTATTGCTTGCCAAGCCACAACAATCCACTCACATACAACATCCAGGTCCGGTCTTTTCAAGTTGCCCACTTTCGTCACTCCTCCACCTCCAGTACACGTCCACTCCCTCCATTTCTTTCTCAACCTGTCCTTATAGGGTTTATTCAGACACATATCAAGTGGCTGGAGAGTCAAAGTCAGCCACCAGGGATCACGCACAGGTCTGTTTTTAGTTTTTTTGCATATTTTGTAACAGGATCAGTGAGATGAGCATGGAACATATCCCACGCCAGAAGGGAGCACTTAGAGCCCCAGGGCATGTGTGCCAGACCTTCTGTAGCCACATTTGCACAAGTGATTCATCCACCCAGCCCTTAGGATGAGTACAGATGAGGATGCTAGGAGGAAATGTCAGAATTTTGGGGAAGGATTTTCTTTTAAAGATTTCCAGGGATTGTAACTTTGTTCCATCAGCAAGACAAGACAAAACCACAGTGAAGAGTCTTTTCATGCCCAGTGGTGCGTATCAAAACTGTCTTGCTGCTGAGGGGGTTGGCAGTTCTATTTGTGGGCAGGTCAAAAGTCATCAGAGGCTCATCCATGTTACCAATCTGGTTCAGCGCATATTCATGTTGTGTGGGCATTTTGAGCACATACTGCTGAAAGCTATCCACTGTAGCCTCCAGATCGGGTGAGAGCTTTTGAAATATTTTGGTTCTCTGTCTCAGTGTCAACCCATGCCGCTCCATGAATCTGGAGTACCACCCAGCTGATGCTAGGAAAGAATCCACACCAGCACACTGGTACTTAGGATCTTTCACCATATACAGTGCCCTCATCTGTACTGCCAGCCTGTTCACAGTATAGCCGCTCTCCCTGCATTGTAACACCGAAGTGCTCAGGTCAGCAAAGGCTGAACATTTCCCGTGGGATGCTCTCTTGGATTTTGGCATTTTGGCTAATGACCGTTTCTGTTTTTTTGCCACACTCTTACTTGCTTTTCCTTGACAGTGTACTGCTGAGCAGCAGCCAAGTTATTGGTTGTTTCGGCACATTCAACAACTCACAGCTTGAATGCTGCATCGTAGGAGCTTCGCTTTCTTTTTAAACTCTTCTTGGCATGGAACGTTTTGTGCAGACAAACAGTAAGCACTGCACAACTAGTAACTCTTATTGCACCCAATTTGGACATGCCAAAAACTACCCTCTACCCGATCACTAACTGATTAATCGCCTTGATCTGCGTATAAGCCGAGATCCCAAAAATGCGACTTGCATTTTGGTGTAAAAATCTCTGCTTATACACAAGTATATAGGATACTTCAATACAATGAAAAGACTACCACCACCAGAATACCCTTGGTTGTCATATAAAACCCAGATTTAAAGCCACTACATGTAATTATTAAGGACCTCCAACCAATATTTAGTGAGGATGACAGCTTGAAATGTATCTTCTTCGACTTCCGGTTATGCCATGGATCAGGGTAGAAACTAGAGAGTGAGCTCCCCCAACGACCTGCGGTAATTCCCCTCCAAAATATATCTACTTGAGCATTTAAAATAAGTAAGATGTCTGGAGGAGGATCGCACAAAGACAAAATTTCCAGATCTTACTCACAGCAGGCAAAAGGAGATAAAGAACTAGCAGGATACTGAAATATCTCCCCCATCCACGTGGCAGCCCCAGGCCGAGCCAATGAAGCCGCAGCAGCATATGATACCGATGAAGAAACAGATCGACTTTCCAGACATAGATTTGACCTGATCCTGAAAGAATTAAAAGAAATGAGATCAGAAAATAAGGCAGAGTTCAACAACTTGAGTCAAAAATTAAACCAGGTGGAGTGCCGAGTGCAAGAAATGGAGGATCAAATATCACAAACGGAGGATGGTATGCTTCATCTGGGAAGAACAGTACATGCCTTATGTTGTCACACTATAGATCTTGAAGAAAAATGTATCAACTTGGAAAGTCGAGCCTGGCGTGATAACCTGAGGGTATACGGCCTAAAAGAGGGAGCTGAAACTGGCGCAATGACAGAATTTATGGCGGATCTCCTTAAAGACGTCCTAGCACTACCCACTTTGTATGAGCTCTGGATTGAGAGAGTCCACAGGGCTCTGATGCTGAAACTGAAGGATACAGCAGCCTGTCCATGCTCAGTTATAATAAAATTCAGCAGTTATCGCACTAAAGAAGACATTCTACGCTGGGCCTGGCAGAAAAAGGAAATTAAATACCTAGATTCCAGACTGCATTTTGATCAAGACTACCCAACAGTAATCCAGCAACAGAGATTGATGTACAGCCCCCTGATACAGGCCTCAAAAGAACAACGTGTAAAAATTCAGACCCCATATACCACCTGGCTTCGGATCCATTGGGCAGAGGGCCATGAAACCTACAACTCACCCCATGATGCAAGAGAAGCCATGATGCAACGTGACCTAAACACGCTGGAGCTTCGACCACCGATACAGCCGAAGAGGAATGAGCTGGTTCCTGGGTCGCACCTCACCACTTCGCGAAAGACCAGGAGACTCCAGTTTCAGGGTGCATCGCTCTCTGCAACATTGCTACAGGACCTTATGAAGAAGCTGCCAGGAATTGAGGAAAGCGACCTTACGGACCTAGGAGAGGACTGAATAAACTGTGAGTAGCAGGCTGAGGATCTTTCTAGGTCACAACAGCCCTGTGCAGTCCTGCGTGCTTACTAATGTTGGAGGTACCCCTTACCTTGCAATTACATAGGAACAAACCAGAATGAGTCCAACTTATATGGGGAAAGCGGTCTTTATTGATCTGTCAGTTCCACGAGTCTGTATCAGTCTGACAGCTTGCCCCACAATTAAGGTACTTTCCTCCCAATCCAAACATGAGATCAGTCACTCTCTCTACAAAAGAATGGACTTGAACACTAAAATAGTAATAAGCTGTGGTAAATAAGATTTTGAATACAAATATTGGATGGTTTGGCATGGGAGTTGTAGGGAGCCAATTAAGTCTCCTCTCTATGAGTTATATAAGTTTTAAAAATGTAAGAAGAAAGGTATAGGGAGGGGGTACAGGAGATAAAAGTGATGAGACATATGATTAATGGTAAGGTTTTGGGAAATCAGACAAAACTGGCTAAGAAATTTGGGCACCGCAACGCGGTAGCTTACTGCGCAATTGGCTTTCTTGGTCCAGTGCCTGGGGTCTGAGGGGTGGGGGGGATATGAGCTGTGATGGTTAGACTGGAAGAGTAGTGAGTCCCAGGGGCAACGGTCCATGGAGGAGAATTCTCATCCCTTCTGTGGTTTAACAGGTAAGAAGGAGGAGGAGCAAAAAGGTGATTGGTAACTTAAACTCACAGTTTGCTCCTTGCCGCTCCCTGGTCTGCAGGTACCCTTATTTGTATTGAGCCCTACAATAACTTTGAGGACTCCAGAAGGGGGCCCCTCTGGAGAGGGGAATTGCCTCCCCTTCTGCCCTTCACTATATAGGGAAGGGCCAAAAGGTCTATATTATGTAAGCCTTCTACCTTGGAAGTCATAATAAACAGGTGATGAAGTTCTCACCCATTTCTAAACTTATGTTTGACTATATGTTTAAAGTTAATGTTAATATAGTTAATTGTTTTATATTTATGTTACAAATGGTTGCTGCTTGTCATGCCGCTGTTTCCTCCTCTCCTAGAGGACCACTCTCACTAAAATATCTAGTAGAAAAGTATGGGAAAAACAAACGAATAATAATTATATTTTACTAGTATGGCTAAAATTTGTACCAACTTGCTTTCCCTTAATGTCAATGGATTAATGTACCCTGCTAAACGGGACAACATCATCTCCTATACTAAGAAAAAGAAACCGGACTTTTGTATGCTTCAGGAGACGCATCTCTCACAACCAGAACATGAGAAGTTAAATAAATTTGGCTTCACAGAGGTGGTTGCTTCCTAGTACAAAAGGAGCCACCATGGGGTGGTGGTTTTGGTGATGGGAAAGGTAGCCTTTGAAACCAAGGATACCATGATAGATTCAGAAAGCTGCCTAGTGGCACTGAAAGGGACTTATAATGGGAAATTAATTATAGTTGCCTCGATTTATGCCCCACCCAGCTCAGACTATAATTTCCATTGGAAGATGTACATGAGACTTACTGAATGGGCGGAGAGGTCATTGATCATAGGAGGTGACCTGAACCTGGCATTAAATGACAACCTTGACACCATGTCTCAGGTGAAGAGGTCTGATAGGAGAGTGGCCCTAAAGGTTAATAGATTACTCACAAAGGTAGGCTATGCAGACACATGGAGAACATTTCACGGCCAGAGAAGAGACTATACCTTCTTTTCACAGGTGCACAAGGTATATACCAGAATAGATTATTTCTTTGTCTGAAAGGAAATTAGCTCACAAATACAGAATATAGAAATAGGGGACACTTACTTATCGGACCACACCCCTTTGTGGATGCAGTTGCAGTTCGGACAAAGCCAGAAAAGAACCCTGTGGCGTCTCATCCTATCCCTTATTCAGGGAAAAGATGATCAGGATCAAGTCCAAGAAATGATTAAAGAAGCACTGGACACAAATGACACATCTGATGTTCCCCCTTCCATCCTTTGGGACACAATAAAGGCAGTGGTATGGGGAAAGTTGATAGCAAAAGCCGCATGGCATAAAAGGGAAAGGGAGGTCCAAAAGGCAGCACTGCAGACACAGATTAGGGCACTGGAACACTCTTTAAAAGAGCAGTATGATGCAAAAAAAAGAGCAACAAGTGCAGGTGCATCGACATACCCTTAATGCCATTCTGGACTACAGGGTGGAGCAGAATATATTATATATGAAGCAGAAATATTATGAAGGGGGTCCTAGAACCACGCGGCTGTTAGCTAGCAGATAAAGACAAAGAAAACCTAAAGCCACTATCAGCAGGGTTGTGCACCCGCTTAATAGGAAGCAGTTAGTGAATACAATAGATATAGCAGGTGCATTCACGGATTATTATAAGCAGTTATATAAGGCAGGGCCTGCCCCCGAAATAGACAAAATAACACAATTCAAAGAGTCACTGCACCTACATCAGCTGGGGAAAGGGGAAGCCACATCATTAGTAGCACCGATACGGGACCCAGAAATTACAGCTGAGATAACCAGAATAAAAGCAGGGAAGTGTCCTAGTATGGATGGATATCCAGCTGAATTTTATAAACTCTTTAAAAATCAGATCACCCCCATTCTAAACAGAGTTTACAACTCGTTGATGACAGAGGGTGGTGTGGTCCCCCCATCATGGAACTACGCGGTGATTGCAGTGTTGCCCAAGCCTGCCAGGGACCCATTACTATGCTCCTCATATAGGCCAATATCTATCCTAAATACTGACTATAAAATAATGGCAGGAATTATGACTAGACGACTTCAGAATATTATTCCCCATCTTATACCTCTCGACCAGACAGGGTTTGTACCCGTCCGGCAAGCCCAAGACAGTATCCATAGGGCTGTGGACATCCTTGAACATTTAAAGGGGACAGGGGAAGCAGTGCTGTTCATGAGCCTAGATGCAGAAAAGGCTTTTGATAAAGTGCTGTGGCCTTTTCTTAAGGAGTCCCTGGCGGGCTTTGGCTTCCCAGAAATTTTCTGCAATTTGATAATCAGACTCTGTGCTGCCCTTCGAGGTTGTGTAAGGGTGAATGGTCATATAGGGAATCATTTAATTTAGAAAGGGGAGCGAGACAGGGTTGCCCCCATCACCCCTTCTTTTCGCATTATTTGTGGAGCTGTTGACGCAGGCAGTTCGCATGAATCCGGCCATATGGGGAATAAAACTAAGGGGTATCAAACATAAATTAGGTCTTTATGCCGATGATATCCTGTTGTTTTTGGGTGATCTGGATTCCTCCCTTCCAGAAGTTTTTAAGCAGATACAACATTTTGTGGAAATATCTGGGTACTCCCTAAATACATCCAAGACAGAGATTTTGACCTGCTCCTACCAGGTCCCACAGGACATGCAAAAGAGATTCCCGATGAGGTGGGGACTAAATAAATTAAAATATCTTGGAGTGTACTTGGTGGTGAACCCAACAACCCTTTTTCAGGATAATTACCCTAGTTTACTGCATGAGATAACACAGGACTTCAAGAGATGGGCTCTTTTACCCCTCCCTATGCATGCACGAATACAAGCAACCAAAATGAACATACTCTCTCGATTATTATACCTGTTTCAAAGTGTTCCCTGTATTGTCCTGCAAAAAGCACTTTCTGACTTGTAAAAACAGCTGTTGACCTTTTTGTGGGGAGGGAGTCTGCCTAGAGTAGCAGGAAAATGTATTATATCTGCCCAAAGACTCAGGAGGATTAGCAGTCCCATACCTCCCAGGATAATGGGTGGCTGCACAAATGAAAATGGCATTGCTGTGGCAATACCCCCATTACATATCTCATTGGAAAACTATTGAGTTACAATAATATCAAGACCCACCTTTGCAAGCTATACCTTCTAGCCGTCGCATGCAGCAGTTAACAGATGTTCATCTCCTAACAGGGGTGCGGGCAGCTTTGGAGGGTTGGAAAAGGGGTACTACCAAAGGAAGGATAGCACATCATATGTGGAAATATAAGTGGTGGGCTTAGGAGGAGCATTTTATGCCAGGGTCTCTAGACTCATGGTTTAAAATCCAAGCAAATAAAGGATTTCATTCACCATTCATTCACTCTACAGACAGTTAGTGAGACCCCATCTGGAGTACTGCATGCAATTCTGGAGATCCCATCTCTGAAAACACATAGACAGAGTGGAGACTGTTCAGAGGAGGGCAACCAAAATGGTGCAAAGTCTGCACCAGAAGACATACAAGAAGAGACTAAAGCAGCTTAATATGTATACCCTTGAGGAAAGGAGGGAGAGGGGGGACATGATAGAAACTTTCAAGTATCTCAAGGGAATTAACAAGGTACAAGAGGGTAGTATCTTTCAGAAGAAGAGATGTGCAAGAACAAGGGAGCACAATTTGAAGATAGAGGGGGGACAGCTCAGCGGTAATGTTAGAAAGTATTTTTTCATAGAGAGGGTTGTGGATGCATGGAACAGCCTTCCTGAGGACGTTGTGGAGTCAGGAACAGTGGGAGAATTCAAGAATGCATGGGACAGGCATAAGGCAATTCTAGTGCAGGGCAGGAGGAAGTAAGCAGTTGATTAACTAGAATCTGCAGTTTATCCATCAGGTAGAGAAATGGGCAGTCTGGGTGGGCCAAGCGATCCATATCTGCCATCAAATTCTATGTTTCTATGTTTCTATGGCAAATCTTAAATGGAAACTCTCCTATTTCCTTCGAAGCAGCTATGACCCTATTTAATTTGAAACCAAATTACAGATTTGAATATTACCAGATTAGTAACTGGATCCATACTAACCTAAATGATCCAAAGGTGATGAGGAATCAGGATTTGCCATCTCCTCCTTTTGAAAAAATGTGGTCTTCCCCCTCCAGGAGAGGAGCGATAACAGCACTATATGCTAACTACACAGTAAACCAAGGCCAAAGTATGCTCACCATTAAAAAAAGATGGGATGAAGAGATTGGGGACATAATAGAGACAGAAATATGGGAGAAAAGCTGGGAACCTCTCTGGAGCACTACCTCCTCTCCAACATGGAGAGAATTTGTTTGGAAAGCCAGGATACATTATTTTCTGGTCCCCAAAACTCTGTCTAAATTTAAGGAGGGCTGTGACCCTGCTTGTTGAAGGGGATGTGGTGAACCCTCTGCAGGACACCTTCATATTTTATGGCAGTGCCCCAAACTAAATATCTTTGGGAAGAAATCATTAGGCACTTTAAGGCCATGTTTGTTGGGGTGGGGGTGGGAGATCTTGGTCCATTACATATGGTACTGGGTGTGGAACCTAAAACTCTAAGAGGTAACAATTCTAAGTATCTCTGGCATACCCTGCATGCTTCTGCATTAAAGGCACTTACCAGACACTGGTTGCAGAAGGACAGCCCAATAATAAAAGAATGGGTTAAAATTGTAACAACAACACAGGAAATGGAGAGGCTAACATACGCTATTCAGCACAGAAAGGCCCAGTTCATTAACAGGTGGACCAGATGGGAAAGTTAAGTTATGAACATAGAAACAAGAGGAGGCTAATAGATCAGCCAACTGACCCAAATAAAACTAAGCAAAGAGGGACATGATAAGGGTAGTAAGACTATGATTTAAGATTAGAAATAAGTAAACAGGCTAAAATTCAACGGCTCTCCAAGTTATTTAGAAGAGGCTGAGGGTGAAATGAGATGTATTAGTGAGACAAGAACAGGACTTTTTAGTGAAAGGTAAACTTGAGTCAGGGATTGCAATTTAAATGATGTAGCTAACTGAGTCTGGCCTAGGAGATAGAAATAAAGATTGTAATTTTAACAAGAAATACATAAAATTAAGTGGGGGGAGTCGGCGATTGGCAGCAGCTTTATATCTTAAAGTTATATTTTAAAGTTAATAGTTTAAAGTTATAAAAGTTGAAGAGAAAGACTTTTCTTATATTATTTTTGGGGGAGAGGGAGGATGGGAAAAGGGAAATTATTGTATACTAGTTTCTGTTTTTATAAACTAAGGAAATGTGACAGCAATTTAAAGGTGATTAAGTTACCAAAATATGTATAAGTTGACAAATATTGTTCCAAGGGATAGAATGACAACATAAGAAAATGTAAGAATGCATAATGTATATTAAATCTGTTTGAAAATAAAATTAAGTTTAAAAAAAAAAAAAGAAATGTATCTTCCAAGAACCACCTCTGCTATCTTTCAAACACCCACCTTATCTATCTAATCTGATTGTCAGGAGAAAACTTATACCCAACATGAACAACAGAATGCTAGATAGCATGAGACCCTGCAATCATTCTGGATGTAAGACATGTGGGCAAATTTCCACTTCACATTTTGTCAAAAACCCCCAAAACAGACAATTCAAAATACAGGTGAATTATACATGTGCATCTCGGAATGTTGTTTATTACATTCAATGTAAGAAATGTCCACAAACAGGTTATGTGGGGGAGACTGGACAACCTCTTCAAACCCATATGAACTCTCACAGACTTGATATTAAAATGAAGAAGATGGAAAAACCTGTTGGACAATATTTCTCGAAGTCCGATCGCTCCATGTCTGACTTATTGGTCCTGTTTCTGAAAGGCCATTTCAAAAATATACAAGAGAGGTGGACATTGGAGGTGAAGCTGATTTTTCTTTTGATTGTGGTGCAGGATGGCATGAACATAGACATCTGTTTTATGTCCCACTGTAATATTTAAAGTGCTCCTGTTTGGTTTTTGCCCTGGTTTCAGGTACACATATGGATAGTTTTTTGTTTTACATGGTTCTAATGTGATTAAATATAAAATGGTTCTATGTATTCTATCTAAATGTTAATTCATTGGTTTGTTTCTAACTTGTGGGTAGTGATTCCCTGGGCTTTTGTTTCATATATACAGAGCTGCTATTTAGTAGTAAAAGATTTGAGTTTCATACAGGCATTTTGAGTACACCGACATCATTAGGGCAACAGAGCCCTGTTTACAAGGTCATCCTGTTTCAGGTTACAGTTTAAATGTTCACAAACAGTATTGACTAATGAACACTAGTTGTAGACTGCACATGTTTAAACAGTGTGTTTGAATATTCACAAATAATATTGACAAATGGACACATAGTTACAGACAGAAACGTGTTTACATAGTGCCAGCATTTGTAAAAAATCATGTGTAGCCACATTTTCTGCTAGTGCAGCATGTCTGCAATTTCATTAAGTGCTCAGCACCCAGACACATACAGTGTCTCGTTATGCTTCCTGGGTTTAAAAGGTGGAGTTTAACTAAAAAGGGGGAGTGTTAATCTCTTAGTTTTACATGTGAAAAACTGCTGTTCTAAATGCTTAGAACACATACATACACACAAGCTTATGTGTTTCACATAGTTCTAATTAGTGAGACTTGTAACATGAGAGAATTTACTACATAACATTCCATTCTGTGACATTTGACTTACTAGTCTCATGGATGTCTGCTTATCTCTGGTTGTGTTTCTTAACTAATTGCTAATCTGTCACACTCTTGTGTATAATGGGCCCAATATTCAAAGGTGGCTGGGTGCGTTGCGAAAGTGATTGTGCCGCGCATTTAAATGTGCCAGCACAAACCAACGGGATATTCAGAAAGTGTGCCAGCAAATGTGATTGCACGAACATGTCTGAATATTCCAATTATACATGATCGCACACTGGGAGATGTGCGGTGCAGTGCAGCACAGCCATGGCTGCCTGGGACTGAGCACCATGGTGTTATGCAGGGCAGATGGAAATGTGCGATCAGAAGTCAATTGCATGGTGCGCATCCTTGCAATATTCAACCAGGATATGCAGACAACCTCATTGCACAGTCTGTGCCCAAACAACACATTTGCATCTCATTACTGGAATGTATTCAGCTCATTTGCATGTACATTGCCAGGAAAGTGGTGCAGCACCACCACTATGTAGAGGTGACTAAGAGTACTGCAGCCTTGAAAACAGGGGCTATGTCATGTTTTTGTGTGTGTGGATATCATTGTTATGTGAAAAGCGCTTATTGCCATTTACTTGTTGTTGCAGCTGGGCCTGTCTAGCTGTTAATTCCGCACAGCAATCACACCATCCTATGTGGCATTATGCAGTAACTGTCCAACAATGCTACAGCTCCCACTGCCTAGCCCCACTTCTGGATCTTGTGCCAACTGTTCCCCATCACATGACAACCCTTCCATGACAGCATTACATGTCTGTTCAGTGACATTCCTGTTCAGGGCCCATCACTCGCTCCTTCACTCCTGTGTGTCCCATGAATGTCTGGCATTCCAACACCCCTGAATTGTGTGGTGACTCCTATACGTCTGCCATCACTGCACCATTTTACCATGTGTACCTCTTGTTTGTTGCTGTGGTTGCACTCACCCACAAGATGGTTACTGGATATGTCCCTGGACTCAAAGCAATGGAGTAGGGTTTACTGGTGTTAGATGAATGCATCATGTGCACTCCCAGGGTAATGGGCTAGGACATTTGTAACATGCCCTGTGGCATTGCACATCACCTGGCAGTCAACAGAGTGGCATCACTCCTGGTTGACATATATATCCTTGTCACCACCAGGTGGTTCCCTGATGGTCATATGGGTATCACCATTGACACCTAGCACATCCAGTAGGCATGCAACCCTGTAAAAGTGCTGCACTGTTGCTGCCCACTTCACTGGTGTGCTAGGGAAGCAAATGACCTCACTAGCATGGAGCACTAGAGCATCTGAGAACTGGGTGGGGAGATAAGAAGTGGCTGACTGGGTGATGCCAGTGGTGTCACCAACCGGTATCCAGAATGTTCCCATGGCAAGCGGGCACAGTGCAGCTGTGACTTTGGTCTCTGCCATCATGGCATGACTTCTGTGTGTGGGTGCCTGGTACTCATCATGGAGCAGTCCACAGGGCTGTCTCAGGACAGTCCACGATTTGTGTGTCACTGACCTGTTCAAATGTGACACAGGGCTGGTCCATCTCTGTGGGTCATACCTCTTATGGGCCCTACATTGTCCACCTTGCTCTTCCCTCAGTCTCCTGAAGTTATTCATGTCAGCAGCCATGTGGAATGGTTTCCCAGACATCCTGCCTGCAGTTCAGCAGCTTGCCTTTGGGTGTCTGGCTGATTGAGGGCTGCCCCTTCTTTGCCTAACTTTGCATGGGACAACTGTGGGATGTGTGATACATGCACAGCACATTTCCTATGTCTATACAGCTATGTGGCATATGCAGGTGTCCACCCCTTTATTCTTCATGGAGTACATCATTTGTGCACCTTTGCACAATCGGATGTGCATGACACATTTCACCCTTTTGAATATCGCACCACCTTGCATTTGCTGGAATGCACTGCACATTTCCATTTTGTGCTGTGCTAGTCTTCTGAATATGGGGGCCAATGTTTTTTTCTCTGGGCTTTTTAAAAGTGAGTTTTCTGCCATTTCTTCTGTAGAAGAACTGTGTGAGTTTGAAAGCTTAAGGTCTTTCTGTAATCTCTATTGATCCAATAAAAGATAACAAATCACCTAGTTTGTGCATCTTGTTGTGCAAGGACCAATACGGCAACAAACATTTTTTTTGATATTAGGATGTATGCCACTCACCATTCATTTGGCTCACAGGGCTGAAAAGTGAAGTAGCTCACTCTAATGGAGAACATTTCTCTTTTTAACAGGTTTTATTCTTATGCTAGACGCTGGGGTTTGGGGTCTTGGGGAAGAGGGTGGGCATATTCAATAGAGGGTGGTAAAGGGTAGGGGATTTAAATTATGGTTTGTGGGGATGGGGTGGGGATGTGGGGGCACTTCATATTATGCGTTAGGGATGGGACTGTTTATTACTATACAGCTACTGCTGAAGAGCATGCTTGCTCTAATAGGAGGCAGTTTCCTTTTTCACAACTTGTATTCTTATGCTTGGCACTAGTGTTGGGGGGCCTTTTGGATAGAGAGGAATAATAACTAGAGGTTAATGAAGGATGGGGTTTAATTCATGGTTTTTTGGAGGAAGTGGGTGGACACTTGATTTTGTAATCTCTTTCTTATGGGGACAATTTTCTATTTTACAGGTTTTATTGCTGTGTCTGGCACTGGGGTTGGTGGGCTTTGTGGGGGAAAGGTGTGTACATTCACTAGAGGGTAGCGAAGGGTGAGAGGTTTAATTCATGATGTGTTAGGATGGGGAGGTGGGTGGACACTTTATTTTATGGGGGGGAAGAGATCATTTATTAAAATACTGGCAGCACAGAAAAGAACACTTGCTCTGACAGAGACAGTTTTCATTTTCACAGGTTTTATTATTATGCTTGGCACTGGGGTTTGAAGGTTTGGTAATTTGGAGGGTGTGGACATATTTATTATAAGCTGGTGAAGGGTGGCTGTTTAAATAATTGTTTGAGTGGGGTAAGGGAGGTGTGGGGCACTTTATATTATTGGGAAGGGATCATATATTGATATACAGGCAGCACAGAAGGGCACACTCATTCTGACAAGGAATTTTTTAATGGGTTTATTCTAATATTGTATATGATTGGCTCTGGATTTTGGGAGATTTAGGAGCAGAGAGTTGTTATATTCACTCAGGCTGGGTGAAGGGTGAGGTTTTAATTCATGGTTTGTAGGGATGAGGTGGGGGACATGGCGGACACTTGATTTTATTGGAGGAAGGAATCATTTATTGATATACATGCCATTTAATTAATGACAACATCCTGGTACTCTAGTGGCCTCAACCCCCAAGCCTTACCTTGTTTCAGTAATTGCAAAGCTTTTATTGTTAAGTGGCCCCACCCTAATTTCTGTGCCAATGAACCAATTGCAATGCCCTGGTACTCTAGTGGCCCCCAATCCCTGGGGGATGTTATTGAACTGGCATTTATCTAGGGTAAAGACGAGGGGGGGGGTTACCACTGGATGGAAGGACATTCTTTGAGTTGGGGGTGGAGGGGGATCACTGTAGGTCAGGGACTTTTTGGGGGGCAGGGTAAAAGAGAAGGGTACCACTGGATCCACACTCTTTCTTTTGGGCATGGTGAGGGAAATTTCCTTTTAAAAAAGTAAGGAAACTGATTTGAAAAACTACTTTTAGACAATGTCTGTGTCATAGACAAACCACAAAAAGTCAGGAAATACTGAGCTAGTGTACAAAAGACTTCAACTCTGTATGTTCTGTGTAAGCAAGATGGTAGAATTTCCTAACTCAGGTATCTGGATCAATGACACCCCGGTTCTGTGCAGAATGTAACTAACAGCACAGTGAAGCCCTACTTCCTTGCTTACACAGACCACATGTGGAGCTGTGTAACAATACAATTACAGCACTCCAGGGGATGGGTTACCTTTTGTGGATCTAATCTTAGGGGTGAAAAACACTTAGCTATGCATCATGCCTGACCCCTCTAAAATTAGATTAATAGACTGACCAAAAATCCAAACCATGTCCTAAATATATTCAATAATCATATGCCTAAGACATATGTAATGCAGTATAAAATTTCTGATACATTTGAATTAATATGTACTATTTTGTTACTACAAGAAAACTGAGACACTGCATATAATTTAGTGTCTCATATGAAGCTGCCCTAAAATGGTCATGTTTGAGCTTTTTTTTTATTATTTTTATTCAAAACACATGGTAGCACTTCCTGGACTCCAAATTATTGCTAGAGTAAGTGTAGGAGGCAGTATGGTGCAGTGGGTTATGGCTCTGAGCTGCAAATCTGGAGACCTGGGTTTGAATCCCACAGCCCCCTAGGTACATACTGTGTGACCCTGAGCAAGTCACTTAACTTCCTGTGCTCCCAGGTTGCACCTACAAACAAGCTTTCAGCTTAGTGTGTCTCACCTGGTAAAATAATTGGTTAAAAAAAAAAAAAAAAAAGGAGGTGAGGAACTCACACCGTGTATGTTAAAAATATATTTTATTTATAATGCCTGGCCACATCTTGATTGAAAACTTTGTACATCAATCTCACCATCATTTTGTAGATAGCCCCACTTTATGAAGGCCAGTAGTCCTTGCAAATGCAAGTGATTTCAATCTCTGGTTGTTTCTCAGACTGGTCTATACAGATCTATGTTTATCTTGTCCATAAGCCATTCTCATATGGCTGCTACCTATTCAGAGACCATGGGCTCAATTCTTGAATGTGTTAGTCTGCCGCTAACCCCAGGTGCACTGAACACGTGGCACATGGGGCTTGCATCAGTCCATGGCCAGCAGTAAGGATTCTCAATCCTGTGCACCACATGCCACAAGTTATACCAGTTCATCTAACTTCATGGACCTTTTTACAGGGTTTGGGCCAAATATTTGGCACAAGCCATAAAGAGGGTAAAGTGCCATAAATGCACACAACCTACGAGAACAGGGTGCACCATGGGCAATGTGTTTGTGGCAGCGCAGGGTTTGATGAAGGGCTTGTACAAGCCCTGAATCACCCTTTGAGAATTGAGCCCCATATATTTAATGTAAACTCTGGTCAGAGATAGTTTACCAAGCTGATGACATCCCTTCATTATAACATATTATGAAAAAGCTAAGCAATGTGATTTGCTAAATGTCCTCATGTACAATTTTGAGCACACCCACCAGCACAGTTCCGATATATCACAATGATAGGGGTGGGGTGAGACATTAGTGCCACTGGGGTGGGCTCCTAGTAGCAGCAGCAGCAGCATTTCAGGAGGCTAGTGAGACAGTGGGATTGGACACTCAGTGGATACTCTGTATTGTTTATGGCAAGATTCCAGGGCTGGATTGCAAAAATGTAACCCAACACATGGAGTGTCTTAACTCTAGTATTCTCCAAATGCACACGTAGAAACATAGAAACCTGATGGAGGAAAAAGACACGGGGTCCATCAACTCTGCCCAAAACACTGGTCTGTGTAAGCAAGGTAGCAGGGTTTAATAGTGCTGTTAACTGGGTTCTGCATAGAGATGTGCAAAGTTGGCAAACTTTGTTCCACCAAATAATTTGTGAAGTTTGCCACATTCACAAAGTGCAAAGTGCTGACTTCACAAAGTTTTGGGCAGGTGAAGATGACATCTTCACCTTAACGTCACTTAACTTCACCTAACTTTGTCTGAAAAAGTGCCATTTTTATTTATTTATTTGTTTATTTAGTGATTCGGAAAAGACCTTTGAGCGCAAGCTCTTTTACAAAGGTTCCACGTCATAGATTGCAAAACAAAGTACAATAGGAGAAAGCAAAGGTACATTACAATGCACGATACAGCTTGGATTCAGAACTTACAGCATAACTCAAAACATAGGTACAAGTTAAAATAACAAGAAAAACACTTTATGAGGGTGGGGGGGAATAAGCAGCCACAAAGTGCCTTGTCAGTAGTTCAGAGAGATGAGGATAGCTGGCAGGGGGTGAAGAAAGGAGACACGAGAGAGAGGTATGTACTGCGGTGGAGGTGAAGGGTGGGGGAAGAAGGGCGATAAGGTATAAGGAGAAATAGTGGGGTGAAGGGGAAGGGGAGGCTGAGCGGAGAAGACATGCTAGAGTAAAATGGTCGGGTGTGAGGGGGCATGGTCACGCAGCCTGCATTAGTAGTGACTGTTAGGGAAACTCATGGGACTGTGAGTTGGGGGAGGAGAGGGGGTGGTGGGTGCCAAAGGAGCATTTCCCCAGGAAGTCTCAATGCAAACTGGTAAAATGGGCATTCAGGAAGCTATTTGTGAAGGCGAGTTTCGCAACTTCACCATAACTTCACCAGTAAAGTAACTCTTTCCAGCATATCTAGTTCAATATAGAACTGAGGTTTTCTTGATTCAGATACCAGAGATCTGAAATCCTACTATTTAGCTTACAAAGAACATGCAGAGTTAGT
Organism: Neoceratodus forsteri; assembly: GCA_016271365.2. Taxonomy (NCBI): domain Eukaryota; kingdom Metazoa; phylum Chordata; order Ceratodontiformes; family Ceratodontidae; genus Neoceratodus; species Neoceratodus forsteri. The sequence continues at coordinate 1,560,605,578 of CM057455.1, forward strand.
GTCTTTTTTTACCCTATTTCCTGACTTTTTGTGATTTGTCTGTGACCCTAAAAGTATCTTAACATAGTTTGTTTTAATGAATATTACATAAATTATAGTAAGAAAGAAAAAAATATACCACCCTGGGGATCAAATCCAGGTCCCCTGCCCTCTACTGCTTGGCAGCCTGTAGCTCCAGCACTCTACTAAGCATCCCATAATGGAAATGAATGCTGTGGCAAAGAACATCCAGCAGAAAGTACAGACCACCACCCCCCCACACACACACACACAGTTGCAGTGGATTTTCATAATTAAAGGTCTCTCTATTTCAAGTGGTCAAAGTCCGAGCTAGAATTTTTCAAGTCATCACCAATATAGAACTTCATATCTTGCTGAAAGTATACCACTGTCATCAGCAGTGACGCCTAACAATTTCTCTCATTCTACATAAATTATAATGAGAATGATAAAATTGTTCCACACTGGTGATAGAATCCCACCTTGTGTAGGTCTAAACCTAAGACCTAAAACCTAAGACCTAAAAGCCACTGACATCAATGACACCATGCAGCCAAATTACTTAGACTGAATGTACCTTTGAACTTGACTAAATGCAAAAAAGATTACGATTGGTGCCTAAAAATATGATTTTTATTTTCACAACAGAAAATCTAAAAATAAAAACTGAAGAAGGTAAGTGTGGTGGGGAGAGATTCAGTTTGGCATCTTGTAGCCTGTTCTACTGCTGCTAGAGACTGCACACAAAAAAAGGCTGTTCTGCAAATCTGCTCACCATTCTGCAAAGCTGAAGCCCATTGGCTAGTGTGTCATAAGCTTACTGGGCTAGCTGCCGAATTTCATGCAAAAATCAGGGCCGGCTTTAATCATTCTGGGCCCGTGTGCAGCCCCCTGCCAGGGCCCCCCACTCCATTCCCCTGTGCCCTCCCCCCACACATCTAACATTTACATCTAACTAACCCTCCTGTCCTGTATTAATAAAGCAGTAGCAGGTCTACTAGTTTAACCAGCATCTTTTAATTAGTGCCATTGACTGCACTGAATTATTTGACTTCACCATTGGAAATGAATCTGACTGAGCCTGGAGCCAGAACTTAAGTAAGTATGGTACTACTGCTGTATTCATTTCTGTAAGGACAGGGACATCATCACTGGACACTCACACCTCAGATACTCTGATTTGCAAACAAGTTAAACAATTTAACTTTTCTGGCGGTGTGAGAGAGAATAGAGAGAATTATCATAGGAGGCAGTATAGCGCAGTGGTTTAAGGTTCTGAGCTGCAAACCTGGAAACCTTGGTTTGAATCCCACAGCTCCCACTTGCATACTGTATGACCCTGAGCAAGTCACTTTTTATTTTATTTAGCTTTTGTTAACCGGGTAAGTGCACTAGCCATAAAATTACTATTTTCAGGCACGACCCGGGAGAGTACAGACATGCAGAAACTTAACAGGATAACAAATTATAAGTGCTTTACATACAATGAGTTAAAGTGGATACAATATATCAGAGACATACAGAGTAGATCATTCATAAGTTCATAGGTGCCTACCTATACAATGAATAGAGAGGAACTTGGACAATAAATTATCAGGTGACATATTTGAACAGAACAAGGTACACAAAAACAAATACAGGTAATACAAAGCGAAGAAATAACTATTGAGAGCAGGGGGTGTCATTAAGGAACAGGTCAGTAAGTGAGGAAGAGGGGAGCAAGCCATGAAATTAGATTATATGAGTGTATGTAAGTGTAAGGGAGGTGCCTGCAGTGCAAGATTGTATATGGGCAGGGAAAGGGGGCCGGGACAGGCTGAGGCAGTAAGAGGGTTATATAGAGGTGAGGAAATATTATTGTATGACCAGAGACATTAGTCATTAGGTAGGGTGAAAGCAGGAACAAGTATCAGCAATCAGCAGATTCGAGCGCAGTTTTCTCTTAAAGCATGTGTGGGAGATAGAAAGTCTAATGTCGAGAGGAAGGAATTCCACAGCTGAGTGCCGCATGCTCAAATGCAACAGTTCCTTTCCTAGTGCGGCACCTCACAAATTCAGAAAGGATTTATGAGCTGATCGTAGACCATGGAGTGTGTCCTGAGGAATAAGCATAGCTGCAAGACACCTAGGGGTTTTATTTAGAATTATCGAATCAATAAGAGAGCCAAGGTAGTATTTCCTACTAGCTAACGGAGAGAGCCAACCAAGATCATTATAAAGTTGACAGTGTTGTTTAAGCCGAGGAGCAGAAGAGGCATAGCGACATATGCTGTTATACGTAATATCCCATCTGAGTAGGTCAGTTTTATGAGCAGCCCCAAATAAGAGAGCCCCATAGGTTAGGGTTGGGAGCAGTGGCAGAGCAAGGGGGGACTGGGGGGGCAGTCGCCCCTCCTGGCTGCCCCAGTGTGAGTAGTGGTGCCCCACCACCATCTTTATTCACTGTTTGGTGCCCATTGTGGAGGCCATGATTGACTAAATGGCCCCCCCCGGCTCCCAAACACTCTCAAATCTGGATCCCCACTGGTGGGGAGCAGAATCCCCTTTGCAATGGCCATTTTAGCCGATGGCATGAGTATATAACTAGTCTTATATGAAACACCTAGTTTGGAGTTGACAGCTCTGCAAACAGACTGTACATGAAGATTTAAGATCAAAAGATTGATCTAGCAGGATGCCCAGGTACTTGAAAGAGGTCACACATTCCAGTAATTGACCTTCTAAGTCCTGCACCGTCAGTGCTGTTGTGTAAGCCCAGAGCTTTGGGGCTGATCCAAGCAGCATGGCTTTAGTTTTGCTAGTGTTGACAGCCAGTTTGTGGTCACATAGCCAGTTTTGGATAACTTCCTTGTGCTTCCCAGATTGCACCTGTAAACAAGCTTTCAGCTTAGTGTGTCTCTCCTGGTAAAAAAATAGATAAAATCACGGGACACCTGTAAGGTTTCAACCTGTCAGGTTTTTTACCTGATGATCATGTTTTCAGGGTCCCTATCAGGAAATCCAATTGTATGCTGTGCTGGTCAGATCTTTGAGCTATTGTGAGCAGGGGTCAACCTTATTTTTTTTTTGCACTAGCCAGAAAGGCAAGTTGATTCAAAATTGCACTAGTCTGCAGATGGTTGCACTAGTCCTCAGTTATAATGGTAAATGTTAATTACTTATACAGGAAACAATGCAAGCGAAGAAATACTCTGATCATACCTCTCAACCTTCTGTCCCCCAAATGTGGAACATTGCCTCTCAAAATGTGGAACAAATGGGCAAAATATGGAACACTTAATCAAATCTTTACCTAAGAAGCTCAGAACACTGTTAAAATCTTTGCATTTATGTTCAGAAACTCTGTTATTAAGTGAATAATATATTTTTTGCATCATTTACTATAGATTTTTGCTTTAAAATGTTAACAGTGAATGTGGGACAAGTTCTCCAAATGTGGAACAGGGAGTTTTTGTGAAGTAAAATGAGGAACTGTTCCTCGTAATGTGGAACAGTTGAGAGGTATGACTCTGATTATTGGACATTTATCCTGCTCCCACATTGCTTCCAGCTCCCCAGCAGAAAAAAAGACTGCAATGCCATTACACACAGTGACCCCCCCCCATTGTTTTGTACCACAGCCTCTTCTCTTCCTCTTCTCTTTCTGCGCACACACACACCAAACCAGTAGATATCACAACAGCAAATGTTCAATCAAGCAGTCCTAGCTCTGCACACACACACACACTAGCTGACATCATCATGTACCTCACCACACTGTCACCACCACCCACAGGGCAATGAACAGAGTCAGGCAGAGAGAGACACTTTCATCCCCCACCCTATAGTCAACTGGAGTTTTGCACTTTTGGAAGTTTTTGTACAGTCTCAAGTGAGCCAGGAGTACATCTAAGATTTCTTTGGGGTGGGGGCTACACAAATCTAAGGGGCTCTGGAAATAGAAAACTATGATATTTTTATTTTTAAAAGCATTGATTTTAATATGCTCTGCACAAACAATAACATATTTTTCTTTAACATTGTCCTTTCATCAGCGCAGTGGAAACAGTACACAGGCATAATGCTATACTATCTCTATTTCTATATAGCAGTGGCTCTCAAATGGTGAGGCCAGCCTCCCAGGGGAGGCCCAGTCAAGTCTGAGAATGTACAGTATTTAAATTTTAAGTTTTGGCTGTTTTGTGTGAAAGGATAAAACAAATTAAGTATGGATAATTGCAAGTGAATTTCTTTACTTATGCACAAATATTTGACCAGGAAGTCCCCATTGAGTCAAAGCTTGTTTATAGTTGTGCATATGTAAATTAATGCCTGGGGAAGGCATGCTGAGTCAAGGCTCATTTCTACAATAGGTACTCATATGCAAATTAGTAACTTGGAAAGGCAAACTGAGTCAAGGATCATTTCTATAGTAGGTATTTGTATGTAAATTAGTGACTGGGAAAGACACAGAGATCCGATGCATGTTTTCAGGTGTGACCTGAGGTAAGGGTACAGGAAGTTGCTTAACAACAGGGTATGGGAGGGAGAGATGAAGTGGCTATGTTTGGCTGTTCCAGATAGAGAGAAAACAGAGTAACAAGGGCCCAAGAGTCAGAAAAAAGGAGTGACAAGTATAACCTGGGGTGCCAGGTCGGGGTGGAGAGCAATAAGTTGAATAAAAAGAGAATATACTCAGTCAGCTTTATTAGTTTCACTTTATTCCAGGTGTACTGTGCAAAGTAGGAATTATTTTTTTCTGTGGAAAGGCTCAAGATTTTTTTCCAAATTTGAGGGAGTCTCGAAATCTGTTTTCTAGCTTGGGGGAGGCTCACTATCAGAAAGTGTGAGAACCAATGCTATGTAGGATGATCTATGTACCCCAAGAATGCCTATTTTAAGCTTTCAAATTATGTATTTTATTAGTTATTTTATTTATTTATTAGGTCTAGGATTACAATACATTTGAGCCAGGGCTGTTTTACAAAGGTTCCATGTCAGGTTACAATTCAAAACATAAGACATGTAAGTCAGGTTACAAATTCAATACACAGGACAAGGTTACAAAAGTGTAAGCTAAACAGAGTTACAAAGCATCTGAGAAACAAAACAAGTTTTGGAAGCTAGGTTACAAGGAGATAGTGGATGAGGTACAGAGAGGATATAGGACAAGTGAGAGGAAGAGTAGAGGGGGCAGAGAGCTATAGAGGAGGAGGAGGAGCACAGCCAGAGGCATTGTCATAGACATAACATGGGGACATTTATTTTTGTACCATACATGATCCAAAGTTTTGTTTTTAGGAAGAAATGACATGCTAGGTGGGATAAGGGTGAGATTGTATGGATAGTGATGACTGGTATGGTCCATTTAGAAGAGCCTGGGACCCCACCACACTTGCCAATAATGGCCTATGGATCTGTGGATGGTCATTTCAGAGTCTGGTCTGCAGTGGTGTCCAAGGAAAGAACAGAGTTAAGAGATTTGGAAGGGAGAGAGAAGTTATGGTGAGGCTGGGATAAAATCCACCACCTGCAGGGCCAACCCTGTATACTTCTTCGCATTTTGTCACCGAAATATTGGATGCAGACACTCAAAATGTAGGGAAATGAGGGACACTGGTTTTAATAATATGGGACAAATTGTTAGACATAGACACATTCAGAAAACTGGAACCTAGTGACTTAACAGCACTCTATCCTTGATAACACCCTGGACACTAGCTGAAAGTCCTAATAGTGAAGTGATAATGACACATATTGAGTCTTTTGTGGGATCCACTTCTTTGAACTGCCAGATAATTGCAGCTCTTAATGAGCTGTTAACCACACCAGGCCATCTGGAACATTGAGTGAGAATAGCATGAGGACTATAGCCTGCTAAAGTAGACTTTTTTAACTTCATGAACAGCCATGAAAACCTGCACTTGTCAAGACGGACAAGTAGAGGGTTAGCTGCATTAGCCCTGGACAATTTGCACTAGTATTTGGGCTAGTAAAACAATGTTAAGATTGACTCCTGATTTTGAGTGCTAACATACTTTTGCAACATATTTTGCCATATCATTCATTGTTTCAGCTACATGTCCAGGTTACAAAGAAGTTCACTTGTCAATATAGCCCTTTGTTTGTGAAAGCAGTCAGCCTGGGAGTTGTAAAGTATGGCCATTCATGCCATTAGCACTTGCTTAACCTAATCTTTTCCACTGCTGCAAAGCTGTCCCCACCTTTTGTAACAGTAGCAGAGCTAGTTGTCTTCCACTTTGATTTGCTGGTAAGCATTATCATCTATAACAAAATGTTGGCATTTTTAAATGTTTTTAATTATTTTTGCTTCCTCAAGAAAAAAGTATGGGCCCCCAAGGTGCAGGGGCACAGTTTGCATCCATCTAGCTAAGGCCGGCCCTGGCAAAAATCACATTACAAATGTGCTTTCCAGATCATTCTGCTGTTTAAAAAACAAAATCTGTTCTCAGCGTAACCATCCTGCAAAACCATAGCTCTTTGGCTAGGGTGCCATACTCTTACTGGTCTAGCTGCCCAATTTCATCCAAAAACTCAAATTTGAAAAAAAAAAAATGTGTGTTTTCCAAATAATCCTGCTGTTAAAAAAATGTTCTTGAGCTGACCCTGACCATCCTGCACAACCAAAGCTACTTGGTTAGCGTGCCATAAGCCTACTGGGCTAGCTGCCCAGTTTTGTGCAAAAATCACATTTGAAACATATTGTTGTGTGCATTGTTTTCCAAATTATCCTGCTGTTTAAAATAAAACATTTTGTTCTTGAAAAATACAGGGGCAGAAGTTAAATGGTGAAAAAGAATGATAGTGGATTGCAAGACAGTTTGCTCAATAAAAGCAGAAAAAAGTAAGTTGATGATTCTGCTATAAGTAGCACTTTCAGTCACCCTCCTCCTACAGGTACCGCTGAATTGTGTTTGACAGGAAAGAATATCATTTTCAGTCTGTGAGTGACACCACAGACACATTCCATTTCTCTACAGGTGATCCACTCCCTGGCACATCAAGCAAAAAAATAGAGGCTCAGGTGGTGCTGTACCTTTTAAGAGGAGTAAGGGATAAGGTAGTAGAGGCACTGTTATTTAAAAAAAACAAAGATCATAGGGGCATCACCCGCAGAGGCACTGAAATGATGACTACATATACTTTTAATGTTCCACTGTCCCGATCCTCATCCCATGACTTAGACTCCAGCACAGACAATAACAACAGTAGTAACATAGAAACATAGACTTTGATGGCAGATGAGGACCGCTCGTCCCACCTAGTCTGCCCATTTCCCTACCTAGAGGATAAGCTGCAGATCTTATTTAACCAACAACTTATTTCTTCCTACCCCCACAAGAATTGTCTTATGTCTGTCCCATGCATTCTTGAATTCTCTCACAGTTTTAGACCACACAACCTCCTCAGGAAGGCTGTTCCATGCGTCCACCACCCTCTCTGTGAAAAAATACTTCTTCACATTGCCTCATAGCCATCCCCCCCTCTATCTTCAAATTGTGTCACCTTGTTCTTGCACATCTCTTTTTCTGAAAGATGCTACCCTCTTGGACTTTGTTGATTCCACTGAGGTACTTAAACGTTTCTATCATGCCCCCCCCCTTTCCTCAAGGGTATACATATTAAGCTCCTTTAGTCTCTCCTCATATGGCTTCTCTTGCAGACCCTGCACCATTTTAGTTGCCCTCCTCTAAACTGCCTCCATCCTGTTTATGTCCCTGTGGAGATAGGGTCTCCAGAACTGGACGTAGTACTCCAGATGGGGTCTCACCAACTGTCTGTACAGGGGGACAACAACTTCCTGTTTTCTGCTGCTGATGCCTCTCCCTATACATCCCAGTATCCCCCCAGTCCTCCCTACTGCCTCCTCACATTGCTTGCTAGCAACTGTGTGGGCAATGTGCTTGAGTCTCAGTCCTCTTATTCTTTTTCTGATACTGATGTAGTGTGGGACAGAAGTTCCACCAAAACCCCTGAAGATGTGTCATCAGGTGAGGCTACCAGAAACGGAGTGGGCTATGACAACAATGACGGTAGTACTGTCTTTCCTCCTGACACCATCTTTAAATCAGGAGGATGATGTTCCTGATGATAATGATGACAAAGATGTAAAGAATGAAAGCATTGTTACTACTAGGCAAGAGGTACCTATGCCAGGACTTAAAACTAAGAAAGTCACTTCTTAGTTATGATACTACTATTATATTGACTCTCCAAATGCTATATGCACACTCTTTGAAACTGGTATCATCAGGGGGAGACAGGAAAATCACCTTGGAACACCCTCTTTAATGAGACAGTTAAAGAAAATACATCCAGTTGCATTTGGCAGAAAAGACTGGATGTCAGTGTCCAGTGAGACAGAGATTGAGGCAGGTAACAATGATCTAGAAGGTTTTTCTTTGTTATCAAAAAGTGGTGACCTATCCAACTATTTTTCAGCTCCACTTACCAGTTAACAATAAAAGCAAACAACATGATCTTTCATCTTTGTCACCATCACCATCTGGCACCTTTGTGTATTAAAGTTCCTCTTGACTACCTACTCTTCATTCCTTTCACAACAGACCATGCCCCAAACCAAAACAGTTAACCATGCCAGAACCATTTCAAAGGGCACGTAAATATGATCACACCCATTCAGTTGCCCAGAAATTAAATAAGGCAATAACACAAATAATAGCTCTTTACCTGTGTCCCTTCTCTTTTGTTGAATCTGTTGGCTTTAAACCAGTAATGCAGATTGCAGTTCCTCAATATCTAATACCATCCAGAAAATATTTTGTCACTAAGGCAGTACCGAATGTTTATTGTAAATTTCATGAGAAAGAAATGCAGGCCATGAAGCTCACAGCAGTGTCACAAATACATATTACAACTCATATGTGGACCAGCAGCCAAACTGTAGACTACATGACAGACTCTGGTCACTGGGCATCCTTTCACAATTCACAATTTCTCTGCCTCATTCTCTGTCTTGATCACGTAAACCCCAACATGTAAGAAGCAGGCTGCCTTGTGTATTATTGTTTCTTTTTTCTTCTATAGAGGTTTTTACTGCTCCCTGGCAGGCTGGTTGGCTGTATCAACCCATCCCATGATCACTGGCCATCCCAATCCTCTTTTCACAACCATGCAGGCTGGGCGAGCTCTCAGGGAGGGCTTGAATAAGCCCAGCCTTCATGTTTTTCCACCAATTTCTCCCCTGGGGCTCGCAGACATGCAATGGATGTGATGTCCAAGCTCCACTACTACGGAGATGGCCTGGCACCCTGAACGGGGTTCCCTTTTCTTGTATGGTAACACACATGTGCTGCCATCCACCATCACTGGGTGGCAGGCAAACAGTGCACCACACTAACCCCTCTCCCTGAGTAAGGAGAGTTGTCTTGGGATGCTTAATTCTTCCTCTCCCCGACGGCTCCTGAGCAACCTGAGTCCATTCCCAACTCAGGGTCACTGGAGTGGCAGGAGGAAAGGTGCCCAGCACTTCAGCCCTCTACACCACCGGGTTGGCTTAGTGTATTACTAGTTTTGAGTCAAAAGATCATACTACAGTGAACCTCTTGCAAGAAATAAGAAGACAGTTTGCTGAATGGCTTACTCCTTGTGGTGTGTCTCCAGGGTTTTTGGCATCTGATAATGGGGGTAACATTGTTTTGGAGGATGGGGGGGGTTGTGCACATACCTTGCTCTTCCTTCAGTCTTGTAGTACATTAAAGATAACAGAAGAGTTCAGAATGTATTTAGCATTGCATGCAAAATATGTGGACATTTTAGTATTTCTGGTAAAGATTGAAAAATATTGCATCAGCTACAAAAGGAGACTAATTAAGCAATAAGGCATGACAGGGTGAGTGTTATGCTAGGATAATGACATGCCTTGGGTGGGCTGAAGCAAGAAATGAAGCCAAATGCTTCCACTACCCGAGAAGTGCCATTATCCCAGCACAATGCACACCCAGAGTGCCTTATTGCAATTATGAAATGGGTCCCTTATTTTGAATAAAGGAAAGTGGATGTGTCTCTTAGTTCAAGTCAGTGGACCCTGATTTATTTATTTATCAGCTTTTGTTTACCGGGTAAACACACTAGACAAGGAATGCCTATTTTCAGGTACGACCCGGGAGATTACAAGAGCATAGATTCAATGGCACAGTTGTGCCACGTTCTTCTGCTATTTAAGGAAGCCACTTGGGAAATGAGTGCAGGCAGTAACAGTCTGAGTCAAGTAATACCCCTGATATTCCTTTTTTTATTTTGAAAAATTATTTTGGTGGTACATAAATCAACAATTTCATTCATAAATATTCATACTTGAAATCAGCTAATAGTTCACACTCGATTAATCATATCCATAAGGATGTACAATAAGCTGAAATAGTATGCATACAAAAAATAATAACAATCAGTACTTTGCACTGCAGATAGTAAATATATAAATAGTGGTTTATGTTCCATTGATTTTATCCTTAAAGGGTTGCCAAATCTGTTGATACTTATACACTTATACGCTTGACCCAGCCTGGCCATGATAGCCTGGTTGGGGTGATGCTGGCTTGGAAAGAAGACACCCTGTTCAAGAAAAGATGAGTGAACTTTTCATACATTGTGGATGGTTTAGCTTTCACCCGTTGTAGACAGGCAGGATGGAGCAGCCTGTACACAGTCTGGAAAAACTGAGCTGGTCGGTTCCTCCCAGTGGGAATATCCCTGGACAGAAATTCTGCCTTGTTACAGTAAATTGCCATATGATACTCATAACTCTGAGTTCTCCAGCTAGTTTACCCTCATCAGTCCTGGATCTCTTCCAACAATACTCCATCCTCCAACCCCTGGACTTCAACTCCTTCAGCTCCCCCTCAAACCAAGAGTAGTTCAAGCATGAAGCCCTGGCTTGCATATCCTGTGCTACCAAATTGAGGGCTGAGGCAAAGGCCCTATTATAGGCCACCATTACCTCTTCTGATCCCATTTCACATGCTGCCATCACACCTGAGAGATCCATCATTGCCTGAGAGCTCTCTGTGATTCAAACCTTCTAAAAGCCGTTAAAGCCTTTTTGAGTAATTTTATTTGCTCAAACTTTAGTTTTTCAATTGTAGGAAGACCTCCCGTACTCATATCATCGAGCATTTATTGTTTGTGTATAGATTTTGAATGTTAATGTACAACATTCGGTCTGTGTACTGAGAGACAGCAGAAGTGTGCTTTGGGGAGGGGTGTATCTGTGGTGTAGATAGATTAACTTGGAGAAAAAGACAGTTCTTTCTGTTTTGGTGATATTTTTCTTTTATAACTGTGTTAATGTACACACAGTAATATTTTCAAAAATTCTTGACATTTTTTGCTGATTGTTGTTGTGCAGCAGTGCATAATTTTAATTTGTTTAAAATATGTGGTTATATTACTGAAGTTTTCAATTTGCTACGCATTACTTAGTGTGCATGTAAGTGTGTGTATGCGATGCATGTCATCAAATCAGACACCTTTTATTGTGCCACATAGTAATTTCAGCAATGTGAACCTGCTATCCACTGCAGCTATGTGATTTTTTTACTTCTTTGTGGTATCTTTACTGGTACTAGTACTAGTGACTGTTACTGCAGTACACTGCCCCCTCCCCCCCGCGGCGCACAACCGGCAAAGGTATTCTTTTCCAGATTTGAATTTCTGATGATGAGCACTGGTTAGGTGTTGTGCCTTTGCTTCTGCATCTCTTCAGTGCACAGCACAATCTTAATCTGTCTGTGCATTTGCCTCTCTTTAGGGCCCAATCTCCATCTGTAACTTAAGTCACAGTTGTTTCTTTGGCTTCCCTTCAGAGTACTGGACTGGTGTGGTGCATATCTCTGCATGAACCTTGTACTCATTAATATGCGTTTTTAAGTCAGGGCCATCATCACGAGTCAATCATGATACAAATCACGTTCTTCATCATCACGGTCACAAATGCAGTCATGAGTCATGATCATGTCACAAATCACAAAATTAATTTTTTTACTAGTTACTTGGATGTATTGTAATCCTGTTTTATAGTATCTCTCCAGGCTTTACCGCTCCACCACTGTACTCATTAATAAGAGTTTTTAAATTGGGGAGTTTTGAGCTACAGCTCATCGGGGAAGTACAGCCGTAGGCATTCACATTCCCATACAGTTTCATATTGGTTATCTCACACTGAATCACGTTCTTCATCATCACGGTCACAAATGCAGTCACAAATCATGATTCATGATCACGTCATGAATCACAAAAAAAATTTTTCCGTAGTTACTTGGATGTATTGTAATCCTATTTTGTAGTATCTCTCCAGGCTTTGCCACCCCACCACTGTACACATTAATAAGAGTTTTTAAATTGGGGAGTTTTGAGCTACAGCTCATCGGGGAAGTACAGCCTTAGGCATTCACATTCCCATACAGTTTCATACTGATTATCTCACACCGAATCATGTTCTTCATCATCACGGTCACAAATGCAGTCACAAATCTCGATTCACGATCATGTCATGAATCACAAAATTAATCTTTTTACTAGTTACTTGCATGTATTGTAAGCCTGTTTTGTAGTATCTCTCCAGGCTTCATCCAGTCACCACTACTGTGCTCATTAATAAGAGTTTTTAAATTGGGGAGTTTTATGATACAGGTTCAGCTCATTGGGGAAGTACAGACATAGGCATTCGAGCTCCTTCCTGTACAGCATGTGAGTTACAGTACTGTAAGTAGTGGTGGGTGAAGTGGCCCCGATTAGCTCCGCGAAGTGATTCACGGGGTAACACAGAATCTCCGGGAAGCCAATCCGCAGTATGAAATGGAGTACTTCTCACATATAATGAGGAACACAAAGTTCATTGAAACCAATGACTTTGCATTATTCCGCCTTCCCCAAACCACTTCTCCACCAATTTTAAGGTGAAGTACATTGAAATCAATGTAATTCGCCTCACTTCACCTTGTAATTGAGCTCCAAATGAAATTCTGCAGTGATTCATGGGATTGCAGGTCACATGGGCTCAAGATTGTCCTGCACAGCCTCAGTTCTGGCCTTGGTAGTGTGTGTGTAGTGGTAGCTGGAGACAGTTTGCTTTCAGAGCTCTGCGCTTCAAAACCTCTAAAAGTTGTTTAAAATGCCTTTTTGAGTCATTTTATTTCTCAAAATTTTAGTACATCAATTGTAGGAAACCCTTCTGTGCTCATATCATCGAGTGTTTATTGTTGTGTGTGGATTTTGAATGTCAATTTAGAATAGTCAGTCTGTGTACTGTGAAGTATGCTTTGGGGGAGGGTGTATTTGTGGTGTAGGTACATTAACTGGGAGAAAAAGGCAGTCTTTCTGTTTTGGTTATATTTTTCTTGTACAATATAACTATACCTGTGTTAATGTACACACAGTAATATTTTCAGTCATTCTTGACTTTTTTTTGCTGATTGTTGTGGTGCAGCAGTGTATAATTTGTTTAAAACATTTGGTTATATTACTAAAGGTTTTCAATTTGCTACACATTACTTGTAGTGTGTGTGTGAGTGTGTGTGCGATGTGTGCTATTAAATCAGACACCTTTTATTGTGCCACAGAGTAATCGCAGTAGTGTGAACCTGCTATCCACTGCACATGCATGCTTTTTTTGTACTGCTTTGTGGTATCTTTACTGGTAGTAGTGGATTGTTACCGCCGTGCACTAATCCCCCAACTGGCAAAAGGTATTCCTTTCCAGATTTGGATTTGTGACTTGTGAGCACTGGTTAGGTGTTGTTGTGCTTTTTCGTATGCATCTCTTGAGTGCGCAGCGCAATCTTAATCTGTCTGTGCGTTTGTAGTGCACCATTAATTCTGGGAGACTGCATTTCTTGTTATGCTCTCATTTCACTTCGTCAGCACTGGGGAATTTTCTGGACACAAGACAGTAGCATTTTGGGAATGCACCTTAATTCTGGTGACTCTGTGTGTGACTACTGCGTGCATGACTGAATGCACCATTAATTCTGGGAGACTTTGCATTTCTTGTTACACTCTCATTTCACTTCATTAGCACTGGGGAGTTTTCTGGACACAAGACAATAGCACTTTGGGGATGCACATTAAATCTGGTGACTATGTGTGTGGGGTGCTGCCAATAATGTTGTCACTTCGCCTTGTTTCGCATTAAGGTGGAATAACAACGCAAAATAATAATCAGAAGGCGAAGCGAGCCTTTCCTATGGGTTGTTCTGTGTAGCAAAGTGCTAGTGCGAAGTGCCCACTTTGAGGGCACTTTGCCAGTGGAATTTAAATTTGCTGCATCTCTACCCTGGGTACGGGAACCAACCACATCTGGCCTCACTCTAGGTCCTATTTTTCCCCTGGGTGCCTCCTGGTCCTCACCAGCTCTATAGTGCTCCCTGTTAATCCCCACACCCCACCATCTACCAACCAATCCTTACAATGCCGACCTCCCTACAGTGCCTGTATGCCACAGCCTGTGGGTGGGTGGGGTCATTGAAGAGGTTGAAGTCCAACAGCTGGGACGGGAATAAGTAAGCCTGGGGACCCAAAACCCAAGTACACATTGCCACCTAAACTCCTCAATAATGAAAAGAAAACCCACCCACAAACAAAATCAGATTCCCCACACTGAACCCAGCATTTAACATACACACTCATGAAAACCCTAAACAGTCACATCCATACAGCCAACACTAATACAGTACACATACTGACCCCACATTCAACCATTCAAACAATAGCAAAAACAATTATGCCAATCACCCTCCCCCAAAATGACAGAAAATGCAGAAAATCCACTTTAAATAGCAATTAAAAGGAGACTCCAGTGATGGTCAGTCCAAGGTGCAACAAATGATTGGCTAATGGTTTAACAATTTTAAAGTTCAAGCAGGTTATTGCATCTAAGAGTAAATGGCACACTCTGCTCTCACCAGACCCAGTCTGTAAAAAGCACAGCAGTATGTCCCAACTGTGGTTCTCTCACTGCTACCCTTTCATACCAATAGAGTAACAGAATATAGGGAACAACAGAGTTTTGAACCCACAGGTTCTCTCACCACCTGCAGTCTGATGTCTTCTAGCCAGGCAAAAAGCAATCTTATCCATATCCCTGGCTCATCATAGTAATCTAGTGGGTAGGGGAAACACTGTGCCTTCCTTGCTAAAGTAAACTCCTAAATGTCTGGGAAAATGAACTAGTGACTGCGTAAATAATTACATACTAAGGATCATACTAAGGAAATGAATGGAGCAAAAAGGCATATTGTCCATAGTAGCTCCTTCAATTACATATAGTAGGTCAGATTTGTATTTGTTAATAAAAAGTAATCTAATCTATTCTTGAATGCACTTTTATTATTACTGATAATAACTGATGTAGGTAACATATTCCAGGGATTAACAATTCTATGAGAGAAGAGGAATGCTCTCTTTTTTGAAGTGACTCTTGTTCTTAATAATTGGAGAGGGTGACCTCTACTTGTAATCGTCACTTGTTTGAAATCTAGGCCAGAATATGTTGTAATGGATTGGTCATTGATGATATCCCATGTAAATAAAAGGTCACCTCTCAGTCTACAAAGTTCTAATGACATTAACTTGTATTTAGAAAGATTTGCCTCATAAGACAGAGTCTTATCTGGGCAGATAGATTTTGTAACTTTTCTCTGAAACCTTTCTATCCTATATATTTCTTTCCTTAGGTAAGGACTCCATAATTGGGAAGCATAATCAAAATGAGGCCTCACATAGGCTCGATAGAGTGCTAATTGAATGTTTGGATCTTTAGATTTTGTGTTTAATAGTCTACCCAATTTTATTAACCTTACTTAGGGTATTTGAGATATGTAAATTAAAATTAAGATCTGAATCAATGACAATACCAAGGTCTTATTTACTGTCCAGAATTTCATTGTATAGAAAATATTGATTTGTATGAGTATGCGTGCCAAAATGAAGGACACAACATTTTGAAATACTGTATTAAAAGATATGCCCCACTTGATGGACCAGGCCCCTAATGAGTCAAGATCTTTCTGCAACATTTTATTGTTCTCAGTGTTACTACAAGGGTTACTAATTTTGCAGTCATCTGCATATGTAATTATTTTACAATTTAATTGATAAGATAAATCTGCAGTGATGACTTGAAATATCATTGGAGCTAAGACAGAGTCTTGGAGTACACCGCTGTTTACTTGTAGCCAGGAGGATTCATGGCCATTAGTGACAACCCTTTGTGATCTATTATTTAACCAGTTTGCAATCCGGTGTGTAATAAATGAATTGATACTATGTAGTTCTAATATTTGTAATAAATCCCAGTGCGGCAATGAAACATAGAAACATAGACTTCGACGGCAGACAAGGACCGCCAGGCCCATCCAGTCTGCCCATTTCCCCACCCGCAGGATAGGCCGCAGATCCTAGTCAACCAACAGCCTTTATCTTCCTGCCCCCCACTAGAATTGCCTTATGTCTGTCCCATGCACTCTTGAACCCCCCCACAGTTTCAGACCCCACAACTTCCTCAGGAAGGCTGTTCCATGCATCCACTACCCTCTCTGTGAAATAATACTTCCTCACATTGCCCTTGAACCGCCCTCCTTCTATCTTTAAATTGTGTCCCTTGTTCTTGCAAGTCTCTTTTCTGAAAGATGCTACCCTCTTGGACTTTGTTGATTCCCTTGAGGTACTTGAAAGTTTCTATCATGTCCCCCCTCTACCTTCTTTCCTCAAGGGTATACATATTAAGCTCCTTTAGTCTCTCCTCATACAGCTTCTCTTGCAGACCCTGCACCATTTTAGTTGCCCTCCTCTGGACTGCCTCTATCCTGTCTATGTCCTTGCGGAGATGGGGTCTCCAGAACTGGACACAGTATTCCAGATGGGGTCTCACCAACTGTCTGTACAGAGGGATAACAACTTCCTGTTTTCTGCTGCTGATGCCTCTCCCTATACATCCCAGTATACCCCCGGCCCTCCCTACTGCCTTCTCACATTGCTTGCTAACCTTAAGGTCATCTGATATGATTACCCCCAGGTCCCTTTCCTGTTTTGTTGTTGTTACTACCTCCCACCCATTGTGTATTCTTCCCTGGGTTCTTGTTTCCCAGGTGCATTATTTTCACTTTTTGCATTGAATCCTAGCTGCCATATGTCTGACCATTCCTCCAACCTTGCCAAGTCCCTTTTCATCCTTTCCACGCCTCCTTGTATCAACCCTGTTGCAGATCTTTGTGTCATCTGCAAAAGGCATACTTTTCCTTCCAGTCCCTCTGCAATGTCACTGATGAAGACATTAAAAGGACTGGACCCAATACTGAACCCTGCGTACCCCACTAGTAACCGCTTTCTTCAGAGTGGACTCTATTTACAATTACCTTCTGTGTCCTGTTGTCCAGCCAATGTTTTACCCAGGCTACCACCCTGGGACCCACTCCCAGGCTAGTTAATTTGACTATCAATCTTTTGTGTGGGACTGTGTCAAATGCCTTGTTAAAGTCTAGGTAGGCCATGTCCACAGCCCTCCCTGGTCTACTACTTTGGTCACCCAGTCAAAGAAATCTATTAGATCTGTCTGACATGACATTCCTGCTGTGAACCCATGCTGCCTTGGATCTTGTGCTCCACTGACCTCTAGGTACTCAACTATTCTTTCCTTCAGAAGTGACTCCATCACTTTCCCTACCACAGAGGTCAGACTGACAGGTCTGTAGTTTCCTGCCTCTGTCTTGGTCCCACTTTTGTGAAGGGGAATCACATCCACCTTCCTCCAGTCCTCGGGTACCACACCATCCTCCCATGATTTATTAAAAAGAGTAGCCAGTGGTTTCACTAGTTTCTTCCTTAATTCTTTTAGAATTCTGGGGTGAATTCCATCAGGACCCATTGCTTTGTCCACCTTCAGTTTTAGGAGTTCTTGCAGAACCCTTTCTTCTGTGAAAGGACTGGGATCGACCCCCTATCAAGAGTGCTTCTGTTAATTGGATTAGGCACTTCCCCTCCTCTTTTGTGAATACTGAGCAGAAATATTCGTTCAGTATTCCTGCTTTCTCTGTCCCCTCTGCCCACCCACCGTTCATTCTATTCAGCCTCACTATCCTCCTTTGTCTTTCTACGCCGCTGATGTACCTATAAAAGGTTTTATCCCCCTTCTTAACTGAGTTGGCTATCTTTTCCTCAGTTTGGGCCTTTGCTATTCTGACTTCCCTCCCTGCTTCTTTCTGCCTTAACTGGTACAGCTCTCTGTCCTGCTCCTTCTCTGTTTCCTTATACTTCCGGAATGCTATCTTTTTCTTCCTGACTTTCACAGCCACCTCTCTTGAAAACCATAGTGGCTTTTTCTTTCGTTTTGATTTGTTTATTTGCTTCATACAAAGGCTTGTTGCGTCTGTGATGGCAGTTTTGAATGAATCGAAGGTTTTTTTTAAATCAAGAAAAATTACATCACAGGGGATTTTGTTATCCAAATTAAAACTTACATCGTCATAGCAACTAATTAAATTAGTGGTACAAGAACAGTTTTTAACAAAACCATGCTGGGTAAAATCAAGGTTATTGAGCTCAGGGTTAATCGTGCCTTTAATAATTCTTTCTAGTATTTTACAAACAATTGAAGTGAGACTGATTGGGCGGTAATTGTCTTGATATCCTTTGTCTTCTTCCTTAAAAAGGGGAGTTACATTTTCCCTTTTCCAATCAGAGGGAACAGCACCAGTGTTATTTATTTGTTTAGCATTCTTTAGGAATTACAACCTTTGAGTCAGGGATTCATTTACAAATGGCTCCACGTCAGAGTACAGAAACAGACATACAATAGACATAGTAATAGCATAGTGGAATTACAATGTTACAGACACAAATTACAGTTTCTACAGGTATACAATATTACAGCAGCAGTTTGTATAGCTAGACAAGATTCAGTAGTTACTTTAATACATTTAGCACCGGTTTATTTTGATACATTTAGCACTGGCTTGCTTGGACCGTTACTACTTTGAATATACAGTAAGGTGGATAACTAGCGCAGATAACTTGTGCAAGCAACCAACAGAGGCATTGTCAAGAGGTTGCTATAGAGATAGAGAGCAAGGTAGAACCTAACTAGATGGTACATTGACAGCATTGTGAGGCGAGTATATGTTCTTTGAGTGCTACTTTGAAGGGACCTAAGTTGGAGATGGAAGAGATATCAGAGGGGAGTTCATTATACCATGCTGGTGTTCTGTAGGAGAAGGACCTTGGACTAGTGAGGTCCTGACCCTCGGTATTGACACACCTGTTTGCTGGTGGTGCGGGTGTTCACTGAGGTGTGAGTGAATTGGAGTGAGGCAGATACCCTCGGGTGGGGAGAGCCCCAGGTGTATTTGTTAGTTAGGAGACATGTTTGTTAACGTATTCTCTCATCCAGGGTTAGGAGGTTTGTCATGCAATACAGGTGCAGGTATGGGTACACTTATCTGCCTCTGATAGGAATCTGCACACTTTGTTTATGGGCAGATGGATTTTATCAAGTGCCGTGTGATCAGCGGCTGAGTAGACAGTAAGCCCATAGTCGATAAGAGAGAGGACCGAGGTGGTGATGGCCAGGTTAAGGGCTTCTGGGGTAAGCAATTTTTGTGCCTGTACAGTAGTCCTATGCGGGTGTTTATGGCCGAGGACAGGTTGTTAATGTGTGAGTGGAAAGAGAAGCATGAGTCAAATGTAATGCTCAGGTATTTATAAGTGTGTACCTGCTCTAGTGGATGGAGAGAGTGGAAGAGAATTGATAGCTGCATATTCTTGGTCTTATTCTGATGGTGAGCAAAGAGCAAAGAGCATGGCCTTTGTCTTTTTCACATTAACTATGAGTCTTTGGCCTATGAACCAGTTCTCAATCTGGTTAAACATGTGCTGGAGGGAGGGTTGCAGAGAACTGGGATCTTGGTGCGAGGCAAAGAGAACTGTGTCATCTGCATACAATAGCAGATTACCAGAGTAGGACTTGGGCAGGGCGTTCAGGTAGATGCTGAATAGCAGGTTAAGGCTAGTTTCATATATAATTTTTAAATGCAGTGACAGATGATCTTTCATTAGGAGTGTAAAGTCCCATAAAAAATTATCGGGACCTGGAGATTAGCCTCATTTAACACTGTTTCACTTAGCCTTTATGTCTTCAACTGATAAGGGCATTTTATTGGTGTGATTTTCAATTACAGGGATTTCTATACCTGATGCAGTATTGTGAACTTTACAAAGATGGGAATTAGGTAGTTGTGCCATTTCTCTTGGGGAAGAGATCACAATATCTTTACTTGTGAGAGGATCAACTTTACATACCTGTTTCTTCAATGAGTTTGTATAACAAAAAAAAATCTTGATTACTGTCTTGTGCAATATATTTTTCAGTATCCTATTTTGCTTTTCTGATAGCCTTTTTACATTGTCTTTGAATTTTTTTTTAAATTCAGACCACGTTTTTGTGCATTTGTTAACAAGATATTTTTTTGAATAATTTATTTTTCCTTTTAATGAGTTTAATCAGATTACTAGAAAGCTACCTTGGATTCGAGTAAAGATGGCTTTTTTTATTTTGGGAATGAATTCGAGGGCAGTATCCAGAATAATGTTTTTAAATGAATCCTAAAATGCAGTCAATATCAGAACCATTCAAAAGTGAGACCCAGCCAATGTTCATGAGATATTCATTTAAGGCTGATTTATTAGTTTTATTATAGGCAAAGACTTCTGTCAGTTTAATTGATTGTTTCCAGGATATAAGGAGAGCAAATTTAATTTCATAATGATCACTATTTCTTATTGGTGTGGTAACTTTACAGTACTGGACATTTAAAGATTCACAGCCCAATACAATGTCTAGGGTGTTTTTTCCTCTTGTTGGAAAGGTTATGTGCTGTGTTAAATTTAATTCTTCACAGAACTTTAAGAAATCCTTTGACAGTGAAATGGATGCTATTTTATTAATCCAAACAATATCTCTATAGTTTAAAACACCCATAAATAGGATATTACCGAGTTCTGCTGCAGATTCCATCTCAGAAAAGATTTCATTTGAGGCAGAGATTGGGCTGTCCGGGGTATTGTAGCATAAACCTACAATTAGGTTATTATTATGTGGCTTATTTAGACTGATCCAAAGTGATTCCGCCAAGTTAGGGGAGGTTTCTATCTTGTCAGAAACATCAACGGGGTTCAAGGATGTATTTATATATAATTCTATACCACCACCTTTTCTATTTTGCCTACTTTGGAAAAATAAATTATAACCAGGAATAGATTTATTCCAAACATTGTCCATAGACCACCAAGTTTTAGTTACACCTAGAATGTCTGGCTGATACGTTTTAGTTCTAATCACAAGTTCTTCAAATGTATTGCCTAGGCTGCATGCATTTAGGAGTAAGAAATTTAATTTTCTTTTCTGTCTGTTACAATGGCATCAGGACAACCTAATGAAGAACTGACAGGAACACTGTAAGTTTCCCCCTTTTCTAGCAGTTTAAATATATATATGGAGCAATTATATGAAACTGCATGCTACTTCCCTAGCTCCAAATCTATTCAGATGGAGACCATCTTTTGCAAACAGTTTATGATTTTTGTTAAAGACAGACCAATGATTGATGAAGATTCAATTTTCAATGAGACACCAGTTTTGCAATCTAGCATTAATATGGGCAATAGTGAGATTTTTTTCAGATCTTGCTCATGAAATTGGAAGAATACCTGATATTGCTACCATACAATATTTTGACTGAAGATGCTTTCCTAGTTCAATAAGATCATAACAAATGCCCTTTTCATGAGAATATCCATCATTATTTGTACCTACATGAAGGATGACATTAGATGGTTGGGTGACTAAACCCTGCTTTTGATATCCTCAGTTTTCACCCCTGGGAAACAATTAACCAAGACACTATTATTTGAATCATTGTTCAGTAGGGTATCCATATATTTTACAATTGAGTCACCTACTACGATGGTAGGTAAGGAAGAGTCATTCAGATGACTCAGAAATATTTTGAGATGTGTCTAAAGAAAAGTATCTGTTTTTACAGAGATAAAAATTAGTACTGGCTTCAGATCCATGACCTCCAAAATTTTGTGGTTGAAAGATACCAAACAGGCTACTCAGATATATTCAACATCAGTTGATTAAGATAATAATATCTGCACAAGAATGTTGGTACTTTCTTTGGGGAGGGGAACTAATTAAATTGTAGTACAACCAGTTGTAGTTGTGGTTTGAAGGGAATTTATGTATTTCTGTAATATACTGAGTACTAAAACTTCTATTTTTGTATTATTCAATAGATTTTGAAACACTGTGGGCCTGATGAAGTGGCTGTCACCACAAAATGTAGCAATTAGAAGGTGTCTGACACATTGGTAATAAATGTTTGAAGAGTTTTATCTTGTGGAGTTTGTCCTAAGTTTGAAAGATATTAGCCCTTCTGCCTTTCTTTACTTTTCTTTTAGGTACATATTCCCAACCCTCCTCCATGCACTGATCACTTTCAGATTCCCTGAGCCTTTTTTTAGGACAATTTAAGGATGTGGATTGACTGACAGAGTTCTGGATAGGGGCACTTGAATCTGCCACTGGTAAGACATTGGCATAATAAGCCTTATTTCCTGAGCATGGTAAGGACATGGTAGCAAGGGAGTCATGGGAGTTGGTAATTACAATTTGGTCTCCTTTTAATGAGGCATTAGTAGCACTTGTATAGTTATTACTTTGCTTCTGCTGAGTGGGGATAGAGGGGCTGGTATGTTGGTTAGATCTAGTGGTAAGGTTTCTCACCATATTAGCTATGACATGTTCTAGGTCTCTGAGCTCTTTAGCTTTTTAAATTTCATATTTAAAGTTGTTATTTTCCTGTTTTAGAGTCGATACCTCTATGCAGTATTTGCAAGTGTAATTTAAGGGAACCTGGTTGATGGCAGGTAAATTAAATATAATGTGGTTACAGGAGCAACAGATAATCAATATGTGGCCATTTGCCAGGGATCAAGAGAACACATTAACTGTAGAGTCACCCATTTGTTTGATAGAACTAAAGCAGCTTGTTTGTTAAAAAGATGTACACAAACAAAGCAGAGAGCTATTGAATACCTGTCTAGTGTGTCTCCGCATGCAAATCAGGGTGCGCTCGCTCCACCCATGCTCGCTCTGCTTGCAAAAGCGAGATATTTATGTTTGGGACCCGGAAGTCACTGAGTGATCATGTGACCAATACCAGGTGTCCAGAATGGGCAGACAAAGTTTATGTTGTTTTTTTGTATAATCTTTTTATTGATTTTACGATCATAACAACAGGTACAACATAAAACATTAGAAAACAACAGCAGACATACAGACAGGTGCATTTCATAATCAATTAATTTTACATCCAGATATCATTTTCCCTCTCAATTAATTCACATCTCTTTCTGACAGTACGGGAATACAATAGACAAATACCTTGGATATTTCAGGTATAGGGTAAGGGTCACAATGTGACATGACATGAGGGGGGAGGGGACACCAATCCCATCTGGTCTCATCCCTTTACATTAAGCCATTACACAAAGTAACCATCTCTTCCCTGCTGAGCGAGGATAAGAAAGGTGCCCATTCCCTATAGAAGGCCTCTGCCCTGTCCTGCAATGTCATTGATAACCTTTCTAATGCTAAATTCTGCAGCATTAGTTGGTGCCACTGCTGGATGGTTGGTGCAATATTGTTGACCCATGTATTCTGAATACAATGCCTGGCCATTTTCAGGAGGATTCTGATCCAGCGTGGCATTGGTTCCCACTCCTCCATCCCATCCGAGTACATGCCAAATAACGCTTTAATAGGGTCCATCAGGATGGGGGTCCCCGTCATTTGCTCAATCTATTTAAATACCTTATACCAGAAGGACCATAGAACATAGCAGTCCCAAAAACAATGCATATACATTCCGACTTCCCGCCTACATCTCCCACATACTGGAGAGACAGTTGAATGAGCCCTATGCACTGCAGCTGGTGGATAGTATAGCCTGTGCAAGAACTTATAGTAAGCCTCCTTAAACTTTTTACAAATTAGAAGACCTTTGTGTCCCAGCAACAGCTTTTGCCAATTTTCTTTAGATATCTCCTTTCCTATATCTTTACCCCACTGTTGCTTTACCTTCTGTGTATAATCCAACCACCACTGCTTACCAGCCTTTGTGGCCTTACCAATGAACCCTTTAGGGTCGTTTTGTACTCCCAGTATTGTTATCTCTATTGAGCTCCACCCTTGTACATCCATCCCTTCCCTCTCCATTTTAAATATAAATGCTCGGAGCTGGAGGTATCGAAACATCTGCTGCCCTTGCAGACCCATTCTCTGTTTAATATCCTCTAATGGGTTTAATACACCCTTACTAATCAGGCTACCCACACATTTCACCCCCCCCCCTTCGCTCCCATTCCCTGAATCCTCCATCCTCTAGATATGGCAAAAAAATAAAAGGGTTCCCTGCTACTGGTATCAATAAAGTTTCTCCTTTAGTTATCCCCCTAGTTTTCTTAAGTGGACCCCAAGCTTTCAATACCATTCTAACCAGGGGACTATGAACCCCCTAGGTCCTATAAGCCTGTGGACCTTTACTATGCAAATATGCGGATAACTGTTCCAGACAACCATCTTGCTCCAATGTCACCTAGCTTGCAACCTCAGGGTGAAACACCCAATCAGCTATGTATCTCTGCTGTATGGAGAGATAGTAGTTTGTTAGATCTGGAAAGTTAAGGCCACGTTGACCATTTCAGCTTTAAGTCTTTGGAGTCACATTCTCAATCTCTGGCCCTTCCAAATAAACTGAGTGAACATTTTTTCTAATCTATCAACATTCCCCCGCACAATACGCATGGGAAGCATCTGCATAGGGTACAATATCCTGGGTAGGATGTTCATTTTCAGTATACTGATGCATCCCATCCAGGATATTGGTAACTGCATCCATCTTCTCAGGTCTGCTTCTATTGTTCTAATTAGTGGCATATGGTTCAGACCGTATAAGGACCCATTTGTTCTACCCGACTTGATACCTAGATATACTATGCTTGTTGATTTACACTGTATACCCCATTGCTCATCCCCTTCTTCTAGTTTAGGGAACCACAGCATTTCTGACTTATTCAAATTAATTCTATAGCCAGAAAACCTGGCGAAACTTTTTATCAGTTCCAGCAGCGATGTCATAGATCCCCCAGGCTCTCTAAGAAACACTAACATATCATCTGCATATAATGTGACCTTGTGCTCAGTGTTTTCAGCCCCTTTGACTCCCTGTATGCTCTGGCATTGCCTTATTGCCGCAGCTAATGGCTATAGCATAAGGGCAAACAGCAATGGTGAGAGCAGGCAGCCCTGCCTTGTTCCTCTTTCCAATGTAAAGGATTTTGTAGGAGTCCCATTAATCAAGACACTGGCTGTAGGGGCCCAGTATATCGCCCTAATCCATAGTACGTATGGGTCACCCAGACCAAACTGAACCAGCACCTCAAAAAGGTACTCCCACTCCACCCTATCAAAAGTTTTTCAGCATCCATTGATATAACATAAGTCTTCTCTGAATCTTACCCAGCGTTCCACACCACATTGAGCAACCTATGAAAATTATGGTAGGATAGCCTCCCCTTTATGAATCCAGTCTGGTCTAGGTGAACCAACGAAGGCATATGTTCCTCCAGCCTTATGGCCAAGACCTTACAAAAGATCTTAAGGTCCTGATTCAACAAGGAAATTGTCTCCAATGGGTCTTTGCCCCGGTTTAGGGACCAAGCATATCGCGGCATCATAACATGTATCCAGTAGGCATGGGCATTCCTGTCCCTCCTCTACCTGGAACACTTCACTCAGCGTCTCGGCCATCTGGCCTGCCAAGGTCTTATAGAACTCTGCAGGGAATCCATCCGGGCCACTTGCTTTACCTTGTTGTAGTTTCCCAATAGCCTTCAATACTTCTCCCTTTGTTATGGGCTGACTTAAGTGGTTTCTTTGGGCCTCTGTAAGGTTAGACAGTTCTATCTTATTCAAGAATTCCTGCATCCTCTGTCCTCCACCCATCCCTTCCACTTTGTATAAATGGATATAGAACTCTCAAAAGCAGGCTTTCAGCTTTCCTGCCTCCCTTTGCACCTTTTCCCTCTTTGTCCTTAATAGAAACATAGACTTTGACAGCAGATAAGGACCGCTTGGCCCATCTAGTCTGCTCATTTCCCTACCTACAGGATAGGCCACAGATCCTAGTTAACCAACAGCCTATTTCTTCCTACCCCCCACAAGAATTGCCTTATGTTTGTCCCATGCATTCTTGAATTCTCCCACAGTTTTAGACCCCACAACCTCCTCAGGAAGGCTGTTCCATGCATCCACTGCCCTTTCTGTGAAATAATACTTCCTCACATTGCCCCTGAACCGCCCCACTTCTATCCCTGTTAACCTCACAGGGCATTTTCCCCCCTTCATTAGCCTAACTAAGAGCGGGCCTGGTTTATTAGCCCATTCAAACATCTGATGTTTGCAATAAAACCAGGATGTTTGGGCTTCTCCCCTTGCCAAAGAGTTTAGTGCTTCCAGTGTAACCATTAAGAGCCATTCCACCGGCTCCCTCTCTCCCCGGGCCACCCATCCCTCCAGCTCCTTTAATTGCTTTTCCAGGTCTTGTCTCTTTTCTCATGTCTCTCTTTTAACTCTGGCCATATATGCTAGTATGGAAACTCTGAGGTAGGCTTTACCAGCATCCCAATATGTTGCTTTAGAGACCCCTGACCCCACATTGGTTTCCTTATACAGCTTCCACTGATTTCCCAAATAATCTCGGAACTCTTTATTTTGAAGCATGTATGAGGGGAATTTCCACTGCAGGGGTGTTTTCCTTTCTGCTTTCATTCTAATCCTTCCCACCACCATAGCATGGTCCGTAATATGAATAGGGCTATGCGACATATCTATTACTCTATCATGCCATGCTCTAGGCACCAATATATAATCTATCCTCGTCCATGTCCCATGGGGGTTTGAGTAGAACATATAATCTCTAGCTCCTGGATTCACCATCCTACAACTATCTATTTCTATTAAGTCCGATGCTAGCATACCCACCCGCCATTGAGCTACTGCCTCTGATATCCATCCTCTATCTTCTGAATGATCCAATGTGGGGTCTAGGGTACTATTCAAGTCTCCCCCTATAATCAAGCCTGGAAACTGTTCTCTAGTAATTAGATCCAAGAGTTCCGGGAAAAACTGCGGTTCATATGTGGCTGGGGCATAAACATTTCCCAGTGTAATTTTCTCCTCATAAAGCTTTCCTACTAGGAAAATATATCTGCCCTCCCTATGATCCTTTACATTTCTTTGTACCTCAAATGGCAGATTTTTACTTAAGAGGATAGCTACCCCTCTCTTGTGAGATGAGTAAGAGGCCGCAAAACATCTGCCCACCCATCCACGTGCCAATTTAGCATGCACAGTATCCAACAAGTGTGTCTCCTGTAGGAACGCAACTTATACCCCTCATTTTTGAGCCCCTTTCACATCCCAGGAGATCACCACCAATTCCTGATTATTAGCCATTTCTGTTTGTTGATTATTTCCGTTTTCTGTCTAGCCGAATCTGCCATGGAGGCCCCCCATGCCCCCTCACCCAACATCCCATTACCTCTTCCCTACCTCATTATCATTTTTAATCTTCATGTGATATGAAATGCATTAACAGACAGACAATAAAAAACACATTTAAACAACCATATAACCATAACAAGAACAGCGTTCTCCCCACTCCCCTCCCTAGCCCTACCCTTATTACCCGCCATTCCTAACCGGCTTCTCCTTATCTTCCCATCCCCCCACCTCCCTCATCCCCTGCATCAAACTGAATTTGGACTATCCCATACCCCTTCCCTGTCCTCTTTCTTGACATTGGTTGCAATTCAAGCATGAGTGTCTGTGTATCTCCCTAATGATATACATGCCACGCTGCTCTGCTCACGGGCAACTCCTATTTATTTATCTAATCCCAGTTAACAATGAAATATAAAATATGTACATCAACATCAACATCTACTAAATTTATGAATTATGTAATGTCCCATTATACACCACTGCCCCAATATTCAGCAAGCAACAGTCTGAGGTCTCAGGGGAAACAGTCATCCGGACTTTTGTTTGCTTCATTACCTCCCCCCTCTCCATTCCACCTGGTTACATTCTACTGTGAGTGAGGCTTTGTTTTAACCCACGGGCAGCCAATATAGCCATGACAGAAGGAGAGTAGGCAGCGCCACAAAAACATGTGCCATACCCTGACACTCCTGTGTCTTTCCCCATCAGTCCACCTCTCCCTTCCATAGGGTGCTCAGAGTACTTGCTGCCATGACCTCTCTGTCCTCACTCTCTCCACACCTAGGCATCTTCTTACTCTAACATTCCAGTCCCTCCCAGCAGAGGTCCGAGGCAGTACAAGTCACATCGCTCTGTCATTCCTCTTTCCATCACACGCCACATCATGCCCCTTCACTCTGCTCTCCTTCGTAGTGCCTGTCTCATCAATTATTTCTCCAGCCACCTCCTGACATAGTCCCCAGCATTGTTAGGCAGCTCAAGTGGTGAAGGGAAAACCCATGCAAAACTTTTAACTTCTAACTTCCTGGAAACAAGGCAAAACTTCCAGTATTAACTTCTCAGTCCAGTACTCAATTATTTAATTTCTTTTGCAGCTCGGCCACAAATTGCTCAGCCTTATTGAGATCCCAAAAGGAATACATCACCCCCTCAGGTCATATCTTCAAGATTGCAGGGTACACCATGAAGTTTTCAGCTTTCAAGTTTCTCAGCTGGGTCATCAGGGTGTTAAATACCTTCCTCTTTTGTAATAAGCTTAGGGAGTAATCCTGCGACATAAACAGATGTACTCCTTCAAATTCTAGTGTTTCAGCTCCCCTGTAAGCACGCGATGTCACCTCTCTGTCTTGGTATGAGTGATAGCAAATGATAACTTGCCGTGTGGGCTGGTCCCCTGAAGGCCTGGGCATCACAGCGCAATGAGCTCTCTCTAACTTACGTTTTCCATTTTTGGGTTGCAATCCTAAGAGCTCTGGTAAGAT
This sequence comes from Neoceratodus forsteri, assembly GCA_016271365.2. NCBI lineage: Eukaryota > Metazoa > Chordata > Ceratodontiformes > Ceratodontidae > Neoceratodus > Neoceratodus forsteri. The sequence continues at coordinate 1,560,634,699 of CM057455.1, forward strand.
CTTCGCACAGAAGCCTATAATATCCCCTTTCTCTGCTCCTTCTGGTAGTCCCCTCAGATGTAGATTTAGCCTTCTATAATAATTCTCCTGATAGTCCATCGCATCCTTTAGGTCCTCTAATTCCTTTTACAGCCTCGTTACTTGACTGTGGAGCTCCCCCGTATCGTCTTCCAGGCACGATATTCTCTCCTTAGCCTCAGCAATCCTGTTTGTATGTGCTGACTGCTGTTCTAAGATCTCTTGCAGTTTGAGATCTATCTTGCCCTCCAACTTTAGTAAGCAAGCAAGTAAGTAAATTTTTATTTCTTTAAGGTGCCCTTCCAAAGCTCAGGGCACCTTTACAATATCAGTCATACAAATCGAAACCACAACTATAAACAACATCAAATTCAAAAACAATCCAGTATAATTTAAATCACTAAAAAAATATTTGGTTAAAAAGGAAGGTCTTTAAAGCTTTTTTAAAGCTCTCCACAGTCAGGCAATTGCGTATCTGGCAAAGTAGAGAATTCCACAGGGTAGAGGCCATAAAGACAAATGTTCTTCCACCAGATGTCTTTAAGGTTACCCTGGGAATCTCCACCAATCCCTCACCAGAGGATCGGAGGCAGGGAGGGACAGTAAGAGTCAGGAGTTCTTTCAGATAGTGGGGTCCCAAACGTGCGCAGGGCTTTATAGGTCATCAACGACCTTGAAAGTGATCCGCCACTGTACAGGCAGCCAGTGCAATTGCGGAGCACAGGTGTTATATGGTTTGGAACTCGGGCTTCCAGTCAACAACCTAGCTGCCGCATTTTGCACCAGCTGTGTTTCAGCGGATATCCACTCCGGCAGCCCTAGATAAAGGGCGTTGCAATAATCAAGATGATTGGACACAAAGGTGTGGACCAGGGTAGGAAGGTCCTCTGATGGAATCAAGTGTTTCACCCGTGCTATATTCCTTAGGTGAAAAAAGGATGTTTTGACTACGGCTGACACCTGTGCCCTCAGGGTCAAGCCCTCATCAAATATAACACCAAGGTTACGCACCTGACCAGATGCCATGAGCGGGGTTCCTCCCAGAAATAAACCTGAAAGTTTTCCCACCCATGGACTTGATATCCTTACCCCCGGTTCCACCACCAATACCTCTGTTTTCCCCGGGTTCAACCTCAGCCAATTAGCACTCATCCAGTTCTGTATCTCCTGGAGGCAGTTATTAAACAATGTACTTGACTCAGACTCCTGCTCAGGCACAAAAGACATATAGAGTTGAGAATCATCGGCATAGCAATGGAAACTCAAACCAAAATGTCTTATAATGTCCCCAAATGGAAACATATACACCGCAAATAGCATGGGGGACAACACTGAACCCTGTGGCACTCCACAGTGTAGACAGCGAGAGGTCGAGGAATAAATCCCCGACACTACTCTCTGAGTCCTACCCTGCAGAAAAGATTTAAACCAACTGTGAACCACCCACCTTAGTTCACAGAGAGACCACAGTCATTCAAGCAGCACCCCATGATCCACAGTGTCAAATGCAGCTGAAAGATCAAGGAGAACCAACATAGAATGAGTTCTCTGATCTATTGCCATCAGGAGATCATTCAATACCTGAACAAGAGCCGTCTCAGTACTGTGCTGTTTCCTGAAGCCAGACTGGAGAGGGTCATAGATATTGTGGATGTTTAAATAATCTTCCAGCTGCAAAGCAACCACCTTCTCAATAATCTTCCCCAAAAAGGGAAGATTCGAGCTTGGTCTGTAGTTTCCTGGGCAGTCGGGATCAAGGGAGGGCTTTTTCAGAAGGGGACATACTATTGCCTCCTTCAAAGGATCAGGAAAGATCCCTCTCTCCAAGGATGCCACTACTATCCCAGTAAGGATCAGGCCGATAACCTCTACACATCCCACAAGTAGGCGTGTAGGGCCCGGATCCAGCCCACAGAAGGTTGGGCCCAGAGTCTGGACAATTCTCACTATATCTATAACTACCGGTTGACTGAACGTGGACCAGGTCAAATGGGTACTTGTGTCCCTCGATTGGTCACTGCAAGACCCAATGGGGAGGCCCTGGCTGATCTCATCTCTGATAGCAGACACCTTATCAGCAAAGAATGTCACAAACTCCTCACACTGTAACTGTGATAATGCTCGACAGGCATGAAGACAGACTGGATTGCACAGTCTGTCCACAGTCCGGAAGAGCTGGGCCGGTCTATTCCTTGCTGTAGCAATCTCCCTGGACAGGAACTCTGCCTTCTTATGGGAGATTGCTAACTGGTAGATTTTGTAATGATCTTTACCAGCCTGGGCTCCAGGGCCGCAATCACCTGGCCAGTCACCTCGCGGCCTAAGGCTCCAATCTCGGCTGCCGATAAGGAGACTACACCTGTGCTGTCACCCGCCAAGGAGGCTGTGGGAGCCACCGCTTTCTTTCTGGATTTTCCAGCCGATCTTTGACTTTTCCCTCCTCCAGATACTAAATACTCCTCCATGGTGCTATCACACACATATATTGCAGTGGTTGTTTTTCACTGATGTTGATTTTCCTTTGAATTATTTTACTTTTAGTTGTCCATTATCACAGAACAGCATAGGAGCATGTCTATTCAGTTAGCTGCTCATCGGTGCCCCATGTTTTTAAAATTTAAAACACACACACACACGCACATATTGACTACCCTACACAAACACTGTCAGCTTAAAATAGTTAGCAGATAGGGGCAAATACTTTTTAAAGTACTGAAATGCTTCCTTGCTAGCTAGTAGTTTTAGCAGCATTTCTGGGAACTACACCGCCCAGAATTCTAGGTTTTAAAGCTGTGTTGGCAGCCCTGTCAGTATGTGGCTTGCACTAGAATAATAGAAGAACAATTGCACAGAGACTAGGACTGAAGCCTGTCACACTGCTTTCAACAATCACACAGGACAGTCCACACTATTTGGCAAAGTATAACCAGCTGCCTCTTTGCAGTCAAGTCAGGCCCACAACAGCTATTGCAAACTGAGCCTCTCCTTCACGATTGGGCCAGTCTGGTTGTCCAACAGCTGCAACCACATGCAGACCTGGTCCTGCTCTAGCTCCATGCTTCAAACTCCTTCTGGGTCATGGGCTGGTTGCTGGAGAATGAACTCTGCTCCTGGTGTCTCTAAAGTACCTAAAACTGCAGACAGACCAAATCACCTCACACAGTGGCATTCTTCACTGGATTTACACTTAAAGTAAGTATCAGGTAAAGGGTTGTACTAAGGGCTGAATTGGGAGGTATTCTACCTAAAAAATAAAGACCTCTGCCTCTTGTGCTACCGTACTTGTGATCCCTTAACTACTCTAAGCAACAATACACTAAATTAGCACTAACACAAAAATATAAAAAAAAAAAAAACAGAAACTGAAGGTACTAGAAGATCTACCTCCAGCATTAAATTCAACAGCATTCTCCTGAAAAGAAACCCACTAGCACCAGGTTTTGTTAGATTCAGAGCTCAGACTACAGAGCACTGACTCGACAGCCTGACCAGCTTGGTGGTCATCTTTTCCACTGTCAGGTATGAAGAAGGTGAAGGAGGGGTTTGGGTACCTGAAAACATGGGGAGGGGTGACCTGTAAGAGAGCCGGGGTAATGGCTATGATGCTGAATAAATACTTAATTTCAATATTTACTAAGGGCCCCCAGATTGGGTGGGGCTGCTCACTGGAAGCACCTATGGCATCATAGGTTGCCACAGAGCAGCTAATGGACATCATGCCAGCCCAGGTAGTTGACTATCTGACAAAGATCGAGCTGGGTAAGTCTCAAGGACAGACAAGATACACTGCAAGATAAGTGTAGAGCTAAGGTAAAAATTGGCAGGGACACTGGTTGATGGCAGGTATTTCAGGAGTCTGTCCAGACAGTCTCACTGCCAGATGACTAGAATGGGGCCAGTGTTCCCATTTTCAAGAAGGTGGCAATACTGGATCCAGGTAAGTATAGGTCAGTTAGCCAAATGCTGGGAAAAGTTTTGGAAGCCATTATCAAAGACAGAATAATACAGAACTTGGTTGAGGCCAACATTCCATAGGTCCTTCCAATGAGGTGGAAGACTAGATTTGCTGGCAAAGACACCTAGCTTCACCTGAGCTCTTTTCATCTAGGTTTGCTTGTAAGGACACAGCAAGGAACAACATTATCAGAGCAAGGAAAAAGATTAAGGCTTCTTTTTGCTAGGCAGATTTACTGTGTGTTGTTATTTTCTTGTGTGCTCACAAGATTTGATACTGTTTTTTTTGCTTACATTTTACTGCTGTAATCTTTTCTGATTCAAAGTGCTGTTGCAGGATAAAGCTTCTGCTGCATTATTTCAGGGTTGTTACTGTTTTGTGCTTACAGATTACTGCTGTAATCTTCTCTGATTCAAATTTTTTTTGCAAGGTATATCTTGTGTTACTGCTTTATTTTTCTCTGTAGCAAAGTGTTTTTTTGCAGGGTATATCTTATATGAAATTGTTACAGGTGGTACTTACAGGATTTATAGTCTTATCTATAATTAGGCTAAGCTTTCAGGGCTACTGAATTTGTTGTCAGTTGATTGTTTCTATTCTTACCTCCTTGTATTTTTTTTGACCACGGTTCTTCTTTTTCTGCTTGGGAAGGGCCCACCACCCACCCCCATCCCAACCACCCCATGCTGCACTCCTTTTATAGAGTAGCACAGTTGTGAAATTTCCTGTTGCGAAGCAAGAAGTGAAGGATCAGAGAGGTATCCACACAGTGACCTCACTTACAGGGGCACAAGTAATTTAACTTGTTATAACAAGTTATAAAAAAAAATCAAACTTTTGCTTTAATTTTCCTCTTTCTAATTATTCAGACAAGGATATTAACTCGGCAACTCAAGTGGAATGGATATTATTAACTGCAGGCACTGCGGGACACTTTTCAAAAGGGCAGTTAAACAGGATTTAGGATGCTGTCCTACATGCTGGACTATTGGAGATCTAAGGACTCAGCTCCAGGCAGCATGGGCAGAGATTGCATGCCTCAAACTGCATATTCAGGAGGAAATATATTATAAGAACCACCTGCCATTTCTCCAACATCCAACTGAAGCACCTCAACCGCAGAGGGTAGTTGGTCCAGGAGGTTGGCAGGTGGTTAGAAGGGGCAAATCTGGTGCCCCATCACTCACTGCTCTCCAACGTAGCACCTCCATAAACCATATAAAAACTGCAAATGGGTATCTGCCTCTATCTCCATAACCAAACAAAGGGGCAGAGGACATTGCAGCACAGGAGCTAGCACAACAAAACTCACCCACAACAGGGACCAAAACAAAACAAAAAAGCAAAAAGGAAATCCACAACACTTTTGATCATAGCAGACTCCATGATTCGGGGAGTTGATGCCTACCTCCAGCTGGGGGTAATGGTCAGATATCTTCCAGGTACATCTGCGTGGAGAGACACTGACCGCATTGCTAAAACCATGCAGGAAGCAGGAGAAAACACTGATGTCCTGGTACACATAGGGACTAATTATCTCTCCAGCCTGTCAGTTGTGGAGACCAAGGAACACTTGACCAGCTGGTAGACAAACTGTCATCCATTTTGTCCGGCATCTCCTTCTCTGAGATTCTGCCAGTCTGGGGGGGGGGGCAGATGGACGGAAGGTCAGGGAAGGGGAGAGAGAGGAGAGTGAAACATGTGGCTCAAGGGCTGGTGCCAGGAAAAAGGACACAAATTTGTAGGTTACTGGCAACAGTTTTGGGAGTGAAAGTTCTTTAAATTTGATGGACTGCATCTGACTAAGGAGGGAGTCAGTGCAGTGGGCAGAAGTTTGACATCTTTGCAGAATATTTAAACTAGCCAATGGGGAGAGGGGTGCAGCACCTGATACATCGAATGGGAAGAACATCCCTCCCCACTCAGCTAGTGATCAAACAGCAGTTCAGCATGTTTATAGTTCATTTGCATCACCAGGTAAGGAAAAAGGTCTGGCTCCCCATATGACGCGCAGGGGAAATGACAGACCTGGCCCAACAACTAACGCATCAAAATCTGTCCAATGAAAAATCACGTACACAAATGCCTGTAATCTGGGAAACAAGATCCCAGACTTGCAGGCAACAATGACAGAGGCTAAACTGGACATAGTAGCCATTAGCGAGACATGGTTCACCAGTACCCACGCTTGGCAGACTTCAGTACCCAGCTATGTACTGTTCAGAAGAGACTGAGGTGCAAACGGGGGGGGGGGGAGAAGCCCTTTATGTCAATAAAAATATCAAAGCTACAGAAATTCAGAATGCACATAAGGAGCCAGAAGAACTGTGGGTTACCCTGGAAACAGGAAATGGGACAGCCATACAAACTGGGGTTGTCTACAGGCCTCCAGACCAGGGAGAGGATACAGACACATTACTGTTAGAAAATATATAAAACATGACATCTAAAGGGGAGGTTCTGATAATGGGAGACGTCAACATGCCAGATACAGATTGGTCAATACCAGCAGGAACATCCACAAGAACAAGACACATAGTGGATTCCCTGCAGGGAGAGTGCCTCAAACAACTGGAACAATGACCCACAAGAGACGGGACTATCCTAGATCTAGTAATGACTAATGGGGAAAGGATCACAGAACTCCAAGTAGAAGGTCGGCAGGGGGGCCAGTGACCATCACATGGTATGGTTCAATTTGGCCACTAGAACAAATCATTCCATTCCAATGCAAAAATATGGGACTTCAGAGGAGCTGAGTTTGATAAGATGGCCAGCAGTCTTAAGCTAGCCCTGGCAAGAAGAAATACAAGTGAGAGGGTACAGGCAAAGTGAACAAGCATTAAGGAGGCAATACGTGAAGCAACATCCCATTGTGTTAGGTAGAAAAGCAAGAGCAAAAGAAGGAGGAAACCACTTTGGTTTTCAAATACAGTAGCAGAAAAGGTCAGAGCCAAAAGACTTGCCTTCAGGAAATATAAAGGAACACAGCTGGATGAAGATAGGGAGGCATCGCAAACTTCCCTAAGGGAAGCAGGGAACACAATAAGGCAGGCAAAGGTCCAAGCTGAGGAAACACTAGCACAAACAGTAAAGGAAGAGGACAAGACTTTCTATAGATACATTAGTGAAAGGAGAAGGTCCAGAGGGAGTATTGCTAAGATCAAAGGGGATAAGGGGGATTGTGTGGAGGAGGAGCAAGGGAAAGCATCTATTCTAAATAGATACTTCTACTCAGTATTTACTGAGAAGAATGTAGGGTAGGGTCCACAGCTCAGCACCATGGACACAGTGGGGAGGGAGGTGTGCGCAAGTCCCTTCACAAAAGAAAGGGTCCTACAAGAGCTCGCTAAGCTCAGGGTGAACAAGGCAATGAGACTGGATGGTATACATCTCAGGGTACTAAAGGAGCTAAGGGTAGAACTGGCAGAGCCATTATCAGAACTGTTTAGTGAGTCTCTGAGTACAGGAGAGGTCCCAGAAGACTGGAGAAGGGCTCATGTGACCCCACTCCACAAGAGTGGTAGCAGGGAGGAGGCAGGGAACTACAGACAAGTCAGTCTTACCTCAGTGGGCAAGATTATGGAGGCACTCCTTAAGGAAAGGATAGTGCAGCACCTGGAATCCATACAAGCACAGGACCCAAGACAACATGGGTTTACAACAGGAAGGTCCTGTCAAACTAATCTCATAGATTTCTTTGACTGGGTAACCAGAGTGGTGGACTAAGGGGGTGCAGTTGATGTTGCCTACCTTGACTTCAGCAAAGCTTTTGATACTGTTCCACATAGAAGACTGATTAATAAGCTGGCTAAGCTTGAGGTGGGTCAGACATTGGTCAACTGGGTGGCAAACTGGTTGGCAGGCAGAAAACAGAGAGAGGTGATAAACAGTTTACAGTCAGATGAGATGCAAGTCACAAGTGGGGTACCTCAGGAGGCCAGTCCTCTTCAATATCATCAGTGACAATGCAGATAGACTGGAGGGTAAGGTTTGTCTCTTTGCAGAAGACACCAAGAGTTGCAACAGAGTAGATGATCCAGATGGGGTGGGCAGAATGAGAAGAGATCTGGATAAACTGTCAAAATGGTGGGAAGAGTAGCAACTGGGGTTTAACGCAAAGAAGTGCAAGATCATGCACATAGAGAAGAGAAACCCTGAAGCCACCTATAGGTTAGGAGAGGAGTTGCTGGCAATCACAAGGGAAGAAAGAGACTTGGGCATCATCATCACAGATGACCTGAAATCATCCAAGTAGACCACAAAATCAGTAGGTAAGGCTAGGGGGATGCTGGGATGTATTAATATGAGTATCACAAGTCGTAAGAGGGAGGTAATAATCCCTCTTTGCAAGACACTGGTTAGGCCCCATCTGGAGTACTGCATGCAGTACTGGAGGCCACACCTTCACAAGGACATTAACAAAATGGAGGCAGTCCAGAGAAGGGCAACCAAAGTGGTGCAGGGACTGCATCAGAAAACATATGAGGACAGATTAACGGAGCTCATATGTATATCCTAGAGCAATGTAGGGAGAGAGGTGATATGATCGAAACATTCAAACACCTTAAGGGCTTTAACAAGGTGGAACAGTCTGACATATTTTAATATAAGAAAACTAGCAGCACAAGAGGACACAGCATGCGATTAGATGGAGGCCAATTAAGTGGTAATGTGAGGAAGTTCTTTTTCACAGAAAGGGTGGTGGATGCATGGAACGGCCTACCTCAGGAAGTGGTGGATATGAATACAGTGCAGGGCTTCAAACAGGCATGGGATGGGCATAAGGGAGTAATACAGATGAGTATGAATAGATAGGCCATTGACAGAGCAAAGGCCTATGGCACATTCATAGGTAGAAAAAAATGGGCAGACTGGATGGGCCTTGCAGTTCATATCTGCCATTAACTTCTATGTTTCTTCTTTCCTCTCGGCAAGGGTTTAAGAGGGCAGACTGTGCAAAACTATCCAGATCACCTTCCTTGGGTGAATGATCAGAGAGGCATATTGGGGCAGAGCCATGGATATAGTCTATCTGGACTTCAGAAAGGCCTTTGTTACTGTGGCACTTGACAAGCATCTGAGCAATGCACACCAATGAGGTATACATGAGATATACTATAGCTGGATTGCTGATAAGTTTGAGGCAGGATGTAGAGGATGATGATTGATGGGTACTATTCTGAGTGGAGACGTACAGTATACTCAGTGGCACACCTTAGGGATGGGTGCTGGTGCCAGTGCTGTATAATATTTTCATTAATGATGTGAAAGTTGGGGTCTCCAGCAGGATCCTTAAGTTTGCTGATGACACTAAGATGGCCATGTGGTGGACTCCATTGAGGATAGGGACAATCTTCATAGGATCTGAACAAGCTGGATGATTGCTCAGACTCATGGAGGCTCAGATTAAATGTAGCCAAATGCAGGGTTTTATACTTGGGGAGAAAAAATTTTCTAGGACCTATACACTGTATGGAGCTCCTCTTGCTGTAGAGAAGGGGGGGGGAGGGAGGACCTGAGGTTCATAAAAAACAAAGGGATGAAACATAACAAGTGATATGCAACTGCTGTCAGATGGTTGGCAGAATGGAGGGATGCATCAAAAAGGGGGTGACCAGCAGAGCAAGAGAAGTAATTCAAAAAGGAAATTGAAGCAGTCTAGAGACTGCCAAAATTATCAAAGGTATGGGAAACAAACCTATGAGGAGAGGCTGGTGGCCTTTAACATGTTTACCATTGAGAAAAGGAGGCTGAGGATACATTATCCCAGTCTTCCACATACTCAAGACTATCAACAACTTTGAACATACTGAGATGTTTCATCTGTTTTTCTTTAGCAGGACATGAGAACACACCCTGAAATTCTGACCTTAAATTACTATGGTTATTTGCCATGCCAAGTCACCAATTAGTGTCTAAGAAATTGAAGTCTCTTATAATAACTGCTCTATTGTGTCCTGCTACTGTCAGTATCTCCTGGCCTGATGCTCTATCCCTTTTTCATCCTGTTTTGGTGGCCTAAAGTTATATGCTATATTGTACCTACTGTTTGCTTTTCCTCGCATGATCAGTAAGTTGTAGCAAAAGTGAATCTACCCCTTCTTGGATTGATTTTTCTTCCATGACTCTTATACCACCCTTTAGACGAACAACCACTCCTCCCCCTTGGTATAGTAACTGTGTCTCCAAAGCACTGAGTAACCTGGTATGTGCAGGTCCCAGTTATGCTTCGGGGAGACCCATGTCTCCGTAAGAGCTATGATGTCATGCTCTTCAGTTGTTCCTGTCACCCAGAGTTTGTCAATTTTATTACAAATGCTTCTAGCACCCCAGCCCGGTGGCACTGAGGGTTGAGGCTCTGGATGCTACACCTCACTCCACACTGGTGATCAGAGTTCGGGAACAAGCCCGGGTTGTCGGGGGTCAGCAGGGGAGGACTAGGATCGAGCATCCGACGACAGCTCTCCTAGTTCTGGGGAAAAGGGGTGGGTGCATACCATGGTCTGGCGATCCCTGAGGATGCCCAGAGGAACTGCAGTTGCATGGGTGCTCAGCAGTGGGGAGCATGGCAGACGTCTGCATGCTGCACATGGATGTCATTGCACGTCCATGCTCCCATTAGAAGAAAAAGGGTAAAAGGCAGCATGGTCCTTGGCAGCTTGATAGCCGCCAGCTTCACCGGCTGATGATGCCTGAAATAGGTGTTTGCCGGTATTGGATCCTCACCCGGCATAGGGGCTTAAGGGGGGAGCCCCTCTTGACGGTTGTAGTTGTGTATTCCAGCTGGGCATGTCTGCTTCTGGGTAGGAGGTGAAGGTAGGAGCAGTGGCTGAATGTACAGCAGGACTGTGGTTGCAAGGTGAGAAACAGAGATGTGAAAACTAAATACTCCTAGCATTAGAGTATATAACCCTCCACTTCCTTTTTCTCCATTTGTGGTGCAGTGGTTCCAGGTTGGCATTTCCTAGGTAGCATACATAAGTCATTATGCAGTTGTGAACTCCCCACATTATCCTGAATTGGGGAGGACTCTCAGGAGTGACTCGTCTGGAGACAGGTCAGTGACTAATGTGTCTCCCTTCCGTCTCACCTAGACCCTGTACTTCATCTCACCTTGTTAGTTTAAAAGTCAACTTTCCAAAGCCTGTAGCTTCTGTCCCAGTGCACTGGTACCTGTAAGGCTCTTACCCAGCTTTGTGGGGAGATAGCTTCTGTAAATTTAATTACAGGCTTTGCAGTGTCAGTGGCTCAGTAGGTAGCACACTCGCCTCTGAGGCCGGGAGATCAGAGGGCTGTGGGTTCAGTTCCCACATCTGGCACTTGGGTTAATATCCCAGTACTGACACTGTAATGCAGTATGAGGGGGTGCTGCATTTCTGAGGTGCCGTCTTTTGGATGAGACGTTAAACCGAGGTCCCATCTGCCTGGATTAGCGGTAGTTCAGGTGGATGTTAAAGATCCCATGGCACTATCGAAAAGAGTAGGAATTTCCCCGGTGTCCTGACCAAATTTCCCTCATTCACTAAAAATACCACCAACAGCTTAATCTGGTTCAAGGTCAGTTGGCATTCATCTGTATCCCCCTCCCCCGGGTCGTGCCTGAAAATAGGCAGGATTTGTCTAGTGCACTTACCCGGTCAACAAAAGCTAAATAAAATAAATAAATGTTTCAGTGCTGGACCCAGGGTTTGATCCTTTGCAAACCATGTTTAGTGAAAAGGTTCTGATCCAGCAAGAAGGTCCCCCACCCTCCTGCATAGTCAAGGACTGCTCCTTTAGCCATGCAGTGAAGTCTTTGATTCTTTCCACCTTACCTTACTTGTGGGTGGTGCAGACAGAACTTCAGAGAGGGTAACCATGTCTACCTTTTACTCTGGACTTTCCAACATACACTATGGCTTGTGTAGCCATTGGTGCCTAAGTGCAGCACAACCTTTGGTCTGAGCAGCACTCTACTCTGCCCATGCCTCGTACTGTTAAGTCCTCTATTACTGTTTTGTGTTCCATTCTTTCCACCTCCATAGGTTTACCAGTTCCAGCCACCATATCCCTTGAAGATGTTCCAGTTGTTTCAAAGGTGCCACTGTATTCTTTATCAAATATCATCAGAGATGCAAATCTGTTCTTGTTATAGATCCGAGAATTACCACCATAGTGAGGCTTTCTCCATTCATTCCCCCCTTACCTTCCACTGAAGTCCAGTCCCCCATTCCAACTTTCTTAGCTTTCAGAGTTGATGGAGCTGCAATTCTCTTGTGATCTCTTTCCATGGAATCCCTCAGGCTCATAACTTTGTCTTGAGGACTGCCCGCTCAGCACTGAGGTGCTTGAATCTCCTGCAGAATGGGCAGCCTCCATCTACCTCAAACACCTTCAGGGGGGTGAGGGCTCTGCACACCTTAAAGTTGGTCCACTGGTCTCCCCTGCAGTGCATGGGTGTATGCATGTTTTGTCTAGTGCACTTACCCGGTCAACAAAAACTAAATAAATAAAATAAATAAATAAATGTATGCACCTAAGTGCCTAGTAATTTCAGGAGTAGGGCACATTACCGCAGTACATCTATGCAGGTACACAGAGTTTCCAGCCCCTATCACCCTTCCCTCCTAAGTTCCCTTTCATGTAGGTTGCACTTATTCTCATGGCATTTAAAGGAGTGACACAACATGCATCCAGCAATTGTTTTATCTACATTGTTTCAGTTCTTCCAGCATAGGACCACCAGCTACCCAGCCACTTAAATCACCTGGTTCTTGTTGGAAGGCAGTAAGCCTGATTCAGCTTTTCTCCAAATCAGACACCTGCTTCCCAGGTTGTAACCTCTCAGCCCACAATAGGCTGTAATATTCTACCCGGGCTAGTTTCCTCACACTGTCTACTAAAGGTTAAAGAACAGTCCCTAAAACACCCAGCGTCCCTCACCTCCCCACACACCACCACTTCAAGTATTAAATAAAATTCCTTTTCTCTGTAGACGGGGGGCTACTCTGTTTCATTTAATAAAGCCTCTACACTATTTCAGTTCTCCTGGTGGACAATATGCCCATCATTTGTCTTTTTTAAGAAAGTTGGCTACACCTAAACTGAATGATCCTGAAAGGGAGTGTTTTGAGATTTACAATCCCCTCCTCCCCACTGTCTTGGATGATGATGCCCCTTTATGTCCACTTAGCTCTGTCTCTCATGTCCCTTCATGGCAGGACCTCAAAGGTACTGCATGGCAAACAGAGGGAGATCAATACAGCTACAGAGATCCCAGGTAGTTAGTATAAACCTTCTTGCTGTCTTCTTCTTTATCTTTCTGTATTCTTTAACCTTGGAGCCATCACTCAATTGCAGCTCTGGTATGATGTGCTTCCATCCCACTCTTGCCCTGCTCACCATATCGCATAAATTGTCTAGTACACAGTTTTGCCTGTGGAGGAAATCCTCATTAAGGATCTAACTTTGGCTCAGACACTGTGGACACTGCAAGAGAAGTACAAAGGTGTCCCCCTGCCCCCAGGACAGCAAGGGGTCATCCAGTATGGAGGGACCCAGTTAAGGTCCCAAAGCTGGTTCAGTTGTGAAGTAACATACTGTAACACTACTGCTACACTGTCTGAACAGCTCCCCAAAATGAAAGTTCAACTTGTTCTGTGTCAAATACAAAAATTAAACAGGCAATTAAGAAAATTAAACCCAAACAACTGCCCCTCATCAGGTGGCTTTACCTAATGAAATACTTAAACCAGTCACTACCTTCTAAAATTCAAGAAGCATGCAACTGGGTAGTATTAGAAACTAAAATGGATAATCAAATGCTGTACTCTGGTAATTTACAAACAAGTGAAAGACCCTTCCAGTTGCTCATCTTGCGCACCCACGATTTATTGGTTACGAGCCTGATACCACTAAGGTCTCCGGACCTCTCTGCTCATCAAGGAAAAGCCACTGAGTGCCTCCTCTACACAGGGGGCACTCTGCTACAATCACAAACAGCAGTACACACCCTGCCACATCCAATCCCATTTCACATGTGGGTTTGTATGCATGGTCTGGATGGGTTGGCCAGTGGGGGATTAGCTGCATTTTCCCCATCTTGCACAGAGGTGATTATGCAATGTGAAAGGCTGGCAGAAGGGATGAGTGCTATACCAGGGGTTACCCCGTCATAGAGGCTGCTTTTACCCTCTGCACAGCTGATTGGACTCCTCTGGGGTCATGATTCTCCCCCCTTCCCCATGCTTTACTCAGTCCTCTGAGCTGACATGGAAGGTAGGGACTTACCTTGCTCACATTTGCTTGTATTTAGGCATAAGATAAGTTGCCCATAATTCCCTGCTCCACACTGTTCCATGCGGAGCTGGGTATCTGCTCCAGATCTGGCATGGTTGCATGCCTAGTGTCCAGCCCAGTTCTGCCCTAGGGCATCACCTCCCACCCTCATGTGAAACTCTGCTTTATGGATTGGGCCCTGTATGTGGATATAAATATTTTTAAAACAACCTTAGCAAAATGAGTTGGAAGCAGTGTTGAGGCAGTGTTCATGCAGACCAATATGGTTTTTTCTCTGTTTACAAAAACCCTTGGACAATATATAGAGAACACTTATAATAAACCATGTTTTAAAGAAAAGAGAGGCATTAAATGCACCATTGGTTTGGAAGCAGGGAAAGGTTTTGATAGAGTAACATAGCCATTTGTTTTTCAAGCCTGTAGGGATTTTGTGTTTCTTGAGCTTTTTATACATTTACTGAAAGCACTTTACTCGTCTAGACCTTCCATAAGAGCTGGGTAAATGGAACTGTGTCATGTAGTTTTGTGATAAGCCAGAGGCACAAGACCAGGCTGCCTATAAGGCTGCCTGCTCTTTCCCTTATATCCATCTTGAGCAGAAGCTGAACTCATTTATATGCTTCTAGGCATAGAGGAAGTGCAGTCAGAAAGTAACGTGCATCGGTTATCATTGGGCACTAATGACTATACACTTGACTAACCCAGAAAAGTCACTGCTAGTGTTAATGAAAAGAATTTCTGAGTACAATCTAGTGTCAGGTTATAGACTGAATCAGGATCAATCATAAGTATTGGTTTTGGATAACTTTCTGTCCATAACTTTAAGGGAAACATGTCTCCTAAAAATGAAATGTCAACAATTTAAAAAAAAATGGTATTTGTGTACTCTTAAATCTGGATGTAGTACATGCTAGTAATTTCATGCCACTTGAAAAGCAAACCAGTGATGATATTAATGGATAATCCAGGCTACCGTTTGTTTATTTCATTCATAGTGGTCATTTAGGCCAACGTCCTATCTGGATTTGCATTTCTGTTTTTGGATATTTTCTTTCCAAGGGATTCACTGGGTATCCTGGGTAATATGGGCCAGGAACACCTTTAAATTGGTACACATTCGTACGTGTTCATGCCTAGCAGGGGGTGCAAATTATAGAACCAGTGTCCCTTCACCCCATAATATGTTACTATGTTTCACAGTTTGCCTATTTTCATCCAAGAGAAGACACTTTTACACTGAGAAAAAAGACACATGGAATAGCAAAAGACAATGAATTAGACTTAAAATGGTACAGACACCAAAGGGCAAATGTGGTTAGGAATTTAGGACCATTGGAGGTAGAATACTGGAGGGTAGTTTGCAAGAAGAATGAGTGTGTAGGGTCTGACAAAGATAGAAGCAGAGAACAAATATCGACATAATTTGGTTTCTGTATCTCTGTCGAGCCACATGCAAACTCTCTAAAGCATACATACGTACATAGACCTGTCAGATATTTAGGTCCCAGATGACAGGGGTAATCTATACAAGTAAACTAATTTTTGTTATGATCAGGTTAATTATGATAGCTTAATGCATTTCTTTTTTTTTTTTAGAATAGTTTTATGTTACAATATAGTTCAGGTGGATACCTTCACTGTGTTGTAAGTGTTATAGATTGTGGGGTTGTTTTCTTTCTTTTGAATAACAGATAGTGACAAAATACATTTTTCAATCACATGAGTGTGGCGTGCATATTTTATGGACAACATAGAAACAGAGGAGAGAAAGAAGTAAGTACTTCAGTTGGGACTTGAACCCAGGCCACCCGAATATTGTACCATAACAATTATTTGTGCAGCACCAGGTTGTGCATTGGAGAAAGAGTATTGTGTGCTCTGGGATGGCCCGGGTTACAGTTGCCTTGGTGGTGCAGCTGGTTAACACAACCAGAACAGTATTCCGGGTAGCCTGGGTTCAAGTCCCAGCTCAGACACTTAATTCTTTCTCTCCTCTGTTTGTAAGTGACTAAATACAATCTAGTCAAGTAGAGGGTTCTTGATGACCATATCACAGTACCTTCTGTATATTGTTTAACCTTTTTCTATGAATTCTACACAGTGTAGTGTTGTATGTTTAAGGGATGTGCCCTGGTTAGGCTTAGTTATATATTGTGGCAATGTTGTGGTTATTATATCAAATAAAATGTATTATACAAAAACAAGACATGTCAGCGGAGCATTATTTTTCATTGTTTTACAAGTAGACAAGAATGTAGGAATTAGTTTTTTATTGTATAATGTATTTATCCAACTGAGATGCAACATCATTTTTTTACTGGGTGAGCTGGGTGTATGTACATATGTGTGTGTGTGTGTATGTGTGTATGCGTGTGTTAGACGCGGATCATGATTGCACCTAATTGTACAACTGGGAGGGACTGAAGCACAAGGAGATCAAATGACATGCTTAAGGTCACACAATGAGTAAGAGTGATGGGATTTGAACCCAGGATCTCCTGGTTCCCAAGTCTGTGCTCTAACCAAGCAATGGCACTGCCTCCGAAATCCAGATCTGATTCCATTCATAAAGACAGAATACTGTGGATAACAAATTTACAAGTACCTGATTTCCCTGGTTAATTGGTTACCTCTGTTAAACAGGTGGCCTTTGAAGGAATAATTTCTTATTCTTGCTCTACGAGCCTATTAAAGCAGAAATTCATGTTATTATGACAATTAAGTACCTATGGATTTATAATCCATTGTAATTGTCTTTCATTGACCCCCCTCCATTTTGAGTCTGTGTTCACCAGTTTTTAGATCTGAAATAAAGGAACACTCTGCTAAATACGGCTACCCCAGGATTCCAACAATGTATTCCACTGTATTTAAAAACTCATAGTTTAATATCACTTTTTTGGTGACAAAGATTAACTAGAATATAATGGATGTAACTGAAAAAGAAAAGAAGAAACAGGTACATAAAAGTGCTGCCATCGCATAAGATTTACCTTCTCAGTCTGTACACAGCAAAGAAGATGGCACACTCAAAGCCCAAATCTGCTTGTGCAAAATGTTACTGGAGCACAAGTTTCAAATACTCTTTCAACATAATGTGACTGTTTGCTTAGGAACAAATGGTATGGTTGACTCTCCTGGGCTGGGAGTCAGTGGGACCATATGTTGTTAAGCAAACTGCCACAAATGTTTAAATTGTATTTTAAACTTGTGCTCCAATGACCCTGCACTGGTAGATTACGGACTTTGAGCACAGATATTCAAAGTTTTAGTGTTAGCAAAAATGTTTGCACGGGATTAGCATGGAATTAGTGCAGGTCTGCTATATTCAAAAGGCCAAATAGCGCACGCAAACTGCATTAGCACCAGGCAAACCATAATATATGCAAGGGGCAAACTGAACATGAATACAGGCACTATGAGATATTCAGCGACTAGCACCGCACTAAGGTGTTTAGCGCGACTTAGCGCCGACCCATTGCATGGTACAAATTACCGCCCAGGAACAGCTGGTCTTAACTCTGGGCAAACAGCTTTGCATGACATTGTGGCCTTGCGTGGCATTAGCGCGGCCTTGTGTGACCCTAACATATGGCTATGACACAGAGAAAAAGCCTGACATGGAGGAAACATTTTGCTCACTGATGGCACCACAATGATGCCAACTGCTGCCACCTGTCCCAGCCATGCCAGGCAGTATGTGGTGACCTGGCCTCTGGGGGCCACCATGGTAGTGTGGCCATACAGCACACACCAGCAGACCATACATCTGTGGTGACCAACAGATGCCAGCACACACATGCAGCACTGTGGGCATGGAGGGTGTTGAAGGGAGGATGTAAGGGTGGCCAGGCCTCACCACAGACTGGGTGCAGCCACAAGGCTGGGACACAGCATGCAGTGCACATGGGCTAGCATTGGGAATACCCCAATACCAGTGTTCCTGTCTGATCGTACATGCCCCCCTCCCTGGTCACATACCACACAGCTGTACATACACCACAGCACACACAGCTGTCCATGTCTATGTCACTGTGAGCATCACATGACAGAGGTGCAGCATCTGTGGGTCACACAACAGTGTGACAGTAATGTCCACTGGCAGTACACACCTGCAAGGTGGGCTTGTCACTGTGTAAAGTGCAGTGGTCATCACTACCCTACACACCACAGGCATTGCTGTGTCCCTCACACTACTGGCCCCCTTGCTACTGTGGTGTTTACTGTGCACTGTAGCATGCCCTACAGTGTGACAGTTGCATACATCACCACCACCGCCTGTGCCTATGCTGTGTTATCACCTGGGGTACACAATGCTATGCTGTACTGCATACATGTAGCCTGCAGCTACCATCATGCACTGTCAGATTGACCTACAGGTGGAGCTGCAGCCAGATCTGGCCAGTCCCTGTACTTTCAGACTGACATACAAGTAGAGCTGTGGGTCCCTGCAGTAACGCTAGGCAAACTGCATGCAAATCAGGGCATAATGAGATGCTAATCTGGATGTTTGCCCAGAGACTATCTAAGTAGGTTCATTTGCATGTCACTTTTGAATATGGCAAAGTTTAGCACCAGGCAAATGTGTTTGCACCAGGCAAACGGCTTAGCTCCACGCTAAAGCCGCGCAAACATGTTAGCGTGGTGCTAACGGTTCAGGGAATATTATACAGTTTTGAACACTGTTTTTTCCTGTCCTCTGCTGCCTGCAGTTGTACTGGGTGTACGCATTTTCTGGCACATACATTGGCCACATAATTCACCTCTACCTACCTTCACATCACTGTGCACTGTGTTGCTGATGTGGTGTGCACTTCCTGGTTGCTATATTCAGAGCTGTCTTATTCCAGGGCTAAGTTTGTCCTGCACTCCCAGCCCAGTTTGCCCGGCCTCTTTCCAATGCTATATTCAGAAGCTGTTTGCCTTGGGCTATTCCTTTTGAATACAGCTTGCTTTGTGCTCTAGGCTAAGTTTGCCTGCCGGGCAGTGCTACTGTAGCCCCGGGGCAAAGTTTTGAATATCTGGCCCTGAATGTGTCATCTCCTGTATGTTAATACCACTACCAAGACCACTCTTAAAGCGAATGTGTACACACAGCAAGTAGTACAAGATCCTTACCACCTGCTCTAGCCCTAGGTGAGGAAAGGCTGGAGCACTTAATAAACACTTAGTACTCAAAAATACTTTTTTTTTGAACATTTCATAACCTTCTGGTGCCCTAAAGCACAGCACTATCTTTTCCAATAGCTGTCACATGGTTGGCAGGCTCGTCCATCCTGATGATGTCCGTACCTCAACACATGTAAAAGCAGGAATGTACAGAAGCCCCATGAGTGGTAGTGTACAAAGTGGGCACCGTGATTAGCAGTTTCCGCCAAAATATACCGGGAATCACAGGGCCTCTGTGATCATGTCCATTGCTGGTTGCATCAGTTGTTTAGTTTGCCATTAGGTAGTTTTTACTTATTATTTTTATCCCTCCTCAGTGGGGGGTGATACTGTGGTTCCCCTTATCCAGCTGACCCCTCAGCACTACACCGGACGCAGTGCCCATGCTTGACCCCCTCCTCCGTTCCTCGTCGCATGCCGCATCACAGCGGGTACTCACCCTACGTGCTACAAAAGACCCAGGATCTGGACTTGGAGGGAGCAGCCTGAATGTGTCTAGTGCTGTGCTGACAAGGCCAGCCTTCATGCACGTTGGAAGATTGTTTTTTCTCCCTCTGACCCCACAGCGTGGGCATGCAAAGACATCAATGATGCTGCTGTGTACACTTCTGCACACTGCCTGTCTGATGTCTGTCTGTGCTGAACCCTTGTTCTGGCTGCTCAATGCACCAACCCCCAGCCACTGCCAGAAGCTGGTAGCACAGCAGTCCATCCTTCCCACCCTCCCCAGAGGAAGAGAGCACTCCATGGGATACTCAGTCCTCCCCCTGGATGACCCTCCAGTTCCTGTGGTTGCTGGCACTGCAGGGGGTAGGTCTACTGCTGCACCAGCAGGCTGGGATATGCCATTAGGTTGTTGTTTTACTCTCAGTAACACTTCTTAGAGCTGCTGATCGAGCCGGCACAATCATGCACAGTGCCTCTGAGTGTGCTTTACAGTCAGCAAGCATGCTAGTTCCTATGTGCTGCTCTTTTGGACTCAAATTCTGAGGTCAAATATAAACAAAATTTGTAAAGGAAGCTGACACCAGAGAAAATGTGGGTGCACCAGTCAACAAAGTAGTACAGGAGCAGAAAAAACAGGCACTAAGTCACTTCACTGTTAGGCGCACTTGGTAAAAGAAGGACTTTGTCATATAAGACAAAGTCACCCTTATTTAATTACAAAATAACAAATTCTGGTCTGAATAAAATACAGCAGGCAGAAGAAAAGGGTCCCCCATACAGACCAAAGTTTCTTGTGACACAATACATGCTTTATCAAGATACTGTGAGCAGTAAGTTCATACAGCCCTTTATAATGGTGAATTTAAAGGCACAGTACAATTAGTTAATGGCATATCAATTAGTAGATCGGGTAGTAAGGCTCTTATATAACCTAATTACTTCCATGACAGCAGTGCCCTATAATAAATTTCTTTGTATTACACATGTCTCATGTCTGCGTCTTCTGCTCAGTGGTGACATGCCACTGGTCACGATTGTCAGCCACATGAGGGGAGCTCTCCATTGCCCCTTGGTGTCCTACAGTATCTCATTGCTGTTCCAGTATTGTGGGTTTTGAGTGCACATTTAGCATACTATATGCTGCCTTATTCAAGCCTCCATATTACTGTGGGTTGTCCGCAGTGGTGGTCCTTCCAGTCCTGTGTCTATGGCACATACCGTCCCAGTGGTCTGTCCTGCCCTGTATGCCAGGCCAGCTCTGTATGCCTGCATTTTATAGTAGCCCTCCACATAGGCTATGCTCGGTCTTAGATCTAATGGCACCCTAAGCATAAATACTTGTGGTGCCCCCTACTGATTCCCATTGCCCCCTAGCCTCCCTTAGTCCCCATCCCACATCCAAAAAGTGATAAGAATTCTGTTTATTTATTACAGTCTTAGAATAAGACCACTTGAGCTCAGAGCTCTTTACATAGGTTCCACATCAGGATAAAACACAAACAGGGATGAGATTGTACAAGGAGGTCACTATACAGGGTAAGAAAACAGAAATTATATAATGAAACACAATACAAGTTGGGGATAAGGAAAGGGAGGCTTCAGTGTACACACAAGTGATGATGCCCTATGGTGAATATCAATCAGTTGTCAGCAGCGATGGTGCGTAGGAACTATGCTAAATGCAAGGGTGGTTGGGGGGGAGGAGCCCTGAGTACCAAGAGCAAAGAGATGCAATGATGTTAGGCAAGCAGTGGGGGTGGGAGGAAAAGGTGGGAAGGGAGGAGCAGGATCAGGAAGAAGCAGGATAAAGGGATGGGGAAGCAGCAGGAAGTATGATTGCAGAGCGAGGAAAGTGGAGCTAGTGGTGACAGTCACAATGTGCTTCATATAACATAAGCTTCTTAAGGTGGACTTTGAAGGTGCCCAGTGTAGGCAGTCATGCAATATTATTCTGCAGGGAGTTGAACCAAAGTGCTGCACAGTGAGCAAAGGATCTTTGTCCTTGAGAAGTACAACATCTCAGAGTTATGAAGAACTGCCGTTCAGAGTTGTGAGTGTGTCGAGTGTTAATGCCTGGCACCAGAAGTTGATGAACCCCAGGCAGGAGGGTACCATGGCTGATCTTTTTCGCCAACAGGCAGGTTTGGTATTTTAACCGGCCATTAAGTGGGAGCCAATGTGTGCTGGTGTACTGATCACAGGTGTGTGTCAGCCTGTGGCACCTAAGGTTAGCTGGCAGGCTTTGTTTAAGGTAGTATTTAAACATCAGAGGGCAGTATCAGTGGCAGAGCCATATATGGGCAGGCCATAGTCCGCAAGGGAGCCCACAGAGCTATGAACAGCTATTGTCAGGGCTTCAGGGGTCAGGTTTTGCTTATATCAATAAAGCAGCCCTATGAGTTTGTTGATTGCTTTGGCCGTGTTGTCAATATGGAGAGTATAGGCCAACGAGTTGTCAGTAGTAATACCTAGGTACTTAAAATGTTGTATCAGTTCCAGAGAAGCCCTGTTGACATTATGTATTGATAGTGGGTAGTTATGATGCTTATTTAAGGGGCTGGAGAACAGCATGGTTTTTGTTTTTTTGTAGTTCATAATCAACTTATAATTCTTGAACCACTTCTCTAGACAGGTGAAATCCCTTTGAAGTTACTTGTCAAGATAATCGGGATCTGAGCCATGAATAAAAATGACCTCATCATCGGTGGAGGAGGATGTAGCACTGACTGGCATGAGGGAGGCTTTTCAAGAATAGACTGAATAGAAGGGTACCCAGTATAGACCCCTGCGGAATGCCTGAGTAGACGGGTTTGCTGTCTGAGAGAGTGGAACCTATCCTGACTTGCTGGGATTGATGGTCTAGGTAACTCCAGAACCATGAGACTGCCTCGGATGCAAGGCCAGTAGTGGCAAGTTGCTCAATAAGGAGGGCATGATTAACCATATTGAATGCCTTTGTTAGGTCGATAAAGATAGCTCCGGCAAGCTGTCCCTGGTCTAGTGATTTGTGGATGGAGCACATGAATTCCAGAAGAGCTGTGGTGGTACTGTGCCCAGCTCTAAACTCATGCTGCTCTGGGCAGAGGAGTTTGTACTTGTCCAGGTTTTCGACAAGTTGGTCTGCAACTATTCATTCAAGGGCTTTTGAGAGTGGTGGTAGCAAAGAGATGGGTCTGTAGTTCTCTGTAATGGCCTGGTTCCCACTCTTATGAGCAGGAGTTACTACTGCAGCTTTCCATTTTTGGGGGAATACTGCGAGTCGAAGTGATAGATTGAGGATGTGGGTAAGAGGAGACAGGATTTCTTCCAGTGTGAGTGAGATAATTTTCAGGTCAAGGGTGTCTCCACTGAATCTCCCCTTACTAAGCACCTTCATGAGATATTTCTTGGCCTCACCAACTGAAATAGTCTTGAACCAAAAATGGGGATGCACAGGGGTCTGAGGGGATGTAACAGGGTTGCTGGGAAGGAAGAAGTCTGAGGGGAGGATGTGGCTGAGGTCCGTGAAAATGAGGTTGAAAGTATCAGCAATGGCTTTCGGATCAAGAATGGGTGAACATCTACGCTGATCATGGAAGGGGCAGTTTTGGGCTCACTTCTTTAAGGTTTGCCCACAATTTTCGACCATTGCATTCCATGAATACAAAGGTGATGACAACAGTTTTTGTTTTTAGATTGACAGTTTTTGCATTTCAAGATGACTTAAGTTCTGCTTATACTTTCTACTTCGGTGTGCCCCTTCAGTGCTGGTGCCCCAAGTGGCCGCTTGGTTTGCTTGTGCCTAAAACCATTTCTGCACATAGCATAGGGCTGTGCAAGCAGTACCATGTGCTTGGTCATCACATTGCACTTAGTTAATGCAAGTCTATAAGGCATGCACATGCTGTTTTATGGCCACACCCCTCCACCTGTGCGTAGTGCTGCCATGATGGTAATACACAAGGGATGTATTCGCTCACCTCTGCATGCCCTATGTACATACTGCATGGCTGTGGCCTGTGCATTTGGATGTTGTATGCCATGCAGAAACTGCCTGACATTAGTGCATAGGCCCTAGTATGCTTTCTTACAGCCTTCCCATATTGGCTGACAGTTTGATCAGTTGTACAGCTGCATAGCATAGCTGTGCCAGGCTGTCTATAGATCTGAGTAGGAGTGGGGAAAGTGGATATAGAACTGCTGTATCCTACTTTGGCATCTGGGAGTCTGCATACTTCACCTGCATTGTATACAATTGATCACTGCCCAGAGACCCCAGCCCTCCCTTCGTCTGGTTCAACTTAAGCAACATTCACTACAGCATACAGTAGCACTTGGGAAGGATGGGCTGTCTTTGCAGTAGGCATGGTCTCAGCATCTCCTTGTGCTTCTCATCCGCTGCCTCCATTTTTTACTTCCTCTTTCCTTCTTCAGACAGTGGCGGCAGCCCATTGTTACATTCAGCCTATAACTATGGGTGGAATAATGGGGGATGTCATGGCTCCAATATCAAAACTCCTACATTTGGCAGATTGGCTGTTCAAGACCTCAGCCTAGGGAACTACTACATGCAGCATTTCTGCATGTCATCATACAGTCAGCTGATGATGAGCAGGTACCAGGTAAAGAGAAATGAGGGGAGGAGGCTAGCAACTGACTACTGTGTCTGTAGCCATACAAGTCGTGTTATCATCATCAATGGTGTATATGGGTCGATGCTGTTAAACCGGGGTACGTAACAGACCCATAAGCATTGCAGAGAAAGTCATGAGTAAATTTATAGTAAAACAGACAGTGGCACACAACACGTGTTGTGAAGTCAAGTAAGGTGGTGTATGTAACAGTTGTGTGTAGTACTATGGGCGCAAAACACAAAGGGATGGCAGGTCACACTGTGACGATAGTTAACAAGTATTGTCATGCTGCCAATATAGGAAGGAGCCTTATATAACTGCTACATTTGCAGACTGTATATAGCTATCCAAGACAATCTAAAAATGTAAGAATAAGTCTGTCCCGGTGGTGGAGAGAGCTGAGATGTTGAGTGTCTCACCTCCTGATAGGTCAGTGGTCCAGGTTAGGAAACAAACATGGTCCCTCGGGAGCTGGCTGGGGAGGGAGGATTGAGCATCCTTAAGACTGCGCTTCTCCCTTGAGGAGGGGGGTTGCTGTGGTTCACTGCTTGTCTGCCCCCTTGAAGTGTACTGGTCACAGCACAAGCAAGATGCATGTAGAAGAAAAGGATCACATGTGCAGGGCACCGAGGGTGTCCCTGTGGAGGAGGAGCTTATACATCACACTCATTGCAGGTTTAGCTGAGGGCAACAACTCAGTGGAAAACCACCCTGACTGCAGGATGACAACTGACCCCTCGTAGGCCCCTCACCAGTGACAGGCTCCCCCCCCCAGTCCTGCGGCAGAGGACAAGAGAGGGAAGGTAAGCCCCAGAGAAGCCTGGCAGGGCTGGGGTGGGGGTCAGTCAGAGTCGGGCAGCCAGGGCAGATCAGGAGGAAAAACACATGTATGAAAAAAATTAAAATATGAGAATATATTTTTTCCATTACATGGAAACATAGACTTTGATGGCAGACAAGGACCGCCTGGCCCATCCAGTCTGCCCATTTCCCTACCGACAGGATAGGCCGCAGATCCTAGTTAACCAACAGCCTATTTCTTCCTACCTCCCACAAGAATTGCCTTATGTCTGTCCCATCCATTCTTGAATTCTCCCACAGTTTTAGACCCCACAACCTCCTCAGGAAGGCTGTTCCATGCATCCACTACCCTCTCTGTGAAATAATACTTCCTCACATTGCCCCTGAACTGCACCCCCTCTATCTTTAAATTGTGTCCCCTTGTTCTTGCACGTCTCTTTTTCTGAAAGATGCTACCCTCTTGGACTTTGTTGATTCCACTGAGGTACTTAAAAGTTTCTATCATGCCCCCTCCCTTCTTTCCTCAAGGGTATACATATTAAG
This sequence comes from Neoceratodus forsteri, assembly GCA_016271365.2. Classification (NCBI taxonomy): domain Eukaryota; kingdom Metazoa; phylum Chordata; order Ceratodontiformes; family Ceratodontidae; genus Neoceratodus; species Neoceratodus forsteri. Next base: position 1,560,660,526 of record CM057455.1, read on the forward strand.
CTCCTTTAGTCTCTCCTCATATGGCTTCTCTTGCAGAACCTGCACCATTTTAGTTGCCCTCCTCTGGACTGCCTCAATCCTGACTATGTCCTTGCGGAGATGGGGTCTCCAGAACTGGATGCAGTACTCCAGATGGGGTCTCACCAGCTGTCTCTACAGAGGGATAACAAGTTCCTGTTTTTTGCTGCTTATGACTCTCCCTATGCATCCCAGTATACCCCCAGCCCTCCCTACTGCCTTCTCACATTGCTTGCTAACCTTAAGGTCATCTGATATGATTACCCCCAGGTCTCTTTCCTTTTTTGTTGTTGTTACTACCTCTCCCCCATTGTGTATTCTTCCCCTGGGTTCTTGTTTCCCATGTGCATTATTTTGCACTTCTTTGCATTGAATCCTAGCTGCCATACTTCTGCGCTATCAAAAGGACTGGGTCTCTTTTTTCCTTCTATTTTCCCCGTGCCTCACCACAGCACCTCCTGTCCTCCATGCCTTTGCTTGGTCCTTTCTACTCTAGATGCCCCTCTGGCACACCTACTAGGGTCTGTGGTCACCATCTAAATTGTTCTGAAATCCTCCAGTCCTATAGCTTGCTTCCCCTGTGTCATGACCACCTTAGTGGCTACTCGACTTCCAGGGGGAGCATATGCACACATCTAGCTATGGAAGAAGGGAGGAGAGACCCAGTCCTTTTGATAGCTCAAGTTCGCTAAGGTGACTGGCGTCATACACAAGGAGTGGGCATTTTGGGTGGGATTTGTTTCCCTTTGTAAGGGCACTCCCACAATTCCATGACTAAAGCCTAGACCCCTACCACAGACTGTCACTGGTGGGGGATGGCAGATGTTGCTTGGTCTTGGATGATGTCAATGACATCCTCAACCACGCTGTAGGTTTCTTTTATATAGTGGAGCTACCTCCATCTACCCTCTCAGGACCATTGTGTGATATCTGCTTCACATCCTGGTCCCACTGACCCAGGATGAGGGAGTCAGTATCGAGCCTCAATCCCAGTTCTCCTACATATCAGTGTACTGCCACCAAGACAGGCTTGACAAAATTAATTGGTTTGTGAAACCACGAGGGTGTAAATGTGAGTAAGATTCTGCTGGGAGGGACAGAAAAATGAATGGTTTTGATTCAGGGTTTCTGGTACCTTCTAACTTTTTAAGGGTTTTTAGAATGACTTTTGATCCTTGCTACAAAAATCAAAACAAAACAAAAAAAAAAGATTGTCAGGCACTTATCTTGCAATAACTTATATTGGAGCTGGCAGTATAGCCTAGAGGGGATGGAGTGCAACTGAACACCAAGAAATGTTTGGAATATTCTGGGACAGCATGGCACCAGACAAGGCACTGCAGTGTACTGTTGTTATTATGACACCCATTGCTACACAGCATAGCCTAGAGGGTAGAGTGATGAGCTGTAAGTGAGTTTGGTATTGTACAGTACATCCAGCAGATCTGAACTTGATTCCCACAGCTTTCACTTACATACCATGTGACTCTAAGCAAGTCAGATAGCCTCCCAGTTCTCCTGTGTCACCCTGAAAACAGGAATTCATGCCTATAGTGAGCCTCACCTGGTTACCAAAGAATAAAAAAATGAAATTGAGAAAAGAGCTTTGTTTTTTATCCCCTTTAGTCCATCTCTGTGCACGTGGTTGAACTTTACCTTCCTGGTGTCCTCACACTCTATTGGAATCACAGGGTAGCTGATGCCACCTCTTTAGCAGTTGATGTATGGAAGTAGCCTCGAGGACATGATAGGACATAGACAACCTGACTTGCTGTGACTTCAGGTGTCACAATCCCATTCCATTTGAAAGTGCCTTTCATAACTTGCCCTCTGGGTCTCTACTTCACCATATTATTATTAAACCACCACTTATAACAATGTAAGTGTTTGACTGTCCTATCTGAACAGCAGAATATTTATTCTATGTGTGGTAATAGTCAGTTGGATAGTTTGAGTATGTTTTCTTGGAAGCAATGGGTATGTTGAGCATACACAACAGTAAAACATTTTATTACAATACTTATTTCAAGCCTCACAGAGGATGATCACTTGTATATTGTGTGAACCTGAGCAAGTCACTGAATCTCACAGTGCTCCCAGGACACACCTGAAGATGATGAGCTTTTGCACAGTGTACCTTTTAATGATAACAATTCTAAAATGTGAAAAATGGGGAGGAGGCTAGAATTTGAATGTGGACCAGTTAAACTACTGCTCCAGATAACAGCAGGCCTTAACAATGACTGTGCCAACTTTTCCAATGTTTCAATATGAATCTTTTAGTTGCAATAGAGACTAAGAATAGCAATTTTCTTTGTTTTTTATTTAGATCCAGTTTAACTGTGTAGTTGAACAAAAATGTTTCTGGATCGCAGTGAATTTGTAGTCCTATAAAGTTAGAAACCTGTGTAGCAGTAATATAGACCATAATTTGAGAATTTCTGGACATTACCATAGGCAATGAAATAAGTTAGCTTTTTCTCTACAATTATGCCAACATTTGCCATCATAACTATGATTTATTTTATTAAGCAATATTGGTGTTATATATGCCCTATTGTTAATCTTTTGCTGAATAGTCTTATTCTTAGCAGCATAGATCCCCTTGTTAGCATAAATTCTTATTTTTTTCCACTCATGGTTGGTTAAGGTAACATTGTAAGGCAAAGAACCCCCCCCCAGCAAGGTGGTGCTAGTTAATAAAAACACAATTATTCAGCAGGATCACTGCACCATCCACCTATGAGATTGCCAAAATAAAAAGCAGTTCCTAATGATGCCTCAGTGGTGAAACCAGTTGGAGCTTTGTCTGTTGGGTCTGTTTGGTGTCCCTGTTTTGAAAAGGTCTGTGTATCTTTTAATGGCTGTTTATGGCTAGTTTTACACTTTAATTAAAACTGACAGTATTTGGAATCCTATGTGATACTGCTTTTTATTTTGGCAATCTCATAGGTGGATGGTGAGTTATTCTGATGAGTAATTCTGTTAAGGTAACACCCATTTCTTTTCCCCACTCCAAATTGATTGAGGTACGTGTATCTTCTATATTTGCTATAATTTTTTTATAGAATTTCCCTAAAAGTTTCTTAATGGTGATACCTATAGATTCCTTCTGTTTTTTTCTTTTCTTTTCATAATTATTAACTATATCTCCATAGAACGAATTAATTTTAAGAAATTTCTCCCGCAGACCTCTATAGAGCAAATAATTGGCACAGGGGCTATTACCTGTAACTTCTCTAACTTCCACATATTGCATTAAGTATCTTCGTACAATAGATCTTGCCATTCCTTTTATTTCCAAGAATTTTATTGCTGAGTTTGCCACATTAAGTTCATTTTTGTGTAATGAAATGTTTCCATATAGTCAAGGAATATTAATCAGACCTATTTTCTTTTTTGCAAAAACTGAAAAATTAGCTCAAGAAATTAAAATTGTACTCTTCTTAGCCTCATTATAAGTTTGAAATAATAGCTCTTTAATATCTAAAGAAGGATTGTTTTTAATTAATAGTTTTCATAATATCTTATGTTCTTGTTTAGGGAAAAAAGTCCATTCCCATATGTTCACCATTATATTACGAAAATTGTACAATAATGGGTCTGGGAGCCCATCCCCCCCATGATCCCTTGGAGTTGTTAATTAACTCCGTGCAATTCTTGGGTTTCTGCCTCTCCACAAAAAATTCTTGAAACTTTGTTTTATTTCTGAAAACAACTTATAGTTAGGACTCCCTACAAAGGCCTGTAAAACAAATATAATATAAGGAAGTACCATCATTTTTAATACTTCAATCCGTCCTCACAAAGAGATTAAAAGATTTTGCTGGTTCAATAAACTATTTTTTATCTTTTTTTTTAAGGTTACCGAAATTAATAATAATATTCTGCTCCAAATTATTGATCAAAGCCATTCCCAAATATTTGAATCTATCTGTTTTAGAAAAAAATATTTATATTAGAATATTTTTCATCTGTAGGTCCCTGAGTAATCTAAAATAATTTAGATTTATTCTGATTAATCTAATAACCAGAAAATCTGGCAGTGTTTTAAATCTCCAGGAAAAAAGCGTGTATGGATTTAGAAATATCATGAAAAATTAACATTGTATCATCTGCAGAGGCATTTAATTAAATTTCTTGCAGTTCTAACATTATACCCTTAATATCCAGATTAGCTTGAAATGATTCCAATAATGGTTCAATAGTCAATAAGAATATTAAGGAGGAGAGGAGACACCCCTGTCACACACCATTAGTCATCTGTGACTGTAATTCAGGAGTTAATGTCCCATTAATTATAAATCTAGCTATAGGCAGCTATAGAGTTGTTGAATTAATCTAATAACTGGTTCTGGTAGGCCCCAAAATTCCAGTATCTTAATCATATACTTTCTATTAATTAAATCAAATGCCTTACTGGCATCAACTAATAAGGTGAAAGAGTTGTCTGATAATGTTTGTGCATGTTGGAACAGATATTAGGTTCTTTTAAGGATATCTACTATGTTTCTTCCTGGTACAAAGCCATATTGGTCATTATGCATTGCTTTTGGAATTTCTTTGATTAATCTATTTGCCAATAATTTACTAATGATTTTGTAGTCAGAATGTAACAAGGCTATAGGCCTGTATCCATCTAGAAAATCATTAGGCTTACTTTTTTTGTAAATGAAGACTACTTTAGCTTGATTCATTGAGCTAGGTAAATCAGATTTACCTTGTTGAACTTCCTGAATAAGATTCATTAGTAACAACCATGGGCTAAGCTCCACCTTAAAGGCTTGGAAAAATTCATTAGAAATCCATCTATACCTGGGCTTTTATTTTTGGGTAACATTTGTATTGTTTCTATTATGTCACTCAGTGTCAATTCTGACACTTGAATAGCCATTTTGGGAAGGTGTAACTCCTATAAATATAATTGTAGTGATACCATACCTAGGTTATCCGGTCTTCAATAAATTTCTTTATAGAACTTAAGCATTATTTCTTGCATACCAATTACATTGACTATTCAATCACAGGTGTCCAGTAGTCCTTTCTCTTCTCACCTTCTCTTATATGTAGCCCTTTCTCAATTTGGAAGGCTGCAGGCACCATAACTGTCGCAGTTCTCAACAATGGTATCTCAGAAAGGAAGCTGCAGTTGTAATTCATGCTTAAAGGGCCACAATGTTTAAATGGTCCTGCAAGCCAGTAGCATTTCATCCCCTGCCCCTTTTCCTGGGTGCTCACAAATCACTTGTGTGGAAACCTGGAAGAGTTTGTAAACTGTTTAAACATTTTATTTATGAAACTTTGTTGATCGGGTGACTGTGCTGGCAGCAAGTGCCTTTTTCAGTATGACCTGGGTGCAGTAGCACAGGTAAGATATGTAAAACAGCAGGAAAAAAGGGAGAAGATGAACATGTCAAATACGATACACTGTATCAGACCTAGAAATATATACTAAAATGTCAAATTTTGGGTGCAAAGAGAAGTACAGCAGTGAACTACAGCAGTAAACTAGTAAATAAAATATATCAGGCATAGGGGAAGATACAGCATGTCAAATATGACACAAAGAACAGACCTAGGAGTAGAAACAGTATGTCGACATTAAGATGAGAAGAGAAATAACCACAGTGTATAAGTAAACAAAGACTTTTAGAAGATGTAAAAGGGGATTGAGTTGTGAGAGAACACCAGGGAGCTTGTGAGAGCACAGTGGGAGAGAGGAGATGAGAAAGAGGTGGAGATTACTGGAGAGAGGGGAATAAGGAAAGATTAGGAAGGTGAAAATGGGGGGTAAGTGCATAGCTGGTTGGGGTGGAGTAGGTGTATAGCTAGCTAGGTGCAGGCAGTTGATAACATTGCTATATTTGCTGTGTGTGAAAAGAACTGCATCTTCCTCATACAGGACAGACTGTATGGGTTTGCAAATTGTGGGCAGGTTGTTTATAAAGATGGTAAAAAGGAGAGAGCCTAGAATGGAGCCCTTGGGGACACCACTGGTGATTCTGTTTACTCTGGATAGATTGTTTTTTACAGCCTGCATTCTGTGGTTCAGGTAGTCTGTGAACCAGACGAACGCAGATGGCCCAAGGCCCAGGGCAAATAATTTGTCTGTTAGCAGCTTATGGTTGACCAAGTCGAAGACCTTGGTCAAGTCCACAAACACATATCCAGTTGCAATACCCTTATCCATAGAGTGGTAAATGGCATCAGTGAATTCTATCAAGGCAGTGTCAGTGCTATGCCCTTTATGAAAACCACGCTGCTCAGGACATATGAAGCTGTATTGCCACAGATAATCTGCAAAGTTGGCTGTGGACAATTTTTTTCTTGTAATTTAGCAAGCGCAGAGAGAGAGAGAGAGATGAGATTGGGCAATAGTTCTTAAGAGATGTCTTTTTGCCCTTCTTGTGTAATGGGATGACTATAGACAATTTCCAAAGGGCAGGCACTGTGCCATTCAAGAAGGGAAAATTAAGGGGCTTCAACTTCAACTTTATTAGATAACAAATTGAGGTAACATTATCTCATTTTCAATTGCATCCAACATTTAAAAACAGTACATATGAAACACAAACAATAGCTCAACAAGACAAACATTACAAGAAATCTTATAATATTTAACAAGTACCACAGATAGTTCTTAAATTATCCATAACATTTACAATGTTTGTTATAAAACCCAGCTAAATACTTCTTAAAACAAGCCAATGAAATTAATTCACATATCTTTAATTCCTTAGCTGTACAATTCCATGTCTTAGAAACCGATGATGACAGTGTTTTTCTCCATATCCAGAACTACATCTAGGAACACAAAACATGATCCCAGATGTAGTCCTAAGTCAATATTTTGTGTCTGATCTAATTTTCAACAAATCCAATAGAAATTCTGGTAATAAGCGTAGAACAAATTTATGAACAAAAAGATTCCAATGAATATCACGTCGATCCTGCAAAGATGTAAGCCCTGTTTTTTCATATAGGATACAACTATGTGTTCTATATGGTAAATTTGTAATAAACATAAGTGCACTTTTATGAAGTGGTTCTAAGGATCCTAATACTGATTGTTCAGCAGTTTTATATATACAATATCCAAATCTAAAACCCGAAAAAATAGTGAAGTAACCAGGGTTCGACCATAACATTGTTTTACTAGCCCTGAACCTAGTGCAAATTGGACAGGGCTAGTGTAGCTAACCCTCTACTTGTCCGTCTTGACTAGTGCAAGTTTTTCATGGCTGTTAATGAAGTTAAAAAAGTCCCTGCTTTAGCAGGCTATAGTCCTTTTGCTAATCTACCACAGTGTTCCAGGTGGGCTAGTGTGATTAGCAGCTCATTAAGAACTGCAATTATCTGGCAGTTCAAGAGGTGGTTCCAACCAAAGACTCAGTGTGAGTCATTATCACTCAGTAATTAGGACATTCAGCTAGTGTGCAGGCTGTGATCAAAGGTAGAGTGGTCAAGTCACTAGCTTCCAGTTTGCTGAACTTGTCTTTGATTTGTCCCACAATATTAAGACCAGTGTGCCTCATTTCTCAATCTTTTGAGTGCCTGTATCCAACACTGCAGTGACAGAATGGTATGATGTATACACAGTCTACCCAGCCAGGTGGTCTGCCCAATCTATACTTTCTCTGGACACCACTGCAGATTAGGTAGATTCTGAAGTGGCCATCCACAGACCCATACAGTAGCTGCCATTACTGACTGGTATAAGGGTCCAGAGCTCCTCTTAATGGCTCACATCAGTCAATGCCATCCATGCAGTACCACCCTTATGCCACTCAGCATGTCATTTCATCCAAAAAACAATGCTTTGGAGCATGTACGGTACAAAGCAAAACCTTAGTAAAATATAGCATTTGAAAGGTTAAAATAGGTATTCCTGGTGTGCACAGATCATCCTATATAGAAAGAGAGGTAGTACAGCATCATGCCTGTATACTGCTCCCTTTTGACTGATGAAAGGACACTTATGAAAAATCCGTTATGGCAGAGCATGTTAAATCAATACTTTTGTGCCTGGTATACATAAACAGATATGTCAAAGTTTCTTACATCTGTAACTCTCTGCAAAGAAATCTTAGAATGGCCCCAGGCTCACTTTGCAGTGTAAGAAAACTTCCAGAAGTGCAGGCCTGGTTAATCACAGGGTGTGGGATGAGAGTGTATTTCTCTGTCTGACTTTGTACATTGCTCTGCAGGTCAGGTTGGGACTATGATGAGGTGCATAATGATGTTGTTTGCTATTGTGTGTGAAGAGCTAGAACTACTTGATTGAACATTTGCTATTATGGTATTCTCTGGTTTGGTGGGGAGGGGGTAAAGGAAGAGGAAGCAAGGGGCACATGGTAAAAAAACAGTGGGGGTACACACTGCATGTGATTGTTTTGCAGTCTTTTTTTGCTGTGGCAGGAAGCAATGTGGGAGCAGGATAAATATGCAATAGTTAGAGTATTTCTTGGCGTGCATCTTTCCTGTATAACCGATCAAAATTTATCATTATTATTGTGGGCTAGTGTAACCATCTCTGGGCTAGGGCAATTTTTAATCAACTTGTTCGGCTGGCTAGTTCAAGAAAAAGTTAAGGTTGACCCCTGGAAGTAACCATTAATTTCCTTATTTTATTTGGAAACATAGTTTTGTTCCTATAAAAAAATCCAAGCAACCTTTTTAACTTATTTGAAATTTTATTTATATGTAAATCAAAAGACAGAAGGCAATCAGATGTCAATCCAAGGTACCTATAAGAGGTTACCTGTCCCAACGCCACTGCAGATAATGCGTAAATGTTCCCTTTAAAAATATTTTTATTCTTTTTTTGAAATATCATCCAGAGTAATTTCTTACCATTCAGCAGAAGCCTCAAATCAAGAAGCATATACTGAACTTTCAAGAAATCCCTTTGCAATACCCCAACTGCTTCATCCCTATCACTTCCTACAGTATGCATAATAGTATTGTCAGCATAAAGATACATACTGGTGCAAGAAGAACAGCATTCTGGTAATCTGTTCACATACAACAGAAACAACAGGGGACCCAAGACAGAGCCTTGTGGTACCCCTGATCTTATATCAATAAATTCAGAAGAGATGCTATTCATTCTGACACACTGCTGTCTATTATGCAAATATGAATAGAATCAGCTTAGAGCAGACATGACCAAACCAGCTGATTTTAAACAATTTAGCAAAATTGTGTGATGAACTGTGTTGAATGCCTTCGACAGATCCAAAAACACAGCTGGTACACTGTAATTTCTATCGAAGTCATTAGACATGTCATCAACAACCTTAGCTATCATATTACTGGTGTTATATTCCTTCCTAAACCCTGATTGCTGCTGAGTAATCAAATTATACTTAAACAAATAATGACTAAGTTGACTATGCACCAATCTTTCAAAGATCTTAGCACAAAAAGGCAAAAGTGAAATTGGTCTATAGAAACCAGGGTCAGAAGGACAACCCTCCCCTCCCCTTAAAGACAGGAAATATATATGCAGTTTTCCAATCTTGAGGAATTTCAGAACAAGAAAAAGAAAAATTAAACAAATATTTCAGTGGTTGGGATAGAATAGCTGATGCTATCTTCAAAAAGAAAGGAGGGACTCCATCACACCTAGGTCCCTTATTGGGATCCAATCCCTAGAGTTGTTTGTGAACATCCTCAACAGTTATTGATTGTATGACAAAAATAGGTCTAGAGACACCCAAAGACAAGCATTTTTCAATGACGAATGTTTGCTTGCTGGCATTGGCATTGGTAGTGTAGGTGTTACAGAACTGCATAATAGGAATGGTAGTGAAGTATTGAACTGAAGCCAACCCCACCTCCACCCTGCAGAGACTGACAGGCATTGGGGTGTGCCTTTGGGTCATCAGGCATAACGGCCACACCATTTCACCACACCCTACCCTGCAGACACCGATAAGTGTCACGGTGTGCCTTGGGGTCTTTGGCCCTTATGCACACCCCATTCCATCAGGAAATACAGTGAGATGGGTGCAGTATAGGAGAATAGGGTGAACTTTGGGTCCGAAGAGTCCAAGGCACACCTTAATGCCTCTCACTGGCTGCAGGGTGTGGAATGGTATGAGCATTACAGGCGAGACTCCCAAATCACACCCCTGATGCCTGTAATTCTCTACAGGGTGGGGTGTTATGGTCAGAAACCCTAATGCCTCAGGCATTCATTGGTATTTTCACTCCAAATTTTCAATGTGGTTTTTTTGTGACCCCCATCTCATGAACAGTGGCAATATCAGTTTGTTAGCTGAAAGCTGCTTTTGCACAGCGACCAAGGCATTTAGCACCACAGGTGCAAAAACACATTCCGAACAGGGTGTGAAAAATGACAACTGTACTGTTCATGGGGAGGTGTAAAAAATGGCAATGTTGAAAATCTGCAGTGAAAATATTAAAAAAACTGGTGAAGTCATGAGCGTGCGTAGAAACTGTGCAACCCACACCCGTAATGTAATTAGTTTGGGGATTTTTTTACAGCAGATTGTCAACACAGGCATTTTGGGACCTTCAATCATGAACAGTGTCACTGTGATTTCCTTTATCTGTCCCGAACAAGGATTTCCCACAGTGACCACGCATTTCTGCGCTGAAAGTGTGAAAACACATTTCGGCCATGTTGTGGAAAATGACAGCCGTACTGTTCATAAGGAAGTGTGGAAAAATGCCACTGGTGAAAATCTGGACTGAAAATATTACAAATTCATGAACTTACGAGGGTGTGTAGAAACTGCACAATGTTCACTCGTAACACGGTCATTTTATGGATTTTTGTCACAAATTTTCAATATAGCCATTTTAAAACCTTTGCTCATGAACAGTGTCACTGTGATTTTCTTAATCTGTCTCAAACATTGCTTTCGCACACCGACTGCACCATTGTGTGCTACATATGCGGAAACACATTTTGAGCAAGATGTAAAAAATGGCAGCTATACTGCTCATAAGAAAGTGTAATAAAATGGCAATGTTGAAAATCTGGCGTGCAAATATTAAAAATTTGCAAACTTGCAAGCGTGGGTAGGAACTGCGCAACATGCATTCCTACAACAGTCAGTTTTGGGAATTTTTTCACCAAATTTTCAACATAGCCATTTTAAGACCCTGTTCATGAACAGTGTCACTATGATTTTCTTAATCTCTCCCAAACATTGATTGCGCACACCGACTGCATCATTGTGCACTACATGCAGGGAAATACATTTTGGGTGACATGTGAAAAATGACATCTGTACTGCTCCTAAAGAGGTGTGGTAAAATGGCAATGTTGAAAATCTGGAATGCAAATATTAAAAATTCACGAACTTACGAGCGTGCATAGGAACTGTGCAACGCATGCTCATAAAACAGTCATTATTAGGAATTTTTTCACCAAATTTGCAACATAGGCTTTTTGAGAGCCCACCTTATGAACACTGGCACTGTCGTTTCGTTAATCAGTCTCAAAAGGTGATTTTGTGCAGTGACTGTGAAATCACCCTTTGGGCCCTATTAATGCCATGACAGTTCAAGAATTCATGAGGAGGGTCCCAAAAACCCCATGTTGAAAATTTGGTGCCAAAATTTCAAAAAGTGCCTGAGATGTGCATTAAAGTTGAAAAAAACCCTATTTAATGCATTATACGACTTACGGGATTTCCTCAGTTCGCAGTCAGCTTTGAAGAGTGCAGACGTGTTCTGTCCCACCGAAGATTGTTGTGCCAAGCTGCAGAGGTAAGTATGGGGTGAGGTGGGGGCGTGGGGAGGCAGGGTGCGTAGTGGGTGGGCGCGGGTGGGTAGGGAGACCACCGAGGAAACATTTTTTTGTTTGCAGGGTTTTTTTTATGAAAACAACATGGGACATTTGCCATGCTGGGGTGGGCTCCCAGTGTGGCAGCTGAAGAGCTGTTTGGGGGGGCCTGGAGCTGATGGGGGATTGGGCACCCCAGTCGGCCATAACACTTTTTGCCACACTGGGGTGGGCTCCCAGCGTGGCACCTGGAAAGCTTTTTTTGGGGTTGTGTGGAGATGACGGGGGATTGGGCACCCCCGTCAGCCATACAGTATGTGCGTGGGGGGTGCATGAGCATGCAATGTGTGTGCGTGTGTGCATGTGGGGGGAGCGCTGCTCACTGAAGTGGAGCTCTCCGTTTCAACTGTATGGCACTGCATTTTCAACTGCTGTCATAGACAGCTGCAGCATTGATTGGAAAACTGCGACCATGCCTGCAAACACACTGACTGAATTGGAAGAGGGCTGCCACACTTCCGAAAACTCAGACGATGGCACTATGTTTCTTGCACATGCGTGCAAGCAAACATAAAAAATCAGTATCCAAAACTGGAATCCAGGTTTGTATTTTTCTTATCAAATGTCTTACCTATTATAGAAAAGTAAGAATTGAGTGCATTCAGTTTACCCTCTGTTGACATCGGGATCTTTCCCCCACTATTAATAACCGTTGGTAAGGAGTTTGATCTTTGTTGACCTCTTAAAGAATCAATACCTTTCCAAAGTGCTTCAGTATTGCCTTCTGCTTTATCAAAATATGCATTATAATAAATCCTTGTTGCCTTTCTTACCTCCTGAGTACTCCTATTCCTAATAACCCTAAAAGCTTGTTTATCCACTAATTCCTTTTTTCTCTTGCCTTTTGCCAATATTTGAATTTTAATCTTAATAAATGTTTTACTTCATTAGTAATCCATGGTGTTAACTTATTCTTAGTTCTTCTATATTTTAGGGGGGCATGTTTTTGAATAACCTCCAGTATTGATGTTTTAAAGTACGACCAAGCTGACTCAATATCTGGACACACTGTCATTAACTGCCAATTAATTGTAGTAACAGGGAGAGCGATCTGAGGTGCAGCGAGACTAAGGCATTTGGGTATGAGGCCATCGGGGCTAGCATATTTGTCCACTTTTAGTGCAGCAAGTAGTTTGTGAACGTCATGGCAATTAATCTTTTTAAGTAGAAAAGGGGGTGGTGCAGATCCTGTTTAGGATTGATGGGACTGGATGTGGGGAGCATTGGTTCTGTATTTGTCCAGGTCACAGAAAAAGTAATTAAAGGTGATGATTTTTGATGGATTGGTGTGGCTAACACCATTGAGGTCAATGGTGAGTGGAGAGGGTTAGGAGAAGTTTTTAATAAGAGAGTTTACCAACTGCCAGGACTTTCTGGGGTTTTCCAGGTTTAATAGCTGTTGGTTTTTAAGGTACTGAGTCTTGGCCCTGAGAATTTCTCTCTTACATTCATTCCTCAGAGACAGGTAAACTATCCAATCAGCGGCAAAGTGGGATTTCTTGTACTTACTCCAGGATATGTCTCTTCTCTTTATTTTTATTTATTTATTAAATTCTCAGATTACAAATACCTTTGAGCAGAAACTGCTCATTTACAAAGGTTCCATGTCAAAGGATGAGGGTCAACATACATACAGAGGTAGTAAAAGAATGCACAATAAACAACCAAAACAACTAAAAGAAAATATAAAGATACTCAGTTATAACATACTTTGAGATAATATTCATATAACGAGCAGCTTGAGCAGGCAGCTGGCTGTGGTAACAATAAGAGATAGAGGGCACCATAGGCAGTTAGTATTGCAGGCATGCGACTGGGAGAGGAAGTTGGCAGGCTAATGGGCCACTGTCCGATGGTGGTGGAAAATGTCTTGTACCAGTGGAGATGTGAAGCAGGAAAGGAGTCACAAGGAAGACCCGGTGCCAGAGGGAATGAGACTGGGAAAGGGTGGGCTGTGAGACATGAGTGAGCTGGGAGGTGTTTAGAGAGATCTCTGTTCAGAGAAGCAGTCACATTGAGTGGTAGAGGTGAGGTAAAGTTTGAGATTCCTTTTGAAGAGTCCAAGGGTAGTAGAGGAAAGTGCTTCTTTATTGAGGGAATTGAACCATTGAGCGGCTCTATAGATAAAGGACCGCTGACCCATGGAGGTACGACATCTGGGAACCTGAAAGGTTAGAGATTGGGCACCACATGTTTGTTGAGTGCCACTGTAGGTAATGAGGGTGAGCTAACACCAGGTGGCATGAGACCGAGAGAATCTTTCTGGTAAGCAGGTCTGGTATTGTATTCTGCTGCATAGGGGTAGCCAGCTGGCCTGTGCATAGAGGTCACAGGTGTGAGTTTGTCGGGCCACACCCGTTAGTAGTCTACAGACTTTGTTGAGAGAAACTGAGATCCTGTGGAGGGCACTTGTTGAGGCAGAGCCATAGATGGCAAGGCCGTAGTCAATGATAGAGGTGACAGAACTGTAGCTGGCTAGTTTAAGGGCATCCGCAGGCATTCAGTGCTTGTGTTTTTGTAGTAGTCCAATCCGAATATTGGCGGTCTTGGCAACAGTGTCAATATGCCGAGTGTAGGAGAGGGTACTATCCAGGGTAATATCAAGGTACTTGAACTCCTTGACATGTTCGAGTGGGTTCCCAGCATGGTTCTTGATGGTGAGGGACAGAGAGTTGTGCCTGCTCCGTCGGTTACAGAAGGACATGGCTTTAGCCTTGCTGTGGTTCAGGCCAAGTTTATGAGAATTGAACCAGTCTTCGATGCGCTTGAAGTCGAGCTGCAGCTGGGATTCAAGGACTGTAATGTCATGGTGGCTGGAAAACAGGACTGCATCATCTGCGTATAGTAATATTTTTTGGTGGCAGGCACTGGGGAGATTGTTGCTGAAGGGGGAGAAGAGTAGAGGTTTCCCAGAATAGACCCCCGGGGGACTCTGAAGCGGACCAGTTTCTCATCCGAAGAGATCCCTGCAATCCTTACACGTTGGATCTGATTATCAAGGTAGCTGGTGAACCATGGAAGAGCATCGCTGGAGATCCCAATGGAGGACAGTTGCTTGAGTAGTAGGGGGTGGTTAACTGTGTCGAATGCCTTAGTAAGGTCTATAAATACTGCCCCTCCACAACTCCCTTTGTCAAGCATGGCATGGATGAAGGTTGTAAATTCCAATAGTGCAGTGGTGGTGCTGTGCCCTTTTCTGAAGCCATGCTGCTCTGGGCACTGTACAGTGTACTTAATCAGGAATTCAACTAGTTGGTCCGACACTATTCACTCCAGCGCTTTAGATAGTTGGGGAGGAGTGAGATAGGTCTGTAATTGGTGTGCAGCGTCCTATCTCCACGTTTGTGAACCGGTGTGACAGTGGCTTTCTTCCAAAGAGAGGGGAAATAGCCCAATCTAAGTGAGAGATTGAAGATCTTTGTAAGTGGTTCTAAGACTTCATCGAGGACTTGTGCCAGCAGTTTCAGGTCAAGGGAGTCACCACTGTACCCTTGTTTGCCGATGGCCTTTTGGATGTATTTTCTAGCTACTTGTGGTGGGACCTCCTTAAAAAAAAACTTTGGGGTTGTACGTTCTAGTTGAGGGGTAACTTGGGAGGAGCTGGAGGGGAGGTCATCAAAAAAATTTGGTGGAAGGACACTGTCCAGGTTTGTAAATGCATTATTAAAAGTGCTGGTGATGGTACCTAGGTTGAGTGTAGGAGTGCCATGAAGATTGAGCATAGTGAGTGGTGCTTTAGGATCCTTGCCTGTGAGTTCTTTCATGTTGTTCCAGAATTTGTTTCCCTGGCCCCAAGAGTTGGTCAGAGCCTCTTTGTAGTAGCTGCGTTTAGCATTCCGTATTTTTTGAGTGCAATCATTTCTGGCTGCTTTGTATAATTTTATGTTTACTTACGCCGGAGTTGCACAAGCACAATGCCAGAGGTGGTCTCTGTGCTTGAGCAGAGTTAAAAGGTCAGTAGTAACCCAGGGGTTGGTCTGTCCTTTGACCTTCATCTTTTTCACTGGTGCATAGATGTCACAGGCTTCGTTGAAACATTTGATAAATAGGTCCAGAGCTTTGTCGGTGTTACTGAGGGAGTCAAGCACTGCCCAGTTCAGCCTGGTTAGATGGGATTTTAACAGCTGGAGGTGCCCTTGTTTGATAACCCTGGCATAGATAAGCTTGGGAGGGGGCTTGTGGTATTTGTTTGACCAGGAACAGATGACAGGCGAGTGGTCACTTATTGTATCCGGGAGTACAGAAACATTGGAGATGTGTTCAGGGTGGTTAGATAGAATCCAGTCTAGAAGCGTAAGAGAGCCTGTCCTATAGTTACACCTAGTGGGGGTATTGACCAGTTGAGTGAGGTGATACACCGAGGCTGCATCCTTATAGGTAGCGGCCTCAGTGGAGAGCCAGTTAATGTTAAAATCACCCATGATTATGGTTTCAGAATTATGTTGCTGGACCCTTAGACATTCCATGGTGCTATGAAAGCCAGCTGCCTGGTCTCTTGGGGGTAGGTAAACTGAGATGACAGTGAGTTCCTTGTTATGTGCACCAAGGAGGATTTTGATTGTGAGGACCTGAGAGGAGTTGCTCAGGCTAGGGGATGGGATGATGTGACCCATAAGGGTATCCTTATGATAGATGGCGCCGCCCCCACACCGTTTAGCGATCCTGTCTTGCCTGAAAATGCAGTAGCCAGGGATAGAGACTGAGGTATCAGGGATTTTAGAGTTTAGCCATGTTTCCACAACTGAGAGGACATCAGGGTTGTGCTGTAGGATCCATGTTTGGAGGGAATCAAGTTTGTTGAGAATGCTGCAGGCATTGATGGATGCCATGGTGAGTGTCCCTGTCCTTCTGCTTGGTGCCACTGCTGGCTGCCCAGGTGGTCCTGGGTTGGGGTGAACATTTCCTGAGAGCAGGAGCAGCGTAAGGAGAATTTGTAGGAGAAAGGATTTCAGCATCTTGTAGATACCTGGTGGTTAAGTCATAAGCCAAAAGAAATTATCAACAGCTGAGGTCCAGAGTCACAGAATGTGTTAGAATTCCTGAAGGTGATGAACTGTGCCTGTGCATATGCAGGATGTGAAATCCTTTTGTCTGCATGCTTCTTTGTCATTCAAAGAGGTTGCAAAGATATTGCTAGTGAGCCAGCAAGATTTCTTTGGTTTGACCCTGCAAGTGTGTAGAGGGGGTGTACTTGTCTAGGATGGATGTGAAAGTCATAATAAAGTGGTCAAGTGCCACACTGACATCAGTGGCTGTGTCTAAGAAAGCCCAGTTACTAAGATACAAAAATATCAGCAGATTAGGCCATGAGGTCTATCACGTCTGCTTGAGATGCAGCTCACAGTTTCACAAAACAGCTGCTGCCCCTCCTCCCCTCTCCCTTCCATCCCTCCCCTGATTTCCATTCTGAGTTCCAATGGCCTCTACCCTCCCTACCTGTATCCTACCCATGTATCTATACCATCCCTTTTTAAAACCTCCCACCAATTCCCTGGATATCAACTCCTCAGGTAGTGCATTCCAAGGCATCACCACCCTTTCCATGAAGTAATGCTTTATCAGATCTCTTCTATACTTCCCAACAACCAGTTTCATGCTATGACCCCTCATGGTCCTTTCCCTCCTTCAGTCTGTACACCCCCTCTCGGTTTACTCTATTAATACCTTAATACCTTCTAAGTATTTAAAGGTCTCGATCATGTCCCCTCTGTCCCTTCTGTCTTCTAAGGAGTACATCTTTAGCTCCCTAAGTCTCTCCACATAGGGCTTATCTCCCACTCCAAGAATCAACTTAGATGCCCTCCTCTGGACCCTCTCCAGGAGCATAATGTCCTGCTTTAAGTAAGGGTACCAGAACTGCACACAGTACTCCAAGTGCGAACTCAGCAAGGATTTGTACAGTGGCAGAATTACCTCCTCCCTTCTCAAAGTGATTCCCCTAACAAAGCACCCTAGCATTCTGTTATCCTTAGCTGCTGCTTTCCAGCATTGTGCTGTATGATTCATTTTTTCCACTGATCATTGCTCCCAAATCTTTTTCTTCCTCCACGACTGTTAATGGTACCCCCCCCAATTTGTAGCTGTACCCTGGATTCCTAGCTCCCAAATGAAGTACACTGCACTTCCTAACGTTAAACCTCAGCTGCCATGTGACTGACCACTGTTCTAGTCTTTCTAGGTCTTCCTGTAGTGTTCTGCTTCCCTCCTCACTGTCTACCTCCACCCCTAGTTTGGAATCATCAGCAAACAGGCTCATATTTCTTCTTACTCCCACCACAATGTCTGAAATGAAAGCATTAAACAACAATGGAGCCAGAATTGAACCCTGAGGGACCCTGCTAATTACCCTTCTGGGTGTTGATAGCTCCTAGCATACCACCACCCACTGTTGTCTGTCACTTACCTAGTTCCCAGTCCACCCCACCAATCTTTCCCCTACCCCAAGTCACTCATCTTGCCCAGTAATCTCCCATGCAGCACCAAGTCACATGCCTTACTGAAGTCTAGATATAAAACATCAGCCGTAATAAGTTGCTAAGTGATAGGTCATGTAGGAAGGATGCAGTGTCCAGGCTGGTACAATTTCTGAAGGAGATAAGCCTGAGTGGGGAGTTTTTAGGGGTACTGTTATGCCATTGGCAATAGGAAGCCAGGTGGTGACTGACTGAGTCACTGAGAACACCTGAAGTAATTATTCTTTCTGTATATTTGACCAGTATCTAGTCAACTGGGTGTGGTTGGGCCAGCCTGGTGGCTCTGAGGGCTGAGGTACTGGACGCCACACCTCGCGCCATACCGGCGACCCAGGTTCAGGAGCAAACTTGGGCACCTAGGGTTGGCAGGAGAGGGAGAGGATTAAGCATCTAGTAGACTGCTCTCCTCTCATGAGGGGAGAGCTGTGGGGAAGTCTGGCATCCTGGTGACCGCAGATGGAGATCAGGGGTACTACAGGATGCAGACCTGCAAGACGAGGGGTGAGCATGGCGGACAGTGGCAGGATTTCCAGTGCCATGGCCTCATTGCACGCCACACTCTGGGGGATCTGAGAAGCAAAAATCCTCCCTTGGACTGCGGAAATGAAGAGGGCACCAGGGGTCCTGCCCACAACTCACAGCCGGCTCCCTCACATTGGACTCCTCCTCAGGTGCCACCAAGTGCACAGGTAGGCCTTTGAGTTTGTAATTTTGCCACGGGCAGGAAAGCCTTCCCTCGGAGGCAGGTTGCTAAGGGACTGACCTGCCTGGGGTTGGGGGGGGGAGGAGTTCTGACTAGTGGGGAGCTCAGGCAGGGAGTGACAGGCTTGACCGAGAGTGCACCTCGGAAAGATGCCCAGTCCATGGGTGCAATAAATAAAAAAAAAAAAAAAACAGGGTGTGGTTTCTGGTCTAGTGGGGGTTTGCAGGATTTGATACAGCTGACATGAGTCGAGAATGGGCTTATGCTGAGCTTCGTTGTCCAACCAATTTAAATTTAGATCACCCAGTACAAGCAGTTCAGACAAAGGGAACTGGTTTACCAAAAGGGAGAGGGCATGGAGGCCATTCAGACCTGCTTTGGGTGGGTTGTATACACAGCACAGTTTGAGAAATTTCTTGCCAAGTGTAATATTAATAAGTATGCATTCGCATAGGGACTCAGCGGAGGGGGGAGGGTCGCAGATTTCTGCCTCAAGATTATTGTGGACATAGAACATGATTCTGCCTCCTTTTTTGGAGGTCCTGTCCTTGTGGAAGAAATTGAAGTGAGAGAGTGCTATTTCAGCATTACTAACTGAAGGGGCGAGCCAGCTCTTGCAGAGGGCAAGTACATGGAGTCTGCATAAAGAGACAAGTGCTTCAATTTCATGCATTTTTTGGACCAGGCTACAGGTGTTTAAATGAATGATTCAAAGGCCTCTGTTACCTATCCACATGACTTGATGGGGGTCACAAACATCGAATGACTGCAGAGTAGTCTTTGCTCCCACTTTGTACCCCGCAGAGAACCAGGCCCAGATTTTCCAAACATGGGGTGAAATTGTCTAACCTCCCGCTGCAGTATATTAAGATGCCCATATAGTTTTGCTGAAGAGTTTCAGAGCAGGTCTCTTTGTTTAGGAAATACTTTCTCCCATCCTCCCTCGGAATAAAATATACCCTCTTCCTTACATAAATTTGTGGTTACCATGACTTTATTGCGCGTTCCAGACTAACTTTAAACATCAAATTACATTTCTAATTCCCTTTGCATATTTACATACTCATCATGTTTAATTTACAAAAAAACTCACTTTCCTGTGACACATATCTGCTGCAAATCTTGTACAGTACTGTTTGTCTTTGTCCAATACTGGACATGACCAGTGCTAATCAGATCACAACAGCGCATCTGATGTAAATTAGATAATGAGTTCCTAGCACACTGGCCACTGTACCCTGGTCACCGATTCCCTTCATCAGTTCACCATTGTAACCCAGGGCCTGACTTCTTTTGTCTCTAACCCTGTCCTTGTGGGGTGGGTTCCATAGGCACTGCCTCAGATCAGTTTGCATAGCATCTGCAATGATGTTGTTTGCTCCACCCCTCCCAAATGTGCACTGATCCTAGCTATTCTGTCAAATGACTGCTGAGATTGGCATGGATATGTTTTGGGAGGGGGCAACTGACTAACCAGGATTTCTAAGACTTTTGGTCCCCCAAAATCAAGAGCTGAGAACAGAATGTGGGACACTGCTGAATTCTACATTTTGGAGTACTGGAGGGCAGATTGTAGAGGGTCTTTAAAGTCACACTGTCAGTTCCTAGCACTGTTCCAGCCAGGAGCTGACCTTTATTTTGTTAAAACAAGATGTTGGTTGGTGGGAAATGACTACTGTGGAGAGAGGGCCCTGAGGTCTAGCCCAGGCCACCTGGTGAAGGCTAGAAACCTTTTCTTTTAACTTTGTTTGTACCAAAATGTTTTTTTAACCATTTACCCCATCTACCTGACCATGATTATGTTGCATAACAATTCTCATGCTCTTTGTTTGCAGTGACCCTACTTTGTTAACTTGTTTTGACTGATGTTTGGATGTACTTACCTTCACACTTTTTTTCTGTGTGTATTAGTCTGTATGTAACTATTCCTGCTGGATCATATTAACCTGCTGACTGCTGCTCTCCTCCCTGGGACCTCCAGGAAAATGAGATGATGCATCTATATTGTTATCCTAGTTGGAGCCAATAATTAAAAAAAAAATAATAAATATATACCTTTAGGATAGTGGCTGGGCAACTATGCAGAAGTGTTGTGCCATAGAGGGGTACTGATTCCCTGTGACCTCATGAGCGAAGCTTGAGAGGTCCATGGGAATCAGATCCCCGAGATAGCACAACACACTGGTTGTGCACAGAGTTGCCCATCTGCTATTCTATATAGTGTATGGTGCCTCACTTTAATAAAATAAAAGACTTTTTTATCCCAAAACGAAAAATCTATATCGGTCCTTTCCACCGTAAGTGCCAGTAGTTAGGGTTGTTGCTAGGGCAGGGATTTGATGTTGCTAGAGAGCAGATGTCCATAATTTGGTAGCGCAACCTTCGATTGGTTGCTAATCAGGAGAGGGAAGGGTTTTCTAAAAAACATGGTGGACGAATCCCTCACTTAGCGAAAAGTGATGACCCTGAGGAGACCTGTTTTGTAAGTAAAATTTAGCTATTCGGATGATCCTGCATTTTTTTTGATGGACGCTACATACCTGGTTGATCCTGCTATCCTAGAGTTTTACTGATCTGTGCAGGTTCTGGTGATCGCTCTGCCACCACTGCCATCACTGTTACTTGGCTGAGCCTACTGTTTCTCTTGTGATCAGTGTTGTGTGACATCCGTAGTGCAGCAGAACAAAAAGTCATACTGCTGCACTACGAACATCACTACTGCAGCAGAACAGCATTTTCCAGCTAATGGATTTTGGTAGAGAACGACGTTCCACCATACACTATAAACAATAGATATTCAGTATTCCACCCAATATACAGGAAGCATTCTATTGGTGGTTCTCATAAAATAATATCCAGTCCTGCACACCCTTAGTGTCTCCTTCTTGTAATCAGTGCCCTAGGGTAAGCCTAGGGTCCTGCCAGTTGCAATGATGTGGCCTGTAACCTGGACCTGTCTCCCTAGGGTGGGGTCATCTCAATGGTCCCACCTTTGGGGGTAAGCCATGGTGAATCGGGGGTCAGTTAAAGGTGGGCAGTGGATCAGAGAGGTAGGGCTAATAGTATGGGACAGGCAGCACCATTTTTCTGTGCTCTGTCCTGTAACAGAGTGATTATGAATTGCCTTCTGCTTTAAATGGTTCTTTTTATCTCCAGATGACATGTGATGAACACAAAATTATGAATGGGTGATTCAACTGCCAGCTAAAGTATATGAGCTATGTACTGCAAGTGTACACTGTCACGGAAGGTATGCTTACATTATTGGAGCTGCACCATTGCCAGTGGTGCAGATGAGTTGCACTGGTGCAAACCTGGCAGTGTAAACAGCTGCTGTAGTGTTGCAAGCTGCTCCATTGTGGTGCAGAGAGTTCCCTTTTTTGTGGGAATGCACACTGGTGCAGGCGTTTTTACCTAGCACGAAAACACGCTGCTCCTCGTGCACACCTGTGGGACCCTGTGCTGTGTCAGGAGACCTGTTTCCTCTGCAGTGCTCTGAGTGTGCCAGCATGAATTAGCATGTTGCTTCTGTGCACAGAAAAAAACAGCTCAGTACAAAACAACACTCTGCTCTCCCTTATGGAGGTTGGGCTTGTTTGGATATTCTGCTCTATGGTAAGAAAAACAAATTACTAATTGACTGACTGACTGACTGACTGACTGACCGTACATTTCCCTGGCAGAACTGCGATCAAAATGCATGAAGTTCTATCTGCTAACCTGAAACAGTGTACTGCTCTTTCATGTAAACAGATGCCACCAACAGTGTGAGTGGAGTGGCGTGTGAGCGGCGTAGATTGAAGCACAACTGCTAGGTATGTGTAAATGCACCTTTCATCTCACCATGGAGAGGGTAGCAATTCTTGCTGCGTGACCTTGGGAAAGTCACTTAAAACACCAGGATTAGACAGTCCACACATACTTTCATTTCTTTTCCCACTTTTGCACTCATTTTTATTTTAAACTGTACCTTTTCCTCAACAGTACCCTTTACTTCTATTCTCTTTCTATATCCTTTGTACACTTTAGTACTTTGTCTCTCCTCTCACTATTAGTTTCCCCTATCAGCTTAGCTTATGTCTCCTTTATTTAACCAGGTCTGGCCAAATGCCAGCAGTCTACCTCTCAGATAACTATTCTTGTCATTTATTTCTAATTCTATAGTTCCCTCCTCTGTGATCTGTGGCCCTTTGTGTCTTCTCAATCTTTTCTTATCCTGCTTTTCAGGTCCACAACAGATTCCCCATGTCCTTAAGGTTCACCAACCCCATTGACTCCACTGGAGCAGCTAAGTCCTCATTTTGATGGACTACCCTTCCACCACTAATAAAGCGTACCATTTTGCTGTGAAATTGTGCCAACAAAGTTTATTGGCATTGGGCAATTCTTGTCTAATTTCCTTTTACCTAAAGCAATACTTGGCAGGGGCTAATGAATGGCACAAATGCAAGTCTTTAGGAAGCTTTTGCAGTAATTCATGAAGGCACAGGAACAAGATCCATCTCTTTAATGAGCACATAGGACTTTGGGGACTATGTGTAGGAAGCATTTTAAGAAGACACAGTAAGCAGTAAACACCAGATGCCACTGTGGTGTAAGAAACATAGCTAGCACCTGCTTGAGCAGTTAGCCCACAAAACCTTTTACCACTCAGCAGCTAAATACAGTGCCCCCTCGTTATAAAGAATGCCTTGGGGTCCAACTGATTTGTGCATTAGAGCGAAGGTTCGTTATATGGAGGTACTAACTTTTCTACAATACTATAAAGTATTTATTTCTACCTTATTCTGTGAGCCACATGAGAGGACAGATACTGTATTGCTAGCACATTAAACATACGTTAACCGCTGTTGGAAAGGCTTAACCTTTAGCAAGTTATGTTAGCAATATTGGGCAAAAGAGTGGAATCAAAGTCAGTTCTCTCTTTGTCACATCTCTCACATTCAGTCAGCAGACTGCACTACAATGGGCAAATCTTAACAGAGCCATAGCAGAGGACAATGGGCCTCTGTGTTTTGCAACCAAGAAAAACAAAGAGAAAGAAAAAAACACTATGGTCCTCAAAAGATGTGACTAGGAAGGTAAGAGACAAAAGACTAGCTTTCAGGAGGTACAAGAAAAAAAAGAGGGGGTGAAGATAGAGACCTGTATCTGGAAAAGCAGAGGGGGCAGGGAAAACAGTCAGGAGCACAAAGGTGCAAATGGAGGAAAAAATAGCCCTGGCAATGAAGAAAGGAGATGAGACCTTTTTCAGATACATTAGTGAAAGAAAAAAAAACAGGAATGGGATTGTGAGGTTAAAAAGAGAGGGAGGTGTGTGCACGGAGGGGGACCTAGAAAAAGCAACAATCCTGAAAAATATTTTTGATCAATATTCACAGAAGAAAGGGAAAGAGAAGGACCACTATTGGGTGATAGAGGCGCCAATGGGAGAGAGCAGTGGATACCAGTCCAATTATAGAGAAAAGCATCCTAAAGGAACTCAAGAATCTGAAAGGGACAAGGCTATGGGGCCAGATGGGATACATCTTAGAATAACTTAGAGAGGTGCTGGCAGCACCACCAATAGCCCTATTCAAAAAATTGATAGAGACGGGTGGTTCCAGGGGACTGGAGGAGGGCAAATGTAGTCCCTCTCGACAAAAGTGGGAACAGGGAAGAGGCTGGCATGTATAGGCCAGTCAGCTTGACCTCGGTAGTGGGGAAATTAAAGAGCTGGTGACATGCTCAGGTGAACTTTAAAAAAATAATAATATATACACATAGTCCAGCTTGTATTTCCCATTAGTTCTGTATTTCTCCCCCCCATTATTTATTAGTGAGGTAGTTTGCAAGAAAACAGGATTTCTGCTCCTGAAGAGTTCATCTATTCTTACTGCTTTCTCCCTACCTGAAGTCATAGAGCACTGCTTGTGATTTCACTGTTACTCCCATGGCAACAGACTGTGATGTCACGGCAGAGAATTATGACTTGGAGTAGGGAGAGGCTACAGAGGCAGATGAACTCAAAATAAACTCTAAGGGACAACGATCATATATTCATACACATTTCCTTAGTAATAAATTATGGGGAGGAGAAATATATAAATATAAATGGAATGCAAGCAGAATTGCACCTAATTATGTTTTTTTAAAGTTTTCTTTGTGGCGTCAGTAGCTCTTTAATGGAGTCACTGCTAAAGGAGAGGATAATGATATTTATTGAATCCAGCAGAGCACAGGATCGGAGGCAGCATGGATTCACAGCAGGAAGGTCTTGTCAAACAAATCTGATAGATTCCTTTGACTGGCTGACCAGGAAAGTAGATCAGGGCAGAGCTGTGGATGTGGCCTACCTAGATTTCAACAAGGTGTTCAACACCATCTCACATAGAAGGTTGGTAAATAGGTTGGGCAGCCTGAGAATGGGCTCCCATGTGGTAAACTGGGTCAGAAACTGGTTGATTGACAGGACACAGGGCATGGTGGTAAATGGCATTCAATCTGAGGAGAAGGGGGTGACCAGCAGGGTGCCACAGTGATTTGTTCTGGGGCCAGTGCTCTTTAATGTCTTCATAAGCAACATTGCAGAGGGGCTAGAGGGGAAGATATGCCTCTTTGCAGATGATACTAAGATCTCGAACAGCGTTGACACTCTGGTGTGTGTGTGTGTGTGTGTGTGTGTATGTGTGTGTGTAAAAAGTGAGTAAGGCTCTAAACATGCTTGACAAGTGGTTGAGAGTGTGACAGCTAAGATTCAACACAAAGACATGCAAAATCATGCATTGGGGGACAGAAATCCCAGGGAGAAGTACAAGATGGGGGGAGAGGTACCGATGGCTACCAGTCAAGAAAGGGACCTGGGTTAATCATATCTGATGACCTAAAGGTAACCAAACAATGTGAGAAGGCTGTGAGCAGAACCAGTGGGATGCTATGGTGCATAAGGAGAGGTATCATCAGCAGAAAAAAGTAGGTGGTTATGCTATTGTACAGATCACTAGTGAGACCTCGTCTAGAGTACTGTGTCCAGTTTTGGAGGCCACATCTCTGGAAGGACATAAACAAAATAGAGGCAGTCAAGAGAAGGACAACAAAAATGGTGCAAGGACTGCACCAAAAGTCATATAAGGAATGACTAGAGGACCTCAATATGTATTCCCTGGAGGAGAGAGAAAGGGAGGATATGATAGAGACATTCAAGTATCTCAGGGATATAAACAAGGTACAGTGGGTAGCATCTTTCATAAAAGAAGGTGTACAAGAACAGGGGGGCATGATGTGAGACTAGAGGGTGGGTAGGTTCAGGGGCAAAGTGAGGAAGTACTTTTTCACAGAAAGAATAGTGGATGCTTGGAATAGCCTCCCTGTGGAGGTGGTGGTGGGGGTGCAAAAATGGTAGTGGAATTCAAGAATGCATGAAATAGACATAAGAGTACTCTTGCAACAGGGAAGAGAGGGTAAGCCACAGATCAACTGGGGTTTGCAGTATTGCATTAGGTTGGGAAAAGGGACAGACTAGGTGGGTCACATGGTCCTTATCTTCTGTCACCTTCTATGTTTCAACGTTACACTATTCCGAGAGCAAATTTTGTTTCAGGTCTCTGCCCCGTAAGGTCATCCTGGACATGCTGGTCAGATAAGCTACTGTAACTTGAAAAAAGGTTCTGAGTTTCTGTGATTGAACGTGAGAGCCGTGAAGGTGTCATGCGAGAGATTCCTTGTACACTTGGCATACAACAGTGGGAAGCAGAAGCATGATGTGAGCCAGTTTAAATGTTTTATTTTTTTAAACAGGGCTTCTTTCATGACTGTCAGGAAACGGGGAAAAGATAGTGTGTAAAAAGGATGACTGGGGAGAGTGGCAGTGGCAGAAAGGGCAGGAACATCGGTGATGAATCCCATTGTCTTTACTCACTAACATCGACTAAGGATTCAGCTGAAAACAAAGGGAATCATCACAGCTGTTTGCTATAACCAGGATTAATTATAATGAGGGATTTTATAACAAGGGAGCACTGTACTGTTTTCAGACAAACTGGTTTGTAACATGAAACACAGTGACCTCAGGTTGCATAAAAAGAATATACTTTTTTTTTGGTGCCGCCTGTCACATACTATTAGCCCTACCTCTCGGATCCACCACCCACCTTTAACTGACCCCTGATTCACCCTGGCTTACCCCCAAAGGTGGGACTTTTGAGATGACCCTACCCTAGGGAGACAGGTCCAGGTTACTCACCGCAGCCGGCAGGGCCCCCAGGCATACCCCCACTGAGTGGGGCCGTGGGGGTGGGCCATCCAGCAGAACACAGTCTTGGTTGGAGTTGGGTACTTTGGGGGGGTAGCGGTACCAGGAGGTGGCATCATCTCTGGGATAGGCAGCATTTTTTGTGGATGCTAATCCCATCAGGAGGTGGGCGGTGCAATGACATCATTGGGATAAACCCGTCTATCCCGCCTCCTCATATATCAATCACCGGTCACATCAGATCCCAGCCACTGTCAGGGGTCCACACTTTTGCACTGGACACTCAGTCATACCTCTTTCCTCCAGAGGAGAAGAGCAGTCCATGGGATGCTCAATCCTCCCCCCTCGGCCAGCTCGCCGATGACCCGAGTCCAGATTCGAACCCAGGTCACCAGTATCGCAGGTGGAAATCCTACCCCTGTGGCAATGGGTCAGCCCCAGAATATACATTTTTTGAGGCACAAATGTAGAACTATATAGCAGTTGCATGCTTCTTGACTTTTATAATAGTCTTAATGTTAAAGACTCATACCAAAAAATGCAGGAACTTCTATTACATAGGGTTATTGGAATGTATGTGAGTAAACAATTACTGTATATTACACTACTAATCCTAATTCAAAGTAAGAGTTTAACTGGAAAAACATTTATTAGGTTGTTTATAACACTGCAGATTCAAGCTAAATACAACCCATG
Organism: Neoceratodus forsteri; assembly: GCA_016271365.2. Lineage (NCBI taxonomy): Eukaryota > Metazoa > Chordata > Ceratodontiformes > Ceratodontidae > Neoceratodus > Neoceratodus forsteri. Next base: position 1,560,688,467 of record CM057455.1, read on the forward strand.
TATAAATGTTCTGTACTGGAGAACATGTGGGATAGTCTGGCACACCACTCACATATTTTTGGAGACTTCTAAAAATTATAGGTTTCTAGGCAGACATTCAAAAAGCTATTAAACAAATTCCTGGGGTACAAGTTCTACTGGAGCCAAAGTTTGTTATACTTGGAGATGTTCCTTAAGCCTGAAGAAGTCAGTAAGATAAATATTTAGATATTATTGCTGTTGGTAACAGAAGCAGCAGAAAAAATATCACTATGAATATGATTTTTCCTTCCATACTACAGAAAGGGAGAGCAAATGTGAATGAAATGTATGAGATGGAAAAATGAACATATCTAATCAGACAACTCAAAGACGTGTTAAGCTAAAGCAGCAGTGCAACAACAATGTTTTTTCCCCAGAAAAATCTAGTTTCAGCTACAGTAAATAAAAATATTAGCATTCTTGTCAAATTTACATTTCTTGGTACCTTCTTTTCAGCACACCATGATATTTTTGTTTTCTTTTCTTGATCCTAACCCTTGCCAGGTCTGCAATGCTACTTCTAAGCCAAATGTGGCAGCCATCATTTTTCTTGAGAAAAACTACATTAAGACAGTTACACAATACTCAAGTGTTGGTGGAACTAGAACATTTTACCACCAAATAAAATGGGAAGATGCCGGACATTTTTTATAATAAAACAGGTATGGGCAATTTTTTGCCTAACTTTGTTGCTTTGGTACTTTAAATCTGGACCCACAGTGTGGCTTGTTTCCTGACACTGTGCTCAGAGTGTGTTTCTTTAAAGGGATTATAAACTTTGCTTTACCTTTTTTTAAGTTTTGTGACCTTTCAAAGTAATGTTATGAAAAATCACAGGTTCTTCAGTAATTTATTGTCGGTTAAATCTTATGGAGTCAGTCTACTACAACTACAGCCAATTAGACCAAGAAAAGGACAACAAATTTATTCATACTCTACATAGTCATGCCTGTGTAACCCCCCTACAAATGGGGGTTCCCGAAAAGTCTTCCTTGAGCTTGTCTAAATGCTCACTGCTAGGCTGGTGTTCTGCATTTTAGCAGTTTAAATGTATTGCCAGAGAGTGCCTGTATAGCCTCTGTGTACTGTCTATTTAAGAGCTGCCTGAATTGCAGTCATAATTAATCTGAGAGAGAGCTCTGTTAGAAGATGTACTTGTTTGCTGATCATTTGTTAGGGTAGTAATAATATTGCAGTTTGTTCTAACCTGCCTTCTCTGCAGCATGGACAGTTCTGTTTGTTTCCATCATCTTGGTCCTGGACTGTCAGAATGGGCCAATCAGTAAATTTGGGACTCTAAAATGGAGCCTGCCTACAGGGGTTTGGTGGGGCCAAAACTTGTAGGAATTGTAGTTTGGAGCTTTTGGTGCCTAAAATAACCTGGAAGGGGGGCCCTTGTTGTGACTGACAGACAGATCAGCCAACGAAACCTTTTGGATCTTGGGGAAAGTCCCACACTGCTTGCAGTTTCAGTTAGATCTGAGTTGGGAAGTGAAGAAGTAACAGTTTGAGATAGTTTGAGCAGCAATCCATAGTGGATTTGCATGGGAGAACTGCAGAAAGACCTGAGTTTGGCCTGCATGCCTGCCTGCTGTTCCTGAGAGGGAACTTGTGTGTTTTTCGGACTGAATCCAAATTTGGAGAGCGAATTAAGCCACTGAATTGTGACCAGGCTTTCACCTGAAGAAGAATGAAGATTTGCTGAAAGATATCGGCCTGTCAGGACTTCCAGCTACCTCTGAACTCCCAGATTGTGCAGAGACTCTGTAATTGCAACCGGAGAGCCATTTGCCTGGTATAGTGGAATTTCCTTACATGTGAATGTGCTGTGTGCTTATAGTGAGTCGTGATTTGGTTCCCCACTGTGTGTCTGAACTGTGTTTTGCTTGCTGGAGGCTATATACAGTTCCACGGACTGAATCCATATCCATTTCCATTTGCCTGGGCCCTGCTACACTGGCCCAGCCAGAATACCTGCTACGCCGAGAAAGTCATAGACGAGAGACCGGCCTGGGGATCAGCACCCTGCTCAACGCCTTGAACAGGAATGACGCCTCTGTGATTCACGTCGGCCCTGCTTCTCCGGGCACTCCAGCTCAACTGCCTGCAGTCTCAATTTCGTCCTGCCTATGTCAAGTATTGGATATCGTGAGTAAACATCAGGGTAGCTCCCTGCAACAATAGCTAAATCTGAAAGTGTTGTCATCTGATTGTCTTGTTGCCTTTTCTTTCATGAACTGAGCCCTCTGACTCTGGATTACAAATAGTGTGTGTTGTGCATGTTGCTTTCTTCCATCACAGGGCCCCAACCAGCTGCAATGTTCCTGGCTAGCCCGCCATTTTCCTACCTAGGTACCCAGAGTGTGTGACTGTGTAGGGACTCTGAACTGCATGCATAACTGTCTGATTAATATAGCTTTTAAGCAAATCAACCTGATTACGCCCCTCCCTTGTTCAAGTCCCCTGAATAAATCAGATTTAACTTTGTTTGCATTTAACCTGGCTGTGGTTCCAGTTTGTGCCAAAAGTATTGTACTGTTGCTATTTACTGTGCTTAACTTTGCTTTACAGGGGTCCCCAGGGTCAAGCTAGAGGAACCAGCCCTGGTGGTAAGTGCAAACAGTGTGGGTAATTGCCTGGTGAATAAGGGTCATTGTGAAAGTAATTATTGTATATTGTTCAGGCCACTAGAAGGGAAAGAGGAGGGTTACAGTGTCCTGGAGGGCTGTACCTAGGTTAGCTTGACCACTAACAACCCTGACCTCCAGGTGGAGGCACTTGTTTCATTACCCAGGCCCCTTGACCTGCTACTAACCAAGCAGGCAGGGGTAGTATCCCTTGGGATAGTGCCACCAAGGGGTTACACCTATAATTTGGTAAGTCAACAGTGAGAGAGATCCAGGAGGGCTCAAAGAATGCTTATAAAATAAAATAAATTTAATGAACCCTTGTTGTCTGCAGGCAAGCCCACATACTTCACTGCATGCTACAATCTAGATTCTGCAAATATTTTAGAAAAGTTAGTTGTTCCAAAGCAAAGAGGTGACGAGCACATACTTAGACAATCAAAAACCAGAAATATTTTAAAAATCAAAAAAGAAAAAGCTGGGCCAATGGCATAGAGGGCTGAGGTGCTGGCTCTTCACCTTCCGACACGTCGACGACTGGAGTTTGAGAATGGATTCTGGATGCTGGGGGACAGTTGGGGGCAGAGGATCGAGCACCCCAGGGACTTCTGTCCTCCCCTGGGGAGGGGTGGCAAGCCATCTTGGTCTCTGCCTGCCACTGCGTGGAGGCTTCGTAGTAGTGCAAGGGCAAGTGACTTTGTGGGAGGGGTCGCGATTCCGTAGTGTGTGCATGCCTCAAAATGCATGTGCTTACTCTGCTACAGCCAGTGGAATGGGAACAAAATGGAAATGGGGACCTGTGGGCTACACAACTCCCTACGCATCTCCCCTGACCAGCACAACCACCTGTATCTCTGGGGCCTCTGGATATGTACCCTGGGTAGTGGGGGGAGGATGGCTTTCCCTCCTCCAGCCACACCATAGGGGAACCAGCTCTAGGTAGGTCCAGTGGCAGTGGGGACAGGACCAATGAGCCACACAAGGGGTAAAAAGCTATATAAAAAAAAAGAAAGAAATCCAGAAAGAAAGCTTGAGACAATCTTAGCATACATCAAAATGATGGCATTTTCAGTCCTTGGGCAAAAATATTATCACATTTACTAATATTATTAGATTTACTAATATATTGCCTGAAGAATCTGGTGAAGAGTCCATAGAGGTTTTCTTTTGCTGTCGAGGTTTTTTGGTATCACTTTAGATTAAGTGGCCTTTTGCTATCCCTTTAAATTAAGTGGCCTAAGTAGTAGTTAATAAATGTATAGTAAACACACTGATGGCTTGCAGTTGCCCATGGTTTGGTGAGTTTCTGTTTCTCCACGGGTCTGAGTCAGCATTCTCTTGGCATTCTCTTATGCAGGCAGTCAGCTGGATTGGCAGTGGGGCCGTTTGTGTGTCTGTATCAGAATCAGGGAGTTTGCATGCCAGCATCTCCTCCTTGATTGAAGTGGCTTGGAAGGAGGCAAGATAGGAAGCTGATGAGTCTGAGCTGCAAGCTGTGTGGCCTGAAGGATGTGGGGGAATCTGAGGTTAATTACTGAGGAGACTATAAAGGAGGAAGTATGGAGGAGTCATTTGAATGCCCTATATGTGCTGAAAGTGCATTTTACTACATTAAAGATATGCCAGCATCGTCTGGGGCTAAGGGGTCTCTGTTTTAATTTTGCTTCAGAATGAAAATTTCTACTCAGTGGAGCAATTCTCTTTTATGATTCTCTAGATGAAACTCTCACCAGCATGGGGGATGGAGATTTGGTGCTTGGGAATTCATGAAAAGAAAAGTATCCATGTGGAGATGTGATTGTGTGCTGGAGACCTGTGGAGGTGATGAGGAATTGGAAACTTTGTGTGGAGGCCTGCAGCCTCACAGACGGTGGAGAGGGAGCAAGCATGAGAAAACAATCATGGAGTGTTATTTGCCTTTCTTGCCTACACGTGTGACTACTAGGTTGGTGTTTTTGGACAATGAATAGAAAGATTTTCCCCTCTGGAGGTACTGTTTTATTTACTTTCTGTACATTTGGTGTCTCAACCTGGAAGGTTTTTTTAGAGCCGTGGATTGAGACTCTCAAAAGGAAGCCACTCACAGAAAACTCTCTCTATATGAACAAGCATTTGTCAATGTTGAATGTTTGCTTGCTGGTATCAGCATTGGAAGTGCATGAGTTAGACAGATGCAGAATAGGAATGGCAGTGAAGTACTGAAGTGATGCCAACCCCATCCCCACCCTTCAGAGATGGACAGGCATTGGGGTGTGCCTTTGGATCATCGCCCATAATGCTCATGCCATTCCACCTCACCATATCCTGCAGACACCGACAAGTGTTGAGGTGTGGCTTGGGGTGTTTAGCTTTACAGTCACCCCATTCCATAAGGAAATACACTGAAATGGGCACAGTATAGGAGAATGGGGTGAACTCTGGGACTGAAGAGTCCAAGGCACATCTCTATGCATGTCACCGGCTTCAGGGTGGGGATGGGGGTGGGATGGTATGAGCATTACAGCCAGCAATCCAAAGGCACACCCATGATGCCTGTCAGTCTGTACAGGGTGGGATGTTATGGTTAGAAACCCTAACGCCCCGGGCGTTTGGTGATATTTGCACTATAAATTTTCAACATGGCCTTTTTGTTACCTCCACCTCAGCAAAGCATTTGGGACCTCTGCTCATGAACAGTGGCACTGTGATTTTGTTACTCTGTCCTGTACATTAATTTCCCACAGTGACCATGGCATTCTGTGCTACATGTGCGAAAACACAGTTCAGGCAAGATGTGGAAAATGACAGCTGTACCATTCACAAGGAGGTGTGAAGAGATGGCAATGTTGAAAATCTGAAATGAAAATATTATAATTCTCTAACTTACGAGTGTAAGTGGAAACTACGCAACTCACGCTTGTAAGACAGTCATTTCATGGACTTCTCTCACCAATTTTTCAACATAGGCATTTTGGGACCTCTGCTCATGAACAGTGTCATTTTTCTTACATTTTGGGCAGTATGTCAAAAATGACAGCTGTACTGTTCATAAGGAGGTAAGCAAAAATGGCAATGTTGAAAATCTGGAGTGAAAATATTACAAATTCTCGAAGTTATGAGTGTGCGTGGAAACTGCGCAATGCACGCTCGCAACATAGTCATTTTATGGAGTTTTGTCACCAAATTTTCATCATAGGCATTTTGGGACCTCCATTAATGAACAGTGTCACTGTGATGTTCGTAATCTGTCCCAAACATTGATTTCCCATAGCGACCGCTCCATTGTGCGCCGGATGTGTTAAAACACATTTTGGCCAGGATGTGAAAAATGTCAGCTGTATTGTTCATAAGGAGGTGTGAAAAAATACTAAAGTTGAAAAGCTGGAGTGAAAATAGTACAGATTCTTGAAGTTATGAGTGTGCATGGAAACTGTGCAAAGCACACTTGTGACAGTCATTTTTTGGAATTTTTTCACCAAATTTGCAACATACGCTTTTTGGGAGCCCACCTCATGAATAGTGACACTGTTGTTTTGTTAATCGGCCCCGAAAGGTGATTCCACACAGTGATCGCAAAGTCACTTTTCTGAACTGAATAACTACATGATAGTGACTGAAGTCATGAGGTAGGATCCAAAGAACCCCATGTTGAAAATTTGGTGCCAGCATTCACAAAAATGGCCGAGATATTCAACTAAGTTGAAAAAAAAAACACATTTATGCCATTATACAACTTACCAGCATTTTTTCAGTTCACGGTCGGCTTTGAAGAGTGCAGACATGTTCCCACTCCACCGAAGATCATCACGTTGTCATGCTGGGCTCTGAAGGTAAGTATGTGGTGAGGGTGTGTGTGTGGGGATGTGGGATGTGCAGAGGGTGGATGCAGGTTGGGGGAAGGGGCACCTGAGACAGAGAGGGACCATTTTCTGTTTTCACAGGTAAAAAAACAAAACAAAACACATCCCGGGATGGTTTTCCCACTTAAAGGGACAATGGGCACGCTGGGGTGGGCTCCCAGCATGCCACCTGGGTGTTGGGCCTGGAGCCAACAGGGATTGGGCACCCCATATGCACATACAATGTGTTTGGGTGGGGCAATAACCAGGGATCGGGGAGGACAGCAGCAGAGGCAGGAAGCGGGAGGGATTTCATTAGCAGCTGGTGGGACAAGGGTGAAATCAATATGCTAAATACTCACATGTTACCACTGCTGATTGCAGCATTGGTTTTCTTTGAACTCAAGACCACTGCAGTCAAACTACTGTCATAAACAGCTTGTGCATCCACTGGTGAGGTATGGTCGTGCTGACTGCACCGAGCACTGCACTGGACAGAAGGGTCACACACCTCCAAAAAGTCATACTGTCCCAAAACGTTCCTTGCGCATGAGCGCAAGTGAATGCCAAAAGGAGGGGTCTGAGCACTTACCCCTGGGGCACCCTACTCATCATCCCCCATCCCGGAGAACACCCCATTTACCACCACTCTCTGGCTTCTGCCCATTGATCATTTCTCCACCCACTTGGTTATTTTCCCACCTACCCCTACACTTTCCAGTTTGCTCACGAGCCTTCTGTGGGGGACAGTGTCAAAGGCCTTACTGAAGTCCAGATAGGCTACATCCACTGCCCCCCAAGTTGACCACCTGCATCACCCAATCAAAATATCTCAATCAAATTTGTCTGGAACGACTTCCCTTTTGAGAAACCATGCTGCCTGTCATCCTGAAAGCCACTATCCTTCAGGTAGTCCACCACCCTCTCCTTTATGAGTACCGCCATGACCTTCCTCACCACTGAGGTGAGGTTGACTGGGCGATAGTTCTCCATCACCTCCCTACTTCCCCCTTTGTGCAGCGGCACCATGTGCACCCTCTTCGAATCCTCCGGCACTGTACCTGAATCCAGAGACAAGTTGAAAAGCCTCGTCAGTGGGTCAGCCAACTCCTCCCCAGCTCCCGGATCACCCTCAGGTGCAGCCTGTCCAGCCCCATTGCCTTATTGACCTTCGACCTGCCTAGTTCCTCCCTTACACTTTCTACACTGAATGGTCTCAGATCCACTCTTTTCTCCTCCCTCCCCCTTCCCCTAAGCTCGGGTCCTCTGCCCTCCTCCTCCACCATAAATGCAGAGCAAAAACACCTGTTCATCTGTTTTGCTTTTTCACAGTCCCCTTCCAGTTTTGTCCCTCCCTCCTCCTCCTCGCCTTGTAATCCCCTGCCTGCCTTTCTCCTTTCCCCCACATATCTAAAAAATGCTTTGTCCCCCTTTTGGCCTACTTAGCTATTATCTCCTCAGTGTTTGCCTTTGCTCTCCTTATCTTCTGCCCTGCTAGCCTCCCCTTCTCCCTATCAGCCTCCCTGTCTTCCTCTCTTTGTGTCCTCTTATATTTTCTGAAAGCCTTCCTCCTGTCCCCAATTGCTCTTGCTACCTCCCTTGTAAACCAAAGCAGTCTCCGCCCAATCGTGCTCTTCCTTACCTTCTTTATGCACATTTGCGTTGCTTTCAGAAACCCACCTTTAATAGTTTCCCATAACTCCTGCACGTCTCTTATATTCTCTGTTTCCACCATCTCTTCCCTCACTATCCTTCTCATCCTGTGGAAGTCTATGTTCCTGAAGTCCATAGCTTTTGTGCTGGTTCAGTTTGTGACCTCCCTGTCCTTACCCTGAACCTTACCGTCCTGTGGTTGCTGGTGCCCAGTACAACTCCCAGCTCCACGTCCACCTCCTCCACACTCTCCCCATTCATCAGGACCATGTTCAGCAGGTCGTTGCCCCTTGTTGTCTCCCTGACCAGCTGTTGTAAGACAACTGTGTGCAGCACCTGTAGTATTTCTTTGCTTCTAGCTGATACTGCATCTGGGATGGTCCAGTCAACATCTGGGAGGTTTAGGTCCCTCACCAGGAGCTTAATATGTATACCCTTGAGGAAAGGAGGGAGAGAGGAGACATGATAGAAACTTTCAAGTACCTCAAGGGAATCAACAAAGTCCAAGAAGGTGGCATCTTTCAGAAAAAGAGATGTGCAAGAACAAGGGGGCACAATTTGAAGATAGAGTGGGGACAGCTCAGAGGCAATGTGAGGAAGTATTTTTTCACAGAGAGGGTTGTGGATGCATGGAACAGCCTCCCTGAGGAGGTCGTGGAGTCAAGAACAGTGGGGGAATTCAAGAATGCATGGGACAGACATAAGGCAGTCCTAGTGGGGGGTAGGAGGAAGTAAGCTGTTGGTTAATTAGGATCTGCAGCTTATCTGTTAGGTAGGACAATGGGCAGACTAGGTGGGCCAAGCGGTCCTTATCTGCCATCAAATTCTATGTTTCTAGCAGTAATTCCTCTTTGACAGCCATCCACATGACTGCCTATACCAGCCTCTATCCCCTTCCTTCCCCTGTGTAGGTGGTCTGTATACCACCCCCAGTCACAAGGATTCCCCTGTCCTTTTGTCCAGTGTTATCCACAGGAGCAATATCTCCCTGTCTTCCTCCTGCCCCTGTTACCCATATGTCATCCTTGATGTATAGAGTGATCCCCCTTCCTATCTGCCCTGACCCTTCTAAACAGCCTGTAGCCTGGGATGGCTGTCTCCCAGGTGTGATGTTCTATCCACCAAGTCTCGCTTATCGCTACTATGTCCAGTCCTTCATCCCCCATAATGACTTCCAAGTCCAACATCTTATTTCCCAAGCTCCTGGCTTTGGCTGCTAATTCCTTCCACCACATTCCCCTTTCCCCCCTCCATATCACAGTCATTTCCTGCCCACATATCCCCTCCTCATTGTCCCACACCACCCCATCCCCATTACAGTCATTTCCTACCGACACACCCCTCCTCACTCTCCCACTACATCTCTCCCCATTACAATCATTTCCTGCTCACATATACCCTCCTCACTCTCCCACACAATCCCTCCCCATCACAGTAATTTTGTACCCACACACGCCCTCCTCACTGTCTTACTCCACTCCTTCCCCATCACAATGATTTCCCAACCACACACTAGCTCCTCATTGTCCCACACCACCCCATCACAATTATTTCCTGCCCACACACGCCCTCCTCACTATTTCACACCACCCCCTAACCCATCACAATCAATTCCCACCCACCCCCCTCCTCACTGTCCCACACTACCCGCTCCCCATCACAATAATTTCCCAACCATACAGCCCCTCCTTATTGTCCCACATCACCCCCTCCCCATCACAATCATTTCCTGACCACACATGCCCTCCTCACTGTTCCACACCACCTCCTCCCCATCACAGTCATTTCATAGAAATGTAGAAGTTGATGGCAGAAAAGGACCGCAAGGCACATCCAGTCTGCCCATTTCTTTTTCTACCTTATAAATGTGCCATCAGCCTTTGCTCTGTCAATGGCCTAGCTATTCATACTCCTCTGTATTGCTCCCTTATGCCTATCCCATGCCTGTTTGAAGCCCTGCACTGTGTTCATATCCACCACTTCCTGAGGTAGGCCGTTCCATGCATCCACCACCCATTCTGTGAAAAGAACTTCCTCACATTACCCCTTAATCAGCCCTCCTCTAATCACATGCTGTGTCCTCTTGTCCTGCTATTTTTCTTATATTGAAACATGTTAGACTCTTTCACCTTGTTAATGTCCTTAGGGTGTTTGAATGTTTCGATCATATCACCTCTCTCCCTCCTTTGCTCTGGGGTATACACATTGAGCTCTGATAATTTGTCCTCATATGTTTTCTGATGCAGTCCCTGCACCATTTTGGTTGCCCTTCTCTGGACTGCCTCAATCTGGTTAATGTACTTGTGAAGGTGTGGCCTCCAGTACTGCACACAGTACTCCAGATGGGACCTAACCAGTGTCTTGTAAAGAGGGATTATTACCTCCCTCTTCCGACTTGTGATACCCCTACTAATACACCCAACATCCCCCTAGCCTTACGTACTGCTTTAGTGGTCTGCTTGGATGATTTCAGGTCATCGGTGATGATGATGCCCTAGTCTCTTTCTTCCCTTGTGACTGCCAGCAACTCCCCTCCCAGCCTACAGGTGGCTTCAGGGTTTCTCTTCTCTAGGTGCATGATCTTGCACTTCTTTGCATTAAACCCCAGTTGCCACTCTCCCGACCATTTGACTAGTTTATCCAGATCTCTTCTCATTCTGCCCACCCCATCTGGATCATCTACTCTGTTGCAGATCTTGGTGTCATCTGCAAACAGACAAACCTTACCCTCCAGTCCATCTGCAATGTCACTGAAGAAGATATTGAAGAGGACTGGCCCCAGGACTGATCCCTGAGGTACCCCACTTGTGACTTGCATCTGTTCTGACTGTATACTATTTACCACCATTCTCTGTTTTCTGCTCATCAACCAGTTTGCCACCCAGTTGACCAACTTCTGACCCACTCGAGCCTGCCCAGGTTATTAATCAATCTTCTATGTGGAACAGTATCGAAAGCTTTGCTGAAGTCAAGGTAGGCAACATCAATTGCTCCCCCTTGGTCCATCACTCTGGTTACCCAGTCAAAGAAATCTATGAGATTAGTTTGACAGGAACTTCCTTTTGTAAACCCATACTGTCTTGGATCCTGTGCTCCTATGGATTCCAGGTGTTGCACTATCTTTTCCTTAAGGAGTGCCTCCAAAATCTTGCCCACTACTGAGGTAAGACTGACTGGTCTGTAGTTCCTTGCCTCCTCTCTGCTACCACTCTTGTGGAGCGGGATCACATGAGCCCTTCTCCAGTCTTCTGGGACCTCTCCTGTGCTCAGAGACTCACTAAACAGTTCTGGTAATGGCTCTGCTAGTTCTGCCCTTAGCTTCTTTAGTACCCTGGGATGCATGCCATCAGGGCCCATTGCCTTGTCCACACTGAGCTTATCGAGCTCTTGTAGGACCCTTTCTTTTGTGAAGGGACTAGTGCACACCTCCTCCCCCCCCCCCCGTGTCCATGGTGCTGAGCTGTGGGCCCTGCCCTACCTCTCTTCAGTAAATACTGAGCAGAAGTATCTATTTAGGATAGATGCTTTTACATGGTCCTCCTCCTCCTCACACGCCCCTTATCTGCTTTGATCTTAACAATACCCCCTCTGGACTTTCTCCTTTCATTAATATATCTATAGAAAGTCTTGTCACCTTCTTTTACTGTTTGTGCTAGTGTTTCCTCAGTTTGGGCCTTTGCCTGCCTTACTGCCTTCCCTGCTTCCCTTAGGGAAGTTTGGTATGCCTCCCTGTCTTCATCCCGCTGTGTTCCCTTATATTTCCTGAAGGCCAACCTTTTGGATCTGACCTTTTCTGCTACTGTTTTGAGAACCAAAGTGGTTTCCTTCTTCTTTTGCACTTCCTTTTCTCTCTAACATAATAGGATGTTGCTTCAAGTATTGCATCCTTAATGCGTGCCCACTTTGCCTGTACCCCTTACCTGTATTTCTTTTTGCCAGGGCTAGCTTAATTCTGTTGGCCATCTTATTAAAGTCAGCTCCACTGAAGTCCCATATTTTTGCCTTGGAATGGGATGATTTAGTTCTAGTGGCCAAATTGAACCATACCATGTGATGGCCACTGGCCCCCAGGTGACCTTCTACCTGGAGATCTGTGATCCTTTCCCTGTTAGTCAGTACTAGATCTAGGATAGTCCTGTCTCTTGTGGGTTGTTGTACTAATTGTTTGAGGCCCTCTTCCTGCAGGGAATCCACCATGTGTCTAGTTTTGGCAGATGTTCCTGCTGGCATTGACCAATCTGTATCTGGCATGTTGAAGTCTCCCATTATCAAAACCTCCCTTTTAGAGGTCATGTTTTGTATATCTTCTAACAGTAATGTGTCTATGTCCTCCTCCTGGTCTAGAGGCCTGTAGACAACTCCAGTTCGTATGGCTGTCCCATTTCCTGTTTCCAGGGTGACCCACAGTTCTTCTGGCTCCTTATGTGTATTCTGAATTTCTGTAGCTTTGATATTTTCATTGACATACAGGGCCACTCCACCCCACCCTTTTTGTACCTCGATCTCTTCTGAACAGTACATAGCCAGGTACGGAAGTCTCCCAAGTGTGGTTACTGGTAAACCACGTCTTGCCAATTGCTACTATGTCCAGGTTAGACTCTGTCATTATTGCCTGCAGGTCTGGGATCTTGTTTCCCAGACTGTGAGCATTTGTGTACATGATTTTCCATTGGCCAGATTTCGATTGTGTTAGTTGTTGGGTGAGATCTGGCATTTCCATAGTCGTATGGGAGCTGGACCTTTTTCCTTACCTGGTGATGCAAATGAACTGCAAACATGCTGAACTCCTGTTTGACCACTAGCTGAGGGGGGAAAGGTGTTCTTCCCATTCAACGTATGGGGTGCTGCACCCCTCTCCCCATTTGCTAGTTTAAATATTCTGCAAAGACGTCAAACTTCTGCACCAATGCACTGACTCCCTCCTTAGTCAGACGCAGTCCATCAAATTTAAAGAACTTTCCCACATACACACCCATCTCACTGTCCCACACCACTCCCTCCTCATTACAATCATTTTGCAACCACACACAGCCTCCTCACTGTCTCACACCACACCCTCCCATCGCAGTAATTTCCTGACCACACCCCCTCCTCACTATCCCACACCACTCTCCCCATCACAGCCATTTTTTGCCCACACCCCCTCCTTACTGTCCCATACCACATCTCCCCATCGCAATCATATCCTGTCCATACCTCCTCACTGTCTCAACACCACCCCTCCCTATCATAATAATATCCTGCCAACACACCCCCTCCTCACTGTCCCACACCACATCTCCCCATCACAATCATATCCTGTCCACCCCTCCTCACTGTCTCAACACCACCCCTCCCAATCATAATAATATCCTGCCAACACCCCCCTCACTATCCCACACCACCTACTCCCCATCACAATCATTTTCTGCCCACACACACACCGTTTTCATTGTCCCACATAATCCCCTCCCCATCACAATAATTTCATGCCCACACACCTCATCCTCACTGTCCCACACCACTCCTTCCAATCGCAATCATTTCCTGCTCACACACCCTTCCTCACTGTCCCACATCACCCCTTCCCCTCATAATCATTTCCCGGATACTCACCCATCACTGTCCCACATCACCCCTCCTCATCACAATCATTTCCCAGCTGCACCCTCTTTTCACTGTCCCACGACACCCCTCCCCATTACAGTAATTTCCCACCCACACATCCCTGCTTACTCTCCTACTCCATCAGTCCCCATTATAGTCATTTCCTGCTCACACATACCCACCTCAATCTCCCACACAGCGCCTCCCCATCACAATCATTTTGCACTCACACACCTCCTCCTCAGTGTCCCGCACCACTCCCTCCCCTTCACAATCATTTCTCAACCACACACACCCTCCTCAGTGTTTACACCGCTCCCTTCCCATCACAATCATTTCCCAACTGCACATACCCTCCTCACTGTTTTACACCACTCCCTCCCATCACAATCATTTCCCAGCCACACACACCGTTCTTATTGTCCCATACCACCCCTCCCCATCACAATAATTTCCCAACCACACACACCCTCCTCACTGTTTTACACCACTCCCTCCCAATCACAATCATTTCCCAGTCACACACACCCTTCTTATTGTCCAACACCACCCCTTCCCCATCACAATCATTTCCCACCCACACACCCTTCTCACTGTCCCACACCACCTCCTCTCCATTACAATCATTCCCCTCCCCTACACACACACCCTTCATACTGTCCCACAGCAGCTCCTCCCCATCACAATCATTTCCTGCTCACACCACCCTCCCCTTACTGTTCCACACCACCCACTCCCCATCACAATCATTTCCCACCCACACACCCCTCCTCACTATCCCAAACCACCCCTCCCCATGACAATCATTTCCTGTCCACGTACCACTCCTTACTGTCCCACCCTCTCCTCATCACAACCACAATCTTTTTGTGCTCATACCCCCCTTAATATTCTACACATGATTAAAAAAAATTAGTATTCCAACTTCTGGCACAATGCCCAGAACCAACAATAACTTTTTAGTCAAACCCTCCCTTCCTAGCCGACTCCCCCAGTCCACAAAATATCATGGCCCCCAATCCATGATTTTGCATGATGGAGCCAGTTGATGGGTCAAATCTCTGGTCAGCTCAATTGCCAACTCCAGGGTAGCATGTGAGAGGCACTGGAGTGAGTGAGGATGGGGAGGGGGTGGTCAAGGGATCAGCATTGGCCACCTGGGGAGTGTAGACCATTTTAAAGACATTTTATTTCCCAAATACGAATGCAGCCTACCAGAAACTAAGCATCTGAGGTGGCTGAGTATTTCAAAAAAGGTATTTATACACCCCTGTAGCTGTTCCTTAAGCAATACGGCACGGCACGGTGTGCGTTATTGTGGGATAAAGGCACATTGCAGAAAGAAATATACAATGGTAGCCATGACCAATAACTGCACAAGAGCCATGTCACCTCATATTGTAAGGGAACATAGCATGTGGGACCAGCCTTTTCTGCCATGGGAGGCACAGTATTAGAAAAGCAAGCATTTGTCAATGCTGAATATTTGCTTGCTGGTATTAGCATTGGAAATGCAGGAGTTAGACAGATGCAGAATAGGAATGGCAGTGAAGTATTGAACTTCACGCCAACCCCACCTCCACCCTGCAGAGGTGGACAGGCATTGGGGTATGCATTTGGGTCATCGGCCATAACGTTCATGCCATTTCACCTCACCCTATCCTGCAGACACCGACACGTGTTGTGTGCCTTGGGGTGTTCAGCTTTACTGTCACCCCATTCTATAAGGACATGTGCTGGAATGGGTGCAGTATAGGAGAATGGGGTGAACTCTGTGGACGAAGAGTCCAAGGCACACCTCGATGCCTGTCACTGGCTGCAGGATGGGGGGGTGGGATGGCATGAGCATTACAGTTGGCAATCCAAAGGCACACCCCTGATGCCTCTCAGTCTGTACAGGGTGGGACGTTATGGTTAGAAACCCTAATGCCCCAGGCGTTTGTTGGTATTTGCACTACACATTTTCAACATGGCCTTTTTGTGACCCACACCTCATGAAAGCATTTGGGACCTCTTCCCATGAACAGTGGCAGTGTGATTTTGTTACAGTGTCCTGAACTTTGAGTTCCCACAGTGACCGTGCCATTCTGCGCCAGACGTATGAAAACATAGATCAGGCAGGATGTGAAGAATGACAGCTGTACCATTCATAGGGAGGTGTGAAGCGGTGGCAATGTCAAAAATCTGTAGTGAAAATATTAAAAATGCTCGAATGTCCGAGCGTACGTGGAAACTGCACAAGGCATGCATGTAACACAATCATTTAGTGGAATTATTTCACCAAATTTTCAACACAGGCATTTTGTGACATCTGTTCATGAACACTGTCACTATGATGTTCTTAATCTTTCCCGAACATTGACTTCCTACAGCGACCATGCTATTCTGCACCAGTTGTGTAAATGCATATTTTGGGCAGGATATGAAAAATGACAGCTGTACTGTTTATTAGGAGGTGTGAGAAAATGGCAATGTTGAAAATCTGAAGTGAAAATATTACTAATGCGCGAAATTATGAGGTGCATGGAAACTGCGCGATGTATGCTTGCAACACAGTCATTTTATGGAGTTTTGTCACTGAATTTTCAACATAAGCATTTTAGCACCTCTGCTCATGAACAGTGTCACTGTGATATTTTTAATCTGTCCCGAACACTGACTTCCCACAGCGACTGCGCTATTGTGTGTCGGAAGTGCAAAAACACATTTTTGGCCAGGAAGTGAAAAATGACAGCTGTACTGTTTGTAAGGAGGTCTGAAAAAATGCCAATGTTGAACATCTGGAGTGAAAATACTGCACATTTGTGAAGTTACGAGGGTGTGTGGAAACTGCACAATGCACGCTCTTAACACAGTCATTTTATGGATGTTTGTCACCAAATTTGCAACATAGGCATTTTAGGACCTCTACTCATGAACAGAGTCACTGTAATTTTCTTAATCTGTCCCAAGCACTGATTTCCCACAGCGACAGTGCTATTCTGTGCTGAAGTGTGAAAACACATTTCAGCCAGAATGTGAAAAATGACAGCTGTAGTGTTCATAAGGAGGTGGGAAAAAATGCAAATGTTGAAAATCTGGAGTGAAAATATTACAAATTTGCGAAGTTATAAGGGTGCGTGGAAACTGCAAAACACGCACTTGTCACACAGTCATTTTATGGACTTTCATCACCAAATTTTCACCATAGGCATTTTAGCACCTCTGCTCATGAACAGTGTCACTGTGATTTTGTTAATGTGTCCCAAACATTGATTTCCCACAGCAACCATGCTATTCTGCACCAGAAGTACGAAAACACATTTTGGCCAGGATGTGACAAATGACAGCTGTACTGTTCATAAGAAGGTGTCAAAAAATGTCAATGTTAAAAATCTATAGTGAAAATATTACAAATTCACAAAGTTACAAGTATGTGTGGCAACTGCGCAATGCACGCTTCTAAAATACTCTTATTTTGGAATTTTTTCACCAAATTTGCAACATATGCTTTTTGAGAGCCCACCTCATAAACAGTGGCATTGTTGTTTCATTAATCAGTTCCGAAAGGTGATTCCATGCAGTGACTGCAAAATCACCTTCCGAGACTGAATAATGCCATGACAGTGACTGAATTCACGAAGAGGGGTCCCAATAACCCCATGTTGAAAATCTGATGCCAAAAGTCCAAAAAATGGCTGAGATATCCACATAAGTTGAAAACAACTCTATTTATGCCATTATACAGCTTACCAGCATTTCTTCAGTTTGCGGTCGGCTTTGAAGAGTGCAGACATGTTCCCGGTCCACCGAAGATCGTCGCACTGGGCTGCGGAGATAAATATGGGGTGAGGGTGTGTGTGGGGAGGTGGGTGCGCAGAGGGTGGTTGTGGGTGTGGGGAGGGGCAGGAGAGACTGAGAGGGACTGTTTTCTTTGTTTCAGGGACACAACATCAATGAACGACATCGTTGGAAGTTTTTTTTTGCAGGCTTGCTATGTGCACACTGGGGTAGGCTCCCAGTGTGCCACCTGCATTTTGGGGGTAAGGGAAATGAAGCCAATGGAGATTGGACCCCCCGTCAGCACAGAAACGTGTGTGGGGGGTGCATGATGATGAGGTGGATTGGGCACCCCTTCAGCACACCACAAATGGGGGGCATTATGCTGACAAGGAGTGGGCTCCCCCATCGGCAAATGAACTGGGTCAGGGGCATGCTGACAGGGGGATTGGGCACCCTTGTCAACTTTCTGCCATGTTTAGGGAAATGTTACACTAGTCAAGGTACCGCTCTGCAATGTCGGGTCACTCCTTCATTGCAGCAGAACGGCTGACGCTGCAATTACGAGGTGGCCCCTCATTGCAGCAGCCAAATCATTTCAAGTTGGTAGCACTTCTGCAGAACCAGTGTCATCAGGACACTGGGCCTGCATTGGGTGAACGGTGCCAATCCCACAAATGCAGTGCCAGCATTGGCTGCTATGGTGCCGCACCTCCACAACCCACTTCTCTCTTAAGCTGCCAGATAATGTTTCTTGTGCTTGTGTGCAAGCAAACATAAAAAGCATAAACTCTAAACTCCAGATATATTTTTGCCCTCGGGCCTCATCCTCAGATATAGGCTGCCTTATCATTAACAAAAGACAAAATGTGGCCAGAAAGATTAATTCATTTTCACATAATGAAAACACTAACTACAATAAATGTAATGAATGAGGGTAATGTTATTAGATATTATTCTTAACTATCTTACTTGTACATGTTATATATATATATATATATATATATATATATATATATATATATATTGCTGAATAGATCTAGGCTATAATGATTGGGATGTTTTTATTTAAAAGTCCTAATGAAATAATATAGTACTGTTTGGGTATATTCAATGGTGTATTCTAATAAGTGTACGTGTTTTAAGTTGTCACATGCAATTCTGTTTTTGTATGTAATTTTTTTTGACAAATGATATTGACGCTGAAGTGATAAGATCCTTTTGGTACTGTGGAAATTCTACAGAAAAGATGGCTGGAGGGATCCATAGTGAAGGTTCTGGTAAGTGCTAACATGTATGAGTTTGAGAAGGCCTATAGTGTAGCCTTAGTGGCTTTACAGTATGTTGTTTCTGCAGTGCCTAGGTAGCAATATTGTGAAAAAGAACAAGTACCAGGACTGTGACTATGGTGCTTGCACATACTGGAAACAGTTAAATGTAAGCAAACGGCACCCATAGTAAGGAACAGACATCAAATGGCATAATTGGTTGCTCACCGTTTATTGTACAAAATTACCGGGTGTAGCCACAATCCAAGATTCAGTCAGAACACAGAACTGAGTCTGATGCAGGGCGATGACATCACAGCAAATTACTACTGGCTTCTGATATTTCGCCTAGCCAATCCTAGCCTCAGACAGTTTTTCATCACCCCAGAACTATTGGTGGTATGGTGGTATCCAGCATACTACCTGGCCCAGAGCCTATAAGAGAGACTTGCCCCCCAACCCCAGGCACATTTAGATGTGAAAAATGTATGTAATGCACTTATGTAAAACAACACAGACAGTTTACACACTCAAGGACACAAAAAGAGGTGGATATAAAACAATTTACCTTTTGTAGCATTATTGGTGTGGTTTACCTTTTAATATGCAGTTTATGGGGCATTTTATGTGGGCCGCACCATAAGACAATTTAGATTGTGTATAGGTGAGCATGTGCAAGCATTTCAAAGGAATGACATGTCATATACAGTAGTGAAACATGTAAAACATGCACCACATTTAAACCACCAAATCCACTTTATTGGTATTGAAAAGGTACTATTAGGATTGAGGGGAGGAGGGAACTTTGAGAAATTGGTGGGTAGAAGGGAAAGTTATTAGGTCTATAAACTTAAGACCAGAGGAGAGGGAGGACAGAATGACAATGTAGATTTGTCAGCCTTCCTCAAAACTCACTCTGAGTGTATTGAATAAACAGTGAGCATGTTATTTATTAGGAAAAATGATAGAACAAATACTGCTGGTATAGGAATTGAATGGGCAGAATATCTGACCTAGTTTTTAGATGTATCTTCTAAGCCATGTGCCTAATGTTTGGATTTATCCTATCAGTTACATATATATAGATAAATGTACTTTTGATATATTATTCAGTAAAACGTATGCAATCTTTTCTTGCAGACTGCATATATATTTCAAAATGATGCATTATTTATATGTTTGAATGTTATACATGATTGCGGTGTGAACAATAAGTCTGTATTTTAAAGCTCTCATATTTATTTTGATTGCACATTTTTCTTTAAAAGATGAGGAATTATATTAATTTGCATATTTGATACTATAAATTACTAGGTACTACTTGCTGGGTTAGATTTCTCTGAGGAAGCCTAGCATCGGCTAGGTGAAATGTCAGAAGCCAGCGGCAATTTGCCATGACGTCATTACTCTGCATCAGATTCAGTTCTGTGTTCTGATTGAATCTTGGATTGTAGCTGCATTTAGCAATTTTATGTAATATACAGTGAGCAACCAATTCTGCCATTTGATGTCTGTTCCTTACTACGGGTGCTGTTTCTTATGTTTGAATGTCTAGGTAGGCAACCTTTTATTCACTCCAAAGAGGGAAGGGACAAAAGTTGTATTCTGAACCTGTTAGTGGTCAATGGGACTGAGATGGGATCAAAAGATCAGACATATTTAGAGACAAAAGTGGTCTAAAGAGTCCTATATTTGGTTTATATTAGGCCACTGCTACATAGGCTTGGTATAAGAATGACATAGGGACATGGAGCAGCATGCGCTACATGGTGCCACTTGGAGTTTCATCTGGGTCGGCAGGCTCTTCTGTCATCTTTGATTGATCCATTTTGGGACAGGGACCATAATTTTGTCTTTTTTTGACTGGATCAAAAATGGTCTTGTGTATTGACTCCTGGCCTGATATGTGGGCTTAATACCTTAACCCATGTCCATCCCTAGGTGAGGGAAGGATAAAGTATGTGGACTGAGGTCTTGAGTGGGAAATGCCAGGGAGAACATTCTAGGATAGACTGGTTGACCTTTTTGAATGGTAGCATTCATATGTGGTTTTCATGGGGCCTAAATGTATGGGGCACAATTCAAAAAGGTCAGTGCAAGCTGCGCTGACTGCTGGTGCGCTGGGGACCTGCACCCAATTCACTATCGGGTAGGGTCCCTGCGGCAAAGTTCTGTGGCTTGTAGCAGCCATGGCACTGTACTAAACAGATGATGCATCCTGAAAGTGTGCCACAAGCCATGGGGCAGCCCTGAGGCAATAGCACCATGGACAGCAGTCTCTGGTGGCTATCACCGCCTAGCTCTAATCCCAGTTCAGAAATAAAAAATTAAAACACTCTCTGGTGGTCTAGTGGCCTCCCAGCCCTGATCCCCTGTTATTTTGCATAAAAACTGTGTCCCCTCCCAGCCCTGATCCCTGGTTAATTTTCATAAATAATCCTTAGTGGGCTAGTTGTCCTCCCTTCACTGCCCTGATCCCCCTTTTATTGTCATAAATAATCCCGGGTTGTCTAGCGGTCCCCCTTCCCCAGCTCTGATCCCCCATTAATTGTCATAACTCATCCCTGGTGTCTAGTGGACCCCACCCCCCCACACCAACAGTGCTCTACCACCCTGTCCCCCATCCAAACCCCAAGCCGGTGATTGGCCCAGCCCTTCTGTCACCTCCATGGCTGGCTGCTGACTGACCTGTCACTGAGCATGTACTGTACAGTGTACGTGCTCATTGATTGACCAATCAATGAGCATGTACTTTATCGTGTATGTGCTCATTGACTGACCAATCAATGAGTATGTACTGTATCGTGTATGTGCTGATTGACTGACCAATCAATGAGCATGTACTGTATAGTGTACATGCTCATTGATTGACCAATCAATGAGCATGTACACTACAGAGTACACGCTTTAGTGACAGGTCAGTCAGCAGTCAGCTGCAGAGATGAGAGGAGTGTTGTGCCAGTTGCCAGCTCGAGGTTTGGGATGGGGGACCAGGGGTGTGGGACACTGTCAGGATAGGGGTGGGGTCCGCTAGATCACCAGAGATTATTTATGACAATTATGGGGGATTGGGGCTGGGGAGGGGGACCACCAGACACCAAGGATTATTTATGAACATTGACAGGGGATTGGGGCTGTGGAGGGGTGTCTGCTAGACCACCAGGGATCTTTTATGCAAACTAACGGGGGATCGGGGCTGGGGCGGGCCTTGGCACATTGTCCCACAGTGCTCAACTGTCTCAGAGGGACATATTCTAAGTACCCTTAGACCAGCCCTGTCTGGTCTAATGGTACCTAGAATATTGCCCTCTGGGACAGTTTTATGAATCCCAATATAGGGGATGTAGCAGCTTGCATCTGCCTCATGCCAAAGAGCACCATGCCACAGCCACTTTTGGGGCACAAGGCTGGCACAAGCTCCCTTTGATGCATGCAGCCTGTGTTTGAAGCAGGGTGCTTTTCTGAATATTTCTTGGGTATCTTTTGGCACAAGGTGCCACTTGCGTTGATGCAGGCAACTTGTGTTGGCCTAGGAGCTTTGTGAATTGGGCCCATGGTCTCCCTTATGTCTGTAGATAGTATCCTATGTTTTGCAAGGCATTTGCTCAAATATTGGGATTATGAGATGATCTGTAGTATAGCCATTTGGGGATATATGATTGGAGACTGCTGTTATATTTGTTATACCTCTTTAAGTCTCCTACTTTCATTTCATTGGGGAGGAGCTAAGAAGGTACGGCATGTGCCTACTAAGGGATATTGGGTAAGTGAAAGGGGTAATATGACCAGTTGTATAGAGGCAAGTAAGGACAGTAGGGCTTGTTAGAGTCTAATAGGTGGCTGCTTATGTCTGTCATAAAGGTAATAATTAGGTACATATATTAGGGTGTTGTCCTTATAGGTTTACATTAATATAGGGTTATTTATGGTGGTGGATTTCTACAGCCACCTTAGTCAACTCTTTTCTGGTCAGGAGACTGCAATCTTGCTAACTTGCTGCCTGTGTCAAAATAGTCCTATATACTGGCTCCTTAAGAGGTATATTAGCTTTGACTCATTTCTCCCCCCTAGTTAGGACGTGACAAATTCCAGCTTAGGAAGGAACTACTGAGTGTAGCAGGAGCTTTCTGCAGAGTGCTGATGTGATCTTAATAGCCCTATTTTGGATTATCACTTTCCCAAATTTGCTGTCATTGCTCCTCTTTGGGTAGGATGGCCTGTTTTTTCTCCCCTAGCAGGCTGCTACAGTTTGCTTTGTCCCTTTATTAATGCAATCCCTAGGAATAGTGGATTTTATTCACTAAGAATAATGGGTCTGTCTATATATTTGTGAATTTACAAGTGATGAGATCAAGTATTGTACCTTATGAATCTGTTCATGCTTTTTCTATGCATTTTTATCTTTGTATGTTTTTATAGTGTAACATTGTAATAGCATGTGCCGATCAATTTACATTTTGATATGTTTGTACGTTTTTATATTCTAACATTGTAATAGCATGTGCTGATCAATTTACATTTTGATATATTTGTATGTTTTTATATTGCAACATTGTAATAGCATGTGCCAATCAGTTAAACTTAAATAACAACTTTTATCACTTACTAAGATACTCAAAGGGCTTATAAGCAGTACTATATGTTTTTAACATGGGTCTAACAAATAAGTGTGCATTTTAGAAGTGTATATTATGGCAGTTATTCTTACTTTATTGAACAATCAATAAATATATATCATTTTTAATAAGCTTCCAGAAATATTTCAATAGATATGCGTTTACCATTTAAAATGCATTGATGTCCTGATGGTGCACCTTCATGATTCTTTGCTGTCTTGCGGGAGATCGGGATTTGCACCCAGTAATTTGGAATTTTTATCCAGATAATATGAAATTCAGTACCTTAATGGCCAGTGACTACTGAAAACGTACTGCTGAATTCAACTTGAAACTAAAAGAAATGCTTGTTTTACTTTATTTAACCATCTAGTATTCTTTAATAACTCTCAGGAATTATTGTAATATTTAAGCCTTGCTTGTGTAGTTTGGCACACACTGGGACAAATGTGAGCCCGTTTTAATTATAACTGCACTCATTCAATTAACTCCTGCAATCTTCATGATCACATCACTCCTATTTAACCACTTATGAAAAAAGAATAGTAACAGATCTGTCCTGTGTAGTATGGGGTGCAGCCTGTCCTGTTCCTGGGCTGGAATGCAAGACAGAATTTTTCTTTTTTTGTAGTACTGACACCATTTTGTTCACTAGAATGAATTTACACTTTCATATGCTTTCTGTTTCTCTTTACTATCTTGCATCATGATTTATATATAATATTTGTTTTGTTTGGATGCATTCTTGTGGAAATGTGGGTGTCCACAACTAAAAGCTTCTCACAAACAAAGTTAGATTTGATTCATATTATTGCTGCACAGATACCCCCAAGAAATGTAGATTTCACTGTCTGAGAGACTTCTCAAAATGTTCTAACTGACAAACTATTGTGTTGTTGACTCTAGCAGTTCATGCAGAGTTTAGTTGAGTTTTAGTAACATTATCAGAAAATACCTTACAAACATCCAGGATATAATTCTAGCTTTTAAACTCTACACTTTATTGTAGTAAATGTTATGGCAATTTCAGTCAATGTAGCTGCAAACGGCTGCAAAGCATCCAGCACTGAATTGTATGACTAAGACTAATTCACCTCAACTATTGTTTTAATCATGGGTAGTCTACCTTAAGTGATTGTATGTAGGTTTCTTCTTTTCTTTCCATTTTTCTAGCCCCATGGTAGCATTTCTCACCACTTTCAGCCATGACAGGAAAGGCTGATCCTGCCTTGCTGAAGCTATTGAAGCTGCTACCGTGATCTGCATGGCATTCCTTTCAGCAGCTGTTCCACCTTGCTTGGTCTACATTTTCGATGAGGCCCTGGGGTAGGCATTGCATATGATACATATATTATGTAAAGGGACAGGCAATACATTCACCCAGATTAATGTTAATGATCACTGTTATTTATTTAAATACACAAAAAGACAAATGGTCACCAGCACCACTACCATTTTGCTAGTAACATTTTCAACAGTTCCTATAATGTATAGAACAACCATCTTGTAGTATATTATTACATTTCCTTATCTAATCACCTCCATACTTATACAAGAAAAAATACATTCATCTTTTCAATATATGAATAATTTATAGCTGCTGTTACTTACAGTCTAGTTCAACCCAGCCTTCATATTTTATCACAATTTGATTTCTTTTTTCAATTCTATTTTTTCACCTTGTGACCTGGAACTCTCTCGGGCTACCTCTGCTGACTGACCGCTCTACCGCTGACCTGATCCCTTGCCTCCTCAGAGATGCCACCCCTCCACCAACCTCCGACCATGAACCCCCCAGCTGCGAGCCCCCGAGGCAGAGCTGCCACTCCATCTGGTGCTTTATCTACAATTTAGTGCCAGTCCAGGAGGAGGAGGAGGAGGAGGGGAGAGAGAGGTGGAGGCAAGGCCTGGAAGTGGCGTGTGGTGGTGGCCCTGAGAGGAGATGTCGCCTATCCAGGCACAAGGTTTTTTTTCCTTTGTTGCTTGAGTACCACCAGGAGCCGGATGTGCAGTGACGCCTGCATGGAGAAGCTGTAAGCATCCACCGCGCGCCTCCCCTTGTGCTCCAGGCACAGGTAGTACACCCAGTCTCCACCAGGTGTCACTACTGTGCTGAGGAGCCCCAAACCCACCCCAGGGAGAAAAGAGTCATCCTCCGGATGCTCAACCCTCTCCCTCCACTGCCGATCCCCAGAGGTCCGGGCTCATTCCCGAACCTGGCTCACCGGAGTGGCGCGAGGTGTGGCGTCCAGTGCCTCAACCCTCAGCACCACCGGGCTGGGTCACAATTTAATTTTTAACCTCTTTTTCTCATTCCCCTCTAATATCACACACATGTACAGTATGTTCTCGGTTCATCATATTCCCATTTTTTAAATAGTTTTTGTATATAAGTTACATGTTACAGTTAATGATTGCATAGGAGATTACTTCTCAAGTTTTTAAAATTATATTCCTTCTCCCTTTTGACTATCTATAGTCTAGCATACTTAACAGAAATATTTCAATTGTAAAACAGGAGTTGCTTTGGCCTAATACTGTTCTCAGGCTGCTAAGCCCATTAGATGAGCGGCTAGGACAGCATTCCATTTTCTGTACACTGATCCTGTATATGGACTCTGGATTCTCATATCAGTGCATCATTGTATATGTTTATGTTTACATTCTGCAGCTTTCGGGGGGCTGCACTGAAATACAAGGAGTTGCAGAGTCATCCATAGGTCCCGTTGAAGTCTAAGAGACCTGGAGACTACCCTGCATCATCCTGTCCTGTGATACTGTAACCCCCGGAGTTGCAGAATATTCACATAAACACAGAAAAAGGAATACTGGTATAGGTTTCTGAAGCCCAGTCCCACCCAATATAATTTTTTTTTATTCTTTCTTTATCAACCCTACTGCCAGCTGCCTGGAACCTCTGCCTGGTCATGGACCACAGGCTTCTACCCCTCACAATGGCTGCCACCCTCCAATACCCCCTGGATTACCCCCCAGGGTGGGGTTTCGGTGCCTGGACCAGTGCCGCAGATGACGGGATAGGTCAGAGAGCTGGTCTGGGGGGGCTAATTGAAGCTGTGGCGGGCATCATCTAGGGTGACTGGCAGCTGCTGTTTTTTCTGGTTTTCTGGGGGATGGGGATGTGCATCACCCCACCCCAGGACATGCTAGGCACTGGTCACTGTGCAACCCCTGGCCTCTGTCTGGGGTATATAAAGCACCGGACACACTCCCCACCCTCCACCTGGGGAAGGAGAGCAGTCTTTGGGATGCTCCATTCTTCTCCCCCCCCCGCTGGCCCTCCAGCGACCTGGGTCCATTCCCAAACCCGGGTTGCCGGCTTCGCATGTGGAACTCCAACTGCTGTGCCAACGGGCTGGCATCCAATATAAATTTTTAATTACTTAGGAAGCTCCAGAACCCAGTGAAACCAGTAGAGCTGAAGAGTACCATGAAGCAGAATACAGTGACATCAGCTGGGGTAATGTCAATGTGTTCTGCTTCATTGTAGTCTTCAGCTCAACTGAGGTCACTGAGTTCTTGAACTGCTAAGTAATTTAAAAAAATGAATATTGGGCAGAAAAAAAGGCTGCATTAATATGAGGCCCTAAATAAGGAAAACAAAGGACTATTTCAAAACAAACACACAAAACAATACACTGGGATGATAAGACACACTTCACAAATATCCAAATGTGTAATTACATTAAAACATGCTAACAGCATTGTTTATGTTCCCTTTCAGACACAAGGGACATAAACAATTTAAGAAGGCATTCCAGACAGTAAGCCCCAAGTATCTGTATGCCTTTTTACCAAGACTGAGCCTCTGTAGGAGTTCCTCACAGTGGAGACTTTTAAGAGGTGAGGCATTTGGTACCATCTACTAGTTTACTGGATCTGTATGCTACCTGTTGAACAACTATAGTAGCAGAACCCAGCATCTATTTATTGTCTTATTTATTTATTTATCCATTAATTTATGCTGTTTTAAAGTTGTGTTTGGTTTTCTTATGTCTGATTTGATCTGTATTTTTGTAAAGTGCTCTGAGCCCCCCGGGAAATGGCACAGATAAATAAACTACTACCACCACCATATTCTAGGGACATGGAGTTCTAGACTACTGGCATACATGAGGCTATTTCCAACCTTACTTGTTTGTAAGAAGTAAGTTGACAGATATTATGAATAATTTCCCCTAAGGCATTTAAAAGAGAAAAGAGTATTATGAAGCTCCCATCTAACTTTGGGGGGGGGGGTATCTTAGTTGCTACAGGGGATGTAAAAAATAAATAGGGCTCTAAGAAAGCTTGAAGAGAGGCTAAGAGTGTGGCAACTAAGTTTCAATGTGAAGAAGTGCAAAATCATGTGCTCGGGGCACAGAAACCCAGCAGCGAAGTACAAGATGGGGGGGGAGTGGTACTGACAACCACCAAACAGGAAAGAGACCTGTGTGTGTAATCATATCTGATGACATAAAGGTGGGCATACAGTGTGACAAGGCAGTGGGGAGAGTCAATGGCATGCTAGGGTGCATAGGGAGGGGGTATCACCAGCAAAAAGAGGGAAGTGGTAATACCGCTGTATAAATCACTGGTGAGACCTCATCTAGAGTATTGTGTCCAGCTCTGGAGACCACATCTCTGGAAGGACATAGAGTAGAGGCGATCCAGAGGAGGGGAACTAAAATGGTGCAGGGTCTGCACCAGAAGCCCTATGAGAAGAGACTAAGGGACCTCAATATGTACACCCAGGAGGAAGGGGGGGGGTGCTATGATAGAGATTTTCAAATACATAACAGGTATAAATAACGTACAAGGAGGAAGCAGAAAAAAAGATGCTCAAGAAGAAGGGGTCATGCTATGAAGCTGTAGGGGGGTAAACTCAGGGGAAATGTGAGGAAGCACTTTTTCACATAAAGAGTGGTGGATGCCTGGTACAGCTTCCCAGTGGAGGTGGTGGGGATGAAAACTGTAACAGGATTAAAGAACGCATGGGATAGACATAAGGGGACCTTAGTGGTTAAGAAAAAGAGGGTAAAGTCAGAGATCAAGTAGGGTCTGCGGTATTATAGTAGGTAGGGAAATGGAAAGAAAAATGAAAATTACTCTTTCCACTCTACTAAATCTTATTTCTGTAATGTCCCTCATTGCTCTGCCTCAGCTGGTCAGTCCACTTTCTAAGTATGACTGCCTTCTTTCTGGAAAACTTCCCCCACCTCTCTTAGGATTTGCTTCCTCTTACCTTGTCCTTAAGCCACTGCTGATGTTCCACTTCTCTTCCGCATGCTCCTGTTCTCAATACTTGGGCATCTGCTCAAGCCTTCCCTCTGCTGCAGCACCACCCAGTGCTTCTCAAGGATTGCATAATGCACCTTATGTGTTTCATATTTATTGAGCTCACCTGTTTTAGATTTTATTAATTTTTGTATTTATTTATGTATTTGCCTGCTCACTGTTTGGGGGGTCCTGCTTTGTTGTAATTGATTGTGCTGTTTGGGTTGTTGCCCTACTACCATCAGTAGTAAGCTTCATTTATTACTTTTGACTGACTGTAGTATCATGTTACTTCCATGTCAACTGCTGTATTACTGCTCTCCTCTTTTCCCCTTTCCTACAGTCATGCCTGGAAACAAGCCTTAGCACAGTGTGCCTTTCCTAGTCACCAGTTTTCAACTAATTAAATTAATTAATTAATTAATTCATTCATTCATTAATTCATTAATTTAGCTGCTAGTTCTTGGCAACTTAGGCTCTTTTAAATGTCATGGTTAAATAGCCCGGGCTTTGGATTCTGCTTTGTACATGGGTAAAGTGTATATTGATATGTCAAAAGCATTTAATTTGATCGATTAGTCTCTTCTTCTTGATTGTTTTTTTATGTTAAGGTTTTTTTGTCAGATATTACCATGTGATTCTCTTCCTATTTTCATGGCTATATCCAGTCCGTAGTCTGGAATGGGTCTGTATCTTCTTTTGTGCTGATCACTTTGGGTGTTCAACAAGGGACTATTCTTGGAACCTAAACCACCTCCTATCCTGTCTTATGTCCTGTACAGTTAAACTATATGTTGATTAGCAATAGCTAGAAATAACAAAATTGTTCTGGGAATCTGTTACAGATCACCAAATCTTACTAGGGAGGAAAGTATCAGGTTTCATAGGCGCCAGGTTGTATGAGCCCGTGGGGCACTGGCCCCAGCAATATTTTTTGACCTGGGCTGAGCCCTAGCAATATTTTGCCACATCTGACGTCTTTTTTCTTCTTTATTATTTTTTTCCCGTGGTTGATTTCTCTGTGCACGGGCACCCTCTCTGTTGATTGTGACTGTGCCCCGCCCCGCTGTTTAATTGTGCTGGTGGTGTATTGGGCTGGTGGCACGGGTGGCTGGCATTATTTAAAATTAACACCTTCTTTGCCTTGCTGCATTACCCTTGATTTGTCTCCTCTCCCCCGAAAATCATTGTAACTGCCTTGGTTAGTTGGCAACTGGCAATTTTCAACTTGCCACATTGTGATTGGCTGGGGGGGGACTTATATTGGGCACAGTACACGTGCATGCGTCAAGGTGATTCTGTATGTATGAGTGAGAGAGGGGTCAGAAGGTCTCAGGAGTCCGACGATGGTTTCCAATTTGTGCTGTGAGAGAGAGTAAGTGGCAGGCCAGCCTAAAAGAAGAGGTGGTGGTCCAGCCTGCCCAGAAGAGTGAGGAGCAGACAGCCAAGCTGGAGAGGGAGAGAAAAGAACAGCTAGAGACTGGCGGGAGTCGGTTGGGAGTCCAGGACACCACACCACCACCACCAGCAGCAAGGCAGTTGTAGTAGTCTGAGGAATCTGTCCGGCTGGTGAGGAGGGAGAGGGAGGGCCCGGCCCAGGATCGAGCGGCCGAGGAATGGAACCAGGCCAGCTGCAGTCCGGATGTCGATGGTCATCGGTGCAGGGTAGGGCAGCAGCAACAAACAACTCAAGAGAAGGAGGGCCAGGCTGAGCAGCAGACTAGTGCTGTAGCAGAAGGGGAGTAGAGCGAGTTGGTGACTCAAGCACGTCTGGTGGGGTTAGAGAGGTTTAGGCAGGCCTACAAGTGGCCGGGTGGGGTTCTTTGGTCTGGGCGGCTGGTGGCACCAACACAGCAGCAGCAGGTCAAGTGGAGGAGCAAGGTGAGCAGCAGAGGAGGAGAGTGTCAGCACAGCCAGAGCCAGCATCATCCCCAGCAAAGGTAGGCAGCTGCCAGCAGCAGCAGAACTGCTAATGTAAACAATGTTCCAACATGATATGGGCACATGCTCAGTTAAGCCAATATCTCCACAGACTCCACTTTGATTCTGTATGAGATACTGTACTTTTCAGCCCATCTTGAATTGCCTATCATCTGATCACTGATCATTTTCTACCTATGGTTCTCCCTTACCTCAGTGGCCCAAATCTTAGTCGATGGACGCTTAATCTAATTTTGAACATTCCAACAATTATTTGATGTACCTATCGTAACTGAATGACCAATAAATATTTGCAATTATCTTGTGTCATGTTGTCCACCCCCGCAGCCCTTAAGCTTGACCCAATGAAGGGGGCAAAGTTTGTAATGCTCTTGAGCACAGTGTTGTTGCTGCTCAACACCAAGTTGTAACAGCATTATATAAATCATTACAGGCATTGGACCCAGCCTGGTTGTTGGGCATCTCTTTCTACTGGCAGGTATCCCAGCAACTGGTCTTCAGATGATTGGCAGAGGATATGGTTGGATCTCTCTGAGTACATAAAATAGGACACATGTCATTTGATGAAATTCAGAATTCTACATAATTTGTATTTTACCCCACTGATATAGTTTCAGATGCATAGGTCTCCCACCCCTACCTGTACAAGATGTGGGAATTTGGAAATATCCTTGTTACAGTGTTTGAGGGAGTGTGAAAGGTTGTACCCCTGTGGGCCAGAATTAAATAACATTCAGATCCTATGTTGGGATTGACTGATGATTTTCACTGGGGGGTTGTATCATTGGGTAGTATTTGTGGCTGTGGAAGGGATATATTGACTTTATTGCAGCTGCTGCTAAAAATTTTATTACGTCATTTGATTAGATGATAAAAGTCCCAACATGGATGGAATGGCATACTCTTAGGTGCTTTTAATATACATACATTTATAGCAGATGCAGTTCATCAGCATGAATCTTTTTGGAGATGATGGGGATCTTTATATATATATATTCTCAGTTAGTTTGATTTCCAACAAAGCCCCAGGCCCAGGCTGTATAGTGGGAGACATTTATAAGACTTTCGTAAACTGGTGGCTGCCTATTTTTGGGGTCTTGTCAAAATGGTTTCCGAATTGGATCTGAAGCATCTAATGTGGAAATATATAACTGTTAAGGGCAGCAAACTGTATTGCTGTTTTATGGACTTAACTATTGCCTTTGGCTTGACATTATCGGTAGGATTTTATTATGAGGCAGACTGGAAGAATATGGGACGGACAATGCTTTGCATACTGCACTGTTGAGGTGGTGTCCTTTGGATGATATTTTAAACGTAGCATAGCCTAGAGGTCAGGGCAATGAACAGTAAAAGAGCTTTGTACATCCAGCAGACCTGGGTTTGATTCCAACAACCTCCACTTGCATACTATATGACCCTGAGCAAGTCAGTTAACCTCCCCAGGGCTCCTGGCTCATCCCTGTACACTGACATTGAGTCTACTGATCAATACTGGGTTACCAAAGAATTAAAAAACATTTAGATCTTTTCTGTCCATTTTTGGTCACTGTCCAGGTGGAAGTAAAAGATCCCATGGCACTTATCGGTGAAGAGTAGGGACTTTTCCTAGTGACATGGTCAACATTCAATCATCAATAAAAAAACAAAAAACAAATGGATCCATGTAACCCAGCCTCAGGATGTAACTGGAAACAAGCCATCACAAGTAAATGTGCCTTTCCCAGTCAAAAATAACAAACAAATAAAACTTAATACTGGATGGTGCTGCTCTATTGTTACATTGTAGAATAAAATATAGAATGGAAGGTTAGATGGATGGTTGTAATTGCAACCACTAATTGCTTATGATCAGCTTTAAACTGCAAATTTATTTTTTAAATGTGTATATGTAAGTGCAGTGTGATTTATTGTATACATACGGACCCATTTTCTAATGAAAAATGTTAACATGATCATTTTGGTCACTCAGACTTCTGAACTGAACTTTTTTTCCCCCAATTGTTTAACCAGGACAGACACACTAAGCTGAAAGCTTGTTTACTGGTGTGACCTGGGAGCACAGGGAAGTTGAGTGACTTGCTCAGGGTCACACAATATGCAAGTGGGGGCTGTGGGATTCAAACCTGGGTCTCCAGATTTGCAGCTCAGTCTTAAACCACTGTGCTATACTGATACTGTGCTGAACTTACTGGGTCACCAATAAATAAATAAAACTAGCCATTGAGAACAGGGGTTCGTTGAGTCTATTGGAGTGGAATGGAAGTAAAACACTTCCACAGGTCCAAATTTGGAAGTAATTTTAGTTTTTTGGAAGTCAAACTACTTCTCAAGGCTCAGCAGTGTCACAGTAGCACAATCCCTCACTACACTGGTGACCCATACTGGGGTCGCTCAGGGGCCAGCCTGGGAGAGTAGATCTAGCAGCCTAAGGACAGCTCTTTCCCCTCAGTACAGGGTGAGGACTCTGAGCTTCTCTGCTTGACTGTTCTCTGGTGGAGACCATGTGGAAGCACACTGGGAGCAGCTAGTTGGAGGTGAGTGGCAGCCAGCTGTCACCAAGCATGCATGCATGCTGCCGCACACACGTGTGTGTCGCTGCAATCCAACACCTTCACAGAAAGAAACAGAAACTGGAGGAAAATGCCCTGGTCCACACCACCAGCAATCCTGCTACAGGTGTGGGGTGCACATTCACAGAGTGTCTCCTGGCAATCCGGCTAGGAAACCAACCCTGCTCCTCATGAATGTCAGCTCATTGGGGTATACCCTGGGCTGCTTAGCCCGTGCTGGGTGAGGGGCTGGCACATTTAAACTTATTTTAACAATAACAAATGCCAATCTGTCTTATGTTGATTCTTGATTGTGGTTTGGTAAATGTTACCTATGCAGTAACTAAATAAGAATGGGAAAGCTTGGGGAGCTTCATGATGGGAAGAGAGACATAGCCTACTGACTAGCATGCTAACTTGCTTGCTGTCTTGCTGAAGCCTTCAGCAAGCAAGTTATCAAGTTAGCCAGTAGGCTAGATCTCCATTCCCATCTCAAAGGCCCTGTCATTGGGTAAGCACTGCAGTAACCAGGTAATAAGGTGTGGGGGCCTCTGCCAGGATGGGCAGGAGGGATACTGATGTTGCCTCTGTGGGGATGGATGGGAGGGATGCTGATGTTGCCTCTGTGGGGATGGATGGGAGGGATGCTGATGTTGCCTCTGTGGGGATGGATGGGAGGGATGCTGATGTTGCCTCTGTGGGGATGGATGGGAGGGATGCTGATGTTGCCTCTGTGGGGATGGATCGGAGAGATGCTGAGTCCAGAGACTGAAATGGGTGTGGTGGTCTGTCTCTGCATCAGTGTGTGACTGTCTGATGGGCAGGGGTGGACTGTTTCTGGTAGCTCTGCAGTGTCTGATGCTCGGGGGGGGGGGCAGCCTGGGGAGCTTGAGCATCCTTTACCTTTCCTGCCAGTGCAATCATAGCCCTAATCAGATCATTGTTTTGTATCTGCCTGATCTCATATTCAGCTAATAAATCATTGCCACCAGTGTGTGTGATTAGTGTGTGTTTGTTTCAGTTTCTTGAAAATACCACAGGGGAAAAGAAAAAAATGCTTATTAGCAATAAGTAATGATTTGGCAAAAAAATGTAACATACTGTTTTCAGCCCAGCAGAAATATAACTGAACTGGGGTTTATTTAAGCAATAAGGCACGACAAGGTGTGTGTTATGTAATAACATCACGCCTGGGGTGGGTTGAAGCATGAGGCGGAACAGAGTGCTGCCACCACCCCAGGAGTGACATTATTACACAATAACACCACACATCTTGGAGTGCCTTATTGCAGTTATACAATGGCTCAATGTTATGCAAAATAAAAATAAAAATTTAAAATGTTTTTAGTAGAATTTTAGTATGGCACTATATCTTTGTTTCTTAAGAGAAAAACAAACAATGCTAATCATGTGGCAACAAATCAATACAGTGCAGTTATTGTGTAATGACATCATTGTCTCAGGCACACACTGACCAATCGGAGTACAGGAAATTTCCTTGCCCTTGTATAATTCATCTCACTAGCACATGTCCCACTGGGAGCAAGTCTATAATATTCGATTATGCTTTAAGTGAATTCCAAAACTTTTGGTCAATCACAATCTGAAACATGGTAAAGACTCTATTTTATCAGGGGATACATACTTCACATGTAAAATATAAGCCTGCAACCTTTAATTAGAATTTTGCAGTTTGTTGTCTGCCACTTGAGCAGCTTTCTGCACCTTTTTCCAGGTGTCAGGCTCAAGGGTCAGAAAACAAACTGCAAAATTCTAATTGAAGGTGCTAGACTTATACTTTACATGTGAAGTATGTACCCCTGATAAAATAGTCTTTACCATGTTTCAGATTGTGATTGACAAAAAGTTTGGAAATCCACTTAAAGCTATAATCGAACAATGCAGACTTGTTCCCAGTGGAACACGTGCTAGTGAGATGAAATAAATCCCAGTTCAGTGATATTTCTGTTGGGCTGAAAACTATATTTTTTTTTTTGCTAAAGCATTTGTCAACATTAATCAACAGAGATTTTGAAGGGGGGAGGTTAAGCTACGTGGGAGAAGAGTGGTGAGGTGATGAGAAGGGGGCACAAATGTGACCTGAGAGGGGTCATAAAGATCAGCTGGGGAGAGTGACCATTATAGCATATTGAGAAAGTAAAACAAAAAAAGGCAGCTGCATTCCTCATTAAACTGCACAGGGAAGCATGAAAAAGCAACAGCTGCCAGCTGAGTTATTTCTAGAGTTCTTACTTTTTCACTCTTGTTATGTGGGCCTGTGGCTACTAAAAAAGCAGGTTTATTGTAAATAATGGCTCTCGGATTTCTAGGACACAACTGTGCTACTAGAAATGTCTGTTGGGCTGGTGTGTTTTCCCATTCACTAGCTCTTTTTGGCTACTGGCTGAAAAACTTAATTTTGACACCTGGTCTTCTATGTGTCTATGGCCACGTCCAAAAAATCATATATAAGGCATCTGTACTTTCTTTGGACATGGCTGGCCATGGGCACATAGAGAGAGTCTCAGACTCTTTCTCTGTAACCTTCCTACCTGGTGATAATGGCGAATATGGGTATACAGTGAAATGCAGTACTGACTCCATTTATGTCTGTCTCTCTCTCTCTCTCTCTCTCTCTCTCTCTCTCTGTCTCTGTCTCTCTCTCTCTCTCTCCTGACATCTGCTAAACAGATACGGCATCCTAGAAGGGGATGCACTGTGCTCAGAAATTGTGTGAGTGACTTGATGTGGGGGGACCTAGAGTGGGGGGGTTGGGATTCTCTCATGACTATTGCTTCCTCTATTAGCCTACAGATAACAAAACCTGGCGTATCCTGCTCTGTTTTGGACTTTGTTCCTTGCAGGTGGCAGGACCTTGACCTCTGGGCCAGACCTTGACCCCTGGGCCAGGGGGAGGGACCTTGACTCCAGGGCCAGGGGCAGGGCTTGACCCCTGACCCCAGGGCCCCGCCAAAAATTCTACAAACCCGGCTCCTATGTCAGGTTTATGGAGGTGTTATGTATCACTGAGCTTGGTAACAGAACATTAGTCCGGGGGGAGGATTAACATTCCAAGTGTTGATTAGAATACATCAGCAGGAAAATTGACAAATAATAAAAAACTGTTGGAAATTGTGGCAACACATAATCTCGAACAGCATGTGAAGGGAGGGACTAGAGGAAATAATACACTAGATCTTGAATTAATCAATATGAAGAATGAAATTGTGGAATGTACAGTAAGAGAACCATTGTGGGGGTAGTGACCACAATATGGTTCAAGTTGCAATAAAGGGAACTTGGAAACCCCAAACCAGTAAAACTAAAGTTAAAGCAGCAGTACAATGAAAAGTTGTAATTTTGCAGTCACCTGTGATTTTAGTTTAGTAACATGCTGCTTGATGTCCGTTTTAAGTTACAGTATTCTAAGGGTTTCCTTTGGTTATTTATTATTTTTTAATTACTCAATAAAAACTGTAATTAATTTGTGCGAATTAATGTACTACCTGACAAGTAACATGAAGAGAACAAACATGTCACATGAATATTTCGGGCCAGGAACATCGCAGGAAAAATAATGCAGGAAAAAGAACGTGGAAGTAACAACACGAAAAAAAATATCACAGTGTACACAATAAAGCCCAGCAACAATGCTGCAAAGTGGAAAACCATGCAGGGCAATACAGCAGCCACAGTGAACATGTGCTCAGGGAACCATGCGGCGAGGTGTAGCCAACACTGCCTGCACCATGATACCACTAGCAGGGTGGTAGACACAGACATGCATGCCCAACCCAGTGCAAGGTGTGCCGCAAGACACCATCCTGCAGCCACAGAAAGTAACACCACCAACCGCCTAGACATGGCACACTGCAAGGACCATGGCCACCTGCATTATTCCCCCTTCCTCCTAGCCAGTAGCCATGCCAGTCACTTCCATGCACTGGCAGCCTGCACGGGCATGAACAGTGCAGGGTGTGCACCTCGGTCTGGGTCCCACACCATGTGGCTACTACTGTGTGGCATAGTGGACTCACTGCTGGCCATGATCCACCTATGTACAACCATGCTCCATTGCCCTGTGGCCATAACATGCCATACCATGTAGGGGTCATTCTCCATGTAGGCAGCTGTGCCTGTTGGCACCCCTGGTGGGAGTCCTGTGCTACACACACCCCGCTGGTGCCTGGCCCCTGTTGTCCTCCCTCAGTGCTGTACATGGGCACAGGCGCCCACTGCCATCCTCTGCCAGTCGGGATGTGTGTGTGGTGGGCAGTGTTTACCCCTGTGGTTTGCTGGCCAGCACTGTAACATTCTGCATTGTGTTGTACCAGTGGCATTGTGGGTGACGGTGAATTTGTCGCATTCTTGTCATCCGCGATGTTTTGTCCCATGCTGTTCCTGGCCTGAAGCCATGAATTAATTACAAAATAATAAAGAACCAAAGAAAACCCTTAGAATATCTTAAAATGGACATCAAGCAGCATGTTACTAGACTAAAATCACAGGTGCAAAAATTACAACTTTTCGTTGCACTACTGCCTTAAGTGCTATACCAGGGCTAGATTTAGTGAAATTAAATTGTACATAAACAAGTGGGACTGAGCAAGAGCTTCGGGCCAGGAACAGCGTGGGACAAAACATCACGGACAACAAGAAAGTGACTAATTCACTGTCTGCCAGCAGTGCCTCCAGTACAACACAACACAACACAACACAGGATGTTACAGTGCTGGCCAGCAAACCACAGGGGCAAACACTGCCCACTGCACACACATCCTGACCAGAACAGGATGGCAGTGGGCACCGGTGCCCGTGCACAGCACTGAGACAGGACAACAGGGACAAGACACCAGTGGGGTGTGTGTAGCACAGAACTCCTGCCATGGGTGCCACTGGGCACAGCTGCCTACATGGGGAATGACCCCTACATGGTATGGGATGTTGTGGCCACAGGGCAGTGGGGCATGGTGGTGGATAGGTGGATTGCGACCAGCAGTGAGACCACCATGCCACACAATAGTAGTCACATAGTGTGGGACCCAGACAGAGGTGTACACCCTGCACCACTCATGCCCATGCAGGATGCCAGTGCATGGAAGTGACTGGAATGGCCACTGGCTAGGAGGAAGGGGGAACGATGCAGGTGGCCATGGCCCTTGCACTGTCCCATGTGTGGGTAGTTGGTGGTGTTCCTTTCTGTGGCTCCAGGATGGTGCCTTGTGGCACACCTTGCACTGGACTGGGTGTACCTATCTGTGCCCGCCACCCTGCTGGTGGTATTATGGTGTGGGCAGTGTCAGTTACACCTCGCCACATGGTTTTTTGTGCACATGTTCACTGTGGCTGCTGTATTGCTGTGCACAGTTTTACACTTTGGAGTATTGTTGCTGGGCTTTATTGGGTACACTGCAATGTTTTGTTTGCATTGTTACTTCCGCGTTCTTTTTCCCGCGATGTTCCTGGCCCAAAACAAGCAAGAGACTTCTATGGAACTAGCCTGGAACAAATATGGAACACGTTATATCTTAAACTAGAGTACTGTATACATAATTTTGTCCTAGAAAGAATGAAGTACAACAACCATGGCAAAGTTCCAGCATGGTTAAATAAGAACATTAAAAGACCAATAAGGAAGAAAAAAGGGCATATAGAAAAGCTAAAAAGAAGTCTTCAACCACAACGTGGCAAGCATATAAAGATTGTGAGAGGTTGTGTAAAAAGGCTATTAAAAAACAAAGCGAGATGAGGAATTGAAATTGGCCACCAACACAAAAGACAATAAAAAAAATATTCTATAACTACATCAACAGTCTCAAATGGGAGTAACAAAAAATAGGACCCAAACAATAGGTCTATTGATGGTAAAATCATGGTGGGTATTTTTAATCATTTTTTTTTGAGCGTCAACCAGCCCAAAGATGAAATACCATCATGTTGTCTAGGAATGGGGAAGACCATGATTATAACAATAAAGGAAATTGATGTTAGACAAAATTGGTTAAATTAGACCCAAATAAATCCCCAGAGCCTGATGAACTACACCCCAGACTTCTAAAGGTGATGGCTGGGGAACCAGCTGGAGCAATAGCCAAGATTTTTTCAAAATCAGTTTCTGAGGGTAAAGTTTTATCAGTATGGAGGGTGCTAGTGTTGCACCAGTTTATAAAAAGGGACCCAAGGAGGATTATAAGAACTATAGGTCGAGAAGTTTAATGTTTGTTTTGGGGAAAGTGATGGAGGAATTCATCAAGGAAGAAACTGAAAAGCATATAGATCAAGAAAGAATAGTAGATATTACCCAGTATGGGTTCAGGGCTAGAAGATAGTGCCAGGCAAATTTATTTCAGGTTTTCAAACCAATTAGTAAAGCCCTGGATAATGGAATCCCAACTGATGTTGTTTATTTAGACTGTTTGAAGGCCTTTGACACAATACCCCACTGGGAGTTACTAGACAGTCTCACTGAATTGAAATTCAATGTGAATATCATCAGCTGGGTGGAGTCATGGTTGGATGGTAGGAGACAGAGGGCATGTGTTAGGAGCTTTCAATCAGAATGGGGTATGTGATTAGTAGGGTACTACAGGGGTCCATTTTGAGACCAACCCTGTTTAACCTTTATGTGTCATCCATGCAGGTTTCATCAAATGCTTGGATCTGCAAATTTTCAGATGACACCAAGATCAGTGCGGCAATAGATGAGAACAATGCCATTGAACAATTTTAGAGTGATATTATGAATCTTGAGTGTTGGGCAAACAAATATAAATTAATATTTAACCTAGAAAACTGCAGGGTTATAAATTTTTGTAAAAACCAAAAACAAAATGGCAAATTATATATTAAATGGCAAGGTATTACAAGAAACAGAAAGTGAAAAGGATCTTGGCGTTATCATCACAAATAAATTTACATTTGATAAGCACTGCAGTGAGGTGGTTAAAAAGGGTAATAGAATATTGGGGTGCATTGCATGTAACATAAGTAGCCATGATGGAGAGGTTATCATTCCCCTGTATCAGGCATTGGTGCGGCCACACTTGGAGTATTGTGCCCAGTTTTGGACACCATATGCTAAAAGCAGTGAGAGCTTATTGGAGTCAGTCCAGAAGAGGACTTCAGAAAGGGTTAAGGAACTATATGATTTGCCATCTAAGGATAGGTTGAAATAATTAGATATGTTTTCACTTGAATACAGAAGAGTCAGGGGTGATCTGTGTTTGGTCTACAGGGCATTTAGAGAGGATGACCACTAGGAATGCCAAGAACTTGAAGGGAAAACAGTGAAAAGGGACAGCAGACTACACAAATATCAACTTAGAGGTGAACTTTATAAAACCAATAAAAGGGGTGCTTGGATAAACCAGAGGGTGGTGATGCAATGGAATGGCCTCCCAGAGGCAATGATCTGTAGCACCTCCATAGTATCCTTTAAAAAAGCAGTCGATGAGCTTATGGGTAACAAATCGATTATGGTCAGACACTGAGAAATGGCAATTCACAAAGGCATATGCTAACTGACTTGTACTATTCCTATATATCCTATGCATCCTATGATGGCACCGTTCTTTTCTAAGTAGGGCATGAAATGCAAATTTCACTTTGTTGAACAAACAATGATGAAAACAAATTAAAACAAAACAAAAAACAATGTTGTTGGAAAGAAAGACAGCCAGTCTTGAAACACAATGTACACTGATGTGTGTGCCATTGGCTAGATGTAACAAAGTGACACACAGCATTGTACAGTGTGTTGACTCTATTCAACCATTGCTCAGTGATTGTGGTATATGGGGAGAGACCATAATTAATGACTGACCACAGTAAAGACCGGTCAAGGACTTTTTTAGAGAGCATAGTCAAACAACCCTTTACTCTATACAAAAGGTCCAATCTTTTCTGAAATTTTTTTATCATTGTGTATATATGTATATTGAAAGAGAGTGTTTGATCGAGCCAAAGACCTAAGTATTTAAAATACTGCACTGTTTCAATAATGGTACCATAATCCTCATAAATCTGTGACTATGAGGAGCATTCTGTAATTTGGGCTTAGAGCCAAATGTCATGCACTTGGTCTTAAATATATTTAAATGTAGGCCATTGCTAGACAACAATTTCTGAATGGTAGCAGAATTCCTCTGAATAACAACAGCCATCTCATCAAATAAGATCCAGTTCCGGAGAGGATGATTGTCATCAGTGCACACAAGTATTTTTTAAGAATAAATAAAATTAGGCAAATCAGTTAAAAACATGCTGAACAGTACTGGCTCAAGGGTGGAGCCATGAGGGACTCCAATCCCAGCACCCAGCAGAGGAGAAGAAACCTTAATAACTAATACTCTCTGTCATCTGTTACAGAGATAACTATTGAATCAAACCACTGTGGAATCATAAAAACCACGGGCCTCGAGCTTGGACACCAGGTGACCATGGTTAACCAAGTCAAATGCTTTTGACAAATTGAGGAAAAGTGCACCAGCCATGTCTTCATTGTCCAAGGCATGATGGAGAGAATTGGCAGTCTCAGTCATGGCAGACATTGTGCTGTGATCCTCACAAAAACCATGTTTGTAAGGAGTCACAACACCATTCTGATCCAAATGCACCTTAACCTGGTCATACACAATTCTCTCCAGAGTCTTGGACAATGTAGCCAAAAGTAAAACTGATCTATTATTCTTATCCACAGTGCAATCACCTGACTTAAAAATAAGAACCACAGTCACCTGCTTTTACAGCCCAGGGATCTCTCATGTTGTTAGAGCAACAAATAAATAAAACTGTAAGTGGCTGAGCTAGTAGATCCAGCACCAAATAACACAATTTCAGGTCTCTGTTATCTGCCCCATCACATGATTTCAGTTTCATCTTTAAAAGATATGTTTCATGAACAGTTATCTCTCCGGAAGTAAATTTCATATCTAAAGAGGTATTCAAATCAAAGGAATCAGTTGCAGCAACATCCAAGGGAAGGGTCAATCTCACTGCATCATAAAATAATGTATTTAATTCTTCTGCAATAGCCAATGAGTTAGTTAAGTCACCACTTGACAATTGTACTGATGAAACAGAGGTTGAATAAGAGTGTTCCATAAGGTCATTTAGTAAGCTCCCAATTTTACTTTGACAACTTGTATTTGAAAACTGTTTACCTAAATAGAAATCAACATTTTACTTTCTTACCAGGTTTTTATACAAGGTATGCAGTCCCTTATATTCAGTTAACTTATCTTCTGGATGATCCTTTTCATACCTATGCTATTATTTATCACATTCTTGTATGGTTTGCACCCATTCCTCAGTAATCCAATCATGCTTTTGATCAGGACTTTGGATTTTTCTTAAGCGGCAAACCTATTGCAAACAGAGTTGGAGTTCTCAGAGATAAATTGCAGCATGAAGTCAATGTCTGGCTTTGAATGGAGAAAAGAACAATCGATGGCAGACACTGCCATCTTTTTTTTTTTCCATATTGCTTTTTACAGTTTATTTTTTGTTTTCTCCCCGTACACCCCCCTCCCCCTAGTGGCATGAATGTGCATGTGTGGAGGCACGCGCATGTCACGTAACGGTGGTTCTGTGTCTCCCGACCTCCAGCGCTGCCCTCTGGCCTCCACTACGGGGAAGCTAAGGAGTAGCACGACAACCTTCTCCTCCTGGGAGAGGAGAGCAGTCCTTCGGATGCTCAATCCTCTCCCTCCCGTGCCAACCCCTAGCAACCCGAGGTCGCTCCCAACCCCTGGTCGCCGGTGTGGCATCCAGTGCCTAAACCCCAGCACCACTGGGCCAGCCCTCAGACACTGCCATCTTAAAACATTTGATATCCAGACCTCACACTGAACAAGAGAAAACATGAATTGTTCTAGGCTATGGTTTGCACCCCCCTCCCCCAAAAACACAGCATTGAGTAGTTAAGTTGGGTAAAGTGAAGGCATGCAAAATACAATCTATCCTGGTAGTCAGTACCCAGTTCATTAGTTTACTTTTTCCAGTTTTATAATTTGTGCACGCTGGCATTGATATTACCTGATGCAAGTTTAGACATTCCAGCTGATCTTTATCTTGTCTATTAATGTTAAAATCACCAAGCAACAGTAATTCCTTTGTACCACTTTTAGAGCACTTGCATGCAGGCAGGAGAGACAAGCCTACATCAAATAAACCTGGGGAAAGTAAAAAGTAGAAATACAAATATGCTTAATTCCTCCCTGATAACATTTTTACAGTTAAACATTCACTGCCTTCATTATTATAACTAAAATGATCTAAAACTGCAGACAAGGAATTTGTAAAGAAAGACCCCCTTTCCTACCAGGTCTGTCATTTCTGAAGATACTGTAATTGGGGAGTTCAGCTTCCTTATCACTAATTTTGGTGGTCAGTCAAGACTCTGGTACCATTACGACATCAAAGTCATGTAAATGTGTCCAAACCTGAAATTCATCACACTCAGGGCCAATGATGTGTATATTGACATGTACAAAAGAAATAGCACCCTTTGGCTTTAAAACTAGGGAGGTAGATGAACTAGCATCCTGCAGTGGGCCGTGATCAGAATAGATATTGCCTGCCATAAGAAAAATGAGAAAAATATGTAGTCTTTTAATATCAACCAACTCATTCTATACATTTACTTTTTTATTACTCCAATCCTTTTACTAAAAGTAAAATCCCTTGGACAGTCTTTAACTGCCTTCTGATAAAAGATTAATGTGTTTAAGTGAGATTACTATAGGGCCTTGCAAATGGGACATGTGTAAGTCATAGTCTGAGTAGTTTCAGGCCTCAGTTATCAATAAGCATTTGTCAATGCCGAATGTTTGCTTGCTGGTATTAGCATTGGAAATGCAGGAGTTAGACAGATGCAGAATAGGAATGGCAGTGAAGTATTGAACTTCACGGCAACCCCACCTCCACCCTGCAGAGATGGACAGGCATTGGGGTATGCATTTGGGTCATCGGCCATAACGTTCATGCCATTTCACCTCACCCTATCCTGCAGCTACCGACAAGTCTTGAGGTATGCCTTGGGGTGTTCGGCTTTACAGTCACCCCATTCCATAAGGACATAAAATGGGTGCAGTATAGGAGAATGGGGTGAACTCTGGGGCCAAAGAGGCCAAGGCACACATCGATGCCTGTCACTGGCTGCAGGTGGGGTAAAAGAATGGCATGAGCATTACAATCGGCAATCCAAAGGCACACCCCTGATGCCTCTCAGTCTGTACAGGGTGGGACATTGTGGTTAGAAACCCTAACACCCTGGGCGTTTGTTGATATTTGCACTACAAATTTTCAACATGGCCTTTTTGTGACCCACATCTCATGAAAGCATTTGGGACCTCTTTTCATGAACAGTAGCACTGTGATTTTGTTAATGAAACCTGAACTTTGAGTTCCCACAGTGACCGTGCCATTCTGTGCCAGATGTACAAAAATACAGATCAGACAGGATGTGAAGAATGACAGCTGTACCATTCATAGGGAAGTGTGAAGAGATGGCTATGTTGAAAATCTGTAGTGAAAGTATTAAAATACTCGAACTTCGGAGCGCATGTGGAAACTGCACAACACATGCGTGTAACACAGTCATTTAGTGGAATTATTTCACCATATTTTCAACATAGGCATTTTGTGACCTCTGCTCATGAACACTGTCACTATGATTTTCTTAATATGTCCTGAACATTGATTTCCCACAGCA
The DNA here is from genome assembly GCA_016271365.2 of Neoceratodus forsteri. Taxonomy (NCBI): domain Eukaryota; kingdom Metazoa; phylum Chordata; order Ceratodontiformes; family Ceratodontidae; genus Neoceratodus; species Neoceratodus forsteri. The sequence goes on from CM057455.1 coordinate 1,560,733,295, forward strand.
ACCACGTTATTCTGTACAAGATGTGTAAATGCATATTTCGGGCAGGATATGAAAAATGACAGCTGTACTGTTCATAAGGAGGTGTGAAAAAGTGCCAATGTTGAAAATCTGGAGTGAAAATATTACAAATGTGTGAAATTACAAGGGTGCGTGGAAATTGTGCAACATATGCTCGTAACACAGTAATTTCATGGACTTTAGTCACTAAATTTTCAACATAGGCATTTTAGCACCGCTGCTAATGAACAGTATCACAGTGATTTTCTTAATCTGTCCTGAACACTGACTTCCCACAGTGACCGTTATTGAGTACCAGAAGTGCAAAACACATTTTGCCAGGATGTGAAAAATGAAAGCTGTACCATTCATAAGGAGGTGTGAAAAAATGCCAATGTAAATACTATAAATTTACGAGAGTTATGAGGGTGCATGGAAACTGCTCAATGCACACTCAGTAAACTCAGTCCTTTATGGATGTTTGTCACCAAATTTTAACATAGGCATTTTAGGACCTCTGCTCATGAACAGAGTCACTGTGATTTTCTTAGCGTCCCAAACATTGATTTCCCACAGCGACAGTGCTATTCTGTGCCGGAAGTGCGAAAACACATTTTGGCTAAGATGTGAAAAATGACAGCTGTAATATTCATAAAGAGATGTGAAAAAATGCCAGTGTTGAAAATCTGGAGTGAAAATATTATAAATTTGCGATGTTACAAGGGTGAGTGGAAACAGATCAACACACACTTGAAACACAGTAATTTTCTAGACTTTCGTCACCAAATTTTCAACACAGACATTTTAAGACCTCTGCTCATGAACAATGTCACTGTGTTTTTCTTAATCTGTCCTGAACACTGATTTCCCACAGCAACTGCGCTATTCTGTGCCAAAAGTGTGAAAACACATTTAGGCCAGGATGTGAAATATAACAGCGTACTGTTCATAAGGAGGTGTGAAAAAATGGCAATGCTGAAAATCTGGAGTGTAAATATTACAAATTCATGAAGTTACAAGCGTGCGTAGAAGTTGTGCAATGCACACTCGTAAAACAGTCATTTTTTGGATTTTTTCACCAAATTTGCAACATAGGCTTTTTGAGAGCCCACCTTACAAACAGTGGCACTGTCATTTTGTTAATCAATCCTGAAAGGTGATTCCGTGCAGTGACTGCAAAATCACCTTTCAGGACCAAATAACGCCATGACAGTGACTGAATTCATGAGGAGGAGTCCCAATAACCCCATGTTGAAAATTTGGTGCTAAAAGTTGAAAAAAATGGCCGAGATATCCACATAAGTTGAAAAAACATATTTATGCCATTATACAGCTTACTGGCATTTCTTCAGTTCGTGGTCGGTTTTGAAGAGTGCAGATGTGTTCCTGGTACACTAAAGATCATTGCGCTGGGCTTCAGAGGTAAGTATGGGGTGAGCGGAGTGTGGGGAGGTGGGGTGTGCAGAGGGTGGCTGTGGGTTGGGGGAGGGGGCACGAGAGACCGTGAGGGACCATTTTCTTTGTTTCAGGGACACAAATTAAACTAAGGATGTCGCGGGAAGATTTTTTTTTTCAGGTTTGTTTTTTGCACACTGGGGTGGGCTCCCAGTGTGCCACCTGTGTTTTGGGGAAGGGGACTGAAGCCGATGGGGATTGGGCCCCCCGTTTTCCAAGAAAGACTGTTTGGGGGGCATGATGCTGAGGGGGATTGGGCACCCTCTCGACATACAGAAAATGGGGGGGCATTATGCCAACGGGGAGTAGGCTCCCCCATCGGCAAATGAACTGGGTTGGGGGCATGCCGAAAGGGGGACTGGGTGCTCCCTTCGGCTTTCATGAGGTGACAGCTATGCTGCCGCCATGTTGATGGGAATGTTACACCAGGCAAGGTACCACCCTGCAGTGATGGGTTGCTCCCTTATTGCAGCAGAATGGCTGACGCTGCAAGGACGAGGCAGCCAGTAATTGCGACGGTGAACTTGTTTAAAGTTGGTGGTACTTCTGCAGAACCAGTGTCATCAGGACACTGGGCCTGCATTGGATGAACACTGCCAAGCCCACAAATGCAGTGCCGGCATTGGCCGTCACAGTGCTGCACCTCCACAACCCGCTTCTCTCCTAAGCTGCCACATAATGTTTCTTGCACATATGTGCAAGCAAACATAAAAAATAACTATTTGTAACAACTGAGTTAGTGGAAAAACAGCCATTGAGAGGGGTCAATACAGTGAATGTAGTACCCTCACTAGAGCTATCACAGTGTGTATCAAATAATTTGCATTGACCAAACAAACAGATAAAACACACCTGAAAAAAACAATATGTTAGGCATTATAAACAGTTGAAGCAGTTCAGTTTGGTTAACACTTGTGCCAGGAACTACAATGTGAAATGCAAACTAATTCTTTAAGATGAGGTTAAACAAACCTTAACAAAGCAGCAAAGTAACTGGCCCTGGCTCCCCTGACTCCTGCAGACTCTCCTATAACCTGCCCCACTTCAACACCACCACTGAGATGGCACCACTTCTATCCCGGGCTGACTTTGAACCCAGCTGACTCCACCCAGAACAGAGCTGCCACCATGGATGGGTTAATCAACAGTCAGGAAGGGGGAGGCTTGTGGTTGGCTGCAATAGAAACAGGAGACGCACCTACAGGATTTTAAAACACAGACACAGTTCAGGGCAACTAAGCATATGCACTTACATGCAGATGAACAGTTCTGTGCATGTAAACAGTCTTGTGCAAATTATTTCAGCCAGATACTCAGTCAGTTTCAATAATGCAGCATTGGTTCAAGGATGAACATGAACTCAAATGCACTGGTTCGGGCTCTCCAGCTGGATTTCTCAGTGCTGGAGCTTGCAGTCAAATGTGATGTTTTTACATGGGGGGCCGAGAGCTGCAACAGCCTTCCACCCTTCTGCAGACTGTCAATTTACCTGTCCTGCTTCACCACCAGCACTGAGATGCTAGTGCATTTATCCCATGCTGACTTTGAACCTGGCTGACTCTGCCCAGCACTGAGCTGCCGCCGTGGAAGGGCCAATCAGTATTCAGAGGGAATCCATGGTTGGCTGCAATAGTAACAGCAGCTGTACCTGAAGCCAGCAGGCTGTGGGTGGAGAGGAAGAGGGACTCAACCTGCTTCAGGGTGAGTATAGACACAGGGTCACACTTTGGCAGGACCAGCTATGTTCTGTGACCTATGCAGGCATCCCATATGTGCCCCATATGTGAACGACTGCCAAAATTGGCCCGTGAGGTGGATGTGGGCACAGAGGATGAGGAGATACAGAACACAGGTAGGCACACCAGAGGTGCAGGCCACCACACACCTGGAAGCATGCAGTAGTTGTTGGAAGCACATGGTGCTGTAACCTATCCATTCCATCCCCACAGGTTCTGAGCCCATGTTTTCTGATGACATCCAGTATACCATTGACCAAGGCATGGACAACACTAGGTATGCAGGCAGACCTAGCAGCATAGCACAGAGTACTTATCACACCAGCATGATCCTGGATATGCAGGGGCCACCCTCTCCCCAAGTGACAGCCCCACCACCCTCCTCAAGTCACCCCATTGCACAAAAATGCAGTGGAAACCGCCACACACTGTGCCATGCACACCACACACCACCACAGAGGCATAGCCACAGGGCATGTTACAGGGTGCATGGAGTCACCAAGGTCTGCCAAGCAGGGACACTGACCCCCTGGCAGGGCCATTGGGGCACACACCCCCACATACTGCCCCAGCACACCTCCCCTGAATGAAGGGAAGTTTGACCTTAAACCTATTATTGAAGCTGATATTCTGGTGTATCTATTGCAATTAAAATGCTATAAGAGTTGTAGCATGGATGAAACTGAGTCAAATCATTCAAAATTTGCTGCCCTACAAATATTAAAGCCATTGATTGACCTACTGTATATCTTTTAACTCTAACTTGCCAATGGTGAGTTTCTTCCATCTTGGAAAAAAGTAAAAGTTACTCCAATTTTAAAGAGTGGTAGCCCGGAGAATGTTATCATTTGTAGGCTTATTTTGTACTAGCATTAACCTCCAAGATATCAGAACATTTTATAAACAAACGGCGAAGTTGACATCTAAACAAGTTTAAGATTCTTGAAACAATTTGCTTTCTGAAACAAATCACAGCCTCTGCTCTATTATGATATACAGAGATACAGAGATATTGCCCTTGCTCTAGCAGATGATATAGGGCAGAGGTCTGGAGCTATTTGTGCAAATCTCTATCAAAGACATTTAACACAGTAGATCATCAACTCTATACATCTAAGCTTAGAGACCTGGGCCCTCCTATCCAGTAGGTTAGCATGGCGTTAACAGGCATAACGCCATGCTAACTGGACTTAGCACATCTGAACAGAGCAGGAACCATATTTAATGAGACCCACTTTGCTGCGCATGTTGAATAGCATGATCATGCTTAATACACTACTGCATCCATGCAAATGAGGGTGCCCCATTGCATACTGGGCAGTGGCATGGTGGCATATTCAAGGGTTTTGTAAGGGCTAACAAGCCGCCAAGCCAGCACTAATTAGAGCTTTCAAAACTCTGCTCTTCTCAGTGTGCACAGTGGTGCATGAACCTCCAGCACTGGTGTTAGTGGAACCCACTTCTATGCACCCAGTCATTGAGGACACACTGTTCCCCATCCGCTGCACAATACCTGGTAGTCTAATGTACCCCACTGTCTTACTCAATCCATACTGTAGTAGTAGAACTTTATATTTGTCTCCCTGGTAGTCCCTGCTGCCCCTAACCTGATCCCTGTTGTAGTAATAATAATGTATAGATTTGGTCCTGCAGTCTAGGGATATCCTCATGCCAGATCACTGTCAAAACAAACCACCCACTCAGTCCCTATCTCTGCTTGACCCTGACTCACCTATCCAGATATTGCCAATCCACTGACAGTTACTCAGATGGCACTAACACAGATCCTTCACTCACCATCTGAATTCCGTGAATTGCAACTTTGCATTGTAATATTGGAATTTGACATTTTGAAACTACATAATATGGTTAAAAAAGTTTAGAGTTTTGTTTGATCTACACAAGGTGACAATGGCATCAGCAGTCACAGATGTAATCTCGTGATATGGAGGACATCTACAGTATATGCAACATGTGGCTTTTAGAGCAAAGTGCTTAAAATTGTGTATTTTTTTTATCTACTTTTGGGAAACATGCCATTTTGAAAGTGCACCTTTATTGTAGAAAATTGTGCAATTTAAAATAATAGCATTTCTTGAAGAGGTAGGGTCATATATTGATCTGTAATTGCTAGTCTGTTGTTATTTTTCCAGTGACTTTAATTTAAAGGGGTGATTTGTTAGGTTTTTATATTGACTGAGCATCATTAGTTTGGAGGAAGGGAATGTTGTTTACTCAGCCATATAACTTAGCAGTAGTATAGTGTAGTAATGTGTGTGTGATTGATTTATATCACACTGCCAAGCATGATGCAATCAATCAATCAATCAATCAAACTGTATTTAACCATGCATAACACCATTGAGCAAGCTCATTCTCAAGATGGTCCTGGACATAGTAAAATAAATCACAGGCAGTTACAAGGCAGGAAAATAAACACTATACATATGAAGAGCTAAGACAGGCCTAAACAGCGAGGGCTAACACAGTTAAGAGCTAGTTATAGCACACTAAATAAACAAGCATAAAAAATCTAAGGTTAGGGCTGTTTGATCCCAGACACTTTCTAGGATACATAATCCAGTGGTTATTCTAGTATGAGACTTGGGCTAGGGAGGGTGGGGGTATAGGAAACAGGGGTAGGTAGGGTGACATTGGCTGGGGGGGGGTTGAGAATGGAGGTTGCAAAAACGATGGGACCCCACTAATAGGGAAGGTGGGAGCTTCGTGTTTCTTGAGTGTCAGGGGATTCTTGGGGTCACCAAGAGAATAAGGATGCACTGGTCACCTATAACAGTTGCAGATTTCCTTCAGGCACTCTGTAATCAGTGCTTTGAAAGTGAAGGCAGCGGGAAGGGTTGAGAGCTTTAGAGATCTTTGCAAAGTATTCCAAATGGAAGGAAGGGAGGAACTAATTGCTGCTGTGCCATGAAATTATCTTACTTTAGGTATGTGAAAGCTGATTAAGGAGAAGAGTCTCAAGCCATATGACCCATTGGCATGCTTAAATAAGCTTGAGATTTATGCTGGTAGCTTGTCAGACAGAGCCCTACATATCCAGAGGAAGGCATTTATTTTCCTCCTTGTAGAAAGTGAGGTCCAGACCATTTTAGTAGTAGTGTCCAGTTTAGTAGTTAACAATCCTCAGTCAGCATTTTAGGCATTTAGCAGCAGCAGGAAATTAAAAGAACTATTTATTTCAATAAGTCATAGCACTGAAATCAGCCAGTACTAGAAAATGCACCCCATCCACAGGGATGTCTTGCATCATGCATGGTAACGTGGTAATTGTACAGTGCTGTAACTCACAATCAGGACTGGAATTAGCCATTTGACGGCAGAAACAAGAATTTAAAAGGGAACTGATTTTTTTCAATTAGCAGAAGTAGTTTAAAAGTAAACATTTTTTTGTGATCAGCCTTTTCCAGAAAAGGCATCCCAGCCTTACTGATATTCTGCATTGTGTGTGGCAGCATGGTACCCATTCAGTGCAGTAGTCCACAATTTGTGAGCACCAGAGTTAGCCATTTAACAGTAGCAGCTACAGGAATTTTAATTGGAATTGCTTCTTTCAATTAGCAATTGTACTGTAGTTTAAAAGGAATATTTTTTTTGTGTAAACAGTCAGTACCACAAAAGGTGCTACATACATACAGACATAATGTGTCATGTGTCACTGAGTGATACAGGTGCAGTGCTGTAATTCACAATCGTCAGCACCGCAACTAGCCATTTAGCAACAGCAGCAGAAAATTTAAAGAGCAGCTTATAGTTTCAAGTAGCTGGACAGGATAGTTTAAAAGAAAAAAGGTTTTTAGGCTCAGCCAGTACCAGTTCAGGTATCCTGTCCAACCATGCATCATATCGCATGCATGACTATGTGGTAAACATGCAGTGCAGCAATTCACAGTTATCAGCAGTGGCCAGCAGTTGCATTAGCCATTTTAAAGTATGTGTATGACCCTGTTGCACCGAGTGAAGGGGTTTGCTCAGCACGCTAGCGATCTGGGTTTGTGCCCCGAGCCGTGGTACCAGGAGCAGAGAGTGGCAGGGAAGGGGTCAATAGATGTCCATTGGGCACTTCCCTCCTGGGGGTGGTGGGTCTGCCTGTAGACCTGTGGGCGGATTGGTGGCATGCTTGGAGGATATGCTGCCTCGACACGTCCCCCATACTCCCCCACCTCAGAATGCTCCCTCGCTCATGCAAGGCTCAGGACCACAGTGGGTGGGACAAACAAAACTGGAAAATGCCCCCGATCAACCAGATGATGAGCACCCTGGCCCCCTGGCACCCAAAGCCTCAGAGCCAGCCCAGATCCAGCCCCACAGCGCCTGAGGTGCATAACCGGCCATTAAGGCCATTTCCTCCCAGAAGAGAGGGACCCTCCCAGCAAAGTGATATGCCGGGCTACTCGGGGTAGGCTGCAATGAGGAGCTGGTGGAGGTAGCAGGAGGTCAGAGGGTTGTGAGACGGCACTGGCGCTCTGAAGGAGTGGCCGATCCGGGTGTGTGTGGGAGATGTATAACCAAATAATACAAAAAATAAAAGTATGTGCAGTTTAAAAGGGCAATTGGCTGTTTCAAGCAGCAGGAGTCAGGACAGAGTAGTTTACAAGGCAAATAAAATGTTGTACTCAGCCAATACCAGTGCTGGTGCACCATCCAACCATTCATCATATATCTCTCACTCTCCTCTCAAACCATGACAAACTACTTCTCGAAACTGCACCATGCTTTACTAGAAAAAGTGCACAATTTCAAAAATGAATCGAAATTACACATTTTGTGGTGCTATATGAGCTTTGTATAATTTGACTCAAAAAGCATCATGCAGATCTGACACTGTTGAATTTGTGCATATTTAAAAATTGCATTTTGAAAAATGATGGTCAGTTCTGGTGCAATTTCATATTAATTATGTGAATGCTCAATCAGCAGTTTTGCACTATTTCCCAGTCATTATAACATTTTCACCCAGCACTACTGATCATTAATTATAGAAATGAATATCGGACAAGGATAAATCAGCCTCTGTAAAGAACACTGAAAAGACAGAAAAAAAAATTCTTCCAAAGTGATCAAATGGAAACAGTATAGTACATACACACATATGTACATATTCAGGGGGGAAAGATGCCCATCAGGTCAAGTGCCGCCCTACCACCAGCTCAGTGGGAATACCCGGTCACCCAATTTTCTGTAAAGTACTTGTCCAGTCTGAGCGTAAATGTTATTTCATTATCAGCTGATACCACATGCTCTGGCAGCTTATTCCAAGCGCTCAACTAATCATTCTGTGATGTAGTTCTTCTTGATGTTTCCCTTGAATCTTCTTCCATTGAATGACATTGAGTGCACCCTTCTCCTGTAATGCTTGTGCATCCTGAAGAACTGCACTTAGTCTGACTGAGTTATCCATTTTAGAAACTTGAACACTGTCATCATGTTTCCCCTGAGTCTTCTTTCCATGGAAAACAGCCAAAGTTTTGCAAATCAATCCTCTTAGCCCATGCTTTGCAAGCCACCAGCCATATAAACATAAATATATCGAATTTGTCAGCAGAAAAGAACTGGTAGGCCCATCTACAGTGGTAGTTACATAAAAGTTGATCATTATTGTGGTATTTATCATCAACCATGGAAAAAATACCACATATTTACCGCTTCTGTAGTATTTTTTTTCTGCAGTTGATGATAAATACCCCAGTAATGGTCAACTTTTTTGTAACTACCACTGTAGTTTGCCCTGTTTCTCTGCCTATTGCCACACCCCAGACACTATTTGGTCAAAGGTCTACCTCCCGCCTCATTTTCCTCTACTTATCATGCTATGTGTCTATCCCATGAGTGCTTGAAGCTTGTCACTGTCTTCACCCCCACCACCTCTTCTTGCAGGCTGTTCCAGGCATCCACCACTTTTTCTGTGAAAACGTATCTCCTCACATCCCTCTTAATCTCCTCCCTCCACGCTTTATAGCATGCCCCTGGGTTCTAGTGCCCCCACTTCTCTTAAAGAGACTCATCTCATGCATCTTGTTCACCCCCATGAGTTACTTAAAGGTCTCAATCATGTCCCCTCTCACTCCTCTCCTCCAGGGAGTACATTCTGAGCTCCCACAGCCTCTCCTCATAGTTTTGCAACCCCCACACCATTTTGGTCACTCTACACTGTACTTTCCACCTTCATGTCAATATCTTTCCTCAAATATAAGGACAAGAACTGTACACTAATTCATTGCATAGCTATTACATAGTGGTCCAATGGGATAACATGACTCATATCAGAGAAGAGAAGCATTGGTTTATGTTCGCATCACAGAACGAGATTGCTGTCACCCTCCCCCACTAGTCTGGGAATTAAACAGGAATATGGGTTGGGACACAAATGTAGATAACAACCAGCTGAGCCACTCATAAGTAATCTAGTTCCACTCTCCACTCAGCAGATCCTGAGTACCTTCTGACTGCAAACAAGGGTGAGGTGGGCAATGAATCTTTCAGAAATATGAAAGCAAGCTCTTCAATGGTGGGGTGAGGGGCTTGTTAGGTTGAGTGAGACTGTTAGCGCCACAGATATGGAGGATAACTGAATTTAAAAAGGAAAATATTGTCAGCCTACATATCCTTCATTAAATAGCAGGCCCCATTCTAGTAGGCTTATCACATTGCCCCCAAGACCCTATAGGATGGGTGAACTCCCAACTGACTTAGGGGTAGGGGACACCACTACCTTACAATACCACTGGGTCAATGTAGATATTTCTGAGGCTCCTGTGTTGTTTTTCCCCTTCACTAATGATGGGGTTTATATCCAGATAGTAGAAATAGCAAATTTACCCCACCTAGAGAAAGATGTAAGTGGGACTGATGAATGGAAAGTATGACCCCTGGGATGCTGTACTTGCCCTCCTCTCCATTGGGGTCACTCTTCCCATAGGCCGCAAGCAGTAGCAAGCAGTTCCTCCCAACTATCATGTACTTAACTTTACATAGACAATAATGTGCAGTAGCTTCAACAAAAACACTACTTTTTTAAGGGATGAGCCCTAAAGAGGAGTTTGCAACCCACGCTGCCTCCCAAATGTATCAAGGTAAGAGGGGACAGAGGAGACTACTCTAGGGAATGTTGGTACCATGGTTCAAAACAGTCAAGCATGGTGACTGAAAACTGACACCCGGATATTGCATACAGTGTTCACTAAAAAAGTACAACTCAAACCAAGGTTGTGCTGTACAAAACATTTTATTTAGTGCAAATGTGCTAACATTTGCCTGACAGAACAAGCCGCATCAGCTGGTGCAGGAGCTCTCCAAAAATCACTGGCTATATTTTGCACCAGAAAGAGACAGTTTCTTTAAAGTGTGTCAATGCAAGTCACTGCTCCATTAATACACCACTCTTAAAGGGGAAGCATATCTACTTGCACAAAGTGACTTAAAGGGACACTGTCAACCTGTTTTTCATCATATAATTTCTAGTTAAAAACTCACAATTTATGATTGCTTACATTCTCTAACATTCATTGATGTTGCTGTTTGTTTTGTCTGTCTCCTTGTTTAGTAGAACTGAAATGCATGGCAATGTATATTTATAAACAACTTTGTTTTTGTTTACAATCCTGGATCTGGTCTTACCGCATATTTCCTGAGCATTAGAAACACCCCCAAACAGTGCAGTCACTCATGAGGCAGTAGCCTCCTAAACTCCCATTGCATCACAAGTGGAAATACTGTCTTGTGGGTGTTCCCAAGTCCAGGAAAGATGCAGTTGGAGCTGCTCAAGGAATGTAAACAAACATGTTTTGGTGTGGTAACACCAGTTTGGTTGGCGCTCAGATTTTTTACTTTTGAAAAGGAAAAAGTAGTCTTGACTCAAACAACCAGCTACATCAGCAGTCCTTATAGAATGAGAACAATCATAAAATGTGTTTTTTAAACTAAGGACACCTTGAGGCCAAAGGGCCTTGAGGCCACAGTGTCCCTTTAATGACCTTCCTTCTCAAAATGCAAAGGTACAAAACTGCATAATAATAACTGATAAAACAGCAAATTACTGACAGATAGAACTTATAAAAAAGCATTAAAAACACATTAACAGGAGGTCTTTCCACAACATTGTTTATAAGCTGAAAGTTCATGTCACGTTTCCTGTTCATTCCCAAAACCTGAAATATACAAGGCACCGATTTAGAATCCACAATAAGAAAACATTGCATGTTTGTGGCAACACCAGCTCAAGTTTTGCACCACGTTGAAACCTCAAATAAAGGATATGTTACACCAGAAAGTGGTCCTGTGTAGCTCTGCGATTCAGCTACAGGGTGAATGATAAATTTCTGTTTCTTTTACATTGGCTTACATACCACAGCAGCACCAGATATTTAAGAAACTGACATTATTCCCACAGATCTAACCTGGCTATCCCAATTTTTTTGGTGTTTCCAGAACCCTATACAAATAGTTTCTTTTCACCTGCTGTCACCTGTTCTTTCCCAGAGCCAGCGTTAGCAGAGTGCAAACTGTACAGCTGCACAGGTCCCCTAGGAGAAGAACTTCAGCTGTCTAATCTAATTTCTAGTCTGATTTAATTTCTGCCTGGTTCTCTGTGTTTCTGTCCAGTTTTTGTATGAATTTTCAGGTCCCCTGGTCCTCCACGGTGCTTCAGTCTTGATTTCTGCTGCAGGGCACCTAGGCTTTTGCAGCAGCATTTGCCCATCCCTGCAGCCATATCTCTCAACCTTTTGTCCCCCAAATGTGGAACATTGCCTGTCAAAATGTGGAACAAATGGGCACAATGTGGAACACTTAATCAAATCTTTAGCTAAGAAGCTCAAAACACTGTTAAAATGTTGCATTTATGTTTAGAAAGTCTGTCATTAATTGTATAATATATTTTTTGCATAATTTACTATGGAGTTTTGCTTTAAAGTGTTGACTTTGAATGTGGAACAAGTCCTCACAATGTGGAACAGGGAGCTTTTGTCAAGTAAAATGAGGAACGCTCCTCATAATGTGGTACAGTTGAGAGGTATGCCTGCAGCATTAACTGCTAATTTCTCTAGCAGAATGCAGTATTGCTGCTGGCTAGACTATGATGTGATGTAATTGATGAACTCACATGTTGAGCATAGAGGAGGGGAAAAAGAGAAAGTCCGTCCATGCAAGCTCCTTTGTGTATAAGTAAAAAAGCAGCAGGAAGAGTCTGCTTCAACAAAAGCCCTAGAACACCACTGGAAAGGCTGAAAAATGACTCTCCACGTCTGAAGTTTGAACAGATGTTTATTGTGGCACAGGTTGCTCCACAAATGAGTTTAACTGTAAACAGTGGCTGACCTTTCAGAGGCACCTCCTCTTCTTCAGGCCTGCAGTTACTCCTGAGAAGCAATATCTACTTTCATATGTATTTCCAATCTGTTAATTTAAATAATTCATTTCTTTCTTCAGCTATATTAAATCCTTTTCTGGCATTTCCATGTTGGTTTAGGTTCTTTCTATTGGGTCACTCAAACTGGGAGTTCAAGGCATTCTGTTCTGTATGCCAAACTGCGAAGTATCTGTTCAGATTTTTGAAGTGGTGAGTGAGTCATTTTCCAATCTTTCGAATGTTGTTCATTGAGGAGAGGCTTCAGAGGATACAAGGAAGGGAAGGAAAACAGGAACTATGGCAAAACTGTGCATTTTAATGAAAAATCACCAAGCAAAATGAATTCCTCAGCTCTACATATATTCTGTGGTATGATATAGGTTCTCTGGGTAATTTCTTGCTGGTGGAATCACAGAATTCTGCAGGGTTTTGTAACTTTTTCACTGGCCTAGGTATCTCCTTTTTCTGCAGAGATAACATTCTAATTACTTGAGAGTGCCTAGACAAACAAAAACTGTTTAGTAAACTGAACAGGAAGATATAATGTTGGAACTAAAGATATGAGAATGTTTCTTGGGGCTCTCCACTCCGGATATGGGATCCTAGTACAAAAGTTGTACAGGGCCTCAGGTTCTCTAGGGACAGTGCTGCACTATCTTTGTGGTCCCCTTGATTGTGGTTTTTTACACCACCACACACAGTTCTGCATATAGCTGAAACTCAGAGCACAGAAAAGAAAGAAGGGACTAAATCTCTGGATGATTACAGGAAGAACAACACTGGGCAAGAAAACCTCAAACTTACTGGAGGAGTGAGGGAGAGAGCTTAGAATATGAACTTCAATGTTGACAAATACAAGGTGATGCATCTAGGTAAAAAGAACATAAACGCAGCAAACTACAGTACTTGAATGGAATATGTATTACTGGACCCAAGCAGTAAAAAAGACCTGGAAGTGCCGTGCAATAACAACATTACATAGGAGCAGTAGTGCACAGTAGCAACTAACAAGGCAAACAAAATAATGGCATGCATTAACAGGAACTCTGTTAGCAGGTTTGACAAACATTACAATTCCATTACACAAATCCTTCGTCAGGCCCCACTTTGAATACAGTATGCATTTCTGGTCCTCATATCTTATGCTAGATATTGACACAATTGAAAAGGTACAAAGGGTAACAACCAAGATGGGTGATGCCATGAAAAACATGGACTAGGAAGATCGACTGGCAGAACTGTGACAGATCTCCATGAAAATAGAACAGAATACTCAGGAGAGTCATGGTTACCGTGTTCAAGAAGTAAAATGGATAAAACCATTAGACCAAGTATGGCTCTTCAAGATGCAGAAGGATGAAAGAACAAGGAGGCACGTAATGTCACTGAAAGGAGGAAGATTTAAGAAAAACATTGGAAGGGAATCCTTCACTGAACAAGTGGTAGACACTTGGAACAGGCTTCTGCAGTTATAGTATTTATTAATACTATAATAACTCTCAAGCTCACACTTGGCAAGAACTTTGAATAAAAATGGGTGACAGGATATTGCAACTGAGCTGGTGGGAGGGAGGAATTGAAAGGACCAGGTAGTCTTCTTTTGTCCCTAAAGTTGTGTGTGTGTGCAGTTATGTGGGCAGGAGAGGAACTGCAGACTCATCTTCTCATTGGCACAGTTTGTACTGCTGTATATCACTAAAGAATACAGCCTTAAAATATTTCCTTATTATTATTTTAGTAATTCCTCACACAACTTCGTCTGTTCCCCAGTCCCCCACAACAATGTCCAGGGTCAACTCAGCTGCATCCTGACTCCAATAGGGAGAGTGGACTCACAGCTGTCTTGATAGCCAAGACCAATGTCACTCCTTAACCCATGCCTCCCCACCAAGAGCTTAATCCCTCCTCACCATGCCTTAGCCCCTGGGTTCAGTTCAACAAGTTTATTGCTTGATTATTACATTAAAAAGATTATTATGATATCAGTACAACTGAGTCATACAAAAAAACAATAACAATGAGCATGTATAAAATACAGACTAAAATGGAGAGGGGCAAGAATTGTGATCCCTCATAGCTTCCTTATCACAGACAGAATTTCACTCTTACCAGTAAAAACATTATTATTGCTACAAAATTGTTGCACTTTTCCCTTTTTTTCTACTTAATAGACCCAATAACTTCAAAATAGTTGGCAAGATTGACAATAACATAATCATCTTCCACAGTTGACAGCATGCTGAGGTTGGCAGGCTGTGGTGTAGCTAATACCGATACATAGAATCAAAAAATCCAGAGATAAAATACTAAACAAACTGTGAATATGTAAGAAGGATCATTAAAGTTATTACATCACTATCAGATAAACAGCCAGGGCAAGTATGCCTTCTAATTTCCTCTCCAAAAAACAGACAAAGGGTTACAGAGGGGCAATTATGTAATGGATGGTTTTAGAATGTTGATGCCCGATTCCAGAAGGCATGTTGCAAGTCGCTGCCGCCGAAGGCAACTTGCAACATATGCTGGTGTGACATTAACCCTGTGCCCTATTCCGGTACAGGCAGGATTCCTGCCACCACCCCAAGCAGTGCATTGAAGGAATGGCACACCTGAACAGGGTGCCACAAGTTGCAGACATGCCCACCAACAGGGCACAGCCACCACTCCTGCCCCAAGCCCCGACACAAGCCTATAAGCTCTGGTGGGTCATGCATGGGGGGGTTGGCAAAATTACTCAAACAACAGGGGGGAATTGGCATCTCACCACATTACTGAGGATCAGGCCTGGGCACCTCCAGGATTGCCAGGGATCAGGGTCAGGTGGGGGGTCCTATAATGCAATATGGGGGGTGTTCCACTGCCTTGTGCAGCATCAGGGCTGGGTGGGGGTCATCAAGTTCTCGGGCATGGCAGCCAGCAGAGTACAGGTACACCAGCTCATAGCTGGTCTAACTATACTTTGCTGAATGTCCTTCCTGAGACATTTTGGAATAGTGATTTGGGGTTATGGCAGCTGCCATTTTGGAATAGGGTGCATATGCTGCCTTAACCCCCCCTTCCGACATGGTGCTGGGCAACCACATGGCATAAGTCCACCTGGATGCAGGCAACCTATGGCATGTCACAGGCTGCCTTTTGGAATACTGAATGAAGGAACTCATAGCGCACAGTGCTACTTGTGCCATTTGTTTCAGTGCAAGACACTTCGCGACATGTGTATCCATTCTGGAATTGGGCCCTTTAGAGTCTAAGAAAGAAAACATAGCAGGAGTGTTATATTGCTCTATTGCCTCAAGACTATCACATGAAAGAGTGAACTCTAAACTAATAACTCCAAAACAACTGAGGAGAAATGGGGGGGGGGGGGGTAACAGTATTATGAATGTAATCCAGTTAGCCAAAGACTCTGCATTGGTTGAATCTCAGTCATTGGATATATCTGAAAATGATCGATATTTTAAAGAATTTAAAAGGTTCTTAACCCCTTATTTAAATAAGCCTGGGGTGGATCCTCCATTCATGGGCCCTGATATCTCTTTTATATGGTCTGGTACGCTGGAGAATCAAGGTAACACCAATCGAGCATCACAGCTAAGACAAAGTCATCTACAAGAACAATGCTTGTTGAGAGATAATTTATTACCAGTTAAAGAGCTGACTGAAATAAAACAATCCTTTCTGCAAAACAATTTCTTATTAAAGGAGATTTTAAATGCCATTGGTTTCCAAGCCTCATGTTTATTGAAATTTTTGGCAAAAGTAGAGGAAAAGAAGGAAATAATTGGGACTCAACAAGTGACTTTATGAACATTGAACATATAAGCTCTGACGAGAGAGTTGATGAGAAAAATAAAAAAGACAATGTTCACAAAGAGGAAACAAGAGGGAAAGATATAAAGTTAACTACACATAAAAATCATGTTGAGGGAAACAAGAAATAGCAAAACTGACAAAAAAGCTTAATGAACAAAAGAGGAAAACAAAAAAGTCCAATGATCATTGTTCTAAAGAAGTGGTTACACAGAAAACACAACATAATGAACCCAGTCTAGTCTGAAATCAGGGGAAGGAGTGAACAGAAACAGAAAGGCAAAAATATTAGTAAAAAACAGGGTTACAAAGGTAACAGATTCAGAGTACTTTGATCAGATTCATTGCTAATTGTGAGATCTAAAAAAGAGTAGATAAGAGTAAAAGCTTGCAAAAATGAAATACAGGCCAGCCCAGTAGCATAGAGGGCTAAGGCATTGAGAGCCTTACCTTCGGGAATGCTGGTCACCCAGGTCCAGGAACAAGCACAAGTTGACGGGGGTCAGCACAGCGAGTACCTGAGGGACAGCTCTCCTCTTCCAGGGAGTGGTGGCCAGTTGTCTCGGCTTATGAGTGACACAGGGTGGGGACCCAGAGGTAGTGCAGGCTCAAGAGACTCAAAGGGAAGGAGTTGCAGCTGCATAGTATGAGTGTACCTCCACACACATACTGGGACTGCAGCAGGGAACAGGAATGCAGAAGAATGGAAAACAGGAGGATGGACTCAACACAACTCTGACCATCTCAGTGGGATCCACTCAACCAGCTGAAGACCTATGATTGTCCTGGGAGAGAGGATGGCCCTCCCTCTCCCAGCCCTGCCATAGGGGGAAATCCATGGAGGATGCACCTAGGAACTTTGGAAGAGGTATAAGCCAGTCACAGGATGTGGAGACAGGGCTGAAAAGCCACCTGTCTCACCCAAAGGTAGATAAAGCTTTATAAAACAAATTAAATACAGTATACATAAAAGATGTTCCAAATTTCAAAAGAGACTCCTTTTTTAAATACAAATATCAATATACAGTACAATCTAATAAAGACAGTTCTAAAGAGGACTTCATCCAGAAAGAAATAGTTTCTGTGTACATATACAGGGTGCCTCCATGTAAAAGGAAAATATGCTTGGTTGTGAAAAATTCAATGGTTAGAAAAAGAAAAATTCTTGAAGATTGTCTAATTTTGGCAACAAATGGCCTATTTCTCAATGATACATTAACTGAAGAGCATATTGTCTCAAAAGTTATCTGTGACAAATAAAACTGAAACAAAACAAAGTACTGAAATGTAAGAAAACTAAACAACAACAAATCACAGAATATTTAGAAAAATGAGTCAAAAAAGAACGTATACTACAAGGGACAGCAGAATATCAGGATTGGATATGAGGAAGGAAGGTCCACAGACCTAGAATATATAATAATTGTGTATGAGATTCTGAACAAGATTCTAGTAATTCAGAAGTTGAAGGTGAGGAAGAAATGGTGGCAACTAATAACAGATATGAAATTTTGTCTGGTGATGACTCAGATTCACAAAAATCCAATATGGATGGAACCAATAGATGTAATCACATAAACATGCAGTAAACAGTATATCATATTGCCCTGGTTGAAGAAACCAGGGTAGGAGATAACCAGGAAGTAAATTTCCAAGGTTGTATACAATTTTATATACCAGGGACCAAAGGAAAGAGTAATTCTAGATGTAATAAAGACAGTCTTATAACATTGGTTTCATCCAAACTGGATATTAAATCTAATCCTGTTGTAATTAAAAATGATGGCTACTTATCAATTCTAATAACCTTACAGTGTCTTCATTTTTATATTGTAAATTTCTACTTGGAACCTAATTTATCTACTTCAGAATTTTGTGCCAGATTGGAAAGGGGAAATGCATGAGATTACTGAATATAGAAGTAGCTACAATAACCTTAGTATCTTATGGATGGGGAACTTCAATGTTTGCATAGAATCTCTTTTAGAATCTACAGTATAGGAACACATTTATATAGGTACATCGATGCCATCCTTAATGTAAATTATAGACAATCAAGTAATGGTTTCAGTAATGTGAAAGGTAAATTACAACTAAACTAACTCTTTGAAAAGCATCTGTGAATAATAATGACAGAATGAATAAGCACATCTCTGGTTCCTTTACTTCTCTTTACTTTTCCAAGAATTGGTGGTATAGTGGGGTCTGTTCTGCATGTTGCAATATATGATATATTTGTATGGTCACTTATTTACCACTTTGAAGTCTGCCAGGATTTTATCAGTGATCATTTACCAATTGTGATATGGTTATGGACTCAAAGATTTATTTTCATAGTATTCAAGTGACAGGGGGAACATGGAACAGATGCTGATACGTAACATTTATTCATAGATAACAATAGGGAGATTAAGTGGAATCCGGTTACACATAAGAGAATAGAGTGTCTTCAAAAGTATGTAAATATTATTCTAATAAGAAATAACATGTTAAAGAATATTGAGGTATTAGAGAACTATGATACATTAATGTCTTTAGTTCAATGTGCTTACGCAACTTGGTATGATGTATGATTGTGTGACTTAAATACGTTATGGCTGTTCGCCTCTCTATCCATGGGATATACCACCCTATAGGGGTACGATGGCAAGGAACCCTAGAAGTGGGTTCCACCCCTATAGGTGTGGCTGGAATGATTTCCTTGGCTAAAGGTAGCTTAGCTTGGCAGTGTCAGTGGCTCAGTAGGTAGCACACTTGCCTCTGAGGCTGGGAGATCAGAGGGCTGTGGGTTCAGTTCCCACATCTGGCACTTGGGTTAATATCCCAGTACTGACACTGTAGTGCAGCATGAGAGGGGTGCTGTGCTTCTGAGGTGCTGTCTTTCAGATGAGACATTAAACTGAGGTCCCATCTGCCTGGATTGGTGGTAGTTTGGGTGGATGTTAAAGATCCCATGGCACTTGTTCAAAATAGTAGGGGTAGTTTAATTTGAAAAGAACATTACAAAATACATCCATTTGACAACTTGAAATACAAAGAAAACAAGACAATTCATAAACTACATTCCATGAAGAGAGAAAAGAGAAAAATACCATAAAAATTAATATTCAAACCTTCAGAACACAAAAATTCATCCTCCCTTCATATAACTCCATAACCTATTCCCCATTAAACAAAATAGATAAATGATGAAAAGAAAAATTTTTAATATAAATGTTTTGAACTTCTTATTTATATTTAATGAAAAAAGGAAAACCTTTCCACCTTCTTTGAACTTGTCTCTTTGTTGAATATGTTACATCTTTTTCATACACGTGCTACATAGCTTCACTTATTAAGGTCCTAACCATCTCGAAAGGCATTTTACTCTGCCATAATACCCAACTGCATCTTGCCTGCCATAAATAAAATTTTAAACAACACAGAAATATGGCAAGAGTATCTGAATGAAACCTAGAACACAAAAGGGCATAATGGCCTAATACACATAGTTCATAAGACATAGTGTTGAGCCAGGGTGTAGTCCACACATTAGCTAAATAACCCCATAAAGGTTTAGAATAGGAACAGAAAAATAAGTAATGCCCCATGGTTTCCTCCATATTAATGCAGTCCAGATAAGGACAATTCCTTTCCTCTAAAGCTTTATGCTTAGCATTCCCCCTCACCTGTGTTCTATCATAAACGGAAAGCCATAAATGTTCCCACATCTGAAGTGGGATTCTGGGATTCACTAATTGAGCTAAAACATAATTGTTGCACTCTGGAGCACAACGTTTAAAACTAGGTTCCTTTGGATAGATTTTATCAAATACTATTTGATACAACTTTTGACCAGAGTGGGACAGAATATCCATTTAGTGAGATTCCATATGTATAATTTTAGTTGCTGATTCAAAAAATCTGGAAACATGCAAAAAGGTCCCTAATCTTGGGCCACCACCCCCCATGCCCTAAAATACTTTTCCAAAATTAACCTGCACCATAACCTTTGTGTCGATGGTGATGACCCTAGTCCACATTTAACAGTCTGTGATATGAACAGAGTATGAAAAAAACTATAGGGTCTAGCATTCCTAAGCCCCCTTTTTAAATGGGGAGACATGTAAAACATCTTCGGATTGGATTTAATCTGTTTCCCCATAGTATCTGAAAAAAAGCACTATTTAGCCTAGTCTCTAATGTTTTTGGTGGGGGATACAATATTGCTACATAAAGAAAAATTGGAACCAGTAATTTTTTTTATCCACTGAATAAGTTTTAATTTTGACATATTCCATGACTTCAATTGACATACTTTAAATTCCACTTTTTTTAAAGATTGTTCCCATTTGTACAAAGCCATATTTTGGGGCCCAGAAGTTATACCCAAGATTTTCAGTGGTTCAGGGGATACACTAAGACCCTCTAAACTCAGGGACTCTGGGTATCCCACTCCTATATACAGACCATGACTTTTAGCAATATTTATTTTTGAATTAGATACTAAAGTAAAATCAGACATCATTTTTACAAACTGCTGAAATTGTGAGATTTCTGAAAAATAAAAGACATAAATCATCTGCAAAAGCTTGAGCATTAATGGCAGACTGTGTGCCCATTCTTGAATACCCCTCCATTTAGGTCTATCAGTTATAAATCTTAGGAAAGGATTCAAGGAAAACATACAGAAGTGGACTTAGGAGATAACCTGACGCACTTTTAAGCTGGGTCCAAAAGTTGAAATTCACTTGTCTTTGAATAATTGGATAAACAGCTGCTGATTTATAAATTAATTTGATTAACCTAATTAAATAATCTGGAATCCCATAATATTGTAAAACGAAAACAAATACACATGTGGAACCCTATCAAATGCTTTTTCTTGATTACTGTTGATTAGTGTACCGTATTTACCAGAAAGAGAAAGATGTTCAATTATATCCCTCACAATCATTAGAGCTGATTGTATTTTATGAGAAGGTAAACTACAGTATTGAACTGGGGAAATTACATATTCTGCAAAAAGTTTTAACCTATTGTTTAAAATATGTGTTAAAGTTTTGTAATCTGAATTCAGTATAGTGATAGGTCTCCAATTTGAAATATTGTGTCTATCTCCTGATTTATATAGATACATTAATAACCCATCTAAAAAAGAAGGGGGCATTTTGTTCATTCTTGAAAAATAACCCAAAACAACTGCTAAACATTCGGATAATTCATCCTTAAACGCTTTATAAAATTCAATGGGCAACCCATCCAATCCTGGAGATTTTCCTGGAATCATTTTCTGAATGGCCAGTTTAGTTTCTTGAGGGGTAATATTAATTTAATTTTGTAGTAATTCAGAAGGTATAGGAGGAACTTGAATGTGTCTTAAATAAGCCTCGATTTCCTGTACTGTAGGACATCTATCGGGTAACAGTGTTGCCCAATGCTCTTTAATAATAAAAAATAAATCTTTTTCAGAACTCCACAACTCCCCCTGAGAGTCATAAAGAGCTGCCATTTTGGTATTATCCCTCATGGCTTTGCAGGCTTGAATAGGATCCCCCACTGGGGATTTTTTTATTCCGTTTTGGAACAACACTTTTAAAGTATTAGCTCTATCGTATTGATAGGATAACATTTCCAGTTTTATCTTGTTTATTTGGTCTGAGTAATTAAATCTAGAGGTGTTAGACCAGGTATACAGTTTGTATAACTGTTGGTGCAAAGAGAGATATTTAACAAATTTACTATTTTCTTTATGGTTCTTGCATTTTTTTAACCGATTTTGAAAATCTTGTTTGGAATCCAGCCACCATTGTTCAATATCTGCATATAAAAAACAGACAGAACATCTTGCGCTAATAAGGGCTCTTATACTTTTATGGACCCTAAGTTCATTCAGAGCTTTCACATTCAGTTTCCATCTGGTAGTAAAGGCTTGAATTACAGGAATATCATAAAAATTTACAATTAATAAAACATGATCAGTAAACTCCACAGGACGAGTTTCCATTCCCCCATAGGTAGATTTTTGGAAACAAAAACATAATCAATGGTAGACTTCATATTACCCTTCCTAAAAGTGAAATTAGGTCCTTGTTTCTTAAAATCATTACAATCTATCATATTGTCTGATAATATCAAGTAAATAAGGGCATTGGAGTCGCAATAAATTTTAGATTTAGGTTTCTTAATTTTAGTATATGAGGGTATCTCACAGTTGAAATCACAACAAAAAATTATATTGTGAGTGGTCATTAAGTAAGGTTTTACCACATTAAACAGTGCTACTCTCCCTGCTTTCAGCTGTGGGTCATAAATATTAATCAGCCTATATGTTTTATTCTTCCACATCCCATCTAATAATAAGGCTTTTCCGGGAAAAATATCTACCAATTTTATTAAATGGAAAGAAAATTAGTTAAATTAAAACCTCACCCCATCTGCAGTATCTTGTCCAAAGAACCAATACGAAGGGCCCCAAATCCATTCTCCCTGAAAGCTTCTGATATTATGCATAGAAAACACCCAAGATTCCTGTAAAAAACAGATTTCTAACTGGAACCCATGTAAATACTCAAAAACCATCATTCTTTTACCTGAATTTAAGAGACTATGTACATTTATTGATCCAATTTTTAGATTTGCCATGCATTGAAATTTTTAAGCCTGCTCAGTGATCAACTTTTTTTCCTTCTTTTTTTTCTTTTTCCCTTTGTACCCTGCAAAACCCATTTTTTGTGTTTCTATGTCCTGATCTCTGGGATTACTATCTCCTTCCTCCTGGTCCATGTTTGAATCTCCCCATTCTGGTGCCAAAACAGCAAAGGGGTTATCTGAATTTATATTGTCAGAAAGAGAAGTAGGGGGAGGGAAAGAAGGGGGAGGGGGAATACTGGCTAACCTTAAATTCCTAGAGGATCTACACCTCTGAGGTGGAGATAAAGCAAAAAGAACACTATCTTGTACAGGGTCACTATAGCAAACTGGGGTAAGAATCTCCTGCAGTGAAGTGTTCAGATCCAACATTTGAGGGGGGGAGAAGGGGAGGGGAAAGGGGAAATGGATCCTTAACTTTAACCTGCACAATTTTCCTTTCTGTACCTTCTTATGATCGCATAGATTTATAATTTCAGTAGAGGAAAATAATTTTTGTCTGATTCATCCTGGTGGGGTTTTCAGGTACTTCTGCTATGTCTTGTGCCTGTTGAATAGAAGATCTGGGCTAACATTACTAGCTGCATTTTAGCTGCCCATGGGCAGTCCTTAAAGGCATGCCACACATCTTCGCAAAGATCACACTTTGTGTGAGATGCGCATTGGAAAGAAATATATCCTACCTCCCCACAATTCCCACATCTGGGTTTGTCACATGTGCTAGAAATGTGGGTACGTGAACCACATTTATAACAGGCTCTGGGTTGTCCAGCGTAAAAACACACACCCCTGTCCCTGCCTAACATAAAAGAGTTCAGAATATGTACAATGCCTGAATCTGTACTTTGTAGTTTTACCTTGTATCTCCACCCCCCAGTCCAAAACAGCTCAGTATCCAGAATAGCCTCAGGGTCTCCCAAAAGTTCACATCTTTGTGACAACCAGTATGTAATATCAGCTACATGCACGCCCTCATTTTGGAACATCACTGTAATAAATTTAACCAGAGGTTTAGAAAGAGGAGTGACAACAAAGGGAGACCAAATGGGGGAATATTTCACCTGGGTATAACGCTCCCAAAAAAGATCCAAAAAATGGGCAGAACGAGAACTTATGTCAAAATTGTCTTCTCCCAAAATGTTTATAAAAGCAAACACCTCTCGAGGAGAAAACCTCAAGGAGTCCTTCAATAAGATTTTTCCAACAAAATGTCTATCAGGCCTGTCCTCCATACCACCTTTATAATGGATATGAACCGCATTCCTCCTGGGAGCAGCTTCTTTCTTTTTATTTGCAAATAGTTCAGACAATAGGGGTTGTTTATTTGTGGGTGTATCATGATTTAGGTCATTTTCTGAATTTTTGTCACCACTGCAGTCTTTTTCTGTTTCACCAACCAGTTCTATGGGTTCAACTCCCTCTACCTGAGGAGGTTTTTCAGTTGTGTTATTTTGAGGGAGTGGTGCATCTGCAGATGTTATACCAGGAACTTCTTGGACTTGAGAGATAGTTGTTATTGGATCCAAAACCTGCCCTGGAACCCAAGTAGAGGAAGAGGGGGTGAATGGTAGTTTATCATCCCACTCTGGGTCTGGGACCCAAATCCCCGCTGGGTTTTGCTTCCAACCCGACTGGGACAATGCTTCCCCTGGAGTCCATGTTGAGTCAAGCAACTCAGCTGTTTTGTGAGATGGTACTGAATCACTTTTTATGGAATCCATGTTTAAATGTCTTTTGGTTAAGCTTTGTGCAAGCCTTTTGTCTTTTTGTAAATCCTTCTGACCCTGTTCAGACAAATTTGTAAAGGAAAACTGAGTCGCTGTGACTTGAGAGTCTAAGTTATTTGTTTGAAACTTGACAGCCACCTGGACATCAGGAAAAGCCACAAAGCCAGAAGTTTTAGACAATGTTATATGCTTTGGGTTTAGGTGAGTGTCAGTATTTAATTTAGTAGACATTGAGATATTCATTCTTTGAACATTGGTCCCAGACATTTCATCTCTTTTAGCTGGGGGACTTGGCTGTAGGCACCATGCTTAAATCCTCAGCGTTTGAACTGCCAGCCAGCCAGCTGACTCTCCCCTTTCACTTTCACAGAAGCAGAAGAAACATTGTAAACTGTAACTGACTCACCGTGCCCCAGCTGGGCCTTTGATCTTGCTGCATCATAGTTTTCTCTGACAGGCTTCTCCACAGAATTGACACTTAAAGCTAGGCATTGCAAATCCTCAAGTTTAGATTGTAATTTGCTTTTTTCTCGGGCATGTCTTTGTTCTTCTCTTTGCAAAACTAAACATAATGGTTGCTCAGCATCTTCTGCTGAATCCTTAGTATTTATAACTTTTTCCTCAGTTTTCAAATTTGCAGTAAGATCCTCCGTGGAAAAAAATTCAATTGGGGTATTACCTTCTTCATCCGAATTTATAAGGTTCTCCACCAAATGCTCAAGTTCCATACCATGAACTGTCTGGAAGATTTCATACTCCTGTACCTCTACCAAACACAGATCAGGAGATGAGGCCTGCTCTCCTGTCTGCAACACTTCCACACCAGGATCCATGGGAGCCACCATCTTGGTCTCACAGGAAAATGGGTCCCCCTGCTCACAGGAAACAGAGTAGGGGAATTTCCCCGGTGTCCTGGCCAAATTTCCCTCATTCACTAAAAATACCACCAACAGCTTAATCTGGTTCAAGGTCAGTTGGCATTCATCTGTATCCCCCTCCCCCAGGTCATGCCTGAAAATAGGAAGGATTTGTCTAGTGCACTTACCAGGTCAACAAAAACTAAAATAAAAAAATAAATAAAAATTAAAAAAGCAAGAAGTCCATTGGAAAGAGAGACATGCCGCAGGAGGAGGAGGGGAGGATGGTGAGGCAACGAAGAAATAAATCCTGGAACAGTCCAAGAGGAGCAGCCTTTAAAGGCCTGATGGGGGAGTGGTTAGTTGCTCCTCCCATTGAACCACAGCCATAGCCTTTGCAATTCAATGTGCTTAAACAACCTGGTATGATGTACACTTGTGTGATTTAGATACATTGTGGCTGTTCATCTCTCTATCCATGGGATATACCACCCTATGAGGGGTACACCAGTGAGGAACCCTAGAGGAGGGTTCTACCCCATAGGTGCTGCAAGAATGATTCCCTTGGCTAAAGGTAGCTTAGGAAGAAGCCCAAAATGAATACCTAAAAGGATGTTGAGCATCAAAGAGATGAGAAAACAGAATAAATCAAGACTGGAAATTAAGGTGATAGATGTAGATGGGAAGGACAGGAGAAGAACAAGATATGATGAGGATGACGAACAAAAGGGAAGCTGACAAGATACAGAAGGGCAGACTTCCTAAAGCGAGAGGGAACAACCGGGGCCACTCTCCGACTCCATCCAGCAGTGGAACCTAACTACGAAACCTATGAAAGCATGAACCCTGTCTAGTATTATGACAATTGGCATGGAGGAGAGGAAAAAAACCCTTTGAGGAGGAAAACCTTCAGGGATCCAAGGCCTGGGTCACCTTCCCTCCAGGCTGAAGGATGTTTTGGTTAGCGCTGGCTCAGCTACTGTAATTTAGAGTCAATATTGAAGAAGAGGAAAAGATTCCAATTTAGATGAAGCTCTCACTCTGTCCTTCTAACAGGAATGCTGTTGAGGGTTGCGAACGATGTCTCTGCAACTAGATGCCCAAAAGCAAAGGAGGAGAGAAAAAGACTGCTGAGGCACTCAACCAGCCTACATGAGCCTACAAAACAGACCAGGTGAACCAGAGGCAGTCTTGATGGAGAATATTCTGGAGGGTGCCTCTGAACCTGCTCGAGTAGCCAAAGGGACCCTGATGATGAAAGCCCCACCTCATACAGCCTGAAGTCATAAATTCTATATCCAGAGGTGTTGCCAAAATAAGGGATGACTGAAGATCCACCCGGAGCGAAGACATTCTCATTGTGGGCCAGGGAAAAGGACCCCACTCTGAGCTGTGCATGCTCTAGATGCAGACTTTATAGGTGCAGAGTGAGACTGATGCCCTGAGCCATGAAGCAATGGACACAGATGGCATGTCTCCGAGTGGAGAGCAGGTCGAGTCAAGGTAGCATAGGACCCATATGAAGGGTATGCTCGATTAGGCAATGTGAACAAGTAGACCTACTGAGAGGTCAGACTGAGTGAAGAAAACCCCAACAAGGGTCCTGAGGAGGTAGGTCACAGTAGCAACTATGGGTGTGCATGCCAACTGGGTCCATTGAGAAGCCAAATCAGGAGTGGAGTGAACTTGATGAAGGTAGGAATAAGAGTGACCAGCCAAAGCCTGCAACTGATGGGGGAGGTACAAAGTACCAGGAGTAGTGAGAAAGGAGCTACAAAGTCGGAATGGATGCGTGGAGGATAGAGAGGAATATACGAGGGTCACCGATGAAGGGAAGCTTAGAAAGTCGGCATGGACTGCTGAATAGGAATGAAAGATGGAAGGGGAGAGATGAGGATGGCCAGGCAAAGCCTGCAGCCTACAGTAAGCAGAGAAGCTGATGTGGGAGGACATAATGGTTGAGAATGAATGAACGATAAATGATGGTGGATTAAAAACCTTGAAGGCTTGAATAGTTGAAAGTGAGGAATGGAAAGGATGATGTATGATAATGAAATGAAGCCTTGAAGGCCAGTAAGGTGAAGGTGAGATATGAAATGGATGATGTTTGGTGATGGACTGAAGCCTTGATGGCTGGTACAGTTATGGTAAAATATGAAATGGACAAGGTACAATGATAGTGGGAAGCCTTGAAGGCCAGAATGGGTAAGGTGAGGTATGAAATGGATGCAGTATGATGATGGATAAATGAGTTGAGTGGTCCAGAACATAGGATTAGGGTAAGAGGAGGATATGGATAGGTAGTAAGAGGAGGATATGAATAGGTAAGGTGATGGTAGGATACAGAAACACCAGCAGTGAAGATGGTATGTGGAGAGGTGGTGGGTAGGAATGGAGTGGGGGAAGGGGCACTGGGTGGACTATGGGGAGCACAAAAGAAAGAACAATGACAGAGAGCCAGGGAAAGAAAAAAGGTCTGAGAATGAAAGACATGGTATGACGGAGGTATGGTGCAGAAGGTTGGTACTGAAGTTATGAAATGAATGATGTATGATGGTGGGGTGAAAGCCTCGAAGGCCAGTATGAGTGCGCACTAAGTAGGATGGCAGGTAGAGTATGGTATGGATGAGGATCAATAACGAATGGAGGTTGGCATGAAATAGAGGGAAATACAAGGCAAGTGGTCAGAAATGTAGGACATGGGGAAGAGAAGAGACAAATTGGTATGATGGTGGCAGGGTAGGAAAACACCCCCAAAAGAAAAATGAGACAAGAACAGAGAAGAGGTGAGGGACCACTGGTGCTGAGAGCCAGAAGAGCAGGGCAATAGAAAGTATGCTATGAAAAACAAGCAGTGAGCAGTGAAAAAGACCCCGGAGAATTACATTGAGGCAAGAAGCCTGGGCTAATTTCTTCTAAGGGATGCACCCCACATAGGATCCCAATGAACCAAACCACCCAACCTCTTGGCACTAAAAAGCACAGCACTGGTCTTCAAAAATCAAAGCAAAGGGCCAGAATGCATAGCACCCCTCTGCCTTAAACAATATGATGCCTACAGATATAGGGCCCCATGTAGTTAGCTACAAGGAACATTTCTAGCAACCTAATTCAATGATCCAACAGCCGGTGTGTTCAGAAGCACTGTAACATATTTAGGAACATCAGGAAACCTATGTGGAGCAAGGTAAAACTGAGTGCGAAAATCATAGCGCTATGTGAAATTCAGAGCAGGTGAGAGGCCTACAACATACTACCCCAGGCTGACACTCCGGCACACTGTAGCATGTCCTGATCAGCATCCCCTGACAAGCAAGGCAGGGGCAAGTATGATGCAGGATCAGCATGATGGGACCGATGATTGGGATCCAGGTCAGGTCAGGTGAGATAGGAGGGCAGATTGCAGGATTCAAGGTTGGTGCACACTGATGGAATGATTGGAGCAGCAAGCAGCAAGCTGAAACATGGCCCAAGGGAACAATGTAAGCACCACAGGGATGGAGGTAAAAGGAGGAGCAAAGAAGACTGTATGATGAAGGGCGAGAGCACAGAATGAGTGCTACGGCTGAAAGGGTGGAGAAGCACAGAAGTGGTGAGCCAGGCATGGGGCGCACACAGGTGATGGCAGACTTGAAGCACCAGAGAGGAGGAGGAAGAGGAGTGAGCAGCCTAGAGATGGGGGAAATGTAGGATAAGAGTGAGGAAAAGGAAGAGTGAGGTACAGGGAAGGGGGAGTGAGGATAACAAGCCGGTGGCCGGAGGTGCTGAGGAAACACAGGCAAAAGCCCAAATGAGGAGGGGGAGGGAAAAGAGGAGGAGCAGAGCCTCGGGCCGCAATGAAGAAATTAATCCTGGAACAGTTCAGGAGGAGCAGCCTTTAAAGGCCTCATGGGGGAGTGGTTAGTTGCTCCGCCCATTGAACCACAGGCATAGCCTTTGCAGTTAGTGATAACATTGGTAGTAGGAGCAGAGTGTCTGGGCAGAAAATGGCTAAATCACAATATCCTTGCTTTGACAGTGTCTGCAAAAGATTAAAAACAACTTAAAGTAGGTAGATTAATAATTAAGAGGCTGGATCTTTATTGAGTAACACACTAATAAAGATTTGAAAGGCATACATATCAATACTTAAAGACAAGAAACACGTTATGAGAGAGATCTTTTGGGCAACCTACACAGAACTGCAGCAAAAAAAGATACAAAAGCTTTTTGGTTACTAATTGCTTATAGACATATGATTAGCCAAAACATAAATGCTTCTATACCTGCTATTGCAGGGGAAATATATTATGCCGATTTATGTGGGTTTAAAAATGATGATATTACTGAATGGGAGGAGACTCTTGTGGTGATTTATGGGTGGCAACAAGTGTTGGCTGTAGAAACTGAAAAGTGTATATTGGCTCAGAAAAATAATAAGGTCCTGGGGGTGGATCACTGGCACACAGAAGTGTTTAAGGTTAACATCAGATGGTGGGTTGAGATTCTAGCCTAAAGTTTCCCTGAAATTTATGAGAGAGGAATTCTGCCTCAATCATGGTTCATCAATAAGATTGCCCCTATACATAAGGAGGTACATAGAAATAGTTCTTCTAATTATAGACCCATTTCCCTACTGTGTATACCTGCCAAGATTTATAGTAGATATCTTTTTAGATAAAATTAATCTCTGGCTACAAACTAATAGTATTTTGTTGGAAAATCAATTAGGCTTCGGAGAATAGAGATCTATGGTTGATAATCTCTATTTTAAATAATCTGATCCAGAATTATATTGGTGGAAAGTTGGGTAGTCTATTTCTTGGTGTTATTGATATACGAAGTGCTTTTGATAACATGACCAAAAGTATGTTATGGAATATCATTCAAAATCTTGGCATTGAACCTCAGCTTTTAAATTTATAGAGAAACTTTACACAGATACATCAGCCAGTATTAGATACAGTACTGACTGAAAGCTTACAAAGAAAATAAATATTGATAAAGGAATGAAACAGTGGTGTCTGATAGCGCCCATTCTTTTTAATATTTACATCGACCAGGTGGTAAAGAATCTAGTTACAACACACTGATGCACCAAAAATCATGGGCCACCCCATAAATATTTTATTGTATGCGGATGACACCTTGATTAATTCAAGAATTGCAAAGGGACTGCAAAAAGTCCTCGTTAGTGTGGTGACATCCCTTGCAGAGTTAAAACTAGAGCTGAATATACAGAAAACAATGATTTTTGATTATGAATGAAACCAAAACTATTAGATGTAAGTGTTACATAAAAGGGCATAGGATCAAAGCGACAAAAGAAATTAAATACTTAGGAAAAAAATATCTCTGCTAATAACAGATGGAATTCACATATTGCTTATACCAAGAAAGAAGCAAGGCAACTTGTGTTGGGAATTAAATTTAGCAAAAGGTTTACACAGAATTGCTTTATAGCTATGTTAAATGTCTGTAACGCAAAAGTAGATTTTGGTCTGTGATATGGGGCATTGCAAAGGAGGTTATATCATTAGAACTTATTTTAAATTTGTTTTGAGGTTGGTACTAGGTTTACCACAAATAGTGTCTGGTGAACATCTTAGACTGGAATCTGGAGTAAGGTCTATAGAAGCAAAAACCCTGGTTTGAGGATTTAACTAGTGGTATAAAGTCATTAAAGACTGAGAAAGTATCTTCTTATTCCTGTGTTGGCAATAATTATTATTTAAAGACAAAATAATGTGTAATCTTAGTCCTGGTTTTCAACTCCTAGTAAATTAAGGAAGAATGGTTGACCTCCTTTGTTTAGCAACATTGCTCTCCATGATCCAAAACAATATAAATAAGAGGCTATAGAAAGAATATCAGACGTAACTAGAAAAAAGGAGTTTGTAAAATCTCTAGTGCTATGATGTTTTTCTATATAAAAAATTAAAAACTAATTTTGAAAAAGAAATACATGTATTTCGAATGTTATCTTCACAGGAAACTATGGCCAGGTTAAGATTTGATATTCACTTTAGTAACAGATCACTTTATGTCACATGGCAAGAATTTAATAATAATAAAAAATACTGTATGTGTTCTACGAAAGCTTTAATATCCTCAAAACATATAACGTTGGAATATGAGCTACTTGATGATTTAAGAGAAAGGTATTTGTCTAACAATATGTTTAAGGCTAAATACTGGTCACCAACTGCAAAACTTTGTGTTCTGTTAAAAAACAAGACTGATGTGGTAATCAATGCTGTCATCAAATTGTATCCAGAGGCTTGTAATATTTTAAATATATAGATGGCCTACACTTTGGCTCCCCCCTTTCCTATCTGTGAGCGATTCACTGTGTATGTACATTTGCAATAACTGCTGCCTAGATTATTTAAGCAATAAACCATGACAGAGTGTGGGTTATGTTGGGATGTAGCCTTGTGACCAAATCCACACCAGAAGTGGTAAATCCCAGTATAACCCACACCCTGGAGTGGTTTATTGCAATTATACAATGTCCCCCTTTTTTAGTGACAAAGAAAAATAAAAAAAGAGAGTTATTTCTGTATTTGAAATTATTTCATGGAATTTATTGCTCCGCCAAAAACATAGCTCTGTGTTGCTAGGGAGCGACTCCCGTTTGGCAGGCAGGCTTTTTTTATTTTAATAAAATAGGTACAGCAAGACTTTTGCTGTATTACAGTAGTCCCTCATTATAACGAACTGCCTTTGCTCCACTGATTTAGTTCGTTATATCGATGGTACACTATAGCTGAAATAGCTAAAAATAGTGAAAAATACAGCACTAATCTGAATATGAATATAGTACACAGTACACAATAAACTATAGTAGCAGAAAATATTTATGTATAGAAGTTGAAAAGGTATTTACTTTTAAAGTTAAAAACATTTGTTTATTTATTTACTGTATTATTTATTGAAATAAGCATCAAAAGTTGTCGGAATTTTCACAACCCTTGTTTGCTCCGCTTGTGCCACAGCGATAATTTTTTTTTCAATTCAGGAGCTGCAAAGAGGTGATGTAGGGCTGGCATTCAAGGAATTTCAGACCAGTCTCCAGTGCAGCTAGTCCGCTTTCAGTAGTAATTTCTGTCAAGTCCTCAATTTCAGCATCAGGGTCATCAGCGTCACATTGAAATTCAACAGAGCGGCTGTCATTTTTTATTTCTGCCACAATGTCCTCCTCTGTAAGTGGAGCAGGGATAGGGCAGCTCTCATCAACATGCAGACAGTCATGGAGCAGCTGTGTATCAGTCTCGAGATTCAGGTCCGAAGCTAGGTGTTCTGTTTCTGTGTCCATGTCTGCATCTTCTGACCTGGATAGGTTCACTTCTGGTTCAGCAATTTGCTGCTCCTCAAAAAGGGGGCTCTAGAGCATCCTTCAAGCAGTTATGGATTTTTTGGGGTGAAATATGGTCCCATGACTGTGCAGCAACATAAATCATGTCCTTCAAATTGTACTGCTTTAGAAATGTCACCAGCTCTGAACCGGTATCTCGGGAGATGATTTTCTGTAGCAGCTGTTTGTGGTACATTTTCTTTAGACTGGCAATAACACCTTTATACATAGGTTCAATATGTGCTGTGGTGTTCACAGGCAGATAGAGAACACGGATTTTACCATCTCTGGAAAAGGAGCTCCTCAGCATCGGGGTGGGCAGGACACTGATCTAACACAAACATTTGTCAATGCTGAATATTGATTGCTCTGGTCCGTTGAGCTCACTCACTGCCCCTCTGTCACTCGCTCATTCTGTTTCTCCCAGTTCTGCAGGCTACCCTTTTGTACTGGGCTCCTGCCTGCATTGGCACATTTTTCTGTCTGCAAAGAAATCTGCAGCTGTCCTGACAGAGCTCCATTGAGGTCAATCACTCCCCCTGTCTCACTAGCTCATTCTGTTTCTCCTGGCACTGCAGACTGCCCTTTTGTACTGGGCTCCTGCCTCTGTTGGTGCCTTTTTCGCTCCATTAAAGAATCTGCAGCAGTCCGACAGAGCCTGCTGAGCTTCCTGCTCACTCCCTGCTCTCTCACCACTTGTTCCGCTTTCTGCCGGGCGCTGCAGACTGCCCTTTGTACTGGGCTCCTGCCTGCATTGCCACCTTTTTCTGCCCACAAAGAAATCTGCAGCAGTCATGATAGAGCTCCGTTGAGCTCGCTCACTCCCCCTCTCTCACTCACTCATTCTGTTTCTCCCACTGCTGCAGGCTGCCCTTTTGTACTGTGCCCCTGCGTGCATTGCTGCCTTTTTCTGTCCACAAAGAAATCCACAGCAGTCCCAACAGAGCTCCGTTGAGCTCACTCACTCCCCCTCCCTCACTCACTCATTCTGGTCTGCTGGCGCTGCAGGCTGCCCTTTTGTACTGGGCTCCTGCCTGCGTTGGTGCCTTTTCCTGCCCACAAAGACTGCAATCTGCAGCAGTCCCAACAGAGCTCAGTTGAGCTCAGTCACTCCCCCTCTCTCACTCACTTGATCCTAATCTGTTCCAAATACTGATTTCCGACAGCACTGTGGTATTCTGCGCCGGAAGCATGGAAACACATTTTGGCCAGGATGTGAAATATGACAGCTGTACTGTTCATAAGGAGGTGTGAAAAAATGCCAGTGCTGAAAATCTGGCATGACAATATTACTAATTTGCGAAGTTACAAGGGTGTGTAGAAAATGCATAACGCATACTCATAACACAGTCATTTTATGGATTTTCATCACAAAGTTTTCAACATAGGTATTTTAGGACCTCTGCTCATGAACAGTGTCACTGTGATTTTCTTAATGTGTCCCAAAAACTGATTTCCCACAGCTACCGCTCTATTCTGCGCTGGTAGAGCGAAAACACATTTTGGCAAGGATGTGAAAAATGACAGCTGCACTGTTCATAAGGAGGTGTGGAAAAATGGCAATGTTGAAAAGCTGGAGTGAAAATATTACAAAGTTGTGAAGTTACTAGTGTGCATGGAACCTGTACAACGCACACTCATAACACAGTCATTTTATGGAGTTTTATCACAAAATTTTCAACATAGGCATTTTAGGACCTCTGCTCATGAACAGTGTGACTGTGATTTTCTTAATGTGTCCTGAACACTGATTTCCCACAGCCACTGCGCTATTCTGTGCCAGAACTGCGAAAACACATTTCAGCCAGGATGTGAAAAATGACAGCTGTACTGTTCATAAGTAGTAGTAGTAGTAGTAGTAGTAGTAAAAATGTTTATTTTTATACAGGATAGCAAACTTTAGGTCATAAGACCTATTTTCAAAGTTGTTCTGTGTCAAGAACAAAGTTACATTCAATATAACATACAAAGATTCAAAGTACATAAAACAACTAATAAATAATTTTTGACATTATACAAGACAAAAATCTTCAATCACACCAACAACTAACACATTTTTCCACATTTTAAAAGCAAGTACATTCATTATAAAATACAGTGCTCAAGTCTAATTTAAACTGGGATAGTTTAGTTGCTTTCCTTAATTCAGGGGGAATATTATTCCAAATATTTGCAGTTTGAGCCTCAGGTGTCATAGTACCATATCTTGTATTCGTTTTTGGAAAAGTGCAACCTCTATGCTTTACATCCCTTAAAAGATATGGATAATATTTACTAACAGAAGGCAATTCCATGTTTCCATCAATCATCCCATTTATTATTTTATAGATAAATAGTGAATATTGTTTTTTAAATCATACTGATAAACTGTCCCACTTTAGGTCTTTATACAAAATGCAGTGATGAGTATTATAGCTACAGTTCAGGACAAATCTTGCCAATCGATTATATGATATGACTAATTTATTTAAATGTGTTTGACCCACAAAATTATACACCATATTTCCATATTCTAATACAGGCATTATTAATTGATTTGCAATTAACCTCCAGGTTTGTAGATTTAATATCCTTGATGACCTACATAGTGCCCTTATCTTATTATTAATTTTCTTTATTGTATTATTAATATGAGCTGAGAAAGATAAAGTATAATCAAGTTCTACACCTAAATATTTATATTGATCTGTGACTGTCAATTTTTTTCCCATTCCCCATTAGTATTTCCCTATCTCTGATCTGTTTTTATTAACCTTTGTTTTTTTTATTAAAAAACATAACCTGAGTTTTTTTTTTATCACTTATCACTAATTTAGAGCTGGAAACCCAATCATGTAGAACATCCAAATCCATCTGTAATTTAACCATCATTTCATTTTGAGATTTGGCTGATGCTAAAAGTACTGTATCATCTGCATACAACCTGATTTGTGTATTATTTATTTTGGTAGGTAATTCATTAATATATAACAAAAACAATAATGGCCCCAAAATTGAACCTTGAGGGACACCTCTTAGTATACTACTTACTTCAGAAAATTGACCATTTATTACTACTTGCTGTTTTTTTTGACTCAAATATGATTTAAACCATAATAATAACCTAGGGGCTATACAAATCCTCTCCATCCTCTCATACAATAAATGGTGGTCAACCAAATCAAAGGCTTTGGACAGGTCAATGAACACTGCACCCGTGGACTCTCCCTTATCCAAGGCTACTGCCACTTTATCAACAAAGTCCACGAGCACAGTACAAGTTGAATAACCGGCCCTAAAGCCATGTTGGTATTTGGTCAATTTTGAATATTGTTCTCAATAACTATACAACTGGCTGAACACCATTCATTCCATTAACTTAGAGAGGATGGAGAGGACTGCTATTGGTCTATAGTTTGAGGGGTCATTTGAATCCCCCCCTTAAATATAGGTACTATTTTGGCTATTTTCTACATAGAGGGAAAAACATTTTCCATCAAACTTTGATTAAATAAATCAGTCAGTATTGGTGATAAGACTTCAACTGCATCTTTAATAAATTTCCCTTCAATATTGTCCATACCATATGATTTATTTTTATTTAATTTTAAGATCTCCCACTTAACTTCTGAGATTTTAATTTTTTTTAAATAAAAAAAGGACAATTTTCATTATTAGTTTCTTTATTTACTAAATCTGTTTGTACTTGTGAACCTGCTGGGATGGCAATATCAGGCAATGTTAAGAAATATTTATTCAACAACTGAGCTGTTTTCTTTGGGTCAAGGAGCTCACCCTTATTATTAGACATTTTTATACAAGACTTAGCTCTCAAAGGGTTTTCCAATTCTTTTATCATATTCCAGTATTGTTTAGGATCATGAGTTGTCTTAATTTTAATGTTGTAAAATTTTTTTCTTGCAGATCTAATTAACCTTTTGCATTCATTTCGCTTAATTTTGAAATTAACCCAGTCTTCCTCCCTTTTTATTTTATTTGCTCTTTTCCAGATTCTATCTCTGATACACATTTTCTTTTTCAAATATTCGTTTATCGATGGAAGATGCTTTTTCTTTGTTTTAGTTTTTTTAAATGGTGCATGCTTATTACAGGCCTCTAAATAAGTTTTTGAAAATTCCTCAACCACCAAATTTACGTCAGGAATTAAATTTAATCTTCCCCACTCTATACAATTTAAATCATAAACAAAATTATTTGGGTAATAGTTCTTAGAGTTTCTTTTTAGGGTAATCTTTTCTACCTCAGTTATTTGATTTAAATCTTTTACAACACAATATACTGGATTATGAGCCCCCAAATTTGGAGGTAAAATCAAGCATTTTTCGACATGAATGCTCCTAGAAAGAAAGATCAAGTCCAAAATACTCCCCTGACTTTTAACCCACTTTTTCTAGTACTTTGATTTATTATTTGATTGACATTTAGTATCTCAAAACTTTGTTCCAATTTTAATCCCCTTGGCTTGCCCCCAGCAGCATTGAAATCACCAATTAGTATTAAATCTTTACCATCTGACATTAATGCTAATTTAGATGCCAATAATTCAGACTTGGTAGTATTTACTTTTGGAGGTGAATATACTGTACTAATTAAGAGCTGCAATCTTTCAAATTTAACACAAAGACATTCAATTCCCTCTAAATTACCCTGAAAAACAACTTCTCCCAAACCCAGTTTCTCTGTGATGTTTAAAAGAACCCCACCACCCCCTTTACCCTATCAAATCTAAAAAGATTATAACCATCCATTAATATATCCTTATCCTGTATGTTTTGAGATAACCATGTTTCAGTTAATCCTATTACGTCTGGTTCATAACTTTTAGTCCATATTTGAAATTCTTGCATCTTGTTGACAACACTTCTTGCGATTTCAAGTGAAATTTTTAAATTTTGTTTATTGACTCCTTTGGGGCCGGGATTTATGTCCACATCACCTGCAAGCAGTATTACTTTGGGTTGGGGGAAAAACACAGCCTAATGGCAGCTGACTCTGCTCTTCAGGTCCTTTTAAAATGCTGAATGGACCGGAGAGTTAGTGGTACAAACAAATGGTGTCGTTAATTTTAAGTGGGATTTTCTAGGTGAAAAACATTGGATTCTAACCTGATTAAATAATCTCCACTGCCTAGAGAATCCATTTCTTCTGGGTCTATGAATAAATTCTGAACCCGACAACATAAATAAATGCCACAACATATTTTTTTCTTGCTGCCTTGCAGGTGATGGAGTGACCCCCCGGTCCCAACAGTCAATCTTCTTCCATTGATTAATAAGTATCACAAGGAGGAGTGTAAAAATTAGCAATGTTGAAAATCTGTAGTGAAAATATTGCAAATTGGCAAAGTTACAAGCATGTGTAGCAACTGTGCAATGCACTCTTGTAAAACAGTCATGTTTTTGATTTTTCCCACCAAATTTGCAACATACACTTTTTGAGACACCACCTCATGAACACTGGCACTGTTGTTTCATTAATCAGTTGCAAAAGGCAATTCCACGCAGTGACTGCAAAATCACCTTTTGGAACTGATTAATGCCATGACCATGGCTGAATTCCTGAGGAGGGGGCCCAATAATCCTATGTTGAACATTTGGTGCTAAAATTCCAAAAAATGCCTGAGATATGCAAAAAAGTTGAAAATGCACTATTTATGCCATTATACAGCTTACCAGCATTTTATCAGTTTGCAGTTGGCTTTGAGGGGTGCAGACTTGTTCTTGGTCCACTGAAGATCATGAACAGGACTCCAGAGGTAAATATGAGGTGAGGGGGGTGTGGGGAGGCAGGGTGCACAGTGGGTGGGTGCGGATTGTGGGAGGGACCAGGGAGACCACGAGGGACCATTTTCTTTTTTACAGGTTTAAACAAGAAAAAAAAACATTGTGGGATGTTTTTTTCTTTATAGGGACATTGGGCACACTGGGGTGGGCTCCCAGCATGCCATCTGAATGTTTTGGGGGGGGCTGTAGCTGACAGGGGATTGGGCACCCCCTCGGTACCTATTCAGTGCTGGGGGGACTAGAGCCAAGGGGGATTGGGCACCCCTTGGCATAAACTGACCGTTTTGGCGGGGGGAGCATTATGCCAATGGAGAGTGGGTTCCGCAGTCAGCAACCTGAACTCACATAGGGACTGCAGCCGACAGGGCTTAGGGCCCCCGTCGGCAAACACATACTGTTGTGGGGGGGCACGTGATGCCGAGGGGGATTAGGCATCCCCTCGACACTGGGGGCTCACTAATATTGTTTGAGAACATGGTGAAAAGCCACCGCAATGTTCACAAACAATATTATAGTACCAACATTCTGCCCATCAATGACGAGTTGCTCTCTCATTGCAGCGGAATGGCTGACACTGCAATGATGAGGCAGCCCCTGATTGCAGTGGCTGAAACTTTTCAAGGTGGTCGCCCACTGGCTGAACTAGTGTCAGCAGCAGCATGCTTCCCCACTGGGGAAAATGGGCCAAGCCTTTAAAGGCTGTGGGGGCATTGGCCACAACAGTGCTGCAGCTCCACAACCTGCCTCTGGCAAGCTACCACAATATGTTTCTTGTGCATGTGCGCAATCAACATAAAAAGCAGTCCTTCGGCAACCTGAATGGAGCTGAAGAGGGAGACAGCCAATGTCAGAATGCGAAACTTCAGCGTGTGTTCTGGGATCAGGGCTGCTGGGAGAGTGAGAGGCAGTCTGTGTGTGAGTCCTGTGGTGCAGAATTGAGAACTGGCAAATTTTGGCTTTATTTACTTAATTTTATTACTAGATTTACTTCTGCAGTGGGGTAGTGTGGGAGCCGTAGTTAACTTCAGGCATCTGTTCCTCACCTCGGGTTGCAGGTATGATCACAGGTGTGCTTAGTCACAGTGAGAGCATGAGTGAGGTTCAAGAGGAGTGGCATTTTTAAAACTAATACTGAGATGGAGTGTCAAGCTCGTTTATGCTTCCCACCATCCCCATTGAGCTAAAGATATATTTTAAGCCTTTGTGGAATGCTTAACTGGGGAAAGTGTTGATTAATGAAAAACGAGGGCTAAATGTTGGAGAACTCATGGATGAAAAAACAAGCTGTGATACTCAACCTCATGGCTTGTTTTTTTGGCCATGATTTCTATACTTTCTAGCCCTCATTTTTCATTAACACTTTCTCCAGTTTAGCATTCCACAAAGACTTAAAATATCTCTTTAGCTTAATGGGGATGGTAGAAAGTGTACACCAGCCTGCTGCCACACTTTGGGTTGGGGGAAAAACACAGCCTAATGGCAGCTGACTCTGCTCTTCAGGTCCTTTTAAAATGCTGAATGGACCGGAGAGTTAGTGGTTACTGCAAGGGAGGCAGGAGGGGGGGAGCCTGTGATAGTTCCTGGACCTGTAGGTGTTCGGGAGGCGAGTGTATTTTTTTTCCTTCAGGCTTGAGGCTTTGGCAGTTCTGGAGCTCTTAATTGGAAATGGCTGATTTTCAATTGTGTTTTGGGGTGGGGGGTCGGATGGTTTTAATAAGGGATGATTCCAGATGGGGCTGACTGGCACTTTTTGTGCGGGTTATCGTAGAATTTACCCACAGTTAAAAGTGCTAGTCAGCCAATCAAAATGTGGGATTCGTGATGCCCATTGTATAATGTGCAATGACTATGTGTATGTCAAATGTAAGGGAAGCATTGTCTCTGATTTAATAATATATTAAGGATTTTTATGTTTGTATTACTTGACTGCTTTTGTGTGAAAACAATGTACTGATCATTTTTAAACTCTTTGGAGTGTACATTTATACATCTCTTAGCAATAAATGTTGAATTTTGAACACAGTCATTAAAAAGTTTGTTAAATCATCAGGCAACATTGTTAATAAAATAGTAATTGTTTCTCACCACCTTCTCCTTGTACAATACAACAGGACATGCTCAAAATTTTCTCTCTCTCTTCTATAATGCAGCTACATTTTTTTGCTTGACTGATCATGAATCTTCACAAACCTAGCCAATAAAATATTGCTGTCAAATGTTTCAAATTTGCATCTTGTAAATTTACCTTTTTTCTGGGGTTTGTTATGACATTTAGAAAAAACCTGTAACTGAATTGACTGCCAAGTTTCTAATTTCTTTATTCAGAATTCCACCATACACATATCACTAACATAATTAATATACATGCAAAACCTCTTGTAAGATACAACTCCCAGGTGAGGAACACCTCATAACAGTTCAGCGATCTTCCTGTATAGAAAAAGCACATCCTCCTTTTGAGGTCAGTCCATGATATGGCATTGGTTTATGATCTGAATAAAGCCTTATGAAATGGGCATCATAAAATAGGAGCTCTGATTGGCTGCTAGGGATGTGATATTCAGTCTGATGCACAGGAAAAAGGTCCAACACTGGGCAGTGGGCGTTGATATAGATGATGCTGCCCACTCAGAACCTTAACAAAAAAAAAAAGCAGCCATCTTGTTTGTGCCATAAGCGGTGCCAGCCGAACTGTAACAAATAAAACAAATACCTCTGACCTCCTGTTCAGATTGCCCCAGTGTTTTAATATAGCATGAAATGAACTGCACACACAATCATTCCTCGGGGGGGAAAAAATGGAACAGCCACAATCTGTACACCAGCCCGCCTGCTCCTCTCAATTCTCTTTGAGCCTGCCTGCTCATTGTTGAAATTCTCATTTTTATTTGCAAAGTACAGCCGTGATGTCTCTCCCAATCTGCCTGCTCGTTCATCTATTTTTTTTAAAAAACAGAACCGCGATCTCTCTCTACCCGCCCACTCACTCTATCTGTACTGCCCACCTGCTCAGTCTGTGTGTGTCTCTCTCTGCCAGCCTGCCTGCTCTTGAAGTTTGAACTTGTAATTATAAAAAAACAAACCAGATGCATTTTACTCTTTTTCTTCCTCTTACTTGTCTCCACACAACATGGGGGGAAGGGGCGAGGTGAATACTGCCATGACAACCAGACCTGAAGTACAGAAGCCTTTCTAGGACATAATTCCTTAAGTGCAAAAAAAAACCAAAACACACAGGACACTTAGGCGGAGGAACTATTTTATTAAAAATGACACAAACGTACATGTTTTTCCAACTTTAAATTGGAAATTTAACCTACCAAATGCAGTTGCACTAAAGATGGCCATTTCATAAGCGCAATCAGCCACTCCAGGGTGTGTGTTAGAAACTTTAACACACGGCTAGGAGGCGGAACGCACTCGGCCGGTGGTCTTGTGCCTCACTATGCCTCCTAGCCATGTGTTAAAGTGTCTAATGCACACCCTGTCATGGCTTATTGCTTACATAACATCTTACATTGTATGATTTGTGATTCTTCCCTCATGAACATGTATAAAAACAGAAACTAATCAGGTAACCAGAAATATAACATGTAACCTTCTCTTTCTAGAGTTCATCCTGGAATGTCTGATTCAATTTACATTTCAGGGGCCTTCAGCCAACTGCAATAGAACTGATCGGTGTTTCAGCTACTCAGTAACTGTCAAAAGGGGAGGCAACAGTCCTAAAATTTGTCCTGTTGTAGTCTAAGATCTGCTGTAACTTTCTCCACCTGGTAAATGTATTTAAGAATGGGACACATCCTTAATTTGTGGGCATTGCAGA
This sequence comes from Neoceratodus forsteri, assembly GCA_016271365.2. NCBI lineage: Eukaryota > Metazoa > Chordata > Ceratodontiformes > Ceratodontidae > Neoceratodus > Neoceratodus forsteri. Next base: position 1,560,775,816 of record CM057455.1, read on the forward strand.
GCCAACCAATTTTTCATAATGATTTTACATGCAGCAGCTACCAAAATGCCCACAAATAATTTTTCATACAACACCTGAATTTGGGAGGCATCTGTCCCAGTACCAAATGTTTAAAGCCTGGTTCAAAATTTATATCTACTGTTTCTTGGAACTTAGGTGTTATCAAATTCCAAAATGGTTGAAGGACTGGGCAGGCCCAGAAAATGTGATGGGGTACCCTATTGCCCACATTTCCTCCAGCAGAAATCACTGTTATACCTGGGGCATAATGTTTAGTTCTCATAAGGGTAAAAAAAATACTCTATAACTACCTTCCACTTATATTCTTGCAATCATTCGAGGCAGAAGAATGAAATACCCCAGCCCAGATATTGTCCCATTTCTTTTGATCAAATTGCAAGTTTTCCTCTGTCTCCTATGCTGCCTGGCATGGAACTACATCTTCTTCAGGTTTCTAGCACAAGCAAGCAAGGTGGGAGCTAGCACAGTGGGGGGATTCAGTCATGCATGAGATAGGCACTGGGGAACCCTAGAGGTGGGTAGGAAAGGCTAAAGCCAATGACCAAGTAGTATGCGACCACTGATGCAGATCGGGAATACAGGCAGACTGGGTGGGTCTAACGGTCCTTCTCTGCTGTAACATACTATGTTACTATGTATGTTAGGCTGTGAGGCATATAGACTCATGAAATGGGAAAAATATTTCTTGGTTATCCCCCACTCCCCTGGTGTTTGTACGCCAACAAAGGGTGTGGTTCCACTAGTAATGACTGGAGATTATTGTTGCTCCTGAGGAATGAAATGCCCTGTAGGTGTCAGAAGAAAATCCACATTCCTTAACTGAAAATCCCCTTTGAGTTATGCAAAAGATTTAATTATACCTCCTTCCTGAAACTGTGCAAATCTAATAGTCCCAGTCCTATCCAGTGGAGAAACTCAGCATCTGTTTGAGGTGGCAGAAAATCTGTGCATCCCTCCAATTCAGCAAATCCAGTCAGTTTTTGTTGTATCTCCAATTCTCTCTTAACAATCCCCCAGTTTACCCACATCTGCTTTGCACATGGGTTGCTGCAGTGCTTAAATGACCAACTTTCTTGAATAGTATCAAACAGGGTTTATGGATCATGGTCTAAGTTACTACTATTTTCCATTTTCAGCCACTCTCAGAACCCTACTTTTTATATCATAGATGTGGCACCAATTGAAGCCTTTCAGATCTGGAAAGCTCAACCCCCACTCACCCTTTCAGTTTAGGGACATTATAGTACATATGGTAGTATGTCCCATCTTACTGTGAGCTTCAAATGTCCCCAGACAAACTTGTGGAGAGATTTCTGGATTTTCCTCTAATCTAACTCTGGAACCCTAAGTGGCAAGGTTTAATACAGGAACATAGAAACATAATTTTGCAAGCAGAAAAGGACAGCTTGGCCTACGCATTCTGTCCCTGCCTGGTCTGCCTCTGCAGACCATAAGTGGTGTCTGGTGACCCTCCATCCTTTCTGCCTATTTACTATTATTCCTGTAGGTCTATCCCATGCATGCTTGAAGTTCTCCATGGTTTCTGTGTCCACCACATCCACTGGCAGTCTATTCCAGGCTTCCACCACTCTTTCAGTGTAACAGTACTTCCTCACATCACTCTTAAACTCCCCTTCCCTACAGCTTCATTAAATGTCCTTGCACCCTGAACGGGACAGCTCCTCCACATCCCTCCAGGCATTAGCAGCCTGCCTGCTCCCCACTGCCTAAGGGGATTCTTGCACCCTGAATGGGTCAGCTCCTCCACATCCATCCAGGCATCAGCTGCCTGCCTGCTTCCCACTGCCTAAGGGATCCTTGCACCCTGAACACCTAAGGGGATCCTTGCACCCTGAACGGGTCAGCTCCTCCACATCCCTCCAGGCATCAGCTGCCTGCCTGCTTCCCACTGCCTAAAGAGATCCTTGCACCCTGAATGGGTCAGCTCCTCCACATCCCTCCAGTGATGAGCCACCTGCCTGCTCCCCACTGCCTAAGGTATGGTGCAATTTGGAACTGAAGTTGCTTTACTGGACCTTGAGGCAGCTTAACATAATACCTCTCCAACTGAGCAGTGCCCTCAGATGATTCCTATTTTTATTTCATTACCTTGGGGAAAGTCCTTAAGCAGGGTGAAGAGATGAGATCACTGCAGCTCTTTCTCTGTGCAGCTGTCTGGGTGATTTTTGATTTCTAGAATGTTCACTGTTTGTTTACTTGAACTGCAGCTTAGATTGTAATTTAAATTGTAATTGCAACTTGTAGTGTAACTTAACTGCACCTTAGAGTGTAATTTAACCTTAATTCTGTGTTTTATCTGGTCTGTTTGCCCCTGCTGAACTGGGATCTGACTCCCCCCCCTCCATAGCAGCTACCTGCTCCCAGCCCACAACTCCCACCTGTGTGTTCTCTTTCAATTTTTTTCCTTTCTTTCCTGGGTCCCTCCCCAGCTTTCCTTTCCCTCCTGGCTAATCCTCTGAGTCTCCTCTCTGTCTCCTTACTTGAACTACACCCATCCCTGTCCTTTTGATATGGCTATTAATCCTCTAAGTGCCCTCCCCTCTGCCCACTACCAATTCCCCTGTTTTTCTCCTTCTCTTAGGGGATCTTTGCATCCCTCCAGGCATCAGCCACCTGCCTGCTCCCCACTGCCTAAGGTACTGTGCAGTTTGGAACTGAAGTTACCTTACTGGACCTTGATGCAGCTTAACAGACCACCTCTCCAACTGAGCAGTGCCCTCGGACTGTCCCTATTTTTTTTTTTCATTACCTCTGGGAAAGTCCTTAAGCAGGGTGAAGAGCTGGGATCACTGCAGCTCTTTCTCTATGTAGCTGTCTGGGTGATTGGCCGACCCCCCCACCTCCTTCCTTTATTAAATACATTTTCTCTCTCTCCCCCACTGACCTGCCCCTACTTCTCTCAGATTTCACTCTCTCTCTCTCTTAAAGGGGTAGTATGTCATTCCTGAGGCTTGTGCATCACAATGTCGATTAGGACTTCTGGGACCCTATTATGCATCGTCATAGTCACTTTGTTATCCCCTACGGGGCCTTCATGCACCAGGTTGCCTCCTTCCTCCCATGTAAACCACCAGGAGACAGTCCTTAATGTGTATGTCTCAATCACCTTCTCCTACCAGGGGTCCAAAAGCTACATGCAGAATGGGCATCCCAGGACCTAATCACAGTGCTGTCACCCAAAAGATCCCTCCTTGGTACCACTCATCCCTGGATTCTTTGCCCACTTTAGCACCATTGAAGTACTTGAGTCCAGCAAAAGACAACAGTCAAGAAAATTTTAACTCTTATTGGACTACATTACTCGCTTGCTGCTACTACTACTCCTACCTTCAGGCAATATTCACAAAATGAAAATGCAGGTGTTGTGCAAACAAGTAAGGCAACAACAGAAAAAAATAATAGTGGAACAGCTCCTAAGACTACTCTTGCTTCTCCTACCCCTGATGTTTGGCAATGTGCATCCCAACCATGGCCCTCCAAAGACTCTCAGTACTAGACAGCGTAAAACAACAGGTCTCATGTTCTCATCCCTAAACATCTGCAGCCTCCTTCCAGAAATGGACAGTCTCAAGGCCTGGATCTCTCAACACCACCCTGATGTCATATTTGTTGTGGAAACATGGCTTTCCCTGAAAATACCAGATACTGCCATATCTCTGCCCGGCTACACCCTGTACCAACAGGACCAGTGCTCAAAAAGAGGTGGAAGATGTGTCACCAGAAATACACTCCAGGGATGTGTTATACCCCCCCCCACCCAGCAATGACTATCTCCAGGTACTAGCCATGCAAACTAGTGCTAGGAGCACACAACAAAGTGCTCACCCTACTGTCTGTATACATCCCACCTAAGCAGACCACACCTGGCAACAACAACCTACTAGACTACATCAGCACAATGAGCCTAAACTCTGAAACAATGCTTGTTAGGAGACTTCAGTATCAACTGGGTCTCACCTGCCACTAACACCATCAAAGAAACCCTTGCCACAATCCACTTCTCCCAACTGGTGGATGTGTTTACTCAAACCAGTTACAAGATGGGCACCAGCACACTTCTGGACTGGGTTCTCTCGAACCACCCTTCCCACGTCAAAGATCTCACCATGCTCTCTGACTCATTGAGTGACCACTGTCCTCTCAAGTTTCCTCTGGAACAACAACTTCCACAAATCCCCTGCTAGAACATTAAAAAAATGCCTACTTCTAAATGGCCACCTTCTTAACTAAAGGACAACCTAAAGCAGCAGGGCTGGTCAGACCTGTATGGAACCACATATGTGGACACTGCATTAGATCTCTTTATCTCAAAATTCAGCGTGGCCTGTGACAAACATGCTCCCATCACAGAGAGAAAAACCAGAGGGCCTATAAATCCCTGGATTACCCCGGAACTACTGGCACAACTAAATACAAGAGACCAGCTCTAGGAAATAGCAAGGGCACATGGCACACCAACTAAGATCCAAAAGTATAAAAAGGTCTACAATGAGTACACAAAGGAAGTCCGTGAAGCAAAAAGCAAATTCCACAAGGAAGTGCTCACTAACACCTGAAATAGCAGCAAATCATTTTGGGTAAATCTAAATGATATCACTGGGAAGAACCCTAAAATAACCCCAGCCATGTTAAATGTTGAGAGCGTCCCTACCTTGGACCCCTTGCTCATTGCTAACTCTCTGAACCTCGCCTTCTCAGATCTCAGTAGTGTGCTCCCGATAAACATCTTCAATATCCCTACTCCAGGGGTCAGTGAGAAGGAAGCACCAAGTTATGTCGGCAGCGACAATGCCGACCTCCCACACAGCGATGGCACAATACCGAAGCAGATATTGTGCTGCTGGTTTTGTGGGTGTTTTCTATGGGGGGCTGTGCCCTCACACCTCCTGGACTTTAAGATTTCAACTCCAGGTCGGAGTTGGTCCAGGGAAGGGGTGGAACACTGGGAAAGGTGAAACACGGAAAAAGAACCATTACCAAGATTAGCACCGACATGGTCTTTTTTCCTGTATCACCATTGGGGTGTCACCGTAAAGGGGTGCACCGCAGTGAGAAGACTCCAGCATGACCAAACTGGCCACTCTTCTGTTTTAAACTGGTCTCCAAAGCTGCTGCTAGAAAATACCTTGAAAAAGCCCTTGTCAAATCAAGGCACACTGGAGACTCTCTGGACCTAAAATGTGTTCGACTAACACTAGATGAAGTACTTGGCACACTGACAAAAATAATTAATCTATCCCTCTGCCACTCCAAATTCTCCCAAATCTGAAAAGTTGCCATAGTCACCCCGGTACACAAAGATGGTGACCGGTCTCCTCAAAACAACTACAGGCTGATCTCTATACTCCCTTCACTCTCAAAAGCCCTTGAAAGGATTGTGTCTGACCAGCTGGTGGAGTACTTCAATCAATATTAGATCTTATGCCCAGAACAGCATGATTTCTGAGCCGGCCATAGCACCATCATGAGTCTCCTGGAATTTACCGGATTCATACATAGTGCTCTTGACAAAGGGCACATTGTAGGGGTGGCCTTTGTTGACCTATCATAGGCATTTGTCACAGTCCAACATGCCCTCCTCCATGAACAGCTCTCAGACATAGGGCTAGCCCTAGAAACCATAGCATGGTTTTGTAGCTACCTTAGCCTGCCATCACAACAAGTAAAGATCGAGGAAATCCTATCAGAAAGTTGATCGGTCAGATCAAGGGTACCACAAGCATCCATACTCGGTCTGTTACTCTTCAGTGTCTTCCTAAACAACCTCCCGGCTGCTTGCAATAGCCACATGCTCTCTACGCAGATGATGAAATGATCTTTACTAGCAGCCTCACCCCCACAGTGGCTGAAAAATGGTTCAAAGAGCAAAAACTGGTCATGAACTATAAAAAGACCAAGACCATGCTCTTCGCCACTGCCCAAAACAAGCTAAAAGGCTATCTCTGGCAATTCAGAATGACTCTGGTAACACCCTGGAACTACTCCCCCATTTCAAGTAGCTGGGAATCACACTGGACTCTGCCCTGCATATTGACATCACAGCCAAAGCCTTTAACACCAGGATCGGTATCCTCTACAGGCACAGACATTGCTTGACCTATGAAGTTCTGAACTTCTGATCTTGGAACTTGGCAATTAACAGTTCTCTCATCACTTTGATTGACTATGGCCTAGTGGTCTATGGCTCTGGTACTGACACAGTGCTCCAACACCTCTCAACAGCCATAAACAAAGCCTGCCGCTTGCTCACTAACACCCCAAAACTCACCCAAACCTGTGAGCTTTATGCACGATTGGGCCGGCTTCAACTGAAGGACAGAATACTTTATCAAACCTGCTTACTTGCAAAAAAAGTCTCACTAAACTTACTTCCTCAAGGAGCTCTGAGGCTTCTGTCACCACCTATACATGTCAGACATACCAGGAGCTCGACTACACAAGTATTCCATGTGCCCAGGTGCCGCATAACTGTGGTCTAGCAATCCTTTGCTCACCAGTCCCCTCTGTGGACAAAGGGTCTACCACCTGACATAACCAGAGCCACAAACCTTGGTTCCTTGAAGTGCAAACTCCGTTAGCGCCTCACTGACAATAGTACCTGTAGGTGCCCCCACTAGTCTGCATTTGCAGCTTTAGTCTGTCTCAGCACTTCCAACTCTTGACCCACCAAGTTAAGTCTTTGCACAAGCACTTGCCTCCCACCCCCTTTTGCTCTAGCACTTGCCTCCCACCCCTACTTCTTGGCTCTCTTTTTCCCCTCTGCCCTCCCTATCCCAGTTCCTACTGCCCATCCCTACCTCACCCTAACAGTCTGCCTCCACGTCTCTCTCTCTTTCACAGGATGCTGGCATACCATGTACTATGCCTTAGCACAGTTTTTGTAACTGTTTGTCATTGCAACCCATGTACTGTTCAATTTTGTTTTGTACTCTGTACGTATAATTTACTGTAACTATATTGTGTCTTCTTGTGTTAATATGTCTGATGTGGAACCTCTCAACGAGCATCCATTCACAGGTGTCATCCAAGATTTCAATAAATAAATAAATAAAACATGTCCTCTGGCCCTGGTGCTCTTTCTCTTTTGAAAGAGACTCCCTCCTGCACCCTGTGCACCACTGAGAGGTACTTGTAGGTCTCTGGTTCCATGTCATAAGGGTGATCGCTGAAAGCGTCATTATGTGTACTATCGTCAAAATTCAATTTCCGATGTACACACCGATGAGAAACAAAATGGCTAAAGGACTCTATGTTTTAATGTGATGCAGGAGGCTTTGCCCCCACACCCCTGTACTTTAGGATTCTCAACTCCAGGGGGTGCATGTCGGGGGATGTGTGTACAAAATTGTAAAAAACTAAAAAAAAAACTACTCGGGCCTGACGCAACAAAACATACCTGCACCCAGACCCAAACCCAGCATCCTGGCCACCCCAGGCCAGCACCCACCCACCATGCCACGAAACCAGCTTGGCAGCTTACTGCAGCACCACCCCTCACAAATCCTCCCTCCTGTCCCACCCCTCGCTCAACATGCTCGCTCCCCCGATGCACGTGTACATATAGCAACATCTTGTTGCTATTTGTGAATCCACCCCATCCGGTCACCTTCCTTACTCCCTCACCCTGTCGACATGTGCCGCAAGTGGGTCGCCGTTTTGGTAGGCACCCACTTGTGCATAGCGTACGTCACAGGATACCTAGGTCTCTATCATATCCTATCTCACTCTTCCCCTCTCCCAGGTTGCACATCATGAGATCCCTCAGCCTCTTCTCATAGGGGTTTTGATGCAACCCATTCCCCAATTTAGTTGCCCTCTTCTGGACTACCTCCACCCTGTTTATGTCCTTTACGAGGCATGGCTTCTAGACCTGGACACAATACTCCAGGTGTTGCCTCACCAGTGAGTGATACAGTGGCAACACCACCTCCGTCCTCTTGCTGGATATATATCTCTCCCTGTGCACCCCAGCATCCCACTGGCCCAACCCACTGCTTTGTCACACTGCCTTCCACTTTGAAGTCATCAGATATGAAAATCCCAAAGTACCATTCTTTCTTAGTGACTGTCAGTACCCCCCCCCCCACACCATCCTATACTCAGCTCCTGGGTTCCTGTAACCTAGATGCATGATTTAAAACTTGTAGGAATTGGTATTCCATGAGGTGGGCACATGGGGGAAGGGCACTGTCCGTAACAGTGACTCCTTCCTGGTGAAATCCCTCACGGCGATGGGGGGGGGGTTGGGCGACTGGATGAGGGGGTGGGCTAACTGGGCGACAGGATGTTACTATATGTATGCATGGGGGGGAGCGAGCACAGCAAGTGTGGGCTGGGAGGGGTGGAGGAGCTGTAGGGGGTGGCGCTGCAGTGGATTGCCGAGCTGTGTCATGGCATTGGGGGTTGGCTTGTGGTTGGGGTGGGTGAGGTACTGGATTTGTGTCTGGGCGTTGGTGCAGTTTTATTGCACCCAGCCTGAACCTTTATTTTTCCATGCTTTCACCCCCCCCCCGACATGCACCCCCCTGGAGTTGAGAATCCTTTAGTAAGGGGGTGCAGGGGGTGTGGGGAGGGTCATAACCCCCCCCACAGAAAGCATTAAAATATATGTCCTGGTGCCGTTGTCCTGTGTGCCAAGGGTGTCAGAGTGCCAAAAATGTTTTCGAGACTCTGACTGCACGATAACGACGATCACCTGTAGGCTTTCGCCATTATCGCGTAGGAACTGAACCCCAGCTGCAATACTCTTGGCCACTCATGAGTTTTCCAAGGTCTCTATGTATTCTCTCCACCCTCTCCTGATTGTCCAGCGTATTACAGATTTTGGTGTCATCTGCATAATGCATACCTTCCCTTCAACTTCTTCTGCAATGTCACTTATAAAGACATTGATGAGGATTGGTCCTAATACTAAACCCTGCGGCACCCCACTGGTCCCTTTTCCCTTATTAGAGTGAGTACCATTAACCACCACTCTCTGTCACCTATCCATTAATGAGTTCCTTACCCAGTTCACCACCTTTGGATCCTATCCCTAGGCTGCTCAATTTCTTTAGCAGTCTCCTATACTGCACAGTGTTGAAGGCCTTCCTAAAGTCTAGATAGGCCACATCCACTGCCCTCCTGTGATCTATTTTCCTGGTATCCCAGTTGAAGAAAACAATGGGATTCATCTGGCAGACTTCCCATCCCTGTGAATCCATGCTGCCTTTGGTCTTGTAGCCCGCTGGATTAAAGCTACTCAGCACACCTTTCCTTTAATGAGGTTTCCATTAATTTCCCCATCACCGATGTGAGACAGACAGGCCTATAGCTGCTAGTCTCCTCCCTGCTGCTGTTCCTATGGAAAACAACCATGTCTGCTTTCCTGCAGTCCTCTGGAACCATGTCTGTTTCCAATGAGCTGTTTAATAAGACTGTCAGTGGGACAGCTAGCACCTCTGAGATTCTTTAGTACCCTTGGATGTATATTGTCTGGTTCCATAGCCTTGTGCAGTTTCAGAGTTGCAGATCCCTTCAGGACTCTTTCCTCTGGACATAGACTTGTGTCCACTGCCCCCCTTTGTTCCTGCTGCTCCCTGGTAGTCTGTCCCCCTTCCTCCACTGTGAAGACTGAGCAGAAGTACCTATTCCGGATGTCTGTGTATTTTTGATCCTGTTCTGCAGTCATTCCCTGCTGTCCTCTTTATTCTCACTATCCCTCCCCCTGCTGTCCTATTCTCACTTCTGTACCTGAAGAAAGACTTATCCCTTTTAGCTACCTCATTGGTTATCCTTTTCTCTGTCTGTACTTTTGCTCCTCTCACTGCTTTTCCTGCTTCTCTCTGCATTTCCTTATGCCTCCTGAATGCCATCCGTTTCTCCTTCACCACATTGGCCACTTCCCTGGAGAACCATCACATTCTCTTTTCCTTCTTTTACTCACTTCCTTCACATAGAGGTTGGTTGCTTTAATTATGCCCTCCCTTATTATTATCCACTGTGCCTTTACCCTTCTCTAGCAATCCCCCCTTATGAGGCCGTTTTTGAGGCAGTCTCCCATTTCTTAGAATTCCGCCCTCTTAAACTCCAGGATCAGCATCCTCATGTGGTTTGCCTCTATTCCCATCTTAATATTAAACCACACTATATGGTGACCATTTGTGCCTAGGAGACTGCCCACTGTCATGTCTGCAATGCCACCCTTGTTTGTAAGCACCAGGTCCAGCACGTCCCCATCCCTAGTAGGTTCCTTGACTAGCTTCCTCAGTAAAGCTCTTTGCAGGGAATCAGGCACAGCCCTACTCTTTGCCACAGCTGCAGTTGGAAGGCTCCAATCCACATCTGGCAGACAGAAGTCCCCAACTAGCAGTGCCTCCCCCTTACTTACCATCCAGATGATAGCTTCCCCAAGTGTCTTATCCAACTCCTGTCCTGGTGCTGCAGGTTGGTATACCACCCCTGTACAGATAGCTGCCCAAGTACCTGTTCCAGTATGACCAACAGCACTTCCAGCCCTTCTTTTTCTTCTGGTTGTCCTTGTGCTTCCATAGCCTTGATTCAATCCCTCACATGTAGCACAACCCCATCTCCCTTCCTTAGGAACTGAAACCTCGGAAGGACATTCATCCATATTGTGTCAATCTTACCCAACAAAGACAGTGGAAGAATCTCCCATCTCTTTAAATCTGTCAATATTTTGGTGATTAATCTGGCATAAAATAATTTATACAGATTACAGAAACTGGCTGGAATTTGAATTCCCAAATATTTGAGTCATTACCCTCTTGTATGGAATAAGATATCGCAGTGCGGACATTTCGTTTTCCTCTAACTAGCAATACTTCCACTTTGTGTACATTTATTTTAAAATTTAAAACTTTCCCATATTCTGCCAGAAGTTTCTCTGATACTGGTAATGTGACCATAGGGTTACTGAGCTACAACATCATGTTGTCTGTGTACAATCATACTAGATTGTCCACCATGTCTACCACTATGCCCTCCAGGTACAAATGAGCTCTCACTGTGGCAGCCAGGGGTTCAAAAAAATCCCAGTGTAACCTATGAAACACCATTTTAGCATTGATAGTGATTGCAGTTTGTTAATCTTTCATTTTCTTCCCCTCAAGTTAGATGCTAAGGCACCATCTGATGTTATCTGTGAGGTGTCTGGAGGGAATGCAGCATGACTGATCATGGTAAACCACTTCAATCACCAATATCCTGGTTAAAATCATCATATCTACACTTAATTAGTTGTTTAATCAGGTATAGCACACTAAGCTGAAAGATTTTTTACAGGAGCAACCTGGGAGCACAAGGAGGTTAAGTGACTTGCTCAGGGTCACACAGTATGCAAGTGGAAGCTGTGGGATTCAAACCCTGGTCTGGTCTGCTGGGTGTTACCAGATTTGTAGCTCAGAGCCTTAGACCACTGCGCTATACTGCCTCCATTTAGTAATGATATTGGAGATATGAGTCACAGTGATCTACTGTCTTCCCAGGTTTAGAGAGTACAGACATAAAAGCTCCACACCAGGGGCCTGATTTTCGAAGGGTGACTTTGGGCTTGTATCAAGCCCTGTGTCAAACCCTTTTTTGGTGCAGCTGTGCCAAACACCTTTGCTGAAACGGCACCCAGTTCTGGTGCATTGGGCACATTTGTGACACCTTACTCAATTTATATCAGCTTGTGCCAAATATTTGGTGCAAGCCCCATGGAACAGGTACTTGGGCTTGCCACAAGTTAGACCATAAAACGTTGGTCTAACTCATGGCAATCAGTGCACAGGATAGAAAATCCTGATCGTCCACTGGGAGAATGTCGCAAGCCTCATGCACCATATGCTCAAAGCACTGGGGCATGTGGCATTATTGACCCATTCAAAATCCGGACCCTTAGTGAGGAATTTCATGAGAAAGGGTTTAAAAAAGTCTGTTTTTGAACCTATCCAGACCTGGAGATTTTCCCGACTTCAAATCCTGCATTACCTGTTCCATTTCTTCCACAGCTGTGGGACTGTTGATCATTTGCTTGTCCTACTCTGTAAGGGTGGGAAGCTCCAGTTTCACCAAGAAGTGTTGTATTGCTTCTTGTCACCCCATGTCACCTTGCTGGAACCCATATAGAGATTCACTGACCCCACTCCTCCCACCTTTGGGAACTTAATGCTTTCAACATAGCACTCTGCTTGGACTTTCCCTAGATGGAAAGCCCGAAAATGACCTGCTCTGTCCCCATGTTCCAACTATAGCTGGTTAGTATATCTGAGCTTGCCTTCAGTTTTGTGATCTAACAATTCCTGTAGTTTCTAATGAATACCTTTGACCTGGGCTTCCTGCTCTGACATTTGTGTTGCCTTATGTTGATCTTCCATTCCTTCAACTGCACCTTTAATTTCTGTTGGGTGTCTATAGTTAGATGTCTTTTTATTGGCTGTATAGGAGATTATCACCCTTGCAAAGTAGCCTTTAAGGCATCCAAACCAATTTCAATTTTGTGTCCAACTCCCTATGATCTTTAAGATAATTTCCAATTGTTTCTGTCACTTTTAACTTAAAATCTTTATTATTCAGTAGTGAGGAGTTCATCTTCCAGACTGTTAACTGACTCCGGTAGTCTAATTCTAGTTCCAACGTCAGTGCTGCATGGTTCATATTCATCATGGGGTGGAAAGTGCAACTCTTAAATTTAAACAGGTCAACTTTACTGTCTAAGAACATGTCACTTCAGTAGTATGTTTTGGGACTAAAAACCAAATTCTTTCTCTACTGGATGAAGTTACCACTAGATATTTATCAGGGCTATATGAACATATGAAGAAGCCAGCAGAAGAATGCCATTTGGTCTATCTAGTCTGCTCATATTACAGGGTCCACAGCTTGAGCTACTGTCCTTGCCCCCTCCCCCCACCTCCCCACTCCTCCCATCCTCCCAACCTACGATCCTTATTTTCCCCCATGCTTATCCTAGCCACTCTTGAAGCTGCCCTCTATCTTCAGTGGGACTGCCTCTTCCGGCAGGGCATTATAAGTGTCCACCAACCTACCTGCCTCTCCCAAACCTGCCCTAACTACCTGACTCATCAGTTTATTGGTAGTTTAATTTCCTGACATTCTATCTAGCTAGGGATTTATTATATAATTAAAATCCCTAGTGCCCACAATAACCATCCCTCTGGTAACAACACAATCTTGCCAAACATCCCGTGGTAAAAAGCGAGGGTATTCTAATTGGGGGTGGAGAGAATGAGTAGAGACCTGAGAAAACTTGAGGAGTGGTTGAGGGTAAGGTAGGTGGGTTTCAATACAAAAAAGTCCAATATCATACACCAGGGGCAAAGAAACCCAGGGATGGTGTATACAAAGAGGTATAAAATGTGTGTGTGTGTGGGGGGGGGTATTAATGATCACAAAGCAGGAAATAGACCTTGGGATTATCTGATGACCTCAAGGTGGCAGTGCAGTGCAACAAGGTAGTAGGCTGGGCCAGTGGGATGCTGGGGTGCATAGGGAAGGGAATTAAAAGTAGTTCAATGTGTGCTACATAGCTCACTGCTTGTGATACGTAAGAGCTGAATGAGGTATGGTTAGTACTTAGATATGTTTGAAATACATGGTACATAAGTCATTGCTTGTAGTTCATAGGAACTGAGTACTGTGGTTGATGCTTAGATGTGTTAAGCTGGAATGGTACATTTATTTATTTTTTGTTGACCAGGTAAGTGCACTAGACAAATCTTGCCTATTTTCAGGCACGACCCGGGGGAGGGGGATACAGATGAAAGCTAACTGATCTTGAACCAGATTAAGCTGTTGGTGGTATTTTTTAGTGACATAGGTTGGTGCTTGTAGTATGTTGGAACTGGATGAGATATGGTTGATGCTTAGATATGTTTGAGCTGGTTGAGGTATAGTTGGTGTTAGAACTTGATCTTTTGGCCTTTCTCTATATCTTACCTTGGCAGAATGCTAGGTAAGTGTAGGATTGAAGGCCCAGCACAAGGTGAGCTATGAGTGCTGGAGAAGGAGGAGGAGAAGGAGGCAGGGGAGGATGGAGGACAAGTCTGACTAGCTCTAAGCCGAGTGAGCGAGTTGGAAAGTTAAGTAGAGGATGGGGAAGGAGCTATGTCCCCCCATTGAACAACAGGCCAAGCCTTCCAATTCAGTGTGTGCTACATAGCTCAGTGCTTGTGATATGTAAGAGCTGAATGAGGTATAGTTAGTGCTTCGATACATTTGAACTGGATGGTACATAAGTCAGTGTTTGTAGTATGTAGGAACTGAGTACTGTGGTTGGTGCTTACATACGTTAAGCTGGAATGGTAAGGTCAGTGCTTGTAGTACATAGGAACTGGATGAGATATGGTTGATGCTTAGATACATTTGAGCTGGATGAGATATAGTTGGTGTTAGAACTTGATCTTTTGGCCTTTCTCTATATCCCACCTTGGCTAGGTAAGTAGGACTGAAGGCCCAAAAAGGAATGTAATAACTGATGTGATTACCTCCTCCAACTCTGGAGAGTGTGGCCAGTAGCACGTAGGAGAGGAAAAACCCATGGCTACTGACCTGCCCGTCCTCTGGGCATACTAAAGGAGAGTAATCCTAAGGTAGGCAAGTAATGAAAAGTAGTCTTATAACTAGATCTAGAGTGTTGGTCAAAGAGGCATATCCTGAGTTCGATTGTAAGCAGGTAATCCTGGAAGATGAGGTACTGGTGACGGGGAGTCCACCATAGAGAGACATTAGCTTAAGAGGTTAGCGAATCCAAGTCCCTAATATCTGTAGTTATAGCAGGTGAGGAGTTGTGCATAGTCAGGCAGCTAGGTTAGCAACTGTTTGTGGAATTACATTTTGGATGGGTGAGAATGTAGAACTGGTCGATGGTCTATCCTGGAGTGCAATGCAGGAAGAAGTCAGTTGTAGAAGATGTAATGGATTAAGGTGAGCAAGCAGCTATGCCCTCCATAGCATGGCAAAGTAGGAGAGAATGGCAGATCCTGTGTGAGCCGATGTGCATAATTCCAGTAGAGAAGGAGCCAGGCCCCCTTATCGGGTGAAGCAGGAAAGCAGTTGTGGGCAGCCAGGTCCCCATTTTGTGGAGTGAAGTGGAAGAAACTTCTAGGCCCCCTTGTGGGGTGAAGCAGGAATGTGTAGAGCAAGCAGGTAGGCCCCATTTCAGGGCAAAGTAGCAGTGTGTTGAGCATGTAGCCAGGTCCTCTGCAGGGCAAAACAGGGGACATGGCAGACCCCACGCAGTCCGTCATTGCTTGGGTTCCAGTGAGACAGTGAGACCCCCATGTGGGTCGGCCTATAGGAGATGGAATGCAGATGACCAAGCAGCCAGGCCCAATGCAGATAAAGCCAGAGACTTGGTGGAACCCCTCGTGGTCCACCAGAGCATAGGTTACAGAATGAAGGTGAGACTCCCACATAGGTCAGCCAAGGTGAAATGGAGTACATTACACAAGTGCTAGACTCCTCTGGTGGGGTGAAGCAGCAAGTTAAAAGGATATACCAGTGTGACACTGAGACCATATGCCAGGATGGTAGGCCATCGTAGTGGAGACCATATGTTGATGGATGTCCAGCAGTGCTGTCTGAGGAAGTGAGGTATGATCAGCAAATGTTTTCCTGACTGGGGGCAGAGCTAGGTTCACTCTGGCAAGAGGCAAGAACAACTGTGTATACACAGTTAATGTATAAAGGCAGGTGAAGGTTAGACTTCCTTGATAGATTTCCAAGTCCTGTTGACCAAGTCGATGATGAGCAGGAAGTCAGCATTGAAGATGTAGGTCCACCAGATGGAGAGAGCCACCTAGGAGTGATGTCTGTATGAGGGACAAAGGTTAATCTGATCAAGGGAACTGTGAGTGAAACGGCAGTAAAGTGGACATGGACAGTTAGCATAGTTGAAGATGAGTGCCAACGTTGCAAATATTTGAGAACATAGAATTGACAGGAATGGACTGGATGGAAGTGTTACCCAGCAGGGAATGAAGATGAGGTAGGAGTCTATGTGATTGGAAGGCTTGCATGGAGCATTAAATCCAGTGAAACATGTTACCATTGAGTCTTTTATAGAAAGGAGAAGTGACTCAAGATGTCCAAAAAATTGAGGTATACACCACGGAGATGTCCAGCGTATAAACTCTGTTGGCAATGGACCAGAAAGACGATGGATTATAGTAGAAGCATAATGAAATGATGAGTAGGATAGGCCCGGATGTGGGCTAGCTGGAACATGGACCCCATACAAGTCTTCGAATGCTCGATTGATCAAGTAGGTCACAGGTGGTCAACCTGAGGAGACAAAACCCCCACTTGGGTCTGCTTCAGTGAAGATGGAATACATTAGAATGAGAAATGCCCCTCATGGGCATGATGGATTCGGGATGGTGATACCCCCACGTGGGTCACTATCGCCACAGTATAATATACTTTGAGGTAAGGGGGCGATATAACGCGTGAGTCTGCCTGTAGGATTTGAAGTACATTTGAACTATGAGTAGGGCCCCATGTGGTGCATGTATGTTTGAGATGGTGGGACCCCACAGTGTCTGCCATTGCCATATGTGTTGTCCGAGTTAAGGATGGTGGGACCCCCCACAGTCCGCCATTGTGGTTGTAGCACAGAAACCAATATAAGGAGGATGTGACCCTGAGTGAGTCCATAGTGAGTGATGAGTAGATGCCCAGTCGAGGGCACAGAGGATGCTGAAACCCTTTCGAGGGGCAGCGAGGAAGGTGTAAACTGTACATGAGCAGTTTTCTGCTATGGCAACAAGATGCAGGAATAGAGGGTTGCATATAACTAGTTGTGTCATGAAATTCCGAAGTCTGTAAACCAGTGAGACCTCATGGAGGTCTTCTAGAGGACAGCATATAAGTGATTGAGCAATGAGCTAGGCCCCCACGTGGGCAGCTGGAGTAGCAGGACCCCCATGCAGGGTCGCCTGAGGAGCAGAAGAAGTGAGGGAGTTGAGCTAGGCCTCCACATAGTCTTACTGGACTGGCAGGACCTCCATGTAGGTCTGCCTGAGGAGGAGTAGAAGTGAGGGAGTCGAGCTAGCCTTCCATGGAGGCTAGCCGGACCAGCAGGACCTCCACATAGGTCTACCTGAGGAGTAGTAGAAGTGAGTGAGTCAAGCCAGGCTTCATGTAGGCTGGCTGGACAGGCGGAGCCAGGCAGAAGTATGATAAGCATGTGATTGGATAGCGGGATCCCCTGTGGTCCGCCAGCACCATGCCAAGATGCTAAGCATTCAAAGAGTACAAATGCAGGTTGTCCAGAGTTTGAATCTCCAGGCTGGAGGTGGCACCCCCCGAATGAAGGCATTACAGATGAGAATGGATCATAGACTATTCGGGTAAACTGAGGAAACTACACAAGAAGAAGCTACAGCTATACAAGGAGTTAGGAATCCATGGAGTCCACCACAGATCATTCTCAGTACAGCTTGGCAAAATAACTCAGATGAAAGCAGGGCACAGAGGTGACATCACACTTGGAGCACAGGCAAGACGAGTAAACTGGCAAGGAAATGATGGAATATGGAGTGGTGAATGGAAGTAGTTCAGGGCTGCAGGCATGGAGCCAAGTCAAACAGAGTGGAGCAGCACTGAGCAATCCCAGGAGGCCCGTGGTGAGGGAGGAATCCAGGAGACTGCAGCACAGCATGTTGTAAGCAGCTGCTCAAGAGAGAGGAATTCAAAAGACTACAGCTGCAGCATGGTGTGATCAGTACTCGAGAGGGAAGAATCCAGGAGACCACAGCTGCAGCATGATGCGAGCAGCTGCTCAAGAGGGAGGAAGACATGAGACTACTGCAGTGGCATGGTGCGAGTGGCTGCTCAAGAAGAAAACACCAAAAAAGTAGGGACAGGAACAACTGAGAGTTAAGTGGGAGATGAACAGAGAAACTAACAAGGGGATAGAAGGCTGGGGGGCGACAAAATGAGCAAGGGGATGGACAATAACACGGGAGAGGGGAGCAGGTAAGAGCAGCAACAGAGGGGAGAAAGAGGAACCAGGAGACAACAGAAGTGGGGAGAGGGATAGAAACAGCAGTCACAGGACCAAGCAGCAACGAGACCAGTGATTCCAACTCGCTCTAAGCCGAATGAGCGGAAGCTGGAAAGTTAAGTAGAGGATGGGGGTGGAGCAATGTCCCACCATTGAACCACAGGCCATGCCTTCCAAAAAGAGAGAAGTGGTGTTGCTACTGCATCTATCATTGGCTAGATCCCACCTGCAGTACTATGTCCAGTTCTGGTGACCACATCTCAGGAAGGAAATAAACAGGGTAGAGTCTGTCCAGAAGGCAACTAATTTTTTTTTTCTAATTGTTTAACCAGGTGAGACACACTAAGCTGAAAGCTTGTTTACAGGTGCAACCTGGGAGCACAGGGAAGTTAAGTGACTTGCTCAGGGTCACACAGTATGCAAGTTGGGGCTGTGGGATTCAAATATAGATCTCCAGATTTGCTGCTCAGAGCCTTAAACCACTGCGCTATACTGCCAAACGCCCTATGAGAAGAGACTGAGGGATCTCAGTATGTACACACTGGAAGAGAGGGCTGAAAGGGTGGACATGATAGAGACCTATAAGTTCTTAATGGGGTGAACAAGTACTGGAGGGGAGTATTTTTCAGAAGAGAAGGTGCACCAGGACAAGGGGGGATGCAATGAAGCTAGAAGGAAGGGGGAGGTTTTGAAGGGATGTGGGGAAGTACTTCTTCGCTGAAAGGGTGATGCACACCTGGAACAATCTACCAGTGGAGGTCGTGGGAGTACAAACAGTGATGGGCTTAAAGCATGCATGGGGTAGGCAGAAAGGAATCTTAGTAGAAATGCAGAGGGGGGAGTAGCATGAGATCAGGTAGGGTCTGCAATGACAGTATAGGTAGGGACAAACTGGCAGACTGGGTGGGCCAAGCTATCCTTATATGCCGACAAATTCTATGTTTCTATTGGTGGCGTACAGTTATAAAATGAATAAGGGGACCAAAAACCCTTCTAGAAATCATCACTAGTCTGCCATTTTCCAAAGCTTCAGTGGATATTATCTCCAAGTGGGATGTTTTTACAAAATAAAATGGCTGTGCTTGCTCTTTTATGGGACGTGAAGGAGGAAGCAATTTCTCTCCCAGCCCAAGTCCTTTTGAGCTTCTGATGTTTAATCTCAGAGAGTCTGGTCTCCTGAATAAAACCGATATTTCAGTGAAGGTTCTGTAACTGTATTAGTATCTTGATATGCTTCATTAATGAGTTTCACCACTGAACATTCAGGGATGCAATGGTTAGAGCACGCATCTTTCCCCTGTCAAGAAACTGAAATAGTACCTCTGCTATCTGATCTTTGGAAACAAGGTTCCAAAAACTCGGATGACCTTCAGAAGGGCTATACTACTAAGTGGTGATCCAGTTGTCTGACATAACCAATAAACTTTAATAAAAACCAAAAAGTGAAAATTTCTGACAAGCACACAGTTTGCAACAAACTATGAACATCATAAGGTACAATGAAAACATAAAGAGATTATACAATGGTCATGTACTTCCAACATGCCATAGTTACCCCCCTGAGAACTCTCAAGGAGTTCAAAGTGTTTACAGAGTTGTTTGTGATCATAGACAAGCCTGACCCACTTGTGCAGTATCAGAATAAGGTAAACGTGCTTAGGTGGCCTGCAATCTGTATCCAGACCAGTTGGTGCAGTGTTGTGCCATCTCACCCAGCGGCCTCCAGGCACCAATCATTTCATACCATTAGCATAAACCAGAACCACTCCCTCCAGAAGTGCTGCCCACTGTAGTCATGAGCCCGAGGAACAACAGATGTCCACCCATCTTCTGTTAGAATTCCAATAATACCTACCTATTTTCACTGCCCCAGGCCTGAAAGTAGCGGTTTGAGAATTGCCAAATATATGCCATGCAACACCCCCAACCCCCAATATTCCAGGGATTCACCCTGCAGGCTCTTTCCTGGAGCCTCGTCAGCCAAAGCATAAGGAAAAAGAGACTGGAACTTCCAGTTAAGTACTGTACTTAATCTATTTTTCATACCAGGAGTAACTGAGTCACTATGTTTGTCCCTTACCCAGCATAAATTGCAAAGGGGGACATCCATGTAAACTATTTAGGTCAAAGCCACAGGCAGTCTTGAAAGGTCAGCATTGCTGTCACCCCTTCTTCCAAGAGCAATCAAGCACACTAGACCTCATGAGCTATCCCTAGGGGTGGCATCATCTGCCTTAGCATTTGACAGCAGCCCACCTAACTGTGATGCCCCCTGACTACAGTGAAATCCCTGGTACATTAGCCAGAACTGAACTGTGGTCAAGGAGTAAATCAGACCTCTTGTTAAATGAGGAAAGTAATTAAAAATCTACAGTGGAGCACTGGGAGGAGCTGGGTGCCACCACAGACCAAAAGTCCCTAAGAACCCCCCATATTTCTCATGTTAGCCATGAATCATGGCAGCCCCCCCCCCCCCATTGAGTTGCGGTCTCAACATCCCCCATCCCCTGCTCTGCTGCTTAAGTAGGCTGTAAATATAATTCAGGCATACTCAAGTGAAGGTAAAACGCTAAAGAAATGATACAAACTATGCATCTCCAATGCATTCCAGAGCTGCTCCACAAAACCAGAAATTGAAATAGTGTGGAGCAGACTGCCTTGTGCCATGTAAAACAGTTAGCACAGTAGTTCCTTGGAGCAACTTAAAAATGACCCCACAGGCCATGAGGTCTCACCAGAGAATTAAAGAAACCCTGCACCTTACAGGCAACATAGTTTTGATAGTTGTACGATTGTTAGCAGTGCCCAGTAATATACTTAACATCAGGAAATTGTGCCTCTTCTTCAACTATTCTTGGAACCAGTCTATGAACCTGATTCTCTCCTCTGGCTGTCAATCTATTTACTGCATGAGTCTCCCCTTCTAGCAGCTCCTGCTCATCAGATTTAAGGTGAGCTTGGAATGTATTGGCTGAGGTGATTCCCCTCTTGGTCTGCCTGCCTTCCACCATGCTGTTGTCTTGAGGTTGTGTTCCAGGCCTTCTAACTCCAGATCTGGGCAGTCCAGCCTGAGTTTATGCAAAACCGGTGCTACCTCTCCCATGGATTCAAAGGACTGTACCCCTTTCTCTGTAAAAAAAACATGTAATCAGTCTGGGTAATTAAGTTGGGTTTTAATCTGTTCCTTCTTAGCCTGTTTAATCACATCTCTCACTGCTCTCCTTTACTCATTCAAGATATCCAGAAAGTCCAGGTCAAAGTAAATGCACTGTCCATCAAGTTTTAAATTTTTCATTTTCCAGGCCATTAGAAGGATTGTCTTATAGAGTGCTCTAACATTTTACTAACAATAAAGCACGGCTGGTTTTTTGGTCCATCAGTTTTTGGATGAGTGAGTAGTGCACGCATTTTACTGGGAGGGTGATATTATCTTGAATGTGCAATACAGATTGGAGGACATGTACAGTGAAATCTGCCATCATTGGAAATTATTTTTCCATGTCCTCCAATACACCATGAAGGTGAAAATTATTCCTCCTGGTGATCAGATGTTTTTTGGTGCAGTATTAGCCACTGCTAAGCAATTTAAATCACAAACTGTAGTAAGAAGGTAATAATGTGACCTACTGGGAATTGAACCATGTCCCCAGGAATACCATCACAGTGCTCTAAATACTGAGAAATAGGCTCACATGGTTGGATCGGGGGTTCCCAGACATACTTCTTTGCTCTGGTATTGCATATCCTGCAACAAAGAATAACCAAGATGACAATCAGATGTTGGCTAGGCGAGTTCTCTTAATGATCACTCTCTCACTGTAGCAAATAAGGAAGTGCTCTGTCATGAGTGCTGGCCGAATCCGACATGTCACTGAAGGTCACTTCCATAGCTACTGTTTGTTTTCCCATTTTTCTCAGATTGGCTTTCAGATCTGCTGTCGATGATTTCACACTATTGATTGCTTTCATTATCCCATCATGTTTGCTCAGTACGAGGCTCTGGTCCACTGCATCATCCTGGTTATTTTCATCCTCCATGCTTAAAGGTGGTGATGTAGCCTAGCTGGTAGCCCTGGAGCACTGCTCTGAATCTGAGTCCATCATGGCCTTAATCTCAG
Organism: Neoceratodus forsteri; assembly: GCA_016271365.2. Classification (NCBI taxonomy): domain Eukaryota; kingdom Metazoa; phylum Chordata; order Ceratodontiformes; family Ceratodontidae; genus Neoceratodus; species Neoceratodus forsteri. The sequence continues at coordinate 1,560,797,986 of CM057455.1, forward strand.
ATGGTTGTGTGGGTGTCTTTCTGCTTTGAATTGTTGTCCTCTTCAGTGAGTAAGTGAGTAAGCAAATTTTGTGAAACTAAATTCAAGCAGGAGTTTATTTTTGGTAATGTTCATCTGGCATAGTACCAGGAAGCTCAGAAGTTAAGCCACCGTTTATCTCATGACATCCCAGGAAGTGATTGTCATTTTTGATAAACCAGGGGAAGAACTTGGTGTTCCCAATTACTTCAAGATCGCTCAGTTGATCCTCGTTGCTACTTTTGTTTTTAATGTATTTTAAATATTTAAAGATCATGTGCACTGGTTTTTACTTATTGTTAATAAAAGGTTGAATTCACTTGAATTCAAGTCCCTGTGTCATGATTAATGTTTCCTGAAAATATCATGCTGTTTGGTGTTGTGGTTTTCTTTAAATCAGCATTTATTAACTTGGTCTGCAGTAGCTGAAAACAGTGAAGTTGTTTGTCTGTCTGAGTGAGGCTGTGAGAGCGATTACATCATGTTGGAGTAGACTACTGCTTCAGCAGTCAAGTCCCTGCTTCACCGAACAGCTGTTTTACTTCCCAGCCACAGCAGTCTGTTTGTTCCCCAGGTTGTTTTTTTTTTTTTACTAACTTAGTCTCTGGTTTGTCTTTAGCTGGATTAGCTTAAAATATATCATTCAGTTCTTATAAAAAGTTGACCATTTGAGTTTTAGTGCTGAACTGAAGTGGTATTAATGTTTCTCTGTGTGAATTCAGCTTGTCTGTATCACAGCTGTCTGTTCTTTTTCATTAAAACTCAGCATTGTTTTCTAGCTATATAACACAGGGTTGTTTAATGGATATAAAATAAATCTAAATTTTGTTCATTGATAGAAGTAGTTTGCCTTTGATGTGGCCTCCATAAACAGGTTCATGTAAGAACATTTGTTTTCATGTCGGATTGACAACACTCCACTATTTCAGGCACACTGTACAGTATGAACTCACAATTTTCAGTTCTTTGAGGGTTTCTGTGTGAAAATACATTGTGTGTGTGTAACTAGAAATACTATATGGCATTCTGATGCCCCTGTCTTGTGCCTCACAGTTGAGGCAGCTGCACTCTGCTGCCCCATCCTCTGCCCTGCAAGCCTCCTGTCTCCTGCCCCACATTCAAGGCTGCTGCACCTTGCTGCCCTCTGTCTTCTCCCACACCATCAAGGCTGCTGCACCTTGCTGGCTCCTGTGCACAAACAGTTGAAGTTTCTGTACCCTGCTTCATCTGTCCCCCACCCCTACAGTCAGGGCCAATGTACCCTGTTGTCCCCTGTTCCTGTCTCTGCAGTTGGGGCTGCTGTGCTCTGCTACACCCTAGAGTTCTAGATCCCCTGCCTCCACAGTTGGAGCTGCTGCTGCACCATGCTGCTCCAGGCTACCGGAGGTGGGGCTTTTGTTACACCTGCTATCCATTTCCATTGCCCCAGATGGGCAGGAATGCTGCACCACATGCACCCTGTCCCACAGTCAGGGTTGCTGTATCCTGATGCCCCTCTGTGTCCTGCCCCACAGTCAAGGCTTCTGCACCATGCTGTCCTATGTGTCTGCCACCCCAGCCAAGGCTGATGCACCCTGCTTCTCTCTACATAGTCAAGGTTGCTGTGGCCTGCTGTGCCCTACAGCCCCATGCCTCCACAGTTAGGGCTGCTGCACCATGCTGCTACTTGCCACAATAGTCAAGGTATTTGCTGCACCCTGTCCCCTTCCTCAACAATTAGATAAGTTTCTCCCTGTTGTCTCCTGCCACCAGAGTTAGATACTTTGCTACACCCTGTTGCCCATGTGCCTTGTCCCAAACAGGCATGGCTGCTACACCCTGTCCTAGAGTTTGGGCTGCTGTACCCTGATGCCTCCCCAGTCTCCTGCCTAAACAGTTGGGACTCCTGCACCCTGCTGCCCTCTGTCACCCACCCCATAGCACGAGGTGATAGTATTTTTCCATGTTTTCTTTCAAGCTGTTTGGGCAGTTTAGCAAAGGATCTGACTCTGGTGGCTAGGAGCAGCGTGGTGCAACAACCCTAACTGTGGAGGCAAGGGGATCTATGGTGCAGCAGGGCAAAGTGGAGGCAGGGGACAGAGGACAGCATGGTGCAGATGCCTTGACTATGGGGCAGGACAGAGGTGTGCATCAGGGCACAGCAGCACTAACCATGGGACAGGGTGAACATGGTGCAGCAGCTCATCCCATTTGGGGCAATGGAAGTTCATAGCAAGGTGCAGTATCACCAATAGTGGAACAGAGACTCTTGGACTCTGTGGCTTAGCAGAGCACAGCAGCCCTGACTGTGGAGACAGGAACAGGGGGCAACAGGTGTAGCATCCAAGACTGCAATGGTGGGAACAGAGGGCAGCAGGTTGCAGCTACCACAACTGTTCAGAAAGGGGGTGGTAGGGTGCAGAAGCCCTGTTTGTTTGGGCAGAGGGTGGAGGCAGCAGGGTGCAGAATCCCCAACTGTGTGGGAGAAGACAATGAGCTGCAAGGTGCAGCAGCCTGAGTCTTGCCCCACAATCAAGGCTTCTACACCATGCTGTCCTCTGTCCCTGGCCACTACTGTGCCCTGCTGCACTGTAGAGCCCCTTGCCTCCACATTTGGGGTTGTTGCACTATGCTGCTCCCTGCCACCAGAGTCAGATCCTTTGCTACACTGCCCAAACTGCTTGGAAAAAAACAATTGAAAAATATCTTTCTTGACATACCTCAATAGTGAATCTAACCCATACTCCTTCAAAGAAATTTGAACATCTCTTAACCATTTCAAATAGCCCCAGGGTATAAAATGTATTTACAGTAAATGTATATATGTGTGTGTGTATATATATATATATATATATATATATATATATATATATATATATATTTATTTTTTTTACTGTTTAGGACTGATGATAACCCAAAACCAGTGCCTGCTTTCTCACATTACACCCATGTTACACACAAGTAGGTGCAATGTAACTCTACTCCTACTTACAGCCACAGCTCACCCCACAAAATCAACAGACAAAATATCTGATGTGCACCAGATGATTATGACTGTAGCCAATGACAGACTAAAATCTTCACCTGAAGCTTTCTTATATATCCTTTACATACTGGACTGTTAATGTGCTACTTGCATATTTTTTTTGTTTTCAATTTGCATTTAATAGAGAAAAAACATATGTTGTGGGTATTACCTTTTATTGGACTAACAAAATTATTTCTGAGACTAGCTGTCGAGAGATACAACTCTCTTCCTCAGGTCAAAGTGGAAACAGCTGAAAAGCATGACAGATATAGAGGCTGGATGTGGATTCAAGACATAGACTAGCAGTTTACACATCAAAGCAACACAGTCAATTTACACTCCTTACAAACAGGAAGACTCTAATTGCCATTGGAGTGAATCTGTTGAACAGCACAACATGTAAGACCAAAGGGCAACTTCATTTTAGTCTGGCTGTGGACCATCAATTATCAATTCATTTAATAGTTAAGAATTTTCACCAGTTTAATCACTGTTCGCACGGTACTCTTAAATAAACAGTTGAGGGAACCTATTTTGGGGGGATTTATATGATAACGTCAATCGCAGAATAGCAATCGCTGTTAGGGCGAATGTACATCACCAAAAATAAATTTCAGTGATGTACTCCCCAGCGCACAACAAAAGGGTGCCATGGACTTATGATTTACTTGTTTGTTGCACCTCTGTGTGGGGCTTGCCCCACCCCCTACTGAAGGATTCTCAACTGAGGGTGCATTTGGGGAAGTGCAAAATCAAAAAAATTAATTTCTGGCAAGGCACAACAAAAAGGTACCTGCAACTGACCTGAACCTAGCACCTTGTGCAGCCCAGCCCTGAACCCACCCACCGCACCACAGGAGCAGCTTGGCAGATCACTGCAGCACTACCCCTCACAATCCCTCCCTCCCACACCTCGCTGGGTTTGCTCGTTCCCCCTGTGCACATATGCATGTAGTGACATCCTGTCACTATATGCGTGAACCTCCCCATCCAGTCACCCTCCCTGCTGGGTCACCCGGATGACAGGTGCCACGATTGAGTCACTGTTTTTGTAGGCACCCAATTGTGGTCTCCTATGTCATGGAATACTTTTTTTTCGCTATATTCTGTGAACACTGACTACACTGATAAAGTTTATATTAGGGTAGTAATTAAATAAATTATAATCTGGGTAACAGTATAATAAGTAAACTATGGAGGGGTTCCAAGCATCACACACAGGACACAATATAAGTGTAATAACAGGTTAAATTTGCATCAATCTCCTTAATTTAAATTCGGTCTTCATTTCAGGCCTCCATGTTCAAAGCAGTTGTCATATCCATGTGCTGGTGTGTGTCAAAAACTTCTGACTTTACAAGATGACGTCAGATGTTGTCAGGCTGGCTGGGAGGTTTTCTCTGCTCATGCAGAGAATCATTGGTATAATACAGCTTTAGCAACCACATAGCATTAGCTGGGTAATGCTGGCTGGGTAACAGTGTTCCCAACGTCCAATATCAATGATCTTACGATGACAGATATCTTTGACACACAGAAATGCATGGAGAGAAGAGGCACAGAGGTGACTGATTGATTTGTTCCATTCAGCTTGGCATTTTGCTTGAGGAACGGCATCTCACTGAATGACAGGTGTGATGAACATTGAGGGTCCTATGCATTAATATACTGGTTATGCACTAGTAAGGGTGTGCACCGGTCTGGGTAACTACACAGCACATAGTCAGCCACTGGGGGATGTACAGGGCTGGAATGCATCACTCCTGGCTGGCCTGATGCACAACCATATAGATCCATGCATGAGTCAGGGCTGGCTGGGGAGAGAGAGTGGGCCAGACTGTGGGCTTCCAATCAGAAGCCCCTACAAGCATGAAAGTGGATCCCCTACTCTACAGGAGCAGGGGTCATGGGGCATGGTGGACTGGGTACAGACTGTAATGTCCCCTACACTCCGCCATGTATTTTGCATTGTGCTGCAACCTGCACCCTGCAGTCATCAGCCACTCCTGCCTGGTAGAAGGACAGTGTCCATGGCCACAGTGTACCGTGTGGCCATGCAGACACACCATCTGGGGTGTGTGCACCTATTATGGCAGCCCTCTGGCTGACATAATAGTAAGCTCCCCAACACTGGCCCTGCAGAGTATTATGGGCATCATGTATGCAGCGCTCTCTGGCTCTCAGCAAGCATGGCCACTCCCTGACCCCTGCCCAGGCCAGTCAATAAATAGTGTAGAATCCCATTTGGATGGTCCTGGGCAGTGGTGAGCAATGGGCACACACTATTCATGCATCTACAGGTGTCTACTGGACGCTTGAGATGCATGGATCCTGGCCTTACATCCTGCAAGTTGGGCATGTAAGGTCACAATACCATTGGTGTCTAGGGCCCTATATGTGCTTCAAGATATTAGAATATGTTGTACTGAAGGTAAAACATTAATAATAAGATTTTTCTGGAGCACAGAGTATACTGTTACTTGCCATGAATTGTTTTGAATTAAGAATGTATTGAGAAATTTAAAAAGTTTATAAAATGAAATGAAATGAACTGAAAAGAAGATATGTATTTTTACTTACAGGACCACCACCCTTGAAAAAGTTGCTGGTGCACAATGAAACACTGAGTTTCTGAATATGGTGTCCTGAAATGAAGCCTGAATTTAAATAAAGAAGACTGATATAAATGTATCCTTATATTGTTGTCTATGCATGCTGTTTGGAACTCCTCCATGGTGTACTGAAATTAAATGCTTTTCTCCAGACTCTGTGAGGGCTAAGCGATAAAGTTCTCTCTCTAAAAGAAGACTGCTGGGAGGTGTAATAGATAGATGTGATAACAATGTGATAACTCGCTTTTTTTACCCACCCTCGGTGTGATACCAGTATAGACCACTTGAACTTCGGTTTCATGGTTTATGAGGAACCACACGCATCGTGTGCAAAAAAAAAGTTACACACTGCTACCCATACATTATTTCCTATTTAAAATTTTGAATTTACAGAGCAGTATAGAAACTGCAAATCAAGTGTATTTTCTTTTCTAATTATGCATTAATTGCTTTTGCAAGACTCCCGTGTTCTACTAAAAATAAAATATTTCAATGAGACCCATGCTCTGATTGTTTTCTGCTAATGTAGTGAGGCTCATGATCTGAATTTCTTAGTTTTATTACAATGTGACCTGTGTTTTGAATAATATTGTATCGCTTAGACCCATTATCTAATGTTTTAAATCATACTTAGGTTGACGTTTAAGATTTTTAAATTCCACTAGACTTATGTATTGAGTAGTAGGCTTACTTACAGAGATGTTCTTCAAGGAATGTTGAATGCACCTTTTGTTAAATTTGCAAGGTCTGCACGGATGACTTTGCAATTGGCCACAATGCCATTGCATCCACTGGCATTCAAAATCAGGGAATATGTGCCTATAAAAATATAGAACTTTTAGAGATGGCATCAGACTAAAAGATTTTCCAGTCCATCATAAAGCTATCATAAGGGCTGTAGCAGCTAATATAATTTGCTGTACGTGTCCCATTCATTAGAAACATTCTCAGTTCTCTTTTGCTCACACAAGGTCAAAATGTGCTAGACAAAAACTGGCATTTTTCTATATTCTGAGCAGAACACATTCTTACATTAATACATCCTTAAAGGATAACAGTTAGCACTAAGAGCCAAACACCCAAGTGTGGGGCTGGTCCCGAATTGCACTTTGTGTGCAAAAACATTTCTTTTACTTACTGTTTACTGTAGTATCCTAGATATTTATTAGGCTGGTTTTGTTGACTTCCAAACTGACATTTTCTGTAACCAGAAATCCCAGAATCCCCTGCAGCTGACATCAGAGCAGGGCTGCAGCAGTGAATGATTCAATAGCCTGTAGTGCATGTTGCAGTTTTTATAAGCGCTGATCCTCTGCTGATCCTGCTGTCCCCAGGACTGCATACATGCACAGAGCTTTTACTTAGCCCTGGGAGAACAGCGGGACCAGCAAGCATCTGATCTGAACTTGCAAAATCTCCAGCATGCACTACAGGCTACTGAATCTGCCACAGCTGCAGTCCTGCTATGATGTCAGTTGCAGGGGGATTCTGGGATTTCTGGTTACAGAAAATATAAACTTGGAAGTCAGCAGAATCTGTCTGACACAATCTACTATACAGCAGTAAAAAGTACGTTAAAAAATGTTTCTGCACAGAAAGTGAAAATTGGAACAAGCCAAACACTTGGGTGTGGGACTCATAGTGCTTGCTGTTCTCATTGAAATTCACATAGAAGTCACAGCTGCAACAGTGTCTGCAGGTTTGGGTTTCTCATCATAGAGAAAAGGATATCATAACCCTGGAGAATGTGTAATGTAGGTTTACCAGGATAATACCTGGTGCAATATGCCTACGATACAGAGAGTGACTGGGGAAGTTAGGACTGTACGCATACTGAAAAGACTGAGAGGGGATTTGATAGAGATATTCAAAATGATAAAAGGACTAGGAAGGGTAAACATAGGTAATTCATTTCCAATGGTAGGTAAATGAAAAACAAAAGGTCAAAGCCTAAAATAAGCACCAGACGCTCAAAAGGAAGAATTATGAGACATTTGTTCATGCCATGGGTGTTTGGGAAATGGAGTGCTTAGCCACAGACAGCTATAGGTACTAATTCTATTGCAACATGCAAAAAAGAAATACATAATTAATTTGAAGGAAGCATTTGAAAATGTATGGTTAAGTTTACATATTTCAATACAGCAAAAATGCTATAAATGAAATATTACAACAATAAATGAAAGTATATTGGAAGAAATCTAGGAAATGGGATTAGTGTGAAAACAGGTGACTGACTTCAGCACATGCTAGATGGCCCAACAGCCTTATCCTTGTTTAAAATTCATTGATTTGTTGCATGTAAGTTGAGTCAGAGTTTGTGAAGTCCACAAACTGTGGGCCACTTGACACAACTTGTATCTCAAGACAGAATACAGGGTTATCTTCTAATAGAGCTATACATAGCAGTGGCTGAAGAATAGCCGGTGCAGCTGGTGCAGTGGCACAGGGGCCCACACACTTAGGGTGCCCATTAACAGATAATTCTACAGATTTGCCAGAAATCCCAAGTTTGACAGCCAAACACAAACACACTGCCGCGCACTACTGCAGGTGGCAGCAATGAGTGTCACAGATGTAGAAAGTACAGAGAGAAAACACTACACTTACTGTTGTTTGTTGGTGTGGTGAATGGGGCACTGAGTCTCTGTTGCAGGCAGTGCAAGCTTCTAAGGAGATGGTCACAGGACAAGTGCAGACTCAGGATGTGGGATCAGCTGACTGGTGGCCATTGGCGACGTGGCACATTTTGCAAACAGGCACAGGAAAGGGCACAATGGGTTCTTCACCGAGCTGTACCATGTGATGGGCTGGCTGACACCTGATTAGATAGGAGCACTGTTAGTCAGTATGTGGTAGGCAGGGCTAGTACTAGTAGTACTTGTGTGCAGCGAGGTTGTCAGATCAAGCTTTGCCTTTACTCCATCCATTGTGTGACTGTGTGGGCTTACGGGGCTATTTAGCCTTCAAGTTTGAATTTCATCTTGCAGTACAAGACTGACTGAGTGTCTGAGAGTCACTGACTGAGCTAACTGAAGACTCACAGTTGTGGTCGGCTGGCCACATGGCATAGCGTTAGTTACTCAGTCTCAGTCACCTGTAATCTGGCCAGTTACAGTACTAGTGCTTGCAGCTGCCAGGGTTATCCCATCCGTGTGTGACTCCTCTGACTCTACTTTCTTTTGTCTTTGTGTCTCCAGCCTCCTGTGTCTATTTTCATGAGTGCTGTCTTGCTCAGTCAGTCAGAATTGATCCTCCCGACCACCGCATTGATCTGTCTGTGTGACTCTGTGACTGACTGACTGTCTGACTTGTCTGTGCATTTGTTTGTCTTTGCCTCCAGCTTCATTTCTTGCTCATTCAGATCCTCCTCATCTGTCAGTGGTTAGTCAGAGGCAGTCAGAAAGGCTAGAGGTAGACTGAGCATGGCTATTTTTACACTGACTGTGTTGAAACATGCTGCAGCCACATGCAACAGCTGTGTGTACAGACAACCATAATTGTTAGTAAATAAGTAAAAAACAACAACAAAAAAACAACCCAACCATCCAACCGTCTAGGGACTGACCCCCCCCAAACAAAAAGACACTAATACCAGTGCAACACTAGTCTTGCACATAAATACAATAATAAGGGCATTTAGGGGGCAAAGTAAATAGCAGATTAAGCCAAGGGATTATAAAGTAATTAGCTAAAAAGACTCAATCAGAGACTCTGAGTGACAGAGTCAGGCAAACCAGTCAACCAGAGTGGTGTGGAGGAACAAACAAGGAATGACAGCAGGGTCATCACCATGCAGGGCCCAGGCACCAATTACTCAGGACAGGAACAGGCTGGGGGGAGAAACTTAACTAAGAAAGATTGCACTTGCAGTGGGGAAGGGGATAAGCCAGGAAAAGTCCAGGAGTAAGGACAAGGACTGAGGGCAGCAGTGTGTTCTCTGTTGCTACTGAAGTGAATTTTAAAAAAAACGAAGTTAAAGGGGCACTGTCAGCTTTGCCCTTCGGTTAGCGTTCGTTTTATAGTAGTGGATCTCTAGGCATATACTTGTATAAATTATTTTGTAGAATGCCCCTGCCTAAAAGAAAATGCAATCTGTTTACCTGTTTTTTTTATAAATTTACATCCTTCTCATTACATTCCATATGCATTTAAATTCCCTGCCCACCGGAAGCAGATTTGTGCTGAGAATGCACCGAGAACGCGCATCTACTTGGAGTGCTGTGCTGATATGCACATTTTAACATTCCCATCCCAACGAACATGTAATCCAGTGCACTAAGTTATATTAAGGTGCTCCTGGTATTTGTAACAAAAAACTGAGCACTCATTCAGCCGCAAAATACTGTTGAAGTCTGGTGCCAAAATCCTGCACATGCGCAATAGTGGCACATTCTCGCGCATGTGCAGGATCTTTCCTCTGGCTGCTATTGTACACGCGCGGGATTTTGGCACCAGACTTCAACAGTATTTTGTGGCTGAATGAGTGCTCATTTTTTTGTTACAAATACCAGGAGCACCTTAGTATAACTTGATGCACTGGATTACATGTTTGTTGGGATGGGGATGTTAAAATGTGTACGTCGGCACAGCACTCTTGGTAGACACGCTTTCTTGGTGCATTCTTGGCACGAATCTGCTTTCAGTGGGCAGGGAATTTAAATGTGGACTGAATGTAATGAAAAGGATGTAAATTTACAAAGAACAGGTAAATGGATTCCATTTTATTTTATGCAGGGGCATTCTACAAAATGATTTACACAAGTATGTGCCTAGATACCCACTACTATAAAATGAATGATAATCAAGGGGCCAAGCTGACAGTGCCCCTTTAACAAAAACCTTAGCAGAGTAAACGTGAGTTAACAGACCGGGCAATTGGGCATTAGTATGGAGGACAGAGGGGTGATAAAAGTAGAAGAGAAAGTACCTTCTGCACACTACACCTCTCCCTGTTTGCCATCACTAGTCCCTGCCTGAAGTAAAGCAAGCAAGCAAGCAAACAAAAAAGTAAACCTGCATAAAAATTTAACAGTCCTCTGCAAAGGCAGTGGTGGGGACTAGTGAACACTGGGCAATGGACATCGGGCCGAGGGGACTGAGTACTGAGCCAGGGGGATAAAAATTAAGAAGCACCTCCTGACCTGCACCTCTCCCTGTTTATCATTACTGCAGCCTGAAGTGAAGCAAGCAAGCAAACAAAAAAGTAAACCTACATAACAAATTTAACAGACCTCTGTAAAGACAGTGGTGGGGACTAGTAGGGATTGGGCTGGGGGGACTGGGTACTGAGCTGTGGGGATAAAAATAAAGGAGCATCTCCATGACCTGCACCTCTCCCTGTCTGCTACTTCAGTAAATACATAAAGTCTTTCAAAGGTAGTGGTGAGATAAAACCAACAGCTTCTAGAAGGGAACTGTTGGAGCACTGAGGATCTCAGTTGTTGGCCGTGGTACCTAAGTTCGGTTGTGCAGTTGAAAAGAGCCTGAGGTAGAAGTTCAAGATAGATGGTGGCGGTTTGGTGGAGGATCATTTTTTCCTGTGATTAACAATACTATATATTGTATATACAATACTGTATTATAAATATAATGCATTGTTGGATGTAAAACATGCCTCCAAAATACAAAAATGGCACACAAATGCGTAAACAGAAACAGGAAGAACTGCTGTTGGCTGCAAAGCTTCCTAAAATCAGCATTCTTTTTCCAAAGTGCGACTGAGCCTGACAATGCACCTGGTAAGACTGAGACTTGTGAAAGTGACACAGACACAGAGGAAAACAGTGGACCTAGTACTGTGGCTGAGATGGCCTGTGCTGATCATGCTGATCCTGAAACTAACTTTGCTAAACAATCTGAACAAGAACCGGACATCGAAAGCGTATTGGAAAAAGAGCCTGGCAAAACAAATGGTGCTTTAAACAGCGAAGAAGAATCTGCTTTTCAAAGTTTTCCTCCTGCAGATGACAAACTGACAAACCCCCCACAGACAGAGGTCATTTTCCTTTGGATATTAAGGAAAGCCAAGCAAAAAGATGTATCATATTGCAAGGTTCGTGTAAACCTGATGTACAATTTCCATGAGACAAAAATTAAGATGGGTGCTGTTTCTCCAGAAGCTATTATTATGATATGACAAAGGCAGGAGTTACATTACTGCATACTTGGCTTTGCTACTCCCCCAAATTAGACTGTGCATTTTGCAAGCCATGTTGGTTGTTTGCTGATCTGCACCTGCATATAATGTTGCATGGGTTAAAGGAGTTTGAGACTGGTGTCACCTTAGAAGCAAAATTGAATATCATGAAACAGCAGCAATTCATTTAGAATCTTACTTAGTGTATGAGCAGTGGCGGTTACATGGAACAATCGATGAAGATTTTGAAACTCAAATACAAAAGGAGAAAAACTTCTGGAGACAAGTTTTGGAGTGTCTCATCAATGTGATTCTTACATTAGTTATGTGCAATTTAGCTTTCAGGGGGCACAGAGAGGTTTTAGGGCAAGGTAATAGTGGGGATTTTCTTTCAATCACGGAACTGTTAGCTAAGTATGACTCCTTGTTGAAGCAACTCGTTTCCATGTCCAGTGGATCAATTCATTATCTTGGTCATATTATACAGGACAAACTCGTTGAAGTTTTGTCGAAGTGCATTCAGCAACATATTATTGAAGAAATAAAGACTACACCTTTTTTCTCTGTAATAATTTATACCACCCAAGATATTGCAATGATTGATCAACTGAGTCAAATTTTTGGGTACATAACAATTGAAAAGGATGAAAAGGACATGGCAACTGAAGTGAAATTCAATAAATCTTTCCTTGGGTTTCTGAAAATTAGTGATCAGTCTGCCAGTGGACTTGAGAAGCTAATAATCAGCTACATTGAACAGAAAGGTTTAGATTTATTTAAATGTCACGGTCAGGGTATGATGGGGACTCTAATATGAGTGATGTGTACTCAGGTGTGCAAGCAAGAATATCCCAGATGGAACTGAACGCTGCATATGTCCACTGTGCTGCTCACAACTTGAATCTCACACTGAATGATTCCATTAGAGGAATACCAGAAGTGAAGACGTCTTATGATATCAAAAGACTATATACTTTTTTCGGCCACAGCATACAATGCTGGGCCATGTTATCATCATTCATTTCCACTTCAGAGCTTTAGGGCAACTTGCTTTGAAAAAGTTTTGCCCTATCCAATGGTTGTCCCGGTATGAATCACTCCTTGCTGTGAGGTTTCGGTATTTAGATGTTATGAAGGCACTCACAAAAATAGTTCTTCAGAGCAAAAATGACAATGAGCACAATAAGGCTTCGGAGTTAAAGAAATTATTGGAAAATTTTTGTTTTGCTTTTCTCGTGCTCCAAACAAAGATTCTGAAAATGGTAAATGCTGCGTCAAAACTGCTATAATCTAAAGACACAGACCTTTACAAAGCAGCAAACTTACAGTACTTCACAAAGCCAATGAAGTTCTAGTTACATTTCAAAATGAGTTTGATGAAGACAAAAATTCAGCGATTACATTATCAGAAAAATTGGGTGTGCAAGCCAAGTTTGAAGAAAAGCACATGCTAAAGGTCAAACGCCATACTGATGAGCTATGTGAAAATAAAAGACCTGCCGACTCAGAAAGTTTTTTTCGAAGTGAATGTGGGTTTACTGGTGCCTTGATATAATAAGTGCACAACTTTCAAATTGATTTCAAAGCTTACAGGCCGTCGACGATAGATTCAGCATAATCCAGCCACGTACGCTTATTTCTGCAAGTGATGGTTATCTGTTTAAAGGAGCTGAACAACTGGCCCATCGTTTCAATGAAGACATTTCTCCTGCTTTTCCTGGACAGTTGCATTCATTCAGATCTTGTTTGAAATCTGAAACCTTGAAACAATCATCAGTGAAAGATTTGGCAAAAGTGTTAATTGTTGACAATAGTGCATTAGCATCCAGTTTTCCAGAAGTCTGTACTGTACTTCTGCTGTTTCTCAATATCCCAGCAACAGTAGCCAATGCTGAAAGCTCATTTTCAAAAATTAAACTTATAAAGAACTACTTAAGGAGTAGTATGGGACAAGACAGACTTCTTCGATTGGGAATGTTACCTATTGAAAACAAACGGACCAGAAGAATTAACCTACAGTAGATCACTGATGAGTCGGCAGAACGAAAGGCATGCAAAAGGTGATTCAAATAGATGAGTAGAAAATATTACTATTAAGTGTTGCCATATACAGTATCACGTTCCCAGATGCTACCATTTTGATAATTAACTGTTATGAAGTATTGAACACTTGAATTGGCAATGGCGTATTTAATGTGTATAAATGTTATATTCCTTGATATTTGAGGGAGGGCAAAGAGAGCATAAACAAGGACTAAAAAAAATACTCGATGGGTGCCCAAAAATACAACCTTCACTGGGGCCCATCTTTCTCTTCCTCCACCACTGACACATAGAAAATAAGGTTACAAACATTTTAGATCTGCTTGAAAAATTACCTATGAAGGAAACGTAAGCAGAGTCATAGTTACAGATCATTTCTAAGGAAGACATCATCATTGCAACACTGGGCTCTTCTCATAGTCACAAGGGAATGTCTTTATGTGGTTTCAATGATCATGCAGTGACACTGGCAACACTGAGACCTACCTGGGTTATGCACAGAGAGGGTCAAAGTCCATCTCTGCACAGTCACAAACAAATTAGTGAATGTGCAGGAAAGTGGGCATGATTGAGATCAAATGGGCCACTGGGCCATTCACAAAGCTTGATGAGTTGACCCTTGCTAATCCCGCTACCAACATTTCTGACACCTCTTTTCTGTAGAACTGATGGAAGCAGGTGGTAGAGGTGTTGTTAAGCTCCACTGGTGCAGCTGAAACTGTTGAGGGACAGTGATCTTCATGGGATGCAGAACATTAGATGACTGCAGAGTAGGAATGGTACAAGGCATGGGGGGTACCACTGGATGCCACAGAGAGAATTGACCTCAGGAAATAAGTGACAACACCAGTCTGCCAGGGAGAGTGCCACTTTTTCAAGAAAATTAACTGGCCCACTGGCCTAAAAGGCCATCAGGTAAGGGGAGTGGGTGGGGATACTTGTGGGAGCTAGAGATCTTGTGAAGTTTTACTTTGCTGGCAAAGTTCTGATGAAGTTGCAGAATTAACCTATGCGAATAATTTACTGAATTGCCTACTATGCCACTTTACCACTTCTCGTTGAGTTTTCTGTGGGAAATGGCACTTTTTGAGGCAAAGTTAAGGCACACCTGCAACATCATCTTAAAACAGCCCCTGTCATGATCCAACCTGCTGCATGTTTTCGTATCCCCATGCGCCATTCTTGAAATTTGCACCATTTAAAACCCCCCCAAAAAAACCACCTAGATGTTAATTTTTATTATTTCTGTTTTCAGTGTGGCAGTGGTCGCTCCCACCACCTAGTGGAATCCACGCACCCACCTGCTTGCATTGTGACATATTGTAGGGATCTGACAGCTACCTGCAGAGCTGTCAGATCCTTCTGAAGGTGGTAGAGCTAGTTGGTAGTGCGGTTGTCCAAGACAAAGTAAATATGAACTAAAGAATCATCCTGCAGACATCTTTTGGCAAAAATAATTTTTGTGCTTTTGCTGTGATCTGATGTTGTGAGCAATAGGTCTAAACATTTAGAATATAAAAAAAGTATCCTAACAGTCACAAAGTGAAGCAGCCGTGTTTTGTGTGTGTGTTTCAGCCAAGTGCTGATCATGTAGCTATCAAGTTACAGTGATTACTTGAATTTTTGTAATGCTGGCATTTAATACCACATTCAGCTATATATTGTAATACAGTCAGTATTTGATCTTATGTGAAAAGCATTGTGTGACTGCAGTGCTTTATTTAGACCTGCTGTTTACCATACGGTGCCATCATTTTTGATTAAATCCATATTTTAGCATGATGTTCCCAATTAAATGTGGTGCCTCCTTAAGTTAATTCACTGATATACTGTACAGTATGTGATAAACCTTATTTTTATTAATGCACTGAATAATAATCTACAACATAGTGCATAACAGATTGATTCTGACAGGCAGACATAGTTAATAGCTCATCAGTTTATGTCCACCACTGCTTACTAATTTAATTTGCTTCTAATATTTGAACACACAACAGTACAGATCGGCTTGCTGTAATATGGTTAATAGGTGTGTTGCCTATGGGTGCTCTAATACCCATAAAGAAAATGTTAGTCTTCACAAATTTCCAAGTGATAGTGAAGTAAGAAGCAGGTGGTAAACCACAGTACATAAGGCACATGCAGATTGGAAGGGCTCAGCTGACAGCAGTAGACTATGTAGTGCCCATTTTTTGGAGGATGACTTTGAACCTGAGTACCGTCTTATGCTAGAGTTTCATTTATAAACTGGATGCATGTGTCATAGACTTTGATCACGTGCTGTGCCAACTCTGTTCAAGAAAGCTGAAATACCAGGCAGTATGGGGGATGTGCCCAAGAAAGCAAGATTATCCGGAGCATTAGAAAACGATGTAAGCAAGAGGTTTGTGTATTTTACATTTCTATGTTCTGTCTGTCGGCACCTACACACCCCAACCCACCTCATGAGAACTGGCATGTACCTTTGGAAAAAAATAAATTTCTTACCTCGACTTACTCTGGGCAGCCCCAGCGTCTGTCAGTGGTAATGTAGCCACCTAGCTGTTTTGCTGATGTGGGAGCACACCTGCCATCTTTCCCCCAACCAGCACCCAAAATGAAATGCCATAATCACTGGCATATAGCAGCCCCCCCACCAGGGCACCAAACATACACCTCCCCCAATCACCTTACCCTTCTCCTCAGTTACGTTGTTGCATTTGGTTATTGGCACAGCCCTCCTCACAGCTCATTGGTACGTCACAATATATGTACATGCCAGGTTTGTGCCTTTATTTATAGTTAAATGCATGTTACCCTGTCATACGAATAAGAGTCACACACTGTGCCTCAACAGTCAAAGGTTGGTTGAGGAGTTGTGAGGGTGGCTGCTCCAGTTACTGTCTGCAGCTGTGGAACTGTCGGGAGGTGTAAGGTGACTAACAGAGTGCTTGTTCTGAAGGTGGCATGGTCACTAGCTGCCAGTGGTTATTGCATTGTGAGCATGTACATTGGGGAGACCACCTATTCTAGTCTTTCGGTGTGTCTGAATGTGTAGGAAGGATTGAGTGTCCGTAGACATCTCTCCTTCTTTGTGGAGATGATATCAAGGTGCACCACATGACTGATGGCCAGGGCCCGATTCTCAAAGCTGTCATCATTATGCAAGGGGCTTCTTCCTAAGTAAATAGCACAAGGTACCCCTTGAGCCAATGAAGTCTACCTGTAGTGATGTTGAAAGGCAGATTGTGTGAACTGAATGATGCCTGCCCTAAACTGGGCTTGTGACATCCTTGTGCCCTGAAATGGGCTGTGTCAAGGTGATAGGGGGCATGAGGCAGATGCAAACTGCCATAGCCCCAGACCTGCAAGTCGCAGAAATCTGTCATAGGAAGCAAATCTAAGTTCCCTTGTACCAGTCTGGTCTAAAGAGACTTAGAAACTTCTCCCCTGACAGAGAGAGATGGTGTTTGCAACAGTTCTGCAGGTCCCTCTTCCACACCCTCGATGTGGCCCACAATTACATTATCGACATATCTGACTCACTTGCCGATTCCCTATGTCACGCTGTATAAGAAAAACATAGTAGAAACCACCCATCCAGATCCCTGATGTTCCCATCGGGACAACATATAACAGAAGCCTGTCTGCACAGCTCCCAAATGCTCCCCACTCTCAAATACGTATCTGAATTCCCCCCATCCTGTTTACCAATTGTTAAAAGTTATGTACATTTCCACTGTCTGCAACTCCGATGTCCCAGTCATTATTCAGACACACTGTAAGTCCCTGTCATTGGTGCTCCACTGATCCCCACCCCATTAAGATGCACACAGACTTTCCTCTGACAAAGCTGGGGACTGGCACAGCCCTTCTCACCCTTCCACTGCTGGCCTCAATTAAACTGTCAATGAGCACATACTGTAATGTGTTGTCGTGCATACACATTACAGTAATTGCTCGTTGACAGTTCAGTCAGGGACCATCCACAGAGGTGTGAGGAGGTCGGCCTCCAGCTTTGTCTGAGGAAAGTGTGTGTGCATCCTGATGTGGTGGGGGGCACTGGACCACCAATGACAAGGTCCTTGTATGTGTCATAATAATGATGGTGACATTGGCATTCAGGCCGGGGTAGCTTCATATAACTTTTAACAGTGTGAAACATCGGGGATGGTGTATTTAGATATATATTTAACAGTGTGAAACATTATCGATTTAGATATATATTTAACAATGTGAAACATCGGTGATGGTTTATTTAGATATATATTTAACAGTATGGAACATTTGTGAACTGTGCGGTCAGGCATCTGCTACATGTTGTACAGAGGAGAACATCAGGATATGGATGGCAGGTGGTTCTGCTATGTTATTTGTTATAGCTATAGACATCATGGATCTTGGCAGGGGTACAGTCTGCAATTGCCACAAGGTGCTTGCAGCAACCACTTCCATGCAACATGTATGTGCTGCATGGGTAGGGTTGCCGCAATTGTAGTGAAGTTGTTGCTGGGAACCCTCCTGTGCCTGAATCCAGTGCAGTAACCCTGGCACACGGGCTTCATCACATGCTGCTGTTTGCTGCTGGTTGCGCTGAATGCAGCCCCTTTGAGACTCATGCCCCCCAGCATTATCTGTGTGTCACTGTGAGCACGTAACCAAGTAGATTGGTGGACATCTGGCCACGGTGTCTGGCTGCTTCTGTGGGGGCATGTGAAGCTGCTTCATACATTGCATGGCTCTGGCACCCGGGGAGAAAAGGCACATACAAATAACTTTAAAAATCTAAATGAATATTTGGGTACCAGATTTCTTCTTGTTCACCCATGCAATGGCTAATTATTTGAAGAAGTCAGTACTTCAAATTATCTGTCAGTTATACTTGACCCTTTGTTGGAATCATTCCCCCTTTTCACAACATAGAGAACAGTGTATGGGCAACTATGCACAACCAGTGTGTTCTGCCACTGAGGGGTTCTGATTCCCTCTGACCTCGAGAGAGAGAGAGAGAGAGAGAGAAGTTTGAGACGTCCATGGGAATAAGAACACAGAGGTGATAGAATACAGAGGTTGTGCATAAAGTTGCTCATTCTGTATTTTTTATATAGTCTGTAGTTGAATTATGTGAAATGTGTGCATTGCGTTTTTTTTTTCCTTTTCATAATGAAAATGACTTGTGAAGTCTCTAGAGGTTCTAGAATACTGTATTGCCACAGAATTAAATAGAGGGAAATCAACAATGTGTCATCATTCCAAGTGGTTCTGCTGCAGTAGTGATATCACTACTACAGCAGAACAACATAATGATGTCACTAGTGGAGCAGAACAAGCATATTCCAGGCATGGAATTCCATGCATACAGAGAATACTGGATGGGCAACTATGCACAACCAGTGCGTTCAGCCGAAGAGGAGTTCTGATTTCCTCTGACCTCAAGAACAAAGCTTAAGAGGTCCATGGGAATCAGAACCCAGAGGTGGCAAAACATACTGTTTGTGCATAGAGTTGCTCATCCTATATTTTTTATAGTGTATAGTGCTGTGTGAAATATGTGTTTGTGAATTCTTTTGCTTTCAAAATGAAACTGACCCATGCAATCTTTGTAGGTTCTGGAATGCTGTTCTACCACAGTAGAGTAGAATCACATTCCATGACCTTTGAACTGTGATACAACAGCATTTTGAAAGGAATGGAATTCTATACAGAACAACACTCCACTATACACTATAACAGCACTCCTCTATATACTATATTCTATAAATCTGTTCTTGTCATGGATGACTTGACACATCAAGTCGTACCTGGATATTGCTAAACTTGCGTTGTTGCCTTTGGTCACCTATGGTCAGCTTGCCTATCGTGGCACAACTAACACCATCATATGTAAATGGGAGGTAAGTTGCAGTGACATTTTCCACTTTTCATTTTCCTGCTGCCAAAGTCACACAGCTTAAAAAGATATAATGTGACAGCAGAAAAGGTCCAACAGGCCCAACCAGTCTGGCTAGTAGACCTTGCTAGCTGCTAGATCTTTTTTATTTCTTCTCTCTCTCTCCCCTCCACCACCTCAACCACACTGGATATAAGAAACTAATGTGTTTATCCTCTGCTGTACTGAATTCTCCCTGCAGTTACTGCCCCCACTACCTCCTCAGGGAGTCGATTCCATTTAGTCTGTGATGACTAGAGAAGGGCGGGTGTGGTCCACCTTCATGTGGGGGGAAGGGGAACAAGGATGAGGCATGACACGATAGACAAGTGAGCTTAACATCAGTGGTGTGATATGGAGAACCTGCTATGGCGATATCAGTGGTTACATGAGTTATTTGTCTACAGGACCAGCAACAACACAGTTTCAATGAGTAACATTTACTCATTGAAGCTGTGTTGCTGCTGGTCCTGTAGGCTGTTGACCTCTATGTAGACAGTGATTATCTACTTCAGCAGGTTCTCCATGATGTCACGCACTACTGATGTAAAGCCCTTCCCCACATGAAGGTGGACCACATCCGCCCTTCTTTAGTCATCATGGACTTGCGCTGACTCCAACGATCTTGCTGAAGATGCTTGTACAGAGTTCATGTAAGAACCTGACTAAGCTCCATCACCATCCTGTGGTGCTCCACATCAGGTCCCATCATCATATACCTCTCTCAACATTAAAAATGCTCACTCAAACTGTTTTGCTTTATTCACAAATTGCTCCTGTGTGACCCTCACATGTGTCTAGAGAACTATCTGCTACTGCACACCACAGCTGACTGATTTTGATACATTGATCTGCATTTGTCTCTGTAACGAATATGTTAAATGGTGATGTGTCTCCCTGACTTTGAATTTGATGCTCCAAAATTTTTAAGCAATCCACTGATTGTGCAACAATTGCTCCTATCAACCATCAGTTTTTCATAATAGTAAAGGTATGAACTGATCCACACACATGAACCATCAACTGCTTTTCCTCGAAGCTTCCCTCTGGAATTTGCCAGATGACACACAAGGTAATACTGAGGTTACATTCAGTCACTGCATGTCATATATTCAATGTATGCATGTCTTACATTTGTTGCCAATGTGTTCAATTTATTTACATGTATGTAATTTCTATTATTTGTATGTTCTGTGACATAAAGATGGCTTTTTGATTTGCCGTATTAACATGATGCTTATTTTCATTTCAGATTGTAAATGAACTTCTAAGACAGCAGCATGCAACAGATGTCAGTAATGTGAGTGAAGTCGATGCTGATGAAATCACCAGTCCAGAAGAGATGCCTACCACACAACCATCACATTTGGAAAGAAGCACTCAAGTACATGCATGGCAGCTGAAAACAATGCCATCTAAGAAGATACTGTACAGACACATGTCATGGGAGCCAATCAAGGTAATTAATTCTTAACACATTTAAGATGTTTTTACAAGCCCATAGTATCTTCAAATATTTTAATTGAACATTTTTTTATTTTATAGCTGTGTTATTTACATAAACAATGAGTCTCTGTCTAATATAGCTACTGACATATGTTATCAATAACACACATTTGGAGGGGCATGGAAAAGATCTAACCATATTTCTATGGTTGTAGGAAGGCATGAGGCTGCAGACCTAGTACCTTCAGCCCCTGCCCGTGCATTAATATATGTTCCATGCACCCACTGTTGTTTGTTATTGTGATTCAGAAATAAATATTTTTTATAATGAAATGTTCACGTGTGGAAAATAAGTATTAAATATTAATTCTGCCTAGTGCAAATGACATACTTTTTTTTTGTGATTGTATTTGTCTTCACTGTCCATTTTTGGGGTTGATGTCAGCCCGGATGCCTCTGAAGCCCACTTAGTGTACACATATGTTTTTTTTCCTAAATTATTGCTGTTGTTACAAGGAGCTGTTGAGGGTGGATGATGTAGTTTTTCAATTTTTTTTTTTTTATTGATACTTTGAAAATGTAGTAATACTGCTGTGAGTACAGGATGTGTCATTACACCCCCCCCCACGCAAACACTCAAACTCCTACCCATTCCATCAAGAGATTGACTGTTTTCCTATCAGTTTTCTTTATTCACAGCAAATTGTCAAGTACTGTATTGCTGACTATGAGCTAGTTAAGCAATAAGGCATGACAAGGTGTGTGTTATCGTGTAACAACGTCACTCCTGGGGTGGGTTGAAGCACAAGGCAAAGCCAAGTGCTTCCACCACCCCAGGAGTAACGTTATTACATGATAACACAAACCTTGGAGTGCCTTATTGCAATTATACAATGGCTCGATGTTATAGAAAACAAAAAATAAAAATAAAAATGTTTTTAGTAGACTTTTAGTGAGGCAGTGTGTCTTTGTTTCTGAAAAAAAAAAAGTGGCTCATAAGGATCATCAGGATCATCCAAAAAATCAATACAGTGATGTTATTGTGTAATAACATCACTGTCTCAGGCACACATTGACCAATCAGAGTCCAGGAAATTTTCTTGCCATTGTATAATAAAAAATAGTTAAAAATCAGCAAATAACACTTTAGTGAATTTGGGGCTAGGAGCAGATACCTGTCTGAAGCACAATCAGGATCGTCATGACACAGAATGTGTCAGCTGTTTGCATTTCTTTTTACTATACATCTACCAGTGGTCTGTCGGGTAAACGAAACATGAAAGCACTGCATCTTCAGACCTGGTAGCTTATTTTACTACAGCCCTCCCACCAACCTCCTAAACAGCTGCAGTCAGTTAAAGTGTGTCAGACGGCAGCTAAGCTGCATTGCACTCTGTGTCAGGACTGATAGATGTGGTGGTAGGAGCGAATCAGTTGCCATCTTTAAGTTTAAAGCAGCAGTACTATGCAAAAGAAAATCGGTGCTTTTTCTACTATTTATTCCCTGTGCTCTGCTGAGCATGTACCTGGTACTCTTTTCTGCCGGCAATGTACTATTACCCTGTAATGTGCTCAGTTATCCTTTGTGTTTGTTTACATTTCTGCCCCCCACTCCATTGACTAGATAACGGCCGCCATATTTTCTGTGGCGCTACAATGGGAGTAACAGCTCACTTCCTGGTTGGGTAGTACTGCTGCTTTAACATTATGAAATTTGATGATGGCAGTAGCCCAATTTTAAACACACAAGGCAGGAGAAAGCATGCTAGTTTTTGGTCATGCAGTCATGCTCTTATATGTGAAGATGTTTCACCAAACACATTAGTTGCTGTATAATTGCTGTTTCACTTGAACACAATGTTAGATTATTGAAACCAATGTAATATAGCACCTATTGGTTCCCGGTAAAAAACAATGTAATATAGCACCTATTGGTTCCCGGTAAAAAACAATGTAATATAGCACCTATTGGTTCCCGGTAAAGTATAAGTATATTATTGATTGAGAGCAAACCATACAGAGTCAATGTAATTAGACTTTTCTTTTTATTTGTTTTATGTTTTCCTTTTTTTTTTTGGGTGGTGTTGGTATGAATCGACACAAACTGTCACAGGTGTACAATCAGTACCTAAATCTAGAGAGATTGGTGTTCAGGTGAGATCATCCCCTTTCTGAAACTGCTAAATGATGAATTGTGTGATGATGATGATGATGATGACATGCCAAATCATAGTATGGGATTTGATGAATCAGACACTGAGTTTGAACCGGAGGATGATCCGGACTACATCCCTTCATCATCTTCAGAGGCAGATAATGATGTCCTTGACATATGTCAAGATGAATGTGAGATGTCTACATTGGATGATCCTGCTATTAGCCCTAGTGCTGACAAGAAGTACATCATTTTTAATTCTGCATTGAAGCAGATGTTACAGTTGTGTCATTGTCCAGAATGTGGACATCAAGACATTACATTCTTCCAAAAAACTATTGGAACAATGCTTTTTTTAACATTACGGTGCCATTCGTGCTCAACAACTACAATTTGGTGAGGTCAGCCTTGCTTAGGAAGAGTATCTGCAGGTAACCTGCTGCTATCAGCGGGCATGCTATTTTCTGGAGCAACAGCTACAAAGGCGCTATGAGTACTCCAACACATGTGTGTTTGTTGTTACACTCTTCAGACATTCTTCTGTCATCATTTTAAAATATTGCTCCCGGCCATCTCTGGAGTTTGGAAGCAGCAGCAAGAGTGGCTCATAGCTTCATTTCTATTGGAGCAGTGAGGGCTGATTTGTGGTGGGGATGGAAGGGCTGACAGCCCAGGACACTACACCAAGTACGGCACATATTGATTTATGGAACTTGTTGCTGGCATCATTTTAGATGTAAATTTGGGCCAGGTGAGAGAAGTGTATAGCACAGCCAATTGTTATTATAGTCACTGGTGTGTGTATATATATATATATATATATATATATATATATATATATATATCTTATATATATATATATATATATATATATATATATATACACAATATATATATATATATCTGCATGCAACAATGCTGCATATTGCGGTTTCTCATTAAACTATGCATGTTACTTCCTCTTAGAGTAATGAGTGTGGGAGCAGTGTCAATATGGAGTTGGAGGGTTTGAGGAGATATATCACTAACATAACAGAGTCAGGCCTTTCAGTAGAAGAACTGGTCATTGATCGCCATGTGTCTGTTTTGAAATGGGTACGGGAAAATATGTCTGAAACCAATCACTGCTACAACGTATGGCACATGGCAAAAGGTATCTGCAAACAGTAATAATCTGAACCGTTATTTTAACAATATTTCAACAAAAGATACATATAGCAACAATTAAAAACAGATAAAAGTCTGTTTAAATGATTTCAAATAATACATATAATGCACCAAATGAGTTATGTCCGCTAAGTGTGATTATTTTCAAAATAATCATTACTAGCATCCCACTCATGATGCCTTATATACAGTTTGCAGGAATAAAGAAGAAATTACTGACAATGAGTAATAGAAAGTCAACTGAAGACCTAAGGCCATGACTTTCAAGTGTGGTTAACTGCCTATACTGGGAAGTGGGATCCACCCCTTCTGGACAAGATGACCTTGTGGTGTCAACGTGGCTGTCCGTTGCATCTCACGTTCAGGATATACACACACACACAGCAATCCATTGTACCTGTCATGCTCCCATGGTGATCTTTTATTTATTTTTTTTATTTATTTAGTTGTTTAACCAGGAGTAGCACACTAAGCTGAACGCTTTTTTACAGGTGTGACCTGGGAGCACAGGGTAGTTAAGTGACTTGCTCAGGGTCACACAGCATGCAAGTGGAAGCTGTGGGATTCAAACCCAGATCTGGTCTGCTGGATGTCACCAGATTTGCAGCTCAGAGCCTTAAACCACTGCGCTATACTGCCTCCCTTCACAGTCAGTCACACCAGAAGTCATGAATCAAACCTTGTAAATGTGTATTATTATTTTATTAATACTGGATTGTGTGTTTATGTTGTTGTGTAAAATCTGAAGACATGAAGATTGTAACATACTCTACTACTCACATTCCTCATGTCCGAAGTTATACACCTTCCACTGACATTGTGGATTATATTATGAATGTTAAACAGTGGCTGGTACCATTAGTAGAACATTTCTCATATCCATTATTAATTATTGCATTAAATTGAATGAAAACATATAGGATACTGGACTGGCAACTATGCACAACCATTGTGTTCTTCCACATCGGAGTTTTGATTCTCTCTGACCTCGAGAGTGAAGCTCGAGAGGTCCATGGGAATCAGAACCTGAAGGTGACAGAACACACAAGTTGTACATAAAGTTGCTCATCCTGTATTTTTTATAGTGTATAGTAGTACTATGTGAAATGTGTGCATTGTGTTTTTTTTTTCCTTTTCAGAATGAAACTAACAATCCGTGATGCATGTCATCTGTGGAATGGTAGGGTAGGGTGACTGGATTTGGGGGGCGGTGTATATAGCAATGGAATGTCACTATACATACGCAGTGGGGGAGCAAGCATGCACAGCGAAGGGTGGGAGGGAAATGTAAGGAGTGGTGCCACAGTGGGGTGCTGAGCAGACCCCATGGCGTGGTGGGTGGGGTGTTGGGGACGCTGCCCCTCACATAAAACATTAAAAAACTAAGTCCCTGGAGCTGTTTTGCTATGCACTGGGGTGTCAGTGTGCCAAAATAAATTTTCGGCACTCTGACCTCACGATAACGGTGATCGCCTTTAGGCTTTCACCGTTATCACATAAACACAGTACAAGGCATGAGTGTCCATTGGTCACTATAATTCCCAATGTAGGGAGGTTGAGTGAGGCACGGTGATTGACTGAACTGAGGCAGAGGCTTAAAGTACAGTAACCACACAGACATATAGTGCAGGGTTGTCTTGATGGGTATCAGCATTGTTGTTCCCTCACAGCATGGCACACAGCACACATGAAAATTAAAAAATTGCCCACTGCGATATGGGAGGTATAAGTGCCACCAATGTCCCATGCCTATCACGCCCAGTAGCTCGTGATGAGCTGATTTCTTCATGGTGCATGGGTACCTCTTCTTCCACATAGCTGGAAAAAACAGATTTGCATAGTGTTGACTATGACAGTTTTTAGAAATGTGTTGGATCAGTTTAATTATGTACAAGTACCCCAAAATATGTATTACAGCATCAAATTCTGCAGTTCTGTTGGAGGAGTTTATTTCTGGAACCAGACTATGCAATGATGTTTGTCGTTTATCAGGGGAGTATCAGACATCTGAAATTGAGGAATTTTATAGTCTTCTGAACCAATTTGCCCCCAAATAATTGTGTTTTCATACAATGGCATGAAATGTAGGTACACATAATGTTATGTATATGACAGCGAAAACTTTTTAACAATTTTAAATTATAAAATGGGTCTCGAGAACTGTACTCTATACTCCAAATGCAGTCTGACTAGATGGGTGTACAGGGGTACTATAACCTACCATTTTTCTACTGTTAACCCCCCTTCTGATGTAGCCCTGACCTTTTCTGCTACAACCCTAGTGAACCACAATGGTTTCATCATCCTTTTATTTATTGCTTGTTCTCCTGGTGCATAGGCATGTGGACTCCAGAATAGCTTCCTTTATCCTCTCCCACATTTCCTCCACATCTGTCAACTCCTCCACCCCTTTGCTACTTCCCCCATTTTACTGAAATCTAATCTCTTAAGATCCAGCAATCTCTCTGATATTGCTTATTAACTCAGATGTTAAGATTCTTGCTAAAATTCTGGCTAATCGGTTAGTTCCAGTAATTGGAGGGATTATTGGTAAAGAACAAGTCGGCTTTATGCAAGGATGTGCCTCAGCAGATCATATGAGAAAGCTAATGTATTTAATGGCAACTTCGAGGGATGCCAAGCTTCCTGCGGCCCTGGTATCCCTCGATGCAGAAAAAGCTTTTGACTGGGTTTCTTGGCGTTTCCTTTTTGTGACCCTCCGGCAATTTGGAGTACCTGATGGTTTTGTACATTGGGTTAAGGTGCTATACTCCTCCCTAAGGGCCAGGGTCTGGTGTAACGATTGCCTGTCTGACCCATTTATCCTTGAGAGGGGCACTCATCAAGGATGCCCACTCTCTCCACTCCTTTTTAACTGTTATTTGGAGCCCTTGATACGTAAATTAGCATCTTCTCCTTTGTTAAAAGGTATTTCAATTCAAGGGGAGAGGTACTTGATCTCGACTTATGCTGATGATCTTCTATTACATATAGAGGACCCTGAGAATTCATTACCAGCTCTACTGGAGGAGTTAAATAAGTTCTCAGTGGTATCCTCCTATAAATTGAACCTCTCTAAAACAAAGATATTTCCGTTAAACCATCTTTGTACTAAAGACATGTGTACTTCTATGGGACTGTCATGGGAGGCCAGGGTTCTGACATACCTGGGAATCAAAATAGCCAGGAGTATTCCTTTGATGATTAACCTTAATCTGACCAGTCTTGTGCGTATGGTGCAGTCTGATCTGGAGAGATGGAGTGCCCTTCCACTATCGCTCTGGGGTCGGGTAAACATTCTTAAAATGAATGTTTTACCGAGACTGTTATACCCGTTGGGTATGATGAGCATTGCCTTGCCCAAGTCTTGGTTCTTACAAATACAAAAAGTGTTTAATAAATTCTTATGGAGGGGTAAGGCAGTGAGAAGGGCATATTTGAAGCTAACTGCACCAAAAATTAAGGATGGCCTTGCACTCCCTTCTCTCTTTTTATATTATGGGGCCCAACACCTAAGTAAGATAGCTCACTGGATAAAGGCGGAGGTACCCCGAGAGGAGTATTCATATGTACCAATCTGGCTTGATATTGAACAAAGACTAGCTCGAGGTGCAGCAAGCACATTGTATGCCCTAGTATTCTCCAAACCCTCCCGTCTTCCCGGCTTGCTTAAAGCTACCCCAATAGCCTGGTCTCTGAAAGTTCTTCGACAAATGCAATTGTATTTTTCAGAAAACTGGTACACCTCTCTGGCCCAACCACTTTTTAATAATTGGCACTGTCAGATTAGACAGGGTCCTATATTACCCTCCTTTTGTCCGCAACTCAAGCATTGTAAACTGGAGGATTTTCTCCAGGGTACAGAGTTTGTTTCTTTTCAGGTATTGCGGAGTCGCTTTCAACTAAGACCTCAGGAATTCTTTAAATATCTGCAATTTAAAGCGGCTATCCTTAACTTTAAAGGTAACCAAGAATGGACAACACAGTCAATGGATGGTCTTTTTAAGGCCCTCCAAGATGCAGAACAACCCCATGCAGTCTCTAATATTTATAAGCTTCTTCAAGGTTTAGATACATCTCTCCCTAAGGGGGTGTGTTATTATTGGGTGCAGGAGTTGTCTCTGCCTGTGGACACCGTTTATTGGGAGAAAGTATGGGGAAGGATTTATAAAAATATTAAACAGGATAAACTCCAGTTGATTCAGTTTAATATTTTACATAATATTTATTACTCTCCAGATAAATTGTATAATATAGGTTATACTTCCTCCCCTATGTGTCCTCGAGGCTGCTCGGTCTCTGGGTTGCTGTATCATATGTTGTGGCTGTGTCCGCATATTCAGAAGTTTTGGAGAGCAGTACAGCGGGTCTTGGACCCTATTCTGGGACTGGATCCTCTTTTTACCCAGGAGTGTTGTCTGCTGGCGATTTTCCCATCTGGGACACCCCAGATACGTAAAGTGCATATAACCTTAATATCAGCAGTTGCAAAATTAGTCATGCTACAGCATTGGAAGGATGAGTCCCTTCCTTCTGTTGTTGAATGGTACCGTGAAATGTTACTGGCAATTCAGGTAGAGAGACACATAGCAAACCTGCGGCACGGGTATCATCATTTTAAAAAGATTTGGGAGCCTCTTCTGTCCCTGTTGATGCTAGTGAAATTTTAATAATTTTTATTGATCTGGTGAAGTATGGTCATTTTCTTTGTTTTATAGTACCAGATATACAATCCGGATCAGCTATATTTATTTGTGTATGAGTGCAGACTTGGGGTGGGGGTTGGGGGATTGTGTGGGTTTTTGTGTATTAACCTTGATCAGTTATCTCTGTTGTGTATTCTCCGATGTTTTGTTAAAAATTCTCAATAAAGTATATTGAATTAAAAAAAAATCCAGCACTCTCAACTTAGGGCAGTGATCCTACGCAGTGTTCCTTAGTGTAAACCAGACTGTGTTGAGGTCACTCGTACCAAGGTGTTCACCCACCGATACCTCTCCTACCCAATCCCCATTTGTCATGACCAGATCAAGAGTAGCTCCAGCTCTGGTTGACTCACTTACCAGTTCCCTAATGATGGCCATTTGCAGGGAGTCCGATACGTCCCTGGTGTTGGCTGATGCTACCTCCCACCACTTGTCCTGCTCCTCCTCTGAGTTCACCACAACTCTTGTGCATTTCCCTCCTGAACCACCCCAATTACACCCTCAGCTGTGCTGTTGAGTTACCCCCTATACCCACAAGAGTTCCTGTGCCCATTGGTTGTGTTACAGTGTCTCAAAAAGTGTTTAACAGGTTTAGTTTAAGGGATGACCGCACAGTATGTTTTCATAGTCTTAAGCTTCTACTGCAGGCCTGCCCCAGTGAACTTATTGATACATCCAGTTTGCTGTGCTCATCCTCCTTCCAGATTCTGATAGGTGATCCTCCTGTTGTTTATTTTGTCCTTTGAAGCTGAAGAAACATCTGCAGCAAACTGTGTCTGTAATTGTTTTGCCCACCACTAACCCTTAAGTACCTCCCAACCATCAGTTAACTGAAACAAAGTGCAGCGTACAAAATAGCCCTTGATGTCCTTGATGCCCATATAGTATAAAGAATATCAGATGTGCAAGTCTATGCACAACAGTGTGTTGTGCAGCCTTGTGGATCTGATTCCCACAGACCTCTCGAGCTTTGCTATGTAGGTTACAGGGAGTCAGCATCGCTCAGTGGCACAACACACTGGTTACGCAAACATATTTGCCCATCCACTATTCTGTATAGAATGATGACATCAGATCAATTTCCTACAACTTAGAGATGATTTTAATGTAACTGGGTGGGACCATTATGTTTCATATAATGTGTAATTGAAATAGTGACATTGGTACATATGTTTGAATAACTCCACATTTTCACAGTAATTCACAAAGCTAACTTGCATTGCAGGGCACTACTTGCTGTCATGCATTTTAATGAGAATTCACTAAGACAGCAGGCCATGACTAAGGATGGCATTAAGAGATATTCCCACAGTTACCCAAAATACAAAAACGGTGGATATGTTATTCGAGGGGTCCCTTCAGCTTGCACCCATGGTTAGTGAAAGACAGTCATTCTTCTAACTGAGATATCTGTATGTGAGTGGAATAGCTTCTGTATCACATAATTCTTAGCTTAGCATTGTTTCTGTAGCATTTTACCCTGTACACCCTTCACACACACACATACACACACACACACACACACACACACACATATAAACAATAAAACTGGGTAACTTGCTTGTATGTCATGTTTATATAGAGAATATCGAATGGGCAAGTATGCACAGCCAGTGTGTACTGCCACAGTGTGGTTTTGATTCCATCTGACCTCAGCAGCAAATCTGGAGAGGTCAGAGGGAATCAGAACACAGAGTAAGCAAACCACAGTGGTTCTGCTTAGTGTTGCTCACCCTGTATTTTTTACAGTGTATAGCACTGTGTGAAATATGTGTTCTGTGAGTTCTTTTGCTTTCAGAATGAAAATGACTCATGCAGTCTCCAGAGGTTCTGTAATGCTGTTGTACCACAGTAGGGTATAATCACTTTCCATTATCTTTTTTTTTTTCAATTGTTTAACCGGGAGAGACACACTAATGTTTACAGGTGTGACCTGGGAGCACAGGGAAGTTAAGTGACTTGCTCAGGGTCACACAGTATGCAAGTGAGGGCTGTGGGATTCAAACCCAGGTCTCCAGATTTGCAGCTCAGAGCCTTAAACCACTGTGCTATACTGCCTCAAACTTTGAACTGTGGCACAACAGTATTTTGAAAGGGATGGAATTCTAAACAATTGACTTTGGAGGCCATATCTAAAGCATGATATCACGCTAATGGAAGGGTTACAGAGGAGGGCAATGAAAATTATATTTGAAATGTAGGGGAGAGAGTATGACAGCAGGCTGGGAGACTTGAATATGTACACCATGGATGCTAGAAGGGACAGGGGAGACATTACACAGACATTTTAAGTATCTGAGAGGAATTGATAAGGATGGGGCAGATGGGGTCTTCCCACTAAGTAGGGGGAGGGACACAAGGGAAGAATAGAGGGGGAAGATTTAGGAGGGAAAGGAGGAGACAATATTTCACTGAGAGGGTGGTGGCAAAATGGAACGCACTACCAGAGTTGGTTATATCATGTAAATCTATTGAACATCTTTAAAAGGGCATAGGTTAGTGAGCAAGGGAGAGTGAGAGTGGGGAATGTTGTGAGCAACAGTAGGATGACAAAAGGGAGAGGGGATGGGGCATCTACAAACTATGGTTGCTAGCTGCACTCTCGAGCAGATGTATATAGGCTGGGTGGTCTGTTTCTACTGGCACATTAATGTGTTCATATGCATAACTAAGTTGAATGCATACTAAATAATATTTTCAATTTTACAGACTATGTTAGAGACCTGATGGCTGTATTGGAGGACATAAATGCTGTAATTTCTAATGAAGACTTGACGAGCATGGTTGAACCACCACCACCAGAATTCTTATCATCATCCTTTGAACATCCAGATAAAGCAGTGGCAGTCAACAGCCATATGTCCCGCTTTATTAAATAGGTGTGACAAACAATTGAACTCAATAAATTGATAATTATCATTAGAGATGCGTTTTACCCATTACACTGTGACAGGACATTGTGAATTTTGAGTAACAGGACAAAATCCTCTGCACAAACTGAAACTGTTAAATTGTGTTGACTATACCTTTCTGCTGTTAATCGATATACCCTGTTAATCCACATTGCCCTTGAGCACTTGTCAATATTGTATTCAAAAGTGTGCCCATTCCTTCAGTACGCTAGATTCAATATGGAGTTCCCCAACACTAGCACGCATCCATCCCCCTGTCCTGTTCCACCCCTCCCCACCATTAGCTTCTTGTCCACTACTAACGTCTGCCCTTCTATGCACCTTTACTTCGCTTTGCTTGTACCATATGAACTTACCACCCTCCACCTTGACCTGTCTTCGCCTATCCTCTTGGTCTCATGTTCTTATCAATCTTCACCTCTTTCCCATTGGCTCCTGTCACATACTAGTTATGCCCAATTGTTCTGACATATTGGCACTGCCCCTATAGGTAGAACATCTGATTAGTACACAAATGATGTTCCTGGCACCTCCCTATAAAGAAGGAGAAGCCTGCAGCCTGTGGCCTGTGGGGTAGGGGATGGATGGTAAGAAAATACATTGGCATATTACCTGAAACAATCAGCCCCACTCCCAGAACACCATTCTATTCCCACAGCAAATGCTTGCACAACCCTTTAGAGAAACACAGTACTCAAGCACACAGAAAAATACTGTCAGGCGCATAAGCATCCAATGATGCTGAAACAGAAAATTACTTTGATGTTAACCACAAAACACACTGTAAGCAATATTGTTTTTAAACTGTATATATTGCAAAAAAAAATGACATCAATACAGTTACTTTCATGTAATGAAAGTATTGAATAAGAACTTTCTATGTTTAATGTTATAACAGACACACAAATAAAAAAAGTTAATATTACATACTGCAGTCTTAACTATGGTGTATTTCAATAACACATTTAAGTAATAAAATGTTACATATACACAGTCAACCAAAGGGACATTGAATTTTCATTGTAATGCTTAGGCAAAGATTCAGATTTGGAGCATGTTTTACTGCAATTCGGGATACTGGAAACCACAGTACTCAGGAGATAGGAATGTTGCATGTATTTGGTTTACAGCACAGGATGGGATCGGCACACGAACATGTCTTCCCAGGAAACCCCAGCACCAATGCACAATCTGACGATAAGCTGTATATCTATAGCATCTGAAATGTAAAAAAATTTATACATAAACAACTAATAAATTGGCTGTATTGTACATGTTCCAGACAATGTACTAAATTTGCCCCGCTACCTTTCTCAACATTGAACTTAGCCTTACCAATCCTATTTTGAAGCAACCCTTTTCTAAACAAGATACCACTTCCTATGCCATTGCGTTACACCTACACACTGCACTCTACCAGTAACAAGCAAGTGTCTTCTCATTTCCATCTTGAAACTCCCCCTTCAAATATCAGATCATCCCAAGTGTCCTTACCAGTCCTTAATTTGAAAAACCCATCCGTGCACATCTTATTTTTTCCCTTCATCGTCTGGAAGGTTTGAATCATACCACCTCCCCCTTCCATCACTCCTCTCCTCCAGAGAGTACATGTTCAACTCCCTCAGGCTGTTCTCATACAGTAAGTACAGTGACCGGTGGAACATCCTTAATAGCATTGCACCATACACTATAAAGCATTTATCACACATGTACAGTACTACGTATCATTTAACATTGTTGACATAGCAGGAAACAAACTAGGATTGCAGTGGAAAGGCACAGAGGACAGGGAGGTGGAGATCTAGAGGAGGGACCACATGACAAGGTTTGTCTATTGGCGGAACTAAGTAACTACTTGCACAATGGTGGACACACCACAGGGGGAAGTGGGAAAAAATTGGAGATGTAATGGTAAAGATGTATGGGATGTAAGAGCATTCAAGATGTGAATGTAAATAACAAAAAGTGCAGAAAATGCACATAGGTCACAGCCACTATCAACTTACTCATTAATTGAAGGTATGGGAGCATGGCTGTATCGTTGCCGATAGGTAAAGTATGCTGTCTGCAAAACCCATACATCAAGGCATACTGTTAGGAAACCTGGGTGCAGAGTAATATGTGAGTAATCAGACTTCCAATTACGTACTTCATCTACCTCACAACAACAGATTGACTCCTCGTCTGTCTCCATGGTGACACAGTTGTTGCACAAACCCCTATAAACAATTAAAAGACTTGAATAAATGATTGTCACTGCATATTTGTTTTTACTTTTTTTGAGCAGATGACAGTAATATATCATTATATAACTTAAATTATCAAATGGATAGGAGAAATCCCGGAAGCTGACTGGCTGACCCAGACTTTGACCTGTGACGAGATCTCACAATATCATCACAGTCCAAAACTGATTACCAAGATCAGCCATTTACTAACACTTTAGGGTCATTTTATAATTGCAATAATACACTACAGGGTGTGGTATATCATGGAATATTATCACTTCTTGGGTACATGAGACACTCAACCTGTGGCCTTGTGCCTCACAATGCACTCGAGGCATGATGATCTCTCATGATATACCACACCCTGTCATGTATTATTGCTTAATTATAACATGGAAGGCTGAAAGTTAGTAAAAATGTCAGCTCCAATTAGTTGAATTACTTTACATAGCCATTGATTAATCCCCAATATACACCCAGTTGCTGCGTATGGGCTGCCAGCAGTATCAGTGGGCTGAATTGGCACTCATTATGTGCTTCACAAAGAAAAAATAAAAGGCAGCTTTTAAAATTGTCACTGATGCCTACTGTTGTAAACGAACTGTTGCCAGCAGCTTTATTCTCTCCCACCCAAGTGAAATTTGGATGTCACAAAGATCTGCATCATGGAAGATGCCACAGAAAGGGTTAACAAAATGAAGATGAACATGGAGAAACTTAAAAGATGGTTAGAGGTATGGAAACTGAGGTTAAATGAAGCAAAGTGATAGACAATGCACATGGGTATGGTGAACCCTGAGTGCATATACAGGAAGGGTGCAGTAGCGGAGTCAGGTTTGGGAGCATTTGGGAGCCGGGGAGGCCATCCAGTCAATCATGAGCTCCACAGTGGGCACTAAACATTGAATAATGAAGGTGGTGGGGCACCACTACTCACACTGGGGTACCCAGGAGGGGCGACCACCCCCCAGCCCCCCCCAGCTCCGCCACTGGAAGGGTGGGTGATGGTGGGATGTGCTATTGCCGCCAAATATGAGAGTGACATATGAGTTATAACTGATGACATGAAGGTATTGGAGCAGTACAAACATGTTACAAGGAGGGCCAGACACATGGTGAAGGGGGGCGGGGTGTGTAAAGATGGACTGACAGGACATCAGGCTATGGTGAAGGAGGGTGGGGTGTGTGAAGATGGACTGACAGGACATCAGGCTATGGTGAAGGGGGGCGGGGTGTGTGAAGATGGACTGACAGGACATCAGGCTATGGTGAAGGGGGTGGGGTGTGTGAAGATGGACTGATAGGACATCAGGCTGCTTTCTACTCTCTGAGTTGGATACAGCAGCTACGCTGTAATGAGGGTCACTATGTGTTCATGCCTCTACACATGTGTGGGCATCAGGTGGCTGGGAGAAAACAAAAATATCATATGTGTGAGATGTCATGATGGCACAGACAGTGCCAGATCCAGACCACATGGAGCCTATATGTTGATCTTAGTTGGTGTGCCATGATGGTGGAGGTAGATGCCTCCCTAGCCATCAGAAATGCCACAAGGGGATGGGGAATACCAGTAGGGATTGGCAGGAAGGTTAGATCAGGAAAGCTGGTACTGAAACAGAGTCCCACAAATGAAGGCGCTAAAGCCACCTGACCACTGGATACCCAAAAACATCCACCTACACTGGGGACTGCTGTTTACTGTACCACTGCCACACCAAGTGACCAGCTGAATTCCTCACTTCAGGAGAGTTTTTTTTTTCCTTTTAAATGGTACTGTTTGAAAGGGAGCACACTACATCTAGTTATGCTGCAGTAGCTATGTAGCTAGTACAGCATAACAGCTACGATGACATAGCTACTGCAGCATAACCACATTTAGAAAGTGATGGATTTTCATCGATAACAATGTTCCATCTTACACTATAATACTATTATAATTCATATACCCAGTGGAGATTTGTTCATATCTAGATGTGTACCATCAAGTGAGGTTGCTTGAAATTATGTTAATCACTGTATTATCCCCCTTCCCTGGGGAGCAATAAATGCCTGATATTATCAGTTCAATAGAATTGAAAAATGTGGTTTAAGGCTGTGAGCTGCACTCCTGGAGACCTGGGTTTGAATCCCACAGCCCCCACTTGCATTATGTTTGACACTGAACAAGTCACTTAATTCCACTGTGTTCCAAGGTGGCACCTGTAAGCAAGCTTCAGCTTAGTATTTTTCTACTAGTTTTAAAAAAAAAATAATGCCAGAGTGCATTCTGTTCCACACTCATGCTGCTCTGCAGTCATTGAAATCTAATGTCACTGGGAAGGTAAAGTGGCTCACTGAAGGATATGTCACGGGGTGTAATCTATGCGTGACATGCACAATGCATTAACATGGTTGTTCATGTATTGTTATTGGCAGTAACAGGATATGGGGAAAACAAAAATCCAAGGGAAGTGTACACAATGGGGGGGGGGTACTGACACAACAAAAATGGAAAGGGACCTGGGGATAGTTATATCAGATGACCTAAAGGTGGGCAAGCAATATAAGAAGGCAGTAAGGAGGGCTGGGGGGATACTGGGATGCACAGGGAGAGGCATCCACTAGTAGAAAACAGGAAGTTGTTATCCCTCTGTACAGACAGCTGGTGAGACTCCCTCAGGAGTACTCTGTGTAGTTCTGGAGACCCAATCTCTGCAAAGACATAGACAGGGTGGAGGCTGGTCAGAGGAGAGCAACCAAAATGGTGCAGGGTCTGCAACAGAAGCTATATGAAGACAGACTAAGAGTGCTTAATACTGTATGTATACTCTTGAGGAAAGGAGGAAGAGGGGGGACATGATAGAAACTTTCAAGTATCTCAAGGGAATTGACAAAGTCCAAGAGGGTAGAATCTTTCAGAAAAAGAGATGTGCAAGAACAAGGGGGCACAATTTGAAGATAGAGTGGGGGACGGTTCAGAGGTAATGTGAGGAAGTATTTTTTCATGGAGAGGGTTGTGGATACATGGAACAGCCTTCCGGAGGAGGTAGTGGAGTCAAAAACAGTGGGGGGATTCAAGAATGCATGGCATATACATAAGGCAATTGTAGTGGGGAGGGTAGGATGAAGTAGGATCTGCAGCTTATCCATTAGGTAGGGAAATGGGCAGACAAAGTGGGCCAAGCGGTCCTTATCTGCCATCAAATTGTATGTTTCTGTTTCTATGGACAGGATGATGAAAATAAACATTTCTTTTTAAACATATCACCCCTCATATCCCCACTGCAAACCAACAGTTCCCCACAAAAAAGGCCATTTTGGATAAGATTTCTTACAAGGAAAACTATATTTTCATGGGCATGCAGGTATGTGTTGTCATTTCACACCTACATGTCACTTCAGTTTGAATGAAAAAGGCATTCTAAATTTATTTGTATGACCATCACTATTGGCAGCAGGATGGACACATGTCCAAAATAAAATAAATAATCCATTCAGCTGACTGAGTTCAGCATTTTTTCATTGAGTCCATAGACAACGTTCCCACATCACGCATAATATAATTTTCTCATCAAACTATGCAGAACAACATAAATTATTTCGTGATATTACCAGTCAGTATTGTTCACCCTGTCAGGGACTTGGTTGCCATCTGACTGTACCACAGACTCGTCTGAACTGTCATCACTGTTGTCAGGCAGCTGAGGCTCGAACATGTAAGGCTGAACATTCAAAAGGTTCGGGCATACATCGTTCAGAAGTGCATCTGTCACTTCATCTTCCTCACTTATACATCATAGCCAGAAGAAAAGATGACATGTGTATCAGCATCACTAGAGTCATTGCTGGAGGTATCTGCCATGCTGATGAATGAGGGCAGTTCTTCCCTCACAATTGCACTGCTATCGATAGGATGCGAAAGGCCTGCCTATTGCTGTGCTTCCCAAGATCATGTCATCACGTTCATTGTCGAGGGTATGCACAGCATGGAGATGTGGCAGAGACGCGTGGTCAAGAGTGGCCTTTATTTTACTCAGTTAAAATGTTGACATTTTTAAAAATAAACATCGCGATTTGTAAAAACGGAGGACTACCGGCACATCTGACAGCATGAGTGACCCAGAAAGGTATGTGTCAGCGGCTCTTTAACTTTGCCTGAAAAAGAGTAATTTCACCTGCCAAAAATGTTTCGAAGTCAGCACTTCACACTTTGCAAATGTGGCAAACGTGAATTGTTTCATGGAGTGAAGTTTGCCAACTTCGCACATCTCTAGCAGCAGCACTGGAGGTTCAATTCATGCAACCTGGCACAGCACATGGTGACTGGTGACTGGTGATATGTCATATTATAACTGTAGCAGTTTCACAACAGCATGTTTAAAGAGACAGTGAAACCAAAATGGACAGACTGGAAAATGATACAAATGTTAAGAAGTGGACAGTTGTAACTTTTTATTTCTAAAATATTTTTCTTTTGATCATTAGAATGTTTTCAGTGTGACAATATTGTGCTGGATGTGTGGAATAGCTCTCAGCCTGTCAGCTGACATATCTGTCTCTATTCCCTCCCAGTACATCATCAGCATTGTGACCTCTCTGACTGTGACATCATGGGTGCTCATCGATAGCCACTCAGAAGCTGCTAGGTCAGTCATCTGTGATGTCATAGTCAGTGAGGTCACAGTGCTGATGATGTAACGGGGAATTGAACTGGGTATGTCAGCTGCCAGGCAAAGTGCTGTTCCACACATCACACCTACTAACAGCAGGTAAACAACCTTCTGATTACCCAAAGTGAAAAGAAAAAAGAAGTAGCTCAAATATAAAATATAATGGTAGGTTGACTGCTTTTAAAAACTAATATTAGTTTTAGGCGGTACACTAGCTCTTTAACATCTGGCAAACATATTTGTATTGATTTTTTTCACTTTGTGTATAGCTCCAAAGGGTGGCATGGCAATCGGGCAGCGGTTTGTCTCCCAATTTTCATTACCTCCCTCCCTCTGTCACTGAGAGTGAGACCCATCATTTTTAAACTTTTAAATCTAATGCAACCTTAAGATGGATTCTAGGGCTTGACAAGGAACCAACCCCAAATTATCTTGATTTATTTTCTGCACTGATAAGCAAGGAGCAGGCTGTAAAAATAGTTATTAGCAGAAAGCCCATGTAACTTGAAAACGTCAAGGGTTAAATTCAGGCAGGTCAGTAATGTAGCAGCACAATTTTACCACAGCTATCATGCCAGACTATGCTTGCTTCTTTTTAGCGTTGTCTTACCCTTTTAGATTTAATTTAATTAATCTTAAGCTGTTGGAGCTCAAATAGCACTTCAAACATTCTGATGGCTTAGTTCACTGATGGTGTATTGACCTTCTAAGCAGCTCAAAGGCACTGGTTATTTATTTTTTTGCACACAAGGATGAGATGTGCCACACACCATGGTATTAAGAAAACTAAACAAGAATAGGTCAATGCCAATAATGTTTGCTTTTATGTTTTTATAGCTAAACTGGAAGTCTTAAGAGGTTGCGTGTGGGTCAAGGAAAGGGGCTGACATACTTGGGGCAGACATAAATGTTAGCTGGTGCTTCAGGTTAGGGAGTGTCATATGGGATGGGAGTTGATGGTAGTTGGAAGGTTAAGTTGGGGCTGCCATAGAGGCAATGGGATTTAGTAACAGCTGAGGGGGTTGCAATATATATATTGTTTGGTAAAGGGGCAATTTCTCATCATTATGATGAATTTGAGCAGGCCATTGTATAATCATTGTCTGCAATGTGGCACCCATTTTGTTATTCGAAAACAATCCTCAGAAATCAATTTTGTCATGTCTGAGTGCTACGGTATACAGTTCAGCACAGTTAGAAAGTGTGTAGGCAGTGTGGTAATGTTTAATTGAGCTCTGAATTCTTGTGACAAAATATCCTTCTCCTGGGGTCAGTTTCAACATTAATTTACCTATCTGGGTAATAGTGCAAATTGCCTCGGGCTCGTACAGTCACCCCCATACATACATACCTGCCTATAGTGGCTAATGTGAAAAACCACACAGAGCATACTGCTCTTCATGCTGCATCCCACCATGTAGATAAACAAAGAGCTTTAGTTTCCATTACTGTCACTCCCTCACATTTCACCAGCACTGAACACATCACAGCATGTACATGTACCTGCTTACACTATACCTACTATGTAAATAAATGGGAATAGTTTGTCTGTCTGCAGTGAAGTTGGTTTAAAAAAATGTTTACCAGTAAAAAGTAAATCGAATAGTAGAGATGGGAAGTTTTAATTCGCCAATAAAGTCAAGGCAAATTTGGCAACTTTGCCTTCGTGGATCAATTCACAAATTTTTAATATTTAGTAGGAAATTTGCCTTTTGAAACTTCACCTGTAAGTTCGCCCTTGGGATACATTCAGGCAATGTTTTGTCAAATTGAGGCTACTGGTAAGCAAGTGTCTCAATGTCATGTGGAAGAGCTTCTGCAGGTCATATGGTACAGCTCTGAAAAGTAAGAGTGCTTCACTTTCAGTTTCGCAGTGTTAGTCAATGGAGGAGATAGGAGCCTGACCAGCTTTCTGTGGAGAAAATGTTTGTATTCAGCATCAATTTTCAGTAGTTTAACAGCTTTTTTCTTATTCTTTTTTCAGTCTTATTAAATTCTTTGTGTTTTTATGTAGTAATTTAGTTTTTCTTTCTTCCTTCTATATTTTATCTATTTTTTAGTTATAACCTTTACATAGGGAGCTCTATTTTCCCATTTCTCTCTATCTGACTTCTCTCTCGCTCTCTCTGTCTCGTAAAGAATGGAGTCCAGGGGTTGTGTGCAGACTCATAGTGGCATCATATATCAGTGCCCAACAGCACCCCATCCAGACTCAGAAAGTAGGGGCAGCGGAAGGGGTGATCTAGCAGCCCCCCACCACAGCACCACAGCAGCCCCTAGTGCAGCAGCACCCACAGTAACCACCAGCCCCAGTGTAGTAGCAGCATTCAATTCCCCCAACTCTGCACCTGCCCTCAGTGAGGCAGTAGCAACCACTGGCTACAGTCCATTAGCAGTCTCCAGTTCCCCCAGCTCTGTAGCAGTAGCCTGAACCCCCTGTGCCCCCTGTAGTACCACCACCATTACCAGCTCTTCCCTCGAGGTGCCAGGTCCTGGTTTGTCACCTTTTAGCTCCACACTGTCACATGCACAGCAACCCAGGTCTTCCCTTGTTTGGGAATTATTCACTCTTGACCCCAGTGATGAGAATGTTAAGTGCAACCTGTGCGACGCACTAGTCAGTTGGGTGAAGAACTGCAGTAATCTAGGCACTGGTGGGCAATGTACCCATTTGAAAATCCACCACCTGAGCCAGTTGATGGCTAGAAAACAGGATATGGCAAGTGGTGGTGCTGGTGGTTCTTCTGTGCCACTGAGAGGGCAATGCACAGTTCATCAATGGTCTGACTGTAACGAGGGGCTTAGGTACGGGACAGCACCAGCAGCACCGTCTCCCACACCAGCACTGGTAGTACCACTGGCACCAGCACTGCTAACAACCACTGCAGAGGAGGTGGCACAACTGTGAACAGAGATGGGGGACCTTCACCACAGAGTTTCTTCATCGAAAAAATCCCTCTGGAAATTACTTGAGAGCCAGTAGGTACAAATAGAGGGGATGGATGAGGTCCATCAAGGTGGTGTTGGTGCTGTTCCATCTGGCAGTGGGCATTAAAATAACTTGCACTCCCTCCTGCTTTTTTCAGTAATTTCATCTCCAGTCCTCCTCTCTGTCTGAACCTTTCTCTTCTGCACCCCATCCTTTTTTCTATCATATACTGTACTCCTTCCTGTCTCCTCTTAGTCTCCCCCCCTTATTTATGAAAAAAATATGTAAAAGTTTTAAAACTCCAAAAAAAAGTAAACTCTTTTCTTGTCCTTTTCTTTTACTGTTTGACTGCATTCTTTCTTATCTTGTTTTCTGCCTCAGTTCTCTCTCCTTTTTAAAACATAAAATAATTATATTTTTTATCTATATTTTCTTTAATGGTGCTGCTTATTTTGTTCACTCTCACTACTGTTTTTGTTGCAAAGCACAGTTGTTTTCATATATAGTGCATTTGAAAAGCAACATATTGAACACTGTCTGTTCTCTGAAAAACATTTTCTGTCCAGCACTTCATGCTGTGTTATATCACTCACGCAGTCACACTGTTGGACTGACTCTTGCCCTCCTCACACAGCCACTTTTTCACTATTCTGAGTTCCCCAAATTTTCTTCCAAACAAGAAATTATTAAATGCTGCTAGATACTGCTGCACTGTTCAAGATGTCCTCTCGATCAGCATTTGTCAGACACATGAGGTGACACAAGTGCTTAAGCACAATATATGAAATTCTCATTTCTTGAACATTTCTCGCAAGCAAGAAATTATGAAATGGTGGTAATATACTATTGCTACTACTGCTCCATGGTACTGCGCTATGTGTCAGTCCCTCTGTCACATTTCTTGTAATGTAAGTTTGGTGAAAAGTACAATATACATAAATTGTTTGCTCACAGAATTTTTCTTAACTACTAGTATGAATATGTCAGGCTGCTGCATGCTGCTACATGATACCATGCTGTTTGTCTATCCCACCAACACAGTGCTTGCAATACACTTTAGTGGAAATGGTGCAAAAAGCACAATGGAGGCTATGCACCAGAAATTAAATTGCCTATGTGCCATGAACCCACGGCATGTAGGCAAACCTAAGTCTAAAAGCAATGCATCAGGGGTCCCACAGACCCCTGTGGAATGCACAAAAGGGGCACATGCCCCTTCACTGCTCAGTTCCCAGCTGTTCACACTGCTCTGCATGTGGAAAGTCTAGGGGAGTGTCCAGGGGGCATGCCCGCACTCCTCACCATTCACGAAGGCATGGGGTACTGGCCAACGGTGGCACAAGATATGGCAGCAGCCCCTCACAGAGTACCTCCACAGGCTGCAGAAAACATAGATCCTCCCACCATGCTGCCCAAGCCATCCAGTCAGGCAGGGAGTGCTGCAGGCAGCCAGCTGGGCACTCACTCAATATTGTAACTTGCAGGGATGCATGACACCCCACAATGCCCTGTTCCATGTGGTACAGGGGATCCATTAGCAGACCAGGAAGGGCATCCAATTTGATGCATCTTGTGTCTACCATGCCACCCTCTCATGCACCAAGACACTGGGGGAAGGGCTGCAGGAAGGCACCTGCAGAAGCCAGCAGTGGTGAGTGCTGTGCCCTGTGCACCTGTCTGTGGGTGCAGAGCTGTGCAGGCTAGGTATGTGCCTCCCATACATACCTCTCCCACATGAAAGCAATAAGACATGACAGGGTGTGGGTTGTTGCTTGATAAGAGCATGCCTCAGGTGTGTT
This sequence comes from Neoceratodus forsteri, assembly GCA_016271365.2. Taxonomy (NCBI): domain Eukaryota; kingdom Metazoa; phylum Chordata; order Ceratodontiformes; family Ceratodontidae; genus Neoceratodus; species Neoceratodus forsteri. The sequence goes on from CM057455.1 coordinate 1,560,841,707, forward strand.
GTGAAGCATGAGGCACTTGTGCTGAGTGCCTTCAACACCTGGGAAGTGCTCTTAGGAAACAACCCACACCCTGGAGTGTCTTATTGATCTTATAAAATGGGTTTCAGTACCAGAAAAAATTAGAAAAAGGAATTTAATTTTTTTTTTAAATGGTAACATTGGTTTGGAAACCACTGTAATGAAATTTGACATTTAATATTTATTTGCTGTGGCTCACTTTATAGAATCTGTTTAGCACTGTGTGAGGCAGATGCTTTTACATTTTGGAAGATAGGCAACACTTATGATAGCTTATCAGTTTAGTATTCTTGTCAGGAACATAAAAAAACAAAACATATTCAAGTGTCAGTGTATTCATTTAGCAATTTATACTGACTAATATATGCTGCAGAAAACATTAAAAGATTTATTGTAAAGCACTCAGGGTATATAATAGAACCCCCATAATTTCCCACAATTTTTGCTAAATGCTTCGATTTTGGGTAACCTTTTCCACAATTTCCCAGTGGCCGTGCTTATGTCCCATGGTTATGAAGATGTGATCAATGTACCTACTGTATGTACAGTAAGTGATACATCAAGCCAGATTCATAGATATACAAATATGTTGACTTGCTCAACAGTGCTTCCATCTTATGTTATGATTGTAAGTAGATCAGCTGAATGAATTAGTAAGTTCTGGGATCCAACCACCACAGACTTAGTTTTGGTTACATTAAGAATCAGGTGTTTTTTTTTTTATATACTTTTATTTTTATTGTTTCATTATATCTTGTCACAGATACAGATCCATACTTAGGACATACCTATCAAGTTGATACATAACCAGGGAGGGGAGACTTATCCCCTTATTAATCCTAGGATTAGTGATTCCCAAATATTTTGATACAGCATATAGGGGTACTTCCATTTTAACGTTTACAGATATGTATTCAAAATAAAGCTGTTTAAACGAGCCCAAGAGCAGTGTGGCTAATTCGATTAAAAACTTAAGTTGAAACATTATCTGCCCATCTATTTGCCCCTAGATTAGGGATTAATCTTGCCACACTATAAATCTAAAAGTCCAAGTCCACTTATAAAAGAAATATGGGCAGCAACCCACCACTCTCCCTCTAACAAAAACCTGCCATTTCTCTAAATTATAGAGATTGGGAATGAGAGAAATACCACCACTAATATACTCGTGGTCTGTCCAAGACCTAAGAGGGGGAAATATTAATATATTTCTATATTTCCATATGGCCCCAGTCCAGAGAGTCCAATGTAGTGAACAAAATAGGCCTCAGCCCCGAAGGTGTAATTTTTAACTTTTAGATAGAGGAGATTTTGAAAACATTCAACTATATAAACTCAAAATAGAGCACAGTTAGTGTTTAAGAGTCTGGCCTGCTCGCTCCTCAGGTGTCCTCCTGGTCTTCCGACCCGCTCGAGTCTGCACCACGATCTCTCTGCCGTTTTCTGCTGGATTCTGCAAACCTTGAGGCCCACTTACTGGCCTCAGTGGGGTCTGAAAAGACCCAAACCTTCCCTCCATGTACTATCCTCAGTCGGGCAGGAAATATCAATGCATGGGAGATGTTTGCTTGTTTTAGCCTTTTCTGGATCGCATCAAATCTCTTCCTCCTGAGGCGGGTAGCGTAGCTAATGTCCGGAAACAAGTGGATCACTCAATCGTCTTGCAGGATGGGCCCCATCTGTCTTGCATAACGTAGAATACGATCCCTAGTGCCCACACCATCAGTTATTATTAGGAGAGTCCGAGGGGGTTTCAGTGTCCTCGCGGTATCCTCTGGGTGTGATCCTATAAACTTTCTGCAGAGAAAATTCTGTGCTGTGGTCCTCCGGGGCCAGCTTTTCTGCCAACCACTCCCTCATAAACATTAAGGGATGATCCCCTTCGATTCCCTCCGGGAGACCTAACACCCGGACATGCAAGGAGCGGGCCTGGTTCTCCAAAGTTTCGAGCCTAGCTCTAAGGTGTGTGTTCTCCTTCACCAACTGTGCAGTTGCGGTCGATGTGGCCTCCGCTTGCTTTTTAATATTTTCAGACTCCGATTTCATTTCTTCCATCGTGGATTCGACAACCGAGACTCTCGATCCAAAAGCATCGAGCTTGCTGTTCAAGTCGGCCATAGAGGAAAGTATTTTGTTCAGCTTAAGTCCCAAAGAGGTCATGGTTTCCTCGGGCTCTCTCTGACATGCGGCCTGCGTCTCTGTGAGGTTTCTCAACTGCTGCGACTTGTCGGGCATCCTAGCCCCCGATCCTCCTCCTCTGTCTTTTCGAGGATTTACCATTTTATATTTAGAGGGATCCTCTTTCGAATGGCAGTGTTATTTTGGGTCTCTTTATCAACAATTGAGGGTTTTTTTAGGTAGTTTGGAAAAATTGAGCTGGAGCTGTTATTGAGTGCTGCCGTCTTGCTCGGGCTCCACTGAAATTTGACATTAAGTAGTCCCTGTATATAGTTAGGTCTAATAGAAAATAGAATAGGGTAGTGGGTGCCATTAGAGTGTGTCTACCTAACATTTCTTTATAACTGTGTAGCCCCATAAAGACATACAGTATTTAATTTTTAAATTTTAGTGTTTTCTTGCAGTTGTTAGGAAGCTGAGAAGCATGGTATTTGTAGAACTCCAGTTTGAAACGGATGCCATTGACAGCATTGTGGACTGTAACTGTATCTGAAAGCATGAGCAAGCAAGGAACTTTTGGGTTGCGGTCTCCCCCCCAATGTATATTTTATTATTTTTTGTCATTTTATTGTGTTTTTCTTTATTAGTGCAGAGTTGGTTAGCAGTGTAGAATCGTGGTGAAAGCAACCGTGTCTTTCTGCAGCTGCCATAGTGAGCACGTTGTACTGCACAGCTTTACTTACGCCACTGCAGTATGAGTGAGTGTGTGCCAAGCCAATGCTTTTCAATGTGGTATTTTGCCCCGCTCATTCTAAATTAGGGTTTTTAAATTGTGGCAGCCTGGCACAGTGGAGAAATGTTGAAGGAGGAAGACAGCAGGGACTGGAGACTGCAGGAAATTATGTCCTCAGAAACAGCAGTGATCCAAAGGAGAATAGGCCAAATGGCAGATTTCATATCACTGTTAGAGGTATGTGCAGTTCTTGGCAGAGGCTGGCTGCTGGCAAGGACAGATATGGCAACTGTACTGTGTACTGCTCGGCATTTAAAGTGCCAATCATTGAGCTGTTATGGTATAAGGACATGGGTCTTGTCCAATTAGGAGCCAGGATTGCATTTGCCCATTTTATAATGGTGCATAAACAACATTGTACATAAATTGTGTGCTCCTAGAATGTTACCCAAATTCCAGAATAATTATGTCAGGCTACTGTATGTTGCTACAAGGTGCTGCATTGTGTGTCAGTTCACCTATCATATTTCTTGCAATGCACTTTAGGGGACATGGTACAAACAGCACAATATACATAAATTGTTTACTCATAGAATTTTAATCAGCTACCAGAATAAATATGACAGGCTGCTGCATGCTGCTACATGGTGCCATGCTGTTTGTCTGTTCACCAAACCAGTTCTTGTAATGCACTTTAGAGGAAATGGTGTAAAAAGCACAATATACATACATTGTGCTCCCAGAACTTTTCTCAATTTCCTGAATAAATGTGTCAGTCTGCTGCAAGTTGCTACAAGTTGCTGTGTTGTGTGTCAGTCCCCCTGCCACATTTCTTGGAAAGCACTTTTGTAGAAACTATGCAAAAAGCACAATATACATAAATTCTGTACTCCCAGAATTTTTCTCAATTACCAGAATAAATACTTTGGTCTGTTGTATGCTGCTACATGATGCCACGCTATGTATCAGTTCCCACCTACACAGTTCTTGTAATGCACTTTAGAGGAAATGGTGCGAGAAGCACAATATACATAAATTGTGTGCTCCCACAAGTTTTCCTAACTACCAGAATAAATATGTCATGATGCTGCATGCTGCTATGGGTGCTGCACTGTGTGTCAGTCCCCCCACAACATTTTTTGTAATGTACTTTAGGGGAATTTATGTGAAAATCACAGTTTATATAAATTGGGTTCTCCCAGAATTTTTCTCAGCTACCAGAATGAATATGTCATGCTGCTGTATGCTACTGCACAGAGTCACACTGTATGCCAGTCCTACCCATACAGTTCTTGTAATGCACATTAATGGAAAGGGTATGAAAAGCACAGTAGACATATCTATGGTTACATTAATACTAAAAAGAGGACTAACAATAACATAGGAGCATTACAATTAATAATATCACAATAACTGGGGGGGGGGAGTAAGGAAATAGCAGAGGAACTTAATGAATACTACTGCACCATACTTCAAAGGGATACAAATACAATTAGTACAGAGGCTACACAAGAAAACAATACAATAACTAGACAAGAGATTCTGACAAACATAAAAATCTGAATCTGGTCAAGACAGCTGCCACTGATGATATACAGTGTATATATATATATATATATATATATATATATATATATATGGTAGCACGGTAGTGCTACCATAGTTAGGGTTGAGGAGCCATTTACGTTAAACCTAAAATTTTGCACCTTAATAACTTTGCAACCATTCAACAGATTTGCATGAAATTTGGAATACATGATCAAGAACCATACATCATGGAATCTGCCAACTTTCGTACTCTTCAGATGTACGGCTGCTGAGTTATTAAGTGTGATCTGCGCGCACGGTTACGCTTTTTTGTAATTCTTTGGTCATCTCTACAGGTCACACAGTTTGTGTGACTGGTCCAAAATCTTCAGAGAACATGTGGCCAGGGTCCCTGATGTGCCTTTTGAAGATATCGTGAAAAAATATTAAATGGTTCAAAAGTTATTCAAAAAACAAGTTCCCATTATAAGTCAATGGGAAAAGTTAACAAAAAGTTCAACACTTTCGCAAATGCAGTTTTTACTTTCACAAATGGCCCTTTTACTATCGCAGATCCACCATTTTGTTTTCAGTTGGTCATCAGAAAAATGCTTGGCATTTAAATTTGGGACCCATTAGCAACCTAATTCTTTTTGTATTCACCTAGTCGGACCCTGAGGATGCTAGGCATGTCTTTATTTTGGGGTAAAACACCCCAGAAATATGTTTTCAGATTTCTGGGAAAATACTGCAAAATACTTTCACATTTACATGACAGTGTCGCATGAATTCAAAGCTTTATAAGGATTAGAGCAGTACTTTTCCAGGCTGTGGGAAAATGACAGCAATTATTTGCCACCCTGCTGAAAAAGAACGGTTTGGTCTTTTGGGCTGAAATTTGGAGGGAACACAGCCAACATCTCACAGATGTGCCTTTCAGTATTTTGGTGAGAAAATTTTACAGGGTGGCAAAGTTACGGCACTCCAAAGTTGACACTTTTTCCCATAGGATAACATTACTGTGTCCGCTGCATTACAGGAATCCTTTGCCGCCCTGCTACAAAATAACGGTTTTGTCTTTTGTGCTGAAATTTAGAGGGAAGAAAGCCAACATCCCACAGATGTGCCTTTCTGTGGTTTGGTGAAAACATATTACAGGGAGCCAAAGTTATGGCACTCCGAACTTCTCTTTTTTCCCATAGGATAACATTACGGCGTTCGCCGCGCCTTTCAGGGCCCGTATCTCGGAAACGGTGCGAGATACAGACTTTTCATCAGAAAACTGCTTAGCCTCCTACCAGGGGCTAAGTACAAAACTAGCCAGGAAAGTCATAAATCATATGACTTTTAATTTTTTTTTTCTACGTCATACGGTTCCTGAGATATAAGCAGTTTAGTATCCCAACTCCTCATTTTCTGCTCCGAGACCCATTATTATGCATACATTCTTTGTACTCACTGTCTTTCTCTATGCAGCTTTTGGGGAAAACCAGCCTGTGCACTTACATTACTGTTACTGTTAACGCTTCCGCTTGCGGTTCCATACCCATTTCACTTACCGTTCCCGTCTACGCCACCATGTGCGTTACCCTTTGCATTTTCATTTGCGCTTGCGTTTGCGTTATTTTTACCATTTGTGTCTACAGTACTGTTTCTCTTTCTGTTATGCTTTGCATCACCTTGCGCATTACCATTTGTGAGCACCATGTTACTATGTGACAAGACATCACGTGGTGGGCCCCGAGCTCCCGCCGCTGCATTACATTCACTATTTCTCGTTATCATTCTCAAAAAGATGGGAAATTAGAGGCAAAAAACTCTGTTTAATGCATCAATTAGGGTTGATCCACAGTGACAAAAGTGAGGAAATTCGGTGTTAGGGTTGAAGGCCCCCCTTGGTCCCCCCTGCCCACCCCCCAACCGGCATTGGGATGCGCATTGGGGTCATTGGTCCTAACTCTCACCCCATTCTCCTATACCTCTGCTTCTTTACACATGTGATGGGGTGAGTGAGGCGATGACCTAATCTGCCTGTGCCTACAATCACTATGACCATGCGTATATCAGAGGGCAACCACACACCTGCACTTTACCTCCTTCCAAAACAATTTTGACATTTTATAAGATAGATAAACTACTCTGAGGTGTGTGGTCACGCTCTGATATACGCACGCCTTGGGCAGTTGATGCACTCTGCCTGTGGCCTCGTGTGTACAACACACACCAAGGCATGCATATATCAGAGTGCAACCTCACACCTCAGAGTGGTTTATCTATTACATATATATATATATATATATATATTTTTTCCCAGTTCTTTTTGCCTTCAGTCGCAGCCAACTGGACATCCCTCAGTCATCACCCAGCCTGCTCCCACCATGCCTAAAATCCTTCCAACCTGTTCCCCTGGTCCCCAGATCCACCCACAACACACCTGCAGGAAATCCTCCAACTTGCACCCCCCTGGGGCAGCGCCACCTTCTGTTCCTCAGCGCTACCTTACAATTATCCAATAGCCTGCAGGCGGAGGTGAAGGTCAGAGGGTGGCAGGACCCAGAAGGGCAGGATCCAGTGGTGGGCATGGGGGCTGTGAAGCAACGTCACCCATCCATCCAACAGGGTTTTTCCTTGTTCTGCACAGTATCCCCCCCTTTTCAATGGGAGCAGATGTGCAATGATGTCAAGGGGAGGTGCACATGATCCCATGTATGCTACACTGATGTCCGCTGCATCCTACCATCACTAGTATGGAAGGCTATCAGCTCAATATCCCCCTATGCACCACCAGGAGATATCCTATCACCGGAGCCCTTGACCCTTCCCAGAGATGGTTAGCAATCCACCGGGTGCTCAAACCTTCTCTCCCCGGCTGGCCTTTTGATGCCCATGGCTCATCCCAAACCCAGGACATCAGTGCTGCAAGCGGTAGCACTGCCACTGTGCCAATGAGCCGGCTAACAGCCCTGATGATATTAACCCCAGATTAATTGTCTGGCAGTATAATCTAGAGTTTATAGTAATGAGCTATGTAAGAAAAAGATGTACAGCTGAATGTCCTACAACCAGTAACTACTCCCAACTCTAGGGAATGTTCAAAAATCATTTATTAATTAAAAATGTTATGTAGCACCCTCCAACAAACAGCTGGTCAATGTTTCACGCTGCCCTAGTGCTTTTCAAGACCCTAGTGCAGCGTGAAATTGACTCAAGCTGTTTATTTAGAAGTGTATACAACTTTTTAATTAATTATTTTAATGTTCCCTAGAGTTGGGAGTAGTTACTGGTTGTGGGATGTGCAGGCATGCATTTTGTTCTATACATGTTTGCTGCATATACTTGGCTCCATCCTATGAATACCTGAGCTTCTAACCTCTTCGATTTCTATTGTAGCAATGAGCTATGAATGAGCTTGGTACATCCAGCAGACCTGGGTTTGATTCCCACAGCCTCCACTTGCATACTGTGTGCAAGTCATGTAACTTCCCAAGTGCTCCCAAGTTGCCTCTGAAAACAAACACTTGCAAGCACTTGTGTCTAGTGGGCCTTACCTGGTTACCAAGGAATAAAAAAAAAACCTTGATAAAGGAAAGAGCAGAAGAATTGGCATCCATAGAGAAACATGTTTTCAATAGGTCACTAAACACAGAGGAAGTATTCCATGACTGGAGGACAACAATTGTTATTCCAGTAATTAAACAAACTCTGGCCAGAGCCAATAGGGCTGCAGCTGAGGAATTTGGGGTAAAAATATTGTAAATTTATTTTTTAATATTTTTATACCACATTTCAGTATAGTCTTGTTATAATCCTGTCACGCGAAGCCAGGCAGAGAAAATGTTCAACTCCTGGCTTAAAGGTGATTTTACGCAGTGACTGTAAAATCAACTTTCGGGATGCTAAAACACATTTTGGGCAGGAGTTGAAAAATGACAGCTGTCACATTCATGAGGTGCTGTAAAGAAATGGCTACGTTGAAAATATGGGGTAAAAATATTGAATATTACCAAATGTATGAGCCTGGGTTCACAAAATTCGATGGGCTATACTATGATCGGCCGAAATGCATCGGCCCGACCGTCATTATCCTGAGCCTGGGTGCCCAAAACACAGTTGCCCGACACTGGGAATTTGCCTCCAGGGAGTGATTCGGAAGGCTTTGCCCCCCGCACTCCCCCACACCCCCAGTACTTAAGGATTCTCACTCTAGGGGGTGAAATCCCGATGTCGGGCAACCATGTTTCAGGTGCCTGGGGTTGGGATATTGCCGGTCAGGCCAATGTATTTCGGCCGATTGGAAGCATCCCATTCGGAGTAGGCTCAAAACTTTGTTGAGTTTTAATATTTTTATACCAAATTTCCAACATTGCCTTCTTATGACCCCACCTTGTGAACAAGGGCAGAGAAAATTTTCGACTCCTGCCCGAAAGGTGATTTAGTGCAGGAACCATGAAATCACCTTTCGGGATTAAAGAAAACAAACATTTTGGCCAGGATTTGAAAAATGACAGCTGCCACATTCATGAGGTGCTGGAAAGATATAGCTATGTTGTAAATTTGGGGTAAAAAAGTTGAAAATTACCAAAGTTACGAGGCTGCACTCACAAAATTCAACGTAGGTTTATAATTTGGCTGTTTTTAATATTTTTACACCAGATTTTCAAAATAGCCTTTTTATGACCCCACCTCATGAACAAGGGCAGAGAAAATTGTTAACTCCTGCCTGAAAGGTAATTTTGAGCAGGGGCCATGAAATCGCCTTTCGGGATATAAAAAAACATTTTGGCCAGGATTTGAAAAATGATAGTTGTCACATTCATGAGGTGTTGTAAAGATATGGCTATGTTGTAAATTTGGGATAAAAGTATTGACAATTGCCAAAGGTACAAAGCTGTATTTGCAAAATTCAGTGTTGACTCATAACGTTATTGTTTAATATTTTACACCAAATTTTCAACATAGCCTTCTTATGACACCACCTCATGAATGAGGGCAGAGAAAATTGTTAACTCCTGCTCTAAAGATGATTTCCCACAGGGACTGTAAAATCACCTTTCAGGATTAAAAAAAATGTTTTGGTCAGGATTTAAAAAATGACAGCTGTCACATTTATGAGGTGCTGTAAAAATATGACTATGTTGGAAATTTGGGGCAAAAATATTGATAGTTACCAATGTTACTAGGTTGCATTTTCAAAATTCAGTGTAGGCTCATAACTTTGTTGTTTTTTAATATTTTTACACCACATTTTAGAAATTGCCTTCTTATAACCCCACCTCATGAACATGGACAGAGAACATTTTCAACTCCTGCCCGAAAGGTGATTTTGCACAGGGACCATGAAATCACCTTTTGGGACATATTTTCTTAATGACAGTGACATTGTTCATGCAGTGGGGTCCCAAAGATGGCATGTTGAAAATTTGGGCCAAAAATATGCAAAAATGGCAAAATTATTCCTCTAAGTTCAAAACCCCACTGAAATACATTGAATGGCATACCTGTTTCTTTAGTTTGTGGTCCGGATTTGAAAAGTGAAGATGTGTCTGCGGTCCAGAGAGGATTACAGCATTGGATCCCCGATGGGTAAGTAGGGGTTTGGGGGTGTGTGGGTGGTGGGTGCTGAGTGGGAGGGTTGGGTAGGGGATCTGAAATGGTGCAAAAGACATCATGGATGGTTTTCTTGTTACAGGTTTAAAATAAAATAAGACTGAGATGCTGATCGCAGCACACTAAGATTAGGCACCCCCAGTGTCACTATTATGTTTCTGGGGAGTGATTAGTGGTGCTGAGAGGAGAGAGATCAGGTGGGAAACTATAAAATATATGTTTAAAAACGAAAAAAGAGCAACCGCACATGCACAGTGGTGGTGGTGGTGGTGGGGGGTATTTTGTGATTGGGACACTGGGGGATAGGGTACCCCTAGTGTCACTATTATGTTTTTGGGGGGGTTGGTGGGTGCTAAGAGGAAGGGTCGGGTGGGGGGTTATGTATTTCAGCAGTCACAGAGCACCAAAAATAAAAAAAAAATACAATTATGTGAGTGCGGAGTGTTGCATGCAGAGGCAACTTTTTTGTCACTTCAACGTGTTGTTTATTTGCAAGGACTGAGAGAGTCCTTTTTCTCATAGCAAGAGGTCTGCAGGGCTCTGCCTACTGCAGCCCTAAAAAGGGGTTAAACAGTCAGCTTCTAATTATTGTCCAATAAGTGTAGCATCTGTCCTATTTAAGATAATTCAACTGTGTATTAAAACCAGAATAGAGGATGACTGTGTGATAAAGGGCATCAGGTAGAAACTAACATGGGTTTAAATCTGGAAGATCTTGCATAAGAAACCTATTAACATTTTATGAATATATAAGTAAAGAACTTGACAATAGAAATTCTGTTGATATTATAGTTTTGGACCTAAACAAGGCTTTTGACTATGTATCACATTCAAAATTAATAGAGAAATGTATACCATGGGAATAAATAAGATACGGATTACCCGGGTGACAAAATGGATAAAGAACAGAAGTAAAAAAGTAACAGTAAGAGGACAACTTTAGAGTGCAAGCAGTGTTACAAGCAACATGCCAAGAACCAGTGCTGTTTAGCATATTCATTTGTGATCTGGAAGCATACGTAAGTTCTGTCTACACTAAATTCGCAGATGACGTGAAACTTGGGGGGAAAAAATAATGCCATAGATACACAAATATTCAGGATGATTTAAGACAAGCATTTGTCAATGATGAATGTTTGCTTGCTGGCATTGGCATTGGTAGTGTAGGAGTCAGAGCGAGATGCATAATAGGAATGGCAGTGAAGTATTGAACTGAAGCCAACCCCACCACCACCCTGCAGAGACTGACAGGCATTGGGTTGTGCCTTTGGCCATTGGGCATAACGCCCACGCCATTTCACCACACCCTACCCTGCAGACACTGACAAGTGTCATGGTGTGTATTGGGGTCTTTGGGCCTTATGCTCACCCCATTCCATAGGGAAATATGGTGAGATGGGTACAGTATAGGAGACTGGGGTGAACTTTGGGGCCAAAAAGTCCAAGGCACACCTCGATGCCTGTCACTGGCTGCAGGGTGTGGGTGGGGGTGGAATGGCATGAGCATTACAGGCGACAATCCCAAGTAACACCCCTGATGCCTGTCAGTCTCTACAGGGTGGGGTGTTATGGTCAGAAACCCTAATGCCCTGAAGCGTTAGATTTGGTATTTTCCTCAATTTTCAACATGGGTTTTTTGTGACCCCCCACCTCATGAACAGTGGCAATACAAGTTTGTTAGCCGAAAGCTGATTTTGCACAGCGACTATGCCATTTGGCACCACAGGCGCAAAAACACATTTCGAACAGGATGTGAAAAATGACAGCTGAACTGTTCATAAGGAGGTGTAGGAAAATGCCAGTGTTGCAAATATTACAAATTCGTGAACCTATGAGGGTGCATGGAAACTGCGCAATGCACGCTTGTAACACGGTCATTTTATGGACTTTTGTCACCAAATTTTCAACATATCCATTTTAAGACCTCTGCTCATGAACAGTGTCACTGTGATTTTCTTAATTTGTCCCAAACATTGATTTACTTTGATCGCTAAGCCATTGTGCACTACATGTGAAAACACATTTTGGGCAAGATGTGAAAAATAACAGCTGTACTGCTCATAAGGAGGTGTGGTAAAATACAATGTTGAAAATCTGGAGTGAAAATAGTAAAAATTCTCAAGTTATGGTGTGCGTGGGAACTGTAGCATGCAGCTCATAAAACAATCATTTAGAATTTTTCACCAAATTTTCAAAATAGGGTTTTGGGGCCTACCTCATGAACTGTGACACTGTTGTTTTGTTATTTGGTCCCGAAAGGTGGTTCCATGCAGTGACCGAGAAATCACCTTTTGGGACTGAATAACAAAATGACAGTGGCTGAGTTCATGAGGTGGGGTCCCAAGAACCCCATGTTGAAAATTTAGTGAAACAATTCCTAAAAATGGCTGAGATATGCACCAAAGTTGAAAAAACCCTATTTATGTCATTATAAAGCTTACCGGCATTTCTTCAGTTCGTGGTCGGCTTTAAACAGTACAGACATGTTCCCGGTCCACCGAAGATCGTTGTGCTGGCCTCCAGAGGTAAGTATGGGGTGAGGGGGAGTGTGGGGAGGTGGGGTACACAGAGGGTGGGTGCAGGTTGGGGAAGGGGCAAAAGAGTCAACGAGGGACCGTTTTCTTTTATTCTAGGTGTTTCTTTTTTTTTAAAGAAGACGTGGGACTTTTGGCATGCTGGGGTGGGCTCCCAGCATCGCACCTGCAAGTTTGTTGGTGGTGCAGTGGAGCCGATGGGGGATTGGGCACCCCCGTGGTCCACAGACTTCTGCCACGCTAGGGTGGGCTCCCAGTGTGGCACCAGGAAGTTTGCTTTTGGGGGGGGCAGTGGACCCAATGGGGGATTGGGAACCCCCGTTGGTCATACAGTGTGCAGGGGTGGAGGGAATCACATGAGCATGCTGAGGTGGGCTCCCAGCATGCTAGCTAAGCCACACTGGGGTGGGCTCCCAGCGAGGCACCAGGAAGTTTGCTTTTAAGGGGGCAGTGGAGCTGACAGGGGATTGGGCACCCCTGTTAGTCATACAGTGTGTGGGGGTGGAGGGGAGCGCATGAGCACACTGGGGTGAGCTCTCAGCATGATACCTAGAGTGTTCCTGGGGGTCGAAGCAAGCCTGTGACGGTTCAGATGCAGTGCTGGCGTGAAACATTTGCATACTGCCGACGGCAGTATGCAAATTGGCCCACTGCTGATTGTAGTGGTGGTTTTCTTGGAACTGTACGCCACTGCATCTGAATGGCTGTCATAGACAGCTCGGACATTCATTAGTGCAGTGCAGCAGTGCCTGCAAAAAGGAACAGGGCATTGGAAGTGGGGGAGGCACACCTACAAAAACCCGCATGGTGGCACTATGTTTCTTGCACATGCGTGCAAGCAAACATAAAAAATTATTGACTGGGTTAATAACAGAAAAAAGAATATTAATTTTCCACTCCCAGTCTTACTGTACCTGTAAGTTTCCATCACATGGAGTGCATTCAGAGGTATTGAAAAACTCACACTGATTAAAACTAGTGGCAACCAGATTAAAAGCAAAGAATCACACTCAGGCTACTCGGTATTCCTTCAAATCAATCTATGCCAAAATCAGCATGACAGGATTAGAAGATTGGATTTAAAGTGCAAATGATGCAAAATACAATCCCTTCAGAGCAAGCATTGTGCACAAAAAGTTTAAGATTATACCCAACTATGCAGACTTCTCACCTTGCTGCCAGAAGACCCTGCCCCACCACTTCACTTGGAGAGCTTTGCCAGGTGGTGTCCTGTGAAAGGAAACAAAAAATAAAATACATAGAAGAAGAAAGAAATTTTGGAAAAGATACTTACTGTTACATTGGTGATGGTCATGCTGTGAAATGGCATTAGGGTGCTACACAGAGGAGGTGGAGGAGGAGAAGTCTTGCTTTTCTGGAGAAGGAGGAGAAGGCAGCAGGGTAGAAGATCTATGTAAACAAGAAAAAATTATTTAGGCTACTCAAGTAACCACTGCAGGTGACTGCATGGTATATGTGTTGTCCACTTCCAATATCAGTCTTACTATACCTGCCACCTGTCAAGAAAAAAGAGAAATTATTCAGCCTCAGTTGACCACTGTGTTGGCCACACAGTATATCCACTGCTCACTCCCAGTTTTACTATTCCTGTCACCTGAGAAGAATAAAGATAAATTATATAACCTTAGTTGACTACCATAGTGGCCACACAGTATATCTGTTGTCCACTCCCAATCTTACTATACCTGTCTCTTGCAAAGAAAAGAAAGAAATGATTTAGTCTGACTTGGCCACTGTGTCACTGTAGACCTGGCCACAAGAACTGGCAGAGTGGTGGTTCTGTATCAGTGAGCAGATCAGAGTTGGTCTACACAGTGTGGAATTATTTGTCCATCACCACAGACAAATCTGGGCCTTGCTGGACCTCGACTCTTGCTGCCTTAATGAGCAGGCTGGCTGGAGGCTCGGCTTGAGGGTGCCTGGCAATGGCATGTAAGCTGACTTAAGTGTCCATGTTTCTCAGTGTGGAAGGTGGCCACCACACGGGGCAGGCTGTCTGCTGGAGCTCTGAGCTCAGAGCTCTTACTTTTCTAAGTTTATTTACTGCCTTAGCTGACTGTCCAAGCCTATGTAGCTGCAGTGTTTGCATCTTATAGTAGCAATTGGTGCTAGTGTTTTGTCAGTGTTTTTATGAATTTAGATTGTCGTAGTTAGGGAAATATAATGAGGTATCCGGCCACAACCTGGTTTCAATAATATCGACACAATAATATTGGAGCTTTAAATATCGGAAGCCTTTATAGTGACATGGGGATTACATTGTTCCAATGCTATGACTACCCCAGTTGCTGTTTGTGTGGGCAGGAAAGGGAAAGCACTAGTGGGGAAGGGATAAGGTAGCAGGAGGTGTAATGCCTGGCCAAGCTGCTCCTGTGGTGTAGTGGGAAGGCACTCATTTCTGCAGTGGAGGGGACCAGGGTTTGGGTCCCTATCTCCCAAAACTAAATTATTATTTTTTTAAATTTAAGACATTTCCCCCTGGTGAGTTTCTCCCCGTCCCCGAGGTCCACGCCCCACTCAGATTTGATTATAAAAATGCTGGTGTGTGTGTGTGTGTGTGTGTGTGTGTGTGTGTGTGTGTGAGGGTGAAGTCCCTCACGTGGGGTGTGTGGGAGCAGAGCCCCTCACAAAACAAAGAAATCCTGCTGTTTTTTCTCAGTTTTTTATGTTGCATCGGTATTTGTGTGGTCAGTGTTTTTACTGACTTTGATATTTACTCTTGATATTTTGGTTGTGGTGTTTTGTACCACAGTGTTTTTGTTGGTGACGTTATCACCTAGAACCAGTGACAGGAACTTAGTGACTTTTATTTTTCAGTATAGGTTTTAAGTGCAGTCGTGCTGTGGTGTTAATGGATTTTTTTGTAATTTTATGATCTGATGTTTGTTCTGTGTAGTGTCAGGCATATTGTGTCTGTAACAAGCACAGAGAGTAATTGGACTGTAGCTGGCTCCAGGTTGGTCCAGAGTTCTGTGAGCTACATGCAGTGTCCTGCTTCTGGTCTTTGGGAGGAGTGAATAATAGGCCAGAGGCATCTGTTGTACTGTCCAAAGACTAGTCTGCTTCTGGAGCTGATAAAGAAAAGTTGGAAGGAGAGGCACTCAGACTTGACTGTGGTTAACAGGGAGCTTCTTTTTCACTTGGGTGGTGACCTGGCCATGTAAACTGGCAGAGTAGTGGGTCTGTATCTGTGAACAGACCAGAGTTGTTTTGCAGTGTGGAGTTGTTCATAAGCTGCTGTTAGAGCAGGAAATCCTCATTATACAATGGTGTGTGAAAATCCTGTGACCTCATTGGTCAAAACATGACACATGACCATGGGTAAATCCTGCATAACCCATGGCTGAGGAATGGCATTTATAAAAAAACATAATTAAACACATTTTAAATGTATTTTGCACATAGATCCATGGTCTAATTGCAATAAGGCACACCAGGGTGTGAGTTATTGGGTGAGTTACCCACTTCTGGTGTGGTTAATTCACTTGGCTGCACCTCGTGACATACCACACAAGGCGTGGGTTAATCCCCAATAACCCACAACCTGTTGTGCCTTATTGCTTAAATATCTCCACATTGGACTGTAAAGGAGCCACGAAATATCAAGAGGACTCAGAACCTGGTGGGTCAACAGGCAGTGAGAGAGCTGGCCAGCTTAAATCCCTTTTTCTTGCTTCATTCTGGGACAGTTTTCTTGTATGTGGCAGGAGTGAGAGTTCTGCAAATACAAGTTCAGTAGTTACATTTTGGACTCTTTTCTGGTGGGAACAGAATGCCGTGTGGTTGAGGTAATCCTCTTCATTTCTGGTGGGAGCAGAACTTTATATTGTTTCTTAATGTAACCCCTAGATGGCGCTATCCCAGGGGCTACTACCCCTGCCTGATTTGCCACTAACAGGTTGAGGGGCCTGGATCCGATGGCGGGTGCCTCCACCCAGAGGTCAGGGTTTGCAATAGTTAAACTAACTTGGTCACAGCCCTCTGGGACACTGCAACCCCCCTTTCTTCCCACTAGTGGCCCACACAGTATATCAGAATTACCTTCACAGTATACACTTACCCCCAGGACTGGTTCAGGCACTGGGACCCCCTGTAAAATAAGAAGATACAGTGCAACAATCACAGTACAATACTTTAACACAGACAAATACCTCAGGCAGTATAACTTTGCTGAAATAAGCAGCTCTGATTTATTTAGGGGGATATAACAAGGACAGGGGGAAATCAGGTTAATTTGCTTATCACTTTATTCATCTACCTATGGCTCTGTGCACAGGCCTATCCCTACCAGTTACTGTCCCTGGGTACCCAAGCCCTAGTGGCTAGTCCAAACCGTGGCAGCTGGTAGGGGCCCTTTCACACAGAGAAAAGAAAAATTAGTTAAACAGTCAGCAGTACAGTAATTCCATTTGGATTCAATGTGGCAATTCAACAGGGAGTGACCCTGATTTAGTACTCACGACCTCCAAACAAGATAGGGTCCTTCAACATCAGCAGGGCTACTCTTGAGCTCCACGAGACTCCTCACACATTTATATGACAAACTGCAACAGGCAAAAGTCCTTTAATGGCAGCAGGATTCACTTGAGCTACACAAGCTCCTCACACATTTATATGGTAAACAGTAACAGGCAAAAGTCCTTTAATGGCAGCAGGATTCACTTGAGCCACAAGCCTCCTCACACATTTATATGGTAAACAGTAACAGGCAAAGTCCTTTAATTGCAGCAGGATTCACTTGAGCTACACAAGCCTCCTCACACATTTATATGGTAAAGAAAGTACTATACCAGGCAGGCTGCTTCTCTATCGATCGCAATTACTGCACAATACCCGGAGAACACACAGCAGATTCAGTTCCTGACAGACCGAGCGCAATTCAGCAATTTCTCCAGTCTTCTACAGGGTGAGCCTGGTTTCTACTCTTCAGATATCCTTTGATTCTCTTCACTGGACGGATTCAGTCCTAACAAGCAGTTACACAAGCTGCAGACCGGAACTCGGGGCCTTACACGCATTTCCCGACTAAAACTGCACACCGGAAAAGCACAGGGCTCCTTCCCTCTTCACTGCCAGAGCTCAACTGAAACTCCAGCAGACAAAACCGGGCACTTCCTTTGAGTTCCTCCCAGTTCTTGGCTGGATTGGCTGTCACTCAATACATTGCCCTGTTGGTCCAAAAGGCTCAAGTCCAAACTATATCTCAGAGTCACTGCCCATACAATCCTCTTGTGGCTGGCCTCAGATTACGAGTCCAAGTTCTGATTCTTCCAAGGCACCATTTTAGAGCTACCTTAACCCACACTGATTGGTCCAGTTCAGCAGTTCAAAACTAGAATGGGAACTAGGCAAACACAGTTCTGGCTGCAAAGAAAGCAGATTAGACAAACTATTTTCATTATTACTCTAAATGATTTCTGGCAAACAGTTACATCTTTCAGATAGGTTCCCTTTGCACTCCTAGTGACTGCAAAAATGGAGTAAATTGGCAGCAGCTCGAGTGGTACTCAAGCAGAGAAACACAGTCCCCCCATACAAACTAATTATGTCTGCAAGCAGACAGCTCTTAAAGAGACAGTACCAGAGGCTCTAAAAACACTCACAGATAAATGGCTTAAACGTCAAACACCATTCAGGCTTGGAGCATTCAAGCAAGCTCCTGGAAGTCTTTTGGGAACCCCCATTTGCAGGGGGGTTACATTAATATTAAAACTGCACTGAACTTTTGTGGACTATAAATATACCGTATCTTGGCCTCACTAAATTGCAAGTAGTATTTGATTGCTGAGATACTTTGGCACTATTGCACTATATACTTTTTAGTAATTCAACTTTTATATGATTGTGTGTATGTGTTTAGGTTAGGTTGTATGATTTGGCCAGCCCAGTAGCGCTGAGGGTTGAGGTGCTGGATGCAACACCTCGCACCATGCCAGTGACCCGGGTTTGGGCACAAGCCTGGGCCACCGGGGGTCAGCAGGGGACAGAGAGAGGATTGAGTGTCCGGAGAACAGCTCTCCTCTCTCAGCAGGGATCCAGGGTTCTGCTTGGCTCTGCAGTGGCCTCTGGCAGAGACCGGAAGTACTGTAACACCTAGGGCACTAGTAGAGGGACGTTAAGTTGTGGCAGACGTCCCTGACGTCTTTGCACATCCGGGCTCAGCATGAGGATGAGAGGGGGAGTGGGCATAACTTAAGAAAACCTAACCCTGCCTCCTGATAGATGAAGGAGAGTCCAGAGATGTCAGGTTTACCACGCCCAACGTCGGGCTCCACCTAGTGCTTCCTCTGCTCTCCACCTCCTCGCAGCCCGACTAGATTATAGATAGAGCACCAGGAGGTGTGATCTGGTGGGGAACTCAGAACCAGGGGTCAGGTAACTAGTGGGAGATGGCAGGAAGGCCCTGCCCAGAGGAGCGAGAGAAGAGGCTTCAGACGGGACGGGATCAGGACAGACACCGAGAGACCACTCCGGAAGGAGTTCAGACAGGTAAGGGTGATAAATAAAGTTGTTAAAAAAAAAGGTTGTATGATTTGGAGTTTATAATGTAGGTATTTAGTGTATTAGGGGTCTATGAGTATTGTATTGGGCTAGTAGTGTGTATGATATACAGTATATTTATGATTTGGTTGTGCATTGCATGTGAGTAAAATTTGAGTACTGTGGTATTAGAGGCTGATTTGGGAAGGTTTATTTTATTTAAAGGGTGGTTGTGGATAGGAGTTTTTGAAGTGTTTTGGTTGTTTAGTAGGGCTGTGCAAATACCTTGCTTCGAATATTCGGCCGAAAATTCAGCATTCGGGATAGAATATTCAGTATTCAATATTTGTGGTGTAAAACCACACCCTTGCCTTTTTGCAAATGACAGGTGGTATGCTGTTGAAGCTGACAGCAGTACCAGGTGGGGGACTGGGTTCGGGGAGGACTAGGTTACTCGGCATAAGGGCTAGGTTTGGCTACTCTGCACAGGGGCACCCAAGTAAATCCAAACACAGGAAGCAATAACTGTAATGTCCAATACCAGGAATGGGATTCTAAAGTGTGGCTTTATTCACATCCAAGCAGAACAAAACAAAGCATAGATGGACCCTCACCGGGCTACATTCCTGGTAATGCAGGTTAAGAGAAACAGAACACTTCCTCAACACTTCAGCCCTCAGTCTCTGGACCCACCAGGCACACAGCCCGGACTTGCACGCTGCTTTGGGTACACAGCCCAACTTGTACACTATTTGGTGATTTCCCTGGTTCGGCTCCCCTGCTGGCCACTCAAACACCTTCCATTTGACATAGACACATTTTCCGGTGGCTCCCTAAACCACCTTAGAGCCTTCAACTCCATAAGGGAAATTTCCTGTTAAATCCCACATCTGGGTACTTTCCTCAGCACTGGCCGAGTGCCTGAGGGAAAGTAAAAGGGCCACAGAGCAAATCCATAGAGGTGAATTTGGTAACTAATGATGGGGGGTCTCCCACCTCTAGCTTCCACAATTCATACCCAGCCATTTCTCTGGACATTAAACATCTCTTTCTGAAAAGCTTGGCAATGTAGATTAAAGGTTAAATGCATAGCACATTTCCTCTACATGTCTTGGCTTTCCCCTTGTACTAGACTTGAACATACTTCTACTTGGCTTAGCCTATTCCTCTAGGCCTCCCACTGATTAAGCAGTCCAATCCCCACTTTACAATAGTTCAGGTGAAACATAGGCCCTATGTAAGAGCAGACTCACCCTTTGGTTGCAGGTGCCCCACAGGCGATTCTTGACAGATTCTGGTGCCGCAGCACAACTTGAAAAATGAGGCAGCTTCTTCCCTAGCCGAAACCAGGAGGGTTGCCCCTGGAATAACAGGCAAACCTTTTCACCCCCATCCCCTCAGGGATGGGGCACAGAGACCAGTAACAGCGGTCTCCACCACTTCACGAACAGCTTACTGTGTTCCTCTTTTGGCGGAAACACACACCTCTCCCTTAAAGTAGCTCTATATCAGAGTTTTAGGCTCCTAGAGCCTGTGCACAGACTGATGTGCTCCTCTCTTCAAGACTGCTCACACACAACTCCCTTCAAAAACTCCTAATATTCTAACCTAACTCCCAACTGCAGATTCCAATGTGGCTCATGCAGCTGCGAAAGTTCTATGGTGATGTCATCCCTCAGTCTCAGCTGAGACGGAGAACAGAGTGAGACAGTGTGAAATCTATTTAAGTGGAGTTTCACAAGCTGCCTTCCCTGTCTACCACTAGGTCTTACTGGGATTCTAGTAACCCCGGGTAACAGGGGGGTTACAGTGGCCAGGAGGGAGGTTGATTAAAATGTAATAAAAAGTCCCCCCTTCCTGACCAACAGTAGAACAAAAAAATATAATCCCTGGTGTCTAGTGATCTTACCCCATCTCGTTGGCGAACACCAGCCCAAACTGAAGAATCACCCCTTCCCACTGAGATTGCCATCAATTTCCCGATCCCCATTGTTTAAAAATAAAACAAATGTCCTGTCTCCCAGGTGTCCAGTGGACCCCCACCCTCCCACCCTGCCAACAAATATAATCCCTGGTATCTAGCGGTCCCACCCCTCTGGTTGTTCACTGGCTCAAACTGAAGAATCCCCCCTCCCGGCCGATCACCGACTCAGACTAAAGAATCCTCCCATCCCCCCACTGAGATTGCCATCAATTTCCCGGTCCCCGTTGTCTAAAAATAAAAAAAAATGTCCTGTCTCCCTGGTGTCCAGTGGACCCCCCATCAGATAAGTTTCAGTGCACACACACCCTGCTCCCCCCCAGTACCCCAAGCAGGCCACCAGCACAGCACTCCACTCCACTCCACTCCACTCACCTCCACGGCCGCAGCCCGACTGAGCACTTCAATGAATGAGCGTGTGGTGTGTGCACTGAAACTTATCTGATGGTGGGGTGGAGGGTGGGGCTCCACTGGACACCAGGGAGACAGGAATTTTTTATTTTTAGATGACAGGGACCGAGAAATCGATGGCAATCTTCAGCGGTGGAATGTAAGTTTGGGCTGGTGATCAGCTGGGAGTAGGACCACTGGACACAAAGGATTATATTTGTTGGCAGGGTATGAGGGTGGGGGTCCACTGGACACCAGGAGACAAGAATTTCTTTTATTTGTAGACAGTGGGGACCGAAATTGATGGCAATCTAGGTGGGAGAGGTGATTCTTTCAGTTTGGCCGATGATCGGGGGGGGCACTAGACATCAGGGATTATAGTTGTTGTTCTACTGTTGGCCAGGTGGGGGGGGGAATCAAAAAAAGGCTTTATTGTTTTCATTTTAGGCAATCCCCTGGCCGAATACCGAATACTGCTCGAATAGTGGGCTATTCAGTATTCGGGTCCGAATATTCGGATAGCCCATTATTCATGGTATTTGGAAAATTATATTCGGGGGATGCACAGCCCTATTGTTTAGTCTTAGTCAGTAGCTGTAGAAATGTGTTTTGGGTTTGGGCTTGCACCTCCTAGGTTTAGTTACTCCTCAGCCCTGCTGCATGATCTGCACCTCTTTTAGGACTCCCCCTGCCTAGAGCTGCCTATTGTCAGTGCAGGAAGGTGGGGTTGAGAGGAAGTGAGGTGGTCAGCAGCTTGGTGTGATGGGTACTAATGGGGGGGGTTATTAGGATGGTTAGAACCAGGAGATGCCCTGGGGTAAAATGGGACCTAGGCAGAGGCGAGACATGTTTGGTTCCTGTACCCAGGGATCCAACTGGACTGAGTGGGTAGGAAGCCAGTGGGCTGGCAACCTCACTCCATCCCATTCGCATGGTGCTTTGTAATGTGAGATCAATGATTATGGCATATTTATTTTCAGTTTCCTTGGTCAATCTGGCTTCCATCATGGAGACCTGGTTAAGCGATGATACTCGTCAAGTTTTGGGAGCGGCAGTCCCAGCTGCATTCTCTGTGGTACACTGCTTATTGAGGGATCATGGGGGTGGGGTGGGGGTGGTTATCTGTTTTAGATCTGAGTTGAACTTCACTGTGAACCCAGTGGGGGACATCTCATCATCTGAATGTATGTCTGTGTGTGTGGGGGGGTCCAGGTGCAGGTTGCAGAATCCTCCTGGTGTGCCTGCCTCCAGGACCCAAGGGAACTGTCTGTGTGAAATCACAGACATCATCATCAAGAGAGTCTTAGAGACATCCAGATGGATTACTTTTGGTGATTTTAGTGTCTGGGTCAATGATGAAGTCTCACATTTTGAAAGGAATTTCCTCCAGTTGATGGAATCTCTGGGCCTCACACACATTATATATGCGACTCACCAACATAGATACACCTAGGACTTGTTTTTCTCTCTGGGGTTTGAGGTCAGTAACCTCGAGATTGATTCAGTCTGCTGGTCAGATCATTGCACAGAGAAGTTCTCATTTGGGTCCCCCCCCGTGGTCCTCTCCCTTTGGAGGTGGTTCAGTACTGCCCTTTAAGGGGTCTTGGACCAGAAGGACTGTTCGTGGTGCTGGACATCTTAGGGATGGTGGCAGTTTGTCAGATGGGATCAGAGAATGTGGTATTGACCTACAACAAGGTTGTTACCAAGGCCTTCGACTGTGTAGCACCTATCTATGTATGACCCCAGGTCTCACACTCAGTTTCCCATGGTTTGATAGGGAGCTTGGGGAGTTGAAAACCAGAGGGTGGAGGTTAGAGTGCTGTTGGAAGAGGTCCAGAGCCCAGGAGGACAAACTGGCTTTGAAGATTCATTATGATGAATATCAAAAGGCAATCTCCCATAAGAAGGCAGCATTTCTGTCCAGGAAGATTGAGGCTGGGAGGAATCAACTGGCTCAGCTTTTCCATACCATGGACAGGTTATTAAATCCAGCCTGTCTCCAGTCAGTAACAGTGGTTTCAGCAGTTAAGTGAGAGGAGTTTGCTAATTTCTTCTCAGACAGAGTATCCTCTATTCAGGCTGGGATCTCTCCAAGCAGGCTGTCACAACCCGGTGGAGTTGGGCCTGGACCTCATGGATGTACCCATCTGTCTGAGGCAGAGTTTTGGCTGATCTCAGTGTAAGAGATCTGTAAGGTGATCTCGGAGCTGCGACCCACTTATTGTGAACTAGACCCAGACCCCATGTGTCTACTAGTAAGCTGCCTGGGGTCCTTGGCGTTGGTGTTCACTGAGATAATTTGGTGATGCTTGTCAGAAGGGGTCTTCCTGATAGCATTGAAAAATTTGCCGGTTCAGCTCCTTCTGAAGAAGCCAGCTTTGGACCAGATGTTCTAGATAATTACCATCCTGTCTCTAACCTACCATTTCTAGGTAAGATTATTGAGAAGGTCATGGCACCACAGATTGAGGTGCACCTTGTAGGTCATGACATCTCTGAGCCACTCCAATCTCGTTTTAGATCTAGGCATCACGTGATGCAGCATTGGTCAGGGTGCATAATGACCTTCTCAGGGTGAGAGATAGGGGTGAATGGTCAATTCTCATTCTTCTTGATCTCTCCTTAGTGTTTGACACTGTAGACCATGGGTTGCTGTTGGATCATCTGCAGGAGTATGTACAGTAGGACTCACTGGCACTATCATCTGCTGGTTTGATCCTATTTCAGGGATAGGATGCAGAGGGTGGTGATAGGAACCTTCTCATCATCCCCGATGCCCCTACTCTGTGGCATACCCAAGGTTCAGTCCTCTCACCTATGTTTTGTTCGCAGTGTGCACATGCTGTTCCCGGGAGAGATCATTTGACAATACAATCTGAGTTTCCACTGCTGTGCAGACAATACCCAGTTGTATTTGTCCTGTGCACCCAGGACACCTGACACTGTCAAGGTGCTGAATCTGTGCCTGTCTGTCTGAAATTCTGAAATGTATGGGATCTAGTTGGCTGAGACTTAACCCAGACTGAGTTTCTGGTGATTGAGCCGGGTTGGGGGAGCAGAAGTAGTTGTGGGAGAGACAGAGCTTTGGCTTGGGTCATCCAGGATGTTGGCTTCTGCAAAGGTGAAACTTCTGGGAGTCATTTTTGATGATTGGCTGACACTGGAGGCTCAGGTATCAGCTGTAGTCAGGTGTGGCTTTTCTGTTTTAGGAACATCAGCTGGATTAAGTCCCTTATCCCTCCTGAAGACCTGCCGACACTGGTGCATTTGTTCGTGATATCTAGGCTGGACTACTGTAACACACTCTACTTCTGGGTTAGTGGAGGTACCCTATGATGCTTGCAACTGGCACAGAATGCAGTGACTAGGTTACTGACTGACCTTTCAAGTTCTAGGTATGTGACCCTCATCCTGCGTCATCTGCAGTGGATGCCTGGGAAGTGGTGAGTTGCCTTCAAGGTTGGTATACCAACTTAGGAAGCCCTACATGGGTAGGAACATGACTACCTGGCAGAGTTTCTGAATCCTCTCCAGCCCTTCTGCCCCCTTTGCTTCTCCAAGGAGGAACTCCTCTCAGTCCCAAGGGCCCTGCTTCAGTGCTGTGGCTACCATTTGTTTAAAGTGGCTAGTCCTGTTTAATGGGATGCCTGGTCTAGGGGACTGAAGGAAATACCCTCAGTGGAAGCCTTTAAAAAGGGGATAAAGACTTACCTGTTTAGGCTGGCCTTCGGGAACCAAAATTAGTTGCAGAGTATTCCTGTGATTCAGCTACATTTAATTTTTAACAGGAATACAGGATTTGTACTTCTTTTGTTTAAGTTGTTTATTTTATTGATTTGTTGTATTGGTTTTAATTGCCTGTCTATTGATTTGTTGTACTGGTTTTAATTGCCTGTCTGTTTCTGGTTTTAATTGCCTGTCTGTTCTGGTACAGCACCTTGAGCCTTCGGAGAAGGGTGCCATATAAATATTTACTACTGTGAAAGGAAAACTTAAAACAGTAAAAAAAGAAAAAAAAGTCATATGATAATTCTTATTGTCAAATTAGTGAGTGCCATGTCATGTACTGGCATGATGGTGCCACAGAGAGGGATGGTGGAGGAAGAGTCAGCTTAAGTCTGTAACTTGTGGGCTGCCTGGCTTTGTAACTGACTTGCCAATTGTCCCAGTGAATGGCCAAACCTACAATGAGAGGGAGACAAAAGGAAAGAAAGAAACACATTTTATTGCCTTGCAAGCATGGTGGGAGCCCCTCCTGAGCAAGGATGGACTCACCACCAATAGTGAGGATAAGGAGTGTGAACAACAGTGACAGTAACTTACCATCACAGCAGACAAACTTGGATCTTGCCGGACTCAGGTCTTGCTGCCTTGATAGACTAGCTGGCTGGAGGCTTAGCTCTGCCTAGCTGACTGGCTGACTGGAGGTCTACCCTGGCAATGGCATTTAAGCTGGCTTAAGAGTCTGTGTGTCTCAGAGTGGATGCATGCAGTGGAGGCAGTGGTGGCCAATGTTGTTGGTGGATGTGGAGGACACAAGCAGGCCAGAATTGGAGGAGGGGGAGGAGGAGGAGGAAGAGGAGGAGTTGGAGATGGTATCTTTATTGCTGGAGGATGCACAGTCTGCATTACTGGCAGTGGTATTTATGCTGACTTTAGAGTCCATGTTTCTCAGTCTGGACACATGCGGTGGAAGATGTGGTGGTCCATGTTGTTGGTGAATGTGAAGGATACAAACAGGCCAGAGGAGGAGGCGATGGTGTTTTGATTGCTGGAGGATGTATAGTCTACATGGCTGGCAATGGCATTTATGCTGGCTTAAGAGTCCTGGTTTTTCAATCTGTAAGTGTGCAGTGGAGGTGGTGGTGGCCAATGCTATTGTTGGTAAACTTGACATTTAATGATATAGTGTTCACTAATTTTATGCTTTGGCTGTTGGCATGACATAGGAGAGAGTGGAGCTAAGTATTTTATTTATTTATTTTTTATTTGAAAGTTTGTGACTGGGGGAGGCACACCGGTGTGACCCGGGGGCAAGGGAAGGGGAATATTTGTACAGATGTAAATTGACTTACTGAACCTGATTAAGCTGTTGGTGGTATTTTTAGTGAATGGGGGGAATTTTGCCAGGATTTGGCCAGGACACTGGGGAAATTCCCCCTACTCTTTCACTAGAGGGCACTGTGACTGAGTTGTTGGTGATCAGAGAGGAGCGAGAGAGCATAGGAGCAGGGTGTCTGGGTGGCTGGGGAGTTGGTCTCCTCCTTGGCCTACCCCTTGTTAGAGACCAGCACTAATACCATGGAGGGCACAGTGGAGGAAAAGCTTGTTTTAGCCATGGATCGAGTGGAGGAGGCGATTGCTACTGTGGATGAGATCCGGCCTAGGACAGGGCCAGAAGAGGCTCCAATGGAACCTACTGTACTACCGCCAAGTGCTTTAGCGGTAGGGATCCGGAAATTGATAGAAGAAGAGGAACAGAAACTTGGTTCCCTACGAGAATGTCTTGCACATTAGCTCTTACAGCAGCAAGATGTTTCAGAGAGGCCAATCCGTCTAGATTCAGTGAAAGTTCAGGATGGTGCGAGCATGCTTTCAGAAGGCCCTACGGATGCTGGAGGATTACCTTTGCAGGCACCAATGGCTACATCCTGCTCTCCGAGCATGCAGGTAAATAAAGTTATGGTGGCAGTCTCGGATGGGAGCAAGGAGGTTGTATATTCTAAGCAACAGTTGAATAAAGTTATATTACAGGATGATGTGATGCTAGGCCTTAGCAATAACAGTACTGTGGGGGATAATGGTGGTGGCAGAGAGGGGCTGTCAGTGCCAGAAGTTCTCTTTAATACAGGTGTAACAACTGGTGGAGGGTGGTTGAAAAACTGCAGGGAAGGATGGGAGTGGAAAACAGAAGAAGGGGAGGGCTGTGCTTTTTGATTCTGGACATCACTCTCCTTTCCAAGAAGATATTTCTAATACAGATATTGTTGTTAGTCCCTCAGCTACTCCAGCAGCCTGGATAACCTCAGCTCTAGAAGCAGCAGGCTGGGTACAAAACCTAACAGATTCTAGGTGGGATGCTAATCTTTCTAAAATGCAAGAAGGAGTAGCATTATCAAAGCTAATAATACAAAGCCCTGATGGGCCCTCTGTGGCCGGCAACCTTCTACATCCTTTATAACACCTAGACAAACTTCCCCTGTAACTGAGATACAGATGGTAGATATTTCAGATCAGAATCCAGTTCTGAATGTGATCTGAGGCCTAGAAGGTGATACTCCTTTGACTGAAAATGGCCCCCCACCCTCCTGAAAGAGAAGAACAACGGTTAGTACAGCAGCCAGGGAGGTTGAGACCCCTCAGACACTGGAGAGACCAGAAGTAGGGCCGTATTGACCAAGTAATGTGTGGCATGGGAGAGTTACAGAGCAGCTCTTTCCTGATGAGGTACAAAGGACATCAGAGCCGGCAGCTAGGTGGAATGCTGTCCGGTTGAAGTTCCGGGGTGACATATTTGAGGTTCCTGACAGGCACTTTGTGGGTAGATAATTACTAAAAAGCAGCATGAAGTACTATGCTTATGAAGTCTATGCCTTGATACATGTATCAGGAGATTTCCAATTTGATATCAGCTTTAAACATCCAGCGGGACTGGACAGGTTCTGGAAGCAATACCAGATGTTGAAGCATAGCCCCTTTTGGAGGCCTTTTTTGGCTATACCTTTAACGAAACCCCTAACAAAGAAAATAACCATTATGTTTCTCAATGAGGGGGTCAATGTTGTGGATATAACCTATTGGTTGCAACAACATTGTGTGATAAAAGGTTATTCAGAGTTAATCCTAGATGATAAGCAGTTGTGGACAGGAGGATGGAAATATCAGGTCACATTAAAGATGGAGCAGGGCCAAATGAAAATTTACCAAACTGTGTTTTTGGAGCCGGGACAGAGGGGTGATTTTCTACCCTGGACAGCCAAGAGCATGTTTTAAATGTGGAGAGGTGAAGCGTTTAGGTAATGCATGTGACAAACAAAAGTGTGGGTTGTGTTGGGAAGTGGGCCACATAGGGGCTCAGTGTCGCCAGCCGATGAGATGTAATTTATGCCAGGAACATGGGCATACCTTTTGCACATGTTCATGGGTCTCTCATAATATCTTGGATCAAGCTGTAAGAGTGGAGCAGGATGTTTATGTGGCCACTGCTCAAAAGGAACAGATGCGCATTAAAGAGTTAATGCTAAATCCAACTCCACTAGCTCCTAGACCACAAAGAGAGGCTAGGCCCAAAACTGCTGTCCCGAGATCTGAAGTCATAGTTGAGGCTCAGTCTGTCCCTGTAGTGGCACTAGAAGCACTAGAGGGACATGTCATGGCACAGCATGAAGCTATGGAGATACTAGACACTGAGAAGGTGGATGAGTTACCCCCCCCATTCCCTTTCCTGAGGAGATTCTCATACAGGAGGCACCCATACAGTATTTTCTGCAGCAAGTGACAAACCAGAGCCCTGAGGGGTCAGAGATAGTTGGTAGTGTCATGCCACCACCGGAGGTAACACAAGACCTCCCCTTCCAACGCATCACCCGTTCTAAGTCAGGGAAACACATGGAGGAAGCCTTACATGTACAGTCGGAAGTAGGCCCAGTCCCATTGACTAATTCATATACTGCTCTTCGGGAGCAGGAGGAAGAAGATGAAGGGATGGAATCTGATAGCTCTTCGGTGACATCTTCACTGCCTGAAGGGGTGCAGGAAGAAGGGGCGGCGGACATGCCAAAGCCTAAGAAAAGAAAAAAAGGTAGTGATAGAGTAGCATATTGGGCCCCTATATGTGTTTAATTTTTCTTGCTCTATATGGCAGGGTTTTTTCCTTTACTACTATTAATGTTACTAGTATAAAGTCACAGGAAAAAAGGAAGATAACCTTTGCAAGTTTAGCTACCAACACAGGACAGATTGTTTTCTTGCAGGACACAAGACTACATACTTTGGCGGATAATAAGACAGCACAGAGAGACCGGAGGTGGGGTCCATCATTGTGGTCTGTAGGGGAAGAACAATGTTCCAAACTAGGTTTCTTGTTTAAGGGGCTTGAGCCAAACATTTTGCAAATTCAGGATATTCACCCGGGTAGGGCCTTTATGATAGATGTAATCTTATATGGCATTGTGTATTGCCTGATTAATATTTATAGTTCTCAAACGAAGGCAGATCATTTGGCTCTTTTTAAGAAGGCAAGGCAAAGCAAGTTTATTTAAAAGACGCCAAATCCCAGAGGCTCTGGGCACCGTACAAATTTTAAGAACATAAAACATGAGTATAAACAGAATAAATAAAATCACAAATTATAAAATAAATCATAATCTAAACGTCAAATGCTTGAGAAAATAGTAGTGTCTTCAAGCGAACCTTAAAAACATCTATAGTTGGGGCCTCTCTGACCACAGCTGGTAATAAGTTCCATAGAGCAGGAGCCGCAACACTAAAGGCTCTGTCGCCGGCTGATTTCAATATCGCTCTAGGAACAGTCTGGAGGCTACCACTGGAGGATCGAAGAGGGCGGACAGAGGGGGTAGGTGTCAGGAGGACTGACAGGTAACCAGGGCCCTGTCCATGTAGGGCCTTAAAGGCGAGAAGACCCACCTTAAGGAGGATTCTCCACCTGACTGGCAGACAGTGCAATTCGCATAGTACCGGTGTAATATGACAGAATTTTCTGCCTAGTCAATAAACGGACAGCTGCGTTTTGCACCAGCTGCAGTCTCCGGAGAAGTCCCCCTGTGACCCCAAGATAGAGCGCATTACAGTAGTCCAGCCTAGATGTGACTAAGGCATGTATCAAGGTAGGGAGGTCCAGAGGCGGAACAAGGGGCCTAATCCTGGCAATGTTTCTGAGATGGAAAAAACAGGTACGAACCACGGAAGATACTTGAGCTTCCATGGTCAGGTTCCTGTCCAGAATCACTCCAAGACTACGCACCTAAGAGGAGGCCTTCGATGACACAGCCCCAAGAACAAGTCCAGTTGCTGAGTCAGAGGCCATCCTATCATGAACTCTGTTTGACTCCACTACCAATACCTCGGTCTTGTTAGGGTTCAGTTGCAACCAGCTGGAAGCCATCCAGTCACTTATCTCGGTCAAACAGATGTTTAGCACATCCACTACGTTGGATGTTCCTGGGGCAAAGGACAAATATAGCTGAGTATCATCGGCATAGCAATGAAAACTCAGACCATACTTCCTAATGATCCCCCCCAGGTGCAGCATGTATACTGCGAACAACATTGGGGCCAGAACCGAAACCTGAGGGACTCTGCAGGGAAGGAGACTGGGTGTAGATGAGAAATTGCCCATCATAACCTGTTGCCTCCTGTTTGTAAGAAAGGACTCAAACCAGTTGATGACAGTACCAGGGAGTCCAGATAGCTCCCTGAGGCGGACAAGCAACATACAATGGTCCACAGTGTCAAATGCTGAAGAGAGATCGAGGAGAACAAGAATTGTCCTGTCCCTCTGATCTCTAGCCTGAGGAGATCATTCTGCACTCAAACAAGCGCAGTTTCTGTGCTATGTCTGGCCCGAAAAGCTGACTGGAAGGGATCATACAACTCGTGAGTCACGGGGTGCTCTTCCAGTTGAAGCGCTACCACCTTCTCCACCACTTTCCCCAAAAATGGGAGGTTGGAGATAGGACAGTAATTTGCCATGATCTCTGGGTCCAAAGAAGGTTTCTTTAAAAGGGGTCTCACCAGAGCCTCCTTCAAGGCATCCGGAAAGACTCCCTCAAATAGGGAACACCGTACGATCATGGAAAACACCGGGCCAACAGAGTCAACGCATCTCATTAAGAAACGCGTTGGCACTGGGTCCAGCTCACAAAAGGTATGCTTCAAATTGGTTGCCACCTCGATAACCTCACTTACCTCCACTGGTCTAAACTCCCCCCAACTTGGCGGAGTGCACTCAGAACACATCTGGCGACCACTGTCAGCTATGATATTGCTAACTGAAGAAGCCTCCTGCCGGATCACGGACACCCTGTCCGAGAAGAACCGAGCAAACTCCTCACAATCTTCAGTGGAAAAGACCCTCCCAGGCTGC
The DNA here is from genome assembly GCA_016271365.2 of Neoceratodus forsteri. Classification (NCBI taxonomy): domain Eukaryota; kingdom Metazoa; phylum Chordata; order Ceratodontiformes; family Ceratodontidae; genus Neoceratodus; species Neoceratodus forsteri. The sequence continues at coordinate 1,560,873,224 of CM057455.1, forward strand.
AAACAGACGGGATGAAGAAGTCTGCCTACAGTCTGGAAGAGTGAAGCTAGTTGATTCTTCCCGGCAGCAATCTTCCTGGACAGGAACACTGCCTTCTTACGGTTGATTGCCTCCTGATACGCACAATAGTGTGTACGAAGGACCAGTCTGGCCATCTCCAGGTGGGACTTTCTCCAGCAGCGCTCTAATCTCCGACCCGTCTTCTTCATCTCCCTGATGTCTCCATCAAACCATGGGGACCTCAGGTAAGAAGTTCTGGGTCGTACACGGACAGGTGTGAGGGAGTTGATGGTGTCAGAGAGCACCCTATTATAGGTGTCAACCCCGCGGCACCAACTCCTCTGACGCATGCAGCACCCACACTAGATAATTTAGCTGCCGCCAAAAAGCCCTCAGGGGTAAGACCCTGCAAAGGGCAACAGCTAATCATCTCAGCAGGGGAAGGGCTTATGGCAGGGGCCCCAAGCGTGAAGAAGATTGGGCCATATTTGCATACTGCAATATTAGTCTTATGGGGACTTTAATTGTGGAAATATTGAGAGAGATTGGGGTAGACAAACAAAAAAAATCTTTAGTGACGCAAATACTTTGAAGCATATTTTGGGACAGAACAAGTTGTGTGACATTTATGATTTATTACAGAAAGCCCCATGCCATACTTTTCATAAAGGGTGTTTGTCAACAGGGATAGATTTCTGGTTTGTGTCAGATAGATTGTTGAGCGAGGGAGTTTCGGTGTTCCCCCTTGCAACATCTGATACTGTGGCAGTACAGGTGGTGACTGGACAAAACAGAGACTCCACATGGGTAGAGGTTTTTGGAAACTGAATGTGGAAATATTACAGAACATGGATATGCAGTGTGCAGTTACTGATATATTTAAGATACGGGCTGATGTGAGCTTCTTATATGATAGTCCCATTGAATGGTGGGAGGACACGAAGAGAGACCTAAGGGATTGGTTTATCCTAGTATCAAGGGCAAGGGCCAAGTCCCAATAAACCCAATACTTGGGGTGGTGTGCTGAATACCTTCGACTCCTCTCACAAACATATGAGAGGGGGAGTGTTGTCCCAGAGCAGCTACGTGTTTTTAAGGAGAGAATGTATTCCTATCATAAAGAGAAGGTGTCAAAAATAGAAAAACAACAACAGTTTCAAACCAGAGGTACGAAAGAGCAAGTTAACCCATATGATTTGGAATTATAGGGCGGAAAAAAAATCTTTATTACTGGTTTAATGAATCGTACAGGGGAATTAGTACAAGATAGATGGGGAATACAACAGGTGGTCCAGGACCACATACGGGATAAATTTCAGGTACTGAGCTCGGACAAGAATTACTCCTTTCTTGAACATCTGGAGATTCCAATTCTATCTCTAGTGGAACAATTGGAAGTAATAGTCCCTATTACAGAACAGGAAATTAAATTGGCTGTTAGTAAATTATCAGCTCGAACTACACTGGGTAAGGATGGTATACCGGATTATTTTTATAAGCTTTTTATAGACATTCTGGCTCCTTGGTTACAAGTGGTATATGAGGCTATTTGGCAGGAATATAGATTAGTTCCTAGTATGCAGGAGGGAGTGATGACCTTTTTGTATAAAAAAGGAGACCCTCAAGAAATAATAAACTGGAGGCCGCTTAGTCTGCTCACCTCTGATTATAAAATCTTGACAAAAATATTAACAGTTTGATTAGCAAAACTGGCACAAAAATTGATATTACCAGCTCAAACATGTGCCATCCCAGGGAGAAATATTACTCAGAATCTAGTTACGATACGTGAGATAGTGGATCAAGGGCTGCAGTCAAATTTAAATGGATATATATTGACCGTTGATCAGGAGACAGCCTTTGATGCCATCAGGCAGGAGTACATGTGAGCAGTGCTACGGTACTATGGTATTTCTGAAAAATTGCTAGATTTACTGAAGACCTTATATGTTGATGCCCTGATTAATGAACATCCAGGGATCCCCTAATTTTTTCGGAAAGGGGTTCGACAAGGATGTCGCATGAGCCTGATTTTATATGTGTTTGGATTGGATCCACTTTTAAGACTGATAGACTCTGATGAGGAGATTAGATCTATCCAGAACAAGGCAGGGATAATTTTTGGTAAAGTCCCAGCCTATGCGGATGACTGTATCTTTGCAGTGGCAGATTTGGACTCTGGGAATAGGGTATTACAAGTAATACGGCAGTTGACACCTGTGATTGGCATACAGATTAATATGGGGAAGAGTAACATACTGGTTTTCGGGGCAGCCCAGGAGGTTGATACCTTTCCTATTTCTATGATGAAAGGTAATGTTAAGATTCTAGGTCTGTATTTTGGTACCATATGAGCAGAGGGTCTCAACTGAGACAATGTGTATGATGTTGCTTCACAGAAAGTGCTTTCCTGGCAAAATTGGAAAATGACAAGGAAAAATTTTTTTTTTTTTGCTAAGAGCATATATTGCTCGAGTCTTTCTGTATGTCTCTCACATTTTTCCCCTGCCATATAATTTGCATACCACGGTGATGGGCCTCTTCTTTCATCTGTTATGGGGAAGTAGATTGAACCCTGTTAAAAGAGCTCACACGTATAAGGCATGGAAAGATGGCGGGCTAAATATGATAAACCCCTTAGTGTATCTTTTTGGCAATTTTTTTTATAGTTCTCTGAAACCAGTTTTAGTGGAAAACACGTATTCAGGTGTTCTGTGTATGTCCATGTGGGGAACTCCTTTTCTACAAGCGTGGGGTAGGGGGAAGTAGCACATCTCTGACAAAACCCTCCCCTCCTACATACAAACTACATTAAAATATATTAGGACTTGGAAAATTGAACTTAGTTGGTTTTTAAATCAAGAAAAGAAACAGTTTCATAGAATTATTGTAGACAGATGTTATTTTGAAGAACCAATGTTTCAAGTGGCTGACAATGTTAATACAGTGCAATTGTTGGCCAGCATTACAAAGCCACGAATTCCTCTGAAGATGCAAGACACAAACTGGTTATGTGGTCACCAGAAGCTAAATGTTAAATATAACCAGAAACACAAGCAGTTAGGAGAAAGGGGTTGTGCGGAACCAAGATGTCAGGGACAGCTAGAGACTATGAGACATTTATATTTTGATTGCATACATATGCAAGGTTTTTGGCAGGCGATAGCAGCCCTATGGGGGGAAGTTCAGTTCCAGACAATGACTTATGAAATGTTAATATTAGGTCAGGTACCAGTAATATGGCAGAAGTGGCATAGAAGTACTGTGTATGTCATTCTTGCTTGTATTAAATGGTACATCTGGCAGGTTAGATGTTTTCGATTTCTGCAAAATACAGATGTCCAGTTGAATGAATTATTGTTTAAAATACAGGATGAATTGGACCAAATGTATAGTTATGAGCAGCACACTCGAGGACAGGAAGTATGTGCCACCCTTTGACAGAATATAGATTGGGTGAGTTGACTTCTAGTAAAAATAAGTTCATACAATGTGCTAAATTTTTCTTTACCTTATAATTTAAATGTGAAAAAATAGGATATGATATATTTCTTTTGTTTTGATTGGTTACATATGATTGGTGAGGGAAAATGTATTAAGTTGTCACTGGACTTTTTTTTCTTTTGGGAGGGAATTTTTAGGTCATGTTTGGTAAATCATTTGTGTTATGTGGTATTTGGTAATGGGATTACTGTATGATGCTGTATGATATTATGATGTCTGTGATGGTTAATTTTTATTTTCTGAATAAAAATTTCCCCTACTCTAATCGAGAAATACCATGGGATCTTTAATGTCTACCTGGACAACCACCAGAACAGACGGACGGAACCTTGGGTTAACAACTCATCCAAAAGATGGCATCTCAGGAGTGCAGCACCCCTCTCTTGATACACTACAGTGTCAGTATTGGGATTTATCCCACATTCCCAGTGTGGGGCTAGAACCCACCACCTTCTGATCTTCTGGCCTCAGAGGCAAGTATACTACCTACTGAGCCACTGACACTGCAGGTAGTCAGATAGATGTATGGAACACAGCACAACTATGGGAAAAATATAGTGATAGAAAACAAAACTGAACTGTAAAGAAAAATAATTCAATGGAAGAGGAGGATAGGATGGACAGAACACATTTCTTTTTATACTTCAATCATCCTCATGAAGGAAGCAACCCTCACAGTCTTTCAGACTGGAGTTGTCCCCACATGGGAATTCTTTCTCCATCTGTGCTTCATTTCTCTCAGTAGAAGGTAATTTGCCAAAGTTGGTAACATCAGGATCCTCTTCCCCATCACCACCACCTTCATGTGGTAGGGATGCAAACGGGATTGTATTCCATGGAATGTGCCCCACATTCATTTTAATAAATGTTATCATGCCAACATTTCTAGGGGACAGATATGTATGCCTGCCTCACACACTTTCCCCTGCCAAACTGCATACTTTCTCCACAGTGCCCCTTAGGGTTGACAGCTCAGGCATTTAACTGCTATGTAGGTCACAAAAACAGTAGGGGAATTCAAGAATGCGTGGGACAGACATAAGACAATTCTAGTGGGGGTAGGAAGAAGTAGGCTGTTAGTTAACTAGGATCTGCAGCTTATCCACTAGGTAGGGAAATGGGCAAACTAGGTGGGCCAAGCGGTCCTTATCTGCCATCAAATTCTATGTTTCTGTGTTTCTACTCTAGTACAGCAAAGGCTCTTCTATGATGGCACGGTGCCTGGTGTCTGCCAAATGTGCTTGCACCATGCATTGCGCTGGGTGTCTGGTCAAAACCGTGACAGCAAATACATGCTGTCAAAAAATACGTGGTCATACCAGTGTTGCATGATTTCAGAGTTAGTATATCTAATCTAGTATGGTTTTAGACCACACAGTTTTGTACTGACTATATAGTATGGTTATTGACTGCACTGTTTTTGACCATGTTGTCTTGACATAGCGCCACTACACTGCCTTATCCACCTCCTCTTCCTCCTTTTCCTCCATGTCTTCAATTCCCACCTAGCACAAAACATCCCAAAGTGGATTTGTGGTTATTCTTCCTTGATTTGTTTTATTGGTCCATTTACAATGTGAGGAGGTAGCAACATCTGGTGTCTGTTCACCTTCATGTTATGCCTTACATAACTGTGTCTTCAACATCTGTGCCCCATGTATCTGTCTTCTTAGCTGATAGTTAAATTTTGGACTTGATCATGCCCCCCTTCAAGGATTGATGACATGCCCCCTTTATATTGTGGGTTCAGCATGGTGACTGATACAGGCAGTGTCCTCACTCACTGCCTGTGTTACATGTTCAAATGGCCTTAGAATCATGATCAGGACATCCATTAGTTGCCACTGCTCTGCTGTCAGGGACGTGGATACTTCAGCACTGTCATGGCTTGCACGCAGCAGCAGATATTCAGAGAAGGCTTTGTACTGTTTGTACAAGCACTTGATAATTTACAGTGTCAAGTGCCATCTGGTGATGATTTCTAGCTTCACATGGTGCTGAGTCAGTTTGTTCTGGATCTGCAGGTGCCTGAGATGGTCGCAGGTCTTTCTGTAACAGGTAAAGTGGGAACAGATGCGACAGGCCACAGTCAACATGGCGTTGATGTCATGGTATGCTAGAAATTCTTGCACAATGAGATTAACACAATGTGCCAAAGCCGGCCTGGTGGTGCTGAGAGTTGAGGCGCTGGATGCCACACCTCGTGCCACACTGGCGACCCGTGTTCAGAATCAGGCATGGGCCGCTGGGGGTCGGCAGGGGAGGGGAAGGATCGAGCATCCAGAGGACTGCTCTCCTTCTCCGGGGAGAAGGGACATGTAGCACCGGTGCCTGGTTTCCTCCGGTGGAGGCTGGGGAGCAAAGCACCGTGCAAGAGCATGGGGGGAGCTGAGTGCAGATGCATTGAGAGGAGTATGCACGGAAGCATGTGGGTTCCTCCTCAGCCTGCATCATTACACGCACTCGGCTCCATGGGAGCAATGTCGAAAAAATGCCGGCTCCCTGCTTATGAGCTGCTCCTGGTGCCTGTCCCCTCTGGCCATGACAATTCCACCCTTGGTGGCCCCACTCGCGGGGCTTCTCCGAGTAAGAAGGGGCAGGCTACAGGGAGACAGGTGAGCCCCGTTCACGGGGCTAGGGGAGTTCGGGCCCAAAAAGAAGAAAAAAAAACAAAACAGTGTGCCAGTCATGGCACCCTGAGAAACCTCCATTACTGAGGCATTTCACAACACACTGTGATGTGACCATAGTTACTGCATCTTCCGACCTTGTCCAACACTTCTCGATGCTCCTTTCTGTTGTGTTACTAAGACTGTCCCTCAGGCAGGCCTTCATTTTTGTGAAGTCTGCCCTCCTGAATTCAAGGATCTTAAGCATAGAGTGTGTGGAAGTTTTCAGTCCTGTTTACCTTGAACCATACTGTGCAATGGTCACTGTTTCCCAGATCGTTCTCTTCACTTTGACACTCAGAACCCTATCGTTATTTGTGAATACCAGTTCTAAGGTTACGTTTCCACTTGTGGGTGTCTTTACTAGTTGACTTAGGCCTGCTTCCTGTAGTGTAACTAGGAATTCCTTTTTTTCCTGATGCTGCTATGTGGGAACTCCAATCAGTGGATTGAAGTCCCCTACCAGCACCATGTCCCCTTTGTCTGACATCTGAAGGATGGTTTCCAGGGTATCCTTGTCCCTGGTTTCCTCCTGGTTTGGGGGTCTATAGATTACTCCTACCCAGATGGGTATCCAGCTTCCAGCCCTGATTGTAATCCATAGATCTTCGGTTTCCCCTGTGCCTACTGGATTTCAATAGTACTTATGGTATCTTTAACATAAATAGCTACTCCCCTCTCTTTTTCCCAGTCCTATCTCTCCTGAACAAGTTATACCCTGGGATAGTCATCTCCTAGTCGTGACTGTTCGTGAACCATGTCTTGGTCATGGCAGCCTAGTCCAGTTCTGCCTCTGCTATTGTGGCAATGAAGTCTGGCATCTTGTTAGCCAGACTACGTGCATTGAGACATAAAGCTGCATCCCCACTTGTGATACCGCCTTTTTTGTTCTTGTTTCTCCGTTTACCAATTTTTGGCCATTGTCAGTTTCTGACAGGATTGCATGCTTTCTGCCTTCTGCAACTGTTATCTTGGAGTGTCCTGTAGGATTGCTGCTAGCTGGAGGGGGAGAGACGACAGGCTCTACGTGTGCTATTCCTAGAGCTGCCATCTTCTCCCCATCTGCTAGTTTAAATGCCCTGCATGGACATCAGATTTTTGGCCCAGTGCCCTAACTCCCTCCTCAGTCAGGTGGAGGCCGTCGAATTTGAAGAACTCCCTTTCCCAGAAGCTGTCCCAGTTTCTGATGAAGTTATGCCCCTTGGTGTGGCACCAGTCTTTGAGCCATACGCTGAGCTCACCTATCTCCTTCTCTCTGATTTTCTGCCTGTTTTTTCCATTTTCCCAAACAGGCAGAACCTCTAAGAAGGCAATACTGGATGAAAGAGGAACTAATTTCTCCACGAGTTCGGCAATGTGCTCCTTAACGTCTTTGACTGGCCTAGCTAGCAAGGTCATTGGTCCCTTGGTGGACCTGGATGTTACAGCCTATACCTTCCCTTTGAATTATGCTGACTATTCAGTCGCTGTCCCTCCAAGCGAATGCTCCTGGGAGACAACTGACCTGCACATCTGCCCACTTGTTTCTGTTTAGGTGGGGATCCACACTGTGAATCATGGAGTCCCCTATGATTATGAGCTTTTTCCTGTTGTCCTTGGAATTCCATTTATAATGGAGTTTTGTTACCCTGTTGCTTTCAGCTTTGTGCTGACCCGAGGCCGCCTCTCTCCTTTCTGATGGTACAGATGCAAGAGGTGTGTACCTGTTTTCCATGTTTAGAGTGTTTTGTCTGTTAGGGAGATTTGCCCAGGTGCTGCCTCCTTTTCTCTTAAACAGCTGCCACCTCCCAGGCTTAGTTCCTCTTTGGGGGAGAGGCATGCTGGCTTGGTGCAGGCGATGAGGAGGTGCATTCCTATAAGAAGTTTTCCTGTATGCGGTTACATTGGAGGTTGCTCTCACCCCAAGCTTCACAGAACTGAGCTTTGAGGAGATATATCTCCCAGCATATGGGACAGCGTCCCTGCCTCTGTGCAATGTATCCCCTGCAGAAAATCAGTAGAGTTATCTGAAGAGAAAACAATCAACCTTTAGCAGTGGCTCCAACAAATGCCACCAACCACAGCACCCTCGGAAGAAAGAAAAGGTAACCTGACCCTTTAAATGTTCCTTCTGTTGGAAGGTACTAAGCGTCTGTCAGCTGTACCCCCCCGTTACACTCCTAATCCCCTGGAAGAAAAACAATTTTTTTTTTTACACCTTTGTTTTACCAGGAGAGACACACTAAGCTGAAATGTTGTTTACAGGGGCAACCTGGGAGCACAAGGAAGTTAAGTGACTTGCTCAGGGTCACACAGTATGCAAGTAGGGCTGTGGGATTCAAACCCAGGTCTCCAGGTTTGCAGCTCAGAGCCTTAAACCACTGTGCTATACTGCCTCCCAATTAGCTCCTTCAATATGAGAAAGAGACTGCAAAACCTGTAAGCCCAAAACAAAACCTGTAAGCACAACCTGTAAGCACAAAACAAAATAGTAACAAAACAGTAACTGCTTAGCCCAAAGAGAGATCAAATGGTAAAATCTGTAAGCACAAAACAAAACAGCAACAAAATCTGTAAGCACAAAACCAAATAATAACAAGTTCCCTCTCCACCACCACCCTTTGCTGCCTACCCTTCAGCCAATTGGTGATCCAGTTTACCATCTTTGTTCCCACCCCTATATATTCCAGCTCCACCCCCCAGCCTCTCATGTGGCACAGAATCAAAGGCCTTGCTGAAATCCAAATACAGGACATCTACTGCATAGCCTTTTTCCAGTTCCCTTGTCACCCAGTCGTAGTACTCAATTAGGTTTGTCTAGTAGGATCTTCCCGAGATCAACCCATGCTGCTGACTGTCCTGGAGACCATTGTTCTCCAAAAAGGTCAAAAGCCTCTCCTTTAACATTGTCTCCATCAGTTTACCCACAATTGATGTGAGGTTCACTGGTTGGTAGTTGCCTGGTTCATCCTTAGGTTCACCCTTGTGAATGGGTACCACATGGGCCATCCTTCAATCCAGTGTCACGCACCCTGTATCCAAGGAAGTATTGAACAGGTCAGCCAACGGTTCTGCCAGGATCTCAGCTAATTCCTTAAGTACATGAGGATGAATGCCATCTGGACCCGGTGCCTTACCACCCCCCCAGTGCCCTCAATCCTTTCAGCACCCTGTCCTCTGTGATCCCTGTATCAGTCACCTCCTTCCCTCCACCCATCACTCCTCTCCCTGGTGGTGCCAGTCCTATTTTTTCCTTTTTAAACACCATGCAGAAGTAATCATTTAGTGCTTCTGCCTGGTTCTCCCCCTTCTCCACCCAGCCCCATCTTTTTCATCCTCACTATCTGATCTTTTTTTTCCCCACCTTTCACTGCTGTATCTGAAGAAGTCCTTCTCTCTGTTCTTAATGCCCTGCACCAATCTCAGCTCCCTAGAAGCCTTGGCCGCTCTGACCAGCCTGGTAACCTCCCTGGACTTCTTCTTATACATTTCCCTGTGGTCCTTCCCTCCCGATCTCTTTAGTCCCCGAAATGTCTTTTTTCTGGCCCTCACAGTCTCCATGACCTCCTGCGTCAGTCAGCTTGGTTTTTTTGGCCTCACCTTCTTACTCCTTGTTCTGGTACATGCCCCAATAGCCTCCTCCAGCCCTTTCTTAATAATATCCCATTTTTGGCTATCATCCATGCATGGCTTGACACCTGCCAGATGCCTGCCCTCAATATCCCCCATCCTTTTAAAGTCCACCCCTTTGGAATCAATCACCCTGGTCCTTGTACCTTCTGATTCCCCACCCATATTGAGCATGAACCATACTGTGTGGTGGTCATTCCCAGACTGAGAGGCCTCCACCACCAGATCCCTTACAGCCTCCCCATTTGACAGTACTAGGTCTAGAGTCCTATCCAATCTAGTTGGCTCCTGGACTAACTGCACCAGGAAGCTGTCCTGGAAGGCCTCTAAAGTGACCTGCTGCTTTGCACTTGTGATGGTTTGGGTGCTCCACTCCACCCCCGATAGATTGAAGTCCCCAATCAACACAATGTTCCCCTTCCTGCAGACCCTTGTGATTTGCTCAGCTAAAGGAGCACCTCTGAGAAGGCCACTGTTTCCCCCAGTTCCCAACCGAGCCTGCCCAGATCCTCAAACCTCACCCTCACTACTTCCACCATCTCCCCTGCCAGGTCATTCGTACCCACATGCACCACGAGATGCGTTTTCCTCCTACCCCTCCTAACACACTTAAGAATTGACTGCCCCACCTTGCCCACAGTTAAGCCAGGTATGGACTCCACACAGATGTGACTATGTCATTACCCATTACTGTCCCATCTTATCCCTTTTAGTATTGAGTCTCCCAGCACTAACACCCCTCCTTCACCAGTCCTCGTCCCTCCCACCCTTTTACCTTGGTGACTACTGCTAGATCTTGCCTCAGCTGAAACCCTCCCTTACCCTCCTACAGATCCCCTCAACCCCAGATGTATCTCTGCTCCTCCTGAATGCTCCCCCCTCCACACTCCTCCCCGTCCACCTTGGGCTCCCCCACCCCCTCTGCTAAGTCTCTCCTATTTACCTCACTTGCCATACTCCTCTCCTACTTACCCTTACTCTCGCCTTCTATCTTTCCAGCTGTGCCACTCCCCCCCACCACCATCCTCTGCCAGCCTCCTGTCCCCGATGCCAATCTCTCTTTCCCCTTGCTTATCCCCTCCTGGAGATCCTTCGTCTCCCCTTCCTCCTCCAATGTTGCCAGCACCACAAATCTATTATCCTGTCCACTCTGCGGTGCCGGGTGTGGGCTCCTTCCTCCCACCCCTCCCAGCCTTCCGTGCTGCAACACACCTTTATATTGCCTCCATCCCTCCTCCCCATCCCATCTCCTGAACCATTGTACCACCCCCATGGTATCCCCCTGCTGCTCCCTGCTCCGGCAACCCTCCCCCCTCACTCCAACCTCCTCAACTCTCCACCAAGCCACTTTACTTTATCCTTGAGTCTCCTCAGCCAGTCACAGATTGGACACCCTCCTAGCTTCTACAATACATTCATCCAGACTGCCACCCCACAACCATTGCAGCCCACTATTCTGCTCCCGTAGGACCCTCTAGCATCCTGCAGCCCCCTGTTCACCCCCTCCTCTGCTGTCCCCATCCTCCACCACTAATGCCTCTCCATCCCCTAGTGTGTCCTTCCCTACCTCCCTCCATCTGCTCACCTCGGTGTCTCCTTTATTCCTGAAATACCGCCAGAACATAGTCCTTCTTATCTCTTGTGTCCCTAACACACCCCTTCCCTGCTTCCTGCAAAGATCATAGATCTTAGGACCCCTCAACCCCACACCACCTATGATTGACTCACCCTCTAGAACAACAGCTACAAACCCCACCAATTTTCCTACAGCAATCACTTTAGTTCCCCTAGAATACAGAACCCAAACAGCTTCCACACTCCCCTAGTGACAAGTCCAGTCATGATGCCCCTGTTCTGAAGCAGCTCCTCCAGAAATGGACCATCCCAGTACCTTGTTCCAGACACAGCTCCAGCGCCCCTAACCTTATAACAGAGTCACAAAAAATCTTAACGTCACAGTGCCTTATTCTTGCAGCAGTTCCCTTCCAGCCAGATGTCTCCTTGCTCACAACCATATACAGTAACAGAGCCCTCAGCTTTATAACTGAGCCAAAAAAAAAGACCTTAAAGTCACAGTACCTTAGTCTTCCAGCAGTGCCCTTCCAGCTGGATGTCTCCTTACCTTCCAGGTCACCCAGGGACTCTCCTTCTGATGAGCTCCTCCTCCTGCCCCTTTTGATAGGTCCTCCTCAACACCAGGAATGGTTTACCTCCCTATTTAATAAAGGAGGTGGTTCGGGGAGGGTAGGTGGGAGAAAAAGCGCCTCTGTCTATCATGCGACTGGGCTCTTCCTTTTTAGGCCCAGTCACATACTTAAATCGGCCACCTGTCAGCTGATTGGCTCCTCCTGAAGTCCTGCCAATTGGTGCACTGACGATTCCTCCCTGGAGCAGAGCGCGGCTCCTTCCTCCATCTCCTGGTTCCTCCTTGGTCCCCAAGGCTGCTGATATGGCCCCTTCACAAACGGCAATGGCTGTGGTCAATTCAAGCTCTGATGAGCCATCCAGAAGCACTACAGCTCCTTCACAGTGCCTCTGTTTACTTATGACTGAGCTCTGCCTTTTAAGACCCAGTCACTCACTTAAATCGACTGCCTCTCAGCTGATTGGCTCCTCCCAGAGCTCTGCCAATTGGCGCACTGACGATTTCTCCCTGGAGCAGAGCATGGCTCCTTCCTCCATCTCCTGGTCCCTCCTTGGTCCCCGAGGCCACCAATATGGCCCCCTTCACAAGCAGCGATGGCTGCAGTCAATTCCAGCTTCGATGAGCCATCCAGAAGTGCTACATCTCCTTCACAGAGCCTCAGTCCAGGATGCATGAGTGGGAGCTGCTGATCTCTTTCGCAGGAGACCTATTCAACAGGTGGGGTCATCCAGAGTTAGACCTTTTTGCATCCCCACACAATGTAAAACTGTCACTTTTCTGCTCACTCATTCCAGGGCCTGGAGTTTTCTAGCAATATGTGTTGTTCCTCTCTTGGAAAGGGAGGTTCCTACACACCTTTCCTCCCTTCCTTCTAATTCAGAGAGTGCGAATCAAGCTTCAACTGGAAGGTGCAACTCTGATACTCATTACCCCCCTGTGGCCTTGTCAGATGTGGTTCCCCTTACTGCAGCAATTGGCAGTGGAACCACCAGTACCTCTGCCATTATGCCTGGGTCTACTGTCACAGGAACAGGGAACCCTGGTCCATCTAGACCTCAGATCACTCCACCTTCATGCATAGTTCCTGAAGACATAGCCATTGCTTTGTTTGGGGTGTCAGAAAGGTGCTGATGTCTTGTTGGCTGCCAGAAAACCTTCCACCAGAGCCACTTATTCTATGAAGTGGAAGTGGTTTGCTTTGTGGGCTGCTTCTCACCAACTGGATCCTTTTGCCTGTCTGGTAAATCAGGTTCTAGATTATTTGCTGTCCTTGTCAGATGCAGGATTGCAATACTCTTCTATCAAAGTGCACTTGGCTGCCATTTCAGATTTTCATGTGCCTTTTGATGGCTGTATGGTTGCTCAGTGGGAGGTGGCCTGTACTTTTCTGAGAGGCATTCTGCATTTAAAGTCTCCAATCCACAATCCACAATCCAGTCCTGGCTTGGGACCTGAATTTTGTGTTAGAAAAGCTTATTTTGGTTCCTTCTGAGACAGTAGTAACTTGTGGCCTATACTTCCCTTCTTAGAAAGCATTATTTTTAGTTGCTATTACTTCTGCTCAAAGAATTTCAGAGCTTCAGGCTTTAATGTGTGAGCCTCCTTATTTGATTTTTCACAAAGACAGGGTGTCTTTGCTTACCAATCCTAAGTTTCTACCAAAGGTGACGTCTGTGTTTACTTTGAATCAAACTATCCACCTACCAGTTTATTTTCCTGAGTATGCCAATCCAGGGGAAGCATTGCTCCACACTTTAGATGTACATAGAATACTCAGGTACTATATACACCATACAAAGGACTGCAGGAAGTCTTCACAGCTTTTTGTTTCATTCGCCCCTGGGAAAGAGGGTGCTCCTGTCTCTAAAGAGTGCCTATCTAAATGGTTGGTTAGCTGTATTACTTTCTATTACAAGAATTGTGGTAAGGAACTTCCTGGGGTTGTTTATGACCATTCAACTGGAGGCATTGCCACTTCTGTTGCCAGTTTTAAGAATGTGTCTGTTGCTGAGATTTGTGCATCTGCCACCTGGAGTACTGTCCACACCTTTACTAAACACTACAGTCTGGGCATTGCCTCATGACAAAGGGCAGATTTTGGCCTACCTGTGCTTCAAGACCTCCTTTCTTAGGCCTGTAGGCTCCAATCACCAAGACTGTTCTTATTGTCAGTACTGCTTGGTACCCATTCCACAGGTGTGGCCTGATGAAAGAGATATTCTCGAAGAAGATAGAATAGTTATGTACTTACTGTCATAATGGATCTTCAAGAGAATCTCTTTCACCAGGCCATGCTGTCCCACCCTCCATCCCAATAAGTCCTGCCTGACTCCAGAAAGGTTTAGCTGCTGCTTCCTGCCTCGTATGGTCGGCAGAGTTACAGGTTCTCTCCTGGTTCCCTATAGGGAGGTTCTCTGAGCATGATCTCCAGCAAGAACTGAGGAGGGAAGGGGTCACCCACATTTATATGGATAGTGCTAACGTAGGATGTCTTCATGGGTGGCCCCTAGTGGACTGCTAGCAAAAAAGTTTCCATGTGGTCCTAGCACCTCGTTGCTTTAGTTCCATAGGTGTGGCCTGATGAAAGAGATTCTCTCTAAGATCTACTGTTACGGTAAGTACATAACTGTTCTTTTTACTAAATCTAAGACTCACTTTAAGAACTAAGCAAAATAACTACAATGAATATAGAAAGAGGCTGACACAATACTTCTCTTAACCACAACAAACTGTAATACTGACATAAAATGAGAACTCACAGACAAAAAAAAATTAAAAGAAAAACTGAGAAAAATAAGTATGAAATATTTGCTACACACAGACTAATGCTCACAGTAAAAAGTTCAATGTCACTGATCCTAATGGCTGCCTTGCTAGCTGAAAGATCTCTCCTCCCCCACACAGTAGTTCTTTACTAGGCAAAAAAAACCAAAAAAACACTACTTTTAACTAAATAAATTAACAAAACCAGAAACAAACAATACTAATCTACATGCATGAGTCTCTGCAGATCTTTATGTGAGTGGATTGATTTTAAAAAGTTATGTTTTTTGCTCAGCAAAGCAGGGACAGACTTCTATCAAGTTTTCTCTTCAGAAGACTGCACTTAATACAGCCTTCACATGGCATACAGCTCATTTCAGTACTGCGTGACCACCAATCCCATGTACATAGTGAACTTTGCCTGTGGGCCATACTTTGCTAGGGAAGTTAACAAATTCACAATTTATGAAATTATTCCTATACTGTGCATTGGTACTTCACAAGGTGGATTAACTTTGCAAATTGCTGCAAAGTTACAAATTAATTTGTGACGCAAATGTTTCCAACTTCACACACCACTACTTAGTAGTGGTTTGGATGTTATTTTGGATCACAAAAAATGTCACACATTGGGATTCTGTTTACTGTGGATAAGCACAAATACATCACAGTGTTGGAAAGCTTGCACGTAAATGACTCTGTGGATAAACCAAAGTCTCCTATTTTTGTTTAAGATAGGTTTGACTGTGTAATGCAACTTTACTGTGCCTTTAATTAAAGAAATCACAGCTGTCTTAATTTCTGTAAATGTCTTGAATTAGAATACATTCAAAATCTACTGGCAGCTGAAGGGTTAAAATGTCCTGGTCTTTATGCTTATTAGTATTGTTGAGGGCATCAATAGGAACTTGAACTAAAAGCATGAAACCAGCCTCCTGGAGGTTCACTGCTTCTCCATCCTCTGCTCCACAGATGTATTCACGGTATCTGTACATGATCCCAACACCCAAAATCCTGAAGATCGAAATTCCCTCATCAAAATCCCGACTGCCCAACGACCACATTCCTCATGCTATGGTGGCCATGAGATGTTTGTATATATTTTTCAGGGGGGTGCAGGGGGAGGATCCCCCCATGGAACAGTATCGGGAATTGTCCTGTCGGCAGTTTCTTACCATCTTGATTCTGGCTGTTGGGATTTTGCTGTCGGGATTTCAATCCTTAGGATTTTGAGTGTCAGGATCTTGTATTAGAACCACAGTCACAACTGATAAATGCTTAAACTGCTCCAAGAGACATGCAAAACAACAAACTGAATCACACTTACAGCACTCACTTATTTTCTGTAATAAAACTTTAACATGTCCTCACTCCAATGTTTTTCAGTGACACAGGTCCTGCCTACTTTCTCATTTTTCTCACAATGGAAACTGGTCTACAAAGTTTTGATTTATTTTTTTTATTGAGAAGTTCAGAGATTACCTTTGATCACAAGTGCGCATTTACAAAAGTTCCACATCAAATACATAGTCACAAAAAAACATTACAAGTACAATAAAAAGTTCCAGAGGAAATGCAGTCAAGTCAGGCTCAAAACACTTATGACAGAACAATTACATACAGTTTTGAAAAAATCCATGTAAATTGTTGTATTAAAAAGTCACAGGATATGTACAGAGGGAAACCAAATTAAAAAACGTGTAATGGTTACATCTGAATTGGACTGCCAGGGCAGACTGCAAAGATCTTTTAAACCGATTAATCTTGAGGAGATTCAGTAGTGTATCTGGCAGTTCATTTAACCAGTCAGTGGCCCTGACAACAAATGACTGCTCGATCATAAGTAAATAAAATCAGCCCTAAATAAATTCAATTTAATTACTGGTCCTAATGTTTTAAGTCTGTATAACCAGGCTTTTAAAGCGCATTACTACCGCCATGTTGATATTTTGTGTTACAACCGGGAGGTTGTAATCAGTCCCTATTGATCAAGCTGGCGCTTCACAAACTCATTGGCTATTAGCCTGTGTGTGGGCGGGCCGAACATCTCAACCAATATGGCAGCTCTGTTGCTCAGTTACCAAGCACCCACTCTCATCATTTCCCACACAGCCTCAGACTAACAACAGGTAACCTTTTCAATATTTTTTTCCATATCTATCTGGTTGATACTGCCTTCACAACATTTAAAATCTATCTGGTTGTTCCTGCTGTTCATACCCATCGAACGGAGCTCCGAGGCATAGCAGTTTCATTGCCAATGGACTGTAATTGACTAGTTAGCTCATTGTGGTTCGTACTGTAATAAAAAACCAAAAAGTAAAGGAAAAAAAAACAGATGAATGCCTGTACTGGAAAGAGAAAGACAGGCAGAGTGTGTGTGTGTGTGTGTCTTTTTCCCTCTCTTTCTGTCATAAAAAATGAGGACCAGTAATTAAATAAAATAACCCATGGGTGGGTGTAAAACCAGAAGTTTACAGACACACACTTAGTGTGGGATGCTTTTATAAACCCCTTGATCTTCACTCTCAGGGTTTATGCAGCATTCCACACCTCGGGTGTGTGTACAATTCTGGTTATGCACACCCACCCTTGTATTATTCTATATTTTACAAATAAAGAATTATACTTCTCATCTCTTTATGGTGATCTCCCAAACTCCTTACAGACTAGCTTGTGATAACCTGATAGGCTGATAATGCACCACCATGTGATATGGAATTTGAAATCCATCCATACCTAGGCTCCAGTCTCCTATGATACCTGTTACATGTGCATCACCATGATAGCAGCACAGTTTCCTAGCTCCACTGTTTTACTGCATTCAATGTAAGCTTTTAAACTAGGACTACCATTTAAATTAACCTGTTTGCATAATAATGGGCATATAAGTCAGAAAGGCAGTTTATATGGCATCATTTGTAAAATTTTAGCATTGTTTTCTGTTTTTTATGCATGCCCCCTGCTCATCTTGACATGATAGTCAGTGTTGTTGGATTATTGTCTCCTGTGTAGCATGTTAGTAAACTGATTGAATGGATCTATTTCATGTATTTATTGAGCACAAGTGCACTGTTTCAAAGGTTCCATGTCAATCATATGTTAAAATCAAGAACAATACATCAGGGATTTCACCAAGGAACAATAAAAGCAGAATAAATATAGGAACATACAAGTAACAACGTACAGTTATCAACAGTTACAAAGACTGCTCGAGAAGTAGTGCATGCAAAGCTTTTTTGAACTGACCCAAGTCTGACAGGATATAAAGTGGATCATTCAACCAATTGGAACCAGAATAATAATGGGCCCAAGATAAAACCTTGGGGCACTCTGTCAAAAACATAGCTGTCACCGGATGTCAGACCCTCGATCTTAACCTCTTGTGTTTGTTTGGTTAAGTAGCTTTCAAAGACACTGTATTCTTGTATGGGCCCAAATGTGTAAATTTCTAATGTAGAATTAGACCCCAACCATACCTCCACGGTCTAATGCCTCACGAAGAAAGTTAGCTTACTCCACCAAAGCAGTATCGGTACTGTGAGGTTTCCTGAGTACATGCTTTTGTATTCATCGGTTGTCATAATTATCCAAGTATGAGATTAGCTTGTCACCTACATAAAATCTGTATGACTAAGGCCTGTTTCTATATTACCACCCCCAAGCCCTGGAAAGAATGGTCTCTGACCAACTTACAGAATACCTAGACAAGTACATTCTACTTTGCATACAACAGCATGGTTTTTGATAAAAACCACTGTGCCATAACAACCCTGACTGACTACACTACTCAGCTCTATGATGCATTAGATCAAGGTATGGCAGTGGGGTCTATCTTCATAGACCTCACAAAAGCCTTTCATACTGTTAACCACCAACTTCTACTGAACTGTCTTTTATCCACTGGCCTGTCTACTAACACTGTAGCCTGGTCTGACAGCTACCTCTCCCACAGAACACAATGCATGAGAATTAGCGGAAAACTCTCAGAACCATGGGATGTGAGCCTTGGAGTCCCGCAAGGATCAATACTCGAACCACTGCTATTCAGCCTTTTCATTAATTCTCTACCATCCACCTGTCTGGCACGCATGGTGCTATATGCTGATGATGCCATCATCTCAGTACCTGGCAAAGATTTGTCAAAAATCACAACTGAACTACAAGCCAACTTCCAAAGGCTAGAAACGTGGTTTGCACAGAATAAACTCTTGCTCACCTATAAAATAAACCAAAGGCATGCTCTTCACGATGCCTCACAACAAGAAGAAGTATAGCCCACTTTTTTATACATAGCCATAATGGTGAAACACTGGAGCAAGTAAGTACATTTAAATACCTGGGTGTACACCTGGATGACACCCTCACTTTCTCCATGCACATTGACCAGGTCATAAAATCAGCTAATACCAAGCTAGGTGTTCTCTACTGCCACAGGCATGCAATGACACCTGTAGCTTTGAAATTGGTCACATGCAGCTCAGTGGGGTCCACCATTGATTATGAGCTAGTGATCTACAAGGCTGGCTTGGATACTGTGCTGAAAAGGGTCAAAACCCTCCTTAATAAGGCCTGTAGGTTGGTCCTTGGTGCTGACTATGTAACCCACACTTGTGCACTATACAAAGAGACTGGTTGGTTCCCCCTCCATCTCAGAATACAATACCAAACCTGCCTGCTGGGTGAAAAAATCACTGCTAGGGCTTATGCCTGAATCGATCACAAATATATTCAAAAACACTCAACTCACCAGACACATGAGAAGCGCGACTAAGGGGGGATTACTGGTGCCCTTTAAGTGCATAATGCTCACTCAGTGATCCCTATCTTACTGGGGACCTAAGTAGTTTAATGACCTCCCCAATGGCCTTATCGAATGCAGCAAGATTAGTCAGTTCAAAACAACTCCACTCCTACCTAGTCCCTGAGAATGTCTGCTGCTGCCCTGTTTAACCTCGGTCCACTGTAGTGCTACTCGAGCTCTCTCTCTTTCCCCCCTGTCTACTGCCACATCTCCCTGACCCTGAACTTCCCCACCCTGCACATCCCCTTGCCTCCCCCACCCCTTATACCTCGTCCCTCTGCTATACCCCTGACAAAGCCACCTCTGGCCGCTTATATCTCTACACTAATTGCTACTTGAACCCAGGGATTGTACTGACCTAAGTCTGTACTCTGAATTTACCAAAGTGCTGTACTGCACTCATGCAATGCTGTTGTTACTTAACACTTATTTTCTGTAACAGCAACCGTGTAACCATTTGCTTCTTATGTATCTACTGTATTTGATGACTTATCTGTCTGTGATTACCTGAAACCTATCTATTGTATTGTGTTTTTTTTGTCAGACATGGAACCCTTGTAAACGAGCCCTTGGCTCAAAGGTGTTAATCCGAAACTGAAATAAATAAATAAATAAATAAACGTTCTGCCTTTTTTGAGGGCCTTGGACAGTGGCGATAGGATAGATATCAGCCTATAATTTACAGTGTTTGTTCAGTCCCCAATAAATGCAAATAGCTTGCACTCACAATAAACTGCAGGATCTGGTTCAGGGTACTATTAGTTTAATACTATCAGCAAGCCAGTATCTGGTGTCAGTATGCAGTGCCCAGAGTCAGCAAATGGAAAGTTGAGTGCTGAATAACAATTACTAAAATGGCCCAACACCACCAGTTTGAAACCCAGCCCAGGTGCCCTGGCGCGTCACTCTACCAAACTTCATCCGGAGGCAGAGCTACATGGGAGACATTGCTCCTAAATATTGTGCAGAGTGATGACATTACAGGTTTAAAAGACAGCAGTTTCTTCACAAATATGTGTAAACTAAGTCACCACTGTGTATTTGAATTAATAACAACCTCACTTATAAATGGCAATAATACCAAATGCAAAAATCATTCATTTCAAAGTGCCTCATTTAAAAATCTGAGAACTCCTGGTATGCCTCAGTTATTAGATAGTTACTATATTTTAGCTAATTAATAAAAAATAAAGTTCAGATAGATAAAACCAGGCTGCTAATACAAAAACACACTTTTGAGGCAAGGTTGATGTCTATCTAGCTCTCTACCTGCTACTTACCTGGAAACTGGTTTCATGTGGATCCCCTTTGGAAGTTCATTGGCCAACAGAATGAAAGCACATCATTTGTGGGGTGATTGTTTTCTGCAACCAGACAAGTTCTACCTCAGATTAGTAACATTGCCTTAAATTGTTATTCAGCACTGAATTTTGCAGTTGCTGAACCTGTGTACCATGTACTGATGCCAGATCTTGGCTTTGTGATAGTATTAAACTACTAGTACTCAGAACCGGAGTCAGCTGTTTTATTTTGAGTGCAAGCTATTTTGTGTTTCTTGTCGCCATTTGGGACTGGCTGTCCTCTAGCATGCACCGACCCTACACCACTAGTTATCATGATTTTCTCCTTGTCACAGCTGTTGTTTGCTCCCCACTATCATAGCCATGTGTTACCAGTGCTGTATAGATCGCTGGTAAGACCCCACTTACAGTACTGTATCCAGTTCTGGAGACTATGAGCTCAATTCACAAAGCTCCTGGCGTGATGCAAGGAGCTTGCTCTACAAAGAATGGCACAAAGTGCCCCTTGTGCCAAAAGATGTGCCAGGAGCGATTCTCAATGGCAGCCTGCATCAACCGCAGGCTGCCTTCCCAAACAGGACTTGCACCACTGGTGTGCCCAAACATGGGTTGCGGCATGGTGCTGGGGGCTTATGGCAGACACAGGCTGCCATATCCCCTAATGCAGATTTCCCAGAACTCTCCCAGAGGGAGAATTTCTAAGTATCCTTAGACCAGCCAGGTTGGTCTAAGGGTACTCAGAAAATTCTCCTTCTGGGAGAGTTGACTTGCATGCAGCAATATGCCACGATCTCCACTCCCTGATCCCCAATATCCCCAAAAGTAATGTTTTAATATAAACCTGGTGGTCTAGTGGCTCCCCTCTCCCTGATCCTCAATGTCCACAAAAGTAGTATTTTATATAAACCTAGTGGTCCAGTGGCCCCCCCAGTCCCCAATGTCCCCAGCAGTAATGTTTGAATATAAACCTGGTGGTCTAGTGGCCCCCAATCCCCGATATCCCCAAAAGTAATGTTTTAATATAAACCTGGTGGTCTAGTGGACCCCCTCCCTGATCCCTGATGTCCCCAAAAGTAATGTTTTAACATACACCTGGTGGTCTAGTGGCCCACCTCTCCAGTCCCCAATGTCCCTGACTTTAATGTATAGCAACAAACACCTGGTGGTCTAGTGGACCCCCCACCCAACAGTGCCCTACCACCCTGTTCCCCCCATCCCATAACAGAGCAGGAGACTGGCACAGCCCACCGCTCAACACCACAGCCAGCCACCAACTGAGCTCTGAATGAGCGCATGCTGTATATAGTACGCGCTCAGTGATTGACAGCTCACTGATAATTCTTGCCTTAAGTTTTTTTTATGAAGTAAATACTGTGTGACATCAAAAAAAGCCACAAAAACACTGCAAAAATTGTAACATTTTCTGGGAGTCTAAGCAGCCCCCAGAGCCCTAGCCCTTTTACTGAATTTTTTATTCCCCCACCACATTAAAGCTACTTGAACCAACACTGGCCAATTCTTAAATGAAAGAAAACACCATGCTCAAGCCAAATTACAATACAAACAGCCAATGTACCCACATTGAAGGTATTGTTGATTAGCAACAACGTTACCAAGGTAACAGGTGACATCACATGACTGTCACATGGTTCAATTTAGGTACAAGAGGCAGGCGGGGCAAGCTGCCTGTGCTGTTCGTACAGCACTCCACCAAGTACACTTTTATTGAACTGAAGGCTCAAGTAAGTGTAACCCCTCACCCCTGCCTTTTTAGCAAAATGATAGGTGGCATGCTGTTGAAGCTGACAGCAGTACCTAGTGGGGACTGGGTTCGGGGAGGATGAGGTTACTCGGCACAGGGGACCTAGGTTTGGCTACTCTGAACACGGGCACCCAAGTAAATCCGACACAGGAAGCAATAACTGTAGTATCCAGAACCAGGAATGGGATTCTCCAGTGTGGCTTTTATTCACATCCAAACTGAACAAACAAAGCATAGACGGACCCCCACGGGGCTACATTTCCTGGTAATGCAGATTAGAGACACCAGAACACTTTATCAGTATTTCCAGCCCTCAGGCTCCAAACCCACCAGGCACACAGCCCGGACTTGCACGCAGCTTTTGGTACATAGCCCGACTTGTACACTACTTGGGTTTTCCCCACTGGCCCGACTCCCCTGCCGGCCACTTGATCCGTAGTCCATTTGAGGAATGAACCAATTATCCTGTTGTGGCTCCCTAAACCACACTAGAGCCTTCAACTCCTAGAGAGGTTTTCCTTACAATCTCACATCTGGGTATTTCTCTCATCACTGGCCAAGTGCCTGAGGTAAAGTAGAAATCCACAGAAGAAATCCATAGAGGTGGACCTGGTCACTAAAGATGGGGGGCCACCCACCTCCAGCTCCCACAGCCCATACCAGGCCATTTCTCTGGAAACTGAACAATTTCTTTACTGAACTTTCAAATGTAGATTCTGGGTAGACGTCTGTCACATCTCCTCTACATATCATTTTCATCCCAACAAACTCTGGACTTGAACCTACTTTTAATTTGCTTAGCCCATTACTCTAGGCTTCCATTGTTTTAGTTGTTCAAACCCCACATTGTCACACAAGTCCCAGGGTGAAAAACATAGGCCCTTTTAGCAAGAGCAGACACTCACCCTCATGTTGCAGGTGCCCCACAGGCGACTCACAAATCTTCTTGTTCTCCCAAATAAACTCTGGACACATAGGCAGCTTTTCCTTCACAAGCAGAACTAGGGAGTTCCCCCGGGAATCTGCAGGGAACACTTTCCTGCCCCCCCTGGAGGGAGGGGGCACTGAGACCCGAAAACAGTGGTCTCCACCACTTCAATTATCTTCTGTGTCTCTCTTTAAGGTGGAGACACACACCCTTTTAAACTAAAAGTAGCCCTCTGTCAGGGCTGAGACTCCTAGTGCCTTCACTGAGCTGCTTTCTCAGCAAGCTCCCAACTTTACACTGAACTGACTCACACTGACTTCAAAACCTCCCAATGTTCCATGCCAACTCCCTTGTTGCAGATTCCAATGTAGCTCATGCAGCTGTAATAGTTCTATTGGTGATGTCATCCCTCAGTCTCAGCTGAGACTGAGAACAGAGTGAGACAGTGTGAAACCCATTTAACTGGAGTTTCACAAGCTGCCTTTCCTGCCTACCACTAGGTCTTACTGGGATTCTAGTAACCCCAGGTAACAAGGGGGTTACACTCACCCTTGACCAGGAAAATGACTGTCTGCAGTCATTATTTACCTGGCCTTAGGCCATCTCACCCTATGTGCTACCTGCAGAGGGGGGTGATCAGGCCCCCTCCTACCATGTGCAATCACAGGCAGGCAACACTAAGGGCCTAGAGGCCTTTAGCTGACATATCAGCCTCTACACTATCCACTTACTATGGACACCTAGTGGCTCTGATAGAACTATCCAGAGCATAGCCCTGATAGATCAGCACTGCGGTCCCAATGGCCATTAAGGACCACAACCTCTCTATCCCCCCTAACCCTAGAGAAAACCTATCTGCTTCTAACCTAATACCCCAAAAACCAAAACAACCCAGGGACCTCCCCGACCTTGGGCAACCTGCAACCACACACCATTGAAATACCATATTTTAACAATTTTACTGTACCCTCCCTACCCCACAACCACACCAGTGGAAGGAAAGGGTTAATACAGCAACAACAACCATAACAACACAGTACTTTAAATTTCTACACACTAAAGCACTGATGAGGAACTCCGATGAGCCCCTCCTCCTCTTCTTGTCTTCTCTTCTGTCTTCCCAGGAACACCTGTAAGAAAAAGAAAGACAACACACACTCCTAATCTGTATACACAGTCTACCTAGACCCCTACCATCAAAACACTGAAGAATCCCAAGAAGATTTTTTTTTTTAGAAAAAGGTAGAAAAACAGTATTTACATTAGAATACAACGACATTATTTACAATACACATTTGGGGGGATGGAGTGCCCTAAAAGTCCCAACTAGTGACCATAATGCCCGAAGGCTAGTCCAATAACGAGTCTCTCCTGGGCCGGAGCCCGGCAAAGCACAGTTCTAACAGGCCAAAGTCCCGAAGTGGAGAGTCTTTGAGGACAGTTCACACATTTTAAAGTCTGCTAGTGTAGGGTGTGTACTGCAATGTCATAAAGATAAAAAAAGTTCGGACTTACCAGCCACTTGTAGAATGGAAATTTTTGGACCGACCTGCACCTCTGATGAAGACTCTCCCTGGCAGCATTTCTTCCAATACAGCTGGGCGGACATCTTCCGGGAACCACAGGAGGGCACATCTGGGAACTGCTGGGTTGATGTCATCTCTGGAGATGGAACCTTAAACAGGAACAAAAAGAAAACAGCTGGTCTGACGTCATCCGATTACCAGGCGATGAACAGGATACAGCTGGGATGGTGTCCTCTCTGGATCTGAAGTCATATGGTGGGCCAGTCGATGGATTCTGGAAAGGCCAGTACACTGTAGAACTGATGAATGTGGGGCACCTGAGTCCTGGATGTCCATATTGGCGAATCAATAAGGGCACTTCACAGTCTGGTGTGGCACTATTGACTACCACTGCTCGGCTTTCCATTTAATAGGCACGGGCACATTTACTGAGAGGTCCTTGCACTGAGGCCAATAGTACCGGGGGTCTGGAGCTTGAATTATTACCCTGTCTGGGTGCGCATAATTCACACAGTGGGAGATTTCACATCCCTCTCCATCCACTATTCTCACTCTGTCTGTAAACAGTATCCTGCCTCTCTTCCACTGGGTATACTTCTCGTGAAACAGTCTGTTCTTTACATGCTTGTTGGCCTCAGGATGCACACTTTTCATTACTTTGTCCTAGATCCAGGATTTCCTGCTGTTCTCAATCTCCTCCCAGACTTTCCGAGGAAAGGTAGGAAAGGTCATACCATAGATCTCATTTGCCTTTCTACGAACCAGTCTCTCCTCTTTACTTGCTTTGGTCAATCTGAGACCACTGGCCTGGCATGGGGATGGCCAGTCCTGGTTCTGCCAGCTACACATCCTTAAAGAAATTAGAAACGGATCCCCAACTTCTTCCTCTTGCGAAGCCAGGGCAGTGGCATCACCACTTTCTTCCATACATTCCTCTGAGGCAAGATCTTGAGGCTGTGTACCCGTTCCTTTTTCACAAGACCACATAGGTTCCCCCTCATCTTCCTCTTCACTGAGGATCTAAGCCCAGGAGTGAGCAGTCGTTCTCAGTCCTGAGACTATCCACTCATCACTAGGCGTGGAAGTCGACACCTCCCACTCAAAGGCCTCATGCATCTCGTCTTCGCCTAAGAGACTTGGGCTAGGCCCCCCCCCCAGGGGTCTATTGCTGCTTTATCCGAACTTTCCTTCTGGGATCCAGCATCCGAAACTTCAACTTCTGGTTCTGTCTCTAACTCTGCACCCTCTAGCTTTGTGCCACACTCCCCCGAGCGGCCTTCCTCCACAGGCTCTGCCTGGTGCTGTGTGCTGCCAACTGCAGATTCCTGAACCTTTGTCCATGTGGGAGCCAACCAGATTTGAGGTGCCTTATACAAGCCATATCTTTCTAGGTATCCAGCACAGTGAGGAATCATGAAGACGTCCCTTCCAGCTCTCAAGCATATTTGACACACATGCACTGGATATCCAGGAACTGCCACATGAAGAGGCAGTTGCCCTCCATAGCACCACTTTTCAACATCCCTCAGTCTATTTACTGCTGCTGTTACTGCAACCCGGGCATGATCCGGGTAACGAGCTGGTCCTGAGGCCATAACTGCAGAAAACGAACAAAAGTTCACTGTAACTGAAAGTCCTACTTTACTGAACACACTCTTTAGTTGTAAAATGGCTCCTCTGCTGCTGTGTTTACTTTAGTACCCCACCCTGTAATGACGGCGGCAGCACTCCTGTGCATCAACATTCAGAACCTGGGTCAAGCCACTGTGCACCCGATTTACACAAACTATTGATAACTTTTGCTCAAACTGCACAACTTGCTCTATTCTTGCTTTAAACACATTTACAGGATTTTCCATGGACTTTTTACATGCTGGAAACATTTATTTGACTCACAGTCCCTTAAAGCGTCAGGTTTTTAGCACAGGATTGCCTGTATTACTAGTGCTGCACATTGGCTACAACCCAGTCTCTCTCTGGCTTCAAACTTTAAACTGAGGCTGAATTCATTACTATGCACACAGTCAATGGCTTAACAGACTTGCACTTGCTGGCAGGACTTGACACAGTCGTTACTTGCAAGCGACTACACTGCTGCACACACATTTATATGGCATAGGGCTGAAAATCACTGTTTGAGCAGTTTTTTAAGTTGTTACTTACTGTTACTAAGGGTCCTTAAAGAACTAAGAGAGGTGGTGGCTGAACCTCTGGCTATCCTGTTTAGCCGATCACTGGAAACAGGGGAGGTACCCAAAGACTGGAGGACAGCAGATGTAGTCCCCTTATACAAAAGTGGGAACAAAGAGGAAGCAGGGAACTACAGACCAGTCAGCCTCACCTCAGTAGTGGGGAAGATCATGGAAGCACTACTGAAGGAGAGATTGGTGGAACATCTGGTTGTCAATGGACTACAGGACCCAAGGCAGCATGGTTTCACCAGGGCGAGGTCATGTCAGACCAACCTCATTGAATTTTTTGACTGGGTGACTAGGGAGGTGGATCGGGAGGGCAGTGGACATGGCCTATCTGGACTTCAGCAAGGCCTTTGACACTGTGCCACATAGAAGACTATTACACAAACTGGGGAATATGGGTGTGGGCAGGACAGTAGTGTGGTGGGTAGGTAACTGGCTGGGTGGCAGGACACAGAGGGTGGTGGTAAATGGCTGTCACTCCATAGAGGGAAGAGTGACCAGTGGGGTACCACAGGGATCAGTGCTGGGACCGGTCCTATTCAACATCTTCATCAGTGACATGGTGCAGGACCTAGAAGGCAGAATTTCACTGTTCGCTGATGACACAAAGCTCTGTAACAGAGTAGACACACCAGAGGGTGTAGACAGAATGAGAAGCGACCTGCAGAAACTTGAAGAATGGTCAGGGGTTTGGCAGTTGAAATTCAATGCAAAGAAGTGCAAGATAATGCATATGGGCACAAAAACCCTGGCACAATATATCAGTTGGGGGTGAGGATATAGCATGCACCAAGCAGGAAAGGAATCTTGGGGTTATCATCTCTGATGACCTCAAGGTAGGGAAACAGTGTGACAAGGCAGCAGGTAAAGCAAATAGGATGCTGGGATGTATAGGCAGGGGCATTACCAGCAGGAAAAGGGAGGTCATAATTCCGCTATACAAGACACTAGTGAGGCCCCACCTGGAGTACAGTGTATAGTTCTGGAGACCATACCTACGTAAGGACATAGACAGGGTAGAGAAGGTTCAGAGTAGGGCAACAAAGATGGTGCATGGATTGCATCACAAGTCCTATGAAGACAGGTTGAAGGAACTGAACATGTACTCCCTGGAGGAGAGGAGGAGAGAGGGGATATGATAGAGACATACAAGTATCTTACAGGGAGGAACAGGGTGCAGGAAAACACTATTTTAAGCGAAAAGATGTTCCAGGACTAGAGGGCATGGGATGAAGTTTGAGGGAGGACGATTCAGAGGAAACATGAGAAAGAATTTCTTCACAGAACGGGTGGTGGACAAGTGGAACACCCTGCCAGAGGAAGTGGTGGGGGCTGAAACAATCATGGGATTTAAGAGTGCATGGGATAGACATAAAGGAATTCTGGAGGTCAGGGGTAAGGTGCAACAGACTTCTAGGAAAACAAACTGAACTTACAAGCTCAAATGGGCAGACTGGGTGGACCATAGGCCCTTATCTGCCGACACTGTCTATGTATCTGTGTATCTATGTATCTATGTTATCAGTAGCAGTTTGCTGCGAAGGGGAAAAATGGCCTGCAGCCAGTTCGTGGAGGCCTCAGGGCAGAAACGGGTGGGCAGTCCTGCCGATCGTCTTCTCGACCACCACTTTTGCAATTCCGATGATCGATTAGTGGGTTGAGCCTGATTTTAAACTAGAAAGTCTATTTTTACAAGGTTTACAGCGATTTTAACACTCCGCGATGCTCCTCCATTAGCCAGTACATGCACTCCACTCACACTCCCTCTCGAATGCTGGGGCAGTCACTGTAGAGCTGGCTGAGGGGCGGGACTGATCTCAGCCTGACCAATCACACGATGCCATGCAAGTGAGCCTCTTCTTCCTTGCGAGGGCTCTTCTCCTCATGGCGATCGTCGAGCAGGCAAATTTAAATTGCAGAATGCAACTTTTTTTCTTTACCAACTGACTCCACGTCGGGAGCCCATTTCAGCCATTTAACATAACCATTATACCTGCAAGTCTCTCATACTTTCAAAAAGCATTTCCAACGTCCAGGGCACAATTTTCCTGTTGCTACCCCTAGTCTTCCACACTTTTCTTTACCACAGTTTATTTTAAAGCATTTCCAACGTCCAGGACACAATTTTCCTATTGATACCCCTAGTCTTCCACACTTTTCTTTACAACAGTTCATTTTTAAAAGAAGGCAAAAATGCTGTGAACAATTGCTGCAGGACAAGGGCACACTCTTTGGCAGCAGCACAAGATCCATAGCACACAGCAACACTAGGGAAATTGCTTCAGCTTTTTGGGCTACCCACTGCCAGATAGCCAAAACGCTAGCCCCCTTGCCCAAGCACCTTCCTCTCAGAACAAAATCCAAAGCGGTGCCTCCATTTTTGTAACCCCTCACCCCTGCCTTTTTAGCAAAATGACAGATGGCATGCTGTTGAAGCTGACAGCAGTACCTGGTGGGGACTGGGTTCGGGGAGGATGAGGTTACTTAGCACAGGGGACCTAGGTTTGGCTACTCTGAACAGGGGCACCCAAGTAAATCCGAACACGTGAAGCAATAACTGTAATGTCCAGAACCAGGAATGGGATTCTCCAGTGTGGCTTTTATTCACATCCAAGCTGAACAAACAAAGCATAGACAGACCCCCATGAGGCTACATTTCCTGGTAATGCAGATTAGAGACAACAGAACACTTTATAAGTATTTCCAGCCCTCAGGCTCCAACCCACCAGGCACACAGCCCGGACTTGCATGCAGCTTTGGGTACACAGCCCGACTTGTACACTACTTGGGTTTTCCCCACTGGCCTGGCTCCCCTGTCGGCCACTTGATCCATGGTCCATTTGAGGAATGAACCAATTATCCTGTTGTGGCTCCCCAAACCACACTAGAGCCTTCGACTTCTAGAGAGAATTTTCCTTACAATCCCACATCTGGGTACTTCCCTCATCACTGGCCAAGTGCCTGAGGTAAAGTAGAAATCCACAGAAGAAATCCGTAGAGGTGGACGTGGTCACTAAAGATGGGGGGCCACCCACCTCCAGCTCCCACAGCCCATACCAGGCCATTTCTCTGGAAACTGAACAATTCCTTTACTGAACTTTCAAATGTAGATTCTGGGTAGACATCTGTCACATCTCCTCTACATATCATTTTCATCCCAACAAACTCTGGACTTAAACCTACTTTTAATTTGCTTAGCCCATTACTCTAGGCTTCCACTATTTTAGTAGTTCAATCCCCACATTGTCACACAAGTCCCAGGGTGAAAAACATAGGCCCTTTTAGCAAGAGCAGACACTCACCCTTATGTTGCAGGTGCCCCACAGGCGACTCACAAATCTTCTTGTTCTCCCAAATAAACTCTGGACACATAGGCAGCTTTTCCTTCACAAGCAGAACTAGGGGGTTGCCCCAGGAATCTGCAGGGAACCCTTTCCTGCCCCCCCCGGAGGGAAGGGGCACTGAGACCCGAAAACAGCGGTCTCCACCACTTCAATTATCTTCTGTGTCTCTCTTTAAGGTGGAGACACACACACACTTTTAAACTAAAAGTAGCCCTCTGTCAGGGCTGAGGCACCTAGAGCCTTCACTGAGCTGCTTTCTCAGCAAGCTCCCAACTTTACATTGAACTGACTCACACTGACTTCAAAACCTCCCACCGTTCTATGCCAACTCCCTTGCTTCAGATTCCAATGTGGTTCATGCAGCTGCGATAGTTCTATTGGTGATGTCATCCCTCAGTCTCGGCTGAGACTAAGAACAGAGTGAGACAGTGTGAAACCCATTTAACTGGAGTTTCACAAGCTGCCTTCCCTGCCTACCACTAGGTCTTACTGGGATTCTAGTAACCCCGGGTAACAAGGGGGTTACATAAGTCACATGAAAAAATCTTGTAAAAAGTTTAAAGATGTCACGCAAGGGAATTTAAAATGTGAGCTAGTGAAATCTCTTAGGAAACCTGAGCTCCTTATTAAGGGAATGAGTTTCAAGCACCTGTTAGAAATGTTAAGTTAATTTGCAAGATGGAAACTGTTAACCAACACCTAGCTAACAAAAGCAAACATTTTAAAAATGTATATTTTCAACTCCAAAAGCCATAACAGTATGATTTCAAAAATATTTATCAAGTTTAAAATGAAAGCAGAATCACTAGCACTCACTAGAGCTAACCCATAAAAGAATGTGAATGTTTGTAAATTTCTCTTCAATCTTATTAAAGAGTCGTGTCCCTGAAAATTCTCAAGAGACAAGGCTTAGTTATCAGACATTATCTTACTAGATCCTAGCTAGAAGCTAGTGCTCGAAACACTAAGATGACTAAAAAAGCAATAGTTTTGAACAGACTAAGAGAATTTCTCTTGCTTATTTCATTCCCTGCAGACAACAAAAAAAGAGCTTTATAAAGCCTCAACAGGTAGATATAAAAGACTGCATAGATAACCTTTTGACCATTTGTATAAAAATACTATATGCAAAACTCTATGTTTAAAATCTTGCAGAAATCAACAAAAAACAGTGATACATAATTAATGTACTTACCGTGTCAAAGAAACATGGTATGACCTTAATGGGCTTTTTATATTGCTTTTATCATATTTTGTCTGAACTTCCATTTATGGATAAAATGTTTGTACATGTATGCCTAGAAAAGTCGTTTTGCTTATAAAAGTCTTGTGCAGACGGAAGGGACCAGGCAGAGTCCAAGGTCCAGTTAAAGTGATAGACAGTATTATGTATACTATGTGAAAAACAGGAGGCTGGAAAGCATGTTAAAAACACATAAATATTTAAAAACGTTGTATAAATATTTTTGTGGATAAAAAGAGTTGATTTACCTTAAAAGAACAAGTAATTTTCTCTAACTCTAATTGATAAATTGCTTTATGTGCTGATGAAATGATAATTTTCTAAAACATTTTTTTGTAAATAAGATACATGTATATTATTTCTAACAGAATGCTTGCTTATTTTCACTCATAGCCCCCTGAAAAAGCCTAAACGGTGAAACGTTGGGGCTAGCGATAGCTACATGAATAAAGAGAAATAAAAAAGACTTATTCTTTAAGAACTTTATTGTTTTGAAGGATTCATTCGAATCAGAGTGACCACAACCCCTAATCTTGAACAGACCATGTGCCATATAGGTGGGAAAGGGCTCTCAGCTCTCTCTGATTTTTTTGTGTGTGGGGGTTCTATTAATGTTTTCTGATTGTGTGTGTGGGGGGGTGCGGAAGTGGGCGTGGAACAGAGACTATATTATTAAATGTAGGGGCTCTCTGTAGGGAACTCAAAACCAAACAGAAAAATGCAGTGCACCTACCATTTCCCCAATCAGAACTTGTTCTAAGTGGGTTTCCCCAAGGTATGCCTTTTACTTTTTGAGGCACTTGGGTATTTTAAATTAATGATGCATTTTGAAATGATTACTTTTTAGTCTGTGTACTTCATTGTGGGTTAGGAGAGTGCATAGCATTTCTCTGTTTGGTTTTTGTTTGCAGTTTGAATGCTGTTGCTGCTCTGTGCATGTTTTGTGCAGTGCATTCAGGGTGCGGGGCTGAAGACCACCAATGGGGAATGCGTTGCACATACCTGGATGCGCCGTGTCCCCATGGGTAATATTCACAGAGCTCATTGGGCATGCATGGTGCAAACGGGCCTCATGCATGCCCATTATGGGCTCATTAGCATGGCTGTGTCGGGCTGACTGCGCCGGGCTAGCCCTCCCCTCTCTCCAGCCCCAATCCATGTCTGTAAAAAAGGTAAACACCATCTGTTCCCTGGTAGTCCAGTGGTCTCCCCTCCCTGGCCCTGAGCACCATAACATGCAATATATCACAATGCCCCTGTTTCATAGTGTAGGGTCCCCCCTCCCTGCCCCGATCACAGAGTGGCATACAAATAATAAATATCCCTGATTCCATAGTGTATGGATCCCCCCTCCCTGCCCTGATCACAGAGTGGCAATCAAATAATAAATATCCCTGATTCCATAGTGTAGGGTCCGCCCTCCCTGCCCCGATCACAGAGTGGCATACAAATAATAAATATCCCTGATTCCATAGTGTATGGACCCCCCCTCCCAGCCCTGATCACGGTGCCATATAAAGAAATAAATACCCCATTTCCATAGTGTAGGGATCTCCCTCCAGGCCCCGATCACTGTATGAGATAGAATAATAAACCAAGTCATGTTTCCATAGTGTAGTGTCCCCACCCTGTTAGGCAGTAACCCCTCTCCACACACACATCCCTGCACCCCAAACCACTCTAACGCAACCTGTGCCAGCAACTGGCACAGCCCTCTTCACCCTGCCACTGCCAGCCACCGACTGATCAATACCTGAGCATGTACAGTGAACAGTATAAGCTTATTGGTAGTCACCAACCAATGAGCGCATACTATTTACTGTACGCTCAAGTACAAATCAGTCAGCAGCTAGCCATGGCAGGGTGAGAAGGCTGTGCCAGTTGCTTCTATCTGAGACAAGGTGGAATGAGGTAAGTGCAGAAGGAGAGTTAATGCCTACCGGTGTGGGGGTGGGACACACTACACTATGGAAATGGGACTTGGTTTATTATTCTATTTCATACAGTGATTGGTGCCAGGGAGGGAAGTCCCTACACTATAGAAACAGGGATATTTTTTTCTTTTTTAGGCACTCTGTGATCGGGGCTGAGAGGTGGACCCTGCACTATGGAAACGGGGTTATTTAGTATTTGTATGTCACTCTGTGATCTGGGCTGGGGGGGGGTCCCTACACTATGGAAATGGGAATATTTATTTATTTTTATGCCACTCTGTAATCGGGGCAGGGAGGGGGACCCTATGCTATAGAACAGGGGCATAGGGATATATTGTATGTTATGCTGATCAGGGCCAGGGAGGGGGGACCACTAGACTACCAATATACGCTAGCGGTCTAGCGGTACCTCTCACCCCCTGATTGCCCATTTGTATTATTTGTAATATGCCTTGTGGTCTAGTGGTACCCTCTACCCCAATGGCCCATTTATATTATTTGTAATATGCCCTGGTGATCTAGCAGTTCCCGCACCACCTCAGTCGTACATGCACCTTCCACCTGCCCACCTGCTAAGGAACTCCATCTCGCACCCCCTCACCCCAAGTGCCAGTCATGTCAAATTGGTGGCTGGCAATGCCCTCCTCTCACCTCCTCAGCCAGCCACTACCTGACAGTCCCAGAATGGGATCAGGCATATTACAATTAATATAAATAGGCTATTGGGGGTGGGTGATACTGCTAGACCACAAGCGCATATTACAAATAATACAAATGTTTGATTGGAGAGTGGGGGGGTACCACTAGGCCACCAGAGCATATTACAAATAATACAAAAGGGCAATCAGGGGTACCACTAGACCACTAAGGCATATTACAAATAATAAAAACAGGTGGCTGGGGGTTGGGGTACCGCTAAACCATCTGAGTATGTTATATATCGAAACCTGGTGTTTGGGGGGAGGGTGGGGGCTGCTTGGCACAGTGGCAGGTAGCAGCAATACAGCCACCCTGCATTCAGAGCATGGGGGCACAGACTTAGAAACAAGTTAAGATGTAGTTTTCAGTAGTGGTAAACAGTGCCACATTGGGGTGGGGGCTGTTTACTGCTGCCTCAAACCTTTGAATATGCCATTGTGGCAGAATGCATGAGGGGACACCCTCATTTGCATAGGCACATTGGTATAGTTAGCGCCATGGCACTGTGGTGTTTGGAGGGCACTCAGGGGTCTTTTTAATATGTCCCTGCCTGGAGAGCTAGTGCAAACCTGGGTTAGCACCATCACTAACCACATTCATGATAGTGCTAATCTTTAAACATCAGGTATAGAGTCTTTTAGTAAGGCTATTTCACACATCACAGGTTTTAGATACTGGCAGCCCATTGCCTAGAGTTAGGGGATGATAGTCTAGTGAACCACTGGGATCTGTAGAGTTTCCAGATATGTGTGCAAGTCTCATGTTTTATGGGAAATTGTGTCTGTAGCATTTCCATTGCTATCAAGCAGAGTACTTTGATCTAGCCGAGGTAAGGTAAGGAGTAAAAATGCAACACAGAGCATTTTGATCAGTCAGTGTGTGTCCCAGCCTATAATATGGTTAAATATACTTAAGCTAGAATGCCAGATAAGGGTAGCAAAAACATAGACACAAGCAGGTGCTGGTTGATGAGGCATATATAGGGTTCACTCAAATAGGGTGGTTGCTTGGGCCAAAACATTACCCATAGATCTGGGGGAGTCACTTTAAACTACTGGCATTTGTAAGGTTAACTCCCATAGGGTGGATGAAGGGATCAAAACAAGATAATACTGTCAGGTGACTGCTGTTAGTCAGCATTGGTCCTGTAATAGCGCAGAGGAAGCGCTGTGGGTACACATTGTACAGATATGTATGGGTGCTTCCAGATTCTGTGTTGCTGGAAAGTAATGGGGCGCACTGCTGGGGTAACTCCACAGCTGACACCCACAGTATGACACCCATTTTTATTTGAAGACTGTGTACCCACTCATTTTGAATTTTGTGAGAGTGCTAAGCTTGATATGCGACCCAGCATGGTAGGGAATCAGACAGAACTTTCAGTTTCACTTCTACCTTTAGTCCCTTCTTAGTGGCATGAGGCACACAATAATCCATGATTGGCCATCTCCCCTCCCGAGCAGGGTCAGTGTGGCTCATACATATTCCACCAACACTGGTTCCTTCTAAGTGACCTGTGGTGTGGAGCAGTTTTCCCTTGCTACAGTTCCTACAAAATCCTAGTGAACAACCTTCCCTTAATAATTCCAAACAGCATACAGAAAGGCAGAGATGTAGACTACAGCTACTCCCTCCACCAAACCTTTCTGAGTGATGGGTGAAGGATGAAATAGCAAGCATAGCCAAAAAGAATGTAATTACTGCTGCACGCTCAACTGCCCCTTCCAAGCAGTGTGTAGAAGCAAAAGAGCAAACTCGCAAGTAGTCCAAAATGACCACACTTACCAGTCATCAGAATGGCCACTAGTGTCCCTGATCATATGGCCATTGGTCATCATAACTACACCAGCCTCTGGATGCAACTCTGCCATTAGGCATGGTTGCCTGTGACCATATTCTGCATAGCACCTTTGTCTGCCACTGTCTATACCCCTACATGTCACACACAGCTAGAAGCTGACACAGTGAGAACACAATGGTGTCACTTTATATAGTCTCATGCATCTCGATGAATGCATCTAGAATTCACTCAGCTTGTGTAGACACAATGAGGATCCTGTGATGCCGCAGATGACCGATGCATGTGTCAGATCAAATGGCAGCAAGCTGCCATTCTGCATACAGTGCTCTCTACCTCAATGCATCAATCTTGGCCTGAAAAGCTCTTGAGGCATGCAGTTGCATATCAGATGCAACAATGATGCATATGTATCTATGCATTAGCACATGCATAATTTCAAATGGCCATCTTCTGTACAATTAAATACAACCACCATATTGTGGAATCACCTACAAAGGCCTTATACAGAGCCCCTATTTTGTGTCCCACAGTGTTACAGAAGGTATGCCAGCAGACATATTGGGTAATAAACAACACCATCACAAGCCTGCAATCTGCACTAATCTGCTAACCTGCAGGTCCAAATATTATGGCTTATGCACAACATCCTGCCCTGTGCACCTTAGCCAGAATGCCCAGGGATCCATATTTTTTCACATATTGTCCCCAGTCTGACCATTCACTAGAAGCACACATATTGGATATGCCAGCCAAGCATATCATGTGCTTGTATGTGCCTGCATCCATTTCAGGCATTTAAAATTAATTTCACCCTTCTCATCCATGGGTTTAGGCATGATGAAAATAAGGAATCCAAGGCATGTACAATCACTTTACAACTAGCCCAGGACAGAGTTTGTTGTTCCACCTGCACCACACAATGACATGTTGGAACAAGAGCTACAGGAGGATATAACCCTGGGATCATCTTGCAGCTGCAACACACAGAGCGCATCTGGCAACATCACTTCTACAGAGCAGGGCACACAGAACATCTGGACAATAAATCACTGGACAGCATCTTTTGTGCAGAACCAGCAGGCTCTCCTGATGAAAATATGGAGTGCTTACTAACCTCAAGCATGCACCACGCACCTATCCCACTACTGCAACCTTCACCTCAACCACTGATATGATCTCTATTGCCTGCTGCACCACCCACTGTTCCCCAGCCCAACAATCCTGATAGGTAAGATAATCTTAGTCCAGACAGAGATAAGGCCCGAGTTAGAGGACAGCAGCAATAGTGAGATGATCAGGAGGAGCCTTCTGTCACTGTGAAATTATGCACACCAGACTCCATTGCGGAGATGATTCATTCAGTGAAAACAACAATGGGGTTCACAGGCTCAACCCTATGTTGCGTAAAAAAGCAAAATCTCAAGGCTTTGTCCCTATCTGCCTCATCATACAAGATGTCATGACGAGGAAATGGTAGGCCTAAGAATCCAGCAGAATAGCTGAATGCAAATCACTAGCCATGTCTTACGCAGTTCTAAGAGACAGGGAGAATATATGTTGCCATGCTCTATCCGCCCACAGACAGTGGCACTTAGTTGAAAAAATGTACTCCCAGCAGAAGCTCATGCCCCGTTTAAAAAGACCCTATTGATCATGGACTTGAAGAAATGCTAAAGAAACATGGCGGGTCTAACCACTAGAACAGTAACTTCAGCAATATATACCACATGTGCACAAGTCATTTGCCTATAAGATCCAGCTAAGACCATGCCACCCAAGTCAGATCAGTTGAAGCTGGTGGTGTACCTCATGCAAACAGTTAGGTATAAGAGAGACATGGCAGTGGACACATTGAAGCTAAACACCCAGAAGACAGCAGCAGCAAACAGGGCCAGGAGGATCTTGTGGCTGAAATTATGGAAGGTGAATACAGAATCCAAGGTGCTCCTGCAGAGCTTCGCTTTTGAGGGTGGGAAACTGTTTGGGGAAGGACTGGAGTAATTCATTAAGCTTAAAGAGGATGGAAAAAATTTATTAAAGGATAAGTTCAGTCAACCATTATATATCCCATTCTTTCAGAGCAAATTCTGATCAAACAAGGGCAAAAGTGAGAGATGATACTTTCAAAACCAGTACTACAAAGGTCAGTACTGCAAACAATAGTCCTCCCTGAACAACAGGTTCCACACAAAAAAAGCTTTAACTCTGGCAACAGTTTCAAGACAGGAAACTTCAGATCAAAACAGTCCAACCAATGGTGCTCAAAGGCCACACAGCATAAATCTCTCAGCTAGCACCAGGCTCATGCAATACAGCCACAAATGGGCATACGTGAACAGACACAAATTGTAAAGGAGATTGTATTACTTAACTCAACAGAATTCTCAGCCAAGTCAGTCAGCAATGGTCTGGTCATGTCTTCAGTCCAAAAGAGAAAATACACAGCTGAAAACATCAGGGAAGCAATCAATAATATTCTGAGCTCCAAGGCAATTGCAACAGTGCCACAGTAACAACAGGAACAAGGCATCAATTACATACTGTAGTCTTCCTGGTTCCAAAGAAAACTTAAGAGTTGAGACCAGTACTGGACCTCAACTGCCTCAATCAGTTCACACAGTCCTAGAAGTTCAAAATAGAGATAATTCATTCAGCACTGAGATCCATCCGCAAGGGCTACTTCCTCACATCTATAGATTTGAAGGACGTGTACCTTCATATACCAATCAGGCCCTCTCATTTTAGGTACATCAGATTTCACATACTTGGCCTGTACTACCAATGCCAAGCTTTACCATTTGGCCTAGCTTTAGCTCAGTGAGGGTTCACAAAAGTGTCAGTAGCTCTGACAGGAGCACTATGTCAACAGGGCATCTACTTAGTTCCATATTTATTGATTTATTTTTATTTATTTAAATCTCAGATTACAAATACCTTTGAGCTTGAGGCAGCTCATTTACAAAGGTTTCACATCAAAGGAAAGGGCTACAATAAAGTAGGGAGGTACAGACAACATTCATGGTATCAACGGAGGTACAGACAACATTCATGGTATCTTCGGAGCACAGCAAGTCAACTGGTAAGTAAGTGGGAACAGTGCTACACACTCAAGATTACAAGCAAGCATAGAAAACCATAAGGTACACTTGAAGCAACATTGCTAATCAGAGGTGGAGGGAAGGGGAAGAGTAAGGAAGGGGGGGGGATGAGAGGGCAGAGTCCAGATAGAGAAGGAAAAGAAAATATGGCAGCCAGAGGCCTTGTCATAGGGTGAGAGGAGGGGAGGTTAAGGTTGGAGATTTAGATGATTGGCTAATACAGACTTGATACAGACAATAAGCATAGAAAGACACAGCACAGGTTCTGCACGCTCTGACATCACATGGTTGGATAGTAAACTTGCACAAGAGCAGTCTGACCCTAAGTCAAACAACAGGATACCTCAGAGCACAAATACCAAGAACGGGACAGTAATACCAGTCAAGATGAAAGCAGACAAGGGGGTATCTCAAGGACAGGTCCTGTTGGCAAACAGGTATCCAGCCCTGGAGGACCTGTTACAGATGCTGGGAACAATATATATTCACTCCCATTCTAGTCCTTCTGTAAGTCCTATATAAAGTTTGGCTGACACACACAAAACAGTGGTACTGATAGCACTATTCTGGCCCAGGAGAACATGGCTTGCCACAGTTTACTAGACCACCCATGGCACATCCCTGATCTCCTAGACATGCTAACACAAGGACACACCCGACACCCAACCCGAAGATGCTGAAATCATGACATGACTCTTGAGAAGAAGAGACTCTCAAGGGCAGGATTCTACCTCTTGATCTTACATACCTGACTGTAGCCCAGAAGGCTGGCAACCACATCTGCCTATGATAAGCAGAATATATTCTCTAAATGATGCAACAGTCACAATATTCCACAGTCAGAAGCATCAGTCCCAGAAATTATTCTATTTCTGCAGCATGGGCTAAACAAAGACCTGTCAGTCTCTTCACTGAGGGTCCAACTAGTCGCACTTGGCACAGCAACCGGCCATGTTGGACACACAGAGCCAGAAGCGCACCCAGACATCTTACAATTCTTAAAGGCTGCTGCAAACATTAACCCTTTACCTTTTTCTTACTAATTTAACACTTCTATCTCAGCAGGAGTCAGTGTCTGTTGAGATTAAGCAGACAGATACTTTATTAGAAGTAGAAGGGGTCTTATTTAGGGTTAAAAAAAGAAAAGAAAGAAAGTCAATGTGTGTTCTGTGCTGGGAAGGGTACTGTATCAACTTACTTTGCTAAATCAGTAGAAGGAGAGAGAGAGCTTAATTGGGGGTGTGGCTTAGACAATATAAAGGCAGGTGACTCAAATTACAACTTCCTGTTGCTAGCCTTTTTTCTTACTAATTGCCCTCCATTCCACCACTCCACCCACCCTAAGTCAGTTCTACTTTTATAGCCACTGGATTTAACTGACAACAGGAACTTCCTGTTTGGCAGTAGGAAGGGAAGGATCATAGAGAAACATTGGTTTTGTCAACCCTAAAGGGAAAAAAGCTCACTGTCTACCCTAGCTGCTGGTGGTCTGACACTGAGCAAGGAAGAAGGAGGCTACTGAAGAATATAGGAAGTTGCTGTCCCAGAACAGGAAGGGTGAGAGCTGTAAGGAACAAGTAAGCATACAGAGAAACAGAAGAGGGGACACAAAATAAGACATGATAGGAATGGTGCAGTGCAATGGCTGTGGGGTGGCAGTGTTCCAGGAGACATTCTGGAGGCTGTGATGCTGCCCTATTTGCAGGCACCTCTCTGGTTTGAGGGAGGAGGTTGCCCATCTCCAGGCTGACCTGGCTAGGATTCATGAAACCTCCTCCCCCACTCAGAGACCACCAGGGCCAATGCCACTACCTCAGAGGTTGCCAAGAAAGAGGAGAAGCTGGACCAGGGTGGGCTCAGGGAGAGAGGGAGAGGGTGGTGGAACAGAGTTGTATCCCTCCAGCTGTACCTCTCCACAATTCATACACTCTTCTGGTGGATAGTGGTTCATCTACGGAGGCACCTGCAGTGGAAACCAAGGAGGATGCTGGGAACCTTCACAAAGGAGACTCACAGGAGGGTGGCATGGGATCCCACAGGGGAAGGAAACAACTCCTGGTGGTGGACTCAATCATTAGGGGGGTAGAAATGGGGGAGGAAGGGGAGAGGGAGGTAAGGTACCTGTCTGGTGCCATGGCTTGAAGGGACAGGAAGTGAATCCTCAGGATCATGGGAGCAGCTGCATGAAGGAGGGAGCTGGATGTCATTGTCCACCTAGGGGAAAATTACCTGGCTAGGAATGGGATCAGAGCAGTGCAAGAGGAGTTTGTAGAGTTGGGGAGGGGCCTTAGACAAGTAACGCATACGGTAACCTTCTCAGAGGTGCTGCATGTCTATGGCAAGGGTGATGCTAGGGTACTCCTCACCAGGGAATTCAATGAATGGTTGAAAAACTGGTGTGGAGCTCAGGATTTTGGCTTCATTGGGGACTGGGGAGCCACCTGGAGGGATGCAGACTTGTACTGGTGCAATGGTCTGCATCTGCCCAGGTTGAACCAGGATCCTAGGTGAGAGGTTTAAATGCTTCATTGGCAAGCATTTAAACTAGCCATGGGGGAGGCACTGAAAAGGAGCAGGGAAATCCCAGCCCCCCCCAAAAAACACGGAAATTAGTGAGGTAAACACCAAGGTAGAGAAGTCATTAGGCAGCAGGACAGAGGTAAATGTAAAAAAAGGCAAAGGCAGTAAGGGCAGGAATGGGGCTAAAAGGGGTAAGGTCATCAAAAAGTGGAGGATGATGAGTATGAATGCCCGTAGTCTGTGTAATAAGCTCCCTGAACTAGTGGCCTTGATGGAAGAGGGTTGCCTGGATATTGTGGCAGTCACAGAAACATGGTACACAGAGAACCATGACTGGGATGTCAACATACCAGGTTGCACAATCTACAGGAGGGACAGGGAGGGTAAAAGAGGAGGAGGAGTAACTCTCTATTTAAAGGAAGGTGTCAAAGCAACCAAACTAAAGAGTAAACAGGGAGCAGATGAGGCACTCTGGGTCACCCTAGAGACAGGAAATGGCACCACAATCTGCATGGGGGTTGTATACAGACCCCCATCTCAGGGGGAGGGAATGGACAAGGAAATGAGAGAAGGCATCCTTAGAATGGCAGAAAAAGGGGAGATATTGTTGATGGGGGACCTGAATATGCCAGATGTTAACTGGAGCACCTTTGCTGCAGGCACATCCAAGAGCAGGGTCATTCTTGATGCCCTACAAGGGGCATGCCTCAGACAGCTAGTATTGGAACCCACAAGGAGGGAGCAATCTTAGACCTGGTACTCTCAAATGGGGATGGAGAAAGAATCTCAGATTTAGAAGTGGGTAGCCATCTGGGAACAAGCGACCACCAAACAGTGTGGTTCACAATAAACACAGCCATACAATCAAGCCATACAAAAGCAAGAGTATTGGACTTTAGGAGGGCTGACTTTGGGAAAATGAGAGAGTGCCTCAGAAAAGCACTAGCAAACAGGCAAGAAGGAGGGGTGGAGGAACAATGGGGAGTAATCAAAACAGCCATCACAGAGGCAACAATCCTATGTGTAAAGCAAATGAACAAAACACAACAAAGGAAAAAAATGCTATGGTTCTCAAAAGAGTTGGCAGGGAAGATTAAGGAGAAAAGGAGAGCATTCAGAAAATATAAGGAAACACAGAAGGAGCAGGACAGAGAACTTAGTTAAAGCAGAAAGAGGCTAGGAAGGCAGTCAGAATAGCAAAGGCCCAAACTGAGGAAAGGATAGCCCACTCTTTTAAGAAGGGGGATAAGACCTTTTATATGTACATTAGGAAGCAAAGAAAGAGCAAAGGAGGGATACTGAGGCTTAATAAAGGGGAAGGAATGTGGGTAGAGGGTGACAGTGAAAAAGCAGGGATACTGAATGAATATTTCTGCTCAGTATTCACAAAGGAAGAGGAGGGGGAGGTACCTAAACCAAACAAGAGAAACACTCTGAAGATGGGGTCGATACCAGTCCATTTACAGAAGAAAGGGTTCTGAAAGAACTAATAAAATTGAAGGTGGACAAAGCAATGGGGCCTGATGGGATTCACCCAAGAATTCTAAAAGAACTAAGGGTAGAACTAGTGACACCGCTGACTACTCTCTTTAACAAATCATGGGAGGAAGGAGTGGTACCTGAGGACTGGAGGAGGGCGGATGTGATTCCTCTTCACAAAAGTGGGAGTAGGACAGAGGCAGGAAACTACAGACCAGTTAGTTTGACCTCAGTGGTAGGGAAAATGATGGAATCACTTCTGAAAGAAAGAATTATTAAATACCTAGAGGCCAGTGGGGCATAGGACCCAAGGCAGCATGGATTCATGATGGGAAGGTCATGTCAGATGAATCTAATAGATTTCTTTGACTGGGTGACCAAAGTAGTAGACCAGGGAAGGGCCGTGGACATGGCCTACCTAGATTTTAGCAAGGCATTTGATACAGTCCCACACAAAAGATTAATACACATGTTAGCCAGCCTTGGAGTAGGTCCCAAGGTGGTAGCCTGGATAAAAAATTGGCTAGACAACAGGACGCAAAGGGTAGTAGTAAATGGAGTCCACAGTGAAGAAAGGAGGGTTACTAGTGGGGTACTGCAGGGTTGAGTACTGGGACTGGTCCTTTTTAATGTCTTTATAAGTGACATTGCAGAGGAACTGGAAGGAAAAGTATGTCTCTTTGCAGACGACAAAAAGATCTGCAACAGGGTTGATACACAAGATGGAGTGGAAAGGATGAGAAGGGACTTGGCAAGGTTGGAGGAATGGTCAAATGTATGGCAGGTCAGATTCAATGAAAAGAAGTTCAAGGTAATGCACCTGGGAAACAAAAACCCAAGGGCAGAGTACACAATGGGGGGTGAGATGCTGACGACAGTTAAAATGGAAAGGGACCTGGGGGTAATTATATCAGATTACCTAAAGGTGGGCAAGCAATGTGAGAAGGCATTAAGGTAGGCTGGGGGGTATTGGGATGCATAGGGAGAGGCATCAATAGTAGAAAACAGGAAGTTGTTATCTCTCTGTACAGAAAGTTGGTGAGACCCCATCTGGGGTATGTGTGCAGTTCTGGACACCCCATCTCCGCAAAGACATAGACAGAGTGGAGGCTGTCCAGAGGAGGGCAACCAAAATGGTGCAGGGTCTGCACTAGAAAACATATGAAGAAAGACTAAAAGAGCTTAATATGTACACCCTTGAAGAAGGAAGGGAGAGAGGGGACATGATAGAAACTTTCAAGTACCTCAAGGGAATCAACAAAGTCCAAGAGGGTAGCATCGTTCAGAAAAAGAGATGTGCAAGAACAAGGGGGCACAGTTTGATGATAGAGGGGGGACAGCTCAGAGGTAACATGAGGAAGTATTTTTTCATGGATAGGGTTGTGGATGCATGCAACAGCCTCCCTGAGGAGGTTGTGGAGTCAAGAACAGTGGGGGAATTCAAGAATGCATGGGACAGACATAAGGCAGTCCTAGTGGGGGGTAGGAGTAAGTAAGCTGTTGGTTAACTAGGATCTGCAGCTTATCTGTTAGGTAGGAATATGGGCAGACTAGGTGGGCCAAGCAGTCCTTATCTGCCATCAGATTCTATGTTTCTATGTTTCTAACCCAAGGAGCAAGTGACAAACAGCACCCTGGGACCTAAA
This sequence comes from Neoceratodus forsteri, assembly GCA_016271365.2. NCBI lineage: Eukaryota > Metazoa > Chordata > Ceratodontiformes > Ceratodontidae > Neoceratodus > Neoceratodus forsteri. The sequence goes on from CM057455.1 coordinate 1,560,918,198, forward strand.
TTTTTTAAAACCATGACAGGACAATAATTCAGATCGATGCAGTCCATAGAGCTCAAATGACTCACATTTAAGACACTACTCTTGCGAGTCATTTGTTTAGCCCAAATGACAAGTGAATTACAGATGTTGTTATATAGAGAACCCTACCTATCAGTGCACCATGATAGGGTTACGCTACAGACACTGACATTGTTCACTCCCAAGGTAGCCTCACCCTTCCATGAGGCTCGGCTAATAGAACTGCCAACCTTTTTCATAAACCCTAGCAATGATGAAGAAGAATTGCTACATACTTTAGATGTGGAATGGGCACTGTCAATCTATCTAGGCAGAATTCCACCACTCAGGAAGACTGAGAGACTCTTCATCATTACTAAAGTCACAAGTTGGGTAAGCAGTCTCAAGGTCTACAGTTGTGAACTGGCTGAAAAGGGCAATCCAGGAAGCATACATCTCTGTGGGTCAAGAAACAATACAAGACACCTAGGCTTACTCCCCTAGAGCAGTAGCTACTTCTTGGGCTGACAGAAACAAGGCATCAGTTGCAGAGATTTGTGCTGCAGCCACCTGGTCCACCATACACGCCTCCAGCAGACACTATGGACTGGACACAATGGACAGAGAAAAAAACAATGTTGGCACTAAAGTCCTCAAAGCCTTGCTCCCCAAGTAGATGGATGGATTAGCCCCCACCCTGTATGGCTAAATACTGTTTTTTATGATCCAGTCTGTGAGGAGTTTGGGAGTAGTGGTGTACAAAATTGGAAATATTTGCATTGCAAATTAATTTACAAGTTCCCTGCAATTCATGAAGTTAATCCACCTTGTGAAGTGCCAATCTGCAGTATAGGGATAACTGTGATTGCAAATTTGGAAACTTCGCCAGTGAAGCAGGGCCCACAGGCATAATTGTTGTATGGTATTGGAGGTCACATGGTATTGAAACAAGCTGTATGCCATAAGGAGGCTGTGTTCGGTGCAATCTTCTGAAGAGAGAGCTAGAGAGAAGTCTCTTCTTGCTTGTCTGAGCAAAAAAACTTTCAAAATCTGTCTGAAAACAGAGCACTTTGTAACCAAATCACTCACAAATTTTTCTAGTGAGACTTGTGCTGCTAAAGCTGTGTTGTATGTTTCTATTTTTCCTGATTATTCAATCTAAAATGGTGGTTTTGTTTTGTTTGTTGTAAATCACTGCTGTGGAGGAGGTAAGTTGTATTCAGTTATAAAATGGGTAGGGAAATCCCTGCATCCTGATTGGCCATAACCTATACATGGTGACAGTACTATCAATGGGTAAGTATTTTTCTTTAAAATGTCTTGGTTTTTGTTAAAATGTTCCACACAAACCCATTTTATAAACACAATAAAACACTCTAGGACATTCAAGTAAGCTACGGAGAAAGGCAGCTAAACAACAAGGATTGAGCCAAACAAAAAGAGTTACTCATATAAAAAGCTGAAGCTCGGCTTCCGATCACCACCCTGCAAAGACAGCCAGTACAGTTCTTGCTTATAATTTCATATTCTTTATTTAGAAAATCCAGGATAAAATCACCAGGCAGACCAGGTACGTCCAGCAAGGAGGGGTGACACCACCTCCCCCACATAAGAGCCAAACGTTTTTGTGCTTCTCACGCTTTCTCAAGGCTCTAGAACATTGGTAGTACTGTGACAACCACACATTCTGGGGCTGAAGTCACTCAAACTGTGGTCTCGTGCCTTACTAAGCCCCTGGGTGTGCTGTTGTCACAGTACTATCAACACCCTGTCATGTCTTATTGCTTACTTAGCAAGGTAGCCCAGGAGGTCTATTAATAAATGCTGCAGGTGATTCCAGAAAATTCTGGTCTCACATAAAAACACTCCTTGGATCCAAACATGCAAGAACGACTAATGACATGACACTAAATGGTGTGCATTGTAACAATCTGACCACCATTGCCAACTCCTTCAATCTCCACTTCTTGGACCTATACAGATACTGGTCTTGCTTCCCTTAGGAGAAAACCACTTCCCCAATATTGAAACTGAACCTCAGCACCCTTACCCACCTTTCCGGTTTCGAACTATAACCAGACCTGATGTCCTAAAGATGCTACGATCAATCTCTGACAGTACTGCTATTGACTCAGATGAGCTTGAATCCAGGATCCTGAAACTCGCTGCCCCTCTCATTGCCTCCCCACCAGCCAAAATCTTTAACCTATCACTTTGCCATAGAACAGTCCCTAACATCTGGAAGACAGCCAGAATAACACCCATTTTTAAAAAAGGTGATCCCAAAGATATCGCCAACTACTGGCCTAGAGCCATTCTCTCTGTTCTTAGCAAAATACTCAAAAAACTAGTAGCTAAACAAACTATTTCATTTCTTCACGAGCATAACCTCCTCTCTGTCTCCAAGCATGGCTTCTGCAACTGCCACAGCACTGCCATGACTCTCCTAAAATTCACAAAAATTATATCTATACAGTCATGGAAAATGGTCTCCTGAATGGGACTGTTTTCATCAACTTAACCAAGGAGTTTGACCTTGTTAACCACACCTTCTTCATTTCCAAACTTCATTCACTTGGTTTCTCCATAGACGCTGTGGCCTGGTTCAGCAGCTAACTGTCCAACAGGTAGCAGGCAATTAATTACAACTCTGTCATGTCCAATATCTCCACCATACATATTGGTGTTCCTCAGGGATCCATTTTGGGCTCCCTACCTTTCTCAATTTTCGTAAATGATCTCCCCTCGCTTACTCCAGCTTGTTCGTCTCTGCTCTACATGGATGACCTTGTTCTTTATTACAGTGCTAAGAAAATCTTGGACATAAATCACTCGCTTTTCTTTGACTTCCTTCACATACAGTCCTGGCTGTCTGAAAACAACCTCGTTCTAAATGCTGGTAAAACACACTCTATGTTCTTAGGCTCCCCAGCCAGGCTCAGAAAAAAACCAAGACCCTCTCAAAATCTCATGCACTGACGGTTTGTTATTGGTTAGTAATAGCTCTTTCAAGTACCTGGGCACCTTACTTGACGAATCTCTGGACTTTGATCAACACATTACTGCCACCTGTAAATCCATAAATGCCAAAATTGGAAGCACCTACCGTACTAGCTATGCCCTTACCCCATTAGCAAGGCTTGTTTTGCACAAGGTATTCTGCTCCCGGTGCTCACCTATGGCTCAGTCACCTACCTAGGAGCATCAAAAAATACTCTCCACAAGAGTGACATCACCTGCAACAATATCTGTTGCTATGTGTCCGCATCCCCTCGGTATAAGCACCACTGTCAGCCTTATGCTGATTTAAAATGGCCCTCCCCTACTGCCTATCAACTCCAATCCTTTGGATCCCTCAACAACGGTATAGCCAGATCAGGTTTTCCCCAATCCCTTGCCTCCTTGTTGCACCTTCAAACCTTCTCCTATGGGCTCCGATCAAATGACCATGCCCCTGTCCACATTCCAAGATTTAAAACTGCTATGGATGTGTGGGCTTTCTCGCACACTGTACCTAAATATTGAAACTCCCTCCCCCAAGCTATTCATCTAGCTCCCACTCATGCCTGTTTCAAGAGGCTTCACTGCAACTATCTACTCGTCTCAAACCACTGCACAAGTTTTCACCCACCTTAGACCGTTTACTTTCCCCTACCTTCCTTGTCACCCCGCCCCTACCGCTCTACTGCCCTTCTCTCCCCAAACTTTCCCTTACCTGACCTCCTTCCCACATCCTGGAATGTATACCAACCTTGCAGTGACACTCCCATGATGAAGACCATCACAGCGACATTGTCGACAGTCGCTGTGATGGTCTCCGCTACCCGACACTGGTGCTGGGAAGGTGTTTGCCCCATTCCTGAACCAATTCTGACTGGAATTGGTAATCTATAGTATGGGGGGTGTGAGCAAAGCCTCCCACAGAAAACACGTGCACTAAATCCCAAGCAACAGCACAACACCAGTTGGTGGTGTAGTGCTGTCACTGTGCCACTGGTCAACATAAAATTTGTCGCCGCGGCATAGTGGCGCCATCCTGGCATGCCTATCCCCTTCCTCCTTTCCAGGCCTTGCCCCTCTCAGCCCCCCCCCCTTAAATCCATATTCTCTCTCCCACTCTTATCTACAGAATAGCTCTTACTCTTATTTTCACTCAGATACTTCATTTGGACTTTCAGTCCCTGGTTGCTCATTAGTTGAAGTATTGTGTTCCTACTTTTCAATTTTGAACTGCACTGTTATTGTATTTTGTAATTGCTATCTCTCCTAGTTTGTATTTTGACTATCTTTAAACTTGTACTTGTTATTCTATTTTGATTCTTGTCTCGAGCTGTTTTTTGCTATGCACTGACGATTTGTACTTTGGACATGATGTTAACCCTCTGTTGCACCCACTGTTGTACTGGTCTCACTGTTTGTTTTTATGGACTCCAACTTGTACCCTCTCGGGTCATGCCTGACAGTAGGCATCTCTATGCTTAGCATGCTTACTCAGTTACCAAAAGCAAATGAAGAAATAAATAAAGATCAGGACTTGGAGCATTTTTGACTGATAGCACTAGTCTGTGTACAGTAGAGTTCTCATATTTTTCCTCAGGCTTCCTTTTTAACTATTTTTGGTCTGTAGTTCGTGATTTCTCATTTTATTTCTGTACTAGAGTTTGGTGTGTTTAAATAAAGTATTTTGTCAGTCTCTTTCTATATTAGTTTTATTTATTTGGTTTAATTCTTAAAGTGATGGTGTTCTGTCACTCACACTAACTTGTTAATTACCCCTGTCATGTAAGGAAGGGGATCTGGACAAGGCAGAAATACTGAACAAATACTTCTGCTAAGTATTCACTAGGAAGGGGGGGGGGGTCAAGGACCATAGATGGGTACCAAAGGCAATGAATGGGTAGAAGTGGACCCCAGTGCATTCACAGTGGAAAGAGTTCTGGAAGAACTCACAAAGTTGAAGGTGGGTAAGGCCATAGGGACAGATGGTGTCCACCCAAGGATATTATGGGAGCTGTAAAGGGAACTAGCAGTGCCTCTGGCAGCCCTGTTCACGAAGTCATTCAACATGGGTATGGTTCCAGAGGATTAGAGGAGGGCACATGTGGTCCCACTGCACAAAGGTGGCAGTAGGGAGGAGGCAGGGAAATACAGGCCAGTCAGTTTCACCTCAGTGGTGGAAAAGATCATGGAGACACCGCTGAAAGAAAGGATTGTGGCACACCTTGAATCCAAGGGTGCTCAGAATCTGAGCCAACATAGATTCACAGCAAGAAGATCATGTCAAATTAATCTGATAGATTTTTTTGATTGGATGACTAGGGAAGTAAATCAGGGAGGGGTAGTAGACATCACCTACCTAGATTTCAGCAAAGCCTTCAACACTGTCCCACATAGAAGGCTGGTTAATAAGATGGGTAGTCTGGGCATGGGAGACAAGGTGGTGAACTGAGTTAGGAACTGGTTAACAGACAGGAAACAGAGGGTGGTGGTAAAAAGGGTACAATCTGGGGAGAAGGGGGTGACCAGTGGAGTACCACAGGGATTAGTACTGGGACCAGTCCTGTTCAATGTCTTCATTAGTGACATTGCAGAGGGGCTGGAAGGAAAGGTCTGCTTGTTTGCAGATGACACCAAGATCTGCAACAGGGTAGATACTTCAGAAGGGGTACAGAAAATGAAGAGGGACCTGGAGAAGTTTGAAAGATGGTCGGAGATGTTGCAACTGAGGTTCGATGCAAAAAAGTGCAAAATAATGCACCTGGATAGAGGGAACCTTGTGGAGAGCTACAGGTTGGGTGGGGGAGGAGGTGACTGTCACCAAAGAGGAAAGGGACCTAGGGGTTATCATCTCTGATGACCTTAAGTGATCAAAGCAGTACACAAAGATGGCAGGGAGGGCCAGTGGCATGCTGGGATGCATAGGCAGGGGTATCACTAGCAGGAGGCAGGAGATGGTGATGCCATTGTATAAAACATTGGTATGGCCTCACCTGGAGAACTGCATGCAGTTCTGGAGGCCACACCTGTGCAAGGACATAAACAAGGTGGAGACTATCCAGAGAAGGGTGACAAAGATGGTGCAGGGTTTGAATCACAAAACATATGAGAAGAGACTAAGGGACCTCAATATGTACTTACTGGAGGAGAGAGTGGGGGGACATGATTGAAACTTTCATGTACCTCAAAGCCATAAACAAGGTGCAGGTGGGGGAACCTTTTCCAGTGTAGAAAAAGTACTTGAACAAGGGGACACAATATGACATTGGAGGGGGGGTAGATTAAGAGGTAATGTGTGGCAGTTTTTCTACACAGAAAGGGTAGTTGATGCTTGGAATAGTCTGCCACAGGAGGTAGTGGGGACAAGCACAGTGGAGGGATTTAAGCATGCCTGGGACAGGCACAAGGGAACCTTGAGAGGGGAAGGAGTGACGAAAAGCCATTGATCACATAGGGTCAGTGGCCACATACAATGTATAGGGCCTACGGGCAGACTAGATGGGCCTGGTGGTCCTTATCTGCCGATAGTCTATGTTGTGCTGGACAGAAATGGTGAATTCAAATTCATGGAAATTTCATACATTTTGCAAAATTTTCTGAAATTCCGATATTCACAAAATTCAAATCCTCCAGATCTGTTTGGTGAATGTTTGCCCCATTCTGTAAATTTTCTGGCTGAACTGCAGAATCACACACATGAACTGTGAAATGACAGTACAGTGGAATTCCATTCCACAGTTTAATATATCAATCCACAATGCATGCAATCATTCCACAGACCAGTGATCAGATCTGTAGAATTTATTTCTGCAGTTTAATACATTAGTCCGCAATTCATGCATTCACTCCATTGTTCTAAGTCATAAGTTTACAAAAGTTGCAAAATGCATTCTGAAATTTCTTAGAAGTGAAATTCCGGGGGGGGGGGGGGTGCTTATCAAATCAATATGGCTGCATGTCTGTTTGCTTTGCTCTGCTATACAGAAAGCCAAAACTGCCTTTACAAGTACTTTGACAAGTATTAAGCCTTTTTTTGAATGGCCACAGATTGTTTTAAGCACAAGGAAGGGGTAGAAGTTTGTGCTCAAATGTTGGATACATTTCTTACCCCCTAAATAGGGAAGTTGACCACACAGCTGGGGACTGGTTGTTCTGTACATCTTGGAGGAGGAATGGCTTCCCCAGCACCTACGCACCCAGACTCAAGCATCAAGGCCAAGACCACAGCAAAACCTACACTAGCCATAATACAAGCTTTTTTGCTGGAGTTTTAGGGGGACCCTAAGGCATCTTTCCAGAAAATTCAAAATTCTTTCGGGGACATAAATATACGGTGTCAAGCAATAGAAGAGAAGATGGATAAAGTAGAGGAGAGAATGCACATTACCCAAGAGAATGCTGAAGAGTTAGCATGAGGGATTCTAACTGTTGAAGGAGCTGTTACTGCACCCTTACATGAACAATTAAACATGCTGTCTAAGTTGGAAAAAATAGAAAACACGCTCTTGCTGAAATATTTAAGATTGATTGGGCTACCTGCTCAGATCCTGAATTCTGAGTTGAAGCTGAGGGTTGAAAACGTTCTGACACTGGCTCTTTCTCCTGATGAACCTGTGGTTCTTGAGTTTATATTTCGTCCTCTGGTAAAGTGAGACCCTTTGAAAAGCCAAGCGAATGATACAGCTGCAAGATATATAATATGTACTTTTCCTTCTGTACCTCAATACAATAAAATCCTGAAAGCTGCAAGAAATAAAAAGGGCTTTATGTTCGAAGAGACAAAATTGCACTTATACCCTGTTTTCTATCTTTTGACATAGAGACGGAGACGCCGGTTTTTGCCTATCAAGTTGGAGTTCCAGAATGTGGGGGTGACTGCTGTTTTACAATCACTGGCTAAACTTAAAGTCACATTTCAAAGCAAAGTTTACTTTTTTACGGACGTGGACGCTGCTTGTTTGTCCTGTGAAAAAAATGTTGCGCTACCTACAGATTCGGGTCCTGACGAGGAAGAAGAACATGATGAGGACTTGGCAGAAAATACTTAATATATTCCTATGGGAACATGAATTAATGATAAAAATATTATGATTGGTGTTTTCATTTTTTTCTTACAAGATCCTCTTTAAAGGAAGTTAAAAAGGCCTTTTCTTACCCTCATGTTTGCGCCAACAGAAACCATCTTGGTCCTAAATGATTACTTTTATTAATAAATCAATATGTTGGGACGTTTAAAGCTTGGAGCAGTAAGCAGAAATCTTGCATTTAAATTGTCTTTTTGCTTCCCCATAAAATATTATTTTTTATACTTGTGATAAGCTTGAACATTTTTTTTTCTCTCGAGAAGTGAAAATGATGTATACCTTGTTTGCCTTTCATTATTCTTTCTCTCTGAGTAAAAATAAAGTATAAAAAAGCGAAATTCCAATGTTTGCTTTAATTTCACCAGCAGAATTTTATTTTCACACATCACTAGGTTCATGTGTATCTTCTTAATCCACACTATGTTAAAAAATTATTTTTTGTGGTTTTACCATAGCTGTTATTAGCTTAGTAAACATGTTTTTCTTTTTCAGAACACACCACTAATTCCTCTAGGAAGGTGTCGTCTACTGTTGCTATTTAGTTGTACTGCAGGCTTTCTTTAAATATTTTTCCTCACAATATTGTATTAAAAAATGACTGGGGTAGAGACACTGTACTAATAGGAGAGGTGCTGGGGAGGTGGCAAAGAAGTGTGGAAATTCTGTGGGGTAAAAAGCTGTGCAGCTAAAAACACTATGGGCCAGATATTCAAAAGGGTTGCGCCATGCGCAATAGGGTTGCGCCTGCACAAGTCCAAACTTGCTCCATTCTGCGATATTCAGAAGGAGGCAGTTGCGCCACAGAAAACATGCTGAGCAACAGCGCAATGCAAATGAATGCATGCTGAACTGGAGGGGGAGGAACCATGCATAAACTGCACAGCCCGATATTCAGCTGGGCTGTGCAGAGTTGTGCAGGCGCAACCCCCAACCTGCGCCTGCACAGCTTTGAGCCAAAAAAGGCTCAAGTCGAGGCCACCCACAGGTGAGCTGCTGCATTGCAGGGTGCAACACAGCAGCTGCCACCTGTGGCTGGCCTCAACCCATTCCTGTGCCCCCTGCAGCCCGATCGTGGGCGAAAGAGTGAAAATCCCACCACCACCCCCACTGGCCCGATTGCGGGCAACAGCAAAGTGCCCCCACCAGCCGACCGCGGGCTGCATTCAAAACAACCCCCAATACATCCCTGGTGGTCCATTGGACCACAGATGCCTGATCGCGGGCTGTATCACTTAAAATACAACCCCCTCTCTCTCCCGAACATAGCCCTGGTGGTCCAGTGGACTGAAACTCCCGTTCACAGGATGTAAGCGATAACCCCGAACATAGCCCTGGTGGTCAGTGGACGAAACTCCCGATCACGGGATGTATGCAGTAATACCCCCAACACATCCCTGGTGCCTAGTGTCCCCACCCACCCACCATGAAGCCCCACCACCCGCTCCCCGTCAGCCGGCCGGCGGCAGCATCCACCCGCCTGCCACCCCGCCACCGCTGACTGACTGCCCTGTAGGGCTGCATGCCCAGTGGTGCAGAGCAAGAGCCAATGGGCGTACAGCCCATACCATCCTGAAACCAGTCCAGTTTGTGAATGATTCATTCACAAACTGGACAATCTTCTGCCGACATGGAGCTACTCTCGATGGCTGTTGCTCTGCCAATGAGCGTGCTGCCGAGCAGTCGGTCGGCGGGTGGCGGGTAACGGCGATGGTCTGCCACCCGCCGACTGCGAGGAAAGCGGGTGGTGAAGTATAGTGAGTGAGGCAATTTATAAGCACCAGAAGATGAATGAAATTCTTACATCCAGCGAATGAGTTTCGGTCACTGGATCACCAGGGTGTTCCGGTACTAACGTCGAAATGGGAGTTTGATCCACTGGTCTCAAACTATGTTCAGGGGAGTTACTAACACATCCATGAGCGGGGTTTTGGTCACTGGACCACCAGGGCTATGTTTGGGAGGGGGTTGTATTTTAAAGTGATTCAGCCCGTGATCAGGCTTCTTGGTCCACTGGACCACCAGGGATGTATTGGGGGGGTTGTTTTTAAACTAATGCAGCCCGCGATCGGGCTTCAGGGGGCGTCGGTCCCCCACGGCTGCTGTCTGGCAGGGTGCCAGGCGAAAGTCCTCGGGGATCGGCGCACCTACATGCTAATGGCATGCAAATGGGGCCATAATCAGATGCAAATGGCCCCCCCTGCACCTTGCATGAATTATGGCCCCATTTGCATGTCACCTTTTGAATATTGGGATTTTGCATTGGCACAATGGTACTTGTACCACCTAGGTTGAATGCTCCTCTGACAACTTAGGTGGCGCCAGGTTCCACTGCGGCATGCACAGTGGCTGTGGCTGGGGGTGATATTCAAGGTTGTTGCTCAAACGCTCTTTGAATATCACCACCACCCTCTTATAACTATTTTGCACAAGCGCAAGGGCTTGCACCTCAGAATGGCGCAGTTTGAATATCCAGCCCAATATTTGCAGTAGTATGTGTTCTATGGGCTTTGGGGCTGGTAGTAGCCATAAAGGAGTACTTGGAGGCAGTAGCATTACTGTGATAAAATTTTTCTGTGCCACATCTAGGGCATTCATACTGGTGGGTGCTGGGGAAGGTGTCGACAAGAGGACCAGTACAAGAAGTAGCAAAATCTCTGACTCAATCACAGTGGTCAAGGAGGAGGTTGTTAGTGTTCCCATGGCTGCCTGCGATACTCATCCTGATCTTGATGATAGTTTCCCATTCTCCAATGAGAGCGTGGAGCTTGATTATGAGTCAGAGCCTGTGGGGGGAGATGTGACTATTGCACAGTAAGAAATGACTAAACTGAAAATGTGTGTCAAACTCTGGATGATGAAAGGAAGAGCGAGTCTGTAGAATGTGAAGATGATGAAGACAGAGCTCAGGAAGAGGAGGATATCAAAGCCTGTGGAAAAGATTTTATGGATCCCCTATGGGAGCTGTAAAAGGAAAAGAGGAAGGTGGTGCTGTTGGAGATGCAGGGGGTAGCAACCACTGTCTTGTCCAACTATCAAAGTCCACCCCATACTACACCACCAGTTGTGCCATGGACAAACGGTGTCATTGAAGTGCTGAATAAATGCCTAGCTGAAATCCAGGACTGGATGAACTCTGACTGAGACTTAACCCAGACAAGATGGAGGTAGTGGTGACTGAGTCAGGTTGTGGGTATGATGGGGATGCTTCCAGGACAGCAACAGGTTTGGTCCTGGTGTTGAGCTCATTGATGGCTTCCTCTAAGGTGAGAAATCTGGGCATTGTCCTCGATGACAAGCTGACATTTGAAGCTCACGTGTTGGCTGTCATCAAAAGTGGTTTTACCATCTGAGGAACATCACCTGGATTAAACTCCTAATTCCTCCTGAAGACTTGCCATAACTGGTGCATGCCTTTGTAACATCCAAACTCGACTACTGTAATGCTCTTCACCGCGTGGTCAGTGGAGGGAACCTCTGCTGGCTTCAGGTGGTGCAGAATGCAATGACCAGGCTGCTGACAGGGCTGTCACAGTCAAGTGTGGGGTGTGCAATGGCTGCTGGTCAGGTGGAGGATTCTCTTCAAGGTGGGCTTGCTCACCTATAAGGCCCAAAACAGATCGGCCCTGGCTACCTGTCAGACCTCCTTACTCCGGCCATGTCAGCCCGCTCCCTTCATTCCTCCACTGAGGCCCTCCTGGCAGTTCTGAGGACCAGACTGAAAACCTTGGGTGATCCTTCATTCTGCGTGGCAGGCCTGTTCCACTGGAACTCGCTGCCAAGATCTTTGAGGGAGGCCCCTATGGTGGAAGCATCTTGGGGGGCCTAAAGACTTACCTGTTTAGTCTGGCTTTCCCTACTAATGTTACTTAAGATATAATATTTTAATTGTAATTTGTGATTGGTTATTTATACTACTTGTATTGTTTTTATTACTCTGTCAGATCTCTGTACTGTACGGCATTCAGAGCCTCGGGGATTGGGTGCCTGAACAATAATAAATTTCTTACTTACTTACTTAACTTACTGTTGCTGATGAACCCATTATATGTTAGTCACCTGGTGCTAAAGTTCATAGGGCCTCACAAAAAACATGTGTTTCCACCCATTCCCCTCCCTTGTCTCACTGTCATCACCATGTAAAATCAAAGGGTATCAAATCCCTACGGTCAATAAAACAGTTGCTGTCTGTCAGCTGTGTCAAGCACAAGTTTGCAGGGGGGAAAAGGAAGACACCTAGATGCTGGTGAGCAACACACACACAGCTAAAGTCCAGGCACCTGTTATACTAGACTCACACCAGAAGGACGCTGGTGCAGGGATTCCTTTTTCCTTATCCTCATCATTTACCAAGGCATCCAGAAGTGGCAGGGAACAAGCCCTGAGAGAGGGGGGGATGAGTGAGTAGGACTACTACAGAGATGAGGAGGAGTCTGTGGGACTGCCTAGTGGTGATAAAAAAAGCAGTGGTGGGTTGAGTAGTACAACCCAGATGCACTAAACCACAGAACCCCTTTGCAGAAAACATCCAAAATCGCTGCTTTCATTCAAGCAACACCTGTAAATCCCAGAAGTCAAATACTACCCCACCAACAATGCCACCACAATGAGTCTAGCTATTTGGGAGCCCAGCACCCAGAAAGACCCAGCCTACACTGCATGGCATGTTTTAGTGTCAGTCCAACTGCCGACCAAATCATACTGTTGCATGTGAACTGAATGTAGAAACTGCTGAAATGCTGGCAGTTGATTGATTTCCATTCATTTTTTGCAGAGAATGTGGGATTTAGAAGGTTAATGGTCCATGCCTGCCTCAAATGACAGATTCCTTCAAGAGCGTGCAGTATCTTTCAACATGTGCCTTTCCAGAACTTCATGGGATGTTATCACCTATGGTAATTCATGCCCTGCTGCATTCAGCATCACCATACATACATACATCTCAGTATGGATATGTTGGCCTGTAGCCAAACAGTTGGTGGCCCCTATCTGTGCATTATAGCACATTGGATACAGGTACCATGGCGATTATGTGACTGTGGTCAGGGGAAAAGTTGTACTGAACCTAATGGCAATGATAGCAACACACCAAATATTCACCAGCATGCCATGCTGGCAAAGAAGAGTAACTGGATCACACACAGGTCAGAAATGCAAGAATTGCTCCTGAACAAAACTGATGAGTGAGTGCACTTCCATTCACTGAAAAGGGGTTCATTGTGAGTGGTAATGGCTCGAATGTTGTAAAATGCATCAGTGATGGAGGTTTCTTTTGGTGTCATGCCTGGTACACTGTCTTAATCTCATCATTCAAGAGTTTCTAACATTTCCTGATATAAAGTTCATGTTGACTGTAACCTGACACATTTGTGCCCACTTTGCCCATTCCAGAAAGGTCCATGATCAATTTAGGCACTTGCAGATCAAGAACAATGCCTCAGCACTGTATGAAGCTGGAATTCATCACCAGATGAAACTTGGCACTGTATATTATCGAGCACTTGTATGAGCAGTACAAAGCCATCTCCGAATATCTGCTGCTGCATACAAGTTGTGAATGTGCCAGAGTACCCATGTCTCTGACAACAGACCAGCTGTGACTAATGGATGGTCTAATCATGACTCTTAGTCCATTTGAATATACAGCATAGGCAGTGAGTGGCAACACTGCCTGTATCAGGCAGGCAATCCCACTTCAGCAAGTGCTGAGGCAGACACTGTTGAATGTACAGCAGGTGCTGGAGGCAGGTGGTGATATGAGAACCTGTGCAATAATTGAACACATGCTCCATGTCTTAGACTATAATACCCACATTTCCAGTATTCTGCAGTCTGCAGATTTTAGGATTGCCACCATGCTGGACCCATGTTATAAATGTGGCCTGGCATCAATAACTGAAGGTGGGTGTGATGAGGTCCAAAATGTAACTGATGAGCTAATAAGATGGGTACATGGGGCAAAGATGTCAAAGACACCGTTATTTAAGGCACAACATGAAACACAATAGAAACCAATTGTTGCTACCACCTTGCATGGTAAACGGGCTGACAAACGTGCAAGGAAAAGGAAAAAAATCCCAACAAATCCACTTTGCGATGTTTTGTACCAGGTGGGACTTGAAGATGTGGAGGAAAAGGAGGAGGAGGCTGATGAGGCAGCAGGATTGCAGGCAGTGCAACACATGGTAGAAGCATATTTGGCAAACATCAGACACCTTACTATTGCCGATGTGCTCTTGCTATATTGGAGTAGCAAGGTCATTGAGAGGCCAGTACTGACGTCAATAGCAATGAAATACCTGTGCTGTCTGTGACACTTGGGCAGCTGGATCTGATCACTGTATCATTTTTCTGTAATACAAAAATGGGTTATGGACTGTCTCTCTTGAGAAATGCTGAAACAGCATGTGAGATGACACACAAGCACAGGTTTTAGATACAAGGCGTTACCTGGAAGGCCCAAAGCTAATTACAGACTTTAACTAAGTTAATTATAGCTGTAGCTGCTAAGAGGGAAAATCAAAAACTTTTAAAACGCTTAGAGGAAGAAGAGCAGGGTATGACGTTTTAGTGCAATGTCATAAAAGATGCTTTGAAGTCCTGGAAAGAGGAAGCTGATCATAAATCAAAGAGAGTCATTTGAAGAACATGAGTTATGCTGAGGTTGCAGAATTTAATACTTGGAAAAGACATCCTATTTTTATATAGATATATTTTTTTATATATTCTGACAGGGAGGAGCTAGGTGACCTCATGCAAATAGGTGGGGAAAACCAGCTTTTAAATATTATTCTGTTTTCCTTCAGAGACACTTTTATCTAGACTCCAACAAAGAAACATCTGTGAGCCCTTTAAGCAGGTATTTAGAGAGAGAGAGAGATAAAATCTAAGTACTGTAGTAGGAATTGCACTGTTAATACCTGTTTTGTTTAAGAGATTTGTATGTCTTGTGATATAATAGTTCTGTATTTTATGTTACATATTTTTTTCTATTTTAGTAAAACTCTAGTTTTAGAGCTTACTTGGTCTCTCTTTGATTTCTTTCCTTTACAAGTAGAGTACATATGGTTAAAGCAGACACTGTACATAAGCTTGAAGGGTGATACCAAACTGGAAAAAGGTAAACATTTTAAATCTGAGGTCTTTTATTACAGTTTTTAAGGGTTAATTTCTGTACACCTGGTTAGGTGCCCATAGGCAAAGATATCTGGCCCCCCCAAAGACAGAATTATCTGAGCCTGTACATTGGGTACACTAACAAGAGGTTCACAGTTTGAATCCCTTCAAAACTTGAGACCAAAGGTTGACTTGAAACCCACAAAACAGACCAAGAGGGTTACCTTGTTTCTGTTAACTGTTCACAAGACTGCACTCGGAGGTTGGCACTTAGGGAGTAGAGGGCTGACCTGCTGAGTGGGTTTGTGACACTGTCCACCCTTGAGTGTCAGCATGGAGAGAATATTTAGTTAGGCAGGGGCTAGTTGCTGGACAGGCATAGAAATCTGTCACCTAGATATGCTGGTATGCTAACTTTTACTAAAATGAATGTGAAGCACATAACACGCAACACAATCATGTTGGCACTCCTACCACGTAAAGGTGGTGGTGGTTGAGAAGATGAAACTGAGGTGCATGAGGTTGTCAGCATTGGCAAATTGCATTCTAGTGATGTAGATAAAGCAAGGCTAGAGAAATGATTCCCATGTGGGGACAACTCCAGTCTGGAAGACTATGAGGGCTTCTTCCTTGATGAGGATGAAGCATGAAAAGCAATGTATTCTATTGATTCATCCCTATTCATCCATTGAATCTTTTTCTTTATGATTCAAACTTTTTCTAAGTTATTTTACTTTTCTCCAACTTGTGCTGCTGTTCCCTGAATCCGTCCAATTACTGATATGTGCTCTTTCCTATGTGATAAGTTCAGACAAACTAGAAAATCACTAAGCAGTGTGTAATTAAAGGCCAACAATAACACAGCCCACCACTGCCTCTACAGCATGCATTCAGACTGGCAAACCTAGACTGTTAATCTACCGCAAATACCACTGCCATCCTTGGAATCCATGGGCAGGATTCACAAAGCTTTTGAAAGACCCGCAGCTGCAGGCAAACCCCTGTGCAAGTGGGTTGCCACTTGCGGAGCCGCGGGTTACCTGTAGCGGCAGGTATTCACAAAGGTGGAGCCAGATTCTGACCCGCTCCACGGGTTATGGCAGCTTGCAAGTGGTGTCACCAGGGTGATGGCCATAGCTGCGGGAATGGGCTATGTCTGATGGAAGCAGCCGTAACTCCCTCCGCAACTGCTGCGGCTGTGAATCGCAACCACCGCAGCTGCGGGCGATTACAGTCTGCATCAGCAGTTGCGGAGTGGGACTTAGAAATGGAATGCTACTTGAATCCTGCCCCAAGTCTCCTCAGACAAGCAAGACACCACCTACTTCTCCTCCTCTAGCCTGCTTGTGTCCTCCACATCCACAAACAACATGTCCAAAGCTGCCTCTACCATATGCATTCTAACTGATGAACCTGGACTCTTAATCCAGCATAAATGCCATTACCAGGCAGTCCTCGAGTCAGTCAGCTCTCAAGCTTACCTTTCAGCGAACCAGCCCATCAAGACAGCAAGACCTCAAGTTCAGTAAGGCCTACCTTTGTCTGCTGTGACGATAAGTGACTGTCACTGTTGTTCATTCTCCTTATCCTTCATGGTGGTGGTGACTTCTTGCACAGGAGGGGTTCCACCTTATTGCTTGCAAGACATTAAAATGTGTTTCTTTCTTTCATTTTGTCTCCCTCTCACTGCAGGTTTGACCATTCACAGGGATGTCAGGCAAACCAGTTGCAAGGTCAGATAGCCCTCAAGGTACAGACTTAGGTTGCCTCTTCCTCATCCACCTCTCTCTGTGGCACCATCATGCTAGCACATGGACTAGCCCTCACTAACTTGATGGTAACTATCATTACATGATTTTTCAAAAATTTAATTTTAAATTTTCCTTTCACAGGTACACACTGATACAGTGGTCAACTGAGGCTAAATCATTTCTCTTTTTTCTTCACAGGTGACAGATATAGTAACAAGGCATAGTGGAGACAGTCTCGACTGGAAGCTTATTTCCCTAGCACTAGATAAACTTTTCACCACTGGCAAGAATATTTAACCTCTCCCTTATTTCTGGTAAATTCCCCAAACTCTGGAAAGCCGCAGTAGTTACCCCTGTTTTCAAAAATGGTGAAAAGACAACCCACCATCTCTAAAGCTCTCAAGCAGATTGTATATGATCAGCTTGTTTACCATCTTGAGAAACCAGAACCAAGAACCAGACTGGTTCAGGCCACCTTTATGCCCCTATTTGACTATACAGATATTATATATAATAACTGTTCAACTACCAGTCTTCGTAACCTGGACACTCTCTATCATCTCTATCATAGGGCTCTATGCTTTATTACTACTACCCCCGCTAGAACACACCACTGCACACTACACAAGGAGATGAATTGGACCTCTGTATCAACCAGGCAACTCGTCCACATTTACAATTGGGTATATAAAGCACTCCTGTACAAGTTGCCCCCATATATATCTACTACCCTGCACCACACACAAAGCTCCTATGCATTAAGGAAATGTGCCTATATTTCACTAGATGTTCCCAAAACCTGTACTCAAGCTGGTAAGTCAGCCATAAGTTATGTCCTCCCTTTGGCCTGGAACAAACTCCAAAGTACACTGAAGTTAAACAATCTGATACCCTTAAATGCTTTTAAGTTCCTTGTGGGGAAAAAACTAACCTAGAAATCTGTCACTGCTACTAACTACCAAATACTGTCCTACATAGTTCTTGCCTTAACCCACTAATTGATAAAAGCTGTTTTATACATTATTGCTTCCTGCATGCCCGATGCTTACTGGCTGGGACTGTGATCTCTTTTTGATTTGTAACTGAAAGTTCTCATTTATAATTTTTTTCCTTTTTTCTTACCTATTATCTGTTTCATATTTTACTAAATTAATGTACTTTATTTCTTTGCTTATCTGCTATGTACTGCATTGTATTTTTACTGTTGTTTCATATTTTGCTCAATGAATATACTTTATTTTCTTTGTCCATCTTCCATGTACTGTATTGTATTTTTACTGTTGTTTATGTATAAGGGACCACCTTGTAAATGAGCCTGCTCAATGGTTATTATCCCTTCAAATAAACTGAACTGAAAATACCAATTACAATGCAAACAGCAACACGGTTTTAGGAAACAATACAGTACTACAACTGCACTAATTGAGTTTACGGAATATATTCATTATGCTCTTGATTGTGGACACTTGGTGGGTGCTACCTTCGTAGACCTCACCAAGGCCTTCGACATGGTCAACGATGGACTCCTGCTAACTCAATTAGGTGTCACAGGCATATACTCAGACTCATTCTGCTTTCAGAGCTACCTTTCAGGTTGTGAACAACAGGTAAAAATCTGCACCACACACTCTGATAGCCAACGCATAAGCACTGGAGTTTCCCAAGGATCCATTCTGGGCCTATTGCTATTTAGCCTCTTCTTAAATCAACTTCTGCAAGCATGTCAAGACAGAATCCTATATGCGGACAACGCTTTCTTACACACCAGCCACCCTGTCCCCACTACCCTGTAACAATGAATGAAGCAAACTCCAATAATGTCGAAGACTGGTTCACTAATGCAAGGTTATTGTTAAACTACAAAAAAACAAAAAACATGCTATTTGCCTCTCCACACGGTAAACACAATTTATCTCAACTAACCATAAGAAATAAACAAAACAAAATCCTTAAGATGGTCCATAACTTTAAATATCTTGATGTCACCCTGGACAGCTCCCTCTCCTACTCACTTCATGTCGACCAGGTCACCAGGACTGCAAACAGGAAAACTGGTTAGCTGTACAGACATAGGCACTGCCTAACTGAAGCTGCTCTTCAACTCGCCATAACTGGCTCGGTCTTCTCTGTTATAGACTATGGCCTTGTCATATACAGTGCAACCTCTGATACTACCCTAAAAAGGATAGCCACTACCCTGAATAAAGCCTGCAGACTAGTCCTAGGTGTTCCATGCCTAACTCACACTTGTGATCTGTATTCACTCTCAGGCTGGTTAGATTTGGAAAAAAGGATCCACTACCAGTTATGTCTGCTAGCCAAAAAGCCTATCCTAGGACTTGTGCCATCTGGCATCCAGTCCATGCTCTGCACTGCAGCAGCAGTTAGGCTGACTAGAGCAACCAATAGCAATTCCTATAAGGTCCCTTTCCGCTGAAATTCACAAGGCCAGAGATCCTTCGTATACCGAGCTCCACTTCTGCTAAACTCCCTCCCAAAGGACCTACTCGCAGAACCTAAAATTGGTCCTTTTAAATCAACACTCCATTCACACCTCTCAAGCCTAATGAAGTACTCCTGCTTCCCATAACCAGACACTGCATCTTTGGCCTTCTGTCCCCATGATCACAGCACTTTTTCCCCTGACATCTGCTACTTAACTTAACCCTTACCTTCCCCAACCCCATTTTTCTTCTAACAATTTACCCTACCTTACCCGCCCTACCCTAACCTCCTTTCTGACTTACCCCTATAAATTGATTTCCAACCTCAGCCCCTACCTTCATCTCTCCCCAGACAAAGATAACCAGTTAAATTGGTTTTCTTGTACTGAACCCACTAACTTTTTTCTCGCTGACTACTAATACATTCTTTTTCTCAATGTAGGCATTATCTATCTGTAACCCCTAGATGGCACTATCCCAGGGGCTACTACCCCTGCCTGATTTGCCACTAACAGGTTGAGGGGCCTGGATCCGATGGTGGGTGCCTCCACCCAGAGGTCAGGGTTTGCAATAGTTAAACTAACTTGGTCTCAGCCCCCTTTCTTTCCACTAGTGGCCCACACAGTATATCAGAATTACCTTCACAGTATACACTTACCCACAGGACTGGTTCAGGCACTGGGACCCCCTGTAAAATAAGAAGATACAGTGCAACAATCACAGTACAATACTTTAACATAGACAAATACCTCAGGCAGTATAACTTTGCTGAAACAAGCAGCTCTGATTTATTTAGGGGGATATAACAAGGACAGGGGGAAGCAGGTTAATTAGCTTATCACTTTACCCATCTACCTATGGGTCTGTGCACAGGCCTATCCCTACCAGTTACTGTCCCTGGGTACCCAAGCCCTAGTGGCTAGTCCAAACCATGGCAGCTGGTAGGGGCCGTTTCACACAGAGAAAAGAAAAATTAGTTAAACAGTCAGCAGTACAGTAATTCCATTTGGACTCAATGTGGCAATTCAACAGGGAGTGACCCTGAATTAGTACTCACGACCTCCAAACAAGATAGGGTCCTTCAACGTCAGTAGGGCTAGTCTTGAGCTCCATGAGACTCCTCACACATTTATATGACAAACAGCAACAGGCAAAAGTCCTTTAATGGCAGCAAGATTCACTTGAGCTACACAAGACTCCTCACACATTTATATGGTAAACAGTAACAGGCAAAAGTCCTTTAATGGCAGCAGGATTCACTTGAGCTACACAAGCCTCCTCACACATTTATATAGTAAACAGTAACAGGCAAAAGTCCTTTAATGGCAGCAGGATTCACTTGAGCTACACAAGCCTCCTGCACATTTATATGTGTAAACAGTAACAGGCAAAAGTCCTTTAATGGCAGCAGGATTCACTTGAGCTACACAAGCCTCCTCGCACATTTATATGGTAAAAGAAAGTACTATACCAGGCAGGCTGCTTCTCTATCCCGATCGCAATTACTGCACAATACCGGAGAACACACAGCAGATTCAGTTCCTGACAGACCGAGCGCAATTCAGCAATTTCTCCAGTCTTCTACAGGGTGAGCCTGGTTTCTACTCTTCAGATATCCTTTGATTCTCTTCACAGGATGGATTCAGTCCTAACAAGCAGTTACACAAGCTGCAGACCAGAACTCGGGGCCTTATACACGTTTCCTGACTAAAACTGCACACTGAAAAAGCACAGGGCTCCTTCCCTCTTCACTGCCAGAGCTCAACTGAAACTCCAGCAGACAAAACCGGGCACTTCCTTTGAGTTCCTTCCAGTTCTTGGCTGGATTGGCTGTCACTCACAATAGACTGCCCCTGTTGGTCCAAAAAGGCGCCGAAGTCCAAACTACATCTCCCAGAGTCACTGCCCATACAAACCTCTTGTGGCTGGCTCAGATTACGAGTCCAAGTTCTGATTCATCCAAGGCACCATTTTGGAGCTACCTTAACCCACACTGATTGGTCCAGTTCAGCAGTTCAAAACTAGAATGGGGAACTAGGCAAACACAGTTCTGACTGCAAAGAAAGCAGGTTAGACAAACTGTATTTTCATTATTACTCTAAATGATTTCTGGCAAACAGTTACATCTTTCAGATAGGTTCCCTTTGCACTCCTAGTGACTGCAAAAATGGAGTGAATTGGCAGCAGCTCGAGTGGTACTCAAGCAGAGAAACACACAGTCCCCCCATACAAACTAATTATGTCTGCAAGCAGACAGCTCTTAAAGAGACAGTACCAGAGGCTCTAAAAACACTCACAGATAAATGGCTTACACGTCAAACACCAATCAGGTTTGGAGCATTCAAGCAAGCTCCTGGAAGTCTTTTGGGAACCCCCATTTGCAGGGGGGGGTTACATATCATCTTGTTATCCCTTAGCTATGACACAATTATCTGATTTGCTAAGGATGACATTCTCCTGTGCTCCTACTTATGTATCATAATGTCATTGCTTTCGACTGTCTGTCCTTGATGTGGAACCTCTGTAAATGAGCTTCTAGCTCAAAGGTTGCAATCTGAGACTACAATAAAATAATAAAAAGTCTGGAAGTTGACAAAGGATATACCGTGCGGCCACCATGGTGGCCAACTGAGGCTATATAATTTCTCTTTTTTCTTCACAGGTGAGAAGCATAGTAAGATTGGGAGGGGACAATGGATATACTGTGCAGCCACCACATTAGTCAACTGAGACTAAATAATTTATCTTTTTTATTCATAGATGACATGTATAGTAAGACTGTTACTGGAAGTGGACAAATGATATATTTTTTTCATTGTATTTAAAAGTTTCACCAGGAAAGACATACTGAGCAAAACAGCTTGCTTCCAGGTGCATCCTGGGGGAGGGGGGAGGTGGATGTGAGAGATACATTTACAATGCTAACACAAGACATGGCATGCTATAGCAGTGAAGTTAGATACAACGGGGTCAGGAGTTAGGATATACTACTGTCTGGGGGACTAGATAAGAATGGAATGTGGGATAGATAAAATGGCAAGGAATGGGAGAGGTGAAAGATGGGAGTTAGAGAAAGGGGAAAGAAGGAAACAGGTGTGAAAGGGGAAATAGGAGTAAGCAGACAGCAGGTGAAATGGGCAGAGGGAGGGCAATAGTGAAGGGCAATTGCAGGAGGGGGTTGAGAGGTCACCAAGGAGGCAGGAGAGGACATGAGGGGAGGAGGCATTCCAGATGGGGTGAGGGAGGCAATTCCAGAGCTTAGGGAAATGGTGGTTGAAAGCAGCTTGGCCAGCGGACATAAAAGTGGAGGGTATAGCCAGGGTCTGAACATTGGTGCTTCTGAGGAATGGGAACCATTGCTCAATGTCCACCATCTGGTATTTGTTTGATCATCTAACAATTTTTTTAATATCTTAGCATATCAATTAATTTAACTAGACCTAGACTGGACCTATGTAGCAACAGGATTTCATCACCCAAGTGATAAATATTGAAAAGAGAGAAACAGAAACAAAAGTTGGTTAGAAAGACACTCTTTCCACCCCAAACCCCTGTCCTCAGCCAAAAAGGACAACATAAATACTTACCTTGCTAGTAGGACACTCAGTGATACTTGAGGATCATCATCTGGATCCATGCCTCAAGCAGGACTTATCATTTAGTGAGAAAATGTCCAGAATTTCTGGGTACTGAAATGCATCACAAGTCAGCAGGTGTTGTGGTGGGGACTCATACAGGACAGCAGCATATAAATTATGGGAGTCCATCTCATTTCAGGAACTCATGAGCATTTCCAGACGTGAATTTATTAGACTCAGCATTTCTAGACACTAAAGTGCTTCACAACAGGTGCTGTAGTGGAAGACTGACAGTGCAGCAGCAGCAACAGCAGCAGCAGCAGCAGCAGACTGTCAATTCTAGGAGCCCATCTAATTTTGGGACCTCACACAAAAATTTCCAGGCATGAAGCATTTATAGACTGAGAATTTCTGGGTGCTAAAGTGCTTCACGACAGGAACTGTCCTGGCAGACTCACAGCACAGCAGTATGTACTGTAGTAGCAGACTGTTATATTTATTCTGGTAGCTGAAAACAATTCTGGGAGTACTGAATTTCCATATCTTGTGCTTTTTGCACACAATTTCAATTAAAGTGTATTACAAGAGCTGTGGCAAGTGGGACTGACATATATCGCACCATGGAGCAGCCTGACATAATTTCTGGTAGTTGAGAACAATTCAGGGAGTATTGAATTTCTGTATATTGTGCTTTTTGTATTCAATTTTAATTAAAATGTGTTACAAGATCTATGGCGGGTGGGACTGACACACAGCACACTATGTAGCAGCATGACATATAATTGCAGGTAGTTGAGAAAAAATTTGGGAATACTGAATTTCTGTATATTGTGCTTTTCACACTCAATTTTAATTAAAATGCATTACAAGAACTGTGGTGTGTGGAACTGACACACAATGCACCAAGTAACAGCATGTAGCAGCCTGTCATGTAATTTCTGGAAGTTGAGAAAAATTTTGGGAGCATTGAATTTCTGTATATTGTGCTTTTCCTACACAATTTCAATTAAAGTGCATTACAATACCTGTGGCGGGTTGGACTGGAACACATTTCTAGTAATTATGAAAAATTCTTGGAGTATGCAAACCTGAGCAGGGCTGCAGCAGCAGCAGCAGTGGTCTAATAATTTGTTGTTTGGGAAAACAATTTCAAGAAGTGAGAAATGTATATGCTTCTGCACTTGTGTATTCAAATGTGCTTCACAGTACAGACTGTCCAAGAGGGGATCTTGAACAGTGCAGCAGCGGCAGTAGAACAGTATCACCGTTTAATAATTTCTTGTTCGGGAGAAATATTTGGGAAGTGAGAAAAGTGAAAAAAGTGGCTGTGGAGGGAGGCAATCAGTCTGAGAGGGTGAGGGGGCAACTAATACAGTGCAGCATCAACTGTTGGACTGTAAAAAAAAGAAAAACTTTGGCGACCAGACAATTTTTCATTTGGTGCTTATCAAATGTACTGTATAGGTAAGCAGCAGTGCTTTACAACACCAGGAGTGAAAAAGAAGCACAGTTACGGAAACTATTGATAGAAAATAGAATATTTTTTAACAGAAGGAAAGCATTCAGACAGAAATCAGGATGAGAATGGAGTAAGTTACACAGTAAAAGACAAAGACAGGCAAAGAGTTTTAAATAATTTTGTATTTCTGTTAAGTTTTTTTTGTTTTCTCATAACAAAGAGAGGTAAAGAATGACTAGGAGGAGACAGGAGGGAGTATCTTACTGTTATAGAAAAGGTCTTTGTGGAACAGTGGGATGATTAATGAGGAAGAGTGGAGAAGAAAGAATGGGAGGAAGCAGTATTTTAGGATATTTATAGAGACCAGTGGGAAGAGCACCCACATCGCTGTGACAGACCTCTGACATGCTGCTTAGAAGAATTACGTTTCTGATTTTCCAACAGCTACTGTGATGTTTCCTCCATTGATGCAACTCAATGACAGAAGTTCCCCATCTCCATGCAGATTTGTGCCAGTTCCCCTCTTGTTGTTGTTATCAGCGCTGGTGCTGTCCCCTAATCCTGGCCTCAGTCTGGCTGCTGTTCCTGGTCCCAGACCCATGCATGCCCCCTCTGCCAATTGCCCACATAACCATCATGGTCTCTTGCTGTGCTGACTCCTCAGTGGTGCAGAAGTACCACCACCATCAGCACCAGTATCAATCACCATCATCTTCTTTCTTGTCTCCACTAGCTCAGGTAATGGATTTTCAATGTGTAAGCTGCCCACCAGTGCCTAACTGGCTGTCCCTTTTCTCGCACCTAACAAGGATGCACTTCACCATGCAGTCATCGTTGGGATCCTGGGTAAAAAAAAAAAACTCCCACAAAAAAGACTTTTGTTGCTTTCTGGCTGGAGTCTGTGAGGAGCCATAAGATGATGATCCTAAATGTGGCTCCTCAGGGGATCAACCCGTGGTTGTGGTAGTACCACAGAGGGAGCACAGGGGGTTCAGGCTGTGGCAGTAAAGCAAGGGGGACTGGTCGCTGCTACTGCTGTGCAACTGGGGGCTGCAGCTGCAACAGCACTGAGGAAGGGGGGCTGTTGGATCACCCCTCCTGCTGCCTCTTGCTCCTGCACCTGAATCTGGTGCTGTCCGGTGAAGATATGGCTCCTCCATGACAACAACTCCTCCTCCTCTCCTCCATCTCCTCCTTTGGTGTGCGATTCATTTTTTTTTTTTAAATATAAACAAACAAAATATAAGAAACTATGTAAAGGCTAAATACTGTATATAGAGACCATAGATTAGACAAAAGAGTGAGAGAAAGGAAAAGTCAGAGAGAAACAATGGGAAACACTCTGATCCCTTTCACTCCTTGAGTGCTTGAAGTGCGTATAGGCTGCTTTCTTGTCCCTCACCACCTCTTAAACCTCCTGGGTCCACCAACAGGGTTTTCTGGCCTTACTGAACTTACGCCTTTCACTTGCACAGGATCTGGTAACCTCCTGTATTCCCCACCTAATGATCTCCCGCTTGCTATCAGCATCCATATCGGGCCTTATCCTGACCAAACACTCTTTAAGAATCCTTCCCATCTCCCTGAAGCCTACACCTCTAAAGTTGTTTACTACCATCCTTGTTCAGTTTTCTTCCCCCCCAGGTCCAGGAAGAACCAGACTGTGGTGTGATCACTCCCCATCAATGGGTCCCTCACCTCTAGGCCCCTAATCTGATCACAATCCGCCAGGACCACGTCCAGTCTCCAGGCCTCCCTAGTTGGCTCACCCACCTGCTGGGTCAGGAACGCATCCTGGAAGACATCCAGCAGTCTCTGCTCCCTGGCCACTGGGGATGACACAGTCTCCCAGTCTGTTACCGACATGTTGAGGTCCACCATTACCACTACCCTTCCCTTTTCCAAACTACAGTGTCCCTCGAGATTTGCCACCAAACTTTCTTCCAGAGCCTCCACCATTGCAGGTGGTCTGTATACCACTCCAACCTATACTCTCTTACCCCCCTGCATCATCAGGGTGACCCAAATAGCCTCCATGCTCCCCCCCATCTCCTTCACCCCTCCAATACTGATGCCATCTCTGATTAACAGTGCTACACCACCCCTTCCCTCCCCCCTATCTTTTCTGAACATAGTGTATCGCTCCAGATTTAGGTCCCACTGTGCCCTTGGGTGGCCCAGGTCTCTGTGACTCATGCCACATCCACCACTCCCTCAACTAGTATTGCCTGGAACTCAGGCATCTTGTTTCCTAAGCTCCTGGCATTTATCAGGACCACCTTCCACCCCTTCTCCCTCCTCTCCTTCCCCCCCTTTAGCTCCCATTTATCAGCTCCTGCACCTTACCTGGTGATATAGTTCCATATCTCCCTAGCCCCCGAGAGGAGTGGGGACTTTGTCCCTCTCTTATCATACCTGCTGACACTGCCCCAGTTTTGATCCCTCCAACCCTCACAAGTTTAAACCCCACCTTTCATTGATGAATCCAACTAGTTTGAGCTTCAGGATTTCCTTCCCCTTTAAATTTAGGTGGAGCCTGTCCCTAGTGTATCCTCCAAGGTCTTCCCAAGTCCCCCACCAGGCCATACCCCAATTTCCCACACCACTCCCTAATCCACTGATTTGTCTCCCTAATCTTCTTCTTGTTTTCCCCACTAGCCCTTGGCACCAGCAGGATTTCGGAAAAGGAGATCTTACAGCCAATGGAAAGGCTTACCCTGGCCAATTCATGGAACCTTGCCTGAATTTCTAATTCACTATTTCCATTTATGTCATTTGTCCCCAAGTGCACTAATATGTCTGGGGTTCCCCCCACATTCCCTTGCTAGTGAATACAACTTATTCTTGGCCTTGTGCACCATCAGGCCTGGGTGGCATTTGGTTCTGATCAGATAGTTTTTACCCTCCCACTGGATGCCTTTGATCATGGAGTCCCCCAAAAGCAATACTCTATCCTCCCCCTTGCCTACATGTTCACCCCTCAGATTCTCCCTCCTTACATGCCCCTCCTCATCCCTTGGTCTGGTCTCTCCTCCCATCCAGCTCCTCACACCTCCCACAATCTGGGTGTCAAAGGTATCCCCTTCCCTATTGTCCCTGGTCATCCCCTCTACTTGTGCCTGGCCTCCTTTATCCTCCCCACTCCAGTATCCTTCTTTATATCTCTATCCCCACTCCTGACTAATCCATCTGCCCTATCCGTTTGTCTACTTTGCATCCTGCTCACTATCATCCCATTTACATCTTGCGCCTTCCTGCCTGTTGTGTCCCCCTGTTCTGTACCCTCAGCCTCCTCCTTGTTCACCTGAGCCTCCTTTTTCTTCTCCCCCACACCTTTTCCCCCATCCTGTCTGTGTCCTCCCCTACTGTGCCCCATTTTCAATCCCTGACTCTTGCCCCCTTCACTCTTCCTATCCGTCTGTGCCTCAGCATCTCTTTGCAGTGCCCCCAGACCCTCCCATATGTAGGGACCAAGACACCAGGACTATGGAGGCAAATCACCGTAATATACTTGTACCTGTTTTGTAAATAAACACAGCAGTCTAGATTTTAGGTTATGTCTCTTTACTATACACTACATTGACCATGTTGTTTGTATACCTCAACAAGATTCCTTCCTCAGACTCCTAATCTGACAGTACTGCAGCTCTGGAAGATTCTGAGGATCGTAGGAGAGTATTGAAGCCTAAGTGGGATCAGATTTTGAATACCAAGTCACTTGTGCATCATCAGCCTATCAGGTGAACACAACTCAGTCTCTAAGGAGTTTTGGGGAGGGTGCCAAAAGGAGATGCTAAGGCAGTCACCTTTAACAGCTGAGTAATTTACCATTCCCTTCTAAACTTTTCAGTCTGTAGTTCCTAGCACTGTTCTGAGAAAGTGTGAGGAGGACAGATTTGAGAATAGCAAAGGGAGCAGGAGGTCAGGTGCCCATGGCGCCATGGTCTGGAGAGATGGGAAGCGGATCCTGGGATTGCTAGGGCAGCAGGATTGAATGGAGAACTGTATGTTATTGTCCACCTAGGGACCAATGACCTGGCTAGGGATGGCATTGGCATAGTGCAGGGGAAGTTTAGGGAGCTGTGGAGAGATCTTAAACAGGTAGCACGCTCAAGGTTCAAATTTGGCCTATTCATTACAAAACAAAGAAAAAACATTTTACAATCATCCAGCAGGTACAGACTGTTCAAAATATACATGAAATTTACCAATCACCTATAAAAATACCATACACTATGTAAAATCAAGCCAAATTAGCAATATATGCATATTCCAATGAAAATCATCTTAGGTTATTACCTTAGGTTATTGCAATATTGCAAAGAAAGAAGAAACATAAATCAACACTTTGGATGAAAAAACTGCCCATTTTACACATAAAAATAATGCATAGGGATAGATGTCATAATAATAACATCCAACAGCAGCATAGTAAGTGTCATTTGAGTTGTATCAGCAAAAATCAATTCAGGATCTACTAAACTTGACTTATCACTTCACAGTCTATTTTAAATTCATGGGCCCAATTCCAGTATGTGTGGCACAACTCACAGGTGGATGCAAGTTAAGACATATGCCACTACACTGGGGGCCCTGCGCCAGATTCCAGAACAGGCAGGGCCCATTGGCACCTATGCCCTGTGACTTGCAGCAGCTCCAGGGTTGCACCACAGGAAGGGCACACCCAACCTAGGTGCCACAAGCCACAGAGATGCCCTCCCACAGGGCACAAGCAGCACATGGCATGGTCCCCCTAAAGTCCTGTGCCCTGACACCATGGCACTGCCCCACAGGGCTGGGGAGGGGTTGGAGGGCACAGGACTACCATGGGGAGACTGGCATGCAGCGGACGGGTACTGCCCCATGGGGCACTGCTCATGGATGGGGGCGAAGAGGTGCCAGCTGCCCACAGAGGGCTGCCCTGTCACTAGGGGTGGGGTGGGAACCTATGTGGGACTGTGGGGGGGGTCAGCTGTAGGGGCACCAAGCACGGTGGTGCAACCCCGGTGGATGTAATGTATGGTTAGACCAGCTATTAGCTGGTCTAACTGTACTTACACTGTTGTCTGCCTGGGTACCACTTGGAATCACGATTTGCCATTCCATTGGCCGCCCACCTGGAATATGGGTGTATCCAAAGCCGGAAACCCCCTTGTGCCATGTCGCAGGGGGTTACTGGCGGAGCCAGTGGTGTAGCTGCCTTTGCCACAGGTGGCCTGCACCATGTCACAGGCCACCTTTCAGAATCACGGATGACATAATGCATGTTGCACAGTGCAACTTGCGCCATTGAGTTTGGCGCAAGTCGCCTTGCGACATGCGTAATGCATCTTGGAATTAGGCCCATAGTTTCTAAACTATATGCTCTGAGCTAATCTTGAACTTTACATTAAGTTCCCACTAAAAAACACATTTGATAAGATAGATTTTTAAATAAATCCATGTGAGCCTTTCACACTATCTAGCAGAGGTAGATCATTAAAACCAAGAAAAGAATACAACACGATTCACATTTTCCAAGTATTGGGCCCTCCATCAGAGCATGCCTGCTGTCAGTTACACATGGCACATTTTAGGTATTATCTAGGATCAACTCTAAGTTGTACTCCTAATACAGTTCACCTGGCCTCCACCCTTATCAAATCCACCCTTATCAACCCCTCTCCATGTCAGCAAGGGCGATGTCTCTTTGAATTATTTTTGCCACAATGCACCACTACACCATTGTAGGTTTTGAGCACTAATTCACCCTAGCTGCATAGCCTGGGGATATTCCATTTAAACCAATTATGATCCAAGTTTACCTCACTTTGTAATTTAGGATCCTGAGAAATCATTATGCCAACAAAGTGTGGGGTATCATGGGTCCTGTCTCAGTATACACATCAGGGCCACTAGTACTTGTTAACCTCAGAATTCCCATACTTAGTGGATGTGCATGTAACTAGCAGTAAATCTGATAGAAATCTCTCCTTGTTACTGGTAAAATTATTGAACCACTCTGGTCCAACCAGGCCAACCCCAAACCATAGAAGAAATGGCAGAACAAGGCCTATCAAAAACAAACATCCAGTGTTCTAATTATCATAAAACATAATAACCGTTTTAGCCTCAAGTGCAGTGATACCCAATCAGGCCCTAAAGGCACATGCAAATTTCAGCAGCTACAGTATATACTCATTTACATAAACAATATATGTTCTCAGTATCTAAAATTACCCCAATCTGAAGAGCACCCTAAAAGAATGGGTTTATAACACTTTCTTAACTAATAAAAATGTTTAGCAGCTACTGAATGCATACTTAGAAATAAAATACCAGCACATTTAAAAATGTTAGCTTTGGAATCGATCGACAATTGAATAATTGTGTAACTAAGTAGTCACACTTCATTAAGAGTTTATTAGATTATGTAAGTGCTAAGACTCAGATGACACAATGTTTAAGTTACACACACAGGAAAAATAAGCTATCACATCATATACACAATCAGGGCTTCATATTCATATTCATACAAAGTACTCTCAGCTTATATCTAAAGGAGTCCTAGCCCATTTCCAATTTCTCATTCCAAGAACAGGGTCTAAGGTCACATCTGGAAACGAGTGGTTTCCCGCTTAGCATGCCTGCCTAGTTAATCTCTTAAATAAATAAATAAATAAATAAATAAGTAAGTTCAGGAAGCACATGTCATAGGTTACTTTTTCTTTTAGTTCAAAATCACACTATAAAAACTGTTGAGGGCAATCAGTGGCTGGAAAGCAGTCCAACTGAAGATAAAGTCTGCCTAATAATTCAATAGTTTAATGTGAGTATTACACTGAATAAAAATCCAAAGGCCCTCATTTGTAAAAACAGCAACCAGTACCTTTTGGGAGTGGGGCACCTGCAAATGTAGCTTTCTCTCTTTCACTGGAGTCTTTTCAAATGCTAAAATGCATAAAAAAGCAGACAAAGACTGACCCTCAAGTTGTCATCAGCTTTTCCTAGTGAATTACTCTAATCTCCCTGCACTGGGAGTCTGTTGCATATTTCAAAACACTTTCCACAATCCAGGTCATTCCTCCAGGAATCTCCCCTCTCCGACACTGGCAAAAAGTACCTGTGGAACACCTGTAAAAATAAATCAGAAAAAGCGCTCCACTAACCGCAGTAACTTCAGCATTTATAACTCAGGCACTAGTAACCCTGACCCCTAGGCAATACTGGCATACCTTTATAGAAGGTCTAACAAACCTGTCAGCACTAAAAGAGCTGCTATAGTCCCAAACATCCTTCTTTCTGCTCAAGGGCCATCCCGGTCCCAGGTTTCATCAGGATTCCAAAAGGAGCTCTTCATATAACCACTCCTTGCTGCTGCATGAAGACCGTGACTAAACAGCTGTCCCGTGGCTTGGAGATGACAAACAGCTGCTCCTCCAATGAGGACTGCAAATTTCAAGACACCCTTGCAGGGGTTGCCTGACTTAATCTGTTCTTATCTTTGTCTATTTTAATTTTTTGCACCCTCTGAGCCCTGGCAGGCAGCTTCGGCCCTCTGAATGGAAGGACTATCTCTCCGGCTCTGCCACTGCCATACTAGGTGGCCCCAGAAATTACCCCATGGATTGCCCTCCATGGTGGGGCTGGGGGGAGGTTGCTGGCTTCTACCCCCCCCGGAGACCCAATCCAGACTCCAGTACCACTCCAGGGGGCAGCAGGCCATCATTGGGCCTCCCAGGCTTGATTTTTCCATTTTCTCCTGTCCCCCCTCCCTGCTGATGTAGAGACATCGGCATGTAGCCTCCCTACCCATACTGCCCTCCAGCCTCCAACACAGGGCAGTCAGCGAGTGGGATGATTTAATTTCCCTCTCCCCCAAGAAAGAAGAGCAGTCCTCCAGATGTTTAATTCTCTCTCCCCCTGCTGACCCCTGGCGGCCCAAGTTCTTCCCCGAACCGGGGTCGCCGGCATGGCGCAAGGTGTAGTGACCAGCGCTTCAACCTCTAGCGCCACTGGGCTGGCATTTAATCTGCTCTTTTTTAAGAGACAGTGCCTGCCCTGTTATAGAACAACCAGCAGCAAAATCCACTGAACTTGGTGCAGAACAGCTGGTGGCCCATCTCCCAAAGGGATGCCGAACTCCAGTTGGGAGTCCTCTCAAAAATTCAAACTCACCAGCCAAAAATCAAAGCAAGGTTATAAGTAATGTTTTATAAAAGCCATTGGTACCCAAATGAGCACAGAGCCTGGAGCAACAGTCATGGAAATAAAGCAGAGCAGGGCAGCATGCGGACATCTTGCTGGCCCTTCCCCAGTCTCCCAGCAACCTGGAAAGAGAGGTGTTGCTTTCAGGCTGAGAGAAAGTCAGAGCAGCTGGTAGCATGCTCAGTGGCTTTCATTAAGGTGCTGCCTGTCTACAACTGGGGGAAGGAGAGGGATCTCTGCAACAATGGAACTTTGACTCATGGTTGAAGGAATGGTGCAGAAATGAGGGGTTTGGCTACACTGGGGACTTGGGAGCCACTGGGGGGAATAAGGGCCTATACAGGGGTGATTGCCTGCATCTATCAGGGAAGGGAACCACAATCCTCAGTTGAAAGTTTAAATGCAACTTTTATGAACATTTAAACTAGCTGAGGGAGGTGGCGGAAGGAATTGGTGAGGCAGAAACTGCCCTTTCCACAGGCTAAAGTAGAGAACAGGGAGAATCCAAAGGCAGAGGAAAACTCCCAGAGTTCAAATTAATAAAGGAGCCAGGAAATAGAAATGAATGGGAATGGGAACAGGAGCACTAGTGACAGAGTGGGGAAAGAAGGAGGGAAAAAAAAGGGGGTAACAGGCATCTTGGAAACAAAATGTGGAAAGCCATGTGTGCAAATACTAGAAGTCTAATAAATAAGTTTAAGAACCTAGAGGCCATCATGGCAGAGGCCAACTTGGATATTGGCATTACTGAGTCTACCCAGGTTTTAGTAAGGCTTTCAACACCATTCCACATAGAAGATTAGTAAGAAAACTGGGCAGCTTAGGAGTAGGTCCAAAGGTGGCAGACTGGGTAAGAATTTGGTTAGGAGGTAGGTGACAGAGGGTGGTAGTAAATGGAGTTCACTCCAAGGAAGAGAGGGTGATCAGTGGGGTGTCTCAGGGATTAGTGCTGGGACCGGTCCTCTTTAATGTCTTTATAAGTGACATTGCAGAGGATCCAGAAGGGAAGATCTGGCTCTTTGTGGATGACACCAAAATCTGTGATGGGGTGGACACTCCAGAGGAGGGTGTGTTGAAAAGGATTAGCAGAGACCTGAGAAAACTCTAGGAGGGGTCAAGGATATGGCAGCTGGGTTTTAATGAGAAAATATGCAAAATAATGTACTTAGGACACAGAAACTCAGGGGTGTAGTACAAAATGGGTGGAGTGATATTGAGACCACCAAGCAGGAAAGAGAGCTGGGGGTAATCATATTGGATGACATAAAGGTGGA
This sequence comes from Neoceratodus forsteri, assembly GCA_016271365.2. Lineage (NCBI taxonomy): Eukaryota > Metazoa > Chordata > Ceratodontiformes > Ceratodontidae > Neoceratodus > Neoceratodus forsteri. Next base: position 1,560,952,082 of record CM057455.1, read on the forward strand.
CAGGCAGTGCCATAAGGCAGTTGGGATGGCTAGTGGGATGCTAGAGTGCATAGGGAAAGTTACCACCAGCAGAAAGCGGGAGGTGGTGTTGCCCCTGTATAGGCAAGGCAAATTTTATTTTTCTAGGTGCCCGATCCTGGAGGCTCTGGGCACCGTACAGTAAAAACAGAACTCTATACAAATAAATAAACATAAATTAAAATCACTATACAGTAAAAATGGTCTGTGGCAACACAAGACCCTACACACAGAGTCCAAATAAAAGCAAGGGCACCCCAACAAGACTACCAGACAGGGTCTGGGACAGCTTGGTTAAACAGGAAAGCCTTGAGGCGGGCTTTAAAAACCTCAACTGAAGGGGCCTCCCTGATGACTGAAGGAAGCAAGTTCCACAGGACGGGGCTGACCACACTAAAAGCTCTGTCACTGGCCATTTAAAGCCTCATCCTGGGAACCACTAGTGGGTCCCTAGAGGAGGACCGGAGGGAGTGGATCAAGGCAGCGGGTGTAAAAAGATCAGACAGATAGCCAGGCTTCTGCCCATATAGGGCCTTAAAGGTGAGCAAGCCCACCTTATAGAGGATCCTCCACCTAACTGGCAGCCAGTGCAGCTCACGCAACAGCGGGGTGATGTGGCAGAATTTCGGCTGTCCCATCAACAACCTGGCAGCTGTGTTCTGCACGAGCTGCAGCCAGCAGAGGTTTTCTCCAGAGACCCCAGGGTAGAGTGCATTACAGTAATCAAGTATGGTCACCACAAAGGCATGCACTATGGTGGGGAGGTCCATGGGTGTAATTAGGGGCTTTACCTTGGTGATATTCCTAAGATGGTAAAAGCTGGTCCAGATAATGGACAACACCTGAAAATCAAAAGCCAGTCCACTTTCAAAGGTCACACCAAGGTTTTGCATCCTAGAGAAGGCCTTCAGTGGCACTGATCCCAGAAATAATCCAGTTTCAGCACCAGAGGCCAACCTATTTCACCCTCTGTTCAACTCCACCACCAGTACCTCTATCTTTTTGGGGTTCAGTTGCAACCAGCTGGAGGCTATCCAGTCACTGATCTCAGTGAGGCAATTATTTAATACTTACACCACACTGGATGTTGCTGGGGCAAAGGAAAGAAATAAGGAATTATATAGTTGAACCCTTGGTAAATATATTTAATGGTTCCTTCTTAACTGGGGAGATGCTGGAGGATTGGAGGTTAGCAACAGTTGTCCCCTAGTACAAAAAGGGTGATAGATCAGAAACCTCAAACTATAGGCCCATAAGCCTGATGGCGATGCCATGTAAGTTTGCAGAAAGTATACTAATAGAAAAGTTGAAAGAAAATCTGGGTTATCTAGGATATGAGGATAGAAGACAGCACAGCTTTAAAAAAATAAGGGGAGCATCACTAACATGTTGAGCTGTTATGAGTATATAAACAAAAATCTAAACAATGGTGTAGCAATGGATGTTCTGTATCTAGATTTCTCTAAAGCCTTTGATAAGGTACCACATCGTAAACTGGTGGATAAGCTTAATAAAATAAAAATTGATGGAAGGATAATAAGATGGATCCAGAACTGGTAAGCAGGAAGAAGACAGAGGGTGCGTATCAGAGGGGAGTATTTGGAGCCAGCGGATGTGACCAGTGGGATGCTGCAGGGATCAGTACTGGGGCCGGTTCTGTTTGCATGATATATAAGTGATCTTCAGGACAATATAGATAACATGTTGGTGAAGTTCGCTAAGGATATTACGTTGGGAGGACCAGTGGGAACAGCAGAACAAAAATTAAGCATTACAAAGCATTTGGAAAGAATTGAGGAGTGATCAGGCAGAAATGGAATGCCGTTTAGTGTTGAGAAGTGCACAGTGATGCACTTGGGCAAACAGAGCATGCCACAGTCATACTTGCTGAGTGGAAATAAATTAAAAACTTCATCTTATGAAAAAGATTGCGGTATCATTTTTGGAAAAAAAATTGCAGTTTAAACAATATAGGACGAATGTATTTAAAAAAACAAATTATATAATAAGAAACATAAATAGGAGTTTTTTAAATAAATCAATAGGCTGCATGATGCCAATTTATAGAACTTATGTGAGACCATATTTAGATTACGGGTCTGCAATATGGAGTCCTTATACATTTGGTGAAATTAAAAAGATAGAAAAACCACAGAAGAGATTTACAAGGATGATGGGTTCGCTCAAGAAATATGACTATGATGAAAGACTGTGCAAGTTAGGGCTGTTCTCACTCCAGCAAAGAAGAGTGAGGGGGGACCTCCTAACTATGTATAAAATGGTGAAAGATGTTAAGTTAATGGAAGAAATGGGGGTATCTATACAAGAAAAAACAGCATATTTAAGAGGCCACAATAGGCAAACTAAAGTAGATGTAGCAAGAAATAACAGTTGGCAATATACATTTATAAATAGAACAGGCAGAATATGGAATAGTCCGCCAAAGGAACTGATACAGAGTCAGATCCTGCTATATTTTAAGAAGGGTGTTGATGTTTGGCTAACGGAAAACAAACATAAATGGTCCCATTAATGTGGGGAACAGTATAATGGGCTGCAACAGCCTTCTCCCATTCTTTACCTAGTATAAGCACCTAGTATACAACTGAGTATCATCGGCATAGCAATGAAAACCCAAGCCATATTACCTAATGAGCTCACCCAGGGGCAGAATATACATGGCAAACAACATCGGTGACAGGACCGAACCTTGTGGTACTCCACACAACAGAAGGCATGGGGAGGAGGAGAAATTCCCCAACACTATTACTATTGCTCCTTCTCATGAGGTAGGACTCGAACCAGCAGATGACAGTGCCAGTGAGTCCACAAAATTCCCTCAGGCAGTCCAACAGCACACAATGGTCTACCTTGTCAAAAGCTGAAGAGAGATAGAGGAGAACAAGAATTGTCCCCTTCCCTCAATCTCTTGCCCTGAGGAGGTCATTATGTACCTGAACAAATGCAGTTTCCATACTATGTCTCGCATGAAATGCAGGCTGGAATGGGTCATAGAGATTGAAAGCCATGAGGTGATCCTCAAGTTGTTGCGCCGCAATCTTCTCAACAACCTTCCCTAAAAATGGGAAGCCAGAGATCAGACAGTAATTCACCTTGATGTCAGGGTCTAAAGATGGCTTTGTCAGGGGGGATAAACCAGTGCCTCTTTTAAGGCCTCTGGAAAGATGCCCTCCAACAGAGAGCACCAGACAATCAAGGTGAACACTGGGCCAACAAGGTCAACACATCTCATCAAGAAATGAGTCAGCACTCAGTCCAGTTCACAAAATGTGTGCTTTAACTTGTAAACAACCCGAATGACCTCTGACACCTCCACTGGTCTGAACTCTCCCCAACTAGACAGAGCACTCTCCGTGGGACCCCGACGACCACTGTAGGCCTCACTATGGCCCACTGGCAGAACATCCTGCCTGATAGTGGACACCCTGTCTGAGAAGAATTGAACAAACTCATTGCACCGAGCATCAGAAAAATACTTTTTTGACTGGAGACAGCCTGCGTTAAGGAGTGTGTCTACAGTTCAAAAAAGCACAGTTGGTCGATTCTTCCTGGCAGCAATATCTCTGGACAGGAACTCTGCCTTCTTATAAGTGATTGCTTCCTGATACTCACTATAATGTCAGCGCAGGGCCAGTCTGTCTGCCTCCAGGCCAGACCTCGGCCAGCAGTGCTCCAACCTCTGACCCACAATCTTCAACACCTTGCGCTTTCCATCAAATCAGGGGGATCTCAAGTGAGAAGATCTGGGTAATACAACAGCTGGTGCAAGGGAATCAAGTGCTGCCATCATCACCCTATTGTAAATGGCAACAGTCTCACCCAGACCCCCATCACATACAGTCTCCACACTAGATAAATCTGTCACCACCAGAAAACCCTCCAGGGTCAAACCCCTCAAAGGGCGGTAGCTGACCATCTCTGCAGGGGGAGAGTTCTCTGGCGGGGGGTCCGAACGAAAATTCCGCTGTGCAATGATCAGACCAAAAGACTCGGTTAGTCTTGAGGTTACTAACCTGAAGCCCCAGTGAGAAAACCAGGTCCAACATGTGGCCACCTTGGTGGGTCACAGAGGAAATTTCCTGTGATAGGCCCAGAGAAGACATGGTCTGGAGGAGGCTATAATCTAGCCTAGAAGCATCGTCATCGGCCCAGGCATTGAAGTTCCCCAGGACCAAAGACCGAGGGGACTCCAATGTCTCACCAACAATGAAGTTGGCTAACTCCTGTAGGAATGCTCCTGCCGCCCCAGGTGGGTGGTAAATCAAGAGAGTTCTACAACCTGCACCCAGACATTCAAAGAAACCGGGCTTTCCCACAGGGTGCAAGGAGAAGCCAAGCTCAGATCTAAAACAGATGGTCTCTCCCCCACCCCTACGTTCCACTCTGGGGCAGTGCACTACTGAGAACCCAGGGGGGACAGCAGCCTCCCAAACTGGGCCGGCATTGTTACCCACCCAGGTCTCAGTAGTGCAAGCCAGATTGACCAAGGAAATCAAGTCCGCAATAATAGCAGTCTTATTCCTAATCAATCTGGCATTGCATAGCACTACCCTCAGGGGATTGGTGGAGAGTATAGCCCCTCTGGTTACCTGCCCACTCAGTCTGGTGGAGACCCTAGGATCACTGATAAGACCTCACCTAGAGTACTGTGTCCAGTTCTGGAGACCACATCTCCAGTAAAAACATAGAGTGGAGGTGTTCCAGAAGAGGGCAACTAAATGGTGCAGGGCCTGCACCCAAAGCTCTCTGATGAGAGACTAAAGGACCTCAATATATACACCCTAGAAGACAGGAGAGAGATGAGGGATATGACTGAGACCTTTAAATATGTCACTGGGGTAAATAAGGTACAGGAAGAAGGTATTTTTCAGAAGAAAAAGGTGCTCAAGAACAAGGAGACATGCTATGTACTTGTGGAGGGGTTGATTCAGGAGAGATGGGAGGAAATACTTCACAGAAAGAGTGGGGGTTTCCTTGAACAGCTTTCAAGCTGAGGTGGTGGGGGCAAAAAACAGTGGTGGGATTCAAGAATGCATGGGGTAGGCATAAGGGAATCTTAGTGGAAAGGAAGGGTGGTGAGGGAGAAAGAGCTGGAGATCAATTAAGACCTGTGGTGATGCTGTAGGCAGGGAAAAATTGGAAAACTGGTTGGGCCATGCACCACAGTCCTTATCTGCCATCAAATTCTGTGTTTCTATATTTCTATATATCTAAGCAACAGAAACTTTCACTTTCCTGCTGATCACTTCACAGAGTATCCCACAAATGGATAAACTGTCAGCATTTGAAAAGGTTTGAAGCTCATGTTATACTAAAATGCTGAAAGCATGTAATAAAACAGAACACAGCTCTGTTCAGCAGGAAAGGACTGTTACCAAAAGTGCCAGAGGGTGGGGAGTTGAAGATCCATTAAGCACAGGGGGGTTGGCCTCTCCTCATTGGACTGTTAGGCTTCAGTTAGAGTAATTGACAGCCACGTAGCTACATAAGATAGAGGACACACTAAAAGAAGCAGGAGGGTTGCTTTATCTATAGGCTCTCATTAACTAACATTACTATGTATAGTTTCAACAGTTCAGATGAAACACATACACATGTGGTCCAAAAATTAGTAAAAAACATGCATGTGTTAAAAAACCACTTTCTGAAGTCAGATGAGAAACAGTGGAACACAATGAGATGACAAACAGCAGCGACTACCTTATACAACATGTAGGGAGGCTTATGGTGTGTAGTACAGTAAGAAAAATTTACCTCAGTAAAGTGCCATCTTTAAACCAAACCCTCAAAACATACACTGCCTATTGGCTGTTGAAAATAATGAAATGTGGGATTCATTTCATACTGTACTGTGCTTCATACTATGCTGTCTAGAAGCTGGGGGGTGTTAGCAAATAAGTAGTTTCATGTGTTAGTCGTAGTATTCAAGCCCATTTCCTGCCAGAATAAATTTATCCAAGCCATTCTTAAATTCCTTTTTGGAATTACTTATAAATATCTCAAGTGGCAGTTTGTTCCAGATGTTGCTCATCTTTGTGTGAACTAAAATTGTCATTTTGTTGTTTTAAATTTACTTCCCCTGAACATAACTGAATGACCTCTGCTATCTCTTACATCTGGTTTAACATTAATGTTTAATTCACTTAGAAAATCTTGATCATTTATGATATCATAAAGCAGTAATAAGTCACCTCTTGATCTTCATTATTCCAAACTCATCAACTTCAATACTTCCATCCTCTGATTATATGTATAATTTTTTAATGAATGAATGCATTTAGTGGGTCTCCTTTGGACCTTATCAATTTCATTAATTTCTTTCCGCCTATAAGGATTCCAGAATTGGCTGGCCCGGCCAAGATGTGGTCTTACATATGCCATATATAATAGAAATGTAGTTTTTTACTGGATCATGTATTCCTTTTTATAGACCACAAAGTTCTATTAGCTCTACTAATGACTGTTGCAGTGTTTTTGCTGTTTGAAGTCATTAGTTACAGTATATAAATACTCAGATCTTTTTCGTGATTTGTTTCTTGTAGACAGACATCGTTATCTTGCGTTCTGAGTTGCTGATATGGTGCAAAACCCACAAAGGCCCTTAAACTACTCACACCAGTATGTTTGTTTTGCCTTTGGCAAGGAAACATAAAAAGCGAACTAGCATGACCCCTGACTGACATATTTGCGGAGTCCTTAGTGATGGGGGGTAGTGCCAGGGGTTAGGACAGCATGTGTTTTACTGTTATTTGAGAAGGAAATTAGGGACAGCTCAGGAAACTACAGGCATATAACTGTTGCTTAAATGTTTTTGCATTGAATTTCTTTTCTTCTAAATTGCTTTCCTACTTTGAGCTCAAGATAGCCCAGAAAATTCTTAATCCTTAGGCTGACGTCGACAAGATATCTTGTCCTAAAAACCTATGCATTCCAAATCTTCCGGCAGCCTAAGGGTTTATTTGGTTGCTGACGTCTTGTCCTGAAACAAGAAATGTTACAGACATAATTATGTGAAATTTTGGCTTGCTGCACACAAAAACTACATATGTGGCATGTGTGCTGCAAGTATGCTTTTTATGTTAAATTGGAACTGATTGCATGCATGTGGCATGTGTGTAACAAGCAAGTGGTCACTTATAACTGCACACATATAGGGGAAAAATTGTTTAACCAAGAAAGGCACATTAAGCTGGATGAGCACAAGGAAGTTAAGTGACTTGCTCAGGATCACACAGTAAACAAGTGGGGGCTGATGAGATTCAAACCCAGGTCTCCAGGTTTGCAGCTCAGTGTCCTTAACCACTACGCTATACTACCTGTGTACATGTGGTACGCTTGTACCTCAATACAAACCTGCATGCATGCAGCATGCCTATAGCCACTGCCATATTTTTTAGTTTGTATCCCCTCCATCTCAGCTATACAGCTGAACCATTGCACACATACCACCAGAAACAAATGTGGTTCTTCCCACCCCCCCATACACACACTGACCCACACAACAATTTAATAATTTCTGTCTAGCCTGTACTCCTACTATTTTCTCTTTATAGGTTTGAATGCTTCCAAGCAAGCAGCCTTTAAGGAGCAAACACAAGAATAGCAATAACTCAGCACCCACCCACCTACATAGACAGTTCCCCCCTTCCCCCACATACACACACACACACACACTGTAATAAGTGTGTCCACACTGTTACAGACAACTCACCAACTAAATGTATAAATTAACAGTCTCTTACCTGAGTACTAGGGAGCTTGAGGCAGTAATCTTTAAGGGATGATGTCCACAGGATCCGCAAAATAAAATGTAGAAAAGGGGGTCACAAAAAATCCACAGGTTAGAGAGTAAATAGGACAATAGGCATAGAATGATACTTACCTGATGGGGAAGGAAGGAGTTGGCAACCTGTCAGACCTGTAAAGAAAATTAGGTTAATGTGGAGAAAATACAGTACTGAGAGCATAAACAGAGAGCTGAGAGATACAAGAGGTATAGGGCAGCACAGAAGGAAAAGGGACATTTAAATTAAAGGTTACAGTTGGGTCAAAGTAGGAAAACAGAGATATAGAAGAAGGAAATAAAATAATAAAAAGAAAAGATAGAAAAGAGTAGAGAAAGTGTTGTTTGGGGACAGCTGAAACTCCATAGTGCTCTAGATGGCCAGGTGGCCAGTATATTACAATGGTAGCCAAGGTGGACTAGTCAATCCTCCTTTGGGCTAATGGCCCAGCTTTAATGAAATAAAGCTTGCATTGGTGGTCCTGTTGGCTAGGGAGGCCTGCTCCCTAGAAATGGTAGCCCAAGTGGACTAGTTCCCTGCTGGCCAGAGGCCAATGATGTTAAATAAAATTAGAACCCCTCCCTTGGATCTGGGGGAGCTCCGTGGCCCTGATTTTGTGTTGGAGAGCAGGGAGGAGAGTAAAGGAGGAAGACATGCTGGGGCTGCTTCTGCAGTCATCCAAACAGTGTGACCACACTAAAAATGAAAGTGCCTGTAGGCACTTGCTACTCCCAGCTTGTACAGATCTCTGGCTTGGCCTGCTCCATGTGGGTGGAAGAGGAGGAGACAGTAGCTCAGCAGTAGGTGGAGAGGCCATGGTAGGTGCACCTCCTGCACCTTCCTGAACTGTCGCTCCACTGACAATTTTGGTAAATGCCCTGTAGGGCTTGGTGGGTGGCAATGGGAAGCTGAAGAGAGAGCCACACTCACAGCTAGTTAAATCTCCTAGTTGGAAGCAGGAAAGTGGCAGCGCCACCAGCAGCTAAAGCTGCATGGGAGTGAAATGCAAAGTGTGTGGCAAGTTGCCAATTTTTTTTTATTAAATTCAAACCCTTCTTTGGGCTCTAGTGGGGGCTTTCTGGGTCTTGATATTGTGTTGGGCAGACAGAGAAGGGTAGGAGAGCAGGACAAGCTGGGGATAGCGTGACCATGCTAAAAGTGAAAGTCCCAGCCCACATGGAGGAAGTCAGTGCTGGAATGCTATCTGTGCTTCCCCTCACCATTTAAAAAAAAATGTTGCAAACTTGCATGTCTCCATCTTTAGAATTCCACCCCCCTCTTGTCCATTGTCTGCTTCCTTCCCCCATTTCCATTGGCTGCCCCCCCATGCGCAATTACAAAGGGAAACAGCAGAACAATGATTCATAAAAGAGATTCAATCACCAAGTAAGCGAGGTGCGCACTGCATTCAATGAAGCTCCTAGTGGGTGGGATACATGTACAAGTATTCATTGTAACTGGACTCAGCTTACACAACTCCCGCCTCCAAGTCACATCATTGAATGAAGCCACACCATGTCCTTGTGCCATCTGTTCTTCCCGCCTATCACCCATAAATACTGACGCTCCCCCATGACATAATAGCATTGGGGGGAGCAGTAAATGAGTTGGGGGAATTTGATGTCTGGGGGAACACACGGTTGTGCCCCCACATATTGGACTTTTTTTGACTAGAGCTATCACTCGGTCAGTTAATCTCAATCATATCAGCCATTCCTGTTATTCATCAGTTTCTGCTTCCATGCAATCAGGCTCTATGAACGCATTCATATTGTCCATCATCATTGCCAGGATCTTTCCCTCAGGTCTTGCCGACCCACTCACTCATGCCCCTTAATTTTGCATCTTGAGGGTGAATTAAGGGCATTAACAAGGTGAAAGAGTCTAACATGTTTCAATATAAGAAAAATAGCAGGACAAGAGGATACAGCATGAGATTAGAGGGAGGCCGATTAAGGGGGAATGTGTGGAAGTTCTTTTTCGCAGAAAGGGTGGAGGATGCATGGAACGGCCTACCTCAGCAAGTGGTGGATATGAATACAGTGCAGGGCTTCAAACAGGCATGGGATAGGCATAAGAGAGCAATAAAGATAAGTATGAATAGATAGGACATTGACAGAGTACAGGCCTATGGCACATTCATAAGATAAAAAAAATGGGCAGACTGGATGGGCCTTGCAGTCCTCATCTGCCATCAGCTTCTATGTTTCTATGTTTCTATGAATCTCCTGCAGCAGGGGTCCTTCACTGTAGGCTACTTGTGTCTGGTGGCACCCAGCAGTTCTAACATCATGAGAAATAACTGCATGTGTTTTTTTTAGATGGTTTGTGCCAGTTCAAGCTGCTGCATGCATGTCAAGTGGGCAACGTGCAAACATGATGTGATTTTTAAATGATATTCATACCAGCTTAACAGCTGCATGCATGTCAAGTGGGCAACATGCAATCCTGATGTGATTTTTAGATGATGTTTGTACCAGCTAAGCAGCTGCACACGTCAAGCATGCAACATGCGAACCTGATGTGAGTTTTAGATGATGTTTGCACCAGCTTAGCTGCTGCACATGTCAAGCTTGCAGCATGCGAAGCTGGTGTCCTTTTTCGATCTACGTACACTTAGGTTCACTTTGAGCATGCTAAGTATATGTAAAATTAAGCATGTGGCATGCATTGTGTATGTACACAGCACATTTGTATTGCTGTAAGGGATATCACACAGGTGAGTCCTATAAAGAACAAATCACATCTGCAGTTTTCTGTTTTCAGCCACTGCAGATAGTTGGTGGGGCCCTTATATTCCCACATAAAGGCTAGCAAGCCTATATTCCTACAGCGGCTCAGAGACTGGACAGTTCCTTAAATTAAAAAAATGATTTCTTGCAGGGACTTGTGCTAATGCACCATATGGGGGACCTTGGTGGCAATTAGGGTGTATGCCATAGGATTTTAAGTAAGTAAGAACTTGTAAGTTACTCACCCTACTGCAAGATAATTAAGTGGTGTGTAATTTCTGGAGAGGCAGTTTAAACTGGGCCATCAAAGTGCGAGAGAGGGAGGGATAATAAATAGTCCTTAGGAACTAGGATTCAGTCTATACATTTAGGTGTAGAAAAGAGTCTAATTTAATCTAATGGCCAAGTGATTATTTTAAAATCCTATTTATCTCAGCCTGGAAGGAGGGGCTCAAAGGAAAGTCTCAGGAAGAGGAATTTTGTTTTATAGGTACATAAGGATAGGAAGTGAGGGGGTACTACCTCCAGGTCTAGGGACATGAGGAAGCATAAAAAGGCACTTTCTATGGGCATTAGTAAGTCATGCATTGGTGAGAAGTGTAACTTGGAAGAAATGGGGCAGGGGCCAGGCCACTCTGCTTGAGTAAGAGGACACAAACCTATCAGCAATGTGAGGTAGGTGTAAGAAGTATGTTTACTCCATACCCATTCACACCACAAATAGGGCTGCAAGTTTGGTTCTGCCCAAGAATAGAATACCTTGAACTTCAAGTGTTCCATTCTTGCAAACCATGGCAAACATTCCACTGAAATTGGCAGACTTTAGGTTCGAGTGGTTCACTCTGGTCTGAATGGTGCGACCAATTGAACCGGTCAAACCATGAACTGCAGTTCACCCCTGAAAGAGTTAACAGTCAGTACTGCAGGGCTCAGTGTGATGTCAGGGTCCAGCCTCATTTTAAAGCTGCCTGACTCAGTCGGCATGCATCACATGACTCACAGGGAAACTCACTTGTGTGCTTGTCAACGGGCTGTTAGGTAACTGAGGCAGGGCTGTGTGATTCAAATTAAATTAGTTAGGAAATTGTCAAACGTATACTAGAAACTTTAAATCCTGCTGAAAAAACTTTGACCTAGTAGCAGGGCTGTTAAAGGGGAGAGGAAAAAGAACAAAAAATAAATATGAGACGGGCTGAGCAGTAGCATTGTTGCAGGCTTGCAGCAGGCCTGCGGGACCAGCAGCTTACCTGAGAGAGGAAAGGGGAGAAAGGTTGTACTCTCTCTCTGGGGCTGGAGGAGGAGAAAGTGTGCTTAGGTAGGCAGTGGGCAGATGAGGCATGAGGTAGTAGTGTGCCAATGCCCACTTAACTTGCCAAAATAATTTAATCACTCCAGTGAACTCTTTTCTTTTTTTCTCAGAATTGGCCTTTTACCAGAGCATTACAAAAAAAAAGATTGTTTAAGCCCTGGCAGAAGCCTGATGTGAATTTTCTTTGGGGGGGTAGCAATTTTATTTTACTCTAAGTGTATGCCAGCTGGCATCAGGACAGTGTCTGGCTACTGGTAGTTGGCACCTTAGTGACATCTCATAAAAAAAAAATAATTTTTTGTGGCAGTTTTCAAATGGAAACTTAGTCTTCACATTCCTCCAAATTGCAGCAGTTCCTTCATCCTGAGTCCTGAAGCAACCTGAGGGCATGTCGTCCTGAGATGTGCTGTTGCAGTGTGATCTGGGCAGTGGGCAGCTAGTGTTTGCCAGCTGGCAGTGTGCTGGTGCCCATCCCCTGGTAGTTGGTGCCGTGGAAGCATCCCATCAAAAAAAAAAAAAAAAAAATATATATATATATATATATATGTATTTTTTGTGTGGCAATTTTCAAATTGAAACTCTTAGTCTTCACATTCCCCCAAGTTGCAGCGGTTCCTTCCTCCTGAGTCCTGAAGCAGCGTGTGTGTATGTCAGCCTGAACTGTGCTGTTGCAGTGCGACTTGGGCAGTGGACAGGGCAGCAAGTGTGTGCCAGCTGGCAACATGCCAGTGCCTAGTTCCTGGTAGTTGGCACCTTGGTGGCATCCTATAAAAAAGTATTTTATTCTTTTTGTGGCAGTTTTAAAACTGAAACTCTTAGTCTTCGCATTCCCCAAAGTTGCAGCAGTTCCTTCCTCCTCAGCCTGTGTGTGTGTCACACTGAGCTTTGCTGTTGCAGTATGACCTGGGCAGTGGGTAGGGCAGCAAGTGTGTGCCAGTTGGCAGAGTGCTGGTGCCTTCCCCCTGGTAGTTGGCACCTTGGTGGCATTCATAGAAACATAGAGATAGTCGGCAGATAAGGACCGCCAGGCCCATCTAGTCTGCCTGAGAACTCTACAGTAGTTTGTGGCCTTTGACCCTAATGGCTTCCATTAAAAAACAAGTAAAGAAAAAAAAATTCGCCACATTCCCTCAAGCTGCTGAAGTTCCTACCTCTGCCTGAGTCCTGAAGCAGTGTGTGTGTGTGTGTGTGTGTGTGTATGATCCTGAGCTGTGTTGCTGTAGTGTGATCTGGGCAGTGGGCAGCAAGTGTGTGCCAGCTGGCAGCATGCCGGTGCCCATCCCCTGGTAGTTGGCAACTTGCTGGCATTCCATTAAAAGAAGTATAAAAAAAAAAGATGAATTCTCCACTCTCCCTCAACTTTCTGAAGTTGATTCCTCCTCCTGAGTTCTGAAGCAGTGTGTGTATGTGTATGTGTGTGTGTGATCTTCAGCTGTGTTGTTGCAGTGTGATCTGGGCAGCAAGCAGGGCAGCAAGTATGTGCCAGCTGGCAGCGTGCCAGTACCTGGGCCCTGGTAGTTGGTACCTTGGCGGCATCCACCAAAAATATTTATTTCTTTCTGTAGCAGTTCCTAAATTGAAACTCAGTCTTCACATTCCCCCAAGTTGCAGTGTTTCCTTCCTTCTGAGTCCTGAAGCAGCGCGCGTGTGTGTGTGTGTGTGTGTGTGTGTGTGTGTGTGTGTGTGTATGTGTTGTCCTGAGCTGTGCTATTGCAGTGTGATGTGGTCAGTGGGCAGGTCAGTAAGTGTCTGCCAGATGGTAGCAAGGCAGTGCCTGGCCTGTGGTAATCCTTAAAGGCATTCCATTGATAAACGAAACATAAAAATAAATACAACAGAAATAAAAAGTAAAACCAAAATAACAATAAAAAATTAAAAACTAAAATAAAAAATAAATAAAAGTTAAAAAGTAAAATAAAGAAAATAAAAAATAACACAAAAATTAAATAAAATAAGGTCTTACTCTTCATCACCCAAGTGGATGAGTGGTGTTGCAAGCATTTGGAAATGGAGCTGCAGAGACACCAAGGAGACGGTGGCATGGGATCATCCAGTCACAAAGAAAAACAAAAGTGTAGTGGGCTTGGTGATAGACTGTCTGCCTCAGCTGGAACTACAAGTGCAGAGGAACATGACCGTAGTGGTTGAATAGTCCATGAAGAATCTTATACTGTAGGAACTGCTTGCAGTGGCACTGCAGGGATTGCAACATGAGCTCTCATTGTAGAAAGAAAGTAAAAGGGTGCATCACGTAGTGACACTGGCAGAGGAGGAGCACTGCCTCAGTAGTAGTACCACCAGGCAGTGAAGCTGCTGCTGATGATGATAATGATGATGGCCATGGCGAGGAAAAGATTAGGAGAGTTCATTGAGAGGAGGAGGAGGAAAATCTTTTACATGGTAGCCAATGCACAAGTCCAATGTCTTCTAGTCATCAGTTCTGTAGCCCATTGACTCCCACACTTCTGATGGGCTGCAAATACTCAGCCAGTTTCACCCCCCCAGGGTGGCAAAAATAGTAGCCAACTGTCACATCCAGGGAAAAAAGCACTCAACTCTCACTGGTCCAGTCCCTGGAAATAGGCCAGAAATATAAAACAAACAAACCAGAGGCAAAAAAGTTAACAAGAGCAACTATGGACATGCTAGCCGCCAACTTGCTGCTGGTGACCTTTGTGAGCAATGGTGGTTTTCGATCACTGATGCAAGTTGCTGTGCCAAGGTATCAAGCCCCCACCCATATCTACCTTCCCACAGTGCCTCTTCATGATTTGTATCAGAGTGTCTACAAGACGGTGTCTCATGCTCTGAAGGCATCATTTGTTCCAGCCATTCACATCACCACTGACATGTGAACCACTGGTCAAACTACTGATTATATGGCACTGACTGCTCATTAGGTCGGTTTCCCCTATTCATTCTTCTCCTCTTCCTCCCCCTCCCCCTTCCCCTCCTCTGGGTTAAAGTGCCAGCAGCTGTAGCCACAAGTCACTGGTGCCCCTCCCCCAACCTCTGCAAGTAGGCAGCTTTATGTATTGCAAATGTGCAAGTCGGGTTGCACACTAACTGCTTGTTTAAAAGTGCAAAACTTGTCATAGGATAATCATATTTTTGATAAATGAAATAAAAGCAAAATAGCAGCATACATACACTCTTGCTGGATGCCAGCGTTTCACACTAGGACATGAGCATTTTCAAGGCATGGCTACTGCTTGAAAATACCCTGCTTTTATTGTTCTTACTTAATGGGACCTTAAATGTTTTCCACGTTTTTACATGACTATTTATCCTAATATCAAGATCCTATTCATTGCAATAACATGATTATATCATGCAGTGTTAATCGTGAAAAAAGAGTACCTAAAACAGAAGACATATTTAGACTCCAGAAAGCAGCCATGAATAAACACAGCAACAGGAAAACCAGGAAACCCCCCACAAACTCACACATTGAATACATTGGATTAAATAACAATAAATACAGCAAGAAATAAAACTTAATTCATAAAAGGAGACAACCATAAAATAGCTGTCTGATAGTTCAGGAATCCCTAGATGAGGACAGTACCAGTGTGCAGACATATGTAGGTCTGGCCCAAAATGTTTGTGGTCATTTTAGCCATTCTGTAAAGGCACAAAAGCTACTACTAAACATTCAGCAGCAAATGCACCTTCCCCTCCAACACCTGAAACAGGATGTAGCAACAAGATGAAATTCCACCTATTACATGACGGAATGGCTTCCTAGAACAACAGAAGGCTATCCACCAGTATGCTGTAGAGCATGGTATTGGCAAGGGAGACATAAACATCAGCCCAGATTAGTGGTGCCTGATGGAGACTCTGCACTGTGCTGAAGCCCTTTGAGGAGGCCGCAAGGGTGGTTAGTGCTGATGCACCAGGTCTAAGCCAGGTACCCCTCCATTGTCCTCATTAACCTGTGACTTTTTTATATGAAAACTCAATTTGAGGAAAAGGAGGACACCACTGCTCTCAGCCTAGTAAAAAAGGATACCATCATGTTTCTGGAATGACACGCATTTCACAGATGCGCACAGATGACCACTACATCCTGGCCACTCTCTTGGACCCTTGGTTCAAAGACACATTTGAGACATTCTTCAATGTACAAGAATGTGATAAGGATCAGCAGTTCTATAAAGCCTGGCTTATACCGCTGGGGCTAGATTTCTAAAGCCCTCATAACTTCCGCAGCGCAAGGAAAAAAATGGCGCAAATGGGTCTCTACTTGAGAAGCCGCAGTTTTTCCTGTAGCTATGGTATTTTCAAAAGCAGAGTCGGTTTGCAACCAGCTCCATGATTTATAGCAGCTTGTGGCCTTTTTTTTTGGTGCTGCTGTGGGGAAAAGTTATGCTTGGTGGGACCATGCATAGCATCCCCCCGCAGCTGTGCCAGCTGAAAATACCAACCTCTGCAGCTGCAGAAAGTTTGGACCACAACTGTAGTTGTGGTGTGGGACTTAGTGTCACTTCATGTTGAAAATTCACCCCTGGCCTGCGTACGTATGGCACACAACAAGAAAAGGAGCACAAATAGAGCAAAAGAACGGCACACATCATCATCGCTTTTGTTGCAATCCCACTGACAGGCCAGGTGGAGGAGAGGGAAGAAGGAAGATCCCAATGTGTTTCTACTGCTATTGAGCAACACAGCAGTCACTCATTATTGTCTCTAAGTCAACCAGATACTAGTGCTGCTGCTGCACCCCAGCAATACAGCAATTGATGACAAACCATGATAGTAACAGCTGCCTGACTATGGCTTGATGAAAAAGCATGGCAAGTCACTTTCTGACACAGTGATGCTTGAGATGCCAGTAAACAAAATGGTGCAGGAGTATTTGGATGAGAACATGCCACTAGCAGAAGGAGATGAGCCTCTATTGTACTGGAACCAAAAAAAAGACCATTTGGCCCTCTTTGACACAGGTAGCTGTTGAACTCTTTAGATGCCCACCTGCAAGTATGTACTCAGAGAGCATTTCCAGTACTGCAGGCAATATTGCTACCAACCCAAAATGTAGATATGATCACTTTTTTAAAAATTAACCTGTCCCTTTTTCCAGAGGCATTTTTTGCCACGGTTTATGGATGACGACTCTGCGACATTTCCAGCAGGGCTAGCAAAGGAGAATGATGAGGTAGATGGGGAGGGATTCTTTGTCTGTTGTTTTTTTTTTCCTTTTGAACCAGCTAGCCTAGACATATACTGTGGGATGCTGCACTGTTGTTTTCAGATTGTTTGCTCAATTTTATTCCAAAACTGATGTAATCACTATGTTTAAAGTATCCAAAACTTAGATATATGGTTCTACAGTAGCCAAAGTTCCAGACTTACTATTCCCACTAGCCTGTTGCAGTAATTACATTGCAGTCAGTTTCTAACCTTTGTTTTAAGTCACCACATGCATCCTTCCCAGTAACATTTGTTTTGTCTTTGTCGACCTAACAAAGGTATTCAACCTAGTCAACCACTCACTTCTCATCTGTAAGCTTTGCCACCTTGGTCTTGACAAAAACTCTCTTTCTCTCTCTTGGGTCTCTAACTACTTAGAGAATAGGTTTCAATGTGTCAAATGGGCTGGTACCATCTCAACTTTATCTCCTATCACCAATGGGGTTCCCCAGGGTTCAATCCTAGGTCCTCTCTTATTCTCAATATTCATTAATGACCTTCCTCTGAATTGTGCAGGAGCATCGATTCAGCTATATGCGGATGATGCCATCTTATATAGATCCTTCTGTGATGTTGCAAGTATTAACTCTGACCTAACAAATGACTTTCAGACTCTAGAAACATGATTTAAAAATAACCTACTGGTTCTGAACACATGAAAGACTAAATCCATGTTGTTCCACCATACCTGCTTTGACACAACCTCACAGCCCCCACTGGTTATCAAAACATCCACTAACATTCAACTCAAAAATGTGACCTCCTTTAAATATCTGGGCATAGTACTTGACAGGCATCTATCCTTTGATAAGCACATAACTTGTGTTACTAAGGCTACTAATCAGAAACGAGGCCTTCTATATCACATTGCCCCCGATCGCTCAAGTAGTGCAAGAAGCACTATTACCTCTGCCACCCTTCTACCAGGCCTCTTCTACGGTGCCTCTATAATCCACTCCTCTAAGACTACACTCCTGAACAAACTCAAAATGGCCTATCACAGAATTGCTCAATTTGTTATTAAGGCCCAGCTCGTGCCCACCACTGTGATGTGCTGAACAATTTGGGCTGGCTATCTTTCATGGCCAGACATAGCCTCCCAGTATATTGCGCCACCTTCAAGCTAATATACCTCCCACCTCCTATGAGTATATCTAACCTATTAACCCTGAAACCCTTCCTGCGAACACTCTGATCCTCACACCTCCTGATGCTGAGTCTGCCCAAGACTTGCCTAGCTGTTGGAAGAAGATCCTTCTCTTTCGCAGCACCACAAAAGTGGAATGACCTCCCACACTCACTATTCTCATGCAATACCATTACTGTCTTCAAAAGACAATATAGGGAAATATTTTACAAGCCTCCTGTCTGTAATGGGAACTGTACCTAATCTTCTCTAAACTTCTCCACCAGCTGCCTATACTCTCCTGGTGTGTATGATCAATGTCTAGGGCTATGAGTCTACATACAGCCAATCATCTATACTCTGCACTTATGTACTAATTGACTCGACTACGATTATATTGTATGCTCATATGAACCGTACTGTTTGTTCACCTATGTTGCAACTGACATCTGTAATTTGTACTGTCTCCCAATGAATGGGATGGCTAGTCTAGTCCATGAATATATGCAGTGGTGCAAGCGGTATACAAGAAGTACAGGAACTCAGGCACTGGCAAATATGAAACGCAGAATAAAGTTCCTCAATCTGAAGGATAACTTTATAGATACTATGGGATTCATTAGGGATATTGAAGTATTTCTAGGAAATATCATTGTTATACTAGTCAAATTTAGTGAAGTAATCCCTGATTTCAGATACAAGGCCCAGAAGCTGTCATTATTTTGATGGCTTAAGAATTTCAGTTGCAGTATCAGTGGGAAGAAGTACAGAAACTCTGTTCCTATTGCATAAAAGGTACAGGAACTGAGTTCCTGTGCATTCCTGTTCACTTTCATCACTGAATGTATGTAACTGCCCAATGATATTTGTACATAATTATCTGTATCTGTACTGTTTCCTTATGCCTGAAACATTTGGTTCCCCAAGTTGCCCCTGAAAAAGGGACTTGACTGTCTCAGAGGGACCACCCGGTCATCAAAATTTAAGTAAAATAAAAAAAAAAAGTATTGTGTGTGTGTATTTGAACTGTAGTGTGTTTGTCTGTATGTGTGTGCACATCATTTTGTGTGTAGTAGTGAATTAATGCATATGTGTGTACACATCTGTTCATGATATAGTATGCCTGTTTGCATCCTTGTTGGAGTGTGTACTGCATCTTTGTGTGTGTGTGTGTGTGTGTGTGTGTCCAGATCACTGTGTATATCAGTGCATGTTGCATGTATTAGTCTGCATGTATTTGAGTCGCTGTGTGTCTGTGTATTGCTGTATGCATTAGTGTTTGTTTTTTATCTGTAGCTATCCAATTCACTATATCTTTTAAAACCTCTGGACCAGCTATTGATAACACCAGCCAGCTCTTATTTCTGAACTTAATCTGGTGGAGATTAGTAGCAAAACTATAAATGAAAATTCCTCTATAGGACATGCCTAATATTTTCAAGTTTATGAGCCAGTATCCCCTAGTTAAGTGAATGACAAATGTGTGTGGACTGCTTTGATCTCATATACCCAAAGCTAAGAAGAATGTACTGCATAATAAGAGTTTATCAGTCTCTTCAGTCACAAGTTTAGAACAGTATTGTGTTTCCACTAGTATACAATTCAACTTTTAATATTCCAGCATTTCTTTTCAACCTCCCACCCCCACCCCACATGTTGATACCTACAGTTCATTTTTGCTTTCAAATCCATTTATATGGGGTCACATTTTATTTTATGTTCACAGTGTGTGGCCTGAAGTTAGCCTAGATGTCTCAATGTCCCATAAGGTCATGGAGTTGTGCCTGCTGTCTGATAATTCACCTTAGTTACGAAAAGAGGATGGGTGTTCAAAAACAGCTGAAAATGCTGCTGAAAACCTGAGGCATCCATGTTAAAATGAACAGTCCTTTAATTATTTCCAATCTAGAAAATGCTAAAGCAGACTCAAAAAGGGGGGAAGAGCATCTTACAAATCAGGAGAGAAAGGATAACCTAAAATGGAATAAAAAATGAATATAGTATATACAACATTTTAACTGCAACATGACAGCTGAGTTAATTTGGAGATTAGAGGTAGAGATGGGCAGAGAGAGAGAGAGAGAGAGACAGAGAGAAAAGGAGGCAGACAGGCAGACAGACAGTGCAAATGAGTTTGCATGGAGGTACAGTGTATATGCCTGCAGAATTCCCCAGTTTTATGTTGACATGCTGTTTTAACTGTAATTCAGTAACTACAGAACACTAACCTTTCCCTAAGTATGAGCTCTGAGAGTTTTGTTTTGCTTGATAGGGATATTCATCACTTTGGTCTTTATGTGATATAATTCACACCAGAGGACAGGTGGCTCATGGGTGGACAGTATTTTTGCTGCTGCTATGGTCAACGAGCCAAGACCTTGAACCATACAGATGCATCCTAGAACACTGTTGAACCATACAGATGCATCCTAGAACACTGACGCATTGAAGAAAACATTAAAACCATTTCCTCTGAGTTATAACCTTGTGAAAAATGTAACATTATTTACTGGGCTGGAAAATCTGTGGACAATTTAACATGCTATCAGGGGACATGCAAGACTCCAGAAGACAGCAATGATACTTTGGATTACTTTTTAGTGTATTAGCTCTCTCAAGCAAAAGTGGGCTTACAGGCTTCAATGAGTACAGCTGTGCTTAAGTCCTGAAAAACTGTGCTTAGAGGAGCAAGATCCACACTGAATGAAATGTTGCATCTCAACTGGGCTAGCCCAGGCAAATCAACTGAAAATGAACAATCTGGACTACTGAAAAATTCCTTGATTTCACATATATTTGGTCATTAAAAAAATACATTGTTTGCAAAAATTAATGTCAGTTTTATTTAAGTTGTAGGTCTTTTTATTAGTTTTTTTCTAAAATGTTGCTAACAACTGAGGGTCTCACAATACTTTGAAAATATTTTTTTTTATTTTATTTTAGTCTTTGATAACTGGGTAAGGCCCACTAGGCACAAGTGCCTCTTTTCATAGGTGACCTGGGAGCACTGGGCAGTTAAGTAACTTGCTCAGAGTCACACAGTATGCAAGTGGAGGTTGTGAGAATCAAACTCAGGTCTGGTCTGCTGGATGTATCAAGCTCATTCACACCTCGTTCCTCTAACCTCTAGGCTACACTGCCAGCCCAATAATGCATATGTTCATTTGAGTTTATTAAAACTTTACCATGTACAAATGTAAAAAGATTATTTATTTATTTAGTTTTTGTTCACCGGGTAAGTGCACCAGACAAATTCTGTCTATTTTCAGCCACAACCTGGGGGAGGGGGATACAGATGAATGCCAACTGACTTTGAACCAGATTAAGCTGTTGGTGATATTTTTAGTGAATGACATACAACTACAGACATAAAAGACATGTAAAATGTCAAACACATATTCATCTGTAATCACAATAGTTTACATGATAAAAAGGGGGCATTACATATAGAAACATTAAACCTGTCAGCAGATAACGGCCAAATGGCCCACCTAGTCTTCCCATTTCTGGATTTTTTCAATTTGTACAGCACATTATAAGCAAAGGATGTTACTGTAAAGATGTTATGTTTATATTTGCTAAATAGCAACATTTCCAATAAGTTTAGCTTATCCTTTGTTTTCCAAGATGTCAGGATTATAGGTTTAATACAATTGTTTCTTTCCTTTTTGAATTTTGTACAATCAAATATTATATACATTACAGTTAACCTTGGGTTAGAGGCCCAAGAGCACAGACAGTTCCTTACATGTGTAGGTCCCATACCAAATAGGAGTTTCCCTGTTTCTAAACTTTCTAGTGGCAATATGCAATACAATGCTTTTCATTTTCATAAAATGATAAATGTATCTGATCCTGTCTCTCTGTTTTGAATTTCTTGTAAAATATTAGCCCTGGAATATTAGCTAGTTCTCCCCTCAGTGCCTGCTAATTAATATCTTCTAAACTCTAAATGGCTTCAGTCACATAAGCTGTTATATTTTAGTGTACCCAAGGGTCCCATATCTGTGGCATGCCTATTCTGACCAGTGTGTGTCATTCAAGTTACTGAACCACAGTTCCCAATGTCTTTTAACAGTAGTTTCTTGCCAGGCTAAGAAAGAGAGCCTCTCTGTGCTCATCTTTATCATTTTTTTTCAATACTTCATCGCTCTTCATGTCATACCTCTCAACCTCTGAGCATTAAAATTCATTGCACTGGCCATCAACATTCAGAACACATGATCAGAATGTTTAGCACTTTCTTATTTTAAATAATATGTTTACAAATAGATGTGCCTATATATTTAGTGTTAAATGATGTTCCTAGTAAAGCAACAGTGCAATGAAATTAGGCAAAAAAATTGACCCTATCTATTTTTCACTATAAAAATTCTAGGCATCTTCCAATTTAATGTGATGGCCCAATGTTCTAATGCCACCAAAATCTGAGTATTTTATAAATGTTTTAACTGATTTTTTTCTCAAGATAAAAGATGGCTGCCACATTTTGCATGTGTAGCATTGTGGACCTAGCAAGGGTTAGGATTGAAAAAATAAAAAAGTCTGATGGTGCACAGGAAAGGAGGCACCTAGACAAGTACATTTGGCAGGTATGTTAATAATTTTCTTTACTGAAGCTGAAAATAGATTTTTGGGAAAAACGTTATGTTGCACTGCTGCTTTAAGTTAGTACAATTATTTAATATTTCGTGTGTCCAGAAATAGTACTTGCTTTATTAAGAACATCAGTAAACCTTTGTGGAGCAAGTGTAAATTTGATGGCAAAAATCCTAGCCTTACATGAAATTCATAGCAGTTGAGAGATATGCAGGTTCCTAAGAGTTTTAGTGGCTTAACCTTGGTTTCCATTTGAATAAGGTCAGTTGGAGTATCCCACAGTAATTCTAGTACATGCCAATAAAAGTTGTCTTGTACTGTCTCTAGCTCTTTCCCTCTACATCCTGTCATCAAAATGTATCTTCCATATAGGGATATATATATATATTTATATATGTGTGTGTGTGTGTGTGTGTGTGTGTGTGTGTGTGTGTGTGTGTGTGTGCTGCAAAGGTGCCAGGAGGCACCCTTGTTTCTTACTTTTTTCAATTTAGATGTCTTCTATCAGTGCACCATCCTTGCTTAACCTGCTCTTGGCCTTATTTTCTGTATGCAGAAGAATTAAAATATTCAATATGCTATTATTTATTCCCGTGTTTTCCAAAATCTTTCACAGAAGAGGGACATTAACATTACCAAGCATGATACCGAGGTTGAGAAAAGTGACACATAATGTACCCCTATTATCCTGTACATGTTTTTTAATTATAAAATTTAATATGAAGATGTGTTCAGTGGTACCACAGCCACATCAAAAGCCCACCTGGAAATCCAAAGTTAGCTTACATTCTTCTCAACGGGTTTCTAGCCAGTTTTGGGGTACCCTTGTGAAGATGGGACAATAATTGGTTGGGTCACAATAATCATGCTTTTATGTAATACTATTATCACTCTTGTTTTCCACTCTTCTGGGATTTTAAGGTAGGCCATTATGAAGTAAAATAGAATTGTTAAGGCTTTAGCCTGCCATTTCACATGGGCTTGGAAAATCTCCACAATAAGTATGTCTATCCCAGGTGCCTGATTTCTTTTCTGGGCTAAAATCACCACTTGTACAATACCTCCTCCACGGTTACATATATCTAGTGTTCTTCCTTCCTTTATTCTGCCAAAACATTCTTCTTCTCTCTCTACTTCCTTATTCATTAAAGGTGCCTTTCTGTTTTTGCCCACATAAAATTCACACCAGACTTTGGCACTAATTAATGAGATGGTGTTTTTCCTTGTTTTGTCCTTACCAATACCTATTATATTCCAGATTGCTTTTTGATCTTTATATAAGATAGCTTCTTACAACTGATACCACAAAAGTTCCTTATATCTTTTTATTTTATTATCTAGTCAGTTTTTATAATCCTTTTTTGCTGCATATAAAGCAATTTTTATTGCACAATACAGCAAGACTTGTGCAGTTCTCCACAATTTACATATTGTTTGTTTTATTTATTTTTTTCCATTCTGCATCATATAATTGATTCTGGCTGTTAAAGTTTATCTCTTTAGTATTTCTGGTCATAGTATATGTGACTTTCTTTACAATTTCCAAAATTTCACTGTAACCCTCAAGTATTTCCTGAATATCTAAAACAGTATCCATTCTTGTACTAAACATTTGCTCAATCAAGTCATTAAATCTTCCCATTTGTCTCACAATTCGTTCTAAATTGTGTTTAACATTTTGTATTTTGTAAGGGGCTCAGGTGGTTCTGGCAGCATTTACAATTGCCAAATACTTGTTTGCAGTTTTTGAATATGTTTTCCTTTTATTTAATCTCAAAGTCAGAATTTAAACTTATTGATAATTTCACCAGAAAATAATTGCATTTCTCAAATTTCTTTTACAATAAAATTGGTTATTTTTCGGTGTAAAAACACAATGATTATGCATACGTCAAGTACAAAAATACCAGCATATGCATATGGCAAAACTTGTTAACCACATTTTAAGCATTTATCTCACAGTCTTAAGATTTGTCTTTCATGGCCAGGTTTGGAAATTGAGAGTTGTGTATGTCTGTGAATATAATGAAGCACAAAATGACACATATTCCTCTAATACAAAGCATCATGGATGTAGTATTCTTGAGATGGAACAGATGGACACAGATGCAGTTAGATGTTACCATGATGCCATATTTATTCTGACTAAGAACAGAAGCAACTACACACAGACAAAAAGCCACACAGCTTCAGAGAGATCATGACAGGAAACTACTAGGACAGCTAATTGCCCACTACTAGATTGCAACTAAGATGGCTGTCTAGGTACTTCCTTAGGTCAGTATCATATCTACTTTACTGCCTGCCCTTAGACAAGACTATACTAGGAAACAATAATATCCTACCATCAGGCCCTTTGTCTAGAATGTGCCCTGACTAACAGCAACACAGTTCAGTGGCACTACAAATGGTTTGTTCATAGATCAAGTCTCTGTGGTGCCTTGCACTGCCTCATTGGGCATCTTTGGTCTAGGACAGCAGCTGTGGGTGCAGCAGGGACTCCAAGAATACCTACTGCCAGAACCGATGAGGTCACTCAAGCTGGGGCAGAAGCAAAATCCTTGTCATTACCTTGCTCCAAAGGAATGTCTTCTGCTTGTACTTGTGGGACACATGATAGTAGGTGATGGTTCATATGTACATATATGGTCTATTGGCCTGCACATACCCAGTAGGTTAACGGTCCCTGAGTCTCTTGCACTGTCCTTGGATTCTAAAGTAATTTCTGGCTTTGGAAGTCTCAGACCATCACCCTCTCCTCAGATGAAAAATGCAGAGCACCTACAGAACTTTGACATGTCCTTCCTGTTGTTGCAGTTGGTGCTTGTGCAAGTGGTAGGACAAGTCTGGTTTCAGCAGAGACAATTTAGTCCATGAGTTGCATTTTAAAAACAATTCACCTGATGTTTTCTCCATAACCATATGTGGAGTGTTCCAGAACATGAATAGAAAGCATGTCTGTCATTGGATTATGGGTGTTGTTTGGGTGCTTTGAGTGGCTTGTTTCACTGAGGTATTCTTGAAAGTTTGTAATTCATAGTCTGCTGCTCCATTCAAGCTAGGTTATATAGTGGAAACAGTTTGTGACAGACAATATTTCTTTTTAAGAAGGGTTTGATGTACTGATAAGTGAACTGAGGACTCTCGCCACACACCAACTTTTGGCAGTTTGTATAAAGAAAACAGAAGTTCCAGCAGATTCATTATTTTTTTGGTAGTGGTAACCGGTGTGGGGAGTACTTCAATCCATTTTGAGTGGATATCAATCATGTTAGAAAATGTTGTTTGTTGAACTCTGCTTAATAATAATAATAATAATAATAATCTTTATTTATATTGTGCCTTTCAAATACCAAGGCACATTCCAAAAAGATTGAATACAGACAAAGTATACAAACAATAATATAAAAACTGTTAAAAACAAATACAGTCATCAGTCAGAGACACCATAGGCCCTTTCCCATAAAAAGGATTTGACAGCTTGTTTAAAGCTCCCCATAGTCGTACACTCCCTTATCCAATGGGGTAGAGAATTCCAAAGGGATGGGGCCGCAAACATAAAAGCCTGGGCCCCAGCTGATTTTAATATAACCTTAGGAATCTCTAGCAACCCCTCATCGGCTGAGCGGAGCGACCTCATAGGGAGGTAAGGAATCAGGAGATCTTTCAGGTAGTCAGGGCCCAGATCATGCAGGGCTTTAAAAGTCAGTAATCCAACTTTGAAGGTGATCCGCCACTGAACTGAAAGCCAGTGCAGACCTCGCAGCACCAGAGTAATATGAGATGATCTAGGAGTATCTATAAGTACTCGGGCTATAGAATTCTGCACCTGCTGAAGGCAGCTGATATCAATCCCCGGAAGCCCAAGGTAAAGCAAGTTGCAGTAGTCCAGGCGTGAGGTCACAAAGGCATGGATCAAAGTTGGCAGATCGCCAGACTGAATGAGGTGCTTGATTCTGGTGATGTTTCTCAGATGATAAAAAGAAGATTTTACCACTGCTAACACTTGAGATCATAAAGTCAGCCCAGCATCAAAGATCACCCCCAGATCTCGCACCCATTCAAAGACCGGTAACTCAACATCCCCACAGAACACCCCAGAAGGGGAGCCGGCCACAGGTCCCCCTGTCCGGCTATCCGGATCCAAAACCAACACGTTGGTCTTCCCAGAATTCAACTTCAACCAACTGGACCTCATCCAATCCTGGATTTCCTTTAGGCAGCTATTAAATACCGAGATAGCTCCTTCCTGGTCGGATGCAAAAGACAGGTACAGTTGAGTATCATCTGCATAACAGAAATCTCAACCTGTACCATCTCACAATGTCTCTGAGGGGAAGCATGTACACCGCAAACAACATAGGGGACAGTATAGAGCCCTGAGGGACCCCACAAAAAAGAGAGATGGGATCAGAGGGAAAAAAACCTGACACCACCCTCTGAGTTCTTCTGGTGAGTATGATGTGAACCATCAGAGCACAACCCCAGAGAGTCCACAAATACATCTCAGGCACTCCAAGAGAACCCCTTGGTTGACGGTGTCAAATGCTGATGACAGATCCAATAAAACCAAAATGGACCGTTTCTCTGGTCTCTCGCCATCAGGAAATCATTGAGCACCCGGACCAGTGCAGTCTCGGTACTATGCCTCTTAAGGAAACCTGATTGAAGAGGTTCGTAGATGCTATGGATGGTCAAGTGGTTCTCCAACTGGGCTGCTACCACCTTCTCGATCACCTTCCCCGCAAAGGGGAAGTTCGAGATAGGTCTGTAGTTGACAAGACAGTCTGGGTCCAAAGATGATTTCTTTAACAAGGGTATCACCAGTGCCTCTTTCAAGGACCGGGGATATTCACCTGAGTGAAGGGAAGACCAGACTAGCTGTGCTAGAGCCAGTAGAATGGAATCTCCACACCCTAAAATTAGGGATGGGGGACTTGGATCTAAACTACAGGAGGTAGGACGCAGCCCCTGGACAATCTGCATAACATCCACGATTTCCAGGTGGTCGAAGGTGCTCCAGGAAAACAAAGGGATAGTGACCCAATCCTGGCTACTTGCAACTAGCATAGAATGTGTCAAACAGATGTCTGACCTAATGTCAGCCACCTTATCAGCAAAGAACCGAGCAATCTCATTACACTGTAATTGTGACAATGCTCTATGGAGCTGTAGACAGGTTGGGTTGCACAATCTGTCCACAGTTCTGAATAGCTGAGCAGGTCATTCTGAGCGGCAGAAATTTCCCCGGACAGGAACTCTGCCTTCTTATGGGAGATTTCTGACTGATAGAATTGATAATGTTCTAGCAGTCTAAGGTGGTCGGCATCCAGGCCAGACCTCCACCAACAACATTCTAACCAGTGTCCAAGTTGCCGTAACTCCCTCAAGGCCCCATCAAACCATGGGGTCCCGAGGTCGGAGGGAGAGAGGACGCACATGAACTGGAGCAATAAAATCCAGGGCAGAAGTAATGGCGGTGTTATAAGCCACAACCAGCGCCTCTGGATCACTACAATGCACAGGAAGTTCTGATAGGTCAAGAACCACTGCAAGGCCATTAGAGGAAACATTCCACAAGGGGCGGTACTTGACCATCTCCACAGGGGTCAACCTACAGGGAGGGGCACCAACATTGAATCTCACAGTGCAGTGATCTGACCAACTGACTGGTTCCACCCCCCACATCAGAGGCCTCGATCCCCAGGAGGAAGACCAAATCAAGAGAATGGCCAGCTTTATGTGTAGCAGTGGTAACCACCTGTGTTAGGCCTAGTGAATCCATTAACTGGAGGAAGTGTTGTCCAAATTGCGAGAGTTCATCATCGATCCATGCATTAAAGTTGCCCAGGACCATCTGCCTGGGTGACTCGAATGCCAGGTTGATAATGAAGTCTGCTACTTCCTTAAGGAATTGCTTCTCATCTCCTGGTGGACGGTAGCTAAGAGCACTTTGATAGCCCACACCTGGTAAAACAGCACATTCAAAGGAAAAGGTCTCCTCAACTGGAACACTAGTGAGAGCCAATTTGGTCTTAAAACAGACCGCAAACCCCCCCCCCCCAACGGTCCAACCTTGGACGATGCATCACCATATACCCGTCTGGAATTGCGGCCTCCAATACCAGTCACATTATTATCCAACCAGGTCTCGGTGATGCAGGCCAGGTCTGTCGAGGCAACAAGATCTGAAATTATAGCAGTCTGTTCCAGACAAACCTAGCATTACCCTAGCCGGTTGAGCCAGACTCCTGGACTGCCCCAACCACATCCTCAGGATGGTGCCTCGATATCGGACCAAACAAAGAGCCCACCTCCCAAATCCCCCCTCCCCAGAACCTCGACCGTCACCCTAATGGGAGTGCTCACAGGCCGCTCACTGTTCACCCCCCCCTTCATGAGCAATACCAAAAAGCCCAACAGCGTTGGTAAATGGAAACCCAGAGGACGTAATAGAAGGCGGAGGGAATGGAAGCAGAGGATGGTAGCACTTATGACCGGGGGGGCAACAGGAAAACACATCTCAAACAGAACAAATCCTCAGAAAGACAAAACAGGAAAGTAGTTAAAATCAATTCCTTATACAATTAAAACAGACTAACTATTCCTTATACAATTAAAACGGACTAACTAACTACAATAACTAAACTACTAAATAAAATAACTACATCAATTAATACTAAACCAAACCCAAATTAACCCCCCCAAGGCTCTCTCACCGTATTGAGGGTGGGAGGAAAATGAACTAAGATATACTGAAATAAACAAGTTCCCTCTAAAAAAAAACCCTCACAATAAAGATAAAGGAGGGGTGTACACAATATTAGCAAGACAATTAAAATTAATAATAATAATAATGATAATAATAAATAAATTGGCACTCTCACTGCCAAACAATGAAATATCAAGTGTGCTTATACAAAAGTGTTTATAAAAAGCCAGGATATAGGACTGTGGAGCTCTCACCCCCGCTCAAAAATAAGATGTCCAGTTGCTGTTCTCTCACCACAGCAACAAACGGAAAAGTAGAAGTAGAAGTCCAAAATGTCCTCTCACTGTCTCACAAGTTCAACAGTCAAATATCAACAATCCCATAAAACATCCAAAGGATTCATCACATTAATCTTGAAAAAATAGTCTCCTTCTACTCCAAAGAAGGGAGCCAAAACTTCCCCAAAAGCACTTTAGCCAAAAACCTGGCATACAAGCCAAGGATAAAGATGTGCAGCTGCTAAAGGCAATGTCTAAATCAAGCAGTAGGTTACTTCCCACTCGTGCAGGATAATATAATAATTCCTTGAAGGATGATTTCTAACAAACAGATGGTCAGGACCAAAGGGTAACAGCCAGTTTGCAGCTAGCCCAAACCAAGACCCCCCACATGGGTCAGAGCCCCGAGACAGAGCGGTCCCATAAACACCCCGTGCCGAGGACTCCCCGGGATGAACAAAGGAATAATACCCTCTGGTGAACTTCTGCTCAACCCCTCATCCCCAGAGGGCTCATTTTGGGCCAACGCTTCCCAGCTAGAAACCCCATCCCAACCGAATCACACAGCAACAGTCAGTTTTAAAGTCACAAGTAAAACTTCTTATTTCAATCAAATCCAGCACATAACAGGGCTCACCAGCTCCAGAGTATAAAGAAAAGTAGTTCTTGTACTTAGGGATCCAGAAACCTCCTCACTGTCCTCTGAGTGGCAGAATTTCACGGCTCTTCCAAATAGGAAGGCTCCTCAACTGGCAATATCAATTGACATGGATGTGCTACCAAGGTGGTGTATACCTGGATGAAGGATGGAGAGGTGCTATGGTGGGTTGACTAAGGGCAGCCACAAAAGCCTCACATGAGCTGATTAGATTTTGAATGTTGCAATTTAGTCCTGGCCAATAGAGATATCCACAGGCCAATGCCTTCATCCTTGAAATTCCAAGATAGCTCCCGCAGAGGTCATCAACCAACAATTTTCATAACTTTAAAGGAATCACTAGATTAGCGCCCCACAGAACACAGCCTTGTTCTGTGAACAGCTAGTCCCGCTTGTCAAAGAAAGGATGAAGAGTTGGATCCTTCAGGAAAATACACAGAACCTTTGAGAGGACTGGATCCTGTCAGGTTCTATCCACCACATCTTGGCAATAAAGCTGGTGAAAGTTATGAATTCTGATTTAGCGGAATTTTAACAAATTTTCACCAGCTTTCATGGAATTTTCTGAACTTATGCTTGTGGTGAATTCGGAAATCTTCTGAATGAGTTTGGTTAATTTTCACCCTGTTCTGTGGAATTTTCTTGCTGATTTATGGAATAATACACATGAACTCTAGAACTAATATATTAATCCACAAATTATGTAATTATTCTGCAGTTCAGTTCCCTGCCATTCTGGTATAGGAAAACAAACTTTACCTGGTGTCCAGTGGCACCCCTCACCCTCCGATCACTGGCCCCCTAATAATTTCATGTTTACCTGGTGTCTAGTGGCACTCCCCCACCCTCTGGCCTGTAATAATTTATCATTTTCTTGGTGTCTAGTGACACCGCTCCACCCTCCAATTGCCAGCCCCATAACATTTAATATTTCCCTGGTGTCTAGTGGCACCCCCACTCTCTGATCACCAGCCACATAAGAATTAATGTTTCCTTGGTGTCTAGTGACACACCACACCCTTCTATCATCGGCCCTGTATTTGCTGATGTGTGTCACCATCCTCACTGCTAACTCAAGTGCCTGTCACAAGTTCACAACTGTGTGCTCACTTATTCTTAGACTTTACATCACACAGTAGACTACCACATGATGTAAAGATTAAGAAGGAGTCAATGAGAGCTGAGGCATTGGACGCCTTACCTTGTGCTACTCCAGTGACCCACATTTGGGAATGAGAATGGGCTGTTGGGGGTTGGCAGGGGAGGATAAGGATCGAGCATCCGACAGACTGCTCTACTTCTCTGGGGAGGGGGGACCTCAGTGGTCAGTGCTTGCCTGCTCCCTAGTGAAGGCCGGGGACAGGGCACTGAGCTGCAGAAAGGGGAGGAGTTGGGGCAGACACTTGCAGGGGGCACATGCAGACACATGCGTGCTTCCCCACTGGCGTCATTGCATGCCCCAACTCCAGGGGAGAAAACCAGTGAAAATAGAAGAGCCATGGCGCTATGGTGGAGGGTGCCTTGTAGGCCTCACTCCCGGCTAGCCATGGTACTGGCCCACTGAATACAGTCTCCGGTGGGAGTTGGGGATCCCTGCCAGCCCCACCGGGGGGGCAAGTCCTGGGAGTATGGGTCAGCATCAGCTGGTGGACACCGGGGGATGGGGCTGGGTGCTCCCTCTGGAGAACAAGCTGGCTCAGGAAAGTAAAGAAATAGCCAGTAAAAAAAGAAGGAATGAGCATGCAGTTGTCAACTTGTGATAGGCTCTTGAGTTAGCAGTGAGGATGGAGGCACATCAGGAAATGCAGGGCCAAGGATTGAAGCATGGGGGATGCCACTAAACACCAGGAAAATGTTAAAGTATTAGGGTGCCAGTGACTGAAGGGTTGGGGGGTGCCACTAGACACCAGGGAAACATTAATTCTTACAGGCCAGTGACTGGAGGGTGGAAGGTGCCACTAGACTCAAGGGAAATGTTAAAATATTATGAGGCCAGTGACCAGAAGGTGGGTGATGCCACTAAGCACCAGATAAATGATAAATTATTAGTGGGACAGTGATCAGAGGGTGGTAGGTGTCATTAGACACCTGGTAAACATTAATTCTTACTTGGCTGGTGACCAAAGGGTGGAGGATGCCACTAGACATTAGGGAACTGTTAAATTATTACAGGGCCAGTGACCGAAGGGTGGGGGTGTCACGAGACACCAGGGATTGGAAACATATATAAATGGGCGGGCAGTGACACATAACACAGATTTCATATATTCATTCTGCAGATCAAGTGATTCATGTGTATGTATGAATTTAAAATGTATATGTTTTGGATTAATCTATTAAATTGCTAAAAGAGATTCCGCAGAACTGACCTCTGATAGTGATCAGTTCTGTGGAATTTTGTTCCACAGTTTAATACAATAATCCGCAGTTGATACATGTATTCCACTGTTTTAAGTTGGAATTTCTGCAAAAGTTGCCAGAATGATTTTTGAACTTTCGCAGAAGCAGAAGTCCAACTTTCTAGAAAATTCTGCCAGTGGAATTTTTTTTTCACACAGCTCTACTCAGTAGGCTAAGGGTAGCTCCTTGAGGTAGGACATTTTGAAGATTGCTCCATCGCCCCCCTTCTCTGGTGAGGCTTTGTATGGTAGGTGGTACAATGCATTTGCATTAGCATTAACCTGGAATCATCAATGCTCAATGTAATTAGGGATGGGCTACCTGTTGGGTAGCTGGAGTGGGTAGGTCGGGTATCGGCATTTTCTTTTTGCTGGGTAGAGTAGTTTGGGTAATTTACTACCATACCCAATAGTGTACTTTGCAGCTCAGATACTGTTGACATAGGTAGTGGGTCAGATAATATGTAATTTCAATGTTAAACTGGCTTTACAGGCAGCCTGTGGGGTCCTGGTACTTTCTGAAGTTGTAGTCAGGCATTACAGGCAGCCTGTGGTGTCCTGACAGCAGAAAGGAGCACATGACACCAGTATGACAATTCAATTTGTCAGTGCTGGTGTCTTTGGTCTGTGTCTGCTGTGTGAGTGCACAGATAGAAACAGAGTTTCCTGGGAGAGGGAGGAATCAGTGCTTGCTCTGCAGTCATGGTGAAAAAATTAAAAAAAAAGTTTACAACTTTCAAAAAACAGACAGCAAGCACAAAGTTTAGTCCACAAAGGAGCAAGGGTTGGGAACTGAAAGGGGAATAATTTGGGGATCCAGCGCGGTGCTCAGGAGAGAAGGAGGGAGGAGGTCATTGCTGGCAGCAACTGTGAAAACCATTTAGTCTGTATTACACACTGTTTGTTAGGTGCCCTGTCTGTGATATAGCTACTCTGTGCATCTCATCTCTGCAATATAGTGAAAGCCATTTAGGCTGTATTACACAATGTCTGTTATATGCACTGTGTCCTGTCTGTGACATATAGCTACTCTGTGTGTCTCTGCAGTACAGTGAAAGTCAGTTAGGCTGTATACACACTGTCTGTTGTTAGGTTCCCTGAGCCCTGTCTATGACATAGCTACTCTGTGTGCTTCATCTCTGCAGTATAGTGAAAGTCATTTGGGCTGTATTACACACTGTCTGTTAGGTGCCTGAGTCCTGTCTGCGACATAGCTACTCTGTGTCTCTCTGCAGTATAGCGAAAGCCATTTAGGCTGTATTACACTGTCTGTTAGCCTGTTGGCTGCCCTGAGCTCTTACATAGCTACATTGTGTGTGACATCTCATTGTGGCAAAGTGAAAACCATGGCTGTGTCTACTATGTCTTATATTTCCCAGACTAAGCTTACTAAAAGGAAGCATAGTTCTGATTCACCTGCAACTGACAATGATGTGGACAATATGAATCCTAGCACTAATGAAGAACATAGTGACAAAAACAACAATAACATCACCAGGACTGGCACTAAATATTCTTCTGAACCAAAAAAGCATGTTACCAATGAAATGATAGTAGAGTTTCGGAAAGAACTGACAGGAGTTACTCATAGAGGTACTGAATGTTTTGCCACATGCCAGGAGACTTCTAGCTGCTGAAGCAGCATGCAAGGAGGGGGTGGCATCCTTCTCAAATATAACCTCAGATGCTGAGGCAATGAATGCTGATAAAAGTGGTGGTGATAGTGGAGAATGGGAATGGGATAGCCCAGTCTATGTCCCATCTGATGATGACAGCATTTCTAGTTCTTCAGAATCTTGTGGCAATGAGGTCAGTACTAGTTTCAATGAGGGGGTTGGAGACGATGCCACTGAAGGGCATTAGAGGCAAGTGCAGAAAAAAAATAATATGTTAAATGTAAGAATAAGCAGATGACCACAAATGGGAAAAAATCATGTGAACAAGGACATGGCAGTATAGGGTTTCCTCCAGGTCCCTTGACTGTACAAGAAATAGTGCCAGACACTGTAGTACAAAGCACAAAGGGTACATCTTTAGTGTGGAATTTATTTTATATTGATCCTGCAGACAACTTTTGAGCTGTATGCAGTCTGTGCAAAACAACTGTCAGTCAAGGTGGCAAAGCAGAACATTTTGGAATATCAGTAATGATACGACATGCAAAGGCAAAATGCCCAGTTAAGTGGGCAGGGCGAGGGACAGTGTGGTTGGTATGGGAGGTAGTGGAGGTGGTGGTGTCGGTGACCATAGTGACAATGAACTGGAAGCAGTAAGTGACATTGAATCACTTGATGTGTTCTTGCATTCTTCCCAGACAACCATAGATTGTTTTCTTCTGACACCATCAAGTACTGCAAAATCCCACAGTAGTACTCCACCTGAAAAAGGTGTGAAAAGTACAACCCCCCCAAATTAAAAATATCTCATCAATCTCATCAACTAACATAAAAAGGAAGTGTTGCGAGGACATCAACATTTACCCACAAGTATCCAACATGCCAGCTGTTAAACAAAGCTATTGAAGAAGGGTTTGGATTCATTGGTGACTGGGGACCCACCTGGAGGGATGGAGGTTTGTTCAAGCCTGACAGCCTGCATCCATCCTGGAGGGGAATCCAAGCACTCAATGATAAGTTTAAATGCTACATTGACAAGCATTTAAACTAGCAAAGAGGGGTGGCAGGCCAGCAAGGAGGGTACCTACTTGCTCACCCCCCACAGCTAGCAGTGGAACCAGTGAACCAGAGGGTGAGCTATCTCTGCAAAGCAGTGTGCAAAAGATGGAGATTAGTGCCCAAGAGGTGGATAGTCAGAAAAGGGGCCAAATTCAGTAGAAAGGCAGACAGCAAGGAGAACCAGGGATAAAGGACAACCAAGGAAGGGGCTGGAGTAGAACAGCGAAACAGTCTAGGGAGGTCAAATCATGGAAAGCCATGTATGCAAATACCAGGAGCCTTAGCAACAAGATGGAAGATCTGGAGGCTGTCATGGTGCAGTCAGACCTGGACATTGTGGCCATCACTGAAACCTGGTGTAATGATAACCACGACTGGGAGATGGCCATACCTGCCTACAACATATTCAGAAGAGACAGAGCAGCAGGCAGGAAGGGAGGAGGAGGAGTGGCACTGTATGTGAAAAATGACATAAGGGCCACAGAGATCCAGGAGGAACAAAATGGGGGAGAGATACTGTGGGTTACGCTGGAAAGGAAAATGGGGACAGCCATCCACACAGGTGTGGTCTATAGACCACCAGTCCAGGAGGAAGAAACAGATAGGGAGCTGATGCTAGCCATTCAAAGGATGGCAGACAAGGGTGAGTAGTACTGGTTGGAGACTTCAATATTCCAGATGTGGACTGGACATCCCAGCAGCAGCATCAACTAGGAGCAGATTTATCCTGGACTTCCTTCAGGGTGCCTTCCTCAAGCAACTGGTCATGGAGCCAACTCGGCAGAAGGCAATACTGGACCTTGTGCTCACAAACAGGGACAGTGTGATGGGGTAACAGTGGGGAGCCCTGGGAACAGTGACCACCAGACATTGTGGTTTGAAATCACAGAAAGAGCAGAACCAAACCACACAAAAACACGTATCCTGGATTTTAGGGGGCAGACTTTGGGAAAATGGGGAGATACTTGAAAGAGGCATTAAGGGGAATGGGACAGGAATCAGGGGTTGAAGAACAGTGGGCAGTATTTAAAATGGGGATTACAAGAACAACAGAATTATGCATTAAGCAGGTTAGCAAGAGGAAAAGGAAGAGGAGACCATTATGGTTTTCCAAAGAGGTAGCAAAGAAAGTGAAAGCCAAAAGATTGCATTCAGGCAATACAAAAGACACAGGCAGAAGGGGATAGGAGAAGTACCAGGAGAAGCAAAGGGAGCAGGGAGGTCAGTAAGGAAGCCAAAGCTCAGACAGAAGAACACATTGCAAAATCAGTGGGTAGAGGGGACAAAACCTTTTACAGGTACATAAGTGAAAAAGAAAGGCAAAGGGAGGGACAGTGAGACTGAAGGGGGAGGATGGGGGCTGCATGGAGGATGACAAAAGTAAAGCTGACATATTGAACAGGTATTTCTGCTCAGTTTTTACTGAGGAGGAAGAGGAGGGTAATGGGTCTGAAGGGAGTACAAGGGGTGAGAATGGTGCAGAAATGGACACAAGTCCCTTTACACGACAAAGGGTCCTGAAGGAACTGGAAGTAATAAGCAGGGCCCCGATTTTTCTGCGGCACATCAGAGCAGAAGTTCTGCGGCAGGGTTCTCATTTGCCATAAGAACTGCGGCGCTCAACACCAATTTCTGCGGCAATTCTGCAGCACATAATTTGCACACTATTCGCCATATTTTTACACTTTTTTTTGTTTTCTTCTTCACAGTTGACATTTTCTTAGTATATTGCAACATTAACCCTTGGCTTTCATCCTTTATTAACTTGAAAAATAAACTGCTTAGTGTGGAGTAAAAGGGAATAAACCCACTTAGGGGGAAAGCCAGGACATAAAGCTCTTGGGGTGAAGTGATTTGTTTAGCTTCTTGATGGATTTAGATCAGTATTCCAGGATAGGTAGCTAGATAGATAGATAGATAGATAGATAGATAGATAGATAGATAGATAGATAGATAGATAGATAGACAGATAGATAGATAGATAGGTAGATAGGTAGCTAGACAGATAGACAAGACACATGGACACACACATATATGTTTTGCTATGTATATATGCAAATAATTTTGCTGATTGATCTATTTATCACTTTTGTTAAAGTCTGTGTTAATTTCACTTCATTTGTTTCTGGTCAACAATAATTACATTTAGAATAACCTATTGTGAAATGCTTTTGTTACAGAAACTACATGAGGGTACCTGTAGTGTGATTGCACACAA
This sequence comes from Neoceratodus forsteri, assembly GCA_016271365.2. Classification (NCBI taxonomy): domain Eukaryota; kingdom Metazoa; phylum Chordata; order Ceratodontiformes; family Ceratodontidae; genus Neoceratodus; species Neoceratodus forsteri. The sequence goes on from CM057455.1 coordinate 1,560,989,807, forward strand.
GAAAATTATTCAGCTGCAAATAAAACCTTTTCACAAACTGGGTGTGTGTCTTCTTTAATTGTTTTATTTGTTCAGTGACAAGATGCAATTAAAGTGCCAGTTGTGCTAGATACCACCTTCACATCTTTTCAAGCGATGGTGAATGGGTAATGCATGACACATGATAAAGACCATTTATAAATAATGATGCTTGGAAAACATACACACACACACCCAACCCATGAGCAGTTCATTATGTTCCATATATCTTTATGTGTATGTAAACTTAAGTTTAATAAATCACGGTTGTCACATTGGTTCATGTAGACAAGTCACAAACAGAAGCAGACTAGCAAAACAAACAAAAAAAAAAGCCAAAAAAGTCTATATAAATGAACCAGCCAAGTACAGTCAGGAGTTTTGTAGTTATGCTGAAAAGTATCAATGAGCATCAATCAGTACACATCCATAGTTCATTCTTAAATGCTAAACAATAAAACTAATTTACAGATTTAAAAGCCATTCAAAAAGTAATTTTTAGGGTTGCCTTACTGTGGATGTTTTATGTATTGTACCTGTTTGTATTGTACCTTTTGTAACTGCAATTTTTGGGTCCCCCATGAAAATGGGAATTTGCTGCCCTTGTGTTCTTACACAGTTAAATTAAATAAAATAAAAAATTACTGGGGGGGGGGGTGTCTGAATCCCCATTTTGGAAATATATCTGCCGACACTGCCATTAGTTGGACAGTGCAGCAGCAGCAGCACTGATTTGTTAAATGTAATTTTTTTTTTTCAATTTAGGCATTGGCACATCAGCTGCTGCTGCTGCTTCCCTAACTCGACTACTGTAGCAATTGTTTCACTTTCTGACTTGGCGGGATCCCCGTGATGCAACTTACTTTCCCCATTTCTTACTCATTTGTTACCGTAAAATATGAGTAACAATTGTTCTAGACTTCTGAGTAGGCACAATCCCAATGATGTGACTCTCCCCTAACCCTGTGTTGTATAAGGGAATCATTATTTTAGCACTGTGGTCACCAGGGACTAACTCTACAATTTATAATATTTGTTTTGTATCCAGAATCTAACTTTTAGGGCATGGAGAATCAGTTCTCAGCAATTAGTGGAAACACTTCATTTTCAGTCAGTAACAGAGCCACAACCAAAAGAGTGTGCAACACCACCCATCCCACAGATGTCTATACATAATTTTAATTTACACACTAGCACAAAGAACACATACTACTTTACTTCAAAACTTGCTTGAAATTCTTTATTTAATTTATATACACGCACAGTGAATGAAACTAGCTACGAGAACTTTCACGAACGTCAGGCCAGTCAGCTCAGTGAAGAAAAGAACACCTCCCATAGAGCTCCTGCTGATCTCGTCCATGATAGCACCCGCTGGTGATTCGCGTGTCCATGTATACATTCAGGGACGAGAGTAGATTACCATAGTTAGCATGTGTGCCCATGGAGTTCTAATGCTAAACTGTAACTGACGTCACTGGTGCTCGTCCGTGGCCATCGGTAATTGAAGTTTTTTTTTTTTAAATATGCATGTTCACCGCGATGGTCTGGCCATCAGTACACTGAATAAATGGTGAGAACATGATTCAGACCACCTTCTGGAACAGTTGTCATCAGATCCACAACGAAGTAAACAGGTCAGGACCGAAAGAAAAAAAATATAAAAATAAGTGGATATCTGCTGTTTAAGGCTTTTTCAAAACACTAGGTCTTTAATGTACTGCTATTGTGGGCTATTTTGTAATTCTGCTCACAGCACGGCTCTGCCCAGGATGGGCTTCAATCGTTTTCCATTAGGATTCTGTGGCCCCCCTTAACTTCTGCAGGAGTTCTGTGGCCAGTTGTGACTTCCGAGGGAGAGGAGCAATTCCGCGATTTTCCATGGATATTTCCACGGCCGCGGAACTGTGGAAAACTCGGGGCCTTGGTAATAAGAGTTGATAAAGCAATGGGGCCAGATGGGGTGCACCCCAGGGTCCTTAAAGAACTAAGAGAGGTGGTGGCTGAACCTCTGGCTATCCTGTTTAGCTGATCACTGGAAACAGGGGAGGTACCCAAAGACTGGAGGACAGCAGATGTAGTCCCCTTATACAAAAGTGGGAACAAAGAGGAAGCAGGGAACTACAGACCAGTCAGCCTCACCTCGGTAGTGGGGAAGATCATGGAAGCACTACTGAAGGAGAGATTGGTGGAACATCTGGTTGTCAATGGACTACAGGACCCAAGGCAGCATGGTTTCACCAGGGGGAGGTCATGTCAGACCAACCTCATTGAATTTTTTGACTGGGTGACTAGGGAGGTGGATCGGGAGGGCAGTGGACATGGCCTATCTGGACTTCAGCAAGGCCTTTGACACTGTGCCACATAGAAGACTATTACACAAACTGGGGAATATGGGTGTGGGCAGGACAGTAGTGTGGTGGGTAGGTAACTGGCTGGGTGGCAGGACACAGAGGGTGGTGGTAAATGGCTGTCACTCCACAGAGGGAAGAGTGACCAGTGGGGTACCACAGGGATCAGTGATGGGACTGGTCCTATTCAACATCTTCATCAGTGACATTGCACAGGACCTAGAAGGCAGAATTTCACTGCTTGCTGATGACACAAAGCTCTGTTACAGAGTAGACACACCACAGGGTGTAGACAGAATGAGAAGGGACCTGCAGAAACTTGAAGAATGGTCAGGGTTTGGCAGTTGAAATTCAATGCAAGGAAGTGCAAGATAATGCATATGGGGCACAAAAACCCTGGCACAATATATCAGTTGGGGGGTGAGGATATAGCATGCACCAAGCAGGAAAGGGATCTTGGGGTTATCATCTCTGATGACCTCAAGGTAGGGGAAACAGTGTGACAAGGCAGCAGGTAAAGCAAATAGGATGCTGGGATGTATAGGCAGGGGCATCACCAGCAGGAAAAGGGAGGTCATAATTCCACTATACAAGACACTAGTGAGGCCCCACCTGGAGTACAGTGTGCAGTTCTGGAGACCATACCTACGTAAGGACATAGACAGGGTGGAGAAGGTTCAGAGGAGGGCAACAAAGATGGTGCATGGATTGCATCACAAGTCCTATGAAGACAGGTTGAAGGAACTGAACATGTACTCCCTGGAGGAGAGGAGGGAGAGAGGAGGTATAATAGAGACATACAAGTATCTTACAGGGAGGAACAGGGTGCAGGAATACACTATTTTTAAGCGAAAAAGATGTTCCAGGACTAGAGGGCATGGGATGAAGTTTGAGGGAGGACGATTCAGAGGAAACATGAGGAAGAATTTCTTCACAGAACGGGTGGTGGACAAGTGGAACATCCTGCCAGAGGAAGTGGTGGGGGCTGAAACAATCATGGGATTTAAGAATGCATGGGATAGACATAAAGGAATTCTGGAGGTCAGGGGTAAGGGGCAACAGACTTCTAGGAAAACATAAACTGAACTTACGAGCTCAAATGGGCAGACTGGGTGGGCCATAGGCCCTTATCTGCCAATACTGTCTATATATCTATGTTTCTATGAAGAGCTGTTGGCTGATTGTCAGCTCCCTTTTGCTTTTATTGCCCAGAAAGGTTTCCTCAAGTTCATGAACCAGATTGAACTGCATACACCATTCCCTGTTGAACATATTTCTCAAAAAATGCTGTTCTGCAGTTGTATGACATGGTTTGTAATGTGGTCACTAAACAGTTGAAACTCTGAGGTGAAGCAGGTTCATGTCACCACAGATATATGGACCAGCAACCAAACAATTGACTACATGACTGTTACAGCTCATTGGGCAAGTTTTCAGTCAGAAAATAATAATTCCCACTCTGCCATAAATGGCTGGAAGCAGGCTGTATTATGTGTCACCACTTATGAAGAAAACCACATTGCTGTGAATATTTTGCAGGCTCTGCAAAATCAATGGCAGAAATAACTTACTCCGTATTCTTTATCTCCAGGGTTCATAGTATCAGATAATGGTGCCAAAATAGTCAAAGATGTTAGAGATGGCAACTACCAACACATACCTTGTTTTGCACATTATTTAAATCTTCTCATCCATGGTTTATTAAATGGAAACAGAAATGTTGAAAACCTGTTATGTCTTGCTAGGAAAATATGTGGGCATTTCAGCCACTCTGTGAAAGCTCAAAAACCCTGAAAGGTCTGCAGAGGCCAAACAACTCACCCTTGCATACTTTAAAGCAGGAAGCTCCAACCCACTGGAATTGAACATTTTACATGTTGGAAAGGCTTCTTGAACAGAAGAAAGCTGTACATGACTACACCATACAGAATCAAACAGGTAAAGTAGACATCAGTGGACTCTGCTGGAATCTTTGGTCACCTTATTGGAGCCATTTGAGGCTGCCACACATGATGTCAGTGCAGATAATGCAACTCTGAATCAAATTCTTCCACAAATCAAATTTCTTCACATTTTTCTTGATGACATAAAGAAAGACTTTCAGTCAAAAGACAACACCTCTGCTGTTATGCTGGCAGATAACTTGAGTCTCAGAGTGTTGACTGATCAGAGAATAAATGCCATGTTTAAGAATGACACCTATGTGTTGGCTACGTTGCTAGATCCCTGCTTCAAGTGGAACATTTAAGCCATCCTTACTGCAGGGGAAGACATTAAGTATTGGAGAGATCTTCTGCTAACCAAATGTAACATTGCCCTACAAACATCATTAAATGGGAGGCAGTATAGCACAGTGGTTTAAGGCTCTGAGCTGCAAATCTTGAGACCTGGGTTTGAATCCCACAGCCCCCACTTGCATACTGTGTGACCCTGAGCAAGTCACTTAACTTCCCTGTGCTCCCAGGTTGCACCTGTAAAAAAGCTTTCAGCTTAGTGTGCCACTCCTGGTTAAAACAATTAAAAACAAAACAAAAAAAAACTACTGATGTACAGCAGTCAATCCCTGCTGAACCATTACAATGCATCTCTAGTGCAAACAACAGCATATCTATCAATTCTTCACAGTCAGCAGTGTCATCAGAGAGGGAAAGGACACACATAGCTACTTCTTGGGCATCCTATGTTCAAGCCAGGGTCAGAAAGGCAAATCACTTCTGAGTCACCTGCAAGAACATCTACTGGTATCCTGTAAATAAAGTGCAGCAGGTTCATCTGCTCGACTCATAACCGCCTCATGTTGTAAAATTAACCTGGAGTACTTTGCAGACTGTACTGTGACTGGTATTGAGAAAGATCTATTACTCTGTTGGAAACAAAAGACAACAATATGGCCAGATCTAGCCAAATCTTGCAATAATGCACCTCAGTTGTCCATCTTCTAGCATATATTTAGAATGCATATTCAGTGCAGCTGGAAGAATAGTCACTGTCCATAGAACACTGCTAAGTACTGCAAATGTGGAACAGCTTACATTTCTCAAAATGAATGCTGACAATTTCTTGATTGCCACAAACACTGATTTATGCGAGTCTGACCCTTAAAATGAACAACAGCCTGCAAACAGTGATACTGAATAAGATGACTAGGTTGTGTATGAAAGAAATGGAACCATCACCACTGCCACCATGCTAGTCACATGTGGCACACTAGTACTACTCTTAGTTTTCATCAGTCATCAGTTTATATTATGCTTGCTTGATGCTCACCATGGGTATAATATTTTAAAACAGCAGCAGGCTCAATCACAGCAGCTGCGCCTTTCATACCTACCTCAGAAATGCCTGCCATGGGTATAATTTTTGGATACAGCAGCAGGCTTGCTAAGAGAGACTGCAACTCTTGTACCTGCCTCAACAATGCCCACCATGGGTATAATTTTAGAAATAACAGCAGGCTCGCTTAGAACAGCTACATCTCTCATACTTACGAACATACGAGCATATGAAAATGCCAGCAGAACAGGCCTCATGGTCTATCAAGTCTGCTTGAGTGCGCAGCTAGCACCTTATAATGCTGCTGCCCCTCCCTTCCCCCATCCTATTACCCCTTCCCCATACCCTATTCCAATCCCACTTGATGCTGTCTACCATCTTGCAGGCCACTACCTCAACAGGCAAGGAGTTCCACTTGTCCACCACTCCTTCCATGAAAAAATGTCTCCTCATCTGTCTCCTGAATCTACCCCCCTCCAATCTCAGTTGGTGTCCTCTCGTGCCCTGCCCCTTTCTCCTCTGGAAAATCCTCTCTGTATTATTCTTGTTTATTCCCTTCAGATACTTAAAGGTCTCAATCATATCTCCCCTGACCCTCCTCTCTTCCAGAGAGTACATATTCAACTCCCCCAGCCTTTCCTCACATGGCTTGCAGTCCAATCTCTGGATTATCTTTGTAGCTCTATGCTGTACCCCTTTTAACAATCTGATTTCCTTCTTCAGGAACAGGTGCCAGTATTGCATGCGATACTCCAGGCAAGGCCTGACCAGCGACCTATACAGGGGCGGGATAACCTCCCTACTTCTGGACAAGATCCCTCTAGCTATACACCCCAGCATTTTGTTGGCTTTTACCGCTGCCCTTCTGCATTGAACAGAGTTGTTCATGCTCTCTGTTATGATCACCCCTAGGTCCTTCTCTTCTGTGAAGCAACCCAACTGAACCCCATTTAAGTGACAATTCCTCCCCTGGTTCCGGGTTCTGAAGTGCAGAACCTTGCACTTCTTGGTGTTGAAGCCCAGTTGCCATTTATCTGCCCACTTCTGTAGTTTGTTCAGGTCCTCCTGCAACCCGTTCCCCCCCTGTGTCACCTACCACAGCTCCCATCTTGGTATCATCTGCAAAAAAACTGATTTTGCTCCGGATCCCATTTGAGATATCTGCAATGAAAATCCCAAACAGTACTGGTCCCAGCACAGATCCCTGTGGTACCCTGCTTGTCACTGCTCTTGGTGATGAGAGTTCCCCCCCTACCACCACCCTTTGCTGTCTTCCCCTCAGCCAGTTCCTGATCCAGGTCACCATTTTTGGTCCTGTCTCCACATACTCCAGCTTCCCCCTCGAGTCTCCCATGCGGCACTGAATCAAAGGCCTTACTGAAGTCCAAGTACAGGACATCCACAGCATGGCCCTTGTTCACTTCCCACGTCACTCAGTCATAAAACTCTACCAGGTTTGTCTGGCATGATCTGCCCATAAAAAACTCATGTTGCTGGCTGTCCTGGATACCGTTTCCCTCCAAGAAGCTCACAAACCTCTCCTTTAGGATGGTCTCCATGAGTTTGCTCATGATCGAGGTGAGGCTCACTGGTCTGTAGTTCCCTGGTTCATCCTTTGGCCCACTTTTATGGATGGGCACCACGTGGACCATCCTTTAGTCCTGTGGTACACATCCTCTGTCCAGGGAGGTATTGAACAGGTCTGCCAGCGACCCCACAAGGATCTCTGCCAGCTCCCTCTGTACTCTAGGGTGAATGCCATATGGCCCATGTGCTTTGTCAACTGTTAATGCCCTCAACCCCTCCAGCACCCTGGCCTCTGTAATCCCTACATCTGTCATCCTCTCCCCCCCCCTTGCCTGAAAGTATTTGCCTTCTTTAGCAATTCCTGCCATGGGTATAATTTTTGGAAACAGTAGCAGGCTCACTCAGAGCAGCTGCACGTCTTGTTCCTACCTCAGCAATGCCCGCCATAGGTATAATTTTTGGAAACAGCACCAGGCTCACTCAGAGCAGCTGTGCCTCTCATGTCTGCCTCAGCAATGTCCACCATGAGTATAATTTTTGGAAACAGCAGCAGGCTCACTAAGTGAGCCTGTGCCTCTCATACCTGCCTTAGCAATGCCCCCTTGGGTGTAACAGATTGGGCACCTAACAGATAGTGTAATAGTCTCCAAAAACAGTCTTCACATGATTTATGAAAACATGACTCGACCTGACTACTTGGTTTTCATCTGTTTTTTTGGGGTGGTACTTTTGGGGTACTCGCGTGTTGTTTTAGTGGTCATGTATTTTAGTACCCACCCATCCCTAAATGTAATATTTATACCTGTAGGTCAAATAAATTAAAGCCCAGTGCTGCATTCTTGGAGTTACAAGCATTGGTATAGCTGGTTTTGGTGCTATAATGGCCAGGAGGGGTCAGTGATCCCTGATTAGTGTGGAACCTTTTTACGCCAAAATTTATGCACTGTGCTTCCTTTTCAATTTGTCCATAATTCCTTTCACTTGAAGATAGGGGCCTAGAAGTGAAAGTGATTGTTCTTCTCCCAATAGCAAAAAGTGAGAGATGACTGTGCGTACTTCATAAGGGGATCTGTCACATGTTAGCCTTCGGGGCCTCTGAGGGTCATTATGTGTTAACCATTGCTGTTGAGAAGCTGTTTATTGCAAGCTTGGAATACTACCTCATATTGTGGTGACCAGTTCCATATTGTGTCCTTTTGTAACAGATCTTGCAGGGGTTGTAGTAAAATGGATAGGTTTGGCATGAACCTGCCATAATAATTCAGCAGTCTCAGAATTGACCATAGTTCCATCATGTTGGGTAGTGTGGATACAGTGATGGATGTCACTTTTTCTTCTGTTGGATGCAGCCACTGGGTGTCAGTTTGGTATCCCAGGTATTCAGAAGATTCCTGCAGGAACAGACACTTTATGAACTTGTCTCTCACACTGTACTTTTGAAGTCTGGACATGACTTGTTCTAGGATTAGCAAGTGCTCCTCCACTATAGGCACTGAAACCAGAATATCATCCATACAGCAGACAACCTGGTCAAGGCCCTGTAAAATCTGTACCATGGTGTGCTGGAAAGTTGCCAGCACTGTTGATACCCTGTAGGCCAGCCAGTTATAATGGAAATAGTTATTAATGGGTGCTAATTGTTAGTAAAGGCCTTGAGTCAAAGTCAAGTTTCAGCTTCTGGTAAGTGAATGAGAGGTACATCTTAATGAAGATTTTACCATCTGCCAGTGTAGTGATTTTACCATCTCAGTAATGGATATGGGTTTGGATGCACACATTGATTCCTCATGACCTTGTAGTCTAGAGATGTTGTGAAGTTCCACTCTGCTTTTGAAGTTTTGGCGAAGTCGCCAAATTCGCTTCCACGGAGCATTTCACGAAGTTGCCACCTATGGTGGAAACTTTGCCAAAACTAGCTTTGCATTGATTTTTTTTTTAATGAAAATTCCACTTAAAAAACCCCAAAGTAAGGAGAAGTCTCATCCCCTCCACAGCCGGCAGACCGACTTCCCTCCCTGGTGTCTAGTGGTCCCCCCCTCCACTGATGCTGTCTGGCCCTAATGCCCTGGTGTCCAGTGGTTCCACCCTCTGGCTGATTGCTGACCCCATTCCAAAAGGAAGACTCCCCATCACAGGGTGCCCACTGCACCGAGTCTGACCACCATTAAAAAACAAAACAATTTCCCTAGTGTCTAGTGGACCCTTCATCCCTCCACCCCATCAGGTAATGCCCCCACCTCCCCCCCACCCCGAGTGGGTCACTGGCACAGCCCTCCACTCACATCCATGGCCAGCAGCCGACTAAGCTCTTAATGAATGAGCGCATGCTCGTACAGGCGTGCGCTCATTCATTAACAGCTCGTGGTCATTTTAGGCAGTTTTTCAGGGGGATAAAGAAGGGAAGGCAGCTGTTCTGGTCACCAGCAAGGGGTGGGATGGGGGAACAGGCATGGTCCACAACGCCATTCCTCCCATCCTGCCTCCCATGCCAGTGACCAAAGCAGCCCTCTCCCCTTCTCTATCCCCCTGAAAAACTGACTAAAATGACTGTCAGCTGTCAGTGAATGAGCGCATGCTTGTACAAGCAGGTGATCATTCATTAAGAGCTCAATCAGGCTGCCGATCATGGAGGCCTGTGCTGGTGGCCTGCTCAGGATAGAGGGAGCGAGGTGGAGGGGCACTGCCTGATGGGGTGGGGGGCCCACTAGCCACCAGGGAAATTGTTTGGGTTATTTTTTAATGGTGGTTGGACTCAGTGTGGTGGACACCTTGTGATGGGGGGGTTCTTCTTTTTGGAATGGGCTGACAATCGTCAGGGTGGGGGGCACTACCTCACATGGGGAGGGGTGATGTGTCCACTAGACACCTGGGAAATTTTGGGGATTATTTTCCTAACAGTGGTTGGACTCAGTGGGAGGGGTGTTGTTCCTTTTAGAACAGGACCGTTGATCAGTGGGGGGAGACTAGATATCAGGGAGGGGTGATCTGGGGGAGGCACTACAGTAGCCAAACTCTGCAAAGTGCAAAATTTGATCTCCGCCAGCAGAGTTACCAAACTCTGCATTTTGTGGAGTTGCTTTGATGGAGCCAAGCAGGGCTTTGCACACTGATCCACTCTGCAAGGTGGGGAAAATCCGTGAAATTTTTCACGTAGCAAATTTTCCCCACTTTGCACATCTTTATTGTAGTCACTGTACAGCTACACTGTGTTGTGTTTTGGGACCACAAAAATTGGGGCAGATCAGTGACTCCTTTCAACTCTGGACACAATGCTGTGTTGCTCCAGTCAATTCAGTTTTTGCTTACCTCCTTCAGCATGTAGTGCACATGTTAAGGCCTCTAGAAGATTTTACACTTGGATCCACACTGCAAAGTCCCAAATGATGCTGTATCCATCTGGAAATATAGGGCCATGCTTGCCTTACAGACACTTGTTTGTGGCCTGTGGCACCTCTTCCACAGTGTATAGTAAGAAAATCATCGTCCAGTTTAGTTTGATTTTCTCCAGGCAGTTTCTGTCAAGCAATGCTGACTTTGTTCCTTTTGCCATGATGAAAGGTAGGGTCCACCCTCCTCCCTCACATGCCACAGGAACCTGCATCTCCCTAGTACTGAAATCCCATCATCGATGTAGGATATTAGCTGTATGCAGGATGGTCACAGTGGGTGGATGGGGGATGGTAACAGTGGCTTGAAGGACCCATCTCTAGTTTGTTGTTTTGCATCTTCCCCTTTTTGTGCTAGCTGACAGGCCCTGTGGGGACCTGGAAGCTAAATTCGATGTGGGAGGGCTGTTGGTGGTAGAGCATGATGACACTACTTAGTTTCACTTTTATTTTCTTGTCTTTTCCCCTGTTGCTGTTTTGCTAGATTTTCTGTTGCTCTAGGTCTCTTTTGTGCACTACTGGTGGCCAGTTTATAGGGGTGCTCCATAGAGGCGTGCTCTGCACAATCGGAAGGAGCAGAGAATGCCTCTTGAATCAGATGTCTCTGTGGCTGAACACAGAAAAGGCGCAGTCGTGCTGATCCACTTGTGGTTTTTAGTGAGCTGGTGCTTTCAGGGTATACAGAGCCATCTTGCAGGTTCCTTACTTTAGTTTTCTTGCTCTAGTGTTTGTTGCTGCTATACCTCTGTCATGCTGTCAGTATGATTTGGGAGTCCATCAGCTGCCCCACTGATGTGAGCTGCTCAAGCGGCTAAATAAATGAGACGTACATGGTTGCAGATTGAACCAGAGTGTCTGTGCTGGTAGAAAGCTGCTTGGACTGTTCATTTTCCTGCAAAGTCTGAGCAGGGGGTCAGGAGACTGGGGATGGAGAACAGGCTAAATCAGTAAGGTTGTTTTGGATGGGTCACACCTAGGAAAAGGCTAGATGGATTCAGTTTTTTTTTCTTTACAAAAAAGATCTTACTGGCTGGCCACTGTGGAAGCTGAACCTGTTAGGTACAACGGGTTCTTTATTTCCTTCATCACCACTGTAATATTCTTGGGATGGAACAGATGAACACAGATGCAGGGAAATGTTACCACACTGGCATCTTTATTCTGACTAAGGACAGATGATACTACACATAGGCAAAAGGCTATATGGCTTTGGACTGTGCAGGAAAGGAAACTACTAGGACTCCTAATTGCTTACTAGCCTACTACTGGGCTGTAGTTAAGATGGCTACCCTGGTACCTGAACTGAGGAAGTGGTGGAGGAAGGCATGGGTGGGTGGGCGGGCAGAGTGACCAAAAGGAAAATAGCAGGAAGGCGGGGGTTAAAAAAGTAACAGTGCTAAATTTCTACTGTGCATCAAGCTGTGGAACTAGACACCATAGGAGGGGGAAACTGAAGGCATCCTGGCATAAAACTATAGTGTATTTAACTGTGAGGATTTTTATTAACACAGGAGAGGGCTTGTGACTGGCTGCAGGGAGTCATCTTGAGAGATGTAGGAAGTGAACAGAGGAGCATGTGGATGAGCAGACAGACTGACCAATAGGACCAAAGCAAGAAGACGAGAGTGAGTTTAAAAGAACACCACTTCAAGTATCCTATCACTTGTGTAGCATTATAGTGAGTTATCTGCAGGGCATTCACAGGAAGTATGAAGGTCCACATAGGGCTCTGAACAGTGGTGGAGTGTGGACAAAGCTGTAGGAGGTTGCAGAGGTACTAAAAGGGTAGAAGCTAGCATTAAGGTAGGACAAACAAACTATGTGGGACAAGTAGCAGTGGGAAGAAGGGACTGCACTGAAGGAGTTTAATATTTTCAACTGCTTGCTGGCCACCAGAGTGGTCCCCAGGGAAAGGAGGACTGCTGATGTGGTTTGTTTGCACAAAACCAGAAGGAAGGACAAGACAGGAAATGATAAACTAATCGTTTTGACGTGTATAGTAGGAAAGTACAGGAGGCCATACTAAGGGAAAGACTGGTTAGTTTTTCAAGATAAATGAGTTATAATACAACATGTAGCAGGGGTTCATCAGGGGGAGATCATGCTAGATGAACCTGACAGAGTTCATTGACAGGGTGACTAAGGCAGCTGACAGTGGACAGGCAGTCAACATACTGTCCTTAGACTTCAGTAAGGCCTATGATACAGTCTCCCACGGGAGACTGGTAATGAAACTGAGGGATCTAGGGATGGAAGATAGGATAGCAACATGGGTTGAAAGCTGGATGGGGGAGAACACAAAGAGTAGTGGTAAATGGGGAGTTCTCAGATGTTAAACAGATAACAAGCAGCTGGCACGGTGGTGTGGAGGGCTGATGCACTGGACACCTTACCTTCACTCACGCCGGTGACCCAAGTTTGAGAATGAACCAGGGCTGCTCGGGCTAGCCAGGGGAAGGAAGACTGAGCACATGAAGGACAGGGGGGACACTGAATCCTGATGCTTGCTGCCACCAAGCAGATGCTGAGCGACAGCATGGCAAGACCAGCAGATGTGGGTGGGAGGCATAATGACACAACCTGTATATGCATCAATATGCATGCACACAGTTGCATTACATGCAGTTCCCAATGGATAAAAAATGGAAAGAACTATCCTAATTCACTCAGTGTCCCCCACAAGACCCACACAATCCTGTGTGGCAGGCCACCCCCCAAACATGGTTCTGAGTACGTGGTAGTTAACCTGTAAGTCCACAAGATGGTTCATTGGTGGGGCTGGGGGATGCTGCTGGGACCAGGGATGCTGGTAGATAAACAGGAATAATAAAAATAAAGAGATAAAAAGCAGGGTACTGTAAGGCTTGGTCCTAGGTCCTGTTCTGTTCAACATATTCATATGCAACATAGGGTGAATGTCCAGGGTAAGATCTGCCTCTTTGCAGATGACACTAAGACCTATGAAGGGTGAACTGGGAGGATGGTATTAGGGCACAAAGGGAGGACCTGGGTAGGGTGGAAAAAAGGTCCAAGAACTGGCAGCTGAACTTTAATGGAAAAAAAGGCAAAGTACTACACATCAGGAACAAAAACCCATGAATGCAATACTGATGGGGGGAGTTGTGTTGGAAAGCACTTCAGAGGAAAAGAACCCTGGGGTGATCATATCAGACAATTTGAAATCCATGGCACATGACAAGCAACAAGGCAGTAGGGAAGGCAAACAGGATGTTGGGTTGCATAGGGAATGGAATCATCATCAGAAATCGAGAGGTGATCCTTCCATTGTACAGATCACTGGTGCACCTGCACCAGAAGTACTATGCAAGGTTCTGGAGCCTACACCTAAAGAAGGACTGTGAATCTGTGCAGGGAAGGTGACTAAAATGAGCCATGGGTGGATGAAAAGACAAATGAGGAGAATCTGTGGGGCCTTAGCATGTACACCCTAGAAACTGGAAGGGAGAGGGCATGTGGCAGAGAAATTCTCTAAAAGTGGCCAAGACAACAATTCTGGACGATGTCCACAAGCACTTTTTTACAGAAAATGTGGTGGATAAATAAGTGGAACAGACTGCCAGAAGTGGCAATAGCCACATCAGTAGAAGTTTCAGATTAGGATGAGAAGTCACAAAGCTACAGCAAGTGAGTAGTGGGAAAATGGCAAAGGTAAGGGATGACTACCAGGGCCAATGTAGAATTATTAGGTAGGCTGGGAAGATGGGGTGGGCTGCTAGGCCTTTTTCTGCTTTCACGTTCTATGTTTCTATGTTAAGGTCAGTACCACATGTACCACATTAGGTAATATATGCACCCATCATGAAAAAATTTAGAGTGTTGCTTAGATTCCAAGTCATGGAAATGGATTTGTTAGATTCTGGCTCAGTTTTCAGAATTATGATTTTCAGAATTGTAGTTTGGAAATTCTAATTTCAAAGTTTAAGACTAAAACATGTTTTTTATATAGGAATTTAGGATATAGGAATTAAGATTTCAAATTTGATTCTGTTTTGAAGGCTTTCTTTGGGATTGGATTGGGCTCAGAATAGGAAATTCCTGAATTACTAAACAGTCCAATCGGATCTGAATCAGCCAATTCCCAGCATCCCTAGAATGTAGGCTGGCTATGCTAATCATTGGACTGTACAGTGTACAAGGCCTCACAAACAATCTATGCCTAAAGATTGTGGTCAACTTCTAGTATTTGTATTTTATTTAAAATATAAATTTAAATCCTGTTCTTCCTAGTTCAGTCCACCTTTTTATGGCTATATTAGACTCTCTGCTTGGAAAAAGCTAGAAATTTAACAGCACATTTTCTTGAGTCCACTAATGAGACTCCAACACTTACCATGTCATTCCCACAGTGTACCGCGTTACTCCGAGAGTGGTGGTGCTGCAGCATGTGGGAGGGCTCACTCCCAAGGCACATACAGAACAAAGCACAGATTGCTGCACACTCTGAGTATTTAAGAATAAGAAGGTTTGTCCCTTAAAGACAGCCACCATTGTTCTAAGCCTAGACCCATGAAGGAAGCTCAATAGGTAGAGAGAGAGAGGGCAAGGAGTGGGGGAGGAAAGGGTGAGGGACCGACATCAGGTAGGGGCGGATGAAGAGAAGACAAAAGGAGAAAAGGGGCTCAGCTAAGGGGCTATGAGGTCAGAGAGGGGGCAGAACCAAGGGGCAATAAGGAAGGCAATTTGATTGGATAAAGGTGGGGAGAGGGGGGAATTAGAGCTAGGAGGGGAGGGGTTTGGGGGGGTTAATAAGGGGCTGCAAGTGAGGGTCTCCCTCACTTTTGCTAGTCAGAATTGTTTGTTTTGGTCAGCACATCAGTTGGTGAGGTTATTTGATCTCATTATAATCAGTTAAGTTTTGTTTCAGTACTAACTAAGGTTTATCCAGCACACTGTGAGTATGGTGCCGGATTAAAATTGGTTTATAGTTGGTAGTTGGTTTTCAAATAAGTTTCTGCTAGAACGCTTAATTAAAAAAAAAAAAAAAAACAAGAAAAACCCTGAGTTTGTTGGTTTGTGGCCTAGGAGGTTTGGTTTGCTACCTTAATGCCATTTTTGCAAAGAGCATCTAGAGTTTACTGGTTAGGTAGTTGTTTTTGCTCCTCCACTGCAGCTTTTACACAGAGAAGCTGGAATTTGTGATCATTTTTAGAATAGCAAGAGCTAACAGAGGTTTTATTTGTCTGTAACTTTGAGCCACTGTGGGTAGCTGGTTTTGGTATTCTGAGCAAAAAGAAGTGTCTGGACAGGCTGGGCCAGTCTTTGTCGGACAGTCACTCAGTACAGGGTACAAGCAGAGAATGTTGGTTGTTTTGCGAGTGGTCGTCAGAGATAGAGAGCCCTTGTTTTTGGTAGTTTGGGACTCTGCTCTGAAAGGAACAGTTTTAGATTTGTTGGCAGCTGACACATGGAAACACAGTGACAGTACCTGACTTGATTGCTGCGTGGAGACCTACGAGGTTGGGTAATCACGTGGGAGGGCACAGGCCCTACAGGGAGAGACTACTGCGTGCCCAGCCTCAACAGAGGGCAATCAAGGGCTGGTCGTGCGATGGGTGTGCTGAGCTGCAGCTCATTTCTCTGCTCTTTCTCTTTTTGTTATCCATCAAGGTGGAGCGAGGGCAACTGAATGACGGGGGCATTTTCTTGGGTGGGAAGATTAGGGAATGTGTGGGGAGATCGACCGCCAAGAAAACACATGGGGTGTCTGTAGATCGAGAAGTGATTTTTTTTTCTCAGCCATATAGAGGCATTGGTAAGCTGGTTGGTAGGGATTCCACCAGAGTTTGTGTTCAGTGGGGTGGAAGGATGGCTGTGGTGGGCCACGTGGCAACCGCCCCCTGTGTGTTTTCCTTTCAGGGCCTACAGTGTGGTGAGAGAGGCCACGTGGCATCCACCATCTTAGATTGGGGCTTAACAGGTTGTGTTGTGGCCGCCCATGCAATTTTGGGCCTACATAGTATTAAGGGCAACCAATAGGATTGGGCCTAGCAGGCCATGGGGTGGCCCCCTTTTGTCGGACGAACAGTCCTACATGGAGAAGGAGGGTGACCATGTGGCATCCATTGGCCTACATTGGCCATGCAGCCAGCATTTTAGATGTGAAAGCCTAATGGGGATGGCCCACATGGTGGCTGCCATTTTAGTAGCAGGTGGACCGTGCAGCAGCTGTCATTTTATCATACTGAGCCTGATTTTGTGGTGAGAGTGCAAGGGATCACACAGTATTGAGGAATTTAAAAATAACATAAAGAAAATCTGCCAAATGTATCATGGATATGGCTGGGGGGGGGGCAAGGGGATTAAGATTGGCGTCCTTCCAGAAATTGGGGAAGCTTTTTCGGGGAGCAAACTGAATAAGGGTGAAGGGATGGCAGAGGGCAAAAGGGCCTAATGCCTGAGTTTATAACCCTCTTTTTGCTGGAAATAATCAAAGTTATTTGAGAATCCTGGGCGGAGGATATATGGGTTTCTCACATTCCAGAACGAGGGACTAAGGGGTTTGGGGGGGTGCCTCAAGTAGGCAGGTGGAGTGAAAAATGAAGGCCCATGGCAACAAGAGTGTATAGATGGCAAAGGGCTCACATATGTCTTATTTGTATTTCAGAGTCAATCTGTAGCTGCAATGTGGATACCAGAGGAATGGGATCAATGAAAGCTGACGCCATGAAGATGATAATGGACCTGGGGGGAAAAGCCCACCAGGTGTTGGACACCATGGGAGATTTGAAACTGGACAATGGGACCCCGGTGGGGAAAGGGAGGAGGAGAAAGGACAGGGTGGGTTCTGGAGGGAAGGGCAAAGGACAGCTGAAGGGTGGCATCCCAAGGGCACCACCCCAAAGGCACCTAGGTCCATTTTTCCTATCCCAGAGCCTGCATCTATACCTACCCCGGTGCCTGTTCCAGTTCCTCAACCGGTACCTCTGCCTGTCCCAATCCCAGCACCGGTCCTGGTACCACAGCTAATACCAGGTCCCAGTCTGGTCGTGACTCAGGAACTGCTGCCAGTTCTGGTGCCACAGCCCATGCCAGCGCCGGTGCCTGCAGCTGAACCAACCTGGGTCCCATCACCTGCACCGGTCCTGCAACAGATTTCAAGCCAGGTGCAAGTTCCAGCTCTGATACCTGCCCCACAGTCACTGCCACCAGGGCCAGCAGGGCTGATGCCAGTACCGGTGCCAGAATCAACACAACCATCAGTACCGTCTGGCATACCCAAACCCAACACAGGTATAGGTGATGTTACAGTGGAAAGTAGTGTTAAGGAGTATGTGGAACAGTTGTTGGCGGGGTATGGGGGGGAGTGATTGGAAAACTTCAGAAGGTTTTAACTGAACTGGAAAAAGGGAAAGGAGAGGAAAAGGTACCAGAGGAAAAGCGGTTAGAAAAGGGGGAAACAGCGGAGAGAGTGATAGGTACCCCGGGGTACGAATAGTGGATCATGTACCTATGGCCATGAAAGAAAAAATATGGAAGGGGGAGTATGTGGATGTTTTTGCCTTAGTGGATAAGGCAACAACAGAAAAATATGAAGAAAAGGAGGGCTTTGGTAAGAAGGAGTTAGTGGCTGCAGTTCTGTTAGTAGGAAAAGGGGAAGAGCCGAAGGTGCCAAATTTTAAGGGTAAGATGTGAGATGCATGGTCCGTGGAGTTTACCTACTACAGTGCCATAGTGTAGGAAAAGAAGCCTGAAATGGGTACGCCTTTACTAGCATACTCTCTGATTATCAGGAGTCTGTACAAGATGTGGGGGGGGGACCAATTGGCTCCAGTATGATGAAAGATTCTGTCAGTGGATGGCGAACGTTAGTGGGGATTGTCGTTGGAATTTGAGGCACTCTGATCTGTGGTTAGAAACAATGACGGTAGCTGGGGGGGCGGGTTGGAGTGGTCTAAGGACTTGAATGGGTACCAGAAGTGTTGCTGGGGATACAACACAGGATTCTGCTCTTTTCCCAATTATAAGTTTAAGCATGCCTTTTCACGGTGTGGGGGTGTACATCCAGCATCAAAATGCAGGACATGGGATAGCAACACAGGGAGTGCGTACAGCGGCAGTCCTTTACGGGGGGAAGAGTGGACGGGGGGGCATTGGGATAATGGGGGGAGAGGGAAGGGACACTTGGGTGGATGAGGGCATAACCAAGGAGGTAAGTGAAAGGGTGCAGGCCGGGGATTTTACATTGGCAAGTATACCCATTAAGGTAGAAATGGTGAAGAATTGGGTAATTGGCTATCCAGATGCCTGGGCTGGACAGTTACTTAGTGAAAGTTTTCAGAAGGGTTTTAATCTACAATACCATGGGGGGAGGGAAAGAAAATGGGTAAAGAATTTGGGATCTGTAAAAGGAAAGGAGGAGCTGCTTGTGAAGATTAACAAAGAGAGGGAGGCAGACAGAGTGGAAGGTCCATTCAAGGAGCTCCCTTTTGCCTACCTTCGGGTGTCGTCATTGGGACATGTGCCCAAGAAACAGCCAGGGGAACATAGGGTGATCCATCACCTATCATACCTGGTAGGGGATTCAGTCATTGATTACATTAGGGAGGAGGACAGTAGGGTGTTGTATGGTATGCTAGAAGACACAGTGGCATTGATTAGAGCCTCGAAAGAGGCGTGGCTGGCCAAAACGGACATAGAATCGGCTTTCCATTTGTTGCCAGTTAGGAGGGTAGCCTGGGAACTGTTGGGATTCCAGGTAGATGGGTTGCACTATTTCGACAAGGCCATGCCCATGGGGTGTTCAGTGGCTTGTGCAACATTTGAGATGTTTAGTACATGGCTCTAATGGGTATTTAAAGACAAATATGGTCATGGGTTGGTAGTACAATATATAGATGATTTAATTTTGATAGGTGAGGGCAAACATGGTGTGGAAAAGATGCTTAAAGATTTTCAGGATATGTGCCATAAAGTGGGGGTGCCCTTAGCGGCGGACAAAGCAGAAGGGCCTAGCCATTGTTTGGAATTCTTAGGGCTAGAGATTGATGCTGGCAAAGGACTTTTCAGGTTGCCAGCGGATAAGATGCAGAGGTTGAGGGAGCTGCTGGGGGGCAGATGGTACAACAGGCGCTAGGCCATCTGAATTTTGCCTGTCGGGCCATTGGACCTGGGCGTGTGTTTATGCGCCGCCTGGCCAGGGCTATGAGGTGGCCCAGAAGGACACATCACTGGGTTGATATCATTAAGGCAGTTAGGGAGGACATGCTGGTGTGGGAACACTTCTTATAATCATGTAACTGGATAATATTTTGGCAGGATGAATGGCTATACAATACAGACCTAGAGTTATATATGGACACATTGGGGGGATAGGCGTGGGGGCTTTCTTTAAAAGGCAATGGTTTGCTGAGCCATGGTGTCAGTCCTGGAGGGAGAGGGGCCTTATGAAGGACATCACCCTGTTAGAAATATTCCTAATATGGGTAGCAACGGAAGCCTGGGGTGAAGCCCTCCACAACCAGTGGGTGACGTTTTGGTGCAACAACCGAGCGATAGTGGATGTATTGAACAGCAGGGGTGCAGTATCGATTGCAGTCTTGCAGGTCTTGAGACAATTCATTTTGCAAGGTTTATGACTTAATATGCGTTTTTGGGCCTGGCATATAGAAGGAATACAGAATGCCATGGCTGATAGCCTCTCCCGTCTGCAGATGGACAAGTTTCGGGCCATCGCTCCAAAGGTGGCCGAGGCAGGGACAAGGATCCCACTGGAAATGTGGGAGATTGGCTGGAAGAAGCTGAGTTTCTGCTTTGGAACTCTTGGGCAGACAGCACCTTAAAAGCATATGAGGAGTCTTGGAAAACTTTCCAGACTTTTCGGGTCAGAAACAGCATGGAGATAAGTGGGGCAGTCCCTGAAGAGCAGGTAGCCAGGTTTGTTGTTTCAGGATGGCAGAGTGGAGTAGCCCTCCCAACTATGAATGTGCACTTAGCTGCCATAGGTTGAGTCAGTGCACTGAGGGGTTGGGGGGACCCCAGTAAAAGGCAGATCAATAACCATATGAAGATGGGATGGCTAAGGGTAAAAGGGAGAGAGCAGGAAAAAAGATGGCCCATATCACAGCACATTTTGGGGAGGCTGATAGGTGACTTAACACAGGTATGCTACTCAGCCTATGAGGCAATTTTATTCACTGCAATATTCACGACACTGTATGGTGGGACCATTAGGGTAGGGGAGTTGCTGGGTCCAGCACGATCAGGGCAATGGATGGGCCTGCAGTGGGGGGACATTCAATGGAACAAGGAGATGATTACTGTAATGTTAAGAAAATCCAAGCCTGATCAGCTAGGTAAGGGGGCCAGGGTTTCCGTACACAAAAATATGACAGGTATCATTTGCCTAGTACAGGCTATGTGGGATTATGTGACCATCAGGCCATAGGGACAGGGAATGATGTTCATACATGAAAATGGGACTGCAGTCACAGGGGCCCATCTGGCAGGGGTTTTGAAAAAAGGGATTGTTGCTATAGGGGAGGACCCAGGGAGATACTCCATACACTCTTTTCTGATAGGTGTCGCATCTGAGGCGGCGGCAAGAGGGGTTCAAGAGGAGGGTCTGAAGAGTCTGTGCAGTTGGATGTTCAGGTGTTATAAAAAGTATGTTTGGTGTATCAGAGACTAATGGATGTTGTTGTTTTCTCTTCACAGGACCCGGATACATATGGTCAGATGTAGTTTATGGGAAGGGAAGGGAATTTGTTACCAGTGCGAATCTCACGTGTTTTCTTTATGTATTTTAGAGAACACCCAACATTTAGAGGTTTGGATCGTGGGACACTCCTACATTGATTGAGCAGAATGGCAAGCAAAGAGAAAGCTGGGGGAAGCAGCTTTATTTCAATCACCGAGAGGTGCACATTCTATGGAGAGGAATATGGGGATGCAATGTGGACAATTCTTGTCGCTTCTGGAGGAAACATGCAGGACCAAACCAGAGCCGCACTTAATCATAGTTTATTTGGGAGGAAATTATTTGGGCACTTGGCCTTGGTTGGACTTATTTTATCAAATCCAGGAGGACCTGGAGGTTGTAAAGTGGTGGTGGCCTAAGGTCACCCTCGTCTGATCAGAAATGGTACGAAGGAGGGTGTGGTGATATGCAAAAAGCCACAAGGCTACAGAGGGAGCCCAGAAAAAGATGAACAGAAGAGTGGGAAAATGCTTCAAGGGCTTTGGGGGATCAGTGGTGAGTCGTGAGGAGCTAGTCGAGAGGATAGCAGTGTTGTACAGGGCAGATGGGGTCCATCTATCTCAGATGGGAAGTCACATTTTTATATTGGAACTTGGGAGGGGCTTAGATGCATGGCATAAGCAATAAAGGTTAAAAAGAAGGAGGAGAGTGACTTTTTTGAAAAAAGGGAGACATCGTCTAGTGAAGGGGGAAGCCCACATTCCAACGCAAGCTGGAGGTGGGCTAGTGGAAGAAAAGAAAATAAGGAAGGAAGTCCTTAATAGGGGAGGGAGGAGGAACCCAACTTTGGTATATGCCAAGGTGGGAGTAGGAGGGCTACTCAGGGGTGTGGACACCCAAGGTAGCAAAAGGGGGGGTCAGCAATGTACACCTGGCCCAGGATTGAAGGAAAAAGACCCCCTCAGGTTTACATCTGGGGGTGAAAGGATAACAAAGTGATGTGTTGAAAATATGCAAGAAAAATTGAAATAAAGGTGAATTAAAATATGATGACGGTATAAAGTGAATTGGAATTATGTATTGAAAGGTTTTTGTGAATAATTTTGAGAGGGTGATAGGGTGCACAGGGTGCACAGGGTGTGGGGTGGCCATGATACTGGACTGGGCCTGGAAGTTCGGTGATTGCCCAGTGTGCTATCAGCTGGCACAATTCAGGGAGGAGGTTGAGGGGATTAGGAGACAGCTGGGGAGGAGGTATCGATGGGGAATAGGGCAGGGACTCTCTCACGCAGTTGCACTAAGTACTAGGGGTGGGAGCATAGGGAAAGGAGCACAGGAGAGTACTTTGGGATCACATGGGGACCCTGACAGAAGGGGCCCTAAAGGAGGAAACGACCAAGGAAGCAGGCAGATTTTTTTTTTTTAGTCTTTGGTAACCGGGTAAGGCCCACTATGCACAAGTGCCTGTTTTCAGGGGCAACCTGGGAGCATATCTGGGGATCCTTGCAGAGGGTGGCCAAAAGGAGGAGGAAACTCCCAAGGAAGTAGGCAGGTGGCTGGGGCTGGACAGAAGGAAGCAAGTTGGGGAGGTGGGCCGGCCCTTAAGCTCAACAACCACTTCAATCCACTACTTCTGCTTGAGAAGGAGGGGAGTGCTGGAGGGGGGTGAGGTAGCCATGACAGGGGTGGTCAGAGATGGAAAGGGAGTGGGGGACAGGAGGCGAGGTCCAGAAATAAGAAAAAATAGGGGAGAACATGGAATGAGGGAGAACGGGGAATCAAAGCAGGCTGAGGAGGAGGAGGGGATAGAGGGAGGAAAGCACAAGGAGAAGGACCAAAAGTACAAGGAGGATGCAGTAAATGGAGCTGAAGGTTTGGGTCGAGGGGCACAACAGGCAAAGAGGGGCTGAATGTAGAAGGGAAGGAAAGGAGGATGAGCCAGGCCAAATTAGCTGATGGGGAGAAGGACCAGTCGTGAGCAGGGACGGGGGGGGTAGCAGTGCACAGAAGGAGATTCAGGAGGAGGAGAGGCATAGCATTGGAGGGGAAGGGGTGACCATGGTCAATAAGGAGAGGATGGCAGGTGGCACCCATATAGGGGGAGGGGCAAGGTGTCAGCTGGGAGGAGGGGCCAGTAGAAAGGACAAGGAGGGACATGGAAGGGGGGGGAATGGAGGAAAGAGGGTGGTTAGAGTGCTTCTGTTGGGAGATTCTATGATCACGGTGCACGGGGCAAAGCATGAGGTGTATCAACTGTCAAAGGATTGTGGAGGTTCCCCGGACATACTGGTCCACTTGGATACCAACAACGTTGAGGGAAATAGTGAACAGGAGATACAGGCAAGGTTCAGAGAGCTAGCCAGGGTTTGTCATGACATAGGATGTGCAGTCTCCTTCTCAGAAATCCTGCCAGTGCCAAGAGCTAGTGGGGAAAACAAGAAAAAGATTAGTGAGATTAATCAGTGGCTGAGGGAGTGGTGTGGGGCCAGAGGGTATGGGTTGGTGGGGGATTGGGGTGAGACCTATGAGGATAAGGGGCTGTATGCTAGGGATAGACTCCATCTCAGTTTGGAGGGGAGGGAAATCCTTAAGCTGAAAATAGAGGAGTTCGTTGGTGAAAGGTGGGGTTTAAATTTGTGAAGAGGGGAGGGATGGGGAAAGAAGATGTCGAGGGGGGTCCTAAAAAGGAGGGACTCTGTCTCCACCCCCCCCCCAGGGAGCTGGAGAAATGCAAGATAAGGCCGACTGGTAAGGGGCAGACTGGGGGGAGATGGAGGCCCCATGGGAACCTGAGCAGGGGAAATGGGAGTACAGGAAAGGGGTGGAGGGTGGTCCTTCTAAATGCCAGAAGCTTGGGCAATAAAATGCCTGAGCTCCAGGTGATGCTAACTGAGGGATAGGTGGATGTGACAGCTGCCACTGAGACCTGGGCCACCACAGGACATGACTGGGACCTGAACCTTGAGGGTTACACTATGTACAGGAAGGACAGGGTGGAGGGAAGGGGAGGGGGGTAGCATTAATAGTAATAACTGCATTGGCATAGGAGGAGTGGAGAGGCAGAGGGGACCATGGAGGTGATTTGGGTCACCTTGATAATGGGGGGGACAAGAGAGTAAAAATAGGAGTGGTGTATAGACCCCCTGCGCTAGCAGATGAACTGGAGGAGAGTCTGGTGGTAGATGTTGGGAGGCATTGTAGATTGGGCAGGGGAAGGGTGGTGGTGTTGGGTGATTTAAACATGCCAGGAATGGACTGGGGGACTATGACATCCTCTGTGACCAGGGAACAGAGGTTGCTGGATGTCTTTCAGGACGCATTCCTAACCCAGCAGGTGGGGGAGCCAACCAGGGAGGCATGGATACTGGACATGGTCCTGGCGGACAGTGACCAGATTGGGGGCCTGGAGGTAAGGGACTCGTCGGCGGGGAGTGACCATGCCACAGTCTGATTCTTCCTGGACATAAGAGGGGTAGAAGGCTGCACAAAGATGGAGGTAACTGACTTCAGGGGGGCAGATTTCAAGGAAATGGGAAGGATCCTTAAGGCTCATTTGGACGGGATAGCGCCGGACATGGATGCTGACAGAAGGTGGGAAATCATCAGGAGGGGGGTGCAGGATGCTACCAGCACCTGTGCAAAAGTGAGATGCAAATGCGGTATGGCCCGAAAACCCTGCTGGTGGACCCGGGAGGTTCAGGAGGTGGTGATGGAAGAGAAGGCGACCTATGGGCATTTCAAGCACTCAATAAGTGAAAGGGATTGAGGGGAGTATGAGCTGATGGCCAGAAGGGCCACTAGGGTGGTGAGGCCGGCTAAGGCAAGGAAGTAGCAGAGCCTGGCCAGAGAAATTAGGAGAGGGAACAAGGGGTTCTTTAGATACATTGGGGAAAAGAGAAGGGTGAAGGGACAGATTAGTAGGATTAAAACAGGGTAGGGATGGGCAAAAGACCCGGGGGAGCAGACTGAGGTACTAAATGAGTACTTTGCCTCAGTTTTTACCAAGGAAAATGGGGAGTTGCATCATACATGGGAGGAGATGGTGAAACTGAGGAAGGGGGGGGACCCTTACAAATCAGCGGGTCTGGGGAGAGGGGGCCATCACTAGCAGGAGGGAGGGCAAAACAGGGGGACGAGGAAGCAGAGGTGGAAATCATGGAAGAGAGAGTAAGTGAAGTCCTCAGGTCCCTTAGGACGGAAAAAGCACCGAGGCCAGATAAATTACATCCAAGAGTGCTGAGGGAACTGGAGGATGTCCTGGCGAAACCCCTGGCGGAGCTTTTCAGCATCTCTCTGAGGATGCAGTGAGTTTCCCAGGACTGGAAGGTTGCACATATAGTGTCTATCCACAAGGGTGGATCAAGGGAGGTGGCAGAGAACTACAGGCCCATCAGCCTAACATCAGTGGTGGGCAAGGTGTTGGAGGGTATTGTCATGGAGGGGCTGGGGGGAAACTGGAAAAGTTGGGGTGCCTGGACAATAGACAGCATGGCTTCGTCCCGGGGAAATCATGTCAGACAAACCTTGTGGAGCTCTAAGATTGGGTGACGAGTGCCTTGGACCAGGGTAGGCCGGTGGACGTCTTCTTTCTTGACTTCAACAGGGCGTTTGACTCTGTTCCTCATGGGGACCTGTTAGATAAGCTGGAGAAAATGGGTGTTGGAAACCAGATGGTCAGATGGATAGGAAACTGGCTCCAGGACCGGACCCAGAGGGTTGTGGTTGGGGGGATAGTCTCTTCTCCAAGGAGGGTCATTAGTGGGATCCCTCAGGGATCGGTCCTTTTGTCCCTCCTGTTCAATGCCTATGTCTCTGACATAAGAAAGGGTATCAGGAGTGAGATGAGTCTTTTTGCGGATGACTCAAAGCTGAGGGCGGTGGTGGATAGGGAGGAGGGGAGGGAAGGGTGGCTGTACAGGGGACCTGGATGCTCTGGAAAGTTGGTCTAAAAAGCGAAAACTGAGGTTCAATGCAGGGAAATGAGCAGTGTCAGTGGCTTAGTAGGTAGCACACTCGCCTGTGAGGCCGGGAGATCAGAGGGCTGTGGGTTCAGTTCCCACATCTGGGACTTGGGTTAATATCCCAGCACTGACACTGTAGTGCAGCATGAGAAGGGTGCTGCACTTCTGAGGTGCCGTCTTTCAGATGAGATGTTAAACCGAGGTCCTATCTGCCTGGATTGGTGGTAATTCAGGTGGATGTTAAAGATCCCATGGCACTTGTCGAAAAGAGTAGGGGAAAATTTTATTGAAAATGAACTGAACAAAAGTTACAGCAACACATAGCATTAGATTCCAATTAACAAGTCAAAATACCAAAAATCAGGTGTTCCACAAATAAACAGAATGTATAAGCTTAATAACACATCATCCAATTTTATCCTTCATAAAAGGAACATTCAACCAATGAAGTTTCCATACAGCTTCAGTCATATGTTGTTCAAAATAACATTGCTTACATACTGCATTTTCTATATTGTGAATGAGAGTGTCTGGGTCTTGATAGACTTGCTGCAACACAAATTTACACCTTACTTGACAGAGAATTAACTTGATAAATGATAATATAAGTCTCACCATGTCAGTTTGCAACCCTAGATCTGAAACACTAAAACCACCCACTATTTCGGAATAAGTAAGACACTTCCAGTGAGGTTGATTCCATCTACTAGCCAATAATCTCCATACTTCTAGTACAAAAGGACAGGTCAGTAAAAAATGTTGCATAGTTTCAACTGTCTCTATGCAGACCTGTGTTGGACAAAATCGTTCTTCACATTTTTTATGTTTTGCATTACCTTTAGCATTCAAATGACCATGTGCACTCAACCAGGTAACGTCCCAAATTCTAGGTGGTAGTCTAGGATCCCTCAGAGTATTAAACACATGTATCCTAAATTGAGGCTCCACACCCTGGAGCACCACTGGTACCTCAGGCAGACCTTGTTGAAGAGCCTTATACATTACTTTGTTCGATGAAGAATTAAGTACATCCAAAGACACTTTCCACAATTTCAATTTCCCCAGGACAGGCCTAAAATATACACAAGGCATTTTAACTTGGGCATGCAAAATTCCCTGCTCTTTCCATTTAGAAAATACAGGTCTCAACCAATGATCAGCAAAAGGGAGCCATACTGCTAGCTGTGGTTTAGACATATCCAATTGATTATGATGGAAAAAAATAGTAAAAATAAAAAGAATAGGATTAGTCAAATTCAGACACCCTTTATCTATAGGAAGATACAAGACCTCTCTCTTTATGGGGTTCAACCTACAACCCCACATGATCTGAAATACCAGTCCTAACAGACATGATTACAAAGTTTGTGGTAATGGATATACAGCACTTATAAACAAAAAGATTGGTAACAGATATGTTTTAACCATCATAACTTTCTTTTTTTTCACTTGATTCCATAACTTCCAGACATTCACTTTATTAGCAGCCTCCTCCAACTTTTTAGACCAGTTAAATATGCTATTATCCTCTTTTCCGAACCAGATACCCAAATATTGAAATGGCTTATGTGATACTGTGATACCATGCCAGTCTGTATTTCCCAAATATGTTCTTCTCAAAGGCTGAATGATACTATTTTGTTTATTGAGGCTGTCACCTGTTGATTTAGCTAACTCTTCCAATAAGATCAATACCCTCAGGCCAGAACTTTCATCTGCCACCACTACACAAATATCATCCGCATAGGCAGTAACACAAATCTCCAATTCCCCCTCAGTGTTAGAAGCCCCTTCACGAAAGGATCCTGCTGAATAAAATGTAACAGGATCTAAACAAAACATTCAAAAGGGAACTTAGTGGGCCTCCCTGTCTTACACCCCTAGAAATTGATATATATTTCCCTAAATGTCCATTTACCATAGGAATGGCACTTGCATGAGAAAACAAGGTAGTGATCCACTGCATAAATTGCTCGGAAGTACCATAAAACTGTAAAACAAGAGAAATGTAAGAATGCGGGACTCTGTCGAAAGCCTTTTCTTGATCTAAGGTCATTATAAACCCTTGTAGAAGTTCCTCTTTACCCTGTTCCACTAGTTCCCTAATCAATAATAAATTATGCTGTATTGTACGTCCTGGTATAGTACAAGTTTGAGCAGATGAAAGTAAGTATGGGGTCAAAGGCAACAGTCGAAAATGTAGGAGTTTCATTAATATTTTATAGTCTGTATTTAAAAGACTTAAGGATCGCCAATTGTCTAGGCTAGTTCTAGTGCCTTTTTTGTAAACCATAATTTGTACAGCTGTACAAAAGTGAAAATCTACTTGCAAAGTCAATAAAACCCAATTAGAACCTACATTTAATATTTGAACCAGTAATCCTCTAAATGTGTGGTAAAATACAGCAGGCAAACCATCTATACCAGGTGCCGTATTTAGTTTAAGACTAGAAATGGCTTGTTCAATCTCCTGATCCGTAATGGGCTCAGTGAAGTGCAGTAACAGATTAGCTGATACAGCAGGTACTACAATGGAGGAAAGCATCTTTTTTGTCTGGTTCTCCTCTAATCGGGAAGAAGTGTATATTGACTTCAAATATTGTGATACTGCATCTAGAATACCAGGGCCGTCTGAGACTATCTCATCAGTGTCAGTGGTGATAGCAGACATAAAGCGAACATTTGCTCTCTGAGTACTAATCTCAAAGGGATCTCCTAAACCTATTTTCCCTGGGGTGCAAATTTTATGTTCATGCAGCAATGTTTTAGCCCTATCATATTGTAACAGGAGCATCTCCTTTTTTACGTTAAGGGCTTGCTCCGTTACAGGGATGTGTAACAAATTAATTGTAGAATAGATTTTATTCAACTGCATACGCAACTTCAAATACTGTCTATACTGACTCTGACACTTTGTGATAGAGTATTTTTGAAAAATACTTCTCAGACCTGTTTTGGTACGTTTCCACCAGCTGCGTCTGTTCCTCATCAACCCCACCATTGACATGCGTGCTCTAAGAAAGTCCTGTATTTGGGTCTGCAAATGTTTTTCAGGCAGAAGTGCTGTATTCAACTTCCAATACCCTTTCCCATACCTTGGCCCATTAACAGTACCCAAAGTGATCATTAAAATAACATGGTCAGAAATTTGTATTGGAAGCACTCGCGCATTTTGTACCCCAATATTAGCTTTGGTAAACAAAAAATCAATTCTAGTGGACAGGGAACCATGAAAATATGTTTGCCCACCTGTCTTATGTAACATTCTATAAGCATCTATCATCTGGCTTTGGGACAACAATTGGAGAAGACAGTTGGTGTCACTATACACCTTTGTCATCTTGGCACCTCTATCACCTATATTGACAACACAATTGAAGTTCCCCGCCCCAAATTACTGATTTAGTGGTATACAAATAGGGTTTAATCAGACCAAACAACTCCGTCCTCCCTTTCTTAGTAAGAGGGGCATAAATATTAATCAATGTCTAGGCCACGGTCTCATATTTAAAATCAACTATAAGAGCTCTCTCCACAAACACCTCGATCAATCTCGAAATCCGAAAAGCATCCCCTCTGAAAAGAATACCCTCTCCCTCATGCACATCCGTACCATAGGAGAAAAAGGACGGACCCCAACACCACAGTTGCCGAGCTGAGTTAATTAAAGAAGTAGTATTTAGTGTGGTGTCCTGTAAAAGAAAAATATCACAATCTAACTCTTTCAACTCCGTCAGGGCAACCAGACATCTCTTAGGGTTTTTAATACTATTTACATTAATGGTTGCAATTCTCAACCTGGGAATGAAGGAAGACATCAGAGAAACATATTATAAAGATCAAGGTGGCTTCTTAATTCTAGTACTTCTATGAACACAGGTTCAATACCATGGGGCATCATTCACTAGGGGGCACTGTTCCTGAGATTCTCCATCAGTATCAGAAGAGGGAGGAGCTAAGAAAGAAGCTTCAGAATCCCCACCTGGTTCAGAATCTAAAGATTGAGGCTTCAAGGTCTCATATTTATTAGATAGCAAAATTCCCTCATCTTTCTCTAATGAAGCTTTTGCCACCTTTGGTCTGTGTTGAGATTGTTTTAAACTCCTTTTCTTAGTCACACTTTTGCCCTGTGAGGGAGGCATTTCAAAAGGAGCTTCCTCCTGTATCAGTGGAGGAGAAGTGCAATCTGTTCCGGGCAGCAAAACCTGTTCTGAAACAGCCTCTGCTTGAGTCCCTAGTGGGGCATCTGCCACACTATCTCCCGGTGGAGGTGGTGGGGGGTGGGGTTGGGGAGGATTTGGCCTAGGTTCTGAGGGAGGTGGTTCCTTCTGCTGAGCCCTTTTTTTCAACATTTTTTTTCCCTGTGCTTCTTGGAAGATACTATCCTGACTTTTCCTATCGGATCGATTATGAGTAGCCCAGGGACAGGATTAGAAGTATGCACAGACCCATAACACAGGCTACACTTTAAATTGCTTGACACTCTGAACTATGATGTCCATATTCAAGGCACAGGTTGCACCGTAATCTGTCACACATGGAGCCTAAATGTGTAAGGGCCCCACATTTAAAACATGCCCTAGGTTGACCATGATAGAAACAGTGCCCTCTTTCAGAACACAGAGATATACTGTTCGGAAGATGTACAGGCCCAAGGTTGTTATTCCATAAACGTAGCCGAAACACCCACCCACCATTCCATATTCATTCTTCATCAAATATAGGTGAGGGAACCCCTATTACTTCACAACATTTTTGTAGCCAGAAAACAATATCGTGCACTGAAACAGATTCATTGCGAAACAACACACACTGATTTAATAGATGGCTTAGTTAACAGGATAACCTTAAAAGGCATCCATAATTCAGTGTATTTCAGTACATCCAGTTTAGACTAAAAATGGTCCAAGTTTTGTGGGGTAACAAAACTATTGTCATAAGTTGCTGAGCCAGATACATGAATAAGTGCATGGATTTCATTAGAGAAAAAGCCCATAGATTGCTTTAGCAGTGTTTTCCCCACATAGAGACGGTCAGGTGCTAAGGCTAAGCCACCCTGATATTCTAGGCGCACCGCATTTCTCCATTGCAAGGGGCACCTGAAAAAGCGTCCTTATGTCTAAAAGACTCCTAGGTAGTTTTTGCTCATTGAAGGGGATCAGGAAGAGGACCTGCAAGTAGCGGGGAAGAAAGGACAGAGTCACCCCACTCCATATGCTTCTGCTCCATGCTATCTGAATCCGAGAGGGATGTATCAAGGCGGTCAGTACTGCGAATCTGTTCTCCCGCTTCAGGCTGCTGTGGAACTGTGTTTTGTTGTTCCTCATAAAGCTAAGCATTATCAGTAGAGTTCAACGGGGATTGGCCTGGTATAGGACTATGGGCCGGGTCAGGAACCCAGACCCCGGTGTCTCCTCACTTCCAGTTCACATTGAGCAGTGAATGCTCGAGCAATGTAACTGGCTGTTTGCCTAGGGGCAGGGGAGGATCAACGTCAGATCTGCCTTTACGTAAGGCTAAACTTGTTTGCAGTAATCCCAACTGTTCATTAATAATAGCAGTAGATATACTCACTGAGTCATGTTGCAGTTCAGACAAAGCGTCTAAATCACCTGAAGTATCTGACTGAAGCGTGGTAGTGAAATTCGGCACATCAAAGGGCCTTACTGTCAAAACGCTACCCTTTGAAGTTGGGGCATCATGCTGCTGACTCACACCGCCACTCGGTAGGGATTCTGCCACAGCACTCTCCCCTAGCTCCACCTGAACCAGGTGTGCAGCATCCCTGAGAAGGTCAGAGTCAATGATCTCACTTTGTTCTTCCAACTGAACATTAGGCAATTGGTGAGAAAATCTACAATCAGGTTGTATTCCATCTGATCGCTTAAAACATTGATTTTGCTGTAAAATACTATCTAACCATACAGCATCAGGACCAAACAAACCTTCAGTAGCACAGAAAGTCGGTAGAGTTGAATCAGCCATAAATTCCTCCTGTTCCTGACAGCTAGGCAGTAGTGCTGAGGTCTCCAAGGCTGGACCTGAAGGTAGGGAGACCTGCTCACCTCCAGGTACACCAGCAGACTGACCATCTAAAACATCAGACTCCATAGCAGCAGCTCCCCCTACTGACAACAGAGTAGGGGAATTTCCCCGGTGTCCTAGCCAAATTTCCCCCCATTCACAAAAAATACCACCAACAGCTTAATCTGGTTCAGGGTCAGCTGGCATTCATCTGTACCCCCTTCCCTGGGCCGTGCCTGAAAATAGGCAGGATTTGTTTAGTGCATTTATCCAGTCAACAAAAACTAAATAAATAAATAAAATACTGTACTGCACCTGGGAGCCAAAAACCCAGGCCAAGTGTACACCCTGAGTGGGGAAATGCTACAAGTCTCGATGGCTGAGAGGGACCTGGGGGTGGTGGTGGATGTCAAGATGAACAACTCGGAGACTTGTAGGAGGGCAGTGGCCAAGGCAATTAGGATTCTGGGATGCATCGCTAGGGGGATCACCTCCAGAAGGAGGGAAGTGATACTCCCTCTGTATAACTGCTTGGTGAGGCCCCCACCTAGAGTACTGTGTGCACATTTGGAGGCCACACTTAAAGAGGGACATTGAACTCCTGGAGAGGGTCCAGAGAAGGGCAACCAAAATGATCTGGGGCTTGGGGGAAAGCACCTATGGGGAGAGGCTCAAAGAGCTAAATATGTACACATTGGAAAAGAGAGAAGGGACCGGGGGGGGGCATGATTGAGGCCTTCAAGTACATGAAGGGGGTAAATAGGGGAGGTGCAGTCAGGGTGCTCCAAATGAAGGGAGGGCAACTAGAGGGCATGGATGGAAGCTGGAGGGGGGGAGACTCAGGGGAGAAAGGAGGAGATGCTACTTCACTGAGAGGGTGGTGGAACCATGGAATGTGCTGCCAGGGATGGCTGGTGGAGGCAGAGACTGTGGAGGAGTTCAAGAGGGGGTGGGACAGGTACCAGCAAAGGGTGCTGGAAGCAAAGTCCAATGCAGTAGAAATACCCTGGACTGGGAAGGGAGAAGCCCGAGAGGGTGGGGGTGGGCAGCAAGGTCAGCTACCAGGGTAGGGGCTGATCAAATGAGCAGACATGAAAGACTTCTAGGCCTATTCTGCTGGCATTGTAGTATGTTAGTATATAATAAAAGGATTGTACTATGGTGATAAGGAAATGTTAAGATTTCAGTAAAAGGTGTGCCAACTGAACAACCAACATAACATTATGTGTGGTCTCATTTCATTGGAGTAGAGATCTAGAACAAGAAGGTTTGTCCCTTAAAGATAGGAACCATTGTTATAGGCCTGGACCCATGAGGGAAGCTGAGTAGTTAGAGAGAGGAGGGGGGGCAAGGGGGAAGGGGAAGGGCCATGACATCAGGTAGGGGAGGAGGAGGAGGAAGAGAAGACAAAAGGAGAAAAGGGGCTTGGCTAAGGGGCTATGAAGTCAGAGAGGGGGTGGAACCAAGGGACAATAAGGAAGGCAATTTGATTGGGTAAAGGGGGAGAGAGCAGGGAATTAGAGCTAGGAGGGGAAGGGTTTGAGGGGGTTAATAAGGGGCTGCAAGTGAGGGGTCTTCCTCACTTTTGCTAGTCAGAATTTTTAGTTTCCCACCCCCACCCAGGCAAGAGGGCAAGAAAGGAAGAGGGGGGAAAAGACAAGGGAATTAGTCAAAGGGAAGTCACTATGGACTGCTGAAGGTGGACAGCAGGTGGAGAAGAAAAGAAAAGAAGAAAGGAAGTCCTTAATAGGGGAAGGGAGAGGAACACAACTTTGGTGTACGCCAAGGTAGGGGTAGGAGGGCTACTCAGGATGTGGACACCCAAGGTAGCAAAATGGGGGCGGGGGAGGGTGTCAGGAATGTACATCTGGCCCAGGATTGAAGAAAAAGACCCCCTCAGATTTACATCTGGGGGTGAAAGAATAACAAAGTGATGCAATGAGAATATGTAATAAAAATTGAAATAAAGGTGAATTAAACTATGATGACGGCATAGTAAATTGGAATTAAAATGTATTGAAAGGTTTTTGTGAATAAAAGGATTGTGGATTGTACTGTGGTGATAAGAAAATGTTAAGATTTCAATAAAAGGTGTGCTGACTGAGCGATCAACATAACATCATGCGTGGTCTCACTTCATTGGGGTAGGGCTCTAGGACAAGCCGATCTTATGCCACAAAGTTCAAGTTTGCTTCATGTCCATGTTTAATGCTCAGCTTCTACTACACAATTCAAACATCATTTTCACAGGCTCAGTAACAGCAATAGCATATTCCCAGCTTAAACAATATTGAAATGGTTAATTGCCAAGAGATACAGTATGTACCTCGGCTACCTCTTACTACAGTCTGCCCCAGTGCTTTGACTCACCTGAGTCTTTGTCAGGGGGTTGGTTAACTGGGGAATAGTCATGCTTAAAGGATACCTAAACAACATTTTGACAAACCATTCAAAAATCTGACTCCGTAGGTGACTAAAGGAAAGGCTGCTGTATTCATTAATGCTAAAACTACATTTATATAATTTACCTAAATGTGGTTCCAGAGCATTTGAAAATTGTAAAATCAGCCTTTCAATTTAAAAAAAAACTGTCTTACCTGCGTCCTAAAATGGCTGCCAAATGTGTTATGTGATGACATCATTGGAGCCAAAGCCAGAGAGATATATGGCTCTCTATAGTGCTAACTAGTTCTTTTTTCCCTTTGTATAGAATTGTTTCACCGAAATGGTCAAAACCATGTGCATTATTTTGTATAATACACATGTTAGGCTATGGTTCTGTTCATTTTGTTTACTTTAACATGCTGAAATTGTGTTTTAATCCATCTAACTTTCTCCTGTGGCAAACCACAGTGCAGTACAAATCTTGAATAACCTGGTGGTCTAGTGGTTATGGCGGATCCAGGATGCTACAATGAGGGTGCTAGGGTGGTGTGCATGCTTAATATGCACTTTTTAACATTTTTATTAAACCTTTATATTTTCTGCTATTATTCTTTTCTAGTACGTTTTTGACAGAATCTACAAACGTAATCCATAGTTTGAATGTAAACATTTGTACAATCAATAAATCAGACTTCTTCAACAAAGTGAAATGCAGCAGCAGCAGCAGCAGCAGCAAGCAAGTACATTTCTATGTGGGGGGGGGGGGTAGTTGCAGCCACACCCTTCACCACCCACTAAAGCCACTACATTTTTGTAGCAAACTTTTTGTGCAGTCCAATGTTAGAGTTCATACTTTCTCAAAAACTCAAATATATGCTTGTCTTGTCTTCTTTTTCCATGGGAAATAATAATAATAAGAATAATGAGAAGAAGAATCAGCATTTATATAGTGGTGTTGATACACATTGTATCCCAAAGTGCTTTACAAGCAATACTAAACTGGTAGTGAAGTGACTGAATGTGTAGTGAAAGCCATTTCATACATTACTGTCCACACACAGCCTTGGACAATTGCATGAACTGGTTTTATGGGAAGGGGAATGTTGGCCAGGACACCAGGGTCGGGTAGTGATCAAGGTGCTGGCAGCTCCATATCTTATTTCTCACAGTAATCTGCTGATATTTCACTCCTTCTGTTTTACCCCTTCCCTGAATATAGCAGTACCTTGCAAGAGTGGCTTTCTCAGTCCCCCTCTGGTACTCATTCATCACTATTCCTCCTTACACCGGAAACTGGTGAGCTCATCATCCTTCTGCATCATGAGTGCAAGTAGTACAGTCCCTGTTTTATTTTGACATATCAAATATAAACATATCTTTCCAGTAAGTCAGGCTGATAGCAGAAGGGAACAAGGGGAATGATGGGCTTTCCTATCCTTAAAAGATCTAGGCTACCTTTGATTAGGCACTGCTAAATGATGGGTGTGCACATCATTATGCACGTCATTTAATAGTGCCTAATCATCATAGGTGGCTTAGATCTAATATGGGTAGAAAAGCTTATTTTTCCACTTGTGCCATGCTGCTATCAGCCTGGCTTACCAGAAGTTCATGTTTATTATTACTATGTAAAAATAACACAGGAGACTGTACTAACCACATTCATGATGTGGAAGAGTAGTGAACTCACCAGTTTTTGGTGTGGGGAGCAGGTGAGAAGAATAAATGCCAGAGAGGGACTGAAGAGGCCATTCCAGCAGGGTACAGCTATATTCAGGTTAGTTGAAGACATGAAAGAGGAAGTTGAGCAGATCACTGTGAGATCTGAAATGTGGGGCTGCCAGCATCGTGATCACTACCTGACTGTGGATGAGAGTAGCCAGTGATGACAAATACTCAGAGTGGCAGGGCTGCACCTAAACTGTTACTTGAATTAAGTGTAGGGTGATTAGCCTTGGGTGTGGGGGGGTGTTGACGTTTGTTAGGACAGTGTTGAGGGAGTTGTGTATAGCTCATTCAAGATTTGGAAGGGTAGTAGCCAGCTAACTCACATTGTAGAGTAGAGTACAGAAAAGTACTGGAGAAGAATTGCTGGGAACTGTCCTATGGGGTTCTGCAGATCACATGTAAAGGAGTAGACTGACACTGGAAGTCGGGTGGATTCACTCAAGGTATTAGTATGCCTCTCCTGCTAATAATATTGTTATCCATTGTAAATGCAGCCCTTATGAGGGCATGAACAGCAGTTTTTCTGGTGAGTCATGATGCTTATTGCTTGGCCCTCCAGGAAGACCTAGTTGTTGGTTAATGAGGTGTGACAAATACACAACAGGAGGAACTGTACATACCACCTTTACTGTGCAGAAGGGTGGTGATTCACTCAATGTTTACTGTGGGAGTAGAAGTCAAACATTGAGAATGTGGGCTGGAGAGTGATTTGGGAGACCTTTTTTAACAGTGCCAGCTGATGATGCGTGTCGGTATAAGTGTGCACAATTCTCTGAGGTACAAGATTACAATCCGATGTGTGATAATTCTCCTTATGAGACTGTAAGCACATATGCGGCAATAGGCAGTAATAAGGACAGGGTATGGATGGTGGGGTGTTCAACAGAAGGCAGGCTAGGTGTAGAGGGTTCAGGTGGAAAAAGAAAGCCTTATTTGTGGATTAACAAGACAGCATGAACTTTGGAACTGAACCAGAGCGGTACTTTGCTGTGTGACCCTGAGCAAGTCACTAAACTTTCTTGTGCTCCCAGGCCACACCTGTAAACAAGCTTTCAGCTTAGTGTGTCTCTCCTGTTTAACAAAGAGCAAAATTCAGTGCGTCACATAACCACTAGATCAGATAT
Organism: Neoceratodus forsteri; assembly: GCA_016271365.2. Lineage (NCBI taxonomy): Eukaryota > Metazoa > Chordata > Ceratodontiformes > Ceratodontidae > Neoceratodus > Neoceratodus forsteri. The sequence continues at coordinate 1,561,027,241 of CM057455.1, forward strand.
TTGAAGTGTTGTACTGTAATGCAGTTTTCCACAGAAAAAGTCAGCTGGATTGCAAAACATTTTCCGCAAGTTAAAGTAATCAAAATGAACAAAATCATAGCCTAACATGTGTACTGATCAAAATAATCCATGAGTTAATACATGGTGTTGATCAATCTGGTACAACAATTCAAAACAAAAAGGTAAAGAAGAACTAGTTAGCACTATAGAAATACATGTGGGTCTCTGTCTCTGGCTTTGATGTTGTCATCATGACTCATCACTTAACACACTTGGCAGACATCTTAGGGAGAAACTAATGCTGTTCTTTGAAAGTGAAAGGCTGATGTTTACATTTTTCAAAAACTATAAATCTGCATTTATGTCATTTACATAAATGCAGTTTTAGCATAAATGTAAACAGAAGTCTTTACTTCACCTCACTATGAAGCCAGATTTTGGAGTTTGCAGTTTTAAAAACTGCTTGTTTAGGTACCCTTTAGGTACTCAGTATTCATACAACACATTACCCATTTTCAGTTCTACCACACCTACCCCCTTCTTTCAGACAGTTGTTTAAGGTTATCTTGATCTATCCAGTTGTTAAGTCATGCTTGTTTTCAAAATGTACATTTCTTGTCAATGAAGTAGATGTGTTGAACATAATTCGCAAGCAGTCATTATTAGGGATGTAAGTTTGTCATGGCAGTCATACAGGTCATTGATTCCATGGCGTTTGATCTTTATTCAGGACTTCCACGACTTTCACTAGTGTCATCAGAATGTAGCAATGATGACAGTGCCACAACATTTACTACTGTTTACTAATGATTTCACGAACAAACAATGAGTCATTAAAACCTCATCCATGACAAACTTACATCCCTAGTCATTATACCTTTGCAAAATAAAGTTGAATGTACTACAGTCTGTGAAGCACTGAACGAAACATTAAAATGCCTGTTTGGATGATCAAAGCTGTTTGCTGATTCTTTGCAAGAGCAGTCTCTTTATACATTCCCATGCTTATTAAATGTTTGAGACTCCATGAAGCATTCATAAACAATTGTCTGAAAGAAGGGGGTAAGTGTGTAAGTCTCATCAGCAGAGCCAAGAACAGATTAATCCTCCCTAATCCTCTCTGAAAGTGTCCACTGAGGTGCTATGCTTGTAGAGGTGAATTAAGGATTTATCTGAACAATTTGTCACTCTCGAAAAACTGCTGCATGTCTTTGATTATTGGACTTTTATCTGCTTTGTTATTGAGTTCACATGTAGCAGGATAATGTGATAGAACAGGGAGAGACCATTATTTTTTAAACCCTTTGCGCATGTGTTTTTTTTTTTGTGTGTGTGTTTTCTGTATTGCTATAAAACAGACTTTTTCCCTGACAGAAATTCGGCATGCCTCTGGCTGAGTAGAAGTCTTTGTAATGGGAAACAATGCTTTGCCAATATTTTCTTTGGCAATTCTCCCACCAGGAAACATGCTACCAATAGAATTGTTGAATCCCTGGAGAATCTATGTGCATACTGAGTCAGTTGCCAAAGTCTGTCTGCTCTCAAACATCATGCCTCCAGGAGTAAAGACATCATCAAAAATATCACTTCTGTGATGCCAAAGAAAATATGGAGCACACTTTTCTTTCCAGATTTTCAAGTTACAGGAACACTGCTTGGAGCATTAAGTGTTTGTAGTTTTCCTTCTATCCTTTGCACAAGTTTGTGAGCATACCATAGCATAATATAAAGCTATGTATTTATTTCTTTGAATCTGGGAATTAAGACCTTTGAGCCATGGGCTCATTTACAAAGGCTCCACATCCAAAAATGAATTATACAGAGGATGTAAAAACAAAACACAGGCACAGTGAGTGAGATACAACATGAGGATAAATTGAACAACAAACTATTGTACTAAGCTGAACAAATTATATTAAGTGCTATACATAAGGAGAAATTCAGACTCTAGTAGGAGGGTCTACCGGCAGAGGAGGCCTGAAAATAGTGTATTAGTAGTAGAAAAGAGAGAGAGGTTAGTAGGCAATAGAGGAGGGAGGGAGGAGGAGAAGAGAGGCTAGCTTAAAGCAATAGTGGGGCTCCCTAAGTAGAGGAAAGTTGGTAGTAGTTATCGGAATAATATGGGAAAGATGAGGGTGGCCGGAGGCCCTGTGGTTACACAAAGTAGAGGCTCAGGGGGACCTTGTCAGTGGAGGGCTGTAGAGGTATGTACTGAGGGTCATAAGAGTTAAGTGTGACAATCACAGCTGCTAAGGTTTACTAGGTGTTGCTGAAGACAGTTTTTGAAGGGCCAATATTGGGAGTGGACTGGATATGTGCCGGGAGGCTGTTAAACCAGAAGGGGGCTCTATACATAAATGCTTTTTGCCCTTTGCTGTTTTGTAAAAACCTATTAGCTCTATCTCATATGATTCCCACTTTGATTGGGCAAAAGAGGACCTGGAAGAACCACACCCCAAACTCAACTCGTGACTAAAGATGCAGAAATAAAAAAATTTCACTGGCAAAGGTGGCACAACATTGGGAACATTGCCTTATTTATAGTGGAGCAATGTTTTCCTGATGTCACCCAACTTTCCGCTGCAAAGCTCTAGTTTTTAAATGTTTAAAATAACCCCCACCACTCACATTGCTATCTTCTCCCACCCCCTCACACCAGCTCCAGCCATGGAAATGACCCCACACACACACAACCACCCTCATAGCACTCATATTTTTCTCTCATCCCCCCAGTCCTAGCAAAGTTCCATAAAGTACAACTCCCATATCCAATGTCTACTTCCGTAGCCCTAGTGGTAGTATGGTAACTTATAATGTGCTACCAACCTTTACCCAGTAAAACAAGCATAGACTCAAACCCCACCACCCTTCTACCCCCCCCCCCAGGATACCTTCACTTATTTCTATTCTCCTAAGTAATTAAAAAAACATCCTTCACTGTGGCAACCAGTCACTGAGAGCTGTCTTTCTTGGCACCACCAATAAATGAATTAAACTGTTGACATGCTCCTGTAGTAACCTCCGAGCCAATCATCAGATAGGAAGCAGTGAGGTTATTTACTGACATGTAAATTCATTTTAACCAATTTAACGTTCCGGTGAGACCCACAAGGAACCAATTAAGGGACAATACAATTACACAATGATGAGTATCCCATTTAACATTGAAGATAAATCTAAGTAACCTGAAGTAAACCTTGGAAAGGGGAGCCAAAGTAGTTTCAGAAGCATGGCACAGAACAGTATTCTGAAAATCCATAATAGGTAAAACAGCCATGAGGATTATTTTTTGCCTGTCAAAACCTGCTAGTTTATTTCTGGTGCCCTTACTGCATCCCAGGCAAGACTGCTCCTTTAGTGTGGTTTAATTGATGTGGGGAGGCTTGAAAGCAGGTGATTGATATCAGCTGCTCATCCACATCATCAGATTGGTGCAGCTGTCTGTAGACCACCACAATCCTCAGGCATTTAGTAAGTAAAGTAAAGTAAGTAACTTTTATTTTTAAGCGCTTTTCAAAACACCAAAGCACTGTACAAATAGAACAACATTTAAAACAATGTACATTAAAACAATAGCAGTAAAATTATCCTCCATAAGCTTTAACCCTCCCAATCTACTAGAGCCAATGTGATTTACCCCGCATTCCCAACAGTAGACCTGTTCTCTAGCATTCCAATAGGGTTACTGATGTGTGCTGCTTTCCTGTCTGCTTTTGCTTGCACTCTGTTCTTTCTGAACTGGGCATTTCACACTGCCAGTGTATCAGTTATCCACTGTATGCAGTGGAGGAGGCATCTCAGAAAAGTTAAGTAAGTACAGCTGCACTACGGCAATTCTTCAATTAAAATAACAATAGCAGCACACTCAAAAGTTCATGATTTCATGCATTTGTTTGGCTAATATCCCAAGCAGACAGCTGTGTAGCAAAACAATAGGTGAGCCCTGACCAAGACCCCAATGTTTTACTATGTTTCAGTAATTTCCAGAATGTTCAATTATTTTGCAGCAGTCAGTGCGTGCAGCTCCTCCATCTTATTTCCTAGGCTCCTAGCATTTGCGAAGAGCTTTTTCCAGGCTTCCTTCAGCTTTCCCGTCCCTCAGTTCCCAGTGCCCCACAACTTGCTGCCCCCCTTGTATTCTTTTCCTTACTCACCCGTGTGTCCCCCCTTCCCTTTCCCAGGTCTTTTCTGTTGCTACTCTTATGAGATGGGGAGAGCCTGCTAGGCCCTCTGTGTGCATGTTGGTGTCCTTGTGTACTCTAGCCCTGCCCTCCCACCTCCTAGTTTCAATGCCTTTCAATAAATGTGTCCATCTTCTGCCCACAGTGCCATAGGTGCCAGGTTTGTAACATTTTTGGTGGGGCCCAGGGGTGTTGCTTGCCATTGATTCACCGTGGCACCGACAATCAGGTCAGGTAAGGGTAGTCTGAACAAATTTCTGCTTACCAGAGGTACCCTGGGTAGTAACTAACACAAAGTCAAGGTATGCATCAGGCAAGTCCAGGTGCACATCCAGGTCCAAGAAGTATAAAGGAAGTATGCTTCAGGCTTGTTACAAGGTAAGCAAAGCCTTTTGATTCCAAAATTCCATCCATATCTGGATATGCAGCTAAAAGAAGGCAACAAGCTGCTCTAGTGTGAGCAGACAGGAACCCCACTCTCAACCCCTGTGCTTCGACAAGAAAAAAAACATTGTCAGTGTGGTGGGGCAAGGCCATCATGGTACGCCTTTCGTTTGTTCAATTTAAAGAGACAGACAAAATTTGTATTACAAGTGGCTCAATAAACTCTAATCTGGTGTGCTCCAGCAGGATGTGAGACCATGCCCTGAAGCTCAGAGGTGGTAAATTTAGAAGTAATCTCAGGATGCACATCCTCTCCCAGAAGGTAGTGGGCATACAGTAGTGAACAGCCTTCTAGTGGAGAGAGTGGACATGACAACAGTACAAGCTTCAAGGAAAGCCTGGACATATTTCTGCTCACCAAGGGAATTGCAGGGTGTCCTGGGTAATAGAGTGCATGAGGAACCCCCTATAAATTAGTACACCTTTACACAGTGTATTTATTCATGCCTGCCTATAAAACAAGGATTGGGGGGACCTGACTTTCCTGGAGTCCCTTCCAGCCTTAAACTACTGTGTTACTAAATGAAGCTCTCCTATTGTGCAGAATAAGTAAATCAATGAACTAAAATGAATAAACAGGAACAGTGGTGGCTAATAAGCATGTAGGTAGTAGCTACTAATAAGCAACAAAGAGCTCATAGCCACTACTCAGTGCAATCAGCAGAACTCATTCATCAGTCAAGATTTTATGCAACTACAGCTTTTGTCATGGCATGAGGAGTACATGCACTGCGTGATACATCAGGATGTACATTATTGATACATTAGGAGTCATGGGTACTTCTGCATCTCTAAATGGGGCTTGACCATGCCTTTTTTTTGTTGTAATTGTGGTAAATGACAACTTTCAGAGGAATGACCAATTCTGTTTTAGCATCACTGGCTTCTAAATAATGTGTGTCTGGCAATTCATGTTTTTAAACATCCCAGTTGCTAAGAGATGCAAGAATAGTTGACATCATTCATGGTTTTTGGCAGTGCGAAGCATATTATGTTGAACCCTGCTGTGATTCACTTGCCAAGGCCAGGGAGTAAGTAAACCTGTACTGATATAATCACTGCCACAATTCAGGAAACAATCCGCAAGCTCAAGTATTGCAGTTTCTACAGTTCAGTCTTACAGCGACAAAATAATTACTACTGTCGAAGTCCATCACTGTGATAAACTTTAACTTTGGCCAGGAATAGGCTGGATAAGGAATGTTTTGTTCCCCCTCACCAAAAAAGAACATGCAGTACAACCAGCTCTGAGGTAGGAAGCATGGGGTTGCCTGGCGGGCTGATGACATGGGTTGGTACCACGAGTGCAGGACTCCATGAGTGGAGAAGGGGAGGGAGGGCTACAGAGGATCTCCTTCCAAGGGGTGGTCTTTGACACACCCCTCTTGTCAACTGCATCTAGAAAAAACATGGCGAAGGTGCCAATAATGTCCCAGAATACTGCCACCACCATCATAACAACCCTGTATGACAAGACTCAGAAACCTGTTATCAGCAATTTTAAGCCACAGAACAACTGGAATCACACCAGCATCTTACTGTTGCAGTAGGCTCTCTGGCTAGCTCCGCTAACTCTTTGAGCTATGCCAGCACTCAAACAAAAGCATTTTATTTTTAACCACTGATAAAATATGTAAGGCTTAAATAGCAATGGCTATCAGCCCATAAGAGGTTACAATTACAAACTCAGACATACAGTATTGTTGCACTCGTCAAACATTTCATTAAAATTTATGTTTCAGACATACTCTCAAGCTCTATATTCCCCACAAAGAAAAAGTTTAATGCCTCAGCAACCTAGAGTTAATTAACTAACACACCATTCCAATTCCTTCATTCTGGGAAATCAATACTGCCAACTCAGTGATTGAATCTTGCTATTTCCACAGTCACCTGTGTCTACCTAAGAAACATGATCCATCCGAAGAAAGGCTAGCTCACCTGGCCTACAGAACACCTGCAACCTATCATGCTAATCAAAATATGGAAACAGCCTTTGCAGAATCCACTGTCATCTTTGCTTACTGTACATCTGATTGAATACAGAGAACCTTTGGACCAGTCCCAACATTTTGAAAGCAGCGGCTATATAGAAACATAGAAGTTGATGGCAGATAAGGACTGCAAGGCCCATCCCGTCTGCCCATTTTTCTACCTTATGAATGTGCCATAGGCCTTTACTCTGTCAATGGCCTATCTATTCATACTCATCTGTATTTCTCCCTTATACCTATCCCATGCCTGTTTGAAGCCCTGCACTGTATTCATATCTACCACTTCCTGAGGTAGGCCGTTCCATGCATCCACCATCCTTTCTGTGAAAAAGAACTTCCTCACATTACCCCTTAATTGGCCTCCCTCTAATCTCATGCTGTATCCTCTTGGCCTGCTATTTTTCTTAGATTGAAACATGTTAGACTCTTTCACCTTGTTAATGCCCTTAAGATGTTTGAATGTTTCGATCATATCACCTCTAGCCCTCCTTTGCTCTAGGTATACATATCGAGCTCTGTTAATCTGTCCTCATATGTTTTCTGATGTAGTCCCTGCACAATTTGGGTTGCTCTTCTCTGGACTGCCTCCATTTTATTAATGTCCTTGTGCGGCCTCCAGAACTGCATGCAGTACTCCAGATGGGGCCTAACCAGTGTCTTGTAAAGAGGGATTATTACCTCCCTCTTACGACTTGTGATTCCCCCACTAATGCACCCCAACATTCATCTAGCCTTATCTACTGCTTTAGTGATCTGCTTGGATGATTTCAGGTCATCTGTGATGATGATGATGCCCAAGTCTCTTTCTTTCCTTGTGATTGCCAGCAGCTCTCCTCCCAACCTATAGGTAACTTCAGGGTTTCTCTTCTCTATGTGCATGATCTTGCACTTCAGTGCATTAAACCCCAGTTGGCACTCTTCCGGCCAGTTTGCCAGTTTTTCCAGATCTCTTCTCATTCTGCTCACCCCATCTGGATCATCTACTCTGTTGCAGATCTTGGTGTCATCTGCAAACAAGCAAGCCTTACCCTCCAGTCCACCTGCATTGTCATTGATGAAGATATTGAAGAGGACTGGCCCCAGGATTGATCCCTGAGGTACCCCACTTGTGACTTGCATCTCTTCTGACTGTATTCCATTTACCACCACTCTCTGTCTTCTGCCTGCCAACCAGTTTGCCACCCAGTTGACCAACTTCTGACCCACCCTGAGCCTACCCAACTTATTAATCAATCATCTATGTAGAACAGTATTGAAAGCTTTGCTGAAGTCAAGTTAGGTGACATCATCTGCACCCCCTTGGTCCATCACTCTGGTTTTCCAGTCAAAGAAATCTATGAGATTAGTTTGACAGGACCTTTCTGTTGTAAACCCATGCTGTCTTGGATCCCGTGCTCCTATGGATTCCAGGTGTTGCACTATCCTTTCCTTAAGGAGTGCCTCCATAATCTTGCCCACTACTGAGGTAAGAATGCCTGGTCTGTAGTTCCCTGCCTCCTCCCTACTGCCACTCTTGTGGAGTGGGATCACATGAGCCCCTCTCCAGTCTTCTGGGACCTCTCCTGTGCTCAGAGACTCACTAAATAGTTCTGCTAATGGCTCTGCTAGTTCCACCCTTAGTGCCTTTAGTACCCTGGGATGTATGCCATCAGGTCATATTGCCTTGCCCACCCTGAGCTTTGTGAGCGCTTGTAGGACCCTATCTTTTGTGAAGGGACTTGTGCACACCTCCCTCCCCACTGTGTCCATGGTGTTGATCTGTGGGCCATGCTCTACCTTTTCCTCAGTAAACACTAAGCAGAAGTATCTATTTAGGATAGATGCTTTTCCTTGGTCCTCCTCCACACATTCCCCCTTATCCCCTTTGATCTTAGCAATATCCCCTCTGGACTTTCTCCTTTCACTAATGTAGCTATAGGAAGTCTTATCCCCTTCTTTTACTGTTCGTGCTAGTGTTTCCTCGGTTTGGGCCTTTGCCTGCCTTACTGCCTTCCCTTAGGGAAGTTTGGCATGCCTCCCTATCTTCATCCCGCTGCATTTCCTTATATTTCCTGAAGGCCAACCTTTTGGCTCTAATCTTTTCTGCTACTGTTTTTTTTTTTTTTTCCATTAACATTTTCTTTATTGTAGGCAGAGATACAACAGCACAAACAAGAAACATTGCCAGATATAAAAACAAGTTGCAGTTACAAAATACAAATATAGCAGAACATTCCTCTGCCTTCCCCCCTAACATTCCCAAACTATAAACCCCTATACCCCACCCCACCCCCATCCCTATTACACCTCCACCCTCCCCCCCATCCCTATTACCCTCTCCACCCTCCCCCACGAGGCACACAACTATTTGTCTCCATACCGGATGAGCTCAAAACTCAATAGAGAAACAAGTATAGAACAGGGCCCAAATCTTGTAAAAAAGGGGTAGCTGATTATGCAAAATAGCGATCATTCTCTCTACCCTTAAAAACGCAAGGAGCTCTGCAAGCCATTCCGAATAAGAAATCCGTGTCTTATCTTTCCAATGGCGAAGAACTAATTTCTTCACTATAATTGAAATCAAGGTCATATAATACTTCTTTGCTCTGACCGGGAAGGCAGTCATTTCCCCCAGCAAACAAACCTCGGGTCTAAACATGTCTTCTAACCCCAGCAGGGGATCGGGCTTCTTCTTAATTTCAAGTCACAAGGGCACAACCTTAGGACACTCCCAGAAAATATGCAGAAGGTCCCCTGCTTCTGCTTCACATCTGTAACATTTGGGATCTCTCAATAATTTCAAATCTGCTAATTTCTGAGGAGAATAAAAGATATTATGTAATACTTTAAATTGTATAAGTCTTAATTGATCATGCCTAACAAACCTATGACATGCTTGCCAAATCCCGTCAATCTAATTCAACCTTGGAAAGACTGCGCCCAATAAGAACAAGGGGCAAGATTTGCCGGATAGGCCCATTGGAATAAAGTTAAATAAATCTTTGAGACTGCCTGAGAGATTCCAGTCAACAGACATATTTCAGTCAAAAACGAGAACCGCGGAGCGTAAATACTCCCCAGTATATGTTTCTGCTTTAGAACATGTCGAAGTTGGTATACTTTGAATATGTCTTTGTTAGTTAAATTGAATCTGTTAATTATACCCATGGCCGGCATTATATCCCCTTCCTCAGTAAGAAAATCCTTGAGGGAACAATTATCCGGTAGAGGCAACCAGTCTGGCCTAATAATATTATCACCTATCAGATACCGTGGATTCGCATATTGGTTGTTCACAGTCTTTAACATGGTCATATTTAATGATCCCACAAAGCTGGGCATGAATTTTCACTGCAACCCCAATAGGGATTTTTCAACAGAGAGGCAGCTTTAAAATTAGAGTAGAAAAGGGCTACAGGATTTATAGCACATTTGTTAATTAAATTCAATTCCAATTTCACCCATAGGGGTATATAACCCAACCTTAGAGTAGGGTCCTTGTATAGCGCCCACTTACCATATTTACTCAGCTGTACTGCCCAGAAGTAAAGGCCAAAATGAGGTAATCTTAACCCTCCCACTGGTTTTGGTGCGGCAAGTTTTTGGTAGGCCATCCTAGATTTTTGTATCCCCAAACAAAATCCGCTATTCTGGCATGGAGCTTTTTAAACCAAGACATGGGAAGGAAAATATCTAATCTACTCAAGGGGTAAAAGACCCTCAGAAATATATTCATTTTAACTATATTTATCCTCCCCCATAGTGATAAGAGAAGCTGAGCCCATCTCTTAAAATCCAGGACAATGTTGTGAACCAGGGTCTCTAAATTCAGTTGACGCATGCGAGCCATATTTCTGGTTATGTAAAGGCCTAAATACTTAAGAGATTCAGAGTTCCACCCCAGACCCAATTCTGTTATTTCTTGTTTGAATAACTTGTTGTTAAGGGGATAAACTACTGATTTATCCTGATTTAGTTTATAATTTGCCACCCGACTAAAATTACCTATTAATTTAAGCAAACCTGGAATGGACTTAGAGGGTTTTGAAACATATATTAAGAGGTCATCTGCATATGCTGTGACTTTAACTTACAACCCCCATACTTTAATACCCTCTATCTCTCTGGCATGTACTATACTCCTTATGAGGGGTTCTAAATATAGGTTAAACAAAAGGGGGGATAAAGGGCACCCTTGCCTGGTACCTACAAAAAGCTGAAACGGGCTGGAGATAGCTCCATTGCAAACAACTCTGGCAGACAGATTCGAATATATGGCCCTAAGCCAATTCAAAAACGTCTCCGGGAAACCGAACTTTCCCATAGTTGCAAATAGAAACCCCCAATAAACCCTATCAAAGGCCTTCTCTGCATCCAAGGAGACCAAATCCATTGGATAATTAACCTCCTCGGACACAGAGAAGACATGGGCTAGTGTCCTAAAGTGATCAACCGAGGACCTGCCCTTCATAAATCCTACCTGTTCATTACCTATTAATTTAGACAAAACTCTATTAATCCTATCCGCTAATAGCTTAGCCAAGATTTTAAAATCATAATTCAATAAAGAAATAGGCCTATAACTAGCCGGGTCTACGGGGGGCCTATTGGGTTTGGGAATTAGAACTATAAGTGCTTCTAAAAATAACTTATCTATCTCCTGCCCTGAGAGGATATAACGAAATAAATTAAGGAGCAAGGGCGCCAATTTTGAAGAAAACCTTTTATAAAAATTGGACGAGAACCCATCCGGGCCAGGCATCTTATCTGTATGGAGATTCCTGATAGCCAATTCTATTTCCTCTTGAGTTATATCTGTCACGAGACCTAACCTATCCGATTCTTCCAGTACAGGAAGGTCCAGACCATCCAGAAAGGAGGCTATCTGAAACTCAGTGGGTGGTTTTTCCATTTCTCCATATAAATCCTCAAAATATTGGTGGAAAATCTGGGCAATTTCGTCCGGAGCGGTCTTGACACAACCGTCCTCCTTTGATTGAATTCCTTCAATCAGCCTGGAAGACTCTAATTTAACAATACACCTGGCCAGTAGCCTCCCGGATTTCTCCCCTTGGTGAATATAATTGGATTTTGTTTTAATTAAAGCTAATTCCGCCTGTTCTCCCAAAATCTTGAGATAGGCATCCTTTGTTCTCACTAATTCTTCCTTGTCATCCTCTCTCGGATGAATGGAAATATTAGACTCTAAGACCCTAATACGACACAATAACTCGCTAATTCTGGTTTCCTTTTCTCTTTTCCTTTTAACAGACAGACCAATTAATACCCCCCTTAGATAGGCCTTGAGAGCCCCCCAGAAAAAATTCGGACGACCATTACTATCTAGGTTATTTAAGATGAAATCATCTATCTGCTCCGATATATATTTAACCAGCTTAGGCATTCTTAGTATTTGGTTATTTATTTTCCATCTATTTCCTCTTTTAATGAGAGATGGGAAGGAAATAGTTGTGGATACAGCTGCATGGTCCGAGATAGGACCTGCTACAATATTGGAGTCAAGAACCCCCCTGAGAAGGGAGCAGAGAGGAAAATATAATCTAAACGGGAAGAATTTCCATGAACAGGGGAGTTGAAAGTATATTCCCTAATATCCGGGTGTAAGACCCTCCAAACATCGGCTAATCCTAACTGGTCTAGTAGGTCCCCCATAGCATGAGAGGCGGGAGTATGGTGTATACGCACTCTACCGGATCTGTCCAGCAAGGGGTCTAACGTTAAATTGAAATCTCCACCCAAGATTATGGGGAGGTGACTATATGGTAAGAGAACCTTGAAAAGGCCCACCAGAAAATCTTGAGTATCCGAATTAGGGCCATACACCGATCCTATCAAGATTTCAGTGCACTGTAACATCCCTCTAACTAAAATGTATCTACCCTCATTATCCTGAATTATTTGTAAGGGGGTAAACGGCACTGATCTATGTATCATCAACATAAGACCTCTGCTCTGCGTGGTACCCTGAGAGGAGAAAACTTCTCCAATTTGTAGCTGCCTCATGGCCTTGGCCTCCAACTGGAGCAGATGTGTTTCTTGCAAAAACACAATTTTAGCTTTAACCGCTTCGACATGTTTCAATATCTTATATTGTTTACCCTTAAGCCGTGCCCCTTTGACATTCCAAGTCAAAAACTTAACAAATATGTCCGTCCCCATTCTAGGTGAACAATTCCAAAATATACTGTATATTAACCATTACCCTATAAAAAACAGGATTCTCATGAACTAAGATCCGTAGGTATCTTGGTGCCTCAAGAACCCCCCGCCCTACCCCCATATCCATACCACTGCTCCCAAAAGATCCCAACCCATTCCTCTCCCCCCAACCCTCTCCATCATAATGGTCCATGACAACAGGACACTCAGCCCATTCCCCGAGCCTTCCCCCATCAAGTTAACCCAACAAACCAACTTTATCTAAATCAAACCCTCAGAATACCTGTTGATTTGTTTTGGTTCGTCGGCCTAATACTGCCCCATTTCCAAACAACAGAACATGTTATATCATATATAATCACTAGATATAAACAAGAGAGGATAAGAAAATGTCAAGAAATATATCCAAAAATGCTGGTACACCACAACATATAAATGGCCTCCCACCACGTTCGTGATGTTAACCCCCATATATAAATGTTCCATTTCCAGGAGCCTAACAATCCATACCCACAGTAATTAGGTGACCACAATCGGCAAAATTAAATATGAAGCACCCCTAACTGGGGTTTAACCAGTAGCTACCGTATGAAATAAAGTTCGGGGGTTAATATTCAATATCTGCGTAACTACCCAGTATAACATTATATAATAACCACAACAACCGTCCATTGTAGACTCAGTCCATTGAATCTATAGTGGGGGACACATCCCTATTAAACCCACGAAACATCATTCCCACATTACAGTTCACTGCTTTCCCCGGAATTCCACTCCGATACTACTCTTCCACACAGTCCATTTAAGGGACTTTGAATAATTCAGGAAATGCTTCTCGCAACAATTCTGTCGCAGCTTCCAGTGATTCAAAGGATTTCCATTCACCCTTTATAAACACCTGCAATTTGGCAGGATAAATCATCCGAAATTTAATACCTGCCGCAATCAGTTTCCTGACCAGAGGATGAAAAGCAGTCCTTCTTTGTCTCACTGAGAATGGCAGATCCTGAGCCACTCTCAGCTTTATACCTTCCCAGTACAACTCCTTGTTCTCCTTAGCTTTCATAACAAACAGCTGACATTCCTGATAATTCAGGAATCGGAATATAAATATTCTTGGTGGCCCATTCGGAGGAGGTAAAGGACGCAGTGCCCGATGTGCCCTTTCTATAATATATGTGGGCCCAAATGGTGAAGGCCCAGCCACCTTCTCCACCAGTTTCTGGGCAAACTTAACAGCATCTCAGCCCTCTGCTTTTTCAGGTAGCCCAATGACTACCACGTTATTCCGACGGCTTCTGCCCTCCAAGTCCTCCAATTTTGCTTCTAGTTTGCTAACTTTCTGTTTAATTGCAGATATCTCAGAGTCTACTCGATCCCTGTTCCCCTCCAGAGATCTAATTCTAGCTTCGTTGTCGGTGGCTTTCCGACTCAGGTCCTCTAGAGCCGGAGTGATATTTTTGAATTCGTTGGCCATTTCATCCATACTGGCCCTAAACGGCCTAAACTCCTCTAAGAATCGAGCTAACATGAGGAGTTCCTCTTCCTGGGACGCCCCACCGGGGCTCTGCATTGACTGAGAGGCCGAGGCCTTAGCTTTCTTGGCGGCCTTCTCCGGGGTCGCCGGAGGCATGTGTTTTTTCGGTGGTTTCTTCATCTCTTCCTCCATGTGGTGTCTATTCCAGAAATCCTCTCCTTCTATGCTGCCAAAATACTCGGTGGTCGCTGCAATACGAGTGAAAAGTGAAAAACGGGAGCGGGTTAATGGAGCTCGAGAGGGAAGCGACCGCTACGCGCTCTGCATCACGTGACTCCCTCTGCTACTGTTTTTGAGAACCAAAATGGTTTCCTCCTTTTGATCTTGCCTTTCTCCTTAACACAATGGGATGTTGCTTCAAGTATTGCATCCTTAATGCTAGCCCACTTTGCCTGTACCCCCTCAGCTGTATTTCTTCTTGCCAGGGCTAGCTTAACTGTTGGCCATCTTATCAAAGTCAGCTCCTCTGAAGTCCCTTCCCCTGCCAACAAAGAAGAACCACAGATGAAAGAAACAAGGAGGTAAGAGCAGAAACAATGAACCAACAACAAATGTAGATGTTATCCCTCAGTTTGTATCTCGTATGTGCTCCTATAATTAGCCTTGAAACCTTAGCCTAATGATAGATGAAACGGTAAAACTTGCAAGCACTTTATTTATTTATTTTTTTTGTTGACCGGGTAAGTGTACTAGACAAATCCTGCCTATTTTCAGGCACGACCCGGGAGAGGGTGATGCAGATGAATGCCAGCTGACCTTGAACCAGATTAAGCTGTTGGTGGTATTTTTTTTTAGTGAATGAGGGAAATTTGGCCAGGACACCAGGGAAATTCCCCTACTCTGCTGGCGCTCTGTGGCCAGTAGGGGTGTTGGACTCAGAATACAGGATGGCCACTTCTACTGTGTGAGTGGAGCAGACGGAGGTAGAAAGACAGAGAGAGATACCTGAGCAGCAGGCTCTGCCTGCGGTACCTTTTTTTTCTTCACTGGACACTGAAAACGAAGAAATATTTCATGAAGCCATGTCAACCAATGCTGACTTTCCGTTTCAGCTGGGTGATACAGCAGGTAATATGCTTTACGAGAATTCCTTGATGGCTAAGATAGCGGAGGGTTCTGAGAGCCTAAACCTGTCCACCAATTCTGTGCATTTATCAACGAGAGATACTACTGCTTTGCGAGTTGTTGGCGCTGCTCTTACGAATACGGAAGTGAGTGACGTTCCTCACATACAATCTCTGTACGCAGTGCAGTACACGAATGTGTGCGATGATGCACAACCGTCTACCTCTCTATCGGAAGCCGGGCAGTTGGTAGGTCGACATGCTTCTATTAAACCCCTCGATTTAAGATCGGAGACTCGGTTAGAGGGATTGCCATCTGATTTACCCGAACCTACACTCCAAGTGCCGGTGAGTACATTACAAAATACAGCTGAGTCTAACAGAAAGAACTTACACAAAGAAGCGGGATTTGTATTTCATCCGATTAAGGGTGAGAACTTATCACTGCAAAATGCTTTTACCACAATATACCAAACATCTAACAACAATCAGGAAGGAGTGACGGAGTTTAACTTTGGAAAACAGACCATTACTCCTACTGTGAATAACATGAATCGTTTAGAACTTGCCACCTCAAAATCCTTAAAAACTAACTCTGGTTTAATTAAACCTGGTAATAGTGTCCCTGCTTTAGTTGTCTCGCAACACCATGATCAGACTTGGTCTCCACAGGGTGCTTTGCTGGCAGCTGGCTGGCAGCGACAGGCAAATAGCGTTTGGACTTGGTTGGCAGGATTCTTCATTTGATTTGGCGGCCATACGCCAGGTAGAGCTGGGTACATCATGTAAGGAGACTGTGATAACTGGGGCTGAGGACATAAGTCATGTCTCTAAAAAAATACTTGATATTCAGGAAGATTGTGTTCATAACACTCCTGCTGTTTTATCTCCTGAAACTGATCAGACTCATTTAATTCAAAAACCTCTTTTATCTGAATTGTTTACTCGGGCTAAAAGTGAAGCAGCTCCAAGACGTAATGCAGTTTGCATTCGATATAAAGGGGGTATGGCGGATAGGCCTGACCGACATTTTGTGGGTAAAGTTTTAATTAAAGAATCTTTACGCTTTTCCCCCAGAGATGTTTTTGCTTTCATCAACATCTGGGGGGGAGATAATTATGACATTAGTTTTCATTCAGCTGCTTTATTGGATTTATTTTGGGACAGATATAACCAGGTGAAGTTTTCCCCAACGTGGACTCCTTTTCTCATTATCCCTCTATCACAACCTTCTATTAAATATGTTATGGTTATGTTTAGAAATGAAGGAATACACGTTGAGGACATTACCTACTGGTTATCACAGAAATGTGATATTCAAGGTGAGCCAGACCCAATTTTGGATTCTGAAAGATTTTGGACCGGGGGATGGAAATACAAAGTAAAATTACTTCAGTCAGAGAAAGGATTTGCACATATTCTGAACTCCTTTCTCTTAGGTAGAGACAGAGGTATATGTTTTTATAGTGGCCAACCTAGAGCCTGTTACAAATGTGGCTCCAAATCTCACCTCTCTAGTGTTTGTGATAGTCCACGATGTGACAATTGTGGAGAGGTGGGCCATGTTACAATACAGTGTAGTAATCCCACCAGATGTGACTTGTGTGAAGGATACACACATTCATTTAAAGACTGCCCTTGGGCTGCGAAGAATAAGGAGTCTAGTGGGAGTACTGACCGGCTTATACAGCTAGCACAAGAAGCGTTAGATAGTAAGTTAAGTGATTTGCTTCAAGTGCGTCCTGCCACTTCACCTGCTGGGCCGGAAAAACCACCCCTGATGGCTGTAGTAAATTTTCCTTTGCCCCCTCCCCCCCCGCGGTTACTGTTACACCTCTTAAGGTAGAGGACAGTACTCAGATTACGGCACTGTTGAAACCTGTTTGCTATACGGATGAAGTAGATAGGCCAATAGTCCCTTCCACTCAGCAGGCATCTTTACCTCCGAGGAGGTCTAATAGAAACCTAAAAGTGATTCCTATCCCAACACCTGAATCATTAGAAACTCTGAACCCCTATACTGCCCTTTCTACTTCATGGGGTGAATCAGAGATGGACATGGGGGACTCGGATTCCCAAAAATCAGTACAAGATGTTATAGGGGCCCCACGAGAAGATTATAAAGATAAGAAAAAGAAAAGGAGAAAGAAATGAGGTGTGGCTGTCTTAAGTTAGTTGTTTATATGGGCTTTTTCTGGGCTTCCTTGAATACAATAGCATTTTAAATAGTGCTAAGCAGAGCTGTCTTTCATCTAATACATGGCCTAAATTTCTATCTGTTTCCTGCAGGAAACCTGGATGTTTACTAAGGATCAGATTTCTTCTTTTAAAGGTGATTGGCCATGGGGACCTTCTTATTGGTCCTTTGGGGAGGAGAAAGCAGATGGTACTGGGATTTTGTTTAATTCTTACCAGTTTGCGTTACATAAGCTTATTGACTTAATTCCTGGAAGAGTTTTGATTATTGATGGACGGTGGGATTCAATAGGCTATCGATTTATTAATATTTATAATCCACAGATGAAAACATCCAGGATTTCCTGTATGAAAAGATTCAACCTTTTAGTTACCACTTTGCCCATGTTATGGAGTGGTGATTTTACTGTAGTATTGGATTGCTAGCGTCCACTACTAAAAGGTTTATTGTGATTGAATTGTCTAAAATCAATTATTAAGTTAGCAGATCTTACAACTTGTAACCTTTTGGAATCAAAAATCTGAGATCCACCTTTTTCAAAGGCGTGAAAGGGACTTGTATCGATTATTTGTTTACCTCTAATAGTCTGTCAGTTACTGATTTTAGAAGGATACCAATAGAGTTTTCTGACCACATGATGCTTCAAGTATCAGTGAATATTAACTCTGAACACTGTTGCAGGGGACGTAGATGGAAGCTAAATGTTTCAGTCTTGCAGGAACAATTTGTTAAAAATTCCATCAAATATATTTTGCAAGCTAGACTATCTGTGAGTTTTTTATACTCGGACTTGGGAGTCTGGTGGAAGGAGACTAAACAGGATTGTATCAACTGGTTCAAATCTTATGGAACCCGTCAAAAGAACTCAAAATTTTTGGAATATTTAAAACTTCATACTCATCTACAATCCCTACTTTCAGTAGCTAATACTTCTAGGCAGGATTATTCCTCACAAATTGAGATGCTTAAGTTGCAAATGAGGCAGTCTCAATATGATCGAGCTAGAACCCTTCAAGCATTGTAACAATCATACGTCAAAGTCAGTAATGGAGACCCTTTTTGTTCTCTGTAAATCTATTAAGGATTCCTCTAATTTGGACTATTTGGATTCTAATATAGGCAGAATAGAAGATACTGGTGATATGGGCACTTGTATAGCACAGTATTTTCAGGAGCTTCGGCCTTTATCTTTTTTTTCTTCTCTCCAAATACAAGATTATTTAAAGCATTTACAAGGCCCTAGTGTTGATAGTACTGTAATGGAAAATATGATAGAACCTTTTTCGATACAGGAAATTGAGGGTATTATTACTAATCTTAAGGATAATATATCCCCAGGTTTAGACGGCCTATCTAACTTATTTTATAAAACCTTTCACACTGAATTAGTTACTTGTTTGACCTTAGTTTTTAATAAATTTCTTGCAGGAGACTCAATCGTGAATTGGTTTACAGTGGGTTTGCAGATTTATATTTTAAATCTGGAAATAAAAGGCGATATAGGCAATTGGAGACCTATCACCTTACTAAATTCTGATTATAAAATTTTGCTACATTACTTAACAATAGACTTAAGACGTGGGCAAATATCATTATTCCCTTGTGCAGCATTGTAGTTTATCTAATAGGAAAATACAGACAGTTCTATTTTTAATCAGGATTTAATTGAATGCTTAACCATGACAGGGCGTTCTGGAATTTTACTTTCCCTTGATCTAGAAAAAGCTTTTGATAGGGTTAGCCACCCTTTCTTGTTTGCGACACTAGCATCTCTAGGAATTCCCCCTACCTTACTTTCATTACTGAAAAAGTTGTATACAGGTGCACAGATTCATCCTGTTATTAAAGGCAAAATTGAGAAGGGGTGGGTTATGGAATCCGGAGTGCGACAAGGCTGTCCCTTGAGCTCACTGTTGTATGTTTGTTCCTTGGAACCTCTTGTTAGACCTATCTGTAATATCCCTAAATGGGAAGGATTTCAAATGCCTAATTCAGACTCCTTTTTGACCATACAAGCATATGCAGATGATATATGCCTTTTCTTTCAACATAGGAAACAATTGAGAAGTTTTTTTCAGGTATTTCAGAATTATGCTGTTTTTTCTAGCGCTAAGATTAATTTTAATAAATCAAAAGGATTATTGATGGGTTGTTTGCATCAGCAGACTGTTGTATACAAGTCTATTCAGATATCCTCAACTCCCATTTCAATTTTGGGGTTGTTGTAGGCACCAAAATATCCGGATAATAATTGGACTAGGGTTTTAAACTCAGTAGAGCGTAAAGTACTGCGATGAAACAATTCAGTTACGAAATTGAAGAAAGTACAGATTTTCAAAGCGTTTTATTTTACCTTGTTTACAGTACATTGCAGTACTTTACCCGTTGCCTCTTCATTTAGAGACAAGACTATATAGCTTGAGTTTTCAGTTTTTGGGGTAACAGATTAAACCCGATTAAAAGATGTTACACCTATTTGGACAAACATATGGGTGGAACAGGGATGGTTGACCCAGTTATATTTTGTCACACGTTGGTTTTTTCCCATTCTTTACAAAATTGTTTCAAAACTCCTATTAAGTATGAAGATGCCTGGTTTCGGGAACTCCTGGAGTACTATTTTGTGGCATGGCTGCATGGTGCTCCAAAATTACATTGTAGATTCTCACTTCCTATTTTGTTTAGGCCTGCAGCTCAGAAACTTTATAAATGGCAACTGACTAAATCTCAAATTTGCAATAGCTCTTCTTACAAACTGTATAAGTTGGTTATGTCTCCAGTTCATCCTGCAACACCTGGCTTCAAAAATCGTCCTTCCATTCTAAATTACAATATATTGGATCAGTTGAACAACCCTCGTTTACCATCTCACATGTGGGAAGTTCAGTGGCTCATAATGTATGGCCGACTGAATGTTAGGGGTACAGCAAAATATAAAGTGAAAGAAGAGAGAAATTGTCCATATTTAGAATGCATCAATCAAGAGGAGACTATGGAAC
The DNA here is from genome assembly GCA_016271365.2 of Neoceratodus forsteri. Classification (NCBI taxonomy): domain Eukaryota; kingdom Metazoa; phylum Chordata; order Ceratodontiformes; family Ceratodontidae; genus Neoceratodus; species Neoceratodus forsteri. The sequence goes on from CM057455.1 coordinate 1,561,047,816, forward strand.
ATTTTTTTTTTGTATTGTTCATTTTCTATGAAATTATGGCGATATTTGGCCAAGAAATAGTCAATGGATTGGTTGTCAAATCCAGTTTATGATATGTTAGTTATCGGGGTATTTCCTTTACAGTTACATACTTACGAGAAAGATACGTTGAGAGTGTTTATCGCATGTTTAAGGTTTTGTTTATGGCAAATTGTCATTCAATGGGTATTATACCAAAAGAAATCCACTATGGAAGGGTACTGTCAGTACATTACTACTGAATTACAAAAGGTTTATATCAAAGATATGCAAATGTATAACACTGCGCAGGTTAAGAAATGGTGGAAAGGGTTTTCGCATATTATCAAGTTTAAATAAGGATATTATTTTGTTGTAGTTGATATTTATGTTTCTCCTTACTTTCGTGTTTGGATTTAGTGTTGATAAATTATTATTTTCCTTCCCTTTCATTTTCTTTCATTGTTTATTCTTTTTTCTTCTGTATGATATTGTTCATATTGTAAATTTCCTTATCTTTCTTATGTTTTTGTATCTTGCCTTATTATTATTATTATTATTATAATAAAGAATTACCCCTACTCTGTGAAGGCAGAGGGTGCTGCGTGGCTCTATCGCAGTGCTTGCTTAGTAGTGTCTGAGCTCTGAATGACAGCAGATGTGTGGGAGGCTAAGGAGTGGGTCTCCTCCTTTACTTTTCCAACCTTTTTCATTATGGAGACTACCGAAGGAAAAGCTCTCATTTTTGGAGATTCCCTACCTCTGGAGGAATGTATGGTACTGGATACAACATTAGAAGAGTTTTTCCTGGTGATTCGGAAGTTTGTGCTTCTCACGCTACAGATTTACAGCCTGAAGATGTTTCGAGTGCAGCTTCTGAAAGTGGAACAATGCTACGAGGCAGCATGGAAGAGTTTTGTGGAGGCGCAGGAGCGTAGGAAGAATAACGCGGGGGACCAGGAAGTGGATGTGCCCAAGGATAGTGCAAGTATCGAGTTAGCAGATGCTGAGAGTGGAGAGTTTGGGGCACAGAATGCTAGTCTTTCACCAGCAGCACCTTCACCTGACTTGGAAATGCAGTCGGAAAACGGAGAGAATATGGAGACGACGGACATGGGGGAAAATGCTGAAAACTTCACTACGGCACCATCTTTATGTTCTGGACAGGAGGCAGGTAGGATAACTCCTATCAATGGGGACTTACAAAAGCCTAACATTTCCCCTAAAGCCTCTGAAGGAGCCCCTAGACGTTTTTCTTCTGCCAAAAATAGTAATCCAAAGTCCCTTAGTAAACGGGGGGGGGGGATTCTAGAAAGCACTCTGATCATTTTTTATTAGAGAGGCAGGACTCAGAGGACTGGGTGGATACAGCCTTACAGGCTGCAGGATGGGTTAAAACCCCATCAGGACAAGGTTGGGATGCAGCTCTTGATACTACTGTACTTTCTTTGCCTTCTACTCCCCCCCCGGGCCTGAAGAGCTGCCTTCATCTAGTTTGCCTCCGGGACAATGTATCCCAAATGACTTTGAGACACCCCAGCAAACAAGTGACATTCACCCTTAATGTTAACTATTAAAGCACAAGAAGTACAAGATTCAATGGACCCGGTTCAGGAAGTGTGTCTTGGAACAGAGGTATTAACCCCCGGTTCTGCCCCTCAGGATGGGCCTGCTACGGTTCATATAGACACAGGACCTGAGAGGGTCTGGCATGGGAAGGTTGCAGAACATTTATTTCCAGCCAGTACCAGTCCTTTGTTGGAGCCTGCAGAACGAAGGAATGCTGTTCGTTTAAAGTTTCGGGGTGATCCTGATTTGATACCTGACCGGAAATTTGTGGGGAGAACTTTACTAAAAGATAGTATGAAGTTTTTTGCTTACAAAATCTATGCCTTAATACATGTTCCTGATGATGTAATGTTTGACATCAGTTTTAAGCATCCGGCTGGCCTAGAAAGATTTTGGAAGCAATATCGATTATTAAAGCTTTCTCCTCTGTGGAAACCATATTTGGCTATCCCTCTGACCAAACCCTTAACGAAAAAAATTACAGTTCTTTTCAGAAACGAAGGGATGAATGTGGCTGACATTACGTATTGGTTACAGCAACATTGCACAGTACAGGGAACCCCAAAGCCAATTTTAGATGATGAACAATTATGGACAGGGGGATGGCACTGTCAGATAGTTTTAAAATTGGAACAAGGGCAAACCTGTCACTTACCCAATTGTTTCTTTTTGGGTAGAGACAGAGGAGTAATCTTCTATCCCGGGCAGCCACAGGCTTGTTTTAAGTGTGGGGTGCTGGGGCACCTGAGCAATGTCTGTGACAAGCAAAAATGTGGCTTATGTGGTGATCTGGGACATGTTGGGGCTCATTGTAGGCAACCCTTGAAATGCAATCTTTGCGATGAACAAGGTCACTCCTTTCGCCCTTGCTCTTGGGCCTCACATAACAGTGGGGACGCCTTGATTCGGGTGGAACAGGATGTATATGTAGCCACAGCCCAAAAAGAAAAACTACGCATGATGGAATTATTGATGAATGGGCCCATTGGTTCCCCTGTACCCCCAACATAATCCTAGGAATGAGGGGAAGGGAGATAGGGTAGAGACAGATGAGACAAGCCCTCAGGGCATTACCTCTCAGTGCACGCCGACAGAGGGCATGGCGGCAGTATCAAGGGAGGTACCTGTAGAGTGCGACAACATTCTGGTTTCAAAACCTATGGTACAGATAGGGGAAATCCAAGCTTTTATGCCCCCCCCTTAGTACACACAGATACAGATTTCAAAAGGTCACCAGATCCAAGGCAGGGAAACTGGGAACAGCTGCTTTAAAACAAACTAAAGATGTTGAAGAGGTTGCAGTACAAAATTCCTACACCTTACTGTTTGAATATGAGGTGGATGAGGAAGATCGTGAATCAGATATCTCTTCGGTAGCCTCCTCTTACACAGATGGAGTTTTAGAGGTAGGCCCCTCAGAAAAGCCAAAGACAAAAAAAAGGAAAAAGAAATGTTTAATGGGTTTAGCACTTTTTGCTTCCTCTCTATTCCTTTTTTTGAGGTATTAATGGCTCTGGTTTTCTGTACAATTAATGTTAACAGCATTAAGGCTTATGGAAGAAGGCAGAGCACCTTTTTAAGACTAAGTATCGGAGATGGTGATGTCTTTCTATTACAAGACACTAGATTGCATTCTCTGGCTGAAGTAAACCAAGCTCAAAAAGATTGGAGATGGGGTGTCTCCTTTTGGTCTGTAGGTGAGGAAGTTTGTTCTGGGATTGGGGTACTTTTTAGAGGTGAGGTTAAAGTGCTGCATGTGTATGATTTATTGCTTGGATGGGTTTTAATTATGGACATAGTTCTGCAAAACGTGGGATATCGGGTGATTAATATTTATGCACCGCAAAGTAAGGCAGACAGATCTGCTCTGTTCAAACACGTAGGGCCTTTTTTGTACACCTCAAAATTATTTTTATGGGGTGGGGACTTTAATTGTGGACTTAATGCTAGGGATTGGGGCAGACACATGGAAAAAGTATTTTGCGATACGAAGGCTCTGAATACGCTTTTGACCCATTATCACATATGTGATGTGTATGACATATTACATGTGGAAGCAAATCATACTTTTTTTAAAGGTAGATTATCTACTCGTATTGATTTTTGGCTGGTATCCATACGTTTATCATGCCATGCTGTTAAAGTGCGGCCTTTGGAAACTTCTGATCATTTTAAGGTAGTTTTATATTTAGGGGGACGCACAGAAGATACCAATTGGGAGAGGGTATTGGAAGATAAATATTTCCAAGCTTCATGATGACTTGGTTGACATTGGTGTCAGGACTTTATTGCAGGCTAGGAAAGATCTATGTTTTTTATATGATAGTCCCATAGAGGGGTGGGAAGATTGCAAAAGAGACCTGCAGGATTGGTACGGCATGGTCTCGAAACAACATGCAAATACAGACTATATTGAATATCTTAAACTCAGAGCTTTATATCTCCGACTGGTGTCTCAGGAAAGAAATAGCGAGAAAGGTCGGATAGACCTCGTGTATACAAAAAATCAAATGTTACAATATCTAGATAGCGTAGTCAGGAGGAAAGAGTCACAACAGAAATATAATACGCAAGGGACAAGGGACGAGGTCAACTCTTTTGAGGTCCAGGATGGTGTATCACATAATAGAATTTTGATGAGTCTTAGGCATACACAGGGTAATTTAAAGGATAACAGTCGGGATATCATGCTTATTGTACAACACATAGCAGCTACTTTTCAGAGTAAAAAGAAAGAACCCTTTACTTTTTTCCAGGGCGTTTCTATGCCAACTTTAAGTAAATCTGAACAAGATGCTCTACTTACCCCGATTACTCATACTGAAATCGTGGGAGCTATTTCACAGTTGTCTAATAAAATGGTACTGGGTAAAGATGGGTTACCCAATGACTTTAATAAGAAATATAGTGAGATTTTAGCTCCCTGCCTGGAAATACTCTTTCAGGCCATTTGGGAAGAGGAAAGGCTTGCACCCTCTATGCAGCTTGGGATAATGTTTTTCCTTTTTAAGAAAGAAAACCCACAGGATATACATAACTGGAGACCACTAACACTTTTGAATTCTGATTATAAAATACTGGCAAAAATACTTAACACTAGACTAGCACGGGCAGCACAGACAGTGATCTTACCAGAACAGACGTGTGCAATCCCAGGCAGGAATATTATACAGAACTTGATAATAATTAGGGAAATTATAGAACAAGGCCTGAGGCAGAATTTGTCAGGATATCTAATGGCACTAGATCAAGAAACTGCCTTTGATGCTGTTAGTCAAGACTACCTTTGACAGGCTTTAGGTCAGTATGGGATCCCGTTAGGATTCATCAATTTAGTAAAAGTTCTATATAAAGAAGCCCAAGCACTACCTTTAGTTAATGGTTTTTTTGGAGTCCCAATATTTTTGAAGAAGGGAGAAGCAGGGTTGCCTAATGAGCCCTTACTGTATATTTTGGCCTAGATTATGTATTGAGAAAATTTAAGTCAGAACCAAGAATTGTGGGAATCAAAAACAATGATGGGTATGAATTTTCCACGATATCGGCTTATGCAGATGATTGCATTTTCACTGTAGCGGATAGCATTTCAGGCCTTCTTATAATATCTATTTTCCAAGAATCTACTGAAATAACAGGTATTAAGATTAATGTGGCAAAAAGTAATGTTTTGGTTCTTGGGGAAAAAAGATATTGTATCGGATTTTCCCATTACAATGACAATTGAGCAGGTAAAAATTCTTGGTGTTTATTTTGGGACTAGGGACTCAGAATCCTATAATTGGAATCTGGCTTATGACAAAGCACTTCTGAAGATACAGGCATGGTTGAAGTGGAAAATGTCGAGAAAGAAAAAAGTGATACCTTTACGGGCATATTTAGCCCGTTTTTATATTTATCTCATATTTTCCCTTACCGTACAGCACTCACAAAAGTTTTGGGCTTATTTTTTCTTTTATTATGGGGTAGCAGATTAAACCCAGTCAAAAGAAATCATACCTACAGGGTACAAAAAGAAGGAGGTTTAAACATGATACATCCTATTATATACCTTTTTGGGAATTTTTTTTATAGCTCCATTCTCCCTTTGTTGGTGCAGTCATCTATTTCAGGGCAAGTTTGCTTTCAGCTTTGGGGTAATCTCTTTTTCAATGCATGGGGTAGGGATAAATGGCACCCTACTGACCACCTACTTCCTAGTTATGTGCAGACCATGGTTAAATACATACATACTTGGAAGATTGATCTAATTTGGTGTCAGGGAAAGAAGAAAAGAGTTTTTTATAAAATGATACTTGACTCTTGGTACCGGGAAGATCCAATATTTCAAGTATCTCCTCATATCCAAATCCCTTTTTTGTTAGACAATAAATTGGAGAAAAGAATCCCTCGGAAAATGCAGGATTTTGCTTGGTTATGTGGGCACCAAAAATTACAGGTGAAAAACAATCAGAAACACAAACAAATTTCAGAAAGAAAATGTGGAGAATTACAATGTGCTGGGGTTGTGGAGGCAATGCAGCATTTATTTTTTGATTGCATTCATGTACAAGGTTTTTGGCAGCTGCTATCTGTCCTCTGGGGTGAAAAATCCTTTTCACTAATTGATTATGATATCTTGGTTTTAGGACAAATTCCAGTTTCATGGAACAAGTGGGCAACCAGTACGATACACTTTGTTCTGATATGTATCAAATGTTCAATTTGGAAGGCAAGATGCTCTTGATCTTTGCAAGGTAAAACAGTGCAACAGGATGTTTTTTTTAATGTACAACAAGAATTAGATAGCATTTTTGTTTATGAAAAACGTTTTTTGAGTAAAGAGGTATTTGCTGATTTTTGGAGAAATATTGACTGGGTGGGTTAGAGATTTTTTCTTGTCTTTCTAAAATCCTGAGATTATGGGAAAAGATGTGTCTGTTTTCCAAAATTTAAGTTCATATGCTCGTTTATAATTCTGCATTTTTTCCCTATTATGGTTTTCCTTTATTAGTGATTTTTGTTTTGTTTGATCTCTTTGTGAAAGTTGTGTTTTTGTTTTTTTCAATAAAAATTTCCCCTACTCTTTTCGATAAGTGTCATGGGATCTTTAACATCCACCTGAACTACCACCAATCCAGGCAGATGGGACCTCGGTTTAACGTCTCATCTGAAAGACGGAAAGACTACCTGTAACAATTTTACAGAAAATATACCCTGCAAAAAAATAAAGCAGTAAAAATGTAACAAAACCTGAACACACAACCTGCAGCACACTTTAGCAGAAGATATAGCTTGCAAAAAACAATTTGAATCAGAGAAGATTACAGCAGTAATCTGTAAACACAAAACAGCAACAAACCTGTAGGCACACCCTGTAACAATGCAGCAGAAAGTATACCCTGCAACAGCAATTTGAATCAGAGAACAATAACACTGAAACACAGACTCTGATGGCAGATAAGGACCGCTTGGCCCACCTAGTCTGCCCATTTATCTACCTATTGGATAAGCTGCAGATCCTAGTTAACCAACAGCCTACTTCTTCCTACCCCCCACCAGAATTGCCTTATGTCTGTCCTATGCATTCTTTAATTTCTCCACTGTTTTTGACCTCACGACCTCCTCAGGGAGGCTGTTCCATGCATCCACCACCCTCTCTGTGAAAAAATACTTTCTGACATTACCCCGAGCTGTTCCCCCCATTATCTTCAAATTGTGTCCTCTTGTTCTTGCACATCTCTTTTTCTGAAAGATGCTACCCTCATGGACTTTGTTGATTCCCTTGAGTTTCTATCATGTCCCCCCTCTCCCTCCTTTCCTCAAGGGTATACATATTAAGCTCCTTTAGTCTTTCTTCATATGGCTTCTGTTGCAGACCCTGCACCATTTTAGTTGCTTTCCTCTGGACTGCCTCCATCCTGTCTATGTCATTGTGGAGATGGGGTCTCTAGAACTGCATGCAGTATTCCAGATGGGGTCTCACCAACTATCTGTACAGAGGGATAACAACTTCCTGTTTTCTACTGGTGATGCCTCTCCCTATACATCCCATTATCCCCCCCAGCCATCTTTACTGCCTTCTCACATTGCTTGCTTATCTTTAGGTCATTTGATATGACTACCCCTAGGTCTCTTTCCATTTTTGTTGTTGTTAATACCTCCCCCCCATAGTGTACTCTTCCCCTGGGTTTTTGTTTCCCAGGTACATTACATTGCACTTCTTTGCATTGAATCTAAGCTGCCATACATTTGACCATTCCTCCAACCTTGCCAAGTCCCTTCTCATCTTTTCCACCCCCCTTTTGTATCAACTATGTTGCAGATCTTTGTGTTGACTGCAAAGAGGCATACTTTTCCTTCTAGCCCCTCTGCAATGTCACTTATAAAGACATTAAAAAGGACTGGCCCCAGTACTGAACCCTGCGGTACCCCATAGTAACCCCCCTTTCTTTGAGTGGACTCTGTTTACTATTACCCTCTGTGTCTTGTTGTCCAACCAATTTTTCACCCAGGCTACCACCCTGGGACCCACTCCCAGGCTGGATAATTTGTTTATTAATCTTTTGTATGGGACTATGTCAAATGCCTTTCTAAAGTCTAGGTAGGCCATGTCCACAGCCCCTCATTGGTCTACTAGTTTGGTCACCCAGTCAAAGAAATTTATTAGATTCATCTGACATGACCTTCCTGCTGTGAATCCATGCTGCCTTGGGTCCTCTGCCCTGCTGGCCTCTGGATACTCAACAATTCTTTCTTTCAGAAGTGATTCCATCATTTTCCCTACCACTGAAATCAAGCTAACAGGTCTGTAGTTTCCTGTCTCTGCTTTGCTCCCACTTTTGTGAAGGGGAATCACACCTGCCCTCCACCAGTCCTTAGGTACCACACCATCCTCCCATGATTTGTTAAAAATTGTAGTTAGTGGTACCACTAGTTCTCCCCATAGTTCTTTTAGAATTTTGCCTTGTCCACCTTCAGTTTTAGGAGTTCTTTCAGAATCCTTTCTTCTGTGAAAGGACTGGTATCAACCGCCCTATCCAGAGTGCTTCTGTTGATTGGATTAGGTACCTCCTTGTTGCTCTGTTAGTCTGCTGTACTCCCACCCATTCCTGTTCCCTTGTGCAGTTTTTTGCTCACCTTCCCTGAAGCCAGTAACTCTGATCCTGCTGTTAGCAGTGATGTAATCTAGTCACAATACAGTATAGGGGGGAAAAACCTTGACTAGCTATGTGGAGAGGAATCATTTCATTTTCACTAGTGTCCTACTTTTACAGTTTTGACTGTATTCAGCTGTACTCCCGTTACCGTGCACAGTTGGGTGCTCACCTTCCTTGTAGCCCTCCTGAGGAAATCAAAGTGCTTTCTTTGTGGAAGTCCTTCTTCCTCTTTAGATGAACCTTCATCACACAACTGAAAGTGTCCAAGCCATTGGGGAACCTTCATCCACCCAAGCCGACTGATTAGAGCACAGTTAGTGCTGTATGCCTGACTTCGATTTTGGGCAGATTAGCTGTAAGAAAGATAATTAACACTTTGGCATGCTGAATCTTTGAAGCTATAGCAGCTAATCTGCCTGAAATAGAAGGCGGGCATAGATTGCTATAACCAGCATTTTTTTCCATTGCGGTCAATGAATTTGGCAAGTGGAAACAGCAATCTGCCTGTTAAAAGCAATTGCCCATATAAAGCGTGGGTGCTATAAGTGGAGGGGACTGTAACAGTTCCCTTCACCCAACTCAGACAAACACACTAACTCTTAGAATAGTAAAGGTCTAACTAACTTGTAGAGTACTAAAGTTCTAGCAGCACCTACTTCCTCTTGCTGTTCTCTGCCAAAAGCTATCTAGGGCAGTTTTAAATCTAAACACCTGGTTTCCTGCTGCCTAAGCCACTCCCCCTAATTCACAGTTCCCTTCTCCACCTAGCTAACTGGCACAGATAACAGTTCCCTTCACCCAACTCAGACAAACACACCAACTCTTGTCTTTTTTTTTTAACCTAAATTGAAGGTCCCGGTAGTAGAGTTCTAGTTCTTAAGTCCCAGTAGAGTAGTAAAGTTCTAACAGCACCTCCTTCCTCTTGCTGCTCTCTGCCAAAAGCTATCTAGGGCAGTTTTAAATCCAAACACCTGGCTTCCTGCTGCCTAAGCCACTCCCCCTCATTCACAGTTTCCTTCTTCACCTAGCTAACTGCACAGATAACAGTCCCCTTCACCCAACTCAAACATACTAACTCTTGCAGTAGTAAAGTTCTAACTAACTTGTAAAGTAGTAAAGTTCTAACAGCACCTCCTTCCTCTTGCCGTTCTCTACCAAAAGCTATATAGGGCAGTTTTAAATCCAGACACCTGGCTTCCTGCTGCCTAAGCTACTCCATCTAATTCACAGTTCCCTTCTTCACCTAGCTAACTGCATAGATAACAGATCGCTTCACCCAACTCAGACAAACACACCAACTCTTGGAGTAGTTAAGTTCTAACTCATACAGTAGTAAAGTTCTAACAGCACCTCCTTCCTCTTGCTGTGGAGGTGAATGGGTGCTGCTGCAGAGGCTAAAACATGAACAAATGCAAGTAGAAGCAGCGTATGCTAAAGATTTATGATTAAAGCACAACATCTATTTGAACTAGATACTAGCTAGACCCCAATCCAACTGGGTAGCACAGCAGTAGCACTACCACTCACTATGCTCGTGACATGGGTTCGAGAACAGACTTGGGTTGCTTGGGGCTGAGCCAAGGGAGGGTGGATTGAGCATCCTAAGGACAACTCTCCTCCCTGAGCAAGAGAAGATGCTTCATCCTGCTGCTTGAATGCCACTGGTGGTGGCCAGGGTGGCAGCAGATGGGAGCATAGAAGGGGAGAGGGACAGCTTCTGAATGCCAGGCACACATATGTGCCCATCTCCTTAGAGAGAAAACCAGTATCTGAATGAAAAGACTGTGGTTTGCCACTGTGCTGACACTCCCCTCAGGTCCACACTCGACCAACATGACAGGCCACCCACCACTATTCTAGTCCAGGGTAAGAGGTGGATAACCAGTAAGTCCACAAGAAGGTCAGTGACAGGGCTGAGTGGTGCTGTTGGGTGAGCTGGGGAATGACAGAAAGTTAGATGAAAAAAATAAAACAGCCCCCACACCACTCAGGTCACAAGGAGGAAGGGAGAAAGAAGCACGTAACTAATGTAATACTTAAACCAGCCCCCACACCCTCAGGTCATGGGGGGGTAGAAGCAGCAAGTAAGCACAGTAGATACATAAGTGGGAGATTATTAAAACAGGGCTGGCAGAGGCTACAGGGATATGTACAAGGACATGTAGCATGAAGGGTAGGGACAAGAAACTCAGTTGGTTAACTCAGAGGGTCATGGAGGAGGTGAGGGCCAGGAGAATAGCATTTCAGAGACTCAAGAAATTGGGATAGAAGGCAGACAAGAAGGAGTATATAAAGAAGTCCAGCGAGGTAACCAGGCTGGTCAGAGTGGCCAAGGCTTCCAGAGAGCTGAGGCTGGCACAGGGCATCAAGGATGGAGAAAAAGAGTTCTTCAGATACATTAGGGAGAGATGAAATAACAAAGACCAGATTGTGAGGATTAAGAAGAATGGAGGTTGGGTGGAGAAGGGGGGATCAGGCAGAGGCAGCAAATGAGTACTTCTGTTCTGTATTCATGAAGGAGAAAGGGGGCAGATACCTTGGGGGAGGAGTGGGGCAGGCAGGGGGAAGGGGTGACTGATAAAGAGATTACAGATGACAGGGTTCTGGAGGGGTTAAGGCCACTGAGGGTGGACAAGGCACTGGGTCCGGATGGCATTCACCCTAGGGTACTGAAGGAAATGGTGGAGAGCCTGGCAGAACCGCTGGCTGACCTGTTCAATATCTCCCTGGACACAGGATGTGTACCATAGGACTGGAGGCTGGCCCATGTGGTGCCCATTCACAAAAGTGGCCCTAAGGATGAGCTGAGGAACTAAAGACCAGTGAGCCTCACATTGATTGTGGGAAAGCTCATGGAGACACTCCTAAAAGAGAGGCTGGTGACATTTTTGGAGGACAATATACTCCAAGACGGTCAGCAGCATGTGTCTGTCTTGGGAAGATCCTGCCAGACAAACCTAGTTGAGTACTATGACAGGATGACCAGGTAACTGGACAAGGGCCATGCGGTGGATGTCATGTACTTAGATTTCAGCAAGGCCTTTGATTCTGTGCCGCATGGGAGGCTGTAGGGGAAGCTGGAAGATATACGGGTGGGAACAAAAATGGTCACATGAATCACCAACTGGCTGAAGGGAAGACAGCAGAGGGAAGTAGTACGGGGAGGCTCTCAACACCAAGGGATGTGATGAGCAGGGTGCTACAGGGATATGTACTGGGATCAGTGCTGTTTGGGATATTCATAGTTGATATCTCATACGGGATCTGGAGTAAGATTAGTCTGTTCACAGATAATACTAAAATGGGAGCTGTGGTAGATGACATCGATGGGTGGAAGAGGCTGCAGGATGACCTGAACAAACTACAGGAGTGGTCAGAAACATGGCAGTTGGGGTTCAATGCCAAGAATTGCAAAGTACTGCACTTTGGAGCTAGGAACCAGAGGAGGAGCTATCAGCTGGGAGGGGTCCAGTTGGAAAGCACTGAGAAGGAAAAGGATCTCGGGTTGCTTATAATGGGGAAGATGAATGGGGCATCTGCAAGTTGAGGGGCTAGCTGCACAATCGAGTAGACTCGATAGACTGTTGGGCCTGTTTCTGCTGGCATTTCATATGTTCGTATATGTATATAATCAGCTTCTCTCTTCACTCTGCTCGAGGCCAGTTACTACTAGAGGGCTCTCAGAGAGTTAAGTTGGATCCTGAGAATTGTCCTCTGGGGGTTAGTGCATGGAGACACGATGTCAGGATGTTTATGTACAGAGTGTTCTGGCTCAGTTAGAAGCTGGAAAACTCTGTCATGACTATTCATTGTTCTGCCCTCCCCTGATTTCTATAAGAAGAGGTGGAAAGTCCATGAAAAATAGGTACAGGTCCAACAGATTCCTAGGATGGAAGGATAGCGATTACAACAAATTTGGTGTGCTCAGTGGTGTGGGTTGGTGAACCTCGAAGGAATGGCTAATTTTACAAACAGAACAAACTAGGGATAACAGGCACTCTTATTTAGTGGAATAAAACTCCACAATTACATACAGCCGTATCACTTCAATTTATTTTTAACTTTTTATCTAGTGAGAATAAAATGCATCCAGGTACTCACACTCCAAAGAGGATGACAGCTACTACTAACTCTCCAGCAGCTTCGAGCTGCTGTGGCTCTTCATTAGGGGCAGAGCTTATCCATGGTTACCACTCTCTTATACTTGGCATTTAAAGACACATGGCCCAATTATTCAATATTAACACTGTGCAAAAAGCAGCAACTTGTTTTATTTAATTTTCATCCCTACACTGGAACATTTCTATGTACTAAAGTTATGATTAATTCACCAGCAAAAAGTATAGTTCTGCTACATAGACAATAATGTGAAAAAAAGAGCAGCGTAAAAAAAAATCACAAAAACATTTCTGCCACAAAAAATGAATGTACAGTACTTTACATACTTCAGTTAGGATTCACAAAACAGATGCACCGGCGCAAGTCAGAAATGCACCCAAAGCCGATTCAGAAACAGGGTGAAAGCACCAGCCCAACCGAGATGCCCTGCGCTGAACAACATGCACTATAGGCACAATATAATGACATGCAGCGCATATACAGGGGAAGTACCCATGCACACAAAACGCAACTCGATTCACAGAGCAGAACCAGGGTGCATCAATGGGGCAAAGCCAGCACAAAGCCAAGATGCACCATAGAAAGATAAGTACAAAAGAAGAAGACTTATGTCCAGCACACCTGCAGGTTGTGAATGGAACAACTGCAGCAGCACACAGCCAGAGCCAGAGAGGAAGAGGAAACCAGAGAAAGGGAGAGACACAGCCAGCAATAAAGCTGGGCAGCAAGCAAACACTGTCAGAGGGCCACACTGACAGCAGAAATGAACCCGGCAGCAGTCGCCATAGCTGGTGCCCAAATGAGGAGGAGGAGGCGGCAGGGTGCTAGAAGGCACCGTGGGCGGCCAGCCCCATGGCGGTATTGCGAATTGTTGTCCTTCAAGCAGCTCACAGAGGTGGAGACAGTCAGGTGATACCGCCTCAACAGGGCTATGCTGAGGCAGCTTTTTGAGCTGTGCCATGATGAGATGCAGGTACCCACTGCACAAGGTCATGCCATCTCGGTGGAGACCAAGGTGACAATGTTCATGTGCCTGTTCTCCATGGGAATCTTCCAGAGGCCTACTGGGGACACCACTGGCATATCACAGGCCTTTATGACCTGCCTCCTCACACAGTTCCTCACCGCACTGCTACCACATTCTTCGGAATACATCCATTTCCCCAGCATGCAGGCAGAGTGGACAGAAGCCATGCAGGGGTTCTACAGGGTGGCACGCATGCCAGGTGTCATGGGGCCATCGACTGCACCCATGTGGTGATACATGCACCACCTGGTGAGGAGGCCATCACATATGTGAATCAGAAAGGGTACCATTCTGTGATTTGCCAAGTGGTGTGCGATGCCACTGGGCGCATCACCAATGTCTACATCACACACCCTGGGAGCGCATACGATGCATTCCTATGACACCAGTCAGCAGTCTGCACAAAGTTCCAGGCCGGGGACATCCAAAGTGGCCATCTGATAGGTACATGTGACAGGGCACCAACAGCGCAGGGTGGCACCATGTCCGGGACACATGGGGTTGGCTGTGTGAAGCAGGCACATGAGCCCTGGGACAGCAGGAGTGTGAAAGGATACAAAGGCAGACACAGGGTGGCACACAAGCGCTGTGCACCACATGACAGATGGGGGCATGCAGTTGCAGCCAAGGTAGGGATGCAGGACTGCCAGGTATGTGGATGCATGGGCAGGAGAGCAGGACAGGGGCACACACCACAGAGGGCAGGGTTAGGGATGGGGCACAAGCCACAGTGTACCCCAATGTACTAATGGAGACACGTCCACCCCCCACAGGTGATGCCACATACCCACTGAGGCCCTGGCTCCTCACACCCATCCAACGACCCGGAACAGTGGCGGAAGAATGGTACAATGAGACACACATCGTGACACGCGCCATCATCGAGCATGTCTTCAGCATGCTGAAGATGCGATTCCAGTGCCTGCGTCGGTCAGGTGATGCCCTACAGTACAGTCCTGAGAAGGCCTGTGGCATATTCCTGGCCTGCTGTATGCTACACAACATGGCCTATGAATGTGGGATACCTGTTGAGGCCGGTGTGGGTGAAAGTTCTGGGGAGGAAGAGGGGGTGGGGAAGGGGCAGACAGGGCACCCCCCCTGAGGTCCAGAGAGGCAACACCAGGCAGGGACCCCAGACTTGCAGAGAGGGCATGGGCATATCACATGCGTATGGTAGAGGAACACTTTGAGCCCCACAGGTGAGTATGCAGGTATGTACATGTGCAGGTATGAGCACTGTGGTGTAGGGACAGCATGACGTGGGAACACTAGACACCGGATGCCACACAGGGGCGCACACACAGGCGCACGCACACGGTGGGGGAAACAGACAAACAGACACATGGGCACCATGCATGCATCACCCGAGCACCACCCAGGCCATACCGTAGACGTCACAGGTCAGTGCACACTGTGGCCAGCACACGGGCACTGCAGGCACTGTAACACACTCATCATTCCCATGACACATGGCACTACAGTGGTACACACAGACACACTGGACAGCCTGCACAGGTAGCACAGGGTGGTGCCAGGACAGCCGTGGGGCATGTGACTGCCACACACACCGCCACTGGCACCACCCACAGGGTGTCTGGAACACACGGGCGTGCAAACCTGCCACCCTAGGCCTCTGAATATGGGCATCATAGGGCGGCCCCATGACCACCATGGACATGAGGGCAGCCTCTGCCATGGCTGCTGGTGATGGGGGTGCCACCACTGGCCACAGGGGGCGTCACCAGGGACCCCGCAGGTGAGCTGCATTGAGACTGTGAATGGGTGCCCAGAGGGGTGGACCTCCAACTCCCACCAGCCGAGCCAGAGACAGTGGGTGTGGATGCGAGTGGCGATGGAGTCAGCAGCAGGGAGTTCACCTGACTCCACCACCATGGTGTACGGGAAGTGCTCCTGGGTGTCTAACTGGATGCACAATGTCCATGGCATGCTGTGGATGCAGCTACCACCTCTGCAGCTGCTGCAATCTGCTCCAGAGCAGTGGTCATGCCCACCCACATGATGCGTGTCTCTGTCAACATCTGAGCATGCCACGCCACTGCGGACTCATGCTCTTGGACCATAACAGCCCTGTGGCTCCAGAACTCCACATGGAGGGCTTTCTGACCCTCTACATTTGCCTGCAGCTGGTCAAGGTAGGCTCCCATGTCGTCAGCAGATGATGCAGCACGGTGGCATTGCAGATGATCAGGGGATGGTTCAGCCTGATCAGGTGCATCCATAGGTGGTGGATGCACCCTGGAAGGCTGCGATGTGGGCAGGGCATTGCTGGGCACTGCCGCTGGCTGCCCATGGGTGGTGTTCTCCAGGGCCACTGAAGCAGGTGCATGCACACAGGCGCCCTGCCCGGATGACACCGACGTCACCAGCACTGCACTGGGCAGTGGTGCAGGGGGCATGGCACCCATAGCCATGGGCAGCTGTGCTGCCACTGCACCAGAACCCAGAACAGTGGGAACATCGGTGGCACCCAGGGACCCATGCACAGGCAACCCCACGATGTGTGCACCTCCGTCAGTCATGTCAGTGGCGCTGGTGCTGGTCATACATGTGGTGGTGCCAATGCCCTCCCTCTGCATGCCACTGGTGAGCTGAGGAGGGCATCTGCAATGTTCACCGCTTCATCTGGGTCAGCATCAGACAACCTGGACAGGCTCCCCAACCAAGCGATGTACCCGTTGGCTGTCCCACCATCTCTGGTGGAGGGGCCTGCAAGGCCCTCCATCACAGAGGCCTGACCGATGTTGCACAGGATGTGGATGGTGCAGGTGCAGAGTCATCCATGGTGGTGTCATTGGCCCTATGGGATGGACCCGCATCATTGCCCGTGAGGGCATCACAGTCAGCGATGGCCATGGCTGCACCCTGGAGTCACGATGGTGCTGTGGAGAGAGAAAGGGAGAGTATGGTTAATGCACAGGACACACATGTCACAGTGGCGAAGCACAACAGAACACTGCAGTCCACATGTTGCCAGGTCCACACGCCTGTCCACAGCAGGGCCAGGGCGTGATGGTGACATGCAGCCCATGTCGTGGTCGAGCCTGCCACTGATCCGTTGTGTGCAATGCGTAGTGGTGGCCTCACGTGCCACACGGGTACACAGCAGACACTCGGCCTCCAGTGCTGCAGCCTGGCACCCACAGCACCACGGGCCAGGACATGCCTTGCCAGGGACGACCATCCCAGGGATGCTGTGCCTGAGTGTACAGTGACAGTGCTCAGCTCGCAGGGCTAGGCATTCCCAACGTGGCACATGGGTGGGCGTGTCAGGCCAGGGTACAAAGCTACTCACCGTGCTGTGACAGGCTGCCTCCCATCTGGAATCCTCCACCTGGGACACCTTGCATAGCTGTACTGGACACACTGGCAGCCAGGAGGGCTTTGTTGGGGCTGAGCCATTCCACTGTGCTGGGTCCCCCCCATCTGTTGCAGGGATGCCTGGATGCTGGCAACCTTCTCCTTGGTCCTCCAGCAGCCATCATTTCAGTGCTTGCAGCACTTTTGTACCATGTGGTTGTATGGTGCCATTGCATTCACCTGCCGGGCAACATCCTCCCATCCTTCTGCACTCGCTGTCTGGCTGCCTCCCCTGCCAGTGAGTACATCCAGGCATAGGTGGCATGCCTCGATTAGCACTCTCTCCTCATCCTTCATGAAGTTTGGGTGCCACCTGCTGGCGGCACCTGCTTCCTCTGACATACTGTCTACTGTGGGGGGAAGCATCCAGGAGTCAGTCATGCCTGTGTGTACACATGTTCCTGCTCAGGTCACCCTCAGTCTGTTGGCCCCCCCATGGTCTGGGCTGCTGTTGATCTGGGCCATGGTCCATGGGTGGGCAGCCTAGCACAGGTGGCCATGCACCATGGTATGTGGTCCACGGGGGACACTGCACATGCCATGAGTGACACCCAGTCCATGGCTGGGGGAACAGTGTGGCTGCCCCGGGGGGGCACACTGTGCTGTCTGCCATGGGCATGTCCTGGTATCTCTGCAGAATGTGTGCTACCACCGTGGTAACACATCCATCCTGGGTGACACCCACGTGAGGGCCGCAGGGTGGAGGGAGACTGACATGTGGCAACAGCCACGGTGTGGCTGGCAGCAGTGTGCAGCTTGGCAATGGTACCATCATGTCTGCATGTGCACCGCGGTGTGCCTTGCACCTACCTGTTGCACATTGCTGCGTCCACCACACATAGCTACAGTAGTGACACCCAGTCATATGTACCACCCCTGTGTCCCTGTGTACAGTGGACATCCCATCTGTTCATGTCGCATGCCCTCCTTGTTCCACATTGCAATGCCTAGGCACACCAGCGACCGTATCATCACTCAGCAGACCTGTATTGTACAGTCTGAGATGTGTACATACAGCCATTGTGGACATGGCGGGGAAAAGTCCATTGGTGCCCTGTGCACCGTCTGTACTGCCCTGCCACTGTATTCTACGTAATGGTCCTGAGCGCTACATATTGGTTGTACTGGTCCCACATCTGGGGTACTGGAGCATTGACTGGTGTGCACTCTCACAGTCAGTCACCCCAGTGTGTTCTGTTTCCCTATAAACATGGCTGTGTATTCACCCTCTAGGCACTGACTCCTCTCAGTGACCTGTTCTCAGCCTGCTGAATTGGGAGCATTTATGGCTCAGGGCATGCAAATGAGGCCTGAGCCCCTGGTAATGAGATGCTAATTTGCTGAGTTGCCCATGCATGTTTGATGAGGCTGTTTTGGGCGCATTCTGTGTGAATTGCACAATTGCTCCCAGCTTATCTCAATTTGCATGGAGCATCTGTGGGATGCACCGATGGCTGTACAGTGCATCTCCGGCACATGCGCGTATCAGTAGGTGCATTCACCTGTATCAGGGGCATTGTAGAAGGCGCTTCTATCGTGATCACTGTGTCCGGTGGCACATCTTCCATGATGTGCCATTCCACCACTAACCCGATGCACCGTTGCAGGCCTGCCGACCATGGCTCTGTGTACCCTATTGCGCAGCGTGTTCCACTATGTGCCGTCCATGCTGCACTGTGCTTGACCTGCCCATGGGTTGTGCACGGTGCACAGTAGTAGTTCGTAGCGCATGCCGTGCACAACATGGTGCCTGCATGCTCATCACGCATGAGCAAACGTGTCTTGGCCTTGCCACGCCATTGCAGAGTGCATTATGCATGCATGGGCACATCACCTTTGACCTATTGCTCTTCATGCTCAGTGCGGGCTGTGCTGCATGTGCCTCAGTGCTTCACATGGTGCATAATGGCTGCTCGACTGCGCTTTGCTTGTTTGCACCTTGCCACTGTCTGTACCCATTGTGTGATGCCTAGAGCAGGGAGACAGACACCTAGGGCCATGAACTGATCACAGGTGGAGTTGCTACACCTAGTGGCACTGGTTGTGTCTGTGGAGGGGTGCCTGTTTGTCCAGGATGACCTCCATGAGCCCAGGGCCCAGGTGTGGGCCTCCATAGCTACTCGGTTTGTGCGCCGTACAGGGCTGCCACGCACAGGGGAGCAGTGCAGGCATCGGTATAGCGACCTCTAGAGGTGGGACCCGGAGAGGCTTGTGCATCTGTGGCACTGTGCACACAGGGGTGCACTGCCAAGACCAGGTAGATGTTGTTCATCTGTCTCCTTTTGTGGCATGTGCTGGGTGTGTGTGTCACAGCCCTCATGGGGCCCCTTATGGGTCTCACAGCATCCTGCACACACGGCAGTGGCTGCACCTGTCCCATGCTGCCTTACCATGTGTGCCATAGGGGGGTGCTGGGTGTGGCTGTCTGCCTGCGGACCACTGGGTGCTTCATGGATGGTCATCACTGTCTGCTACATGGCCACAGGCTGGTGAGGGGAGGCACTGTGGCACTGCATCCTGCACAGTGGCAGTGGTCGCTCATGGTGCTGTCTGTTGTGTTTTGCAGGACCAGATGCCAGGCAGCAGGCAGCGGATGCAGCTGAGGTGCGGATGCGGAGGATCATGGGTGCCAGGCCTGGTGCCCTTCCAGGGGCAGGTGAGCACTGCATTCTGCTATTGCTGCATTTCAGATACTGTAGGGTTACTGGTGGATGGGGGTGTTGTCCATGTTCAGGCCCTCAGTGTGTGTTCTTTCTGTCATTGTTGTAGGTCTCCAAGCTCACCATGCTGTGGCTGGTGGGTTGGTGCCCCTGTAGATGTGGAACGGAGGATCCATTTAGCCATCCAGGCAGCCCTGTGCCTACTTTTCAGGACTGTTTGGTGCCTGTCAGCTGCCCTGCAGGGCATCCTGCTGTGACACCCGGTCTGTGGCTATGCCAGGGTGGTGCGTGGCAGGGCATAGCAATGCTAGTGGCCCCCTGCTTCTTCCTGGGGACTTCACATGTAAATAGTTATTGTTCACTGTCCACTGTTTCTGTCCCTTTCCTGCTCTCCTTCCCATCTCTGCACCTCCCTTTCCCCATCTGGTATTGTTGTTGTTCTGCCTTGTTATTCATATATGTTGTACAGATTTTATTCTCTTACTCTTTTATAAACATGTTTTTTCTTAACTCTTGTGTCCATGGGCGTGATTGTTCCAGCTCTGTGGTTGCTTCTCATGTCCTGCTGCCTACTCCACTTGCTCTGCATAGCTCCCCTGTATGGCTGTGAGGCATCTGGCTTGCCCATGTGCATCGCAGGTTGCGCCGGCGCATCTACGGTTGCGCCGTTGTGTTTCACAATGATTCACAGTGGTGTTGCGCTTGACACTTCCCACTGCGCATGCCTCTGTGAATGGCTCTGCTTGTGCTCAGCACTTCTGATTTGAGCTGGTGCATTTGTGTTGCACCAAGCGCATCCTCTTTTGTGAATCCTGCCACCATGTAAAAAGTAATATCAAAAAGAACATATGGAGAGAACTTTATAAATACTCATGTGATTCAATATGACAAAAGACTGAAACATTTCCTCCACTGGACACCAAACCACCCCTGCTTCAACATCCATAATATTGTCTGAAACAAAACAAGAGAAATATATATTTACATGCATTCCTACAAATAGCTTAATCAGACCCACTATTTGCATTATATCTCTTGTTAAGGTGCAGTTTAAATCACAAAAATAGCTGGAGGATCCAATCCTCATTCAAGCCCCCTGGTGCAACACAATCATAGTGGAAGTTCCATCTTGCTTCCCACGTAGCAAGCCTCGTAATCTATTCCACCTCTCAAGTTTCACCTTACATGTTCAGTTCCCATAAAGTGTACAAGGCTAGGATCATGGCCTTGCATACTTGATTCCCATAAAATGTAAAAGGTTAGGATCATCTTTATAAAATTTTCTGAAGTGTAAGCCCACTGGTGTTTCCTTTTTATCATTCACTATAGAGCAGATATGTTCTTGTATCCTATTTTTTAATGCCCTACCTACATAAGCTTTTTTTGCAGGGACACCAGCGGGCATATATCACACATTATGTAGTGCTATTAATGAATTCTCTGATTTCCATGCATTTATCAGGTTTAGCTGGATGTATGATTTTGTTATCCTGTACAGCAGGTTTACAGGTTGAACAATACCCACACCATTGGAACCCAGTTGGTGGGGGTGGTAACTGTGACACTTGGCCAGCTGGTTATGATTGTTGGATGATATCTGTAATATAAAAATATAGTGTGTGATTGCCACAGTGCTTCCATGAGTGCCCCCCCCCAGCTTTCAGTTACAGTCAAGTGACCTGAAACCAGGAGGTAATTAGAAGACTAGAGAGTAGAGAGACGTAATTAAGGGCCTCCTGTAATTAGAGCTGACCCAGCTGCCTGGATACAGGGATCATAAACTTTTATGACATTTTGAGGAAAAAACATTGATTTAGTGATATTACTATGGTGCTAAAAGTCATAAAATCCTTTGATGTGATCTAGGAAGAGGAACTGCTCGAGATCAAAGTGGGGATGTTAATTATGGAGTCATACTGGGAAATTAGTTTTTGTTGTAGTCACAGTATTTAAAAAACCTCATGACAGGAAGATCGTTGTTTGTATAATTTTCATATTCTAAAAGGAGGCGCTAGATGGCATCATAGAAGGAGTGGAAACACAGAGTTTTTAAACTGTATTCTGTGTTTCAACTGGGTGACATATCTTTTGGGATCTTAAGAAACAAGATCTAACCTAAGCATTGTAAAGAGGTAATACATTAGATAGAAAAAGTCTAACTGTATGTTGGTAGGAGTTTGTCTGTAGTTTTCCTTGTTATGTTGATTGCACGCATGCGCAAGAAACATGTTGTGTCAGCTTTCTCCACAAGCAGGTTGTGGAGGCGTGGCACTGTCGTGCCCAATGCCCCAACACAGCTTGCAAAGGCTCATCCTGCTTCCCCCAATGCCATGGCGCAATGCTGCTGACACTAGTTCAGCCAGTGTGCCGCAACTTTCTAAAAAATCAGTCGCTGCAATCAGGGGCCACCTCGTCATTGCAGCGTCAGCCATTCGCTGCAATGAGGGAGCGACCCGTCATTGCAGGACGAGATGTAGGACCCCTGATATTGTTTGTGAACATGGTGGTGGTTTGCCGCTGTGTTCACAAACAATATTTACCCCCACCATGTTTATTTGCTGACGGGGGAGCCCACTCCCCGTCGGCATAATGTAACCCCCCCGTTTAATTGTCTGCCGACGGGGTACCCAATCCCTGTCAGCAGAAAGGAATTCCCCACCTTTTGTTGATTGCTGACAGGGGTGCCCAATCCTCCATCGGCTACAGCTGTCCGCCCCAAAAAACAAGACTCCGGTGGCATGCTGGGAGCCCACCCCAGTGTGCCATATGCCCATTTTGTTGTTTGACGATGGGGGTGCCCAATCCCCTGTCGGCTACAGCTGTCCCCCCAAAGTCAGACTCCGGTGGCATGCTGGGAGCCCACCCCAGCATGCCAGATGCCCCTGTAAAGTTGAAAATGGTCCCACGACATTTTCTTGTTTTTTTTGTACCTGAAAAAAAGGAAACGATCCCTCGTAGTCTCCCTGCCCCCCTCCCACAACCTGTACCCACCCACTGTGCTCCCAATCTCCCCACACACCCCTCACCCCATACTTACCTCCGGAGCTCGGCACGACGATCTTCTGTGGACTGGGAACACGTCTGCACTCTTCAAAGCCGACCGCGAACTGAGGAAATGCCGGTAAGCTGTATAAGGTAATGAATAGGGTTTTTCAACTTTAGTGCATATCTCGGGCATTTTTGGGAATTGTTTCACCAAATTTTCAACATGGGGCTTTTGGAACCCCTCCTCATGAATTCTTGTACTGTCATGGTGTTAATGGGCCGCGAAAGGTGGTTTCGCGGTCACTGCGCGGAATCACCCTTTGGGGCCTATTAATGAAATGACAGTGCCAATGTTCATGAGGTGGGCTCTCAAAAAGCCTGTGTTGCAAATTGGGTGGGAAAAATCCAAAAAACGATTGTTTTACGAGCGTGCGTTGCACAGTGGCTACGCAAGCTCGTAACTTTGCGAATGTGCAATATTTTCATGCCAGATTTTCAACATTGACATTTTGTCACACCTCCTTGTGAGCAGTACAGCTGTCATTGTTCACATCCTGGCTGAAATGTGTTTTGCACTCAAGCAGAATAGCGTGGTCGCTGGGGAAATCAGTGTTAGGACAGATTAAGAAATAACTATGCATTGTTCATGAGTAGAGGTCCTAAAATGCCTATGTTGAAAATTTGTAACAATACTCCACAAAATGACTGTGTTATGAGCGCTGCATTGCAGTTGGCACGCACGCTGTAGAATCTGCGAATTTATAATATTTTCACTCCAGATTTTCAACATTGCCATTTTCCCAGACCTACTTATGAACAGTACAGCTGTCATTTTTCCCATCCTGGCCAAAATGTGTTTTCGCACCTCTGGCGCAGAATAGAGCGGTCGCTGTGGGAAATCACTGTTTGGGACAGATTAAGAAAATGACAATGATACTGTTCATGAGCAGAGGTCCTAAAGTACCTATGCTGAAAATTTGGTGATGATAAATAGAATAATAGATAGGCGAGTGTCTATTACAAGGGAATTATACATCGAGAGGTTCTGGGGTCAAGAGAACCTTGAGATCGAAGCTCGAGAGGTTCCCTCGACCCCAGAACCTCGAGATGGTATAATTCCCAAGTCATAGACACTCAGCTATTTTTTATTTTTTGTAATATATGGATGCGAGTTTTCTTGGCAGTTTGTGAGGTGCTGTGACTCCAGGGCAGGCTGCTGTCGCAGGAAGGACTCAGACAGTGACTCTCTCCGTCTCCACACTCCCTCCCCTGCCCCCGCCTGCTCGCTCGCTCAGTGTCTCTGTTGAGCTGCTTATTTTTTAAGGCAGTCCTACCTTTCATTGATTTCTTGCGATGCCGTATGCAGGATTATAGAAACAGTTTTGCGGCAAAGAATCAGCAGGAGAGCGAACGGATCATTTTCTCTTGCTAAACGAGAGACAGACGCCATTTTTTTCAAACTGTTTTGCCCGCCCACAGAGACACTGAGTCTAATGAGGAGGCACGATCTGTGGTACGTCAGCACACATTAAGTGTACGGTATTGGAGGGCTTTGAGACTGCGCTGTTCTGGTTTGGTGATAATACTATCGTTCAGAGCTCGACCTATAGTATTACGAGTTTTGAACGATAATATTATCACTTGGCAACGATCGTATTATCACTTTACCTGCAGTGTATTACAATGAATTTTTTGTATGCATTTTGGTAGTATTATTTTTATAATCCATATATTACAGCCCATCAATTGACAGTGTTACAAGTGTGCGTTGCGCACTTTCCACGCACCCCTGTAACTTCGCAGATTTGTAATATCGTGACACCAGATTTTCAACAGTGGCATTTTTTCACACTTCCTCATAAGCAGTACAGCTGTCATTTTTCACATCCTGACCAAAATGTGTTTTCACAGTTCCGGCGCAGAATAACGTGGTCACTGTGGGAAATCAGTGTTCAGGACAGATGAAGAAAATGACAGTGGCACTGTTCATGAGTAGAGGTCTTAAAATCCCTATGTTGAAAATTTGGTGACGAAACTCCATAACATGACTGTGTTACAAGCGTGCGTTGAACTGTTTCCACGCACCCTTGTAACGTCGCAAGTTTGTAATATTGTCACACCACATTTTCAACAGTGGCAGTTTTTCACACCTCCTTATGAACACTACAGCTGTCATTTTTCACATCCTGGCTAAAATATGTTTTTGCACTCCTGCCGGAGAATAGCACACTCACTGGGAAATCAGTGTTTGGGACAGATTAAGATTGACTGAGTGAGAGGGGCGAGTGTCCGAGCTCAACTGAGCTCTGTCGGGACTGCTGTGGATTTGTTTGTGGGCAGACAAAGGCCCCAACACAAGAGCCCAGTACAAAAGGGCAGCCTGCAGCACTGGGAGAAACACAACGAGAGAACGACTGAGGGAGGGGGAGTGAGCTTAATCCTCATCAAGCTGCCTGTCAGGACTGTTCCGGATTTCTTTGTGGGCAGAAAAGGCATCAGTGCGGCAGGGGCCCAGTACAAAATGCCAGCCTGCAGCGGTGGGAGAAACAGTATGAGTGGAGTGAGACAGGGGACTTAGTGAGCTCAATGGAACTCTATCAGGACTGCTGCAGATTTTTTTGTGGGCAGAAAAAGGTGCCAATGCAGGCAGGAGCCCTGTACAAAAGGGCAGCTTGCAGCGCCAGGACAAACAGAATGAGCGCATGAGAGAGGGAGACTGAGTGACCTCAACAGAGCTCTGTCGGGACAGCTACGGATTTCTTTGCGGACAGACAAAGGTGCCAATGCAGCCAGGAGCCCCATACCAAAGCACAGTGTGCAGCGCCAAGAGAAACAGAACGACTGAGTGACAGAGCAGTAGTGAGCGAGCTCAATGGAGCTCTATTGTGACTGCTGCGGATTTCTTTGTGGGCAGAAAATGCAGCAATGCAGGCAGGAGCCCAGTACAGAAGGCCAGCTTGCAGCGCCGGCAGAAATGGAATGCGTGAGTGACAGAGGGGGAGTGAGCGAGCTCAATGGAGCTGTATTGGGACTCCTTCAGACTTCTTTCTGGCCAGAAAAAGCCACCAATGCAGGCAGGAGCCCAGTACAAAAGGGCAGCCTGCAGAGCCAGGAAACACATAACGAGTGAGTGAGGGAGGGGGAGTCAGTGAGCTCAACAGAGTTCTGTTGGGACTGCTGCAGATTTGTTTGTGGGCAGAAAAAGGCAGCAATATATGCAGGGGCACAGTACAAAAGGGCACCCTGCACTGGCAGGAAAACCAGAATGAGTGAGTGAGTAAGCTCAGCAGACCTGTATTGTAACTGCTGCAAGTTTCTTTGTGGGCATAAGAAGTCAGCAATGCAGGCAGGAGCCCAGTAGACAAGGGCAGCCTGCAGCGCCGGCAGAAACGGAATGAGTGAGTGAGAGAAGGGGAGTGTGCAAGCTCAACGGAGCTTTGTCGGGAGTGCTACAGATTTCTTTGTGGGCAGAAAAAGGCACCAACAGAGGCAGGAGCCCAGTACAAAAGGGCAGCCTGCAGCGCTGGGAGAACCAGAAGGAGTGAGTGAGACAGGGGGAGTGAGCGGCCTCAATGGAGCTGTGTTGGGACAGCTGTGGATTTCTTTGTGGGCAGAAAAAGCCACCAACACAGGCAGGAGCCCAGTACAAAAGGGCAACCTGCAGCACCAGGAGAAACAGAATGAGCGAGTGAGAGAGGGGGAGTGAGCCATCTCAATGGAGCTCTGTTGGGACAGCTGCGGATTTCTTCCCCGGCAGAACAAGGTGCCAACGCAGGCAGCAGCCCCGTACAAAAGAGCAGCTTGCCGCACCGGGACAAACAGACTGAGCCAGTGACAGAGGTCCACTGAGTGAGCTCAGCAGACCAACACAATCAACATTCGGCATTGAAAAATGCTTGTTTTTCTTAAGTGATTGCATGCTTCTTGATACATTGTTCTGTGTTTACATTTTACATATTTTTATCCATTTTTAAGTAAACCTTTCATTTGAAAGCTACTGCCTGGGTCTTCCAAGCTCTTTCTTTTGCATATGACATATGGAAGGTTAAGACTGACAAAACTGTTCATAAGCTTGATGGTGTTACTAAACTGGAAAAAGGTAAGAATATACCTAAGGTCTTTTATAGAGTTTTAAGGGTTCATTTTGGATACCTGGTTAGGTGCCCTTAGGCGAAAGATATCTGGCATCCCCCGAAGAGCAGATTATCTGAGCCTGTACATTTAGGTATGCTAGCATAAGGTTCACAGTTTGAATCCCCCCAGAACTTGAGACCAAAGGTGATTCAGACCCACAAGCAGACAGGAGGGGTATCCTGTCTGTTACCTGCTCACAATACTACGCTGGGAGGTTGGCACTGTGACAGCAGAGGGCCTGACCTGCTGAGTGCATTTGTGACAGTAACCATGTCACCACTTTTTGGTTTTTACTTTGTACAATGACTGTATGTAACACTGTCAGCTATACTATGTCCCCTGCTGAAAGTAATTCTGGACTGTGGGTGATATACTGTAGCTGCTGTCAATGTAGAATTTGTCAAAAGGATGGGCCAATGTTTTTTAAACACTCTTCCAATTTTTTTTTCATGCCAGGAGGTTTTATTCAGTTACAGATGTGACTTTTGGACTCTCCAGATTTTTTCTTTTGGTTTTAACAGATTTCTTCTCTTCAGCTCCATAACTGTCCTTTACATCTTCTAGTCCAGTTTATTTATAGCCCCATTGCAGGAAACTAATTCTTTGTTCTCCTAGTTGTACATTTAAAGCATCAGAACACAAATATATATATATATATATATATATATATATATATATATATGTATATATTGTCCATATGGGGCTGACCTTTGGGGGGGAGGGGACTCTCTTTTTCGCAATATATTATTGGTTGAAGTAGGCTTTTGAAATCACTTTGTTTTCATCTTCATCCCAAGGGATGCCCATGACAGTGAGGTCTATGAAGTTGAGTTCCTTTTAATCCATTGTGTAGGGAGGTTAAATTTAAGCTTTTAAATTCAACTAATGAAGGAATTTAACAACTTTTTCTGGGTCCCCTTCCATACACAGACAACATCGTCAATAAAGCACAGCCATGTGACAATGTCGTCTGCATATGGATTCTGTCCCAACCCAAAACAATATTCCTTTCCCATTCTCCCAGAAAGAGACTGGTGTAACTGGGTGCTATGAATGTCCCCATAGCTGTTCCATAATTCTGCAAGTAATACTTATTTCAACAGGTAAATAGGTTGTGCTGCAGAATAAAGTCCAACCACTTATGACAAAATCCACTGGTACTTCATATTTGCAGGGGCAGTTTTCAAACATATTTTGAACAGCTTTCAGCCCATCAGGATGACAAATCGAAGTGTACAATGCCTCCAGGTCTATGCCCATTCAACAGTAATCATCTTGACAGACAAAATAATCAAATTTTGACAACACATCCATGGTGTGTTGGAGGTGGGAGAGGAGAACTTTCACCATATCCAACAGAAAAAAAAATCAATAAACTCAGGTACATTATGTGTAAGCCCCCACCCCACCTAAGGCAATGAGTCTGCCTGCTTGGCAGCATAACATTTTTTTTTTGCCTCCTCTCTTGCACCTCCATGATCTGCCACTCCTTCTGGCAGCTCATCATTTCATTCTGTCCAACAGTCTCACCCTTTGCTGCCACCTTATTCTCCAGGCTATCCCTATGTCTCAGAGGTTCTAGCTTATCCCTACCAGGGGTTCCCCCTTCCCAGGGGGAAAGGAGGGGAGTAGCATTCCTGGGGAGTCCTCCAAGCAGTGGCGGAGCTATGGGGGGGCTGGGGGGCGGTCGCCCCTCCTGGCTTCCCCAGTGTGAGTAGTGGTGCCCCACCACCATCTTTATTCACTGTTTAGTGCCCATTGTGGGGCCCATTATTGACTGAATGGCCCCCCCCGGCTCCCAAATGCTCCCAAACCTGGCTCCACCATTGCCTCCAAGGTATGCAGGGTTGGAAGGGCAGAAGTGGTGCACTACGGAGACTGTGGCATGGGGGACTAGGCAGCTGTCATGTGGCAAGTTAACATGGATGCTGCTTCCATTTTTCTGGGCCCCATCCCACACCCCACCGGCATACACCGTGGAAACTCCTTGGAGGTGGAGTCAGCCGATGTGTGGTCACTCACACTGGCAAGGCTGCCGAACATCACCAGCTGTCAATCTCTGAGTGGTGCTCTGCAGCACCCTCCTCCAGGAGGAGAACATCCACACAGATGCTCAGTCACCCTCCATGCTGGCAGTCACTCTTGACGTTCTGGGTTTGGGGATCAAACCCAGGTCGCCAGCATGACAATTAGGTGTCCCATTGCTCGGCACCATGAAGCTGGCAGCTTAAATTCTTATGTACCTTTGGGAGGGCATAGAACATCATGACTGCCTTCCTTCTTAAGAACGCCATTCCTTCTTAAGAAATTCCAGTTCCTATTTTCTAATAGTGTACTACCATTCCTGAAAGCAGTTTCAGCATGATTATTATACTGCAGCTGAAACTGAGCTAAAGGAGGTGCTCTCAGTTTCGCATAACTGTCACAATTTCCTAGCGAATCCATTGCTATATTTTCATATTTGTGTACACTCATGACAGCAATGTTTCCACCCTCATCTACCTTTTTATTTTAAGGGATTTGTTCTTCTGTAAGCCCTCCAAAGCATTATTTTCTTCTCTACTCAAGTTATAACTTGTCCTTGCTGACCCTCTCTGAACCATGTTTTGATATGCATCAGTTATCACACTGTTGGTTATAGTACAAAAAAGTGCTTTTAGGCTTGTATCTATATTTTTTCTCAATAGTCAAGTTATCGTCACCAGCAATATCACTGTTAATATTGAGAAATTGGACCATGTATCTTTAAATTCCCAGTATAGGATAAGCTCTGCCCCCTAATAAAGAGCCAGAGTGGATTGAAGCTGCTGGGGAGTTTGTAGTTGTCCTCCTCTTTGGGAGAATGAGTACCTGGGTGCCTTTATTCTTAATGGATGCAAGTTTGCAATAAGTTGAGGTGATATGCCTGTATGAATGACTTGATATTTTGAAGTTATATTCTGCTACATAACAGTGCTGTCTATTCCATGTGTTCTGGAAGCATAGTGACTCAGCTTCCAGAGGTAGGAAAAGGGAGTCCAGCCTCTGAATGTGTACCGAGGCAGGGGGCCTGGAGGCTAAGGGATGGTGGCAGGGTTCCTGGGTCTGGGTGGCACTGGCTCCTATAGAGGTCTCTGGAGTACCACCACTTCCTAGGAAGGCCTTGAGGATTCCAGAAGATCAGAAACCAGAATGGCAGTACCAGAAGTAGTGGAGGGCCACCCCTCAAGGGAGTTTGCTGGGATATGCAAGGATGCTCCTGCTTTACAGCTCAATCTTGAAAGACAGCGCAGTTTGCAAAGACCACATTTGTAAGTAAGCCTTGCATTAAAAAAGATGCTCTGGGAAAACAGTGAAAAGCCTGGGTACAATTGTGTGTTACCCCCTGGCAATGTAGATGAATGCATGGGCATCAGGAGGAGGGGTCCTGGCAAGAGTTAAGGTTGGTAAGTCCCCATATGTGGGGCCAGGCATGGGAGCCTGTTTTTAGGCCATTAGAACTATCAGTACACTATCAGAGGGAAGGCAGTATGGCCGGCCAACTATCAGTTTAATAATTACTACTGTTATAATGCTGGCATGCTGTCACCAATGGTTGTCCTACTTGGACACTGTGAGACAAGTGCAGGCACATAATTGCCCCCAAGGAAGTCTTCACCTTACCTGGGAGTGTGGCACTGCGCAAATAGTCTTGTGAGTACCAGTGTTCCAGGGATACCACAGGGAGATTAGGGAGTATAACAGAACTATTGAAACGTGATTGGACTAGATACAGCAAATTTAACTTTAATGCCTTCAGTTTAGGAGTAAACCTGGCAAAAGCAACTGTGGGAGCAGTATGGGGTAGACAAGCCCTGGGAAATGATGAGGATGGAAATTGGAACCCAACAAATGTAACTTTAATTACCTTACTTCAGGGGTACACCTGGCAAAATAAAGGGTGGGAGCAGTGCAGGGTAGATAAGCCTTGGGAAATAGTGAGGATAGAAATTGAAGCCCCAGTTGAAATATGAAATGTACAATGTGATGCACTGTACTTTAAGAACAATGTGAAAAGTAAAGTGGCAAGGAAATGCCCAAATAGCTGTGTACTACCCTAGACAGCTTAATAAATGCACCAGCTTGATACTAGCTCCAGTATGGACATTCAGTTTATGTGTGGTCTCATGTTCATTGGTGCCCCAGTGTTTGTTAATGATGCCCCTACTCCAGGGCTCCATCCTGGCCCCTGGTGGTAAAGGTAACTGGTGCAGCTACAGGTTCTGTGATGTAAGGTGAATGCTCCTCTGATGAGAAATACCACCATATACCCCTAGACACACGGGGGTGCCTGACCCTCACACAAAAACCAGCTCCCACATCCCTTACATTATAAGGGAGAGGGTGAAAGCAGCAACAAAGCACAGTAATTCATAAAATCAGCCCCAGGCTGCAACTCTCAGGTCATATAGAAGCAGCAATTACGCACAGCAACACTTAAAACCAGCCCCCCCACCCCTTGAGCCATAAGAGTGATGTTGACAGGGGGCAAGATGGTGCATGCCACAGGAGATCTGGACCCTGGTAAGGCTTCATTCCATGGCATGCATTGGCTTGCTTGTGACTAGAGTTCAGTACATTTATGCCCACTTAACAATATAAGAGGGTTGTGGGTAACAAAGTCAGATCAGATGAGAGGGAGGTCACTGTGGTGCCTCAAGGCTTGTTTCTGGCGTCCAGTCCTTTTCAGTGTTCATCAGCGACATGGGAGAAGGAATCCAGGGCAAGATGTCTCTTTTCACAGATGACACTATGCTCTGTAGCAGGATAGACAGTGAAGGGGGGGTTAGGGAGATGCAAAGAGAGTTGAAAAATCTAGACAGGTGGCAAAAGTTTTGGCAGTTGAAATTTAATGCCAAAATGTGCAAGGTGATACAGTTAGAGAACAAGAAGCATGGGATAGAGTACTGCGGGGTAAAGCTGGGCACCAGGGTGTAGCCCGGGATTTTAGATCTGCACACCAAGTGGACTCACTGCTACCCCCCGTTAGGGTGTGCTACCCCCGGGTGTAGCCAGACAATATACAAATGTACACCAGGACCGTGTTTGTTGCCTCATTTGACACAATAAATACAACTTTTGTATCTCATGACAATGGTTGTTGCCATGCATGGGTAAATGCAAATGCCATGCATTGCTCCCTAAGACACCCACATACCAGCCCAGAGCCTGTAAAGTTTTATTGTCCTTGGGATGAAAAGAGAGTATTAGTGACCAGTCCTTCTTGTTTAGACTCCTATGAATAAAATTACAGAAAGGTTCAGCATTTTCTTTGTTAGTTTTCATGGAAAAAAGAAGCAGTTCAGAGCCTGTTTGCTACCCCCTTAAGTAAAATTGCACACCATGGAGTACTTGGAGTATGCCTGGCTACACCCATGCTGGGCACAACCTCTGAGGAAAGTGACCTAGGGGTCATCATCAGTGACACTCAAGAACAATAAAACCAGTGTAACAAGGCCTACAGCAAGGCAAACAAGACTGGGGTGTATAGGAAGGGGTACTTACAGTAGAAGGAAGAAGGTATTACTACCTCTCTGTAGATCACTGGTGAGGCCCCACCTGGTGTACTGTGCCCAGTTCTAGAGTCTTCACCTAAGGAAAGATATGAACAGGCTGAAGACAGTGCAGCATAGGGTGACCAAAATGGTTCAAGACCACCAGGGCAGATATTACGAGGATTGGTTTGAGGGACTGAACATGTACTTACCAGAGGCCAGATGAAGGCGGTTAAATATGATAGAGGCCTTCAAGTTCCTGAAAGGAATGAATAAGATAAAATGTGAGGAACTGTTTAGCATAAGAAGTGGATCAAGAACACAGGGGCACAAGTAGAAACTGATGGGGGGGGGGGTTCAAGAGGGAAGTGAGAAAGTTTCTTTTTACAGAAAGGGTGGCAGAGCCATGGGACAGTCTGCCAGCTAATTGGGTGAGCACCAAAACAATCAAAGATTTAAAGCATGGCTGGGACAGAGTGAAGGGCTTAGTGGTGGTTCAGGATGGTAGACGTAGCGTGAGGAGCATGACGGTGGATAGTGTGGGTTAGAACCCTGAATGGTCAATAGGTCCTGGTTTGTTGGGATTTTACAAGTAGACTGGATAGACCACTGGTCTTTTTCTGCTGTCATTTTCTATGTTTCTATAAGATTATAGTAGCTGGAGTCAAACAGGTAGCCCTTAGTATTGCTTTCTTGTTCTCCTACTCCACAGTAGATCTTGCATTACATTACCTCCAGCAGTAACACATCTTTACTATGTCTTACTAACCTGATGTAACTGCCCCTTGGGGGCTTACCTTAATTACCCCTTCATTTCTCCCATTTTCCTTCCACTGCTGCTGGTGTCTTGCACTGCTCTCTGACATGTTCGAGTCCAGTGTGTTCCCCTAGTGTTCCCCAAAGCAGCCCAGAAGGTGATTTTAGCACTGTTTGGGCTTGGAATTTAAATCACGATTGCCGCGTTATTTACTGTGGCTCCTCGCAGCAGTGGTGATCATAAATGTGTGTAATAGTGCATTGATGTACTGATCGCTCGGTTTGCGGTCGGCCGTTGAGTCTTTCAGCGGTCCCAGTGCCTCTCCTGAGCTAAATTGGGCCCGGTGGCTTAGATGAGACAGAAGAGAAGACTCAGTTCTTTTTTAAATTAAAGTTTGGAAATGGGGCTAAAGTGAGGCTAATTAATATATATAAACCTCTTATTAATATTCATAAGGTGCTGCCTGCCGCTGGAGGGGGCAGTATTTCGGTGGCAGTGACGGCAGAAATCTTGAAGACAAATGTATAAATGTTGGCTCACTTAAAAGGGCATAAAAAGGGCTACCTTACAGTTGGGGAATTATAAAATAAAAGTAAATGTCCTGGCTGCTCTGGAACTTAAAAATGGTGGGACTGTATAAACTGCCTAAAAATTGTTTCAATAGCCACCATCTTTGCAGCTAAGCAGCCAATCGGAAGCCTGGATTTTAGCCAGAGATGCTTGGGTATGTGCTAAGAACTTTGGGAGATAAACAGGGAAAAATTTCTGGCACCAAAAATCCAGTCAATTAAAGAATCAGAACTGTTTTAGACAGCTTGGGCATCCAATCAGACGGCTGGGATTTCACCCTTTATTTAAGAGGGTCTGTTCAAACTGGGTGGTGGGGAGTTTTTGGCAGATCTGTGGAGACACCAGCTCAAGCCTCCGAGGAGAGAGGAGCCTGTGTGTTCTTACAGGAGGGGCCTGTTTGCCTCCTATGAGCCATCTTCAATCCACAAGGGGATTTATCTTCAGGGACTGCCTGTCTGCAGACTAAAGGTTGCTAGCAAGTAGGCTGAAACTGCAATCGGCAAAAACTGAAGAAAAAGAAAAAGTTTAATGTGTCTTCAGTCAAAGGCTTTGTGCCTGCTGTGTGTCCAGATACTGAAATCCAGGCACTCCTGTTTAACAAAGTGGAGCCAGCCTTACACAGCCACCCATCACCTACCAGCTGGAGGTTTTCACCAGCAACAAATTGAACTGTTCCAGAAACTGCTCTTTTGCTTCAGGGCCTATGCCAAACTCGGACCATGCTGCTTGTTACTGTGCCAGATACAGCTTTTCAGTGAGAGACGAGCATCGGTGATTCAGCCCCTGTCCAACAAGCCATTGCAGGTTGCGGCCACCTATAGGGTAAGGCCATCAAGTGGAGGTCAGTCATTTATTTATTTATTTATTTAGTTTTTGTTAACCGGGTAGGTACACTAGACAAGTTTTATGCCTATTTTCAGGAACGACCCGGGAGAGTACAATAGGGTATAACAGGTACATCAATACAGCAATAGGGTATAACGGGTACATTAAATACAACAGCAGGAGAGAAAGACAGTTTTTACAGTTTTACATTTGAATGGAAAGTACACCCAGTTTCTAATGCTGGGGGCAAGATACAAATTTGAAATAAATACAATGACCAGCAGGGCATGTAAGGAGTCATGAGCTTAGGAGCACCATAAAGTCGGTCAGTAAGGTAGGGGGATTGGACGAGGTAGTAGCGCGAGAGTGGTGACTCCAGTGCGAGAGTTGTGAAGCCAGCATTCCAGTGGGCACCGGGAGCTATGTGCTAAGGAGGCTTTGGGCATTCACAGCGAGAGACCAGCTTAAGATGTTCCCACAGGGAGGTCCGGAAAAGCTTGTGAGAGGGGGCAGTGCGGACACTTTCAGGAAGGGAGTTCCAAAGCCTGGGAGCATGAACAGCAAAGCTCCGGTCCCCCATGATGGTGCGGGTGGTAGGTACATTTAGTAGGCGGGGCCCTGGGATCTCAGCAGGTAGGGGGAGAGGTCAGCAGGGGCGAGAATCCGGGCCAGTTCCGGAGGGGTGCTGGAGCTGATTACTTTGCTCGCGAGGCACTCAGTACTAAAGTTAAGGTGATTGACCGGGGATAGCCAACCAAGCTTCTCATAGAGTTCACAATGATGGGTGAGGCGGGGGGTGGCCAGGGCAAACCGACAGATATTGTTCTACGTCATGCTCCACTTGCTTAGGAGGGTCTTGGAAGTATGAGAAAATATGAGGGAGCCGTAGCTAAGGGAGGGAAGTAATACTCCCCTGGCAAGAGCTACACGAGCCGCTGGGGTGAGGTTGTACTGAGCCCTGTAGGCCAGCCCCAGCTTACGGTTTACCCCACTGCAGGCATTATGGATGTGACTGCCCAGGTCCAGTTGGGGATCAAGCGTCACTCCAAGATATTTAAGGGAGGTCACAGTAGGAAGAGGGGAGCCATCTTCATAGTTGATATGCAGGGGAGTTGAAGAGGCCTGAATTTTGGCAGAGGAGCCGAAGAGCATGGCCTGGGTTTTTTTTTGGTTGAGGACCAGTTTATGATTGGAGAGCCATGCCTGGATGTTCCAGAGGTCCTCTGATAAGTGACAGTTTAGAGTGACTGGATCGCAGGAGTGGGCCAGGAGAACCAGGTCATCCGCATACATGGTAACTCGGCAACTGGTGACCACATCGGGGAGATTGTTGATAAACAGGGAAAAAAGTAGGGGACCCAACACAGAGCCCTGTGGGACACCAGAGGTTACAGGCAGGCGGGCAGAGAGGACTTTATTGAATTTAGTTAGTTGTTGTCTGCCATTTAGATAGTCAGAGACCCAGTTTAGGGCAGAGGGGGACAAACCAAGGGACCTCATCTGCGAGGCAAGCAGGTCATGGTCAACCAGGTCGAAGGCCTTGGATAAGTCAATTGACACAGTGCCTGAGAGTTGTCCCTGATCCATAGCAGCTCTGATGCTGGAAGAGACAGAGATGAGAGCCGTGGTAGTGCTGTGCCCTTTATGAAAGCCGTGTTGGGCAGGGGACAGCAGTCCATGGGAGTGGATACACTCCGAGAGTTGTTTGGCAACCACCTTTTCCAGGAGCTTGCTGACAGCCATGATGGCCCCGTTCCCCGAGTACAGAAACTGCAATCAACAGGTCTTTATTTCACCAGGCCTTCATCCACCTACTGGTACAGTGAGTAAATCCAGGGTAGCTCCCTGCAACAAGGTATTCTAATTATTTAATGGTACCATTTGATTGCATTCAGCAAAGATCTAAAGAGTTTCATTAGGCTAGGCCAGCCGGCAATGGATACAATTGGTTTGCTTTGCATTGTTTATAGTGAATTGTTTTTTTCCATCAAGGGTCCCAACAACAGTTGCAATGTCTGCAACCCTGGGTACCATTTCTGGCCAGCCAGCATTACACTCTGGGTACCCAGTAGTTGCTAGACTGCTTAATACAGGGATTAATGTGATTGCATGCAGAGTAACCTTTCTCAATACAGCAAAGTAATCATTCATCTAAATTCTCACCCCCTCCTTTTACTCCACTCCCTTAATAAACCAGATTTTTTGTTTTACTTCCAGAGGGAAGTGAAGTGTCCAAACAGTCACTGTATAGTGCTGTTTCAGTGTTACTGTAGCAGTGTACAC
Source organism: Neoceratodus forsteri (assembly GCA_016271365.2). Taxonomy (NCBI): domain Eukaryota; kingdom Metazoa; phylum Chordata; order Ceratodontiformes; family Ceratodontidae; genus Neoceratodus; species Neoceratodus forsteri. The sequence continues at coordinate 1,561,084,769 of CM057455.1, forward strand.
TTCCTGTGCACTGCATTTCATTGTGTACTCCATTAGTGTTCAGTCAGTGCACCTGCAGGTTTATGTAAGTGTTCATGCTGTCCTGATAAGGTGTGTCCAAATTATGGTAATTAGCACTGCAATCACACTGAGAATGTACTGCAATTAGCAGTGTTGTTCTTGGCCCAGCAACACCACCTGAAAAGCAGCGTTGTGTTGCTTTTTCAGTGTGTCCGAATTATGGTAATTAGCACTGAATCTGCTCCCGTAGTGTGGAGGGCTGGGGCATATAGCAACTTGGACAGTGTTAATGGAGACCAGGGTTCTAATCCTGGTCTCCAAAAGATTTTGCAAAATCATTGGGTAGAGGGGACAAAACCTTTTACAGGTACATAAGTGAAAAAAGAAAGGCTAAGGGAGGGATAGTGAGACTGAAGGGAGAGGATGGGGGCCGCGTAGAGGATGACAACAGTAAAGCTGACATATTGAACAGGTATTTCTGCTCAGTCTTTACTGAGGAAGAGGAGGGTAATGGGTCTGAAGGGAGTACAAGGGGTGAGAATGGTGCAGAAATGGACACAAGTCCCTTTACATGAGAAAGAGTCCTGAAGGAACTGGAAGTAATAAGAGTTGATAAGCAATGGAGCCAGATGGGGTGCACCCCAGGATCCTTAAAGAACTAAGAGAGGTGGTGGCTGAACCTCTGGCTATCCTGTTTAGCTGATCACTGGAAACAGGGAGGTACCCAAAGACTGGAGGACAGCAGATGTAATCCTGTTATACAAAAGTGGGAACAAAGAGGAAGGGAACTACAGACCAGTCAACCTCACCTCGGTAGTGGGGAAGATCATGGAAGCACTACTGAAGGAGAGATTGGTGGAACATCTGGTTGTCAATGGACTACAGGACCCAAGGCAGCACGGTTTCACCAGGGGAGGTCATGTCAGACCAACCTCATTGAATTTTTGACTGGGTGACTAGGGAGGTGGATCAGGGAGGGAGAGGAGGGACATGGCCTATCTGGACTTTAGCAAGGCCTTTGACACTGTGCCACACAGAAGACTATTAAACAAACTGGGGAATATGGGTGTGGCAGGACAGTAGTGTGGTGGGTAGGTAACTGGCTGGGCGGCAGGACACAGAGGGTGGTGGTAAATGGCTGTCACCCACAGAGGGAAGAGTGACCAGTGGGTACCACAGGATCAGTGCTGGGACCAGTCCTATTCAACATCTTCATCAGTGACATTGCGAGGACCTAGAAGGCAGAATTTCACTGTTCAATGATGACACAAAGCTCTGTAACAGAGTAGACACACCAGAGGGTGTAGACAGAATGAGAAGGGACCTGCAGAAACTTGAAGAATGGTCAGGGGTTTGGCAGTTGAAATTCGATGCAAAGAAGTGCAAGATAATGCATATGGGGCACAAAAACCCTGGCACAATATATCAGTTGGGGGGTGAGGATATAGCATGCACCAAGCAGGAAAGGAATCTTGGGGTTATCATCTCTGATGACCTCAAGGTGGGGAAACAGTGTAACAAGGCAGCAGGTAAAGCAAATAGGATGCTGGGATGCATAGGCAGGGGCATCACCAGCAGGAAAAGGGAGGTCATAATTCCACTATACAAGACACTAGTGAGGCCCCACCTGGAGTACAGTGTACAGTTCTGGAGACCTTACCTACATAAGGACATAGACAGGGTAGAGAAGGTTCTGAGGAGGGCAACAAAGATGGCACATGGATTGCATCACAAGTCTTATGAGGACAGGTTGAAGGAACTGAACATGTACTCCCTGAAGGAGAGGAGGGAGAGAAGGGATAAGATAGAGACATACAAGTATCTTACAGGGAGGAACAGGGTGCACTATTTTTAAGCGAAAAAGATGTTCCAGGACTAGAGGGCATGGGATGAAGTTGGAGGGAGGACGATTCAGAGGAAACATGAGGAAGAATTTCTTCACAGAATGGGTGGTGCACAAGTGGAACACCCTGCCAGAGGAAGTGGTGGGGGCTGAAAGAATCACAGGATTTAAGAATGCATGGGATAGACATAAAGGAATTCTGGAGGTCAGGGTTAAGGGGCAACAGACTTCTAGGAAAACATAAACTGAACTTACAAGCTCAAATGGGCAGACTGGGTGGGCCATAGGCCCTTATCTGCTGACACTGTCTATGTATCTATGTATCTATGAATCAACACCTCTAATGCACTTCAGTGTGCAGTGTGGTTTAATTGTAAGTAGCACTCCTGACAGCAGGATTGCAGTGTCATTTCAGTGTGTCCCTGTTATGGCTGCTTATCACTAGCCAGGACTTCGAGGAATCAATTGCTGGGGAAGCGAGGGAGACCTCGCTGCAAGAGGGCCCCCCTCTCCACATCCTGGCCCTGAAGTATGCGGACCGCCCACGCTACCCCAAGCCCACACCTCCCCTGCACCAGAGCAGAGGATGACCACTGAACTTGCCTTTTTGTTTTCTCACACCCACCCGCCCCTTTCCCTCCTCCCATTAAATACGGGAGTGCCACACCCACAGGGACACTTTAGCCAAACCACACAGTGCAAGTAGGGAATCACCTGCCATACAATTCTAATTAGAAATATTCTGTATGCCGGCTGATTTCTACACACACCCAGTCCCTAACTCTCTGTATTACTGTGATTTATTCATGATTTTTCACTCTAATGATGCTGCATTAGCTACTAATCTGTCTGTAAAATTGTGACTAAATTTAGTACTCTCTGTCTCTAAGGATGCTGCACTTGCTCTTGTCTCTCTTTCATCTGTTACACAGCATACAGGAATAATGTGCTGACTGCCTTAGAGTAATAATACTAGGTGCTTATATACAGTGCTGTAGTAGTTTAAGGTTTTTTCCACACTTTATTATACAGTCAGACAATACTAGGTACTTCTATACAGTGTTGTAGTAGTTTAAGGTTTTTCTCCACATTTTATTTTACAGTTAGACAATATCTTAACAACTGCTAAATTTTAATCTTAAGCCAGGGACTGTCTGCCTTAGAGTAATAATACTTGGTGCTTCTATATGGTGTGGTAGTAGTTTAAGGTTTCCCTACATTGTGTTATACAGTCAGGCAATATCTTAACAACTGCCAAACTTTAACCTTAACCCTGGGACTGCTCTGCAGCAGAAAACCTTAAGCCCCCAGCGTTTGCCGCCCCCCGTACAGACCTAAGTCAGATAGACTCAGAGCACCCTACTCCAACTGATTCTGCGCAGAGATCATTTAAGTATGCCTTACAAAGCATATGCTTCCTCCCTTGCACTTCAGTGTGCTCGAAACCAATGTGTCCCGCCCCCTAACAGGGGTGTACTCCTTGCCATAATCTACTCACTGACCCTCCTCTGGGTGGACAGTCTCATTGACCCATGCCACCCTGAACCAGTGAGCAATCTGCGCAGTGTCCCCCCACACAATTTTCATAGCAGTAACCCTATCTCAAGTGTGACTACTCTCTTAACGGAGCATGAGATGGTAAAAAAGGGTGTATTCTATGACCTGCTCTACTATATGAGCAGGACGCGTTGAATAAACCTCATCTCTATACCCTGCACTAAACTGTTCAGGTTACTAGTTATGCTACTACTCCTGTCAGGAGATATTCAACCCAATCCTGGCCCACATACCCCCAATACCTTGGTAGCATCCCCCCAGAACCCTCACTGGCCGTCTACCAAGGGTCTGAAGATAGCACACATGAATATATGTAGCCTTAGACCAAAAATACACAAAGTCCAAGCCTGGCTGGACCTCTACAAACCAGATGTCCTAGCCATCTCAGAAACCTGGTTAAAAGCCCACATCCTGGATCACGAGATACAAGTCCTGGGCTACAATAGCTACCGCAAGGACAGAGAATCCAAAAAAGGGGGTGGGGTTCTAATCTATAAAAAGTATGACCTCTCCGTGTTGCCTCTAACCCTGCAGACAAATCTCCCTGCTGAGGGAGAAAGTATATTCATCCGCATAACCCTAGGACACGCCAAACAGCTAACAATTGGTTGTGTCTACCACCCACCAAAATCAGCCCTCCAATCCCTCGAAGCCATCGCAGATGCGCTCACTATCAAGGTAGCTATGGAGCAACTTATCTTGGGTGACTTCAACATAAACTGGGCCCAGGACCCCGGTCAGGCCTCGATGTCCCTGACCCAAGAAGTAGTTCTGATGCAGGTCATCTCTGAACCGACCAGACTGAATTACAAAACTAGGAACCACACCACCCTGGATTGGGCTCTGGTGTCTAACCCCACTAATATACAGTGTGCGGGCACAATGGCAGTCTCCTTGAGTGACCATTCCCCGATCTTCTGTATATGGAAAAACAGACCACCCAAGGTCCAGCCAAGAATTCTCTCCACCCGAGACTTCTTCAAATTCTCAGAATTACAATTCAATCGCTACCTAAGTAGCCGGGGACTGGAACCCTATAAATCTCCTCCCAACTCTTAACGAGGCCTTGCAATACTTCCAGGACGAACTTACCACAGCTGCCAACCTCTTTGCTCCTATGAAGAGACTGAGGGCTAAAGGAAGCTGCTACAAGTGGATCTCTCCTTCCCTCAAAGCCCTAATGGCTACTTGGGAAAAAGCCTGGAAATAATTTAGGTTCTCCACCTCACCGGCGGATCTTGCGGAATACAAAGCTCTAAGAAACAAAGCCAAGAGAGCCATAAAACTTGCTAAGAGAGAGTATATCACACACCTCCATAAAACTAGCCAAGGCAACCCTAAACAATTCTGGAATCATGTTAACAATCTGATCAAGGGCAGCAAAAAGCCTGAATCCTGCCCCATGGAGGTCAGTGGTCAGCTCACAACGGACTCTTCTCAAATATCGGCTGCCCTAAACAGGCACTTCTCAGATCTTGAGGTCTACAAGACATGCCAGTCTTCCCTGCCTTTGTCCCCAAGCTCAGCTGAAGCACCTCACATGGAACGACCCTCTTTTCACCCAAGACTGGCTAAACGCACTGAAGTCCTAACCCTCCTAAGGAACTTGAAACCTAAAGGGTCAGAGGGATCCGATGGGATCAACCCTTGGCTACTCAAGGCAGGAGCTACCTCCTTATCCTGGCCCATAACCATGCTCCTCAACAGATCACTGAGGGAAGGAGCAGTCCCTGACCAGCGGAAACATGCCAATGTTGTCCCTATCCACAAAGGGGGACTCAGGGAAAAACTAAACAACTATAGGCCAATCTCCCTCCTCTGCACACTTGCCAAGGTGCAAGAAAGGGTAATCTACAATCAACTCAGAGACTACCTGGAAGCACATCAGATCCTTGCCCCCTCCCAACATGGATTCAGAACAAACCATGGTACTGACACTGCCCTCATTAACTTCTCAAATGAAGTGCTCAGGGCAATGGACAAAGGGATACCCACTGGTGCAGTCTTTATAGACTTATCCAAGGCATTCGACCTCATTGACCACAACTTGCTGCTACAGAAGCTGCAAAATGTTGGCCTAGACAATCATGCCCTCAGGTGGTTTGGGAGTTACTTATCAGGCCAGGCACAGAAGGTCACATGGAAAGGGGTCATGTCTGACCCGCTACCCCTAAAACAGGGTGTACCTCAGGGGTCAATACTAAGCCCCCTCCTATTTTCCCTATTTACCAATGACCTAAGCACCTACTGCGGGGAGAGCTTGGTTGTTCAGTATGCTGATGATACTGTCATCTTCCGACCCCTGTGTGATGTGGCTGCACTAGGCCCTCTCCTCCAAAAGGATCTCACATCCCTAGAGACTTGGCTATGTGAGAACAGAATGGTACTCAATGCTGACAAGACCAAGGCAATGCTATTCGGGCTAAGATCCCTGGGACTTGTCAGGTCCTCATCTCTCCATTTAACTACTCTCTCTGGCAAAACCATTAATGTAGTTCCCTTCCTTAAATACTTAGGCCTAACGCTGGATCAGAATATCACATACAAGGACCCGTGGACCAGGTCACCAGTATCCTACATCACAAACTCGGCACCTTGTACCGACTCAGGGACCAGCTCATCCCAGAGGCCAGGCTCTCCATTGCTACAAGTGTCCTGCTTCCTACCCTGAACTTTGCAGCCCCGATAATACAGGGCATGGCAAAGCAAGAGATAACCAGGATACAAACCCTATATAATAAAATGGCTCGCTTCGCTACCCTATACCACCCGCTACGTCACCACTGTGACACTCTGGCCCAGCTCCGTTGGCCCACATTGGTCACTCGCCTCCAATACCCTTTGCTTGTCCAGGCCTACAAGCTTCTCAAACCCCACGCTCCGCCTAGCATAGCCGGGATCATAACCATCAAGCACAACCCAAGGAACTTAAGGACTTCAGAGAGAACACTATTAGAAGTCCCTAGAGTAAGGACAAATGCTGGCGGTAGATCCTTTTCATCCCAAGCACCCTGCCAATGGAACAAGCTCCCTCCCCCTGTCCAAGACTCCTCCTCACTCATGAACTTCCGCATCAGGCTCAAGTCCCATATACTGACCTCAAGTGCATGCCACTGCCACGGTACATAAGGCTCTTAAGGTACTCCCCTCCTCTCCAACACATCTTCTCATAGCGGAACCTACCTACTACCCACCTCAACTGTCTGTTCACCTGGGGTCATACGCTACCTCCTGTTTAAACAATATGTAAAGTAGTACCAATTCAAACTGTATCATGATGATAACCATGCCTGTATCCACTGTTTCCTGTAACCACCTCATGATGTAACAGACAATGTATACAAAAGTTCTTTTTTGTCCTTGTACAGTATCATAACTAGTATTGTTATCCCGGGTCGCCTCTGAAAAAGGGAACTTCGGGGCTCAGTGAGCCTACCCAGTCACCAAAATTTAATAAATAAATAAATAAATTATAAGTACACCATCATCACCTTTTAAGAAGGCCAATATGACATGTAAATTTTCATGAGAAATACATAACCTGGACCAATGCAACTTCATTCACCAGTAATAACAGTATGTTGTTGTTAATGTTTTACATGTTAATTATGGGCATTACTGACAGTGGCTGTAGATCTGTCAGGTTGGCTGTGCTAATTATTGAGCTCTATGCTATTCTCAGATTTAAGACACATACAAAACAAGCTCTAAAATGTGCACACAGTATACAGTGTTAGCGTAGGGTTACCAGCGGTCCAAATCACAGGAAAGTCCATATTTGTGTAGCTGTGTCCTGCAACAAACCATGAGAAATACATCTCCTTACATTATAGTAGAAATAACATTTTCTGAATAATTTTTGGAAAATTATACCGTAACTAAAACACCATATACTACGTCCTGTAGTGTGTTATTGCAGTACTGTAAGAAGCAGAGGACCCCATCCAGTCATCTTCTTTGCCCTTGTTCCCTTTCATGACTACCTACCACCCTACACCCTCATTCCATTGTCTCCTACCCCACCACAAAAGAAGGCCATGCCAACTGAGCATAACTGCCACAGGCATTTTAGAAAATTAATTTATTTTAAACAGAGTTCTAGGTACTCCATTGGGTGTGCATGCAGAAGCATTTGTGAGAGGTGCTTTTAACTGCTAATCTGCTGATGGCAGAAAGTGTGAAGGAGCTACAGAGCTACACCTATCATTAATATCCAAAAACAATGTAAAACAGCAAGCTCTGAGGTATATAATTTACTGTCACTAAAAGTAAGCAGTAACCCATGACAGGGTATTGGTTTATTGTGGATTAATCAATACACCTTGTGTGTTGTGAATCATGCGGCTGCATGCTTGTCTCCTCACAAAACCAGTGTCAAATCTGCAGCAAACGCATACCTTGTCATGGGTGACTGAGTTTATAAAGTGTCTTTCCCAACATCCACACCCACGCAGAGGTCAATCCTTACACCAGCCATGGTTTATTAGGGAACATTGTTTAACCAGGAGTAGCACACTAAGCCAAAGCTTGTTTCCTGATGCGACCTGGGAGCACAAGGAAGTTAAATGACTTGCTCAGGATCACACAGTATGTACTGAGGCAGCTGTGGGATTCAAACTCAGGTCTCCAGATCTGCAGCTCAGAGCCTTAACCCACTGCGCTATACTGCCTCCAGTTTATTAGGTGAAGTCACGAGCAATCTGCCAAAAATAAGGTTGTGAGGAATCTTTTCTTGTCGTATGATGCTTCTTTATGATGTGCGGTTCCAAACTTCATCCGGTTATATGGTTATATAACCTGTTTGCACCAGGGAAAGTAAAAGACAATGAAGTGGACAGTGACACACGCATACCTCTTTTAGCTGTCAGCATAACTTAGAAAATATCAATCCAGAACAGTAGTTTCAAAGGGCGCACACGGAGGGTGGTGCTCCAAATTAAATAAAATTTACATATCCATAAAATTTAGGCACACACAACCCATTCAGAGGGACGCCACAACTTGTGTATCTGGTTTTATTTTGTTTTGTTTTTGTTTTTTCTTTCTTTTTTTGTTGGGGCTTGTCCTCAGATGATTGTTTCTGGACTCAGCTGGAAGGTAATCCTCCCACCCTCCCTGGGCTAGTCCTTCTTTTATAGGATGTTGGCCCATAGTATTACACCTTCCTACACCATACAGGAAGTTCCACACCGAGGAAAGGGAGATGCATAGGGGTTCATCTAGGGGGCATACCTAGGTTATATTGCAGGCCAGGTCCCATCAGACATGACAGGAGTGGTGCAGTGCAGTGGCTGTGGAGCAGCAGTCTTCAGGGAGATGTTCCAGAGGCTGCGATGCTGCCCTATCTGCCGGCACCTCTGTGGGCTGAGGGAGGAGGTTGCCTGTCTCCGTGCAGAGGTGGCCAGGTTACAGGCAGTATCCACCCCATCCAGAGATCACTGGGTCCACAGCATCAACCTCAAAGGTTGCCCAGGAAGAAGGATGACTTGACCACAGTGAGCTAAGGGAGAGTGGGGAAGGGTCAGAGACACATCCTCCAACCAGTCCAGCTTAATAACTCCTACGCTGTTTTGGAGGAATGGAACTGCCCACACAGGCACCCACAGCTGGAACCAGGGAGGATGGTCATGACCTCCAATCCGGAGTCCCAGAGAAGGGGGGAAAGGGACCTCAAAGGAGGGGGAAGCTTCTCCTAGTGAGGGACTCCATTGTATGGGGTGTGAAATTAGGGACAACTAGCAGGGGGAGAGGAAGGTCAAGTCCCTCCCAGGAAGTGCTGCATGGAGAGGTGGGAAACAAATCCATACGATCGCTAGGGCGATAGCTAGGAAGGAGGAGCTGGATGTCATTGTCCACCTGGGGACCAATGACTTGGTGAGGAGAAGGGCAGCATTAGCCAGAGTCCAGGAGGATTTCAGTAAGCTGGGAGAGGGCCTGAAATGGGTAGCACATTCTGTGTCATTCTCAGAGGTGCTACCTGTCCAGGGCATGAGGGATGCCAGGGCACTCCACATCCAAACCTTCAACTCCTGGTTGAAGGATTGGTGTAGGAGGGAAGAGTTTGGCTTCATAGGGACTGGGGCCCAATCTGAGCAGATGCGAGCTTGTATCAGGAAGATGGCCTACATCTGTCTGGAAAGGGGACCTCAGTCCTTAGTGAGAAATTGGAATGCTTCAGCAGAGAGTATTTAAACTGGCCAAGGGGGGAGAGCCAGGTGACTTAGGAACCCCCCCCCCCGCGAGGACATGCAAAAGTACAAATTGACAACAGGAACAACACAAGTGAGCAGTGAAAGCTAGGTAGGGGAAACTTTTATAAGGGGGAATAAGGGGGGGGCAAGAGCACGTGAGCATGAATACTGGGGTGGGGGGAAGAGACAAAGTAGAGAAAACAGGAACAGAGGGAAGGCAGGGAGTAAAACATGGAAGGTCTTATTTACAAATGCCCACAGTCTGGAAAATAAGGTTCCAGACCTGGAATCCTTGATGACGGATACAGACCTTGACATAGCAGCAATAACGGAAACATGGTATTCTGCTACTCACAGCTGGGACATCAATGTACCAGGCTATACACTGTTGAAAAGGGACAGGAAAGGTAAAAAGGGAGGGGGGTTGGCCCTGTATGTCGGAGAAGCCATGAAGGCTGCAGAAGTAGAGGAAAGGCAGAGGGAGGCCAAGGCAATGTGGGTCACCCTTGAACCAGGAAATGGCACACAATACATATAATGGTGATATATAGACCTCTGGCACAGAGGGAGAAAGTGGACATGGTACCAGTGGAGGATATTTATGACATGGCAGCTAAAGGCGAAATCTTGTTGATGGGAAATGTCAATATGCTGGACATGGATTGGACCACCCAGGCAGCTGCTTCAGCCAGAAGCATGGCCATCCTGGAATCCCTGCAGGGAGCTGGACTCAGACAGCTGGTACATGAGCCAACCAGGGACAAATCGATTCTAGACCTGGTATGGACCAATGGAAACAGAGTCAAAAGAATCCAGGTGGAGAGGCTGCTGGGATCCGGTGACCACCACATGTTGTGGTTTGACATGGAGACAGTGACTCAATTAAGCCACACAAGGGCAAAAGTATTAGATTTTAGGAGAGCGGATTTCAATGAAATGGGTAGATGTTTAAAAGCAACTCTGGAGAAGGTAGAGGTAATGGAGGGGGTGGAGGAAAAGTGGGGGAGACTAAAAGGAGACATTCTGGAGGTAACTGACCAATGCATTAGGATAGTGGCCAAAGGGAAAAGAAGAAAGAAACCACTGTGGTTTTCTAAAGAGGTGGGAGACAAAGTAAGGGCTAAAAGAGCAAGTTTCAGGAAGTATAAGGGGACCCAAAAGGAGGACGACAGGGAGGTGTACCTTGAATGTCTCAGAAAGGCAGGGAAGGCTGTTAGGAAAGTCAAAGCACAGACAGCAGAGGGTTTAGCACGGACTGTGAAAAAAGGGGACAAGGCATTCTATAGGTACATCAGCAATAGAAGAAAAACGGGGTGGATTGTGAGGCTCAAAGGGGAGCAGGGAGAGTGTAAGGAGGGGGATCTAGACAAGGAAGAAATACTGAGCAAATACTTCTGTTCAGTATTCACTGAGGAGGGAGAGGGTCAAGGACCACAGTTGGGGAGCAGAGGCAATCGGGGGTGGTGAGAAATGGACACCAGTCCATTCACAGTGGAGAGAGTTCAGGAGGGACTCACAAAGCTGAAGGTGGATAAAGCCAAGGGGCCAGATGACATACACCTGAGGATATTAAGGGAGCTGCAGAGGGAACCAGCAGCACCTCTGGCCACCCTGTTCACAGAGTCACTCAACACAGGTGTGGTTCCAGAGGACTGGAAGGGGGTGCATGTAGTCCCACTGCACAAAAGTGGCAGTAGGGTGGAAGCGGGGAACAACAGGCCAGTCAGCCTCACCTCGGTGGTGGGGAATATCATGGAGACACTGCTGAAAGAAAGAATAGTGGCACACCTGGAATCCATTGGGGCCCAGGATCTGAGGCGGCAGGGATTCATATCAGGAAGGTCTTGTCAAACAATTCTGATAGATTTTTTTGATTGGGTGACTAGGGAAGTGAATTAGGGAAGGGTCATAGACATCGCCTACCTGGATTTCAGTAAAGCCTTCAATACTGTCTCACACAGAAGATTGGTTAACAAGATGAGTAGTCTGGGCATGGGGCATAAGGTGATACAGTGGGTTAGAAACTGGCTGACAGACAGAATGCAGAGGGTGGTGGTAAATGGGATCCAATCTGGGGAGAGAGGGGTGACTAGCGGAGTGCCACAAGGATCAGTACTGGGACCAGTCCTGTTCAATTTCTTCATTAGTGACATTGCAGAGAGTCTGGAAGGAAAGGTATGCCTATTTGCAGATGACACCAAGATCTGCAACAGGGTTGATACTCCAGAAGGGGTGCAGATAATAAAGAAGGACCTGAAGAAGCTTGAATGATGATCGGAGGTGTGGCAACTGAGTTTCAGTTCAAAAAAGTGCAAGATAATGCACCCGGGTTGGGGGAACCCTGGGAAGACCTACAGGATAGGGGGAGAGGAGCTGACCATCACTAAAGAGGAGAGGGACCTAGGAGTTATCATATCTAATGACCTGAAGATATCAAAGCAGTGCGCAAAGGCTGCAGGGAGGGCCAGTAGCATGCTGGGGTGCATAGGCAGAGGTATTACTAGTAGGAGGCAGGAAGTGGTGATGCCATTATATAAAACATTAGTAAGGCCTTACCTGGAGTACTGTACACAGTACTAGAGACCACACATGCATAGGGACATAGACAAGGTGGAGGCTGTCCAGAGAAGAGAGACAAAGATGGTGCATGGTTTGCACCACAAAACATATGAGGAGAGACTAAGAGACCTCAATATGTATTATACAATGGCAAGAAAGAATCCTGGCTTCTGATTGGTCAGACTGGGACTGGACCCGTGATGTTATCCCAGTACAACATCATGGGTCTAGTCCCAGAACACACATGGCCGCATCAAATGTCAAAAAAATCACTCCGATGGTCATTTACAAGTTGCCCACACTTGGCATGTCGAAAGTGAAGTTTGCCAGTACTGTACTTCATCATTTTTTTTTAAATCCATCCTTCTTAAAAGCTTACAAACTCACCAAAACCCCCAACAAATGGCACAAGATAAAGCCCCACAAAACCTAACACAATTATTCCCGTGATCTCTTCAAGAAACAAAAAACAAAACAATGTCACATGAAGCCGCCAGTGCGATCGGCTTCACTGTTCGCAGTCGGTGCTCTGCCTGCAATGCTACGAGTGCATCTACTCGCTGATTACTCCATTCACTCGCTTTTTCTGCAATTTTCTCCCGCTATAAACTCACCATCTAGAAGCCAAAATGAGACATCAAAACAGATGAACAGGATACGGGGGCTCAATGTGGACGACGACCGCAAACTTAAAATCCAAACTGCCTTCAACAGCATTGCCCACACTTCACCTCAAAAGAGTGAGCGCGCGTACATTACAGAAGCATACTGTGCTTCACTTGCTTACTCGATTGCCGTTTTCAGTTGCTTTTTCTATTAAAACTCTGTACTGGGAGGAGAATTAACACAGCAGCGAGGATGAGAACTGGGGGGGGGACTGCCAGATCAGAGAAGCCATGGAACGGAAAAAGAAAAAGCTGCAATTCTGAGACCGTTGTGTGTGTGTGTGTGTGTGTGTGTGTGTGTGGGCAATCTACAACTTCAAGGGCACAAAAGTGGGAAACGGAGATAAACAACAGAGACACGCAATATAACTAGAAAACCGAAAGTGCACAGTCCTAATGAGTGTGTCTCTGTGTGTGTGGTGTGGTGGGGGGGGTGTTGAAGTCAAGAAGCAAATGCAGCACCACCACCTAATAATAAAACAATAGAACTTCTTTCCATTATGTATTACTACCAATGAAAAAACAGTAATAAAACACATTTTAAACATATTTTCAATCTATTTTTATTAAATTTTACAAAGGAGCTATTAGATATTAGTAATACGACTCTGAGCAGGTGGTGTGCTGGGATAACGTCACTTCTGGGGTGATTAGTCGCACTCGGCCTGCGGACTCGTACCTAATCACCCCAGGCGTGACGTTATCCCAACACAACACACACCCTGTCATGCATTATTGCTTAATTCACCGGAGGAGAGGAGAGAAAGGGGTGACATGATAGAAACTTTTAAGTACCTCAAGGGCATAAACAAGGTGCAGTTGGGAGATATTTTCCAATGTAGAAAAGATACCAGAACAAGGGGGCACAATATGAAATTGAAGGGGGGGGGAGATTAAGAGGTAATGTGAGGAAATGTTTCTACATGGAGAGGGTGGTGAATGCTTGGAATAGTCTGCCACAAGAGGTGGTGGGGCAAGTACAGTGGAGGGGTTTAAACATGCCTGGGACAAGCATAGGGGAATCTTGGGTGGGAAGGAAGTGATGAAAAGCCTATGATCACTTAGGGTCAGTGGATGCATACATGTATAGGGCCTATGGGAAGACTGGATGGGTCTAGCGGTCCTTATCTGCTGACAATTTCTATGTTTCTATGTTTCTATGTGTAGAATTCAAAGTATTTTATTAATAATAAAAAAACACCTGACGCATTTCGGACAAGTCAGCATCCAAAACGCATCAGTCATTTTTTAATTCTTAGTAAGTCTCCTTCTGCAACAAGGCTGCAGTGGTATTTGGTACCAATCGCCATTTCACAAGAAACTGTAGCCTTAAGTTCTGCCATTTGTGCTGTCACAGTTATTTATTTTTTTTTGTCAGCAAGGGGCACATCATGTTGGTGAGCTCAAAACAGCTGAGCAGAAGAGAGAGAGAGAGAAGCAGTCCTAACCGTGGCACAGCTCAGGGAGCACTGTAAGGACTTGGATGCAACAGAAACCAGGGCAAGGAGACAAGGACTGAGGAGGAGGAGGAGGAGGGAGGGACAAGGTCAGTCAAAAGAATATATTTTTTTCATTTTGAGATGGCCATGAAGCCAGAATAGTGACAGACCAGTGGGCGCCAAGCCACAACCAAGCAGACTGAGGTGGGAGGAAGATCAGGGTGGAGCATGGAGCATGTATAGCCAAGTCCACTTGACTGGAGGCCTGGGTGATGTCACCGTCGCATAGTGAACCAAGCCAACAGTCACACACCCACAGATTACTAGAGTGGTCAGGTAACAAAATTTGCTATTCCAGGCTGCAGTCAGTGACTTAGTGTGATGGTGGTGTGGACAAACTGAAGAAGGACTGCAGCGATAGAACAGAACAGCAGCCACACCGGGAAGCAAGTGGAGGTCATCACAGAGCGGGGCTGGGGTGTGCCACAGGAAATGGTGATTTGTTTTATGCCCTGTCCCTGTCTCCCTGCCTGCCATAATTATTGGGCAGTCTAACGTTTACTTGATGGTTAAGAATCAGGTGTGCATCCGTGTATATGTGTGTGTGTGTGTGTGTGTGTTTGTGTGTGTGTCTCTATGTGTCCATTCTTCTTTAACATTATGTTGGTATTTATTCCATTAGAAGCTGTATGTTCACTGTATATGCACTATACTTTCTGGCTGTAGTCAATGTGTAGGATACTGGCTACTACAATTCTCACCAAAAATATCAGGCGTGCCAGCCCTTTTCCCTAAAAATGGCATGATAAACACTTTTCTGATCCAAAAGAAGAAATTAACTTACTGAATTCCTAAGTAATACATTCTACAAGAAATATTCACAGCTCCCAGCTTATTTTGAAAATGGATGTTAACCTTACTGAAGTCTGAATACTAATTTTTATCTTCGATTCGTCTTCTTTGCTAGTACTGAAATAGTACTTTCTTTATGATCATTTTTGGCTAATATTCAGAAGTAGTAGTAAAGTAGTCTACTCACAAGCCAAAAAGTTTAAATGAGCTATGTATTTGAAAACTAACTTAGTAATAAGTAAATATTAAGTTAGTAGTTAGGTAGCCTTATATGCAACTAAAGGCAGTGCTGTGAAGATTAAATGATTACTTAATGAATATTTCTGAATTGTGTAAGTGAATACCCAATGAAGACTAGCTGAATACTTTGCAATAATGGTAAAGTAGCAGTACTATAGTACTTGACTTGCAGTTATATAGGACCATATATGCGACCACCCCCTCCCCCGAGGAGACCGGAGGTCTTGAGGGCCTGCCCTGAAGCCCTCCCTGCCCGCAGAAGCTCCGAACCCGAGACACACCAGAGACCACCCCCCTCCCCCGAGGAGACCGGAGGTCGCGAGGGCCTGCCCTGAAGCCTCCCTGCCCGCAGAAGCCCCAACCCGACACACCAGGTAATTTCTACTCTGATCCAGGCTGCTGCCACCACCGCTAATATCTGCCTTTTCTGAAAATGACCAAGCCCCCTGCTCAGCGCATGAATCCCGCCAGAGTAGCACCGAAGTTGCTGCCCAGGCTCAGACGAGCAGAACTGTTACTTTTGTGCCTGATTTTGAAAGTTTTAAACAAACCAGCTAAAACTATTTGTATTGCCTGTAACTGTATTTAAAAGCTTAGAGTCACTGCAAGCCCAGGACCTGTGTTCTATCTGAAATCCCCCACCCTTCGCTGGTATTACTTAAATAGCCTCTGCCCTCGCGATATTTTGCTGCTGTTGGGATCCTCCAACACCCAACTTCTCCATTAGTTCCTTATATTGTTTTGCCACTAGAGGGAGCCTGATTAAGTTCAAGCAATTTGCTCCCAATACCTCACTTGTCACATTTTACTGCTCTCTAGTAGCTGTTTTCACTTGGTGATTTGTATTAAAGGAGCCCTCTGCTGTCTCTTTCCTCTACCTCACTCCTTTCTTAGTCAAAATGTCCCTCCTCCTCCTAGCCCTCATGGGAATACTTTGCCTTCCTATCCTCTTTGAGCTTTACTGCTTGAACACATCAACAGCTTTTGCCAATACTTATACTCAGTTTGACTTCTACTACCCAACATGCTTGCTACTGCCACTCCACTACCTCTACCCCCCTCTGCTCTCATCAGCAAGCGTATTAGCCTAATAGTCAGATACCTTCACCTTCATCTGAAGCCGCCACCCTGCATGTCTATCAGGGTGTACCTCATCACCCCGCTATGGTTACTAACCCTATCTCTTATACTATCCGGTGACATTGAGATCAACCCTGGTCCATCTCTGCGTCCTGTCATAACCTTGCCCCCGGCCACCACTCTCCCTAAAACCGATGGACTAACTTTCGCCCACCTGAATGCTAGGAGCCTTATGGCCAACCTCCCTGACCTCCAGGCTTGGCTCTATACTAACATCCCAGACGTCCTCGCCATCACAGAAACCTGGCTTAAGCCCACAGTGCCTGACTCTCAGTGCCACTTTCCTGGATACAGCATGCTTCGTATCGACCGTCCTGTCACTAAAAGGGGAGGTGGCCTTGCCTCTACTTCAAAACTCACCTAAACATTACCCTTCTGCAGGACCCCTCCTACCAAACTGTGAAATCCTGCACTCCTACTGCTTCTTGGAGGTGAAAGAAACTCCATATTTTTGTACTTATATCCCCCAAAAAATGCTACAAGGCATCACTGAACTCCTAGGGTTTCTGCCTACAGTTACAGGCAAGAATGACATTATCTGCCTTGGCGATTTTAACCTTGACTGGTCCAAGAAAACTCAGCTAACCTATCCTCCTTAGCTAGCAAGGCAAATCTATCCCAGCTCATACATGAACCCCACAGGGTCTCACATGGGGGCAACTGTGCCACCCTCCTTGACTGGATACTTACTAACAGGACGGAATATGTTGCCTCAGCCGGTGTGCTACCTGACACAATTAGTGACCACTATCCCATCTACTGTGTCTGGAACACTGTTGTTCCTCCCCTCCCTGCTAAAACTGTAACCTTTCCTAATCTCTCCCGCCTAAGTCATGGGGACTTCTTAACTGACCTTAACCAGGTTGACTGGTCCCCTCTACCAAACAGAGGACATTAACATAGCCACAGAATATTTCAACTCTCGTCCTCCTCTCTTCAAAACCTTCACATCCCGGTCACCACATGGGATGGCAGGAAAGTAACAAGTGGCTAACACGCCCTTGCTTCAACTTCTCAAATCTAGGGACAAACTTTGGTCCAGGTGGAAGATCTCCACCCCGGCAGACTTTGAAGACTATTGTGCATTACGTAACAACTGCAATAGACAAATTCAGATACAAAAGCACCTACTATAGGAACCTACTAATAACATCCTCTACAACCGCAGGTACTGGTCCAAAATTAAGGACATTCTCGGCAATGACAAGCAACAGAATCCAGCTGACATGAACATTCAAGGTGTTCACTGCACCAACCATGACACCATTGCCAATGCCTTCAATGCCCTTTTTTCTTCTCCACCAGTCGCTACTCTAACTAGCCCACAACCTGACTGTCCCTCTTAGAAACATAGAAGTTGACGGCAGATAAGGACCGCAAGGCCCATCCAGTCTGCCCATTTCTTTTTCTACCTTATAAATGTGCCTTCGGCCTTTGCTCTGTCAGTGACCTATCTATTCATAGTCATTTGTATTGCTCCCTTATGCCTATCCCATGCCTGTTTGAAGCCCTGCACTGTATTCATAGCCACCACTTCTGTGGTAAGCCATTCCATGCATCCACCACCCTTTCTGTGAAAAGAATTCTCACATTCCCCTTAATCGGCCTCCTCTAATCTCATGCTGTGTCCTCTTGTCCTGCTATTTTTCTTATATTTAAACATGTTAGACTCTTTCACCTTGTTTATGCCCTTAAGGTGTTTGAATGCCTCGATCATATCACCTCTCTCCTCCTTTGCTCAAGGGTATACATATTGAGCTCCGTTAATCTGTCCTCATATGTCTTCTGATGCAGTCCCTGCACCATTTTGGTTGCCCTCTCTGGACTGCCTCAATTTGGTTAATGTCCTTGTGAAGGTGTGGCCTCAATACTGCACGCAGTACTCCAGATGGGGCCTAACCAGTGTCTTGTACAGAGGGATTATTACCTCCCTCTTACGACTTGTGATACCCTACTAATACACCCTAACACCCCCTAGCCTTACCTACTGCTTTAGAGGTCTGCTTGATGATTTTAGGTCATCAGTGATGATGATGCCCAAGTCTCTTTCTTCCTTTGTGACTGCCTCAACTCCCCTCCCAGCCTATAGATGGCTTCAGGGTTTCTCTTCCCTATGTGCATGATTTTGCACTTCTTTGCATTAAATCCCAGTTGCCACTCTTCTGACCATTCTGCTAGTTTATCCAGATCTCTTCTCATTCTGCCCACCCCATCTGGATCATCTACTCTGTTGCAGATCTTGGTGTCATCTGCAAACAGACAAGCTTTACCCTCTAGTCCATCTGCAAGGTCACTAATGAAGATGTTGAAGAGGACTGGCCCCAGGACTGATCCCTGAGGTACCCCACTTGTGACTTGCATCTCTTCTGACTGTATACCATTTACCACCACTCTCTGTTTTCTGCCCGTCAACCAGTTTGCCACCCAGTTGACCAACTTCGACCCATCCTGAGCCTACCCAGCTTATTTATCAATCTTCTATGTGGAACAGTGTCAAAAGCTTTGCTGAAGTCAAGGTAGGCGACATCAACTGCTCCCCCTGGTCCACCACTCTGGTTACCCAGTCAAAGAAATCTATGAGATTAGTTTGACAGGACCTTCCTTTGTAAACCCATGCTGTCTTGGATCCTGCCCCTATGGATTCCAGGTGTTGCACTATCCTTTCCTTAAGGAGTGCCTCCATAATCTTGCCCACTACTGAGGTAAGACTGACCGGTCTGTAGTTCCCTGCCTCCTCCCTGCTACCACTCTTGTGGAGCGGGATCACATGAGCCTTTCTCCAGTCTTCTGGGACCTCTCCTGTGCTCATAGACTCACTAAACAATTCTGCTAATGGCTCTGCTAGTTCCTCCTTTAGCTCCTTAAGTACCCTGGGATGTATGCCATCAGGTCCCATTGCCTTATCCACCCTGAGCTTAGCAAGCTTTTGTAGGACCCTTTCTTTTGTGAAGGGAGTAGTGCTCACCTACCTCCCCCCTGTGTCCATGATGCTGAGCTGTGGGCCCTGTCCTACCTTCTCTTCAGTAAATACTGAGCAAAGTATCTATTTAGGATAGATGCCTTACAGGACCTCCTCCTCACATGCTCCCTTCTCCATTAAGCTCTTCTCCTTCGCCCCTCCCACCCTCCCTTTCGCTCTGGCTCCAACCACATACCTTGAAGTTCGCAGTTACTTAACTCCCTTCCGAATGCGGGAGTCAAGGGCCTGAGGGCATCCATCCTTGCATACTTAAGCAGTATGCACCTTGGCTGACCAGACCCATCACCTGGCTTTTTAACCTCTCGATTCGTACGTCTACTGTCCCATCCACCTGGAAAACTGCCAGAACCATCCCTATACACAAAAAGGATGATGTCAAACTCATGTCCAACTACCGCCCTATATCTCTTCTGCCCACTCTCAGTAAGCTGCTTGAAAAAATAGTCCACCGCCAGCTTGCTGCTCACCTTGACATGTTTAATCTTCAAACCCCGTGACAACATGCTTTCCGGCCCGGTCACAGTACCACCTCTGCACTTACACAACTTACAAATGACATCAGAAATAATATGGACCGTGGCCTACTCACTGGGGCCATCTTTATCGACCTGTCTAAAGCCTTCGACATGGTATGCCATCCTCTCATGCTAATGAAACTCCAATCCATTGGAGCTTCTGACCAAGCCCTCTACTAGTTCCATAGCTATCTTGACCATCGGACTCAGGCAGTAGCATTTCACAAGGCCCTTTCCTCCCCCCTAAACATCTCCCTGTGGAGTTCCCCAGGGATCCACCTTGACCTCTACTCTTCTCCTCTTCCTAAATGATATTCCCACCATGTCCCGCATAGCTGCACTTTATGTACGCAGATGACCTTGTTCTCTATTCTGGGTCAAAATCAGTTGCTGCCATCAACTCCACTCTCACTAATGACTTCCAATTCCTGCAGACCTGGCTCTCTAGCAACCACCAAGTCCTGAACCTAGAAAAAACCTGTGCTATGCTATTCGGATCCTCTAAGAAACTGTCTGCCCCTGCAAACAGGCTCTGGGTTCAATGCATTGATGGCTCCCTCATCTTAAACACTGAGTCCTTCAAGTACCTTGAGGTCACTTTGGATCCCACACTTGACCTGTCTCAACATGTCAATATGGTGTGTCGGTCATAATGCTAAAATTGATGGAGCTTATCGCTCCGCCACTCCCTCACTCCTTCCGCTAGGCTTGTCTGTGAGAGGTATTCTCTACCCCAGCTCCAATATGCTCTGCCCTCCTCTTTGCTGCAAACTCTGCTACACTCCACAAATGGGACACTGTCTACAACAACATCTGTAGATTTGTCTTAACTGCCCCACGCCTTACCCATCATTGTCTCCCTTTACGCTGGCTTAAATTGGCTGTCACCTAAGGATATTCAAGCCTACTCCTGGGCTGCTTTATCGACTCCTGTCTAGACCTCCTGCCCTGTCTATCTTGCCAACCTCCTGACTCCTGCCTCACACACCGCATTCACTCAGGTCTTCCTCTGTCCCCATGCTCTCCACTAGACCTTGCATGACAAAAATGGGTGAACAGGCATTTGCCCATTTTGCTCCCAAATTCTGGAACTCACTCCCCCTTATGGTGAAAACTTCAGCCTCCCATCGAGAATTCAAAAACTCGCTGTTCACCCACCTTCTAGCCTCTGGCCAATGCAAATGCTCTTAATTTGTTTTGTCCCACTGCAGGCTGTCGGGTCTGACCCTGAGTACTACACTAATGTTCTCCCATGCAATATACTTGTCTAGGTGGCTATGAACCTTGATGTCTTTACTGTCCTCAGCTGTCTTATGGTTACCCTAATTGCTTTATTTTACATCCTTATTATGATCTATGCCTAAAATGTACCCTTATGTAACTATTACTGTACTACCCAATATATATCTTGTTTTGCTCTGTACACCTATATTATGTCTGTGCATTTCTGCATATTGTAAACAATGTCCTGTGCTCTTCTGGGTCGTGCCTGAAAATAGGCAGGTCTGTTGCCTAGCGCACTTACCCAGTTACCAAAAGCTAATAAATAAATAAATAATGCAATTTGCACAGCTATAGGCCATGTGCTGTGCTCCAGCTGTGCTTGCCAGATAGCCCAGGTACGGCTCACTGGGACAGGGTTAAAGTAAGCACCAGTATGCATATAGTCTGTATACAGTTCCAGTACATGGAGGCAGACTATTGCCCGCAGGCATCCTGCACTTTTATGTATTCCCTGAAGGATAGATGGGAGAGAGGAGATATGATTGAGACCTTCAAGTACCTGAAGGGCATGAACAGAGTAAGCACTGGAAGTATTTTCAGATTAAAAGCTGGAAGGGAAACCAGGCGGCACAGTCTGAAGCTGGAAGGAGGTAGATTCAGTAGGGAAATGAGGAGGCACTATTTCACTGAAAGAGTGGTGGCAGAGTGGAAAACACTGCTGAAGGAGGTGATATCACTGAGGACAGTGGGACAGGTTCAGAGGGAGGGCTCAAGCCATGGGGAGCAGGGAGGGAAACGAAGGATACAAGGGCAAAATCAGTGGGGTGGGATTCAAGGGGGAAGCTGCAGTCTGAAAAACTGAAGTGCTACACAGTCGAACAGACTGGATAGACCAATAGGCCTGTATCTGCTGGCAATTTTGTATGTTTTTATGCTGTGTGTGCCCCTCATAGTGGTGGATACCCCATCATGGCATGAGGATATCCCCAACCCTCCTGATGTGCCTTGAGGTCTGGAGGGCAGGGATGGCACCTAGCTACCCTTCATGGTCCTACATGTATGTGTAGGTAACAGAGGCGGGCATTGATTGGGGTATCCAATTTTATAAATTAAGACTGAATTCAGTTAACTTGAAGTTTACACCAAATGAGGGGTCCTGATTTTTCAACTGTACAGCCATGTAATGTAAGAAAAATAATTACGGAAACTATAGGCTACCAAAATTTTTTTTCAGAATACTATTGTAATACCAGCTTTTTACCATTATACTACCACTTTATTTTCCAGTATACTACCATTGTGGGTTTCATAAATGGTATCACAGTGGATTTGTTTCAACTCCTCTGTGATAACCATTGTAACCATTATTATACCATACAGACAATGGAAGTTCACTGGTAACATCACCTCTGCTGGTATTACAGTGGTAACAATGCGCACCATTGTAATACCACTGTTTGTTGGTAACACAGTTTGTTCCAATTCCAGTGTGATGCCATTTTGTCCACTGTGAAATCATTGACACACATTGATAGCACAGTGGTAAGCACTTGTGCAATAGTAGCACAATAGTGAATACCAGTGTGATACCACTGCAGTCAGTATCACAATGAATTTGTTTCAATTCCATTGCACCACCATTGCACCACCATTGTGACCATGTGTCAATGGTAGCACAATAGATGCACTTGCAGTGGTAATACAAAGGTCTCATTCCATGCCTTATGCTGGTGGTAGCACAATGGTCATGCAACATGGTATCACAATGGCTTGCATGGGCACTGGTATCACACTGACCACACTGTAGTGGAAAACCTGCCGGCAGAGTGATCCAAAAAAATAATTAAGGCACATTCAACAAGATCAGACATCTGCATATCTTTAATGTACTTGTCGTCCAACATCTGCGAATCACCAGCTGTCAATTGGAAATCCCACCAAAGTTATCTGTACACCAGTCATGTCCCTTTAGTCTATGCTACATAGTGTCCTCCTAGCCTCACAACCTAGTGTCGCATGGTATGGCCTTAGAGCAGGAACCCTCCTTGTTCACAAGAAAAGTACAAAGGGACCTTGTGGGACACTCCTTCTCCCTACAAAAATTAAAACAATAAAGTAAATGGCCCCAATCCAATAGGGAAAATAAAAGCAGATAAGGCAATGGGGCCAGATGAGATCCATCCCAGAGTACTAAAGGAACTCAGGGAAGTGCTGGCAGAATCACTGGCTGCCCAATCCTACCTGTTCCTAGAAGTAAGGGAAAGGATCTTCTTGGGAGTCCGGACAGTTTCAGCCCATTCCAGCATTCCACCATGGGTTGCTCCAATGACATCTCCCTGCAACAGAATATACACAGTAGCTCAGCTGATAAGTGACTTTCTTTAGCATGGAATCCTTTGTTTTGATGCAGGTGGGACAAGAATTGTTAGAGATCATGACCTCATGTTCCCCCCTTTCACTGTCACATCCACCAACCCCATGCAAGCTGTCACACCAACAGACCCTATAACATCATGTACGCTGTCACACCTCACATTCCCGTACTCCCATGCTTGCTGTCACAGCTCTTGATTCCATACCTTCATGCATGCTGTCACATCCCTCAACAGATAACATGCCCCCATTCATGCCATCACAACCAATGACCTATGTTGTGGGGGAATTCAAGAATACATGGGACAGATATAAGGCAATTCAAGTGGGGGGTAGGAGGAAGTAGGTTGTCGGTTAACTAGGATCTTCAACTTATCCAATAGGTAGGGAAATGGGCAGACTGGCTGGGCCAAGCTGTCCTTATCTGCCATCAAAGTCTATGTTTCTATGATCTCATACACTATCACACCCATCATCCCCCATACACCCTGTCAAACTCACTGAACTATACCAACATGCATGCTATCACACCTCACAACTTCGTGCTCCCCATGCATGCTGTCACACCAACTGACCACATAATACCATGCCTGTTGTCACATCTCATGATTCTATATCCCCATGCATGCCATCTCACCCACCAATCCTATGCATGCTGCCACACCCACTGACCACACGCACATTCTGCTGTAAATAAACAGCATACGTGAGCAGTGAGATCAGAGTATAATTTTTAAAAGCTATTATTGTAACCTCCCCTGCCTCATGGCAAATTGCACAGTGCTAGAAAGAAGACAAGAATGGCAACGCCCCTCAGTTATTCCAGGTGCAAGTATATTGAGCACAGAGCCATGCTGTGGATGGCAATAAGAACCGAAAAGATACTTATCTGTAGCATTATGTGTGTTGCAAGCCCTTACACGGACTGGTTGAATTGCAATTCCTACCTTTTTTTTAAATTTTTTTCTCCAGTTGTGTGGTCCTGCAGATAGCACAAGCTGATATGTGGGTTGTGAATCCTGGATAAAGTCCATAAGACACCTGTTTGCTTGCCTCCCTCCCTCCCTCCCTCAGGGCCATGGACGGAGCTTCTTGTTTGAAAAGTGACAGCACGTGCTTAAAGACACCAAGATGATATTAAATGTAATGATTATACTAACTGTGTGCATTCCAAGCTCAACTGTTGTGATAGTCACTTGCACTTTCTGCTGTATTTTCCTCACAGTCAGAGATACAGCAGCAGCCTGTATTTCACTCACAATACTTTTGCTCTCTTGCTGCTCCAACCCCTCAGCCTCTCCCAATACAGCTGGCATACTTTAGGAAGAGTCTGTTCTCCCTGATTCTACCTAATCTTTCCCCGCATGCCAGCAGCAGCTCTACTCCTCCCTATCCTTCCTCTAGAGGCCAGCCTCTTTCCTGCTGGGCAAATTACGTGTTGTTGCCCAGGATCCACGTGACAACCCAGGCTTGGCCCATAGCCTGTAAACCCTCTTGGAGGCAGCATTCCAGCATAAACAAGGAGTCCCTATCAGTGTGTTTCCCTACTCAACCACCTCAGTGCACCTTGAGCAGCAACACCTAGCACCTCTTCCAGTGGGTGTCTCAGCCTCCTGGCATCATGCCATCCATGGCAAAAAATCAGCTTCTGCTGGCCTTTATCAATGAGAAATGCCAGAACTTCTGAACCTTGTAAGATGAGCTAAATCTGGGGAGAAAGGCAAAGGTTAAAAGGGACACTGTCAACCTGTTTTTCACCATATTATTTCTAGATAAATACCTACATTTTATGATTTCTTCCCTTCTCTAAAATTCGTTGATGTTGCTGTTTGTTTTGTCTGTTTCCTTGTTTAGTAGAACTGAAATGCATGCTAATGTATATTTATAAACAACCTTGTTTTGTTTACAATCCTGAATTTGTTCTTACTGCATGTTTCCTGAGCGTTAGAAACACACCTGAACAGTGCAGTTACTCATGAGGCAGTAGCCGCCTAAACTCTCACTGCATCATGAGGGGCTAGACTGTGTTGTGGGTGTTCCCAAGTCCAGGAAATCTGTGGTTGTAGCTGATCAAGGAATGTAAACAAACCTGTGTTTGTGTGGTAACACCAGTATGGTAGGCAGTCTGTTTTCACTATTTAAACGGAAAAAAAAGGAGTCAGAATCAAACTACCAGCTACATCAGCAGTCTTTACAGAATGTTGGCAATCATAAAATGTGTTTTTTAAACTAGGGACACTTTGAGACCTAAGGGGGTTGCCAGTGTCCCTTTAACATTCTCATTCTCTCCTGATGGTCATTTGGGGCGGGTTCAGCAATGGATGGTTCCGATGCCATATGGTGGCTACGGGACCGAAGGAGTTAAGAACTTACTCAGGGCTGTCCCCTCACATTTATATTGACACTGTGAAGGAAAGCCCTTTAACTGAAAGATCTGTTTTAGTTCAAAACATTTCTTCCTGCAGGGTTAGGAATAGAGATGGGCGAAGTGGCCCCAGTTCGCTCTGCGAAGTGATTCGTGGAGTGAAGGCGAATCCGCGGAGTGCTCCACAATGCTAAGCGGAGTACTTTGCATTATAATGGGTAACGTGAAGTCCACTGAAAACAATGACTTTGCATTACTCCGCCTTTCCAAACCACTACTCCACCAATTCTTAAGGTGAAGTACATTGAAAACAATGCACTTTGCCTCACTTTGCCTTGTTTTAAAGCTCCAAAGGCGAATTTTGCAGTGATTCATGGGATTTCAGGTCACATGGGCTCTAGATTGTCCTGCACAGCCTCAGTTTGGGGTAGTTTGTGTCGGAAGCTGTAGGAGACAATCTGCTCTGAGAGCTCTCTCTGATTCAAACCTTCTAAAAGCTATTAAAAAAGCCTTTTTGAGTCATTTGTTTGCTGAAACTTTAGTTCATTGATTATAGGAAACCCTCCTGTGTTCACATCATTGAGTGTTTATTGTTTGTGTGTGGGTTTTGAATGTTAATGTACAACATTCAGTCTGTGTACTGAGAGACAGTGGAAGTGTGCTTTGGGGGAGGGGCGTATATGTGGTGTAGGTAGATTAACTTGGAGAAAAAGACAGTGCTTACTGTTTTGGTGATATTTTTCTTGTATAACTGTGTTAATGTACACACAGTAATATTTTCAATAAGTCTAGCCATTTTTTGCTGATTGTTGTGGTGCAGCAGTGCATAATATTAGTTTGTTTAAAATATGTGGTTATAGTACTGAAGTTTTCAATTTGCAACGCATTACTTAGTGTGTGCGTGAGTATGCATGTGACGCGTGTCATCAAATCAGACACCTTTTATTGTGCCACATAATAATTTCAGCAATGTGAACCTGCTATCCACTGCAGCTGTGTGATTTTTGTACTTCTTTGTGGTATCTTTACTGGTACTAGTACTAGTGACTGTTACTGCAGCAGTGCAGTACACTCCCCCACTCGCGGATCGCCCCAACCGGCAAAGGTATTCTTTTTCAGATTTGAATTTCTGATGGTGAGCAGTGGTTAGGTGTTGTGTCTTTGCATCTGCATCTCTTCAGTGTGCAGCGCAATCTTAATCTTTCTGTGCATATGCATCTCTTTAGGGCCCAATCTCTATCTGTAACTTAAGTCACAGTTGTTTCTTTGGCTTCCCTTCAGAGTACTAGACAGGTGTGGTGCATAATTCTGCATGAACATTGTACTCATTAATATGTGTTTTCAAGTCAGGACCATCCTCACGTGTCACTCATGATACCAATCACGTTTTTCATCATCACGGTCACACATGCAGTCACAAATCACTATTCACGATCACGTCACAAATCACAACATTAATTTTTTTACTAGTTACTTGGATGTATTGTAAGCCTGTTTTGCAGTATCTCTCCAGGCTTCACCACCCCACCATTGTACTCATTAATGCGCGTTTTTAAGTCAGGGAGTTTTGTGCTACAGCTCATCTGGGAAGTATAGCCATAGGCATTTGCATTCCCACTACAGTTCCATATTGTTTATATCACACCGTCGTCACCGAATCACATTCTTCATCATCATGGTCACAAATGCAGTCACAAATCACGATTCATGATCACGTCAGGAATCACAACACTAATTTTTTGACTAGTTACGTGGATGTATTGTAAGCATGTTTTGTAGTAACTCTCCAGGCTTCACCACCCCACCATTGTACTCATTAATGAGCATTTTTAAGTTGGGGAGTTTGTGCTACAGCCCATCGGGGAAGTATAGCCATAGGCATTCGCGTTCCTTCCCGTACAGCATGTGAGTTACAGTACTGTAAGTAGTGGTGGGCTAACTGGCGCCAATTTGCTCCGTGAAGTGATTCACTGAGAAACATGGAATCTGTGGAGAACTCCACAATGTGAAGCGGAGTACTTCACTTCATAATGAGGAACATGAAATCCATTGAAACCAATGACTTTGCATTATTCCGCCGTCCCCAAACCACTTCTCCACCAATTTTAAGGCGAAGTATATTGAAATCAATGTAATTCGCCTCACTTTGCCCTGTAATCAAGCTTTAAATGAAATTCTGCAATTATTCATGGGATTGCAGGTCACATGGGCTCTAGATTGTTCAGCACAGCCTCAGTTCTGGCTTGGGTAGTGTGTGTCCAGTGGTAGCGGGAGACAGTTTGTTCTCAGAGCTCTGCGATTCAAACCCTCTAAAAGCTGTTTAAAATGCCTTTTTGAGTAATATTTTTTGCTCAAAATTTAGTACATCGACTGTAGGAAACCCTTCTGTGCTCATATCATCGAGTGTTTATTGTTGTGTGTGGATTTTGAATGTTAATTTAGAACAATCAGTCTGTGTACTGTGAAGTGTGCTTTGGGGGAGGGGCATATTTGTGGTATAGATAAAGTAGATTAACTGGAAGAAAAAGGCAGTCTTTCTGTTTTGGTTATATTTTTCTTGTATAACTGTGTTAATGTACACACAGTAATATTTTCAGTAATTCTTGATCTTTTTTTGCTGATTGTTGTGGTGCAGCAGTGTACAATTTGTCTGTTTAAAACATTTGGTTATATTACTAAAGGTTTTCAATTTGCTACGCATTACTTGAGTGTGCGTGAGTGTGTGAGCGATGCATGCCATTAAATCAGACACCTTTTATTGTGTTATAGAGTAATTGCAGCAGTGTGAACCTGCTA
Organism: Neoceratodus forsteri; assembly: GCA_016271365.2. NCBI lineage: Eukaryota > Metazoa > Chordata > Ceratodontiformes > Ceratodontidae > Neoceratodus > Neoceratodus forsteri. The sequence goes on from CM057455.1 coordinate 1,561,113,508, forward strand.
TCCACCGCACCTGCATGAATATTTTATACTGCTTTTTGGTATCTTTACTGGTAGTGGATTGTTACTGCCATGCACTAATTCCCCAACTGGCAAAATGTATTCCTTTCCAGGTTTGGATTTGTGACTTGTGAGCACTGGTTAGGTGTTGTTGTGCCTTTTTGTATACATCCCTTGAGTGTGCAGTGCAATCTTAATCTGTCTGTGCGTTTGCATGGTACCATTAATTCTGGGAGACTGCATTTCTTGTTACGCTCTCATTTCACTTCGTCAGCACTAGGGAATTTTCTGGACACAAGACAGTAGCATTTTGGGGATGCACATTAATTCTGGTGGCTCTGTGAGTGACCTGACCACTGCGCGCATGATTGAGTGTGCCATTAATTCTGGGAGACTTTGCATTTCTTGTTACACTCTCATTTCACTTCATCAGCACTGGGGAGTTTTCTGGACACAAGGCAGTAGCACTTTGGGGATGCACATTCATTCTGGTGAATGTGTGGGTGGGATGCTGCCAATATTGTTGTCACTCCACCTTACTTCGCGTTTAAGGTGGAATGACAATGCGAAGTAATAATAACCAGGCAAAGTGAGTCTTTCCTATGGGGCACTCCGCGTGGTGGAGCGCCAACATGAAGTGGCCACTTCGAGTTCACTTCGCCGGTGGATTTTAAATTCACTGCATCTCTAGTTAGGAAATGCCGGGGGTGGAACCTGAATACACACGTAGTCTGCTTGTTGCATTACTGTTGGTTCTGGCATTTTGATTCCTGATGTTCCACTGCAAATGCATTAACATGATATGTGGGTTATGGGCATAGGCAATGTAAAGGGTGCTGGAGACAGGAAATGCACAGTTGAGGCTGTATCATCACAGCTTGCCTTACTAGCATAGATAAGAGATCTCTTACCTGGGATCTGGGAAGCCTGGGATGGGTGTCTTGGAATGATGTTCAGTCGTACCTGTAAAAAAAGAGTATCCATGGGGTCACAAAGAATCCATGGTGCTTCAAGAACTAAATGGGACTAACGGGGAAGGTTAAACATAAACAATACTCATCTAATATATAGGTTGTCTCTGTCCTGTCAGACCAGGGTCAGTGTCCTCTGAGACCTGGAGAAATGAAGGGGAAAAAAAAGGATTAATATAAGGAATAAAGAAAAGCAAGAGTACAGACAGAGTTCCAGAGAAGTACAAGAGCTACAGGGAGAACATACTGTAGATACTGCATGTACAAGCCCAATGATCCCTAGCTCAATTCCCAACACAATGACTGGCTCAGGATAGGATATTGGGAATGACTCATGACCTCCCAGCTTTAAAACTGGTTTTAAATTGGGTGTCATTGTGAACTGGTAAGGGGACTAGCCAGGCCGTAGCCTTACAGTGTAGACCTTATTTTGATTTAATAATTTTAACATAATATGCCTTAATTCTGATGCCCATGGATATCACCTGACCTACAGGGCATGTATCAATACTTAGGCCTTCAAAGGTGGGTGGATGAAAATAACTGATGCCACAGATGCCCCAACCTCCAGCTCAGGGCCAATGAGCAAGGGCACAGCAATGGTCAACACCAGGCACAGTTCCAGCAGAGTCGGCAGTGCACATGGCACCAAATATTGATAGCAGTGCAAGTGGTTCAGTGTGTAATCAGCAGTGCATGTGGTACAGCAAGTGGTGCACAAAACAGCAAGCTGGTGACTGTGCAAGTGGCAGTGTGTGGTGATGACAGTGTACATGGAACAGATTTGGCAGTGCATGTGGCAATGCAGTGATGACAATACATGAGTCACTGCATGGTGTTGGCAGAGCAAGTGGCACAGCATGGAGTCAGCAGGGCACATGGTAGCACACAGAAATGGTGGTGCACATGACACAGTGTAGTGGCGGTAGTGTACCAGTGAGGCGGTGGCAATACATGCAGTATTGCATGTTGCACTGCAGTGTCTACAGTGCACAGATTCAGAGTTGTCAGTGCATGTGGAAATGCACTGTGATGGCAGTGCACATGTCACTGTCAGCGGTGGAAGTGTGCCTGGAACAGTGAGGTGGTAACAGTGCACATGACACTGTGATGAGGGGAGTGCATATGGCACTGTGCAGAGCCAGCAGTACTAGCCTTACCAGTTGAGGGCTATAGAGGGGCAATATTTACACTGATGGATTAACTACTGACTGTCAGTTGTTATGACTATTGGTAGTCAGTAGTTTATCCTGAAAAGTCAAGGTTTCCCATTATATATCCTAACAAGTCTGGGTATACTGTATATCCTAACAATTCTTGTTATATATCCTAACAATTCTGGATATATATCCTAACAATTCCAGTCTGACCACCACCTTCACCATCCAGTGCTCTGATCAGCTCACCCCCCCAACAGCCAACCACCCTCCTCTGTGCTAGATCACCCTACCAGGCATCAGACTGTCCTCCATGCAGCTGGACAACCCTTCAAGCCCCAGCCTCTCCCATGATGAGCAACCTCACTGCAGCTAAAGCACCACACAGCCTCCAGACCAGCCTCTTCCCCAGCCAACCACCTATCCTGCATCTGGACCAGCCTCCAACTACTTGCCATTCAACCTCCATGCAGCTGGAGAACTCCCCCAACCCTCCGTGCTAACCGACCACATCTCTGCATCTGTATCCCCCATGCCCCTGGACCAGCACTCCCCTAGTCAACCACTCTACCTATAGCCAGACTCACCAGAAGCTTCATACCTGCCTCACCATCCAACTATCTACCCTGCAGCGGGACCTCACTTCCATCCCCAAACTAGCCCCCCCACACCAGCCACCCTCCCTGCTGCTGGCACACCCTTTCATGCCCTTGACTAGCCTCCCCCAGCAGACAACCCTCCCTGCAGCTGGACCCCCTGTGTTCATTCCCACCCATAGACCTGCCCCAAAGTTGAGCACTCTCCCTGGAGCTGGACACCCAGATAACCACCCTTCCCAGGAGCTGGACCCACCCTCCCTCCAGAGCAGAACCTCCCCTAGACCAGTCCCTTCCTGCAACTAGAGCTCCCCTCCTCAGATCACTCCTGTACAACCATGGACCCCATACTTCTCAATGCAGTATAAGAAAATGTGAAACACTAACATACAAAATATAAATTCATGAGCGCCTTTAAAATAAACAACTACATAGATTCAAGGTATCAGTTAAAAGGCATGCTTTTCAGAAAAGGGACAATTACTCAAGAAATTCTTCCACAATACACAAAAGAGTGATTTTCATAATCAGCAGTCTTCAGCAAAAGAAAAAAAAGTACACTGATCCCAGCATTACTATTTAATTTAATGTAATGGCTTTACATAAACTAAAGTTGTAATTAAATTGAATATAAGAATGCAGAAAAGCACAGTTTCCCCATGCAGTCCACCCCACATTGAATCAGTTTATGAACAAACAGGATCCAAAGAAATTAAATTCCTCCAAAAGTATATAAGGAGGTATTTTCATAAACAACACTCTGCAGGCTACTCCAGATTTTCTCAGATAAAAAAATGTAAAGTCTTTTCTCTGTAAATATAGATAAATATATGACTGAATGGACATACACACAGACAGTGCATTCTGGACTTGCTCATTCATACAATCTTCCTGCTTCTAAGTAACTCCCCTGCCCCCCTTAAGAAACTGCAACTGTAAAAGTAACGAAATTAGTAAACATATCACACATAATAGATAAACTAGAGGCACAATGCACACTACACACTTCAAGGAGTGATTTGATTGGAAAAAAATGTGCATTTTAAAACCTTTTCAAAGGGTTTTAGCCACAGGAGTTCAGAGCAGAGAAAATGTCTTCACAGAAAATTATTCAATCACAGCATTTCAATTAAAACCTGAGTAATAATTCCCTTACTGTATTTAACATTTCAGGGAGTTAAAATGATGCACTTTTCTATATAAACATAAGCACTTACAGTACCCCATACATATAAATCTTAACTGCAGCCAACACCAGCTTGATATTCCAAATGCAGTCTAACAATCACTTAGAGAAGGAACAGGAAGTGATTCTGGAAAATGTAGTTCACTGACTGAGTAGACTTCTGGAAAATGTAGTTCAGTAGACTTTTAAAGGGACACTGTCAACCTTTTTTTTTTGTATCATATTATTTTTAAGTGAAAAAAACACATTTTATGATTGCTTACCTTCTGTAAAATTCATTGGTGTTGCTGGTTGTTCTATCTGTCTCAATTTTATTTATTTATTTCAGTTTGGGATTAATACCTCTGAGTCAAGGACTCATTTTCAAAGGTTCCATGTCAGTGTTGAACAAACTTTACAAAAATACAAGGTTTACTGAGATTAAAAAAACAAACATTGAAGCATATGCAAGGCAGTAATAGTAAAATTTGAACATATACACATCAAATTAGTACATAGTAACAGTAAGAGAGATTAGATAAGAGGGGCTGGGATGGGGGGCAGCCAGAGGTGGCATCGCCTGAGGAGGGAGAGAGGTGGAGCTTTCAACCAAGCAAGGCCATCGTCAGGTAATTGGGGGTAGGGGAAGGGGTTAAGAAATAAAGTGGTATATGGTAGAAAGATGTAGAGGGGGTAGGAAGTGGAAAACTAGGAATGAAGTACTATAACATTAGCGCAGACAGGTATAAGTCATTTTAGAGCCAAGGAGAGATCTGAGCTCAGCTTTGAAAGTACTAATCTTGGTAGTATCAGAGAGGTCAGCAGGTAGCTCATTGTACCATTTCGGTCCTTGATACTGGATAGAGTTCTGGAAAAGTTTTGTCCTTTGGAAGGGGATTACCATCTTGTCAGCGACCACACTTCAGATAGATTTTGTTATGGCAGCCAGTTTAAAGTGTCTGCCCAGTGTGGGGGATGTCAGTCCAAGCAGTACTTTTTTTAGAAGTAGGCAGGTTTGGTATTGCCCTCTAAGATGGAGTGGGAGCAACCCAGTTTCAGTGTAGAGCAAGCAGGTCTGGGTGTCGAGAGTATCCCCCAAAGTAAGATGACAGGCCTTATTGAGGAGTGTGTTGATCATGTTAAGATCAGTTTTAGTGCCTGCCCCATATATAGGCAACCCATAGTCAATGGTAGACAGTACTGAGCTACTGGTGGCTAAATAAATCAACAAAGGACTGAAAAAATAAATAATCAGCATACTAGCGATGTCAGTTTTATAGAAATATAGAAACTGATGGCAGATCAGGACCGCTTGGCCTGCCTAGTCTACCCATATTCCTTACCTACTGTAACATCGCAGACTCCACTTGATCTCCAGACCCCCCTCCTTACCACTAAAGTTACGTTATGCCTATCTCATGCCTTCTTTAATCCCACTACAATATTTGCCCCTACCACCTCCATTGGAAGGCTGTTCCAGGCATCCACCACTCCTTGTTCAGTAGAAGTGAAATGCATGGTAATGTACCCATCAGCCTGTTCTGGTGGTAGTTCGGGTGGATACTAAAGATTCCATGGCACTTCTCGAAAAGAATAGGGAACTTTCCCCGGTGTCCTGGTCAAATTTACCCCATTCACTAAAAATAGCACCAACAGCTTAATCTGGTTCAAGGTCAGTTGGCATTCATCTATATCCCCCTCCCATGGGTCATGCCTGAAAATAGGCAGAATTTGACTAGTGAACTTACCCGGTCAACAAAAACGAACTAAATAAATAAATTATTGAACTGTAATTTTCATTAGTGATTCAGTATTATTAAAAAAATTGTACTTTGAAGTGCATTGCAGTTCTATTTCTAAGCCTCATTTAGTAATAGTTTACTCTTAAAAAAGTAGTCTGCTGACTAATTCTTAGAATTTACTATTCTTACAGGTTGTGTTTTTTTAATAATGATTAAAGATGATCAAAAATGACATAAATTAGTCTTCAAAGAGCAATTAATAACTGCTTTAATACTAAATTTGGTATTCAACTTTGGTGAGCTGGAAGAGAGAAGGGAATGACTCCCAGGAGGAGGAGTTGCAATTTAAAGGGAAACAGCTTGAGCCAATGAAATTAAAAGAGCAACCTCCCACTGAAGCCAAATTAGTTAGGAAAGGGGGACAACAACCAAGAGGAAGAATTAAAGTCTCTGAAACCCTGTCCTCTATAAATTCCAGGAAACAAATCAGCTGGTTATTGATAAATCCTTGATTCCTGGAAATGCAGCATCTCATTTCTCCTATCTACTGTAAATTAATCTCACCCCATTACTGATGATGAGGAGCACATGTGGGGGATGGACACATCCAGCCCTTTCCCAAATAATAATGATCGTTGGGACATAGAATTTAATATCTCAAAGATGGAGTCCTGAGAAAACTCCAGTATCCCCAGTAAGGTGCCCAGGTGCTCCTGATAAGGCGTAAACAAACTTGCTGGCATAAGCCCCATAAAAATAAACTGCAGCTTGCAGTTTAAAAGATTTTGTTTATTTCCTCAGCTTGTTTAGCTAGTTGGCATGAACCTGTGCCAGTTAGAAGGTCCACCTCACACTGGGCAGCTGGTTGCCACCCAGGTTACTAGGGACTTGGCATCACAATCGCAGGGAGGGCGCTGGAGTGGGTGGCCAGTCGCAGCCATTAGTTTTTAAAAAGAGTGCAGACTGAGGAGAGGACAAATAGCAGCAGAAGAGGAGCCAGTGACCAGCAGGGAGTACTTACCTCAAGCTTGGGGGGTGGTTCTTCACTGCATCCTGGCCTGTCCTGTGAAGACGTCCAGTTCCTATTCCATTGGTGCTACAACCCGTAGTGTCGGTGATCAAGGCAGCAAGCCGAAGAATTAGCAGTTGGCTGGCCACAGTACCAGCTCTGTTTAGCCCTATTTGTTATAGTATTTAGTTAAAAAGAAAAAGTTTTCAGTCCCTCAACGGTGGTGCATCAGGCCAGCAGAGTGTCAGAGAGGAACAAGCAACCAGCAAGGTCCAGAAGGAAGACTGCCGATCATCTGCCTGCAGTCAAATCCTACCTCTTCTACCTGCCCTCTTCTCTGTAACTTCTACCCGGGCTGTGGCAGTGAGTCAGCACCATCAGACAGGTGATTTCTGCCAGAATGAATTACTTAAAAAAATGTGTTTAATTGTGTCAGATGGTGCAGCAAGGGATGGCCATAGCTGTTTGTGGGGCTAGGACAAAGCCCCAGAGAAAAGGACCACCTGAAGGCAGATCTGTTTAAATTTATTTAAATCATGCTCCAGCAGGGAAGCATTGGCAGGGGGAACTATATAAAGTAGGTAGCTCCTGGAGGCAGAGCAAAAGGGGAAGCAGGCCATGTATTCAAAAGTAAAGGCTCCATAGATACATAGATACATAGACAGTGTCAGCAGATAAGGGCCTATGGCCTGCCTGCCCAGTCTGCCCATTTGAGCTTGTAAGTTCACTTTATGTTTTCCTAGAAGTCTGTTGCCCCTTACTCCTGACCTCCAGAATTCCTTTATGTCTATCTCATGCATTCTTAAATCCTGTGATTGTTTCAGCCCCCCCCTCACTTCCTCTGGCAGGGTGGTCCACTTGTCCACCACCCATTCTGTGAAGAAATTCTTAATATGTTTCCTCTGAATTGTCCTCCCTCCAACTTCATCCCATGTCGTCTAGTCCTGGAACATCTTTTTCACTTAAAAATAGTGTATTCCTGCATCCTGTTCCTCCCTGTAAGATACTTGCATGTATCTACCGTATCCCCTCTCTCCCTCCTCTCCTCCAGGGAGTACATATTCAAGTCCTTCAACCTGTCCTCGTAGGACTTGTAAGGCAATCCATGTACCATCTTTGTTCCCCTCCTCTGAACCTTCTCTACCCTGTCTGTGTCCTTACATAGGTAAGATCTCCAGAACTGTACACTGTGTCCAGGTGGGGCTTCACTAGTGTCTTGTATAGTGGAATTATGACCTCCTTTTTCCTGCTGGTGATGCCCCTGCCGATGCATCCCAGCATCCTATCTGCTGTACCTGCTGCCTTGTCATACTGTTTCCCTACCTTGAGGTCATCAGAGATGATAACCCTAAGATCCCTTTCCTGCTTGGTGCATGCTATATCCTCACCCCCCAACTGATATATTGTGCCAGAGTTTTTGTGCTCCACATGCATTATCTTGTACTTCTTTGCACTGAATTTCAACTGCCAAACCCCTGACCATTCTTCAAGTTTCTGCAGGTCCCTTCTCATTCTGTCTACACCTTCTGGTGTGTCTACTCTGTTACAAAGCTTTGTGTTATCAGCTAACAGGGAAATTCTGTCTTCTAGGTCCTGCACAATGTCACTGATGAAGATGTTGAACAGGACCAGTCCCAGCACTGATCCCTGTGGTACCCCACTGGTCACTCTTCCCTCTGTGGAGTGACAGCCATTTACCACCACCTTCTGTGTCCTGCCTCCCAGCCAGTTACCTACCCACCACACTAATTTCCTGCCCACACCCACATTCCCCAGATTGTGTAATAGCCTTCTATGTGGCACAGTGTCAAAGGCCTTGCTGAAGTCAAGATAGGCCATGTCCACTGCCCTTCTCTGCTCCACCTCCCTAGTCACCCAGTCAAAAAATTCAATGAGGTTAGTCTAACATGACCTCCCTCTGGTGAAACCATGCTGCTTTGGGTCCTGTAGTCCATTGACAATCAGATGTTCCACCAATCTCTCCTTCAGTAGTGCTTCCATGATCTTCCCCACTACCGAGGTGAGGCTGACAGGTCTGTAGTTCCCTGCTTTCTCTTTGTTCCCACTTTTGTACAAGGGGACTACATCTGCTGTCCTCCAGATTTTGGGTACCTCCCCTGTTTCCAGTGATCAGCTAAACAGGATTGCCAGAGGTTCAGTCACCACCTCTTTTAGTTCTTCAGTGAAGGAGCAGGGCAGAGAAAGGCCCCATTTTCAGATATGTTAGCATAGATGGGCTACTGAACTAGAGCTAGCTAGCTCAAACATCTCATTTATTTATAAATATGCACCTTGTGGGCCAGTTGGGGCAAAGCAAACCCCAGCTGTAAAAGAGATAACGCCCCCAGGGTGGAAAAGGGTGGCTAGTAGCCAGATGACAACCAGTAGCCAAATCCAGGGTTAGTGTTTTAAACTGCAAATGTTAGTAATTTAAGCACACTAGAGCAACAGCTCCAGCCAAGAGAAAGAGAGTGGGACAGCCAGTCAGCCACCCTTGCAGTATAGTTGCCAATGCCCCTTAGCCCCTTAGCCAAGGAGTGACAGCTAGCGTGGGATCCCTAGCATATATGCTAGCTAGATTGCCTTTAGTCAATACCTGGAAGTGGTTCTTTAACATCTACTTTCTATAATAGCTGCACTAGGAGAAGCAATACATAAGGGGAAAACCTGGCTAAAGCTGGATATACCTAGCTACACGGGGACCCTGAGGGATATTCTTCCTCCCACAGGCACTTGCTGTGGGTTCACCCTCCCCATTTCCTCATCAGGTTGTTTGCTTTGTTTTGCTATATGTCTCCCTTTCACTGCTGGTCTATGCAGCTCAGAAAATAACGTTGCCCTCAGTGGCTCTCAGCTCCTTCCCTGTTAGAGGTGTGTCATCTGGGCTGTTTTGTTGTTTTTCAGTGGTGCCCTATTCCTTGTCTCACTCTGGATGGTGTTCTGTCTGTGATTGTTTCTCCTGTTTTGTATAAAAATTGTTGGTATATGAAACGCATCCTCACGGTGAAATTAATTTCAACAATAATACTACTCGCTGCTATTGCAAGACAGTATTTAGCCATTGAGCACATCACCAAAAATACCCAGATCTGTTGGTAAAACAAACAAAACAAAGCTATTTGAACATTTACAAAGAGTTTACATCATAAACAAATATTAACTATAATGTGGAAGTATAATAAATGTCTGCAAACCAACACTTTGAAAGTGTTTTTTTTTTAAACATAATCTCTAAGATTTCTAAGAAAGAGCAGTGGTAAAACAGTATAATAAAAATTCTAAAGTGTTGGCAGTACTACTCCAGTGTGCATCAAAAATTAATGAAGGAATGCAGTGGTGAAGAAGTGTGCAAGAAAACTTGTCAATTATTTGCAGTGCTACTGCAGTGTGCATCTAAACATAAGAAAGATAATGCAGTGTTAAAGGAGTGTAACACAAAGTCAATGGAGTGAATTTACAGTGCAGTGAATAAAAGCAGTGATATATTAGTGTGGACTGCAATAACACTGAAATGAGACTCAAGACTGCAGTGTGCACTCCACTTCCCTCTGGGCTGTTAAGCTGGCTTGTGAGCATATCATTGCTTGCACTAAAGTTACTGTAACTTGAGTAGAGAATTGAAAGTGCATGCTTGCCTCTAATATGGTTCATTACAGGGGGTTCTAGGGGGTTTGCCAGAAGACCCACCCTGGTGGTAAGTGCAAGGTGTGTGAGCATATTATTAAAGCTTGTTAAAAACTGTCTATTGAATACTGCAGCAAGTTACTGTCAAGCTAAAGGTGTGAGGTCACTAGCAGTAGTAGTAGCAAAAACTTTTATTTTTAGGCAGGATAGAAGATGGAGTAACACATCATTAGGACAAAGTCCTATTTACAAGATGATCCTGTTTATATAACGTTCCAAAAACATTTAAGACTTGAAAATATAACATCAATGACACAAAAGGAAAATAAAAGATACATACAATACTAGACTATTCTATATAACAAATCCAATAAATAAATCTAAAATATCATGGTACATTTATATATTTAAACAGCTGCACACATGGGGCCGGATAATCAAACTGCGCCCAAAAAGTGCGCAACAGCAGGAGCAAGCACAAGTCAATTGCGTACATGTGCAATAGACGCGATATTCAAACATGGAGCAAGCCAAATTGCACAACCAGCCAACGTCTGAATATTGCACAACCTGAGCTATAGCGCAACCAGGAAGGGGAAGCTGAGCAGAGACGACACGCCATAGCGCAACAAAGGCAGCCCAGCTGAGCAGTCCAGAGGCGCCATAACGCAAGCAGAGAGACCCCCAGCAGCAAAGCAATGGAACTGCACAGCCAGGGAGGTAGGCAGGGGCCCACCACCCATGCCACAGATGGGCACAGGGACACACTGCAGAACCAACAATGTACCCTCACACCCCAAGCACAGCATAAGTGGGGGAGGGACGGAATAGCCACCGGACCATGGGGACAAGCAAACAAAGCACATCCCGGCCGTGTTACCACAGCACACCCACAGGCAAGATGAGACTGCCACACAAAGGGGGCGGACCACCCCAGTGTACAGCAGCCCCCCCTTGTGCACAGCACACCCTGCACTGTGACCCCAAGACACCACCCATGAGCAGTGACCAGCACTGCAGGAATCCCCACGCCTCCCCCCGGCACACCGCAACCTCGTGTACCACAGAACTATACAAGCCAAACCCACCATGAGCACCCAGCAGTGGGTGGCAGCACACGGCAATACTGACTGAAAGCCACACCCACACCAGAGACACCACCCCCCACACACACGCACACACATACCCATGACCATACCACCCCAGATGCCATGCACACCACTGCAACTGAGCACCTATAGCCAGCTGCAGATCAGAGACCACCACAGTATTGATATCAAAATATATAAATGTAATAAACAAGAATAAGAATAACAACAATACAACTATATACGTATATATATATATATATATATATATATATACAAAGCAGGGTGGGGTATGGGTATAAGGTAGGGGTGGGTAAGGGGCAGGGGTGAACAACAGGGAGAGGGAAGGTGGAGTGAGGTGATGGGCAGCTACTGCCTGCCAGCCTGCCCTCCTGCCGCCTGGTGCTGGGTCCGGGGCCTCCTCCTGTGCCACACTCCATGCCACTGAAGGTCCAATAGGATGGCGAGAGAGTCAATGGCCACCTGTGTCAGCCGCTGCAGTGTCCGCTCCATTCATCACAGGATCTGGATACCTAGGACAAGGGATCAGAGTCAATGGCTGTGACTGTCCACATTCCTGAATCCCACCCATCATGCATGGCATACAGCCAAGTGCCCCGCTCCTGTGATGGACTGCACCCACCCACAGTGACCGTGCACAAGACATGCCCAACCAGGCAGCAACAGCAATGTGTACCACTGCACACACACACCACCCATGTCCATCACAGCACAACCAAGGCTGTCCAGTGACGTGGCTATGTGGTGGGATGCTAGTGCCACAGCCATGTGCCCAGTGCATGCATGGACCACCAGTGATGCACACACAGACATGCAGTGCCACTGGACAGTGATGACTGTCACTTGTTGCGTGCATGGTAGTGTTGTCCATGGATGGTGGCCGTGCCCCCCCCAGCATGCAATAGCATCCATGATGTAATGACACTCATCCTCATCAAGCCGCTGCTGCTGCTGCTGCTGCTGCGGCTGTGGCTGCTGCTGCTGCTGATGCTGCTGCTGCTGCTGTGGCCCAACTCCTATGCCACCTCTGCCAGCCACCCCTGCACTGCCATTCTGTGCCTCAGCCCGGGCCTGCCTCCGCTCCTCCATGCCTGTGGGAGACAAATGAAGAGAAACACATCCGTGAGATCCCAAAGCAGACAGCCCCTTGCCCCATTGAGCGTGCCTGCCCACACAACCAGACCCATACAGCACACACCTGCAAACACCTTCACAGCAAACCATAGTCCAACCCACCCCCATGCGCAGGTCACAGTACACAGTGTCACCCATGCGGACAATACAGGTGCATAGACAGCACACCCACCTGGCCTAGGCACATTGCCCCTCCTGGCATGTGACCTGAGGCGCTCCAGCAGTTCCCGCTCCCTCCTGCGGAGGTCACCATACCGGTGCCTGCACTGCTTTAGAGTCCTCCGCTGCTCAGTGGCCTGCTCCAGATTCGTCGCCACCAGCTGCCACACATGGGTGCGGGCCATGTGCAGGGGTTCTCCCCGAAACAGTGACCCATGGTGTGGCTCCACCACAGCCACCAGGTTGGCCAACTCCACCGCACTCCACTGTGGAGCTCTCCTGTGTGCCATCCCTGCAGTTGTATAGTAGGCAATATGGCACTCCACAGCGCGGTAACCCCACGTGGAAATGTTGCACAATACAACTCCATCAGTCTCTATCGCGCTGTTCGTATAGCACTGCCGTCCACATCGGCTGTTACTGAACAGCGCTGAGGAGCCATATAGACATGCCAGACGACAGCACCAGGGGCAAAGGTCGCAAGACAAGGTCGCGGTTCAGTGGCGCAGACCACGCACAGTGCCATCGGACGCCCACATGTCCAGCGCGATCGGTCACCCGCGTGCCAGTGCCACAGTGTACTATCGCGCAGGTGTGCCACAGCGCTACGTGGTGCCCAGCGCTGTAGCACCACTGGCACAATAGTGGCTGTGACCTGTATTGTTGATCGCACACAGCACGTCATCAGAGCGGCAGATGCCGGCATCAGCTACATGGGCATGCGCAATGCGGTGTACTACGCAGTCACAGAACTGCGCCATTGGCTCAGCCGGCACAACCGTATTGCGCAAAGCGCAACAGCGCGATCTTCAGCCGACATACTGTATGCAAATCATCTGATCAGCCATTCAAAGGCGCATTGGCGTGATTTGCATCTCATTTAAGTTGCTCCACTACTAATTTGCATGCATTGCGCTATAAATGTGCGACAGTGATCTGCGGTGGCCAGAGTAGGTTACTGCAGGTGAGAGGTGAGTTGCATGCTGTGTGATGTTCTGGGCAATGGTCATGGGGTAATGCTGTATACTGCACAGTGACAGGTGTCCACTTCCACCCATTCAGACTGACATGGCCGAGCAAGGACTGGGTGAGGAGGATGATGGTGGGCGAAGGAGGAGGCCCAACTTCACGACGTCCGAGACAGAGGCACTCTTCCAGGCCTACCTGGATGAGGAGCCACTACTTTAGTGGATGGCGGGGCACCCCTCAGGCCCGTGCTGCTGCATGGGAGGGGGTAGCTCACGCCGTAAACCTGCACGGAAGCCACCAGCGCTCCGTGCAGGAATATAAGAAAAAGGTTGGGACCGACAGGAGACGGGTGAAAGAGAAGGTGGCAGCCCTCAGGGCGGCACATGCTGCCACAGGTGGGGGCCAGCCAGAGGTGGTGCAGCTGACCCCGGCGGAGGACCGTCTGGCTGCATCCATGCAGCGCAGTGCAATCAAGAGCGTTCCAGGAGGTGGCTTCCAGACAGGTGGAAGCCCATCACTGCATGGTATGACATGGTGGTGGGGGGGGGGGAGGTTGATCCCATGCACTAACATGTTCTCACTTTCTGTTACAGACCCTGTGTATCTGCAGGGGACAGTGGTGGTGGGACCATGCAGTGTGGACATCCAGCAGGAGTTGGATGAGGGTCCATCCACCTCTGCTGCCAGCCGGCATGCATTGCACCAGTGTGCATGCCTGGCTGCCATCTCCGATGTCGGTGAGTCAGGTGTGGGGGGGTGCCCATCCTGTGTCACAGCAGTCTGGCATGCAAGCATGCCAGCACACTGTGACTGTGGCTGTTGCATGAACCTGTACCATTGATGATGCAAGGACCACAATGGGCAGTGACATGTGTGTGTCTCATTGCGGACACACAGCAGGACAGCACGTGCCCCTGGACCTAGCTGGTTCCAACGTGTGTGCCAGCATGTCAGCATAGTCCCAGGCAGTGCCTGGCGGCACTGGTGGGGCAGCACCAGTGGCTGTGCAGGTCTCTGGCACTGTTGCGGACACAGCAGTGGAACGACTGCTCCCTGGGGCTCAGCAGTTGGAGGGGCAGCAGCAGCAGTCACCCACCAGGTCTGGGGGTACAGGGTTCAGCGGTGGCACATGCACACCGCCTGTTGACTGCCCATACCTGGTCCTGGTGAACAGTGCCCACCCTCAAGGGGTGTTGAGCATCAGGCCCTTCCATACCCTGGGGACAGGTTGCTGAAGTGGCAGACTACCCATTAGACGAGCACACCCGACTGCTGCGGGCATCAGTACAACAGCAGATGCGGGTTGCAACGTCCGTGGAGGCACTGTGTGTGGCTGTGGAGTGGCACAGCAGGGACAATGCAATGATCCATGCAGAGATGGTCCAGATGCGGATGGATGTGACTGCTGCCATTGACAGGCAGACCCAGGCATTGGTCGCTGTCATGGCCGCATTGGGCACACAGTCAGGTGCCCCTGTACCGCGCACCCCACGCAGTACGCTCTCCACTCCCCATTCCCCGCGTCATGCGACACACAGCCTGTCGACGCCCGGGTTCCGCTGTGGGCATCCCGAGCACCCCTGGTGCAGGTATGTTCGGCATGCTGCAGACCCTTGTGCGGACAAGGTCGCGCTCGCGCAGTGGGACCCCTGGTGGTACATCGGTGCCACCCCATGTGGCCCTTGCTCAGCCTGCCAGTGCTGCTGGGTCACGGCGGGGCCGCCCATGCATCCGAGGTGGCTGTGGCACAGTGCCACCTGACTGACCTGTCTTCCAGTGCGGGCCCTGTCTGGTGCTGCCCTGTGTGCAATGTGTGTCATGGTGGGCAGTGCACTGGTGGGTGCCCCGCCCAACACTCCGACACAAGGACCACCTACACACCCACCCGACTGCTGTCCACAGGTGCGTGTGCATGATGATGCCTGCATTGTACTGTACACCAAGGTGCAAGGGTGCCAGCATCTGACACACGTACTTGGACAGTACAGGTGGTGGGGTGGTCCGTGGATCTGTGTGTTTGCATGTCTGTCTCCTTACTTGCTGTGCACCTGCCCATGTACGACGCAGCTGGTGTGTGTGTGTGTGTGTGTGTGTCCATATAATATGTAACTATTCACCCTCCCTGATGGTGTGTTTGTGCGCCTGGACCCTTCCACTCCCCTTGCCATCATGCACCCCTGGTGTGTTACCCTGTGTGCGTGTGGGTTGCGCCTAGACAGTGTTGGTTGCACATGGCCCCATGACTTACCTGTGTCGTGCGAAATGCTCCTCCGTGATGGTGTCCCAGTGCAGCTGGGCCTGCTGGATCAGTCAGGGGTCCCGCCGTCCACTGGGGGGCTGCTCATCCCCATCATCACCGGCGTCACCGGCGTCCCCATCGCTGTCCCCCTCCTCGACCTGTACAACTATCCCACAGTCTTTGGCCATGTTGTGCAGGATACAACAGGCCAGGAATATCCCACAGGCCTTTGAGGGGCTGTACTGTAGGGCACCGCCGGAGGTGTCTAGGCATTGGAAGCGTGCCTTAAGCATCCCAAACACCCGCTCGATGATGTTGCGTGTGGCGGCATGTGCCTCATTATAGCGTTGCTGCGATGGGGTCATGGGGCGCCGGTAGGGTGTGAGCAGCCAGGGACAGAGTGGGTATCCGCTGTCACCTATGTGGAGATAGTGTAGTTAACTATAATTTTTAGGTCCATATTGCACATAGCCCTGTGTGCCACTACCATGGCACCTGTGCCTTTCCCACCCTTGCCCCATGTTTGCAACTCCTACATGCATAATCACCCACTAGAAGTCCTGTGGGGATGTCCCCACTCTCGAATCGATGGCACAATGCAGATTGGTACCATATGAAGGCATCATGTGCTCCACCAGGGCGTGTGGCACAGACATTGATGATGCACCCACTGGCATCACACACCACCTGGCAGTTGACACTGGTGAACCCCTTCCGGTTTCGGTATGCGGCCCCATCTGGGCCAGGTGGCGTGTGAATAGCCACATGGGTGCAGTCTATCGCCTCTAGCATGCCAGGCATAATACGTGCTACCCTGTGGAACCCTGCATGTTTGTTGTACGCCTGCCGTTGCTGGGGAAATGGATACCCGCGAGCATGTGGGCAGCAGTGCGCTGAGGAATTGGGTGAGGATGCGGACGGACCGACTGTGTTATGCCTGTGGTGTCCCCTGTCGCCTCTGGTGGGTACCGTGGTGAGCAGGCACATGCAGGCTGTTACCTTTTGTCTCCACTGACAGAGCGTGACTCTGTCGTGAGGGTGCCTGCATCACATCACTGCACAGCTCACAGAGCCGCCTCAGTATTGCCCTGTTCAGGCGGTACCGGCCCACAATCTCAACATCCGCGGTACAGCTCAAAGCTGATGCGGCACGTACTGCCTGTTGGGGCGTGATTGCCGATGGGCCCTTCCACGGCCACATCCCCCACAGCATGCCTTCTCACCCTCATTACAGCTTCCATGTGGAAGCTGGCACTGTCCATGTCCCTGGCTTGTGTTCCCCTGGCTGTTGTTGCTCTGTTCCCCCGCTGTCCTGACTGCTACCTCCACTGCACTGGCATACATTTACTGGCCTCTGCAGTCTGTGGCCCCACACACCTTCCCTTGCCCCTATTTTGTCCTGGGATCTCCCTGGCCTGCCCTCTTTTTCCCTCTTGCCTTGTCTCTCTCCCTGCCTCATGTGGCTTCCCTGAAGCGTTCTTGCGCCTCTTCCTTGAGCCTTTTTATTTTGGCTCATTTCCACCATGGTGCACCTTCCAGCGGATCTGCTGTTGCACATTGCGCAAGCGTTTCAATATCGCATTGCGCTCTTTATGCATGGTTCCACCCCCTTCAGTTGCGCATGCCTTCATTTGCATTGCGCTGTTGCTCAGCATGTTTTCAGTGGTGCAACTGCCTCCCACTGAATATCGCAGAATGGCGCATTTTCGGACTTGCACTAGTGCAACCCTATTGCACATGGCACAACCCTTTTGAATATCTGGCCCATGGTGTACATATTGCACTGCTCTATTTGGGGTGGAACTAAGAATTGCTCTATTTAATTCCTAGCCATAGCATTCACACCTTAATCTTAATTCCATCTTTAAGCTAGTTGAGAAAGATTTCACATCTTTATATTGTTTATTTATTACTGATTTTAAAGCATTCCATGTCCTATCAACAATCACTGGAAAACACATGCTACTATAAATGTTTTTAAGCTTTGGAAATACAAAGTTTCTCAAATTTATATCTCGTAAATTATGAGCATGCATTTTCAATTCCAATTTATCGTGAAGGTACTTTGGCTGATTCTGATTTAACACTCTATGAATCTCAGTTGCCCAAACAATCAGCTTTTTGCTCTCTTGTGGGAGTCATCCAAATTCCGCATATAACTCACCGTGATGAACATAATAATCCTTCCTCATTGTGAATCTGGCCATTATATTATACAACTTATCGATTTTAGATAGCAGGCTTTTTGTTGCTAGGCCATATACATAGTTTCTGTACTCGAGAACTGGAACAAGTTGATTTATTACAGTTTCCCTCATTGTTCTGTTCATTCAAAAACTAGACTGTCCAAATGCTCCCAATCTTTTATTTACTTTTGATACTGTATCTAATATATGATAATCAAATTTTAAAGTATCATCTATCCATACCCCCAGGTATTTGTACTCTGATACCTAGGCTGATATTTCGTTTTGTGGGGTTTTTATAGTTACTGCAGTTTTACTTTTTCCCAAATTTCTATTTATTTTGAGATATACCATAAGTTTTGTTTTCTTACTATGAACTATTAATCCCCAGTTGGTCAACCATGTACATAACCCCGCAAAATCTGCCGGCAAGTTTCTTTCCATTTCTCCAGATGTTCTTCCACTAGCAATTAGAAGGATATCGTCTGCACAGAGACATACATTTGAATATTTTACGCTATCTACTAACTGATTTATATAAATCAAAAATAGTGTTGGCCCCAAAATGGAGCCTTGGGGCACTCCTCTCCACACTTGAGCTCTGTCAGATAACACTCCATTTATATATACTTGCTGTGTTCTGTTTTGTAAATAAGACAAAAACCAGTTACATGATTCCTCAGCAAGACCAATCTCAACAAGCCACTCCCCCAAAAGCCCATGAGCCACTGTATCAAAGGCTTTTGATAAATCCACAAACACCGTGCCCACCAACAGGTCATCCTCCATCTTTGAGGCTATAATATCTACCATGTCAGTGAGCGTAGTGCCCGTGGAAAAGCCACTATGAAAACCAGACTGGTACTTTGTTAACAGAGTATTTTTCCACCCTATGGGAGGAACTGACCCAATTTGTTATCCTCCCCCACGCGGTTTCCAAAATATGCAAAACTCTATACAACAGAATATATCCTGGGCCTTTTAGACCTACAGAACATTGGGAAAAACCTTTACCAGGGGCGCCCATTAACTGGGAGACACTCTGGTGAGGTTGCCATAAATACATCACTCAGGATAGACTTCGACTCATGCAATTCCGCATCCTGCATAATTTATATTATACCCCTCAGAAGATATCGCAGTTTGACAATGAATGCTCTGCCACTTGTTGGAGATGTGGCCAAGGTGAAGCAAGCAATAACACACGACGAGGGGTGGTTTATCGCTTGATAAGAGCACGCCCAGGTGTGTACTAAGGCACGAGGCGCTTTGCCGACAAGTGCCTTATGCCACTGGGCGTGTTTCTTATCAGGCGATAAACCACACCTTGGAGTGTGTTATTGCGCTTATAAAATGGGTTTTATTAAATGGTAGGACACTTTACTTAATTGAACAGGTTTTTTTATTTGTAACTTTTAAAACAGAGACAGAGTTGTTGTTTTTAAATCATGTAGACATAAAATAGTCCCACTTTATATTGTTGTAATGTTTTCAAAAAATGAACTGGTAAGGTTTATGTAAAGCATTGTTTTTACATTTAAACAGAAGAAATTGTAAACATTTGATGACAAACTTTTAAATGTTTGAAAAGATTAAAAATTGTCAAGTTACAACGTTTTTAACTACTATTTATTGTAATGCAGGATGTTTACGTGACTACTTTTTTAAGTTTGTGTAGTTAATAAATTCAACATGTTCCATATAGCAATTTTGTATAATGTAAGGAGAAGTGCTGCTTGTTTCTTTAAATTGTTGGATGACTTGGGTTTTCTGATAGTCTGGTGCTTCTGGTATCTTTGTGGTTGAGGACGTCAGGGGATTTCCAGTTTCTTTTCAGCAGTTTTTGAAGCATGGCGTCTGTGCATCAGGAGTTTCTGGCTGTTCTGCTTCCAGATTTAAGGTATTGATCTGAAGTTGTTGCTGATTTGTTCTAGTCAGAGGAAAATAGCTGTACAGGCTTTCTGTGTTGCTTGCTGTGTTTGCAGGGAGAGATTTGCTGCAGCATGGAGTTTCATCGTCGGGCATGATTTCACATTGCGGTTCTGTGGACAGGTTGTTAGAATGCAAACACTGATTTCTTGTTTTGTTGGCTAAAATATTGCTCCACAACTGTCGGTCTTTTGGAGTAGCAGCCCAGTATGAGCTTAAGCTGCTTTCTGCACGATGGCCCGTTACTGCCACTATTTCTCATGAGTCTAGGCCTGCTGTAGACAGTAAACTGTACAGCCGTAGCTCCTCACTGAGTGGTTTGTGTAGCGTGTTGAGAGCTCTGCTTCTTCACTGATTTTCGCATCAGGCTTGCTAAGTAGTTTAATCCTAATGGCTCACGGGTGTACCAGATAGTTGAGGTTGCCAGTAGATTGTTGGCTATTTTACGAGGGTGTAAGTAGAAGGCAGGAGAGTTAGGTGGAAGCTTGGATATGTATTTTTTAAAGGAAGCAACTGGACATAAAGGGCTGTTTGGAATTTCATAGATGTAGCCTCTATGCTGTTGCTTTGTGCAGTCATTTTTCTTATGGTTTTAGTATATTCGTGAAGCTGAGTGTTACATATTCATAGCCTTGCTCATCTTTTTTATTTCAAAATGTTCGGTTTCAACTGTCTGAGACCTTCTCTGCCCTCTGCGCGCCATGCACAGCTGTATATCAAGCCAAACTTTGTACAGTAGTCCTCGGGCAGTGTTTGGTGAGAGGACTGGTGATAATCGTAAAATCTGTAAGTCATTTTCATTTATTGCAGGGTGGTGGGCTGCTCGATCTTTACCTTCTCTCCTGTACTTTTAAGACTGCTGAAAATATGTTGTTAGCTGGTTGCATATCAGGGTGGTTGTGAGATTTATATTTCTGGACAGTGGTGGTGCATTTAAAATGGCGACGTTTAAGCTGCTCTGAGGGAAATTATGCTATACCTGTATTCTGTGCCATCTGTTTGTCTGATTTCTGCATAGAATTTATGGAGGATGTCTGCTAGGTGGTGTATGTCTATTTCTTTAAAATCTATGGCTATTTGCTTTGCTGTGCACCAACCTTGAAAGACTGCTACTGCCCATGATGTTGTTTTTGAGTGTTGATTTCATCTTTCATTTGTTCTGTGTGATCCAGCTCTTCTGAAGTTAGGTTGCGAATTTGCCAGTATTTTACGCTTTGTTTTTCTTTTTAGGTATCGCTGCTTCATTATGGATGTCTGACATTGTATTGACCTGCTGATGAGGTGCTGTACCTTGCGGTTCCGTCATACTGTCACTCAGGAAACTGGTTCAGCTGGAGGCAGTTTGAACACGGTCGTCATCTGGCTGAGGAGATAGATCGGTGAGTATCTCTTCAAATGACAGCCAAATTAATATCCATTTTAGGATCGGAAATTACAGCGCTTTGTAACGGTTTACTATATGGTAGCTTTACTTTCAAGAGAGTGCTCGTATGTCGCGGAAGATTGTCGGTTGCCTTTCTGTCAGCGGGTATTGCTGATTTCGCCAGCTCAGCTGTGCCAGCCTGTCTTTTTTTTTTTTCTGGTTGCCTCTGCTCACTGATTTGTCGTTGTCAGTGGGTAGTGTGGTACAGCTTAGTGCCGGTTGGTAGAATACCAGGCATTAAGGACACGGCTAGGAGGGTCAAACAGCCAATCATTGGCTTTGTTTTTTTTCCCCATTTTATAAGGTAACTTACTGCACATATTTTGGCAATGCCCCAAAGTAGCTCCCCTGTGGTCACAAATCAAACAAAAGGCAGACCCCTTGCTGGGCCTTGATGAGTTATTTACGGTTGATATATGTTTGTTAAGGAATTTCTCAGAGGTCCCAGTAAAAATACGGAAATACCACATAGCCCTTATATCTGTGTCTGTTAAAACTAGTGCGCGACACTGGAAGGATGACATAGCTATGTCATATACTGAGTGGCTGGACGGAGTTATTAAGTAACATCAGATTGAAAAGATGATCGCCAGTCTACAAAATAGACTGAGTAAATTTAACAAAATCTGGGCTCCACTTCTAGATTTGTTTTCTCTGCAAGCACCACAATCATAATAACTCTGGGAAATACAAACCTCATGTAATTAATAGTTCAGGGTGATTGTCCTGAGACGGGCTAACGTTAAGAGGGAGGGGTGATGGGGAGTTTGATAAGGTAAGGGAAAGTTTTCCCCTTTTATTTTATTTTATTATAGGTCTTAGGTTCTGGTAACAGCATATACTGAAAGTACATGTCTCCATGTAATCTACCGTGAATATGATGTACTTTATGTTGAAAGACTGTAATAAAGACTAAATTACAAAAAACAGAGTATTTTTCCAAATAATCAATAAGCTGTACCTGTACCAGTCTCACTAGAATCTTAGATAGCTCAGGTAACAGCGCTATGGGCCTATAGTTTGTAGGCTGAAATGTATCCCCAGCTCCTTTATAAATGGGAATAATTTTTGCATTCTTCCAACTGCTAGGAAAAATTCCCTTCATTAGTTTGGTTAATACCGGGGCAATTACCTGTACAGAATCCACTAGGTGGGACTGTGGGTGGTTATAGCTTCCCAGAGGTCTGTATCAGTCTAGACAGAAACCCACATAAATATTACTCTGGGTAGAGGCACCAAAATATTGTGTACACTGAGGGTAGGGATGCCCTGGTACTTTCTGATTCCGAACCCTGGCCCCGCAACCTGTACTTAGGCAAGCAGGCAGAGGTAGTAGCCCTTGGTATAATGGCACCAGGGTTACACTGATTAAGCAATCTCTCTTATTGTTCTGTAGTATATTGCCGAATCTGGTTAGTGTAACCAGCATCTCTCTTTTTCCAGCTAGAGGCAGGCTATTAGGGGCCACTGAAAGGGTTAAGCCTGATCTTGAGAGTTGCTTCTGCCTGTGATGCAGCTAAGAAACATAGAAACACAGAATCTGATGGCAGAAAAGGACAGCTTGGCCCACCTAGTCTGCCCATTTCCCTACACAACGGATAAGCTGCAGATCCTAGTTAACCAACAGCCTACTTCCTCCTATCCCCACTAGAATTGCCTTATGTCTGTCCCATGCATTCTTGAATTCCCCCACTGTTTTAGACTTTGCGACCTCCTCAGGAAGGCTGCTTCATGCATCTACAACCCTCTCTGTGAAGTAATACTTTCTCAAATTACATCTGAGCCGTCTCCCCTATTATCTTCAAATTGTGCCCCCTTGTTCTTGCACATCTCTTTTTCTGAAAGATGCTACCCTCTTGGACTTTATTAATTCCCTTGAGGTATTTGAAAGTTTCTATCATGTCCCCCCTCTCCCTCCTTTCCTTGAGGCTATACATCTTAAGCTCCTTTAGTCTTTCTTCATATATCTTCTGGTGCAGACCCTGCACCATTTTGGTTGCCCTCCACTGGACAGTCTCCACCCTGTCTATGTCTTTGCGCAGATGGGGTCTCCAGAACTGTACACAGTACTCCAGATGTGGTATTGCCAACTGTCTATACAGAGGGACAACAACTTCCTGTTTTCTACTGGTGATGCCTCTCCCTATGCATCCCAGTATCCCCCAGACTGCCTTACTGCCTTCTCACATTGCTGGCCCACCTTTAGGTCATCTGATATGACTACCCCCAGGTCCCTTTCCATTTTTGTTGTTGTCAATATCTCACCCCCCATTGTCTATTCTTCCCCTGGTTTTTTGTTTCCCAGGTGCATTACTTTGCACTTCTTTGTGTTGAATCTAAGCTGCAATACATTTGACCATTCCTCCAACCTTTCCAAGTCCCTTTTCATCCTTTCCACCCCACCTTGCTTATCAACCCTGTTGCAGATCTTTGTGTCATCTGCAAAGAGACATACTTTTCCTTCCAGTCCCTCTGCAATGTCACTTATAAAAACATTAAAAATGACCAGCCCCAGTACCGAACCCTGCGGTACCCCACTAGCAACCCCCCCTTTCTTCACTGTGGACTCCATTTACTATTACCCTCTGTGTCCTGTTGTCCAGCCAGTGTTTTACCCAGACTACTACCCTGGGACCCACTCTCAGGCTGGCTAATTTGTTTATTAATCTTTTTAGCTGGACTGTGTCAAATGCCTTGCTAAAGTCTAGGTAGGCCATGTCCACAGCCCCTCCCTGGTCTACTACTTTGGTCATCCAGTCAAATAAATCAATTAGATTTGTCTGACATGACCTTTCTGCTGTGAATCCATGCTGCCTTGGGTCCTGTGCCCCACTGACCTCTAGATAATCAACAATTCTTTCCTTCAGAAGTGATTCCATCATTTTCCCTACTACTGAGGTCAAACTGACAGGTCTGTAGTTTCCAGCCTCTGTCTTGCTCCCACTTTTATGAAGGGGAATCACATCTGCCCTCCTCCAGTTCTCAGGTACCACACCATCCTCCCATGATTTATTAAAAAGGGTAGTCAGTGGTGTTACTAGTTCTTCCCTTAGTTCTTTTAGAATTTTGGGGTGAATCCCATCGGACCCCATTGCTTTATCCACCTTCAGTTTTAAGAGTTCTTTCAGAACCTTTTCTTCTGTGAAAGGACCAATATTAACCCCCTTATCCAGAGTGCTTCTATTGACTGGATTAGGTATCTCCCCCTGCTCTTCCATTGTGAATACTGAGCAGAAGTATTCCTTCAGTATCCCTGCTTTTTCACTGTTGCTCTCTTCCCAACCACCTTCCTCTTTATTCAGCCTCAGTATCCCTGCCTTAGTCTTTCTTTGCTCCCTAATGTGCCTATAAAAAATGTTATCCTCCTTCTTAACCGAGTTGACTATCTTTTCCTTGGTTTGGGCCTTTGTTATTCTGACTGCCTTCCTCGCTTCCTTCTACTTTAACTGGTACAGTTCTCTGCCCTGCTCCTTCTTGTTTTCTTTATACATCCTGAATGCTATCTTTTTCTCCCTAACCTTCCCCGCCACTTCTTTTGAGAACCATAGTGTTTTTTTCTTTCATTTTGATTTGTTTATTTGCTTCACACAAAGGCTTGTTGTCTCTGTGAAGGCGGTTTTAATGTTTCCCCATTGTTGCGCCACCCCACCTTCTTGCCTGTTTGCTAGTGCTTTTCTGAGGCACTCTCCCATTTTGACAAAATAAGCCCTCCTGAAGTCCAGTACCTTCACTTTTGTATGGCTTGACTCTACAACTAAGTTTATCATGAACCACACTGTTTGATGGTCACTTGTTCCCAGATGGCTACCCACTTCAAGATCGGAGAGCATCTCTCCATCCTCATTTGAGAGTACCAGGTCTAAGATTGATCCCTTCCGAGTGGGTTCCAAAACTAGGTGTCTGAGGCATGCCCCTGTAGGGCATCGAGAATGGTCCTACTCTTGGATGTGGTTGCAGCAAAGGTGCTCCAGTTAACATCTGGCTTATTCAGGTCCCCCATCAGCAATATTTCCCCTTTCTCTGCCATCCTAAGGATGCCTTCTATCATTTCCTTGTCCATTTGCTCCTCCTGAGATGGGGGTCTGTATACAACCCCTGTGCAGACTGTGGTGCCATTTCCAGTCTCCAGGGTGACCCACAGTGCCTCCTCTCCTCCTTGCTTACCATTTAGTTCTGTTGCTTTGATCCCTTCCCTTACATAGAGAGCTACTCCTCCTCCTCCTCTTCTTCCATTCCTGTCCCTCCTGTAGAATGTGTACCCTGGTATGTTGACATCCCAGTCATGGTTCTCTGTGTACCATGTTTCTGTGACTGCCACAATATCCAGCCATCCCTCTTCCATCAAGGCCACCACTTCGGGGAGCTTTTTACCTTGAATATGGGCATTGGTACTCATTACCATCCATTTTTTTATGACTTTACTTCTTTTTGGCCCATCCCCATCCTTACTGCCTTTGTCTTTTTCTCCATTTACCCCTACCCTTCTCCCTATTGACTGCTCTATCTTGGTGTTTACCTCACTAACTACCCTGATTTTGTTTTGGAGGGGCTAGGATTTCCCTTCTCCTTTTCAGTGCCTCCCCCCCTTGGCTAGCTTAAATGCTTGCCAATGAAGCATTTAAACCTCTCACCTAGCATCCTGGTTCTCCTCCTGAATAGATGCAGACCATCACACCAGTATAGGCCTGCATCCCTCCAGGTGGAGCCCCAGTGCCCAATCAAGCCAAATCCCTGAGCTCTGCACCAGGTTTTCAACCAGTTGTTGAATCCCATGGTGCAGAGTACCATAGCCTCATCTATGCCATAGACAGGTAGCACTTCCAAGAAAGTTACCATATGTTCTACTTGTCTAAGGCCCCTCCCCAACTCCATAAACTCCTGTTGCACTGCTCTGATCCCATTCTCAGCCAGGTCATTTGTCCCTAGGTGGATAATGATATCCAGCTCCCTCCCCCTTGCAGCTCCTACCATGACCCTGAGGCTTCATTTCCTGTCCCTCCAAGCCATGGCACTGGGCAGGCACCTCACCTCCCTTTCCCCTCCCTCCCCCAGTTCTGCCCTCTCAACAACTGAGTACCCCACCAGGAGTTGTTTCCTTCCCCTGTGGGGTCCTGTGTTACCCTCCTGTGGGTCTCCATTGTGGAGGGTCCAAGCATCCTCCTTGGTCTCCACTGCGGGTGCCTCAATACCCTCCACTCTTTCCCCACCCCTGCTTCTTCCTCCCTAGAACTGAATCCCATACGGTGACCTCCCATAATACCTGGCACTGCCCCCTTGATAAATCCCTTGCTACTGACTGGCAGGGCTCAGCACATCTTTTCCTCACCTACACATATTCTGCCGGTTGCTAGCCCTCTATTCTGAGCCAGGCACACTGTCTGGGTGTCATGCGCTGCTTGCCACCAACTTTCTCAGGTCAACTGGCATGGCACTTAGACTAGATGTTACTCTGTCCATTAGGCTTAAACTGCTCCTTGTCAATTTGTATAATGCAAACTACCTCTCCTCTTCCACTACTGCCTGTATTTCTCACGGTACTTTATTTTTGCCATGCTTGTATATCATATGTAAACAATGGCTGTTTTAGCATCCATTGGTGTTTGTACAGTATAATCAAATGTATATATTGTTTGTACAGTTTAATCAAATGTGTATATTGTGTATACTACTATGTATCATGTCTCCATGTTGTGGCCTGAGTCATGACTGAAAATGGTCCCCTGGATCAGTGCACCTACCTGGTTACCAAAAACATAAAAAATAAATAAATAAATAAATAAATACATGCTCTGCCAGAGTGGTGAATGAATTGTGGAGAGGCACAACTGGAGGGATCCGCCTCTGTTCCACCACCCTCACCCTCCCTGAGCCCACTGTGGTTCAATAACACCTCTTTCTTGGCAATCTCTGAGGTAGTGGTGGTGGCCTGGGTAGTCCCTGGGTGGGGGAGCAGGTTTCCTGAATCCTTGCCAGGTCAGCATGTAGATGAACAACCTCCTCCCTTGGACCAGAGAGGTGCCTGCAAATAGGGCAGCAATGCAGTCTCCAGAATGTCTCCCGGAAGACTGCTGCTCCACAGCCAGTGCATTGCACCACTCCCCACATGTCTGTGTCCCTTCCTGTTACGGATGCTTTTTTTTTCTTCTTGCTCTAGTGTGTGCAAGCTTGTGAGTGTCTCTACCCCCTATTCAGTGTGCTGTGCCTTTAAGGATATGAACAGGTGTATGTTGTTAGCAGTTTTGGAGAAGTGATGTCAGAACCTGTGCTATAAAGGAAGTTATGTGCTTGGGGCTGGTAGGTTGGGGGGGCAGTGTGGGTGGCAGTAAACCTGTGCCCTCCAGAAGCAATCAATTACAACTCTGACCCTCTACCCCGGGGAGTGCCTTCCTTCCTTTCTTTCAGACACCTATTTCACAGAGGTTAAGTAACAGGTCTAGTCACAAATGACTGCAAATATCTCCCAGCTACAGTTCCTCCCCGGCAAACAAAAGTTAAACTAAGAAAAATCAACCCCAAAAACTGAGAATCAGTACTAGTTACTTACGCAGGTACAAAAAGTAATAATTCAATTCAGTGTAGTCTATTAAATAACCTCCTTAATTTAAGGAAGCTTTTGCTCCTTTCTCTCTCTCTCTCTCTCTCTCTCTTGCTCTCTCTCTCTCTCAGCAGACAGAGACCTCAAACAACTCCTGTTTTAAATCCACAGTTCAACCAGGCACCTTTCAGCTCCTCCCCTTAACAGACAGGGGCCCTGCAGTTGATGTTCTGTACTTCCTAGTTTACGTCGCTGGAAGCTTGGGCATGAATATTCATTGCCTCCCTCCCCTTTATATTATAAAGATGGGAGTCTGGCTGAGAAATTAGACCCTTGAGTTGGCACCCTTTTTGGAAGAGGAGTAGAACCATAGCAAAGAGAAGCTCAGTGGGAGCCCAGTCTCTCCTCTCCTCACCTGGGGTGGGGAGGAGGCTCTACAGAGACCAGTGGAGGAGGGAGACCTAACAAGTCTTGTCCCAAGGGGAGAATGACACCTAATCTGACTGGCACCCTGGAGCAGTGGTGGGTCTAATCTCAAAGAAAGTCACCGGAATCTTTGCAGGTCCACTCCCACCCAAGAGTATGGAAGAGAGGGAACAATATGCAAGTGAACCTTCATGGAAGTGCTCCAGAGAAGTACAGGATATCTTATGTAGTAAGTAACCCCTAGGCAATTGAATAAATTGTAACAGTGGTAGATCATCAGAATAAAGAACCTGGCAAGACTCAGAACCAGATAAGTCACATGGAATTGGGCTGGTCAGGGGAGTCCATTGCTTTGGGTCATTAGGACTATCAATGTGCTGTTGGAAAAGAGACACAAACACAGCTAAAATGGCTATATCCCAGAATTTAGGAGCAAACCATAGTTTTGCTGTTGATCTGTGAGTTGCCTCTGGTTGGCACAGAGCCATGAGTGGGGATAATTGCCTCCCAGGATAACATTTCCCATGCCTTGGAATGGTGTCTAAATGCTTCTAGTTTTGTGGGTGACAGTGCTTAAGGGGCCATGTATGGGAGATAAGGTTTATAAGAATAGCCTCTTACCTTAAGAGTAGCACCACCACAACAGAAAAAGAGAATAAAATAATTCGCATCAGTTTGCTTTGTATATTAATTATGCCAAACAGTGAAAATAGGACTCACAGACCAGACCCCTTGGAGAGATGTTAATGATACACAATGAAGGACTTGCATGTATCACCAGTGTGTCAGCAAGGGCCTAATCTGTGAGTCACGTTTTTCATTGTTTGGCACAATAAATATACAAACTGAATGGATGATGTGAATGAACTGATTACTTTTATGTTCAGTCTTGTACTTGCACAAAGTGAAGATATTGTTATGATAGTTGGTTTTGAGAGATGTGTCACTGTTGATCCAATGCAGGGCAGTCTGCAAGGGGCTCAACAGTGTCAAACCAATCATCAGCCAGGCTGATCATGACATTCTTCGAGTCTTGCTGGGTGGAAACTTTGAGTAGTTCAAAGAAAAGTGCTGACCACATCTTACGGCGGCTCTTTCCCTTGATCTGCATGAACACCCAGCAAACAGAGATAATCAACAACATGATCAGCCTGCTGTGGTCCTCCCCCATGTAAAAAAATTCCTCTCACTCTCTGCCAAGTATCCCTCCCACCTCCCATTGCTTCCATCTTCTTAATTTTCTGACACCTGGGTGCCCAATCCGTGGTTCCAGCAAGTACCGTCCACCCCACCTGTTTTCACTGTGTGACACCATGAAAACCAACTCCATCATGCCACCAAACATAACAGTGGCACTGGGGTGCCCAATTCCCAGTGTCAGTACCTGAAATAAAGAAAACCATCCTTCGTAGTAATTTTTTATTTTTATACACACTGTAAAAAAGAAAACCCACTAACAATGTCTGCTGTGGTTCCCGGCATACCGCCAGCAATAACCTCCCCCCACTCAACCCTCTCACTCAGCACCCACCACCCCAAACCCCCTCACCACTTACTTTTAATTTTTTTACACTGGGGTGCTGTACCCCCCAACCCTCACATTTTCACTGTACAACACCCGGAAACCAACCCCTGTGCCACCAAAAGTAACACCGATGCTGGGGTGGCCAATCCACTGTGTCAGTACCTGAAATAAAGAAAAACATCCCTTGTAGCCTTTTCTTTAATTTTTATGCACTCTGTAAAAAGGAAAACTATTTATTGATGTCTGCTGCGGTCACCAGCATACCATGGCTATTATCCTCCCCCCACCCAACCCTCCTACTCAGCACCCACTATTCCACACTGCCCAAACCTTACTTTTACTTTTCTGACACCAGGGTGCCCAATCCCCAGTGCTGACTAGTACCTCCACTGTGCCTATTTTACCTGTGTGATTCCAGGGAGCCCACCCTTGGTGCCTCCAAATGTAACACCAACACTGAGGTGTCCAGTCCCCAGTGTCAGTACCTGAAATAAAGAAAACCATCCCTCATAGTCTTTTTCTTATTTTTATACACCCTGTAAAAGAGAAAACTATTCAGCAATGCCTGTTGCAGCCAACATATCACCACTATTACCCTCCCCCACCCAACCTTCTCACTCAGAACCCACCACCTCAAACCCCCTCAACCCTTACTTTTAATTTTCAGACACTGGGTGACCAATCCGTAGTGTCAGCTAGTACTCCCCCACCCTTTTCATTTTCACTGTGTGACAACGGAGAGGCCATCCCAGTGCTGCCAAAAGTAACACCAACACTGGGGTGCCAAAACCATTGTGTTGGTACCTAAAATAAAGAAAACCATCC
Source organism: Neoceratodus forsteri (assembly GCA_016271365.2). NCBI lineage: Eukaryota > Metazoa > Chordata > Ceratodontiformes > Ceratodontidae > Neoceratodus > Neoceratodus forsteri. Next base: position 1,561,144,228 of record CM057455.1, read on the forward strand.
CTTGTAGTCTTTTTTATTTTTATACATCCTGTAAAAAGGAAAACCATCCATCAATGACTGTTGCCACTGTTGACACACTGCCGCCGTTACCCTTCCCCACTCGGCCCTCCCACTCAGCACTCACCACCCCACACCTCTTACTTACCTACTGGAGGTCCAACACTGCAAGTAGCTGTAGTACTAGTTGTCTTTATCTGTTTTTTGGGCCCATCCCTGGAAGCACAGGGTACCATTACAAAAATAATAAAATACATAAATACTGAATATTCTCAACTCTATTCAATACAGTTAAAACATACATAAATAAATATTTAAATGTTTATAGCTGATATACTCATTTAATCCCTAAACACTTACATAAACAGAGAAGTTTTCAGACCCCATTTAATGGCCTCCACTGAGGGGGCCTCCCTCAAAGTCCTAGGCAAAGAATTCCATAGGACCAGGGCTTCCACCTCAAATGCCTGGTCCCCAGATGATTTTAATCTTGCCCTAGGGACTACCAGGAGGCCTTTCTCAGTAGAGAGGAGATGGCTACTAGGAATGTGAGGAAGAAGGAGCTCTGACAGGTAATCCTTTCTGGACCGGAAGCACGTCTTCACTCTTCAATGCCGGACCAGGAACTCGGGAAATCAGGTATGTGGTTCAATGTATTTCAATGGTTTTTGGACTTGTCTTCATAACTTGGTCACTTTTAAGCATTTTCCCTCCAAAGTTTCAACATGGTCTTTTTGGGGCCATACCTTATGAAGAGGGGCAGTGAAATTATGCAACTGTGTCCTGAAAAGTTATTTTGCAGTCGCTGCACAAAATCACCTTTTGGGTAGGATTTGAAAACGTTCTCTACCCTTATTCATGTGGTGAGGTCATAAGAAGGCTATGTTGAAAATGTGGGGTAAAAGTATTTAAAAACAACAAAGTTATGAGCCTACATTGATATTTTTCAACACACATTAATAACTTTGGTAATTTTTAATATTTGTCCCCAAATTTTCACACCACCTCATGAACGTGATTGGTGCCATTTTTCAAATCCTGGCCAAAATGTGATTTCACACTTATTTTTTTATTTATTTTATTTTATTTATTGATAGCTAGGAATTATAAATGCCTTTGAACCAGGGGTTCTTTTACAAAGGTTCTGCATCATAATAAGGCAGGTACAAGAATACTTAGGGTACAAATCAATGTTTACAGTGTAATATGATTCCAGTACAGAAACAAGGTTACAAAAGGAAAATACATGAGGAAGGCATGAGGATGCTGCATGTACAACATCAGTCACAGACAGAGAACTGCCTTAGTCAGTAAAAGTGCTTAAATATCATAAAGAGCTCAAGTAGTTAAAAAAGAGGGGGGAGCGGGGACAGGAGAACGGAGGATGAAGAGGTGATGCAGTTGTGGGAGGAGAGGGAAAAAATAGAAAAGGGGTGAAGGGTGTGGTACAAAATCACCTTTTGGGAAGGATTTGAAAACTTTCTCTGCCCTTGTTCATGAGGTGGGGTCATAAGAAGGCTATGTTGAAAATGTGGGGTAAAAATATTAAAAAACAGCACAGTTATGAGTGTACATTGAAATGTTTCAATGCACACTCATAACTGGTCATTTTCAATATTTTGACACCTAATTTTCAACATATGCATTTTTTCACACCACCTCATGAACATGACAGCTGTCATTTTTCAGATCCTATCCAAAATGTGTTTTCACACTCGTGCCACAAAATGACATCTCAGCAACTATTTTGCACAGCACCTGTCTTGTTCAGAAGGAGTGCTCATAAAATACTATGTTGAAAATATTGGATCAAAATGTGAAGAAATAATTAAGTCATGAAGAAACTTTGAATTTTCCATCGTTTACTCGTAACTTTTTTTTTGCAGATGTTGGCCCTTAATGTTCAGCATATCCCTAGTGTTACTCCACCTCCTGAACAAGACAGGTATCATTTTTCAAATCCTCTTTGAAACTTGGTTTTATGGTCACACTGCAAAATCACCTTTCAGATAAAATTAAAAAAATTCCATCTTTTTTTTTTTTTCAATTATTTGTTTTTATGCCTCTTTCTATGCTGCAGCTGTGCCACTCCCTCAAGGTCCTCCAATGTACCTCTGGCTAGGCCTACTACTGTACTATCCTCTGGTATTCTGCCTCAGTGCTGCCTTGGATTGCTCCCTGGTGAGGAAGGGAGAGCACCCCCCCTTTTTACTCCCCCACCTGCATGAACTTCCATTAGGTGGTGGCCATGGGTTTTCGGGTACGGCCCTTTGTTACAATACTGGAGGCTGTAATTGGGCCAGCTGCAGGGCCTTTTCATCATTTCTCCCATCCCTGAGGATGTTGGCATGAATGGAGGTCCACAGAGAATGTGTACACAAGGCCTGCTGCTGCTCCAGATCTCGGCCAATGTCCTCCCCTCCCACACTACCCCTGAGCTGCACTGCCACCTGTGATCATCTAGGCGACAGTATTGCTGTGGGGCAGTGACTCTCCTTTCCCAGAGGAGGAGAGGGTCCACTGGGTTGCCCAATCCTACTCCCCCAATTGGTTCAGGAAGCCCAAGCTCATTCCTGAACCCAGGTTGCCAGCGTTCAAGGTGGTAGTGTTACTGTTGCACCGATGGGCCAGCAATTCCGCCTGTCTTGATCATAATGTCAGCTTGTAAAAAGACTGTTGGAAATTTGGAGTCAAAATGTGGGAAGTCACTGAAGATTAGATATTACCTTTCAGCTGGCCTATCCTGTGCAAATATAATCTAAAAATGTGTAAAAGCAGGACACCACTGAAAATTAGAAATTGCATTTCACCTGGTCTATCCTGTGTAAATATACAGTAAAAATGGATACAAGCAAGACCTGGTACAACACCAATGCAAGCAGCAAACATTTGATATTGACAAATTCTTGTTTCTGTTGTGGTGGTGTTACTCTTAAGGTATACAGATCTAGCAATGGGCAGAGCAGAGCGTTTTTACCGCCTTCCTGTGTATGAGAATAGCAAAAGATTTCAGGCAGATAAAGAAAGTCACTGTGGCTCAAGCAAAGAAGCAAACAGTCCACTTAGATTGCAGATCAGCTCTAACATTGTTCAGCACAAACAAACCGTGGCTCTGTTGCAGGATTACAATGGGGTTCACCTTTATTACCTTGTTACAAAATGTTAAAAACAGCAATGTGCCGGACACTCCCCACAAAGTTTTTGCACTCTGATGTTTGTCAAGGCATTCTGTATGGGGGAGTACTTGGATGCATTGCTGTTTTTAACATTTACTAATAAAGGGGAATCCTGTTGTAATGCTGCAGCGAAGCTGTGGTTTGTTCGTTCTGGACCCTGTTGGAGTTGAGCTGCAATCTTTAAGTGGAAAGTTTATGAAAATGCAACTAACAGTGCAGCAGTGCCCATTCCATTTGGAGGGTAACAGTGAAAGTAGGTGTTCAAGTCACGGTAAAGGTAACAGTAAAGTGACTGGTGAACATGATACCCTTCAAAGCTGTGTACCACCAGAGACAGCAGTAAAACATAATCAGCTTGACTCTAACTCCCATAATGGACCTTTGGTTTGTAAGGGATCTTATTAAGCAATAACAACTGAGAGAAACTGATAATTTCTGAGGAATTAATGACCGGTTGGGGGAACTGGTGGCCTGAGACAGCCAAGGGACACTTCAATCCAGCCGGTTGTTAATCCAAAGAAATAATCAGCTTTCAGGTTGTTATTGCACTTATAAGTCTAATCACAATAACAGCTTCTGATTTTATAGTTAGATGTGCTTATTTTTTCTGCTTTTAGTGGTGTGTTGCGAGCTGTGTGGCACAAGTATGTTGACGCTGCATACCATACAGCATTAGTTTGCAGCTGGATCAGTCATTTCTAAGATCTTAATGACTGATCTAGTAGCCAATCAGGAGCCTCACTAGGCTCATGAATATTTAATTAAACTTATAATGTCTAACATGATTTAACATGAACACCCTGGAACAGAGGAGGGAGAGGGGAGATATGATACAGACCTTTAAATACCTTATGGGGGGTGTAGTTAAGGTACAGGAAGGAGTATTTGTCAGAAGAAAAGGTACTCAAGAACACGGGGACATGCTATGAAGCTGGAGGGGTAGAATCAGGAAAGATGTGAGGACACACTTCTTCACAGAAAGAGTGGTGGATTCCTGGAAAAGCCTTCAAGTGGAGGTGGTGAGGGCAAAAACAGTGGTGGGGTTCAACAATGCTGGCATAAGCACAAAGGAGTCATGGTGGAAAGGAAAGGGGGAGGGAGAAAGAGCTGTAGCTTGAGCATGGTCTGATATAATAGTATAGGTAGGGAGAAATGGGCAGACTGGATGGGCCAAGTGGTCCTTATCTGCCATCAGATTTTATGTTTCTATGTAATAATGCCCCTGTACATGTGTTTGGTGCCCTTGGCCCCCATTTGTCTAGACCTGTTGTGGCACAGTGAGTAAGAGATTCCAAGTGTTCTGGGTGTAAGCAGGGCTCTCCCTGGATGAGAGATGCCACCATATATCTCTAGACACGGGGGGTGGGGGGAACATACAGGCCTTACATTAGTAAAGTCACAGTACATTGACACCTGCATGGATGAAGGGCTCTTGTCACAGTCTCTGTCAGTGATATCTTGCAGGATATTTCTGGAACGCAGTGTAATCTAAAGACAATTACTCCAGTTTTTCACACAGCAAATTGTGTCATCTTTAGCACAGAATGCTTAATCTTAGTGGGCTCTGGACAGCATTGTAAATGATGCTACAGGTGATAATGTTTCTGAATAGTAGCTAGAGCCGGTATTGATTGAACGCATTATATAATCATTTCATTTATCCCAGGTAACGGAGTTATTTTTAAGTAATGTAAGTCTTGCTGTCTCTATTCAGCATTTGAGACTATCTGTAATTCTCCTGGGACATGGAGATGCACGAAATTCATAGACCAGGTACTCATTGTTCAAATATCTTGCAGAGGTAATAAATTCATCTTTAATAGCTGAGTGCATTGTGCACTATTAGGGAAACAGGCCAGGGGCAATGTGAAGTGCACCGAGCAGTAGGCCAACTCCATGGTGCAGAAGCACTTAGATGGTGCCCTGCAGAGCATAATTTTTGATCCTTATATTGGGTCAGTTAAAATATTTGTTTTTCACAGAACTCTAGCTGTAACTTAAGTGCCTCAGACTATAAGAGGTATATTTATGACACAGGGAGAATATCAACCACACAGTCAGTTGAATGCATGTAATTGCTAGGCATCAACCATACATCTGGTCTCCAGCTGATGAAGGCCTTTTTTCTGTGGAGGCTGTGGTTATAAAAACTGGCTGGAAACTGGATTTCTCAAATTCAGATCAGTTTTCTGTCAATCTTGGAATCCACACTTATTTTTGTTTAACCAGATTCCATTTTGCACATGAGTTAAGAGAACAACATTGGGTAACACATTTCAGTCTAAAACATTTGTTGTTAAATATTTTATTGTGTTTTTTAAAGAAACAGTACATCAAGACCATACAAACCCAAAGTGTCTGCAGTTGTGGTAGAGGTATGTTACATTGCAATTTGCTCCCCTCTTGCTTGCAGTTTGATAGATGCAATGGTGTAATACATCTTGTTTTTGCAAAAAAATATCTTTTTATTAAGAGAAGTTGCCATTTGTACAAAATAAGCTTTTTTCTGTCTGTCTGTCTGTCTGTCTGTCTATCTATCTATATCATGTACAATATTAGTAGAGGCATAATCATTATGACATGTCAGGTAAATATACAACATTATTATTCCATAGTTACTGCAATTAAGAACAATAATAATTTAAGGAGTGTCTCTGTAGTTCACTCCCATATATCCCTTTTGTATTTGTCCCAACATTTGATACCTGATGAAAAAATGGTCTCTGTCCTACAAGACTGTAATAAAAAGCTGATTTCATTTGTTGTGGGGAATCTTTTTTGTACTGTCTGTTTCTTCCAATATTTAAGAATTGTAATTTTTAAAGCTAAGTTCAATTTGACAACGCAGTAATCCCCTTTATTGTAATACCTGCTGGAGAATTGTTCTAAGATCACCTTTTCAAAGTTCATGTCAGAACTGTCTATTCCCAGCATTTGCAGTACATGAAAAGTTTCTGACATGGGGTCATGTCACCTAAAACAAAAACCGCATGGCAATCAATGCTGCAAGCAAAAGGGCATGCACTGAAAAAAGGCTGGTAACAACACCGACTACAACACAAACAGTGCACATCACAGCAAACAATGTGGTTTCTAGTTTAGCCCCCTGCAGCCCCCAACATGGAGGGCTTCGTCCCTACACTCCCCACAATTTAAATAACAAACTCCAAGGGAGGGGGCCTCAGGGATGGGGAGAAATTTGGGAGGGGGAAAATTTCATTTTTAAATAAAAAAAAATACAAAAAGTAGTAGCACTCAGAGACCTGGGGGGAACTGAACCACGGTCTCAGATCTCTGATCCTGCCATGTGCTGGTGCCTTGGCCACTCTGCCACAGGAGCAACTCGACCAGGCACCCAGCACACAGGAACTTGATCTCTCCATAGTAAAAGCATACAGCGACAGGGGTAGTGGTAATTCTCTACCACTGTTATACCCCTATCACTGTAAATCCAGGCATGCTCTGCACAGCACGATTAATGCCGTGCTATCTTTCTTGCACTGTATTGACCCAGTACCAATTTTCCTCCCACCACGCATTGAGCATAGTGCAGTCCCAAAATGTATAGTACATATCTGCATTAGATTTATGACAGTGCCCACATCTTGAATTATATTTTACATTCATGTTAAATAATTTTAAGATCATACAGCAGGCTGTGTTTATGGTTTTAAATTGTTTCATTCTGTCCCTTGATTCTTTATACCCATTAATGGACTGTGTAATACTGTTCCACTGCACATCCTGCAGAACTTTTTTGCAATCTTTGGACCATTTTTCTCTTGTTTTTAAGTAGCACTTGTCAGACTTGCCTTATGTCTTATTCATTATCCAAGGAATTAAGCCTTTCTTTTTTGCAGTTTCATATGGAGTTCATTCTCTATTTTGTTCGTACTGGGCGCCCTTTCCCATCTGCAGAAGTCCTTTTCCTACAGACACTCTTTAACTGTATACAGTATATCTGAAGTGCTCCTTTTGGTCTAGTAAGTGTTGGATTTTGCCTACGTTCCATTCTAAAAAAACGTTTCCTATCACTCAGATCACTCCATAATGACATAACACATCTAATAAAACAAAGCAGGCTAACAAAGAACAAACTAAACAACCTGCTCTGCTGCAATGCCTATTTATGTGAACTGAGTGGGAGTAATGCCTGCACTTCAGATGCTGTTCTGCTACTGATGAGGCTCAGGAAGATGTATTAATCTATTGTTAAATATATAGGAGGCACTAAAGAACCTTCAGTGTTCTTCCTATGGAGGAGTTCTTGGGTAAAGAAGATATATGAGCTGCATTTCTGGTAGAAGATCAGCACAGTGCTGGATGTAAGGTTGGAAAGGTGCTCATACTTGGATAAGGTCGATGGAGTCATGATCTATTCCTGTACCACAGGGATTTCAAGGGATCTCCATCTACAGATAATCAACCATTTGGCTTCCACCCCTGCTGCTATCAGCCATATATAATGGAGAGGAGATGTGAAGAGTAGACCCATGGTGTTCCCCAGGATGATGACTAAGCTATCCATCAGGACAGCGTTGAACAGTATGCCTGGCAAAAAGAGTGGATAGCCTTCCAGAAGCCCTGCAGTCTGGGGAGTGTCAGAATATGTGCACCTGCCTTCCCCTGTGGTTTCCACAATACCAGTGGTTGTCTGTACCCATTAGACCTAAGGATTTTAAGACCTGTGACACCCTGTGCCATCTGTGCATGACAGTTTTGGATTAGCCTGGACCACATAGTCTGGCAGGCAGAGGGAGCCCTATGCCAACAAAGTCATTAATACTTGCCCATCTCTGTTTCCAAGGCTGTCTGATCTTTCTGGGTTGCAGAGGGGAGGGAGTAATGGACCTTCTTATAAAGGATACCTGCCCTGCTATTGGAGTGTGTTCCCCATTTGGTGAGTTTCAGAATGTTTGAATATGTGGGAGGGTTCAGATGGTCGACATGTGGGGCTTTTGAAGGTTGTGTATCAGTATTTCCAAAAATCACTGTTGGGGATCCCAAAACAAGTTTGATACTTGGTCAAGGAGTCTATGTGTTTCTGGTCTCCTGTCAACAGGTCCTCCACCCAGGAAATCCCTTGCAAATGCCATGTCTTCCCATACAGCATCTCCTAGCAGGGTAGATACTCAGGAAGGGATGGATAGGATGCAAAGTGATCTGAAGAAACTAGAGGAATGGTCTAGGGTGTGGCAGGTGGGTTTCAGTGCCAAAAAGTGCAAAGTCATGCACCTGGGCCAGGGAAACCCTGGGCTGTGTATAAGATGTGTGTGTGTGTGGGGGGGGGCAGTACTTATAGTCACCATGTAAGAAAGTGACCTTGAGGTAATCATATCTGATGATCTCAAGGTGGCAGGGCATTGTAACAAAGCAGTAGACAAGGCTAATGGGATGCTGGGATGCATATGGATAGAGATTTCTAGCAGGAGAAGAGAGGTGATGTTGCCACTGTATTGCTCACTTGTGGGACCCCACCTAGAGTACTATGTCCCATTCTTGAGGCCACACCACAAGGGCATTGACAGAATGGAGGTGATCTGGAGAAGGGCTACCAAAATGGTGCGGGGATTGCACAAGAAACCATATGAGAAGAGGCAGTGGGAGCTCAACATGTATTTCCTGGAGGAGAGAAGAGTATGAGGGAACATGATTGAGACCTATAAGCACCTCACAGGGGTGAACAAGGTGTAGGTAGGGAATCTCTTTCAGAGGGGGTGGATCACTCAAATATGGGTGCATGCTATGAAGCTTAAGGGTGGAAGTTTAAGATGGATGTGAGGAAATATTTCATCACAGAAAGGGTGGTGGATTCCTGGAACAGCATGCCAAAAAGGTGGTTGGTGCTACAACAGTGTGGAGCTTCAAGCATGCATGGGATAGGCACATGGGCATAGAAAGTAGTGGAAAGGGAGGAGGGAGGGAGGGACGCTGGTGACCAAATAGGGTCCAGGGTGTAATAATAGGCAGGAAAAAATAGGGTAGACTAGATGGTCCTACCAGTCCTCATCTGCAACAAATTCTGTTTCTGTGTTTCTATAGGGTTATACCATAATGGAGCCCAGTGAATGAGGGTGAGGTTTATGTGGACCAACTTTTGCAGAGATCGCCAACCCTACACTGTCGCTGAGAAAACAGGGCAACTCTGCAGAGCTATTGGTAGAGGGAAGTATAGATAGACTCCAGGGTTCCCAGCATCTGTGAGTTCATCTTCTATGTGGACCCATTGTGGGAAGACCTTGATTCTAGGTCACAGGATTAGCCACTGAATGATTTACCATACTGCATTTCAGGACTTAGTTTCTTTCTGTTTTTTTTTCTAAAGCTGATGATGAAGGAGGGTTGTGCTGATCACCCCATGGTGGATGATCCTTTCAAAAGGTCTGTGCCAGGGGGAGGAGGGGAGGTCTGGGTGCAAAGTGAGGTGGGTAGGTGGGGTAGTTTGCACTTGTATGGGGGGAGGAGGGTGTTGTGGGTTCTAGTGGATGGTGGGAATTGTTTTTGAGCTGATTGACTGATACTGTGATTGGGCATCCTGTGTCAGGAACCCAAAAGGAGGAGGGGGGTATAGCAAGCCACTAGGACTGGGCACCTGTGGCTGCAGTTTGTACCAAATGGGGTGATTGTGGAGAGAGTTGGACCACCCAATGTTGTGTAGCGTAAAAGCTACACAAATTGCATACTGCTATAAACGTAAGCATAACATAACACTACTCGGGCAAGTGAAGTAACGGTGACGAGACATGCGTGGCAACTGACCCAGCTATCAGGGGTCTGTGCTCCCTCCCCCACAACCCCCCCTTCTCCATCACATCACACAACTACCATCAATAGGGCAATAAAAAAACTAATATGAAAAAGTGAAAAAGAAAACAAACTAGTAGACATAATCCATTTATTTTGCCTTTTTCATCGGGGCTGTGCCCCGACACCTCTAATTCGGACTATCTCTGATCAATCGTAGACATAATCAATTTATTTTACCTTTCATCGGGGGGCTGTGCCCCCGTACCCCCCAATTATCCGTTGATTAATGATTGCTCATTGTCAGTTACGCATTAAGCGCAGCACCATGACGGGTCCAACACACTCCACAATTGTCCCAAATGGCACTTTTTTCACAGAAGCTCAGTGATGATCTTTCATTGTTATGCACCTTGTGTGAAAACTCTAGTTCATGCCATAAAGGGCACTTTTTCACACAAGTTGAATGAAAATGAAAGATAATTTCATTTTCACAACAGCTTAGGTTTGGGAATAAAGAAAACAAAAACAGATTCTCAAGCGACGGAAGCTGGACCTGTTTTTGTTACTCACCACAGTCTAATTTCATTATTATTATAAAAAAGCTATTCCTTTAAAAAAATGCTTGAATAATCAACCTTACAACCTGTACTTTGACCATGTAAGTTTCTGAATTAAGTTCCCACACATTTTTCTTGTTTTTAATACACAAAGGCATCTCTTGTTTTTCTCACTTTAATGAATGCTAAAGGTCATGAAAGCAGGGGTCCTAGCTTAAAAAAGTGGGTGCATACTTATAAAAGTTATGTGTGCCAGTTTTACAAAAAATCTGCTTATGAACAATTTGTGAAAAAGTGAACTGAGCACGCACAAAAACTGCACTTTATTTTCTTATCTATTTAAAAACTTCAAATTTCTCAGTAAAGCCACCTATCAAAGAATCATCTCTGGCCCCAACTCGAACAAACCTGCAAATTTCGGGTTTCAACTCACAATCATTTTTGTGTGATAGCAGTGAGTAAAAAAAGGTATTAAAACCATATTTTATACATTTGTAATCTTCTGACTATTATAAAATATACCAGATCCAGAGATCCTGGCACTGAGTATAAGCATACCAAACAGCAGATCATCCTGTCCAAGGATGGCCACATTATTAGGGTGCAACAGTCAGGGTTTAATATAGAAGTTCTAGCTCAACCCTAATAATAGTGGTACTGCCATACAGTACTATTATAATATATTGTAAACTATCATGCACTCCCTGAGCACTGGTGGAAATAGAAAGCTTTTACATCTTATTCCTGGCTAATCATTTTTAAATAATACAAAATATTAATCCATTCATTTAAATGGTTGATATGTTTTCCATTCAACTCATAATAAAAGCAGGCATTATGGATGGCCAGTGTATCATTTTACTGCCACATAGGAGTTGCAGGGCTGAGGGCCACCTCAGGTCTATTGCTCATTAGAAATGGCAAAGGGGGTATAAATCTTGGAGGGTTTTTTTTTATTTTATTTTTTTTCCAATTGTTTAACCAGGTGGGACACGCTAAGTTGAAAGCTTGTTTACAAGTGCAACCTGGGAGCACAGGGAAGTTAAGTGGCTTACTCATGGTCACACAGTATATGCAATGGGGTCTGTGGGATTCAAACCCAGGTCTCCAGATTTGCAGCACAGAGCCTTATACCACTGTGCTATACTGCCTGGTGGTAGACTATTAGGGAAACAAAGGAGACAGTTCAGTTGAATAATTTCTTTTAGACTATTAGGAGGCTAGAAAGCTGCAGAAAAGGACTTTTGATTAGACATTTTGCTATTCAGTACAGTTTATGAACCCCCTTTCTTCCCTAGTTATGAGATATTGTACCCAATGATTATGTTGTTATAGAGAACTGATTGAGTCTTAAATCTATACCATCCACTAGAGGGAGCCATTGCTATATTGTTTTCTCCCTATCCTTGATCTTACAAGCTGTAGTAAAGACCTAGAAATTAAATGTTTTGAAAAAATTAAACATCTAATTACAGGAGTTCTCACACTTTGTCACAGTGAGCCTCCCCCAAGCCTTGGAAAAGATCTTGAGCCTCCCCCTAATATAGAAATAATTTTGGGCCTCCCCAAAGTTAGAACAACTATCATACTTTGCACATTACAGGAAGAATACAATGAAGTGCATGTGAGTAGTTGAGTTTATTCTCATTTTATTAAACTTATTATTCTCCCTGTCTATAGCACCCCTCCCCAGGTCAGCCTATTCACTCCACACTTCTGACTTTTGGACTCTATTTACCCCTCGTTGCAATACCTCCATGAGTCAGATTGCTTTCTATGTCAGTTTTACCCTGCTCTTAAACACCTTCTCAGGGAACATTTTGCTCCCTCCTGCTCTTGCTCCTAGTATCTCTCTGCTTAGCCTTTGTATTTGTGCTTTTCTGCAGCCAGTATAATGGGTCAGTTGTTACCTTGTTACTATTCATTTGCATTATTTTGAATTTTGTTTTGCACAGTTTCTAAGAATTGTATTTTCCCCATGTCATACCAAGAAACAAGAGTTTGTTAGGCGTGTCTTTCCTGGTAACCATTTTGTACATAAATTCACATGCCATTGTTCGCTTTCACTTTGCTGCATCCTTTCACATGAAGAATCCAAAACTTGACATTAAAATATAGTACATTTTAAGGCTTGCTTGAGCCTCCCCTTGAACAGGTTGGGGCCTCCCCTAGGAGGCTGGCCTCACCATTTGAGAAACCCTAATCTAATATAATAACATTTTGCATTATATGTACCTCAACATATGCAGAAACTGTACACAGTGACATGAATGTAGCCTGTTGCACTGTGACATTTGAGACCTGGGTGTGAGAACAGCATTTACCTGTAGTCTCTCTGACTGCTGTGCTGGCACATGTGACAGTGACCAATTGAGGAAAGAGTGTCCAGTTCTCTGTGCTACAGTACCTCTTCCACATGGGTGTATCCAGCATCAAAGAACTTCTTTTTTGGCCTTTTATGATGTCTAGCCCACAGTCCAACATTGAAAAGCAGAGATGACTCCCACTCATCCCTGTTAATTCATCTGTGGTCCCAACCTTACTAATTGGGACCAAATAACTAAAAAGGTGTGCAATAAAAGGCAAAAGAATACATTAAGTTGATGCTGTGTTTAATGTACAAAATGACAGATGATAGAACACAATAACCCAGTGCTTCAAACCCTTATGGGTTCTCTCTTGGGGGGAGCACTCCCCCGATGAAGAACCCACAGGGGTTCGAAGTGTGGATTTGCTATGAGAGCCTTACGGGCTCTTCCATGACACCCAGTATCCTGATGCCACTTTCCCAACACTCAAAATCCCAACAACCGGCAGAGAAGTTTGTTTCAGGGGGCTTCGCCCCCTGCACCCTCTATGCAGGGGCCTTTGCCCCCCACACCCCTTACTTAATATAATAAACTCTGCTGCCAACATAATTCCGATGTTGGGATATCGTGTGTTGGGAATGTGGTGTTGGACTTCTGGGTGTCGGGCTTTTCCGTTTCAGTAAAAATGAAAGTATACCTGAAGGGCTGGGGTTTACAAACATATGAAAACGGCAGCAGAAACAGGCCTCACAGTCTGTCGAATCTGCCTGATTGTGCAGCTAACCCTTCAATTTGCAGCTGACAATTGGTATTGTGTTCTGTTGTCTGTCATTTTGCACATTAAACACTAAGCATCTACTTAATGCATTCTTTTGCCTTTTATTGCACACCTTTTTATGTTGGTGTGCTTGCACAGCCAACATCTTGCGGTACTGGAGATTTGGAGGCACGGTTGCTGTTGGGCGAATGCAGGGCATGCACCAGTAGGTGAGTCCCTCATTCCCCAATCAGCCTGCATGCCAGTGCCACACCACCCGGGTGAGCACATCTAAGGAAAGGTCCACTGCAATGCAAGCAAAGCTCATCACATGCAGCGGACCTTCCTACATGCTTCACCAGCTACAAACATGGTGGCACAGTGGCGGCTGAACTGCCGACTTCGGGGGTGTCAAATCCTCCAGTCAGCTTACCCTGCCCCATATGTATGTGCTGAAGGGAGAGCCCACTCCCTGTCGGCATAATGTGCCCCCCCTCCTTTTTTGCTTGCCTAGGCGGTGCCCAATTCCCATCAGCATCCATCCTCCCCTTTCCCACTTTAATGTGCTGATGGGGGAGCCCACTCCCCATCGGCATGATGACCTCCCCTTCTTCTGTGCTGAGGGGGTGCCCAATCCCCCTCAGCTAGTGTCCCCCACTCCCTATGTGCTGACAGGGGTGCCCAAACCCCATCGGCTACTGTATCCCCCCCCAAAAAAACACCTGTGAAAAAAGAAAACTGTCCGCAATGTTTTTTTTTTTAACACCTGTAAACAGAAATGGTCCTTGTAGTCTCCTACCCCTTCCCACCACCTGCACCCACCCACTGTGCACCCTGCCTCCCCACACCCCCCCTCACCCCATACTCACCTCCGGAGCTTGGCGCAACGATCTTCGGTGGACCGGGAACATGTCTGCACTCTTCAAAGCCGACCGCGAACTGAGAAAATGCCGGTAAACTGTATAATGGAATAAATAGGGTTTTTTCAACTTTGATGCATATCTTGGGCATTTTTTTCAACATGGAGTTTTTGGGACCCCTCCTCATGAATTCTGGCACTGTTATGACGTTAATCAGTCCCCAAAGGTGATTTTGCAGTCATTGTGTGGAATCACCATTCGGGACTGATTAACACAAGGACAGTGGCAATGTTCATGAGGTGGACTCTCAAAAAACCTATTTTGCAAATTTGGTGGAAAAAATCCAAAAAAATGGCTGTTTTATGAGCGTGCGTTGTGCAGTTGCTATGCACACTTGTAACTTCATGAATTCACAATATTTTCATGCCAGACTTTCAACATTGTCATTTTTCTACACATCCTTGTGAACAGTACAGCTGTCATTTTTCACATCCCGGCTGAAATGTGTTTCCGCACTTCCGGCACACAATAGCGCGGTCCCTGTGGGAAATCAGTGTTTGGGGCAGATTACAAAAACGACGTGACACTGTTCATGAGCAGAGGTCCTAAAATGCCTATGTTGAAAATTTGGTGACGATTTTCCATAAAATGACTGTGTTACGAGTGTACGCTGCGTAGTTTGCACGCATGCCTGTAACGTTGTGCATTTGTAATATTTTCATGCTGGATTTTCACCATTGGCATTTTTCTACACCTCTTGATGAACAGTTCAGCTGTCATTTTACATATCCTGCCTGAAATATGTTTTCGCATGTCTGGCACAGAATAGCACGGTTGCTGTCCGAAATCACTTTTTGGGACAGTTTGAGAAAATGATAGTGACACTGTACATAAGCAGAGGTGCTAAAATGCCTGTGTTGAAAATTTGGTGCCGAACGTCCATAAAATTACTGTGTTACGAGTGTGCGTTGCGCATTTCCCATGCACCCTTGTAATTTTGCAAATTTGCAATATTTACATGCCACATTTTCAACACTGTCATTTTTTTACACCTCCTTATGAACAGTACAGCTGTAATTTTTCACATCCTGCCCAAAATGTGTTTCCGCACTGCACTACCAAATCCAATGCCAGCGCGACAACATTCAGCATTGACAAATGCTTGTTTGTTATTTGGTTTCAACTATTACATTAGGTGTTGCGCTAAGCCTGGAGCAACTTGTGGTTTTTGATCCTTTTTGTCCCACTAATTGTGACCTATAGATGAACACTAAGGGATAGAGATCCTGACTGTATTTTTAAAGGTATAAATGCAGGATTTGCAGCATTTGTTCTGCTGCATCTGTGCTTCTGCGGTTGCATCAAAATGTTTGCAGGCACTGTCCCAGTAGTGTGGAGGGCTGAGGCATTGCACCTTACCTCCTGCCACACCAGCGACCCGCATTCAGTGGCAAGTGTAGGTTGCTGTGGTTTGGTGGTCGAGGGAAGGGCTTGAGTGTCTGGAGGACAACTCTCCTCTCCCATGAAGGGTGGTTGGGCAGTACTACCGAATGATGGAGGCCTGAGGGTAGTGCGGATCGGGGATGCCAACAATGGGACCTTGCAGCATGCATGCACCTCCACATGCGCAAGCCATTGTGCATGCCCCAGTGATGGGGAGGGATGGGAAGAAAAGCAGAAAATGGGGAGTGCTGGCAGGCTGCATGATGCCCAGACCACACTCCCGACCCATGGCTTAGCCCCGGAAAAACTGAATTTGTGTACCAGGGGGTGGAGGGTCCTCCCCTCCCTAGCTCTGCCATGGGGGTGGGAATCCATGGGGGATTCACCGGAGTCTGAACTGGGGTAAGGAGAGAGCAACGCAGCTTGCAAGGTAGATATGAGCTCCCCCGAGGAGAGAGCTGAAGGCTTGCCTGCCAGAAGTCCTGGGAGGAAAAGCAGAAGGGAAAATAAATGTTTACAGGCTATTTTCTAACATTTGAATCCATTTGTGGCACTTTACTCACTTTGCAGCAAAACAATTATGTATGCATCATAATTTTGATGGATGCATCATTTTTAGAT
Source organism: Neoceratodus forsteri (assembly GCA_016271365.2). NCBI lineage: Eukaryota > Metazoa > Chordata > Ceratodontiformes > Ceratodontidae > Neoceratodus > Neoceratodus forsteri. The sequence goes on from CM057455.1 coordinate 1,561,160,695, forward strand.
ACACATCGTGTGATACTCATGACATGAAGTTAAACAACATTTTCTGTGGTGTAACTTGTTGCAAGCATGCAAATCACGCCTCAGCTTGTTCAAGATCCAGCCCTCTGTGTTCATGCAAATTTTCTCTGTAATGGATAAATGGGATATTAAATCAGTAGAAGAAAAGTTCACTACAAGTATCTAAATATGTTCTTCAAAGTTTCCATGAGGCTTCAGTAGCTCTTTAATTATATGATAGTTGTATGATATTGAGCTGTACCACCTTTTGGTGACAACTGCATTTGTGGGTCAGTGACACATCCTCCCAGGCATAGCAGTGCATATACAGTATATCGATTAAACAATAAGGCATGACTTGGGGTTAGATTAACTGTCTATTAATCACCCCCCTACAGGTGTGATGTGGCAAGAGGCACAGTCAAGTGCCATATTTATTTATTCTTTCATTTTTGGCCAGAAAAGACACACTGAGCTGAGTCTTGTTTCCCGATGCAACCTGGGAGCACAGGGAAGTTAAGTCACTTGCTCAGGGTCACACAGTATGTAAGTGGAGGCTGTGGGATTCAAACCCAGGTCTCCAGATTTATATCTCAGTGCTCTTAACAACTACACTATACTGCCTCCCAGACCCTAGAGGGTGATTAACTGACTCTTAATCTAATTCCTGGGAGTGCCTTATTGCTGTTATAAAACATTATTCCAAGAGTAAATGTTAGGAGTGTATCTTTTTAATGTTTTTCTCATTGAGAGGGAGATTTTTAATAAAACAGTTAATCTAACAAATGTTTAAGAATGCTGGTTCAGAAGCAGAATGAATCACTCCACTGTTTCAGTAGTATAACAGGATGAAATGTTGACAGGAAGAATTCATGTGCCATGGTGATCTGGATGCCCAAGACAGTGTAACAATGATTATTGTTAGAGTCTGGAATACTAACAGCAAATCAGACTGAAGCATTTTGAGATCCTTTTAATAATTACATAGAGTATACTGTTGCTCAGTACATTTTGTACAAGAAGCACAGAATTTATCAGAATTTCTAAACAGCATCGCATCAGTGAACTGCATGGTTCAGTTTGAACGACTGTCTGTGCAAATAAGCATAACAAAGAGACACTTAATCTGAAGTGGTACCAGAAAAATATGGGCAAAAACCCTTTGAAAATTGAAATACATATTTTTGAATAACAGGGAAAACATATGCTACTTTTAATTGCATTTTTATCATGTAGGGGCCACCTGCTCAACAGTGCAGCATTACACGTGTAGTTCTTAGCAAAGGGAATGTCATTTCAATTTCTTTTTAAAGAAGTGCAATGGCAGGGGCGGATGAGTGAACTACTAGGAAAAAAAATGAAAAATGTGACAGTTCAGTTGAAGAATTTCTTTTGGACAATTAGGAGGACATTCTTTTTAAAGCAGCACCATGGCAACCTGAACACCTGGGGCAGAGGATAATGCATTGTGCTTCCATGTTGGGATCCATGTTTGCACTCCACATTCAACACTAATACCCTGGGCCAGTGAACACTGGGGGCACTGCAGAGGCCATGTAATTCTCCATTTCTGAGTATTGGGTGGCACTATTTCTGTTGCTTGTGCAGCTCTGTAGCAGGATGGTGGGGTAGCCTTGATGCCGTGTGGCCATATGACATCAGTCATCCCATCTGAAGTCCAGGTATGAGTGGCATGGCCTTCGTGCAGGGTGGTAAGCTGAAAAAAAAAGGGATGCAAAGCCATAGGCGCTACACAAGAAAGACAGCCCCACCTCACATGTCACTAGGCGTGGCTCCTCCTCTTGGCTCCCTTACCCTATCCACATGCACACGGAATCCTGCACTTTGCAGTGGGCCCTACCTAAGGTGACGATTCCCATAGTGTATATGGCATGTTGCAGATCAGTACTGGTGGCCGGTGTAAGTAATACCATTGTTCCAATAATAGATGGTAGTGACTGTCTGGATAAAGGAGCAGGAGGAATGGAGGTAGATACATAAAGAATAAAACTGTAAAAAGAAAGGCAACAGTTTGTCAGCCCTGTGACAGCACAACAGCAGCACAATCAACTATCACTTGAGAGGCAGAGGTTTATGGCGAGCTCCAGAATCCCACGCTGGGCCTGAGTTGGGGGCCAAAAGCATTGTGGAGGTGAGACACTTGGCTCCTTGAGAGGGGGAACACGGACTGCCAGGCGTTCATGCCCTCTTACTGCCAGCTGAGTAAAGAGCAGCATTACTGTCAGCTATAAAGACAGTCACTCAAACTTCCCTCCCCCCCAGAAACAGGAAAGGTGCAGTCGTGATGACCCCTACCATAGGGTGGGGGGAAGTGGGAAAAGAAAGCAGGAGTATGTACAAAATAATAGAAAAAAATAAGCAACTGTAACATATCTAACATGGATTTACTTGAAAGATGCAGGCACTGGAAATAGGACTCACTCACTCAGTTATTAAACATAAACGCAAATGTTTGATTTCAGAGAATCCAGTAATTACCTGATCACTCACTAATGCTCTGTGGTGACTTACGCCTTGGTTAGGGTGGACAGGTTATCTCAAGTGAGTCCTCTTAGTCCTAATCCCATAAATGTGAATTTCTAACTCTCAAATAAAATGCTTTGCTGTCTTCCTGGACCACCAGTGCCTCAGTGCATTTACTTATAATAAATGTGTATGGATCCTATTTGATTGACATTAATGTCTTTGGTCCGACTAGCACAGGAACAGACTACTCCCTGATTCTAGTTTATTCTGGTTTCAGATGAGGATGCTGGGCTGTATCTGTTGCTGATTTGTTTGAAGATCAGACATGATTAAATTATAGTGCTGTTCATAGTCCAAGATAGTCTGCTCAGTGTCATTTAAATATGGGGATTCTCATGTATTTTTTATTTATTTATTTTTTTTTGTTAACTGGGTTGATGCACTGCTCCATTAAACCTTTCTCAGGCATGACCTGGTCCATGATTGGCAGTACAAAAAATACAAGCTAGATAAAAATTACATATGTTGAAGTATCAAAAACAGTGGTATACATAATTATTGTCTTGAGATAGTATGAAATCAGATTTACCATTATGAGAGAAAAAAAATCATGTGTTACATTTACAGTCATAGTTGCCTATCAGAAACATAGAATGTGATGGCAGATAAGGACCGCTTGGCCCATCTAGTCTGCCCCTTTTCCCTACCTAATGTAATACCACAGAGCCTACCCTCTCTTCCCTATCATTAAGGTACTCATGTCAAGCCCATGCATTCTTGAATTCCCCTTCCATTTTTGCTCTCACCACCTCCACTGGGAGGCTGTTCTAAGCATCCGCCACTCTTTCTGTGAAGAAGTACTTCCTTTTGTTGCCCCTGAGCCTACCCCCCTGTAGCCTCATATCATGCCCTCTAGTTCTTGTACATCTTTTCTGAAAGATGCTATCCTCTTGTACCTTGTTTATACCCCTGAGGTACTTGAATGTCTCTATCATGTCTCCCCTCTCTCCTTACCTCTAGTCAATACATTTTGAGGTCCTGTAGCCTTTCCTCATATGACTTCTGGCGCAGTCCTTGCACCATTTTTGTTGCCCTTCTCTTAACTGCTTCTAGTCTGTCTATGTCAACTATTAGGACTGCTATTAGGATTGCAACAATCTTAAGGCACCTGAGGTCAAGTCCAGCAGTACCAGCTGCACTGTGAAGAGAGAAAGTTCTTTGAAATCTATACGTCTTGCCAGGATATGAAGCTTCAAAATAGAAACTAGATCGCCAATGGAAGGGTGGTACAATCATTCGAAGAATAAGGGTTGGCCTTGAGGTACTTTGAGGACAGCTTAGTTTCATGAGTTGGTAAATCAGTGAACTTCTCATTGAATAAGTTGAGAGTAAGGTTTAGATTAATAAGTGCAGCATGATGTGAGAGCCTGAACACCTTTTGTTTAGAACCAGCATTTATTAGAGAATTAGCAGAAGTTCAAAATTCCCAAAGCAATGGGACTGTTGAGATTTAAGATAGTTAGATTTAAATTTCTTAGTCTATTTAAGTAGGTTTCTGGAGGAAGTCCTAGCCCTCTGCTAGACACCTTGGGCAGACTTGGTGGGCCAGGCAGTCTTTTTCTGGCATCATGTTCCTATGTTCCTATGTTTCTATGTTTCTCTGTTTCTATGTTCCTATGTTTCTCTTTCTATTTTACAGTAGTTTCCTAGTTGTCTACATTTTAACCAAACTCCAGAGGAAGAATTATTTATGTTTATATTTACAGCAAACGGTGATATGCTGCCAAATTTTTAACAACCACTCGCTGACCTACTCTCAGCCACACAGGGGTGCCTCATCTCCTCAACATACTCTATCGCAGTGTGCCCCACTCCCAGCCCATGCAACATCCCCCCATCCTGCCCTCACTTTTTGTCCCCTCTGCACCACTACCCCTTTGCAATGAGCTAATGTCATCACTTTCGGAAAGCCTGACTTCTCTGGATGTTCTTTTCCAAAAACCTCAACTTCTTCTGTTTCAAAGTCCCTGAACTTTCTTTTTTTCCTGCCTGCTCCATCCATTTAATTTCCACTCCCTCTCAGTCTGCCCTGCCGCAGCATCACACAACCACTGTCAATGCAACAAGCAATCAAATAGCTCAACAAAGCAACAGACTCATGATTTTTTGCCACTAGTGTCAGTCCACTGGGCCCAGATAGACCAGCAGAACTACCCAAGGCTACCAGTGCAGGAAGCAGGTCTGTAGAGCCACATGGTTACACTTTCTCTTTTCTGCCCCAGTTTCTTTAGTTCTCCAAAACTATTCAGTGTTTTTTTTTGGTCTGATGACCTACTTGACATTTTGTTCTACCACAAGTCCTCTATCACATCTCATAACACAGCACTGTAACACTGAAGACTCAGTAAACAAGCAAGAACTTTTTTTTTACTTACGCTTAATTTTTAACTATTAATTTCACCCACAGTCCCAATGTAACTGCAACCCTGTTCTGTCATCCTCCGTTTGTTGCTGACCTGGCCACACAGAGCAGGGCTGAGCTGGGCAGGTTTATGCACTGAGAGCAGGGTTGCTCACAGGCCGACTCAACTGGAAGGACAGTTATCATGTCTAGTGGGAATCATAAGCCTGGATACACCTCACTGGCAATAAGGCTCCTTGTCTTTCTGATTCTACAGCTCTTGTGTCCTAGTACCAGTGATAGATTATCCACATCTCCTCTGAATCCACTTCTCACGGCAGTGCCGCAACTTAATTATCTTTTGTCCTCCTCTATGTTACACCTAAGGTGAGAGAGGGTGGGAGAAAGGTAAGCACATTAGGGAGCTGACACAGCTGGCTGGCAAGGAGCAGTGTGCATACTGCAGCATGGAATTATTGGATAGCGCACGTGGTCATCCGGCACTACCACAGCTGCATAATGTCCCATCCCATTCTCAAGAATGATGCCATTGAATATCTGGGAACTTAACTCTGCATTATAAAATGGATTTGAAAAATGTTGAAATCTGATTGACTGAGGGCCATCTGTGATGAACCTCATGACATGGTGTGCCCCGACCATGTACTTGGTGCTGCCACCATCTTTGGTAAACCGGTGTGGTCCGGTAATTTGTGGTTCAGGGGTGAGTACTGGAGGCACTCCAATTAACTGAGCCCCAAGTGCTTCAGGTCTTGGTGGTCTCGATAAGGAAACCACTGATTTCTCTACCACATGGAGAGTCAATAATAAAAAACTCAAGTTTAATGGAATAACACAGCTTTATTAACAACAGATCACCTACAAGAAGGAGCGTTGGTGCAAATTTAAACTTTAAATGTGGCAAATGTTAGGTGCATTCATCAGCAGGCCAGATCTACCTCTTCCCACCTGGTACCAGGTTTTAAACAGACTCAAATGGAAGCTCCATTTAACTCACTCCCTGGGTACCACAGATGTAGAATTGCTGCAGGCCTGTAGATGTAGCTGTGGATTGGCATTGGTGCACTTTAAACAAAGCAATGTGGTCAATTTCCTAAACCTCATAGGTCACACAGTTGCTTTAACGGCAGAAAACACCTCAACACAGGGTATTTGTAATCCAAATTGCAAAACATAGTGAAACAACATGTGCTATCCCTGAAATAATGCTGCACTACAGCATACTTACTGTTCCTGGACCAAGATGGCTCCTCCTGATGCAGAAGGATACTGGATCTCTGCTCTCCCTGGGTGCCTAAATTACAGGTAGGCTTCCTTTTTCTGCTCCGTGCTGAACCAGCTACCTTAGACAGTGGTTGTAGGCTCTTCCAACCTCCTTCCACTCATTCTGGACTGCTGACAACCCAATGTGACCCCCACACATCCTGGTTTCCAAACCCCTAGGTCAGAGGCAGCCCATTCCCATGCTGTAGTGCCTGCTACAGGACCTGGATCAGGAGCCCTTAGCCTTTTTCTCCACACTATATCTTCAACTTCCCCCACATGCCGGCTTGCATGCAGTTGCCACTATCTTTCTCTCCTGAACTCAGCAGCTCTGTTAACAGTTTTCTCTCCACTTCCTGGGAGGGCACAACTTGCAAACACTTCCAGCACTGCAGACCTTTCCACCACAAGCTCTCCGCTAGATCTGCCTTCCTCAAGCACAGTCCTGGCTTTATAGACCCTGCTCACAGTCTGTCTTGGTTTGTGACTGGGGCTGTCACTCCAGAAACTCAACAGCCAACAGGACAAACAAAATACACCACAACCTGATGCCCCTCCATTCTCCAGAAACCTCCTGGAGTCCCTTCCCCAGTGAAGTTTCAGAGCGCAGGGGTGGCAGAACCTCCTGAGCAGGTCCATTACACCACCCCCTCTCATATGAGGATGTGCCCCTGCATCCAGCTGGCACAATTCGTGATCTGAGTCACTGTTCCTAACATAGTCCTTGTGCCAACTAGGAACCATGTGCACTGTCTGTGGCCTGGTGCCACTTCTGTTCACTATCAGCATGGGGCTATCTGCTGCCATCGCACCACTAGGTTCTTCATCAAGATCATCAGGGTCAACTTCTTCATGTTCACATTCTGGGGGCCCAATCGCTGCATCAGGACATGCTAGGGAGCCATCCTTGTAGGTTGATATGTTTCTCTGTCCTCATCTTCAGAGTCATCACTGTCCAGAAATGGGTAGGCCATGGGTCCTGTACCAGTTTCTGTCTCTGTTGGTGGGGCTATTGTGGCCTCTTAGTTATTGGCGGCTGCTCAGCCACTCTAGGCAGAAGCTCAGGTGGGGGCTATGGTTTAGCCATTGTCCCCTCACTGGACATGGCCCGGTGATTAGATTTCAATCTGTTATAATGCATGATTACAGTCTGCCTGTAATTTAAAGATAACAGTTCATAAAACACATCAGAGACCTTCTTAATCACTTGATATGGGTCTTTGAACTGTGGCTGCAGCTTGTGGCAAACACAATTTTTAAGAGTCTGATTTTTAACTCACACCCAGTCACCATCTACATGAACTTGGCTGGTTACCTTAAGGTCGTACTGCTTTTTGATTACCTGTGGTCTTCTCTTGGTGCCTGCTTACCACGGTAGGCACTGTACTGAGGTACCCCACCACTTTATTCACATAATCAGTAGGATTAATGTACCTCTCCTGGACATCTGCCCCATTGAGCAGCTCCACCAAGAGTGTGATTTCATGACCAAATTTCACTGTAAATGGGGTGTACCCCATCATGGACTGTACACTAATCCTGTAAGCCAGCATCACATTCAGCTACAGACTATCCCATTCAGTCTGATTATCCTGCATGAAGGAGGACAACATGGCTAGAAGCATGCAGTGCAGCTACTCAACCAGTCCATCTGGCTCCATGTCAGAACGGCTAATAAATATGGCTGAACATCAAAACGGCGAAATCATAAAGGTGGAAACACAAATGGCTACCACAAATTATGGCAAACGCAAAATATTGCAATTTTAGAGGGCTTGTTGCACTAAATCAATCACTACTAGATCTGAAATTGAAAATCGTAGGTGACCCCTCTCAGGTACTCTGACCAATCCCACACTGAGTGATCTCCAAGCACCAGACTCAGCCGCTCATTAGCATCCCGGTACCGTCTCCTTCCAGCAGTGGTTCCAGCACCAGACACCAGTTGTTTGTATTGCCATCCTTACAATCCACAATGCCTGACTGCTGCCATTGTTGACCTGGGAGGCTGTGTCCCCAGCACAGCCCCCCGGGGAGCTGCACCCCTGAACCCCCTACTATTTCTATTTATCTAACTCTGAGGTGCACTTGTGTAACCACCTTCCGCTACTTTACACAGTTAGCTACCCCTGGTACCCTTGACTGGGCACAAACTACTTCAGAAAATTGGTGCCGTGCCTAGCTTTGGGAATGTATATGGGGCTCATTACTTCTAGAGGTCAGAAAAGGGGGGGAGGTGTACAAAAGCAATAAACGTATTACCAAACCCAGATCCCTAGGAGAGAACATTTTTGCTAGAGCTATGCTAGACCTATACTTCTGGAAGGGTACCCAGTAACTCTACACACAGGAAGCAAAAACATAAATGTCCAAACCAGAGTTGGGGTTCTAGAGTGTGACTTTATTCCAAAAGATGTTTTCTAAAGCATGGGTGGACCCTCAAGGTTTACACATCATGGCAGAAGAAATTACAGAACAATCTGACAGAAACTCTACATATTCCAATTTTTCATAGGACATTAAATCCTCTTCAGTGGCACTGGCCACAGCTGAACCTTTCTTTTAGTGGCACTGGCCACAACTGAACATTTCTTCTAGTGGCACTGGCCAAAACTGAGCACACATTTCCCATATGGCATAGGATCTTAAAAACTTCAAGTTGCAAGTGGCCACAATGGAGCAAACATTTCCCATATGGCATAGGACTTTAACACTTCTGCAAGTGGCAACTGGCCACAACGGAGCACACTGGGGCTTATTACTAGCACAACCCACTCCAGGGGGAAAACTTCTCTTCAGACATTGGCCACCATTTTCAAAATAACCAGGCGCCCTTATGGAACTTGTAGTGCTGAACTGGTTACTCCAGATGGGTGGATGCCCACCCTTTGTTTCCAAATGCATACCCAGCCATTCTTTCAGAGTTACACCTTTTTTTTATGAACTATTTTTCCTTCCCATCACTGCTGGCTGGAGCCCCTTCAGTCGACCTACTTGTTCCCCTCCTACCTGAAATTCTCCCAGCTGTGCCCTTGGTCCTTGGCACACCCACGACACACTCATGGAACAATCCCTCCAGAATCCACCCCCTGGAGTGGGGCAGCCTTCTGCTTCTCAGTGCTTTCTTCTGATGTTTCCATGGTCGGAGGTGATGCTGAGACCAGGTCCACAGTGGGCAGGATCCAGTGCTGGAGGTGGGGGCAGGTGACGTCTACTTCCCAGCCAATGGGTGTTTTTCTTGTTCTGTGAGAGCTCCCACTAGGAGCCTGGATGTGCAAGACTGCAGTGCTCCCAACCTTCACTGGGAGCCACTCGTACCATGAAGTCATCCACCCACCTTCCCCTGGAGAGGAGAGGAGAGCAGTCCTCTGGATGCTCAATCCTCTCCTTCCCCGCCAACCCCTGATAACCCAAGCTCGCTCCCGAACCTGGGTCACCAGCATGGTGCGAGGTGTAGTGTCTAGCACCTCAACCCTCAGTGCCACTGGGCCAGCATAGAGTTACACCTTAAAACTTCTTGAAAACACTTAGGTAAATGTATCTTTGAATGAACTTTTGCATTCAGCATTTAAGAAACACTGCGCTGGGAGTGTAAGAAATTAAAGTCCTGCACAATGTGAACAGTCTGCCTCTGGACCCCACAATTGTCAGCCAACTTTACAATGAGAAAAGTCTCAGTTTTCAGAACAGAACTGGTGTATCCTTCCCTTTTAACCAGAGAAACACCAAAGCACAAGTACTTTCTTCAGGAAGTACAAAGTCAGATCTACTCACAGTAGGAACAGTACAGGCAGCTTCAAATTGTCCTAGATCAAATAGGGGATTGCCCCTAGGATTAATTCTCTAGCAGTCCTTTTCATCCCTCCAGGGATGAAAATCAGGAGATCCTGCTGTAGACAATGGTTTCCACTACTTCTCTTGGCAGGCTGGGGACTTTCTGGACTAGGGTGAGAAAATAGGCTGTCCTCTCAGAGCTCACACTGCAGCTCCTCACACTTCAACTGCTGACACCACACTAACTCAAGATTCTAAAACTCCCCACTCACAGCCAGCTGCTGAGGCTTATGCTGCAGTGAGAGTTCTAAATGACCTCATCTCTCTCATCTCAGCTGAGACCACATAAACAAGAGAGAGAGAGTAGGTGAAAAACCCATTTAACTAGTTATTCACCAGCTGCCTTTCCTACCTAGCACCAACACTGATGGGATTCTAGTAACCCCAGGGGACTGGGTAGTCACACTTGGATAATGGGGGAATGCACAACCACCTGGCCACCATTATTGTAGTCGCCATATATTGTCAGTAGCCTTTTAATACCAGTCACCATTTATTGTATGTAGCCACAGTTGTTTTTGCCATTATTACTTCACCATTTCAGTGTAGCTGTTATTGATTTGCCTTTATCAAGTGCTACCATTCATCTAACTGTGGGGGTATGGAGTGGTCATGGTTTTGTGTACTTCCAGGAATTTGCACACCTCTTGGAACAACCTTGACTCAAAGTTCCATCTCTGGTCCTTGTGGATGGATCTGGGTCCCCACATTTGCAGATGTACTGTTCCACAAAATTCTTAGCAACTGTTTAAGCATCCTGATCAGGTAGTGGGTAGGCTTTAACCCATTTTGTCAAATAGTCTGTAACTACTAAGATATATCTGTTTTTTCTGGGGTCAATGGCAAGGGGCTTTGGATATTCATTGCTGCCCTCTCTAGGGGCTGATTAGTTTGGAACAAGACCATGTGGGCTCTAAGTCCGGTAATTACAGCTTTCTGGGACCCACAAATCAGGTAGGCTTTACACCACTCCTTAAGGATGTTCTCCACCCTGACCGGTAGTACTTGACCTGCACTTTCTGTGTGAGCTTCTCTACCCCAAGTGCACTCAGTGGTAGTGTCATGTAATGTATTAGGGATCTCCAGAACCACCCTTTGTGGGCTACTATGCATTTGTCAATGGGCCTGCCCTCCTTATTATTAGCCTTCAGCACCAAAAGTCCTTGTTGTACATGGAGGTAAAGCCAAACCACTTAGTACTTGCTGTGGCAAGATAGGTCTATATCCTTTTTTAATGTTCCTATTGTATGTGCTGTAATGTACTTTAGAGTTAGGATCCTGTCTCTGTAAATGATTTTTGAAAGTTAAACAAAATGGCCAGAATTTCCTTAAAAGCTAGTTTGGGTCTGGTACTTATCTAGATAAGAAACTGACAGGTTTATGACCATACTCTTGGATTGAATGGCCAAACTAAAACATTTAGTCTCCACTAGCAGGATAAGGTCAGCAGGAGGCCAGATTAAGGTCATAAGCTATAAAAACCAAAACCAGGTTATGCAGAAACCAGATGTTGCAGGGCAGGGGTTAGACATGGAACCATAGTGAAACCTACAGGATTAGGGTAAACTGTTGCACCCCAATATCTGCATTGCTAGAGTATACACCCCATCACAAAAGTGGTGTATGGGACTTGAAAATGACCATTCAAACTGTATTTATCAGACAGCCTTTTTGAACAGCAACAATCCAAGGGAGTTTGTACTCCAGTATATGTATCCCAGAAGCCAAAAAAAAGCACTCTCACAATTGTGGAAGTTTCAATGCTTTAATATAGCTCTTTTTGCAGTGAGAGTGAAGTGTGTCCTTTCCATTACCACACCCCGATGAAGGGTTGTTTAAACCCAAAGTGCTGGGGCATTGTGGCAGTGGGCTTGTGTGTTCACTCTCACTGCAAAAAGAGCTATATTAAACTTTGAAATTTCTACACTTGTGAGAGTGCTTTTTTGGCTTCTGGAATATGTATACTGGAGTGCAGACTCCCTTGAATTGTTGCTGTTTTGTTGGGCCTGCTGCCCTTGTCTGCACCCTTCCCAACCTGGCTGTTCGTGGTGAGATAATTTTGGACCACCCTTTTTGAACATCAGGGCAGTTTAGCTTGGAGGCAACAGCCTGAGGACTTGGAGGATTTCAGTGCTGAGAGAACTAAAGCTGTTACAGTATATACTTATGGGTTGAAATGGCAACAGAGAGAGAGGCCCAGGCAGAAGAAAAGCAGCTCCAGAGAGAGGCTGAAGAGCAACAGTGCCAAAGAGAGGCTGAAGAAAAACAACTCCAAAGACATGAACATCAGTGACAGAGGGAGTTCGAGTTGGAAAAGCTGAAGCTGTAACAGACAACAACCCTAACAACACCCGAGCAGGTAAGTGGTGGGGTTGGATCTAAATCTCCAGGACCTGGGTACAAGTTAAATTCAAAATTATTGGCTGAGTTTAAAGAGGGAGAGGATATGGATATGTTTTAAAATTCTTTTGAGAAGGTCTGTATCCAGGTAAATCTGCCCAAAAAGACCTGGAGCTTTCAACTGTTTCCACTACTTACTGGCAATGGGAGGAAAGCATTGGGACAGATGGATAATCTTGATAGTAAAGATTTTGATAAGATAAAAACTGCATTATCAAAAAATATGATCTGAACCCTGATGCAGTCTAAACAAAATTCTGGAAACTCTGAAAGGGGCTGGTAATGAGCTTTGAGTAAGTAGCCACTAAACAGCATCAATATTTAAAACATTGGTGGGAAGGAGTGAATACAGATTCTGTTGAAGCTATTGAAGGGGTGGTATTGCTTGAACAGTTTTATTGGATTTGCTCACCTGAACTAAAGCTTTGGCTAGAGGACCGAGATCCAAAGACTGCCAAAGAGGCTGCAGAGCTGGCAGATCGCTATGCTCAAAGCAGGGCTGCTCCCAAAGGGAATTCAGGGGTGAAAGGGAAAAGTGGGCATTTTGGACAACCAAAAACCACATGGCCCCTGCAGGAAGAAGGGAACCACCTTGTGCCCAAAAGGGAGTTTGGGGACAAGAAAAATGATGAATGCTGGTACTGTAAACAGCCAGGCCATCTTTCTAGGCAGTGTCCTAAGAAGGCCCAGAAGGTAAAAGGGTCTGTGCAAACTATGATAGTTGCCCACTGTATCTCTGATGCTATCCCTGACAATATGAGGTGGCACATTCACTCAATCACGATGAATGGGGTGCAGACTAAAGGGCTAAGGGATACAGGAGCATCTTTTACCCTGGTGAAAGGGCATCTGGTGGGGGTTGAACAAATACTGCCAAATCAGTTTGTTTCTGTGAGGAATTACACAGGGGAAAAGAAAACATACCCATTAGCCAGTGTTACCCTGGATTGGGGAGATGCAGGTGAAGGGGTAAGAGAGGTGGCTGTAGCTGACAAATTCATTATGGATGTTATTGTGGGGAATGATATTCCACAGGGAGTGGTTTGTGTTGTGACCCAGAGCCAAAAGAACAGAGGCTTCTGCGATCTTCGGGACCCCGCATAAATTCAGACAAGAGAGGTTGGGAGACAGGCCAGCCAATCTGTGGCTCTTGTAAAAGAAGATAATAACAGGGGGATGGAACTTCCCTTAGTGACAGGTAACCCAACTGCTACTGGAGTTTGCTCCCAGGAGGAAGGAGTGACACATAGCCCGGGGAAGGGGGAAGGTTGTGATATTGAGTACCCAACTGCCACAGCTATGGACCTCAGCCTGGGAACTGATGGGGACCTGCCCCATGCTCTGGGTAAGTGGGAAGATTTAGCAGCAGCACAATGGACAGACCCTAGCTTAGAGAAGCGGAGGGCCTGTGCAGAGTCTGATGGGACACATGGAGGTGATGGAAAGCACAGAGTGTACTGGGACAATGGCTGTTATACAGACAGGACATCAGAACAGAGGAAGGAGTATCATGAGTTATTGAGCAGAGTAGCTCATAATGTTCCCATGTCCGGACATTTGGGCATTGCTCGCACTACACAGCACTTAGCCCACAATTTCTATTGGCCCAATATTACCAAGCAGGTAAAGGAATACCGCAAATTCTGTCACTGGTGTCAGGAAATAGGGAAGGCTGGAAGCAAAACCAAGGCTGCCCTGATTCCCTTACCACTTGTGTAGGAGCCATTTCAGAAGGTTGGAATGGATATTGTAGGTCCTTTGAATATGCCAAGTTCCTTAGGAAAAAGGTATATATTGACAGTCTTCGATTATGCTAACCGCTACCCCAAAGCCATCGCGCTGTCCTCCACTAAGACGGACAAGGTGGCAGATGCTTTGTTGGGGATTTTCTCCCATGTTGGGTTTTCGGAGGAGGTTATCTCTGATTGAGGGAGTAACTTCATATTGGACCTAATGAAGTGTTTGTGGGAGAAGTGTGGTGTTGTACAGAGGCAGACAACGCCTTACCACCCACAAGCTAATGGTCTCGTAGAGAGATTTAATGGGACCCTAAAAGCTATACTTATGGCATTTGAAAAACAGCATGGCTGGGACTGGGAGAAACACCTGCCCCACCTGCTGTTTTCCTACAGGGAAGTGCCGCAAGAGTCAACTGGGTTTTCATCCTTCAAGCTCTTGTGTGGATACAGGGTGAGGGGGCCCCTAGATTTAATATGAAAGGACTGGGAAGCTAAGCATGCCACCCAGGGAACTCCCATAGTGGAGTATGTGTTACAATTCAGGGAGACACTGAAGGAGTTTATGGGCATGGCCCAGAGCTACCTGGCAGCTGCCCAGCAAAAACAAAAGATCTGGTATGATCGTGGAGCCAGACCTCACTCGTACGGGATAGGACAGGAGGTACTGGTTCTGATCCCAGTCCAGAAGAACAAGCTGCAAGCTGAGTGGGCAGGGCCATACAAGGTAGTCTGGCAGGTAAATGATCTTAATTACATTGTAGAATTACCTGACAGAAAACACACTCACAGGATGTATCATGTGAGCATAATGAAGCCATATTTTAATAAGGCTGACATGGTACTTGTGGTTTGCAGTCCTGGGGAAGAGCTAGGTGGGGAAGCCCCCCTTCTCAGCTTGTTAGCCAAGAGCAAGCAGGCATTATCTGTGGAGAACATCAAGCTGTCACACCAACTGACACCTGAACAGGCCCTAGAATTGAGGACCGTTTTGCAAGATGTTGCCCCTTTATTTATGGCAAAGCCTGGATGGACACCATTAGCGGTGCATGGCGTAGACATGGGGACCCAAGCACCCATATATAGGACAGCTTACTGGGTGTCAGAGACAGTCCTCAAGGACATTGGGTTGGAGGTGGGGGAGATGCTGAATCTAGGGGGGATCCAGAAATCCCACAGCCCCTGGACCTCACCTGTAGTCCTTGTACCACAACCAGATGGGACTACATAATTCTGTGTAGATTATCATGGGCTTAACACCATCATGAAACTTGATGCCCACCCAATGCCATGCACGGATGAACTGCTTGACAAACTGGGAGGGGCGACATACTTGACTACAGTAGACCTGACAAAGGGATAGTGGCAGGTAGAACTGACTGACAGGGCTAGGGGAAAGGTCAGCATTCATCACCCCAATTGGCCTGTTCAAGTTCAAGGTCATACCCTTTTGGAGGAAGAATGCCCCTGCTGCATTCCAGCGGTTAGTAAATCAGGCGTTACAGGATACGGAGGACTTTGCAGTCACCTACCTGGATGATATTACTATCTTCAGCAGTAACTGGGAGAAACAACTGACACACCTGAAGGAGGCATTTGGCCGAATACAGGCCGCAGGTCTGACTATTAAGGCAGAAAAGTGCCAGTGCCAGGTGGCCATGGCAGAGGTCACTTATTTGGGGCATGTGGTGGGGCGAGGCCAACTCTGCCCAAACCAAGCAAAAATAGAGGTGATTGCGTCATGGCCCATGCCTAAAACCCAAAGACAAGTCAGGAGCTTTCTTGGGACAGCAGGATATTATAGAAAATGTGTTCCCAACTACAGCTCCTTGGCCGCTCTTTTATCTGGATTGTTGACAAAGAATAAGTCTAGGAGGGTAAAATGGGATGCAGACTGTGACCAGCCCAGACTACAACAGGCTATCTGTGGTACAGATGGATGTCTTGGATATGGGAATTGGGCAGTCCTCAGCCAAGTATCCAATCAGGTAAGAGAGTACACCATTGTACACTTAAGCAAGAAGCTGTTTCCACAGGAACAAGCCTATGCAACAGTGGAAAAAGAATGTCTCACCTTAGTTTGGGTATTAAAAAAACTGAAGCCATACCTTTATGGGAGGCATTTTAAAGTCCAAATGGACCACAACCCATTAGTATGGTTGGCACAAATGGGGACAACAAATAAAAAATTTCTGAGATGCAGTACTGCCTTGCAAGCTTATGACATGGAGATTTTGCATAGGTCTGGGTCTAAGAATGGGAAAGCAGATGGTCTAGCTCGCATACTGGATCTATAACAGAACTGGGAAGAACTGCCTCCAATAGGGGCGTGTTCCCCTAGGTTCTATTTTAGGATGGAGGGATGTTGCAAGATAGGCCTATATCCTTTATTAATGTTCCTATTGTATGTGCTGTAATGTACTTAAGAGTTAAGACATTGTCTCTTTAAAAGGCTTTTAAGAGTTAAACAAAATAGCCAGAATTTCTGTAAAAGCTAGTTTGGGTCTGATACTTATTTAGATAAGAAACGGATAGGTTATGACCATACTCTTGGATTGAATGATCAAACTAGACATTTTGTCTCCACTAGCAGGATAAGGCCAGCAGGAGGCCAGATTAAAGTCATCAACTATAAAACCCCAAACCAGGTTATGCAGAAACCAGATGTTACAGGGGTTAGACATGGAACCATAGTGACACCTACAGGATAAGGGTAAACTGTTGCACTCCAATCTCTGTATTGCTAGAGTATACACCCCATTACAAAAGTGGTGGGTGGGACTTGAAAATGACCATTAAAACTGTATTTATCAGTCACCCTGTTTGAACATCAGAGCAGTTTAGCTTGGAGTCAACAGCTTGAGGACTTGGAGGATCTCAGAGCTGAGAGAACTTAAGCTGTTACAATATATACTTTGGGTTGAAGTATATGGGGTTTTGAGACTACTTTTAGAACAAGACCTGTGTTTTTGTGGAAACTGATTTTTCACATGCTAAACAGAAATTCTGATTTTAAGTCAGAATTTGGGAACAAGGACTTCACACTGCAAGATAAACCCCAGGGTTTGAAAAAGAACACACCAAGACTGATTTTTAATTCCAACAAAATCTTGTTTTCCAAAGAACTTTTCTTCACTTACACAGAGAGAAGATTATTCTCAAAAAGGACACTTTTCTGGACTTTGAAACCTCAGAATAAGGATAGTTTAGAACAACAGTATATAGTGTTTCTGTAAACCACCAGTGTTATTTTTGGTATCGTCTGCATTTCAAAAACATTTTCAAGTTGTAGAATTTACTGTGTTGTTTTTATTTAAGTAAACGTTTATGATTTTCTTATCAACTCTGCTTGGGGTCTGATTGTGTGATGTAACATTTTAACAGAAGGGTTTTGAAAAGACTGTACATCTTGTAAATGAAGACAGTGACCGCTCGGCTATCCAACAAGACTACTTAGGCAAGAGGCTGCCAGTGGCAGTGGTGGGATTCAAACCTCAAATGTAGTACAGAGTCAAGTATACTTGAAACTACGGTTTCCACCCTCACACTGGGAAAAAGGAAGGTTGGTAATGTTTCCTGAACCCTACAATTGCTCACAAGTTCTGTAAAAAGGGGATCCTCCCTCAAACAGGAGGTCCTGCCATGCCCCTGAGACTGGGCTTGTGACACTTGCAAGGTTTGGGGTTATGTTTGGCCTCTTCATGGAATGCAGTAAGTCCTTTCTCCGACCAGAGCATCAATAAGGTGACCTTTGGATCTTCCTGTTGGAGGTCCAGAAAACTTGGCCATCCTGCATCCTCTTCCATATTGGCAGGGGCTGGTGGTTCAGCATATCTCAGGGCTAGGACCGCTCCTGGCATTGTGATATTTGATGCTGGCCTCCAGGATAGGACATCTGCATTATTATGCTGTTTGCCCAGGTGATGTATGATTTGAAAGAGTAACTGTGCCAACTGTTCCAAACAACAAGCAAGCAGTCCTTTAGGCTCATAGGAGATGTGTAGCTAGTGGAGTGAGCCATGATCTATCCTTAGCGTGAATGTCTTTTCAAGCAGGAAGTGCTAAAAATGGTTAGTAAAGGTTACAACAGCTGACAGAGCTTTCCTTGTCGTGGCATACTTGTGCTTTGCATTAGTTGGAGCCTGACTCACATAAGCAACCACTCTATCCTTGCCATCTATCACCTGGGCAACACTGCTCTGATGCCACCATCATTAATGTCAGTGTCAAGTATAAATGGCAGTTGTGGGTCAGGATACGTTAGGGTGGGTGCAGAAATCAGTCATCATTTCAGTTCCACAAAGGCCTCCAGGTAGGAGCTTGCTGAGGCAAATTGCGCCCCCTTCTCAGAGAGCTTCTGCAATGGCTGGGCAATGCTGGAAAACTCCCTTATGAACCTTCTGTGGTATGATGCCAGCTCCAAAAAGCTCCTCACCTCTTTCACTGAACAAGGTACCAGCCAGGACCACACTGCCTCCTCTTTGTCTGGGTCTGTTTCTGCAATATAATTACTTGAAGGAATGTAACCTTGGTACCATTATACTAAAGGCTACTACCCCTACCTGCTTGCCTAAGCACAGGTTGAGGGGTCTGGGCTTAGAATCAGTAAGTACCAGGGTGTCCCTACCCTCAGTATACACAATAATTTGGTGTCTCCACCCAGAGTAATGCTTTTGAGGGCATTCATCTAGATTGGTACAGCCCTCTGGGAAGCTATAACCACCCACAATCCCACCTAGTGACCTCGTATCCCTGAATAAGCAATAACCAGTTTCATTATTCAATCTACATTTTACAACAAGCATTAATAATATGCTCACATACCTTGCACTTGCCACCAGGGTTTGATCCTCTGGCAGATACCCTAGATATCCCCTGTAAAAGACAGTTCTGAATGCAAGCATGCACTTTCAAATGCTTTATCAAGGTTTTAGTAACTTTAACACAGGTGATGATATGCTCACAAGCCAGTTTAACAGTAAAACAGTAAATCAGATTTATTAAAGGGGACATAAACAAGAAGGGGGTGAGAATTTAGGCAAATGATTACTTTACTGGTTTGAGACAGGTTAAATTTCATGCAATCACTTTAGTCCTTATAGTTAACAGTCTATGCAACTACTGGGTACCCAGAGCGGAATGTAGGCATGCCTGAAACAGTGCCATGGGTTGGCCAGCATTACAGCTGTTGTTAGGGCCCTTGATGAAAAGGAGGTGATTACACATTGACAAACGCACACCATTTTAAATCGGTTGTATCTGCAGCTAGCTGGCCTAGTCTATTTGAGCCCTCTAATACTAGCAAAACACAATCAGATTGTACCATGAAGAATTATATACTTTTGCTGCAGGGAGCTATCCTGGTTTTACTCACTGTACCCACAGGATGGATGAAGACACTGGCGACATGAAGACCTGCGGCTTGCAGTTGCTGCTCATGGGGACTTGGGCCGACATGGCTCTCCTCCACTTCACGCTTTCCCTGTAGGTGAATGCAGCCTGCGTTGAATAGCTGCGCAGGGGCTGAATCCCTGGATCTGATCTCTTGGCGAGATGCTGGTGCCGGTACTGGGCTGAGGATGACATAGGCCCAGTGGCAGAAAAGTGTCTTTTGAATAGTTCAGTCTGTTTGCTGACAAAACCGCCAGCTGGTAGAAAAGTCTGTTACTGTGTGATGCTGGCTTCCTTTTGGCAAACAGGAGTCCCTGGATCATTGTCTCCTCACACGCAGTAGGCCACAAACAATTTGGCTGAAGAAACATTAACTTTCTTTTCCCTTTTTCAGTTTCTAGCCAGTTGCAACCTCTCGATCTGCTGTCAGACAGTTCCTGAAGATCACTCCCCTTGTGGATTGAGGATGGCTCACAGGAGACAATGCAGGCCTCTCCTGTGAGAAGCACACAGGACCCACAGTCTTCGCTCTCCATGGTGGCTTGAGCTGGAGTCTCCCAACAACTACTGTAGACTGACTGAAATTCAAACGGTCCCTCTTAAGTAAAGGGCAAAGTCCCTGAGCCCCGATTGGCTGTCCAAGCTGCCTGAAACAGTCCCAGTTCCTTGACTGGTTAGATTTTAGGCACCAAAATTTGGCCCCTGTTTATCTTCCATGAGTCACTAGTTATGTCCCATGAATTCTTAGCTGAAATCCCAGTTGGGATTGCACTTAACTGCTGCTTGTCTTTCAACTCTGTCCAATCAGCTGTATACATGCCCTTTGTTCATGTAAGCCTTATGTGTACTAGTGTATACCTGTCTTTTCTCCCCTAGCTAGGCAATATGACCTGTTTATTTGCTATTATGCCATCATTGTGCTATTATGCAAGTAGTATTCAACCATAACTTCTCTATTTCTGATGTTATCTCTGACATCCGTGCTGTTAAGTCCTGTAATCTGCTTCTGCTGATGTATTTGTTGCTTTGACAGTTAACTTACTTTATGTACCTGATTGTTGTTCACTACTGTATTTTTCAACTTGTACTGTCCCGGGTCGAGCCTGAAAATAGGCAGTTTTTTTGCTTTGTGCACTGACCTGGTTACCAAAAGCTAATAAATAAATAAATAAGCTGACAATATGGCTGCAGTTAAAGATTTTGTACAGTTTATGCAGTCCCACAAATTCAAAGTTCTGGTGCAGCCAGGCAATAAACTTTATTAATTTCAAACCCCCACAG
Organism: Neoceratodus forsteri; assembly: GCA_016271365.2. NCBI lineage: Eukaryota > Metazoa > Chordata > Ceratodontiformes > Ceratodontidae > Neoceratodus > Neoceratodus forsteri. Next base: position 1,561,181,506 of record CM057455.1, read on the forward strand.
TAATGTAGCCCTTTTTGTGTCCTTTAATATGAGCTCACATTTATGCCCCCATTAAATTTCCAGTTGCTGCCGCTGTAATACTGTCCCCCCAGGTGGCTGACAGCAGCTGATGAATATTAATGAGGGGGCTATGCGTTATTTATGAGCCCTGTCTTAGCCCCTTTTCCAAGCTTTTTAATTAGCTCCCAAAGCGGCTTCTCCACCACATTGCTAAGGTCACCGTCCCCCAATGGATTGAGGAAGGGTACCAAAACCGCCTGCAACACTCCACAAACGACTGCAAAACTGGTGGTCAGTAAACATTAAAGTGCCTTCCTGATGCATGTGGGATCACCTGCCCACTTGGGACACAGAGAGCGGTGACACATCATGGCTTAGAATTTAAGCCCAGATTGGGCCAAAACTAGATGCTGGGCTGATTGGGGAACACTGGGACTCCAGGAGAAACTCAGGGCACAAATGAGATGCCAGCAGGCAATGGGAAGAAACTGGGAGTATGGAGGTAATTAAGGTAAGCCCCCCGAGGGGGGGGGTTACATCTCTCCCCCCCTGAAATGCTTGGTGTCTGTGCCAAGACTGTAATAAACTAGTAACTATAGTAACACTCTTACTATATACAAAATTTACAGTGTTAGGCCTAACATATACTGTAACACAGGTATTTACACAGTATAGTATGCTATGACTTTAAATACTACCTTTTTAAAAACTTTGCTTAGTTCAATTTCTGGCAATTTGTCATGACATTTTACATGTAACTATCACAATTTTAATCTTGGTTAACCATAAGAAATGATATAACCTTTAAACTTTTGATCCTGCTGAATAATAAACTGTTTTACCATAAATCAGACTTTTTCAACTGACTCCTTTTACTCTGTGAGGGTGACCCCTGGGATACTGGGTGGAAGGCTTAACTATCACTTTAGTGGATGCAGTGAACACTAGCTTAGGCAGGGAATTTGCTGCAATGTATACCCCTTTGTGAACTACATTGATGGGCAGATCTACAGGCTTTCCTGGTGAGTTGTATGTGAGTCGAACCACAGGTTTTACAGCTTTTCCGGATCATCTAGGCATAGAGGGCATTAGCACTTGGCTTTCAACATTAGCATTTGGGTTAGCTACTTCCAGCTCATTGTCCACCATAAAGGCAGCTTCTGAAGAAAGGGGTACCTCTGCATGCTCGTAAGATTCGGGATGGGTTGTAACACTTGTGTTTGGTATAGCACTTAAGTTTTCTGATTCTTGAGACTCTGGTTCATTTGAAAGTGGTATTTTAACTATGTTTGAGTCAATCAACATACTGTTAGCATCTGCAGGAATAGCAACACTCTCTGGTACAGGATCTGGTTCACTAGGCCCACTTATTTCAGTATTACTTAAAGGCTCACTAGTAGGTTCACTGTCTTCTTTATCAGAGTCAGACACTTCAGTTTCAGACAGTTCCACCAGACATAGTGAGCCTGCTATTTTAGAAGTTATACTTTGAACATCACTATCAAAGGGTGCTGGTTCAGGTGAAAGAGCAGGATTATCTGGTATTACTGGACTGTCGACACTGTCTCCCATATTACACAAAGATTGCCTTGGAATAGCTGAGCTAGCTCAAAAGAGGGATAGTAAACAGCTGCAAATTCTCTGTCACTAGACTCGGAGTTTGTATCATTAACTGCAATATCGCTTGGTGAAGGCTCTGGTTGCTGAGTAGCAGGAGGCTGATTTGACTGTTTCTCATGAGCAGCAGATTAGGTAACAGGCCCAGGGGGAGCAATATTTTGTGGCGCTGTATCTATGACTATTTGCCCAACTGGCAGAAGGTGATTCCTGTGTATTGTCTTTACAGCTCGAGGATCCCCCTCTGGACGCACTTTGTAGACTGGCAGGTTGTCCAATTTGCTGATGACTATGTATGTAGTGTGACTCGTACAGTCAGCTATTTTATGTTTCCCTTGGAGACCCAAATTTCTCATTAGCACATGATCTCCAGCTTTCAGTTCTTGAGCTTTAACTATTTTATCATGCCATGTTTTGTTTGCTAAGTTTTTCTTGGCAGCCATGGTATAGGCAAGTTGATAAGTATGATTAAGCTGTGCTTTAAGTGTTTTTACATATTGCAGATAGTTGTCTACTTGAATCCTATCTGGTGAAACTCCAAATCAAATGTCCACCAGAAGGCGTGCTTCATGACCAAACATTAACTGATAACGTGAGAACCTGTTGTGTTGTTCTTGGTGCAATTATATGCATGCACTAAGGTACTTATTTGCTGACTTCACCTCGATTTTTCTTTGGGGTGCAGGGTGCCCAGCATGTCAAGCAAAGTTCTGTTAAATCTTTCGGGTTGTGGCTCCCCTTGTAGATGATAAGGAGTGGTCCTTGACTTTCTTACCACCCAGAGAGATAGCATTTCCTTAATGAGGTGACTTCCAAAATCCCTTCCCTGGTCTGAATGGATGTGTTGTGGAGCACCATAGTGTACAAAATATTTCTGTACTAGAACTTTAGCTACGGTTGCAGCCTTTTGATTTTTAGTTGGATAAGCTTGCACACATCATGTAAAGTGGTCTATTACAACAAGTACATTTCCAATGTTTTTGGACTTCGGTTCTAAACTCAAAAAAATCAATGCACACAAGCTCCATTGGCGCACTAATGGTTATGTTGAACAAAGGGGCTGCTCTTTGCAGTTGAGCCTTCCACTGAAGACATCTGCTACAGGTTTTGATATATTGATCAATGTCTACACCCATCTTGGACCAACAGAAATGGGTACAGGCTAAGTCCAAAGTTCTGTCACTACCCAAATGTTCCATTTGGTCATGGAGGGTTTTCAAGACCACATTTTTAAACTTTGAAGGTAACACCAGTTGTTTTCCTACAACTTCTCCCTGGCTATCTGTTAGCTCTCAATATAGTAGCTTCTCTTGGAACTTAAGTCTGGGTCCCTCTCGAAACAGTAAAGCAATTCTTTGATCACTGGACTGCAACTTGGAAACATCTTCCCCTTTCTGTAATGCATTTAGAAATGATCTGATCATGGGGTTATAATACTGTTTATTTGGAGTATTCTGGGGTGAGCTGAGGTAAGACACTCAAATCTAATGCTGCAAAATTACAGTAGGCTACAGGCACACATGTATCTGGAGGTCCCAGACAATCGGCTAGGTAAGTCACAGTTTTGGAAGATGGAGTTTCATCTCTATCAAATTTATGGCACAGGGCCTTCACGGACGGTTCCAACATTTGCACCCACTCTTGATTTGGGGCAGGCCTCCTGGAAAGAGCATCAGTGTCAATATGGTTTAGACCTGGATGGTACTCCACAGCATAATCATATGTTGAAAGAACAGATAGCCACCTGTGTCCAGTTGCATCTAACTTGGCAGACGTTTGAACATAAGATAGAGGATTATTATCTATTTTCACCAATATTTTGGCACCATACATATACTTGTGAAACTGTTCCATGATGGCCCACTTCAAAGCAAAAAACTCCAATTTGTGAACTGGATAGTTCTTCTCAGATGGTGTTAAGTTTCTGCTCATAAACGACAATGGGCACAGTCCTTCTGTGCACTCTTGATAAAGTGCAGCTCCATGGCCACTCAGGCTGGCACCAGTGTGAAGTACATATGGATTAGATGGGTTGGCATAGGCAAGGACAGATGCACATATAAGCTGGAAGATGATGTCTTGGAATGCAGCATCACAAGCTGAAGTCCATCATGGCCCAAAGGGCTCATTAAGTTTAAAGTAGGTCTTGTCACCTTCCTTAACAGTGCCCTTTTAAAATTTCTGATTAGTTGGAGGATACGCTTGTGTCAGGTTTAACAGTGGTTGAACTACCTTGGTGTAGTCCTTAACAAAGCTGTGATAATATCCACAAAATTCTAGGAATCTCTGAAGTTCTTTGAGGTTGTTGGGCCTCTGCAAGGTCGTCAGAGCCTCTACTTTACTTGGGTCTGTCTGTGTGCCTTCAGAGGACACAATGTGGCCTACTTATTAGACAGAGCATTGAAAAAACTGGCACTTGTCAATTGATAGCTTCAGCCCAAATTCTCCTAATTGGTCCAGGACTTTAAACAAATGAGCTTCATGCTCCTCAAGTGTTTTGCGAGACACGATGACATCATCCAAATAGATGAGGCATTCAAGGAGGTTCATGTCTCCTACAGCACACTCCCTCAATCTTTGAAAAGTGACAGGAGCTCCAGATATGCCTTGGGACATACATAGGAATTCATAAAAGCCTAGAGGACAGATAAAGGCATTTTTTTCTCCTGTCCTCAGGAGCCATCAGAATCTGGTAGTATCCGCTTCTGAGGTCAAGCACAGAGAATCACTAGTTTCTATTGAGACAGTCCAGGGCATCCTGAATGCGAGGCATTGTGTATTGGTCTAGTATGGTTCTCATATTAAAGAGGACAGGAAATGATTTCTAATTAGCAGCTGTTTGTAATGTTTTACCTGTAAATGATTGATATGTAACTCTACCTAAATAAAATGTCGTGTGAAAAACTGTATATCCCATTGTTTTGTTTTTATGGGCAGCATTCTATTACAGTTCCCTTTATTGAACCAGTGATCTGGAATTTTAATTATATCATGGTTTGAGCTCAGAACTCTGAACATGGTTCTGATAGGACAATTGCTCATACTTAGCATTCTGTACACAAACTGTGACATAGCAAGAACTCCAAATTACTAGTTCCATGAAGAGAACTGTAACAGAATGCTGTCCATAAAAAAAGAAACAATTGAAAACTCAGTTTTTCACATTGGTGTTTATTCAGTTGCAATTAAATATGGATCATTCGGACGTGTGAATTTAACTTCTGTAAATAGGAGCATTACCAGCTGCTGCCAATTAGCACACATATCCTGTCCCCTTTAAGTGTCCTGTAATCAACACCATCCTCACCGAGTCATTCATTTTGTGGACCACCACAATTGGGGATGCGTAAGGGCTACGTGACTGCTGGATAATTCCAGCTGCTAACATTTCTTGTAGATGGCATCTGACATCATCAATGTCAGCAGGAGCTAACTGGCGTGATCTCTCTTGGAAAGCCCTTTCATCATGGAGCCTGATGTGGTGTTCGGCACCTTTAACGCATCCAACATCCCATTCTTTCAGACAGAATACTTTGTTTCTTTTGGCCAACTTTTGACAGATTCTGTTTTTCCAGTTACTTGGGATGGATGATTCTCCAAAATTGAACATGTCTGGGGATACCTTACATGCTCTGTCCTGTGGCACTTAAATGGCAGGACAGCAGTATCTGCACAGTATACCTTGGCCAAAGTGCATCCTTGAGACACTTTGATGTCTCTTCAGTGACATTCTAGATCTGGACCACAGTTCTTCTAGCATATGCATGAGCATGAACAGGAAGTACACTTGGTTTGACTAGTAGACCTTCGGGCAACTTACCTATTCTGGGTCATCCAGCACTAATATTTTGTTAGCCACATCTTTTCTCAGGTGCACCTCTCCTCTGACAATACACAGAGCATTTGGGGAAGGACCAGAGATGATGGGTCTTTTTTCTATACAAACCCCACCAGTTCATCTTTGTCACCGTCTTCTGGCTGCAGGTGCTTATCATAGGCCTTCCTGGCTACAGCATGTACACGCAGTGCTTTCCCTGGTTTCTTTTTCTGTCATTCTTGACACATCTGTACTAGGCAGCTGAACATATGGGCATTAGTGCTGATCAAGACTGGGATCCCATCATACAGTCTGGATGGAAGACAGACCAATGCCAGGGTTTCTACAGGTTAGTTCACACTTGCCACAGTGGACAGGAAAGAAAGCCACACTCTTAAGAATCCAAGGTATGGATAAGACTTATCACTCAAACCCCATACATGCAGTCCATCTAAAGGCTGTAGAGGGTGTTCAGAGAGGTGCTGATCATACCGGTCTTTGAATATTATCATGATCTGGGATCTGCTGTCCAAAATAGCTCAGGCTGGGATACCATCAATATATACCATAGTGTCCATAGAGGGGCCCACCAAGTTTTCCCAATCCAGTGGAGTATTTGTGGGAGCTGGAATGAATGCCTTGACCACAAATTAATTGTGTCGAGATTGAGCCGGGGTTCCACTGGCACCACCCTGCTTTGGGTGCTTTTCTGCAAGCAGACTATCTCTCACCCTGGCTGGGTCCTCGTGGGATTGGAATTCCCTCTTTTGGTGACCATCCTTTCCACATTTGTAGCAAAATATACCTTCTCTGGTCTGTTTTGCTGTGACATTACATTAGAGGTTGGTCTCCATTCACGGCAAGGGGGTGGTGTAGAACTCATATTTGAAGCTTGAGCAGGAGCACTAACAGTACAGGGTCCTTGTTGGGTCTGCCCGCTATGCTCCATCAATTCCCTTACCATAGCAGACAATTCATTTGTTCAATTTTACAGCTCACTTTCTACAGGAGGGTGCTTGGGCGTGCACTCCCATGCACCTGACAGACATGTTCTGATGGGTATCTGGCCCTTTAACCACATCCACAGCACTTTTCACACTTCCAGTTAGTTCTCCCAGCTTTGTTAGTAAGCCTTTTAACTGCTGCGAGTCACTAACAGTCTTTTTTCCACAGGGAATTTCAGGCACCGTAACTACTCGAGCAGTGCCTGCACAAGAATCCCAAGCTTCCTCCTCACTTTCAGCCTCCTGAAGTTCTTTCATTAGCCCACAATAAGCAGGGGAATCATCGCTTTTATCCTGGAACTTCAGCTTGAGGATTAGCAAACTAGAAGATCTGGCAGATTTGAGTATATGATCTAGTCTCAAACGATTCAAGTCACTGGCCAACACCCCACCTTTTCTCTGAGCTCTCTGTAAGACCCTTTCCAAACAAGTAACATAAGCAGACAGATGCTCACCTTTATACTGTTTGGTGGATTTGAATTTCCACATTAAATCTTTCCCTGACTCAGTATTACCAAAGACGCCTTCCAGTGCAGACAAATACTCTTGGGCTGAAGCATCAGGGTGGGTGGACCTCAAAAACATAATTGCTTCAAGTACAGGACCCCTTAAACTTTCCATGATCTTATTCCATTTTTCTGCTTCCGCACACTGCCAGTCTTGAACCAGGGGGGATGCATAGTCCATTCAAGTCTCTATATTGTCTTCCTCCTGGGGTGAGGGAAATGTACCAGAGAACACTCTTAGCCTGTGATAAGTGTTGTGACCACTGGAAGGCACATAAATAGGGACAGGCACAGGTGCTGGCTCTGGGGCAGACACAGTGGTTGGTACAGATACAGGGGCCGGCATTGGGGCCAGTGCAGATGCAGAAACAGGTGCTGGCATAGAGGCAGCTGCAGATGTTGGAGCAGATCCCAGGAAGGGGTACATTGAGGGGTTTCAAACAACCATTTTAAGTCCTCTAGACTCTGGCCCACTGCCTATAACAGTTTGGTGAGCTTGTCTTTGATCCTTTTAGTTCTGTGGGTCTCTTTAGATTCAGGCATTGCACTGTACATATGTATGACCCTCCCCAGTACCCAGAGCTCATCGGACACAATCTCACATGGCACTCCGGGGAGATCTACTGAAAAGCTACACTCCACTAGGCCCATTAAACTTTGGGTAGAATGGTCAGTTTGACGGGCCCTCGCCACAGCTTTACCAAGGCATTTAACTTCACTTAAAGCTCCCTCAATTGTGGCTTTGTTAGTGGCCAAGGGAAGGTCCAGTATCAACAAGGCCTTTTGGGGGTCAACCTCCTCTGCCTCACACCAATCAAGCAAATATTGCACAGACATGTTAATAGCAGCAGATTCAGCTCTAGGGTCAGCAGTTTGCTCCATTTTAATGCTAGTACTCATAATAAAATTCAGTCGCAATTTTGTGTTTTGGCCACTAGGGGCAGTAATCCCAGCAGTGCCTCCAAGATGTAACCCTGGTGCCATTATACATGATAAACACAGCCATACAATCAAGCCATATAAAAGCAAGAGTATTGGACTTTAGGAGGGCTGACTTTGGGAAAATGAGAGTGCCTCAGAAAAGCACTAGCAAACAGGCAAGAAAGAGGGGTGGAGGAACAATGGGGAGTAATCAAAACAGCCATCACAGAGGCAACAAGCCTTTGTGTAAAGCAAATCAATAAAACACAATGAAGGACAAAAACGCTATGGTTCTCAAAAGAGGTGGCAGGGAAGGTTAAGGAGAAAAGGATAGCATTCAGCAAATGTAAGGAAACACAGAAGGAGCAGGACAGAGAACTTTATCAGTTAAAGCAGAAAGAGGCTGGGAAGGCAGTCAGAATAGCAAAGGCCCAAACCAAGGAAAGGATAGCCAACTCTGTTAAGAAGGGGGATAAGACCTTTTATAGGTACATTAGGGAGCGAAGAAAGACCAAAGGAGGGCTACTGAGACTTAATAAAGGGGAGAGAATGTGGGTAGAGGGTGACAGTGAAAAAGCAGGGATACTGAACAAATATTTCTGCTTAGTATTCACAAAGGAAGAGGAGGGGGAGGTACCTAAACCAAACAAGAGAAACACTCTGAAGACGGTGGTCGATACCAGTCCATTTACAGAAGAAAGGGTTCTGAAAGAACTAATAAAATTGAAGGTGGACAAAGCAATGGGGCCTGATGGGATTCACCCAAGAATTCTAAAGGAACTAAGGGTAGAACTAGTGACACCGCTGACTACTCTCTTTAACAAATCATGTGAGGATGAGGTGGTACCTGAGGACTGGAGGAGGGCAGATGTGATTCCTCTTCACAAAAGTGGGAGCAGGACAGAGGAAAGAAACTACAGACCAGTTAGTTTGACCTCAGTGGTAGGGAAAATGATGGAATCACTTCCAAAGGAAAGAATTGTTGAGAACCTAGAGGCCAGTGGGGCACAGGACCCAAGGCAGCATGGATTCACGATGGGAAGATTGTGTCAGACGAATCTAATAGATTTCTTTGACTGGGTGACCAATGTAGTAGACCAGGGAGGGGCTGTGGACATGGCCTACCTAGATTTTAGCAAGGCTTGTGATGCAGTCCCACACAAAAGATTAATAAACAAGTTAGCCAGCCTTGGAGTGGGTCCCAAGGTGGCAGTCTGGATAAAAAATTGGCTAGACAACAGGACGCAAAGGGTAGTAGTAAATGGAGTCCACAGTGAAGAAAGGAGGGTTACTAGCAGGGTACTGCAGGGTTCAGTACTAGGACCGGTCCTTTTTAATCTCTTTATAAGTGACATTGCAGAGGAACTGGAAGGAAAAGTATGCCGCTTTGCAGATGACACAAAGATCTGCAACAGGGTTGATACACAAGATGGAGTGGAAAGGATGAGAAGGGACTTGGCAAGGTTGGAGGAATGGTCAGATGTATGGCAGCTCAGATTAAATGCAAAGAAGTGCAAGGTAATGCACCTGGGAAACAAAAACCCAGGGAAGAGTACACAATGGGGGGTGAGATACTGACAACAGTAAAAATGGAAAGGGACCTGGGGGTAATTATATCAGATGACCTAAAGGTGGGCAAGCAATGTGAGAAGGCAGTAAGGAAGGCGGGGGGGATACTGGGATGCATAGGGAGAGGCATCAATAGTAGAAAACAGGAAGTTGTTATCCCTCTGTACAGACAGTTGGTGAGACCCCATCTGGAGTACTGTGTGCAGTTCTGGAGACCCCATCTCCGCAAACACATAGACAGAGTGGAGGTTGTCAAGAGGAGGGCAACCAAAATGGTGCAGGGTCTGCACCAGAAGACATACGAAGAAAGATTAAAGGAGCTTAATATGTATACACTTGAGGAAAGAAGGGAGAGAGGGGACATGATAGAAACTTTCAAGTACCTCAAGGGAATCAACAAAGTCCAAGAGGGTAGCATCTTTTAGAAAAAGAGATGTGCAAGAACAAGGGGCACAATTTGAAGATAGAGGGGGACAGCTCAGAGGTAATGTGAGGAAGTATTATTTCACAGGAGGGTTGTGGATGCATGGAACAGCCTCCCTGAGGAGGTCGAGGAGTCAAGAACAGTGGGGGAATTCATGAATGCATGGGACAGACATAAGGCAGTCCTAGTGGGGGGTAGGAGGAAGTAAGCTGTTGGTTAACTAGGATCTGCAGCTTATCTGTTAGTTAGGAAAATGGGCAGACTAGGTGGGCCAAGTGGTCCTTATCTGCTGTCACATTCTATGTTTCTATGTTTCTATATTATACCAAGGGCTACTACTCCTCCTCCCTGCTTTTCTAAGTACAGGTTAAGGGGCCTGAGTTCAGAATCAGTAAGTACTGAGGTGTCCCAACCCTCAGTATACACAATATTTTGGTGCCTCCACCTAGAGTAATGCTTTCGTGGGTATCTATCTAGATTGGTTCAGCCATCTGGGAAGCTAAAGCCACCCACAATCCCACCTAGTTACCTCGTATCCCTGAATAGGCAATAACCAGTTTCAGCATTCAATGTACATTTTACAACAGGCATTAATAATATGCTCACCCACTTTGCACTTACCACCAGGGTTTGGTCCTCTGGCAGATACCCTGGAAACCCCTTGTAAAAGACAGTTCTGAATGCAAGCACGCACTTTCAAATGTTTTATCAAGGCTTTAATAACTTTAACCCAGGTGATGATATGCTCACAAGTCAGTTTAACAGTAAAACAGTAAATCAGATTTATTAAAGGGAACATGAATAAGAAGGGGGTGAGAATTTAGGCAAATAATTACTTTACTGGTTTAAGACAGGTTCAATTTCATGCAATCACTTTAGTCCCTGTATTTAAAAGTCTGTGCAACTACTTGGTACCCAGAGTGGAATGCAGGCATGCCTGAAACAGTGCCATGGGGTGGCTGGTGTTGCAGCTTTTGTTTGGGCCCTTGATGAAAAGAAGGTGATTACACATTGACAAATGCACACATTTTAAATTGGTTGTATTCATGGCTGGCTGGCCTAGTCTGCCTGAGCACTCTAATACTAGCAAAACACAATCAGATTGTACCATGGAGAATTATACACTTCTTTTACAGGGAGCAATCTTGGTTTTGCTCACTGCACCCACAGGATGGATAAAGACACTGGTGACATGAAGACCTGCTGCTTGCAGTTGCAGCTCATGGGGACCTAGGCTGATCCGACTCACCTCCACTTCATGGCCTTTCCTTGTGGGTGGCCACAACCTGCACTGACTAGCTGCACAGGCGTTGAATCCGCGGATCTGATCTCTCAACGAGATGCTGGTGCTGGTACAGGAACAAGCGGACTGCACAGAGGATAACATAGGCCCAGTGAGAGAAAAGTGTCTTTTGAATAGTTGAGTCTGTTTGCTGGCAAAACCACCAGCTGGTAGAAAAGTCCATTACTGCGTGATGCTGCTCTCTTTTGGCAAATAGGAGTCCCTGGATCACTGTCTCCTCACACACAATAGGCCACAAACAATTTGGCTGAAGAAACATTAACTTTCTTTTCCCTTTTTCAGTTTCTGTCTGGTTGCAATCTCAGCCAACTTGCTGAGCAACTTCTCGGTCTGCTGACAGGCAATTCTTGAAGATCATTCCCCTTGTGGATTGAGGATGGCTCACAGGAGACAATGCAGGCCTCTCCTGTGAGAAGCACATAGGACCCACAGGTTCCTCTTTTCTCGGTGGCTCGAGCTGGAGTCTCCCAACAACTACTGCAGACTGACTGAAATTCAAACAGTCCCTCTTAAATAAAGGGCAAAGTCCCTGAGCCCCGATTGGCTGTCCAAGCTGTCTGAAACAATCCCAGTTCCTTGATTGGTTAGATTTTAGGTGCCATATTTTGATCCGTTTATCTCCCATGAGTCACTAGTTATGTCCCATGAATCCCTGGCTGAAATCCCAGTTGGTGACTGGCTAATAAGCTGACAAAATGGTGGCTGCAGTTAAAGATTTTGTACAGTTTATGCAGTCCCACAAATTCAAAGTTCTGGTGCAACCTGGCAATAAACTTTATTAATTTCAAACCCCCACAGGGATGTAGCCCTTTATGTGCCTTTTCATATGAGCCCACATTTATGCATATGACCCCAAGTAAATTTCCAGTCGCTGCTGCCGTAGTACTGTCCCCCCAGGTGGCTGACAGCAGCTAATGAATATTAATGAGGGGGCTATGCATTATTTATGAGCCCAGTCTTAGACTCTTTTCCAAACTTTTTAATTAGCTCCCAAGGTGGTTTCTCTGCCACATTACTAAGGTCACTAGACTGAGGAGGGGCGCCGGAACTGCTGCAACACTTCATGAAAAACTGCAAAACTGATGGTCGGTAAACATCAAAGTGCCTTCCTGGTGCATGCGCAGTCACCCACCTGATCAGGACACAGAGAGCAGCGGTGCATTGTGGCTTAGAATTTAAGCCCAAACTGGGCCAAAACTAGATGCTGGGCTGAGCAGGGAACACTGAGGCTCCAGGGGAAACTCGAGGGACAAACGAGACACCAACAGGCAATGTGATGAAATGGAGAGTAATTAAGGTAAGCCCACGAGGGGGAGGTTACAATAATACAGAACAGCAGACAGCATGGATTGCAACTTTCCACCATTACTTTATTCTACCTATCTCTATCTCATTAGTCTCCACTATGACATCATCTCACTGAACCGTGCAAGGCCTTCTGGGCTATGCAGTTCACAGGAAATACAACAGTCTGCAAGCAAACTACGATAATCAGAGGGCCACAGGTACAGCCCTCAAACTCCCCCAATGGCCACTGGCCACCTTTACCTTAGTCACAAGTCAAAATTATGCATTACAATTCAAAACAAGCTGTATATATATATATATATATTATAAAATTAAGAATGTAATAAAGGACTTGAACACTTCAATACAGAATAAACAGCAAAAGCAGGTGGATGAGGGGGCCAGAGGTTGACCCTTTGTGGGGCCGCTTGCAGCCTTTGGGCCATGGGTAGCCCACCACTCCCTTATAAGAAGAAATATATAACACTCCTCCCCCTTAAATTTTGAGAGCACTACATCTCATTAGTAAATTTGCTTTCTTTTTATCAATGTAACTTTATTCAATAATTTAACTTTTTTAAACAGTTTATTCCTCACTATACTGACAAGGTAGAGGTAAACTGCTCTGACCTTGTAACAAGTTCAGGGGATTATTCTGCCCTGTGGCTGGGAACTTGTTCTATGATCAGATTTTTATAGATTCAGGCTGTTTGCAGATTCATGAGCTTTTACTGGATAATGAACGCCTTTCAAAGTTAGTGTGCTGTAACTGAACACTACCCAGGAAATTGGTGCAGCAGTTAGGGACATTTTTCTATCTTCACCCCTTCCTTCTGTACAATCTGTTGCAACAGTACCTCTAGAAAACTATCTTGTTCTTTTTCTGACACTGCAGTAAGTTGGCCACCTACGGCAGTCTTTTTGTATTCTTCCTAAATTTCTTTTCTTCCTTTCTTTGTTTCTTATTCACCATTTTGTCCCTCACCAGAAGCCATATGCCTTTCTAAGGAAATAACAGATACGGCTACAAGCAAATACAGTAGCTGACTGTATATAGGAAGAAGACTGGAACCTGAATAAATATGTATACCTTCATAAAATGCCAATCTGACTTGCTGGCTGTTTAATAAAGAACTGCATGCGCTTTATATGAAGAAAGATAAAGTGCTTAAGGTACGTTCAGACATAAGCTGCTGGCAGCGCATTAATGAAGTGCAAGGTGCTTTGTAAAATGAAACTTCATGTTGTTTGAAAACAGTGCCCTACAAACCCTGCAAGGGAAGGGGTTTGATATAGTTAGAGTGCTAGACAAAAATAAATTGCTATTGTTTAAACTATTGTTATTAAGTGCAGTCAGAAATAAAGTGCAGCATGCCTAAAAGAAATAATTGGCACCATGCATTCTTGCTTGAAGCTGAACCAGCCTAAAATTTCATGGTGATTTGCATATACACCCCATGATGCTTTGTAGTATGGGAGTATGTGTTATTTTGTATTTCTCTGAAACTTGGCTTATTGCCAATGCCCTTTGGGGTAACCCTTGCTTTGGTTCTTTTGCACTGAGGTTCTTTGTCTTTAGCTTGTTTTGTGTTTTTTTATTTGGGCTTCCCATCACTCAAACACACAAGACCAACATAGGGGATAGTTCATTTCCACAGGAAAGATAGATCAGTAGATCTCAGTGGGTTAGTGGGCGATGACCAAGTGTAGAGGAAGGACATGCATAGTCTGTTGCTTCAAGTTGATGTATTGAAGAAAGGATATAATATAGCTTACAGTTATTTCTTGTGGTCACTGAGGAAAGTGAGCCACCTGCAATTCTGGAAAGAATTTAGTTTTATTTATTTTGTAGTTTATTATTTTATCCTGACTTTGAAAGAAAATAAAGCCACACTGCGGTGTGTTGCAGTAATCTGCCGTTGTCTCCATTATCCTTCACCAACATCCGGCCTTATATGGTTTCAGAGGTGAGATGCTGACTGGAAGTCCAGAATAATAACATAGAAACATAGACTTTGACGGCAGATAAGGACTGCTTGGCCCACCTAGTCTGCCCATTTCCCTACCTACTGGATAAGCTGCAGATCCTAGTTAACCAACAGCCTATTTCTTCCTACCCCCCAACAAGAATTGCCTTATGTCAGCTTTAGACCCAACACCCTCCTCAGGAAGGTGGTTCCATGCATCCACCACCCTCTCTGTGAAAAAATACTTCCTCACATTGCCCCTGAGCTGTCCCCCTCTATCTTCAAATTGTGTCCTCTTGTTCCTGCACATCTCTTTTTCTGAAAGATGCTACCCTCTTGGACTTTGTTGATTCCACTGAGGTACTTAAAAGTTTCAATCATGTCCCCCCCTTCCTCCTTTCTTCATGGGTATACATATTAAGCTCCTGTAGTCTCTCCTTGTATGGCTTCTCTTGCAGACCCTGCACCATTTTAGTTGTCCTCCTATGGACTACTTCCATCCTGTCTATGTCTTTGCGGAGATGGGGTCTCCAGAACAGGATGCAGTACTCCAGATCAGGTCTCACCAACTGTCTGTAGGGAGGGATAACAACTTCCTGTTTTCTGCTGGTGATGCCTCTCCCTATACATCCCAGTGTCCCCCTTGCCCACCCTACTACCTTCTCACATTGCTTGCTAACATTAAGGTCATCTGATATGATCACCCCCAGGTCCCTTTCCATTTTTGTTGTTGTTACAACCTCCCCCCATTGTGTACTCTTCACTTGGGTTTTTGTTTGCCAGGTGCATTATTCTGCACTTCTTTGCATTGAATCCAAGCTGCCATACTTCTGACCATTCCTCCAACCTTGCCAAGTCCCTTCTCATCCTTTCCACCCCCTTGTGTATCAACCCTGTTGCAAATCTTTGTGTCATCTGCAAAGAGGCATACTTTTCCTTCCAGACCCTCTGCAATGTCACTTATAAAGACATTAAAAAGGACTGGACCCAGTACTGAACCCTGCGGTACCCCACTAGTAACCCCCCTTTCTTCAGAGTGGACTCCATTTACTGTGTCCCATTGTCCAGTCAATGTTTTACCAAGGCTACCACCCTGGGACCCACTCCCAGGCTGGCTAATTTGTTTATTAATCTTTTGTGTGGGACTGTGTCAAATGCCTTGCTAAAGTCTAGGTAGGCCATGTCCACAGCCCCTCCCTGGTCTACTACTTTGGCCACCCAGTCAAAGAATTTGATTAGATTCATCTGACATGACCTTCCCACTGTGAATCCATGCTGCCTTGGGTCCTGTGCCCCACCGGCCTTTATGTACACAGCAATTCTTTCCTTCAGAAGTGATTCCATCATTTTCCCTACCACAGAGGTCAAACTGATAGGTCTGTAGTTTCCTTCCTCTGTCTTGCCCCCACTTTTGTAAAGGGGAATCACACCTGCCCTCATCCAGTCCTCAGGTACCACACCATCCTCCCATGATTTGTTAAAAAGGTTAGTCAGTGGTGTCACTAGTTCTCCCCTTAACTCTTTTAGAATTCTGGGGTGAATCCCATCAGGCCCCATTGCTTTGTCTACCTTCAGTTTTTGGAGTTCTTTCATAACCGTTTCTTCTGTGAAAGGACTGGGATCGAGCCCCCTATCCAGAGTGCTTCTGTTAATTGGATTAGGTACCTCCCCCTCCTCCTCTTTTGCGAATACTGAGAAGAAGTATTCATTCAGTGTCCCTGCTTTTTCACTGTCCCTCTCTGCCCACGCACCGTCCATTCTATTCAGCCTCACTATCCCTCCCTTTGTCTTTCTATGCTCCCTAATGTACCTATAAAAGGTTTTATGCCCCTTCTTAACCAAGGGGATTCCAGTCAGTTGGTGCCAACCCTGGTGACCAGAATAACTGGCAGAGGTGCATGGCAGTGGAAACTGGTGAGATGAGGACAGCATTTGCTGGATGTGATGACATGGACGAGGAACTATGGAGTATTCAAGGTGGACCAGGACAGGGTGATGCCTGGATGGTGAAAACCCTGATGAGGATGATCCAGTGCTGCCTGAGTTCCAAGACTGCTACCTGTTGGAGGTTGGTGAAGTCGGCTTGGAACTTGTGTGTGAGACTCCATGTAAGACTGGGCCTAATGATACTGTACTGGGGTTGAAGACTCCAAGCAAGCAAGAAGAAGCCTATGAGGCTGAATGGAATTTTTCTTTGTACTGATACAGCTAAATCTATTAACAGTATTGACTAGGGTATATTACAATCTAAAGATGCTAATGTCAAATTGTTACAGTATGTTAAGGTCAAGTAGGGTGTACAGGTTAATGGTAGAGTGGGGACAAAATAATTATGGTGGTATGAACTGCAGAAGGGTGTTCTATACCACACGAGGCCCAACCCCCATACAAAATGAGTGGATGACCAAGTAGTGGTGCCCGAGGCATACAGGCAACAGGTGTTGGAGGTTGCACACTCCAGTCCCTCTGGGCATCTGAGCCATGACGGGGTATTAGCTCAATTAATACTGTATTATTACTGGCCAGAAATGTTCAGGCTGGTGGCAGCCTATCTTAAGACCTGTCTTATGTGCAACCAGACAGAAGTACCTGCTGGGGACAGCAGAGGAACTAGTACCCAGGGTGTGGAAAGAGTGACCCAAAGGGTAGAGGTCATTAAAGAAAAGAAATGCACCCTTGGAAAAAAGGAAAACTCCCACACAGGTCACAAGGTACCAGATGGTAACAGATAGCTGAAATAAGCAAAAATATTTAAAAAGGATCGGAACCTGTGTTGGGGGTAACACCTAAAGTGTCTACCCTCAGGTGTCTGTATCAGTAAGAAGTGAAATTAATGAATTAAGAGACATAGTGGGCTTATGTAGAGGGGTTAAACCTAGGACTGGGCCTCTGATTAAAACTGACATGTCTGGGGGGGTTGGAGCAGGTAATTACTCACCCCAGAGAAATTCTTTCTATGGTACTGGACTTTACAGCTGTCCAGCTTTTCGGTTAAGAAACATGACGGAGAGCATAGAAATGCAGATTTTTTTCCATATCACTATGCTGAGCTACAACAATGCAATAGAAAACTGTATACTGTATATGGTACTATGATGATTTTTAGTACTATGCAAGCCCCAGGGTAACTGTATTAAGAGTACTGTTATTGAAGAGGCTATTACATAGCAAATAGGTAATACTGATGCTTACATTATTTAAGGGACCCTGGGGCGGAGCTTCTGTAAAGGGTTGGTGGAAGCTCCAACCAACCCCTTACATCACTGAAAGAAGTTGGTAGTCCAGAAAAACAGTTGATTGAGAACCTCTGGTTTCCTGTTAACCATGGGTGTGTGTGTGGTAGGGCTGTGCTCTACCCAGGAACTTGATGCAGCAGTTACAGTCATTTTTCTGTCTTCTCCCCTTCCTTCTGCACAATTTGTTGCAACAGTGCCTCTAGAATACTATCCTGTTCTTTTTCTAACACTGCAGTAGGATGGCCACCTGCAGTAGTCTTTTTGTATCCTCCCTAAATTTCTTTTCTTCCTTTCTTTGTTTCTTATTCACCATTCTGTCACTCACCAGAAGCCATATGCCTTTCTAAGGAAATAACAAATATGGCTATGAGCAAATACAGTTGCTGACTGTATATAGGAAGAAGGTAAGAACCTGAATAAATATGTATACCTTCATAAAATTCCAAGCTTGCTTGCTGACTGTTGAATAAAGAAGTACATGTGCTTTATATGAAGAAAGATGACATGCTTAAGGTACTTTCAGACATAAAGTGCTGGCAGTGCATTAATGGAGTGCAAGGTGCTTTATGAAATGAAACTCCATGTTGTATGAAAACAGTGCCCTACAAATCCTGCAAGGGAAGGCGTTTGATACAGTTAGATAAAAAGAAATTGATGTTGTTTAAACTATTGTTATTAAGTGTAGTCAGAAATAAAGTGCAGCATGCCTAAAAGAAATGATTGGCACCATGCATTCCTGCTTGAAGCTGAACCTGCCTAAAATTTTATGGTAATTTGCATATACATCCCATGATGCTTTGTATTATGGGGTATGTGTGCTTTTGTATTTCTTTGAAACTTGGCTTATTGCCAATGCCCTTTGGGGTAACCCTTGCATCATTGCTTTTACACTGAGGTTCTTTGTCTTTAGCTTGCTTTGGGGTTTTCTATTTGGGCTCCCCATTACCCAAACACACAAGACCAACATAGGGGATAATTCATTTCCACAAGAAAGATAGATCAGTGGGTTAGTAGGTGCTGATGAAGTGCAGAGGAGAAGGCCATGCATTGTCTATTGTGGCAAACTGTTGTACTGAAGAAGGAATATACTATTTGCTTAAGATTATTCCTTGTGGTAACTGAGGAAAGTGAGCCACCTGCAATTCTGGAAAGAATTTTTTTTTATTTATTTTGGAGTTTATTATTTTATCCTGATTTTGAAAGAAAATAAAGCCACACTGGTGTGTTGCACCAATCTGCTGTTGTCTTCATTATCCTTTACCCATGCCTGGCCACAGTTAAGCTCATCTCCATCGTTGGTTACCGACACCTACTAGTCAGTATGAACTCTCCCTGATAAAGGTTCTGGTGAAACTGATTCTGGTTGTGCTGTAGGATTCAAAAGTTCATCTACCTCAATTATAAGATCTGGTGTGCTTCCTACTGGCCTTAGAGGTACTGCAATCATGTATTTTATATTCTTCCAATGCCTGGAAGATGTAGCACTAAAGTCTGGATATTGTACTTTGGACAGCGACAAAACAATTTATGTGCACTTTGTACACTCTGGAGCCCATCTGAACCAAATAAACCAGAGGCCCACATTTCCTTACAATTTTCCCATGCTCCCATTTTTCTTTCCCTTCTAGGAAACAACGTAACTTCACCTTCTCCTGAGACTTGAGTTCTCACAGATTTTCTTGACACTTGTCATGCTGCTGTACTTTTTGTCTCTCTTGCTTGGCTTCTACAGTTCTCCAAAGGTTCAGCCTAAGCAAAGTAAATTTGTTTGTAAGCTGACACTTCAAGAACAATTCAGCTGGTGAACAACCCATAACAGTATGTGGCATGCTTTGATACATAAAAAGGAAGTTTGCTAACTGATGTTGCAGTGACAATTTGGCCCTACCTTGGTCTACACTTATGACTTGCTTTTTAAGGACCTCTTTTAATGCTTGTACACATCATTCTGCAGCCCTGTTTGGAACTGGATGGTAGGGAGGTACGCAAGTATGTTTGATTCCATTGGAATTCATGAACTGTTGAAATTCTGCTGAGTTAAACTGGGTTCCATTATCACACACCACTTCCTGTGGCAAGCCATACAATGCAAACAGATTTCGCTAAGTGCGTAGATGATTAAACTTAAAAGTTTCCCTGTAGATTATCACGTTATCACCAAGTCCACATGATCGAAAAAGGAACCCTAGGGAGGAAGGTCTTAGATGTAACATTGATGCGCTTCCTCCAGATTCAACTCCCTGGAACTATACAGCTCACTATATTTGTTCTCCTCAGTTTCTTCCATCCATGTATGCTGTTTAAGAACAATAAGCTGATCCTAAATACAGCTGGAGCAGTTTTTCCTTTGAGGCTCCTGGGAATCACTAAGTGTCCCCTCAACCGGCGCCTCACAGATCCTGAAGAAAGTAAAAAGAATTTTTTTTGCAACCACAGGTAATTCAATCTTTTCTCACAGCTTTGGTGGTGCTCTCTAGAAGTAGATATCACAGTTCTCTGATGATCTTCTTCAGGTTGTAGGGTCTGATTTTTTAAGCCATTTGGAAAGCTCAGCATGCAGGGTTGTAATTGCTCCAGTCTTGCGCTTGCCTTTGGGGTAGTGGGTGCAATCGCAGTCCACAGCAAATCCTCTATTTCTGTTTCCATCATTTTCTCTCTTACATCTAGCAAATTTACAGAGAGAGATTTGAGATATGAAGAGGCAGCAGCCATTTAAATTTTTGAGTGGATTTCTTGTCTTGAATCCAAAGGTGAGCTGGATACCAAATCTGGGCTTTCAGCCCTTTCTCTCGTAGTTGTTTAACTACTTGTAACACTTTCTTTCACTGAGTAAGAAGTGCTGGAGGATAATCTTGATCTATGTATACCCTTTTTCCATCAAGGTTTAAATCTCTTTTAGCCCAGGCCAATCACAACACTTTTTCCTTTACAGGGTAGCTTAGCAATTTAATTATGATGGAGCGAGGTGGGGCACCTTGGGCCAGCTTAGCCACCAGCACTCTGTGCACTTTTTTAATGCCCAGCTCAGAATCCTCTGTTGGGGTCAGTTCTTTCTGCAGCCAACAAGCCATGAAACTTGATGTGTCATCCTGTTCAGAACCTTCGGGGATGCAGAAGGCTCGAATGTTATTACATCTGTACTGGGCCTCAGCATCCTCTGCTATGGTGGTAAATTCCCTTTTTCATTGATACAAATACAGAAGTGAGCATCCAAAAGCCATATGCTGTGTTTGGATTGTCTCCATATGGTTTTCCACTGCTAGCATTCTCTGTTCCAACTTTTTTAAGTCCCTTCTTATGCCCGTAACATTTCTGTCAATGCGGTAAAGCATTTTCATTATTACTGCAGAGTCAGCTTGTCCTGGCTCAAACCCCGCCTTGGAACCGTGGTCATCCTCCTCCTCTCCCAAAACGACTGTACATTGAGAGGTAATCGAGGTCGCAGGGCTATGGTCTCTGGGCCTTGATCTTTGGTGGTTCATTTTCCATCCCCCGCGGTCATTTTGCTTTGAATTACTTTGACCAGGCATCAAGAAAGATTTCAAATAGTTTAAGTACAGTTTTTTAGTTAGATTTTTTTTGTTGTTATGGCCGATTAGGCTAAATTAAACCACTGGGTGCTAAGCGCTCTGGAATCAAGTGGCCATGCTGATGATGACATCACTGGAAGTCTCCCCCTGATTTTCTTTTAGGGTTAAAGGTGTCCAAATCAATGGACATCGCCATATTGAGAGCACCCTCAAAGATCAGCTGACCCTCAATAATGTCTAATAGTTTAGCTAGGAATGTTTTAATAATTGTGGTGGTTGTGTTTGGGGGCAAATACATGTTAACTAGGGTCACCAGAGTCTGACAGAGCATATCCTGTAGTATAATGTATCTACCCTGTGGATCAGAGTATTGTTTTGCTTTGGTGAAAGGAGTGGTGGCGGACATTAAAACAATGAACCATCTATGCTTTCCTGGGCAGAAGGAGGAGTATACTGTGTATCTATCACCCGAGGATAATTTGAGATGCTTCTGAGGGGTGAGGTAGGTTTTTGGTAGATAATAAGCATCCACAGGGTGGCTACATAGAAACTGATAACATTTTGCTCTTTTGACAGGGTTAATTATGCTGTTAATGTTCAGAGAGAAGAACTTAACTGATGTGACCACCTTGACTGGCTACAAACCTGATGCTGTGAGAGGAGAGGAGCACCAATATTCTTCCAACTGATATTCCATGCTAGCATCCAGAGGACGCTAACAAGCCCCCAACACAGCTGGTGCCTGTCCTGAAGGACCCAATGCAGAAGAGTGCCAAGCTGCTACAGGAAAATCAGTCTACAGACATGAATTCCACTCAATATTGAAACCAGTCTGTATGATATCTGACAATAAAAACATGTAATCTAAAAATCATGTGTCTTTGCCTCAGTGTTTTTCTTATGTAATAGAAACTAAGAAACCTAACAAAGGTATATACCAAACAAGGGGCCTGGGGATTTACTTTAAACAGAACTGTGCCAGGAGACCTGTTACAATGCCAAACTATGTACAAAGTGACTTCCAAGGGAGAGGCAAACTCTGAGTTGCGCTCTATATGCTCCTTGATGGTAGACTGGTCCAGTATATGGGACCTTGAGCTAGAGGAAAAGCTAGGGGAAAATATCTCCCAGGATTCTGATGGGATGTAATTATCCCCAAATCGTGGGCTGAAAGAAACATTATACCACAAAAGGTGATAAAAAATTGTAGAAATCCTTCCACACCCAGTTGAGGTGTTAATGCAGCTGCCATGGGGTGCTGTTTGGCACTGTATATGGTATCTGTTTAGCTTGAAGAGGACGTCAGTAACAGGTAGCATATGCAAATTCTGGATGAGTTTGCCCAGAGCAACAACAGACTATGAATGGATATGTATGAGGGTCCCCCCAAAGTGAGAAAAGCCAGAAAAAAAATTTATATACAGAATCCTTCGTCCATGAATGATTGGGGGTATGAAGACCTTAATTTCGAAAGGCTCCTGGAATCAGATTTTAGCTCCCTCTAGAGTCTGATGGAGAAACAAAAATGAAATTTCTCTCATCTCAGTACATAGCCTCAAGGGCTGATAAAAAAAAAAACTCAAACTAAGCCTGAAGAATAAACGGATATAATCAATCCGTGAATAGATATTAAACCGTTATTACGCTCCCCGCATAACGGTACATCCTGTAAGAGCATATCTTTTTTTATATATAGAACTAAGGAGTTCACTAATATAAGAAGTGAAAACTTAAACATAACACTGCCTGCAGGACTATCCTTATAAATGAGGATTTTGGATTATACTGTATTAATAGCCCTTCTGCTCCATTTATCACAGAAAAAAATCAGTTACAAATATAAGAAAAGACGGGAGCAGAATAATGACAATAAGTCCAGAAAGAATAAAAAAGAAACTCAGGCTTTATCCGAATGTAAAGAGTAGCAGGGAAGTATAGCTCTGTTAACCTCACAAGAGGCATCTAAAAAGGCAGGGTGGACGGTGCCCTCCAAATTTTCAGGGAATCCATAAAGCCATCATTTTTTCCTCCTGGCAGGGTTTTCATAGTCTTCCTGCTGAGCCAGCAAATGTGCCTGCATCTCAAAAATGTCCTTAATGACTGAGATTATATCATCTACCTGGTTATCTGTATTGGCTATCTGCCGTTCCAAATCATCCATCTGCTGCTCGAGCAAGGGAACATCTTAATGGATTTCTTTTAAGGTCTTATTAATGTTGGCAAAAAATGCAATACGTTCTTTATATATTATGTCCAGTTTTCCCTGTTTTTGTGGCATGTGTTTCCCCTTTATCAGGGAGTAAAAGGCAGATGGGCCCGAATCCGAGGCCTTCGAGATTTCAGAATCTGAGTGCTCAGGAGGCAATACCCGGTCATCCTGCAGCTGTGGTAATAATTTCTGCTTGCCTGACTTCCCAGCCAAGTTTAGTCCTCTCCTCCTACACTGTTTAGCAGATTTTGTGCAGGACTATACAGGTTTTTTTTTTTTACGCCTCCTTCCTCCCCTCGACTCACTCCTTTAGACCATTGACCAATCCTCTTAGGTCCCTTCCCTCAGGATCTGCCCCTAGAGTGTCCGCCTTACTCCGATATCTTCCCTCCAATTCTCCTCCTTCTCAGAGTGTCTACACAGCGGGGTCTGTCCTGGGTTGGCGACCCTAGAGGTGGGTCGGTCATCATCTTGGATCGGAGGGTATTTTCTGTTTTTCTCTGTCCCCCCTTTCTCTTGTTTAATCCCCACTACCCTCAGAGGATGTCGGCATGTAGGACTGATGTCCAGTCTTATGACGTACTGTCGCACGTCACCGACAAATGCCCGCAATGTCCTCCTCTCCCCGACTCTTCTCCCTGAAGAGCCGCCTGGTGCACTGGTGCCCGTGCTTCTACTGACAGAGGTGTGTCGGGTGTACGAGACACCCCAGGATCCCACTCTGGAGGAGGAGAGCATCTGTTGGGATGCTCAATCCTCACATCCCCTTCCAACCCCGATGACCTGAGTCTGTTTCCCAACCCAGGTCATCGGCATGGTGCGAGGTGTGGCGTCTAGCGTCTCAACCCTCTGCACCACTGGGCCGGTGACTACACAGGTTTTTATGAGGAATTTTACACTACCAAAAGCTCTTGCCCTATGTGGCCATGCTAGGTGTGACATTACCAGAAGTCGCAAGTGTGAATTTTCAACCATAAAGATATTTGTGAAATTTATGCACTAAAGAAATTAACCCAAGTGCCTCTCTCAATTTGTGCATAGTTCCTTTCACTACTAGATAAGGTCCTTGCTGCAAATGCAGTAGTCCTTTTTTACCATCTTCTGTTACATGGGATATCACTTCCCCTTCCCCGTATGTTGAGGCACCACAGGCTAACCTCAGTGGCATCTTTGTGTTATAATGCAGTAAGACTTGACTGTTTAAAAGTTGCTGTTTGCATTTATTGAATGTCACTTCACATTTACCTGGTGAAGGCTTAGTCCTCTGTAGTATCTCATGTAAAAGTTTCAGAGTGGTTGCCAGGCCTTCCAAAACTGACCACATAGTGATCCAAGGAAAGATGAAGTTCAGTGTTATTGGTGGGCCAGGGCACTTTTTCAGTGGCTGTAACTTTTTCGTTAGTGGTTGCAATCCTTCCGCATCCACTACATGTTACAGATATTCCACACACTGGGCTGTAAAAACTTACATTTCTCCAGTTTTACCCAGACCCAAAAGAACTGAAGCCTGGTAAGCACGTCATCCAATACCTTAAAATGTTCCTCTTTTGATCAGTCTGTGATCAAAATGTCATCTAGGAAGCACACCACATGATCCAGTCTTTGCAAAATTTGGTCTATTACTGACTGGGAAATAGCAGGAGCACTACAAATGCCATATGGTAATCTGCAGTATCTGTACAATCAACAATGGGTGGTTATAGTCGGATACTAATCGGAATCTGAGTCTAATGCAGGTTGCTGATATGCATTTGACAAGTCCAGTTTCGTGAAACAGATCCCACCTGACAGAATGGCAAACAGATCTGCAGCATTCAGAAGTGGATACATCCCATTATCAATGCATTGATTAATATTAACTTCATAGTCATCACATAGACAAAGGGACTTGTCTGATTTCGGTACTACCACAATTGATACTGTCCATTGGCTTCGATCCACCTTGAAATTTATGCTGATGTCCTCTAACTTTGCTAACTCTTTTTACACAGCGTCACAAAGAGCATAAGGCACAGGCTGTGGCTTGCGAAACAAAAGTTCTGCTTCAGGTTGCAACTTTATGTTTGCTTTAAAGCTCTTTATGGATGCCAACCGTTCCTCAAATAGTGCCTTACGGTTAATTAAACTCTCTTTTACTGTGCTACTCTTTGAAGTCTCACTCTGTGCCACCTGGAAAATATTTGACCAGCTTAGTCTGATATGTTTAAACCAGTTCTGTTCCAGCAATGCTGGCCTATCTCCCATAGCTATAACCAGTAGCAAAACAGTTGACTGCTCTCCACATGTGACTTGCCATGTTACTTTCCCAAGTAAACAAATTTCCTCTTCTGAATATGTTTGAGTGCAGTGAGGTACTCTCCCAAAAAATATGGGCCAGATTTTGTTTGTAGACTGTCTCTGGAGCTATTGTTCCTGTTGCTGTAGTGTCCAGCTGCATGTTCACAGGTGTACTATCTAAGTGCATTTTAATATTTCTCCATTTTTCACCTTCATTTAATGTGTACACTGTAAATAGCCCAAAACAGTCATCTTTCAGCAGTGCTGCTGAGCTCTAAACTCTTCTCTACACGGTGTGCTACAACCGGCACCCTTCTAGTTTTACAACTGTGTGCAATATGCCCAATTTTGAGACAATGGTGGCATTTTTCATTTTTAAATTTGCAGATGCTAGGTGAATGCATCCTGCCACACCTACAGCAATCTTGCTAACTTCCCATATTTGTATTCCCCCCTGAACTGCTTTGGACATCCCTCCTTTTTTAGTATATTTATTACTGGGGAGCTGTTTAGCTGCAGTAGCCGCACTGCCCCACACTTCATGTATACCCCCAGGATGAAAAGCTATCTTCCCAGCCAGCTACTTGTGCATTTTTTTGAGGCCAATTCCATGGCTATAGTAATTTCTGAAGCTGATTGGAAAGCTAGGACCTCTTCAGGCAACTGACATTTTTGTACTGATTCACTTTTTAAAATCACACACTAACATGTCCTGAGTGTTCACTCAGAAAAGCTTCAAACTCGTAGTTTGTAGAATGCTGCTTTAAGGCTACAATATAATCTGCTATTGTTTCACCATCTTTCTTTTTTGGTGATAAAATCAAAAGCACTCTGCAGTTGTCAGTGGTTTGGGCTTATAATGTCCTGTTTGAGTCTGAGCAAGCCGTAAATAGGGTTTATCTTTTTTTTTTTTCTGGGGCTATTAAATTCTTCAAGAATCCATAAGCTTGGGGTCCAATTACAGACAGGAAAACACTTACTTGTTTTTCCTCTACTATGTCATTAACATCCATCCAATTTTCAAACCGCTTCAGATAGGACTCAAAATCTTCTTTTGTCTCATCAAACTGAAATTCTTCCAGTCTGAGCCATGGTGGCATAGTGTCCTGTTACTTTTTTTTGACAAGTGCATTTTCTAAGAAAAAAGTTACCACCTTGTGGCCAGAAACTGTGATATATTTACTTGAAGTCAGACAGCATGGATTGCAACTTTCCACCATAACATTAATCTCCCTATTTCTCTTTCTAGTCTCAACTGTGGCATCATCTCACTGAGCCTTGCAAGGCATTCTGGGCTATGTAGTTCACAGGAAATACAATATTCTGCAATGCAACACAGCAAATCCTGCTTTACCATAGTACTGTAGATATCTTATAAGAAACAGTATATAACAGTTCCCACTCCATCTGCTGAGATTAGGTGTCCCAAAAACTTCACTTCGCTGCAGAAGAGGTTACACTTAGATGGGTTCACTTTTGGGTTTGCAGCCACTAGGTGCCTCAGAACTGCCTTCAATTTGTGAAGATGCTCTTCAAAAGTCCTGCTAATGAATATTATGTCATCAAGGTATACTAGGCATGATGTTCCTTGTAGATCCACCAGAATGATATCCCTTGGGTGTTGAAGCATCTCTGGAGCATTATGCAATCCACAAGGCATGATGTTAAACTCAAACAGTTCTTGTTTGGTTGCAAATGCAGTCTTTGGCCAGTCCTTGGGGCCAACATCCACTTGCCAGTACCCACTAGCCAAGTCCAGGGTGGAAAACCAGTGAGTCTTTGCCAATAGATCGAGGGTGTCATCGGTACGAGGTGGTGGGTGCACATCTTTCATGGTAACCCCATTGAGGTGGCTATAGTACACACACATACACACACACACACACACACACACACACACTCGTACACCCCGTCCTTCTTCAGGATCAGGACTTCTGGGGTAGCCCATGGGCTTGTGGAGGGCCAAATAACTCCCTGGTTGTTCACCTATTGCAACTGTTCTTCGAACTCCCACTCATAATCGAGTGGGATCCTCCTGGGTCCTTGCTTGATTGGATGGGTGTTTCCAGTGTCAGTATGGTGCTTAGTTAGCCCAGTATATCCCAGGTCATGATCTCCCAAACTGAATACATCGGTGCATTCCCATATCACAGCCCAAGCTGTTCACATCTGCTCTGGTGTCTGTTCTCATTCCTCGAGTTGGAGTTTTTGAGATAAAGTCTGTTCCATTCAACTTGGCACTTGTTCTCCTTTTGAGGTTCTTATGAGTCTGGTTTGCAAGCCTTAAACTGTGGTCAAGTATTTAGGCAATATCATCACATCAGAGTGGAATGTATCAATCACCATCCTTTGGCAGATGGTCTGCAGCTCTGTCGTCACATTTGCAACCTGCACTGGAACTTGTCTCTGCTTTACTCTACTCATTCATGGAGCTACAAGGAAGTCATGAGTTTCTTTTTGTTGGGGTTCCACAAGCCCTTCCTGGTCTTCATCCTCACCTCCTCCAAACTGGTCAGGAATGAACACTTTAATTCTTGGAGGAACAGTAACATAGCTGCTGGCCACAATCTCACAGACCTCCATCCCTTCACTGTCGGACATCAGGGGAAACTTCCTCCCCAATACAGTACAAGCACCTTCGGCAGAGATCAATGTTGCTCTGTATTACTACAACCAGTCAGTCCCAAGTAGTGCAGTTTAGGTAGAATCTTCAGCCACTAAGAATTCACAGGCTAATTGCAGCTCCTTTAGGCAGATCACTGTTTGCTGCATTAATAACACTTTGAGGGCAGTACCATTCACTGTGCAAACTGTTCCTTCGTAAGATCATAAACTTTGTGAGGATCTTTTAGTTGCTCCTCCTCACATTTGGGCATTCACAATAGACACCTGAGCACCAGAAACTTTCAGGGGACACCTTCTGTTTCCCTGAGAAGAGAGCAGTCCTGTTCCAATGTAGAATGGGTCACAATTTGTTGAGAGGCATCTCTTTGTCCCTTGTCATGCATTTGGTCCTCAACCACAGGCTACATGGCTCCAGGTCCAGACGAACCTCTTTGCTCAAGACACTGTTTTTCACAATGGTTCAGGCCTCCACACCTCCTTCATGCCAGATCATCCACCCTTCTGTTCTAAAAATTCACTGACTTAGAATGATGGTTTCTTAAAGGTCTCTTTTCCCAATCAATATATCTGATTGTGGAATCCTAGGGGTCTCGAGTGTCACTTTAAATTTTTCAACTTCAATATACAGAGTTGTGAGAGACCTTGTTATTTACTCTCATACCTCTACAATGGCTCCAATCAGTTCTTTAAGAATAGCAGTCTCTGGGGACACTTCATAGGCTTGAACCTGTGAACTTGGAATCTAAGGAAAATCCAAATTCCGCACAACCTCCAATTTGGTGACATACTGGATTGTTTATTCTAGCCCTAAAGGGGTTCTGTAGGTGTAGCTGGAAATGGAGCTCCCCGCTCTCTGTGTGAGCAATGGAATGGTCTCAGGTCAGCACATCTTGGGTGGCCAAACCAGCATCTGGAAAAGCCTTGGCTACCAGGTGCCACAGGGCTCTTCCAAAGTCTCGAGCAGATTCTTCCTTTTCGCTCCTTCTATAGAAAAAAGACAGGTTTTTCTCAGTCACCATATTCTGCAGGCTGAAGGGACTGTTTCATGGCCACTAGCAAACCAGTATAATTTTGTTTGATGTGAGACTCCGGGCTCTGATACACTTCATCGGCTTTTCCCCGAAACAAAAGTCCCATAAATTTTATATTAATTGCTGCACCCCACTCGTTCAACTCAGCTGCAAGATCAAATTGCTCCAGTCAATCAGTCCACTCCCAGTTCTCTCTGTCAAACAAATCGGGCATGAAGGAAGGTCATCTCACACCTCCCCCCACCCAGGGAACCTGTGGCCTAGCGGCTCCACCTGGTTGTGACATATTTAATTTTTAGTTACAACACAAAATAACAAAATGCCACACAGCGACAGGTTCTCTGTTTCCCAACAAACCTGTTGGCAGTGCATGCCACCACTGCCACAAGTCTGTGATGGACCCTGTGGCAAGGCATGCCTGTGCTGTACATATAGTGATGCGATCACCGCTAGTAAACCAGTGTGGTCTAGTAAATTGTGGGTTCATGGGCAAGTTTTGGAGACACTCCAATTGACTGAGCCACAAGGGCTTCAGCTCGTGGCAGGCTTAGTAAGGAAACCACTAATTTCTCTACCATATGGGGAGTTTACTGGTTTAATGGAATAACTAAGCTTTATTATCAACTGGCCACCTGCAAGAAGGAGGGTTAGTGGAAATTTCAATTTTAAACATGGCCCTCTTAGGTGCCTCATAGGCAGGCCAGATCTATCTCTTCCCACCTGGTACCAGGAGGGTTAGTGCAAATTTCAGCTTTCAACATGTCCTCTTAGGTGCCCTCACAGGCAGGCCAGATCTACCTCTTCCCACCTGGTACCAGGTTTTTAACAGACTCAAATGGGAGTTCCCTTAACACAGTCCATCGGTACTACAGGTGTAGAATCACTTCAGGCCCATAGACGTTGCCGTGGGTCAGTGGTGCTGGTACACTTTAAACATAGCAATGTGCTCAATTCCCCAAACCCTACGGGTCATGCAATTGCTTAAATGGCAGAAAACCCCTCAACATGAGGTATTTGTAATCCAAATTAAGAAACACGGTTAAGCAGCAGCCACTGTCCCTTGAAACAATGCCATGCTGTGGCAAACTCATGGTTCCCAGATCCGGATAGCTCCTTCTGATAGAGCAGGCTACTGGATCTCTACTCCTCCAGGGCATCTACAGTGCAGGTTGGCTTCCTTCTTCTGCTCTGTGCTGAACTGGTTACCTTGGGCACTGACAGCAGGCTTTTCCATCTTCCTTCCACTCATTCAGGCTGCTGAGGCTCCAATCTGATCCTCACATGTCCTGGCTTCTAAATCCCTGTATCAGAGGCAGCTTGGCACCATGTTGTAGCACCTGCTACAGGATCTAGATCCGCAGCCATTGGCCTTTTTTTCACACTTTAACTTCAGCATTGTCCACCTGCTGGTTTGCATGTGGTTGCCACCCTCAGCAGCTCTGTTCACAGTTTGTTCTCCCTTTTTTGAGGCCTGAGAGAGCACAGCTTGCACTCACTCCCAGCACTGTAGACCTTTCTGCCTATGAGACTGTGGGAAATGATGGATTCTTACACACTTGTCAGGATACAAAAACAGAATTTATTCTTGCAGCAGCATACAATGTAAGAGGACTTGAAACGGCAAAATGAAGAGAAAATAAAATAAACAGCAATATAAAGTCAAACAAAATATCACAGCTAACATCACTGTGCACAGTACCACCTAGAAGCAGGCTAGGGGACTGACAGGGTTAGCACCCTACGACAGACTGACTAAGGCTAGGAGCAGGGCTCTTTTATACCAGAAACCTACCATGTGATAAACTAAGCTCCGCCCATTTTTGTATTCTAAAAAGAAACTTTAACTGCATCGAAAATAATATGACAGTAAATGATCAGCATTGTTATAATTCATCATACCCTAAAACATGCATGGGTTTGAATAAAATACAATAGAAACCATTTATTTGTACTCTAACACAGGAGACAGGTTCTTCCCACAAGCTTCTGTTCATAAAAGGGGGAGAAATGGCCTGCCAGATCCATAGCAAGGCAGACAGCTTGAGGAGGGTCCTGTGGAGGAAAAGTGCACCAAAACACAATATCAAACATTTTCAGGTAATTACCTTAGTTTGACTAGTTTGACTCGAAATGTGTCTTTGCTACTTTTGGACTATTAATCCTCATTTATCCAGGGAGGCAGTTCTATATAGGAATCTAAACAGAGTAAAGTGCTCTATGCAGTGCTTCCAGCTGTTCCTTAATTTGAGCCCATTTTTGTCTGAGAGGCTGCTGAGGAATACCTCACAAGCACAGAGAGCGAGCCACACAGCGCTCGTGATGGGAAAACTGCCGACAAATAATTTACCCAGGCAGAACCCAGTTCTTTTACCGACAAGCCTGTAAATGAATAAAGTGCAAGACAACCAATGGATTAGCCACTTAGCCTAACTGTGAGACCTTTTTATTCAGCTTTTCTCTTGGGCCAAACAAACACAGCTGAAATCCTAAGAGGGAACATTCGTACGATCGAGCAGGCATATGTGAATGGTCACGCAGGCGAACGTGCGCAGGATCGAGCAGGAGCCTGATCAAAAAACCCAGGGGATAGAATTAATTAATGAGCATGTGTACACCACAGAGACCAGAGAAAGAAAATGAAATGAGGGATAGACAGAGAACATCCACAGGTGGTCCTTTCCTGTGGATGGGGAAGTTAATGGATAGCAAACAGCAAAAGAATAGTAGAGAAGTGTTGTTGCAACAGTCTTTAGGATGAACGGTCTCTTAGCATACACAGACCCTGTCACACTGCCACATCTCAAACAGATCTACCCTCCTTCAGCACAGTCCTGCCTTTATAGGCCCATCTCACAGTCTGTCTTGGTTTGTCACCTGGGGTTGTCACTCCAGAAACTCAACAACTCACAGAATACACAAAAGGCACCAGAACCTGCATCCTTTCCTTTCTCCAGAAGCCTCCTGGAGTCCCTTCCCCAGTGAATTTTCTGAGCATGGGTGGGCCTGCCTGAGTGAGTCCATTTCACATCGTTACCAATGCTGTTATCTCAGCACAAGAGCACTGGATAAAGATCCATTAGAATCATCACAATAAAATCAGTACTAACTACACATCCTTATCTACCATCACAAACATGGCTGCCACCTTTACTCACTTAAAACTTTCAACTAGGCCCTAAAAATAAAACTGCCTTAAATTAAAAAAATACTTAAATGTTATTTGTCCTCATAATCCTCTTCTTACACTCACACACATACATTTAAAAATGAAGTAGCATAGTACTTCTGGTGTTTCTTTGCTGGCCATGAAAAATCCCCTCCTATCCTTACCTGCTTACTAGCGAAATCTCTTCTGTTTAAATTGCTACAGATACTGTACAACAGAAGCCCTGGTTCAGTGGTGTGAGTGAGGGTGTGTGAGTGAGGGTGATAGTGGTGAACACTGGACCACTTGCATAATTGTGTTTCAGAATCCCACACCGATACACAAATTGAGTATCAGTGAACGTCTTTACATTACACTACGGTAGTTATGCTACGGTAATTGTATAGCGGTATCTTGTGACTGGATGCCATGATGTGTGCTCTGCTGAGGGGAGTGCTTTGTTGGTTATTTTTTTTTTTTTTATTTGTTTGAGTTTGTGTATTTTTTAACATGGGGGATGTAAAGGGCAAAGCCCCCCAACTCAAACAAACTAAAAAAAAAAAAAGTAACCAACAGAGCACTACCACAGCAGAGTAAGCATAACAGCGTCAAGTTTGTCACTATGTTTGAGTTGAGCGGCTCTGCCCCCCCACACCCCTGTGTCTTTTTTAACATGGGGGCTGTGGGGAGCAAAGCCCCCCTACTCAAACAAACTAAAAAATAATGACAGAGCTTGAATCCTGAAGCTGACTCTTAAAAACATGAATCCATGATGTTGGGTTACATCACTTCAGTCAAATGTGACCTACACCAACTCCTACAGAAATGCCGATGGTCCGGTGTTCTCCACTATAACCTGAGTGAAGGGGTGAACATTCTACAAGTAGAACTGAGTAAAGATTTGGATGCTTGCATTCCATCAATAGATAAATTCCATATGCAGGAAAAATAGAACAAAAACAAGATGGGGAAAAGGGAGGGAAGTAATATAAAGAAGATGGAGGAAAGGTGAGGAAACAGGTAATAGTGTGAATTTGGGAAAAAGAGGGTTTAAGGTCTAATTTGAAAAAAAAATGTAGCTGTGCATTTGACAGTATTTGGAACTATGATGGCATGCAAAATGGTGAGATGCAATAGAACTGTTTTAGGTTGGATAAATGTTTTAAAAAATAATTAAAATGCTTAACATAATTTTATTTTTGTGTATTTTTCCACCCGCCCCCCCCCCAAAAAAAAGTCTTAGACTGTTTTTATAATCCTAATAAGACATTCCAGGGCATGCTTTGTTGTGGGATAATGGCACTTCTTGGGTGGTTGAAGACCATTATCCCACAACAATGCACACCTGTCATGTCTTGTTTAAACAGCCAGTCTATTTTCTGTTGCCCACCCCATCTCTGTCTGTCCTCCAGAAAAAGCACCAAGCTGACCTAATCATTACTCAGCCCCAATGCTCCCAATCCTCTACTGTACTGCAATAAATGTTAAACCTCTTAAAGGGACACTGTCAACCCCCTTAGGCCTCAAAGTGTCTCTAGTTAAAAAAAAAAAAACATGTTATGCTTGATTAGATTCTGTAGAGATAGCTGATGTAGCTGTTAGTTTGCTTCTGATTCTTTTTTTCCTTTTAAAATTGAAAAACAGACTGCTCACCATAGTGGTGTTGCCACACAAAAACATGTTTGTTTACAGTCCTTGATCAGCTCACACTGCATCTTTCCTGGACTTGGAAACACCCCAAAACAATCTAGTGCTCATGATGCAGGGGAGGAGAGGAGATTATTGCATCATGAGAAGATGCACTGGTTGGGAGTGTTCCTAATGTTCAGGAAGTATGCAATAATAGTAGATCAGGAATTTTAAACAAAACACATTTGAGTATAATTACACCATTAGCATGCATTTCCAATCTACTAAGAAAAGAAGCAGATAAAACAACCAGCAACATCAATGAATTTCAGTGAAGGTAAGCAATCATAGAATGTTGGTTTCCAATTAGAAATAATATGATGCAAACAGGGTTGAGCCCTTTATTTTTATTTTTTTAACTGCACTGAACTTACAAGTCACTTTCCTCATTAGAAGCTGATTTTTAAATATTGCTTCCAATTTTGTTACTGTTCAATCTATAAAGGCCTATTGGTAACTCAGTGAGTGTTTCTGCTTTGCATACTGCTAAGTACAATTTTAGACCTCTTTGATGTAGGTTATGCCCACCCCCCAATCATAGGATTATATAGGAGAACACAGATGCATTGTGCCAACAATGGAAAATATGAGCAAAGACATAAACTACTGTACATCGTAAAGTTCTAAAATGGTACTTATAACCTATGTGTGTAAATGAGAAACACCCAGTAAGATAACCAAACAGTCTGTGGAAATTTAACAGTAACAGAACTGGAACCAGTATATAAAAATCAGCTTCTGCAATGTAAAATGCATTGCATGTTTAGAGCAGTTCCCATTTAATAAAATATCAAACTCCTGATCTTAAGAACTACCAGCTCAAGTAAATGGTGAAAGTGTCTATGTGATTTTACTACCGACTCTAACAAGTGGTGCATCGCTGTCTGAGACCAGAGCTTGTCCCCGAGGTTCATATCAGAGAGCATTTCTTTGATAAGCCATCAGTTGTTGTTACCTTGGACACATCTTCTGATTTGGGGAAAATACTCATTCTGAACTGCAGATAGTTCATCACTAAAAAAGTCTAGTGCAGAGTCTATATCAGAAATGCAATTAACTCAGGGCCAGCCAATGGAGTTGACATGGGAAAAAAGATTGTTTGTATCACACCTATAAAAATCAGAAAAGGTAACCACGCTACAGGCAGACTGGTGGGTTTGTTAATCATTGAACAAATTAATGTTGAGAAGACCATATTAAAGATTTTACCATTTTTTTCTATTTTTTGTCAACTGCTGTGATCCGCAATTGACTCCCCTTCATAATTGCCTTGGCTCTGGACTAGGTAATAAATTTGGGGCACTGGCTACTGATACTAGGTCTGGGCAGGTGAGGGGACCACTATGTATTCATCCCTTTGTACCTAACAGGATTTTTACATATTTCAAAGAGAAGTGGTACAGCCTAGACATTAGAGCCCTAAGGTGTGACCTTGGAGACCCAGAAGACCTGGGTATGAATCCCACAACCATCACTTGCATACTGTGTGATCCTAAGCAAGTCACTTAACCTCCCTGTTTTCCTGGGTCACACCTGGAAAAGTGCTTTGGCTAAGTTTGCTTTTCCTAGCTAAAAACCTGGAATAAATAAATACTCCATATTCCCTTCTCTGACCATATTGCCCAGTAGCCAATGCTAATACCACCCAATTGCCAGCAGGCTTGGGGTGCTCGTGACACCCCTGAGATTTGTCACCCTTTTCTGCCCAGAAAATAAGCACACTATCTCTGGACTGCAGCTCAGACTTCATCAGTTCAGTCTTCAGACACATTCCATGTTTTTTTTCAAAAACTTTAACCTACAGAGTGGCATTACTGACCACTGTTTATGCACCATCCGGTTGGCCATACATACAGCACTCGACACAAACAAGAGGTGCTACTCATTTGTGTGTGTATATTTATATATATATATATATATATATATATATATATAATCACATGCCCATACTGTGTGGGCATGTGTGATTTTGTATTTTCTTGAAACTTGGCTTCTCAACAAATGCCCTTAGGGTAACCCTTGCCTCAGTGTTTGCACAGAGGTTCTTTGTCTTTATATATATATATATATATATATATATATATATATAGTGATTTGTATATACAGTCCATGATGCTTTGCATTGTGGGGGCATGTGTGATTTTGTATTTCTTTGAAACTTGACTTCCCAGCCAAATGCCCTTTGGGTAACCATTGCCTCAGTGCTTGCACACAGAGGTTCCTTGTCATATATATATATATATATAGACATATATATACATATATATCTATATATATACATATATATCTATCTCTATATATATATATATATATATATATATATATATATATATATATATACACACACATATATATATATATATATATATATATATTGAGAAGACAGCATTAGGAATTAGAGCTGCGGGCTAGTAATAGTACTGGGCCTACTCCCCAAATACCTCAGCCACACAGTCTAACCGTCCCCTCTTCTACTTCAGGGAGGTAAGACTGAATGAAGCTCACTGCTATATTACTGCAGCTATCTCTAAATCTAGATCTAGAAGCGACACCCTGGACCTTAAGCTTCTGTTGCTCACCCTCGATGAGGTAATTCATCCATTAACAAAAATCCTAAACCTCTCTCTCAGCTGTGGAAAATTCCCAGACTTATGGAAAACAGCTACTGTGACACCTGTCCATAAAAGTGGGGCTAAGATGAATCACTCAAATTATTGCCCTGTCTCCATTCTGCCCCACTCTCTAAGGCACTCGAGCGCATCGTGGCTGATCAACTTACTGACCACTTGTATGAATATAATATACCTTGTCCACAAGAACACGGCTTCCGGAAAGGTCACAGCACCACCACAGCCCTTCTTGAGTTCACTGGAGCATTGCACAAATCCCTTGACAATGGCCTTCTCACAGGGGCCGTTTTTGTCGACCTCTCCAAGGCCTTCAATACAGTACACCATGGACTACTAACTGACCAACTACTGAATGCCAGGCCATTACCTGACTCTTCTCTCTGGTTTAAAAGCTACTTAGAAAACCAGTCGCAGAGAGTAAAAATTGCTGACATTCTTTCTGACACCCTGCCTGTTCACTTGGGTGTCCCACAGGGATCCATACTGGGCCCCCTCCTTTTTAGCCTTTTCTTAAACTCCCTTCCTTACCACTGCTCTGAGCAGATCATACTATATGCTGATGATGCTGTTGTATTCTCCACTCACAAAGATCCTGCAACTCTTCAACACAACCTTCAACTTGGTTTCAGTTCTGTAGAGACATGGTTTCTTAATCATAAACTGGTCCTCAATGACAAGAAGACCAAATCTATGCTCTTCTGCAGGTGTCATAACCCACACAAGCTACACCACTTGGCTATCTCCACCACCCAGGGGAACACTCTAGATCAGGTGGGGTCCTTCAAATACTTAGGGATACAGCTTGACCCTAAACTCTCCTATGGACCTCATGTAGATAATGTAGCAAGAGCTGCTAATACACGGCTTGGTCTCCTCTACAAACACAGACAACATCTCACACCAGAAGCTTTGAAGGTTGCAGTCCTGAGCTCTGTGATCTCTGTAATAGACTATGGTCTCATCATTTATGGCTTGGCCACAACCACAACCCTTGGATGCCTCTCAACTGCCTTAAATAAGGCATGTCGGCTCATCACTGGTGCTCACCGTCTCACCTACACAAGTGACCTGTACACCCAGACCGGCTGGCTCCAACTATCAAATTGCATAAAGTTTCTCACCTGCTCCATGGCAAAAAAAAAATCTACCTTGGCCTTGCACCTTCTGGGGTCTCAACTCTGTTATAACACTGAACCAACAAATGGTGCCTTTGGAGATCCACGCTACAGCTACTGAAAGTTCCCCACTGTCACACTTCACAGGGACAACGCTCTTTTTGCTTATCGAGTGCCACTCTGGTTCAATGGCCTTAGCCCCACCATCTCCTCTGCCCTGGCAATTGATATGTTTAAAACTAGGCTCCGGGACTATCTCACTACCAACAGCTCCTGTGACTGCCCAACTTAACCTTGTTTCTCCACTTCCCTGCCTGCTCTAGTGATCCCCCCCTCCCCTTCTCACTGGATTCTACCCTCACATCTTGGTATACCCAGTGCTGCACTTTTCACCCTCTCCCCACCCTACCTACAATCCTTCTTCCCCCCCTTCCCTCTTTCCTCTCCCTATGACTCTGGCACTTCTTATCTCTTGTCTGTTTTCTCTGACAAATACCGCTGGCTGCCTTGCTTACATTGTTACCCTTGAATTGTATTAATCTGTAATCTGTTTGCAATGTCCACATTGTTGTAATGTCTGTCTTGATGTTCTCCATAATTTGTATTTCTCTGACGTGGAACCTTTGTAAAAGAGCCTTGGCTCAAAGGTATTTGTAATCCTAGACTTAATAAATAAATAAAAAATAAAATAAATAAAGATAGTAGCCAGAAAACAGTGTGGGACAGGTTGGTGTTATGTCCTGGTCATAAGAAGGGGTCAGCTCATAGGGTCACACACACACACACACACACACACACACACACACTCACAGAATAAATCACTCAGGGGTTTTCATGACCGATGCTGGATGAACCTCATTTGCCTGCTGTAAAATGATGGCAGAGTCTTCCCTGTCATTTGGTTTCACTTATTTATAGTAGAACATTTTGGTTAAAACTGATAACTGCTTCTTATTTATGCTAAGTGCCTGGATAGTGCTCATTGAAAATGCACAACATAAATTTAATAAACTAAGCTTGTGTAAGTAACTTTGAATATACCTGCTCTGGCCCCCTACTCCCATAGTATTTGCCACAGGGGTAATTATTAAACATCTTCAAATGGTTAAAAACTACTTTACGGCTTTGTAAATTTTATACTGTAAGAAGACAAACGTCTGTCAGAATTAATATAGGCTGCGGGCTGCAATGGGTAAAGTTACACAGCTCAGATGCCACTCTGGAACAGTGCCTCACATTTTATTAAAGAGCATTAGTGAATATAATGGAGAGAAGAAGAAGCAGTGCAACTCACATGTCAAGCACCTACTATCAGAAATGACGCTCAAAGAGATCCTGATGTCACAGGGGACACTTCAAAAAACAATCTTTACACTCATGTCTGCTTAAGTTTAACGTTTCTGTACTTAGCACACTTGTTTCTCAATGTCCGTGGAAATTAAAATAAAAACAGCATCATCATCCACATAGACATTATCTGCTCTTGCTTATTGTCTATATTTGGCATCATAATGCTCTGTTTGTGACATCACAATCATTTCCACGGCAACATATTGTGACATCACTAGCAGAGGACTATGATATCTGGTGCAGACAAGCAGACAGAACAAAGAAAGTCTAAGTACCCTATATTCAGCATGGCTGTTTGCACTGCACATGAAAAGTGCCATACAAAATATAGTGCATGGCCATCAGGGAGATATATTCATTCAGGCAGCATGCCCTATCTGACGCACGCTGTCTGTATGAATATCAGGCTGTGTTAATGCCACACATATTGCATATGTGCAGTGCTGCCACAGCCCCCTAAATGGTGGCAGACACCCAGGAGTAATGGGGGATACTGCCTCTGCTCCTGGTTGCCATATCCAGTGGCCAGCATGCTAATGGCCACATATGGCATGTCAGATGCTAAAGAGACATTTGTATGCCTTTATGTGGCTATTAGCAGCTTTGCTCAATGCCTCCATGCACAAATGCACAGAGGGATTGTGCAGAGCCTTGACAGTTGCCCCACCCTCAGCCAGTCTCTGTACATTACTAGACATGTCCCTTGTAGTGAAGTGGTACCCCTTCCTCACCTGATCCCCACAATGATAATGTAATCCTCCCTGGTAGTCTAATGGTACCCCCTCCATTACCTGAGCCCTGTTGTGATAACATAATCATCCCTGATAGTTTAGTGGTACCACCGTAATATCGGTTATATTATATGTAAATCCCACCAATCCCTGGCCCACCTACTCAGCATCCACCTCCCATCCAGCACTGACTTACCCCTCCATGCAGGAGAACCAGATGATCTGTAGACAGTGACCTGCACAGACCCTCCTCTCACTGCCTAAGGAGAGCACTCATTCCTTGTCATTCAGACAGTGGCTAGCCGAGGTGGTGAGAAAAGCTTCTCTGCTGATCACTTTCTACAGATCTGCCAGCACTCCTGCATTGACCTTAGGGTGGGGGGTCATTGTCTGACAGGTGGTGGTGGGTGTTGAGCGGGTACACCAGAGTGGGGTTATGCATAGTATAACAGGGACTGGGGCAAGAGGGGAGTACCACTAGATTACAAAGGATGTCTACATTATCACAACAGGGATTGGAGAAGGTCAGAGGTTTCACTAGACTACAGCACCAGAGCAGAATTACATTTAATTGGGGATTGTGTGGGAGGAGCGTACCTCTGGACTACCAGGGATGTATTACATTTAATTGGGGATCAAGCAGGAAGGTGGTTTCTTTCCATATGGTAGGTACCAGTGCTTCTGGGTGGGAGGTACTGCACCACTCTGTATGTTGATAAGAGTAGGGTTTTTGAAGCATTAAATAGCACTAGCATGGCAACCTTTAGCACTTCCAAACCCATTGAATATACCACTGTGCCCTGTATGTAAAGGGGCTCCCTCATTTGCATGAGTGCAATGGTGTATTATACAATGGCAATAAAATTTCCTGGGCTCCGATTGGTCAGTGTGTACCTGGAGCAGTGAGGTTTTCTGAGTATAACCTCACTGTATGAACTCCAGATGCACACATGACTGTATCACAGAGCCAGGAATCATGCGTCAGCTGCACATGTAACCGATAGTTGGACCTGCCACGGTCAAGCACTTCAAT
The DNA here is from genome assembly GCA_016271365.2 of Neoceratodus forsteri. NCBI lineage: Eukaryota > Metazoa > Chordata > Ceratodontiformes > Ceratodontidae > Neoceratodus > Neoceratodus forsteri. The sequence continues at coordinate 1,561,222,522 of CM057455.1, forward strand.
CCCCCCCATGATGGCACCACCCTCCAAAGCTCAGTCTTTAAAAATAACTCACAACATATCCCTGCAGTCCTCTTTCACAACCAACAGTAACAGAAAAGTGCCCCACATCCAAATCACAAATTTTTAAAACCCTGCTACGACCAGCCGGACGGCCTCAAGCAGTAAATAGCACATGCAGTCTCTCGTCTCTAAATCCAGAACACCACTTCCACTACCTTTTTTTTGTATTATTTTTATATTCTTTTTCTCCTCCAGGGCAAATCAAACTACAACTCCCCCTCACAATGTATCTGGCACTTACTGACCCATTTCAGGAAACTGGAAATCTCACTCTGATACTCACTTCTTCTACATCAGCAGACAGCGGGTCCAGTTCAATTAAACCCCTGGATACAATCAAATCTGAGATTAAAGTGAATAACCACCAACAACACAAAAGAAAAGCTGGATGGGGGGGCGCAACACCAACAGAAATCTGCTTGTGATGGGGAAGCTAGATGAAGAGATAGAGCCATTTACCAGCAGCACCACCTACTGGCCAAAAGGGAGCTATTTTTTTAATACATATACCACCATACAGATAAATGAACTAAACATCAGCTAAAAAAATGCTTTTTTTAATCTTTTTTTTTTCTGCTATAAATGGGCCATTGTATAATAGCAATAATGCACTCCAGGGTATGGGTTGTGCTGGGATAACCTCACTTCAGGGGCATTGTACGCACACAGCCTGTGGTATCGTGCCCAACCACCCCAGGTGTAAGGTTATCTTGGCACGACTCACACCCTGTTGTGCATTATTGCTTAATTTGGCATGATCACACTACCTATTATAAGTAATGTTGAGAGCCCCTTCGAATATGACCCCACCCCCGCTTGGACATGTTATGCTATGTCCAGTTAGCATGGTGCTATGCCTGTTGGCACCATGATAGCCTTCTGTATATGCATCTCTAAGTAACAGTGATCCAGTTTTTATGGTAATGAACAATAAGTTGTTGCAAAAGGGGGAAGCTAAATACAGAAAACAAATTAAAAAAACGAAATGTGTTCAAAAATGATGTTTTTCCAAACATTCCACGTGATGTCAGGGACTATTTAAATGTTCCTTAGACATGTGATATTCTTTTGCTTCATAAAATGAAGATATCTTTAGTTACTGACAGATGAGACAGATAGCAGCACAGAAGCTGAACTCTGCTGCTGTAGACAGGGGACATAGTCCTACTTAGAAATGTTATCCACTTCTTGTCTGAGCTCAGTCAGAGCAGTCTTGTGGGCCAGTCACTTCATTTTGATTAATCGTAAAGGACAGGCTGAAACCCCTTAAGAGCAGTGGGCTAAGGTGAATAATGTATTGTAGACCTTACCTCCTCTAATCTGAGCATTCTAGGAAATTATGGTTGAAGCACATAGATTAAAGTTAAAATCCTTAATAACCTTTATTTGAAACACCTCCCCATATCAACAGTAAAATATGATGCCTGCATGTAGAGAAGCTCTTGGTACCCTATTGCTATATGTGTGTATTTTTTTTTCATTATTATACTTTTTTAAATCAGGGCAGCCTAACTGAGATGCAACATGCCCTTTCAGTCTGTCCTGATTCTATAAGTGTTGGTGGCTCAGCAGGTTGCACACTTGCCTCTGAGGCCAGAAGATCAGAAGGCTGTGGGTCCTATCCCCACTCCAGGCACTTGGGCTGAATCCTAATACTGACACTGTAGTGCAGCATGAGGGGGGTGCTGCACTCCTGAGGTGCTGTCTTTTGGATGAGATGTTAAACTGAGGTCCCATCTGCCTGTTCTGATAGTAGTTCAGGTGGATGTTAAAGATCCCATGGCATTTATCAAAAAAAGTAGGGGGGGAATTTTTATTTAAGCCATAAGAAACAAATAAATACAAAGCAATATTACAACATACAAAATCATAAGAAGGAAAATCAAAACTAGAAATCATTATTTCTTCATACAGTAACCCCAAACTTAGCCAACCCCCCCACACTAAAAAAGTAGGGGGGATTATTTTTTCAAAGAAAAAACAAAATACATCCAAAGTCATAGAAAAACAATGCAAAAAGGACAAATTAATTATTAATAAGTATATATAAAAATATTTCAAAGAATGGAATAACTGCATTTGGTTCTAAATAATGTCAACAAAACTGTAAAAAGAAAGGAAAATTTAAAAAGAAAAATAAGGCCACCAGAATACTTCTATTTAAAAAAAAAACTGTAAATGATAGACCCTCAAGGGACATAGAAAATGAATTAATAAGGTCAAAAAAACTGCCAAAGCCTATCCCATTGCTGAACACTAAAAAATTCATTTTCCATCTGTTTACATGAAAGTAAATCAGCAGTCAACATAAAAAAGCTCCCAAACCGAAATATGTTGTTGCTGCAAAACCAAATGACACCTGCTAATCCACAGCCAATACAAAAAATGTGCATGAAGAATTTGGAATGTACTAAAATATCCTAAAGTATCCAATCCTGTAAAAATACCAAAATGCAACATCTGTGAACAGGGGGGAGTTCTCACCAGCCCCTACCATTGTTCTTTCATCACATCCCAGAACAAACCCGCACATGGACATGTAAAATAAAGATGATCCATAGTTTCAAACTGCATAATGCAACATTCTCTAGGACAATATCTGTCAGGTAAAGCTTTGTGTTTTTGATTCCCATGAACATTCACTCTGCTGTGAATTCCTAACCATACCGTATCCCACAATTTCTCAGGAATTCTAACATCAGAAATGTAAGCAGAAATACTAGTACGATCAGGAACAGAAAACCTTAAAAAAGGAAAATCCAAAAAACATCGAATTTGTATGTCAGCATAAAGAGCTTTGAGAGGAAGTCTTAAAACTGTCTCATAAATCACAGTCCACAACTTAATTTTATCAAAGACTCCTACCCAATAAGAAAATAATTGTGGATTATGTTTATTTTTGTGCAAAAAGAAATTAGATTTCCATTCCTTTAAAACTCCCTGTAGAATCTCTAAACCCCAATCTTCCCATAAATGCCCCTTAAGTTGCATCAATGGTACCAAATTATGATACAAAAAAATTGAAAAATTAAAAACTAAAGGATTTATTATCTTGACCCCACCATCAACAGTAGAATTATAAAATACTGTTCTCCTAACCGGGTTAGGATGACTACCCCAGAATCCACTAAAAAAACCTCAATATTCATATTTCTAAAGATTTTGGTATAAAGAAAACTGAACTTAAAAATAAAAATACAGGAATTAAAAATGTATTAATACAATAAACCCGCTTCTTCTTTGACAAATGCCATTTATTCCATTCCGTCACCATCCCATAGCAAAGTCCCAATTATAGCCAGCCATATCTGAACCTCCAAAAAATATTCCCAATATGTGGCAAGGGGCCCTTGCAACCGGAAAACCCCCAACTTCCATAGGAGATGTCGGATAACCACCCAGTTTTATTTATTTAGCTTTTGTTGACCGGGTAAGTGCACTAGACAAATCCTGCCTATTTTCAGGCACGACCCGGGGGAAGGGGATACAGATGAATGCCAACTGACCGTGAACCAGATTAAGCTGTTGGTGGTATTTTTAGTGAATGAGGGAAATTTGGCCAGGACACCAGGGAAATTCCCCTACTCTTTTCGATAAGTGTCATGGGATCTTTAACATCCACCTGAACTACCACCAATCCAGGCAGATGGGACCTCGGTTTAACGTCTTATCTGAAAGACGGCACCTCAGAAATGCAGCACCCCTCTCATGCTGCATTACAGTGTCAGTACTGGGATATTAACCCAAGTGCCAGATGTGGGAACTGAACCCACAGCCCTCTGATCTCCCGGCTTCAGAGGCGAGTGTGCTACCTACTGAGCCACTGACACTGACAGTTGTAAACATATTGTCTTCTCATCATTGAGATGAGCTCCAGTGATAGTTCCCAATCCCTGAATTAGATGGCACACTAACAGAATAGAGTCCCTATCTGGCACTACCAAACAGATGTCATCAACATAAGCCAAAACCTTACAACGCTTTCCTAAAGTACTTGAAACCTGTTTTTTACCAGGGGATCATTATAAAATTTGTAAGATAGGTTCTAAAGCAAAAACATACAATAGGGGGCTCAATGGGCACCCCGTTGGACTCCCCTATGAATCCTACGATTGTCCTCTTTCCACCCATTATCACATGGTACTACATAAGACAAAGAATAACACAACTTTAGCCATTGAATAAAAGGGTCCGGAATATCATAAGCGGCCAAACAAGACCACAAAGATGAGTGTGAAACCTTATCAAAGGCTTTTGCCTGGTCTAAACTGACCAAGTATCCCTGCCCATGGTGAGATGCTACATTTTCTCCCTCCTGTTCCATCAGCTCTCTTAGCACAAACAAAGCTTCAGTAATACCATGGCCTGGGACTAAACAATACTGCACAGGGCATATAAGATCCATCATTACTAAACTAAGTCGATTACCGAGAAGTTTAGCAAAGATTTTAAAATCAGTGTTCAACAATGTGAGAGGTCTCCAATTTCCAATATCAGCCTTATTTCCCTTTTTTATAAAGAAAAATCATCAATCCTTCATACATAGAAATGGGTAAAACATGATCTGAAAGAAAAAAAATTATATAGAGAAAGCAACACCATAGGCATAATATCCCATAATATTTTATAAACTTCACTAGATAATCCATCAGCTACAGGCGAAACATTAGGATGGAGAGACTTAATTACTTTCTCCAATTCCAATCTAGTAAAAGGTATTATCAAAGATTTTTGTAAAGATGGAGACAGCCTAGGCAAGTCAGCTGCCTGTAACATCTGAGCCGAAAATTGAAACTCCCTAACCGGGTCATCAAATTTATTGTTTATATGAATATCCAAAACCTTCATAATACCTACATTATCAAAAACTTCTACCCCAGAAGAATGCAACAAACTATGAATCTTCATACGCTCACGTCTAATTTGACTAGCCATAAAAGGATTAATTTGTTCCGCTTTCCCTTTAGTTCCAAACATCTGTTCTCTTTGTAAAGAATGTAACCTATCATACCGAAAATGCATCATAGTTTGTTTCAATTTTCTGACATCCTCTAAAATCTGCTCATGTCCAGCAGATTGTTGTGAAATTAATTCTCGTAATTCTCTATGTAGCTTCAAATATTTCTTGTAATGAGAAGATGCTACAGAAGCACCAGAAGACTGAAAAACCATGTAAACAAACCTTAAAATCTTCTCACCACAAACCGATATCATCAGATAAAATTATTGTCAACAATTTATCCTGAACAATAATTTTTAAATCTCTCAAAATATTTGCCTCTGTCAACAAGGAGGTATTTATCCTCCACACTCCTCGTCCTGAAACCCTAGCTGGAGGGGTAAATATTTCCAGACCAATTAAAGTATGATCAAAGGATTCAACTGGTATGTTCAAAGCCTGATCCACTACTAAAGACTGATGCACAAAAATAAAATCAATACGGGAAGATAAAGTACCTTTATGAAATGTAGGTTTAGCCCTTTTGTGCCCCATAACATGTACATCCCTTAGTCCTGCCTGAGTAATAACAGATTTAAGAAAAACCCGATCACAATACTGTTTGCCTGATACGTGTTGCTGGAAATTAATATTAAAATCACCATAAAAAAACACTTGTCTACCAGTATATAAAAAAGGTTGCACCTTCTTTAATAAGGCAATATGAAGAGCCTTCATTTGTGGACCGTATAAATTAATCAGTCTGCAACTAATGCCCTGAATAACAACATCAAGCAAAAGTGCTTGGTCAGGATCAATATCTATTATTCTAGACACTATAACTGCTTGGGAAAAAAAAAACACATCACTACACATCTCTTCCCCAATAGACCAGAAGGAGGAACCCCAAGCCCAATCCCTAGAAGCCGAATTTATCTCACTCAAAGTATGCAACCTAGTATCTTGTAGAAAAACTACATCAAAACCCAATTGTTTCAACACTCCAAAAGTGGATAAAAATGTCCTTAATGATTTAGTGCGATTAACATTGAGGCTAGCCAACCTCAAAGAAAACAACTCAGGGGGGCATTAAAAGTTTACCACTAGATCTAGTGACTCTTTTATGTTTCTCAAGAAGTTTAGACTTGCCTGAAAACTGATCCCCAGTACTAAAAGGTGAAAGGTGCTCAGTTGTCTCAGGCAAATCTGTCAATTCCATAGGGTGCTCCTCATCGACCTGGTCACTCCATGTAGAAAAAGGTGCAAACAGGTTGGATAATGTCAGGGGTGAAACTGGAACACTAAAAACAACTTCAGCAGAAGAATCCTTAAATACTGGAATATCAGGTGTTGTCTCAAAAAACCTGCCTGCTCAGTGCTAGTCACTAAAGAGGCCTTAGCAATTGTAGCAGCATCAGCAGAAACTCCCATGTTAGGGAAAACTATCCTCTCAGGAGTGTGCATCTCCCATTTGGGCGAGCCCTGAGGAGTCACAAAAGATGTTTCTTTCTCTGTAGAGTACAGATCAAAATTAGGAGGTAGTGGTAAATCAGTTTGTTTATTAGGGGGAATTGGGGTGACGTCCAAACATGTAGGATCAGAGTCAGGTAACACAGTTCTGGACCTATCTCCAGTATAACCTCCTCAACCTCTCCCTCTTCTTCTACCTCAGAAGGTAGGTTCAGCCTCTGGGTGAAAAGAGTGACCAAAGGAATGTCTGGCTTTAGATAAGAAAAAATCCTGACCTGAGAGGTAATCAGGGCTTTGGGCGGCCCAAGGACAGGCAGCGTACACATGATCCTCCTCCCCATACAGATCACATTTTGGTGGATCCATACATTGTGCAGCTGTATGCCCCAACACCCCACATTGGAAACACTTTACTTGGTCACAATCCACATTAAGATGAGATAAAGAAGCACATTTATAGCAGCTCTTAGGCTGCCCAGCATAGGAGATTATACCCCTGTCATGACCTAAAAAATAGGAGCTGGGTAAATGTTGAATTCCATCATCATTTTGTTTGAGTTGAACCCTTACTGTCCACCCACCAGTCCAAAACCCATTATCATCCATAATAGGTTTAGGGACATCAAAAACTGAACAACGTTTTTCAAGCCAAAATAATATATTGTCCAAGTTCACGCCTTCTTTCCTATAAAGGATGGTCACCGTTTTTATCGTAGGTTTGGTGATGGAATCACTATAAAGTCCACCCACACCTCAGAATTCTTTACATCATAATACAACTTCCAAAATTTATTGAGAGAAATCCCAGTACAGAAACTAATGTCATAATTATGGTCTCCTGGGGAGTGTATGAAAGCATACACTTCCACTGGAGTAAATCCCATAGAATCCATCAATAATGTCTTACCAACCCAAAGTCTATCAGGGACAACTGGTGCTAGACCCTTGTAATGTAGCCGAACTAAAAACCGTCTCTTAGCAGCTACAGACAGTTTCTTAAAAAGTCCAGCATAGGAAGCATGGGCTTCAGTATTGTCTTTCCCCATTTGATCAGTTAAAGCTCTTACCTGAGCAGAATCTGGTCTCTGGGTCTGAGAAAGGGGAGATGTACTAGAAAGTGAATCTCCTGTCATTACCCTTACTTTATCACCTGGGAACTGAGCTTCTGACGTAACAACCTCTTCCTCTGCCTCGCTTCTAGCCAACACAGCCCGAGCAACAGAAGAAACATCCGAAATAGGCGGCGGTGGATCCACAATCAGATTTGACAAAGTTAGCGAGCTCTCAGCATTTAATTTGACCAAATCATGGTCTGGAGATCCAGGAAGGGGAATAGTAGGGTCCAGTACCCATATGTTTTTCTGCCGAATCCAGCCTGATCTGGAGAGTGTTTCCTCAGGGGTCCACTGAGCAGAAGAATCCAAAGATCCTGAAACCACATTAAAGGTTGTTGGTAAGCCTGGAGGACGGTCTTGTTGTACAAAAGCAGTAGTAGAAATATCTGTAGAGACATCTGATGGAAATCTTTTATTGCCAGATGATACAGGATTAGCCACAGATAATTTTCTTTCCTTTTTTTCTTCCTCCAATTGTTGTCTGCAAGATTGGAAATCTTGTTCTGCCACAGAAATTAATTCTAATAAATGCGATTTCTTTTTTTCTAGCTCTGTTTGTAACTCATGTTCCACTTCCATAAAATTACCTTCTGGTAAAAGAGGGTCCACGATATCCTCAGCATAAAAAGCCTTATCCTCGGTCATGTTCAACAATTCACAATCGCTGTCTGTATCATAATCTGGTAAAGACTCCTGAAGCTCAGCAACACAGCCACCTCCTCCAGTGTCCTGAACAAGAATGGGGACCTCCATTCTCTCTGCTGCGTTAACAGCGCCACCTGCAGAAAGAGTAGGGGAATTTTATTGGTAATAAAGTGGGCTTCATTACAAAAAAACAAAACAACTCAATAAACAGAAACAATCCAAACAAGGCAAAAATCAGTTAGCAGAAGAAAGTATCACAATGTTTCCAAAACAATACAGCTTGCGAAGTAGAAAAAAGTAAGAAGTCAGACTTTTACAGAACACAAAGCAGCTCTAATATTACAAAAACTTCATGAATGGAAATAGTTTTTGGTGTAACACTAGCAAACATCTGGCTTGCCATAAATAATAACGAATAATAGCAAAAATTATATATAAACTGTCAACATGATACTTTCTATTAAGCAGGTCATTCGTGGCAAAACATAACATGTTCATAAGAAAGAGAGGCAACAAGGGTTCTGCCCAGTTAGCAGATAGGGTGACCAGACTTCAAAGAAAGGGCATTCACAAAATAAATGTTGCTGAGTTTCACAAACATTGAGGCAAGAGGATCTAGGACAATATCTCAAAGACAAGGCTTTATGCTTATGATTGTTGTTAACTCCTAGTCTATCATAGTTGCATAACCATACCATATCCCATAAATACGATGGCAGCCATTGATTTAGCAGTTGGTGGAGTACCCAGGAGAGCGTCCAGAGGGCAGAGCGGAAAACAATCTCCTCCCGAGCCTCCAACCTCCAAAGTCGCTCATATAGTTGGGGTCTAGATAAGATACAAAAGTCCTGAGGATGAAGACACCAGGTCAAGGCCATCTTAAAACTCTCTTTCCCATAAGAGGGGATCAGTTGGGATTTGGAAATAACCCCTTTATAACGGGCTTGCCAGTTATCAAGGCAGAGGGAGAACCATGCTAAAAAATAGGGCTTCCAAAAAACAGTCCCTGGTTTCAGCACTTTCCCATAATTATAATGAAGAAAAAGGCTGTAAAAAAAAACAACGGGGTGGATCATACCAAGTCCACCTTCCTTGAGCGGTCTGTAAGTAATATGTCTTTTAATGGGGTTTAGCCTGGATCCCCACAATCCTTTGAAAAAAATCCCCGTTAATCTGGAAAATAGGGAAATGGGCGGGGGGAACACATAACAAAGATGCAGGAAAATCGGTATAACCAGAGTTTTAGGAGCACAACCTGTCTTCTTCTTCCCAATTAAATGCTTTTTCCACCCATTAATCACATTATCTGCCTTTTTAGGGCAAGATTCAATTATAGATATGTGGATCATCACAACCAAAAAATACCTAAATACGAAAACAGTAGTGGATACAGAAACACCAGCATAAAGGCCCGCACTAGGGAGGGAAGTATGCCCTAGTGGTACACAAATACTTTTGTAAAATTTATCTTAGAACCTGAAACAGAAGAGAATGCCTGTAAACCTGAACAATATCCTCTTGTTTCGTGGAAGAATCCACAGCCAAAATTAAATCATCCGCATAAGCTAATATTTTAAGTGGTAAAGAGGAGGAGTACAGAGCAACCCAATAATCTGTGGGCAAAGAAAAAAGGCTCTCAAAAGAGTATCAATAAAAAAGGTATATAATAAGGGACTTAACGGGCACCCCGACGTACCCCACGGGCCAAAATAGTAGGACGGCCTATCCAGACGTTCACATTAGGACGTATTACAACATTCCTATATAATAAACGAAGCCAGGAAAGGAAGCATACTGGAACCCAAAAGCCTTCAGGGCTAGAAATAAGAACTCATGAGAGACTGTATCAAATGCTTTTTCCTGGTCTAAACTTATAATCCATCCTGTTACAGCATTTTGTTGTCCCAGAGTAAACAATTCTCTCAATAAAATCAAATTGTCAGAAAGATGCCTGCCTGGGATACCACAGGTTTGAGTTGGGCTAATCATGTGATGCCAAAGTAATCATTCTAGATAAAAGAATTTTGGCAAGGATCTTATAATCCACATTAAGCAGACTGATTGGTCTCCAATTTGTAATGTCAAAGGGATCCCCTTTTTTCTTAAACAGTAAAATCAGTAAAGCGTCTTTCATAGAAGTAGCCAAGGCATCAGAATGTAACATCTCATTATAGAGAATAGTTAGAACCAGAACAAGATCAGCAGAGAAAGTCTTGAAAAAATGTGGGGTTAGGCCATCAGACCCTGGAACCGAATGTGATTTTAAACTAGTAATGGCCGCCAAGACCTCTGGTTCAGTAATGACCGAAGAAAGCTTGTTTCGATCAGAGTCCGAAAGCTGAGGTAAGGACAGTGAGCGAAGAAAATGATCTGCATTGTCAAGGTCAGCTTTAGTGCCAAACATGTTGAAAACATAATCTTCAACACAGTGAAGCAAATCCTCAGGTTTCTTAAGTAACTCCCCGATGGAGACAATAGAGAGTAATTAATTTAGCTTCAACTCTATCTTTACAGGCCTTAAACGGGTCTAAACAACCTTTAGTAAGATGAGTGCCAAAACGCGCCTGACCCAAAGAGTCAGCACGATTATACTGGGATAACCTCATTTTAGCGCTGACCTCACTAATCTGAGAGCTAAAATCATGAGTAGTAGAGCTAGCTAAAGAGAATAGGTGCTGTAGCTGATGCCGTAGTGACAGATAAGACAAATATTTAGTATTCTGTTTTTTCTACTACCTTCTGAAAAAACTGTTTCAGCTTAGCTTAGATTCCTCCCACCAATCCATCCCAGTATCATAAAATCAACTACTGACAACCGAGCTGTAAACTCTTTGTCCAAAGTTTAAGAAAAGAGGGTCATTAGTAGAGAATCATTAAGACGCCAACTGGCTTTCTTCACATCTAGGAGCAGAGTCCCAGGAAAAGTGGCATATAGGGCAACGGATCCGAAAATCTGTAGCCACAGTTGTACAGGAAAGTAAAATCAAAATCTTAGATAAAAAAGAAAATCTATCCTAGTATGTAAGGACCCTTTAAAAAAAGTTGACCCACCTGTTTTATGGAAATGTCTATAAACATCCACAAGCTTGGCCATAGAGACCACACTATTTAAAGCCACAGAGTCACAAAATAACTTGGAAGTCTTTAGGCCTCGATCTGTTTGATGTAGGCCGCAATTGAAATCTCCGACCCATAGGAGTAATCTGGATGAAAAAAGGTATGGCTTAATTTGGTGAAAAAGGGAAGCCCTCTGAGCCTTGGTTTGAGGCTGAGGTCCCAATCATACTGAAATCTCTCAGATTTATATGAGAAATCTAATAACAAAGCTCTACCAGGGAAATATCTACAAGTCTAGAGACTGTAAAATTAGAGCTGGAGAACAATATCCCGACCCCATCACAAGTATCAGGTCCAACAGACCAAAAGAAGGGCCTGCAGTCCATGCCTTAGAGGCCTGGAATAATTCCCCATGGGTCTTTAATCTAGTGTCAACAAGGCAGATAATGTCACACTGTAAATCAGAAAGGGTTAAAAAATCCCCTAATTTTCTCTTCCCTTTAATGCTGTTCACATTTAAAGAGCAGATCTTTAAGGAAGACAGGATTTAAGTAATAGGTGGTGACTTACCCTTCGTCAGCTGCCTAGTACGCTTTGCAATGGGATCCTGATCAGCCCTATCACCCCATCCGGGAAGAAAGAAGAGAGGAGGAATCAGTATCCTCACCCCCCGAGTCTTTGTCTGAAAAATCTGTGGCTAAAACCGCAAATTTGTTAGAGGTTTGCCAGTTCCGTGCAGGGGGTTCCTTACTACGAGTAGCAACAGCTAAACCCTTCCTAGTCCGTTTATGGGTAACAGTGGTAAAACTAAAATTATCTCCCCCTTGACCCGAGGGGAGGCATATCCATATCTGGAATAACGGGTGTAGTATCAGGGGAAACCACAATGGCAGTAGGAGTAGGTATAACAGGAAAAGAGGGTTGGAAAACTGGAACAGAAGAGACATCTCCAACTACCGGAGGAGGGTAACCTCTGGATTAGAGGAAGCTAGACTATGGGCAAGTGACTGTTGAGCAATAGTAATAATGCCATCATGAGAGGGACAATCTTCTCTGTTATGAGAGGCCCAGGGCACCTGCCATACGCGTGGCCAGTCCCATCACATAGTTACACTTAAATGAATTAGTACATTTAGCTGCAATATGACCGTATTCAAAGCAGTGGCTACATTTAAGGGTATCACAAGTCGAACTTAAATGGGCACGTGACCCACATTTAAAACAGGACTTGGGTTGTCCGGCATAAAAATGAAGCCCTTGTCTTTACCTAGAAAGAAAAATTAGGCAAATGTCGTGGGCCAGTGTTAGTGGAAAAAGCTTAACACGGACCTTCCAACTGCCATCCCAAATCTGTTCAGAGTCTAGATTAGGGAGGCCTATTCAAGACTTCACAGCGTTTGTTTAACCAAAATAAAATGTCTTCAATGTGAACTCCTCATTTTAAAAACAACAGTAATGTTAATAATGGCAGGTTTGGTGAGAGGGATGGCCTGGAAGGGGACCAAATGGGTGTAGTCTGAAGTTTGTCATATTGGGCCCAGAATCTATCAAGCCCAGACATTTGTTTAAAACTAACATCAAAATTGGAATTACCTATATTAATCAGGGCAAAATCTCAGAAGAAAAAACTTCATGGAACCCTTAAGGAGGGTTTTAGCTATATACAAACGAACTGGTGGGAGTTCCAATCCACCCTATAAAGCAAACGTACTGCATTCCTCCTAGGTGCAGGTTCGCCTTTGGAGGAAAATAAATCAGTAAGTTTAAATGTTGAACTTTTAGGTGCAGCAACAAGTAGGTAACAAAGTAGGTCCTGAGAAAACAGTAGTGGGTTCAGGTACAGTAGAAATAGACTTAGAAACAACAATAGTGTCACTAGTAACAGTAGAAAGAAAGAGTCACACGGGTTCGTTGGAGCTCAGGTCATTATTCTTAGCAGAGTTTTGAAGCATATTAATGTAGACAGGGTCCTGAGAATCAGGAGTCCAAGTCCTTCAATATCTCTTTCCCAGCCAGCATGTAATAAAGCTGACTCTGGTGACCAGTCTAAATCAGTATTTTGGCCAGATTTAATTTTTTGGGGAATAAGGAACCCCTCGTTTGGACCAGCCAGGTTCCTGTGTAGCTGAGAAAAAAATACTGTGGGTTTCTCCGAAGCGAAGCGGAAGCAGTTGTAGCGCTAAAGTCACTTACAGAGCAGGGAATAGCTGCAGGGATTTCAGAATCTGGCTTTTCCGACGTCGTAGTCGGCGGGTCATTTGAAGTAGTCTGAGAAACAGCAGGCAGGGGCTGAAGAGAATTCCACAGCAGGAACAGAAGCTGAATCCATCGGTAGGCCATCGACTGGGGGCTTTCCAATGCCGACGTCGTGAGAAGGAGAACAAGAAAGTGGCGTCCGAGGCGATGCCTGCGCGAGAAGCTTCTGCAATGCCGAATCTAAAAGCTGCAATTGCAGGACTAATGCCTCGCGCTGCTTCCTGAAGACTGGAACTGAACGCAGGAGCCACTTTGCACATCAGGTAGACTGGAAACAACTTCTTTAGGGTCGCTTTCAAGAACGGAGTCAAATTCAAAAATAGTCGATACTAACATCAGCAACAGCAAGACATGCATCTGGGGCCTTGAGAAGGTAGCACAGAGGAGGAGGCCGACTCCCTGAGCTAACAGCGTCCATCTCCTCCAGGGGATCATGCGAACTGGCCATCTTGCAGCCAGCAGCAAAGGCTCCACCTACTCAGAGTAGGGGAAGTTCCCCGGTGTCTGGCCAAATTTCCACCATTCACTAAAAATACCACCAACAGCTTAAAAAATCTAGTTCAATTTTAGTTGTCATCTATCTGTATCAGATCTACTACGAAATCCCAACAGTCAGTCTCCCAAACTCCATAAACCTGAGTTTAGTCTTTTTTCCTACTACATTTTACACTTATGACTTTGGTGTACAAGGAAGGTTGCTATGTGACTCAATGACAGTTCCGATGTAAACCTGTGATATGGTGTACTCTATAAAATCAATAAAGCTTCATTAAAAAAAAAAAAAAAAATACCTGAGTTTAGGAGAACGAATGTCAGAAGACCGACAAGGTTTTAGTGTAATGAGGGGGGCAAGCCCCTCACACCCCCCATAGCTAAAATAACCAACTCGGAGGGGAGCGGACCTCGGAGTAGGTTACAACAAGTTACAGGGGGCCAAACAGCACCATGCAAAACAGTTGCCTACTGGGTCTGAGCATACTGGTGTCCAAGCTGCTAGTGGCTTAGCCCTCCATGCCACGGGAGCAGCTCAGCCAACCACTGGATTTTCCCCCCTTTTGTGGTGCATGGCTAGAGACAGGGTAGTGGTTCGTCACATCCACTACCTTACCCCAGCCGGCACCAGCTTCCATCTGTTGGGCAGGTGTGTGTCGGACAGCTGAACATGGGATCCTGAATGTCAGGATTCCGAGTTTCAGCATTCAGTCATACCTCCCATCTGTAGCCCACCACCAGGGATGAGGCTGAAAATAGGCAAAAAAGTTGTCTAGTCCTCCTTCCCAGTCAACAAAAACTAAATAAATAACTATTTAGTGCTACTACTGGGAGACTGGGAGACTGAAACTGAGATCAGGTGAATCAGGTGAGTTGTTTTAAGAGCTATACTCAGGGTTTGGTGGGGCATTATCAATGCTAGCCCCACCCCAACCAAGTGGTACTTAACCATGCATGCTGTAGTATCCTTTGGATGCCTTTCTTCTTTGCTGCAGTCACGATTGCCTGTTCACCTCCCACCTTCTCTTCCATCTGTAGCCTACCTGCTACTTGCTTTCCTTGCTTGCCAGTTGTCTGCAATGCCTCTAGGCCAGAAGGTCACAGTTTCAAGTCCTGCACTGGGATTGGGCTCATACCATAAAAATGCTGGCACTTGAGTGCAGCACTAGAAGGATGATATGCTGTTGGAGTGTGCTGTTCTTCTGATTAGATGTTAAACCAAGGTCCTGTCTGCCATTTCTGGGGCCTGATCTTGGAAAAGGGGCAAAGTGTAGCACAAAGGTTTGCGCTATGCTTGCCTATGTCCCATGGCCCTAAGGATGATGCATTCAGTCAGATAGTGCACTGGCTCTATCTGACTGAATACAGGGGCATGTCCATGCAGTGCTAAGTTGAGCAGCACTACCCGGACATAGATCCTGGAAGTGCTGGGAACAGTTCCCCCAGACCCAAGAATGCTGGGAGCCCCCAGTGCAATATTCAGCCAACACCATGCCAATGAGCCCTTTGGGTACACAGGGCACTAAGAGGTCATATGCATGCCCATTATGGGCTCATTTGCGTGGGATGCAGCTGAGGTTTTGTGCCACTCCTGTGGCTGGACCCACCCACTCCAATCCTGTCCCATGAAAAGAAATATTTCCCTGGTGTCCAGTGGTCACCCTATCTTCCAGTCTCTGTCCCCGTTTTAAATACATTTTCCCAGGTGCTTAGTTGTTCCCCCCGTCCTCTGATCTCCAACCCTGGTAAACTGAGAGCAGTTCCCGGTGCCTAGTGACTCCCACATCCTCTGATGCTTCTTCTCATAAGAAATAATGTATTCCCTGGTGTCTAGTGGTGCCCCATCCTCTGATACCTTGCCCTGTTGGAAATAATGTATTCCCTGGTGCCTAGTGGTCTTCCTACTCCAATCCCTGTCACCATTAGAAATAATGTATTCCCGGGTGCTTTGTGGGTCCCCCCACTCCAATCCCTGTCCCGTTAGAAATAATATAGTCCCTGGTGCATAGTAGCCTCCCCATCCTCCGATCCCTGTCCCCATTAGAAATAATGCATTCCCTGGTTCCTAGTGGTCCTCCCATCCTCTGATCCATGTCCATGTTGGAATTACATATTTCCCTGGTGCCTAATGGTCCTTCTGCCCTCTGATCCTCAGCTGCTGAGTTGGTGAGAGGAGGGCTGTGCTTGTTGACATATGGGCTTCTCATGGCACTGGTGAGTAAGGGGGGGTGGCAGGGTGGTTCATCCAGTGCTGGCAGTGTGGGGGGAGCCACTTCATGCCAGGAACATCTTGAAGGTAACTGCAGCAAGCAATCAGGGGTAGGGGTACCACTGGATACCAGAGAAGGTTTGCATTCTACCGGGACTTGATAAGGGAGAGCGGGGGACCACTGGCCTCAAAGTAATAGTTTCCTTTTGAACAGGGCTTGAAACTGGAGGGATTGGAGACCACTGGCTACCAGGAAATAATTACCTTTTGAATGGAGCTTGGGATCAGAGCGTGGAGGGGACCAATAGACACCAGGGACTGCTCTCAGTTTACTGGGGCCAGGGATCTGAGGGTGGGGGGTGGCCGCTAGGCACCAGGGACTGCTCTCAGTTTACCAGGGCCAGGAATCAAAGGGAAGAGGGAACCATTAGGCACCAGGGAAATAGATAATTCTAATGGGGGACGGGGATCAGAGGATGGGGGGAGGATCACTAGGCACCAGGGAATACATTATGTCTAATGGGGCAGGGATCAGAGGATGGAGGGACCACTGGACACTGGGGAGCAAGTGTGCTCCCCCAACCATGAATGTGGTTGTTAGGTGCAGTGGCTCTGCCGGCCACTAGGGTTGCCTGGAGTAAATCAGGCTTCTTCTCAGCGGTAATTGTGCAGCTCGAGGTGGCCAGCGCTATTCCCTTTGTGTAGTGCTACCATGCTGAATATTGCGCTGTGACAGAATTCATGTCCCCACCCCTCGCTTTGCCCATAACATGCATTATTTTTTTGAGCATGAGCTAACCCTTTTAGCACGCACCACTGCCCCCTTTGAATATTGTGCTTAAGTGCAAACCCTAGGCAAATGGGGTGCAATCACTGCCCACTGGCCAATATTTTGAATATTGGGCCTATGGTGTTTGTTTAGGTGGATGTTAAAAATCTCATGGCACTTCTTAAGAAGGGTAGAGGAATTTCACCGATGCCCTGGCCAAATTTCCTCCATCCACTAAAACAATACCAACAGCTTAATCTGATTCAATTACAGTTGATTGCAACTGTATCTGCCCATCTCACCTGGGATGAGGCTGAAAATAAGCAGTCTTGTCTAGTCCTCCTTTCCTGACAACAAAAAATAAAAATAAATAAATAAACATCTGCTACTGAGGTGTCCATCCTCATCCCCTGCAATCTATCCCATTTGGCTGGTTTACTCTTCACTGTGCGGGACTCAGGTTCTTCATCTCTTCAGCTACCCAGTTCCTTTCTGTTTCTTCTGGATGCCACCATGATCAAGTGCCTCACATTGCAGGACTGCACTGCCATGATAATATTGCAGCAGATCCTACCTATCTCCTGCCTCATCTATAGAAATTGCTTCCCCCATTGTTCAGCTATTCCTTGCTGCCTTGCTCAGTTGTGTGTGTGTGTGTGTGTGACTTGCACTCTCATCTTTCTCCTGCAGTGCTGCTCAAGACTGTGGCTCCTCTCTGCTGACCTGTTCTATTGCCACTGCACAGGGGTCTCCCAGGTGGCCTGCTGTGTCTACTGCACTGCTACTGCTGCTACTGCTACTCCCCTCTGCTTGCTGCTTCCTGCCTTGTGGGGTGGGCTGTGCTCCTTGTTGCAGTACTTCTGCTGCCTTAGACTTTTGCTACTGTGGCCATCTTTCACTTTTCTGGATTGTGTGGGCTTGCTTGTACAGGGCTATGGCCTCCTTACCATGTTATTACTGTTAGGCATATACCCCAATTGCATTTGGGCATATGCCCAACTGACTATTGGGCAAATACCCCATTGGCCATGAGAAAATTGCTAAACACTCCCATCCGTTAAGTGTTGGCCTGAGTCCCTTAGCACTTGACTCCTCTATTACTTTAACCCCTGCATAGCTTGGATCCAGTGACCCACCTTGGCTTTCTTGCTTGGATATGATCCTTATTACTTGATCTTATGACCTTTCAGTTATGGATGTGGACTCTTGATCCACTGCTTTATCCTTGCTTGCTTATCCACCAGGTGGTTGCCTGCTCCCCTCTTTGGGGTGCAACGCTCATACTAATTATTTTTTTCTAGGATTTGCCCTCATTCATTCATTCATTCAGATATACACCTTATATACTCAGGCACTTACAACCATTAACTACTAGGCTCTTGCCCAACATTCTAATGCCCATCAAGGGCTCTCTCCTCTGCCCCTCAAAGGCTCTGTCTATTCAGGCTTTGCAGCTCAACAGCTTGGCTCCAAATTTCCAATATTTAACCTATGGACCTTGTACTCAGAGAAGAGTAACAGGGCTAAAAGGCTTAAAGCAACTGTAATGTTAGCCTTCCTTGCTCCTTGGGGTTTCTTCAGCAAGCCCTTCTTCCCTTTAAAATTGGGCTCTGGTCTTCAATCACCCTCCAGTGGTGAAGACCTTTCACAAATGGAGCTCTTCAGTTATATTGACAGCTGCACATCTTATTCAGAAGGGTTGAAGTCTAATTAGATTCTTTTCCAGATATAATAAATATAGTCCTAAGCCTAGAGGGGTGGTGATCTAGGCCTTGGATCCATGGAGGTTTCCTCCACAATGTTTCTTTTTCCTCTCCTCTGTGTTGAAAGTCATAACATCACATTTAGTATTTACATAGTTACTAATTCTGTCAAGGGTTTGGCCAGGATGGTGGTTTTGCAAATTACACAGAAACATAGAATTTGTTGGCAGATAAGGACTACTTGGCCTATGCGATCTGCCCATTTTTCCCTATATAGTATCACTGCAGATGTTACTTGATCTCCATCTCTCTCTCTCTCTCTCTCTCTCTCTCTCTCCCATCATTCCTTTCAATTAAGATTTCCTTATTCCTATCCCATGCTTTTTTTAACCCCATCACTGTTTTTTCCCCATCCACCTCGGCTGGTAAACTGTTCCAGTAAACCTCCACTCTTTCTGTGACAAAGTACTTTTCCACATCTCTGCTGAACCTACCCCACTCCAACTTCATAGCATGTTCCTTTGTTCTTGAGCACATTTTTTTTCTGAAAAGTACTTTCCTCCTGTACCTTATTTACCCCCTTAAGGTATTTAAAGGGCTCTGTCATATCCAACCCTTTCTCCTCTCTTCCATGGTGTACTTACTGAGTTACCTTAGCCTCTCCTCATAGGGCTTTTGATGAAGACCCTGCACCATTTTAGTTGCCCCCCTCTACTCTGTCTATGTCCTTCCGGAGATGTGGTCTCCAGAACTGTATACAGTATTGCAGATGAGGTCTCACCACCAATCTGTACAGAGGCAACACCACCTCTCTCTTTCTGCTAGTGATCCCTCTCCCTATGCACTTCAGAATCCCACTAGTCTTCCCAACTTCCTCGTCACACTGCATAGCTACCTTTAAGTCATCTGAGATGATTACACCAAGGTCTCTCTCCTGCTTGGTGGTTGTCAGTAACAGTTCCCCCATTATGTACTCTACCCCTGATTGATTATTCATCAACAGTGGCTGCTCTACAAATATCTGTACATCATAGCTGCAACTCTTTTCTCCTTTGGGAATTAAATGCTTCTGTACTTTCTGTTCAATTACTCTTTGGGATTTCTTCCATAAGGAACACGTGGACTAAGATGTTTTCATCCCATCATCACCTCTAAGACTGGAACCCTCTTCAAGAAGACCCCTGTGTCTTCAGGGTACCTTGACATGGTGGTAGTCCCCATAGCAGAGAGAATCATCCCAGCCACAGTACATTGCATTAGCAGCCTTACATATGTAACCTATTGTTCCAGTGGATTGAAGAGCTATGCTTGGGTTTCAGTGGACATCATGTCCCTACACATGAGTGGTATTTAACCATGTACATGTATGCTCTAATGTTCTTCAGGCACCCATTTGCTTTGCTCCCTATATCCTTCCCCATTTCCTCATATGGTTCCTTTTTTATTTTGGAATTCATGGACTTTATTCTCTAAGATGCTTCTGGTATAAGGGGACTCCATTCCTGCAGCACTACTAAGGGCTGAACTTTCCTCAAAAAGGGTTCCTGTGTTTTCATGGCACCTCAATAGTGGGGTAGACCCCATTACAGAAACAGAGAGAGCTTACACCAAATCCACACTGCATGTGTGTTCAAACATTACAGTTATTCTAAACCATACACATTCTGGTCCCCATGCACTCAATCAAGCTCAAGAATAGATCAAATATTGCATATGTGCCATGCAATTCTATATGCAGAATCTGCTACACAGAAGTAATGTATCCACTCAAGTAGCATGCGACGGTATGCCAGTTTCACTTTCTTTCATTGGAATGGGCAGGGCTGTATGGACCCCCTGAGGGAAAATTAATGATTTCTTATTGGGAAATTGAGATTTCCTCTTCAACAGTAAAAACAAATTAAAGGATTTTTTTTTAGAAATTAAGAAACCAGAAGATACATCTTCATCTAATAACTGGAACTGTCTTAAATGGTGGCTTAAGGGTCATACTGTATAATTAGTTCAACTTCAGCAATTAAAAAAGAGAGGAAGAAAAAAACTGGAGACTGTCCTACAAATATAAAAGAGAACTCACTCTACTAACATCAGATTCATAGGAAACATGGGACTCTCGGTGTGAATTTTCATAGGGATGCAGCAAACTAGTTTTATTAAAACTAGATTGGCAGCAGGTAACACCAGAAAAATATATTATATTTTAAGCATAGCAGAAAAGTTTCAAACACCCATGATCCTTCTCTCTTTGGATGCAGAGAAGGCTTTCAAACATGTCTCATGGTTTTATATGCTAAATGTTTTGAAGTTATATAATTTCCCTGAAAAGTTCACACACTGGATAAAAATATTTTACAATGGTCTAAAATCAGCTGTAATTACCAATTGATTAATCTTGCCTTCCTTTAAACTACTGTAGGTGGGGATATGCATGAAGGATGTCCTTCCTCCTCTCTTTTAATCAGTTTAACTTTGGATCCACTAATTTAAAAACGTTCTGCTACAAAGACAATAAAAGCTATTATAAAATGGGCTTAAAAATCCTAAGTCACTGATTGGCTACAGTATCATCTCAGCTGTGTCCTTACCAGATGATATTGTAGCCAACCGGCACTACCCTCCAGTCCTGAGCCCACCAACACTATGGAATCAGTGAGCTGTGCCACCCGAAAACAGAAACACAAGCTGGCACAGCTCACAGTGAGAAACAGCACTTCCTCATCGGCAGTGTGGCAGCAACTGAAAAAGCACAACAATAGAAAAAAATCACTTCTATGCCCCCCTTCCTGCACAACCATTGCACCAAACTTGTAATCTTCCATTTAATTCATTTTTACTCACTCCCAGTCTGACTGTTCACAGTGGCAGCAGTCCAACGGTCCCATTCCTCAAATTGCTACCCAGTACACACGCCTTGCCGATCTTCAATCCCGATTCGAGAATTTCACCTATTTCCTCTTTCACTTCACAAGCCAAAGACCATGCTGATCAATAAAAAAATAACAAAAGAAGCGCATTTCAATATCGCCAAAATGAAAACGTCTCAATTTTCACTACAACTGTTGTGGTGTCAAAAGCACAAAGCAGGAAATCATAACATACGGCGGCCGCTAAAGGACACGGTCACTCCAACTAGAACCACATCTCCTGAACAAAAGTCCCCCCCCAAAATACAGACTTTACACAAAAAACCTTACTACCTTGTAAAGGCATACTAAGACCATATGACAAACCTGCACCCCTCATTACTCTAGCTAAAACTGCATACAGCATGCTCCCTTACTGATACTTCTATACAGACACATGCTCAACATTCTAGTAAAACTGAGTAGCTAAATTACACAAGTATAAAAAATGTCACTTTTTCTATTTGTACCTTGCTGGGAAACAAACACACAGACACCAACTTCCTGTACTTACTTAATCAAAGAGCTCCATTGAAACTCAATGACAAGGACTACTTTTTTTTATTTTTCTACTAATCACATTTTTGTACTTTATTTTATATACAGTTTGTATCTAATTTTTTAAATTAATGACTTTACCAAAGAGCCCATTTTATAAGTGCAATAACACACTC
Source organism: Neoceratodus forsteri (assembly GCA_016271365.2). Taxonomy (NCBI): domain Eukaryota; kingdom Metazoa; phylum Chordata; order Ceratodontiformes; family Ceratodontidae; genus Neoceratodus; species Neoceratodus forsteri. The sequence continues at coordinate 1,561,244,814 of CM057455.1, forward strand.
CGAGGAGTGGTTTATTGCCTGATAAGAGCATGCCCAGTAGCATAAGGCACCTTGTGCCTTAGTATACCCCTGGGCATGCGCTTATCAGGCGATAAACCACACATCGTCATGTGTTATTGCTTGCTTAGAGCACGTGGAACAGAATAGCTTTGTACTCTTTATGCCAATGATGTGTTACTCTTGCTTTTAGATCCAAAAACATCGCTTCCAAATGTGTTGACCACTTTGCATAATTTCAGAGTAATTCCAAGGCAGAAATTAAACAAATTAAAATCTTTCGTTTTACTTTTTAAAAGTACAGTAAATGTATTAAAGGGATATAATGGACAATGGGATGGCTTGGGTAAGAGAACACACTGAAGATCTTGGCATAATAATTGTTAGAACTGTGTCCAAAACTATCTCTATATCCATATCTGTCAGTGGTTACTTGTTGGGTCTTGTCCTTTTGCTGCTTGGGAGTGGGGTGGGGAGTTTGGGTTGGAAACCCAAATGCCACATTTCCCTACTTTTGTGGCATTAAGGTGAACCTTAACTGGTGCATTTACACAGTTTTTTGCAAATTATTTTCTTTCTTTTTGAAACAATGGAATTGTATGTATATGCATGCAGTTACCTCTGGAACCTGCTTGAACAGATGAAGATTCACAAGGCCCGTTGGGTCCTGTGCCAAGGGAAGACTGTGTCCACCTATGGGAGTGCAGCAATGGATGTCAGGAATTCATAGGATTGGCTGGTGGACTGTGGAAGTACAGAGCCCTCTGTGTCCTGCACTTCCATGTGGCCATAGACAAAGATACATAGGGCAATGAATCCATTTCTCAGCTGAAGCACATGGCCCTCCAGCACCCACAGGTGTAGAGGTGCAGGGCCTTATGCCAAGACAAGAGTTCTCTTCACTAAATGGTATTTTGGCCCATGCAGACAACCCTAGACCTAGACCTACCCCTCCCAGGCAGGGGTGGTGGTGACACATGACAGCACTATCCCCGAAATCTCTGCCCATCCAGATGGGTCACTGAGTTTGCCCCTGAACTCAGCTTTGTAGCACAGGATCACAAATTACTTTAAGATTCCTGGTCTTAACAAACATTTTGAAGCATCCCCTCTTTTCTAATAACATTAGTACATCTGTTACTTGAGGGATCAAACCTGTGTTTATGAGCCCAAGAGGAGGATATTTTATTTAGCTGTTTCTTGCATATGTGATTTTGTGCTGTTTTAGTGCTGTTTTGGGTGCCTTTTATTTCTAATTAAATGGCTGTTTTTACTCCTCTCACTATGATAGCTTCTTGCCTCTCTGTATATTTATTTCCTGCATTCTAATATACTACAATATTTAGAAAGCCATTTTGATATGTTGATAGTGTGGTATCATTGTGTTTGCCTTTAAGTGCATTTCTTTTTCATACCTTGTCCTTTTGTTTTCATATATATATATATATATATATATATATAGATAGATATATACACTGTATGTATATGATGTATATATCTATATATATATATATATATATAAATATATGATATAGCCAATATTGGAACTGTGTGGTGTCACTACTTAAATGAGGCCTGTGCTTGAATGAAATTAGATTCACTCTGATGATGCCTGATAATGTTCAGGAGAAACATTAGTGTTTGGAGCTGCTTTTCTGTCTTATTAATGGGGTTTATTTGGTATAAGTGAAGATTTGCACATGTTTAAAATAAAGGACTTTTATATTTGAACCTTTGAGTCCTGTGCGACCTGATTCCTGTGGGTGCTTTTGCTGTTACAACTTGTTTTTGATTGCTTCTACTTGAATGAGCACCACAGCAAATGTCCTGATGCTCCTAGTCTTTGCTTGCTTCATGAACTGTGTGAAATCAAGTTTCACTACAATCAGGATCCAGACTTTTACAAGGGTGTTAGTCCTATTTATTTAGCTTTTGTTGACCGGGTAAGTACACTAGACAAGTATTATGCCTATTTTCAGGAACGACCCGGGAGAATACAACATAGGGATACAGAAAATTGTACAGAAAGGATGCAAGTACATCATGACAATATAATAACATATAGGAATAGTAACATTGTCCAAAGGAGTAGCAGGTCATAATATAACTTATAACTTTATAGTTAGGCACCCCCGAGGTGAGTAGGTCACAGACAACTTTTAACAAGTCATAAACACATTTGAGACATATAAGTTAAGGCAAGACCAGGGTACATAGGTGTAGACGGTTTGGCCCATGACCAGGGTACATAGCTGTAGACAAATTATGCCCACAGTCAAGTACCTGGGTAATTGATAGAATCGTGGGAACAGCAAGAAGTTTCAAGCAGCTTCTGTAGAAGGCAGCTTGGGTCAGGTTTGACAACAGTTGATAATTACTCTAGGGAGGCTTGGGGCAGTCACACACTGAGGCTAGTTTCAGGAAGCCCCACAGGGAATTGTGAAAGCTCTGATAGGAAGGGGCCAAGCAGATATCACCGGGAAGGGAGTTCCAGAGTCTGCGCGCACTTAAGGCAAAGTCCCGATCCGCCATGAGGGTACAGATGGAGGGGACTTTGAGCATCCCTGAGGTCTGGGACCTAAGATGGTAGGGAGTAGTGTCCATTTGTGGCAGAAGCTGGGCCAGCCCCAGGGGGATGCCAGTTCTAACCACTTTCCCCGTGAGGCACCCCACCCCGAAGTCAAGGTATCTGGCTGGCGAGAGCCCGTAAAGTTTATCGTATAGCTCACAGCGATGGGTGAAATGGGGGGCAGCCAAGGCAAAATGACAGATGTTATTATATGTCATGTGCCACCAAGTGAGATGAGTCTTGGGGGAGCAAACAAATAGGTGCAGACCATAGCTGAGGGAGGGAGGGAAGAAGTACTCCTCTCACAAGGGCAAGTCTGGCCACCGGTGTAAGGTTGTACTTGGCCCTATAGGCCAGACCCAGCTTGCAGTTCACTGCCCTGCAGATGTTTAGGATATGACTCCCCATGTCAAGTTGGGGATCAAGTGTGACCCCTAGGTATTTGATAGAGTTCACTACTGGTAGGGAGGGTCTGTCAGTACTGGTAATATTTAGCAAGGCTGACAAGGCTTTGATTTTGGCTGTGGAGCCGAAAAGCATAGCCTGTGTTTTTTTCAGGTTCAAGACCAGTTTGTGGTTAGTAACCCAGGTCAGAACATTATTAAAGTCTTCGACAAGCACTGGTTAAGAGTAGCGGCATCCTGGGAGTGAGCCAATATTACCAGGTCATCTGCATACAGGGTGGCTCCGCAGTTGGTTGTCATCATTGGTAGTTGATTGATAAAGAGGGAGAAGAGGAGGGGGCCCAATACCGAACCCTGAGGGACACCAGAGGTCACAGTTAGGGGCTCAGAGAGGACTTTATTGAAGCAGGTCTGCTGTTTTCTACCGTGCAGGTAGCCCATAAACCATTTCATAGCATGGGGGGAGAGGCCAAGTGACCACAACTGCGAGCCGAGCAGTGCGTGATCAACAAGGTCAAAGGCTTTGGACAGGTCAATAAATATGGCTCCAGAGAGTTTGCCCTGGTCCATAGCTGTTCTGATGCTTGATGTGACTGAGATCAAGGCTGTGGTGGTGCTGTGCCTATTTTGAAAACCATGCTGGGCCGGGGACAGCAGCTCGTGAGAGTGGATATACTCTGAGAGCTGCTCAGCCACTACCTTTTCAAGGAGCTTGCTAAGGGATGGGAGAATAGCAGTCAGACGATAGTTATCCAGTAATTTAGGATTGCCCTGCTTCAGGACAGGGACTAGCCTCGCCTCTTTCCAGATATCAGGGATGGTCCATGATCCAAGGGATAGGTTAAAGATGTGGGCTACTGGGGAGGCAATGTGTGCAGCACCAAGCTTTAGAAGCTTGGGCTCCAGGTTATCTAGGCCAGGGCTGGAGTATTGGGAGAGGCCAGCTAGGTGTCTCTGTGTGTCCAAGACTGACACAGCCTGAGGTAAAACATTCGCTGAGGGGTGATCCTCCTGCCGAGTAGAAGGGGAGGCGGAGTGACTCCACCGGATGGGAAGAGTCAGGAAGGTTTAGAGTCTGAGATGTGTATTTAGGAGTTGGCGATAGTGGGGATTATTGCAGGAGACCCTTTGATAATCATGTCCATTACCCCGGATGGGAGGACCCACTGACAAGGGTTTTTATATTTCTCCAGAACCTCCTGGGGTCGCTGGCAGTGCTGAGTAGGGCAGACTTGCAGAAGTCACTTTTGCAACCTAATGGCCTTTTTAGACTTGTTTCTAAGGTGTCTGTATTTTTGGAAAATAGTGGGATCACTGGAACCTTTGAAGCGGGCCCAACACTTGTCTCTCTCTCTCGCATTTGGGCTAAGAGATTCCCATTCAGCCAGAGGGTAGCAGACCCCCTCACCCTACGGGTGACCTTAGGAGCATGCTTGTCTTGCAGGGCCCTGAAGGTGGTAAGGAAGTGAGAGGTTGCCACTGAGGGGTCAGTGGCTCCTAGCACCCCGGACCAGTCAGTAAGCCTTAAGTCCTCCAGGAACTCCCCAGGGTCAAACCTGGAGTAGTTTCTGACATGCATGATTTTGTGAGGAATTTTGGGGAAGGAATTTTCCATACACAGAAGACAAGAGAGTGGTCAGAGATAGAGTCAGATAGCGTTCACACTGATGAGATCCTGTTCGGGTGGTTGGACATGATCCAGTCCAGTAGGGTGCAGGAGGATCCATTTGCCGATTGCCTGGTTGGCTCCTGGATAAGTTGGGTCAGGGTAAGGTTAGTAAGTAGGGGCTCGAACTGCTTCACATTACCACCGGCCCAGTTGAGGTTGACGTCACCCATGATTATGAGTTCATTGTCCCCAATGCTGGGACCAACTGAGTCCATGAGGTGGGTCAATCCAGAGAGCCCACCCCTTGGAGGGTTGTAAGTGCACACCAGGTGCAGTTTCTTGGTGTCCCCAGGTAGCAGTAGCATGTGCAGTAACTCACAGGGGGACACGTTGGATTGCTGGTGGGCAACTTGGGAGACTTTTAAATGGCTCCTGTAGTAGATCAGTATGCCTCCCTCTCTCTTGCTCCAGGCTCTGTCCAGTCATGTGAACTCATACCCAGGGAGTACACAGGCTGAATCAGGGACCGAGGGTTTGAGCCAGGTCTCCGTCACTCTGAGGATATCAGGTTTATACAGTGCCACCCACACTACTAGCTCATCTCGGTTAGGTAGCAGGCTCCTAATGTTGAGATAAGCTACTTTTAGGCCCTTGCCCATGCCCCATGCAGGGGGGATTTTGTGGGCTGGATTATTTGGACCAGGGTTGGATTCAATATCTCCGGCCAGTAGTAGTGTTAAGAGGAGGAGCCAGGGGAGATACCACCTCATGGGGGATCGGCCATCTGGGAGTATCAAGTAATAGAACTGCATCCTTTTAGCTTTTGTTCATGTCATTTTTGCACTAGTGTTTTTAGTTAAAAGGACAATATGGACATTTTCATGGACACCTGACAACATTTATATCTACTGTAAATTTATGTTTTATATTAATAGTGTCTCTGGGAATTATTGGGGCCTTTTCAGAGTTAGGTTACTTATTTGTATTAGTGATAATTTTTTTTCTTATTTTGACATATTTCTTATCGCACAAATTATGACATTAGCTCTGACATCACATGAGTTATACTATTTATTGAGCTTTTCCACTCTAAGTAATTCACCCTTGATAAAGCTCCATTTGGTAGTGAAATGCAGTCAGGTGTAGCACGGACTGGGGGGCAGCACTGCACCATTACTTAGCACATCTTGCTGTTTAGTGAGTATGGATGTTAAATAAATTATCCATCTGACTTTAGTCTTTGGATTCTTGCTTTTATTTAAGCTGCTTACCATTGGGTGGTGAATGTGTGAGTTTTTTTGAGTTTTATCACAAAGCACTACCCAAGGGGGTAAAGGCTGTACTACACCCAAAGTATTTCAATAATTATTTTTTTTTTAATTTTGACCCCAAATTTTCAAGATAGACATTTTATGACTCCCCTTTTAAATTTGACAGGTGGCATTTATGAAATACTGGTCAAAACATCATTTTGTACCACGTGTGAAACAGGTCAGTCCAGAATTTGAAATATGACACCTGTCATGTTTATGAGTTTTTTTTTATTTATTTAGAAAGCTTTATTCAATTTTAAACTTCACAACATGATACAATACAACAGGTCTAACATCAGGGCTATAAATCCCTCCCTCCACCCACCCTCCCAATCCCACCCTCCCACTCCCAACCCCACTGTTGGAGTGATAAGAGTCCCCTCATAACTACAGCATATATTCTATGTAGTATGTAAGAGGTATGTAAGACAAACACCTATGCAGGAGCTAGAGAACCTGGGTATGTTGGTTCAAGTAAAGAGCATATAATTTGCCCCATTTATAATCAAAGGAAGATGGTCTGTTCCGCAGACTCGCTATCATTTTTTCCGTCCTGAAGTAGAAGGGCATGTCATGTAGCCATTCTGTATAAGAAATGATGGATTGATCAAACCAATGCTTGAGGACAAGTTTTTTTCACAGCAATGGAGATAAAAGAAATATGAAATTTCCTTTCTCTAAACTTAATTTGAGATAAATCCCCTAATATACAAATATTCAGGGTAAAGAGCTCCTCCAAATCTAGCAAAGGGTCAATTCGGGACTTAATTTTTGACCACACTGGGGAAACCTTTTCACAGGTCCAGAAAACATGCAACAATGTTCCATCCATTTTACCACATCTAACACAGGTAGGTGACTGCAGCTGTCCCATTTTTGCTAACTTGATTGGGGTATAATACATATTATTGAGTATTTGGTATTGGGTAATTCTTAACCGGTCTTGTGTATTGTAAATATGTAGATCCCTCCAAATATTGGACCAATTGACTCCATGATTGGGGATAAGACAGTCCCATATTATGGAGCCTGGTAAAGTGGTGGTAAAAAAGGTAGAGAGGAGGCAATTGTATATCAGTGAGACACTATGTGGCTGGACAGCTAGCTCTTGGATTTGTACAACAAGATTGTTCAATCCCGAAGGCACATACGCCACCCTGTATTTATGTAGTAGGAGGTGTCTCAGTTTATATATCTTGAAAATATAAATAGGGGGAATCTGGAATTTAACAAGCATTTCTGTGGATGACAGGAGACCATTGGGTTGATAAAAATCAAACACCCGAGCCCCTTGTAACTGGGGAAGCCAGTCTCCCGTAATGGGAGAGTTTCCAATTCTTAAAACTGGGTTACCCAAAATAAATTGCATAGTATCCTTACTTGGACAGATGCGGAGAGAGGAGCAGATTTGGAAAAAATGTTGTTGGAAATACCCAATACTGAATGTTGGATTGTGTCTGGGAGTAACCTTAAGGGCGAGATTAAAGTTGTAACTGGAGATAGCATGGCTGAGCGGAAAATATCTGTTTCAATTTGAAGCCAGATGGGCATATAGGTGTGTTCTTGACAATTGGGAGTAGAAAACATCCACTTATCTATTTTATGTAGGTGACTGGCCCAGTAATAATACAGTATATTAGGTAATTTGAGCCCTCCCATGATTTTAGTTAGGGTGAGTTTGTTATAAGCTCTTCTGGGTGTCTTGTTTAGCCATAGAAATTCTGAGATAATGGTGTGGATATGATGGAAGAAGGAGAGAGGCAGGCAAATGTTGCTCATATTTAGGGGATAAAATAGTCTAGGGAGAACATTCATTTTGATAAGATTTATCCTCCCCCAGAGAGAAATAGGCAGAGCTTTCCATCTAGAGAGGTCTTGTTGGATTTTCTGAATCAGGTCATCCATATTTAATTTCTTGTACCACGGTGGATCTGTGGTAAGGTGTAAACCCAGATATTTCATCGAGGGGGGGACCACTTCATTCCAAATTTATTGAAATCCTGGCAGAAAGTATGGTGGTTAAGGGGGAGGATTTCAGTCTTGTTACAATTTAAGTTATAGTTAGAAAACTCACTAAAGTCTCTTATAATAGATATTACTTTGTCTAAAGAAGCTATGGGATTTGAGAGATGAAGAAGAATATTGTCTGCATAAATGGAAAGTTTCAGGTTGTGTGCATCAATGGGAATACCATGTATATGGCTAGAGGAATTAAGTTGCCTGATCAGTGGTTCCAAGTACAAATTAAAAAGAAGGGGGGGAAGGGGACATCCTTGCCGAGTACCTGAGTAAAGGGAAAATCTAGAAGAAAAGACCTTGTTACAAAATATCCTTGTGGTAGGTACTGAGTAGATCCTTTGGATCCATTGAATGAATTCGGGGAGGGGTATGCCCATATGCCCAAGGGTGCACCAGAGGAAGTTCCAGTCCACCCTGTCAAAGGCTTTCTCGGCGTCTAGAGATATTAAAGCCATGGTGGTTGAGGCTAATTGAGCTGAATGGCATCGTGGGCCAATTTATGGAAATGATCTTTTTCTGACCTGTCTGGAACGTTTATGAGATGGTTTGAAAAAATGGCTTTGTTGAAAGTTTGGAGTAAAAATATTGAAAATTACCAAAGTTATGAGTGAACATCATTGAAATGTTTCAGTGTTTACTCATAACTTCGTCATTTTACCATATTTTTATACCAACTTTTAACATCAGTATTAGTATCAGTATCAGTATTGGCTTATTGTTTGTTCAGTTAAAACCATAACAAACATGCGACACCTAAAACATGAACATTTTAAAAATATGCAAACATGCAAATAAGTCATCATAGTAAAACAAGACAGTAAAAATATAAAAAGAGTAACTAATAACATAAAGGGGAACAGCACAACATACTAATGGTCCATTAATTGGTGTCCTTCAAGCAATAAAGAAAGTACCTCAGTAAGTTGCATTTTTAATTTCAACATGCCAATGACCATATTAGGTCAGTAAACAAAGTTCATGTCTGGTTTCCATCTTGATTTTTAAACTACTCTCCCTTATTTCTGATCAAAGCACTTTTATTCATTAGTTAAATAAGCTTTTAAATCTTCATCTGTATACATCATTGTTAGTTAATAGAACATGTACAAGAGGCTAATGGGTTTGAACCCTATACCCTCCAGATGTAGGAGCCATTGCCCTAGATGATTCACCAGATTTTACCACAGTAAACTTTTTCAGATTAACCATTTACAACTCCAGACTCACAGTCACTAACCAACTGCTCACTTCAGTTGGATACAAGCTGCAGCATTAGGTCACATAAAAGGCATGGGGTGATACATGACCATTGCGATTCAGAGAAAAATGGCAAGACTGCAGTCTTTACCCCTAAAGGAATGGTTCCACATCAATACAATGATAATGTCATTGTTGACACCCCCGACATCGATGGGAACAATGCCAACTGTCGCCCCCTGCTTCCCCCATGTGGGTGGCTGTGCCCCCGTACCCCATCTCTAAATAATCAACTCTGAGTCAGAGTTGATTCGAGGTTGGGGTATAACACCAGGAATTGCTGCATTGGCAGAAAGTGGACCACCACAGCGACTAATCTCAACTTGGTGAGATTTGTTGCTGTGGTGGTGTTCGCTATCGAAATGTCATTGTAGTGATGTGCTACCTAAAGAAACAACTAAAATGGAATCAAAAAAAGCGAGATCTGAGGACCATACTTGCTCCTCAATTTGTCTGGCCACTGGTCCCATTTAAAACTCACTGACCTAAGAATAGGGCCACACCACCACTCAATTCCTTCCTTTTATAAAGTAAAATGGAAAGGTGTGTTCCTAGGTCAAAATGGCAATAGAACATTGCCACCTAGGTTATCCTATGCACCATCACCCAGTTAACTACCTACTATTTTAGAATTTGTAAGGCTTTCTACTGCTTTCCCAGTTGCCATTTCTAATATAAAGCATCACCAAAGAGTCCTGCTGTTTCAATACCAGAGATAAAACAACAGATCTTAGGAGGAATGAAACATCTAGTAATGCACATAGGACACATTAAATTCACATAATGCAATACAATAGGCTCTTGGGTGCCTTGTGTGGAATTAAGTAAACACATTTCCATGGTCACAACTGCTCTCTATTCAATATTAACTACATTTAAAAAAAAAAAAATTAAAAATATGCAAAAGTAAAAAAACAACCAAGATTACTGTCAGTTCCACTACAGTCATCATTATCATAATGTTCATGTGAAAGAGATTTCTAGAGTTCTAACCACTCTCAAGTTCAAAAATGTTTATTAGGTGACTACAAAAGCTTTAGAGTTTCAACATTTTCATCAACATCTTTTATGTTTACAATTTGAGTTTCATGAAATATCTTGGCTAGTTTCGATATTTACACTCCGCATGGGTAAGTGACTGCATTCAATAGACAGACCACTTCAATATCTCCATAATGAGTCCCATACCACAACCATTCTATTTTGATGTATGAGATGAAAGTATGAAATAAGTTAAAAACAGTACCTGCATTTGCAGAATCTTCTTTAAAAAGTCACTTGGACCATCAGCATCCACCATTATTTCTATGGCACAATCTGTAGTTTATGGAGTTCCTGTTCAAACAGCACAACCAAGCTACCTCTTTCTTTTGGGACCTTTGTAAAGACTGGAGGAATCCTTCAGCCCCAGTCTCCCAGTTATCTCTAGATATCTAAAACCTGAGCCTTCCTTTCTCAGCTTGCTGACAATTAAGAGTCACACTCACCTGGTCTGCTCACAAGCAAATAGTAAGTTTACCATTTTCTTCACTGCAGCAAACTGCTTTGCAAATCTCAACAATATGTCAGAGCTTGTCCTGTTAAGAGTTACAGGGTGGCAGTCAAAAACTGATAATTTCTTTTACACTTAGCCAAGCTTCACCTCTGTGTCAAGTGCAAAACATTTGTGGTTCCATGCGTAGCCTTACACCAGGGACAGCATTACCTGGAGAGAAGAGAATGGACAAAAAAAAAAAAATAATAAAAATGAAGAACGCTCCTCTGAGCATAGTAATTTCAGGTGCATAATTAAGAGAGACCACCTTAGCCTGCTCAGGCAAAATATCATACCTTTTTTTAATAAATATACAGCTTTACAGCACTTATAGTACTCCAAGTTTTCCCACTGCTGCCGGGGTCCTCACATGCCTTCTGTGTCTCTTCAGGGATCCTGACCCAGTCCTCTGCATCTCAGCAAATGCCAGTTCATGTTATAAAAACACACAAATGACTCTGAGCAGTCTCTAAACCCACCTGAGAGAAAAGGTTCAGTGCAGCTAGAGACCGACTACAATATATGATACTCTCATGGCAATAGTTAGGTCAATATATTTTTAAAGGAGCTCAGCACTGCAGAGTTCCATCCAAGACTCTTTGCCAAGTTTCCAATAAGGACCTTATAAATAAAATTAACCAGTATGCAGAACAGAGTTAATATTACTCCATCACCTTTCTAATAATCAACTGCAAACACAAGCCACACTGTGTAGCATTGGGGAGCAAGAGGATTTGTGCTTCTGAACACTTTAACCAAACTCAGATGACACTGTCTCAGTAACAAAAGTGTGCAGCTATTTAAAATATTAAAACTCAGAAAGCTTTTCAGCCATTTACAGATCATCCTCAAAAAAGCTGCTTGTATTTAGAGCAAGATAACAGAGTAATTAAAAAGAAAACATACAAGGAAAGCAGAGGGTCAGTGAGGAGTGGAACAGCAGTGTGGCCATCTTACTGCTCCTCAACTTTTAACATAGTTTTCTTATGACCCCACCTCATAAAGTTGGTAGGTGAAAATTTCCAAATCCTGCCTGAGACTTGATTTCGTGTAGTGACTGCAAAATCACCTTTCTGGACAGATTTAAAAAATTCACCTGCCTTGTTCATGAGGTGGGGTCCAAAAAATGGCAAGTAAAAAGTTTTATGGAAACATTTTTAAAATCAGTAAAGTTATGAATGAACACTGAAATATTTCAATGTTCAATCATAACTTGGTCGTTTTAACTTCTTTACACCAAATTTTCAGCATTTCTGTACTGAGATTTCTGTTCCATGTAGCAACTGCAAAATCAACTTTTGGCATGGATTTGAAAATTCCACCTACCTTGTTCATGAGGTAGGGTCCCAAAAAGGCCATGTCAAAACTTTGTGGCAAGCACATTAAAAAATGACTGAGTTATAAGCTAAAGTTCAAAACCCATTGAAATACATTAAACCAGACTTAACTTATTTTCTCATATTGCAGTCACTGGTTCCAGCAGCAAGATGTTTCAGTCAGAGAGTTGATCTACTTTTTGGGTCATGTCCAGGTGATTGAGAGTGTGTGGGGTGATGAGTGCTGAGTGAGGGGTTGGGATGGTGTGTGTGTGGGGGGGAAGGGCTGTCCGATCAGTGAGGAACTGCTTTTTTTTACTGGTTAATATTGAAAAATAAAAGATAAAAACATTGAGGGACTGTTTTCTTTTTTGCAGGTTTAAATCAGTATTGGATCCGACACTGGGGATTGGGCACCCCAGTGTCAGCTTTATTGACAGTGGCACTGGGGGTTGGCACCCTAGTGTCACTGCCCATTCATTGGATGGGCAAGCAGTGTGGAGTGGAGGGGTTGGTATGTGGTACCAAGGGAGGGCACCGTGGTCTGCTGTTCTGTACTCATGTGCATATTTTTCTTTATAATATTGGGGAAACATAAAGAGAGGCCTGTCTGGGAGGGGAAGGAATGAAAAATTAAACAACTAGATAGATACAGGGAGAGGGAGAAAGAGATCAATCACTGGCTCACTGCTGGCACATAAGAAGGCAGCACATCTCCATCTATGGTTGCGGATGTCAAAAAACTCCAGCTGTTCAATAGAGAAAATGTGAGTGAATGGCTCCTCTCTCTAAACTGGGCACCCTGGATTTTGGGGTGCCTAGTAAAGGTATTTCTGCCCATATTTTCAAAAAATCAAATACCAGAATCTATCTAGGTGGGTACTGTTTAGCTCAGGTCAGGTGTTTGTTTTTTAAAATAAAATATTTTTTTAAACAATATTATATAGATTTTTGCACAATAATATAACAACAATAAAGCATTGGAATATACCTGGCTGGGGCAAGCCCCTTGGATATACAACTTATCATTTTATGTATTTTCCATGTTTTTTAGTTTGAGGGGAAAGGCAAAATGGCAGCCCTCACGACCCAAAAAACTGTTTTTTGGGGTCGTGAGAAGTGAGTGGTGAGAAACCAAAATGCTCTCAAGACCCTACATTTTTCAGGTCATATTAGAAGTTTATCCAAAGAACCTACTGAACATGCTCAGAAAAAGAAAACATTTAAATCTGTATAACTCTGGAGCTGTTTAACATTTTTTCACAGAACCTTCAAAAGACATCACCTTTGCACAGGCTGCATCTCCCCCAAAGATTTTGGAAAAAACAATTCTGTTCCATCTAGGCTGTAGGGGAGAGCAAATAAAATACATATTAAATCTAGGAAAACAATGACATTAATGTAAAAATGACATATGAGGATCTTGGAAACTGAAGAAGCTTCTGTCACAAAACTTTCCAAATATGGGTCATTTTTTTCAAATGCAAACAAAGCTATTAAGATGCCAAAGTAGGGGTTTAACATAGAAACTCTCAGTCAATCCTAACGACATTGGCACTTTCATGCCAGTAGTGTAAATATATATATATATATATATATATATATATATATATATGTATAGGATATGCAACCCCCTACTGGAAATATTGTCGATATTTTTTGTTTGAGTGCCAATTGACCCGATAACATCACAAGTGGTGAAACCACGAGTGATGTCATTGGGTCAACTGGCACTAGAACAAAAAACAATTGATAATATTTCCAGTAAGAGCGTTGCTTATTCCATTTATGCTATACCTCCCAAAAATTGAAAAAAAAAAATTAAATTTCTTGCCATTTGCTGATTATAAAAAGTCTAAAGGAAATCTATAAATGAAACACCACTCATTTTGTAGATATTTTTGTCCTGATCAAATTTTGTGCTCAAAGTACCATGCTGTGATTTTTCATTTTAAAGTTATATGTATTTGTTTTTTGCAAAAAGTGAAAAAAATGAATTTTCTGCTGTTTTTTTGCTAATTTAAAAAAACTAAAAGGTATCTATAAATGACATATCACTCATTGGCCCAGATATTCAAACTGCTCCCAAAATGTGCGCAACAGCAGGAGCAAGCACAATCAATTGCGCATATGCGTAACAGGTGCGATATTCAAACATGGAGCAGAGCAAATTGCGCAAGCAACCAACGTCTCAATATCGCACATACTGCGCCATCGCGCAACCAGGAAGGAGAAGCTGAGCCAAAATGCTGCGCTTATGGCGCAACCATGGAAGCTCAGCTGAGCATTGCAGAGCTGCCATAGCGCAAGCACAGCCCCCAGAGCAATGGAACTGCACATCCAGGGAGGCAGGCTGGGGCCCACCGCCAGCCATGCCACACATGGGCACAGGAACTCACTGCAGAACCCACACCACACCGCACACCCCAAGCACAGCATCACTGGGGTGGGACGGATGATCCACGTGCCCATGGGGACAAGCCAACTAAAGCATAGCAGAGCCATGACACCCCAGCACAACCACTGGCAGGCAGAGAGTGCCACATAGGGGTTGACAACCACAGTGCACATCAGTCCCCCATACGCACAGCACAGCGTGCACCGTGCTCCCCAAGACACCGCTTACAGCAGTGACAGGCACTGCAGGAAACACCATGCACCCCCATGCCACACGCCAACCCCATGCTGCAGAGAAGCATACCAGCCAGACCCACCCTGTGCACCCAGCAGTGGTGGCAGCAGATGGCAAGAGCAACAGAAAGGCATTGCTATGCTGGTGATACCTCCCATGGACACACACACACACACACACACATATATACCCAGGACCATAGCAGCCCAGATGGCATGTACACCCCTGCAACGGAGCACCCATAGCCAGTTGCAAAGCAGACACCAACACAGCAGTTGTATCAAAATAGAAATGTATATTTCAAAAACAACAGATAAACAATAACAGGTGAAACTATGTACAAGTTGGGGGGGACGGGTAAAAGGCAGGGGTGTTCAAGGGGGAGGGAATAAAAACTTGGAGAGGGAAGGCAGGGTGAAAGGGATGGGAGAAGTGGGAACGGAATGTGGGCTACGGCCCAGCTGGCTCCTGGTCCTCCCCCTGCTGGCGTCCCCTCCTGTGCTGCCACCGCCATTCACCCTGGTGCTGTATGGCCTGCAGGAGCTCCCGGTTTTCAAGTCCGACCTGGGTCAGGCGCCGCAGATCCTGCAACATGCATCTCAGCACCCCAAGGCCTAGGAAAATGGGAACACAGTCAATGGCTGAGACTGACCACATCCCTGAACACCACCCAACCTGCAACCCATATAACCCAATGTCCTGCACCTGTGATGGCATGCACCCACCCACAGTGAACATGCACATGGCCATCACAAACAGGCGGCACCAGCTATGCACACCACCACCCACACACACTGCCCACGTCAATCACAGTACAAACTAGGCTGTCAAGTGATGTGGCAATGTGTGCGATGCCAGTTACACAGCTATGTGCCCAGTGCATGCCTGACCACCTGTGATGCATACACAGACGTGTCGTGATGCTGCACTGTGATGCAGGTCACCTGTGTCATGCCTACATACATGGATACATAGACAGTGTCGGCAGATAAGGGCCTATGGGACACCCAGTCTGGCCATTTGGCCTTGTACGTTCACTCTGTTGTCCTATAAGTCCGTTCCCCCTCACCCCTGACCTCCAGAATTCCTTCATGGCTAACCCATGCATACATAAATCCCGTAACCAAGTCAGCCCCCACCACATCCTCTGGCAGGGTGTTCCACTTGTCCACCACCCATTCTGTGAAGAAATACTTTCTCATGTTTCCTCTTAAACGAGCCCCCTCCAACTGCATCCCATGCCCTCTAGTCCTGGAACATCCTTTACGCTTACAAATATTGTTTTCCTGCACTCTGTTCCCCCCTGTACAATACTTGTATGTCCCCATCATATCCCCACACCTCCTCCTCCCGGGAGTACATGTTCAGTTCCGTCAACCTGTCTGCATAGGACTTGTGATGCAATCCATGCACCATCCATGTCGCCTCCTGTGAACCTCTCCACCCAGTCCATGTCCATACGCAGGTATGGTCTCCGAACTGTACACTGTACTCCAGTGTGGGGACTCACTAGTGTTTCGGATAGTGGAACTCATGACCTCCCTTTGGTTGTGTCCAGCATGGTTGGTGGTCTTGCCCCCCCAGCATGCAATAGCATCCATGACGTAATGATACTCACACTCCTCCAGCAGCTCAGTCTGACGCTGCTGATGCTGCTGCTGCTGCTGCTGTGGCACGACATCCCATGGCACCGGGGCCCTGGCATGGCCCACATCCCCGTGGTCCGGTGTCCTCACAATCCGGCCTGTGGGAGACATATGGTGAGACAAACATCAGTGTGACTCAAAAGCAGAGTGCCCCCTGCCCCAGTGAGAGTGCCTGCCCACACAGCCATAACCATCCATCGCAGCTGCACACACTGACACACCTATGCACAGCCACCCAAGCACACACACACCCCTACAGAGAATATAGTGCATAGATGGTACACTCACATGGCTCTAGGCACCAGGCCCCACCTGGAACGGAACGGAGCCACGTCAACAGGTCCGCTCTCCGGGGAGGTACACTGTACCGTGCCAGCACTGCTCAGCAGACCGGCCCCGCCAGTGACCCCACCAGGTCAGTGGCCACTTGCTGCCACCATGGGTCCTAGGCATGGTGAGGGGGCCTCACCATACAGTGCCTCACAGTGGGCTCCACTAGGGCCACCAGGTTGGCCACTTAGCCGGCTCCAGGACACCGCCCTCCCAGCCATGGCACCAACTTTACAGCAGGCAATATGGCACCCGCTGTGCTGTAACCCCACGTGGAGTTGTTGCGCAATAGACCAGCACAGGCTCCAATCATGCTGTTCGAACAGTCATTTTGCATAGCGCTGTCACCAGACAGCACAATAGGGACGTACACATGGCATGCCAACAGCGCCAGGGGTCAGAGGGCATACACAGTCACGGCAATGACGCATGCGACAGTGCCATAGGATGATAGGCATCCTCGCGCGACTGCTAAGCAGAGCACCAGTGCCACAGTGGACTATCGCGCCAGAAGTGCCACAGCGCCAATAGTGCCCAGTGCTGTAGCGCCACTGGCACAATGGTGGCCATGGCTGAATCGCCTATCGTGGCTCAGCAGGTCTGCAGCACGATCGACTACGCGTAACCTGTCTGGGCATGTGCAATGCAGTGTAGCACACAGCCACAAACATGCGCCATCGGCTCAGTCGATTCCTTCCACGCGCTAGCGCAATACGCGATATTCAGCCGACATATGCAAATCAGTCGATCAGCCATTCAAAGGTGCAGTGGCGCGATTAGCATGTCATTAAAGTTGCGCCACACCTCATTTGCATGTGTTGTGCTATAAAACTGCGGCACTGGGTTGTGGTGGCCAGATTTGGTTGTTGCAGGTGAGAGGTGAGTTACATGCTGTGTGATGCTCAGGATAATGCTCATGGGCAGGGGTGCTGGAGGATGATATAGGTTGAGGGGGCTGAGCATGATGAGGGCACTTAGAAAGGGGCAGAGGGCACCCTTTCCATCAGTCTCTGCCATGCGGAGAGGAAAGGGGGGGCTTCTGCCCCCCCCGGCCGGCAGCTATGCTCATGGGGAAATGCTGTGGACTGCACAGTGACTGGTGTCCACTTCCACCCATACAGATCACCATGACTGACGAGAACCAGGCTGAGGCTGTGGACGCGGGTGTAGGAGACGAACTTCACCACGGCAGAGACTGAGGCTCTCTTCCAGGCCTACCTGGAGGATGAGCCACTTTGAGTGGGCGGAGGGGCACCCTCAGCAGCGCAGCTGCATGGGAGGGGAGCCTGGCGGCCAACCTGCACGGAAGCCACCAGCGCCCATGCAGGAATGCCGGAAAAGATGGGGACTGACCGCAGGAGGCTGAAGGAGAAGGTGGCAGCCTTCAGGGTGGCACGGTTGCCACTGGTGGGGACCACCAGTGGTGCTGCAGCTGACCCCGACTGAGGAGACACTGGTCGTGGCCATGCAGCCAAGTGCCATTGCGGGTGTTCCAGGCGGAGGATTCCAGACAGGTGGAAGCCCATCACTGCACGGTATGACATGGTGATGTTGTGGGGGGCTGTTGTTCACATGCACTCACATGTACTCTCTTTCTGTTACAGATCCTGTTCGTCTGCAGGAGACGGTGGTGGTGGTGGGTGCTGACAGTGAGGCAGACCTGCTGGACCTGGAGGAGGGACCATCCACCTCCGCCAGCAGCCTGCAGGCACTGCAGCAGCATGCAGGCTGGCCCAACAACTCCGGCGGCAGTGATACGGGTGCAGGGGGTGCACAGCCTGTGTCACAGCAGTCTGGCATGCAGGTATGCCAGCATGCTGTGCCTATGGCAGTGGCACGCACCGGCACTATTGATGATAGCAGGCCTGCAATGGCCAGTGATAGGTGTGTGTCCCATGACGGACACATGGCAGGCCAGCACGTGCCCCTAGGCCATCCTGCTCCACACCTGTGTACCAGCATGCTGGCACAGTCACAGGCTATGCCTGTCAGCACCGGTGGGGCAGCATCGGTGGCTGAGCAGGTGTCTGGCACTGTTGACAGCACAGGGGTGGAACAGGTGGACCTGGGGGCTCAGCAGTTGGAGGGGCGGCAGCAGCAGTTGCACACCAGGCCTGGGGGGACAGCCTCAAGCAGTGGCACTTGTCCACCACCCTTAGATCCGCCCATACCTGGTCCTGGCGAACAGCGGTCACCCTCAAGGGGTGCTGTGCACCAGGACCATCCACACCCTGAGGGTCACGATGCCATTGGGGCACAGTACCCATTGGACGTGCACACCCGCCTGCTGCAGGAGTCGGTACAGCTGCAGGGGCGGGTTGCAAGGTCCGTGGAGGCACTGTCTGTGTCCATGGAGCAGCATAGCAGGGAGTGTGCTCGTGACTGAGCCAAGATGGTCCTTATGCGGACGGATGTGACCGCTGCCATTGACAGGCTGACCCAGGCAGTGGTCTCTGTGGCGACCGCATTGACCACACTGTCTGGTGCCCCTGTACCATGCACCCCACACAGTGCACACTCCACTCCCTGTTCCCAGCGTCGTGCGACACCAGGCCTGTCAATGCCAGGTTCTGCTGTGGGCATCCCGAGCACCCCTGGTGCAAGTTTGTTTGGCGGGATGCAGAACCCTGTGCGGGCAAGGTCGCGGTCGCACACTGGGACCCCTGGTGGTGCACTAGCGCCACCCGATGTGGCCCCTGCTCAGCCTGCCAGTGCTGCTAGGCCACAGCGGGGCCGCCCACGCATCCGTGGGTGGCCGGGGACAGTGCTCCCTGACTGAGCTGTCTCCCCAATGCAGGCCCTGTCTGGTGCTGCCCTGTGTGCAATGTGTGTCATGGTGGGCAGTGCACTGCTGGGTGCTCTGCTCACCAAGCTGACACACGGACCACCTGCACACTCTCCCAACTGCTGTCCACAGGTGCGTGTGGATGATGATGCCTGCATTGCACTGTACACCAAGGTGCAAGGTTGCCCAGGTCCTGACACACGTACGTGGACAGTCCAGGTGGTGGGGGTGGTTGGTGGTGCTGTGTGTTGGCGATGTCATTTCCGCAGTGCTGTGCTGCTGCCCCTGTATGCTGCCTGGTGTGTGTGTGTCCATATGAGTGCTCACCCCTCTCTGATGGTGTGTTGGTATGCCTGGACCCTTCAACTCCCCTGACCTTCATGCACGGTGTGTTCCCCTGTGTGCCTGTGGTTTGTGCATGGACAGTGTTGCCTGCACATGTCCCCTTGACTTACCTGTGTTGTGCGTAGTGCTCTTCTGCAATGGTGTCCCGGTGCAGCTGGGCCTGCCATGTCAGTCGGGGGTCCCTCCATCCTAGGAGTGGCTGCTCATCACCCACATCACTGGCGCCACTGGCGTCCCCATCGCTGTCCCCCTCTTGGACCTGTACGGCTATCCCATGGTCTTTGGCCATGTTGTGCAGGATGCAACAGGCCAGGAATATCCCACAGGCCTTTTGGGGGCTGTACTGTAGGCTCGCCGAGGTGTCCAGGCATCGGAAGCATGCCTTGAGTATCCCAAACACCGCTCATGATGTTCCGTGTTGCAGCATGTGCCTCATTGAAACTGTGCTGCGCTGGGGTCGTGGGCGCGTATGGTGTGAGCAGCCAGGGACGGAGTGGGTATCCACAGTCACCTGTGTGGAGATAGTGGAGATCAGTGTCATGTCAGGTCCATATTGCCCATATCCTTGTGTGCCACTACCATGGCACCTGTGTCATTCCCACCCTTGCACAGAGTTTGCATTCCATACATGTGTACTCACCCACTAGATGACCCGTGGGATGTTCCACTCTCGAATCGATGGCACAGTGCAGATTGGTGCCATATGAAGGCATCATGTGCTCCGCCAGGGTGTGTGGCACAGACATTGATGATGCGCCCTGTGGCATCACACACCACCTGGCAGTTGACACTGGAAAGCCCTTCCGGTTCCGATGTGCATGGCCGTCGGGGCCAGGTGGCGTGCGAATGGCCACATGGGTGCAGTCTATGGCCCCTAGCATGCCAGGCATATGTGCTACCCTGTGGAACTCCTGCATGTTTGCTGTACGCTCTGCCGCAGTGCTGGGGAAATGGATGTACTCCGCAGCATGAGGCAGCAGTGCGCTGAGGAATTGGGTGAGGATGCGTGATGTGGCCGACTGTGTAATGCCTGTGGTGTCCCCTGTCAGCCTCTGGAAGGTGTCCGTGGTGAGCAGGCACATGCAGGCTGTCACCTTGGTCTCCACAGACAGAGCATGACTCCGTCGTGAGGGTGCCTGCATCACATCACTGCACAGCTCGCTGAGCCGTCTCAGTATTGCCCTGTTCAGGCGGTACCGGGCCACAATCTAACATCTGTGTACAGCTCGTAGCTGATGCAGGTAACGATACCACCTGTCGGGGTATACCGCAGACGGGCCCTCCGGCCACGCCCCTGCAGCATGCTGTCTCACCTCTCATTACAGCTTCCATGTGGAAGCTGACACTGTCCATCTCCCTGGCTTCTGCCCTCCCAGCTGCTGTTCCTGTGTTACCCCACTGCCCCCACTGCTGCTTCCACTGCACCGGCACCCCCACTGGCCTCTCTGTCCTCCAGGACCCACTGTCCCTCTGCCCTTCCTGCTGCCTGTCTCTCTCTCTCTGTCTCTGTCTGTCTCCCCCAGTTTGCGGCCTGCTAGGGTTCTTGCGCCGCTCCCTTGAGCCTTTTTATTTTGGCTCACATCCGGTACTGCGCATCCTCCGGCTGAGCCACTCTTGCGCATTGCGCAAGTGTTCAGATATCGCATTGCGCACTTTATGCATGGACCCGCCCCCTTCGGTTGCGCATGCCTTCATTTCCATTGCGCTGTTGCTCAGCATGTTTTCGGTGGCGCAACTGGCCCCTTCTCAATATCGCAGAATGGCGCTTTTTTGGAGTTGCGCATGCGCAACCCTGTTGCGCATGGCGCAACCCTTTTGAATATCCAGGCCATTTTGTATAAAGTTTTGTGCTGAACAACTTTTGTGCTCGTAGTACCATGCTATAATTTTTCATTTTAAAGTTATTAACATTTGTTTATTGAAAAAGTGAAAGAAATTGCATTTGCGAATTATATGAAAAAAAGTCAGTCATAAATGAAACACCACTCATTTTGCAGATATTTTTGTGCTGAACAACTTTCGTGCTTGCAGTACCATGTCATCATTTTTTTTTAGTTATTTGCATTTGAATATGGTTAGTACTGCTACTGAGGCAGAATATGCAAATTAGTTCCAAATGAGTCAATCACTACCTACTGTGTGGATAGACTTTTTCTATAGTGAGGATGAATGCGATATTCTCATTGTAGGTCTGACCACACTGAGAATATTGAAAATATTTGCTTTTTTTGATCCTCACAGGTATGGCATAAATATATTTATGCAATGGGTGGACATACATGAAGTGTGATAAGTATGTTCATTTGAGTAACTGTGTGGATAAATTTCATTTATCCACACAGTTACTCATTTATCCACACAGTTACTTGTTTATCCACACTAACCTTCTTCAGATTTGAATAACTTTAAAATGTAAAAAGATAGCATGCTACTGTGAGCATTAAAACTGTTCAGCACAAAATTATCTACAAAATGAGTGGGGTTTCATTTATATATACCATATAGATTTTTTATAGTTAGTAAAAAAAAAACAGAAGAAAATTAAATTGTTGTTCGCTTTTCTGACAAATAAATGCAAATGACTTTAAAATGCAAAATTATATCCTAGTACCATGAGCATGGCAGTTGTTCAGAACAAAACTATCTACAAAATGAGTGGTGTTTCATTTATAGATATCTTTTAGTGTTTTTATAATTAGCAAAAAACCGCAGAAAATTCAATTTTCTTTTCACTTTTTTAACAAACAAATGCAACAAACTTGAAAATGAAAAAGGTAGCATGGTACTGTGAGCATAACATTTATTCAGCCAGAAGTTTTCTACAGAATGAGTGGTATTTCATTTAATAGCAACCTGTACGCTATGCGGACATAAACTAGGAAAGTGAACTGAAAGTCCCAGAAATTATTTAAAAAAAGAGATAAATAGAAGCAAACGCCCCTGCATTGACAGAAAGCATTCCTTATTGCATAATTGAAATATACTATGGTGAGCTGTCAGATAAATGATTTATCTACATTTGTGCTGTTCGACCTCAGACACCTCACTCATGGCTTATGTCACTCGTGAGCTTAAATGAGGTCAAACAGCACTTGTGTAGATAAATCATTTATCTGACAGCTCACCATTGTATATCCTATATATATATATTTGCAGCAGTAAATGGTGCTTTCGTGAAAGCAAAAAGTGCTTTTGAGCAGAACATATATTTTTTTCCCATAGGCTATAATGGAAAACTTTAAACTTTAATAACTTTTGAATAGATTAATATTTTTTCACCAATCTTTCAAAAGGCACTTCCCTTACCCTGCACCAATACACCCTGAAAATTTTGCATCAGACAGACAAACCGTTTGGGCTGTAGAGATGAGCAAAGAATTTGCCAAAAAGTGAGGCTTTTTCATACTTTTTGACACTCCGCAGCTCTGCAACCACAAATCCAACCATAACAAAACTTACCAGATACAAAGATCTATGGTACCAGACCATACAAGCAAAATGTCAAGCGTATCGGTCAAACGGTTGCAAATGTATTAAAGTGCAAAATTTGAGATTTAACATTAAAGTGCCTACTCAATCCTAACTATAGTGGCACTACCATGCCACTATAATATGTATGTATGTATTTTATATACACTACCGGTCAAAAGTTTTAGAACACCCCCATTTTTCCAGTTTTTATTGAAATTTACACAGGTTAATGTCTCAATGTACTCTGAAATTAAAGCATAGAACAAATAAACAATTGGAGATAAAAAAGAAATCATAGAATCATTTTGTTTAACAAATTTTAATCTAAATTCTTGACTCATCAAAGTAGCCACCTTTTGCAGATATACTGTAACCTCAACACACTCGTGGCATTCTTCCTACAATGGACATCAAATATTGTTCGAAGTTCTTCCCAACACTGTTGCAGAAGTTCTCACAAATGTGTTGCACTTGTAGGTTGCTTTGCTTTCACCTTCTGTCCAGTTCATACCAAACCAGCTCGATGGGGTTTAAGTCTGAGACTGTGCTGGCTATTCCATGATTTGAAGCCTACCGCTCTTGTTCTTTTCCTCGAAGGTAGTTCTGACATAGCCTGGAGGTATGTTTTGGGTCATTATCTTGTTGTAGGATGAACCCCTGACCAACTAGGCGTCGACCAGAGGGTATTGCATGGTGCTGCAAATGCTGTGGTAGCCCTTTTGGTTCAGGGTGCCAGTCACTGATGCTGTTGTTCGTGAGCCGCCTGTCACACAAGCTGTTGACTCTCAGAAACTTGTCTTCTGATTCTGTTGTGGCTTTGGGTCTGCCAGACCTCTTCCTGTCAGAGTTTTCTCCAGTTTCCAAGTGCCTTTTGATGGTGTAGGAAACTGTACTCACTGACACCTTGGCTTTCTTTGCAATTTCTCTACAGCAGTTTTTGCTAACCTAAACCTTTTTTTTAACCTCTAGCAGTTTACCGCTTACCTTTGTACCATTTCAGGTTATTCACTGGACTTGAATTGCTTAAATTTCAATAAAACTGGAAAATGGGGGTGTTCTAAAACTTTGACCGGTAGTGTGTATGTGTATATATATATATATATATATATATATATATATATATATATATATATATATATATATATATATATATAGATATATATATATATCATAGGTTGAGTAGCCTGTTTAATGTTAAATCTTAAATTTTGCACTTTAATTACTTTGCAACCATTCAATGGATTTGCACAACATTTTGTATGTGCTGTCCCATGGGGTAGCTCTCTTGATGTGGCAAGTTTCTTTCCGGTCAGATGTATGGATTCTGAGATCCAGGTAGAGCTAAAATCTTAAAAGTCGCCCTTTTTTGCAGTTTTTTTCTCATCGTCTTGCATCCACACAGTGATGAATTTTGGTGTAATTTATATGGCGCAACCAGCTTGTGAAACAGAACTGCCATGCTTAGTTTGGTGAAAAAATATTAATCTGTTGCAAAGTTATTAAATTTTCAAGTTTCCCATTGTTTTCAATGGGAACTCTCTTGTCGATATTATAGGGATAAAGTTCAACCAAGGACTGACCTTGCAAAAAAGGAATCATTCTCACGAGGGCAATTCTTTATTTGTGAGACTAAAATACTTTTTTGTGAGAAAAAATTCCTTTTTTGCAAGCCACCATCTTGTTTTCCATTTTTTCAAAGAAAAAAATTTGAAAACCTACAAAAATGAAGTTATAGAGAGACACCAACTCATGTATCTTGGTCATTGGGACTCAGTTAGATGGATTTTGAAGTTATTTTTTGGAAAAACAACCTTGGAAGGGATTTGTTTTTAGCATTTTTAATCCTTTTTCATGACTCGCTTAGTTCCTTTTTCATGAGCCGATTCCTTTTTCACAAGTTCACGAAAAAGGATTGGTGTGGAATGGCATTGCACTTGTGGAGAATTATGTTTTGGCAGGGATTTGAAAATTTCCTGTACCAGGTACATGAGGTCGGGTCATAAGATGGCTATTCTGACAATTTGGTCACTGTTGTCCTATAAATGGAAGTGCAGCACCTGGAGGGCCATGTGCTTCCACAGCTTCATACATATACACATCTATGAAGGGATCAGAGCACAGGGCCCAGAGGACCATGCGCTTCCACAGGAAAATAAATATATGATTATACTGTCTCAAGAAGTAAGGAAATTAGTTGCAAAAAAACTCCTTTAATGCATCAGTTAGGGTTAAAGTAACAAAAGTAGGGATATGTGGCATTAGGATTTTCAGCCCTAACACCCCACCCCCACCCTGCACACACCAACATGCATTGGGGTGTGCCTTGGGGTCGTCAACCCTAACGCTCACCACATTCTGCTATACTGTACCCATCTCAGCTTATTTACAAATGGAATGGGGTGTTAGTGCTGACAACCCCAAGGCACATCCCCAATGCCTGTTGGTGTGTGTACAGGGTGGAGGAGGGTTGTAAGGGTTGAAATCCTAATGCCACATTTCCCTACTTTTGTCGCTTTAACCCTAAGTGATGCATTAACAGAGTTTTTGCAATATATATATATATATATATATATATATACACACACACACATACCTGTGTGTGTGTGTGTGTATCTATATATATTATAGTGGCATGGTTGCGCCACGATAGTTAGGGTTCAATGGTCACTTACATACTAAAGTCAAAAGTTTGGGCATTAATAACTTTGGACCCATTTAACGGATTTGCCTGAAATTAGGAATGTGCTGTGGGGCATGGTAGATCTCTTGATCTGCCAAATTGCGTTTCAGTCAGACTTATGATGTTTGCTTACGAAAATGCTGAAAAATGCAAAATTATCCATTTTTGGAGGCAGCTTTTGGGATTTTGGATGTGGCCCTATACGGCCATTGTGTGGCATGCTGCTCTGTGAGAGGCTCATTTGAAAGAGCTTTGGTGGCTGAACATTCCACTTTTCTTTTGGTGAAAAAATATTAAGGCATTCAAAAGTTATGCCACTTTTAAATTCCCATTATAAGTCAATGAGAAAATGTATATGTATGTTTTGCGAACGAAGAATGGGATTCTGGCCATCTCGTCCCGCCTGGCGATCAAAGAATTTGCAGCCTCGCGGTTCAAGAATCTTTGTCCCCGAGGATTTTAAAATTCTTTCATCGTGAGGTCCGCCATCTTGATTTTGATTTTCTGATCGGAAAAACACAAATATCTCGGCTCAGGGGTCACTTCTGAAGTAAAATGTGGATGGGTTTTACTCAGGGGAACCCGATCTATTGAGCCATGCCTTTGGTTTGATCGAAATTGGTCTAAAAATAGAGTTCTGAGCTTTTGAAATATTCATTCAAGGCTCACTAACAATCTTTGATCGCTATCCTGCAATTTCTTTGATCGCTAGATTCTTTGATCGCGATCGTGCGTCGCGAGCGAGGGACAAGATGACCAGATTTAAAAGTTGATTTTCTCAGCCCAGGGGTGCCCTAGAAACTTAAATGAGGGTGGGTTTTGCTCAGGGGGCTTCATTCTGCCCCATCTGAATAAAAAAAATGTGTTTTAAATATCCCTGGTAGTCTAACGGCCTCACCATTATGATAAAATATATGACAGTATCTAGTGGTCCCCCACTGTTCATAAATATTGATATTTATATCCCTGGTAGTCTAGTGGCCTCCTCTCCGATCTGTATACAATTATTATTCTTGTTCATATCCATGGTAGTCTAGCGGCCCCCCTCCATCATAATAAAATATATTACCATCTGCAATTGCCTGGTAGTCTAGTGGCCCCCAATGTGTATTTGCTACATATTGATTTTTTTATCTCCCTGGTAGTGTAGTGGCCCCCCTGATCTGTATTAAATGATAATTGCTGTTCATATCCCTGGTAGTCTAGTGGCCCCTCCATCATAAAAAATAAATAAGGATGTCCACTTTCCTGGTAGTCTCGTGACCCCCACCCCCACCTAGCTGTGCTGCAGCTCATTTCTCTCAGCCAGCAACTGGCCAGCCACCTTCACCCCACGGCCAGCCACCCACTGTGCGCGTACACTACTAATGCAAACGAGTGCGCTCAGAATAATTTCAGAGTGTGTCTTTCCATTAGTGCCTCATACACACAGTCAGCAGATGGCCATGGAGGTGAGAGGTGGCTGTGCCAGTCGCCAGCTGGGGAAGGTGGGTGCTTGGTTGGCTGGGGGTGGGGGCCACTAGACTACCAGGGAATTGGACATCCTTATTTATTTTATTATGACAGAGGGAGGGGCAGCTAGACTACCAGGGATATGAACAATAATTATCATTTAATACAGATTGGGGGGGCACTAGACTACCGGGGACATAAAAAATCAATATTTATCAGATTCACATGGGGGGACCACTAGACTACCAGGCAATTGCAGATGGTAATATATTTTATTATGATGGAGGGGGCACTAGACTACCAGGGATGTGAATTACAATTATTATTTTATGCAGATCAGGGGGGCCACTAGACTACCAGGGATATAAAAAAATATTTATGACATAGACATTGGGGGGCTACTAGAGATCATTATGTATTTTATTATGAGGGGGCACTAGACTACCAGGGATATTTAAAATATGATTTTTTTTATTCAGATGGGGCAGAACAAAGCCCTCTGAGCAAAACTCAGCCTCATTTAACTTTGTAGGGCACCTCTGGGCTGAGAAAATACATTTTTAAATCTGGCCATCTCACCCCTCGCTCTTTGTTTGCAAGCGAGCAATTTCTTTGATCGCGACCCTGCAAATTCTTTGATCGCGACATTTTTTGATCACGATCATGCATCGCGAGCGAGGGATGAGATGGGCAGATAAAAAAATAAATTTTCTCAGCTCAGGGGGTGTCCTAGGAAGACAAATGAGGGTGGGTTTTACTCAGGGGGCTTTGTTCTGATGAACCATGGTGGTGGTTTACCACAATTCTTTGAATTTTTTAATTACAAAAGTTTTTATTCTTTGTTTATGAGCCTGAAAATTCTTTGATCGTGAGCCTGCAAATTTGTTGATCGTGAGATTCTTTGATCACCATCTTTGATAGTGAGGGCAGGACGATATGGCCAGATTTTTTAGAATGGAATAGATAGGGAAATTTTACCGATGTTTAACATTGAATATCTTGGAAATGGTTTGGTCTTTTTACTTGAAATTTGGAGGGTGTTTATGGCATGTCCTGTGCATGTACATTTCAGTGATTATGTGTTGGGAAACATTTTTTTGCTGGAGATATAGCGTGGCACAGTTTACGTTCTGTGGACAGTGTTTTGCTTGTGGTGGTGCCTTGAAATTGATAGGGTACCTAGCCTTAGTGTCATGGATGTGGTTTCCAGTTGTTGTGTGTGTTAAATGTCAACAAGTGTGGAACTGTGCCAGTCTGATGAATGAAAATTTCAAACTGTAACATGTTATATCTTGGAGACTGTTTGGTCTTTTCACTTGAAATTTGGAGAGTGGTGATGGGATGTCCTGTAGATGTGAACTGCAGTGTTTATGTGTCAGACAATTTATTTTTTGTGGAGAGATTCGTTGTGCAGTTAATGTTTTGAGGACAGAATTTTCTATTGTTCTACTATATTAATATTTGTTTAGTGGCTGGTTGTGCTGTTGTCACTGTACTTTTTAGTCATCAGCTGTGTAATGTGGCCCAACACTTACAAGTTGGTGGGAGCACAGGGCCAGAAGGGCCCTGCACTCCCACCAGCTTGCGCAACTTTCTACTTTTTATTCTTTTTTAAAAAGTAAAGAAATTCTGTGCAAAAAACTTTGTTAATGCATCAGTTAGGGTTATTCTACAGTGAAAAAAGTGAGGAAATTCATCATTAGGGTTCCCACCGTTTGCTCCCCACCCCCACCCTGGCCTCACCAACAGGCATTGAGCTATGCGTTGGGGTCATCGGCCCTAACTGTCACCCCATTCTCCTACACTGCACCACCTCAGCTTGTTTACATATGGGATGGGGTGAGAGTTAGGGTTGATAACCCCAATGCACAGCCCGATGCCTGTTGGTGAGACCAGGGTGGGGGTGGGGTGCAAGGGGCGAGAACCCTAATGTCGAATTTCCTCACTCTATTTTCTCTGTAGAATAACCCTGACTGATGCATTAATGAAGTTTTTTGCACAGAAAAAAATACATACATATATATATGATGTGCAATAGAAATGAGTGGAATACATGTTTTATCTGTACAAGAGCAGTTTGACCTCAGTTAACCTCATGAGTGGCATAAGTCATGAGTGAGGTGTCTGAGGCCAAACTGCTTGAGTGCAGATAAATCATGTATTCCACAAGTTTTCCATTGAATATCCAATTTATGCAATAGGAAAGGAGTTTTTCTGATGCTTCTGTATGTATTGACTTTTGTTTTGTATAGCATTAGTGGGGTTATTTAATGTATTCATGCTCAAGCCACACTGGTGATATTTTTCATGGTCACTTTTCTTTTTTTCTTATAAGTCATTTACTTGGTTGTTCCTGCCCTGGAGTGAAGAAGGCAGCATATGCAGTGTGTGGCTGTGGGTGGGTATTCATGGAGAAGAAAAAAACTGGCAGCTTTGTTTTCCCATTTTGGAGAAGGTTTTTTCTTGTGGTTCTTTGTGTATTTTTGTCTCTGGGATTTATCTGGTTGATTCTGTGTTCGGGGATGTATCTTGCTGATCCTGGTTTCAGCGACATCTGCGGCAGTTCTGTGCCTGCAGAGAAAGACAGGAACATTTGAGATTGAGTGCTGCGGGCTGTGGGCATCCTTTGAGGAGACAGAAGGACCAAGTGAAACGTGGATAAACATTTAAAAAAAAAAGGTACTATTTTTGTTGGCTGGAGCTGGGGAACTTTATTAAGGTACTGTGAAGTGATGATGGGTGGCATGGGACTGAGCATTTTTGAAGGGTTGAGTCTGTTTTTCAAGCAAAACAGACCGTAACTGGAGTGGTTTTGGAAGGGGTTGACAGTGATCTAGTTCCAGCGGGGGGGTTGGGGGGGATTGATGGCAGAATTTCAAATAAATGGTGCTTGATTTACATTAGGGTATTAAATAAATGGTGTTTTTGCCATTTATTTAACACCAGTGAGAGAATAAATACATTTATTTAACTGGTTTGGTGCCCACCCCTATTGCATAAATACACACACACACACACGCATGCATGCACACACGCACACATGCACGCGCATGCACACACACACACACACACACACACACATATTATAGGGGCAGAGTAGCACCCCTACAGTAAGGATTGAGTAGGGCGTTTAAAGTTAATCCCCTAACTTTACACTTTTATTGCTTCACCTCCTTCAATGGAATTGCACAAAAAAATGCAGGCATAGCTGGGGGGCAAGGGCTCTTGATTTGGCAAGTTTTGTTCTGGTCGGATGTGTGGATCTGAGATCCAAAGAGTGCAAAAATAGGAAAAATCGGGGGGGTTGCTGTCTTTTTTGTGCTCTTACCTACAGCCCAGAGAGTCTGGAATTTTGCTCTGAAATGTTCCAAGTAGAAAGCGCTTGCCACAGAATGGTGCCTTTTATTGGTTTGGTGAAAAAATATTAATCCCTTCCAGAGTTGTAAAGATTTGAAATTTCAGTTCTGCGCTTGCAAAGTAGAGTATTTTAGACTTAAGTTTGATATTAAAGAAGAATTTCCTGTTCACAAAAGATGAATCTTCTTTCATGAGCTGAATTATTCTTTTGTGATGAAAAATATCTTTTTCTTACGGTGGCCATCTTGTTTCATTTTTTTTTAAACAAACTTTGAAAACCCATAAAAATGATGACTTGGAGATTAAAAAAAAACATGAATCTATGTGAACAGGACCTGTTTAGCTTGATTCTGAAGTTTTGTTATTTGCAAAGTGGTCCCGAAGCATGGGTTTTGGACATTCCAAAAATCCTTAATGAGGCTTCTTTTGTGAACTTAATTTCTTGTTTTGTAAGTCCCACAAAAGAAGAGTTCTGTCTCATGAAAGAAGAATCTCAGTTCACTAAAGAAGATGGTGAGTTTAGTTTGTTTCTCCATAGTTTTTTGTGAGCCAGCCTTCTTCTTTTGTGATCATGAAAGAACTCATGAAAGAAGAATCTCGGCTCACAAAATAAGATGGTGGATGTAGTTTGTTTTCCATAGTTAAAACACAGAAACATCAAAGCTATTGGCAGAAAAGGACCTCTGTCCCATCTAGTCTACCCTGAGGTCCCTGCCTACTGTGCTACTGTAGCCCCTAATTGATTTCCAGCATTTCCCCCAGCCCTGTTACTAAGGTCCCCATGTGTCTATCCCATGCATGTCTGAAACCTGTTCCTTCTTTTTTTGTGATCATGAAAGAACTCATGAAAAAAGAATTAAAGCTCAAGAAAAGTCTGGAAAAAAATAAGCCCATCAGCTTCTTTCCTGAGCTGAGATTCCTCTTTCATGAGTTTTTTCATGATCATGAAATAAAAAGTTTGGCTTATGAAAGAACTATGGAAAAATAACTAAGTCCACCATCTTCTTTTGTGACCCAAGATTATTCTTTCCTGACTCATGAAGGAACAAGGTTGGGTCACAAAAGAACAGGGTGGAACTTAGTTTTTCTCACACTTCTTTCATGAGGTCGTATGAAAGAACCATTGTTCTTTCATGTGATGTCTGTCTGTCTGTCTATCTTTCCAATTTCTTTTTCATCTGTTTAGAAGGCCAGTGTGCCTGCCCCCAATTCTGTTCCTTTCTCCCCACTCCCCTCCAGGTTGCCCGACCCCCTGCCATGTTAGGATTTTTTTTGTTGTGGAATACTAAGTGGACCAGAGTGCTCATGTCTGGTGCTGATTCTCTTGCCCCCTACCCTTCAGGTCATTGCCTCCCTTGCTATATATAGGTGGTGGCATCAGGGTGCCCATGCCCAGTGCTGCCAAAGACCATGCCTGCACTGGGGTGTCCAGTCTCCAGTGTCAGCTTTTGTCTCCCTACAATAAAGAAAACCATCCCTCGTTGATCTTTTAATTTTTTTTAAACTGTAAAAAAGAAAATTGCCCATTGCTGATCTTCCCCCAACACTGCCATCTTTCTGTGTATTTCTATCTATGGAAGCAGACTGGGGTGCCCACCCCTGGCAATGCTTCTCTTGCCCCCTCCCCTTCAGGTTGCTCAGATCCCTTATTAAATGTAGGTGGCAGCACTAAGGTGCCAACCACTGGTGCCACTGATAATCATGCTGACACTGGGATCCCCAATCCTTAGTGTCAGCTTCAGTCCCCCTACAATAAAGAAAATCATCTTTCATTGATCTTTTTAATTTTTAAACTGTAAAAAAGAAAATGGTCCCTTGCTGAGTTTCCCCAGCACCAACACCTGTCTGTTTATTTGTCTATCTGTTTGTCTCACTGTCTGAGTCTTTAGCTATCTCTCTATCTATCTATGGCAGTGGAGTGGGAAGCCCACCCCTGGTACTGCTTCTCTTGCCCCCTCCCCTCCAAGTTGCTTGGTCCCCTTGTTAAATGTAAGTGGCAGCACAAAGGTGCTCACCCCAGTTCTATCAAAGATCATGTTAACACTAGCATGCTCAGTCCCCAGTGATGGCTTCTGTCCCCCTACAATAAAGAAAACTCCCTTATTAATCTGTTTATTTTTTTAAATTGCAAAAAAGTAAATGGTCCCTTGAGGATCATTCCCCAACACCGCCACCTGTATGTCTGTCTTTTTGTCTGCATATTTATCTAACAATGGAAGCAAACTGGGGTGCCCACCCCATACCCCTTATCTTGCCACCCTCCCTTCCAGGTCATCCACCCCCTTCATAAAAAATTACAGATGTGGTGGCACTGGGGTGCCCACCCCCAGTGCCTCCGAACATCATCCTGACACTGTGGTTCCCAATACCCACTATAAGCGTCTGTCACTGGACAATGAAGAAAACAGTTCTTTGTTGATCTTGTAAAACTGAAAATGGTCCCTTGCCAATCTGACCCCTCACATCCCCCACCCAACTCCATCCTGACCTCCCATTCAGCACCTACCATGCCACAGACACACCCCACACACACCCCACATCCCTTACTCACCAGAACATGTCTCATGGTGTAGATCCACTCTCTGAACAAAGACATGTCTTACTGCTGGAACTGGTGACTGCAATATGAGAACATAAGTAAGGCAAGTGTGGTTTAATGTGTGTTTTTAGGGTTTAAATTTCTGTTCATTATGTTATCATTTTGGAAAATTTTTACACCAAGTTTTCAACATGGTCTTTTTGGGACCCCACCTCATGAATAAGGATAGATAAATTATAGACATCCATCCTAAATGGTGGTTTAACAGTTCGTATGCAAAATCACCTTTTAGGTAGATTTGAAAATTGTATCTGCATTTGTTCATGATGTGGGGTCATAAGAAGGCTAAGTTGAAATTTTGGGGTGAAAATTTTAAAAACCAAAGTTATGAGACGTGTTGAAATTTTGAAGTGTTCAATATTGACCCCAAATGTCCAACATAGCAATTTTTTCACACCACATCATTGATGTAATGGCTGTTATTTTTCAAATCCTGTCAAAAATTTGTTTTTGCAGCTGTGCCGTGGAATGAAGTTTTGGTCAATATTTGAAATTATTCACATAACGGGTTCCTGAGATCAGTTCCTAACATGGCTATCTTGATAATTTGGGGTCAAAATATTAAAAAAAATAACACAGTCATGAAGCTACAAATTTTTATGCACGTTCATAATTTTGGTAATTTTTGACTTCCAACTTCCATAGGCAAAGCCTTCCCTTCATGCAGGGCCCGGAAGGCCCTTGCACATCTGCATCTGATCATGCAGGTCCTGAATGATACATTTCCACTATCACAAAAAGAAAGGAAATTTTTTGCAAAGAACTTCATTAGTGCACCAGTTAGGGTTCAGCTTAAGTCAACAAAAGACCAGAAATGTGGCATTAGGATTTCCAACCATAACTCCCTACCCCACCCCCCAAGCAGCCAGAGGGAAAAAACAATATGGTTTGGGTCTCTGAGTCTAACAAATCAGTGGTAGGATTTTCCTTGGGGTTGTCAGCCCTAATGCTCTCAACCCCCCCCCCCCGAGCAAACAAGGTCAGATGTGATCTGTTTTCTTCATGTAGGGTCCTGCATGAAGACAGCAACAACAGCTTTTGTTGTCAACATGTGGTGAGGCATACTTTTTTGCCTTTTATAAGACAGTATTAGTATGAGGCACTGGTTGGAGCTGTATCTTGATGCTTTGAATAGGAGGCTATGGGTTGGGGGAGTGGTGAGAATTAGGGTTGCAAACCCAAAGAAGACCCTACTACTCATTCCCCAAGACTCAGGAGACCCAAAACCCTTATGTTTTTTCCTTTTGCAGCTTGGGGGATGGGGGTGAGGAGATAGGGTTGGAAACCCTAACATCACATTTCTATACTTTTGTTACTTTAAGTTAAACCCTGGCTGATGCATTAATGCAGTTTTTTTGCAAATAATAGGAACTCTATTGTGCCTGTAACAATTTGATTTATACTGTATTCTTGATTTGTTTGCATTGTCTGTTTCTGATGTTTTTTCTACTTTATTGTAACCAGCCAGGCATGCCTTAAAAGAGAAACATTTCTTACTTGTGGCAATGTTTTTTTCTCCAAGTGGTGCTTCTGTCACTGATTACATGTGGGTAGCTCTGCCCATTGGTTGTGACCGGCAGGAGATCAAGGCTGTAGGATCTCACATGACACTGAGGAAAGAATAGTTACTTACTGTAACAGTTGATCTTCAGAAAAACCTCCTCCACTAAGTCACATCATAGAAGTGGAAGCTGTCGGCATCAGGGCCACCCAGAAAATGTTGCTAGCTGGAGCCACCTACATTGCTGTGCATCATCACCACCTATAGAATGTGTGTGTGGCCTCATCATGCCTCAGTTTTCTACCAGAGACAAACTCAGAGGATCATAGGACTGATGGACCAAAGCAACCAGGATCAAACCAGGCACACAGGAGACGATTATGTGAACCTGAGCAAATATGCTAAATTTAGGCATGAGAAAAGAACCAACATGTGAGAGCAGACAGAAGGATCATATCACCTGCAAATGGGGGGAAGGAAGATGGAAGGGAGAGCTGTGACTCAAAGGAAGAGAGTCTCTTGAATATCTACAGTTATGGTAAATAACTATTCTGTCTTCTTTAAGGATATCTCCCTCCACTGAGCCACATCATGGAATGATTCCCAAGTAGTACCAAAGCACTGAGGGAGGAAGGAAAGACCTAAGGACCCTGAATAAGGAGGTCTTGTAGGACAGTAAGGCCACATCTGGCATGTCTACGAGAGGTGATGTCCAGACTGTAATGTTTAGTGATAGTGAATGTGTGAACATTACTTCAAGTGGCAGCAATACATATGTTAGCAGTAGACACATTGTGAAAACAAGCCATAGAAGTAGCCACCACATGGGTGGAGTGAGCACAGACAGGACCAGAGAGCTGTTTACTGTGCAAATGGTAACACAAAGAAATACAGCAGGCCCACCATTTGGAAAGGCCCTGCTCTGAAACAGGGAGCCAATTATCCTGTGGGCAAAAGCCACAAATAGCTAAGAGGATTTTCTATAGTCCTAAGTATGATCAAGGTACCAACACAACATCTGACAGACATCCAGCATATGCAGACAATATTCCCACTATCCGTGGGAGTTGAGAAATAACCAGAAGGTCCATAGTCTGATTTAGTGTTCGCTCACAAAATTACATTCAGCAAAAAACGAGGATTGATATACAAGATAATCCTATCTTTGTGGAAAATAAGAAAAGGTGGCTCTGCAAACAGAGCCTGCGATTCAGAAATGCACCTAGCAGATGCCATAGCCACAAGGAACAGTGTTTGCCAAGAAAGGAAGTACTGCAGGATTGAAGGGAGGCACAGTAAGGATCTCCAGAACCAAATTAAAGTCCAGCACCAGAACCAGATTATGGACTGGGGGTGCAGAAATAGAGTACCCCTGAGGAACCTGCGAGAAACCTCAAGTTGAGTCACCACCTTGCCATTGGTGAGGGCAAGAAAAGCCACACTGAGGCACCACGGCCAAGCTGACCTTAAAGGGAAACAGTGAGCACAAAGGGTCCCACATTTAAGTGTGGGTTGGTCCCAATGTATACTTTGTCAGCAAAAACATTTTGTTTTTGTTATTATTTACTGTAGTACCATGGTTCTCAAATGGTGAGGTCAGCCTCCCAAGGTAGGCCTCAAACTGTTTGGGGGGGAGGCCCAGTCAATTATGACAATGTACAGTATTTAAATTTTAGATTTTGTATGTTTTGTGTAATGGGATGAAGCAAACTAAATATGGATAATGGCAGTTGAATTTCTTTACTTATGCACAAACTAGTGACCAGGAAAGGCACAATGAACCAAAGCTTGTTTCTGGGTGTGTATTTATGTGTAAATTGGTGACTAGAAGGCACACTGAGTCAAGGCTTGTTTCTACAGTAGGTGTTTATTTGTATGTACATTGGTGACTGGGAAAGGCACACTGACCCAAGGCTTGTTTCTACAGTAGGCTTTTATATGCAAATTACTGATGAGGAAAAGCACATTGAGTCAAGGTTTGTTTCTACAGTAGGTGTTTATATGTAAATTGGTGACTGGGAAAGGCACACTGAGCCAGTGCTTGTTTCAGGTGTGACCTGGGGTAAGGGTACAGGAGGTTGCTTAACAACAGGGTAAAAGGAGGAGAGATGACGTGGCTAGGTTAGTTGTTCCAGTAAGAGAGGAAACAGAGTAACAAGGCCCCAAGAGTCAGAAAAGTGGACTGACAAGGACACCTGGTGTGTGGGGTTGTAAGTGGAGAACAATAAGTTGACTAAAAGGAGAATATATTTAGTCAACTGTGTTAGTCTCACTTTATTCCTGGGTGCACTGTGAAAAGTGTGATATATTTCCTATTGGAAGGTTCAAGCTTTTTTCCAAATTTGAGGGAGGCTCGAAATCTTTTCCATGGCTTGGTGAGGATCACTATCACAAAGTATGGGAACTAATGTGTAGTACAATGGATTGCATCAAACTACAAATCCCAGAATCCCCTGCAGCTGACATAAGAACAGCATTGCATCAGTAGGAGAATCACTAGCCTGTAGTACTTGTTACAGCTTTTATAATCTCTGCTCACATGTTTTCTGGTTCTGCTTTTCTCTGTGACAGTACTTAGCCTTGGCAGGACTGTGGTGGGATCAGCAAACAAAGGACCAGAGCTCATATAAACTCTAAAATGCACTGCTGCAGTACTGCTCTGATGTCAGCTGGAGGGGATTCTGGGATTTACAGTTACAGAAGATATCAGCCTAAAAGTAAACAAAATTAGTCTGATATAATCTGCTATACTACAGTAAACAGTAAGTAAAACCAAAATGTTTTTGCACACAAAACGTGCATTGGGACCAGTCCTACACTTGAGTGTGGGTGCCTTGGTGCTGACTGTTCCCCTTTAAAGGCGCTTGACTGTAAGTGCTTCTAACAAAAAAAGAAGGCAAAGAATATTTTTCTGAAGCCTATTACCAAAGTCTCCTGTTTGGAGTAAAGAAGAAGAAGAAGAGGAAGAAAAAGTCAAAGTAAAATACCCCTTCAGAAGAGCAAACATTTCCAGTATCTTAAGATTAAGGGTTATAGGAATTTTCTCATCAACCGAGAATGTCCCCATTCAGATTTACTACCTGTCATGATTTTGTCAGGGCAGTTCTGGTTTGTGGGTTATGTCCTGCCCACCCCCCCCAAAAAAAAACAAACTGGAAAAATATTAAATATTCTAA
Organism: Neoceratodus forsteri; assembly: GCA_016271365.2. NCBI lineage: Eukaryota > Metazoa > Chordata > Ceratodontiformes > Ceratodontidae > Neoceratodus > Neoceratodus forsteri. The sequence goes on from CM057455.1 coordinate 1,561,282,806, forward strand.
TCTTTAAACAGATTTCTTTTACTTTCTTCTAGAAGTTGCAGAGAACTATGGTATATTAAATAAAATTCTTCAAAATGATACAAAACAATATGAAAAACTAAAACACACCAGGCAGCATTTTCGAAGCTGGAGCAAAGTGCAGGGCAAAGTCCCCTACTCAGGAGCAAAGTTACCTGGCATGTACATAGTGGTATAATGAAACAGGTGCAGAGAAAGTTTGCCCATACAGTCTGTTCAGTTAAGTCCAATGGGATTGCAGGGCAGTAATGAAGGAATAAAGGGCATCCAAAGCCCCCTGCTGGCCTAGGAAGGAAGGACAGCCAATGGAACAGCATAGGCATTCAATATAGTCACAGGAGCAAAGAAGCATTTTCACAGGAACAAGCTGTTTGCTTCTGAGGCAGAAAGCTGCATTATGGAACCATGATATGGAAATGATCACTTTGCTCCTCTCAACATTCACACATTGTAAGGAACATCCCTTATTGTCTCCCATAGAAGTGCTCCATCCCCCCTCTGACCCACATGTGAAAGGTACTGCCCACATAGAGTAGGTGACGACAGTGCAAACATGTATAGTAGAACTGAATAAAATGTCAGTATATTTTTATTTATTTATTTTTATTTATTAGTTCTAGGATTACAAGTACCTTTGAGCCGAAGCTCTTTTACAAAGGTTCCACATCATTGGTTACAGTCAGACAATACATCAGACAGTAGTATACATCTTGTAAGGAGTGACAATTTCAACTTAAAGTTACGGGGAAAATAATGTGAAACCAATAGAGAAGAAAGAAAAAAGAAAGAGTGGGGTAGTCCGGGAAAAAAGGAGGAGGGTGGGAGTAGGGGGAGTTGGGGAGTAGAGAGTGTAAGGAGGTTGGGAGGGGAGAAGAAGCAGCGAGAGAAGAGGAGGAGGTCAGAAGGGAGGGGTAAGAGTGTGGTGGGGTGGGGAGAGGGAGTGAAGAGACAAGGAGGGAGCTGACCAACAGGGTTTGCCAAAGCAAAGCTAAACAGTGCACAATGTTTGTGTGTGTGAGGGTAGCAAACTGGGTAGTTTCTTGGGGAACACTCACAGAGAGAACATTCTGAACACTAGTTTTCATTAGATGAAAACTGCTTTACTTTCAGCAAAAAACAAAAACACAAAAAAAGCACAGGCCTGCAGTCAGTTTTACAAAATGGTCTTTGCAATTACTATACGTCTGTGGCTTTTTCAAAACTGAAAACCTCTTTATTTTTCCCTTGTTCATCCTCACCTTTATTAGGCTCAGGTGTTGCTTTTAATGCTCCACCTCCAAAACTCTCCTTTCCCGTGATGAACAGCCAGCAATTACGGCATGCAAAACACTAAGGTCTTAATTGGTCAAACATTAAAGCAAGAAGGGTTTGGTTCAAATCCCCTCCCAGCCCCTTCCAAAACCTGTACTGCTGCATGGTTTTGATGGAATTGACAGGTATAGAAGCATTACGGACATAAACGCTGTCACAGTGGTGCTAGGTAGAAGGGCATTTCCAACTTGTTTTGGCTTTTTTGGGGTCCTTTTCTGCTTCTCCTCCTCCTCATTCAATGCACTGTTAAAAGATGTTTTTTGCACTACTGACATTGCACATGCTAAGAGGCATGTTGCACATCCAAACCAGTTTCTATTATGTGTTTGCACACCTTGTTTGGCCATGTAAATTACTGCATTTGCACAAGAGAGCAAACAGTTTGCTCTGGGCAATTACATGCATTACATTATGGCCCTAAAGGCACAAATCTGGCCACTGTGGTGTTCGCACTGTGCAAAGACATTCTGCACAGTGCAAAACATTCCATTATGCTGCCCTTAGTCTTAGTTCCGATTATTTAGAGAAAAGAAGTGTGTTGCATTGGTTGAGGCTAAAACCCCCAGCTGTACAAAAGAAAGCCATGAAATCTGACATCTTGATGGAGGCAAAGCACACATATTTCATGACAGGATGAAAGGGGTTGTATGAGCTTCAGATGCATTAGTAAGTGGTGGCACTTGCAGCACTATTAAGTGACTGAAGTGGCTTTAAAAGAAAATATGGAATCACAGGTCTGTAAGATTGTGCACAGAAGCAGGAGGTTTAAGGCAGAGTGGAAAGGGCAAACTTCCCAGGAGTGGGGGTGGGCAAACTTCCCAGGAGTGGGGGTAGAAAGCAATATGCCACAGCCGCATCTTGAGGTTTATATGAGTTTTGGTTCACGTGACTTTGAATTAACTCTTATACAGCACCATAGTTATTGCCTCCAAACTTTCCACAGTCATTACAAAAAAAAATAGAGAATAATAAGTTGCCTCATCGTCAAAGAGAGTCTGACACTGTAGTCTGTTGCAGTTATAACTTTATTTCCTTTAATAAGTATGTATAATTCAAAAGCTGTGTATATTGCTACATGGAGTGCTGCCTGCGAAAAGTCTGCCTGATAAACTATTTTGTGTGTTCTAATCTGTTTTAAATATAATCCTGATTCAGTGAGCCCTGGTATTTCGATTTACATGAACCAGGTAGAAAGCCTATAGTTTTGAAAAGCACACTCAGAACTATAGTCTGCCAAATCAGTCATTTTTATTTATCTGTCCACTTGAGGAGTGTTTGTGCACTTTAAAATCAAGCTCCTTGGTGCAGGAATTTTAATTTGATCCAGAAATAGTATCTTTGTACTATGGGGTGCAGTGTGACCTGCGGCATTACATCTGGGTCACAGGCTGCTATTTAACCACACACTCGGTGAGCAGAGCGAGCCGAGTAGGGTGCTTGCGGCGCAGCACGTGGAGACGCGCGCAGAGACACGCGCATCAGTGCGTGTTCTGTGTGCTCAGCGGGGATAGTGTGGAAACCAGGAACTGTTTAACTATTTACATGGAACATAATTCTATTTGCTGAATCGTAGGTACGTCGTTGTTTACTTCCTTTTTTTAAAGATATATATCAGTTTGTTATAAAAACTAGTATAGCTTTACTATTATTACTATGGCTCAGACTACAGTCCTTTCTCACATGTGTGACTACATACAATGCACTACATGCTATATGTTCGGTGTTGGTGGGAATAACAACACATTATTAGACTTTGTCTGTGAAAAATGAAAAGAAAATAAATCTCTCAAAGAAACTGTGGCATTGTTCAATAATAGGCTTTCTGAATTGGAAGCCAGTTAGTTACAGATGCACAATAGATTTGTTGCTTTAAATAATACAGTCCCTAATGTTTCTCCATGTACTCTTCAAGATAATACAAATTCTATTTTAATTTCTAAACCTACACAAATGTTTAATAGCCAGTTATCCACTGAGCGTCTTGTTGAAAGTTCTAAAAAACATCCAAGGGAGTCTGACAACCTCGAAAGTGCTGATAGTCAATGGTTTGATGTTCAGAGTAGTAAAGTGTATAAAAAAGGTCGGAAGGCAACTCAGTTTATATTGCCACTTAGTAACACGTTTTCACCTCTATTTATTGGAAATGACCAGACTGCGGAGATGGCACCTGTTGTAGAGACAGTTATGGGTGTATCTGTATGTCCCCTATTATGTGATAAAATTAATTCTAATCACACATCCAATATTAAAGTAAATCAATGTCCACCACCATCTAATATTCCTTTGTTACCATCAGTAGTGGCACCTGTCAAAAAAATAATAAATGACACACCCGATAACGTTATTATGGATATTCCTATTGATTTTGCTGAAACCAAAAAACAAGTTTTTGTTTTAGGTGATTCTATGGTCAAAAATCTGGATAGGGTAATCTGTGATGTTGATAAAGCAAATCACACCTGCTAATCATTTAGAGGTGCAAGAATTTTGCATATTACCAATATGGCCCGTAACATTCTTGCTAATCAAGTCACTGGTCCCTTAGTGATTATCCATTCGGGCACTAATGATTTTATAAGAGCAGATTTATTAGATATAAAAAAGACATAGTTGCTCTTTCAAACATTCTGCTTGATATTGGTTGTGATGTAGCATTTTCTGAAATCCTACCTGTCCCAAGAGCCACAGTAGATTATAATAACACCATACGCAGGTTCAATAATTGGTTGCGTGGGTGGTGCCTTCGCCAAAAGCTTGGTTGTATTACACATTGGGAAGAGTACAGTATATAGACAGACCAGATATGTACAGTAGAGATGGCCTGCGTTTAAATCGTAAGGGCAATGCAATTCTAGGGCAACAATTTATAACCTACATTAATAGAAATTTAAACTAATTGACTTGGAAGGGTATAATTCCTCTCACAGAAATAATTCCACCATAAAAAGGATTACTAATATAAAGGACTTGAAATGCCTTTATTTCAATGCCCGAAGCTTAGTCAACAAAATAGATGAATTAAAAATTATGGTGGTAAAAGATAATGTAGACATAGGGCCAGATATTCAAAAGGGTTGCACCATGCGCAATAGGGTTGCGCCTGCGCAAGTCCGAACTTGCTCCATTCTGCGATATTCAGCAGGAGGCAGTTGCACCACTGAAAACAGGCTGAGCAACAGCACAATGCAAATGAATGTATGCTGAACTGGTGGGGGAGGAACCATGCATAAACTGCACAGCCCGATATTCAGCCGGGCTGTGCAGAGTTGTGCAAGCGCAACCCCCAACCTGCGCCTGCACAACTTTGAGCCAAAAAAAAAGGGTTATGTTGAGGGCCACCCACAGGTGAGCTGCTGCATTGCAGGGTGCAACACAGCAGCTGCCACCTGTGGCTGGCCCCAACCCACTCCTGTGCCCCCTCATACCTCTCAACTGTCCCTGATTTTCAGGGACATCCCTGATTATGCCTCAGAATTTGTCTCTGTCCCTCATAACAATTGTATTTTTGTGACAGAACACTGGGGATTGTAAGCATAAAATAATGTTAAATATTAAGTTACAGATTCCTTCCTATTCAGAAAATGCATCTTACATACATCCCCCCTAATTCTATCAGCTTTCTGAGTGTATACTACCAAATCTTAAGATGTGTCCCTGATATGGGGTCTGTGTCCCTGATATTTTAATGTCTTGTCCCTGATTTATGAGACGGAGGTTGAGAGGTATGCCCCTCACAGCCCGATCTGAGGCATAGTTTAACCCCCACCAACCTGATCGCGGTAGCAATGTGTCTCCCTCCCGAACACATCCCTGGTGGTCCAGTGGACCGAAACTCCCGATCACAGGATGTAATTTAAACAACCCCAACACATCCCTGGTGCCTAGTATCCCCACCCACCCACCCATGAAGCCCCACCACCCGCTCCCCGGCAGCCGGCGAGGTGGCAGCATCTGCACCGCCACCCGTTGCGCGCCGAGCTGATTGCATCGGGAAGCGCCATTGGTGCAGAGCAAGAGCCAATGGGCATACAGCTTCATAAGATAAAGATAGTCCAGTTTTTTGAATGAACATTCATTCACAAAACTGACTGTCTTGTACGGTATGGCTTGCATGCCCATTGGCTCTTGCTCTGCACCAATGGGCGGCAGCCCTCACTGCAGCCGGTCGGCGGGCGGCGGGCGGCAGGCGGTGGGATGCTGCCGCCGCCAGCTGCCGGGGAGCGGGGTGGTGGGGCTCCAGGGTGGGTGGGGTGGGGGACACTAGGCACCAGGGATGTGTTGGGGGTGTTTAATAATTACATCCCATGATCGGGAGTTTCGTCCACTGTTTGGGGGTTAATGATTACATCCCGCGATCAGGATCTACGGTCCACTGGACCACCAGGGATGTGTTTGGGGAGACACATTGCTACCCACGATCGGGCTGGTGGGGGACATTTCTGCTGTTGCCGTGATCGGGCCAGTAGGGGTGGTGGTGGGATTTCACTCTTTTGCCCGTGATCGGGCTGCAGGGGCGTCGGTTCCCGATGGCTGCTGCCTGGCAGGCGCCAGGCGCAAGTCCTCGGGATCAGAGCACCTGCATGCTAATGGCATGCAAATGGGGCCATAATCAGATGCAAATGGCCCCTGCACCTTGCATGAATTATGGCCCCATTTGCATGTCACCTTTTGAATATCGGATTTGCATATGCGCTATGTTATTATACCACCAAGTTGAACGCCACCTTGACAACTTCATGTGGTGGCACAAGTTCCACTGCTCCATGCACAGTGGCTGTGGGTTAAGATATTCAATGATGCTCAATAGTGCAACTCCTTTGAATATCACCTGGGCCACACCCCTGCGCAACTATTTTGCACAGCGCAAGGGCTTGCGCCTAAGAAGAGCGCAGTTTGAATATCTGGCCCACAGTGTTTATCACTGAAACCTGGGGGGACAACAAATCTTGTTGGATATTTTCTTTGCCCGGTTACACATGTTTAATTATTATAGACACAATAGGAAAGGAGGTGGAGCTGCCTTTTTTATAAGGAATCCTATACAGGTTGTAAATATCTCTGAACAAATTTAAATCATTAACAATATAACTGAGTCTATATGGATTAAAATGATGATAAATACTGACAAATATATTATCTTAGGAGTATGTTATTGACCTCCAAATTCATCTAGTGACTACATGGATTTTATTATTAACGAAATTCAATCTGCATGTGATATGGGTGACATTGTATTAACTGGCGATTTCAATCTCAGTGACATTGATTGGATTGGCTTATCAGACCCATCGAATTCGAGTAAAAAAGTAATTGATACTTGTCAACAATGTTATTTAATTCAGGAGGTAACACAACCTACTAGGGGTAATAATTTACTTGATTTAGTTTTTTATAGCAGTACGATTTTATTTAACAACATTGCTATACTCTCACCTATTGGTAACAGCAATCACTGTTCAGTAAGCTTTGTTATTAGTCTTTCTATGACTAGATCTCGTAATTACACAAAAATCTATCAATACGATAAAGCAGATATAAATAGTATTAAAGAAGGCTTGGGTAGTATAAATTGGGATTCTATTATGAAGAACAAGGGACTTGAGGAATATTATTACACCCTTTGTAATAAAATGCATACTTTAAGGGATGAGTTTATTCCATCTAGATATAAGGACACATCCGACCAAAATAAACCGAAATGGATGACCAATAACTTACTTAAATTAATTAAAAAGGAAAAAAGGCATTATGACATATACCTAAAAAATAAAACTTCTGCAAACTGGAATTCCTATTTGCATATTCAGAAAAAATGTACACACAGTATTAGAAAGTCAAAAAAAAAGTGGGAATACAAACTTGCAACTACTGCCTCCAAAGATAATAGCAAATCTTTCTTTGCATACATAAGCTCGTTAAAAAAAAACAACTTGTCAGGTATGCCCCCTTAGTTTTAAAGATACTTTAATTCATGACCCTCTAAAAATGGCCAATTTATTAAATGATACTTATTGTAGTTTATTTCATAAAAATCAGACAGACAACACTACTGATGTTCCTATGGGTAGTCATATAAAAATTTCTTCTATGGAGGTCCACACTAAGTTAGTCAAGCTGAAGGGTAAAATCTGCATATCCCCTGATGACATCCCAGGTCATTTTCTCTATCTCTTGGCTGACAAACTATCATCTCCACTGCAATTATTATATGAATACTGTTTAAATTCAAATTATGTACCTGGCTTATGGAAAACAGCTTATGTTATTCCAATTTACAAAAAAAAGGTCCTAGAAATCTTTGTGAAAACTATAGGCCAATCAGTCTAACATCTTCAATTTGTAAAGTATTAGAAAGCTTAATAAAAGACATGCTTACTTCCATTTTGCAAAACATCGATTCGGAACAGCATGGGTTCAAAAGTGGCAGAGGTTGCCTGAGCAATTTGTTATGCTTTTATGAGGACGTTAGCCTCAACCTGGATAATAGGATTTCATATGATGTGGTATATTTGGATTTCAGCAAGGCTTTTGATCTCCTCCCCCATTGGGCCTTAATAAAAAAAAACTGTATTTAATGAACATCAATCCAGCTCTGGTGCAATGAATAGCAAATTGACTAAATTCACATTCACAGAAGGTCCTAATTAATGGTCAACTTTCTCACTCAGGATCTATTTCTAGTGGAGTACCTTAGGGCTCTGTTTTGGGCCCTTGCCTCTTCTAAATATTTATAATGGACATCTCTAAGACCTGTTTTTCCAATATCATCAAATATGCAGATGATATTAAGATAGGTGGACCATGTGAGAATAGTGAGCAAATATATGCCCTACAAAAGGATCTGAATAATATTTCTCTATGGACCTCTAATTGGGGCATGAAATTGAACCTTGCTAAATTCAAGGTATTGCATTTTGGGACCAACAACCCCGAACATGTGTATACATTAGATAATCAACCACTTATTAATACAGAGTTAGAAAAAGATTTAGGGGTTATTGTATCTAATAAATTGCTTCTTGTCTCACAGATTAACACAGTCATACATAGGGCAAACAGTGTAATTTGGGCAATTAAACAGAATATTAAATCCCAAGAGAAAAAAGTACTTATGCCACTTTACAGAGCATATCTCCGTCCTCATTTGGACTTTTTATCACAATTCTGGTGTCCTTATAAGAAACGCGATATCATTAAACTTGAGAAAGTTCAGAGGAGATTCACCAAATTGATAAATGACTTTAAAAATGTATCATATGAGCTTAGATTACAATCTCTAAACTTAATGTCACTATTTGATAGAAGATTAAGAGGGGATCTCCTCTTGATGTATGACATAATAAATGACCCTCTATTATTAGATATCCTTGGGTTTTCCTTTAAAGAGAATAATCACAGTCTTAGAGGACACCCCTACAGATTCAGCAAAGGCATTACCAATATTTACCAAGGAAATATTTTTTTACTTTACGTATTGTTAAAATTTGTAATGCACTCCCACTTAATGTTATTATCAGTAGTTCTAAAATGATTTTTAAGAAACAATTGGATAATTTTATTTCATTACATCCAACTTTAAATTATTATTAGTAAACAGGAGTAAATATAAGCCTCACCGCTCCCTAGCTCCTTACATAACCTTAGTATGAACCTTAGTATAAAAGACCCAGTGAAGGTGTACAGTTTGTGACAAAAATAATCTGCTGCTAACATTATTGTGAAACATGTTATGTGCTGTTTTCATTAATAAAGCTCCTTTTGCTATGCTATTGTAGTTGCCCACCTACTGCAATATCCACTGGCGACACTTGACTGATTATTTGTCATCCTAGCAGAGCCCTTGGTATGCCACAGTGCTTCAGCTTCCAGTTCTTTGGCAGGGCTCCTCAACTGCGACAGCACATTTGATTCACGTCTACATCAGAACAGATGTACTTCTGTAAAAGGAAACATTGACATAAGTTAGTCATTGGCAATTCTGTTTGGCTTTGATTCAGACCTCGTGAATTCGGTTCAGTTGTGATCATTCAGAGAACTATTTTGGCTTCCAGTTCAGTAACTGGCATAGGGTAAAGCAGACCACAACGATGGGGGAAGGGAGTAATAAAAGCCTTGAGGTCAGCAATGAATGTTTATTACTCTAGTTTTCTTGAGGCATACTGACTTGGTGTACCACTGCAGGGGATCATTGTGTTTGTGGTGGTGCGATGAAGACTGCAATCACTAAAGTCACAATTGTGCATCCTTCAGAGATAGAGTAATACATTTTCATTACAGGCCTCAAAGCCTATACCCCACTGTAGTCTTTGTTTTACCTCCATGACAATTATTATATTCTCCCTGGCCTATTACATTTTCAGACTATATAATTACCCCCACCCCCACCCCACAAAAAACTGTGCATCAACAAACATGCAGAACAAATGAAAGCATTACATTTATGTAAGCAAAAAGGCATGATGGAGAATGTGTGGAACACATTTTACCGCATGGCCAGGGGCATAATAAAGCACAAGGACGAAGGCCAAGTGACTTTAGCCACTGGCCGTGCCGTAAAATGTGTTCCACGCACATCTCAGAGTGCCTTATTGTGCTTATTAAATGGGCTCCTTTTTTTAAAACTTTTTACAGTTGGAAAAAGCATGTTTATATGTAGAAATAATAGATTTACTTGTGTGCATTTATGATAAAATAGTCCTTCCGCCCACTACAAATGATGTAATTGATGATGTCATTGTATTGTTGCCTACTTTCTTCTTCCTGTTTTTCCACACATTCAATATATGGAATGTTTGTTATGGAATGTTTACCATGGAATACATGGATTCAAAATTCTGTTCATTTTCACTGCTAGAATGTTACTCTCCTAACATACTACACACACACACACACACACACACACACAGCAAAGGTCTCTGTTACAGCCAGAGACTCAATTATGTCACTGTCAGGACAAGGAGAAGAGATTTCCCTGATGAGCAGGTAAAGATGGAAGGGGGAATTTTTATTGTCAGGCAGTCAGGACCTGCGTAAAGGTGGAACGTAAGGGAGCAAGGTCACATAAACCATGCTGGTGGTCCAATGAGGTTCAGGTAGCGGTCAGAGAAAAGAAGGCAGCCTACAAACAATATAAAACAACAAGAGGGGATAGAAAAAGGAAATGTACCCTCTTGCATCTAGAAAAGTCACCTGGATGGTGAGGGGGGCCAAGTCCAGTAAACAGCAGCGGCTGGCACAGGGGATACATGGAGGGGAAAAGGGGTTCTTCCGGTACATTGGGGAGTGGAGAAAAACTAAGGGCCATCTCAGCAGATTGAGATCAGAAGGAGGGTGGGTGGAATAGGCGAGGGACCAGGCAGTGGTATTAAATGAGTATTTCACCTCTGTGTTCACTAGGGAGGGGGATGGGATATCTACAAAGCAAGGCACAATGGGGATAGAAGTGGTAGTGAGTGGGATCAGAGGAGCAACAGAAATGGAGCAAGAGGGAGGGAGAGGTACCCCAAGGGTGTCACATCAGGATAAGGATAAAAAGGCCAGTAAGGTGCAGGGGATGGATGATGCTATCTCCACTGAAAGGGTGTTGTTAGCCCTCAAGACCCTAAAGAAAGATAAATCTCCTGGGCCGGATGGCATTCATCTGAGAGTACTATGGGAATTGGCAGACATACTGCTTGCACCCCTGGTGGAGCTCTTCAACAGGTCACTTGAGACAGAGAGGGTACCTAGGGATTGGCGAGAGGCACATGTGGTGCCAATCCATAAAGGGGGGACGAGGGAAGTAGCAGGTAATTATAGACCCATAAGTTTGACCTCGGTGGTGGGAAAATTAATGGAGAGTATACTAAAGGAATGATTGGGGTGTACTTGGAGGAGGTGGGAGGTCTGGATAGTTGGCAGCATGGGTTTGTGCCAGGTAGATCATGTCAAACCAATCTTGTGGAGTTCTATGAATGGGTAACATCTGAACTGGACAGGGGAAAGCCTGTGGATGTATTATTCTTGGACTTCAGCAAGGCGTTTGACTCTGTCCCCCACAATGGTCTGGTGGAGAAACTGACAGGGTTGGGAGTAGGCCCTTTGATGGTCAGATGGATTGAAAATTGGTTAGCTCGATGCACCCAGAGAGTAGTGGTCGGTGGGGAGCTCTTGAACCCTAGATAGGTTGGTAGTGGGGTACCGCAGGACTCAGTCCTGGGTCCGATCCTGTTTAATGCATACATTTTGGACATCAGGGAGGGTATAGGGTGTGAAATGAGTCTCTTCGCTGATGACTCCAAGATGGGAGCAGTAGTTGAGGGGGAAGAGGGGAGGTTGGCACTGCAAGGGGACCTGGACACCCTGGAAAGCTGGGCTCACACATGGAAATTAAATTTCAATATCACCAAGTGCAAGGTGTTACATCTTGGGCCGGGAAACCCTAAACATAGGTACACCCTGGGAGGGGAGGCACTGGAGGCCTCAACAGGGGTAAAAGACCTAGGGGTCCTGGTGGATGCATGTATGAATAACTCTGAGCAGTGCAGAAGAGTGGCTAGTAAGGCAAACAGGATGTTGGGATGCATCATAAGGGGGATCATCTCTAGGAGCAGGGAAGTGATTCTGCCGCTGTACAATGGACTGGTTAGACCACACCTTGAGTACTGTGTACAGTACTGGAGACCACACTTGAAGAGGGACATACAGCTCCTGCAGAGGGTATAGAAGAGGGCAACTAAGATGATATGAGGGCTAGGGTATTTGATGTATGAGGACAGACTTGAGGAGCTCTGCCTGTTTTCATTGGAGGAGAGGAGAGATGGGGGGATATGATTGAGGTCTTCAAGTACCTCAAGGGAATAAAGAGGGTAAACATGGAGGGGATCTTTAGACTAAAGCAGGGAGGTATCACCAGAGGGCATGGTTTGAAGTTGGAAGGGTGAGGGGGGAAAAGAGGAGGAGGAGGTTTTTCACTGAGACGGTGGTGGACCCTTGGAATGTGCTGCCTGGTGAGCTGGTTCAGAGATCCATAGTGGAGGGCTCCAGGAGATGGTGGGACAGAAGCAGAAAGCGGATGTATCAGATGATGGCCTGGCCCAGGGGGTGGGGATGGATGATAGGGGTTTCTGGAACACAAGGGGGGGGCCTCGGCACCTAACTAGGGATCTGAGGTTCGAGCAGACTCAATAGACCGTAAGGCCTAATTGCTGGCAATTAATTTTTTTTTTTTTTGGCAGGACCTCCTGTCATTTTCTTGGCCCTGGTCACAGCCCCTGGAAGCCTCAGCCACCATCTATGGCTGCCGGGGTCCCCCAGTCACCCCCGGCTTGCCCCCTGGAGGGCGGGGCCATGGCCACATTCATTCCATGGCCACAGAACTAGTATCTAGTCGGGGGACCCGCAGCGATGGTGGCCACTTGAGGACTTCTTGGGAGGGCTTCATTAAGACTGTGGCCCTCGCCCGCCTATTTTCTTTACTCTTTCCTTCACGGAGGCGGGGACGTGCAATGACGCCAGTGTCCGCCCCGCCTCCCAGAGATTAAGCGTCAGCAGCATGAGATCTCCTGGCCTCAGCCAGAAGTCCTCCAGCACTCAGTGCTTCCACCCTCCCGGAGAAGGAGAGCAGCAGTCGCGGGCTCCATCCTTCTCCCCCGCCGCCAGCTGACAACCCGGGTCCATTCCTCAACCCGGGTCGCTGGCGTCGCAAGTGGAAAACCCACCACTGCACCAACGGGCCGGCTCTGCTGGCAATTAATATGTTAGTATGTTAGTATGAAACAGTTGTAATGAAAACTATAAACAATACTTAATGTTTCTAATTTGTTTATGTGTGTAAGGAGAATGTGATGATCAGGGAAACAACATTAAATTAATCTGTTTTGTTTTGTATTTAAGGTAGTTTTATTTTTAGGGCCCAGTGCAAGTAAATGTGATGCTTACAGTACAGAGCAAAAACAATGGCTGCCAGTTGAATTCTTAACATTCTATTAGCTTAATGATTCTAGTGGTGATTAGTGCACATTTGGCAGCACTTTTTATTTTCCATGCATGGAACATAATTGCTACATGAACAACAGCCAATCAGATTTCAGGATTTTCCCTTACCATTTTACAAGGCATTATATTGCCGTCCACAATATTTTACCATTAAATAATGGCACATTTTAATACATTTTACATATTTTTAATATATTATATTAAAAACAGATGGTTGAGAATAATGATGACATTGAAGAGGAGAAGGAGGAAGATTGATAGGTTAAGTATTAGTAAATGGACTAATGTGGAGCTGTGAAATGTGTGGTCACATCATGTTTATGGTGGGGTTTTACTGATGACTGTATGACACACATCATGATGAGTTAGCTGATGATGACAACATTATAGCATTATTATGAAAACTTGTGGTGAGGTATGTCAGAGGAGTACTTGTGTTGCTACCACTGGGCGTGGTGAGCCAGACTGTGTCAGTTGTGCCAGTGAGAGTCCAGGGAGACTTACCACAAGGAGGCTTGGAGTGAGAATAGTAGATGTAAATAATTAAATGCATAATTAAAGTTAATCCATGGTTAACTGAGTTTGAGATAGGCTAAAAATTAATGGTTCTCTGGATCTAGCCTTGAGAAAAGTGGTGAGGCAATATCCTTAGTTGTACTATAGTCTGTCAACAGAAAAGGACTGCTTGGCCCACCCAGTCTGCTCAGATGTTTCTTGCCTAGTCTGTCTCTGTAGATCCTAACTGGTCTCCAGTGACCCTTCCCCTCCCTGCCTATTTTCTAATATTCCCTTATGTTTATCCCACGCATACTTGAAGCCCCCACTGTTTTCTCCTCCACCACTTCTTTTGGCAACCTCTCCATCTACCACCTTTTCAGTGAAGAAGTACTTCCTCACATTCTTCTTAGTCTCCCCCTCTTGCTTCATCACATGCCCTTTGGTCCTGTGCTCTTTCCCATTCAAAAGAGACTTCACTCCTGTATCCCTGTTCACCCCTTTGAGGTGCTTGTAGGTCTCTATCGTGTCCTGTCTCATGGTGTACATGTTGAGATTCCTCAGTCTCTCCTCATAAGGCTTCTAGTGCAACCCCTGCATCATTTTAGTTGCCCTCCTCCAGACTGCCTTCACCCTGTCTATATCCTTTCTGAGGTGTGGCCCCCAAAACTGGACACAGTACTCTAAGTGGGTTCTCACCAGTGAGCAAAATAGTGGCAACATCACCTCCCTCCTCCTGCTGGAGATACTCCACCCTATATACCCCCACATCACACTAGCTCTATCCACTGCTTTGTTACACAGCCCCTTTGAGGTTGTCAGTTATGATAACCCCAAGGTCCCTTTCTTGCTTAGTGACTGTCAGTATCCCCCCCAATCCTATACTTAGTTCCTAGGTTCCTATGCCCTAATAGTAGTATTAGTTTTTTTATCTGGCACCCTTCTCCTGAGGCTCATGGTACAATTACAAGCACTGCATAAAAGATAGATCAGGCATAAAATTAGACAAAAAATGAAAACAAAAATAACCATCATAAAATGATAAATAAAATAAATAGGCAGAATATAGTAGTCTAGACTTCATAACTAAAATACAATACATAACTAACTAAATAAATAAATGAATGAACAATGGACTGGGATGAAGGGACACAGATGGACAACTGGTCCCCAAAAGTTTGTCTGAATAAAAATGTCTTAAACCCTTCTTAAAGGCCTTCACTGAGGGGGCTTCATTCAGGGCCCCTTGAAAATGAATTCCATAGTACCGGTCCTGCCACCTCAAAGTGCATGATTTTGCAGTTTTTGGCACTTAACCCTAACTGCCATGCTTTTGACAACCCCTTGAGTTTCCCAAGATCCCTGCACATTCTCTCCACCCACTCTTGAGTGTTCACCCTCTTACATATTTGGCATTGTCTATAAAAAGGCATACCTTGCATTCCAGTTTATCTGCAATGTCATTAATAAAGACATTGAAGAGAAGTAGTCCCAGTACTGAGCTCTGCGGCACCCACAGCACAATGTCACCACTGTTTTGTAATGGCTATTTCATCCATGAAATGTTTTCTAAGCATGAAACAGTGGTGATTTTGTTTTTCATTTGAGTGCAGCAGTATTTTGTTGGGCTGACAAGACCTCCCTGCCACAGACCCATGCTGTTTTTTTTACTGTCCTGTAGACCGTTGCTCTCTAAGTAGTCCACAAGGTTCTCTTAGGTCAGAGACTCTTTCAGTTTATCCACTACAGAAGTAAAGCTGACAGGTCTGTAATTCCCTGGTTACCCTTGTCTCCCCCACCCTTGTGTAGTGGGACTACATCTGCTACTCTTCAGTCTTTTGGAACTACCCTGTCTGAACTTAGTTATTGAATAGCCCAACTAGAGGTTCTGCCAGTTCCTCAGCCAATTCCTTGAATACCCTTGGGTGCACCCCATCCAGCTCTAGGGCGTTATCTACCATTAGGGCTTCATGTCCCTTCTGGACCCTATTTCTGGTAAATACTGACTGCTTCATTTCAGGAATGTTCCTGACAATTGCCTTGATGCTACTTTCGGGTACGGGGCCCATTGTCTTCCCTTGAGAAGACAGAGCAGAAGTAATCATTAAGTATGGCTGCTTTGTGTTCATCTTCCTCTAATACCCTCCCCATCTTGTATCCTGACAGTGCCCCTTCCTGTTTCCCTTTTCCTTAATATATCTGAAGAATTGTCTTCCCTATCCTTGACCCCCTCCACAATGTGCAGCCCCATGTTTGCCTTTGTTTACCTCACTACCCTCTTTGCTTCCATAGTTTTATTTGGTACTCTTCCCACTCCTCCTCCACAGCATTTATTGGCATCCTGATTTTCCATATTCTCTTCCCAGTCCCAGTCCAAAATCTTCCTTCATCTTGTCATAATTACCCTTGGCAAAATTATAAATTAATTGTTTTACCCTTTGTGCAACTATAGCCTCTACTTATTGTTACTATCAGTACTGAATGGTCGCTTGAATCTACGGGCTTTATTAGTGTATAGGAATAAGAAGCAACACTATTACTTAAAATTAAGTCTAGAATATTGTTCTTCCTTGTTGGGTCCTTAATTAACTGTGTGAGGCTACATTCTCTAATAGCATCCAGGAAAGTATTCCCCTGTGAACTGGATGCTTCATTATTAGACCAGCCAATTCCAGGCATGTTGAAGTCTCCCAGAGTCAATACATCTCCCATGTCACAGTAGCGAGATACTTCCTTTCTATGCTCAACAAAATTGTTTTTATTAATACCAGGTGGGATGGAAACTGCACAAATTATCAGTTTACTTGGTTTACTGTTACTGATTGAAACCCAGATTGACTCAAGTGATGTACAATAGTATTAAAATTAATTTCAGCATTCTTTGGCCCTTCTCTTAGGTAAAGGGATACTCCCCCTTCTCTTCCCCTCTCTGTCCTTGCCAGTTAATACATATCCTTCCATTTCTTTGTTCCATACATCCAAGGGGGCCCACCATGTTTTGATAATTGCTACTATATCTGGGTTCTTCTCAACTATAAGTGCTTTAAAACTATAAAACCTATTAGACTTCTTGCATTCAAGGACATAACCAGCATTTTGCTAGTACTACTGGAGTTAGTCATTTTTAACAAGAGTAATATTCAACTGGAAATCCATATAGCTGTAGCATATTAAAAATGTGTTGCCACAAAACCATATCAAAAGCCTTTTCAGCATTAAGTGCAAAATGTGTCATAGGCATTTTGGATTTTACAGACAAACTCATCAAATGGAGAATCTTCATTCGTGTTATCGGTCGCGTGCCTTCCCATCAAGAAACCTGTCTGCATAAGCAAATCAGAAATTGCATTGTCTTTTCTAGTCTAGTCACTACTATTTTAGCTAGTATCTTGCTAGCTGAATTAATGAGAATTATGGGTCTATAGTTTTTACAGAATGTAATGCTCTTTCCGGCTTCTGGTATTATACCTTCCCGGAGTGTTGATGGCAGTTATCTTTTTACACACTAGTCATTAAACAGGTCAGCTTATGGATCCAGCAGGGATAAAAATTCCAAATGAACACTTGCTAGAGAAACCATCAGATCACAGAGATTTATTTATTTCTGAACAAATCTAACACCCCCGCACTTCCATTAAACTTAGCAGTTGTTCAATTTTAACTTTAAGATTTCAAGGCACCTGTGGTATATCAATACCTTCACAGAAGCAATTAATTTCTTCATGACTTGACTCCTCTTTTGCCTTGTACACATTTGTGTAGTAGTCTGTGAAATATTTTATTTATTCTGCCCTTGTCCAAAGTAGATTTATCTTCTTCAGATTCATGCATATTTGCAATTAATATTTTTAATGTGTTCTGCCTCAACCTAATTGAAAATAATCTCATGGCTTTAGGTCCTGAGTCAACCTACTACATCTGAATCTAACTTTCCTAATTATACTTGATTCTTAATCCTCCCTAATCAGTTTATCATATTTGGCTCTGACTTTTGACCGATTATACCACGTTCAGAGTTGTTACTGATTAATAGTTATTACTTTTCATTTTTTTTACTTTCTCGACTAATTTTACCATTTTCTCACTGAGGCAAGATGATAAACTGATGAAGAAACCTCTCTTTATGCATTTACAAACCTCACAGGTTGCCCCGCATGAAGTAGTCTCTAGGTGGTTATTCTCCAAAAAAATGCTTTAATATTTTTACTTATTGTGTCTTTAGTATTTTGTTGTTTAATTTCCACCTTGTAGTAGCTTAGACAATACAATCCCGGATAAGTATGTTGGCCTGTTGGCACAGTGGTTGCACTGCTGCTCATGACTCAGACAACTGCGGAGCAATCTTGGATCATCTGGGCCTGGCCAGGTGGAGGAGGAGGAGGATGACTAATCCCAAAGGATGCCCTCCTCCTTCAGGGAGGAATGGATCTGGCAGCCACCATGTGACTGCCACCTGGGAGCATTCAGGTGGTGGTGCAGGCAGTGCACTACATTGGGTGGGGGAGACACCAGTTGGCAGGCAGAGGGCACTCATCATGTGTGCATGCCCACACTAGCCACACCTAGCATCTCTCAGTGGGCAGAGACAGAACAAGGAAACAGCTCACAGCATTGTGGATTCAAACACCGCTCATCTCTTGTGCCTCTACTCTACTCTACAACTGCTCACCTTTCCCCTGGAACTGAGTAGTCAGTGAGGAGCCTGGGCAAATCCCCACTGTCCTACCTGAGAGGGGAAAGTCTGCAAGTAAGAGGGGGCAGGATAAGAGACATAGATGGAGAAGATGGGGCTCAGTCAGTGCAGATGGGGCAGCTGTGGGTAGGAGGGGGATAAACAGATAATGAAAAACAAATCATGGTTAAGTACGATTACAATTGGAATGGGATCAGAAATTGCAAGAGGTGATATTTAAGCTCATTGGATTTCCTGAACCATATTAGCATGACTAAATACTTGATCGCTACATGACCCTGTTTTATGCATAGATGACCAAAATGTATGTAGCCCCCCCCCAGTGTCTGGAGGTATGATGATACTAAGTCCATTCGGAGGGGGCAACCACAATGGAAACAGTAAGCTGACTCACCTTGTGTTCTTCTGGACTGTGGGTGCAGGCTTCCTTACGGGGTGTCACGGGTAGACAGCAACTGAGTTAGTAGCATAATCACATGCAGGCGTTAATAAATCCAAATGTCATGAAAACAATTGGAAGCATTTAATGGATATTAATCCAAGAAACATGATTACTCCATTTAGCATTTAAAGAAACATAATATCTCATGGGGATACACTGGGCACTGGACCACAGGGTCCCTAGCTCTCAGTTCTGGCATTGTCCATAGCTCAGTGTCCATTGGTGCAAAGTCCACAGAGCAGTAGCATAGTATCAATAGTCAAGAACAGAAATATTTTCTGCATACATAGTTACCTTCTGTCTAGTACTATACTGTATATAACAGTTTGACACTAAAAATAATGTAAATGTAGTGCAATTCTTTATAATTGCATCTTTTTTTGTGGTGGCTGGTTTGAGTTTTTTTTTCTAATAATTTACTGCACCTTTAAAAGTTTGTTATCTATAGAGTGAGGAGCAGGGAGCTACACACCTTGACAAAGTGCCAGGAGCAGCAAGCACAAAATGGTGGGGCTCCAGTGGGTCTCTCTGTGCCTTGTTTCAGGCTAAGCACAGTGATTTGTACTTTTGTATCTTTATGGAAAATAAAGAAACTCCAGTTGGTAGAAACACCAGCTTTTAAGTGTTCTTCTTGAGGGTTGAGGGCTACATCATGTTGGTGGGATATCTTCAGTTTGGATTTGCAAGCACCAGCCTGTAGCAACAGTTTATCTCTCTCTCTCTGTCTCTCTGGACTGGGTAATTTTGATGGTAACATGTAACATATAGAAACATAGACTTTGACGGCAGATAAGGACCGCTAGGCCCATCTAGTCTGCCCATTTCCCTACCTACAGGATAGGCCGCATGTAAAACTAGTGAACCCCAAAACAGTAGTGTCCATAACATGGTTCATTCAATATCATCCCTATCAGGAAATTTGATAAGGGTACAACTTACATTAAATGCTACAGACAAGCAAATTTCAACTGCTTCCAGTAGGAGAAGGCTTGCTACGATTGGACCAGTGAGGATAACAGGACAGATCTGATGTGGGATACTCTTGAACAGAGAGTAGGAGAGCTGGATGAAAGTACATACCATCAACCAATAAATATAACTCAAAAGGGGAAATACAACCATGGTTCTCACATAGAATCAGAAAACTAACAAGAAAAGGGCAGTGTACAAGTCAATGAGACTGAGCAAGAAGGCAGAGAACTGGCACATGTACAAGAAAATATGGTGAGAGTACGAAAGAGGTGGGAAAGCGGCTTAAAAAAAAATGGAGAAGTATATAGCCAGGAATTCACAAAACAACTATAAGGAGTTCTGCAGATATGTAAGTGCAAAGAGGGGAGGGTTAAATATTTTTATTTTATTTAAACATCTGGTAACTGGGAAATACACGTTGAGCCGAGGCTCGATTCCAGGTGCAACTCGGGGGGGAAGGAGCAGTGGAAATACAAACAATAAATACAGAGAATTAGTTAACAGAACAATAACAGCTAATTACAATCAGTATAATACAGCAGTGAGAGAAAAAACATGACATGTAATGAATATTTAGAGGTGAACAATACAATAGTAAGTGCTCTACATAATGAATCTTTAATAAGTGCTAGGGAGGGTTGTAGGAAGGTAAAGTCAGTAGAGACAGTGGGTTTAGCTCAGTTGTGGCAGTAGCATAAGGGTGGAGGAAGGAGTTGTAGCTGCTGCTTGCAGCTAGAGTGAGAGGGTGAGTTTCTGATAGTAGGGGTTAGTTTGTTCCACAAGCAGGGAAGCCAGTAGGAGGAAAGCAGCTTTGCTCACTGCAGAAGAGGGTCAGGGCAGGGTGAAGGATCTTTCATTTCTGTGCTTGAGTTCATAGGGAGATAGGGGGTCTGAGGATAGGCAGTCCTCAAGATAGGAGGGGAGCAAGTTAAACCAGTACCTAGATATAAGGTTGAGGGCATGTATGCGGTTGGACCCCTAAACCAAATCAGGAACTATGACAGAAAGTGAACTTGAAATGGCTGAAACTTTTACTGCATATTTTTATTCGGTCTCTCACAAGTCAGACTTAGACACTATAGATGACAATGACTGTAATGGGTAAAGTATTATTATCCCATGACATTATGACACTATGCCACACAGGAGACTGATTGAGAAATTGAACAGCCTAGGAGTGGGATAAAAAATGGTGAATTTGGTTAGAAACTGGCTAACGAATGGGACAGAGGGTGATGGTCAACAGTACTCACCCTAATGATGGGAGAGTGACCAGCAAGGTGCTGCAGGACTCAGTACTTGGACTGGTCCTCTTCAGTGCCTTCACAAGTGACATTGCAGATGAACTGGAAGGAAAGGTATACCTTTTTGCAGATGACACCAAAATCTGTTATAGGGTAGACAATAAGGAAAGGGTGGAAATAATGTGTAGGAATTTTGGGAAACTTGAGGAACTGTCAAGAGCATGGCAGTTGGGGTTCAATGCCAAAAAAATGCAAAATCACATACCTAGGGCATATAAACCGAAGAACTGAGTATAGGATGGGGAGGGAGGTACTGTCAGTCACTAACCAGGAAAGTGAGCTTGGGGTTATCATATCTGGTGACCTCAAAGTGGCAGGGCAGTGTGATGCTGAGATGCATTGGGAGAGGTATCATCAGCAGGAGGAGAAAGGTGGTGTTGGCACTATATTGCTCATTGATGAGACTCCATCCATAGTATTGTGTCCAGTTCTGAAGACTGCGCCTCTGAAAGGACATACACAGGGTGGAGGCAGTCAAGAAAAGGGCAACTAAAATGGTGCAGTGGTGGCAACAAAAGCCATATGAGGAGAAACCTAGATGGATCTGAACATGTACACCCTGCAAGACAAGGAGACATGACAGGGATGATGATTTCTAGCAGGAGAAGGGAGGTAGTGTTGCCACTGTATCATTCACTAGTAAGACTCCACCTGGAGTACTATATCCAGTTCTAGAGGCCGCACTTCTGCAGAGACATTGACAGGGTGAAGGGGATCCAGAGGAGGGCTACTAAAATGATGCATGGGTTACATGAGAAACCATTTCAAACCATCTGAGACTTTTAAGTACCTCACAGGGGTGAACAAAGTGTAGGAAGGGAATCTCTTTCAGAGGAGGAGCACCAGAACACAGGGGAATGCTATGAAGCTTGGGGGAGGGGGTTAGGATGGATGTGAGGAAATACTTCTTCACAGAAAGGGTGGTGGACAGCTGAACTGCCTGTCAGAAGAGGGTGGGGTTGAAGCCAGTGGGGAACTTCAGGCATGCATGGGATAGGCACATGGGCATAATAGGCAGAGGAAAGGGAGGAGGGAAGGACACCTGAAAATGAATAGGGTCCAGGGTACAGAAATAGGCAGGGAAAATGGGGCAGACTAGATGGGCCTACTGGTCCTTTTCTGCCAGAATATTCTATGTTTCTGTGGAGACCTACCAGTTCTCTAATGGGGTAAACAGGGTGCAGGAGAGAGTCACTTTGAAATGAGGAAGAGCACCAGAACCACAGGGCATGCAATGAAGTTGGGGGGGTAGAGTTTAGGAGGGATGTGAAGAAGCACTACTACACTGGAAGAGTGGTGGACACCTGGAACGGACTGCCAGCAGAAGTGGTGGAGGTGAAAACTGAAGGAAGCTTCAAGCATGCATGGGACAGACATAGGGGAGTATTAGAAAAAGGTCAGGGAAGATGGAGGGTCGCCAAAGACCAGTCAGGATCTGCAGTGAGAGACTAGATATGGACCATCTGGGCAGACTGGGTGGGCCAGGCGGTCCTTTTCTGCCAATAAATTCTATGTTTCTATGTGTCTAGAGAAACTAGAAAATGAGATCACTGTGTCTCTCACATATGTCTCCAATAATTTACTTAAACATGGTACAATCTAGGGATGGGTGGGTCGGCTATGACCCCATTCTGATTGTGACATTGATTTATTTCCAAAAGGTTCTGATTTACTGTGATTAATTTTAAACCTATGTTTAGTCTATACGAGTATGAGAAATGCATCAGTATTATTCTTTTAGATCCCTCTGTTAAAAAAAATACAATAAAATGTAACTTTCAAAAAAAAAAAATTATGTCTGTATTTTCATGTCATTTGGTCAGCAAGCAGCCAGCAGCAATAAAAAATAAATATATAGCACTCACCAGTACTGCAGTAATGAGTCACTGAACAAGGAGGTCAGTGCAGGGTACCCAAAAATAATAACAAAAAAAAAAATTGTTTTTCCAATGTCTTACTGAATACTCCCATGACCCTCATAAAAAAACAAACTGTATGAAAGGCATCACTCGTGATACTGGGGCACTGAAGGGAGTCAACCAGTTAGGGTCTTTTTTGTTTGATTGACTGTGTCCTTGCCAGTCATGTGTGTCAGCCAGAGTGCTGTACAGATTTTGAAAGGGGGGGTCACCCATGTCTCTGACTCTGTGTTGCACAGCTCTGTGCCTGAACTACCAAGTCATACCACCATACTACTGTACATTTTGAAGGAGGGTGTCACATCTTAGACTCTGTGTCACCTATCCCTGCGACTGATCTACTACTAGGTCATAGTGCCTCACGTATTTTGAGAGGGGGAATCACGTCTCAGACTCTGCTGTCCATCTCTGCATCCAAACTAATGCTACTAATTAAGTAATTAAGTTGGACAACAAAAATTTGAATTCGAATCAGAATCTGTTATGGAACATGTGGCCAACACCATCAGTATGGCTGAAATTGGTACACGTAACAATAAAAATATTTCCTGAAAAGAAATTCAGAATAAAAAGAGAAGTTCACTGCAGTTAATATAATTAATACAATTTGGTGAAAATGAAGCAACACAACCAGAAAAAGCAAAGAATGCTGCTGAATCCCCTGTTCAAAGTAGTGCAGCACTGTTGGCATTGCCAGAAGAATCAGATAACACACAAAAACAGGGAGCTAAAACAATTAGACCTAGAAAGTCAGTGATTAAGGAAAAAGCTCTGTCTAGTATCACTAAATGTGGCACTCCACGATATACACTCATGCATATCCAGCACCTTCGCCAGAAAGCAGTGCTTTTGATGAAGATTTTGTAAATGTACAAGAACAAGATCATGATGTATCACTGTTATGCTCTTCCAAAGGTGATGAATTAGAATGTGATTCCAATGAGCTGGAGGATACCATCTGGGTTCCCGAACCTGAAGAGAAAAAACAAAAATACATACAGTAAGCACCACCACTAGCCATAGCCAGTAGTGGAAAAAAATCAATCACTATCATAGTAGCTCCTCTGGGGTCAGCCACAGTGTACATGAAGCAGGGTCAGAAATACCAGCCACCAAAATTACTGCAGTTTCTGGCATGATGACAAAACGTTCCACCTCAGTTGTGTGGAGCTATTTTCATGTAAGTCCCAAAAATGAATGTGTTGCTGTCTGCACCTTTTTGTCATCGAGAAGTTATCGGGGGAAATTGAGGGGCCAGTTCCGGACAACATCACTAAAAAGACATTTGCAAAGAGCACATCCAGCCCTTCAGCTGGGCAGCAGTCCAGAGCAAAGGATAATATCTGTGATGAAAATAAGCCTACAGGCAATGGTGATGGTGAGGAGACTGAGAGACAGGGCAGAAAAACATTTTTGACTTCACTGACAAAAGTATTTGGACAAGCTACAGCTTTGCCATTGCAATCCTATGGTTTTTGCCCTCCTGCACGAACTAAGCAGCAGACCATTACAGTGATGCTTAAACAAAAAACTGCCTACAGTAGATCACATCAAGTAACATTAAAAATGAATTAGTTAATAGCTGAATTTATGCCTAGAAACACAGAAACATAGAACATGATGGCAGAAGGAGACAGTTAGATCCATCTTATTTGTCTTTAGGTACAATGATACCCTTGTGCCTATCCCATGCCCTCTTGAACCATCCTACCATCTTTGCCCCCATGACCCCCAGTGGCAGGCTATTCCATGCATCCACCACCCTCTCCATGAAGAAGAACTTCCTGCCATTGGTCATAAACCTTCCACCATTCAGCCTCAGTTCATGCCCCCTTGTTCCACTTCCTTTTTTTATATTGCAATGTTTATTCAGAAAAAAGAGAGAACACAACAGGGTACAAGTAGGTATCGCATAGTAGTACAGCCAATAATAAAGCAATCCAGCAAAAATATTCATAGTATCAAAAGCAACTTATAAGTCCATCCAAGTGACCAGCTATGTCTATGAGTGGAAAGATAAAAGCCTGAGTGGAGTCCTGATGTGCTATTTTCAGTAGCAGACTTGAAGGCTTCATTGAGTCTCATGGTAGATTGTTGAGTCAAGCAGAGGCATGTGGAATCCGGATTTGATTTCTACCCTCAGTCACTCTCATCATGTCACCTCCGATTATAACCCAAACTACAGTGGGCTATGCCAATCTGACAAGGAAAAGCACAATAGCTTGTGGTGTCTGTACAATCTAATCTTTTTATGGCCCACTTTGTACCCAAGCAGAAATGGCATGTCAAAACACATCTAAATCCAATTTAGAAGCTTATATAAACAACCAGCAACTTAAACTATAAATAACAATAGGAAACCTAAAGGACCAGTTATAACTGATGAACTTGGAATGGAACAAGAATTATTTCAGACTGAAGCCTCAGCTAGGAGACAGGGACCAGTTATAAAAAGTTGGCAGTAATCTACTCTTCCCCGTTCATAAAATCACAATAATTAACAAGGGAGGAGGGGGAAAACCAGAGCCTAGCTGTTCTACTTCCTTTTTTGAGGTGGAAGAGTTCCTGCACTTGCATCTTATTGATGCCTTTTATGTACTTGAACGTTTCGATCATGTTCCCCCTCTCCCTCCTCTGTTCCAGAGAGTTCATGTTCAGTTCTCTCAATCTGTTCTCATATGACATCTGATGCAAACCCCTTATCATTTCTGTTACCTTTCTTTGTACTGTCTCCATCGGTCAATGTCCTTCCTGAGGATGACTTCTTCCTAGATGCATGACCTTGCACGTTTTGGTGTTGAATCTCAGCTGCCGTGCTCCAGAGCATTCCTCCAGCTTTGTTAAGTCTGATTCGATTTTGTCAGCTCCCTCTGAGGAGTCCACCCTGTTGCATATCTTAGTGTTGTCTGCAAACAGACACACTTTTCCCTCTTCCAGTGGCTACATCAGCTGTGTATATATTAAATAGTAGTGGCCCCAGCACTAAGAACTGGGGGACCCAACTGGCGACCTCTCCCTCTGCTGATAGTGTGCCATTAACCTGAAGCCTTTGTGTTCTGCCTTGCAGCCAATGGTTTACCGAGTTTATCACCTCCTGCCCCACCCAGTGTAGTCCCACTTCTTTACCAGCCTTCTGTGTGGAACTGAGTCAAAGGCCTTGCTAAAGTAGATCACATCAAGTAACATTAGAAATTAATAATTAATAACTGAATTTATGCCTACAGTAGATCACGTCACTCAAGTAATATTAAAAATTAATCCGTTAACAGCTGAATTTATTGTCAAGGACCTGCAACCATTTTCTGTGGTGGAGAATGAAGATTTTAGAGCCCTTTTAAAATATTTTGCTCCACCTAACTTGCAACATACCAAGCTGTGAATATTTTGCAACTGTAGCTGTTCCCAAAAAGTACGACTACGAATGTATGCAAAGTAAAATAAAATTGGCTCTAAAAAAGACTGAATTTGATGCTGTACACCTGACCACAGACATGTGGATGAGTTCTCAAACCACTGATTATATGTGTGTAACCCCCAGTTAGCGCTAAACTGAGAGGGCTACTACCCCTGCCTGTGTGGCTAGTGAACAGGTTGAGGGGCCCGGGTCCTATGACGTGGTGCCTCCATTTTTATAACCTGAAATTTGGGGAGAAAGGTGATTAGATTTGACTACTCTGCACAGGGGCACCCAAAGTAATCCAGAGACCAAAAGCAATAACATAATGTCCAATACCAGGAGATGGGATTCTAAAGTGTGGCTTTATTCAACATCTCTGAACAAAAAGCATAGACGGACCCCGATGGGGCTACACTTCTGGTAATGCAGATAAGGTGATGACACAGACACATATCCAATGTTGGATCCTAAGTTTCCATATAACATGGACTCTTCAATTAGTGGCACACTACCACCCTTTACTCCATCCCAAATGTCCGGGCACCCTCTTCAGGCACTGGCCAGTACCTGAAAGAAGGGTATCTGGTGTTTCAAAGTGAATCCATAGAGGTGAGCCCTGTTATACCAGGTGGGGGGGTCTCCCACCTCTTGTTCCATAGACCCATACCTGGCCATTCCTTTGCTTAAACACACTTCACTGGCTACTGTAGTGCAGACTGTACATGGCTTTATAATGCAGTAACTGTCTTTCTCTGAAGACCCCCCACATACATCAGTCATTACTGTCTCACTGTCCCATAAGCCCTGGACTTGGCATCCTGAGTGATCCACAGCCCCAGAGACGTATTTACTCACTGTTTTGGTGAATGACACTGGCCTGTCAAAGCTTCATCACCCTCCACATTGCAGGTGTCCAAAACTCTGCAGGAATCTCTATTCCTCAAAACTGTAGTGCCCTAGCACTTTCCATCAGGCAGCTTCTTCCTCTTTCCCAGGCCAGGGGATTGCCCCTGGGAGTTGGTTCTTTGTGCCTTTCTTATGGTGGAAGCACACACCCTAAGGTAGCTCTGTGTCAGAGCTGAGGGTAGCGGGGGGCCTGCCCCTGCAGGGCACCCCCTCCCTCCCTTCACTACAGGATCTACATCCTTCTCTCTCTTGAGCCTACTTCAAACTTCAACAGACTGACTCGGACTTCAGACTGTTTCAAAAAACCCAACATTCTAGCCTAGCTCCCTGCTGCAACATTCCAAAGTGGCTTATGCAGCTGTGACAGTTATAAATGATGTCATAGCCCCAGCTCAGCAGAGACTGAAAACAGAGCAAGACACAGTGAAATCCATTTACTGGAGTTTCACTAGCTGCCTGTCCCTGCTTGCCACTAGATCTAACTAGGGTTCTAGTAACCCCGGGTAACAGGGGGGGTTACATGTGCATCACAGCACATTGCATGTCACAGTCATCTTCAACACCACCACAAGCAGCAGTGTACAGGAAGGAAGACAAAGAATGGCAGCTCTTTCTGTTAGCATATTTGGTAAGCATCACACCACTGACAATATTTTGGAAAAAGTTGTGTAACAAACTTTATGAATGGTAAGATCCCCTGGGACTCAATACTGGATCTGTGGTTTCAGACAATGGCATCAATATTGTTAGTGCTTTGAAACATGGTGATTTTACTCACATTCCATGCTTTGTTTGCACACTCATTATATCTGCTAGTATGAGCTTTCCTGTCCAATGACAACAGTATAGTAACACTAGTGGGAGCTGTGAAGAAATATGTGGGGCCATTTTTAGTCAGTCTGTAAAATCACATGGTATCTTGGCTGACCTCCAGAAAAAATGGCTTGCCAATACAGCAACTAAAACAAGATGTTATGACAAGATGGACCTCAATGTTTTGCGTGTGTGACAGACTTCTCACACTAAAGAAGACAGTCCAAATTTAAAACTGCTACAGGAAGACACTGACAAAATGGCTTACTTAAACATGGATGTGAAACAAAAGATTCAGTACACAAACAGGGTTGTACCCAAACATTAAGTGGCATGATTCATGAGAATCATGACTAAGTGAAGTGAGACAGAAGATTCCATGAACAGGGTTGCACCCAAAAATGTAGTGGTATCAAACAGAAGATTTGATAATGCTGAATAACTAAAACTGCTACAGAAAGACACAGACAAAAGGACTTACTTAAAAACGGATGTGAAACAGAAGATTCAGTAAACAAACAGGGTTGCACCCAAACATTAAGTAGTGTGATTCGTGACTAAGTGATGTGAAACAGAAGATTCAATAAACAGGGTTGCACCCAAAAATGAAGTGCCGTGATTCGTGACTAAGTGGCGTGAATCAGAAGATTCAATGCAGAGGGTTGCACCAAAAAACTTGTATGTTATCAAACGGAAGATTTGATAACACTGAAAATCACTAAAACTGCTACAGAAAGACACTGACAAAATGGCTTACTTAAATGCAGAAACCCAACTGATAAAAGAAGTGTTCAAAATCTGTGAATTCAGCAGTTAGCCAACAGGGGTAATTTATATTTTCTTATGCTATCAAAAGCATTTGTCCAGGACCACTTTGAAAATGAGCTTGTTCAATGATGTTTATGCCTGGTTAAATAAAGTTTGATTGATTGATTGATTTGATTGATTGATTTGAGTTTTATTTTACTTTTTTAAGTTTTTATGGACTCTAATGAAAAATAATACACTGGTATACAAGTTTAGTTTTAAACTGTAATTTATATAATAAGTGTATGTTTAACATTTGATAACTGGGTAAGGCCCACTAGCCAGAAGTGCCTGTTTTCTGGGGCAACCTGGGAGCACTGGGGAGGTTAAGTGACTTGCCCAGAGTCAAACAGTATGCAACTGGAGGTTGTGAGATCAAACCCAAGTCTGCTAGACATATCAGACTTAGTCACAGCTAATTACTCTAACCTCCATACTAGACTGCTGGCCATATAAATAAATATAATACCAATGTGGGTATAAAAAAAATTGCAAGTAAGTCCTTTATTTTTATCAGTAGGGGAGCTGGAGTGAAAATAAATAATTTATTTTTTGATTCCATCTCAGAAAACAATGACTATGACCTAGTAGTTGTTCAGGCACAGAGATAGGCAAAAATGAATCTGAGACGTAACCCCCTTCCCTTCACAATCTGTATGGCACTATGACCTAGTAGTAGTTCAGGCACAGAGATGGGCAGCACAGAGTCTGAGACATGGGTGACATCCTCCTTCAGAATCTGTATGGCACTAAGCTCCCCCTCTCAAAATTACTGAGGCACAATGACCTTCAGACAGAGTCCTCCTGTCCTGTCTGACTCTGCTCCCCTTAATACATTTTTTTTTATTTTTTTTCTGCACTCTGCTGTTGTCTCATCTGTTGTAGAATTTGCTGGTCTCCCTTTCTCTACTCCTCTCTCTCTCTCTCTCTGAATAACTAAAAAACTGGTGTTTTTTTTAATTTTTTTACTGTACAATATGCAAAGTATGCACTCTGCTGTTGTCTACTCTGTACTCTGCTGTTTAATTCATTGGTCTCTCTCTCTTTCTTTCTCTCTTTGCAACAAAAAATATTTTTTACAGAGTACTGTGCTGCAGCACCCTGCTGTTATCTGTTGTTGAATTTGTTGGTCTCTGTTCTCTACTCTCCCTCTCCCTCTATCCCTCTTCCTTTCTAATAAAATGAAAAATGTTTTGTTTCTTTTTCACCTTTTTTTGGGGGAATCTCTGCACACACACATATGGCTGTCTCCTTTGAATGCAAAGCTCAAAATGCACTCAATACACTGTTTCCTAGGAATGTCCTATGGTGGCTAACACAGGATTGACTAGAACATCAGTCAATCACAGAGGTTGGCTCTCTTCCTTCAGTGCCCCAGGATCACAAGTGTTTGCCTTTGTTGGTTATGTGATGGACCAGGGACTTGGGAGTAATATTCATCAGAGATCTGGGAAAAAAATGCTTTCTTTTTAACATCTGCACCCTGCTCTGCCATTTCCACACAGTACTGGTGGTGAGAGTGTTATTCCTGGACTGGACCACACTTCCAAACAGGGTTAAGTTGACGATTTGGGTCTAGCCACAAAAGGCTCTGTTTTCCCAGTCAGAGCTGAGTCAGCCCAGTCTGGGGGTGGGAGGGTCAGAAGTGCAGCAGAGCTGGTTCACCCATCCCTAGTATAATCTCAGAAGCCTGGAAAGCAGCAACCGTGGTACCAATGCACCGAAAGGGGGATGGACAATAAATCTAACTACCATCCTGTTAGTTTAACATCAGTGGTGGGGAACATTCTGGAGACCATTACCAGAGAGTTAATTAAGAGGCACCTGAAAACAAATAACCTAAAATAACCTAGAGGACACAACACAACACAGTTTTAGGAGGGACAGATTTTGCCAGACTAACTTGATTAAAGGCTTTGATACTGTACCACATAGAGAACTAGTGGCAGTAATTAGGGAAACAGTCACATCATCAGATGGATTTTAAATTGGCTTACAAGTTGTAAATAAAGGGTCAAAATTAATAGTTTCCAATCAGGATGGGACAGAGTGACCTGCTGGGACCCACAATGAACAGTCTTGGGATCTACTATGTTAAACATATACATGGCAAAGATGCAAATCTCAAATGGGTGGTTAGAAAAATTTGCAGATGATGCCAAGACTGGACTGGTGGTGGATGATGATGATGAGATTGCATTTTTGCAAAGGCAACTAAATGACATTGATGATTGAATATACAAGGCAAAAATGTCTTTTAACATTGATAAGTGTAGTATTGCATTTTGGAGTTAAAGTTAAGAAGACATCATATACTCTGGAATAAAATTTAGGGAGTCTATCAGCAAAACATGTCTTGTGGTCATTAAAAACAAATGACCTCAAGCAGTCAGTATAAGGTGGGCAAGTAATAAATAAATGTTATAAGGTAATATACTGCATTGAGAGAAACATTGCCAGTATAGATAGTGAGGTGAAGTACAAGTCCCCAACAAGGCCCCACATGGAGTATTGTGTCAAATTTTGGGTGCCCAGTAACATTAGTGATAGAAACAGACTACAGTCAGTTCAGCATAAATATACTAAGTGTATAAGGGGATTAAATGATGTCTCCTATGAGCAGAGGCTGGCAGAGTTGAAATTGTTTAGAGTACAGGAGAATGCACAATGACTAAATCACTGTATACAAATCGCTAAGGGATGCAGACTTTTGAACATGTATTGGTCTTTAACTTTAAGTGCAACACACTAGAAACAAGAGTCCACCACTTTCGATTAAAAGAAGAAATGTTTAAAACTGAGAACAGGAGCTACTGGTTCAGCCAGAGGATGGTGTCAATATGGAACAGGCTACCATCCAGTTTAGTAGTGGTTAACACTCTTCAAGTCATTAAGAGTGGTCTAAATGCTTACATAGGTAGTGCTGGTATTACTCATTATAACTGCTGATAAATAGCAAATATTTTCAATGGGCACAACACCTTCTTATGTCTGTTTTTCTCTATGATCCTATAACTCCTGCACCCAAAACTTGCCTACCCAATCCTTTCTCATAAGCCCAATATTCAATTTCTTTAAATGGGTTTCCTTTAAAAAAAAGCAACATAAGCCTCCATTTTTTAAGATGATGAAGCACTTTGTACCTTTTGGTTTGTGAGTTAGTCCGGCAATATTCCATGTGATAACATAAAGCATTTTTTTCATTTTTTTAAGATCTCTGCAACTTTCTTTTATTAAAAAATTTAGTGCCTTTGACTGGGTTGAATGGGCCTTCCTCCTCCACACTCGGAGAGGTGATCAGGTTTGGACTGAAACCTGTCACCTATTTCTTAGCATTGTACCTATCCAGAGGCTTTGATAAGGGTTAATAGGGTAATGTCACCCAGATTCTCACTTTGCAGAGGCATGAGACAAGGTTCCCCCCTTCCCCTTCGGTTCTGTTTGTATAGAGTCCCTGGCTGCCACTATCCACTCCAGTGAGGTGATCAAAGGAATCAAAGTGGGAGATTTAGAACAAAAAGTGTCATTATTTGTGGAAGACTTCATTTTCTTTGTAAGGGATCCCAGCAGCTCAGTCCCAGCCCTGGTACAGTAGCTGGCCACTTTCAGTGCTATTTCTGGTAACAAAATTAATTTCACCAAATCGGAGGCCACGGTAATCTCCGGCTTCAGCACACCAGAATTTAGATCCACTGTCCCATTCTGATAGGCCTCTCAATACATATTCAGATATATGGGAATAAGGACTACAACAACTTTAGCGAAGCTCTATAAACTGAAGCTTCAAACTTTTCCAGAAGGGCTTGCCAGAGATATGCAGACTTGGAGCGTGCTCCCTCTATCCTTGAGAGGGAAGATGGAAGTTTAAAGATGAATATTCTTCTGAGGTTAATGTTTTTATTCCAGGCCTTTTCTATCACTATACCTTGAACTTTGTGGTAAAGACTGAAGATGCTCATTATGAAGTTTGTGTGTGGTATAGTCTGGAAAATAGGGTCAGACTACTGGCCCCACTCTACACATTACCTGGGGCTAAGATAACTCCAGCATTGCCTAGGCAGATCTCTAACCCCTGGACAACCCTCTCATTAATGGTAGTTCACCAAATTAGAAAGCTTACAGGCATCCCTAATGAGATTGTTCCCCTGACTATTATTATTGAGGACCTGGAATTTGCACCAGTGAATAGAGACCCTGGATTTGTTAGGTGAAACCAACTTGCCTTGACCAGGTATACACAAGTTATACACATAGGCTCCTATGTAATGATCGAGCACTTAAAAAGAGAGCTCCATATTCCCAGTGAAGACTTTTACAAATATTTACAGCTTCAACATTATTTACAACCCCTTCCCTCTGTGGGGCATGTCTCTGATTGCCTGGCTGATGTTCTGGCCTCTGGCCTTTCCCAGAGTCTTGAAGGCCAGAGATAAACAGAAATATTCCTGCCCATGGCTTCTTGAAAGACTTTATTATAAAACACAGCAGTTCAGGTGGGACTCGCCACATTGTTGTGTCCCTGGTAAGGGTACTCTAGTGTGAAAAATGGGCAACTGCAGTTTGGCTTTGATTCAGGCCTCCTGACTTCAGTTCAGCTTCAACATTTGAGCTAAAGACACTCTGGGTCCTTGGTATAGGGGTCTAGCAAGCAAGAACTAGGGGAAAAAGGCACCCCTCCTCAATCTCTCATCCATGCCAGCCAACTCTAACCTCTTCTACCCTCTACTGTTTCTCTTGTCAGTTTTTTTAAAAACACCCAGCACCTGGCACAGTACCAAGAGCTGGATCTTTTTTTTTTAATTAAAAATCAAATGTCTGGGGAGGTGTGATGAGTATAGAAAGTGACTGGGGTGGGGAAGGGATGGCCATTGAACTAAGCCTGGACACCTGGGAAGGGCTAGAGTGTTTTTTAATTATTTGGCCAAAGGTTGAAGTGATCCAAAGTAGACCAATGTTTGACTGACCTAAATCAAAGGTAAAAGTGGTGAACTTCAACACATTCACTGAATACAGATCTGGCACTGACTCATTCATTGTTGCTAGGCACTTCCACAAACATTCTGTTTGCTGTACTCTGTTAGTCTGTCCCTCTGTCATGTGCCAGGGGGAGTAGAAATTGAAGCATGCTTGGTCACTTTTACACTCCCTTCTTACATGGTGGTGTTTTCTCCTGTGCCTCCCTGCTGGCTCCATGTCAGGGAGCCAGTCTGTTTTTTATTTTGTAATTCCATCTCTTGATGCAGGTTCTGGCTGGCTGTTGGTCCTTCCTCTTGGTGGCAGTGGAGCCATTTCTGTTATTGGTGGCTCTGACTGTGAAGATGTGCACCACTGAGCATGAACACGTGAAGAGAAAAGCCACTATGTTCTACGCATCCCCCCCAACTGTAGTCCATGGGGACCATGAGCAACAGTCAATAGGGCCCCCCCCGGCTAGAGAAGCTCCTCAAGGCAGGGCAATGCAAGTTTATAATTAGGCACCCTTTTACAAAGACTCAGTGTTCCATACAGGCATATACCAACAAAGTAACAAAACATGTAAATAAACAGTTGCATAAAAAGCACAAATTATATTACACACTTAGCTCAAATGGTAGGCTTACTGAAACAAATAAAATCTAAAGCTCCCTGGAAGGCTTGCACTGAGCTAGCAGAGAGAATGTGGGATGCAAACAATTTGAGGATAAGGGTACAGCCACCCTGAAGGCTTTGTGACACTCAACTTTTATTAGAGACTGAAAAACTGATAAAGGGTCAACCTCAGTGGAGTGGCGAGAGCAGATAGAGGAATGTGGAGTCAAGAGATCTTTCAGATAACCAGGACCTATACTGCACTGGGCCTTTTATGCCAACGTGTTCATGCTCAGTGGTGCACTAACATCTTCAGAATCAAGCTGTATTTTCTGCCCAGGAGCTTGATGTTGATGTCCCACCAAATAGGCAGCCAGTGTAGATCATACAGCACTGGGGTAATACAGTATGTTCCCTGCAAGATGTACCAATAATCAGCCGTACTGCTGCATTCTAGACACCCTGCAAATGGGGCACCATACTCCCAGAACAGCCTCAGCAGAAAGTGTTGCAGGAATTCAGTGAGGATGTAACAAAAGCATGGATTTTAGTAATCAAGCTCCTGGGCAGAAAATACAGCTTGATTCTGAAGATGTTATGTGAATGGAAAAAGCCACAATGGCAACTGCTGGCACCAGATATTCAAGTGTCATCTTGCAGTCCAAAGTGACCCCCAGATTCCTAAAAGTATCCACAACTCCAAGTGTGACATCATTTATAGATGGCAACATAGTGGTGCTCTTTGTTATAGCTGATGCACAGGGGCCTAGTACGACAATTGTCAACTTGGTCTCACATAGGGTGAGGCTTAACTAGTTAAACACCAACTAGTTACTGATTTTCTGCAGACAACCATGCAGCACAGGGCCCACATCAGCTCCACCAGGTGAACAAGACTGATCTAAGTATCATCAGCATAGCAATGAAACTCCAAGCCACACTGGCTTATGATCTCACCCAATGGCAGCATGTAGAAGATGAATAACAAGGAGTCAAGATTGAGCCTTGAGATGCACCACAGTTGGGCAAAGTTGTTCCAGAAATGGAATTACCTAGAACAATCTGCTGTGTCCGCTGCATAAGGGAGAACTGAAACCAATGCAAAATAGTGCCATAAAGTCCGACATAGTGCCTCAAGCATTCCAGTAACACCCTGTTATCCACCATATCAAACACTGATGAGAAATCAAAAAGGACAAACATAGACCAGTACCCTTTGCTCCTCCTAATGAGGAAGCCACTGAACACCTTGATGAGAGCAGCCTCCATGCTGTGGTAAGGTGGAAACCCCAGCTAGATAGGCTCATAGATTTCAAATATTTCTAGATGAGACTCCAGCTGCATCATCAGCTGCAGGGGAAACCCACTCCTTCAAAATCTGACAATCTCCAAAATAATCTGACCCAGCATCTTCTTGCAGCTAAAAAGCAGCCATGAAAGCCATGGATACAAACAACAACAGATGAACTGTAGCCCTGAGTCACCTGGAGTATCTTCCCATCCAAAACTAGATGAAAATCTCCCCAAGATGGCTGATCACCTAAGCCTGTTCAAGGCAGGGTACTCCCAGATAAGACAGGCCACATGAGTAGATCCAAGCTCATACTGAGGACACCGTATCAAGAGAGAATTAGTTATGCTCATCACATTTTTCTGCAGGAAAGACTCTCCACAGACATGAGGGGTTAAGCAAACTGTCTACCATGTGAATGAATTGAGCCTGCCAATTCTGAAAGATTTGAATTTTGAGCATGTTACTGCTTCATTATGTAAATGTTTATGCTCTGAATGTGTATGCTGCAGCTTTAATTGCTAATGTTTACTTATCTTGTACAAAATATTGTATTGTTTGTATTTTGCAACCACAATCGCCTGTGAAAATGGACAATTCGTCTATAGGCCATCATTTTCAAATAAAATTAAATTAGTAAGATTCTTCCCAGCAGCAATCATCCTTGACAGGAACTCTGTCTTTTTCAGGATGATTTCCAACTGACACCCCTCAGCGCCAGTCTGTTCTCCACTGACCGGGACCTCTGCCAAGAATGCCCCAATCTCTGTCCCTTTATGTTCAACTGCCTCAGCTCCTCTCTATACCTTAGAGAACTGCAGTGGGATGTCAAGGGACATACTTAGTACTGTGCCAAGGAGTTGAAAGCAGATGTAAGAACCATATTCTAACTCTTTGTAGCTCACTTGACTCCCTGGCATATGCTGTCATCATACGGCCAGGAGTTTGCTAGGCTCATTTGTGTTTAGAGTGGTATCAGAACAACTCTACATAGGGCCTCCCCCCCACAAAGAAACTACATGGAATGATGACCTGACCAAATGAATGCATCAACCCTGACTTCTCAGTCATCAAGTCCCAAAAAAAAGACCAGGTCCAAGGCGTGGCCATGTTGGTGCGTACCAGCAGTAATATATAGAATAATGCATGAGTAAGCGTAGTATATGGGGATTCTATGCTCATTGAGGGTATGCATAAAATCCCATTTAAAGCTCACTTCCGCATGTTTTATTTTTATATTTACTGATTCTAAGAATTTTAAAGAGGGGGGTAAGTCATGACACTGTTGCCTTACTTATTGAATCAAACATACTACTTTTTGAGTTCTTGTTGAGGTACTGTGAAGCCATGGAGAAACTTGTACCTCACGCTGACTGTGTGAAAACCTAGGGCTACTGAATGTGCAGTGCGAGGACAGCTTCTCAGTGGCTTTTTAGTGTGCTGTTTAGATTTCAGTGTGCCTGTGGTTTACGGAGCTCCATAATTCACATATGTGAATTACGGAGCTGTTCGGCACTCGGTAGCAGTAGATTATAGGTACTAACCAGTAAATATTGCCTTTTCGTAGCCCAGTGAAAACATTAACTTGAAGAACTGTGTCCTAACTGTCAACTCATTGTCCACCCAGGCATTAAAGTCCCCCTGAACCAGTAATCTGGAAGAGTTCAACACCACATTGACCATGAAATCTGCCAGTTCCTGCATGAATTAATTCCCCTGCCCTGGAGGTGGTTGCACAAGAACGATCCTGCAATCGGCACCTGGCCAACGCCTAATGGCCATGCATTCAGACAACCTGGTCGCTCTCATGGGGTATGCCGTGTATCCCAATGTCCCAATCAAGGGGGGGTAGTTAGACATGATGATTCATCTGGGAACCAAAGATCTTGTGGGGTGCAGTGTAGATGGAGTCATGTATAACTTTAGAGAACTGTACAGGAAGCTAAGAGTAGCTGCAGAGATGGTTACAGTCTCTGAGGTTTTACTGGTACCATGTGAGGTAAAGACAGGATAAAATAACGGAATTTAACAGATGACTAAAGAGCTGCTGTAAGAAAGAGAGTTTTTTTCTCACTTCAGGGGACTAGAGAGCATTTTGGAAGAAGCACTGGTTGTTTTTCAGGGCTGGCCAGTACCTAAGCAGTGATTGCACCAATGTGCTAGTGCAGAAGTTTACTGTAGGAATTAGCAAAACTGTAAACTAGTAAGGTGGAGGGCTATTCTAGGCCACACAGCACCAGCACACAAATGGGAAGCCTTAAGGGCTTTCCTCCTCCACATAGTAAATGAGAGAAACAGGGCAGCATGAAAACAACAGCAAAGGGGAAAGCAACAAGATCCAGGGGAATAAGGAGCAAAAGAAGAAGGCTCCAGAGGATAATAATTGACTGGTGACCAGACGTGTCAAAAACAGAGGGAACAAATAAAAATGCAAGGAAGAGAATGAATCAACAAAGAACAAGTGGCTTGACAGGAAGAAGGTAGGGAGGGCAGAAAGTGGTAATTTGGAAGGAAACTGTCATTTATTTATTTATTTAATTATTCATTTATTTATTTATTTAATAAAATGCTTCACCAGGAAAGGCATACTGAGCAGAGTTGCTCATTTTCAGATGTGTCCTGGAGGAGGAGAAGGGGGGAAGGAGTAAAATACAGGTGTTGCATTGCTAACAATCGTAAACAAGAGTGCCATAGATACAGGATTATACAGAATTAAGTGCTAACTTGGTGTAAATGGTACACAACAGAGACTGGGTACAGCATAGGCTACAGAGCCAAACAGACTGTAGAGACAGTGGCTCAGAGCACACATTGGTAGGAAGCAAAATGGTATATTATTAGCAAGAAATCTGGGACATGGAATATTAGGATGGGGCAGGGCAGAGTAAGAGCATGAAAGAACAAAATGAAACTGGGGGAAGTAAAAGGAATCGAAGGGGAAGAAGTGACAGGATATAGAATGACGGGAAAGCAGAGGGAGAAAATGGGCAGGAGGGTAGAATACTGAAGGGAGGAGGAGTGGGGAGGAGATTAGGAGTAGCTGTAGGAAGCAGAGAAGAAATCACATAGGCAGCAGGAGAGAGATGGCATGACGAATGGTGCGGGAAGGGTGGTTCATAATTTGGGGAAGCAGTGGGAGAAAGTGGCCTAACCAGCCGAAATGGTCCTGGAGGGGAGGGCCAGGGTATGAGAATCATGGTTTCTAAGGGAGTGGGAGGGAGAGAGAACAGGAGAGGCAGGGGGGAAACAGCCAAACAAGAATTTAGCTAATAAGCTGGCACAGTGGGCACAGCACCTGTCCTCAAGAGTGGGGAAAAAGAGGGATTGGTAGAGGACACAGTGATGAGTGTGAGGGGGGCAGTTGAGGGCAAAATAACAGAAAGAATGGGAAAGAGTGTCCAGTCTGGTTAGGGAAGTTTTGGGAGCGGCACTGTAGACTACATCACCCTAGTCAAAAACAGGGAGGATCATTTTCTGGAAAAGTGCATGGTGGGCTGGCAAAGGAATGCATCCATGGTTCCTGTACAGGGCACCTAGTTTGGGCTGCAGTTTTCTGTGGATGGCATAGACATGTCCAGAAAAGTCAAGGTGTTGCTCAAGCCATACCCCGAGGTATCGAAATGAGGAAGCATCCTTAATCTTAGTACCATCCAGGGTGTGGAAGTCGGGGAGTGAGGGCAACCAAGAAAGTCCCTGTCTTATACCAAAGGTCATTTAGATGGTCTTCTTGTCATTCAGGAAGAGCTGATTTGAGTGTAGCCAAAGTCACACTAAAGTCTGGATGCCACATCAGCAGGGGAAGGGCCAGGGGTATACAGGACAGTGTTAGCCACATACTTGTGAACAGAGGTGGAGGGGGCAGACAGCAGGAAGGTCATTGAGGAAGATAGTGAATAGAAGTGACCCAAGTACAGAGACCTGCAGGACACCAGTGTTGATAGGGAGTAGTCCAGGGCCAGGTCAATAGAGGTGGCAGAGGGTACAGGAGACCAATTGGTGTTTGCCAAATCCTTGAATAAGGGGGCAAGATCCAAGGATTTGAATGAGTTGGATCAGTAAGAGTCTAGGTGGGGCTCTGGGGCAATGGATTCTGCACACAGAATAGATCAGGTGGTGATCACTTAGGGCATCAGGGAGGATTCTGGCTTCAACAGTATGGTGTGGATGGGAGGTGAGTGCCCAGTCTATGAGGGCATGGTTGTGAGATTTGGTATTTAGGCGGGTGGGGTCGCTTATTATCTGGGCTATGTTGAGGGATGCTGTCACTATGAGTTTTGGAGTGGGAAGGGGAGAGCCAATTCAAGTTAAAATCACCCAGAATGTGACGTTCGCCTGTGGAGGCATGCGACAGGAGAATAGCCAGAAGGTCAGTGACAGATCAGGGTGAGATACCAGGGCAATAGTAGATGATGGCAACAAAGATAGGAAGGGAGACAGGGAGGGAGAGCTTTACTTTGATTAGCTTGTGCACAGACGGGAGGGAGGTAGCAAGTATAGGGTGAACTGAATGGAAGAAGTCATATACATGGCCACACCTCCACCCCTACTGGACCTATCCTGCTGAAGAAGGGAGTAACCAGGAATGGAAATGCTCATGTCAGGAACTTTAGAGCTAAGCCATGACTTGGATAGGCTTAGTATATCAGGATAGAGAGTTAAGATGAGAGGTTGGAGTAGGGTGAGTTTGGGGAGGAGGATTCTGATGTTTAAATGGGCAATCTTCAAGCCTTGATGGAGGTGGGAGGATGGAGAGGGGACAGGACCAGGGCAGGACCTGTATGAATACAATGAGCCTGGGAAATAAAATCGGGGCACTCCAGGCGGTAGCAACACAGACAAAAATTAGATTTGCTGACAATTACAAAAACATGGGCAGCACAATACCAGATCCAGTTCTTCCTGGGTACTCAACTGCATTTTGAGGGGAGACAGGATGCAGGGCAGAGGCATAGGGTGGCTCTATACATAAAAGACAGCATAAAGGCCACAGAAGACAGCATCCTAAAAGGGTAGAGTGGGTTAGAATCATCAGAGGTACAGTTAGTGACACTTATGGGAACCATCATTAGGGTGGGGGTGATGTACAACTTGCCACTAAACTATGCAGTCAATATGGATGGAGCATTGAAGGAGGAAAAGAGGAGGGCAGTAGCAAGTCGGGGTTAACTAATGGGAGACTTAAATCTACCAGATACAGACTGGAAAATCCCGTTGATCAAAATGCACATAGCCAGCCACTGGTAGAGGTAATGCAAGAGTGCCTACTAACCCAGGGGAGCTGGGAAACTACCATAGAAAAGACTATACTGGACTTAGTGCTCTCCAGTGGGGTTATTGTAGGAGAGGTCAGAGTAGAGGAGTCCCTCAGCACCAGCAACCACAACTCTGTGTGGTTTAGCATCATGCTGGACACTCAATGCTCAAATTCAAAGGCGATTGCCCTGGACCTCAGAAGGGGAGATTTTGGAAGGGAGGGAGGGAGAGTAGATTTAGAAGAAACATGTGGGGGTTGCAGAGGGGGAGTTGAGGCTAAGTGAGTAATTGTAGTGCAGGGAATTGCAGAAGCAACTAACTCCTGTTTGTATCTTTTAGGAAAGAAAAAAGAAACACAAAGACCACTTTGTCTCTCAAGGAAAGTGGCAGAACCAACAAGGATGACCAAACAGCTTTTTGGAAATACAATGGGATCAGCAAATAAGAAATCAGGAATTCTATGTGGAGCAAGCAAAGGAGGCTAACAAAGTGGCAAGAAAAGTGAAAGTGAAAGTTAAGCTGAAAATAGAAGCAGGTATAAGGGAAAGGAGAAAAGGGGAACTTGTTTAACCAGGAAAGTCGCAGTAAGCCAGAGCTTGTTTCCAGATATGACCTGGAAGCACAAGGAAGTTAAGTGACTTGGTCAGGGTCACACAGTATGCAAGTGGAGACTGACAGGATTCAGACCCTGGTCTCCAGGTTTGCTGCTCCGTGCCCTTAACTACTACACTATAAAGGAAGGTAACAAAACTTTTTTTCCTGTCTATCTAGGAAGAGGGGAGGATAATGGGGAATCATCAAAATTAAAATAGGAGAAATGGAGCAAGATGATTATAAGAAGGCAGCTATTCTAAATTAATGCTTCTGCTCATTCCTCATGAAGGAAGCAGAAGTGCTCCCAGAATATGTGGTTCTAGCCAGAGAGGAGGGGACATGCATCAGAAACATGAGCAATAGCAGTAGAAAGTGAACTCAAGGGGTTTGGGACTCTGAAGGTGGACTAGTAGCCAGGCTCAGATGGTCTGCCCCCTAGGGTGCGATGGGAGGTTGTTCAATTCCTGCAGGCTCCATAACAAGAGGCAGCATGGGATTTTGCCAAACAGATTATGCCAGATAAACTGGCTGGACTCTTTGATGGGTGACAAAGGCAATTGATAAGAGCCAATCAGTAGACACACTACATCTGGACTTCAGCAAGGCCTTCAACTTTGTGCCCAATAGGAGACTTGTGTAAAAGCTGAAGAATCTGGGGATGGCAAACAATTTAACTAAGTGGATCAGTAACTGGCTTGGGGGAAGCACCCAGAGGGTCGTTGTCAATGAGGACTACTCAATGGTTGGAGATGTCACTAGTGTGCAGCAGGTGTCAGTCCTTGGTGCAGTCCTTTTCATTATAAAATGGCAAGGGTAAATCCAGAGACCTCATTTGATGACATCCATCACATGACCATGCATTAAAATATTAATGATACACGATCAGAAACTAGATCTCATCACAAAGCCTGGAAAACCTGATTATCTACAATGAGCCATTTTATAAGCACAATAAGCCACTCAGGGGTGTACGTTAAAGGATTAATGATGAACTTCCCGTGGGAGTTAAGGACACTCGACCTTTGGCCTCATGTCTTACTACATCCCTGGGGCATGCATCATTAATCCTTTAATGTACACCCCATTATGGCTTATTGCTTACTTATGTTTATATGTGATACAGAGGATGAAATCCAGGGTAACATCAGTCTCTTGGCAGATAATACCAAAATCTGTGTCAGCGAGATTACAGCAGAGGGAATACAGGGAATAAAAACAAACCTGGACAGACTTGAAAAGTAGTTCAACATATAGCAACTTAAATTTAACATAGAAAAGTGTCAAGTCATGTACACTAGCAAAAGAAATCCCAAAACAGTACTGGTGGGGAGAGTGAGAATGGAGCAGATGTTGGAGGAAAGGGGCCTGGGGATTAATATTAGTGACAGTCTAAAGTTACATGTGAAGTGCCAGAAGGTGACAAGGAAAGCAAAAAGGATATTGGGGGTACATTGTGAGGGGGATTTGCTAGCAGAAAGAAGGGGATCATTCTGTTCTTGTACGGATGATTGGTTTGACTTCACCTTGAGTACTGTGCATGGTTCATGAGCTCACATGTGAAGAAGGACAGGTGCACATTTCTGGAACCCACACACAAAGGACAGGGACCTCTTGGAACCTGTTCATAATAGAGTTATAAAGAGGATTTAGGGGTAGCAGGGGAAAATTTATGAGGAGAGGCTGCAGAGTCTCAGTATGTGTATTCTAGAGTCCAGGAGGGAGAGCATCACATGATAGAGACATTTAAGTACCTAAGGGGTATTAATAAAGTGGACAGGAGTATCCTGTTCACAAGAAGTGACTGCAAGGTAATAAGAGGCCATGGAAATGTGTGGGAAAGCTTCAGAAGGGATGAAAGGAAGTTGTTTTTTACAGATAAGGTGGTGGATAACTGGAACGTTTTTCTAGAAGAAGTGGTCGGCATGGTGTCTACCAGTGGCTTCAAACACAGGTGGGATAGGCACAGGAGAATGATTCAAACTAGAGGAGGGAGGGAGAGCTGGTAGTTGAGGGAAGGAATGAATGAATGACCTAGTGAAAGGGGTATTGAAATACAGTCATTACCTTTGGTAGAGTAGTTCTGGTTCAGTATTAGGCTGGGAGCAGATGCAGGCAGGTTCTGATACAAACAATGGAGAGAAAGAAGTAAGTGCCTCAGCTGGGACCTACTTCTTTCTCTCCATTGTTTGCATGTGTTCCACAGTATATGCACACCACATCCATGTGCTTGTATAAAGGCAGATACTGAACAGAGTTTTTTATTTATTTATTTATAAGTACATCAGAATTACAACCCTTTGAGTCGAGGACTCATTTCCAAATGCTCCACGTCATGATACAGAAAGAAGAGAAAATACAGATAGTAATGAACATTTAAGACAGATAATACATATGATGGAGACATTGAATACAATTAACAGGGTGACAGCATCATCCAGCGGATGAACTTCAGTCCTGTGCAAATAGTTGATAGGCAGTTATTAACATGGCCTATTGGGCCTTTTTCTGTCATCAGCTTCTTGGTTTCTATGTTTCAGCTGGCAAGCCAGTTACTGACTATAAGGCTATTGAGTTGGCTGTCATCTGGCTTGCTAGTTGGTATTTGGTAGCAGGTTTGTGACTGAGGACAGGTAGGTTATTAAACTAATTGACTGGTGATTGTCTAACTGCTGGCTAACAACTGGACTGGTTACAATCTGTTGGTAGCCTAATGGTCAGTGACTATAGACTGTAAGATTGCCATGTGCCCTGTATTAATTTTTCTTATGTCAGTTCCATTTATGGCCACCTTTTCTGTCTTCATTTGTTTTCTTTCTCTCACTCTCTTCTGCCCCTATCCCTTGCCTACTCCTCGACTTCTTTCCAAACCTCTTTTCCCCAGTCTCTTCATTTCTCATTTTATTTTTAGTGTCTGTTACAGTAGCCCTGAAGTACAAAACACATACCAAAAAAAACCAAAAGTGAAATGCCATCAAATAATAAAAGCAACAACCAAAGCAATGAAATTCAAACAAAAAAGTAAAGAAA
This sequence comes from Neoceratodus forsteri, assembly GCA_016271365.2. Taxonomy (NCBI): domain Eukaryota; kingdom Metazoa; phylum Chordata; order Ceratodontiformes; family Ceratodontidae; genus Neoceratodus; species Neoceratodus forsteri. Next base: position 1,561,327,592 of record CM057455.1, read on the forward strand.
CAAAACCAAATGTAAATTGTAATGTCACAATAATATAGTAACAAAACAAAAACAAGCATTTGTCAATGCCGAATGTTGGCTTGCTGGCATTGGCATTGGTAGTGCAGGAGTCAAAGAGATGCATATTAGGAATGGCAGTGAAGTATTGAACTGATGCCAACCCCACTGCCACCCTGCAGAGACTGACAGGAGTTTGGGGTGTGCCTTTGGGTCATCAGCCATAACGCTCACGCCATTTCACCTCACCCTACCCTGCAGACACTGACAGGTGTTGCGGTGTGCCTTGGGATCTTCAGACATTATACTCACCCCATTCCATAAGGAAATATGTTGAGATGGGTGCGGTGTAGGAGAATGGGGTGAATGTTGGGGCTGAAGACACCAAAGCACACCTCAATGCCTGTCACTGGCTGCAGGGTGGGGATGGAATGGTGTGATCATTATGGCCGACAATCCCAAGTCACAGCCCTAACACCTGTCAGCCTCTACAGAGTAGGGCATTATGGTTGGAAACCCTAATTCCCTGGCCATTTGTTGATATTTTTACTCCAAATTTTTTAAAAATAGGCTTTTTGTGACCCCACCTCATGAACAGTGGCACTATCATTTTGTTACTCAATCCCAAAAGGTGGTTTTGCACAGTGACTGAGTGATTTGGCACCACAGGTGTGAAAACACATTTCTGGCAGGATGTGAAAAATTACAGCTGCACTGTTCATGAGGTGGTGTGACAAAATGACAATGTTGAAAATCTGGAGAGAAAATATAAAAAATTGGTGAAGTTATGAACGTGCATAGAAACTGCGCAACACACACCTGTAACGCAATCATTTTTTGGAACTTTTTCACCAGATTTTCAACATGGGCATTTTTGAACATCTCCTCAAGAACAGTGGCACTGTGATTTTGTTTATCTGTCCCAAAAGTTGATTTCCCACAGCAACCATGCCATTCTGTGCCACAGGTGTGAAAACCTGTTTCAGGAAGGATGTGAAAAATGACTGCTATACTGTTCATAAGGAGGCATGAAAAATGGCAATATTGAAAAGCTGGAGAGAAAAAAAAAATTTGGTGAAGTTACAAGCGTGCGTAGAAACTGTGCAATTCACGTTCATAATGGTGCCACAATTCGGAGGCAGGGGTGCCGTACAGTGATTGGGCACCCCAATGTTGGCAAGGTGTATAAACGGGTTGGGAGTGCACATCCAACACTGGGAGTGGGCATCCTGGTGTTAGAAAGGAAAGTGGAAACTGTTTAACCAGGAAGACTCACTAAGAGGGGGGATGCTGACACGGGGTTTGGGCACCCCCATGTTAGCTTTTCGGAAGTGTGTGGCAGGTGGCAGGAGCTGCCATGTTATGGTGTGCCACATAATGTGGGAGGGGGGGACATGCTGACATGAGGATTAGGCATCCCGATGTTGGCTTTCTTGGGATTGTGTGGCAGACGGCAGGAGCCGCCATATTTATTGCAATGTTTCACCAGGAAAGGCACGTAATGGAGGTGTGTCATCTGCCACTGCAGTGATGATCCTGTCTCTGATTGCAGTGGCAGATTCATTTCAACTCTCTGGCTCTCTCTGAAACTGCTGTCATCGGCAGCATGCTCACTGGTTGACGGCTGAGGGGTGCACCCACTAAAGCATCTCCTGCATTCGCCACAACGCTAACACACCTCTGAAATGTGCTACTACCACAAGATGCTGCTTGTGCATGCATGCAAGCCAACATAATAAATGTAAAGTGCAACCATAAGAAAATGGCAAATAAAAAACTCAAATGCAAACCAAAATGGTAATGTGCATCTAGCAAAACAAGAAGCAAAGCACAACTAAAAAGTGAATGTAAACAAACAAAAAAACACAACTAAAAGTGATTGCAAACAAAACAAACTTTAGTCAAAGCCACTGTGGCTCCTTATGTGATAGTATTGATATAATGTGACTGACATTAACTGCATTTATGATTTACTTAATGGGGGTGTAAACACTATATTACATAGAAATACCAAGAGATTTACCTTTCCAGCTACAGCTAGAATAGTTGGGGAAGTAGTAATCTTTATTAAAACATTTGACAGAAGCAAATTCTTTCTCTTTCTTTCTCAAAGACATATTTAAACAGCACAGGAGGCAACTACTCCAGTGTGAAGGTCACCAACTTCTAGAGGCATAAGGAGAATGTGGCCATACAGACTGAACTGCAAGCAAGACCCCATTAGAGTTTGTGACATGCTGGAACATATAAGGTGTCAAGACTGATGGTCTACTGAACTCTAACAAGCTGATATCTAGGGATGGGTCTATACTTGGAGTAAAAACAGAATAGAAAATCCAGCCCCGCCATGAATGATTTTTAGGGTTCATCCCCATTCTCAACCTTGCACACCAGCTGTGGTGCATAAACAAAGATGTTAATTTAGGAAACAAGAAGAGGGTTGTCCCATTGAGCTCCCTGCCAATGGTAGCAACCCAGTTGGGTGAGAATGACATATGGGCACTCATACAAATTTATACGTAGAAGAGATATCTGGGTTGGAATGGAAAATTTAGATATCTCTGGGTCTAAGAGCTCAGCTGGCAGGGCACCTGCATGGAATTCAGGGGACTTGGGTTCAGTACCCAGTCAGTCACATTTTCTTTCTCAGCGAAATTGTATTTTCAATAACTCATGGTGGGCAAATGCCAAAAAAGTCAATTTCCCCAATAAATAAATTAAGGTTTAATTTCTACTATGGGTAGATTACACAGAACAGAAAGCTGGATCCCTGTTGCTTTGCCATTGGCGAATATGGTTATTTGCTAGATGACTTTTATTCATGACCTTCAAATGACAGCTACTTATTAAACAAAATTAAAAGTCAGCTCATAAAACTACAGCAGACAACCTGTCTAAAGAAACGGTACATGGTTATAAGAGCTTTTACTAAATTTTTAAACTAGATATTGGCCATGCACTGAGCACTGACCTTGTATAAGCTAGTACTGGTGTGGTGCAGTACATGGTGCATTTCTTTTTCTCCTTCTGTCCCCCTCAGCTCTGACTATCTGTTGCAAATAAAAAAAGGTCCCCAGTCTCCCTTCCCATTTTTATTTCTCCTTCACCTCCAGTATTTTTAAAATAAAAAAATATCTCTGGTCTTCTTCCCCTTACTGGTCTCAGCTCCTGCCAATGAGGGGGCCCCATCCTATTTCTGTTTATCAAAACAAAAAAAGTTTGCATTTCCCTTCACTGGTCCTGGCTACTGCTGGTGACAGTACAACTCACTTGGGCTCCATGCTCATTTCCATTTTTCCATCTTTTCCCCCTTCCCCTTAAATCCTGATTCTGTGTTCATAAAAAGATCCTTAATCTCCAGCACCTGTCAGTGAGGGGAAACTGGCACAACTGCTGCTTGTCATGTGCTGTACTGATGTTTGCGATGGCAAAGTGTGGAATGAGACCTTTCACTACTTAAGAAATAAAGCAACTTAAAAATTGAAATTCTGGCCACTGCTGTGTCAACCCGGGCCATCTGCTGCACTTCCACAGGGGACCAGAGGGGAGGGGTGAAGACCTTGTAATGTTGGGCCTGGTCCCAGCCCTTCAGCCACTCCTGAGGGTTTACTCCAATTGCAAAGACTAGGCAGGAAGCTGGGTTCTACTCCAGCTCATACTTGAGCACCTAGCCACTGCTGTGTCTACTGTATCCCACCATTGCAGTTCCATGGGGACTCAGTGGGGTACAACTTCTAGGCATTTTCTTTTTTTTTCTTTTACTATTGGAGATGTTTCCTATAAAACAAGATATCTTTCCCTTTAATGTAATCTGTTCACATTGCTCATTTCTGCCTTTTAAGCGTAGTCCCCTTTCACTTAAAATTAATACAATTCAATTGAGAAAGTTATATTCCTCTCTTTATGGCATCACAAATGATGGTCATGGAAATTATTCTGATGTCATTAGCAGATGCTTATGGCTTTAGGGCAGGAACAGCTGCAGGAACAGATAAAATCTAAGAGGCAAAAAGACTGTGTTCCTACAAATGTCTTTAGGAATGAATTAGTCCAGCAGATATCAACTGCAATTTAATTGCAAATGACTGAAAAATCACATCGGAGCACTCTGGGCAATTTTCCAAGGCCTCATGGGTACTGTTTAATTGGTTAGCCCTACTCCTTTCTTTCCTATTCAACCTCTGATAGGCCATCTGAAAGTGTTAACACCTGGGGAGGAGCCTACATTAGGAACCCCTGTTTGAACAGTAACAATTTGGTGCAACATATCTGTATTTTTGTATTTAACTAGAAGGACCTCATACACATAGCTGCTGGAGCTGCCATGATAAGGCATGCAATCATAAAAAAATGGCTGCTCAAAATAGGATGCTGAATCAGATTTTAAACGCATGATAACCATTATAATACCACGGCCCGGTTATCATGACTATCACAGTATTATGGAAGTAGTGATTTTTGTTCAAAACATTTCTTCTTGAAGTTTTGCCAGGAAAAGTTTGCACGGTAGACAGTTGTTCCTAAAGACGCAAAAAATAATATTTGAATGGTCTGAAAACTGCAGTATACAGTGAACTACGGTTATCACCATACCAAAAAATGGTCACCATATAAATACTGTGATGTCTGATCAAATATTTGTGGTACTTTTATAGGCAAACTCTATTATGCTTATATAGAAATAAAAATAAATAAAGCATCACCTGCAGTAATAAGAAAATACATATTAATCCATTCCCAAATTATAAGGATTATGTAATTTTGGTTCTCGGCATGTTCAGTGGGGTCTTTTGGAAAGAAGTTTGATACCCTAGCATGCTCAGATATAAAATTTCAAATCCTTATAACTTGGGAATGGATTAATATTTTTTCACCAAACCAATGAATGCCACAGTTCTGGGGCAAACCCTTTCTACCGTGAAAATTTCAGACCAAAATTTCAAACTATCTGGGTTGTATATATTATAGGGTTGCAGTAGCTATAGTTAGGGTTGAGTAGGCTGTTTAAGGTTAAACTGCAATTTTTGCACCTTAATAATGTTGGTATCCTTTAATGAAATAGCTCGAAATTTGGCATGCCTAGTCAGGATGTCAGAGTCTCAAGATTTGGAAAGTTTTGTGATTCTATCTTGTTCAGTTTTCAAGATACAGAGCACCAAAATACAAAAATTAAAAACTATGGCCCAGATATTCAAAAGGGTTGAGCATGGCACAACAGTGTTGCACCATGCACAACCCACTGATGCACCCTGGTGCGATATTCAAAAGGGAAAAGTGCACGGCACAAATCCCGATGCACCAGAGCACATCAGTAATGTATGCAGGTGCAGGTAGGGGGGGAGTGCCCATGCATAATCTGCACAGCCCGAGATTCAGCCCGGGATGTGCAGAGCCATGCATGTGCAACCCCTACCTGCGCCAGCACAAAGTTGATCCAAAAAAGGAACAACTGATGGCCACCCACAGGTGAGCTGCCGCATTGCAGGGTGCAACACGGCAGCTGTGGCCACCCGAGTTCCGGCTGCACCTGGCGGCACCCCCATGCCCAATCGTCGGCATTTGTAATACAAAAAATGAATTCCTCAATATCCCTGGTGGTCCAGTGGACCACTGCCTGCCTGATCACGGGCATTTGTAAAAAATAAATATGTCCTATATCCCTGGTGGTCCAGTGGACCGCTATCTGCCCGATTGCGGGCATTTGTAAAAAGAAATATGTCCAGTATCCCTGGTGGTCCAGTGGACCACTATCTGCCCAATCACCACTGAGCCACCTGCCCTCCCCGGTCGGCGGCGGGCAGCAGCACCACCACCTGCGCCCGCGCCCACTGACGACGCAGTCATTGGGGCTGTCGCCCATTGGTCCACAGGGTGAACCAATGGGTGTTCAGCCTTATGCCGATTACTACATTTCAGATATTTGAATGATTCATTCACATATCTGGAATGTGTAGTCACGGTATGGCGCATGCCCATTGGCTCACACTGTGGACCAATGGGTGTACAGCCACCGATGCTATGTCAGTTGGGTGGGCGGGCAGCAGGCTGGTGGGTGCTGCCCGCTGGCTGACCGGGGAAGCGGCGGTAGGGCTCAGTGGGTGGGCCAGGAGGGGGGTACCCCTAGACCACCAGGGATATTGGACACATTTGTTTTGGTGGAGAATGCTTGCTGTTTTACTCCCTGTAACATTAAATAATGTAAAATGATACTAACGTAATTACGAGTAAGGTAGCTAACGCTTACACAAGGCAAACTATTATATACTGTCACATGAAAACAGTACACCGCAACACTGTGACAACAGCGTTTCCACTAGTGAAGCTCCCGGGACACCTTTCTTTTTGTTAATTATTATTATAGTAACACTGACACAGTGCAAACTCTTGAACTCTACCACATAAAAAATGGTTCCATGTAACACTGTGATGGCCAAGGTTCAACTCGGGAAGCTCCCAGGAACCCCCTCTTTTTTTTTTGACTTCTGTAGCTCAGTTTTAGCAGTTCATGGTTTTACTCTTACCATAACTGAAAATGAACTGGTTCTTCTGCATTCATATGCTTTTGTTTCCTTTTGTGTTGTTCTTTGTGAATGTTCTGCACTGCAGAGAGTGTGTGTGTGTGTGTGTGTGTGTGTGTGTGTGTGTGGTCCAGAAGCCATGTGGCAATCCCAGCTAATAACTAAGAACACCCCTTGCCCATCTCTTTAAAAAAAAATGCATAATCCCTCATGCCAGCTATGTTCCCCATGCCGGACCTTCTGACATTTATTAATTTATTCTGTGTAATCATATGTAGCCCATGCTGCACTGGATGAATTGGGGGGAAGCTGTCACCATGCCATGTTACGGCTCCCTGGCAAGCAGCTCCCATCCCTCTTTTCTTTTATATCGTAGGGCCGAGTGTAACTTCTTCCCTACAAAGGCTCCACTGACAACTGTAATCCCTTATAAATGCCCGCGATCGGGCAGATAGGGGTCCACTGGACCACCAGGGATCTTGGACATTTATTTCTTTATTTATACAGATGCCCGCGATCGGGCAGATAGCGGTCCACTGGACCACCAGGGATCTTGGACATTTATTTCTTTATTTATACAGATGCCTGCGATTGGGCAGATAGCAGTCCACTGGACCACCAGGGATCTTGGACATTTATTTCTTTTTTTATACAAATGCCGGTGATTGGGCTGTGGAGCACATTGCCTTCTGCAGGGGGCATCGGTCCCCGACGGATGCTGCCTGGCAGGGTGCCAGGCGCAAGTCGTCAGGGATTGGTGCACCTGCATGCAAATGAATATAATGACATGCAAATGGCCCCATTTGCATCTTGTCACATTATGGCCCTATCAGTGTCAGGTTTTGAATATCGTGGTTGCTGTGCATAGCACAATGGAACTTCGCTAGCGCGTCCCATGCTCCACACTGGCCACTTGCGCTGGCGCGTGCCACTGCACCTGCACACTGAGGTGGCTGGGTGCGATATTCCAACACTGCTGAGTCATGGTGCAGCTCCATGGAATATCATGAGCCACACCCTCTTGTGAGTTGAGCTCTTTGTGGCGTCTTCACAGCCTGGTGCAGTTTGAATATCTGGGCCCATGTTTGGTTTCCGTATACATAATACAGTGGTAGCCACAGACATTGCCAGCTATTTCCAGATATTTCGTGAAATTTCTGAAGAGTTTCTCTCTGCTGCCCCTACTGTGGAAATGCAGAAAGCAAGAGATATTTTTGGAAATATCACAGAAATTTCGGGAAATAGCTGGCAGTGTCTGTGGCTGCTACTGTATTGGGTATTTTTTGCTCTCACCTACAGCCTAGTTGGCGTGGTATTTTTTCATGACATTTTCAAGTTTGAAGGGGCCCATGCCAAGGGTGTGCCTTTGAAAGGTTTTGTGAAAAAAATTATACAGTTCTAGAGTTATAATGATTTCAAAGTTAATGCCCTTACATAAACAGTAAAAAAAAAAGATTGCAACTGCTTAATTTCATGATCTACCTCTTGTGCCGAAAAAATACTGATCATGATGGCTGCCATCTTGTTTTTTTTTTTACAAATTTAAAAAATGGTATTAAGAAGCTAATATTGAAGTAAAATAGACCCTCAGACCTGTATTTTACAAAAAGAACAGTTCTTTAGATCGATTCTGGAATTAAAGTTTTGAAACTACCTCCCAAACCTATCTTTACCCATCCTGATTACCTTAACTTATTCCTCAGAAATTTACCAGTTGTGACTTGTAATTTTACTGTTCATGCAGAAATTTAATGGTCATGACATATAATTTTACCATTCATGCTGATATTTACCAGTTGCAGCCCATAATTTTACTGTTTGTGTGAAAATTTAACAGTTGCAACATACAATTTTACAGTTCATGTGGTACTTTACCAGTTGTAACATATAATTTTATCATTCATGCAGTAATTTGCAACAGGATTTCCTTATTTACTGTTTGAGCAATACTATTTAGCAACCACACTGTAAACTAGCATAATAAGCAAATACTGAGGTACAATCAGACCCCAAAACCTGTATCTTGGTAAAGGCAGTTCTTTAGCTTGATTCTGGAATTTAACAAGTACACGCCAACATCTATCTTTACTATCATGATTACCTTTGGGCATTCCTCAGATATTTACCAGTAATTTGTGGCAGGTTTTTCTTATTTATAATTTGAGTGATACTATTTATCAATCACATTTTAAAATGGAATAATAATTAAATATTGAGGTACAATCAGACCCCAAAACTTGTATTTTGGTCAAGGGCAATTGTTTAGCTCAATTCTGTATTTAATTTCAAATATTACCTCCCCAAACCTACCTTTAAGTATCAGGATTACTTTTGGCCATTCCTCAGATATTTACCTACATGAAATGTAATTTTTCCTGATGTGCACTAATTTGTAACATATTTTTAATTATCACTCAAATGGTACTATTTACCAACCACATTTATAATGGTAGAAGAAGGAAATATTAAGATAAAATCAGACCTGAAAACCTGTATTTTGCTAAACAGCAGTTGTTTAGCTCAATTCTGGTATTTAATTAAAAAAAAAAAAACCTACCCAAACCTGTCTTTATGCATTGGGATTACCTTTGGTGTTCCTCACATATTTGCCATTCACGACATGTAATTTTTATCTTTTGTCTAGTCATTTGCAACATGGAGGCAAAGAAATGCAGGGCCCTCTGGGCCCTGTGCTTCCACAGCCACATGGATGAGGATAAAATTCTACTATTTCAAAAAGAAAGGAAAGTCATTGCAAAAAAAAAAAAAAACTGTATTAATGCACCAGTTAGGCTTTAGATTAAAATGACAAAGGCAGGGAAATGTGATGTTAGGGTTTCTATCACTGACTCCTCACCATTACTCCCCAAGCAGCAAAAGCAAAAAACATAGCAGTGAATCACTGCTGGGGTCTTCCTTTGGGTTCTCAACTCTAATGTTCACCCCATTCTCACATAAAATGTAAAACATAGACTTTGTACAAACAGCACATCTGACCTTGTCAGCTCAGGGAATGGGGTGAGCATCAGGGTTGAGAACCCCAAGGAAGACCTCATCAGTGATTTATTGTAATGTTTTTTGTTCTTGCTGCTTGGGGGCTGGGGTGGGGAGTCATTTTGGAAACCCTAATATCATAGTTCCTTAGTTTTGTCTCTTTAATTGGAACCCTAACTGGTGCATTAACACAGTTTTTTTCAAAGAATAAATACCGTATATTTAGTGTGTGTATGTGTGTGTGTATATATATATATATAATGATAGCACGGTAGTGCTACCATAGTTAGGGTTGAGGAGCCATTTCTATGTTAAACCCCAAATTTTGCACCTTAATAACTTTTTAACCGTTTGACAGATTTACCTGAAATTTGGAATACGTGATCAAGAACCATAGGCCTTGGGATCTGTCAAGTTTTGTACCAGTCAGATATACGGCTGTGCAGTTATTAAGCATGATCTGCGCGTGCATTTATGCTTTTTCTGGAATTCTGCTGTCGTGCCTACAGGTCGCACGGTTTGTGCGACCTGCCCAAAATCTTCAGGGAATGTGCAGCCAGGGTCCCCGATGTGCCTTTTGAAGATTTCATGAAAAAATATTAAACGGTTCAAAAGTTATTCAAAAAAACAATTTCCCATTATAAGTCAATGGGAAAAGTTAACAAAAAGTTCGACAGTGTCGCAAATGCACTTTTTACTGTCGCAAATGGCCCTGTTACTGTCACAAATCTGCCATCTTGTTTTCAGTTAGTGATCAGAAAACTCCTTGGCATTTAAAATTGAGACCCTCTAGCAACCTAATTCTTTTTGTATTCACCTAGTCGGGCCCTGAGGATGCTAGCCATGTCTTTATTTGGGGGTAAAACACCCCAGAAATGTTTTTCAGATTTCGGGAAAAAGCACTTTCGCAAAGTAGTGTCGCACTCATGAAAGTGTTGCAAATTTTTGCGAAAGCTTTCGCAAATTGCGACACTACTTTGCGACACTATGCCCAAAATAGCAGTAATTCTTTGGCACTCCACTGCAAAAGAACGGTTGGGAGTTTTGGGCTGAAATTTAAAAGGAACACAGCTGACATCTCACAGATGTGCCATTCAGTGCTGTATTGAAAAAATATTACACGGCGGCAAAGTTACGGCACTCCAAAGTTGACAGTTTTTCCCTTAGGATAACATTACGGCACCCAACGCATTACAGGAATCCTTTGGCACCCTGCTTCAAAATAACGGTTTGGTCTTTTTTCCTGAAATTTGTAGAGAAGACAGACAACAGCCCACAGATGTGCCTTTCAGTGGTTTGGTGAAAAAATACTACAGGAGGCAAAGGTTATGGCACTCCGAACTCTATTTTTTTCCCTTAGGATAACATTACTGCCGTTCGGGCGCTTTTCAGGGACCGGTATCTCGGAAGCGGTCCGAGATACAGACTTTTCACAGAAAATGCTTAGCCTCAAAACTAGCCAGGACAGTCGTAAATCATATGACTTTTTAAATTTTTTTACGCTATACGGTCCTGAGATATAACCTATTTAGTATTCCAAGTCCTCATTTTCTTCTCCGATACCCATTATTATGCATACATTCTTTGTACTCACTGTCTTTCTCTATGCAGCTTCTGGGGAAAACCAGCCTGTGCCCTTACATTACTGTTACCGTTGCCCTTTACGCTTGCGGTTCTGTACCCGTTTCACTTACGTTGATGTCCGCCACCATATGCGTTATCGCTTTGCGTTTTCATTTGCGCTTGTGTTTCTGTTATTTTTGCCATTTGTGTCTGCAATACTGTTTCTCTTTCTGTTTCACTTTGCGTCACCATGCCCATTGACATTTCCATTTGCAGGCACCATGTTACTATGTGACAACAAATCATGTGGCAGACCGTTCCCGTCTATGCCACCCTTTCTGTTCTCATTCACGCTTGCATTACCATGTGCGCCACTGTTAGTGCTTCTGTTTGCATTGCTGTTCCTGTTACTATGCCACAAGACATCACGTGGTAGGAGCGCAGGGCCCTTGCTCCCACCGTCGGGCCCCACACTCCCGCCGCTGCATTACATTCACTATTTCTCATTATCATTCTCAAAAAGAAGGGAAATTAGAGGCAAAAAACTCCATTTAATGCATTAGTTAGGGTTGTTCCACAGCGACAAAAGTGAGGAAATTCGGTGTTAGAGTTGAAAACCCCCTTTGGACCCCCCAGCCCACCCCTCCAACTGGCATTGGGGTCGTCGGTCCTAACTCTCACCCCATTCTCCTATACTTCTGCTGCTTTACACATGTGATGGGGTGAGAGTTAGGGCTGATAACCCCAACGCACCCCTATGCCGGTTGGGAGGGTGGGTTGGGGGGTCCAAGGGGGGTTCAACCCTCAACACTGAATTTCTCACTTTGTCGCTGTGGAACAACACTAACTAATGCATTAAATGGAGTTTTTGCCTCTAATATATATATATATATATATATATATATATATATATAGTATATACATATACATACATATATATGTATGTGTGTGTGAATAAACATATATATATATATGTGTGTGTGTGTACATTGGATGGACTAAGCATGTGTGGAGCTTTCAAAGTCATGACTACCATTTCAGTGTAATTTTTTCATAGTTGCTATGGTTACTAAGCTGTTGCAAAATCCGTGTTACAAAGGGTTCCTTTTGAGTACTATGGGGCTTCTGTGTGGCTTTGTACTTATGTGTAGAGTGGAGTGCGGCCTGGGGCCCAGTCTCATCATACTTGATACTATTACACAAGAATGGTAATATGAGGGAGGCAGCGAGGGCCCAGGAGGGCCGACGCTCCCACTACCACCTACCACTTACTAGTTACATTACACTTTCTTAAAAGGAAGGGAAATTCATTGTAAAAAAACTTCATTAATGCCATCAGTTAGGGTTGTTAGCACAGTGCTAAAAGTTTGGAAATGTGATGTTAAGGTTACTCCCCCCACACACACTCCCCCCCCACACTCCACTGACCAACAGATGCCTGGGTGTGCCATGGGGTCATCAGGCCTGTCACCCAATTCTCCTATACTATATCATATCAGCCTGTTTACACATGGAATGGGGTGAGAGTTGGGCCTGATGACTCCATGGCACACCTCAACGTCTGTTGGTGTGTGTGTGGGGGGAAGTAACCCTAACATTACATTTCCAAACTTTTGTCACTTTGCTGTCAACACTAACTGATGCATTAACAAAGTTTTTTGCAATATCTATATCTATATCTATATCTATATCTATATCTATATCTATATCTATATCTATATATATTTATGCTATAGGAGTGGGACCGCAATGAATTTATTTTCACTGGTGTTGAATAAGTGGTGGTTCTAAGATTTATCCAACACCCTAACACCAATCAACTACTGTTTATTCAACACCCTGCCATCGATCAAACCCCCCCCCCCGCTGGAACTACACTTCCAGCTTTCTCAATACCCCACTCTGTAGACCTCCTGCTCCCCTTTCCTCCACAGTCAATCACCTCCACATCAACAAACTGCAAATTCCTTCACAAACACCACAGACTATTATTGAATACATTAAAATAGCAGTTCATTTCACATTCCTTTCCCAAACTACATTGTTTAGGCTTCCACCCTCCCCTTGCTTTCTATCTCTCTCTATCTATCTCTCCTCTGCTGCAGTCCCACTATTCATGTTTCCACCCCCTTGCTTTTTGTCTCTCCATTCCAATACCGCTCCGCTTGTTTTCTCCAGCCAAGCCTCTCTCAGGTCCTGCTGTCCAGCTTCACTAAATCATTTTTCACCTGGCAGCAACCTTAGGACATGGACGGTCACCCACTTACATAAAATAAAAAGCAATATTCTCTGCTCCCTGACACCACTGATTCAGTCCCTCACAGACTTGCTTCTTCGCTCTCCCTGTCTGCCACTTTCAAGCAAACAGAATCGGCTGGCTTCCCCAAACAAATTTGTTTCATGCCGTGTCACAAACCATGACTTAACATTTTAACAGCAGGAGAAATGAGAAAATAAACCTAGTCCAAATAAAAAGAAAAAACACCAAAAATGCACCGACAGCACACCAGGATCACTGCTTCAGTCCCTCATAAGATTGCTTCTTTGCTCGGAGTCCTGGCTGTCACTTTCCAGCAAACAGAATCCACTGCTTTGATCAAATTTACTTCATGCCCTGTTGCAAACCATGAGTGGACACTGAAGGGATGGCAAACAAAATAAAAGAAATACTGTGCTCAAAAAAACACCCACAAAAAACACACCAACACAACACCAGTTCTCCCCAACTCTCGCTAAGTGAGCAATGGACTGCCATGTCTTTTTATTTGTAAATCCTCACTCACACAAAGATGAATCAATCACTACAGACACCTCAGCAGTAATGCGATGTCATGATGCCTAACTACCTAACAACCACCCCAGCAACCAACAACACTAATGGTGCAACAGCACTTTTACAGAAAAATAAACCATAAAACGCTAATACTTTTTCAAAAATAACAACACAAAAACAATTCATTGTCACAACTAACAAGGTCCCTGCCTATTGCATAAATGAAATACATAACAGGGACCTGTGGAATAAAAAATTTATTTTTACTTATGTAATTTGACCGTGGGCACATCACTCATGGCTTACACCACTTGTGAGGTTACCCAAGGTCAAACAGCACTTGAGAAAATAAATAGTTTATTCCAAAGGTCCCTGTTATTATTCCTTATTTAAGCAATAGGCGTGGACACAAGAACTGTTAAATAAATATGTTTATTTTCATGGGTGTTAAATAAATCATGGAACCAACATTTATTAACAGCCAAACATCAAAAAAACCATTTATTTAACACCCAAATGTCAATCATCCTTCCTCTGATCGGCACTACTTGCACTAACTTTCAATTTCATTACCACCCCAAGGCCAACACTACTTCTCAGCTTACAGCACAGCTCACCAAACACACTCCTAGCAAAACTCTTCACTGCTTCTCACTTGCAGCTACCGTACTCTTTCTTCTTACCCGTCCACCTCTCTCACACTAAGCTGACCACCAGAACTTCTCCCACAAAAACAAAAAACATAACTCTTTCATTCCCTGTCCACTCAATGTACAAAGCTACACAGAATTAACCAGATACTATACAAAATACAATAATAAAAAAAATAAACTGCATTTGAACACACTAATGGCTCCACAAAAACATTTCACTAACTCGATGCACAGCAGACATTCTCCAGCTCCCACTCTCACTCGCTCACTACCCAGAACAGCATGATCAATGAAAACAGGATCAAGCAGGTAAAAAAATACTCCAAGGAGATTAAATACCATAAAAATCATTTAAAAGGCAGGACAAGAAAAAAAGAAAAGGAACAGCAGCACTCGCTGGGTACCCTCTCTAGCCTGCATCTCTCTCACTTTCCATACCTCACCTTTTGTCACTGAACGCAGGATCAGCCAGATGACATGCCCCAAATGGAGGATCAACCAGATAAACTAATGAATTATTAATAAGAAAACTTCCAATAACATTCAAGATCAATTAGATATTTTAAAATTAAAAACAAAATGCAACACTCTACTGTAACTGACTCCATGCTCACTGAAATAAACGTCTGCCATGTTTTTTCTTTTGAAAATCCCTCCCAAAGGCAATTCTAGACCAATAGCAATGTACACCATAAAAGTAGGGAAGTCTCTTCCCTAACAACCACATTACAACCATGATAACCAGCCCTGAACAGCATACTAACCCACAGATGACCACAAAAATCTTACCTTTTTAATTAAAAAAAAAACAACAAAACTAAATCCAAATAAATAAAAAAAAACACTCATAAAACTCTATACCTAGTGCATAAATTGGGTGTGTAATGGAAAACTCCTGGAATGCATGATTTATCTGCACTCGAGCAGTTTGACCTCATTTATGTCACTTGTGAGGTTACCGGAGGTCAAACTGCTCTTCTGTAGATAAATCATGTATTCCACTCATTTCCATTGCATATCCCTCATATATAGATACAGATATATAAATAAAGGATATGCAATGGAAACAAGTGGAATAAATTATTTATCTGCACACAAGCAGTTTGATCCATTTACCCATGTTGCAGTGCTAAGAAATAATGTGACCATCACTAGGGTGATGGCACAATTCTGATGGTGAACATCAACCCCCACACCCCACATACTTACAACATATATAATCACCTCCAGGTCTGAGGTGTATGAGGCTGGGAGTACAGTCACTGAATGGCACCGTCTCTGCTCAGTGCTGCAAAATCCAGTTTGTCTGCATGACGGGTGAACTGGTTGCAGCACCTGTTGTCCATGGGTCACACACCCCTTGCACCCTCCCCCATTTCCACATTGAGCCATTTTATAATGCACTGCATTTTAATTGTCACTTAGTTCCATTATACAATACTATAACTATGTTAATTCATATCCTATGTATTCATTTTTGTTCTCTCACAAAAGGTATGTACTATACCTTAATGCAGCTCAGTACTTGACTGCACTACTGTTTCAAACCTAAATGGCTGTGTTTCATTCCCAACAGCCATCATTTTCATACTATGTGACTTTTAGCAAGTAACTTGACCTTCTTGTGTTTCAACATTCTCTGTCACTACCAGTTCAAACTTGATGTGTGTCCCTACCTAAAGCACCCATTTCCACACAAAATGTGTGTTTTCATGGAAACACACCAAGGATGAACCCTACAATTTTACCTTTTTTTTTTTTTTATAGTACTTGCACTCTGTCCGAGCAAAAAGGACAGACATTTTCTTCTGGACTTGCAGACAACACAGCCAATGCTCAAGGCCTTCTTCCATGAAGGTTTGGTTGTAGCACAGCTTCTTTGTTCCTGAATAATATCACATGATTCCCATACTATACAAAGTGCTTAAGGGAGGGGGGTTACCCACTACCCCTGGTATTTTTTTTTTATATATACAGTATACTGTTAAAAAGAAATATTACAGCTGTTTTTAAAAGTTTACCATCTACAGTTAAAAACAATGACTTTTGTTTTTATATGTGACCATGGTGTGATAATTGTTTTTTTTGGAAATGCATTCTAAGATATACATACATACGATATTACCATCAATCCGAATCTTTTATGAACTCAGCTGACATTTTGTGATGCTTAGGACAAGGGAGCCCAGGGACGCTTTGCTTCTTTTATCCTATCAAAATAATCTTCTTTCATTTTCAGGATTGTGTATGTTGTTTCATTCCTTTCTTTCTTTCTTTCTTTCTTTCTTTCTTTCTTTCTTTCTTTCTTTCTTTCTTTCTTTCTCTCTTCTAGGAAAAATAAAGTTCCCCATCTTCTGGTAATGTATGAAGCCACCTTTCCTAAAATAATTACAATATAATTTTGTTTGAAAAGTAAATGTATCGGGGAAAGCACTGGGGCCACACCATTACCATTTATCCAGTGCACACCTTTTTAAGGTGCTGCATGACTGGCTACTAAAATTGCCAGACCATTTCTGTTTCAGCATCCACATCACCACCAACAGCTCAACCCTTTTATTGCTATAGTGCTTGAGCTGCCTCTTTTACCACAGTAGGAGCTTGAGGGGGCATAATACCCTTCCTTCCAGTGCAACACCCATAGAGGTTGCAAGGTACATCACTTTCTTCCCATGGGGTAAATAAAACAAAATGTGTATTTGCTAATAACTATTTGTTATTTACAGGTTTTGAAAAGACCCAATGTATTCTAACAGTATAACCCAGCTCAGTCCAGTCGAGCTGGGGGGTGGGGGTGGGGACTGTGTATGTATTTTCACATATTCATATCTTTTGATTGTCTTTTCAGCTTTCTCATCCTGTCAGCCAAATACAAAACAACTTGCCATAGCCTTACAGCAATGGATGTAATCATCTGCCTTCTATAAGCACAAACACGCTTCTATAATTTCAAAGTTCTAAAGCATTGCATACCCTGACACAAGCCTTACAAGTTAACAAAAAACAGAGTGGTGGATTGCTCAAATAATTCTTTCAACCCAAACTAAGTAATTTTTATCAAGGACTGCAACTTATGAACTTAAACTGTGCCCCACCCTCTGCAACTTATTACATTGTTGTGCTCAACACAAGTGAATTCACAATGCTCAAAGATTCCTGGACTCTGAACTAAATTTGTAGTCTACATTTGTTCTGTTGTTTAAAATGTATTTTATGCATTATGCTCAATACTAACATTGTTCTATTGCAAAAAAATGTTATATTTTATGTTTGTGCTATTATGATTTGATTTACGTCTTGCTACATTTTATCAAGAGCGATTCAGAAAACTGCCTTTCACTTGTCACAGGTGCAATAGGCATTATATATATATATATATATATATATATATATATATATATATATATATATATATATGTCCCACTATTGCATAGTGTAACAGGCATATTGCCATAAGCTACATGTTTGAAGTGTGTTATTATAACATTACAAGATTTTATAACACAGATCTCAGGTCAGGCCTGCCAGTAACACATAGACAAGGAAATCATGTTCATCACTGTCATAGCCTCTTCTGTGATTTGAAAGCAGGGTGTAACCATGGCATTGTCATGGATTCACAGATGGTCAAATGGTATTATTGGACCTCAGCCTGCACCCCCAGGTGTGTGGTCGATGCCCCATTTTTACTTTTCTCTTTCCACAATTGTCAGACATTTAGGCTCTGTCACACAACTCTTTACAAAACATAAAAGGTCATTGGTATAAACATTGTTATTTATGTGTTCTTAACTCAGTTTCTAACACACTTTACAAGTTTGCAGGTTTTCATGGTGTGACACACATAACATCTCCATGTACAACAGCAGTAACACTTTCATCTAAGCTGCAAATATCTTCATCTTTTTCATGAAAAGAAAACAACTGCCACAGCTTCAATGTCATCACCATCTTTGTGCCTGACTGGCTCCATATAAGGACTACTACATGAAACAGGATATTATTACCTCTGCAAGGGTAATGTTTTCAGCAAAATTACACCTATCTGAAAAACTTTAAATCAACTGACAAGGTCCAACCAATTCAGACTCTTCAATCAAGCCTATAGTTTCTGCTTCAAACAACACAGCCATTTTCTTCACTGCTGCTCTTTCTAAGCCTGGCTGGCACCTAATACAAACTCATTGTTTTTTTTATGGACTGTCACTTATGAACTGTTAATCTATGTGCCAGGGTGTGATCAACTACCACAACACAAATGCTACGCCAGTGTGTGCAGATATTTCATTAAAGAACTCAATGCATGATCTAATGCACCCCCTGCCAAGGCCTCTGCCAATCCAGCCATCCAGAGCCAGCAACATGAACACTGACTTTCTTACTATGATGGTCATGGTGTTTCATCTTTCAATTACCATCTGCATAGCCCATGTGCCTTGTGGGGTTACCACCTTTCTGAAAATGAGAAACTTTATGGACTGTTATTCATAACAACTTTCTAAACTGGTCATATATGTTTTATAAGGACCTATCTGTTAAGAGACATTATCAACAGATTCTTCAATCAAGCTCCAAGGGTGTGCCACACCTCAACACCAGGCAGCATCGATCTTATCCACTCTCAAAGTGGAGTCCATGAACTCTTCTTCATCAACAGACATTGTTATGTCATATTGTGCTCTATGTGGTATCACATGTCAACCTCTTTTCACATATTTTAACTGTGGTGTTGACATCCCTGAGTTCTGCACTATGTTTTACAAACACACCATTTGTGCTCCATCTGTGACCACCCCTGTTCCAACTCCTGAACAGGCCCATTTTTGACAGTAACCCTGACTATCTGTCTGCTTTTTACAAACTACATAAATTTTTGTCTCCATTTAGGTTTCAATCTATGCTTATCCATCACACATGTAACCGTGTTTTATTTTTTATCATATATTATTAATACTAATGCATTACTGTCTGTGGTGATCTATAATGCAATATTATGATTAACATTCCTTTACAAGGCTCGTGCTTCGGGCTTGTAAATGATTTCAACCACTTCCCTATGGTTGTGTTGTCCCTTTTGAGGCAACAAGGAGGGGAATGTTGTCCATGGGTCCCATACCCCTTGCACCCTCATGCACATGCCAATGACAGATGTTTTATTATTACTGTGATATTTCTGTATTGCACTAACATGTAGTAATGGGTATCCACTGTACAAGCATGGGTACTAGGGATCATGCTTGCTAAGTATATACACTATACAGTATACATTTATTTTACAGCATTATTTCTTAGTTTTCTGTTATATGTAATGTTCGTTTGCTTATATGAGGCATACGTGCTTTGGGCCTAACCATATTTTATACCAAAATATTCTTGTACACATGTATTTCTGCTGACACTGCTTTGCACCATAATGACCTTGCACCTGCTACAACCTCTGTGCTGTCTTTGTTCTAACTAATGTTATGTCTTCTGTTTAACATAATGCTTTTCTTCCTGCTGACTCTACATTTTCTATCCAGCAATGTAATGGTACCACTGGCTTCAGCCAATGAGAACTGTCACACCTTTTTCCTTATCTTACTATAAACAGTGCTATTATAGAAAGATTTGCTAAGAATTGCTGCATTTAGATGTAGGGGAACTTGTTTCTCCCAGTATTTGTTTTACTGCAGGTTGTAAGTCTGTGTTTTTGTAATAAACTTGTTTATTACACGATTTGCCACTGTCTGTTACTCCTTCTACTTGTTTATCTCAAACAATAGCCTGATGCTGGAGTCCTTTCACTCCCTACACACCCTAATTGTGGTGCCCATTTAACAGTTTACTGTTTGACCTTGGGTTAATTTATGAGTGGCATAAGCCACAAGTGACATGTCTGAGGTCAAACTGCTTGAGTGCAGATAAATAATTTATTCCCTGAGTTTTCCATTGCATATTCCATGTATGCAATAGGGAAGGAGTTTTTTTTTAATTTTTTTTTAATTTATTTTTAATGTAGTTTGTGTTTTATTTGTAATTAAAGTAGCAGGATTATTTTATGTATTCTTGCTCGAGATTGGGGCTGGCTGTAATGGTCTCTAGCACCGTTGCTGTGCAGCTGATTCCCTGACATTGAGAGCACATGTTTTCACTGGTTGCTTTAGATTGAGGGAGGGCTGGAGAGTTTTGTAAACATGGCGGCTCCTTTTCTTGCTTAGTGAGAAGGCACTATTGTTTTAGTGTGCCATTGTTTTGTTTTTTATTTTAGTTTAGGAATTAGTATATGTTAAATATCTGGTTGATCCTGTGTCTACTAGATTTTATCTGGTTGATCCTTCATTTAGGAGTTTTAGTTTGAATCACTCCCAGAGGAAGGAGCAGAAGTTGGTGGAGAGATCAAGGCAATATGCATTCACTTCAGGTGGCAGGAGACCTGAAAGGAAATGAGGGACATACAGTGAGAGGAGAACTGGCCAGATGAGAACATTTTAAATAAAAAAAAAAAGATACTGTTCTTGTGCAAATTCTTATGAGATGGGACTGGAGCTGGAGAGTGAGGCATGTGCAGGGGGAGGGCGCAGGGGATGCTGCAGTAGGTGGGTGGATGGCGGACCCACTTATCGAGAGTGAACTCCCTTACTATAAAAGCTGGTTAAGGAGAACTGGGGTAAGTGAAATAGTTTTATGTTTTAGTTGCACTCTTTTTTTGTGATCCAAGGGGCTTTTGTAATGCCAGCCAAGGATTCTGGTTGTTTATGTAGTAGGGAGCACACAAGTGAGCAGCATTTTTCCATGTCTGGGGAGTATTTTCAAAGAGAAAAAAAAATTAGAAAAAACTGCGATTTCATTTTGGAGGCAGCCAGTGACCCTGCTTTTATTGCAGTAAAGCTTTAAGGACTGAAAACTGAGAGACTTGTTTTTCATTAGCTGCAAGAGATTGGGGTGGGGGTGCAGATTAAGAAGTAGTGCTGGTTTGTGGGGGAGTGATAATGTAGAGGTGGATTTTGATTGACAGCTTTTGTTTATTACACATATATGGTAAATTCTGGGTCCTAAAATTGATCACACATATGTGGAAATAAATGGATTTATCACATGGATTTTGAGTCTACGCCTATTGCGTACACACACACACACACACATATTTATTGCAAAGAAACTCAATTAATGCATCAGTTAGGGTTGATTTCCACACCAACAAAAGTGTGGAAATTTGACATTAGGGTTTCCAAACCTACTATCCCACACCCCATTCCCCCACCTGCCATGCACCAACAGGCATCAGGGTGTGTGGATCATTGGGCCTAACTGTCACCCCATTCCATCTGTAAACAAGCTGAGCTGGCACAGTATAGGAGAATGGGGTGAGAGTTAGGCCTGATGACCCCAACACACACCTTGATGCCTGTTGGTGTGTGGAGGGTGGGGGTGTGTGGCATGAGGTAGTAGGGTTGGAAACCCTAACATTGAATTTCCACACTTTTGTTGGTGTGCAAATCAACTCTAACTGATGCATTAATGGAGTTTTTTTGCAGTGAATTTCCCTTCTTTTTCAGAAAGTGAAATGTTATTCATACAGAATGCATAGGTAGCTCCCACCAACCCATAACTACAGTATGTCCTCAGGTTTGCAAAATGGTATCCATAGATGGGAGCGCAGGTCCTCCAGGTCCTGAACGCCCATCCACCCATGAATGTAGTGCTCCCATTTTAGCATAAATAGTATGCATAGTTGGGAGCATGGACCTTCTGGGCCCTGCACTCCCACAGACACATAAGTGCAGATACGTAGCACAGGTCTAGAGGCATTCCAAGCAATCCTCATAACATTTATTTGCCAATATCTCAGTAACTGTAGCAAGTGCAGAAAAACTTCTCTCACAGTTGTATTCATGACCTATCCACCTCCGTGCATGTTTAGTACACCTAAAGATGTACTAAGCTGTGTTTAGCAAAAAATCCATATCTCAAACTGTTTTTAAGATTGCGACTGCCACAATGCAATCCTAAGGGAAAATTTGCAACTTTGGAGTGCTGTGACTCTGGAACCCATGTAATTTTTTTCACTAAACCATAAAACAGCACATCTGTTGTGCAAGAGCTTGTCACCCTGCAAATTTCAGCTCAAGCATCCAAACCATTGTAGTGGCAGTGAGGTAACAAAGAAACCATGAGTTTTGGGAGAGTACTGTCGCAAATTGCGAAAGTTTCACAAATTTGCAAAAGTGCAGCGTGACACTTTTGCAAATTTGTCAAAGTGTCATGCTCTCATTTGTAACAGTACAAATGGCAACATCAAAATATGCATATTTCTGATGTGTTGGTCTATCTGACAGATCCAGAGAGGTCCCTGAAGGGACTCGTGCAACTAATCCAGAGGTACACTAAGTTATCAGGGTACATTCTGAATTCTACAAAAACAGAGGTGCTAAGGCTTAACTTTACTCCCTCCAAAAATGTACAGGACAGGTACCCCATGAGGCGGATGATGCTGGTGTTAAAGTACTTGGGAGTCTCCCTTTGGAATACAGGAGACTTCCTTTTTTTGGACAATTACATACCTATAGGTAGGTAGGCAGATGAAGGTGGACATGGAGAGGTGGTCTCTTCTACCACTACCGATGTGTGCAAGAATACAAGCAGTTAAGATGAACCTCTTGTCCTGCTTTCTATTCATTTTTCAAGGTGTCACAGTTGATCCCCCGACACAATGGTTGGCTAGTATGCAAAAAATAATTAGCAAATTCATTTGGGCAGGGAGAAAACCCAGAATTTGCAGATTGATGCTAGAGACCAAAAAGCAGTTGGGCTATACCCGACCTATTAGAATATTGGCTAGCCTCCCAGGTTAAATGGGCCTTATTATTGGGTATAAATCAAACAGAAGCATACTGGAGGGAGATGGAAATAACACAGTCAGAGAGAACAGAGCTATTTGATAATTTGTTTCTGACTCATAGACAAATATCTGAGGAAAAAAATGTGTTCCCTGGAATGAAAGTCATTTTGAGAGCATGGGAAAAGTTTATAACATACCCAAAAATAAAAAAATGAGATTTGGAGGTACAGAAGATTATGGGAAAATATTGACTTTCAGCCAGGAAAGATGGATCCTTGGTGCAAGAAACAATATCAACAGGGCCTGAGATACCCATCCCAGATCCTTAAAGGAAACAACATCTATACGTTTCAGGAATGCCAGAGGGTATTAGGGTGGCAGGTCTCTGGTACACTTTGGTATTTACAAGTAAACAAGTATATACAACAACAGCTCAGAGAAGGAGTGGCATACCAGACACCACAAACTAAAACACCCACATTAGGAGAGTTACTAAATAAATCTACAGCAAAAGGTTTAGTTTCAGATATCTATAACGCATTACAAGGGCATAAAGCCAGAAATGCTAACTACCTAATAACAAGATGGGAAACAGAGGCAAATTGCAAATTAAAAGAGAGGGACTGGCTGAAAATTTGGAAAGGAACCTTTAAAACTACCTCTGCCCCTAAGTGGCAGGAATTTTTTTGGAGAGTACGGGTTCGCTACTTCCTGACCCCACAAAAACAAAGTGGGATAAAACCAAGACACCTATCTGCTGGAGGCCATGCGGTGAGACAGTAGCAACCTATACACATATATTTTATGCATGCCCCATGTTAGAAGAATTCCTCAGTCACATAAAACACAAACTAAAGGATATATATCAAATAGAGAAAACACTACAGATAAGGCACCTGGTGTGGAGGATCCTCCCCAAAGGAGTGAGGGGCAGTAGTACACATTACCTATGGAACATATGTGTGGCAGCACTGGGGAAGGTAATAACATGAAAATGGTTGAAGGAGGCACCCCCCCTCGGTTGAAGAGTGGGAGGCTATTATAAGGGAAATCCAAGACATGAAGCATATAACCTATCAGCTACAAGGTAGAACACCCAAGTTCACAGAGAGGTGGTCCAGATGGATAATAAAGGATGGCTAAAGGAAAAATACGTATATAGGGGACTTGATTGAAAGGGGAAGGAGAGGAAGCCTGTAAAATGGGTAGTACAAGAACATATATGAAAGATAAGAAAAGCTAAGATTAAATTAAAGAAAAAAGTCCAAAGATATAAGGCAAACAACAAAGGGAGCTGCAATAATACAATAGATATTGCTTCACCACCACGGCAGTAATTTTTCAGAAGTTGGTACATTATAAAAATAGGAAAATACTATGAAAATGATGTATTTATTGAGTACTATATACTGTACAAATATTTGGTATTCCTTTGTTGGTTTCCACTTCTTTGTTAGATTCCTCACTTCCCCTTATTGGTTGTATGTTTATGAAATAAGTGTAGAGACACTTGGAATTTGAAAATGGACTGTATAAGCTGTAACATTTGTACTGTCTGAACAAGTCTAGTGTTGCTAAATGTCATTTTGAAATACAAATAAAGAAAGTATATATAAAAAAACTAAATACAAAATAAGCATGCCCCCACATTGTGGGGGCATGTGCATTTCTCTTAACAAGCTTCCCAGCCAAATGCCTTTAGGGTAACCCTTGCCTCAGTGTTTATGCACAGAGGTTCTTTGTCTATAAAAATACTATAGGCATATTTCTGGATCTTTTTGGAAAAACTGAAGCTTGGGTGCTGTTCCTTGGACCCCATTTAGATAAACAAAATAGCTGGTGTTTACCTAATGGCACTAATTTTTGAACTATAACTTTTTCACTCTGCCGCTAACTGAAATCAAGATGGCAATGGCATGACAATACTGAGGGCATTTGTGACAGAAAAAGGTACTTTCATGACACTACAAGTTGCTTTCATGTGGAACATGTACTTTTTCACATAGGAAATAATGGGACACTTTAAATTTTAATAACTTTTGAATGGATTAATATGTTTTCACCAAATCTTTGAAAGGCACTGTCCTGACCCAATCCACATTTATCCTGAAAATGTCAGATGAGACAGACAAGCCATTCAGGCTGTAGAGATGAACTAAGAATTTGCAGAAGTTCAGAATTTTTTACACTTTTCGATGCTCTGCAGATCCACAACCACAAACCCAACCAGAACCACAATTTCCAGATCCAGAGATCCATGGTACAACAACATGCATGCTAAATTTCAGGCTAATTGGTCAAACAGTTAAAAAGATATTGAAGTTCACAATTATGGGTCTAACATAGAAGTGGCCATGCAACTCTAACTATACCTGCCCTACTGGGCAGGTATAATATATATTCTTTGCAAAAAACTTCATTAATGCATCAGTTAGGTTTGTTTCCACAGTGACAAAAGTGTGGAAATTTAACATTAGGGTTACACCCCTGCCACCCCACTCCCACCCCCACCCTCCACACACCAACAGGCATCGGGATGTGCATTGGGGTTGTCAGCCTAACTGTCACCCCATTCCATGTATTAACAAGCTGGGGTGGTGCAGTATAGGAGAATGGTGTGAGAGTTAGGGCGCAGCGACCCTCAACGCGACACCCAATGCCTGTTGGTTTGTGGCAGTTGGGGGTGGGGTGGTAGGGGTGTAACCCTAACGTTGAATTTCCACACTTTTGTCACTGTGGAAACAACCCTAACTGATGCATTAACAAACTTTTTTGCAAAGAATTTCCTTCCTTTTTTTTTACATTAAATCTTTATTGAAGTTTCCAGCTTACAAACAACATGAACCAGCTATGTTATAGCGAGAGATATATGTTGGGAAGTAAAAAAAAAACAACCCAAAAAAAACCTCCATCACCCCTCTATCCCCTCCATCCCCAGTATCCCCGCTCATCCAGACCAGACCAAGGACGGCGTCTGATCTTTTCTCCTAAGAATTTCCTTACTTTTTGAAAAGTGTGATATGAGTAGTAAATGGTATGTGTTAGTGGGAGTGCGGGGCCCTTTGGGCCCCGAGCTCCCAGCAAGCTGCCCATTTGTGCATAATGATATGTGTCTGTAGGATCACGGACCCTCTGGGCCCTGCACTGCCAGTTACGCATAACTATGGAGCCATACAGCAGCCCTATTGGGCAAGGAACACTTGTAACACTAATCTGCCAATATCTCAAGAACCGTAGCAGCTAGGAAAAAATTCCAGTGCTGTTTTAATCATGACAGTGAGTCCTCCGCACAAGATAAATCAACAAAATCCATAACTCACATCATTTCTAAGATACAGGCACTGAAAAGTGCTGTGGGTGCTAACTTTGAGGGCGTAATAGTGGCTTACGGACATGAAAATAAGCCATTGGAATACTAATCTCCAAATTTCTCAGTAACCGTACAAGATATATAAAAAATTCAAAATTCACGGTATTTATGACTTTCCAACCTACATCTGTACTTAGAATTTTTTGTGATGAAAAATACGTATCTCGAACTGTTTTCGAGATACGGGCATTTGAAGACGCCATGGGCACCACAGTGTTATCCTATGGGACAATCCTCAATTTTCAAAATGCTATAACTATAGAACCACTCAATATTTTTTCACCAAACAAGCAAAATGTACAACTATGAGTCAACAGCTTCTTATCTTGTAAACTGTAGCCAAAAAGCACAATTTACCTTGTTGCAAGGAAATGCCAAACTTTTTACTGCACCCCATTCATTTTAATAGGATGTTGTTGCACATCAAAGAATGTTTGCACGATTGTTTTCGTGCGTCCCAAGCATATTGTTGTGCACAAAAATTATGTTTGCATGACCAACATTTCAGAAGCTAGATCAAAAATCAAAAACACATGTTTTCAGACCATATTGACAAAAATTGATGTCAGGGACGTGTTCCTCATGGCCTGATTAGGTAAACACAGGTGGTGGTATTTAAAGAGGGGCAGTATTTTTTGTGTTCTACCATTTTTTGTCTCTCGCTAACTGAAAACAAAATGGTGGCACCACAAACAAATTTTCCCAGAGCACAAATGAAAAAAATGTTGTCGCGAAAGTTTTCAAAACGCCCATATAAATTTTCCATAGACTACGATGGGACATGAAAAAATGGCATAACTTTTGAACGGATTAATATTTTTTCACCAAATCTTCAAAAGGCACCTCTTTAACCCAGTCTAAATCTACCCAACATGATTTCACACAAAACAGACACACAACACGGAAAAGACGGACGACGAAATAATGCAAAAAAAGTGAGGATTTTTCACACTTTTTGACGCTCCGCAGCTCAGAAACCGTAAATCCGATTAGAATGAAACTAGATCCAGAGATCTATAGTACCACACTGAGCATGCAAACTTTCAGGTAAATTGGACTAATGGTTGCAAAGTTATTAGGGTTCAAAATGTTGGGTTTAACATAGAAGTGGCCATGCAACCCTAACTATTCCTGCACTACTGTGCTGGTATAATATTGTAGTGGCACAATAGCACCCCTATTGTTAGGGTTGAGTAGGCAGTTTAATGTTAAAACACAAAGGTTGCACCTTAATAACTTTGCAAACATTCAACAGATTTGCACAAAATTTGGTATGTGCTGTCTCGTGGAGTAGATCTCTTGACTTGCCAAGTTTTGTTTCGATTGAATGTGCAGATTTTGTGCAGCGCGTAGTGAAAGAAGTGTGTTTTTCACTTTTTTTGCCCATTTTTCCTGATTTTTTCTGATTGTGCTGCTTGCACACCATTTGGAATTTTGGTGTGAAATTTTCAGGGTAGAAAGAGCTTGCCCCAAGAACAAGTCAGTGTTGGTGTAGTGAAAAAATATTAAAGAAACATAGGAACATAGAAATTGTTGGCAGATAAGGACCTCTAGGCCCATCTAGTCTGCCTGTAGGCCCTATACATGCATGCATCCACTCACCCTAAGTGGTCAATAGCTTTTCATCACTTCCTTCCCAGCCAAGGCTCCCCTGTGCTTGTCCCAGACATATTTAAACCCCTCCACTGTGTTTGTACTACCTGTTGTGGCAGACTATTCAAAGTGTTCACCACCATCTCTGTATAGAAAAACATCCTCACATTACCTCTTACTCTCCCCCCTCCAATTTTATTTCGTGTCCCCTCATTCTTGTATCTTTTTCACATTGGAAAAGATCTACCACCTGCACCTTGTTTTTGCCCTTCAGGTACTTTAAAGTTTCTATCATGTCACCCCTTTCTCTCCTCTCCTCCAGTGAGTACATATTGAGGTCTCTTAGTCTCTACTCATATGTCAGTGTCAGTGGCTCAGCAGGTAGCACACTCGTCTCCGAGGCCAGGAGATCAGAAGGCTGTGGGTTCTATCCCTACACCAGGCACTTGGGATAATATCCCAATACTGACACTGTAGTGCAGCATGAGGGGGTGCTGCACTCCTGACGTGTCGTCTTTTGGATGAGATGTTAAACCGAGGTCCCATCTGCCTGTTCTGGTGGTAGTTCAGGTGGATGTTAAACATCCCATGGCACTTCTCAAAAAGAGTAGGGAATTTTTTATTAGACAAAACTTCATTTCAACTCACAATAAGTGCAACACAAAAAATTAAATGCATACCTTTCAAAAGATCACACAAAACACCATGTAAAACATTCTCTTACCCCCTAATTATACCCCATCCACCCAAATGAAACAAATCCCCACTAAATCACATTATATACAAACTACCAACATTTATGTTAAATTCATATATTTGTACTAGATAGTTCTACATCTTACCATAGTCCAAACTACTACAACCCTCTCAATTCCTCTTTCAGTTACTTTCTGCAGACTCTAATTTATTCAAAGTATTTATATCTCTACTGAACATACACCCACCCTATATTCCATACTCCATAGTAACTTCCCACCCTCAATTTCCTTCAACAATTCCCTGCATCTTCAAATCTTTTACTGTGTGACCTGGAGAAAAGGAACTGCATCCCAGCCCCCCACCAGCTTTGAATCATTGCTCTTGATAAAGTAACACATTCTTTATTATTAACCATACGAATTTCCTGCTCAAATTTAAGCTTCATTCCTAATAAAGTTAGCTGTTTCTGCTGTAACACAAATTGACATCTTGTCTGCCATATTACCCATTTTATTATGGCCATTACCACTCTAGTTGTCCCTTTATGATATCCCTTCCATTCAATCATCTCATACTGTTCCTATATTAATGTCTCATAGGTCATGTCCTGTAACTGTGGGACACCCGAAGACTTTGCCAATAAATCACATAGGCCTTTTATATACCCACACTCAAAAAACAGGTGCCTCATTGTTTCTATTTCCACCCTGCAATCCTCCCTTAGACATGATTTCTCTAGAATACTTTTATGAAAATGGTTACCTTGAACATTCAGCCTAGAGTAGCAACACAGCCACAAAGAATCCCATATCTTAGGTGGGACTCTTGGCTCTGTCAATTGTCTGATAACCTCAGATATAACCACCAACTCTGGTGTTACAGTACAAGGATCTGTAAGGCACACAGATTGTAGAATCTTTTGGTACTCCATTTTCCAGGTATTATGTAAAAGCTCTATAGTGGTTATGTTCCACTCTTTTAATTTTCTATATATTTCCATTAAATAGGTGGACATATCCCTTGGGATTGCCTGGAATTTCTCCCATTTTTGGGTTTCCCATCTCTGTTAAAAGTAAATGCATCTATCCTTTAACAGGGTTACCCAATCTAATTGTTTCTTGACCAAGATTGGTACCAAATTGGCATATATAAACATTGAAAAAAAGAACAATACTGGATTCATCATATTGAGTCCACCCTTTCCAACTGGCCAGTAAGTACTACTCCTCTTTATGGGATTCAGTCGACTCCCCCAAATTAATTGGAAAGCCACACTATACATCCTAACCTCCAATTTAACTGGCAAAGGATAGATTTGGCTAACAGTAAAAAAAATAGGCACAATAAAGGTCTTATACATGTAAATCCGCTTCTTTTTAGTCATAGGGTAACCTTTCCACCTACCCACTTTCTCTTCTGCTTGGATTAAGGATAACTCCCAGTTCATACCTGCTACATCCCCAGATCCAAACCAAATTGCTAGAATCTTAATCGGTGGCTCTGTTATAGGTATACCCCCCAATTTCCTGCTGAACTCTCCCTTGAATTTGTATTCCTACAATCTTACCCTTCATTTATTTTAGATCCTGAAATTTCAGAAAAGGAATCCACAACTGCCATAGCCCACTCCCCAAATACTAGATCTGCCACCAAAATATTAGTGTCATCTGCATAGGTCAAGGCCACTGGAAAAATCACATGCACTGGTCCCTGAATAGGCGAAATCCTGGTCTTCCCATTCAAATTCCATAAAAGAGGATAAAGAGAAAAGACATACAGAATGGGACTCAAAGGGCACCCCTATCAGACACCCCAACGAATCCTCACATGCTTCCCAAGTCTACCAATGGCCAGGGCTCTCGAAGAAGCTTCCTTATAAATAATCCTAATCCACTTAATAAATGTGTCAGAGATTTCATAATGTTGTAGTACTTCAAACAAATATTCATGGGGAACCTCATCAAAGGCCTTGGCCTGGTCCAGTGAAATCAGGTACCCTGAAAATCCTGGGCCATTGAAAGCCTCTCTTATTGTTTTTACCAAATCCCCCACACTGTCTTGGGGAATGCCACACGTTTGCCCAGTGGAAATCACCTACTGGGCTACCATAGCAAGTCTTTTGCATAGAATTTTGCACAAAATCTTCCAGTCTACATTGATTAGACTTACAGGCCTCCAATTCTGGAGATCCACTCTATCGCCCTTTTTATGAAGAAATATTAAAAGCTATCCACCAATGCTGCAGGAAAGGGAACCATACCTGCTGATACATCATTAAAGATACCCACCATGAACTCACTTAAAATTCCCATAGTTTTTTTTATAAAACTCCCCCGGTAATCCATCTGGACCAGGAGAGGACCCATTCTGTAAACTATCTACCACCTCTTCCATCTCTTTTTTAGATATTGGGGATGTCAGCAGTGTTTGTCTACCTCTAACAACCCTAGTATCTCCAACTGATGGAGAAATTTGGCAATCCCATCGGGATGTGGTATTTGACCTCTATATGAAGCTTCCACAAAATCCTGAACTGTGGTCCCTATCTCTTCTCCAGTATTCACTACTATCCCTGAATCTGTTCTAAGAGCAGCCATATATTTGGATTCTACCCTTTGTGCACAACTTTCATATGGATTGACATTTTGTGCCTTCTCCTGTGTTCCAAATTTTTGCTCAGTTAATTGTGATTGGGCTCTATCATACTGATATTTATACATCTCTGCCTTGATTACTTGAATGTCCTCAGTGAGAACTTCCCCTGTTTCTACTGACCAGGATAACAACATCTGGAGTCTATCCCTTAATTTAAGATGTTAGATATTTGTTATTTGCTGCTTTTTTTAGTCAAAGAACTACATAATATCTTTATATCCCTTTGGTGTCTTGCCACCAAAAAAGAGAATTTTCATTTAAATGGAAAACCAAAACCCTGGCCTCCAACTTCACTTGGATTGCTAACCATATCTCGGTGTCCTCCAAGGCAGCTGTATTCATCCTCCAAACTGAACTAGAGCCAGGTTTATTTAATGACTTCCCCACCATTGTTTTAATCAATCTATGTTCTGAGTTTTCCATAGGATAAACTAAAACATTTAACACTGGGACCCAATGAGAGGAGAACAAGAAGTCAATCCAAGTTGATAAATGTGCCTTAGAAAAAGTATGATCTGGTTTCTGGCCAATTTCAGCCACACAGTCCTTAAGCCATGCTTGTTTACATCCTATTTAAAAAATTTGAGTCTGTATACAATTTCTGTGTTTTACCTGTTTTATCTGATAATGATAAAATACAGTTAAAATCCCCCCTCCCAAAAAAAAATGACCTAGCTGTATAAAGATATGGTTGCACTTTCTTCATCAACTCTACCCTTTGATACTTGGTTTGATAGTTATAAACATTAATTAACCTAAGATCCTGGGCCCCAGTTCTCGCATCTAAAATACACACCCTGCCAGGTACCAAATAAATAAGATGTGACACTCTGAGGTCATGATTTAAAATTAGAAACCCCACCCCAGAGCACTCCTCCTCCCCCCCGGGACAAAAATGAAGAACCTTGAATTTTAGATGCCCGATGGGCTTCCTGAGTTGTGTGTAAACAAATGTCCTGCACTAGGCAAATGTCCATCTGGTGATCTGCAATAATAGAAAAGGTGGGTTGTCTCCTCTTTTGTTTTTTGATACTGCTCACATTAATGGAGCCCAAAGTGAGCTGGAACTCAATGGTGATTGAACCAACATCAATTTCGGGTACCGCTGCCCTTGGGGCTTTTGTAACAGCTCTTTTAGATTTCTTTTTTCTTTACCCCTCCTCTTGTTTCTTGAGTAGAAACTTCCAAATCAGTCATGTTCTCTGTTTGAGAGGAAATCATGGAAGAGGTATCTGAGTCATCCCCCAACCCTCCCATTCTTTTCTCTTTGCAAGTAGAGTAAATCTATTCTTTGTGCAAATCCCTGTATCAGGCTGTTCACTAGATCTTCTTCCCATTTTCTGTGAAGCACTACCTGTCATCCTCCTGGTTTTCTGATGCTCCCACTCCTCAGTTTGTGGTGGTGGCATAGTGGGTACCTGCATTGTAGATGTTCCCGGTTGTGCTGCTTAACCAATATCTCCACTGCCTCCCATGGATTCTTGTGACAAATGTGATTCTTCCATTTCGACCAAAGTATCCCCTTCTGAGGATGCTATCCCCTCTGAAGTGCGCATCTCAGTGGCAGAAGGGTAGGAATCTTCTTGACCCCTAGGGGAAACTACAGGTGGTGCAGGGTGAAATAATGGTGGGGAATGTTGGGTGGAGGACTGCTGTTGAATATCCAAATTCATCATTGCACCAGTCTGCCTTGTAATATTATCCTCTTCTTCATCAGATCCCTCTTCACTGGCATTATGTGATGCCCATGGACAATCTTTAAAAGTATGGCTTGTATCATCGCAGAGGTTACATACTACAGGGTCTGACATGTAAAGGCCACATGTCCAATCCCTCCGCACAGTGAGCACTTCATTTTGTCACAAGCACTGCTTAAATGTGTGTGAGCCCCACAATGAAAGCATGACCTCGGCTGACCTGCATAAAAAATAAAGCCTTGGTCTCTCCCCAGGTAAAAGCAACTTGGTAAGTGCTGGATTAAACCTTTCTCTTGAGGCAGGCACACCTGAAACTGCCACCCCCCAGTCCAAATGTTCTCAGAATCAATAATAGGGTCTGGAAGTCCAAGTACAGAACACTTTGCCTGCAACCAAAACAGAATGTCTGATATTGCCACTCCTTCATTTTAAAACAACACCGTTATTGTCCGGTAGGCTGGTTTTGTTAGTGGAATTACAATAAATGCCTTCCACTCAGGAGTTCTTCGAATACCTTGATACCATTCCCAGAAAAGTTCTAAACTGGCTGCCATCTTGAAACTGGTGTCAAAATTCAGATCCCCAGATGTATGGATCAGAGCATAGATCTCCTGTACTGAAAATCCTAAGCTGTCCTTCAGAAGTGTGCCACCAACATATATTTGACCAGGATAAGTCTCTAACCCACCCTTATATTTAATGCAAACTGCATTTTGTCTCCTCACTGGTTCTGGAGGCACATGGAAAAGACCAGCATATGTTCTGCTAAAAGAGGCCCGACCCCTATTGTCAGATGCCCCTTTGTTATCACCATTTAAATTTCTTGCCCCTGAGGAGGGGGCAGAATGTTTATTATCAGTTTCAGGAAGTGCGGGATTATATACCATCATTCTTGCAGCCGAGGAGGTTCCTTACCCAACATTAATGTTATTTTTCGGAGAAGCCAAGGGAGTTCTATGTGTCACAGGAAAGAATACTGGAGAATTTGTCATTTCTAGGGAGGGGGAAAGTTCTGAAGGATCCATCTGATCCTCCTCTGGTCATGCAGGAGACACCCATGCTTGATCATGGTCTTGCTTCACCCATTCTGCAGCCTGTAATGCCTCAGCCATAGTTCTCCCAGTAACTAATATGTTCCCATCATAGTTCGGGTGTTCTGACACATTATCAGGGTTCATTTCTTCTTCTCCTAAACCCAAATTGCATGATGCCGCTCCGAGCAAGACTTGAGAGCTCGATCCCAAAGAGCCCATATCCTTAATAGCTCCCCTTTCCTCCTCTACTGAATTCATCACACTTTGCAACATATTTACATAAGGAACATCAGGTAAAACAGTTTTACTTCCTGGTTGCATTAGGAAAGGCTTCATCTGCGCACTGCCAGTTGTCGGGCACATTTCTGTTGATACGCCTCCACCTCCAGGTACACTCTCGCATACTGCTCCAACATTGGGTCTCTGACTCACAGAAGGCTTATCCCCACATGGCTTGAGCTCTGTACTAGGCAATTCACTCACTAAGCTGCTCGCTCCCCTTCTGCACTCATGGCGCTCCTCCTCTGCCAACAGCACCCTCAAATATTCACTCCAGGACTGAAACTACTGTTCCCTTTGCAAGTCCTCACTCAACACAGCTTGTGCTGACATTGCAGGTAGAACACTAGGACCAGACAAAGCTCCTTGCTCAAAAAAGTCTCGCTGTTCATTTTCTTTATAATTCATCATCTCCTGTTGCACAGGCATGGATCCCTGGTTGTTGACTTCCAAAGCCTCCTTTCCTTCATCAGAAAATGCCTCTAGCAGAACTGAAACAGAGGAGGAAGCCATCTCCTCTGCTCCTGTAGCCATCTCCTGTCCACCTCCTCCTGGATCCAAGAGCTCCACCATCTTGATCAAGGACCAGGATGTCAAGATTCCCCTACTTGTGAGTAGGGGAATTTCCCCGGTGCCCTGGCCAAATTTCCCCCATTCACTAAAAATACCACCAACAGCTTAATCTGGTTCAAAGTCAGCTGGCATTCATCTGTGCCCCCCTTCCCCAGGTCCTGCCTGAAAATAGGCAGAACTTATCTCGTGCACATACCCGGTCAACAAAAATGAAATAAATAAATCAATATGTTTTGTGCTGCAAACCATGCACCATCTTTGTCGCCCTTCTCTTGACAGCATCCACCTTATTTATGTCCTTATGCATGTGTGGTCTCCAGTACTGTACGCAGTACTCCAAGTGAGGCCTTACCAGTGTTTTATACAATGGCATCACCACTTCCTGCCTCCTACTAGTAATACCCCAGCATGCCACTGACCCTCCCTGCAGCCTTTGCGCACTGCTTTGATACCTTAAGGTCATCAGATATGATAACCCCTAGGTCCCTCTCCTCTTTAGTGATGGTCAGCACCTTCCCCCCATCCTGTAGCTCACCCCAGGGTTCTCCCTACCCAGGTGCATTATCTTGCACTTTTTTGCATTGAACATCAGTTACCACACCTCTGACCATCATTTCAGCTTCTCCAAGTACCTCTTCATTTACTGCACCCCTTCTGGAGTATCCACCCTGTTGCAGATCTTGGTGTCATCTGCAAATAGGCAAACCTTTCCTTCCAGCCCCTCTGCAATGCTACTAATGAAGACATTGAACAGGACTGGTACCAGTACTGATCCTTGTGGCACTCTGCTGGTCACCCATCTCTCACCAGATTGGATCCCATTTACCACCACCCTCTGCCTTCTGTCCATCAGCCAGTTTCTAACCCACTGTATCACCTTATGCCCCATGTCCAGACTACTCACCTTGTTAATCAGCCTTCTGTGTGGGACAGTATCAAAGGTTTTGTTGAAATCCAGGTAGGTGACATCTACAGACTCTCCCTGATTCACTTCCCTAGTCACCCAATCAAAAAAATCTATCATATTCATTTGACAAGACCTTCCTGATGTGAATCTGTGCTGCCTCAGATCCTGGGCACCAATGGATTCCAGGTATGCCACTATCCTTTCTTTGAGCAGTGTCTCCATGATCTTCCTCACCACTGAGGTGAGGCTGACTGGCCTGTAGTTCCCCACTTGCACTCTACTGCTACTTCTGTGGAGTGGGACTACATGCACCCTCTTCCAGTCCTCTGTAACCACGCCTGTGTTGAGCGATTCATTCCAAAGTTATTCAGTTTTGAGATTTCAGGCTCTGAGCATGCTCATTTTAATCTTTTGGACAGGGGTATTTTTTGCAAATAAGGGTTTGCCTCACAAAGAATGATTTTGACACCTCATGAACAGGGATTTGGCTCAAAAACAGGGATTTCGACAGCTCACGAACAAGGATTTTCTTCACTTTGTGCATTAATAATTTCACAGCTGTTTATTCAATTTACATGAAATTTGCCAAGTGCCCTCACAGACTAATGTTCTCTTGATGTGTCATGTTTCAGGTTGATTGGGAATGCACATCTGGAGATATGCAGTCCCAAAATGTGTACATCCCCATGTTTTATCAAATTCTTGCTTTGGTTGTTTCACTTTGTGCACTCATAACTTTGCAGTTGTTCCTACAATTTACATGATGTTTGGCACATGCCCTGACAGACTAATGGTCTCTTAACTCATCAAGTTTCAGTTTGATAGGGAGTACATATCTGGAGATATACAGTCTCAAAATATGTACATCTCATGTTTTGTCAAATTATTGCCTTGATCGTTTCACTTTGTGCATCAATAACTTTGCAACTATTCCTGTAATTTACATGACATTTGGCACATTCCTACACAGACTGATTGTCTCTTGATCTACCAAGTTTCAGTTTGATAGGGAGTGCGAATCTGGAGATATGCCATTCCAAAAAGGCTAGATTTGTTGGCAAAGGCACCTGGCTTCACCTGAGCTCTTTTTTCCTAGGTTTTCTTGTAAGGACAGAGCAAGGAACAACATTATCAGAGCAAGGAAAAAAAATAAGGCTTCTTTTGGCTAGGCAGATTTACTGTGTGTTACTGTTTTCTTTTGTGCTTACAGGCTGTGTTATTGTTTTTGCTTACATTTTAGTGCTTTATTGTTCTCTGACTCAAATTGCTGTTGCAGGGTATACTTTCTGCTGTATTGTTACAGAGTGTGCCTACAGGTTTGTTACTGTTTTGTACTAACAGATTACTGCTGTAATCTTCTCTGATTCAAACTGTTTTTTACAAGGTATATCTTCTGTTAAATTGTTCTGCAGGTTGTGTTTACAGATTTTGTTACTTTTTACTGCTTTATTTTTCTCTGTATCAAAGTGTTTTTTGACAGGGTATATCTTCTGTGAAAGTATTACAGGTGGTGCTCAAAGTTTTTTTTTTTAATCTATCATTAGGCTAAGCAAAATTACTGTTTGCCACTATTTTATTTTTTGCTGACAGGTTTTTGTTTTTGGCTCAAATGTGTTGCAGTCTCCTTCTCACATTGAAGGAGCCAATTGCTTTCCTCCCACAGCTCTTCCAGGGAATTAGGAGTAGTAACTGGGGGTGGAGCTGACAAAGTCTTAGTAACTTCCAACACAGGGAAGAGTTAAAAGGTCAGGTTAGTTGCTGTTTTTGAGGTTGAAGACTAGGTTTGCTGGCAAAGGCACCTAGCGTCACATGAGCTCTTTTCATCTAAGTTTGCTTGTAAGGATAGAGCAAGGAACAACATTGTCAGAGCAAAGGAAACAAATGATTCTTCTTTTGGCTAGGCAGATTTACTGTGTGTTGTATTTTCTTTTGTGCTTAAGGTTTTGTTACTGTTTTTTGCTTACATTTTACAGCTTTATTGTTCTCTGATTCAAATTGCTGTTGCATGGTATACTTTCTGCTGCATTGTTAGAGTGTGTGCCTACAGGTTTGTTACTGTTTTGTGCTTACATATTACTGCCGTAATCTTCTCTGATTCAAACTGTTTTTTGCAAAGTATATCTTCTGTTAAATTGTTATGCAGGTTGTGCTTACAGGTTTTGTTACTTTTTACTGCTTTATTTTTCTCTGTAGCAAACTGTTTTTTGCAGGGTATATCTTTTGTGAAATTGTTACAGGTGGTGCTTACAGGTTTTACAGTTTTATCTATCATTAGTCCAAGCTTTCATGGCTAATTACTGGAGCACATATGAGATACAGACTGAGGGATAGTAACTGCACTTTATTATCAACATCATCATCACTTTATTTTTCCACGGAGCACCCTTCCAGAGCTCAGGGTGCCCTTACAGCTCAAACATCCATTAACACATAGTCATGGACATAAATTCACAACAACGTACACCATTAAAATACTAAAAGATGTGAACCCAATAGAACAAACAAATTAAAAGACAAGGAGCACTAGTATATAAGCACTGAGGCTGAATGTATGAGCCAGAAGCTAAGCTCCAAAATCAGCTTTTTGTGTGAAAATCACAATTCCTATCAACAGCTACCTAATAAAAGGCCTTTCCTCTTATAAACCAGAGAAGGCCTGAGTAAAAAGATGTCTTTTTAAAGATGTTTTAAAGCCTTCTATGGTCAGGCTATCTTGTATCTGATGGGGTAGAGAATGTCACAGGGTTGGAGCCATAAAAGCAAATGCCCTTCCTCCAGATGTCTTCAAATGGACCCTGCAAATCTCTAACAATCTCCTGTCAGAGGATTGGAGTGGGTGTGAGAGACAGTATGGAATCAGGAGGTCTTTCAGGTACTGTGATCCCTGATTATGTAGGGCTTTATAAGTAAACAATACAACCTGAAGGTTATCCACCACTGTACTGGCTGCCAGTGCAGTTCACTCAGTACAGGTGTTATGTGTCTGGATCTAGGGGCTCCCGTTAACAACCTGGCTATCACATTCTGCACTAGCTGCAAGCAACAGATATCAACCCCTGGTAGCCCTGGGTAGAGGGCATTACAGTAATCAAGGTGGGTCATGACAAAGGCGTGGACCAAGGTAGGAAGCTCTTCAGTCAGAACCAGGTGTTTCACCCTGGCTAAATTCCTAAGATGGTAAAAGGAAGATTTGACTACAGCCAACACCTGAGCCTTCAGGGTCAAGACCTCATCAATAATCACACCAAGGTTATGCACCTGATCTGAGACAATTAGTGCATCCCTCCCAGCTCTAGACCAGAGGGTTGTCCCACCAGCATCCTGGCCAACCTACGATCTGGGTCCACAACCAAAACCTCTTATTTTTCTGGGTTTAGCTTCAGCCAACTGGTACTCATCCAGTCCTGAATCTCAGCCAGGCAGCTGTTAAACACTGATACAGTGATTTCCTTCTGGTCGGGCACAAAAGACATGTACAGCTGAGAATCATCTGTGTAGCAGTGAAAACTCAGACCATACCATCTTATAATGTCCCCCAATGGTAGCATGTACATTGTGAATAACATAGGAGACAATACCAAGCCCTGCGGCACCCCCACAGGATAGTTCATAGGGGGCTGAGGAATAGATCCCCGACACCACCCCCTGAGATCTACCCTTGAGGAATGATAGAAACCAACTGAGGACTGCTCCCCCAGTCTGCAGAAGAGCTGCAGGTGCTCAGGAAGTACCCCACGGTCCACAGTGTCAAATGCTGTCGAGAGTTCAAGGAGAACCAAGATGGTTCAGGCTCTCCAATCTCTGGCCATCAGGAGATCATTTAGTACCCTTACCAGGGCTGTCCCAGTGCTTTGCCTTTTTCTGAAACCCTACTGGAGAGGGTCATAGATATCATGGCTTGTTAAATGGTCCTCCAGCTGCAGGGCGAACACCTTCTCAATTACTTTACCTTTAAAAGATAAGTTTGAGACTGGTCTGTGTTTGGCAGGGGAGTCAGCATCTAAGGAGGCTTTTTTCAAGGGAGGCTGAACAACCACCTCTTTTAAGGGGTCTGGAAAGATCCTTGTCTCCAAAGAACTCCTAACTATCCCAGTCAGGACTGGGTCAATAACCTGAACACACCCTACAAGAAGGTGAGTTGGGCCCAGGTCCAGACTACAGCAAGTTGGCCACAGAGTCTGGATGATCCTCACAATATCAGTGATTACCAGCAGGCTAAAGATACACCAGGTTACCTGGGTAACTGTACCACTCAGTTGATCAGTGCAAGGACAAATGGAGAGGCACTGGATGATCTCGCTCCTGATGGAGGCCAACTTATCAGCAAAAAAATGTGCAAACTCATCACACTTTCCTTGTGACAAAGCTCAACCAGATTGCAGACAGACTGGATTGCACAGTCTGTCTACAGTGTGGAAGAGCTGAACTGGCCTGTTTTTGTCTGCAGCAATCTCTTTGGTAAGGAGCTCTACCTTCTTATTGGAGATTGCTGATTGGCAGATTTTATAATGTTCTAGCAATCTAAGCCTGTCCTCCTCCAGGTGAGTTTTCTCCTAGTGTCTCTCCAACCTTCATCCCTGTGTCTTCAACCCCCTTAGGGATCCATCATATCATGGGGCCCCAGGGTGAAGGGTCAGGGGATGAACAGGAACTGAAGTGATGACATCCAGGCCCCCTGCTACTGCCCTATTATAGGCAAGAACAAGGGGGTCTGGGTCGCCTCTATCAGTCAGGATTCCTGAAAGGTCTATCACTGCCTTTGTTGTTGGTTGATTGTTTCTGCTCTTACCTCCTTGCTTCTTTCGTCCATGGTTCTTCTTTTTCAGCAGAGGAAGGGCCCAACCACCCACTCCGATCCCCAACCACCCCATGCTACACTCCTTTTATAAAGTAGTACAGTTGTGACATTTCCTGTAGCACAGCAGGAAGGGGAGGATCAGAAGGGTATCCACACAGTGACCTCACTTACAGGGGCATAACTGATTTAACTTGTTAAAAAAAGTTATACAGAAACACACAAAATAAACAAAAAAAATCTAACTTTTGCTTTCATTTTCTTTCTAATTACTCAGACCAGGTTATAAACTCAGCAACTCAACTGGAAAGGATATTATTAACTGCAGGTACTGTGGGACACATTTCAAAAGGGCAGTTATACAGGATTCAGGACACTGTCCTACATGCTGGACCATCAAAGATCTAAGGGCTCAGCTCCGTGCAGTATGGGCAGAGATTGCACACTTCAAATTGCATATTCAGGAGGAAATATATTACAAGAACTGCTCGCCATTTCCCCAACATCCAACTGAAGCACCTTGACCATAGAGGGTAGTTGGTCCAGGAGGTTGGCAGGTGGTTAGGATGGGCAAATCGGGTGCCCCAGCACTCAATACTCACCAATGTATTACATCCACAAACCATATAAACCTACAAATAGGTATCTGCCTCTATCTCTGAAATCAAATAAAGGGGCAGAGGACACTGCAGAGCAGGACACTGCAGCACAGGAGCTAGTGCTACAAAACTCACCCAAAACAGGTACCAAAACAAAAAAGTCAAAAAGGAAATCCAAAACTTCTGATCTTAGGAGACTCTAAGATTCGGGGAGTTGATACTTACTTCCGCCCAGGGGTAATGGTCAGATGTCTCTCAGGTACATCAGTGTGGAGAGAAACACTGACTGCATTGCTAAAATCATGCAGGAAGCAAGAGAAAACAGCAACATCCTGGTACACATAGGGACTAACGATCTCGCCAGCCGATCAGTTGTGGAGACCGAGAAACACCAGAACAGGCTGGGAGACAAACTGTCATACATTTCATCTGGCATCTCCTTCTCTGGGATTCTGCTGGTCTGGGAGAGGGGCATTTGGACGTAAGGTCAGAGAAGGGGAGATAGCGGGAGCTAAACATGTGACTCAAAGGCTGGTGCCAGGAAAAAGGACACACATTTGTAGGTAACTGGCAACAGTTTTGGAAGTGAAAGTTCTTTAAATTCAATGGACTGCATCTGATTAAGCAGGGAGTCAGTGCATTGGGGCAGAATTTTGATGTCTTTGTAGAATATTTAAATTAGCAAATGGGAAGAGAGGTGCAGCACCCGATACATCGAATGGGAAGAACACCGCTCCTCCCTCAGCTAGTGATCAAACAGGAGTTCAGCATGGTTGTAGTTCAT
Source organism: Neoceratodus forsteri (assembly GCA_016271365.2). NCBI lineage: Eukaryota > Metazoa > Chordata > Ceratodontiformes > Ceratodontidae > Neoceratodus > Neoceratodus forsteri. Next base: position 1,561,369,896 of record CM057455.1, read on the forward strand.
TTGCATCACCAGGTATGGAAAAAGGTCTGGCTCTCCATACGACATGTAGGGGAGAAGCCGGACCTTGCCCCACAACTAACGCACCAAAAGCTGGCCAATGGAAAATATTGTACACAAATGCCCACAGTCTGAGAAACATGATCCCAGACCTGGAGGCAACAACGACAGAGGCTAAACTGGACATAGTATCCACTAGTGAGAAATGGTTCACCAGTAAACTACACTTGGGAGACTTCATTACCTGGCTATGTACTGTTCAGAAGAGACCGAGGTGCAAAAGGGGAGGGGAGTGGCCCTTTATGTCAATGAAAATATCAAAGCTACGGAAATTCAGAATACACATAAGGAGCCAGAAGAACTGTGGGTCACCCTGGAAACAGGAAATGGGACAGCCATATGAACTGGGGTTGTCTGCAGGCCTCCAGAACAGGGGAAGGACATAGATACATTACTGTTATTGGGCCCCCTTATCAAGCTCCTGCACCTTAGGGATTACTTTTGGCATAAGGCCAGGGCAACTGGACTTCAAGCTGACCTCTTTCCCCTACTAGGCAGCTAGAAACAAGTGCACGAAGCACATCTGGTTAGCCAAGGCATCCTACTACAATGAACTCCTTAGCAGGAGCTGGGGTAGAGGAAGGGATTTCTGGAGCTCTATTAAAATGCTCACAGGAAAGGCCTCTAGATCACTACCTGACCTCATCATGGCAGGTGCTCAGACACTTCAAGAGCCCAGTGAAATTGCAGATGCTTTTAACCAGGCATTCATGGACCTAAGCGTACTTCTCCCTAGTGAATACCTCACTTTGACAGCACCAGGTCAATGCCCATTCCCTACTCCTACCAAAGACCCGGGCGCTGGTGCTCTGCCTTTCTACTTCTGGAAGATTACCCAATCTGAAACCATCAAATATGTCAAACAGGTCTTAGGAAAAACAAGGATGGGGAATGACCTGGTAGATATGAAAATGGTCGCCCTCACACTGAATGAAATTGATGAACCAATTACTAAGGTTTTTAATATCTCACTGGGTACAGGTGTCTTTCCTAACAAATGGAAGGCAGCACTAGTCACCCCAGTCCTCAAATCTGGTGACAGAACTAATCTTGCAAATTATAGGCCAATATCAATTCTGCCCCACCCCATCCAAAGCACTTGAGCGGATGGTGTCTGACCAGCTCATGGAGTACATCAAGAAGAAAAAAATGCTTGGTGCACAACAACACTGTTTCAGGAAAAAACACTCAACCACCACAGCCTTAGTCGACTTCACAAGCAAAATATATGATGCTCTAGATAGCGGTCTAGCAGTGGGGTCTATCTTTAAAGATCTCACTAAAGCATTTAACACTGTCAATCATCACCTCCTCCTTGCCTGTTTATCATCCATCAGACTGTCCCCTGACACAGTGGACTGGTTCTGCAGCTACTTTTCCCACAGGACTCAATGTGTCAGAATTGGTGGCCATCAGTTTGCTCCAAGAGAGATGAGCTTAGGTGTTTCTCAGGGATATATCCTTGGGCCGCTTTTATTCAGCCTCTTCATCAACTCTTTGCTCTGCCTGCCCGTCACTCACGGTGCTATATGCTGATGATGCCATCATCTCAATATCCAGCAAACACCAGGCTACAATAGCATTTGAATTGCAAGCAAACCTCCATAGCTTAGAACAGTGGTTTACCAATAATAAACTACTGCTTAACTATAAAAAAACAAAGACCATGGTCTTCACGGTGCCGCAGCACAAGAAGAGATTCAGCCCTCTATAATACAGAGCTCAAAAGGGGATAGTCTGGAATAGATGCCAACTTTTAAATATCTTGGTGTTCACCTTGATGACACCCTTACATTCTCTTCTCATATTGACAATGCTGTGAAAAATTCAAACATAAAACTGGGTGTCTTGTATTGACACAGGCAGTCGATGAGCTCTGAGGTCTTAAAACTAGTCACTAGCATCTCTGTCCTCTCCACCATTGACTATGACCTTGCCATCTACGGTGCTGGCTCTGAGACAGCCCTAAAAAGAATAAAAATGCTCCTCAATAAGGCATGCTGGTTGGTCTTGGGGGCGGACAACCAGACCCATACCTGCTCCTTATGCACGGAGACCAATTGGCTTCACCTTCACCTAAGAGCCATGTATCAGACTTGCCTGCTAGCCAAAAGATCCTTGATGGTCCTAACACCCCCTTCCACCTCATGCCTATTTCAAAAAGCACATCCAGCAATCAGTACTAGAAAACTGACCAAAGGGAGACTTGTAGTGCCCTTCAAGTGCACAGCACTGGCTCAAAGATCCCTATCTTACAGAGGTCCCAAATGGTTTAATGAACTGCCTATCACATTAACCAAAAGTAGTAAACTCAGCCAATTTATATCTGGACTCTGCTTGCACCTAGCTAGTGCCACTACCAGCAGCTGCTATAAATAACCTAGCTCAGCCTTTAACACCTGACCTCCCTCGCAGTAGCTCTTCAGACCCCTCCCACCCCTTCTTCTGTCTTCCTTCCCTACCCATATCCCCTCCCACCTTTTCCCCTCCTCCACTACTCTCCCCGCTCACTTCACTTAAGCGTCAGTCTACTCATCCCCCCCTCTCCCCTATTTGCCTATCCTCTGGCTAATACCACTACAAAGCATATAAGTCTCTTGTCAAAGAAAATTCTCTGGTGATAATCTCTCCCCAGCTCCATTCTGCCCCCCCACCACCCTACCATTAGACTTCACTCCTCCTGCCTCCCTTTATCTCTCATCCCTCCCTACCCTATAGTCCCTCCTTCCTTTCCTCTGCTTCATTGAAAAAGCCTTTCCCAGGCTGCCTCTCTTCACCTCCTAACAGCACTTTGGGTAATCCTGACCCACTCTCAAGTCACTAAGGTATTTGAGTGCCCTACTCTTTGTAGCGTTGCTGCTGTGAATTGTAAAATCTGTGTCATCTGCACTGTAAATTGTACGTCACCTATTGTATTTGAATAGTTACTGTATAACTGTAACTTTCTGCAATGTTTGGTCATGTCTTGTTTTCATTGACTTGGAACCTTTGTAAACTAGCCTTGGCTCAAAGGTATTCATCCCAAACTAAAATAAATAAATAAAAAAAAAGATATACAGAACATGACAGCTAAAGGGAAGGTTCTGATAATGGGAGACTTAAAAATGCCAGATACAGACTGGTCAATACCAGCAGGAACACCCTCCAGAACTAGGCAAATAGTGGATTCCCTGCAGGGGGAGCACCTCAAACAATTGGTACAATAACCCACAAGAGACAGGGTTATTCTGGACCTAGTACTGACTAATGGGGAAAGGATCACAGATCTCCAGGTAGAAGGTCATCTGGGAGTCAGTGACCATCACATGGTATAGTTCAATTTGGCCACTAGAGTTAAATCATCTCATTCCAATGCAAAAATATGGAACTTCAGAGGAGCTGACTTTGATAAGATGGCCAACAGAGTTAAGCTAGCCTTGGCAAGAATAAATACAGGTGAGGGGGTACAGGCAAAGTGGGCAAGCATTAAAGATGCAATACTTGAAGAAACATCCCGTTGTGTTAGGAAGAAAAGCAAGAGCAAAACAAAGAAGAAACCACTTTGGTTCTCAAAAACAGTAGCAGAAAAGTTCAGAGCCAAAAGGCTGGCCTTCAGGAAATACAAAGGAATGCAGTGGGATGAAGATAGGGAGGCATACCAAACTTCCTTAAGGGAAGCAGGAAAGGCAGTAAGGCAGGCAAAGGCCCAAACTAAGGAAACACTAGCACGGACAGTAAAAGAAGGGGACAAGACTTTCTATAGCTACATTAGTGAAAGCAGAAAGTCCAGAGGGGATATTGCTAAGATCAAAGTGGATTAGGGGGAGTGTGTGGACCAAGGAAAAGCATTGATCCTAAATAGATACTTCTGCTCAGTATTTACTGAGGAGAAGGTAGGGCAGGGCCCACAGCTCAGCACCATGGAAACATGGGGGAGGGAGGTGTGTACAAGTCCCTTCACAAAAGAAAGGGTCCTACAAGAGCTCACTAAACTAAAGGTGGACAAGGCAATAAGGCCTGATGGCATACATCCCAGGGTACTAGAGGAGCTAAGAGTGGAACTAGCAGAGCCATTAGCAGAACTGTTTAGTGAGTTTCTGAGCACAGGAGAGGTCCCAGAAGACTGGAGAAGGGCTCATGTGATCTCACTCCACAAGAGTGGCAGCAGGGAGGAGGTAGGGAACTACAGACCAGTCAGTCTTACCTCAGTAGTGGGCAAGATTATGGAGGTACTCCTTAAGGAAAGGATAGTGCAACACCTGGAATCCATAAGAGCAGAGGATCCAAGACAGCATGGGTTTACAAAAGGAAGGTCCTGTCAAACTAATCTCATAGATTTCTTTGACTGGGTAACCAGAGTGGTGGACCAAGGGGGTGCAGCTGATGTCACCTACCTTGACTTCAGCAAAGCTTTTAATACTGTTCCACACAGAAGATTGATTAATAAGCTGGGCAGACTCGGGGTGGGTCAGAAGTTGGTCAACTGGGTGGCAAACTGGTTGGCAGGCAGAAAACAGAGAGTGGTGGTAAATGGTATACAGTCAGAAGAGATGCAAGTTACAAGTGGGGGTACCTCAGGGATCAGTCCTGGGGCCAGTTCTCTTCAATATCTTTATCAGTGACATTGCAGATAGACTGCAGGGTAAGGCTTGCATGTTTGCAGATGACTCCAAGATCTGCAACAGAGTAGGTGATCCAGATGGGGTGGGCAGAATGAGAAAAGATCTGGAAACACTTGCAAAATGGTCAGAAGAGTGGCACCTGTGGTTTAATGCAAAGAAGTGCAAGATCATGCACAGAGGGAAAAGAAACCCTGAAGCTACCTATAGGTTGGGAAGGGAGTTGCTGGCAATCACAAGGGAAGAAAGAGACTTGGGCAGCATCATCACAGATTACATAAAATCATCCAAGCAGACCACTAAAGCAGTAGGTAAGGCTAGAGAAATGTTGGGGTGTATTAGTAGGGGTATCACAAGTCATAAGAGGGAGGTAATAATCTCTTTACAAGGCACTGGTTAGGCTCCATCTGGAGTACTGTGTGCAGTACTGGAGGCCGCACCTGTACAAGGACATTAGTTTATCCTATATTTTTGTTCATTTTGTTATGAATAAGAATACAAATTTTACAATACAATACAGTTAACAAAATGGAAGCAATCCAGAGAAGGGCAGCCAAATGGTGCAGGGACTGCATCAGAAAACATATGAGGACAGATTAACAGAGCTCAGTATGTATATCCTAGAGCAAAGAAAGGAGAATGGCGATATGATTGAAACATTCAAACATCTTAAGGGCATTAACAAGGTGAAAGAGTCTAACATGTTTCAATATAAGAAAAATAGCAGGACAAGAGGACACAGCATGAGATTAGAGGGAGGCCAATTAAGAGGTAATGTGAGAAAGTTCTTTTCTGTAGAAAGACTGGCGGATGCATGGAATGGCCTACCTCAGGAAGTGGTGGATATGAATACAGTGCAGGGTTTCAAACAGGCATGGGATAGGCATAAGGGAGCAATACAGATGAGTATGAATATATAGGCCATTGACAGAGTCAATTTTGTCAAATTCCTGCTTTGATTGTTTCACTTTGTGCATTAATAACTTTTCAGCTGTTCCTGCAATTTACATGAAGTTTGGCATGTGCCCTCACAGACTGATGGTCTCCTGATCTGCCAAGCTTCAGTATGATTGGACGTGTACATCTTGAGATATGCAGTTCCAAAATGTGTATATCACCATTTGTAGTCAAATTGTCTTCACTTTTACGTTAAACTTAATAGTTTGTGCTTCAATAACATTGAAAAAGTTCGGATGATATGCATGAAATAGGAGGCAGTATAGCACTGTGGTTTAAGGCTCTGAGCTGCAAACCTGGAGACCTGGGTTTGAATCCCACAGCCCCCACTTGCATACTGTTTGACACTGAGCAAGTCACTTAACTTCCTCGTGCTCACAGGTCGCACCTGTAAAAAGGCTTCAGCTTAGTGTGTCTCTCCTGGTAAAAAAAATAAATAAATAAATTTGCCATGCCTCATCAGGAAGCAGACATCTTGTGAAGTTGTAAGTTTCGTTTCAGTTGCATGTAAGGGCATGGAGATATAGTATCTCAAAATGTGCAAATCACCTTTTTTTATCAGCTCACTTTCTCACCTGCAGGTTTTACTGTTTGACCACTAGTGGTCACCAAAACACTAAATTTCTTACTTGCTGCTCCCTCATGTCCACACCATTTGGAATTTTACTCAGAAATTTTCCAGGCAGATAGAGCTTGCCCCACAGAACAGGCCGACACATGTTTGGTGAAAAAATATTAGTCCGTTACAAAGTTATTCAGTTTTGAAATTTTGGGTTCTGCGCATGCTCAGTTCAGTTTTTTGGATAGCTTTACTGTGGTGAGAGGGATTTGTGCACACAAAAAGGGAGTGCAAAAAGGGACTTTTAATAATAATAATAAATAATAAAATGTATTTGTAAAGCGCAATTCAGCATGTATCAAAGAGCTGTACGGAGTTAAAAGACATAAATAGAACAATAAAATATCAACAATAAATTGATAAAATACAATTACAAATTCAGATATTCTAATCACCGAAAGCGTGGCTAAATAAATATGTTCTGAAGGCCATCTTGAAGCTCTTCAAGGCCAGGCACTCTCTAATCTGATGAGGTAGAGAATTCCACAGGGTCGAGGCTGTGTAAGTAAAAGCTCTCGCACCAGATATTTTCAATCGAACCCTGGGAACCTCTAGCAACCCCTTGTCAGCTGAGCGGAGGGGTCGGAGGGGGCAGTAAGGAACCAGGAGCTCTTGCAGGTAGTCAGGACCCTGACTGTGTAGGGCCTTATAGGTCAGCAAACCGACCTTGAAGGTGATCTGCCACTGAAAAGGCAGCTGGTGCAGTTTGCGCAGTACAGGAGTTATATGACTGGTCCGGGAAACCCCTACCAGTAACTTGGCTGCAGCATTCTGCACCAGCTGCAAGTGGCAGATATCAAACCCCTGAAGCCCTAGGTATAGGGAGTTACAGTAGTCAAGGCGGGAGGTCACAAAGGCTTGGATCAGTGTTGGAAGATCGTGGGATAAAACAAGGTGCTTAATCCATCTTCATGAGAAAAAAACAGAAAAGGGATTTTTAAACATTAACAGTACCATTTTTGAAGAAAACTAACTAAACCAAAGACATGGGTTTTTAGAGGATGTCCTTCTAAGACAAACCCATACATGAATGTCTACAGAAGACATCCCTGGGGCAAGTTATAATGTTTTGTTTGTGCCAAAAAATGGAAAACAAGATGGCTGCTCACGAATAGGGATTTTTTTGACAGCTGTACTGTTTATGAGGTGGTGTGAAGAAATGGCGATGTCAAACATCTGGAGTGAAAATATTAAAAATTGCCAAAGTTACACTCGTGCATAGAAAAATTTCAATGCCTGCATGTAATTCAGGTGTTTTGGGGGTATTTTTGCACCAAATTTTCAGCGAGGACTTTTTTGGACTAAGCCTCCTGAAGAAGGGTTAAGAGAACCCTAAGCACCGAAGCTTGTGTGGTGCTAAACATTTTTGATTCAGCAATAAAGCTGTTAAACTAGTAGTGCAAGTGACTGACCTTATTTGCTCTGGGCTGTGCGAATTTGCTGGACTTTGCTCTTTTGGACCCTATGTCATAAACACTGGCACTGTCATTTCATTACTCAGTCCTGAATGGTGGTTTCATGCAGCAACCGCAAAATCACCTTACAGGTCTGATTAATGAAACAACAGTGACAGTGTTCATGAGGTGAGTTCCAAAAAGCCCATGTTGAAAATTTGGTGCAAAAATGACAAAAAAAGGCCAATATATCAACATAAGTTCAAAATGCCATTGACAGTCATTATATGGCACTTATCTTGATTCTTCAGTTTGCAGTTCATCTTTGAATAGTGCAGATGTGTCCCGGTTGACAGAAGATGACAACCAATGATCTCCAGTGGTACGTATAGGGTAAGAGGTTGTGGGGTGGTGGGTTGCTCAGTGGGAGGGTCGGGATGGGGGAAGGGGACAGGGAGATGATGAGGGACCATTTTCCTTTTTTTAGGAAAAAAGACGTCAGGGGACTGTTTACTTTTTTCACAGGTACAATTTAGACAATATTTCAGAACACTGGAGGTGGGCTCCACAGTGTCCCACAGTACTGGGGGGGATAGGAGATAACTGCGGACACTGGAAGTGGGCTTCCTAGTGTCCCACACTGGCTGGGGATATCAAGTGTTGACATGAGGGATTGGGCACCTCAATATCGTCAAAAAATACTATTTTTGCAAGTACTGGGGACACTGCTGGGGAGGCAGATTCTAGTGCTGACATGGGATTGGGCACCCCGATGTCAGCAAAAACAGTTTTAGTTTTTCAAAAATAAATATTTTGGGACACTGGAAGTGGGCTCCCCAGTGTCCCACACTGGCTGGGGGTGGATTTCTATGGCCAACACTGGGATTGGGCACACTGATGTCAGCAGAAACATTTTTTTTAATTAAAACATGCATCTGCCTCCTTGGAGGGAGCAAAAGGATAAAAGATCCTTTTATTAGCTGAACACCAATATGTGTTTCTCTACACAGGGGCTGAGGAATCCAATTCTGACATTATTTTTTGAAAAAATGGCAAGGAAAGATTTAGATTTTTTACAAGGGTTGATTTTTTTTAAGTAAAGTAGTGCCATGAACTGCGACAGTTTTCATAAAACAGTGCTGCAATTTGTGACAGTTTTTGTGCAACAGTGCCACTAGTAGCATGAAAGTTGCAGCAACTTGCGATAATTTCGCAAAAATAGTGACGCAAATTTACAACACTACCAATGGTTGAGAAAAAAATACATTTCTGGACATTATTTTCAAAAACTAAGACCAGAATCTGATTCCTCAGGCCCCAATTAGGTACACACAACTGTTGGTGTTTACCAAGGGGCAGCATTCTTTTGAATTACAGTGTTTTTCTCCTGTCGCTAACTGAATACAAGATGGTGGCAGTACAACACTACTGATACCATTTGAGGCAGCAAGAAGTGCTTTCCGGGCAGCAAAACCTGCTTTTGCATGGCACATATAATTTCTCCCATAGGCTATAATGGGACATTTAACATTTTAATAACTTTTAAATGGATTAATATTTTTTCACCAAACATTTAAAAGGTACATCTGCAACCCAGACCCCATATACCCTAACAGTTTCAAACAACACCACTGATCCATTTCAGAGATGTGGCATGAAAAAGAATTTGCACCTAAATGATAATTTTAATATTCTTTGACACTAAGTACTGTTGCAAAGTTTTTAAAGTGCAAAATGTTGGCATTAACATAGAAGTGACCATTGAACCCAAAGTATACTGGCACTGTCATGCCAGTATATATATATATGTGTGTATATATATATATATATATATATATATATATACACACATATATATTTATGCAATAGTGGTGGAGATAGAGTGTGATACATAAGGGATACATGATGAGCAGGAGTGGGATATGCAGAGTGAGAATATACAGCTCACGTTGCAGGAGTGAGAATATTTTCTATATCCCACAAACTGCTCATCATGTGTGCGGTTTATACCATTGGGGTGGGCGCTCATCTATCTGGTTATTGAGGTTTTAATTGTGAGGAGTAGATATGAATGGGATATGTGTGAGGTATGTGATTGGTGGAAATGTGTGAGTGTGAGTGTTGCTATTCTGTAATTGGTTGGTGTAATGTTGTTTGGGATGTGTTTGTGTGGTGACATGTGGAAGAATTGTTTCACTTCTGGGAGTAACTTGGTGTGTTTGGACATTTATGCTTGGTGCCATTTGTACTGCTGGGTAATTTCCTGTGTAATGCTTGGTGCACTTTATATTTATTTGCAGGGTATTTGCTGAAGTAAGCGAGGAGTGGAGCCACAGACATGTTTACATTTTGAAAAACTGCTTTGTTTTATTTGGATACATGTTACTTTGTTGAGGTATGTAAATGAGCAAAAATTGAGACGTTTCAGATTTATTTAACTGAAACAGTAAAGTACTGTATATGGAAAGAAAGATAAATGTTTAAAAAATAATATCAGCTGTTGTTCTGTTGGCAAAAGTTTCGCAATTGCACTTTGGAGCATTCCTTTGTCCCGTTTCAAAATATGTCAGTTAAGTGCAGTCAGTAATTTGAGTGGAGGTGTGAGTTATTCGGATTCTGAGTCTGATAGCTTTCGTGGTCGTTTTCTGTCTCTTGTAGAGAGGCATTGATGTCCTGAAAAAGGAATGGGATATGTTAATTAATGGAATTTGGTACATACTGCATACTCTATTTTGAAATATGGTTCCGCTTGTATTCACCTTGAATGATGTTGAAGGTGATATTGGTAGCTGTTATTGTCGCATTTTGAAATGTGGATGGTATAGTTTGCAGGCAGGTAGCTGGTAACGTGTTACTGGGCTCAGGATTCTTGTGTGATTCGATTGGTTTGTTTTCGGCTTCAGGTTCAGTGTGTCTGCTTGTGCTGGGTTTCGGGTCATCATCAGTGCAATTACTAAGTATTGAGGAGATTTTTCATTTCTTTTCGTCATTCAGAGTGGAGTAAGTGTTAATGGATTCTATTTTTTTGTGTCCCGATATCTGTATGATGTCGGTTGGGGCAATATTATTGTCAGCAAGCTTTTGAATTAAGTGCTTCCGTATTGAATGATTGGTTAGCCTTTTAGTCATTGACGGACAGAAACATTCAAGCATCGTTTTCATGATTTTGGATATGGTGTTTATTCCCAAGGGTTGGTTTTTAAACCAAGTATTGCACTGTACTTTGATAAGGTAGAGGATGGCTAAAAAGAATGGAGCTTCTGGAACGTTGCTCTTTGCAGGTCACTTATTAGCGTACATTAAGTAGTTCTTAGTAGGGCAAGTTGTGGAGTCAGCCACTTCATAGGCTCGTGGTTTGGTCATGCGGGTGTCTTTTGGATTAGATCTGCTTTGGGTTTTTGTTTGTTGCTCTGTTGAGTATTCTAGGTATTTTTGGTTGTCCGTATCTTGTTTTACAGAGATATCTCCCCATCTCATATTGTAAGTCTCAGTGTTACCTTGGACTCCGAAATAAAGTGTTATAGTCAGCCACATGGTATTAATTAGTGACTGAGGGTTGTTTAGACCTAGTAATTGAGACTTGTATAATTTTTCAATTATTTCATCATTGATTTCACCTGATGCAAATGGTTTGTTTCCCATACCTAGTTGTTTCAGGTGTTTCTGTTTGGACGAAATTACTTGTCTTGTTTTCTCAAACTTGAGTGAAGTTGATAGTGATTCACTGTAAGCTTTGTCTTTTAGATATCTTTCCAGACTTTGGAATCTGGACCGGACTGTAAGTGGTTCATAATGGGATCCATTCTTTTTTTTAGCCGAGATGAAATAGTGACATAATAATTTGTTTAATTGCTTTGGAGGAATGTCTTCAATATTAGAGTGGATGTTCATGTCTTGTAGGAATCGATGCAAATGGTTTATATCGGCATTTGTTTTTTTTAAGGTATTTGAGTTTTTGGAGCTGTGGATGTAGTTTTCTAAGTAATGTGGATTGAGAACGTATTTATTTTTGTTTGGCATCTTTTCTTCTTGTGTTTCTGGAATTGTTAGGGCTTGTGCATTTCTGTCCTATTCAAGAAGTGGCTCTGTATCATGTTCAAATTGTGTACATAGGTCAAAAATTTCTTCTTGCAGAGTGATGGTTTTGGAGCTTTTTTGTAGTGTCATTTTGTTGATCCAGGGCTGTTGTGATGTTTTTTGGTGACTATTAATCTTGTTTGTTTCCATATTTGTTATTTAGGCAGAGTCGTAATTGGTTTTATCTTTTTTCCTTTTTTAAGTTTTACCACGAGGCAGAGTTTGCACAGACGGAAAGGTGCTTGCAGATCTGGGGGAGGAGTGCTATGTGGGCTACATTTATTGCTTTCTAGACAGGTGGGTTAATTCTGTGTGGTCATCAGTAATTTGTGAAGGATAACAGCTTTGTTCTGCTATTTTTTCGTGTTTTGTATTGGATGTAATGTGGGAGGGTAATGGGTGGTGACGTGAGCAGAGTGAGGATAACTGGTTGTTATTTTCACTTCAGTGACGCAAGTAGAGTGTGGATAAATGTATGATATCCTCACTCTACTGACATCAGCAGGATTCAAGTTTATGAAGTGTATATATCAGCGTTTATTCCACTCAAAGAGCTCTCACCCCAATGGTATAAATCCATTTATCTGAGTAACAGTGTACATAAATTTCATTTATGTATACAGTGATTATGTCTTATGTGCTTATATATAAGGAGGCAGTATAGTGCAGTTGTTTAAGGCTCTGAGCTGCAAATCTGGTGACATCCAGCAGACCAGACCTAGGTTTGAATCTCACAGCTTCCACTTGCATACTGTGTGACCCTTAGCAAATCACTTAACTTCCCTGTGCTCCCAGGTCACTCCAGTAAAAAAGCTTTCAGTTTGTGGAGCAGTGAAATTTTAGAACTCAAGTCTGTTTGAATTTCATGGTCAGCTGTGGTACATGGCAGTTTAGCAGGGTTTAATAAGGCGGCTTTGGTTGGCAATTTCAGGGGTCAGATGGGTTTTAGAGATGCAGCTGCCTGGCACCTCTTCCTGTGGGTGATTGCAGCTTTTACAATGGGAGAGGAGTGCCAGGTAGCCAATTAGATTAGAGGATTTGTGCTTAATTTCTATGCCCATTGTATAATCCTGGTTAAACAACTAAATAAAAAAAATATCATCAGACATTTATCTATACAGTGCTTATGTCATTTAGAATGTTCAGCCTCAGTAGCAGTATTAACCATATTCAAATGCGAATAACTTTAAAATGAAAAATGATAGCATGGCACTCTGAGCACGAAAGTTTTTCAGCATGGAAATATCTACAAATTGAGTGGTGTTTTATTTATTGATACCTTTTGGATTTTTTGATAATTAGCAAGAACACAGCAGAAAATTATTTTTTCATTTTGTCCGCAAACAAATGTAAATAACTTTAAAATGAAAAATGATAGCATGGTACTGTGTGAACAAAATTTATTCAGCACAGAATTATCTACAAAATGAGTGATGTTTCATTTATAGGTACATTTTAGTTTTTCAGAATTAACAAAAAACAGCAAAAAATTCAATTTTGTGCACTTTTCATCAAATAAATGCAAATACAGTATATATATATATATATATATATATATATATATATATGTGTATGTATCTTAGATGTGCAGTCACACCTCTATAGTTAGGGTTGAGTAGGCACTTTAATGTTAAACCCCAAATTTTGCACGTTAATAACTTTACAGTTGTTCAATGAATTTGCATGAAATTTGGCTTGCACAGTCTCAGATGGTAGATCTCTTTGTTTTCCAAGTTGAGTTTTGATTGGATTTGCAGTTTTCATGCAGTGTAGTGCCAAAATCCATGTTTTTCACTTCTTTTGCAAATGTCAGATCATTTTTTGAAATTGAGCTGTGCCCACAGCATTTGGAATTTTGGCCTGCAATTTTCAGAGTTGAAAGAGGTTATCCCAAGGAATAATCTAGAGTTGGTTTGGTGAAAAAAATATTAATCCATTCCAATGTTATAAGATTTTTAAAATTCTGGTTCTGAGCATGCTCAGTTCAGTCTTTGGAATAGATGCAGTTTCGATCAATGATTCCTAGTCATGAATGGTTGGTGAACAGGGTTTGGGAAAAGGGATTTGGAAATCTTGCAAAATCCCTTTTGACAAGATAAATCCCTGTTAGCCAGCCACCATTTTATTTTCTTGCTTAATGAGTGGGAGAAAACAAAATTGTGTAACTTGCCCCAATGAGGTGTTTTGTAAAAACCAAGGCATGAGTTTTGGTTAGAGGGACATTCTCTAACCCCCATGCCTTTGTTTTTTTTGGTATTGCTTTCATCAGGTAATTTTTTTATTTAAAATTCCCTTTTGCAATCCTTTTCAGCAGCTGATCCCTTTTCGCAACATCGACTTGCAAAAAGGGATTGAGAAAAGGGATTTTAAATGGTTACTGCCATTTTTTGCCAACATCAGGGGCCCAATCCCCATGTCAGACTTTACCCCTGAGCCTCCCAGTAGTATGGGACACTGGGGAGCCCACCCCCAGTGTCCAGAAATCTGTTTTTATTTTTTCTGAAAAAAAACCAGTCCCCTGACATCTTTATTTTATTCGATGCAGAATCCTGCATCTTATCCAACTGCCATTTTCAATGTAGAATTCTGCATGAAACTGCTATTTTGGATGCAGATAATAAAAAAAATCCCTCCCGCTCCTTCCCTCTGTGCAGTCCCACCAGCCACCCTTGTTCATTGGTCCCATTTGTAATAAAAAAAATCTCTCCCGCTCCCTCCATTTGTGCAGTCCCACCCGCCACCCTCTTTTCCCAGTCCCCTTTGTAATAAAAAACCTCCCTCCCACTCCCTTGTTCACTCCTTCTCTCCTTGAGTCTACAGGGTCAGCTTAAAAAATAATGCTCCCACTCCCTCCCTTTGTGTACAGTACCACCTGCCACCCTTGTTCCCTGAATGTATCCCTAAAAAAAGAAAACCATCCCTCATCATCCCCACCACCCCTTCCCCATCCTGACCCTCCCTTTGATCACTTCACCACCCCTCACTCCCCCTTACCTTATGCTTACCACTGGAGGTCAAGCACTGCCATCCTCTCTGGACTGGGACATGTCTCCACTTTTCAAAGCCCAGCAGCAAACTGAAAAACCAAGGTAAGTACCATATAATGGCAATCAATGGGGGGTTTCAACTTATGTTGATATCTCAGCCATTTTTAGAAATTTTGGCCCCACATTTTTAACATGGGTTCTTGGGACCCCACCTCATGAACACTAGCACTATCATTCTGTTACTTGATCCTGAAAGGTGATTATGTGGTTGCTGCTTGGAATGACCTTTTGGGACCAATTAATGAAATGACGGTGCCGCTGTTCATGAGGTGGGGTTCAAAAAAGGCCAATTTGAAAATTTGATGAGAAAAATATCCAGTAACGCCTGACTTACATGTGGTCATTGAAATTTCACTATGCACGTGTGTAACTTTGGCAAATGTTAATATTTTCACCACAAATTTTAAACATTTCCAATTTTTCACACTACCTCATGAACAGTACAGGTGTCATTTCTCATATCCTGCCCAAGATGTGGTATGGAATGGCACTGTTGCTGCATGAAATCACCTTTCAGGACCAACTAACACAATAACAGTGTCAGTGTTCATAAGGTGGGGTCCGAAAAAGCCATGTTGAAAATTTGGTGCAGAAATACCTAAAAATGCCTGTGTTATGCATGGTCATTGGAATTTTTCTATGCACACACATGACTTTGGCAGTTTATCATATTTTCTCTCCAACATTTCAACATTGTCATTTTTTCACACCACCTCATGAACAGTAAAGCTGTAATTTTTCAAATCCTTCCAAAAATGTTTTTCCGTACCTGTGGCGCAGAATGGCATTACAGTTGCACAGAATTATATTTTGATGGGGGATTTGACATTTTCTGTACTGGGTACATGCAGTGAGGTGATAAGAAGGTTATGTTGAACATTTGGGGTGAAAATTATTTATGATGGCACAGTTGTGACTATTTGTGGCAATTTCACTACACGTACTCGTAACTTCAATCAATCAATCAATTTTATTTGCATACTGGAAGGTATGTGAAAAAATGACAATGTTGAAATGTTGGAGAGAAAAGACCATGCCGTGTCTGAGATATAACATTTTAACATATGAGATTTTCATTCATGAGACTGGCACAGTTCCACACCCGTTGACATTTAACACACACAACAACTGAAAACTACATCCATGACACCAAGGCTAGGTATCCTATCAATTTCAAGCCACCACCACAAGCAAAACACTGTCTGCAACACGTAAAGTGCATCACATAATATCTCTGCAAACAAAATTTTCTCTGACACGTAAACACCATAATTCACATCTATGGGACATGCCGTAAATGCCCTCCATATTTCAAGTAAAAAGATCAAACAGTTTCCGAGATATTCAATGTTAAAGATTGGTAAAAGTTCTCTATCTATTCCATTATAAAAAATCTGGCCATCTTGTCCTGCTCTCGTAATCAAAGATGGCAATCAAAGAATCTCACGATCAAAGAATTTGCAGGGTCACGATCTAAGAATTTGCAGGCTCATGAACAAAAGAATTAAAAATCTTATAAATCAAAACATTTATGGAATTGCAGTGTACCACCACCATGGTTCGATAGAATGAAGCCCCCTGAGTAAAACTCACCCTCATTAGACTTCCTAGGACACCACGGACTGAGAAAATTGATTTTTGAATTGGACCATCTTATCCCTCACTCATGATCGTGATCAAAGAATCTCATGATCAAAGACTTTGCAAGCTCATGATCAAAGAATTTGCAGGCCCATGAACAAAGAATTAAAAATGTTATAAATCAAAAAATTGAAGGAATTGTGGTAAACCACCACCATGGTTCAACAGAACGAAGCCCCTGAGTAAAACCCACCCTCATTTGACTTCCTAGGGCATCCCTGGGCTGAGAAAATAGATTTTTTAATCCAGCCATCTCGTCCCTCACTTGCCATGCACGATCGCGATCAAAGAATCTCACAATCAAGAATTTGCAGGCTCGCGATCAAAGAAATTGCATGCTCATGATCAAAGAATAAAAAATGGTGAAACGTGACATTTTTACTGATTTGAATCAAACCAATGGCATGCCTCGATAGAAAGGACCTTCCTGAGCAAAACCCATGCTCATTTGTGTCCCTAGCCCACCCCTGAGCAGAGATATTAGTGTTTTTAGGTCACGATGCAAGATTGCGATTAAAGAATCTCACAATCAAAGAATTTGCAGGCTCGCGATCAAAGATCATTAGCGAGCCGAAAATTAAGATTTTAAAAACTTATGACTCTATTTTTTGACTGATTTGGATGAAACCAAGGCTGTGGCTCAATAGATCAAAGCCCCCTGAGTAAAACCCATCCAAGTTTTACTTCAGAAGTGACCCCTGAGCCGAGATATTTGTGTTTTTCCAATCGGAAATTAAAAAACAAAATGGTGAACCTCGCGATCAAAGAATTTAGGAAATTCTCGGGGACAAAGTTCTTGAACCATGAGGCTGCAAATTCTTTGATCGCCAGGTGGGACAAGATGGCCAGAACCCCATTCTTTGTTCGCAAAACATACATATAAATTTTTCCATTGACTTATAATGGGAACTTAAAAGTGGCATAACTTTTGAATGCCTTAATATTTTTTCACCAAACAAAAAGCGGCATGTTCGACCACCAAAGCTTTTTCAAACAAGTCATCTCACAGAGTGGCATGCCACACAACATCTGCACAGGGCTACGTCCAAAATCCCAAAAACGGATAATTTTGCATTTTTCAGTGTTTTCATACACAAAGACCGTAAGTCCGACCAAAACAAAATTTGGCAAATCAAGAGATCTACCATGCCTCACTGAGCATTTCCAAATTTCAGGCACATCTGTTGAATGGGTCAAAGATATTAATGTGGAAACTTTTTGACTTTAGTATGTAAGTGACCACGGAACCCTAACTATAGTGGCACAACTGCATCACTATAATATATATATGTGTATATATATATATATATACTATAGGGGCATGTTCACGCCCCTATATTTATCGTTATAAAGGCAATTCTATGTTAAACTTGAAATTCTGTGCATTAATAACCTTGGACCCATTCTACGGAGTTGCATGAAATTTGGTATGCATGGTGGGGCATGGTAGATCTCTTGATTTGCCAGATTTTGCTTTAGTCAGACTTACGGTTGTTGTGCACCAAAATGCTGAAAAATACACTTTTCTCCAGTTTTGTGGGCAGTTTTTTGGATTTTGTCTGTGGCACTGTGCAGCTGTTGTGTGGCATGCTGGTCTGTAACTTGGGACGTTGAAAGAGCTTGGGTCAAGGAACATGCCACTTTTTGTTTGGTGAAAGAATATTAATCCATTCAAAAGTTATTAAACTTTTTAGCTTTCATTGTAAGTCTAAGGGAAAATTTATATGGTTATTTTGTGAAAGAAGAATGGGGCTTTGGCCATCTGGCCACTCCTCACGATCAAATGATTTGCAGGCTCATGATCAAAGAATCTTTGAACGTGAGAAATTTATTGATAGCGATAGCCGCTCTCTTGTTTTCAGTTTGTGGTCAGAAAAAAACAAATATCTCAGCTCAGGGGTGACTTCTGAAGTAAAACTATGATGGGTTTTGCTCAGGGGTCTTCCCTCTATTGAGGTTTTATGTAGTTATGTCAAAAAATAGAGTTTTAAACTTTTAAATTCTTTGATCATGACTCACTAACAATTTTTGATCACGAGCCTGCAAATTCTTTGATCACGAGATTCTTTGATCGCAATCTTCATTCACGAGGGAGGAACAAGGTGGCCAGACTTAAAAATCAAATATATCAGCCCAAGGGTAACTTATGAAGTCAAACTAGGATGGGTTTTGCTCAGGAGGCTTTGTTCTAGCAAGTCATCGAGATTTAATGTAGTTCTGTGAAAAAATTGAGTTTTAACATTTTTAATTCTTTGATCACAAGCCTGCAAATTCTTTGGTCACGAACCTGCAAATTCTTTGATTGTGAGATTCTATGATTGCGATCTTCATTCGTGAGGGTGGGATGAGATGGCCAAATTTTTAGGTTGGAAAAATCAAATATCTCAGCACAGGGTCACTTGTAAAGTCAAACTAGGGTGGGTTTTGTTCAGGGGGCTTCCCTCTATTGAGTCATGCCTGTGGTTTAAGGTAGTTGTGTCAAAAAATGGAGTTTTAAAATGTTTTAATTCTTTGATCATGAGCCTGCAAATTCTTTGATCACGAAATTCTTTGACCGCGAGCTTCGTTCGTGAGGGCGAGATGAGACGGCCAGATTTGGAGGGACCAGATAGCCCAGTTTTC
Organism: Neoceratodus forsteri; assembly: GCA_016271365.2. Lineage (NCBI taxonomy): Eukaryota > Metazoa > Chordata > Ceratodontiformes > Ceratodontidae > Neoceratodus > Neoceratodus forsteri. The sequence goes on from CM057455.1 coordinate 1,561,388,908, forward strand.
ACCACCAGATGTCCCCTCACGATCAAAGATAATCTTTGATTGTGAATTCGCAGCCAATTCTCGTGAGTAAAGAATTTTTAAAGGTGCAAATATTTTTTAATTAAATATCTCGGAAATGGTTTGTTCTTTTAACTTTGGAGGGTGTTGAGGGGATGTCCAGCAGATGTGAATTATGTTGTTTAGGTGTCAGAAAATAAATTTGTTGTGACGCTATTGCGTGACACAGTTTACATTTTGTGGATAGCGCTCTGCATTATGCTAGTGGCTTGAAATGTATAGGGTAGCTAGCCTTACTACCATGGAGGTAATTTTCAGTGGTTGTGTGTGTGGTATATAAACAGGTGCAGAATTATTACACTCCAATGAATGAAAATTTGGTTCTTTGTGCTTCAGTAACTTTTGAACCGTGTGCATGATTTGTGTGAAATTTGGTATGTAGACAGAATCATCATCGATCTTGGATTGTGTCAATTTTTGTGTCAGTGCCAGTTACAGTTGCTGAGTTGTGGTGCATGACCATTATAGTTAGTGGGAAAACATTTCTGTGCATTGTGAAATGCATGGTGAGCATATATTTGGTTGTGTAGGAAGATTTCATGATAAGGTAGAGGAGAGCTAAAAATGTATGGCAGATGTATGTGATTATGGAGTGCTGGGCAATGTGGGAGGGAGTCCGGGGTCTGAAGGCAGAAGTGGACAAGTTGGTGGGAGCGGTGGGCCCGAAGAGCCCTGTGCTCTGGCCAATATGTGCTCCCACCAATACATATGATATTCAGTAGTTGCAGTGCGATGTAAGGGAGAAGTGGACAAGTTGGTGGGAGTGTGGGACCCAAAGGGCCCCGCACTCACAGCAATATGTACTCCCACCAATACATATGAGATTTAGTACTTGTACTGTGATGTTAGGTAGAAATGGAAAAGTTGGTTGGAGTGTTGGGCCAAAGAGCCCCACTGTCCCACCAATACGTGCTCCCAGCAATATGTATGATAATCAGTAGTTGCAATGTGATGTTTGGTAGACGTGAATAAGTTGGTGGGACCGTGGGGCCCTTTGGGTCCCACACTCCCAGCAATCTGTGCTCTCACCAATACATATGATATTTAGTACCTGTACTGTGATGTTAGGGAGAAATGGATGTGTTGGTGGGAGCATGGGGCCCAAAGGGCCCAGCGTCTTCCAGCAGTTGTTGAACAATGCATTTGAGTGACTTCAGACTAGGTTGTATGCATGGGTGCTGGGCTTTGGTGGTGTCCTTTGAAGATTTTATCAATTTCTATTTCACTAGTTTATACGTTTTTTGTGCAGAGAAGTGCCAAACATGCAGTTTCTGCTATTTTTCTTCACTGCCTTCCATGACACATAGCACAGCTACTGTGTGGTTGATTTGTCTGAAACTTGCACATAGAAAGCCATTTATTTAAGGAACATGCTAGTTGTTGTTTGGTGAAAATATGGTGCTCCATTTCAGAGTTATAAGGGTTTGAAGTTGCCCTCCCACGATCCACGATTGTCTGCAAGTTTTGCTCACTGTCTTCCACGACACATAGCACAGCCACTGTGTGGTTGAGTTGTCTGAAACTTGGCACGTCGAAAGCCCTTTGTTTATGGAACATGCCAATTTTTGTTTGGTGAAATAATGTTGGTAAGTTTCAGAGTTATAAGGATTTAAAGTTCCATCCCCTCACGATCAAAGATTTTTATCTTTGATCATGAATTCGTGGTTGATTCTCACGATCAAATAATTTTTAAAGGTGAAAAAACTTTAAAATTAAATGTCTTGGAAACAGTTTGGTCTTTTAACTTGAAATTTGGAAGGTGTTGAGGGGATGTCCTGTAGATGTGCTTAGGTGTCAGAAAATTAATTTGCTGTGGCAATATTGAGTGAAGCAGTTTATGTTTTGCGGATTGCGTTCTGCACTGAGCTAGTTGCTTGAAATTTATAGGGTAGCAAGCCTTACTGCCACAGAGGTAATTTTCAGTAGTTAGGTGTGTGAAATGTAAACAGGTGTGGAATTATTCCACTCCGACAAATGAAAATTTGGTTTGTTTTGCTTCAGTAGCTTTTGAACCGTGTGCATGATTTGCGTGAAATTTAGTATGTAGAAAGAGTCATCATAGATCTTGGATTGTGTAAATTTTTGTGTCATTGCCAGTTATAGTTGCAAAGTTGTGGCACATGTTCATAATAGTTACTGGGAAAACATTTCTGTGCGCTGTGAAAGGTATGGTGAGCATATATTTGATTGTGCAGGAAGATTTCATGATAAGGTATAGGAGAGCTAAAAATGTATGGCAGATGTATGTGGTTATGGAGTGCTGGACAATGTGGTAGGGAGCACAGGGCCTGAAGGCAGATGTGGACAAGTTGGTGGAAGTGTGGGGCCCTCCAATACGCATGATATTCAGTAGATGTATTGTGATGTTAGGCTGAAGTGGACAAGTTGGTGGGAGCATGGGACCCAAAGGGCCCTGCGCTCCCAGCAATATGTGCTGCCTCCAATACATATGATATTTAGTACTTGTACTGTGACGTTAGGGAGAAATGGATGAGTTGGTGGGAGCGTGGGGCCCTTCACACCAGCTGTTGAAGAATGCATTTAAGTACAGTAACTTCAGATTGGGTTGTATGCATGGGTGCTTGGCTTTGGTGGTGTCCTTTGAAGATTTCATTAAAAAATATTGCTCCATTCTAAAGTTATGCCTTTTTGAGGGTCTATCATAATAGTTAATAATAGGAAAATATATATGTGTGTATTGTGAAAACAGTGATAATGTATTCTTTTGGTGTGCAGCAAGGATGTATTTGACTAACTTCAAATTATTTTGTATAATGGGTGCTGGGCTGTGGTGCTGTTGTTTGAAGATTTTGTGAGAAAATGTTGTTCTGTTGACAATTTAATTTTTGTCACTTGTGTGCACTTTTCTGCTTGTACCGCTCTGGAACTGTTGCAGATATTTGGATAATATTTGGTATACATGCACTGGCATGGTACATCTCTTTATTTACCAATTTATATTTCACTAGTGTATATGATTTTTATGCAGAAAACTGGCAAAAATGTAATTCCTGCTATTTTTGCACACTAGGTGGGATATTCAGACTGGAGTGCAAGCCTGGGTGAAGCACAACTGGGATGCACCAGGGCATGGACCAGGCAATATTCAACGGTGCTACGTCACGGCTCAGCACTGTTAAATATGGTGCTGAGGCCGCCCACACTGCGCACTGCACAGTGGCACTGCGCCAGTGCAAGTGGCAAGTGAGGAGCAGGGGGATGCGCCAGCACAAGTGCGGGTGTGCTAGGCACATCAACCATGATATTCAGTGCTGGGCATGCAAATGAGGCCATTGTGCATGCAAGATGCAAATGGGGACATTTGCATGTCATTATGGACCCACTTGCATGCAGGTGTGCCGATCCCTGGTGACTTGAGCCTGTCACCCTGCCAGGCTGCAGTTGTCAGGGACCGATGACCCCTGCCCCTTGGTGGGCAATGCACCCCGACGCCCAATCATGGGAGCATAAAAATTAAATCTCTGGTGGTCCAGTGGACCTGCCCCCCTGCCTGATAGAAGGCAAATAATGTAATTATATCCCTGGTGGTCCAGTGGACCTGCTCCCCTGCCTGATCATGGGCAAATAATGTAATCATATCTCTGGTGGTCCAGTGGACCTGTTCCCCTGCCTGATCGAGGGCTTTAGTTGTATTTAAATTCCCTGGTGAATGGCGGTACCCCTACCACCCACACTCAGATCCACCACCCCCCCTCCTGTCAGCAGCGGTGGCATCTCCCCTCCACAAGCTGCCCAGCCACCCGCTGACTGATTGCATACAATACGGCTGTACAATTATTAGTCCACTGCATGGGCCAATGGGCATACGAACCATACTGTACTACACAGTCCCAAAATGTGAATGAGACCATTCACATATCAGGACTATGTAGTACATGTCTCACATGCCATTGGCCACACAGGACCAATGGGCATACAGCTGTACTGTATGCCGTCAGCTGGTGGGCAGCTTGTGGGTGGGAGCTGTCACGCCGCTGACCGGGGAGCGGGGTGGCAGGTCTGAAAGGGTGGGTGGGAGGGGCACTGGCCCACCAGACTTTAAACACAATTGAAGCCCATGATCAGGCTGGAATTGGATCCACTGGACCACCAGGGTGTTCATTACATTATTTGCTCACGATCGGGCAGGGGAGCAGGTCCACTGGACCACCAGGGTTTAAATATGATATGCCCATGATCAGGCGATGGGGTAGAGTACACTGGACCACCAGGGATAACATATTTATATGCCTGCGATTGGGTGATGGGGGATGCACAATGTTCCCTGGGCAGGGAGCATGTGGACTGTGTTCTGGATGGGCGGGTGGCCACCCACAACTGGTGGCTGCCATGTTGCACCCTGCACAATGGCAGATCTCCTGTGGGTGGCCAAGATTTGTTCCTGCTTTTAACAGGCACAAGGCAGGTTTGTGCCTGCATATGCACTGCACATCCTGGGCTGAATATTGGGATGTGCCGCTTATGCATGAGCACACCCCCCAGACTTGTGCTGCATACATTACTGGTACGCCTCTGTGCATTGGAAATTGTGCAGCGTACCATGCCCCTTTGAATATCACGCCGGGGCAGATCAGTGGGTTGAGCATGGTGCAACACTGTTGCGCCATACGCAACCCCTTTGAATATCCCACCCACTGTCTTCCACGACACTTAAGGTTAGCAAGCAATGTGAGAAGGTAGTAGGGAGGGCTGGAGGTATACTGGGATGTATAGGGAGAGGCATCACCAGCAGAAAACAGGAAGTTGTTGTCCCTCTGTACAGACAGTTGGTAAGACCCCATCTGGAGTACTGTGTCCAGTTCTGGAGACCCCATCTCCACAAGGACATAGACAGGATAGAGGCAGTCCAGAGGAGGGCAACTAAAATGGTGCAGGGTATGCAAGTGAAGCCATACGAGAAGAGACTAAAGGAGCTTAATATGTATACCCTTGAGGAAAAGAGGGAGAGGGGGACATGATAGAAACTTTAATGTACCTCAGTGGAATCAACAAAGTCCAAGAGGGTAGCATCTTTCAGAAAAGAGATGTGCAAGAACAAGGGGACACAATTTGAAGATAGAGGGGGCGGTTCAGGGGCAATGTGAGGAAGTATTTTTTCACAGAGAGGGTGGTGGATGCATGGAACAGCCTTCCTGAGGAGGTTGTGGGGTCTAAAACTGTGAAGAATTCAAGAATACATGGGACAGACATAGGCAATTCTTGTGGGGTGTAAGAAGAAATAGGCTGTTGGTTAACTAGGATCTGCAGCTTATCCTGTAGGTAGGGAAATGGGCAGACTAGGTGGGCCAGGCGGTCCTTATCTGCCTTCAAAATCTATGTTTCTACATTTCTATGTTTCTGATAAGTTTACAGTTTGGATGCAGTGTGAGAGAGTGCATGGCTATGTAGCAGCCTGTAGTACAGAAATGTACTGTTTTAGGTGTGTGCCATGTGGTGCAGTGAGGATTGCACTGCTTCAGGCTTCTGGCATTTGTGAAACTGCAAGCAAAGAATGAAGAATGTAGACCAGCTGCTTTAATTAGGTACCTCAAACATTTCAGTTTCACATTTAAAAGATGTTCTAACTTACATTGGGGACATGCTGCTGGAGTGAGAATATTAGCTGATGACATAGCTACAGTATGTGTAAATGTAAATATTTTCACTGTAGCTATGTCATCAACCATTTATCTCACTGGAGTGAGAATACATGATTTTATTGTCAACGAATACAACACACTCCTGTTGTATAAATTTATATATAGGGACTTCTTCCTGTCACAGTCATCCCATCTTCTTTGGTTGTCCACCCGCATCACTCATGTCTGATGGACTGACCTGGGGGTGGTCATCCCCCATGGATTCCCCCCATGGTGGGTCAGTGAAGATGGGCCATCATCAGCTCCCCAAATCCAGATAGCCCTCCAGGGCCCTGTAGGTGGTGTGAGAACTATGACAACCAAGGGGTCATCCTGTGGCTGCTACTTTTTCCTCTTTTCTCCTCTCCTCTCATCAGGTGGCATGCATGTATGTGGATGCACACATGCAGTTGTGCCTGCCACGAGCCAACACCATTTAGTCACAGCTGTTGTACTACCCTCTACGCCGCCACACAGTGGTAGTACTTGAGCAGTGCATCATATCCACCTACTCCCCAAGAGAAAAGAGCTATCAGTGGATGTCAGTCCTCTCCCCCAGTTGACCACCAGCAAATCGAGCTCATTCCAACACCCAGTTCACTAGTTTGGTACCAAGTGTGGCATCTGGTGGCTCCACCATCCACACTAATGGGCAGGGTGTTGTTCAGGTATACATCCACACTCCCACAATTAACACTGCTGGTTGCAGAGCTAAATGATCTCACTCCTCTCCAGCAGCAGACTTTTCATAATATGTCTGTGTTTCTGAGCTAAGCCTTTCCTCTCCTACTTGGATTTACAGGCAGAGCTGTCCTTTGCTTCTCCCTTTCTTAAAAATAAGTGAGAAAAACAAAACAAAAAAAAACAGAAAACAAACAAATGAAAAAAGCAGAGCTGAAAACAAAAATCTCGGAAACCAACTTCTTCAGACTCAAAATGCTGAAACTACGTAGTGCTTCCTGACCAAATTCATGTGGTCATGCTTCCTGTTAGTATCTAACCTCGCATGCTTGATGACATCCTCTTACAGACTCCTTACTCCTGCAATATACTTGCAGACAGTATACTTTATATAAAAAAAAACAATCCGCAATACACTGTTAAATACTGCTAAATACAGTATACTGTACATAAAAAAACATTCTGCAATATTCTGCTGAATGCAGTCTACTGTATATAAAAAACACTACGGTAGAACTACATTATTAAAGAAGAGACTATGATATGTTCCATGATTTAAATCAACAAATGTTCCTGTTTTCAGCAAGTTATAAGGGCCCACATTTTCAAAGGAGATGCACGTCCCAAAATGCAGATGCATGACACATCTCAGAAAATTTGCAAAAGTGCATTATTCAAAAGGGAGAGATGCACTGCGCATTTCCAAATGTGTGATTGTGCAGAAATAATGTATGCAGCACCAAAAACAGGGTGTGGGTACATGAATATGCTGCGCATCCATTTATTCAGCCAAAATGAGCGGTGCATCTGCCATGGATCCCAGAAATGTGCCAAGCAAAGTTACGCAGACAAAAGGATGGCCTAAATTGGCCAGCCACCCACAGGAAGGCCATAGAACTATAGACAGGCCATACTGAGACAGCCCTTGGAGGAGCATCATGACATGCTCCAGGCACCCATAGACAACAGTCATGCCAGGATGGAAGTACCCAAAGCCACACGTGCCGGCGCACCATGGGCACTGCCAAGAGAGACATCCCCCACACCACACCCATGACATAGACACTCAGGTGCCACATGCCAGTGCTACCGGGTGCCCCCCCAATTTATCAGAGGAGCAGATGACCACACTGCAGCACATGTACCAGGGGCCAAGGCCTGCCCCCATGTGGCCTGCAGGTGCCACCAGGTGGTGGCATGCACCCAGGGTGATATCTGGGGCAGTGGTGTGCAGGTTGCCTGGTGGTATGAGTAGCAGCCTGGCATGGGCCAGGGACTGACCCATGGCACACACCCACAGTGGTACACCAAAGGTAAACATGGGAGGGACCCATCCACTCTGGTACCTGGTCACCCTCTGCACACTGCAATACCTTGCCGTTATCACCATGTTCGGTGATAACTGCAGGGGTGGTGGCCCCTGGTTCGGTGCTCCTTGAAACCACAGCCACCACTGAGACATGGTATCTTCCTCCAGCTGCTCTCCCCAAATTCAAGGACCACAAGAGCAGTGACAGGTGGAGGCCCTTGATCGGGCACTCCTTGAAACCATTGCCACCACCAAGACATGGCGCCTTCCTCCAGCTGTTCTCCCTAACCTCCAGGACTGCAAAAGCAGTGACAGGAGGTGGCACCTGAGCAGATGCTCCTCAAAACCACTGCCACCACCGAGACGCAGTGCCTTTCTCCAGCTGCTCTCCCAACCTCCAGGACCACAAGAACAGCAACAGGTGGCATCCGCTGATCGGACACGCCTTTAAACCACTGCCACCACAGAGACATGGTGCCTTTCTCCAGCCTCTCTCCCCAACCTTCAGGACCACAAAAGCAGTGACAGGTTGCTGCCCCTGATCAGGCACTCCTCAAAACCACCGCCACCACTGAGATATGGTGCCTTCCTCCAGCTGCTCTTCCCAACCTCCAGGACTACAAGAGCAGTGACTGGTGATGGCCCCTGATCGGGCGCTCCTCGAAACCACCACCAAAATGCGGTGCCTTTCTCCAGCCACTCTCCCAGCCTCCAGGATTGCAAGACCAGTGACAGGTGGAAGCTCCTGATTGGGTGCTTCTTGAAACCACCATCACCACCGAGACATGGTGCCTTTCTTCAGCAGCTCTTCCCAACCTCCAGGACCGCAAGAGCAGTGACAAGTGGTGGCCCCTGATCATGTGCGCCTGAAAACCACCACCACCACCGAGATGCAACACCTTTCTCCAGCCACTCTCCCCAACCTCTAGGACCACAAAAGCAGTGACAGGTGGTGACCCATAATCAGGTGCTCCTTGAAACCACTGCCACCACTGAGATGCAATGCCTTCCTCCAGCCGCTCTCCCCAACTTTCAGGACCACAAGAGCAGTGACAGGTACAGCCCTTCACCAGCTTTTTTCTCTGCTGCCCTCACAAGGACCACTAGGGCTGCTGATTGGCTAGGACTGCCAGCCATAGCTCCTGATGGGCTAATCCTGCTAGCCCCTCTTGGACTGTTTGCTCTGTCTTCCTTGCAGAGTTCATGGCTCGGTGTCTACTACAGTAGTTAAAACTGTATAACTGTAAAACAGTAATTTTTTCTACTGCCTAAATGTTAAAGTGTAACCCTTCTGCTTCTGCTTAGGTAGAACCCAAGTTGTGATCTGTGGCACTAGCTATTTTAAGGTAGCCAGGTAGTGATTACAGCTCTTTACTGGAGAATTTGTGATATTTTGCTGCTAATTTATTGTCTTCTTTTCTCTGCCTTCCCACCTCTCTCTCTGTTCAAACCTCTACCCTCCCTCATATTTTCTTGAATCCTCCTGGTGACTTGCACCTAGATATTTTTAGCACCTCTATTGTCTCCCAACTTCTGTCTCCTTAGGTATCTTCCCTGCCCACCGATTTACCCTTTTTAACTGTGGCTTCTTTTCCCCTCTCTCCCCTTAGATGGTGGCCCCCGATTTAATGCTCCTCAAAACCACGGTCACCACTGAGAAGCAGCACCTTTCTCCAGCAGCTCTCCCCAACATCCAGGACCACAAGAGCAGTGACAGGTGACAGTCTCTGACTGGGCGCCCCTTGAAACCACTACCGAGACATGGTTGCTTCTTCCAGCTGCTCTCCCCAACCTCTAGGACCACAAGAGCAGTGACAGATATGGCCCTTCACTGGCTTTTTTTCTCTGCTCTCCTCACAAGAACTGCCAGGGCCGCTGATTGGCTAGAACTGCCATCCATAGCTCCCTATTGGCTAATCCAGTTAGCCCCTCATGGACTGTTTGCTCAGCCTTCCTCGCCAAGTTCCTGGCTCGGCGACTACTAATTAAAACTGTATAACTGTAAAACTGTCATTTTTTTCTATTGCCTAATGGCGCCTCTCACCAAGATAATTTTAGCACCTCTATTGTCTCTCCCAACTGCTTCTGTCTCCTCAGGTATCTTCCTTGCCCACTGATTTACCCTTTTTAACTGTGGTTTCTTTTCCCCTCTCTCCCCTTAGATGGTGACCCCTGATCGGGCGCTCCTCAAAACCACCGCCACCACCGAGAAGCAGCACCTTTCTCCAGCCACTCTTCCCAACCTCCAGGACTGCAAAAGCAGTGACAGGTGGCAGACTCTGATTGGGCGCTCCTTGAAACCACTACTGAGACATGGTGCCTTCTTCCAGCTGTTCTCCCCAACCTCTAGGACCGCAAGAGCAGTGACAGGTATGGCCCTTAACCTGATTTTTTTTCTCTGCTCTCCTCACAAGAACCACCAGGGATGCTGATTGGCTAGAACTGCCATCCGTAGCTCCCGATTGGCTAATCCAGTTTTCCCCTCGTGGACTGTTTGCTCAGCCTTCCTCACCGGGTTCCCGGCTCAGCAGCTACTAATTAAAATTGTATAACTGTAAAACTGTAATTTTTTTCTACTGCCTAACGGCACCTCTCACCAAGGTAATTTTAGCACCTCTATTGTCTCACCCAACTGTCCGTAGCTCCCGATTGGCTAATCCAGATAGCCACTCATGGACTGTTTGCTCAGCCTTCCTCAAAGAGTTCCCAGCTTGGCGGCTACTAATTAAAACTGTATAACTGTAAAACTGTAATTTTTTCTGCTGCCTAATGGCGCCTCTCACCAAGATAATTTTAGCACCTCTATTGTCACTCCCAACTGCTTCTGTCTCCTCAGGTATCTTCCCTGCCCACCAATGTACCCTTTTTAACTGCATCTTCTTCTCCTCTCTCTCTTTCCTTAGGTGACGGTTCCTGATTGGGTGCTCCTCGAAACCACTGCCACCACAGAGATGCGACACCTTCCTCCAGCCACTCTTCCCAACCTCCAGGACTGCAGCAACATGGAGGCTGCCCCGCATTTCTCACCCATCCCCTGCTCTACCGACCAGTCTTGTCTCCTACACCAACCTCACTTACTGCTACAGTGGAATATAAATGTGCTACATCTTACTCCTCATACTTGCACACATAAGTATGAGTACAAGCTAAGCTCTGTTACATACAAACTATGAAGTGAAACAGACAGTAAATGTTTCCTCACACACGAACCCTCCAGCATACATACAAACCCACGGTAACAATATTATCATGGTTAGGACACACAATTATCCCAATCAACATGAGTTACTGTACTGCACAAATAAAACAGTACATCTGCACACAGTCAAAGAAAAGATGGACAGCCATGGGGGGGGGGGGGTTATTCATGATGACACATTGGTGGATGGATGATGGTGCTATAATAACCCATCCACCACTATATCATCGTGGATACATACTATACCCACATATCAATCACATCACATAACAACTGTTTTGTATTTCAGAGAAAAAAAGTAAAATATTAAAGAAACCTTGGATATAATTATTTTTATTTATTCATTACTAGGATTACATGTCCCTTTGAACCAGGGGCTCTTTTACAAAGGTTCCAATTCGAGTGAATAACAATACAAAATATAAAAGTAGTACAAAGTGTAAACAACCAGAATAAATAACATTGTAAGGAACTCAGTGGGACAGCTAGTAGCAGTGGTGTTACAATTTGATAACATGGAGGAGTACAGTAATGTACAGAATGAGCAACAGTCACACAAAATACAGGTATGCAGTCCAATAAATGGCAGACTTTGTTAAACTTGAAGCTACAAAAAGGAGGAGGCCGTGGAAGTCCTCAGGTGAGATTGGAACCGGGAAAGTAGATTGGAGGGTGGTGGTAAGGGGAGGGAAGGGTAGTAGAGGGCAGGAGTGGGGAAGAAAGTAGACAGTAGGGGATGTAGAGCTACTGGGGGGGGAAGGGAAAGCAAGGGCAAGGCAGGAACTATGTGGAGCAGTCACACCTGCATAGAGTTGTAAGGTGAGACTGTAGTTTAGTTTTGAAGGTGCTAAGTTTGGGTTCTGAGAGGACCTCAGGGGCAGGTCATTCATCCAGGTTGGAGCTCTACAGCTGAAAGTTCGCTGGGCTTGTGAGGTCCTGTAGTGAGGGACATGGAAGGGAAGCTTAGTAGAACTACATGTATTATGCTGGTTTACAGAGTGGAGTAATAGTGAACAGGTAGCCGGAGGAGTTAAGGCAAGGTGTATTTTATTTTGCAAGAAGACAGGTTTGATATCTTATCCTACCATGAAGGTACAGCCAGTCAGTTTGACTATATAGGTCGCAGGTATGTGTCTGTCTGTCTGCACAAGTTAACAATCTACAGGCCTTGTTAAGCGAGATCATCAACCATTTGAGGGTGGTATCTGTGGCAGCTTTGTAGATTATCAGGCCATAGTCTATGACGGACAGTATTGAGCTGGTGACAGCTAGTCTTAATGCAGCAGATGTGAGACATACCCTATGCCTATGGAGGATGCCGATTCTGCTGTTTCCAATCTTAGAGACATTAGTAACATGCAGGGCATAGGAAAGAGAGCTATCCAATGTAATACCTAGGTACTGGAATTCATAAACCATATCCAGCGGTTGATCTAAGTTATTACAGAGTGTGAAGTGTGCAGCTTTGTATTTGTCATGGGGGCTAGAAAAGAGCATTGTTTTTTGTTTTTTTTTGTAATTCATTAACAGTTTGTGGTTGGAAAACCAGGATTCAGCTTTTGTGAAGTTTATTTGCAGATCACTCGTGAGGGGAAGTAATTCTGCGTGACTGGAGAAAAGTACGGCATCAACCACATAAAGGACAAGGTTGCAGTCGCATGCTTTGGGTAGAGTATTCAGGTACAGGCCGAATAGCAGAGGCTCAAGGATAGACCCTTGTGGGACACCGGAGGGGACTGGCAGATGGGTCAATAGGGAATCATTTATTTTAACCTGTTGAATTCTACACTCACGGTAACTTTTGAAGCAGTTAACAACAGCAGGAGAGAGACCCAGAGGAGGGAGGGAGTTTAGGAGGAGGGAGGGGTTCACAGTATCAAAAGCCTTGGTCAGGTCAATGTATATTGACACTGTTATGTGACCATGATTCAAGGCTTTGTGAATAAAACTTGTGTATTCCAGCAGTTCTGTGGTGGTGCTGTGCGCCGGACAAAAACCGTGCTGCTGGCGGCATTGGATATTGTACTTGAAGAGAAATTCTGCCAGTTGGTCAACCACCACTATCTCCAGGATTTTGGATAGAGGGGTGAGGATCAATATGGGGTGGTAGTTGGAGACTAGTGTTTGGTCACCACCTTTGTGTGCAGGGGTGACCACCGCCACCTTCCACCATTCAGGGAATTGCCTTAGGGACAGGGAAAGATTCAGGATGGTTGTGAGGGGTTTTAGCATGACATCCAGTGATAAGTAGAGAAGTTTCATGTCAAGGTTGTCACTACTATACCTGGTTTTACCAAGAACCCTAAGGAGATATTTTTTGGTGTTGGCAAGCATGATTTTCCTGAAATAGAAAGGGGGGATGTGCGGGGTAGGGGCAGTAGCATCCATGGAAACACTAGAATCACAGAAGTTGGGTGGGAGGACATGGCTGAGATCTGTAAAGGCCATGTTAAAAGCTTCAGCTATGGAGTCCCTGCACCAGGGTGTCATTAGCTACTACCATCGTGGGTGCTGTCTTATTTGGCTTGCCAGTGAGGTCTTTGATTTTTTGCCAGAAATTCCAACTATTTCCCCATGAGTTGGTGAGTTCATTTTGAAAGTAGGACTTTTTGGCCTTGCGAATTTCTTGGGTGCATGCGTTTCTCTAGCTGCTCTATAACGCTGCTTATCAACTGGCTTACCCATGGCCTGTGCAAGCTGCCAAAGATTATCTCTGACTTTTATCATGCATAACAGGCCAGCAGTGATCCAAGAGTTAGTTAACCCCCTGGACTTAGATGTCTGGGCTGGGGCATAGATATCATAAGCTCTGTTGAAGTGTGTGATGAGGTAGCTTAGTGTGAGGTTGATGTTGGAAAAAGACCCCAGTGGCATTCAGTCACACTGTGCGAGAAAAGCCCGGAAATGGTCCAGCTTTCCTTTTTTCCCACATCCTCCAATATGTGACTTTGGGAGGAGGTTAAGTGAATTTATTTGACCAAAGACTAACAACTGGCAAATGGTCACTCATTGAGTCGGGGAGGACAAAGTTACTACTATGTCTATGGGGGTGAGTAGTGAGAATTAAGTCCAGTAGGGTGTTATTGTTTGTTCTTAGATTAGCTCTCGTACAGGAGGTTACCAGCTAGGAGATGTTGCACGTGGCAATGGCATCTTTGAACTAGGCGGTTTCGGGAGCCAACCAGTTAATATCACCCATGACGATGACATCTGACTGGTTCGGAAGGCTATCAATGTGTTCAACTACCAGATTTACACAGTATCTGTTTTGTTTTCCCTGTGGGGATGTATACAGAGAGCACATATAGGGCTTTGCCTTAATGACCGAGGTGAATGTTAACACCAAGGATTTGGGAATGGATGGTTAGGGTAGCCAAGGTAATGACTGGCCCTTCAGGGAGTTCTTCAGGTAGATGGCACATCCCCCACGCCTTTTGCCTGTTCTAGCTTTCCTGAACAGGGTGTAGCCTGTGAGAGTTACCACTGAGTCAGGTATTTTATTCAAGAGCCAGGATTCAGACAGTGCGAGCACGTCAGGGTTATGTAAGGTCACCCAGACTTGGAGGTCATCTATTTTCTGTAGAAAGCTCTGAATATTAAGGGAGGATAGTTTAAGGAAGCCATTATTTTTTGGGCCAGATTGGGGGGAATGCCTGAAGACCAGGGTTAGGGTGCACATTAGCAGAGATAAGGAATAAGGAGAAATAGCGGTGTAATCCTACAGAGGTAGGGTCTGAGGTGATTACACCTTGAACCTCTAGCCTGAGCGTTAGGTTTTTTATGAGTTGTGAAAAAGAGGGAGGGGGGTAAGGGACCTGGGGAAGAGAGCAGAGAGAGCATAGTAATGGCTGGGGTGGAGGAGGAGGCACGTGGGGAGATTATCAAGCCCAGTCAGTCCTGAGGTTATGGGAGCAGTGCCCGGGGAGGGAGTGGTGATGATGAGCTGTACTGTACTTAATAGGTTAGAGGGAGTACTGAAACTAGTAAGCATTAGAAGGAGGAGAAGAGGGGTAAGGGTGGTGGAGAAGACGAAGGACACCATATTATAGGGAGATGTGAGAGGAGACTACAAGGACCCCAGTATAATAGTGTCTGGAAAGGCAATGAGTCAGGTGACAGAAGTGTGAGGAAGGGTGGAGCTGGGTGGGGAGGGCTGTGAGGTATAGTGTCAGCAAACAGTCTTGGGAAATAGGGTTGCCACTACAACACAAATCTATACACAGAAACAATTTATGTGTGTGACAGAGAGAACATACTAATATGGTAAAACAAACAGCTGACCCACCAGGAAGGGTGAGGAAGGGGGTAATTTGAGTGCTAACTCTGGTTAACTGTAAACACTGCTAGTACGTAGCAGCTGGTAGCAAAAAAAATCAGTCCCCTCCTGATTGATACACTGCCTGAACAAATGATTAATTTTGGCACTCCAGACTGCAGGAATGCAAGAAATGACCCCCCAACCCATCAGTTTGCAGCCAAGGCAGGGTGATTAACTGGTCTCTGAGAAAAGATAAAAGCTGTCATCTGGCAGAAGTCATACTTTAAAAGTTATGGTTTAGTGCAGATGGCTAGAAAATAAATACGCATGGAATGGTACGCGGCAAGCAGAGCACATGTATCAATAGACAGCAAAAACACTGAAATCTACAACTGTAAAATGAGTCATCCAGAAAGCTCAGAGGAAGGTGAAGGGGTTATCTAAGGTTTATACAGAATGATGTCTGCTGCAAAGAAGTTTGAACTTACTGGACAAAGAGACCCTTGCAGAGATGGGCTCAAATATAATCTTTAAGACAGATCTGTGCTTCTCGTATTATCCTCTATCTAGGAATCCTGGATGAAGGGAAATGAAAGCAGCCATGGCAATTCCCCGCAGTACAAAAGGGAACTAGCATTTCCCTACTAGAATAATGTAAGTTGGCTGGATGTACACTGACCTCTGGCTGAGAATGTTACAATTATTTATGCTAGTGAGAAGTCTGAATCGTATATTAAAATGATTGGAGTATGTGTTATAATTAAATGTAAGGAGACTCAGTCACAAGCGAAATGTTTTATTTTCAATATGTTGCTACATCCCCCTAAATGATCGCATTCCAAAATTAGCGCACTACAAAGAACTCTGCACACACTGATTCACTGCAAAAAAAAAAAGTTGTAACCAGTTCAGCAGAGACTGACCTGACTTCTCAAGTGTCAAGACTTAGATCTTCAAGTCTTCCATGCAATCTTCAGCTGTTGCTGGCACTGCTGTGGCTTGTACATAGCCCTCGCCCCAACCAATGAAATGTCATTCATATGTGTGCCAGTCTCTGTGGACCCTCACAACCCTCCCTCACTCCCTGGTGCACCCTCCACTGTGAACACCCTTTGTTGTGAGCCCCCTTGTTTATGTGGAGCTGTAGCATGCAGTTCACATTCAGGATTAGGTTGCTGTAGTCCAGCATGAAGTTCAGCTTGTCTGCCTTAGGGCACGCTGCTAGTGGACCTGCTCCAATGCCGCTGCTGCTGCTGTAGTCCAGCCCAGTGAAAGCAGCACTGGTTCAGACAAAAGGGAACTGATGTGCTGCCCGAGATCAAACACATGCATACAACCAGGTGACGCCTACTGGGACATTACAAAAGCATATGTAACCCCCCTACAAATGGGGGGTTCCCAAAAGTCTTCCTGGGCATGCCTAAATGCCCACTGCCAGGCTGTTGTCCTGTTTCCTAGCAGTTTAAAAGCGTTTGCATATGAGTGCCTAGGTAGCCTCCTTGCCTGTCTCTTTAAGAGCTGCCTATCTTGTAGTTATAATTAATCTGGGTGGGGGCCGAGTAGTTTCAAGCTCGAGTCCTGCTCGGGCTGCAGTATTATTGCTCCATTCTGCCATCACTAATTGAACAGATGGAGCCCTATTGATATCTGTGATTGTTTGCTGGTTATCTGCATTAATAATAATATTGTAGTTTGTCTAACCTGCCTTCCTTTGCAGCAATGGACATTTCTGTATTGCACCACCATCTTGGTTCTGGACTGCCAGTTTGGGCCAATCAGTACCTTTGGGGACTCTAAAATGAAGCCTGTCCCCAGGGGGTCTTATGGGAGTGAATTTCTGTAGGAATTGTAGTTTTCATCCTTTGGCGCCTATTTTCACCCCCTTCCCCTGGTTTCCCCCTCTCCTCACCTCACCCCCCCCACTTTAAACCCTTTTCCTTATCCTCTCTCCCCACATCAACCAGCCCTGTCCTATCACCTACTTACATAACTGGATAGATTCCTATCCAATCCCACCCTCTGACTACTCAACCCCTTATTCTGTCACCCTTTGTCTCTGCTCCCACCCTCCCCCTGCTGTCATATATTCTGTCCTCCCCCTCCTTTGGTCACCACCACTTCTGACCCTCTGTAACTCTACCTGCACGCTTTAAAACTCAGCTACCACTGTAAATTGCTTGTCCGCCATAGGTATGCTCTTAGTACTGTTGCAATGAAGTTGACCTCTCCTACCTGATGTATTTTAACTGTACTTGCTTGAATCTGTATCTGTATGTACCATAATGTGCTTGCTTGCTGTATATACCCCAATCTGTTTTGTAATGTCTATGTACCTTGTCTATTGTCTTACGACGTGGAACCTTTGTAAATGAGCTTTTAGCTCAAAGGTGTTATCCGAGATTCCAAAAAATAAATGGACCTGGAGGGGGAGCCCTTGCTGTGACAGACAGATGGATCAATGAATCAAACTTTTTGGATCACTGGGAAAGTCCCGGGCTGCATGCAACACTGAGTCATTGTGGAGTTAGAGTTGGAAGAGTGAACCGCTCGAGAGATTCGAGCAGCTGCTCCTGCATGGTGCGCAGGGGAAATCGTCGGGAAGGCTGTGTCTGGCCTGCCTGCTACCATCTTCCCAAGTGAAGAGACCTTGAGTTGAAATTGGACTTTATCTGAAATTGCCATTTTTGCTACCGGAACCTGAATTGTGACAAAGTGAATTTCGCCTGAAGTGTACTGAAGATTTGCCTAGTAGCGATGGGCCTATCAGGACTTGAGACTGCTGCAGAGCATACGGTTTGCACAGAGACACTGTGAATAGCAACCGGACTGTCATCCGAACTGTGGTATTTACTGGCTTTTACAATAAGTGTGTTGAATGTGGAGGGTGGGTCGCGATCTGGTTCCCCACCTTGTTGAATGTGTCACGCTTGCTGAAAGCTGCATCCAGTACTTTATTGGACTGTATCCGAACTGTTCACCTGGTCTGGGTCTCACCATCTCAGCCCAGACTGCCACTCATGCCGCAAAGTTACATCTGACGAGAGACTCGCCTGGGAATTCTGCTCCCTGCTCAACACCAACAAACAGGAACAACACCACGGTGCATCGTGTGGGCCCTGCTTCTTCTGGCAATCCAGCTCTTCATCCTGAGGTCTCCATTTAATCCATTCTGCATCCTGAACTGGGTAGCGTGAGTAAACACCAGGGTAGCTCCTGCCGACAAAGCTCAAATCAAAGTGTGTCAACTGATTTAATTGTTGCTGCTATTCATTTCGGAATGAGCCATCTGGCTCCGGTTTACAAATTAAGGGTTAAAGTGCAAGTTATGTTCTCTTTCTTTCAAAGGGCCCCAACAACAGCTGTAATGCCGGCCTACCCCGGGCAATGCTTCAGGCGATCCTGTAGTTCCAACTGGGTACCCAGAGTGTGTGTGACTGTGTTACAGGGACCTTTGAGTGTATGCCTTATAACCTAAACCATTCAGATCTAAAATCAGTCACAGATTACTGCCCCTCCCATGTTCAGGTCCTCCTAATAAATCAGATCTAATTTTTTTTGCATCCAAACTGGTTATGGTGTACCTCTGTATAGAAAGTACTGTGATTTTGCTGTTTAGTGTTACATGCCTTGTTTTACAGGGGGTTCCCAATGCCATTCCAGCTAATCCAGCCTTGGTGGTAAGTGTGCTATAAAAGAGGTTAACGGGGGGGTGGTCTAGCCACCGACATGATGACAGCTTAACTAGAGAGCTCTCTTCTGCCCGAGCCCAATCTATGCTTGGTCGCCACGATCCTGTGGTGTTCGTGCCCCCAGATGTAATCTAAAACACAGGCTCAACCTCATCTACCAGTTGGCACTCTTTTCTGTGAGCAAACAAGAGGATTTTACCGAGGATCACAATGCTGTCTCCTATCCTGTTCTTGCCCTGGTTAGGCCGCACAGGCCATTACTACAAGCTATAGCTAGTGCAGATGGACATCTGGCCCTTGACCTGCTCAGTGGGTAAACACAGATGCAGCATGGACTCTAAACAACCCCTGTCTTCTGCATCTGTTGTCTCACCGCCAAATTTATTAGCTGCTAAGCCCACTGAGCTTGCAGTATCTGGGACACCGCACCAAACCTCTGTTGGGGACTCTCTCCAATATATAACCAAAATGCTGGAAACTGTTCTTTTACGGGTTGAAGATATCAATTTGACTCTAACAGGCACAGTCACTGAGGTTCGTCACCTTCAGGACCGTATGAACGTTTCTGAACAAAGGATGGAGGCATGTGAGCTCCAGCAGCAGCAAATGTGGCAGTGCATACATCAACAAGAAGAACACTTGGCTGCTCTCTGGGAGAGAGTGGTAGACCAAGAAAACTGGGGCAGACGCAATAACCTAAGAATTATTGGATTGCCTGAAGGATCTGAAGGTCAGTCAATGGAAAAGTTTCTAAATGAAAATCTCCCCCTCATGTTAGGGGATCGCTGGATGGGACCTGTAGAGGTAGAGCAGGCGCACCGTGTAACCATGCGGCCTAATAAATCGGCCAGTACACCAAGACCAGTCGTCGCCTACCTACTCTGTTATTCTACAAAAGAAAGGATAATCCGAGCAACCAGAGACCTTGGGGCACTCAGTTGACAAGGGGCACAGATCTCAATCTACCAAGAGTTTGCCCAGGAAACAGCAGCAAAGAGAAGAGCTTTTGGACCTTTGAAATGCTTTTTATACCAACAAAATTTTAAATTTAAATTCAAAAATCTTACCAAGCTTCAGGTCTCTAAGAAGGGGAGAGAAGTGATTGTAGATCACCCAAAGGAATTAGAACGCTGGCTAACAAAGTTTTTGGCCCCTCTACAGTCCCCTACTACATTTCCCAGAAAGCTGTGGGAACCTATGGCTGCTGGTTTATTTGATAGGAAAAATCTTTCACATGCAAGGCCTCCAGGGACCCTTTTGCCTAACGGACCAGCCAACTCAGTCCTCCCCCATTCTGGCCTCCATCGCTAATGTGTTCCTCACCGAAGCCTTCTGACCCAGTGACAACAATTGATCCAGTGCGATCTCCACTGCCTTCTCTTCCTCAGTGAGATTCCTGCACCTTCACCAGATCTCGCCAACATGCCAGAAGTGGACCTCAAGTGTCCTGCAGCTCCTCCTGCGAAGATTAGTAGGGAAGATACTGCTTCCACCTTGATGTCAGGGGATGCCAATTTGCAAGACACAGATGCCACACAACCAATGGACTGGGTGGATTTTTCAGATGTCTCGTTAGTAGAAGTGCTGGAAGAGGCTACTCCAGTCAAGCCTGGACTACTCACTTATGCTGCTACAGTTGCGAACGCTACCTCGAACCCTAAAGCCCTGTCTCAGGCAATCCTGAGCAGGTCGAAGGACTGGTTACCTGATGATTAATATATTACCTCTCATGGGACTTTATGCTTAATCTACATTGTTTCCTTAGTTTTTGTCTTCTAGAGATCTACTCCGGGGCACCTTCCTCTCTCCCCTCCCCCAGCTCCAAATGTATTTTACCCCTCTGTGCTGTTTCTTCTCAGTGGAATATATGTGATAAGCTATTATACACTTAAACTGTAGTCACCTCCCCATCGGGAGTACACCCTCCCCCCCCATTTTCCCACAGAAAGACAAGGTGTCTATCTGTGTGGTGCCCTCCCTGTAGTTAAGGTCGAAGACTTATATAACGCTTGTTGCCTCTTTGTTGTGCCAGATTAGTTCTGGTAGGTGGGGGAGTCCACCAACCACCCCCTTCCTATCCCTAACTCCCCCAGTTACCTATTTCCCTCTCCCTCCTCCCTTTCTGTCCCTCCACAAGCTTGAGACGCTCGACCTAAGGGGGTTCTCAGTGCAGGAGGATTTCCTCGATTAAACTACCACATACACCCCTAATCTGAGAGTTGGATTGAGCATAGCAGTAGGGCAGTCTTTTGCTCCTCTTTTGCGTTGACCTCCGCACTCTTAGAGTATTTGTTGGTGAACAATTGTTTTGACTTAGCAGTCCTTGACAGATAATGACAATCTTTTCTTTTTTCTGTGTTTATCTAGTTCAGTTGGAACCTCAGACAGTGTGTACTCATTGACTTTGTAATGCTTACACCTCCTTTTCACAGGGTTCTTGGACTACTTGTAATATCCTGGTTTGTGTACTGGGGTCCCACGACATCCCTGGTGAGCCCATTTCCTCCCTCTACTTTGCTCGCAGTAAGTACAGCTATCTATTCTTTTTTTGGAACTATGGTGGCAGATGTTTCGATACCAAGCGCATCCTGTTGGGTGTCCTGGAATGTAAAAGGACTGAATCATCCAATTAAGCACACAAAGGTATTGCAACATTTGCATTTCCTTCATGCGGAGGTTGCATTGCTACAAGAAACACACCTTCTACCCCGTGCCATTTCATGGCTTAAGAAATCCTGAGTAAGGGAAATAGTGGCTAGCTCTGCAGCTAATAAGACCAAGGTGGTTGCTATCCTCTTTTCCTGTGGAAAGTGGAAAAGGTTAAGAAAGATACTCAGGGACGATGGGTATTAGCTAGGATCTCCTCCCAAGGGATTACCATATTGCTGGGTAATATCTATGCCCCAGACCTGGACCATGTGGACTTCTTCCCCGAAATCAGCAATGCTATCGAGGAGTTAAATCCTACTGAAGCACCTATTCCAATAGTACTCGGTGGCGATATCAATTCTCATTTCAGGTCATACTCCCACACAAATCTCCAATTCCCCCCCAATAGCCCTCCCTGCTGGGTTAGATGATGCTGTAACCCCTTTCTTTTAGGGACCTAATTTCCATCCTATGTTTATACAAGCAACAAAGATTTCTTTGCCTTAAACTCTGAGTGTGGAGTTGACCACACAACTGTGAGGGAAGCATTCAAGGCGGTGATTCGAGGTCATATTATTTCCTTCTCAGCAGCCCAAGACAAAGCCCGTAGATCACAATTAGCCAAACTACAAACAGACTTACAAAAGCTAGAACAATGTTTCAAAAGAACCCCACCACCTAAAGGAGATAATGCCCTGTACCGACAAATTGTGGGGCTAAAATATCAGATCAATCTCATTCTCCACCAGAAAGCAAAGTGGCTTCTGCTATGATCCAAACATGTATATTGGGACGGGGATGAGAAAACTGGCTAACTTCTAACACTATATTTCTGTGTGCTGCAACAACAAAATCCATACCTTCGCTCCTCATCGGGCACCATCGTTTCGAGCCCACATAGTACTAATGAGGTCATGCAAAAGTTTTATGAAACCCTGTACCAGTCCCAGATGCCCATCACAGGTAACCAACTCTCCCAAGGTTTATCTACTTTTGTACAGCAAACCCCTCTGCCTGCCCTCACCCCAGATCAAGTAGCCCTCCTCGATGCCCCCCTCACTTGTGAGGAGCTTTGCACTGCACTTTCTCACATGGCCCAGGGGAAAGCCCCAGGACCGGATGGAATGTCCATGGAACTTTATCAGGCCATGGGACATGATATCCTGCAACCCCATAGGTTGGCCCTGCAAGCCTCCACACCTGCTGGAACTCTTCGACTCTCAATGCATGATGCATTAGTTACTCTACTTCCTAAAAAATCACCTGACCCGCTAGACTGCGCCAATTATAGGCCAATATCACTATTACCAGTAGACACTAAAATCCTAGTTAAAGCATTAGCTACACAAATTACGTCTTTCCTTCTGTCTATTATCCATTCTGCACAGGCAGGTTTTATGCAAGGCAAGATAATACCAGGCTGTTACTTAATCTTAAATGGTTTGCATCCAGATCAGCACTTCCCATGGCAGCTATGGCCGTAGATTTTTTAAAAGCATTCGACTCTATAGAATGGCCATATCTACATGAAGTACTCAATAGATATGGTTTTGGAGACCAATTCCAGAAATGGATCCAGACACTATATAGCTCTCCCACAGCATGCATTTTAACTAATATTGAAATCTCCCCCTCCTTTTCACTTAATAGGGGTACGAGACAAGGATGCCCCCTTTACCCTCTTCTTTTTCTGGTAGCCTTAGATCCGCTGATCTGGGTCTTGCTCTCATGCTCACAGATCCATGGTATATGAATAGTAGAGCACTCATATCTAGCCGTAGCATACCCAGATGACCTCCTGTTGACCTTGTCCAACCCCATTCAGTTGGTGCCTGCTGTCCTTAAAGTGTTAGAAGATTTTGCTGCACTATCTGGCCTCCAGGTCAACCATAAGAAAACAATGGTAGCCCCTCTTAATCCAGGATGTACCAGAACGTGCCTACAAGGGACTAACCTGACATAGGCAGCGCAAGGCTTTACCTACTTAGGTATATATCTTCCCACCAACTGGTCTGCACTGGAATCAGTTAACTTCTCCCCACTTCTCACCCAACTTGTAACAGAAATTGAGAGATGGCAAAAACTGCAGCTCTCCCTCCCTGGACGGGTGGCGGCCATCCGTATGTTGCTTTTTCCCCGTCTCTTTTACCTCTTTAACAATTTGCCCATCACTTTGTCTCCTAAATTGTTCTCCCTGATAGAGCGCTGAGTCTCAGCTTTTATATGGGATAATAAATCACCCAGGTGGAATAAACAAAAAATAAGAGCATATTGGTCATGAGGTGGCCTAAACATCCCTTGGTTCCTGGGTTACCATCTTGCTTGTATGGCAGCACATGCAACTAAATGGTTTATACTCCATCCAATGGGCCCCTTGGCCTGGGTACAATTAGAATCAGACATGGCAGGAGGTGTTTCCCTTTTTTCTCTTCTTAGGTTCAACCCCCCCCCCATCACATTCTCTAACCCCCACAATTTGTAGCACTATCAGAGCATGGCAAACCCTTAAACTTAAAATGTACACCTTGAAACAGGAATGGCCCCCTCCACTTCGATACACCCCCCTCTGGTGGAATAGTCTATTTTAAATTGACGGAGCCACCTTCTATTGGCCCTCATGGCAGGAGCATGGAATACAACTAGTTCAGGACATATGCTCACAAGGGATGTGTCATATCCTGTCCTTTGCACAACTTCAAACAAAATTTTTCCTTCCACAGAAAGACTTCTGGCGATATCTCCAGATTCATAGTATAGTACAGCCTCTCCTCGGCAGTTAATCCTAGAAACATAGAAACATAGACTTTGACCGGCAGATAAGGACTGCTTGGCCCATCTAGTCTGCCCATTTCCTTACCTAAAGGATAGGCCGCAGATCCTAGTTAACCAACAGCCTATTTCTTCCTACCCCCCACAAGAATTGCCTTATGTCTGTCCCATGCATTCTTGACTTCTCCCACAGTTTTAGACCCCACAACCTCCTCAGGAAGGCTGTTCCATGCATCCACTACCCTCTCTGTGAAATAATACTTCCTCACATTGCCCCTGAACCGCCTCCTTCTATCTTTAAATTGTGTCCCTAGTTCTTGCAAGTCTCTTTTCTGAAAGATGCTACCCTCTTGGACTTTGTTGATTCCACTGAGGTACTTAAAAGTTTCTATCATGTCTCCCCTCTCCCTTCTTTCCTCAAGGGTATACATATTAAGCTCCTTTAGTCTCTCCTCATATGGCTTCTCTTGCAGACCCTGCACCATTTTAGTTGCCCTCCTCTGGACTGCCTCTATCCTGTCTATGTCCTTGCGGAGATGGGGTCTCCAGAACTGGACACAGTAGTCCAGATAGGGTCTCACCAACTGTCTGTACAGAGGGATAACAACTTCCTGTTTTCTGCTGCTGATGCCTCTCCCTATACATCCCAGTATACCCCCAGCCCTCCCTACTGCCTTCTCACATTGCTTGCTAACCTTAAGGTCATCTGATATGATTACCCCCAGGTCCCTTTCCTTTTTGTTGTTGTTACTACCTCCCCACCCATTGTGTATTCTTCCCCTGGGTTCTTGTTTCCTAGGTGCATTATTTTGCACTTCTTTGCATTGAATCCTAGCTGCCATACTTCTGACCATTCCTCCAACCTTGCCAAGTCCCTTTTCATCCTTTCCACTCCTCCTTGTGTATCAACCCTGTTGCAGATCTTTGTGTCTTCTGCAAAAAGGCATACTTTTCCTTCCAGTCCCTCTGTAATGTCGCTGATGAAGACATTAAAAAGGACTGGACCCATTACTGAACCCTGCGGTAGCCCACTAGAAACCACTCTTTCTTCAGAGTGGACTCCATTTACAATTACCTTCTGTGTCCTGTTGTGCAGCCAATGTTTTACCCAGGCTACCACCCTGGGACCCACTCCCAGGCTGGTTAATTTGACTATTAATCTTTTGTGTGGGACTATGTCAAATGCCTTGCTAAAGTCTAGGTAGGCCATGTCCACAGCCCCTCCCTGGTCTACTACTTTGGTCACCCAGTCAAAGAAATCTATTAGATTCATCTGACATGACCTTCCCGCGGTGAACCCATGCTGTCTTGGGTCCTGTGCTCCACTGGCCTCTAGGTGCTCAACTATTCTTTCCTTCAGTGACTCCATCACTTTCCCTACCACAGAGGTCAGACTGACAGGTCTGTAGTTTCCTGCCTCTGTCTTGGTCCCACTTTTGTGAAGGGTCACATCCGTCTTCCTCCAGTCCTCGGGTACAACACCATCCTCCCATGATTTATTAAAAAGAGTAGCCAGTGGTTTCACTAGTTCCTCCCTTAATTCTTTTAGAATTCTGGGGTGAATTCCATCAGGACCCATTGCTTTGTCCACCTTCAGTTTTAGGAGTTCTTGCAGAACCCTTTCTTCTGTGAAAGGACTGGGATCGACCCCCCTATCAAGAGTGCTTCTGTTAATTGGATTAGGCACTTCCCTCTCCTCTTTTGTGAATACTGAGCAGAAATATTCATTCAGTATCCCTGCTTTTTCACTGTCCCCCTCTGCCCACCCACCGTTCATTCTATTCAGCCTCACTATCCCTCCCGTTGTCTTTCTACGCTCTCTGATGTACCTATAAAAGGTTTTATCCCCCTTCTTAACTGAGTTGGCTATCTTTTCCTCAGTTTGGGCCTTTGCTATTCTGACTTCCCTCCCTGCTTCCTTCTGCCTTAACTGGTACAGCTCTCTGTCAAGCTCCTTCTGTGTTTCCTTATACTTCTGGAATGCTATCTTTTTCTTCCTGACTTTCACAGCCACCTCTTTTGAGAACCATAGTGGCTTTTTATTTTGTTTTGATTTGTTTATTTGCTTCACACAAAGGCTTGTTGCCTCTGTGATGGCAGTTTGATGATTCCCCATTGTTGCTCCACACCTCCTTCTAGCCTGTTTGCTAGTGCTTTCTGAGGCACTCTCCCATCTTGCAAAGTCAGCCCTCCTAAAGTCCAGTACCCTCACTTTTGTATGGCTTGACTCTGTAGCTGAGTTTAACATGAACCACGCTGTTTGATGGTCACTTGTCCCCAGATGGCAACCCACTTCAAGATCTGAGATCCTCTCACTGCCCCCGTTTGAGAGTACGAGGTCTAAGATTGCTCCCTCATGAGTGGGTTCTGAAACTAGCTGTCTAATGCCTGCCTCCTGTAGGGCATCAAGAATGACCCTGCTCTTGGATGTGGCTGCAGCAAATGTGCTCCAGTTAACATCTGGCATATTCAGGTCTCCCATTAACAGTATCTCCCCTTTCTCTGCCATTCTAAGAATGCCTTCTATCATATCCTTGTCCATTCCCTCCACCTGACATGTGGGTCTGTACACAACCCCTGTGCGGATTGTGGTGCCCTTTCCAGTATCCAAGGTGACCCACAGTGCCTCCTCTCCTCCCTGTTTACTCTTTTGTTCAGTTGCTTTTATCCCTTCCTTTACATGAGAGCTACTCCTCCCTCTTCTCCCTGCCTGTCTCTCCTGTAGGTTATGTCCCTGGTATGTTAACATCCCAGTCATGGTTCTCTGTGTACCATGTTTCTGTGACTGCTACGATATCCAGGCATCCCTCTTCCATCAGGCCACCAGCTCAGGGGCTTGTTGCCCAGACTACGGCATTGGTACTCATTACCCTCCATTTCCTGATGGCCTTACTCCTTTTGCCCCATCCCTGTCCTTCTTGCCTTTGTCACTTTCTCCATTTACCCCTGCCCTTCTCCCTATCGACACCTCTATGTTGGTGTTTGCTGCACTTACTACCGTGATTATTTGGGGGCTAGGATTTCCCTGCTCCTTTCCAGTGCCTCCCCACTTGGCTAGTTTAAAAGCTTGCCAATGAAGCATTTAAACCTATCACCTAGGATCCTGGTTCCCCTTCCTGACAGATGCAGCCCATCATGCCAGTATAGGCTTGCATCACTCCAGGTGGACCCACAGTCCCCAATGAAGCCAAATCCCTGAGCTCCACACCAGTTTTTCAACCACTGATTGAATCCCATGGTGCAGAACACCCTAGCCTCTCCTATGCCATAGATTGGCAGCACCTCCCGAAGGTTACCGTCGTGCTACTTGACTAAGGCCTCTCCCAATTCCACAAACTCTTCCTGCACTTCTCTAATCCTTTCTTAGCCAGGTCATTTGTCCCTAGGTGGACAATGACATCCAACTCCCTGTGCAGCTGCTCCGGCAATCCTGAGGATTCGTCCCTGTCCCTCAAGCCATGGTGCCAGGCAGGCACTACCTCCCTCTCCCT
This sequence comes from Neoceratodus forsteri, assembly GCA_016271365.2. Classification (NCBI taxonomy): domain Eukaryota; kingdom Metazoa; phylum Chordata; order Ceratodontiformes; family Ceratodontidae; genus Neoceratodus; species Neoceratodus forsteri. The sequence continues at coordinate 1,561,416,649 of CM057455.1, forward strand.
TCCTCCCCAGTTCTACCTTCCCCAACAATGAAGTCCCCCACCAGGAGTTGTTTTCTTCCTGCAGGGTCCCTGCCACCCTCCTGTGGGTCTCTTTGTGGAGGTTCCCAGCATCCACCTTGGTCTCCACTGCGGGTGCCTCCATAGAGGAACCACACTTTGCCAGAATGGCATAGGGTTGTAGAGGTACAACTGGAGGATGCGCCTCTGTTCCACCACCTCACCCTCCCTGAGCCCACTGTGGTCCAACCACTCCTCTTTCTTGGCAACCTCTGAGGCAGCGGCAGTGGCACTGGTGGTCCCTGGATGGAAGGAGGTCCCCCAAATCCTGGCCAACTCAGCCTGGAGATGAGCAACCTCCTCCTTCAGCCCAGAGAGGTGCCTGCAGATTGGACAACACCGCATCCTCCAGAACATCTCCCAGAAGACTGCTACTCCACAGCCACTGCACTGCACCACTCCAATCATGTCTTATTTCTGTCCCCTTAACTGTTTGCAATCCTTACTCTTTCCTCTGTTTTTTTTCTCTCTCTCTCTCCTTACTTTCTGCCTGTGTGCCCTTTAAGCTCCTGATTGTCCTCTTCTGAGACAAGAATATCCTATATTTCTCGGTAGACCACTTACTTGCTCAAAGGCAGACCTCCAGCAGCTAGAGGGGGCCGGAGAGCTACTCTTCCCCTTCTAGGATGGTGAGTCTTTGATGGTTCTGTGATCACTCACTTCCTGCTCCCAAACAGGAAGTTCCTGTTGTCAGTCAAATCCTGTGCCTATAAAAATAGAACTAGCTTTGGTTGGGGGGTAGAGGGGAGGGAAGGAGGGCAATATAGTCCCAGTAGAGAAGTCCAGTCACACAGCAGTCCTTTCTCCTGGTGTCTTCTGCCAAGCTATTAGCAGAATCTTTCTAAGGCAGTCTTTAAATGTAGCTTCCTTCTAGCTAAGCCACTCCCCTACTTACTAGATCTTTCTACAAGTAATTTAAACCTCACAGCAGTTAAGTCCTTTCAATCACCTGAGATTTACACCTAGATAACTGTTCAGATACCCATTCAGTTCAGTTAACCCAGACAAACACACACTTTTTTTTTTGTTTTGTATGTTAGTTTTTTTTACCCTAAATTAAAGGTCCAAGTACAAAAGTTCTTCTACTTTAGTCCCAGCAGAGAAGTCCAGTCACACAGCAGTCCTTTCTCCAGGTGTCTTCTGCCAAGCTATTAGCAATACAAACTGGCAATGGTTGAATACACTGCATAAACACTCTACTTCCAAGGGTCTTTTGGGGTGCTTTTATGCCACCTGGAGAGAAATACAACCTCCCACCACTCTGACAAGTAAACAACGTTGGGAAGCCTATTTGGCATCCCCCATCCCGCAGGACCAATAGGACCTCTACCTCAAAAATGCACATCGGGTATATAGAGACACAAAAAGTTGTTTTCTGCAATTGAAAATTTTGCTGCTTTGGTACCGTACTCCAGAAACCTTACAAGCTCAAGGTTTACTTAACCACACAAATTGTTGGAGCTGCTCACAGCCTAATGCCCATCTTCTGCATATCCTCTGGACATGCCCCCACCTTACACATTTTTGGAATATAATTGCCCTGGATCTCTCTAAAGTACTCAAGACCCCTGTGACCCTTCAAGATCCCAAACTACTATTGGGGGATACTGCTTCACTATCATATCTCTCTAAGCCCCTTCAAGATTGGACCCTCTTAGCCCTGTTAGAAGCTAAACATTTATTACTCCTACATTGGCGCCAGACGGTCTTACCTACACAGAAGGCCTGGCATGCAGCCCTTGCAAGACTGTCTATCTTTGAAAGACTAACTTACCTACAAGGGGGAAACTTATATCATTATTATTCTAAATGGGACCCGTACTTGCATTTTGAACTCTGTAAACTTCCCCCTACACCTGCAAATCCTCCCTTTTAGCTTCCACTCATAGAAGGTGGAAGCATCTGAGTGTGTAGTTATGCTTAGTTCTGTATACTGCAATATATTGTTTCTTAACAACATGTTAACTTAAGTTGACTTTGGAAGTGTAACAATTATGTCAGAGATAAGTTTAATGTATATTACTGTCTGAGCTGGATACATATCTTCTGTAATGTTATGTTCTTCAAACAAAAAAACAAAAGTTAATAAAATCTTCTACGATAAAAAATAAAAGAGGTTAACAGTGCATTATAGTGTGTATTGGGATTGTGTTATCTCAGACATGCTTTGGCCACTAGAGTGGAAAGAGGGGGGTATCAGTGTCCCAGAGGGCTGTACCTAGAGCAATCACACTGCCATTAACCCTGTCCTCCGGGTATAGGCACCCTTTTCACGAGCTCAGGCCCCTCAACCTGTAGATAGTCATGCAGGCAGGGGTAGTACCCCTTGGAATAGTGCCACCTAGGAGTTACATCTTGGAGGCACCACTGAGATGTTCACCTTCTAGTGGTCATAGGTGGGTACTACAACCCCACGCTTAAAATTGGCAATAAAATGGAGGTGCTTGCTATGCCTAAGTTTAAGATTGCCCCCCATAAGTTGGTAGTGCACTGTATGATGGGGTGGAGCAAGGCTGAGGGAGTAGACCCCCAACAGGCCCTTTCGTTAATGGACATCCCATTGGGGACCACTAATTCAACTATTATAGAGACTGTCGAACAAGTTAAGTGTTTGGAGAAGGTTGAGGTGAAAAGGAGGGACTCGAATCTGTTTAACCAAACCATGGTGGCCCTCCTCTCCTGTAGCCTCCCCATAGATCCTAAGAGAGTGCCCCCTGTCATTTTGCCTGAAGGGTCCCAGAAAGGGTGTCCTGTCATTCATTTGCATAGTGATCCAGCTGCTCCTGGGGGATCCCCAAGTATAGAGGGGTTAAAAGACAAATTGCTTAGACTGCTAGCCACTGAGGGGCTATCCACCAAAGAGATAGTGAAGATGTTAGATCTTTCTGAAGATACCACTCCCTTGCAGTCCCCTTTATCATCTCCTGCCACCCCTAGAGCTTCCCCTGTAGTAACCTCCCCTATAATGATACCATCCATACACCTGGACTCTTACCATAGATTTAGACTCTTCTCGAGCATGATCCTGGTGCCCGTGGGGCAGGGCGACCTAGAGATGTGGGTACATTATGCCACCCCCCTGGCCCAGGACTGGCAGTGATCTGAGAGAGAGAAAAGAAAGAGGCTCATGGAGAGTTTGAGGGGCCCTGACCTGGAGGCTATCCGTTTTCTTCGCTCAACCAGCCCAGAGGCCACTGCTGCTGAGTACCTCTCTGCCCTGGAGGTTTTTGTGGCAACACTGAGTCAGGGGAAGACCTGATGTGGAAATTCAAATCTGCCAAACAATGGAAGAATAAAAAGCTATCTATGTTTGTTATCCAAATTGAACAGGCCTTGCAGAAGGCCCACAGGAAAGGGCGAGTGCCTGCCAGTGAAATGAATAGAGTCAGATTAGAACAAGTCTTGAAATCTGCCAGGTACTCCAGTGTGATGATGCTGAAACTGAAATTGCAAGACAGGAAGACTAATCCACCTGAATATTGCTACCTTATGAAAGAAATTCGAGAAGCAGAAAATGATGAAGAGGGGTGGGAGCCCTTTGCTGGGGTTGCCCATACCAGCCAGACCCCTGATCAAAGTGATAAATGACAAGATGAGTCTGAACTGCTACAGATGAGGGAACTAATTAAAGAACTCAAAGAGAAGAGAGCCAGTAAACAAGCTGCTGAGGCGGGAAAAAGTACAAACCCTTGTGAAATGCCCCTTGAGCCAAAGTGTGAGATCCTGCCTGGAGGGGTGGGGGTGCATGCCATTTCCTCTGAAACCTGGATGGAGAGTAGTCTGAACAAAGAAGTATGAGACTTGAAAGCCCTGGTGGGAGACCTTGTCAGGGCCATGCAATTAGCTGATTCCTGGAGAGGCTCAGAATGCAGGGAAAGTGAACCCCAGAGCAGAGAGGGACCCCAGGATTTGCCTACCCCACCTAAACAAGAAAGTGGCTTTCCTCCCCATGAAACTCTAAAAAACCCATCTTTTGTTACCATTGTGGGGAGGACAGGCATACCTGGCCTAATTGCAGTTTGCCCCAGAATCTGAGAAAGGCTACTACAAGGCTACTGACTTTAGTTCGACGTAGACATATAAGGCTGCAGACAGGGCCTGTAAAAAAGACTTATTCCTCTAAGACTGCCATAAAACGAAAGACTAAGGCCCCATCACCTGATTGGTCTGAGGTGGTAGGCCCGTCGATGGAGACCTCCGTAACAGTGAATGGTGTATCCGCCCGGGCTGTACTTGACAGAGGATCACAAGTGACTATAGTGTTTTAAGATTGGTACCAAAAACACCTGCCTGATGTGCCCCTGTAGCTCCTGGAGGATCTGCATGTGTGGGGATTAAGTGAAAAGTCCTACCCCTACTTAAGATACATTCAGATCTGGCTGTCCTTTCCTACTGCAGTAGCCGGAGTGGATGAACAAGTAAAGACACTAGCCCTGGCATGCCCTCCTATGGGACTGTATGACGGAGTTCCCTTGCTCATCGGAACCAACGCCCACATGTTTGGGAGACTAGCCCAGTTGTGTCAAGAGAAACAAGGGCAATGGACTAGGCAAGCCCTGTGAATTCCAACCTTGATAAAGAGAGCCTATGATTTGCACATCCAGAATAACGAAGCAGACAGGGATGAACCGGTGGGGAGATTGTGGAAGAAAGATCCTGATTTCTTGATACTACCCCCCCAATGCTCGACATACTATTCATGGAGAAGTCCACCTTAGAAAGGACGTGAAAAATAAAATATTGATGCTGGATACACCAGGTGAGGGGAAGTTATCGGAGGGGTTGTTGGTTAAGCCCAGTATCTTGCCTGCCCGCACCCATGCTTATGCTCAGCGAGTGATAGTACAAATGCAGAATGTGTCTGATTGAGAAATCCGAGTGAACCAGGGGTGTACTTTAGCTACGGTGCATTGTGTGGACACTGCAGTATTGCCCAGCAACAAATATTCTAGTGAAAGAGAGGAAGTGACCCCGGATCTATTCAACTTTGGAGGGTCCCCACTGTCTACTGAATGGAAGACTCGAGTTAGTCGAAAGCTTGCCCAGAGGGACCAAGTGTTTTCCCTAGAAGAGTGGGATGTGGGGTGCATCCATAGTGCTGAGCATATGATCAGACTTCACAACGGCAGGCCTTTCAGGGAGCAGTCCTGCCACCTTGCCCCAGCTGATATAGACAATGTCCGGCAGCACCTACAGGAGATGCTAGCTGCTGGCATTATTCAAGAGTCAAGAAGCCCCTATGCGTCTCTAATCTTAGTCATGCCCAAAAATGGGTCCATGAGGATATGTGTAGATTATCAGACTTTAAACTGACGGACTGTACCAGATCAATATACCATGCCCCATGTACAGGACGTCCTGGACTGCCTGAATGAAAGTCAGTGGTTTTCAGTACTTGATCTATGAAGCAGGTATTATCAAATCCCAATGGCCCCGGAGAACCATGAGAAAACAGCATTCATCTGTCCCTTGGGGTTCTACGAATTTCTGAGGATGCCTCAGGGGATTTCGAGTGCACCCACCACTTTATAGAGGTTGATGGAACGTGCAGTAGGAGACATGAACCTGTTAGAATGTCTAGTATACTTGGACATTTCAATCAGTGCAGAGGCACCCCTCTCTACAAAGGAAGAAAACAATGCTCATGTTGACTGCCCACAGCCTGTATCTGTTCCCCCAAGAAAGTCTGGACGAGCTGTTAAGCGTGTGATATGTCTTAGCTATGACTCCCCTTGGAAGCCTGTGGATTTTCCTCTAAATGTTGTCCACAAGGGAATCTACATTTCCAAGAGCTCATTGCCCAAACTGAGTTTCTCTGCCACTTCTAAGATAATTGTTCATCCCTCAGAATATGGTGCCCCTGTCCCATCTAGCCCCAAGTTAGTTGATAGGGTTGGGTCCCCATCTGTATTGTTTAAAGTGCAAGAAACTATACATGAATATGTACAGTAATATTATCATGTGAATCCTAGCAGAATCAGTATTAAATGTATGAAAAATGCAAAACTGTTGTCATTACAGATATAGTATATGTGTAGAGAGTACTGAATAAGTATAGTAATGTGATAAGTTTACATTTTACTGATGCATCAGTCATTATCTTGTCTTGTGTAATAATGTCAGATATATCTCGTATAGTATATTGTCGTCTTTCATGTTATTAATGTATAGAGTTGATGCGGATGCTAAGTTCTTTCTAGGAGGGGAAGGGTGTAACCCCCTACAAATGGGGGGTTCCCAGAAGTCTTCCTGGGCTTGCCTAAATGCCCACTGCCAGGCTGGTGTCCTGTGTCTTAGCAGTTTAAAAGTGTTTGCAAATGAGTGCCTAGATAGCCTCTGTGCCTCTTTAAGAGCTGCCTATCTTGCAGTTATAATTAATTTGGATGGGGCCGAGTAGTTCCAAGCTCGAGTTCCTCCAGGGCTGCAGTATTATTGCACCATTCTGCCATCGCTAATTGCTCAGAGGTAGCCCTTTTGATGTCTGTGATTGTTTGCCGATTATCTGTATTAATAATAATAATATAGTAGTTTGTTTAACCTGCCTTCCTTTGCAACAATAGACATTTCTGTATTGCACCACCATCTTGGTTCTGGACTGCCAGTTTGGGCCAATCAGTACCTTTGGGGACTCTAAAATGAAGCCTGTCCCTAGGGGGTCTTATGGGAGTGAAGTTTTGTAGGAATTGTAGTTTTCACCCTTTGGAGCATAAATGGACCTGGAGGAGGAGCCCTTGCTGTGACAGACAGATGGATCAATGAATCAAACCTTTTGGATCACTGAGAAAGTCCCAAGCTGCCTGCAGCAGTGAGTCATTGTGGAGTTGGCTGGCCGAATGATGAATATTTCTGAAGTTGTGTATGTCATCAGAAAAATATCATATTGCAGTACAGTATGCGGTAACCAGTGGGAGAGTAGCTTTACAAGTGCTTAAGGCCATCATACCAAGATCATGGCTCTGTACTGCATTCACTAGAGCAGTGAAATCAAAACAAACTGTTAGATATTCATAAAAAATAGCTAACTGAAAGGTTTTACATTTTAAGATGTGTTGAATAAACTGAAAACCCAATTGCCTCACTCAGAATATGCCATTTATCATACTTTGTGATACAGCAGGACAGTCATAGCTCATGTTTGGCTCTACCACTATCGAGCTATGGTTCTGAATTCTCACTTGTAAAAATAATTGATGTACACATCCCCTGTATATACAAATGATATCACATGGCTGCTGGTTTTGATATGACGTGTATCTATAAGTGAGGATATCACATTAGTGACAAAGTGTCTCATGTAAGCCATTCTCATGAGTGGATAGCTAATCATATTACAGATGCAGCCATATAGGATAGATCATATACAATGAATGATTTTTTTTTATTTATTTTGAAAGCTCTAATTGCAATTTGTATTGGTGCTGCAACATGTTCTGTTGATGGCAGCATTTGCAGTCTATTTTGAAATGTTTGCAATATATAGAAAAATAGGAAGTGATGCCAGAATAAAGGCCAGCAGCAAATCCAGCCCCCCCCCACCTAGCTACACTGAAAGACCCTGGTGGCAATCCCTCCCTCTTACATTTGCCGCTTCCCTCTTACCATGGCCATGTGCCTGGCCCACCATACCTTGATCCCCCCCCCACACACACACACAGTCTTTGCCTGCACCACCTCCACTGGCAGTCTATTCTACTTTGCACCACCCTTTCGATGAAAAACGTGGTTGCAGACAACTTCTTAAATCTTCCGCCTGCCAGCTTCAATGAATTCCCTTTCATATCTGTGATTTTTCTTCAGGTGAAAATGCCTTTGAAATCCACTCTATTTACCTTTTGCAGATTCTTGTCAATTTCTGTCATGTACTTCCTCTCTCTCCTGGTCTCTAGTGTGTACATGTTAGGATCTTGCAAACTCTCCTTGTATGTTTTTCCTGTCATTCCCTGACTCATTTTAGTCTCCCTTTTCTGTACTGCCTCCATCCTCTCACAGTACTTATGCAGGTCTGGATTATAGAACCTTGAGCAGTACTCCAGGTGCTGTCACACCAGTGATCTATATACTGGGAAGATCGCCTCCTGACATCTGCTTCTGATTCCCTTCAAAATGCACCCAACAACCTATTAGCTTTGCCTAGAGCGTTGTTGCAATGTGCTGAAGATTTCTGGTTATCTGAGATTATAACCCCCAGGTCTTTCTCTTCAGCCAGGCTTTCCAGTACCACCCTCCACAATGAATATTGCATTCTTAGGTTCCTTTTCCCAATGTACATTACTTTACATTTGTTCGCATTGCAGCATAGGTGTTTAGACCATTACCAACCTGTCTATGTCCTCTCCTAGTGCTGTAATATCTGCCTCAGTATCTATCCTTTCACAGATCTTTGTGTCATCTGCAAAGAGGCAGATCTTTCCCTGTGTGGCCACCTATATGTCATAAATGAATATGTTGAAGAGGACGTTGCCCAGGATCAAGCACTGTGGCATCCCACTTGTAACCTCTTCAACATCTGAGAATTTGCCATGCACCATTATCCTGAATCCTCCCACTCAGGCAGTTCTCTGCTTAAGAGGTTGTTCATTTTTCCTTCCCTAGATCCCTTAGTCTTTTGACCAGCCTTATTTGAGGGACCGAGTCAAAAGCTTTGCTGAAGTCCGGGTACAGAATGTTGACCACCTGCCCTTGCTCAGATGTCCTAGTCACACAGTCAAAGAACTCTGTTAGGTTTGTCCAGTATGGCCACTACTTGGTGAACCCATGCTGTCTATCATCTTGTTACCAATTTTTTTATATAGATTTTTATTGATTTTTTAAGCATAATGCATAGTGCAAAGTTACAGCAGGATCTGTAGTAAACAAAACAATTACAAACAGTTACAGATAAAGAGAGCAATGTAATTTAACACAGTAAAAAGTCCAACTATAAGAATGCTAGTTAAGAGTACAGAAGGAGCAGCACCTACCAGGGAGAGAAGAAAGAAGGGGAGAGGAAAGGGAGCGATTTACCATCTAAATGAGTGGTGTGCATTGTCAGCCTTCAGCAATCTTATATTTTCTGGGGTGACTTCTCTTATGTGTAAGATAAACATAAGCCAGAAAGGACCAGACCACAACTCTAAGATATAAATTCTCTTGATATAGAAGGGGGCAGTGCCGACTAAAAATGTAGCAGGAATTTTCAAAGGTAGCTGCCAGGGGAAGTATCACGTAGTAATAACAATAAGTCCAGGAGGGATTGATCAGCCTATCCCTGTTTTGGGTTTTAAGTAAACAGAAAGGTTTTCCAGCATGAGTAATATTTAGCTAGTGTATTAGTTATGACAGGTGTTGGGTGATCTAGGGAGGCCATCTCGGTAAGTGAACTAAAGAGTTCTGAGTGAAAAAGGATGTAAGTAGCTCTCCAGCAGAACACAGTATGAGCTACTTCGCCTGAATGCTAAGCAGGGCAAGCCTGCGTTGTTGGTGAGAAGGGTGTCGAAGGTCCTGTAGGGGGATACCAAGAATCCAAAAGGCAGGGTCCAATCTTATCCTAGAGCCAATAATTTGGGTGGCCAGCAGACATACCGCCATCCAAAAAGGAGTTATCAGGTGGCATTGCCACAGAATATGATATAAACCCCCACCTTGGTTTGACACCACCAACATAGATTATTATCCATAAGTTTACATTTATACAGCATATCTGGAATTTTGTACCAATGGTGAAGGATTTTATTCTGCATAAGCTTACTCCTCATGTCAGGGTAATTAAAATGTGCCAGCCTCCAACATTATTTCCATTGAGCATCCTCTATGACAGTATTTAGATCTTTTTCCCATTTGGTTTTAGAGTCCAAGAATTAAAATGGAATACTATCCCTTAGTGCAGCATAAATCCTGTTAGCTTGTCCCTTGGGGTGAGAAAGCCACTCAGTAACCTTCTCAGGTGTGGAGCTATTGTCAGGTTTGTTTTTAAAGTAGGCTGATACTGAACTGCGAAGCTGCAAGTAGATCCAGAATTCTGATTTCCGTAACCTTTTCCTCTTATCTAATTCCTGAAAAGGACTGCAACCCTTTCCCACCCTTTTCCAACACATCTGTCAGTGTGGTGATGCCTTTTTCCTCCCAATGGGGCCATGAGACAGGCTTATTGTCTATTAGAATTTGCCTATTGTTGTGCAAAGGGGTACAAGAGGTAGATCTGGGGTTCACTTTAATTTGATTATGTCGATGTGGGGGAGGTGGTGGATGTCAAGATGAACAACTCGGAGACTTGTAGGAGGGCAGCAGCCAAGGCCAACAGGATGCTGGGATGCATCGCTAGGGGGATCACCTCCAGAAGGAGGGAAGTGATACTCCCTCTGTATAACTGCTTGGTGAGGCCACACCTCGAGTACTGCGTGTAGTATTGGAGGCCACACTTAAAGAGGAACATTAAACTCCAGAGAAGGTCCAGAGGAGGGCAACCAAAATGATTTGGGGCTTGGGGGATAGGACCTATGGGGAGAGGCTCGAAGAGCTAAATATGTACACATTGGAAGAGAGAAGGGACCAGGGGGACATGATAGAGGTCTTCAGGTACATGAAGGGGTAAATAGAGGAGGAGCAGTCAGGGTGCTTCGAAGGAAGGAGGAGGGGCAACTAGAGGGCATGGGTGGAAGCTGGAGGGGGGAAGATTCAGGGGAGAAAGGAGGAGATGCTACTTTACTGAGAGGGTGGTGGAGCCATGGAATGCGCTGCTAAGGGGCTGGTGGAGGCAGAGATGGTGGAGGGGTTCAAGAGGGGGTGGGACAGGTAAAGGGGAAGGGTTCTGGAAGCAAAATCCAGTGCAGCGAGAATATCCGGAACTGGGAAGGGAAGCCAGAGGAGGCGAGAGGCGCAGCAAGGTCAGCTCCCAGGGTGGGGGCTGACCAAACGAGCAGACACGAAAGACTGTTAGGCTGTTCTGCTGGCATTTTAGTATGTTAGTATGTATCTTAGTCCAAATCTTGACTGAGGGAACAATGGTTTGGTGCACGGCCAAATTTTTAGGAAGAGGGCTATAGATCAGAAGTGGGAGGCTATGCACTTGAGCAAGTGATTGCTCCATGTGTAGCCACTGCAGGGAATCAGGGGCCAATCTAGTAAACCATTGAAGCATTTGGGTAGTTGCGTATGCCCATTTATATCCCTCCAGCCATGGGAGGCCCCAGCCTCCATCCCTCCAATAGGATCTCAGTTTTTTCCTACTGTATTAAGGGTTTTTTCCTCCCACAGAAAGTTTACAATAGTGGTATCTATGATCTGAAACCACTTAGCAGGCAATTCCAAAGGTATATGAACAAGCATTTGTCAATGCCGAACGTTGCTTGCTTGTATGTGCTGTTTAGGTATTTCGAAGTGATAGTTCCATGCCTTCCTCCCAAGACATCCACTGTGTCTTTCCATTCAGTATTCACAGAAGAGTGGGAGGGGCAAGGGGCACAGCTGTACAGCAGTTGCCAAGGGGGTGAAGAGGTGGACAATAGTCCATTCAAAGGCAAAAGAGTACTGCAGGAGCTCACTAAATTGAAAGTGGACAAAGCGATGGAACCAGATGGCATACGCCCAAGGATATTAAGAGAACTGCGAAGGGAGATAGCAGTACCTCTGGCAGCCATGTTCACCGAATCATTCAACATGAGTGAACTGGAGGAGGACACATGTGGTCCCTCTACACAAGTCCGGCAACAGGGAGGGGGCAGGGAACAATGGGCCGTTCAGCCTCACCTCAGTAGTGGGGAAGATCATGGAGACATTGCTTAAAGAAAGGATAGTGAGGCATCTAGAAGCCATCGGAGCCCAGGACCATAGATAACATGGATTCACAGTGGGGACATCATGTCAGACAAATCTGGTTGATTTCTTTGACTGGGTGACAAAGAAGTGAATCAGGGTGGGGCAGTGGACAACAGCTTACCTTGATTTCAGCAAAGCGTTTGACACCATCCCATATAGGAGGCTGATAAACTAGCTGGGTAGGCTGGGCATGGGGAAAAGGGTGGTAAACTGGGTTATAAACTGGCTAACAGACAGGAGGCAGAGAGTGGTGGAAAATGGTGTGCAGTCTAGGGAGAGGGGGTCACCAGTGGGGTGCTGCAGGGATCGGTCCTGGGCAAGTCCTGTTCAATGTCTTCTTTATTAACATTGCAGAATGTCTGAAGGGAATTTTTTCACCAAATTTTCAAACTAGCCATTTTTAGACCTCTGCTCGTGAACAGTGTCACTGTGATTTTCTTAATCTGTCCCAAACATTGATTGAGCACACCGACTGCGCCATTGTGCGCTACATGCATGCAAACACATTTTGGGTGACATGTGAAAAATGATAGCTGTACTGCTCATAAGGAGGTGTAGTAAAATGGCAATGCTGAAAATTTGGGTAAAAATATTAAAAATTACTTGAACATCAGCGTACATAGGAACCTAAGCGCATGCTAAGTAAAACAGTCATTTTGAATTTTTCACCAAATTTTCAAACTAGCCATTTTAGACCTCTGCTCATGAACAGTGTCACTGTGATTTTCTTAATCTGTCCCAAACATTGATTGCGTTTACCGACTGAGCCATTGTATAGTTACATCGCGGAAACACATTTTAGGCACGATGTGAAAATGTCAGCTGTACTGCTCATAAGGAGGTGTGGTAAAATGGCAGTGTTAGAAAATCTAGATGCAAATATTAAATTTGTGAACTTCGGCGTGCATAGGAACTGTACAACATACCTCGTAAAACAAGCATTTAAGATTTTTCACCAAATTTGCAACATAGGCTTTTTGAGCCTGCCTTATGAACACTGGCACTGTTGTTTTGTTAATCGGTCCTGAAAGGTGATTTGTGCAGTGACCACAAAATCACCCTTCAGGCCAGATTAACGCCATGACAGTGACAGAATTCATGAGAAGGGGTCCCAAAATCCCCATGTTGAAAATTTGGTGCCAAAATTCCCAAAAATGCCTGAGATATGCAGCAAAGTTGAAAAAAACCCTGTCTATCCCATTATACAGCTTACCGGCATTTCCTCAGTTCGCGGTTGGCTTTGAAGAGTGCAGACATGTTCCCGGTCCACCGAAGATCATCGTGCTGAAGTCCAGAGGTAAGTATGGGCGGGGTGTGTGGGAGGCAAGGTGCACAGTGAGTGGGTGCAGGTTGTGGGAGGGCAGGGAGAAGTGCGGAGGGACAGTTTTTGCATTTACAGTTTTTTTTTTTTAATAAGACGATGAAGGACGTTTGCCACGCTGGGGTGGGCTCCCAGTGTGGCAGCTGGATGCTTTGGGGGGGCGTGGAGCTGACGGGGGATTGGGCACCCCCATCGGCCATAACACATTTTGCCACATTGGGGTGGGCTCCCAGCATGGCACCTGGATGCTTTGGGGGGGCGTGGAGCCGATGGGGGACTGGGCACCCCTGTCAGCCATAACAAAGTTTGCCACGCTGGGGTGGGCTCCCAGCATGGCACCTGGAAGCTTTGGGGGGCATGGAGCCCACGGGGGATTGGGCACCCCCGTCAGCTGTACAGCATGTGCATGGGGGGAGGGGGAAGGCACATGAGCACGCAGTATGCGTGCGTGCATGCGTGTGTTTGGGGGGGAGCTCTGCTCACTTTAGCGGAGCTCTCCCTTTCAACTGTACGACCACTGCATTTTCAACTGCTGTCATAGACAGCTGCAGCAGTGATTGGGGAACTGGGGCTGCGCCTGCAAACACAGTGACTGAATTGGAAGACGGGTGCCACACCTCCGAAAACTCAGATGATTGCACTATGTTTCTTGCATGTGCGTGCAAGCAACATAAAAAGGGGGTATAAAATTTAAGGAGCTGTGATCATTTTAAGGGCTGAGATTTTCCCAACAAAGGTAAAATGTAATGTTTTCCATCTGTACAACTCAGTTTTAAGCTCCACTACTAGTGGTTTCAGATTAAGGTCCACATCCTGGAGATATCTGGGGAGCTATGAACACCAAGATATATTAGTGAAGCAGTAGCCCAAAGCAGTCTGAATGAGGCTATGTGAGCCACAGTACATCTGAGACTGAGGGGAAGAATTTCAGTCTTAGATCTATTCATCTTCAGAACAGAGTGCTTTGTAAACTCTGATAGTAGACTAAGAAGGGCAGGAAGCGAAGTCTCTAGTTCAGCCATTGATACTAGCAGATCATCTGCATACATGAAAGTGACATATTATGTGTTCCCAGTGGGGGCGCCACATATGTTAGGGTGTTGTCAAATGGCAGCCACCAATAGTTCTACAGCTAGAACAAAAAGTAAAGGGGATAGTGGGCAGCCCTGTCTAGTACCACTACCTAAGGGGAAGGGCTCAGACAGGACTGAATTGATCAGGATTCTGGCCATGGGTTGATGATATAGTGCTGTAATCCAGCCCCTAAAGTGCTCCCTGAATCCCTGATGTTGGAGGACTAGTGTGAGATAATCCCACTCCAGAGAATCAAAAGCCTTCTCAAAATCTATGGCTGCTGCTGCTGCTGAAGTGGGAATGGATCTTACCTGGTGCATAAGGTTAACCATAGATTGAATATGGTCTCTGCTGTATCGTCCAGGAACAAAACCCAATTGGGAAGGGTGAATAAAGATTGGGAGGAGTGGGTTCACTTTAGAGGCCAAAATGTTTCCAAAAAGCTTACTGTCTATATTAATCAATGAAATAGGTCTTTAACTTGAGGCCAAGGCAGGGTCTTTCCCTTTTTTGGGAAGACAGTAATGACCGTTTCTTGAAGAGTGGGAGGGAAAATACCAGTTGTAAGTGCTTCATTATGCATGAAGCTGAGAAGAGGGGAAATTTGAGGGGAAGCAACTGCCAAAACTCGGTGGGAAAGCTGTCACCCCCGGGGCCTTACCAGTATTCATGGTTTATAAGGCAGATACCACTTCTGCCGGGGAAATGGGCAAGTCCACCAAGGCTGCCTGCTGGAGGGAAAGCTTAGGGAGCCGAAGGGAAGAGAGAAAGCTCATCACTTTATCTTGATCCATAACCCTAGTAAACATGTATAAGGCTGTATAGTACTGCTTCATAATGGCATTAATGTGATTTGAGTCTGTGTGGGTCTTCCCTGTGTGTTCCCTAAGTCCAGAGATATGCCTTTTGGCTTGTTGTTTTCTTAGCCTATATGCTAATACCTTCCCCCCTTTCTCTCCTCCATCCCAGTATTTATGTTGCAGATGTAAAATGGCCACTTCTACCTTATGAGCCAATAAGTCATTTATCTCCAGACAGACTTTAATCATTTCCCTACCCAGTGGGGAGTGTACACTCAAATTCGGTATTTGTTTGGCCATAGTTTCTAGTGTTTTTAATTGTTCCTCTAAGGTGCTTGGAAGTTGTTTTCTACTTTTCCAACATCTGGCTGCAAATCCCATTATAGAAACATAGAAACATAGAAACTGACAGCAGATAAGGACTGCAAGGCCCATCCAGTCTGCCCATTTCTTTTTGTGCCTTATGAATGTGCCATCAGCCTTTGCTCTGTCAATGGACTATCTATTCATACTCATCTGTATTGCTCCCTTATGCCTATCCCATGCCTGTTTGAAGCCCTGCACTGTATTCATATCCACCACTTCCTGAGGTAGGCCGTTCCATGCATCCACCACCCTTTCTGTGAAAAAGAACTTCCTCACATTATCCCTTTATCGGCCTCCCTCTAATCCCATGCTGTGTCCTCTTGTTCTGCTATTTTTCTTATATTGAAACATGTTGGACTCTTTCACCTTGTTAATGCCCTTAAGGTGTTTCAATGTTTCGATCGTATCACCTCTCTCCCTTCTTTGCTGTAGGGTATACATATTGAGCTCCGTTAATCTTTCCTCATGTGTTTTCTGATGCAGTCCCTGCACCATTTTGGTTGCCCTTCTCTGGACTGCCTCAATTTGGTTAATGTCCTTGAGAAGGTGTGGCCTCCAGTACTGCATGCAGTACTCCAGATGGGGCCTAACCAGTGTCTTGTAAAGAGGGATTATTACCTCCCTCTTCCAACTTGTGATACCCCTGCTAATACACCCCAACATTCCTCTAGCCTTACCTACTGCTTTAGTGGTCTGCTTGGATGATTTCAGGTCATCTGTGATGATGATGCCCAAGTCTCTTTCTTCCCTTGTGACTGCCAGCAACTCTGCTCCCAGCCTATAGGTGGCTTCAGGGTTTCTCTTCCCTATGTGCATGATCTTGCACTTCTTTGCATTAAACTCCAGTTGCCAATCTTCCGATCATTTTGCTAGTTTATTCAGATCATCTACTCTGTTGCAGATCTTGGAGTCATCTGCAAACAGACAAACCTTACCCTCCAGTCCATCTGCAATGTCACTGATGAAGACATTGAAGAGGACTTGCCCCAGGACTGATCCCTGAGGTACCCCACTTGTGACTTGCATCTCTTCTGACTGTATACCATTTACCACCACTCTCTGTTTTCTGCTCATCAACCAGTTTGCCACCCAGTTGACCAACTTCTGTCCCACCCTGAGCCTACCCAGTTTATTAATCAATCTTCTTTGTGGAACAGTATTGAAAGTTTTGCTGAAGTCAAGGTAGGTGACATCATCTGCTCCCCCTTGGTCCAGCACTCTGGTTACCCAGTCAAAGAAATCTATGAGATTAATTTGACAGGACCTTCCTTTTGTAAAGCCATGCTGTCTTGGATCCTGGGCTCCTATGGATTCCAGGTGTTGCACTATCCTTTCCTTAAGGAGTGCCTCCATAATCTTGCCCACTACTGAGGTAAGACTGACTGATCTGTAGTTCCCTGCCTTCTCTCTGCTACCACTGTTGTGCAGCGGGATCACATGAGTTCTTCTCCAGTCTTCTAGGACCTCTCCTGTGCTCAGAGACTCACTAAACAGTTCTGATAATGACTCTGCTAGTTCCACTCTTAGCTCCATTAGTACCCTGGGATGTATGCCATCAGGTCCCATTGCCTTGTCCACCCTTAGCTTATCGAGCTCTTGTAGGACCCTTTCTTTCGTGAAGGGGCTAGTGCACACCTCCCTCCCCCCTGTGTCCATGGTGCTGAGCTGTGGGCCCTGCCCTACCTTGTCTTCAGTAAATACTGAGCAGAAGCATCTATTTAGGATAGATGCTTTTACATGGTCCTCCTCCTGAAGTGTCGCTTTAAGGGCTTCCCAGGTGATCCCTGGTGAGGTGTCTGACGGGGAGTTTTCTGCCAAAAAGTGAGCTGTTTAGGTGGTTACCCTCTGCTTAAACTCTGGATCCCTCAAAAGTAAAGGGTCAGGCTTCCAGAAGGAGGATTTGAGAGTGTTAGAACCCCATAAATCATGAAGGTGGAACAGGGAGTGGTCTGATATGACCAGCAGCAAGATCTTCGAGTCCACCAAACATTAAGCTACCTCAGGGGAGACCATCCAGTAATCAATCTGACTGTGGGAGTCATGCACCGGGGAGGAGTATAGTCCTTCTCTCAGGGGTGAAAAACCCACCAAATGTCCCTCAACCCTGTGTCTTCAATCAACTGCTATAAAGCTAGTCTAGCTCTGGGATGATACTCTTGAGCTGTGGAGGAGCGGTCCACCTGGGGGACTAGGGAAAGGTTAAAATCTCTTCCAAGAATAATTGGGGCAGAAGTTTGAGCCAGGGTACCAAGAGCCTGAGCCATCTCATGATAGAATGTCAGGGTGTCTTCATTAGGTCCATAAATGTTGTCCAGAATGAGGGGGGCCTTCTGGTGTGTTCATAAGCATCAGAACCCACAGCTGTTGTGCATCTCTTTTAATCTTGGTCAGAGTCCATTTAAGAGATTTGTGTAGGAGTATGGACACACCCATCTTTTTGGTGGAGACAGATGAAGAGCGCACTTGACCCACCCAACCCCTAGCTAGACTGTAGTGATTCTGCTTCATCAGCTTGTTTTCCTGCTGGAATGCCAAAGAGGACCTCAGTCTCTTTAGGTGTGCTAACAGCTGCTTACACTTTACCAGGGTGTTTAGACCCTGAATGTTCCAGGTATACCCATGTAGGTCACCCATGATCCAGTAAGGGAGCATTTGGGCTAAAAGTGGGCTTCAAGTATAACAGTGATGAGGCTGGGATCCAATCTGGTGTTCCCTGCAGCAAGTTTTCAGGAGACCTTTCCTTTATGAAACATTTAAACCAAAAACAGTTTTGCCAAAGTATTCTTAAACATGTTGCCTGGTCAGTAAACTTCAAATACCACTGTAAGGGGCAAACGGCCCATTGTCTACTAGAACTATTTACAAAATCATAGTCCTGGCCAACTTCCAGGTCAATTAGTAGAAGAGAGGTAGTAAGGCCGGTGAACCAGTTGCTAAGGTCATATATCTCTCTCTGTCTTGTGGGGGAAGGAGAGCTACATCTTCTACTGTCTAGGTTCCGCTACATGTAGCCTCAAGCATAACTCAGGAAGCTCCGCAGCACTGTGAGGTAACATGGGGGGGGGTTACCTACAACTAAACCAACCACATGTGTCAGCTATCCAGCAGAGTACCAGTATTAGGAAAGGAAGAGTTTTGAGAGTGGTGAGGAGGGAAGAAGACCTAAGGATGCTCCCCAGTGACCTATCTCTCAGCCAACATGGTACCCAATGGAGGTGTCAGACAAAGAAGAGGAAAGCCCATAAATGCCCTCTTGATTAATGTCGTAGTCATCTCCCTAATTATGGGGAGAGTGCCGAGGTGGCCTTTCTGCTGCGAAAAGGACTGAGGGCCTCTCAACTTATCATGCTCTTACCAGTGTAACGCTCCCCATTAATGAGAAGCACGTCAATGTAGCACATTTTCAGTTGTTCTCTCATACTTCAATTCCCTATCAGTTTTAATGTTTAGACCTCAGTATTACAGTAAAAAAAAAATTAACCTATCCAAGTTCCATGGAACTGCATGAATATCAGTCCAGATTTAGGGCAGATAGATTATAAGCCAGGGAGTGAGGATCTAGGCACACAAGAGAGGAAAAACCCCAAGGGCTCCCTGAGAAGGCCAAGGAGGGGACCTTAGATAATGTCACTCCCCCCTTCCCACTACCCTGGGACAAAATCAGAAGTGTCACACTTATTTAGTCGCCTCATGTTAAGTTCTTTCTGCCCTCTGGATCCATCCAAGGCACATCCAAGAGCAGGGTCATTCTTGATGCCCTACAGAGAGCATGCCTCAGACACCTAGTGTTGTAACCCACTTGGGAGGGAGCAATCTTAGGCCTGTACTCTTAAATGGGGAAGGAGACAGGATCTCAGATTTAGAAGTGGGTAGCCATCTGGGAACAAGTGACCACCAAACAGTGTGGTTCACAATAAACACAGCCATAGAGTCAAGCCATATAAAAACACGAGTATTGGACTTCAGGAAGTCTGACTTTGGGAAAATGAGAGAGTGCCTCAGAAAAGCACTAGCAAACTGGCAAGAAGGAGGGGTGGAGGAACAATGGGGAATAATCAAAACAGCCATCGCAGAGACAACAAGCTTTTGTGAGAAGCAAATCAACAAAACAAAACGGAAAAAACCAATATGCTTCTCAAAAGGGGTGGAAGGGAAGGTTAAGGAGAAAAGGATAGCATTCAGGAAATATAAGGAAACACAGAAGGAGCAGGACAGAGAACTTTATCAGTTAAAGCAGAAGGAGGCAGGGAATGCAGTCAGAATAGCAAAGGCACAAAGTGAGGAAAAGATAGCCAACTCTATTAAGAAGGAGGATAAAACCTTCTATAGGTACATTAGGGAGTGAAGACAGACCAAGAGAGGGATACAGAGACTTACTAAAGGGAAGGGAACGTGGGCAGAGGGTGACAGTGAAAAAGCAGGGATACTGAATGAATATTTCTGCTCAGTATTCACAGTGGAAGAGGAGGGGGAGGTACCTTACCAAACAAGAGAAACACTCTGAATAGGGGGGTCGATACCAGTCCATTCACAGAAGAAAGGGTTTTGAAAGAACTCTTGAAACTGAGGGTGGACAAAGCAATGGGGCCTGATGGGATTCACCCAAGAATTCTAAAAGAATTAAGGGTAGAACTAGTAACGGCACTGACTACTCTCTTTAACAAATCATGGGAGGATGGGGTGGTACCTGAGGACTGGAGGAGGGCAAATGTGATTCCACTTCACAGAAGTGGGAGCAGGGCAGAGGCAGGAAACTACAGACCAGTTAGTTTGACCCCAGTGGTAGGGAAAATGATGGAATCACTTCTGAAGGAAAGAATTGTTGAGTACTTGGAGGCCAGTGGGGTACAGGACCCAAGGCAGCATGGTTTCACAGCAGGAAGGTTATGTCAGATGAACCTAATATATTTTTTTGACTGGGTGACCAAAGTAGTAGACCAGGGAGGGCCTGTGGACATGGCCTTCCTAGATTTTAGCAAGGCATTTGACACAGTCTCACACAAAAGATTAATATACAAGTTAGCCAGACTTAGAGTGGGTCTCAAGGTGGTAGCCTGGAAAAAATCTGGCCGGACAACAGAACGCAAAGGGTAATAGTAAATGGAGTCCACAGTGAAGAAAGGAGGGTAACTACTGGGGTACCGCAGGGTTCGGTACTGGGACCTTTCCTATTTAATGTCTTTATAAGTGACATTGGAGAGCACCTGGAAGGAAAAGTATGTCTCTTTGCAGATGACACAAAGATCTGCAAAAGGGTTGATAAACAAGGTGGGGTGGAAAGGATGAAAAGGGACTTGGCAAGGTTGGAGGAATGGTCAAATATATGGCAGCTGAGATTCAATGCAAAGAATTGCAAGGTAATGCATCTGGGAAACAAAAACCCAGGGGAAGAGTACACAATAGGGGTGAGTTAATAACAACAACAAAAATTGAAAGAGACCTAGGAGTAATTATATCAGATGACCCAAAGGTGGACAAGCAATGTGAGAAGGCAGTAAGGAGGGCTGGGGGGGATACTGGGATGCATTGGGAGAGGCATCAACAGTAGAAAACAGGATGTTGTTATCCCTTTGTACAGACAGTTGGTGAGACCCCAT
Source organism: Neoceratodus forsteri (assembly GCA_016271365.2). Taxonomy (NCBI): domain Eukaryota; kingdom Metazoa; phylum Chordata; order Ceratodontiformes; family Ceratodontidae; genus Neoceratodus; species Neoceratodus forsteri. The sequence continues at coordinate 1,561,437,657 of CM057455.1, forward strand.
CTGGAGTACTGCATGTAATTCTGGAGACCCCATCTCTGCAAAGACATAGACAGAATGGAGGCTGTTCAGACGAGGGTAACCAGAATGGTGCAGGGTCTGCACCAGAAGACATACGAGGAGAGACTAAAGCAGCTTAATATGTATACCCTTGAGGAAAGGAGGGAGAAGAGAGACATGATAGAAACTTTCAAGTATCTTAAGGGAATTAACAAAGTACAAGGGGGTAGCATCTTTCAGAAGAAGAGATGTGCAAGAACAAGGGGGCACAATTTGAAGATAGAGGGGGGATGGCTCAGAGGTAATGTTAGAAAGTATTTTTTCACAGTGAGGGTTATGGATGCATGCAACAGCCTTCCTGAAGAGATTGTGGAGTCAGGAACAGTGGGAGAATTCAAGCATGCATGGGACAGACATAAGGCAATTCTAGTGGGGGGTAGGAGGAAGTAAGCTGTTGATTAACTAGAATCTGCAGCTTATCCATCAGATAGGGAAATGGGCAGACTAGGTGGGCCAAGCTGACTTATCTGCTGTCAAATTCTATGTTTCTATGTTTCTATCGATGCCATGCTGCAACCACCAGTTCCAAGTTCTTGTGGAGGAGAATGCAGGGAGGCCTGTTCTTCAGTGGCGGTAGTGTCTTTCGATGAGCCAGACGCCACCAAGTCGGACAACGTTTTCTTTCTCTACAATGGGCTTGTCCGGCCAGGGCTATGGTGTGGTATGTTTGTCTCTTCAGGGTGGTCAGATTTCTCCTTGAGATCCTGCAACACAGCAAGGCCATGCTATCCTGTTCTGTGGGGCTGCTTTCTTCCTTTGATTGGCCTGGTGTTGTCATCGCTTATGTCACTGGCGGGTGTGGCACTTCTTGTTCTGAGGGGGTAGGGAAGCCTCAAAGACTTGAACTGCCGAGATGGCTCGTGAGTTGTGTGAGAAGCCGAACCTCTTGACATCCACTTATGTAGTTGGGAGACAGCGATCAGCGACAGCAGGGCTCCCAGGACTTCTTAACTCTTCCTGGAAAGTTTTTTGTAGGAAGTCCATTAAGCTTTCCAGGGAGGAGAACAGCAGAGGGGCACCATTGTGGATGACCCCCATGGTGGCGGGATAGCGTAAGGCAAATGTAAGATTTCATTTGTGTAGGATTCTTCTACAATTCGTGAAAGCTTTATGCCTCTCTGATAGCTCATGGGAATAGTCTTGAAAGATCTGGATCCGCCGATTGTTCCACGACAGTTGCCCCAAAGCCCTGGCCACTGCAGATATTTGCTCTTTCTGCCTAAAGTCCAAAAAGCGTGTCAGGATAGGACGGGGATGTTTCCCTGGCCTTAGAGGGGAGGCAAGGGAGCGGTGTGCCCACTCAATTTGCAGCATTGTGCCGGAAGGAAGGTTCCGCAGTTGTGGGAGCTCCTTCTGAGGAAAAGCAATAGTGTCCCACTGCTCTGTACCTTCGGGAAAGCCGATAAACTGCAAGTTACTGTGACAGCTATGGTTTTCTAGGTCATCCACTTTTTCTTAGAGTGAATGTATCACCCAAGCTTGCTCTCTTGCTGTAGCATTAATTTTTTGAATGGCAACATCATGGGCCTGGAGATGGCACTTGGTTTCAAAAAGCCTGACCTCAATAGCTTTCATAATTTGGCTGTTAGTGTTAATCGATATAGTCATCTGAGCCATCTGAGCCATCAGCTGATTGAACATTTGCTCTGTCCTTGTAGGCTCGGACTGTGTAGCTGGAGATGCTGCCATGATGCGGGCCTCTGAGACTTCTGAAGTTCTGGATTTAAGTTTAGATTCAGGAGCTGGAGGATAAATGATGGCAATAGGGAGATGCAGGTATGTTCTTCACCAGTTTAATCTGTAGATAGAGTGCTAGAAATGTCCTCAGCAGTCGGATGATAAAGGATTCTGCCTCTCAGTATTAGGAGCTAAGCACCTAAGCTGCCATCTTCGATTAGGGTTAAACCACACCCCCGTTACCAATTTATTTTGTGAAAGTCCATCAGGCTTTCCCTCAGTATGCTTCAAGAAACGTATCCATTATAGATGTCAGGCTGAATGATCCGTAGTTGCAAGGGTCATCTTATTTATTTATTGAACGTTGATAATCAGGTATGCCCGCTGAGACTAAAAGTCCCTTTTTCAGGGGTGACCCAGAATTAATTACATGGAAACAGGAAGACAGTAAGCAATATAAATCATGACAGTAACATAGACATAATCATTGAGTTACAGAGTTAGCAAACATTGGTCATTTACAACAGTTATAGTACAGGGGCACAGTATATCAGATAGGGTTGGTAGAAGTCAGTAATTAGATGTGCACAAACTGTGCTCAATGATAAATGCCTTAAATCCTTTCTTGAAGCTTCCCAGTAAGGTGCAGACTTGTAGTGTAGCAGGGAGGGCATTCCATAGAGAGGGAGCAGAGGAAGCAAAAGATCTTTTGCCTGTAATGGATCTTGATCTTAGTATCTCAAGTAAGGTATAACTGGAGGACTGGAGCATTCTTCTTGGAGGTTTACATATCAACAAGTCACCAAGACTAGGTGGAGTAGAACTTTTATCTAGTTTGAACACTAGCCAGAGGAGAAGATAGTTGAATTTCCTTTCACAGGAGGGACAATTTCAGGAGCTAATGACACAATGGTGTTCCCTAGGCGGGGCCCCCGAGCCAAACAGTCCAATTTTATTGTAAAGAACTTTTAGTTTGTTTGCCACTGAGCACCTTAGGGTCTGCAGAACTGGGGCATCATACAACTGTTGGGAGTAGTATGCTGTTGCCAATAACCTGTCAGGAATCCTTGGATATATAATGACTTAGACAGTAAAGTAACCCAATTTTCTGTGGAAGGGATTTTGAGATATAATCTACATGGGGTTTAAAAGTGACTTCCTGGTCTACATAGACTCCTAAATATTTAATAGAGTTGACAATCTCAATTTGAGCTCCAGTGGATGAGGCAATAGTTATCATATGCTGTCTGTCGGTACCCAGATGCCTGGGACCAAATATGATGGCTTTGCTTTTCTTTGTATTTAGAACTAGTTTATTACTAGTGAACCAGTTTTCTAATTCCATGAAGTCACTAGTCAGCTGACTATTGATTTGGGCAATGTTACCTGAGAATCCATACAGTATGGTGTCATCAGCAAACAAAAGTAAGTAAGTCCTGCCACAGTAACTAGGCATATCATTAATAAAGGGGGAAAAATAGCATAGGACCTAAAACAGAGCCTTGGGGAACATCATCCATTGTAAGAATCTGCATAGACTGGACACATTTCCACTTAACCTGTTGGGACCAGTTTTCTGGGTAGTGGGAGAACCACTGAAAGGATCGGCTGTCCAGACCTAACCATTCTTATCTGGCTAAGAATAGACTATGGTTCACCAAATCAAAGGCTTTAGTGAGATCTATGAAGACAGTACCTGTTGATTGCACTTTGTCCATAGCCCAAAGTCTGTCGGTAGACAATCTGGCCAATGCGATGTCTGTCCCACGATGTTTCCTAAAGCCGTGTTGTCTGTCTGTCAGGAGGTGATGCTGTTCAAGTTATCCTGTATCTGTATCTTTCCTTCTACTTCTATGCAGTGGGACGTGTCAGCTACCTTCCAGTCCTGGGGACCACCCCTGACTCTAGTGAGCAGTTGAAAATATCAGCAAGTGGAGCTGCTATTTCCTGAGCTGCTTCCATGAGTGTTCTATGGTATAAACCATCTGGCCCCATCAATTTGTCTATACTTAACTCTTTTAGCTTTCTCCTCTGTGATTCTTCACTGTTAGAACTCCCTTCCTTCCCCCCATTAACACCCACCTCACATTACGGTAAAGGTCCCACCTCTTCTTTGGCAAATACCGAACAAAAATATTGGTTCAGTAACTCTGCTTTGCCCCATTCCCTTCCTACCATCCTTTCCCTATTTCAACCTCATGATACCCTACATGACTTTACATTTCTTCCAGATATATGAGAATGCCTTGTCCCTGAGCTGTGCTCCTAGCATAGAAACATAGGATTTGATGGCAGATAAGGACCGCTTGACACATCCAGCCTGCCCTCTTTCCCCTACCTATATTGCTACTGCAGACTGTACTTGATCTTCCACTCTTTCTCCCTACCTCTTCCTTTCCACTATGATTTCCTTGTTATTATCCTTTGCATTCCGGAACCCCACCACTGTCTTCACCCCTCCACCTCTGCGGGAAGATTGTTCCAGGAATCAACCACTCTTTACCTGGAGAAGTACTTCCTAACTTCTCACCTGAATTTACCCCACTCCAGCTTAATACCATGTCCCCTTGTTCCTGAGCACCTTTTCTTCTGAAAAATACTTCCCTACTGTACTTTATTTGCCCCTGTGAAATATTTAAAGGTCTCTATCACATCCCTCCTCTCTCTCCTCTCTTCCAGGGTGTACAGACCTGCACCATTTTAGTTGACCTCCTCTGGACAGCTTCCACTCTGTCTGTCCTTCCAGAGATGTGGTCTCCAGAACTGCACACAGTACTCCAGGTGGGGTCTCACGAGAGATCCATATAGAGGTAACACCACTTCCCTCTTTCTGCTGGTGATACCCCTCCCTATCCATTACAGCATCCCAGTAACTCTACTAGCTGCCTTGTCGCACTGCCTGGCCACCTTTAAGTCATCCAACATGATTAACCCCCAGGTCCCTTTCCTGCTTGGTGGTTGTCAATAGCACTCCACTCATTTTGTACTCTGCCTCTGGGTTTCTGTACCTTAAGTGCGTTATTTTACACTTTTTCACATTGAAACCCAACTGCCATATACTTGACCATTCCTTGAGTTGTCTCAGGTCTTTTCTCATCCTTTCCACTTCCCCTGGAGTGTTCACTCTATTGCAGATTTTGGTGTCATCTGCAAATAGGCAGACCATCCCTTCCAGCTCCTCTGCAATGTCACTTATAAAAACATTAAAGAGAACTAGTCCCAGCACTGATCACTGAGGCACCCCGCTGGTCACTCTCCCTTCCTCAGCATGAACTCTATTTACCACCAACCTCTGTTGCCTATACCCTAACCAATTTCTTACCCAGTTTACCACCATTGGATCCACTACTAAGCTACCCAGCTTGCTTACTAGTCTCCTATGTGGACTGGTGTTGAAAGCCTTACTGAAATCTAAGTGGGCTTCATCCACTACTCCCCCCTGATCTAACTCCTTTGTCACTCATTCAAGAAATCCATCAGATTTGTTTGACATGACCCCCCCCCCCGAGAAACCATGCATGCTCTGGTCTTGTAACCCACTAGATTCAAGATACTCTGCAGTCCTTTCCTTCAGCAGTGATTCCATTAATTTTCTCACCATCGATGTTAGGCAGACTGGCCTATAATTGCCAGCCTCTCCCTGCTACCACTTTTGTGTATTGGGACTACATTCACCCTCCTACAGTCCTCCAGATCCACTCCTCTTTCTAATGATCTGTTAAACAGGGCTGTCAGGGATACAGATAGTATTTCCCTGAGCTCCCTCAATACTCTTGGATGTACACCATCTGGTCCCATTGCTTTGTCCACCTTTAGATTAGTGAGTCCCTTCAGGACTCTTTCCTCTAAAAATGGACTAGAGTCCACCTCCTTCCCTCCAAAACTTCTGTTACTTTTTTGTGGCCCCCTCCCCTTCTCCTTCCTCTGTGAACACTGAACAAAAGTATTTGTTCAGGATGTCTGCCTTTTCCTGGTCCCCCTCTGCACAGTCCCCCCTACCCTTTTTAACCTTATAACCCTACCCCTGGTCTTCCTCTTGTCACTTATATATCTAAAAATGTCTTGTCCCATTTTGTTACCTCCTGGGCTATTCTTTCTTCAGTTTGCACCTTTGCGCTTCTTACTGCTTTCTCTGCTTCCCTCTGTTTCCCTGATACACCTTTTTATTTCTTTATTTCACATTTTGGATTAAAAATACCTTTGAGCCCAGGGCCCTTTTACAAGGTTCCACACCAGGAAACAGAAATACAAACATGTAGGGTCAATCTTTGATCAGAAAGATACAAAAAGGAAAAAACGAAAGAAACAAAAATACATGAACACAAGAGATACAAAAACAGCGTATAAATTCTGGGATTGAGGTTTTACATCAAATTACATGAGTTACAAGGGTAAAACAAGAACTTTGTAGTTTTAGAGGGACACACAATTATTATGTACTTTTTTGTTATTATAAACAGATGCTTGGAGTTAAGCTCACCTTAGAGATAATAAAGAAAAATCAGTCTGAGTTCAGACTTTGTCAGAGTCAAGAAGGTAGGATAGGGAAGAAGCGGTGGAAGAAAGGAGAAGGAAGAATTTTGAGGGACAGGGAAGAGGCAGTCAAGAGTAGGCCACTCCTTGTGGACCAGGTGCATCATTTAAGTTGCTAGGACTATTTTAATAAGTGCCAACAGGTTTCAATGTAAGCTGACATTATTAGGCATTTTAGGGTGTGTGGGGACAGGAAAGAGGAACAGAGGAACAGAGGAAGAGTGGGGTGATGTGGGCAAGAATGAGGTGAGGGAATAAAATCTGAGAGGATGGGTTAAGAAGATTAAGGATGGTATGAGTTACTGGGTAATTATTTTGGGTAGCCAAGTCCATATTAAAAGCAATCGCAGAGGCTTTTTTGAGCCAGGAGCAGACGTAAGTCTTTTTTGAAAGGGCTTTCATTGAACCACTGCAGTCCTCTAACATAGATGGCACGCTGTGCAAAGGTAGTTTGCCTAAAAGGTACCTAGAGAACCCCCATATCTACTCTATGGGTTGTTTTTACAGTAGAGACGAGGTTGAACATTTTGGCCGTGGAAGCAGGTGTTAACCCGAGCAGGGATTTCTTCCTGAGCAGGCAGGCCTGGTACTAGACCCTCTATTGCAAAGGGAGTAATCCTGTGTCACTGTAGAGCTGACAGGTGTGTGTGAGGCATTCAGCTCCCAGGATGAGCCTACATGCTTTATTAAGCAAGGTCTTTATCCATTTTAATGCAGTGTTTGAGGCAGCACTGTATATTATATACCTGTAATCGATAACAGACAGAATGGAGTTTCTAGTAACCAGGCTCAGTGTCTCAGTTGTCATTGAATGCTTGTGTTTATGGAGGATTCCCAATTTGATATTTGCCATTTTGACAACTTGGTCAATATGCCCAACAAAGGACAGGATGTCATCAAGATGAACTCTGAAGTATTTGAAAATGTGAACCTGTTCCAGAGCATCTCCCTTGCTACGGAGGATGCAAAGTGACCCAGCTTTCTTCTTGTTTTGGGAGAGTGAGAGGTGTATTATCTTCATTTTTTTATAGTTAAGCAGTAATTTGTTTTGTGGGACCCATAACTCGAGGTATCTGAGACATTGCTGTAGAGAAAAGGTAATGTCAGATGTATGGACTCCAGGGACAGAGATGACTGCGTCGTCGGCATACAACACCATTCTAGCAGGACAAGCAGAGGGCAATGAGTTAATAAAGAGGCTAAAAAGCAATGGACCAAGTATAGACCCTTGTGGCACCCCCAGGGTTACATCCCTGAGGTCAGATAAGACTCCAGAGATTTTCACACATTGTTACCTTCGTGACAGAGAACTACCAAACCAGTTTACTGTCTCATAACACATACCTAGCGACATGAGATTGCCAAGCAGAACATGGTGAGTCACCATGTCGAAGGCTTTTGTAAGGTCTATAAATATAGATCCTACAGATTTGCCATGATCTAGGGCATTGTATAGCTGGCTGGTGTATTCCACTAGTGCAGTGGTGGTGCTATGGCATTTTCTGAAGCCATGCTGCTGAGCACATGAAAGGCTGTATTTATCAAGGTAGTCAATCACTTGATCTGTGACTATTCTTTCAAGAGCCTTCAAGAGTGGCGGGAGTATCAAGATTGGCCGATAATTTCCCAGGCTTGTCCTGTCACCACTTTTAAATTCCGGTGTAATGTGGACAACCTACCATTTATCAGGGAAGATTCCTGTTCTCATGGAAATATTGATCAGCTTGGTGAGGGGGAGGACAATTTCATTGAGGGAGAGGGCAGTCAGTTTCATATCCAGCATGTCACTAGCAATCTTGTTTTTTCCAAGGAATCTTTTAATGTATTTAATGGCGTTCACCATTGAGATTTGTTTGAAACAGAAGTGTGGTTGTGTGGTCTTCCTGGGATGATATAGGTCATGGCTGCTGTATTTACACGGGGGTGGGTTTTTTAGGTAGTCCTGTGGTAGAACTGAACTCAAGTCAGTGAAGGACAAATTGAAGGCATCCATGACTTCCTTTGGGATCCTGTAGGGTGCTGGTGCCTGTGAAAATCAGTTCTGAGTGTACTTTGGATACTGATACCTTACTGGTCAGTGACTTTAGATTGTTCCAGAACAGCTTTCCATTTCCCCAGGTCCTATCCAGCTCCTTCCTAAAGTAGCTTGCCTTGGCATTCCATATTAGACTTGTGCATTTGTTCCTTGTCTCTTTATAGGCTGTGTAGTCCCCTCTATTCCCAGTTACCCGAGCCTTGTGCCAAAGATTATCCCGGTGCTTTAGTTGCTCTATGATGAGGCCCGTTAGCCATGGGTTAATAGTACCCCTCACTTTAGCAGATTTATAGGGCACAAAAATATCACAAGCTTTGTTAAAGGTGAGTGTGAAATAATCAAGGACCTGGTTTGCATCTTCAATATAGTCCAGTGGCGACCAGTCTGCATTTTTTAGGAATTGCTTGAAGTCATATAGTTTTTAAGGGACCTGTTCCTAGACTGCTTTGTTTTTTTTTTAAACTTGTTTGACCATGAAAAGATCACTGGTGAGTGATCACTTAGTGAGTCAGAGAGCACAGATACATTAGATATGTGCTCAGGTAATGAGATGAGCAACCAGTCAATAAGTGTGGAGGTGCCAGTATGGTAGTTTCTCCTGGTCGCTTCAGTCACCATCTGAGAGAGGTATACAGCAGCTATCTCGTCTCTAGTGGCCACCGTGTCTTGTACCAGCCAATTTGTGTTAAAATCCCTCAGTATAATAAGCTCCCAGTTCTGATTACAAAGCTTACAGTAGTTAATAACTTGCTCTATACCTTTGCCTTTACTTCCAGGATGTCAGTACACTGTGGTGAGGAGGAGATTTTTTTCTCTGCCTACCTATTATAAGTTTAATAGATAGTATCTGCGCTTCCTTTGTTGAGGTACTGCCTTGCAGCACTTGTCCCTGGAGTCTGTCTTGCAGGTAGACCAGACATCCACCCCCTCTCTTACATATTCTATCAAGGTGGAAGAGACAATACCCATCAAGGTATATTGAGGAATTGGGTATTTTGGAGGACAGCCATGATTCCATAACTGATACAATGTCTGGGTCATGGTATACTACCCAGGCCTGGAATTGGGGAAATTTAAGCAACAGACTCCCAATATTCATCGAGGCCATCTTAAAATTACCTAGTGAGCTAGGATTCATTTGGATAGGTGGTCCAGGGTTAGGGTGTACATTCCCAGACAATAGCAGAAGGATGATTATTAATCTTTTTAGAAGGTATTTCCAGTACGATTTAGTCGTAAGGGTGTAGCAGCGACTGGAGATGCCATGTTGTTTGGAATGGTCAGCCCAGTAGTGGTTATTTATGATTTCAGCTGTGGAAGCCATAGCAAGGGAGGGTTGTGAAGGTATTAGTGGCATTTTATTTTATTTATTTAAAATTTGGTGACTGGTAAAGGCACACTGAGCCAAGGCTTGTTTCCAGGTGCGACCCAGGTACAAAGGTGTACACAGAAATTAGGCAGAGAAAAGTACAATAAAATAATTTTTACAGACAGTACATACAACACTTCTTGGCTACAGACAGTCACTACACATCTAGAGCTTACAATACAAACTATTATCTTGCGGTATGGTATAAACAAGTACAGGAATTGTACAGTAGAGATGCACGAGTTTGTTTCAGTTTGAGATTAGCTTATACTAATATTGATCATCAGAGGCCTCCTAGAGCGGGATTAGTCCCCTGTTGGTGTGGGTTCCATGGCACACCTTTGGCAAGGAGGGGATGGGAGGAGCCTGAGGAGTTGTTTAACTGCTGGGAGGGAGGAGGCCTGGTGAAGGATGGGTGGGAGGTTGTTCCATAGGTGAGGCAGACGGTATGAAAATGTGACTTGACCGGAAGCAGTGTGGGGGTGAGGGAGGTTGAAGATGCGGGCGCCCCTGTGACAGAGGGAGTAGCCTAGGGAGTTGGTTGGTACAAGACGGGAGGTGAGGTAGGGGGACAGGGAGCCCAACCAGTATTAAGCCATGAGGGAGGCACTATGAATGGTTCTCCAATGGGAGAGTGGGGCCAGGGAAAGAGTAGTGTAGAGAAATATAGAAACATAGAAGTTGACGGCAGATAAGGACCGCAAGGTCCATTCAATTTGCCCATTTCTTTTTCTACCTTATAAATGTGCCATCGGCCTTTGTTCTGTCAATGGCCTATCTATTCATACTCATCTGTATTGCTCCCTTATGCCTATCCCATGCCTTTTTGAAGCTCTGCACTGTATTCATATCCACCACTTCCTGAGGTAGGCCGTTCCATGCATCCACCACCCTTTCTGTGAAGAAAAAGAACTTCCTCACATTACCCCTTTATCGGCCTCCCTCTAATCTCATGCTGTGTCCTCTTGTCCTGCTATTTTTCTTATATTGAAACATGTTATACTCTTTTACCTTGTTAATGCCCTTAAGGTGTTTGAATGTTTCGATCATATCACCTCTCTCCCTCCTTTGCTCTAGGGTATACATATTGAACTCTGTTAATCTGTCCTCATATGTTTTCTGATGCAGTCCCTGCACCATTTTGGTTGCCCTTTTCTGGACTTCCTTAATTTGGTTGATGTCCTTGTGAAGGTGTGGCCTCCAGTACTGCACACAGTACTCCAGAGGAGGTCTAACCAGTGTCTTGTAAAGAGGGATTATTACCTCCCTCTTCCAACTTATGATACCCCTACTAATGCACCCCAAATCCCCCTAGCTTTACTTTCTGTTTTAGTGGTCTGCCTGGATGATTTCAGGTCATCTGTGATGATGATGATGCCCAAGTCTCTTTCTTCCCTAGTGACTGCCAGCAACTCAACTCCCAGCCTACAGGTGGCTTCAGGGTTTCTCTTCCCTATGTGCATGATCTTGCACTTCTTTGCATTAAACCCCAGTTGCCACTCTTCCAACCATTTTGCTAGTTTATCTAGATCTCTTCTCATTCTGCCCATCCCATCTGGATCATCTACTCTGTTGCAGATCTTGGTGTCATCTGCAAATAGACTAACCCTACCCTCCAGTCCATCTGCAATGCCACTGACAAAGATATTGAAGAGGACTGGCCCCAGGACTGATCCCTGAGGTACCCCCCTTGTGACTTGCATCTCTTCTGACTGTATCCCATTTATCACCACTCTCTGTTTTCTGCCATCAACCAGTTTGCCACCCAGTTGACCAACTTCTGACCCACCCTGAGCCTACCCAGCTTATTAATCAATCTTCTATGTGGAACAGTATCAAAAGCTTTGTTGAAGTCAAGGTAGGTGACATCAACTGCTCCCCCTTGGTCCACCACTCTGGTTACCCAGTCAAAGAAATCTATGAGATTAGTTTGACAGGACCTTCCTTTTGTAAAGCCATGCTGTCTTGGATCCTGGGCTCCTATGGATTCCAGGTGTTGCACTATCCTTTCCTTAAGGAGTGCCTCCATAATATTGCCCACTACTGAGGTAAGACTGCCTATCTGTAGTTCCCTGCCTCCTCCCTGCTACCACTCTTGTGGAGCGGGATCGCATGTGCCCTTCTCCAGTCTTCCAGGACCTCTCCTGTGCTCAGAAACTCACTAAACAGTTCTGATAATGGCTCTGCTAGTTCCATCCTTAGCTCCTTTAGTATCCTGGGATGTATGCCATCAGGTCCCATTGCTTTGTCCACCCTGAGCGTATTGAGCTCTTGTAGGACTCTTTCTTTTGTGAAGAGACTAGTGCTCATTTCTTTTGTGAAGAGACTAGTGCTCACCTCCCTCCCTCCTGTGTCCATGGTGCTGATCTGTAGGCCCTGCCCTACCTTCTCTTCATTAAATACTGAGCAGAAGTATCTATTTAGGATTCATGCTTTTACATGGTCCTCCTCCTCACACACCCCCTTATCTCCTTTGATCTTAGCAATACCCCTTCTGGACTGTCTCCTTTCACTAATATGTCTATAGAAAGTCTTGTCACCTTCTTTTACTGTTTGAGCTAGTGTTTCCTCAGTTTGGGCCTTTGCCTGCCTTACTGCCTTCCCCTGCTTCCCTTAGGGAAGTTTGGTATGCCTCCATATCTTCATCCCACTGCGTTCCCTTATATTTTCTTAAGGCCAGCCTTTTGGCTCTGATCTTTTCTGCTACTATTTTTTTTAAAACCAAAGTGGTTTCCTCCTTCTTTTGCACTTCCTTTTCTCTATAACACAATGGGATTTTGCTTCAAGTATTGCATCCTTAATGCTTGCCTATTTGCCTGAGGGGGCAAGGATGAGTAAGTGGGGGGGAGGCAGTGGCAAAACGACACAACGGAATTGAGTAGGATGTCAAGTTTGGAGAGGGATGAGGTTGGGGCTGCACTGTATATGATGTCCATAAGATTGTTTTACATACTAGCTCACTGCAGGTGGGAAGGGGAAGGCAGACTTTGTGGCGATAGAGGATAGCAAGTTTGGGCTGGAGTTTGGTGCAGACGGCCACTATGTGGGTGGAGAAGTTGAGGTGGCTGTCTAGTCAGACTCCCAGGTATCTGAAAGTGGGGACCAGCTCAAGGGGAGAGCCATTCAGGGTAGAGATTACAGAGGGCCAGGTAGGGAGGTAAGCATTTGTCTAGATCCGAAGACCATGGTGACAGTTTTTTGTTAAGTGTGAGCTGTTTTTTCAAGAACAAGGATTGGACTGTATTGAAGTTGTTTTGAAGATCTGTGAGGACACTGTCATGGGAGGGGCCTGAGACAAAGATGATTGCATCATTGGCGTACAGGTGCACATTAGTGGAGAGACAGATGGAGGGGAGGTTGTTTATGAATAAGAAGAAGAGGATGTGGCCAAGGACAGAGCCTTGGGGGACACCTGATAGGATGGGAAGAAGAGGGGGAGAGAGAGTGTCACCTATTTGTACTGATTGCTACCTATTCTGGAGGTAACAGTGGAACCAATTTATGGCAGATTGGGTGAGGCCAAAGGAGCTGAGTTTGTGGAGCAGCAGAGGGTGGGAGACTGAGTCAAAAGCTTTCGCCAAATCGATAAATATGGCGGTAGTGGTCTGGCTGCTGTCCATAGCCGAGAGGATAGAGTCTGTTACATGCAGCAAGGTGGTGATGGTGGAATGGTGTTTTCTAAATCCTGACTGAAAGTGAGAGAGGGAGCTATTGGAGGAGAGAAAATCACAGTTTGGACAGAGTGAGGGGTTCTTGGATTTTGGCGAGGGAGGGAAGGAGCGAGATGGGCCTATGGTTTCCTGGCAGGAAAGGGTCACCATCTTTGTGCAGGGGGAGGATTTTGGCCACTTTCCAGGCAGACGAAACTGTGGTGGTGGCAAGGGAGAGGTTGAGTATATGCATCAAGGGTGCTGCTATAGCCAAGGCCGAGATGCGGAGCAGTCTAGGGTGCAAGCCATCTGGGCTGGTTTTGTCCTGGTTTAGAGATGTAAGTGCATTGAAGACTTCCCAGGATGTGAATGGAGGAAAGAGGAAGCCGGGGGAAATGGGGAAAGGTTAAGTGGGGTTGGGTGGGGTGGAGTCAGGCATGGCACAGGAAACAAAAAATGAACTGAAAAGAGCAGCTACTGAAGCGGGATCTGAGACTGGTCTGCCATCAAGTCTGCTTAGAAGGGGGGTTGATAATGGAGTTGATTACCTTCCAGAAGGATGCAGGGGAATTTTGGTTCTGAGTGAGTTGTGCTTGGAAGTAGGAGGCTTTGGATTGCCAATTAGCTTTATTGCATTTATTTCTGAGGTGTTTGTAGGATTGGAGGTCACGGGTGGTATGGGAGGCTTTGTATTGCCTCCATGCCTTGTCCCTGGCATGACACAATGCGATGAGGTCAGATGTGATCCAGGGGTGGTGGTGGTGCCTTTTCACTTTGGCTTTCCTGAGGGGAGCATGGAGGTCCCAGGTGCGTTTGAAGATGTCACAGAAGTGAGATAGGACGAGGTCAATGTCTGGCAGAGAAAAGACTGGATACAAGTCTGCGTTAGTTTGGTCATGCAGCAGGGCATATTCATTGAGGATGTGTATGGAGCGAGACCAGATAAATTTGAGGTGCGAGTGTGGGGGCGGATTTTGCAGATGCAGAAAGTGATGCAGTGGTCACTAAGGGCATCAGAGAGGATACCTGATGTAAAGATCCTGTGGATAAAATCCAGTCCAGAAGGGTGTGATTTTGGGAACGATGGTTTAGACGGGTTGGTTCCTGGATCGGCTGGGAGAGATTTAGGGCTTCGAGCCTTATGGCAGTGGGTTTGGTGGAGTAGGAGAGCCAGTTGAGGTTGAAATCACCTAGAAGTATGAGTTCACCATTTGTAGTGCTCGAGGAAATTGCTGAGAAGGACTTGACAAGGGAGTCAGGTGAAGTCTTTGGCGGGGCATACAGAACCCCAATGTAGAGGGGGTTGGACGAGGGAAAGGATAGTTGAGTGACTATGGTTTCATGGGAGGAAGGGGAGGATTCCTTGTATATAATGGTGCAAGAAATGAAATTTCTGATGTACGGTGCTACCCCACCACCACGCTTGCCTCAATCCTAGCAGTAAAGTATGTAGTTTGGGATAGCTAAGGAGGGGTTAGGGATTTTGGCAGATAGCCAGGTTTCCGTGATGCAGAGTATGTCAGGGTTGTACTGGGTGGCCCAGATGGACAGGTCATCCAGTTTGGGGAGGAGGGCTCCTGATGTTGAGGTGAAATATACGGAGGCCCTTGGGGAGAGGGTCTGAGGGCAGGCTGGATGAGGGTGGTGGTGCGGATGTGGTTTGATTGGGTGCTAAGGGGCCAGGGTTGGGGTGAATGTCACCTGCCAGGAGCAGTAGAAGAGATATGATGAGAAAAGGGGATTGCTTGTATCTACCGGGACTGCGCTTGGAGGGTGGAGCATGGAGGGTTATGCATTGGTGGAGAGCCTCCAAGTTTAATAGGTGCGAGCGGAGCACTGCAGGGTGTATGGTTGTGGAAGGTAGGAGGGGGCGGATAAGGAGGAGGAGGGAAAAAGGATGGGTTTGATGAGGAGAGAGGGGGTGATAAGATAGGGGTGGGCCAAGCCAGAATAGGTGGGGTGACTCTTGGGGCAGAAAAGGGGTGGAGAGTGAGTGGGGGGGGTGGCGAGGGGTCTCCAGTATAGGGGCTGGAGAGAGGGGGTGGTGGAGGAGAGGAGAGTGGAAATTGTAGGAGGAGGCACAGTAGCAGGGACTGCAGTATAGTGGTTCTGATAAGTAGGAGAAGGCTCTGGTAAAATGCAGTAGCTGACCACTAGAACTGAGATTAGCTGCAGTAGCGGCCACTAGTGGCAAGACAAGATAACTTGCTAATGGTAAAATTGCCTGATTGCTTTTCGTACTCAAGTGACTGCTCAGCTAAATACAATCTGGGTCCTCCTCTTGGAGCGTGAGGAACAAAGGGTCCATTTGATGCATTACCTGGGCAATGCTGTGGGGGAGGGCTTCGTCCTCCGGCCTTCACGACCCTCAGGAGGAAGCCGCCAAATGATCCAGGAGGTCTCGGTCTGTGTAAGTTGTGGAAAAAGAGGAACAACTTTATAACAGGTAGGCTATAAGTAGGGGCTACAAACAATGGGGAAGGGGGGGCAAAGCCTCAGGTTACAAGAGGGCCCCAGAGTCAAGGGAGCTACAGTTTCAGTGCTCACCTTAATGGTGTCTCCTTCATTTCTACAATTTAGCAGCAAGACTAGGTTTAAGCTTAGGGTTAATGGTGAATACAGTAATCAGAGGTTGCACAAATTTGGTTTCATACGGGGACATAGTACTGCGACAGGGTGTGAGTATTAGTCTCAGGATCGCCGTAGGCATAGGTACTAGTGGCTGGTCAGATTTTCCATAGTTGTTGGGTTCCAGGATGGTTAGAATTGCCAGCAGAAGTAGGCAGTGATGGCCAATTTTACACTAGGGAAAAAAACATCCTTGAAGGGGAAGTTAAAGTATAATCTGAGTATCAGCCTGTCAGTCACATTCAGTGTCAAGTATGGCTAGTGGATGTCATAGGTCCTTTCCTCCTTAGGAAGGAATGTATGCTAGAAAAAAATGATTGGCAGAGGGGGTCAGGGGTCAGGGGAGGGATGAAAAATGGGTCTGTACCCCCTTAAGAGGAAATGTAAGCTTGAAGAGTAATTGGGGGGTGGTGTAGGAAGGTTAAAATGTCAGGGAGCAAGGGTAGGTTTCTTGAAGAGAAATTGGGAAGGGGGTGGTGTAGGGAGGTTAAAATGTCAGGGAGCAAGGGTAGGTTTCTAGGGGTGCCGGGGTTTTGATGCTGAAGGAGCCTACAAACAAAACCTGGAAATGAGTCTTAGGCAGAAACTGAAAAACAGTTGAAAAAACACCCCCTGCAGAGAATCCAGGATGTCCCTGCTTTGAGCTGAAGTTGCTTCTGGGAGGCTCCAGTCTACATCCTGAAGGTTGAAGTCCCTCACCAGAAGCACCTCCTTCTTTTCTGCCACCTTGCCAGTGGCTTCCATCAGTACCTTGTCTAATTTCTTCAGCTATGCTGGAGGTCTGTAGATCACTCCAGTGTGAATAGTGGTTCCATTCCCATCTCTAGGGTGACCCACAGTACCTCTGCCTCCCACTGTGTTCTCTGTATTTCTGTTGCTTTTATACTTTCCCTCACATAAAGTACCACACTCCCTCCTTTCATTCCAACCTGGTCCTTCCTGAACAGAGTATAGCCTGGTATGGCCATATCCCAGTCATGGTTTTCAGTACACCGTGACTTGATAATGGCTACAATATCCCGGTCATCCTCTACCATGATGGCCTCTATTTCTGGAATCTTATTTCCTAGACTTCTAGCATTCACATACACATGGCTTCCAGATTTTGTATCCTCTCTGCTTGTTGCCCCCTTTTTTTCCTTTTTGCCCTTCCTCCTTCTTCTATCCCCTTCTTTTTAATGCTCCCATTCCCTTCCCCCTCTATCTCTACCACTCTGATTCCTTTATTAATTTGCACCCAGAAGGATTCCACTCCCATCAAATTCTCCTTACTATCTACTTCAGCCTGTGGGAGAGCCATTTCTGCCTGCCTGATTCCTCCTGCCACTCCCTCAGCAAGTTTAAGTATTCATTGAAGAAACATTTAAACCATCCACTGAGGACTGCAGTTTCCCTCCTAGATAGATGAAGGCCATCACCCCTATATAGGCCTTTATCTTCCCAGGTGGGTCCCCACTCTGCAATGTAGCTGAACCCCTACTCTCTGCACCATTTCTTCAGCCATAAGTTGAAGCTCCTGGTGCAGAGATCCTTCTCCACACCCCTATCATAAACAGGCAGCACCTCAGTGAAAGCTGCCAAGTGGGTTACCTGTCTAAAACCCCTACCCAACTTCCTAAACTCCCCCTGCACTGTCCAAGCCCTGTCCCTAGCCAGATCATTAGTTCCCAGGTGGACAATGTCATCTGACCCCTACCCGACTTCCTTAACAACCCCTGCACTGTCCCAGCCCTGTCCCTAGCCAGATAATTGATTCCCAGGTGGACAATGTCATCCAGCTCTCCCTCCTGTCCTGCTGTCCTAGTGATCCTCAGGATCCATTTTCCATCCCTCCAGGCTGTGGCACCTGTAAGCACCTAACCTGTCTGTCCTCCCTTTTTTATTCCCAAATGTATCCCCCTCACAATCGAGTCCCCCACCAAAAGTTGCATCCTCCTCATCTGGGGACCTCTACCACTCTCCTTGGCATCTCCACTATGGAGGGCCCCCACTTCCTCGCTGGTCACTACCGCAGGTGCCTCCTTTTGACAGTCCCACCCTGCCAGAGTGCCATAAGAATTATGTAGTGGTACCATCTTGCTATTCTGAGCTCTGTCTCAGCTTTAGCATTTCTAATTTTCTTACTGACCACCCTGGTTGACCTTAGATAATTCCCCCATCCTCCTCTCTTTGATTCCCCTTGTATCTCTTGGATGCCTTCCTCTTTACCCTCACTAATTTCTTCGTATCCAATGTGAACCACAGTGGGTCTCTTTGTTTCCTCCCTTTGCTAACCCTCCCAATGCAAAATTTCAACCCTTAGTATGTCCACTTTACCCCCATGTTATCCCCTAGAAGCCTTCAGATCCCTTCCACATCTTAACTGTTCTGTTCCCCTTGCTGGCTTCCACTTGCACACCCAGTCACACTGTCTTGTGGTCATGTGACCTCAATGGTTCCTGGACTACTGTGCTTTGGATCTGCTCACTTTTTATGAGCCCCATGTCTAATAGTGCTCCCTTCTTTGTAGGGTCCTGTACCAGTTGCAGAAGGAGCACTTCTTGACATGCCTATACCAAGAGTTGGTTTCTTGCACTTGCTGCAGCTGGGACTTTGCCTAAAACTGCCCACACCCTGATTTGTTTCCTCTTCCCTGTGACTACTAGTACCAATAAAGTCTGTGAACCTCCAGAGCCACCCATGTTATTGAACTCTGTGGCTTTAATGCCTTTACTTATATAGAATGCTACCAGCTCACTTACCATTCTCCCTGTCCTTCCTAAACAATGCATACTCTAATACTGACATGTCCCACTTGTGATTCTGGTTTGCCCATATCTCTGTGATAGCCATCAGGTCTAGAGTACCTCTGCCACCAGTGCTTGGAGTTCCAGCATTTGTTACTCAGACTTCTTGCATTAGTGCATAGCAGTTTCCAGCAAACAGTCCCATCCTCCCCCTTGTGTTCCGTCCCTTGATTTTGATGATCATGAATGTCCATTTAATCAGGTCAGGCTGGATGCGTCCCCAAGCGTTTTGTCCTTGTCAGTGTATTTAACTAAACTAACCCCTATTCCTAGTTTAAACTAGTTGTAATGTGCTGAGACCACCTTTCTCCCATCACCCTCTCACTCCCCTCATTAAGGTTTAGGCCATTCCTTTTAAACAGTCTCTATTCCTTCCAGGTCAGGCCTCTGCCCCAATGAAATGAAATCCCTCTTCTCTGCACCACCCTTTTAACCATGCATTGAACTAGAACACATGAAACCATTTTCTTTCATTCAGGTATGGCTGTGGTAGAATCTCCAAGAAGGTGTCCACCTTTGCTCTTTCCATTGCTGACTTCTCTAGTGCATGGGAGCCTGCCTTCATCTCATCTTTGCTCCTCCTGCACAGATCATTAATGCCTATGTACACTAGCCTTCCCTCTCCCTTGAGTTCTTCCACCCTGGCTATGAGTTTGTCTGATTTTGCTGTTGGGAAACAGAGCACCACCTCATATCATTGCTGGGAAACGGTAGATTTGAATTGTACATTAAATTGGCAGGTGTTGTAGATCACTGCCCATGAAGCTGTACATTGTCAATGTCTTGTTTATAAATTAGAACTATCTACATGGAAATTAATATGTATTGCTATACACATTTATGGTAAGTAGGTGTGAGTAAACACTCCAAATCTACTGTTTGTGTAATTCCTGGGTGAATACCAGAAGTGTTTTATTTTTCTTTAAAAAAAAAAATGGCCCCCCAACCCCACCTATTGCTGCCAGCAAACACATTATCACCCACCATGATACACCTAAACCACCATCTTCAATGTTATTCATCCTGACTGTAGTCAGTTGAGCTCAGAATGCGGTCCAGAATATGCATCCTGCTCCAAGCTGTGTGGTCCCTGATGACTTCCTCCTCTGCTCATGAATACTGGCACTGGTTAGCATCAGCCAGTGTGTGTGTAAGGGAAGAATTTTAGAGATCATACTGGGATCAATATAAGATCACAAAATACAGGCCAAAGCCAGGGTGAATGGCACTTAAGGTGGGTACTGGGAGGAATTGGATTGCTGGCAGTGGGAGATGGAAGTGGGAGCTCAGGGAGGCAATTTTTCCCTTTTAACTTCTGCCCAATTTCCTCCTCCCCTCTCTCTCAAAGCTGCAAGAGAAACTTATCTATTCCAGACATTCTGACTACCCGTCATCCTCCAACTTCCTCTCCCCCTTCCAGTCTGTCTTCCAGAAGCACCATTCCACTGTTTCTGCTGTGATGGATCAGGGGTACATCATGGTTACCATTTTCATTGATCTGGCCAATGCCTTTGACTCGGTGTTCGATCCACTCCTGCTAGATAAGCTGAGCTCTGCTGGCCTCTTGGCCCCTACTGCCCTACTGTTGAGTGGTTCCATTTATACCTCTTAGGCCATCAGCAGTCGGCTCAGGTTGGAGTTGCCTTTTCACTGCCTCTTCCCATCCAGGCAGGTGTCCATCAGGGCTCCATCCTGGGTCCCGTCCTCTACTTCATTTTCCTCAATGACCTACCCTTAGCTTGTCTCTACTTTTTCTGGAGAAATGAACTCACTCACCACATATATTCTTCAAGTTTCACAATTTGTATTTAATAACCATTGGTCACAGTACTGTTAAAGCTGCCTGCCAATGTTTCAAAGGAAAAATCCATCTTCCTTAGGGTAATAGTTATTGGCCAAGTGATTTTATGAGCAAAGCGAACAGTTTTTCATATAATCATCCTAATCCATAGAAAGTAAGCAGTAAAATTATTTATTTGTTTGGTCATAAGACCTTTATAAAAATACAGACACACAATAAATACAATTTTCATATACGTTTGACATACATTTGTAAAGTAAAACAATCAGCTTAAAAATTCTCTCCTTATGTAAATGTACAAAAATATTAATCATATTTTATACAAATTATTGAAATTCCTTTAAGATATTATGTAATTTTGTTAATGACATATTCATCCTCAGTTGTAAACATAATGGTAAGCAGAAGCTGTTTATCAAGTGCATCAATTCTTGCACAAAGCGGATGGAGACATCGAATTCTAGTGATTTTATATCAACAACAAAAGAAAACAACATGGTATAAATCTTCAGTTTCTTCAAAATTACTGGCACAAACTTTTGCCTCTGTGTCACTGTTTTCTCATATCTAACTTTTAGACCATTACTTTTAAAAAGTTCTCACCTTCATTTTGTGTACAGTTTCTTCATAGTGTGATCCGTTAAAACCTCTAAATAGTATCTGAATGCATAGACATTATTATTTTTTCCTTTCCCCTATGATAACCTTGTGCCTATCTTAGGCATTTTTGAACCCCACCACTGTTTTTGCCCCACTACCTCAACTGGAAGGCTGTTGCAGGCACCTACCACCCTTTCTGTGAAGACATACTTCCTCGCATCCCTCCTGAATTTACCTCTCCAGCTTCCTAGCATGCCTTCTTGTTCTAGAACACCTTTTGCATTGAAAAGACCCCTCCTGTACCCCATTAACCCATGTGAGGTATTTAAAGGTCTCTCTTATATCCCTCTCTCCCTAATCTCCTCCAGGGTATATATGTTTAGCTCCTTTAGTGTCTCCTCATGGGGCTTTTGATGCAGACCTTACACCATTTTGGTAGCCCTCCTCTGAACTGTCTGCACTCTGCCTATGTCCTTCCTGAGATGTGATCTCCAGAATTGGACACAGTACTCAAGGTGAGGTCTTACCAGTGACCTGTATAGGGGCAGCAGCACCACCTCCCTCTTCCTGATGGTGATGCCTCTTGCTATGCACTCCAGCATCCCACTAGCCTACCAACTGCCTTGCCACACTGCCTGGCCAGCTTTAGGTAATCTAAAATGATTATTCCTAGGTTTCTTTCTGGCTTGGTCTTTGTCAGTATCACAGCACACATTTTCATTGTGCTCCTGGGTTTCTATGGCCCAAATGCAATTTTTTGCACTTTTTTTTGCATTAAAACCCAGCTGCTATACTCTTGACCACTCCTCCAGTCGTTTCAGATCCCTACCCATCCTTTCCACACACACCTGGAGTGTCCACTCTTTTGCAAATCTTGGTGTCATCTGCAGAGAGGCAGACCTTTCCCTCTTGTTTCTGTGCCATGTCACTTATTAAGACATCAGAGAGGACTGATCCTAGCACAGACCCCTGACATACCCCGCTTGACACTCTTCCTTCCTCAGAGTGCACTCAGTTTACCAATGCCCTCTGCTTCCTGTACCCTAACCAGTTTTTTACCCAGGTTACCACCTTAATACCCACCCCAAGTTTCCCAACTTGTTTACCACTCTCCTGTGAGGAATGGTATGAAAAACATTGCTGAAATCCAGGTATGCCATATCCACTGCCCCTTCCTGATCAAACTCCTTGGTCACCCAGTCCAAGAAATCTATCAGATTTGTTTGGCATAACCTTTACCCTGTGAAACCATGCTGCTTTGGATCCTGTAATCTGTTGGATATCAGCTATTCCACAATACTTTCCTTTAGCAGTGTTTCCAATAAATACCCCTCCCCCCATCGATGTCAGACTGACAGGCTTATAGTTTCCCACCTCCTCCCTGCTACCACTTATTTGAAGTGGGGCTACCGTTGTCCTTCTCCAGTCCCCTCGGACCACACCAGTCTCCAGTGATCTGTTAAATAGATCTGTCAGAGAAGCAGCAAGTGCCTCCCTGAGCTCTCTCAGTACCCTTGGATGTACCCCATCTAGCCCGATGGCTTTGTCAACCTTCAGGTTAGCTAGTGCTTTCCAGACTTTCTCCTCAGAAAATGGACTGGTGTCCACTTCCCTCCCATCAATGCTCCTGGTGTCTTTTTGATGTCCCTCCCACTGCCCTTCTACTGTGAAAACTGAGCAGAAATATTTGTTCAAGATGTTTGCTTTCTCTTGATCCCCCTCCATACAGTAACCCACCCATCTTTAACCATACAATCCCTCCGTTTTCCTCTTCTCACTAACATACCTCAAAATGTTCTTGTCCCCTTTTGATGCTCCCGAGTTATTCTTTCCTCAGTTTATGCATTTGCACTCCTTACTGATTTGTCCGCCTCCTTC
The DNA here is from genome assembly GCA_016271365.2 of Neoceratodus forsteri. Lineage (NCBI taxonomy): Eukaryota > Metazoa > Chordata > Ceratodontiformes > Ceratodontidae > Neoceratodus > Neoceratodus forsteri. The sequence goes on from CM057455.1 coordinate 1,561,460,671, forward strand.
TGTTTTCCCAGATACTCCTCCCTATCCTCTTCTCCTGTCTCTGGGTCTCATTATAGTTTCTGAATGCTACCTTTTTAGCTTTTACCTTTTCCGCTACCTCTTTTGAGAACTATAGTACTCTCCTCTTTCTTTTACTTTTGCTTACCTGCTTGTCACAGAAGTTCATTGTCTTCACCGTGCCCTCTTTTATTTTGGCCCACTTTTCCTCCACCCCCTCCAGGTCCTCACCTCCTGCCAGGTTCTTCCTGAGGCATTCACCCATCTTAGTAAAATCAACCCTTCTGAAGTCCAGGATCCTCGCCATTGTGTAGTTGGATTCTATTGCTGTTCTAATGTTGAACCACACTGTATGATGATCACTGGTTCCCAGATGACTTCTCACCCTGATGTCCACAACACTGTCCCTGTTAGTAAGCACCAGATTCAGTACTGTCCCATCAGGAGTGGGTTCATTGAATAGCTTCCTGAGGAACACCCCTTGCAGGGAGTCCAGAATGTCCCTGCTTCTAGCTGAAGCTGCAGCAAGGAGGTCCCAATGTAAATCAGGCAGACTGAAGTCCACAACCAGCAACTCCACCTCCTTTTCTCCCATTTTACAAATTGTTTCTAGCATTTCCTTGTTCAAGTCCTCCCTCTGTGCCAGAGGCCTGTAGATCACACCTGCCCAAACATTGTCTCAGTTTCTCAATTCGAGGGTGACCCACAGCACCTCTGCCTCCACCTGAATTCCCTGTATTTCCTTTGCTTTTATGCTTTTCTTCACATAAAGCACTACTCCCCCCTTTCCTTCCTACTCTGTTCTTTCTGAGCAACATGCTGCCAGGCATGACCATGTCTCAGTCATGGCTGACAGTGCACTGTGACTCAGTAACTCAGTAATGGTCACAATATCTAGGCTGGCGTTTGCTGTGATAGCCTCTAGGTCTGGGATCTTATTTCCAAGATTTCTAACACTAGCATACATGGCCTTCCAGATTGTTTGCTTGTTGCTTCCCCCTTTTTTCCCTTTGTGCCCCTTCCTCCCTCTTTTTTTCTGACTGCTTCCCCCCTTCCTCCTCTAGTAATCCCCTATACTACCTTGATCTACTTGCTCCATGGTGGGACTCTCACCCTTCAGGATTCCTCTACATATTGTCTCAGCCTGTAGGGGGCAGTTTTTGCCTCCCCTTGTTTCACCCCACCTCAGCTAGTTTAAACACTTATCACAGTAACACTTAAACCATCCACTGAGAACTGTGCTTCCCCTCCTGGATGGATGCAGGCTGTCAACACTGCATAGGTTCTTACCCTCCTAGGTGGGCTCCCAGTCCCCAGTGTAGCCATATCCCTCCATTCTGCACCATTTCTTCAACTATGAGTTCAGACATAGGTGCAGAGCTCCCTCACATTCTCCCTGTCGTAGACTGGCAGCACCTCTGCAATAGCTACAGAGTGCGCTACCTGTCTAAGACTACCAGCTCCCTAAACTCCCCTTGCACTGCACCTGCCCCATCCTTAGCTAGGTCATTTATCCCCAGGTGGACAATGACATCCAGCTCCCCCTCTCTTCTTATTGCCCTAGTGATCCATAGGATACACTTCCCATCCCTCCATGCCATGGCACCTGGCAGGCACCTGATGTCACTCTCTGCCCCCTTTCTTACTCCCAACTCTATTCCCCGATGACTAAGTCCACCATCAGGAGTTGCTTCTTCCTTCTCTGGAGTCCTCTTCCACTTACCTTGGGGTCTCCACCTTGGAGGGCCTCCATCTCCACCCTGGCCACTACCATGGGTGCCACTTAGCAGTCCCACTTCACTAGAGTGGTGAAGGAATTGTACAGTGGAGCCCGTTGAAGTTGAGGAATGTGCCTGCAACCCCCCAACCTTCCAGATCCCACCGCCTCCTCCTTCCTTGAGCCCACTGTACTCTAGCCACTTTTCCTATCTGGTCATCCTTGAGGGTAATAATGTCGGATTTGGTGGACCCTGGGTGGGAGAAAATGTCACCTGACATTTAGTTAATTCACCCCTTCATCTAGTGACCTCAACCAACTCTCCAGCAATGCAGTCTCAAGTATAGAGACCTTCTCCACCAACCCAGAAAGACGCACACACATGGGGAGGCACCACAGTTTCCAGAAGGTCTCCCAGAAGACTGCTGTCCCACAACCACTGCACTGCACCACTCTCCACATTCTCTATCCCTGCTCTCCCTGTGCTTCCTGTCCTCCTATCCTAGAACCCCGTATGGCTAAGCCATACCCAGTACCAGTTACCAAAGTTCAATACGCAAACCTTTTATTTACTTACCCTATGTATGTCACAGATACAGGTAAGTTATAAACATTTGCACCTACAAACAATTATTTTCCCTTATTTTTAAATGTTTTCAGCCTTGTTGGCATAACTAGAGAGACCTTGTCTTCCCATGTGCTCTTTCCCAGCCTCAGGATCCTCAGTGGGGTGAACAAGCCGGTGCTCTGTTTGCCAGCTGAACTGTTCACTTTGCTCAGAAAATCATTTGGCCAGTAACTGTTGTCCTAAGGAAGAGAACTTTTTTATTCAAAACATTGGCAGGCAACTTTAACAGTACTGTGACCAATGGTTATGAAATAAAAATTAATATTGAAGAATATATGTGGTGAGCGAGTCTATTTCTCAAGACATGTTAGAAACTTAGACAAGCTTTGTCTTGATCAGACTCCTCCCTGTGGTTTCTTTTTGTTGCAGATGGTGGGCCACACTGGATTCTTACATGGAAACTGCCCTCAGCTTGTCCCAACTCACATATTCACATATATGCTGATGACACAGTCATCTTCACATCCAGTCCCTCTTCCGGGGCCATGGAAGACCTACTCCAGTAGGACTTCCACACCATTCTGTGCTGGTTCCAAACTAACCGACTCATGGTCAGCACTAAGAAAATGGTGTCCATGATCTTTGGTATCAGCCAGAAACTGGGTAGACTCCAGTCTTTCTCCCTGCTCTCTCCACATTGGATGACCCCCCCTTCCCGAAGTGATGTAGACCTTCAAGTACCTTGGAGTGTGGCTGGACAGAAAACTTGACTTCTCAGCCCACACTGATGTCATCCATGCTAAACATAGAAACATAGGCTTTAAGGGCAGATAAGGACCGCTTGGCCCACCTAGTCTGCCCATTTCCCTACCTAAAAACTCCATCCCAAGTGTGGTGCCTTGTACCACAACAAAGGCTGCTTATCTCCACAGGTCCATAGGGAGCTTGTTACCAAAATGATGCTCCCTGTCTTCAAGTTATGCAGACATGGTCTATGCTACTGTTGCTATCATTTCCTTTGCTAGACTGGACACCCACTGTAATGCCTTTTGCCACATTGCCACTGTTTCCACCCACACACTCACCACTGTTTTCTATACTTCTCCTTATCCATTCTCCTACTACTGTTATGTCGCCAGGCTCACTGTACCTCCTTTATCTCCAAATGCTAGTTTGGTTCTGTAAGGCACTCCATGTGTCCACATTTGTAGCATGGATATACCTAGGGTATCTACGGGTTCGGGGAAGGATGAGGTTACCTGGCACAAGAGACCTAGGTTTGACTACTCTGCACAGGGGCACCCAAGTAAATCCAACTACAGGAAGCAATAACTGTAATGTCCAGAACCAGAATTGAGATTTTTCAGTGTGGCTTTATTTATTAACTCACTGAACATAAACAAAGCTCTGTATGGTCCCCCACAGGGCTACGTAACTGTAATGCAGATTAGAGGTTAAACACAGTGGTCCATTTGAGGAATGAACACTACAACAGTTGTCTGGCTTTGGACCCACCAGGCACTCAGCCTGGACTTTGCATGCGCATTGGATACACAGCCCGACTGCCCCGGCTCCCCTGCCGGCCACTCGACTGATGGTCCACTTGGCAATGAACCCAAACTCTACTTGGAAAGACATCCCATCAAACAAGGAGGCTCCCAAACTGTGGCTCCCCACACCACTTGAAGTCTGCAACTCCTAGAGAGATTTTGTTTTCGTACTTCCAATTCGAAACTCCCATCAAACAGGGACACTCCCATCAAACAAGGAGTATGTTCCCATCCTGTGGCTCCCCACACCACTTGAAGTCTACGACTCCTAGAGAGATTTTCAAGCTGCGACCCATGTCTAGGTACCCACCCCATCACTGGCCAAGCGCATGAGGCAAGTAGCAAAAACACAGAAGAAATCTGTAGAGGTGGACCTGGTTACTAAAGATGGGGATCTATCCACCTCCAGCTCCCACAGCCCATACCCGGCCATTTCTCTGGACACACAGAACTTTAGACCTTAAAACTGTAGCTTGACGGTGGATGACCTGAAGCACCCCCTCTACAATGAACTTTAACACTTTAAACAGATGACTGCTCTATTTGTTTGTCCTAGTTGACATAGTTCTCCCAAATAGCAGTCCCCAATACTTGAAATCCAACTGAAGAAAAGAAGTTGTTTGCCCCTTCCAATGAGGTCAAACACTCACCCATTCATTGCAGGTGCCCCACAGGCGAAGAAATGTAACCTTTGCTGTTATACATGAACAGACTGAACTTAAATTAAAACAGGCAGCTTTCTTCCCAAGGTGGGAGAAGGGGATTGCCCATGGAACCCACAAAGAACTTTTCCTCACCCCCTTCAGAGGGAGGGGGGTAAACAGACACTACTGGTGTCCTTCTTGTTTGCTTAAGGACAAACTGAAGACTGACTTTGAATTCCCAAGATTCTAACTTACACTGAGCTGAAGATTCCAAAATGTGGCTCAGGCAGCTGTGACAATTCTATTATGATGTCATCCCTCTAGTCTCAGCTGTGACTGAGGACATAGTGAGACAGTGTGAAACCCATTTAACTGGAGTTTCACAAGCTGCCTTCCCTGCCTACCACTAGGTCTTACTAGGATTCTAGTAACCCCGGGTAACAAAGGGGTTACAGTTCCCTTTCCTCCTACCTCTCCTCGCTCCTCTCCACAATCTCCCCTACCTCATGTTCCCTCCACCCAGGGACCATTGCACTTTCTCCATTCCACAACCCCACTCCTCTGCTTGGCAAGCTGCCTTCTCCTGCTGATTTCCCTTTCCAGCTACTATCCTCTTCCCTCCACCTCTGTCCCTCCTTTGAATCCCTTAGGCACCAGTTGAAACTGCTCCCCCCACCTGCTCCTACTCCCCTTCCTCCTGACCCTCCTCCTGGCTTGGCGTCCCTATTGCCCTAGGGTCAGAGCCTCCACTGAGGTCTCCACTTTATGCCCACCGGCCTCACTTCATCACTGCCACACTTCTTTCCACCTCTAGGGCTTGTTTCTTCCCACTAATAAGGTCTTTTGACAGGTTCAGAAATGTTTGCTATCAACACGGTGTTCATTGCTGCATTAACTTATTGTGATCTGCAATTGTTCAGTTTTGTTATCATGCTGAACATTGCTGCTGTATATTTTTGCACTTGTGTATATTGTCCCTGTTGTACTGTGACTGCACTTTACTTGTGTATCAATAACTGTACCAATTTTATACCTATTATCTGCTATATGCATTGCGTTTCTGCCTTTTCATGCCTTTTCATGTTCCCTTCCCCCAGATTGCACCTGGAAATGAGCCTTGTCTTGGTGTGCCTTTCCTGGTTGCCAATTTTCTAATAAATAAATTTTGTAATGGGAAAATGAAATGGACAAAACCTTTGATTTTCCTGGACAGGTGCACTATCTTGTCTTGTGTCCAGTGGCTAGAGAAGCTGGACACAGGGGCATACATTTAGGGGGGAGCAGGGGGACAGGTGCCACCCAACATTTCATTATTGCAGTCTTGAATAACTTACTGTAAAATCCTCTTATGGTTGTGCTCCCCCCCCAACTATTTCACCAAAGTTACTCCGCAGGCTGGATACCAACAATTCTCTCTCTCCAATTACAGGAAACAGTGATGACTAGCTGTTGTTACCTTGCTAACTCCTCACTACAATCACTTAATCACTTAAAGGGATATAACTGTCTCCTCACTACACCATCCCTACGCCAGTAAACTGCTGCACATCATCTGTTCATCTTGCACTGATAGTGTGTGTCACTCCCTAACCCCTTCCCAACCAGAGCCAGTGCTACTGTTCTGGTACTATGCAACCAGACCCAGAAAAGACTGTGCACACTAGAGAAGTACTGAGAAACATTTATTTAATAAAGCAGCACAAATATTTAAAACATACTGTACATATCTTACCTGGGTGGACTGGCTGCTAACAGTGGATGCAAGAACTCCTTAAGAATCCCTGTTCCTGATATCTCTGGTTGGCAGTCAGTCTGCACAGATAAAATGTGTTTGTTTTAACTGTTTTCCATGACTTATTCAAAAAATGTTTCAGGGTGCCTCACCAGTGTGCACGTACTTTTTTTTGCCCATGGTTGTTTGGTACTTCTGCAGTTATTTTGAAATTGGAACGGTCTTCTGTTAGCTGCCTTGCACCCTACACTGACTGACAGGAGGGAGAAGGGGGGACATGATAGAAACTTTCAAGTACCAAAAGGGAATTAACAAAGTCCAAGAGGGTAGCATCTTTCAGAAAAAGAGATGTGCAAGAACAAGTGGACACAATTTGAAGATAGAGGGGGGATGGTTCAGGGGCAATGTGAGAAAGTATTTTTTCACAGAGAGGGTGGTGGACACATGGACCGGCCTTCCTGAGGAGGTCGTGGGGTCAAAAACAGTGGGGAAATTCAAGAATGCATGGGACAGACATAAGGCAGTTCTGGTGGGGAGTAGGAAGAAGTAGGCAGTTGGTTAACTAAGATCTGCATCTTGTCCAATAGGTAGGAAAATGGGTAGACTAGGTGGGCCAAGTGGTCCTTATCTGCCGTCAAAGTCTGTTTCTATGTTTATTACACCCCCTTCACCCCAGTCATCAGTCACTATTCTCTGTTCTTCATATTATTGCTTAGTTGCTCACTGTTTAATGTTTTTTTGCTTGTTCCACAATTTACTATTTGACAATGTTATTCTTTTATTCTTGAAGTGTGCTCTTATAATTTATTTTGTTATACTTATTTCCATATTCTCGTATTATGTTTGCACATTGTGGTTTGTATTTGTTCTGTTCTCTATTCTTCCCCGTCCCCAGGACACATCTGGAAATGAGCTGATACCAGCTCATTATGTTTTTTTTTCCTGATAAAACTTTTGAAACAAATCAATCAATCAATCAGTAAATAAATAAATGAATACCATGTCTGATTGTGGCGCCTTTTTGGATGAGTGTTGGGGTTTTCTGCATAGTCAGGTACTTTCCTTACAGACAGCCCTGTATTGTACTTTCCCTCACAGTTGGCCTGCCTATGATCTGGAAGGGGGTAGGAAGTGGCTTGTGCTGTGCTGTGCTCAGCATGAAAATGAGGAGTAGAAGGTATGCTGGGCAGTCCTTTTTGGGTCATCGGCAGTAGGGGAAGATAGGAACAGCTTAGGGGATATAGGAGGGTGATTCTAATCTTATTTGTGGATCTTGGAAGGAATAGCACTGCGTTGTGGGCAGCTGGGGTGGGAAAAGAAATACCCAAAAAGGCAAACCTGAAACAGATTTGCCACATCCTTAGTACCAGAAGATGAATGCCAAAATGAATCTGAATATTGAAACATGTGTACACCCATAGTATTTGGTTACTTCCCACAGTAAAATAATGCCTCATACTGTACCACCATCAGACCAGTCTATTTGCAGGAACAGCATGTTCTCGGATGGAGTGTAATACAAAACTGCTAGGTTTGGCAGCTGTCTTGCTTACACTTATGAATGGAAACATGTTTTTGCACTGGAAAGCAAAACAATTTTTTTTTTGCTATGGCCCGTTTACTAGTTGTTCTGCAGTAGGGGTTTCTGAGGTTTGTAGTTTACAATAGGCTTGGCACTACCTTGACTGTTGTGTAGCAGAAGGATTAAGCCAATCCCCTGACATTCATTAGATAAACTGGCTTTCCCCTGACAAGCATTTGCCTTACCCCTTCGGTCAGGCACATGCTGATACTTCACAAAAAGACATTTCTCTTAATATTTCCCCTGACAATTTGCTGTCATCAGCAGTCCCACCAGAAGAATCACCAAAAGTGTGGAGAAGCCATGATCTTCTTGCTACAGTTACATCAAGTCCTCCTCCCCCAACTGGACCTCTGTAGTAGCAGGAAAATCTTTATATGTATTTTTTTGACAGGATAAAACTGTTAGGGCCACACCATGGTCCTATTTTCAAAGCTGTCCTGTGTTTAGGTACAGTGCATTAGTTACAGTAGTGACAGTTTCATTATAAACAGACAAGATGCGTTACATTGGTTACATCTACAGAAACTATAAGCCATGCAAATGCAGCCACTGAGCAGCATTAAGAAGAGGATGAAGTGAATCTTCCTGCAGCCTCACCAAATTGATTTAGAGGATCCACATTTCATAATTCAGCTTCCCAGCCTGACCTCCTACTTCAAACTGAAATACAACTTTAACTTTTAGGTGATACCTTATTGCTTATTGAAAAATCTCCAAATGTAGACTATTGAAGACACATTTCTTCCAGCCAGCATTTGATGATGTTTTAGTTGGATGCCACCTATAGAAAGAACTCAGGTCCTAGCCAGTGTCAATGACTCATCTGGTAATGAAGTAACATACAGTATTTATTTAATATCAGAAGTGACTCTAGGTTCAACATGTCTTCCCTCTGCTTCATTAGCAGGAATGAATAAGTATGTAGTGCCAACATGTACTAATGTAAAAGAGTTTCCTACCCAAATACTTACTACGAAAAGTTCCAGTGACAACCCTGGTAAGCAGAAATACATCCTGTCTCAACTTGAAGACCTGTACTATCTTTATTTTCACTATCACCTTTGAGATGCTATTCTATAGCTTTACTGTCCTCTGGGAGAAGTGATGCTTCCTAACTCTACCCTTCCATTTTCATGAGCTTCAGTGCATATCTTGGTGTCCTGCTGGAGGACACCAGATCAAGTCTCTGTTTGAGACTGTCAATACCCTTGATTGTGCAGAAGGCTGAAGTACTTTCTGCTCTCAGCCTTCTCTTCTGCATCGTGAACATGTTGAGGACCACCAGTCTCTGCTATTAGCTTTTGTCTTCCATAACCCATATCAGTTTGGTGACCCTGCATTGCACCCTCTTGACCATCCCATTAACCTTGTTTTGATGAGGAGCTCAGAACTGCATGCAACACTCCAAGTGGGTCCTAACTATGGCTTTGCAAAGAGGCAGGATAACTTCACCTGCCCAGCTGGCACCCCTTTTTTAATACACCCCCAGCATTCTGCTATCCCTGGCTGCACACTCCTTGTCATGTTTCATTCCCCTCTCTGTTACAGCCCCAGTTCTCTATCTTATAAAATGGCTTGAATCAAACAAGCAACTCTAATTGGTCAAAACTGGTCACATGACTGTGCAGTAATTTCAATTACCGCACAGTTCAAATGTTACTGTCTTTTTTCCTGCTTTTTTTTAAATCTTAAAACCATTTTATAAGCACAATAATATACTCCAGGGTGTTCAGTAATGCCATACATTACCACACTTCCCAGGTGGTTGAAGGCACTCAGCTGAGCTTCATGCCTCACAACCCGCCTTGGGCATGCTGTAATTAAGCATTACCGCACACCCTGTCATGTGTTATTGTGCTTATTTCTTCACTGCAGTGAGAGGCACTCCACACAGCATGTAGGTCCTATCTCAGTTTCTCTCCCCAAGTGTAGCACCTTGCATTTGGCTACACTGAATGTGAGACTCCAGGAGTCTGACCAATCATCCAGCTTTTTCAGATCCTGTTGAAGTTTGTCCCCATCCTCAGAGAAGCCCACCACTCTGGTTAGTTTTGTGTCTTCATCATACTTACAGTATGCAGAACCACAACAAGGCCGCACTTCATTGCAGGAAGCCAGGTGAACTCACTAGGGCAGCAAGCTTTGCTCACATCCAGACACCAGCAAATCTAAATGCATTCCAGAGGAACACAAGCATATTGAAGCAGTGCTTGCATAAAGGGTTAGCTGTCTGTAACACTAAGCTAAAGATAACAGTCCACTTGCTCCCTCCCCCCAGCCTTTGAGGTACAACCTCCTCATCAGGGGGTTGGGAATAGGTGCACTACCCTCTCCATTTGTATCTCATTACCCTTAAAGTTATATAAACAGTATATTCACCATTCATTTATTTTCTGTAAAAAATACATTTATACATTTAAGGAGCCTCATGACAATATTTAAAGAGCAACTGACACCTTCAGGAGAACTTTATCAAAACATAATTAGACCCAGTTAAGCTTATAGTTTGGATTAGCTCTGTACTTTTCTTCCCCATTATTTATTGCTGAGGGCATTTGCATGAAAACAGGATCCTTGGTCCTAAAGAGTTAATCCATTCCTTTTTTTTTTATTAATTTTTATTGAAATTGTTCAAGCACATAGGACAAAAAAATAGCAGTCTCATATAGAGCCCTATTATCAAATGCCAGTATTCTCAATTATGGTAACATATTAGACAGGTAACTTCTATAGGGTCTATACTGTGAGTCACAGGAAGCTGAGGCATACCCGTCCCTGGAAGGGCCCATCCCTTTCACTAATTTATGCTACCCATAAGTCAGGGAAGGTCTCCCTCTCTCCCCCCTCCCTCCTCTAACTTTTAATTTGAAGGAAAAGGTCTAACAGATTGTTTAAGATATAATTGGCTGGGTTTGTCACAAAACACGGTTGATTGGTTTTACAGCTTTCTCACCAACTGCTCCCAGTGTGTGAAGATTGATAAACCTTTGCCCAACACCAGGGGAGTAGCTGTTGGTGTCCCCAGGGCTTCATCTTGTTCCCACTCCTATTTGCCCTCTTCATAAATCAGCTGCCTGATGCCTGCCAAACAACCAACATACTCCTCTATGCTGATGATGCTGTCGTCTGATCCAAATCCTCTGAACTTGATAGTCTCACCGCTGCTCTCCAAAGTAACTTCAGGTCACTAGAAAGCTGGCACTTCAATAACAAACTGGTCTTCAGCTCCAAAAAAACAAAGACCATACTCTTCTCTAGTCTCCCACAGAGGAGGAAAGTTACACCCTTTGTTATTCAAAATAGTCAGGGACGAAACCTTGAACAGGTGGAGATCTTCAAATACCTTGGAGTAATTCTGGATGACACCTTATATTGTGCCCCCAATGTTGACAGTGTAGTGGCATATTTAAAAGTAGATTGGGCACACTTTATGATAACTGGAACAATCTCGGTAGTGATGCTAGACACCTTATTGTAGCCAGAACCATGCTGTTTCTTACAGATTATGGCCTGTCTGTCTATGCAACTGCCTGTGACATGGTACTAAACAGAGTAAAGCTGATCTGTAATAAGATGTGTTGCTTTGTACTTGGGCAGACAACTGCACTCATAGTTATACCCTTTACATGCAGTGAGTTTCTCCATCTTGTAAACATTCCAGATTGTATCCTCCCACTGGGTAATTGCAGGGGGGGGGTCTGGCTTGATTCCTAGCCTGGTGATTACCTTCTTTGCTGCTGCCATAAAGATACCCAGTAAATATATTTAGTTTTTAATATGTGAAGGGTAATAGAGAAGTAACACTGATTCAGGGGGTCAACAATAGTTCAAAATTGTAGCATTAATTTCTGTTTCCACCATCTGGCTGGGAGAGTGCTTTCTGGGTCTGCCAGGTACAGTAGGAGGTCATCCATGTAATACTCCACTTTATGCTGACAGTCACATATGTCTATGCCCTGTAGAGTGGGTGTCTGTTGGAGATATTGGGCAATGGCCTCCACATAAAGGGCAAATAAATAAGGGGGGGGGGGAGATGGCAGCCTTGATGTGGTCCACAAGAGAAGTCATACAGGGGTGAGAGGGATCCATTGACCTCCATTGTGGACTGAGGGGAAAAATAAAGGCTTTGTATTAGGTCCAGGAATGGAGTGGGAAAATAAAAATGTCACAAAGTGCACTGAAGGAAGGACCAGGCAGGAGAAATTTCTTCATATTTATCGTAATTTCCTTTTTTGTTATCTCCAAAGTTGTCAGTGGGGAGTCAATACATATTGGTAAGAAGCCCCCCTATTGGGGTAGTAGAATAGTCCACGCTGTAAATCAGCATAGGACCCTGGACATATGAACATTCCAAAGGCTAAGATTCTCCAGTCATCGTTTGTCCAAGTATTACCTATACACTGCTATGTAATGAAGAATTCACAGAAAATGCTCAGGGCAACAAACTCCTTCCTTAACTGAACACCCATAACTGTACATGTAAAATGATCTGACATTACAAGGAATAAAACTTGATGCCCTATGTTACTCTGTAGAGCTGTCGAGTGGATTCCTATCGATCAACTCCACAATCCTTCCTTGAAGGCATCTGACCACTGGTCCCCTGAAGTGTTTGGGCTTCTGTTGATAACACTTGCAGCATAGAGATGTAGAAAACTGTAATAATAACAGCAGGAAACATAGCTAAAAAACAAAACAGAATAAGCAATGACTTGTAACAGGGACACCATTCAAGCTTCAAAAATCTCCACCTGTCGATATGCGTGCCTGAGACCAAATAAACTGTAAATGTTTTCTTGGTTAGCAGATAAGTCGGGACAAACCAAAATAAATTTCTTTCTTTTTTGAACTGCAACATGCTGAAATATATCAGGCAATATTCTCCAATGGGAGCCTTGGGCTCCCAGGAGAGGCCCCATTCACAACGCTGGAGCTAACAGAAGAGGAAATTACTGTAAGTATGAAGGAATTTCTCCTTTCTGTATCATTCCACATTGTCAGTGGGGAGTCAATACATATGGGTTCTAAGAAGCAGTGCCCATTTCTCAACTAGGAGGGGGAAAATACTGTCCCATATATAACCTGTATGGGCATAAGAATGATAATTATCTGCTAACCAGCACCTGCAAAACTCTACAACTAAAGACAGCATCGGCTGAACTTTGAACATCCAATCTGTAGTGCTTAGTGAATATACGAATGGAGGACCACATTGCTGCTTTACACAATTCTAAAATAGATGCTTCCCCTCTCTCCACCCAATAGGTAGCCAGAGCCCTGGTAGAGTGAGCTTTAATGAGGGCTGGAGTATTCCTTTTTCTGGCCATGTAGATATGGCAATGCAAGCACTCGCCCACCAAGCCGAGGTGGCCTTGGAAGTTTTCTGACCCTTCTTTGCTGCTCCAGAAAGAACAGACTTTTAGACTTCCTGAATTCTATTTTCCTTTGAAGGTACATCATGACTGCCCTGCACAGGTCCAAACTGTGCAGCTTATGCTACATTGGATTTGCTGGCTTAGGACAGAAAGATGATAAACAGATTTCTTAATTAACATGAAAGGCTGTAGGTACCACAGAAACAAGAGATGGAACTGTCCTCAGTACTACCTTTTCCTTATGAATGATAAGGTAAGGTGCTTTGTGGGATAGTGCCTGAAATTCACCAATCCTTCTGGCAGAGCACAGTGCAATTAGGAAACACACCTTGTATGACACGATATCCTATAGTACTGATGAAAGAGGCTCGAAAGGTGCAATACAAGCAGCATTCAGCAATAGATTCAGATCCCATTGGTGAACCAGGGACTGGAACAATGGTCTGCTCCTGTGAACCACTCTTAGAAAATGTGTAACCTCCTGGTTTGTCCCCAGGAATGTGCCCATGGAACTTCGCAGGGCTGCACCTAGTGTAGACACCTGGCCCATGAGAGTGCTCAGTGCAAGCCCTTTGTCTATCCCTCCCTGCAAAAAATCTAAAATCTGTGGAACCATGGATTCGGAGGGTCTGACACCAATCTCTCTGGCCCAAGCTGAGAAAGCATCCTACACACGATTGTAAGCTGCAAACATAGACATCTTCCTGCCAGCCATGAGGTATCCACCACTTTCTTGGAAAAACTCTGTCTTAACAATCTCCTCCTCTCAGAAGCCAGGCAGCCAGCTGCATTGCCTCTGGGTCTGGATGCAGAATGGGCCCTGGGAAGAAAATGTCCCTCTGGCATGGGAGTCAGAACAGGACCTGTTGAGCCAGATTCTTTAGGTCTGAGAACCACAGCCTTTGTGGTGATTCCGGGGCTATCAGCAGGAAGCCTCCTTCTGAGCACCTTATTTTGAGAAGAACTTTGGAGAGGAGTGGTAGAGGAGAGAACGAGTATGCCCTGACGAAATCCCATGTCTGGGACAGAGTATCCACCGCCTCCACCTGTGGGCATCAGTACTGACTGAAGAACCTTGCTACCTGAGCATTTTCTTTTGATGCAAAGAGGTCACTCTGAGGATGACCGAACATTCCATATAGGTGGCTGAACACCTCTGGGTTCAACATCCATTCCCCTGGATGGACTGTCGACTTAGTCAATCTGCCTGGATGTTCAGTTATCTCACCAGAAGAACAGCTGAGAGAGTCAGGAGGTTTTGTTCTGCCAACAGCAGTACTTCCATTGTTTCTGCTAGCATCTCCTTGCTTCTTTTGCCTCCTTGGTTGTTTATGTATGCCAAAGTGGCAGCATTGTCTGACCTTATCTTCGCTGCCTTGAACTGAATTCAATTGTGGAAATGAAAATGAGAAAGGTATACCACTGTTATTTCCAATACATTTATGTGAAGCTGCTGCTCCAGAGGAGACAAAACACCCTGGATCAGGATGTGATCCAGGACTGTGCCCCAGCCAGATATGCTGGCATCGGTCATCAACATCTGCTTTGGTAGGGCTTCCAGGAAAGACCCCTGCTGAGATCTTGGGACTTTCCCACCAAGCCAGTGATTGTCAGACTGACCAAGGAAGCATGATCTGGGCCTGGTAGTCTTCTGAGGCCAGATTCCAGGCCTCCAGCACCCCATTCTGAAGGGGCCACATATGCAACTGAGCCCACAGAACAATGTCTATCACTGCAGTCATTAGTCCCAGGATCCAGAGAAGCCTGTGAGCAGTAACCAACTACTGGCTGCTCAGCCACTGCACCTCTTGCCTCAGGGTCAGGGTCCTGGATGAAGAGAGGAAAATGTTCTCATCTGTCCAGAACACTGTAACTAAGTGTTCCAATCTCTGAGACAGGATGAGGGAGCTCTTCTCCAAATTTATAGCCCAACCGTGCATCTTCAGCACCTCTAGGGTCCTGGACACCTACCTCCACGCCATCTGAGCTGACGATGCTCAGATGAGCAGGTCATCCAGGTATATGAACAAACGAAGAAGCCAGCAGAAGAATGCCATTTGATCTATCAAGTCTGCTCATATTGCAGGGTCCACAGCTTTCGCTAATGTCCCTGCCCATCCTCCCCACTCCTCCCATCCCCCCTACCTATGATCCTTACTTTCCCCATGTGGTGCCTATTCCTTTCTTAAAGCTTCCCACTGTCTTCAACGAGATTACCTCTTCTGGCAGTGCATTCCAAGTGTCCACCACCCTCTTTGTGAAGAAGTGCTTACTGACCTCCCTCCTAAATCTCCCACCCTCCAGCTTAAGACTGTGCCCCTTAGTGTTATGCGTGCCACTCTGCTTAAAGAGACTCTTCTTATCAACCTTATTTAACCCTTTCAAGTACTTGAAGGTCCCAATCATGTCCCCTCTCTCTCTTCTGTTTTCCAGAGAGTACATGTTCAGTTCCCTCAACCTCTCTTCATATGCCTTATCCTACTGACCCACTATCATCTTTGTAGGCCTCCTCTGGACCTTCTTCAGCAGGTTAATGTCCTTTTTGAGGTGTGGGCACCAGTACTAAACTTCATACTCTAGATGCGGCCTTATCAGTGACCTGTACAAGGGCAAAATAACCACCTCTCTTCTACTACAGATCCCTATAGATATGCATCCCGGCATCTTGTTTGCCTTTCTTACACTGTGTGGAGTGCTTCAGGTCACTAGTGATCATCAATCCCAGGTTCTTCTCCTCCTCTGATGCAGATACTCAGATTCCACCCAGGTAGTACTCTGTCCTGGGGTTCTTGGCTCCAATATGCATAACTTTGCATTTCTTGGCATTGAAGCCAAGCTGCCATAAGGTATGGGTTCACATGATGCCCCTCCTGTCTCTGCTGTACCACTAGTATAATCAAGACCTTGGAGAATACCCAGGGGTCTGTTGCCAACCTGAATGGAAGTGCTCGGTACTGGAAATGCTGGCCCCAAATCAGAAATGCTGCCCCCAAATCGTGAACCTCAGAAACATCTGGTGTGACTGATGAATGGGGATGTGGAGCTAGGCATCCTTCAGATCTATGGATGCCAGACAGTCCCCTGGTTGAACAGCCTGAATGATTGATCACAACGACACCATCTTGAAGGTTGTGTGGCGAACAAACTTGTTTAGGTCCTTCAGGTCTAGCATTGGTCAGAAACACCCCAACTTTTTGGAACCACAAAATAAATGGAGTAGAAACCCAGACCCTCTTCACTGGGAGGGACTGGAACAATTACTCTGATTTATGACAAGTGATCCAAGATCTGGGCTACAGCCTGCCTCTTCACTGGATTTTGGGACACAGGGATTGTAGGAAATGACCTCTTGTGGGTACTGTTGCAAACTCTATTATGTATTCTGGATCCAAGATTTCCAGTAACCACATGTCTGATGTCATTTGGGCCCATCTCCAGTAAAAATTCTGCAGTCTTTCACCAATGGAAGGGGGGTAGAGATAGGCCTACGTACCATCACTGTGAGTTCCTTCCATGGTGTCCTGTGCCCCCATTATGCCTTCAGGCAAAGGAACCTGTGTTACAGTTGCCCTTGAATCTGAAATTGGCTCACTTATTTCACTGGTTTCCAAAATTCTGAAAGAGGTGGAATCTGCCTTGGAACTGCCACTGCCATGCACCTCTTCACTCCCCTGATGTCGAGTTTGTTTTCTGTTGCTGTTTTGACACTGGGAGTTGTCTCTTCTTATCTGGGACATCCTTCAGAATGTTGTCCAATCTGACAGCAATCAGAAGTCCACCTTCAATGGCTAGGTTAAACAGTCCCACCTTGAATGCCTGCCTGGGACAAACACCCCACATGGCTGCAACAATGTGATAAGTGCAATGTGCTGACATCCATAAATTGTTCACTGTTGCATCCCCCAGAAAAGTGGATGCCATGGATATTGGTCACAAACTGTTTGCCCCTTCTGAATTGAGGAGAACAAAACCACCCAGGGCTGTGACCCATGAGTTCAAGGCTCTGGAAACAATAAAGGATGCATATGATGTGTGAAGATTTACCCCATTCGAGGCAAAGGCTCTTCTGCATGAGGCATCCACCATCTTATCACGGGTGTCAATTAGGGCCAAAGACCCCTCAATAAGAATGGCTGTGTGCTTAACCAAATTATGCATGGCCTTGTCTGCCAAAGGGGGAACCTCTCACTTCTGGGAGCTCTCCTCCAAACAAACATAACATCTCACCCTCAGTCTAGGGAGATGTTTATGTTTATTTGTGCTGGCCCATTCCTGCTCAGTGATCTGGACACAGTGCACACAGTTTGAAAAGCGCTTTGGTGCAGAGAAGGAGGAGGAGGATATAACTGGATTCCCACCCAAGGTCTCTATGACTTGCACCTCCTTCATCTGTAATGTCCAACAAGCCTCTGTTATAAGACACGGGAGGGACTTTGTATCAAACAGGGGAAGGATCAGAATCTTTTTCTTAGGCACTGTCCATTCCTCCTCTTCCTTTTCCTCTTCCTTGGAATGATCCTTCTCTTCATCAAACAGCACAGACTGGTCAGGACTGTCCCTCTCAACCCCCTATAACCTTATCTTGACCCTCCACACACTATGGATCTGGGTGAGTATCCATGTTCTGCTCTGGTGCACCTGGACGTGCCCATAAGGGCTCCCCTGAACTGAGGACTCTGCCTTGGATTTGGGTGTATTGGTAAGGATGTCCTGCAGAACATCATGGCCTAGCAGCTCATTTAAGAGCAGCAAAAGGATTTGCATAACTTGGTCCTGCCACTGTCAGTCGGTACCTCAGGTGCACCCCCCCCCAGCTCGGGGGTCCTGCTGGGGGAAACTGAAATAGACTTGCTAGATTGCATTACACAATTAGGGAAATAAGACCCCAAAGGAGAGGGTCTCAGCCATCTCCAGAAGGCCTTACTCTCTTAAAACACACAGGTCTCCGATAAGCCATGGTGCACTGATAATTGCAGAAAAAAGCACAATAACAGAAAACAAATAATTTGTATAGCAGCTGAGCTGCTAACTCACCACACAGCCCCTACCAGCACCCTGCTGCCCTGACAGGCTGCTAACTAGACAGCAGAATCCCTATAATTGCCTCTGATGACCGCCCCAAAGCTGACAGAAAAGATATGCAGCACGTTGATCCATTGGTCATGCTGCTGCCCAAGCAATCTACCCCTTTTGAGCCTTGTCTCCAGATTTATCTTTCTACCTAGAGAGAACACTACAGCACCAGCTAGGCAAAAAGTCCACAAGGCTCTATCCTAGATACAGTGCTGGATGAGTGAAAGAGCATGCATGATCACATGTGTGAGCGTGATGATGTTATGCAAGGTACATAATATCACTACAATGGGCGAGAGTGTGCCTGACACAGTAAGGGCATGAAGAGTCATGCTATGGCAGAAAGAGGTGAGAAACTTGCTAGAAAGACACCAGCAATGGTGGAAAGGCATGAGTATCGCCCCCATCTAAAGAACATGCTAAACAGTGCAATCCACAATGAAAAAACATGTCCGGAGGATCCTCACTAGGGGAAAAAAAATCCCAGACCTGGAACAGAGCAGGATAGCACTAAGAAAAAACATGGAGCCTCCCCACACAATACACAGGTAGCCCAAGAAGTCAAATAATCACAAGGAACATGCTGCTGAAAGGCAGGTGACAGATAACAAACAAAACAACCACAGGGCTAGTCTTGCAAAAAACAAGAAGGACTAGAGTAGGCTGTGGGAGGGAGGGACCATTACCAGATAATGCCAGTGGGGGAGGGGACAGGAACCCAACCTTTGCTAACTGTGCCCTCCCCTTTACATAAATCACTTACATGCAAGGCACCAGGCTAAGAAAATAGGAGACTTGTTGAATGCTAAACACCCTATGGAATGTAGCCCCCAATTCATGCAGAAAGCAGTGAAAATGGGGTACAGGAAAGGCAGGTTAGACAATTTGGAAGGCATGATTTCTAAATTTGTGGGTACTCCCTGAATGTAGTCCATTAATGTGCTGACAGATTGCTGCCATGATGATGCAGAGGGAAAGATGTTGCACGCTTCTTCAACTTGATTTTTTGCCATCTTTCAATGTTGCCATTCTGCTGTTCCTCCTAGTTTCCACTGGGGCGCTACCTGGAGTTTATTATATAAATAACTGGGGGTAGCCAGTGATGATAGCAATAATAAATGAGCAACTGTAGAAACAGCGACTCATTTATAGAGTTATCATGAAGAGCTACCCTGCTAGGGTAGCAATCCTATAGCGAGCAGAGCGACCAGAAGGGGAAGGATAGGGAGGTGGAGGGGAAGGATAGGAGGGAGGGTTCATATTGGTTGGGGATCCTATTGCAGCTAAGCCAGCCCTGTGGTGTGGTGGTGAGGGTGGCTGACTACAATGCAGCAGGAACTGGGTTCAGGACCTGCTGGGGGTGATTGTTTTGCCTCTGCTTGGGGCTCTCTGTTTTTTTCAGTTTGTGTTTTGCCCTCCTCAACATGCACTCCCTGGAGTTAAAATCCTTATTCAGGGGCTGGCCCCACTAAAATACTTGAGAACAGCTGGAAGTTGGGTCGCTTGTGTTTGTATATTGCTGAAATGCTTTTCGGCAATATACATTCACTATGATAGCGATCACTGTTTTGCAATTGCTATCATAGCATGGAATCATAACTGGGAGGTGTAGCCCCCCACAATGGAGGTTGCTTCTGCTGCTGGACAGCAAATTGTTGGAGCATGGTGACTGGTGTTGACAGATTGCTGTCGCTGTAGTTTACACCTCCAACTTCATTGTCGCTGAGGTATGGGTGAACCCTCCCTGAAAAACAGGTAGCCCCAACCTGCTTCAGAGTTGCACAAATCAGACTGTAAAATAACAAACCAATAGTAGAGCAAAGAAATTCTGAGAGAGTACTCCTATGCTGGCTACCCTCTGTGGCACAGCAAAGACTGGATAATCTCAGCCTTCGGAATGTTCATATGCCAAGAGTTCTATGCTGATTTACAGCTTGGGCTGTACCATTACCCCAGTGCTTATTACCTGTATGTATTGACTTCCCCTTGACAACATGGAGCAATACAGAACACTCCATCAAATGCCTTGTGTGCATCTAAATTGAGCATCAGGAATGAGATTTTGGAATTGTTGACATAGTCAATTGTTAAAAGGATGCACTTGATATTATCTGTGGTTTGTCTATGTCAGACAAAGCCTGACTGATCAATGTGAATTATTTTGGGGAGGATATGATCTAATTGGTGAGCCAAAATACTAGTGAATAATTTCTAGTCCATATTAAGAACATAAATTGGGCAACATGAGTCGCAGTAGGTTGTGTCTTTTTGTGGCATTAGTATTGCTGAGATTGTTGCATCCCTTCATGAATCCAAACATTTTGAAGCAGCTAATGCTTCCTGAAAGTTCCTAAAAGCAGCTCTTGAAGAGGCTTAAACAGCTTTTTATAAAATTCCACCTTGTAACTCTCCAGGTGAATACTTTTACCATTTTTAAGTTCTTGGATCCTAAGGGTAAGCCCTGCTTGGGTTATAGGGAGGATGAAACTGTCTTTGTGTTCTTGTGTGAGGAAGGGAAGTGGAATCTTGTTGAAAAACTATCTAGGTGTTGAATGGGGGGGGCACCGCCTTATACAGCTGAGTATAAAAATTCACAGTGCTTTGCTGGATGTCCTTGTGTTTGGTGGAAAGTGTATGTTCATATGTTCTTATTCATTACCTCAGCTCACAGTACAGTGCTTGTGACATTACAGTTGCTCTCATGGCAACAGACTGTGATGTCACTACAGAGAATTAAGACTTCAAGTAGGGGTTTAGCTGTACAGTAGAGGCAAATGAATTCTAATAGACAAAGATAATGTATTTATGCAAATTCCCCCAGTAATAAATAATGGGGAGGAGAAATCTGAAGAAGATATATGGAATTCAAGCTGAATTGTGCCTACAACTAATAAAATGTTTTTTAAAGTTTGCCTTGAGGCATCATCCACTCTTTAAATAATGTGATAGCTGTGATCTTCAGCAAGACCTTTGACACAGGTCCCTTCTGCCCATCTCTCTAGTGGTGGGCCAGATGGAAGATAAATATCCCACAGTACTTTTTAAAGGCAAGTGGGAGTTATCCCCAATGCCTAGTCCAACATTCCCTCTCTCTATAGCACATGTTCTAATGCAATATGGCTGTTTGTGTGTGGGGCAGTAGCGCACCTAATGACTGCCAGATGTATATACATGTGAACATATGAAGGTGCCAGCAGAACAGACCTATTGGTCTATCAAAGTCTGCTTGATTGTGCAGCTAGCCCCCTACCAGGCAGCTGCCCTTCCCCATCCCCCCTGCCCTCCCTTTGCTGACCTCCTCACCCACCCTACAATCCCCTATACTACTAGTATCTAACAGCTCAATCCACATTAGTACATAAGAACATAAGAAGTAGCTGGCAGATGGGGACCACGTAATCCATCTAGTCTGCTCAAAAATGTTATTACCCCTTCAGATGCCTACATCACCTGTCCCGTGCTAGTGTGAATTTCTGTACTGTCTTTGATGCTACCACCTCTGAGGGCAGGCTGTTCCATGGTTCTATCACCCTCTCTGTGAAAAAGTATTTCTTTATATTGGTTCTAAGTCTGCCTCCCACTGAGGCACAGATTGTGCCCCCTTGTATGTGTTGTTTTGTTTTCCTGTAATAGGTTTCCTGTTTGGGCTGTGTTGATTCCCTTTATGTATTTGAATGTTTCTATCATGTCCCCCCTATTTCTTCTTTGCTCTAAAGAGTATAAGTTTAATTCACTGAGTCTCATTTTATATTGTTCTTGATGCAGACCCTACACCATCTTAGTGGCCCATCTCTGAACCTTTTCTAAGTGGTCAATTTCCTTTTTTTAGGTGGGGCTTATAGAACTACATGCAGTATTCCAGGCGCGGCCTGAACAAGGACCTGTACAGTGGGATGATTACCTCGCACTTCCTGCTCACAATCCCGCTACCTATGCAGCAGAGGATGCTGCTGGCCTTCTGTGCTGCTTTTTCTCATTGTTTCTCCACTTTTAGATCATCGGTAACAACTACTCCAAGGTCCCATTCCATCTTTGATTCTTCTAATTGATGCCCATTCAGTATGTACGTCTTTCTTAGGTTACGTTTACCCATGTGCATCAGTTTACATTTCTTGTTGTTAAATTTTAACAGCCATATTCTTGACCACTCTTCTAATTTCTTGAGATCGACTTCCATCCCAGAGGCACCTTCATCTGTGTCTACCCTGTTGCAGAGTTTTGTATTATCAGTGAACAGGCAGACCTTCCCCTCAAGTCCATCAGCAATGTTGCTGATGAATATGCTGAAGAGGATAGGGGAAGTACTGGCCCCTGTGAAATGCCACTGGTCACTCTGCCCTCCTGTGATAATGTCCCATTGACCAGAACTCTCTGTGACCTATCCCAAAGCCAGTTCTTAATCCAACTGACTATTTTATGGTCTATGCCTGTGTGCTCAAGTTTGTTGGCTAATCTCCTGTGGGGAACAGTGTCAAAAGCTTTGCTAAAATCTAAGTAAATTATGTCCACTGCACCACCTTGGTCCACTGTTCTGGTTACCCAATTGAAGAAGTCCACCATATTCACTAGACACAAGCGCCCAGCCATGAACCCATGCTGCTTTGGGTTGAGTCTTCTGTTTTGCCTTAGGTAGTCTACTATCCTCTCCTTAAGCAATGCTTCCATAATTTTAACCACCACTGAGGTTAGACTGACAGGACAATAGTTCCCTGGTTCTTCCCTGCTTCCACTTTTGTGCAAGAGCACCATTGTTTCCCTTCTCCAGTCATCTGGTGCTATACCACTTTCTAGTGACTTATTGAACAGTTCAGCCAGTGGTGCAGCATTCTGTTCCCTGATTTCTTTCAGGACTCTCAGGTGAATACCATCTGGACCCATTGCCTTATCCAGTTTTAACTTACCCAGCTCCTCTAGGACTCTTCCTTTTGGGAAGGAGCTCATGATAGACACATTATCATTTTGCCCAGTGCCACTTAAAATAGGTCCTTTGTGAAGACTGAGCAAACATGGTCAAGATATGCACAAGTTGAGCATATCCCAGTTATGGCTCCACACATGCTGATGCCAGTCCACCCCAGATGATATCCACCACCCTCGCTGGCCATGCTCCAGTAGCGCAGAGCTGTGCATTCAGGCAGGGGGTGGCAGAGGTGGGGTCAGGTGGTCCAGACCACTTCAATCCAACTGGGTGCCTGTGCCTTTCTGGCAGTGGATCTCTGCCTGCACGGGGTGCAGGGGAATAATGGGTTCAATGTTTGGGTGAATAGAATATGGGATTAGTAGTGCTTATGTAACTGTAGTTTACTTTTGGCTTTTCTCTATTCCCGCCCTTGGTAGTTAAGCTGGGTACTGAGTAGGGAATAGTAGCCCAGCACCAAGGGTGAGTAGAGTGCCAGAGAAGGAGGAGGCAGGGGTGGATGGTGGATGTTTCACAATGTGCTAGCGGAGAACTGCCAAGGGAGACTGGCCTTTGTAGGGGATGTGGGAGGGGCTATTCCCCCACATTGGACCTCGGGCTATAGCCCTCCATTCAATATTTGAGTGAATAGAGTATGGGGTTAGTAGTGCTTATGTAACTGTAGTTTACTTTTGGCTTTTCTCTGTACCTGCCCTTGGTAGGTAAGCTGGGTAGTGAGTAGAAGCCCAAAAGAATTACCGATGAATGTTCAAAAGAGTATGATCACCTCCTCCAACTCACGGAGAATATGACCAGCAGCATGCAGAAGAGGAAAAACACCCAGGGGAGGAAACGTTTGAGAACCCATGGCTACTGACCCACCTGTCTTCCAGGCAAACTAGGAGGAGATGAACCTAGGTTCTAGCAACCATAACCTAATTTTCCAAGGAAGGTGAACTGCTTGGAGAGATAACAGTCCACCTTCGAATCCATGGAAGATGCATCCTAGAAGGAAGATTCTGAGGTTAAAGAGGTGGGTCTATTATGAAGGAGCATCAAAATGCTGATAGTGAAGTAGGTCCAATTGATAAAGGGCGAATGTAGTTCAGGTTTCCAAGGTGATGATGGATGATGTCCAAAGGGAGTACAGACTAATGAGCAGGAAGAGCATGATGTGATACATATGCTACCAGACTTTGAATGGTGGGAAATATGATGGGTTATGAAGTCATAAAGTAAACGATCTAACTTTGTAGAAGGTTTGACATTCAAGTCAGAGTCTGGAGGTGAGGAGTTGAGCAGTGAGCAATAAGTTGCAATTTAAGCATCCATGAGGCAGATGAAGAAGTGGGACATAGTCTTATGTGCCAGGTAGGAGTAGTGATGTGAATGATTTTAGACCAATGAAGGAAGACTGGTATATGTAGTACAGATGGTAACTGAATGTATAAGGAATAATTAGAAATTCAGTATGAGGAATTTGAGAGTTGACTTGGGTATTGATGTTGCAATGATACTTGTATAGGCTCTTGCTGGTCCACCAGTAGAAAAGTAGATATGGGTATTCCTGTGGTGTAATTGCCTGTGACATGAGCGGAGGTGGCCATGACTTTTGCCTTATAGGTAATCCAATGTCTAAATACTATGGAAAGCCTGGAAATGAGTATATAAAAGAGTCTTTAGACTGATGTGGCAATAGGAAGGTGAGAGCGGTGTAGAATGCCAGGGATACCTGGCACTGTAGTCGAATATAGAACTGTTGAAAGGCAAGACTGGGATAGTAAGGCAGCCAGATCAGTTGCAGACATTCAGATTGAGAATCAGTGGAAGCCTGCTCTTGGTGAAAGTCTTCACTGGAAGGAGTATGGCAGGTGAATCATGAGGGATGAGCTAGAAGGACCGCTGGATGAGTGGCTGACCTGATTGATGGTAATATGATGAAGGAATGTAGATGATTGTATGAAGTATGGTGACATCCATGAGCTGGAAAACAATGGTTCAGACAGAATGCCTTTGGTAGATGGTGCGAAATAACCTTCATTTGATGCCGCCAGGCAGAGGTAGAATGTTGAAGGCAAATGGGGTATAGTGGTCCTATTTCTGAAGGGCAGCGTCAACTGGTGTATCTGGTAGAGAATGTGGAAGGTTGAAACTGCCAAATGGAAACTCAGGCTCCCATCCCTGGCATTTGAGGCGAGACGACCTTGACTCGAGGCTGCTAGGCATAGGTAGAATGTTGAAGGCACATGGGGTAAAGAGGTTCCATTCCCAAAGGGAAGCGGCAACCTGTATCAGGTAGAGAATGCAGAAGAATGACAAAGCAGAATGCAGACATGGCTCCCACCCCTGGTAGTCTGGGCAAGCTAACCTTCACTCGATGCCACCAGGCAGAGTTAGGGATGGAGGCTGTCAAGTTCAGAAGTAGTAGGTAGTAGTGAGTGTAATGGAATCCCATCCCCGGTAGACATGGCAAGCCTACCTTCACCCAGTACCTCAGAAGGTACGAGTTAGGGATGGAGTCCAGAAAAACTGCTAGTATAGTCTGAGCAAGGAAAAGGCAGCAGGCTGCGTAGTCTTAGGTAGGTAAACTGTGAGGCAGTATAAAGGGGAAGGAAGCAAGGCAGAGTGGGAGAACGTGAGGAGAAGTCATGAGGATGCCAGTAAAAGGGGTGTTTAGAAGGATCCGGGAAGGAGCATACTGGATGCAATGGAAAGCAATGAATGACGTAAAACTGAGTAGGCTGCAAGGGAATAATCCATGTGAGTGTAGCGGAAGCCATGGAGGCAAAGACCAAACAAGAATTATGGTAGGGTAGAAACCTCATGGGTTCCAGGAAAGCAGCCCAAAAGGAAAACCAGAGAAGCACAGGACATGGGCAAGAACAAGGTATGTGGGGGCAGGAAGAGACAGCAGAGGCAGACGAGGAGTCAGGGAAGAAGGGTGGGTAGGACAGGGAAGGACATATGGGAGTACAACGCCCTCTCAAAGCAATGAGGCAGAAATGTGAAAAAGCAAGCAAACATGAAAATACAAAAAAAAACGTTGAGAAGTCCATCGAGAACTACAGCAGAAGCCAAAAAGCGGCAGTAATAATGGCAGTTGGCTGAGTGCAGGGGAAGCACAAATAGGGATAACTGGACAATACACAAAATCACAAAAGGAGATGGCGACCCATTGGTTGAGGTCAGCGGGGTAAGAGAGGGGATACGGAGTGGGCTGAGGCAGTCAGATGCATAGTGCAGGGGTAGCAAGTGAATGCAGACAATCGGTATGTGATGCTCTCAGATGGCCACCCACACGGTGCACACTCAGAGGCACTCAGAACACAGGATTGGACGGTGTCCAAACAGAAACGGATTTTTTTTTTGTAGGAGCAGGACGGTAACAGGCAAAATGACAGCAGTGGGGGAGAATGACTCAGGTTGCGTACAGTCAATCAATGGGCATTGGAAGGTACGGTGAGAGCAAGTGTATCCTTTTATAATTACATCCAGGAAACCAATGTTGTGGGCAGGCAGTGTTGGAAATGGAAAACAAAATCACTGGAGGAACTAACTTACTACCTTTAATGTAGACTGAAATATACTTGCCAGCAGGGTTGGGAAATGAGTCCTCATTCTACAAAGCAGTTGCACACTTTACTAAGGGAGGACCTAGTGACACCACTGACCACGTTTTTAACAAATTATGGCAGGATGGGGTGGTATCTGAGGACTGGAGGAGGGCAGATGTGATTCCCCTTCACAAAAGTGGGAGCAGGGCAGAAGCAGGAAACTACAGACCTGTAAGTTTGACCTCAGTGGCAGGTAAAATGATGGAATCACTTCTGAAAGAAAGAATTGTTGAGTACCTAGAGTCAGCGGGGCACAGGACCCAAAGCAGCATGGATTTACAGCAGAAAGGTCATGTCAGACAAATCTAATTGACTTCTTTGACTGGGTGACCAAAGTAATAGACCAGGGAGGGGCTGTGGATATGGTCTACCTATACTTTAGCAAGGCATTTGACACAGTCCCGCACAAAAGATTAATAATCAAGTTTCCAGCCTGGGAGTGGGTCACAGGGTGGTAGCCTGGGTAGCAAACTGGCTGCACAACAGGACACAGAAGGTAACAGTGAATGGAACACATTCCGAAGAAAGGGGGGTTACTAATGGAGTACCTCAGGGCTCAGTACTGGGTACAGTCCTCTTTAATATCTTTATAGGTGACATTGCAGAGGGTCTGGAGGGAAAGGTATGCCTCTTTGCAGATGACACAAAGATCTGTAACAGAGTTGATACACAAGAGGGGGTAGAAAAGATAAGAAGGAACTTGGCAAGGTTGGAGGAATGATCAGACATATGGCAACTTAGATTCAATGCAAAGAAGTGCAAAGTAATGCACCTGGGAAACAAAAACCCAGGAGAAGAGTACACGATAGCAGGAGAGGTACTAACAACAACAAAAATGGAAAGGGACTTGGGGGTAGTCATATCAGATGACCTAAAGGTGGGTAAGCAATGTGAAAAGTTGGTAAGGAGAGCCAGGGGGATACTGGGATGCATAGGAAGGGGCATTACAAGTAGAAAAAGGGAAGTGGTTATCCCTCTATACAGACAGTTGGTGAGACCCCATCTGGAGTACTGTGTGCAGTTTTGGAGACCTCATCTACGCAAGGACATAGACAGGATGGAAGCAGTCCAGAGGAGGGCAACTAAAATGGTGCAGGGTCTGCAGCAGAAACCATATGAAGAGAGACTGAGAGAGCTTAATATGTATACTCTTGATGAAAGGAGGGACAGGGGGGACATGATAGAAATGTTCAAGTACCTCAAGGGAATCAACAAAGTCCAGGAGGGTAGCATCTTTCAGAAAAAGAGATGTGTAAGAACAAGGGGCACAATTTAAAGATAGAGGGGGGACGGCTCAGGGGTAATGTGAGGAAATTTTTTTCACGGAGAGAGTGGTGGATACATGGAACAGCCTTCCTGAGGAGGTCGTTGGGTCTAAAACAGTGGGGGAATTCAAACATGCATGGGACAGACACAAGGCAATTATAGTGGGGGGTTGCAGGAAGTAGGCTGTTGGTTAACTAGAATCTGCAGCTTATCCAGTAGGTAGGGAAATGGGCAGACTGGGTGGGCCAAGTGGTCCTTATCTGCTGTCAAAGTCTATGTTTCTATGTTTCTATGTAATACAGGTAGTCCAGGACATAGCAGAGATTACTGGCCACTATGCTGCTGAAGGCTATATGAATGCTCCCGATTGCATGAGATTTGTGAAGGCAGGATGCCATTTTAAGTGCGGGTAGAGCTTTTAGTTGAGCGTTGGCCAGCGTAAAAAAGTGTACTACAGTCAGGGCTGAAAGAGAGGTAGAGCAGTATAGATTTTAGTTTCTAGGACAGGATTGAGGCAATGTGAAATATGCAGCAGAGGTGCCAAAGCACGACTTTTATTTGCTTTCCATCGGCCAGTATGTTCACTGCAACTGGAGCTGCATAGCAGTCCGTACAACACTGGGACAGCAGTAGAATGTATTATGATGTAGCTCAATGGTTGACAGCAAATAAGGGAAATAAAATGAACAGAGTACACGGTGCAATGCAGACCTGCACTGCATCCCTGGAACACAAAAGAGCAGCTTACCAGTGGGAGGCCCAGAGCAGTCACCAAGGAACAGGCAGAGATCAGCTAGCAGGCGCAGGGGAATGTCATTGTTCCCAGAATGGAAGGAAACAGGGATAGGTGGTCTGGAGCGGAAAAACGTGCAAGAGGGGAATAAGGTGAGCAAATGCAGAGCAAAAGTCAAAGAAGATGCAGTACAAAGCACGCTGAGTGGCACAGAAGTAACAGCAGAACACAAGATAGTGAGTAGCGGAAATGGGCAAAAGACAGACACCAAAAGGGAGTAGGGATACTTCGGGAATGGGGGAGTGAAACAAACGAGGGACAAAGAGGATGGGAGGGGTTAGCAAAAGCCAAGAATGGGAGAGGAAGGAAAAGGGGAGTAGGAGGAAGTGAAGGGGAGCAAATGAGGAGGACAGAAAAGGAAGGGAAGGAGGCTCAGCCCATGAGCCACACAGCAGCACAGAATGCTGCAGTTTCACAATGCACTAAGTGGAAAACTGCCAAGGGAGGCTGGCCTTTGTAGGGGATGTGGGAGGAGCTATTCCCTCAAATTGAACCTCAGGCTATAGCCCTCCCAATACCAAAAAAACAAAACAAAAAACAAAGGATGGCCTGCACTCCATGGGTTAGAGTCTGGTTTACAGTCTCTGTAAATGGAATGAATATGACTGCCCACATATACGGCACTCCACGGGAGCTGTGTTGATGAAACTCCACCTGAGCGAAATGACAGGGTACCTGGATAGTGGTAATTGGTCCTTTTTTAATATCATATTTCCTGCCCACTCCCAGCCATGGACTCGGTGGCAGTTATGCCAACCATCCAGGGTGGCACTCACCCCCCCCCCCACAGGGGATCATGCTGCGCAAGAGTGGGTGCTCAATTGTTTTTCCCATTACTTTGTGCTGCCTGCCTGGTCCCTGGACATCCCACCCTCTGAGAATGCCGACACAAGGACTGTGGTCCAGGCTGAGGATATGAGAAAGCATGTCCCAATCAAGCACCTAACAGCATTCTCCCCTTCCCACACAGGTGGAGTCATGCCTCATGGTGCGTTACCCCCACCCCTGTGGAGGAGAAGAGCGGCCAAGGGGATGCTCAGACCTCCTCCCCCCAGCCAGCACCCAACGACCCGGGCTAATTCCTGAACCCCATTCACCAACATTGGAGGCAGTAGCTCAACCACCATACTGACAGGCCAGCGGTAATTGGTCTGTTGTTACGTATTTGCAAGCAGTCTTAGGTTGGTAGCAGGCAATTGCACCAGAATCTCTTCTTTTTTAATACACAGCCTTACAACCTACTAATTTGTCACCATCTTGTTCATTCCATCTACAGAGATTGTAAACTAGACTGTAACCCAGGGAGTGCAGGCCGTCCTTGGTTTTTGTGGTCATTCTCTCAAGGGGCAGCATACTCCTGGCCAGCACCCTCCCCTGCACCAATGAGCACAGAACTACATTTGTTTTGGAATAATGGTCTATGGTTGTCCTCTAGAATTTTTATATCTCCATTGGGATGCCTGACAAATGTGGTCAATTCTCTGACCAATGCTGGTACTGCCCCCAGCTCAACATGGTGGCTTCTAGGGCTTGGGCAGGTTGGGGAGTTTGACTGGGCCCAGAATGGTCCATTGTGGCCATGCAGAAGCGAACACAAAGCTACTAATGCTGCCACTAGGCAGATGTTGTGGTTTTCCCCTCCTATGGCAGTCAGCACTGCAGAGATCGGTTTGGGAATGCAAGGCATGCCTGCATTCATCCTCATCTTGGATGCCCCCGTGGCCAGTCACGTGTGTCGCTTGAAATCAGGTTGGGGGGGAGGGTGCGTGCAGCCAGGGCTGGGAATTCATGGAGGTCATTGCATGTGTGGAGTGGGACCTCTGCATCTCTGCCAACAAAGACATCTTTCCAAGGGAGTTGATCATTTGTGTGTGTGCATACATATACGTGTGTGTGTGTGTGTGTGTGTGTGTGTGTGTGTGTCTCCGTATGTGTGCATGTGTATGTGTGTGAAAGGCACTATAGAAAAGCAAATTCTATTTATTCTGTCTGCTAAGGCACAGAATTAGGGGTTAGTGGTTCAAGCAGAGGGGTGAGGGTGGAGCGTAATAGGGCTGTGAGGAGATCTTTTTCTAGTCAGTTCCTGTCACTTTCTACCCCCAAACTGTGCCATAAAGAAGCAGATGCAAGAGCAGATGGCCCCAGTGAAGAGGACCGAAATGCCACAAAGCTGTAAATGCAAACATTAGATGTTATATTCATAAACAAAAGTCGCGGGTTTCACATGGAAAGACTACAGAGCAGAAGGAAAGAAGATAACCAGCATCAGACTAGTTGCAATTTGATCATCTAATTACAACCTGATGGACAGAGTGTTCAATGCAGAATATTCTGAAGTAACATGAATACGAGGGGAAATCTAATACTTCAATCAACGTGCTAAAAAAACAAACCACGATGGGGTTCAGCAGATGTTTCAAACATTTATTTATTTTTTATTTCAACTCAGGAGAAGCAATGTAAACTTTTTTCCTTCAGTACAGTGAAATGAAAGATGGTGATGTCATTTGGGGGAGTATGTTAGCAAACATCCTATTTAAAAACTAAGGATGTTGTTGATCACCATATAGATTGCCGTGGAAAACAGAACATTCACTGCAAACATCTTCCCTTAAACCATTTCGAAAACAGAGTTATGGGTGACTCAGTCCAATCATTCCCTATTTTGATGAAAGATGACAAGGCTTCCTGATCTGCAACAGATGTGCAGTGTTGCATAGATTCAATTACACTTAGCTTGTAGCGGCAAGGGAAGCAGCACAAGGAGAAACAAAAGCAGATGCTTAGACATCTTTCAGAGGCCGAGTATGGGGCTGTGAAGCCTTTCTGGGTCAGTCTTTTTATGTCCAGGCTTCTTGTTTAACAGATAAGTTGTCATCATTAGTGTGCATGGGCCCTATACATGGCATCATCTCTGTCAACATTTTGTTTTTCTTTCTCTGAAAGCTGTCAAGCATCTTAGAACTGTAAGGGCCTCCATTGTAAGCTGAAAAGAAAAGAGAATGTTCTTGTTGCTGAGAGTTAAACAAAACAAACTTTACAAAAAAGAATAGTAACAGGACTTAGCTGGTGCCATCAACACCTGGTCCTGTGACGTAATAATAATCCTACTGGGTTGTGAATACAAAAGTGTGTGTGTAAATGGGGCGGGCAAAATCCAAAAGAATAGGAAAACAGATTTTAAAGTGACAATGTCACACAATGTTAGTCTAATAACAAAAGGCTTTAGTTAAATGGGAATACCCATGCCCCTACACCCTAGACCTAAGTGTGCAGCTACCCTGATTTTCACTTTACTGTAAGTGCAAGAATGTTTTTAACCCTTAGGCTGCCAACAGAGTTAGAACATATAGGAATTCAGGACTGCTATATCAGACTGCAGCACAGCAAGGGTTAATTATAGTTTAAAGAGACTGCCACTTTTTGAGAAAACTTCTCAAATTATATCACTGAGGCACAATTCAGCTTATGTTGGATAGATTTTCTGCATTTGTATTCCTTTAAATTTTCATTACAAGATTTTTTACATGGAAACAGGATCCTTACCTATTACAGTTGATCTGCTCCTGCTGTTTAATCCTTTTCTTAAGTCACAATTTTATATTAGTGACATCATAATTCTTTCTACAGCAACAAACTGTAATGTCACAAACAGAGGATCAGCACTTTAGCAAAGGATCAAACAGCAGAAACAGATGATTTCTATGGACAAGGATTCTATTTCCATGCACATTAACCTACAAATTAAGAGCAAAGGGAAGACAAATGCAGATATTATTTAAAATATATTGTATGCTGAATCGTGTCTAACTGTTATGTTTTTCAGTTTCCTCAAACATCAAATTCACTTTAAGAAGTTTAACTTACCTTTGTCTAGTTCATCAAGATGTCCCACCACCCTAACAGTGGAGGTGGCCACCAATCTGGGCAGCATCCCAGAATCCCCATGGCTGATATCATAGCTGGGATCAGCCAGGGTAGCTTCATTTATCCAGGCTATGTATTGGAGCTCTTTATAACTCCATTTTGCTGGTCACCAGAGAACCAATGCAGAAGATGCACTCCATTATGGTAAAATACAAAAAAATGACTACAACATTGTAAGTAATGCTATCGATTTAAATTCAGATTCAAGCAGAAAAAGTGGTACTGCACTCCAGCACTTCATGTCATAGATATGATGCTTCATCAGGGGCACCCCACACAATGACCCATAACAGACACATGAACCCCTAGAGTAGCACACATGTGGAATCATAGATAGATGAGAACAGACACCCAGACTGACGTACACTGACCCTCAGACAGACACAAAAGAACTCCCAGAAGAACGCACCCTTGGTCCCCAGGGCAAGCATGCACTTACCTTCAGGCAGACACACACAAACTCTTAGACATACAAGGACTCTTGGAGAGACACACAGACTCTCAGACAAACACACAAGGACTCTTGGAAAGACACTCATAGACTCTCAGAGACACACACAAGACCATGCCAGCTAAAGTGTCCAAGCCACTGCCAGTTTTTCTTGTGCTACCATCTAGTGGTACTATACACAGTTTCAAAAACACACAACAGCACTGCACAAACTCCCTCTGCCAATACACTGCCATCACCAGCCACTGAGACTATGGTAACAGAATAGCTATAGTCCACTCATAAAAATGTTCTGTTGCAGAAATATTGAGGTGAAGCAACTGCTTGGGTTTCCCTGACATGAGCATTATCCATGAGGAGTGTGAACAGGCACTGGTCCCTGGACATAAAAACAAACATACAAAAAAGATAAGGGTCATTATGTGTATGTGTGATGTTACATGTTACAGTCCCAAGTATGCTTTCCTTGAGAGATTTGGTGCTCCAGTTCACAGGACAATGATGCTTCCTTAAACAGATACTCACCAAATAGGAAGTATTCCCACAAGAAACATTGGGGGGTCCTACAGCTATCATCTCCATCCCCCCATACCACCCTAGCTGAGATGACACAGTAGTAAACTAATACCACTCCGGTGAAAATACAATCCACAGTGATATCCAGCCATTATAGAAACATAACAACACAGTAATTTGAGTTCAAAATGGACTTTTGGTCCATCATATCTGCAACCATTTCACAAGCAGGAATGACATAAGCATGCTGTGAAAACAGATGCCAATTTATAGGGATCCTGCACCCAGGCTACTATCAAGGGTACATGGGGATTCCCTTGGTAAGCATAAATTTGTCCAGGTTTACTTTAAGGCCTGGTTTGTGTTCATAACCACTGCCTCAACTGGTAGGCTGTTCCATTGGTTCACCACCCTCTGGGAGAGAAAATGCCTCATTTCATCACCCCTGAATTGAACATACCCTAAGCTTCAGGGCATTCCTCCACTTTCTGCTCCAGGACACCAGATTAAGCATCTCCTACTATTCAATCTTGCTGATACCCTTAAGAAAGCAAAAGACTGAGGTCATCTGGCCTCACAGCCTCCATTTCTCCAGAGTGAACATGTTAAGGGCCTCCAGTCTGTCCTCATTGCATTTTTCCCATACCACTGACTAGTTTGATGACCCTGTGGTGTACCCTGTCAACTGCCTCAATGTCCTTTTTGTATTGAGGAGGCAAAAACTACACACACAACAGAAGGTGGAGATAGACCAGAGCCTTGTAAAGGGGAAAGATTACTTCCCATGCTGTGCTGGTCACTCCCTTTTTAAGCACCTAAGCTTTCTGTTGACTCTCTTGACAGTGGTCCTGCACTGCTTATCATGCTTCAGCCCCATGTCTATTATGACCCCCAGGTCCTTTTCTTCCTCTAGTGCAGCAAGAGTAGCCCCACCCAGTGAGTAGGTCACATCTCTGTTTTTCTACCTCAGTTGTAGCTCCTCGCATTTGGCAACACTGAAACTGGCACTCTAGGAGACAGACTGGTCACCCAACTTGTTAAGGTACTCCTGAAGTTTGTCGCCATCTTCGAGGAGGTCCACCAACCTTGCTAACTTAGTGTCTTTTGTGAACTTAAGGAACTTGCTGGAGACCACAGCTTCTGGATCACCGATGATGATGTTGAAGAACAGCGGACCCATCAGTTATCCCTGAGGGATGCAGTTGAATTCTTCTATCCACTTGGAGTAGTATCTGTTGATCACCACCTGCTGCTTCCTGCTCCCAAGTCAGTTAGTAATACACCTTGTTTATATCCCAATGCCCTGTACTGCAGTTTATAAAGTCCTGGAGTAAATAGTTAACCTCTAGTGGGATTTTGTCCACTTGTTAAGGAGTGTGACACCTTTGAACATCCCATGGGGGCAATGTAGCTCAGGACTTAATAAACTGCAGCACACAGCCCATAGTTTATGTGGCCATTTGTGAATATCAATCTTTTTACACTGGAAAGGCAAAAAGGCATTTAAGAGGATAAGTGAGCACTTAAAAGGTATTGACAAGGAGGATAGTGAAAATGCACTTACAATGCATGTAAAGAAATGGGTAACAGACACATGTTTAAATATTTAAGAATTGAAAAAGTGTCCATGAACAGTCACGTGGTGACTTGGACAATAAATAGTTGTGCAGGGAGATGTATTGACAGCATACATTGTGGGCTAATCTCGCCGGTTTAAATGACTCATTTCAGTTAAATCTGTTTCCGAAGGTTTAGATTATTGCAGGTTTGTTATGACTGTCCAATGATTTAATGACTGACCATTATTATAGAATGTTATTATAGAATGTATTTTTAGAAAGTATTTATGGTTCACAATATAGTATCTAGGGTTGATGTACATTTAACTCAAATTAACTTGGAGGAACAGTGGGACAAATTATGAGATGGCATACTGAAGGCAACAAACCTCTGTGCAAAGCAAGGGAGCAAAAACAGGAGGAAAAATAGATCACTGTGGTTCTCAAGGGAAGTGTCTGTGAAGGTGAATGCTAAGGGGGTGGCATTCAGGAGTTGCAATAAGACACAGAAGGAAGACGATAGGGAGGTGTACCAGGAAATGCTGAGGGAAGTGGGGAAGGCAGTGAGTGGCGTGAAGACACAAACAGAGGAAAGGATAGCCAAAGGGTAGCCAATGGAGACAAGGCCTTCTTCAGATGAATAAGCAAAAAGAGAAAGACAATGGGAGGGATAGTGAGGATAAGAAGGGCGGGAAGATTGTACAGAGGAGGAGGATCAGGAAAAAGCAGATATTCTGAACAGATACTTCTGCTCAGTCTTCACAGTGGAGGGAGAGGGGCACGGACCACATAGAATCAGTAGGAATACTGGGGGGAGGGAGGTGATCACAAGTTCTTTCACAGTGGAAAGAGTTCTGAGAGGACTTGTAAATCTGAAAGTGGATAAGGCAATGGGCCAGATGGAGTACATCCAGGGGTGCTGAGGGAGCTCAGGGAGGTACTGGCTGCACCTCTGGCAGCCCTATTCAACAACTCACAAGAAACAGAAGTGGTTCCAGAGGAATGGAGGAGGGCAGATGCAGTCCTCCTTCATAAAATTGGAAACAGGAACATCAGTGGGGGGGAAGTTAAGGGAAACACTATTAAAACAAAAACTAGTGGAGTATCTTGAATCAGCAGATTAGAAGAATCTGAAGTTGCATGGATTCATGGGGTGAGGTCATGTCAGACAAACCTGATCAATTTCTTTGACTGGGTAGCCAGGGAAATATATCTGGGTGGGGTGGTGGATGTGGTCTACTTAGACTTCAGCAAGGCCTTCAACACTGTACCACATAGGAGGCTTATAAGGAAACTGTACAGTTTGGGGGTGGAACTCAGGGTGGTAAACTGGGTATGTAAATGGTTGATGAATAGGCTACAGAGGATGGTGGTAAGTAGCACTCACTCTAATTAGTGGAGAGTGCCAGTGGGATACCTCAGGGATCAGTGCTAGGACCACACCTCTTCAATGTCTTCATAGGAGACATTGCAGAAGAGCTGGAAGGGAAGGTATGCCTCTTTGCAGATGGTGCCAAAATCTAAAATAGTGTAGATACTTCAGGGGAGGAGAAAATGGGTAGAGACTTGATAAAACTTGAGAAGTGGTCAAAGGTATGGCAGCTGGTTTTAATGCAAAAAAGTGCCAAATCATGCACCTAGGGCACAGAAATCCAAGGTCAGTGTATAAAATGGTGAAGAGGTATTGACATCCACCAAACAGGAAAAGGACCTCGGGGGCTATCATATCTGAAAACCTCAGAGTGATGGGACAGTGCCACAAGGCAGTAGGCAGGGCCAGCTAGATAATGGGGTGCATAGGGAGGGGAATCACCAGCAGTAGGAGGGAGGTGGTGTTACCTCTGTATTAGTCACTGGTGAGACGCCACATGGAGTACTGTGTCCTGTTCTAGAGATCACACGTCAGGAAGGACATAGATAGGGTTGAGGCTTTCCAGTGGAGGGCAATTAAAATGGTGCAGGGTTGCAGCATAAGCTCTATGAGAAGAGACTGAGGAATCTCAAAATGTACACCCTGGAAGACAGGAGGTGGGGGGCATGATAGAGACCTATAAGTATTGCAGAAAGTGAACAGGGTACAGGAGGGGAGTATTTTGTTTAATTTCCTCTCCTCTGAGACTGCCCTCTTTCAGAGAAGCACCCCAGCCCTGTCACCATGAAGTCTGCTGGGACTTACCTGCCAGCTGTCTTCCCACAGGACTTGCCCCTCCCCGGCAGGGTTGGTGGGGTTTCTCAAGCCCCATTGGAGAACGGATCCGGTTCAGGCCAGCGTGCCTAGCTGGTCAGGTGCAGGATCTGTGGGTGCTCCTCCTCATCCTGCTACTGGGATTTTCCCATTTTTCTGCCCTCTGGAGGTGCGGTGTGCAGTGACATCGTGGTGCATGCCACATGCTCTCGCATGATGTGCACAAATGTCTACCACACCTCTCAACCTTCTGGGCTGGGCTGCCTTTTCTCCCACATCTGCCAGGGGATAGGCAAGCATTGATCTCTGTCCACCCTCCCCCTAAATGGAGGAGAACAATCCTACAGACACTTGATCCTCCTTCTCCAGGCTGGCCTTCCAGCACCCTGGATTTGCTTCCGAACCCAGGTTGTTGGCACCACCAGTGGTAGCACTACTGCTGTGCCGGTGGATTAGTTGGGGAGTATTTTTAAGAAGACAAGGTGCACCAGGACCAGAGGCCATGCAATAAGTAAACTAGCAGAGGTGGTGGGAACTAAACAGTAGTGGGCTTCGAGCATGCATGGGATAGGCATAGATGAATCTTCCTGTCCCATGCATGCTTCAGTCATGCATGGGATTGGCATAGAGGAATGTTGGGGGGTAGTAGCCAGAGATCATTTGGGGTTTGCAGAGACAGCACAGGCAGGGAAAAAATGGGCAGACTATGTGGGCCAAGCAGTCCTCATCTGCTGACAAATTCTATGTTTCTATGTACAGTAATAGGGAATTTATCTAAAAATGAATTAAAGTCTAGCTGAACATATGCCGCATGTTATATACACATATATATGTTGCAAAAAGCTTTGTTAATGCTAGACCTAGGGTCAAAGTGACAAACATTGGGCAATGGGGCATTAGGGTTTCCCTAACATCCCACCCTCCCAAACCAGGCAGGAGAGCAGGTGTGTGGTGTGCCTTGGGCTTCTCAAGCCTAACGCTCACTCCATTCCACCTGTAAATAAGGTCAGATGTGTAGGCTTTATGAGAGTGGAGTGAGTATTAGGCTTGAGAAGCCCAATGCACACCACACACCTGCTCTCCTGCCTGGTTTGGTAGGGTGGGGTGTTAGGAAACACTAACACCTCGTTTCCCAACTTTTGTTGCTTTGACCCTAACTGGAGCATTAACAAAGTTTTTTTGCAACTTATTTCCTTACTTTTTGAGATAGTATAATCATATCCTTATTTTACTGTAGGAGGACCCTGCGCTCCCATCCTTCCGTAAATGCATATACTATATACATACTGTATGTAGCTGTGGAAATACGGGGCCCTCTGGGCCCTGTACTTCAATTTATAGGACAACAGAGACCAAATTGTCAGCATAACCTTCTTATTACCCCTCCTCATGTACCTGTTACAGAAAATTTTTGTATCCCTGCCAAAACGTAATTCTGACCAACTGCAACACCATTCTGTGCCACAGGAGTGAAAACACATTGGCCCAGATATTCAAAATTGTTGCACATGGCGCAACAGTGTTGTGCCATGTGCAACCCACTGATGCGCCCCGGCATGATATTCAAAAGGGAAAAGTGCGCGGCACAAATCCCGATGTGCTGGAGTGCATCAGTAATGTATGCAGGTGCAGGTAGGGAAGGTGTGCTCATGCATACTCTGCACAGCCCGATATTCAGCCTGGGATGTGTGGAGCCATGCATGTGCAACCCTTGCCTGCGCCAGCACAAAATTGATCCCCCAAAAAAAGGAACAATGGATGGTCACCCACAGGTGAGCTGCCGCATTGCAAGGCGCAACACGGCAGCTGCCACCTGTGGATGGCCACCTGAGCTCTGGCTGCACCTCCATGATGGTGCCCCCCCATGCCCGACCACAGGCTTAAGTAAATAAAAATGAAGTCCTATATCCCTGGTGGTCCAGTGGACCTCTGCCCACTCGATCGCAGGCTTAAGTGTGTAAACATAGATAACTCCCATATCCCTGGAGGTCCAGTGGACCTCTGCCCACCCGATCGCGGGCTTAAGCGTGTAAAGAAAGAAATTGAATCCAATATCCCTGGTGGTCCAGTGGACCAATGACTGCCCGATCACGGGATTCTGTATAGGATTAGTGACCCCCATATCCCTGGTGGTCCAGCGGACCCCCCTCCCCACCCTCCCACTGATCCCCGCCCGCTCCCCCGGTCAGCGGTGGCGGCAGCACCACCCTGCCTCCCACCACCCGCTGCCTGACACCGTCAGTAGGGCTGTATGCCCAGTGGTCACAGCATGAGCCAATGGGCATGCAGCTATACCGTACTACATACCAGATATGTGAATGGATCCATTCACATATCACAGGTATGTATAATATGAGCTGCATGCCCATTAGCTCACGCTTCAGGACCAATGAGCTTACAGCCCACCGGCAGTCGTCAGTCAGCGGCGGCATGGTGGCAGGCGGGTGGGTGCTGCTGCCCGCCGCTGACTGGGGGGGAACGAGGCGGTGGGGATCAGTGGGTTGGTGGGGAGGGGGGTCCACTGGACCACCAGGGATATGGGGGTCACTAATCCTATACTGAAGCCCACGATCAGGCAGTCATCAGTCCACTGGACCACTGGGGATATTTGATTCAATTTCTTTCTTTACACACTTAAGCCCGTGATCGGGCAGTCATCGGTCCACTGGACCACCAGGGATATTGGAGTTATCTATGTTTACACACTTAAGCCCACAATTGGGCAGGCAGAGGTCCACTGGATCACCAGGGATGTTGGAGTTATCTATGTTTACATACTCAAGCCTGCGATCAGGCGGGCAGAGGTCCACTGGACCACCAGGGATGTTGGAGTTATCTATGTTTACACACTTAAGTCCACGATCGGGCAGGCTGAGGTCCACTGGACCACTAGGGATATTGGGATCTTTTTTATTTTATGAATGCCCGCTATCGGGCTGTGGGGCACATTGCTGCGCTGCAGGGAGTGTCGGTCCCCGACGGCTGCTGCCTGGCAGGGCGCCAGGTGCAAGTCGTCAGGGATCAGTGCATCTGCATGCAAATGGGGCCATAATGACATGCAAATGGCCCCATTTGTG
Organism: Neoceratodus forsteri; assembly: GCA_016271365.2. NCBI lineage: Eukaryota > Metazoa > Chordata > Ceratodontiformes > Ceratodontidae > Neoceratodus > Neoceratodus forsteri. The sequence goes on from CM057455.1 coordinate 1,561,501,197, forward strand.
CCTTGCATACATTATGGCCCTATTTGCATGTCAACTTTTGAATATCGCGGTTGCTGCACCTTGTGCAATCGAACTTGCGCTAGTGCATCCCCCCCTGCTCCACTCTGGCCACTGGCACTGGCGCAGTGCCACTGCACCATGGGCACTGTGGGTGGCCAGGATGTGATATTCAATGATGCTGAGCCATGGCACAGCTCTGTTGAATATCACCTGGTCAATGCCCCTGAGCAGCCAAGTTGCGCTGCACCCAGGCTTGCGCCACAGCCTAGCGCAGTTTGAATATCTGGGCCATTTTGGGCAGGATTTGAAAAATGACAGCTGTGACGTACATGAGGTGGGGTTATAAGGAGGCTATGTTGAAAATCTGGGGTCAAAATGTTTAAAATTTCAAAAGTTACGAGCGGGCATAGTGAAATTGCAATTAGTGGTCTTAACTTTGTCATTGTTTCATATTTTGACCCCAAATTTTTAACATAGTCTTCTTATGACCCTACCTCATAAACTCTGTAGGTGAAAATGCTCATATCTGTGCCAAAGTGCCATTCTGCACCACAGGTCTAAAAACACATTTGGACAGGATGTGAAAAATGACAGCTGTACTGTTCATGAGGTGGCATAAAAAATGGCTATGTTGAAAATTTGGACTCAAAATATTGAAAATTACCAAAGTTATTTAGGTACTTAGAAATATGTCAACAAATGCTCACAACTCTGCCATTTTTAGGAATTGTGTCACCAAATTTTCAACATGGCCCTTTTAGGACCCACCTCATGAACCATGGTGGTGAAATTTCATTATTCAGTCCTGAAAGGTGATTTTGCACAGTGACTGTGACATCACCTTCCAGACTGATTAATAAAATGACAGTGCGAGTGTTCATGAGGTGGGGTCCCAAAAAGGCTATGTTCAAAATTTGGTGAAAAAATTTCCAAAAAATGGCAATGTTATGAACAGAAGTTAAAAACACCATTGAAATACATTATACAGTTCATGGTTCAGCTTTGAAGAGTGCAGACGTGTCTCGGTCCACAGAAGATGACAGCCTATGACCTCCGGTGGTAAGTACAGGGTAAGGGGGTGGGGTGGTGTGTGCTCAGTGGGAGGGTTGGGATGAGGGATGGGGACAGCGGAGACAGCAGGGACAATGAGGGACTGTTTTCTTTTTTTTAGGTTTAACAAAAAAAAAGATGTTGGGGATTGTTTTCTTTTTACAGGATCAAATAAAGTAAATAAATATTTCAGGACACTGAGGGTTGGCTCCCCAGTGTCCCACACTGCTGGGAGGGGCTTGTAATGCTGACCTGGGGATTGGGCCCCCAATGTCAGCACTATTAAATTCATATTGGGTAGGCCCGGTGGCACTGAGGGTTGAGGCGCTGGACGCCACACCTCGCTCCACGCTTGTGAACTGGGTTCGGGAACAGACTCGGGTCACCAGGGGTCAGCAGGGAGAGAGAGGGATTGAGCATCTGTAGACTGTTCTCCCTCTCCTGGAGAGGGGGGTTCCCAGTCGTTGGCACTCCATTGACCTCTGGTGGAGACCAGGCACTGGCACTGTAAGAGAGGGGTGAGCTTGGGGCATGATGCCGGGAAGGAGCACGTGCGGTTGCATGAGCGCCCCCTTCCACTTGCATCATTGCATGCCCCAGCCCATGCTGGAGAAAAAGGGAAAGTGTGGCGCTCAGTTGCGGTGGCTTGATAGCCATCTGAGGAGCTGGCTGGCATTGGGGCACCACCGCCCAGATACTGGATCCTGTGTCGGTGGGGAGTAAGGAGGGATACTCCCTGTCGCCCCACCATGGGGGCAAGCGATGGGGGTAGATGGTGGTGAGGGGCTTCAATGGGGCTGGGACAGAGCTGGATGGCAGCCGGAGATGGGCGGATGCTGAGACGTGAAGAGGCAGACCGAGAGCCACAAGGTAAAAAAGTACTAACTGAAAAAACCAAAATTCATACTGGGTATTCACACTGGGGGCTGGATGGGAGAAGGCAAAGAGCCCATTAGTGCCATCCACCCACATCAGCGGGTCCAAATTATCTTCCCGTTAGAAAGAAATGTATTTAAATTCCTTTTGAAGATTTCTGGACTGGGACTCTCAACCAGATCTGCAGGTAAACTGTTCCATAGCCTACCAGTATGATGGAGGTAAAAATTATACCTCCAGTTTTTTGTAAGCATGTCCAGCTTAATCTGGAGCTTGTGGGCTCTCAGTCCTGCTGGCTTGCCCTGGATATTTATGCCCATTTTATTCATTAGTTCAGATTCCTGCATAATCTTATATATGAAGAGCAGATCACCACAAGGCCTTCTATTTTCCAGGCTATGAAGTCCCAATTTCTGAAATCTCTCTTCATACGATAGCTCCCTTAGACCCCCAATCATCTTTGTTAGCCTGCATTGAACTCTTTTTACCCTATCCACCTCTCCCTTCTGGAATGGGCTCCACGTGGGGGAGTGATAATACAAATGTGGTCTCACAAAGGACCTATACAGTGGTTACATACAAGCTGCTGTCCTGTTTAGAAAATCTCTCTTAATATTTTTAATCAGATAGATTTCTGTATTTAGTGCAATGTGCCCTAAAGTTTAAATTTTGGTCCACATAAACACCAAAATTCTTCTATATTTTCACTTCTTTTAATGAAATTTCATTCAGATAGTAGTTGAGGCTTCTATTGTTCTTGTCCATATGTAGGACAGTACCTCTATCTACGCTGAAGAACATACCATTATTGAGTGCCCATTTTTCAACTTTATGTAAATCAACATTGAGTTTAAGGCAATTCTCCTTTGTGTCCACTGGACCACCTAATTTCTCGTTGTTGGGGAATTTGACTAGACAACTTGAAATATCATGGTGTAGGTCACTTATAAACAGGGCAAATAATGTGGACCCCAGGACTGAGCTCTGGGGAACCCCACTGATCACATTGCCATCCATGGAATAGCTCCCTCTTACTCTCACCCTCTGTCTTCTCATAATAATATCTAATAATATCTAAGTTCCCCTCAAGTTTTCATTTTAAAAAGCTTTCTGCAATATTACTCGACACGGGGTCAAGCTGATAGGTCTATAGTTTGTTTGAGATGCACAGTCCCTTTTTATATAAAGGCACTACTATGGCATTTATATATCTATATATATATATATATATATATATATATATATATATATATATATATATATATGTAGCTTTGAACTCCAGGGCCCTTTGGGCCCTGCACTTTCATTTATAGGACAGCAGTTACCAAATTGTCAACATAACCTTCTTATTGCCCCACCTCATGTACGCATTACAGAAAATGTTCATATCCCTGCCAAAGCATACCATAATTCTGTGCATCTGCAATGCCATTCTATGCCACAGGTACAAAAAAACATTTTGGGCAAGATTCAAAAAATGACAGTTATGACATACATGAGGTGGGGTAATAAGAAGGGTATGTTGAAAATCTGGTGTCAAAATATTTAACATTTCCATAGTTACAATTTGCATACTGAAATTGCAACTAATGGTCATATCTTTGTCATTTTTTTGCACATTTTGACCCCAAATTTTCAACATAGTCTTATCACCTCACCTGATAAACCCCATAGGTGAAAATTTCTTAACCAGTTGCAAAACACCATTCCATGCCACAGGTGTGGAAACATGTTTCAGGCAGGATGTGAGAAATGACAGCTGTACTGTTCATGAGGCGGTATGAAAATGGCTATGTTGAAAATTTGGAGTGAAAATATTAAAATTGGCAAAATTATGCGTCGTGGAAACTTTCCAATGACCACATGTAACTTAGGTGCTTTTTGTATTTTGCTCGAGTTTTCAACATAAGATTAATTCCACCTCATGAACACGGCACTGCCATTTCATTATTTGGTCCCAAAGGTGATTGCAGCATCCGCAAAATCACCTACAGGTCTGATAAATGAAATGGCAGTGAGTGTTCATGAGGCGGGGTCCCAAAAAGCCCATGTTGAATATTTGGTGCAAAAATACATTAAAAATGCTGTGATATCAACATAAGTTCAAAATGACATTGACAGCCATTGTACAGAACTTACCTTGATTCTTCAGTTCACGGTTCGGCTTTGAAGACTGCTGACGTGTCCCAGTCCACAGAAGATGACACTCGATGATTTCCATTGGTAAGTATATGGTAGGTAAATTTTTTCTTTTTTTTATACAGGATATCACATGTCATTAGGGATGAAATCCCTGTTTACAAGACAAGTCCTGTTTGGTTACATAAAAGTAATAAATCATGTATTACAAGTATTAAGATTTTTACAAGGTTTGTTAAATACAGCGACATTCACTATACACTATGCAAAATTCATAATAATAATCTATCAAATACAAAAAACAAGTACAAAATGTACAAAAATACCAACAGGCCTAATTACATTAAACTACAAAATGTTCAATGAGGATAAAAAAACTAAGACAAAGTGCATCATGGTATATGGTCTAGATGTACAAATCCCAATAATAAACTAAGCAGTTAACAACTACATACAATCTAGATTGAGTTCAAACCCAGTCTACATCCATTACATTATAAAAATGTTAATTGACTAACAAACAACACTAAAAACACAATTATATCACATATCAGAATTGCTAAACACAGTAATAAACCAAACAATTAACAATTACACACAGCCTGGAAGACTGACTTCAATCCTGTTTTAAATTCATTTGTGGATGCCACTCTCATTCGGTATGGAAGTATATTCCACCATATTGCCACTTAATGTTTGAATGTTTTTACCCCAAATTTTGTTTTATTATAATTACCTTTTATTTTATTGACATATACAGATCTAGTCAAGGTCTGAGTAGGCTCAATCTTTTTTGTCAATGCATTAACTGATATGTAATGAGACAGTTGCTTTATAAAAAAGCGATGCAATAATTTCAACCATATCTCACCATTTCTCTGTTCTAGGGTAGTCCATCCCAGAGTAATTAATAATGTACAGTGGTGTGTTCTATAATGACATCCCAAAATAAACCTAGCAAGTTTTTAATAAATTTTATCTAACCTAACCCGCTTTAACTTAGGTGCAACCCTATATATAACACTTCCATAATCAATGGTTGGCATCACCATCTGTTCCACTATGGTTTTTCTAGTCTTTAAATCCAAATGTCTTGATGTTCATCTAAGGGCCGCTAGTTTCCTATTAACTTTATTCAGTAACTCCTTAACATGTTCTTGAAAATTTAGCTCTACATCAAATATTACACCCAAATATCGATATTCAGTTACCTGATCTATTAGAACATTTGACAAAGATGTTATACCCACATTTGGTTTGTTTCTATTCCCAAAGTAAAGGACTTTAGTCTTCTTTATATTCATTGCCAGCCCTGACCTGGTGAACCACTCCTCTATGCTGCTGAAGTCCCTCTGCAGGTTAACTCTCAGGTCTGCAAAGTCTGACCCAGTTACAACAAGAGCCGTATCATTGGCATACAGCTGGATGTTTGATGTTTGAACTGTCTGGGGAAGATCATCACAGAATACTAAGAATAACAAGGACCCTAGTATAGATCCTTGAGGGACTCCTCTTTCTACTAATTTAACTGTTGTCAATGTCTGGGACACACATACCCTTTGATATCTTCCTGTTAAATATGATTTAATCCATGCCCATGGTCCCTCAGTAATACCCATAACCCAGAGTTTTCTCATCAGCAGGGAGTGGTCCACTAGGTCAAAAACCTTTGACAAATCTGTGAATAAAACTGCAGTCTTCTTTCCTTCATCCAAAGAAGTTGCCACAAGATGATTAAATTTGATCAAAGCTGAATTTGTGGAAAGGCCTTTTCTAAAACCTGCCTGATATGGTGTAAATACATTATTTGTTTCTAAATAGTCCATTATTTGTACAGTATATGTACTAACTTCTCCAGGCATTTAGATAGTATTGAAAGCACAGCTATTGGTCGATAGTTGCCTGGATCACTTTGGTCGCCCCTTTAATATATTGGAATAATTTTACTCTGTTTCCATATAGTAGGAAAAAACCCTGTACTTAAACTCCAATTAAACATATATACTATTGTTAGTGCTATATAATCAGCAGCCATTTGTAAAAACCTTCCTTCCAACCCATCTATGCCAGGAGATTTATACATTTTAATTTGTTTTAAACATATTTTTGCCTCCTTTATATTCAAAACTCTAAATCAAAAAGGTGGCTATAACCCTTTAAATTCTGGTACATCCTGGGTCTTGTTTAGTGGGGCTCTTACCTCTAGACCTGGGAGATTAACAAAAAAAATCATTTAACAAATTTGCTATTGCCTTGGGTTCTTTTACTGCCTTCTCCTCGTGAATCAATTGATTAACGTTTTGTTTATTTGTATTGCCTGGACTAATAATGTTGTTAACTGTTTGCCAGAATTTTTTGGGGTCATTATTCCTATCTATTTTCATTCTAAAATAGTTCAATCTGGCCCTCTTTATCTGTTGTTTACAGTTATTCCTTTTATTTTTTATAAATATCCCAATCACTACTTGTTTTTGTCTTTGTAGCCAATTTTCACAATCTATTCTTAGTCTTATTACTTTTTAGTAAATTATAATTTATCCAGGGCTCCCTAGCTTTTCTCTTATTTACTTTTGTTTTTGGTGCATGCTTATCACATATCTGGTGGGGGGGTGCAGTAGTGGGTGCTCAGTGGGAGGGTCAGGATGAGGGAGGGTGACAGGGGAGATGACGAGGAAACATTTTGATGTCGGGACTGTTTTGTTTATTTCACAGCTAAACTTGCAGCAATGTTTCAGGACACTGGGGGTGGGCTCCCCAGTGTCCCACAATTGTCTGGGGGAATGACAAAATTGGGAACACTGGGAGTGGGTTCCCCAGTGTCCCACACTGGTGGGGGTTCTAGTGCCAACAGAGGGACTGGGCACCCCGATGTTGAGAAAAACATTTTCTTAACTATAAATACTTTGGGACACTGGGAGTGGGCTCCCCAGTGTACCACACTGGCAGGGGGTGTGGGGCCTCTATCTCAGACAGTGGAAGTGGGCTCCCCAATGTCCCACACTGGTGAGGAAGATGCTTCTACTGCTGATATGGGGATTGGGTACCCTGATGTCAGCAAAAATGTTTTTGTAATGTGCACAAAAAGTGTGCATAGTGATTGGAGGGTGGTGAAAAAGGATTCCTTTTTCGCAAGCTCATTATAAAGGAATCTTTTTTACAGAGCCGGTTTCTTTTTTGCGAGTCAATTTCTTTTTTGCCAGTTCGCGATAATGGAATTGGCTTGTGAAAAAGGAACTGGCTCGCAAAAAAATAAGTAAGCAAGTCACGAAAAGGAATATAAATGCCTAAAAAAACTTCCAAGGTTGCTGTGTTATAAATGACTTCAGAATCCATCTAAGGGAATTCCAATGAACAAGACACATGTGTTGATGTATGTAGTTAACAACATTTGTGTGGGTTTTCAAATTTTGTTTTTCCAAAAACTAAAACAAGGTGGCAGCTCGCAACAAAGGAATTTTTCCTCGTGAAAACGGATATAACTTTGGAACACAATATGTTTTCACAAAACATGGCATGCCTGTTCTGTTGCCCAATCTGATTCTACCATAAAAAATCACACCAAACTTCCACACCGTCTGGGGCACAGGATGATGAGGAAAAAACTGCAAACAAAAATGATTTTATGACTTTTTGCACTGTCTGGATCTCAGAATTTGCACACCCAGCCAGAACTAAACTTGCCACATCAAGAGATCTACCCTGCAGGACAATGCATGCCAAATTTTGTGCAAATCCATTGATCAGTTTGCAAAGTTATTAAAGTGCAAGATTTGGGGTTTAACATTAAATATGCTACGGGGCATGACCGCACTACTATAATATATATTTTTTTTGTCTGCATTCCTCTTTTCAAGTGGTGTGTGAGTACCTTATTTTGAATATTAGGCTAAGCATCTGAATATCCAGTCTCAGTATGTATATATACTCTGTAAATTGGTGACTTGTATATAATTTGTTCCTGTATTTCTGCTGACTCAGTGACACACACATATATATATATATTTGTGGCATTCTGTTGGAATTGATTGTACTGTATTTCCCATTTTTTTCCCTGTCCTTCCCCCCTCCCCTCAGGTCATAACTGTAAATGAACCCTTTAGGACTCTGTTTGCTAACTAGTAAAATATGCTACAAATAATAAATAAATATTTATATTCAGGGCCCTACGTATTCATTATATACAGTATGCTTCATTATTCAGATGCTGGAACAGTGTGTGAGACTTCCAGATCTCCTGAGACCTCCTGACCAATCAGAGGCCACTTTGAAAGCTCATTGAAGGCAGCTCGTGTTACGCAGCACTCACAGAAGCTACCAGTAAGACAGATATTTGAGCTGCTGTGAAAGAGCACAATCTATTTAAAAATTAGCCAAACAGCAACAATATTTACAATGTTTGTTCTGTTTATAGATCTGAAGCTTAGAGGGTCAATGTATTTCATGCTTTAGTGTGAAAATGTGTCTTTTTGTCTGGAGAACTGCTAGGAGGGTTTTTTTTCCTAAAAGTTAAAAAAAAAACTATAATTAGGCCTGTTTCTGCTCTGCAAGCAAGCAATCAATCAATCCCAGGTGCACATTAAAAGATTACAGATTTTGACAGTTTTCCTTTTGTGTACTTTCTGTGGAAGCAGCCTGTCACAGGTGTACATAAAAACACAGATGTTTTTGTGCACTTCCCCATTAAAGGAGAACTGCACTGAATCTATAAGTCATTTTAAGGGCTGCAGTGGGCAGAGCCCTGCAGACCTCTTGCTATTCAAAAAGGAAGGACTCCCGCATTCCTTCCAACTGAACAACATGTTGGAGTTGTACCACAGTCACCTCCACACCCGTGGAGCACTCCACTCGCACTGCACTATTTTTTAGTTTAAAAAAAAATGGTGGTATCCTTATCACAACACAAGGGAATTGGGCACCCCCAGTGTCACTCTTATGTTTCAGGGGGTGGGGTGGTGGGTGCTGAGAGGGAGGGTCAAGTGGGGGATTTCTCTAATGTAAAAAGGAAAAAACAAACAGCGGTCATGGTAGAACACGGCACACTCCGCCTTGTGCAATATGACCACCGCACTTTACTGCACATACATGACTACTAGCACATGCACAGTATAGTGTGGCAGTCATCTTGGTCATGGCAGATGGTGGCATGTTCTGCCATGACTGCGTTGTTTTTCTTTCAGTGAAATATCCCCATTCCTCTCTCAGCGCACTACTCCCAAAAACATAATAGTGACACTGGGGTACTTCAGATATATGATCATGATGATGCCATGTTTTATTTTCATATTCCCCACCTGACCCTCCCTCTCAGCACCCATTACCCCCCCAGAAACATAACAGTGATAATGGGGGTGCCCAATCCTTCACTGTCACGATCACAAATTCTGTTTGTTTGGGTGACCCCCCTCTCAACTACCACACATGGTGTGTAAAGGAGAATGGTGTCATCCGGCAGCTGTGTCCTGTACAGGCCCATGGACCCGCAGACAGGGTACTAGTGAATGTGCAGGCACTGACCCTGTCCTGAACCCCCGATGTTGGTACCCTGTGGCAGGCTGTAGCATGACATGCCCCTGTGTCACAGCTCACTGTGTGCTGGCATACCACATGTACAGGTGCCTTAGTAGCAATAGCAGCTTGGTGGGCACCCCATAGGCAGGTGCCACACACAACTCTGGGAGAAGGAATGCAAATGGAACAGCTACCACAGATACAGGAGTGGGAACCATTCTCCTTTATGCACTATGTCATTGCACATGCCACCTAATAGAGCACTCCCAAAGGACCATTAGCACTGTACCTGGCAGGTTCCAGGGTTTTCTCCCCACACCAGCATTGTAGTTCAGGGGCTTTCTTTGCATTGAATGGGGGGGTGACGGCACCGTCCATCAAACCCCTCCAGTGCACCACCTGTTTGCTACAACACTCCACCTGTAGCAAATTTGGGGAGTTTGGCGCAGGGACCTGTGTTGTACTAAAATCCAGCACAGGCTCCCTGGCACACCTGGAGTTAGCCACAGGCAAGAATCGGAGCAATGTGCAGCAATCTAGAGAGCCTTTTGAAAATTGAGCCAGATGTGTTTAAGCCTTTCCCATTTATGGCAGCCCCCCCTCAATAAAAATCCCTGCAAATAATACTTACCTTTGCTGGTAGGACACATACAGTATTTGAAGAATATCACTGGATCCTGTTTGGGCATCTGTAGGATAGCAGCTGCTCAGTAGTGGTGGTTCAGTGACACTCATGTCACTGTCAATCACAGCAGTGGTTGTGTGTTGGAGTTGGACTCACAGGGTAAATCAAATGCAGTTGAAATCATAGGTAAGAGCAATATGTGTATAGCAGCAGGAGTCAGACCACTCCACTTCCAAAAAATGCTGCCATGACTCATACCAGGACCTCAAGCTCTCGCTGCCACTTGAGCTTTCAGAAGTTTTGTTTTACTTTTTCTTTTCCAGTCCCTGAAGCCTACTTTTGGTTTTTCATGCTATTTAACATTAGGGCATATGTATTCATGCTATTTAACAATGGGACATGTATTAATAATAATACACATAAATGTGGACAATAATGACAATGATGAGTGTGACAAGCCAGACTGACCTGTGTGAAACAGGCATTTTATGTGCCAATGTATAGGATAAAGTATGGGGTGCAGTATGTTATGAGAATTTAACACGACCCCGAGTTGTTGGATGGCACATAAACCCCTGAGGGTGAAGCCTGAGGGGTTTATGATAGCCATCAAACAATGAGGGTGTGTATTAAATTTGAGGTTACACACTGCACCCCATAATTTGTTGTATATAATTGAAGGGTTCTGTTTTTTTCCTGAAATTCGCACCAAACTGGTAAGTCGCACTCAACACTTTTCATCAACTCCCCCATTGTCATGTAAACCAGTTCCTGACACCAGAATACAGGTGGAGGCCTTTTTTTACTTGCACTGGAAGCAACATAGCAGCAAACAACCACTTTGCATGTTTAACTGCTCTAAGTGACATCAAAAGATAATGCGACAGTAGCGGAGAATGTTTCATATGGAGTGAACTGCCTTAAGCCAGTGAGTTTGTCTGAATAGTACTGTGTGAGGTAAAATGGACAGTGTGAAGCTCAAGCAGTGTTTATTGTCTCGAGTGCATTTTCATGGGCGGAAACCATGTAAATGCCGTAAAACCTACTCAGATATTACTGTATTTAATACACGGCTTTTCCCACTGAAAAAAATGGAACCCAGTAATTATGATCTTATAATGCCGAGCTGAAGTCAAGTAACAAGGTCAGATGACATTGAAAAGGGTACCTGAACATGAGTTAATGAGTACATGACACAGTAAATGAAGAAGCAAAACAACAGTATAAGACAAGCTATCCTCCTTATTTTGCCATAATGATAAAGATTATTAGCGTAGGAGGCCATTCACTCAGCAGTTGCAATTTGCACACAGCTTGAAACTACAGAACATTTGCAATATCAAGTTGTTAAGTTTTTTCCATTAAAACCACATATATTAACCACAATGTTTCACTGATAGGGTTTATTTAGGGGAATGTGTTTACTGTGGTCATCATTTTGCTATCCCTTTCTTGCTTGCAACTATTTATTACACAAATAAAAAAGGCTGCCTGCTTTTATAGTTCTTTTTACATCCTTTCATTTCATTTTTAAGGGACAGGCCTCACAGAACATTTTTCATAAAGAGCCATTTCTATCTTCTTACAGGGATCTGCCAGCCCACTAGGATATGGCACTGTCAAAATGTTTTGGTTGTGTGGCTGCCCCGATGGGCCAGTTTCAAGAGTAGAGTAGAGTTGGGCGCTGTGTTGGGGGACAGGACTGACTAAAAAAAAAAACACCATTCTTTCTCAATGACAGCTCATAGAGCTAGAACAAAGTAGATCCCAGTCCTTGTCTAATTACAGAGCAGGGTATATCTTTGTCAAATCTGAGGGAACGTCCTTGTCTGATTACAGGGTATATTCCCTGGTGGATACCATGGAGGGGAAACATAACAGGTTAAAAAAACACATGTTTTGGCTTAAATGAAAACAAAAGAGCCTACCCCATAGCATTATAGAGCCGTCAGTACTGTTAACTACTCTGGCCAACCGAGTTTCTGAATGGACCTTGGTCACTCAGGTGCCAGCCAGTGGAAGAAGGGTTGAGTATGGCTCTCCTCCTGGGAAGTGGGTTCATAGACAGTGTCCCTCTGTGGGACTGCTGCACCCCTAGCATACACTGGGAGGCAGCAAAGTGGATGTGTGAAAAATGAAAATGAAATTAAAGGATTTAAAAAAAATAGAAACAAGCAGTCTATTTTTATTTGTAAAATAAATAATTGCAAGCAAGAAAGGGATAGCAAAATGATGAAAGAAGTAAAAACATTCACCCACTCAAGCCATATCAGTGAACCTTTGGGGCTATGTGGGTCTTTAAATAAAACAAAAAGATTTTATTAATGTTTTTGTAGGTTTCATGCAAAAATGAAGTGGTGAGTGCTCTGTGCGGTGCACCTAGTTTCACAACTTCATTGTTAAGAAGTTATAACATGATCAGCATACACCCATTGCATTTTGTCTAACCTTGGGGACTATTGTAGCTGTATTTTTGTTCAGCATCCTTGCCATTTCTAACATGCATGATAATGACAAGTATTAAAACAAGAAGAGAAGTGATATCTTGTTCAGAAAAAGTTATTTATATTTTAGTGAAGGTGCAACACTGCAGGAAGGAACTAAAGGGGAAAATATGCAGCTGAACGTTATGGAGAAAAACAAAAGTAGGCAATTTATATTTCATGAGGGCAACTCATATTTACACCCATGTAATGGCAGATTAAGCTTGATGAAAACAAGCTGTTGGACATGTTCAGAGACTAGAGTTGAATGATGAGGCTAAACAACATCACCAGCTGTGTTAAACATCTTCTCAGATGGCACACTTGTAGGGGGGCAACTGATGTATCTCACAGCCAGGTGCACCAAGTGAGGGGATGAATGGATCTTCTTGGCCCATTAGCTTACTGGATCAACCTGAAATGGCTCAAAATACTCTACAAATTAGCTTTTGAAGATATTTTCTGCAGAAGAAGGCTGTGACTGTGTCCTTTTCTTTTGCTCTTCACGTAAGGACGTGCTGAATAGTGCCCAGTCACTCTCATGAGGGGTTAAGCAGGGGGAGTGTCATAAGCTGTAATCAAGCATAGGGCTTATGGGCAGACTGGATGGGCCTCGTGGTCCTTATCTGCTGACAATTTCTATGCTTCTATGAGTGCTGCCACCAGTACCAAGCATTTCTTCCCTATTTTCACCAGTAGAACTTGAACCAGACCTGTCAGATGCCATTCCCTCCCTCTCATGAGCTTCTTCCCTAGACAGTTGCATTAGTCCCTGCACGTAACCAGTCAGCTCATCACACTGCTCTTGACAAAAGTGAGTCACTCTGTGGCTATCCATAGCCATGTGTAGGATCTCAAATTTGAAAAATGTGGCAGTGACTATCTAACACTTTTGCAAACCTTGCATCCAGTTCAGCTTGCAGGTGCTCAATCAGCACAGGTACCCTATCTGGAATCTCCCTGTGTTCCTTTACATATCTTTCCATGGATGTTTTCAGGATAGGCACTGTTGAAATCACCTGACTCAGGGTGGCAATGGACACACTTAGATCATGAGTGCTTCTCTCAAATGGTCTAAGTACTCTCACCATAGTGGCCTAGGGCTCCCCCACTGTCGCACTCCATTGACATGTCCTGAGGTGTGCAGTTCTGTTCTAGCAGTATAGATAGCATCAGGTGTGATGGATTCCATCTGGTACTCACATCCTGTATCAAGTAATGTGGAGACAGACTGAGGCATTGCTGTATTTTGCTTAGTTGGTTAGTTGTCTTTACAGAGCAATGGAAATGAGCACAGATGGAGAATGCTGTGCAGACAGTCTTGCTAGCCTTAGAACTGTGACATAGCACAGGTGTGACAATTAGATTCAAGGTGTGGGCAAAGCAATGAATTCTGATGAAATTACCATCACAGACTGCTTTTGCCATATTTGCTTCATTATCTGTGATGAAAAGAACAACATGTCCTGTAGATTGGCACTAACTGCCCAAGAGTGCAGCATCTCTTGAATGAATGCCAGGATGTTCAGTGATTTGTGGTCTTTCTCCATTATCCCCACATTTATAAGAGCAGAGCGAGAGTGACTGCTAGATAGTGGACAGATGAAGGGAGAGCCAGTGATTCAGAGAGAGAAGGAGGAATTGGCAACAGGAGACATAGGCTTTTGTATACACCAGTGTGCAGTCAGGAGAGATATGCATACATGGACTTTGTGCTCCTCCAGATGTCGGGGATGCAGTGGAAAACTCCCCCATAGCCTCCAAGAGTAATGTGGCAATTGTCATTCTCACACTTTCATAGGTCTTTGGCACCACAGTGTGTGAAAATGTGGTTGGGATAGGACCTGGTACTGTGGCTGGAAGTGCTGCACAAGTCTCCAAAAGTCAGTGACTTCTACAACAGAAAATGGTCGCAAATCCAATGCCATCATTTCAACTATGAGCTGTGTGGTGTGCTGAGCTGTTGGATGGGAAGACTAGTACTTAGTTATAGCCTGAAACGCTTCCACTATTGGCATAGACTATGGATGGGTGGATATTCCACACTTGCCAGATGGTGTGAAACTAGCAGGGGCCTGGTGCCTGGTAATGACAGGAGTGCTGGGCTGCGTGGACTTTTTGGGGTTGAGGGAGAAAGAATAGTAGCATCAGCCTTTTCTTTTAGAGGCTGAACAGTCTATAGTATTGGCACCACTACCACTTCCTGCATCATCAACACCAGTCCTGGATGGGTCTGAAGGAACCACAGGCACAGACCCAGACACTTTAAAAACCTAGAGATGCTTTACCTTTAAGAAGTTCATTAAGGAGGTGGTATAAACATAGAAACATAGACACAGATGGCAGAAAAAGACCAAAAGTCTATCTAGTCTGCCCGTAGTTCTCTGTCTTTTCTGGGACCTATTGTCCATATAGTGTTTTATCCCTCTCGGTCCACCCCCTGCTCCCCTCCCTACTGCTACTGACCTGAGCAACCACCAAACCCTTCACTCAGCCCCAATCATGCTTGAAACCATTTATGGTCGTGGAGCCCACCATCTCCACTGGCAGACTGTTCCACAGCTCCACCACTCTTTCTGAAAAGTAGAACTTCCTCACATCCCTCTTAAACCTTCCCCCAACAGTTTCCACTCATGTCCTTAGATTCTTGACTCTGTAATCTGCTAAATAGTACCCCACAGTTCACCCTTGTAATTCCCTTCAGGATCTTGATGGTGTCTATCATATCCCCTATCTCTTACCTGGTCTCTAGTGAGTACATGTTCAGTGCATTGAGATGATCTTTTTAAGATATGCCCCATTGGCCCTGAATGATCTTGTTCACCCTACATTGCTCCACCCTGTCCCTGTCATTCTTTAGATGGGGATTCCAGAACTGACACAGAATTCCATATGTGGCCTCACCAGTGACCTTTATGGAGGTAGTAGTACCTCTTTTATTCTGCTGTCATTACCCCTTCCATACACCCCAGCATCCTATTAGTCTTACTACAGGCCTTGTTACAGTGGCTTGATTGTTTGAGGGAGTCACTAATAATGATTCCCATGTCCCTTTTCTCTGCTGTAGTGCTCAGTTTAACCACTTCCATGCAGTATTATGTCCTGTTTTTTCCCTAGGTGCATAACTTTGCATTTTTCGCATTGAATTTTGACTGCAAACTTTAGATCACCTCTCTAGCCTTCACACATTCTTCTGAATCTCTTTGATCCCTTTATCAGTATGTACCCTACCAGAGCGGTTTGTATCATCTGCAAAGAGACACAACTTGTCCCAGATGCCCCCCTCCAATATTGCCGCTAAACATATTGAAGAGGACAGGATCCATGACAGATCCCTGTGGCACCCCCACTTGTGACATCCCTCTCTCCCAATGTGACCCCATTTATCACCACCCTAACCTTCAGCCAGCTTCCTATCCATCTCACTATCTCCCTAACTGCGCCCAGGTCCTCCAGCTTCTTTAGCCATCTTCTGAATGAAAATACAATTCTGCAATCACAAAAGAAGTGGAATTCATTGTATTTCATAGGGGTTTGGGTCTTTGGAGTCTTGCTGAATTAGGAGTGGGGTCTTTCTTAGGGTTGTCATCCCTAATGCATATCCCTTCCCCTGAGCAAACATGATCAGACATGATCTCTTTTCTTCACATGAAATATGAGGTGAGCCATACTTCTCTACTTCAGAAGAGTATATCAGTATAGAGCACTGGCTTGAAACTATACCTTGTGCTTTGGACAGAAGGTTACAAGCTGGGGAGGGAGGGGTAGGCATCAGAGTTGACAATTTCAAGGAAGACCCCACTACTGATTCACCAAGACTACAGAGACCCAAAACCCTAATATGTTTCATTATTTGTACACTTTGAATTGTTCAACTCTAAAGTCTGCATCAGTGTAGCTTTTTGTGCTATAGCGCCAGCATAGCTAGGGTTGAGTAAGGTGTTTAATGTTAAACCTCAAGTTTTGCACCTTAATAACTTTGGTGGAGTTCAATGAAATAGCTCAACATTTGACATATGTGGTCTGGCTGGCAGGTTCTCAAGACATGAATTTTCCTGATGGCATCTTGTACAGTTTCAGAGATACAGAATACTGATTTTTAATGAAAAAGAATGTTTTTCCTATACTTATTCAATTTTTTTTGCTCTCATCTACAGCTTAGATGGTACAGAATTTATTTTCCAAAACCTCTAGAGTCACAGTGGCCTGTGCCAACATAGGGCGTTTTGAAGGATTCATGAAAAAAAAATAGTAATCTGTTCCAGAGTTATAAGGATTTAAAGATTGTTTCTGAACATGCTCAGTAGTGATGCAGCGAATTTTAAATTTGCAGGCAAAGTGGTAACGAAGTGCCCACTTTGCATTCGTTGCGAAACTACCTTGAAGTGGACATTAGAGTGCTCATACGCCTTTTCATAATGAGTTGACTTCGCGTTGTTATTCCACCTTAACGTGAAGTAAGGTGGAATGGCAGCAATGGGCACTTTAAGCAGCCCCCCCACACACATCACATGGCTTACAGTACTGTAAGTCACATGCTGCTTTAGCCAGCCAGGCAGGAAGTGAGTCATACCAGCAGATACTTTCACTTTCTCCTTTGCAGAGATAGAAGAAAGAAGGACAGTGTAGGAGAGGAGTGTGTATTTGTTGTTTAACTTGCTTCAACATCATAAAACCCAACAGCTTTTTTAAAAGCTAATTCTTTAGTTTTTGTTGTCCTGTTTTGAGTTCTTTTTTTGTGAAGAATTTATTTGTTTTATAAGTTTTGTTTTGTGTAAGTGTGTGTGTCTGTGTGTGACTGTGTGTGTGTGCGTGTGTGAGTTGGTCTTTGTCGTGTGACACGTCAGAGTGGAGAGGGAAAGAGAGTTATGGACCAGGGACAGTCTGTGGCTGTGTTGGACAGAGGGGAGTGCAGATACGTGGGGGTCAGCATGGGCGGGTGTCACTGGACCACTCCAGAATATTTCATCCACCCCCCCTGGAAGCAGCAGCACCACCAGTGCAACCGCCACATCCAGCAAGTCTGCCGTCGCCACCACCACCATCTGTACCAGCTACAGGAGCTCCAGCAGCACCACCTCCCATTCCACAGCAGCAGGTGGAGCCCCCCCCAGGGCATGACACTGCTGCTGGCAATACATCTGCCCCTGTTGTGCCTGGTCCCCTCCGCAGCTCGATAGTCTGTCAGTTTTTCAATGTTGTTGGGGGGGACAGTAGCACATGCTGAACCACCACAAGGTGGAATGGCAGGCTGCCACAGAACGGGCCAGGCTTCCACCAGCTGGCCCTTCTGTGGCAGTGGCAGTGGGTGCTGCTGCTGTGCATTGCCAGAGCAGGAGGAGGGCCACAGCAGCAGCTGCTGGTCCACCACTACCCCCACCACTGCCACCAGCACCACCCTCACCACCACTACCTGCCTTTCTTCCCACAGCAGGGGAATCTGCCACACCTGCAACACAGTCAGAAGTAGCACTGCTGTGGGTTGCGATGGACAAAAATAATCAGAGGATGGGTGCTGTCCAGCAGCAGATGGAGCGGATCGAGCAAGAGCAGCTACAAATAGCGTCGATGCTTCATCTGCTGCTGGAACATCATGGGATCGAGCATTAGGTTTTGTTTTCTTCCCCCCCCAGTGCTGTACTGTTTTGTGTTTTGTTTGTTTCATACCAGACAGAGGCAAAGCCACAGTATTAGTTTAAAGGGAAGCCATCAGCAACAGGAGTGCCTGCATCCTGCCCCCTGCAAGGCTTACCATCCAGTTAAGCCTTTTAAGTATGTTGCGGCATTTTTCTCATGCTGCAGCATACTTTACTATACTAAATAAATGTCAGAGACCCGGTAGTATGGCAGATGCTATGGGGGCTCCATTATGCGTAAAGGTGCAACGTCGACACACCATGCACTTTAATACAAAACTATTTGAGCACATGGTGCATCTCCGCTGCACCTTTCCTTTACACATAATGTGGCCCCCATAGCGTCCAGCATCCTTCTGGGTCGCTGACCTTTCTTTCTTAAAATAAAGTATGTTGCGGCACGAGGAAAAATGCTGCAACATACTTAAAAGGCTTAACCGGAGGGTATGCCTTGCACTGTGCAGGACGCAGGAGCTCCTGTTGCTGACTGCTTCCCTTTAAATATATACATGCACATACAGTCATACATGTTCCTTATATGGGTGACTTACCTCCAGGGTAATCTCTCTTTCTCCACATGTCCTTACATTCCATAGTGCAATACGTTTCTGGCCAAAACACTCGTAATTTTGGTAAAGCAGGGCCCAGAAGACTTCCCAAGTTCCCCTTCTGAAGATCCGCCCAAGTTCCGTCAACTTGCTCAGCAATGTTATGATGTGATGTTAGGGAGAGCAAGGGGGTGTGCTTTATTATAGTGAATGGCTGGCAGCTTTCTGAAAGTTTCTTTATGTTATAATGGTCAGTTTGTGGTGAAACGTGGGCACCTTTCCGCTAACAAGGCTTTCGTTAGTTGTAACGTGCCCACGTTTCACCACAACGTTGCTGAACGCGGGTGGCAGAACTTGGGTGGCTCTTCAGAATGGGAAGTCCTCCGGGACCCGTCTTACCAAAATTATGAACATTTTTGCCAGAAAAGTATTGCACTATTTAAGGACATGTGGAGCAAGAAAGATTCCCCTGGAGGTTAGGCACCAATATATTGGGTGTAATACCATCCATAACTATGTAACTTGGTGAATCTCTTTAAAGCAGCAGTGCAGCAATCTGTTGAAAATTTTGACCTATACTTCTTTATGCTGTTTTACATTGCCACTTTGCTTACATCCTGACTTGTATGATACTATTCTTTCCAGTATTTGAGTCTGCTTTAGTACTTTTTTTCATGTGTGAGATAATAAAAGAAGCACTCCTTTTAATATGGTGCAGACCAGTTCTTCATCAGTATTTTGTGCTGTTTTTCTCCATCAGTTGTTATATATTATTTCTGTTGTTATTTCTGTTGTCAAATTAACAATTATGCAGCAGGCAGTGTTTTATGACACCACAGAACAATAGTTGTTCAAAAACAGCTGCAAATAGTGCTAAGAACCTGGTCAGAACAATATTAAATGGCGTGCTCCTTTTTTATTCTCAGACATGAGAAAAAGTAGTAAAGCAGACACAAATTGTGAAAAGAAGGGTATCATACAAGTCATCAGGTAACTAGTGGCCTACACCAGTGGCGGTGCCAGCAGCAATGTAAAATAGCATAAAAAACTATAGGTCAAAATTGTTAGCACATTGTTGCAATGCTGCTTTAATTTATAATATAAGTGTGACATTATGTGCTCACAATCATAACACACAAAATGCATCTGTCTTCTGTCCAGAAAATTGACACGTGCTAAGGAAGTGAAATGGTATCATCACACCACATGCAAAGTCCCCCCAGAATTTATTGCGCAGTCACTCCTGCGCGCAGTGGTGGCACAGAGTCCTCATATTTTTTGTGCATGCCCAAAATGCATCCACCTTGTGTGCAGAAATTTGACAAGTGGTAACACAGTGAAATGAGACTGTTTCAGTACATACAAAGTCCCTCAGAATTTATGGTGCACTCAGTCATGTGCACAAAAGTGGCACAGAGTGCCCAGATTTTTTCTGCAGGCCCACAATGCATCCTCCATGTGTCCAAAAAAATTGACAAGTGGTAACAGAGTGAAATGAGACTGTTTCAGCACATACAAAGTCCCACAGAATTTATGGCGCACTCAGTCAGGCGCACAAAAGTAGCACAGAGTACCCGGATTTTTTCTGCAGGCCCAGAATGCATCCTCCATGTGTCCAGAAAATTGACAAGTGGTAACAGAGTGAAATGAGAATGTTTCAGCACATACAAAGTTCCCCAGAATTAATGGCGCACTCAGTCATGCACATAAAAGTGGCACACAGTCCCAGATTTCTTCTGCAGGCCCAGAATGCATCCTCCTTGTGGACAGAAAATTGACAAGTGGTAACACAGTGAAATGAGACTGTTTCAGTAGTGTAGCAAATTCCCAGAGGGCCTGGGTGCAAGGCGATGTTACAGGGCCCCTTCCCAATTTTGAATAAACATCAAAATTATGATTTGGTCCCCTCAGACCTCATGGACCCAGGTGCCACTGCACCCCTGCACCCTTGTAGCTACGCCCCTGGACTGTTTCAGTACATACAAAGTCCCCCAGAATTAATGGCACACTCAGTCATGCGCGCAGTGGTGGCACAGAGTCCCAGATTTCTTCTGCAGGCCCAGAATGCATCCTCCTTGTGTGCAGAAAATTGCCCAGTGGTGATACAGTGAAATGAGACTGTTTCAGTACATACAAAGTCCCCCAAAATTTATGGCGCTCTCAGTCATGCACACAAAAGTAGCACAGAATCCCCAGATTTTTTCTGCAGGCCCTGAATGCATCCTCCATGTGTCCAGAAAATTGACAAGTGGTAACAGAGTGAAATGAGACTGTTTCAGCACATACAAAGTCCCCCAAAATTTATGGCGCACTCAGCCATGCGCGCAGTGGTGGCACAGAGTCCCCAGATTTTTTTTGCAGGCCCACAATGCATCCTCCCTGTGTGCAGAAAAGTGAAAAGTGATCATCTCAACTGGATTGAAAGGTGCCCTTTGGATGTACAGTAATAGTAGCCTTGGTGAGTAGATATATATATATATATATAGATATATGGTTGTGTATTTTGTAGGTGATGATGAGGGGGTTGAACCTGACATGGACATGTACTCATGCTATTGTTCTGCATCACACACAGGTGACTCCGTCTCCGAACTGTTGCTGTGCACCGTCCACTGCTCAATGAAAATATTTTGCACTTAAATGGAAATGGATAACTCTCAAGCACATTAAGGTAAGTATTTCTTTTTTTTGGGGGGTCATATTTTCAGTTTTGTCTGTATTGGTTTCTTATTTTTTTATTTCTTCACAGATTTCATCAGCATCATTCTGGAGTCCGGTTCTTAATGATAGTCATGGTGATCGAATGAAACGACTTCTGCATGTTGCATGTGTGCCCAAGGTCGGGGAGGGGTGTGCCTGATCATGTAGACAAACTTTTTTGGATAAGGCCACTTTGACAGAACAACAAAGTATCGCAAAGTTTCCTAAAAAAAGAAATGAATGACTTCTTAAAAGTTACAACTTCATTGCTATGTGTCCCTCCCTGGTTCTCAAATCTCAATCCCTACTGTCAACTAAATTACATTTCAGAGACACATCTTGTCAACTACTAAGACAACCTGTTGTTTGCAATATTTGCAGCAGTCTTTACAAAGCAATGAAATGGATGAAATAAAATCTTCATACTTACCAGAATGGATGGACATTACATCTCTTCCTCTCTGTACGATATAGCTACAGCATCTTTCCCAACAAGTAATATTAGTGAAGGAGCCTGTTTTTGTTTTCCTGTAAAAGAAACAGAATAAGTGTACTGTATGTGTTTTGCCACTGTGGCTCTGAAAAGCTACAGAAAACAAAACAGGCAACTTAAGGAAGTGAGGCAGCATAATAAACATGAGTGCACATACTCACTTTATGGTTTAAATATTAAGAAGCTGGTGGTGGTGGTGCACTGGTAGACTGGTGGTCTAGGGTGGGCAGACAGCCTCATGGTGGCAGCAGAGTTGGATAATATCAGTCCCGGTGGTTGTGGTGGTCCATGGGGGTCAGACAGACTCATGGTGGCAGCGGACTTGGATAACATCAGTCCCGGTGGTGGTGGTGGTCCATGGGGGGCAGACAGACTCATGGTGGCAGCAGACTTGGATAACATCAGTCCCGGTGGTGGTGGTGGTGGTCCATGGGGGGCAGACAGACTCATGATGGCAACAGACTTGGATAACATCAGTCCCAGTGGTGGTGGTGGTCCATGGGGGGCAGACAGACTCATGGTGGCAGCAGACTTGGCTAACATCAGTCCCGGTGGTGGTGGTCCAGGGTGGGCAGACAGCCTCATGGTGGCAACAGACTTGGATAACATCAGTCCCAGTGGTGGTGGTCCAGGGTGGGCAGACAGCCTCATGGTGGCAGCAGAGTTGGATAACATCAGTCCCGGTGGTGGTGGTCCGGGGTGGGAGAGCACACCGCCTTTTAAATACTGCAGTTAAAACCTGCCAACATTAACCACATCATCATCCTCATAAAGAAAACTGCCCTCACAGTCATCGATGTCTGAAGTCTGACCACTGGGAAATTCTTTCTCCATTGTGTCATTATCCACGTCAGTGGTGGGCCATTTCAGGCAGCCACTGCCAGTGCCAACAGGATGTTCCATTTCCACATCAGCAAAACCACCATGACTAGGCCGGGGTATGAATACCGAGGTTGCAGTCTGTGCTGGTATGTGCCTCTCATTCATTTTAATGAATGTTAGCAAACTAACATTTGCAGGAGACAGGTTTGTCCGACGATCCCTGACTATTGCACCTGCTGAGCTGAATACCCTCTCAACACCTACAGTGGAGGGTGGGCATGTGAGGTACTTCAGTGCCACTGCAGTCAGCTGTGGCCATTCACTGTCCTTTCCACTATAGTACAAAAGAGGATCTTCACTTATTGTCAGATGCCTGTTTTCAGACAAATATGACTCAACCATTCTCTGTGCCACACTAAGTCCGATTGTTGATGCATCAGCCTGTTCCCCGGAATCATTGATGTCACAAATACCCACTTGGGACAAAGCCTCCCAAAGTGGGTTGACACCAACCACTTTGGATGACAGACCACCAGGAACTACAGTCCCCCTTACCCTTGCATGATATGCTTGTTGGTCCTCCAGCTACAACTTCAGCTGGATTATGCTGCTGAGGTTTGCAAACCTTGGCACTTGACTTCTGTGCCCCATGAACCAAGCGAACCAGTTGACCACTGATATTTTTTACCTGTTCAGACCCTCCCTTCAGTACTGATGCAATTCCATGTTTGTATTGTGGGTCCAGCATTGTTGCCATGGCAAAGTTGTCACTACGCTGAATGCTCACAATGTGACGATTCTGGTCGAATACTGTCAGCATGTGTTGCAGCAACATACTGCTACCACCATCTCCGGCAACATCAAGGCTATGCTGTACATTCACCAATGTCTGCCTCAGCACCTGCAGCAGTGGAATTGATTGGCTAATGGAGGCAGACTCGCCACTCACTGCCTGTGTGGCATGTTCAAAAGGACGCAAAATTGTTACTACAGAGTCCATGAGGTGCCACTGTTCAGTCATCATAGACATGGAGGCCCCAGAACTGTCACGGCTAGTGTGCATAACAAGATATTCTATGATGGCTTTGTATTGTTCATACAACCTCTCTGCCACGTATAACGCGGAATTCCATTGGGTGACAACTTCCAGCTTCAAGCGGTGCTGAGGCAGGCTGTTTTGTATCTGCAACTGCCGCAGTTGGTCACGGGCCTTTCCAGATCTTGAAAAGTGACAGCAGATAACGTCGTGCAATGGTCAGCATTTTCTTTATGTCAGGATGCTGCAGGAACTCCTGAACCACAAGATTTAAACAGTGGGCCATGCATGGAACACGAAAAAAAACACCATTCATGATGCATTTCACCACATTTGACCCATTGTCACTTGCTATGAACCCAGCTCTCAGGGACAGAGGGTTTAGCCATCTGTCAGTTTCAGTCAGTACCATGTCCAACATGTTCTCACCAGTGTGAACAGGTCACAGTGCGCATAGCAATTGTTGCATGCTGGCGAATTCCAGGAAGATTGCTGCTGTGACAATCCACCTTCCTGCACTGATTATTCACACTACCAGCATCACAAACAACCCCCGGCACCTGCGCCCAGTGTGCAGTTATACACAGATATGAACTACCCGTTGTTTTGCCACTTGTCCACATATCCATACTTCAATGGATGAATGGAGAGGAGGAATGTTGAAGGGCATGTCTTACTGAGTCTGACACAGTGCGGAACAACATGGGAACAGCACGGGTAGAAAAGTATGTCCTGGATGGGACTTTCCATTTTGGACAGGCATGGGCAGTAAACCACTGGAACCCAGAATTCTCCACAAAGGAGAAGGGCAAAAGATCGATTGCCAGCATTTCCGCTACAGCAGCATTAAGTTCATGTGACACTGTATGATTGGGGGGGTACTTCAGCTTATGCGTAAAAACACTCTGTAATGTGGGCTGACTTAAATGTTTTACATGGTGTGTGTTGTTGGTCACAAATGGTTGTGCTCTGTGATGAATGGCATTGGCAGGGGGTGGAGTGTGGACATTTGATGAAGACAGTTGCACAGGTGATGATGACAAACCCAGAAATGCTGTTATTTTGCCAGATTTGCCAACCAGGGTTGATGTACCACTTGCACTAGACATACTGCATTCACCACCACCACCACCACCACAAAAACTGCTACTCTCACCAGCACTGGACAACATTTCAAAGTCATTATGGTCCTCCACCTCATCATGCCTGTAGTAATCCTCTGCTCTTATTACCGCACTACTGCACACGTTTAATTTCCTACTGGGCTTAACAGTCATGGAAGGGGATAACCTGCTGGCTATGGTTGCCGCCGGTGATACGGTTGAATGCCCAAGTCTGGTATTAGCTGCCAGCTTGTGCTGGGACCACAGAGCCAAGTGCCTATTCTTAAGATGCGTATGCTGTCCTCCTGTTCCAAGATGCCTCCCCTTTTTACCTCGACTCACACGCACATGGCAAACCTGGCAGATTGCAACTGAATCATCATTTGCATCTTGAACAAAAAAATCAAAAACAAGGGAGTGTGATGCTCTGCTTTTAACATGTCCATGATGATGTGGCTTATTTAAGTCTGTTATTTTAAGCACTGAAGTGGGAGGGGGGGCACGTGATGTTTCTGGCACTGCAGACCTGGACTGCAACTGACCACCACGACTACCTATCATATTGAGTACTGGCTCATCATCATCATCATCATCATCCAGTAAAACCGGTAAATCACAAGTTTTTACGGGGGGGGGTTGGGGATTCCTGCAAACAGATTCAGACACAGCCACTTTTAATTTATTTTTCTCCGGTTCCCAACTGGGGTCAATTAAATCATCATCATATTCATCAACTTCACTGACACACACATATTCACATCTTCTGCTTGGATGCTAACATGTGGACTGCATGTTGCAACAAAAGCAATATCATCATCATCAGCATCATCACATTCATCATCAGCATCTACACCAACATCACCTGATATTTTTTCACTACACTGTGAATCACTGTTGCATGGAAAATGAGTGACGTTAAGTGCCACGGTGGATGGAATATCACATTGTATGCTATCGTTGACATGATCATTAGAATCAGGTTCAGTTAATGGGATGTTACTGGGAAGTATGACATCATCTACGGTGTCACTTATTTGCACTGCTTCACACTCAATATGTTTGGATACGGTACACTGGTCGGAATTAGAACTTGATGCAACAGTGCTAATACTACCTCCACCGCCACTAACACCAGTAAAACTAACACCACCGGCTGGGAAAACATCATCTCTCCACCTATCAGTGAAGCTACTGATTGGGCTGTAAAAAACATTGCAGGAGAAATACCTTTCCTCTTATCAGCAATGCACTTCTCTGTTCGCGTACTACTACCACACCCACAGACCCTCTTACTGCCAACATTGCCATGGCCAGAAACAGCTTTACTTGCACTTCTCTTTGCAGGCATTTTGGGGGATCAACCACTAATATTATTACCAAATTCAGATTTTGATACTTTCACTTTCTGACTGGAGGGTTGCTACTCGCTAGCTGGATGTGAAGCAAAATAAACAACCTGTGGCTTCAGCAACAGATAAGGAACTACTGTGTTGTGACACTGTCACAGAATTAAAACAACTTCAGTAACCAGTGGTGCTGATGGGGTCACAAAAACAATACAGTCTCGTAAAAAATACCTTTTCAGCATGGGGGGGCACTGAATACAGACAGTGCTGATTTTTGCAGCACTACAAGCAGCAACACTAAGAACAGCGAACACGATCGCAGTACAAAATCAGGCAGCTACAGTGGATAGCAGGGTCACACTGCTGCACTTAGTTGCACTTACACTGATCTGTGTCACAAATTTTAAAAGGTGTATTATATTTGATGCAGGCAACACTGCACACAACACAGAACACTTTGTACAATGCTGAATGAGGAATGCGATGCAAATGCAAAAGTTCAGTGTACTCAGTGCCGCGTAATGTAAATTTTTAATTTAAAAAAACTGACCTTATGAAATGCTGCACCACATTCACACAACAAGCAACAAGAAAATGTGTACTATCACTAACAATTTTACTATGTGTACAGTAACACAGTCAGTTATATAACAAAAATATTACCAAAACACAAAGAAATCACTAGTTCTTCAACTTAAATCTACCTATGCACAGATACGCCCCTCCCCCACACAGCACACTTCACTGTCTTTCACCACACACACTCAATGTTATAAATTTACATTCAAAATCCACACACAAACAAAAATGCTCGATGATGTGCGCACAGGAGGGTTTCCTACAATCAATGAACTACAGTTGGATCCCCCCAAAAAAAGCAAAAATGCTTTTTTAACAGCTTTTAAAAGATTCCTACAGACAGCTATCAGAGCACACTGTCTCCTACTCCTTTCTACTCATACTACCTTGAACTGAGGCTGTGCAGATCAATATAGAGCCCATGTGACCTGAACTGCCATGAATCACTGCAAAATCCTCCTTCGGAGCTCAAAAACAAGGTGAAGTGAGGTGAAGTTGCTAGCCTTGCTTGTACAGCAGAAAGAAGCTAACTAAAAAAGCAACATTTTCTTATTAATTTAAAACATATCTCAGCAAGAGTCAGTGTCTTTTGAGATTAAGTAGACAAATACTTTATTAGAAGTAGAAGGGGTCTTATTTAGGGTTAAAAAAAGAAAGAAAAGAAAGAAAGTCAGTGTGTGTTCTGTGCTGGGAAGGGTATTGTATCAGCTAACTTTGCTAAACCGGTAGAAGGAGAGAGAGATTAATTGGGGGTGTGGCTTAGACACTATAAAAGCAGGTGACTCAAATTACAACTTCCTGTTGCTAGCCTTTTTTCTTACTAATTGCCCTTCATCCCACCCAAAGCCAGTTCTACTTTTATAGCCACTGGATCTGACTGTCAACAGGAACTTCCTGTTTGGCAGTAGGAAGGGAAGGATCATAGAGAAACATTGGTTTTGTCAACTCTAAAGGAAAAAAGTAGCTCACTCTCCCCCCCAGCTGCTGGTGGTCTGACATTGAGCAAGGAAGAAGGAGGCTACTAAAAAAGATAGGAAGTTGCTGTCCCAGAACAGGAAGGGTGAGAGCTGTAAGGAGAGGAGAGAGTAAGCATACAGAGAAACAGGAGAAGGGACACAAAATAAGACATGATAGGAGTGGTGCAGTGCAATGGCTGTGGGGCGGCAGTGTTCCAGGAGACATTCTGGAGGCTGTGATGCTGCCCTATTTGCAGGCACCTCTCTAATCTGAGAGAGGAGGTTGCCCGTCTCCAGGCTGACCAGGCTAGGATTCATGAAACCTCCTCCCCCACCCAGGGACCACCAGAGCCAATGCCACTACCTCAGAGGTTGCCAAGAAGAGGAGGCTGGACCAGGTGGGTTCAGGGAGGAGAGGTGGTGGAACAGAGTTGCATCCTCCAGCTATACCTCTCTACAATTCATTCACTCTTCTGGTGGATAGTGGTTCCTCTATGGAGGCACCTGCAGTGGAGACCAAGGAGGATGTTGGGAACCTTCACAAAGGAGACCCACAGGAGGGTGGCATGGAACTCCACAGGGGAAGGAAACAACTCCCGGTGGAGGACTCAATCATTAGGGGGTAGAAATGGGGGAGGAAGGGGAGAGGGATGTAAGGTGCCTTCCTGGCACTGCGGCTTGGAGGGACAGGAAGCGAATCCTCAGGATCATGGGAGGAGCTGCACGAGGGAGGGAGCTGGATGTCATTGTCCACCTGGGGACAGATGACCTGGCTAGGAATGGGATCAGAGCAGTGCAAGAGGAGTTTGTAGAGTTGGGGAGGGGCCTTAGACAAGTAGTGCATACGGTAACCTTCTCGGAGGTGCTGCCTGTCTATGGCAAGGGTGATGCTAGGGCACTCCTCACCAGGGAATTCAATGAGTGGCTGAAAAACTGGTGTGGAGCTCAGGGTTTTGGCTTCATTGGGGACTGGGGAGCCACCTAGAGGGATGTGAACCTATACTGGTGAGATGGTCTGCATCTGTCCGGGGGGGGAACCAGGATCCTAGGTGAGAGGTTTAGATGCTTCATTGGCAAGCATTTAAACTAGCCAAGGGGGGAGGCACTGAAAAGGAGCAGGGAAATCCCAGCCTCCCCCCACAAAACATGATAATTAGTGAGGTAAACACCAAGGTAGAGAAGTTATTAGGGAGCAGGACAGAGGTAAATGTCAAAAAAGGCAAAAGCAGTAAGGACAGGAATGGGGCTAAAAGGGGTAAAGCTATCAAAAAGTGGAGGGTGATGAGTACCAATGCCCGTAGTCTGTGTAACAAGCTCCCTGAACTAGTGGCCTTGATGGAAGAGGGTTGCCTGGCTATTGGGGCAGTCACAGAAGCATGGTACACAGAGAACCATGACTGGGATGTCAACATACCAGGCTACACAATCTACAGGAGGGACAGGGAGGGTAAAAGAGGAGGAGGAGGAGTAGCTCTCTATGTAAAGGAAGGGATCAAAGCAACAGAACTAAAGAGTAAACAGGGAGCAGATGAGGCACTATGGGTCACCCTGGAGACAGGAAATGGCACCACAATCCTCACGGGGGTTGTATACAGACCCCCATCTCAGGGGGACGGAATGGACAAGGAAATGATTGAACACTTCCTTAGAATGGCAGAAAAAGAGGAGATATTGTTGATGGGGGACCTGAATATGCCAGATGTTAACTGGAGCACCTTTGCTGCAGGCACATCCAAGAGCAGGGTCATTCTTGATGCCCTACAGGGGGCATGCCTCAGACAGCTAGTATTGGAACCCACTTGGGAGGGAGCAATCTTAGATCTGGTACTGTCAAATGGGGATGAAGAAAGAATCTCAGATTTAGAGGTGGGTAGCCATCTGGGAGCAAGCGACCACCAAACAGTGTGGTTCACGATAAACACAGCCATACAATCAAGCCATACAAAAGCAAGAGTATTGGACTTTAGGAGGGCTGACTTTGGGAAAATGAGAGAGTGCCTTAGAAAAGCACTAACAAACAGGCAAGAAGGAGGGGTGGAGGAACAATGGGGAGTAATCAAAACAGCCATCACAGAGGCAACAAGCCTTTGTATAAAGCAAATCAATAAAACACAACGAAGGAAAAAAATGCTATGGTTCTAAAAAGAGGTGGCAGGGAAGGTTAAGAAGAAAAGGATAGCATTCAGAAAATATAAGGAAACACAGAAGGAGCAGGACAGAGAACTTTATCAGTTAAAGCAGAAAGAGGCTGGGAAGGCAGTCAGAATAGCAAAGGCCCAAACCGAGGAAAGGATAATCAATTCTGTTAAGAAGGGGGATAAGACCTTTTATAGGTGCATTAGGAAGTGAAGAAAGACCAAAGGAGGGATACTGAGGCTTAATAAAGGGGAGGGAATGTGGGTAGAGGGGGACAGTGAATAAGCAGGGATACTGAATGAATATTTCTGCTCAGTATTCACAAAGGAGGAGGAGGGGGAGGTACCTAAACCAAACAAGAGAAACACTCTGAAGATGGGGGTTGATACCAGTACATTTACAGAAGAAAGGATTCTGAAAGAACTAATAAAATTGAAGGTGGACAAAGCAATGGGGCCTGATGGTATTCACCCAAGAATTCTAAAAGAACTAAAGGTAGAACTAGTGACACCGCTGACTACTCTCTTTAACAAATCATGGGAGGATGGGGTGGTACCTGAGGACTGGAGGAGGGAAGATGTGATTCCTCTTCACAAAAGTGGGAGCAGGACAGAGGCAGGAAACTACAGACCAGTTAGTTTGACCTCAGTGGTAGGAAAATGATGGAATCACTTCTGAAGGAAAGAATTGTTGAGTACCTAGAGGCCAGTGGGGCACAGGACCCAAGGCAGCATGGATTCATGATGGGAAGTTGTCAGATGACTCTAATAGATTTCTTTGACTGGGTGACCAAAGTAGTAGACCAGGGAGGGGCTGTGGACATCGCCTACCTAGATTTTAGCAAGGCATTTGATACAGTCCCACACAAAAGATTAATACACAAGTTAGCCAGCCTTGGAGTGGGCCCCAAGGTGGTAGCCTGGATAAAAAATTGGCTAGACAATAGGATGCAAAGGGTAGTAGTAAATGGAGTCCACAGTGAAGAAAGGAGGGTTACTAGCGGGGTACTGCAGGGTTCAGTACTGGGACCGGTCCTTTTTAATGTCTTTATAAGTGACATTGCAGAGGAACTGGAAGGAAAAGTATGTCTCTTTGCAGACGACACAAAGATCTGCAACAGGGTTGATACACAAGATGGAGTGGAAAGGATGAGAATGGACTTGGCAAGGTTGGAGGAATGTTCAAATGTATGGCAGCTCAGATTCAATGCAAGGAAGTGCAAGGTAATGCACATGGGAAACAAAAACCCAGGAGAAGAGTACACAATGGGGGGTGAGATACTGACAATAGTAAAAATGGAAAGGGACCTGGGGGTAATTATCTCAGATGACCTAAAGGTGGGCAAGCAATGTGACAAGGCAGTAAGGAAGGCTGGGGGATACTGGGATGCATAGGGAGAGGCATCAATAGTAGAAAACAGGAAGTTGTTATCCCTCTGTACAGACAGTTGGTGAGACCCCATCTGGAGTACTGTGTGCAGTTCTGGAGACCCCATCTCCGCAAAGACATAGACAGAGTGGAGGCTGTCCAGAGGAGCAATCAAAATGGTGCAGGGTCTGCACCAGAAGACATATGAAGAAAGACTAAAGGAGCTTAATATGTATACCCTTGAGGAAAGGAGGGAGAG
The DNA here is from genome assembly GCA_016271365.2 of Neoceratodus forsteri. Classification (NCBI taxonomy): domain Eukaryota; kingdom Metazoa; phylum Chordata; order Ceratodontiformes; family Ceratodontidae; genus Neoceratodus; species Neoceratodus forsteri. The sequence goes on from CM057455.1 coordinate 1,561,532,860, forward strand.
AGGGGACATGATAGAAACTTTCAAGTACCTCAAGGGAATCAACAAAGTCCAAGAGGGTAGCATCTTTCAGAAAAGAGATGTGCAAGAACAAGAGGGCACAATTTGAAGATGGGGGGCAGCTCAGAGGTAATGTGAGGAAGTATTTTTTTCACAGAGAGGGTTTTGGATGCATGGAACAGCCTCCCTGAGGAGGTCGTGGAGTCAAGAACAGTGGAGGAATTCAAGAATTCATGGGACAGACATAAGGCAGTCCTAGTGAGGGGTAGGAGGAAGTAAGCTGTTGGTTAACTAGGATCTGCAGCTTATCTGTTAGGTAGGAAAATAGGCAGACTAGGTGGGCCAAGCGGTCCTTATCTGCCGTCAAATTCTATGTTTCTATGTTTCTATGAAGTGAACTGCCCCCAATGTACTTCGCCTTAAAAATTGGAAAAGAAGTGACCAGTAGAGGTGGAGTAACGCGAAGTAGCTGTTCTCAATGTACTTCGCGTTCCTCATTATAACACAAAGTACTCCGCTTCGCATTGCTGAGCACTCCGCGAATCTGCCTTTACTCCACGAATCACTTCGCAGAGTGGATTGAGCCCACTCAGCCCACCACTAATGCTCAGTAGGGTTTTTGGATGACCTTGGGTCACGAGACTGTTTTGCATTCACAGCTCATTCCATACAACACATACCCTCTGGTCAACTAGTGAGATTAAAATGCAACTCTAAAAAAAATAGAAGACTTTGAAAGGAAGGTGTCTCAGCTCCTACACAGAGTCAGAGTTAGGGGCTACAGTGAAGGCACACTGCAAAAGGCCCTTACCAGAACATAGATCATTGAAAGACCCACATTACTGACAAACAAACAAACAGGAACAGAGTGACAATCAAATTACTTCTGTCACCACCTGTGATCTGGCAGAAATGGATCTTAGATCCACCATTAATAAAAACTGGCACCTATTAGGTTTAGATAGGGATCTCAAGGGAGACATCAGCATTTGTTCCAAGTGTTGCATTTTACAAAGCAAATGGTACTGGTGACATGCTGGTATACAACAAATTTACACTGCTTGATCATCCATCTTGTTGGCTTTCAGTGAAACCAGTAGGGGTTAACCCCTGTAAAAACTGAATCACTTGCAGGTATAGGGTACAGGACAAAGAATTTTCTAATCCCTCACCAGTGACCATAAAAAAGTCCATCTTTGTCACTTTATAACATGTACAGCTACTCACGTAGTGTATGCCCTGTGGTGCTCCTGTGGCAAAACCTATATTAGAAGAACCATTTGTGCTTTGAAGGAGACGTACAAGAGCACTACATGGCAGTAAGGAGCGATAACATAGAATATCCCATATTATACCATGGACCTTACACAACAACAAATCAGAACGGCTGACTGGCACCTTACCACCGTTGTAAATCCTTTGATAATCACCGCAAAAGGTGCCAGTCTGCCGCATGTTTAAAAAAAAAACATCCGACCCCCAAATCACTGATCGCCGACCGCCATCTTGTTTGCCCGCTAAGCACAAATCAGCACGGCACCCTCCCAGCCTCCTCCCCCAGCTCACGAAACATTTTAAAAAACTGCCTGGCATAAAAACTAATTCCATGCTCGCATTTCTCCGAAAAGAAATTGCAGCCTAAAAAATGTGACAAACCATTTGAAAAATGTTCCTATAATGCTCGCTCCCTCCGAATTCCATCGCTCTCACTACACCAAAAGTATGCTTCCGGCCTCCCAACTTCTCGCTCATGCCTCCCAGTTACGAAAAAAAAGTAAGACGCATCATTCAAGCTGATTGCCCCAGCCAAAATTAAATAAATATCTCGGTCTGTTCCCGAAACTGAACCACAAAGCAGCACTCAGGTCGCAGAGCACTTACTTAAACAAACTGCTCCTGCGTCTCCCGTCCCTCAGACATCATCCAAGCTGATTGCCCCAGCCAAAATTAAATAAATATCTTGTCTGTTCCCGAAACGAGCCACAAAGCAGCACTCAGGTCGCAGAGCACTTACTTCAACAAACTGCTCCTGCGTCTCCCGTCCCTCAGCCTGCCAACACCGTGCGAATCCAAGCCGACGAGAAGGTAACCTTCACCAGCAGTACAAAACTCAAACTCTGCAGTCCTCCTCATACCAGCTTGGCCAGGACTATTTTTGTTTTTACTGTGCAAGGTTATTTGTAATAAAAACAGCTTTATAGTTTTTTTTAAAAGATGCATTTTTTTTAAATCAATTAAATATTTCACTGATGGCATAATCGCAATAAGCCACTCAGGGGTGTGGGTTATCGGGGGATTTACCATGGCTGGCGCGGATTTACCCACTCGGCTGCACCTCATGGGCAAACCACTCCAGCCATGGTAAATCCCCTGATAACCCACACCCCCTCGTGGCTTATTGCTTAAGCATTTCATGTGGCTACTGTTCCCATTAGAGAGATACCACAGTTTATTATATGGGCATAGAGGCCATCCCAAGCAATCCTTGAGGGGGTGACAGAGTATGCCTTCTCTTATAAAAAGAATCAATGTGGATGTTTAAATTACAAACATTAAAATCACACTAGTTCAATGAATATATGGACTGGGAACCATTTTTGTGATACAGTGATTTAATATGGCACTTGCAATAATGTCAATCATGTTCTATGTTTTCTCATAAATACCATCCAGTTATTAACAATGCTTGTGTTTTTCTTGTATTGAATAAGATATGATCTGTTTATCTGCTGGTATCATTGTACATACTGTACTTCCTCTATCACTAAGCCCTTGGTTATACACCTTCATCTCCCCCTCCTCTCTCCCCCCTTCCCACTTGATACTTCAGCCATGTTTTAGCTGTCTGTCTTCAGTAGGTTTTGGGATTTCTTATTCATCACTTTTTCTTTTTTTTTCCCACCACAATACCCTCACTCCTCCATCCCTGACTTACCCCATGTGTTTGTTGTGTATATATTCTGTGTCACATGTTCACTCCCTAAGTTTTACACTTTTTTGTTCTTCTATTTACTTATCATGTTTTTGCATCTATGGACTCCTCTTTTTTTTACATTTTAGCTAGCATTTATTATTATAACTCTATTTTATGTTATTAGACTATTGAGTCCATACACTAACAAGTGCAATGTATTCTTACAGTGTTGCTACGTCCCCACTTAGAATTCACCCAGGTTCTCTATTGACTGTTCATCAATCTGATGTTTTTCTATTTATTTTGCTGCAGATATTCTGGCTGATTCTGCTTCCACTGCTACCACATTTATCAGTGACTGTTGTTTGTCCTTTAAATTCAAAATAATTTTTTGATTAGAAATTTGCAGGCTTAATTATGTATCAGTCATTTTTTAGAGCAATAATTATTAGTATGTTTCAATGTTTGGTGTTTATTCACAAAAACAGTGGTTGTGACTGTTACTATTACCATAAATCTTGTGGTAGAGAATTGTTTGCAGCCATATTGATCCTTGTACAAAAAGATGAACAAAGTGGTGATTTGCTACCTTTTATTGGACCAAGAAGAAATAAATTCTACTGTAATAGTGGGTGCACTCAACCATTGAGTACCTTTCAGCATGTTTCTATCAGCAATATACCCATAAAATTTAATAGCTTTGGGGCACCCTTGGGAAAGCTATGTTGCAGCTCCATTTGAGCTTTTCCTTTAACTTACTGCCCCACTGAAATTTTGGCTACTTTAGCTAAAGTGAATTTTGATAAAATAAGAAATACCTTGAAAAGGTTTTTTTTTGCATTCAGCTTGAGATCTAATAAGACAAGGTGCTTGATTTTCAAAGGGCCAGTACTGACGTAAGGTGCTTGAGTCAAAAAGAAGTGACACAAGGGGCACACAGAACTGCCAGACCAGCTTGCACCGAGCCGCAGGATGCTGTATGGCAGACAGGTGGCGTGCACCACAACACGGCTGCAGCATCCCCTTCCATGGGGTTTTCAAAGCCCCCTAACAGCTCCAAGTTTTGCTAGTACTTAGACCAGTGCTGGTCCAATTGCTATGCGTGCTGACAATGACACCCATGGCAGGCACGTTGGACTGGTCACAGCAACAGAAGTATACAGATGCATCCAACATAGGTACTATCAGAGTGGACTTGCAGATTATGAAAGACACTGTGCAGATGTACATGATGGTACTATTACACACACGAAGCCCACCACTGTTCATGGCACCCAGAAGGGGAGTGAGCAGCCAAAAGCATGCTATGTGAGTGGTACTGGCTCCCAAAGGTAGAACACATTAAAAACATAGTGGCCACCTATGCAGCACTGTTGCTAGCCCCCTGGTGACACAAACATGAATACAGCATCCCATATGCTGCCAGGCTGCTGTGGACATGGGCCACATTTGGTTGTCTAGTATTTCACCATGACAGGTTAAACAGGCAGGTGGGCACCCATAGTAGCCCCAACAGTACCCATGCCTGTCCCCAGTAAAGCTGTTCTGTTACATTGTTATGCCCTTGTGCCAGTCGTGATCCACTTGTATGTAACAGACCATCCACTGTGTACACTATTTGGGTGCAGATGTGCTCAGTGGTCCCTGTATGTGCAATTGGGTGCACTACTATGCCATCATGGCTATTCTCATCTGGACAGGGTCAGACAAAGAGACAGAGAGAACTGTATGCACAGGCATGGAATGTGTTTTGCTGTAACACTGGATATAGTCCTGAGTTAGTTTTGTCACCATGACAGCCAGCAGATAACATTTCTGAGGTGGCTTACAGTGATACTGCATACAAGACTGTCTGGAGAGCCTCAGAACACTCACTGTAATCCCTCCCCCATCACAGCACAGTTGCTGTGTTACATATGCAGACCCTGCTGTGGATATGTTGTACCCGGCACACTGCAACATTATGTGAAGGTTGGATCTGGGAGTCCCAGTGCATTCTTCAGATTGATGGTGGTGTAAGTGCATGACCAGTTTGCTGGGGAGTAGAGATACTGCTGAAGCATCATAGCCTCATAGATTCATAGGCATTCTGCCATGTTTTTCAGCTAGTGCTACGAGATGTGGGCACCAGCTGGGCTACCGTTTGGAGATGGAGGATGCCACTGTGCAGTGGTACCTTGCAACCACACTACCAACACAAACCCACTGTGTGTCTGCGAGCAGGATATCACTCATGGGGTCCTGTGGCAGGGGGTGCAGCCCATGACAGGGGTACAGTACAGATGTGAGCAGACAGGCAGTAGCCCCCGTAGTACTGCATGTCATCTGGCTATGCAGCTGTTCTGCATCCCTGTTGCTCTGAAGGCACTCACACAGTGCTGTGGTGACAGACTCGGGGATGTGGAACATCTGGTCTGATGTGATCTACATGTTGACAGGCAGCCTGTCTGTTGGTACAGTCATGGCCACTGGCAGACAGGCTGTGGCACACTCATTGTATGTTGCCCCAGCTCTCTGGTATGTCATGGTTTTGGACTGTGTCATGCAGAGCCACCTGTCAGCTGGGGCCAATCTCTGCATCATCCATTACAACATTACTTATGGGAGTCTTGTTAGCCCCCCCACCCTCACACACACAAACACACATGCACACACACACACTACACTACTGTACACTGTATGGCTAGCATACTGTGACATGCCTTTTTGTGCACCTTACCATGGATTCTGTACTATCCTTGTGACCCATCTGTCCCCTTCACACATTGCTCACTCACACTATGGGGACTTGGTACATGTTGTACTGCATTGTTCCATTCTGCCTATGGGTTTTGTTGCCTGGGTTCATGCACTGGGTCCAGTTAGTTCCAGGCCAGGGGCTCTGGTGGCTACTATCAAATCTCTCCCATGTGTGTTTAGTTTGATGCAGCGGACAGCCTGCAGCGACCATAGGGACTTTGGTGCTAGGACCCATAATCTACTAAAATATGGTGTAGGTACCTGGTGCACCCAGCTTTGCTGTAAGCAGGGGTTCAGTGCAACTTGTGTCACTCTAACAGACCTTCAAAAATTGAGCCCAAGGTACAGCATCAATCTTCAAAATTGTTACCAGGACAATCATAATACACTGAGTGCAAACACAACATAAATGCTATTCATTATGTTTTTTTTAATTTTTTTGAGTTTTTTAATTGAATCACTTGCCAATTTGCACAATAATATCCACCTGCAATGTAACCCTACATTTAAAAACACCTTCTCAGTGTGGTAGCCACATGCCCTGAGGTTTTCTCCCTGAAGCACCGGGGCTAGCTTGTATCATGGTCCTAATACTGAATTGATATATGATGCACTGTGCACTTTGATGCTGTTTAATAAATCAGTTTTAAAGAGTAACTCTCCCTTATAATAAAGAGCTTAAGGAAACTAGATTTATATCAATTATGTTTTACATTAACTTTATTGTTTTCTAGTTATTTGTTATTTTTATACTTTTCCCTACTATTGATGTAATAAATATTGTAGATAATGCAGCAATTATTTCACTGAGTCTTTCAAAATGTATCTGACTCTCCCCTGCTAACCACACAATTGCTGTTTGTGACATCATAGTCTGTTGTCGTGATAAGTACTATGATGTCATAAACAAAGGTACTATGAGGTTAACAAGGGAGAGACAAATGTTTCCTATGCAAACTTTTTAGATGGACTACCAAGATGTGATATGAATCTTGGAAAGGAACACTGAAAATGAAAATAATTTATTTGGTAGTAAACTGTAACACTTGAAACATCTTATTTATGAACGCACATGCTGAAGTGCAGAGTTGCACTTTAAATTCATCAGGAGTACTTGCCTTGGTTTGTTTGCTGTACTTATTCAAATAATCCCTTCCCCTCCCAGCTCAGCCAATCCTTCCTTGTCATTCCTGATTCTGTTTTATTGTAATCCCTCCCCCTCCTAGCTCAGCCAGTCTTTCTTTTTTATTCCCAGTTCTGTTTTTTTAATACACCACACCCTCCCAGCTAAGCCAGCCCACCCACATCCTTCCTACTTGAATTATAATAAGGAAGCAGATGGAGGTGCCCTCCTCAGTACAGTGTGACTACCCCCTCTTCTCCAGATCAACTTCCTGCTCCCCAGTATATTGCTGATGGTACTGGGGTGCCCACCCTCAGTGACACTGATTAGTTACTGCTGACACTGGGGCGCCCAATCCCTAGTGTCTGCTCTGGTTCCTCTTTACTTTTTTTATATAAACCTTGTTAAGAAGAAAATGGCCCCCGCACTGAATCCTTTTATTAACCTAAAAAGAAGAAAATGGTCCCTCACTGATCTGAGTCCCCCACAACCCCCACCAGCCCCACTCTAAACTCCCACTCAGCAACCACCACCCAACACTCCACACACATCCTCACTCATCTGAAATGGTCACTCAAGGCACAGCCACTCTCTGGTTGAAAAGATGTCCTCCTGCTGAAATTGTGACTTTGATATGAGAAAATAAAGCAAATTGGATAATGTATTTCAATGAGTTTTGAACTTGTACTCATCACTTCACCATTTTTCAATATTTTTACACAAAATTTTCAACATGGCCTTTTTGGGACCCCAACTCATCAATAGGGAAGGTGATTTTTTTCAAATCCATCCCAAAAGGTGATTTTTGTAATAAGTCTGCAACATCACTTTTTAGGTGCGATTATGAAATTTTTACCTGGGGGTTCGTGAGGGGGTTCATAAGAAGAATATGCTGAAAATATGTTGGAAAAATATGGCAATATGACCAAGTTATGAGTGAACATTTAAATATTTCAATGTTCACTCATAACGTTTGGCTAATTTTCAATATTTTTGTACCAAACTTTCAACACTCCCTTTTTGGGATGCCCAAAAGGGCAGGTGAGATTTCTCAAATCCATGCCAACTGGTGATTTTGCAGTTGCTCCACAAAATCACACTTTGGGCAGGATTTGAGAATATTCACCTACTGGGTTCATTACATGGGACTGGTTCCCTATCTCCAAAGCCACTCACATAAACCAAGCCCTCAACTACTTCCTCTCCAAATTTCTGTTAATCTTGTATCAACAGGCTCTCCTACAGAAAACCACGGTCAGAGGTTCACACTGGATCTCAGCTGAACTTGTGACTTGCTACTGATTATGCAATCTGGTTTGGAAATCATACAAGTCCTCTGGCACACTTGCAGACCTTAACAGGTACCGCACCCTGAAGAACTCTTGTACTGCATCTACCAGGCTAGCAAAAGCTGTTTTTTTCCTCCTCAAGCTACTCCTCCAAGTTCTGGAAAGTTAGTCATGACCTCTTCTCCACTCCTATGCAGTCTGTCCCTCCTGTCTTAAAGCTAGGTGACTCTGCCATCTCTGACCCACCCTCTATGGCCTCAGCCTTCAACACATACTTTACCATCTGTGCTTATGCTTTCCTAACCTCTTTCCCTCCTTCCACCTTCCTCTCTCCCCACACTCCTGCACTTCCCTTGTCTTTCTCACAGGTTACCCCATCCACATCTCTGAAGGCCCTTCTAGCTCTCAACCCCATGCAAGGTGGGAGCTCTGACAGGCTATACTGTAAGCTCCTTCACATCTCTGCCCCTGCCATTGCCTCTCCTTTCAGCTCCCTCCTAAACCTATCCTTCTCTCTTGCCTCCATCCCAGACTCCTGGAAGCATGCTCCAGTCATTCCCCTTCAAAATGATGTGACTCCTCTTCTCCAAGCAATTTCTGTCATATCTCCCACCTCCCAACCCTTTCCAAACTCCAAAAACACATAGCTCTAGCCCATCTCTTCCCCTTCCTTGACTCATCTTCTTTCTTCACACCTTTCCAGTCTGGCTTTAGCAAACACCACTATACCACTTCCTCCCTCCTCTGACTCACTGATGCCATTCACACAGCTATGGACCAGGGCCTTCTCACTGCCATCATCTTTGTTGACCTAGCAAAAGCTTTTGACAACATCTCCCACCCCCTTCTCCTGCACAAACTGAGGTCTGTGGGCCACTCAAATCCTGCAATGAACTGGTTCAGCTCTTATCTCATGGGTAGATCACAATCATTAAAACTTGGAGATTACTTATCCCCACCCCTCGCCATTAACACCAGTGTCCACCAAAGCACCGTCCTTGACCCTTTACTTTTCTCCATCTTTCTAAATGACCTTCCCTCTGCCTGCCCATCTGTGTCCATCCATATGTATGCAGATGACACAGCCCTGTTTGTCTCTGGATCTTCTCCAGCAGAGTTAAGATCCAAACTCCAAACTGATGTTGACTCGGTTCAGATTAAATCAGCTACCACTAAATGCCAAAAAAATGGTCTCTATATGTTTTGGCACCAGGCCGAGGATTTCTAATCTCCCATCCCTCCCCAACTTCACACCCTAGATGGGGGCACAATTGATGATGTGCCCTCATTCAAGTACCTTGGTATCTGACTTGACTGTCACCTTAACTTCTCTCAGCACATAGATGCCATATACAGTAAACTCCACCCCAGGGTTGGTGCCCTCTACAGGAACAAAAGCTGCATCCCTCTTCCCACCCACCGTGACATCCTTACAAAGATGATTTTCCCCATCTTTGATTATTGTGACATAGTCTGTGGTGCCACCCCAAGGACCAACCTGGCCAGACTGGACCCCACTTCCACTCCTTCTGCCATTTCACTCTGAAATGTTCTTCTCACATCCACCACTGTTCTCATTACTCTGCTTTCTCCATCCATTCCTTAGAGGATCATTGCCTAACCCACTGTGCCACCATTATTTTCAAGTTCTGGCTGTCCTTCCTCTCTCTCTATCAGAACTCTCTTCTCTCACCTACCCCCTACTCCCTCTGCAATCCTGGCTATCACTTCCTCCTACTCCTCTCTCATAAATCACTCACTTTTTTGCTTTTTTGTTCCATTTTCCTAAACTTTGGAACTCTCTCCCCCTTCCCATTAGCTCTGCTTCCTCCAAACACTCACTAACCTCACAACTCTGCATCCACACCACCCCCTTCTGTGACTGTCCTTAGTTACAGGTCCATTTGTCTCACTCAGCTCCTTCCCCCTCACTGCCCCACCTTCTTCTGTCCTTCCTATCCTCCTCTCCTCTCCTCTCCTCTCCTCTCCTCTCCTCCTCTCCCCTCCCCTTCCCCTTTTCCTCACTTTCCTCTCTCTCTCCCTTATCTTCTCTCCCCATCCTCTCTCTTCCCTCCTTCCCATTCCTCCTCCCTTACCTGCCCCTAATCATCCCTCCTCTGCCCCTCTCCCCTCTCCACCCCTCCTGCTTCCTCTCCCTTATCTCCCTCCCTTTATCTCCTCTCCTCCCTCCCCCTGCCCCATGTCCCCTCCCTTATCTGCCCACCTAATCCACCTCTCTGCCCCGACCCCTGACTAAATCCTCTTATCAATCACCATATACTGAGCCTCTAATTCAACTACCCACAAGGACTCAATCAATCAATCAATATTTATTTTACCAGGTGAAATATCACTGAGTACAACTCATTTACAAGATGGACCTGGGTACGGTTCACATTGGTCAACAGAAAATAACAAGTTATACAGTAACAGAAAATAACCAGTTATTCAGTAACTAATACAGAGTATGAAATAAAGAGAACTTGTCAGAAAATTGCATACTAAAATAGCAAGGTAGTAGCATAAAAATACAACACACAATGTACATTGTACAAAATACAAACATATATATATATATATATATATATATATATATTAGGTATACAGTGGTATAGGATTAATTAGTGGCAAGAAAAGGATAAGGATATGGAAGGATATTCAGTTTAGCTAACAGATGAGAGGAAGTCAGGATACCATATGATAGGGCTGTAGGTCATCATTGGAAGCATTTGCATGCTTCTTAGAAGGAATGAGCAAACAAAGTCTTAAGAGCAGCCAGTTTAACAGGGATTGCAATTTTCAAGGTCTTTTGGATGTTGTTCCAAAGGAGTGGCATTGCATGGCTTATAGAAGCTTCACCAAGGCATGTTCTAACTCTAGGGATGACAAGGGTGATGTAAGAGAGGCTCCTGAGAGGGTAGTTCCCTGCAGAATAGTCAGGCAGATAATCAGAAATGTACTGGGGCAGATTGTTGATGATAGCTCTGTATGTCCAGGTGACTCCATTTTTTTATTGTCTTAGTTTAAGTGACAGTCAATCCAGTTTGGAATATATATATATATATATATATATATATTTAGTTTTTGTTGACCGGGTAAGTGCACTAGACAAATCCTGCCTATTTTCAGGCACGACCCGGGGGAGGGGGATACAGATGAATGCCAACTGACCTTGAACCAGATTAAGCTGTTGGTGGTATTTTTAGTGAATGTATATAGGGAGCTGTGGTGGGTGGAGCATGGGGCCCCAGTAATAAATCTTAGTGCTCGGTGTCAGAGAGTGTCAAGCTTAGCTAGGGCAGTACTATGGCCTTGTCTATGTAGGAAGTCAGCATGGTCAAGGAGTGGAAGATAAGTGGACTGAATCAGCTGAATTTTTGCTTCTTGTGTAAGTAAGTGCTTTATGTGGAAGAACAGGCCCTTTGCTTTAATTTTTTTGCTAGTTACATAGAAACATAGAAACATAGAACATAGAAACATAGAAGTTGACGGCAGATAAGGACCGAAAGGCCCATCCAGTCTGCCCATTTCTTTTTCTACCTTATAAATGTGCCATTGGCCTTTGCTCTGTCAGTGACCTATCTATTCAAAGTCATTTGTATTGCTCCCTTATGCCTATCCCATGCCTGTTTGAAGCCCTGCACTGTATTCATAGCCACCACTTCTTGTGGTAAGCCATTCCATGCATCCACCACCCTTTCTGTGAAAAAGAATTTCCTCACATTCCCCCTTAATCGGCCTCCCTCTAATCTCATGCTGTGTCCTCTTGTCCTGCTATTTTTCTTATATTTAAACATGTTAGACTCTTTCACCTTGTTTATGCCCTTAAGGTGTTTGAATGCCTCGATCATATCACCTCTCTCCTCCTTTGCTCAAGGGTATACATATTGAGCTCCGTTAATCTGTCCTCATATGTCTTCTGATGCAGTCCCTGCACCATTTTGGTTGCCCTTCTCTGGACTGCCTCAATTTGGTTAATGTCCTTGTGAAGGTGGCCTCCAATACTGCATGATACTCCAGATGGGGCCTAACCAATGTCTTGTACAGAGGGATTATTACCTCCCTCTACGACTTGTGATACTCTACTAATACACCTAACACCCCTAGCCTTACCTACTGCTTTAGAGGTCTGCTTGGATGATTTTAGGTCATCAGTGATGATGATGCCCAAGTCTCTTTCTTCCTTTGTGACTGCTAGCAACTCCCCTCCCAGCCTATAAGTGGCTTCAGGGTTTCTCTTCCCTATGTGCATGATTTTTCACTTCTTTGCATTAAATCCCAGTTGCCACTCTTCTGACCATTCTGCTAGTTTATCCAGATCTCTTCTCATTCTGCCCACCCCATCTGGATCATCTACTCTGTTGCAGATCTTGGTGTCATCTGCAAACAGACAAGCCTTTACCCTCTAGTCCATCTCGAGGTCACTAATGAAGATGTTGAATAGGACTGGCCCCAGGACTGATCCCTGAGGTACCCCACTTGTGACTTGCATCTCTTCTGACTGTATACCATTTTACCACCACTCTCTGTTTTCTGCCAGTCAACCAGTTTGCTACCCAGTTGACCAACTTCTGACCCACCCGAGCCTACCTAGCTTATTTATCAATCTTCTATGTGGAACAGTGTCAAAGCTTTGCTGAAGTCAAGGTAGGCGACATCAACTGCTCCCCCTTGGTCCACCACTCTGGTTACCCAGTCAAAGAAAACTAGGAGATTAGTTTGACAGGACCTTCCTTTTGTAAACCCATGCTGTCTTGGATCCTGTGCCCCTATGGTTCCAGGTGTTGCACTATCCTTTCCTAGAGGTGCCTCCATAATCTTGCCCACTACTGAGGTAAGACTGACCGGTCTGTAGTTCCCCGCCTCCTCCCTGCTACCACTCTTGTGGAGCGGGATCACATGAGCCCTTCTCCAGTCTTCTGGGACCTCTCCTGTGCTCAGAGACTCACTAAACAATTCTGCTAATGCTCTGCTAGTTCCTCCTTAGCTCCTTAAGTACCCTGGGATGTATGCCATCAGGTCCCATTGCCTTATCCACCCTGACCTTAGCAAGCTCTTGTAGGACCCTTTCTTTGTGAAGGAGTAGTGCTCACCTCCCTCCCTCCCCTGTGTCCATGATGCTGAGCTGTGGGCCCTGCCCTACCTTCTTCTTAGTAAATACTGAGCAAAAGTATCTATTTAGGATAGATGCTCTACAGGGTCCTCCTCTTCACATGCTCCCTTTTCTCCATTAAGCTTAGTAATACCCCTCTGGACTTTCTCCTTTCACTAATGTATTTATAGAAAGTCTTGTCACCTTCTTTACTGTTCGTACTAGTGTTTCCTCAGTTTGGGACTTTGCCTGCCTTTCTGCCTTACCTGCTTCCCTTAAGGCAGTTTGGTAGCCTCCTATCTTCATCCCGTCGTGTTCCTTATATTTCCTGAAGGCCAGCCTTTTGGCTCTGACCTTTTCTACTACTGTATTTGAGAACCAAAGTGGTTTCCTTCTTCTTTTGCACTTCCTTTTCTGTCTAACACAATGGGATGTTGCTTCAAGTATTGCATCCTTAATGCTTGCCCACTTTGCCTGTACCCCTCCTGTGTTTCTTTTTGCCAGGGCTAGCTTAACTCTGTTGGCCATCTTATCAAAGTCAGCTCCTCTGAAGTCCCATATTTTGCCTTGGAATGGGATGATTTAGATGTAGTAGCCAAATTGAACCATACCATGTGATGGTCACTGGCCCCAGGTGACCTTCTACCTGGAGATCTGTGATCCTTCTTTGTTAGTCAGTACTAGATCAAGGATAGCCCTGTCTCTTGTGGGTTGATGTACCAGTTGTTTGAGCCCTCCCTGCAGGAATCCACTATGAGTCTAGTTCTGGCAGATGTTCTGCTGGTATTGACCAATCTGTATCTGGCATGTTGAAGTCTCCCATTATCAGAACCTCCCTTTAGCTGTCATGTTTTGTATATCTTCTAACAGTAGTGTGTCTATGTCCTCCCCTGGTCTGGGGGCCTGTAGACAACCCCAGTTCTTATGGCTGTCCCATTTCCTGTTTCCAGGGTGACCCACAGTTCTTCTGGCTCCTTATGTGTATTCTGAATTTCTGTAGCTTTGATATTTTCATTAACATACAGGGCCACTCCTCCCCCCCTTTTTGCACCTCGGTCTCTTCTGAACAATACATAGCCAGGTACTGAAGTCTCCCAAGTGTGGTTACTGGTAAACCACGTCTCACTAATTGCTACTATGTCCAGTTTAGCCTCTGACATTATTGCCTGCAGGTCTGGGATCTTATTTCCCAGGCTGTGAGCATTTGTGTACATGATTTTCCATTGGCCAGATTTTGGTGTGTTAGTTGTTGGGTGAAGTTTGGCATTACCCCTGTGCATCGTATGGGGAGACAAACCTTTTTTCTTACCTGGTGATGCAAATGAACGGCAAACACACTGAATTCCTGTTTGACCACTAGCTGAGGGAGGGTGTTCTTCCATTCGACGTATGGAAGTGCTGCCCCTCTCCCCATTTGCTAGTTTAAATATTCTAAAAAGACATCAAACTTCTGCCCCAATGCACTGACTCCCTCTTTAGTCAGATGCAGTCCATCAAATTTAAAGAACTTTCGCTCCCAGAACTGTTGCCAGTTCCCTACAAATCTGTGTCCTTTTTCTTGGCACCAGTCCTTGAGCCACGTGTTTAGCTCCCTTATCTCCCCTTCTCTGACCTTCCATACATCTTCTCCCTTCTCCCAGACTGGCAGGATCTCAGAGAAGGAGATGCCGGACGAAATAGATGATAGTTTGTCACCCAGCCTAGTTCATCGATGTGGTTGATGAAGGACAGCTTATGGTTGATCCAGAAACCCAGATATCTAAATTTGACTACAAACTCCAAAGTTTCCCCCAACAGGGTGGTAATTTGAGGTGCTGGGGAATGACTGGAAGTTCTTGTTAGGGGTGAATGAAGCATAGGCTTCTTTTTTTTGGCATTTAATATAAGTTTTAGGTGAATGAGATTTTGCTGCAGTTGGTTAAAATCCAGTTTTAGGTCTTTGCAAGTGAGCTCGAGGTGGGCCTGTTGATGTAAAGAACCATGTCATTGGAAAAAGGGTGGCTGTTTGCTGATTTAATACAGGTATTAATATTATTGATGTATATAACAAATAACAATGGGACTAGGATGGACCCCTGACGTACACCTCTGAAAAGGGGTTTCAATGGAGAGAGGTTCCTACCAGCTTTAATCTGCTTTTGACAGCCTGTAAGATAACCTGAGAACCAGTTTAATGCAGGGGAATCCAGGCCAATGCTTTGGAAAGTAGGCAGGAGCAGATCATGGTCCACCATGTCAAAAGCCTTGCTAAGATCAAGGAATAATGCACACATGTGTTTTTTGTCATCCAAGGCCTTTAACCAATCATTAGAAACATTAACAAGAGCAGAGACCATACTATGACATGGTCTGAATCCAGACTGCACTGGTTTCAGTAGGTTGAATGCTTCCAAATGCTTTCTAAGTTGGAAATTGACTACTTTTTCAAGCAGTTTGGATAGGACAGGAAGGAGGGATATGGGTCTGTAACTATTTAAATCACTCAGATCACCAGACTTAAAAAGAGGAATAATGTGGGCGGTTTTCCAGACTGATGGGAGAACACCCTGTGCAAGGGACATGTTAAATAGATGTGTAATAGGGACAGACAAAACATAGTAGCCTAGTTTTAGACAGAAGAGGTCAACAGAGTCAGTGCCTGCGCTCTTCCTGGTGTTGAGTTCCAGGAGAATGTCCTCCACTTGTTTTAGTGAGACAGGGCAGAAGGAGAAGAGAGCATCATAAGCAGGGGTGGCTGGAGTAGGACAAGTCAGACCCTGAGCACCGAGCTACATACGTAGGTTGTTGGCAAAGGAGGAATCAAATGCCAACCCAGCAGTGGCAAAGTGGCTATTAAGGTCTAAAATGGTTTGCTTGTTGGTAGTGAAGGAAGCACCAGTTGAGATTTTGCCGAAAAGGAGTTAGCTGGATTGTGTCCCTCAATGTCTTTTATGATCTTCCAGAATCTTGTTGAACAGTTACAGGAGAAAGTTAGTTCATCACAAAAGTATCTAGTTTTTTCAGCTCTAATAAGCTTAGTGCATTGGTTTCTTACTATTGTAAAGGCTGACAAAATCAGTCAGGAGTTTGGTTTTCTGCACTTTTTTCCATAGTGCATCCCTATTAATCAGCGCAGATTTCAGGCTGGCCATAAATCATGGGCAGGACTTCTTTCTGGTGTGGATTCTAACTAAGGGAGCATGACGATTTATGGTTCCAAGGACTGTATCCAGAAATGCTTCATGAGCCTCAGTTACAGTGGTGGCCACGTGGAAGTCCTGCCAATGGGAATACTGGAGATCAGTAAGGAAGGCATGTTGGTTGAAGTTACGGAGACTTCTTTTATAAGTGTATCTAGAGGTGAAAGCTGGTTTAGGGATGACCCTCACACAAATTATGGAGCAGTGGTCACTTAAGTTATTAAAGAATACACTGAAATGAGAGATAAAGTGCAGTTCATTTACTAAAATTAGATCTAGTAGGGTACTACGGGAAGGGTTTTATGTGTTTGAACGAGTGGTGTCTGTAATAATTTGAGTAAGCCCAAAGGTGTCACAGAAGTCTTTTAGCAGATTGGAGCTTGGAGAGAACCAATCACAATTAAAGTCTCCCAGGATAAGGACCTCTGAAGATAGGTTATCCATAGCATTAGACAGATGTTGCAGTACCTTAAGTCCTGCAGAATGGAGCCTATAACAGCCGATGATAGTGAGGGATTTAGAAGGGGAAATAAGACCTTCAATGTCAGACATTTAAACTCCTTGGACATAGTGGCAGAGTCAACCACAGAGGCAGAATATTTGTCGTGGATATAGATTGCGACCCCTTCCCCTCTATTGTGTCTGTCAGACCTGAAGACATTGTACGAAGGAATATTGATTTCATTGTCTCGGGTAGAGGGTCTAAGCCATGTTTCAGTTACCACCAGTACATCTGGTGTAGTATGGCAAATTCACGTTTGAATAGATTTAAACTTCCTTAACAAGCTGCAAGTGTTTATATGGAGTAGGCTTAGTTCCTTTAGTTGGGCCAACTCTGAAGGCACAGAGATAGAAGTGATAGGCCCTGAATTCAGCTCTACATTCCCAGAGCAGAGGAGTAGCAGCAACAAAATCCTTTTTTTTTTTTACTTGTGTTGCTTGTACACCACTTTATCCACCTGCACTACCCTCCCTGTCCACTCCTTCGGACCACTGATCAACCCCCTGGTGCACCAACTTGGAGTCTGCCCCTAGAGTGCTCTTGTTCTCCCCTGTACTACCTTGATTCCCAGCAAACCCCCTGGGTGGTGTGAGGATGGGCCTTCCTCAACCTTACTGGAGGAGGACTGGCTCAGCAAGGTCTGCCCATAATTTGGTGGATCCTGGGAGGCACTGATAGTTCTTCATCTAGGACTGAGAGGGCTTTTTTACAGATTTCCTTTTTCCCCTCCACCCAACCCCCTGAGGCACCGGCGAGAACACTAACATCCAGAGAGTGACATGCTGATGCACATCTACCTCCCAAGTGCCTAACAGCATCTCCCCTCCCTGATTCCACTGGATGGAGCCACCAGAGCCCTTTGAAAGCCCGTGCTTTCACCAGCTCTCTCGGGACATCGGTACCCCCTGGTACCCCTGGTATCCCTCCCCCGAGGAAGGAGAGTATCTGCTGGGATGCTCAATCCTCCCTCTCCCCACAGACCACCATTGACCCGAGTCTGTTCCTGAACCTGGGTCACCAGCGCAGTGTGAGGTGTGGTGTCCAGTGCCTCAACCCTCCGTGCCACTGGGCCGGCCAACAAAAGTTTTTTAAGAACACTTAAATACAGCTTAAGGAGCCTGGATCATCCCCCTTTTCAGCAATGGGAGGAAGGAATTGTAGTGCTAACCATATGGAGGTCAAGGGGACCCAAGGATGTATAAAATAACACCCATACTGAAAAGGTAAGGTAGTTCACATATGGAGGGAAATCTGTAGGATAGATGTAATGCCTATAATTAATAGAGAGCATGCCACATTGAAGGAGAAGATATGAAGCTAAAGCCACATCAGAAAATAAGACTGATTTAATAGGGAGTGGACAAGGTTCATAAGAACCAGCATTTTTAGAAGTGTCTACTTGTGTAGGATTGCTCCAAAGATTAAGGGTGCAGAATAGCAGTCCTATAAGGAGACTAATGCTTAATATTGTGACTGCATTTTAGATGCTTAGGGCACTCGAGTTATTCAGTTTTGAAAATTCCCTTTAGCAGCCTGGGAACAGGTTAAGATTGAGTATGTTGCCTTTAAATCTCACTGTCAGAAGGAATTAGCCAGTGGAGTAGTAGGCACCCAAATAGAGAGGAGAATCAGAAGTATTTAAAGAGTGTTGGGGCCAGGGATTGGTGGGAGGGAGAAAATTCTTCCCAGTTATGGCAACAGCAGTAAATTCAAATTCAGTTCAACAGCAGGGGCCTAGGGTGAGCAGAAGGCAGTAGAGGGCTTCAGACTGGGTTAACCAAACAGAAGCAAAGCCATAATGATGGCTACCAATGGAGAGCTGAGACCGGGAGGTAAACACCAATTGGAGACCTGGCTTACAATTCCAGTGAAATCTGTGGACCGTACCTAGCAGAGATGGATTGCTGGTGGGCAGGAGAGGTGGCATGGCCAGCTGGCTTTCAGCCACAGCTGTGGTGAACAGTGGATCCCCTTGTCAGGGGAAGTCCTGGACCTGGAAGGGATAAGAAGGAGGCTGGCATCAGGATACAGGACTCAAACATAATTTTACATTTTTTGGCACTGTAACCCTGTTACCAAACCCTTGACCAGTCTTCCAGTTTTTTAGATCTTCCTTCTGTTTCTCCACCCCCCAGTGTGTCCACAGTGTTGCAGATTTGTGTGTCATCTGTGAACAGGCATACCTTTCCTCCCAGTACTGATCCATGTGGCACCCCGCTGGTTATCTTACCTTCCTCTGAGAGAACTCCATTCACCACCACCCCTGAGTTATGTTACTTAGCAAGCTTTGTACCCATCTTACTATCTTTGGACCCACTCCCATGCTTCCTAGCTTGTTTACCAGTCTTCTGTGTGCAACATTGTTGAAGGCCTTAGTGAAATCCAGGTAGGCCACATCCACCTCTCTGCCCTGATCCACCTCCCTGGTGACCCAGTCTAAAAACTCTATCAGGTTTGTTTTGCAAGATCTACAAGATCTACCCCCTGTGAGCCTATGCTGCCTCGGATCCTGCAATCCATTGGTGTTAAGATATTCCCCAATCCTTTCTTTAAGTAGAGTTTCCATAACCACACCCAACACCGAAGTTAGGCTTACAGGTCGGTAATTTCCTGCTTCCTCCCTATTCCCACTTGTGTGTAGTGGGACCACATCCACTCTCCTAAAATCCCCCCAGTATCCAGTGATAGACTTAACAGGGCCATAAGAGGTGCAGATAGTTCCTCCTTTATTTCTTTCCGTATCCTAGGGTGAACCCCGTTCGCCACCATAGCCTTGTCTACTTCTAGTTTTGTTAGTTCCCTGAGGACTCTTTTCTCCGTAAAAGGGCTAGTTTCCACCTACCTTCCCTTAATGCCCATCTCCGCTATCTGTGGCCCATCACCTACCCCTTCCTTTGTGAATACTAACAAAAATACTTATTCAGTATGTTAGCTTTCTTCTGATCCTCTTCCTTTCCCCATTTTAGTCTTACTATCCCTGCCCTGCTTTTCTTCATTTCACATATGTACCTGAAGAAAGTTTTATCCCCCTTTTTTGCTGATCTGGCAATGTTTTCCTCCATTTATGCTTTAGCACTCCTAACTGCCTCCTTTTATTTCTCCTGATAACTCACCCTATCCTTTTTCTTCTGTGTCATCGGGTACCTTTTGAATGACTGCTTCTTTTTCTTTACTTTCTGTGTTACTTTCTTGGAGAACCACAGAGGTCTCTTCCTTCTCTTGCTCTTAGCAACTTGCTTGGCACAGAAGTTTGTTGCCTTCTCAATGACCTGCTTTATTCTTGCCCACTTTTTCTCTACCCCCACCCTTATTCCCTATTCCTGATAGAGCTTCCCTGAGTCACTCTCACATTTTCTTGAAATTGGTCCTTCTGAAGTCCAGGACCCTCGTTTTAGTGTGGCTTGGTTCTGGTCCTGTCCTTACGCTGAATCATACCATACAATGATCACTGGTCCCCAGGTGGCTTCCCACTGTGACATCAGTGACACTGTCCCTGTTTGACAGTACCAGGTCCAGTAATGCCCCCTCACAAGTGGGTTCTTTAATTACCTGCCTGAGGAATGTCCCCTGCAGGCATTCTAGGATTTCTCTACTTCTAATTGATACTGCAGCAGGTAGGCTCCAAATCACATTTGGTAGATTGAAGTCCTTTACTAGCAGTACCTCACCCTTGTTGGCCATCCCTTATATTTCATCTATCATACCCTTATCTCCTTCCTCTCCCTGTGCTACAGGTCTGTAGATCACCTCTATCCTAATAGTGCCCCCCCATCTCGAGGGTGACCCACAGTACCTCTGCTTTACTCTGTCCCCCTTGTCAACTTACGTACACAAATGTATGCAGATGACAGTCATCTTCACCTCCAATCCTTCCTCTGCAGCTATGAAAACCTGATTCAGTGGGACTTCAATAATGTACTCCACTAGTTCCATTCTAACCAACTTAGAGTTAATACTAAAAGGTTGGTCTCCATGACATTTGGTACTAGTCAGAAACTAGTCAGACTCACTCTTTCCTGTCTTCACCACTCTGGATGGCATCCCACTTGAAGTAGTTCAGTCCTTTAAGTACCTGGGGGTGTGGCTTGACAGTAAGCTTGACTCCTAAGCCCACATTGATACCATCCATGCCAAGCTCCATCCCAAGCTTGGTGCCTTCTATCATCACAAAGACTGCCTATTGTGGGGAGCTGCCCAGCTGCTAGCCCTTATTTGTAGATATTATTCTGTTGTATACATGATTTTTTTTTATGTAATTCTATATGCATGCCAGTGTCAGCAAAGGAACCTAGAGAAAAAACTGTTTTTGTTTTTTTTTTAGAAAAAAGGGGTTTGACCTTCCTCTGACCTACAAGGCCAGCCTTGCTTGCAGGAATCTAACAAGTTCTTGTCAAAAAGCTTGTAGATACATGATCAAAGAGTATCCATCTAATGTTAACTGGCTAAGGGAAACAGAAGTAATAAAATCAGCTTGTATAATCATATAACTTACAGGATCTTCCTTATAACTCATTAAATTAAGCCAGTTCAAAATCCCAGGATAAGAGAAGCTATTTCCACTGTTGTAAACCCTTAGGATCAAAAGGCAAATGGTCTTAGACAAGAGGTGACAGAAAAGGTTACCACAGTACACTGACATTTTTTATAAGTGCCAGGAAACATCCTTCTAACAGGCCTATGTGAGATTGTAATGTCAGATGATGGAAAAGGTTCCCACAGTACACACTGACATTTTTTGTAAGTGCCAAGACTTTGGGAAAGTGCAAGAGTGACACCTGGTGGCCTAAAGTGGAAGGGCCAGCCTTTATTCACAGAATGTGGGGGTGGTCTTCTATATAAGCTCTCCAGCACAGTCAGAGCCATTTTGCCATTTTGTTTGGACTCTTTCTCCTGAACACAAGTGAACAGCTGCCAGCACAGAAACTGCTTAAGAAGCAAAGGCTGCTACAGAAAGACTGAAATATTTTGCAAACCAGTGATTTTCTAGACTTTGAAATCTCATACCTAAGGTAGACTTAGCTAACATGTTTTAGTGTGTTTTTCTGTATATTTTCCATTTTGTTTCTTATTCTGTAACCTATATTTGTATATGTTCTCTGCTAGTTGTAACTACATTTATTTAAAGAGCTGCTGGCACCTCAAAGAAAACTTTGAAAAACATAATAGTTAGGTGCAATTTAACTTGCATTCTATATGTATTACATAGATTTCTCCTCCCTATTATTTATTACTGAGGAAGTTTGCATGACAATGTAATCTGTATCCATAAGAGTTCATCTGCCTCATTTGCATGAAAACGTGATCTTTGCTCTTGAAGAGTTCATCTATTCCAGTTACTTTCTCCCTACCTCATGTCATAATACTCTGTTGTGACTTCATAATCTGTTGCCATGGGAGTAACTGGGATGTCACAAACAGAGCATTATGACCTCAGGTTGGGAGATAGTTACAGGAATAGACGACCTCTTCAGGAGCAAAGATCCTGTTTTCATGCAAATTACCTCAATAATAAATAATGGGGAGCAGAAATACAGAACTAATGTGAAATACAAGCTGAACTGTGTCTAAATATTGTATTTTGTTAAAGTTCTCCTAATGGTGCCAGCTGCTCTTTAAGTATTTTAGTAAAAACTTTTATTTGTCTGAAGAAATTCTGCCTGAGTGAGACTTTCTTTATTTGTGTGTGAATTATGAAAACAGTACTAATAAGTGAAAACTGTTATGGCCAAAGGGGTCACACCATAAGTAACCAAATTGAAAAGGGGTCTGGAAGGGAAATATGGAAGGATAGGGAGAATACCAGAGCCTAAAAGATTTGGAATCAGGCTGTTGCATGCCCTGTAGGGAGAAGGCCAAATCTGGTGTTATGCTGCTACCCCGAAGAGAGTGTGATGCCTGGGTCTTCCTCCTTTGTGTAATAGCCAAGGAAAGGTTCATATTTTGCCACAAGACTTGAGACTGGTATTGTACCCTTATCCAAAGCTAGAGGGGTGCCTGGGATCCTTGTGGCAGAGGTGCAGTCAAGGATGAGGAGGGTATCCCTGTTACCCCCCCCATCATGGATTGCACTTAAGGGTGGACATTGTGAGCTCAGTGGGCCTGACCCCCAGGAGTGGGCTCATGACAGATCTGGTACACAGTGTTGGGATCAGAGAGATTTGGTTGCATAGTGTTGCGATTTGAGAGATATTGGTGGCACAGGCATAACAGTAGATCCGAGCCCAGTGTGTCAGATTGATAAACTGTAAACAGTCCAGACACAATTAAGGCAGAGATTTAAAAAAATATATAATTTGGTTACAATGTAAAGTTCCCTACCTGTTTTTGTTTTTTTTCTTGGGTGCAAGCTAGTGTAGCAGTGGTTAGGGAAGAAGATGTCTTCCATCTACAGCGAATACACTGCAGACTACCTGAAGCAGCTGTGTCAGGAAAGAGAAGTCCAGTGTGATGGGTGAACCAAAAATCACCTCACAAAGGCTCTTGTGACAGCCAATGAGCAAGTGACTGCCCAGGACCTCAAGTCACAGCTGATGACTGAAAGGGACCAGACCTTGGGTGTGGGTATGCCAAGGGACAACACAGAGTACAGTCACAGACAGGAGGACAGTGAGACCAGAGGGAACCCAGAGCCACAGCGCCAAGGGAGAGTCACCACAATGCTGGAGCTAGAAGGGATCAGGCTGCAGATAGAGTCTTAGAGATTGGAGCTAGAATTCAAGCAGAGGAAGTTCCAGATGGAGCTGGAGATACAGGAAAAAGAAAACCAGCATCAGAGAGAGGCAGAGAAAAAAGAAAACCAGCGTTGGAGAGAGGCAGAGGAAAAAGAAAGACAGCTTCAAAGAGAGGCCAAGAGAAAGGAAAAAGAGTGCCAGAGGAAATTCAAACTGGTGAAACTAAGAATCCAATGACCAGTGCCAGAGGAGGTAAGTGGCAGGGGTGAACCTGGAACTCCAGGACTGGAGCATAAATTAAATTCCAAATAAATAGCTGAATTTAAAGAGGGGGAGGATATAGATGCATTTTTGAATTTGTTTGAAAAGGTCTGTATCCAGGCTAAAATACCCAGGGAGTCCTGGAGATTCCTGCTATCCCTGCTGCTTACTGGGAAAGGGTGCGAAGCACTAGTCCAAATGAACAATCAGAACAGTAGTAATTATGAGAAACTTAAAGCCGCATTGCTTAAAAAGTATGAATTAGGTGGCACACAAGGTTAAGTTCCGTAAGTTCTCGAGAAGCCCTGACATGAGCTATGAGGAACTCATCACAAAGCAACATCAGTTTTTGAAACGTTGGTGAGAGGGAGTGGAAGCAAACTCTGTAGAAAAAATTGAGGAGGTTGTACTTCTGGAGCAATTCTTTTGGACTTGCCCAGCAGAGCTAAAAACCTGGTTGGAGGACTGAGACCCCAAAACAGACCAGCAGGCTACTAAACTCTCAGACCGCTATGCCAGGAGCAGGCCTGCTCTGAAAGGGAGTGGGATGGGCATGGCGGTGCAAAAAGGAAAAAGCACGCCTTCAGGGCAACTAAAATCCTCACAGCCTCCACAGAAAGGGGGGAGTCCCAGGTTACCGAAAAAGGATTTATCAGATAAAAGAAATGATGGTTGTTGGTTTTGCAAACAGTCAGGGCATCTTGCTAGACAGTGTGCTAAAAAGGCACAGAGTGGATATGCCTATAAACATGGGGGAGCACATACACCTGGTTTCCATAAATGGTGTGCACACCCATGGATTAAGGTACACAGGAGCATCTCTTACCTTTGTAAAAGGGGATTTTGTTGGGCCTGAACAGCTTATTCCTAATCAGTTTGCAACAGTAAGAGGATTCACTGGGGAGGAAAAAACTCTGCCACTAGCTAGTGTTCTCCTGGATTGGGGTGAGACAGGAGAGAGGGTGCAAAAGTTGGCTGTGGCAGACAACCTTGCCCTAGATGTGATCATAGGGAACAATCTACAGAAGGGGGTGGTGTGTGTGGTTACCCGCAGTCAGACAGCAAAGGCCAGTTATAGTTCTTTGGACCCCATAGAAGCCCCTGTTGAAAACAATGGGAGTCTTGTTCCCCAGCCTGTGTCTCCTGAAATGGAGAGCACTGAAAGGGAGGTAGGACTTCCCCATGTAGCAGTTTGCAAAACAGCTACAAAAGGTTTCTCTGAGGAGGGAGGAGTAACCAATGGTCAGAAGGTTAGGGATGGCAGTAACCCTGAATGCCCTGACACTAGAGCTGTGGACCCCAGTTTAGGAACTGAAGGGGACATGTCCAATGCCTTGGGAAAATGTGAAGAATTTGTAGCTGCTCAGAGGACTGATCCTAGTTTGAAGAGGCTGAGGGCTTGTGCAGAATCTGATGGGACACAGGGAGGTGACGTGAGAGATAGAATATATTGGGACAATGGACTGTTATATACACAGGACATAAGGATAAAGGGAGGGATGATGGGCAGGCAGCTTGTCATTCCCCAGGGGTACCATAAGCAGTTGCTTAAGATCGCTCATGATATCTCCATGTCCAGACATCTGGGAATCGTGTGAACCATGCAGCAATTGGCCCAGAATTTCTATTGGCCCAACTTCACCCAGTAGGTGAAGGAATATTGAAGGTTTTATCACCTGTGAAAACAAATAGGGAAGGCAGATAGTAAAACCTAAGCTGCCCTAATTCCCTTGCCCACTGTGGAGGAGCCATTCCAGTGGGTAGGAATGGACATTGTGGGACCTTTGAGTACCCCAAGCCCCTCTGGGAAGAGGTTTATCCTGACAGTGGTAGATTATGCCACCCGATACCCAGAGGCAGTCACCCTCTCTTCACTTAGGACAGACAAAGTGGCAGATGCCTTGTTAAGGATTTTCTCCAGTATTGGGTTTCTAAAGGAGGTTATCACTGATAGAGGGGGTACCTTCATGGCAGACCTGATGAACTGTTTGTGGGACATGTGTGGGGTGGTGCAGAGATGCACAATACCTTATCACCCACAGGTCAGTGGGCTTGTAGAAAGGTTTAATGGTACCCTAAAATTGATGTTCCAAGCATTTGTTGAACAGCATGGGAGGGACTGGGAGAAATACCTTCCCCACCTGTTGTTTGCATACGGGGAGGTTCCCCAAGAGTTGACAAGGTTCTCCCCCTTTGAACTCTTTTATTGATGTAGGGTGCATGGGCCCCTAGACTTGATCCAGGAAGGCTGCAAAGGCAAGCATGCCACCCAGGGAACTCCCAGAGTGGAGTACAGTAAAAGCCGCTTAAGCGGGACGGCATGGTGGATTGTAAATCGTCCCACTTAAGTGACCATCCCAGCAAACAGAAGTTGCAGACCGACCCCCACGGAGCCTTGATTCAGATGTACATGGAGCTCTAGTCAGTGTACTGCACTGATAAAATTGCTGGTACAGTATTGTACTGTAATGACAGTTGTGACACACAGTCTGTATGTTTTTATGTTTTTTTTTCTTTTTTTAATGCTTGTGACAGTGAAGTAGTTTTTTTGTGTGCTTGTGACAGTGATAGTGTTTTTTTTAATTTTTTTTATTTTTAAAGCACTGTAAAGGTCTTTTTGTTACTCCCTCCTTTGTCTCCATCATCAAACTGTGCAAACTGAGCATACTCAGTGAACAAAGGGTGGGAATTTCAGAAATGTACCAGACGCCAGCGCAAGGCCTGCACAGCGCAAGTCCAATGCGCTATGGCGCAATGAGTGTGATATTCAAAGGTTGCGCATGGTGACGTGCTCCTGCACAACATGGCTGAATATTGCATGGATGCACCAGAGCGCAGACAGAGGTGTGACAGAGAGCAACTCAACATGCGCAATAGTGCAACCATGGATGCACACGGGGCTGAGGAAGATGTGCCAGGATACATATGAACCAGCCACAGGTGCAGCAAGGAGGAAGGAACCGGGGAGGAGGGGACAGCTGCCGAGGAGGTGGTGGAGCTAGGTGAGAGACGCAGCTGGCCCATGATGGAACACCACCCAAGGAGAATGGGCATGTAGCCAGCCCTCGACCACGTGCACCACAGCGGTGGACGTAGGAAAGGCAGCACCAACGGCCAAGGGTGGGCCGCTACCAGCCACCCCCTGATGGATGTCACGCACCATTCCACCCTGGCCACAGCCGGTCACACCTAGGCAAATGGCACCTAACACATACACCACACATCCCGAACAGCCAGCCCATGGCCACCACAGGGCACAGCCACTGACCGATGGGTGAACACCACCATACACATCCCACAGAACAACACAGGCACACCACCCAGCCACCCAGCACACCACTACAGCATGGCTCCACTCGCCAGCCACAAAGCAGACACAGATGAGTAACCATATAAAATCTGTATTAAACATCAAGTAAAACAACGCAACAAGGAACAAGGTAGGGGAAACTATTTACAGAGCAGAAGGAAGGTAGGGAAGAGAGGGATAAGGATAGGGGACAGGGCTATACAGAGGGACAGGGGAAGGCATGGGAAGGGTGGACAGGTGCAGGAACAGCAGGTTCAGGCCCAACAGGCCCTATGGGCAGCCACATCCTGCCACCACCTGGTGCTGGCCCCACAGCAGGAGCCATCTGGTGACTCGGGCAACCTCCAGTGTGGAGGTGGAGATGGTGATGAGCCTCCACAGAAGATGGCCATAGTTTGGCTGTCGAAGACCCCATTGGACACCTATGGCAAAGGAGGGAACAGGTGATCAGTGCATGTCCAGGACACCTCAGCCCACCTACTGTACACAGTGGACAGTGGCGACATGTACCCCTTGGGTAGCACCCTGGCCACCCTCAGTGGGTGGGCCCACACCTGCCACCGACCCAGCATACCACAGCTATGCAAAGTGCTGGACACCACCACCCATGGGGTGCCTGCCATCACGGTGGCAGGCAGGTGGCATGGTGCATCAGTGGAACTGCAGCAGTACAGGTGGCAGATGGATGCACCCACAGTCCTCCAGCAGCTGCCACACACATGTGCAATGGCTGCCCAATGGCGTCATGCACACCGTGGGCTGAACACAGCTGCCACAACTCAGCGCATGGGGGCCAAGGCCGCACCCCCACCCCCACCGCCCACCCTGCACAACAATGTGTTAAAGTACAGCGCCTACCTGCCTGCTGTTGCGCTGCTCATGCCGGTCCTGCAACTCTACACCCTCTGTCTTGCAGCTCCAGCCATAGATCCCATGGCAGCCTGCTGTGGCCTGTCAGGTGTGCCTGCTGCCCTGGCTTTCCTCTGGTCCTCAGTTCCTAGGATGGGAACATAGACAAGCAGACATCAATACACAGCAACACCATGTGCCCACCTCCCTCACCCCCCCGCACAGAGTGCACCCAAGGCTGGCACGGCGGCAGTGCCATGACGCAGCACTCCCAGTGCTTGCAGTCCCAGGCCACAGGGCACGCAGTGACAGCGCCCCCCCTGGCATGGCATGCAGCCCTGCCAGCCCCATGGAACACACTGGACATGCACAGATGCAGGTGGAGCACACTTATCTGGCCATGGCACAGCCGTTCTCCAGACGTGTGCCTGCAGCACCCTGGCCCCTCCGGGTCCCGCCTCTGTAGGTCACCGTAATGGTGGTGACACTGCTCCCTGCTGCGCCGCAGACCTGTAGCCTGTTCTAGGCCATCCACAATGTCCTGCCAGACTTCCAACCCAGGCCTGATGAGGGGCTGCTGCCCAAACAGGCAGGCAGCACGGGGCTCCACCTGGGCCACCAGGTTCACCAATTCAACTTGGCTCCAGTTCTGAGCCTGGTGTACTGCATGCTGCGGCATGCCTACTCCACAGTGTAGCAATTCAAAATGGCTTCCTGTAGTTCATGAGCTCCCCGTGCTCGGTATGCATGCCTCACTCAGAGATGTGCTTCCCTTGTCAATTGAGCATCCCTGGGGATGTGCGGTATAGAGCATGGCCGCATTGGCATATGGGACAGAGGGTCATTGGGGCAGGGCGGGATCAGTCCCTTTACATGCACTGTGGTGGAAGGTGCACTATTGGGCCCATAATGCATGCTGCACAACAGGGTTCTGTGGGCACCATGCCCTAAAGACCCTATTACACCTGAGCGCCATAGACCCTATAGCACCTGAGCGCCATGGGCCCCATAGCATCTGAGCACCATAGGCCCTATAGCACCCGAGTGCCATAGGCCCCATAGCGGCCGAGCACCATATGATCTATAGCACACCTAGTATATGCTGCACAATAGGCGGTGGTACAGGCCATGGTGCATGCATAGTGATGGCACATAGCGCACATCACAGCATTGTGCCATGACTTGTGCCTGCGCAAGTCCATTGCGCAAAGTGCAGCAATGCGATATTCAGCCAGCTTATGCAGATTAGCTCATCAGCCTATCCTCAGCGCACTGGGGGAATTAGCATCCCATTACTGTTGCGCATCAACCCATTTGCATGCGATGTGCTATAAAGGTGCCGCGGGACTGCACAGGCCGTGGACTGGTATTGCAACCATCCCAAGTAAGTTGCGGCCGCTGAAGGGACAGACAGCACAGAGGGATGGGTGGCTGGAGTAGGCTGCTGCAGCCACTGATGACATGTCATTGCCCACAGGTAGCAGTATGTCCGAACATGAGGAGGGTGAGGAGCGTGTGTCTGCATAGAAGCACAAGCCCAACTTTATGAAGGTGGAGGTGGATGCCCTGTTTGAGGTGTACCTCGACAGGGAGCCTCTGCTGAGTGGCGCAACTGCCACACTGCAGGCCAGGGCTGCAGCCTGGGAGGAGGTGGCAGAGGCTGTAAACCAGCAGGGCAGAAAGAAGGTGGTCACTGACAGGCATCAGATCAAGGAGAAGATGGCAGCCATCTGGGCCACAAAGGCGGCCACGGGTGGGGGACAGGCCGACATGCCACAGCTCATGCAGCAGGAGGAGCTGGTGGAGGCCACCATGTGGTGCAGCACTGCCGAGGGGGTGCCAGGAGGTGGCTTCCAGACTGGTTGGAGCCCATCACTGCATTGTAGGTGCAGCGGCAACAGGGGCAGGGGGGTGATGGGGGGCCCTGTGCATCGGCGACACTTATATGACTGTTTTCCCGTTCAGCACCGGAACACCAGCATGCAGTGGCAGGGGCAGTGGAGTCTTCCGTGGGGGCATGTCCAGCCCTGGAGGACCAGCCATCCACCTCCACTGGTGTCTGGGGGCCCAGTTGGCTGCAGCACACCACTGCGATCCAGCCAGATGTCCTGGGCATGGTGGTGGATGAAGCCCTGGCTGTGTTCCGGCAAGATGCCAGCCATGGCGTGCAGTGTGTGGAGACACAGATCAGGGTGGGGTCCAACACTGATGATGATGCAACCATTGTCCTGGACAGCGGGGTGTTGTGGAGGGGAGACACCCATACCATACACCATCCCTGGCAGCACTGCCAGTGCCCTGTTGGTGGTGGGTCGGCCACCCGCCAATGCCCCTGGTGCTGCTGTGTGTGACAGCAGTGCAGCACTGGGGGATGGTGGTAGTGGTGGTACAGCTGCAGGGCCCCCTGCCCCATGCACAGTGGTTGGAGGGTGGCAGCAGCAGATGTCTGGGGGCATTGGGGGGCCAGGTACAGCATCCACTGCTGGTGCGCTGGTCAGTGAGCAGCCCCAAGGGGACCACACTGTGCAGTGCCCACCTGAGTGAGGGGCTGGACAGCGCAGTCACACACCACCGGAAGGTCAGCACAATACCCATACACCCCCAGGCACTGACCCCTTGCACGAGCATACCCGATTGCTGTGGGTCTCTGTGGAACAAGTGCTGCTCGTGGCTGGGGTGTGTGCACTCCATGGAGAGGTGCACCAGGCAGCTGAGCAGCATGAAAAGGGCTTCACCCAGGTCCAGGAGGCCATCGATCGACTGTGGGAGGACATGATTGCAGCCCTGGATCACCATGCCACTGCAGTCACAGTTGCCCTAGCCCCACTGGCCACCATGGGGTGCGGCTGGCTGCTGCAGACCCCTTGGGGTGCATTGTCCACCCCACAGCCATGGTGTCATGCGACCCCCTTGGTGTCAATGCGGGATCTGCTGTTGGTATCCCAGGCACACCCAGTGTGGACCTGTTTGGGAGCCTGCAGACCCCTGCGAGGACACAGTTGTGTTCCCACAGTACCATCCCTGGGAGACAGTCACAGACACCCCCATGGCTGTTGCACAGCCTGAGTTTGCTGGGTGGCCACGGCGAGGCTGTTCATGTGTCCGCGGTGGCCGTGTGACCGTGCGGCGGACCTGATGTGCCCACCACCCTGTCCGCAGTCTGCTGCCGCTGCCCTGTGTGCACATGGGTGTTGTGTATGCATGTGCATGCCACGGATGTGGCATCCATGGACTGCGCCACACACTGGCTGTGTGCACACCTGCCCAGCCACTGGTCTGTGTGGCATGTGCATGGTGATCCCATCACAGCACTGGATGCACCTGTGCTCTGCATCTGATCCACACCAGGTGCTAGCGCGCGGGCACAATGCCTATTGGCGCCAGTGTGTGTGTGTGTGTGCGTGTGTGGTTTGGGTGTGCTGTGCTGTGCTGCATGTTGCTGTGTGTGGCCGTGTGGACTGGCCCCACACCCACCCATGCCCCTTGCCCATCTGTTCAGGCCACAAGGCATGCTCACACATGCCTGTGTACCATGCCACTGTGGCCATCCCATATGTGGGTGTTTGTCCATCTTCCTGCATGCACCGTAGTGCTCCTCTGTTAGTGTGTCCCTGTGCTGGTGTGCCATCCTGGTCAGCCGGGGATCCCTCCACCCAGAGGGAGCTGCCCACCACTACATGGCCCGTCGGCCACGTCGTCCCCACTACTGTTCCCCTTGTCGACCTCGCCAGCTATCCCACGGTCAGTGGCCATGTTTTGCAGCATACAGCAGGCCAGGAATAGGCTGCAGGCCTTTGAAGGGCTGTACTGCAGGGCAGCACCAGACCTGTCCAGGCAATGGAATCATGCTTTCAGCAGACCAAAGACATGCTCAATGATGTTCTGCATGCTGGCATGTGCCTCATTGTACCGCTCCTCCGCAGGGCACGACGGGCGCCGGTTGGGGATGAGCAGCCAGGACCAGAGTGGGAAGTCACTGTCACCTGTCTGGATGGAGATATGGTTAGCCTGGTGTCCTATGTTGCTGTGCCCCTCGTCCTTCCCAGCCACACTCTGTGGCACCCCTACCCTGGTGGCCCCCCATGACCTGTTGTTCCTGGCTGCCCATGGTCTCAGCATACTCACCCACTAGATGACCAGTGGGGATGTCCCCACTCTCAAGCCTGTGGCACAGTGCTGAGCTGTGCCAGATGAAGGCATCATGTGCTCCCCCAGGGTGTGTGGCACGAACATTGATTATGCACCCCCTGGCATCACACACCACCTGGCAGTTGATACTGGGGTAGCCCTTTATGTTGATGTAGGCTACCCCCTCCAGGCCAGGTGGTATGCGAATGCTAACATGGGTGCAGTCAATGGCCTCTAGCATGCTAGGCATATATGCTACCCTGTGGAACTCCTGCATGTTTGCTGTACTCTCTGCCTGTGTGCTGGGGAAGTGGATGTATTCTGAAGCATGTGGCAGCAGGGCATTGATGAATTGTGTGAGGAGACGTGACACGGCCAACTGGGTTATGCCTGTGGTGTCCCCTGTTGATCTCTGGAAGGTGCCCATGGTGAGCAGGCACATGACATGTGTTACTTTCATCTCCACTGTCATGGCATGGCTTTGTCTAGTGGGTGCCTGCATCTCCTCACTGCACAGCTCACAGAGCTGCCTCAGAATTTCCTGGTTCAGTCAGTACCGGACCACAATCTCAGTGTCAGCGTAGGTCTCATAACTGGTGCAGGGTCGGTACTGCCTGTTCAGGGCGTAGTGCCAACGGGCTCTTCCACAACCACGCCGCCCTGCCTCCTGCCTCCCCATACCCCTCATTATGGCCTCCATCTGGAATATGGCACTGGCCATGACCCCTGTCGTCCTCTCCCCCCTGGGCATCTGACTCCACAGGCCCTACCGGCTGTGTGCAGCTGTGTGGGCTGCTCTGCAGGGCCCACACCTATGTACCCTGTCCCCAGCTGGCTGTCTGTTGCCTGAGGCCTCTGACTCTGGGTTCCTGTGTCACTCCTCTTGGTTCTGGTGCTACTGTGTCACGCCCAGGCACACACACACCCAGCGTCGCTTCCCTGCCTGTCACACTCACACTCACACTCACTCACTCTCTCACACACTGTCACTCCCTCTCTGTCTCTGTCTGTTTCTCTCTCCTTGTCCCCTACTGTGTGGTTTGCTGGCCTGTCTGTCTCCCTCTGTCCTGTTCCCCTCTGGCACATGTGCCCTTTTCCTACTTGCTCCCTGTTTTATGGGTTCAAGTCTGCTCCGTGCAACTGCTATTTGCTCTACGCTTGCACCATTTGTCTGGTGTTGAATATCGCACTGTGCTGCATATTCATGGCTATGCCCCCTACCCTTACGCATGTATGCATACATTCCCATTGCGCATTGGCAAGGTGGGTTCTGGCGAAGAGGCTGATGCACTGGTGGATCAAAAAAAAATCTGTAATTTTTTTCTGTTTTTTCTCCCGTCCGGCATGTTTATGGATCGTTCGCTCCACTTCAAACAGAGAGTCCCATGTCTGTATTTTCCCATTCTGCTCACACCACAGCATGGCTGAATGCAGTCCGCTTAGAGCCTTACTGGCAAAGACTACAGCTTCGGTATCAGAGATGTCATCGCTTTCATCCTCAAGCAATCCTCCAGTTTCACCTACCACAGCGGTCACAATATCTGAATCGCTGAGCTCCCCATGGTCAGCTCATCAGAGTCCATCTCCACAAACTCTGTGAACATCTGAGAGTTCATGAAGGATGGAATTGTGACATCCTCCAGCCCAGTCACACAAATTTCTTCTTGTGTCTCATTGAAGCCGTAAAATGCCAGCTTTTCTAAAGCAATGCTCTATTGTTAATGGTTTTACAGCTTGCCATGCCCGATGGATCACGTAAATAGCATCCAATATATTTACTTTATGGACGATTTCAGGAGCATGAGCGAACTCCCCCTCATCAATTGTGGTGATGATTTTGGCATCAACGTATGATCTGTAGTGGCCCTTTAGATTCTTAATGATCCCCATGTCCATTGGCTGAATTATGCTTGTGGTGTTTGGGGGAAAAAACATAAGTTTAACAAATTTAAATCGGCGAGCAAGCTCATGGTGGTGGGCAGAACAGTTATCCACAAGAAGGAGAATTTTACGTTTTTTCTATGGAACTCTGAATCCCATGCTAAGAGCCACTCCTGAAAAATTGAGCCAGTCATCCAAGCCTTAGCTGAACTTGTGTATGTCACAGGAAGTGTTTTAAGATCTTTTGGTAAACATCTGGGGTGTTTGCTCTTACCGATAACCAGAAGTTTAAGCTTTTCTGTCCCCTTTTAATTTGCACAGCACATGACCGAAATTCTGTCTTTCGCCTTCTTGCCACCCACTAAATCTTGACTTTTAAGGGATCGCCCATGATCAGGATAACCATTAAAAAACAAGCCTGTCTCATCTGCATTAAATACATCAGCTGGTGGAAAACCAGCAAGTAGACCAGGCATGACGTCAGCTTCCCAGGAGCTTGCTGCTGTCTCATCAGCATCCTGTTTCTCACCATGCTCCCTATTGAAGATGATTTGATGGTGCTGCTTCCATCTAGACAGCCAGCTATCAGTTGCCTCAAATCCAACATGCCCCATTTGTTTAGCTAAATCATCAGCCTTTGATTTTAGCATGGGGCCAGATATTTGAGCTCCTTTCTCCAGAGCTTGTGAAAACCAGAGTAAGATGGAGCCATCCATATTGCTGTCTTTGCCCTCTCTTTTTCTCTTATGGCTGGGGTTTGAATTCCCATGCCATTCAACGAGAATAGAGTTCCGGTTCTTGCTTATCCTCCTGGCCTGACTTTGTGAAATCTTAAACTCAGCTGCTATGGAGGACAGCGACCGGGTTGAGTCATTCAGTGCTTCAACAACCTGAACCCGCTCAGCGAGAGTAAGTTCATTGCATGGGCCTGACATCAAGAAGCAAAGGCAAAGGCATAGATAGACTAAGCAGGCCTCACAGTGAAAGGCATTTAACTAGTGTGCTACTTCTCATTGTTTTCAGCTGATTACTGTAATTTGTATCTACTCTAAGCCACTTAATGGTGCAGAATTCCACTGTCAGATGTCCCACCAAACCAAAATTGATCAACTGTGTCCCTCTTAAAGGAAATATCACACTATGTTTAACACTAGCATAAAAGTGTTTCCAAGGGAACGTCCCTTTTAAATGGCCGTCCTGCTTAGGTGCGTCCCATTTAAGTAGCTTGGACTGTCTGTCCTAAAGTTTAGGGAAAAGCTTAAGGAGCTTATGGGAACAGCCCAGAACAATCTGTCAGCAGCCTAGCAGATGCAAAAGGTATGGCATGACTGAAGAGCCTGAGCTCACTTGCACAGTGTAGGTCAGGAAGTCATGGTCTTAATCCTAGTCCAGAAGGAAAAGCTGCAGGCCGAGAGGGCAAGACCATACAAGATAGTCTGACAGGTTAATGACATGAACTATATTGTAGAACTGCCACACAGGAGACATACCCATAGACTGTACCATATCAAAATGATGAAGCCAAATGCAAATAGGGCAAACATGATATTTGCAGTGTGTAGTCCTGGGGAGGGGACTGATGAAGAAGACCCCCTACTGGAATTGCTGGAGGAAAGCAAGAGGGAGTCCTCTGTGGAGGCAATCAAACTGTCGGCCCAGTTAACCCCAGAAGAGACCAAGGAAGTGAAGGAGGTTTTAGTGAACTTTGCCCCTTTTTTATAGCCAAGCCTTGACTAAACTCCTTAGCGACACATGATGTAGACACAGGGACACAAACGCCCATATGACGGACAGCCTAACAGGTGTCTGAAGCCATCCTAAATGACATTAGGAGGGAGGTAAAGGAAATGCTTGATTTAGGGGTAATCCAGAAATCCCACAGTCCCTGGGCCTCACCAGTAGTCCTCGTTCCCAAGCTGGATGGCTCTACTCACTTTTGTGTAGACTATCATGGACTCAACGCAGTCACGAAGTCTGATGCCCACCTAATGCCATGTATGGATGAACTACTGGACAAGTTGGGAGGGGTGACATACCGTAACACCATTGACTTGACAAAAGGGTATTGGCAGGTGGAGTTACCTGCCAGAGCTAGGGGAAAGGTCAGCCTTCATCAATCCAGTAGGGTTATTCGAGTTCAGGGCAATGCCTTTTGGAATGAAGAACTTCCCTGCCACCTTTCAAAGGTTGGTCAATCAGGTGTTGCATGGTACTGAAGAGTATGCAGTGGCATATCTGGATGATATTGCCAGCTTCAGTGCCAGTTGGAAGGAACACCTGTCCCACCTGAAGGAGGTGTTGGGCAGGATACAGAGGGCACAGCTCACTGTCAAGGCTGAAAAGTGCCAGGTGGCAATGGTGGAGGTGGCATACCTAGGATATGTAGTAGGGCGAGGGCAGCTCTATCCCAATTAAACCAAGATTGAGGCAATAGAGGTATGGCTCAGGCTTGAAACCTAGAAGCAGTTTTAAAGTTTCCTAGGGACCGCCAGGTACTATTGAAAGTTTGTACAAAATTACAGTACCCTGGCAGCTCCCTTCTCTGGTCTGCTAAAGAAAAGAATGCCAAAAAAGGTAAAATGGGAGACAGCCCATGAATGAGCCTTCACACAGCTAAGGGAGGCACTGTGCAGTGCCCCAGTGTTGGCCAGTCCAGAATACAGTAAGCCATTTGTAGTCCAAACAGATGCTTCAGATGTGGGGATTGGAGCAGTCCTCAGTCAGACCTCTAAATAAGGGAAAGATCACTCAATAGTACACCTTTGCAAAAGGGTGCATCCCTGGGAGCAGGCCTATTCCACAGTTGAAAAGGAATGCCTTGCGCTGATATGGGTCCTGAAGAAATTAGAGCCATAAGTCTATGGAAGGCACTTTGAGGTACAGACTGATCATAACCCCCCGGTATGGCTTACACAGATGGGGAAAATGAATGGTCATCTTTTAAGGTGGAGTATTGCCTTACAGGGCTATGATATGACCATTACCCACAGGGCTGAATTGACAAATGCCAATGCAGAAGAGCTATCTCACTAGTTAGAGCAGTGAACAGAATTTGTGAAAATCATACCCTGCATAGTGATAGATTCCCACAAATTCAGTCTAGGATGGAGGGGTATTGCGAGTTGCCCGGCTGCTAGCTCTTATTTGTAGATATTATTCTGTTGTATATATAATTGTTTTATGTAAGTCTATGTACATGCCAGTGTCAGCAAAGGCACCTAGAGAAAAGACTGTTTTTTTTAAAAGGGGCCTGATCTTCCTCTGACCTACAAAGCCAGTCTTGCTTGTGGGACTCTGACAAGTTCTTGTCAAAAAGCTTATGGATTCATGATCAAAGGGTGTTCCTCTAATGTTAACTGGCCAAGGGAAACAAAAGTAATAAAATCAGGTTGTATAATCATATAACTTACAGGATCTTCCTTATAACTAATTAAATTAAACCAGTTCAAAATCCCAGGGTGAAAGTAACTATTTCCACTGGTGGCAAGGCAAGTCAAAGACAAAGCTAATTTTATTTAAGAGATGCCCATCCTAGAGGCTCTGGGTGCCGAACATGTTAAGAATGCATATTACACATCATAATAAATGCATAACAACATACAATCAAACACAAACACACAACATTTAAACAATTAAACAACATTTTATATAAATATTAACCTAAGCAGCACCAACTACTACTTAAAAAGCCTAAGGCTAACCTAAACATAAGGATCTGAAAACAGGCAGGACTATAAAACACAGTCTGGGAAGGCTTGATTATACAGGAAGGCCTTGAGGTGGGCTTTAAATACCTACACAGAAGGGGCATCCCTAACAGCTGGTGAGAGAGTGAATTCCATAGGATGGGGGTGGCGACGCTAAATGCTCTGTCACCAGCTGTTTTTAACCTCATCCTGGGAATCACAAGAAGGACCCTAGATGAGGAGCAGAGCGAGTGGACTGAGACAGCAGGTATAAGGAGGTCCTTCAGGTAACCAAGGCCCAGGTCATGTAGGGCCTTAAAGGTGATTAAGCCCACCTTAAAGAGGACCCTCCACCTAACTGGCAGCCAGTGCAGTTGACGCAGCACCAGAGTAATATGACAATACTTAGACTGTCTTGTCAACAGTCTCACTTCCGCATTCTGCACCAGCTGCAGTTAGCACAGGGTACCCCCTGAGACCCTGAGATAGAGTGCATTACAGTAGTCCAGCCTGGACATCATGAAGGCATGTACCAAGGTGGGGAGGTGCTGCAGTGGAATTAGGGGCTTTATCTTGGTGATATTCCTAAGATGATAAAAACTAGTATGGACAACGGATACCACCTGAAACTCAAGTGTCAATCTGCTATCAAGAGTAAAGCCCAGATCCCGCAACCTAGAGGAGGCCTTCAGTGATACTGAGCCAAGAAAAAGCCCTGTCTCTGCACCAGAGGCCAACCTATCACACCCTCTGTTCGACTCCACCACCAGTACCTCTGTCTTATCGGGGTTTAGTTGCAACCAGATGGAGGCCATCCAGTCATTGATCTCAGCGAGGCAGCTATTAAGCACTTCCACTGCACAAAATGTTCCAGGGGCAAAGGAAAGATACAGCTGGTTATCATCAGCATAACAATGAAAATCCAGACTGTACTTCCTAATGAGCTCTCCCGGGCAGCATATACACATCAAACAACATTGGTGACCAGACTGAACCCTGGGGAACTCTGCATGACAGGTGGCCAGGGGAGGAGGAGAAATTCCCCATCACTACCCTCTGCCTCCTGTTAGATAGAAAAGACTCAAACCAGCAGATGACAATGCCAGCGAGTCCGCAGAATTCCCTTAGGTGGTCAGGTAACACTCAATGGTCCACCATGTCAAACACTGAAGAGAGATCGAGGAGAACAAGAATTGCCCCCCTTCCCTTGATCTCTAGCCCTAAGGAGGTCATTATGCACCCAAACTAGCACAGTTTCTGTGCTATGCCTCTCACGAAACCCAGACTGGAGCAGCTTATATAGATCATGGGCCACGAGATGCTCCTCAAGCTTAAGTGCCACCACTTTCTCTACAATCTTACCCAAAAATGGAAGATTTGAGATGGGACAGTAATTTGCCTTGATCTCAGGGTCCAATGATGTTTTTTTTCAGAAAGGGTCTCACCAATGCCTCCTTCAAGGCATCAGGGAAGACCCCCTCTGACAGGGAGCACTGGACAATCAAGGCAAACACCGGGCCAACGGAGTCAACACATCTCATTAAGAAATGAGGGTCTAGTTTGCAAAAGGTGTGCTGAAGCTTGGACGCAATCTCAATGACCTCAGCCACCTTCACCAGTCTAAACTCACCTCAACCAGGCAAAGTGCTCTTTGGTCACCCATGGTGACCACTGTTGACCAAACTCTGACCCACTGATAGGACCCCCTTCCTGATGGCAGACACCCTGTCCGAGAAGAACCGAGCAAACTCCTTGCACAATGTGTTAGAAAAAGCTACCTTCGGCTGTAGACAGGAAGGATGGAGAAGCCTGTCCACAGTCTGAAAGGCATGGTTGGTCAATTCCTCCTTAACAATCTCCTGGACAATTCTGCCTTCTGCGAGTTGATTGCCCCGGTATGCACCATAGTGCGCATGTAAGGCCAGTTTGTCCACTTCCAGGCCAGACTTCCGCCAGCAGTGCTCTAATTTCTGACCCAAGGTCTTCATCCCCTTGAGCTCACCATCATACCAAGGGGACCTCAAGTGAGAAGACCTGGGTCATACACAGACTGGTGCGAGGGAGTTCAGCGCACCAGCAAGCACCTTATTATAGGCATCCACTGTTGCACACACACCCCCAATGCATGCACTGTCCACACAAGATAGGTCAGCCACCACCAGAAAACCCTCAGGGGTCAACCCCCTCAAAGGGCAATAGCTAACCATCTCTGCAGGGGGAAGGCTATTGGGGGGTTCCCAAATGAGAACTTCACCATGCAATGATTGGACCAAATGACCCAATCAGTCCTGAGACTATTAATCTCAAGCTCCAGTGAGAACACCAGATCCAACACGTGTCCACCCAGATATGTTGCAGAGGAAACACCCTGCGCAAGGCCCAAAGATGACATCAACTGGAGGAAGTTGGAACCAAGCTGAGAAGATTTGTCATCGGGCCAAATGTTGAAGTCCCCCAGCACTAAACATCTGGGGGCCTCCAATGTCTCCCTGACCACAAAATTGGCCACCTCCTGCAGAAAATCTCCCACTACCCCAGAAGGGCAATAAATCAGGAGAATCAGGCAACCTGCACTCAGACCCCCACGAATGGCCACACATTCAAATGAATGTGGTGCTCTCACTGGGTGCAGGGTGAAGACTAGCTAGGATCTAAAACAGA
This sequence comes from Neoceratodus forsteri, assembly GCA_016271365.2. Lineage (NCBI taxonomy): Eukaryota > Metazoa > Chordata > Ceratodontiformes > Ceratodontidae > Neoceratodus > Neoceratodus forsteri. The sequence goes on from CM057455.1 coordinate 1,561,573,142, forward strand.
TAGCTACCCCCGCCCCTGCATTCCACTTTGGGGCAGTGCATTATGGTATATCCAGATGGGACGGTGGCCTCTAAAACTGGGCCAGCATCGTCACCAATCCAGGTCTTTGTAATGCAAGCCAGATCGGCCAAAGAAACTAAGTCCACTATAACTGCAGTCTTGTTTCTGACTGATCTGGCATTGCAAAGCACTGTCCTCAGGGGATTGGTGGATAGTGCAGCCCCTCTGGCTACCTACCCACTCAGTCTGGTGGGAACCCTGGTAACAGGAACTAAACACATCTGACCTCTCTCTAGGACATGTCTAATCCCAGAATGACTTCTGCACCCCACTACCTTGATCCTACCACAAACTGCAATGCATGGGATACCCCAACCCGAGGGAATCACATGGTTTCTCCCTATTCCAACCTCTCTACAGTGCCTTGCTGTACTAACAGACACTGGGAGGCTGACAAAAGGCCATAGATCATGCAGCTGGGATGCCCCATACACTATTCTAGCCCGCCCCAGGCCCTCATACCTTCCCAGACACATTCCTCCTAATTACATTACATAAACCCTAACCCAAAACACACAACCCAAAAATGCACTCTACACCACACACTACACACACACGCACACACACACACACATATACACACACACACACACTCAATAACTTAAAACCCAAACTACCCCCTCCCCAAACTAACCCACCCAAATACACAATATTTTAAAGTGACAAAGCACTATCAACCCACCCTAAAATAACTAAAACAAAAAATAAAAATAAAAAAGGAGAATCTCAATAAAGTGCAATATGCTGAGAGAATACTCTTTCCGAAAAGGGAACTACGTCAGCTAAAGTAAACTAGCAAAGCCCAAAGTCTCTTGATGAAAAGAGAAAGTACTCAGACTGCTAGTTTACAGCAAAGATCTTAATAGTCACAGGATCCCAGAATCACAAATTATTCAAAATGCAGGTTCAGCCAAAAGGTAACTCACCCCTCTCATGAGTGGAAACCAGTCTGAAAAATTGGTAAACCCCTCTTACTGGTCACAATCCACAGGCCAACACTCCCACTGGCCTTCAGATGGAAACAAACTACCAGGTCAGAGTGGACACCAAGCCAGTGCACCAGTCCAAGTTAGAGGGCTGAAGAGAGGCTCCACTGTGATATAAAACAGTCTTAGCAATCCCAAGGAGAACCCCCGCAAGTCACAGAGAGTCTAGGTCACAGAAAGGCCATTCCTTACAGCCTCAACACTCATGCAATTGACTCCAGGACTGAACGAGACAACAACTGACAATCGGGGCCAACCCACAAAGCAGTGAACCTCTCACCTTTGCACCATGTCAGCTACCCTCGCTGCCTGCTGCTTTCCCTTCAGCCAACTCAGTCACATTGAGTCACTCCTCCTCTGATGAAAACTGGGTAGTTGAAATCATCCTCCTGGAAACACCATGGGATCCTCCAAAGGAACCAGCCAAACTCCATCTCTGATGCACCCTCTGAACACCACACAGTCCTTTCAGCATCACCGCCAACCGGTAAGAGAGAGTTTGAGCCCGTGCTTCACCAATATAGAGCAGTTCACAGCACAGAGCACTCATGGTTGCAAACCCTTAGGATCAAAAGGCAAATGGTTTTAGACAAGAGGTGACAGAAAGGGTTCCCACAGTACACTGACATTTTTTTATAAGTGCCAGGAAACATCCTAACAGGCCTGTGTGAGATTGTAATGGCAGGTGAATGAAATGGTTCCCATAGTATACTGATATTTTCTCTAAGTGCCAAGACTTTGAGAAAGTGCAAAAGTGACACCTGGTGGCCTAAAGTGGAAGGGCCAATCTTTATTCACAGACTGGGGGAACTCTTCAATATAAACTCTCCAGTACAGACAGTCAGAGCCATTTCGCCTTTCTGTTTGGACTCTTTCTCCTGAACACAAGCGACCAGCTGCCAGCACAGAGACTAAGAACCAAAGGCTGCTACAAAAAGACTGAAATATTTTGCAAACCAGTGATTTTCTGGACTTTGAAATCTCATACCTAATGTAGACTTAGCTAACATGTTTTAGTGCATTTTTCTGTATACTTTTTTATTTTGTTTCTTATACTGTAACCTAAATTAGTATATGCTCTCTTTTAGTTGTAACTGCATTTATTTAAATATTTTAGTAAAAACTTATGTTTGTCTAAAGAATTTCTGCCTCAGTGAAACTTTCTCTATTTGTGTGTGAATTGTGAAAACAGTATTAATAATCTATGAAAACTGTTATGGCCTAAGGGGTCACACCATAAGCAACCTAATTGAAAAAGGGTCTGGAAGGGACATATGGGAAGATAGGGAGAATACCAAAGTCTGCAAAGATTTTGAACCAGGCTGTTGCATGTCCTGTAGGGAGAAGGCCAAATCAGGCATTACGCTGCTACCCCAAAGAGAGTGCAACACCTGGGTCTTCCTCCTTTGCATAATAGCCAAGGCAATGTTCACATTTGGCCATAAGACTCAAGACTGTTATTGTGTCCTTATCCAGAGCTAGAGGGATGCCCTGGGATCCTCATGGCAGAGGGGCAGTTGTGACCTTGGTGAGCATTCTAAAGGATGAGGAGGGTATCCCTGTTCCACCCATCACAGATTGCATTTAAGCATGGGCAATGTGAGCTCAGTGGGCCTGACTCCCAGGAGTAGGTTTATGACACCTAACACCACATGTCCACAGAGAGGTGATTACAAAAATGGTGCTCCCTGTCTTTGACAATGCAGAGGTAGTCTGTGGCTCTGCCCCCTCCGTTTCCCTTGCCATACTGGATACTTTCAACTCCTTCTGCTGTTTTGCATCTAACTGTCCTTCACACACACATCATTGCTTGCTTTACCCCTTCCTGTCCATCATCTCTCTGCTATCTTGCAGACAGGACCGTTACACTATGTTCATCTCCAAATATTGGTTCAACACCCTTCCCTCCAACCTTGCCTCACTACTATCCCAAATCCCCCCTGCCTCCTGCTCCCTCCACACTAGGGGCCATTGCACTTTTGCCATTTCTCACTCATACTCCTCTGCTGGACAATGTGCATTTTCCCTCTCTCTGGAACAAACTCCCCTCCTCCCTCCATCTCTCTCTTTCCTTCCTCAACCTATCAAAGTCCACTCCTGATGGTCTCAGCCCTAAGTTACTGCACCTCTCTCCCCATTCTTTAACTCCTTCAAATGCCTGAATGCCTGCTGAAACTTCACCCCCCCAGTTGCTGCTTCTGTATTTCTTCTGGTTACCCTTGACGTCTAGTGTCCCTTCTGTTTAACTTCACCTCACATGCCTGTAATTGTAGCTGACCAGTCTTTCTTCTCTGCATTCTCTTACCTTCCCTCTACTCTGGTGCTTCTCTTCCCCTCTCATCCTCTCTGCCTCCTCCTCTCACCTCTCTGTCATCCCTGTTCTCCCCTGTGATCTGCTACTGCCCCCCATTTCCTCCCTCACTTTCCTGGCAACCCAAGATATGGACTGAGTGTGTAACAATCCGTGTCTGGCCCTTGTGGGGTATGAATCCCAGAGGATCAAAGGTCTGCCTCTCTATCTCTATTTATCTCCCCTACCCCTCTATTGCCCTACTGCCCCACATTTCATCCCTCACTTTTCTGGTAACCCAAGACACAGACTGGGTGTGCATCGAGCCATGTCTGGCCCTTGTGGGGTATGCATCCCAGAGGGTTGAAGGTCTGCCTCACTATCGCTACTTATCTCCTCTACCCCCATTCCCCATCACTTCCCCTCTACCTTTTCCCCTACCTATTTCTTATCTTTCTAACTCACTCCCCACCAACCAATTCACTCCCATCTTCTTCACAGTATATCTGCCCTATCTCCAGGTTCCACTATATGCTTACTCTACCACCTGGTCCTCCTCTATGCCAACTCTATCCTCCAGGCTTCCTCTGTACACCTTCCACAGCTCCATACTTCCTATTGCACACTGATGCTCCTCTGTGGATGTTGTTCATCCCTCATGAAATATATAATGTAAATATGTAATGTTAGCATGTATGTTAGATGTAAACACTGTTGGGTAAAGTATACTGTGTTCCCTTCTCCTCCCCCCCCGGACACATCTGGAAATGAGCTGTTTTCAGCTCAGTATGCCTTTCCTGATGAAACTTTTTAAAATAAACTAAATACAATAAACACATTTTAACCCATACAAGTTTTTGGTCATGATTCTAAGCACTGTTAAAGTTAATTGCACTTTGTTTAATTGTGTTACATGCATATTCTCTTTATTTATTCTATTATTGTAACACATTGCTTGTCTGTTTGTTCAGATGTTATTTTGTTATTGTCTACTGCTATTTTGCTCCGTCTCCCTCTTCTCTGGGTCACACCTGGAAATGCGCCTTGGCTCAGTGTGCCTTTCCCAGTTACCACATTTTAAATAAATAAATAAAAGTATATGCAGTTGCATAATGGCAGGCCTCACAGAGGTCTGCCCTTCTATAGCCAGAAGTCAGTGTGTATGTCTTACACCTGTGGCTGAAGAGCTGCAGGCCCCTCAGGGGTCTGAACTTCTGCAGATAGAAGTACTGATGCAATTTTGTTTTCATGGATCTCATGGTGCCTGCACTTCTGCAGCCAGAGGTTGATGTGAATGTCTTACACCTGTGGCTGCAGAAGCACAGGCCCCGAGGGGGGCCTGCAGTTCTGCAGACAGAACTGTGTGTATGTCTTACAGTGTGGATGAGTAGCTGTGGCTACAAAAGTACTGGTCCCATAGAGGTCTGTGCTTCATCAGTCAAAAGAACTCTTGTAATTTGGGTATCATGGATTTGTATCTGTGGCTGCAGAGGCCTGTGTCTTACACACAGAAGCAGTGTTGTGATTTTAGTATTGTGGATTTCTTTCTGCAGCCAAAAGTGACTGTGTATGCCTTGCAGTGTGCATACTAGAGATTCAAATCCATGAAGGTAGCACATTAGTGTTAATGCATTTCTGCCACATGGAAATAGTTGTATGTTGCTTTTCTTACCTGATGATGGCTGTCTGTGGATATATATGTTATATATATATATATATATATATATATATATATATATACACACACATATACATATATATATTTATACAATAGGGGTGAGTGATAAATGAGTGAGATAAAACAGTGTATCATCCACTGCAGTGTGATATTTTTACCTTCTGCTCTATTGTGATGATATCAGCCATTTACATACACAGGTCACACAAAGGTCACTGATATCATCACTCTAGGCAGCTTTCCCCTCAGCATACAAAAAAACCCTGTGCTGTTACCATAACCACAAATGCAGAACTACATGAGAGGTCTCACTGCTGCCTGCAGCTAACTCAGCATTACTAAACACTATCACCTATTCCCCACACTCTAACTTCCAGCTCATTACTGTGATACTCTCAACTTTACTGTAACCAGAATTCTAAAGAGCACAGCTTCACAGAACAGTCTGTTACTCACTGCTTCCTGCAGCTAACTCAATTACTACTAGAAACAGTGACCTGTTCCTCAAACTCTGCCTCTCAGCCCATTACAATTACTGTGATACTCTAAGCTGGACTGCAGCCAGAGTTCTAAAGAATACAGCTTCACAAAATAGTCTGTTTCTCACTTCTACCTAAAACTAACTCATTTAGCACTGCAAAATACACTCATCTGTTTTCCAGAGTTTGTAACACTGCCAGCCCATTCAGAAAAACTCACACACAGGATGAGCAAACACATAAACAGGAACAGAAAACAAGACAGCATAACAATACTTCTGAAACTCCTGGCCCTATTGTATAAATTGAATACATGATGTGCAGATTGTGTGCTATGGCAAATATTGTCTCTCCTGCATCATGAGCTCTGGATATCTCACTCGTGCCTTCAGCACTCGTGGAGATATCAAACTCACTCAGGAGTGACAATTGCCATATCCTACATGCCCATCATGTATCCCCTATATGTATATGTATATGTATGTGTATATATATATATATATATATATATATATATATATATATATATATATATTTATACATATATATATATACACATACACACACACACACAATAGGGGTGAGTGATAAATGAGTGAGATAAAACAGTGTGTCATCCACTGCAGTGTGATATTTTCACCCTCTGCTCTACTATGATGATATCAGCAATTTACACACACAGGTCACACAAAAGGTCACTGATATAATCACTCTAGGCAGCTTTCCACTCAGCATAAAAGAAAAACCTGTGCTGTTACCATAGACACAAATGCAGAACTACATGAGAGGTCTCACTGCTGCCTGCAGCTAACTCAGTTAGCAGTACAAAACACTGTCACCTGTTCCCCACACTCTAACTTCCAGCTCATTACTATGATACTCTCAGATTGACTGCAGCCAGAATTCTAAAGAGCACATCTTCACAGAACAGTCTGTTCCTCACTGCTGCCTGCAGCTAACTCAATTACCACTAAAACACACTCTCAGCTGTTCTTCACACTCTGACTCTCAGCCCATTACCATCACGGTGACACTCTCACAGCTTGACTGCAGCCAGACTTCTAAAGAATACAGCTTCACAAACTAGTCTGTTTCTCACTCCTACCTAAAACGAACTCATTTAGCATTGCAAAACACACTCATCTGTTTCCCAGAGTTTGTAACACTGCCAACCCATTCAGAAAAAATCATACACAGAATGAGCAAACACATAAACAGGAACAGAACACAAGACAACATAACAATACTTCTGAAACTCCTAGCCCTATTGTATAAATTAAATGCATGATGTGCAGATTGTGTGCTATGGTAAATATTGTCACTTCTGCATCGTGAGCTCTGGATATCTCACTCGTGCCTCAGGCACTCATGAGATATTCAGAGCTCACTCTGAAGGAGTGACAATATTTGCCATATCACATGCATGCCCATCATGTATCGTATATACATAAGTGTGGATAGGAGATGTGCATCTGATGTGATATTGTTAGACTTTTCAAACACTTTTGATAGGGTTCCTCATACTAATTTGGTTAGCAAACTATATAAATTAGGTTTTAGTAACTCACTAATAAGATGGGTTAATAATTGGTTACACGAACATTTTCAAATGGTCAGATTCAAAAAATTTTTTTCTGACAGGAAGCTGGTCACTAGTGGGGTTCCGCAAGGGTCGGTTTTGGGCCCAGTCCTCTTTGGTATTTTTATTAGTGACATTCAACAAAATGTTAAAAATAGATTGGTTAAATTTGCTGAGGACTTGAAGTTGGGTGGGGAGGTTGATACATTCAACAAGCACTTAACTTTGGTTAATGACTTAAATCAACTTATGGAATGGGCAATAATAAACGAGATGCAGTTTAACGCTGAGAAATGTGTTAACCTGCACTTTGGATTGAGTAACCAAAAATATAAGTATATCCTAGGAAATTAGATATTATGTATGGTAATGTTGGAACGAGACTTAGGGGCCACAATAAATGATTCCTTTACATTCACAGAACACTGTTGTCAGGTGTCCTTTAAAGCAAGAGGTCTTATAAAAAGAATTGTTAGATCTTTCATTTGTAAGTCAGAACAGTGTATTATTCCCTTGTACAGGGCATATGTTTGGCCTTTACTAGATTTTGGGCCACCTTTTTGGTCTCCTTATCATATGAAGGATATTAAAATGAGTGAAGGAGTACAGCTTTCGGTCACTAAATTAATCCCTCATTTAAAAGGTTTATCTTATGATCTTAGACTGAAAAATACTGGACTGTTTTCCCTTGAACAAAGAAGACAGAGAGGTGATCTCTTACTTTTACATAAAATAGTACAGTCATCAGATACAATGATTCAGTATGGCCTGGGGATTAGTAATACTCAAAGTAATCTCAGATCACATGGGAGTAAATTGGTTATACACAGGGCTAATACTAAGAAAAGAGATAACTTTTTTACAATTAGAAGTGCAAAGGTCTGGAATATGCTCCCGAGAACTGTAGTAGAAGCAGGTGGGGTTATCAGGTTTAAACATCTTTTAGATAGACAGTATTATGCTGAGGGTATTACGGTTTGATGATGCCCGCATGTGCAGGGGACAATATAACTGAGTATTTTTGCTCCCCTTTGTCCTATTCTTCCGAGTATTCCTAGTATTAAAAAATACTGCTCTTTTTTACGCACCAACCTTTGGGTTTACCATTTTGGGGCCTGAGGAACAGGAATCTGGCATTAGTTTTTCACGAGCTGGTCTGGAAATGTGGTTTTAAGATTTTTTTCACCATTTTGCCATTTTTTGATTGCGACACTATCTCAAAGTACCGTGGCAATATGCACGACCATTAAAAATACAAGCGCGACATTATATTTTACATTCGGGGTTGTATTCCCATTATAAAGATAGGAGTGTGATGATCATTTCTTAAATGACCATAGTAACACTGCAGAGACATATTTTCTGAAATTAGGTATTCTTTGTCACTTGATTGTGGCCAGCTGGATTGTGATATTGGCCTGAAACTTTCAGGGTGGCAAGCCCTACTGCTGCAGATGTCCCTTTTTGTGGTTTGCTTCAAAAACATTCACCACATCCCTAGTTATAGCATTTCAAAGTTACAAATTTTCCTATAGGATACCATTGTGGGAATCATTTTCTTTGTCACTTCATTGTGGCTACATGCATTGTGGTATTGACCTGAAATTTTTAGGGTGCAAACTTCTCCCCTACAGGTGTGCCTTTTGGTGGTTTGGTATGGAACCATTGAACATGACCGTAGTTACAGCATTGTGAAGTTTAGAAATTTCTCTATAACATAACATTGTGGCGCTGGTTTTTCTTTGTTGCATCGTTGCCGCAATGTGGATTGCGGCATTACCCTGAACATTTCAGGGTGAAAAGCCATAGTTTCTCAGGTCTGCCTTTAGGTGGTTTGCTGTGAAAGCATTCAGCGGGGCCATAGCTACTGCATTCCAAAGTTCCAAATTTTCCCCATAGGATAACATTGTGGCACCTGTGATGCCTTTTGGGGCTCATATCTCAAAAACGGTTCAACATACAGACTTTTTTGTCAGAAATATTGAGCACAGAACTAGGTTTGAAAGCCTTGAAACTCCTGAAATTAGAATTTTTTTTCTAGCGTGTACAGTTCCTGAGATATTTGTGAATTACTGTTCTAACTGGTGCTTTTCATGTGCATGGGCTGCTATTATGCCCTCATATTTAGCACTCACATTGTGTTTCGGTGCACGTATCTTGGAAACTATGTGAGATATGGGTTTGGTCATTAGCGGTCATGAGAACTGCACACTGTCACGTTTACAATGACACTTGAATTTTTTTTTCTGCCTGCTGTGGTTCCTGAGATATGAGCAAATTACTGCTTTATTTTATTTTTTTATTTTTTTAGTTTTTGTTTACCAGGTAGGTGCACTAGCCATAGCCATGACTATTTTCAGGCATGACCCAGGAGGATACAAAACAAGAAATACAGGGATGACATTCCAAATACAAGTACAACAAAAAAAATCAAGCCTCCAAATCAAAGCTTCCTTGCCTTATAGGGCTGCTGTATGGCTCCATGCTTATATATAAGTGGGAGAAGCAGGGCCTTGATTGCCCATGCTCCCACCCACACATATATTATGACAAAATAGGTGGCTTGGTGAGAGTGTGGGGCCCAAAGGGCCCCTTGCTTCCACCAAGTCACCCATTTCTATTACTACTTACATTATACTTTTAAAAAAAGAAAGGAAATTCATTGCAAAAACTTTGTTAATGCATCAGTTAGGGTTGTTTCCACACCAACAAAAGTGTGTAAATTCAACATTGGGGTTACCACCCCTACCACCCTACCCCCAACCCACCCTCACCAACAGGCATTGGGATGTGTGTTGCAGTCATCATGCAACTCTCACCCCATTCTCTATACTGCCCACCTCAGCTTCTTTACACATGGAATGGGGTGAGAGTTGAGCCGATGACGCAATGCACACCTAGATGCCTGTTGGTGGAGAGAGGTGGGGGTGAAGGCAATAAGCTCATTGAACTCCACACTTTGTTGGTGGAACAACTCTAACTGATGTATTAATGAAGTTTTTGCAAAGATATATATATATATATATATATATATATATTTATTCATGGCAAAGAATTCCATTTAATGCATCAGTTAGGGTTGTTCCACAGTGACAAAAGTGAGGAAATTTGGTGCTAGGGTTGAAAGCCCCCCTTGCACACCCCAGCCTGCCTCCCCAACCGGCATCAGGGTGTGCATTGTAGTCATCGGCCCCAAATCTTACCCCATCACATGTGTAAACAAGCTGAGACATAGGAGAATGAGGTGAGAGTTAGGACTGATGACCCCAACGCACACCCTGATGCCGGTTGGGAGGGCAGGCTAGGGTGGTGCAAGGGGTGCTTTCAACCCTAACACTGAATTTCTTCACTTTTGTCATTGTGGAACAGTCCTAACTGATGCATTAAATGGATTTTCTTTTGCCATGAATTTCCCTTCTTTTTGAGAATGAGAACTATAAATAGTGAACGAAATGTGGTGGTGGGAGTGGGGGCCCTTTAGGACCCAAGCTCTCACCACATGATTTTGTGTGACATAATAACAGTAACTGCTATGCAAACACAAGCGCTAACAGTTATGCACATGGTGACTCTAACGTAAATGGTAAAGCAAATGGTAATAGAAAAACAAGCAGAAATTGATGCCAAAGCAAACAGTGACACAAATGGAGATGCAAGCATGTATGGAAATACAACTGGTAACGCGCACGGTCATGGTACCACTATTGTAAACACAAATGGTAACTGTAACAGCAACAATAACGCAAAAGGAAACAGAAACAAAAATGCAAATGCAAATACATATGGAAACACAAACTAACGCACATGGTCATGGTACCACAATTGCAAATGATAACAGTAAGAGCAAAAATAATGCCAAACCAAAGAGAAATGGAAATGCAAACACAAGTGTGTACAGAAACGCAAACCGTAACGTGCATGGTCACGGTACCACAATTGTAAATGCAAATGGTAATGGTAACAGCAACAATAACACCAAAGGAAACAGAAACAGAAACAGAAACAGAAACAGAAATGCAAGCATGTATGGAAACACAAAGCATAATGCGCACGGTGACAGTAATGCAATTGGAAATGCAAATGGTAATGGTAACAGCAACGATGATGCCAAACCAAAGACAAACGGAAATGCAAATGCAAACACACACAAGCTGTCCACAAACAGAAACAGAGTCAAACAGTAGGTTTTATTCTGACACATAGTGTCAGTGGCTCAGTAGGTAGCACACTTGCCTCTGAGGCTGGGAGATCAGAGGGCTGTGGGTTCAGTTCCCACATCTGGCACTTGGGTTAATATCCCAGTACTGACACTGTAGTGCTGCATGAGAGTGGTGCTGCACTTCTGAGGTGTCATCTTTTGGATGAGACATTAAACCGAGGTCCCATCTGCCTGGATTGGTGGTAGTTCAGGTGGACGTTAAAGATCCCACGGCACTTATCGAAAAGAGTAGGGGAATTTTTTATTGAAAACAATATAACAAAACAAAGACTTCACAAAAACAGTAGAACACAGTAAATCAATACAGTAGCTCTTAAAAAACAGAAAGATAACCTACCAAAAAAATTAGAAAGGTAATGCACAATCTATAAATGAACCAACTAAAAGTAATACAGGAAGCTACAAAACTGACACATTCTCTATTTTAAGTAACCCCTTCAAAAAGTATTAAAGGAAGTGCCCTCCACCAATATGCAACTAAAGCTGCTGGTAACACCTTTTTTCTGATTCATAACATGCAAAGTTTCTTTCATAATAAGACATTTCAACCCAGTTAATGTAGTTTGTTTTTGCTGAAGTACAAACAGACATCTATTATGCCAAATGCACTATTTGAAAATTGCAAAAAAAAGACTCTAAGAGTAACAGGATAAAATACTTTCCAGTCAAGCCCAAATTTCCCATATACCAGAACCAAATATGTTATATTGGCTAACATGGGTAAAGACCACTCATGAGCCAACTGAGCCCATAATGGTTCTATAAATGGACAATCAAAAAAAAGGTGCACCATAGTTTCCACTTGGCAAACACAGGAATCCCTGATGCAAAACCATTCTTCTATTTGTTTATGGGCTTGATTTCCTTTAACATTTAACTTATTATGACAGCACAGCCATAAAGTGCCCCACATTTTTAACAGAATCCTACCATCTAGTAATTGTTTAGTTAAATATTGACTGTCAGTAGGCAAGCCAAAACAGGGTGTTGACAAAAAATTTCTATCAGAAACAAAGGAATAAAGGAGCTTTCTGTTTTGCAAACCGGGCAACTGACTGGATACATGCCACTGCCTTATTTTTTTAAAAAGCTCAACAATATAACCAGAAGTCCCTTGTGGAATCTTAGTAAAGGGTTTCCAGGTTGGTGCTCTCCACTTATCTATAAAATATTGGGCTCTGGAAGTGAAACTCCGCACCCAACACTCCTGATGACCAGCCATGCTAGGGTAAACATTTGAATGTACAAATATAACAAAGAAAAATAATACCAGATTAACCATATTTAGACCCCCTTGTTTTATAGGCCAATAAGTAATTATTCTTTTAACAGGGTTCAACCTACTTCCCCATAAAAGTTGATAAAATAAATTGTATAGGCGTGCTTCTAAATTAAGCAGGAGTGGAAAAATATAACTGACCAATAAAATAATAGGAATAATAAAAGTTTTCAACATATAGATATGTTTTTTCCTGGACATGGGAAAAAAATTCCTTTTTTTAATTTTATCTTCTGCAACAGAAATAGAAGAAAGCCAATTATTTTCTGCTGCTAAAGGTACTCCAAAAGAAAGACTCAGAATCTGAATCTGCTCAGACCTAATGGATACCCCACCAATCTCAGTATGAACATCCTGTAAAGGAATCTGCACAGCTGTACCAAAACTTTTTTGAGTATTTAAAGTAGACCCAGAGATTAATGAGAAAGACTGCACAATCTCAATAGCTCGCACTCCTGAGGCCTGATCTGCTATTAATATACAAATGTCAACCGCATAAGCCAGACCACTAGGAAAAACCAGTGAAGATTTGTCAGAAATATGTCTGATGGAAGTGTCAGTATTCAGTTTCCTAAGAAGAGGGTCTATAGAAAAAACATATAAAAGGGGGCTTAAGGGACAGCCCTGACGTACCCCTCTTTTGATTTGGATATGAGAACCCTTTAAACCACTCACTACCAGAGTCATGGAGGCATATTTGCATACATTTTTAATCCAAGAGACAAAATCCTGTGGAACCCCATATCGTTCCAGGACTGCAAACAGATAATTATGTGGAACTCGAACAAAAGCTTTTGATTGATCTAAACTTAGGACATACCCCTGTGTACTAAACCCATCAAAAACCTCCCTTATCACTTTTAAGTTAGTAATCATAGAGCGGTCTGGGACAGCACATGTTTGAGTATGGAAAATAAATTTCTGAGCAATATTGGAAAGCCTAACTGAAAAGAGTTTACATAAGATTTTCCAATCTGAGTTCAAGAGACTAATAGGATGCCAATTATCGAAATATGCTTTATTTTTATTTTTAAATAAAAAAATTAAATTACCATCTGCAAATGCTGCAGGTATTGGCAATATTCCCTGAATGATTACATTAAATAGGGCAGTTAAGCAAGGTAAAAGTAATGTTTTTGCCTTTTTATAGAATTCATTTGGAATTCCATCTGGACCGGGGTAACAGTAATTTTCAAGTGACTAATTATAGAATCTACTTCAGCAATAGTGATAGGCTGAATTAAATCTTTAGCACATTCAGGTGATATCTTAGGAATATGTAAAGAATCAAAAAAGGTAGTCCAGTCTTGTGGCTTGAAATCCTGACCATACAAAGTATGGGTATGATAAGAAACCTCTTTCATAATTTCTCTATTATCAGAAATCCAGGTACCATTATGAGAGACTAATGATGGCATATATTTAGACTGAACCTGATGGTTACTACTGTCAAAAGGGTTAACCACTTTGGCCATCCCTTTCCTACCACATTTCTGTTCTAGAAAAGGGAGGCGGACCTATCATATTGATAAGTACACATTTCTTCTTTTAATTGCTCAATCTGTGCGGAATAATCCAAACGAAATTCAGTTTGCCAGGAAAGCAATTTCTGCAGCTGACGACGACAATTCAAATATTTAAGATACCGACTAGAAGAAAAGGATTTAGAAAACTGTTGACAACATTTTCTAATTTCCATTTTGGTGTCCTGCCACCAAAAAGCAGGATTGTCAAATATTTCAAACACAAAAATTTTGTCTTGGAGAATGGTGTACAATTCCTGCCAGCCATGTTCCTCCTCCAAGAAAGAAATGTTCATCTTCCAAAAATTAGGAGAGTCTGGTTTATTAAGAGGATGTCCCAAAGATAAAACCACCAAACAATGGTCAGAGTTTTCACAAGAAATAACTGAATACTGAACACCTGGTAACCATTTAGAAATAAAAAAATAATCTATCCTTGTGGTTAATCTTCCACGATGAAATGTGTGTGCAGCAGGCTGAGAACTAAATAAAGCCCAATCTATAAGGTTAGCTTTAGTATATAATGTGTTAAGAAAATTCGAGTCAGTATATAACTTTTGTGTCACCCCTGTTTTATCAGAAAGAGATAAAATACAATGAAAGTCCCCCCCAAAAATTACTGATTTAGATGAATGGAGAAAAGGCTGAATAGTTTTAAGAGTGGCTATTATCTGTGTTTTAATCTGGGGGTTATGAATGTTGATTAATCTCCATTCTTGTTGTTAAATAATAACATCCAAAATAAGGACCCGACCCTGAATTAGGTCAATAAGTCTGATGACTTGGACCTCTAAATTATTAAAAAGAGTACCCACTCCTGCACATACCTCTTCCGAAAGAGACCAGAAAGATAGTCCACCCCACCAATCACGAGATGCCTGACTAGACTCCCTGAATGAGTGAAGTCTGGTATCTTGTAAAATAACAATATGGAGTGTAATAGAAGGAAGGAAAGAAAAAAATAGCCCATCTCCTTTTAGGATTTTTCAGGCTGTTGGCATTTAAACTGCCAAATGACAAAACCTCCCCTATTTAAACTGCACAATCAGGACTTCTTTTTACCTCTCCCTTTCCCCGGTGATTTAATTTTGCACCTCTTTTTCCTAACAGTTTTGGCATCACCAGAAAGCTGATCAGTATCAATTAACATTTCCAATTGAGAGGAGAACACAGAGGAAGCATCGGAATCATCCTCAGTTTCTGTAGCCTGTTTTCATTTATGTAACACAGCAAATTTGTTTTTAGTAATTAAATCAGAAGTCTGGGATCCTGAAAAAGCAGGTGCCCCTTTAGAAGTAGAACTTCTCGTTTGCCTATGAGTACCCACTCGAACCCAGTCAGAATCCTCCGGAGAGGGCATAACATTTTAGGGTCACAGATTTGGGTGGAGGTACTAGGCGCACTAGCTGTCTCAGACCGTAACACAGTGTCTACAGTGGTCATAGGACCAGACAGGGGTACCATGCTTTCCTCAGCCGGTGCAGAGTCAGAAAGTAACTGAACCTCACCCGAGTCAGCCTGAGACAAAGTAGAGGTTATGTGTACAGTGTGGGACAAAGGAGAACTTAAGGGGGGAGAGAATTGTTCTTGAACAAAAGGCCTAAATTGAGGCCTAGCCTGAGCATTGCATTGGGCCTTAGAGACAGTCTCATCCTGACTGTCATGCGGCATCTCCGGGTTATTGTGAGAGGCCCAAGGACACTCTTGATAAGGATGGGAAGACTCTTCACACAAGTTACAATAAATCGGGTGAGGACAATTAATACTGACATGTCCAGAACCCAGACACAAGGAGCATTTAAGTCTGTTGCAAGCATTACTTAGATGTGTGTGAGCCCCACACCGAAAACACGATTTAGGTTGTCCAGGATAAAAAACAAAGCCTTTATCCCTACCTAATAAAAACAACTAGGTAAATGCTGGATAGAACCATTCACCACAGGCAATTTCACTTGTAATTTCCATCCTCCTGTCCAAAAATGCTCAGAATCTATAATAGGATCATGCAAGCCTAACACTGTACATTTAGAGGATAGCCATCTAATGATATCAGTAATTGCGACCCCTTCATTTTTAAATAAAACTGTAATGGATTTTATTGTAGGTTTTGTAAGGGGAATAGCAAACAAAGGAGACCATAAAGGGGTATGCCTGACTTCCTGATACCTATGCCAAAATGTATCAAGGCCTGCAGCTGTTTTAAAACTGATGTCAAAATAATTATCTCCAGAAGTATGAATAAGGGCATAGATTTCAGAAGGTGAAAACTGTAAACTAGTTTTTATCAAAGTTTTCCCATCATATAGGCGATCAGGAAACACTTCCAGCCCACCCCTACATCTCAGTCGCACAGCATTTCACCTTTTGGCTTGCTCTGGAGGAGTATGAAAGAGTCCAGCAAATGTTTTATTTCTTTGCTGGCTATTAATTTGTTCAGGAGCCCTTTTAGCCTGTGCCTGGTCAGAGGCAGAGGGTGGTACAGTAGGCCGTGGCAAAAATCCTTCAGGGTTAGGACCAAGAGCTTCACAGAATCCAGTATAATACCATCTCCTGCTCCAGCAGGAAGAACGGTGGAGTCCTCAAATTGCAACAAATCAGATGAGTCTTTATTTGAAGTAGAAGGTGGAGGACCTTCCTCTAAAGTGACCCCCATAGCAGGATTATACTTTCCATTGTTAACAAAAGAGTCCAGGACCTTTGTTCCAGTCCCACCAACATGCCAGACAGGATTCTGTGTTAGTTGCAGATGCGAGGGAAGTTCTAGGGGGTCAGAAATGTCTAGCAGATCTCCCTGAGGCTCAGAGCCAGGCCAAGCAGGAGAGGCCCAAGTGTCATCCAGAGGTGACTTCTCCCAACCCACTCTTTTTAGCACTTCAGCAATCGTGATACCCACAGCAGATAAATTATTATCAAAAGCAGTACCAGGCTGACTTAAATCAGAAGTCAAGTTGGTCCTATGACCCTTTAAATCTTGCTGCAGTACATCTGTTTGCGGGCAAAAATTAGGAAAGTCAGAGGTAACAGATAAGGGTATAGGAAGTTGTTTTGCAGAGAGAACAGTACCTGGATGTAAAGCAGGTGACCAAGTAGAAGATGAGCCCTCAATCAGCTGAGCGGGGAGACACTGACAGTGCATCCGGTCTGTGCTATGAACTTGCACCACTCCAGCTGTTGGTTTTAAGCCTCTACAACAACTATAGGAGAACAATCCCAAGACTCTAGGCACTCGCCAACAGATGAAAAAGAGCTGCCAGTCTCTGGAAAGACGTGGACATCAGATGCAGCAGTAATTTGCGAGCAGCCATCAGACGACTCCACAGCCTGAACTCTCTCTCACAGCTGTGCCGTCAGTAGACGTCATTCCCTTGATGACAGGTCCACTAAAAGCTGGAGCCACTGGTAAAGTAACCATGTCCTGTGCAGAAACTTCATGTAGGCAACCTTTGATTCAGCAGCAATACAGGGGTTCTCAGTAGCACCTCTAGGTTCCCACTCAATATTGAAAGACTGAAACTTCACCATTTGCAGATACAGAAGCGATAGATATAGAATTCATTTCATCAGTAACCAGTTCGGTCTCTAGTCAAGGAGAGATAGAGAAGGAGACCGACTCCTCTACCTCCAGCACGTCTGCTCCATCCAACACCGGACTCCAAGTGGCCATCTCAGAGAAATGGCCAAGCCCCCTACCGTCAGAGTTGGGGAATTTCCCTGGTGTCTTGGCCAAATTTCCCTCATTCACTAAAAATACCACCAACAGCATAATCTGGTTCAAGGTCAGTTGGCATTCATCTGTATTCCCCTACCTTGGGTCATGCCTGAAAATAGGCAGGATTTGTCTAGTGTACTTACCGGGTCAACCAAAACTAAATAAAATAAATAAAAATAAGGTGCAAAGTTTCACCATTTATCCTTAAATGGGGTACTCAACCCTAACTATGGTAGCACTACCGTGCTACCATAACACATATATATATATATATATAATACTGGCACGGTAGTGACAGTATAGTTAGAAATGTCCAGCCACTTCTATGTTAAACCCCAGATTTTGCACTTTAATCATTTTGGCACCGTACAATGGATGTCCCTGAAATTTTGCATGCACAGTCTGGTACCATAGATCTCTTGATCTGGAAGTTGCATTATGGTCAGATGAGTGGTTGTGGAAGTGCAGAGCACCCAAAAATGCAAAGAAAAAAAAAGAGTTTTTGCACATTTCTTTGCTTGTGGCTACAGCCCACACAATTTTTCAGTTTGGTCTGAAATCTTCAGGGAAGATGCAGACTGGGTCACTGATGTGCCTTTCAAAGATTTGGTGAAAAAATATTAAACCGTTCAAAAGTTATTCAAAAAAAACAAGTTTCCCATTATTGTCAATGGGGAAAAAATATATGTGTCTCTTGTGTCCACTGCATTTTACTGTTGCAAATGGCCCTTTTACTTGTTTTCA
Source organism: Neoceratodus forsteri (assembly GCA_016271365.2). Classification (NCBI taxonomy): domain Eukaryota; kingdom Metazoa; phylum Chordata; order Ceratodontiformes; family Ceratodontidae; genus Neoceratodus; species Neoceratodus forsteri. The sequence continues at coordinate 1,561,591,688 of CM057455.1, forward strand.
GTTAGTGAGAGAGAGAAAAATGACTGGCGTTTAAATTTGGGACCCCCTAGGTAAACACTGACTGTTGTGTTTACCTAGTTGGGTCCTGTGGATCACATCACTATCTTTTTGGGGAGGGAAATCCCAGAAATGCATTTTTAAAGATCGGACCCCCATAGTGTCACAAATTGTGACAGAAGCAACCATGACATTTTCTCAAATCACAAAAGTGTCATGCCTATTTTTGCGAAACTGTCACAATTTGCAACAGTACTTTGCCCAAAGAAAACAATTCTTTGCCATCCCACTGCTCCTAAACAGTTTGGGCCTTTGGCCTGAAATTTGCAGGGTGGCAAGCCCTGGTCCCACAAGTGTGCCTTTTGGTGGTTTGGTCCCAAAACATTCAACGGGCCCATAGTTACAGAGCTTTAAAGTTGAGAAATTTCCCATAGGCTAACATTGCAGCACCCATGGCAACTTTCGGTGTCTGTATCTCGGAGACAGCATGAAATATGGATTTTTCATTCTCCACAACTTAGACTAAGCTCATGTGGAGGTTTCAAAGTCATGAATACCACTGCAGTGGATTTTTTACATACTAACATACTATTTGCCAGCAGATTAGGCCTTATGGTCTATCAAGTCTGCTCGAACCTTGATCCTTAGTTGGGTGCCGAGACCCTCCCATCCCTTGTGCTCCAGAAACCCCTATCATCCATCCCCACCCCCCCCGGGACAGGCCATCATCTGATACATCCACTTTCTGTGTCTGTCCACCCTCTCTTAAAGCCCTCCACTGTGGATCTCTGAACCAGCTCACCAGGCAGAGCATTCCAAGGTCCACCACCCTCTCAGTGAAAACCTCCTCCTCTTTTCCCCCTCACCCTTCCACCTTCCAACTTCAAACCATGCCTCTGGTGATGCCTCCCTGCTTTAGTCTAAAGGTCCCTCCATGTTTACCCTATTTATTCCCTTGAGGTACTTGAGACCTCAATCATGTCCCCCTGTCTCCTCTCCTCCAATGAAAACAGGCAGAGCTCCTCAAGTCTGTCCTCGTAAGTCAAATCCCTAGCCTCATATCATCTTTGTTGCCCTCCTCTGTACCCTCTCCAGGAGCTGTATGTCCTCTTCAAGTGTGGTCTCCAGTACTGTACACAGTACTCAAGGTGTGGTCTAACCAGTCCATTGTACAGCGGCAGAATCACTTCCTTGCTCCTAGAGGTGATCCCTTGTGATGCATCCCAACATCCTGTTTGCCTTGCTAGCTGCTCTCCTGCACTGCTCAGAGTTATTCATACATGTATCCACCATGACCCCTAGGTCTTTTTCCCCTGTTGAGGCTTCCAGCACCTCCCTCCCAGGTGTGTACCTGTGTTTAGGTTTCCCTGACCAAGATGCAACACCTTGCACTTGGTGATATTGAAATTTAATTTCCATGTGTGAGCCAGCTTTCCAGGGTGTCAGGTCCTTGCAGGGCCAACCTCCCTCTTCTCCCTCAACTACTGCTCCCATCTTGGAGTCATCCGTGAAGAGACTCATTTCACACCCTATACCATCCCTGATGTCCGATATGTATGCATTAAACAGGATTGGACCCAGGACCGAGCCCTGTGGTACCCACTACCAACCTCTGTAGGGTTCGAGCTCCCCACAGACCACTACTCTCTGAGTGCGTCCAGCTATCCAGTTTTCAATCCATCTGACCATCAAAGGGCCTACTCCTAACCCCATCAGTTTCTCCACCAGACCATTGTGGGGGACAGAGTCAAACACCTTGCTGAAGTCCAAGAATAATACATCCACAGGCTTACCCCTGTCCAGTTCTGATATTACCCATTCATAGAACTCCACAAGGTTGGTTTGACATGATCTACCTGGCACAAACCCATGCTGCCGAAAATATTTTTTGTCATACTTGTTATGGTTACCGAGATATTGCCAAATATGTTACAAGGGTTCCTTTTGAGTACTATGGGGCTGCTATATGGCTCCGTACTTATGTGTAAGTGGCGGACCCGCACTCCTACATATGCATATCATTATGAAAAAATGGGCAGCGTGAGGGGAGCGCAGGGCTCGGAGGGCCCGCACTCCCAGTACCACATACCAATTACTTGTTAAAAAAAATAAGGGAAATTCATTGCAAAAAACTTTGTTAATGCATCAGTTAGTGTTGATAGCACAGCAAAAAAAGTATGGAAATGTGATGTTAGGGTTACCCCACCACCCCACCCCACCCTCCACTCACCAACAGATGTCAGGGTATGCCATGGGGTCATCAGGCTTAACTCTCACCCCATTCTCCTATGCTGTAGCATGTCAGCTTGCTTACACATAGAATGGGGTGAGAGTTGGGCCTGATGACCCCATGGCACACCCCAATGTTTCTTGGTGAATGGAGGATGAGGGGTAACCCTAACATCACATTTCAATACTTTTGTCACTGTGCTAGCAAACCTAACTGATGTATTAACTGAGTTTTTTTGCAATATATTATAGGAGCACGGTAGTACCACTATAGTTAGGGTTGAGTAAGCACTTAATGTTAAACCTCAAATTTTGCACTTAATAACTTTGCCACTGTATGATGGATTTGCTTAAAATTTTGCACGCCTGGTCTGGTATCATAGATCTCTGGATCTGCCAAGTTGCATTATGGTTGGATGTACAGTTACAGAGCTACAGAACACCAAAAAATGTAAAACCTGACTTTTTGCATGTTTGTTTGCTCACGCCCTTTGCCAGAATGATTTGTCTGTTCAGTTCAAAATCTTCAGGGAAGATGCAGTCTGGGCCACCAATGTGTTTTTCAAAGATTTGGTGTAAAAATATTAAACTGTTCAAAAGTTATTCAAAAAACACATTTCCCATTATAGTCAATGGGGAAAAATATATGTGCATCATGAAAGTTTCTCAAATGCACTTCTACTTTCGCAAATAGCCCTTTTACTTTCGTAATTTGGCCATCTTGTTTTCGGCTAGTGAGAGAAAAAAATGCCTGGTGTTTAAATGTGGGACTCTCTAGGTAAACATTGACTGTTGAATGCACCTAGCAGGGTCCTGAGGATGCCAACCCTATCTTTTTTGAGGGGTAAACCCCCACAGAAATGCCTTTTTAAACTTCGGGGAAAAATACTTTCTCAAATCACAAATGTAAGTGCGGAAATACTTTTGTAAATGGCAAAATTTCATGCTGCTTTTTGTGAAACTTTTGTGATTTGTGAAAGTACAGTATTTTTAAAAATAACTGCAAATCTTTGCCATCCTCCTACAAAAAAAGGGATGGGTCTTTTGGGCTGAAATTTGCAGGGTGGCAAGCCCTGGTCCCACAGATGTGCTTTTTTTGTGGTTTGGTCGCAAAACATTAAAGGGACCCAAAGTTACAGCATTCTGAAGTTGAGAAATTTCCTATAGGATAACATTGCAGCACCCATTAATGACTTTCAGCATCAATATCTCAAACAGGAAGTGAGATACAGAGTTTTCTCTACTAGCAACTTAGTTCACTTTCAAGTGAACTAATCTGCAGAAACAAGTTTGGGTATTATTGATGGCACCTGCAGTGGAATTTTTTTCCTATTTGCTACAATTAGAGAGATATTGGCAAAAACATGTTCCAAGGGTTCAAACGGTGCCTTTTTAGGGCTTTTCAGTGCCTGTGTCTCAGAAACAATACAAGATACAAATTCAGTCAACTTATATCGCGTGAAGTACTCACTGTCAGGATTACACCAGCAAAGGAATTTTTTACTAGCTGCTATGGTTGCTGCGCTATTAGCAAATTACTGTTACAAGGCTTCCTTGCCCTATAGGCCTGCTGTATGGCTCCATAGTTATGTATAAGAGGGAGTGCAGGGCCTGGAGGGCCCTCACTCCCACATACACATGCAATTATGCAAAAAAATGGACAATGTAAAGGAAGCACAGGGCCTGGAGGGCCTGCATTCCCACTAACACATGCCACTTACATTACACTTTCTCAAAAAGAAGGGAAATTAATTGCAAAAAACTCTGTTAATGCATCAATTAGGGTTGTTTCCACAGTGACAAAAGTGTGGAAATTCAACATTAGGGTTACCACCCCACCACCGCACCAATATGCCCCATCCTCAAAACCCTAACTCCGTATTCCCCCCCACACACACAAACACACACATGCAAGACACATGCAAGATTGTAAGACACTACTCAAGTCAGTCACATTTGTAAGTACGAGAAACACTACACTGTACTCATTTCACATAACACTATGTAATGAAAAAACAAATACAATATAATCAACTCTATACTGCCAGTACAGTATGATGACACATTATAGGTGGCATACCTTTTTCATACAGTGAAACTTACTCTGTACAAATTTTCTAAATATTTATTTTTATGTGACATAATTCAACAATTGGCGTGCTGCAGGTATCGCTGCAATCACATAGGCATGTGGTAGCAGGAAAGACAGAGATGACACATATATAGTACTTTTCAGATACTGCTCATGTATGAAACTAGCACCATCACATGTTGTTATAATGCTGCATTACCTGGAAATACTCATTAGTAGCATGTCATGGTTAGCTCTGGATGTTACAACTGTTGCTGTCACATGTTGCTTGTAAACTATACTACAAAACATTACTTTTATTATTATTACCATTTGATATTAGGACTGACTCACTCTATCAGAAAAAATATGAAAACATCCAATGACTGATGCTAGGGTTATCCAAATTCTTATTTCCAATATAGCTATCTATAGATAACATACTTTGTGTTTCATCATTTGTTAACAATTGAAATATAGGCATCTGCTTAAATCTTGTTGTTGATGTTTGTAACAGAAAAATGCTTATTGTGGGCCATCTCCCATGGCTGTCCAGCATGCATGTGTACCCCAAGGTACTCTGATGTCAGCAGAACTCATACAGTTGCTGGACCATGATGATGGATGCATCTTGTACTACGTTTACAGAGTTCTATGTTGCTTCTGTTAGCTGATGTTTGTTGTCTCTGATTGGTTGTGTTGCCTTGGCCCTTCCCCTGCTTGAAGGTGTGCATAGGTGTGGGGGAGAATGCAGACTTAGGGTTTTGAGGCTATATATACTGTATATATATATATAGAGAGAGAGAGAGAGAGAGAGAGAGAGAGAGAGATTATGTGTTAAAGTCCAAACTTTCAAGCTTAATAACATTGCAGCTGTTCAACAAATTTGCATAAAATGTGGCATTCATAATCTCTAGGGGTAGGTCCCCGATCTGCTAAATTTTGTGGGAATTTGTCAAGCGTTTTCTGAGATATAAAGTGTTGAAGAAACAGAAAAATCTCCCTATTCCCCTCCCCCATCCCCACCCTCCCTCTGCATTAATGCATCAATTAGGGTGAATACCACAGTGACAAAAGCAGGGAAAGGAAGTGTTAGGGTTTCTAAACCTAGTGCCCCTCCCCAGGGCTCCACACCTACCACCCTACCCCATCCCCCCACCCTACACACAACAACAGGCATTGGGGTGTGCCATTGAGTCTCACCCCATTGTCCTGTACTGTAGTGTGTAAGGTTGTTTACACATGGAATGGGGTGAGAGTTGAGCCTGATGACCCAATGGCACACCCCAGTGCCTGATGGTGTGTGAAGGATGGGGTAGGGTGGTAGGAGTGGGAACCCTGGGGGTTGGGCACTAGGTTTGGAAACCCTAAAGCTTAATTTCCCTGCTTTTGTCACTGTGGTATTCACCCTCACTGATGCATTATTTTTTTTTTGCAAAGAATATGCATACAAATATGTATATACAGTATATATGAAGGTATACTCTTGGGAATGTGTGAGTGTAACTATGGAGGTAATGAAGACCTAGGCCCCCCCAGCCAGCATCGGGGTGTGCATTGGGGTCATTGGCCCTAACTCTCACCCCATCATATGTGTAGACAAGCTGAGGTGGTGAAGCATAGGAGAATGGGTGATTTGGGACCGAACCCAACACACCCGATGCTAACTAAAAAAGTGGGGTGGGAGTGGGTCTGGGGGTTTCAACCCTAACATCAAATTTCCTCACTTTTGTTGCTGTGGAACAACCCTAACTGATGCATTAAATGGAGTTTTTTGCCTCTAATTTCCCTTCTTTTTGAGAATGAGAACTATAAATAGTGAATGGAATGCTCCCACCATGTGATTTTTTGTGACATAGTAATGGTAACAGCAATGCAAAGACAAGTGGTAATGGTTATGCACATGATAACGGAAATGTAAATTGTAAAGTAAGCGTTAATAGAAACGCAGGCGCAAAGTGAAGCCAAAGGGAACAGTGACGCAAATGGAGATGCAAGCGCATACGAAAACGCAACTGGTAACACGCAAGGTCATGGTACCATTATTGTAAACACAAATGATAACTGTAACAGCAACACTAATGGGAAAGTAAACAGAAAGCAAACGCAAGCGCGTACAGAAGCATAAACCATGTAGCATGCGGTGGCCAATTACCGCAATTGTAAACATAAATGGTAACGGTAACAGCAACAATAATGCCAAAGAAAACATATATGCAAATGGAAGTGCATATGGAAATGCAAACCATAATGCACACAGGCACAAGAACACAACTGGAAATGCAAATGGTAACGGTAAGAACACGGGTGATGCAAAACGAAAGATAAATGGAAACAGAGAAGGGCGACCACCAACAGAAATGGTAATGCGCATGGTGACACTAAGCGAAAGACAACCACAAACAGTAGTGGAGACACAAATGGTAACAGTAATGCAAATGCAAATGAAAGGGTAACGCACACGGTGGCGTACACAGGAACGCTATTGTAAACTGGCATGAAAACAGAAGTGTAAAGCCTAAGTGTAACAGTAAGTGGAGCACACACCCTATTTTTCCCCAAAAGCTCCATTGAGAAAGACAGTGAAAACAAAGAATGTATCCATAATAATGGGTCTCGGAGCAGAAAATGAGCAGTTGTAATACTAAAATGCTAATATCTCAGTAACCGTACGACGTAGAAAAATAATTACAATTTCACATCATTCATGAGTTTCCTGGCTAGGTTTTTGCTGAATGCATAGTCCAATAGGGCTACACATTGTCATAATGAAAATTCTGTATCTCGCACCATTTCCAAGATATGAGCCCTGAAAGGCACGGCGGACACCACCAAGTTAGTCTATAGGAAAAAATGTAAACTTAGGAGTTCTGTAACTTTGCATCCATGCAACATTTTTTCACCAAACCACAAAAAGGCACATCTGTGAGATGTTGGCTGCCTTCCCTCTAAATTTTAGCCCAAAAGACCAAACTGTTCTTTTGCAGCAGGGTGGCAAAGAAGTCCTGTCATTTTGCCATAGCTTAGAAAAGTAGTGTCTGGATTTGCAACACCTTTCACAAAAATTTGCAAATGTTTCACAAGTGCGACACTACTTTGAGACACTATTTTTCCCACAAATTTGAAAAACATTTTTCTGGTGGTGTTTAACCCCAAAATAAAGACATGGCTAGCATCCTGAGGGTCCTACTAGGTGAACACAAAAATAATTGTGTTCCTAGAAGGTCCCAATTTTAAATGCCAAGCATTTTTCTGATCAGAAACTGAAAACAAAATGGTGGATTTGCGACACTACTAGGGCCATTTGGAACACTAAAAAGTGCATTTTCGAAAGTGTCGAACTTTTTGTTAACTTTTCCCACTGACTTTTAATGGGAACTCGTTTTTTGAATAACTTTTGAACTGTTCAATATTTTTTCATGAAATCTTCAAAAGGCACATTGGGGACCACAGCCACGCATTTCCTGAAGTTTTCAGACCGGTCGTGCAAACTGTGCAACCTGTAGGCGTGAGCAAAGAATGTGCAAAAAAATGTAATTGCACTCACAGATGTCACTTAATAACTCCATAGCTGTATATCTGACTGGTACAAAAGTTGCCAGACCCCAAGATCTATGGTTGAGCCCAATGCCTGCCAAATTTCATGCAAATCCATTAAACGGTGGCAAAGTTATTAAGAAGCAAAGTTTCACCATTTAACCTTAAAAGGGCTACTCAACCCTAACTATGGTAGCACTACCATACTACCATAATCTATCTATCTATCTATCTAGCTATCTATCTATCTCTCTATCTATCTATCTATCTATCTATCTATCTATCTATCTATCTATCCACCCCATAGTTAGGGTTATGAAGGCACTTTAATGTTAAACTTGAAATTTTGTGCGTTAATAACTTTGGACCTGTTCAATGGATTTGCATGAAATTTGGTATGCGTGGTGGGGCATGGTAGATCCCTTGACTTGCCAAATTACATTTGGTCAGACTTACAGTTTTTGTGCAGTGATTAGCTGAAAAATGCACTTTTCACTAGTTTTGAGGGCAGTTTTTTTGATTTTGTCTGTGGCGCTGCGTGGCCACCACTTGGCATGCCAGTCTGAAACTTGGCAGGTAGAAGGAACTTGGGTCAGGAAACATGCCACTTTTTGTTTGGTGAAAACATATTAGTCCATTCAAAAATTATTTAACTTTGTAGCTCCTTTTATAAGTCTATGGAAACATTTATATATTTGTTTTGTGAAAGAAGAATGGGGTTTTGGCCATCTGATCACTCCTCATGATCAAAGAATTTGCAGGCTCATGATCAAAGATTCTTTGATCACGAGAAATGTATCGATCGTGACAACCGCCATCTTGTTTTCAGTTTGGGATTGGAAAAAAACAAATATCTCAGCCCAGAGGTGACTTCTGAAGTAAAGCTTGGATTGGTTTTGCTCAGGGGGCTTCCCTCTATTGAGCCATGCCTGTGGTTTAATTTAGTTGTGTCAAAAAATGGAGTTTGAAACTTTTAAATTCTTTGATCGCAGCTCACTAATGATTTTTGATCATGAGCCTGCAAATTCTTTGAATATGAGATTATTTGATAGCGATCTTTGTTCGTGACAGAGGGACAAGATGGCCAGATTTTAGGGTTGGAGAAAAACACATATCTCAGCCCAGGGGTGCCTTGTGAAGCAAAACTAGGATGGGTTTTGCTCAGGGGACTTCCCTCTATTGAGCCATGCCTGTGGTTTAATGTAGTTGTGTCAAAAAATGGAGTTTTAACTTTTTTAAATTATTTGATCGCGAGCCTTCAAATTCTTTGGTAGCGAGATTTCTCTGATTGTGTGCTTCATTCGTGAGGGCGGGATGAGATGGCCAGATTTTTGCTGGACCAGATGTCTCTGGGGGGACCAGATAGCCTAAATTTCATGACCAGATGTCCTCTGACAATCAAAGATGATCTTTGCTCGCAAGGTCATGGCCGATTCTCGCGATCAAAGAATTTTTAAAGGTGCAAAAACTTTAAAATTAAATATCCCAGAATTGGTTTGGTCTTTTAACTTGACATTTGGAGGGTGTTGAGGACATCTCCTGTAGATGTGAATAATCTGTGGTTAGGTGTCAGAAAATTAATCCGTTGTGGAGCTATTGCGTGACACAGTTTATGTTTTGTGGACAGCGTTCTGCATTTTTGGTGGTGGCTTGAAATTTATAGGGTAGCTAGCTTTACTGCCACGGAGGTACTTTTCAGTGGTTAGGTGTGAAAATGTAAACAGGTGCAGAATTGTGCCACTCTGATGAATGAAAATCTCAAACTTTAAAATTAAGTATCTTAGAAACGGTTTGGTCTTTTAACTTGAAATTTGGAGGGTGTTGAGGGGATGTCCTGTAGATGAGAATTGTCATGTTTATGTGTCAGAAAATTAATTTGCTGTGGAGATATTGCATGATGCAGTTTACGTTTTGTGGAAAGTGTGCTGCATTGTGGTAATGGCTTGACTTTTATAAGGTAGCTAGCCTTACTGCCACAGAGGTAATTTTCAGTGGTTAGGTGTGTAAAATGAAAACAGGTGCAGAATTATGCCACTATGATGACTGAAAATTTAGTTCATTTCAAGTTGGTGGCCCCGTGCTCCCAACAATACATATGCTATTCAGTACCTGTACTGTTATGTTAGGCAGAAATTTGCCAATTGATGGGTACTGCACTCCCACCAACTTGCGTGACATTGTACTTTCCTATGCTTTCTCAAAAAGTAAGGAAATTCTTTGCAAAAAACTGTGTTAATGCAACAGTTAGAGTTTTTTACAGCAACAAAAGTAAAGACATTCGCCATTAGGGTTACCACCCCTTGCACCCCATGACCACCCTGCCCCCACCAACAGGCATTGGGGTGTGCGTTGAGGTCATCGGTCCTAACTGGAACAAAACTTGCCAAATCCAGAGATCTATGGTACCAGACAATGCAAAAAACATTTTTGGAACATTGGTCATACAGTTGCAGAGTTATTAAAGTGCAACATTTTGGATTTAACATACAAGTGTCCATTCAACCCTAACTATGGTGGCACTACCATGCCCCTATAATGTAGATAGATAGATAGATAGATAGATAGATAGATAGATAGATAGATAGATATTCATTGCAAAAAAAATTAATTAATGCACCAGTTAAGGTGTTACTAAAGCAACCAAAGCAGGAAAATATGGAATTAGGTTTTTGAACCCTAATGCCCCACCCCCACCCTGCGGACACTGGCAGGCATTGGGGGTGTGCCTTGGTGTTGTCAGGCCTAACACTCACCCCATTCTTCTATACTGTACCCAACTCAGTTTATTTACTTATGGAATGAGGTGAGCATTAGGCCCGATGACCCCAAGGCACACCCCAATGCCTGTTAGTGCCTGCAGGGGGGGGTGATGTTAGGTTCAAAGCCTAAGCTATATTTCCTACTTTTGTCACTTTAGTAACATTCTAACTGGTGCATTAACAAAGGTTTTTGCAATGATAGTTTAGTAGTATCCTTGTTTGCCTGTGGGAGTGCAGGGCTCTCGGTCCGTGTGCTCCCACCCTCCATAACTATTGTTATGTCACAGTGGGAGCTCATGGCCCTTTGGGGCCTGTGCTCCTATGCTCTGTGATTTTCCTTATTTTACTGTGGGAGTGTAGGGTCCTTTGGTCCCTCTGCAGCCATCCCTCTGTAGATTTTAGAGAGAGGAGGGTGGCTCAGGACCAACAGAATGGAGCCAAATACAAACACTGTGGCAACAAAGTAGTAAAATCTGCTTCACCATTCAAAGAGTGCACTACAAAATTCAATGTTAGGATGCTATAAAAAAGTAGTTTTATTTTAAAACACTTTTAAAAGCACATGCTGTGCTGGTATTATAGAACAGTAGCACCCCCATACAAGATGGAGGCTACATCAAAGTTTCATGTACATCCTAACATTAGGTTTGTAATGACCTTCTGAATCAGTGTGTTCGCTGATCAATCCCTCCATAGATGCATCACAAATTATCTGTATAACCATGTTATTACCCCAGCACATGTAGTCAATAGAGAAAATGTTCAAATCCCTGCCAAAACATAATTCTGCATAAGTACAACACCATTCTGTGCCACAGGTGCAAACAGACATTTTGGACAGGATTTGAAAAATGACAGCTGTGACATATACGAACTCTGGTAATAAGAAGGCTATGTTGAAAATCTGGGGTCATAATATTTATGATTTCTGCAGTTATGAGCATGCGTATGGAAATTGCAATGAATGATCATAATTTTGGCACTTATTTATATTTTGACCCCAAATTTTGAATATAGTCTTCGTATGTCCCCAAGTCATGAACCCCATTAGTGAAAATTTTCAAATCTGTGGCAAAATGCCATTCCATGCCACAGGTGCGAAACATGTTTTTGGGCAGGATGTGAAAAATGACAGCTATACTGTTCATGAGGTGGTGTGAAAAAATGGCTTATGTTCAAAATTTGGAGTGAATATATGAAAATTTACCAAAGTTACACACATGCACAGAAACATTTCAACGACCATGTATAACTACCATTATTAGGAATTTTTTTATCAAATGTTGAACATGGGTTTTTTGAGACCCCACCTCATGAACACTGCTACTGTCATTTTGTTAATTAGTCCCAAAAGGTGATTTTGTGCAGCGGCCACAAAATCACCTTCTGAGCCCAATTAACAAAACAACAGTGATAGTGTTCATGAGGTGGGGTCCCAAAAAGCCTATGTTGAAAATCTGGTGAAAACAATTACAAAATAATGGCTAATATATAAACACAACTTCAAAACACAATTTTAATACATTATACAGCAGTTACCTTCATTCCTCATTTTGTGGTTTGATTTTGAGGAGTGTAGATGTGTCCCGGTCCACAGAAGATGACATCAGGTGACCTCCAGTGGTAAGTATAGGGCAAGGGGGTTGTGGGGTGGTGGTGCTCATTGGGAGGGTGGAGATGGGGAGGGGGGCGGCAGGAATGACAAGGGACAATTTTCTTTTTTTCAGGTATGAACAAAAAAGATGTTGGGGACGGTTTTCTTCTTTGCAGATTTCAATAATTCAGTCTTTGGAGATGCTAGTAGTGGGCTCCCCAGTGTCTCACACTGCTGGGGGAGGAGGGCTTCTAAGGCCAATACGGGGATTGGGCCTCCAATGATGGCACATCAAACAAGTGACCGGGAGGGTATTACATCAGAACAGTGAAGTTATTATGACGACAAAATAACAGTGAGTCAGTTATGATTACACCCTGTATAGTGACTGACAATAAACAGTGACAGTGTTTAATAAGCAAAGAAGAAGTATAGTGACCAATACAGCAAAAAAAGAAGCCACCTATGCTGATACCCCCACTGTCCAAGTGTGGCATGATGTTGTAATTTAAAAGATGGGGGGGTAGGGGGCATATCCCTCTGTGAGGGGTGTGGGGGGGTGGAGATCCCTGCATAAAAATAAATTAATAACAGGTGCATTGTGGCTACAAATGTGAGCAGGTGTTGCATGAGCTCACTCACCTTTACCTGAGAGAATGGCTGCTGAGTTTCTAAGAAGCCAGAAGAGCATGCCCCTTGCTCTATATGGTGGATTCCTATATTGACAGGACAAGGAGGTTAGTGAGAATGTATATTGGAGGTGCACAGACTATCAGAAGTACAGATGCCTTGCCAGGATCCACACCATTGCAGATAATGTGGTTGCATCTCTGAAGTCCCATAACCATGTTGCAGATGCTTCAGATGTGGGTGCACACAGAGTGGTCACTGACATGCGGGAGAGAGCTTGCATGAGTGTTGAAAGCACTGCTCAGGTGGTGCTACAGAGTGTAACTGGAACTAGCGATACAGCGGCTGGGAGGCTCCCATCCGTGTGGCTGTTGAAGCGCACAGTGCAACATGAGTCCAGATGGAGTGTGTGGCACCAGCAATGCCTAGGACTGTGCAGGAGGCTTGCATATCATTTCGAAATGCAGGTCTGAATATGTGCTATTATATGCCTCGCTAATAATGCACTTTGCACAATTTGAGGTTGCTGTAATTGCTTTGCTATATTGCCGTTCGCTGTTATTACCATGCCGTTATGACATACAGCCAACTGGGAGAACATCTGATACTGGGAGTGGGCATCCTGGTGTCAGATTAGAAAATAAGTACAATTAAACGGTGGGGGGATGCCAATAGACACCAGTGAAACATAAGCAGTGTTGGGTGGGGTGCCTTCTAATGCTGACACTGGGATTGGGCCCCCTGATGTTGGCAAATAAAAGAAGGGACCAGGAAAGACATCTGACATGGGGGGCATCCTGGTATCAGATAAGATTAATATAACACAAATAATGGGAATCAGAGGGTGGGGAGTGCCAGTACACCAGTGAAATATAAGAGGGTATGGGGAGCCACTGCAATGCATACTTGCGCACACAACTGCTGGGAGCCAGTTTTCACACAGGCTCCAGAGGGGCACCAGTACACATCAGGGGAACAGTGGCTTATACTTGATAGTGCAGCACGAGCTCCAGCTGCAGCTGCAAAGTCAAAAAAATCCTGCTGTTCTCATGTAGAGAACTCAGCAGAGGCAGTCCTCGCATTAATTATTTCTGGCCGCCTCTTTGCATTAGCTATACTAATACACACAGTCGGTGGCTGGCCATGGAGCGAGAGGTGGACTGTGACAATCGACAGCTGGGGAAGGGTGGGGGGTGCTGGATGGGTTGCACGGTTGGGTGAGAGCCACTAGACTACCAGGAAATTGTAAATCCTTATGTATTTCATTATGATGGGGGGCCGCTAGACTACCAGGGATATGAACAATAATAATAATTTTATAGAGATCGAGGGTGCCACTAGACTACCAGGGCTATCAAAAAGCAATATTTAATGAAATATACATTGGGGGCCACTAGACTACCAGGAAATTGCAGATTCTTATCAATTTCATTATGATGGGGGGGGTGCTAGACTACCAGGGATATGAACAACAATGATAATTTTATACAGATCGGGGTCACTAGACTACCAGGGATATAAAAACTAATATTTATAAAATACACATTGGGGGGGGGCACTAGACTACAAGAGAATTAGAGATCATTATGTATTTGATCATGATCGGGGGGGCAGCTAGACTACCAGGGATATTGAAAATATTATTTTTTTTTATTCAGATGGGGCAGAACAAAGCCCCTTTGAGCAAAACCAAGCTGCATTTAACTTTCTAGGGCACCTCTGGGATCAGAAAATAGATTTTTAAATCTGGCCGTCTCGTCCCTCACTCTTTGTTCGCCAGCAAGCAATTTCTTTGATTGTGAGCCTGCAAATTCTTTGATCACGAAATTCTTTGATCATGGTCATGCAGCGCAAGCGAGGGACGAGATGGCCAGATTAAAAAAATAAATGTTCTCAGTCCAGGGGTGTCCTAGGAAGACAAATGAGGGTGGGTTTTATTCAGGGGGCTTCGTTCTGGTGAACCATGGCAGTGGTTTACTGCAATTCTTTGAATTTTGTAAATTTGAACAGTTTTTATTCTTTAGTCGTGACCATGCAAATTCTTTGATCACAAGATTCTTTGATCGCAATCATGCATCGTGAGTGAGGAATGAGATGGCCACATTAAAAAATCAATTTTCTCAGCCCAGGGGTACCGTAGAAAGTCAAATGAGGAGGGGTTTTCTCAGGGAACTTCGTTCTGTCGAACCATCGCAGTGGTTTACCAAAATTACTTCAATTTTTTGATTTATATCATCTTTTATACTTTGTTCGTGAGCCTGCAAATTCTTTGATCATGAGATTCTTTGATTGCCATCTATGATCGCGAGGGGGGGAACAAGATGGCCAGATTTTTTATAATGGGAATAGATAGGGAAATTTTACCAATCTTTAACATTGAATATCTCAGAAACAGTTTGGTCTTTTTACTTGAAATTTGGAGGGTATTTACGGCATGTGCTGTATATGTGAATTATGGCATTTACATGTCAGAGAAATTTCTATTTGTAGAGATATTGTGTGACACACTTTACATGTTGCGGATAGTGTTTTGGACTGAGCTGGTGGCTTGAAGTTGATAGGGTGCCTAGTCTGAGTGTCATGGATGTAGTTTTCAGTTGTTGTGCATGTTAAACATCAACAGGTATGGAACTGTACCACTCTGATGAATGAAACTTTCAAACTTTGACATGTCATATCTCGGACATGGTTTAGTCTTTTTACTTGAAATTTGGAGGGTGTTGATGGCATGTCCCGTGCATGTTAATATTTGTGATTACATGTCAGACAATATATTTTTTGTGGCGATATTGTGTCGTGCAGTTTACGTTTTGTGGACGGCGTTTTCTATTGTTCTACTAGATTAGCATTTGTTTGGTGACTGGGCCTTGCTGTTGTCAATGTACTTTTTAGTCATTGGGTGTGTAATGTGGCCCTACACTTACAAGTTGGTGGGGCCCCGTGCTCCCACGAACTTGCACAACTTTGTACTTTTCTATTCTTTCTTAAAAAGTAAGGAAATTCCATGCAAAAAACTTAATTAATGCATCAGTTAGGGTTCTTCTTCAGTGAAAAAAGTGAGGAAATTTGATTTTAGGGTTCCCACCCTTGCCCACCCCACCGCCCTCAGCAAGCATCAGGGTGTGCGTTGGGGTCATTAGCCTAACTCTCACCCATTCTCCTACACTGCACCACCTCAGCTTGTTTACACATGGGATGGGGTGAAAGTTAAGTGATATTAGCACACCCGATGCCTGTTATTTGAGAGGCGGTGGGAACCTAAAATCAAATTTCCTCACTTTTTCACTATAGAAGAACCCTAACTGATGCATTAATGAAGTTTTGCATAGAATATATATGTGTGTATATATATATATATGAAATGGGTAGGAAAAATTGCTTGCTGATTTGTTGGAACACATCACATGATCATGCATATATCAGAGCGACACCGCCCACCTGAATTTTTCCCCCCCCCAAAACAATTTTGACATTTTATAAGATAGATAAACCACTATGAGGTGTGTGGTTGTGCTCTGATATACTCATGCCTTGGGTTATTGATGGACTCGGCCTGTGGCCTGGTGCATAACAACGCACACCAAGGTGTGAGTATATCAGAGAGTGACCGTTACCTCAATTCAATTATCTGTTACATATATATATATATATATATATATATATATATAATATATATATATATATGTATATGTATATATTACTTCCAGTAGTGCAAGTTTGCTAGGATTGAGTAGTGTTTATTGTTTAACCACTATTTTTGTGCCTAAATAACTTTTCAAGTGTTTAGCTGAATTTCCACAAATTTAACATGCATTGTCTTGGGTGCAAGTTCTCAAGATTTGGGAAGTGTCATGACAGGTGCTTATCTGAGTTCACGCTGTGCACATTTACATAAAAATCCACACTTTTTGCCATTTTTTTGCCATTTGTTTTTCTCACCTATAGCCTAAATGGTACTGAAGCTTGATCCAATGCTTTCAGAGTTGAAGGGGCCTGTACCATAGGTATGCCTTTTGAAGGTTTTGTTTTGCAGTTTGTAATCAGTTACACTCAGTTTCAAGGTGAAGAGTGGCTCTTTTTTTGCATAAACTGCCTCCATAACCTGTCCCAGCTAACAAATAATGTAAGCAATTGAAACTAGCAAGGTACATTGTTATGGGGCCATGTCTTGCTTCAAAAAAGTTTAATTTTGTTACAACAGACAGCCACTTATAATGGACAACAGTGCAATACTCAGACTAGTCTATTATAAACAGTTTGTACTGTAATCATGTCCTGTCATGCTCCCTCCCCCTCCCAGCTCAGTCAGCCCTCCCACCTACTACCTGATACTGGTTTATAGTCACCATTTCCAGATTTACAGAAACTCCCCTCCCCTCCAGATCACCCCCACCCTCACAGATAACTGGCAACACCATGGTGCCCACCCCTGGTACTGCTGAAGAGTATGCCACCATTTCAATCAAACTTTGTTTAACCAGGAAGTTACATCATTGAGCAAGCTCATTTGCAAGATGGTCCTGGACATAAAGGACAAATGAAGGTACAGTAATACATAAAAGAATAAAGTACGGATACAGTAATGCCATGGAACAAGGATCAACAAACAGTAGCAGCAATCAATGTACACAATAGGCCCCAAAACAGGGTTTAATTAAACAAAGAAGCATGTATAGGCACATATGTAAGACATGAGGAAACTGTGGTAAAACCTCAATCAATGTACACAACAGGCCCCCCAAAACAGGGTTTAAAGTAGGCAAGATGGCATGTACAAAACATATGTAGGACAGGAGAAACTGTGGTATGGAGTAGTAGAAAGGTGATCCAAAGGAGGGAGGATGGCATAGATGTGAGGGGGGTAGCCATAAGGGGGGGTGGTCTAGGTAAAAGTAGGGGGGGTGAAACTTGAAAGGAAAAATTTAAGTGGCCAGCTGACTCCTAGGGGACCAAGAGGGAGTAGGGGCAACAGAGACAGAAATGGAAAACAATATGGAAGGAGTACAGGGGGGAGAAAGGTACAGAAAACATAGTGGGGTGCAGGCAAATGGGGGAGTAAGAAGGGTAGGGATAAGTGCTGAATGTTTGGGGAGCTAAGCAGGCCAACAGAGCAGCTGCCTAAAAAGTAAGGCCCTGGTAGAGGGTAGGGGTAAGTGCTAAGGTGTGAGAAGCTAGGCAAGCCGAATAGGAGGGCTCATCTAAGGCAGTCACATGCAGGTTTCAGCCATTGGTATAGCAACTGCCTAAAAGAATAAGGCCCTGGCAGGGCAGGGAGCTTAAGGGCCTCTTGCATATTGTTCCAGAGTGAGGGTAAAGAGTGACTAATGGCAGCAGTGCCATGTCACGTCCTTGTTCGAGGTACCTTAAGGTAGATGAAGGATGAGTTCCATAGGCCATATACACCCTTGATCTGCTTGAACAAGTTACTGATGTAGGGTGGGAGCTTATTGGAGAGAGCCCAGAGGAGCCATGAGAGGGCATTGATTTGCCTCCTCGTGGTAAGGGATGGCCAGCCAAGTGCCTGGAACAGCAGGCAGTGGTGTGTGTGAAGGGGTACGACCAATATAAATCTCACGGCATGGTGATAGAGGGTATTGAGCTTATTTAACACTTGTTGGGGGCAGTGACAGTACAGCAGATTGGCATAGTTAAGCAATGGTTGGAAGGTAGTTTGGACCAGCCACTTCCTGGCCTCTAGTGTGAGTAGGTGTTTTATGTGATAAAAGATGCCAAGGCGCTGTCTTAGCCTTTTTGATAGCTCACTCAGATGGACCATAAAACTGAATTTATTGCCCACCCAGACACCCAGCTACTTAAACTTGTTGACTATTTCCAAAGGTTCATCAAAAAGGGTGGTAATCTGGAAGTTTGCTGTGGTCCCTGGGATGTGGGAGGTATGTGGGGAAATGATCATGGCTTTCATCTTTTTGGCATTAAGCAAAAGCTTGAGGTTCAGCAAGTTATGTTGGAGGGTGACAAAGTCATGCCGGAGCTCCTTGTAGGCACTTTCAAGGGAGGGGTTGAATGTGTAGAGGACTGTGTCATCCATGAAGAGGTGAACATTTCCCAAGAGTATGCAAGATTCAATGTGATTTATATAAAATGAGAAGAGGATAGGGCCCAAGACTGATCCTTGTGGGACACCTCGGGGCAGGGACTTGAGTGGGGACAACTCCCCATGTGCCTATACTTGCTGCCATTGGTTTGTGAGATAGTAATGGAACCATTTTAAGGCAGCAGTGGTTAAGCCAATGCTATTCAGAGTGTTGAGAAGAATGGAATGATCAGTAGTATCAAAGGCCTTGCTAAGGTCAAGGAAGAGGGAGTAGACGTGTTGTTTTCTATCCAAGGCATTTTGCCACTCATTTGTCATCTTGGCAAGGGCTGACACCATGATATGCTTGGGTCTAAACCTGGATTGGGCTGGATTTAAGATGTTTTTATCATTCAGGTACTCCCTCAGTTGCGTATTGATGATTTTCTCCAGGAGCTTAGATAGTAGTGGGAGAAGAGAGATGGGCTGGTAATTGTTCAAGTCAGTTGGGTCCCCAGATTTGAAGAGAGGGATGACATGCACAGTTTTTCAGATCAGTGGTACTTCCCCATGGGTCAGCAAGCTATTAAATAGATGGACGATGGGAGCTGTCAAAAAACAGCAGCCTGCTTTTAGAAAGAAGGGTTCTAGAGAGTTGGCACCTGTAATCCTTTTAGCGTCCAGCATGAGGAGGCGGTTCTCCACCTGTTTGAAGGATAGTGGCTGAAAGCTAAAGGAAGGGTGGTCTGCACTGATGACAGTTCCTTGGCTAATACCTACACCGGCAATACCGTGGGCATTCAACTTGCTAACCGGCGAGTCTTCAAACGGTAGGCCTGTTGTGGCAAAGTGATTATTGAGCTGGTTGAGCACGTCTGCACTGTCAGTATAGGAACTGTTTACCACCACAATTTTTGCAGGCAGAGGGGAGGCTGGGGAATGCTCTTTGATCTCTCTCAGAATTTGCCAAAATTTGGCAGAGCAGTTTTTGTTACTCTCGAGAGCAGACTGAAAGAAACGTGCTTTCTTGACCCTGATGAGTTTGGTGCAGGCATTCCTGGCTATCTGAAAGGAGAGCCAGTCTGAGGCCGTCTGCATCTTCCTTGCCCTTTTCCACGGTACATCGCTGTCCTGGAGAGCCTTCTTTATGATCAGAGTAAACCAGTTAGGCATCCATCTCCTTGATTTCACTTTTCTTAATGGAGTATGTTTGTCAATTACCCTCAATAACAGATCTTGGAAAATACTGTAGGCTTTGGATACCAAGAGTGTGAGATAGAAGTTCTGCCATTTAATGCTCCCAAGGTCTGCCAGAAAGGCAGGGAGGCAGAAGTGTTTAGGCTACATTTTAGCTTAAAGGTGGAGGTAGATGACTGGAGGGTGGAGGACCTCATGCAGGCAATTGCGCAGTGGTCACTCAAATTGCTGTGGTAGATCCCAGCATGGGAGATGTTGTGTGGCTTGTTAACAAGCATAAGATCCAGTAAGGTACTTCAGTCAGGGTTTTTTTAATTGGGTCAGGTGTTCTTGGGAGTGATTTGGGTTAGCCCATGCTAATCACAGAAGCCATTGAGCTTGTTGGCATAAGCATCATTCCAATTAAGGTTAATATTACCCATAATTACACATTCAAGATTCGCTTTATCCAAGAGGGAGTGAAGGTTTGGTAATATGCCAAGGTCAGCAGAAGGAGGCCTGTAGCAAGTGGCTACCAGAAGAGCTACTCCCGGTGCTAAGGTTTGCTTTAGTGCAAGACAATCAAATTCCTTGTGCATCGTACGAACAATATCGGAGGTACAGTATTTGTCTTTGATATAGATGGCAACACCACCACCTCTGGTAGACCTATTGCACCTGAACAAGTTGTATTCAAAGATGTTAAGCATTTTATCAGGTATGTGGCTTGGGAGCCAGGTTTCTGAGAACATTGCTATGTCCGGAGTCGCATGATGCACCCAGGCATGGACCAGGTTGATTTTTGTAGCTAAGCTACATGCATTCACATGCAGAAAGCTCAGACCCCTTAATTGTGGGAGATCCACACGTTCAAGTTCAACTAGAGTACGAGGGGGACCAGGGTTTAGTTCCACACTCCAGGAGCAGAGAAAAGCAGGATTAATAATTTCCTGAGGTATCTTACAAGTGTTCTCAGGAAGGATTTGGTGGGATGCTTAGCTTGAGCACCACCTTGGGCTTCCTCATAGGGGACTGTGGGGCAACGAGAAAGAGACAGAGCAGCTATTGCCACACTAGCTATATAGATGAGGGGTGGCCGGATGTAGGCAGGGGGCCAATCTATGAGGTGATGTCTTTCAAGCGAGTGAGGGTCAGTGCCTCTAGTGGGGATTAACAGCAATGCAAACACTGGTGGGCTTAGTGCATGGGGTTCGGAAGTGTTCTGGTGAGAGGAATTGTTCAGCTTTACTATATATCTGGCTTTAATGAAAGGAGGAGAAGTATACAGCCGTAGTTGATAAAGAAGGCTAAGGGAGCCATCTGTGGGCTGTGGTACAGATGAGGAAGGGATGGTCTTTTTAGGCACTCTATGATAAGAGGCAATATTCTTTTAAGTAGATAAGGTAGCCTGGAGCAAGCCAATAACCTAGGGAGGAGGAGTGGCTAATTCCTTTTGGAGAGTATTTAATTAAGGAGGCAGGAGGGGGTGGGTGGAGGGGCAAAAAAAGGTGGTACAATAGACTGTATAGAGGGTGCCTAGCTCCAAGCGTACACAGCTGGCTGTGACTCTGTTAGCAGCTAAAGGATTGGTGGCAGAAAGGGTTTCACAGGGTAAATTTAAAAGTCAGTCACAGCTGTCAAATGGTGCAGAGCTAGTTTACTAGAGTGGTCAATGGGAACAATGGCTTTCAAGCCATGAAGCTCAGGAGCGTACCTGGTGAAAATCCACTTGTGCCTGATGCCTGGGTGAGTAGTCAGCTGCAGAAGGGGTCTTGAGGCACTGAAGCAATGATTGGATGTCCTGGGTGTGCTGGTGGGCAGCCATTTGAGGGTCCCTGAGGTGGTGAAGCTGCCGTTGGCTGGTTGCCCAGTGGCAGAGTAGCCAGTCCCCAGTATCAGACCAGTCCTCCTTCAAAAAAGAACTGTCTCTTGCAGTTGATAAATGCCACATGATATGTTTATGAGGGGAGCCATAAAATGACTGTTGAAAATTTGGAGTCTAATTTAAAAAAACAAAATTAAGAAACTTTGTGTGCAGGGCCAGCCTTTGGCCCAGCAGGTAGTGCTTTGTGATCCCATGCCAGTGAGCTGAGTTTGGGGGTGAACTCAGTGAGACAGTTGGGTAGACCAAGGCTGGGGGGATGGTGCTTCCATGAGGCACCACTCCCAGCCTGGAAAAGAAAGGCGTATGATTTGCTGCACGGGTGGCAAAGTTATTAATCTGCAAAAATTGAGGTTTGCAATAGAAATGCTTACTTTACCCTAACATACAGGCACTTCCGCACCCATAATATTGCACAGACATGGTAGTGCTTGCACCCTTGATCAACTGATTTGTCTGAATTTGATAGGTACAGAGTTAGTGCCTGGATCTCTGGATCCTGTAAATTATGTAGTGAATGGTTCAGCAGGGGCAAAGTTACAGAGGCACAAAAACACATGAATTTACTAAAATTATGATTTTTGTTCTATTTATTTTTGTTTTATTTATTTGTTCTAGGATTACAAATACCTTTGAGCCGAGGCTCTTTTACAAAGTTTCCATGTCATTGGTACAATTGAGACAATCATAAGTAAAGATAACAGTTTATAAAATAAAAAAAAATCACATAGTCTCGTAGATGAAAAAAAGAACAATAAGGTGAAACTTTGGGGAGGGGAAAGGGAAAGGAGGAGGGTGAAACCAGGGAGACTAAGTGGATGGGAGAAAAGTGGAGGTAGGTTGGGGGGGAACAGAGAGAGGAAAGGTGAAAGGCGGATAAGAATAGAGGTAGTGCAGCCGGGTGGCATTTGTCATGGGCCAGCAGGGGAGGTGAAGATAGGAGAGGGAGTGCTGGCAAAGTGCAGGAGTAGATGGGGATCCAAAAGGGCATCTTCAGCTATGGAACCAAAAGATATGTTTAGCCACAACAGTCACAGAGGTTGGAGGCAGTGAGTGTTAGGCGGAGACCAGTCTTAAAAGGGCTGAGCGATAGTGAGCATGAGATGTCACTGGGAAGACCGTTGTACCAATTAGTGGTCCAGTAAGCAAAGGATCTTTGATCTTGTGTTGTGCGGCAATGCAGGATTTGCAGAAGCTGAGGTTTTTATTCCCTGGTATGCGGGTGTGGCTTCTCGGTTGTATGAGGGCACAGACTCCAGAGGGGGCAAGGCCCAGCAAGATTTTCTTAGTAGTAATACAAGTTTGGTGTTTTATTCGATTGGCAAGATTCAACCATCCAGTTTGAGAATAGAGGTCACAGGTGTGAGTTAAGCGTTGGGAGCCAGTGACAAGTAGACAGGCCTTGTTGAGGGCGGTGGATACACGTTTGAGTGTGGTGGTTGTAGCAGAGCCATAAATGATAATGCCATAATCAATGATGGATATGACGGAACTCTGGACAGTGACAGTGAGGGCTTCGGGTGTCAGGTGTTTCCTAAGATGGAATAGCAGGCCTAGCCAGGACTTAGTGACTTTGGCGACATGGTCGATGTGGGCAGTGTAGGAGAGGTGAGGGTCAAGGGTGATCCCGAGGTATTTAAAGTTTTTGACATGTTCCAGTGCAGCACCTTGTCTGGTGATAACGGAGAGTTGGAAGTGCTTATGTTTATTATGGGAGCTGCTGAAGATCATGGCCTTTGCTTTTTTTTTGATTAAGGATCAGTTTGTGCTTTGTGAACCAATTCTCAACCGAGGAGAAGCTGAATTGGAGACTTTTTAGCAATTTCTTCGGGTCCTGGTGTGTGGCAAGGATTACTGCATCATTGGCATACAGGGTGATATGTTCAGTGCAGGAGTCCGGTAGGGTGTTAAGGAACAGGCTGAAGAGTAGGGGGCCCAGTATTGAACCCTGGGGGACTCCAGAGAGGACAGGTTTGGAATCAGAGTGCACATCCCCAATTTTTACACGCTGGGAGCAGTTTTCAAGATAGCTTTTGAACCAAGAAATTGAATCATTGGAGAGACCAGCATTTTTTAGTTGGCTCAGCAGGAGGGAGTGGTGGACAGTATCGAAAGCTTTGGTCAGGTCGATAAAAATAGCACCAGTTAGTTGTCCATTGTCGAGGGAGCTGTGAATGGAGCTGGTGAATTCGAGTAAGGCAGAGGATATACTATGACCTTTTCTAAAGCCATGTTGCTGTTTACAGAGAATATTATAATTGTCCAGATGCTCAGTAAGTTGGTCCGCTACTGTACGTTCCAATGCCTTCGATAGGGGAGGCAGAATGGAGATAGGGCGGAAGTCCGCATGGTCAGTCTTATCACCACTTTTGTGAATCGGGTAACAGTGGCCATTTTCCATTTGTCCGGAATTGGCTAGAGGAAAGAGAGAGATTAAAGATCTTGGTGAGGGGCCCAAGTACCTCGCCAAGCATTAGGGCCAGTAGCTTGAGGTCAAGTGTGTCATTGCTTGTTCTAGATTTGCTGATGGCTTTGGCAACATAGTTTCGGACTTGATGTTTCTTTAGTGCTTTAAAGTAGAAAGGTGGGTGACAGGCATGGGTGGAGGAGTTGGGGGGGATGGGAGTTGACACATCTTGGAAGAAGTTGGAGGGGAGAACACTGCTAAGGTCAGTGAAAGTGATGTTAAAAGTGTTCGCAATAGTTTTAGAGTCGAGTATAGTATGCCCATTTATGTTGAGTATGTTCGGCGAAGATTTTGACTGCTTCCCAGTGACATCTTTAATGTTTTTCCAGAAATCTCTCCCATTTCCCCAGGAGTTAGTGAGGGCATTTTTATCGTAGTCAGATTTCTGTTGCCGAATGGATTTGGTGCAGTTGTTCCGTGCCCGTTTATAATTCTGGATGTCGAGTTGCTTACCGGAGTTTCTAGCCAGTTCCCAGAGGTGGTCCCTGGATTTAAGTTTTTTTAGGAGGTCTCCTGACAGTCAAGGGTTACTGAGCGATTTAACTTTATGCTTTTTGAGGGGGGCAAATTTATTACAGGCTTCATTGAAAATGTGAATAAATTGCTCCAGTGCAGTATTAGTATCTGTTGCCTTGAAGATGGGGGACCAGTCCTGCAGACTGAGGTGCAATTTGAGGTGGGGTAGCGAACCACGGGGCAGGACTCTGCTGGTGATGATTTTTGGAAGGGGCTTATAGAATTTGTTTGACCAGGTACAGCTGATGGGAGAGTGGTCACTGAGTGAGTCAGGGAGGACTGAGGTTTTCATGATCTGAGAGGGGTGGTTGGTTAGGATCCAGTCGAATAGGGTGCAGGTCCCAGTTCTGTAGTTCTTTCTGGTTGCATAGTCAACCATTTGAGTCAGGTTAGCTGATATAACGGAGTCCTTAAATGGTCCACCTTCAGTTGAGAGCCAATTAATGTTAAAGTCACCAAGAAGGATGATTTCGGAGTCCGATGAGTGGGATTTGACAAAGTCAAGGACAGCAGTTAGACCAGGTCCCTGTTCCTTAGGAGGTATGTAAACAGTGACAACTGTGAGGGCCTTATTGTGGGCGCCTAATAGGATTTTGATGGGAAGAATCTGAGCAGGTGTTGCTGGAAGATTGGAATCAACGAGGTGTCCTTGGAAAGTGTCTTTCACATATAAGGCACACCCTCCACCTCTTTTGGACTTACGATCAACCCGGAAGACATTGTAATCAGGAAGGGTGATTGCCTGGTCAGGAATCTTTGGGGTGAGCCAAGTTTCAACTACTGACAGAATATCCAGGTTGTGTTGGGTGGTAAAGCCTTGCAGTGCATCAAGCTTAGGAAGTAAACTGCAGATGTTCAGGCACATGATTGAGAGAGTGCCTGTTGGTTTGTTTTGGTTGGAGGTGTTTGGTCCGGGGTTAGGGTGAACAGTCCCTGATAGCAGCAGGAGGAGGAGCACAAGTTTCAGGGTGCATAGGCGGAGATCAGTCAGAGAGAGGTTGCGTTTCTTTTTTGAACAGTAGTATGCCAGGTGGTAATGTCAAAAATGCAACATTGGGATAGTTGTAGTTGAAGGAACTGAATATGTACTCCCTGGAGGAGAGGAGGGAGAGAGGGGGGATATGATAGAGACATACAAGTATCTTACAGGGAGGAAGAGGGTGCAGGAATACACTATTTGTAAGCAAAAAAGACGTTCCAGGACTAGAGGGCATGGGATGAAGTTGGAGGGAGGACGATTCAGAGGAAATGTGAGGAAGAATTTCTTCACAGAACGGGTGGTGGACAAGTGGAACACCCTGCCAGAGGAAGTGGTGGGGCTGAAACAATCACAGGATTTAAGAATGCATGGGATAGACATAAAGGAATTCTGGAGGTCAGGGGTAAGGGCAACAGACTTCTAGGAAAACATAAACTGAACTTACAAGCTCAAATGGGTAGACTGGGTGGGCCATAGGCCCTTATCTGCCGACACTGTCTATGTATCTATGTATTGTATACAATGTGGCTAGATGAGCCCAAGGCTCACACGTGAGCAGGGACAGATCAATTTTGGTGGTGTGCCTCCAGGGGGAGGATTTGCCCCATTGCCAAATGATGTAAAATAATCAAATCCACAGGAAAAGGACCAGTAAACTGTTTGATCTATGGTAACAAGACAAAAGATGTGTTAATTTCCTGGAACACTGGCCTGAGGCATATGCAGGAAGTTAAAACCCTTTGTCAGTGTCTTCCCTTTGTTTAAATAGTTGTGAATGGTTCTCAAAGACATGCAGTTCCCTTTAGCAACAAGCTAGACAGAAATGTGGATTCAGTTTGCACTCCACAGGTCAGAGCTTGTAGAATTTCTTAGCTGTACTTACTTTGATTGTGATGGCTTCCAAAAAAGTTGATTTATAATGAGAATCCTAATATCTGTTGGTGATGTTTTCCAGTTTCTTAGTCCAGGAAACTTTCATAGATCTCATATGCAAGAATGGTCTAGTTCCTCTAAGCCAAAACACATGAAAATCCACAAAACTAAACTACTGACAGAGACAAACACAAACATCCAGCCACACAGCCCAAGCAGGTAACTAGGCTCACCTATAACAGAAAAAAACACGTTCTTATTTACTGTAAAACTTGAAACTTTCAGGATTTATAGAGATTAGCCCAAGGTACACACTTTTGTAACTGGTGAGTTTTTAATGTACATGGCTTTTGAATTATAAGTTAAAAACTGTGCCATTTTTCACGCATGCTCAGTGGCAAAAAACAATGTTCTAAATGTAGTTGTAGTGTTTTTGAAAACAATGTGATCAAAAGCGATTTCCTTCATACTGCTTTCGTCTTCCATGAATGGTGAATTGACAGGGAACATGGCCGGCCTTGTCAATGCAATATTCATGAAAAATAAAAGGAAATCACTTTTGTTCACATTGCTTTTAAAGGAATACAGCTATCTTTATCAAACTCTCACACCCCCCAACTGATTTATGTGTTAAATTGGCAGCAATGCTCAATCCCGCCGCCAGTATCCCTCCTCCCTTTCGATCCAAGTTTTATTGAGAACAGTGGCTAGTGCCCAATCCTGCCACTGATAATACAACCTACACCCCCATTTTCTTTTTCCCCACACTGGGGTGCCCAACCACAGGTGCCAGCTAACTACCCCCCAAGCTGTAATCAAGCCCTTGGTGCCCACTCCCACTGTTGCTGGATTTTATGGACACATCCCCAATGATCAAAACTTTCCCCTTCCCTCCACTAATAGGTTGTAATACTAGGTGGCCTACCCCCATGTGTAAATAGCCCAATCCCCAGTGTAGGTACCTGTAAAAAACAAGCTGTCCCTTGAGTTCTGTTCCTTTTATTTCTTTTCTAACCCGTAATAAAGAAAACTGTCCATTGGTGTCATCTGTTCCCACCAGCCCCCTGACAACCCCATCCAACCCACCGGACCCCTCATTCAGTACCCACCACTCCACCATGACCCCATACCCCACTCTTACCTAACAGTGGTTAAAATGCTGTAATCCACTCTATACACTGGAGACTGTCATGTTGCTTCCAATGCCATCTGGAAACTCACTGAGAATGTGGAAAGTGCAGTCAATGGCTTTTTAATGTGTTTTCAACTTTTACTCATAACTGAGCATGGTCTTTTTTTGACCACACCTCATGGAAAAGGGAGGTGAAATTTTTCAGATCACTCATAAACATGTTTTCACAGTCACTCCATGAAACTGTGTACCGTTAGAGGGGTGAAGGCATTAGGACACCGTAATGTGGGTGCCACAACCAGTTCACCTGTCATACTGGCGAATTGGATTTTGTAGCACTCTACATGGCTGGTGCTATTTATTTTATTTTTTTTATTTTGCTTTTGGTGACCGGGTAAGTGCACTAGGCAAACAATGCCTATTTTCAGGCATGACCCGGGAGAGAACAGTTTACAGACAAACAATAAACATGTGACGCAGCACATGAGAACAGTACAAATGGGTAAAAGCAGTGTGTAATAAGTACATTGACATTCTGAATAGTGAAGGATAAGATACTGTGAGTGCAGAGGGAAAAAGGGGTGGTATCAGAAGAAAAAAACAACATGGAAGGTAGTAAGTTACAGTGCAATAAGTGCCATAAAGGTAGAGAGGGAGAGGGGGAGAAGAGGGGATGAAAGAGTGTGGCAGGTATAGATCTTGAGTAGAGGAAGGGTAAAAGGGGGTGGATAGGATGAGGATAAGGGAGAGAGCACAATTAGTAAGGGTTCAAGATGGGTTAAAACAAGTGCAGGGATGTAGGGTATGAAGGTATTCATGATGTAGTTTCTTGAAGATAGCATGGGTGTTTGTTTGACGGATAGAGAGGGGAATAGAGTTCCAGTATTTCGGAGCAGTGTAGGAAAATGCGTGATTGCCCATATTAGTTCTACATCTTGGGACACGCAGAAGGGCTTTATCATTGGATCGTAATTCATGAGTGAAAGGTTGTATTTCTAGTGCAGAAAAAAGGGATAATGGGAGACCTGTTCTGATGACAGAGTCAATTAGTGATCCAAAGGACTGAAGACGATAGGCAGATGGGCTAAGACATTTTAGGTCACGATAAAGGTGGCAATGGTGTTTGAAATGTGGTGAGGCAGCGGCATAGTGACAGATGTTATTATAAGTGATGTCCCATTTATGAAGGGCAGATTTAGATGCAGATAGGAAGATCGGTGAGCCATATACTAGAGACGGAAGAAGGAAACCTTGAGCCACTGCACGTCTGGCTTGAGGGGTAAGTGCATAGCTGGTATGATAGGCACTTCCTAGCTTAGCATTTACTGACTTACAGATATTAGAGATATGAAGGTCAAGGTCAAGTGATTCGTCCAGGTGACACCAAGATATTTGAAAGATTTGGTAGAGGGTAGAGGAGGCTGTCCGCACAGGAGATGATAAGGGATAAGGATTTGCTTTGAGTCTGGCCTGGGATCCAAACACCATTGAGTAGGATTTACTAGAGTTGAGGACAAGTTTATTATAAGTAAGCCAGGTTTGGATACTAGCAAATCCGATGCAAGGGATGGTGTGGAGATTGAAGTTTGCACTATGATGAATGACCAGATCATCAGCGTAGAGCAGAGATGAACATTTCGAAGCGACTGAAGGGATGTCATCGATGAAGATTGTGAAGTAGGGACCGAGAATGGAGCCCCATGGTACTCCAACATGGATAGGTGCAGGATCCGAATTGCAGAGTTAAAGACCACAGCCTGTTGCCTGTTGGTCAGGTAGCTTCAACCAGGTTATGGTTTCTGGGGAGAAAACCAAAGACCGTAGTTTTGACAGAAGGAGGAGTGGTTTACCAGATCAAAAGCTTTAGTTAGGTCAATAAAACTGCTCCAGTCAGGAGGCCTAGGTCCATGGATGAATTAATGTCACTAGTCAGCTTTAGCAGGGCAGAGGTGGTACTATGGCCTTTACGAAAACCATGTTGGGAACTGGAAAGGAGGTTATATTTTTGAAGGTATTCAATCGTTTGTGTGGCGACTAGTTTTTTCAAGATTTTGCTTAAGACAGAGAGTATAGCGATGGGACAATAGTTCTTTATTTCCTTTTGGTCTCCTTTCTTTGGAATAGGAGTAATTTTGGCAATTTTCCATATAGTTGGAACTATACCATGGCATAAGGACATATTAAAAATTGAGGTTACTGGGGAAGCTATAAAGGGGGCCACTGCTTTCAACAGCCTTGGTTCAAGACCATCAGACCCAGGACTATTTTTGTCATGGATGGTGAGAAGTAGTTTTTCAACTTCTCTTTTTTGAATGATCCGGAACCTAAAAGGGGGGTTTGAGGGTAGTGGTTTGGTGTCACAAGGGGGCAGAGCAGTGCTAGCATTTTGGAAGGAGGACAGATAGCTTGATAAATCTGAGAAATGGCTATTAAAGGTATTGGCTATGGTTAACAGGTTTTGCAGTGTATACCGTTTATTAACATACTATTTGTATGGGACTTTTGATTCGAGCCGAGGATGGTTTTTATGGTAGTCCAGAATTTCTTAGAATCACCAGAGGCATTTATTAGCAGGTTCCTACAGAAGGTGCTTTTAGATAGATGGATGTTTCTTTTGCAGGCATTCCTCAGTGAACGGTAATGGCAGTAGTCAGATTCCAGCCTTGTGGACTTAAAAAGACGCCAGGCTTTGTCTCTGGCCCTAATCTGGGTTAGTAGATCTTTAGTAAGCCACTTCGTCTGAGTGCCTCGAAAGCGCCTAGTGATCCATGGAGCATGGAAGTCTTGGAGCTGACTGAAAATTGTGAGGAAGCTGTCAAGGGCGGACTGGACATCTGATGCATTGTGAATGGAGGACCAGTCAATCATGGAGAGGTCGTTAATAAAGTGAAAAGCGTTAAAATTGGCAAGGTTGTGAAAAGTTACAAGTCTTGGGAGCAGAGATGGTTTTTTATTTGAGCTCCACGTACAGTAGATCGGGGAGTGATCACTAATTACATCTGGTAAGGTACCTGCACAGCTGATGCTATCAGGGAAGTTTGTAAGGATCCAGTCTATAAGCGTGCTAGACTGCGAGGGAGCCCTAATCCTGGTAGAGTCAGAGATCAACTGATGAAAATTGTGACTTTGCACTAAGGTATGGAGGGCTTGAGATGCTTTACTAGCCCAGTTTAGGTTTAGATCACCCAATACTGGGACTTCATTATGACCAGTTTTACTATCAATTAGTTGGAGAAGTTCTTCTAGGCCTTTTAACCCTCCCACAGTGGGGTTATAGGCACAGATTAAATGCAACTTCTTTGAACCTAGTAGGAGCGTAGCATGGATTACTTCACAAAGAGATAGGGCAGGAAGAACATTTTGAAACATAGAAACATAGAAACATAGACTTTGATGGCAGATAAGGACCGCTAGGCCCATCTAGTCTGCCCATTTCCCTAACTACAGGATAGGCCGCAGATCCTAGTTAGCCAACAGCCTATATCTTCCTGCACCCCACAAGAATTGCCTTACGTCTGTCCCATGCATTCTTGAATTCTCCCACAGTTTTAGACCCCATAACTTCCTCAGGAAGGCTGTTCCATGCATCCACTACCCTCTCTGTGAAATAATACTTTCACATTGCCCCTGAACCGCCCTCCTTCTATCTTTAAATTGTGTCCCTTGTTCTTGCAAGTCTCTTTTTCTGAAAGATGCTACCCTCTTGGACTTTGTTGATTCCCTTGAGGTACTTGAAAGTTTCTATCATGTCCCCCTCTCCCTTCTTTCCTCAAGTCATACATATTAAGCTCTTTAGTCTCTCCTCATACAGCTTCTCTTGCAGACCCTGCACCATTTTAGTTGCCCTCCTCTGGACTGCCTCTATCCTGTCTATGTCCTTGGAGATGGGGTCTCCAGAACTGAACACAGTATTCAGATGGGGTCTCACCAACAGTCTGTACAGAGGATAACAACTTCCTGTTTTCTGCTGCAGATGCCTCTTCCTATACATCCCAGTATACCCCGGCCTCCTACTGCCTTCTCACATTGCTTGCTAACCTAAGGTCATCTGATATGATTACCCCAGGTCCCTTTCCTGTTTTGTTGTTGTTACTACCTCCCACCCATTGTGTATTCTTCCCTGGTTCTTGTTTCCCAGGTGCATTATTTGCACTTTTTGCATTGAATCCTAGCTGCCATACGCCTGACCATTCTCCAATCTTGCCAAGTCCCATTTCATCCTTTCCACGCCTCCTTGTGTATCAACCCTGTTGCAGATCTTTGTGTCATCTGCAAAAGGCATCTTTTCCTTCCAGTCCCTCTGCAATGTCACTGATGAAGACATTAAAAGGACTGGACCCATCTGAACCCTGCGGTACCCACTAGTAACCGCCCTTTCTTCAGAGTGGACTCCATTTACAATTACCTTCTGTGTCCTGTTGTCCAGCCAATGTTTTGCCAGGCTACCACCCTGGGACCCACTCCCAGGCTGGTTAATTTGACTAATAATCTTTTGTGTGGGACTGTGTCAAATGCCTTGCTAAAGTCTAGGTAGGCCATGTCCACAGCCCTCCCTGGTCTACTACTTGGTCACCCAGTCAAAGAAATCTATTAGATTCGTCTGACATGACCTTCCGCCTGTGAACCCATGCTGCCTTGGATCCTGTGCTCCACTGACCTCTAGGTGCTCAACTATTCTTTCCTTCAGAAGTGACTCCATCATTTTCCCTACCACAGAGGTCAGACTGACAGGTCTGAGTTTCCTGCCTCTGTCTTGGTCCCACTTTTGTGAAGGGAATCACATCCGCCTTCCTCCAGTCCTCGGGTACCACACCATCCTCCCATGATTTATTAAAAAGAGTAGCCAGTGGTTTCATTAGTTCCTTCCTTAATTCTTTTAGAATTCTGGGGTGAATTCCATCAGGACCCATTGCTTTGTCCACCTTCAGTTTTAGGAGTTCTTGCAGAACCCTTTCTTCTGTGAAAGGACTGGGATCGGCCCCCCTATCAAGAGTGCTTCTGTTAATTGGATTAGGCACTTCCCCCTCCTCTTTTGTGAATACTGAGCAGAAATATTCGTTCAGTATTCCTGCTTTTTCACTGTCCCCCTCTGCCCACCCACCGTTCATTCTATTCAGCCTCACTATCCCTCCCTTTGTCTTTCTACGCTCGCTGATGTACCTATAAAAGGTTTTATCCCCCTTCTTAACTGAGTTGGCTATCTTTTCCTCAGTTTGGGCCTTTGCTATTCTGACTTCCTCCTGCTTCTTTCTGCCTTAACTGGTACAGCTCTCTGTCCTGCTCCTTCTGTGTTTCCTTATACTCTGGAATGCTATCTTTTCTTCCTGACTTTCACAGCCACTTCTCTTGAGAACCATAGTGGCTTTTTCTTTCATTTGATTTGTTTATTTGCTTCACACAAAGGCTTGTTGCCTCTGTGATGGCAGTTTGATAATTCCCCATTGTTGCTCCACACCTCCTTCTAGCCTGTTTGCTAGTGCTTTTCTGAGGCACTCTCCATCTTGCCAAAGTCAGCCCTCCTAAAGTCCAGTACCCTCACTTTGGTATGGCTTGACTCTGTAGCTGAGTTTAACATGAACCACACTGTTTGATGGTCACTTGTCCCCAGATGACAACCCACTTCTAGATCTGAGATCCTCTCCTGCCCCGTTTGAGAGCACGAGGTCTAAGATTGCTCCCTCACGAGTGGGTTCCGAAACTAGCTGTCTAATGCCTGCCACCTGTAGGGCATCAAGAATGGCCCTGCTCTTGGATGTGGCGCAGCAAATGTGCTCCAGTTAACATCTGGCATATTCAGGTCTCCCATCAACAGTATCTCCCCTTTCTCTGCCATTCTAAGAATGCCTTCCATCATATCCTTGTCCATTCCTTCCCCCTGACATGGGGGTCTGTACACAACCCCTGTGTGGATTGTGGTGCCCTTCCAGTCTCCAAGGTGACCCACAGTGCCTCCTCTCCTCCCTGTTTACTCTTTGTTCAGTTGCTTTTATCCTTCCTTTACATGAGAGCTACTCCTCCCCTCTTTCTCCCTGCCTGTCTCTCCTGTAGGTTATGTACCCTGGTATGTTAACATCCCAGTCATGGTTTTCTGTGTACCATGTTTCTGTGACTGCTACGATATCCAGGCATCCCTCTTCCATTAAGGCCACCAGCTCAGGAGCTTGTTGCCCAGACTACGGGCATTGGTACTCATTACCCTCCATTTCCTGATGGCCTTACCACCTTTGCCCCATCCTGACCTTCTTGCCTTTGTCACTTTTCCATTTACCCCAGCCCTTCTCCCTGTCGACACCTCCATGTTGAGTGTTTGTCACACTTACTACCGTGATTGTTTGGGGGCTAGGATTTTCCTGCTCCTTTCCAGTGCCTCCCCTTGGCTAGTTTAAAAGCTTGCCAATGAAGCATTTAAACCTATCACCTAGGATCCTGGTTCCCCTCCCGGACAGATGCAGCCCATCATGCCAGTATAGGCTTGCATCACTCCAGGTAGGACCCCCAGTCCCCAATGAAGCCAAATCCCTGAGCTCCACACCAGTTTTTCAACCACTGATTGAATCCCATGGTGCGGAACACCCTAGCCTCTCCTATGCCATAGATGGGTAGCACCTCCGAGAAGGTTACCATGCGTGCTACTTGACTAAGGCCCCCCCCAATTCCACAAACTCTTCCTGCACTTCTCTAATCCCTTTCTTAGCCAGGTCATTTGTCCCTAGGTGGACAATGACATCCAGCTCCCTCCCCTGTGCAGCTGCTCCAGCAATCCTGAGGATTCGTTCCCTGTCCCTCCAAGCCATGGCGCCAGGCAGGCACCTTACCTCCCTCTCCCCTTCCTTGCCCAGTTCTACCTTCCTAACAATGGAGTCCCCCACCAGGAGTTGTTTCCTTCCCCTGCAGGGTCCCCTGCCACCCTCCTGTGGGTCTCCTTTGTGGAGGTTCCCAACATCCTCCTTGGTCTCCACTGTGGGTGCCTCCATAGAGAACCACACTTTGCCAGAATGGCATAGGATGTGGAGGGTACAGCTGGAGGGATGCACCTCTGTTCCACCACCCTCACCCTCCCTGAGCCCACTGTGGTCCAACCGCTCCTCTTTCTTGGCAACCTCTGAGGCAACGGCAGTGGCACTGGTGGTCCCTGGATGGAAGAGGAGGTCCCACAAATCCTGGCCAACTCAGCCTGGAGATGAGCAACCTCCTCCCTCAGCCCAGAGAGGTGCCTGCAGATGGGACAACACCGCATCCTCCAGAACATCTCCTGGAAGACTGCTGCTCCACAGCCACTGCACTGCACCACTCCAATCATGTCTTATTTCTGGCCCCTTAACTGTTTCCAATCCTTACTCTTTCCTCTGTTTTTTTTCTCTCTCTCCTTACTTTCTGCCTGTGTGCCTTTAAGCTCCTGATTGTCCTGTTCTGAGACAAGAATCCTTTGGCCTAGCAGCAGGTGCTGTTTGTAGTAGATAGCAACCCCACCTCCATGCTTAGCGGCGGTTCTGTCTTGCCTGATAAGATTGTAGTTGGGTAAGGCACACGAGTGATCAGCAGTAGAGGGCTTTAACCAGGTTTCTGATAGGCATAGGATGTCAGGAAGGTTCTGTGCAACCCATGCCTCAAGTTCTGATAGATTACGAAGGAGGCTCCTAATATTCATGTGCGCAATCCGTAATCCCTTTGAGTCTGTCCAGGTTGCATTATTTGGTGATTGGTTAGTTGTTATAGGTCCGGGATTTTGTTCAATGTCCCCAGATAAAAGTATTGCTAGGCGGAGGAAGTGCCATAGCTTATGGTGTAAGGATAGAGTTAGGAGAGGAAATTTGCAGACTACAGGTTTATGAAGGGAGTAGGCTAAGTGGTAAGTGAGTTTGTGGGGAATAATAAGTGAGAAGGTGTCCAAGGGATAAAGAAAGGATGTTTGAGATGAAAAGTGCCTGTGATCTATAGCTAGAAAACAACCCAGTAAAGTGTTTTTAGTTATAGGGGTGTTGCACCCCTTGCACCATACACCTCTGAAGTGGAGTTGATTATGTTGCAGTTTTGGGTGGTGTGGGGGGTGTAGTCCCCCCTCAAATAGCCCACACTTGCCCCAGTGCATTGGGCACAACTGGGGTCAGGTGGCACAATGGCCAGGCATGATGATCTCCATCTGCATTGTGCTGGTACCCTAATGTCTCTCATCCTTTTCCATGAGGCACTGGCATAGGTGAACCCATGAAATCACCTTTTGGGCAGGGTTTAAAAATTTTCCTCTACTTGGTTCATGAGGTGAGGTTGTAAAAAGACTGTTAAAAACTTAGGGTGAATATCTTTAACAACAACAAAGTTATGAATCAGAATTGATATTGTATAACGTTTACTCATAACTTTGCTATTTTTCAATATTTTGACCCAAAATTTTCAACAAAGCCCCCTTTTTATCCCATCTCATGAACAAGGCAGGTGCCATTTTTCATATCCTTCCCAAAATATCTTTTCACTTTCAAGTCACAAAATGGCCAGGATTTGATAATTGACGTCTATCATGTTCAGAAGGTGGAGTCATAAAAAAACTACAGTATGTTGAAAATTTGGGGTCAAGATGTACCTCCATGTACCATAGCTAGATGCTGTTGCTGCTGTTGCCCAACTTAAGCTACATCACCCTCACTTGTCCCCTTATTTCCTGGCAAACCATCTGCCACTCCCCCCATCCCTCCTCTCCTTCCCCCACATCCACCAGAGGCACCTCTCTCTTGATGTGTTTCCTCTCTACTTCACTTCATTCTGTAGCTCCTGAACCCTGATTTCTACCTATTCCCCCTCCCCCCTCTTTCCCCCCTTTCACTGCTCCTTTGTATTTGTCTTGGCTGACCCATGTTAATCTATTGACTTCGACAAAGTTATTCTTGACCACCTATTATCACATACTGATACATAATTGTATTTTCTCTTAGCTTTTACCCTGGTATCTATTTTTGGTTCTTATTTGTCAACTTTGATAAAGTCTGATATAATGACTGCTCTGATTGTTTTTTGGTTTTTGTTACATCCTTGTCATGTTTTTGTTACATTGTTGTATTTAGCTAATTGTAATGATTTCTTTTGGATATGGAACCTTTGCACATGAGTCTCTGACTCAAAGGTATATCAAGTTCTGAGACTGTAATAAATAAATAAATAAATAAATAGACTTTACTAGCCCCTGTGATCAAGATGTAGTCGCAGGAGGCTGTAGGTCATTTGAAACTAGATAAATGCCTAGGCCCCAGAACTCTCTTCTCTCTTTTTTATGGCCTTTAATGCACTTCTTGAAGATGCTCCTTACCCCTGACCCCAGTGTCCTGGAGCCATGCAGTTATTTTAGTTATTCCCAAAGCAGAAAACCAGCAGACGTTTGTGAGCCACACAGAATGATCGCTGTGTTTAACACTGATTATACATTGTTCATGTCTATCATAGCCAGACATGTGGATGAGCCCCTCCCTCTCCTGATTCACCCTGATCAGACAGGATGTGTCAGCTCCTGATAGACAATGCATAGTATAAATAGATCGCTGCCGATTGTTCACTATGGCTCTTGTGCTGGGTCCCCTCTTCTTGCCCTTCATCTCAACACAGAGAAAGTGTCTGACCATGAGTCTTGGACCATTCTTTGTGCCACACTACGCCAATTTGGCTTCTCTCTCCCTTTTGTCAAACTACTGTTCAGCATTTGTCAATCTCACGGAGCATAGGCATGGACAAATAGGCATCTTTCATCCTTTTTTGAACTACAATGGGACACCCGATAGGGCTGCCCATTATCCCCACTTTTGCTCAATATCTACATTGAACCATTGGCCAAGATGATTAGACAACATAGTGAGTTATGGGGCTATCAGGCACAGGATGGCTCTGATCGCTGTACTGCCTTATATACACATGATAGCATCTTGTACTTGTCTGCCTGATATAGAGACCTCCTGGCAACTTGCACCCTACTATGGACCTTTGGGACTTTATGCGGATATAAACTTAATGAAAGCAAAACAGAAGTTACGGCCTTTAACTACATGCCAGATGTAGCCCTCACCACCCACCACCCATTTAACTGGAGTCTACCCCAAATAAAATATCTGGAAGTAAAGCTGACATGCTCTATATTTTAATTGTTCTCTGCCAATTTTCCCCCACTACAGGTACAAGTGCAACAGGATTTGGGTACGTATTTTGTTGCTCCCCCTATCACTAGAGCAATGAGTAGTGGCTGTCAAAATGATGGTCCTGCCAAAATGCTTGCATTTTTGTCAATCCCTGGCACTCCCAGTACCACTACAATCCTGGACATCCTGGAACAAATAATATGTACATTTCTATGGCAGGATAAACCATCTAGAATCAGTTATAACACACTGTGCAGACCAAAGGATGAGGGTGGTCTATTTCTCCCTGATCTGAGATTATATTATGAAGTTGCCCAGCTGCAACTGGTGATGCTCTGGCTCAGAAATGCCCTATCCTAACATTGGGTACAGCTGAAGTAAGCAGCCATCCCTGCCCAATCACCAGAAAGAGGACTTCTGGATTGGCACACCTTCCCTGCCCACATTTCCTGCAACTCCCCATTCACGCACACCCTGCTTCAAGTCTGAAGAACCTGAATTACTGGCTGTGATCTGAGGGAGAGTTTGCTCTGGTTACTGCCATTGCACCTACATGCTGACTTTGACTTAAATATCTATTCCAGCTCCCACGGGGTCAGATGGATAATACCTTCCAGACAATTAAGAAACAATTAGTCCTTCCTTAAATTGCCATGCTTTAGATTTTTTTAAGTTTGGTCATATTTATCTAAATGCCTATGCTGGGGTCTAGGATTTGATTTTGGAAACCCCTTGATACCCTTGATAATCAAAACCCTGACAGGCAATCACACCCTACATCACATATCCCAGATCTGTTCTACACTTCCCTTCCTAAAACAAGCACCTCCCCATTAAAGTTTTTGAAACACAGAATCAGGAACTGGGGTAGCTGGTTGACCCAGAACAATGGAAAACGATCTGCCTGAATACTCATAAAGTGTCTGCCTTCATGTCTTAGAGTGAATTCAACTGGAAATGCGTAATTAGATTTGTGAACCCCAGTACAACAGGTTCACAGGAAAATAGCACTCACTATTGTTGTCAACAGTGTGGGGTGGGTAGGGCTACACACTTCCATATTTTCTGGGCAAAGCCAAAGCTGGCTCCTTTTTTCCATGAGACAAAGGAGCCCTTTAATAAATTTTTAATCCTAGCATATCATTGACTGCAACTCTGTTCCTTTTCACTTTGTTCCCACAAAGGTACCAAGACCCCACGAATAAATATTTACTGTATATCTTACTTGTGGCCACAAAAAAATACATTACTAAACATTCACTCACATCGATGATCCCCCAATTTGGGAACTGGATTGCATGGTGAATGCCATGTATCAGCTAGAAACAATGACATTTGCCTTGCAACAGCAGACGTTTAAATGCAGAAACAGGTGGAGTAGATGGCTGACCTTTTTTATCCTCAAAGAGCCCTAAAACAACCTAGGTTTAGATACCCTGGTTATCTCTCTGGGAGGAGGAAGTGGAAGAAAGGTAAGGGTGTATATGTGCAGATCTCTTCCTCAAAGCTGAACTGTTGAAATTTTGTTGAAAATGCATATCATGTAATATCGGACTACTGTACATGGACCATGCTACTTTTTGTGGTTGGTTATTTTTGTATTGACACTGTTTGTGGCATAGCTACAAAAGTCAAAAAAATATAATTATGAAAAAAATAAAACATAGGATCAAAATGACACAAACAAAAATACAACTGACTTATGGAGAACAGTTGTGTTTAGAGACGGATATCGGCCCAGCGGGTAGTGTGGTGAATTCCTGTGCCAGTGACTCAAGTTCAGGGACAAGCTCAGGGAGCTGACTGGGCAACCTGAGGATGGAGCCAGTGTTGTTATGCAACACTGCTCCTAGCCCGTGAAAGGATTGCACAGTGTTCTGCTGCACAGGAAACCCTTCATGGTGTACTGGGGAGCCTTCTTTCACAAGAGATTGATGTGCATGTCAAGGCCTGCTGGGGCCACGCACTGCATCAGTAGAGGTGGGTGGCCATGAAGAATTGGGATGATGGCAGCTGCCAGGATGGGGGTCTGATCCCAGCAGGCCCTGCACCACTGACAGGCCCTTTACTGCCACAAGCCACACAGCTCCATCATCCACCATCTTGGGGCTTACCTCCTACTTTTGGTACCTCCCCACAGATCACCCCCATGGCAGAGTCAAGATGGGGAGTGCTATGCACCCCAATACACTTTAAGACAGTTTGTCAGTCTGGCGCCCTGTCAGTGTTGCAGGGCATGTGACAGCTGATAGCTTTATCCTGCCCTGGTGGTTGTCAGTGAGCAGAGCAACATGTTCCACCACCCAGCCTGAGAGAGGAAAGAGATTCTAGTTGTGCTGAACCTTGTCCCTCCCCACTCTGGCCCCCAAATGACCTGAGTCTGTTCCTGCACCCAGGTAGCTGGCATAGTACCTGTATCCTCCCTCCCACCCAACCCACTTTAAACCAAAAAAGAACACATTAAGAATACTGCTACGAGCCATTCCCACCCAGTCCAGCTGTTTGGTGATTTTATTACTCATACTAACCCATTTTCACAATTGTGTCTACAGATCTGATGGTACAACAATCACACTGTGACAGAACACCAACCTTGGAGTATTAGGACACTGACCACATGTATCCAATAAGTATTGTTTTATGTTTATTATGCCTTGTTTGT
Source organism: Neoceratodus forsteri (assembly GCA_016271365.2). Taxonomy (NCBI): domain Eukaryota; kingdom Metazoa; phylum Chordata; order Ceratodontiformes; family Ceratodontidae; genus Neoceratodus; species Neoceratodus forsteri. The sequence goes on from CM057455.1 coordinate 1,561,632,341, forward strand.
CCTAGTTTATTACTAAACAGCTAAGCTGGCCCGGTGCTACAGAGGGCTGGGTCACCATGAGCACCTTACCTAGCCCCACACCAGCAACCCGGGTTTGGGAATGAACTCGGGTTGCTCAGGGGTCAGCCAGAAGCGGGAGAATCAAGCATCTGTAAGACTGCTCTCCTCCCATGGGGAGAAGTGATCTCATGCCTTGCTGCTTGACTGCCATCTGAAGAAATCCAGATGGTAGCATGTGCGAAGCACAGTCAGTGGTAGGGGCATGCATTCAGAGCACCAGGGGTATCTCCACAGAGGCAGAGCACACACACTGTGTTCACTGCATGTTGGCACAGCCTAGAGGGAGAAAACTAAGGAGGAAAACAGAGGATGGGCTTAAAGAAGCCCTGCCCCTCATGCCCATGGCCCACTTGGTTTCTGTGACTCTGGGGACATCTGGATTTGCGTTCTGGGTGGGGGAGGGCAGCCCTCCCTCCTTTCCTGGCTCCGCTGCAGAGGGCAATCCATGGGGGATACAAGTCCCCGGAGACTGAAGGAAACATGGGACAGCTGTGGATGATGGGACAGGGCTGAGACATCTGCCCATACCTGCCAGGAGGATAAAAACTTATACAGAAAAAAAATTACTAAAGAACTGCAGATCCTTTGTGACCCCAATGCTATTCTTTTTTTACAGGTACAACTGGATGTTCCCATGAACCCCCTTCCCCAGCCATCCCAGGCTTCCCAGGATCCAGATAAGAGATTTCTTTATTATTTTCTTTGCTAGGATGGTAAGATGTAATGGTGCAACTCCAAGTATTAGGTCACTATTGTCTTTTATATGTTAGGTAGTTGGTGCCGCAGGACTTGAAATATCTGAAATATTCTGATTATTCCATTTCGTGCAGGTCCTGAAGGGACATGTGCAAATGAGGATACAACTCTGCTATCACAAAAAGAAGGAACATTAACTGCAAAAATCTATGGTAATGCGGACATAAGGATTGAAGAATGCAAATTGCACAAAGTAAGGAAATAAAGAACATTAGTGTTTGGAGTCTCCAGATTCTTTAGGAATTTGTGGTGTGGTGTTCTTTAGGGTTGTCAGCCCAAATGCCCACCCCCTTCCTTGAACAAGGTTGAACATAATCTCTTGCTTCATGCAGTGTCCACAGGGCTTATTGTTAGGGTTGAGTATGCATTTTAATGTTAAACCCCAAATTTTGCACTTTAATAACTTCACAAGCGTTTATCAGATTTACATGACATTTTGTATCCTCTGTCTTGTAGGGAAGATCTCTGAATGTGACAAGTTTCGTTTCAGTTGGATATGTGGTTTCCGAGTTTTGGAGAGTGCAAAAAGTGATTTTTCAGGTGTGTTTTGCTGTTTTTAAGTTTGTTTTTTTTTTAACTTGCCTAGCACCCAGACAGTTTGGAACTGTGGTCTGAAGTTTTCAGGGTAGACGGGGCTGGCTCACACATGTGTCTTTTGCTGGTTTGGTGAGAAAATATGAATCCATTTCAAAGTTATTTAATTCTGAAATATCTGTTCTGTGCATGCTCAGTAAGCATTTCAACATGGCTGTATAAAACAAAAAAGGAATCCTTTTTCATTTGCCACCATTCTGTTGTCTGTTTCCCTCTAAAAAATTAAAAATCCACAAAACTGACATACTGGAGAAAGACCAGCACATCTATCTTTCTCTTTGGGACTCTGTTAGGTGTAATCTACACTTATCTGTTGGTTAAATTATACTAAAATGTGTTTTTTTAACATTTAAATCCCTTCTTTTTGTGACTCGCTTAGGCTTTTTTCCTGTGGTCGTTCATAGGAATATTTTCATATGAGCAACATTTCAAGTTTTTTTGATGTTCTTTTAAACTTGCCTAGCAACCAGATGGTTTGAAATTTTGGTCTGAAATTTCCAGGGTAGAAAGTGGCTGGTCCACAGATGTGCCTTTTGCTGGTTTGGTAAAAAATATTAATCTCTTCCAAAGTTATTACATTTCTCAATTTCAGCTTCTGAGCATGCTCAGTAAGCACTTCAAAATGGCACCCCTCTCCAATTGCCCTCCCCATGTTATTGTAAGTTTCCATAGTGGCACCCCCCATCACAATCCCTGTAATGGTTTAAAGTTTCTCTGGTGTCTAGTGGCACCCATACCCTCTGATCACTGTCCCACTCATTAGTTTATTTTTCCCTGATGTCTAGTGGTACCCCTCCACCCTCTAATCACTTTCCCGATTGATATTTTTGGTTTCCCTTGTGTCTAGTGGCACCTCTCCCCCGATTGCCATCCCTGTAATGGTTTAAGGTTTCCCTGGTGTCTAGTGGTGATCTTCACCCTCTGATCGCTGTCCCCATAAGGATTTTTTTTCCCTGGTGTCTGGTGGCACTCTGCACTCTTCCAGTCTCTGTCCCCACTGAAATTTTGCCTTTCCTTCATGTCTAGTGGCAGCCCCCTCCAACTGCCATTCTGTCTGTAATAAAGAAAACAGTCCCTCGATGTCTTTTTTTACCTGTAAAAAAGAAAACGGTTCCTCGACAATCCAACCCCCCACCCTGATCTCAAACTCAGCATCCACCACTCTGCACCCCTCCCAGAGTGAAGATCCACTCTTCAATCCAAGACATATCTTGCTGCTGGAAACTCTGACTGCTATATGATAAACTAAGGTAAGTACAGTTCAATGCATTTCAATAGGGTTTTCAACTTTGATGCATAACTTTGCCATTTTTGCACATTTTGACCCCAAAGTTTCAACATGGCCTTTTTGGGACCCACCTCATGAACAGTGTCAGTGGAATTATGCAAATTTGGCCTGAAAGGCAATTTCACATTTGCTTGATAAAATCAGCTTTTGGGCAGGATTTGAACATTTTCACTGCCCTTGTTCATAAGAAGGCGATGTTGAAAATTTGGGGTCAAAATATGTAACAATGGCAAAGTTATTTGCATACGTTAAAATTTTCCTACTCTCAGTCATATCTTCAGTAATTTAAAATATTTTGAACCCAAATTTTCAACATAGCCACCTCATGGCTGTCATTTTTAACATCCTGACCCCTTCACACCTGTGGTGCGGAATGACACTGCGGTGGTGTGGAATCATGTTTTGGTGGGGATTTCAATATTTTCAGTACTGGGTATATGAGGTGGGGTTATCAGAAGGCTATACTGACAATTTGGTTGCTGTTGTTCTACAAGTGGATGAGCAGGACCTGAGGGTAACATACACATATGCATCTATGGAGGGAGCATGGGGTCCGAGGATACAACTACACTATCTCAAAAAGTATGGATGAACTGCATTTCTCTATACTCAAAGTCAGCCTTGCTCCATGATGTTTGGGTCAGGAGTCATCTGATGAGGTGCATTCAAAGAGATCTCCTTCAGTGGCAATAGCGGAGAAGACGTTGCAGCTGGCAATTCTGAATTTGAGGAGGTGACAGCCTGTGAAACGATGGTGGCTCAGCATCTGGCAGAGCCAGCCGCTGGCACCAGTATCTGTTCCCCCAATTCTGAAGTGAGGACAGTATCTAGGTGCTGGGATATTGGGGAGTTTGGTTAAAGCAAATCATGTCAGTTTTGTGAAAAACAAAGACTGAGTACCTCTTTGGAGCCCTCTTTCTCCTGATCTCCACTGTGTATACAACAGTGGACTCTGTCCAGTGGGGCACCCCTTTTGCTATGTATGCTGTGCTGCTGTCTCTTACAGTTGCAAGAGGGAAGGGACCAGTTCTCCTGCATGTCCTCCTGGTGCTGCAACTCTGTTCTTCCTGAGTGATTTTCTGCTATGTCCATAGTCTCAGGCAAAGGATTGCTCAGGGCTGGAGCAGGTGTATGAGGTACTCTTAGTTCTTGTGATCGAGTTCTGTGTAAATAATACATTAGGGCTTCAGAAGCAGAAAACAACAGAGTAACCCCATTGTGGATGATCCCCATGGTTGAAGGGTATCAGAAAGAAAACTGTATTCCCAGCTCAAGCATGATGTGATCGGCTTCTGTGCAGGCTCATCATTTGTTAAATAATTCCCTACAGTAGTCCTGGTACATGTGAATCTGCCAGCTGAGATGCCTGAGTTCTCTGACCTTTGCGAGGATGACTTCCTTAACAATGCAGTTCAGAAATCTGACCAGGATGGGCCACAGTTTATCCCCAGGCTTGGGTGACAGTGCTAGGATATGGTGAGCTCTCCTAAAATTGAGCCTGACATTGCCATCCAGTTGTAACATCGGGGGTAGTGATTTTTGCAAGAACATAATCTGATTATGCTGTTCTGCTCCCTCTGGGAAACCCAGGAACTGTAGGTTGTTCTTGCAGCTATGATTTTCCAAATTGTTGCCATTGTCTTGCAGGAAACAGATGATACAGTCTTGTTCTCTTACTGCAGCTGTCAATTTCTCAGTCGCTGTGTCATGGGAGGTGACCTTCCTCTCTGTTTGAAAAAGTCACACCTCCATTTTATGAATAGAATGGGTATTGTTGTTGGATGCCATTGTCACCTCAGACATTTGATTCATTATGCAGAGAACATCTCTTCAATTACCATTGAGTCCCACTTGCTGCCTCCGCTCATCACCATGCTGGTGTTGTAAGGTGATAGTTCTTTCCACCGGTCTCTGCAGAGCATAGAACAATGAAACCAAAAAAAATGATTACAGCAATATATTGCTCATGATTACAGTTATCTGCTACCACTGTTCTTAACTGACAGCTCACTGTCTTTAAAGGATGATGATGGATTTAAAACCCTGAGGTATGCAGATTTAAAGATACAGATAGCCATCTCAGTCGAGGCCAAGCCACCCCCCCCCCCAAGTTTCAAGTGTAACACAAACTGCAAAAGAAATACAAAAAATTATTTACTTATACAAAACATCATGTATCAAAAATTACTCAACAGAAAACACACACATACATCCATACTAAGTGCACTGAAAGACGAAAATCTGTCTACCTCAAATTAAATGAAAAAAATGTTACTTTAAGAGCTGAGGCATAATGTCTTGGAATATGCTAACTGAGAAGTTGGTATCAAGGCAATCAGTGAGAGGTTTTAAGAAGGGATGGTATAGATACACAGGCAGGGTACAGGTAGGGAGGGTAGAGTCCCTGGGAACTCAGAATGGAAATCGGGGGGGGTGGAAGGGAGGGAAGGGGCAGCAGCCATTATCAAGCTGTGAACTACATCTTGAGCAGATGCGATAGACTTCATGGCCTAATTTGCTGGTATTTTCATATGTTCATATAATATATGAAGCTAGCCAGTTGCACTAAACAGACAGAAATGCAGAACACAGTGTTGAGTTGTGGAAGTGTGATCACAGCTAATATTTTCTTGTCCATATTTCCAGTAAAAGGGATTTACCTGCCCTAAGTCACAGACTGCCAGAATAGATCTGTAAAGAAAAAGAAGAAAAAAAGAGAGCTATAGCAGTTAGAGTTTAAAGTAGTTAGAAATTTGCAATATACATATAACATCATAGAACCAAATTAATCAAACAAACCATTTAGCCATTCACATAATAGACTAAAACTCGAATAGATCCATGTTATGTATCCATGTCTCCCCAAATTAACATATCAAAGAAATGGCTTGGGATCCAATTCTGTATTTAAACCTCACGGACACAGGCAGCTGACTGGGAAAATCCAGAAGCTTTCCCTTTGCAGTAGTTTGGTCACTCTGTCATCACCTGTAGATCCTCTACTCACAGTCTCAAGTACCATGAATAGGGTCCCATTAGGGTTTTGGTCATGCCTCTCACTAAAATGTCTACTAAGGGGTGTGTCAGCCAAATACAATCTTATATTGCAGATTTATTTATTTAAAAGTTGGTAACCGGGAAAGGCACACTGAGACTAGGCTTGTTTCCAGGTGCGACCTTGGGAGGACTGGGTTACAAATACAGACAGAGGGCAGAGACATCAATCCAGACATTAATACAAAAGTGAATTATAGTTAACAGGGCAGGATCAGTCAATAAACCACAATAGGAATCATGGTGCTTAAAACAATAGGTCATCACAAGGTTACAGTACTGGAACAGTAGAGAAGTAAAAATTGGAGCTGTTGAGTAACAGAATGGTGAGCCATAATGTTAAGGGGGTTAGGGAAGTTGAGGAGGTGGGGACTAGAGAGTTAGAGGGGAAAGAGCAAGATGGTACTGGAGTGAGCCATAGCAGCTGCTGAAAAGCAGGGAGGGAAGTGGATGAGCAAATGTGAGAAGAGAGATTATTACAGTGGAAGGGGAAGTGGTATGAGAAAGCTGATAGTCCAGATGTAGTGCATGGATGAGGGAGAGAGAAAGAATGGGAGTCCCTGGAGTGCAGTGGGTAGAAGGGTAAATTAGCAGGTGATAGAAGGGAGGAGAGATAGGAGGAAGGGTCCCAAACCAGAATTTGGCGGTTAAGGTCAGACAGTGTCACAAACGTCTGTTGGGAAGAGGAGTGATGGAGAGAGAAGAGTAGAGATAGCAATGGTGAGTGTGGAGGGAGGATTTTGTGGCAAAGCAACAGAAAGAGTTTAGGAGGGTATCAAGCCTTGTGAGGGACACAGTGGGGGCAGTGCCATACACTGTATCAGTATAGTCAAATACTGGAAGGATCATTTTGGTGATTAGTTGGTAGCATATTGAAAGGGACAGGCAGTCTTTGTTTCGATATACAGTAGGAACTCCAAGCTTAGGGTGGAGCGTGGAGCATATGGTGTCACTGTGAGTAGTGTAGTCAAGGTGGCTATCCAGCCAGAGTCCTAGGTATTTGAATGCAGGTACTACCTCAAGAGGGAGTTTATTGGGGGTGGAGAAAACAGGGGGAGTCTGAAGCCTAGCTATATGCTCCTCTGTTCTTTGGTGTAGAGATCTAATAGTGCAGTCAATGTATAGAAGTGGACAGATGCACCAAATAATGTAAACCACAAATGTGCTACCACAATTTAGAAAACTTCTGATTTCTGCATTCCTTCCATAGCCCTCCAGATGAAATTTACTACCCTGAAAACAGAAATTTTACACATTACACCTTCCACATCTAAGCATTCCTTTAGGTGGTGGTGTAACCATTATCTAGGTGTCAGGTTGGTACTGGCAGGACTATAGTGGCTATGAACCAATTTATCACATATATTTTCAGCTCTAGAAAATGTGATTCTCAGGTTAGGACCAAGTTCAGATGTCAGCACTGGGTTGTTCAACAACATAGGCCATTATTTTCTAATAGTGGTTCCTACCTGGCCAGATACCCTAGTGAATTTGCTTGTAAAGCACAAGGGTTGTTTACTGTCCCTGCATCTTGATTTTGGTTGTAATTCTCCATTCCTATACATGTCCTGACCCTGTCATGTGCTTTCTCTAAAGTTGTGCAATTGCACTCTGTGGCCCAAAACCTGTGATAAAGATCTTGAGATTGGGTTTCAAAGTCTTCATCCTTAGAGTAGTTATTGCTAATGCGCAGGAACTGCCCAGAGGGAATAGATTGAATCAGGTGACACAGGTGTGAGCTCTCTGCTCTAAGCAAGCTATTAGTAGCTGTGGGCTTTCTGTACCATTTAGTTTGCACTCTCTTGTCACCATCAATAAAGAAAGTCAAATCAAGAAAGTTGTGACTAGTTCTCTCCATTGTGTGTGTAAAACTCAGGTTAATGTCATTCCGCTTGATCCATTCCATGAACTGCCACACCACTTCCTCGGACCCTTCCCATACACAGATTGTATCATCAGTATACCAATGCCATCTAATAATATGGCCCAGGAAAGATTTAGAAGAGTGGGAAAAAATGGTAGTCTTTTCCCAGAGTCCGAGGAAGAGAGTGGTAAATGAGGGTGCCACCCCATAGCAGTGCCACACAGTTGTAAATAGAATGTATTACTGAATTCAAAATAGTTGTGTGACAATACAAACTTTAAAGCCTCCATTATGAATTCTACTGGGAGTAAGGTATTTGGGGATGTTTGTGAAAAAAAATGGGAGCAGGCCAGAATACCCTGATCATGTATGATCCTGGTATATTTTTATAAAAAATAATTTACATTAATTTTTTCTAAAAATAAACTAACAGCAAAATGGGTCTAAATATTGAAATTGTTACGGGGGTATTTTAAATTCCACCTAGATTCTTAAGAATGACATGACTGATCTACTGATTGTCTAGGTGACTGTTAACCTGCATCATTACACCAATATCCTAACATTCAAGACCACATGGGAGAAGCCATGGATCTAGGTCAATTCAATATTTTATTGTTCTGCTAAAAAGCCATTACAATACAAATAGGACAAAATGTTCACATTTACAACACTTTTCACATTTATAGCACGTATTACAAGCAAAAAGTACAATTCAGATGAACATTTAAAAATCAGTAGCAGCATACAAGGTGATGACTAATCATAACCACCACATTGTTATTGTCATACAACTCATAAGTAAATTGTATCCAGGAAGTGTGTTAGCCTTTCCAAAACATCCTCTGACTTAAATAAGTAATTTAACATATTGTCAGGAGGGAGGACGAAACCAGCCATGACATCACCAAGCCACGTTGTCCTTTGAGGGTTATAAAGTGGATAAATTAATACTCTGGGCTGGATATTCAAACTGCGCTATTTTGAGGCGCAAGCCCTTGCGCTGCACAAAATAGTTGCGCTGGGGTGTGTCCAGAGCGATATTCAAAGGAGTTGTGCCCTTGAGCAACTCCTTTGAATATCACCCCCTAGCCACAGCCACTGTGCATGGCGCAGTGGAACTTGCACCACCGCAAGTTGTCAGAGTGGAGCATTCAACTTGCGGTAAGTACCATTGCGCCATGCTCAAAATCCCCATATTCAAAAGGTGACATGCAAATGGGGCCATAATTCATGCAAGGTGCAGGGGGGGCCATTTGCATCTGATTATGGCCCCATTTGCATGCCATTAGCATGCAGGTGCGCCTATCCCTGAGGACTTGCTCCTGGCACCCTGCCAGACAGCAGCCATCGGGGACCGACGCCCCCGTAGCCCAATCGCGGGCGAAACAGTGTACAATCCCCACCACCACCCCCCACTGGCCTGATCATGGGCATAGCTTAATTCACCCCCTCCACCAGCCCGATCACGGGCAGCAATGTTCTCCGAGCGTATCCCTGGTGATCCAGTGGATCAAAAGCCCGATCACGGGCAGTATTTGTTATGAACCCCCTCCTCCGCATTCATCCCTGGTGGTCCAGCGAACCGAAAGTCCATTGCTGGCAGTGGTTGTTTAATAACCCCTCGCGCGAATTCATCCCTGGTGGTCAGTGGCACATCCGATCGCGGGATGTATATATTGAACAACCCCCTCCGAACATAGCCCTGGTGGCTGATGTCCCCCCACCCCACACCCACCCGGCCCCACCACCCGCTCCCCGGGCGGCGGCAGGTGGCAGCATCCACCGCCTGCCATCCGCGCCCACCGACTGACTGCCGGTAGCTGCACCATTGGTGCAGCGCCAGAGCCACTGGGCGTGCAGCCCATACCAGAAGAACAGTCCAGTTTTGTGAATGAATGAATGTATTCATTCACAAATCTGGACTGTCATGTAGGAGGGCTGCACGCCCATTGGTTTGCTCTGCACCAATGGCGCAGTAGCCCTACCGGGCAGTCAGTCATGGCTGTGGGGTGGCAGGTGGGTGGATGCTGTCCCGCCAGCTGCCGGGGGAGCGGGTGGTGGGGCTTCGTGGGTGGGTGGGTGGGGGACACTAGCCACCAGGGCTATGTTCGAGGGGGTTTGTTCAACATATACATCCCACGATCGATGTGCCACTGACCACCAGGGATGAATTCGCAGGGGGTTTATTAAACAGCCACTGCCCGCGATCGGGCTTTTTTCGTCCACTGGACCACCAGGGATACGCTCGGGGAGCCATTGTTGCCCGCGATTGGGCCGGTGGGGGATTAAACTATGCCCGCGATCGCCAGTAGTGGGGTGGTGGTGGGGATTTACAGTCAGCTGCCCACGATTGGGCTGCAGGGAGGGGCACAGGTACTGGGTTGGGGGCCAGACACAGGTGGCAGCTGCTGTGTTGCGCCCTGCAATGCAGCAGCTCACCTGTGGGTGGCCCTCAACTTAAGCCTTTTTTTGGCTCAAAGTTGTGCAGGCGCAGGTTGGGGGTTGCGCCTGCACAACTCTGCACAGCCCTGCTGAATATCGGGCTGTGCAGTTTATGCATGGTTCCTCCCCCTCCAGTTCAGCATGCATTCATTTGCATTGCGCTGTTGCTCAGCATGTTTTCTGTGGTGCAACTGCCTCCTGCTGAATATGGCAGAATGGAGCAAGTTCGGACTTGTGCAGGCACAACCCTATTGCGCATGGTGCAACCCTTTTGACTATCTGGACCTATATGTTTTAGGTCATCTTCTAATTATTTTCTGCATCTACAATGCGGAGAAGTAATTTCTGGTCTTTTTTGTCTATAATATACTGTATATAATTTGCAGTATATATTTCCATCCTAAATTTAGTCAATGTTTGTCTGGCCTTAGGATTGGGCAGCTTAATTTAGTAAGGTTCTAACCTATTTGCATTGTTTAATTGCTTGTACCATCTGAATAATTCAAGACTGTTCAGTTTTTCAAACATATTTGCAGTATCTAAGTCCCTGAGTCTGTTTTTCACATGGAGGACTATATCTTTCCAGGGTCTTAAGTAAATATCCCACAGGGTATATCCTAGGCCATAAGGGAAAAGAAGATTCCTAATTATTTTAAAAGTGGAGGAATGATATCCCATAGAGCAATATTTTACCTCTTCCTCCAAACATTTCCTTGGTAGTCTTTCTTCCTTTAAGAAGAACAACTTCAGAACTGAGCATATCTGTCTTTCAGTCACCAGCATTGAAAAGGAAAATTGACCTAATTGTAGTTTAAGAACTGCCGCTGGTACTGACTGTGGGACCATGAGGATATACCTATTAATTTTGGTGAGAATGATTTCCAGTTTGCCCACCTCAGATAGGCCCCATATTTCTGCTGCATATAATGTGGCTGACTTGATCTTTGCATTCAAGACATTCAGGATACCCTTAACCGAACTATGACCGAATTTGGCATTGAATATCCTGAAGGCATTGAATGATGTATTTAATTTTTCCAGAGTAAGATTAATATAATCCTTCCATTGACAGTTCTGGGAAAATCTTACCCCAAGATAATCATAGCACTTAACTTTCTCTACCCTTTCTTTGTTGATTCAAAATTTAGAAAACTTTTTATTTTGTTTACCAAATATCGGTACCTTGGTTTTGGACATATATTGATTTTTTTTTATTTATTTATTGTAATATTCAGAAAGACCTTTGAGTCAGGGACTCATTTACAAAGGTTCCACGTCATACATACAGGTACATGGAGAGAACTTGATGATACAGGTTACAGAAACATTACAACAAATTAAACAGTTACATAGTAGTTCAACAGATTGGCTAACAGTAGTTTCGCTTTGCATTCCTATAGCAAGCCAGAAGGATACAGAGGGCTCTGTAGAGGCTGATAGTCATATAGATTCAGGGGGGTTAGTTGGTGAGGGGGGAAATAAGACAGTTGTTTGAGGGAAGGAGGTATATGACAGTCTGGTGTCAAGGGCAGTCACATTGGTTTGAGGCCTGAAGGTGAGTCCTTAGCTTGGATTTATAGGTGCCAAGCCTTAATTCGTTAGTTATATGACTTGGGAGGGCATTAGTCCAGGTGGGGGCTCTGTAATTGAAAGTACGCTGAAATTGGGAGGTCCGGCCATGGGGTACCCATAGCAGCCGTTTGTTCGAGCTACGAGTTGTTTTGCCTGGAGGTGTTGGGTGGATCATTTGGTCAAGGGTAGGAGGGGTGAGGCCAAGTAAGGCCTTTTTGGTCATAAGGCAGGTGTGGTACCTAATTCGGTTATCAAGGTTTAGCCAGTTTGTGCTGCTGTATAGGGAGCAGGAGTGAGTAAGACGATCACATCCAAGAATGAGGCGACAGGCTTTGTTAAGCATGAGACAAAGCCTGTTTAGGGTTGTGGATGGTGCAGCACTATAGATTAGGATGCCATAGTCTAGTAGGGAGAGGACTGAGGAGTTTATGGCAAGTTTTAAGGCTTCTGGGGTGAGACAGTGTTTGAAACGGTATAGTACACCCAGTCTGGAGCTAAGGGCTGTTGAGAGGTGTAGGATATGTTGATGAAAGCTTACGGTGGGGTCTAATGTGATCCCTAGGTATTTAAAATGGCTAACTTGTTCTAGCATGGTCTGGTTGGCAGTGAGAAGTTGGGGGCAGAGGTTCTTGAGCGGGTTCTGGGGGTGGGCAAATTTCATGACTTTTGTCTTATTGTAGTTAATAATAAGATGCTGGGTGGTGAGCTAGTCTTCGATTTCACGGAAAGAGTGTTGGAGAGTTTGGTGAAGTTTGAGGGGGGTTGGGTCAGAGGTGAACAGGACTGCATCATCCGCATATAGGAGCATATTTCTGGTGCATGATGATGGGAGGGAGTTGAGGTATAGGCTGAAGAGGAGGGGTCTGAGTATGGAGCCCTGAGAGACACCAGAACGGATAGGGAGGTGGGGGACAGGACAGGGCCTACCTTGACTAACTGCGTTCTATCAGAGAGATAGCTGGTGAACCAGTTTAGGGCATCATTGGAGAGCCCCGTGTAGGCTAGGGTGTTCAGTAGGAGGACATGGTTTACGGTATCGAAGGCCTTAGATAGGTCCACGAAGATGGCACCAGTGAGGTGGCCGTGGTCCAGGGCTGTGTGGACATGGGAGGTAAATTCAAGGAGGGCGGAGGTGGTGCTGTGGCCCTTACGGAAACTGTGTTGCTGTCTGGATAGAAGGTGGTATTTATTAAGGTGGTCAGTGAGTTGGTCGGCGACTATGCATTCTAGGGCCTTAGACGGGGGGGTAATATAGAGATGGGGCGGTAGTTGTTTGTGGAAGAGCAGTCACAACTTTTATGTATGGGAGTGATGTAGGCTGATTTCCAGAGGGTGGGGAACTTCCCTTGGCAGAGGTAGCAGTTTAGAATGTGGGTGAGTGGTGCTAGGACTTCCTGGAGGGTGAGGCAGAGAAGTCTGAGGTCCAGGGAGTCATGACTATAGTGATTCTGGCCAATAGCTTTGGTTAGGTAGGGTTTGGCAGACTCGGGGGTAAGGACTAGCAGGTGGAAAGGTGGAGCGAAGGGAGGGTGTGGGGTGGTACGGGCAGGTGGGGGAATAGAAGAAATTAAGGGGCAGCACATGGGAGAGATCAGTGAGAGCAGTGTTTAGGGCCTTGGCTATACTGACAGGGTCGGAGGAGAGTTTACCATTTATTAGAATTTAGTCTGGTGGCGTATTTGGGGCCTTGCCACAGAGTTCCTTAATGTTCTCCCAGAACTTGCGTCCAGTGCCCCAGGTGGAGGTTAAGGAGGCTTTATAATAGTTCGCTTTGGTGGTGCGTATGGCCCAGGTGCACTTGTTATGGGACTCCTGATACCATTGCCTGTCCAGAGGCTTTTGGGTCTCATTAGCAAGGTGCCACAGGGTGTCACGATGACATAGTAGGCCTTGGAGGTGGACTGAGAACCAAGGGGCTTGATTTCCTTTGGTCATGGTTTTGGTGAGGAGGGCGTACTTGTCACAGGCAGCATTAAAGGTGCTGATGAATAGTTTGAGGGCGTGGTCTATGATGAGGGTGTTTGTTAGGGGCACCCAGTCCCAATCCCTAAGGTGGGCCTTAAGTAGGGCTAGTTTACCAGGCCCTAGTTTATGTTGAGCAGTAATTTTGGGAGTGGATTTGAGGGAGGTACCAGACCAGTTGCAGAGTACTGGAGAGTGGTCACTTAGGGTGTCGGGGAGGACTAGGGTACTGGTTATTTTGTGTGGGCGGTTTGTGAAGACTAGGTCTAGGAGGGAGGATGACCCCGTGCAGGCGTGTAGTCGGGTGGGGGTTCTGACGACCTGTGTGAGATCGAGGGCTGCAGCCTCATTGATGTAAGGGGCAGCTGTTTTGGCCAGCCAGTTTATGTTGAAATCCCCCAGTAGCATTTTTTTGTGCTTTAGGGGTAGGGTTGTGAGGTAGGACATGATGGATTGGAATGCTATCTTCTGGTCCCTTGGGGGGACATAAGCCGTAGTGAGGTGGAGAGGGGATGTGGACCTACCTAGAGTAATTTTGAGGGTGAGGGCCTGAGCCCTGGATGCTAGTGTGGGCAAAGGGAGGAGGTGGCCTGAGAGTGAGTCCTTGAGGTAGACAGCACAGCCACCCCCTCATTTTCCCAGTCGGTCGGAGTGGTAGAGGTGGTATCCAGAGAGGTATACTGCCCAGTCAGGGACAGAGGGGGAAAGCCAGGTTTCACTCAGGGAAATGATGTCGGTTTGATTCTGGAGTACCCAGCATTGAAAGGAGTCCCATTTTTTTTGAATGCTGCAAATGTTGAGAGAGGCGATGCACAGGCCATTACCTGGAGATGGGTGGGATGGTGTGTTTTTAGTGGGCCTGGGTTGGGGTGGACATTGCCAGTCAGAAGAAGGAGAAGGATGAGTAATCTGAGGAGGTTGCTGTTGGCTCGAGTAGCAGGTCTTTGGCATTTATGTTTCTTGTGACCGATGGTGGATATTGGGAGTTTCAGTGTAAGGGGGGCAGACAGGGGGAGTAAGTTGTGAGAACAGGGGATTTGCTGGGTGGTGGTTGTGGAGTGAGTAGGTTGGCCAGAGAGGGTGGGACACCAGTGGGTTCCTTGTCTCAGTAGATGGTATCCCAGGGTGTGGGTGTCAATGTATATTGGGGGGGCAAGGCTGGGGGTGCCAGGCTGCATGTTGACAGAGGGCTTCGTTCTTGCACCTCAATATGTCATTATGAGTGGTAGGTGAGAGTGCCTGAGGAAATTGCAAAAGGAGAGTGATGAGGGTAAGTGGGAGCATGGTAGGGGAGAGTTTGGACTAAGTGACAGTATTGGAGAGAAAGAAAGAGAGAAAGAGTAAGGGGACCTCTAGTGGTGGGAAAAGATAACCTGCAGATGGAAAAGTGGACTGATGGGTTATTTCGTGATCAGAAATCAACCTATGTATTCGAGTGCCGACCAAGGGTGGTGGTGGGGGTGGTGGGGAGCTGAACGCATATCGTTCAGGCGGGGCAAAGCCAGCGCTCTGCTCCAGCAACGGTCACAATTCAGTTTCTGTAGTACCTGGGCAGTTTGTATCAGGGCTCCGGTTTGAATTCGGGGGGAGAGCTTATCCGTGCAGCCCTCACGACTGCCGGACTGCTGTGGAAGAGGGAGAAAAAACACAGCAGTTAATATAGGTACAGTGCAGGGAGGATCACAGTGGGGGTGGGGGAGCAGAGACTATATCGGGAGATCCTTTATCTGATTAAAGCATGCAAACAGTGAAATCTGAGGCAACAGTATAAATTTTGGCAGCAGCAGTAAAGGGCAGGTACACCAGGTAGGCTATAGTAATCAAATTAAAGTAGATTATGAAATACCAAGAGTTTACAGTAAAACGTAAGCCTTAAAGGGAACTTTCATTGTATTTAAAGCAGTAGTCGGAAAAGCAGTGGTAGATACAGCAGCGCTGAGGCTAACATTAAATAAATAAACTATCTCCACTGCTGGGCCGATGTATTTTGAGTCCTTTAAAAAAGGCGCCAAGAGTTCATTTTTAAACAAAGCCAGCGCTCCACTCCAGCAACAGTCGCGATTCAGTTTCTGTAGTACCTGGGCAGTTTGTATCAGGGCTACGGTTTGAATTCGGGGGAGAGAGCTTATCCGTGCAGCCCTCATGACTGCCGGACTGCTGGGCAGTTTGTATCAGGGCTCTGGTTTGAATTCGGGGGGGGGGGGAGAGCTTATCTGTGCAGCCCTCACGACCGCTGGACTGCTGGGCAGTTTGCATCAGGGCTCCGGTTTGAATTCGGTGGGGAGAGCTTATCCGAGCAGCCCTCATGACCACCGGACCGCTGAGCTGTTTGTATCAGGGCTCCGGTTTGAATTTGGGTGGGGGGGGAGCTTATCCGTGCAGTCCTCATGACCACTGGACTATTCAGTTTATGTTCGATACAAAGCTTTGCAAAGTGTTCTAATTTCCTTTGTAGTCCCAGAGCTGAAGTTGAAATCAGAACTAGGTCATCAGCATAAGCCAGACAGTCTACTCTAGTGTCTCCTATTTTGGGTGCATGGAATACAGTATTATAAAGACTGAATAAGATACCTCAAGTTATACCTCAGCACTTCCAAACTTTTATACAATCACCACTGTAAACATTAAAGAGAGTAGGAGCCATTAAGCAGAATTGTCTTACCCCAAGGCTGGCATGAAATGTCGCAGTACTATGCCCAAACTGGTCATATTGAACCAAGGCCCATGTATGATTATGCAATCTAATTTGTATATTTAAGAGCTCCGGTTGGAAGCCAAGGGTATGTAACTTGTTCCTCAATAAGGTTTACTTATGCTATCAAAAGCTGATGAAAAATCAATAAAGCAGCAATATAGGTTGCCATTCTTTACTTTTGTAAATTTCCAGACTAAAAACTTCAAAACATAGCAGTGTTGAATTGTAGCTCTGGCTTTTCTAAAGCCATTTTGAGTTTCACTAATAATATTGTTTGTCTTAACCATATTGTAAGGCGGTCAAGGATTATTTTAGTGAATATTTTTTGAGATATATCTATCAAACTGATAGGTCTGTACATTCAAGGGTCCTTCGGGTTTTCTTTTTTGAAAATAGGGTAAATAACACTACCCTGCCAACCGACAGGGAATTTATATCCTTGGATAAAGATGTTAAATATTTTCTCAAAAACAGGAACCCACCAGTCAATGTAGGTTTGATAATTGTCACAAATTATTTTATCTGGCCCCTGCACTTTATTAGATTTGAGCTGAAGAATTGCTAAAGCTATTTCATCTCTATTAATAAACATGGGAAGTGGGTACACCAAATGTCTGGTGTCAAAACTTATTTCCTGCTTAAATTATGTCTTTGAAGAAAAACATAGATTCGAGAAATATGTAACTCAAGTATCTGGTAAAATATGCTCTTCTACTCTAGTTGAATATTTATTATATCCTTGACTAACCAGTTTCCAAAACTGTCTGCTATCCTTGTTGGCTACTGACTTCCTTAGTTTTTCCAAGAGTGCCTTAGCGTGAAGTTGTTATTCTTGTTCTAGTATTATTTTATATTTTTCATCTCTCTGTTTACATTAATGAGTTGTTTATGAGTGTCTTTTTTTATTTTTATTTTGCATTTTCAACTAACCTGTACTTTCTTATTTCTTTATTTAAGTCTTTCTTTGCTCTCCTGCAACTAAAATTAAATCATGTTTTATCTTGTCTGTTAACAGACTTTACACTATGTATTGTAAAATGTGGTTTCATCAGAGTATTCATGTTCGTCCAGAGAATTGGGGTACTGTTTAAGTCTGTTTCCTCTGTGATGGATGTACATATGTCATTTATATACAATGTCATCGAAAAATCTGGCAGCATTAATACTCCATTTAATCCTCTTTTGATTAATTATTTCAATGGCTTCATTTGCATGGATTATCATTTTAGAATATGCCAGTTGTGTAAGAAATATTTTAATTGTAGTGGATTGTGTGCAGAGTTTGGCCTTTCTATGACTTCTAAATCCAATATTAATTTAGATGTTTCTAAATTACACCATGCTAGGACTATTACCAATAAACCCATTGGGCGCAAATACATTAAATTTCCTTAGTAGTCTCCAGCGAGGCGACCATTAAGAAGAATCATGTTTTTTTCTGCCAATACCTGGGTCAGTAGTTTCCCCCTAGGATTACCTGTCTGATCCATGGAGGATCTGTCTTTAGTTATTCTTGGATTTATTTCTGAGATGTAGGAGATTAATTCAGTGTTAATTGAATTATTAGGTATTCTTGCATTGAAATCTCCTAGGAGTATAAAAGCTCCAGAAAATTCAGAGTCAATAATATTACATAAAGCTTCACTAAGTTGGAAGACTATATTATCCTGATCCTTCTTGCCAGGGAGAAAATATGTGTTAATTATTTTCAACTTAAACAGAGTTTTAGTGTCCTGTAACAATGACATTAGAATATCAGTGGTACTATCTTGTTTGCTTACTCTGAAATTCAGAGCAGTCCTAAAGTTTAAATTGTAATGCTGCCCTTATTGATTTCACATTTTTATACCCTGATGGCAGAGTTGGAGATGCTGTTAAACCCTGGAATTTCTGGGGCAAGTTCTACCATGCACCAAGTCTCCTGGAGACAAATTAAGACAAACTGTTCCAGAACTTTTTTAACTTCAGGGTCTGCAATCTTCAAATGTGTCCCTTCGATATTCCAGGATAGTATCTTGATCTCTTTGTTATTGTGCAAAGCAGACTCTGAGTTTTATGGATCCAGATGTGTGACATTGCTGTGGGGCAGCCATAGCCCCTTTGTTTGCTAGCCTCTTCCTTGGACTCTGGGAAGAGACTGCCATTGTTCCCGCACTCTTGACTTTAATGTAAGTTTTACACACACGATGGAAAGAACTAGTCTCAACTTTCTTGACTTGACTTTCTTCATTGATGGTGATATGGGAGTGCAAGCTAAAAGGTACAGAAAGCCCACAGCTACTAATAGTTTGTTTACAGCAGAGAACTCACACCTGTGTCCCCTTATGAAATTCATACCCTATGGGCAGTTCCTTCACATTTGTAGGAACTGCTTTAAGGATGAAAACATTGAGACCGGATCCCAAGATCTCTATCAGAGGTATTGAGCTGTGGGGTACTATTGCTCAACTTCAAATAAAGCATGTGACAGGGCCAGGACATGCATTGGAATGCCGTATTACAACCAATACCAAGAAACTGGGACAGCAAACAACCCTTATGCTTTATAACCAAATTCACTAGAGTATCTGGTCTGGTAGGAGTCATGATTAGAAAATACTGGACTATGTTGCTGAATGACCCAGTATTGGCATCTGAACTTTGTCTTAACCCAAGAATGACATTTTCTGCTGCTGAAAATATAGTTATAAATTGGTCCATAGCTTCTACAGTCCTTCCAATACTAACCTGACACCTAGACACTGGCTACCACTACCACTAAAGGAATACGTAGATGTGGAAGCTGTAATGTGTGAAATTACTGTTTTCAGGGCAGAAAATTTCAACTGGAGGGCTACAGCAGGGATGTATAAATCAGAAGCTTTGTAAATTGCAGTAGCAAATTTCTGGTGTATGTTATTTGGTAAGCTTGTCCCCTTCTATACATTGGTCACACTATCAGATCTCTACACCAAAGAATAGAGAAGCATATCTGTAGTATCAGATTGTATTTGGCTGATGCACCCCTTAGCAGACATTTTAGTGAGAGGCATGACCAAATCCCCAATGGGACCCTATTCATGGTACTTGAGACTGTGATTAGAGGACCTAGGGGTGGTGATAGAGTGACCAAACTACTGCAAAGGGAAAGCTTCTGAATTTTCTCAGTTAGCTCCATGTGTCCTTGAGGTTTAAAAACAGAATGGGATCTCAAGCCATTTCATAGATGTACTAATAAGGGGAGACATAACATGAACATGGATCTATTCGAGTTTTAGTCTCTTATGTGAATGGCTTATTAATTTGGTTGATAAATTTGGTTCCATGATGCTGTATATATGTTGCAAATGTCTTAACTGCTTTAAACTCTATTATATCTCTTTTTTCCTTTTCTTTTTGTTAACAGATCTATTCTGGCAGTCTGTGACTTAGGGCAGGTAGACCCCCCCCCCTTTACTGGAAAGATGAACAAGGAAATACAAGGGGTGATCTCAGCTCCTCAATGCCACAATGTGTTCTGCATTTATGTCTGTTTAGTGCTGACTAGCTTCAGATATTATGCCTCAAGTCTTAAAGTAAAACTTTCTTTTTCATTTAATTTGAGGCAGATAGGTTGTTTTCTTTCAATGTGGTTATTCTGGCTGTATATATGTGTGTGTGTTTTTTGATAAATAATTTTGATACATGATGTTTTATATCAGTAAATACTTGTTTGCAATTCTTCTGCACTTTATGTTACACTTAAGTTACTTTGTTCACATCCTGCCTGAGACACTTACCTGGAAGAGTTACTGTAAACAGTTACCCCCAGATGGTGGCACTGTGTTTCAGGTATATCAGGTATAAAAAGATATACACAGCCATCATGACTCCATCCCCTAACAAAGACTACAGTTGAAGCAGCGGGGTGTCCTGAGGCTGACTAGCTCTCATCTTACACTGTGAACCTGCTTGTGAAATAATTAAAATGTCACTAAAGAAGTTACTGGCATCCTGCATTATCTGTTATAATTCACCAGTTTGGTTTGTCATCCTTGAGTGCCTGGCTATTCTGGGACAGTTTGAAAAATGACACGTCACATTCATGAGGTGGTGGGAAAAAAATGGCTATGTTGAAAATTTGGAGTCAAAATATTGAAAATCACCAATGTTATGAACAAACATTGAGAATGTTCAATGTATCTTCATAACTTTGTTGTTTTTGTGATACTTTTACCCCAAATTTTCAGCACAGTCTTCTTATGACCCCCACCTCATTAATCCCATAAGTGAAAATGTTCAGATCCTGCCCACAAATGGATTTCAGGGAGCGAAAGCAAAATCACCTTTTGGGTTAGATTTGAAACATTTTAACCTACCTTATTCATGACTGTGGGGTCCCAAGAAGGCCATATTGAAAATTTGGGAGAAAAATATTTTAAAAATTACCCAGTTATGAGTAAAAGTTCAAAAAATATTGGAAATACATTAACCAAACTAACTTAATTTCCTCATTTTATATTCACGGTTCAATGAGAAGGCAATCTTTCAGCTTGGAGACTGGATCAATGACAGTGTACCAAATTTAGGTGAGTGAAGGGTGTGGGATTGAGGGGTGGTGGGCGCTGAGTGGGGGGGTTGGTGTGGGGGAAGGGATAGTGGTTCATCAGACAATGATGGACCATTTTCTTTACTTCACGTTAGAAAAAGAAAAAGATATCAAGGGATGTTCTTTGTTATTGCAGGTACCAAAATTAGAGACTGGGCACCCCAGTGTTAGCCTGATGTTTTGCAGCACTGGGGGCCCTGGTAGTGCCAATTGCTGGGTCCAGGGGAAGGGGTGTCTGAGCTGACACCAGGGATTGGGCACTCTGGTGTTGTGATGTTGGTGTGGGGTGTGGGGGGTGGTGAATGCTTGGAGGGACTGAATTGCACCAAGGGGGGCACCTTGGCATTGAAATAACTATTTAGCTGGCATTGGGGATTGTGTACCCTGCTGTCCAGTTTAAAGCAGTTAGGCTGCTGATGTGGCTAACAGCTGCTGAAGGGCCACTAGAAAACGAAAAGATACACAACTATGTCCAATGGGGGCAGGGCTGCACTCTGATACATAGCCACACCCCTGCTGAATGAACACTATAGAAAGAGATAGGGATGTTGTTTGCAGTGTCTGTATAGCTCTGTCCCCTCAAACAGGAATAAATTCACTTAAAATGACCACATTAAGAAATGTGGTAATAAAAATTCAATTATTTTTGGAACGTTTATTTTACTAAAAATGCATGCTCAGAAATTGAACAGTTTTCTTATATATTTCAAAAACTACTAAAATTTGGGAGACTAAAAACACAAAATCACACACTTTGGGGCAAACTTTATCAAGTCTGCACATTTCAGGTTTGAAACCCTTCTAGTTTTTTAGTAATAGGTGAGAAAAAAAAGGTTTTAATGTAAGTAATTTTTATGTTTTGTGTACCTCTATAACTTTACCCCAGTGAATTGATTGCTACAAACATTTCAGGATCCAAAGATCCTAGCGCCAACTATGCACCTTCTAGATTTCAAGTATATTGGTTAAACAGGGGCTGAATTATTATGATGCAAAAATTGGTGTTTAACATTAAAGTGCTTACTCAACCCTAGTATACAGGTGCAACTGTGCCTGTATGTGTATATATGAAATATGCGGGGAGGGGGGGAGCTGAGTGCTACACCATTTATATAGAGTATGCAAATGGTGTTTGACCTCAAGTAACCATGTATCACACAAGGTCCCCCCGCATATTTCATTTATGCAATAGGGTTGGAACTTGTGTGATTTTTTTTTTCCTTTAATTTTTTTTTTTACATTTTAGTGAAGTCTGTGGGTTTATTTTGTGACATAGTAGTGTTCCTCATTTTGCCTTCCTGGATGTGCAGGGCATGACAATGGATGCAGTGCCATGACACTGTATCAGTGTCAGCTTATCACCACTGATGTTGCTGATGATTGGTGCAGGAAGCAGCTTCCAAAAAATCTGAAGAAAGATGGCAGTGGTGCTTAGCAAGCTGGGTGAATGTGATACAGATGGCTGTTTAGATTGAAACAGTCAGCACCAGAGTTGGACTTTTTAGCGTGTGGCTGTTAGCCTTTTTTTCATTTTACTATAAAGTAAAATGTGCATATACAGAGATGGCAGAAGCTGTGCTGAGCTAGAAAGAGGATGGAGTGAGCAGGAGCAGCAGGAGCGCAGAGTGAAGTGTAAGAAAAGGGAAGTACTTAAACAAAATGTACTGAATGTTTAAAAAGTTAATACATATTTAATAAAGGAAGTTCCAAAGTGTTTTCTGAGGTCAGATGTGTTCCTGGAATTTTGATGAAGCAAGAGAGTGTGGCTCTGGTTTCCCAGTTTGATAGGAAGCGAGTATGATCAGGGTTTTGATGTTTCAAAGTGGGGAGAAAAGTTAAGGCAATGCATGTGTTTTCTTGTGCCACAAGACAGAGTTGTTGGTTCATTTTGATGGTGGGAAAGTAAAATGTAAGTATTATGCTGCTGGATAAAAGCAATGGTATGGGGGGGAAGCTAGGCAGTGTTTGATGAAAGTGACTGCTAATGGTGGAAGTAGTGTTGATGGGCCGGTGGGGGGGGGTTCCTCTAATGATGCAGCAACTATTGAGATAAATGCAACTGTTTGATAAATGTGTTTATCTCATTGCTCATTGTTTTGCAATCTGATAAATGATTTATCTAGACTGGTTAGTGTCCATGCCTATTGCATAAATATATTTGTGTGTGTATGTATATATATATATATATATATATATATATATATATATATATATATCTATCTATATATATATATATATATATCTATCTATATATATATATATTATTGTATATGCACCCTTGGTAGACCTACATGATGGGTCCTAGCATTTGTTACCACAATGACTGCAAATAAAATAAAAGATGTATGTATGTGTCCGCATATAATTATGTATTCTGAATGTTAGTGCCAGGTGCCTTACACACCTACCTAATGTACTGTACTGCTCCATTGCAAGTTTTCACTTTGTGGGCTCCTGGAATTGTATCTATGTATTTATGTATGTGTTCTCCAATCCCCTCTCCCCCTAGGTTGCACCTGGAATCGAGCAGTACTCTGCTCAGTGTGCCTTCCTGGTAAACCTTTTAAATAAATTAAATTAATAAATAGTTAGGGTTGAGCAGGGGTTTCTATTTTAAAAACCTCAAATTTTGCACTTTAATATCTTCCTAATCATTGAACAGATTTGCACAAAGTTTGCATGCACAGTCTTAGGGGGTTGATCTCCTGACGTACCAAGTTTTGTTCCAGTCAGATGTGCAGATTCTAAGATGCAGACAGTGAAAAAAAAGGTAGAAAAAAAAATTTAATTTTGTTGTCATAACCTCGTGCCCAGTTCCAGACAAATAGTAACCTGATGCTTGATAAATTGGATATAAAATATTAGCATAGGCCCTAGGCCCAAACCCCTTTTTTTCTATTTTCTATTTACAAGGGTACAAGTTTGAAAAGATTGATTTGGAAACAATACGTATGTCATTAAGATAATCCACTAATAAGTGGCTGGCAACATTACCTCTGCTTCTGTCTACTTCCTCTTTCATTTCCTCATCTTGTTCTTTTTGTTAAATATTCTTTGTGGTATTTTTCAGTCTTCTTCCCCTTGACCTGACCTGGCCCTGTTAACATTTGTTGAACTTTAAAGGAGGTTATTACTGACCTCTCATGTCACTAGACATGATTGTAGTATAAATGACTTAACTGACTATATTTGACTTTTTGAGGGGCTTTGTCACAGTGACAACAGTATTCTGCCTTGCAATGATAATATTCTGCCTCACAGAGTCAGACTTTATTTTAGTACAGTATAAGTGGCTGAGCAGAACATTCTGATGAGAAGTTGCATTAAACTGCTAATCCAAAAACAACAAAGTACATTGGAATCACATTTAAATAAATAAAGATAACTCGCTTCTTACCCACTCCACCACCACAACACATGCACAGTCTTTCTCTATCTATCTATCTATCTATCTATCTGTCTGTCTGTCTGTCTGTCTGCCTGTCTGTCTATCTATCTCTCTGTCTGTCTGTCTACCTGTCTGTCTGTCTGTCTTCCTACCTACCAACCAACCCCCCACACACAGAGCACCAATTCATTTTTCTGTCTCCAAGAGGTTCAATCTCAGCCAGCTTATAGCTTCTACATTCCTTATTTGATAGTCAAATAAAGAATTATTCACTTAAAATCATATGTACCTTATAATGTTTGGTTTCCCGTTCTCTTCTAGGGTCTGTACACTGTAAACTTGTAAACCTGATTTTTATTTTAGTTTTATTTTCTTTCACTCAAATTAAACTGAAATCATTATAAAATATATATATTCAGCATGTTTTGCATATGATACTGTAGTCTATTTAGGAAAAAGTGTAAAAACTTGTCTTTGTGTGGCAGGTGAGACATTTAGAGTTTTAGAGGTGGCCCACTATTACAGTACATCTGAAACAAAGTAAAATGAAGACGATTCAGTGTAAAGTTTACCAGACTTATACTTTAATGTGTCATGTGGTCTATCTGCCAATCTCTGTATGTTGGATCATACATGCACAAGACAAAAAACAAACTATAATGAGAAAATATGTAATCCCACAAATATTGGAGATGATTATTGACATTTAAAGAATGGGGATCAGCTCAAATCAAATGTGCTAATGTCCATTTTCAGGAAAACATGGTATTTATTGTCTGGGTTAGCAGCACTTCAATTATCTTTAAACAACTACAAACAACATTTTAGCAGCAACATGCACACAAACATTTTATTCCATATAATCTGTATTTTTTATGCAGTAGGGTATTTTGATAATATAGTATTTTAGCTCCAGTTCATACATGTAATATTTGTGATAATTTTAACAATAGCATATCTTGAGTGTTTCCAAAAGTGATGTATCTGACCAAACAAAAGTTTAAAATATTTTCAAGAACAATATCTCTACATAAAATCAAGGATTAATGTAATTTCATCTTTCATTAAAATAGACACATTTTTGTTATGGAATATCTGAGGTGGGGCTTAAAAGTATCTTAAGTTGGGAATATCACAACAAAACTATTTGCAATCACAAGCCAGATGGATGGTTATTTCTATATAGTACAGTAAACCTATTACAGCCACAATAAAATCCTTATTATTTATGCAGAATACTTGGCTGGTAAAGGCACACTGAACCAATGCTTGTTTCCAAGTGAGACGCGAGTCAAAACCCAGGGAGTTTAAAGGAAAACTACACCCTCATCTCGTCTAAATTTTATTTGTTTCCATGTCAACAGACAACTCTTTTCATGTAGCTGTTAGAGATGCATGCATTTGCCTTACTCTGTTTTTACACTTCATGCTATGCTCTGTAACTGTCCTGGGATGCTCCATTTGGTGGTTGTTGAAATCTCACTGTCCCTGAGAGCTGCATTAGCATATGAGAACATGATGCGTAATCAACCTTTAAACTCACCAGTGTGTCTGTCTGCTTAATTAGTCTTCAAGGAATCAAGCCAAAAAAAAAAGGTATAAAATACCTCTTTTACCTTAAATGAGCTTTGAAAACTATCTGAGTTGTAATGCGGGGTTTTTCCCTTTAAACTTCATTCAGTGTATGTGTTTCCAAAGCATTTTTGCAGTGTATTTGTTCTTTCAGCATAAATACATGATACAAATGGTTGATCTGACATCATGTTCTCACATGCTAATGCAGTTCTCATGGACAATGAGATTTCAACAACCATGAAATGGAGACCCCCCAGGGCAGTCACAGGGGCTATCATGAGCAGTGAAAACAAACTAAAGGTAATACATATAACCCCAACAGCTACAGGAAATGAGTTGTCTGTTGGCATGTAAACAAACACAATTTAAATGATATGAGGGTGTAGTTTTCCTTTAAGTGACTTCCTCATGATCACACATGCAAAGCATGCAAGTGACTGTTGTGGGATTGAAACCCAGGTTTGCTTAGTCACAAGGTTCCCCAGATCTGTGTGCTAACGAGTGGGCTATACGCTCCCCCCCCCCCCCGTAAAAGCCTTTGGCAAGTAACATTGAAATACACAGACTTATTTTACCAAGTGAAAACTTGCTGGGAAAAGGTGTGCATTTTTCTGGTCAAGAACACTCATAACATAATTTGATATATTTGGAACTTATTCCTGTTATGTGTTTTTCCCTACAGAACACTGAAAATCAGTAATGTTCACAGATATTTTGTGTGAAATTTCTGTTGGACACAAGTGTTTGACAGGGAACTCAAACATGCAGCACTCTCGTTTGTTTTTTTTTTTACAAACTTATTTAGCAAAGATGGTCCAGTTGAGATATAACATTTAGTTTGTTGTGTGGTATTGCTTCTACCCATTTCTACAGCTGAGTTGACAGGAGCACTGAAAGGTTACGTGACATACGTTTCTTTGTTTATTTATGTGTTATTTGAAAATTGGTTACCTGGAAAGGCACAGTGAACCAAGGTTCCTGCCCAGGTTGGACTGTGGGAACAGTATATTAACACAGCAACAATAAATAAGGTATAACACAAAATGTATAATGGTGTACAGATAACAGTATAATAGTAAAGTGATAATGATTGAGACTTCAGGGCAGGCAGAGAGCAGCAAATATGTATAATCAAGTGACAAATGTGTAGGCGGAATAAAAAATATAGATTACAATAACTGTGGACATGAATCTAGTTAAGGCAGTGGTACTACACAGGTGAATGCAAGTCTGGAACTTGTGTGTGTGGCAGGATCTGTCTGAAGTGGGTTTGGCTCAAGCCAAGGTTGTTGGGGGATGAACTTGTGAGATCAGTTCCCCAAGCTGGTGCTCTAATCATTAGACTGCACTGTCTGTACATGTAAGTGTTGTATACCCATTCTACTCACAACTCACTATGGACCCCTTTTTACAAAGGATTTCTCTCTTTCAGTGTCTATGGCAAACATTTTTTGAAAATATGTCCGATGATGTGCCTGTCAGGTTCAACACCGAAAAGCATGGCTCTGTGTTTTAAGGGAAACCTGATGTCAGACATACACTTGTATTGTCTATACAGAAAAACAGGGCAGTTTAGATTCAATAACAAATTATGTCATTATCTGGGAAAAGACAAAAACACCCTGGAGTTGTGCAGGAGGAATTCATGAAGTGATCTGGGTGCCTGGGAAAACATCTCCTTAAAAAAGCTGGATGTCCATCTGAAACAAATGATTTTATGATATTAAAAACAACAATAGAACTCAAAATAAAGCTATTTTTGCCGTTAGCCCTATATCCTGACCCAGCATAAGTTTCCATATAAGTTGCAGTTTGTTTGGGCAGACCCCTACCTGCTGACCATGCTGGTAGGTGATGGTATGGAGCCAGCTCTCCATGGCAGCCAGCTTTTTTTTTTTTTTTTTTTAATTGAGTATACTTTATTTGCATATCACACCATACACTTCAATGTACACTTTAAGGCATTAACAGTGAAACAAAAGGAGATTTCTCTAGTTCCATTTTCGTGTGTATTCTAACATCTCCATAAACAGCGGAGGGAAAGACTAAAAAGGGAAGAAAAAACAACACAAAGCCCACCCATGCATGCAGTCTTTCCCACCCCCTCTTCCCCCCATTCTCCCTCTTATCCCCATACCAGGTTCAGAGTTCAACATGCTAAACCAGACTCTTTCTCCATAAGGAAGTAAAGATATGCAGCAAAGAGGAGGGCAGCAGTCCCTAGGGTTTCCAAGTTACAAGTGCAGCATCAAGTGGGCCCCACAAGTCTAAATAGGTATTCTCCCTGTGGTTCATGTGGGCAATGTGCTTTTCTAGTTGCAATGCCAGTAGTGTTTCTCTATACCATTCTATAACCGAGGGCATTTGACCATCCTTCCAATGTCATGCTATTACCAACTCAACATTCGCTGCTACCAGAGCTATATGGGACCTAGTTTGTTTGGGTGTTCCTAGAGGAAATAAGTGTAGCAGGCAGGTTTCTGGGGGTAAACCCCAACTGTGATCTAATGAGGGGGTCTATCCCGTTCATCACCGCATGCCAAAGGGGCCGGATTTTCGGGCAAGTCCAAAACATGTGTAACAATGTGCTCTCCTCCCCCCTGGCATCTTGTGCAGCGAGGTGAAGGGATTAAACCATATTTATACAATTTAGTTGGTGTATAATATAAATTGTGCATTATATTAAACTGGACCATTTGGAGCCTATCTTGTTTCATAATTTTGTACCAGTCCTGCAAATTCTTTTCCACACCTCTCGATCCTGCGTTAATTTTAGCTCTTGCACCCAATAGTAGCATATACCCTTGGGCAGGTGTGGGTCTAGTGCTTGCAGCTGCCTATAAGTCCCGGATACAGTGTGGGTCTGCAATGCTATTTGAATTATCACTTGAACTTCGGGACTTTCAACTATTTGGTCAGCCCTGGGCCCTATGAGAGCAAGGATTGCTTGTCTAACTTGGATATATTTAAACTTATGCTTGTCAGAGGCATTATATTGAGACTGAAGTTGAGAAAATGAGATTAACTCCCCTTGCTGAGTAAAGTCTATTAATCTAAGTTCTTTAATTAAAGTCCAAAATGAGGGCAAAATGGGCCTCCCTCCTATTTTAAAGTGTGGATTGTTTGTGATCAATTGACTGGGGGAGTGATGCCAATTTAAGGAAAAGTAGCCTTGCATTTGGTGGATTGCTTTCAGCGACCAACCTAAAGGAGTATTACGAAGTTGTCTAGGAACGCGGGAGGGTACAGTGAACATAAGGGCGGGTAACGCATAGTGGTATTTAACTACCAGGTACTTTTCTATCTCCACCCATAGGGGCACATATCTATCCCTATCTACTGAGGCATCAGCTTGTAAACAGAATGCTAGCATGCTCATATGTTGTGCACAGTAGTAGGTGAAGAAGGAAGGGGCTGCTAACCCACCTTGGGATTTGGGGGCTGTTAATTTATGGTATGTTCTCCTGGTTTGCTTCCCTTTCCATATAAATGTGTTTAGCATTTTCTTCAGTTTAGTGAACCAACTTTTAGGGAGGTAACAACCTACCATGCCAAGGGGGTATAGAACCCGAGGTAGGATATTCATTTTAACCATGCTAATTCTACCCCATAAGGAGAGAGGTAAAGGCTCCCACCGCGCTAAGTCGGCTGTCAGTGTTTGGGACAGAGAACATATGTTCTCTCTCGCTAAAAAACTAACATCCCTTGTTATTTTAATACCCAGATATAATATTGCCTTTGATTCCCAGGACAGGTTGTACGATGCCACTTGTGACCGTGTTAGCCAGCTATTCAATGGGAGGATCTTAGTCTTAGAGCAATTTAATTTGTAGTACGAAACCTTCAAGAAGGAGCTAATCTCCTTTAATAATACGGGAATAGTATGTTGCGGTTCTTCGATGTGCATAAGTACATCATCCGCATAAACTGAAAGTGAGAATCTCTTCCCCCCACTTGAATACCTGCGATCCCATGGGAATGTAAGAGCCGTCAAATTAAAGGTTCTAAATAAAGGTTGAAAAAGAGCGGTGATAAAGGGCAGCCTTGTCTAGTACCCCTCTTAAGGGGAAATGAGTTGGAGAGAATGCCATTGCTCCATATTTTAGCCATGGGGAAGGTATACAGTAATCTAACCCACCTAATATATTCTTCGGGAAGGCCAAAATGAGATAAGGTTTCGAAGAGAAAGTCCCATGAGACCCGGTCGAAAGCCTTTTCGGCATCCAAGGATATTAAGGCCGATGGTTTATTGGAGTTATTAACAACCGAAATAAGATGTAGCAATTTTCTTGGGTGGTCTCCTGGAGACCTCCCCGTCATAAAACCAACTTGCTCAGGGCTGATAAGCCCCTCCATAATAGGGGCTAGTCTGTTGGCCAGTATCTTAGCTAATATTTTAAAGTCTGAATTTAACAAGGAAATAGGCCGGTAATTCTCAGGATACATAGGATCTTTCCCAGGTTTTGGGATAAGGGTGATCAGAGCTTCAGAGAAACTCTGCTCTGAGAAACCATTATCATACCAATAATTATAGACCTCCTGTAGTATCGGTAGTAGCACTTTATGTCACTTCTTGTATAGATTGTTAGGCAAGCCATCAGGGCCTGGAGACTTGTCAGAGGGTAACTGATTGATGTCTTGGAATATTTCCTCTGAAGTGATATACCCTTTCAGTGACTGAGCTTGCGCTACTGATAATTTGGGGAGGTCTATCTTATCCAGAAACTGAGCAATTTCTATTCGGGGTGGAGAAACGCTTGGTTCCACCGAATATAAAGTCTGGTAATAAGAACCTAGTCTTTGGGCTAGCTCTTTAGGGTCTGTACATACCTGGTCACTTCCAGGGAAGTAAAGACCTGGGATATATCTAGCTGTCTCTGCTTGCCTCATTCTATAGGCTAATAGTTTCCCGGCTCTCTCACCGGATTCTAAATAATGAATTTTTGTTCGCCTCAGGGCCAGTTCTGCCCTCTGCACCTGGAAATCTGCATACTTGGTGTACAGTCTGCTTAATTTACTTTCTTGATCCACCGTTAGGCAGGTGCATGGTATGCTCTCAAGTTCCCGAATGGAACGTAGTATTCCTGAGACATGAGCTCTATATTTAGATGTCCTAATAGTGGCTAACCTGATACACTCGCCGATCAACGCACACTTAAGGGAAGCCCATATCATATCCAATTTGAGGATTGTCCCTTTGTTAGTTTCTTGGAAAAAAGAAATGAAATCAGTTATACGCTGAAGGGAGTCTGTATTCTGCAGGAGTTGGGTATTCAGTCTCCATATGGAATCTTTTTTGACTCCAGGCCCCAACAAAAAAGTAACAGTTACCGGGGAGTGATCTGAGATCACTCTGACATGGATATCCGTTGTCAGGATTCCAGGCAGCACGAAATCACTCATCAAGAAATAATCTATTCGGGAATAAGTACGATGTGAGGGTGAGAAAAAGGTGTATTGTCGATTATTTGGGTTTAAGACCCTCCAAACATCTATTAAACCGGCTGAGTCCATAAGTTCTTTAAGGGATCTCTGAGTAGGGGTTGAGTTGCCCCTCGTATAATCCGACCTATCCATGTTAGACTGTATAACAATATTACAGTCCCCCCCTAACAGTGTGAACTTTGCTGGTTCACTCATTATCAGATTAAGGAGGTGTATGAAAAAAATGGGCGAATCCTTATTGGGTCCATATATGGCGCCTAACAGAACTGGGTACGCAGCTAGGTAGCCATGAACCAAAATATAGCGCCCTTCCGGGTCCCAGACTTCCTTATTTAATCTGAAGGGCATAGATTTTGCAATCAGAATGAGGACTCCTCCCTTAGATGTGGGCTCCAGCTCCAAAGCCTGCCCTACCCAATTCTTTTCCATAGGTGAGCATCCTCCTTCTTGTATGCGTTCTTGCAGACATGCAAGGGCTACTTTAAATGATTTAAGTGCCTGAGGATGATTTGCCACTTGCACCTATCACGGCCTCCTTTAACATTCCATGTTACGCACTTGTATGGGCCCCCCATAGGTTAGTTTGAGACTCGGAAACCCTTGTATCCATCTGTGTGACTTCTATTTAAGTTATCAACTTCTCTCCTCTTATGCTGCCGATGTGTTGGAGCTGTTCCTGGTAGACCCCCCTCCCTGCATTGAAAACCAGCAATTAAGCCTCCCCTACCCCCCCACTCAACTGTTACAACAATCCTAACTATCCCAGTTCTAAATAACTGTCTCCTCACATACATGTCGTCAGGTGATGTTCCTGTTGCTAGCCAGGTTGAAGCAATTACTTCTCCCTCGCCCCGCCTCCACCCAACTTTCAATATAACTACCAGTTTCAATAACACTTTAAACAGTAATAAACTTTAGTTTTTGGATGACTTATTGTACACACACACTATGTCAGAGAGTCAGTCTCACATCTAAACTAATATCCCCCCCCATATTACCATGTCATGTTATATTCTCCAAATAGTAGTATATTGAATAAAAGGCAGTCCGATTCAACTTGGTACTTCTCTCAATGAAGAGTCTTACTCATTTAAAAAAAAAAAGGGGGGGAGTAGGAAGTCTTATTATGTCCATTTCTTGACATCATGGAGATATACTGTCTTCACTCTATTGTTACCAAATTGTCAGCACTGCTACTTCAGTAAAGTATTCCGAGGGTCATTTTTGCTTGACTGCAGCACCCTTTACTTGACTCGCTGTTCTAGCTGGGTTCTTCAATTCCTTCTTTGCTCATGACCAGGAATGTAAGAGAGAACAGAATTAATACACATGAGTCTTCAGTGCTCCTTCTTTACAAATCGAGCACACATCAGGCTTGTAAATTGTTTGCATCTACAGCTATTCATTCAGGGAATATGACACAGTCGCACGGACATTAATGGGAAATGCATTTTTAGCCACATCACTTGGCCCCCAGCAAGTAGCTCTTTAAGGTCACTTAAAAAGATCTGGCAGCAGTGACCTGAGTTCTTTTTTAGCGTGATCAGAACTCTCAAAGGAATACCACTGATCATTATGTTTAACCTGCAGGGTCGCTGGGTATTTAACCCAAAATGGCTTCTCAGCTGCTATTAATTTGACCACCATGGGGTGTAACTCTTGCCTCTTAACTCGAACTGAATGCGGGAGATCTTGGATAATTCTCAGTACTCTACCTTCCCACCTGATTTCTTTAAGCTCTTTGCTCTTCATTAAGATGTGTTGTTTATCCAGAAAATTGAGGAGTTTAAATATGAAGGGTCGAGGGGGTAAACCAGCAGCAGGCGGGGGATGCAGGGCACGATGTGCTCGTTCCACGACATATGTGGGCCCATTAGAAGAGGGGCCTACTATTTTTTCGCAGAGCTTTTGGGCAAATTGAACTGATGTGGTACCTTCCTCTCCCTCTGGAATACCAATAATGACCAAGTTATTTCAGCGGCTGCGTCCTTCTAGGTCCTCCAGTTTCTCCTCAAAATGCCGTAATCTTTTATTCATAGCTGTAATATCTTGTTCTACTTTTTCATGCTTTTTTTCCAGTGAAGTAACACGGACCTCCGAATCTCCCACGCGAATAGCTAGGGCCGCAACCGAGGATTTAATTTGTTGTAGGTCCTCGGATATTGAATTCATCTTCCCCTGTAATGGTTTCATTATTTCTAAAAATTTGTCCTCTGACAAGGCGGGCTGCTCTACGGAGGTCTTATGTGGGTTCGCCGTCTGTTGTTTAGCTCATTTCGGGGCCTTGTCCTTTTCCGGGCTCAGTGGGGGAGAATGCCGAGGTGGGGCTTGCTTCATGTACACCTCCATGGTTATTCTGTTCCTCTGGTAAGTGAATCGTGTTTCCAATAGGTATTATCAGATATTAATGGCAGGTTTTGCTAATAATGTTGTTAATTTAGGTATTTAAAGTCGGGTAGGAAGTGGAGCTGGTGCAGAGCGCGTCTTACTCCCGGGCCGCCATCACGTGACCCCCTCCACGGCAGCCAGCTTTACAAAGGGTTGCAGTGACTGTCCATCAAAGGGGAACTTATATTCTTTTACACACTTCCATTTTCTTTCCACTGAAACTATGTTATTCCATAAAACTTACCCCATCCCCCAGGTATTAGTTTAGACATTTGTATTGCAGTTCCTTTTGCTAAATGGTTTGGAGCAATGAGATAAACATTGGTTGATGATATTGATGCCCTCAGCCTGCTGTGGAAGCTCCTAAGGCTGAGGGCTGGAGATTGAGGGTTGATCTGGCACATTGGCATGGTTTGTGCCTGGGTGGAGAGAGGGTGTAGCCAATACTGCTGCTCTCTGCACCACACAGTTAGGTTTGAGGATCTTGAGGAGTCTGACCTTTGCTCCCTGGTCCCCACCAGTCCAGCTCACGTAGCAAGACACATAGGCAGGATCAGGTGCACAGGAGATACACTTCTCCTATTCTGAATGCCACAGGATGCCTCGATGATCGGCATCCTACACATAGGGGTACTCTGTGGCTGTTCCTGGGCCCCCATGTATGCATAGGAACTGGGAACTATTTTAGGACTGCCCCTAAATTACGAAAGTCCCACTCCCTGAAAGAATAATAAATTGCATGTTCCTTGTCAAACACAATGTTTTCAACTTACAAAACACAACCTAGGTGTTTAATTTTGACAGATCTAGCATGAGAAGATCTGGTGATGATGCATTTAAAGTGAGACTATTATAGTTAGTCTCAATCTAGATGCGTCATCAACAAGATTATAAAATTTATTGTAGTACATTTATTTCTACAGGATGTGTGTGTATGTGTGTATGTGTGTTTCATAACACAAAGTTTGGTATATCTAAGGAATTATGCACACCAGGATGTCCAATTTTGCTGAGCTATATAGGCACATCCAGTTTATTGTGAAACACAAAGCACAGAAGACTACAACAGTATCATCCACTAGACTGTCCATATATCCAACATAATGGGACAATCTGAAATGACAATTCAGTGTCGTGATGCTCCAGGTGTGCACACATATCAAGATAATCTGATGCTCACATAATGCCCTTGGCCAATTTGATTGTTAGAATTTTTTTTCATCCATTTTAAAAATTCTGCTATACATACAGCAAGGTGGTTGGTCAGCATCAGCACTAGGTATTGCCAAGGGCCTTAACATTGCTGAAGTATGTGTTTTGCAGAGTACATACACATACATCCTTGTAGAGGGCTATCATGCTTAAAAAATGGCTTTGCACTGGGAAAATAAGACATAAAGTAGAAAAGAGTTCTGAGCTATTGTATATTATCAGTCAAAGGATGAGGTCGCACCAGTCACAGGACTTTCCCGGCTATGCTTAAGAGAGAATGAGTAAAAGACTATGGAGATGCATTTTTTTTATCCTAGAACTGACTTGAAAAATAATTTGAGACATTAAGCAGGCATTTAATATACATGGCTTTCTATCTCTGTTTAATAAAAACTGATTTAAAATATACAAGCTGATTTGAATGAGATATGACAGTGCTTAGCAAAAGATCACTGTCTATTTTCAGGTTACAACCAGGCACCTTGACAATTAATTGCTGTACAGTACACTGATGAGGCTCTTTAGGATCTATATATCAAACTTAACCCCAGTGATACTGTTAAAACCATTTACATCGCTTGCTAACCTGATGCAGCAAAGTACTATTCAAGTAATGGGAGACTGCTTAATCATGTTAGTAAGGAGAGAATAAAGTGGCTTTAACACAGGAGTAAATGTTCATATATTGTCTGCTGACCACTATTGTATTTCTTAACATAAGTCAAGCTAACTCATTTATTATACTGGTTTAATTATATGGTAAAACTTCTCATAGTACAGACTGATGCAATAATGCCATCTTGGGGTCTGATATTGTCCAACAGCAAATGGAGTACAGCAATACAGGAGCATACAGAAGATGAAAAAAAAAGACAGGATTTATGGGGAGACTACTTGACAATAAAAGAAAACACCAGTCCATTACTCTACCCCAAAAAATATAGTAGCTGTGCAGCAAGTGACATGCCAAAGCATTACATTATATTATTTTTAAAGCTTTACTAAACTTTACAACTTCTGCAGCATCATACAGATAAAAATGAAATCCTTTGAAGCTAAGATTCAACATGTCAGAGCACACAACTCACTGTTACAGGTGATCATCTCTTACTTGTTTTATTGTTCAAGGTCTCTACTGTAGCAAGATAATTTAATGATTGCTTATTTTATAAAATGATGCATGAGAACACTGTTCACTTGTCAGTCAATCCCTGAATTCTGCTTTGTACTGATGGAGAGGTTTGCATGTGCCATAGTAGGCAAGTATGGGTATCTCTCCATGAGTGTATTGTTTCAAAGTGAAAATATGATTTTAGAGGGTTTAATACTATAATAGTAATTGTATTTAATACCTTTTCCTCATTGCATTCAATACCCTTTCCTCAAATTCACTAAAAGTATCCACACAGGGATGGGGTGCTCATGGCACCATGCCAATGCACACTCACATAAGGGACATAATCCCAATGCCTGATAGAATGGCACAACAAGAGGGGGAAACACAGAAGATATAAAAAACCTTGACTGGCAAGATGATTGACAATCTCCACAGGGCCCACGCTACTAACCCAGGCATCTCTCAGATCTGGATCCACTATCAGTGTGTTGAGTGACTCTCCATCACCCTGTTATGGAGGGCAAGCCATAGGGGCTCATGGGGAAGTAAGACCAGTGAGAAGTTGGGTGATATGGCTGGGAGGATCAGCGAGAAGGATGGCCAGCCAGGGGTGGGAGGAAAAAGAGCAAATGAAAAAGTAAGAAGGTCCCATAGGGTCTGCACCTCTGCAGCCAGATCAGAGGTACAGTGGCACCAGTCAGGATGCAACTCTGTAATACTGCAGTGTATCACAACAATGCTATGATATGCTACAGGGACCATTGTAAGTCAATGACAGTTAAGCCCTTTTTTAACTGAAGTATTTTTTTACATGTCCTTTACTGCAAGTTACTGCATTGCATCGTGGCTGGCTCCATTGTACTCATGCATGCTGTATGAGTTACCTTGCTAGATAGCATGATTCATTAGTGCATGCTTTTCTATATGCATCTGCTTAACTAAAAAGTGCTAGCCCTTGAACAATTTCTACAACCACTGCTGGAACCATTATGCTCACATTGCAATAGTACTTATGTCTGCATAACTGCAGGTCCCTGTGGGTCCTGCCCTTCTGAAGCCAGAAGTCAGTGTATATGTTTTACACCTGTGGCTCAGGAGCCTACACTTCTGCAGACAGAAGTAATGTTGCAGTTTTGGTGTCATGGATTTTGTGGTGCCTGTACTTCTGCAGCCAGAGGTCAGTGTGTATGTCTTTCACCTGTTACTGCAGAACTGCAGGCATGTCAAGATTGTGTATGTCTTATAGTGTGCATGAGTACCTGATGCTTCAGAAGTGCTGCCCCAGTAGGGGCATGTGCTTCTGCAGACAAAAGAACACTTTTAATTTGGGTATTATGGATTTATATCTGTGGCTGCATGGGCCTGTGCTTCTGCATACAGAAGCACTGTTGTGATTTGAGTATCATGATTAGTATATGCAGTAACAAGTGAGTGTATATATCTTGTGGTGTGCATGCTGCAGATACAAGGTAGCACATCAGTGCTACTACATTTGTGTTATCTGGAAACAGTTGTATGTTGTTTGTCCTACTTGATGATGACTGTCTGTGATTATGTTGTGTTGTCCTTTTGCTGCTTTGGAGAGTATGGAGTTAGGGTTGGAAACAATAATGTCATATTTCCCTACTTTTGTTGTGTTAAGTTGGATCCTAACTGGTGCATTAATGCATTTTATTGCAATGAATATATATTATAGGGGTGTGGTAGTATCCCTATAATTAGGTTGTTAAACGTTAAACCCCAATTTTTGTACCCTAATAACTTTGGCCTTGTATGTTGAAATAGCACAAAACTTGGCATGCACAGACAGGCTGTCTGAGTCTCAAGACATGAAAAGTTTAGTGATGGCATCTTCTTCAGTTTTTGAGATGCAGAGCACAACAAAGCATGGAAAAAAACTATACTTAACATTGTATATTTTTTGCTGTCGCCTACAGCCAAGACAGTGTAGAATTTCTTTATAAAATGTTCAGGGTTGAAGGAGCCTGTGCCAAGAGTGTGCCTTTCTAAGGTTTCAGAGTATAAAGATTGTTTGGATAACTGACAATTTCATTTTTCATTTTTATTTTTTATACTTGATAGCTGATGAGCAAAACTGCCCATTTTTACAAGCGACAAGTTTTAAAACAGTACAATATTAGCACAATACAATACATACAAAATTGTTAATATACAATAAAACAAATATCAACACTTAATAAAACACACACATTACATTAAGTACAAGTGCATTCATTCATTGTGTCAAGCCACTATTTCAATCTAGTTTTGAATGATCCAGTGGTTGTAGAATTGGAAATTTCATCCAGAATAGAATTATAAAAAGTTGATGCCCTGTATAACACTGATTTTTTACCAATTGCCTTTTTAAATAGTGGTACTCAAAGGCATATTTACTTTGAGACCTAATCCCCTATGTATTTTTTAATCTAGGGAACACTGACTGGACTATTTGTGGTAATAGGCCTATTGTTCCTTTAAAAAGTACCCATCCTTAAATTAATTCTATTTTCCAAAGAAGGACAGTTTGATGTGAACAGTAAAAAAAGAAACAGTTGTCAGTGCTTGTTTTCATGATGTTTTTGTTGTGTAGAAAGAAATAACATGTTGGGAAAAATATCAATCCTGATGGCCACTGTTTTTTTTTCTTTTTAACTCATGAACATTGAAAATACATAAAAATCAAATAATTTCAAAAAACAAACACATGAGCTTAGATAAATGGCACCCATTTACATAGATTATGGTGTTTGTTTGCTTTTCAGAATTGTCCTGGAAATAATGCTTCTAGGTACACACAAATCCTGGGTGCCTCGCTTAGTGACAGGAGTCATTCACTCATGTTCTCTGTATGAGAACAGCAGGACATTCTTCAATTCTCAAGTTGCAGTTAGAGTCCTGCTACTGGCTTCAGTTGTAGCAGTGACTTGATGAACCCTTGCCCTCTCTGTCTCTGTCTGTCTATCTATTTAAAGGACTGGGGTGCCCACCCACAGAGCAATTTCCTTTTCCCCCTTCTCTCACAGGGCACTGTCTCCCACCTTTTTCAATGTGTACTTTATTATATTTTAATAAGCAGACCAGGGTGCCCACCCACAGTACCGCTTCACTTCACCCCCCCTCCACGTTGCTTGTCCCCATTCCTTTTTATATGCCTGGTGGCACCAGGATGCCCATCCCTGGTGCTGCTGAACACTAGCCTGACACTGGGGTGCCCAATACCAAGTATCAGACTGTCCTCCTGCAATAAAGAAAACCATTCCTCCTTGTTTTTTTAACCTGTCAAAAAAATAAAGTAGTCCCTCTCCGATTTGATCCCCGCACACACCATAACCCAACCTCCCACTCAGCAGTCATCATCCCACCACCCCACACCTGTTTCTGCCTAGCTTAGTGAGACAAGCCATTCACCCACATTCTCAGTATAAGAACAGCGTGACTTTCTTGAATTCTGAAGATGCAGCTGGAATTGTGTTGCTGGTTTCAGTTAAAAAGTGATTCAGTGAACTCCTGTTCTCTTTGTGTCTGTAGCTGTCTGTCTGTCTATCTATCTATCTATCTATCTATCTATGTGGGTACGCTTCCTTCTCCCACCTCCCTTTCAGTTGCCCAACCCCCCAGTTCCCAATATGTACATGGCAACACCAGGGTGTCCACCCCATGCCACTGAACAGTAGCCGAATCCTCAATTGGGGTTCCCAATCCCCAGTGTCAGAATATGACTGTCCCTGTCCCCTGAAATTAAAAAAAGTCCCTTAATGATTTTTATTAACCTATGAAAAAGAAAATAGTCCCTTGCCGATCTGACACCCCTAAACACCCCACCCCCATCCTGACACCCCAGTCAGCACCCACAACCCCACACTCCCCACACTCCACACATCCCGTCACTCACCTGAACATATCCTACAGCATAAATCCACTCTGTGATCTAAGACACATCTAGATGCTAGAACCGACAACTGCAATATTTAAAAAATCAGGTAACTGCAGTTCAATGTATATCAGTTAAACAATAATGCATGGCAGGGTGTGTGATGTGCTGGGATAATGTCATGCCTGAGGTGGTTGGGCATGATGCCACAGGTTGAGTGTGTCCAATACCCCAGGTGTGTGGTTATGCCAGCACAACACACACCCTTGAGTGCATTATTATACAATGGCTCCTTTGTAAAATGAAATAAAAAAATAGATTAAAAATATGTCTAAAGTGTTTTTTTTACTCATTTTTTTACTGAGTGGGAATACTGGAAAAATAAATAGTGCTGATTATTTCTTGGTTTGGTCAGCAGGTGATGCTGTTGTGTGTGTGTGGCTATGTTTGCTTTCATAATGTAGAAAACCCTTGTTGTTTGTGGTTCTCATCTTTCTGTTATCCTGTATTTGTCTGTCTTCCCTCTCCCCCCATGACTCTCTGTGTCTCTGTTTCTTGCTCTCTTCCTTTTTTGCTGCATTTGTTCTGTGAAGCTCAAAGGTGACAGCTTGCCCTGCCACCCCCCCCCCGCAGTTATCCCTGACATTGTGAAGAGAACTAGTTCTGTGGGCTT
Source organism: Neoceratodus forsteri (assembly GCA_016271365.2). Classification (NCBI taxonomy): domain Eukaryota; kingdom Metazoa; phylum Chordata; order Ceratodontiformes; family Ceratodontidae; genus Neoceratodus; species Neoceratodus forsteri. Next base: position 1,561,672,870 of record CM057455.1, read on the forward strand.
CTCTTTATACAGTTACCATCTGTTTTATATCAACCAAAAAAAGGAGAGCTTGACAAAACTTGCAATTGAGGGTGCGTGACAAGGGTACTGTACTTTAACACACACATGGTCACTTTGTTTGGGGAAGGCATTAATAGCAGAAGCTGACCGCTCAGTCTGTTGGAATAGGAGTGGAGAGCAGAAGCCCATAGCAGCAGGGAGCGTCAAAGTTGATGGGAGTGAGAGCTTTGTTAAAAAAAGATTTTCTGAAGAAATGACATGCTCAGTTTCTGTTTGGGAAAGGTGGGAGAGCAGAAGTTGACCTCTTTGTCTGTTCAGGACTGGCGGGCTGTTTTTGCTGAACAGCTGCTTCTTTTCCCCTGCAATCTGAGCTTTGTCAGTGAACTGCACTACTTATGCTGATGAGTACTGTACTTCCAAACCTGTGCATATACAGTAACAATCCTTTCCCTGCCTTTTTAAAAATATTTATACAGAGAATGAAGCCGTCATTGCATTTGGCTTCTCCACACTGCAGTTTCCACTCCTGGACTGAAGAGTTGACGCGTGCTCTTGACAAACGCTTGACGCAGCTGTAAGAAAATAAGTTGTGTTTAAATTACAGGAAAAAGTACAACACTGACTGGGCAGGAATCACAGGTAGCTTTACTGTCTCCTTTTTATGTTGATTGCATGCGCGCAAGAAACATATTGGCACAGCTTGCTGAGAAGCAGACTGTGGAGGCACGGCAGTGTTGTGGCCAATGCCCCCACAGCCTGCAAAGGCTTGTCCCACTTCCTCCAATGCCATTGCAGGCTGCTGGTGACACAAGTTTGGAACGCTCACATCAACTTGTGACAAATCAGCTGCTGCAATCAGGGGCCACCTCGTCATTGCAGCATCAGCCAACCGCTGCAATGAGGGAGCGACCCGTCATTGCAGGGTGGATCTAGCAAGCCTGATAAAGTTTGTGAACATGGCGGTGGGTTGCTGCCATGTTCACAAATAATATAACCCCCCCACCGTGTTTATGTGCCGATGGAGGCCCCAATCCCTGTTGGCTTCGGTGCCCCCCTGTTCATTTTGCTGATGGGAGAGCTCAGTCCCCGTTGGCATTCTGTCACCCCCTGCACTTTCATTTTCTGCTGACGGAGTGCCAAATCCCTGTGGCATAATGAAGCCTCCCTTTTGTTTGCCAAGGGGGGTGCCCAGTCCCCCGTCAGCTATTGCTGGCCCCGCCAACAGAAAGCCATTGGTGCCTCCCCACATGCTGTTATTCCTGCTGATGGGGTGCCCAATCCCTGTCGGCATAATGACTCTCCCCCTTTGTATGCTGATGGGGTGCCCAATCCCCCATCAGCTATTGCTGGCCCCTCCAAAAGAAAGCTGTTGGTGGCATGCTGGGAGCCCACCCCAGTGTGCCACATGCCCCTGTAAAAGAAAAAACTGTCCTGCGAAGTCTTGCCTTTTTCCCCCTGAAAAGCAGAAAACAGTCCCTCATAGTCTCCATGCTGCCCACCCACCACCCACACTCTCCCACTGTGCACCCTGCCTCCCCATACCCCCCTCACCCCATACTTACCTCCGGAGTCTGGCGCGATAATCTTCGGTGAACCGGGAACATGTTCGCACTCTTCAAAGCCGACCGCTAACTAAGGAAATGCCGGTAAGCTGTATAATGTAATGAATAGGGGTTTTCAACTTTACTGCATATCTCAGGCATTTTGGGGATATTTTTCACCAAATTTTCAACATGGGGTTTTTGGAACCCCTCCTCATGAATGCCTGAACTGTCATGGTGTTAATCAGCCCCAAAAGGTGATTTCACGGTCACTGCGTGGAATCACCTTTGGGGGATGATTAATGACATGACAGTGCTAGTGTTCATGAGGTGGGCTTTCAAAAAGCCTATGTTGCAAATTTGGTGGAAAAAATCCCAAAAATTACTGTTTTATGAGTGTGCGCAGTTGCTACGCACATGCGTAACTTCGTGAATTTGCAATATTTTGACACCAGATTTTCAGCATTGCCATTTTGTCACACCTCCTTGTGAACAGTATAGCTGTCATTGTTCACATCCTGGTGGAAATGTGTTTTCACACTTCCGGTGCAGAATAGCACGGTCGCTGTCAGAAATCAGTGTTTGGGACGGATTAAGAAAATGACAGTGACACTGTTCATGAGTAGAGGTCCTGAAATGGCTATGTTGAAAATTTGGTAACAAGACTCCATAAAATGATTCTGTTACGAGCGTACGTTACGCAGTTTTCACGCATGCTCGTAGCTTCGCTAATGTACAATATTTTCACTCCAGATTTTCAACATTGCCATTTTCCCACACCTACTTATGAACACTTGCAGCTGTCATTTTTCCCATCCTGGTCAAAATGTGTTTTCGCAGTTCCAGCGCAGAATAGAGCGGTCTCTATGGGAAATCACTGTCCAGGACAGAGTAATAAAATGAGAGTGATACTGTTCATAAGCAGAGGTCCTAAAATGCCTATGTTGAAAATTTGGTGATGATAGCCCATCAAATGAGTTGTGTTGCACACTTTCCATACACCCTTGTAACTTTGCAGATTCATAATATTGCAATGACACATTTTCAACATTAGCAATTTTTCACACCTCCTTATGAGCAGTACAGCTGTCATTTTTCACATCCTGAGTGGTGGCACAGAATAACACGGTTGCTGTGGGAAATCAGTGTTCGGGACAGATGAAGAAAATGACAGTGGCACTGTTCATGAGCAGAGGTAGTAAAATCCCTATGTTGGAAATTTGGTGACAAAACTCCATAACATGACTGTGTTACAAGCGTGAGTTCAACTGTTTCCACGCACCCTTGTAACTTTGCAAATTTGTAATATTTTCACGCAACATTTTCAACAGTGGCACTCTTTCACACCTCCTTATGAACAGTACAGCTGTCATTTTTCACATTCTGGCTAAAATATGTTTTTGCACCCCTGACGGAGAATAGCATGGTCGCTGTGGGACATTAGTGTTTGGGATAGATTAAGATGGAATGAGTGAGAGGGGGGAGTGACCGAGCTCAACTGATCTCTGTCGGGATTGCTCCGGATTTGTTTGTGGGCAGGAAAAGGCCCCAACGTAAGAGGCCAGTACAAAAGGGCAGCCTGCAGCAGTGGGAGAAACAGAACGAGAGAGTGAGTGAGGGAGGGGGAGTGAGCGAACTCACCAGAGCACTGTCAGGACTGCTGAGGAATTCTTTGTTGGCAGAAAAAGACGCCAATGCAGGCAGGAGCCCTGTACAAAAGGGCCGCTTGCAGCGCCAGGACAAACAGAATGAGCGTGTGACAGAGGGAGACTGAGCGACCTCAATGGAGCTTTTCCATTACAGCTTCGGATTTATTTGTGGACAGACAAAGGTGCCACAGCAGCCAGCAGCCCCGTACATAAGCGCAGCCTGCAGCGCCAAGAGAAACAGAATGAGTGAGTGACAGAGCGGTAGTGAGCGAGCTCAACAGAGCTCTATTGTGACTGTTGTAGATTTCTTTGTGGGCAGAAAATGCAGCAACGCAGACAGGAGCCCAGTACAAAAGGCCAGCTTGCAGCGCGGGCAGAAACGGAATGAGTGAGTGAGAGAGGGGGGGAGTGAGTGAGTTCAATGGGGCTGTGTCAGGACTGCTTCAGATTTCTTTCTGGCCAGAACAAGCCACCAATACAGGCAGGAGCCCAGTACAAAAGGGCAGCCTGAAGTGGCAGGAGACACAGAATGAGCGAGTGAGGGAGGGGGAGTGACTGAGCTCAATGGAGCTCTGTTGGGACTGCTGCAGATTTGTTTGTGGGTAGAAAAAGGCAGCAATGCACGCAGGGGCCCAGTACAAAACAGCAGCCTGCAGTGGCAGGAAAACCAGAATGAGCGAGTGAGAGAGGGGGAATGAGCGAGCTCAATGGAGCTGTGTTGTAACTGCTGCAAATGGCGGCAATGCAGGCAGGACTCCAATAGAAAAGGGCAGCCTGCAACACCACCAGAAACGGAATGAGCGAGTCAGAGAAGGGGACTGAGCGAGCTCAATGGAGCATTGTTGGGACTGCTGCAGATTTCTTTTTGGGCAGAAAAAGGGGCCAACAAAGCCAGGAGCCCAGTACAAAAGGGCAGGCTGCAGCGCCAGGAGAAACAGAATGAGTGAGTGACACAGGGGGAGTGAGTACCCTCAACAGAGCTCTGTCAGGACAGCTGTGGATTTCTTTGTGGGAAGAAAAAGGTGCCAACAAAGGCAGGAGCCCAGTACAAAAGGGCAGCCTGCAGCGCCGGCAGAAACAAAATGAGTGAGTGAGAGAGGGGGACTCAGCAGGCTCAACAGACCTGTGTTGGGACTGCTGCAGATTTCTTTGTGGGCAGAAAAAGCCACCAACAGAGGTAGGAGCCCAGTACAAAAGGGCAGCCTGCAGCACCAGGAGAAACAGAATGAGTGAGTGAGAGAGGGGGAGTGAGTCACCTCAACGCAGCTCTGTTGAGACAGCTGCGGATTTCTTAATGGGCAGAACAACATGCCAATGCAGGCAGGAGCCCAGTACAAAACAGTAGCCTGCAGCACCGGGAGAAACAGACTGAGCGAGTGACAGAGGGGCAGTGAGCGAGCTCAACACACCAGCGCAATCAACATTCGGCATTGACAAATGCTTGTTTTGTTTGGTTTTTACATCACAGAAAGTAGGGGTAGACCAGGAAGTGAAGCTGATCATGATGCCCGGTGAGGATGGCAGTGGGGCAGCTGATCTTGTTTGTGGAGTTCTTTATTTTCACATGTTATGCGGTCTTCTGTGTGCAAGGACTAGGCCATGATGTTGTACTGGGATGGCATCATGGGTCCAGTTCCAGCCTGACCAATCAGAAGCTGGCATTCTCCCTTGCCATTGTATAATGGGTTTTTAACTTTTATTCATAACTTTGCCATTTTTGAATATTTTTACACCAAATTTTCAACACGGCTTTTTTGGGACCCCACCTCATGACCATTAGTGGTGGAATTATGCAAATCTGGCTGAAAGGTGTTGATTTTGTGGTCACTTCATGAACTCACCCTTCAGGCAGATGAAACTTTCACTGCCCTTGTTCATGAGATTGGGTATTTTTTTTTTTACCAGGAGAGACACACTAAGCTGAAAGCTTCTTTACAGATGCAACCTGAGAGCACACAGAAGTTAAGTGACTTGCTCAGGGTCACACAGTATGCAGGGTCATAAGAAGGCTATGTTGAAAATTTGGGGTTAAAATATGTAAAAAGGACAAAGTTATGAGCTTACATTGAAATTTTTCAGTGCTCGCTTATAGCGTAGGTACTTTTCAATAATTTGACCCCAAATTTTCAACATAGCCATTTTTTTCACATCACCTCTTGAACATGACAGCAGTTGTTTTTCAAATCCTGGCAAAAGTGTGTTTTCACACCTGAGGTGTGGAATGTCATTTCAGCAAGGATTTAAAAATGTTCACCTACCAGGTTCATGAGATGGGGAAATAAGAAGGCTGTGCTGCAAATCTGGTGGACAAATACAGCAAAATGACCAAGTTATGAGTGAACATTGCAATATTTCAATGTTCACACATAACTTTGCTAATTTTCAATATTTTAAAGCCAAGCTTTCAACATAGACATTTTTCCACACCACTTCATAAACATGACACATCATTTTTTAAATCCTGGTCAAGAAGTGTTTTCACGCTTGTGGTGCAAAATGACGTTTTGGACAATATACTATAAATACCATATGTCATGTTTATAAGGGGAGTCATAAAATGACTATCTTGAACATTTGGGGTCAAAATAACAAAATCTATAATTATTAAGAAACTTTGTTTGTAGTACCAGTCTTCAGTCTCACAGGTATGCTTTGTGATCCCATGACAGCGGACTGAGTTCAGAGACATGCTCAGGGACTCAGCTACATGGGGTGAAGGTGGTGGCATGGTGATGTTATGCAACACCCCCTCCCTCCACCTGGGAAAGAGAGTTGCAGGGTTGCCCGCACAGGCTTGAATACCATATGGTGAACACAGCTCTTCTCTTGGCATAGGGCCCTGTATGTCTGTACCTATGAGTGGCAGAGGGCAGTGTGTACTGACTGACAGATGAACTCTTTGCCCTGTGCATTTTTATCTCCAGCCACATACAAGTGCAGGGGCCAGAGGACTGTGCACCTCCACAGCCCACCTGACAGACCCATGAATTCTTCACATCCATTGCTGCACAGAAGTACAGATTCCACAAGGGCCCTGCACTTCTGTAGTGGATAGAGTCTTTCCTTGGCACAGGGCTCAAAGGGCTCTGTGCATCTGCATCTGTTCATGCAGGTCCCAAAGGAACCAATGAGAATGAAAATACAATTCACTGTCTCAAAATTAAGGAAATTATGAGCAAAAAACTTAGTAAATGTACCAGTTAGGGTTCAACTTAATGCCACAAAAGTAGGGAAATGTGGCATTAGGGTTTCCAACCATACCTCCCTGCCCCTACTCCCGTGCAGCAAAAGGAAAAAAACATTAGAGTTTTGGGTCTCCAGTGTCTTGGTAAATCAGTGCTGGGGTCTTTCTTGGGGTTGTCAGCCCTAATGCCCAAATGGAGACCCAAAACTGTATTTTTTTTTCCTTTTGCTGCTTGGGGGTGAGGTGGGGATGGGGAGTTAGAGTTGAATACTCTAATGCCACATTTCCCTACTTTTGTGAACCCTAACTGGTGCATTAGCAAAGTTTTTTTTGTTGTGCAAAGAATGTATGTACACACACAACATACACACACACACACACACACACACACACACACACACACACACACACACACACGTGGTAGCACCACTATAGTTAGAGTTGGTTTGGTCTGCTGTATGTAATATCCTAATTATTTTGGTTGCTTACAACTTGGTTATATTAGGAGTTAGGGACTTGGCAATTGGCATGCATACCCTTTGTGACAGGATCTTATAGTCTAGAAAATACTAAGAAACTCATCTGAATAGTTTCAAGGTTTGAATGGGTAAACAGTACAATTTCAAACTTTTAAGATACGTTTCTTGCAATTTAAACATGGATTAATGGTAAGAATTTGAAATGTGAAATTTTCAGCTTTATTAGATCATGTCTTGAAGCTGGTGCTTTTGTGGTTTGGTGAATTAAAAAACATCAAATTAAAAAGTTATACTGTAACTAATTGCAGATGCAATGCCCGACAGTATTTTTCACAGATTTTTCCGAAGGTGCTTTCATGTCCCTATAACTGCATTCTAGGAATCAGAAGAATGCAAGAATGGGTGCACAACCACCAAAGAAGATATAAAACATCACTGTTGTCACCAATTGAAGGTATTTTAAAGTGGCTATGCTGCAGAACTGTACAGTGGCTTTATCAATGTACATACAGTATATGGTAAGCAAAATTTCATCATAAGATTTAGAAATACTATGCAAAAGAACCTAGTAAGTACTTAAAAAGGGATCTACTTTTTAAATGATATTTCCCAAGTAGAAGAAATAAACAACCAGTTGTAAAATTCATAAATGTGTAGTTCTGGCATACACAACCAACCCATGTTTTAGCATTTGATTGTGGCATTTCTTTAATTATGAAGGAGAAGGCAATGCCAACAGACTTACTTACCTTGCACACTTTTCTTATTTGCAGCCCAGAAACAATAACAGGCACCCATGCAAAACAGAAAAACAATAATAATAATTCTGGTGGACTTTGTTATAAGGTGATGTCCTATAAATTCAAGACCCATTTATTACTGATCCTTGTCACAAACTATAGGAACTGTATTGCAAATTACATACTCTCATATCTGCTATAGTTACTTAATACAGTGAAGTATGTTTTGGTAAAAGAAATGACTTATTTTATAACTTATGAATGATCTTCTAACCACACCAGATATATTATTTATAATAAAAGATATGCAAAGCAGGTAAGCTAATGCATCTTTCAAAGCCACTTTACTAGCAGTGGGCTTCACATTTCTAGAGAAGAATAGTAATGACCTTTTTAAAAGGAATTCAGAAAGATGTGATGCTATATCTGATAGGAAGCAGAAAGCATTTATCACTGTAGACCATGTCATCTCAAGGGGTCCATGAGTAATACACAATATACGTGAGATAAATCCCTAGCATTTCAAATGCAGTAAGAGTTGGCATTGTTGGCAATGGAAACTATTTTTCAACCATTAGACTAATTCAGCATCTTAACTAGTGCAGGATGCTCATCTTCTGTGTAAGGGGCTAGGAGTCATAAATATGCTATATTTTTATTCTACAGTAATTCATGCCTGAGTAACTTGATAACAATGGTGTACACTGTAGTAACACATTTCCATAAGCAGGTACCCTGGGAACCAGTTGGTATTGGAATACGAAATGAAGGAACTAATTCCAGTGGAGTTTTATGGACCTCCAGTTAGTTTGTGTTCATATGGATTTTATACTGATTTGTATCACAATAAAAAAAGCCTTATTAAGGCAATTATTGTAACACTACATAATTTTTATCTGGGTGATAGCATTTTTCATCCTTTTCTGATTAATAATAATCTGATCAAGATTTGTTCTATACTGCAGATGATTGTATCATAAAATTTTATTTGACAGCTGAGGAGCTGAGGAGCTTTAGAAACTGTGACTGCGCATATATCACCAATGTAGTTCTGGCCTTGCAAATATTGCAAAAAAAGAAGCAGCTGATATTACGTATGCATTCTACATAATGCTTGATAGAAGGAAAAGCACCAGAAAGTAGCATGTGCATTGATGGACTCATAACTCAGTCCTGTACAACATGAGTAGCAAACCTCTTCTTCTTGGCTTATCAATTTGGACATGCTTTCTTATTAATAGAGGTCTGTTCTTTAGTGTTCTCCATGCTGATATGTTAATTTTAATGAAAACAGTGTTTAATTTGCTGCATAGCTACCCTGAAGGGTCTCTCTGAGAATTCTGTTCTGTTTGTTTGCAGTGACTTTCTCTGTCAAGTGTAGCACTTTCAGCAGTAAAACAACATATTTTACTCTTGTTTCATTATCGTCCTGCTGAACTGTTGGATTGCTCTTGGGCCAGAAGGAATTTTTTTTTGTGTGTTTGGCCCTGAGGAGTTGAATATTTTTTCTTCAGCCTTCCAGGAAGGAATGAACACAGTTTGGTGGTTATTGTGATTCTAATTCAACTTCCAAAAAGTTCTTGTTAGATACACAAATTACATAGATAAATAAGGATGGAAACAGATGATGTGACCGTGTCTACCCTGATGTCCTGTTTGGTAGATTCTGCCCCTCCAGAGTCCTCCCTGACCCCTGCCTCCCTTCCATTTGTTCTTAATACTCCCTCTGAAACTGTCCCATTGTGCTTGAGCCCAGATTTAGTCCTGGTGCTGAGCACATTACAGGGCAGATTGTTCCAAATGTCCATCACCCACTCCGTGAAAACACTTTCTGCTCTCCTTTTTAAGGCTGTGGGCAGAGCCTATTGAGGTCGCTTAGTAGCTGTAAAAAGTGGCCAATAGTGGAACCTTGTGTTGGACTTTTGGAAGTATTCTTCCAAAACCCCAATGGAGCTTGAACCCATCCACCATGCTCGGCCACTGCACAATAACAGCCGCAGTATTTTGGCTGGTACTTCCACATTACGGTGGCATGAACTGCGCATGCAAGTCCCGCCTGCATGCACAGTTCTGTTTGCATTGCCATGTATGACAAAATGCCATTCACTACAACTGTGCAAGTGTGACTGCTGTGCATGCACAGTTGCATCACTGCCACCAGCTCTGCGGCATTCTGTGGCCCCCAAAACTCATGTGGCACACTGGGAGCCCACCCCAGTGTGCCCAAAGTTTTTACTTTTGCCCACTGTCATCAGGATGCCAAAACCTATGTTGGCCACTGCCAGCTCTGTGGCATTCTGTACCCCCCAAACTCATATGGCACACTGGAAGCCCAACCCAGTGTGCCAAAAGATTTTGCTTTTACCTGCCAACATCAGGGTGCTCAGTCCCCATGTTGGCATTATGTACACCTCTCCAGTCATGCAGCACACTGGGAGCCCACCCCAGTGCGCTTAAATCCCCCCCACCCATAGCTGCTAACATCTGGGTACCTAATCCCCATGTCAGCATTATGTACACCCCTCTAGTCATGTGGCACACTGGCAGCCCACCCCAGTGTGCCCAAATGTTTTTTTTTTTCTGTACAAAAGAAAACAGTTCCTTGTTGTCACTGCAGTCTTTTTTTTTTCTCCCTGTAAAAAAGAAAATGGGCCCTCATCACTGCTTCACTCCCACTCCCCCATCCCTACCCTCCCACTGTGCACCCACCTCCCCACACCCCCCTTACCCTGTACTTACCTCTGGAGGTCGGCGCTGCCATCTTCTCTGGACTGGGTCACGTCTGCACTCTTCAAAGCCGAACCACGAACTGAAGAATCAAAGGTAAGTGCGCCATACTGCCATTCAATGGAGTTTTCAACTTATGCTGAAATCTCAGCCATTTATTGGAATTTTTGCCACAAATTTTCAACATGGGGTTCTTGGGACTCCATCTTATGAAAACTGTCACTGTCATTTTGTTACATGGTCCCAAAAGGTGATTTTGTGGTTGCTGCACAGAATCACCTTTTGGGACGATTCACAAAATGACAGTGCCACTGTTCATGAGGTGGGGTCCCTAAAAGCCCATGTTGCAAATTTGTTGAAAAAATTCCAAAAAATGACTGGGTTACAAGCGTGCATTACGCAGTTTCTACTCACACTCCTAACTTTGCCAATTTTTAGTATTTTCACTCCACATTTTCAACATTGCCATTTTTGCACACCTCCTTCCAAACAGTATAGCTGTCTTTTTCCACAACCTACCCAAAATGTTTTTTTGCACCTGTGGTTGCAGAATAGCACTTTTGCTCTGTGAAATCACCTTTTGGGACAAGTGAACAAAATGACACTGACACTCTTCATGAGGAGCGGTCCAAAAAAGGCCATGTTGAAAATCTGGTTCAACAACTCCATAAAATGGCCAAGTTACACCCGGGCGTTGAATAATTTCTATGCACATGTGTAACTTTGGTCACCTGGTAGCTCTTCACAGCCCTTTCAGCTCTTGCTAGACCTTGTTTGAATACTAACCCTTCCAACTTGAGGTTGTATCACTTGGTCATTGCACTTTTCCTCAGACTGAACAACTCTGTGGTGTCCATCCTGTTGCATAGCCATGTGTATTTGTATTTTTCTACCATTGCCCCCTCCCTTTCCTTCCTATACATTCGAGAGTACACATTGAAGAAGTCCAGTCTCTCCTTGTAGGACCTACCCTGCTGCCTCTAGATCATTTTTGTAGCACTCTGCTGAATAGTCTCAGACCTCTCCCTTTCCATTTTCAGAAGCAGGCTCCAAAACTGTATGTAATGCTTCAAGTGCAGTTGAACCAATAACATGTACAGGGACTGCAGCAACTCCCTCCTGTGACTCATGAAACCCCTCCTTATACACCCCAGCATTCTGTTTGCCTTCCCATATACCATACTATACTTAACACCTTTTATTAACCTCTATGCACCTCTCACCTGCATTTTGTATCTCTCCTATCTTCCACATATCCCTTTCTCCTTAATTCTAGTGCTCCCTCTACCTCTCTCACACCCCTCTCTGGCTTTCCTATTCTTCTACCAAAAAACTCCTTCTCTCCCCTGCTCCCACCTTTTCCCACCTTTTCCCTCTCTTATATCTTGTAAATATGTACATTTTTAGTACTAGTTCTCTTACAATTTGTAAATATGTAAATGTTTAGTACTGCTACCGGTTGTATGATGTTATGTCTACTGTGCAAAATACCCTGCCTGAATTCAGTGGTCTCAAGCCTCCATCACAGTGGTCCCAAGCCCTATCAAAGATTTATCAACATTGGACCCTTCCAGATCACCATGGAATCATCGGCCTGAAGTTGAGGAAACCAACTGCTCATGAACACACCTGTAGCTTTATGTATTTATACGTGTATTGTTCTCCTGCCACTGACTGTACTCATTCTAATTATTGTTTTACCTCTTGCACCCAGTTGTATATAGTACCTACTCATGGAATTGCCTTTATTCCCCAGGCTGCCCCTGAAAAAGGGACATGACTGTCTCAGTGGGCCCACCCCATTATCAAAATTCAAATAAATAAATAAATACGATACTGTATTAGGAAGAGGTTTTCAAGCTACTAATTACCATCCCCTGGTCCTTTATCTCCCTTGAGTGCTACATCTTGGTCCAGCTGATGCAACATTCCATCTGCAGACTTCTGTTGCCAGTGCACATAACTTTATATTTTCTAGCATTGAACTTCAATTCAAATGGCTGTCTTTACAGTATGTCCACACTCTGTTCCTGTCATTCAGATGGCATCTGGCCAAAGTGATGAGAAGAGGGTCTGTTCTGGTTGCCATCCAACACTCTGCCCATAGTCCTGAACAGGATTTTCTAGGGTGAGTGAGTGCCAGAAGGGGAGTGGAGGGTGTTAGGTGCTATGTGTGGGCTGGAGAGAGGGTACAATAATGTATAATGGTGATCATCATTGCAGGAAGAGGGTAGCACTAGACTACCATGATTAATTAACTTATTACACTGGGGATCAGAGCAGGAGGGGGTTATTACTAGACTGCAGGGTGAATTTACTTATCACAGTGAGGGTCAGGGTATGAGGGGGTGGGTGTTCTAACATCCACTACCTGGCAACATTGCTGCCTGAGTGGGGTTAAGGGGATCTCGCTGCACTGTGTGCATTCATTAGAACAGGGTTGTGGATGCAGTAAATAATGCTGCCATGAAAGCTTTTTAATGCTTTCAAAATCCTCTATATATACAACTGCACCCTGCATGCAAGTGGGTTCCCTCATTTGTATGGGTACTGCGGTATATTTAGTGCATTCACACTATCCACTGTGTGCCACATGATGAGGTCCTTTGAATATGGCCCCTGCTTCATTTGGACACAGACATGTTCAGTTAGTGTGGTGCAATTCATGATAGTGCTGTGCTAACCTTCTGAATATCATGGCCATAGTTCCCATTTAATATGTGGTGCTACAGTTTTATCAAGTCACTGGGTGCTAACACTATTAACAAAATAAGGGGACCTGTCCTTCTCTTAAAACAGGAAAGGAAACTGCATGTGCCTTTGTTTAAGCATTGAATGTTCTACATTTTGTAAACTGAAGGAACAAATAAAGGTGTTCTGTTAGCATGTGGTCTGCAAATGGAAGTATTATCTTGAATGAATGCTTGAAATAGAAATTAAATGTTAAAATCAATGTTTTGACCATAAGATATTTTCCTGTAATGATCTATAAAGAAAGAAATGAAGCATAGTTAGTAATTACAATGTATAACTAACTACAGAAAACCCGTACAGGGTGAATGAGGGAGAACTCAGTTTCCTTTGTTAAGAAAATTAAGTAATTGAGGTCCCCTTTGTTAAAAATGTCTTGTAAACAAAATACTTTTCTTCCTTATTTCCTGCAATGGACCCCTGTCTTGTTTTTGGAGCACTTTTGGTTATTTTTTTTACAACTAGATCACTTATTAGCTTTGCTTAACTTTTTTCTTTATAGATGATTCCTGTACAAGACCTTACGGTCAAAACACCAACTGTAACCTGATTTTCTCTATTCAGTGTGTCTGCAAGAAAACCTTTTTCTTCGACCTTGTACAGGCAGAAAATGGCTGTCTCTTAGTAACAATCTCATGGATTGGGTTAGTTTCTGTACCTCATCAAAGTGGCCAGCCCCACAGAGCACCATACACACAAAGCATGATGACGGTTCAGCTCACCTTGATAAAATCTCTCCTAATATCATTTGTGCAGCACACAACTCACAGCCCTGTGAGCTGTAATTGAATGATACTAGGAGCGATTTTATTAAGGTGAGCTGGATCAGCTGTATGCATCATGTGTGTGATCCTCTGTAGGGATGGCCACCTTGATGTGGTACAGAGGTTAAAGCAATCCATGAGATTGTTAATAAGAGGGGCCCATTTTCTGCCTGTTTTGGTATGGTGTGTTTTCACTAAACTACTTCTGTTTGCTTCAGCCTTGCAGACATACACATGTACATATGTAAAATCCTGCAATGCAAGGAATGCCACGAAAGTACTTGAGACCTCACCCACAGTTGCAGTCGGTGGCAGCATACACTTCGGTACAAAGAAGCATGCCATCAGGCTGCCACCAAAATCTGCCATACACAGAGCTCTAACTTAACTGATTCAGGAAGAGTCTACACAGGTGGCTAAGTCACAGTGCAAGCATGGCTGCCAGATGTGAGTGAGCATCAATGGTGTTTTGCCCACTAACATGCTAGTGTGTGCCATATATGGAGGGCTGGGGAGGGCACAGTACCATTCACATGGCAGTGTGCCATGCCCAGGGGCCATGATTAAAGGCACAACCACTTCTGTCCCCCCCCCCCAACCAGCTGGCCATCCAATACCTTTAGTGTCTCTTGCTGGCTGCAAACATTTTTGAAGTACAGTTCTGCACTTGTCTTCCCTGGTGATTCAATGGTTCTCCCCAAATGCCCCCTGTGCCATTATGCATCCCTGGTATCCAGTGGTACACCCTCCCTTGCCTGGTTATCTCACTGCTGGTACATTCAGTCTAGTCTCACAACAATCTCAGTTTCTCCCCAGCTCCTTCACTTTTAGTACCAGCATTGTGACACCCCTCCCAGCTATCTGCAGTAGTTCTACATGCAGGGGTATCTCAAAACTCTGAAACCTACAGCATGAGGGTCACCACACTTTGGCATTGCCCTGTGGGTCATTTACATGGCAACCTCATTTGTTATCTTATATAACTGCAATGCTCTGAGCAACTGTGTAATGATAGGCTTGCAACCCCACTGTGCTCCCTAATATGACCGCTTAGCAACAGCCTTTTGAAACGGTGCATAGGGCCCCAGATTTTACATTAGATATTAGCTCAGAATGTATCAACATTAATTTATAATACCTTGGGCCTCATACACAGTCACAAGGTGCTGTCCTTAAGTGGTCACAATGACCAAGTGGGCACAAGTTAAGGAACTAGTGCTAACTAAGTGGTCATTGTGACCAATTAGGACAGCCACCCTATGATTGTGTATGGGGCCCCAGCTGTTATGAATAAATGTATGTTAGTGTTACAATCCCACCAGCTGTGACTGTGTACGGGGTCACAACTTACAGTAGATTACACATTCATGTAACTTGTGTGGCAGGAAGTGCTTACAAGATGAAACCTAAATCCCTTCTGTCATCACAATATGATTATAGTAAAAGCATTTTTTTCTTCTGTAACTGATGTCCTTTCTAAGGGGAGAGGGATTTCTGGATGCCCTAAATCATGCATCTAACAGAAACCATAGGTGATAGTTGCTGTAACTGAAGTTACTGACTTCATTAGGCTCATTTAAAGAAAATAATAACTTGGGGCTGTTTTTTTCCATAGGAAAAGATGGTTATAATTCTCTGTTATAACCCATGGGTTATAACGGCAAACACATGCTAGCTTTCCCTTTAGAACGTGAAAGTGACAGCTTGTGCTCGATCTACTGTGCAGCTGCCATTATAACAGTCAAAATGATTACCTGCCCAGCTTTTCCCTCAGACTCATGTCAGGACAGTAGAAAACAGTTTCCCCCACAATCCGTAAATCACCATGTCAGCACAATTTTAGGTCAGTGACCTACATGAATGAGAATGATCCCTCACTCTCTCTCTCTCCAAAGAAATCTGTGACCTTTGAACCCAATTAGAATATCACTATGGATACCAGTTTCAGAGCTCTTGATAATTACCCTGTTTTTACAGTTTTGGGGACTTTAAAACTTAGTTTACTTATCAGATTGCCTTAAAAAGTTAAACACAACTCTACAATTGTAAAGCTCTTCGCATTTTCATCAGGATTTTCATGCATTTCACAAACCTGTGTTCTTGTAATAGTTGTTGCTATTGCCACAGGAAGACAAAAATAAGTGTGTATCTTGAAATACATACTAAAAATTGTTTTATTCACTGCAATTATCTAACAATACTTGCATCAATTCTATCTGTGGGGAAAAAAGTTACTAAAATAAACCAGACTTCATACAAGTCTCCATTTCAACAGGACTGGTTGGCAAATAAACAGTTCACAGCAATTACTTAAAACAACACATGGCGAGGAGTGTAAACTTGAATTTATGCACACCCTCAGTGTGGGATGCTTTGATAAACCCCTTGGGCTTCACCCTCGGGGTTTATGTAACATCCTACACCTTGGATGTGCATACAGTTCTTGTTCTACACTCCTCACCATGCATTATTCTATTATTAATAACTTGGCCACAGAAAAGGTACAGCATTATTTTCAGTTTTTTTAAGAAAGACATTATAACATTATAATTAATGGTTTTAGTTTTTTTCCCATAGAAAACCCATAGCATAATTTGCCATAATAAAGGAGTGTTCACCAGGTTTCCCTTCTGCTATGCATGCACCAGTGCCAGCCACTGCTCTTCTGCATTACCAGAAGACAACCTAATGCCCAGAGACCAGACTGCCACTCTGAATCAGCAGTAAGTACAGTTTAAAAAAAAAAGAAACAAACGGCTGCACGAAAACTATTTAAACTGCCTCCTACCAACTGAACAGGTGAAAAGGAAAAAAATGAGAGAAAAAAAAAAACTTTCTTCCAGCAGCTACATCTGACCACTGACCTTGCTGAAACCCAGTTGGACCGTGGCTGCATGGAGACATCTTCTCTTTATTTTATATAATTGCTGTGGTGAAAAAAACAAAACCCAGCAATTATATAAAATAAAATATGGGGTAGTATGGAAATTCAAATTTTACATGCACCCTCAATATTGGATGCCGAGATAAACCCCTCAAGCTTTGGTCTCACAGTTTATGTGGCATCTAACTCCTTAGGTGTGTGTAAAATTCTCATTACACACACCACCCCATAATTTGTTATAGACTTACCACCTTCACTCTGTCTCTGTTAAAAAATCCAGTATTTTTTAATGTCATGCCTTAGTTTCATAGACCTATAGAAGATTAGCAGGGCATTCCACACAACAATTAGGAGTTACTGGAGGTAGTTCTGTGTAGCTGCTGGCCTGTTCTTTCTCATCTCCCAAAAAGTGTCTGCACTGGTGCAACAACTGCCTGGACACCATCAGCATCCATGTGATCAGTTTAATGTCATGGAATCTGAATATTTCATCAAACTCAGCATCAGGCATTCCCACTGGTGGAGTGAAGGGAAGGGATTCAGTTTTCTGACACAGCTTCCTCCAGATTGGCCAGGATTACAGTCATGGCAAAGCCACCAATTTAAAGGCAGCAACAGATGGTTTTGGGCATTTTATTATTCCATGCCTGCTTCCTCAGCCCTGGCATCAAGGAGGTTGGTTCTTTTAATACATTCAGCTGCTGTAAGTTCCTTCATGCTGTCTAGTGCTTGCAAGACTTCCCTTCTCATTGCCCTTGCATAATCCCTCTTGAAACTGTAAACTATGTCAAGTGGCTAAATTGTGGAGGTGGTGTTAGGTAGTAGGAAAAATTGCTTTCTGTTCTGTAGTCCCTGCACATTGGGATGGCCAGGAAAAGTGTAGAGCATGAGCATGATTTTACAGCCCTTCATGTGCTGATCCCACAAATGAACCCTCTTAGTCATAATTTTGCTTGCCAGACACGCAGACTTATTGTATATGTAGATCACAGGCAGGTGCCAAGCCCCAATGAAAGATATCGTCTTACTTGATTGCTTTTCAGTGGTTTGCACAACCCATGACAGAGATCCTCTCTGTTTATTTTTTGTTGACCTTTCACATTCCTTTGGCCCATGGGTGATTCAGTCTTGAATGAGAGCACTTTGTAGTAGTGATGGGAGAACCTCAAAAGGTTCTGAGGTTCTAAAAGGTTCTGAGCCAAAAAAAAAAAGCTTCAGATACTTATCCAAACCTTATCTGAGCCTTTATGTTTTATGAAATCTAGATTTAGTAGTTGCCATATTGGTCCTTGCAAGAATAGATCCAGAAGCAAATGATTTGATACCTTTTAATGGACCAACATAGATGTAACAACAAGAACAAAGTGCTCTAGCTTTCGGACCAACCAGTCCTTCTTCAGAAGCTCATGGCAGTTGTTTAGAAAATACAATACTTATAACAGCTAGATAATGCAGAGAAAACAGAAAAAAATCCATTGGTTTAAAATACTCATTTAAAAAAAAAGAAGATGATGTCAGAGAAGTCTGACATCATCTTCTGTTTTTTTTTTAAATGAGTATTTTAAACCAATGGGGATTTTTTTCTGTTTTTCTCTGCATTATCTAGCTGTTATAAGTATTGTATTTTCTAAAAAGGTATCAAATCATTTGCTTCTGGATTTATGTTTTATGGTAACTGTATATTAAAAATATTATAAACATCTTTTAATCAACATATCTGTAGAAGAAAAGCAATTAAACCACTGTTCAGTAGTAATAAACAGCATGATTAGTGGCATGAGGTGAGAAGGAGTCAGTGATGTGACTGTGGATGTGCCTATTGGAAGTGCCAGTGCTGTAATACAGTATGTTCATGCTGAATCTCACAACCGGCACCCACCTCCAAGATGATGATGATGATGATGATTTTGTCCAAAGGCAGTCAAGTCCCGGAACTCTGACCAGCCCCTATAACTCAGTAGTTACAGCACCGCTGTGAACCACAATAATAGCTGTTAGCACACCTGTGTGTATTAATCTCTGACAGCCACCCACCACATACATACTGTACTGTGTGATTTTGTCAAAAGGCAGGCGACTTCCAGAATGCTCTCTAACCACTCTTCTGTTTCTGACATTTAAGAAAGTACTACTGTGTATAATAGTTAATAACAGTAGTGACCTGTTTCTCAACAGACACCACTCTGAATGTCTCTCAGTTAAGATTAATGAACACAGAGGAACACAGCACCATAATGGAAGATCAGAAGCAACATTAGCCAGTCAGACGGTCAGTCAGCCAGCTGCCACTTCACGACTGCTACTACCCCTGGCTACTACAATCAGGGCAAAACAGAACTACTGTACCAGCACTGAGATCAATATGGTTAAGTCACAATTACCAAAAAGGACTGCTTAGAAAAGAATAGTTATTATAAGGCAATATCCGCATACACATTGTGATTGGTGAAAATAATTCTAAGAGGGTTACATTAACCCACTTAAACCTATCTTCTGCAACCTGATCATTGCGCTTTATTCCATGACCTGTAAGAAAAGCAGTGTCAGTAAGTGCCTAGTGCCCAAAAATGTCAAACATGGCTGTCACAGTTACAGGTACCATACGAGATAGTACTCGCTCTTGTGTCAAACAACTAACCTAACAACCACAACCTCCGAGTCTCACCACACCAAGTCCTAAAAGAGTTTTTTTATTGTTTCAAAAGAAATAAAGTGACTAAGAAAAAAAAAGTGAACCACACCAATTTAAACTTCACAGACTCAGCAATAATTAAAACAGACAGATTGCTCTCAGAATCACAAATTTACACTTCAGGTAATGAACGGAGTGCGTTTTGGATCAATGGCCAGCTGCAGAGCTTTTTTACATGAGACATCTCACTATAGTTTAAACGTTTAATTATTGTTGAGTCCATGAAGTTTAAATTGACTTTCCTTTTTTTTTGTAAAAAGCCGAATCACTATTCAGCTCAGCAGGTTCCCGTGTCTTATAGCCATCAACTTATTTGCAGCTCAGCACCGTGGCACCACTCAGAACACCTGTGCCAGGTTGAACACAAATAACTGAACACAGAAGAGACTGGCACATGGCAGATACTAGTTCCACTTTTATTTACTTAAAAAAGTGAAAAAAAAAAAACACATATACAAGTGAATTGAGAAGCTTATAGCGAAACTGATCGAGTCACCAGAGGCTTCCTTTTTTACTGGCACTATGTCGCCGGAAATGCACTGCCTAAAATAATTCACTTGTAAGTAAATGTGTGTGTGTGTGTGTGTGTGTGTTTTACTTTTTTTAATGGAATAAAAGTGGAATTGGTGTCTATAGCACTGTGTTGATTTCTTCTGTCATCAGTGGCCATAAACTTTCTCTGGTTAATACATTTCAGAAATGACTGTCCATTTCCCATTCCTCTCAGTCAGACTGCACAGCATGAATAGTTACACCAGTCTAACAGTTTATGCTGGTTATTAGGCAGATCAATCTAAAAAAAAAAAGCTGTAAATTTCAAATGTGGTGCCTACCGCACCATCTGGTAGCTATACGAACTGCTCCACCTATCATGCCGTTACGTGTCTTTTGCGTGAGGACAGAGTGTGCGAGGGCTGTCTATATACAAATATGTTCATTGGCTAATGCATTAAACAGGCTCTATCTCAACTTACCAAAACGTTACCACATTTACAATAAAACTAATTGCCAAAATACAGTGGATGGTATTATCTCACACTGAAAATGCACCCGCTCCTCAAAGTGAGTTACTAGTCAGGATGGTAGGTTGCCATGGATATCAACATTCCAAGAATAGCTCAGCACTGTAACCATCTTTTGAAAAATGTGGATGGACTATTTTATTTAAAACTGTGTGGTTTTCTGTCAATAAAACAAACATAGTTTAAAGTGAATATATTTGTATCTATTCCAGATTATAATAATAGCAATAATGTACTACCAGGGGCTAGATTAACAGTCAGTTAATCACCCCCTTGTGGCAATATGGCATGAGGTGAACCCCAAGGGGTTGATTAACAGACTGTTAATCTAACCTCTGGTAGTACAATATTGCTTAAGAAAGTGACTGCAATGACAAGCAAGTCCCAGATCTTCAGTTTGTAACTAGTCCCCTGAGTCTGATTTTTGTAGACGGGGATAGTGTGCTTGTTTGTATAGCTAGTTTTATTTCTCAGTCACAGGCAAAACTTTCGTTTAGCAATGTCTCTCAGTGTGGAATGCAATGCACCAATATTAGGAAGCAACGTGAGAGAAGAGTACCAGACAGTCCGAAAGTCATCACTTCACCACTGCTACTGCCACTACAATCGGGGCAGAGTTATCAGCATGTAAAGCAATGCAGTTAAGGTGCATTTAGCTAAATGATCTCCTTAGAATGAGAAAGCAATTGTGTGAGAACAAGGACTTGTCTGTCACAGTTGCTACCAGTACAATGTTATGTACTTGCTGCACCTCCCACCCACCCCCTGGACGATGATGATTTGTTCAAAAAAGGCAGGCAAGTTCCAGATCTCTAATTTTAACCAGTCCAGTCTGAAAATTGAAAGCTGATGCTATTGTCACTTAATCCACAGATGCATCACAGGTACTGCTGTCAGTGTCATCTTCTTGAAGATTAGCATCAAATATGTAGCCAAAGTTTAGCAAGTTAACTTTCAAGAGCGTTAGCTTTTATACATTGTCTGGTGTTAATCTTATTCATTTATCAGTTACAACATCCCCAGCAGAGCTAAATAAATGTTCAGAACAAATACTGGAGAGTGGATATCCACTGTACTTACAAGCCAGGGTAGCCAGCTTTGGCCAGCATGATTTTTTCTTTTTCCAGTAAGCCTAAGTGTCATTCTTAATACTAATGTTAGGCTCAGACAGATGTGCATCTATCATGCTTACTACTGAGCATGCATTTTCTCTTTTTGGAATTTCAGTCAGCTGAAGCTTGCACCAAATATCCTCCTCCTCATTGTCTACTTCTGTACTGTTTTTTTGAGCAATCTTTTAAATTTAAGGTAGTGCCATTGTAGTACTGCTTCCTAATGAAACCTCATCTACTGCATCAGTTAAAAGTTGCCTGTAGTTCAGCTCTTCCGTACCTCAGAAGCAACATCAGGAAGGTGTCCATTCTGGAACTGTGGATCTAGCAGTGTTGCTAAGATATTTATTTATTTTATTTATTTAAGAGTTTTACCAGGAAGGCATACTGAGCAGGGTACCACTCAATTCCAGATGCACCCTGGGGGTGTGGGGGAGAGGGAGAAATATAGTATAAATACATATTGCAATACATTCATGTATGCAGAGTAGTCAACAGCAGAAAAAAATAATACATATACTCTTTGCTCCATGTCACGGCTAATAATTAATCATCATTGCTAAGCCTGGTAAGTATGTTATTGACTAGAGGTTGGCTCGTATCTAAGTTGTTCCTCATTTTCTCCAACCTTTTTTTGAGAAGTAGAATAAGTGGAATAACTTAGCTAAGGGATGCCTTTTTTGCACTGACCTCTTTTGTAGCACTCATAAATGGTTTCAGAATGTGACACAACTGTTCCATCAGAGACCATTGAGTAGAATGGAGTACAATGTCCTCCACAATATCATTGTACATGAAATATTCAATGATAGCTATCTTTTGTTCAAGGATGTGTTCAATCATAAAGTAAGTTGAATTCCACCTTGTTGGTACATCCTGAACAAGCTGGTCATGAGGAAGACCTTTGTTCTTCTGAATATCAGCAAGGATGTCACAAGCTTTTACTGAATGGTTGTAGTGACCACACACTTTGTACACTGTTCCCACAATGGTTGATACTTTCCAGTTATCATCCAAGAAGCTTCAAACAATTAGGTTAAGGCAATGTGCAAAACAGCATACATGTAAATAGTTGCCATCATGAAATGCTTTTTTAATATTTGAATCATTGTCCGCAATAAAAAAGCAACAACTGTCAAACTCTGTGAAGTGACCCAAGCACTAACCAGTGTTTCCAGTTCTTGTGCTGTTGGGTGTGTGTGGGTCTTGAAAGTGAGTGTTTTTTGGAGCTGTGAGAGGCAGTACTGTTAGTAGATATGGTTGAAGTGGTAGGGGTAGCAGGCAGAGTGGTGTGTGAGGGTGATGATTTATCCTCAAAACTGACCCAGTGTGGAGTAAAAGAAAAATAGGCAATGATTTGGGTGCTGGCCCATATGTCCGTAGTGAAGGGAACTGTCTTGTCCTTAGCCCATTGGAGAGCATGCCATACTTGAAGGACTAAACTGCCATGCATCCTGGGCACAGCAGTTACTAAAATGTATTTTCTACTTGCCATTAAATATCATGGGTTTAAACATTCTGTAAGACTCTGGAAACCCATGTCTTCTACAATAGAGTATGGCTGCAAATCAAGTACAATAAACTTTGTTTTTTTTTTACAATGTATTGCCACTGTTATTGGATGGTTTCATAAATATTAAGACTTTCTTTCAAAAAACTCTTTTAACTTCAATTGCCTCTTATCTGGGGCAAAGTTAGATTTGGCTGGGGGTATTGTACTACAGTACATGCCCTGCCTGGCCCAACAGAGGACCTTACAGAATTATCTTGATTCAAAAGTGGACTTTTGGATCTTGGCTGGTAATTACTGTCTTGCACTGTTTCAGCAGAATGTAACTGTTCACCAAGAGCCTTGCTACATATCCAGGTACCAATGTTACACTGTTTATTTGAACCATATATAATGATAGTGTGAATTCACATAGGATGTCGCATCATTGCTGTACTTTACAGAAATATAAGTGTGCTGCATACCTGCAGAAGGCATGCCACATGCTTAATTGTGCAATGTTTGCATGCGATTCACACACAGAAAGTGAACCTTAACAAATCAAGTCTAAAAAGCACATCAGGTTCGCATGCTGCAAGCTTGACATGTGTGCAGCAGGTAAGCTGGTGTGAACATCTTCTAACAATCACATCAGGTTCATGTGTTGCATGCTTGACATGACTGCAGCAGTTAAGCTGGCATGAACATCATTTAACAATCACATCAGGTTCACATATTGCATGCTTGCCATGTGTGCAGCAACTAAGCTGGTGCAAATCTCATCTAAGAAACACATCAGTTTCTATTTCTCATACTACTGCTAGCAATTATAGCCATTAAAATACATTTTTCATTGATTTTCCATTAAAATTAGATAAACTCATTAATTCTGATCCTTTTGAAAGTTGTTTAATGGCTTTTGATTGTTGTCATTAAATTGCCATTAATTTGTAAAGTAATGTCTGCTTACTGCATTAAATGCCTAGGGTATAGTCAACCAACATCCCCCATTCCAGATGTGCGAAGAGGGGCCTATGTGTTGTGAAGCCTGACTTTTTGGTTTTTGGCTATGCAAATCCCCTTATGCATATTTAGTGCAACAGATGAGTTTCCCCATGACTGTTTCATCTCACTTACCTGCCCTTTGTTATTCTGTATGGAGCATATACACTATGGCCATGCTCAGCACTCCTTGTACTGAGCAGGATCTTGGAAGCATGCACCATACCTCACATTTTGTCACTGAAATGAGGCACATGGACACTCAAAATGAGGGACACTAAACCTCATGATGATCAGGACACATCCTGAAACCTGGAACTACAGTACCTCAGAAAAGAGTGGGCACCTTTGTATTTACTTGTACCGATATTAGTACCTAAGAATGAATTTATTCTAGAAAGCAGGGGTACCATTTAGGTAGAGCAGAGGGGGAGCAGTTGCCCCCCCACCCGCATTTGTGCCTAGGTTGTTCTTATGGTGTGGTACTAATGGCATTACATTTGGATTTAATCTTTTGCACAATAAGTGCCCCGCTGGACTGTGTGCACTCATGCTGCAGGTGCACTCCTGATTCTACTGTGTCTGTATTGTGTTGTCCACTCTCTTCATCTATTAGAGGCAGGACCATCACACGTGATGTGGAGGATCTCCAGCCAAGCAAGAGCATGAGTCACATGAGTGCAACACTATCTTTCCTGTCACAGAGTAGACAGGTTGCACACTACAGCTTGGAGGAGTCGGTGAGCACTGAACTCTCAATAGCAGTGTTGTGGCATCATATTTTTGTTTGCCTACTCTTAGTGAGTCTCTGTCTCCCCTGGTGGCTGAAGGGGCAGAGGGTGAGCTAGAAGCTAACTCAAGACTATTCTACCTACTTACTTTACTAGGCTTGCCTCACAAAAAATAACAGCACAGACCCCCCACTGCAGCAAGTTAGACCTAGCAGCAGGGGTAACAGCAGTGTGGGCAGCAGTTATCATGGCAGTAGCCAAGCAAGAAGCAAGCAACACAGGCTGGATGGGTTCAGTTGGTGAGGTGACTTGGTTGTGGGTCATGTTGGGGACCTAGGATGGTCGGTTCTAGCTGCTGGCAGAAGGACAGAGAAGGAATGGACTGATAACTGAGCTGATGGCATACTGGGTCAGACTGCAGGTTCTGGCCAGATGGCTGGGTAAGTAAAAGTAAATAATTGTTTTACAGGGGGATTAGGGAAGGAGGCAGGACTGCAATATTGATGTGTTTTTCATGTTTCTGCACCTTTGAATGTCTTCATGACCCATATGGGATGGGTATTGAATGGAATGGAGTTAGGGACAGAAAGTTTTTTTTTTGAGGGGCAGGAAAAAAAATGGGTAATAACTGTGTGAGCTTAAGCCTAAATTTTTATTTTTTTTAGCTATCATTTTATGCTCCTGTTGCTCTGATCCTATCTCAGGAGGTAGCCCCTAGTCCCATCCCCTGACGTCCACCAGCCGACGACAACCAGTACCCCCAGGGCTTCCCCCTGGCAGGGCCAGTGGGGCTCCCCAACCCCTGCTGAAGACCGGATCCAGTGTGGCCTGCACAGTGCCTATTCAGGAGCAGGACCTGCAAGGCACCCTCTGTCATCTGCCGGAGCAACCTTTTTCTTTCTTCAGTTTTTTCTCCTCAGAGATGGAACATGTAGTGATGCTAGTAGTGGCAGTGCACACACTCCCGTGCATGCTCTGCCAGGTGCCTGCCCCCTCTCTGCCCACATTGGCAGCATTGGTGTGCCACTCCCAGCCTCAGCTAGGGGCCTGGCAGTCACCAACCACTGGAATACTCCCTCCTCGGAGAAGGAAAGCAGTCCCTGGGACACTCGGTTCTTCTACTCCCCTGCCAACCACCAGTGGCCCACGTTTATTCCCAAACACAGGTTGCCAGTGCGGTGTGAGGTGTGGCATCCAGCACTTCAACCCTCAGCAGCACTGGGCTGGCTGAAGCCTAAATCTGATGCACTGCTCCAGGGTATAGACAGATGAATCTTATGCATTTTAATTTTTCCTGATTTTCACATCACTTTTCAGTTACAATAAATAAGTTTTACCTTTTAGAGACATTCCACACATTCTAGAGCTTGCCACCTAGGGGCTAACTTGCACCTGGCCTCCACTGGTTGTTGGCTCCCCCTGCTAAAATCTGAAATGGCACCCCTGCCATAAAGTCTAAATTTACAGGACATTCACTTTGTGAGTAGCATATTTTCCATGTGGGATGGATGAGGAGCAGAGCAGTTTTCAGGGATAAAATGAGGGCTGTACCTTGCATTCAGGGACAGTTGAGGGGTATGGCATTCACAGACTATTGCAGCCCCACTGTAGTCAGGCTTATCCTCCCACCCAGTGAAGCTGGCCTCCACATACCCACTCCCAGGCACATTATGACATAGGGCAAGGGAGACTGCAGAGGCATGCACCATCAAAATGAATGTTTTTTATTACTATTTTATGCATTATTGATGAAGAGTTGGAGATTAATGAAGGCCACCACTGAACTAACAAGGGCCTTGTTATTAGAACAGTGGCCTTCATTATTCTCCAAGCCACCATCATAAAGTATAAAATAGTAATAAAAAATAACTTCATTCATTTCAAGGGGATATGTCCCAGAGCTCACTCCCATGGACATCATCTCTTAAAGACTCCTGCCTCTGGCTCCCTAGTACTCAGGTAAGAGATGCTCAACTTTTATGTATACATTTTGCATTGACTGTAGCAGCATGGATGCACCCTCTACAGTGTGTGTGTGTGTGTGTGTGCATGAGGGAGGGGGACTGGCCATGTTGGTGGGGGGGGGTAAGTTATTGCTACTTTTGTGTTTGCTCCTTAAAGTCTGTTTGCATAGAAGCATTTAAAACTATGGAGAAAAATAGTAGGAGTGCAGGCCAGACTGAAGTAATTACATAGTTTTGTGGGTAAGTGTGTGTATATGGAGTGGAGTGAACCACATGTGTTTCCATTGGTATGTGTGCTACAGTTCAGCTGTGCAGCTGAGATGAGGGGGGATAAGAAAACTAAAAGGAATAATAGTGATTATAAGCATGCTGCATGTGAGCAGATGTATGCAGATTTGTATTGACATACAGGTGAGCCAAATGTGTGCAGGCAGTATAGTTTAGCAGTTAAAGACACTGAACTGCAAACCAGGAGACTTGGAGACCTGAAGACATGGATTTGAATTGCATTAACCCCCACTTGTATATGGTGTGATCCTGAGCTAGTCATTTAAGTTTTACATGTGCAGTTATCAGTGACCACTTGCTTTATGCACACATGCCACATGCATGTAGTCTGTTCCAATTTAACATAAAAAGCATGCTTTCCACACTTCCTTGCTGCATGCATGCCAAATGCATGAAATTGGTTCCAATTTAACATTTAAATCATGCTTGCAGCATGCATATCGCATGGGTAGTTTTATGTGTGCATCATAAAAATATTTCATATAATTATTTCTGTAAGGGGTTTCCAAGATGACCTTTATTTTCCACCTACTAACCCTTAAAGAAAAATAGGTGTGCTGTGTACATGCAGAATGCATGCCACATGCTTAATTGTGCAATGTTTGCATGAGGTTCGCATACATTAAATGAACATAAGCAAACAAAGTCTAAAAGGCAAATCAGGTTTGCATGCTGCAAGCTTGACATGTGCACAGCAGGTAAACTGGTGTGAACATCTTCTAAAAATAATACCAGTTTGTGTCTTGCACACTTGACATGAGTGTAGCAGTTAAGCTAGTGTGAATATCACTTAAACATCACATCAGGTTCACATACTGCATGCTTGCCATGTGTGCAGCAGCTATGCTGATGCTATTCTCATCTAAAAACACATCAGTTTCTGTTTCTTATCCTACTGCTAGCAATTAGTCATTAAAATACATTTTTATTTGAATTCCCATAAAAATTAGGTAAAGTCATTAATTCTGATCCTTTTGCAAGTTGTTTAATGGCTTTTGAGTTTTGTCAATAAATCACCATTAATCTGTAAAGTATTGTTTGCTTATTGCATTAAATGTCAAGAATATAGCCAGTCAACATCCCACGTTCCAGATGTACGAAGAGGGACCTCTGTGTTGTGAAGCCTATCCTTTTTGTGTTGGACCATGCAAATCCCTTATGCATATTTACTGCTACAAATGGGTTTCTCCATGACTGTTTCATCTCACTTACCTTACCTTTGTCATTCTGTGCTGAGCATTTACACTATGGCCATGCTCAGCACTCTTTGTGCTGAGTAGGGTCTTGGAAGCATGCACCATACCTCATATTTTGTCAATGAAATGAGGGACATGGACACTCAAAATGGAGGACAATGAGGGCGACTAACCCACATGATGGTCAGGACACATCATGAAACATGGAGATATGGTACCTCAGAACACAGTGGAAACCATTGTATTAGAACCTGAGAATTAATTTCTACCATTAAGTATGTGTACCAGTTAGCTAGGGCAGAGGAGCACAGTTGCTCCTCTCCCGTATTTGTGCCCAGGTTGTTCTTATGGTGTAACAGTAATGGCTTTAAATTTGGATTTAATCTTTTGCACAATAAGCGCCCACCTGGCCTGTGTGTGTTCTCACACTGCAGGTACTCTCCAGACTTGACTATGTCATCCATTCTCTCCACCTATTAGTGGTGGCACAATCTCATGTGATGTGTATGAGCTCCAGCCAAGAAAGAGCGTATGAGCCTTACAAGTGCGAAACTGTCTTTCCAACCACAGAGTAGGCAGTCTGAACACTATAGCTTGAAGGAGTCAGTGAGCACTGAACTCTCAATAGCAGTGTTGTGGCAGCATATTTTTGTTGTTCTACTCTTAGTGAGTCTCCATCTCCCCTGGTGGCTGAAGGGGCACAGGGTGAGCTAGAAGCTAACTCAAGACTAGGCTACCTACTTATTCTACTAGGCTTGCCGAAAAAAAAACAGCATAGACCCCCATGGCAGCAAGCTAGGCTTAGCAGCAGTGAGTGACAGCAGTGTGGGTGGCCTTCATAGGCCTTGATCAGTGTAGTGTGGCAGCAACCATAGCAGCAACCAAGCAAGAAGGAAGAAAACTAGGTTTGGTGGATTCATATGGTGAGGTGACTTGGTCATAGACCATTTTGGGGACCTGTGATGGCTGGTTCTAGCATCCAGCTTCCGGTGAAGAAGAGAGAGGGAGCAGACTAAAAACTGGGCAGATGGCACACTATGCCAGGCTGCAGGTTCTGGCCATATGGCTGGGTAAGTAAAAGTAATTTTTTTTTTTACAGGAGGATTGGGGAAGGAGGAAGGACAGAAATATTGATGTGTTTTTCACATTTCTTCACCTTTGGGTGGCTTCATGACCCATAGGGGATGGGAATTGATCAGAATGGAGTCAAGGAGAAAAACTGAGATAAAGTTCCTTTTTTGGTGGGGGGGGGGGACAACTTCAGCCAGGAAAAAAAAATAGTTAGTAACTGGGTGGGTTTAAGCCCAAATCTGATGCACTGCTCTAAGGTATATACAGATGAATCTTACACATTTGAATTTTTCCTGATTTGCATATCATGTTTCAGTCAAACCAAGTAATTTGTACCTTTTAGAGATGTTACAGTGGCCTTCATTATTCTCCAACTCACCATCATAGTAATAGAATAGTAATAGAAAATAACTCCTTTCATTTCAAGGGGATATGTCCCAGCACTCTGATCCATGGACATCATCTCTTAAAGACTCCTGCCTCTGGCTCCCTGGTACTCAAGTAAGTGACTTTTTACTTATATCTATACTTGTTGGGTTGTCTGTAGCAGCATGGCCATACCAGCTAGACTGTGTGTGCATGGGTGGGGGGGGGATGGACGATGTGGGTATGTTTATGTGTCAGGTTATTGCTATGTTTGTGTTTGCATCTTAAGTCTGTTTGCGTGTAAGTATTCAAAACCATTGAGAAAAAATTGTAGGAGTACAGGCCAGACAGAAGTAATTAAGTGGTTTTGTGGGTAAGTTTGTGTATTGGGGTGAGAAAAACATGTGTTTCCATTGGTATGTGTGCTACAGTTCATCTGTGAAAATGAGATGAGGGAGAGAAGAAAACTGAAAAGCATACACTGGCTACAAGCATGCTGCATGCATGGAGATGTATTCAGATATAGCATGTATTGAAGTACAAGCGAGCCATGTGTGTGAAGACAGTATGGTTTAGTGGTTAAAAGCACTGAACTGCAAGCTGGGAGACTTGGAGGCATGAAGACCTAAATTTGAATCTCATCAAATCTCACTTGTGTATGGTGTGATCCTGAGCTAGTCACTTAACTTTTACGTGGCAGTTATCAGTGACCACTTGCTTTTTTGCACGCATGCCACATGCATGCAGTCTTTCCCAATTTAACATAAAAATCATGTTCTCCACACTTGCTTATATAAGCGATGGTGTTACTTGCCATATGCATGCAATCGGTTCCAATTTAACATTTAAATCATATTTGCAACATGCATATCACTTGAGTAGTTGTATGTGTGCAGCATGAAAATGCTTCATACAATTTATTCCTCTAAGGGAACACAAGCATTGCAGTGCACAAATATAGCTTGGAAAGCATCCTTGTGGTTTACTGTATGTAAAAATGAGTCTATGTCTAGTAATGGGCTCAGTAGGGGTTGAGTGGCTGGGCTTAACTAAAATCTGTGGAGGATGCAGGTTCATCAGGTGAGACAGTCATATAATCCTCTGCATCATCATCAGTGCCATCACTACTGTCAGCCTTTGTTTCACTTTGTTTGGCTTGTGCCTTTGAAATTTTTTCCCCCCCTTTTGAGACTGTATTAATATTCTCTTCATCCACATTGTGACTGCCAGAATGAGAAACAGGTAAAGCAGACTCACTAGCGTGTCCCTGTCATTAGTATCACCATGACAGTGGTCATCATCATCATCAGAGTCAGTAGAGCTAGCACTGTTACTGGGAGACTGAGTTATCCTATATGCATGTGTTGCAAGTTGAGCAACTTCACTGCAAGTTACACCTGTAAGTGCTTTATGTATAATAGGAATACTCTTTGGTTTTGTATTTTTCTCAAATGACTTGCTAGGAGATGCCTAAGATTTTTTTGAAACTTTGTTTGCTATGGCATTACTGACCCCTTCTGACATAGACAATCCTAGCCTAGTGCCAAGGGTTCAGCATTTCGAGGGTTAGCTGGCACATCAGTAGTAGTAGTAGCATTATTTAGTTCAGCCTCTTCAATAGACTGTGGTGCATGCACTTTAATCTTTGATGGGCCACTCCTTTCTGGACTACTGAATAAACTTTTACATTTACTTCCTTGTTTGCCCCCGCTTTTGTTTTACAATTGTTTTGAGTACTTATAGTGGCAGTCTTTCTTGAGAGACTTGTTCAGTGTCACAGTCACAAAGACAATATGCAAGTGGTGGTGGCTGTCAGATTTTAGCTGAATTTAAATTCAGACACAGGTCAGCTATATATTATTCTGGTTCACAATTCACACTGGACCTCTAAACTATAAAGTTGGTGCTATCCACAGATAATGCTTGAGTTCAAATAGAAGATTCAGTGGTCACAGACCTGACCTAACCCTCTATGATACAGTCCTTCCAAAACAAGGATTATTTATTTGTTTTTTATTTATAGTTCACAGAAGGTCCACTGATCAGACACTTTTAGATGTGCCCCACAGAACACAGGGAGGAGAGATGACTGATGTGTTCAGGATCACACAGACAGTATGCAAGTGGCACTGGTGGCAGCTGTCAGATTTTAAATGAACTTCAGACACAGGACTGCTATATTATTCTGGTTCACAATTCACACTGGACCTCTAAACTGTAAGGGATGGTGTTACCCAACTATAAGGGATGGTGTTACTCACAGACAATGCTAGAGTTCAAATTAAAGATTCAGGGATCACAATCCTGGCCTAACCTTCTACAGCACAGTCCTTTCAATTTATTTATTTATAGTCCACAGAAGGCCCGGTGAGCTGAAGCTTGTAGGTGTGCCCCATGGAGCACAAGGAGGAGAGTTGACTGACTTGTTCAGGGTCACACAGACAGTATGCAAGTGGTACTGGTGGCTGTCAGATTTAACTGAATTTCAGACACAGGTCTGCTATATTATTCTGGTTCACAGTTCACACTAGACCTCTAAACTACAAGGGATGGTGCTACCCACAGACAATGCTAGAGTTCAAATTGAAAAATGTATGGATCACAAACCCCAAGATGACTGGTTAATGCAGGCTAGCACTGAACCCACTAGCTCTGCCCACTCACTTATCACTTTCCCCCTCTTCTCTACTCCCCTAACTGTTGATTCACATGAAGCTATTTTTTAAAATGTTCACCCTCAAATGTTTTTTGGCTTTTCTTTTTCCAGGACAGAGAAAAAAAATCACTTTACAGACTGCTTGCTGCCTCAGTCAGTAACACGCACTTGCCCCTCTCCTCCCCTCCCCTCCCCCACCCTCCAATTTTGCCCCACAGATTTTCTGTTCTCTAAAAGTTCTTATTTTTTTAGGTTACTCTCAGTTTTTACAACCCTCAAATGAACTTTAGGTAGATTTGCTTTTTTTTATAGCTGCTGTGCTGACAACAATGATGAGATGAACAAGCAGCAGTGCAGAGCTGCTGCTTCTCTCTAATGTCTGCCGCGCTCCTAAGCAGAATACAGCAGCAGTAAACAGCCGGCATGTAAAGTGAACCACATGGATTACTCTTGGCCCAACCCAATCAGGTGCTACCTTATAAACATGGATGATCCTGCCAGTCCAATGAGGAGCCATGACAGAGAATCTCTGTCAGCTCCCTTCTACAGCTCTTTCTCACCCACACACTAGATGTCAGTCCCATTCCAGCTGCCCTCCAACTCCTTGGGTTGCCGACAACTGAATCAGGTGGTAAACAAGGAATCATCCAAACCATTCTGAACAGTGGAAAAACCTACAAAGCTGTGGCTCCAGAGCTAATGGGTGGTGCCGACCAATTGAATACAAGAATCAAAACACACAACACAATGACTACTCTTCTCAAGGAGTCAAACAAAAGTCCCACTGCTAGGGCTAGTTAAAAATTATTTTATTTAGCATAAAAAGTGGTAGCACGTCACATAGAATCACCCACGTTAATGTTTCAAGCTACAGAAGCTCTTTATCAACACTGCAGCTCCCTCTTCATTCATTATGGTAAGGAGCCAAATTACAATATTTACTGTATTGTGATATAAATTTAGACCACAAGAGGGGGCTGCAGTCTTGATAAAGCGCTTGTGTAGCTTGAAACATCGACGCAGGTGATTTTATGTGGGGTGCTACCACTTTTTTTGCTAAATAACGTAATTTTTAACGTGCCCTAGCAGTGGGACTTTGTTTGACTCCTTGGGAAGAGTAGCCATTGTTTCATGTGTTTTCATTCTGAACAGTAAAAACTTTTCAGAAGCAGTTTGATTGCCATTGTCGCTACTGGTTTGTGGAGTTCGTATTTTCCCTGAACTGGTTAGCCCACTTCTACCCTGTAGCTCACACATTGGAAAACAGCCCAGTCTTGTCACCATAAAAGATGGTTCTGGGATCATATCCTACTAGGAGCTAAGGCAGCACATTCTATAACCAGGTTTCAATAGCTGGAAAACTGGTATTTTTGCATTCCTTATGAGCTTTTTTTAAAAACTATGTTATTCCGTGACTTCCACTTTTGAAGTCACCCACCAGTTGTAAAAAAGTCCTTGCCCATCACATCTGTTAGTTGTTTTGGACTTTCCTACAGTATATAGGAGGAGGCTGCTGATCACGGCCTCTTAGCTTACTGCTCCCGCTGCTCCCTCTCCCTTCCCCTATTTCCTGATGCTAACATAGCTATCCAGCATCCCTCAAGCTTTCCAGTCACTCCCCCTTCCCCCTCCTGTTCCTTATGCTAACCTAACTCCAATCAAGGATCCTTCTGGCTTTCACATTCACTCTCATTCCCTTCCCTTCTTCTCTCTTTAACTGCCTTCCCCTCTATTGTCCCGATCATACCTCCAACTAGTGTGATACTTATTGCACTTTCCCTCTTTCCCTTTCTGTTTTACACAACCTCCCTCCTGTCAGCTTCCCTGTTCCCCTCTACTTCCTCCCCTACCCTACCCTTACCCTGCCTCCTTCCCCCCTTTCCACTCCTCCATGGCTTCCAGGATGCTCCCTTCTCCCCTTTGTTTCCTCTTGGCTACACCTGGTGTCCCTTAGAACATCCCTCCCTCCCTACCTACCCTCCTGTCCCCCTCTACCAATCCTCCCCTTTGCCTCACAGATGCATATCAGTCTCCACCAAGCTCATCATTTCACTGCTGCTCCACATAGCTGTTGATATTGAGCCCAACCCAGGCCCAGCACACTCCCCTTCCACCTGCCTCCCCAAAGGTCTATAGGTGGCCCATATCAATAGCTGCAGTCTCCTGCCTAAAATTGATCTATTACAACCTCTCATGGTCTCCCTCCTTCCTCATAGTTTCAGAATCCTGGCTTTTCCTCAAGATTCCTGACTCTGCTACCACAACCCCTGGTTACTCCCTTACCCAACAAGACCATACCAAGAAGGGTGGTGGTGTCACCAGCTACAGTACCTCTCTTCCATCATTATGTCCACTACAGGACTCTCTGTCTTCTCCCCTGCTGCATACGAACTCCTCCTCCTGAAACTCTCCTTGCCTTTCTCTGTTCCCACCTTTGGGCTGGCATCTATTGCTGCCCAGGGCTGTCCCCCTCATCTGTTACCAATCTCCTAACCACCACCTCTTCTCATGTCTCCTCCAGTGAACTTCTCATCTTTGGGGACTTCAGTATTAATTGACTGATGCTCTCACTCTAAACTTTGCCAAAATATTAAATGCCTACATCTTATTCAACCTATTTCAGTCCCTACCCATCACAACTACAGATCCCTGAACCATCTCTACTGAACTGGGAACTCACAAATCAGCCACACTGCATCATTGATGCTGGCACCCTCCCTGATGCACTCAGTGACCACCATACAGTCTACTGCATGTGCAAAATTCACTGCCCTGGAGTTCCTCCTAAAATTATCCAGACCAGGTCCTTCAGGTTGTTAGACTTATCCTTAGTTCATGCAGACATGCTAACCACTGACTGGTCCACTATCTCTAATGCCAGCAACATTAACCCAGAACTCAAATACTTTTGCTCCAAATTCTTATCTATCTGGGATCTGCATGCCCCCCTCCAGAAAACCAGGGTCTGAGGCTCTCACCTCCCCTGGATCGCAACCAAACTTTTTGCCTACCTCCATGCACATGACCTGGCATGGAAGGCTTAGAAGTCCACTGGTGCACCTGTTGACCTCAACAAGTAATGAGCCTTGAGGAATACTTGTACCAGAGCCACAAGACAAAAGGAATAGCTGTGATAGAAGAGCGTACCTGGTGCTCACCCGAACGAGCAGCCAGCTCGTAACAGAAATACTAAAAGTCAAAAGGCGGGTGTCACTCGGCTCACAATCATGAAGAAAGGTGCACAATACAGGATAAATGAATGCAAGTTGCCAGTTTATTGTAGACCAACAGCAGTACAAAACTTCCACTAGCCACCCAGTGCTTTGACTCCTCGCGAGTCTTCCTCAGGGGTGTGGCTTATGGTGCATAGTCAGACATTTAAATACACACTCTTAATTAATATTCATGATTCAGCCACTTAGTAAAGTCACCATGTGAAGATGGGAAATAGGGAAAAAGAGGGATGGGGATGGGGCTGGGGGGGGGGGATATCACAAACTGGAAGTACACATACTGTAAGTGGTGAAGAACCGAATCCTGGACAGAAAGTGAATAATATAATCAATTGATTAATATTCAATACGGAGTAGTAGTCTGTATATCCTTGGTTCCTGGTACAATAGACTTTCTAGAAGGAAGGAGAGAAAAAAGAGAGAAAAATTAGACAAAAACATTTGTAATATTAATTTCTTTAAGCAAGTTCTCGTATTTCAACTTATCACTTTTGATCAGTAACTTGACAAAGATTTTAGAGCATATTAATATAGGCAATGTTGGTACAATGCACTTATTGAGCAGCACCTGTAATAGATAGCCTGCATTATAACTTTTAAAGTACACTTATAAGAGAGTGAAAACATGAATTTGCTTAAGTTCTTGAAATACATGTTTTCTTATTTTTTCATTTTCATAATATTGATATAAGATTGATGTCATACTACGCTTAAGTTTGAAATTAGTAATTCTAACATTTTGCCTTAATTTAGTGCACTATGCAAATTTATTATATGTTGCACATGTTCTTTCCTTCCCAACACCCCCCCCAGCCCCATCCCTTTTTCCCTATATCCCATCTTTACATGGTGACTTTGCTAAGTGGTTGAATCATGAATATTAATTGAGTGTGTTTTTAAATGTCTGACGATGCACCCTAAGCCACACCCCTGAGGAAGACTCATGAGGAGTTGAAGCACTGGGTGGCTAGTGGAAGTTTTGTACTGCTGTTAGTCTACAATAAACTGGCAACTTGCATTCATTTATCCTGTATTGTGCAGCTTTCTTCATGATTGTGAGCCGAGTGACACCCACCGTTTGACTTTTTGAACCAAAGCCACCAGGCTTGCAAAGGCTGAATTCTTCTCTTCCTGTTTACAGAAGAATCTTCGTTACCCCTCCAAGTTCTGGAAGGTTGTCCACGCCTTCTTCTCCACCCCCAACCAGTCCCTGTCCCAGTCCTCAAGGTGGGGGACACCCTCTTCTCAGACTCTCCTTCTGTGGTCTCTGCGATCAACTCCTACTTCACCGACTGTGACTCCTCACTCCTATCTGCCTTTCTCTCCTCCACTACCCCTCCTCTCACCCTCCCCTATGCCCCTCCAACTCATCCCTTGTCCTTCTTATCAGTTACCCCTGCTACTTCTTTAAATGCCCTCCTGGTGCTCAAACCTCAGAAAGGCGGAAGCCCTGATATACATGACACCAAGCTCCTACACCTCTCTGCCCCTGCCACTGCCTTCTCGGCACTCTATATAGAAACAAAAGCTGCATCCTGCTTCCTGCCCACCAAGATATCACCACTAAAATGATCTTCTCCATTATTGATTATGGTGACATTGTCTACGGTGCTGTCCCAATGTCCACCCTGACCAGACTGGACCCCCTGTTTCACTCCTTCTGCCATTTTGTCTTGGACTGCCCACCTCACATTTACCACTCTTCTTTGTACTTTGCCCTCTCCTTTCCCTCCCTGGAAAATCACCACCTAACCCACTGTGCCTCTTTTATCTCTAAACTCTGGCTGGCTTCACTCACCCTCACCTCAGCTTTCTCTGCCCCCCTATACCCTCCGTAACTCAGGCTATTATTCCCTCATGCTTCCCTCTCATAATTCTCTTGCTGATCAGGCTGCCTTCTCTTTCCACTTTCCTAAGCTCCACCCCCCCCAACTATTCTCTCTGCTTCTTTCAAATGCTCTCTCCTGTCTACTCCATGCTTACACATTGCTCCCTCCTGTGAATGCCCTTAGTCAAATCCCTTCCCTGGCCCACTTTTTCCCTCTTCCCCATTTCTCCAACTCCTTGCCCTTCCCCACTCTTCCCCCTCTCCTTCACATCTCCTTCTCTACCCTCCTCCTCCTTCTTCTACCCCTCCCATTCCTTTCCATACTGCACTCCTACCCTTCTCCTTCCCTCTCCTTCCCTACCTTCCTCTCTCCCCTCTCTCTCTTCTATCCCTTCCACACTAGTTCTATACTTTCCTTCCTCATCCCACTTAGTGCCCTCCCTACTACAGCCTTTCCCCTACTACCCACTCGGATTAAGGTTCTTTTCCCTGTTCCCTTGGGACATACCTCCCCCCTGGCCTTGTGATACTTGTTATTTGATATTTTGATATGTATTATTCTTTGAGTTGTGCCTAGTACCTTAACATTCCTTATGCATATAGTTAACACTGTCTAATTTTATATCTCTATATGACATTATGTTTTATTGTATAATCAATTGTTCTATTCTGTACTTACATCCCTATTCCCCCTCTCCCCAGGGTGCATCTGGAAATGAGCTATTTTAGCTCAGTATGTCTTTCCTGGTGAAACTTTATTTTCCTTGGTATTTATACTCCTCTGCTCCACAGCCCTCACATTCTGGGGGAGTACCAGCCCCATCACCCTGGCATCTACCATCCGGCACTAGCTCCAGCACTTACCCCCCAGTGGGGTCAGCAGAAGGGGCTCTCCTCCACAGAAATTGGATATGTTTCGCGCTATGGCTAGCCAGGTGTGGGGCCTGTGAGCTCCCCCGTCATCCTCTGGGAGTTATTTTTTCCTGGTTTCCTTGTCCCCTGCAGTTGTGCAGTGTGCAATGATGCCTGTGATGGGGATGTGCACACGCCTGCACACAGCTCCGTCAAGCATCTGCTGTGCACTGCCCCCCATGCAGTACTGGCTCCATGGCACTGAGTCCCAGCCTCCACCAGGGGTCAGGTGTGCACCATCCATCAAACTCCCCCCTGCCCAGAGATGGAGAGCAATCCATTGGATGCTCAATCCATCTCCATCCCTGTCAACCCCTGGTGGCCCAAGCTCATTCCCAAACATGGGTCGCGGGTGTAGCTCGAGGTGAGGCACCAGCACCTCAGCCCTCAGCACCACTGGGCCAACTATTCCTGGTGAAACATTTGAAAATAAATAAATACATAAATAGCTCAAAAGACATCTTAGAATTGCCTCCTCAGTGTTTCAATCCTTCCCTTCATGTTTTCCCTTTATGTTAGGTTTGTGATTATAGTGCCATAATCTTACAAAGTCTCCTCCTTTCCCTTCATAATGTCTGATAACAAGGAGTTAGGTAGGCCACATGAACAAAAAGATAATAAATTTAACTTCATTGATTATCTTTACTTTGCATGGCAAAGACAGAGCAGAGTGTTTGGCCAGCATTTTCAAACTGGTTAGGTCAGTTTCACACTGACTGTAAGTTTAAATACAATGACCAGGTCAATTGATCTGCTGATCAGACAGATGTGTACTAGCAATCTGTCAATCTGCTCTCTGCAAATTCACTAATCCACTGTATTTGATTGCTACATGTGCCATCTATCGTGCATGAAAAGGTTCTTCAGTGTCTGATGTATCAGACATACAAGCAACACAGTTGTGTGCTCTGCATTGGAAAAGCATTATTTGTCTAAAATAACCTATCATCCCAGACTAAGTGTGTCCGGTATAACTGGCACATATATGCAACAACCCTTTCCCAAGAAAATTGGAGGGGGGGGTTGTTGCCAATGCACCAATTGCTTTGCCTTTCAGAAGTGTGCATATGTGTGTGTGTGGGGAAGCTTAGCAAAAGAGGTTAAATAGGTTTCAGTGGGAAGCAGGGGTTCCATTTCAGGCAATCATCAGGAGCACAAGGGGAGTTCAGAATTTGAGGGAAGTAGGCAGCATCTGTACCAGTAACAGGGTTCACTTGGGTCCTGGGTGCACTGCCAGATCCCACCAGGCTTAGTTCAGTGGTAGGATACCTGGTTTGGCACGGCATGGGATTTCCTTGGGGTCCCAGGGCACCATTGTGAGTCAAAGGGGACTGCCACCTTGGCTCAGTGGTATGGTGCTAATTGAAGGACTATTTCTGCCAATAACAGCAAAGGGTGGAAGGATTCAGGATTGGGTAGCTGGGAGGCTTTATGGAAAACTTGAGGTGGATCTGATAACCATGCATTTGAAGGGCTGGATTGAGGACTGGTCACCTTTGGAGGGAAGGTGGACATGTTGGCCAGAAGTCACACTTTCAGGTTCCTCTGGCAGTGTCTGGGTACTCCATTCCCAAGTGCCAAAGGGAAGAGGTTGGTCAGGTGGAGCTTCAGGACAAAACACAGGCAGGAATGGGATAACAGAGGAGCAGGCAGGGAGCGAGTATGGTATAGAGTGCCATATGCACCAATGCAAGGAGTCTGGGAAATAAAGTTCCAGATCTGGAAACTCATTATGGTGAAGGCCAGCCTGGATTTGGTGTCAATAATGGAGTTGTGGTGCACTGAACACCATGACTAGAACATGGCAATATGTGGCTACTCTCTGTTCAGGAGAGACAAGGCAGAGAAGAGGGGTTCTACTACATGTGAGGGAGGGAATCAAGGCTATGAAGGTACAGGGTCACTCAGAAGAAAAGGAATGGCTGGAGGTGCTGAGGGTCATGCTGAAGACAGGCTCTGGGGCTGCTTTCCATACCAGGGTAGTGTACAGACCATGAGCAAAGGGAGAGGAGTTTGACAAACCACTTGGACAAGCCATCATCAGAATGACAAGAAAGAAGGAGGTGCTGCTAGTTAGTGGCTTCAGTCTGCCAGATGTGGAGTGGAGCCTTCCAACTGTGGCTTCCACAAAGAGCAGAGCAACCCTTGACTCAATACAAGAGCCTTTTCTCAGGCAGCTAGTCAAATAACCCACTAGGGATAGGGCAATGCTGGACCTGCTGCTTACAAACAGGGACAGTATTGCAGACATCACAGTGGGCAGTCCCCTAGGTACCAGTCATCATCATACAGTGTGGTTTAACATAAAGACAGAAGTAGAGGCAAACCACATGAGGATAAGGGTCCTGGACTTTAGGAGAGTGGATTTTAAAGAAATGGGAGGCTGCCTCTGAAACTGCCTTCTAAGGGGGGATTGTTAGGAAGGGGTAGAGGCATCATGGGGAACAATAAGGGAGGGCAAAATTAAGGCAGCCAGCTGCAGCATGAAGGAAGTGAGTGAAAGCATAAGGAGAAGGGAGACAATTATGATTCTAGGGAAGTAGTCACGGCGGTGAAGGAGAAAAGGCTGGCATTCAGGTGGTATAAGGAAATACAGAGGGAGGAGGATGGGGAGGTATGCCAAGTAAAACAGAGGGAATCAGGTAAAGCAGCGAGGGGAGTAAAGGCAGAGACACAAGAAAGTATGGTCAAAGGGGTAGCTAAAGGTGAAAAGACTTTGTTCAGCTACATAAATGTAAAAAGGAAATCGGGGAAGGATTGTGATGATTGAGAGGGTGGCAGGGGGAGACTGCACAGAGGAGGACAGGAAAATGCTGCCATCCTGAACTGGTATCTGTGCTCAGTTTTCACAGTGGGGAAGGGTGACCACCAGGGAGTAGCAGGAACAAAGGCAGAGGACTGGAGAAGAGCAGACATGGTCTTTCCACATAAGAGTGGAGCAAGGCGGAGGCTAGCAATCATAGGCTGGTCAGTCTTGTGTCAGTATTGTGGAAATTAATGGAAAACTTGCTTAAGGAAGTCTTGAATCCAGTGGACTGCAAAACCACAGGCAGCATGGATGCATGGTGGAGATCGTGCCAGACAAATCTGATGGAGTACTTCAAATGGGTGATCAGAGAAATAGATCAGGGGAAGGCAGTGGACATGGCCTATCAGAACTTTAAAAAACACACAAAAAATTTCTGAACAGTTAATGTCTTGCCCTCTGTTCTTTTCTTTTGCATATTTCACAGCCACTTGTATTTTAAAATAGTTTCCAATGTTTTAGGACATAGCTGTCTTCCTCAGGGATCTTTGGGGCTACAAATAACAAGCATTTGTCAATGCCGAATGTTTGCTTGCTGGCATTGGCATTGGTAGTGTAGGAGTTAGAGAGCTGCATAATAAGAATGGCAGTGAAGTATTGAACTGAAGCCAACCCCACCACCACCCTGCAGAGACTGACAGGCATTGGGGTGTGCCTTTGGGTCATCAGGCATAATGGCCACGCCATTTCACCACACCACACCCCACCCTGCAGACACTGACAAGTGTCATGGTGTGCCTTGGGGGTCTTTGGCCCTTATGCTCACCCCATTCCATCAGGAAATATGGTGAGATGCCGGCCCGGTGGCACGGAGGGTTGAGGCACTGGTCGCTACACCTCGCGCCATGCCGGCGACCCGTGTTCGGGAATGAGCACGGGTTGTCGGGGGTCAGCCGGGAGGAGATGGATGGAGCATCCGGAGGACTGCCTCCATCTCCAGGGTGGATTCGGCGGCCGGTGCTTGCCTGACCAGCGAGGCTGGGGATCGGCAACACGCAGCCGCAGAGACAGGGGAAGGTGGTCGGCAGACGCTGACCAGTGCGCGCACGGGAGCGTGCGCATACTCAGTCACCAGTGTCATTGCATGCCATGCCCGCCGGGAGAAAATTCGGGGAAAAATGGAGCCTGCAGCATGACGTTGTTCCCCGTCGCCATTCCCGGAGGACGCCTCCCTGGCATGGACCCGTTCTGGTGGGTTGAGTCGCTCCCCACCACCCTGCCGTGAAGGGTAAGTCACGGGGTGCTGAGGGGTGGGGGTCTCATGTCTGGGGATGGCGCCGGAGGAACGGCGGAGTGCGGGGGGGAGGCTCCTGAGAAATAACATCGGAGAAAAAAAAAAAATATGGTGAGATGGGTCCTCTATAGGAGAATGGGGTGAACTTTGGGGCCGAAGAGTCCAAGGTACACCTCAATGCCTCTCACTGGCTGCAGGGTGTGGAATGGTATGAGCATTCCAGCGAGAATCCCAAGTCGCACCCCTGATGCCTGTCAATCTCTACAGGCTGGGGCATTATGGTCGGAAAACCTAATGCCTCAGGCGTTCATTGGCATTTTCACTCAAAATTTTCAAAATGGGTTTTTTGTTACCCACACCTTATGAACAGTGGCAATATCAGTTTGTTAGCTGAAAGCTGATTTCGCACAGCAACTACGCCATTTGGCACCACATGTGCGAAAACACATTTCAAACAGGATGTGAAAAATGACAGCTGTACTGTTCATGGGGAGGTACAAAAAATGGCAATGTTGAAATTCTGCAGTGAAAATATTAAAAAAACTGGTGAAGTCACAAGTGTGCTTAGAAAATGCACAACGCACACCCGTAATGCAATTAGTTTGGGGATTTTTTACAGCAGATTGTCAACACAGGGATTTTGGAACCTCCGCTCATGAACAGTGTCACTTTGATTTTCCTAATCTGTCCCGAACAGTGATTTCCCACAGTGACCACGTATTTCTGCGCTGGAAGTGCAAAAACTCTTTTCGGCCATGGTGTGAAAAATGACAGCTGTACTGTTCATAAGGAAGTGTGGAAAAATGCCAGTGGTGAAAATCTGGACTGAAAATATTAGAAATCCATGAAGTTACGAGGGTGCGTGGAAACTTTTTTTGTTTTATTTAGCTGTTTAACCAGGAATAGCACACTAAGCTGAAAGCTTTTTTACAGGAGCGACCTGGGAGCACAGGGAAGTTAAGTGACTTACTCAGGGTCATACAGTATGCAAGTGGAAGCTGTGGGATTCAAACCCCGGTCTGGTCTGCTGGATGTCACGAGATTTGCAGCTCAGAGCCTTAAACCACTGCACTAAACTGCACAATGGTTGCTCGTAACACAGTCATTTTATGGAATTTTTTCACCAGATTTTTAACACAGCAATTTTAACACCTCTGCTCATGAACAGTGTCTCTGTGATTTTCTTAATCTATCCCGAACATTGATTTCGCACACCAACTGCGTCATTGTGAGCTACATTGATGGAAACACATTTTGCCTGAGATGTGAAAAATGACAGCTGTACTGCTCATAAGGAGGTGTGGTAAATGGCAATGTTGAAAATCTGGAGTGAAAATATTGAAAATTCGCGAACTTACGAGCGTGCATAGGAACAGCGCAACGCATGCTCATAAAACAGCCATTTTTGGGAATTTTTTTCACCAAATTTTTAACATAGCCATTTTAACACCTCTGCTCATGAACAGTGTCACTGTGATTTTCTTAATCTGTCCCAAACATTGATTTCACACACCAACTGCGCCATTGTGCACTACATATGCGGAAACACATTTTGGCTAGATGTGAGAAATGACAGCTGTACTGCCTATAAGGAGGTGTGTGGTAAAATGGCAATGATGAAAATCTGGAGGAACATATTGAAAATTGCAAACTTACGAAAGGCAGAGGGAACAGCGCAATGCATGCTCATAAACATGTCTTTTGGGATTCCACCACTTCAACACAGGGTTTTTGGGCTCACCTCATGAACTGTGACACTGTCATTTTGTAAATCAGTCCCAAAAGGTGGTTCTGCACAGTGACCATGAAATCACCTTGGGCTGAGTAACGCCATGACAGTGACAGAATTCATGAGGTGGGGTCCCAAAACCCTATATCGAAAATTTGG
Source organism: Neoceratodus forsteri (assembly GCA_016271365.2). Classification (NCBI taxonomy): domain Eukaryota; kingdom Metazoa; phylum Chordata; order Ceratodontiformes; family Ceratodontidae; genus Neoceratodus; species Neoceratodus forsteri. The sequence goes on from CM057455.1 coordinate 1,561,717,079, forward strand.
TGAAATAATTCCTCAAAATGCCCGAGATATGCACTAAAGTTGAAAACACCCTATTTATGCCATTATACAGCTTACTGGCATTTCCTCAGTTCGTGGTCGGCTTTGAAGAGTACAAACGTGTTCCCGGTCCATCGAAGATTGTCACGCCAAGCTCTGGAGGTAAGTATGGGGTGAGGTGGGGGTGTGGGGAGGCAGAGTGCGCAGAGGGTGGGGGGAATGGGGTCAGGACAGTCAGCGAGGGAAGATTTTTTCTTTCAGGTTTTTTTTTTTGTTTGGAAGACGACGCGGGACTTTTGCAGTGCTGGGGTGGGCTCATAGCGTGGCAGCTGGAAGGCTGTTTGGGGGGGCCATGGAGCCGACGGGGGATTGGGCACCCTTGCCGGCCTTAGGAACTGTTGCCACACTGGTTGGGTTCCCAGCTGGCACCCTGATAGTCTGTTGGGGACAGGAGCTAATGGGGATTGGGCACCCCTGCTGGCCATACAGACTGCTGCCATGCTGGGTGGGCCTCAGTGTGGCACCTGTAACTCTGTGGGGGAGCGCAGCACAGCCCGATGGGATTAGGGCACCCCATCGGCTATACAGTGTGTGCATGGGGGTGCATGGGCAGCTAATGCTCGTGCGTGTGGGTGTGGGAGGCATGCATGAGCATGCAATATCTTATCACTGCTCACTGAAGCGTAGCTCTCCCTTTCAACTGTACGGCACTGCATTTTCGGATCATGGTACTATGTTTCTTGCACATGCGTGCAAGCAAACATAAAAATAACAAAAATGTATTTTACATTTTTTATACTGTTACATATCAATGTATGCATAATATCTATACAAATATATCTATATATAAGGGGAGGATTATTCTCAATAGAACTTGTAGTTCACAACTAGTCAGGGGGTATTAGTTCACATCTAGTCAGGGAGTAACTGTTATAGCATGGCAATATATTTGCACCAGTTTTATTTCTGTTGTAATATATACAGTAAATGAGAAAATTAAAAATGCTATTAATTCCTTCTCTTGTGCTAGACATTTTAGCTATGTAAATACTTATTTGCATGCCGCTATTTACTTCTATAATTTCATTCATTTTATAAGCTAAAAATCTCTGTAATAAATCCAAAAATAATGTATTAAAAAAATGAATATTTTTTAAGCAATTTGAATCAAGGGGGCATAAAATAGGGAACTGGAAATGATAGAAGTAAGTAGTGACAAGCAAATAAGTACTATATTTCTATAGATTTATATACTGTAGATAACATTTCTCATTAGAAACCAGTTAATGGATAGGTGACAGAGGATGGTGACTAGTGGCACTCACTTTAATGATGGGAGAGTGACCAGCAATGTGCTGTTGGGCTCACTGCTAGGCCTGGTCTTTTTCAGTCTTTGCACAAGTGATCATAGGTAATATTGCAAAAGAACTGGAAGGGAATGTATGCCTTTTAGCAGATTATGCCAAACTCTATAACAGGATGTACAATTAAGAGGGGTACAGAGAATGGAAAGGGATCTTGGGAAACTCGAGGAGAGGTCAAGAGCATGGCAGCTGGGGTTCAGTTCCAAAAACTGCAAAATCATGGACCTAGTGCATAGGAACCCAGGAGTACAGCATAGGATGGAGGTAGGTACTGACAGTCACTAAGCAGGAAAGGAACCTTGGGGTTATCATTACTGATGACCTCAAAGTGGCAGGGCAGTGTGACAAAGCAGTAGGTAGAGTTAGTGGGATGCTGGGGTGCATAGGGAGGAGTAACTCCAGCAGGAGGGAGAGGTGGTGTTACTACTGTATCACTAGCTGGTGAGACCCAACCTGGAGTACTGTGTCCAGTTTTGGAGGTTGCACCTAAGAAAAGACATAGGCAAGGTGGAGGCAGTCCTCTGGATGGCAACCAAAATGGTGCAGGGGTTGCATGAGAAGCCCTACGAGGAGAGACTGGGGGATCTCAACATATACATGTTGGAAGAGAAGAGAATGAGAGGGGACATGATACAGGCCTACAAGTTTTTTACAGGGGTGAACATGGTGCAGGAGAAGAGTCCCTTAGGGGTGTGCAGATACCTTATTTTGAATGTTCACTGAGCATTCATATTTTGGGGTCACAATTATTCATTATTTGTACTTTGTTATTTGTTGTTCAGCTGCTGGAACTGGCTGTGAGACTACAAGATCTCCTGAGACTTCCTGTCCAATCGCATGTCACTTTGGAAGCTCAGTGAAGGTAGATCATGTGAATCAGCACCCACAGAAGCTTTAGGCAGGAGAGACAGACAACTTTAGCTACTGCAGAGAAAGAACCTACTTCCATCCACGTGTTAAAACTAGACAAAAATCAGAAATCTTGACAGTTTTTCTTCCCTCTCTAAATCCCAAGCTAGAAAGGGTGATTTTTGTCAGACTTTTGTGTGATATTTATCTTAGTGTTTCTCCATAGAATTGCTAAGAGTGTTTTTTCCCTAAATACTAGGTCTGTTTCCACTCTGCAATGAAAAGCAATCAGTCACAACCTAATCGATAGGGTGTGTTTAGGGGAATATTACTATTGTTATCATTTTGCTATCCCTTTCTTACTTGCAATCGTTTATTGTGAAAGAGCAATATACTGCACTTCCATCTAGGTGTTAAAATTAGCCAAACAGCAGAAATTGTGACAGTTTTGTTTCTTTCCCACATCCCAAACTAGAGAAGCAGGTACATTTTTTTTTCACACTTCTGTGTGATAATCAACATTTTCAGTGTTTATTAGGAGAACTGCTAGTTAAGTGATATTTTTTCCTTTAAAATTGAAAAACAAAATAGTTGGACTACTAGGCAGGCCTGTTTCTGCTGTGCAAGCAAGAATCAGTCACAGCCCTGATGCACATCTTTCTGATTTTGTATTTAATGTACTTTATTAATTTTACAACTGCTACAAGAAAACACAAAAATTAACAATAGGTACAATTCAGAAATTGATGATTATGCAAATTGAAACAAAGATACACATCTGAACAACAATACCCTATCCCCTGCCACCCCCCCCCAAAAAAAAAAAACATATATGATCTCAGAACAGGGGCCCACTCAATTACAACCCTAGTGAAGAACAGGGAGGCATTAGGGAAAAAAGAACAACAAAGTTCTACTGGATGACAGACAAAAGGGTTCCTATCTAGTGCGAAGCAAGTCAGGTCTTTCCTGAAGAGTGGCAATCTGTTTTTTCTATGGCCAATGCAATAAGGATTTTCTGATGTCATTCTCTAAAGGAGGGAACACTGTTGTCTAGCCAATGCTGTAAAATAACCAATTTGGCAGTAATAGCTACCAAAGCGATGTACCCCTTCCTGGGGCCGAAGACCATATTGCGGTAATGACCAACTAAACAGATTTCTTGGGTGAAGATCTCTTTAGATGTAATAGTGTAGAGAGGCCACTCAGTCAGCAGTTGCAATTTTCAGAAAGCCAACAAATGCAGAACATTTCCAATATCAAGTTGTTAATTGTTTTCCCCATTAAAATCACACATATTAACTTCAACATTTTGTCAATAGGACTTGTTTAGGCTCTGATTACAGGCAGGGTATATCCCTATTGTTTTTAGGGTACATCCTTATCTGATTACATGGTATATCCCTGCAACAGGAGGGAAAATATGGATTAAAAAGTATGTTTTGGGTTCTTAAAATGAAAAGAAAGATCCACCCCCTTAGCCACCCCCATAGTGCTACAGCACCATCAGTACTGCTTATTACTCTGACGAGCTGAGTTTTCTAATGGACCTTGGTTATTCATGGGACAGCCCTGGGAGTGAGGACTGAGCATCCCATGGATGCCTCTTCTTTTAGGAAGTGGGGGCACAGACAGAATCCCCCTGTGGGGTTGCTGCAGCACCCTGACATGGGCTGGGTGTGAGGTGGCTGTTAAGCAAAGTGGATATGTGAAAAAGAAAAATGAAATGAAAGGATTTTAAAAGAGCAATAAAAGCAGGCAGCCTTTTTTGTTTCTGAGATAAATAACTGTAAGCAAGAAAGGGATAGCAAAATGATGAAAGCAGCCAAAAAGATCCCTAAACAAGCCATTTCTTGAAACTATGTTCAAAGAGTTATGGCACTTACCTAGAGCACATATTTGCAGAAACAGTCCAGCAACCTCTGTGTGAGTATTGCTTCAAAGTCCATTTATTTAGCCAAATATAAAATAGCCATACAGACCCATATTGGGTCGGAGAACCACACACCAAACTTCTAACATTTCAACTCATCTGAGTCTTTGTCAAAGATAGTGCCCCCTATGCATGACTTGCTTAAATAACACATAAAAAGTCACATATGCATTACTTCAATAGATTACGTCAAAGATACAGTACAAAGTAAAAAATCTGTAACATGCCAAAGAAACCAATTACTAATGAATAGAAAGCAGTTGGAATTTTTTTTTTGTTTTATATACGTAAAGTGCCATTTATTAATATATAAAGTGCAGAATAAACATTAGTGCAAACAGAAGTGCGTAGTACGGAGACATATTTAAAAGCTCACTCTACTAAATCAGACATGGACAGTTATAATCAGCTTCACACTGTAACAGTAACTTTGTGTCTATTTACTTTATATTTAAACTTGATCAAGTCTGATTAAGAGTGAGTGTACAGACAGTAAATTAATTCCAGAGAATTATCTTTTAGGGTCCATATTGGAGCATGGAGTTAGTGGGATGTGACTAAAGCAGAGAGTGTTTTCATATGATTACTGTGATCAGAGATGTCCAAGGGGAGCCTTTGTAAAGAACCATGAAAGATAAAAGAAATGTATTTATTTGGTACCAGGGTTAGTTCAACAGATATAAAAATCCAGATATTAAATAGTGGATGAAAGATAACTTTGGGGGAGAAAGGGGGCAATATATGGAAGTGGGATGATGGATAAATCACACTCAGTTAATTTCTGGCATGTGTATCCTATATAATCTCATTTGGAACAAAGGCATCATGCCAAAATATTTGTCCATCACAGACTTCTTCCAAGGTCCTTGTTACTTTAGGTACTTGCAGATGATGAGGGCTATGCCAAACTTACTGACGTGCAATTTTATGAGCAAAATTAAACAGTATCTGCAGAAAAAATAAAAATAAATTAATATCTATTTTTCAAAAATGGTTTTAGTTCTATTTGCTCATTCAAACCCATCCCCTTATACGAGCCAAGAGTATAAATCCAGTACATTTCCCTTCTGCTGAGAAGTCCTTCTTTCTTGAAACATTGGAGTGATGAGGGAACTGGCAAGTAAGAAGATTTTTGGGGTGTTGTTTTTGTAGGCTTTATGCAAAAGTGGAGTGGTGAGTGGTGTACTGCTCAGTGTATCCAGTTTTACAACCTCATTGTTATGAAGTCATAAATGCGAATTTATCTTTGGGCTATTATAGCTGTGTTTTTGTTCGGTATCCTTGCTGTTTCTAACATATATCGCAAAACATGTGTTAAAACAACAAGAAGAGAAGTTAATCTCTGGTTCAGAAAAAGTTAATGTGTTTGATTATATTATAATGAAGATGCATGCCTTAAACACTGAAAGAAGCCAGCACAGGAGGAAATATATAGATTAACTTTATAAAAAAAATGTCAGAAAAAGCAGACTTTAGAGACTATGGGCAGGATTTTCAAAATTCTTAGATCACCGCAAGCCTTGGTGTGCTGATGATACGGTGCATGGGGCTTATGGCAATCTAATGGGATTTTCTATCCCGTACAGCAATTGTTGTAAAGCAGACCAACTTTTTCTGGTCTATCTGGCAGCACTCATGGGGGCCGTTTTACATAGTTTGCATCAAATATTTGGTGCAAGCTACTGCAATATGTGAAAACTGTTGCAACTGCACCCGAGATAGTAAAATTGGGCACAGTTGCAGGAGAAGGGTTTGGTACACTGCCAGAACCAAAGTGTCATGATGCAGGGCTGGATGCAAACCTTGTGCCATGTTCGGAATATCCTGCCCAATATGTCTGTTTTCATGGGGGTAACTCATATTGTACCAAAATAATGACATGTTATGCTTAATGAAAATAAGCTGCTCGATGTGTTCAGGATCTAGTGTTGAACGATAAGATCAACAACATCACCAGTTGTGCTAAATATCCTCTCATATGACACTCATTGGGGGGGCAACTGATGCACTGTATCTCACAGCCAGTTGCCTCAAGTGAGGGGATGAATGCATCTTCTGTGCCCACTAGCCTAATGGGTTCAACCTGAAATAGCTCAAGAGACTCCTCAAAATAGCCCTTCAAGATATTTTCTTAAGAAAAAGGCTGTGACTATGTCCTCTTCTGTTGCTCTTGATGTAAAGACATAACTAGCAGTGCCTGCTCACTCCCATCAGTGCTACTGTCAGTAACATGTATTTCTACCACATCTTCACTTGTGGAACCAGAACTGCTAGATGAAATTCCATCTCTCTCTCTCATGACTGTCTGCACCAGCCACTGATGTCACCAGTCCTTGCATGCAACCAGTCAGCTCATCACACAGCTGTTGTCAAAAATTAATTACTCTGTGTCTGTCCATTGGCATGTGAAGAATCTCACTTTTGAACTGGATCCAACATGGTTGCAAAAATGTGGATGTGACTATCCAACACTTTGTCAAACCTTGCATCCAGTTTAGCTTGCAGCTGCTTAACAAGTGCAGCTGCCCCATCTGGAATCTCCCAGTTTTCTTCTTCATGTCTCTCCATAGATACTTTCAGTATGTGAACTGCTGGAATCGCTTAACTCAGAGTGGCAGTGGATGCACTTAGATCATGGGTGGTCCTCTCAAATGGCCCAAGTACTCTCACTGTGGTGTCAACCAGTGACCCCTCAAGGTGGCGTAGAATTTCCCTAATGTCACAATCCATTGCCACATCCTAAGTGTGTGCTTCTGTTCTAGCACTCTAGACTCTATCTGGTCTGATGAATTCCATCTGGTACTGACATCCTGTATCACACAATGTTGGGTCAGACCAAGGTGTTGGTGCACTTCTCTGAGTTGGTTAGTCACCTTTACAGAGTGATGAAAATGAGCACAGATGGAGCCTGTTGTGGAGACAGTCTAGCTAGTCTCAGTACTATGATGTAGCACAGATACAGTATGACCATTAGATTCAAGGTGTGCACAAAGCAGTGATGGTGAGAAAATTTCCATCAGCAACTGTTTTTAACATATTTGCCCCATTATCCATGATGAAAAAAAACAACACGTAGATTGGTGCTAACTGTCCATGACTGCAGCATGCTTGAATGAATGCCAGGATGTTAAGCGACATGTGGTCTTTCTCCATTAGCTTAGCATTTATTTGAGCAGAGAGGAGTGACTGCCAGATTGCAGAGTGATGAAGGGAGAGCCAGTGACACAGGGAGAGAAGGGGGAATTTGCAACAGGAGACATAGGCTTTTGCACGGTGCACTGTCACTGCAGCGACTCCCCGATGGTGAAGACCACCACAGCGACAGGAATCAGGCAAAATCCACCCATCACTGTGTCTGTGTGCCGATTGGGACTGCCTCGCTGGGTGATTGCCCCGTCCAACTCCAACTCGGAGTTAGAGATCCTAGAGACTGGGGGTGTGGGGGCAGAGCCCCCCACAAGGGGTGTTTTCGGGGGCACAGCCCCCTGATTGTGAATGCCGACATCCCCATGGCTACAATGCTGACAGTCGGCATTGTAGCTGTTGCTGTAGGGGATGTCGGTGCTAACGCTGTCGAAGTGCTATAGGTAAACCGCTTTTGCACACATCAGTGTGTGGGCAAGGAGAGAGATGCATGCATGGAATTTGTTTTGCTCCAGATGTCTGAGGTGCAGTGGAAAATTCCACCTACAGCCTCCGAGATGGACTGACAATTGTCATTCTCACACTCTCATATATCTTTGGCACCACATTGTGTCAACATATGGAATGTGATGGGAGCTAGTACCATTGCTGCAAGTACTGCAGAAGTCTGCAAAAGTCAGTGTTTTCCACAGTTGAAAAGGGCTGCAATTTCAATACCATAATGTCATCTTTGAGCTGTGTGATGTGCTGTTCTGTTGGATGGGATGACTGGTACTTAATTGTAGCCTGGAATGCTTCCACTACTGGCATTGACCCTGGATGGGGGATGTTCCATGATTGCTAGATGATGTGCAAATAGCAGCAGACTGGTGCATGCTGAGAGTGCTGGAGGAGCATGGTGAACACTTTGGTGTTGATGGAGATGGAGTGGTAGCATCAGCAGACACAGAAGCATTTTTTTCATCAGTAGAATGTTCAGTGGCATTGCCAGTGTCACCAGCACTACTGCCTGCATCATCACCATAATATGGGTTTGATGGAACCATTGGCACAGACCCTAACAGTTTAAAAATTAGTGGATGTTTGACCTTTAGGTGATTCATTAGTCAGGTGGTTATTAAATTTGCCAGAGGTTCCCCCAGCTAAAAGTCATACTGCATACTACCTTTCTGTTATCTTCTTTTAGTAACACAAAATGCAACCATACCATGCTTTTAAAGCCCGTGACACCACTAGTGTCACCAGTACCACCACCACTCTTTTGGACCCCGCAAGCCTTTCATGTTTGTACCTGCATCTGTGAGTTTTACCCTGGCACTACTTGTATCCCTACTTGGCTATTCAGGCTATGTTGGAGCCTGCTGAACAAAGCGCTGAAGGATGGCTTGCTGAGTTTTTTAGGAGGGAGGAATTATATACTTCTTTCTCCTTCCACTATGACCATGAGAGGTTGAGGTATTTTGGACACCTATCTTTCTTGTTCACAGGGTACTCCTCATACTCTGCCTAATCACCAAAACTGCTTAGGTTAGCCTCCTCAGATGATGTATGAGTGGGCAAATCTCCTGGTGGAAAGTACTCAGACCTGTATGAGTGTGCTTCCTCCTCATCTGCATGGACAGTTCTATGGTACTGGAGACAGACCAAGAAACAAGAGGTGTCACAGCAGGGGTGGACACAGAACTGGAAATAGTTGTGCAACTGATTGTTGCCACAGTGAGAGTAGTGGCCCGTGTCACAGTAGTAGTACTGGTTGCTGCCATGGTTATAGTGGCAGGTGTGGTCTCAGTCACAGTGTCAGGAGTGGTCTGGATCACTGTGGCATGAGTGGTCTCAGTCATAGTGGCAGGAGGGGCTGTCAGAGTCACTGTTGCAGCAGACGTTGGGATGCTAGAAGTCACAGTGGATGAGTGGTGGATCAGAGCAGTGGTGGTAATTAAGGAGGTCATCCCTTCCTGCTGGTACTGGTGGCAGTAGCAAGGGCAGAAAGGGACACATTCACATTTTTAGTATCAATGGCAGTTAATGACAATGTCCTCCTAGCAGCACTACTAGTACTTTGAATGGTACTTTTAATTTTTCCCCCTGGTGTCAGCCGACATCATACTGGTGCTGTTGGATGTTGCAGGTTTTGATGGGGTAAAAAACAAATACACCTCAACGTCTCTCTGCAGTATGCTTACCCTCTCCTGCTGCTTGCTGCTCTACATGTGCTGGGCTGCTGGTCCAACTATGTTTTGTGCTACTGTATTCTCTGTCTACCATGGTTGTATTCCTCAAAGGAAGATTACATTTAAATTATGCTATTATAACATATAGTCACTCAAGCCACTACAGCAATGCTGAGCTGACAATTCCCACTCACTTATGGTCAAGTCTAACTAAATTCTCAGGAAAAAAAACATCTTTTTAAATTTCTTCTTAGGCACACAGCCACAGACTTAGAAAAATTTATTTTGTTTTATTTATTATGCTTTTTGGCCCTTGCTCTGAGGCTATCAGCCACCTTCCTGCACCTACCTTGCCCTCCAATTGCCACCATCTTCCACTGTCACTGATCCTCCATGGCCTCCCCCAGGGTGGGGCCATGGCACCGCTGTCTGCCCGTCTACGATGGGGAAAGATGCCGGCTAACCGGCATTGCCTCCCTTGCTTCCCCCCAAGGTGGGGTTTAGGGCTCTCAGCGGCCCATGGCACTGTAATTTAGTCTGTGGCATGGTGGAGTGGCAGAGAGCCATACAGGCCAGGTGCAGAGGCGGTGTCATGAGTCAGGCTCAGGAATTTTTGTATGCCCCACTGAGGGGCCGGACGTGCACTGACGTCAATGCACTGAAGTGCAGACATCCACCGGCTCCCCCCCTTGTAAATGCCCACACCCTGCCTAACACCCAGCCTCTGCTGGGTGTCACTTCAGCACAGGCATATCCCTCACCTGCCCTGAAGGAAGGAGAGCTGTCGCAGGATGCTCAATCCTTCTTTCCCCCAGCCAGCCCCTGGCAGCCTGGGTCCATTCCCAAACCCGGGTCGGCCGCGCGGGGCGAGGTGTGGCGTCCAGTGCCTCAACCCTCAGTGCCACCAGGCCAGGCAGAAAAATGCCTTGAGTGCACAGCCGTGCACATACATAGAATGGAAAAGCAGATAACTGAAATAGTGGCTGGGAGTCAACGGACTAGTCACATCCTATCTGTTACGATGCACTTGCACTTGCCTAAGTGGTCATGGTATGACCCAAACCTGGGGTCCACACAGGAGATATGTGTGATATTAAATTTAAATTATATTTATAATAAATCAAGTCACTGCAGCAATGCTGAGCAGACAAGTCTCACTCACTAATAGTCAAGCCTGACTAAATTCTTAAAAAAATATATATTTTTTTAATTTCCTCTTGGGCACACAATCACAAACTTAGAAATGTGTCTTGAGTACACAGCTGTGCACACATATAGAACAGAAAACAAGCTAACTGAAGTGGTGGGAATCAGCTGACTAGTTCCACCCTACCAATTACAGTGCACTTGCAATTGCTTAAATGGCCGTGGAGGGACCCAAGCCTGGGTTCCTCACAGGAGATGTGTGATATTAAATTTAAATAATATTTATTATGAAATCAAGTCACTCAAGTCACTGCAGCAATGCTGAGCTAGCAAGTCTCACTCACTATAGTCAAGCCTGATTAAGTTCTTAGAAAAAAAAATAGTTATCAAATTTTGTTCTTGAGCACAAAGCCAAGTCTTGAACAATAATAGAAAAAGGTCGCTAACAACTAACATCAGTTCAGTAAGACTAATTGCCTCATTATTTCTTTCAGACAACAACTAAATTACTAAAATCTTACATTTATAATCAAAATAAACCCCTGGGAAACCTTCAATGCTCTCTCTAGCTGCTAGTCTTTAAAATATAGTACACAGCAGCTTTAAATTTCATTTGGTTTTAGCACAGTTCACACACACACACACACACACACACACACACACACACACAACCTGCCTGTCTCTCTCACCAAACACTAAACATCTCTACTATTTTCCCTTTCTTAAAAGCCTAATTTTCACCCTACAGTGTAAACAATCAACCCTCTCTAGCTTGGTATTTAGAGAGGGAGCAAACATGTTAAGATTTCTGATTTTTCTATAGTTTTAACAAGTTGATGGAAGTAAATTATTTCCCTACAGCAGCTCAGGTCATCTGTCTCTCCTGCCTGAAGCTTCTTTGAGTGCTGGGTCACATGATCTGCCATCAGTGAGCTTTCAAAGCAGCCTCTGATTGGACAGGAAGTCTCAAGAGATCTTGAAGTCCCACTGAATAGCCCCATATACTGCAGATTATTCATTTTTCTTCCCAAGTAACGAAAAGCCTGTTACTCATGGTATTCAGAAAATGCTATTCATTACACAAACACCCCTAGTCTCTTTCCAATGAGAAAGAGCACCAGGACCGGGGGCATGCAATGAAGCTGAAAGGGGGAAGATTAAGAGTTATGAGAAGAAGTACTACTTAACTGAATGAGTGGTGGATGCCTGGGACAGGCTGCCAGCAGAAGTGGTGGAGGTGAAAACAGTAGGGGACTACAAGCATGTGTAGGACAGATATAGGGAAATATTAGTAAATAGGCAGGGGGGAGGGTCTGTGGAGACCAGTTTGGGTCTGTGGAGAAAGATTAGGCAGGGAACATCAGGGCATAATGAGTGGACCAAGCAGTCCTTTTCTGCGGATAAATTCTATGTTTGTATGAAATCCTCAAATAATAGCAAAGTACAGATGTTTGTGCTTATTTAAGCACAAGAATGAAATGGGGCCCAAGTACAGTATAAATGAAATGTGATGTAGGCCGCTAACCCCAACATGAGCTTAGCAATGAAGAGGTGTATGAACTAAACTACACTTGGACCCTCTCCCCTTAGTAAAGGGATCACACCTGAGCTATCTATCTGGTGTGAAGAGTGATCATTTATGTACCATCGTGGCTGTTGCTGATCTCAACAGTAAACCGAGGAAGGCTGTGCATGCTATAGCGTTTGTAAGGGGACTTTCAGCAATAATACATCCTCAGTGTTTTCCTATATATAGGAGTTGCCCTGGGACATGCCCATCCCATCTGGCAGTGAGACATTTGGCAGAACAGGCCAAAGGAATGTTGCATATTGTATGTAGCCCCCTGTCCACTGAAGACATCAAATACTGAAGTTCTGTTCTCCCTTTGGCCTATTCAGATTTCTGTGTCTTATTGATGATTTTATATTGAAATTAAGGTTTCTGGTCACTACACTGTATGAATTGCTTGGACAAGAGAGAGAGAGAGAGAGCTGAGAAAACCTTGTTTTTCTCAAAGGATAGTCAGTAATAATAACTTACCAGATTATGTGATCCAGGCTGGGTCAGTGCTGACATTTCAGGCAAGCCAGGATCAAGTTCATGATTGAATACAGAATCCTGGCATTTAGCGGCCCACCAGAACAGCAGTAATACTAACATTTGCAGTGCCAGTGACCCTGGTAAAGGCAGTATACTTGGGGCAATGGAGGGTCAGCCTGGAGGGGAGCATCAAGCATCTGAAAGACTGCTGTTCTCCTTTGGGGGAGAGGGACCACAGTGCCTGTTAAATGTCTGGCCCCTATTGGAAGCTGGGAGAAAGGCAGTTCAGGACCACTAGAGAGCAAAGTGAGAAAACAAATAGAAATGATGGCTGGCAGGATTGTGCTGGACACCTGCAGGTCTTTTCAGCACATGACCAGCCAGGCATTGCCAGCAGAACCAGATCCTGGTGGATGGTAGAGGTTGGAGAACACTACCCACCCCACCAGAAGGGTAAGCCCTTGGGCAGACTGCTGTTGGGTAAGTAACTTCCAGTGGATAATAGGGTAATGGGGCTGGAGTGTCTGAGGGATGGGGGCCAACCACAAGGAGAGGAAAAGAGCAAAAATGAAGACTCTTGGGGTTCATCTACTAAGCTGCCAAAAGGATGAAACTGATGGGCCACATGGCCTTTACCTGTTCCCCAAATCTGTGTGTTCAACTGCTTGTCTGGATCACTGAAATTCTTTGCTAACAAACTATGTCTTCCAGCTGCCTCTGGCAATGCTCACTGCAGAGCTGCTGCTCCCAACATATCTTGCTGGGCTTTGTTTGCATGCCACGGCTTTATCTTTGTATAATAATAACCCTGCTCCTGGTTTATATCTGAGCCGGACAAGTTAACAGAAGCAGCCACCATTGTTAAAGAACTCACTGCTCAGCTCTAGAAATGATTCTGACAGATATGAAGCAATTTTCAAATTAAGCATATAGCTACACAGACCACAAAATGTTTTGTTTCTTGGAGCTGAACTTGACTCCAGGTACTGCTTGCATTCTTACAAGAATTCTTGTAAAGCAGAGAGAGATCTCTGGTATCTACATGTTGCAGGCAATCAGATGAAAAACAATCAGATTACACAGGAGAAAAGCATGCCTTAAAAGAATTGTGAATGCTGTTTAGGAATAACTAGGGATTGTCTTTGGATGCAGAACCTCTGTGGGCAAACATTTCTAAACAGCCATGGTCTTTCAGTGATCACCCTTGCGCCTGTCCTACCTCCCCCTCGCCTCCTCCCAGACTAGTCCACCTGGACAGGCCCTTGGTCCCCTCCCGATTGGCTCATCCTACCTGCTGGCACTTACTTCTGTTTTGCACTGACTGAACCTGTCAAAATATATATATATATATATATATATATATATATATGCACTGTACTTATTTTATGCTAGCCCTGTTAAGCTTGTCTTGTATCTAGATGTAAACCTCGGATATTACCTGATTGTATGTAAACTCAACTTTCTCACTATTCTTCTGTAACCTAGCTTGTAACCCTCCCGGGTCTCACCTGAAAATAGGCACTTGGCTGTCTAGTGTGACTTACCTGGTTAACAAAAGCAAATAAATAAATACATTACAGCAAGGTGCATGACAAACAGAGCTTGAACTGCAGCAACTTATCTGGTGCCAGCTAGTTTGGTGGCACAGTGGTGCATTTTGGTAAACTGAGTGTTAATAAGTGAAAGAGGATGGAGAGCATACAAAGGCAGTTACAACTTACAATGCAATAGACAAGCTAGATGATTATATACAGTATGTGAAAATAATGGATTTCCTTGTCAGTCAAAAAAGACCTGTTATATTTCAAATAAGAGACAAAAACACAGTTTTAATGAAAGAAAAAAATATAGTTTGAATTGCCAATGTACTGTATGGCATTGTTAAACTTTTTAAACCTCCTTGTTAGCAGCAGTTTCAAGTCTGATGTATGACATGCAACGGGTCTGAGCAGACCTTAAAAGATCTCAAAAAGCACTCATAGCAGTGTTCAAGATAAAAACTGCTTGAACATGCAGCAGAGGGAATTGAAGTTAATGCTTCTTTAAGATGACTGGAGGATATTAACATCCTTGCTCTGCTCTTATCACCTCCAGTTCTTATCATTACCTGTCATCTGCATGTCATTATCAGGGCACAGTGTTCCATGCAGTGGATGGAGGCTGTGAATTGCATAGTTCAATGAAGCAAACCAGATCCACACGTGAGAAGGATGAGATGTGAGGATGCAGCACACTACTGGCCAGAGTGAAATAATACATTGCTGTGTTTTGGGAGGAAAGCATGACAAAATGTAATGTGTCTGTTCAAGTTTTGCCACATCAGTATGCCATTATATTGAGGTCCACTGACCACATAGGTTTCACATCACAATACTACATGCTCTATCAGCAATATTGCAGAGATCTCCATTAATTGAGAACTAAAGTCAAAATTTACAAAAAAAAAATGCTGTGCAGAATGTTTTGATTTATAGATGTAGTCAAAAGCTTCATTTACATGGCTGCTTGGCTTACCGTGTGCTGCTGCTCCTGTGCAGCTCTAACCTTCTACTGCACTCATGTTGTAGGTTTACACGGCCCCTTACAGCACCGATGCAAGATGCACTGCTGAGGGGCCATGACTTGAGGGAGATCACCTGCTGGTTAATGTCAGAGGTAGAGGAGGATCTTGGGAGGCACACAGGAATACTGGGACTGTCCTCTGTTATGTCAGAGCAAGTAGTGCAGCCCATATACTGTATGGGGCTACTTAAACTGCTCACTCCGATGAGCTTCTCCAGGTTTCATGCAAATCCCAAAGCATTGTACTGATCAACTTATCATGATCCAGTAAGTGTTTACATGGCTGCCTTTGCACCAGAGAAACCCAAGAGTTCACATTGCTCTGGTGCAAAGACAACCATGTAAACAGCCCTCTGCTGTGTCCTTCCCCTTGTTTGCTGTAAGGATTTTTTTTTATTTGCTTGCTAGTTTTATGGCCTCCAGGGATCTCCAGGTTTTCATTTTTTATGGCTCTTCTCTCTCCTACAATGCCTCCTGTCCCATGTGACAGTGATGCACCCAGGCTCATTTATTCAGAGAGTGATAACTGCTGCAGCAGCAGTCTCTCGTGGGGAGCCTGGTATTCTAGCTTCAACTAAATAACTCTTTCTAGTCCAAACTTTCTGTTTTCTAGGTATGTGTCTAGGTCTAGCCAGCAAGAGTGAATGTTTTGTTTCTAAAATTTTCCCTTTTATTAAACTACACATAACCATAAGAAAGCACACAAATCATCCCATGTCACCAGTGTTATAATTAGTGAAGAATCTAGTGGTTTCCTTACAGAAAAGCACACTCAGTTATTCCTCGAGTGTTTGTCTTCTGTAAATTTAGTCTTCATTAGAGCTCCCTGGACAAGCAGAGTTACTTAAAATCACAGTTCTACTGCTGTAAAGTTGACAAAAAAATCCCTTGTTGAATGAGTGGTCCTGGACACATTACCATGTGTGGTAGTAATCATTATAAGAAAGAGAAGAGCCATAAATAATGCAAACATGGAGATCCCCAGGGGCGATTAAACTAGCAGACAGATAAAAAAAAAACTCTTTACAGCAAACAAAGGGAAGAACATTCTAGGACTACACCTATAAATCAAAACACTCTGCACAAAATATTTTCTTTCGTAAATTTTGACTTTAGGTCCCCTTTAAATGTCTTCCTCCATCCCCTTGATTCACCACTGCATCATAACTGGCATTTACAGGGTGCTGGTACAGTGCTGTATATGGGCTGCACTATTTACAATATTATTATTATTATTATTATTATTATTTTTTGCATGTTCTTAAAACATGCTTTTCCCAAATATTTACTAGTGCAGTACTATCAGTTAATGCCATTTAGTGCATTCTCTGGGCTATCAACATACCATTGTGCCATGTACTCACAACTCTACCTTTCATTTGCATGTGCTCCAGTCCAGCCAGTGCACTGCTGTGCAAAGTGTTTTGGGCTGCACAAACCGCAGCTTACAATGTAGGGATTGATGCACAAACTACCTTCTGAGCTGTATTGTCCCTGTTGGAATGGCAAAAATACAGTTTGCACCATGCAAACCATTTGAATATGCTTTCCAGTTGGGCTTTAAAAACACATGCCTGCAGTTCTTAAAAACGCATGTACTAGAAAGAGAGATGGGTGAACCTGCACAGGAAAAAATATCTCAATTGACACAAATTCTGTACTGCCAGCTGTACAGTGCAATTGAATCTGGGACTATTTTATTGATTGGCTGATGTATCACAAAAGTTTTATTGCACTTTAAAATATGCAAATAGAATGTATTTATTTTATGTTTTAGTATTTTAATGCATTTGATAGATTGGTCTATTTTACAATCACAATAAAAGACTGCAGGATGTAGTGGTTGTGGGATTTACCTACTAGAAACAAAGAAACATAGAATTTGATGGCAGATAAATAAAGATTTTGATTGATTGATTGATAGATAAGGACTGCTTAGCCCATTCAGTCTGCCCTTTTCTCCCTAAGTACACTATTACTGCAGACCTTGCCTAAGCTGCAGCTCTTTCTCCCTCCCTCTTCCTTTCCACTATGATTCCCTTGTGCTTATCCCATGCCTTCTTGAACCCCACCACTGTTTTCGCCCCCACCACCTCCACTGGAAGGCTGTTCCAGGAATCCACCACTCTTTTTGTGAAGAAGTACTTCCTCACCTCTCTCCTGAATCTACCCCCTCCAGCTTCATAGCATGTCCCCTTGTTCTTGAGCACCTTTTCTTCTGAAAAATACTCCCTTCTTATATATTATTTACCCCTGTGAGGAATTTAAAGGTCTTATCATATCTCCCCTCTCCCTTTTCTGTTCCAGGGTGTATATATCGAGTTCCTTTAAGGCTCTCTTCATAGGGCTTTTGAAGCAGACTCTGCACCATTTTAGTTGCCCTCCTCTGCATTGCCTCCACTCTATCCATTTCCTTTCAGAGATGTGGTCTCCAGAACTGGACACAATATTCTGGGTGGGGTCTTACCAGTGATCTATACAGAGGCAACAGCACCTCCTTCTTTCCACTGGTGATACGCCTCCCTATGTACCCCAGCATCCCAGTCACCCTCCCTACCATCTTGGTACACTGCCTGACCATCTTTAGGTCATCCAGTATGATTACCTTCAGGTTTCTTTCCTGCTTGGTGATTGTCAGTACCACTCCATCCATTTTGTACTCTGCCCCTAGGTTTCTGTGCCCTAAGTGCATTATTTTGCACATGTTCACATCGAAACCCAGCTGTCATACCCTTGACCACTCCTCTAGTTTTCTCAGGTCTCTGCTCATCATTTCCACACTCCCTGGAGTGTCCACCCTATTGCAGATTTTGGTATCATCCACAAAGAGGCAGACCTTCCCTTCTGGCTCCTCTGCAGTGTCACTTCTTTGTATAACATTTTTAGCGAAAAAAAGTGTTGACCAGATACAAAGAACTTGTAAAAAAAGACACAAGAAAAAATGAATACTCTGCACCAAATACATAACTAAGTATATATCATACACTTTTTCCATTGAAAATTAAAATAGAAGGGCTGGATTTAACAAAGAAAAAAATAACCATACAATGTTAAATGTGAAAAGGGAAAAATAGAAAAAAGATTCTGCACAAGCAAGGTGGGGGGGGGGGGGAAATCACAAGGGACTCATACTTGGTGACAAATAATCCTTTATTCAATAATGATATCAATTCTGATATTCGCAAATGAAGTAAAGGAAAAATTCAGGGACAAACGAAAGATCCGTTTGTAACTTGTAAAGCACCCGGCACCTTTAGGTCTCCTCAAATGCCAGCATCGCATTTACGAAATAATAGGTTTGTTTTCTAATTGATAAATGGTGTCTACTAAAGCAATCCAGTGTGTTAATGTAGGGAGCTTAGAATCCATAGTTTAGTAATCACTTTTTTGGCACAGATGAGTAAAACCAGTAAAAGTTTAACTTGCCAGCCCTGGACCATACAGAAATAAGGGGGAATGTGTAGAACTAAAACAGGGCAAAGCAGTTGAGAAAAATCAAACATTGTTTCCAAGGCATTAGAAATAGCCAACCAATAAGTTCAGAAAAGGGGGCACGACCAAAGAATATGGGTGTGGTCTAGTCTCTGTTCACCACAAGCCCATCAGCAGAGATTTTATAGGTTGGGAGAGAATATTTCTCCCAAGTGGAGAGGTCACAGGTAATCTGATGCTCCTCTGCAATGTCACTTTTAGGGATATTAAAGAGGATCGGTACCAGCACTGACCCCTGAGGCACCCCACTGGTCACTTTCCCTCCCTTGGAGTGATCTCCATTTACCAGCACCATCTGTTGCCTATTCCTTAACCAGTTTTCCCATTTACCACCACCCTCTGTTGCCTATCCCCTAACCAATTTCTTAACCAATTTGCCACCTTTACACTTATTCCTAAGCTGCCCAGCTTGCTTACTAGTCTCCTATGTGGAATGGTGTTGAACGTCTTATTGAAATCTAGGTAGGCTACATCCACCGCTCCACCCTGATTTAGTTCCTTGGTCACCCAATCAAAGAAATCTATCAGATGCATTTGATATGACCTCCCTGCTATGAAACTATGCTGCTCCATGTCTCATAAACCACTGGATTCAAGATATTCCACAATCCTTTCCTTCAGCAGTGATTCCACTAACTGTCCCACCACTGATGTCAGTCTGACCGGCCTATAATTGACAGCCTACTCCGTGCTACCACTTTTGTGTAGTGGGACTACATCTGCCCTCCTCCAGCCCTCTGGGACCACTCCTGTTTCCAGACAGCTCTTAAAACTGTCAGAGGTGTATCCAGTATTTCTCTGAGATCCCTCAGTATTCTTGGATGCACCCCACCTGATCCTATTGCTTTGCCCACCTTTAGATTAGTAAGTCCTTTGAGGACTCTCACCTCCAAAAAAGGACTAGTGTCCACCTCTTTTCCTTCAAAGCTTTTGTTACTTTTTTGTGGCCCCTCCCTTCTTCCTCTGTGAACACTGAACAAAAGCATTTGTTTAGGATGTCTGCTTTTCCTGGTCCCCTCTGTACAGTTCCCCCCTTCCTTTTTTAACCTTACAGTCCCACCCCTGGGTTTCCTCTTTTTACTTATATACATAAAAAATGTTGTCCCCTTTTGTTACCTCCTGTGCTATTCTCTCTTCAGTTTGTGCCTTTGTGCTCTTTACTGCTCTCCCTGCTTCCTTCTGTTTCCCCGATACACCTCCCTATCCTCCTCCCTCTGTGTCTCCTTATACCTTCCGAATGCTACCCTTTTAGTGTTTACCTTTTCAGCCATCTCTTTCAAGAACCATAGTGGACCATTTTTCCTCTTGCTTTTACTCACTTGTTTGACAGAGAGGTTTATTGCCTTTACTATGCTCCCTTTTATCTTCACCCACTGTTCCCTTCCACCCCACCCAGGTCACCCATCCCTGCTAGGTCATCTCTGAGGCATTCATCCATCTTTTTAAAATCCGACGTCCTGAAGACCCAAGACCCTCACCCTCATGTGGTTTGACCCTGCAGCCATTTTCATATTGAACCACACAGTATGGTGATCACTGGTCTCCTAGTGACCACCCAACTTGACGTCTGCAACGTTATCCCTGTTAGTGAGTATGAGGTCCGGTATTGCCCCATCATGAGTAGGTTCACTGACTAGTTGCCTGAGTAATGCCCTCTACAGAGAGTCCAGGATGTCCCTGCTACTAGCTGAAGCCACTGACAAATTGAAGTCCCCCAACAACAACATCTTTCCCTTTTCTTTTATCTTTCCAATGGCTTCCACTAGTGCCTTATCTAATCCCCCCCCCCCCCGTGTTGGAGGTCTGTAGATCACTCCAGTATGAATAGTGGCTCCATTCCCCTTTTCCAGGGTGACCCACAGGATCTCTGTCTCCCCCAGTATTCCCTATATCTCTGTCACTTTAATGCTTTCCCTCACATAAAAGGATTTAGGGGTCTATATTAGTTCTGATTTAAAGAAGGTGTCCCATTGTAAAGTAATAGCAAACAAGGCCATGCACTTGGTTAACTGTATTAGAAGAAGTTTCCAATCAAGGAGTGAAGAGGTGATATTACCACTGTATAAATCATATGTGAGACCTCATTTGGACTACTGCTCCATGGCCTGCAGTCCATATTTGAGAAAAGACATAAATATGATTGAAAAACCACAAAGAGCCTGTACTAAACTTATAAAAGGGATCAAAGACAAATCATACGAAGAAAGACTGAAGACACTAGGGTTGTGGTCAATGGACATCAGATGTGCTAGGGGTGACTTGCTTTTGTTGTACAAAATCCTTGGACAAGAAAGATTAAAAAATTACCTTGGTCTTCGGTTCAAGGTACCACACTACAACTTAAGGGTGCATAAGTTCCAGATATATGAAGAATTTTGTAGGACAAGGCTTAGGCACTTTAGCTTTGGTCCGAGAGTAGTCAGACTATGGAACAGATTGCCAGCTGAAATAGTAGATGACTCTAGCTTCTTTGCTTTCAAAACAAGTTTGGATAGATATATAACAGTTGGTAACCTTGGTTTCCTCCACTGAAATAGTGGGGACATCCCATATGGGCTCATGCCTTCTGGATGTCTTAAAAACCCAGTATGAAATCCAGTATGAAACATCCCCTCCTTTCCTTCCCACTTGGTCCTTCCTGAACAGATTATACCCCAGTATGGCCATGTCCCAGTCATGGTTTTCAGAGCACCATGACTTAGTAATGACCACAATATCCAGGCTGGCCTCTAGGTCCAGAATCTTATTTCCTAGACTTCTAGCATTCACACACATGGCCTTCCAGATTTTGTTTCCACTCTCCTTGTTGCCCCCCTTTTTTCCTTTTTCCCTCTCTCCTTCCCCCTTCCCTTTTTGATGCTCCTGTTTCTTCCCTCTTTATCTCTAGCACCCTGCTCCTTTTATTAATTTGAACCCTGCTGGATTCCTCTCCGCTTAGGTTCTCCTTACTCTCTACTTCAGCCTATGGGGGGGGGGCAGTTTCTGACTCCCTGATTCCTTATGGAGAGGGTGGTCACTGAGTGGAATGCATTACCACAGGAGGTGGTAGCCTGTAGAACAGTGGTCTGCTTCAAGGAGGGCTGGGACAGGGCAAAGGAGGGTCAAGGGAAGGGGGTAAGGAGGGAGGCACAGCTTCAGAATAGGCCTGCTAGCTGCATAATCAAGCAGACTCGGTAGACCTAAAGGCCTTTTTCTGCTGCCATTTTTGTATGTTCGTATGTTGTGCCATACCCCTTGGCTAGTTTAAATGTTCATCGAAGTAACATTTAAACCATCCAATGAGGACTGCGGTTCCCCTCCCAGATGGATGCAGGCCATCACACTTGTATAGGCCCTTATCCTGACAGGAGGGTCCCCAGTCTCCAGTGTAGCTGAACCCTTCCTCTCTGCACCATTCCTTCAGCCAAATGGTCAAACTCAGATGCAGATGTATACCGTGCCTGCATCCATCTGAATGTCCAGCTGCTATTTTCAACAGATGTATCTTTTTTGTGACAAAAAGTCACAAACTGTGGAAAACAATTGCTGAAAATCTAATTTGCGTCATTTTTTGTTTCAGTTGTGTAACTTTTTGAATGCTAAATTTGAATGTATGTATATCTCCCTCTAATAGGAGGTCTACCAGTTTGGACAAAAACAAGTCTGACTTTCATCCTTGGTGGATCCTTTAGAAAATCCTGTTCACAGTACAGTATGTAAAAGGTTGCCACCACCATTCGGGAAGTCAAAATAAGGTGTTTTCATAGCAAAACTGAATTTTGACCAGGCAAATTTGGAATTTTTCCTTGAACAGGTTGTGTCTCTAAAGACAGTCAGACCTAAGGATCCTTGTTTTACATTATGTGTTTGCTTACATTTTTCTCATTAGACAGTACAACCAATTTAGGGCTTGATCCACAAAAATATTTTTCTCTTTTGGCATGTGCAGAAGGCCATGAAAGGCCATAGAATACCCCCTTCCTCACATGAAACCTTCCCAACAGTATCCACAGTGTTGTTTGTGGCAGTTCCCCACACCCAATCCCGATCTAACTGTACGTCTACATAGGTGGCTAGGATCTGGGCAGACTTAGTAGCATGTTTGTGCTACATGAAATTCTACCCACAGTTTCTGCATTGCAGAGGGGGTTTTGAAGGTGGCAACTTTATGCCAGGGGGACCCAGCAGTGATGCTTATTTTCTCCACAACTGTACACCTCAGTCATCTGCCCTTTGGCATGTATCTGGTACTTCTCCAACTCTGAGGCATGCAGTCACATTTTCTTGAAGTTATTTAAGTCTCTGCCTTATTTTAATAAAAGTAATTACACTTTTTTCAGTCTCTGGTCAGGGCTTCTATTGCTTCTGTATTTTTTTTGTCAGGACACAGTGAATCAAACTATGACTGTTCTGGTCAGATCAGGGCCAGTGGCAACCCAAATGTACATGAAATGTGGTCTATCTTGCCGATACCTTCTCCTATGTCACTGATGAACACATTAAATAGGATTGGAACTAAGACTGAGCCCTGCAGGACCCCACTCATCACCTCTCCCTCCCCTGACCTCTTCCCATTTATTACCACCCTTTGCCTCCTGCCATCGAACTAGTTTCCCACCCACTTAATGATGCAGCTTTCTATGCCCAGATCCTCTAGCTTCTTCAACAAGCATTTATGTGGCACCGAATCAAAGGCCTTGCTGAAGCTGAAATAGAGGAGGTCCACTGGTTGGCCACTATCCACCTCCCTAGTCACCCAATCAAAGAAAGTAATCAGGTTTATTTGGCATGACCTGCCTGCCACAAAACTGTGTTGTTTGTCATCCTGTAGGCCATACTTATCCAAGTATTCTACTATGTTTTGTTTAATCAGGGTCTCTATTTGTTTTCCTATGGTAGCAATGATGTGAGGCTGACCGGTCTGTAGTTACTGGAATCCTCCTTGCTTCCACCCTTGTGTAGAAGCACCATGTCAGCTCTTTTCCAGTCCTTAGGTGTGACTCCTGTCTGGAGAAAACGGTTAAACAGATGTGCCAAGGGATCTGCTAACTCACTCGCCAACTCCTTAATTATCCTTGGATGTATTCCATATGGACTGAGAGATTTGTCTTTATTTAAATGCTCAAGCACCTCCCTAACCCTGTCTGTGGTAATAATTGGTGCTTCCATTTTTGGCACACCCCCCCCCACCTTGTGCTGTAATGCCACAGTCAGGCATTGGGCCACCATGTTCTTTGGTGAACACTGAACAGAAGTATTTGTTCAGAACAGTGGCCTTCTGACTGTCTTCTTCCACTATCCTATCCCCTTCTCTGATTCAAACTACCCCTACACCCTTCCTTCTCTTTTCTTGTAAATATCTGAAAAACTGTTTGTTCCCTTTCCTGACACCTTTAACTATCTGAAGCTCTGCTGCCACCTTTGCTTGCTTCACCGCCATCTTAGCCTCCTTATTCTTCAGTACGTGTACTTCCCACAGATCGTTACCTGGCTTTCTTTCAGAGTTGTGGAAGGTTGTCCTCTTGACCCTGATGACTATCTTAACTTGACTCATGAATCAAGTAGGGTGTTTGTGTCTGTTTCTTTTTTGTCATTGTCCTTACACATGCCTTTGTGGCTGCTAAGATAGTTTGTTTAATAGTTCCCCAAATGTCTTCTACCTCAGAATGTTTGTGTATCCCTGGTAATCTCCTACTAGTTCCCTCATTTTATTAAGATTATACAATGTCCTGTAAACAAATATTTATTTTTAAATGTTTACTTTACTGTTTTTAACTTTTTTAATTGATTTGTTTTGTAATATCCTTCCTCTGTGTTAAATAGCACCTTGTTACTAGGCAGATTGTGTGTTGTTGCTAGGGAGACTATGGCTGACTGGTGGCCCATGGTTCTATGTGATTTAGGTGACTCAAAACAGCAAGCTCAAAATAGGCAAACACAAAACAGTGTGACCAGAAACGACGACTGGTACAACTCAGCGATCGCCGAAACGGTGACAAAAATGTAAAGGGGCTTTTCTGCAGGGGGGGGCTTTATCCACCATACCCCCACTTACTAAATCAGCCAACTCTGAGGGGGGAGCAACTCAGGGAGGGGAAAAGCCGTATTTTGGGCTCGCTTTTTTTAAGTCACCCAAATCTTGGGATACCGTGGCCCGCCCCCCAAGATTAAGTCAGCCAGGGACAATGTTGGTGTATTTTTTTTTTTCACATTTAAAAAGAGACAGACTGGCACAGTTTGCATTGCTGTTTAACACTTTTTATGTGACAGTCTGTGTGCTGCAAGCGTTAAAGGGCTGCAATCATGAGCTTTTGCTTTTGGGTTCAGTTTGTGGTGAAGACTACGTATCAGCATAACTCAGAGGAGTTTTTTTCCTTTTTTCTCTCTTTCGTGTTATCAGAAACCAACATTTTTACTTGTGGTATCAGGATATTTACTCATGTGTGAAGGTGCCAAAGTACTGTGGAGGTGGCAGGCAGTCAATCGCAGAGACGGAGTCAAAGGCATGTGGAAAAATTGATTTGAGACATGAAGCAGGTACATGCATATGAGGACCTCTGATGAAAACTGTGTTTGTGTTCCTGCAAGTGAGTTTGGGAGCTCTTTGTGTTGTATTTTACTTTTTTTTAATGGTATTTCAAGCTGGACTGTTGTGTCATGGTTTAGTGAGGATCTAACATGGCAGTTGTCATGTTTTGATTTTCAGGGGTTGGATTGATTCATTTTAGGGGATTCCAGATGTGGCTAACTGGCACCTTTTGCATGAGTAATGCCAGGATATAACAAGGCTGAAAGGTGCCAGTCAGCCAATCAGGGACTTCGATTCTCGGACCGCATTGTATAATAGTGTTTATTCCTTGCACCCACAATTACAGTGAAGCTCTGCAAAGTGAACACAGCAAGAAACAAAACAAAGGCAAACACAAATCACCAGACAACCTGAAATGAAACACAAGTCTGGTGAAGCATTCATTTTTTGTATTTTTATGATAGCTTGTGCATGCGCAAGCAACATCTTTCAGTAGTAGCACATTTCAGAGGTGTGTCAGTGTTGTGGCCAATGCAGGGAATGTTTTAGTGGGTGGGCCACTCAGCCATCAATCAGTGAGCATACTGCCGATGACAGCAGTTTCAAAGAGTGCCAAAACCATGAAAGAAATCTGCCACTCCAATGAGGGGCAGTTTCCTCATTGCAGCAGCAGATGACAAGACTCCGGCCATGTGAATTACAGTGCACAGTAATGCGCATGGCCAGAGTTACCAGCAGAGTTTCAGTGTGCCTTTCCTGGTGAAACATTTCAATAAGTAAAATAGCTGCAGTGCAGCTTTCCACACTGATGACTCCTGCTGCCCAACACACACTCCCCAGAAAGCTGACATTGGGGTGCCCAATTCCTGTGTCAGCATGTATCCCCCCCCATTAATGTGGCACACTGGGAGCCCACCCCAGTGTGCCAAAATAATTGTTTCTGACACTGGGATACCAACTCACGGTGTTGAATGCACCACCCTCCCCTCCCAACCCATCCATATTCTTTGCTGGCAACTGGGTGGCCAATCCCTGTGTTGGCAATGGCATTCACCCCTCTCCCACTGTTGTGGCACACTGGGAGCCCACCTCAGTGTGCCTAAATGTTTTTTTTTATTGTTTTCCCCCTGTAAAATAGAAAAACTGTCCCCTGGAGTCTTTTTATTTTATTTAACCTGTAAAACAGAAAATGGTCCCTCATGGTCTCCCCTGTCCCTTCCTCCTCCAACCCGCACCCTCCCTCTACACACCTACCTCCCCACCCCCCCTCACTCCATACTTACCTCCAGAGGTCAGGAGCAATGATCTTCTGTGGCATGGAACATGTCTGCACTCTTCAAAGGCCAACCGCAAACTGAAGAAATTATGGTAAGCTTTATTATGGGACTCAGTGGGGTGGGGTTAAACTTAGGTTGATATCTCAGTCATTTTTTGGAATTTTGGTCCCAAATTTTCAACATGGGGTTCTTGGGACCCCACCTCATGAACATGTTACTATCATTTTGTTATTCAGTCCCAAAAGGTGATTTCGCAGACACTACGCGGAATCAACTTTCGGGACCAATTAATGAAACGACAGTACCACTTTTTATGAGGGGAGGTCCCAAAAAGCCCATGTTGCAAATCTGGTGAAAACATTCCAAACAATGACTGCATTACAAGAGTGTGTTGTGCAGTTTCTATGCATGCTCGTAACTTTGCCAATTTTTTTATATTTTTACTCCAGATTTTCAACATTGTCATTTTTTCACACCTCCTTATGAACAGTAGAGCTGTCATTTTTCACATCCTGCCTGAAATGTGTTTTTATACCTGTGGCACAGAATAGCATGGTTGCTGTGGGACATTAACTTTTGGGACAAATTAACAAAATCACAGTGCCACTGTTCATGAGGAGAGGTCCAAAAATGCCCATGTTGAAAGTTTGGTGAAAAAAGTCCAAAAAATGATTGTGTTACAGGCGTGCATTGCGCAGTTCCTACACATGCTCATAACATCTCCAATTTTTCATATTTTCACTCCAGATTTTCAACATTGCCATATTTTCAAACCACGTCATGAACAGTACAGCTGTCATTTTTCACATCCTGCCCAAAATGTGTTTTCACACATGTGGTGCCAAATGGTGCAGTCACTGTGCAAAATCAGCTTTCGGCTGATGAACTGATAGTGCCACTGTTCATGAGGTGGGGTCATAAAAAGTCCATGTCGAAAATTTGGAGCAAAAATACCAACAAACGCCTAGGGTATTAGGGTTTCCAACTGTAGCACCCCACCCTGTAGAGACTGACAGGCATCATGGGTGTGACTTGGGATCACCGGATGTAATGCTCATGCCATTCCACCCCACCCCCACCCTGCAGCCAGTGACAGGCATCAAAGTGTGCCTTGGAGTCTTCAGCCCCAAAGTTCATCCCATTCTCCTATATTGCACCCATCTCAGCATATTTTCTTATGGAATGGGGTAAGCATACGAAGACCTCAAGGCACATCATGGCACCTGTTGGCATCTGCAGGGTAGAGTGAAGTGAAATGGCATGAGCGTTATCACTGACAACTCAAAGGCACACTCCCAATGCCTGTCAGTCTCTGCAAGGTGGGAGTGGGGTGGGGTTGGCATCAGTTCAATACTTCACTGTCATTCCTATTATGCATATCTCTAACTCCTGAACTTCCAATGCCAATGCCAGGAAGCCATCATTCGGCATTGACAAATGCTTGTTTGTGTTGCATGCACTTGACAGTGTTATAAAGAGAATTGCACTGAACTTGTAAGTAATTTTTTTCTCATAAAAACTTTAACTTTACTAGATCTACATGATAACCGTGATCAGCGATCACCGTTAGGGCTATGGCACATCGCTGAAAATACCTTTCGTCGATGTACCCCCCAGAACACAGCAAAACAGCGCCAGGGGTGTCAGATTTTCTGCTTTATGCTTTGCCCCCCCTACACCTCCCTACTTAAGGATTCTCAGCTCTAGGGGGTGCATGTTGTGGGGTGCAAAAGTGGAAAAATTTAAATTCAGGCCGGGTGCAACAAAACGTACCTGTGCCCAGACCCAAACCCAGCACCATTCCCACCCCAGCCCTGAACCCATCCACCATGACATGGGAGCAGCTCGGCAGCTCGCCATGGTGTCACCCCCTAAAATCCCTCCTGTCCCTCCCACCCCACATCTCGACGTGCTTCACCCCCACATGCATAGGCATGTAGCAACAAGTTGTCACTATTTTCATACACACTTCCGGTCGCCCACCTTCCCAGTCGCCCTGATGGTAGGTGCTGTGATTGAGTCACCCTTTTGGTCGGCACCCAATCACGGTCACCAAAGTCATGGGATACCAACTTAACTGATTACAGTTCCGATATTAGCACATCTTTACTTGCCTTGTAGTTAACTTGGTGTTTCTGATTTATACACTATTGGTAAATGTCATTTTAGAACTGTATAGTATGATGAATTCATGAAGTTAGCCACTGTTATCAGAGCAAGGAGGCAGATAGAACATTTCTACTAGTACATTTCAATCAGAAGTCTAAGGGTTATTGTAAAGATCAGTATAGGGATGAGGTTTAGCACAGAGTAAATCAGTTGCAGGGAATGTGAGGCGCTCATCTTCAAGGTTACATTCTAGAATAGGGGTCACTGCCCCTTCTGCAGGACCTTTACAGAGCTCCATACTCAGCTGGTAGCAGCAAGGGAAGAGGTATCTCTCCTGTGGCATCAGCTCAGCTGGATCCCACAGCCCACACGCCACTCCCAGAGAGGCCCACTAGTCCAGAGGGTAGAGAGTGGTGGGTAGGGGGAATGGTGGTAGGGGCAGCTATGAGGCGGTCAACCAACTCCACACCATCCCATTGGCAAACTGCTTTGCACCACAAAGGAAAACTCAGATACCTGACTCCACCAGGGGAGTCTGGGTCAGTCAGGAGAAATGGGAGTAATGACCTGGTGGCATCCAGGGGTGAGAGTAAGAAGAACGCAGCTAGGATAGTCTTACTGGTTGGGTAATCTATGATCATGGGAGTAGAGAGGAGGTTGGATAGGTGGGAGGAGTGGGGGATGGTCAGGTATCTTTCTGGAGCATCAGCCATCCGGGATGTGGAATAGGGAGGACAGTGGATTGGGGGGGGTGTTGTGGGTACACTTGTTTACCAACAATCTGGGGAACCAGCCTGTGGAGCAAGTGAAGCAGACCATTCAGAGGCTGGGGGACAAACTGCAGGCACACTTGGCCTCCCTGGCCTTTTATGATGTCCTCCCCATCTGTAGTAGGGGGAAGAAATGATATAGCAAGGAATGAAGAGATACAGGAATTAAATGGGTGATTAAAGGGATGGTGTCAGGAGAATGGATACCACTTTGTGGGGGACTAAAGGACAGGAGGCTCTTCAAAGGTGATGGCCTTCGTCTGACAAGAGAAGGGAACAGCGCACTGGGACAGAAATTTCATGTCTACGTTAGACAGTTAAACTGACTGTGGGAACACTGAGGCTAGGGGAACCACAGCAAAGAGAATAAGAGAAGAGAACCTAGGTAGTGCTTCCCCTATACTGGGGACTGGTAGCAGTAAGGTGTGCAAAAATAAGGCTGAGGTTCAGAAAGGAGTAATGGAAGAGGGAGAAGGCTCTCAGGGTCTGCAAGCAACAGAAATAAGAAAATAAGGAGAACATGAAGGAATGCAGGTGTAGGATCATGACACAGCAAAAGAGGATCTGGAGCTAGTTGTAGGGTGATCTGCCTTAATGCCAGGAGTTTGGGTAAAAAAATCAGTGAACACCAGGCATTGGTGACAGACATGGAGGTGGATCTCATAGCCATCACAGAAACTTGAGGCACACAGATAATGACTGAGACTCCTCAGTCCCAGGTTACACAATGCTTACACAGGATAGAGGGAAAGGCAAATGGGGGGGGGGCATATGCCTATATGTGAGGGAGGATACACAGGCTGTGTAGGATGGACATATTGAGGGAAGCAAAGGGAAAACCAAGTTGGTGTGGGTTCACTTCACTGCACCCTCAGACAGGAAAATATGGGTGGGGGTAACCTATAGACCCAGAGGACAATGGGAAGACAGAGAGAGAGACAGCTAGAGAAAGGGAGCTCAGGGAAGAGCTGGAGAGGGGAGTGAAGAAGGGGGAAATTGTGGTGGTGGGTGATCTGAACCTGCCAGATATCGACTAGGACATTCCAGCTGCGAGGTGCAGCAAAAGTGAGGGCCTACTGGAAACATTGCAGGACTGCCTGCTAGTGCAGCTGGTTAAGGAACCCACTAGACAGGTAACCATTCTTGAGTTGGTGCCCATTGACTCGGAGATGGTGGGTGGAGTGAGGGTAGGGGAGCCACTGGAGTCCAGCAACCATAACTCCATTTGGCTCACGGTGGTCCTCAGGATCAGAATGCCCCTATCAAAAACTAGATTTCAGAATACCAGACTTCAACCAGATGAGGGAGCTGATTCGAGACAAATTAACTGGGGTGGGCAGCATTGGAGGTGTAGGGTAAAGTTAGGTGGCAATCAAGGGGACCATTCGTGAGGCAACAAAGTCATGCATGAGAATTGTTACAAAACAAAACAGGTAAACAGACCAATATGGTTCCTGCAAAGGGAC
The DNA here is from genome assembly GCA_016271365.2 of Neoceratodus forsteri. Taxonomy (NCBI): domain Eukaryota; kingdom Metazoa; phylum Chordata; order Ceratodontiformes; family Ceratodontidae; genus Neoceratodus; species Neoceratodus forsteri. The sequence goes on from CM057455.1 coordinate 1,561,747,908, forward strand.
AGAGAAGCAGTGAGGGCCAAGAAAAAGGCTTTCACCAGGTACAAGGAAAAGCAGGGGATGCAGGAATGGGGAGAGAACCAAATAAAAACAAAGGGGAAAAAGATGACAGTCAGGAAGATAATGGCAGACATGTAACTACATATGGGGGTTCAAATGTGAGGGGAAAATCAATTCTGAAGATATATTAGGAAAAGAGGAAGTAAGGAGGAGTACTGTTAGGCTACAAAAGGGGGAAGTTTACTAGAGGAAGATGAACACAAAACAGCCATCTTTAATGATTACTTCTGCTCTGTCTTCACAAGTGAAAACAGTGGGCCCCTATCTGACAGTGACAGCAAGGTAGTTGTCAGGAGAATTCCTGAAATAAGGCAGCTGGTATTTACCAGAGAAAGGGTCCAGAAGGGACTTGAAGCCCTAAAGGTAGATAAAATGCCTGTACTTGATGGGATACACCCAAGGGTACTCAAGGAATTGTCTGTGGAATAGGTTGAATCTCTAGTAGGGCTATTCAATAGCTCAAGAACTCAGATGGGGTAGTACTGAAAGAATGGAGGGTAGGGAGGGGGCACAATGAGTAACCAAGGAACTAACACACCTGTCAGCCCTGGTTCTATGTGATAATTGCACCAACAAAATGGTGCCAACAAAAATAGCGAGTGCACATCACCGAAAAGCAAAACAGTGATGAGCACCACAGTGTGCTGGAGAAACAGCAATGGGTGGTCATTTTCTCAGGGGGCATGACATGTACTTATTTTTTTGCAGGGGGCCCCACACACCAATAACTAATATAATCATCACTGGGAAGGCTGACAATGGGGGACAGGGGGAAACTTGGGAGGGGCACTACTCCATGGTGGAGGGGAGACATAAGTTGCAGGGGAGAACATTGGGGCAACCTGTGGGTGGAGGGGAACAAAGTTGAGAGAGTGGGGGAATGGGAGTTCAACCACAGGAAAAAAATCTGAAACAAAAAAAAAATGGTATCCCTTGGAGCCAGTCCCGAACCCAGACCCACCAGCCACAGAGGCAGTGACTGTAACCACCACACCAGATGACAAGCTTGGAACAACCTGACAAACAAAGCCCTATATACTGTATAAAACAACTACTCCCTACAGAAATGAAAGTGCTGAACTTACAATGTACTATTAAGAGCACATAGCCCATTTTACAGTCACTATTTTCACGTAGCCCAAACTGACTCGCTGAAATTGATTTGCTGTATTCATGGGTTACTGTCAGCCTTACCTCTCTAGTGGGTAATCTGATGGAGTCACTGATCAAGGAGAACCCTGTGGACTACATAGAGTGCAACAGTCTGCAGCATACCAAACAGCATGAGTTTGTAGTATGGAGGCCTTGCCAGATGAATTTTATAGTTTTCTTTGACTGGGTAACAAAGGTAGTAGATGAGGGCCACTCTGTGGATTTACTCTACTTCAGTATCAGCAAGGCTTTCAACTCAGTGCCGCACTGAAGATTGCTGAAGAAGCTGGAGGACTTGGGCTTGTCTAGGGACGTAGATGAGTAGGAATCTAGTTGAAGGAGTGACAGCAGAGGGAGGTAGTAGTAAATGGGGTCAAATCAGAAGACAGGGAGGTCATGCGTTTGGTGCTACAGGGATCTGTTCTAATTCCTGTCTGTCCTCTTCAATATGTTCATCAGCAACAGTGGAGAGGGCATCTGGGGCAAGTTATGTCTCTTTGCAGATGACATGAAGCTCTGCAGTACAGCAGACAGTGATGAAAGAATCAGGGAGATGCAGAGGGATCTACAAAGGTTAGAGAGGTGGTCTAAGGTTTGATAGTTGAAATTCAACGTCAAAAAATGCAAGGTTATGCACCAGGGAGGAAGGGGGAACATGACAGAGTACTGAATGGGAGGGGTTAAACTGAGCACCACAGCAGAGGAAAGTTATCTGGGAGTCATCATTAGTGACTGCCTCAAATAATCAAGCCAGTGTACCAAGGTCTATAGTAAGGCAAATTGGGTATATAGGAGAGGGGTATTAACAGCAGGAAAAAGGAGGGCATTAGGGCACTTTTGCGGCCACGCCTGGAATTCTGCGCTCAGTTCTGGAGTCCTCACATAAGAAAGGACAGGGACAGGCTGGAGACAGTGCAGTGCAGGGTGACCAAGATGATTCTGGGCCAACAGGATAGATCTAACAAAGATCATCCTAAGGCCCTGAACATGTACTCACTGGAGAGTAGGTCAGAGAGGGGATATGACAGAGACCTTCAAATTCCTGAAGGAAATAAACAAGATGAACTATGGGGAACTATTTTGCAGGTGTACAGAGCCAATAGCCTGAGGTCATGGGTGGAAACTGGAGGGTGGAAGGTTTAAGAGGAATGTGAGGAAGTTATATTTTACAGAAAAGGTAATGGAGCCATGAACAGTCTGCCAGTGAATGTGGTGGGTGCCAAGACTGTAAATAGTTTCAAGCAAGGTTGGGACAGAGTGAAGGATTTAGCGGTTGCTCAGATCAGTAACAGTAGGGAGGGGGGCCGAGGGGGTACTGGGAAGGATAAAATTCTGTATGGAAAATAGGTCACTAGACAGATAGGGAACTGTGGGCAGACTAAATGGACCTTTGGCCTTTTTCTGCTGTCATTGTCTAAGTTTCTGTGTTTCTATGTCCCTTTCAGTTACAAGTTCTATATCCAAATAAGACTTCACTGTGAAAGTAAGGTATGAGTTTAACAGGGACATAAACTATATTACACAGTTTGCAGTACAAACTGAGAAGCCTGTAATTTCAGGGGATTAGCACCTGGATGGGGCAATGCGTTGCCCGAGGCACAGCTGAGGGTCACCTCCCACCAGTCAATAGTTAATCAAAGGAAATAATATGCTCCAAGATTATTACAATTATAAGTGTAACCCCACCCCTTCCCTCAGGTAACGAAGATGCAATGACAGTCATCCTTGATCTGCTGTCCGATGCCCTGCAGATCATGTGGCCCACTGACCATGGCTTACAGTCTCTTTTAATCTTTCTTGACATGTGACCCACCAATCATGGTTCAAAATCTTCTTCAAACTTTGTCAAACATGTCAGCTTTGTACATTTGGTGCTCCATGATGGTGCCAATCTGGATTTGGCATGAACTTTCCTCATGAGTACCTGCTTGGGTGAGGCTTGTAAACAATGATGCCATCTGAACATTGCATCGGCATGCTGTAAACTTCTTGCCTCCCTTCTTTATCCACCACAATTACTGAGTCTATGTGAAGAGTCTTGCCAGTCTTCCACATTTCCATTCGCTCTTCACACTTCCTTCTTAACGCTGCATCTCCTGCAGGGGTCCACAGAAACCTCCAGCCCATGGCCATTCTCATGGCATCTTCCATCAACCATGTTCCACGGAAGTCCTCTATCTCATACTAAACTCATCATGGCAGATATCGGTATTGGCCTCCAACTTCTTCCTTTACTCTTCTTCAGATTAGGCGTTCTTTACTACTCTTTGGGAGATGCCTATCCCCCAGACTGACCGAGTGGTGGCCAGATCTGGTCATCCCAGGCTTCCTGGTCCCAAGGTGGCAGGACACTGCTGAAATTCACCTTTTCTTCTTCCTTGATTAAGGTGGTAGCAGTGGTATCTGGCAGTGCAGTAATGGTGTCAGGAAGGGTGGTCTCTCGGGGTTGGTCACTGAATCCTGGATCTTCTACAGGCTCTGATACATTAAGATCTAAAGCAACCTCAGACCTCTCAGTTTTTTTAAAGGCTGGATTTGGACAAGTCTGAGGGCCAGGGTCACATACTTATCTGGGGCAAGGTGTTAGGCAGCGTCCAGCATTGACGCTGCCTGGCTGATCCCCCAGACTGTACACAGTCTTCTCCCTGCCAGCCTGGAGGTCTGGCTTTTACACCAGAAATGCTAGCATGGGTGTGTCACTGCTGAAGCCAGTCCTGGCAAAATTCTTCTGGATCTTCTTCATCAGACAATTCTGTCTCAGCATCCACACCCCACCTCAGTACCAATTGGGCACAGCTGACTTGGGCCCTGAAAGGCCTAGGGCGTCAACATATTCCATATGTCTTCCTACATCTCTGGCAGTGCAGTCCTTCCATGTCATGTCTTCCTATGTGAAAACACACCACACATACTGATGCTGGAAATCCAGGTAGGGGCACATGGTCTGGGGCCCTAGGATGCCCGGTGCCTTCCTCTAATTTTCAGATTGTTTTTGTTTCTGGGTGACCCAGGCATGCACATGCAGTATACAGCAGCTTCTTCCACTGCCGTCCATAATTCTGGGTGCTGTAAAAATATACACTGCAACTTTAGTTGAGCTGGCTACACTTTAAACAGTTTTTTTTTTTTTACAATGCTTGGTCAGATGCTGGGGGGGGGGCAGAACGTTTCGTCCCTGCTCCCATTCTTTACCACTTGACATTTTGCACAGTAACTCATTTTCTTTGCTACAGTCTACTTTACTGAATGGTTTCATAATCAGTTTGCCACTGTAAAATTTTTTGCTCACTAAGCTTTACTGCACTCGATGCCAGGCACAGTGAGCTTTGATTATGATTGCGCCATTGCTAAGCCTCACAGTCTTGTCCCTGAGTTCCTGACTGCTACTGCCTGCCACATACATTTTCCAATATTTTTTTGACTCTGTTAAGGAATCCTGTACCTACTGCAACCTGCATATTCAGAATTTGACAGCTTTTCCTTCATCCCCTGCCCTATGCCTAATTTGCAAGCAAACATTTTGCTCCACAAGCAATTTGCCAACTTTGCAATTCTTTTAGTTGTTTGTAGCATTTTTTTGAAGTGCATTTGATCCAAAATACTCATAGTCCAGCTATTCTGCAACTCCTTTTATTTGGTCTGGCCAAGCTGACCACGATGCTCGATGCCAAGTGCAACTTTGCTTTCTGGTGGTCCTGACTGCTGCGACCGACCATTTGGGTACACTACACTTGTGTCAACAGACTGAATGGCTGCCTGTACCTTGGGGTCTGCCCATCACCTGCTCCAGATGAGCTTTAAACAGTTCAACTTTGAAAACTTCCAAAACTCTGTACAAGGCCAAAATCCACAATACTGCTTCATGAGCTCCACTCTCATTCCACTGTGCGCCCATCCCCTCTCATTCAGAACACACTCCAAAGGGCAGAACTTACTGGCTCCAGCTACTCACATGACACCATGCAAATTAGGGCAGGAGTACACTCTCTCTCTCTCCTTTCAAGCACATCCTGGCTCTCTGGGAAAGATTATAATTTGCAACTTGAACTTTTTTTTACCTTCCTCGCTGCTCAGACTGTGGCTTAAAAATCACTTTACCTTTACAGTGAGTACTTGCTCTGGTGGGTACACCCCCACCAAATTCATCAGCCCAGACCATTTCTTGAGGCAACCAAACCCTGAAATCTTGAAATGAGCCCCCATCTGGTGTAACACCCTGTTCCGTCACGTAACATACAGTTGGCATTTGGCACCACAGATGGCATGTGTAGCAACAGTCCATTCACTCCACTGGCGATTATTTCCCTGGCTCGGTCTTGGGAGGAAGGGAGTACCCAAGCAACATTTGTATTTGTTATGGGTTCCAGGTTGGGCCATGGCACTGGGGCACCCAAAACTGACAGTTCACACACACAAGCTGTCCACAAACAGAAACAGAGTCAAGCAGTGGGTTGTATTCTCACACATAGTGTCAGTGGCTCAGTAGGTAGCACACTAGCCTCTGAGGCTGAGAGATCAGAGGGATGTGGGCTCAGTTCCCACATCTGGCACTTGGGTTAATATCTCAGTACTGACACTGTAGTGCAGCATGAGAGGGGTGCTGCACTTCTGAGGTGCCGTCTTTCAGATGAGACATTAAACCGAGGTCCCATCTGCCTGGATTGGTGGCAATTCTGGTGGATGTTAAAGATTCCATGGCACTTATCGAAAAGAGTAGGGGAATTTTTATTAAACTATAAATGACAATACATAATCAAAACTGTAGGACAAGAAACAAAAAAGACATATAGCTGGTCTGTGAAATGACTTACAATTATCAAACCCCAACAATCATATACAAATACAAAAAAACAAAACCCATCCCCTTGTCATAAGAACAAAAACCACAGTGAAATAAAGCTATCCACCATTACAATAAAATAAAGTCAAACAAAAGGTTATACACATCAGAAAAGAAATAAATACTTAAAATTGATCCTAATATAGTATTATAGCATAACTTTTTTTTGAGTGATAACCCAAACCCCATCCGCTAGGAATATCATTCCCCAAAGGAGAAAAGAAAATAGAGAAAAAAGTCACATTAGTCTTTTAAAGGTGAAAAAACTCTAAATATGATCAAAATGACTCCATAAATGGGCCCAAGTCTCAAAATCATAAACACGTCACTCTGCCTGTTTCCATTTAGTCAGATCTGCACAAATTTGTAAAATAAAGTTCTAAAGCCAGTATATATTGCTGTTGCAATAGCAATCTACAATGACCTATCCACATCCAATAAAGAAAATGAACATATATAGTCCGAAATGTACCATGATGCACTGTGCTAGTCAATTGAGGAACTATCCCATAATATAACAAACTAGGGTCTGGTGAAACCCATTTCCATCTATTTTTGACAATATCCCACAACTGCATTGCATATGGGCAGGAAAAATATAAGTGATCCATTGTCTCGATTTTCAAAATACAATGGTCCCTGGGGCAATATCGCTCTGGCAAAGCCTTATGTTTTTTGATTACCCTTAACATTGATCCACCCATGTATGCCTAACCATACCATATCCCACATACAAACAGGGATCCTGGCATCAATGATGTAATCAGACAGCAATCTCTGATCTATCTGTGTAAACCCCGTAAACACAGGTTCATCAAAACATTTCAAAATAATATTGTCATAAACAGCCTTCCTAGATAAATGAAAAGAGCTATCTACAGTAACACCCCATTTCTTTATGGCACCAAAGACCCATCCCATCTTTTAACCAGACGTGGACGTTGTTTATTTTTGTGCAAAAATGCATTAGATGACCATTCTCTCAAAACCCCTGTCAAGGCTTCATAACCCCATTTCCCCCAAAGCTGGACAGTACCCTTTACTAACGGAATAATATTATTATAAAGAAATATAGTAAACAAAAAACACACTTGGATGTAGCATGTGCAAACCCCCATATTTTAAAGGTTTATAAAGAATGTTATGCTTAACAGGATTCAGTCTACTCCCCCATACACAAGTAAAAAAAAACACTCAACAGTGACGTTTCCAATCTCTGTTACAAAAAGAAAATAGTACTAATAAATAAAAACCCCGGTACTAAAAATGTTTTCAACAAATAAACTCGTCTTTTTTTTTTGACAGTTTCCACCTATTCAACAACTTTACTTTAGCTTGCCCTAGTGACAATGCCCATTCACAATTTAAACTCTCCATATCCTCTCCTCCAAAATAAATCCCCAGAATACGACAGGGAGTCTCAGAAACAGGGATATGACCCACTGAAATACCAGGTCCTAGAAATCCAGAGACATCCAAACAACGGGATTTCAACATATTAATATGAGCCCCTGTAAGTTTACCCACTTCCTGTAGCAAATTACATGTGAGAAGGATGGATGCCTCTTCTTGTACAAGGAGACAAACATCATCTGCATATAAGCCAATATGACATCTCTGGGCCTTACAGTACACAGGTAGTTACCACTGCTACTCATAAACATGATCACTCCCTTGACTTAGTTTTTCTCCTGGGGAACAATGCCTCAGATTTGGGGGTGGACCCAGTCGGATGGTACGATCACTACACTGTGAGGTTCAATTTTTGCACCCCCTCTCGAAGGCCTTCCCCTGTGGAGATGGTTAAATACCACCCTTTATGAGATATTGACTCTGAAGGCCGGCGGTGCTTGACCTATCATCCATTCTGTGTGCAAACAGCGACCCAGAGGACCTCGTGATGGCCTATAATATGGTGATTGTGATGGCCCTGAATGTCATTGCTCCTGTCTGCGTTCATCCTCTCTCCCTTCGCCCTTGGTCACTATGGTTTGATAGGACCTTGAGAGAGATGCAGTGACAAGGTCGAAGGTTAGAGCATTGCTGGTGGAGATCTGCCCTCGATGCTGACCACCTTAGATTGAGGGACCATTATCAAGCCTATCAATCTGCAATCACCCGTAAGAAGGCAGAGTTCCTGTCTGGGGAGATTGCAATCACACAGAACTGACCAGCTCAGCTTTTCTGAACTGTGGACAGGCTGCACAACCGGGCTTGTCTGCAAGTTCGGAAAGTGTTTTCGCAAACAGAGCGTGATGAACTTGCTCGGTTCTTTGCTACTAAGGTGGCCGACATCAGGGCGGCTCTCCATCAAGTACACTCTTTGGGTGTTGCTGATGACCAGCGCTTGGTTCCTGGCTTTCAGTTTTCCTGGAGTACCTTCGACGGCCCGGAGTTCATGAATGTCATGAGGATTATCCAGGATGCACGTTCTATGTACTGTAGTTTGGATCCAGGACCAACTTCCCTGATTTTGGGTTGTATTGATTCCATTGGTCCAGTCCTTGCTCGGATAGTTTGGTGCTCCTTGGAAACAGATGAGTTTCCTAGCTCCCTGAAGGAGGCAGTGGTAACACCTCTCCTGAAGAAAGCTTCCCTGAACCCAAACAGCACTGCAAACTACAGACCAATCTCCAGCCTTTCAATTTTAGGGAAGGTGGTTGAGAAGGTAGTGGCTGCACAGTTGGTGAACCATTTGACCATCCATGACATCAATGAACCCCTCCAGTCCGGTTTCCAAAAGAGGCACAGTACAGAGACAATGCTGGTTTGGGTGCTCAATGATCTCCTGATGGCTATAAATTGGAAAAACTGTTCCATCTTGGTTCTTCTTGATCTCTCATCAGTATTTGATACTGTGGACAATGGGGTCCTCCTTGATCATTTGAGGTTCATTTGTGGCCTGTCTGGTACAGTCCTCAAGTGGTTTACATCTTTTCTCACTGAAAAAACTCAGAGGGTGGTGTCTGGGATCTATTCCTTGGACCCAATCCCTCTGCTTGTGGGGTTCCTCAGGGATCAGTGTTGTCCCCCATGTTGTTTGCAGTATATATGCTGCCCCTCGGAGACATTTTAAGGAGGTATGAGCTGAGGTTTCACTGCTATGCTGATGATACCCAGCTATACCTTTCTTTTGCACCTGACCAGAGTGGAGCTCTCTCTGTCTTTAATAGCTGCCTGGTGGAAATCCAGGAATGGATGGATTCGAGCTGTTTGAAGTTGAACTTGGGAAAGAATGAAGTGCTTGTTGTGGACCCAGGACACTGGATAGGGGATTCAGGCCTATGGTTACCCGTGGGATTAGTCCTGGGGGTTTGCCACTCCCGGCCTCTGGACAGGTGCGTAAACTGGGGGTAATTTTTAATGCGGGGTTGACCCTGCATGTGCAGGTGTCGACCATTGCCAAGACCTCGTTTTACCACATAAAGAATATTGCCAGGATTAGGCACCTTGTTCTATCCAGCAACCTTCCAACACTGGTTTACACCTTTGTGTCCTCCCACTTGGATTATTGCAACTCCCTGTATCTAGGGCTTTCTGGGGTAGAAATCCACCGTTTTCAGCTAGTGCAGAATGCAGCGGCTCAGCTTTTGACAGGAACCTCTCGGCCCTGCCATATTTCTCCTGTGCTGCGTTGTCTGCACTGGCTGCCAGTCCAATGGTGGATCACCTTTAAAGTCGGTTTACTGACTTACAAAGCCCTACATGGACTGGGTCCTGACTACCTGAAAGAGCTTCTGGTTCCCTACTGCCCTGGGCGATCGCTCCACTCAACTGGTGAGGGGTTGCTAGAGATTCCAAGAGTGTGTTTAAAATCCTCGGGGGCCTGGGCATTTATGCACGTGGTCCCCTTCCTCTGGAATTCTCTACCCCACCAGTTACGTGAATGCGCGACTGTGGAGGGATTTAAAGCTGCTTTAAAACTTATCTTTGGCACCAAGCATTTGGAGACTGAGTGGTGTTATGATTTTATTCATAAGTTAGTTTTAGATGACTGTGTTTTAATCAAGCTGCTGTAAATGGTGCAATATGTTTGTTTTTAAATTTGTACAGCACCTTGGTTTTGGAAAAGGCCTTAAAAATAAAGTTTTATTATTATTATTTATTAATACTTTATACTCCAGTGCCCTCCCTATTCCTAACCCATAAATCAGAGGGGAATTCTGAATCAGACAGAGCAATGGATCCAAAATAAAAACATATAATAAAGGGCTCAATGGGCAACCCTGTCGAACTCCCCTCTGAACCTGAATTTTACGTCCCATCCAACCATTTTCATAAGGTTTCACATAAGCTAAAGCGTAACATAACTGTAACCATTGTATAAAAGTCTCCGGGATTCCATAGACCCCAAGGCAATTCCATAAAAATTTATGAGACACCCCATTGAAGGCCTTTGCCTGATCCAGACTAACAACATACCCCTTAACATCCACTCCATTCAGAGAATTATGAATTTCCATTATTTCACGGAGTAACAGGAGAGCTTCTGTCATCCTCTGACCAGGAACAGAGCAAAACTGGGCAGATATAATAAGATCCTCCATTACAGATGCCAGTCTATTAGTCAACAATTTGGTGACAACTTTGAAATCAGCATTCGATAACTTAATAGGTCACCAATTATGGATATATTCACAAACTCCTGATTTAAATAAAAAGATCATAAGCCACTTGTACATTGAGGATGGTAAAAACTGATCCTGTAAGAAAAAATTATATACTGCAAGTAATTGCCGAGGAATTATTTTCCACAATACTTTATATAATTCCCCAGGAAGCCCATCAGATCCAGGTGCAACATTCCCTCCCAATTTGGTGATAACCATATCCAGTTCCTGATGGGAAAATGGCAAAATCAAAGATTCCTGCAACTCCAGGGATAACTGTGGAAGTGAAGCTGAAGCTATAATTTGGTGATTAAAGCCTAAATCTGGAACTGGGGTCCCAAATACACATTCAACACGATCTTCCAAAAGTGACATGATACCAACATTTTCGGCCATACTCCGACCTGGTGGCAACAATAAACCAGTCATCAATTTTTTCTCCCTCTGCTTTTGACTGTCAACAAATGGATTTTCCTGCTCAATCTTCCCATGTGTCCCAAAGGATTGTTCCTGACTTAAGGAAAGCAAACGATCGTATTGATAAAATACCATATCACTTCTAATCGTCTGAATCTCTACAGAGACATCTTCCCATCCAGTATGGTGTCTAGTTAATAGCTCCCCTAACCATTCCCTAAAAGACAAATAAATAGAACAGGCAGACGCCTGTCTAGAGCTCCTTTCCTCCCCCCAAAAAACTCTTAAACATAGCTTGAAGTCTTCCCACCATTGCCCAACATCATCATACAAAAACCTTGTAGAGAGTTTATCCCGGACTATCCCAGTCAATGTGTGTAAGACAACAGGATCAGTTAAAAGCGAAGAATTCAATCTCCAATACTCCGGACCAGCCATTCTTTGGGGTGAAGATTCAATATAAACCCCAATCAAGACATGATCAGAGGACTCAATTGGCAAAAGACATGTTTTAAAAACTGGCAAAGACTGTTTAAAAAAAAACATATCATTACAGGAAAAAAGCTTTCCTCTGTAATAAGTAGGCTGAACAGTCTGACTCCCTCTCCCATGCACATCCTTCAAACCAGCTTGTCCAATCACAGTGCGCAAAAATGCCTTATCACAGTAAAGTTTGTCCGTCAGACCATCCCGTGGCAAGTTAATATTAAAGTCCCCTGCAAAAAATATATGTCTACTGGTATGCAAGTAGGGTTGCACTTTTCTCAGCAAATCAATATGAAGGGCTTTAGATTGTGGCCCATAAATATTCATTAATCTACATTGCATTTAGTTTAATTCTACATCAAGCAACAACGCACAACCTGGTTCTATGTCAACCAAACGATGAACCTTAACTCCTGGAGAAGCAAAACAAAACCCCACTCCACTACAAGCATCTAACCCCAATGACCAAAAAGATGGTCCCCATTTCCAGTCTTTAGAAATCTGATTAATATCCCCAACAGAATGCAATCTACTATCTTGAAGAAAAAAGACGTCATACAATAATTGATGTAAAATCCCAAATGTAGAAAATAGTTTCATCATCGACAAAATACTATTCACATTAAGACTAGCAGTCTTAAGGCATAGTGGGTCAGGGAGGGAGGGTAATAATTTTTCCACTAGATTGACTCATTCATTTCTGGAGGATTTTAGACTTTGTTTTTTTGGGGGGAACAGGAGAGTCTTGTCCTAGGGGAGGAAAGGGGTCCTGAGCAACTCCATCCGTAGGTAGTACCGTATCCACCTGTTCCCCCCCCATGAAGTGAAGTCAGTAAACCTATTTGACAATGGTAATGGAGAAAGTGATACTCCCCCCTCCTCCCTTACCAAGGCCTGTGGAGTGGAACGAGGTAAAATACCATCCACTACAACTGCAGTATCCTCCCTAGTTTCTAATATCAAAGAATTGGGAATTAAAGGACCTAACAAATCTGTATTAGAAGATTTGGGTAGATACAGAGAAGTTATAACAGAGCTCTGTTGCTGAAGAAAAGAGGACAAAGTCACAGTTCTCTGGGGGGAACCCTGTGGTGTGGCATACGGAGTCACTTCATCTTCTAGTCTAGATTTTGTCTTAGACCGGCTCCGACTTGTAAAAGACTCAAGAATAAGCAAAGATCCAGTATCTGGCATCAGAGACCAGGTCTTAGAATGCTGAGGCTTGCCTCTATCTCCAGAACCATCACCTCTTCCCTGAACACGACCATGTGGTGGAAGAGGTTCTTCTGCCAACGCCCCAAAAGAGTGACCAAAATTCCATTTAGCCTTAGTTAAGAAAAAATCATGGTCAGACTCCCCCACCATATTGTGAGCCACCCAAGGACAATCCTGAAAGGAGTGTTCTTCTTCTCCACATAAATTACAAAATGGAGGAGGGCTACGCTGTGGAGCAGCATGCCCCAACAAACCACAGTGAAAGCACTTAATCTTATCACAATCAACATTTAAGTGATCTAAGGCTCCACATCGATAACAACTCTTTGGTTGTCCTGCTTAAAACAGGACACCCCAATCTTGACCCAAAAAGAAGGAACTGGGGAGATGTTGAATGCCCTCTTCAGTCTGAGATAATTGGACCCAAAACAACCAACCTCCATTCTAGAACCCATTTTCATCCATAATGGGTTTAGGGTGCTCCATAACTGTACATTTTTTCTCCATCCAGAACATGATATCATTAAAACACACTCCTTCATTATGAAACAGAATCGTAACAGTTTTAATGATAGGTTTTATAACAGGAATGGCCAAAAAATCAAGCCAATGTTCAGAATCCTTCAAAGTGTAATACATTTTCCAAAATATATCCAAGGACTGCATTGTGCAAAAACTTAACTCGTAAGTCTGGTCCCCAGGAGCATGGATAAAAGCATATATGTCTGCAGGTGAAAATCCCATAGAGTCCTTAATCAAGGTCTTGCCTACCCACACTCTATCAGGAACTACAGGGGCTTTTCCCTTTTAGCTGAGCCGGACTAGAAAATGTCTCTTTACAGCCTCTGCAGGTTTGTGAAAAAGACCAGCAAAAGTCAGAGAATGCTGTTGGTCTGAACGCAAACCCTCATTCCCCCCTGCTCGTTCTTGATCACAGAATTGTAAAGAAGCCATAACTTGTAGGGAAATTGCAGCATCAGAATGAACTCCATCTCAAGCTCCTGTAAAGGCGGGGTTCCCCACCTCCGGTAGCCTGGTAGCAGCAAGCGCAGAAGGGAGAGGCATCATCGGGTGCAACACCACATCTGGCATAGCAGAATTTTCAACAGTCTCACTCTCAATCCACATGACAGCAACAGTCACATTAGGAAAAGTCAAAAGAGGTACCGAATCCACCCATTTATGGGAAGCAAGACTCTCCGGGGAACCCGGTAGTGGGATAACAGGGTCGGGAATCCAATGATCCCCAGAACGGACCCATCCTGCTCATTGCAGCGTAGATCCAGGGGTCCAGATAGGGTCTGACAGCTGAACTTCTGCAGATGCTCCAACTGCCTGTTGATGCTCCTCACTGAAGTCCTGGTCAGTACAAGAAGGCAAGGCCGGTTCTGAGACAACGTCAATAGGCAGACGTTTACTCAAACCGGGTAAAGGACTAGTCGCCGAACACTTTCTTTTTTTTTTTGTTCATCATCCAGTTTTTGTTTGCTATCAAGGAATTCTCTCTCTGCCACCGAAATCAGAAGCAACAACTGCTGCTTTTTAGAAGCCAACTCCACTTGCAATTTCACGTCCTCAGAAACCAAGTCCAGCATATGGGATTCTAAACTAGACTAAGAGGGCTCCCCAAGAGGGGTATCAGCCCCCAAAACATGCACATCAGCTCCCATAATAGCTAGTAAGATCTTAGCAGTATCCATATCATCTTCTCCACATCCTCTCTCCTCCACCACATGTCCTGAACTGAGGTCAGCCATCTCTCCTGCAGCGCTTCAGCACCCTCTGCAGGATGAGTAGGGGAATTTCTCCTGTGTCCTGGCCAAATTTCCCTCTTTCACTAAAAATACCACCAACAGCTTAATCTGGTTTAATTTCAGTTGCTTACCATCTGTATCCCTCCTTCCCCCCCCCCGGTCACCCCTGAAAAAGGGACTTCTACGCCCAGTAGGCTTACCGGGTCAACAAAATTCAACAAAACAAACATAGGATTTGACAAAAAAACAATGGTTGCCCACTAGGGCTGTAGGTGCAGTGACAACAGGTGCACAGTACATACTTTCCCACAGAAGTAATTTGCACAGTTATAGGTTTGAAACCCACCCCCTGTCACTAGGGGCACAAACTACTTTCTGGTCCTTCCCTCTTCTGGGCTATGGACACTAGACACTCGGGATATCCCATCCCAGGGTTGAACACTTCAAGCTCCCACTCACCAAAGTTTTCAACTGGAACTTATTCCCACTGGACATCCTTGTCTTCCCAATTGAATGGAGCAATTTAAGTGGAGCTTATCCCAAAAACTGTGAGATAACTTGTTCCTCCTATGCCAGATCGGACACATGGGGTTTGTCCTTGGACTGAGGGACATCTCTTTTTTTTAACCTTCAGGTCCATATTGAGGAGGCACCAGCTGTGTCTGAGCCAGTACTCAATCAGTGTTTGAATATCCACAGGAATTCCCTGAACTCAATAGGCAATTCCATCTTTTTCCACACTGGGCAACACTTTACTTATAGTGTCCTACAGGTAGGGAACGAACCTTACAATTACTCACAGTTGCAGAACGCAAACTCAGTGTAGGAGTCTTCCCCCTCACAAGGGCGTAGAAACACAGCCGTTCATCACAACTACTTGACTCCACTTACATTTACCAATTTCAGTGCTGGCCAGGCCAGGGGTGAGGGACAACCTCCCCCCTACCAGCTCCACACTCCTCCTCTACCAGCATGCAGAAGGTAACTCTCCTAACTCTGCACTCAGACAGAAAACTCTCCCTAGCAGCTTCCCATGCCAACATTCTACTGTCACGTATGCTGCTATGAGAGTTCCATCCCCTTGGCGCATCTGCCAGGCTGACTGACAGAAGTTGCCCTGGAAACCAAAACAGTTTTTTGGGGACCTGGACTGCCCAGCCAACCTATCAAGCAACCTAATCTGACCTAATCTACTAGGGTCCTAGTAAACCAGAGGAACCCTGGGGTTACATAAATCTTACAGCAATAGCAACCATTTTGGGGAGGTTATTTTACTTGCTTACTTTTTCATTTTTCTTTTCTGAGCTACGCATTGTGGCATTAGCAGGGCAGTGTCAGGACAATTCACATTCTGTGCTGTGGAACATGTTTTTGGCAGTCTGACTGGTCACTTCTTAAAGATCAATGATGATGCTGTAGCTAACAGGAGGCTGGAAAAGGCTCATACATTCACACGTATACTTATAATGGTTCTTACCACCAGTGCATAAATCAGAAACAACCACTGAGCTTACTAAAGGGCCAATAAAGATGGAACACTAAGAGAATGGAAACCAGTATTTGGGATCTGGCTTCTACAGAAAAAATAGGTTTCTGGTTAAATGAAGTTCTCTGTTTATGTAAAAGGGAACACTTTTTATTCTACAGTGCACTGTCTTCCTCTTTAGATAATCACTACAATTGTAACAAAGCTACAGCAATGACATTAGCATGATACCATATGGTGTACTAATGATCTTATCTGGAATTACCTTTGTTCACTACAATGTAAGAAAGCCTATGGGAAACCTCATTCTTCTAAGACTTTGTTCTTTTAATTATTCGTTCAGCAATGTAGAATATTTATTTTGAGATTCCTATTCTATAGACAAACTACTGCACAGAGCTAGTGGTGGTCTCATGGAATAGACTTCCAGAACAGGTATTATCAGCTGATAACTGTGATAACCTTCAAACTCCATCTTGGCAAGTACTTGGAAGAAAAAGGGGTGGCAAGGGTTTCCCATTTAGTTGGGGGGGCTCAAGAGACCAAAGAGTTTTTTTCTTCCCCAAATCTGTATATAAAACTATGCTTTTTTGTGTGCACAGTTGTATAACTTTAAAGAGGGGATTCAGTTACCAGGAACAAAATCAAATCTGGTGTCAGCAAAACTCAGTTGCACTACATTCTAAAACAAAATGTGAGTTTCAAACCTTTACATTGTTTATCACTGAGAATAAGTACATGATGAAAGCAGGACTTTTCCCACCTAATGTTCATTTGGATCTGGGGCTTATTCTGAAGCTGAAGTCAGGATGCCATGTCTGTGACACCTTTGCTATTTCCACAGCAGCAGACTGTTATGTCACAAGCAGGACATTATGACTTGTGATCCAGCCTCAGACTCAGCTGGAAGTGAACTTAATGGGACAGTCCAGCATCCATGCAGATGTCATTAATTGTAAAGAAAGAATTGCTCCAAATTCAAAGCATTTGGGAAATTCTTTTTATTAACTGCTGCTGATGTCAACTATCTTTCCTTTTTTTGCTGATTACTAAAGCTGCTCTTTACAGTGTATTCTGTAATTATGTTGCATATTTTAAAATGATAAATATTTTGGCTGCCAATCTTCAACAGAAGAAATGGATGCATTTTCATTACTGCTGCTAAAATGGATTGAACACTGCAAAAAAAAATAAATAAATAAATAAGATGCAGCAGTTACAATGTGATTGTATCAGACAACTATACATTGAGCACTTCAGAGCTATGGAACACAAGAAAAATCACAATAAATGTATCCAAGCTGAAGAGAAAGATGAAAAATAGTCACTCATATTTGCTCTGCGTATGCACAAACTGTTCCACATACACCAAAATAATTGCTGGTAAAATGTTAAGGGCTCTATTCTTGGTAACTATTTCCAGTGCAGAGTGATCACAATGACTACTTTGCCCAGTGCAGATTTTGTGATGCCACTGAGCCATACTCAACAAGGGTCACAAGCTGTTTGCTTGCACCTGCAAGGAGTACTGCAGGTGCACTGGGAATGGAAGTGGGCTGGGCCACTATGCAAACAGTAGGTTCATGCTCAAGAAATAGCTGCCAAATAGGAGCCAGTATAGTACAGTGAGTTAAGGCTCTGAGCTGCAGATCTGGAGACATGGGTTTGAATCCCACAGCTGCCTAGGTGCATACTGTGTGATCCTGAGCAAGTCACTTAACTTCCTTGTGCTCCCAGGTCACATCTGGAAACAAGCTTCGGCTTAGTGTGCTACTCCTGGTTAAACAATGTTCCCTCCCCTTCCCTTCCTTCCCCAATCAGGCCAACTTGCATTGCATTATGCTTGCTCCTGGTTATAACTTGGGTCACAGTTATGCAAGCAGGTGCAAGTAATGGCCATTCATCAAGGAAGAGGGTGAGCTTTGAGGTGGGTACCAGGGCATATAAGGTGTTGGAGATGAAGGTAGGGAACTGCCAGTCTATCAGATAGCATTTTCACAGGGAGAGCGGGGGGGGGGGGGGCAACTGAGCCATTATTGATGTTTTTTTGTAGTGTACAGGGATAGGGAGGGGGAATCGACTACTGACTGAGTGATGGGGAAATTACTTGGCCATTTGGCTGGCATATAATTGTGGCTCAGCCTTTAAGTGTTGCAACATTTGCCAGACACAGGACACAATATTACATTGTCCTGCATTATACATTGTCCTGCATTTTCAAGGGTACACCATGTTGTGATCTTAACAGAAACCATCTCTGATCCCACCCCCAATCATCTGTAACAACAACTTGCATTGTGCCTCTATTGCTAAAATTATGCTTTTCTCCTCTGCAACATGAGCCAGTCCCTGAGTATAGCAGTTTTGGGTGGCAGCATAACACTGAAGACAAATACCCTGTGCTTCACAGTGCCCCTGTCTGCGATTCAGAATTGTGCCCCATGTCTTTTCTGTTTCTTTACCACACAATAAATGAAACTACTAAAATGTAAAGGCACTTTTTTTTGTAGTTAATCTCATTATTTGGCTTTTCAGATGACAAAAATAATACATTACAGTGCAGACTGATATTAGTGAAACAGTAGCACATGATGATAGACACTGGTAGGAGTGGTTGATCTGCATGTTGGAATCAGTACACTTTCGGCAGATTAAGGCAATTTTTACATACTATAGAAATACTATGAGATGTGGGTGGTAGGTAGATAGGTGGGGTTCACAAGCTGCATTCAGAGTTCCCTTGATAAAGGGCAGTCTGTTGCAGCTATGTTTGTGGACCTCACCAAGGCCTTCGACCTGGTTGAGCACTGTCTACTACCTGATATTTTATCAAGCTTGCATTTTTCCACAGAAGTTGGTACGTGGTTCCCTAATTATCTTAGTAATCGCACTCATGACATGTCTCTTGATGGTTTTCTGTCTCATACTACCACTATTATTTGTGAAGTCCCTCAAGGCTCAATATTGGGACCATGGATCTTCTCATTATACATGAACACTGCTCCCAGTATCTGCACCCATTCTTCAATCATTATTGACGCAGATGATGCTGTGTTATTCAGCACTGCCCCCAAACAAAATGATGCTGTTTCAAAAGTTCAGATCAATTTTAAGTTGTTTCATGATTGGCTTCTTCTTAATCATATGGTATTGAATGTTCAGAAGACCAAACTTATGGTCTTCTCTAATAAATCTAGTGTTACATAGAAACACATAGACATAGAAACATAGACTTTGATGGCAGATAAGGACCGCTTGGCCCACCCAGTCTGCCCATTTCCCTACCTAATGGATAAGCTGCAAATTCTAGAAAGTGTTGAGGACCTTATCCTCCTTGTTGATTTAAAAGGTTCCCCAATTGAGCTTGTTGATCATTTTAAATATCTGGGGCTAGTCTTGGATTTAAAACTACCTTTTGAGAATCATGTTACCCACATTAGGAAGGCTATTCACCAGTGCCTTGGTGCTTTATATTGTGTTAAAATATGCCCTACCAAAGAATCCAGGATTTTGCTAGCTCATAGTTTTTTGTTTAGCAAACTGGATTATGGTTTATTGGTTTACTCATCCACCTATAAAAATATGCTGGAATCACCCAGAGTTATGTACAATTCAATCCTTAGGTTTATGTTGCAGGTCCCATATCGTACCCATCACTGTTCCCTTCTGCAGGAGTCTAACTGTTTATCATTTGATTATCGGATTCAGTTCAAATATTGTACAATGTTTAAAATCATATTAGGTCATCTCCCTCCATTTCCAAACTGTTTGCTAGGTTTCTTAATGGTTGTGGCACCCGTTCCCAGGACATATTTTCTTTTCGGACACCACTTTTTTGAAGGGCCATTGGCCAGAGATCAGTATTGTACAGGTCTCCTAAATTTTTCAGTTCCTCCCCACTGATTTTTTCCATCTTAAATCCATTGGTAGTTTTAAACATAACCTGTTTATGTTTTTTTTCAAAGCTCTCAGAAGTGTACCTGTTAATTGTACTTGTATTTGTTAATTGTTTATACTTGTATTTGTGTTTTATGTTTTTTTCAAAGCTCTCATAAATGTACCTGTTAATTGTATTTGTATTTGTTAATTGTTTTGTTTAATTTTATATTGTATTGTATTAGATGTATTGTATTGCTATCGTCTGTTGTTATTTATTGTCTATTTGTATTATTCTTGTTTTTTGTAATTGCTTGTCACCCGTGAAAAAGGGCAGTTTGCCCATCAGGCTCACAAGGATAAAAAATAAAAAAAGAAATGAAATGAAAAATGTGGAATCATACCTCTCACTGTTCCATATGAAAAGGGATATCTCTCATTGTATCACAATGTTTCACCAGCATGGAGCAGATGCTATCCCACACTGAAAACAGATAATTTAAAGAGCGGATCTGGGCACCAGTTAAAGAAAAATAATTTGACATCTGCAGAACTTAATTACACCACACTCCAACAACAACTGGATCTGCAAACCATTTGTGATGATAACTACATGACAAGAGGCGCATTGCCACTTAAATTGAATATAAACCTTTTTTACTCATTTTTAATATATTTGAAAATGTGCCCATGTGTGAAGTCTGTTTATTATCCACCTATTTATTCATATGAATATAGTAATTTAAGCATGGACAGGACTATAGATAGATGCCCCACCCCAAGGCCTTCCCTTCCTCCACTTCATATACGGTACTGGAAATGGAAAAAAATTACTGGGGAATCCCATCAGCTTTGCTGTAGGATTGAATATATCCAGTAGGGATATTTGGGGACCCATTTTCTCAAAACATGTTGCACTGCTACTTTTTAATTAGTCAGTTTTATGCTGTGGGGTGTACATTTCACACAGGAGCAGTCCTTCCCCATTTCATTCCTAGAGCTGAGTTCCCCTGGGTTCCTCATATTTTCACCACTGGTGATAAGCAGGGATATGAACATATGAAAATTGCCAACAAAAAAGCCCTTATGATCTATATAGTCTGCTCGAGCTTGCAAACTCCCCCATAACTACTGAGGGTTCCACCCCCCACTATCCACTTCTCCCTCCATATTGATGTCCCCTCCCCCCCTCCTTCTCCCCTCCATTTAATTTTTCCTCTTACCCATTCCCACACTGTCTTGAAGCTGTCTACAGTCTTCAAGGAGGCAACTTCCTCCGGCAACACATTCCATTTTGCCAGTGCCCTCTCAGTGAAAAAGTGTCTCCTCATTTCCCTCTTGAAGCTCCTCCCATCAGTTTGAGGGAGTGCTTTCTAGAGGTCCTGTAACCACTAAGGTTGAAGAGACCCTCAGCATTCACTTTGTTGAAACCTCTAAGGTATTTAAAGGTTTGGATCATGTTACCCGCTCCCCTTCTATCCTTCAGGGAATACATGAGGTCTCTGAATCTTTCCTCATATGGCCTGCCCTGTTGTCCCTGGATCATCTGCAACATCTCCAGTAAGTTGATGTCTTTCTTTAGGAAAGCACTCCAGTACTGAACACTGTACTCCAGATGCAGCTGAACCAGTGGCCTGTACAGTGGCAGGTTCACTTCCATGTTTCCACCAGTTATACCACTGCCTATACATCCCAGCATCTGATTTGCTTTGGCTGCTGCTGTCTTGCAGTGTGCTGAGTGCTTTAGATCACTCATAATGATCACACCCAAGTCTTTCTCTTCCCCAGACTTGGTGACTTGCAGACTTCCCATCCAGTATGTGGTTTCTGGGTTCTTCGCCCTCCTAAGTGCATTCTGGCATTTAATCCCAACTGCCAAACACATGACCATCTCTGTAGTTTAGTCAGGTCCTCCCTAATGTCCTAGCTCCCCTCTTCTGTGTT
Organism: Neoceratodus forsteri; assembly: GCA_016271365.2. Lineage (NCBI taxonomy): Eukaryota > Metazoa > Chordata > Ceratodontiformes > Ceratodontidae > Neoceratodus > Neoceratodus forsteri. Next base: position 1,561,769,745 of record CM057455.1, read on the forward strand.
CACTCTCTCACAGAGCTTTGTGTCATCTGCAAAGAGGCGCATTTTAGCCTTTTCCACATCTACAATGTCACTGATGAAGATATTGAGTAACACCAGGTCAAGCACTGAGCCTTGCGGGATCCCACTAGTGACTGTTCTAGCTTCTGAGAATTCCCCCCAGTCACTACATTCTGGTTTCTGCCTTGCAGCCAGGTCTTTACCCACTTAGTTAGTTTTGCCCCTACCCAAGATCTCCAGCTTTCTAATTAATCTCCTGTAGGGAGCAGAGTCAAAAGCCATGCTGAACTCTTGATACAGTTTGTTCACTGCTAGGCCTTTGTCCACTGTCCTAGTTACCCAATCAAAGAAATCACTTAGGTTGGACTGGCAGGACTACCATGATGCAAAGCCATGCTGCCCATTCTCATGGAGTCCACTTTGCATCCAGAAAGTTTACAAGTCTTTCCTACAGCATAGTTTCCATGAGCTTTCCCACTATAGAGGTCAGATTTACTGGCATACAATTACCAAGGTCATCCCTTGGCCCACTCTTGTGTAGTGGCACTACATGTGCTGTCCTACAGTTCAGATGTACCACTTCCATCTCTAGAAAGGTGTTAAACAGGTCCACCAGGGACTCATCACTAACTTCCTTCGAACCCTACAGTGTATGCCATCCAGTCCCAGGGACTTATCCACCTTCTGTGCCTTTAGTTCATTCTTCACTCTGTCAATTTCAATGTCACCATCTGTGACTACTCTTCCTGTTACCTCCTCCTTTCCTCCCATGGGTACTGGGACATCCTTCTCCTTCATGAAGACTGAACAGAAATACCTGTTAAGTACCTGTGCCTTTTCCACACTACCTCCACATCCCACCCTAGTCAGTTTCGCCTCTACCCCCAAGTCCTCCAGCTTTCTAATTAATCTCCTGTGGGGAACAGAGTCAAAGGCCTTGTGGAAATCTAGATACAGTATGTACACTGCTTGGCCTCTGTTCACCATCCTGGTTACCCAATAATAAGTATGCTGTGTAAACAAATATTAATTTATAGGGCTATCATACCCACTGTACTATCCAAGATACCTTATAACTCCCTTACAAATCAGGCATTTGTCCAGGTTTGCCTTAAAGGAATGGACTGTGTTCCTGTCCACTGTCTCTGCTGGTAGGCTGTCCAATAGATTCACCACCCTCTCAGGGAAGAAGTGCTTCCTAATATCACCCCTGTATTTATCACTTATTAGCTATAAGGCATGTATCCTGCTGGGGGACACCGGATCACTTTTCTCTGTTCAGTCTTGTTGATATTATTGAGTATAGAAACATAGATTTTGACGGCAGATAAGGACCGTTTGGCCCACCTAGTCTGCCCATTTCCCTACCTACAGGATAACCTGCTGATCCTAGTTAACCAACAGCCTATTTCTTCCTACCCCTCACAAGAATTGCCTTATGTCTTTCTCATGCATTCTTGAATTCTTCCACAGGTTTAGACCCTGCAACCTCCTTAGGAAGGCTGTCCCATGCGTCCATCACCCTCTCTGTGAAAAAATAGTTCCTCAAATTGCCCCTGAGCTGTCCCTCCTCTATCTTCAAATTGTGTCCCCTTGTTCTTGCACATCTCTTTTTCTGAAAGATGCTACCCTCTTGGACTTTGCTGATTCCACTGAGGTACTTAAAAGTTTCCATCATATCCCGCTCTGCCGCCTTTCCTCAAGGGTATACATACTAAGCTCCTTTAGTCTCTCCTCGTATGGCTTCTCTTGCAGACCCTGCACCATTTTAGTTGTGCTCCTCTGCACTGCCTCCATCCTGTCTATGTCCTTGTGGAGATGGGGCCTCCAGAACTGGATGCAGTACTCCAGATGGGGTCTCACCAACTGTCTGTACAGAGGGATAACAACTTCTTGTTTTCTGCTGGTGATGCCTCTCCCTAGACATCCCAGTATCCAACCAGCCCTCCCTACTGCCTTCTCACATTGTTGCCAACCTAAGGTTATCTGATATGATTACCCCCAGGTCCCTTTCCCTTTTTGTTGTTGTTACTACCTCGCCCCCATTGTGTACTCTTCCCCTGGGTTTTTGTTTCCCAGGTGCATTATTTTGCAATTCTTTGCATTGAATCCAAGCTGCCATACTTCTGACCATTCCTCCAACCTTGCCAAGTCCCTTCTCATCCTTTCCACGCCTCCTTGTGTATCACTCTGTTGCAGATCTTTGTGTCATCTGCAAAGAGGCATACTTTTCCTTCCAGTCCCTCTGCAATGTCACTTATAAAGACATTAAAAAGGACCGGTCCAGTACTGAACCTAAGTGCCCACTAGTAACCCTTCTTTCTTCACTGTGGACTCCATTTACTATTACCCACTGTGTCCTGTTGTCCAACCAGTGTTTTACCCAGGCTACCACCCAAGGACCCACTCCCAGGCTGGTTAATTTGTTTATTAATCTTTTGTGTGGGACTGTGTCAAATGCCTTGCTAAAGTCTAGTTAGGCCATGTCCACAGCCCCTTCCTGGTCTACTACTTTGGTCACCCAGCTAAAGAAATCAATTAGATTCATCTGACATGACCTTCCCACTGTGAACCCATGCTGCCTTGGGTCCTGTGCCTCACTGGCCTCTAGGTACTCAACAATTCTTTCCTTCAGAAGCAATTCCATCACTTTCTGAACCACAGAGGTCAAACTGACAGGTCTTTAGTTTCCTGACTCTGTCTTGCTCCCATTTTTGTGAAGGGGAATCACATCCACCTTCCTCCAGTCCTCAGGTATCACACCATCCTCCCATGATTTGTTAAAAAGGGTAGTCAGTGGTGTCACTAGTTCTCCCCTTAATTCTTTTAGAATTCTGGGGTGAATCCCATCAGGCCCCATTACTTTGTCCACCTTTAGTTTTAGGAGTTCTTTCAGAACCCTTTCTTCTGTGAAAGGACTGGGATCAACCCCCTATCCAGAGTGCTTCTGTTAATTGGATTAGGTACCTCCCCCGCCTCCTCTTTTGTAAATATTGAGCAGAAGTATTCATTCAGTATCCCTGCTTTTTCACTGTCCCTCTCTGCCCACCCACCGTCCATTCTATTCAGCCTCACTATCCTTCTCTTTGTCTTTCTACACTCCCTGATGTACCTATAAAATGTCTTATCCCCCTTCTTAACTGAGTTAGCTATCTTTTCCTCAGTTTGGGCCTTTGCTATTCTGACTTGCCTCCCTGCTTCCTTCTGCCTTAACTGGTACAGTTCTCTGTCCTGCTCCTTCTGTATTTCCTTATACTTCCTAAATGCTATCTTTTTCTCCTAACCTTCCCCGCCACCTCTTTTGAGAACCATTGTGGCCTTTTCTTTCATTTTGATTTGTTTATTTGCATCACACAAAGGCTTGTTGCCCTGTGATGGCAGTTTTGATGTTTCCCCATTGTTGCTCCATCCCTCCTTCTTGCCTGTTAGTTAGTGCTTTTCTAAGGCACTCTCCCATCTTACCAAAGTCAGCCCTCCAGAAGTCCAGTACCCTCACTTTTGTATGGCTTGACTCTGTAGCTGAGTTTATCATGAACCACACTGTTTGGTGGTCACTTGTTCCCAGATGGCTACCCACTTCTAGATCTGAGATCCTCTCACTGTCCCCATTTGAGAGTGTGAAGTCTAAGATTACTGCCTCATGAGTGGGTTTCAAAAACTAGCTGTCTGAGGCATGCCCCCTGTAGGGCATTGAGAATGGCCCTGCTCTTGGATGTGGCTGCAAATCTGCTCCTGTTAACATCTGCCATATTTAGGGCCCCCATCAACAGTATCTCCCCTTTCTCTGCCTTCCTAAGGATGCCTTCTATCATATCCTTGTCCATTCCCTCCTCCTGAGATGGGGTCTGTATGCAACCCCTGTGCAGATTGTGATGCCATTTACAGTCTCTAAGGTGACCCACAGTGCCTCCTCTCCAGAAGACTAAGATCTTATCCCTCTTCAGTACATAAATCAAGTAATCAAATTAAAACGGATTTCACAAAACTTGTTGGCAAATTAAAAGAAAGAAAATGTAAGATAAACGTGGTTGAAATTCTGCCAGTCCCAATGGCATCAGTGCACTGTCAGCATGATATCAAACAACTGAATGGGGTGGCTCAGGCAAATTTGTACAATAGAAAACATGGGCTTTATTAGAACATGGGATAATGTCTGAGGCAAAAGAGACCTACAGTATTTGCCAAAGACAACCTACATTTAACTTTTAAGGGAGCAAGGAATCTTGGTGACAGGATTAGAAATCATGGACTTAGTACTTTAAACTAGTTTGTAAGGGGACAAATGGGGTGACTTCAGTAGAAGCAGAAATAACCAAAAGACATAAAATTTCACCCAGCTGGAAACATAACCAATTATTCAAACTCAGTGGTATACCAAGCATATTAATAAATGCAAGAAGTATTAGAAATAAATGGGACAATTTACAGACTTTAATTTGTATGAAACAATCATTGTTAGTGGCCATTACTGAGACATGGGGGAAGGAGGATGATACCTGGAACACTAGTATAAACAGGTTTACTGGTTATAGAAAAGGCAGGAAAAACAAAAACGAAGGTGGTGTGGCACTACTCATAGCTATCAAAATCTTAAGCTATGACATATTAGATATAATTAAGAAAAAGATACAAACACAATTGGTCTAGACAAAGATGGTGCCATCTTCAGCTAAGGCCTTTGTTACTGGGCCAAAGTACTGTACAGGCCACTAGATACAAGCCAAACAGATAATCTAAATATTAAAGTTTAAATTAACAAAGCTACTGATCTGGTTGAAGTCATAAGTATGGGGGACTTACATATTCCAATAATAACTGGAATAACCTTGAAAACAGAAAGGAGAAAAATGAAAAAAGACTTTAGTGAAATGGTTATAGAAAATACCAACAAGAGGTAACAACCTGTAAAATATCGGTATATCTTCTCAAAGGGCAGCAGTAACAAATTACCAGATGCAAGCTTTTTTAGACAACAATCACCATGATACTGTCCTTTTCACTGTCAAGTGTAAACCTAATAATAAAGGCAAAGGAAATACCATATCATATAATTGCAATGTAGCAAATTGGGAAGGGATTAGAACTGAACTAAAGGACTGAAACTATATCGCTGTTCTTAATTCATTTGATACACAGATAGATTGGGATATTTAAAAAAAGTATATTGCTAGCATTAAAGCCTAAATACAGTATGTTCGACATAGGAGAAAGTATAACAAAAAGGGAGAATACGACTGGTTAAATAATATGGTTAAGAGATTAATTTGTGTAAAAGTAAATGCATTTAAAACCTTTTCAAAACATTGAGAGAAGAAGATAGATTAAAATGTAAGGTTACAATTAGAAACTGTAAGATGAAAGTCAGAAAAGAAAAATGGAAATTGGAAAAAAAACTATCACTACAGGAAAATTAAAGAGCATTCATTATATAAACTCATTAAAAAAGTGGAACAGTGAAATCAGGTCATTAACTAGTGCTGTGAGGAATGCAGAATTCCACTGGTGAAATTAGCACAGAATTTCTCTGGTTCTTCTGCAGAATTCTTCCAACTGTGAGCCATGGATTAATATTCTGTGGAATAGCATTTTTTCTGCAGAAAACCATTTCATAACTATTTTCTGCTGTGGAATTCCACCATTCCATTTCTGGTGAAATTCGGTGGATTTTTGGCAGAATTTTGAAAATTCTGTGGAATTTCATTCCGCTGGAATTTGGAAATTCCGCACAGCACTACCATTAATCATTAGTGCTCAAAAAATAACTGATGAATCAATGCTTGTTGAGGTGTTTAATAACTATTTAATTTCTGTCTATAATAATAATAATAATAATAATACTACAACATACCCTGTAACAAATCTTAAGGTGATTTAGATATCTTGAACATTGAAATACCTGAGGAAAAGTTAATAGAAAAAAATATCAATCTTGATAGTAATAGAGCAATAGGGCCTGCCCACATTTAATCAAACATCTTACAAATGCATTTTAATGAAATTGCTAAGCCTTTATTGATAGTTCCAACTAAATCAATAGCAACAGGGGTGTTCTGCATGACTAGAGAAATGCAAACATTACACCCATTCACAAAAAGGGCAATAAGGAAAATGAAGAACACTACTTACCAGTCAGTTTAACTTCAATCTGTAGTAAGACTCTGGAATCCTTAGTCAAGGGTAGGATAGAAAAGTATTTGAATTATCATGGAATATTAGACACAGCACAATATGGGTTCAAAAAGGGTGGTCACACATCATCAACTTAATAAGCAACTTTATTATGAGCATTTAGGCAAAAGTTTGGAAGAGGGAAAATCAGATGATGTTATCCTTTTGGACTTCAGCAAGATATTCAATAGAGTTCTGCATAATGGTATAATTAAAAACTGGAATCCATGGAAACAGATTTATGATTGGTGAAATTAGTAAAGTCATGGCTAATGGACTGGACTCAAACAGTGGGAATAAATGATTACTTCTCAAAAAATTGGAAATAAGTGGTGTCCCCCAGAGATTCATTTTTGGGCTGGGACTTTTCCATATACTGTATATGCAATGGATATGGAAGTAAGTATAGATAGTAGGTGTATTTCATATGCAGATTATACTAAAATAGGTATCATAGAAGTGCTAACGAGTAATAAAACATTGCAAAACAATCTGGATGCATTATTAGATTGATCAAATACATGGGACACGAAGTTTAATGTTTCTAAAATCACAGTGATCCATGTGGGGCAAAATAACCCAATGGCAAGTTATTACTTGGGTAATCAAACAACTGGAAGCAAGGAATCAGAAAGAGGTTTGGGTGTGATTGTCGAATGAAAATTTAATATGAGCCCACAATACATTATTATTAAAACAGTAAACAATATAGTACATAATACAAAAAAAAAAAGTGAAAATAAGAAAAAACACAATTTGGGGCAAAATTGATTGCACTTGTGTGCACTCTCATTTAGATTATGAGTCTCGGTGTTGGTCCCCAAACAAAAAGAGTGACTTTGCAAAAACTGAAAGAGCACAACAGAAATTTACAAAACATTTCAGGGACTGAGTAATAATAGACTGCAGATATTAAACATGCAGAGTTTGGAAAACAGAAGAATATATGGTGATATCCTGTTTATGTATGATATCATTAAAGACCAAACACTACTGAACTCTATAGACTGCCAAAAGAATTAGAATGTATTGGAGTTCTGGACAGATATATCAGTCCTCGGCCCTGCAAAATTTAAACACAATGAGGTCACACATAATTTAAAAGGTCACAGTAAACAATTAAAGGGTGCAAAATTCAAGATTCAAAAAATTTAATTTTTCTATACACAAAGATTGTCAATTTATGGAATTCTTTACTTGCGTCACTAGTGAACAGTAAAACTAAAGATACATTTCATAAAAATGTGGATATTTTTATGCTTATTACTAACATTAGATTCTAAAATTGAGAAGTGAGGGGTTATCCAAATTGGTCATCTGGGCTAATAGTACCCTATAGACAATAATATTAACAGTAGTTTTCAGTCTCCTTTACCCCAACATGAATATGCTGAGGACATCCAGCCTCTCCTAATAGCTTTTGTTTCAGTTCTCCTGATCATTTTGGCAGCCATATGTTGCACCCCCTTAGTTTTTTTTTTTTTATCAAGCTGTTTCTGGTGGCTGTGGTGTCAGCAGCCATCCAGCCTACCCACACCCATCCAACGTATGCCTCCCCCATGATTTACCTCTAAGTTTCCCAGAAAATTCCCCTTTATGGTGGGGCCATGGGGCCAGGAAGGAGAAGTTCCTTCTCCCCCCAGAACACAGTCCAGACAAGGGGCATCCCAGATGACAGCATGGGTTGGGCAATGGGACAGACATCATACTGTGACTTGCCAGGTTTTTCTTTTGTTCCAGTTTGCCCACCTAGTGATGTGCTATGGCACAGGTGTGCCTGTGTGTAGAGGCATGCAAACAATCTAAGCCTGCTACAGGACATCCCCCTTTACTGAACTTCACCAACTGAACTGCCACCACACCTCCACGTGGTGCCAGTCTAGGAGCAGAGAAGCTGAACCTCCTTTCCCAGGAGAGGAGTGTTATCCTCTAGATGCTTGATCCTGTCCCACCTATCTGACCCTGGTAACCCAAACTCACTCCTGAATTTGGGCCACCAGCTCAGCAGGAGGTAAGGCAACTAGCAACTAAGCCCTCCATGCTCCTCTGGCCTGCTGTCCTCTTAGTTTTTTATGGTTTAGAATTTTATTTTAGTAAGTGCCCTTCTGAAACAACCAGAGCACTTTACAAAACAGAAAATAAAGTAAATATAAACAGAATGAGAAAATAAATAACAACTACATATCCTTAACTGCCTTGGTGCCATATATGTGTTGGGGAACCCAGAACATCAAGTGGGGATTGGTCAGGGGCTTGAAAAGTTGCATCATAACTTTCCTGCTCTGGTGGCCACCCCCATTTTGATGAACCTTAGCATTCTGCTATCCATCTTGACAGCAGCTATAAATTGCTTGTCCTGTTATAATCCTTCATCTAATATGACTCACAAGATCTTGTTCCTCTTCCATTGTACCAAGGGCTGCATTTGCCTGTATAGAATCTGAGACTGAGATTTAGCCTGATCCCAGGAGAGTACACCACCCAGTCAACCTAGTGTCATCAGCACACTTAGGCAGCCTATTGGAGACCCCTGCTTCCAGATCATTGATGACAACACTGAAAAGCAGTGGCTCCAGCACTGATCCCAGGTGATACCCCTAAGTACCTCCCACTCAGAGTACTGTCCATTCACCACAGCCATCAGATTCCTGTCCCCAAGTCAGTTAGCAACCCACCTCACATATATCTCATGCACACTTCACTTGTGTACTTTACCCAGAGGCTTGTCATCCACTACAGTGACAAAGGCCTTGCTGAAGTCCAAATATACTATGTCTATAGCCATGCCCCTGTCCACCTTTCTGGTCACCCCTTGAAGAAGGTGATGGGGTTGGTTTAGCATGGTCTGCCCTTCTTATAGTCATGTTGACAGATGGTGATAACCTCAGTCTCAACCAAGTGCTCCACTAGTCTATTTCTTGACAATGGCTTTCGTAACTTTGCCTAGCACTGATGTCAGATTAACCATCCTTTAATTTTCAGGGTCCAACCTTGCCCCTTTTTTGAAGATGGGGACCATATTGGCCATTTTGTTGTACTTTGGCAGCACATCTGTCTATACAGACTCATTAATGATTACTACAAACAGCACCAATTGTTTCTTAAGCTCCACTATGATACGGCGGTGTATGCCATCCATCCCTTTGGACTTATCTGGCTTGGTCTTCACCAAGAAGTCAGCTACCAGGGAGGGTGTGATCAGTGTCTGCCAGCTGCATTGTGGCTACCACTGTTGCCATGGGCCTTCCCAGTAGTGCACACTCTCTCTCTCCCTCTGGGACCTTTTCAAAGTGAATTATTCATTCAGCATCTCAGTCATCACCCATGGTTCTCTCACAGGTTCCTTTCCCTTCCTGTATTCAGGGGCCCAATCCCCATCTTCACCTTCCTGTTTCCATTTATGTACTGGGAGAAGACTTTGAAATAGTCTGCAGTCCTACTGTTATATTGGCTACCATCTCCTCATTGGCTTTATTAATTGTAGCCATGCAGTCCCTCAGTGCTACTTAGTACTCCTCTCTGAGATCAAGGCAACCAGTCTCTTGCCAGTGATCATGGACTTTCTATGTTTTCCAGCTCAATTGCCTTAAGTCCCTGTTGAGTGGATGGCACATCGTGGCTCTGCTCCCTTACTGCTTCTTTACTTATGTATTTGTACATTGGTGAGTGGGAGAGGTACACAGAGCCTAAGCTCATTTCCAGATGTGACACAGGGAAGGGGATCACTGAGAAAATGGGACAAGAGGTCAAAATCACAGTAAAAAATAGGCAAAATGGCAAACAGGAACAACTGGTTACAAGATTTGAATACATTGTAAAAAGCTCAGAGAAGAAGGCAAATCAAATGAAGTAGGCAGATATGTTAATCAAAATGAATAAAATAATGTGTAATGACTACATATAATATACAGTGACTATGCAGAATAAAGTGTAATGGCTACATGTAATATACAATGACTATATGCAAAATAAAGCATAATATATATGTAATAGATAAACCACTCTGAGGTGTGCGGTCACGTTCTGATATGTGCACACCTTATTGTGCATTGCTACACATGAGGCCACAGGCCGAGTGCATCAACCACCAAAGGCGTGAGTATATCAGAGCATGACTGCACACCTCAGAGTGGTTTATCTATCTTTTACAATGTCAAAATTGTTTTGGAGGGGTAAAAGTGCAGGTGTGCAGTCACACTCTGATATATGCATGTTCATGTGATGTGTTTCAACCAACCACTAGATGAAGATTCCTTTACCCATTTTATAAATATATATATATATATATATATATATATATATATATATATATATATGCTCTGCAAAAACACTTTGTTAATGGAGCATTAGGATTCCAGCATAAAAAGTAGGGAAATGCCATCTTAGGGTTCCCAACCCCAAGAAGCCCCCCCACCCTCATCTTCCAAACCTAAGACCCCATCCCCACCCTGCATGCAGGGACAGGTATGAGTGGTGTACCTTGGGGTTGAGAACTGTAATGCTCACCCTATTCCATGAGTAAATAAGCTCATGAAGGAGAGGAGGGAGAGAGGAGACATGATAGCAACATTCAAGTACCTCAGGGGCATAAACAGGGTGTGGGGGGAATCTTCCAATACAAGAGGAGTACAAAATCTAGGGGGCATGCCATTAAATTGGAAGATGGCAGGTTAAGAGTGAATGTGAGGATGTTTTTCTTCATGAAGCGGGTGGTGGATGCATGGAATGGTCTGCCATAGGAGGTGGTGGGAGTGAGCACTGTGATTGGATTTAAACATGCATGGAACAGGCATTGGGGAACCATAGAGGTTAAGCAGGGGGAGGGTCAAAAGCTGTAATCAAGTACAGGACTTACAGGCAGATTGGATGGGCCTAGCAGTCCTTATCTGCTGACAATTTCTATGCTTCTATGTAAGATGGGTACAGTATAGGAGAATGGGGTAAGCATTAGGGCTCACAGCTCCAAGGCAGACCCCTCACACCTGTTCCTGCATGCAGGGTGGGGGTGGTGTCTTAGGGTTGGAAACTGAGGGTGGGGGTGTCTTAGGGTTGGGAACACTAAGATGGCATTTCCCTACTTTTGATGCTGGGACCGTAATAGTCCATTAACAAAGTTTTTTTTTTTGCAGAGAATTTCCTTTCTCTTTGAGAAAGTATAATCATAGGGAACCCTAGTGATGCATTAATGAAGTTCTTTTCAGGAATTTCCTTATTTTTTGAGAAAGTATAATCAGAGGCTTATTTGCTTCTGGAAGCACAGGGCCCTGAGGGCTCTGCTCTCCCAATCATCCATAGTTTTAGAGAGACTGTAATTGTATTCTTATTTCCCTGTCAGAGTGCAGGGCCCTTTGAGCCCTGTGCTCCCATCACTCCATATTCCTCTGTGAAATTGTGTGTGGGAGAGCCGGGCAAAGAGGGCTCTGCACTGCCATTATGGATAAGGCCTGTACTTCCCAGCATTTTGTAATGGAATTCATACTGGCATCTGGGATGCACAGTGCCATCCATCCATAATGTTTGAGATATTGTAATCATATCCCTACTTCTGTGTGGAACCACAGGGCCCATCAGTCTTGATTAGTATCAGTATTTGTGTGTGAGAGTGCAGGGCTCTCCAGGCCCTGCACTCCCATCCATGCATCCTTTTTGACCTAGTGTAGGGCCCTGTGCTCCAATACCATAGTGTGCAGACTGAAAGAAACACCTGACATTGCAATGTTCTTCTTTAGAAAGCATAGGAAAGTGTGAAATCTGTGTAACCCAACACCAAATTAATATATTTTCTCAAAATCAGAAAGCAACACATCAGTGGGGCAAGCCATCTGTATCCTGGAAATTTCATAACAAAATTGCTAGCCATTTCTTCACAGGAGAGTGACAAAAAAATGACTCTGTACAACTCTCATTATAATTTTATCCTATGGGAAATGAAGCAAAATGTAACCCCACAGATCTCCACAACAAATTAATATATTTTCATGAAACCAGCAAAAGGCACATCGGTGGGGCAAGCCACCTGTACCCTGAAAATTTCAGAACAAAATTATAAATAATTTCTTCACAGCACAGTGACAAAGAAATAAACCTCCCTTTACAATGTTATCTTATGGGAAACAAAGCTAAATTTAACCCCACAGAACTCCACAGCAAAGTAATATATTTTCACCAAACCAGCAAAAAGCACATCTCTGCAGCAAGCCCTTTGTAAACTGAAAAATTCAGCCAAAAGAACAAACCATTTTGTAACTGTGTAATGACAAAGAAACAGCTATCTAAGAAATCTTTTTTTGCAAATTTTGAAAAAGAATCCTTTTCATGATTCCTTTTTCACAATTTGTTGAAAAAGAAAACTCTTTTTTGCAAATTGGGAAAAGGATCCTGTTTCGTGGAATACGTCTTCCGCAATTTGTAGCAAATGATTTAAGTGGATAAAAAAGCACAATAGTGTATGGTGGAACACTGTTCAGCATGGAAATCCATGTGTGGAACAGCATTGTGCTATTGTGCTGCACTGAGTACATCACTAGTGCAGCACAACTACATCGAATGTGGTTGCATATGTGTGATAAAGCAGGCCGCAGAGGTGAGGAAGTGAGTGGTGCTGGAACAAACTAATATAGCTGTGCTGAAGTAAGCCTTTTTTTACTGGGAGACCTGTTTTAGGGATCAAGGAGTGCTGCTTATGGCTGCCCATACACTATAAAAGATTGTGTATGAGCAACCATACACAAACAAGGCAGTTTTATGATCCCGAGGTTTCTGTGGTAACAGACCTCTTGAGCTGTGCTCTCGAGGTCTCTAGTTACCACGGAAGCCTCTTGATCGTACAACTGCTTTGTTGTGTATGACTGCTCATACACAATCCTCTACTTTCTGGATTAGTTATCAAAAAACTGACCACAGAATCCAATTCTGTGGGCCCTGATTATGTAAACAACACTGTTGGTGTTTACCAAAGCCCTGTATTTGTTAGTATAATTTAACTTTGTTTGCCTCACAAACTGAAGCAATATGGCGGCAGCACAAAAAAAGATTCAACATTTTCGGCAAAAGATCCCATGTTTGTGAAAAAGGATTCCATATTTGTGATAAAGAATTTATTTTCGAGTGGGACATCTAACTGGTCCCCTAGGAAATTATGCAAAACTTTGATAACTTTGGAACAGATTTATATTTTTACACCAAACCTTCAAAAGGCACATCTGTGACCCAAGGCCTATATACCCTGAACATTTCAGGACACAATTCTACATCATTTTTGGGCAGTGGCGCAACAAAGAATTTCACCAAAAGTGGTAATTTTCACCTTTTTTGACAATCCATATCTCTGCACTCACACATCCGACTGGAGCAAAACTTGCTACATCAAGAGATCTTAAGTCCCCGATGAAGCAGTGAAAAAAATCACGCTAATTGGTAGAACGATTTAAAAGTTATTAAAGTTCAAAATGTAGGGTTTAACATAGACCTAGCTGTTGAACCCTAATATAGGGGCACAATCGTCCCCCCTATAAAATACAAATATTATAGGGGCACAGTTGTGCCCCTCCAGTTAGAGTTGAGTAGCCTATTTAATGTTAAACCTCAAATTTTGCACTTCAATAACTTTGCAACTGATCACTGGATTTGCACAAAATTGCTGTCCTGTGTGGTAGATCTCTTGATGTGGCAAGTTTCTTTCTGGTCAGATGTACAGATTATGAGATGTGGACAGTGCTAAAACCTGAAAAGTTGCATTTTTTGCAGTTCTTTCTTTATCGCCTTGCATTCTCAAACTGTGAAATTTTGCTGTGATTTTTTTATGGTACAACCATCCTGGGTAACAGAATGTCCATGCTTAGTTTGGTGAAAAAATATTAATGTGTTGCAAAGTTATTATATTTTTAAGTTTCCCACTGTTTTCAATGGGAATTCTCCTGCAAAATTATAGGGATAAAGTTCAATCAATGATTGGCCTCATGAAAAAGGAATCATTCTTGCAATATCCATTCCTTTTTCATGAGAATAAAATCCTTTTTCATAAGAGAAAATTCCTTTTCTGCCAGCCACCATCTTGTTTTTTTTTCCACAAACTAATAAACGTAGAAAATACATATAAATTTTATTTTACAAAACAGACACCAGAACCTAGCTAAATATGCCATGTTTAGCTACATTCCTGTGTTTGCTTTTCAGAATTAGCCCCATAAATACTTCTTCTGGGGACCCAAAATCCCAGGTGTCTAGCTTAGTGAGAGGAGCCTTCCGACACATTCTGTGTAGGAGGACAGCAGATTTTATTTAGTACTGCAGCTGCAGATGAACTCCTGCTGCAAGCTGCAGTGTGAGTTGTGAGCCCCCCATTTCCCCTGGTGTCTAATGGTACCCCTCACTCCACAGTCACTGTCCCTATACATTCCCTGGTGTCTAGTGGCACTCCCACCCTCCGATTGCCATCCCCTAGTCCCTCGATGATTCATTTAATATCCGATACCAGGATGCCCACCCCTGGTGTCAGATGCCCCCCACAGCCCATTGTTTTATTTATTGGTAAACCAATATTGGGGGGCCCAATCACTGTGTCAGCATTTAGTGTCCCCATAGCAGTGTGGGACACTGGGGAGCCCACCCCAGTGTCCCAAAATATTTATTTAATTTATTCACACATAAAAAAAGAAAACAGTCCCCAACTTCTTTTTTATTTAAAAAAAAAATGGTCCCTTGTCATCCCGGCTGCCCCCTCACCATCCTGACCCACCCACTGAGCACCCACCACTCCACACACCCCTTTCCCTATACTTATCACAGGATGTCATCATAGGCTGTCATCTTCTGTGGACAGGGACACGTCTGCACTCTTTAAAGCTGAACTGCGAACTGAGGAATAAAGGTAAGTGCCGTATAATTTATTTCAATGGCATTTTGAACGTATGTTCATAACTTTGCCATTGTTTTGAATTTTTTTCACCAAATTTTCAACATGGCCTTTTAGGACCCCTGCCTCATGAACACTGCCACTGACATTTCATTAACTGGGCCCAGAAGGTGAGTTCACAGTCACTGTGCAAAATTGACTTTCGAGGCTGAATAACAAAATTCCACCAGCAGTGTTCATGAGATGGGGTCCCCAAAAGGCCATATTGAAAATCTGGTAAAAAAAATTCCTACACATGATCAAGTTGTGCACTTTTGTTAGATGGTTCTATGAACGCACACAACTTTGGTAATTTTTAATATTTTGAGTCCAAATCTTCAAAATAGTCATTTTTTTCACACCATCTAATGAACAGTACAGCTATAATTTTTCACATCCTGTCCAAAACATGTTTTTTGATCCTGTGGGGTTTATGATATTGGGTCATAAGATGACTATGTTGAAAATTTGTGGTCAAAATATGAAAAAATTTGGAAGTTATGACCATTCATTGCAATTTGGCTACGCCCACTCATAACTTCAGAAATGTTAAATATTTTCACCCTAGATTTTTAACATAGCCTTCTTATTACCTGACCTCATGTATGTCACAGCTGTCATTTTTCAAATCCTGGCCAAAATGTGTTTTTGCACTTGTGGCATGGAATGGCATTGCAGTTGTGTGGTATTATGTTTTGGCAGAGATTCAAAAATTTTCAGTACTGGGTACATGAAGTGGAGTAATAAGATAGCTATAGTAACAATTTGGTAACTGTCATCCTATACCATAAATGGAAGAGCAGGGCCTGTAGGGCCCAGTGTTTCCACAGCTACATACATACATATATGCATCTACGGAGGTATTGGAGTGCAAAGTACCATGCACTACTACAGTAAAATAAGGATACTATTATACTACTTCAAAAAGTAAGGAAACAAATTGCAAAAACTTTGTTAATGCTGCAGCAAGGGTCAAAGTGGCAAAAGTTGGGAAATAAGGTGCTAGGGTTTCCTTAACCTTCCTTAGCCTTCCAAACCAGGCAGGAGAGCAGGTGTGGGGTGTGCCTTGGGCTTCTCAAGCATAATGCTCACCCCATTCTCATAAAGTCTACACATCTGATCTTAATTACACATGGAATGAGGCGAGTGTTAGTCTGCATAACACCATAAGATAAGTAACAAAACACATGTGTTAGTGAGAACCCGGGACCCTTCAGGCCCCTGCACTACCACCAACTTTCCCAAAATTACCCATTACTGCATAAAAGCATAATATAAGAAGTAAAACACATGTATTGGTGAGAGTTCAGGGCCTATCGGGTCCTGCGCCCCTATCAACTTGCCCATTTCTGCATAAGAGCATAGCCTTCCCACCGACTTTCCCATTTCTTCATAACACTATAATATAAGTAGCAAAACACATGTATTCTCACCAACTTGCCCATTTCTGTATAACACCATAATATGTCATAAAACACATGTATTGGTAGTTGCATCTCAGATGCTTGTAGAGGATGTCGGTGTACACACCCAAGAGACTGGGATGGCAGCAGAAGTGATACAGTTGATGAAACACGATGATGGATGCCTGTTGTGGTCTGTTTAAGAAGTATGTTATTTCTGTTGCATTATGATGTGTGTCTGTGATTGGTTGTCTTGCCTTGTACTGCCCCCCCATAGATGTGTGTGTGTTTCTATGTGTGTATCTGTATGTGTCTCTGTGTGTGTGTATGTGTGGCAGTGGGGGTGAAAGTTGGAGTTAGGGTTGAAAACCCTAACACCGAATGTCCTCGCTTTTGTGGCTGTAAAAAACCCTGCTGCAGTAACACAGCTTTTTGCAAAGAATTTCCTTACTTTTTCAGAAAGCATACTAAAGTACAATGTTGCACAAGTTGGTGGGAGGGCAGGGCCCTTTGGGCCCTGCGTTCCCACCAACTTGCAAATTTCTGCCTAATATAACAGCACAAGTACTGAATATCATAGGAGACAGGATGTGGGCCCTCTCGCCCCACGCTCCCACCAACTTGAAACAAACCAAATTTTAATTCATTGGAGTGTCATAATTCTGCACCTGTTTACATTTTATGCACCTAACCACTGACAATCACCTCCATGGCAATAAGGCTAGCTACCCTATAAATATTAAGCCACTAACACAATGCAGAACACGATCCACAAAATGTAAAATATGTCACACAATATGTCTGCTGCAAATGAATTTTCTGACACCTAAACACAATAATTCACATCTATAGGACATCCCCTCAACATCCTCCAAATTTCAAGTTAAAAGACCAAACTGTTTCCGAGATATTTATTTTTAATGTTTGAGATTTTCATTCATTGGAGTTGCATAATTCTACACCTGTTTACATTTTACACATCTAACCACTGAAAAGTATGTCCTTGGCAATAAGGCTAGCTACCCTATAAATTTCAAGCCACCAACACAATGCAGAATGCGATCCACAAAACATAAACTGCACCATGCAATATCTCTGCTTCAAATTTATTTTCCAATGCCTAAACACCATAAATCACATCTATAGGACATCCCCTCAGCACTCTCCAAATCTCAAGTTAAAACACCAAACCATTTCAGAGATATTCAATTTCAAAGTCTGTGCACCTCTAAGAATTCTTTGATCTTGAGAATTGGCTGCAACCCACAAAATGGCGGACCTCGTGGCCAAAAATGCACTAAAATGGTGGACCTCATGAGTGAAAAATCTTTCATCATGAGGGAGGCAACTTCAAACTCTTATAACACCAAACAAAAACTGGCATGTTCCTTAAACAAAGGGCTTTTTACGTGCCAAGTTTCAGACAAATCAACCACACAGTGACTGTGCTGTGTCGCTGAAGACAGTGAGCAAAAATAGCAGAAACTACATTTTTGGCACTTCTCTGCACAACACCTGTATACACTAGTGAAATAGAAATTGGTAAATAAAGAGATGTACCATGTCAGTGCATGCGTCTTTCGGATGAGACGTTAAACCGAGGTCCCATCTGCCTGGATTGGTGGTAGTTCAGGTGGATGTTAAAGATCCCATGGCACTTATCGAAAAGAGTAGGGGAATTTCCCCGGTGTCCTGGCTAAATTTCCCTCATTCAGTAAAAATACCACCAACAGCTTAATCTGGTTCAAGGTCAGTTGGCATTCATCTGTATTCCCCCTCCCCCGGGTCGTGCCTGAAAATAGGCAGGATTTGTCTAGTGCACTTACCCGGTCAACAAAAGCTAAATAAATAAATAAAATAAATGTATACCAAACATTATCCAAATATATTCAACAGTTCCAGAGTGGCACAAGCAGAAAAGTGCACACAAGTGGCGAAACATTATTGTCAACAGAGCAACATTTTCTTGCAAAATCTTCAAACAGCAACACTACAGCCCAGCACTCATGTATACAAAACAATCTGAAGTCAGTCAAATACATCCTTGCTTCACATCAAAAGATGACAAAATCACTGTTTTGGCAATACACATAGATGTATTTTCCCATTATTAACTATAGTGACAGGATCCCCAAAAAAGCATTACTTTAGAATGAAACAATATTTTTTAACAAACTCTTCAAAGGACACCACCAAAGCCCAGCACCCATGCATACAACCCAACCTGAAGTCACTCAAATGCTTTCTTCAACAGCAGCTGGGAGCACGGGGCCCTTTGGGTCCCACGCTCCCACCAACTCGTCCATTTCTCCCTAACATCACAGTACAAGTACTGAATATCGTATGTATTCATGGGACTGTAGATTGCTGGAGCACAGGCTCCCTGCCACAATGCCCAGCACTCCATAACCACATACATTTCCCATACATTTTTAGCTCTCCTATACCTTATCATGAAATCTTCCTACACACCCAGATATATGCTCACCACGCCTTTCACAGCACACAGAAATGTGTTCCCAGTAACTATAATGAACATGGCCACAACTCAGCAACTGTAACTGGCACCAACATAAAAACTGACACAATCCAAGATCTATGATGACTCTTTCTATACACCAAATTTCATGTAAATCATGAAAACAGTTCAAAAGTTACTGAAGTGAAACAAACCAACTTTTCATTCACTGGAGTGGAATAATTCTGCACCTGTTTACATTTCACACACTTAACCACTGAAAAGTATGTCTATGGCAGTAAAGCTAGCTGCCCTATAAATTTCAAGCCACTAGTACAATGCAAAATGCTATCCACAAAGTGTAAACTGCATTACACAATAGCTCTGCAACAAATGTATTTTTCGGCACCTAAACACCATAATTCACATCTACAGAACATCCTCTCAACACCCTCCAAATTTCAAGTTAAAAGACCAAATCGTTTCTGATATATTAGATTGAAACTTTTTGCACCTTTAAAAATTCTTTGATCGCAAGAATCGGCCACAGCCTCGTGATCAAAGATCATCTTTGATCATCAGGGGACATCTGGTCATGAAATTTGGGCTATCTGGTCCCTCCCAGAAATATCTGGTCCAGCAAAAATCTAGCCATCTCGAAGCTTGCGATCAAAGAATTTGCAGGCTCGCGATCAAAGATCGTTAGTGAGCTGCGATCAAAGAATTTAAAAGTTTAGAACTCTATTTATTGACACAAGTACATTCAACCACAGGCATGGCTCAATAGAGGGAAGTCCACTGAGCAAAACCCATCCAAGTTTTACTTCAGAAGTCACCCCTGGGCTGAGATATTTGTTTTTTTCCAACCCCAAACTGAAAACAAGATGGCGGCTGTCACAATCGATAAATTTCTCATGGTCAAAGATTCTTTGATCATGAGCCTGCAAATTCTTTGATCGAGAGGAGTTACCAGATGGCCAAAACCCCATTCTTCTTTCACAAAATAACCATATCAATTTTTCCATAGGCTTATAATGGGAGCTAAAAAGTTTAATAACTTTTAAATGGATTAATATCTTTTCACCAAACAAAAAGTGGCATATTCCTTGTCCCAAACTCTTTCTACATACCAGGTTTCAGATCAGCACACCACACAGCGGCCACGCAGCACCACAGACAAAATCAAAAAAACTGCCCACAAAACTGGCGAAAAGTGTATTTTTCAGCGATTCACTGCACAAAAAACATAAGTCCAACCAAAATGCAATTTGGCAGATCAAGAGATTTACCATGCCCCACCATGCATGCCACATTTCATGCAAATCTGTTGAATGGAACTAAAGTTATTGATGCACAAATTTCAAGTTTAACCATAAAATGCCTTCAAAACCCTAACTATAGCGATGAGACCACGTCCTTTTATATATCTATATATATATATATATATATATATATAGCATATATTTATTTATGCAATTATAAAATGCCCCTCCTGTACAATAAATGCAGCTTTATAGCTGGCCCTGTGACTGTCCACTAGACTGCAATTTATTCGCTATGTATACTCTAATCTGTTGGAACTGTTCTTTGCCATGAAGTAATTGTACCTTTATCTATAGTTAGTATTATACATTTTATTTATTTTTTTGAAATTCAAAATTTTATTGTGACAGAATCTCATATCAAATGTAGTACACATAATAATTAAAAAAACAAAACAAAAAAAAACAAACCCATTTTGTTCTATCCAAACAGATGACAGAATAGATTCAGGTCACAAATTTTTCTCTCCCCAACCATCAACACTAACAAAACCACCCCCTCTCTACCCTAACCCACCCCTCCCACTACAGCAAACCCTTAAGGAAGATCTGCTCACCCACCATCATCCTCCTCCTGCTTTACTCGGTCTGGCTACACCTGGGAAGGTATAGCATGAAAGCGACTCAAGTCTTTTCAAATATATGAAACCTATTGTCCCTTCCCTCCCCCATTTTCCATATTTAAATTAGACAACATCTCCTGCAGCCATTCCATATACGTAATTGGGGAGTCAGTCATCCAATGTCGCAAAACTACCTTTTTAAGCGAGCCTGAGATCAGAGCCATGTAGAACCTACGCTCCCTATACATGATGCCAGAATAATCCCCTATCAAACATATATCAAGGGTAAAATACTGTTCAATACCCAACAATGGATCTGTCCTCTGCTTAATCTGCATCCACAATTGCTTTATCGGTGGGCACTCCCAAAAAATATGATGCAAGTCTCCCACCACCTGACGGCACCGGAAACAATTTTGGTCTGGCCTACTACCCACCTTAAACAACTTGGAGAGAGTCCAGAATAAGTTATTCAAGAAGTGAAACTGCATCACCCATAACTTGTCCTGTCTAACATATTTGTACGTATGCCTCCAGACAGCCTCCCAGTCCCGCTCTTGCTCCCCCAAACAGTCCAATATCTCGGTATGTGATCCGAATCCTTAAGCATTTGGTCTAGAAGTTTCTTATATACTCTAGAGACATGTGGTTCCCACACAACTAGCTAATGACTCAAACCAGATCCCGTCTACCGCACTCTCGAGGTTGATCCCCTTGCGTCAATAAGTGAGTAAGTTGGTATAATTTAAAGACTTGCTTAACATCTATATTGTACCTCTCCAGGATCTCCCTAATTGGGAGTGCGCGATTCTCTTCCATTAAGTCCTCAATTTGCAATCCTTCGAGTTGGGGAATCCACCTACCCGAAATCATTTTCCCCCCAATCCTCAAATTCGAATTTTGACATACTGGTTGGTGCTTGTCCCTATCCGGGGCATAACCGAGCTTTCCACAAATCTGCCTATGAATAAGCAAAAATTTTACTATTGGATTATTAACCAGCCTAGGGGGCAATCTCCTGGGGGTGGAATAGAGCAATGCAATCGGATCCAATCCTACCTCCCTGATCACCTCAATATCTAATCTAACCCATGAGGGAACATAGGGCAGAGAGTCGAGTCTGCTGACGGGAACCACCCATTTCAAGTATTTGCACAGACTACTTGCCCAATAATATAACCCAAAATGTGGGAGTCTCAAAATACATTTTATTTATGTTGATTGCACCTTATAGTATTTTCTGTTCTGAACTGTGCTCCCTCCTCCCCTTCTCCCAGGATTCATCTGAAAATTAGCTGATACCAGGTCAGCATGTTTTTCCTGGAAACACTTTTTAAATAAATAAAAAACATATTTTAAGTTTAAAATGCAGCTTACATTGGGTATGGCAACATTGCAAAAAAGTCAACTGAGGGTATTATCATATGGCTGGAACAAGTCTAATCACTCAGGCATCAGTAATACGGAGGTTTGAGGAGGGCAAAGGAAAGAGTAGAGAGTGGGCCAGACAAAGAGTTAGGAGTTTACAGGGATACAGATGACTGCTGCTACTTTGAGCTCCTTCTTCAACAAATTCCATGTAGTTTCTCCAGATCCTTGGTCTACAGGTCATTCATTTTGGTAAAGTCCCTCTTTCTAAGTTTTTGGTCTTGGTGTTTGAGGCCCAGCTAGTCTTCCCTGTCACCAGGGAGAAGGTTATCCAGTTGTGGTCACAGCCTCCATCTTCCTTGACATTCACACTGGAGGTCTTCCCACTGGTAAGAAATGCAACATGGGTGGACACTGCATCTAATTTTGTTGCCCTTGTAATTTCCCTGACCAGCTGGGCATCATACTCCACTGAGCTGTTTGGTGGCCTGTAGTAGACCCCCAGGACGATTTGTTCCCCCCATCTCTCAGCTAAGTGCAGATGGATTCTGTGTGTCATTGTTTCCCCCAATGTACTCTTTGTCTTCCACAGTGATTCTCCCTTTTGAGGTGAGCTACCCACCTCCATTCCAGTCAGGACTTCCCCTTCAGAGTAGTCTGTATCCAGGTATCCCAATCTTCCCGTCGGTTTCTTCTGTTAACTAGATCTCTGTGAATGCCACATAGTCCCAGCCTTTAAAGTGTATCAGGCTCTAAAACTCATTCAATATATTGGGTGCATTCTTCATATTGGCCTACATGCATGTCAGGATAGTTACCCCTCTGTGCTTCCTCACACCCCAAGGGACTTCTCTTTTGGTTCTCCCTTCCTCTGATATCCTACTCTCGATGATCCCCTGCAGCAGCCTCCTGACCTTGGTGATCTCTGGACCAACTACATTCCCCTATCCTCAGTGCTAAATACCACTGACTACCCTGTCCAGTCTCCTGGCCAGAAAATCCACTTCCTCCTAGTGGTGATGCAGGCCACCCTGGGCATACATGCATCCTTTGTACCAGAAGATTCTTCTGTCGGCCTGTAAATGAAAAACTTTCTTCTCATACCAGAGCATCAGCCAAGTGTTTTCCTGCCTAATGATCCACTACCAGACCTCACTAGTCCCCATAAATGGCATGATCTAAGAAAAGATCACAATGGATGCCATCCCCATCAGGACATTCTGGGTTCCATGAATGACCTCCTTACATCCTCAGGACTTGTGTTACTTATGTCACTCATGCCAACATAGATGGCAATGGTCTGTGCCTCCCCTAGCTGAATTGCACAGCTGTGAATATCATTCATTCAACCCACACTCTGGGCAGGTACACCATCTCTACTTAGTTTTCATCTTCATCCAGAAATGTAATTTCTATTTCATTAGACTGAACTGACTGTGAAATTCATGATTTCTACTTCTTTTCTGACTTTTCCACCAGCCTTTTTACTTCCTCCTTCTTGGCAGATTGACTGTCCTTGTGCTGGGACTGACACCAACAGCCCTAAAGGCATGTGGACTATCTGAACCTGGACATCTAGATGCTTATATCTCTTGCTGATGTCTGTTTGTAGTGATACTCTCTTCAGACCATGCCTGCTACCTCTTTCCTCCACTTGGATCCATTGCCATCCCTAGTATTAGACACCACCATCCCTGTTACCTTCCTCTCTATCCTACATGTCCTTGCCAGTCCCCTCCCCACCACCCCAACTGCTCCTGTTCTTAAACAGTAGATGGTGCACTCAGGAAGACTCATGGTGCTTGAGACCCACCCCCTGAGGAAGGCCCTGTGTTGGGCTGAAGTACTGGGGATATAGGGTGCTGTCCTGGGCTATCCTACCACAATAAATCTTCTTTGACATTTACATTAAGTATCCTGCTGTGCTTTGTGAATGAGTGTTGAGTTTCCTCATTCTGCCCTTGTTCTTAGCCTCCTCTTCCCATCCTCTTCAGTTCTTTTCTTACTTCTCTGCCTACACGTATAAACTCTAATTGCCACTCATGTCTTGTAGCCTTGAGAGCATCAGCCACCCTGCAGTTGCTACAGATGCACCCTCCACAGCCAAGATGATGTATATCACAGCACTGACACTGTAGAAGAAGAATAATCAGTATTTATATAACGCTTTTCATATGCATTGTATCCAAAAGCATTTTACTCGCTATGCTAGACTGGTAGTGAAATGACTGAATATGTAGTAGCAACCACTTTGCACATCAATAGCCACACACAGCCTGGACAATTGCATAAACTGGTTTCATAGGAAGGGAAACATCTGCCAGTTCACTGTGGAATGTTCCCTACTCTTGCCAGTAGGGGGAACTGCTGACCGTCAGGTTGGCAAGATGGATGACACTGGTGGAGGTGGTAGAGGAGTGGATGGCCTGATATCGAGCACAAGTACCAGTACTATTTACTTTGCTACATCGATGGAAATACCTAATGGTTTGGAAACTGAAGGAAATGTAATGGACAGTAACTATTTGTCTGTTCTTGTAAATGAGGCGCTTTCTCTAAATGCTGTGGACATGTCCACATTAGTTTCTCAAGGAATATCCCCTAGTGACCCAGCTGTACAGCACATCAAGTTAGAGGTCAGTTCCCTGCCTGTTATATGATTACTTATGGAGAAAAAAGACCACAGAGTGTTATTGCTTAAATTAGCATTTGAAGAAGATGCTGCCTTGCAAAAAGAAGTGGAAGTACATTGTCAGCAGGTTTACCGACTGCTCAAGCAAATACATGTCCCAGTACATCTTCAGCTTCATTTTTCAACAATCACTGGTCAAAATCTATAAACCATATAGATGGGAAATGCACTCAACAGACTGCCACTACAGACGGAGTCCCCTGGTCCCCAGAGAGAGCCCTGCTAGGTGCAGGATGGACAAGATCTATGGACAGAGCCCCCTGGGAGGCTGGAGCAGCTCTGACCACCAGCATGATAATTCAGGCAGTGAAGAATAATGCAGAGTTCACAAAAATGGAAAATCAAGCACAAATGCCACTAAAACTTACTCCAGAGAAACTTCCCTTCACACAGAATGCCAAACTGTCAACTGGGCCAGGCATGTCAGCAACAGTGGGAGCCATGGCAACTTGTAATAATCGCACAGGAAATATTTGTGTTGCCATTGAGTTGTGCATTTGAGAAAGAGTAATGTGCTCAGGGACAGCCCAGGTTCCAGTTGTCTCAGTGGGGCAGCTGGTTATCGCAACAGGAAAAGGATTCTGGGTATCCTTGGTTCAAGTCCCAGCTGAAGCACTTACTTCTTTCTCACATCTGTTTGTATGGGAGTCATGACAATGCCAGATGGCGACACAGAAGCGGGAACAAAAGGTAACTTTTGCTACTTTAAATCTCACTGAAGGTTTGGAGTTAAGTGCAGCAATTCCTCATATTGTAGAACAACCTGAAAAGCAAAATAATGAAATTTCTTTGCAGAGTAAAAATTGGGGTTTGTCACACCCCACAGATAGCAATCCTTTACAGGCTGACTTAGTTATTGAAATAAGTGCACATTTGCTAGTACTGACACAAAATTAATCTGGAGGGTCAGACAATAAGGGACACCTAGGCATAGTGAACCCTTAGTACTACAGAAGGGACATATACACAGTCTGTACCCACTCATATTGTTGACATGAATACTGTCATGGAACTTGGAGCGCTCTCATCTGCCTCAATTCATACAGCTCAAAAGCCAGTTGTATGGGTTGACATGATAAAAGATATGGAGACTGGGCCTTCCCATTTGCCTCCACCAAATGATACAGTCTCAAAACAAGGTCAGCCCGTGAGTCAGCCCCCCCCAAGATCTGGACAGTCTACAACCCGGTCCCTCACATAGGTCCACTAATGGTCCTAGCAATAATACTACAAGGGAGAACTTTTGAATGTTAGACCTATTCATTAACTTGGGCTCAAAAGCCAAAAGAAGGAATGTGGTCAGGTTGAAATCTAAAGGAGGACTGGAAGAACCTCCAGACTGAGTCTATTTTGCAAAGTGGCTGCTTAAAGACTCTGCAGTTTCTGGCCATGGACATCCTTGCACTCATTCATATTTCAGGGGATACCCAATTTGACCTGAGCTTCAACACCCCACAATTGCTGGGTGTTCATATTTTGGACATTTTGTTTTGGGTCAAGCAAAGGGCCAACATGATTGACAGGTCAGCTCCTATCCTTCATACTGAACATGTCTGGACTGGAGGGTAGAAAATTAAGGTTTGTTTAAGATAATCAGAAAAGGGAACATGATATCTCCCTAGTAGATTCTACCCTACATTGTGCAAGACTGAGGTTTCTGCTTCTATGCTGGGCAGCCAAAAACTTACCACAGGTGTGGATCTCTGTCTCACCTGAGCAATGTATGTGATGCTTTGGTCTGCCATTTTTGTTTGCAAACAGGACATTTGAGTATGTTTTGTCCACATCCTGTGAACTGTAACCTATGCAAGGAAATTGGTCATAGATATCTGAAATGTGCCAGGGCTGTACATAACAAGGGATCATTTTATAGTCAGGAAGATATGATCCATGAGGCACAAAGCAAAAGAGCTCAGGATCAACAAGCCCAGCACAACACTGCTGCCCCAGATTCAGATCAAAATACTGTCCCAGAGACCCACACTGCTCCAGAGACCCACACTGCCCCAGAGACCCACACAAATCTAGCTGAGCATAATGACACCACTAGCATGGATATGACTGCTCCAGAGACCCACACAAATCAAGCTGAGAGTAATGACACCAATAGCATGGATATGGCAACCTTCAGGGAGGCACAGGAAGATGGAAATATTCAGGACCCTTCCTCCAGTAAACAAGGGGAGTCCTTACAGGAAAGACAAGAAGGTCAATTTATTTATTTATTTATTTATTGAAGATTCGGAAGTACCTTTGAGTCAAGGACTCATGTACAAAGATTCCACGTCACAAGTATTACATACGAGGAGAGAGGTTGCATAGCAGTACAGTAGTACATAGTCAGGTATTACATAAACAGTAGTTACAGAGTCATTTGTGGGTCTCTCAGAGGAGACCTAGGTCAGGTTAGGCAGACAGGCAACACAACATGGCATAACAGTACAGGGCAACAAGCAACACAGTATGGTATAATAAAGCAGAGCTATACAAGAGGGACACTGTAAGTGGCAGGGTTATGAGGAGGGGGAGCTGGCCGTAGCCTAGGCCTGCCATTGGATGACGTATTAGTCAAGGACAGGCACAAAAGTTTGAGGCCTGTAGGTGGGATCTAAGAGCAATTTTGAAGGATCCTGATCTGTTATCATTTGCAATCAGTGGGGGCAGACTATTCATCCAGGATGGGGCTCTGCAGCTGAAGGATCTCTGGTATAGGGAGGTACAGCAGTGGGGGACAGACAGTAGGTGTTTACCATAACTCCGAGTGTGCTTAAGTGATTTGGCCAGTCTTAATATTGGGGTGAGACCTGAAGGACAGGGACCAAGGGAAAATTTTTTTGCCAAGAGGCATGTGTGGAACTTGAGTCTATTGTCAAGGCTAAGGCAGCTGGTTGCATTGTACAGTGCACATGTATGAGTTAGCCAGTCACAGCCTAAAGTGAGGCGGCAAGCTTTATTTAGGGAGACACATAGTCTGTTGAGTGCCGAGAAGTTAGCCACCCCATAGATTACTAGGCCATAATCTAGTAGAGAGAGGACTGAGGAGGAGACAGCTAGCCTTAAGGCATTGGGGTAAAGCAGTGCTTGAGGCGATACAGGAGCCTGAGCCACACGTTGAGGGTAGTAGAAAGGAGGTGGATATGCTGGTGGAATGTGAGTGCAGTGTCAAGTGTTAGGCCTGGATATCTGAAGGAGTCCACCTGGTCAAGGGTGGTGTGGTTGGCAGTCCTAAGTTGTGGGCATAGTGCCTTTTTTTAATTATATGGATGGGAGAAGTACATAACCTTAGTCTTGGAATAGTTCAGGACAAGGCGATGGGCCACAAGCCATAGCTATGCAGTGCTGAAGGAGGACTGGAGGGATGGGTGGAGCTGTAGAGGGTCAGTGTTGGATGTATAAAGGACAGCATCATCTGCATAGAGGAGAAGGTTCCCGGGGCAGGTCTTAGGGAGGGAATTTAGAAAGAGGCTGAAAAGTAATGGCCCCAGGACGGACCCTTGTGGGACACCCGAGAGGACAGGTAGACTACTGGAGACAGTGTCACCTATCTTAACCTGCTGTGAGCGGTTTGACAGGTAGTCGGAGAACCAACCCAGGGCATCCGGAGAGAAACCCGTACTAACCAGAGTGGACAGTAAGAGTGGATGATTGACGGTGTTGAATGCCTTGGTAAGATCTATGAAGACATCTCCTGTGATATATCCTCTATCTAGGGCTGAGTGGATGTGCGAGATGAGTTCCAGAAGGGTAGTGGTGGTGCTGTGGCCCTTCTGGAAGTCAGGTTGTTGTGGGCTAAGCAGGTTGTATTTGTCTAGGTGGACCATTAGTTGGTCAGAGACTATCCTCTCAAGGGCCTTGGATAGGGGAGGAAGAATGGAAATGGGTCAGTAGTTGTTAGTAAGGGCATCGTCCCCACTTTTAAAGATGGGCATGATATGGGCAGATTTCCAGTGGGAGGGGAATTTCCCTTGGCATAAGAAGCGATTTGGAATATGGGTGAGGGGGTTGAGCACCTCGGTGAGAGCTGAAGTAATTTCTGGTCTAGGGTGTCACTGCTATATCGCGAGTGACTTAGTGCCCTCCTGAGGTAAGGCTCAGCATCCTTGGGAGAGAGATGACATGGTGAAAGGTGGGGCAGATGGGTGGGAGGGAGGAGGAGGGTGTCAGGGGTAGCGCCAAAGAAGTTAGGAGGGAGAACCCGACTAAGATTGGAGAAGGCATCATTAAAGGCATTGGCCATTCGGGCTGGGTCAGAGGTAAGGCACCCATCAACCCTGAGCTGGCTGGGGGCAGAGTTGGTAGCTTTGCCACGCAGGTCTTTGATGTTGTTCTAGAACTTTTGTCCTGAGCCCCAGGAATTGCTGAGTGAGGTCTGGTAATGCTCTGCTTTTGCTTTGCGCAAGGACCATGTACATTTGTTCCTAGCTTCTCTATATTTCTGCCTGTCAGCTGGCAGGCCAGTCTCATTGGAGAGGTGCCATAGGGAGTGTCTATTATGCATGAGATCCAGGAGGTGGTCATTGACCTATGGTACAGGGTTACCTTTGGCCACTCTTTTGGTGATTGGGATGACTTTGTCACAGATGTTGTTAAAGTCAAGGATGAAGTGGTTTAGGGCTAGGTCAGTGTCAAAGGTATTCATGACAATGGACCAGTCCATCGACCTGAGATAGGTTTTTAGTTGTGCAAGTTTTCCTGGGCCAAGTTTGCGCTGGTAGATTAGTCTTGAGGGGTTTGGGGGTTTTTCTGTCCAACAGCAGAGTACCGGGGAGTGGTCACTAATGGCATTTGGGAGTACAGCTGTACTGACAATTTTCTTGTGGCTGGTGAACACTAAGTCCAGTAGTGAGGAAAACCCAGTGCGCTTGTTTAGTCTGGTGGGGGATGTGATGAGCTGCGTAAGGTCCTGGGCAGTAGCGGTGTCTTTGAGTGGTGCTGCAGTTTTGTCTATCCAGTTGATGGAAAAGTCCCATAATATGATTTTCTCGGCTAGAGGCAGAAGTGTAGCCAGGAAGGACAGAACAGAGTGGAAGGCCCGTGTCTGATCCCTGGCGGGGATGTAGACTGTGGTGATGAGGAGTGAGTGGGGGATTTTGTTGTGCCTAGTGTGACTTTTACAGTGATGGCCTGAGGGCCAGGATGGAGTTGGGGGGTGGGGAGTAGTTGTCCACCAAGGACCTCTCTAGTATAAACAGCACAGCCCCCCCTCATTTACCTTGTCGATCTGCCCAGAAAAAGTTGTACCCTGTGAGGTTTATATATGAGTCAGTGGTCAAGGGGGAGAGCCAGGTTTCAGTGAAGGCAATAATATCCGGTTGGTGTTGGTAGACCCAGCCCTGGAAGGAGTCCCATTTTTTTCAGAGGCTGCAGATGTTAAGGGCGGCAATACATAGTCCGGTGGTTGAGGGGAAGGTAGGTGCATTCGCTGGGGCAGGGCCAGGGTTAGGGTGAACATTACCTGATGTGAGCAGGAGGAGGAGCAGGAAGATCCTGTGAATGGGGTGCCATTTGGATGTCTTGCGGGGCTGCGAGCTACCACCCGAGGGCACTGTAAGAATGGGGAGTGAGGGGATGGGGAGGTTGGAGAGGAAGGGTGAGGCCAATAATAGTGGACAAGGCAAGAGGACAGGAGATAGGAGTTGGGGACATGAGGAGGGCTCAAGTGTTGATTTGGGAAGTGACTTACATTCAGGCTCCCATAGAGGGGGTAAAAGAGGTATGGGGCCTTGTAGAGTGGTGGGTAAAGATGTCTGGCAAGGTATCTGGATGTAGATCAGGAGTAGGGTTAACAAGGTATGCATAGCTAGATTCATTGTCATGTGCAACCTACTAATGTAGTGGTGAGAGCAGCTTATGTCCCTAGTGGTGGAACAATATAAGCAGCAAATGAAGAAATGGGCTGATTGGTTGCTGAGCCCCTATAAAAGGGAGTGCTCACCAAGGGTGGTGGCGGGGGCGGTGGAGAGCCGACGCTTGCGTCGGTGGGGCCTCACAAGCTCTCCTGAGTCCCGCTTGTGAGGAGCTGTGTCGGCGTACCTGTAGTCAGCAATGGGGGCTGGGGGAGGGCAATCCAGGGACCCTTGTGACCTCCAGCATGGCTCCTCTGTGCAGATTCTGAACCTGAGGAGAGATGAGAAAGGTAGAGGAATTTAAAGACTTTGGGTATTTGGGGGGCCGGGGTACTGAGAGCAAGTGGCATTTAGTTACAGCAAATCAATCAACAAGTTTAAGCAGATCACAGGTACAACACTGTTCCGAATGTGCTGAACTGCGAGGGGAGAGGTCACAAATTAAGTTTAAACACTTTGTGGGTATTTGGGGGGTGTGGGTACTGAGAGTGAGTGACTTAAATTCTTATAGCAAAAGGGGAGAGGTACAAAAGTTAAGTCTTTAACCAGATTTCAACTACAGCACTGTTCTGAACTGCGAGGGGAGAGATACTGACTTAAATTCTTCTAGCAGAACTCGAGTGCAGCGCAGTTCAGAACTGCGAGGGGAGAGGTACCAAAGTTAAGTCTTTAAGCAGATTACAAGTACCGCACTGTTCTGAACTGCGAGGGGAGAGATACCAAATTCAGTAAAGTATTCACAGTTCTTAACATAAGGTGCAGTGTGGCTAGGTTACGAGAGCAGCTTCCAGCACTGCAGTAAGATAAAGCAGGTATCCCTACTTAAAGCTGTGATTTGTGGCAGGGACTCAGAACATTGCAGACACAATTTGCATAAAGGTGCAGTGAAGCTTTGCTACCTGGAGCTGATTAAAAAATAGAAAGCCAAAAACACATTCCAGCACCACAGTAAAATAAAACGTACTGTATTCCTACTTAAAGCTGCGATATGTAGCAGGGACTCTAAATATAGGCAACACTATTTGCATAAAGGTACAGCAAGGCTTTGCTCCAGGAGCTGATTTTAAGAAGCAGATAGTAATAAAAACAGTCTTCACTTCTGTGCCGACTGGAAATGCATTTTTAAAAATGGCGCCAAGCTCTCCTAAGCTGTCCTGAGTCCCACGTGTCAGGAGCTGTGTCGGCGTACCTGTAGTCAGCAATGGGGGGTGGGGGGAGGGCAATCCAGGGACCCTCATGACCTCCAGCACAGCTCGTCTGTGCAGATTCTGATGCTGTAGTCAGCAATGGTGGGTGGGGGAGGGCAATACAGGGACCCACGCGACCTCCAGCGTGGCTTGTCTGTGCAGATTCTGAACCTGTAGTCAGCAATGGGGGTGGTGGAGGGCAATCCAGGGACCCTTGAGACCTCTGGCACGGCTCATCTGTGCAGATTCTCAGCTACTAGGACTGTACCCCCACAGGATGATTTCCAGGTAGTTGAGGAAAGAGATGCAGTAAGAGGAGCCAACCCAAATCTAAAATGGCAAAAAAAGAAGTCATGGTAACTAGAAATGCTTTCATGGATATGCAAGGGCAAAATGAAGAAGAATATGGAGAATCTGAAGCCTCATTGGTGGCATCTTCCTAGAATGATCTTTTGGACATAGATGGTGACCAAACAGATGCAACAAAAACAAAGAAAAGGACTGGAAAGAAACAAGCATTTGTCAATGCCATCATTTGTGTGCTGGTATTTGCATTGGAGTTTGGCATTTGTGCAGCCCCAGTTATATTCATGTCCCTTTAGCAACTATATCCCAACAGAGTGCCTCTCTGCAACTCATCTTGCATCTGAGTAACATTTCACCCTCATACTTCTTAAGTATCTGTCTTAGGAACCCTAACACCCTAGTTGTGTTCA
Source organism: Neoceratodus forsteri (assembly GCA_016271365.2). Taxonomy (NCBI): domain Eukaryota; kingdom Metazoa; phylum Chordata; order Ceratodontiformes; family Ceratodontidae; genus Neoceratodus; species Neoceratodus forsteri. The sequence continues at coordinate 1,561,802,358 of CM057455.1, forward strand.
AGGGTACAAGACTGTGTGGAAACTGCACAACCCGCACTTGTAACACAGTCATTCAGTGGAATTATTTCACCAAATTTTCAACATAGGCATTTTGTCACCTCTGGTCATGAACAGTGCCACTATGATTTTCTTACTGTGTACTGAACCCTGATTTCCCACCGCAACTGCGCTGTTCTGCTACGAAAGTATGAAAACAGATTTTGGCCAGGCTGTGAAAAATGATGGCTGTACTGTTCATAAGGAGGTGTGGGAAAATGCAAATGTTGAAAATCTGGAGTGAAAATATAACAAATTCACGAAGTTACGAGTGTGTGTGTGTGTGTGGAAACTGTACAAAGTACGCTTGTAAAACAGTCATTTTCTGGAATTTTTGCACCAAATTTTCAACATAGGCATTTTAAGATGTCTGCTCATGAACAGTGTCACTGTGATTTTCTTACTCTGTACCAAACATGATTTCCCACAGCTGCCACGCTATTGCATGCCGGAAGTGCGAAAACACATTTTGGCCAGGATGTGAAAAATGTCAGCTATACTGGTCATAAGGAGATGTGGGAAAATTGCAATGTTGAAAATCTGGAGTGGAAAGATTACAAATTCACAAACTTACGAGTGTGCATAGGAACTGCGCAATGCACGCTTGTAACACAGCCATTTTATGGACTTTTGCCACCAAAGTTTCAACATAGGCATTTTAGGACCTCTGCTCATGAACGGTGTCACTGTGATTGTCCTACTCTGTAGCAAACACTGATTTCCAGCAGCAACCATGCTATTTTGCACCCCAAGCGCAAAACACATTTTGGCCAGGATGTGAAAATTGACAGCTGCACTGTTCATAAGGAGGTGTGGAAACCCACACTTGTAACAGAGTCATTCAGTGGAATTATTTCACCAAATTTTCAACATAGGCATTTTGTCACCTCTGGTCATGAACGGTGCCACTATGATTTACTTACTGTGTACTGAACCCTGATTTTCCCACAGCAACTGCGCTGTTCTGCGATGGAAGTGTGAAAACAGATTTTGGCCAGGATGTGAAAAAATGACAGCTGTACTGTTCATAAGGAGCTGTGGGAAAATGTAAATGTTGAAAATCTGGAGTGAAAATATTACACATTCGCGAACTTACGAGTGTGCTTGGAAACTGCGCAACGCACGCTAGTAAAGCAGTCATTTTTTGGAATTTTTTCACCAAATTTGCAACATAGGCTTTTTGAAAGCCCACCTCATGAACACTGACACTGTCATTTTGTTACTCAGTCCCTAAAGGTGATTCTGCACAGTGACATCGAAATCACCTTTCAGGACTGAATAATGCCATGACAGTGACTGAATTCAAGAAAAGGGGTGTCAAGAACCCCATGTTGAAAATTTGGTGTCAAAAGTAAAAAAAATGGCAGAGATATCCACCTAAGTTGGAAAACCCCTATTTATGCCATTATACAGCTTACCGACATTTCCTCAGTTCGCAATCGGCTTTGAAGAGTGCAGATGTGTTCCCGGTCCACTGAAGATCATCTCTCCAGGCTCCAGAGGTAAATATGGGGTGAGGGGGGTGTGGGAGGTGGTGCACAGAGGGTGGGCATGGGTTGGTGGGGGGCAGGGACTCACCGAGGGACCTTTTTCTTCTTTCACATGATTTAAAAAAAAAGGAAAAATAGGACACTTTTGGCATGCTGGGGTGGGCTCCCAGCATGCCACCTACCAGTTTGTTGGGGGAAGGACTGGAGCTGGTGGATTGGGCGCCCCTACCAGCCATACAGTGTGCATGGGTGGGAGGCATGAGCACGCTGGGGTGGGCTCCCAGTGTGCCAACCGGGTGTTTGTTTGGGGGCAGGCTGCAACCAATAGGAGACTGGGTACCCCCATTGGTCACGCAGTGTGCTGGGGGGCACATGAGCAGAGGGGGATTGGGCACCCCCCTTGGCACACAACGTTGGGGCAGGGAGCACACTAACAATGGAGGGGGGGGACATTAGCAGAGGAAGGAAGCGGGAGGGTTTTTTAATGCTGAGCTGTGCATGACAGCAGTTCGACTGACATGTATGCTAATTTCATACACGCTACCACCGCTGAGTGCAGCAGACCTTTTCTTTGAAGTGAAGACCAACACAGCCAAACTGGTGTCATTCACAGCTCAGCATGTATTGGTCTGGTAGGGTTGTGCCTACTACACTGAGCTCTGGATTAGGGAGGAGGGTCACACACCTCCAAAAGTCATACTGTTGCAAGACGTTCCTTGCGCATGTGTGCAAGTGAACGTAAAAAAGACATTTAATGTTGTGTAATGTTTTTTCTTTATTTTGAGACCTTATGGCTCTGTACTGTCCAAATAACATCAAAATTATAGCTCTTAAATGTTAACAGTATATGCACTTATAAGGGAAGATTAAGTACACTAGCTTCCCTCAGTAACTCCGATGCCCAAGAAATCTTGTTACAAGATATGAGATTAAAATTAATTGTAGATATTCATAATGGTCAAAAAGCATGGCCGTGGGGGCCTTCCATATGGTCTATGGTTGATGATCCCTGTTCTGAGGTAGCTATTCTGTTTAAATCACTTAGCATTAAAATCCTAAAGGTTATGGATATTGAACCAGGGTGAGCATTACTGTTAGAAGTGGTGGGTCCAGAACATCCTATGTATATTTGAGTAATATATGCACCTCAAACAAAAACATCCAGGATTTCCCACTTTTGTTTAATTAAACCATACATGCATACAGCAAAAACAGCTGTTTTGGGGGTGATTTTAACTGTCCATTGGATTTAAAAGATAAATCGGGGGCAACCTTAAAATGATATTGTGGCACCAACCTCTTACAAAAAATGATTACTACAGCTGGATTAAAAGATGTGTATAGGACAATACACACTACGGGTGGGCACATGTACCATAGGGGGTCTTTGTCCTCTCGTATTGACTTTATATTTGTTTCCCAGCAATGGGAGATCTTAGAGGTAAGAATGGGGATAGTCGCTACTTCAGATCACTTTGAGGTTCAGGCAAAAATAGGGGTCCTTCAACAAAATGTTATGGGTATAGGGTGTTAGCTTATTCATAACTCTGCTCTGGAACAGAAAGAAGTTAAGTTACAGTGTGAAGAATTGTTAAGAGTTAGAATGTTAGTAGCAGACTGTTTTGATTCATTAATTGACTGGTGGGATAATACAAAGGATGGAATTTAAAAATGATTTCACAAAATAGGTAAAACACAAGGCAAAAATTATTACTTTAGGTTTTTACAGCTATGAACACAGTTATTTTGCTTTATTTCTCTTCAAAACATGGAAAAGACCTTTTATAATGATCAGATAATTCATACAACAGGAAATGCAAACATTTGTATATGATAGAGCAAAATCTTTAAAGGTGGAACAATCCTCAAGGACACAGGGTAAGAAACGTTATATTGATAATTTTAAAGGGTGACAGGATAGAGTTAAACATAGAATGTGCTTGGAAATTTATGATAAGGAAGGTAAAGTATGTATGGAGTTTCACGACATTGCAGCAAACATGTCTGATAAGTTGCACGAATGGTTTGGGGATCAGCTGCAAGGTAAAGAATCCACAGACTCTTATCTCTCTGAAGACAATATGGAAGCTTTGACTGATGCAGACATAGCAGACATGATAAAACCAATTTCCCAAGAGGAAGTAGAGGCAACTATTAAAACCTTATGGCTTAATGTAGCATCTGGGCCCGACAGCCCCAGGGCAGAATTTTTTTAAACTTTTAATCATTTAAGTCCAAAGTTAAGGGAGGTGTTTAATGACATGTTGTACACGTTACAATCCTCAGACAATATGGCTAGAGCCATTTTAATTCTGTTATGTAAAGAGGGCAATAAACTAGATTTAGGAAACTGGAGACCAGTCTCCATCATGAATACGGATCTTAAAATTCTGGCACAAATACCGGGACATAGGATGAGTAACATAGCAGGTACATTGAATGTGCCCTGGCTAAAGAATGGGGTCCATTCTTGCCACAGTATTAGAAATCCCTAAACATTTGGAGACACTAACCCCAGGTACCCTGATAGCACAGAACCAGACCTGTGCTATCCCTGGGAGGTCATGTTAGATAATTTGATTCAAGTTAATGAAGTGATGGAAAGAGGACAGCTGCATAAGTTGTAAGGCTTTTTAATCACTCTTGACCAGGAAAAGACTTTTGACTGAGTTCCACATGACTATTTATTCCAAGGATTAGCTTGTCATGGATTGCCTGAGACCTTTATACAATGGAATTGATTATTATACAGTAGAGCTCATTTTCATTCATTGATTAATGGGACAGTAGGAACCAGAATTAATAATAATAATAATAACAACATTTATTTAATTAGGAGTCTTTCAGTGTTTCAAAGCGCTGTACAATATTAGTACAAAACATAACATACTGTATATTCAGATACATATAATATAAAATCGGGATAAAACAGGAAAAGCCTTTCCCCATAAAAAAATGTTAGTGCCTGCTTAAAACTCCCCACTAGGGGAGTTTGGCAGGCGTGTCCACTCAGTCCATTGTTATTTGTGTTCTGTATAGACATTTTAATTTGTAAGATAATTCAGTCACCACTGGTTCAAGGTATCTTGGTCAGTCCCAATATGCTTCAATTAAACATTTCAGCATATGCAGATGATTTATACTTATTTATAGAAAGTTTGCAACCAAGTCAGGGTGCACTAGCCTTAGTGAAGCAAAATGATAGCGTATCAGAAGTGGGGATAAACACACAGAAAAGTAAGGCTTTCTGTTTGAGTACTTCAAATGTTATGGGACTACAACAAATATTTAATATACCAGCAGTAGATCAGACATTAAAATATTGGCCATCAAATTCGGTGACTTTGAGATGGAGAAGGTAAACTAAGAAGACACAATTAGGTAAGGGGAAAGGAAAATAAATATATGGAAATCTTCGCAGATCTTGAAGCAAAAGAGAGTATATCTAATTAATATTTGATACTATCAATATTCATAGCCCTTAGTTTTGTATTTCCACCCCTACTGGAATTAGAGACCAAACTATATGGTATAGTTTTCCAAGCACTGTGGGGGAGTAGGCTTAATCTGATATTTAGGAATATTATATATCTCACCCCGTGAGTAAGAGTGGTCTAACAATGGCTAATCCTTTAGTGTTTTTTTACTCTTTATTTTTTTCAGTTACCTTCTTATCCTTATTTTCTTTTAAAGAAGCAACTTGGCAACTTCAGGTTAACAAATGGGTTGACCATATTTTAGGACTACGGGAGGCAAATAAATGGGATTTTCATACCAGAATAAAGTGGGAACAGATGCCCAGATATATGTTTTGGCTCTTAATAAAGTAAAATTGTGGCACTTAACTCTGTAGCATTTTAGAGGCCTAAATTGGAAACTCTTGCATAAGTACTGTACCTCATAGATACTTATTCTATAGATACTGTAATCTTTCCATATGGATCACTGCAGTCAGCATCTGAGACATTACAACAGCTCATTGAATCATGGTAGACTAGGAATTAGAGACACACACATATGCACAAGCTTGTATTAGAATGGTATTGCCCCAGAGATACATGTAATGGAATCTTGGAAACACAAGAACATTTTTTTTTTGCTTGTTCTTATGTCATAGCCTTTTGGAAGTCATATAGAGCTATAACATATGAGGTATTAATCTTAGGTATTTATTCAGGGGCATGGACAAAGTATCATTCAAATACATTTAGGGTAATCTGTGGCATAATAAAATACTATAGCAGATAAGATGCAATTGGGTAATGCAACAGTACAAGATGCAATGAGAGCTTTTTGCCTTTATCCAGAGACAAGTACCATCTTTATTAGTATGGAACAGCAGAAATTATCAAAATTACAGATGTTGCTCTTCTGGAAACATTGTAAAGGGTGGTTAAGCTAAAACACTGGCCACATATTATATGTTATATGCTTTTCTATTTTGTGAATTTGGTTTAGTGATTGTTATTGTGTGTAATTTGTAACATGTAACCTGTCTATGATGTCATTAACTCCTTATGTGAAGTATGATTTTTCTTTCAAAAAAACTTCCCCTACTCTTTTCTGAAAAGTGCCTTGGGATTATGCAGTTCTATATACTGCACCACATATATATTACACCGACTAAGTTAGTAGGAATGAGGAAGCTGCAAGATCCCAAGTGCAACGGATTTGGTTTAGAGGAGGGTACCTTGTTGAATGTACTCTGGGACTGTCCTTTAATCAAACCCCAATGGGCCCAGATAAAGTCCAAAGTGGACCCCCTACTGGGGCTAGCAGATCTCTTCATCTCAGAGATTTGTATCATAGGGGACTACTCACTCACTAGTGCCAGTTAAAGAAAGAAGGTTCAGTATGTCCCTTATTTCGTATACAATTAAAAAACTGGTTCTAAAGCACTGGAAGGACTCCATAGTGATATCTTACTCTGAATGGCTGAATGAGCTACTATTTAATCTTAGAACAGAAAAGATGATAGCCTCCCTTAGACATGCTCCAGCAAGCTTTGATAAAAAATGGGGCACGTTTCACACTCTTTATTCCACCCATCGATAAGTCCATTCTCTGCTTCATAACAATGGATCGAAGGGTACCACTTACCAAGAGTGTCAATATGTATATATCTGGTCCTACCATTTAGTTTGGTGCAATTCATGTAAGTGTAAGCCCTAGATGGCGCTATCCCAAGGGCTACTACCTCTGCCTGCTGGGCTAGCAGCAGGTTTAGGGGCCTGGGTACTGAAACAGGTGCCTCTGCCCAGAGGTCAGGGTTAGTGTTCAAGCTAACCTGGGCACAGCCCTCCGGGACACTGTAACCCCCCCCCCGTCCCTTCTAGTGGCCAGAACAATATACAGTAATCACTTTTGCAATGCCCCTTATTCACCATGCAAGCACCCACACTGTTTGCAATTACCACTAGGGCTGGTTCCACCAGTCTGACCCTGGAGACCCCCTGTAAAACAAGGTTAGGCACAGCAAACAACAACAGTACAGTACTAAAAGCAGAATCACATTGATTGGCTTAAAAGCTAAATTGATCAGGCAGTTATGCACGCACTTCAGAGTCCCTACACAGTCACACACTCTGGGTACCCAGGCAGGAGAAAGGTGGGCTAGCCAAGAATGTTGCCCAGGGTAGGCTGGCATTGCAGCTGGTTAGGGCCCTGTGATGGAAGAAAGCAACATGCACAACACACACTATTTGTAATCTGGAGCCGGAGAAACATAGTAGAAACATAGAATTGATGGCAGATAAGGACTGCTTGGCCCACCTAGTCAGCCCATTTCCCTACCTAATGGATAAGCTGAAGATTTTAGTTAACCAACCGCTTACTTCCTCCTACCCCCCACTAGAATTGCCTTATCTCTGTCCCATGCATTCTTGAATTCCCCCACTGCTTTTGACTCTACGATATCCTCAGGAAGGCTGTTCCATGCATTTACAATGTTCTCTGTGAAGAAATACTTCCTCACATTACCTCTGAGCTGTCCCCCCCATCTTCAAATTGTGCCTCCTTGTTCTTGCACATCTCTTTTTCTGAAAGATGCTACCCTCTTGGACTTTGTTGATTCCCTTTAGGTATTTGAAAGTTTCTATCATGTCCCTCTCTCCCTCCTTTCCTCAAGGCTATGCATATTAAGCTTCTTTAGTCCTTCTTCATATGTCTTCTGGTGCAGACCCTGCACCATATATTTTGCCCTCCTCTGGGCAGCATCCACCCTGTCTATGTCTTTGTGGAGATAGGGTCTCCAGAACTGTTCACAGTACTCCAGATGTGGTCTTACCAACTGTCTGTACAGAGGGACAACAACTTCTTGTTTTCTACTGATGATGCCTCTCCCTATGCATCCCAGTATCCCCCCAGCCCTCCTCACTGCCTTCTCACATAGCTGGCCCACCTTTAGGTCATCTGAAATGACTACCCCCAGCTCCCTTTCCATTTTTGTTGTTGTCAGTATCTCACCCCCCATTGTGTACTCTTCTCCTGGGTTTTTGTTTCCCAGGTGCATTACTTTGCACTTCTTTGCATTGAATCTAAGTTGCCATACATTTGACCATTCCTCCAACCTTGCCAAATCCCTTTTCATCCTTTCCACCCCACCTTGTGTCTCAACCCTGTTACAGATCTTTGCGTCATCTGCAAAGAGACATATTTTCCCTTACAGTCCCTCTGCAATGTCACTTATAATGACATTAGAAAGGACCATCCCCAGTACTGAACCCTCCGGTACCCCACTAGTAACCTCCTTTTCTTCACTGTGGACTCCATTTACTACTACCGCTATGTCCTGTTGTCCAGCCTGTGTTTTAACCAGGCTACCATCCTGGGACCCACTCCCAGGCTGGCTAATTTGTTAATTAATCTTTTGTGCTGGACTGTATCAAATGCCCTACTAAAGTCTAGGTAGGCCATGTCCACAGCCCCTTCCTGGTCTACTACTTTGGTCACCCAGTCAAAGAAATCAATTAGCTTCATCTGACATGACCTTCCTGCTGTGAATCAATGCTGCCTTGGGTCCTATGCCCCACTGGCATCTAGGTACTCAACAATTCTTTCCTTCAGAAGTGATTCCATCATTTTCCCTACCACTGAGGTCAAACTGACAGGTCTGTAGTTTCCTGCCTCTGTCTTGCTCCCACTTTTGTGAAGGGAATCACATCTGCCCTCCTACAGTCCTCAGGTACAACACCATCCTCCCATGATTTATTAAAAGGGGTGTTAGTGGTGTTACTAGTTCTTCCCTTAGTTCTTTTAGAATTCTGGGGTGAATCCCTTCAGGCCCCATTGCTTTATCCACCTTCAGTTTTAAGAGTTCTTTCTGAACCCTTTCTTCTGTGAAAGGACTAATATCAACCCCCTATCCAGAGTGCTTCTATTGACTGCATTAGGTACTACCCCCTGCTTTTCCATTGGGAATACTGAGCAGAAGTATTCATTCAGTATCCCTGCTTTTTCACTGTCACTCTCTGCCCAACCACCTTCCTCTTTATTCAGCCTCAGTATCCCTGTCTTAGCCTTTCTTTGCTCCCTATCATTTCCTTGGTTTGGCCTTTGCTATTCTGACTGACTACCCCGCTTTCTTCTGCTTTAACTGGTACAGTTCTCTGTCCTGCTCCTTCTGTGTTTCTTTATACTTCTTGAATGCTATCTTTTTCTCCCTAACCTTCCCCGCCACGTCTTTTGAGAACCATAGTGTTTTTTTCTTTCATTTTGATTTGTTTATTTGCTTCACACAAAGGCTTGTTACCTCTGTGATGGAGGTTTTGATGTTTCCTGATTATGCTCCACCCCACCTTCTTGCCTGTTTGCTAGTGCTTTTCTGAGACACTCTCCCACTTTGACAAAATCAGCCTTCCTGAAGTCCAGTACCTTCACTTTTGTATGGCTTGACTGTACAGCTAAGTTTGTCGTGAACCACACTGTTTGGTGGTCGCTTGTTCCCAGATGGCTACCCACTTCAAGATCAGAGATCCTCTCTCCATCTCCATTTGAGAGTACCAGGTCTAAGATTGCTCCTTCCCTAGTGGGTTCCAGAACTAGCTGTCTGAGGCATGCCCCCTGTAGGGCATCGAGAATGGCCCTGCTCTTGGATGTGGCTGCAGCAAAGGTGCTCCAGTTAACATATTGCACATTCAGGTCCCCCATCAGCAATATCTCCCCTTTCTCTGCCATCCTAAGGATGCCTTCTATTATTCACAAAAATGCCACCAACAGCTTAATCTGGTTCAGAGTCAGTTGGCATTCATCTGTATCCACTCCCCTCGGTAGTGCCTGAAAATAGGCAGAATTTGACTAGTGCACGTATCCGGTCAACAAAAACTAAATAAATAAAATTTCCTTATCCATTTTCTCCCCCTGAGACGGGGGTCTGTATACAACCCCTGTGCGGATTGTGGTGCCATTTCCAGTCTCCAGGGTGACCCACAGTGCCTCCTCTCCTCCCTCTTAACCCTTTAGTTCTATTGCTTTGATCCCATCCCTTACATAGAGAGCTATTCCTCCTCCTCTTCTTCCCTCCCTGTCCCTCCTGTAGATTGTGTACCCTGGTATGTTGACATCCCAGTCAAGGTTCTCTGTGTACCATGTTTCTGTGACTGCCACAATATCCAGGCATCCCCCTTCCATCAAGGCCACCATTTCTGGGAGCTTTTTAACTAGACTATAGGCATTGGTACTCATTATGCTCCATTTTTGTATGGCTTTATTTCTTTTTGCCCCATCCCTGTCCTTATTGCCTTTGTCTTGTTCTCCATTTACCCCTGCCCTTCTCCCTATTGACTGCTCTCTCTTGGCGTTTACCTCACTAACTACCCTGATTTATTTTGGGGGGGTAGGATTTCCCTTCTCCTTTTCAGTGCCTCCCATCTTGGCTAGTTTAAATGATTGCCAATGAAGCATTTAAACCTATCACCTAGGATCCTGGTTCCCCTCCTGGATAGATGCAGACCATTGCACCTGTATAGGCCTGCATCCCTCCAGGTGTAGCCCCAATCCCCAGTGAAGCCAAATCCCTGAGCTCTGCACCAGGTTTTCAACCAGTCATTGAATCACATGATGTGGAGTACACTAGCCTCATCCATGCCATAGACAGGTAGCACTTCTGAGAAAGTTACCATGTGTGTTACTTGTCTAAGGCCCCTCCCCAACTCCACAAACTCCTGTTGCACTGCTCAAGTGAAGGAAAAGATAACAAGGCAATCAGATGGCAACACTTTAGATTTAGCTATTGTTGCAGGGAGCTACCCTGATGTGTACTCATGATATCCAATACTGGACACACGCAGGACAAAATTGAGACTGCAGGTTGTTGAGCTGGAGTGTCAGGAGAAGCAGGGCCCACACGAATCACAGAGGCATCATTCCTGTTGAAGGCATTGAGCAGGGGGCTGATCCTCAGGCAGGTCTCTCGTCAATGACTTTCTCTGTGTAGTGAGTAGTCTGGCTGGGCCAGTGTGGCAAGGCCCAGGCCAAATAGAGATGAATATGGATTCAGTCCGTCGGGACTGGATGCAGCCTCCAGCAAGCAGAACACAGTTCAGCACACAGTGGGGAACCAAATCACGACCCACTATCAGCACACAGCACATTTATATGCAAGGAAATTTCACTGTACCAGGCAAAATGGCTCTCCGGTTGCCATTACAGACTATCTGCACTAACTGGGATGTAAGAGGTGGCTGGAGATCCTGACAGGCTGATCGCATTCAGCAAATCTTCTGTCTTCTTCAGGTTGACAGCCTGGTCACAGTTCTGTGGCTTATCTTGCTCTTTACAATTCAGATTCAGTCCAAATAAACTTCAATTTCCCTCTCAGGAACAGCAGGCAAACAGGCTGGCCAATACTCAGCCATTTCACAGTTCTCCCGTGTGAATCTACGCAGGAATGCAGCTCAACTATCTTGAGCTGTTCACCCTTTCACTTCCCAACTCAGACTGACTTCTGCTCATCATGCTTATGAATTGTGGCAAAATGAAATGGCTCAGAGACGTGGTCCATACTAAAGCTTCTCCCATCTCTTCATGCGAGACAGCTGAAGACAGGCAGACCAGACTCAGCCTTCCTGCCCAGTCCCCACACTACCCCCATGGGGCAGCAGCTCCTCGAGCTGGAGCAGCCTACTCTTCCAGCTCCAACTCACTTCTGCCTCTCTGCTACAGGCAGCTTGGGGATTTCCCTTTGGTCCACATGGTTCAATTGGTTGATCCATCTATCTGTCAAAGTGAGGGCTCCCCCTCCAGGTTTGTTTTGTCACCAAAATGCAAAAACTACAATTCTTACAAACTTTTTCTCCCACAAGACCCCTGGGGACAGGCTCCATTTTAGAGTCCCCAAAGGTACCGATTGGTGCTGACTGGCAGTCCAAAACCAAAATGGTGGCGCAATACATAATGTCCATGCTGCAAAGAAGGCAGGTTAGACAAACTCCAATACTATTGCCATTAAAGCAGATAAAAAGTAAACAGTTACAGATTCCAATAAAGCTCCCTCTGTGCAAATAGCGATGGCAGAATGGAGTGACAACACTGAAGCCCGGGTGGCACTCGAGTCTAGACACATTCGGCCACCACCCGGAACAATTACACCCTGTAAAATAGGCAGCTGTTAAAGAGACAGGCGCAGAGGCGATTAGGCACTCTTGCAATTTCTTTTAAACAGCTAAAACACAGGACCAAGGACCCTGGTTTTCCATTTTTACCACTAACACCAGTAAAAATCATGGAATCCTGCTTGGTATGCAGATTTTGAATTCTTGTACTGGTGCACCACAGAAATTGCATGTCTCTGCACTTAATCCCTAACATTTCAGCATTGTTTTTATTTTCTCTTTCTATGCCTCCTTATCACATGATCAATCTTCACTTTTCAGAGATCCCTAGGCTATTTATCCTCTAGCTTCTCCTCGGGTATTTCTCGGCAGCTCCTGTGGGCCTGCCCCATCCTGCCTGGGTTGTACCCCCCCCCAGGTAGGAAGGGAGGGGATCCCAGGTCATCTCCTCCATTGTCACTTAGTGTGTGTTGGGTAGCCCAGTTGGTCCCTCATGGAGCTGAATTATGAAGTCTGGGGCAGCTGGGTCCCTTCTATCAGTGGCTGATGTGGGGTGATTATTTCTGGTTTTCTGAGCTCTGTCTCTGAGGGCACCGGCATTCGAGAGGATCCAAAGAAGTAGGGCATGTAGAGACATGCCACTGCTCCAGATTCTGGACACCATCCACCCCTTTGCACAACCACCTGTAGTCACCCAAGTGGCAGTAAAGCAGCAGAACCTGCAGCCCACCCTCCCCAGAGAAGGAGAGCAGCCCCAGGGGGTTCTCGATCCTACTCCCCTGGCCAGACCTCCAGCCACCAGAGTTTGCTTCTGACCCCGGGTCGCTGGCATGGCAAGCAGTAGCACTACTGCATCACCGGCAGGCCAGCCCAGATTTCAGCATCTTAAAATGAATGTTGCTCTGCTATGCATTCTTTCTGCTTTGCTACATATAGAATCAGTAAGGAAACCACCTGCAATGCTTTGTTATAATCAGCCATGCTTCAATTTAGCACCCATGCTTCCCACCAACCTTTCCATCAGATGAGGACTGCTTTCCTTCCTGAAACCACAGTTTTCATTTAGTTTGTGCCTAAACATCTTCTATTATTTATATTACATTGAATGATACAAAAAAAAAAACACAAGTATAAGCACACATGGGCATGGTGACTGGAAAAGTGGGGAAAAGTAACCTGAAATTGCTGAGAGTTTTTACAAAACTTGCTGGGAAATTGCAGGAGCTCTACTACAGACCCTAAGTGCTTTACAATAAATCCTTTCCTGTCTTCTGCAGCATGTATTAGTCAGCATAAACTACTCAGTGAAATACACTGAAACTTGAATATATTTTAAATAGGAAGAAAAAATTATGTTTCTAAAATGAATCTTGAATGAATAAGATGTGTTGCCTCTCTTCCAAAACTTAAAAACATCTGCTTCATACAGTGCTAAATAGATTCTATTTAGTGAGCCACAGAAAATCAATATTAAATAAATCCAGAATAAACATATTTATCTGTTTCTGGATGTAGAATAATGAAGCCTAATAAAAAGCTATTTACAGTGCTCTGTCAACTATTTACCCATTTTGGTATAAGAAAAAATAAACAGATGGAGTGGCAAATAATTCAGTTTTAGTAAAATGTTGTAAACTGTTTAGTGTTCATAATTTACACTGTAGGTACTGTGCACTGTTATTGAAATCATATATTAAAACATTATATTTGGGTGTTATTATGGCTGGCAGTATAGCCTAGTGGTTAGAATAAAAAAGTGATTGAACTGGGTACATCCAGCAATCTTGGGTTTGATTCCCACAATCTCCCCACATGCATACTGTGCAGCTCTGGGAAAGTCACTTAACCTCCCCAGTGCTCCTAGGTCACCCCTGAAAACAGGTGGTTCTGGTTAGTGGACCTTACCTGGTTTACAAAGAATATAAAAAAAAAGCCAATATAGGTTTATAGTAGTCAGGGTATCCTGTAATTTACCTGAGTTTTACTCAGGCTGCAGTGAATTATAGGTAAAGATAATGTTCAGATGCATTTTATGAGTTTTATAAGCTTGTTTTTAGACTTTGGTCAGGTTTTTATTGTATTCTTTGCATGTGAGTATCTAGGTTGTAGATTGCTGAGTGCAAGGTCACTGTTAGCAACTTACTTATTCAAGTTTATAATCAGCAGGGCCACCCCAAATCCTCAGTTGTTTGAATGAAAACTAGTCTGAATTAAATTATGTTCACAAGGAAGAAACTGCCTTACCACTTACAACAAGACTTCACAGTTAGCACCCCATTTAGGTGAATGGGATCATTTGCACCTTTTCTCCCACCTGCTGTTTCAGTCACTTTGGCAACAAAAAGATTTCTGATAGACTGCTTCAACAAAAATCATATGTTAAGTGGTGTTTAAGTGTACTTGTGCTTGGCCAGTGGATCTGCTATATGGACCAGTTGCTGTTGACACGCTACCTGCCACTGTATAATGCCATTAGGGGTGACTGGGTAGCTGCAAACACAGCCAAGCCAGAAAGCACACTCAATGACACACATAAGTTAAAACCCAAGGGGCTGTATGATGCTGGTGGGCAGAATGGGGCTCAATTCACATCTGATCTCAGACATGAAAACTGAGAGACAACCTTTTCATGGAGACCAAGTGAAAAAAGCATCCACATGTTTAGGAGATGCATGATTTTCCATTTGAAGGTCTTCCACCAATCACTTGTGAATTTTTTAAGTGAAGACTCTTTATTTCAAAGAGGCATAATCAGGCAGTTTTTTGCTTCTACTACTCCAAGGCCATCCACTCCTTCAGGCCTGCCAAGGCCCCCTACCACCACTGCTGAGTCCCGACCACCATTCACTGCCCCTTATTGCTGTGCTACTAGGTAACCCAAAGTAACCCTTCATGGGGTGGGCCCCTACCTCTGTGATAGGCTACCAGGGGAGGAAAATCACCCCAAAGGGCTTCTGTGTATCCCATGCATGGCAGAGGTAGGAACATACATGTGTGTCTGGGGCTTTGGGCATATGGAGGGACCAGCAGTCTTCCTCCAGTTGGCCAGTGGGTGTTTCCCCATTTTCTTGGGAGGGTGATGGGCCACATGATGTCAAGTACAAGCTGATGTCTGTCATGCTTCCTCCTGCAGTGAGGGCCAATATGTTGCTGTGCCTCTGGCCTTCACCAGAGGCCAGCAAATGTTGAGCCATGAACCCACCTTCCCTTCCAGGAGAAGGTGAGTGGTCACTGGACACTCGAGCCTTCACCCCCCCGGCCAGGCCTCCAACACTCAAGTTTGTTCATGAAGCTGGGTCAGCAGTGTCACAGGCAGAAATCCAATTCAGGCAGTTAAATGATAGGAAAAAAAAAAGGTGGTCCTCCTTAGTGGTGGTGGTTCTGATTAATTGACATCTGAGTTCTAACAAGCAAAGTGACCATGTAACTTGTGCATGTGTGGTGTGGGTGTTGAAGGAGGAAGATCATAGTGCTGTCACTTCTGCCATCACCCCGAGGGATGGCAACTGCATTGTTGCTACTGCCGTCACACCTGAGGGGCAGGGGCTGTAGTGCTTCTGCCATCACCACTGGTGGATCAGGAATGTAGTACTGCTGCTGTCCCACCTGAGGGATGAGGCCCATAGTGCTGATACTACCATCACATCTGAGGAATGGGGACTGTAGTACTGCTGCCATTACACCTAAGGGATAGGGACCGCAGTGCTGCTGCTTCTGTCACACCTGAGGGAGGGGGGCCATAGTACTGTTGCTGCTGCCATCATACCAGAGGGATGGGGGCCATAGTGCTGTTGGTGCTGCCATCACACCTGAGGGATGGGGTCCATAATGCTGCTTATATCACACTTTAGGGATGGGGGCTGTAGTCCTGCTACTGCCATCATATCTTGTACCTAAATTAACTTAAATTTGTCCAAGGATGGATGATTGTACAACAGTGGAAGTCAAAATGACTAAAATGCATGTTAGCAGAGTTAAAAATTGTTAAATAAAGTACACAAAACCAAACACTGGTAAAACTGGATTTTGGCTTGGCAGACACTGGTAACAATACCGTTTTTTACAATGTGCAAAATGGAATTTGCCCTTTCTCAATCCTGGTAAACCAGTGTCCCTGCACAGTACACCTGCCTGGCAGAGGGCATTTAGGCACACCCAAGGAATGTTTTTAGGAACCCCCATTTGTTGGGGGGTTACATCCTTCTCTGCCTGGAAAAACTTGGCATCCATGTCAAGTCTGCACCTTCACAATAATACTGAAAAGACAATTTACTAGGCGATACTATACAAGACAAAGATAATGACTAATTCATCAAAATGTAAACTTATCACATTACTATACTTATTCAGGATACTCCAGATATATTCTATACTTTCTTCTTCACAGAATGGGTGGTGGACAAGTGGAACACCCTGCCAGAGGAAGTGGTGGGGGCTGAAACAATCACAGGATTTAAGAATGCATGGGATAGACATAAAGGAATTCTGGAGGTCAGGGGTAAGGGGCAACAGACTTCTGGAAAACATAAACTGAACTTACAAGCTCAAATGGGCAGACTGGGTGGGCCATAGGCCCTTATCTGCCAACACTGTCTATGTATCTATGTATCTATGTATAGTAACAGCAGTTATGTATTTTTCCTACACTTAGTATTACTATACTTATTTACATTATTGCTTCCTATATTCTAAATACAGATGGGGCCCATCCCTATCATCTGTGACAATGGCGGGAACCCAGTTGGTGCCAAATTTTTCAGCAGAGTCAAACATTGGTAACTTCGGTCACTAGAGGGCACTAATCCCAGTGGTGCCTCCAAGATGTAACCTCTAGGTGGCGCTATCCCAAGGGCTACTGCCCCTGCCTGCTGGGCTAGCAGCAGGTTGAGAGGCCTGGGTACTGAAACTGGTGCCACCACCCAGAGGTTAGTGTTGTTAGTGGTCAAGCTAACCTGGGCACAGTCCTCTGGGACACTGTAACCCCCTCTGTCCCTTCTAGTGGTCATAACAATATACAGAAATCACTTTTGCAATGCCCCTTATTCACCATGCAAGCACCCACACTGTTTTCACTTACCACCAGAGCTGGTTCCACCAGTTTGACCCTGGAGACCCCCTGTAAAACAAGGTCAGGCACAGCAAACAACAACAGTACAGTGCTTTCAATACAAACTGGAACCACAGTCAGGTTAAATGCAAAAAGAGTTAGATCTGATTTATTCAGGGGACTTGAACAAGGAAGGGGCATAATCAGGTTGATTGGCTTAAAGACTAAATCAATCAGACAGTTATGCATGCACTTCAGAGACCCTACACAGTCATACACTCTATGTACCCAGGTAGGAGAAAGGTGGGCTAGCCAGGAACGTTGCCCGGGACAGGTCTGCATTGTAGCTGGTTGGGTCCCTGTGATGGAAGAAAGCAACGTGTACAACACACACTATTTGTTATCTGGAGCCAGAGGGCTCAGTTCGTGAAGGAAAAGACAACAAGGCAATCAGATGACAACACTTTAGATTTCGCTGTTTTTGCAGGAAGCTTCCCTGATGTGTGCTCATGCTACCCAATACAGGACACAGGCAGGATGAAATCAAGACTGCAGGTTGTTGAGCTGGAGTGCCAGGAGAAGCAGGGCCCACACGAATCACTGAGCTGTCATTCCTGTTCAAGGCATTGAGAAGGGGGCTGATCCCTGGGCAGGTCTCTCATCGATGACTTTCTCTGTGTAGCGGGTAGTCTGGCTGGGCCAGTGTGGCAAGGCCCAGGCCAAATGGAGAAGAATACGGATTCAGTCTGTTGGGGCTGGATGCAGCGTCCAGCAAGCAGAACACAGTTCAGCACACAGTGGGGAACCAAATCACGACCCAGTATCAGCACACAGCACATTTACATGTAAGGAAACTCCACTGTACCAGGCAAATGGCTCTCTGGTCACAATTACAGAGTCTCTGCACAAACTGTGATGTCAGAGGTGGCTGTAGATCCTGACAGGCTGATCGCATTCAGCAAATCTTCAGTCTTGTTCAGGTTGACAGCCTGGTCACAGTTCTGTGGCTTATCTTGCTCTTCACAATTCGGGTTCAGTCTGAATAGACTTCAATTTCCCTCTCAGAGACAGCAGGCAGACAGGCAGGCCAAAACTCAGCCCCGTGACAGTTCTCCTGCACTAATCTATGCAGGAATGCAGCTCGACTATCTCGAGCTGTTCACCCTTTCACTTCCCAACTCAGACTGACTTCTGCTTGTCATGCCCATGAATTGTGGCACAATGAAATGGCTCAGAGACGTGGTCCGAACTAGAGCTTCTCTCATCTCTCGATGCAAGAGAGCTGAAGGCAGGCAGGCCAGACTCAGCCTTCCTGCCAAGTCCCCACACTACCCCGTGGGGCAGCAGCTCCTCGAGCTGGAGCTGCTCACTCTTCCAGTTCCAACTCACTTCTGCCTCTCTGCTACTGGCAGCCTGGGGGATTTCCCATCATTCCATATGTTGAATTGATTGATCCATCTGTCTGTCAAAGTGAGGGCTACCCCTCCAGGTTTGTTTTGGCACCAAAATGCAAAAATTACAATTCCTACAAAATTTTGCTCCCACAAGATCCCTGGGACAGGCTCCATTTTAGAGTCCCCAAAGGTACCGATTGGAGCCATCTGGCATTCCCAAACCAAAATGGTGGTGTAATACATAATTTCCATGCTGCAAAGAAGGCAGGTTAGACAAACTCCAATACTATTGCCATTAAAACAGTAAACAGTTACAGATTCAAATAAAGCTCTCTCTCTGCGCAATTCACGATGGCAGAACAGAGGAACCACACTGAAGCCCGGGCAGGATTCGAGCCTAGACACACTCAGCCACTACCCAGAACAATTACACACTGCAAAATAGGCAACTCTTAAAGAGACAGGCATAGAGGCAATTAGGAACTCTCATGCCATTTCTTTTTAAACAGCTAAAACACAGGACACCTGCCTGGCAGGGGGCATTAGGCACACCCAAGGAAGGTTTTTAGTAACCCTCATTTGTAGGGGGGGTTACATAAGGACATATAGGGTAACACAAGTAACTCTACTCCTGGTGTCTGACATCTTTACTTAATTTCAATGAAGATCCTGTGCTGGGAGGGAGGGAAAGGGAGAGGGTCGATGGGGAGTGGGGGGATTAGTATGATAGTGGGAGTGTTAATAAAGTTAGAGTTAGGAGCCAATGTAACCTATGGCTAGCATGTTCCAAACGTATGTTTTGTTCACTGTGATATAGCCATGTAATACCCTATTGGGATTACTTGAAAATAACAAATAAAGTATATTGAATTAAAAAAAAAAATGAAAAGTGCCTTGGGCTCTTTTACTTCTACTTGGACACCCACCAGGACAGCACGAACACCAGGATGGGCAGAAGGGATCTCACTTTAACATCTCTTCCGAAGGACAGCACACCCCAACAATACAGCACCCCCCTAATACTGCACTTGGGTACGAACATTTAGGAATGAGCCCAGTCCCGGCGTTGGACTAGAATCCATGACCTTCTGGCCCAGAGGCAAATGTGCTACCAACTGAGCTACGCTGACAGCCCTCCTGCCTATTCCCCCTAGGCCCCTCACTCAGGGCACCTGTGTCTGGTGGATGGGCATATCCACTGCATAGTTACCACTGCCTGCATCCCACATGGAATTCAAAATAAATAATCTTGCAGACAAATCATCTGTGACTGGATTTTTCTGTTGGTGCCTGCTAGTTCTGGTTTTCAGAGGTGCTGTTGTTCTCTGCATCTTGACTTAACCCTGGGAGTGCTCCTCACCTCAGCTAGCACCCAGATCTTACACTGGAGAGCATTTCCTGCTTATTCCCCCCTGGAATAATCAGTTGGCATTCCAGACTGGTGACATGTCTCACCCAATTAGTGACCTGCTTATAGTGGCTGCAGCTGTACCCCTCCTGTCCTCTACAGGCAGGGCACCATATGTCACACAGCCCTTCCATTCTCCTTGGTGATCTACCTCTAAATTTAGACTATTAATGTACCTGATCATGGAATGCTCCTGAAGGGGGTGGGTGACCATCCAAAATACCTTGTTCTGCTGAGCTCTACACTGACTGTTTTTTGGCCCCTTCACCTGATCTCTTGGCTAACCTCATACACTTAGTTTACTGGCTCTGTATGCTGACTAGATACCCCTGCCAAAGCCAGATCCAGACCTTGCTTAGAAAATAATTACCACTGACCTAGCCACAGACATCAGGGCAGGATACAGCCCTTTAATATTGAATCTTAACTATGGCTGTTCTGGTTGGTCCCAGTTACTTTGCATAATTTACCTGCTTTTTGAAGGCCTCCTCACTTCTGCTGGCAGTGACTCAGTTCATGTGTTTGTAATAATCTTTTTTTTTTCATTTTGGGTCCCTTTTAATGTTTACTTTCCTTCCACTCAGTAATCATTGTTAGGCTCTAAGCATAACTAGCAGCTTCTCTTGGAGTCATGTATACTTTTGTGCACATTTTAAAGGGAGGATAGCCCCAAAAGCACTAAACTTGGAATTAGGTCCAGTAGATCCCCAGTAAGTATCATGCTAAAACTCAGATCTCTATGTTACTGTACTTCATTTAAAACTAACAGCCCTTTGTCTAAGTCTGATTTCACTGCCGGTTAACAAAGCAAGATTCAGAGAAAAGCTGCTGCTGATGTCGTGTGATGTCAGCAAGGGCACTCACTGCCAACAACACTTCAGAATCATTGCCTCATACAAATTTTTCACCACCAATCACAGCATTTATACTTTTCATCTCTCCTGAACTTTATGCTCTGTTCCTCTTCAGAAATGTTCTGCCTGTATCCTTTTTAAAATCAGCATCTCTGCTCCTCCCAGAATTTGTGCCACATGATTCTGCCACATTTTGAACCCTACAGCCTCCAGATGCTGGCTCTTTATATCCCTGCCTAAATGCTTACTCCACAGCTCTTCTAAAATCTGTTCACCAAAAACCTCCCAATTTGTCCCCATAGCACCCTGAATCCTTTCAAAACTGTACTCTGCACTTCTTCAAAAAAAATCACTCCACACACCACTCCCAGAGTGTGTGGTTGCATCCCTCCTTAACTTTTTTTTTAAATCTCTATTTAACCCTCCTACATCCTACTGATCCCAACCCTACGGGAGTGCCAAGGATTAATCCCCTTGCCTCTCTCACCCTGCACGATACTTACCACCCAGTCCCCATGTAGCTGTGGATTCCCCCCGAGCAGGGCCGAGGTGGGGTGGCAGACACCCTGATACTGTAAGTGGCGTCAAATTGGGGGTAGTCAGGTAGGCGAGGGCATATTGGGGGCATGCTCTGGGCACTCCGTCTTCCCGGTATCCGCAGGCATTTTTCATGCTTTCCTAAGGAGGAGTGGCATGCCCCTACACCAAGGTATTGCTCCCGGTGTCACCACTCCCCATCCCCAACATCAATTCTGTGCCTGCCATACCCCCGGCTTCTGCCAGGGGCCAATGGGGCACTGAGTATGGATCCCTCTCCCACCCAGGAGAGGAGAGCTGTCCTCCAGATGCTCAATCCACTCCTTCCCCTGCTGACCCCCAACGTCCCAGGTTCACTACCTAACCTGGGTCGACAGTGTGGCGCGAGGTGTGGCGTCCAGCACCTCAACCCTCAGCACCACTGGGCCTGCCTATCCCTCTTTAATTTTACACACTGCACCTGTATTGAGTTTACCCTCTAAAAAATTGCATCCCCCTCAAAATTAGTGCCCACACTCCTGCTGCATTTTGTGCTGCTACCCTTTTCCAATTTGGCTGTGCACCTCTCTGAAAAAAGTAATCCATTCATTCCCAGAATCTGCAGCTGAAGACTTCCAGAAATGTGTGTCCCACATCCCTTCTCAAAATTTATACCCACACTTCTAGCAAATTTTGGCCCCTTATCCCTCCCAAAAGTTGTACTCCACACCAAGCTTGAACTTTTCACCTTGCACTCCTCTTAAAATTTCTGCCCCATAACATCCCAAAATTAGTGCCTTGCTCTCCTCCCAAATGTCAGGCCCTGTACCCCACACCCCTCCCTAAATATGCCCCCATATCCCTCCTAAAATGTACTCCCCCACCCCTCCCAAAATTGGAGCCCCATTATCCTCCTGAAATGTGCAACCATTCCAAAATGAGTGACATGCACCTCTAATGCAATTTAAATCCTTAATCTTCCTGAAACTTGTAACAGACTCCCTTCTTGACAGTTATGCCCTAGAAATTGTCATCCTGCAACCTCCAAAATGTTGTGTCCTGTACTTCTTAAATTAGCACCTCATGGTGCTCCCATAATTTGTACCCTTTCCTGTCCCACAATTTGCACCCTTCCCACAATTTTACCCATTTTTATTCCCAATACTTGCATCGCTCTCAAAATTTGTAACCTGTTCTACTCCCCAAATCTATGCCACACACCACTCCAAAAATGTGCAGTCCTGTTCCTCTCCTAAAATGTGCAGCCCTTCACCTCTTGAATTTATAACCCATTTCCCCCTTGAAATTTGTGCGCTACTCCCCAGCTGAAATTCACAGCTCATACTCTTTCTGAAATTTGTGCCCTGTAGCCCTCCCAAAATGCCATGCTTCCCTCCCACAAATTATATCTTGTGCCACTCTTGACATTTTCACCAAATTCCCTTCCTTAAATTGTACCTGCACCCCTCATGTAATTTGCACCCCATTCTTGTCTTGAAATTTGTGCCCCATCTCTTCTAATATCTGTAGCCTACTCTGCTACAGAAATTGCCACCCCATAACCCCAAACTTTATACCCACATCTCTCCCTAAATTTGCATTCTGCACCCATCCCAGGATTTATACCCCATACCCCTACTGAGAATTGTGCACCACATCCCTCCTAAAATTTACATCCACTACAGTCTTGAAATTTGTACCCTCACTAGTTGTGATATTTATGCCCCACAACCCTCTTTTAATTTGCACCCACCTCCCCCCACAAATCTACATCACCCCTAAATTTGCTCCTGTTTTTCTCCTTATACTTGTATCCCAAACCATCCCAAAATTTGTGTCACTGTCTCTCAGAGGATTCAGTACCACATCCTCCAAAAAAATGGAAGTGGTATGGGGCACCAATTACAGGAGGTGTATGTGGTGACAATTTTAGAACGGTGTGGGTCAAAAATTTTAGGAGGGTTGCAGAGTGAAAAATTCAAGGGGGTTGGAAGGTGCAAACTCTGGGAGGGTTGCCAGGTGTACACTTCAGGATGGGTATGATGACAGTTCTGGAAGTTTATTATGTACCAGTTTCAAGAGCTGTGGGGAGTGCAGAATGAAAAACTTAAGTGCTGAGTGAAAAATTCAAGGAGGTTGCAGAGTGCAAAATCCAGAAGGGTTGCCAGGGTGCACGTTTCATGATGTGTATGGTGAACAGATTTCTGAAAGTTTATTAGGTACCACTTTTAGGAGGTGTGGTGAGTGCAGAATGAAAAATTTAAGTGGGGTTACAGTGAAAATTTGGGAAGATGGTAGAAATACATTTTGGGAGGGGTACAGGGAGTAATGTTGTAGAGGACTGGTTGGGCGCAAAGTTTGGTATGGGTGCAGAGTGCAAAATTCATGATAGGCATGTGCTGCAAATTTTGGGAAGATAATTTTGGGATGATAGATCACAGAGGTGGGATTTCAGGGGTGTGGGGTTTACAAGGTGGTGGAACCACAAAGTACAAATTTTAAGAGTGGTGGGGTATACATTTTTTAAGGAATGAAGCGTAACCATTTCTGGAAGAGCACTGGGTACAGATTTCAGGATGGGTGAATGCAGCGACTTTTGTGATTAATTGTAGAAAGAGTTTGCTAGCTAGTAGTCATGCATACTTGCGGGCAGTGAGGACTAGGATGTGAGTGCCTTTCAGATATCATATTACATAATTACTGTAGCAGACCCTTTACTGAATCAAGCCTTTTTTAACAGGCAGATAAATCAAACTTACAGAAATGCTTGCAACTTAGAAAGTCAAACTTTCGGTGAAATGCATTTTGGAGATCTGCCAATCTAAAACATGGTGGCTAAACTGGTGCCTGCTGCCACTTTTGTTGTAAATTTATTTATTTATTTAGTTTTTGTTGACCGGGTAAATGTACTAGACAAATCCTGCCTATTTTCAGGCACGACCCGGGGGAGGGGGATACAGATGAATGCCAACTGACCTTGAACCAGATTAAGCTGTTGTAAAAATAAGTTAAACAGCATACTGTTATCATTTGATTTGTTCTTTTTGCTATACTGTAAGACACTGTACTAAGGATTCATTTAGAGACTACTAGCCCCATTGCTTGCTTAAAAATTAACTTGTTAGACTATTAAAAACATGCAGGAAACTCGAGGGCTGCCTGAATTGGAAAGCCCACAGTGTACCCTGTCATGTGATGTAAACTAATAACCATGCTGTAGAAGAAATGAGTCGAGACTGGAATGGGCTGACTAGGCTAAATGATGGGATGAGATTACCAGAAGGTGGGCCAAGGGAACCCCCACTCTGCATGAAGTAGGGGATTGCATGGTACAGCAGCCATCCAAGGACTACTGTATCCCCACCAGAGTTGTACACCATTTACTTCTTGCACTAGCCTTTGTCTCTATGTCCCTAACCCACCATGGAGGGTATAGTGATTGGGGGAGGAGTGCTGATTGGGCCCTGCGGATGCTACAATGGATGTGCAGAGGAGGGCATATTGTTGTTAATGCTGTTTGTAGGGCAACATCATTGGCCCTAGGTACTGCATTTTTTTCCATGAATGGGCCCATGCTTACCCACTGGTCCACCCTATATCAACTGCCTAGATAGCCCAGCACATGACCAGGGATCAGGTGCAGACAGGGCATAAACCAGTTACATGGATGTCATGGAGTGCCCCTTAGATGCACATAATGCATGAAGTATGCACTTTGCGGCTTTTCACAGCCCTCTGCATGTAGAAAAGTTTGGGAGTCTTCCATGGATTGGGTCCTCAGGGACATGTTGCTGTGTGGAGGTCCATATTTTCTCGGGGCTAGGGCCTCTTATAACCTGAATCTGGCCCTGACTATAAATTAGCAAATGTAAAAACAGTTTCCTCATAAGGCCCATCTATAGCAGAGGCTGCATTTGGAGCTGAAGTCGCAGTTTTCAGCTTTGACATCATAGTCATTTTCACAGCAACAGTTGGAGATGTTATAAGCAGTGTATAATGATGTTAGCTCCATAATACGCTTCAGCTGTAAGTGAACTGCAATTGACAAATGTGTTTGTGATGTTGTGTAATTATATTGAATTCAGCTGAAGCCAACTCTGGTTTGGAAAGGGGATGAGTACTGGTGCCCCTTTTTAAGGCAGATAAACACATGGAGGAATACAGAATGCACATCAGAGTAACATGGTGCTTCTGAAAAACCAAAGCCAGCAAACAGAAGCACATACAATGTTCAGTGCACTCACAGAGGGGTATATGGTAGTTACAAAATCAATTTTAGTCAGACAATCCAAATAATCCAAGAAGTCAAGATTGTGGTAATAGATAAAAATGCTGAAAGGCAAAGAAGCAGATAGCTCCCCTATGAGTCACTGCACACTGTAGCTTCATCAGGATGTGAAGCCAGCAGGCAAGCCTGATTCTTTTATATTACACCAAATTAAAGTAATAGTGTGTATTTACAACAGTTAGGATCTATTTGGCAAAAAAGTTTTCATTGCCATGGGATCAATTCAAGAGACATGCAAGGAAGTACTTCTTCACTGAAAGAGTGGTGGATACCTGGAACAGTCTTCCAGTGGAGGTGGTTGGGGCAAAAACAGTGGTGGGCTTCAAGCACAGAAACACAGAATTTGTCAGCAGGAAAGGACGGGTAGGCCCATCTAGTCTTCCTATTTTTCACTGCCTAACACTGCACCCTAGACCCTATTTGGTAACAGGTGTCCATTCTTCCTCCTTTTCCTGTACCTGTTTTGCCCATGTGCCTGTCTCACACCTGCTTGAAGCTCCCCACTATCTTCTCCCTGAGCACATCTTCTGGCAGGCTGTTCTAGATATCCGTCACCATTTCTGTGAAGTATTTCCTCACATCCCTCTTTACCATCCCCCAAGCTTCATTGCATGCCCCTTTGTTTTGGTATGCCTACTCTTCTGAAAGAGACCCCCCTCCTGCACCTTGTTCACCCCACAAGGTACTTATTGGTCGCAATTATGTCCCCTTCCACTCTCTTCTCTGCCAGCCTCTCCTCATATGGTTTCTTGTGCAACACCCTCACTATTTTGGCTGCCCTCCTCTGTGCTGCTTCTACCCTGTCAATATCCTTGCAGAGGTGCTGCCTCCATAACTGTACACAGTACTCTAGGTGGGTTCTCACTAGTGAGTGATATAGTGGCAATACTGCCTCCCTTCTCCTGCTAGAAACCCCACTCCCTATGCATCCTAGCATCAGGCTAGCCTTACGTACTGCATTGCCACACTCCCTTGCCACAAGTAATCAGATAGGATTACCCTATGGTCCTTTCCTTTTGTGGTGACTGTAAGTTCCTTCATCCATCTTATTCACAGTCTCCTGGTTTTCCTGCCCCAGGTGAATGGCTTCACACTTTTTTGGCATTAAAACCCAGCTGCCACACCATAGACCACTCCTCTAGTTTCCCCAGATTTCTTTGCATTCTCATCACCCTTCCCTGGGTGTCCACTCTGTTACAGATTTTCATGTCATCCACAATGGCACTCCTCTCCATTTGTCCCTTCATACCCCTACCTTTCCTATCCTTCCCTATTCCATCCTTTATCCTTCCTTGTGTTTGGTACTGTCCTCCTCTGTTTCATTCTCCCTCTGCCCACCATCCTTAACTCTTCTATCAGCCTCAGAACCACTTCCCTATCCTGCCATTCCCTCCTCTCCCTTTTCCCTATGCCCCTCTACCCGTGGAGAACTTATATCCTCTGGGCTTTTCCTCTCTAGCATTCCATTTTCTAGGGAGTGGGGGCATTCCATGCCTCCCTCATTTTTTTCTGCCTCACCCTTGGCTTTTTTAAATGCCAATCAAAGTAGCATTTAAACTTTCCACCCAGGACTGCCATTCCCCTTCTGGATGGATGGAAGCTGTCTTCTTTATGCAGGCCTTCATCCTCCCAGGTAGGACCTCAGTCCTCAATGTTGCCAAACCCCTCCTCCCTTCCCTATGCCTTTAACTAGTTGTTGAAGACCCTGGTGTGGTATTCCCCAGCCTCTCCACTGACCATACACAGGTAGCACCTCAATAAAGGCTACCATATGAGCTACATGCTTCAGGACCCCCATCTCCCTCAACCTATCCAGCACCACCCCTGTTGCATCCCTCCAGGTCATTAGTCCTCAGATGGACAATGAAATACAGCTCCCCTTCCTGTCCCACCTTCCTAGTGATCTATATAATCTCATCTCCATCCCTCCATGCTGAGGTGCCAGGTAGCCACCTCACCTTCCTCATCCCTTCCACCTTGTACCCCAAACTACCCTGTACTGATTGAGTCCCCCACCAGATGTTTCTTCTTCTTCCACTGGGGTTCTCTGCCTCCCACTTTGGGGCCTTCCATATTGAGGACCCTCACATGCTCCTTGACCACTACCACAGGTGCTTCCTCTTGGCAGTCCCAACTGAAGAATGTGTTCCCGACCTACCACCCCCAACCCAGAGCCCACTACAATCCAGCTGGCCCTTCTTCTTGGCACACTCTGGGACAATGGTGGTGGACTTGGTGGTCCCGGGGTGGGTTGAGAAGTCCCTTGAATCCTAGCCTACTCACCCTAAAGTCTAGTGACCTCCTCCCTCAGCCCAGAGAGGTGCATGCAAATAGGGCAGCTCCTCTGTCTCCGAAAGATCTCCCTGAAGACTGTTGCTCCATAGCCAGGGCACTGCACCACTCCCATCATTCTCAATACTATAGCCTGTATGACCTGAAAAATAATTTGTGCCCTTGCCTCACTTAAGGTGTTTCTAATATTTACTAAATATACAGAAACCCTAAGGTCTACTCTACTGGTAAATTAAGTTAGCAGTGAAATAGACCTTATATGTCGTAACGCAAAAACAGACAATTTAAATGTGATATGATGTGATAAGCGGGCAAAACAAAACATAGAGGTCACAAAACTACAGTAATCCCTCACTATAATGAACAACTTGGGGTCCATCAAGCCAATTCCTTATAGTGACCGATTTGTTATACTAAGGACAGTGTAAATCAACATTTGTACCACACACCCAGACTTAGTAATAAATGTTAGGCAGTGCAGGTATTGCAACTAAGTGGGGATCAATTGTATTCAACAAAACTCAAGAAGCAACAAAAGAAAAACTCAAAAAATACCTCATAAACTTAAATGCTGTACTGAAATCCAGAATCAAGTCCAGCTGTACTCTAGTCCTTAACCAAGTCCAGCTTTCAGTGCAGGTGCAGTACTGTATCAGTTATCAGCATGATCAGGAGATTTAAAAAGAACTGTGATTTTTGTTTGTGTCGCACTGCATTTGATTGCAAGATCACTAGCATAGAAGAGAGCATTCCTAAAATGGATTACCTTAATGGGGTCTGCGTCCTGAGACTACATCCAGAGCAGTCCTGCCTCAATGCCAGAGATTGTTTGCTGGTAGGTGGGCACTGTAATCTGCTCCTCCTCGTCCCCCTCCTCTTTGTCCACTTTCTGTGCTCCCATTGTTTGTTGACTGATCGCACTGACGATGTTAGCATCAGTCATCTGGTCATGTGTCCCAGTTATGTTGTCAGAACACAGTCAATCCTTGATGGTGGCAGCCACTGAGTCATCCTGGGGCAGTAAGTCTAGCTGTTCTGCTAGAGATGCAATCTCTGCCGTGTCATCAAAAGATAAAGTGTTTAAGTGAATGTGTGCTGTTGGTCACCATGACTTATACACCTCCAATAACATGTTAACACTTAATTTAGCTAGCACATTATTAATTAGCTTGGCACATAATTGCTTCATTGCTTCATTGAGAAAATACTGTAGCTCCTGTTTTTTTGACACTGACAATTGTGGCAGCTGATTGTCAACTGATTGGGACAACTGATTGTCAATGTCAAAATCAGGAGCCACGTACAGCATTCGTTATATCTGAGTATTTGATATATCAGGATTCTCTATAATGAGGGGTTACTGTAGTTTGTTGGTCCTACCAAAAATATAGATGACACAAAACTAGTTTGGTGATATACCCAAAACAGGGTGTATTTACTGTAGGGTTGCAGTAATACAGCATATACAAAAATAGTAGCCATCTCCTTTGCTAGTAAATTAGACTGGCAATGAAGTAGACATTAGATGTCTTAATGCAAAACAGACATTTTAAATGTGATAAGATGTGATAAGTAGGTAACAAAATGTAGATGACACAAACTAGTTTGGTGGTTCTACCCAAAATATAGAAGACTCAAAACTAGTTCAGTGGTTGTATTCAAACAGAGTGTGACTAGGGCTACAATAAATTATACAGAAACAATAACTGTCTCCTTTGCTAGTAAACTAGATAGGTAATCAAGCAAACAACTTAGCTGTGATAATTTGTGATAAACATGCAGGCAAAATATTGAATAAATAAAATTAGTTTGGTAGTTCTACCCAAGAGCTACCAAAACAAGTTTGATAGGGTTAAAAGGTTACAGAAGCAATAGCAGTCACCTTTGATTGAGGTAGTGATCTGAGAAAGAAAACCGCAACATTCAGGTTGCAGTGGAAGGACCCAAAGATAGGGGGCCTGGAGAGCATACCTCTCAACTGTCCCTGATTTTCAGGGACATACCTGATTTTGACTCAGAATTTTCCTCTGTCCCTCATAAAATTTGTGTTTTTGTGACAGAACAGTGGGGATTGAAAGTATAAAATAATGCCAAACATTAAAGTTACAGACTTGTTCTTCTTCAGAAAATGCATCTTACTCTAATCCACTTATTCTATCAGCTTTCTAAGTGAATAGTACCAATTTTTAAGATGTGTCCCTGATTTTGGGTCTTTGTCTCTGATTTTTTTAAGCTTTGTCCCTGATTTACGAGTAAAGAGGTTGAGAGGTATGCTGGAGAGCACCATGGCCAACCAACTATTGACTCATGGCTGACTTCAGTAGACTTTACTTCTTCAATGCCCTTAAGCTATGGCCCTTTAGCTCAAGAATGGTAGTGGAGGATGCTTGCACAACACTGTCTGAATATTAGCAAGCCCCACCCACAGCAGGTCAGACTCATTCCAGATTACAGCACTGGACCCCCAATACAGTTCAGCTGGGGTGAAGTGTAGTCAGTGGATAGGTACACAGCAAGCAGAGAGAGTTCCACATGGTAGGTCCTTCTTGGCCCCACTGGCCAGAAATAGACCCATCTCAATAGCACAATCAAGATGTCACAGAACAGTGTGCTGTTTGAAAATCGCTCTTACATAGTCCTGCCCATAGCAGCTCATACTCACTCCTGACTGGAGCACTTGAATCCCCAATACAGTTCACATGGGTTGAAATGTGGTCAGTGGACAGGTGCCCAACAGGTACAGAGGATTCAGCAGGTTAGATCCTTCTTGTCTCAACAAGCCAGAAAAAGACCTCTCTCATCAGCACAGTCTAGAAAGACTTGAATGTCACAGAGTAGAATGCTGTTTGAAAATTGCTTCTATGTAGTATCACCCACAGCAGCTCAGGCTTGCTCCCAGCTGGTGCACCAGAAACCCCAGTACAGTATAGATGGGGTGAAGTGTAATCAGTGGACAGATCTCCAACAAGCAGAGAAGGGTCAATAGGGTAAATCCTTCTTGACCAGACTGGCAAGAAATAGGAAACATGCATGCATACATGGGATAGGCACAAGGGAATCTTAGTGAGATGCAAGAGGGGGGAGGAAGTCAGAGATCAAGTAGGGTCTATGTTGACAGTATAGATGGGGAAAAAAATGAGCAGACTGGGTGGGCTAAGCAGTCCTTATTTTCAGTCACATTCTATGTTTCTATCTTTTAGAAATAGCATTTAAACTTTGGTATACAATTCACTGATAAGGACAAATTGTGTAATAGGAAAACAAAGAAAAGTGAGTAGTGTACACATGTAATAAGTGAACGTGTCAAAAAACAAATTTCTGAGTGACTGCTTACTTTTACCAAAGAAATAAGAGCCAATGGAATAAGAGTCAAAAATGACAATGTTATCAGAAAGAATTCAGTAGTATATAATTTCACAGAGCTGAAACATAATAAGAAGTAAAGTCATAGGGAAGTAGAACATGCCAACCATAAAGAGAAAGCTGAGGAGACACTATTGTGGAGGTTGTAGTTCAGGAATAGAACAGGAAATTCTGTGAGTGATGATCACAACATCTGAATCCTCATTTTCTGCCAACAGAGTCTCCATGTCTGTCATGTTATGAAGAGCTTGTTGTAGCAGATCACATTTCTGTTAAATGTGTCCCAAGAGTCCATACCCTATCAAAGCAGAACTGCTTCATGTTCTATTTCAACACTTACAGTATAAAGTTATTAGTTTACTATTTATTTTTTAAATCTCCACAGTAAATGCAAAATCCTGCACCTGCATCTCAACTGTAAAACATGGCACAGCTTGCCACCCATTTTCTTCTTTACAGGGATGAAGACAAAATACAGTTCATAAAGTGTTGTCAGATGAACTGAGTATCTGTCATATAAATTATAGATTTAGGCAACACTCCTGACCAGTCGGAGCACTACCTTTCCCTGCATGTGAGATACCAATTCTTTTTTTTGTTTATTTAGTATGCTTTTTGGGTGAGCCACTAAAGGCTCAGCCCCCACTCTCCCAGGTCACCCCACCTCCCCTGGGACTTACCTCTTCGAACAATCCCCTGGCTTACCCCACAGGGTGGGGCCATTATGTAGATGTGAACCCTCATGAAGCTGGTACAAGGTTACCAGCAGGGATCACCTACCAGCATTAGATCCCTGGCTTATCCCCCAGAGGGGGGACATGGAGTTGGATCATACCCGATGGATGACTGGAATTGGTCACCATTAGAGTGCCACAGTGGGTGAATGGGGGCATAAGAAGTGGGGTGTCATACATATCAGCCATGATTTTCCGAAACAAAGGACTCCATAGGGTGTGGCATAGAATGGAGTTATGTGCTGAAGTGTCAATGTCTGTCACACACACCCACACCATCTAGGCATTGAGAGCTGTCAACTCCCAGCCTCCACCAGGGGTCAGTCATGCACCGAGTGCTCGTTCATCCTCCCCCCTGAAGGAGGAGAGCAGTCTGAGGGACACTCAGTCCTCCTCCCCCCGCTGGCCCTCCGACGCTCAGGTCCATTCCCAAACCTAGGATATTGGCATTGCAAGTGAACATCTTTCCACTGTGCTGATGGGCTGGTTGTGAGACCTTCATTCTGTAAACATAGACACATAGACTCTGATGGCTGATTAGGGCCACTTGGCCCACCCAGTCTGTCCATTTTATTTAACTTAATTTTGGTGCAGACCCTGCATGATGTACAGCACTTTTTCTTCGTCTCCCCCTTACTTCTTCTATTCCCTTGTGCCTATCACAGGCATTTCTGAATGTGAAAAATTAGTGTCTCATGCAGAGCTGCCCTGGAAATGGACATGTTCAGGGAAGTGTTTTGAATACTTAATAAAATATTGATCAACCTCTATCAAGAAAATGTTACTCACATTTGTGGTGACCACACTTACAGGTCTAAGAGTTTTCTCACATATTAGGGAGTCAGACCCACTTAACATTGTTTCATGGCTTTAACTCTTTACATCTGCACTAGATCACTCTTACATTGGTAAGAGTGATTGGTCTGTCCAGAATTAATAAAGAGGAGCATTCATGAACCATGTCCATTACAGTTAGAAAGCCCATGAAAAGCTTTTAAATGAAATACTGGGCTTACCTGTAGCTGGAAGTAGTCCAGAGATCTTGACAGTTTTGTCAACCCCATATCAATACGACATTGCCACCATTTGTAGAACCTTGTGAAGTCACTGATAATCAAGCTGTGGCTAACCACATTGTAGTCAAGCGCAGTGCAAAAGCTCTCAAATTGTGGCCCTGTAGTGTCAATACAGGGTAGACTTAATCTTCCATATCTCTGGACTGCCTCCAGCTATAACAGAGGAGCCCACATTTTCATTAAAAATACATTTTTATGAACGTTCAAACTATGATGGCACTATACATCAATGATAAAAACTTGTGTCTGTTATGAACAGCATGCTTAAGACACCCTGAGGTTTGGTAACATCACTCGACCACTGATGTCACAGAACCCCTTGGTGTCCTAACAGTGCTGTTCTCTCTTTCTTGCAATTAAACTTTATTCAGTTTTCAAATGTCTTCTACATACAGACCATACATAACATTAACTAACAAACAGCTAAACAAATTAAAAGATAATATACAAAAATAATAAGGAATTAAATACTACACTTGGGTGAAGAAAGAATGAGAAGTATCAAATTGAAAGGACTTAGAGAGAAAGAGATAAATAGGGAGGTATACTATTTTGCCTGAGCTTATGGCGCATTGGATCTATATCACTTGCTATTGTCTCCATCCTGCACCAGTCTTTACCACTGGAATAGAATACATTTATCAGATGTCGGACATGACATATTTAACTCAGCTCTGCAAGATGCTGTTGAATTAGTGTGTTAGGCCTCTGTGGTACTGTTTGTGTTAAAAGCACTGGGCACTTACTGTGAAAGGTAAATTTCATTCATTCCAAGGGAGGGATTGTTTGAACTATTGGAGGCCCAGGGCTTGTACTGTGCAGGACTCAGAATGTGACCCTGTGTGGGAGCGGGTACAACTGGGGTGAGTGGGCCAATGGGCTGTATGGCAAGTGGCTAAGGGTGGTAGGCCTAGACGGATTGTGGAGGCCCAGTGCAGCCACTAAGTTATAGCTTATTGGGACCATGGCCACTGATGGGAAGACTGTCAAGAGACAGATACAATCCAGTATGGGTCATGTAGTTCTTGAGGCCATAGTCAACCTGCATATAACAAGAGGCCTGGCCAAGTGTCTTGGTATAAAGAAGCATACAAATACCTGTTGCCCAAAGGGCCATTTGTTATAATATTAGAAAAGATGGAAATACTTTTTTGAAATTTAAGTACAGCTACAGCCTTTTCTATCATGAATGAAACTGAGGTGTGGTGTTTGATTTATTGGTGGTGGCAGTGATAGCAGGGTCTGGGGAAAAAAAAGGGTGAGAGATATGTGTGGATAATGGTACCTTTTACACATAACATGCAACAACTATCACTCACGTTGCTATTGTAAACCCTCCATCCCGCTGTCAAGCGATATCCAGCAGGGGCGTAGTTTTTTTTTTTTTATAGGGGGGTAACAAAAAAGTCCTGGTTTTCACATATCACAACATTGAAGAGGCTGGGGGTCTGGGGACTCAGGAGCCATAGGGTATAAAATGTGTTGTGGTATATTCTAGGTCTAAATTACAGCAAATCCTGGGACGGCAGTCTGTCTACTTTGTGCCTCTAGTCCTCATCTCTCTTCCTGCCTTTTGCCACCTTGGGGCTTCTAGCATTCTGCACTTACTAGAGTCAACAGAGGACACTAGTGCCACTGCTGTGGCCTGCCCAGTGCTGGCTGGAGCCACTGCCAGCCAACCACATGTTGACTCCTCTCTGTATACATCCAGTTTCTCATTCCCCCAGCATCTCCCCCCATAAAGTGTGCACTTCATGTAGCACTAGCAGGCTATCCTCATGAATTGGAAGGAAATGTACCAGCACAGCAGTTAGTAAATAGGCCAACACAACAGCTGCTTTAATCATCAATCCTTTCCTTACTAACTACTAGCATCAAGCAAGAAGCACCTGATGTGGAACACCACACCACACAGAACTCCATGTCTCTTCCGGTCCATCTCTGGTTTATTCTGTGTTTGTTTTCCTTATCTTACTTACTGGCCATACAGCATCCCCTTGTATGGCATTTGGGGACCAGCAGTTATGGTAGGAGCCCAAACCCAGTGCAAGACTACAACCTATGACCATCTGGCCCAGAGGCAGATGTGCTACCAACTGATTTGAACCATGCTGGCATTACATTTAAAATTGAAACAGCTATGGCAGCACATTCAAACATTACACTGCACAAACTAATTTTGTCTTGTCAACTACGTTACTGAGTGCAGAGCTGGCAGTCTGCAGAGCAAGAGCAATATTGGAAGCAGCAATTTCTGAGGCACGAACCAGTTTGCCCATGTTCATAAATGCATGCCCATGATGTCCTGAGCACATACTAATAAAAGCACCCCAACCCCTGCCACTCTTCTCTTCCTGGTCACATAAGGAGCATACAGTATATCTCCATACTCAGGATGGAGGAGGTGGGTCTGGCTAGGTTAAACTCTGTCGGGGGGGAATAATCCTATAAGGTTGAGAGTAGAGGGAGGTAGGATGCAAGGGATAGGGCCAGAGCCTGACATGAAGGGGGGAGGAAACAGAGAGGAAATAAAATGCAGATTATAAACACATAAATTATTGATTGCCCTTACTTTAAAGAATTTCCTTTTCTTTTTTTTTTTTTCTAATATTATTTTTTCCCAGTCTTGCACAGCCACTTCCTTCCTTCCCGGCACCCAACCCATTACCCACTATCCGTAACTTCCTGAGGGGTAGGTCCTCAGGTTCCCCACAGACATACCCCCATGGTGGGGTCAGATGGCAGAGGGCTGTCCACCCCCTGAAGCACAATTCAGAACCCCCTTCCCCTGGGAGACTGCAAGTGGTGCAAGATCTGTGCCATGATTGGGAAATCATCCTGCAGCTGCTGCAGGTATTTCCTTGTTCTGTTCCCCTGACCCCCTCCTCCTCCCCCCCCATGTCGGGCCACATCTCAACAGACCTCACTTGCTCTAGCATGCCTCTGCAAGAGTGTCAAGTTCCCTGGCTCATTGTTGGGGTCACTAGAAGTAGAAGAGATCCCCATCCCTCTCTAGCTGTGAACACTACATCACTGCAGCACCCCCCCCCAGCCCTTGAGATAATCAGCAAATTCTACTGCAGGTGTGCAATCATGAGTTGTCAACATCCCTTTAAAGGATTTCTGGAAAAAGAAAACAAACTTTGCTGATATATTGTGTTCTGGTGGGAATGGGCAAGCAGGTAAAAGTGACAAAAGCTATGATGGCAAGCAGCAGCTTTGACTATCCAAGTTTGAGAATGAGCATAAGTCATCAGAGGGTTGGCCATGGGAGGAGAACTGGGCATCAGGAGACTGTTCTTCTCCTCTGGGGATAGAGTGGTGTGGCACAACTGTCCCCTAGTGGAAGCTAAGAGCACCAAGCAACAGAGGAGTGGCAGGTACCAGAGGGCCTTGGATGGGTGCTTGAGTGATGCCACCACTGACGCCATTGCACAGCACTTCTGTGTGCCACAAGTAGGGGGACAAGAAAACAAGGGGAACAAAGGAAACATCCTTGCTGGCAAGATGATCACTGACCCTCACAGGCCTAGCACCAGGTGACTTGGGCATGGATGCTGGATCCTTGACCTGGCAACTTGAGTGCACTCCCTACCACCCTGCCTCAGGGAGTAAGCCATGGGAACAAGGTCCACTAAGTCCCAATAGAATCCAAGGTGACAGGGTTGGGGGGGGGGGCATGTGATGGGAGCCATGCCAAAAGTGAGAAAAAGGACCAACTGGAAAAAAGTGACTTACAAGTTATGTGGGAAGGATACTGACAAAATACTGTATACTGTGTGTGGTTACAGCTGGGTTACAAACCATGAGTATCCTAAAATTTTGGGGGGAAGTCAGTTCCCCAGGAATGTCATGTAACATAGAAACACAGAAAAGTGATGGCATAGGCAGTAGGGTTTGATCAAACTCCAGTTCTCAGAATCTGATTTACTTGGATTCAGTTCTTATATTTTTTCTTTTTCTTTAGAATTGTTCACATTCAAGAGCAAACATATTAAATCTGAAAAATGAATTACAGTCCTGGTCAGAGTCCAGTACTGCATCTAACAATTAAACTGCCCTCTACACAGTAGAACACTGCAAAAGCATGTGGAAAAGCAAAGGCCTCCCCTACTCTTGTTCACCCTCAACTCTCCTTTAGCTTGGCTGCAGGAGAGCAGAAAACACAAAAATGCAATCCAGCCATCTCCCTTACTAGGTCTGTGCAAAGTTGGTTTTGGTACAGGTGTGTTTGGATTTGCACAAAGCCAAGAAACCATCACACCAAACAGAAACCATATACAATACAGTCCAGAGCACAGTGAGGTGACAAAAAATACCAATTTATTCACTGTGCAGTGTGCAAAAATCACAAAAGTTCAACCTGTGCAAAAGCTGAAAGCTCACAAATAGACTGGTGCAGCTGGAGGTGCTTGCCACTCACCCCAGTCCTTTAACATAAACAAGTCTTTGTCAGGGAACATGGATACTACAGGAGAGGTACCTTGTCAGCTTTTGCACAGTTTGTACTTTTGAGATTTTGTACAGTGAATAAATTGGAATTTTTTGTAGCTCACTGTGATCTGGACTGTATATGGTTTCCATTAAGGTCTGGACTGTATATGGTTTTCTTTTAGTGCAACAGATTCTTGGTTGTGTATGTGTAGCATAAGAGATAGGCGTCTCTCTTCTGTCTGTGTCAGCCTTGCACTGTGTGTGTGTCACAGTCTCACAACCCTGGACACTGATTTTTTATCTGAGCCTCCCCTTCCCATCTTTGCAGCAACTGTTCCAGTTTGCCTCTACCGGGACTGCTGGCCTGACCCTTCCCGATTCAGCGACTGCATATTCACGGAGCCAGCAGCAGTGTAGCCAGAGTCACCACCACACTATTAGCCATCCCAGTCCCCCTTCCTTGAGGCTGAGCAGACAGTCCAGATTCCAGAAAGACTTCATCCCACACTATGGTCAACAACCATTAGCATGATTCTGTCCTGGCCCACACTTGTCTGACTTTGGCGGCAGCAAATGCACTCTCCCAGCCTGGCCATCACTGTCACCGATTGTCCCAGTGTGAGATGGCTAAATGGTGCCAGTTGGACAAAATCCTGGCCCTGAGTAAAATCACTACTGAACCTTATGTTGTTTGAATAAGGTGGCACCTGGGTGTTCACCCAGGGGTTTTGTACAAAGGGCCACCACTTTTACTTATCACTACTCTCACACCAGTGGGAAAGTCAGTTACAGTGATGGCAGCCAAGGAGTGTGCTTTTGCTGCCACCTAAGTCGGATGAGTGTGGACCATGTTATGGAAAAGGGTCTTTAAAATGGCCTCTCCTTTCCATCTCTAGAAGGTTGGCACCTCTCATTCTGTAACCCCCTTTTTCTTTCCGTGTACTGTTTTAGCTCCCTCTCCTCCCGTTCTCTCCATTCTGTTGGTTTCCACAGCTTTTGAATCACTGTGTTATGACCTTGGCATGTCAAGCAGCTTGCCTTACCAACTTTCTCCATTCACCTCCCTTCATTCTGAAATGTTATTTCCCTTTTCCTCACTCCCTTCCTGTACTTCTTCCCATTTTTTTTCAAATACCTCTTTTCTGTGATGTCCTAGTGCATACCTGCTGCCCCTCCCCCAGTCAGCCTTTCTCATTTATATTTCAAAAAATTAAATGAGACAGCAGCAGTGTTTAGACATTTGCAATATTTAGTTTCTCTGCAAATCATTTATTTTAAACAAAAATATGTTTATAAATGACAAAGCACTCTTTCCTTACTAATGCAGTCCAGAGTGGCACTGGGGGGTCACTGGTCGGGGGGGGCTGACTTAGCTGAGTGCTTGAGTGGGCTTGCACATTGCCACTCTCATGTTCCTCCTCCTGAATCCAGCTGTTCCTGTTCTCTGGGCCTGATGGCAGGTGTTCTGTATTTTTATGTGCTTTTTATTTATATTTATGTACTTTTTCTTTTACCATAATGGCTTGTAGCCAAACAATAAACTTTCAACCAACGAACCTTCCTAACTTACAATTTGATGGGTGTTTTTTGAGTCTGGGGTTAAAGATTCTTGCGGTCTTGCCTTGTGCTAGCTGCACTCCTGAAGACCCAGCCATGTCAATACTTTGTCCAAAATGAGATACAAGTTGGTCTGGAGTGTGACATTGCACAGTAAGGTGTGTTTAATGGGCATACACACCCACAATGTGGAGTAATGATCGAACAACTTTCTAGCTGAAAGCTAGTTGTATGGTAAACTTTTGACTTACATTTGTAGTTATTTTGGCCATTTGCACTCTCTGTCCCTGAGGGACTACCACTTTGTTAGGGTATCATGATGGCAAAGGAACCCTCTCGAGGAGGGTTCCACCCCTAGAGGTGCAATGGGAACATGAGTTCTTTGGCTAAAGGTACTTTTGGAAGGAGCTCAACAGAACTGTGCAGTAGGAGCTGCAAATGCAAAAGAGCAATTTGATGGCAAAGACAGCTGCTACCTGAAGATGAGTAATAACAGACTGAGGCATGACTTTCAGAGAAGAGAGAGGGAATGGCAAGATTGTTGAAAGATATGGCCACTATCCAACCCCAACTCACAGCAGAAATTCTAATACTGGGTAAATGGTACTAGATAACTACTTTATGGCCTTTGGCTTTCAGGAGAGAGAGAGAGACAAACGCTGGTGCAGGAAATCTCTAGGGATCCATGGCTTTAGCTGCCATCCCTTGGCATGGGCACTATTTTTAAGCTCATTGTGTTAGTTTAGAATTCCAATACAGAAGAAAATTATGGAAGGATACCTCTCGCTCAATTCCTTTAATGAGACAATGTTGTAGGAGTATTGTCAGTAGGTCTCAGACCCAAAGAATGCACCTCAAGGAAGGAGGCCCTCCACCCAAAATTTGGACTGATGAGAGAGTGACTGCTGAAAGGCAAGCACCCTGGTCAAGTTTCAGGGTTTAGACTCAGAGAATCCCAGCTGCTTACCTCTGATCAGGTGAGGAACCTTGGTGTTATTTTTGACTGCTGCTTGACCCTGAAACCACAGGTGTCAGCCATGGTCAAGACCTCATTTTACCATCTGAGGAATATTGCCAGGGTGAATCACCTGATACCCCTGGCTGATTTGCTGACACTAGTGCTCACTTTTGTGACATTGTGCCTGGATTACTGCAATGCCCTCTACCTGGGGATAGCAGGGGTAGATACGCATTGCCTGCAGCTAGTGCAGAATGCTGCTGCCAGGTTGTTGACCGGACTGTCTAGATCTTGTCATATTACACCTGTTTTGTGCTATATCTGCACTGGCTGCTGGTTAGGTGGCAGATCTCCTTCAAGGTCAGTTTGCTGACCTACAAGGTCCTACACAGACAGGGGCCGAGTTACCTGCCAGATCTCCTGTGTTCCTACTGGCCCACCTACTCCTTGTGCTCCACCAATGAGGGTCTTTTGGGAATTCCTAGGACTCACCTTAATCCATCTGGAGCTCGCACTTTTGTATCAGTTGCCCCTGTCCAGTGGAATTCCCTCCCTCATCACATGCAGGAGAGTCAGACTATAGACATTTTCAGGAGGGAGCTAAAAATGTTTTTATTTAATCAAGCTTTTATACTGTAACCAATTAATATACCTGTTTTTAATGATTATTTATGTATATGTTAGTTTATGCTGTTCGACTAAATTACTATTTTTAAAATACGTCACTTTGCAAAGCACATTGAGTCACAATCTGAGAAATGCACTTAGTTGAATAAAGCTGATTGCTTGATTGTTTGATTGATTGATTGATTGATTGAATCGAGACTGTGGGGAGGCCTAACCTTCACTGGAAACTGCAGAAAGGAGATACAGAAGGAGACTAGGTGAACATTAGGAAAATGCAGGGTGAATAGCTTTTGGAGGGCTGTCAATGTGGTCTGCACAGCTAAAGGAATCCATGTGGGTTTAGGGCCCCATCCTCCCTTAACTAAAGTCATAAATACTACACCATGAAATGTCACTGACAGAGGGTCTGCATGGCTGAAGCTTCCCCCTGAATGGTGGACCTTCCCACCATCTTGTGGGACTTCTGAGAGGAGCTGCTGGAGATGAGCAGCATGAAAAAGACTCTTGCCCAACACTTGTGATGAAGAACTCTTCCTTAAGATGTGGACTTTAACAGGAGTGAGTGAGCCTGACTAATAATGGTCATTATGAATTTGTTCATAGAGCCTGAGGGAATGATGCAGAAATGGACTGATTGGTGAGCAGTACTATAAGGCCAACTGACCAAATGCTTGTGAGCAGTATGATGGCTAACAGGCCAATTGCTTGTAAGCAGTATGATGTGACTGACAGGCCAGTTGTTTGGCTCAGGAAGGGCTAGTATGATAAAGAATGAACTGAGTGACAAGACACTGATAACACAAATACAAATCAAAGACCATTATCCTGGAAAACACTAAAGTACAAGCAGAAATGCAGACGCAGGAGCAGTAGACTAACCAGCTCTGTGGGAAAATGTTGAAACAGACAGAGTGGGCTAGCTGAAATGACTGAGTGAAGTGATTGCAGCAGCTGGCAGAGCAATGTGGAGTAACTGAATGCAAAGCAGGCAGATAAACTGCAGAGAAATGTTTGCAAGTTTGGTTATTAACGGCAGGTAACAGTGAAAAGATAGCAAGCATCAAGCTATAAAAAACAAGTAAAACAGCATGTGAAAACAGTCACAAAATACAGCAGCATAACAGAGAAAGGACATAGAATCAAGCAGGCACACTGACAACACATTGCAAGTATCCACTGAGTTGCATAAGGATAAAGAGAGTATAGCTGCCCTGAAAAGAGAGAATGTAGAATGCTACAACCCGGGGAGCAACTAATTCTTACTCTGGGCTGCAGAAGGCAAAATCCAAACAGAAAGGCATCTAACAACCATAAGGTAAGCAGCAGCCATTGGTGTGTGTGTGTGTGGGGGGATGAAGCAGGTCCTCTAGCTGCAGCAAAGAAATGAAGCTTCCAAATGAGGCTGAAGGGAGATGGTTTAGGCCAGGAAGGAGGTGTGGCTGATTGCTCCTGCCCATCAAACCTCAGGCTTAACCTTTTAATTAGTAAAGGAATTCCTTGTACTCTCAGCCTGGAAAGTTTGTTTCCGCTCCAACTCCACCACCATGGTTGCAGGTTAACAGGATGAAGCAACAGTAGCAGCAGGTGATAAGTGAACATATGAACATATGAATCTGCCAGCAGAAACAGGTGTCATGGTCTATCTAGCCTGCTCTAGTACGCAGCTAGCACCCCTAGTTTGTATTTACCCCACCCCCTTCCACCTTCTCTCCCCCCGGATGTTTCTCAGCACTACCTACCCAGACACCCCCACGCCCTATCCCATGCCCTTTTGAAACTGCCCACCTTCTTACATGATATCACCTCCTCTGGTAAGGCGTTCCATTTTGACATCATCCTTTCCATGAAATAATGCCTTCTCAAGGAGAGTAAAAGCATGCCAGCAAGCTAAGAGTGGGGTGTAGGCCTCTTTGTCTACTTGGCTAGTGTGTTCATGGGAGGGTCTATTTGTACAAAGTCTAGTCAGGAGCATTTTGGTTTGTTGATCATTTTGAAGTGCTGTAATGAAATCTAAAATATAACTGGACATTGGCCACATAATTTTTTAATATTATATTTTATCATTTGTCAATTATAAATATTAGCTCAGTGTATTGAATCTTAGCATTGTCAGTTTCAACAAACAACAGTTCTACGTCTATATGTCACAGTTTCTTTAGATCGTGAGACAGGCAGCAGAGGGGACAGAACAATTTGCCATGTGAAGTGTGCAGCATTGTTTGTGAACTGCATACCACAGGCATGACACAAGCACAATACAGTATCTTTCCTTGCCAGTTATACTGCTTTTCTATCTTGCTCCAAGTTCCAGGTGTTTGCCAAAGATGAGCAGAACTTATGTCAAATCTGTTACACAGTTATTCTAATAACATTTACCTACTATACAGTTACATCTGGGAAGAGAAGAGTTACAGGGAAAGTTTT
Organism: Neoceratodus forsteri; assembly: GCA_016271365.2. Classification (NCBI taxonomy): domain Eukaryota; kingdom Metazoa; phylum Chordata; order Ceratodontiformes; family Ceratodontidae; genus Neoceratodus; species Neoceratodus forsteri. The sequence goes on from CM057455.1 coordinate 1,561,845,406, forward strand.
ACAGTTATCTCTTTTTTTGGATTCTATTGTTCTTTAGCCTTTTTTGCATCAGTATGTGTATAAGATTTTTGACTAAATTACAGTTTCCCACTCAAGGTACAACGTGTGTGTGTGAGTGTGTGTATATGTGAGTGTGTATGTGTGTGTGTGTGTGTGTGTGTGTGTATGTGTGTGTGTGTGTGTGTTATAGAGGCATGGTAGCCACCCCTGCAGTTAGGGTTGAGTAGGGTGTTTAATGCTAAACCTCTAACTTTGCACCTTAATAACGTTGGCCCCATTCAGAACAACTGCATAAAAACTTTGCATGCACAGTCTAGGAGGCAAGGTCCCATGATCTGGCAAGTTTTGTGATGGCTGGATTCTGGATTCCAAGATGCAGATAGTGCACAAAGTATAAAAAGCTGGGGTTTTGGCCATTTTTTTTTTTATTTTTTATTTTTTTTTGCTTTCACTTACAACCCAGGCAGTTTGAAATTTTTTTATGAAATTTTCAGAATAGAATGGCCTTGCCCTAAAAAGAGGCCTTTGTTTGTTTTGGTGAAAAAATCTAAATGAGTTCCCAAAGTATAAGGATTTGAAATGATGGTTATGAGCATGCTCAGTAGGGTCTTTCATCTGTATGTCTGATATGAAAGAGGAATTTCCTGCTCATGAAAGAAGATCGTTCATGAGCCAAAAATCTCCTTTCATAAGCCAGAATAGTTCTCTTATATGCCATCTTGTTTTTGATTTTTCTTTTTTCTGGAAAGCCAGAAAAATGATGCACTGGAGACAAAAAAAAACAGAATCTAACTAAACAAGCCTGTTTAGCCTGATTCTGGAGTTTGTTTTTTGAAAAATGACCCAGAAATATGTTTTTCAGACATTCCAAAAATCCTAAGTGGAAGGCTTAGTGAGGGCTCATATAAAAGGATGATTGTTCTTTCATGAGATCATACGAAAGAACTATAGTTCTTTCATGAGATCACACAAAAGAACTATAGTTCTTTGATGAGATCACACAAAAAAACATTGTTCTTTTATGAGAACTCATGAAATAACATCAGTTCTTCTGTGAGGTTCTTTAAAAAAATAGGGTTCCTTCATGAGATCACTGATGTTCTTTCATATGATCCCATGAAAGAACCCTAATTTTTTAATAGGACCTGACAAAAGAACTGCAGTTGTTTCATATTATCTCACAAAAAAAAATCATATTTTTGTATATACTTTATTTTTATTGTTTTCTTAAAGAAATATTATTTTAATTACAAACAATGAAAAATCATGAAAAAGAAACATTTTGAAATAGATTAAATCAAGAGAATTTTAGCTTAATAAAGTATCCTATTTTTTAGGGGGAAATAACAAAATTTCAATATATCATTTTAAACTAGAGCTATAACAAGGCAAATAAGAAAAAAAAATGTATGTATGCTCCAAGCTATTTACGTCCCAAACAATTAGAAAATAAAAAAGAATTAATAAATCCAAAGTAATAAGATTTTTTTTTCAAGTCCCAATCTATCTAGTCCACAAGCTGTAGTAAGAAAGAAATAAAGGGGGAGAAAATGTTATTTATTCAAACTGGATGATACTGTATTACTTCTATCTCCTCCTGTTCAAAATCTGAACCCAAGTCTTCAGACATCTTAATATTCTTTTCAAAAAAGAGATGTGCAGTGTCTTGATTAAAGCAACTGGAATTCCAGCTTCTTTAAACTCTGACATAATGGCTAAAAACCTTTTCCGTCTTCATTGCATTTGCAAACAGAAATCCAGATAAAAATGTATCTGGGTTCCCTCATATATCATCTGTTTCTTTTGCCTAGCCATCAGAAGAATCTGATTTCTTTCAGCCAGTGTTAAAAAAGTAATGATAATGTACCTTGCGCATGATTCTCTCTCCGGTATGTCCTTAGAAATATGTGAAGGATGAAACACAAATTCCAACATAAAAGAAGATTCCAAAGCAAAAACTGCTCTATGCACTGCTTCCACTGCCTCCTTCAACATGTGGCAGTGTCAGTGGCTCAGTAGGTAGCACACTCACCTCTGAGGCTGGGAGATCAGAGGGCTGTGGGTTCAGTTCCCACATCTGGCACTTGGGGTAATATCCCAGTACTGACACTGTAGTGCAGCATGACAGGGCTGCTGCACTTCTGAGGTGCTGTCTTTCAGATGAGACATTAAACCAAGGTCCCATCTGCCTGGATTAGTGGTAGTTCAGGTGGATGTTAAATATCCCATGGCACTTATTGAAAAGAGTAGGAGAAGTTTTTATTAAAACAAAAAAAAAACCTTTTTTTTCCAAAACAAAAACAAATCACACAGTCATTGTGATATCCATATTATCTACCCAATTCCAGTAACATTTTTCCACAGCTCTCTTGTTTTCTCTTCTCCCCATAATTTACATTCATCTTGAAAAATTTTATCTACTTCATCTTGAAACTTAAAAAAAATCCTGTACAGTCAAATCCTTATTCTTCAAAAATCCTGAGCATCTGTTTTGCCATGTAGATGATTTCAAAACTGCCAAAATAACATAGACTGTATTTTTATTAAATTTTTCCCATTCTTTTGTTAACTGACCATAGATCAAAATATTGTATGTCATATTTCAAAGCTTGCATCCCCCAATAACTGGCTACTATACCCCAAAAAGGTCTAATAAAATCACAATAAAAAAATAAATGCTGCATGCTTTCATCTTTTGTCCCACAGTCTCAATCTCCACATATTCTTTCCTCCATTCTTTTATGTTTATGGTTACCTCTGATGTTTAACTTCCCATGACTACACATCCACACTACATTTTTCATTTTTCCCGGAAGTCTTTTTTCTAATGTAACAGCTAAAATGTCCTGCTCTTTTATTCCTTTTTCTACCTTAAAAACTTGTTTTTCCCAGAAATTCCTCTCAATAATTTCTTTATACATCTGTTTTCTGTTACCCCTAATTAGAGCATCCACTGTTACCCCCCATTGGGTTAAATACTTCCTTCCAATTTCCATATATATTGGCCACACTTTACCTCCTACTATATTCCCTTTCTTCCCAATACATTTAATGAAAGGTACATTCCATTGCTGTATTAACCAAGACCAAGCTTTGTTCTCACCTTTTACTAATGGTACAATATTTGAAAACACAAAAATATTAATATAAAAAACAATTGGATTTGTCATGTTTAACCCCCCATCGTTTATGAGTCTATACGTTATCCCCCTTTTAACAGGATTTAACTTGCTACCCCACAATAACCGATAAAAAAGACTTAGAATTTTGGATTGCATTTGAAATGGTACTGGAAAAATGTATGCTAAAAATAAAAATATTGGGACAATAAACATTTTTAATAAGTAAATTATTTTCTCTCATGTCATACTCCATTGTTTCCATTTATGTACTTTTATTTGGGCTATTTGATACTTTTCTTCCCAGTTTTGTTGTACTGCATCATCCCCTTCAAATCTTATTCCCAGCACCTTAATGCTTCCTTCTGCTATCTCCAAATCTCCTCTTTTCTTTTTCTCCACTGCCCCAATGGATACATTCTACTTTTCCCTTTATTTATCTTAATCCCTGAATATTGGCTATACTTCTCTACTGACTCTATTAACTTATCACCCGAACTCTGATCTTTTACTAAAACTAAGCAATCATCTGCATAAGCACTTGTTTTATTCAGTTCCCTATTGTGCCATACAATACTTTTAATCTCTTTCTCCACCTCTATTCTACTCAGAAGTGGATCTAGACAAAATTCATATAGTAAGGGACTTAATGGGTACCCTTGCTGAACCCCATTCCTTATATACATTGAAGTCCCTAGATGCCCATTAACCATAGGACAAATTTGAGCTTCCTTATATATTGCTTTTATTAAACTAATTAATTCTGTTGGAATTTTAAACTTTTCTAAGGTATCCCATACATACTGATGCTTTACAACATCAAATGTCATTTCTTGATCCAAGGCATACAAATACCCTTGCAAAGAATCTTCCTGTCCTTTATTTATGACTTCTCTAATATAAATTAAATTTTGTTGTATGCTCCGTCCAGGAATAGCACACATTTGAAACTGCATTATCAATTTCTCTGAAAAAGTCAGTAACCTATTATTTATTACCTTGGCTAAAAGTTTGTAATCTGAAGTCAATAAACTAATGGGCCTCCAATTTTTAAGTTGTGTTTTTTCTCCTTTTTTACGCAAAAAAAATTGTTATTCCTTTTTTAATGCTTTCTGATAAATTGTCTCCATTCATGAAACCATTGTATACTCTTGTTAAAATGGGAGCTATTTGTTTTTCCAAAATTTTATAGAACATATTCAGAATCCCATCCACCCCAGGTGCCATGTTATTTGCAAAAAGATTTTATTGCCTCTTTCACTTCTTCTTTAATTTCCTCCTTTATCGCCTCTGCCTCATCTTCCTCTAACTCTGGCATCTCAATTGTCAGAAAAAAATCCTCACTTTTCCTACTTCTTTGTTGCTGGTATTTCTCCTTCAAAAACTCTTGTACTGTACATTTAATATTTTCTATATCTGTATGTATCCTCCCTTTTCCATCCTGTAATTTGTACATAACTCGATTTTCTTCTCTTTCTTTACTACTGTCATAAGGATTTGTATGATATTTTGTTGCCTGGGTTCCACTTTTTTGTTCCATAATTAAAGACGTGGCCCTATTATATTGGTATTCTTTCATTTTAACCTTAATTTCTTCAATTTGTTTAGATTCATCCACCTTATCTTTAACCTGCCTTGTTATAAGTTTATATAATCTAGCCCTTAATTTTAAATACTTCCCATAATGTGTTGCCTCTATTTTCTGTCCTTCTTCAATCATATATTGTTTGATTTCATTTTTAGTATATTCCCACCATTCTGTTCCACTATTGTATAATTCCATAACTGTTAACTTATCTTCCAGTATTATTTTAATCTTTTCTATACAAGTATCTTCTTGTAGCTTAGCTGTATTCATCCTCCAATAGCCTTTTCCTATTCTCATCCTAGTCCCCAAATTAATTCCAACTTCTACTGCCATATGATTTGATGTCTCAATTGGTATACTCCTAATATCAACTACCTCCACTTTTTTTTGTACCATCCAGAAATCTATATGAGTAGAATATGAACTCTTGAAATATGTGTTCTCCTTTTTCCCTTTTAACTTATATCCATCCTCCATCCCAGCTTAATCTAACATTCTTTTCAAGAGAGTCATATCACAAAACATGTTTGATGTTGCCCTCCCCCAGTCTGCTCTAGATAACCCACAGTTAAAGTCTCCCCCCAACACCACAAATTTTAAAGTATGCAAATAAGCCTCTATTTGATCTATTAGCATATTCCTTTCTTTTTTCCTTTGTGGAGTATAAATTACAATAATTCTCACATAATTCTTTTTAATGATAACATCAATAATCATAGCTCTTCCAGGTAACAAATCTATTACTTTTAAAATTTGAACATCATGAGAAGAGAAAGGTACCCCCACCCTTGTACACCTATATATCCCAAAGGACCATAAGGATGGTCCCCATGTCCAGTTTTTCTGAGTTTGTTGAATTTTATCTATAGTGTGTAACCTTGTGTCTTGGAATACATATAAGTCACTTTTCAAGTCATATAGTATTTTAAAAGTTACCAGCCTCTTCCTTCTATTTTTAATACTATTTGTATTATGAGTGAGGCATTTTAAACTTCCCATTTTGCTTTCCCCTCACTTTTACCGTGCCTCTGTAGATGTTTTCCTTTTCTTTGACACCTGAATGTCTGTTGTGTCTCCATCTTCCTCTCCTGCACCTTCAAAAAGATCCATGTTGGACCGATCAGAGCCCTCCTCCATAGTGGACCATTCCTTGTCTTGTAATAAGGTGTATTTATTTGTTAACTCTACACCTTCACAATCTTTTTCCAATGAAATTATCTGTTTTGCTGTACTCTTCTTTTTGTTTTTAGATCTTGTAACCATAGTAAATCCAGTTTCTTTTTCTGTCTTCCTTTCCATTTTAAAAGTGCCTGTTTTTTCCTTTGACCCTTTTTGCTATGGTATTACCAACCCTTTAGTCTGAGGTTGTACATTTATTCCTTTTTCCATGTCCTCTCTGATAATGGCTTCTCTTTTTACCTTATCTTGCTTCTCTTTCTCTTTCTGTGCCACAGCCAGGTAGACATTTTGCTCTGCTCTTTCTCCAGTTTCTGGGCTGTTATGGGAAGCCCAGGGACATTTTGCAAAGGTGTGCCCTTCCTCTTCACACAAACTACATTTAACTTGATTTGTGCATTCTGCCCTAAAATGCCCAACAACCCCACATAGGCCACACTTGACTTTACCACATACATTACTTAAGTGACCTCACTCTTCACATTTGTAGCAGGCCTGCACTTGGCCTGCACAAAAAACAATGCCTCTATCTTGGCCTAGAAAAAAACAGTTCAGCAAATGTTGAATTTCCCCATCTACTTGTTTAAGTGTTAGTTTATATTTCCATCCACCTGTCCACAGACCATTTTCATCCAATATTGGTTCCGGTGGTCCATGCATTACACCCCTCTGATTTATCCAGAAATTAATGTCGCCCACATTGACACCTTCATTTCGGAATAACACAGTCACTATCTTAAAAGCAGATTTTGATAAGGGAATAACAGAGAAATCCTTCCATAAGTCTGTATATTTCATTTGCTGATATAATTTCCAAAAGTGGTCCAACCCTCCTCCATGTTTAAAAGTAAGTAAGTAAGTAAGTAAAAGTTTAATTTTAAGCGCTTTTCGAAGTCAAAGCGCTGTACAATAAAACAGTTTAAATACATATAAAAACATACATACAACAAAACAAACAACAATAAATTATAATTACAATACAGTGCAATAAACTGCTCCCCATACGCCTTTTGAAATAAATAGGTTTTCAGTTCTGACTTAAAGCTTTCAACGTTCAGGCAGCTTTGTATCCGATGAGGTAGAGAATTCCACAGGGTAGGGGCAGCATAAGAAAACACTCGTGCCCCCCGATGTTTTTAAATGAACCCTGGGAACCTCTAGCAATCCCTCGCCGGTGGAGCGGAGTGAGCAAGAGGGACAGTAGGGAACAAGCAGATCTTGAAGATATCACGGTCCCTGTTCGTGTAGGGCTTTATAGGTCAGTAAACTGACCTTAAAGGTGATCCGCCACTGAACCGGCAGCCAGTGCAGCTTGCGCAGCACAGGCTTAATATGATTCCTCATAGATGTCCCCGTCAAAAGCCTGGCTGCTGCGTTCTGCACCAGCTGCAAGCAGCGGATATCAACCCCCAACAGCCCTAGGTACAGGGCATTGCAGTAATCGAGGTGAGAAGTAACAAAGGCATGGACTAATGTCGGGAGGTCAGCCGGAGGAACAAGGTGTTTCACCCGAGCAATATTCCTCAGATGGTAAAAGGAGGATTTGACAGCAGATGACACCTGGAATTTCAGCGTCAAACTGTCGTCAATAATAAAGCCCAGGTTACGCACCCGGTCTGAGGTCGAGAGCTGGGCACCATCGATCCATATGCCCGGAAGGAAGACCAGCCCTACAATCCACCTCACGATGACCTGGGTCCACCACCAACACCTCAGTCTTATCCGGGTTTAACCTTAGCTAGCTGGCACTCATCCAATCACTGATCTTGGATAGACAGTTGTTAAGTATAGAGACTGCATCTTCTTGCCCAGGACTAAAGGACAAATATAGCTGGGTATCATCTGCATAGCAGTGAAAACCCAAGCCATATTGCCTAATAATGTCTCCCAATGGCAGCATATAGACAGCGAACAACATGGGTGCCAGAATGGAACCTCAGGAACCCCACAAGGCAAAGAGAGGCATCAGAGGAATAAATTCCAGTGATAATCCTATGTCTCCGCCCTGTGAGAAAAGATTTAAACCATTGTAGAACCATACCAGACAGTCCACAATAGAACTGCAGGCGTTCCAAAAGCACACCATGGTCCACAGTGTCAAAAGCTGCAGAGAGATCAAGAAGGACTAGAATAGTACGAGCCTTTCGATCCCTCGCTATCAGATCATTTAGAACCCGGACAAGAGCAGTTTCAGTACTATGTCTTTTCCTAAATCCCGATTGAAGAGTATCATAGACATTATGATTTGTAAGATGGTCATCCAGTTGCAGTGCAACCACCTTTTCAATAACCTTAACCAAAAAGGGCAGGTTAGAGATAGGTCTGTAGTTAGCTGGACAGTCCGGATTCAATGAAGGTTTTTTTAGGAGTGGTCGAACGACCGCCTCCTTTAAGGGTTCAGGAAAGATCCCTGCTCCAAGGATTTCCAGATGATTTCGCAATGGTCAGACAGATAATATCTACGCAACCCAATAAAAGTGCGTGAGGCCGGATCCAACTTACAACTGGTTGGACGTACAGTCTGGACAATCCTCATAATGTCCATGAATTCCGGCCTACCAAAGTCAGACCAGGTGACACAGGTGTTTGCTTCCCCTCGCCGATCACTGCAAACCTTTGTAGAGTGAGCTTGGCTGAGATCCGCCCTAATGCCGGCAATCTTATCAGCGAAAAATCGAGCAAGCTCATCACACTTTATTTGTGAAAAATCTCTTCCAGACTGTAGACAGAGTGGATTGCACAATCTGTCAACAGTCCAAAAGAGTTGAGCCGGTCGGTTTCTCGCAGCAGCAATCTCCCTGGACAGGAATTCTGACTTCTTACGGGATATTGCCGATTGATAGATAACATAATGATCCATCAATCTAAGTTTGTCGGCATCCAGGCAAGATTTCCGCCATGCTCTCTCTAGCCTTCGCCCCACTCTCCTCAGCTCCTTCAAAGACTCATCAAACCAGGGAGTCTTTGGGCGCTGAGTGAGTGGGCGAACACGAACAGGAGCAATTCGTTCCAGGGCCCTGGTCACCGCCTTGTTATAGGCAATAACCAGGTCCCTGGACCCATGCTCTCATCCGAAACACCCGATAGGTCCAATACCGCCAAAACTTGTGTCAAATTCTGTTCTTCCTGGTACATGAATAAAGGCATATATTTCATATGGATAAAACTTCATTTTATTCATTAAGAGTTCTTTCCCAATAAAAAGTCTGTTGGACACATCCTCAGAAGGCCCTCTAAATCTCAGGCATACCGTGTTTCTTCTTTTAGCTTGCTGTGGTTTTATATCTTTAGGAAATAATCTTTCTTTAGTATTCCACCCCAGGATTTCTCCTTCTGGCCTTCCCCTTCCTCCTGCATTTCTTTATATGTTAATATTGTTTTCTGCTCAAGCTCCATAGATGACTCTTCATTATTGCTATCAAGTCCATCAAAAAATATCTCTTTTGTTTTATCTGCCTCTGATGTTACATCTTTCTGTTTTTTGGCTTCATCCACTTTTCCCCAAATTTACTTTCTGCATCCCTTGTGTCTTCTTTTTGTTTTTTACTAATTCCTGATGTACTGGGCCTGTTTGGATCCCACCCAGACCCATCATCCTTTCTTTTCCAACCTGCTTGTAGTAAGGCTTCTGGTACCCATTCAGGTGTGTCTGCAAAGTCTCTAAAAGTTCTCTCTTCTGAATCTGAAACCTCCTTTTCTTCTCCTTTACTGTTTCCTAATGGGCCCTTTTTTTCTGTGACTTCCTCAATATCTTCAAAATCTGTGTTTTCTTTGTTTGTTTCAGCTCTTTCTTTACTTTCTGTCTTGCTTTCTACAATCCTTTTTAGGCCAAGCCATTTCAGACTTACTTTCACCTTTCCTTTCTGTGCTGACACTTTCATTTGTTTTTTCCATCTCAGCAGATGCAGCTTGCTTTGATACTGCCACATCATTGCTTCTCAATTTAGCCTGATAGGAGTCCAGTCTATTTTCTTTGCTTTCCACAACATAAATATCTGGCTCTATAAGACCTCCTGTTTCTTTACTCTTTTGCTGATTATTTTCAAAAACATTTTTTTACTCATGCTTCCAACATCTCCTCCCTCCATCTCCATGGAAGAAGTTTTCTCTCTTAATTCCTTTTTTTTTCCTTTCCAGCTCCTCACTTCAATCTTCTTGATCCATAAAAGTGTCTGAACTCATTTTCAGGCATCTAGTGATATATAAGGCAGGGGAGGAGGCCCTGTCCCATGCCACATCAGCACTTCCTCCACCTCTGTTGTCCGGCTCCAAACTGTGCTCCTCCACTGTGCTCTCAGGAAGTCAAGCCCCCCGCTGGCAGAACAAAAAGAGTAGGGGAATTTCCCCAGTGTCCTGGCCAAATTTCCTGCATTTACTAAAAATACCACCAATAGCTTAATCTGGTTCAAGGTCAGTTGGCATTCATCTGTATCCCACTTCCCTGGGTCGTGCCTGAAAATAGGCAGGATTTGTCTAGTGCACTTACCCGGTCAACAAAAACTTAAAAAAAAGAAATTAGCACATCACCAGGAAATCCAGTAAGCCTTAAATTATGTCTCAATATATTATTCTCCAAATGCTCAATCCTGGCGACCTGTGCTAACTGTTCATGTAGCACTGCATTAACCACCCCTTCTAAAGTTAATGTTCATGCCGATACTGCCTTTATCTCCTTTTCATTAAGCTGGACTGCTTTTTCTGTGTTCTTCAATTGAGAAGAAATTTCACTCAAAGCAATCTCTATCTGAAACATTGACTGTCTTACTTCAGATTGAAACCCAGATAGTAGGGCTTGTATAGATGCCAATGTAGGTTTAGTTGCTGTTTTGGATTTTACACCCACTTCTGGGTGAATAACTATCCCAGAAGAGCTCCCTGCTCCTTCCTCACCAAGCTGTCCTGTAGGCCCTTGGGCAGGAACACCTCTCCCAGCAAACTTTGGGGAAACCAACTTTTCCATCATTTTCACCAATAAAGACCACTCAACCACCCTGGAGAATTCTTACAAGCAAAAAAAAAAAAGAAAAATGATAGTAGAGTGTATTTAGAGCATCCTCCAGCTTCTAAACTTGTGGAGCTCCACACAAACGTGTGTATCGAGGAAATAGCTCAACAGCACCCCCTCTGCTGATTCTTGAAAGGACTATAATTCTTTCATGAGATCACATGAAAGAACTATAGTTCTTTGATGAGATCACACAAAAGAACCATTATTCTTTTATGAGAAGTCATGAAATAACATCAGTTCTTTTGTGAGGTCCTTTAAAAAAAATAGGGTTCATTCATGAGATCACTGATGTTCTTTCATATGATCCCATGAAAGAACCCTACTTTTATAATAGAACCTCACAAAAGAACTGTAGTTGTTTCATATGATCTCACAAAAGAATCATATTTTTTTAATAGGCTTTCATGAAACATTTAGGATAGTGTATGGCATCCCATACACAACAAGACTATTCTTCACCCAAATGTTTTCTAAGATGGCTAATGACCTCAAGAGCAATGTTTAAGAGGTCGCTCTGCCATCACAGAAAACATGAGGGGGGAAGAGTAGCAGAGCTATGTTTGGGACGTCATACAATGTTCTTTATAGTGTAGGGGCCCAAAAAAAACCCACAATTGCTTACTTTTTTTATTGTATAGGGAGACAGTCTTTGTTTTCTGTGACCCTCATTTCATCACCATCCAATCACTGTCCAGCTAGCACACACAACACTTCAACAGCCCCCATCCTATGAACAGTGCTGATAGGGGCAGTTGCATTGTGATGTAGCTACTAATGCAGAATGAAAAGTCATTCTGCATTAGTAGCTATGTCACTACTAACATAGAATGACTTTTTACAGCGTATGGTTTTCCATACACAACAGCACTTGATCATACACTATAACTAGGGTTCTTCACTTATATGGAACAACTGTTGCTCTTTTGTGAGCTTGCATGAAAGAATAACAGTTCTTTCATACAATCTCATGAAAGAAGTCTAGTTCTTTTGTATGATCTTATGAAAGAAGAAAATTGACACACAAAAGAAGAATTTTGTATTTGTAAAGAAGAACAACTTCAGTTCATAGCTTGGCCTTTTTAAAAGATTTAAAACCCAAATTTACAGAATGGACTTGGTATAAATGTACCTCATGAACCATGAAGGTGATGTTTTACAACTTGGCCCATAAAGTGATTTTGTGGTTGTTCTGCAAAATCACCTTTTGAGCATGATTTGAAAAATGTGTCTTAAGGCCAGACTGCTGGCACTGCCATAGTGCTACTGCTTGTAACGCCATGTTTGGACACAAGCCTGAGGTGTTGGTGGGCTGGCCAGGGAGGAGGTGAAAGCTTAAGTATATGCAGGACTACTTTCCTCCTCCTCCTGGGAGGAGGGAGGGGGAGCTCGGTGCTTGATTGGCCCCTGGTGAAAGCCATGGAAAAAGCAACTAAGCTGAAAGAGGTGGCAGAGACATGGCAGACATCAGCAGGTGCACCTTGATGTCAGTGCATGCCATGTCTCTCATGGGGAGAAAACTGGAAAACTCACAGTCAAGCAGGATGACTGCCAGCCTCCACAGGCCCTGCACCTGGTGACTCTGGCACCTCTCAGAAATCTGGCTTCTGTCTTGCTGGGTTGAGGGACACCCCACCACACTGCCACAGAGGGCAGGTGGTGGGGACTATGGGAGCAGGTAAGCCCTGGGAGAAGCCAGGGTGATGGGGCTGGGAGGATGGTGGTATGGTGAGAAGATGTGCTGGCCGGGACAAGGTGATTATAAAAAAAAAGAAGCATTTGTCTTGACTTGTTTATGAGGTGTGGTTATAAAAATGGTATTTTCAGAATTTTGGATGAAAATATTAATAAACAATGAAATTATGAAGAAAAGCCCCTGTGTGTCTGTATTTATAAGTGAATGGAAGTGCAGGGCCCAAAGGACCTTGTGCTTTTGCAGGCAGATGGACACCTCACATGGTTCAGGTCCCATAGGGCCATGTACATCTCCATCTGGAGCTTCACTGATACAAATGGTCATGTGTTTCTGCAGCCAGTGGGACCCTCACATGGTGCAGGGCCTGGAGGGCCCTCTGTGTTTGCATCAGTAGCTACATAGAAGTGAAGGGCCCATATGGCTCAGTGCTGCCACGGTGAAAATGATCCCCTCACTTGGTGCAGGGGCCAGAGGGCTCTTCACATTTGCATCTGTAGCCAGATGGACCCCTTACTTGGAGCAGGGATCATAGGGTGCTGTACATCTGCATGTTTACTGACAGACGTGCAAGGGTGGATACCTTACTTATCATTTAATATAATTTTTAAAGAATAAAACAGAAGCAGTAAAGCTAAGTTAAAAATATAAATTTATGAAATGCAGGGCCTGGGATTCATATGCAGTTGGACCTCTTAGATGGAGCAGGGCCCTCTGGGTTATGTGGGGCAACATCTGTAACTGCACAAAAGTGCAGGGCTCGGAGGACCCTTCACTTCCACAGCCAGGTGGACCACCTAACTTGACATATGGCTTATAGAGGGCACTGTGTGTTTGCATCTTTACCCACTGGGCCCTGAGCATCTGAAGTCAGATGGATCCCTCACAAAGCATTTAATATAGTTTGACAATAGAAATACAGAAACAGTAAAGTTAAGTTAAAAATGTATATAGAGTAATTTAAATTTGTAAATATACATACTGTATTATAGGGACACTACCATGTCCCTATAGTTAGGGTTGAGTAGGGTATTTAATATTGAACAAAAGAAAAACACAAAAGGTACATCACACTTGGAAAAATATAGCTTAACAAATTTGTATTGCAAAAACAAGTTTATTCTAGTCATCCCAGCATTTCTAAATCTTCATCAGGGGGTGGAGTCATATTAGCATCAATCCTTTAAATATTGTTGGCTCACAATTTAATTAATTGCACATGTGGCTTATCAACAACTGAAATTTGTCAGCAATAAAACATTAACTAACCATAAAAAAGTGTGACAAGTGATTAAATGCGGCATACATCTTTATCAAAAACAGAATCAGATATGCAGATAGAAAAACACAGTTTAAAATCAATCATTTAAATCCAGCCATAAGATAGTCACCAAATATAAAGAACCCCCTGTTAAGGTACTATAATAAAAAAATACAAGATGTATAATAAACCCATTCAGTTGTCTTATCTTCCAAAAGCTTCTCAAAAATACAATCGAAATACAATCACTGATCTGAATAGCCTGTGAAAGATGAGCCGTGGCATAAGGAAAAAGCACAGCTATGGATGGGATCCACCAAGTGGTGATCACCAAAAAGAATGATACACATATAGTGTTGAACCGAATGGTGCCATATAGGGCATGCAAAACAAAACAAACAAAAAATATTAAGTAAAAAATAATAAACCTCCCTTCAAAAGAAAAAGCCAAGTGACCACAAAATGTATCAGAAAAATGGGAGGGGAGTGGGGGAAATGAATCAAACCTAGAAGAAATTCATAAACACCAGTATACTATGATGGGGGCAGGGGGGGATTTATGAGTCAAACACAAAACAAGGGTTTCCCTTCCTAAAATAAAAAGGGGACTTAATACACATTAATCTGTAATATGGATATGTAAAACAGATTTTTATATTTGGACGTAAGTGCAATTTATAGTGGTTTGAAATATAGTAATATGTCTTAGTATATGTTTTGATGTAGATGAGAATGAAAAGGTGTTATGACATATTTGTCTGGATGTATGTGGTATATGTTTTTTAAAGAAGTTTTAGTGTGTAACTTGTTTAAGATTTTCTAAATTGTAACTGCAACAGGTTCGTCTTGAAAAAGGATCTTTGACCCAATGATGTCTTAACACTGCTACCTGTATAAAAATACATTTTTATTACTTTACATGCAGACCAGTGGAAAAAAGGAGGGGTTGTGAGAAATAGAAACTAGTCAAATCTGAATATAATACTGAATTTTAAACAATGTTTTTCTATCTGCATATTTAATTCTGTTTTTGATAAGGATGTATGTTGTATTTAATCACTTGTCACACTTGTTTATGGTACATACATGATATGTATATGTGTGTGTGTGTGTGTATATGTGTGTATATATATATATATATATATATATATATATATATATATAATACTGGTGTATTTGCTCCAATATAGTTAAGGTGGAGTACGCATGTTAATATTAAACCCCAGTTTTTGCAGTGTAATAACTTTGCAACCGTTCAACAGATGTGCATGCAATTTTCCACGTGTCATCTCATAGAGTACATCTCTCAATTTGCCAAGTTTCATTCCAGTACAGTGTGTGAAGTCCAAGATCTGGATAGTGTAAAAAGTTAATTTTCAGGTGGGGGGCTTACTTTTTTTTATGACACCTGTAGCACCCAAATAGTTTGGAATTTTGGTCTGAAATTTTCAGGGTAGAAAGGGGCTAGCCAACAGATGTGTCTGTCACAGGTTTGGTTAAAAAATATTTATCCATTGCAAAGTCATTAAATTTAGAAATGTCAGGTTCTAAGCATGCTCAGTAAGTACTTCAATATAGCTGTATGATATGAAAAAAGAATCCTTTTTCATATGGACCCGTTCTTTTTTCATGAGTGAAAAATCATTTTTCATTTGCCGCCATCTTGTTTTCTGTTTTTTTCCAAACCCACAAAAATGGCATCCTGCTGACAGACCTACACATCCATCTTGCTCTTCGGGAGTCTATTAGGTGTATCCTTCACTTAACTGCTGGAGAAATTACCTGAAATATCTTTTTTTACAATGTTAATACTTTTAATGTCTCGCTTCTAGTGCAAAAATATTCATATGAAAGAAAATATCATACAAAGAATTTCATTATTTTTACCATTCCTGCATTTATGTAATCTTTACCCAGTGTCTACTGGTGCCCCCTTACCCTCAGATCACTGTCCCCTTAATTATTTATTTGTTCTGTGGTGTCTAGTAACACGCCCACTTTCAGATCACAATCCCCATAATTAATGATTCCCTGGTGTCTAGTGACCACCCCAACCATCACTGTCCCTGTAATTATGAAATCTTTCCCTGGTGTCTAGAGGAACCCCCACCCTCTGATTGCTGCCCTGTAATGTTTAATATTTTACTGGTGTCTAGTGGTGCCATCACCCTCCAATCCTCATCCCCGTATTCAATTTTTCCCTGGTACATAGTGGCAACCCCCCACCCTCTGTTGCTGTCCCCATAATTAATGTATTTTTCCCTGGTATCTAGTGGCACCACCCACCCTCCAATCACCATCCCCATTGTATGCACTCATGAGCCATATACACCTGTCTCCACCACATATCAGCTTTCCTGTTACTGCAGTAGGGTTAGTATTGGGGTTGACAACCCCAAGGAAGACTTTACCCCTCATTCACTTCAGGGGTGGGACAGGGGTGTTTGGGTTGGAAACTCTAACATCACATTTCCCTACTTTTGTCATTTTATCCTGAACTCTGACTGATGCACTAACACCATTTTCTGCAAAGAATATAATACATATGCAGCTCAGTGGGAAAAAGGGGGCATGGGAGTTGTGAAAAATTAAAACTAGTCAAATCTGAATATAATGCTGAATTTGAAAGTATGTTTTTCTACCTGTATATTTGATTATGTTTATGATAAGGATGTATATTGTATTTCATCACTTGTCACACTTTTTTATGGTTATTTAATGTTTTATTTCTGATAGATTTCAGTAGCTGATAAGCCACATGTTCAATTAATTAAATTGCTAGCCAACATTATTTAAAGGACTTACACTAATTAACTCTGCCCCCTGATGAAGTCAGTGTGACTCAAAGTTCCAGGGTGGCTGGAAGCTTGTTTGTACAGTAAAAATGGTTAATCTATATTCTTTCAAGTGTACTGTACCTTTTGTGTTATTTTGGTTTGTATTTGGCACTGATCCAGTAGCACCATTATCTGAATAGTGCATGGCTACTGTGTTTTGTTGCATTCAGCCCTGGTGGCTGTCTTAACTTGTGCAGCTTTGGTCTGGCACTGAAATTGAGCAATATAGCATTCTTAACAAGATGAGCCAGTTGTGAGTTGAAGTACAAGCTTTCACTTTTTTGGAATCCAGTGTGGGACACACATTTCTCCAGCACTGATATAACCACATTTGTGTTTAAATCACATCTGGATTTAAACCTACCAGAACTTCAGGTCTAGGACATGAGTGAAGCAGAAAGCTCAATGGATTTGGAACAACAAGCAAGCACCAGCATTAATGGTACACAGGGATCCTGTTTGGAATCTCTGCAAGAGGTAGTGAAAAGGGGACAGCAAAAAATAACACAACTGTATACCCCAAGGCAATTTAGTGGATTTATTATGCACCTTGTATTTTTTGTTATAACACTTTAACTGGGGTCTTTATATTATGACTGTCTGTTGGCTTGATTTAAATTATGAAATTTAAAACATGTTTTTCTATCTGCATATTTGATTCTGTTTTTGACAAAGATGCATGTTGCATTTAATCACTTGTCATACTTTTTGTGTTTAGTTAATGTTTTACTGCTGATGGTGTTCAATGGCTGATAAGCCACATGTGCAGCTAATTAAATTGCCAGTCAATAACATTTAAAGGTTTGATGCTAATTTGATTCTACCATCTGATGAAGAGTCAGTATGACTGGAAGTGCCAGGGCGACTGGAAGCTTGTTTTTGTAATAAACATTTGCTCAGCTATACTTTTCCAAGTACATCATATCTTTTGGGTTTTTTGGTTTGTATTTACTACTGATAAAGCAGCACCATTCTCCATGTAGTGCACAGCTACTGTGTTTTCTTTAATGTTAAATGCCTAACTTTGCACCTTGATAAATTTGCCCTGTTAAACAGAATTGTATGAAATGTTACATCCACCAAGAACATGACTCAGCATTCCGGAATTGGCATATAAAGCAGCCATAATTTTAATGAAGTTGATGCCAGACTAAGCCAAACAGTAACAGGTAGCACAGCAAGACAAACTCCCGACTGATTTTGTGCACACTGCACGTCATCACTCAGGTGTCCGGATTCTGAGATCCAGATAATGCAAAAAGTAAATTCAGGGATTTTGGACATTTTTGTTTTGCTCTCACCTACAGCCTAGGTGATTTGGAATTGTGTTCTGAAATGTTCAGGGTAGAAGGGGCTTGCTCTAGAAAGAGGTCTTAATTTTTTGGTTTGGTGAAAAAAATATTGATGGGTTCTCAAGTTATAAGGTGTAAGTAGAGATGTTGTAAAATTTGAATTTGCTGGCGAAGCTGACATGAATCCACGATATTCACATTAGCAAAAAAATCCAGATTACATGGCAGACCTGCCAACTTTGTAGGTGTATTTTTTTCTAAAATTAAAAAAGTCTCCCACAAACTGTGCTGTGAAATCAGCACCTCCTCCATCCAAGAATGTAAATCTAATACTTATACACCCCCATCCCCCCGAACATCATGCTACTGCAGCTGGCAGCTGCCTGTGGCAGTCGGTTACAACATGTAATCCCTTCCTGCCACCTTGGCACCAAATACACTCCCCTGAAAGTGATATGCATGCTGCAAGTATGATTTAAATGTTAAATTCTAGCCAATTGCATGAATATGGCATGCGTGCAGCAAGCAAGTGTGGAAACCATGATTTTTATGCTAAACTGGGAAACACTGCATGCTTGTGGCATGTGTGCAAAAAGCAAGTGGTCACTGATAACTGTACATGTAAAAGTTAGGTGACTTGCTCAGGATCACACCATACACAAGTGGTGATTGATAAGATTCAAACCCAGGTCTTCATGCCTTCAGGCTTGCTGTTCAGTGCTAGTAACCACTAAGCCATACTGTCTGCACACATATGGCTCACTTGTATGTCAATACATACTGTATCTGAATACATCTGCATGGATGCGGCATGCTTGCAGCCACTGTTATGCTTTTCAGTTTTCTTCTCTCCCTCATTTCAGTTACACAGTTGAACTGTAGCACACATACCAATGGAAACACATGTGGTTTTTCCCACCACCCAATGCACAAATCTACCCAGAAAACCACTTAATTGCTTCTGTCTGGCCTGTACTCCTATTATTTTCTCTCCATAGTTTTGAATGCTTCCATGCAAACAGACTTTAATGTGCAAACACAAAAGTAGCAATACCTTGACACACATCCACATGGCCAGTACCCACCCTAATGCACACACACTGTAGTGGGTATGGCCATACTGATACAGACAACCCACCAAGTATAGATATAAGTAAAAAGTCTCTTACTTGAGTACTTGAGTACTAGGGAGCCAAAGACAGGGGTCTTTAAAAGATGATGTTCATGGGTAAGAGTGCTAGGGTGTACCCCTTGAAATGAATGGAGCTATTTTTTATTACTATTTTATACATTATGATGGTGAGTTGGAGAACAATGAAGGCCACTGTTCTACTAACAAGGCCCTTCTTAGTCAAGCAGTGGCCTTCATTACTCTCCAACTCTCCATCAATAATCAATAATGTATATAATAATAATAAATAAAAAAAAGCATTACTTTCAATGGTGCACA
Organism: Neoceratodus forsteri; assembly: GCA_016271365.2. Lineage (NCBI taxonomy): Eukaryota > Metazoa > Chordata > Ceratodontiformes > Ceratodontidae > Neoceratodus > Neoceratodus forsteri. Next base: position 1,561,864,827 of record CM057455.1, read on the forward strand.
CCCCTGAAGTCTCCTTTGCATTTTGTTATAATGTACCTGAGTGTGAGAATGTGGAGGTCAGATTCACTGGAGGGGAGTGCATAACCCTTACTATAGTGGGGGTCTAATAGTCTGTGCACACCATACTGCTCAACTGCCTGTAAATGCAAGGGACAGCTCTAGAATGTCTGTAACATCTCTAAAAGGTACAACTGATTTGTTTTGACTGAAAAATGATATGCAAATCAGGAAAAATTTAAATGTATAAGATTCTTCTGTATATACCCGGAGCAGTGCATCAGAGTTGGACTTAAACCCACCCAGTTACTAACCAATGTTTTTCCTGGCTGAAGTTCTGCCCCCCTCACAAGAACTTTGTCCCAGTTTTTCTCCCTGACTCCATTCTATTCAATACCCATCCCCTATGGGTCATGAAGCTGCCCATATGTGAAGAAACATGAAAAACACATCAATATTTCAGTCCTTCTTCCTTCCTTCCTCAATTCCCCTGTAAAAAATTATTTACTTTTACTTACCCGGCCATATGGCCAGAACCTGCAGCCTAGCACAGTGTGCCACCAGCCCAGTTTTCAGTCCGCTCCCCTTCTCTCCTTCTGCCAGAAGCTGGATGTTAGAACCAACTATCACAGGTTCCCAACGTGGTCCGCGACCAACTGAACCCACCCAACTTGGGTTGCTTGCTTCTTGTTTGGTTGCTGATGTTGCTGCTGCTGCTTCCCTGCACTGATCAAGGCCTATGAAAGCCACCCACACCACTGTCACCACTGCTGCTAAGCCTAGTGTACTGCCATAGGCATCTGCGCTGTGTTCTTTTGCATGGTGAGCCTAGTAGAGTAAGTAGGTAGCCTAGTCTTGAGTTAGCTTTGAGCTCACCTTCTGCTCCTTCAGCCACCAGGGGGAGGCAGAGACTTACTAAGAGTACGGCAACAAAAATATGATGCTACAACACTGCTATTGAGAGTTTAGTGCTCACCGACTCCTCCAAGCTCTAGTGAGCAGTCTGTCTACTCTGTGGCAGGAAAGACAGTGTTGCACTTGCAGGACTCATACACTCTTTCTTGGCTGGAGTTCATCTACACCACATGTGATTGTGCCACCACTAATTGGTAGAGAGTGGACAACACAATAAAGACACAATGGAATCTGGAGAGTACCTGCAACATGAGCACACACGGGCCAGGTGGGCACTTATTGTGCAAAAGATTAAATTCAAATGTAATGCCATTATTGCCACACCATAAGAACAACCTAGGCACAAATATGGAGAAGGGTTGCAACTTCCCCCTCCTGCCCTACCTAAATGGCACCCCTGCTTAATGGTAGAAATTTATTCTCAGGTGCTAATGCAATGGTTTCCACTGTGCTCTGAGGTACTGTATCTCCATGTTTCATGATGTGTCCTGATCATCATGTGGGTTAGTGTCCCTCATTTTGAGCACCCATGTCCCTAATTTCAGTAACAAATTGTGAGGTATGATGCATGCTTCCAAGTCCTTACTCAGCACAAAGAGTGCTGAGCATGCCCATAGTGTATATGCTTAATACAGAATAACAAAGGGAAAGTAAGAGAGATGAAACAGTCATGGAGAAATACATTTGTAGCACTAAATATGCATTAAATATTTGCATGATCCAAAACAAAAAGGACAGGCTTTACAACACAGGGGCCCCTCTTTGTACATCTGGAATGATGGATGTTCACTGGCTAGATCCTTGGCATTTATTGCAGTAAGCAAACAATATTTTATAAATTAATGGAAATGTAATGGCAAAAATCAAAAACCATTAAACAACTTCCAAAAGGATCAGAATTAATGAGTTTACCTAATTTTTATGGGAATTCAAATAAAAATGTATTTTAATGAATCTAATTGCTAGCAGTAGTATCAGAAATAGAAACTGATGTTTTTTTAGATGAGAGTTGCACCATCTTAGCTGCTGCACACATGGCAAGCATGCAGCATGTGAACCTGATGTGATAGCTAAATGATGTTCACAGCAGCTTAACTGCTGCACTCACGTCAAGTGTGCAACACGTGAACCTGATGTAATGTTTTGAAGATGTTCACACCAGCTTACCTGCTGCACACGTCAAGCTTGCAGCATGTGAACCAGATCTGCTTCTTTGGTCTGGTTCGCTTAAGATCACTTTGTGTAAGAGAACTGCAAGCAAACATTGCACAATTCAGCATGCGGCATGCATTCTGCATGTACACAGCACACTTTATTTCTGTAAGGGGAGAGCTAAAAGCTGTTGTACATCTGATATCTGAGCTGTGAAGCTGCTGAAGGTTGGTGGATGTGGAAAATGGGTAGGGATCCATACCCAGAGTGACAGATGGAGTTTTTGATGGTAGTGAGTTGAGTGTCTGGAAGGCTATGCAGCTGGAGTTAAAATTGTAAAGGCCATCTTTGTTCTATGAATGGTATGCCATCTATGCTATCCTAAAGTTAACTTTATTGCATTTTTTGCTTTTTATTTAAAAAAGGGTATAACACTTGGAGAGTTCTGTTCTCCCCACATTTTTAATATATCCTATCCAGTGATTGAGGAACAAAGGATTATCCTTACCTAATAGAGACACTATTAAAGATATAATAGCTATGGAAGCTTGAAGCCAGACTATTAGTTTTACATCTTAAAAGAAGCAGTGATATTCGCAAAAAAAAAAAAAATTATGATCTATACCATTGTATTCACAGAGAAAAGAGCATGTTACCTATAAAATGTAACAAGTCAGAGCTCCACTGGCTTTGTATATAGCTCTCGCGTTCCATTGACTGGTGTCTGGAAAAGTGGAGGAGTCTGATGTAACTAAACATTGAGAGGCTATTTGATTTTTCTTTCAAATATATTTATACTTTTTTATGGTTTTAATTCTTTTTTAATTTTTGTGGCCTTTTTCTCTTATGTGCCACATGTTGGCATCACATCCTTGATGGGTTAAAAGGTATGGTAGATTCCACAATGTGTTTCAACTGCCAAACTCAATGCTGCACCAGGCACTAGCTGGATAACCACATTTGTAACTTTAAAAACAGTGTTGACTGCATAGTAATTCAAATGACACATTAGCTAACAAAATAATGGAGTGATATTGCTTTTATTAAACAGTGTTTGTCTTGTCATATATTTGACTAAGCCTGAGATATTCAGTCAGAGGACAACACTAAATGGAACATAATTCAGAAGCATCTGTGCCACACTAAACTGATATTACACACTCTTTTTTCAACACAGCCTGTATAAGTAAGTAAGTTGCATTTTGGTTATCAGTTTTCCCCCTCTTTTAATAAAATCCCATTAAAGCCTTTTGCTTTTTTGACAAAATGGCATTTTAAGTTAAAATCACGCTGTAAACCTAGTGTGCTACTGAAGTCATTACATAAGAAAAAGAGTGCACAAGAAACTTAAATCAGAATCAATTCTTTTGAAGTTTTATAATGGAACATGTGGTGGAGTTGGCACAGATTTGAGTAAGGAAGAGTTTAATTAAGTAAAGTGATTCTTTAGACATTGTGCCTTGTTCTCTTTTTAATTTTTTTAGTGGCACATCTCTGCTTTTTGGCTTCAACATTAGAAGACTCTGGAAGGGCTGCATTTCCAGCACTTTCATAAATCTTCACTTAGTGAAAAAGTGAATCTGGACTAATACAAACAATACAGCTAGAAGAAGCTACACATTGGTAAGAAGCTACAAAATGGTAATTTTTTTGATTCAAAACTTTGCTGCATTTAACTGCTTTACAAGAATGATGTATTTATAGTGTCTATCTAAAGAGACTTCTGACTGCAAACTGATATAGTATCCACCTTTATTATAAGTGGGACACTGATATAAAGAGAATACTTTATCCATCTAAGCACTTAAGTAATGTCAAATCAAAGAAGAGTTTTCTGGATTTTCTTTTTTTTCTTTATATTGATTTTACTACTTCATTGTCCTGGTTTTCCACCTCTTTCCCAAAAAAGACAGACACCATAATTTGTTGTTGTGCTCAGATTGGCAATTAATTTATTTCAATTCATAATTCCATATTCCATTCCAATTCCTTTATTATCATATTTCCACCATTTTGTTTATTCCATCCAATATATCAATCTCTGATTATTCTTCCCCCAGGTGAAGACCTGGGTGCCTTCTTCTTCTCCTTTTTCGTTAGGTAACAGTGAAAACCGAAACTGCTTTTCCTTCATCTTCCTTCTCTTCCTGTGTTATTCCTTTTCTTCCCCCCTCCCTCCTCCCCCCTTTTCCCCCTTTTTAGCCACGTTATCACCTGCCATCCTTCTTTGGCAGTCCTTAATCATATCCATACTTGCCATCCACCTTTGGCATTCCGTAACCATGTTATCACCTGCCATCCACCTTTGGCAGTACTTGACCATACCCTTAGCTGCCATCCACCTTTGGCAGCCCCACCTTTGACCAGCCTGGAGTGCCTCATCCACATCATCACAGACTCCCCTCTCATTCCATCTCAAACATCCTCCTTACTTGTTCCCTTTTGACAGGGTGGGCGGGAGGTATCCAAAACTCCAACAAAAGTGGCTGAGGCCCCCTTGTGCTGTCCCTTAAGAACATCCCTAACCCCCTTCCCTTTCTGTTTGTTTGTCTGTCCATTGTTCTGCTCCTTAGCCCCTCCCCTTTCTCTCCCCTTCCCTCCTCTTCTGAGCACAACCATTTTAAGCCTGGGAGCAGGGGTGCACCAGGACAACCTGGTCTGCCCTGTAAAGGGGCAAACACCATTGTCCTGGATTTCCCCCTCTTCCCCCACAAAAGACAGACACCATAATTTGTTGTTGTGCTCAGATTGGCAATTAATTTATTTCAATTCATAATTCCATATTCCATTCCAATTCCTTTATTATCATATTTCCACCATTTTGTTTATTCCATCCAATATATCAATCTCTGATTATTCTTCCCCCAGGTGAAGACCTGGGTGCCTTCTTCTTCTCCTTTTTCTTTAGGTAACAGTGAAAACTGAGACTGCTTTTCCTTCATCTTCCTTCTCTTCTTGTGTTATTCCTTTTCCTTCCCCCCCCCTCCTCCCCCTCCTTTTCCCACTAGCCAGTCTCCAGCTTGTGTTGGATGGCTGGCTTCCCCCATTAACTAGGGTAGCCTTCCCCTTACTCCTGGGAGCTCTCTTTCATTTATATCTGTTATAATCTGTCCCTTCCTTTTTTTTATTTTCCATTGTTTGTCTGTCTCCTCCATTCCTCTATAAACCCCATCATTTTTGTATTGAACATATCTATAGCTACGTCCGACAGGTGTACCCCGTCTGACCTGTAAAATTCATCCACCCATTCTTCTACCCCCCTCAGTATTATCTGGCCTCCCATCTGTCTTACCAATGTCCCCACCCTCCTGTTCATCTTCCTCCTGGCCCTTTCTACTGCTTTGTGGCTGTGCTCTTGCCTCCACACTCTCCTTGGTATCATATCTGACCGAGCAATGCACACTTGCGGCCACCGCTGCCTAATAGTTTTTAAGTCCTTTTTTATTTGTAAATATGTGTCCACCCAAGGCCTGTTTGCCAGGTTGTTGCCACCCAAGTGTATAATAATTCGGTCTGGCTTGGGCCACCGTTCACCTATTTCTGTTAATGTGGGAAGCAGCTGGGCCCATCTCATCCCCGGATTCCATGCCAGAACAGCCTACACCTTCTCACATCTTGGTATAGCTGCTTTCCCCCAGCCTTCTTTTCTGCTCTCTTTCTGGCCCAATAGATGTAGGAATGGCCACAGATCCATATTTCCGTGGTCCTCCCTCTACCTATAGGGTGCAAGCAAAGTCATTAATATACAAGCTGAATATGATGCTCCCCTATTTGTCCCTTCTTTTCCCGTGCACCCATTCCTGTTGATTCCCGCTCCCTTTTTTTTTTATAGTTATTTCAATGCTCTGATGTACCTTTTATAACTGGCTGATCGCCAGTGTCCCTTTTCTAATATTGTATTTACTGTCTTGCCTGCCACCGCCCACTGTGAGGCAGCCCCAATCTGCACGGAATGGGAGGAATAATTGGCTGGATCTTCTCCTAAGAATTGCATGCCCTTCTTCAGAATTGCCGTGACTTGGTAGCCAGTCACCCGTCTCCCATCCCTGTGTACAAATCATTTTCCTGTCCTGTTCCCCTGCGCTGCAGCAAAAACCCACAGCACCTGCACTAGGCATATTGCGCCCTCTGTTTGACTCTTCAGCGTCACCATGTAACCTTTTCTCCCTTGATCAGTCTTAGACCTCCTAATCCTGATCTGTATCTCCGTCACTCCCCAGGTTATGTCCTCCTAGTCTAGCCCACCTTCCCCGTCCTCCTTCCCATGGCCTACCACCTCACTCACTCTCATGGCACCTGCAAACATTATCGCATAGATTGTGTGGAAAAGTTGGGCCTCGCTCTGTGATCTGCATATTACTGGGAGCACCCCCTTTAGCTTTATAAGCCATTGTTCCCCTATCGGCCTCCTGCTATCTGCCGGCCCTTGTTTTAACCTGCTCCATCCTTGCATCATTCTTCTGATGAGCAATGTCTTTGTCAGGTCCCACCACACTTTCAGACTGCAGGTAAGCCAGATCCCTGCCAGGTAAACTCCCATCGTGGTATGGGCTGTGCCTTTTTGCCACTGCTCCACTGTCAACATTCCCAACTGTTTCTCTGTGAATGACCTACTTACCTCCATCTGGTGCTCTGCCCTGAATGTTTGAAATACTCGCCAGGCCCCATCGTAGACCCTCAGAGTCTGAGGTGCCCATGAGCTGCGAAACAACACTTCTGCTCCTTCCTGCCAATGTCCCAGATGTTCGTTGGTATGGATGTTTTTAATTCCTCCGCTGCTGGTGCCAGCCTCCGGAAATGGTCCAGCTGCAGACAGAAAAGGCTGTCAGCCAGGGTGTTGTGTACCCCTTCTATGTGTTGCGCTCTAAATGACATGTTCAGTTGTAATGCCCTTAAGACTAACTGCCATAGTACCTGCATGACTATGTCTGATCTGGCTCCCTTGTTGTTCAAAACGTCCACCACTGCTCTATTGTCACACCAAAAAGTTACTTTTTGATCCCGCAATTCCTCTCCCCAGACTAACGTACACGCCCATATGGGCATGATCTCAAGCAATGTAAGGTCTCTCACTTTCCCCTCCTGTACCCAAATGTCTGACCAGGGTCTCTGCGAACCATTTTCCTCCCATGTACCCCCATGCCTATACCCCCAGCCGCATCTGTGTATAGATCGAGATCTGTGTTGTATAGCCATTCCACCTGCCAGAATGAGCAACTGTTGTACTTCTTGAGGAATTCCTCCCAAATCTTAAAATCTTCCTTAACCCCTCGAGTCAAGTCTACCCAGTGATGAGGACTGGTGACCCCTGCTGTGGCCCTGGCTAACCTCTTTGTGAATGTCCTCCCTGGCCCAATGGCCCTGCAGGCGAAATTCAGGTGCCCCAGTACTTGTTGTGCCAGCTTTAACTGTACCCGTCTCCTGCTGGTGTGCAATTGTATTAATTCTTTCAGCTTATTGACCTTCTTATATGGTAATCTAAATACCCCATTCGGGGCGTCTATCTCAATTCCCAAAAAGTCTATAACCCTGCTGGGTCCCTCTGTCTTTTCCAGGGTTAGTGGCACCCCCAACTCCTGACACAACTCCTGGAACTTATCTAGCATCACTTGTGTCTCCCTTCTCCCTCATCCGATGAATAAGAAATCATCCAGATAATGTATGACCCTCCTGTAACCTGTTTTTTCTTGAAATATCCACTGTAAACAGGTGCTGAAGGCCTCAAACATCACACATGCTGTGGAACAACCCATCAGCACTGCTTTGTCAAAGTAGTATCTTCTCCCACTTTTGAATCCCAAAAAGTCCCAATCCTCCCTCCTAACTGCAAGCAGTCTGAAAGCAGACTCAATGTCTGTTTTAGCCATCCATGCCCCTTCTGTAGCCTGTATCATCCAGACCACATCTTCTAGAGTCACATAAGTCACCCTACTGTGCTCCTCACTAATAAAATCGTTTACTGACTCTCCTTCTGGATAGGACAGGTGGTGGATCACTCTGTATTCCCCTTCCTGTTTCTTGGGTACCAGACTCAATGGTGAGACCCGCATGCCCTGCAATGGGGGTTTCTCAAATGGGCCCTCTACTCTGCCCGCTGCTACTTCCTTCTCTATCTTCTGTCTTAGTACCTCCTCCTTCCCTTTTACTGACCCTAGGTTGTTGGCCTCCATGGCTCGCCTGGGTCCCATAAACTGTAATGAAAAACCCGAGCTAAAACCCTGTAAAATCATGTTCCGCACTCTTATGTCTGGATATCTGTCCATGTAACTTGCCCATACCTTATCTTTGATTGGAGTTCTGGCCATCCGAAAATGTGCATTTCCCTGACCCCTGCCCTTCTCCTCTCAGCCCCCTATTTCTTCCTGAATGCTCTCTCACCCCTCATCTGTTCTGTTCACCCCTACTCGTGCTCCCCCTACCCCAACCTCCTCTGCTCCAGGTCTGGCCTCTACCACCATGCCCCTCTCGATAAAGCTGTTGGCCCGCTCCTTGCCACCCAAGTGCCTGCATCCCTTGTCCACCTGCTGCTCTACATCTGCTTGCTGGGTGATCTCCCCTTCACCTTGCGCACGCATGTCGAAAATGACCTTGAGGCCAGGAACAAAAAGCTCTGTTATGGCAAAGGATACATCTCTTTGTGCAAGGTGTAGGAAGGAAGATGGTAATTTATATCACATGGTATGGTCATTCCCTTCAATTCAGGTCCTTTGGTGGGCTATCATCAATCTCTTAGACCCTATCCTTGGCTTAACAAACTTGTTTACCCCTGAGGTACGTCTGATGAGCCTTTTTCCAGTTGGCACTTCCAAGGCAAAAAAGGCCCAAATGTCGCTTTTATCCGCTGTGGCTAAATTGGTTATCTTAAGGCATTGGACCAGTGATAAAGCTCCTTCCTTGTTGGAGTGGTACTGAGAATGTACCTTGGCAGTACAATTAGAAAAACATATCGCTTGTATGCAGAATAGATTGAAAGCATACACGGCGCTTGAGTTCTTTTTGAAACGCCTCCTTATGGCATGGAGGCCTGGCCTCTGAACACCTCAGGGCTAGGGGCAAGTTAGGTGCATATGCGTGTAGCCTTGGGAGGGGTGGGGAGGAGGATTTATTTTCCGATGAATGGGTGAGTTAGTGTCTGGTTGTTTTATATTCCTCCATTTCACACTCTCAACTATGTATCTGTATTGAGGTGTTTTTTGTGGAAATTAATAAAGATGTTTAACAACAAAAAAAAGCTCTGTTATAATTCCAACAGTATCTCTGGGTCCCAAAACCCTTCTTGCCCCATTCCCCTTTGGGTGTGGACTGGTCTGTGATGTAATCCGTCCATAAAGCTATCTGTTTGGTGTCCCACCTTATGTCCCCAAAGCTTGCCATTCTCTGCCTAAAGGATTCATCATAGTATAACCATCCCATCCCGCCCTTTGCCTTTGCCTTCTGAATTATAAGGGAATAGGTAATGAGTAGGATGCCTAACTCTGGCCTCTTTTCCATAACAATGGCTGAGAAAGTAGCAAAACCTAGGAACCATCTATCCCAAGTCTTCCCTTTTGTGAACTTATCTTCCTCCTTCTTCCCTAAAAGCACTATAGCCGCTGCCATCTCACTTTTTCCTATGCCATCAGCCTCCTCATGCTTGGCGGCGGCCTCACGGCTCACCAAGGTGAATATGTCCACATATTCTCCTTTCCAAATTCTTTCTTTTGTGGTCAGCTGCACATGCCTCGCCTATCCTCATTCCAGGGCGCCATCTCTTGTCCCTTCCTCTCTCTCTCCACACCCTGTTCCTTCCCTCTGTCCCTTCTTTCTCCTTCCTAATCTCAGCCAATGCCAATTCCATCTGCCCTATACTGCCTGCTCCTAATGCCATTACTATTTGCCCAATATATTCTTTTATACTGTCCCCCACCGCGCTGGATGCATTACCTGTGACCTTGTCTGGGCCGTCCTGCCTGGAGTCTCTCAAGGTCCCTCTTGCTTCTCCCAGTGGCTGCGGAGGGGGCTGGACTGCTGGGTTCTGAGGGGGGAGCAAACCATTTGGGGCATCGTGACTGGGTTCACCAAGTGAGATACCTCCCTGATCCAGGTGGGAGACTGGTGACGCGGTGACTGTAGGCTGCAGAGGCAATGGCTCCGCCATCTTGGCTGGCCCTGTTACCACTGGTGATGCCTTTCCAGCACCCCGCGGCCCTCTGGCTGGCAGTTTGACCCAGCCGTCCTTCCCTGTGGCCACCTTTCTCTTTTCCCTGGGTCTCCTTGGCTCCTCTCCCTCCACCAGCTCCCACATCCTGTTCGCTTTATCCACTAATTCCATAATTGCCTTGTAAGCCTCCTCCTTTGATGGCCTGTTCTTCTTCAGTGCCATTGCCCTTTTTCCTTTTCCCTGTGGAAACAACTACGAGAGGAAAACAAGGTTAATTGAATCATCTGGAATGCTGTTCACTTCTGGCTGTACCCCCCCAGCCCTGTTCCACATTCTGGCCCTTGGTCCAGACCCCCATCCCACTTGACTGGCTTCTGTTTGGGCCTTCCCCTTCGTTTCCTTCTTCCCCTCCTCCATCCCTGTTTCCCGATGTCCTTCCCCTGGGTCTCTTCTCTTGCTTGACCCACCCAGCGTGTGACCTCCTGCCGCATGGCCTGGCCTCTTTTACCCAACCTCTGCCTGCTTCTGCTGTCACTGTTTTGCGGCTCCCTCGGTCCTCTCCCTCCAAATCCACTTGTTTTGTATCCCATTCCCAACGAAGACCTCAGCCCCTTGCTTTTAGGCATCCTTCCTTTTGCCCCCCAGAAACATGCCTGCTGCTCGGTTACCGCCTATTTCTTTTAGCGTCTGACGTCACGCCACTTGGCTGTTAGCCATCCCCACCTGCTAGGCCTTCCGGTAGGCTCCCCTTGTTTGCTAGCTTCGTCGTATGCAAAATATCCCTTCCTCTTTAAGTGCTAGCCTGGCCCCTTTCCCACCAGACCAAATCACCCCTCTGTTGGCTCTTGGCCTGTTCCCCTTGGCATGTAACGTCACCTGCGTGTCTGTTCATCGCTCGCTTCCACCCTGCCTTCCTATAGTCCTCTCCTTGTTTTTCTAGTTTGTAACATGCAAGTGCCCCCCCTCCACAACACTATTCCTTGTCTAGCGTCGCCACGCCTGGTTCGGCCTGCTCCATTGGCGTGTGACGTTACGCCACATGGCCACTTCGTCACCCATGGTAGGCCTTCCATGGGACTCTCCTTACTCCACTGGTTGCAAGAGGCACATGTCTCCCCTATCCTCTCCCAATTTTTAAGGCGCTAGTCACCGTGGCTACCCCGCTTTGTCGCATCCCTATGCTCCTCTCGCCTGGCCAAAGCACAGGGCCCTCTAACAGCCACTTGGCTTTTTCCACGCCATCAACTGGGGCCGCGAGACTACTCCTGTCCCTCCATGGAGCCACTCTCCACTTGGGGATGTGGGGAAGCAGCAAGGAGGTGAGAGGGGGTGGTTAACCCATATTTTTTTTATAACCACACAGTAAAATGGTGCATGGAAAACCTTTCCATAGAACGCTGCCTCTTTTGGGTGCTTCTCAGGTAACGAGTACAACTAATTCTGCAGGGAGCCCCACACCTCCTGTAAGGCCTCGAAACTGTTTCCATCCTTTGCGATTCCCCACAGTCAGCGACACTAAGGCCAGTGGAGGGCCTATTTGACCCAGCTTCTCACCACCTCAAGCTTTCTCTTATACTCAACCTCAACCTTTAAATCGAATGACCCTTCTCTGGGCCAAAAGCACTTTCCCCAGACTTCTCTTATCTGTGCCTCGTCGCCTCTCTGCTTTAAAACAATTACACTTCTCAGTACAGCTGCAACATTCTTACAACTGCTAAAAGCATGTCAAATGAATAAGCTGATTTCAAACTCACAACCATTTCCTCTCTTGGAGATCAGTTCCCTGAGCCTTGTTGTCTGCACCACAGGAGAAGCACCTTACGCCAGCACTACTATAAGCTCTTTTTTTTTTTAAAACCGAAACCTAATGAAAATCAGTCACCTCCGAAACCATGTAGCCACCTCAGTATTCCGTAAACCTCTAGAAAGACATGCATCCAAACCAGCAAAATTTCTTTCAACACCAGATTATTGTAAATTAGTAACAAACAATGTATCTTAAAGGATTTTTTTTTTTTTAGTACGGCTAGCAGTATATCACATTATAGTAGTGCAGCTAGCAGTATATAACCTTCTTAACCCCCTTTTTTTTTCTTTTTGGAAGCTATCTTACCTGCTGTACCTGGTGCATAAACCACTCCAATTGTTCAGCCAATCTGATGTGCTGCAGTTTTGACTATATCCAAAACTCCAGCAAAAGTGGCTGAGGCCCCCTTGTGCTGTCCCTTAAGTACATCCCTAACCCCCTTCCCTTCCTGTTTGTCTGTCCATAGTTCTGCTCCTTAGCCCCTCCCCTTCCTCTCCCCTTCCCTTCTGAGCACAACCATTTTAAGCCTAGGAGCAGGGGTGCACCAGGACAACCTGGTCTGCCCTGTAAAGGGGAAAACACCATTATTTGAAGTTTTGCACTGCATCTTTGTGAGCTTTTTCATTTGATTAGTGATTAGACACACAATGCCATCACACATAATGAAACTTAGAAATGACAACATTATTAAAGGAACAAAAAAGTGGATAAAAACAAGAAAAGGGGGGTTAGAAGCTTTAGAAATAGCTCTCTCATCCAGAGGAGATACCTTACCACCAACACACTATATTTTGGAAATGGCTAGATTTGCTTGGGAAATTAATTATTTCTTTTTTTAAATCTAGTCTGTGTCCAACACAAGGGGACGGTGAATGGGACCACTTTTTCCCCTTACTTGGCAAACATATATACATGGGAGTGGGAAGCCAAGTACATCTTTAATGAACAATAAAACTCCTTTTTTGAACAAATAAAAGTATGGCAGAGGTACATAGATGATTGTTTTTTGATTTAGACTGGAGAGTTTGACTGTTTGACAAGATTTATGGAATACATAAATTCAACTGATGTGAATCTTAAGTTCACATGTGAAGCAAATCTTTTCAAAATACTGTTCCTAGATATTTTAATTTTTAAGGAAAATGACAAACTTAAGACCAGTTTATATTGTAATCCTCTGGCTTGAAATACTATTCTCAGAAGAGACAGCTGTCATCCTCATTAAGTCACCAAAAATATTGTTAAGGGACAGTATATCCATGCCAGACATATCTGTTCTACAGATACGAACTACAAAATTGCCAGTATAGACCTTACTGAACCTCTTACACAGGGGCTATGAAGCAATTTTGTTACCTAAAGCACTACAAAAAGTATAGAATTAAACAGAAATGACATTTTGGCAAGATCTAATGAGACACAACAAAGTAAGAGACTCACTTTCATCATGGATTTCGATCCACTGGGACCCAAAACTGGAGGGATCATAAATAAACAATGTGAGATTCTGAAATCAGATGCTAGACTTAAACATCTTTCAGACAAAGTACCACAGGTCAATTTCTGTTGAGGAAAGACATTGAAAGATAATCTGGTTACTACAACTTTACCACCAGCAGAAAAACCAAGGAATTGGCTTCCCAAACCCCAACAAGGGAATTTTCGGTGTGGACTGTGTGTCAATTGTGTCCACACCACCAACACCCACAGCATAAATCATCCAAGATTGGGAACCAAATTTGAAATAAATAATTTCATCAACTGTAGTACTATGGGGGTTGTATACATATTCACATGCCCTTATGGCATGACCTATGTAGGGCAGACTAAACATGCCCTCAAGATGCATATTGGAGAGCACAAGGCCTCCATAAGAAACAATAATTTTGATTATGCCATGGCGAGACATTACAATGATGCCAAACATGGATCAGTGGACTCACTGAGATTTGTAGGCATAGAAAAAGTTGAAGTTGGCCCAAGGGGTGGGAATCTTTTGAATAAACTCCTCCAGAGGGAGGCATTCTGGATATTTACCCTTCATACATTAACCCCCAGTGGTCTTAATGATGAGGTCTCCCTTTTACAGTTACTTAGAAAATTTGTAACCCCTTGGCTTACTTCTGGCATGACTTGTCTGCTCTGCTGAGGAATAGCCAGTATTTTTCACACACTGACAGGTGTGATTGTAGGCTCTGCCTGTTACAGATGTGCCAGTGTCTTATGTAGGAATCCAGTGTCGTACTGTCAGATGTGACTTGAAGGCTCTGCCTGACAGATATGTGTTAATGCTTTTTACAACACCTCTGGCAACAATATGGTATGACTTGTCTGCTGTGCCAATCCCATTCTTGCCAGGTTTTGTTAAACTGGCAGGTATGACTTGCAGGCTCCACCTACCAGCATTTGGATAGCCCCCTTTTCTTTCCCCTACAGTGTTTATACTTTAAGGCTCTCTCTATTTATATCTTTAGGTTTCTGCATTGGTCCCCCCCCCCAGTTATCAAGTAATGCACAGCATTGTTTAATTGTAATGCTGGCAGTATTGCAGTTTTCATGTGCTTTTTCAGCATTACTTTGGCACTTTATTTTGGCTCAGGCTCATAATGCTTTTAACTTTTTTTGTACATCATTTGCACAATGTTAGTAATTTACACACGAAGTGTGCTTTTTATTGGTACTCCAGCACTTTTCTATGACTTAGTTAAATTCATGCTTTTTTACATTCTATACTCAGCTTGCACTTTAAACTGTATATTTATACACAAGCATGGTGTCGCTTTAAATCAGATCCTTAAACTTGTACAACATAGAGCATAATATACATGCTCTGAAGATGACCTGCCCATTCAATACTGTATGTAAGCAAGACTCCACCCATTTTACACTGCATGGCAGCAGGTTTAGTTGTTGGAGTTCTGGAATTATTTGTTCTTGTTTGTTCTTTTGGCTATGGAGGCCTGGGATTTAGGATAGTGGACTACATGACTGCACCTGCTGGCTGCGATGACCTTCTTTTGGGTTCATTTTTACCAGGCTTTAATTGTGCAGAACTAATGTCTGGTCACAGTAAGATTTAAAGTTTTGTTTCAACTTCTTTAGATGCCTGTAAGAACTGCCATTTTTTGCCTTAAGTGTACCTGTGCTTATTGCTTACCACACGTTTTTTTTATTGGCTCACCATTACATGTACTTTTGGTGTTTAATGTATTGCTTGCAGACTGTAACATTAAAGAAGCTCTTAGCAAGATTATGTGTCCGCTGTGTTTATCCTGCTGCAGAGTTCACCTCCTCACTAGTAAGTGAGTCCTTTTTGCTGTCCAATTGATTTTACACTCCTAGGTTGTGCATGATGCAATTGTTTCAGTGGGAGCCCCCTCAAACCCTCTTCTCCAGGTCCCAAAGGTGATCAAGTTGCAGCAAGTCAGCAAACAATAACCACATTTTCAGACAAAGAAACTATAGAAGACACTTTAAAAAGCTCATGACTCCAGTAAGATGTAGAGGAAGGAAAGTAAGGGGTATAATGATAAACAATAGTAACATTTTGAAAATGAATGGACACTCAAAGAGAGAAAGTGACTCAGAGTCACAAAACATTGGAAAAAGTATTAAAAACAGGTCTTGTAAGAGAGTCTTTTTAACAGTTACATAGACACATAGATACATAGACACTGTCAACAGATAAGGGACTATGGCCCACAGAGTCTGCCCATTTAAACTTGTAAGTTCACTTTATGTTTTTTCTAGAAGTCTGTTGCCCCTTACCCCGACCTCCAGAATTCCCTTATATCTATCCCATGCAGGTTGTTCAAATTGTCCACCACCCTTTCTGTGAAGGAATTCATCCTCACATTTCCTCTGAATCACCCTCCCTCCAACTTCATCCCATGCCCTCTAGTCTTGGAACATCTTTTTCACTGGAAAATAGTGTATTCCTGCACCCTGTTCCTCCCTGTAAGGTACTTGTATGTCTCTATCATATCTCCCCTCTCCATCCTCTCCTCCAGGGAGTACATATTCAAGTCCTTCACCCTGTCCTCATAGGACTTGTGATGCAATCCCTGTGCCATCTGTGTTGCCTCCTCTGAACCTTCTCTACCCTGTTTATGTCCTTACATAGGTAAGGTCTCCAGAACTGTACACTGTACTCCAGATGGGGCCTCACTAGTGTCTTGTATAGTGAATTATGACCTCCCTTTTACTGCTGGTGATGCCCCTGCCTATGCATCCCAGCATCCTATTTGCTTTACCTGCTGCCTTGTCACACTATTTCCCTACCTTGAGGTCATCAGAGATAATAATCCCAAGGTCCTTTTTTTGCTTGAAGCATGTTATATCCTCACAAACAAGAACAAAAAACCAAAAAGCATCTGTAACTGGAAGGGACACTGCATGTGGGGAGTGGTGCAATGCACTGGCTGTGGAGCAGCAGTCTTTTGAGAGACATTCTGGAGACTGCCTTGCTGCCCTATTTTCAGGCACCTCTCTGGTCTGAGGGAGGAGGTTGTTTGTCTCTATGCTGACCTGGCAAGGATTTGGGAAACCTACTCCCCTACCCAGGGACCACCCAGGCCACCACCACTACCTCAGATGTTGCCAAGAAAGAGGAGTGGTTGGACCACAGTGGGCTCAGGGAGGGTGAGGGTGGTGAAACAGAGGGGCATCCTTCCAGTTGTGCCTCTCCACAATTCATTCACCACTCTGGTGAAGCATGGTTCCTCTATGGAGGCACCTGCAGTGGAGACCAAGGAGGATTCTGGGAACCTCCACAATGAAGACCCACAGGAGGGTGGCCCAGAACCCCACAGGGGAAGGAAACAACTCCTGGTGGGGGACTCAATTGTTAGAGGGGTAGAACTGAGGAGGGAGGGGAAAGGGAGGTAAGGTGCCTGCCTGGCACCAAGGCTTGGAGGGACAGGAAATGAATCCTCAGGATTGTGGGAGCAGCAGCAACAGGGAGGGAGCTGGATGTCATTATCCACCTAGGGATGAATTACCTGGCTGAGAATGGGATCATAGCAGTGCAACAGGAGTTTGTGGAGTTGGGGAGGGGGCTTAGACAAGTAGCACAAAGAGTAACTTTCTCAAAAGTGCTACCTGTCTATGGCATGGATGAGGCTAGGGTACTCCACACCATGGGATTCAATGACTGGTTGAAAAACTGGTGCACAGCTTAGGGATTTGGCTTCATTGGGGACTGGGGCTCCACCTGGAGGGATGAAAGCCTATACAGGTGCGATGGTCTGCATCTATCCTGAAGGGGAACCAGGATCCTAGGTGATAGGTTTAAATGCTTCAATGGCAAGCATTTAAACTAGCCAAGGGGGGAGGCACTGAAGAGGAGAAGGGAAATCCTAGCCCCCCCCCAAAAAAACTCAGGGTAATTAGTGAGGTAAACACCATGATAGAACAGTCAATAGGAAGAAGGGCAGGGGCAAATGGAGAAAAAGAAAAACGCAGTAGGGACAGGGTTGGGGCAAAAAGAAATAAAGCAATAAAAAAATGGAGTGTAATGAGTACCAATGCCCATAGTCTAGGTAAAAAGCTCCCTGAAATGGTAGCCTTGATGGAAGAGGGATGCCTGGATATTGTGGCAGTCGCAGAAACATGGTACACAGAGAACCATGGCTGGGATGTCAACATACCAGGGTACACATTCTACAGGAGGGACAGGGAAGTTAGAAGAGGAGGAGGAGGAGGAGCTCTATATGTAAGGGAAGGGATCAAAGCAACAGAACTAAAGGGTAAACAGGGAGGAGGGGAGGCACTGTGGGTCACTCTGGAGACTGGAAATGGCTCCACAATCCACACAGGGGTTGTATACAGACACCTGTCTCAGGGGAGGAAATGGACAAGGGAATGATAGAAGGTATTCTTGGGATGGCAGAGAAAGGGGAGATATTGCAGATGAGGGACCTGAATATGCTAGACATTGACTGGAGCACCTTTGCTGCAACCACATCCAAGAGCAGGGCCATTCTCAATGCCCTACAGGGGGCATGCCTCAGACAGCTAGTTTTGGAACCCACTCAGGAGAGAGCAGTCTTAGTCCTGGTACTCTCAAATGGGGATGGACAGAGGATCTCTGATCTTGAAGTGGGTAGCCATCTGGGAACAAGCAACCACCAAACAGTGTGGTTCACAATAAACTTAGCTGTAGAGTCAAGCCATACAAAAGTGAAGGTACTGGACTTCAGGAGGGCTGATTTTGCCAAAATGGGAGAATGCCTCAGAAAAGAACTAACAAATAGGCAAGAAGGTGGGGTGGAGCAACAATGGGGAAACATCAACACCGCCATCACAGAGACAACAAGCTTTTGTGAGAAGCAAATAAACAAATCAAAATGAAAGAAAAAAGCACTATGGTTCTCAAAAGAAGTGGCGGGGAAGGTAAGGGAGAAAAATATAGCATTCAGGAAGTATAAGGAAACACAGAAGGAGCAGGACAGAGAACTGTACCAGTTAAACCAGAAGGAAGTGGGTAAGGCAGTCAGAATAGCAAAGGCCCAAACCGAGGAAAAGATAGCCAACTCAGTTAAGAAGGGGGATAAAACCTTTTATAGGTACATTAGGGAGCAAAGAAAAACTAAGGCAGGGATACTGAGGCTGAATAAAGAGGAAGGTGGTTGGGCAGAGAGTGACAGTGAAAAAGCAGGGATACTGAATGAGTACTTCTGCTCAGTATTCACAATAGAAAAGTGGGGGAAATACTTAATCTGGTCAATAGAAGCACTCTGGATAGGGGGTTGATATTAGCCCTTTCACAGAAGAAAGGGTTCCGAAAGAACTCTTAAAACTGAAGGTGGATAAAGCAATGGGGCCTGATGGGATTCACCCCAGAATTCTAAAAGAACTAAGGGAAGAACTAGTAACACCACTGGCTAACCTTTTTAATAAATCATGGGAGAATGGTGTGGTACCTGAGGACTGGAGGAGGGTGGATGTGATTCCCCTCCACAAAAATGGGAGTAAGACAGAGGCAGAAAACTACAGACCTGTCAGTTTGACCTCAGTGGTAGGGAAAATGATGGAATGACTTCTGAAGGAAAGAATTGTTGAGTACCTAGAGGCCAGTGGGGCACAGGACCCAAGGCAGCATGGATTCACAGTGGGAAGGTCATGTCAGACAAATCTAACTGATTTCTTTGACTGGGTGACCAAAGTAGTAGACCAGGGAGGGGCTGTAGACATGGCCTACCTAGATTTTAGCAAGGCATTTGACACAGTTCAGCACAAAAGATTAATAAGCAAATTAGCCAGCCTGGGAGTGGGTCCCAGGGTGGTAGCCTGGGTAAAACACTGGTTGGGCAACAGGACACAGTGGGTAATAGTAAATGGAGTCCACAGTGAAGAAAGGAGGGTTACTAGTGGGGTACCACAGGATTCAGTACTGGGGCTGGTCCTTTTTAATGTCTTTATAAGTGGCATTGCAGAGGGACTGGAAGCAAAAGTATGCCTCTTTGCAGATGACACAAAGATCTGCAACAGGGTTGATACACAAGGTGGGGTGGAAAGGATGAAAAGGGACTTGGCAAGGTTGGAGGAATGGTCAAATGTATGGCAGCTTAGATTCAATGCAAAGAAGTGCAAAGTGATGCACCTGTGAAACAAAAACCCAGGGGAAGAGTACACAATGGGGAGGAACAAGAAAAATGGAAAGGGACCTGGGGGTAATCATATCAGATGACCTAAAGGTGGGCCAGCAATGTGAGAAGGCATTAAGGAGGGCTGGGGAGATACTGGGCTGCATAGGGAGAGGCATCACCAGTAGAAAACAGGAAGTTGTTGGCCCTTTGTACAGTCAGTTGGTAAAACCACATCTGGAGTACTGTGTACAGTTCTGGATACCCCATCTCCGCAAAGACATAGACAGGGTGGAGGCTATCCAGAGGAGGGCAACCAAAATGATGCAGAGTCTGCATCAGAAGACACATGAAGAAAGATTAAAGAAACTAAAGATGTATAGCCTCGAGGAAAAGAAGGAGAGGGGGGGACATGATAGAAATGTTCAAATACCTCAAGGGAATCAACAAAGTCCAAGAGGGTAGCATCTTTCAGAAAAAGAGATGTGCAAAAACAATCTGGCATAATTTGAAGATAGAGGGGGGACAGCTCAGAGGTAATGTGAGGAAGTATTTCTTCACAGAGAGGGTTGTGGATACATGGAACAGCCTTCCCGAGGAGGTCGTAGAGTCAAAAACAGCAGGGGAATTCAAGAATGCATGGGACAGACATAAGGCAATTCTAGTGGGGGGGTAGGAAGAAGTAGGTTGTTGGTTAACTAGGATCTGCAGCTAATCTGTTAGGTAGGGAAATGGGCAGACTAGGTGGGCCAAGCGGTCCTTATCTGCCATCAAATTCTATATTTCTATGTTTCTACCCCCCAACTGATATGTTGTTTCAGGGTTTTTGTGTTCCATATGCATTGTCTTGCACTTCTTTGCACTGAATTTCAACTGCCAACCCCTTGATGATTCTTCAAGCTTCTGCAGGTCCCACCTCATTCTGTCTGCACCCTTCGGCATGTCCACTCTATTACAGAGCTTTGTGTCATCAGCGAACAGGGAATTCTGCCTTCTAGGTCCTATGCAATGTTGCTGATGAAGACATTGAATAGGAGTGGTTCCAGCACTGATCCCTGTGGTACCCTACTGATCACTCTTCCCTCTGTGGAGTGACAGCTGTTTACCACCACCCTCTGTGTCCTGCCACCCAGCCAATTACCTACCCACTGCACTATTGTCCTGCCCACTCCCATATTCCCCAGTTTGTTTAATAGCCTTCTATGTGGCACAGTGTCAAAGGCCTTGCTGAAGTCCAGATAGGCCATGTCTACTGCTCTTCCCTGGTCTACCTCCCTTGTTACCCAGTCAAAAAATTCAATGAGGTTGGTCTGGCTTGACCTCACCCCAGTGAAACCACGCTGCCTTGGGTCCTGTAGTCCATTGGCAACCAGATGTTCCACCAATGTAGTAAAAGTAGTAGTAAAATGTTTATTTTTATACAGGAAAAGATCTCAAATTTCACATCATTGGGTTAAAAAATATTTTCAAGATGGTCCTGTTTGTGTCACATTAATATATAATGACAGACACATTACACTTACATACAATACATTATAATACAAATTAATCTTAATAGCAACTGTCCAATACTGGTTAGTTACTTCTATTGTTTCTAAAATGCACTTCAAACAGTGCTTCGGGGAATATATGTACATTTAACAGGTTTTACACAATGGAAAGAGTTGAGTAATTTGAATAAATGTTTTAGACAGAAATACAACTGTACATATTGTCAAACCCAGCTTTGATGGAACTAGTACTAAGATATAATTTAATTTCAGATTAATATTTATAGCTTAGGTCTAGGGCCAGATTTTGAGATTTAATAAACAGTTTAGTGTTATGTTACTGTTTTAATCTATAGTCTATTGGTTCCCATAATTATTTAACTTTTGCAACAAAGGTCATATTTCCATACCTGTTTTTAACTTTTGGTTGAACACCTACTATTTAAATCTCTTAAATTGTAATTGGATTCTTTTATTATCAGTTTGTCTAATAGGTATCGGGGCTTTCCACCCTGAATCACTCAATGAATCTGACCCAACCATTTCAGGTTCCTCCTCTGTTCTAACATTAACCAATTTAGGGAATTGAACATATCACATTGGTGTTTATAATAATCACATTTCAAGATGAATCTGGCAAGATTATTATAAATAATGTCCAATTTCTTTAGATTTATTTTTGATGTTATGCCATAAACATGGCTCCCATAGTCCAGACATGGGATAGTTAATTGGTTCACCAGATTTAATCTTATTCTCTGGTCTAAACAAACTCTAGATCTATGAAAAACACCAATTTTTTTGTTTATTTTTCTTGCCAGTTCATCTATGTGAAAATCAAATATAAGTCCTTCATCAATCCACACTCCTAAATATTTAGAACAGATTTCCTGCTCCAATAACTCATCTTTTAAGGTTTTTTCTTTTGCATGTGTACTTTCTGATTTCTCCCTACTGTCTTTAAAAATCATTGTTTTGGTTTTCTTAGTATTTAACACTAGATTTGAGTTTTGTAGCCACTTTTTCATATTTGTAAAATCCGCTTGTAATCTGAATTCCATTTCTTGTAATGTGTTTCCCTGAGCTATCAATACCATGTCGTTGGTGTATAACCTCACTTTGGTGTATTCTACTGTCTCTACTAAATCATTTATATATATCAAAAACAGCACCAACCCTAGTATTGAGCTCTGTGGGACTTTTGATAAATATTTCCCTAGTTGTACCTGTTGAGTCCTATGAAACAAATATGACTGAAACCAGGGGAGTGTTTCATCATCAAGGTCAATATTTTTAGTCTATTTATTTGTATCTTATGGTCCACGGTGTTGAAGGCTTTGGAGAGGTCCACAAACACAGAAACCCACTGTTCCTCTCCTTCAGTAGTGCAGCCATGATTTTCCCCACTACTGAGGTCAGGCTGACTGGTCTGCAGTTCCCTGCTTCCTCTTTGTTCCCATTTTTGTATAAGGGGACCACAACTGCTGTTCTCCAGTCTTTGAGTACCTCCCCTGTTTCCAGTGACTGGCTAAACAGGATTGCCAGAGGTTCAGCCACCACCTCTCTTAGTTCCTTTAGGACCCTGGGGGGGCACCCCATCTGGTACCATTGCTTTATTGACTCTTATTCCTTCCAGTTCCTTTAGGACCATTTCCCATGGAAAGGGACTTGTGTCCATTTCTGTGCCATTCCCACCCCTTGTACTTCCTTCAGGTCCATTACCCTCCTCTTTCTCAGTAAAGACTGAGCAGAAATATCTGTTCAGTATGTCAGCTTTACTATTGTCATCCTCCAAGTGGCCCCATCCTCCCCTTCAGTCTCACTATACCTCCCTTTGCCCTTCTTTTTTCACTTATGTACCTGTAAAAGGTTTATCCTCTCTACCCACTGATTTTGTGATGCAGTCTTCTGTCTGAGCTTTGGCTTCCCTTACTGGCCTCCCTTTGCTTCTCCTGGTACTTCTGTCTATCCCCTTCTGCCTGTGTCTTTTTGTATGCCCTGAATGCAATCTTTTTGGCATTCACTTTCTCTGCTACCTCCTTGGAAAACCATAATGGCCTCCTCTTCCTTTTCCCCTTGCTAACCAGCTTAATGCATAATTCTGTTGCTCTTGTAATCCCTGTTTTAAATACTGCCCACTGTTCCTCAACCCCTGGATCCCTCCCCAGTCCCCATTTTCCCTAAGTCTGCCTCCCTAAAAATCCAGGATACATGTTTTTGTGGTGTTTGGTTCTGCTCCTCCTGTGATTTCAAACAACAGTGACCAGTGGTCACTGTTCCCCAGGTTCTCCCACACTGTTACCTCCATCACACTGTCCGTGTTTGTTAGCATGAGGTCCAGTATTGCCTTCTGCCTAGTTGGTTCCATGATCAGTTGCTTGGGGAAGGCACATTGAAGGGAGTCCAGAATAAATCTGCTCCTGGTTGATGCTGTTGCTAGGAGGCTCCAGTCCACATCTGGAATACTGAAGTGTCCAACCAGCACCACCTCACCCTTGTCTGCCATCCTTTGGATGGCTAGCATCAGCTCCCTATCTGTTTCTTCCTCCTGGGCTGGTGGTCTGTAGACTACCCCTGTGTGGATGGCTGACCCCATTTTCCTTTCCAGCTTAACCCACAATATTTTGCCCCTATTTTTCTCCTCCTGGATCTCTGTGGTCTTTATACCACCTTTCACATAAAGTGCCACTCCTCCTCCCTTCCTTCCTGCCCAGTCTCTTCTGAATATGTTGTATCTGCATATGGCCATCTCCCAGTCATAGTTATTATCACACCAGGTCTCTGTGATGGCCACAGTGTCCAGGTCTGACTGCACCATGGCAGCCTCCAGATCCTTCATCTTGTTGTTAAGGCTCCTGGCATTGACACACATGGCTTTCCAGGATTTGAACTCCCTGGACTGTTTAGCTGTTGTACTCCAGCCCTCTCCCTGGTTGTCCTTTATCCCTGGTTATCCCTGCTGTCTGCACTTCTGTTGAAATTTTCCCCCTTTCTGCCTATCCACCACTTGGGTGCTTATCTTCATCTTTTGCAAACTGCTTTGTAGAGATATCCACTCCTCCTGTTCACTGGTTCCACTGCCAGCTATGGGGGTGGGCAATTAGGTACCCTCCTTGCTGGCCTGCCACCCTCCATGGCTAATTTAAATGCTTGTCCAGCACTGAGTGTTTGGATTCCCCTGCAGGACAGATGCAGGCTGGCAGGCTTGAACAAGCCCCTTCCCCTCAGGTGGATCGCCTGTCACCAATGAACCCAAACCCTTCCAGATCCACAGCACCAGTTCTTCAATCATGAGTTTAAGTTCCTGGTGCATGCACCCCTATGCTCTCCCATGCCTCTCACACGTAGTACTTCTGAGAAAGTGACAGAAGTAGCTACTTGCTTGAGACCCCTCCCCAGTTTCCCAAACTCTTCCTGAACATTCTAAGGCTACCTGTTTGCCAGGTCATTAATATCTAGGTGGATAATGACATCCAGATCACCCTTCATCTTGCCTTCCTGGTGATCCCCAGGATCTTCCTCCAATCCCTCCATGCTGTGGCACCTGGTAGGCACCTCACCTCCCTGTCCTCCCCCTCCTGTGTTCCAAGCTGGATCCCTCCTACCATAGAGTCTCCCATCAGGATTAACTTCCTCCTCCCCTGGGCTCCACTGCTCTCCCCACTAAGGTTACCTCCATGGTTGACTGCCATACCTTCCCCTTCCACTTCTCCTGGTACCTCTGTTTGGTTGTCCTCATTTGTCAGTGTGACATATGAGTTCTGGAGTGGAATAGAATTTGGGAAGTGCCTCTGCCTGACTGCCCTAACCCTCCCTGAGCCCACCATCATCCAAGTGCTCCTCGTTCTTGGCATCCTTTGAGGCAGCAGCCTTGGACTGGGTGGTCTCTGGATGGGGCGAAGGTACTCCTGACTCAGTTTACTTCTGCTCTGAGTCTGGCTACCTCATCCCACAGTCCAGAGATGCCTGCAGATAGTACAGCACCTCATCATCCAGAAGGTCTGCCTGAATATGGCTGCCCTGCATGCACTGCATTGCACCACTCCCCACATTATACTGCACTTATACTGCTATTCCAATACTTGTCTGTTACTGAAGCTCTCCTTGTAGTTTCCTCTTTATTAATTTACTGTCCTGAAAATCCTGCCACTGATATTCAGATACTTTTTTAAAGAAGAAAACAACAACAAACAAAGAAAAAAAAGAGTGAAAACACTTTTTGTGATGAGGGCAGGCTTCCTCCTCTTTATGCCCTTCCTACTCCACAATGTCCGTTATTCCCTGTTCTTGGCTCCTGTCAATCAGATTTAATACAGCATATAATTAAGACTGGGGGGGGGGTGGCTGAGGAAGGGTGGGTGAAAATTTGCAGCAAGTAAAGACAGCAAAGGAAAACAGTACCACTACAAGCACAACAAACTAGGTTTTACATTTTCAACAGCCCCAAAACAATTCTAAATAAAGACAGCAAAGAAATAACAGTACCACTAAAAGCCCACAAATCTAGGTTTAAAACCAAATAGCAATGAGCAGTTACTGCACTGCACTGAAATGAATCTGGATCCTTCCCCTACTGGCCTCTTCTGAGAAACCAAAAATCAACTTGCTATCTCAAATCTGACATAGCACCACCTCCAGTCATCAAGTAGCTGAGGTCAGACATCAGACAGTTAGCAACCCTCCCCCAAACTACAGTGCAAGACAGACAAGGCAAGACAAAATTTGCAGCAAGTAAAGTCAGCAAAGGAAAACAGAACCACTGCAAGCACACCAAACTGGGTTTTAAACTTTCAACAGCCCAAAAAGAATTCTAAATAAAGACAGCAAAGAAATAACAGTACCACTTAAAGCCCACAAATCTAGATTTAAAACAAAAACAACAATGAGCAGTTACTGCATTGCACTGAAATGAATCTGGATCCTTCCTCTTCTGACCTCTTCTCAATTGATTCAGAACAGAACTCTATACTGTACATAGAATTTATCTGAATAATGGATAAGGTCATCCACACCCAACCCTCCCCCAACAATAAATAATTTGTCCCTTATTAGCTCTAACATTGCAGAGTTGAACATTAAAAAAAATTATGCTGTTTGCCATAATATATAAGGAAGTGGGATATTATCATGTCGCAAGAAACTTGGTTGTGTCCCAGTGAAGAACTAATGTTTCTGAGCTACTACAAATGAAAAAAAAGTGGTTCAATGGGAAAAGTAAAGGGACAGTATAAAGGGGGCTGATTACCTTATTAACTATAAGCATCAATTGTAAGGTTAAACAAATTGATACCTCTGGTAACTGTTTTTATATTAATTCTTAGTTTTAGTCATAACCTAAAATGTATTATAAATTGTTATTAACTGAATTGAGTACTGTACAATTCCAGGAGAGCTTACATGAATTTGCATAGCAGTTAGATAGTGTTGACATAAACTGTAATGCAACAATAGTATTGGATAATTTTCATAGAAGCATGGGACTGCACACTGAATAAGAATATGATCTAGATATTTGGAATTTTGACTGTCTTTATGACATCCAAAAGAGAGTTTCAAAATATAAGAAGTTGGACAATAGATGTATTCCACTTATGGCATTTCTATCTGAGCATAATTTAATACTGTTAAACAGTAGAATACCAAGTGATAAAATGGAGAAACAACTTTTACTGCTAAATGGGGTGGTTCAGTACTTGTTCAGTTACTGTAGAGTATTTTTTTTCAGATGTTAAAAAGTTTACAGTCCTACTAGAAACATATGTTTTAATGTTGAATTAAAAGGAATTGAACAATTTAAGCTACATAATGATTCAGAAGCCCAAAGAATGGCTGATGAACACTTTGTAGTAGTGGTAAAGTAGTAGTAATTTTTATTCAACAACATGAATAAGGCAATTCCCATTGAACATATACTCATTTACAAAGGTACCCTGTTTTGCATAATCCTGGTTACAGAGGAATGAAATTCAATATTTAATAACAAGCAAGCAATACAACAAAAGAGACAAATTAGCTAAGATATGAAGAATTATAAAGTGCAATAAAATATACACATACCAAATATTGACTAGTTCAGTAAGTACTTGTATGACATATAGAATTCAAGATACATTTACAATAATGTAAAAAGTTAACCAACTCCAAGGCTAGGGCAGTAAACTTTTGGTAATTTGGCTTGTAACATAAACAATTATTACATTTTATTCCATGACATCTTATAATTCTGAAAACTCAGATTTTTTGGGTGTTGTGTTCTAAATTTGGTGGCCCAGGTGGTAAAAGGAAGGTCATCCTTCATTAGTTCTTTTTAAAGGGACATCAAATTTTTTTATATCATTATTTATACTCCTTACAGCCTGACCTGCCTACATCTAGCCACCACTTTCATCCCCGATCAGCCTGCAGGCTCACTCACATACCAGCTGGCACAGAGCTGTACCCACAGGGGGGAACCCCTTATGTCCCCCGTGCCCAGCCAGGAACCAATACTGCAGTGCAATTCCATGACAGGACCCCTGGTTGCTGAAGTGTGGCCATCAAGCTGCCTCTGTCATCTGCCATTTTCCTCCTATGTTATTACCCTGAGAAGTGCAGATGTACAATGACATCAAGGAACGTGCAACATCTGATGTACTTCTCCCCACATGTATTCCCACTCCTGTAGTGCCCCTGATTTCCATTGGGAGCCACTGCAGTGCGGTGGATGTCCCAGTCCCTTCCCAGGGAAAAAAGAGCAGTCCTCAGAAACTCAGTCCTTTCCCTCCCCAGCCAACCCCCAACAACCTGGGCTTGTTCACAAACCTGGGTCACCAGCATGGACCAAGGTGTGGTGTCCAGCACCTCAACCCTCAGTGCCACCAGGCTGGAGAGGGACATCAAATCTGATCCTATTTGCTGATCTCAGTTCAGCCTTAGGGGGTTTTATAAACACATTATTACATATATAGTCAGGGACTTTCCTTTTGTAATATTTCAATATCAAACCTCTTACACATAGCTGTGTTCCCTGCTACAGATTTAGTCAAGTTCTGCTCTTTATATAAGGAGCAGTGGTGAGTATGCCATGGGTCATCGAGAACTAACATTGAAAAGCAATTATATATCACATATACTTTGGCAAGGTCTGTCTGTGTGCCCCAAACATCCCTATAATCAAAGACTGGGATATTCATTGCGTCTAACACTTTTAATCTCAACTGTTTTGACAAATCCTTCCTTATATTACATAGCATGCCCAGTTTTTGCCTTAAATTTCTTGTCGTGCTATTAATATGTGTATTTCAATTACATTGGTTATCAGCCCAAATTCCTAGATATTTATATCTTTAAACTTATTCCAAGTTAATAGCATCCCTTGTGGCTATTTTGAATATGTCCCAACCACTGTGTTCTTTATTCCTCTGTTTAAATAACATTAGTTTATATTTCTTAGCATTCAGCACCAATTTATTTTCAATAAGGAAGAACTGCAATGATCCAAATGACCTTTGAAGTATGTCATGTATTTGTTTTGTCTCTATTCCTTTCACATAAATAACTGTATTGCCTGAGTATAAGTGGAAATTTACTTTGGGATCTTCAAGTAAGAGATTGTTCATATACAAATTAAACAACATAATATCAAACCATGTGGAACTCCAAATATTGTTTCTCTCAGATTTGATTGGAATTTGTTCTAAAAACGCTTTCTGTCTTCACCCCACTAAGTAGTTTTATAACCAGTTTATGACTTTTGTAGGCAGGCCCATAGTAGTTTGTATTCATTCTATAATCAAATGAGTCAAATGCCTTCAACAAATCTATGAATATAGTACCCACCATGAGTCTGTTCTCTAGTACTTGCTGTATGTTCCCACCTACTCTTATAAAGCAGTCCAAGTGTGATGGTTTTCTCTGAAACTGGATTGATTTGGACTAATTAAATTATTCTCATTCAAAAAAACAAAACAAAAACTTTTAACTGAGCTGCCACTAAACTTTGTATTATTTTGGATATGATTAGGAGAAGAGAAATGAGTATGTAATTTGAAATATTTAATTTTTGGATCCTTTTTTATATGTGGGAATGACCTTTGTATTTTTCCAGTCTTTAGGGTACTCGACAGTTCTTAGCGATATATTGAACAGAGATCTATTTGAGTATGTAATTACAGGTGAAGCATATTTTAAAAGCTTACTAGGGATATTATCCAAACCTACTGATGTTGTCTCATCCAGTTTTTTAAGAAACAAAGGTACTCTAGAACAAGGGGGCATGCAATGAAGCTGGGGGAGGATGTTCAAAAGAGATGTAAGGAAATACTTCTTCACAGAAAGAGTGGTGGATTCATGGAACAGCCTTCTGGCTGAGGTAGTGGGAGTGAAAAACATGTTGGGGTTCAAAACCAAATGGGATAGGCACAAGGGAATGATAGGGATAAGTAAGGAGAAGAAGAGACAGCACCGTAGATCATGGGGGTCTACAGCAAAAATGAAGATTAAAAAATGCATAATATGGGCAGACTGGATAAGTCAAGTGGCCCTTATCTGCTGTTAGAGTCTACATTTCTATGTTTCTAATTCAGTCATCACCTCTCTCACCTCTATTTCCCAAATTGTAAAAAAAATTGATAAATCTGGTTGATTTAAACAGGAGGACAGTGTATACACCTGGCCCCCTGAAAGGTTTGTTTTCCACACATCAGAACCATGTTTACAAAAGAAAAGAAATCATTAAAACTACAGTATTAGCCACTTCACTGCTAATATAAATGGTTTCTCCACTAATTTTAAAAGATATTTCGAAACCAATTAATCTCAAATTCTGTAATGTGTAAATTAGCATCCAGAAATACCCTTGGATTTAGATTATTTTCATTATCAAAAGTTTCTCTGTAATAACATGATTTTGCCTTCTAATTTCTTTTAAATATCTATTTCAGTGTCCCTAAAAAATTCCAACTCCATTGCATGTTTTATTTATTTGCATTTTTCCATAGTTTATTCCTCTTAGTTTTAAGTTAATACAATTTGCTGTCATACCATGGGGCATTATTATTTTTCACAAGCTGTTTCTTCAGTGGAGCATGTGTATCACACACCTTTAGAAACTCTATTTGAAAATAGTTCCATGCTTTGTTTATAGTGGGAATTAGATCAAATCTGTTCCAATCTATTGTCTCAAAATCTTGCATAAAGAATGTATTATTACAATTTTTAAAGACTCTCCTATACACTACCATACCAGCCCCCAGACTTAATTCCTTACTCCTAAGACATACAATGCCCTGACGATCACTAAAACCATCAACAAAAACACTACTCATTTTATAATTTCCACTTTTTAATGTAAAGATTAAGTCCAGAGCTGTGGATGATAAAGGATCCCTTGGGTTTATCCTGGTACAGTCTTCAATTAGTTGAGTCAATCCTAAATGAACACCTAAATCATATAATTTGTGGGTGACATCAGCCTGTTTCCAATTAATGTTGAAATCACCCACAAGCATCAATTCAAGGGTCAGGTTGTACTTTGCCAACAAGTCCTGAAAATTATTAAAACAATCAGTTTTATTTTTTTTTTTTTGGGGGGGGGACGTGTCAATAAATCTCTAGCAATAATATTGGCTGATTATAAGGAAGGAAGGAAATACATATAGTTCAAAGAAAATCAGACAGGATCCTGTAGTACCTAGAAAAATAGAAGAACTCCAGAACAATGAAAATATTTCTGAAATTAAAAGAAATATTTTGAATTCCTAGATACATTCAGAATTAATAATTGAAGACTGGAAAGCCCTAGTAAATTGATTCAAAGCAAAAGTGTTGAATGAGCGTACATCTTGCAATGAACCATGCCTGGTATGATACAGCCTGTATACAGAAAAAAAGGCAGTTTAAATAAATTAGCAAAGAAATCTAGATATCCATAATTGATTTCATGAAAATAAGTTTTAATTAAAGTATGGAAATAGTATAGAATATTATTATCAACAAAGAAAAAGTAATTAGAGGAAAATAAGTGGGCAGAACTTCAACATGCCATTCATAATAAGGATATAAACTCATTTTGGAACATAATTGCCTTTGGCCAAAAGAAAGCAAAATGACTATAGATGCAACAGACCCTGTAAACATATGGCTCACATACTTTGAAACTCTCTGTGGGAATAAACTTGACAAATGATAAAGTTGCTAAGAACACTGTATGTATGATAAAAGAGAAAGATCTTATGGATGGTACCCAATAGCTCATCTTTAAGTGGAAGGTTATAGTAACCAACTAAAAAACAATAAAACACCATGGGTAAATGTGATTCTGGTTGACATTTTTAAAGTACACACCAATTGGTGGGCCATGATATTAGCTAAGTTATTTAACCACATACTGTCTATATATATATATATATATATATATATATATATATATATATATATGCATATGCAGCCCATGATGCTTTGCATTGTGGGGGCATGTGTGATTTTGTATATATATATATATAATACTATTCCAAATGAAGAGCAGATTGCTGAAATGATAGCACTATTTAGAAAGGAAGATCCAAAAGATCCAGCTGTGTATAGACCATTATTATTAGTGTGCACTTCTTATTTGTTGGAAGAATTAGAAAAGAGGGCAAAATCAGCATTTCTGATCAACCCAAAACAATTTGCCTTCAGAAGAAGAGTTCAGCTATTGATAATATATTTATTTTTCAATACTTCAACAGTAAATACATACAACATAAAAATACACCCTGGTTCTTAGCATTCCTGGAATTAGAAGTGCCTTTGCAATGTTAGTAGAGAACTACAATGTCAACGATTGACAGACCTTAACATTTCATCTCATTTATATTTTTTATTTATAAAAATGATTAACCTTCAAGAACAAACATCAGTGAGTTCAAACAATAAATCAATTGCAAATAAATAATATGAAAATTAAAACACTTGTAAATTGACTTAACAAAAGCTACACCTATAACTTTGGCTTTTACTTTTAAAAACAGTAAGGAAAAATTCAGGCTCAAAGAGGAGGTGACTACGTGATCCTACCCAATTAAGAATTATAAGTCTGGTCTCATTTGAATGTCTATTGATGAACTATTTTGTCCCTCTGCTAATAACTTATACAGAGTGCCTCATTTAGAATAGAAATCACCCCATTCTCAAATAAATTGTGAGCTAGCTTTTCAATTCTCAGATCCTCATAGCATTCAAATTGCCATTCTTTCAAAGAAGACATCCTATTATTTGACCACACTTTTCTTCTGCTCTGTTTCTTTTCAATTGATACAGGCTATCCCTCTTACCAATTCCCCCAGCCCATCACTTGGCATCTTGGGGACTAACCTCAAAGCCAATCCTTCCCCCACGCCCCCCCCATGGTTGGCGATGGCAGCTTACAGCTGAAAAATAAATCTGGTTTCCAGAAGAGGACCCTGTAGCCTGGTGGGGAGCCTGCAAGGGGTTGGTATCATCCTACTCTGCAACTGGACATTTTCCTCTACTTTTTCCCCCTGGAGGAATGGACATACAATGCCATCCAGATGTACCAATGCACGCTCCCATGCTTAGGGCATTGCCTGGTACCATTCCCCATGTTGTGGTCCCTGGCTGTCTGCACACCTAGACATCACTACAGGACTTGCATCCTTCCCTCCCCACAGGAGGAGAGCAGTCCACTGGATGCTTGATCCTCCTCTCCATGGCTGACCTCCAGCAACCTGAGTCTACTCCCAACCCGGGTTTCTGGTATGGTGGCAGGTGAGGCACAGTGCCTCAGCCCTCCATGCCACCAGGCTAGCTGTTACCACACTTTTAAAATGCTATTCATCATAGTAGCATCTATTAAGGCTATATATATATATATATATATATATACACATACACACACACACACACGTTTGTGTCTGTTCTTCAATCCAGAATTTTAGTTTATCCTTTAGGATGTCTACATTTCTAAAGAAATCCTGTACTTTATCCCAAAGATTTCTAATGTGCACACATGGCCAAAACATATGAACTATGTTGCATATTTCAGTACTGCATTTTGCCATTTATTATTTTGTCTAATACTCTTTTTGTGCAAGTGGCTCAGCATGTAATAAAGATTATGCACTGTTTTGTATTGCACTAACTTCAGATTAATGATGTTAAAGGCTTTTAATGAAAAATTCCAGATGTTTTTCCAAGTCCCAACTATCTGTATCTTTCTCAAGAAGCAGTCACCAAAAACGTTGGACTCTATTGCAGTACCTCTTACCGTTTCTATAAATAAGGAGTAAAACACAGCTATTTTAGGTCTAGAAAGGGTAATATCTAAGATGTTATTGGGTGTTGGGTTATCCCTCTACAGATGTTCAAAGTTATTAACCACTTTGTTAATGATGGCTTTAAGAATATTATAAAAATTCACCTCATACACAAGCAGATTATATTAACTATGTAAATCTGAAGAATGTTTAACCTCATTAACTATGATTAAATCCTTAATCTTCACCAATCCTCCCCCCAGTTATTTTTTTATTAGTAAATTATTTCCACTTTTAATGTTAGGATTTCTCTGTATAGCTGGATGTATAGATCTGGATGTGTTCATACCCATAATACTAACCTGCTGTGTTATTTTCTTAACTGGGTGTGAGATCATTTAGTTATAAGTTATTTTTTGTTGTTGCTTCATGAAAATAATGCTAGATATTTCAAAAGTCTATTTTCTATTAATATCCATTATGGAGTATATGTGCTAGAATCCTGTACCTATCTAGAAAACTGTAGTGC
Source organism: Neoceratodus forsteri (assembly GCA_016271365.2). Classification (NCBI taxonomy): domain Eukaryota; kingdom Metazoa; phylum Chordata; order Ceratodontiformes; family Ceratodontidae; genus Neoceratodus; species Neoceratodus forsteri. The sequence goes on from CM057455.1 coordinate 1,561,898,679, forward strand.
TTTACTGGATAATTAATATAAATTAAAATCAGGTAATTTCAGATCTCCATCATCCTTACTTATAGCCAACGTGTGATAAGCTACTCTTCTTCTTATCATATCATATCAAACTGTATTTATAAGCACAATTCCAGAATGATCAATGCGCTATATATTAACAGTAAAATCCATATAAACAAATACATAAAAACATTAAAATTTAAGATTTACACATACTCCTAAATAAAATTGAGAATGATACACTAAATAACATTAGAATCTGGGACCACAGATATTTACCAGTTGTGCTGTGCAATTTGTTGAACCAAATTTTATTCATGCTACATGGAATCATCATGAAAATGAATAATGCTCTGGGAAGAATATTCATTTTTATAGAACCTAACCAACCCCAGAAGCTTAGCGGTTGTCTGTTTCATTTCTCAATGTCTGAAATTATTCTATTTTTAATGAGTTGGTGATTTTCAGTGTCCATTTTCTCCCATACTGTTTAGCCTACCTTAAGATCCACTTGTTAGAAAATGAAATAGTATTAATAATATTAAAGGAAACAAAATACAAAGTAAAATGTATCTATGCTCACCATACATGGATGACATTCTTCTTTCCATCGCAGATCCTGAACAACCAGTACCTAGCCTTTGGGAACCATACAAGAATTTGGATCTTTTTCATGATATAGATTATTTATTTATTTATTTATTTTATTTATTTAGTGATTCAGAAAAGACCTTTGAGTGCAAGCTCTTTTACAAAGGTTCCATGTCATAGATTGCAAAACAAAGTACAATAGGAGAAAGCAAAGGTACATTACAATGAATGATACAGCTTGGATTCAGAACTTGGAGAATAACTCAAAACATAGGTACAAGTTAAAATAACAAGAAAAATACGTTATGAGGGTGGGGGTGAATAAGCAGCCACAAAGTACCTTTTCAGTAGTTCAGAGGGATGGGGATAGCTGGCAGTGGGGTGAAGGAACGAGGTATGAGAGACAGGTATGTATTGAGGCGGAAGTGAAGGCTGGGAGAAGAAGGGCAATAAGGTATTGAGAGAAATGGTGGGGTGAGGGGAGGCTGAGTGGAGAAGACATGCTAGAGAAAATGGTGGGGTGTGAAGGGGCATGGTCAGACAGTCTGCATTAGTAGTGACTGTAAGGAAACTCACAGGATTGTGATTTAGGGGGGAGGTGGGATGGCATATTCTGAAGGAGCATGATGCAAACTAAATGCTGAGGCAAGCCATGAGAAGAGACAGAGGGAGGGGGTACCTGAGGCCTGCCTAGTGCTTGCTGGGGGGCAGAGAGAGCAGGTGTGGCTGGAGTCAGGGGAAGGTGCACTTAGAGAGTGTTATTATGTGCTGTTTGAGGTCAGTTTTGAATTGTGCCAGACAACTGGTGGCCAAGAGGTGCCAAGGGAGTTTGTTCATTCATCCACAGGGGGATCCGGTAGGCAAATGCACATTGCACAAGTGAGGTGCAATGAAAGGGGATAGCCAAGGCCCCTCTAGTCCTCCCTCTGGTGACCTGTAATGAGTTGGCTGCCTTGATCAAATTGCCTACACAAGGTGGTGTTTTACCCAATAGAGCCTTCTTCCCTTGGGTGCAAGTCTGGAATTAGACCCTGTTTCTTAAGACAGCCAGTTTTCATGTTTGTACAGAGTACAGGTGTGAGTGCCATGCTCAGCATCCAGGATGAGTCTGCAAGCTTTGTTGAGTGCAGTCTTAACCTGCCTGAGCATTGTATCCATTGCCGCCCTGTAGACCACTAGTCCATTGTCAACAGTAGATATAATTGAACTGTGGACTGAGAGGTGGAGGGCCCCCTGAGAGAGGTTATTGCATGTGCCTGTATAGTGCACCAATCTTGGTATTGACTGTCTTGATCAGAGAGTCAATATGGTGCACAAACATGAGGGTATCATCTATTACGACCCCCAGATACTTGAACAAGTGAACTTGTTCCAGCGGCTCACTGCATGAGTTTGGAGATGATGAGGGGGTGGTGCTTATTTTTTTTTTGTGGGAGCTGGACATAAGCATGGCCTTGGTCTCCTTGTAGTTTAGTAGCAACTTATGACTACAGAACCAGTCCTCGAGTTTGTAGGAGTTCTGCAGCTCAGATTGTAGGGCAACCTGAGATGTGCTGTTGCTCAGGAGCACAGCATCATCTGCATACAGTATGAGTTTTGTGTCACAGGATTAAATAGGGATGAGACCTCTTTTCTGTCTCATATCAGTAAATGCCAAAAGTCATTAATATAAAATATAGACATACATTAGGTAAAGACTTGCATAGATTGCTTGAGTATAAGAACTTACAAAATGATTTCATCTAATTTATTGGAAGTGATCAAAGCATTATGTAGAAACACTAGTATCAAGATTGATTACACACCAAAGGGTAACATCAGAAAAAGTGGAGTCTGGCAAGGGGGTAAAGCAAGGTTACCTACTAGCGCCACTGTTTAATTATAGTGATGCGGTAGTGCCACTATAGTTACAGTTGAGTAGGTTGTTTAATGTTAATGCCCTAACTTTGCACTATAATAGCTTCACCCCATCCCATTCAATGGATTTGCACTAAGTTTTGCATGGGTAGTCTGGGTTTAATATTCCTTGACATGCCAGGTTTCTTCCAGTTGAATGTGCAGATTATGAAATCTGTATATTGTGGGCCCAATTTTCAAAGACCCCGGAGAGCGATGCAATTTGTTTCACTCAAGTAGTTGTGACAAACCCTGGCTGTAGCAGGGACCTTGCACCAGATTTTTTAATCTGGAGGGTCCCTGAGCCAAACACCAAAGTTTGCCACAGACCAAAAGATGCAACAAAGATGTGGCCACATCTGTAGTATTCAGAGCAAGTGTCAATCCCCCGTGCAACACTAGAGAGGCCAGTATAGTAGGGAGGGGGAGATACAGTAGGCCAGGGAGGCTGGGGGGGTAGCAGGGGCCTTAGAGGTGGCAGTGTGGACATAGGGCACTGCATGACCTTAGAAGGTGCACCCCTTGGGGTGCCTGTGCCATTCACAGTAGAGTACCATTCCCTTCACATATCTCTGTGCCCCCATTCATGAAGACTCCCACAATAAAGAAAAAAAAAAACATTCCCAATGGTCCTGCAGACCCTGATTCCCTGATGCCATGAAGAAAGTAATTCCAGTTACAGTACACTCCCCCCAACCACCACGATCACTGCCATGGAAACCCATCAGTGCCCTGGTAGTCCAGTGGAACACCTCCACCCCATCCAGTAGTGTCCAACTACCCGAGCCCCCCATCCCAAATTGTAGCAGGCTGCCAGCACAGCCCTCCTCTCACCACCATGGCTGGCAGCCAATTACATTTGCAATTGCAATGATCACAAACAGCAAACAGTGTGTTCCATGAATGACATTCCTTGGCACACCTGTAGGCTGCCGCAATTTGTGGGGCAAAGGGGCTTTGGCACAGCTGCATCTGAAGTGGATACAGGCTGCTTTAAAATTTCATTTGGTGCAAGTTATTCCGCAAATCACAACTTGTGCTGAACAGCTTTGCCACATGTCCCCTGTGCTGCTGCATCGGCTTCTAAAATTGAGGTGTGTGTTTTTAGGGGAAAAATAGTTTTTTTTGTTTGCTTGTTTTTTTGTCTTCATCTAGCACCTTGACAGTTTGGAATTTTGGTCTGAATTTTCAGGGTAGAAAATCTTGACTCATAATAGTGCCTTTCATTGGTTTGATGGAAAAATAATTTATCTGTTCCCAAGTTGTAAGAATTTGAAATTTTGGTTCTGAACATGTTCAGTAGGTCTTTTGGATAGATGTTTGCTACCCTACTGAACATGCTAAGAACTGAAATGTCAAATCCTTATAACTTGGGAACAGATTAATATTTTTTTTTTTACCAAACCAATGAAAGACACCATTCTAGGAAAAGCCCTTCCTACCCTGAAAATTTCAGACCAAAATGTAATCTTTATACTTTAATAACTTTACCCCCTTCAATAGATTTGCAGGAAAGTTTGCAAGCATGGTCATGGGGGCAAAGTCCCTTGACATGCCAGGTTTCATTCTGGTCAGATGTGTAGATTCTGAGATACATATAGTCAAAGCCCTTATATTTCTGTGGCAATCTGGGTCTAAATTATGTGGCAAGTCCTCCTGTTGCCACAGTACTTCTGTGGCATTAGTTTCCTATTTCTGCACGAATTCTGTGGTGGCAGTTAACAACCCCCTCTAAGCACCTGGGTAGGGGAAATGTTAGTTTTTTGGCTGGGACCCACAAACCAGAGCACGTTGTTAATTAAATCCTGAATTCTTAGTATTAGAAGTAAAAATTCCATCCCATTTATCTAAGCCCCATCACCCTCTCCACACCAGCCTAAGAGTCCCCAGGGCCATCAAATTTGAATGAACAATATTTTTATAGGCTACCACACTGCACAGTGATCTTCATCCTTCTAGTTTTACCACTAGGCCAGAATGCCAGTTTCTCATTCCAGAATTGTTTTGTGAAGCTGTGCTCAAAGCACTTCTGGGACAAGAAACTAGAATTCAGACCCAGCAGTGAACTTAGAAGGATGAGGATATCTAAACAGTATGGGACCTGATAAAAATATTTTTGCTTCAGATAAAAGGACTCAAAGAGTTTCTCATGGTGGGGTAGGAAGGGCAGTGGGGCTGAGCTGGATATGTGTGTGTAGAGGGGGTTACCTGTTTTGATTTTTCAGGTAAAGCCCTAGCAGACAAACTAATGGGCAGGGGCTATTCCAAAATGCTTTTCAGATTTTTGTTTTTAAATTCCACAGAATTCCAAAAAGCACGCTGCACAATTTAATATAAACTGGAATAGTCTTAATGGGATTTATATGATCCATGGAATAACTGCAGTTTACATGATCCATGGAATCATTTTCCTTGGCCAGAATCAAAGTAAACACAGATTTGTTTTACTCACAGTTTATAATGACTCTTCTTTTTTTTATTATGCTTTATTTCCTCTTCTGCTGGCCCCATCGGTCCAATCCACTCACACTCAGTCCCGCCATATTCCCTGGAACTTACCTCATTCCTGAACCCTGGCTTAACCCCTGAGGTGGGGCTGCTGGGGGGCCCCTTCTCCCTGGAGACTGAACAATAGAATAGGAGCTACAGCCTGGTCAGTAGTGTGGAGTCTGTATCGTGAGGGTGAACATCATCATGAGGTGGTGGAACCTCCATTTTCTGATTTTCTCCCCAGTGGTCATGACATGCAATGACATTAGGATGGCACGCCGGATGTCTAACATGCCTCTCATAGTCCTGGCTGTCATACCCAAGGTTACCATGAGGGGTTACCCAGACATTGGCAACTTCCCTCCATCTCCCTGGAAGAGGAAATCAGTCCATAGAATGCTCAGTCCTCCTCACTTTGGCCATCTCTCCAACCTCATTCCCAAAGCTAGGGTGCCACGAGCGGTAGCACTACTGCTGCACCAGTGGGCCGGCTAAATACTAATTCTTCAGTAGAAACTACAAAATAATATTCTGCAATTCATGTAAACCACAGAATAATATTCTGCAGTTCATGTAAACTGTGGAATAATATTCCTCAGTTCATGTAAATCACAAAATAATATTCTGCATTTTTTTCATGGTTTACATTAAATTCTGTGGCCATCTCCATGGCTGTGGAACTGCGGAAAAATTGGGGCCTTGCATATAGTGCAGTTTTTGGAAAAACTGCACTATATGCAAAGGGGGGGGTGCTGTTTTTTTGTCATCACCTAGTGACCAGACAGTTTAGATTTTGGTATGCAAATTTCAAGGAAGAAAGGGCGTGCCCCAGAATGGTGCCTTTCATTTGTTTGGTGAAAAAATAGTAATCAATTCCTAAGTTATAAGGATGTGAAATTTCGATTCTCAGCATGCTCTATAGGGTATCAAACATCTATCCAAATAAGTAATGAAAAGTAATAATATGAGAGCTATGCTGAAAATTGGTCATACAAATATGGTAAAATGTCCAGGCTATGACTGAAAGTTGCAGTGTTTCAACATTCACTAATAACATCATTGATTTTCAATATTTTGACTTCAGACTTTCAACATAGCTATTTTCTACACCACATCATAAACATGACAGGTGTCATTTTATAAATCTTGTATGAGATGCCTTTTTGCACTTTTGGTGTGAAATGGCATTTTGGCCAATATGCTATAAACGCTGCATGTCATCTTTCATAAGATCAGTAATAAAGAGACTATCTTGAAAACTTGGGGACAAATTTTAATAAAAAAAAAGCATAAATGCGTGAAGAGTGAATGTGTGAAGAATTAATGTGTAAAGAGTGAATGTGTGAAGAGTGAACATTTATTTATTTATTTATTGAAACGTTTCACCAAGAAAGGCATGCTGAACAACAAGTTGCTTATCTCATGGTGTGACCTGGGGGGAAGGGTAGTGGAAATACATACATGCATACAACAACAAATATTATTACAACAGTATTGGCAGTGGTGAACAGCAAATAACAGAAAGAACTTATTAAGTGCAGCATATGAGTACAATTGTTTACAGAGGTCACAATGGACAGGTTAAGTGCATAACATTAGAATAACACTTTAAATTCATTATGATGGTACCATTTAGCCCATATGGAAGGGGTGGATAGGAAGTAACAGCAGAGGTGGAAAGGTAGTAAGGCTAGGAGGGGGGAGCAGATGAATAGGAAACAAGATTATAGATATATTGATAGTTGTAGATTGACAGGAATCTAAAATTATAGTTATATTGGTAGTTATAGATAACTCGAAGGAATGGCCAGGAAGGGATCACTGCAGGGAAAGAAAGTAGTGTGACTAGAAGGGAGCTGTAATTCAGAATAGATACTTAATATATTGATAGAGGCTGGGGAGCAGGTCAGGAAGACCAGGTAGGTTAATTTCAGGCACAATTCACAGAAAGGAAATTATGTAGGGCTGAAGTTATAGAGGAGGGGAAGGAGGAGTGGCAAATCTGGTGAGGAAGTGAATTCCACAGTTTTGGGAAGCAATATGAGAAAGTAGCCTGTCCTACAGTGGTAAACTGGTGAGGGATAACCAAGGAATGGGATTCATGAGATCTAAGTGAGTGGGCAGAGGGAGGGAGGGAGGATTGTTAGAGGGAAAGTGAGATAAGATGGGAGCGATCCAAATCAGAATTTAGAGACAAATTTAGCACAATGATGGCGGTATCTGTTTTCTAGTGAGGGAAATGCCAGGGAGTGGTAGAGTTGACAGTGGTGGTGAGTTGTAGAGAGTTCAGAGTGAAGCAACAGAAGGAGTTGAGGAGGGTATCCAATCTGGCTAAGGAGGACTTGGGAGTGGCATTGTAGACTACATCACAGTAGTCAAAAATAGGAAGGATCATCTTCTGGACAAGTTCGCACCTAACCAAGAGAGGGAGGCAGTTCAGGTTCCTGTATAGAGCGCCAAGCTTGGGGCACAGTGTTTTCAGGATGGCATCCACATGACCAGAAAAGGTGAGATGTTGGTCAAGCCAAACACCCAGATATCTGAATGAGGAGGTGTCCTCAAGGGCTGTCCAGTGAAGGGTATGGAAGGAGGGCAGGGAAGGGAGCCCAGAGAGTCTCTGCCTAGTGCCAAAAGTCAGGGAGACTGTCTTCTTGGTGTTTAGAAAATGTTGATGAGAGCAAAATCACTGCTGAACATTACTGAAGTCCTGCTGAAGTCTGTTTGCAACATCAGTGGGGGACTGTCTTGAAGTGTAGAGGGCCATGTCATCTGCGTACATGTGCATTGAGTTTGATGTACAGACAGATGGTAGGTCATTAAGAAATATGGAGAAAAGTATAGGGCCCGACATGGATCCTTGAGGGACACCAGTGTTGATAGGAAGAGGGGGAGATGTGGAGTCAGTGATTCTGACTTCCTGGGTCCAACCTACAAGGTAGGCTCTGAACCAGTTAGTGGCTGAGTCAGGCAGACCTGCTGAGGACAGGGAGTTTAGTAGTAGGGTGTGGGAAACCATTTTGAAAGCCTTGGCTAGGTCGATAAAAATGGTAGATGTGATTTGACCACTGTCCATCCGTGAGATGATGGAGTTGGTAAGCCTAATCAGGGAGGTGGGGGAGTGTTTTTTCCTAAACCCAGATAGGAAGGGAGTGAAAAAGTTAGAGAGATAAGAAGAGAGCTGGGCAAGAAACAAGTGTTCTTGCAGTTTGGCAAAGGTGAGCAGGAAAGATATGGGATGGTAGTTCCCCGGTGAGGAAGGATCACCACCCTTAGGTAGGGGAAGAAAAAAGGCATGCTTCCAAATAGGTGGGTTGGCTGCCATTTCGAATGAGAGGTTGAAGAGGTCAAACAGTGGGGCACAGATAGCCATAGCTGAGAGATATAGCAGCTTGGGGTCCAAGCCACCAGGTGAACTGCTTTTGGATGGGTTTAAGGTGTGCAAGGCATCCAAGGTGTCAGAAGGGGCAATTTTAGTGAAAGAGAACCAAGTAGATTGGGGCAGTGTGCATGGTGAGGTGAAGGGGGCACCTGGCCTAGTAGACAGTAAGGAGGATAGGACAGCAGAGGCACAAGAGGTGAAGTATGAATTAAATTCGGTAGCAACACCAAGGTGATCAGTAATAAGGGTGTTGTTTACACTGAGGAGGGAGAGGGAGGCATGGAAGTGGGGGAGAGGAGTGAATGGATGACTTTCTAGAATTTAGAGAGATTGTTTATGTTGGATTGAAAGGCTGAGCTAAAGTAGTCTGCCTTAGTCAAATGAGTAGCTTTTGTGCACTTGTTGTGAAGAGAACAATATGCATCATAGTCTTTAGGGAGATTAGAGGCTTTATGTAGTTTCCAAGCTTGGTCCCGTGCTCTTTGACAAGCTATGAATTCAGATGAGATTCATGGAAGGTGGCTGCCATGCACTCTGATGTGCCAAAGTGGCGTGTGCTAATTCCAAATGTTGAAAAATTTACCTTTAAAGTATTCTGTGGCTTCATCTATTGAGTTCGCCGATGCTATGGGGCCCAGCTTGTATGAGCTAGGTAATGGAGGAGGGGAACGAGATTCAGAGATTCATATGAGCGAGTCATTAAGGTTTTATGAAGGACCTTGAGTCTGTGAATTTTACGTATCAGAAAGGTCGTGAGGGGGTCACTCAGGGCATCTGATAATACACCAGATTTAATAACCCTGTTTGGGTGTGAGGTGAGGTCCCAGTCAATTAAGGAGTGGTTACCTGTTTTATGGTTTCTTCCAAGTTGGATTAAGGGTGAGCTGGGTTAAATTATGTGCATCAGTTTCATTTCATACTTTGTTCATGGTGGGGGATAACCAGTTTTAGTTAAGGTCGCCCATGATATAAGCTTCACCTGAGGAGGTGTGGGATACTATGGAACTGACGAGATCTGTAACAACAGAGGAGTGGAGTCCTGGGTGACAATAGGCACCTGCCACAAATACAGGGATGGATAAAGGGAGGGATAGCTATAAGATAAGCACCTCATATGCTTTCGGGACAGAGGTGGAAAGAATGGTGGTGAATTGGATAGATGAGGAGACATAGAGAGCCACTCCTCCACCCCTTCCTGACTTGTTTTGTTGAGATATAGTAATAGCCCAGGATGGAGAGAGAAGGGTCACCTATTTTATAGTTAAGCCAGGTTTCAGACAGGATGATAATATCAGGACCAAGTGAATCAACCAGAGGCTAGAGTAAATCAACTTTAGAGAAAAGGCTGCGTATATTTAGGTGGAGAATTTTTAGTCCATGGGGAAGAACAGTGAGGATTGATGGGGAAGTTCTTAGAGCAGTGGATGGGGGCACTGAGATGCATGGAGGGCAAGGTCCAGGGTTGGGATTTATGTCTTCGGAAGATAGGAGCAGGAATGCAATGATAATGTAGTGAAGCTTTACACTCTTATACCAAGGTACAGAGCAGGCTCGACTAGAAATAAGGGGGGTGTGGAGAGAAGTAGGATGCTGGAAGCATGGAATATGTAGTAGTGTGCAGTAAATAGGAATTGCTAAGAGTGAGGAACTAGGGCAAAAGGGGTAGTGTTCCCAGGTCTGAAGAGAGGTAGATGGGGTGACAGTGTAATTGAAGACAGGAGAGTGTAATGTAGTGTGGCAGAGAGGGGCCAGTAATAATGGGGAGGGGGAAGGTGTGGGGGTGAGAAGAGAGAGACAGAGGACAGAGAAGATAGGGAGAAGTAGTCTGAGTGAGTCTAGAGGCATGGTGAGGAAAAGATATAGAAACATAGAAACATAGAATCTGATGCCAGATAAGGACCGCTTGGCTCACCTAGTCTGCTCACTATCCTACCTAATGGATAAGCTGCAGATCCCTTTTCTCTTTTTTGTGGGGTTCCTCAGGGCTCTATACTGCCCCCCATGTTGTTTGCGGTGTACATGCTTCCCCTAGGAGACATTGTGAGATGGTACAGGTTGGAATTTCACTGTTATGCAGATGATACCCAACTGTACCTGCCCTTTGCACCCGACCGGGAAGGAGCTGTCTCGGTATTTAATAGCTGTCTAGAGGAAATCCAGGATTGGATGAGGTCCAGTTGGTAAAAGTTGAATTCTGGGAAGACAGAGGTGTTGGTTTTGGATCTGGATCACTGGATAGGGGGACCTGTGGCCGGCTCCCCCTCTGGGGTGTTTTGTGGGGATGTCGAGTTACCGGTCTCTGAATGGGTGCGAGATCTAGGGGTGATCTTAGATTCTGGGCTGACTTTACGATCTCAAGTGTCAGCAGTGGTAAAATCTTCATTTTATCATCTGAGAAACATCGCCAGAATCAAGAACCTCATTCAGTCTAGCGATCTGCCAACTCTGATTCATGCCTTTGTGACCTCACGCCTGGACCATTGCAACTCGCTTTACCTTGGGCTTCCGGGGATTGATATCCGCCGCCTTCAGCTGGTGCAGAATTCTGCAGCTCAAATACTTACAGGTACTCCTAGAACATCTCATATTACTCCAGTTCTGCGGGGTCTGCACTGGCTACCAGTTCAGTGGCGGATCACCTTCAAAGTCGGATTACTGACTTTTAAATCCCTACATGAACTGGGCCTTGACTACCTGAAAGATCTCCCTGATTCCTTACCTCCCTATGAGGTCACTCTGCTCAGCTGACAAGGTGTTGCTAGAGATTCCTAGGGTTACATTGAAATCAGCTGGGGCCTAGGCTTTTATGTTTGTGGCCCCATCCCTTTGGAATTCTCTACCCCATCGGATAAGGGAGTGTACGACCGTGGGGAGCTTTAAACAGGGTTTTAAATCCTTTTTTTGGAATAGGGTCTACGGTGACTCTGACTGCTGTTTTGTATTTGTTTTTAACAGTTTTTATATTATTGTTTGTATACTTTGTTTGTACTCCATCTTTTTGGAATGTGCCTTGGTATTTGAAAGGCTCAATATAAATAAAGAGATTATTATTATTATCCTAGTTAACCAACAGCCTACTTCCTCCTACCCTCCACTAGAATTACCTTATGTCTGCCCAATGCATTCTTGCATTCCCTCACTGTTTTTGACTCTACAACCTCCCAGGAAGGCAGTTCCATGCATCTACAACCCTCTCTGTGAAGAAATACTTCCTCACATTACCTCTGAAACATCCCCCCTCTATCTTCGAATTGTGCCACGTTGTTCTTGCACATCTCTTTTTCTGAAAGATTGTTTGTTTGTTTGTTTATTCGCTTAACGGGTAAGCACACTGGAAACAAGTTCCTTTTACAGGTGCGACCCACATATATTGCATACAGACAATACATAATCAAACATACATATACAATGCAGCAAATTGCAGACAAAAATGTCTTTGTTACGTGTAAAATTCATTAAAAAAATTCATAAAAACAGTTACAATTAAATTGAGATTCAAATACATCCTTAATGCATCGGCAAACTTTTGACAGAACACAACCACCTAATATCTTGAGGAATTTCATTCCAAATGAATGGAGCAATATAAGCAAAGGATCTTTGTCCACTTTTAGATTTCATAAAAGGAATCTCGAGAAACCTACTGTCTGACCTATGTCTAGAATAATGACCATCAATATATGGTCTCAAACTTTGAAATACTATGTGGAATTCCAGAGTCCATAACTTTATATATGAACTTAGCCACACAGTATTGGAAATTTAATGAAACCGTAACCAGCCCATTTCTTTCAAAATCACACAATGATGAGATGACTTAGAACAATTTAAAGCAAACTTAGCTATCAAGTGAAGTAAAGTGGATTTCTTTGAAATCACTGTCGCAGAAGCAGTGTCAGTAATCATAGCTGCATAGTTCACAATAGGAAGTAAGCAGCAATTTGAAATAACCAGCCTAGACTCAGGAATAAGAAATGAACGATTCTGTACAAAGAACCTAATCTACAATGTATTCTTGAGGTAACCCTCAAAAATGAGATTCATAACTTAGATGAGAATCTAGTAATACCCCAAGATATTGAAATGTATCAACATAGTCAAACAGTAATCCATCAAGAGATTTAACTTCCAAAGTACCAACCTCAGATCTCAGTCTAGGTGGGGTACCAAAACCATCACCTTTGTCTTAGATTTGTTTAAGAGTAATTTACAGGCCATAAGTGAAGACTGAAAATTGCACATTTCTCTGTTAAAGAAACACCTAGATCTCAAATGACAAACCCTGCGTATAAATTACTGCATCGTCAGCGTAAAGTGTTAAAGAAGCATTATTAATCACACTACTAGTTGATCAAAAACAAAGAAAACAAAAGTGGCCCCAAAATAGAACCTTGTGGAACCCACACTTAACCATTACAGAGTCTGATACAGCACCCTATATTTAACCCTTTGAAACCTATTTGTTAAATAATCCCTCGTCCAGTCCAAGAAAGACTCACCAACTCCCAATGACCCAAGTCTAGAAATCAACAATTGGTGATCAACTGAGTTGAATGCCTTGGTCAAGTCCACAATACACGGCACCCGTCAGACACCCTTTATCCATGCCATTAAGTACCGCGTTCGTGAACTCGACCAAGGCAGTCTCAGTACTCCTTCCCTTTCTAAAACCATGTTGGTTCTGAGACAATAATCCAAAACGATCCACATCCCAATCAACTGATTATAAACTATTCTTTCCTGAACTTTAGCTAAAGCAGACAAGATAGAAATAGGTCTGTAGTTACAAAACTCATGTTGTGAACCAGATTTAAATATAGGAGTGACCAAAGTATGTTTCCATATATTAGGTATAGTACCTGTAACAAAAGACAAGTTGAAAATAATACTAACTGGAAGTGCTATAACCGAGGCAGCATCCGCCAATAAACTAGGACATAAGCCATCAGAACCAGCTGAGCTGTCCCTCTTAATACAACGCAACAACTTCTCTACCTCCTTCGGAGTAGTAGTCCTTAAGTACAGTTTAGGATTAACTGTAAAATCTTCAGTCAATCCCAAGTAGTTCACCTTGGACTGGTCACTAAAGGAATCAGACAATGTAGTAAATTTCAAATTAAACTCATTAGCTATCTTCAGTGGACAAGACAACAAGTCACCATTCAACCTCATTGAACCTGGTTGACAAACATTAGGCCTTATGAAATTATTAATTGTTTTCCAAAAAGTAGTAGCGTTAGATAACCCTTCACATTGTTTATGACGAATATAGTCTGTTTTAACCTTCCTTATCTTAGCCTTACACTGGTTCCTTAAAGTCCTATACGCATGATAACCAGAAGCAGAATGGTTCATTTTATACGTTATCCAGGCCTTGTCTCGTTGTCTCATAAGTTTAATCAAAGGAGGTGTTAACCACCCATAAGTTTTCCTCGGACCCTTCTTTAACAAGGGAGCTAACTGGTCCAAAACATGTGTAAACTCAGTAATGAAAAATGCAATGCAGAATCCACATCAGGGATAGAATATAAAAAGACCAATCTATTTTACCCAACTCTGTACAAAAAGAATGTACATCAAATTTAGAAAAAGATCTCAAAATCCTTATAATTGGCTTAGACTTCTTCAGTCCCCATGCTTCCAAATACAGAAGACTGGATGATGATCATAGCTAATCAGAGGTCAAACCACATTTTATCATATTAATAGGTCTATTTGTTAATATCCAGTCCAGCAATGTGTGATTTTCTGATCTATTATTGTGTCGAGTGGGCAAAGTAATAATCTGTTGTAAACCAGACTGAGACAAGACCGTATTTAACTTTGTTATATCTGAACCCATCCAATTTAAATTAAAATCCCCAGTAGTATTAACTCTGTAGAAACCCCAGTATTCAAAGCATTTACAAGTTCTTGTAAGCCTGATTTGCTACCATTAGGTGGAAGATATACACAACAAATAGTTAATTTTTGACAAATCCCAACAATAACTGAATAGTAATATGTTCACAATATTCCAAATTACTGTTAAATATAGTGGTCTCATTTACCATTAAATATTCCTTAACATAAAACAAAACCCCACCCCCTCTACCAGTGGCACGATCCTTTCTAAAAAGTTTATAAGCAGGTATACAAAGTTCAGTATCAAGAACAGGTAAGGTTAACCAGGTTTCAGTCAGTGCCAGAACATCCGGATTATATAAACTAATCCATGACTCCACCTCATGAAATTTAGATGTTAAGCTTAATACATTAAAATGCATAATTTTGAGGCCATATGAATGCTGCAAAAAAATCACTATCTGCCATATCGTTTGCTAAAGGACCAGGTTGCTTTCAACATTGCCAGATCAATTAGCAAGAGAAAGCAATGTAACCAGGTTCTTATGCAAACAGGCAGAACACATTTCCGTGTCTTATATTTCCTAACACTGTAACCCAAGTTATAACACATGTATTTAACCTTTACACCAAATAAATGACTATAATTAGGAATAAACAGTTGAGTCTGGAACTCCAGAATCTGATTATTTTCATATGTTCTAAAGTCATTATTAACACACATAGAACAAAATAACCCATCAGTACACAAAACACAAAGTGTATAGACTACACACAACAATATCCCTCTGTTAATCATAACTAATCTATAGGTACAAACCCAAAAGAAATGATTAACTCTAAGCAAGATATTACAAACTCTAGTAGCCCAGTCCGTCCCCAGTCTGACTCCAGTCAGACTCCTCTCTTCACTTTGCCGTCCCACTTAGCTGCTGGGCTTGATGCTGCCGCTGTAGAAGGCAGCCTTATATTGAATGGCCCCCTCCACTTTCCAGAGCTGCTACCATCTGGAAAATGTGGAGACCAGAACAGAATTCAATGAAAGCAGGTGATGGCAATAATGCTGCAAGCAGGTCAGGTACTGTGCTATTACCTAGCAACCCAAGTCAGTCACAGCTCCACAGAACTTTAGCATATACAATTCTCAACAACAGATGACTCATGTGCAGACTCAAACAGCAGTCTATGCAGCACACTTCAGGTCCTGTAGCAGCTTCAATGTGATTAAAGTTAAAATCAGTCTGAGTTAAGGGGAGGGGTAAAACAGGTCAAACACAGCAATTCAGGTTTCACTCACAGGCTTGCAGGCTGTGAAATTGTAATTCACAGCAGTCATTGGTAACTCACAGATGGCAACACTGACAGATAGAGTGTTATCAGCAAAAGATAAGAGGAAATAGCCAGTCACAGAACCTGCCACACTCCGGTCAGACTCCTCTCTTCACTTTGCCGTCCCACTTAGCTGCTGCCGCTGTGTAGAAGGCAGCCTTTATATTGAAATCGCCCCCTCTCCACTTCCCAGAGCTGCCACCATCTGGAAAAATGTGGAGACCAGAACAGAATTCAATGAAAGCAGGTGATGGCAATAATGCTGCAAGCAGGTCAGGTACTGTGCTATTACCTAGCAACCCAAGTCAGTCACAGCTCCACAGAACTTTAGCATATACAATTCTCAACAACAGATGACTCATGTGCAGACTCAAACAGCAGTCTATGCAGCACACTTCAGGTCCTGTAGCAGCTTCAATGTGATTAAAGTTAAAATCAGTCTACGAGTTAAGGGGGAGGGGGGTAAAACAGGTCAAACACAGCAATTCAGGTTTCACTCACAGGCTTGCAGGCTGTGAAATTGTAATTCACAGCAGTCATTGGTAACTCACAGATGGCAACACTGACAGATAGAGTGTTATCAGCAAAAGATAAGAGGAAATAGCCAGTCACAGAACCTGCCACATCCTGGTCAGACTCCTCTCTTCACTTTGCCGTCCAATTTAGCTGTTGCCGCTTTGATGCTGCCGCTGTAGAAGGCAGCCTTTATATTGAATCACCCTCCACTTCCCAGAGCTGCCACCATCTGGAAAAATGTGGAGACCAGAACAGAATTCAATGAAAGCAGGTGATGGCAATAATGCTGCAAGCAGGTCAGGTACTGTGCTATTACCTAGCAACCCAAGTCAGTCACAGCTCCACAGAACTTTAGCATATACAATTCTCAACAACAGATGACTCATGTGCAGACTCAAACAGCAGTCTATGCAGCACACTTCAGGTCCTGTAGCAGCTTCAATGTGATTAAAGTTAAAATCAGTCTACGAGTTAAGGGGGAGGGGGGTAAAACAGGTCAAACACAGCAATTCAGGTTTCACCAACAGGCTTGCAGGCTGTGAAATTGTAATTCACAGCAGTCATTGGTAACTCACAGATGGCAACACTGACAGATAGAGTGTTATCAGCAAAAGATAAGAGGAAATAGCCAGTCACAGAACCTGCCACACTCCGGTCAGACTCCTCTCTTCACTTTGCCGTCCCACTTAGCTGCTGCCGCTTTGATGCTGCCGCTGTGTAGAAGGCAGCCTTTATATTGAAATCGCCCCCCCTCCACTTCCCAGAGCTGCCACCATCTGGAAAAATGTGGAGACCAGAACAGAATTCAATGAAAGCAGGTGATGGCAATAATGCTGCAAGCAGGTCAGGTACTGTGCTATTACCTAGCAACCCAAGTCAGTCACAGCTCCACAGAACTTTAGCATATACAATTCTCAACAACAGATGACTCATGTGCAGACTCAAACAGCAGTCTATGCAGCACACTTCAGGTCCTGTAGCAGCTTCAATGTGATTAAAGTTAAAACAGTCTACGAGTTAAGGGGGAAGGGGGTAAAACAGGTCAAACACAGCAATTCAGGTTTCACCAACAGGCTTGCAGGCTGTGAAATTGTAATTCACAGCAGTCATTGGTAACTCACAGATGGCAACACTGACAGATAGAGTGTTATCAGCAAAAGATAAGAGGAAATAGCCAGTCACAGAACCTGCCACACTCCGGTCAGACTCCTCTCTTCACTTTGCCGTCCCACTTAGCTGCTGCCGCTTTGATGCTGCCGCTGTGTAGGTGCAGGCCTTATATTGAACAGCCTCCACTTCCCAGAGCTGCCACCATCTGGAAAAATGTGGAGACCAGAACAGAATTCAATGAAAGCAGGTGATGGCAATAATGCTGCAAGCAGGTCAGGTGGAAAGATGCTACCCTCGTGGGCTTTGTTGATTCCCTTGAGGTATTTGAAAGTTTCTATCATGCCCCCCCTCCTTTCCTCAAGGCTATACATCTTAAGCTCCTTTAGTCTTTCTTCATATGTCTTCTGGTGCAGACCCTGCACCATTTTGGTTGCCCTCCTCTGGACAGCCTCCACCCTGTCTATGTCTTTGTGGAGATGGGGTCTCCAGAACTGTACACGGTACTCCAGATGTGGTTTTACCAACTGTCTGTACAGAGAGCCAACTACTTCCCATTTTCTAACATACTAACATACTAAAATGCCAGCAGAATAGGCCTAATGGTCTTTCATGTCTGCTCGTTTGGTTAGCCCCCACCCTGGGTGCTGACCTTGCTGTCCCCCTCGCCTTCTCTGGCTTCTCCCTTCCCAGTTCCAGATATTCTTGCTGCATTGGATTTTGCTTCCTGAACCCTTCCCCTGTACCTGTCCCACCCCCTCTTGAACCCCTCCACTGTCTCTGCCTCCACCAGCCCCTTAGGTAGTGCATTCCATGGCTCTACCACCCTCTCAGTGAAGTAGCACCTCCTCCTTTCTCCCCTGAATCTTCCCCCCTCCAGCTTCCATCCATGCCCTCTTTTCTACTGGTGATGCTTCTCCCTATGCATCCCAGTATCCCCCCAGCCCTCCTTACTGCCTTCTCACATTGCCAATCCACCTTTAGATCATCTGATATGACTATCCTACCCATTTTTGTTGTTGACAGCATCTCACCCCCCATTGTGTATGCTTCCCCTTGGTTTTTGTTTCCCAGGTGCATTACTTTGCACTTCTTTGCTTTGAATCTAAGCTACCATACATTTGACCATTCCACCAACCTTGCCAATTCCCATTTCATCCTTTCCACCCTACCTTGCATATCATCCCTGTAGTGGATATGTAGTGGATTGAGCAGGAGAGTATAATAAAACAATCAATCATTTTTATACCAGGTGAAACACCATTGAGTGAAACGCTTGTAAGTTAGGGGAGAGAGAAGACTATACTATAAGTTAGGGGGAAGAGAAGACTATTGTTATGACAAAGTCGCGCTGAAAATGAAAGAACTACGGTCCCCTGGCAGATATTTATAATCTACTAATGGAAATGGGGGAAAAAAATAAAAATTGCACAGCTTTTCACGTTAAAATAAGCTCACAGAAAAAGGTAAATTTGTAGCAAGCCACAGAGTACAGGACATAGAGAGAAAGTGCACCACGAAGCTGAGAAATGGCCAATCAGGTTTAGACCACAGAAGCACCCTTAATTTAAAGTAAGGAAAGCTCTGCTGGTGTTACAAGGTGGCTTCTGCAGTGGCGAAGGAGCTGAGGCATACCTTGGGTCCAGAGGATGTGGCTGAACATCTGGGGGGTGGCTGAAATGCTGGAAGTGCTGTGGGAGAGAGGCAGCACCCTTTCAGCCCGGTCAGAGGGAGGGCTGGGGAGAAAGAGAAGGAAACAAGGGTATTAATATATACTTGAATCCAAAGCAGAGATCAGAGGGTGGGGGAGACAGTATTAGAAGACAGGGGCTTAGCAGAGGACTGGGGCAGGAAGTAATAAAAGAAATTGTGGGATGGAATGAGAGAAAAGAGAAGTTGCTGGGGAAGGTCAGCGCCTGCCAGGAAGCTAGGAGAAGGATATCTCAGAGTTAGGAACACAGAAAAACAAGGTATAAAAATGGCAAAACAAGAGAAATAGTATAGGCTGCAGGTTTTAAAGATACATTATATCAGTAACCCAGCCCAACACATTTGCAGCCCAGAATTTATACATTTAGCTACACGTATAAATAGCCCACAGTTTAAGCAGAAAATTTCAGCAGTCTGACAAAAATAGAATTGGGCAGCCTTTCACGTTAAAATAAGCTCACTGAAAAAGGTAAATTTGTGGCAAGCCACAGAGTAGAGGGCATAGAGAAAAATGTGTAAAGTGTGAATCTGAAAAGAGTGAATGTGCCATGCCCTGTGCTTCTGTAGGTGGATGGACTCTTCCCATGGCACATGACCCAAAGGGCCCTGTACATCTGCACTTATTCACACAGGTCCTAAAAGAACCTGCATAAATGAGGATACAATTCAACTATCTCAAAAAGAAAGAAAATTATTTGCAAAAAAATTGCAACCCTAATGCTCACCCCTTCCCCAAGCTTGTAGCCTCCATTCCAAAGCACAAGGAACATCTCCAAGCCAGTGCCTCATAGTGATATACTCTTCAAAGGTACAGAAGTATTTCTGACCACATGTTGCCAACACAATTTATTGTAGCTTTTTTCATGCAGGGCCATGTGGGCCCTGCACGGGGAAAGGAGATCATGTGTGATGTTGTTTGCTCAGGGAATTGGATGTTGGATGGGCATTAGGGTTGACAACCCAAGAAAGACCCCACCACTGATTTACCAAGGATCCAGAAATCCAAAACCCTATTTTTTTTTTCCTTTTGCTGCTTGAGGGTTGGGATGGGGAGTTAGGGTTGGAAACCTTAATGCCACATTCCCTACTTTAGTGGTGTTAAGTTACCCTAACTAGAGCAATAACAATGTTTTTTTTGCAAAGAATCTATGTATAAATGAAGTAATCAAAGAACTGGATCATGTTCTGCATGAATCCTCCAAAAATTGTAATTAATGCCATAAATATATTGTTTTAGGCAGATGGTGCACTTTTAGTATATAAAACTGCAGTTGGGCTATAAAAATCCCTGGATAGTATCATAGGAACCCTAGAATCACTGGATCTAGAATTAGGCACCCTACTATCACTGGATTTGGAATTAAACATACAAAAAAAATTCTTATATGCAGAAAATCAAAAACTATCATTACACCCTGATCTGCAGGTGCTGGAAGAAATGGAGGGAATCAGAAGGTGCAGGGATGGTGGCAGCACTGCCAGGATCTGCACCTTTGGTGACCCTGGCATGGGTACTCAGAGTCAGATTGGCCTGAGAGGAGGCCTTGGCTGCTGAGAGCCACAGGTGGGACCCCTAGAGTAACTCCTATCAGGGTGGGCATGCTGCCTGTACAAGGAACCCTGACTATGACCCTGTGGCATAGGATTCAGATTATGCAGGGACTACAAGGTCACTTTTGATGTCTGGAGGTCCCTCAGGGTAGACTCAACCTCAGTGCCAAAGAGCTGCCTACCTTTAAAGGGAGCACTAAGGACCAATTGTTGTATGTCAGAGGCAAAGCCAGCAACAAGCAACTAAAAGTGACAGTGCAGACACATCCAAGGCATCATAAACTGATCATGACAGGTGCACACCATCCCCCAGGCCACTGGCAACAGTCTGCTGGACTACTGTTTTGTCAGAGTCATCTGGCAGCTGTTCAGCTACTGCAGCCATAGACTTCCACAGGTATTTCTGATATTTAATCATATAAGCCTGGTAATTAGCAATATGGAGTCCAAGGGATACTGAAGCATATGTGATTTTACCAATGACATAAAGCCTGCTGGATTCTTTATCAGGAGGAAGAGAGCTCATATGTTTTAGGGCTTTTTATCTTTCATGAGCAACCATTATAACAGAATCTACCTCTGGTTGAGAGGATTAACAGGGCTTTTGTGAAGGTGCAGAACATTGTTTATCCGGCTTCCTAAAGCATGGACAGCTGGCAAAAAACAAGGCATGTGCCAAGCAACTAGAGTGGCATCCTCCGGAATGGATAGTAGGTATAATCACGGTAGAGAAAGAAGACACGTCCAAGAACTCATAAAGATTTCTCTTAGAGAAATCCTTCCCTCCACCACAAATTCCAGCTTAGACTAGACCACTCAGAGGAAAACAGAAAGGAGACATCCTCAGGAGAGGATCGAAGAGTGTTCTGCACACTCTCCTTTCATAAAGGAGGATAAAGTGGAACTGGAGCCCACCACATCAAGGGGTCCTTTCTCAACCTCTTCATACTCCTTCAGCATATACTCAGGGTTGTATTATAATTCATCCTCATCATTGACAATCATAGGCAGCAAATTGACAGGCAGAGGAGGTGGTGAAGGAGGAAGTGTTGATGGAGAATGGACTGCTAGGTACAGAGACTGGAAGAAGGAACTCCTGCATTGTAGATGGTGGCAGCCCAGATGGTGTCCATGGAGTTTACATCAATGATTGAGTCAGGCACAGAAGCTTTTGGAAAAGCTCAGACATGATCTGTTAAAGTATCTGCACATTGATGAATGCCGATGGTGTCCTCAATGACCGAACCATCAATGGGAAAGTACCCAATAGCAGAATCAGCTGTGAGTACCCTGGCAGGGATTAGAGTCTGTGCCAGACCCCAGCCTTGATGTCTGAAAGATGATCGGGGGCAGCAGAATCTGAGGCCTTGATCTAGGGTCTGTCTTGGTCAGAGGAATTACCTCTCTTATGAGGACAGCAGGACCATTCAGGAGCGATATCGTATTCCCTGTGCCTCTGCTTGTACATTTCTGCATTGCAGTGCTTATTTGTTGATTTAGCAGCTTTGCCATTTTTCTTGGTTGAATCAGTGGATGACACCTTCAACCACAGACAATAGTAGGTACATGGTGAGCTTTGGAAAGACAGACAGAGGAGGAGACAATGGTTGAGTAAAGTTCCAAGGCCTTCTTGCAATGTCTCTGAGTGGCCAGGTTAATGCTCTGGCAAACACTACAGGCCTTCACATTGTGAGAAAGACCTAAGCAGTGAATACATATGGAGTGGTTATCATCTTTGTAGATCTTAACTTTACTGCAACAACAATAATGGAACAGTTCCTGTTCTTTTGTCAGCAGCATAAACAATTAAGTAATTTAAAATAACAGAGAAGTAGAAGGATTAGCAATACTTGTAAAGTTTGATGGTGTTCTTCAGCAGTTGTGGACCAACAAGTGGTTGATAATGAGAGAATGAACTGAGGCATGATAGGGTCGCACACATTATATAGGGGTGACTATGTACCTCGACAAGGTTTGCCCCAGCTAGAAAACTTTCTGGGTGGTTCTGATGCCAACAGTTTTCAGTTCCATGATGTGGCTCAATGGAGGGAGATATCATAGAAGAAAATCAGTTGTTTCTACAGTATGGATACATTCACTCCTTGACAGTCAGACAGCAGCCTTCCAAGGTGGTGAGAGGACAGGCTGTGCCAGTTGTCATCTGAGGATCAGATGACAGATCAGCTATAAAAATATGGTTGAGTAGGGAGCCAACAGGGCTAGTGAGTGGTGGGTGGTTAGTGGGTAAACCAGTGTGAAGTTTGACAGTGATCCATCAGGGGATGACACTAGACTGCAAGGAATGAGCTTCAGTACATTTTTACAAAGCTGGATTGGGTGAGGGGGGGCCACTAGACTGCCAAGAAAAGGCTTTTATAGAGTTCCAAAATACTGACAGGGATTGACTGAGGAAAGGGGGTTCACTAGGCTGCATGGGAAGGACTTTAATAGAGTTCCACAATACTGGAAGGGTTCAAATGAGGAAAGGAGGGGCATAAGACTGCCAGGTAAGGGCTTTAGTAC
Source organism: Neoceratodus forsteri (assembly GCA_016271365.2). Taxonomy (NCBI): domain Eukaryota; kingdom Metazoa; phylum Chordata; order Ceratodontiformes; family Ceratodontidae; genus Neoceratodus; species Neoceratodus forsteri. The sequence continues at coordinate 1,561,921,615 of CM057455.1, forward strand.
AGTTCCACAATACTGTCAGGGATTAGGTGAGAGAGATGGGTGTCCATTAGACTACCAGGGATTGGATCTTTAATGTTGCACAATATTAGCAGCAATTGAGGGTGGGGGGACCACTAGACTGCCAGGGTTGGGATCTGCAATATAGCTCTGTACTAATAGGGATGCCATGTGTTGAAGTGGAGATCACCAGCACCAATGCTGCTGTAGGGCAGGGGTCACACATCACAGTGTGCATTAATAAAAGAAAGGGTTCATAAGCTTTAATTAGGGCTGCCTTACCACTTACAAGAAGTCTTTGAATATACCATTGTCTCCTATATGCAAGAAGATGCCATATCTCCAAGGTGGCAGTGGTACAGTTTGTGTATCAGCACTATCTTATCAGCACTATCCATTACGCACAGTGCCAGGGTAACTTCTGGATATGGTCCCCATCTAGCCCAGATGCACAGTGTCTGGTTAGCTTAGCGGTATGCATGTTACTGCTGTGCTAACCTTCATAACATGGTGGTAATTGTGTGTCCCTTTCTACCTCTCCCTCACAAGCACTAATGTATCCCCCTTAACATTTAAGTATTTACAGTAATAGGTTATCTTATCTTAAAATTTTGTGTCATGTTTTAGCCTTAAAAACTCACTACAAAGCTTCATTCAGCAGGTAGCCCACATGACCCTCACCCTTCTGGCCCTGCCACATGGACAGTCTGTGTGGGAACATAGCTAACAGGTGTGTCTTGGGTAGGTGGTTGCCAGTGGGGGTTGTGGGGACAGAGCCAAAGGGAGCCAGCCTGCCCAAGTCAAGGAGAATGTACTACTTTATAGAAAAAAAAGATATCTTAATGCTATTGTATGTAATTTTTTAATTAAAATTTAGTATTTTAACTGTGGCTTTGTATTCAAAGGTGGCTTGTATTTGAGGGTGATCTTTTTAGCAAAATCAAATGTTTAAGTGCTAAAAACCAAATGTTACACATCCTGGATTTCACCAAGTTTATTGTTATTGAGCTACTTCATTTTAAAATAAGCAAAACAAATATCAACTTAGATAATAAGTTTAAAAAAATTATCATATTTACAGAGATAAAAATCACATTGAGTCCCACCCCTATAGTGTTTTATCTGGCATGACTTCAACCATGACTAGAAGTACTTCGCTAACCTTCATAATATGTGGGTCATTTTCTGTCTCATTCTACCTCTCCCTCACAAACACTGAAGTATTACCCTTAACATTTAAGTATTTAATGAATTATCTTACCTGAAAGTTTTTAGCCATGTGGAACTTAAACACTAATTAAAAACCTTTGCTCAGCAGACAGATTTTGGAAACCATTGTACAGCATTTAGATTTTGAAAACTATCACACAGCCAGTAGATTTTTAAAACCTTTGTGTAGGATTTCTGTGCATATGATTGGTGATGAGAACCATTGCACAGCAATTAGATTTTGAAAAGCATACTGGAGCACAAAGATTTTGGAAACAGTCATGCAGCACACATTGTGCAGCATGTAGATTTTGAAAATCATACTACAGCGTGAATATTTTGAAAACTGTTGTGTAGATGTTCAAAATATGTGTACATCAGGTGGATTTTCAAAAGCATTCATGAGGTATTCATGTGTGAATGTTTTTTTTTTAATTAAAGATAGCTAATTACTACCTTTCATGGCTTCCATTAAAATTTTATATTTTTACCTGTGGCTTGTATTTAAGGGTGGCATGTATTTGTGGATGGCTTGTTTTGCACAATCAAATTTTTAAGTGCTAAAACTAAAATATTACACATCCTGGATTTAATCAGGTTTATGGTTAACTAATTCGCCCACTATGACCACTTACTGACTCTTTTCCACACCTCTCTTCCTCCCCCTCCCCTTTTCCCTCCCTCCCCCCACACCTCACCAGCCCCTCCCTCCTGTCACCTTCTCCTTCTGTGCTTGCTCCTGTTCCCACTCATTCTACCCCTTCCTGCCTCGCTCAACACGCTTGACAATGCCGCCTGGCTGCATCCCTCCCGTTCTCTGTCCTGCTGCTACTCTTCATCCCCTGACTCACCCTTCCCGATTTCCAAATGGGATTACCCACCCATGTTTTCACCTATAAAGTACTAGACTGCCAACTATGTATCTAATTGCAATCACCTATGTTTACTATATATTGTGCTGTTCTACTGTTCGCTGTATTTGATATTATCTGTACATGTTATTGTGCTTTATGCTCTGTCTGTTTTGTAACCCCCTCCCCATTATTAACATGGAACCTTTGTAAATGAACTCCACTGTGCTCAAAGGTATTTTCTAATCCTAGATTGAAATAAATATAAAAAAACTAAAAATGATTACTGGTGTACTTCATGTAAAAATAAGTAATAGAAACATCAACTAAGATAATTGGCTTAAACAAACTACAATAATGATAAGAATCACATACAGGCCCACCCATAGTGTTTAATCTGACATGACTTCAGCACTGACTAGAAGCATTGGCTTGTATTTGAGGGTGGTTTTTATAAAAAGTATTCATTTTGACCTGCAGCTTGTATCTGAGGGTGATTTTGATTCGAGGGTGGCTTCTATTTAATTAAATCTGTTTTTAACCTATATTTATTCAGTGAACTGAACATCTGAAAACAATAAATTGTTAACAACTTTAAAAAAAAATTAACATTTTTTTCATCAAACCACCACTATAGCTCTATAACATCTAACACACCTCTAGAAATGTGCCAAAGTTGTATTTTGTGGGTGAAATTCCCACAAAATCAGCTATTTTGCTGCATGAACTATTTTGCAGAAACAGAGCATTATGTGAACATTTTTGCGGGTGCGAAATTGTGAAAATTTTGCCTGTGAAATGTGATATTCTGCCCAGAATGATGGAATACCACCTGCAAATGGTAGAATTATACCATTACCCTGGTGGTCTAGTGAACCCCCTCCCTCCCTATCTCCAGTACATCCCCATCCCAATCCACAGACCCACCCATTTTTTTTTTTATAAATTTCCCTGGTGGCCTAGTCAATCCCCCCTCCCTACTACCCCACCCCAGTATGCTTTTTAACATATTTCCTGGTGGTCTAGTGGCCCCAAACCCAGCAAGTACTGTCCCACCCCGGTCCCTCCCCATCTCAAACAAAGCAAAGAATTAACTCAGACCAAAGTGAGCTTCACACACGGGGATTATAATGATCAAGAACCCCAACCCCTCAACTACAGGATATCAGGTAAAATTTTGTAGTGTATACTCTCTTACCAGATTGCACCCTTACCCAGCAAATTCAAGCAGCTCAAGGAAAGTTTTGTGGTGAGTTCAGGGAGATGCGGTGACCACATCAATATCACCCTGCAGAGAACTCAGGATGGTGCCCAGGACAACAGCACCTTTCTCCAGCTCACCAAGACAGCCTACTCTACACATATTGAGGACCAGTCCATGATTGAAGGATGAGGAGCTGTTGATGAAGTGATGGGTTGTTGAGAGCATGTGGACAGATCTAGGCAGGAAGGGACTAGGTCACAGAGGAGCTCAAAATGATTGAAAGTCTTCACAGTCATGGTGAATCGGGACCAGCTACTCACATCCAAAGTAGCCTCGAGCCTATGGTGGAGGTAGTTTTTTTTTTTATATATATTATTCCCTGGTGGTCTAGTGGTCTGCCCCTCCCCACCCCCAACCCAGCAAGTACTGTCCCACCCCTCCTCCCAAAGCAGAGCGGGCTACTGCTCAGCCTTCTGCTCTCCTCCATGACCAGCAGCCTGCTCAGATGTGAATAATATTTAGTTTCGTAACTTAATTACTTGTAGCTTTTTTCTCTATCCCTGGGCTAGCATTTCTGTTAAAAATGGGCAAAAATGTATGCAGTCTACAATCTGTGAATCCAAAATGGACAAACAGATTTCTATAAAACTAGCCATATTCGTAGACCTTGTGACTGACTAGATGCATGCCAAATGTTACAGTTATAGAAACACAGAAACATAGAAATTGATGGCAGATAAGCACCATTTGTCCCATGTAGTCTGCGCATTTTCCCTACCTGCTGTAGTACTGCAGACCCTACTTGATCTCTGGCATAGCCCTTTCTTCCCTAACCATTAAGGTTCCTTTTTGCCTATCCCATGCTTTCTTGAATCCCATTACAGTTTTTGCCCCCAACGTCTCCACTGGGAGTCTGTTCCAGGCATTCACTACTCTTTCTGTGAAGAAGTATTTCCTCATGTTTCCCCTGAGTCTACCTCCTCCAGCTTCATAGCATGCCCCTTGTTCTTATGCATCTTTTTTCTGCTAGTCCTAGGGTCTAAGGTGGCTGAGTTATAAGGATTTGAAAAATTGCCTTTTTTAAAGGAACCCCAACATAACCCTATTATACAGGTAGATCTTAACTTGTATAATATATAACAATGTGCACAAGCCAGCCCAATGGCCTAGAGGGCTGAGGTACCAAGTGCACCTTACTTCTTCCCATGTCAGTAACCTGGCTTTGGGAATGGACTCGGGTCATCAGGGGTTGGCCAGGGTGGGAGATGGATTAAGCATCCAATGGACTGCTCTCCACTCCCGGGGGGAGGATGGCTGACAACTCTGCCTTGTGACTGCCACCAGGTGGAGGACTGGTGGCAGGACAGCCAAGAGTGACATATGTGGGTGGGTGCTGCGGGACTCCATAGAGCAAGCATGCCTCCACACATACACTCTCATTCGTTCATTCAAATTTTATTTGGTATAGCGCATTTTTCATTATGACTCAAAGTGCTTCACAGTAATACATAGATACATAGATGCATAGACAATGTCAGCAAATAAGGTCCTATGGCCCATCCACTCTGCCAGTTTGTAACTTGTAAGTTCCCTTTACATTTTTCTAGAAGTCTGTTGCCCCTTACCCCTGACCACCAGAATTCCCTTATGTCTATCCCATGCATTCTTAAATCCTGTGATTGTTTCAGCCCCCACCACTTCCTCTGGCAGTGTGTTCCACTTGTCCACCACCCTTTCTGTGAAGAAATTCTTCCTCACGTTTCCTCTGAATTGCCCTCCCTCCAACTTCATTCCATACCCTCCAGTTCTGGAACATCTTTTTCACTGGATAATAGTGTATTTCTGCACCCTGTTCCTCCCTGTAAGGTACTTGTATGTCTCTATTATATCCCTGCTCTCCCCTCTCTCCCTCCTCTCCACCAGGGAGTACATATTCAAGTCATTCAGTCTGTCCTCATAGGACTTGTGATGTAATCCCTGTACCATCTTTGTTGCCCTGCTCTGAACCTTCTCTACCCTGTCTATGCCCTTACATAGGTAAGATTTTCAGACTGTACACTGTACCCCAGGTGGGGCCTTACTAGTGTCTTGTATAATGGAATTATGACCTCCCTTTTCATGCTCGTGATGCCCCTGCCTATGCATCCCAGCATCCCCTTTGCTTTACCTGCTGCCTTGTCACACTGTTTCCCTGCCTTGAGGTCATCAAAGGTGATGACCCCAAGGTCCCTTTCCTGCTTGGTGCATGCTATATCCTCACTCCTCAACTGGTATGTTGTTCCAGGGTTCTTGTGCCCCATATGCATTATCTTTCACTTCTTTGCATTGAATTTCAACTGCCAAACCCTTAATACTTCTAAAAACATTTAAATACAATACAGCTACTTAAACAAATGAATAAACCACACTTATTTATCAGATAAAAACATTACCTGAATTCCAAAAAATCTTGCCTAAATAAAAAGGTTTTTAGCTCTCATTTAAATATATCTACTGTGGGGCTATCTTGAATATGGCAAGGAAGAGAGTTCCACAGAGTTGGAGCTCTGAAAGAAAAAGCGTGAGCCCTTAATGTTTTCAGATAGACCCTGGGAACCTCTAACAATCCCTTGATAATGGAGCAAAGGGAGTGGGTGGGGCAGTACAGTCACAGAAGTTCTTGCAGGTAACCGGGCCCCTGACATGTACCCCAGCATTGGGGTGGGGGGATAAAAAACTGAAAATGGGAGGATGGGCTAAATGAAGCCCTACCCATCTTCCTGTATCCTTCTCCACCACACCACAGATCAGATGTATCTGGATATGCTGCCAGAGGGAGACTGCCCTCCCCCTCCTAGCCCCACTGCAGTGGGGAATCCACAGGAGACCATGATCATGAACCCAGTGATGGTGGAAGCCAGCTGCAGGTAATGGGGACCAGGCTGATGAGCCACCCATCTGATCCACTGGTAGAAATACCTCTATTGCAAAAAGAAATACACATGTAGCTACAACAGTGGAGAGGGTTGCATGGTGGCAAACCCAAGGGATGGTCATCACCCTTGGTAAATTGCTGTTTCTCAAAAAATCTAATGCCAGTCAATAGTTTTTGTGCAGTTTTATACAAGAGTGAAGTCATTCAGAAAATTTTCACCAAACAAGCTATGTAGCCAAAAGATAGTGTCCTATGACCTGATGATAACCTGAGCTCGTGTGTCCATAGTATATTTCTTAGCAAAGCATGGTCCATATGGGAGTTAACTGAGGTTAGCATTAAGCCATAGGATGCTGTTTTTTGGCTGCATAGCTTGTCTGGTAGAAATTTTCTGAATGACATCAGTCTTGTATGAAATTGCATAAGTGACAGTGGTCCTGTCTTTGAAGGTTTTGACACAAACACTAACTCACCCCTAACATACTTGCACAACTGTGCATAATGTCTGTCTGCTACTGTGCACAATGTTCATCTGTCTGGTCTGTCTATCTATCTATCTATCTATCTATCTATCTATCTATCTATCTATCTATCTATCTATCTATTGTCTGCCTGTCTATCCATCTGTCTGTCTGTCTACCTACCTACCCATCTACCTACCTACTCCACCTATTTAGCTAGCTGTCTGCCTGTTTATTGTGCTCTACCACATACATGGATGGTCCCTATCCCCATTGAAAAAATACTTCATATATTTCCAGTGGAAATTTTCCACACATATGATGGTACTTAAAGGGGACATGAAATCTCCACTAAATGGCAGCAGTTAGTAATGTTCCTAGTAATATACATGCAAGACTTATCTCCATAAGAAGCATTAGGGTTTGAAATGCCAAGGTACACCTGTCACAAGTGTTCCTGCATGTAGGGTGGGGGGTGAGGTCTTACGATTGGAAGCTAAGGATGTGGATGGGGTGTTGGGGTTGGGAAGCCTAAGTTCTCCTCATGCCTGTTCCTGCATGTGCAGTGGGGGTGGGGCCTTATGCTTGGGAACCCTAAGTTTGCATTTCCCTACTTTTAACTGCTCAACCCTAATGGTGCATTAAACACATTTTTTTGCAATGAATTTCCTTATTTTTTCAGATAAACTCAGTCATTGATAAGAGTTTTTTCATCAAATTTTCAACATGTCCTTTTTGGGACCCCACCTCACGAACACCGCTACTGTCATTTTGTTCATTGCTCCCAAAAGGTGATTTCACACAGCAACCATGCCATTCTGCACCACAGATGCAAAACCACCTTTCGGGTAGAATGTGAAAAATGACAGCTGTATTATTAATGAGGTGGTGTGAAAAAATTTCAGTGTTGAACATTTAGAGTCAAAACACTGTAAATCACTAAAGTTATGCACCTGCATAGAAACTGCACAACACACGCTCATAATGCAGTCATTTTTCAGGGTTGTTTCACCAAATTTTCAACATGGGCATTTTGGGACCCCACCGCATGAACACTAGCACTGTCATTTTGTCAATCACTCCCAAAAGGTGATTCCATGCAGTGACCATGAAATCACCTTTTGGGGCTGAGTAATGAAATGACAGTGCCAGTGTTCATGAGGGGGAGTCCCAAAATGCCCATGCTGAGAATTTGGTGCAAAAATACCTAAAAATGGTGCAGATTTCAACAGAAGTTCAAAACACCACTGACTGCCATTATACAGATTGTATCTTGATTCTTCAGTTCATGGTTCAGCTTTAAAGAGAGCAGATGTGTCCCAGTCCACAGAAGATGACAATGCTAGCCTTCAGGGGTAAGTATAGCGTGAGGGGTGTGTGGGGAGGTGGGTGCTCAGTGGGAGGGTGGGGATGGGGAGGGAGACTACTTGGATGATGGTGGACCATTTTCCTTTTTTCAGGTATAAAAAAAACAAAAAGACATCAGGGACATTTTTCTTCTTTACAGGACATTATTAGATGAGTTTTGGAGACACTGGGAGCTGGCTCTCCAGTGTCCCTACACTGTCACTGGCACTGGTGGAGGGCACCTTTCAGTGCTGGAAACATATTGGGACACTGGGGGTGGGCTCTCCAGTGTCCCTAAACTGGCACTAACACTGGCTGGGGGAGCATGGCTTTCAGGGGGAGACATATCAAGACACTATGAGTGGGCTCCCTAGTGTCCCTACACTGGCTGGGGGGTGGGGTGCATGGTTTTCTAGTGTCAACAGGGGGAGAGGGCACCCACCTATCAGCAAATATATAAAACATATGTTTGGGGACACTGGGAGTGGGCTCCACTCTGTCCTACAGTGCTTGGGGGGAGCTTGAAATGCTGACACAGGGATTGGGCACCCCAATGTTGGCAAACACGATTAATATTAGAACAAGCTGGAGAGAGCATGTAACACCAAGGGTGAGCATCCTGGTGTCGGAAACAACATTTAAAAAAGTTAATGCTTTCTGTGCAGTGGCGGTGGGCTCCCCAGTGTGCCACAGTAGTGGAGGGTCAATAATCATACCACTTGTAAAAAGAATACTGCATTCATTTCTCTCGCTAAGTGGAGAAACAACATGGCTGGCAGGATATTATGTTTGATCTAGAAACCCACATCACAGCTGCTCCTGCAACATGGGATCCTTCGTCATGCTAACCATCTATTTTCTTCCCCATAGGAAATAATGGGAAATGCAAAATTGAATAACATTGGAATGGATTCATATTTTTCATCAAACCTTCAAATGACACATCTATGAGGTCAAAGCTTTCTACCCTGAAAATTTCAGCTGTGAGTATAAAGCCATTTCTGAGATACAGTTGGACACAAAAAAAAACAGCAAAAACTTTTTTTTCCAACACTGTGTATCTTGGAAACCATACATGGGATTCAAATCAAATTTGTGAAATCAAGAGACCTGCACTCTAGATTGATGCATGCCCAATTTCCTTCAAATCTGTTGGTGAGTTGCAAAGTTATTAAGGTGCAAGTATGCAAAACTGGATGACAGTGTGTGAAAATCACTTTCACTTTTATATCTATTTTTTTCCCATAGGATATAATAGGAAATTCAAGATTTAATAACTTTGAAATGGAGTCATGTTTTTTCACTAAACCTTCAAAAGGCACATCTCTGAGACCAATGCTTTCTACCCTGAAAATTACAGCCCAGAAGCTAAAGCCGTTTCCGAGATACAGGTGAACAAAAAAGTGCACAAAACTCCAAACCTTATCTATTTATTTATTTATTTATGACTTTGGTAACTGGGTGGATGCACTGATCCCTGGAACCATTTTCAGGCACAACCCTTGCCACAGCAGTGGCACAAAGCTCAGAGCTAAAATACAATACACGTAGCAGAAGAGCAGTAAATTATGCAATATAACAAGGCAAGAAAGGTACAATAGTATGATGGAATTTTCAACAAATGGCAGTCATAAGAGATAAATAACAGGATGAGTTCACAATCAGATGGCAAGTTATGCAGGAATTAGATAATACAAGATCCTACTAGTCTAGGAGCAAGTGCAGGGCGGAAAGGGGCTAATAAGGAGACCCAGACATGAACAAATGTAGATACTCCAGAGATAGGAGCGGCAAAGAAGGAGGGGAGGAAGGGGAGGGGAGGAGGGAGTAGCAGGAAAAGTGAAGAAAGGGGGAGGTGAAAAGGACCACATCTAAATAGGACAGGATGGGGGGGTGAACTAGTCTGAAAAGCAGTGGCAGGTGGACGCCATCAGGAGCCAGTCTTTGAGGTGAGTTCTGAACAGGCAGTGGGTGTTGATTGTGCACAGTTCACCAGGAAGTGTATTCCATTGAGTAGGGGTTGCCACAGACAGGGCTCTGGTGCCCATGTTGGTGGAAACCCTGGGAATGTTTTGAGGAGGGATGCTAGAGGAGTGTAGGTTGTGGTACGAGGTTCGGACAGTGAGGATGGGTTCGAGAGGAGATTTCAGGCTGATGCGGATGGCAGAGTCAATCATGCAATACAGGGTGAGATCAAAACTGCGGGAACCACCCAAAGGAATTGTAGAGGACCCAGTGGTGGGTGGAGAAAGGGGCCAGCAAGGCAAGCTGGCAGGCACTGTTGTAGGCTGTGGCCATGGTGGTTGAGGAGGTCCTGGTGTAGACTGGGGAGAAGTAGTCCAGAATACGGAGTAGGTTCCCCTGCATTATGGCCAAACGGGCCTCTGGGTGAGGTATTGCTGGAATCTGTAGGCAGTGCCGAGTTTTGGGTGGAATCTTTGCACTAGGGAGCTTATCTGCTCAGCAAAAGAGAGGGATGGGTCCAGCAGAACTCCTAGATATTTGAAATGCTTGACATCCTCCAGGGGTTGGTCATCGGGTGAGGTGATGCTTAGGGGGGTTGACTTGTATTTAGCTATGACGGGATTGAATCTGAGCAGCATTGATTTTGTTTTTTTGGTGTTGACCAGAAGGATGTTATCAGAAAAGCAGTTACGGGCTGCAGAGTAGTTGTGTGAGAGGGTTTCAGAGATGAGGACAGGAGACTTACCACTACTGAAGAGCACAAGGGCATCAGCATAGAGGAGAGAGTGTCAGCTGAGACTGTCTGATGGGAAGGAGTAGATAAATAGGGAGAAAAGGAGGGGTCCCAGGATGGAGCCCTGGGGAATGCCTGTGGAGACAGGCAGGGTGGGGGAGCAGGCAGGGCTGATGCACCTTCAGAGAGGTAACTTTTGAACCAGGTGGTGACCTCCAGGGAACAGCCAAGGCAATGGAGTTTACAGAGGATGAGAGCATGGTTTACCATATCAAAGGCTTTGAAGAGGTCGACGAGGACTGCACTGGTGGAGTTACCATGATCCATGTTTGCAAGGATGTGGTCTTTCAGGAGTGTGAGTACAGTTGCAGTGGAATGGTTTTTGTGGAAATCATGCTGCTGGGTAGATAGGAGGTTATATCTGCTGATGTAGTCAGCCAGTTGATGGTGGACAATCTTTATTTTTAACACTCTGTATCTCGGAAATGGCTAAAGCTACTGAGACAAACTTTATCACATACAAACACCTACCCAGGGGAATTATGCGTGATAAATTTCATAGAAGTCACTTTAACCATTACAAAGTTATTAAGATCCAAAAATTGCCCTTTAACATCAAACACAAACAGCAAAAATCTCAAAAATCAGTTTTTCTCAACACTATTTATCTCAGAACCACTCAAAGGATTGAAACCAAATTTGTCAGATCAAGAGAGCTTTGCACTAGGTTGATGCATGTCAAATTTCCTACAAATTTGTTAGAGTCTTGCAAAGTTATTAAGGTGCAAAGTATGAAAAACTGTATGACAGTGTGCGAAAATCACTTTCACTTTTACACCTATTTTCTGCCATAGGAAATAATGGGAAATTCAAGATTTAATAACTTTGGAATGGTTTGATATTTTTTCACCAGACCTTTAAAATGCACATCTCTGAGGCCAAGACTTTCTACCCTGAAAACTTCAGCCCAGAAGCTGAAGCAGTTTCTGAGATACTGGTGGGCAAAAAAAGTGACCAAACCCCAAAACCTTCTATATTTTTAACACTATGTATCTCAGAAATGGCTAAAGCTATTGAGACAAAATGTCCTACATAAAAACACCTGCCCAGGGCAATTATGCACGCCAAATTTCATAAAAATCACCTCAAACATTACAAAGTTATTAAGATCTGAAAACTGTCCTTTAAACACTCTTACCAATCCAAATATGCAGGCACTACCGTGCGTGTAATATATATATATATATATCTATATATACAGTATATATGTATATATATATATATATATATATATATGTAATAGATAACCCACTTTTAGGTGTGCTGTCGCGCTCTGATATACGCACCCCTTGGTGTGCGTCAACCACCCAAGGCATGCATATATCAGAGTGTGACCACACATCCTAGAGTGGGTTATCTATCTTATAAAATGGCAAAAATGTTTTTTGGGGGGTAAAAGTGCAGGTGTGCAGTCACGCTGTGATATATGCATGGTCGTGTGATGTGTTTTATACAATCAGAACACTGGATTTTGAGGATGATGTGCTCCTCATTTATAAATATATATATATATATATATATATATATATATATAGTATGGTAGCACGGTAGTGCTACCATAGTTAGGGGTTGAGAGCCATTTCTATGTTAAACCCCAAAACTTTGCACCTTAATAACTTTGCAACCGTTTGATGGATTTGCCTGAAATTTGGAATACATGATCAAAAACCATAGGCCTTGGGATCTGCCAAGTTTCATACTAGTCAGATATACAGCTATGGAGTTATTAAGCGTGATCTGTGCGCACGTTTACGCTTTTCTGGAATTCTATGGTCGCGCCTACAGGTCGTACGGTTTGTGCGACTGGCCTGAAATCTTCAGGGAACGTGTGTCCGGGGTCCCCAATGTGCCTTTTGAAGATTTGGTGAAAAATATTAAACGGTTCAAAAGTTATTCAAAAAACAGTTTCCCATTATAAGTCAATGGGAAAAGTTAACAAAAAGTTCGACAGTGTCGCAAATGCATTTTTACTTTCGCAAATGGGCCTGTTACTTTCGCAAATCCGCCAATTTTTTTTCAGTTGGTGATCAGAAAAATGGATGGCATTTAAATTTGAGACCGTCTAGCAACGTAATTCTTTTTGTATTCACCTAGTCGGGCCCTGAGGATGCTTGCCATGTCTTTATTTTGTGGTAAAACACCCCAGAAATATGTTTTTCAAATTTCTGGAAAAAGTACTTTTGAAAATTACTTTCGTGCTCACGAAAGTGTCGAATTTTTGCGAAAGCTTTCGCAAATTGCGACAGTAATTTTCTAGTCTGTGGGAAAATGACAGCAATTATTTGGCACTGCACTGCAAAATAACCGTTGGGAGTTTTGGGCTGAAATTTGGAAGAACAACTGACATCTCACAGAAATGCCTTTCAGTGTTGTATTGAAAAATATTACATGGCAGCAAAGTTACGGCACCCAAAGTTGACAGTTTTCCCATAGGATAACATTACGTGCTCAAGCATTAAAGGAATCCTTTGGCACCCTGCTGCAAAATAACGGTTTGGTCTTTTTTCCTGAAATTTGGAGGGAAGACAGCCAACAGTCCACAGATGTGCCTTTCAGTAGTTTGGTGAAAAAATATCACACGGCGGCAAAGTTACGGCACTCCAAAATTGACGGTTTTTCCCATAGGATAACATTACGGCGCCTGACACATAACAGAAATCATTTGGAGCCCTGCTGCAAAATAACGGTTTGGTCTTTTTTGCTGACATTTGGAGAAAAGACAGCCAACAAACCACAAATGTGCCTTTCAGTGGTTTGGTGAAAAAACATTACAGGGAGGCAAAGTTATGGTGCTCTGAACTTTTCTTTTTTTCCCATAGGATAACATTATGGCGTTCGCCGAGCCTTTCAGGGCCCGTATCTCGGAAACGGTGCGAGATACAGACTTTTGGTCAGAAAATTTCTTAGCTCCTCTAATAGGGCTAAGATTCAAATTAGCCAGGACAGTTGTAAATAACATGACTTTTAAATTTTTTTTCTACGTCATATGGTTACTGAGATATAATGTATTTAGTATTCCAAGATCTCATTTTCTGTACCGATACTCATTATTATGCATACATTATTTGTACTCACTGTCTTTCTCTATGCAGGTTTTGGGGAAAACCAGCCTGTGTGCTTACATTACTGTTAGTGTTGCCCTTTCCGCTTGCGGTTACGTACCCGTTTCACTTAACGTTGACGTCTGCGCCACCATGTGCGTTATCCTTTGCGTTTTCATTTGCGCTTGTGTTTCTGTTATTTTTTGCCATTTCTGTGTACAGTACTGTTTATCTTTCTTGACATTTCTGTTTGCAGGCACCATGTTACTATGTGACTACACATCACGTGGCAGATCGTTCCCGTCTACGCCACCATGTGCGTTACCCTTTCTGTTTTCATTCGCGCTTGTGTTACCATGTGCGCCGCTGTTAGTATTTCTGTTTGCATTGCTGTCCCTGTTAGTATGCACACACAGACACACACAGGGGTGTGCTGTGGCACGAGGTGTGGCTGTCTGGCACATGTCTCTATAGGGTGATTGACTGACCATTAACACAATTCTTGGGAGTGACTTATCGCTATAATAATGAAACATGTTTTTAAACAGTTGTAAACCTTGTTCAGTATATCGTCAACCTCTTCATGTATGGTAATAAAAGATTAACATAAGGTTGTTAGGATGTTTGCAGCCAATGAGAAACGTCATTTTGTCAGACTCTGAAGTACACATAGTAGTGACTGAATGGTACATGTATAGTCACAGCTGTGACCTGTTGGGTGCTGATGTGTGGCACCTTGGTATAGTAATAATGACTGCATAGGCACACGAAAAGTAAGTACATTGCTGAGTTTTTGACACTGTTAGGAATTCTGTCAAATGTGACATGCAATGTCCCACATCGTTGCATATGCTGTGATACTGACTGTATGTCATAGGTACCAAACAAATTGATGGAGATATAGTTGTAGCAGTATTAGTAAACATTGATTTGTATGCTTAAGTCATAGACACTTATTTTTATGTCATAATGGTATTTAAAGTAAGGAGTCGACACAGGTGGTTATGGTTTTAAAAAATGTATTGCCAATTTGTCAAATGGAGAAAAGGTCCAATCAAGAGTGAAATGTAGTTAACAGAAGCAGTCTCACAATACAATCTTTGTATGTGTGCAATCATTGCTTGTCAAATATGTAAATGTGTAAGAATAACAATAACTGTATAATATGGATTGGAGTAAGTGTGTGATATATGAAACTAATCAGGTGTTGTGTGTTTTTATTTATGTTTCAGTACTCACTTCTGTTTATGTGAGGAAGTAGTTTCTGACATTCAACCTGGAATTCTAATAGTCAGGCTGAAGCTGTGGTGCTTCATTATATTTTTACTATTGAATGTGAATGGAGTTTGTAAAAAATGTTACTTTTTTAAAAATGGTTGTATGTTGTAATTACGTGTAGTGCATTACTTGTGTGTTATGTTAATAAGGGAATGTCAGTCGGTTGTGAAGTGTGATTACAGACATGATAGACAAGTGTTTTGTTGTAATTGTGTGACTGCTAATGTGGATGTTCCTGGGGTGGGCGAAAAACCATATGCTGACTGTCTAAGTAGTACAATTTACACAAATGTAAGTTTAGTGACATTTGATTGATATTATTTAATAATATGTCACTGACTAGGTGCAAATGGAAAATTCCCACCTGACCCCTCAATTGAGACCATCATAAATATTGTCAGGAACAGGTATGCAGTTTGTTGTGATCAGCAACAGTGCCTGATTTACAATTGTCAATATTTTTTACATACGGTAGAATTACTTATGTGACAAGTTAAAAAAATATTATGTTTTTACATGAACAAATGACATTTTATCAATTCTTACATTGGCTTCTATGTAAATTCTTAACTTGTAAATACTAAAACTGTCATGGAATGCATTTTAACAAACTTATGGTTAGTTAAATGTTGTTACTATACTGCTGAATAATATTTAAAACATTCACTTGTACTGTAGTGCTACACTGCTATTTTTAGTACAAGTATCAAACTAGTTATTAACAATGTACACTTGAAAACAAATGTTTCTATTATGTACAAGTAATTTTAAACACTTGTAAGAGTCACTAAATTAGATTCAGCAATTGGTTATTATTTACAGTTGTGTAACTCAGCTTCTTGCATTATAAATAAAGGTAGTTGTTTTTACATATGTACAATACTAGTACTACGCATTAAAGCGTAATAGTTCTACACTGTTGCATGGTGATCGAATGATGTTCTCTATATGTCAAGAGTCACTAGACAAATTGAAGTGTTGATAGACAACTTGTGACAGAGTGGAATGTTTGCTGAATGTTATAAGGGTAGCTCAGTTATCTACGATAGTAACTGAGAAGTTCTCTTGTTTGCAAAGAGTAAGAGCTTATAAGTCATATCAATTTGTTGTTATATATGAGTTGATACATGGATTTTTAAAGAGATGTACAGAGGAGGAGAGTAGTAAGTCCTCAGTTTTTAGATGTACAATCTTTGATAGACATGTAATCATGGTTTCTCTAGTGACTGTGAATACTGTTGGCACCGATTGAAGCCACTACAACAATTTTCATGTAGTCACTGATCTACACAAGATCTAACATGTCACAGTGTATGTAATGTCTGTATTAAAATTCCATTTTGTTGAAATTGTATTGTTTATTTACAGTTGTACATTATACAACATTGTAATGAGTCATGAATGTTTTTTTGGACAAAGTAGTCATTTTAAAATGCTACATGTTTTGTCCTATTCTTCTGAAATATGAAGTTTGTCATAATTCTTCAATATTAGAAGATATGCATTTTTCAAGTGAAGTGGCAGTCTCTGTTTAAAAGTCGTTGTAGAGTCGTCACACTCTAACCATCCAGTTGTGCACCTTAGTAACGAGGTGTAATGCCCAGAATGCATGGATTGACCATGGTGATAGATTATACTGTGAGCGTCAAACAGTGATTGGTTGAAGACTATTCTACTAGCTGTGTAATCAGTGATAGGAGTATCAACTCTGAGCCCGTTGGGGTCAAATCTGTGCAACATAAGCAACAGATATTGAGATGAACTCCTTAGACATATGGACTGAGTGCATCTGCCTCCGCACCTTCCACAGGCATGACTACATTCAGCATTAGTGAATAGCTGTCGAAATTTGACACTTTTGGCTTCAGAAACAAAGAGAGTTATCCACAGCATGTCTTGTGTGGTTTCACGCTGTGAATTGCCACATGAAACACATACATATTTTGTAACATATGTTACTGTGAAGTACTGCTGCATTGGGGTGCCGTCTTCATCCAGGTTGTTTATGACAGCCATCATAAACTCAGTACTGTCTTGCTGTATGTCTGCAGCAAATGTACTACATCCAGCATATGTAGATAACACCTGTCGTAGTGGTGTTAGTGACTGTACATTGTTAGAGTGGTCAGAAGTCATCTTGATAATCTGCTTCAAAGCATTTGATAGGGATTGTCTTGTGAAACAGATATTGCCTGCACAAACTGCGGCACGTGTAGAAAAACTTGCATAGCTGAGTTAGCATAGCAGTTTACTCTACTGCTGTTGTCAAAGAGTGGTACAGCAGCTACGCCAACTGATTTCTGATGAATTGCTGGTTGTGAATGTTTACTTGAAGTTGTGGCCTTTGCTGAACTCTTTTTTGTCGAATCACTTTGGGAAGCTTGCTGCTGTTTGTTGCTCCCTCTAGCTGTGACTGAATTGTGTGAGACAGACAGATATGTAGGCAGTGGTATTAAAGACATTTGTGGCTGATGTAGAGTACGTAACCTGTTGTACTCAAGAATACATCACTTGTCAGCTTGTATTTTCTGAGGTGCTATACTAATAATGTGCAATCCAGAAAGGCTTCGTACATGTGAAAGTGCAACGTAGCTCATGCCATCCTTGAAAATGTCTGTACCTATGTCTACCATTGCTGAATCCAAACTCAGTCCCTGAGATTTGTGAATGACAGCATATGCAACACATAATGGGAACTGTTTCCTGTTTACGTAGATATCCTTAAAAACCTGGAATTTTACGCAAGTTCGATCTATGTGTACAGAGTGTTCCATGTTGTCAAAGTGCACTACAAGTGTCTCAATATATGTCTTCTGGACATTATAGACAAAGTCAGTGATGTTTCCCATGGCACCATTTACCATACCTTGTTCTACATCTAGATTACGTCGCAGCATGATACGTGCATTCTTACAAACTGTGAGAACAGCTTCTAGGCCAGCTGTTCATGAAACATCTGACTTCAGTTCACTTAGTCATTCAGTCATCTTTGCTACTAGCTTTCGACTAAGAATAACGCCATCAACTGCATCAATTGCATGCAGAGTTAGAATCTCTTGGTTCTCTCTTTGTAGCATTAGATTGTTGAATTCAGTGCATTTCTTTAGTCGTGGCATAAGACACTATGTGTCTGCCAGTAGAGTATATATCGCTGAAGACATTACATGCTGTTTCTATGCATGTACTATGTACTGTGATTTTTCGATCATTTAACATACAAACATGTTCTGGTGATAGAGAACCTGTACGAGCTTCATCTAAAAGTGATTTGTAAGCTAGATCACCACTTTGGCGCATGTTCTCAGACAACTCAACATAGGTAAATAATTCCCATATGTTATAGCCTGCAATGCAACCGAGGATATTCTTAGCTTGCTTGGCAGTCAGAGTTGTAAATACATGCTCTGCATTGACTGGTGCAAGTTGTAAAAGGTCTCCCAACACAAGTATACTTTTGCCACCAAATGGCACTCCATCGTCAGTACCTAAGATCTGCTGTAGAGCGTAGAATACAGGCAAGCATGACATTGGAGACCATGCTGATTTCGTCAACAATGAGTAACTGCATCTTTGTGAACATGGAACAGAGCTGAGATGCAACCTCGAATGACAGTTTGCGATACTCTCCAGTTCTCCCATGTTCGACTGGCAACATAAAGAGATGGTGTAATGTTACTCCACCAATGTTGTATGCTGCTAGTCCTGGTGGGAGCAGTCACAGCAACAGACATTGAAGAGCCTGTCACACTCCGTACTTCTGCAGTGATGGCTTCAATCAGGAAACTCTTTCCTGTGCCAGTTGAACCGCTAACAAACATTAGTAGTGGCTTGTACTGAGTGCAGTCACATTGTTTTGTTTCATGTAGTATACCATGTTGGACAGCTTCAACCACTTGGGAGTGAACTGTATGCTGCAGCTGATTTAGTCTTTCTCTTACGGTCAGCTGGGTTGACCATAGAGTGTGTGCCATGTTGCATGGCTGTCTCAATTTCTGATATTAACACTTCTGGGGCATTTAAGGGCAGAGGGTCACCTAGAACACCTTGTCCTTCTGGATCAAGGTTGTCTTGTGAACTAACTGGAGTGTCTTCCTGAAGTTGCTTCTCTGCCTCCTCAAGCTGTTCTTTCTCAGCTTTTAGTCTTTGTATATATGTCTGTGAGTACTCAGTTTGGAAATTCTCATAAGTGAGATTGAACTGGTCTTCGAATGTGTCAGAGTCACCTTTCAATTCAGACTCACTCCTCCAGGGTCTAAATAGGAATAGGAGAGCAAAGTAGTAATGTTTTGTGCTCTCTGATGTGCCTAGATGCAGTTTGCAGTGATCTATAAGCCATGGCTTGTGCCTCTTCACAAGACAGCCATCTAGTCCATTGACCTTGTAAGTAATGTGTGTTGAGTCAGGTGCTGCACCTGTCTTGTAGTCATACCACTTAGCCACCTCAAACAGACACATATCATTATGTCGTTGTGTCTACGTGGGTAGTATGTGTCTATCAGGTTATTCTTCAAGATATGTTTTGAAGAAGGTGTATTGACAGCGAGCTCCTCAATTTCAGCATGAGGAATCAGTACACGCTTCCGTTTCTCTTTGTAGTTTACACTGGGGAAATGTACAGCGTCAGACTTCCCGTACAGATGTGTACCCATTAACAGGTCACTGGCTTCGTAAGCTCCACATTCTCTGTGTGAAAGAGTCTTCAAACCCAATGACCACAGCTGAGATGTCAGGCTTCTGCTTGAAGTGGCAATATCTTCCCAAAGATCTTGCAAGCTAGTCTGTTCATGTTTGGTTATGTACGAAGTGGCGTACCGAACCAGGGCCAGTGAGTTGTCAGCCACAAACTGAACATCTATGTTTTCTTGCCACATTAGGAGAAGAGTTGGGTTGTAGTCATTGATGCACACCTCTTTTTCATCCCTGGGTAACTCGTATACCCTCTTGGTTGATTTTGCCTTCAAGTGGTGTCGCATTGCTGAGAAAAGGTCATTCATGGCACCATTCTGACAAACTCGTCTAGGAAATCCAAAGCGACATCGTGTGTACCAATTAGATTTGTTCTTTACTGCTCGCCGGCAATATTTTGCACAAATATGTCGTTGGAACTTTTGTACCAACTTCCATAGTGGGGACTGTCATACTTGTCTGGAATGTGACAAGTGATATATTTTTTGATGAATGATAGCACTTCTTCTGCTTCATGTTCACCAATGCGTGGCGCATCCTTGATCCACAATAACATATGGATATGAGGGGCACCTCGTGCTTGATATTCTGTCCTCCAAAAGTAGTGTTCTATAATACCTAGAGGAGGATTGTCCTTTGACAAGATGAAAGTGAGAATGTCATGGAACCGCTTGTGAAAATGTCTTGTGACAGACACAGGATCAAGTGAACACATTTCTCCGACAGTCATCGATGAGATGCCTCGACATCGAATTTGCCCACTTCAACAGTTCAATGAGTTCGTCCAGGCATATTCAGCACAACTAAGTGTGACAAACGATGTGGCTGCGCCATACTCTCGTAGCATTGTCATCACTTCCGAGTGTCTGTGATACCAATATTCTTTGGTGCCACGTAGACTTGAAAGTATGGAAGACAGATTCACTTGCACATTTTCATCTTTCTGCTTTAATTTCTCTAGAAATTGAGCAGCTGTAATTCCATCTAGTGGACTTGTTAGATGAATGGTATGTGCTATAGACGCAGACAGAATGCTAAGCTCACTTTCCCAGAGCAGATGGAACAGGTACTGTATGTTACGTCTGAATTTGCCATCTTTGCTCAGGACACGGCTAGTGCGGTACTCAGCACCCTGTACCCGTACTTCTCTTTCATCTAGGCGTCCGCCTGACCCTTTTGGAAATAGGTCTGGGGAAGCAGCGTGCTTCTAGTGTTGCCTCCCAAATGCTGACAGGCTCACCTTCCACCTGCTTCATTTGATAGAGATCAATGTTGTCTCCTAATGGATCTCTGCCATGTAGTGGGTGAATTGTGTACTGTTCATACACATTGTCACTTGTCTGTGTACTGACCTTCTCAATGATTGGCTTACTTTTTTCTAATAGATCATGTTGCACAGAGAGACTGGCCATCTGATCTATGTCAAGGTCTATATAAAAGGAATTGTTCCTCTTTAAATAAGCCAGAGCAAGCTTTACCTTTTGCACATTGACAACATCTTGCCAGATGACCTTGGCCTTTGTAGGCACACCATTTACAAGAATGACCAAGCTATTTTCTGTTGAGATTGCTTGAACATTTTCCTGTAGAGGAAGTGGTAGATACATCACAGAACCCTTTAGAGATCTAACAAGCTCTTTCTGTGGAATCTTCTGTGTCTTTGTGTTCAGACGTAGAATAGTTTGGAATGGTTTCATTGTCTGAATTAGAATACGTTCAAACATATTTAATGTTGAAATCTCACTTGGTGTAACATCTGTTTCCATGTTGTTTAGCACTGACCTTGCTGGCAAAGTGTTGCACTTCAGTTTTGAAAAACAGTGTTTGCATAGCACAATGGTGTCTTGTGGATGAAAGTCAGATTTCAGCAGCAAGAATGCTGCGAGGCGGAACATGTCATTGTATGGTGACCAGGTTTCTAGGTTGACTGTGACAGTTTATTTCGTGTAGCACAAACGGTTGCATGACACACATACAGAATCAAACTTCTGAGACTTTGCAACCTCAAACTTAGCAATTTCCTTCCCGTACTGTTTCAGAATGTCATTTTCTAACACTGAAACAGATTTTTCTGTTGAAGTGTTACACTGGAAATTAGTTGTTTCTGGTCCAGAAGGAATGTGTTGCAGTTTTTTTAGGAAAGTGATGGCACCCTGCATGTCACCTGACTGCAATAAGTCATTTAAACAAGTGTACTGATGTACAGCTCGCTGTACTTCATATACTCTGTAGACATGCCTGTTTGATGCACTGCAAGCATCCGCATGTTGTGAAAAAAACTATCACAAACACCAGTATCGAGACATGCAAGTGAGTGACCCATGAGTCCAGTATGTACCGGATTTCATAAATAATAATTTCTGTAAATAGTTTGCGGCCCCTTTATCTGTTAAGGAATAGGTTAACAAAGTGTTCTACTTTTTGAAATGATGATTGCCTATGGTTGCAGATAGCATCACATGACCATGTCAGGCAGTGCCGTTTATTGAAGAGTGGTTGGACCACAGTCATCATCACTATCCAATTGATTGTCATCAGAGATACTGAGGACATTTTTTAGTTGCCGGACTCATCAATACTGAGACGCCTGTTCTTTCGTAAAGTAATGATAAGACTCTTCCCAGAAATATGCTTCTGAGTGCTGTGTGTGCAGCCACTGTCCTGTGAAGACATGGCAAAAGTTGTCAACAGTCAAAAGGATACTGCTCAAGCCTTTTTTAATGGCATATACAAGTTTCCTGAATTGTTCAAGCACATGACACATCTTCACCTACAATCGTTGTAGTACAAACAGTGCTCTGATGACAAAAGTCCATACTTTCAGGCGTAAATTCATCAGAGAAGGTGACTCTTGCTCTTTTTGGTGTGCCGGTAGCACAACAGCGATAAGTCTTTCGATCTTAGCTTTACTTGCTAGTGATCGGAAATACTTTCTCTTTCTGAGTTGTAGTCACTATTTTTATTTTATGGTGTTGTTTTTGAGGTCTGTTGATGGTTACACTCAAAATAGTTGTGTTTAGTCTCAGAGATCGACACAACATTTGTGATGCTATACATTTTGCTTTTCTGTTAGGATGTTTGTTTCTTTGTGCAGTGACTTGATGTAGGGTCACTGTTGCAGTAAAGGTCTGTCGATGTTCTTTTTGTGCCTTTACTGTTTTGTTTGTTACCATATACAACAGTGTAGTACTATTATACCGCTCTCTTTTTTGAGAGACATCTACTCTGTATTTAGTTGGCATTTTGGGTATTATGGTTGACAGTGACAGTAAACAATCTTACACAGAAGTATCAGGCACCTGTATGAGAGAGAAAAAAAGTTTTAGAATAGGCTTCAGTAAATTTCTTATAACACTGTGTATTAATAGAATAATGCGTTAAGAATGTTAACAATTTGGTAAAACATAACTAAATGATAGTTGTTATGAATGTGCATTAGCAGCGGCTCACGTAATATCAGAAATTTGTTCATTCTCAATATTTTAGTGCACATTTAAAAGATTTTTTCTTCACATGTGTTCTTATGATTACGATAGGTGTGATTTTTTACCTGTGTACGAACATGTGTTTTCTACCATGTAGCATGTCATGGGATAGTCAGTATGATAATTTACTATATGGTAGAGCAAAAACTTGAGAGTGATAGTGTGCAGTACCAAATCTGTAACAATTAGTATGTTTACAATTAGGGGGAGGACATGCCACTATTACTGTTGTGTGAGTGTGTGTACCACAGTTGGTAAGTATGCTTGCATGTTAGCGAAATTTCAATATCGTTGCTGCATTTTACCAACATTGTGTTTTTTGTACTCCTGTGTATCGCCATTGGAGCTGTAATTTTCACAACATGGGAAAAATGTTTTCCTACGTGTACTGTGCAATGATGCAGTTCATTGACAAAATAACTGTGTGGGGCACAGTCACAAAATTACCGTTAGCTGTGTTTGTGAACAGACAACTTAAACTGAATATGTTGAGAAAATTTGTGTGAGAATTCTGAAATATTTCTGATTTACAAGCTATACCAGTGCAGTTCACATGTACACTTGTAAGTTTGTGTTTTGTCATACTTTTCAGTTGAGAATTTACTATTTTGCTTTCAACCCACATACGTTGTAGAATAGTACAGATTTAATTAGTCACATCTTAACAATAGTGTGCTTTTTGCTTATGTGCTGCGTTTTGGATCAGTTGATGTAGAAATGACTATATGGTAGAAATGTTTAAACATAAGAGTGACACTGTTATGAGCAGAGGTCTTAAAATGGATATATGAGGACATTTGAGTGTGAAAATTACAACAAATTAGTGTTTTGCAAGTCTCGTTGCACAGTTGTTATGCGCGCTTGGAACATTGTAAATCCAAAATATCTGCACTGCACTGAGTTTGAAGCAGCTATACGGCAGATTATGGCCCAGATATTCAAAGGGTTGCGCCATGAGCAACGAGAGTTCGCGTGTCGCGCAACTCCAAAAATCGCGCCATTCATGAGATCATTCAGAAGGGGCCAGTTAAGTGCCACCGGTAAAACATGCTGAGCAACAGCGCAATGGAAATGAAGGCATGAGCAACCCGGAAGGCGGGTCCATGCATAAAGTGCGCAATGCGAGATTGAACACTAGCGCAATGCGCAAGAGTGCCTCAGCCGGAAGCGGAATTGAGCCAAAATAAAAGGCTCAAGGAAGCGCGAAAACCCTAGCAGGCCACAAACTGGGGAAGAGACAGAGACAGAGAGAGAGAGAGACAGAAGCTGGAAGGGGCAGACAGGGACAGTGGGTCCAGGAGGACAGAGAGGCCAGCGGGGGTGCCTGGTGCAGTGGAAGCAGCAGTGGGGGCAGCAGGGGTAACACAGGAACAGCAGCTGGGGGCAGAAGCCAGGAGATGGACAGTGCCAGCTTCCACATGGAAGCTGTAATGAGAGGTGAGACACCATGCTGCAGGATGTGGCGGGAGAGGGCCCGTCAGTGATATACCCCAGACAGGCGTGCTCGTGCCCACCTCAGCTTTGAGCTGTACACAGACATCGATCTGGCCCAGTACCGCCTGAACAGGGCAATACTGAGGCGGCTCTGTGAGCTGTGCAGTGATGTGATGCAGGCACCCTCACGCACGCCAGTCACGCTCTGTCTGTGGAGACCAAGGTGACAGCCTGCATGTGCCTGCTCACCACAGGCACCTTCAGAGGCCAACAGGGGACACCACAGGTATTACACAGTCAGCCCGTCAGCATCCTCACCCAATTCCTCAGCGCACTGCTGCCCTCATGCTGCAGAGTACATCCATTTCCCCAGCACCACGGCAGAGCGTACAGCAAACATGCAGGAGTTCCACAGAGTGCTTTTCCTTAATGCTAGGGCCCATAGACTGCACCCATGTGGCCATTCGCATGCCACCTGGCCCCGGCGGCCAGGCATGATCGGAACGAAGGGGTTTTCCAGTGTCAACTGCCAGGTGGTGTGTGATGCCACTGGGCGCATTATCAATGTCTGTGCCACACACCTGGTGGAGCACATGATGCCTTCATATGGCACCAGTCTGCACTGTGCCATCGATTCGAGTGGGGACATCCCACGGGTCATCTAGTGGGTGAGTCACATGTATGGAATGCAAACTCTGGGCAGGGGTGGGAATAGACACAAGATGCCATGGTAAGGCACACAAGGATATGGGCAATATGGACCTGACATGACACTGCTCTCCACTATCTCCACACAGGTGACTGCGGATACCCACTCCGTCCCTGGCTGCTCACACCGTGCAGCGCGCCCGACCCCAAGCGCAGCTATGCTTCAATAGGGCACATGCACGACACGTAACATCATAAAGCAGGTATTTGGGATGCTCAAGGCACATTCGATGCCTAGACACCTCCGGCGGTGCCCTACAGTACAGCCCCCAAAAGGCCTATGGGATATTCCTGGCCTGTTGCATCCTACAACATGGCCAAAGACCATGGGATAGCCATTACAGGTCAAGAGGGGACAGCAATGGGGGCGCCAGTGCTGCCGGTGATGTTGAGTGAGCAGCCCCCCTAGGGCTGGAGGGACCCCGACTGACCGGCAGGCCCAGCTGCACCGGGACACCATTGCAGAAGAGCACTCGCCCAACACAGGTAAGTCAAGGGGACATGTGCAGGCAACACTGTCCATGCACAAACCACAGGCACACAGAGGGAACACACGTGCATGAAGGTCAGGGGTTGAAGGTTCCAGGCATACCAACACACCATCAGGAGAGGGTACAGGCACTCATATGGACACACACACACGAGCAGCATACATGGGCAGAAGCACAGCACTGCAGAAATGACATTGCCAACACACAGCACCACCGGCCACCCCACCACCTGTACTGTCCAAATGCGTGTGTCAGGACCTGGGCACCCTTGCACCTCGATGTACAGTGCAATGCAGGCATCATCATAAACACGCACCTGTGGACAGCAGTTGGGAGTGTGCAGGTGGACCGTGTGTCAGCATGGTGAGCAGAGCACCCAGCAGTGCACTGCCAACCATGACACACATAGCACACAGGGCAGCACCAGACAGGGCCTGCACTGGGAGACAGCTCAGTCATGTAGCACTGTCCCACGGCCACCACAGATGCATGGGCAGCCCCGCTGTGGCCCAGCAGCACTGGCAGGCTGAGCAGGGGCCACATGGGGTGGCGCTGTTGTACTACCAGGGATCCCACTGCGTGAACGCAACCTTGCCCGCACAGGGGTCTGCATCATGCCGAACAAACGTGCACCAGGGGTGCTGGGATGCCCACCAGCAGAACACCCGGCGTCGACAGGCCCTGGTGTGCGCTTGCGACACCGGGAGCAGGAGTGGAGGCTTTTTCTTAATGGGGTCATGCAGTACAGGGCAGCACCTGACAGTGTGCCCAATGCATCAGCAACAGAGACCACTGCCTGGGTCAGCCTGTCAATGGTGGCGGTCACATCCGTCCGCATAATGACCAGCCGGCCCGGTCCCAAGCACACCCCTCGCTGTGCCACTCCACGGACACAGAGAGTGCCTCCACGGACCTTGCAACCCGCCCCTGCAGCTGTACTGATTCCTGCAGCAGGCGGGTGTGCATGTCAATGGGTACTGTGCCCCAATGGCATCGTGACCCCAGGGTGTGGGCGGTCCCAGTGCACAGCACCCCCTTGAGGTGGGCGCTGTTGCGCCGAGACCAGGTATGGGAGGATCAAGGGCAGTGGACATGTGCCACTGCTTGACACTAACCCTCAGACCTGGTGTTCAACTGCTGTTGCCGCCCTCCAACAGCTGCAGCCCCCAGGTCCACCTGTTCCACCTCCGTGCTGGCAACAGTGCGGACACCTGCACAGCCACCAGTGCTGCCCACCGGTGCTAACAGGCACAGCCTGGGAATGTGCTAGCATGCTGGTACACAGGTGTGAACCAGAAGGCCCAGGGAGACGTGCTGGCCTGCCATGTCCATCCTTAGGGACACACACACCTATCACTGCCATTGCAGGCCTGCTATCATCAATGGTGCAGAGTACAGCCTGCACTATCATGACACAGCATGCTGGCATACACCGTAAGCAGGACTGCTGAGACACAGGCTGCAACCCCGCACCCGTATCACTGACACCAGAGTTGTTGGCCCAAGCGTGCATGCTGCTGCATGCCTGCTGGCTGGTGGCAGAGGTGGATGGTCCCTCCTCCATGTCCAGCAGGCCTGCATCACTGTCTGGACCCACCACCACCGTCTCCTGAAGAGCGAACAGGATCTGTAACAGAAAGAGAGTACATGTAGTGCATGTGAACAACAGCCCCAACACCACCACCATGTCATACCGTGCAGTGATGGGCTTCCACCTGTCTGGAATCCTCTGCCTGAGTACGCCCGCAATGGCATTCGGCTGCATGGCCGCGACAGTGTCTCCTCCATTTGGGTCAGCTGCAACACCACTGGCGGGCCCCACCCAGTGCCAGCACGCCTGCCCTGAAGCTACCTTCTCCTTCAGCCTCCCTGCGGTCAGTCCCCATCTTCTTCTTGCATTCACACACACAGAGCGCTGGTAGCTTCCGTGCAGGTTGATGGCCCAGCTACCCCTCCCATGCAGCTGCATCGCTCCTGAGGTGCCCTCCGTCCACTCAATGAGTGGCTCATCCTCCGGGTAGTCCTGGAAGAGGGCCTCCGTCTCTGCCACTGTGAAGTTCAGCCTCCTCCTACACCCGCCGTCCTCACCCTCAGCTTGGCTCTGGTCAGTCATGGTGATCTGTATGGGTGGAAGTGGACACCTGTCACTGTGCAGTCAACAGCATTTCCCCATGAGCATAGGTGCCAGCCCGGGGGGGCGGAAGCCCCCCACGTTTCTTCTCCGTATGGCAGATACTGATAGAAAGGGTGCCCTTTGTCCCTTTCTAAGTGCCCTTTTCATTCTCAGCCCCCTCAGCCTTTATCATCCTCCGGCACCCTTGCCCATGAGCATTGTCCTGAGCATCACACAGCATGTAACTCACCTCTCACCTGCAGTAACCGACTCTGGCCAACACAACCCACTGTTGCATTTTTATAGCCCAACACATGCAAATGAGGAGTGGCATAACTGTAACATGCTAGTGTGCCACTCACGCTTTGAATAGCTGATCAAATGATTTGCATATGTTGGCTGAATGTCGGCGGATTGCACTTTCGCGCCTGTCTGGAAGGGCGGCTGAGCCAAAGCGCTGAATTTGTGCCTGCATCCTACACTGCATGCACATGCCCAGACAGCTTATGCATCGTCTATCATGCTGTAATGACCTGCTGGTAGCGATAAACAAATCAGAACATAGCCACCATTATTGCCAGTGGGCGCTGCGCACTGGGCACTTATGGCAGGCGCTGTCTTTTTCTGCGCAATGGTCCACTGGTATGTGAGTACGCGGCTAGCAGATCGCGCGGGATGCCTAGCTCGTCCGGTGTACTGTGCATAGCCTTGCGTCATTACGTGACCTTGTGTATGCCCTTTGCCCACGGCGCGGTTAGCATACCATGTGGCCGTCCCTATTGCACTGTCTGGTGACAGCGCTGTGAAATGACGGCTGTTCGAGGAACAGCATGATTGGAGCCTGTGGTGGTCTGTGCGCAACATCTCCATTGAGGGTTACAGTGCAGTGGGCGCCATATTGCTATAAACTGACTGAGATGGCTGGGAGGGCGAGTGAGTTGGAGCCCACAGGTGGCCAACCTGGTGGCCTGGTGGAGCCACTGTGAGGCACTCTGGTGAGCCCCCCTCACCATGCCTAGGACCCACATGTGGCAGCAAGTGGCCACTGACCTGGTGGAGGTCACTGGATGGGGCCAGTCTGCTGAGCAGTGCCAGCACCAGTACAGTGACCTCCGCCCGGAGGCGGACATGTTGGCCAGACTGCGGGACCGTGCCAGGTGGGCGTGGTGCCTAGGCCGGGTGACTGTACCATCTATGCACCTATATTCTCTGTAAGGGAGATTAGTATGTGTGTGCTTGGGTGACTGTGCACCAGGTGCTGGCTCAGTTACTGATTTAGCTGTGTCAGTGTGTGCAGCTTCTGTCACGATGGATGGTTATGGCTGTGGGCAGGCACTCTCACTGGGGCAGGGGGCACTCTGCTTTTGAGTCACACTGATGTTTGTCTCAGCATCATATCTCCCACAGGCTGGGATGTGAGGATGCAGAGGCTGGGATGAGGGGAGGCCGTGCCAGGGACCCGGTGCCAGCAGTTGTTCACACCAACAGCAGCAGCAGCAGTGGCAGCAGCAGCAACAGCGGCAGACAGAGCTGCTTGAGCAGTGTGAAGTATCACTGACTTCATGGATGCTATTGCATGCTGGGGAGACCAGTAGCCCTGCACAATACAACCATGCAGGAAAGGGAGGTCATGATTCCACTATACAAGACACTAGTGAGGCCCCACCTGGAGTACAGTGTACATTTCTGGAACAACCTCATTAAGGACATAGAGTGGGCAGAAAAGGTTCAGAGAGGGCAACAAAAGATGGTGCATAAGCATCCGCAGGTCCTATGTGACAGATTACAGGAACTGAACTACTACGCTGGAGGGGAGGGTGGAAGAGGGATATGATGGAGACATGCTGGGTGACATCTTACAGGGGGATCAGGGTGTGGGCCACACTTTTGAAGTGAAATGATGTTCCAGGACTAGAGGGCATGGGATGACGATGGAGGAGGATGATTCAGAGGACACATGGAGAAGGACTGTCTTCACAGAGCGGGTGATGGACAGGTGGAACCCTGCCAGAGGAAGTGGTGGAGGCTGACACAATCACAGGATTTCAGACTGCAGGGGACAGATGTAAGGAGATCTGGAGATCAGGGTGAGGGGCAACAGACCTCCAGGAAACAAAGTGAACCAGCAAGCTCATATGGACAGACTGGGTTTGCCATAGGCCCTTGTTGATGACACTGTCTATGTATCTATGTATTAAGGCCGACACAGGTGACAGCCATCACTGTGCAAGTATCTCAACACGTCTGTGTATCGTCACTGGTGGTCCAGACATGCACTGGGCACATAGCTGTGTAACTGGCATCGCACCATTGCCAGCGTCACTTGCTAGCCTTGTTTGTACTGTGATGGATGTGGGCGGTGTGGCGTGGGCAGTGGAAGCCCATAGCTGGTGCCGCCTGTTGTGATGACCCATGTGCATGTTCACTGTGGGTGGGTGTCACGCCATCACAGGTGCAGGACATTAGGCTATATGGCTTGCAGGTTGAAGGTGGTGTTCAGGGTTGTGGTCAGTCACAGCCATTGACTGTGGTCCCTTTTCCTAGAGCCTCATTATTGCTCCATCAGAATGGAGCCAGTCACTACATCGGATGACCGAGGTGTCCCAGGAGAACCAGAATTGTCCTCCAGGACATACAGCGCCATGGGCTAGGAGGAGGCTGTGAAGAGCGGCACCAGGCAGCAGAGGACCAGTCTGCTCGACTTAGGCCAGATCCCCTTCTCTCTCCACCATCCCTCACTCTGTCTTCCCTCTCCCAGTTGTTCATCCCTACCCTTGCCCACCTACCTTACCCTACCCCTCTTGTAAATAGTTGTTTGATGTTGATTTTAGAATTTACATTTTTATAATACATTTTATATTTTGTTATAAATACTGTATTGGTCTCTGATTTACAGCTAGCTATGGTTGCTCAGTTGCAGTGGTGTCATCATGCCATCTGGGGTGGTGTGGTCCTGGGTGTGTGTGTGTGTGTGTGTGTGTGCATGGGAGGTATCACCAGCATGGCATTAACTTTCTGTTGGTCTTTCCGTCTACTGCCACCCACTGGGTGCACAGGGTGGGTCTAGCTTGTATGCTTCTCTGCAGCAAGGGGTTGGCGTGTGCCAGGGGATGCATGGTGTTCCTGCAGTGCCCAGTCACTGCACATGAGGCGGTGTCTTGGGGTCCACGCAGTTGCAGGGTGTGCTGCATGCGTATGGGGGCACAGTGTGCACTGTGGTTTATCAACCCTCTGTGTGGCACTCTCAAGCACTGCCAGTGGATTTGTGCTGAGTGTCATGGCTCTGCTGACTTTGTTGGCTTGTCCCCCATGGGCACGTGGATCATCTCCCACCCCAGTGATGCTATTCTTGAGGGTGTGCAGGTGTGGTATGGGTTCTGCAGTTGTTCCTGTGCCCATGTGTGGCATGGCTGGTGGTGGCCCCAGCCTGCCTCCCTGGATGTGCAGTTCCATTGCTCTGGGAGGGGGGCTGTGCTTGCGCTATAGCAGCTCTGGAATGCTCAGCTGAGCTTCCCTGGTTGCTCCATAGCGCAACATTTCAACTCAGCTTCTCCTTCCTGGTTGCTGTGATGGCAGCAGTATGCACAATATTCAGGCGTTGGTTGCTTCGCTAATTTGCTCTGCTCCATGTTTGAATACTCGCACCTGTTCTTATTCTTCAACTGGTTTAATCTTGCTCCTGCTGTTGTGCTAGTTTTGAGCGCAGTTTGAATATCTGGGCCGATGTGTTTAAAATTGAAAATTGAGCTGTTTTTCCATAGAATCTGAAATTGTGTCAATATATAGACAGTCTTGGAAAATTACTTTCGTGAGCACGAAAGTTTACGAAAAAAATACTTTTGTGCATTGGAAAGTGTATGAATTTTACTTCGTGCGATGCGACAATATGGTCAAAGTACTGTCAGAACTTGACACTTAGAAAATTTTACTTTCTTGCTATAGAAAGTGTTGCAAATGTACTTCGTGCATTCGAGCAGTAAAGTTAATCTAACACTTGGGAGTGGCTAAACTTTCATTATCGAATCATTAAACAGTCTGTTTGAGTGACAGCTAGCTCTACCAATGAAATTTAAGATTTCATAGGCCACTTCTGAGAGCGAATCAAGAGACAGATAACACTGAAGAAGAAGTAAACAGGATCCATTTGAATATTGCTGAGAAAAGCAGTTTGAAACAGAAAGTACAGTCTATCTTCACATGATATTTTCTAGTATTTAAAAACTTATTAGAACATGTACATACTATTAATAAAACTTTTTCTGTTTAATCTCATAATATTAATTGTTATTGTACATGACTATATTCTTAAGAAAATAGTTTAAAGTGAAAGCATTTAGTACTTACTTGTACAGATACAGCTGCAAATGGAGGAGATAGGAAGGTGCAGTGGAGTTGGCATGACAAAATGGAACCAATCAGACTTATTTCTGATGTTGTAATTGTTTAAAACTGCCTATGAAAATGATGCATTTTGCAGTTCTCAGTGGTTTCAGATTTTTGCAGGAACATAGTCTAGTAATACTGAATGCGCATGAGTTACATTAGTTGATGAAGCCACCTTGGAGGGAATGTTTTTTTTGTTGTGTGTTTTGTCTGGATCTTACTGAAGCTAGCTTGAAATAAGGAGGGAAAATATCAGTTTGATTTTCAGAGCTGTCTAAGTCGGCTGCAGGGTGAACAGTCCTTTCTTTGTAGCTCTGTACAGTTCTGAGTTTAAAAACTTAGAATGGCAGAAAATAGCAAAAAGTTTTGTGGATGGTTGGAAGCAGTTACATAGACGAGCAGCGAGTTTGCAGTTCATAGTGATTTTGGGAGGACCTGCAGCTCCAATTGCTATGTAAGATGGTTTGGTCATGATGGCATGAGATGGGAACATCTTATGCCAACCATACACAGACTTTTGAACTCCTCTCCTCCTGACATACTGCTAACACATCTTGGAGGCAATTTGGATAAAACGCTGGGTAGATTTAGTTACAGAGGCAAAATTGGACCTGCTTCTATTATATCTATATTGCCTGGCAGAGTATCATATTTTCAGATATTACAGGCGTAGGAGTCTGCAAGCAGGCATCATATATCAGATTGACAGAGCTTTAGAAAAGTAAATGTACAGATTACTGCTTTTCTACGCATGAATACATACTATAATCTTGAAATAAAATACTGTAAGGATTGGCTATTCCTACCAATGGTGTATTTCTACATGCTGGTGTCATTTATAGGAGACCTTCAAGATGGAATCCTGAAAGTCCCTTTAAGATCGTGAGACTGTTGGAGAAAATATTACAGTATACCAAAGTTCTTTCAGAACCATATTAATGTAGTCAAAAAATAGATCAACTGCAGCATCACTCACATATGATACATATAGGTTGCTATAATACAATAGTAGGGTGCAGCAATAGTAATGCCACTACTTCTGTCTGTTCACAATTGTATGATATTATGTCTCAACATTAGTAAATAGTTTGAGTATATTAATAAGTGTACCATTTACTGTGTTACAGTATTGTATGTACCAGTACCAACATGGTATGTGTGCAACTTCAGTAAAACACAGTGGTACTGTAAAATATATCCGTTCTTTACTGGTATGTCAGGATAGATTTAATTTTAATGTTACAGAAATGGGTAGTTAGTAGTATATGAGCTACAATGATGCACAACTGCATTATAATGCACTTTACTTTCAATCACTTTGGTAGCTGTCATACATTTATTAAGTACATTCATAGGTCTGTTACAGTTCTGCGTGTGGTTCATCTCTGTTTAACATCACGTTACAATGATGTGAATACTTCAGTATAGTACAGATGAATATGTCATGGTGTGCAATCGATGTTGATGCAATACCACCCACGGACAGAGGATAGCATGGTAGTGGGACACCATAGTGTAGTAGCAGTTGTTTACTGTCGGTGGCTGGATCCTTTTTAGCCCTATAAATGCTACTGATCATGTTTCTGCTATATTGAAGGACATATGCTCTTTAATTTAATTAGTATTATATGAATACGTTCAAAGAAATGATTTATATTGTTACGATACTAATGTAGATATTTGTTTTGTTTGTATTTCAGAACTACTAGAACTATAGTGAAAAAAGGACAGTGGACCGAGAGGTGTGCACTGCTTGAGGCAGTCAGGCTAGAGCAATGCAAGGTGTTGATGGTACCAATCGAAAACTGGATTTGATGGGCGCATTAACAGCTATTTGCACATCTGTCTGAAAGTCAAAAAACAGACAGTGCATACAGCTGAAGAAAGTGGAAGCTGTTCGCAACGTTTCATCTTAAAACACGGAGGATACAGACAATGATAGTGCTAGTACACCACACCAACATGAGCTTTAAGGGCTGCTGAAAAACCAGCTGGGGGGCGCCTTACTCACCCTAAGTAAATCAGCACAACTTTTCATAATAGTTGTCCATGTTTCAAATTAGTAAAACAATTGTGTACTGCATAAATAAGCAATAAGACATCAGAGCGTTTATCAATGTTGTGTAAATCTGTGCTTAATGGTATAATGTGGCACAAGGCACAGCCAGTACTGCATGCCCCACCAGTGATTAGTGACCATTGATATAAACATAGGTGCCTTATTAGTATTATCATAGCAATATTTTGAAAATAGTATTGAACATTGTTTTGTATTAGCAGTCTCTACATATATGTCAATCAAGATTGACATACAGCTAATAAGTGTTTGATACTAATCGAAACCTATATTTCTCACAACATTTTGTAATAGTTATACTATATGTAAGGATATACTATCAAACATATTACCTAATTCTTCCATTTCTTTACTGCTGTTTTCACTTACAAACCAGATCTTCTAAGATAGCTATACTAGAAAATAGAACATTTATACACAAGCACTTACTACTATGGTATGTTGGAAGAGAACAAAAAATGACTGAATTATTGTGATGTAGTTTGAAACTTGTACAAGTCTGTAATATTGTGCAATAAACAATCCCTCTCATCATGAGCATTAGTAATGATGGTCAGTGGAAAATGGCTGATCACGTGTAATGCGTGCAATAGACCCAGCCTCCTCTAACGTATACTTGGTGGCTCAGTGAACGATACTTAATAACAGACGAGATGTACAAATGCACATCAATAGTGTTGATGCTACACAAGTTACAGCCTATATAAAATAATGGTGCTGAGCCTCTGCAGAAATATAAATTGTTATAATATATGCCCATAATGTTTGTGGTCTGTATAATTAGATGCAATGTTGTGTGTTCTGGCTGATTACTGTTGTTATAAGTCTTAAAAACTATACTGTGATTCATCTAACACTTAAATATTTTTGTTTGGGTTCATGAACATGGAGGCATTCCCAGCCAAGTAGTGGTGCCAGCACAGGTAAGCTGTGGAGGTGGTCAGTCGGACACCGTGTCATTTGATTGAGTCACGGTGAGACTTTATTACAAAATTGTTAGGCTGTTTACAAGTAAGAAGCGAGGGTTCTCATGACACAAAGCGTGGGATCAAATTGTGCCATTCATATCATAAACCATTGTGTTATGCAAATTAGCTGCACAGCTGTGTGTCTGGGGCGATATTCAAAATGTGACATGCAAATGGGGTATAATATTGCAAGCCACAGTGTGAGGGCATTGCATCATTATCGCGTGTTGCATGCCATTACCATGCAGATGCGATCCCCAGGGTATGGTGGTGCCTAACAGGCTGAGTGGGGAACAATACCCGGTGCAGCCCGATCATAGAAAACAGTGTAGAATACCTGCAGCACCCCTCTCTGGGCTGATCAGAATGTAGTTCAATCCTCCCAACAGCAATCGTGAGCAGCAATGTGGCCCCTCGATGTATCCTGCAGTCAAGAGCCGAAAAGTCGAGTGAGTAATAAGTTATAACCTCTGAACATAGCCTGGTGGAGCCTGTAGACCACTACACACTAGCTCCACACCCCTCCCCGGCAGCTGGTGGGCACCAGCATCCACATGCCTGCCACCCGCCACCAGACTGACTGCCTGGTAGGGCTGTATAGCCATGAGTGCAAGTACAGCCAATGTGTTTACGCATGCCGTACGGACAGTTCAGATTTTGAATGAATAATTGATTCACAAATCTAAATAAGTCCACAGTATGGGGTGCACACCCTTTGGCTCTTGCACCAATGGGTGCAACCTAATGAGCAGTCAGTTGATGGGTAACAGGTAAGGATGATGCGCCCGCTGCCTGTGGCGATGAGTGGGGTAGTAGTTCTTCGTGGGTGGGTGGGGTGAGAGACACTAACCACCAGGGCTATCTTTAGAGGTTATTAAACTAACTGCAATTAGACATTCGGTCCACTGGACCTGCGGATATGTTCAGGAGGGCGGTGGGTTGTTTTACTTACTGGCTGCAATTGGGTGGTCCACTTGACCAAAGGACCATTGGTGGGTTACTTAACACTGGCTGTGATTGGGCATTTGGTCCTGGAGCATCAGGGATATGTTCGAGAGGCCACAGTGCTGCAGTGATTACGCCTGGTGTTGGGGAAGTACACAATGCCACGGTGGACACTGGGAGGTGGGAGGACACAGTCGGTGCCTGCAATCGTGCTTCAGGAAACAGGGACTGGGTTGGGGACCACAGGTGGCAGCTGGTTGTGTTCACCCTGAAATCCGCAGCTCAGCTGTGGGTATGTTAGGTTAGTTTTTTTTTGCCTCCAAGTCATGCCAGGCTTGGTTGGGGGTTATAATACACAACTCTGCAGCCTGGGTGATATCAGTCTCTGGGTTCGCATGGTTCCTCCGTCCCTTGACCTTGCATTCATTTGCACTGGCATTGCTCAGCTGTTTTCAATGAGCGCAAGTGTGTTTTACACAGATATTGCAGAATGGCGGAATTTTGTACTTACGGATGTACAACCCTATTGCATATGGGTCAACCATCTTGAATACCGCAAAATAGTTCAAAAGGTATTAACAGTCTGTGAATGTGCAGTGCCACCATGGCAGAAGATCTGTACCATAACAACTGGTATTACTACAGATGAGAGTGAATACTATTCTTTGAATCTGAGAATGGATGGATGTGCATAGCGGTAGTGTGGTGTTGTGTGAGGCAGGTCTTCTCCTCTACTAATTTTGGTGGTGGAGTTTAATGTACAATGAGTAAGAATTACCATTCTAATGTTGTGGAGTGACAGTGGAATTCAATGGTGTGCTGCTTAATTATCTATTGGTAATTAGCATGTCCCTAGATTGTA
Organism: Neoceratodus forsteri; assembly: GCA_016271365.2. Lineage (NCBI taxonomy): Eukaryota > Metazoa > Chordata > Ceratodontiformes > Ceratodontidae > Neoceratodus > Neoceratodus forsteri. The sequence goes on from CM057455.1 coordinate 1,561,958,827, forward strand.
TTCATAAATATTTTATATGCCACCAATGTTTCATTTTATTATTGCAATAGTTATTAATGGACATCATAAAAATATCATGTTTGTTAATGTTGTAATAGCCTGTAAGGTACATAGTTAATAACACATAAAGCTGCCATATTCAACTAAGGGTCATTGGTGAACAGTGACATCATTGTGTTTATGTTATTCTTATTATAATAACTCACATTTTAAAACTATTAGGAACAGGCGTCATATAATTAGTATGCATGTATGTAAATTGAACATACATGTAATGTTTTAGGATATTTCTATGTCAAATATGCATTATGACAATATTATAAATATTGTAACTGATTGATGGGCAGGCACTGCTTGTTCTGCACTACATACTAAAATTATATATTTGAGAGTTATCTTTTGAAACGTTATTGAAGAAACGTTAGGGAATCACCAGAAAAAAATGAATTTCTTATAGTAACTGTTCTGGATTGGATGAGCATTTGTCTTGGAAAAAGATATATACATGGTGGCATAATTTCAACTTTGTGGCTTTTGCAGATGAGAGACATTTATATCATGTAATACTGAGTTAACAACATACACCTAGTTAGAACAAGAGCTATTTCTGCAAAGAGATATGTGTTCATATGATAGTTGAATAGATGATGTAGTAGAAATTGATGTTTTAAAAGAAAACACTTTACCTGATATTTCATCCAATAATGTGATCATTTTTTGACTTGTTGCTTAATAGAGCCCGGAGCTGCTGCTGAACATGTGGGTAAACAGGAAGCCGAGCAACCCTACATAAGTGAAATCTGTTGCTATTATCACAGTTGAGAACCATATAGACATCAACCTGTAGTGATCAATGCTCCTGTTATAATTACACCTTGCTGTCCTACTGCATGATAAAGTGCACTGTCTGTTGCTGCTCACCAAATGTTCAATTGTTTGGGATTGAGCAACAGACCTTCGTTGCTGGAGGTACCACTTTCTTTTGTTTGTTGTGGGGCGAATCATGTTGACATACTTACTTTATGTGCTGTGACCTTATAAGGGTGGCAATCATGATCACTGCAGATACCCAACCAAAAAAAACACAAACATGGTGGGAGGATATTGTAGTGACCTAAACGATGTGCAATGCATAAAGTGTCCAATAATGATTTTTGGTTTTTTCCAATCTACAAGGTTGAAAGTGTGCCTTATAGTGTTCCGATCCTTTTCCAGTTAAAGTGAATAGCTGTACAGTGTCTGTCTTGACCTTGCCAACTTCATACCTCTACAATGCAGTGATGTATTCAGTGCACTGTCAAATATAATATTTTAAAGTGATCATGACTGAGGAATGTCTATAAAGTAATACAGTTAATAATGGGACTGTTTCGTTCACCCTATGATATCTACGTTTCTATATAGCACTATGAGTTGTCTCACCACACAAAAATGCAGTACTATGGGCTTACAGTGGTGCAATTCCACAACATCATCGGTGTTTGTGCTGGGTTGGGTATTATCAAAGAAGTTGTTGAGTAGTAAAACTGTGCTAATATTGGGCCACATACATCATTGCTACATTCAATGATGCATGGCTAAGCCACACAGTATCATACTTGAATGAACACCTCTTCAAACAGTGTTTTATACTTCACTATATGATGCTGTAACTGTTGTGATAACTTTTGGGACAGTGTAAGGACGACTGAGATGTATGTGAATAAAAGTGGTAACTGTCTATTTAAAACATTTGTTCGAGATGGCATTAGAGCTATCAGGCGCAAGCCTGCGGTGTGCAAATAGTTGCGCGGGGTGTGTCAGGCGATATTCAAAGGGTTGTGCTATTGAGGAACTGCTTTGAATATCACTACCTTAACCACTGGCACAGCACCATCAACTTGCACACATGATTGACAAAGTCAACATTCAAATCGACAAAATCGATATTCAAAAGGTGATATGCAAATGGGGCTGTAATTCATACAAGAGGCGGAGGCCATTGCATCTGATTATGGTCCATTTGCATACCATTAACATGCAGGTGTGCCGATCCCCATGGACTTCGGCCAAGCCCACCAGGCAGCAGCCATCGGGAAGGATGCCCGTGAGCCAATTGCAGGCAAACACAAAACACCACCCCCACTGGCCCGATTGCAGGCATACTATTAACACCACCCCTCACCAGCCGATTGGGGCAGCAAAGTGTCTCCCCTCAACACGGCGTGGAGGTCAGTGGACCAATAACGTCAGGATGAGTAATTAAACCTCCCACCTCCTGAATATATCCCTGGTGGTCCAGTGGACCGTAAGCCCAGTGGGCTGGGTATTCAACACCCCACCTCGATCATATCTGAAATCCTGATTCGGGATGTAGTTGCAACCCCCAACAAAACACGAGTGTTGAGGCACACATGCTGCCAGCGTTGGCTGGTGAGGAGCACAGGTATATCTCTCAACCATACCACATTGCGAGAATATTCCTCATTTACTTCACAAAAGCTCCCTGTTTCACATTGTGGGACTTGTAACACATTCAGTGTTAACATTTTAACAAAACTCTATAGTAAATGATGCTAAATATATCTGTGATTAATTGCAGACTTTCTGAACATAAATACAAACATTTAACAGTGTTGTGGAAAACTAATTTAAAATTTGATAAAGAAGTCACGTTTGCCCATTCTTTCACGAGAGCAATATACAATTTTGGGAACAAGCAGGTTGAGAGGTATGAGACAAGTGTTGAGGAAGACCACAGGTGGCAGCCAATGTGCGTCTGCAATGGCAGCTCACCTGGTAGCCCTAACAATCTTTTTCTCAAAGTTGTGCGCGGCTTGGGAGTTCTTCTGCCACTCTGCGCCAGCTGAATATCTGGCATGCTTTGGCATATATTAGTGACAAGTAGCTAAGTAGTGATGTGTGTTGAGGGCTTGAAACATGGGTAAAAGCCTTTGGTTCAAGTATCACTTAAACTTATCATGATTATTACGCATGAAAAGTATTTTATAGTGTTACTGTCAAAAGTACTTTGTTTTCACTATACATGACTACATTATAAGCGAACATGGTGATAAAAATTCTCACCATGATGAGGATGTGTTCAATGTATGAGAATAGTGTCAATAATGCAAAATATGTACATACTGAATACATAGTAGTGAAGAAAATATAAAGTAGCATTCTAAGCCACAGTTAATATACATTTTTATGTTTAAACATTAGATAATATAGATAGTCAGTATGACAGAGACAGAAATAAGATACAAATAGTTTAGCATCATACCCAAAACTATTATCATAACTTTGAAATAATACATTTCTGATATTGCATTAGATAAAAATTTAGTAAATATTTGAAAGTCGTAATTGTTGAATTTGTGTTGTATATTCATCATAACTTTTTTAAATCTTTATGAAGTGCGGCGACTGCGAAATGCGGCCACTGCCACTGCTACAGGCGGCTCACGTGCGGGGTTGTCAGTCTGCAGAAAAATGAGTCAACCTTGAGAGGCTGGACAAAATCCAGTCTCTTGGATCCTGACAACAACTATCAACCTAGTACCGAGGCAATCATACAGTGGTGATGCTATTGTAGTAGCAGTGCTTCACCTCCATAGCCACCATCTGTTCCTGCACTTCCCTGGGTGAAACTGGCCACCTTCATAACGATCCGGTATCTCCTCAGAAACAACAGCTTCCCTAGTTGGCCTCACATGAATCAGTTTCTAGCCTGGATTGCCTCAAGCAGTGCATACACCTCTCAAGTGTTGCCAAAAGTAAAAAAAGACTTTTTTAAAATACATTTATATTTATATTACAAAAATGTTTTTTCATAATTTATGTTTGTGTGTGATGTAATACATTTCAGTGTTATTTTCCCTGTTCTATATTATTTGTGTTAAAATATATTTTTTATTTTATATGAAAAATATTTTTTGTTTGTGATTTTTATATATAATATATTTTTTATAAAAAAAATTTATTGTACTCTCTGTGTTTGGTGTGTTGTGTAGTGAGATGTTTAAAGAAAATAGTTTGAAGATTAATACAACTGTGATTTTCTCATTTGGTGAAACCTCATAGCACTATTGTGGCATTAGGTTGATTCTCCATGAAGTAAGTTAGATGTGACAATGCCACATTACACTATTTGGACGCTGTTGTTGTTCATACAACTAATTATACAGAATGTGTGTGTGTATATGATGAAGATAAGTATCTATGTGCTAGTAAACAGTGAAATCTCTGTGTTGCCATGCCACAACAAATTTATGTATTCAATACAGGCAAACCTCTTCCACGCTGTTCACATGATTGATGGTACCACCTCAGTTGGTAGTGCAAGCACTCTATGAAATCTCAAGTTTTAGCTGATATTGTTATGTTCAACATTAGTAAATAGTTTGAGTGCATGTTAAATGAGTGTACCATTTACTGTGGCCTTACAGTATTGTAGCTGTACCAGTACCAACATGGTATGTGTGCACTTCAGTAAAACACAGTGGTTCGTATGTATCCTTGCTTTTACTGGTATGTCAGGATATAGATTTATTTTTGATGTTAGCAGAAATGGGTAGTTATTAGTATATGGGTTACAATGAATGCACAACTGCATTATCATGCACTTTACTTTCAATCACTTTGTTAGCTGTCTTCACATTTATTAAGTGCATTCTTAGGTCTGTGTACAGTTCATGTATGTGTGGTTCATCTCTGTTTAACATCACGCTACAATGTTGTGTGAATACTTCAGTGTAGTACAGATGGATATGTCATGGTGTGCCCAATCTGATGTTCGATGGTGCACCCCCACCCACGAGACTAGAGGATAGCATGGTGGGACACCATAGTGTAGTAGCAGTTGTTTTTTACTGTCGAGGTGGCTGAACTTTTTAGCCCTATATAATGCTACTGATCTGTGTTTCTGCTATATTGAAGGACATGTGCTCTTTAATTTAATTAGTATTATATGGAATTCGCTTAAGAAATGATTTATATTGTTACACTATACTAATGTAGATATTTGTTTTTGTTTGTATTTCAGAACTACTAAGAACTATAGTGAGAAAATGAGACAGTGGACCTTATGTAGAGGTGTGTGCAATTGCTTGAGGCAGTCCAGGCTAGAGGCAATGCAAGAGTGTTGATGAGGAGTACCAATCGAAAACTGGATTTGATGTGGAGGCGCATTAACAGCTATTTGTACATCTGTCTGAAAGTCAAAAACAAGACAGTTGTACAGCTGAAGAAGAAGTGGAAGCTGTTGCGCCAACGTTTCTACATCTTAAAACAACGGGAGGGGATACCAGACAATGATACGTGCTGGTACTACCTCGCTTATGAGCTTTGGGAAGCTGCTGGCAAGCCAGCTGTGGGGGAGCGCCTTACTCACCCTAAGTAAATCAGCACAACTTTTCATAATAGTTGTCCATGTTTTCAGAATTAGTAGAAATAATTGTGTACTGCATAAATAAGCAATAAGACATCAGAAGCGATTATGTCAATGTTAAAAATCTAGTGCTTATTGCATATCGTGGCATGAGGCATTGGGTACGGTACTGCATGCCCCCACACAGTGATTAAGGGCCACTGATATAAACACTCAGAGTGCCTTATTATATTATCATAGCAATATTTTTGAAAATAGTGCTGGTTACTGTTTTGTATGTGCTTAGTTCGAGATATAATGTCAATCAAAGATTGACATACAGCTAATAACGGTTTGATACTAATCAGAAACCTGTATTTCTCCAACATTTTGTAATAGTTTATATCATATGTAAGGATGTACTATCAAAACATGTTACTCTAATTTTTCCATTTCTTTACTGTGCTGTTTTTCACTTACAAACCAGATCTTGCTAAGATAGCTATGCTAGAAAATAGAACATTTATACACATACGCACTTACTACTATGGTGGCTGTTGGAAGAGAACAAAAATTACTGTTTTAGTTATTGTGATGTAGTGGTTTGAAACTGGTGGCCAAGCCTGTAATATTGCACAAACAATCTCCTCTCATCATGAACTTGTTCGTGGAAATCAGTGGAAGGAAATGGCTATCACGCAGGTAAGTATTGTGACCCAGCACCTCTTCAACGATACTTGGTGGGTCAGGACCGAAATGCTTAATACACAGACAGAGATGTGCAAATGTACACATCAATAGTGTTTGATGCTACACAAGTTACAGGCTATGTAGATAATGGTGTGCTGGGCCTCGCACAGAAATATAGAATTGTTATAATAATATGTGCCCATAATGTTTGTGGTCTGTATAATTAGATGCAATAAGAAAATAAGTTCGCCGATTTACTGTTGTTGTAAGTCTTAAAAAATTGTACTGTGATTTACATCTAACACTTAAATATTTTTTGTTTGTCTTGGTAGAACATCGGAGGCATTCCCCAGCTGCAAGTGAGGTAGTGCCAGCACAGAGTCAAGCTGTGGAGGGTGGTCAGCCTGACAATCGAAAGTGTCATTTTGATTGAGTCCGACGGTAAGACTTTATTATCACAAATTTGTTAGGCTGTTTTAGGTAAGAAACGAGGGTTTCTGTGACACAAGCGTGGTTATTAAATTGTGTGCCATCTATATGCGCAGTTCATTGTGTTGGTGCAAATTAGCTGCACAGCTGTGTGTCTGGGGCTTATATTCAAAATGTGACATGCAAATGGGTATAATCATTGCAAGCCACAGTGTGGCAGCATTGCATGTCATTATGGCGTGATTTGCATGCCACCATGCAGGTCTGCCGATCCTCAAGGAATTGTGAGGAGGTGCTTCAACAGGCTGCAGCCATCGGGGAACAATACCCGTGCAGCCCCATCATAGAGAAAACAGTGTAGATACCTGCAGCACCTCTCTGGGCTGATCAGAGGTAGTGGTTCAATCCTCCCCAACAGCTTGATCGTGAGCAGCATGTGGCCCCCTCTCGAGTCGTGGATCTCTGTTGATCCAGTAGACCCGAAGGTCGATTGTGTAGTAAGTTAACAACCTCTCTGAACATAGCCCCTGGTGGGTACTGTATGACCCCACACTACACACTGCAGCTGCTCACCACCCGGCTCCCCAGCTGGTGGCACCAGCATCCCACATGCCAGCACCTCACACCCGCCCGACTGGACTGCCTGGTAGGGGTGTGCATGGCCATTGGTACAGTACAGCCAATGTGTTTGAGCCCATGCCGCAGATGACAGTTCAGATTTTTGAATTGAATGAATTGATTCACAAATCTAGAAATGTGATGGCTAGTATGGGGTGCACACTCTTTGGCTTCTTGGTCTGCACCAATGGGTGTGCAAGCCTAATGGCAGTCAGTTGATGGTGGCAGGTGTGTGGATGATGCTGCCCGCTGCCTGTGAGGCGTGGGGAGTGGGTGGTTCTTCGTGGGTGGTGGGTGGGGAGACACTAGCCACTTAGGGCTATCTTTAGAGGAGCGTTATTAAACCAACTGCCCACGATTGGGCATTTCGGTCCACTGGACCACCACGGATATGTTCAGGAGGACGGGTGGGTTGTTTTACTTACTGGCTGCAATTGGGCATTTTGGTCCACTTGACCACAAGGGTTACATTTGGTGGTTACTTAACTTACTGGCTGTGATTGGGCATTTCGGTCCACTGGAGCATCAGGATATGTCTGGGAGAGCCAAGTGCTGCCCGTGATTCGCCTGGTGTTGGGGAAGTCACAATGCCCACGGTCGGCCACTGGGAGGGGTGGAGGATTTACAGTCGGGTGCCTGCAATCGTACTTCAGGGGGGGCACGGGGACTGGGTTGGGGGACAGCACAGGTGGCAGCTGTTGTGTTTCACCCTGAAATCTAGCAGCTCAGCTGTGGGTGACCCTCGAGTTAGTTTTTTTTTTTTTGCCTCCAAGTCGTGCAGGCTTGGTTAGGGGTTGTGGCTACACAGCTCTGCGCAGCCTGGGTGAATATCGGTCTCTGGAGTTCATGCATGGTTCCTCCCGTCCACTTGACCTTGCATTCATTTGCATTGTGCTGTTGCTGAGCCTGTTTTCAGTGGCGCAAGTGTGTTTTACTGAATATTGCAGAATGGCGGAATTTTGTACTTGCAGATGCAACCCTATTTGCATATGGGTCAACCATCTTGAATATGCCACCCAAAATAGTTCAAAAGGTGTTAACCAAGTCTAGTGAATGTGCAGTGCCACCATGGCGGAAGATCCTGTACTACCATAACAAACTGGTATTACTACAGATGTGAGTGGAATACTATTCTTCTGCTTAACTGAGAATGGATGATGCATAGCTGTAGATGTGGTGTTGTAGGGCAGGTCTTCTCCTCTCAATTTTGTGGTGGAGTTTAATGTACAATGAGTAATAGATTACCATTTAATGTTGTAGGTGTTTCAGTGGAATTCAATGGTGTGCTGCTTAATTATCTGTTGGTAATTATGACATGTCCCTAGATTGTATTCACTTAATATTTCTATATGTCCTGCCAATGTTTCATTTTTATTATTGCAATAGTTATTAATGGACATCATAAAATATCTACATGTTTGTTAATGTGTTGTAATAGCCCTGTAGGGGTAATATGGTTAATAACACATAAATGACTGCCATATTCAGCTAGAGGGTCATTGAGTGAACAGTGACATTATCATTGTGTTTGTGTTATTCTTATTATAATAACTCATATTTAAAACTGTTAAAGGAACAGAGCGTCATATAATTAGGTATGCATGTATGTAAATTGAACATACATGTAATGTTTTAGATGTTTCTGTGTCACAAATATGCATTATGACAATGTTATAAGTATTGTGATTGATGGGCAGGCACCTACTTGTTCTGCACCGCATACTACCAATTATATATTTGTGAGTTATCTTTTGAAAACGTTATTGAAGAAACAGTGTTAGGGAATCACCAGGAAAAATGAATTTTATAGTAACTGTTCTGGATTGGATGGACATTTGTCTGGAAAAGATATATACATGGTGGCATAATTTCAACTTTGTGTGGCTTTTTGCAGATGAGAAGACTTGTTATATCATGTAATACTGAGTTAACAACATACACCTAGTTGGAGACAGAGCTGTTTCTGTAAAGAGATATGTGTTCATATGATAGTTGTATGAATGATGTAGTATTAGAAATTGATGTTTTAAAGAAAACACTTTTACCTTGATATTTCATCTATTAATGTGATCATTTTTTACTTGTTTGCTTTTAATAGAGCCCGGGGAAGCTGCTGCTGAACATGTGGAGGTGAAGCAGGAAGCCGGCGCCAGCCCACCACATAAGTGAAATCTGTTGTTGCTATTATCTGCATGATTGAGAAGTACCATATGGTTGTCAACATTCTGTGGTGATCAATGCTCCTGTTGATAATTACACCTTGCTGTCCTACTGCATGATAAGGGGAGTGCACTGTCTGTTGGCATACTCACTGCAAATGTTCAATTGTTTGGGGTGTGAGCAACAGACCTTCGTTGCTGAGGCAGTACCACTTTCTTTTGTTTGTTGTGGGGGCGAATCACTGTTGACATTACTTACTTATGTGTGCTGTGACCTTATAAGGTGGCAATGCATTGATCACTGCAGATACCCAACACCAAAAAAACACAAACATGGTGGAGGATATTGTAGTGACCTAAAATGGTGTGCAATGCATAAAGTGTCCAATAATGATTTTTTAGTTTTTTTCTCAATCTACAAGTTGAAAAGTGTGCCTTATAGTGTTCTTGATCCCCTTTTCCCAGTTAAAGTGAATAGCTGTACAGTGTGTCTGTCTTCGGCCTTGCCAGCCTCATACTTACCTCTACAATGCAGTGCGATGCTGTTCAGTGCACTGTCAGATATGTGTATTTTTTAAAGGTGATCATGAACTGAGGGAATGTCTATAAAAGTAATAATACAGTTAATAATGGGACTGTTTTGCGTTCACCCTATGAATATCGCATGCGTTTCTATATAGCACTATGGAAGTTGTCTCACCACACTTAAAATGCAGTACTATGAGAATGCATGTGGTGGTGCAAATTCCACTACATCATGCGGTGTTTATTGCTGGGTTGGGTGTTATCAAAAGAAGTTGTTGAGTAGTAAAACTGTGCTAAATATTGGGCCACATACATCACATTGCTACATTATTCAATGATGCATGGCTTAGCGACACACAGTGTCATACTTTGAATGAGCACCTATACTTCAAAACAGTGTTTTTTATACTTCACTATATGATGCTGTGGCTGTTGTGAGAAATAACTTTTTGGGACAGTGTAAGGACATGACTGTAGACTGTATGTAGTAAGGTGGTAATATGTCTATTTTAAACATTTGTTTCGAGATGAGCATTAGACCTATCATAGGCGCAAGCCCTTGCCGGTGTGCAAAATAGTTGCGCGGGGTGTGTCCAGGGCGATATTCAAAGGAGTTGTGCTGAGGAATTGCTTTGAATATCACCCCAAGCACAAGCCACTGTGCATGGCGCAGTGGAACTTGCACCACCGCGAAGTTGACAGAAAGTGCAGCATTCAACTTGAAGTCGCAAAATCCCGATATTCAAAGGGTGATATGCAAATGGGGCTGTAATTCATGCAAGGCGGGGCCATTCGCATCTCGATTATGGTCCCATTTGCATGCTATTAGCATGCATGTGCGATCCCCATGGATTCTGGCGCTTGGCTCCTCACCAGGCAGCAGCCATCAGGAAGGATGCCCCGTGCAGGCCAATTGCAGGCAAAAGAGCATAAAAACCCCACCACCCCCCCACTGGCCCGATTGCAGGCATACTGTTAATACCACCCCCTCACCAGCCCGATTGGGGGCAGCAAAGTGTCTCCCCCCTCAACACAGACGTGGAGGTCCAGTGGACCAATAAGCACGATCACGGGATGAAGTAATTAAACACCTCCCCACCTCCTGAATATATCCCTGGTGGTCCAGTGGACCGATAAGCCCAATTGCAGGCTGGAGTATTCAAACACCCCCCCACCTCCCGATCATATCCTGAAAATCCTGATTGCGGGATGTAGTTGGCAACCCCAACAACAAAACACATGAGTGTTGGGGGGGCACACATTGCTGCCCGCGATTGGCCTGGTGAGGAACAGAGTGCATATCTCCAACCATACCACATTATGCGAGGAATGTTCCTCATTTTACTTCACAAAAGCTCCCTGTTTCACATTGTGAGGACTTGTAACACATTCAGTGTTAACATTTTTAGCAAAACTCTATAGTAAATGATGCTAAATATCAATGTGATTAATTGCAGACTTTCTGAACATAAATGCAAACATTTTAACAGTGTTGTGGGCTTCTAATTTAAAAATTTGATAAAGTGTTCCACGTTTTGCCCATTCTTTCCACATTTTGAGAGGCATTCTAACACATTTTGGGAACAAGCGGTTTGAGAGGTATGAGACAGAGTGTTGAGGGCCAGCCACAGGTGGCAGCTGCTGTGTTGCGTCCTGCAATGCAGCAGCTCACCTGTGGTGGCCCTCAACTTGATCCTTTTTTTTTCAAAGTTGTGCAGGCGCAGCTTGGGGGTTCGCGCTTGCAGCAACTCTGCTGAGCCTCGCTGAATATCTGGCATGCTTTTTGCAGCGCATGTCATAATAGTGACTTAATTATTTAAAGTAGTGATGTGTGTTGAGGGCTTCGAAACATGGGTAAAAGCTGTTTGGTTTCAAAGTATCATTAAACTTATCATGATTGTGTACGCATGAAAAGTATTTTATTATAGTGTTACTGTCAAGGTACTTTGTTTTTCACTGCATACATGACTACACATTATAGGCAGACATGGTGAAGTAAAAATTCTCACACTTGATGAGGATGTATTTCAATTGTATGGTATAATAGTGTCAATAATGCAAAAGTATGTACATACTGAATATTTATGAGTAGTGAAGGAAAATATAAGAGTAGCATTCTAAGCCACAGTTAACTATACATTTTTTTATGTTGTCAGCTTATTAGATAATATAGATAGTCAAGTATGACAGAGACAGAAATAAGATACTAAATAGTTTAGCATCATACTTAAAACTATTATCATAACTTTGAAATGAATGCATTTCTGATATTGCATTAGATAAGAAATATTTGAAGTGAAATATTTAGATCCGTAATTGTTGAATTTGTGTTGTATATTCATCATAACTTTTTTTTTAAATCTTTGTGAGGTGCGGTGACTGCGAAATGCGGCCATTGCCCACTGCTACAGGCATGGCTCACGTGTCGGCGAGGTTGTCAGTCTGCAGAAAGAAAATGTTGTGATCCTTGAGAGGCTGGACAAAATCCAGTCTCTCTTGGATGCACAGCAGCAGACTATCAACCTGGTGCTAGAGCCGGTCGTAGCAGTGGGTGATGGTGCTGTGCCAAGTAGCAGTAGCTTCACTCCATGGCCACCATCTGTTCCTGCAGCTTCCTGGGTGAAATGGCCACCCTTCATAGCGGTCAGGTATCTCCTCCAGAGGGCGCAACAGCTTTCCACTTCGTTTGCGCCCATGCATTGAATCCAGTTTCTAGCCTGGATTGCCTCAAGCAGTGCATACACCTCCTGCAAGTGTTGCACAAAATTAAAAAAAAAAAAGACTTTTAAAATACATTTATATTTATGTTACAAAATGTTTTTTCATAATTTATGTTTGTGTGTGATGTAATACACATTTCAATTATTTATTTTCCTGTTCTAATATTATTTGTGTTAATCTATATTTTTTATTTTATATGAAGAAATATATTTTTGTTTGTGATTTTTTTATATATAATATATTTTTATAGTAAAAAATTTATTTGTACTCTCTTTGTGTTTGGTGTAGTTATTGTGTAGTCGAGATGTTTCTTGAAAATAGTTTTAAGAAGATTAATACAACTGTGATTTTCTCATTTGGTGAAACCTCATAGCACACTATTGTGGTATTAGAGTTGGGATTCTCCATAGAAGTAAGTTAGATGTGTGACAATGCTACATTACACTATTTGTGGCACGCTGTTGTTGTTGTTACAACTAGTGCTACGGAATGTGTGTATGTGTATGTGATGATGAAGATAAGTATGTATGTGCTAGTACAACGGTGAAATCTCTGTGTTGCCATACTTACAACAATTTATGTATTCGATGCGAGCAAACCTCTTCCACCGCTGTTCACAGTGATTGATGGTACCACCTCAGTTGGTAGTGCAAGCACTCTATGAAATCTCGTTACTATAGTAACATATCCATTTGTTCAGTGGATGAACTAATGGTGCCTATGTCATGTCATATTGTCTTTTAGTTATGTACATCTTTTTATTAATATATGTGCTCACAAACAAAAGGAGTAAGACACTTTTACATAAAAACTACTACATGGAATGAGAATGACAAATTACAATTAATAAAGTAATTAAGACAATATGATTAACAGTTGACTACTGTTACTGTTAATAACAGTAAATGCAAAAACAAGAGTTGAAATATTTCTGATATTGGAACATTTTTTTATATGTATGTGCACTATTCTTAGAACTATAAATCATGTAGTATGCTGAGTGATAGTTCTGAAAAAGACAGGATATTCATGGCAAAAAACTACATTTAATGCATCAGTTAGGGTTGTTCCACAATGACAAAAGTGAGGATACGCTGTTAGGGTTGAAAACCCTAACTCAGATCACCCCCAAGCACCACACACACACAGACACACACACACATTCAAGTATGGGGAGGACCAAGTCAACACAACCAATGACAGACATCCAGCAGCAGGTGACAGAAATAACAAACAATTGTCTAAATGTACTACGAGACATCCCCACCCACCTGACCAGGTACTGCATGCTCAGTGGAGATCAACAGCAAAACTGAGGCCATGTACACCAAACGACACATCCCTGATTGCCGCTGCACACACGTACTCACACTTAGTAGTTGCATGGCCTTACCTACCGATGCCCCACACCACACCATGCCACTTGTGGTTTGCCACCTGAGCAATAGAGTTCAGCAAAACGAAGGAGTTGTACAGGTATAATATCTCTGATAATAACAAGGGTTTGAGAAATGCAGCTTTCTAATTGAATGTAAACATTGTAACAGCCTTATGTTTAGTTTTTATTAACATACATGTAGAGCCTAACCATATGATGAACATGATTTAATGTTGTTTAAAAAACAGTGTTATTATGATAGCAATAAGCCACTCCCAGCTATTATGTTAATGGTCAGTTTATCACTGTCTAGCGACATGTGGCACTCGGTATGCCTCATTCAACATTAAACCCCTACAGGGTGATTGACAGACCTTTTAACATAACTGTTGGTTATGCCTTACTGCTTAATTGCCTTTATGAGTAGTTACTTTCCCTCTGCTAGGCACTGCAGCAGCTTTGCAATACAGTGTCCCACCCAGTTACACCATACACTGTCTAGTTACTGGAGAATGGCTGTGAGTATGAACGCATGAAGATGAACAGTTTGACTTGATCATTACAGTCATCAAAACCCTAGTGTGATTATAACTGACAGAGTCAGTGATAGAGGATAACCCCTGCTGTCCTAGTACACTTACGCCTATTGTGAGTTAAATCAATACTAAAAGACATTCTGTTTATGTCTACACCATACCTGTTGATTCTTGTTGTGCCATAATTAACATGGTTGTCACTTGATAGCATCAGTGACAGAAGTGTAATGAAGCCAAACAGTAGGTACACAGCCCGAGCATGAAACAACTGTAAAAAAATCACACTGTGTCCATAAGTGTCATAGATCACCAACAAAGCGCAAAGTAGGTAAATGTATTACTATTTGAATAAGTTAGTCATCACAGATGCAATGAGATTTTCTTTATCATGTACCAACATACCAGTAAGTGCCTACAGGAAAATCTATCCTGTATACATCTCTGATACAGGTACATCATTGTTGCCCAGTAGTGCTATGATATTTAGAAGTTGCTTAGCCTGATCCATGCAATTACAATGTTTCTTACAAAAATACTTACTGCATCTTTAGTATTGAAACACAGTGAAGGTCTATGTATGTACATCAGCAGTACACCTTCATCAGTAAGAATGCATGTGATACTGGCGATTCATGATTTCACAGCGTTGAACAGGCAATGCTTTTCCATACATTTACATCAGCCTCTCTATATTGAGTAAACCATTGCAGTAAATGTACTACTATAGTAAATCACCTACTAAATTGTATTACTACTTTTATCTTTAGTGAGTTAGTGTCTTGTAGTTAATTTATGTGCTTATCTTAATTAATGTATGCTCACTAGTGTTTAAACCTTTCTACAACTGTCATCATGCAGCTTCAGCATTTATATTGAATAACAGCACAGTACCAGTTGTGTGTGGTGGTGTGGGGCATCGGTAGGTAAGGCCATGCAACTACTAAGTGTGATCGTTGTGCAGCTGCAATCAGGGATATTGTACGTTTGGTGTACATGGCCTCAGTTTTGCTGTTGATCTCTACTTGAGCATGCAGTACCTGGTCAGGTGGTGGGGATGTCTGTAGTACATTTGAACAATTGTTTGTTATTTCTGTCACCTGCTGCTGGATGTCTGTCATTGGTTGTGTTGACTTGGTCCTCCCATACTTGAATGTGTGTGTGTGTCTGTGTGTGTGTGGTGCTGGGGGTGAATTGAGTTAGGTTTTCAACAGCGAATTTCCTCACTTTTGTTGCTGTGAACAACCCTAACTGATGCATTAAACGGAGTTTTTTGCCATGAATATATATATATATATATATATATATATATTATGGTAGCACGGTAGTGCTACCATAGTTAGGGTTGAGGAGCCATTTCTATGTTAAACCCCAAAACTTTGCACCTTAATAACTTTGCAACTGTATGACAGATTTGGCTGAAATTTGGTATACACGATCAAGAACCATAGGCCTTGGGATCTGCCAGGTTTCCTAGTGGTCAAATATACGGCTGTAGAGTTATTAAACGTGATCTGTGCGCACGTTTATGCTTTTTCTGGAATTCTACGGTCGCGCCTACAGGTCACATCTGTTTTTGTGACTGGTCCAAATCTTCAGGGAGAACTGGGTCCCCACGCGTGCTCTTTCAAAGATTTCGTGAAAAAAATATCAACGGTTCAAAAGTTATTCAAAAACAGTTTCCCATTATAAGTCAATGGGAAAAGTTAACAAAAGTTCAACACTTTCGTAAATGCATTTTTACTTTCGCAATGGGCCTGTTACTTTCACAAATCGGCCATTTTGTTTTCAGTTGGTGATCAGAAAAATGGTTGGCATTTAAATTTGGGTACCTCTAGCAACCTAATTCTTTTTGTATTCACCTAGTCGGGCCCTGAGGATGCTTGCCATGTCTTTATTTTGTGGTAAAACACCCCAGAAATATGTTTTTCAAATTTCTGAAAAAAGTACTTTCGCAAATTACTTTCGTGCTCACTAAAGTGTCAAACTTTTGCAAATTGCGACAGCAATTTTCCATCGGTGGGACAGTGACAGCGATTCTTTGGCACTGCGCTGCAAAAGAACCCTTGGGAGTTTTGGGCTGAAATTTGGAGGGAACGGAGCCGACATCTCACAGATGTGCCTTTCAGTGTTGTGTTGAAAAAATATTACACAGCGGCAAAGTTATGGCACTCCAAAGTTGATGGTTTTTCCCATAGGATAACATTACAGCGCCCGATGCATTACGGAAATCCTTTGGATCCCTGCTGTAAAATAACAGTTTGGTCTTTTTTCCCTGAAATTTGGAGGGAAGACAGCCAACAGCCCAAAGATGTGCCTTTCAGTGGTTTGGTGAAAAAACATTACAGGGAGGCAAAGTTATGGTGCTCCAAACTTTTCTTTTTTTCCCATAGGATAACATTATGGCATTTGCCGCGCCTTTCAGGGCCCGTATCTCGGAAACGGTGTGAGATACGGACTTTTCATCAGAAAATTTCTTAGCCCTCTAATGGGGCTAAGATTCAGATTAGCCAGGACAGTTGTAAATAATATGACTTTTAAATTTTTCTTCTACATCATATGGTTCCTGAGATATAATGTATTTAGTATTCCAAGATCTCATTTTCTGCGCCAATACTCATTATTATGCATACATTATTTGTACTCACTGTCTTTCTCTATGCAGGTTTTGGGGAAAACCAGCCTGTGCACTTACATTACTGTTACTGTTGACCTTTCCGCTTGCGGTTCTGTACCCGTTTCACTTACCGTTGACGTCTGTGCCACCATGTGCGTTATCCTTTGCGTTTT
Organism: Neoceratodus forsteri; assembly: GCA_016271365.2. Lineage (NCBI taxonomy): Eukaryota > Metazoa > Chordata > Ceratodontiformes > Ceratodontidae > Neoceratodus > Neoceratodus forsteri. The sequence continues at coordinate 1,561,976,020 of CM057455.1, forward strand.
CATTTGTGCTTGTGTTTCTGTTATTTTTTGCCATTTCTGTCTACAGTACTGTTTATCTTTCTGTTTTACTTTATGTCACCATGCCCATTGACATTTCTGTTTGCAGGCACCATGGCCCCGCGCTCCCGACGCTGCATTACATTCACTATTTCTCGTTATCATTCTCAAAAAGAAGGGAAATCAGAGGCAAAAAAATCCATTTAATGCATTAGTTAGGGTTGTTCCACAGTGACAAAAGTGAGGAAATTCCCTGTTAGGGTTGAAAACCCCCCTTGCACCCCCCAACCCCCAACTGGCATTGGGGTGTGCATTGGGATCATGGGTCCTGTCATCCCATTCTCCTATACTTCTGCTGCTTTCACATGTCATGGCATGAGAGTTAGGGCTGATGATCCCAATGCACACCAATGCCACCCTCATCATCCTTTGCGTTTTCATTTGCTTGCGTTTGCTTGTTACTTTTTGCCATTTGTGTGTACAGTACTGTTTCTCTTTCTGTTTCACTTTGCGTCACCATGCCCATTGACATTTCCATTTACAGGCAACATGTTACTATGTGACAAGACATCACGTGGCACACTGTTCCCATCTACGCCACCGTGTGCGTTACCCTTTCTGATCTCATTCGGCGCTTGTGTTATAGTGTACCACTGTTAGCATTTCTGTTTGTTATGCTCCTGTTACTATGCTACAAGACATCATGTGGCGGGAGCGCAGGGCCCTACCACATTACATTCACTATTTCTCATTATCATTCTCAAAAAGAAGGGAAATTAGAGGCAAAAAACTCTGTTTAATGCATTAGTTAGGGTTGTTCCACAGTGACAAAAGTGAGGAAATTCACTGTTAGGGTTGAAAACCCTAACTCTGAATTCACCCCCCCAGCACCACACACACACAGACACACACACACATTCAAGTATGGGGGAGGACCAAGTCAACACAACCAATGACAGACATCCAGCAGCAGGTGACAGAAATAACAAACAATTGTCTAAATGTACCTCGAGACATCCCCACCCACCTGACCAGGTACTGCATGCTCAGTGGAGATCAACAGCAAAACTGAGGCCATGTACACCAAACGTACACATCCCTGATTGCAGCTGCACAGACGTACCACACTTAGTAGTTGCACGCGCTTACCTACCGATGCCCCACACCAGACCACACCACTTGTGGTGGGCCACCTGAGCAATAGAGTTCAGCAAAACCAAGGAGTTGTACAGGTATAATATCTGATTATAACAAGGGTTTGAGAAATGCAGCTTTCTAATTGACTGTAAACATTATAACAGCCTTATGTTTAGTTTTTATTAACATACATGTGAGCCTAACCATATGATGAACATGGTTTAATTTTGTTTAAAAACAGTTTTATTATGATAACAATAAGACACTCTCAGGTATTATGTTAATGGTCAGTTTATCACTGTCTAGTGACATGTGGCACTCGGCTATGCCTCATTCAACATTAAACCCCTACAGGGTGATTAACAGACCATTTAACATAACTGTTGGTCATGCCTTATTGTAATTGTCTTTATGAGTAGATACTCCCTCTGCTAGGCACTGCAGCAGCTTTGCAACACAGTGTCCCACCCAGTTACACCATACACTGTCTAGTTACTGGAGAATAGCTGTGAATATGAACTCATGAAGATGAACAGTGTAACTTGATCATTACAGTCATCGAAACCTTGTGTGATTATAACTGACAGAGTCAGTGATAGAGGATAACCCCTGTCCTAGTACACTTACCCCATTGTGAGTTAAATCAATACTAAAAGACATTCTGTTTATATCTACACCATACCTACTTGATTCCTGTTGTACCACAATTAACATAGTTATCACTTTGATAGCATCAGTGACAGAAGTGTGGCAAACCCAAACAGCAGGCATACAGCCTGAGTAAGAAACAACTGTTAAAAAAAAATCACACTGTGTCCATGAGTGGCATAGATCACTCATTGCAACAATAGTCAATGTATTACTATTTGAATAAGTTAGTCATCACAGATGCAATGAGATTGTCTTTATCGGGTACAACATACTCAGTAAGTGCCTACAGGAAAATCTATCCATATACATCTCGATACAGGTACATCATTGTTGGCTCAGTAGTGCTATGATATTTAGAAGTTGCTTGGCCTGATCCATGCAATTACAATGTTTCTTACAAAGAATACTTACTGCATCTTTAGTATTGAAACAAACTGAAGGTCTAAGTATGTACATCAGCAGTACACCTTCATCAGTGAGAATGCATGTGATACTGGCAGTACGAATTTCACAGCATTGAACAGGCAATACTTTTCCATACGTTTACATCAGCCTCTCTATGTTGAGTAAACCGTTGCAGTAAATGTACTACTATGTAAATCACCTACTAAATGTATTACTACTTTTATCTTGAGCATTTATTTATTTATTTATATTTATTTATTTACGAGATTTACCAGGAAGGCATACTGAGCAAGATGCTCAATTCCAGATGCGACCTGGGGGCCTAGACCCAATACATGGCAAATAATTGAAACAAGTACAAGTACAGAGATTGTAAAACAATAGCTTAGGATCTGTACAAATATAATACAGTGTAACAGGTACTCCAGGTATTGTAGTACAGTAGATTACATACAGATATGCACATAACAGGAATGATACTGTACATCTTTTTTTATTTAAATTAGAGGGCTGAACTTGCTGCATTAGCAGGAGCAGCTGGAGGAGAAGTGTGCCTGGAGAAGACTGGAGCGGAGACCAGGGTTGTGTGCATGTCTGGTGGGGGGTGGGGAAGGTGTTCCAGATCTGTGGGATTCGAATTTAAAAGCTGACTGGCCTTTGGTGGTCCACATAAAAGGGATATGTAGGAGTCTGGGATCCTGTGCCTCTTAGGAGTATGAGTGGGGGGTGTTGGGATAGGGTAGATTCAAGATGGGGGAGCGGGTCCAGAATTTAGTGGCAAACCTAGCGCAATTTATTAATCTACGTCATGGAGAGATGGTAGGGCTAGAGAGTTATATAAAGTACAAATGGTAAAGGATTGTGGGGGCCGAGATGAAACGACAAAAGGATGGAATAGAGTGTCAAGGCTAGCTAGGTGGATGCAGGGCGATAGAGTAAACTATGTTGCCATAATCCAGTACTGGGAGTATCATTTTTTGGACTATGGTGAGCCTCATTTCCTTGGGGAGACAGATTTTATTTCGGAAGAGTGCCCCCAGTTTGGGTAGCAGCCTCTTATGCAGTGAATCTATGTGAGAGGCAAAGTCGAGGTGTTGGTCGAGCCACACGCCTAGGTATCTAAAGCTAGAGCATTGCTCAAGGGGTGCTCCTTCCAGGGTAGTGAAAGGAGGGCACAGGGGTTGGCGGGAGAGTCTTTGTTGGGAGCCAAATGTAAGCAACACTGTTTTTTTAGGGTTTAGAGATAGCTGGTTCTTCCTGAACCAGTGCTGTATGGCTGTGAAGTCCTCCTGTAGGAGAGGAGCTACGCTGCTTGTGGAGGGGCCGGATGTATACAGAACTGTATCATCTGCATACATTTGAATGGAAGAGTGGGAGCATGCAGCAGGGAGGCCATTAAGGAAAATGGAGAAGAGTATTGGACCTAGGACTGATCCCTGAGGGACCCCAGATTTGACTGATAGGGGATTGATGTATGCGAGGCCAGTCTGACTGCTTGCATCCTTCCCGCAAGGTAGTCTCGGAACCAGTCAATAGATGAGTGAGCTAGACCTGCGTCCATAAGTTTTGAGATGAGAAGGGGATGTGAGATGGTATCGAAAGCTTTGGCTAGATCAATAAATATGGCTGAGGTGATGTGCCCTTTGTCGATACCTGTGAGGATGTCACCGGTGACACGTAGTAGGGAGGTGATGGTAGAATGGGATTTGCGGAAGCCAGATTGGAAGGCAGAAAAGAAGGAGGAGGCATCAAGGAACTGGGAGAGTTGGGATAGGACCAGACGCTCCTGAAGTTTGGCCAGGATCGGGAGTAGGGAGATAGGTTTGTAGTTGCCTGGGAAGGAGGGGTCACCACTTTTGGGAAGGGGTATGACAGTGGCCAGCTTCCAAGATGTTGGAACCTTGCCCAGAGAGAAGGAGAGGTTGAAGAGTGTGGCCAGTGGAGTGGCTATGGCAGGGGCAGACAAAAATAGCATCTTGGCGTCCAGAGACAAGGGGCATTTGCCTTTATTGGGGTTCAATGTCCGTAGGGAGTGGAGGACTTCTGTGGGGGAAATTTGTTGGAACACGAAAGGTGGGATTGTGGGGCGGGTTCGAGGGGTGTTGGTGCTGTGTGGGTGGACCGGGGCGTGAGTATTCTGGAAGGGGGATAGAAGGGTGTTTGCGCAGCTGGAGAAATAGATGTTGAAAGCTTCCGCGACACAGCTGGGGTCAGAGATGAGGGTGCCATTTATTAGAAGTGAGGGGAGAGGTGATTGGGTTGGGGGAGAGTGCAGGGATTTGAGGGATTTCCAGAAGTCCGTAGGGTGGTTAGAATTCTTGCTGAAGGTAGCTAGGAAGTAGGACTTTTTTGCTAGGTGAATACTATTTGTGCAAGCATTTCGGAGGGCTCTATAGGTATGGAGAGAGGCCTGGGATCCCAGTTTCTTAAAAGCTTTCCAGTCTTTGTCTCTGGAATGGCAATTTCTAATTATGTCGGCTGTGATCCAGGGGAGATGTGCTCCTCTGACTCGTTTTGTGCGCAAAGGAGAGTGCTTGTCCCAAACTTTGAGGAATCTGATTTTAAAATCATTAAAGGCATCATCAATGGAGGATGCTTCGGTGATGCAGGACCAGTCTACCCTTCCCAAGTCCGCCAGGAGAGATGCTAAGTCTAGGGAGTTGTAAGACCTGGTGCGCAGTGTCTTGTGGGGGGAGAGGGGCTATGAACCTTCCTGATCAGGTAAACCATGTGGTGGTCGCTAATAGAGTCAGGAAGTAGTCCTACTTTAAGGATTCTATGTGAGTGCGAGGTGAGGGCCCAGTCCAGTAGGGAGTGGTTGTTTGACTTATGGTTAAGTCTGGTAGGCTCCTTTATAAGTTGTGTGAGGTTTTGGGCCTTTATTTTTGACTTCAGGAGAGCTTTTTCAGCTCCTAGCCAGTTGGCATTATAATCCCCTGTGGCATAGAGTTCACCTCCTTTGGCTAGGGACTGGAGCAAGGTTAGATGGGAGAGGATATCTTCATTGGGTGTGCATGGAGGGCAGTATGTGCTTGCCACATAGATAGGTGAGGTGTAAGGAAGTGAGATTTTGACTAGTGAGGAGTCTATTTTTGCGGGTAGTGAGGGGATCACCACAGTGGTGAATTGGCGTCGGTTTGATATATATATGGCCATGCCACCACCTTTCTTTTTCCCACACCTGTCATGTCTAATTATTGTGTAACCAGGGATGGAGACTTCGGCATCTGAATGATGTGGTTTTAGCCAAGTTTCTGAAATGGTCAGTATATCAGCGTGTAAAGTTAACACTGTTGGCTGTAGCAGCGAGATTTTGGATAGCAGGCTGCAGGTATTTAGGTGGAGTATGCATAGGCCTTTGGGGAGAGTGAACGGGGTGGGGGAGTTGGCTAGTTTTGGGCCTGGGTTGGCCTCTATATCCCCTGATAAGAGCAGGAGGAGAGCGCAGAGATGCATTATTTTGGACCTGAAATAGGTTTTGCCTGCCTTGGTGCTGCAGCCAGGATATATAGCTGCTAGGTGACAGAGGGTTGTGGATTTTAGGATTGAGAGGCCTGGGTGAAAGGAGGGTGGCAGGATTGCAGCATATATAATGCCGTAGTGGGCAAGAGCCAATTGCAGTACTGGCGTGTGGGGGGAAGCACCAGGGTGTGCCTGAGGGGTGCACCAAGGGGGTAGGGTTGGTGGGGGTTCCGTCATTGGGAGGGTTGTGGGTGGTAAGGAGGTTTGTGTATACATAGAGAGGTAGAGTAACACTGTGAGAAATATCATGCTTAGGCAGGTATATGGAGTTAGTAGCTAAAGAAAATGGCAGGCGACCTCTAGTGGAGGCAGCTGATAAGCTGCAAATGGAATAGTGGGCTGATAAGTTTTTACTCAATCATGTGACTACACCAGCCACAGCCTATAAATTGAGGAGCCGACCAAGGGTGGTGGTGGGGGTGGTGGGGAGCCGGTGCACAGCACCGGGGGGGTCAAATCAGCACAGAGACAGAGCAGACAGCTGCTTGTTTCATGAGGCTTAAAAGTTTTAAAATTGGCGCCTGAAATCGCACCCTTGCTTCACTGACTCCCGTACCTGACGAATTTGGGGGGGGTCCGTGGTCAGGCGAGTGCAGGGGAGGGCTGGTGATGTGTCCTGGGAGCCCTCTCGACCCCAAATGCCGCTTCTGTGGAGGAAAGAGAGTGCAATTTAAAGGCAAACTGTGGGAGGAGATTACTACAACAGCTAGAATCGGTAAGTGGACAGCAGTAGGAGGATTGCTACTGTGGGTGGCTGAGACCATGCAGGGAATTGAGCTGCTAGTTTGAATTTCATTTTGCTTGCAAGTGGGGGCTGGGACCACGCGGTTAATGGCCACCGTTGAAATCAGGACTAGCGTGGTCTAGCAGAAAACGGAGTCAGGCAGCCTCGCTGCAACTGCATGGGGGTAGACTATAGCACAAGCAGCTTACACAGTGCTGCACAGGCTCTTCATCATTGAATTACAGCACAGACTGAGAACAAAAATTAATGTCTTGGGAGCCCTGTGCATTGGGAATAGCTATATAGCCCCCGTAGTCTTGTTAGCACACTGTGAGGGAGAGAATCTGGTCTTAAAGCTCCACACAGTACATTGCTTTTCGTAGGGGAGAAAAATAAATCCTTAAGGTAACAGAGGCAAATAGCAGGGTGGAACAGGCTAAACAACAAATGCAAAAACTATCAACACTCCTGCACTGACATAAATTAAGAATCAGCACAGAGACAGAGCAGACAGCTGTTTGTTTCATGAGGCTTAAAAGTTTTAAAATTGGCACCTGAAATCGCGCCCTTGCTCCACTGACTCCCGTACCTGACGAATTTGGGGGGGGTCCATGGTCAGGCGAGTGCAGGGGAGGGCTGGTGATGTGTCCTGGAGCCCTCTTGACCCCAAATGCCGCTCTGACGAATTCAGGGGGGTCCGAGGTCAGGCAGTGCAGGAGGATGGTGATGTGTCCTGGAGCCCCTTGACCCCAAATGCGCTTCTGATGAATTCGGGGTCCACGGTCAGGCGAGTGCAGGGGAGGGCTGGTGATGTGTCCTGGAGCCCTCTTGACCCCAAATGCCGCTTCTGACGAATTCAGGGGGGGGTCCGCGGTCAGGCGAGTGCAGGGGAGGGCTGGTGATGTGTCCTGGAGCCCTCTCGACCCCAAATGCTGCTTCTGATGAATTCGGGGTGTCCAGGGTCAGGCGAGTGCAGGGGAGAGCTGGTGATGTGTCCTGGAGCCCTCTCGACCCCAAATGCTGCTTCTGATGAATTCGGGGGGGGGTCCGCGGTCAGGCGAGTGCAGGGGAGAGCTGGTGATGTGTCCTGGAGCCCTCTTGACCCCAAATCTAGTGTCTTGTAGTTAATTTATGTGCTTCTCTTAATTAATGTATACTCACTAGTGTTAAAACCTTTCTACAACTGTCATCATGCACCTTCAGCATTTATATTGAATAACGGCACAGTACCAGTTGTGGTGTGGTGTGGGGCATCGGTAGGTAAGGCCATGCAACTACTAAGTGTGGTACGTTGTGTGCAGCTGCAATCAGGGATGTGTACGTTTGGTGTACATGGCCTCAGTTTTGCTGTTGATCTCCACTGAGCATGCAGTACCTGGTCAGGTGGGTGGGGATGTCTCGTAGTACATTAAAACAATTGTTTGTTATTTCTGTCACCTGCTGCTGGATGTCTGTCATTGGTTGTATTGACTTGGTCCTCCCCCATACTTGAATGTGTGTGTGTGTCTGTGTGTGTGTGGTGCTGTGGGGGTGAATTCGGAGTTAGGATTTTCAACCCTAGCCGCGAATTTCCTCACTTTTGTTGCTGTGGAACAACCCTAACTAATGCATTAAAAGGAGTTTTTTGCCTCTAATATATATACATATATATATATATATATATATATATATATATATATACACATACACATAGATAGATATATAGATATATATATATTTTCACTGAAAAAGCTTTGTTAATGCATCAGTTAGGGTTAAAGTGACAAAAGTTGGGAAATGAGACATTTGGATTGAGCCCCTAACACCCCCACCACCCCATCCCCCATCCTCCACAGACTGACAGACACTGGCGTGTGACATAGGGTCATAAGGCCCAACTCTCACCCCATTCCATGTGTAAACAGGTTGACATGCTACAGTAAAGCAGAACGAGGTGAAAGTTAGGTCTCACGACCCCATGTCACATCCCGGTGTCTGTTGGTCTGTGGATGATGGGGGTGGTGGTGGAGGGGGTTAGTGGCTCAACCATAATGTCTCATTTCCCCACTTTTGTCACTTTAATCCTAACTGATGCATTAACAAAGTTGTTTGCAATGAATTTCCTTACTTTTTGAAAAGTGTAATATAACTAGTAAATAACATGTGTTGGAGGAACCGCTGCCCTGTGCTCCCACCAAGCTGCCCATTTGTACATAACGATATGCGTATATGAGAGCGCAGGCCCTCCGGGCCCTGTGCTCTCACTTACACATATAACTATGGAGCCATACAGCAGCCCTATACGGCAAGGAACACTTGTAACACTAATTTGCCAATATCTCAGCAACCATAGCAGCTATAAAAAAAATTCCAGTGTTGTTGTAATCATGACAGTGAGACCTCCTGAATCTCACACCATTTTCAAAATGTGGGTGCTGAAAGGCACCGCAGGCACCACAATTCAATGGATGCACATAACTTATGCATTTTTAGGATTTTTTCCAATTTCCACCCAATTTTCAACATGTCATTTTTGGGGACCCCACCTCAAAAACAATGTCACTGTCACTTTGTTAATCTGTCCCAAAAGTTGAGTTTGCACAGCGAATGTGCCATTCTGTGCCACAGGTGCAAAATCATGTTTTGGGCAGGATGTGGAAAATGACAGTGGTGTACTGTTCATGAGGAGGTGTGGAAAAGGGTAATGTTGAAAACCAGGAAGGAAAATATGTAAAACTGGCGAAGTTATGCGTGTGCATAGAAACTGCACAATGCACACTAGTAATGTGGCCATTTTGTGAATTTTTAACCAAATTTTCCACATGAGCTTTTTGGGAAATCCTCTAATGAACACTGGCACTGTGATTTTGTGAATCCATTCTGAAAGTTGATTTCACACAGTGACACGCCATTCTGCAGCAGAGGGGCAAAAATAAATTTCTGGCAGGATATGAGAAATGACATCTGTACTGTTCATGAGGAGATGTGACAAAATGACAATGTTAAAAATCTGGGGCTGGATATTCAAAAGGGTTGCGCCATGCGCAATAGGGTTGCGCCTGCGCAAGTTTGAAATTGCACAATTCTGTCATATTCAGCAGGAGGCAGTTGCGCCCCCCCCAAGGCAAGCTGAGCAACAGTGCAATGCAAATGAATGCATGCTGAACTGGAGGGGGAGGAACCATGCATAAACTGCACAGCCCAATATTCAGCGGGCTGTGCAGAGTTGTGCAGGCGCAACCCCCAATCTGCGCCTGCACAACTATGAGCCAAAAAAAAAGGAGTAAGTCGGGGGCCACCCACAGGTGAGCTGCCGCATTGCAGGGTGCAACACAGCAGTTGCTACCTGTGGCTGCGCCCTCAACCTACTCCCTGTCCCCCATCCCGATCACGGGCAAAAGCATAAATCCCCTCTCCCCAACTGGCCCAATTGCGGGCAAATGCTTAAATCAACCCCCACCAGACCGATCGCGGGCAGCAAAGTGTCTCCCCAGAACTTATCCCTGGTGGTCCAGTGGACTGCTAAGCCTGATCGCGGGCTGCAAAGTTTAAACCCCCAAGAACATATCCCTGGTGGTCCAGTGGACCGCTAAGTCGTCGTGGGCTGCATAATGGCGACACCCCAAAACCATATCCCTGGTGATCTAGTGTCCCCCACCTGCACCCAACCACCACCTCCCCGGCATCCGGCAGGCGGCATCCCACCCGCCTGCCGCCGCGCTCGACTGGCTGCCCGGGTAGGTTGCAGTCCATTGGTGAGCAAGATACGGGCGTGCAGACCATGACAGCCGCATAAGGTAAAACCAGACATGTGAAATTTGAATTCACATATCTGGACTGCCTTAGCCGGTATGGGCTGCACGCCCATTGGCTCTGCTCTGCACCACGGTGCAGCCCGACCGGCAGCATCGGGCCGGGCGGGGTGGCAGGCGGTGGATGCTGCCGCCCGCCGGGCCGGGGAGCGGATGGTAGGGCTCGGGTGGGTGGGGTGGGGGACACTAGATCACCAGGGATATGGTTTGGGGTGTCACCACATTATGCAGCCCACGATCGGGCTTAGCGGTCCACTGGACCACCAGGGATGTATTCTTGGGGGGTGGGGGTTTAAACCTTCACAGCCCATGATCGGGCTTAGCAGGCAACTGGACCACCAGGGGTTATTCTTGGGGGTTGGGGTTTAAACTTTCACAGCCTGCAATCGGGCTTAGCGGTCCACTGGACCACAAGGGATATGTTCTTGGAGGTGGGGGTTTAAACTTTCACAGCCCACAATCGGGCTTAGCAGTCCACTGGACCACCAGGGATATGTTCTTGGGGGGGGGGTTTAAACTTTTGCAGCCTGTGATTGGGCTTAGTGGTCCACTGGACCACCAGGGATATGTTCTTGGGGGGTGGTGGTTTAAATTTCGCAGCCCGCGATCAGGCTTAGCGTCCACTGACCACCAGGGATATGTTCTTGGGGGTGGGGTTTAACTTTTGCAGCCCGCGATCGGGCTGGTGGGGGGTTATTTAAGCTTTGCCTGCGATCGGGCCAGTCGGGGGGAAGGGAGTTTTTTATGCTTTTGCCCACGATCGGGCCAGTTGAGGGGTGGGGGGAATTTTTACACTTTTGCCCACGATCGGGCTGCAGGGGGCATCGGTCCCTGATGGCTGCTGCCTGGCAGGGCGCCAGGCGCAGGTCCTCGGGGATCGGCGCACTTGCATGTAATGGCATGCAGATGGGGCCATAAATAGATGCAAATGGCCCCCCCGAACCTTGCATGAATTATGGCCCAATTTGCATGTCACCTTTTGAATATCGGAAATTTGCGCATCGCGCAATGGTACTTGTGCCACCGCAACTTGAATGCTCCACTCTGACCACTTGTGGTAGCACAAGTTCCACTGCGCCATGCACAGTTGCTGTGGCAGGGGGGTGATATTCAAAGGAGTTGCTCGATAGTGCAACTCCTTTGAAGATCGCACCGGCCACACCCCTGTGCAACTATTTTGTGCAGCGCAAGGGCTTGCGCCACAAAATAGCACAGTTTGAATATCCAACCCCTGGAGAGAAAATATTAAAAATGAGCAAAGTTATGAGCATGCATAGAAGCTGTGCAATGCACGCTTGTAACTCGGCCATTTTTTGGATTTTTTGCACCAAATTTTCAACATGGGCTTTTTGGGACCTCCTCTCATGAACACTGGGACTGTCATTTCATTAATCTGTCCCAAAAGGTGATTTATCATCCCAAAAGGTGATTCCATGTAGCAACTACGGAATCACCTTTCTGGACTGAGTAACGAGATGTCAGTGACATTGCTCATGAGGTGAGGTCCCAAAATGCCTATGTTGAACATTTGGTGAGAAAATGCCAAAAAAATAGCTGAACGAACTAAGATCTTACGTTGTAGGACGCTGATTTATTTATTTATTTATTTATCAAGTCTGGAATTACAAATAGCTTTGAGCCATGGCTCTTTTACAAAGGTTCCACGTCAGAGAAATATAAATTATGGGGAACATCAAGACAGGCATTACAACAATGTGGACTTTGCAAACAGAGTACAGATTAATACAGTTCAAGGGTAGCATTGTAACAAGGCAGCCAGCGGCATTTGTCAGAGAAAATAGACAACAGAGAAGAAGTGCCAGAGTCATAGGGAGAGGGAAGAGGGTGGGGGGGGAGAAGGAATGTAGGAAGGGTGGCGAGAGGCTGAAAAGTGCAGCATTAGGTATACCAAGATGTGAGGGGAGAATCCAGTGAGGAGGGGGGTGACAACTAGAGCAGAAAGGGAAGTGGAGAAACAAGGTTAATTTGGGCAGTCACAGGAGCTCTTGGTAGTGAGATAGTCCCGGAGCCTAATTTTAAACATACCAATAGTTGGGGCAGAGGAGATGGTTGGGCTGAGGCCATTGAACCAAAGTGGTGCTCGATAAGCACAAAAGAACATTGTCCCTGTGAAGTGTGACAGTGGGGGACTTTCAGTAGCTGTAGTGTGGATCTCCTAAGGCACCATTTGTTAATTCAGTGTTGTAACAGAGTTGAGACCCCAGAAGGTGCAAGGCCAAGGTAGATTTTTTTGACCATGAAGCAGGTGAGAAACTTTATGTGGTTTGATAGTTGGAGCCAGCCGGTCTGAGTGTACAGGTCACATGTGTGGGTGAGACGGTGAGCAACAGTGATGAGCTGACATGCTTTATTTAAGGCAGTTGAGAGGCATCTAAGGGCTGTGGTTGTGGCTGAGCCATAAATGATGAGACCATAGTCTATTACAGAGATCACAGAGCTCAGGACTGCAACCTTCAAAGCTTCTGGCGTGAGGCGTGGTCTGTATTTGTAGAGGAGACCAAGCACGTGTATTAGCAGCTCTAGCTACATTATCTCTACGCATGAGTCCATAGGAGAGATTAGGGTCAAGCTGTGTCCCTAAGTATCTGAAGGACACCACCTGATCTAGAGTGTTCCCCTGGTTGGTGGAGATAGCCAAGTGGTGTAGCTTGTGTGGGTTATGAGAGCTGCAGAAGAGCATAGATTTGGTTTTCTTGTCATTGAGGACCAGTTTATGATTAAGAAACCATGTCTCTACAGAACGGAAACCAAGTTGAAGGTTGTATTGAAGAGCTGCAGGATCTTTGTGAGTGGAGAATTCAACAGCATCATTGGCATATAGTATGATCTGCTCAGAGCAGTGGTAAGGGAGGGAGTTTAAGAAAAGGCTAAAAAGGAGGGGTCCCAGTATGGATCCCTGTGGGACACCCGAGCGAACAGTCAGGGTGTTAGAAAGAGTGTGATTTTACTCTCTGTGACCGGTTTTCTAGTAGCTTTTAAACCAGAGAGAAGAGTCAGGTAATAGCCCAGTATTCAGTAGTTGGTGTATTAGTAGTCCATGGTGTACTGTATCGAAGGCCTTGGAGAGGTCGACGAAAATGGCCCCTGTGAGAAGGCCATTGTCAAGGGATTTGTGCAAAGCGCCAGTGAACTCAAGAAGGGCTGTGGTGGTGCTGTGACCTTTCTGGAAGCTGTGTTGTTGTGGACAACACCATCCAAGTGGTCGGTAAGTTGATCAGCCACGATGCACTCACGTGCCTTAGAGAGTGGGGGCAGTATGGAGATAGGGCGATAATTTGAGTGAATCGTCTTGTCCCCACTTTTATGGATGGGTGTCACGGTGGCTGTTTTCCATAGGTCCGGGAATTTTCCACAGCTGAGAGAGAGGTTTAGGATTTTTGTTAATGGATGAATTACCTCATCGAGGGTGAGCAACAGAAGTTTAAGGTCCAGGGTGTCGCTACTAGATCTAGATTTAGAGATAGCTGCAGTAATAGAGGGGCGAGCTTCATTCAGCCTTACCTTCCTGAAGTAGAAGAGGGGATGGTTAGACTGAGGGGCTGAGGTATTTGGGGAGTAGGCCCTGTTTTCTAAAAGTCATGGGGTAGAACAGCACTAAGGTCTGAAAAGCCATGTTAAAGATGTTTTGCGATCACCTTGGGGTCAAGAGTTGAGGATCCATCAACCATTAACATGGCCAAAGAGGTTTTGGCTGCTTCCCTGTGACATCCTTGATATTGTCCAGAAGTACCACCATTTCCCCATGTATTGGTGAGAGCGCCTTTGTAATAGGTGGATTTATTAGCTGTATGGCTTTTGTGCAGGCATTTCATGCTTGTTTGTAATTTTGATGTCCAGTTGTTTGCCAGTGGCCCTGGCAACTGCCAGGAGGTGATCTCTTAGTTTTAGCTGTGAGAGAAGAGCCGCGGTGACCCATGGGTTAGAGAGAGAGATTTTGTTTTGCACCTTTTAGCAGGGGCAAAGAGGTCGCAGGCTTTGTTGAAAATTGAGATGAAGCGATCAAGAGCCAAGTTAACATCTGTTGCTTCATAGATGGGTAGCCAGTCTTGTAGAAGCGGGTGTTGTTTGAGATGTGGAAGTTTTCCATGAGGAAGGACTCTGCTAGTGATAATTTTGGGAGGGGGCTTAAGGAATTTGTTAGACCATGCACACGTGACTGGGGAGTGGTCACTGAGTGAGTCTGGGAGAATGGTCATATGAGAAATCCTTGTGGGGTGAGCGGTGAGGATCCAATCCAAGAGGGTACTAGTGCCAGTCTTGTAGTTAATCCTAGTAGGGGAGTTTACCATTTGCGTGAGGTTAGCAGCTGAGATGGAGTCTTTATAGGCACTGGCACTCGATGCTAACCAGTTTATGTTGAAATCCCCTAGTAGAATAAGTTCAGCTTCGCGATGATGAGAGTTGATAAAGTTTAGAACATTTATTGAATCCATGTTTAGGGTCCCTGAGTGGGATGTATATGGAGACAATAGTCAGGGCTTTATGGTTGGGACCTAGGATGATTTTTATTGGCAGAATCTGGGCTGAGGCAGAAAGTGATGGAGTTGCTACAGGGTGCCAAGACAGGGAGTCTTTGATATAGATTGTGCAACCACCACCTTTTTTGGATATCCGGTCCAGCTTGTGGACATTGTAGCCCTGTATTGTTACTGCTGAGTCATGAACTTTAGGTGTCAGCCAAGTTTCCACCACTGCAAGGATGTCAGGGTTATGTTGGCATATGAAGGCTTGGAGTGCATCCAGCTTTGGTAGTAGGCTGCAGATATTAATGGTTGCAAGGATAAGGGCACCTGGAGTTTGTGTGTGGCCTGAGCTTCTAGGGCCAGGATTGGGATGGATGCTGCCTGAGATGAGAAGGAGGAGGAGGAGTAGAAGTTTTAAGGAGCAGAGTCGCAGCTCTTGAGAGATAGTTTTGATTGTTGTTTCCTAGAGTAGAAGTTGCAAGGTTCCAGGCGGTGTGTCCCATATGGGACTGCAAGGTGGCAATAGTAGAGAGGTGGCCACACTTGTTGAGAGTAGTGGTCGGGTTAAGTAACCAGGAATATCCAAACAGTGCGCCAGCACAAGTCTCGAGTGGAAGTGGAGAGTTCCCTTGGAGTAGCAGGAAACCAGAGTAGAAGGTGGAGGGGTGGGGTGGGGTGGCTAGGACCAGGAGAGAGAAGAGGGGGCCAGGGCAAGGAGGAGGAGGAGAGGTGAGAGAAAGGCAGAGAGAGCCCACATGGCTTACATACTAGATAAAGAGATAGAGATATAGCCCTCTAGTGGTGAGAGGATATAATCTGCTAATGGAAAAAATATAAGTGGGCAGGTTCAGAGAGCAAAGCAGATGGTGTGGGGGAGGAGGAGAGCGGAGAGAGGTTGCAGGGCAGAGAGCAAAAGAAGGATTTACACAGTCAAGGCTCTAAATTCACTTCTAAGATCAACTCAGAACTTAAAATGACTGTAAGGATTAAACAAATTATTAAACCCTCGCACATAAATTCAACTAGAGACACAGAAAGAGATACAGTAGTTAGAGGTGTGTTCAGTAGGAGATAGTGTGGGCCATTTGGAAATCAGCTTCCACTGGTACCAAATCCAAAAGTCAGGGCTAGTACCTAGCAGTACAGAGGATTTCTGAAAAACTGTTTAGGTTCCAGAAATTGAGGGGTCCGTGGCCTGGTCAAGGCACACTGGATCCCTTGCAGTACAGAGGATTTCTGAAAAACTGTTTAGGTTCCAGAAATTGAGGGGTCCGTGGCCTGGTCAAGGCATGCTGGATCCCTGATACGAACAAAGAATTTAAATGTTAAATAACACATATTTTAAGGGCATTTTCCAAACAGTAAAGTGCAGAATGCATCTAGGGGGTCACAATGAGCAAGCTACATGTGTTGGTTCCTCCTCAGAATATCATTTTGGGAGGTTTCCAAATTAGAATTTCAGGCAAACTGGAAAAAAGATGGCGGCCATATGAAAGAGGAATTTTCTCATACAATGCAGGATTCCTCTTTCGTATCAACCAGCTTTTTTGAAGTGCCTGCTGAACATACTTAAAAACAATTTTTTCTAATTTTTAAATTGCAATAACAAAAACGGCTTATTGTTTTTTCACCAGACTAGCAAAAGGCACATCTGTAGGGTAGTCCCTTTCTGTCCTGAAAATTTAATACCAAACAAACAAACCATCTGGGCTGTAGGTAGGTTCAAAGAAAAATCCCAGCAAAGTCAATGCGTAAAAACATGTTTTTTCACCTCTCTGTAACTCAGAGACCACACATTCAACTGGAACAAATCAAGAGATCTACACTACAGGACAGTGCATGTCAAATTTTGGTCCATGCATGGGTGGTGGGAGGAGGGGAAGGTGATGGCCCACTGCTCCTGTTTTTATTTTAACAGTGTTCTTGGGCATTGCCATCTGTGGGTCCGGGTCAGGGCAGGGTGGGGGGCTGGGTGGGTTGTTGGGGAACTGGAGCATAGAAGCGAGCGAAGAGCAGAAGGGTGGGAAGGGTGACCCGGAGCTTGGAGAACATGGACAGGCATTTTATCATCATAGGAAGGCTTGGACATCAGCACTCTTTTTGACTCAACATGTGCTCGATTTTTAATTTTATATCTTGGAATATTAAGGGGGCCAACAACAGATGTAAGTGCCACATGATCCTTAGACACCTAACCAAGTATCGTCCTCAGGTGGTATTCCTGCAGGAAACCCACCTAAAAAGGGAGGATATTTTGCTGTTCTGCAGGTAATGGTGGGCCATGTATTTGGGGCAGGGTCCAGTAGCAAAAAAGGAGGTGTGTGCCTCCTGATCAATTAAAAGACCACCTTTCAGTTAATAGACAATCAGACAGAACCGGATGGCAGATTCATCCAAATACAAGGCTGGTTGGAGCTTATGGAGGTTTTGCTGGGAGGGATATATGGGTCAAACTCTGACTCAACCAGTTTCTTCTCTAACCTTTTAACTCATCTCTCCACACCTTCCAACCCTCTCATTATTCTAGGAAGGGACTGGAATTTGGTCCACCAAAATGACATTGACAAATCCGGGGGACATAGAAAAGGACTTTCACCAGCCCAGAGGGACCTCAGGGAACTTATGGACACACTTGGCCTTGTCAACCCCTGGTGGCTCATGCACCCCACAGATAAGCAATATACATTGCACTCCCTCCTGCATGACTCCTTCTCCTGAATAGAATACTTTTTAACTTCTAGGACCGGTCTAACCGGACTTATAGCTTGCAACATCCTATCCACAGCGTTGTCAAACCAAGCCCCGATACTTATGGAACACTCCTTAGGGGGCCCAACAGACAAAGACAGAGTCTGGAGGTTCAATGCAGGGCTCTTGCAGAACCACCAAGTTTCCCAAACTCTCTTTCTGTTCATCACAAACTTTCTTAAGGATAACATGGGCTCAATAGCCTTGCTGGGTGTTCTTTGGGGTGCAATGAAATGCATGCTTGGGGTGAATGTATTTGCCTTGTCTCAAAAAATAGGAAGGCAAAGGACACCTCCATCAAAGGGTTGCTTGACCAGATCAGAACATTGGAATGAAAGCTCTCTCCCTCCTCAGAGGAAAAAGTCTGGGTTAAACTTAATGCCCTTCAGCCTCAATATTTTGGGTTGTTAGCCTCAAAACCAGATCTAGCATTACAAAGGACCAAATTTAGATACTTCGAATTGGGAGAAAAAGCAGGCAAATTGCTGGCCATGAAGCTCAGGCAAGTGGAGGCACGGAGTGTAGTACAGAGCATCCAGAACCCTGGAGGTGGCCCTATTATCTCTAAGCCAAGATAGATAGTAGAAACTTTCAGGCAATTTTATGAGACCCTCTACTCGGCGCCCAGCATGGACTCGCCCGACGCCAGGGCCAGAGTTAGGCACCCGCCAACCCTGCAGCTGCGGGAGGCCCCCAAATGTATCCAATAACTGCAGGACATCCCCAGATAGCACTAGCACATAGCGAGCTGTGAGACAAGTCTGGAGCTACAGTACTCAGGGACTAAATAGCCAAAGAGCCAAATGTTCCCCTGCACAGCATTCAGATTCCCCTGTTCCCATTTTATAGCTGCAGCAAGCCAGCAAATGTGTAACAGTAGCAAAACAGCCCACCTGCCCAATTTCCCCAGATCACGCTGTCCTACTACCTCATGGCCATGCCATGAATGCCAACTTAAGGATCATTGACACTCATACAAAATCATATCTGAATCAAACCTTAATGTGGTCATGGATTGATGATGTGGGACCCCAGCACCACCCTACTTGCCCGCCATCTGCTGTCACTGTCGCCGATTTCCCTGGACCCCAAATGACAAAATAAAAACTCCATGCTGGCCTCCTGTCTGTAGCCTATGCCATGCTCGCCATCACGGAACTTAATTTTCTGTTTCTCTATGTTCCCCCTATTGTGCTGCACAAGCTGACATGAAGTGGAAGATGCTGTTGGAGCCAATCACAGGGCTCCACTCAGTCCTTGGCTAAAATTGCACCTCTTCCCACTGGACCTGACAATTTTTGTTCCCCCTCAGGTCCATAGCAGCAGCATAAAAGTGATCCCTCCAGCGTTCTTGGAACCATTCAGCCAAGGACCAGTTCCAGAGTGCTGGAGAGAAATTTACTGTTGAAGCCACTGGAGGGGAGTGAGAGAGAGAGAGGGAGAGAGAATGAACCACCGCCCACTGCAGCTAGAAGCCAGCCAGACCTTCCCAATTCCTGATCTGACTGCTGCCATGCTGTTGCCGACCTGCTGCTAGCCTGCTACTGCTAGTGCTGTTTGCTGAGAACAAGGCTGTAAATTTTTTTTAAGAGC
Source organism: Neoceratodus forsteri (assembly GCA_016271365.2). NCBI lineage: Eukaryota > Metazoa > Chordata > Ceratodontiformes > Ceratodontidae > Neoceratodus > Neoceratodus forsteri. The sequence continues at coordinate 1,561,995,072 of CM057455.1, forward strand.
TCAGCAGCACTGCAGCAAGCAACCTGCCAGCACCTGCAAATCCTCAAAACCAGCCACAGAAAACCACTGGTGCATGGTGTTGAGGAGAGACCCAAAGGAGGAGGAAGATTACACACCCACCCAGAGATAGACCAGTGCCTTGCCATGCTTCCTTTTTTGAGCTATGTACATGTAAATATACTGTCAGTAGTCTACTGATATAGAAGATTGGCTAGGAGATGAGATGGTCTGGACTGGAATGGACCATAATTTGAACTGAAAAATAAATGGTTTGAATAGCCTTTAGTCTCACTCTCCAACTCTGACAGCAACATACACATGATGACAGTCAATAACTGAGCAACTGTGTCATCATGTGTATCTGTTATCAGAGGCTCTATTCTGAACATTTATTTCAGTCCAAATTATTGTCAGAGTTACATATATAGTAGTATACCCTGCATTTTATTAGTGGGAGTCGAGAGGAGACTGCATAGACAGAGAGCTGCAGAGCTAGAAAACTTAGTGACAGTTGGAGGAACACTTTTGCAAGAATGGTATAAATATAAATGTATTCATAAATTAATGTTGGTTGCCTTTAGGTTACTAGTCTGTGTGTCGGGGGGGTGCCTGTCTGGGGGGGGTGCACACGCATGAGGCCCCCGTCTGTGGGGCCCCAGTCATCGAGTTTGCTGGAGGCCCCAAAGTCCTAAAACTGGCCCTGCCTGATGCCTCTTTAATAGACAGGTTTTTGGAACCCATAGCCCTGCCCTCCCTTTCCCAGTCCCAGCAAATTGCCCTGGGTGCCCCCATCTCACCTGAAAAAGTTAAACAAATAATTCAACAATTGCCTAAAGACAAAGATCCTGGTCCGAACGGGTTTAATAATTCTTTCTATGCAGCCTTTGTAGAAGAGCTGGCCCCTTTCCTTTCTCAGCTCTTCAATTTCTTACAATCCTCTGGTATCTTGGATTTCTCACTTACTCAAGCTTGGATTTCAGTCATTCTGAAACCAGGAAAGTCCCCCTTGGCACCAGGCAACTATTGTCCTATCTCATTGTTGAATTCTGATATAAAGATACTAGCCAAAATCCTAGCAAATCATCTTCATCAGGTCTGGCAGGACCTAATCAGTACTTCCCAGGTAGGTTTTGTCATGGTGTGACACTCTTCAGATAACACATGCAAAGTACTTCATTTTGTGTCCTCGGCCTGAAATAGTCCTCCCTCAGTTCTGGTCTCGCTTGATGCCAAGAAGGCTTTCAATCGAGTCTCCTGGCCATTTCTTTTTGCAGTTCTTGGTAAAGCTGGCTTTCCCTCTGCCTTTTGTGTCTGGCTGTGAGTTCTGCACACTCATCCCATGGCCCAGGTTCGATGTAACAGAGTTCTCTCTGCTTCGTTCTCTCTCTCTCTCTCTCTCTGTACCAGACAGGGATGCTCTCTTTCCCCATTTCTTTTCAACCTTTACCTTGAGCCTCTGATTCATTTACTGCAATCCAGTTCAGAAGGTCAAGGCATCTGAAAAGGGCAGACCTCATTCTCTTTATCAGCCTATGCAGATGACCAATTATTACATTTAGAAAATCCCCAGCAATCCATTCCTGCAGCACTCAGCATCATCAACCACTTCTCGCTGGTCTCAGAATATAAACTAAACGTGGAAAAAACATCCATCATGCCCCTCAACCACATTATCCAGAGACATTGAGTTACAGACCTTGGCCTGGCATTGGAATCAGAGGCTCTCTCCTATCTGGGTATTAAGCTTTCACGCAACCTTACATCTCTTACCAAATCTAATCTTTCTCTGATTATCCAGGAGATAAAGGCCGATTAACTCAGATGGCATCAGTTCCCTCTCTCTCTTTGGGGGTGCATCAACATAATAAAAATGAATGTTCCCCCATGCCTTTTGTACCCCCCTTAGCATGATCTACCCATATCTTTCAAAAAAGTGGTTTAACAAACTGCAAGCTCTTCTATCCGATTATCTCTGGCAAGGGAAAGCAGTACGTAGGGCATACGTCAAAGTAACTCACCCAGAACTAGCAGGTAGCCTTAGTCTTTTGAATTTTTTTCTATATTACCGGACAATCCACGGCAGCAAAATCTTTTGCTGGGGTGCAGATCAGTTAGGGAATGATACTACTGATTATTTCCCCCAATGGCTTACACATGAACAACAGCTATGTCGAACCGAGGGTATTGATCTAAAATCTCTTCTCTACATCAAACAGTTGGCTATGCTGAGAGTCTTACAGAACTCTTTGTTATGGTGGTCCATCAAGACCCTAAGCCAAATTAGCTCCCTGTTATCTTGGGACTTGGCTAAGGACTTAGACCAACCGCTTTTGGGCAATCTGAACTACAGGATTGGGGACCATGCAATGCCAAGAGGCTTTTGCTGTAAACTGCGGGGGATACTGCTTTCTTCTCTGCTGCACACAGGCCACTTTCAGTCTGCACAAGACATCCAATCTGAATTCTCGATTCCAGTGCTGCACCCCTTTAAATACTTACAGATAAGAAAGGTGCTGGTGGACTTTCTGGGCTCACCCCCATGGGATTCACCCATGAACTCCTTGAAATGAACCTTACTGGATCTGGCATCCCAACCTCATGCCATCTCCACCTTTTATAAAGCACTGCAAACCCAGATGCCCCACTCTCCTCAAGAAGTGCATTATTATTGGCAACAGGAGCTTCATCTTTCCCCTTCAACTGAAGAGTGGAAGAAGCTGTGGCAACACCTATATAGATACATTAAGCAGGACAGACTCCGGTTTCAGCAGTTCTGCATTTTGCACAACTTATACTTCTCTCCCCCCCGCCAACTACACCGGATGGGGAGAGAAGACTCCCCTCTATGTAATGCTTGTCAAAATGATGTTGGCACAATCAAACACCTTTTTTGGGACTGTGACAAAGTGGTACCTTTATGGCAAAGAATCAGGGACTCACTAGACCCTATGTTAGTGTTAGATTCTTATTTCACGCCACAGATCTGCCTTGTGGGTCTTTCCCCTGCTGACATGATAGCTGCCCATAGGGCATACATGGCCCTCATATCAGTAGTGGCTAAACTGGTTATTGCCCAGCATTGGACTGATAGAGAGTGTCCACTATTTCATGAGTGGCACGTGGAAGTACTCCAGGTGCTAGAATTGGAAAAGCACATTGCCCACAGGCAAGACAGGACCTAGGCCTTCACTAATTACTGGTGCCAGCTCATGGCTCTGCTACCCCTTAGCCACACAGCAGAAGGTCCTCAGGTTTCTTAGAAGGGCAGATGATCCCTCATGAGCCCCTGGGACCTGCACCTGACAGGCCAGTACTGAGGGCCTTGGTGAGTGCTCCAGCCTTCCTATGTTAAACTCTCTATCCTACTCAACATGGCTCTTCCTAGCCTTGCTCTTCGCTTCCTAGGTCCGGGGAGGGAGGGGAAGGGTGGGAGGGAGGGGATTAGACAGAGGTTAGATTATTTAGGTAAGTTTCATTTGCTTCTAAGGATAGACCTTTCATTTAACATGTTATGCTGTGTTAGTATTATAGGGTCTTCTTATGCAGTGAACACAGATTAACTACAGAAATATGTTTAGTAATGCCTTCTCTTTACAGATGTGAATGCGCACTTGTTTTTTATAATCACTGACTGCCTCCTTGCTTGGTCAGTTCTTTATTTTATTTTGGAGCTGTTGTACTTTTCTTAAATTTAAATCTTAATAAAGTATACTTATTTGAAAAAAAAAATGAATGTAGCCAGCATTTTTTTGTATGCTGATTTCCTGGGGGCCGGGATGTGCAATGACACCAGCATCCACCCTGCCCCCAAACATGTGGAGCCAGCAGCAGCAGTACCCCCAGTCTCTGCCATAGGTCTGCAGAGTGCTGGACACTCTTCCCCCCTTCCCCTGGAAAAGGAGAGCAGTCCCTTGGGCGCTCAACCCTTCTCCCCCTGGCTGGCCTTCTGACTCTCAAGTCCGTTACTGAGCCCTGGATGTCAGTGCCGCAGATGGATGCCTTGCCACTGCACCAGCAGGCCGGCCTTGTGCTTGCATTTGTAACAAAACAGAAACCAATTTGTCAGCATAGCCTTCTTATTACCATGCCTCATGAACCCGGTAGTGAAAATTTTCAAATCCCCACCAAAACATTATTCTGGGCCACCGCAATGTCATTCCGTGCCACAGGTATGAAAACACAGTTTGTGCAGAATTCAAAAAATGATAGCTGTCATGTTCACGAGGTGGTGTAAAAAAATTGCTATGTTGAAAATTACGGATCAAAATAAAATAAATTATCGAAGTTATGAGTGAGCATAGGAAAATTTCAATGGATGGGCATAACTTTGGCATTGTTACATATTTTGACCCCCAAATTGTCAACATAACCTTCTTATGACACTACCTCATGAACAAGGGCAGTGACAATTTTCAAATCTTGCCCGAAAGGTAATTTTGCCAAGCAACCGCAAAATCACCTTTTGGGCCAGAGTTGCATAATTCCACCAACATTGTTCATGAGGTGGGGTCCGCAAAAGGTTATGTTGAAAATTTGCTGTCAAAGTATGCAAAGATGGCAAAGTCATGTACCAAGGTTGAAAACCCCACTGAAATTCATTGAACTGCAGTTACCTTAGTTTCTCATATACAGTCCAACCCGCTTATAGCAGGCACATATGTGCATTAACAATTTGCCCGCTATATCAAATGGTCGCTATAACCACTGCTCAAAAAAACGTGCATACTAAGGAATTACAGTGAGATTCTTTTTATGCAATCGCCCCCACAGTACACAGCACATAAAGCATAACCCACAGTGACAAAAGAAACAAGCAAACAAGAAATTACAGCTCAATGATAAGCTCTTTAAGTCCTACTTGAAGTAGTCAGAGATTTTACTCTGAGTTGCCGTTTTCTGACAGTAGGGGTTCCACACTCTTTCTGCAGCAGCGAGAGCATTCCAGTCAGGCAGCACATTCAGTCAGGGTTAACATTTCGGTGCCAATCACTAAGAATTTGTTCTTTCACCTGTAAAAGATCTGCAAGGGTTGATTTAGGCAGAGACGGATGTTACGCCAAATCGCCTGACTCATTTTGGGCAAGGTGCCTATTTTCTTTAACATTTAAACTTTGTCACCGAGTGACATAGCCTTGCATTTTGACATCTCAGCAACTGAGAACGAGCTGACAATGAGTCGCTGCCATTAACGCTCACAGAATAAAGCCGCACAATTGACTGCACTGTAATTACAATCAATTCGCACCTTGCACAGTTGGAATTGACAGCCACTGACAGCTGTCAAGTGGGCGATATAGACGGCGGTCAATAAACAGTGTAACAGTAACAATTAGCATGGAAAACATGCAATGATGGTTTTTGGCAACTTGAAAATGCCCACTAAAAATGAATGCCCGATTTACCTGCGGGTGCTATAAGTGGATTTGACTGTAGCAGTCAGTGTTTCCAGCAGCAAGACATGTCTTGGATCAGAGAGTGAAACACAGAAACATAACATAGACTTTGACAGCAGATAAAGACTGCTTGGCCTACCTAATCTGCCCATTTCCCTACCTATTGGATAAGCTGCAGATCCTAGTTAACCAACAACCTACTTCTTCCTACCCCCACCAGAATTGCCTTATGTCTGTCCCATGCATTCTTGAATTTTCCCATTGTTTTTGACCCCAGGACCTCCTCAGGAAGGCCATTCCATGCATCCACCACCCTCTCTGTGAAAAGATACTTCCTCACATTGCCCCCAAGCTGTTCCCCCTCTATCTTCAAATTGTGTAGCCTTGTTTTTGCACATCTCTTTTCTGAAAGATGATACCCTCTTGGACTTTGTTGATTCCCTTGAGGTACTTGAAAGTTTCTATCATGTCCCCCCTCTCCCTCCTTTCCTCAATTATATACATATTAAGCTCCTTCAGTCTCTCTTCCTGTGGCTTCTTTTGCAGACCCTGCACCATTTTAGTTGCCCTCATCTGGACTGCCTCCATCTTGTCTATGTCCTTGTGGTGATGGGGTCTCCAAAACTCCACACAGTACTCTATATGAGGTCTCACCAACTGTCTGTGCAGAGGATAACAATTTTTTGTTTTCTACTGGTGATGCCTTTCCCTATACATCCCAGTATCCCCCTAGCCATCCTTACTGCTTCTCACATTGCTTGCTTACCTGCAAGTGTGGATCTTCACCCTGGGACCTCTTCAGGTGAGTGAGGGTGTGTGGGGGTAGGGGTTGGAGTGGTGGGTGCTGAGTGAGAGGTTGGGGTGGGGGTGGATTGCCAAGGGACAGTTTTCTTTTTTATCAGCTGTAACAAAAAATACATTTATTACAGGCAGGACAGTGATGGGAGTGCCACTAGACACCTAGAAAAGACAATATAATAACCCCTTAGTCCCTTTATGTAACAAAGATATACGCTTTAGCTGTATCATTTTAAGAAACGCTTATCATAATTATACATATGTCATTTCTATTCCAAAGGCATTACCCCAAAAGTTAGCAGCCCAAACACACACATAATTAAATTGCCTCACCACTTCAGTTTTATTATATGACAGTGCCCACCACACCAAAAAACAAATGCCCCCCAAAACCCTCCTTATATCCCCCCATTCCCAGGACACAGAAAACCCCTCAAAAAATCCACCCAACCCCTCCCCCATACATCTACAAAGCGGGCTATAAAGGAAGGTGGTGAAGTGAAAGTAACTTACCTTGGTGTCGAAATAGTGATGGTGCACAGAACCACTTGACAAGTGCTTTTAATCATCATCATCATCATAGTAGGTGGCCATGCATAATGTGTAATGGTGAGTGAAGCATGCAACCCTGAGAAGTACAGTAAAATTTAGATGCAAATCTAATCACGAACACTGGGAAGAGAAAAAAATGACATTCATGATGCTTATATTTAAAGTAGAGAAAAATCTCAAAATATGATTAAGCATGATAATTTATGTATAATAACCAACAATCAATGAAAAGATTGTGTCAAAAAAATAGTATCCACCCTGGATCTCTCTCTGCAGATTCCCCTGATCAACATTTCATACGCTTCCCATTATACTTAAACATTGTGTTCCACTCTTATCACAGCATCAAAGTTTCAAAAAAAAAGTTCTTCCTTTTCTACCTTTTAAATGGGATGGAATCACCCCCCTGGCAGTCCAGTTCCAGTGCATATGGTACATCAGCTAAGTTAGGAGATAGGTGTAGTTCTGGGCATGTTTAGTGCCAAGATGGTCAGAGAGGACTACCTGAGCTCCACTGTGTTCCCAATCTGGGCATCTTTTTAATAACTAAATACAATGCTTTAATAACTTATTGGTGCCAGCCAGATAAACTATAGCATGGGGGGTTAATTCTCATAGACCTTGTTGCATCAACAACACCTTAATCACAAATTTAATCAGTTGGAGCACAGATAATAAATGGTTACCCAAGGTAAGTACTGCAAACAGAGTGAAAGGAGAGAGGGAAGAGATGGTGGGGGATGGGTCCAGGTCTAGAGATAATAATAATCAGTTAAAGAATAGCTCATCAGATTTGTGTGTGGTATTTTAGAATAAATAAGGTGCACTCAAAATTTTGTAGTCAGATCCAGAGCTGAGAGGTATATATCAAGTCCTGTTCTTTGGATCATTCATCATTCCCTTATTAATTTGGGATGTGTCCTCCAGAGGGGATATTATTACAGGGGGATCCCCAGTAGTGGAAACAGCAAGAATGGCGGTTAAAGATGAAGTGACATTTCCTGAAGTAAGGTCTTTTGTAGAATGGTTGGTTTGTACTTCACCAGGTCCATTCTGTGAAAATCGCTGATGAGTAGAGTCTCTGGGATATAACTGCTGGGGATTCAATACCTGCTCAGATCTAACATCTGGTTCATTAATAATTTTGTACATTTCCTGCAGCTCCGAACAGTATCTAATTTTTCCTAAATAAAAGAATCTCAGTTGATGGTGGTAAAAATGCATATTTATGCTTCTTTTTCTTAATTTGGCCATTGAGAATGCTTTTCATTTATTAATAGTTTCAGCACTAAAGTCTGGCTATACTGTAAATACTCATGGCTGAGACACCGCCCTCTATCCTTGCTTTCCGTAGGATCCTCTCCTGATCCTGGAAGCTGTGTGGGGGGCAGGCAAACCAAGGTATAGGGCCTCCTCATCTGTAAGCACAATTAAAACAAATTAGTTGCTCCTGGTACTTCAGTCCCATAGCTTCCAATATGAATTTTTCAAAAAAAGGGTACAGGATCCCCATTACCTTTTGTGCCCTCAGGGATTTTGGCAAGCTTAAGGTTGGCTTGCGTGGTTCTGCCTTCTTGTTAATTAATTTTCTGGGTCAGTAGTTTTTAGCTGATTTGTATGTTCTGCTGCTGTACCTATTAAAGGTGTGTGAGTATCTTTGACTGAGTTTAGTCTTCCTTCTGGCTCCACAGTACATAGGATAAAAGAGCCTAACTTTTTGTTTATAGTTGTCACAGCAGAGTTAATGTCAGCTATGGAAGATTTGATCTCCTCAAAGACTGATTTAATATATTGATGAAGAAAGGGCAATGATTTAACTACAAAGTCCAGGGATACAACCAGAGACTTTCCCTATTCAATAGCTGAGTTTTCAATACTTTGTTGAGCAGAGCCTAATATTTTATGAGGATTTTTCTCAGCTGTCATTTTATACTAATTTAAATTGGTCTTCGGTGGTATTGTTTCCATTGTATGATTTAAATTCTCCCCTTTAAAATGTGTTTTTTTTTCAGACAGGTGATTCAGGAAGTGAAGAGAGGGAGAGCAGGAACAGAGGTGGCTGAAATTAAAAATGTCTCGGCAGAAAATGCTGGTGCAGTATTTACCAAAGAGGCAAAATCAGCTGCTGAGGCAGCTATGGTTACCTGTGCAAGATCGTTACTGGAGTCACCAGAAGATTGTGCCATTGCCATGTTCAAATGAGAAACTTCCTTGGGTGTTTGCTGCGAGGTCTGAGTGGAGAGAAAAGTGGTTCCAGAATTTGTGGGGTAATATTCAAATGCAATGGTTTCAGTGTTGTTGCTGGAGTAAACTGTCATGAAGACACAGGGGCAGCAGTAGAAATCTCTTGACTGAGTGTGGAATTACAGTGGGTTCTTTGAGCAGATGAAAATGTTCCCAGATGTCTTTGGCACATCTTATAGACTTGGACAAGCTGGACCACAATGAAAACAAAAAGAAGTGTTTTAGCCTGACAGTGACAGTCAGATAGTGGAGAAATGAGAAAATATATTTAATTTATGAAACAAATGGTTTGATACCTTCTATTGGACCAATTAACATGTTACAAAAAGAAAACAATGTCTAAGCTATTAGACCAACCAAGTCCTTTCTCAGAGACTTATTACAATTGTTTAGAGAGTCACATTCTATTAACACCCATATCTATTTCTGTATTTAATTTATGAATTAATTTCTAATTGCAATACAGAGTTAGGTAGGGATTACTTAAGGGGACAAAAGTAATTGAGCAGGGGACTGTTGCTTCAGGTAGCACACAGCTTATTTCTTCGATCACACTAGTGAAATGGAGCTGTAGAGCCTCAGAGCATTCTTCCTCCAGGCAGTCAGCTTTCTCCAACATTTACTGTAAGTGTAAAGGGGTCCCAATGAACCAGTCATGTTGTCAGTTTTTGGAATATTTAAAAGTTCTATGCTGTTTAAAAAAAGCACAGTTACCCCCTCAATGTTTTTTTCTCATTTGCCATCACTCATTCTCAATGGGGATGGGGGGTGGGAGGACTACAAGACACCAGAGAAATAAACCATGTGGGATTGCAATTGAAAATGGATTTTCCCTTTCCTGAAAAAGGACTTTTTTTCCTCACTCGTGATATGTACAGAGAGTCTTTTTCATATCATGCGTTATGAAAAAAGATTTTTAATATTTAAAAAATAAAATTTCAAGGGCATTTCTTCAACAGTATAGTACAGATTACACCTAATGGGGTCCCAATCAGCTAGAGACATGTGTGGTCTCTCTCCAGGATGTCACTTTAGTAGCTTTTGAATTTTATTTAAAGGAAAAAACTGAAAAAGGAAAAGAATGACGGCAAACGAAAAAGGAATGTTCCCATACAAAACAGAATTCCTTTTTTGTATCATACAGGTATCTTTTAGTGTTTACTGAGAATGCTGAGAAACCATGACCATGAAAAGGTACATCTCTAGGCTAGTCCCTTTCTGACCTGAAATTTTCAGACCAAGATTCCAAACCAACTGGGCTGTAGGCAAGTTTTTTTTTTTTTTAATCATGACTGCTGTTTATCCATCTTGACGAAGTGGACCCCATGATCTCTGGCCACTGATGCCTGCATCCCCAGACCTGATCATGCATGTGAGCCACACGAACCCACACCCACAGGAGCTGGCCTTTCATCGCTCTGCATCCCTGGGTAGTGTCTCTCTCAGGTCCCAGGGGAGCAGGGTAGAGCCAGAAGCCACAGAGATCACCCCCCATCATTTTTCCACTCTTCACCCCCTGGGGAACTGGACATGCAATGGCATCTGAGCATGTAGTGCTGATGCCTGCCACACTCCCCCCTTGTTGTGCATGCCCCTGTAGTGTGGCTGGCCTCCATCAGTCACTGCTGCAGGGTGATGCGATACCCCCTACCCACCCCAGAAGAAGGAGAGCAGTCATCGGATGCTCAATCCTTCCTCTCCCCTGCCAGCCCCTGGTGGCCTAAGTCCATTCCTGAACTCAGATCACCAGTGTGGCGTGAGGTGTGGTGTCCAGTGCATCAACCCTCAGCGCCACTGGGCCAGCCAGGCTGTAGGCAAGTTTAAAGGAAAATCTCAGCAAAGTCAATGAGTGAAAAAATGCTTTTTTCACCTTTCTGGAACTCAGAAACTGAACATCTGACTGGAACGTAACTTGCTACATCAGAGATCTAGTCTGGGCAACAGAGCATGCAAATTTTCATGAAATCCATTGAACAGTTGTGAAGGTATTAAAGTGCAAATTTTCAAGTTTAACATTGAAGTGCCTACTCAACTCTAACTATAGGGGTGTGACCACACCCTATAATATATAGATATATATAGATATACACACACACACACACACACACACACACACACTCTGGTGCATACAATGGGTAAATAAATAATGCATTTTTTTAAACAATAAAACTAGAAGAAGAAAAATCAGCATTTATATGGATGGAAAGGAGACTGGTTGGGTGATAAGAAACAGAGGGTGGCTATCCAGGGAAACTTGTCCGAGTGGGGGGCGTTGATGAGTAGAGTCCTACAGGGATTGATTTTAGGACCTACCTTGTTTAACATTTTTGTGTCTTCTATGCAAGTAGAAGATGGGTGTGGCTCTGCAAATATGTGGATGACAGAATGGTGGGGGCGATAGTAAACAACCAGGAGTCCGTAAAAAGATTTAAAAGACAACTCAATAGATTAGAAACGTGGGCAAATGAACACAAATTAGTGTTCAATGTAACTAAGAGTAAGGTTATGTATCTAGGAGCAAATAATCCCAGAGCCAGGTATAACATCAATAAAATGCCTATTGTGAGCATTGAAAATGAAAGAGATCTGGAAGTGTGGATAACGGATACCCTGAGTTTTGAAAGACAAACCACCGAATGCATAAAAATGGCAAACAGGATCCTGGGAAATATATTGAGAAATATAAAGAGTAGGAGAGAGGAGGTGTTGTTGCCTCTGTATCGATCACTTGTGAGACCGGTGCTTGAGTATGGTGCTCCAGTTGGTATATCACAAAATGTAGGCAGTACTGTCGATGTACAGAGAGTGCAGAGAAAACTGACTAGGACAGTGAAAAGGGTTCAGGAAATGATATATGAAGACAGGCTTAGGGAATTGGGACTGTATTCAATGTCTTATCGCAGAATGAGAGGGGACATGTGTTATGTATATAGAGCTTTAAAAATGATGAGGTGATCTGGGAAACATCTGGTATCACCAGAAAGGGAACTTTAGAAAGGGCCACTAGTCTGCACCCCTATCAGTTGAAAGGAGATTTGTACAAGTCCACAAGAAAGGGTAACTGGTTTAGCCAAAACATAGAATAGTTTGCCAGAGATGTTAGTGGGGGCCACCAGCATGGAGTCTTTTAAACATCAGTTAGACTCATACATGGGGGAAAGAAAATCAGAATACATCCACTGTTAGTGGCAAGTCTCTATATGGCTGCATTGGCTACATGACTTGTAATTTCTACCTATGAACCTACATAGCACTTTTCATACACATTGTATCCCAAAGCACTTTACAAGCAAATGCTAGACTGGTAGTTAAGTGACTGAATGTATAGCGGAAGCCCTATCACACATCAACACCCACACACAGCCTTGGACAGTTGCATGAATTGTTTTTATGGAAAGGGGAATGTTGGCCAGGACACCAGGAATGTCCCCTACTCTTTGCAAAGAGTGCCTTAGGTTCTTTTACTTCCACCTGGACACCCACCTCCAGGACATCACCAGGACAGGTAGAAGGGATATTGTTTTAACGTCTCATCTGAAGGACAGCACACCAAACAGTACAGCACCCCCAATATTGCACTCATGTGCCAGCATTTAGGTATGAGCCCAATCCTGGTGTGGGACCAGAACCCACAACCTTCTGGCCCAGAGGCGGATATGCTACCAACTGAGCCACTTTGACACCTGCTGGATATGAGACTAGAGGACATGCAATAGGCTGACTAAAAATATTAAATTTATCTTCACCAGCAAGGTGGGCAGGACAATTATTCAAGAGTGATAGAACCATCACTGAGATACAAATGTTTTACCCCCTCACAAGTTATGAAAAACTGCATATTTTAAATTAGAGCATTACATAGTCAATTTATATCTTAGTTTTATAGTTATAAATTGTTATTCTTCCATTTGTTTTAAGATACAACTGTTTATCTTTGATTTAAATTGCTGGCTTTGGCTTAAGTGCTGCCTATAAAATGGGTAATAAGAATCTGGCATCCTGACTGGCTGAAACTTGTTTGTGCACAATGGACTGGGACAGCACAACTAATGGGTATGAACAAGTTCCAGTGCCAGCCTGCTTTATCACCCAGAAGTATTAGTGTGCCCACTTCAAAATGTGATGTTTTCAATTGCAGCCATTGTCCCCCACAAAAAAAAAAACTGTCACTAAATACAAAGTGAGCTGGGAACCAAGAAATATTGCTTAGGTCCTCGTAGCCCCAAAGACGTACGGCTTGATTAGTGCTAGAACATGGTTTCAGTTATTACTGCCCCCCAACTGCGGTTTTCCATGGAGCTAGCACAGTGTCAACTCACTCGCAACTTAATGACACAGTATTGCCAGTGGCTCTGGCTGCATGTGATATGGTGCTCACTGGTGCCACACGTAATCTACATGTTACCTGCTGCTCCTCGGCCTGAATTTCACTTTGCTGGATCGGGTTGACCACGGAAATCAGTGCTACTTCAGCCGCAAAAAGTCAATGCTCTCATTAGTACAGAATAAACAAACCTGCTTTTTTCTCATGTGTATGTGTGTGTGTGTTGGAGGGAGAGGAGGGGGACAACAACCAACTCACATTCAGACCTGCTGTTTTCTGCTGGAAAGGAGATGGAAGAAAACACCTGCAAATGCCCCCTGCTGACCCCATTGGTGGAGGTACTATTTTACATTATAGTTAAACTGTTTTTAGCTTTTTTCCCTTTATTAAATTTCCTTTAAAAAATCCCCATTTTATAAGGGCTGAAAGACACTCCAGGGTGTTGGTTGTGATGTCACAGCTGCACTGCTAGGGCTGAAGGAACTCGGCCTGCTGGCTGTTGCCTTACTGGGCCTCTGGGCTGGGGTAGTGACACCACAACCCACACTCTGTTGTGCCATATATAGTGCTTACACAGACAATTGTGATGACAGAAGCATTGTGAAAGCTGCTCTCTTACTGGCTCTGTAGACCATTAAGGTGATACATACTAACCATCAAGATATACTCTAAAAAGTAATGTTTTTATAGCTTGCTGACAGTGATATCATCAGCCGAGAAAGGGTATTACTTTTATCACATAGGTGTGTGTGTGTGTGTGTGTGTGTGTGTGTGTGTGTGTGTGTGTGTGTGTGTGTGTGTTTGACTGACTGCACCATAAGATGTGCCTGACTGACTTTCCTTCTTCCTAGAAGAGCTTGTGTTTGACAGAAAACTTTTGTATCCCCAGTTCAAGACGATCCTGAGCTACCCTGTCATTCTAGATGAGGGACTGAAATCCTTGAAAAACATTGTACAAATGAAATGGGGAATGACCTCTACTAAGAGGAAAAGCCTTGGTTCGGGATGCGACTCCCATGTTTCTGTGCATTGGCTGTACTGTACAAGAAACGTGTGCATGTGAATTATAGGACTGCCAGCATGTAGCATCAGCTTCCTTGCGTGAGCACGCACCCTGCAAATAGCCTGTTCTACGTTGGTTCGGGTGCCGATTGAACTTTTTGTTCCAACCAGGGGGAGGCTAGTTAAAAAGATTTATTTTTATGTCGCATAATTATCCTGTCGCAGAATTACTGATCCCTCCTGCAAGGCTGTTTCCTTACAGAAGCATACTCTGAGCAACACATCTGTTGGAGTACATATAAATAGGAGTGATGTGAATATTCGTTCTGGATTTAGCGTACTGTAACAGGTCTCGCAGGGGGTAGATTAAAAACTTATTACGCATAGAAGTCCTTTCTTAAACCAGTGAACCTGGCACTAATTGCATAGATAGCAGTTGGTCAGCATATTTTAAACTGGTGGATTTTTTTTTTTAATACTAAAACTAATGCTTATGCGCTCCCAATATAGGTATGGCACATCTCCTGTGCTCCCGGTTGTAGTTGTCCTGGGAGAAGCGGCTGTTATGGGGTCTGCAGGCGGGTACACAATTTTACATCACAAATACCCCATATTAGGAAGGAGGACCCTTTATTGCCCGACTCAGAAGCCCACCGCCCCACATTGAGTGGTTGCTGCCCCACACTTGACTCCATACAAACATTGTCAAAACAAAACTTTACTCTGGGGTGAACAGCAACATTTTGCGACCACGTATGGACGAATTTTTAGGTCGTCAGAGTTCAGAGATGTGATGATGTACCCCACAACGTGCCTCTTCCCCAGTGTTTTCAGAAATGTGTATTTGGGTGACACTATTGGTGAGAGATCTGAGCACCATACGAATGTCGCCTTCCTGTCATTGGCGGTCGTATGTGAGCCACTGCTGATCACTGGGCATTGTACTGTGGATGCAGGGCTACAGGTGCATTTGCCCCATAGTCAGTTGCACTTCGGATGCTGTCTAGCACTGTATGCCGATTAGGGCTGGGACCTACCCCGAATTTATAGGCCAGGCTTCTTGCTGTTTTCCAGCCAGCTGCAAGCCCTATGCAGGACAACATCATGTGTCCTGTTACTGTACCAGTCCGAGGAGCAACACAACAGATGGACCCTTTATAGTGTGGACAGGACACCATTTTTCTTATTTTTTTTTAAATATATGTTTATTGTTTGTGTTTTTAAGTCACAGCAAACAAGTCTGCTGCATTATCATGTACAATCCTGTCATCTGGTACAATAAATATACATTATAATATTAATATCTGAACCTGCTCTGTTGTCAGGGATTAAATCTATATGAAATTATCTAAGGTACAATTCAAAGTCATTAAATTTCTTCATTACATATAAAACCCATTTCCGCAGTAAGAGTTCAGATTTTGGAAGTGCCTGGACACCATGCTTAGGGCATGCCTGGATTAAGTAGGGACCACATTCTAGCGAGTAGAATGAATAAAGAGAATTCATGTCTCCCTGTTTAATTGTGGTTACACCGTCTTTTGTGATCGGACTCTGGGTCATTAATGTCGAAATGCAGCTATACCAACAATCAAAAAAATGAAGTGTAAGTTCAAACAATACAATTTCAACCAAATCGTTCCAACTTAATATCTTTGTAAGTGACATTGGAGAGCACCTGGAAGAAAATGTATGCCTCTTTGCAGATGACACAAAGATCTGCAACAGGGTTGATACACAAGGTGGGGGGTGGAAAGAATGAAAAGGGCCTTGGCAAGGTTGGAGGAATGGTCAAATAGTTGACAGCTCAGATTCAATGCAAAGAAGTGCAAGGTAATGCATCTGGGAAACAAAAACCGAGGGGAAGCGTACACAATATGGGGCGAGTTAACAATAACAACAAAAATCGAAACAGACCTAGGAGTAATTATATCAGATGACCTAAAGGTGGGCAAGCAATGTGACAAGGCAGTAAGGAGGGCTGGGGGGATACTGGGATGCAAAGGGAGAGGCATCAACAGTAGAAGACAGGAAGTTGTTATCCCTCTCTACAGACAGTTAGTGAGACCCCATCTGGAGTACGGCATGCAATACTGGAGACCCCATCTCCCCAAAGACATAGACAGAGTGGAGGCTGTTCAGAGGAGGGCAACCAAAATGGTGCAAGGTCTGCACCAGAAGACATTGGAGGAGAGACTAAAGTAACTTAGTATGTATACCCTTGAGGAAAGGAGGGAGAGGGGGGACGTGATAGAAACGTTCAAGTATCTCGAGAAAATTAACAAGGTACAACAGGGTAATGTCTTTCAGAAGAATAGATGTGCAAGAACAAGGGGGCACAATTTGAAGATAGAAGGGGGAGGGCTCAGAGGTAATGTTAGAAAGTATTTTTTCTCAGAGAGGATTGTGGATGCATGGAACAGCCTTCCTGAGGAGGTTGTGGAGTCAGGAACAGTGGGAGAATTCAAGAATGCATGGGACAGGCATAAGGCAATTCTAGTGGGGGGGGGGAGGAGGTAAGCTGTTGATTAACTAGAATCTGCAGCTTATCCACATCAGGTAGGGAAATGGGCAGACTGGGTGGGCCAAGCGGTCCTTATCTGCCGTCAAATTCTATGTTTCTATGTAACTTTAATATAAAAATGCAGCTGCAAAAGGAGCAAATGTAACTGTCTGCCTGCCTCACTGCCAGCTGAATTTATTGTCGTCTGCTGTGAACGGAGAACTCCGGTGTTTAATAAACTGGTGAACATCTAAGTTGTTGGTCAGTGGAGACAAAAGGCTTCGTGTTTGAGGGCCGGTGTCCATATCCTGGTTTCCAGCTATTCTATTCCACTGGCAGCAAACCTAGATATTTATAATGTTACATATGTGCAATGGCATATAAAACGTCACTGGTTTGTTGCCCTTACCCCCCACCACACACACACACACACACACACAGGCACTGTAAGTGAAGAACTCTTTTTGCTGTTGTTTGTTAATTTCTATATTTTAGGAACAACGGTTTCGTTGCGTTTTATAGTAACACATTGGGATGCAATGGTCAGTCTCTCCAGCCTCCTAATATGTTGCTGGACTTGGCGGCCCTTGGGACTGGAGGGTAACTACCCTGCAATTAATAAAGCTGATCCGCTGCTGGAGGAAGAGACTGAGGACTGAGGCTTCTTTCTGCAATAAAAAGAACAATATGCTGATTCACGTTTCCATTATTATTGTGATTAGCTTATTACTTTATATGCATTGATGACACTGCCCAATGAACTATGCGCCACGTTTAACCACTACCATTCAGAGCAAGTAGGGGTATGTATGTGCGAGAGGCGGGTGGGGGGCTGACAATTGCACCGAACTACAAATATTGATGGTGCTGTTTTAACTGTTATAATTATTATTATTAATAATGATAATAATCGTGAAGGCAGCCGGAGACGAACGTGTCCACGTAGATATAACCTAGAGCAAAAGAAGGAACTGAAATCGCACATTATTTAATGGAAACAAGGCAGCTGCCCCATATGATTTTAAAATGTGAACACCACAATTTCCAATAATACTGCCACTTCTCGAACAATTGACTGCTGTACTTAAATTATTGAAGCCAGGGCAACCAGGTGTGTTTCTTTTGTCACCCGAGTAGGATTTGCATGTATGCAGAATAGTGTAGTGCAGGGTTCTCATTCCAGCATCCAGTCCCCTGATTTTTTTTAATAGGTAAAATCCGAAGTGGATATATTAAGGTGCACATATCAGTACTGGCTGTGTGTCAAATTGTCATTGCTTAGTGGACAACAGGATAATCATTCTGGGCCCAAGGAGCTGAATGTTGCCGACAGGCATACAAAAGTACAGCACACCTTAGATGCAATTGCGGCAGCACTGGTTTTGAAAATGATATGCAGACACTTGAAGGAAATGTTAGACCTAAAATAAAACTCATAACCCCTTGTTTTATATTAATTATATGATGTTTATTTAAGGCACATACAGGAAAGACATTACATGTAATCTTGTTTTCAGGAAGTTCTGAGGTGGTAAAGGTGGGGATGACCGGAAGAAAAAGGTAGAGACCGAGGTATGTGTGGACTAAGATACCTTTGACACATACAAAAACCATAACTCATGTTCATAGAATGTGTATTTTAAATACAACAAAGAACAACAAACCTTTACTAATATGCCTAGAGTCAAATATCTCCTTTCAGGAGCTGTCAGTGCTATAAGCCGGCACAGAGAGTTGTGCAGAATTCACACCTATTAATTGTCCCTGATTTCACTTCAAACATATTATTGGTCCAACCGTTTCATCACTAAAAAGCAGGGATTTGAAGCATAAAGTATTGCCAGACCTTAATGCTACAGTGCACTGTAGTTATTCAGTTCTTCCTTTCTCACAGTAAGCCACATGATATAGCAAAAGCTTCTTGAGCTGATATTTTCATTTGGAAAGACGTGCCCTGCCCCCCCACACACACACACACACTACCACCATCGCCTGTGTCCCTAGTTTGCAAGACATTAAGAGGCATAGTGCAAATTATATTACACAAAACAACAACAGTTTCTTAAAGACTAAAAAAACTCAAAACAAAAGACAATCGGTAGAAGTCTGAACCACGTCGGGAAATGGATTAAATACAAGTACGGTTATAGCTGCTGCTTGGCTCCTGAGCAGGTTTCTGCCCGCGGGTAATACCAAAACGCTTTCCATCAAAAGCCGTCGAGTTCCAGTCGGCGGGCAGACAGACATGGTGCTCAGGAACAGTCTCTGGGTTCCAGTACTCTACAGCATTTCATTCTGTGATATGAGGAACAGACGTCCTCCGTCCCCGCCTTTCAGAAGCAGCTGGCGAAGAGAACAGGCTGTGGCTGTGCGCCCTCTGGTGGCGTCCTGCAGCCCCTCGCGGCTGACGTCAGGACTGCCCTGTCAGTGGGAGCCGAGAGAGCGGGGAGCGGGGCAACAACTTGCTAGCGCGGAAAGTGGAGTCGGGCAGGCTGCGGCTGCGAGAAAGCAGGGAGGGAGAACCACTGAGCCAGAAGCGGGGAGCAAGACTAAGGAGTGGCCGCTACTACTGCACAAGTTCATACCGGCAGCGGCCAGGGGAGGACTTGTTTCATACGGAGAGCAGGGAGTTTGAAGGAGAATCCAGGACCCATCCCAAAGTGCCCAGGGGACGGGGCTTTCGCGTGGGGAAGTAGCCATGGCCTCCCAGACAACTTAGCTAGTGACTTTGTTGGGTCTGTTGGTCACGGTCGCAGGAGAGCTGTTCTCAGGTAGGCAATACTTGAGGTGCACTGAATGTTTCTGTCAATCCATACACTGCGCGGGGGGATAACGGGACTCGGGCCGCCTCATGTGTGGTGTACTGCTGGGTGAGTGAAGGAGCAAGTTTCTCAGCTGAAGTTCAATCCGATCCTGCGAGCTCCCTGCCAAACACGAGCAGCAGGAGGGGTGGGACTCAGTCGAGCGCTGTCAGTCCCAAACTTTTTCATCACCAAACACTTCTCTTTCTTTCGCTTGCATGTCCTGCTTTTCTTTACCTCCTTCCTAACTTACAATTTTGAAGGGTGTTGTGGAGTCCGGAGTTGAAGTTTCTCGCGGTTTTACACTGCAGTGTATTCTGTGCACTCCGAAAGTCTCATTCGTGTCAATAGTTCATCCAAAAGGAGACGACAGAAAACGTAAACTTATTTTGGGATTTTGCACTGGTGGAGCTGGGGAAGGCTTCGCGGATCGTTGGTTGCTGTATGTTCTTTGTACGCTGGGGTCTGGAAAGTTTGTTTCCGCTCCAACTCCAGCATCGCACTCGCTGGCTAATGGAGAGCAGCAACGCCAAGCGGACTGGGTGGGAGAGTCACAGCCAGCCCAGCTTGCTGCTTGGCGAGCTGTGTGGGACAGTCAGAGCCAGCCATCTCAGAGTTGAGGGAGGGTCTGTGCTCACTTGGCTAGTGTATGCAGGAAGGTGGGGTGTCTCTTTGCACACTTGGCTACCTGGGAGCACTTTTTTCGTTGAAAATGTTGAAGTGTCTTTCCAGACACTACTGATTAAAGGGCTGTTTTTAAATTATTGGTCTTGTTGCCTCTCTTGTGTCATTTTCCAAGGCGGGCAGCATGATTTGCGCGCGCGCACACACGCACACGCACACGCACACACACACACACACACACAGCTCTGGGAGGATTGAGTCGTACCTCTCAACCTTCTGTCACTGAAATGAGGGACACTGACCCTCAATGAGGGACACTGACCCTTAATGAGGGACACAACCATAAATAGGGAGTTACAAGCTCAGAAACTGGAACACATTGTCTTAATTTGCACAAAGTTTATTTTTGATTTCGCATCTTAGAAATTTATTATGATTTTTTTTAACCTGAATTAAACCTAGTTTCTCTGTGTGTGCAGCACCTTTTCCATGAGGGACTGATGAGGGGTGGCCCAGTTAATAGGAGGTCAAACGAGGGACGTCCCTCGTAATCAGAGACAGTCTAAAGGAACGGAGTGAGGAGTGAGTTGTCCACATTTCGCCAAACTAGGCAGCCCTGCGATATGGACCTGACTTCAAAGTGTCAGAACCCTTGTTGTGACCCTGTACCGCTTTAGCAAGCCGAGGGGAGAGCCCGTCTTGTTGATTGAGGGGTTCGCTGGGCTGGATACCCCCGACTCTACAAGCTCCTTTTCACTCTGGTCCTGCAAGCAGCAGACGTTTCTGAACTAAATAAACTTCACCGCACTACTCGGAGAATTCCAGTAATGTCGCCAGGGCTTGGTGTTGTTGAATTTAGCTGGGGGTAATGAATAATGGCTGAAGGAGTTATTAGAAGTAACTGTATTGTGAACAGCAGAAATAAAGATGCAAGATTTGAAACTTGGCGCTCTCTCTCGGTCTGTTTCCAGTCTGTCGATCTGAGTGCAGGAGTTATGTACATACCTCTCAACCTCCTGCCTCATAAATCAGGGACAAGGCTTAAAAAAATCAGGGACAAAGGCCCAAAATCAGGGACACATCTTCAAAATTTGAGATATCTACCCAGAAAGCTGGTAGAATATGGGGCTTAGTGCAAAATGCATTTTCTAAAGAAGAACAAGTCTGTAACTTTAATGCTTGACATTGTTTTGTGCTTACAGTCCCCACTGTTTAGCCACAAAAACACAAATTTTAGGAGGGACAGAGTAAAATTTTGAGGCAAAATCAGGGACATCCCTGAAAATCAGGGACACTTGAGAGGTATGGTTATGTATCTCCCTACGTGAGATGGACTGCAATTAAATATATAACTTCACTGGTTATTGCCTGCATCATTTCTCAATATTCAATTTCATTATTTGTCTGTCAGACAGGGCAGCTTAGTGCTGAATGTTGGCATCATCCATTGCAACACATGGCATGTTAATGTCTGTGTCACAGTTTCTTTATATTAGCGGATAGACAGCAGGCGGGACAGAACAATTTGTCGTGTGAAGTGTGCAGCACTGTTTGCGAACTGCATGCCACAGACATAACACGAACACGCTACATTATCTTTCCCTGACAGTTATACTGCGTTTCTTTTCGGTGACAAGCTCCAGATGGTTGACCAGGATGAGCAGAATTTAAATCACGTCTTTACCCGGTGACTTTAATAACATTTAGCCACTCTACAGCTACATCTGGGAAGGGAAGGGATGGAGGGAATGTTTTACCGTAATCGCTTCTTTTTGGAGATTATAAAATTAAGCTAATGTTCTTTAGTCTTTTTTGTATCAATTTTCCACGTGTGTGTCTGCGAATTTGTACTTAATCACAGTTTCCCACTCAAGGTATACGGTGCCTGCGTGCGTGTGTATTTAATATTTATGTGAGAATCGGGATATGACACACTTCTCAACCTTTTCTGACTAACAGGAGGGACAGGGGCACTCAATATGAAAGACAATGATAAGGGACGCTGACCCTTTTAATGAGGGACACATTGTCAAACATGAAGATAAAAGCCATGAATAGTGATGAAACAGTTGTGTTTACTTGTGCAACGTTTATTTTTGACTTAGTATCTTAGAATATTATGTATTTCTGCTTTGAAATCTGAATGTATGGCACATTCTCTGTGTGGACAGCACCTTTTCCATGAGAGACATATGAGTGACAGATCAATTTTGAGGGGTAAAATAATGGATGTTCTTCCTAATTAGGGACAGTTTTGAGGTATGGATATACAATGGGCTGACTCAAAATATGCAATTTATCTTAAAGTGTGAAGGAGCAGGACCATAACTCACCAGTGCAGGAGTGAGTAATGAAAGTCCTGCCCACTTAGATTGCCTATTTTGAGTCAGGCTATTGTATATTCAATTTATACAATAGTAGTTTACAAGTTATATAGCACCTTTTAAACTGCAGTTTGTTACAAGATTTTGCTGTTTTTCTTAGATTTTAACAGCTGGCTTCAGTGCTGCACTAGGCATTGTGATACCAAAAGCATTGTAAAAGCTTCTCTCTGATTGATTTAGTATTCCACAGTGATGACAGTAACCTTAAAGATATCCATTGTGACAACAGTAACAGCAACACTTTTTTTTATATCACTCACATAGGCAGGTGGCTAAAGCACAATATACTGGTGTCAAAAGCAAAACTTTTAAAAAGGTACTCTCAGAAGAAGCTCAGCTATTGAGTCTTAACAAAGCACGTGAAGCATGAACATGTTTGACTGTGTATGGGGGAGTGTCAATAGCCTACTGCTATTTTTAATAAAAGTTTTCATCCTGCAACACAACTACAGTGTCCAATTTTGCTGTCTGGGCAGGGTAGTTGAGCTTCTTCTGTGAGTACATTTTTGATATGTTGTTACTGCTGTCACTAGCTAAGATATCTTTCTTATTTTGTCAGGCCTTATATGAAGCAGCAGACTCATCGTGCAGTGTCAGAGCTATAGCTTGCTTTGTGCATACCCCACAGGCCTTATGTAAAGCAGCAAACTGATTGGGTATGGTGCTGGTTCTTTAGCTTGCTTGATGGTGGGTGAGGATTTCATTTTCCTTTTTTTTGGGGGGGAGAGTAAGCAAGCCACTGGGACTTGCACCTAATGCCACAAAAATTCAATTTTGTTTAAGTAACATGCACCTGACTGTGGCATTTGGCACCTGATGTCAAAAAGGGGTTGTGGTGAAGGTGTCAGAAAACAAGTACAAAAACACACATTTAGCTTTCTTTGCACAGGGACAGCATTAAAATATTAGACTTATCAGACATATCTCCAGACCTGCAGCTCACTTTATGCTTGGCCCTGAAGGCCCTATGCAAAGCAGCAGACCCATAGTGCACAGTGCCAGACCTGTAACTTGCTTTGTGCAGGTCATGTGCCCTGAAAGGGTGCATGCCTCCAACTTCTCCCTGTGGGAGATGTGCCTTCTCTGGCAGCTCTTTTACAGTGACCCACTCAACTGCCAGACAGCCAGAGACCCGCAGGCTACTCTGCCCTGAAAGGGTGCATGCCTCCAACTTCTCCCTGTGGGAGCTGCACCTTCTCTGGCTGCTCTTCTATGGTGACCTGATTGACTGCCAGACAGCCAGAGAACCACAGGGTACTCTGCCCTGAATGGGTGCATGCCTCTAACTTCTCCCTGTGGGAGCTGTGCCTTCTCTGGCGGCTCTTCCACAGTGACCTACTCAACTGCCAAACAGTCAGAGACCCACAGGTATGAACACAGGGACACAGCCAGGCCCTTGGAGCCACTGCCTGGCTAGAATCTTGGTGCTTTCTGTCTCCACTGGCAGACTGGTGCTGTACCCAGTTCCTCAGCCTTGATTGGACACTTGGCCTTCTCCTGCTTTCCTATTACCAGCTAGTTTCATCTCCCTAAGCTGCTTCCCTTGCACTGACTTTCTATATTATTGGTTGAATTTTGCTGCTGTGTATACTGCATAGATCTCAGCATTTTATCTGTTTTGTATCAATGCCTAGAGTCTACATTGCTGTGATTTAAATTGCCAAATACTGCTAGGGTTTTAGACTGTATGCTCCTCTCTGTCCTGTAATTCTGCCTGAGCCGATGGAGTAGTACTAAATGCTTTTCTTTTCCCCATTGGCAGATTATATATTCTAGCCACTAGAAGGCTGTATCTCTGGTAAGAGTGAAATTTACTGTGTCCACTCCACCATTAGCAGGTTATACACAGCTGCCACTAGGGGCTGCTATCCTATCTGGCACATCACACACTCTGTTCCCCAGCTGTTATCGTCACAACTCTGTGTACATTTGCCTGCTTCCTTTGCCTCCTTCAAAACCAGGGCTATATGCAAGCTCTTCCTCCTATGAACATGAGCTACATCCACCTCCTCCAATTCCTCTCTTTCATACTGCTTTGATTCTAAGCAATGACAAGATCACAAACTGATATGCCGTTTCCCCTATCCTGTACCACTATCGAGCATAATCTCCATTATGACCCCTGCTTTATCACAGGTAATTTTAAGCTATTAACCAAGGGTCACTGGTCCTGCTACTGGCTCTTGCTGCCTCCACAGGAGTGGCTTACCACTGGGATCCCTGCATCATCCCCCACCCTAATTATACCACTTAAGCTCACGATACTGCGCTTGGAACACAGAAGGTGCCTCAGCCCCAGAAGATCGAATAAGCTTTTCCACAAACAACTTAAAGGAAGCTTACTCAGAATCATCCTACTTTTACTGCTTATGTCAGGCAACATTCACCCAAACCCTGGACCTGCGTCACACACACAACCACCTAAAAAAGGATCTATTAAGTTGGCAACTGTCAACATCTGCAGATTGCAGACTAAATTGGATAACCTCCAGGTATGGATCTCACAACATAGCTCTGACATTGTGTCAGTAGTGGAAACATGGCTTTCCCCAAAGGTTCCTGACTCTGCAGTTGCTCTACCTGGGTATACCCTATATCGGCTGGATAGGCTCACCAAGCAAGGTGGTGGCTGTGCCATCTACCTGAAAGAGACACTTAAAAGATACTCCCTGCCTGTGGCCAATTTGGGCTCCATGGCCCAGGTGCTAACCATTAAAGTACTGCTTGGGGCACAAAATAAAACTTTGACAGTAATCTCTGCCTATGTTCCTCTAAAAGACAATAGGACAGGCTTCCACAGCTTAATGGACTACATTTGTAGCCTCAACCACAAATCCAAAACTTTAGTACTGGGTGATCTAAATGTCAACTGGTTATCTGCTAGTGCTTTTCCATACAAATATGTTATCTCATTGCTCCACCTTGCCCAACTTGTTAGATCCACAACAAGGACAAAGTATAAGATGGGAACAAATACCCTTCTGGACCTGATACTCTCCAGCCACCCACAATGAATCTCCAACATGGCAGTACACATCCAGATTCTATGAGTGACCACTCCCCTGTTTCCTGCAGTTGGCCAATAAATTCTGCAAGTCCCCATCTCTGACTATCTACAGTAGATTGTTAAAATGTGGACATCTGGAACATCTATAAAATGATCTCAGCAACTTTGACTGGTCCCCTCTTGACACCTTTGATGATGTCAACCTGGCACTGGATTATTTCATAAAACAATCCAACAATGCCTGTGATACCCATACTCCCATTAAGAAAATCAAAGTTCAAGGCACTGTAAACTCTTGGATTACACCAGAACTCATTTCTATGATGAAGCACAGAGATAACCTCTGGCACTGTGCCAGGGCATCAGGCAAACAAGCAGATGTTCAGAAATACGAAAAGGTGAGGAACACCTGAACACATGAAATCCATACCATGAAATCCAAACATCATAGGGAAATGCTTGCCAATACTTGGGGAAACAGCAAAATCTTCTGGAGCAAAATAAAAGATGTCACCAGGAAAGACTCTAAAGTCTCATCCTCCATGCTCAACATCGATGGAATTCCAACCCTGGACCCGCTAACCATAGCAAACACATTGAACAATGCATTCATGGACCTATTTAGGGTCCTCCCCTTCAGACTTTTTCATGGATAATGACTCACACGGTATGTACTGTCCTGCTAATAACCCCCTTGAACCACCTCCTTTTTACTTCAAAATGGTCTCAGCATGACTGGCCAGGAAATACCTTACCAAAGTGTTAGGTAAATCATGGCATAGCGGTGACTCACTGGATCTTAAGCTCATAGCTCTCACTCTTGAGCAAGTGCTGATGCCCCTCAATAAGATCATTAATCTATTGCTTCAACTCTCACAATTTCCTCAAGTTTGGAAATCGGCACTAGTCACCCCGGTGCACAAGAGTGGAGACAGGACCCATCATGCAAATTACAGACCCATATCTTTCCTTCCACCAATATCCAAGACACTTGAGTGCATTGTTGCTGACCAACTGGTGGAGTACCTTGAAAAATATGCTATTCAATGCCTGCAGCAGCAACACGGGTTCCAGAAGAGGCACAGCACCACTTCAGCCCTGATGGAATTCACTGGCTTTATTCATCAGTCTCTGGATCAGGGCACCTTAGTAGGAGCTACCTTCATAGTTCTAACTAAGGTGTTTGATACTGTTCATCACTCACTACTCCTCCAACAGCTTACTGCTACTGGCCTCTCCCTCTGACACAACACTTTGGTTCAAAAGCTATCTTGAAGACCACTCTCAATGGGTGAAAACAGCCAACGTCATATCTGACCAACAGCCCGTCTGCTCTGGCATGACACAGGGCTCAATCCTGGGGCCACACCTATTCAGCTTCTTCCTTAATAACCTACCTCATTTCTTCCACCAAAAGATCCTCCTCTATGCAGATGATGTGGTCATCTACTCCTGCAGCCATGACACCATGCAACTGGAACTTCACCTTCAGAGTGGTTTTTCGGAAGTGGAGGACTGGTTTTCTAAGCATAAACTGATACTCAACCACAAGAAAACCAAAGTAATGATGTTCAGCAGCACCCAAAACCAGCACAAATCCCCATACACTTACCATCAGAAACTGTCTTGGAGTCCATCTTGAACAAATACCACATTTCATATACCTGGGGGTCACCTTAGACAGTTGTCTATCCTATGCTAAACATATAGCCATGGCTGTCAATGTCAAGCTTGATCTCCTACATAGACATACATACTGCCTTACTCCAGAAGCCCTCTGACTTGCTATATGTAGTTCTGTCATATCCATTGTAGACTATGGTCTTGTAATAACCTGTAATAACTTTGTAAGTAGACATAACCACATTATGTCTAACTTCCACTGTGACTGCAGATGAAACCAATTAAATCTCCATTGCACTAGTATTTCTCAAACTGCTGTTGTACCATGACTGTACATTTTATATTTATTTATTTTTTTCCCCTACGCATCTCTGTTTGTAACTGTCTTTCTTTGTTTCACATAGTTGTTGTCTCTATTGTAAATCACATACTGTACTTTGCTCAAACCTATTGTACTTTGTTCTAATCTATTTTGTATGACGTGGAGCCTTTGCAAATGAGTCCCTGACTCAAAGGGTTGTAATTCCTAGACCTTAAACAAATAAAACAAATAAATAAATCTATGGAGCAGCCCCCATGTCTTTGTTGCTCAGGATATCCATTGCTCTGAACAAGGCATGCAGACTACTCACGGGGTCCACACGTTTCACCCACACCTGTGATATTTACGCTGAGATTGGTTGGCTACAGCTCTCTGGGAGGATCCAATACCAAACCTGTCTTTTAGCCAAAAAAGCACTTCTCGTCCTCCTGCCACCAGGCACCGCAAACCTGCTAAACCCCCATTGTAGTTCACAGCATACGTGTAGCTCAAACAGCCATTATCTCCATGTTCCTAGATGCCAGACAGCCCAGGGGCAATGCTCATTTGCCTGCAGAGCACCTCACTGGTTTAATACTCTTCAGAGTGATATAACTACCCTACCTAAATTAGGACCATTCAAATTGAAGTTACGCCAGCATCTTACGGCCAACAGTTCTTGCGACTGCTTCACCTGAGACTCCCATCTACTAGCATTCAATCTTCTCCTCACAACTGCATAACCCTGTATCTCTGCTGTTGTCTCTATAATTTTGAGGCTACGCCCTTTTCACACTTTGAAAAGGCCCCTGGCTACCCCCCATCCACCTCATCCCCCCCTGCCTCTACCTCTCCCACACCAGCTTGACGAGGCCTTCTAGCTGCCACCTCCTACCTTTCTTACCTTCCTGCCCACCTCACCCCCTGTCCCTACCTCCCCCACACCAGCTTGATAAGACCTATGGCTACCACTTCCTACCTTTCTTTCTCCCATCTTTATCCTTCCCCCTCTCATCTACGTTTTCCTCCTATAAGAACAAAAAAACTGCATATAGATACATACTGTATATATTTGCTCACTTTATTTTACTGTTTTGGAAACATTGTACTTTAACCCCTTTGTATGTTTTGTCTCCACTCCCCACTGACGTTGGACCTTTGGAAATGAGCTGTCTGTGCTCAGAGGTATTGTAATCAAAGAATGAATAAATAAAAAATAAAAAAAAGTGTGCATTTTGTGAAGCAGCAGGCCCACTGGGCACAGTGCTGGATCTTCAGATTGCTTGGTGGGGTGACAGTGAAGGTTTATTTTTTCTAGTTTGGGAGTATAAGCAGGCCACTGGGTTTTGCACCCAGTGTTCACAAACATTCAGTTTTAAATAGCATGTACCCAACCTTGGCATTTGGCACCTGGGTAGTAACACATTGTAATTGGGTGATTAGCCACTTCAGCCTCGTAATATGCTGTTGGACATGGGGGCACTTAATGGATGGCCCTTGGGGCAGCATGGTGACTGCCCAGGGACTTATGTTGCCATTATATATGGGGCTGAGGAGGGTCTTGTCCAGAAAGTACCCCTACTGTCTTCAGGCATGGACAGCACACAAGTCAGAAAAGCTGAAGGTGAAAAATGATGTTTGTCAGACAAAAAATAATGTGCATTCAGTGTCCTTCTTCTGCAGAATATAACACTGAGAGTTATGATGAGGTAGTCAGTTGGAACACTGTATGTATGCATGCATGCACTGTTTGCTCATGAGCTGGGAGGATTATGTTGATAGGCTGTAATGCAGACAGGGGGTCCCACATAACTAATAATCCTTATCTCATGGACTGAAGACTAAAGTTTCATTTACAGAGCTGTCCTGTGGGACAGTAACAGTACAGTCCCAGCACTCTAACATTGTATATGGTAGAAAAAGGTATCAGACAAAGTAGGGGATATGATAGATGCATAGAAATGTAAAATTTTTCAGCAGATAAGGACCACTTGCCCACCTAGTCTGCCCATTTTTCATTGCCAGTACTGACACTACCAAATTTCCTGCTACCTCCCTGCTTCTCAACCAAGACTCTGTTGTGTCTATCCTATGCATGCTTGAAACTCACCAAAGTTTTTGCCCCCAGTACCTATGCTGGACCACTGTTCCAGGCATCCACCACTCTTTCAGTGAAGAATTACTTTTTCACATCACTCCAAAATTTCCTGCCTTCCAGCTTCATTGCATGCCTCATTGCTCTTGTGTACCTTCTCCTCTGAAGAAACTCCCCTTCTACCTTATTAACCCCATGAGGTATTTATAGGTTTCTGTTATGCTCCCCCTTCCTCCTCTCTCCTAGGGTGTATGTATTGAGATCCCTCAGTATAGTCTCATAAGGCTTCTGATGCAGCCCCTGCACCATTTTAGGCCCTGTCCACACTCACCACTTGGTACCGTTACCGTGGGTCAGAACTGTTACAGAAGTTTGAAAAATTGGTTCATGTCCACATTGGTAACGATATCTGATGCATTTTGCTACCGATCTCAAGACCTGTTGGAAGGTAGTCTCGAGATCAGTAGCAGGAACGTTTGCCACTTGAAAACGCTCATGAATCTGAATACTCACCAGTGTGGATGGGTGAGTATTTGATCTCAGTCCTCCCAATCCTCCATGGCTGCTCCAGACATCCCATGAGGGAGTGCGGCACACTTTGCTGTTTCCCTCTGTGCAGTTTGCATTGGCAGAGGAAGAAATGGTGGGATCTTGACTCATCCCAGCATAATGTTTTTATGCTGGGACAACTCATTCCACCATTTCTTCATCTGCCAACTCAAACTGCCTATAGCCAAGAGGAACACAGGCACATTCCTTGCAGTGAGTGCTTGCTGGGTCCTGAGGGGAGTTTGGTGTAGCAACACAGGGCCAATAAGAGAGACCGCCTGTTGGGAATTCCAAGCCATGCCACCACGCTCATTTCTGTTTACTGTGGCTATGGAAATGAGAAGCGGCATGCTGGGATAATTGTGAAGTGACGCACAGCACTTTGGAATCACTGAGTACTAATATCTTGTTGGGTGATGGCAGCTGTAGGTAAACACAAGTGAGGAGTGCAGCAGTGCAGATGCGAGGCAGGTGATAGCACAGAATGGGGAGCACAGTTGCTGCACAGTGTGGATGAACTGTAACAGTACGGCTTAAATCATTACCGATACTGTTATGTTGCCGCTAGCACAAGTGTGG
Source organism: Neoceratodus forsteri (assembly GCA_016271365.2). NCBI lineage: Eukaryota > Metazoa > Chordata > Ceratodontiformes > Ceratodontidae > Neoceratodus > Neoceratodus forsteri. The sequence goes on from CM057455.1 coordinate 1,562,025,851, forward strand.
ACAAGGCCTTAGTTGCCCTCCTCTGGACAGCCTCCACCCTCTTGGACAGCCTCTACCCTCTCTATGTCCTTCTTGTGATGTGATATCAAGAACTAGACACAGTACTCCTGTTATGGCCTCACCAATGACCTATACAATGGTAACACAACCTCCCTCTTTCTCCTGGTAATACCCCTTCCTATGCTCCCCAGCATCCTGCTGGACCTATCTACCATACTTCCTTGTTGCACTGCCTCACCACCTCAAGGTCATCAGATGTGATTGCTTCAGGTTCCTTTCCTGTGTTGTGACTGTCAGTACCCCCCCATTTTTATTCTCTACTTCTGGGTTTCTGTGCCCTAGGTACATGATTTTGCACTTTTTCACATAGAAATCCAGCTGCCATATCTTAGACCATTCAACAAGGTTTCTCAGGTTTTTCTCATTCTCTCCACCCCTTCAGGAGTGTCTACCCTATTGCAGATTTTGTTGTCATGTGCAAGGAGGCATACCTTCCCATCCAGTTTTTCTGCAATGTCACTTATAAAGACGTTAAAGAGAACTGGTTCCAGTACTGAGCCTTGAGGTACTCTGCTGGTCACCCTCTCCTCCTCCAAATGAGTGCCATTTACCACCTCTTATTAAACATGTTTCTAGGACAAAAAACAGTATTATTGTTACATATGTATATATTGTTTGAAAACAATCACAGTTCTTAATGGGGGAAATCAAAGTTATGTTTAGTAAGGTGAGATCTCAACATTTCTAATTCCAGTGCACACCATAGAGATACCTCCCAAAAGGGTTGGTCAGTCAGTTTTCTAAGTATTAGATAACGTTTTCTGAAGTCTTTGGTTCCATGAAATTCAAATTGAATCCATGTTGTAAGCCAAGTGATCATGTCAAGGTAAACTCCTAGAGCTTTTTATAGCTAAAGAGCCCCCAAAAGAACATGGCTATCAATTTGTTTTAATGGAACATCTCGTGAAGAAGAGTTACTGCTCCCTTCAAAAATCTCTTAATTAGCCAAACTTTTCAACATACTCAGACTAAAAACATATAGCAATTTTACAATCTTTTAAACATTTTTTTAAACAACGGCATTTGTGGAGTTGAATGTTAATTACCAAAAAGGTTATCTCCAGTGTACAGCTCAAAAATGCATCCCAGCAGTGCATTCATGTCAGTTTGTTAAGCTTCAGATAAAATGTGCAGCAGTCTTTGGTTCTGATAGAGTCAAAAAGAATTTGTGGTACAAGTCTGAAGGGATCACATCAAGATAAACTCCCAACGCTGATGGTAATGTCAAAAGCAATTCCTCATGTTGATTGTTGTTTTTTCAATCCAAAAGGTAGGAAGCTTGGGAACATGATAATAAGGACACCTTCATCTAGCAGCAATAATTTTGAGTCTGACAGTTTGGATAATAAGGTTCCATGAGTGAAGAATATGTATAATTTTGTTTTAAAGGTGATTAGGGAAGGATGGCACTGATTCAGCTAGACCCTTGTAGAGAATGGATATGAAATAAAGGAGAACATCTTCTATGCTACAAATCTGTTCATTTCAAGGAACTGAACATATTGTAGTTGTGTACAATGAAAACAGAGTTTAAGAGATTGTGAAGATACTCTGAATAGCTGATAAGCTCCACACACACACACACACACACACACACACACACACACACACACACACACACACTGTCTCAGTATAAACACTTTTGGCTTCAGATCACCTAGTTCCTGGGATTCCAGAGTTGCAAGTTTGCTAATGAGCTTAATAGCATGCAGTAACAAAAGCCCTGTCCATACTCACCAGAAGGATTCTTACATTTTTGCTCTGCTCCACTTGGTGTCTATTTACACATACAGTGTTTTACACCACTGCTGGTCCAACCATTTTAAACTATTTATCGGCACCAAGGGAAACCTGCTCTCACAACATCCTGACAGGTGCATTCTGGGGTTCTTCTGAAAAGACGATCTTTATGCACTGTGGGGCTTATTCATTTTTATTTATTTAAAATGTTGGTAACTGGGAAAGGCCCACTGAGCCAAGGCTCATTTCCAGGTGTGACCTGAGGGAAGAGGGATGGGAGTACAAACATAAAAGCATTACAAACATCTGAAGTACAAAAATACAAAATTCCATGTACAAAGTACATAGGCAGTACAAACACAAAAACATTACAAACATCCGAAGGGCATAAATACAAAGTACAAAATACATTGGCAGTCCAACTGAAAAGTTTAAGTGAGAAGTCCCACAAGATTGAACAACAGTATGGCATCTTAAACTGAATAATATGAACAGTGCATGGATTCCTACATAGATACACTGAACAATGCATGCTAGAGTGCATAAACTATGCACCACACTGATTAGAGAGCAGACTGTGGGCCAGGAGCAGTTAGCCCAGATTTAGGGAGTCATAAGCAGGTGTAAGGTACAGGATGAAGTGTGAGAAATAGGTCAGAATGCTCAAGAGGGAGAGTGACAGATATGGGGGAGCAGGAACAAGTCTTTGCAGACATCTAATGGTATGGAGAGAGGGGGAGAGATGAAGGGAAGAGGGGAGTAGGTTCCAGAGGGAGGGGGGATGATAACAGAAAATTACTTGCCCAACACAAGAGTGAGGATGGGGAATAGAGAACATGCGGGAATCCCTGGAATGTAGAGTATTTAGAGTAGTGTCCTTATATATTACAGGACACTAATGCTATATTGGAAATATCTATGGCTAGCAAAACAAACAATATAAAGGCACTATTAATAAATGCTAGAAGCCTGACTAATAAAGCTGAAGAACTACATTTAATATTAGCACAAGAAAACATACACCTCTGTGCAATTGTAGAGACCTGGTGGCATGAAGAACAGTGGGGGAAACTATTCCAGGCTTTAAAGTATTTAGTACTGACAAACAAGATAAGAAAGGAGGGGGTGTTGCATTTTATGTTAAAGATACATATGAAGTCTATGAGGTTAGGCATACAGCGGATACCAACAAAAATGTGAAACAACTGTGGGTTAATTTAATCCAACCAGGAAAAAAGAAAATTACCATAGGGGTTTGCTACAGGGCCTCAGTGATGAGTACTGAACAAAAAACTCAGTTCCTGGATTTCATTCAATCCATGGAGCTTAATGGTAGGGCACTAATATTGGGAGACTTTAATCTTCCCAACATTGACTGGATAAATTAATCTGAAACAAACCCAGAGGAAAGATGCCTTCTCAACATAGTTAGTGCCAATGGATTGAAACAACATGCAGTTCAGAGCACAAGAGGCCCAAATCTCTTGGCCATAGTACTGAACAATGTCTGAGAAGAAATTAAATACTGTATTGTCAGGGAACCACTGGGTCAAAGCGATCATAATATGATTGAATTTAGTATCTCAGGGATGGAATTAATAACTAAAGGGCAGACTAAGACTAAATGTTGGAAAAGGGTAAACTACAGCGATATGAAGAACCATCTAAATGGATGGAACTGGAAAAAATAACTTAATGGGTTAAGTGTACAACAAACAGGGGATATTATTAAAACAAAAATAACATATTGCATCACCCACTATGTACCTGAAAAAATTAAATATAACTCCCAGGAAAATATCCCCTCTTGGCTCAGTCAATCAATTAAGAAACTTGTCAACAAAAAGAAAAGGGTCTATCAGGAATACCGAAAAAGTCCAACCTCGCATAGATGGTCAAAATATAAGAACATAGCCAAAAAATGTAAAACAGCAATAAAAGTAGCTAAATCAAATGAGGACGTAAGGGTAGTTAACTTAACAAACGACAATAAAAAAGCATTCTTCAATTACATTAACAATTCAAGAAATGGAGCAACTAGGATAGGATCTATTATCTCAGCTTGTGTAACTATCTCAGATGAAAGATTAATGGCTGATACCTTTAATAAACATTTCCTAAGTGTGTTTCAGGCTACTAACAGCATGGAACTAGTTAATAATTTTGAACACAACACACCTAATGTAATAGATTTCCAATCTACAGTAAGTGATAAACTGGCTAAACTTAAGATCAGTAAGTCACCAGGTCCAGATGGGCTGCACCCATACATACTCAAGGAACTGGCAAATGAGTTAGCAGGACCTGTGGAGCTATTATTTAATGAATCCCTAAGATACTTTTTAATATCTTTGTGTCCTACCTCAAGACATCAGATAATCCATGGATGGCTAAATTTGCTGATTACAGCAAAATTGGTGCCATTGTAAGAACCGAGAAAGACGCACTGAAACTCCAGACAGAACTAGACTCTATTGGTATCTGGACCATAACACACAAGATGAAGTTCAATATTGCCAAGTGCAGTGTAATGCACTTTGGCCATAACAATATTCAGGCTACATATAACCTAAGTGGCCAAACTCTCAAAAGTGTAGAATGTGAGAAAGACTTAGATATTATGGTCACCAATGAATTATCATTCAGGCAACATACCACTAGCATAGTAAACAGGGCAAACAGAATGCTGCACTACATCCTGCAAAACATAAGAAGTAGGGACAGATCCATACTGCTGCCTTAGTACACTGCATTGGTTAGGGCACAAATGGAGTATGGTGTGCAGTTTTGGAGCCCTCACCATAAGTCTGATATAGAGAATCTTGAGAGGGTACAGAGGAGAACAACCAATAAAATACAGGATCTCTGGTCCCTACCCTATGAATATAGGTTAGGAGAACTAGATCTGTACTCCCTGAAGTACCACAGACTTAGGGGGGACTTATGCCTGTTATACTCCACCCACCAAAATATGGATTTATTGGAGTGTGTGGGACTACAAAGGAGAGATCCTACTAAAGTTACAAGAACACATGATTACCAATTGAAAGGGAAGCTGTACAAATCCAATAAGAGGGGATCCTGGGTAAACCAGAGAGTATTGTCTCCCTGGAATAGACTCCCTACTCACATAGCTGATTGTGATACTATGCTTATTCTTTATGAATAAATTAGACACCTACTATAGAATCACAAGAAAAATTTAAGGGATAATTACAATGTTAACCTTAGTTACAAGACTCTTTGGTGAAAGCTATTGTCTCAAATTGAACTTAGGAAACTTTTATAAAGGTGGGGGACAGGAGAGCAGAGAGATAGGAGGGAAAGGAACCAAACCAGTATTTGGCAATGAAGGTGGTACAGTGGGACTGGTGACATGAAGCTAGTGGGAGGATGGAAAGTGAGGAACAGAGGACGCAATGGTGAGTGTGGAGTGGAGAGTTAGTAGAGAAGAAATGGAAGGCATTACAGAGGGTGTCCAGTCTGGCAAGGGAGGAGGAGGGAGTGGTGCCATAGACTATGTCTGCCTAGTCAAAACATGGAGGATCATTTTGGTTACCAGCTACTGGCAGACCTAGAGGGGAGAGGCAGTCCTTGTTGTGGTACAAGTCACCAAGCTTGAGGCAAAGTTTAGCATGGATGGCTTATCCCTCCACAGGGTTTCAGAGGAAACACTATATGAAATTGTTGTGTTCACACTGCCACTAAAGCACCTGAACAAATGCACGGTGGTGGTGGTGGTTGGGGGACAGGGCTAGTCAAATTGGATCCACTACTCCCACCCCACCCCCAGATCATACATTGGGGTGAGGAGGAGAACCCAAACTAATGCACTTTGGGAGAGGGTGACTTGGCTAGAAGGATTGGAGATACTACTACCTCTCACATCATCCACTGCCTTTGCTCACTGTTGTTCCATTGCTATGGGCCGATTGCAAGGCATAAAGTCATACAGAACTTTGTCTTCACATTTCCATTTCTCTGGGGAACAGCTGCTCTGTATCTTGATTATATTTCTTGGCACTGGTTCTCCTCTGAGATTTTTCTTCCCTCCAGCTGTATTCTAAAAATCCACATGCCACTGATGTGAGTGGATACTGCAGTTCACAATGTCTCCAACAGAAGCATTCCTATTAAAATAATGGTCCGGGTAAACCCTACTGCTGTAACTCTCTTAGAACAGAGTTGGACTTGGTGATGTCATTGTGGGGCCACACTATTTATTGACATGAACTGTAAATTAACTTTAAGGCTTTATTATTGATTTCTATAGGGCAGCTACTCTTAAAATGATATTGTTATTGGGCTGCACTCTAGAGAAGTAAATTGTGTAACTACGAAGTTATTATTCATCAGTACTAAGGCAAATGTTCCAGAACCATGATATCTCTTTCAGATGCTGCAGATACCATATTAGGTCATCTCTTGTTTTAATCATGTAATGTACTAACACACAGGTACTGCTGTCCAGGACTGTGCATACCTTAGAGACAGAATAAAAACAAAATAAGAACAAAGACTGCAAAATAAAGTTTAAAAATAACTAGGAACTGTAGAAATGCTGGCAAGGGATTCCTGACCGCTACACAACCAGAGAGAGAGAGAGAGAGAGAGAGAGAGAGAGAGAGAGAGAGAGGAGGGAGAGAGAGAGAGAGAGAGAGAGAGAGAGAGAGAGAGAGAGAGAGAGAGAGAGAGCAAACAACAAACTATTATTAAGAAAATAAGAACAGGCAATGAGAAATAGGGAGGCAGTATAGCACAGTGGTTTAAGGCTCTGAGCTGCAAATCTGGTGACATCCAGCAGACCAGAAGTGGGTTTGAATCCCACAGCTTCCACTTGCATACTGTGTGACCCTGAGCAAGTCACTTAACTTCCCTGTGCTCCCAGGTCGCTCCTGTAAAAAAGCTTCTAGCTTAGTGTGCTATTCCTGGTTAAACAACTAAAAAAAAAAAAAAAATATACAGCAGAGCAGACAAAGAAGACCAGTTACAGAAACAAGTAAAAAGAGAAAGGTGACATGGTAAAAGTATTAACATATAGTTTTACCTTATTGTTGTTATAAAACACATTTTACAGTCTCAGTGGAGTGTTTTAACTTTTGTTATATTTTATTACTCTAGCCTTGTTGATTCAAGTAAATTTAGGGTTGCTGTATATTATGTTGCCAAAATACAGCATGCTCCATTGAAGCTGTTGCTCTGCAGAAGACAGCATTTGAAAATTGTTTCAAAATACATTTCACCAATGTGATCTCCTACTCCCCCCCCCCAAAAAAAATGCCATTTGACTTTTAGCTTCTATTAGGTTAATTTTCAGCAATGAGTAGAAGAAACCTTGATTTAATAGCTCATCCAAATGATGGTACTCCTGACAAGGCAGCACCCCTTAGTACCACACTGCAGTGTCAGCACTGTGGCAGAAGCAGCATGTGTGCCTAGTGTTAGATTACAGTACAGACTCTGGGCATGAGGCAATTGTACTACAAATTAAGCTGTATGTAGACTGTACCTCACATTATTATAACATGTTACAGAGATGCTGGGGGGGGGGGAGCATTTTAATGAGGGTAAAACAAAAACTCAAAAAGCAGCTGCAATGATATTATGGTACATAGTCTAACAAAGGAAATAAAGAAACTGAAGAGAGAGGGCTCAATACTCATGACCCAAGTACACTATGATGACTGACTTGTTAAAAATACAGCAGAGACTGTATTCCAAACAGTGAGATATGTGCAGAAAACAGCATAATGTACAGTGCAAGATCCACAATCTCATTGGCCTTGACTGATTCCACCCTGCCTGGTGTTTCGTGTCACCAATTTCACAGTTTTTTCAGAGGTATAATATATTACCATTTGGAATAATGTCTTTGCTGCATTCGTTACTTGTGAGTACTCTGTCTTTTTTTTTTTGTACATGGGCCATGAGTGTTATCCTTCTTGCTTTAATTTTACAGACACTATTTATAATTTTGTTTTTTAAAATATTTTTAATTATGATGCTTACTATGATAAATCCTCTTTTGCTTATTTTTTCTCTCTCCCTCCCTGTTAATAATTTGCCCCATTCTTGCAGTTGTCTGCAACCTTTTTCCCCTTTCTTCTTCCATTTGTTCTGTGGATTTTCTCTTGTTGTTATCCCTTTCCTTTCTTGTGCACTGTATAGCTTCTGTATGTTGCTTCCTCCTTTTCCTGGATGCCCTCTTCACATTCACTGTCTCTTTTCACTCTTCTCTTCTTCCTCTCTCATGCTTCTTTGTTTGTCTTCTTGTTTTTCTTTTCTACATTCTCATTTCTTTTTTTTTCTGTTCCAGCCTTTCTGCTTCTCATCTGCCTCTTCTTTCTATCTCTCTTGCTCCCCTATTTTGATGCTGCTGTTGTCTACAGCATTATAATTCCTGACTCACAAGCAACACTGTGAAAGTGTCTTAACACTTTGTATTGCAGAGCTGAATCTTTGTAAGTCTTAGAATTTCAGTCTTTTCCTGATTGTTTCTTGACATTATTGGGTAATGAAACACACAACAAAGAGTAAATACAGTGAATGAGATCAAAGTTGATTATGATGTTAAAGTTTTATTGACCAAAGGCTACTCGAAAATAGACAGAAAATGGCCATGCCATAATACAGAAAAATGAAGCAAAAGATTTAATGAAGCTCCTTTTTAAGAGTTTCTTTACATTTTTACATAATTTACTTGTAACCGAGCCTCCAGAGGTCTATGCATGTGTGTGTTTGGCTAGGTTTCGGCTCATTTGAAATGGCAGGTGGACCTGCAATGATGATGCTCTGCTCTTAGGTCATTATTTCCTAATCATGAACACAATTAAAAAGTAATTATGGCAGAATTTTCTTAAATGTCTGTAATGCATATTTTTATGCCAAAAACCAACTTGATTATAATTTTTCACTGATTATTAGTTCCATTGGGCACAGAATGATGTTTGATCGAGAATTATGTAGGATTTTACTGCAGCTAGTGAATATAGTTTTGCATTTTCCTAGCTTATGTAATCTGCTCAATGTTGCACCACTTTTACTCAGCCTTTGTGTTTACGTGCCTTGTTAGTGTGAGAAAAGCTCCACCTGAGTGTTGTACATACATATTTACATTTTTTCATTTAGTAAGCATTGCCATATATTTGTAGGCTATCTAATACATCCAGTGTACACAGTTTATGACTTTTTCATATACTGTATATGAAACTAAAAGGAGCTGATCAAAGTCACAGTGATGATTGCTAATGACAAGTGCCAATCACATTTGATTTATATCTTTTTCTAGTAGCAGGGTGCTTTGCTCAGTAACTCAGTGCTGCTTTGCCTTCTAAAGAGCCTCTATAATGAAAATCAGCTTTGATATTTCTGAGAACAACTATATTCTGATTGCATGATACAGGTGCAATAAGGGACTGTCATAAGGGTATGACAGTGTCTCCTTGTGGAAGAGGGCACTAGAAGGTGAAGTTGTACTGTTCTGGCACTCAGTGATATGGGATATGATTCTTTTATGTGTATGAGAGACATCCTAGCCACCCCTATGAATACATTATAAATCTATTTTGTGCACTGTTTAAAGTTAAAAAAATTGCAAACACTTTTTAAATAAGCAATTTTCACCATACAGGTTCAAATGAAATGCTTCACTTATTCAAACCCTGTACATGATGACCTCTTATGCTTGCAAGAGAATAAAACAAATTTAATTTGTTTATTTGTAACATGTTTTTTTTACCAGGTAAGCATGCAGAGTCCAGCTAGGCTTGTTTCCAGCTATGACGTGGAGAGAGGGGGAAGGGAGATACCAAAGAGATACAATTATGTAGTGCTTTTCATACACAATGCATCCCAAAGTGCTTTACAGGCAATGGGAGACTGGTAGTATAGTGACTATACATGTGCAGTGGCAACCATTCCATTCACCAACAGCCACACACAGCCAGGAACAGTTTACCTAAAACAGTTTAATGGGAAGGGGAATATTGCCCAGAACACTGGGAAAGATCCCCATTCCTTTCAAAAAGCACCATGCATGTATTCAATTCCACCTGGACACCCACCAGGTCATCACCAGAAATGGGCAGAAGGGACCAATATCAGAAGAAGCAGAATTATATCACTACTTGGGAGTTATATTGGACTTTAGTTTATTTTACTTGCTGCACATACAGTATATGCCCTTGTTAAAGCTGTCAGTGCTGGTGCCTTGTATCATAATAAACAGAGTCTTACTCTTGAAATTCATAAACAGGTAATCTTGATCTGTATGACTCCAATTTTTGAATATGGTCTTGTGATTTATTCTTCTACTGATAAAAATGATATTATATTGTGTTGAGATGTTGCTGAACAGGGCTTGCAGGTTTGCTTTTGGCCTGTCTGTTGACTGTCATAACTCCATACTGTTTTCAATATCAAACATGCCCAATGTGACCCAGAGAACAGAGTATCTTCTAGGATGCTGGGGATGAAAAATGTATTATGGCAGAGCTATCTCATAAGTTAGGTTTATTGGTACAAATTGGAGGTTCTGATTCTACTGTTAGTAGATCATCAGTGAGATCCATTTTGAAACTTCCGTGCTGTAAAAACTAAGTTGGATAAGGCTCTTTCTATTATATGGTAGGGCATTTCTGGAACTCACTGTCTAGTGATTTAACTGTTGAGATGACCTAAAAGCAATTTGCACAATCACTGAGATCATATCTGAATGATTAATACTGTTGCATTTGTTTTAACTGAATATGTAAGTTGTCTGTCATATGTCTTTGTATGTTATGTGTTTTGTATGGTCATCTATGAAATTGGGCAATTTTGCCCATAGGCCTTTCTTTTAAATAAATATGAAATTAAATTATCTCATCTTAGTGTCTCTTCCACAGGGCAGAATACCACAACATAGATACACAGATGTTTATGCACAGAAAAAGACACATGGTCCCTCAGGTCTGCTCGGTTCCTACCTAGGCCCTCATCAGTCTAACACTGGCAAGGCCTTAAGCAGTTGAATCATCCTGCAGTCCCATTTGGACTTCCTCTTGCCCCTTCCCCATCATCTTCACCAGTTTCATGTGTCTATCTGATGCTCTCTTGAAACTTGCAACTATCTTAGCATTGTCCATATTCTCTGGCAGATGGTTCCACTGTGCCACCACCCTCTTCATAAAGAATGTCCTCACATCCTTCCAAAATGACCTACCCCATACCGCCTTGTAGTTGTGGCACCATGGGATGGACCCTTCACTAAGCTTACCTAGTTGCTATCTGTGCACCCTAGCTATGTCCTTTAGGAATTTGAAGGTTTCAGTCATATCTCCCTGTCTCTTTCCTGACCTTTAGTGAGTAAATATTGAAGACAGCCAGTCTTTCCTCATAAGTCCTTCACTGCTAGCCATGGATCATTTTTGTTACTCTCCTGTAGATCAAATCTAGGTGGTCCTTGTTGTTTTCTAGCTGAAGGTTCCTGAACTGTGTGCAGAGTAACAGATGTGGCCATACCATGGATCTATAAAGGTGTAGGATCTTTTCCTTTTATCTGCTCTAGAAGGCTCTACTTATGTATCCCAGAAGCCTACTAGTTTTCCCATATGCCTTGTTACATTGTGCTGAGGTCTAGAGGCTGTTGTTAATTATCACACCTAGATCCTTCTGCAATGAGGTCTGCCCCATTCATACCCCTCCCCCTTCCAATACTCCGTACTTGGATTTACTCTCTCCAAATGCATAACCTTGCACCTTTTGGCATTAAATTTTAGTTGCCAGATCTTTGACCATCTTTACAAATTCCTTAGATCTTTTTTTAATTCCACTTATACCTTCCTCACTTTCCGTCCTACTACATATCTTAGTGTCATCTGCAACAAGACACATCCTGCCTTGATTCCCTTCTAATGTTACAAATGAACACTTGAAGAGTATGAGCCCCAGGACTAAACCCTGTGGGACCACATTTATAAACCATGGACCTATGACTATGTGCCATTTAGTACCACTATTTGGGTTCTTCCCCCAAGCCAATTCCCCATCCAACTAGTGAGATTTCCCCAACACCTAATTCCACCAGTTTCTTTACTAAGTTTTTGTGTGGCACACATTTAAAGGCCGTACTGATGTCCAGGTACAGGATGTTCATTGGTTGGTCCTTGTCCAACACTCAGTATATGGCTCTGAAGAAATCATTGAGGTTCACCTGGCAGGACCTCCCCTTCACAAAACCATGCTACTTGTTGACTTGGAGTCTGTGGGACTCCATCAAGTTGACTATCTAGTGCTTGATTGTAGTTTCAAGGAGCTTCTCAACAATGGATGCCAAGTTAGCCAGCCTATAATTCCCAGAGTCTCCCCAGTCCCCCCTCATGTGCTGGGGTTCACCATCTGCCACTTTCCAGTTTCTGGGATCTCTACCCATCTCAATCAATTGAACAGTTTTGCCAAAGATGCTGCAAAAGCCTGCCCCAACTCCCTGAGCACCAGGGGGGACCCATCCAGTTATGGGGAATTGCCCACCTCTAAGCTTTGCAGCCTTTTAAGCACCCTTTCCCCTATAACACCATCAGTTGCTATATTTGTTTCCCTCCTGACCTGGATGCTACACTCTTGCAGTGCCCATCTACCCCTGAATGTGAAGAACCAAGAAGTAGTCATTCAGGTTATCAGCTTTCTGCCTGTCCACCTCCACCCATGTCATGTCCTTTCACAATCTTTCTATGTTCCCCTTGTTCTGTCTACTTTTCCTAACATTCATGAAGAAGGCCTTATCATTCTCCCTCACCACTTCTGCATTCTTACGCTCCACCTCTGCCTTGATCCTTCTTACTGCCTTGCTAGCTTCCTTTAGTTTTGACAAGATAGAGCTCCATGCATTGATCCATCTGCTCAGCCTTAATGGACTTTGAAGACTGCTTTCTTTGCCCTCACTGTTATACGAGCATACTTAGGAAACCATATATATCTCATGCTTCTTCCCTTGTCCACTTGCCTGAAGCAACTTTTAGTTATGGCTAGAATTGCTTCTCTGATGTTCCCACTTGCTCTCTGCCCCTCCCAAATATTGGTACCCCACTTGCCTGTGCTGTAAATCTTCCTGCACCCTTCTAATTATCTGCCATCCTGAAGTCCAGGATCAGTATCTGGGACAACAGATTATGTTATGGTTGCTAGAACTGAGAGGATTTTCCATTGTTAACCCCCTGATGCCATCTTTGGTGATCACATCTTGGTCTAGTATGGTCCTGTTCTTTGTCTGTTCCTCTACATGTTGAGTCAGGAAACGGTCCTGGAAGGTGTCCACCAATGCCTGATTTCTGGTGCTATGTGCCACTGGGATACTCCAGTCTGCATCTCGTATGTTGAAGTCTCCTAATTAAATGACTTCTCTTCCAGCGGCTGTCCTCATGATCTCTTTGGCTAGAAACCTTTCTACCACTTCCCACTGACTAGGGGTGTCTGTAGATCAGTTCTATGCAGACAATGCTTCCCTCATCTGCCATAACTGCCACCAGGGGTTCAAAAAATTCTAAGCCCCTCCTGTAATTCCCAACAAACAAGGGACTTTACAAACCAGATCTTCCTGGTTCCCCACTGCCGTACTACCCATGGACAAAGATCCTTCACCTATAGAGCTCTGCTCCGGCTAAACTCCTACACTGTGACATTTCCTCAGTAGCCAAGCTAGGCCTGTTTAGACATAAATTCTGACAATACCTAGATACAAACAATAGCTGTGTTTGCATCCATTAAGTAACTCATATCCCCATCACTACTATCTTGCCTTAGCACTTTTACTCCGCCCCACTTAACGAGCACTGCTTCACCCGCCTATCATTCACAGCAACAATCTCCCTTTCCAACTCCTTCCCCTCTCCCCTCCCCTACCTCTGTCCCTCTATACTCATCTCCACATCCTCCTTCTCATTTCCCCATCACAGCTACTTCTCTCACCAATTGCTCCTCCTCACATCCCCTTTCCCTTTCTCACCTCCTTCCATTTGTTCATTTATTGCTTTGACAAGGCCACCAGGCTGATTTTACTCTGTATATAGTTTCTGTGAGTGCTCTTATGTGAATTATTATAACCTGCTTCCTGGCATACATTGTACAATGCCACTCAAATTTGTTAGCCTGTATTTTGTAATTCCATGTTTTGTGCTTGTCATTTGTTTTGTGTTACACCATTGTTTATCCAAATGACGAGAAACCTATGTAAAAGGGCTCCTGCTCAAAGGTGTTTTAATCCGAGATTTTAATAACATAAAATTAAAAAAATAACCTGTACTCATAGGGATTCCACTAAGCCCCAACCCCCAGTCTCATTATTTACCTTCTCTAATACATAGTGCAGCCCCCTCTCCTCTGTTCCCTATCTCTCCTGAATAGTACATAGCCTGGGACCATGAGGTCCCAGTCATTGTTGTATGATGCCCATGTTACTGTTATTATGTCAGGGCTACTGTCTGCTCCCATGGCCCTGAAGATCCCACTTTCTATTACCAAGGCTTCTACTATATAAGCAGACCACCCTCCAGGATGGCCTTGGTGAAGTGGAGAAACTGTGCACTAAGCTAAAAGGGGATATGGTGCGGCAGCAAACCTCTGAAGCAAGCAAGTGAGCAAAAGCATAAGAAAAAAGAGGCTGTCATGGTTTTCAAAGAGATGTGACTGGGAAGGTAAAGGCTAAAAGGGTAGCCTTCAGAAGGTATAAGGAGACACAGAGGGAGGAGGATAGGGAGGTGTCTTGGGGAAACAAAGGAAAGTAGGGAAAGCAGTAAGCAGCTTGAAGATGCAAACTGAAGAGAGAATGTCCCAGGTGGTAATGAATAAGACAAGAGATTTTTTTCTATATAGATGTTTAATGGCTTTTTTCTCCCATTTTCTCACCATCCCCATGCCCCAGGTGTGTGCGCACAGGTGGAGGCACATACATGCCACACACAACTGGGTGCCCTCCCACTACACTGCCACCCCCTCCCACTTATGCTTCTCACCGTACATCCACCCAGTGGGAGCCAAACTACTGGAGGGCGATGACCACCTCAGGAGAGAAGAGCTGCCTTGCAGTTGCTCAATCCTACTCCCTTCCTCCCCTATGCTGGCTCCACCACTAATGACCTAAGGTCGTTCTTGAACATGGGTCACCAGTGTGGCATGAAGTAAGTGTGTCCTGCTCTTCAATCCTCAGTGCTAGTGGGCTGGCAACAAGAAATTATTTAGGTATGTAAGGAAAAGAAGAAGACCGAAGGATTGTATGTAAAAGGAAGGGCTACAAGAGGAGGCCAGAAAAGGCAGACATCCTGAACAAATACTTCTGTTCAGTGTTCAAAGAAGAAGGAGAAGGGGAGGGACAATAGCAAAGTAATGAGCTTTGGAGGGAGGAGGACACTAGTCCATTTGGGAGGAGAGAAGCTTGAAAGGACTCACTAATCTGAAAGCAGATAAAGCAATGGGGTTAGACAGGCTGCATCCAAGGGTATTGAGGGAACTTAGGGAGGTACTGGCTGCACCACTGACAGTCTAATTTAACAGCTTTCTGGAAACAGGAGTAGTTCTGGAGGACTGGAGGAGGGCAGATATAGCCCCACTAGTCAAATGTTGTAGCAAGGAGGAGGCTGGCAATTGTAGGCCAGTTAGCCTGACATCGGTGGTGGGAAAGTTAATGGAACCACTGCTGAAGAAAAGAATCATGGAATATCTTGAATCCAGTGGTTACAAGACCCAAAGTAGCGTGGATTCATGGGGCCAATCATGTCAAATGAATCTGACAGATTTCTTTGACTGGGTGACCAAGGAATTAGATCAGGGTGGAGCAATGGATGTGGTCTACCTAGATTTCAACAAGGCTTTCAACACATTCCACATAGGAGACTAGTAAGCAAGCTGAGTAGCTTAGGATTGGACCCAAAGGTGGTAAACTGGGTAAGAAACTGGTTAGGTGATAGACAACAGAGGGTGGTGGTAAATGGAGTTCACTCTGAGGAAGGTAGGGAGATTAGTGGAGTGCCTTAGGAATCAGTGCTGGAACCAGTCCTCTTTAATTTCTTTATAAATGACATTGCTGAGGAGCTGAAAGGGAAATCTGCCTCATTGCAGATTTATTTATTGAATTTCTGTTGATCCAGTAGGCTCACTGAGACTAGAAGTCTCTTTTTCAGGGATGACCAGGGGAGGGGGATACAGTGTAACCAACTGAAATTGAACCAGATTAAGCTGTTGGTGGTATTTTTTTAGTGAATAGGAGAAATTTGGCCAAGACACCAGGGAAATTCCACTACTCTCCTGGAGGGGAACATGCTGTTGGGTGTGTAAGCTGCTTTCAGTCTGGAGCTGGCAACTAAGGAGAATGGTTTTCTGTTGAGGCTGGAGCCAAGGCCTGAGGCTCCGTTTGTAAATATGAAGAATGTCTGTGCGCAGCCTTTGGTGGCTGCAGGAGATGTCGGAATTGAGTCCCAGGACGTTCCTGTTGAAGGCTTAATTATTTCTGGTGTTCCTACCTCTATTGACCATCCTGTGCATTTTGAGCCTGCTTTGGAGCCTTTTGATGAGTGACAGGCACGAGGCACCGACTTGGAGCATGCAGCTACTTTCGCTTCCAGTGAAGTTTCTGAAGAGCCGTCCCTGTCAAGTTCTGCCTTGGCTGCTGTCTAACTGCAGGTAGCACCTCAGCTGTTTCGGGCTGACGTCGGCGCTACCATGGCGGAAAGAATGTGAAAGTCTTTTTGGCTTCCCACTGTGGATACTCCATTTGAGCATGAGCGCTTGTCAAAGGATGAATCCCTGCTCTACTCTGGCTGGGTGCAAATGTCTGCAGGAAAATGGGTGCCTGACCCAGCTTGGACATCATTCTCCTCAGGTGAGCAGCCTAAACCTGTTTCCAGTGACCAGTTGTGTTCTGTTCCTGATCATTTACCTACTGAGATTGCTAATTCAAGCCCCCATATGATTTCTACTGGGGCTGAGACTGAGAGTTCTGAGAGCCCAGTGCCCAATTCTTTGCGGGCTGAGGACATTCCTCCTTCCCCTAGGTAGGAGAGAAGCCAGTCTGGTCCTACCTTTTGAGACCTTTTTAAAAACAATAAAGTGGACCAGGCACCCAGAAGGAATGCTGTACGCCTTCGCTACAGGGGAGGTTTACAGGACCACCCTGATAGGTAATACGTGGCAAAAAAACTTTTGAATGACTCTATGGGATTTGTTGCTTCTGATATTCATGCTCTGATCAACATCAGGGGAGAGGACACTTTTGATGTTAACTTCCAGAATTTTACTGGACTTGATACTTTTTGGAGGAAATATGAGACTTTAAAGTATTCACCTTTATGGGTTCCTTTTTGGGCCATTCCCCTGACTAAGCCCCTTTTTAAAACTATTAACATCATGTTTCGAAATGAGGGGGTTAATTTTGGTGACATCCACTTTTGGTTAGAAAAGAAATGCCAAGTTCTGGGTTCACCTTCTGCTGTCATTGATTTGGCGGATATTTGGATTGGTAGTTGGCATTTTAAAGTTAAACTACTGATGCTGGGGGATGAAATTCAACATATTCTGAACAGTTTTTTCCTTGGGAAAGATAGCGGAGTTGTGTTTTACCCGGGGCAACCTAAAGCCTGTTATAAGTGTGGGAGAAGTAGACATTTGAGCAGCACATGTGACAGGGTCATCTCTGTTTTGCGTGGTGATTATGATCATACCAGTAATGTTTGCAGGAATGTGTACAAATGTAATCTGCGTGATGAACATGGCCATACCTACCATCAGTGTCCCTGGTCTGGTCAGAATCGTCAGGGAGGCCTTAATAAGGATGATTTGGTGTCTGAGGCTCAGGACCATTTTTGGCTTACTAGGCCTGCCCCCCCCCAGCCTGCCACCACCTTCTTCTGCTCCCCATGCACCCCTGACCTTTGGGGGAGATGACAAAGAAATGGGTAAGGGGGAATGCTGTTTTTGAGCCTTCTGTGCCTGTTTTTCCAGATGACCCTAGTGCGTCTGATGCAGGGAGTGTTGAACCCATTATGCCCCCCCCCCCACTAGTTCTGGTGTTTCTTCCAAACACGTTACTAGATCCTCTAGTAAGGCTACTGTTTCTCCTGCCCCTGGGGTTACTAAAAATTCTTTTCACATTTTACAGGATGTTGATGGGGGTTTGGATTCAGATGCTTCTTCTATTTCGGGAGTTGTTTTGGAAATGGATTGTGAAGAAGAGTTGGTTGGGCCTAAAGATTTGAAAAAGAAAAAAGGGAGAAAATGGAAAAAGGATAAGGAAGCTGGTTGATCCCTGCTCTCCTTTTTTTTTCTCCTGGCTTCCTTATCCTTGGTCTCTTGTAACACTTGTAGCATTAAAAATGCTGCAAGGTGTTGGGCTTGGTTTAGTTTTTTTTCCACCCTGACATCTGATATTATTTTTTTGCAAGAGACCAGGTTCACTTCTCTGCATTATATTGTACAATCAAAAAAGTTATGGCCCTGGGGCCCTTCTTTTTGGTCCTTTGGTTCAGATATGGCTGATGGTTTGGGCATTTTATTTTGCACATCTGAACTTCGGGCCCATTGTTTTATAGATTTAGTCCCTGGGAGGGCCATGCTGCTTGATTGTACTCTTCATGGTTTTTTTATTCACCTCATTAATACTTATGCTCCTCAGAGCAAAAGCTCCAGAGTGGATTTATTTATTCAGATTAAGCCCTTCCTGTTTACGACTAGATCTGTTATATGGGGGGGGAGGGGTGAATTGCAGTGTGGATATCAAGGTTAAGGATAATGTGCAAAAAAAAATTACTGTGATTCTCATGTTTGGAAAGGTATCTTAGGCACGGCTCTGTTACAGGATGCTTATAGGTTATTATAAAAAACAGGAGGTGATACATACCGGAGAAGCGCATTCTCCACCAGAATTAATTATTTTTTTATTTCCAGACATTTACCTGCATTGAAGGTGTTGTTATCCCCTAGTGAATTCACTGACCATAATATTTTACATTGCACACTGGGCATGGGGGATGTTCCGCCTAGCTTTCCTTCTGTTTCCAGATGATGGAAGTTGAATTCCTCCATTTTGCTACATGCCGCCATTAAAACTCAGGTTGGTAGGTGTTTTCTTTTTAGGAAATTGATTGCAGGAATGTATGAGGATTGGGGCAGTTGGTGGATGGATACCAAAGCTGATCTTAAAGCTCTTTTTTTAAAACTGGGGAAGCACACCTTTAATGAGGAATATGTTTTATACTTGGGTCATAGAGACCAATTGTATACATTACTGTCTCTTCTGAATGTTTGTGACTGTAGAATCAAGTCTCAAATTAATGTTATTAAAGGGAAAAAGAGAGCTTACTCTAGGACAGCCTTTTTAACTGCTGAGTTTAAATTTGGGACTTTGTCTCAAGCATTTTCTGATCCTTTGGAGGCTTGCAAATTTAGAACGAGATATAAAGTGATGGAAGGTCTATTTGAAGGTACTGGAGTTTTTCGGCACACGGAGGTGGAATTGTTGGAAATTCTTAAGGTTGCTTTGCATAACTCTTTGCAGTTGGACTTTGTTTCGGAATTCACCTGGGATCAGGTAGCGACATGTCCTACCCCTCAACTTTCAGCACAAATCTTTTCTGATATTGGTGGCCTGCTTACACTTTCCAAAATTCTTGAAGCCATATCTAGTTTATGGGATGGGGGTTTCACTGGGTGAGGATGGTTTGACTAATGAGTTTTTTTTAATTTTTAAAGCTGATCTTGGTGAAATTTTGGTTAATACATTTAACAATATGCTGATTTGTGGGAGGGTTCCCCTGGGCTTTATGAATGCCATTATGATTTATATATTTAAAGGGGTGACAGGTGACAGGTGACAGCTCACAAACTGGAGGCCAATTAGCCTCTTAAATACTGATTACAACATTTTGGCTTATATTTTGTGCAAATGAATGCAGAAGGTGGCTGTGGAGCTTATACACCAAGTTCAAACTTGTTTTATCCCTGGGAGGAAAATTCAATTAAATTTAAGATTATTAAGGGATGTTTTTGAGTATGGCATGCAGGGAAAATTAAGAGGGTTTGTGTTGGCTCTTGATCAAGCTAAAGCCTTTGACAACATCTCTCATGGTTTTTTGTTTGAGGTCTTGTCCAAGTATGGGATTCCTACTATTTTACAAAAATGGATTCACCTTTTGTATTTTCAGGCCTTTACTTTTCCATTCATTAAAAATTAGTTGGGGGATCCTGTATTATTACGGAGAGGGGTTAGACAAGGGTGCCCTCTTAGCCCCTTGCTATATGTTTTTTGTCTCAACCCCCTTTTATGGGTCATTTTGAGTGATGTCGACATTGTAGGATTATCTCCTCATATAGTCTGCTTATGCGGATGACGCCTGCCTTTTGGTTTCTGATGTTCGATCTGGTCTTAAGGCTTTACAGCATTTTGATACTTTTGTACAATTTTCGGGTGTTTGGTTAAATTATGGGAAAAGTAAGGCACTCCAGATTGGTAATGGGATTAAACTAGATACTATTGCTGGCATTAGAGTGGTGGAAGGGCACCTTAGAATTCTGGGAGCTTTGTTTGGGGAGGGGGACCTGTCTTTTCTTAATTGGGAAGACAAGCTGCTGTTAGATGAACAAAAGGTGTCTCGGTGGAAGTCTTGGGCCTTTAGAAAATTGAAGAGGGTCCAGATTGTTAAACAGTTTTTGATACCATTTTATATGTAGCTCATATTTTCCCTGTACCTTGTGCATTGAAACAAGGCTTTACAGCATTTTTTTTCAAATGATCTGGGGTAGCAGGTTGAATCCGATTAAGAGGGTTTTTCCCGTTGTGTTTTTTCATTCTTTTTTCATTGTTTCCACCTTTGGTCATGCCTCTTGCACCCTAAATCTGTGGGACTCGTGGACTAGGGGTCTTTTTCAGCAGTTTTTAGACAATTTAGGTTACAGAAGTTGCAAAAATTTGTGGGCCTGTTTCTATTCCGAGTTTTGCTTCTGCAACTATTAGAAAGTTTAAATTATGGGGTTTTAGTAAAACCAACTACACTAGTTTGCCTAGGAAAGTACTGTATGTTAATATGAATAAAGCTCATGCCCCTAGAGTAGACTTCCCTAGATGTCTCCCTGCTAAACTGGAGTCAGCTTTGAAGCTCTTACATGATAAACGGATCCCACGGCATATGTGAGATGTGCAATGGTTGATCTGCCATGGTCGGCTAGGAGTTAAGGGTAACTGGAAGCATACACCTTTAACAGAGTGACAGTGTTTAAGATCTGAATGTGCAAGACAGGAGGACACTTTAGAATGTTTTTATATTCTTTGTAATTATGCACAGGATTTTTGAAGGATTTGTTCTCTTAAATGGAATTCGGGTCCTGTACAACATGTTCAGTATGAGTGTTTGATTCTGGGGGAATATACAGGGTTTTATAGGAGATATAATCCAAGCACCTTGAATGTTATTTTTGCCTGTCTCAAGTATCATTTATGGCAGGCCTGGTGCAAATTTTCATTGCAACATGTTAATACTCCACCTTCTGTCTTATTAGCTAGTGTTGAGGCATCTCTGAAACAACTTATGTAGAAAGAACATATGATATTTGATAAAAGAAAATTTACCAATTTATGGAGACATGTGTCCTGGTTGGGATGATTTCTTGGAGTTTTTCTTTTGTTATGTTATTTTGTTATTTTTTATTTTCTGTGTATTTATTTTTGCTGTTGTTTTTTTTCCCTAGTTTTTGGTTTTCAGGTGAACTGTATCGATGAATTCCTGTATGTTTTTCTTTCATTTTCATGACAATTTCTGTTCTTGTGATTTTCACCTGATGTTATGTATTCTTTTTCTAATAAAAAATTCCCCTACTCTTTTAGAGAAGTGCCATGAGATCGTTAACATCCACCTGAACAACCACCAGAACAGGCAGATGGGACCTTGGTTTAACGTCTCATCCAAAAGTCAGCACCTGAGGAGTGCAGCACCCCCCTCATGCTGCACTGCAGTGTCAATATTGGGATATTAACCCAAGTGCCTGGTGCGGGGATAGAACCCACAGCCTTTTGATCTCCCAGCCTCCGAGGCGAGTGTGCTACCTGCTGAGCTACTGACAGATGACACCCAAATCTGCAATAGGGTGGACACTCCGGGGAGAGGGGGGTAGAAAGGATGAGCAGAAACCTAAGAAAACTCGAGAAATGGTAAAGGATATGACAGCTGAGTTTCAATTTGAAAAAGTACAAAATAATGCAGTTAGGGCACAGAAGCTCAGGGGTAAAGTACAAAATGGGTGGAGTGGTATTTACAACCATCAAGCAGGAAAGAGACCTAGGAGTAATCATATTTGATGACCTAAAGGTGTCCAGAGAGTGCAACAAGGCAGCTGGGAGAGCTAGTGGAATGCTAGGGTGCATGGAGATGGGTATCACCAGCAGAAACAGGAAGATGGTGTTGCCTCTGTATAGATCACTGGTATGACCTCTCCTAGAATACTGTGTCCAGTTCTGGAGACCACATCACAGGAAGGACATACACAGAGTGGAGGCAGTCAATAGAAGGACAACTAAAATGGTGCAGGGTCTGCATCCAAAGCCCAATGAGGACAGACTAAAGAACCTGAATATGTACACCCTGGAAGTGTTGAGGAAGGGGGGTATGATAGAGACCCTCAAATACCTCACATAGGTAAATAAAGCACAGGAGGGAGGTATTTTTCAGAAACAATGTTGCTCAAGAACAAGGGGTCATCCTATGAAGTTGGAGGGGGTAGATTCAGAAGAGATGTGAGGGAGTACATCTTCACAGAAACATTAGTGGATTCCTGGAACAGGATTCCAGCAGAGGAGGAGGTGGGGCAAAACAGTGGTGGTGTTTAGGAATGCACGGGTTAGGTATAAGGGAATCTTAGTGGAAAGGAAGGGGGGCTGGAGATTAAGTAGGGTCCATGGCGATACTGTAGATAGTGAAAAAAGGGCAGACTGGGTGAGCCAAGCAGTCCTTATCTGCAGTCAAATTCTGTTTTTCTATTTTTCTATGCCCGCTGCCTATCACCCATCATTTGGTTATACTTAATTTAATTGTTCCCTTTAATATACTTCCACCTGACCCCTTCCCATTTCTGTTTTGGTTCTCTCACTCAGATACGAAGCCTTGCACTGCAACCCCTCTGTGTTACCCCCTAGCTCCCTGAATGCCTCTTCTGGTCAGAGGAGTGCTTTCTAGACATCATTCAATTGGGCAGACTCTTTGAGTGTCCCTAACCCAAGTTTCCCCCCTGCTAGTTTAACTCTCTTAAGATGAAGGACTCTAACCTATGGCCCACTGACCTTGTTCTCCTTCCCTGTAGGATGAAGTAGGGACAATGATTTTCCATTTTCAGTGGAAAACATTAGTAAAAAAGAAACAGAATTTGCCATTTTTAAACCAGTAGCTGGGAGTCCATTTTTCATGAAAACACTCACTTTGCACAAGTAATTTGGACAGACCCCTCCATTTTGAGCCAAAGTTTTATACAAAACATGCTGATATGTCCTAAATCTGGTGGAAAATGGATTTTAAGATTTTGCTAAATGAAACTGGTCATTTTTGAAAATGGAAAATCATTGACTCTAATAAAGGTTATCTTGTATAAATAAATCTTTGCCCCATCAAAAGGCATCCCAGTCCCCCAGGAAGCAAAACCCCTGTTCAGTGCACAGCCCTTCCAGACAATCATTGAACTGGAAAATTTTCAGCCTCCATGCCTCCCCCTCCGTTGTACTGTTAGAATCTTTGAGAAGGCCCCAGTATCAGCCAGTCCCTTGAGCTTGGCAGCCAGTGCACTGAAACTGTCCTTAGCTACCACTAGGGGCTTCCTACCCAGATTGTTCACCCCATCATGAGCAATTATGTCTAACCTTCCCTGCCTAACCAATCCTGCTATCCTAGGAAGTACCCTAATCTGTTTCATGCCTGGTATACAGTACAGTACCCTTCATATCTGGTCTGCACTATAGACCAGGACTTTGTACCCCTAGCAATTGAGTCACTGACTAGTACAACATTGCAGTACCTCCATACTGCTGCACTTAAGTACAGTATCAGCATGACAGGCATAAGCCCAAGTCTTGAAGGGAACTAGAATTCATGGACCTTCTTGCCCAGAGGCTAGTTTACTATTAACTTAGCCACGTTGTCACCACACTGACAAGCGGTCCTCAACTCACTCCCAAGGCAATCCAAAGCATATATTTTCTAAAATAACAGTACTTACTTACAGTATTATTAACAGAATATTTCACAACCTGCTTTTTATAGCTTTAGCATGAAACACAAGGTAACATTTATGTATATGTGTGATAGCATTTCTCCAAAAAATGGGTTGAGTAATTGTATTAGGGATTGTTTTTCAATGTCTAAAGCTTAATGCTTCTTAGTTGTCAGAGCTATATGCTGTTAATGCCTTGTGATAGATCTAGTTACTCTGATTCTAAATTAAGGAATTTGCAGAGTTTTGTAGTTTTTCTGTGAGGACTGTGATCAGCTCAAATGCCATACTCCTGTACTTCTGGCAAGGCCTCAACCCCACAGATATCTCTAGCAGCACTGCATAGTATTCCTCCTCATGATCCTTCTCCAGATCCTCCACTTACAAATATCACTCACTATGAGCCATATTATTCAGTGTATGTGCATATGCACATAGAAGACTTGTTACACACATGTAAATGTGTTAAATGCATTTAACATGTCAGTTATACATATCAAAGTCTGACCAAACTTGTCAGGCATTCTTGGTAACACTACTTGAGGCTATTGCAATTTCACTTTGAATATACCTAGGACAAGAACACAAGATCAAAGATGTGGGACGATCACCATTGGATTTAAAGAGAGAGGGTGATCCCATGGTTTTTAAATGTCTGCAAAATAGTGCAGAAAGTATCCAATACATAAACAGCCCCACTGAAACTTTAATGGATCAGGGCAGGGGCACAGATCACCCTGTTATAACTTGGAGGGAAAGCATATTTTAACAGTGACAACCACCCAGAGGTAGATTTTTGTATGGCAACTGGTCAGTGAGCATCAGGGTTTTAGGGGTAAGGAAACCAAGCCAATTGCCACTAACAGATACTTACAAGAGAAAGGTGTGAAACTGGCTTGAATGCAACAAAGGATTTTTTTTTTAGATAACTGAAGAATAATAACTCAATGCTTAAGAAACATAGAAACATAGACTTTGATGGCAGATAAGGACCACTTGGCCCACCCAGTCTGCCCATTTCCCTACCTACTGGATAAGCTGCAAATTCTAGTTAACCAACAGCCTACTTCCTGCCACCCCCACTACAATTGCCTTGTGTCTGTCCCATGCATGTTTGAATTCCCCCACTGTTTTAGCCCCCACAACCTCCCCAGGAAGGCAGTTCCATGCATCCACCACTCTCTCCATGAAAAAAGATTTCCTCACATTACCATTGAGCCGTCCCCCCTACCTCTTTAAATTGTGTCCCCTTGTTCTTACACATCTCTTTTTCTGAAAGATGCTACCCTCCTGGACTTTGTTGATTCCCTTGAGGTACTTGAACATTTCTATCATGTCCCCTCTGTCCCTCCTTTCATCAAGGGTATACATATTAAGCTCTCTCAGTCTCTCTTCATATGATTTCTGATGCAGACCCTGCACCATTTTAGTTGCCCTCCTCTGGACTGCTTCCATCCTGTCTATGTCCTTGCATAGATGAGGTCTCCAAAACTGCACATAGTACTCCAGATGGGGTCTCACCAACTGTCTGTACAGAGGGATAACCACTTCCCTTTTTCTACTTGTGATGCCCCTTCCTATGCATCCCAGTATCCCCCTGGCTCTCCTCACTGACTTCTCACATTGCTTACCCACCTTTAGATCATCCGATATGACTACCCCAAGTCCTGCTCCATTTTGCTGTTGTTAGTACCTCCCCTGCTATTGTGTACTCTTCTCCTGGGTTTTGTTTCCCAGGTGCATTACTTTGCACTTCTTTGCACTGAATCTGTTGCCATATGTCTGATCATTCCTCCAACCTTGCCAAGTCCCTTCTCATCCTTTCTACCCCCCCCTTGTGTATCAACTCTGTTACAGATCTTTGTATCATCTGCAAAGAGGCATACCTTTCCCTCCAGACCCTCTGCAATGTCACCTATACAGATATTAAAGAGGACTGGACCCAGTACTGAGCCCTGAGGTACTCCACTAGTGACCCCCTTTCTTCGGAATGTGTGCCACTCACTATTACCTTCTGTGTCCTGTTGTGCAGCCAGTTTGCAACCCAGGCTACCACCCTGGGACTCACTCCCAAACTGGATAACTTGATTATTAATCTTTTGTGCAGGACTGCATCAAATGCCTTGCTAAAGTCTAGGTAGGCCATATCCACAGCCCCTCCCTGGTCTATTACTTTGGTCACCCAGTCAAAGAAATCTATTAGATTTGTCTGACATGACCTTCCTGCTGTAAATCCATGCCTTTGGGTCCTGTGCCCTGCTGGCCTCTAGGTACTCAACAATTCTTTCTTTCAGAAGTGATTCCATCATTTTCCCTACCACTGAGGTCAAACTTACAGGTCTGTAGTTTCCTGCTTCTGCCTTGTTCCCACTTTTGTGAAGGGGAATCACATCTGCCCTCCTCCAGTCCTCAGGTACCACCCCATCCTCCCACGATTTGTTAAAAAGTGTGGTCAGTGGTGTCACTAGGTCCTCCCTTAGTTCTTTTAGGATTCTGGGGTGAATCCCATCAGGCCCCATTGCTTTGTCCACCTTGAGTTTTAGGAGTTCTTTCAGGACTCTTTCTTCTGTAAATGGACTGATGTCAACCCCCCTACCCAGAGTGCTTCTATTGTCTGGTTTAGGTAACTCCTCTTCATCTTCTTTTGTGAATACTGAGCAAAAGTATTCATTCAGTATCTCTGCCTTTTCACTGTCTCCCTCTGCCCACCTCCCCTCTCCCTTATTAATCTTCACTATTCCTCCCTTAACCTTTCTATGCTCCCTAATGTACCTATAAAATGTTTTATCCCCCTTCTTAACTGACTTGGCTATTTTTTCCTCAGTTTGGGCTTTTGCTGTTCTGACTGCCTTCCGCACTTCTTTCTGCTTTAATTGATACAGTTCCCTGTCGTGCTCCTTCTGGGATGCCTTATACTTGTTGAATGCAGCCTTTTTCTTCTTAACCTTCCCTGCCACCTCTTTTGAGAACCATAGTGTTTTTTTACTCCGCTTTGTTTTCTTTATATGTTTCACACAAAGGCTTGTTGCCTCTATGATGGCAGTTTTGATTTTTCTCCATCTTTCTTCCACCCCTCCTTTTTGCTCATTTGCTAGTGTATTCCTCAGGTATTCACCCATTTTGCCAAAGTCAGCTCTTCTAAAGTCCAGTATGCTTGTTTTTGTATGGCTTGTCTCCATGGTTGTGCTTATTGTGAAGCACACTGTTCAGTGGTCGCTTGTTCCCAGATGTCTACCGACTTCTAAATTTGTGATCCTCTCTCCATTTGAGAGTACCAGGTCTAGTATTGCTTCCTCCTGAGTGGGTTCCAACACTAGCTGTCTAAGGCCTGCCCCCTGCAGGGCATCGAGAATGACCCTGCTCTTGGATGTGGCTGCAGTACATGTCATCCAGTTAACATCTGGCATATTCAGGTCCCCCATTAACAGTATCTCCCTTTTTTCAGCCATTTTGAGAATGTCCTCTATCATTTGCTTGTCTATTTCCTCCCCTTGAGATGGGGATCTGTATACAACCCCTGTGCGGATTGTGATGCCATTCCCTGTCTCCAAGGTGACCCAGAGTGCCTCTTGTCCTCCCCCTTTACTTTTTAGTTCTGTAGCTTTGATCCTTCCCTTATGTAGAGCTACTCCCTCCTCTTTCCCTCCATGTCCCTTCTGTAGACTGTGTAGCCCGGTACGTTGACATCCCAGTCATGGTTCCCCATGTACCATGTTTCTGTGACTGCCACAATTTCCAAGTGTTCATCTTCCATCAAGGCTACTAGCTCAGGAAGCTTGTTTCCCAGACTATGGGCATTGGTACTCATTGCCCTCCATTTAATGTTGGCTTTATCCTTTTTTCCCCCATACCTGCTCTTTTTGCCCTTGTCTATTTTTCCATTGACCCCTGTCCTGCCCTCTGTTGAGCACTGTACCTCAGTGTTTACCTTACTACCTGTCATGTTTTGTGGGGAGGCTTGAAATTTCCTGCCTCTTATTAGCACCTCTCCATGGCTAGTTTAAAAGCTTGCTGGGAAGCATTTAAACCTGTCACTTAGGATCTTGGTTCCTTCATGGACAGATGCAGACCATCGTGCCAGTATAAACCTTCATCTCTCCAGGTGTACCCCCAGTCCCCAATGAAGCCAAAGCCCTGTGCTCTGCACCAGTGTTGCAACCATTCATTATACTGCATGGTGTTTGGTACTCTAGCCTCATCCCTGCCATGGACTGGCAGCACCTCTGAGAAGGTAACTGTGCTTGCTACCTCTCTGAGGCCCCTCCCCAACTCCACAATTTCATCCTGCACTGCACTGATCCCATGCCTAGCTAGGTCATTTGTCCCGAGGTGGACAATGATATCTAGTTCCCTCTCCTGTGATGCTGCTTCTGCAATCCTGAGGATTCGCTTCTTGTCCTGTTTAGCTTTTGCACTCTGAGTAGTTCTAGTATGTCTAAACACTCTAATTCTAGTGAAGCTAAACACTCTAAAAAATTCTGGTAAAGCTAAACACTCTAAAATAATTATGATAAATCTAAATACTCAGAATAATCCTAGTACTTTAAGTTAGTACAAATGCTATGTATAAATTTCTATGGCTCTAATGACCCTAGAATGAGAGTGTGGTAAACCTTTGTGAGAACGGAGATTTTCAGTAACCTGCATGTTGGGTTATACCAAGATAGTGAGGCAGAACAGGAGGGACATCTTGCAAATTAGGTGTTGTGCACTTGTTGGGAACTTGGAAAAGTGCCTTCAGGAGAAGCCAGAAAACATCAGTTGCAGCAAGAGGGGATCAGCAGGGGCACATCACATCCCTTGGTTTGTCAAACTTAACTGCCGAGGATGCATTGTGTCAGACCACCAGACGAAATGCAATTTGTTAAGACCCTGTGGTCTCTGGTGAGAAGGTTATCACAGATCATTAGCCAGGGTATTCACAAAGAAACACCAAATAGTATCTGAAGAGCTTGCAGGTTGTGTCACTCCTGGATGTGGATGCTTTCATCACACCTGGATCTGGCCGCTTTTGTTGGCAGGCCCAAGCACAGGGGTGTGCATGGAACTTAATAAGAAGATCAATGCAATCTCAATAAAGTCTCAAACACAACTGGTGTTGTCCCTTTTTCTATGTAGGTAAGAATGTATTTTGTGCAAGCACACTTTTTACATTGCTATTAGGTTAACACAGTTCATTCAGAGTGGGTACCCCAATTAGCAGTTAGGTAGCATTTGTAATGCATGGCAGAACTAGTTCACACAGTAATGCAAAGTCACTTGTACACCAGTGCAGGACTTAATGGATCACACAGTTCAGATAGGGCAGCAGGTAAGGATGGTCAGTCTTTCAAAAGGTACAACAGAGTTAAGTTTAGGATAGATAGGGCACACATGTTCAGTCAGTTCATTTTATGCTGAAGTTATACACAATTTTGGCAGTTCATTTAGAGCAAACTAGGTACCTCGTAATTAGCAAAAAAGTGATTTTCAGAGGCACCACCACATCTCACAGTCTTTCAAATGCATTCCTACGTATGCAGTCTTTAGATAAAACTCACATTAAATAGGCAGTCTACATCAGATGCACTGTCTTTTTTAGTGTGGCCTTGCAGGGCCTTCATACATATTCATTAGAGTCATTTGGCTCCTTTTGCATTAGTTCCTGTGGAGATTGTCATCCACCCTGTGGGTGGTCCTTTCCAGGGTTTGCCCTCCCCCATAGTCTTTTGCTCCAGTAGAACTTTGCTTTAATCCACCACATGGGTGTTTCTTGTCAGGGGCCTCCCACCTCATAGTTCATTTGTGCCTGTGGAGCTATACTTAATCCCATCCAGTAGGTGGTCCTTCCTCCTGGGGCCTGACTCACCCCATGAGGCCATGCTGCTCCCCATGGCACTGGCTGGCACTGAAATTCATTTATTTAGAAAAAAATCAAAGTATTTTCTCTGTTAGCCAGCACCTGGTGCTGAAGCTGCTGTAACTCACCCTGTCACCTGCTTCTGTCTGGACTGGCATTCTGCTGGTGCTGGAGGGAGGGGGGGCCCTTGAACCTTCTCCCACTGGTGTCCACTCACAGTGCTGTTGCTGGGGGAATGGAGGGGGTGGCCTTTCACTGCTGCTTCTCCCAACAGACCCTCACCACCACTGCTCAGGGACTGGGAACTGCTAGACTGCTGCTGCCAGCAAGATTAAGGAAGAGGGAGAGCTGCTGCTATTCCATACCAGCTGGGACCTAGAAAGGGATGCAGGATGAGCAAGTAGATCCCTCTCTTTCTCACTTTGCCCCAGCCATCAGGTCACTCCTCATATTCCTGCTGCTGTTCCTATCTTATTTGGAGTTCTCTAACTAACTGACTGGCAGTTGCCATTCAAATAGACTGCAGGTGACTAGATAGATAGCAGCAGTCAGGACAGTCACACACTGCTGAGATCTGGTATGCTTTCCCCTTATCACTATAGTGTGAAAAGTAATTCCTTATTTGGAAATCACTTTTTAAGTGTCCCAGTCTAAATCGAAACTAATATTGCTGTCAGATAACAAAATGAAGATCAGAATAAAAAGGACAAAAAAGGATTACCTAACAGACTTTTAATGAAAGGCAAACAGGACAGAGAAATGACTGTCACAGATTGGCTTTACAACAACTAGTAGTTCTACATGAAATTAATTAGATTTCACTTAGGTAACAAGAGCAGACTTTAGTAAAGTAAAAGCTTCTATTTAGTTCCTCTTTGGATTTCTCTAAGAGGCTTTTCTGCCACCATGGAAAGTAAAATTTGGGACATCCACTAGTCGCAGTCCACAAATGATAAAAATCCTCTTGAACATCCCATGCTGTATGCTGGAAATGATGAGGAAGAGAGGGAGGACTTTTCTAACACATCCACAACCTCCCCCTCCAATCCACTCACTGTAGCCTACTTTGTCATTGTGATTTCCAAGATACCAACAATAAAATTAACTCTCTTAGATCTGCTAGCAGGGTTTAAAATATTTCAATAAGAGTCAGGCTACCACAAACAGAATAACTGATGCTAAAGCTCATATCAGCAGTGTGGAAGATAAGTTAGTCAAAGAAATAGGTGAAGGGGTCTCACTTGCTAGATGACTAACAAAACTTGAAACCAAATAAGAGGGTCTCAAAAGCTGAAACAGAAGGAATAATTTACATGTTTTGGGGCTCAGAGAAGGGATTGGGAGTAGTGACTCCATTAGTTTCATGAATAAAATGCTGCTTAAAATTGCTGGTCCACCACCTGACAACTCACATTATGTCATAGAAAGGGCCCATGGGACACTTAGACCCAAAGCAGGTCCAAGTGAGAGACCTCAGTAGATGGTATTTAAATGTTTACATTTCCAACATGAAGCTCATGTGCAGAAGATACTCATGATCAAGCCAGCTATTGAATATGAAGGTTATAAGATCAAAATCTTCAACATAAAAAAAAAAGATATACATTCCTCCCAATAAAAAAGGAAACTCAAACAAGCTAGATTAAATATACTGTTTCCTACACAGCTTTGAGTTTGGTCCTCAGAAGGTCGCAAGGATTACAATTGTTTTGACTCAGTTAAAATAGGCCTCTGGAAGAATTTACCACATATGTTTGGTAACTTTGATTTCTGTGCTCATCCCACAAAACTATATATGAAATCTTAATAATTCTTTCCCTGTTATTCTCTCATTTTGGTTGTAAGTTTCAAACAAGCACCTATGTGTGTTTTTGGGATGGATAATGGCTGGATTGGTAGTTCTCCCTTTCATTTCTTCTCTCACCTGAAGATGCTGAAATTTTCCTTTTTCCTTTTTTATCTCTTACAGGAAAACTTAAATATTATCTGTTTAATGATCTATGTGTCACTCTTGTCACCCAGTTCTGTCACACAGATGAGAAATAGGAAATTTATTAACTGCCATTTGACCTGATGGTAGTGGGAAGGAACCAGTAATGATTTCCTCTGTCCTGCCCTGATGAGATGGGTGTACACTCATTAGCATCAGAGACAGCTGAGGGATCTCAATGTGCCTAAACTGAAAGATTGCAGCTGTCCCAGATAAGCGACAAGCAAGGATCACTTTCTACACTGCTCAGGTAAATGCCAATATGACATAATATGGTTGTGATAGGCCATGATCTGGCTGGTGAGAGCAGTTTTAAATTATATAGTTGTTTTTTGTGAAAAAGTAGAGGAGTGAGTAGCACTGAGCATCTCTGGGGTGGGGGTAACTTGCTGTAAACAATTAATAGAAACTTCACAAAAGTGGTGACCTGGTTATACTAGCTCTGTTTTGTTTATTTTCTAAGATTAAACTGGTTGCTATAGGAAATGCTGGGTTGACAAGTAAGTAAGTCTTTGACAGAAAATAACTTGCTATCCAGGAGGATTTAAACACTCATTTTGAGTTTCTGCCATCTTGATAGCATTCAAATTTTCAGGCAATTAGAATAAAAAAATATATATTCTGCTTTGAATTAGTGGCACAAGCAGTGTATATGTAATTTATTGCACATGTCTAATGAGCTGGCAGTGCAATCGTGGTAACATGGCAGCGCCCATCACAGTCATTCCCACAGAAGACTCTGAAGCAATCTTAGCCTAACATCTAGCAGTTTATTTGCCACTCTGATATTACTAATGCATATTAGTACAAATCAACTGAAATTTTTTTATTAATAATGGAAGTGCACACCTGACAGGAAAAGGGGTTAAAGGACTGTCTTTTCATCACTACCACAGGTCATGCCTAAGACAGAAAAACCTTAAAAGGTACCAGTTTCTGATTTCTCAACAGACTAAATGTGCTATCATACAACTTGAGATTCAGCTAACAGGATCTAATATATTTCAGCTACTAATTATCATCAGAAATATTGGAAATGGGCATGACTTTTATTTAACTTGCAAAGCTATCTGCATAAACATGTATATCTGCTGATATTTATCACCTTCAGCAACAAGCTGGATTTCTATTAAACATGAAAAGATAGCTATTAAAAGTATTTGCACTGAATGGGAGAAAAGCTGTGTTATCCATCTCCCTTGTAATGATATAGTGTCCAGCAAAAGTCTATTACTCTGGTTAAAAATGTTATAATTGTAAAATTCCAACTTCTTCTGGGCTATGCCAATTTATCTATCACCTAGTATTAAACCACTGTTTGACAGTTTAAGTAAGGTTTAGTTAGTAATACTTATGGATGTTATATATAAACTGTACTTACTATTATGAAATTTACAGTTATTGTTAAACAGATTATATTTAACTTTGGGGAAAGAATTAACAGGTCAACTATCCATACTGTAATGACCCAAATACTTATTACAGGGCCATACATAATTATTTATGCCCTTATATACATAAAAATGCTTATTACTGTTCATTTAACCTAACTAAAGGTTTTACGTAGGGGAGTGGGGGTCCTGTTCTGTTTATACCATTCAGGAATACACTGGATGTCTTGGGGTGTTCTGTCTACATGTGTTATTTTCAGGTGTATCTATGTTGTGGAAGGATGAAATCAACACATTATTTGACAACGTTAATTTTCCAGGAAATCAAGGAGATGTTTTCCATACCTATTGTCTCATATATTTTTAACTGCCTTTTCTCTATCCCTGTCCTGTTATATAACAGTGTAGTAATCAAGATAGTGTACAGATACATATATTTTTCAGCATAAATTACTTCAGTAAAATAAGTAGTTTTGGGAAAGATGATTCTAGGAGAAAACAGGAAGTCATTAAAGGTTATTTAATTAAGTTGAAAGTCCTGAAGTAAAGACTATATTCTAATAACATGGAATGTGAAAGGATTAAATTATAAATTAAAAAAGATATGCCATTCTTCATCATCTCAAAATCTTGAACCATACATAGTCATCTTACAAGAAACTCATCTAACTGATGAAAATATGAACTTAATGAGAAGGGAATGGGTGGGACAAATATTTCGAGCAGGATAAAGCTGAAAAAAAAACTGATGTTGTAACACCTCTTAAAAAGACATTAACTTCCAAGTTTGTTCTACTATAACAGATTACTCTGGGTATTTCATTATAGTTAATGGGAAAATGGATACTGAATATGTTACTTTTAGAAATGTGTATGGCCTAACCTCTTGAACAAACATAGTTCCCAGAATTTTACAGTAAACTAAATAATTACCTAGGCAGCACAATTATAATAGCTGGAGATACTAATGCAATGCTAGCTTCCTGTCTTGATAGATCCCAGTCTTATCCAAATGGATCCTAAACAGAGAAAGACCTACACAACCTAATAGAAAATTTAGATTTGGTAGCTTGAGGGAGAGTTGTACACCCATCTCTAACACAAAATAATTTTCACTCTGGTCCCAATGTCACCAATCTGGTTCCAGGCTGGATCAGATTTATATTTCAAAGGGAATGGTCTATCAAATAGTTCTCACTTGAAATTAAGGAACAAGGGATATCAGATCACTCACATGTTCTCCTCAAATTCAAAGAAAAAAGTAACTCAGACAGAACAAGGAAATTAAATTACCTATTAGAAGACACATAAATGGTCCATACCTTTCAAAAGTAAAGAACTTTACTAGGCAATAAACCTGAGGATATATCTTGGTCCACTAACTAGGAATGTTTAAAATGTTGGTTAAGGGGACATCTGATTAGCACTTTGTCTGCCCTTAAGACCTTAAGAAACAGAAACTTAAAAAAAAACTGAAGAACCTTAAAATAAAATCAAAATGCTTGAAAATAAATTCATAACAGATAGTTAAGTTCATAAGATACTTGAACTTCATGGTCTAAGTTTAAATCTGAATACTGTGATGTCATAAGAGAAGCAGAGTTCACAATTAAGAAGTCTAAACTTAATTATGCAGATTCTGGACCAAAAGGAACTAATGTTTTAGTCATCAGACTAAAACAAAACAGTGATTCCATGAACATAATATTCATTAAAAAGATAGACAAGAATAACATAATTACAGGTCATAAAAATCTCCTACCATAGGCTTAGTGGTCAGATTTCTGTGGAGGGTTGCAACTACCAAAAAATCTCTAAGTGAAAACATGCTAGGACAAGACATAAAGACAGAAGAAATTATTATAGCAATCAGAAGCATACGTAAAGACAGAAGAAGTCATTCTAGCAATCAGAAGCTTAAAAAAAGCTCCTGGATCAGATGGATATTCGGCTAACTTTTATGATAAGTTAAGTGAAACACTGGCCTCAGTTCTTCTAAATGTTTTTGAAGAAGTGCTGTCTAGGGAGAATTTGCCCAATAGCATGACACAGGATTTCAATACATAAATAAAGTGGTAAAGATCCTTTAGAATGTAAAAACTATAGACCAACATCTTTAATCAATAAAGATGATAAAATGTTCACTGTGATATTGGCAGATAGACTAGAGAAGGTAATACCATCACTAATAGACACCAAACAAACAGGTTTAATTAAAGGTAGGGTAGTTGCAGATAATACCAGAAAATGTTTCCACATAACTGAAGAAACAAAAAAAAAAAAAATCAGAAGTAACGATGGGTCTTTTTTCCTTAAGCACTGAAAAAGGGTCTGATTGAATTTGATGGCCTCATATATTTGAAATATTAAGATTATATAATTTCCCTGAAATATACATAAGATGGATCAAATTATTGTACTAGAATTATATAGTAGTTGTAGTCACTGACAGCATAATTTATTCAGTCTTTCCTCTAAAAAGAGGTCCCAGACAGGGTTCTCCCCTCTCATCCATACTGTTTAACATATCAGTGAACCCATTGGTAAGAACAATGTTGTATCTGAAGACAAGGACATTAAAGGCATTAATTTAAACCAGAAAAAAAATCACTCCTTTATATAAATAACATACTTATCACAGTGACTGATTCCCAAAAATGTAATGCCTAGAATCTTGAATATAATAAAAGAGTTTAATGAACTATTAGGCTACAAATGGAGTCTGGATGCATCATATAGGAGAAGGGGTGGGAGGGTGGAGACTGGAGACCATATAGGGTCTGTAGTTTAAAATTAGGCAGGAAAAAAACGAGCAGATTGGATGAGCCGGGTGACCCTTTTCTGCCATCAACCTCTATGAATCTTTGAAAAAATTAAAGATAAAACTTTCTTCCTCCCATTCAATAACAGATGTATCAAGGAGGAAACATAGATCTGGGGGCCGCTTTGGTGAAGGAAACTATTGATTATTTTGGAATTAAATTATTAGAACAGTCTCTACAACCATTAATAAGAACCTCAATCATTACAAAACAAGATTATAAAAAACTTGCAGAAATAGAATAACCTACCATTAGGACTGGGGGTGCAGACAGAAGCTGTAAAAATGAGTGCTCTTCTGAAGGCACTATAACTGTTTATGTTGTTGCTCTTCTGTATTCCTACAGATTGGTTCACCAGCATTCAGAGTTCCACATGAAAATTCATATAAGCAAATACAAATAGTAGATTGCTTTCAATAAAATGATGTGTTCTAAAGAAAATGGTGGATTAAAGGAGCCCAGTCTGTATTTTCACTATTTGTCCTGTAGAGAAATACAGTTTTACAAATGGTTCGAAGTTAAAAAACTAACCCCAGCAATCTACATTGGCAAAATATAGAGATAGTCTTGGTTAAAACCAAAAATATTGATATTTGTGTCTTATTATTTACCAAATCCTTGAAACCATTTAAAAACAAAATCATTTCTGACACCCAGCGTCAAATATCTCAATAGGCAGCAGCATTATTAAATATGAACTTAAGTAAATCTGTAATTCAGTCTCTTTTGCATAACCCAAACTTTAACAGAGGAAAACAGGTTTAGTAGAAGAGGACTGGGAAGGAAATGGAATAATTAAAGTCAAAGATATCATAAAAGGTGACACATTTCTGGATTTTATTGACCTTAAACAAGACTCGGACATTCCTGAATCAGATTAGCTTTTTTATGATTCACTCAAAACAGATGTGTTAAAACATTATAAAAATACTGATGGGTTAAATAAATAAATGAAAACACAAAACATTCTGGCCTCTGCACAACTAAACCTGAAAATATATAAATTCCATAGAATGCTAATAGACACAGGGGGGAAATAATGAAAACATAAGATGGTGGTACTAAACCCTTGGGGAAAATTTTGATGAAAGGAATTAGCATAGAATTTGACTAGATTCTCTTAAACATTTTAAAACAGACTATATGAAACGAGAGCAGTTTAACTCTCCTCACAATTTATATTACACTGCCCCACCAGTTACACATAATGGGCTCAAAGACATCACCTAATTGTTTTAAATGTGTGTAAGCTCAAGAAAATCTTACTCATGTGCTCTGAACTGAAAGATCATTCAGCCTGTTTGGGAAATATTATGAAATTTGTTAGAAATATTACATGGTTATCTGAAAAAAACATAGACAGTTGCACCATTGCTCATTTCAGTAAAGAAAAGCTCTGGCATAAGGACAGAGTCATACCATTACACTTATTGGAGCCTCAGTAAAGGTAAATAAATAATGAGAGTATAGATTGAAAACAGAGCTCCTACTTTTAATAAAGGGAAACAAGACTGCCTGGAAACACTTAGAATGGAGCGTTTAGCCCATTTTTTTGGTAGGCCAAGGGAATCTTCAATTCAAAAGGGGGAACCACAGTATATATACTGTATAGGCTTGTTTTAGAAATGAAAATAAAACTAAAACTCTTTCTACAATTAAATAATCTTCTGGGAAATTTATATTTCCTCTCATTTTAACAGCCTTTTCTTGGCAAACTGAAACTTTTCAATCATCTTTCTCCAAACTACTGTGGTATCTAAATTTGGTACAATAGAGTTGATTCCCACATATAATCTTTTTTTCTTCCTTCTTTTCTTTCTCTTCAATAGCTCTGATGTTATTTTGAGTTGTCACTAATCTTTCTTTATGAGTGGAAAAGGGAAATTGATTCATTAATTTGTTTCTGCTTTCAGTTCTCAACATAACAAAAACTAAACAAATAATTAGTTAAAAGATTTATAAAGTGTTTTTTATCAATAAAATTCAAATGATCTAGACAATATATACTTGATTGTATGTATTAAGGAAGGGAGAGAGGGAAGGAAGGAAGAAAGAAAGAAAGAAAGAAAGAAAGAAAGAAAGAAAGAAAGAAAGAAAGAAAGAAAGAAAGAAACCATTCCTGCTAAGCTCTTCTCTCATGCCTGGTCCTGCATATAGACCCTGTTCCTCTCCTACTTGGGGCCTACTGCTGCCCCCAATTCCTTTGCTGCTTCCTTTTTGCATAACCTCTGCCATGCCCCTCCTGGCGCACAGGATCATTACAGTACTTAATCTTTATCTCCATGGACCCATCTCTGTGCTCTCCTTCACCTTTATTGCAATATTTATCACTCAAGCATAATCTTGTAAGCATAGTTGGAGCTTGTTTTTTTGTATTTGCACATTACTGCCACTGATATCCCATTTAGCATTATCCTTTATCTTATTGTATTTTTCATCCGCTCCAGTGCAATTGTTTTATTTGTACTGTCTCTTGCTATTTGCATTTACTGCTAATTAATTCCAATTTTCATAATCTCTTATTCCATATTTAATATGTACCTTCTGACTTTTTTCTTCATTTCCATTCCCTCAGTAACCCCCAACTCCAGTCTGTAAATGGAAATGAGCTTCAATTCAGCATGCCTTTCATGGACACCAAACTGTAATTAATAATGCTTCAGCTAATATCCAAAACTGACATTGCAGTACATCAGTGGGGTGTGCTGCACTGTTGAGTGGCTATCCTTTGGATGGGACATTAAAATTGAGGTCCCTTCTTTTCATCACTGATTGCTGTCCAGATACAATAAAGATTCCATGGCACTTATTGTAAGAAGCTGAGATTTTCTCTGATGGCCTAGCCAGCATACCCACTAACAATAAAACAAGTCCTTATAATTCACATACCAGCACATGGAACCAAGCTTTCAAAGCTCAGTGTACCTTTTTTATCAACAATTACTGCTTAATGAAATAAATAAAATTCACAGTCAGAGGCTAAGTGATTTGCTCAAAGGTATCTAATGAGTAAATGGATGTAGTTGGATTGGATCCTGGGTTGCCTGATTCACAGTTTTACAATTTTTTTAATGCATCTGTTTATTCCCCTTGTCTTCAGCTCAGGGATGTGCCTACATTTGTCTGCTGGGTCCAAGGAAGGATCCCAGACTTTGTGATGCTCATCGACAAGGTTTTTTTTCCCTGTGTGTGGTTCTCCTGTGCACCCCCAACAGAGGCGGATGTGCAATAACCTCAGTGTACTTCCAGGTGTGCTCCCACCCCTGACATGCAGATGTCCTCCACCTCCACTGATATGGCCTCTGTATTGGTCCATTGCTCACCTATCCCTAGCAGTTGCTAGGGGTCATTGTGTAGCCAAGTGCCAGATCCACTTCCTCCCCCAAGAGAAGATGATCAGTCCAATGGATGCTTAGCCTTCTCCCACTGACCAGCCCCCTGACAGCCTTGGTTCGCTCCTAAACCTGAGTCATTGGCATTGCAAGCAATAATGCTACCTTTGCACCAGTAAGCTTACATTTTTACCATTTAAGTACTAGGCTGCAATGCTGCTTAGTCATCGGACAATTCATAATAATATAGCCACGTATTAACTTGACATCAGTAGGGACGCTATGTTTATCAGATTCCACCCCCACCACCCTCCACATACACTTCTTAAGCAAGAACAAATAGTATGCTGTGCATATATTTAAAAAGTATAAGGATACCAAACCCTTCTTCTTCTCAGTGTACCTTGTAATTTCCATGCTAATCAGAAATGGGTCCAAGTTTACCTTGAAGACATGTACTGTCTTTATATTCACTGTCTCTGCTGGTCAGCTATTACATAGGTTTATAACCCTCTCGGAGAAAAAAGTGCCTCCTAACATTGCCCCTTTATTTACTACCTGTGAGCTTCAGGGTATGGCCTTGCATCCTGCTGGAGATTACCAGATGAAACATCTATGTCTGTATGATTTTGTTGATTGTGTGTGAGTAAATGGAAGACTGAGATCATGTTCATATGTTTGTATGTTTGTATGTTCGTATGTTCATTCTAAGCCTTCATTTCTTCTGAGTGAACATGTTAAAGACTTTCAGTTGCTCCTCATAGCTTTTGTCCCAATATTCCATATCATTTTGGTCACCTGTGTTGCACCTGCTTGACTGCCTCAATGAATAACATAATCAGTTATTCAATAATTAAAGTTTTACCTGTTGTGGGACTTGAACACAGTCTACTCCAAAGCTCACCTTCTACAACACTACATTACGAAAGGCAGATCCAGTTCATTTTTTTCCCCTTTGTTTGAGAACAATATTATAAGCTTGTTTCATACTTACCGATGTCTTCTCTGAAACTCACACTAATCTGATGGACAACACACACATATATGAAATAATTTTAATAGAATAGAATACAAT
This sequence comes from Neoceratodus forsteri, assembly GCA_016271365.2. Taxonomy (NCBI): domain Eukaryota; kingdom Metazoa; phylum Chordata; order Ceratodontiformes; family Ceratodontidae; genus Neoceratodus; species Neoceratodus forsteri. Next base: position 1,562,066,309 of record CM057455.1, read on the forward strand.
GTTATTTTGTGTAGCATCTTTCCTGCAAATGTATCCCAAACTGCTTAGAGTGAAAGGCAGAGAATAAAATTAATAGAAATAACCAATTAGGAATATGTAGTACAAATGTTCTAAAACTATATACAGACAGTGTTAAATAGGAATGCAAAACAATTAAGTAACAGTTTACAAAGTTTAACAAGACAAGTAATTAAATCATTCACGACAGTTTATAAACAGTATAAGGTAAACCTGTTTTTAAGAAGTGATGGCAAGACTAATAAAATTATTGAACTTACTGGAAAAATAGAGGTAGCAGTCAAATGAGCAATAACCTTTGCAGTCAATGTGATATCAATCACACCTACCCACCAGCTATAGATTCTGTTGCAGAAACGTTAATTTACAGAGAATTTGGAGGAGGAGGAATAAGATGCAGGCTTGATGGATCAAACATAGGGAGACTCTTACAAAGGTTGAAACTATTAAATCAGACTTCAGACTTGCAATTCTAAAGAGACATCAGAAAACTGGAAGTGAATTCATTAAAAATGGTCATGGTAAGGGGGAAGGCTGCATTTAATTAACACAACTTCAAGAACAGGAATGTCATGAGTCAATGACTAGGTAGAAAAGGTGAGTTTTGAGATCTATTCTGTAGAGTGGACAATAGTCAAGGTGGAAATGGGGGGGGGGGTGATATTCCAGACAGAAAGTGCAGGAAAAACTGAAGGATCAATTCTTGTTTTGTTTTTTTACTGAGGAGTTTGAAACTGATGAGAAGCTTTACTACACTAGCCAAAGGAGGTGTCATGATTTCTTAGATTGGTACCTGACAATAAAAACAGGGGTAATTCCTCTTAATTGTGATGGCATTTTTCATCCAGGCATTGATGGTATGGTTTCATACATCTCAAAATCATGTGTAATGTATTTAAAAATCAATCAATCAGTCAATCAATCCACTGTGATTAAAAATGCCTTTTTGAAGTGAAAAGAGATGACTGGCACATGTTTATAAGAAGCCTCATCTGGTAATGATCCGCTTTGGGTATAAAATTAAAACACTGTTATTTATTATGAGTAAGTACCGAGTGTGTGGCCATTAGTGGGTAAACATGTCTGTCAAATAACGTTTGAGCACTTGAACATTAGATGCATTTACACTATATGATCTGCACTGTTGCTAGAGGTGCATTATGAGTTTCACCAGTGTAGATCCTGTAAACACTTGGCAGAGCATTGTAAGTTACTCCCTTTCAGCTTACAGCATTCCCTGCTTTGTTGGGATTGTGTACTGGTGCAGGCATTTTATGCTAGCATGTAAACATGCTACTCCACCGCCACCAATGCACCCCATGGTGCCCCACACCATGTCATTTTTAAAGTGATGGCACTGGCTAGATCACTCTGAATTTTGTACAGCTTGAGGTTTGCAGTAAATAATAGGCTGGTGGCTGTCAGATTAGATGTATGGCACTACAGTAGACATAACAAAGAAAAGGAGCCAAGTTTATTTATTTATTTATTTAAGGGAATCAGATACACCTTTGAGCCAGGGGATCTTTGACAAAGGTTCCACGTCAGGTTACTTGAAACATTAGGACAGGCAGTGGTATTGTGCAAAAGAGAAATAAACATAGCAGCCAGAGGGCTTTGTCAATTATCAAACATCACAATTGTGTAAATCACTTCTACAACAAATAAAAAAAAAAAAGTTCCTTACCTTGTGCCAGACAGATGTGCTTCATTTAATTCATCACACCTTACATAAATGTCCATAGGATAAGACAGCACCCAAACAGCTTTTGCAAATTATGAGCATACAAAATTGCCAGCAGAAACAGGCCTCCCAGTCTGTCAAGTCTGCTCAAGTGTGCAGCTAGCACCTCACCTCACAGCTGCCCCTCCCACCCTCTCTCCCCAGTATTCCTTCCCCTTCCCCTGTCCTAACCCTTCTTGAAACTGCCCACCATCTTACAGGACACTATGTCATCCAGTAAGGTGTTTCATTTGTCCACTACTCTTTCAGTGAAAAAATGTCTCCTCATCTCCCTCCTGAATCTTTCACCTCCAATCTCAGTCCATGCCCTCTCGTGTCTCTCTCCTTCTCATCTGGAAAACCCCTTCTGTGTTGGTCTTGTTTATCCCCTTCAGATTCTTAAAGGTCTCAATCATATCCCCCCATCCCTCCTCTCCTCCAGTGAATACATATTCAACTTTTCCAGCCTGTCCTCGTAGGGTTTGCTCTCTAATGCCTGTATCATCTTTATGGCTCTTTGCTGCACCCCCCTCCAACAATCTGATGTCCTTCTTCAAGAATGGGTGCCAGTACTGCACACAGTACTCCAGGTGGGGCCTGATCAATGGCCTATACAGGGGCAGGATAACCTCCCTCCTTCTGGAGGAGATCCCTCTTGCAATACACTCCAGCATTTTGTTGGCTTTTGCAGCCACCTTTCTGCACCAAGCAGAGTTGTTTATGCTTCCTGTATTGATCACTCCTAGGTCCTTCTCCTTTGTGGAGTTCCCCAACTGTACCCCATTCAAGTGATAATCCCTTCCCTGGTTCCTGGCTTTGAAGTGCAGAACTGTGCACTTCTTGGTGTTGAACCCCAACTGTCATATTTCCATCCACTCCTGTAGCTTGGTCAAGTCCTCCTGCAAACCCTTCCACCCCTCCACATCATCAACCACAGCTCCCATCTTGGTATGGTCTGTGAACAGACTGATCCTGCTCTGGATCCTGTGTGAGATATCTGCAATAAAAATCCCAAACAGCACCTGTCCCAGTACCAACCCCAGTGGTACCCCACTCATCACCGCTCTTGGTGACGAGAGGTCTCTCCCCAATCACCATCCTGTGCTGCCTTCCCTTTAGCCAGTTTATGATCCATGTCACCATTTTTGGCCCCACCCCCATATATTCCAGTTTCCCTCCCAACTTCCCATGCGGCACTGAATCAAAGGCCTTGCTGAAGTCTAAATACAGGACATCCACTGCATGGCTCTTGTCCAGTTAACATGTCACCCAGTCATAGTACTCTATAAGGTTTGTCTGGCAGGATCTGCCTACTATAAATCCATACTGTTCACCATCCTGGAGACCATTTTCCTCCAAGAAGCTTACTAACCTCTCTTTTAGGATGGTCTCCATGAGCTTTTCCACGATCGATGTGAGACTCACTAGCCTATAGTTTCCTCGTTCATCCTTTGGGCCACTTTTGTGGAAGGGCACCACATGGGCCATTCTCCAGTCCTGTGGTACACATCCCATGTCCAGGGAGGTATTGAACAGGTCAGTCAGTGGCCCTGTCAGGACCTCTGCCAACTCCCTTAGTACCCTAGGGTGAATGCCATCAGGTCCAGGTGCTTTGTCCACCCATAATGCCCTCAACTCATCTAGTGCCCTGCTCTCTGTAATCCCTACATCTGTCATCTCCTCCCACCCTACTTCCCCCTCACCTGGGGTATCTGCCCCCCCATGTGAATACAGAGCAGAAGTATTCATTCAGTGCCTCTGCCTGCTCTGCCCCTTTCTCCACCCCGCTCATCTTTCTTAATTCTCACCTGCTTATCCTTGCTCCTTTTTCTCTCTCCAATGTAGTGGAAGAAGTCTTTTTCTCCATTTTTGATTCCCTGCACCAATCTCAGCTCTCTGGATGTCTTGGCCATCCTGAACAGTCTAGTAACCTCCCTGGACTTCTCCATGTATGCATCCTTATCTTCACCTCTCCTCAATTATCTGTACTTTTTAAATGCTGCCATCTTGGCCCGCACCCCTTCCATAACCTCCTGTGTTAGCCAATTGGGTCTCTTTGCCCTTCCCTTCTTTCTTTTCTTCCTAGTGCAAGACTCCGAAGCCTCCACCAATCCTTCTTTTATGGTGTCCCATTTCTGGTCTGTATCCGTGTGTGGTTGTGTACCTGCCAGATGCCTGCCCCAAATTTCCCCATCTTCTTAAAGTCTGCCCCCCTGAACTCAATCACCCTTGTAAACATGCCCCGTTTCCCCTTCCCATGTTCAGTGTGAACCACACCAAATAGTGGTCACTCCCAGCTAGTGATTCCTCCATTTCCAGATTCCTTACATCTTCCTCATTATCCAGTACAAGGTGCAGAGTTCTTTCTAACTGAGTCGGCCCCTGGACCAGCTGTGTTAGGAAGCTGTCTTGAAATGCTTCTAACAGGACACACTCCCTTGCACTCATGGTGGATGGGGTGTCTCACTCCACCCCTGGTAGGTTGAAGTCCCCCACCAGCACTGTGTTCCCCTTCTTGCAGACCTTCCTAATTTGTTCAGTTAATTCCCTATCCAGGTTGCTCCCCTGAGCTGGTGACCTGTACACCACCTCATCCTCAGTGTCCTATTCTTTACATCTTGGAACTGCACCCATAGTGCCTCTGTCCTCCCTTCCTCCCTTTTGCACTTTATCTCCTTACTTACATAGATCGCCAATCCCCCCATTCCCCTTAGCCCTATCCTTTCTGAATAAGTTGAACCCCAGGATCATCATATCCCAGTCCTGGTACTGGGTGGACCACATTTCCGTGATGGTTGCAATGTCCACCATCTCTTCCACTGCCATGAGAGCCAAAACTCCGCTGTTCTATTCCTTAGGCTTCTTGCATTCAGTGAGACCACTCTCCAGCCTGTCTCCTCCCTTTCCCTACCCCTATTCTTCCCCCTTTATCCCTCCATGTGCCGCTTCCTACCTGCCTTTACCCATAACGGTTCTATGTGATACAGTAACAGTGAATTATGCATGCCGAACACCCTTGTCACAACCCCACATCAGCGAAATTCAATTTCAGTGATGTGGAATCCCAGCGAAAGGAAACGCGGAGCAAAAAAAATGTTTTTCTTTTATGTGGGACTGGGGCCTTGCCCCTGCATCCCCCTAAATTAGGATTCTCAACTCCAGGGGGGGTGCATCTTGTTAAAAAAGAAAACACTGTCTCAAGCCGGGTGCAACAAAAACTACCAGTGCCCGGTCCTGAACTCTGCATCCCTGCCACCCCAAGCCAGTACCTAACCCACCACGCCACAAAGCCAGCTCACTGGAAACCTGCAGCACCACCCCTTACATGTCCTCCCACTCCACATTCGGTGGGCTCGCTCCCACCCCTCTGTGGGCATATACGCATGCAATATCCTGTTGCCTTTTCGCAACCCACCCCATCCGGTCACCAAACCCACACCCCTGCCGTCGGGGCACTAGCTGAAACTGGGTTGCCATTTCAGCAGGTGCTCACTTACTAGTGCTCCATATCACAGTATACCACCCATAATTAAGGGGATGAGCTCACTAGGCTCTCCTTTCCGGACCCTTTTCCCATCAGCAGTCCCCTCGACACCCCCAGTTTAAAACAACCTTTGTTGATATATACCCTTCTATTCCCTGTTTTAGTACTCCTTCCCTCCCTGCTCAAATGTAACCTGTCCCCTCTGTATATGTCACTTTTGCCCCAGGTCCTGCCCCAGTCTGACACTAATCTGTACTCTCTGATATGGCACCAATCCCTCAGCCACTCGTTGAACTCCTCTCCTTTTTTTCCTCACTGTACTCGGACATGGTTCCTGGAGTACCTCAGAGAATGCCACTGATTCCCTCACCTCCTCACACTGCCTACCCAAATCCTCAAACCTCCCCTTTACCACCTCTATCATCCCCCCCACCAAGTCATTTGTACCCGTGTGCATCACTATGTGAGGTTTCTTCTTCCTCTTCCGTGCGCACTTGAGAAGTGCCTGTCCACAGTCAACCCCGTAATAGCCTCAACCCAGATATGACTGTGCCTTTCTCCTCTTCCACCCCATCTGACCCCTTTTGATACAGAATACCCCAGTTCTAGTACCCTTCTTCTTGTCCCACACCCTTCCTCCTGTTTTCACTGTCCACATTTCCAGAGTCCACACTGCCCTGCTCTTTATTACCTCTATCTGCACCATTTGCGACTCCTACATCTCCCCCCCCCACAACTGACTCCTGACTCCTGGGCCTTCACTACCCCCACAATCTCTGACACCTCCCCTACCACCTCTGATGCCAACACTGTAAACCTATTACTTGCTACCCCTGCAGTGGTGCCCATCTCCTCCGTCCCCCTGCAATGAGCCTTCCCTCCACTTACTGCCCCTCTGTTCTCCTTACCCCCATCCCCCTCCTTACATCCTCAGGGGATTTAGCCCTACTGTTCCTCCTCTGTTTCTCCTAGCTACTCCTCGCTGGGTCCCTCCTGCCCCAGTTCCCCCCTCTGTCACCCTCTCCAGCTCCCTCTAGAGCCCCTATGCCTCCTCTTCTGGTCTGCTCAGCCTGTAACAAATTGGACAATCCCCCCGTTTCCATAGTATATTCATCCAAACTACTGCCCCACAACCATTGCACCCCACTATCCTCCCTTTGCCTGCCACCCTCACTCCATGGTGCCCCCATTCCATCCACTATTCTGATGTCTCAACTCACCCTTATTCGTGCCCCTCCACCCCCCCCAGTGCGATCCCCATAATGCCCCATTTTCCTTCCCTCCATTATTCACTCTTAACTTAAATGTAACCTCAGTTTCTTATCACACAGTTTGTACAGCAATAGCTGGATACCATATGTGACCCTACTGGCTTGCTTTCGAGTCCTTCTTTACCCCATCAGCCCCTAGCTTGTTAGCTCAGTAACTAGTTAACATATTTATACATAACCGTGTCAGTTTCAACCTTAAACTTTCAACTTTAAATATGTAGTTACCCCTACTTAATCCAAACTTGTCAGTTTGACTTTCAAACTTGCAATTGCAATTGTGGCCCCCTCATGAGCTCAGTCACTCTGCCAACTCCCCACTTGTGTGAGAAGCACTTTCTTTCAAGAAGTTTTGGAATTCACAATAACAATTTGGATGCTTTCTAATCCTAATGACATTTGTATAAAGTGTTACACCCACCCACAAGCGCTCCCTGCCTTCTGGGTCAAAAAGAAATTTGGCCTAAACAAAGGAAGTGCATAAGCCAATAGTCCACACCGCTGCCATGTAAATGCATGGTGGCTGTGGTGCAGATGGAGGTGTGGTTGAATGGCGCAAGGTTAAGTGTACCATTTAGGTTAGTGTAAACATGCCACCCCAATATTGTGCTCACAAAGTAATGAGTGGATGTGGCAGTTTATCCACTTCGTTCACAACCTAACATTTGCAAGCACAGAGGTCAAAACTCAATACAAATGCTAGTTCACATGCAAAAACACACCATGTGACCAGTGCCACATGTACAAATGGTCTGACAGCAGCCTTTCCTATGAGCAAACTGGGAATCCCAAACAGTCACTTGCATGTTTTCAAACACACTAATTGACTTATACGTCTGTGCCTGAACAACATAAACTGTTAAAACTATTATGTAAATAGTGTCCCTCTTTATTCAACTCCACAAACTTACATTACCATCTAACTGACTGCAATTTGCACCTAATTATATAAGCACCATCCTCGCCACAGTGAATGAATGCCTTATGCTGCTCTATAACACTGACAGAGCAATCCAGAAAAATAACAAGCCCATACTGCAGGCAGGAGGAACTGCACCTGGTAATGATATTGTACAACCATTGTAATCACAGGACACAGTAGCGATGTTTTCTTGTTTTTATACATAGTGTCATAGTATTGTAGGTTTGGAGGGGACTCTATAGTATGTCCATCTCCCACAACCATGCTTTATAAGCATGGAGGTAAAAGTATGCTTTGCAAACATAAGTCGATTTGTGGGAATTCCCTACCCACTCTGCTACCTTGGGTATCCTGTGATTCCCAGGAAAGTAGACATTTGTGCAGGCTTATGCTAAAGAACTGTATTGTCTTTCTGTCCACTGTCTACACTAGTAAGCTTTTCCATAGGTTTACCTCCCTCTGGGAGGAAAAAGTGCCCCTTAACTTTACCTTCAAATTCACCACCCTGAACTCCAGGACATGTCCCAGTGTCCTGCTGTAGGACACCAAATCAAACATCTCTGACTGTTTGATCTTATTGATAACCTTGAGTATGCCATCTGGTTTCTGGCCTAATCCCTCCCTAATCATTTCCCCTTCAAGGATCATCAACCATATTCACTCCAATATGGACTCTGGCTTTGGCACTGGTGCAATTTTCACTGACCTAGCTAAAACTTTGATTTGATGAACCACTCCCTTTGAACCACTATAGTAGTGTCCTTGTGTAACTCTGGCATCCCTCTCCATTTTCTTCAGTCCTATCTGATTGATAGGTCATATGCTGTCAAACTGCAACTGATTTTTTTTGACATCTTGCCAGTTGAGCTGGGGACCCTCAGAGTTCAGAACGAGGGTCCTGTGTTTTGCAGTTTTCATAAATGACCTTCCCTTTGCAGTCCACATCTACAGCATCTACTGTACATGTCTGCAGATGATGCCATTATCTACACCTCCAGGCCCTCCAACCCAGCTACTGAAGTAAACATGCAGCATTGCTTCCTCGCTGTTCAGAAATGGTTCCTTGCTAACCAACTAGTGGTTAACCATAAGAAAACTCACTGTGTGTTGATTTTTTTGTGCCCCCCCCCCCAAATCAGCTTTCTCCAATCTTGCTGCCCTCTTTATTGCCCTATGTAGGTTTACCATGCTAGGTCCCTTAGGACCATGCCCACCACTATAGAATATCTAATCATCTGGGCTGGGGCCAACGTGCGGTACAGCGCACACTACATGCCATTATCCTGGGAGCTAAATACTGGACTGGCAGACTCCTTGAGTATTTACATGGCATATTTATTGTTGCTGCTAACTCCTCCTACTCCCTCAGGCCTGCAATGGGTAAGAAGTTTCAAATTCCCCAGTACAAGCAGACTACCTCACCTGTGGAGTGGTTTACCTAGTAATGTGCCATACTTACTGATGGGTCTACTAAGTTCATGCTCACGTAGCACCTGAGGGCTCCATGTACCTGTAAGAATTCTTCCCCCACCTGCCTGGTGATTGTTGTGTCATCACATAATATGTTTTTTTTTTACCATCTCCACAACCTGACTGTTTTTTTATCACTTGATGCTATTGCTGACTGATATATTGTATACTGTATGACTATATAACTTGTATATTTTATATAACTTGTCACACTGTTTTTGCTGTCACCTTGTTCCAGGAGCTTGCTTTTGATGGTACCCTTGTTTTGCACTATGCCTGTCTTGATTTGTAACAGCAGTATGTTTTTGCTGCTGCCTTGTATCTCCCCCAAATCACAACTGGAAGTGAGCTGACTTTGGTCTCTATTTGTTTACCTGGTAATACTTGTTTAAAATAAAATAAATATATCAAAGAATGAGATCACACCCCTCCCCAGCCTCTTTTTCTCTAAGGTGGACATGCTGAGGGTCATCAGTGTCTTCTTATTGCTTTTGTCCCCTACACTGCTGGTTTTGGTTACCCTGCATTAAACCTTTTTGACTGTGTCATTGTCTTTTTTGTATTAAGGAGGCCGCAACTGCACACAGTATTAGCTTGTAAAGTAGCAGTATTAATTCACCTGCTGTGCTGATTAACCCTCTTTTGATACGGGACAGGGAAAAAGCATAGGTAGGTCTCAAATAGGAATACAGCATCCACAATGAATTGCTGATTAGTGTGATAGGTGGATATTGTGGAGGTCCTTCAAGTGGAATGTATAAGGTAAAATATCTGTTAGAGGCTGGGCTAGGACTAGTTAATTCTACTTGCTGTAGGGATAGTTAGTGTGGGGAGGCTATATAGGTAGTGTGGACCATGGGTAGGATTGTTGGGTGCAATGGTTGTGGGGCAGCAATGCGGATGAATATACTGTGGAGGCCGGGAGGGTGCCCAATATGCCACAGGCTAAGGAGGCTCAAGGAAGAGGTTCAATGGCTTGACAGGGAGCTGAGGAGGTTGAGGGATGAGGGGAGGATTGCGTCAGTAGGAGGTTTGACATCTGAGAGTATTGTGGGGCACCACAGAAAAGGAACAGTGGGCCAAGGGGGGAAACTAGACAGGAAGCCAGCTGATGAAAGGTGGCTCTAGTAGGACCTAGAAAAAGAGGAGCAGCAGTAGGTAGCGGGGAGGAGAAAACACATAGTAAGGCAACGGGGATAGGAAACATGTTTACTTTACTAGCAACAGAAGGGAAGGAGGATGCAGGAGGTGATTGCACAAGGGATAGCACTCACAAGGAAGAGGGAATGAGGGACATTACTAGTGGAGAGATTGAGCATGGTGTGGCAGGGGGAGGGATAATACTCGAAGAGGTGAGGTGGGAGAGGGAGGTTGGCAGTTAAACAGGAGGAGGGGGAGGGGTCTTAATTGGGAGGGACTGGGGGAAGACACTAGGGAACATGGTAAAAACACAATTGTGAGTGGCTCCAAAGATGAGAATTGGGGTGGGGGGTGGCAACGGGCACAAGGAAAAAGGAGGGAGGTGTACTGGTGTTGGGGGACTCCACACTCAAGGGGATCAGATGGGGCAGCAAGGGGGAGAGGCACAGTCAGATATGGGTGGAGTCCATACCAGGATTAAAGGCAGACATGGCAGGACAGACAGTCCTAAGGTGCTTAAAGAGGGGTAGGAGGAAATCACACATTGTGGTATATGTGGGGACAAATGACTTAGCGTGGGAAACGATGGCGGTAACAAGGGAGAGGACTGAGGATGTGGGAAGGTTGTGCAAGGAGACTAGGGAGTTTGTGGCCTTCTCTGAAGTGCTCCCAGTACCATGAGCAAGCACAGTGAGAAAGGAGAGGATTAGAGAATTGAACATATGGTTGGTAGAATAGCGTCAAACTAAGGGGTATGGGGTTGTGGGCGGCTGGTGCAGTACCTGGGATAATAACAACCTGTTTGCAAGGGATAGCCTGCACCTGAGTGGGGAGGGGAAGGAGGTTTTAAAGCAAGGACTGGGGAAGTATATTGCGACAAGGGTAGATTTAAACTAGATGGGGGGGTGGCAAGTGGACAGCAGGTAGGTGGGTATTCAATAGAGTGGAGTCACAGCCTACCCCCCAGGCTAGCAGGGAAGGGCTCGGGGCAGCCAAAAAAGGAGGGAGTAGAAGGGAGGACTTGTAGGCTAGTGAAGGGAAGGGGGCATTATGGAGGGTGGTATCATTGAATGGAAGAAGCCTAGGAAACAAATCCGCTGAGCTACAGGCACTCTTAGCAGTGTGGAGGTGGATATTGCAGCTGTCACAGAAGCATGGGTAACTGAGCACCAGAACTGGGATCTGGTAATCTCAGGATATAAATTATACAGGAAGGACCGTAAGGAGAGGTGGGGGGTGGGGTGGCAGTCTATGTGAGGGACGGGATCAAATGCACAAAGGACAAGGGAGGAGAAGAAAGGAGAACAGAGGCAATCTGGCTACAGCTCCTAGACTCAAGGGGTAGGAAAGTGAGGTTTGGGGTGGTATACAGGCCGCTGTCCCAGCCTGAGGAGCTTGACAGGAAGTTAACGGGACAAATCAAAAAGGTATGTAGAAAAGGGAAGGTGGTTATTGTGGGGGATTTCAACTTGCCGGGGGTTGACTGGAGCATTCCGGTCACCTCCAGTGCTAGGGAGCAAGTGCTCCTGGAAGCAATCCAGGAGGGTCTCCTGACACAGTTGGTTAATGTACCCACTAGGCTAAAGAACACTTTAGATCTGGTATTGTCGAATGGGGAGGCAATGAGGGAAATAAAGGTAGAGGATCCACTAGCCGACAGCGATCAGCAAACGGTGTGGTTTAATATCATGATGTGCGGGGAGCCAGAGAAATCAGTTACTCGGGTGGTAAACTTCGGGGGGGGGGGACTTTGGGAGGATGCAGGAAGTACTGAAAGGGAAACTGGAGGACAAAAGGCAGGAGATGGATGTAGAGCAGAAATGGGATATTATTAAATGGGGGGTTACAGAGGCAACAGAAGCCTGCACCAAGGCACAGAGTAAGAGGAGCAGAGCAAGAAAACCATGCTGGTTGAACAGCGAGATTGTGGAGGTGGTGAGGGCAAAACAAGTGGTGCACCAGGGGTTTAGGAGGACAGGGAGGGATGTGGACAGGGAGGAATATGCAAAATGGTCCAGGAAGGGGACTAGAAAAGTGAGAGAAGCCAAGGCCCAGAGGGAGCTGAAATTAGCACAGGGAATTAAGGGAGGGAGAAAGACTTTTTCAGATACATCAGGGAGAAAAGGAAGTGCAAGGAGACAATAGTGAGGATAAAAAGGGGTGGAGAGTGGACGGAAAGAGGGAGGAGCAGGCAGAAGCACTGAATGAATACTTTTGCTCAGTGCTCACAGAAGAAAGGGGGGGGTTGCTACCAGCATGGGCTGGGAGGGTGGGACAGGGGGAGAAGAGGCAACAGATGGAAGAATTGAGGAAAGTAGAGTCCTAGAGGGACTGAGGGCACTGAAGGTAGACAAGGCACCAGGGCCAGATGGTATTCACCCCAGGGTGCTGAGGGAGATGGCAGAGGTGTTGGCGGAGCTTCTGGCGGATCTGTACAGCACCTCACTGGAGTCGGGATGTGTGCCACTGGACTAGAGGATGGCACATGTAGTACCATTACACAAGAGAGGGCCAAGGGATGAACTGGGTAATTATCATCCAGTAAGTCTTACCTCCATAGTGTGCAAACTCATGGAAATGATACTAAAGGAAAGACTGGTGTCATACCTGGAGGACAATGGCCTCCAAGATGTGAGGCAGCATGGGTTTGTTTCAGGGAAGTCTTGTCAAACCAGCCTCATACAATATTATGACTGGGTGACAGGTGAGCTGGATAAGGGTTATGCGATGGATGTTCTTTACTTGGACTTCAGCAAGGCCTTCGATTCTGTACCTCTTGGGCAGCTTGGGGGGAAAGTAACTGGTGTAGGGGTAGGGGCAAAATTGATGAACTGGATTACAAGCTAGCTGAGTGGCAGGCTGCAATGGGTGGTGGTGAGAGGGGAGCTCTCAACTCCAAGGCCGGTGACGAGTGGGGTGCCACAGTGCTCTGTGTTGGGGCCAGTATTGTTTGGGCTCTTCATATCAGACATTGCACATGGGGTGGTGAGCAAGGTAAAAGTCTGTTCACTGATGACACCAAAACCAGAGCAGTGGTGGATGGAGAGGAGGGATGGAAGCAGCTGCAGGGGGACCTACACAAGCTAGAGGAGTGGTCAGAGAGGTGGCAGCTGGGGTTCAATGCAAAGAAGTGTAAGGTTATGCACTTTGGGGTGAAGAACCCAAGGAGAGAATACTGGCTGGGGGGGGGGTTAAGCTGGGGATCACTGAGGAGGAGGAGAAGGACCTAGGGGTAATGATAACAGGGACCATAAACAACAGTGCCCAGTGTAGGAGAGCGGCTGCAAAAGGGAACAAAATGCTGGGGTGCATAGCGAGGGGTTTCTCATCCAGGTGAAGAGAGGTGATCTTGCCCCTCTACAGGTCGCTGGTAAGGCAGCACTTAGAGTATTGTGTGCAGTTTTGGAGGCCATACCTAAAGCGTGATATCAGGCCACTGGAGGGGGTACAGAGGAGGGCAACAAAGATGATATGTGGAATGGAGGGAAGAGACTATGACAGCAGGCTCGGAGACCTGAATATGTACACCCTGGAGGATAGAAGGAACAGGGGGGGACATGATAGAGACATTCAAGTATCTGAGGGGAATTGATAAGGATGGGGCAGGTGGGGTCTTTAAGTTAACCAGGGGGCATGGGCTAAGAATAGAAGAGGGAAGATTTAGGAAGGAAATGAGTAGACACTATTTCACAGAGAGGGTGGTAGCAAAATGGAACGCCCTACCAGAAAGGGTGATATCATGTAAATCTGTGAACGGCTTCAAAAGGGCATGGGACAGAGAACAGGGGAGAGTGATGATGGGAGAGGTGGGAGTGGCAGTGGTATGACAAAGAGGAGGTGGGTGGGGCAGCTGCAAACTAGGGGTGTTTGCTGCACACTCAAGCAGACTTAGATAGACCAGGTGGTCTGTTTCTGCTGGCACATTCATATGTTTGTATGTTCGTATACACCCTAGCATTTTGCTGGCTCTCTTATCAGTGACTGTGCATTCCTTGCATTGCTTCAAACGATTGTCTACTATGATCCCCATGTGTTTATCTCCTTGACTGCAGGAAAGCAAGCCCCACACTGTGTAGGTCCTACCTCTGTTTTCCATCCACAAGTATAGCATCTTACACTTTTTGGCTACGTTGAAATCCTAGGCTCCAGGGATCAGACCAGTTGCCTAACTTGTTCAAGTCTTCCTAAAATTTGACCCCATCCTCAAAGGAGTCCCCAGTACTGGCCATCTTGATGTCATTCATGAATTTAAGGAGCACGCTGGAGTTCTCACCTTCCAAATCATTGGTGAAGATGTTGAAGTGCAGTGGTCTCAGTACTGATCTCTGAGGGGTGCCACTGAGTATTATTCTCTATTCAGAGTAGTGCCCATCCACAAACATCCTCTGCTTCCTGCCCCCAAGTCAAGTTAGCATTCCATTTTGTGTATGCCTCATGTATATTGCACTGCTTCATTTTGCCCAGAAACTTGTCATGTGTCATAGCATCAGATACCTTACTAGATAGAGTCCAGATTGACAGTGTTCATTGCCCAGCACCTGTCCACCTTCCTGGCCACCCCCTGGAAGAAGATGATCAGGTCAGTTTGGCATAGTCTACCAGTTATAATGTGATGCTAAGAGGGGGCAAGAACCTTGGTCTCAGTTGAGTGTTCAGTTATTCTGTTGTTGATAATGGCCTCCAGAACCTTGTTCAACATTGATGTCAGGCTAACCTGCCAGTATTGCTCAGGATTGAGACTGCCTGATTATTGAAGATGAGGACCACACTAGTTACTTTAAAGTCCTCTGTCCAGTCAGACTCCTGAAAGACTATGCAAGTGGCTCTGTCACTTGTTTCTTTAGTGCCACTATGATGCTGAGGTGTATCCTGTCCATCCCTTGGGATTTAACTTGCTTGATCTTTGCCAGATGGTCAGCTACCAAGGCAGACATAACATCCACTAGTGGAATCTGGGCTATCCCTGATTCTGTGGGCGATACCAATGAGCCCCCCCCCCGCCACATCAGGAACCCTTTGGTCAACACTGAAGTGTTTATTAAGCATC
Organism: Neoceratodus forsteri; assembly: GCA_016271365.2. NCBI lineage: Eukaryota > Metazoa > Chordata > Ceratodontiformes > Ceratodontidae > Neoceratodus > Neoceratodus forsteri. The sequence goes on from CM057455.1 coordinate 1,562,081,381, forward strand.
TCAGCTTTTGACTCTGGCTCTCTCACAGGTTCCAACTTCCTCCATCCATGAAACAGGTACATACAAAAATAGGCTGTGGCCCACGAATGTTATTCCTGTGTAAAAATACATTTTACGTATTTACTTACCCTACCCCTGTTTTCAAGGAACCAATCCCTTCCTTCAGTTTCCTCTTTCATTTCATGTACTAGAAGAAGGCTTTCATATGCTGTCTACATTTTATGCATTGGAGCAGCTATACATTAGTTTGAGAAATTCAGTAGTATCCGTATGATATCTTTTAAAGTACATCATGGTACTGTATTTTCAAGGCATCCCTGTATGGTCCTGTTAGCTAAGCACATTTGTTAGTGTGATCTGCTGGTTGTAGCACTAACTTGGTAACTGGGAGATCATGAGCTCTACCCCCACCAGAATTAACATTCTCACTGTGTGACCTTTGACATGCCATTTAACATCCCAGTGTCCCAGTCTATCCAGCTGCAGAAATGGATAGAAAAAGGACTCCACTGAAAATGACATGTAGCTTATCTGCAGGGCTATCCACGCAGATATGCTACATGCAGATCTGGAAGGATAGGTCTGCAGATATGCTACATGTCTGCATGGCTATCCTTGGTAAATAAGTTATAAAATAAAAGCTAACATAAACATACAATCATTGAAGTTTTTGTGTTTTTTTAAATATGTAGTTTCTTCTGCACAAATGTTTTACTTTCTCTGCTTTAGCACACAGTGATATCGTACTCCTTAGTCCTTTTATAGATCACCAATAGTGGTTGCTAGGGTCCTGTACCTTTAATGAAAAGCTAATTGGAGTGATTTCAGAATTCCTTAAAGGTGAAAGGAAATTTAAAGTATAGGTTGTTTAATTTTTATTGCTAGCATGTACTGGCAATATAAATTGATTATGTAAAAAAAAGTTCCTCAGACTTACCATGGGGTTGTTACAACATGTTTTTCAGTGATGCTCCAACTGATTACTTCCAGTAGCTCCATTTGAAGTCTGAACCATGCATTGCTTTTGAGCCTTTTGAGCGGCTGGGTGTATGCTGTGAGAAAGCACATGGCTGTGTGACAGACAAGCTCAGAATAAACAATTTTATTTGTTGCTATATTTGTTTTTGTTTTGCTGACCGAGGGGTACTGGTGAATAGGAAGGTTGCCTAGCAACTGGGGAGAGAAGCAGGAAGTGGTTGAGGGACTTGTAGTCCACGCTGTACTACATGGACTACAGGAGCATTTACATGTGAATTTATGCTAGTGCTAGGCACAAAAGGACTTATCTGCACCTAAATCCAATTAAAAATATCATAAATAAATATAAAAATATTATTTGGGAGGGCAAAGCTTAGAGAGTAGTGGCATGACCCCAGAGAGCACATCTGGGTCACCTGGTACAAAGGACCACTCAGAGAGAGTGGTGCAGACTTTTGAGAGGATGAGTGTATGTTGTGAGATAGTACATAGCTGTGTGATAGACAAGCTCAAAATAAACAATTTTATTTGCTGCTTTATATGTTTTTGTTTTGCTGACTGAGAGGTACTGGTAAACGGAAAGGTTGCGAAGCAACTGGGGAGAGAAGCAGGAAGTGGTTGGGGAGCGTGTAGTCCATGCTGTACTACATAGAGTACAGGAGCATTTAAATGTGGATTTATGCAAGTGCTGGGCACAGAAGGACTTATCTGCACCTAAATCTAACTTAAAATATCATAAATAGATACACTAACATACTAAAATGCCAGCAGAGTAGGCCCCATGGTCTATCGAGTCTGCTCGACAGTCAGTACCCTTAATGGGCACCGCAACCATCCTCCTGATTTCTCCTCATCCCCCTTTCCCTGGCCAGGGTTCCCCTCACCCAGACAGGTAGCCTTCCTTTTCATCCCCCTCCTGTACCTGTCCCAGCCTCTCTTGAACCCTTCCATCAAAGATACCACCACCAGTTCCTCAGGCAGTGCATTCCAGGGTTCCACCACCCTCTAAGTGAAGTATTGCCTCCTCCTTTCCCCCCTAAGTCTCCCTCCCTCCAGCCTCCAACCATGCCCCCTGGTGGCCCCTCCCACCTTTCTCTGAAAGACCCCATGTAGGCATACCTTATTTACCCTTTTCAGATACTTGAAGACCTCAGTCATAGCCCCTATGTCTCTCCTCTCCTCCAGTGAGAACAGGTCAAGCTCCTCAAGTCTCACTTCATAAGTCCTTTCCCCCAGACCCCAGATCATCCTGGTTGCCCTCCTCTGAACCCTCTCCAGGAGTTGAATACCCTTCCTGAGGTGCGGGCACAAAAACTGTATGTAGTACTCGAGGTGCAGTCTGACAAGGCAATTGTACAGTGGCATAATCACCTCCCTACTTCTTGAAGTGATCCCCCTGGTGATACAGCCCAGCATTCTATTAGCCCTGGCTGCGGCCCTCCTACACTGTTCTGAGTTATTCATTTTGGCATCCACCAGCACCCCCAAGTCCTTCTCCCCACTTGAGACCTGCAGTATGTCCCCTCCTAGAGTTGTACACCTGACCTGGGTTTCCTTGACCCAGGTGAAGCACCTTGCATTTTACAGTGTTGAACCTTAGCTTCCAGGTGCGTGACCATCTCCTTTGAACATCCAGATCTTCCTGCAGGGCAGCCCTACCCTCTTCCCCATCCACCAATGCCCCCAGTTTAAGAGTTGTCCTCAAAGAGACTCATTTCACTCCTGATACCCTCCCTAATGTTGGAGAAATAGGCATTAAACAGGAGTGGTCCCAGAACTGAGCCCTGTGGGACCCCGCTAATGACCCTCTGGGGGATGAGACTACCCCTCCTACCACCACCCGCTGGGTATGACCAGATAGCCAGCTTCCAGTCCACCTGACCATCCATGCCCCCCCCCATCTTTCTCAACTAATCCAGAAGACCAGTATGGAGGACTGAGTCAAACGCCTTGCTGAAGTCTAGGAAAATGACATCAGTTGGCCTACCCTGGTTAAGCGCTGCCATCACCCATTTGTAGAACTCCACAAAGTTAGTTTGACATGATCTGCCTGGGATGAAGCCATGCTGGCGGTCATCCAGGAATCCCTGTTCTGCTAAGAATATCCCCAGCCTCTCCTTTACTATGGTTTCCCTCAGTTGCCCACCACTGATGTCAGGCTGACTTGCCTAAAGTTTCCCTGCTCATCCCTCTATCCTCCTTTATGGATGGGCACAATATGTGCCTCCCTCCAATCCTTCGGTACCTTCCCTGTCTGTGGAGAAGCATTAAAAAGGGCCACCAGGGGTTTGGCCAGGTCATCAGCCAATTCCCACAGGACCCTCAGATGGATTCCATCAGGGCCCAGAGATTTATCCTTTTTTAGGGACCAGAGGGCTTCCCACACCCTACCAACAGGAATTTCCCCATCCATGCTTCTGCCCCCCTCAGCCAATCTTGCATTTCCCCTTCCGTATGGATCAGTTCCCTCAGCCCCCACTGTAGCAAGAGGAACCCATACTTTTAAGGGCCCTGCCTCATCTACCCCCTGTGGCCCCCTTCTCCTTCCTAGTGAAAACCAATGCAAAGTATTCATTGAGCACCTCTGTTTGTTCCCCCGCCTCCTCCACCTACCCTCTCCCCATCTTCAATCTACTGAACTGCCCTTTTACTCTCCTCCTCTCCCCAATACACCTAAAGAACCCTTTATCCCCCTTCCTGATCCCCAGTTCCAACTTCTGTTTCATCCTTGCCTTGGCCCCTCTCACCACCCTGGTAACTGGCCTGGTCATGCAAAGACAGGCATCTCTATCCAAGACTCAGTGCAATCTCTTGTACCTATGGTAGGCTGCCTCTTTTCCCTCACCACCTCCTGGACCTCCCTGGTCCAGCTGCATGGCTTCCTAGATCTACCACGCTTGCATCTCACCCTCACACAGGATCTGGTAGCTTTCTGTAGCCCTTTCTTAATGATTTCCCACCTACTCTCTACATCCATGCACTGCTTTATCCCATCCAAGTGGTCCCTGAGGATGTGCCCCATGTGCCTGAAGTCAGCCCCTCTAAAATCAACAATCCTAGTCCTTGTGTGGTCCCTCCCACCCCCAGGTCTAGTACAAACCAGACCGTGTCATGGTCACTTACAGCTAGGTGGTCCCCAGCCTCAAGTTCCTGACCTATGTCACTGTCTGCCAGGACTACATCCAGGATACGGCCCATCCTTGTTGGGTCAGCAACCTGCTGAACTAGAAATGCTTCCTGAAAGGCATCCAACAGCCTCTGTTCCCTGGCCAGTGGGGATGTCATGGTTCCCCAATCAGTCGCTGGCATGTTTAGGTCCCCTAATATCACCACCCCATCTCCTTTCATGACCACAATTGTCCTAAAAATTAGCTAGTAGACAATCCTCCAGATCATCAGCCAGCATGGGAGGGTCGGTAGACCACCCCCATCTTGACTGCCTTGCCCCCTTGTGTCTGCATGGTAACCCACAAGGCCTCCACACTGTCCTCTGATTCCTCCACTTTGCATATTTGGATGCCATCCCAAACAAACAGCACCACTCCTCCCCCCCACCCACCACTCTATCCTTTCTGAGCACAGTATACACACACTCAGGTTAATTTCCCAATTGTGTCTGGGGGTGGCTCATGTTTTGATGACAGCCGCCATGTCCACGTGCCCAACCACCAGCATTGATTTGCACTCCATCATCTTGTTGCCCAAGCTCTTGGCATTTATCAGCACCACTCTTCAGCCCCTGCCCCTGGTCCCCCCCAGAGGTTACATGCCTCTGCCCACATGATGCCCCAGGTGTGCATTCTGTCACCCCATTTTGGCCTTCCATCCTCTTCCCCCTTCACAAGTTTAAACCCCATCTATAAAAATATTATTTTCAGTGGCAAAGCTTAGAGAGTAGTGGTGTGACCCTGGAGACCACATCCAGCCACCTGGTACAAAGGACCGATCAGAGCAAGCGGAACAAGTTTGGGTGGGTGAGTGATCATTGCATGCAGAGATGCACACAGAAAGTTGCACATTAGTGTGTGTCTTGTGTATCCTGAGTGGACTGGAGCCATGATACTATACCAAGTAAGGAAGCCTATTGTATACATACATAGCTTTCAAAGTTAGTTTCTCTCCAAAATATCAAAGTATCACTTGCCTAAAAGTGTCTAAAGGATATCAGTATCATGGGGGAACCACTGAGTAGTACTGGGATAGGTAATCAAGGGGCAATTATACAGGAATAATACATTACCAGGAAACAAACAAGAATAATGGAGGCCTATAACCCCTCGTAGGATTTTTTTGACTATTCTATGTAATAATGGGTCAATAATCATATGCAATAGTTGTTTAATGTACACATCTGGAGAATCTGAGACTATCTCTGGAGGTTTAGTATGCCAAAAATGTATAGAAATGGAAAAACTGCTGGGAGAAGTAAACTCCTTAAGGGAACAAGTCAAAGGAAATGCTCTCAAAGAAATTAATGCTAAGACAAAGGAAAAAAGAAAAAGGGGACACAAAAAGAGGGGGATCCAAGGGAATCTGAGAATATGTCAGAAAACAGTCAAACTGAAAATGAAGTAGATGAGGACTGGGCAGTGGTATAAAATATGCCAAAGAAAAAAGGAAGATGAGCATTAGGCAATAATGAAATCCCATTATCAAACAGATATGATCTACTAAGAGAGCCAGATGGAAACTAACAGGATTCAGGAGAGGCTAAGGTACTAGTAATTGGAGATTCAATCCTGAGATGGACAGATTCCATTATTTGTGAGACTGACAAATGAACAGAGAGGTCAACTGTTTGCTAGGACAAAAATAAAGGATGTAAAAAATATCCTACCAAAGTTTGTTAAGACCCAGAGATATTCACATATGGTAGAAGTACATGTAGGAAATAATAATGTCAGAAAAGATCATGAGAAAGACATTTTGGATGAAATCATGGACTTCTGTAAAAATATTAAAGGTCTGGGTTGGAGGGCAGTTGTTTCCAGCATTCTGCCCGTTCTAAAAGATCATGAGGAGAAAAATAATACAATTCAAAGGATCAAGACAAGATTTGGAAATAGATGTTTAAAGGAGGGAGTCAAATTTAATGATACTTGGGAGTCCTTTTATCAGAAAAAGCACTTATATGCAAGGGACGGCTTGCACCTCAGCTACTTTGGAACTAAAACCCTAGCAACTATGATAAATAGTAATATACCCCCTGAGAATTTAAACTAATAATTGAGGGGGAGGGAACAAACAGAATGAAAATAAAGTCAAGAGCTTGAATGAAAACTACAAAGAAAGAGTAACACATCCTACATGAATAATCTGTCTACTGATAAATGCAAGGAGTCCATAAAACAAAAAGGAAGAATTAGAAGTACTATTAAAACCAATGGGCAAAACTGGCATTGTATGTATTATGGAGATGTGGTGGACAGGGAAAGAGGTGTGGGAACAGAAATACAGGGATACAACTTATGCCATTTAGATCCGACACAAAAAAAGAAGGGGGAATAGCAGCATATATATCAAACAATTTATAGTCCAACCTAATATCAGACAAAATAAAAAATTAAAAACAGGACAGTATAACTGAATCAGTATGGATCAAAATAGGTACAGTATGAGACAAGACCATCATCATGGGATTACACTACAGACCTCCAAACAGTGAAAATAGGATAACTGAATAAATCAATAATGGACTTGATAGAGCTTGTGAAATAGGATGGGTTGTATTTGTAGAAGACTTAATTACAATGACATAATTGGAACACAATGGACGCTACTAAACCATGTAGTGATGCATTTTTGAAAGCTGCAATGGAATTAGACATGGAACAACACATAACACCATCAACAAGAGGAGAAAACATATTATATATAGTACTAACTACAGATGAGATAAATGTTACAAATTGTGAGATCCAGGCACAGTACAGCAGAGATCACAATACAGTATCTTTCCAAATAGATGAATCTATCAATATAAAAAAAATGAATGTTGGGAGATTTACAATTTTAATACAGCTAACCAACAAAAAATATAGAAAGACTTAGACCAAATAAACTGGGAACAAGCAGTACATAATAAAACAGCAAGTGAAATGTGGGAGATTATAAAGAAGCAGATTTTCACAGTATGTGATAAATACGTAAAAAAAAGAAAATATAATAATAGAGGTGTGAAGTAACGATGGCTCACAAAGAGCCTAAAAACTAATAAAAAAAGATGAACCTTTACAATGAATATCTCAAGAACAAAATGGCACAAAAATGGGAAAAATATAAAACTGTGCTTAAGCAATGCATGAAAACAATTAAGAAAAACAAAAAAATGGAAAACATCTAGCAACTAATGCAACAAAGGATAATATGAAGAAGTTCTATGGATATGTAAATTCTCTACGAAATTCAAACAGTGGTGTGTGTGTTTAATAATTCATAATAATCAGCAAATAGTAGACCCCAAAGAAATGATTGACATTTTTAATACATACTTTGGATCCATACTCACCCAAAGCGAGTCACATGTAGGAGTTATACAGGAACAGACTAGTATAATGCAGTGGATTACACTAGATAGTATAAATAACAAAATTTGTGCCCTAAAATGCTCATACTCATCAGGCCCAGATAACATATCTTCTAAAATGCTGAAATTATTAGCCCCACAAATAGCTACTCCACTAAAACTATTATATGAGCAAGCACTAACAAACAATAAAATCCCAGGTGACAGGCTATCAGCCATAGTAGTAGCAATCCCCAAAAAGGGAAGTAAAACAAATTATGAAAATTACCAGCCCATAAGTCTTACTTCTGTGCCAGGAAGGATTATGGAATCAATTCTTAAGGATATGATTAATCAACATACAGAAAAGAATGACTGCAGAGATAGGTAGCAGCATGGTTTTACAGCAGGGATGTCCTGCGTAACTAACTTTCTTTGTTTTTATGAAAAAATATCAGCCACATTGGATGGGGGGTCATCAGTGGATTGTGTTTCCCTGGATTTTGCAAAAGACTTTGATAAAGTACCACACAAAGCCATAATAAAACAATTAATTGAAATAGGTGTAAATCATAAAATTAAGACATGGATTAGAAACCAGCTCAGTGCAAGAAGCCAGAGAGTTACTATGTAGGAGTGCGTCTCTGATCCAGTTTGCATGATAAGTGGGGTGCCGCTGGGCTCTGTTCTGTGACCGTTTTTGTTTCAGATTTTCATATCAGACATGGACAGACTATTAACATGCTGGATAAGTTAATATACAGATGACACAAAAATAGCCAGAGTCATAAATTCACAGGAAGACAGTGATGCACTACAAACAGAACTAAACAACATAGGTAAATGGGAAACTACGGGGGTATGCGTTTTAATGCAGATAAATGTTGTGTGATGCATCTAGGCCATCACAACAAAAAGAACACATTTTCTCTAAATGGACTACCTCTAAGAGAAACAACGAAGAAAAAGATCTAGGCATAACAATAACAGAGAAATTAGCTTATGATAGCCATTGTGACAAACAAATTTGTAAGGCTAAAAGGCTACTATGGACTATCAAAAGAAATTTTAGAAGCAGGGATGAGGAGATGGTGATGCAATTGTACAGGGCATATGTGAGACCACTACTGGACTATGGAAGCCAGGCATGGGGTGCCATTAATAAGGGGGCTGAAAATCGATTAGACAGCATTCAAAGACATGTAGCCAAAATTGTATATAATTTAAAGAACTAATCATATACTGAATGTCTCCAGAAATTAAACCTAATATCACTAGGGACAAGAAGGATTAGAGGTGATATGCTCCTATGTGATGACATCATGCAAAATAATTACCTAATACACAAACTTAACTTAGAATTCAAAAGTGATAAAATGGGGATGAGAGGACACCCACTGTAATTGAGACCAAAAAAGATTTTTGAGAAAAGTCTATTTCACACAGAAGGTGGCTAATCCTTGGACTAGTTTACCTTTAGAGATCATAATCAGTAAAGATAAAAACTGGTTTATGAAAAACCTAGACAACTACATACTTGCTGGAAATAGATTGTGGTATTATGGGTAATTGGAAGGGGTCCACAGGGACATATGGCCTTCTTGACTCTCAAAATCTTAGTATGAACCTTAGTGTGAGTACTGCTTAACTGTGATACAAAATGGCTGCCTAGGTGAAAATGAGTTATCTCTCAGATCCAGACTAATTTATTTATTTTTATTTATTTAAATGTTTTATCAGGAAAGCATACTGAGCAAATTGCTCAATTCCAGATGTGTCCTGGGGGCGGAGGTAAACACAGAGACAGTAAAATAATAGTATACAGTAAAGGAACAGTACATTTTACACAGATACAAATACAATAGGAAATAATTTATGATATACCAATCACAGATGAGTTACAGTAAGTCCAAACATTGCACAGCCAGACGTTAGATCCGACAGCTTGAACTAACATCCTTGCAAGTCACGTTAGAAGTGTTAGGGCCTAAGTAGGGAGTGGAGGGATTAGGTGCATGTGCATGTGGAGCTGAAGTGGGCTTTGAAGAGAGAATTGAGGTAGTGTGTGGAGGAGGTGTGAGGAATAGCTGAGGAGAGTGAGTTCCACAGTTTTGGCATGCGGTACGAGAAGGCTGCCTGGCCTGCAGTAGTGGACTTATGCAGGAGGGTGAAAGTGCGGGCGTCATGGTGTCTGAGGGTGTGTGAAGGGGGGGAGGTGAGGGTAGGGCTGTGCAGAGGTATGGCGGTAGGGACTGAGTCCAGAATTTGGCCATAAACCTAGCACAGTGGGACAGACTTCTTTCCTGAAGAGGGGGAGGCCCAGGGATTGGTAAAGGACACAGTGATGGGTCTGGGAGGGCAGTCAAGGGCTAAATGGCAGAAAGAGTGGAAGAGGGTATCCAGTCTGGTTAGGGAAGTTTTGGCACTGTAAACTAAGTCGCCATAGCCAAAAATTGGGAGAATCATTTTCTGTACAATAGCACGGTGAGCCTGCAGTGGGATACATCCACAGTTGTGATACAGGGCACCCAGCTTGGTGTGCAGCTTCTTGTGGACGGTTTCGATATGTATGAAAAAGTAAAGGTACTGGTCAAGCCAGACCATGAGATATCTAAAGGAGGTGCAGTCCTCCAGCTTTGTCCCATCCAGGGTGTGGAAGATGGGGGGGAGAGGGCAGCTGAGAGAGTCTCTGCCTTGTGCTGAAGGTCATGGAGACAGTCTTTTTAGCATTCAGGAATAGCTGATTAGATCAAAACCAGAACTGGACATTGTTGAAGTCGCGCTGAAGTCTGACTGCCACATCAGAGGTTGGGGGGCCTGATGCATACAGGACAGTGTCATCCACATACATGTGTATGGATGTGTGTGGGCAGGCAGAGGGCAAATCATTAAGGTGGAGAATGGTAGTGTGCCAAGGACCGAACCTGCGGAGTTATTCTGATTCTTGATGATGTCATCTTAGTCCTTAGTCTCTAATGATGTATACCCCCATGCTTTATAAAGCATTTTTCTTTAAAAGTATACTATGGTACAAATGTATAGTTATGGGATTCATTTTTATGTGCCAAAGCTTTAAATGTACCTTTTTTAGCAGGCAGAAAAGTTGGGTGAGATTAGAATGGCATCATGCTGTTGCCTACAGAATGCTGAGGCTTTGAATTCTCATGGCTGAGACAGCTATAATACAAACATGATTTAGTGGTATACTGCAACACTGTTTTTAAAAGCAGAGTATTTTGTTATAAATATCCTCAGCAATAAAAAGAAGACAACATAACTTTCATATTTCCATTACTTTTTAATGTTTTGAGCACAAAGAGGCATTTAGTGAGTTCACTGGGGCTTCAACTATGCCCTTGGGATTTGTATCCATGGCACCACCTCTCACTAGCATGTCATCCAGCCTGCCGTTGCAAGCACTGACTGGAGGTGTTGTGAAGTTTTAATTTGCCAGTGAAGTTCTGGCAAAGTTGCAAAATTTGCCTTCACAAATTTCCCATTTTACCACTTTGTCACTTCGCACTGAGTTTTCCTGTAGGAATTGCACTTTTTTCAGGTGAAGTTATGGCAAAGTTGCAACTTTGTCAGTGTATTTGTATGACTTTTTCTGAACTGCCTGTGCCTCCACTGGTCACCGCGCTCCATACCCTGGAGCAGCTCCAGAGTTGTCCGGGTCACCTGGAGGAACTCCTGGCTGTGTCGCTCCAGGGTTGTCCAGCATTGTCCACCTAGGACAAGGGAGCAGAGTCAGTACATGTGACTGGCCAGACCCCTGCAGCCCACCCAATGTGCATGGCATACAGCTGTGTGCCTCGCCCCTGTGGTGGCATGCGACCACCCACAGTGGCCATGCCCACAAGACTTGCCTACCCAGGCATCCATAGCCATGAAAAACGCTGCACACCCCCACCACCCATGCACTGCACAGCACCAACGTTGCCATACAGTGTCATGGCTATGCAGTGTAATGGCAGTGGCACAGCCATGAGCCCAGTGCACACACAGCCCACCTGTGACACCCACCCACACATGCAGTGCCACAGGACAGTGCAGAGTACACCGTGTGGCATGTACAGCAGTGGGGCCATGTGCGGGGAGGCCATGCCCCGCCACCACCCCTGCAACCCACCATGCACAGATGTAAGTGGAATCATGGCACTCACCTGTATCCTAGTCAGCAGGGTGCTGCTGACCCATGGCACCACCACCGTGCCCTGGCTGCAAGGTCATGCCACCTGCTCTGGCCTGCCATCCCTGTTCACGGGCCAAATGGCCCTACGGCAATCCTCTGAGCCTAGGGTGCAAACATGGAGAGGGAAACATCAGTACAGGTCAGTAACATAGCCCCCCTTGCTGTGTGTGTGTGCCTGCACAGCCCAGCCATGATGTGGTGGTGCAGGGGGTACATGAGGCACCCCCACCACCGGCAACACAGGTAGGTCCCCGTGGCATGGCCTGACAGCCACCGTGATACCTGGATGGACAGATACTACCAGTGATGAGATGGAGCACCTACCTGGCTGTGGCACGGCACCCCGCCGGGCACGTGCCTGCAGTCACCTCAGGTGGTCTGGGTCCTGCCGCTGGAGGTCACCATAATGGTGATGACACTGGTCCACCATTCTGCAGCACCCTGTTGCCTCCTCCAGGCCCTCTGCAACCTCCTGCCACACTGCAGTTCATGGCCTCAGGAGGGGTACCTGCCCAAAGAGGGCACCAGCATGTGGCTCCACCAAGGCCACCAGGTTCGTGAGCTCGACAGCTGTGCAGATGGGCGCTCTGGTGCGTGGCATAGTGCAGTCTCAATTGGCATCAAAATGGCACCCTGTAGCACACATGCCCCACATGCAGAGGCAGCATGGTACTGCACTACCAGTCGCTATTGCGCTGTCACCGGACTGTGCAATAGGGGTGCAGCCATGCTTACGCATGGCACCTAGGGGGCAAAGGTCAGCCACAGGGTCATGGGTCTGTCCGTGCACGGAGCACCACAGCACTATTGGGATGCCCTGTGTGTAGCACAGTAGGGTGCATGTGTGTGATGTCTTGCAGTGGCCTACCGCGCTGTGGCACCATGGTGCCCATGGTTCACTATGGCACGAGCACCCCCTGGGCATACAGCACACTTGTGCCACAGACACAGTGGTGGCCATGCCCTGTATTGCCTCCTGTGCACAGCATGTCTGCAGCACTGTTGGCGTAAGCATCAGCACCCCAGGCATGCGCGGTGCGGTGCCAATTGCACATGTCACAGTGGTGTGTCATAGCCTGAGCACACTCAACAACATTGTGCAAGGCTCAACAGTGCAAAATTCAGCCAGGATATGCAAATCAGCTCATGAGCCATTCCACGGCACATCCACTGCATTAGCATCCAATTACAGATGCACCTGCTCTCATTTGCATGCGTTGCACTATAAATATGCGACCTGGGGCTGCATAGGCCATGGATCAGTATTGCAGTCCTTTGAGGTAGGTAGCATGCTGTTGGGATGTGGGGACAGTGGTCTGGGAGGGCTGTATGGGACTGCACAGTCCAAGGTAACACCTAACTTTCCCCCAGGCACAAGCATGACCAAACAAGAGGAAGAGGAAGAGGAGCAGCAGGGAAGTGTGACAAGGAGGAGGCCCAACTTCACCAGGGCTGAATCTGATGCCCTGTTTGAGGCATATCTCAACAGGGAACCACTGCTTAGCAGACAGTGGGGAATGCCACAGGCCCGTGCTGTGGCATGGGGTGAGGGTGGCACATGCCATAAACCAGCAGGGCAGCCACCAGCAGTCCATGCAGGAGTGCAAAAAGAAGGTTGGCACGGACAGAAGGTGAATTAAGGACAAGGTGGCACGTGATGTCACCAGTGGGGGCCAGCAGGACATACCCCACCTGTGGCCACGGGAGGAGTGGGTGGCCAGCAGCATGCAGCGTAGTGCCATCAAGGGCATTCCTGGCGGTGGCTTCCAGATGGGTGGCAGCCCAGCACTAAATGGCAGGTACGGTGCTGTCAGTGTGTGGGTGGTGGAGGGCATGCCACAGGGCCAGGTGGAGCCACTAACGGTACTGTGTTCCTTTACAGCTCCTGAGCATCTACATGGGGCAGCGGTGGTGGGTGTGTCCACCGAGGGGGTGGCTCTGGACACAGAGGAACGCCCATCCACCTCCACAGGTGTCCGAGGGACCATCCCAGTGCATAGCTGCAAGTCTGTCCAGACTGATGCAGGTGGTGCGGGTGTGGACATGGCCCTGCCTGTGTCCCAACGTGACACCGCCCCCAGTGTCCAGTGTGCTGGGACACAGATCGTGGCCGGATCCAGCACCGATGATGACAGGACACACGTCCCAGACAGTGATACATGTGGGACACAGGATGGTCCCACAGTAGGCAACCGCCCAGACAGTTCCGCGGGTGTTGCTGTCGTGGCTGCCTGCGCAATAACCCATTCCCAGACTGTGTCTGCATGCCCCAGTGGGGCAGCACTGGTGTGCATCCAGGGCAGTGGGGCTGTTGCGGCTGCTGCGACAGCGCTGGTGTCCCCTGGCAATTGGCAGCCAGAGGGGCAGCGCTGGCAGTTGGCCAATGATAATGGGGGGGGACAGTGTCGGGGCAGTGGCAGTGCACCACCTGTGGACGTACCACAGAATGGCACTGGTGTGCAGCGCCCATCATCAAGGGGTGCTGGGCAGCAGGGCCAAGAACACCACGGGGGACAGCATGCTGGACAAGCAGATGACCCCTTGGAAGACCACAGCCATCTTCTCCAGGCCTCAGTTGATCAGCAGATGTGGCTTGTGATGGCTGTGGATGCACTCAGTGCGGTTCTGCAACAGGCAGAGGAGCAGCGCAGCAGGGACCACGGCTTGCTTCTGGCAGAGTTGGCCCAGCAACGGGCTGATGTGACCGCTGCCATTGACAGGCAGACCACTGCAATGGTTGACTGTCATGGCTACACTGCCCACCCAGTTGGGTGCCAAGCCACCGCAGACCCTGCACAGTGCTATGTCCACTCCCTATTCCTGACATCGTGCGACCCCTGCTATGTCAACACCGGCTTCAGCTGTGGGCATACCAAGCATGCCTGGTGTGGGCATGTTCGGTGGCCTGCAGACCCTTGTGCGGACACGGTTGTGTTCACGCAGCATCACCCCTTGAGGCCCATCGGTGCCACCCCATAAGGCCACTGGTCAGCCTGGCATGGCTGGCAGGTCTCAGCAGGGCCACCCATGCATCTGTGGTGGCCATAGTACTGTGCTGCATGACAGACCTGTCTCCCACCATGGCCGCTGTCTGCCACTGCCCTGTGTGCACTGTGGTGTTCATTGTGCAACACACGGGTGAGGTTCCCAGCTGTGCACACACATGGTCCCTATGCACACCCTCCTGGCTGCTGGCCACTGTGGCATGTGCATGATGATGCCTGCGTAGCACTGTCCGCCACTGTGCAATGGTGCCCAGCGTCTGAGGCACACACAGTGCCAGCCACTGGGCATGGTCATTTGTGGTCCTGTGAGAGTGTGGGGGTGCCTGTTGGGGTGGGCATGCAGGTTGCCCTTTGGGCATGTGTTGTGGTGTGTGTGCATGTGTGTGCACGTGATGTGTTCAGCCCTGCTCATCCCTGCCACCGTGTGCAGTTCCCCACTCATTCCCATTCCCTTTACGCCGTCTGCCCCTGGTGTCCACCCCTGCCTGTCTGTGGGCTGTGCCTTTGCCCTTGGTGGTTGCACATGGCCCCGTTGCCTACCTGTGTTGTCCAAAGTGCTCCTCTGTGATGGTGTCCCAGTGCTGCTGTGCCATCTGGACCAGCCGGGGGTTCCGTCGCCCAGGGAGTGGCTGCCCTACACCAGCTGGACTGGCGTCCTCATCATGCCCACTGCTGTCCCCCTCTTCAACCTCAATGGCTATCCCACAGTCAGTGCCCATGTTGTGCAGTATACAGCAGGCCTGGAATAGCCCACAAGCCTTCGAGGGGCTGTACTGTAGGGCACCACCTGACGTGTGCAGACACCAGAACCATGCCTTCAGCAGCCTGAACACCCGCTCAATGACATTCCGTGTTGTGGCATGTGCCTTATTGTACTGTTGCTGCACTGGGGTCATAGGGCGCTGGTATGGTGTGAGCAACCAGGGCCGTAGCGGGTAACCATCATCACCTGTGTGTTGAGGGGTGACATTAGCATGGTGGTCTGCATCACTATGCCATGGGCTATCATGGCCAATATCCATGTCACCCCTGACAATGCCCCCGGCATGTCTGCACACATTGTCCAGCGTGCTATGCATACTCACCTACTAGATGGCTGATGGGGATGTCCCCACTCTCAAACCTGTGGCACAGTGCAGACTGGTGCCAAATGAAGGCATCATGTGCTCCCCCAGAATGTGTGACATAGACATTGATTATGCACCCCCGGCATTGCACACCACCTGGCAGTAGATACTCAGGTAGCCCTTGCGGTTGATGTACGCTGCACCCTCCATGCCAGTTGGCATGCGGATGCCTACATGGGTGCAGTCAATGACTCTGAGTATACCAGGCAACCGTGCTACCCTGTGGAACTCCTGTATGTATGCTGTGCTCTCCGCCTGTGTGCTGGGGAAATGGATGTACTCCAGAGCATGTGGCAGCAGTGCGCTGAGGAATTGTGTGAGTAGGCGTGACACAGCTGACTGGGTTATGCCTGTCGTGTCCCCTATTGGTCTCTGGAAGGTGCCCATGGTGAGCAGGCACATGACAGCTGTGACCTTTGTCTCCACTGACAGTACATAGCTCTGTCGTGTGGGTGCCTGCATCTCTTCACTGCATAGCTCACAAAGACACCTCAGAATCACCCAGTTCAGGCAGTACTGGCCCACAATCTCAGTGTCAGTGTACTGTTCGAAGGTGGTGTGGGCTCGGTACTGTCTGCCCTGGGCATACCACTGACAGGCCCTTCCATGTCCGCGCCTTCCTGCTGCCTGCCTTCTCACACCCCTCATTACTGCCTTCATCTGGAAGGTGGCACTGGCCGTGTCCCTGGCTGGTATTCCCCCCTCTGGGTGGCTGTCCTCCTGTTCCCCATGCTGTGTGTTGCTGGTGCTGTCCCTGCACCGGGTTCACCTCCGGCTGTTCACCTGTGGCTGTCCTGCCTCTTGCTGCTGTCCTCCGTCCACTGTGGCACTCTCAGGCCCTATCGCGAACACTGGCATGGGCACACCCACTCCTACCCTCACTCAGGCACACCTCCAGTGGGCCCCGTCCAACACCTGGCCAAACCTGCACCCTGCTTCCTGTCTTGCCTCCCTGCCACTTTGTCTCCGCTCTCCCACCTATGGCTCCCCTGTGGCGCATTCTTCCTCCCCTCTCTTGCTCCCTTTTATTTTGGCTCATTTCCACTGTTGTGCAACTTTCGCTTGCTCCGCTACTTTGCATGTCGCATGCTGATGAATATCGCACTGTGCATGTTATTCCTGGTTCCGCCCCCTGCAGTTGCGCATGCATTCATTACTGTTGCACTATGGTGCTTTGCTTGTTGTGCTGTGCTGCCACTCCCGCTGAATATTGCACCATGACTTATTTCCGCACTTGCGCTGGTGCATCCCTGTTGCACATGGTGCATCCGCTCTGAATATCCCACCCCATAAGTACAAACTAGGGAATGATCCCCTATTAGTAACCAATCAAGAAAAGGACTTAGGAATAACAGTCAGCCCAGATTTGAAATTCAGATCCCATTGTAGAATCCAAGTTAAAAAAGCAAATCAAAACCTAAATTGTATACTCAGACACATATCTAGTCATAAGAGCGAAGTGATACTCCCATTATATGTTGCCTTGGTCAGACCCCACCTCGAATACTGTATCCAGGTGTGGTCCCCATATATCAGGGAGCACATCTTAAGGATTGAGTGAGTACAATGTAGAGCCACCAAAGCCATAGCAGGGATGGGTGATAAGTCATATGAGGATAGGCTAAAATTGCTCAATATGTGTACACTCTCATATAGAAGACTAAGAGGAGATATGTGTCTCCCTTTTAGGGCAATAAGGCATCCTACCCTCAGTGATGATTTGGGGATAGTGCTTAGTGACAATACAGTCAGTAGCAGAAGACACTCTTAACAATTATTCCTGGGTAAATGGAATGCCCTATGAAGGAAAAACTGGTTCAGTCACAGGGTAGTCTCAACATGGAATCATCTTCCAACTGAAGTAGTGGACAGTCCAAATATGGATTCCTTTAAACTAAACTTAGATCAAGCACCTGGGGACAATGTTAAATTTTGTCTTAAATAAAACTACTGGCAAGCATCATGGACACAAGTCCATACTAGCTTGACTTACCTATGAAACTGATGAAACCTTTGAAGCCCCTCTCAAGATGGCCACAACCTCATCCAAATGCCTTATCGTCCCCCGCCAATCTCCAGCACCCAGCCCTAAGAGCTCTACTGTGGGCTGGGGGCCACACCATCTCTGGCCAGTGCTGAGTTACAACATGAACTTGACCCAACAGGGATACAGCAGTCCTTGGAGGACTGCCATATTCCATCATCCTTAGCTTCATGCGAAGTCAGGGATCCACTGACAGCCCGGCAATGCATCTGATTGGATGCCCTTAGTCTGGAACAGCTCCATCCCTTACCACCACATGGGTATCCACACTAATGGTGAGCAGAGCTAAGGGCTGTAGATGCCATCCATGGTACCAGGTCAATATAGTGCTACCCAAACAGCACATGAATATCCGCACTGCAGAATGCGTGAGTTTGTACAGCAACAAGGGTTTTTCAGCATGTGGTAATAACTGCTACCCCTGTCATTGTACACTCTCATGGGGGAGTGTCAAGGAGGTTGCCAGTGTGGTGCTTGGTGGAGCTGCTCCTGCATTGGAGTGGCTAGGGCACCAGCACACGGCAGCGTAGGGGGCCTGGGGCCATGGCTCAGTTTTCCCCAGGTCCCATAGTGTTGCAACGTTTTTTTACTTTAAGAATTTTCCCCCCCTCCAGTGTTTTGCCCCATCCCCAAAGTCCACACCCCCTCAGATTTAGTTATATTTATTCTGGGGTGGTTTGGTGGTGAAAGTCCCCCCCCAACCCATGTCAGGCCATGCAGTGGGCATAACCCCTCTGCAAAAAAGGAAAAAAACAGATCATGCTATTTATTTAAACAGTGTGTGCTGTTTCTGTTGTGGTCAGTGTTTTATTCATAATCTTATTTCAGCGTACACCATTTTTCCTGTGGCATTTTGTTTTGCGCAGTTTCATCCATGTCATTATGACCCATGTCTGACAGGATCAGGATGTGGAGCTCCGTAACTAGGATATGCTGGATTCAGGTGTATCTTAGACCTTTCTGTGGAAGAGGCCTATTCCACTGTCTGGTTCAAAAACATCTGGCCGTCCCCAATGAACCTTACTATTTCTGTTCTTGTAACATTTCAGTCTGTTGTCATGGCAAGAATGTTGATGTCATAACAAGTGCACCCTAAAGTCTGAAAATGAAAGAGTTTGTTACAAACATCATGTATACATTTTCAAGAATGTATGGCAAAATTTGGAAAAGATCTGTGAAAGATTCTACATATGGCAAAGTGAGAAACACTTTATGATCAGTAAAACTGGTCATGATATGAGCTATGTTGTATTAAACATTTTATCTGTGTATCTTTGTCTGTTTTAGTTGTATAGCATCCCTGTATCCATCTGTAGCCTATGTAACCCCACCCTCTGTGTAACCGGACTTGTATATGCTGCCATACACAAAACCACATGTATCAAATGTTTTGTTCTTTGCATCCTGACTTGGAACCTTTGTAAATAAGCCTATTTGGCTCAAAGGTATTAATCTGAATGTGAAATAAATAAATAAATAACATAAAATAAAATAAAGAAAGCTAAATAAGATCTTCTCTAGCAAACTATTTTAGATGAATGTAGTATGTTATTGACCTAATATACTGAAGTGGATACACTGCCTTCCTGGCACAAAAAGAGGCATAATGCCCACAAATCCAGGAAGTGCAGAAAAGTCCCAGATTTATGTGGGGGTATTTCAGTTTAGTTTATAAATCTGTACATCATTTTCTGAATAGTTGTTTAATGTAGAATGTCTCTTTGATTGATTAAGCTACATGCTCATCTCAAGCCACTGAAATCACATACAACTTTTAAAGAGCTGCTGATGCCTCAAAGAATACTCTGAAAAACACAATATTTAGGTACAATTCAGCTTGCATTCCATATATAGTCTATAGATTTCTTCTCCCCATTATTTATTACTAACCTACTAAAATGCCAGCAGAATAGGCCTAATGATCTTTCGTGTCTGCTCGTTTGGTCAGCCCCCACCCTGGGAGCTGACCTTTCTGCCACCCTCACGTTCACTGGCTTCTCCCTTCCCAGTTCTGGATATTCTCACTGCACTAGATTTTGCTTCCAGATCCGTTCCCCTGTATCTGTCCCACCCCCTCTTGAACACCTCCACCAGCCCCCTGGGCAGCACATTCCAAGGCTCCACCACCCTCTCAGTGAAGTAGCACCTCCTCCTTTCTCCTCTGAATCTTCCCCCCTCCAGCTTCCACCCATGCCCTCTAGTTGACCCCTCCTCCTTCCTTCAAAGCACCCTGACTGCTCCTCCCCTATTTACCCCCTTCATGTACCTGAAGACCTCTATCATGTCCCCCCAGTCCCTTCTCTCTTCCAATGTGTACATATTTAGCTCTTCGAGCCTCTCCCCATAGGTCCTGTCCCCCAAGCCCCAAATCATTTTGGTTGCCCTCCTCTGGACCCTCTACAGGAGTTTAATGTCTATCTTTAAGTGTGGCCTCCAAAACTGCACACAGTACTCAAGGTGTGGCCTCACCAAGCAGTTCTACAGAGGGAGTATCACTTCCCTCCTTCTTGAGGTGATCCCCCTAGCGATGCATCCCAGCATCCTGTTGGCCTTGGCTGCTGCCCTCCTATAAGTGTCCGAGTTGTTCATCTTGACATCCACCACCACCCCCAGGCCCCTCTCAGCCATTGAGACTTGTAGCATCCCGGTGTACACTTGGCCCGGGTTCTGCCCCCCAGGTGCAGTACCTTGCATTTCCCTGCATTGAACCTCAGCTTCCACTTTCTAGACCATCTTTCCAGAGCCTCCAGGTCCCTCTGTAGGGCCACCCTCCCCTCCTCCCCATCCACCACCGCCCCCAGTTTTGAGTCATCTGCAAAGAGACTCATCTCACTCCTGATACCTGTCCTAATAAAATATATAAAATATAAAATTACTAAGAAAATTTGCATGAATACATGATCTGTATCCCTTAGAGTTCATTTGCCTCTTTAGCTTACTCCCTACTTCAAGTCATATACATCTGTTGTGACATCACAATGTATTGCCATGGGAGTATCAGTAATGTCACAAGCAGTGCATTATGACCTCATGTAGGGAGAATGCAACAAGAATAGATAAACACTTCAAGAGCAAAGATGTGGTTTTCAAGCAGATTACCTCAGTAATAAATAACTGAGAGGAGAAATACATAACTAATAGGAAATAATAGCTGAACTGCATCTAAATATTATGTTTTATTAACGTTTCCCTGAAGGCATCAGCTGCTCTTTAAAATATGCAGGTACTGCATGAAAGGAATTCTATAACAATAAAAACTTCAGTTTCCAAATGCTTTCCTGAACATATGCATGCTTTTCAATAGCTAAAATAGCACTGTATGTGTAGGAGGAAGGGTGTAAAACAGTATCCCTTATACTTCCCTCTTCAATTCCAGTAATAAAATTCCTTCAAATGGAGGAACATTATATGTTTGGTTTTATTTTATATTGCCAAAATGTTGCACCAGGTTGCTGAGAAAAGGCTTTATTTGTAGTTGGGTATGGAGCATGGGCAGTATGTACTACAGTTTTCAGAATGCCTCCATGTACATCTGTTTGTAGAACAGAGCTGATTTGGCTCATGTTGGATGTTGTTGCTGAGATTCCTTCTGTGATGTTTAGGTACACAGCTAAAGATAACTTTGCAAATTGCACAACGTATAGCTGTTTGTCACCAAATGACTTGTAGTCAATCTCGAAAAAAAAATACATGGAATCCAACTGCAGTACTTGAGATCTGTTATCCTTGCCTCTGACACAGTTCTCAAGAGCTCTTTTAAACTGATAGTAGCCCATGCCTCCTTAGAAACAAAATACTTATCACATGAGGAACCTGATTATGTGATACTCAGTCTGGGTGTCCATGCAGTGTTTGTCAGTGATACTAGATACAGTGGTGTTTGCCTGAGGAGAAGATATAAAAGCCTACATATAAGGATTTCAAGGAGATACTATTTATTCTGCACATTACTTTAAAAAAGTTTCTGTATGATGTGGCATACCAGTAAACAAGGGTTTAATCTAGCATCTGAATAGGGATAGAGACAATCCCAAAATATATAACCTGTATTCCAGAGGTTTGGGTGCCCAGTAGAGATTTGGATGCTCTCTGGTGCTATTTGAGGCTTATTCTGGCACATTATGCATCACAGAAACAGACATTTACAGGTAAGAAAAGAACTGCGGTTCATTCAGTCTGTCCAGCAAATGTAATAGGTGTGTCATGCCCAAACTAGATGGGGCATCCGTTGAGTGCCCCCATCATGAATTATGAATGGAGATGTGTTTGAAGTGTCACTTGTGGAGTCACATGATGCATGTCTTTGCACTTATTGGCAGTTTAAAAAATGCTAAATGTTTGATTTATGTTACAAATACTGGTCTTACAGTAGACACTTTTCACCTTGATAAAGTGCTTTTTTAGGCATGAAACATTGGTGATTTGTTTGGGAACACTGTAGGGCTATAAAATAATGTTTAATTACTGTATATTATATAAAAATGAAGTTCTGTGACACATAGACATGGTTTGGACTGTTTTTACTGGATCTATGGGTGCCCAGCTCTTTTGTTTTGTTTTATATCACTGGAAGGCAAATTGTTCCAATTGTCCACCACCGTTGCATGAAAAAGTAATGTACTTCCTCATGTCCCACCTGAAACTGCAGCCCCTACCAACTTGTAATTGGCTCCTGTTATATGATCCTGAGACAAGTTTTGCAGCACGCTCGAGTAGTGCAGGGTTCAGGTGCAGCGGTGGGTTAACCAACCAAAAAATCCAAACAGCTAAGACAAGAAAAAGCTGTGCTCTGATGTGGATGGCTACCACAGTTTACCAAATAAATATGGAATACAGTGACAAAAGTTTTTTATTTGTCAAATGGAAACATACAACTGCAGTGCAGCAGGTGACACACAAGCAAACACCAGGTGCCCCGACCACTTCAGTCAGTAGATCATCATCAGGGGGCAGGCTTCTGGTGAAAGACCACCCCTTTTAAACCGGTCAAGTCCTGGTCATGGATGGTGCAATCTTACATAGAAGAATCATGGAGCAGTAGAATTGGGATTCAAACCTAGGTCCATGACAGCATTATTACTACCCATTATACAAACATTTAATTAAATATTACAAAAACATGTTTGTTGTATACAAATTTTAACTCATGTCCATCTTAGAAATCCATTGCACTTAGAACTGGTCTAAGAGAGAGTTTAGGATAATGCACAGTTTCTAGATACAATTTTAATACAAAATAGATCATGTTATGACCAGTTTTACTGATCATAAATTATTTCTCACTTTGCCATATGTAGAACCAATAAGATACAAATGATGAAGGTCTGGGGGGAGAAACTGAAGGGAAGTCAAAGATGAGTAGCATGACTAAATGGAGAAGAGAAATGTGGAAAACTGGATTTGAAAAAGAGCAGGGAGAGAATGTGGGGTACATGGAATGTTGGACCACATTGTAAGTGCAAGTACCACTTAGCTGTGTTCCAGATTGTGATCTCTCCAAGTTTTGAACATATTTTCAGTGAGGTCAGAGGGTAAGGAAAGGTAAGACAGCCCTCCGGTGGTTGTATACCAGGTTATAGATTGAAAGAGAAGAGAAAGAGATAGAAGAAATGGTTAGTAACTTCATATGATTTGAAAAAAGTACTGTTTTAAAAAATATAGTTATATACCATCCAAACAAGTCATGGTTATAATATAGAGATCTCATAATTGCCAGTATGTGCATTTCAATTTTATTTAGACATGCTTTGATATATAGTGTTGTTGAAGACAGTAGAATCCTAGGAGGACATAGGAAATATATGTATTGCTTATTTATTGATTACTGCTACAAAAAGGGTTTGAGGTTCCAATCTTAGTTTAGACCTTTGGGTGACAGGGTGTTCAGAGAAAAAATCAAATAACTCTCTCTTTGGAGTAGCCTTTTCAGCATGTTCCCTTCTCTTTTTTCTTCTTAGACCTGTTCAGTTCCCATACATTTAAATGTGTCACATTTACCATCATGGTGTGTGACAAAATGTGTACCGCCTTCTCACTTGTTTCTAATGTCATATTGGGGTTCTTGAATTATCTGATGTAATGGCCTGATTGTCCTTCCTGTGTATATCATGGGACATGAACATCAGATGGCATAAACTACAAACTCTGTACTACAGATAATGCATTTCCTAATTTCAATTTTTCTAGTATATGCATTTATAGAGATTGTGTTAGACTGCACACAACATTTACAGATAGAACATTTACCACATCAGTACATGCCTTTAGGCTTAACTGGGTAGCCATTTTCTGGATCTTTCCTCCTGTGTGGCTACAACTGTACCATGGACAATATTTTATCCCTTATGTTTGGTGCACTTTTATATGAAATCGGTGGGCCCTCACCTACTACATTAGAGAGACTATGATCATTTTGAAGTATTGGCCAATGCTTCTTCACTATGGCAGCCACCAAACCTGCTATGCCATTATATTTCGTAACAAAACACAATGGCATGTTGTTGTTTTTTAATCAGTCTTTTGCACAGGCTTCAACAGATCGTTTCTGCTTAAGTTCTTAGCCTTTTGAAGTGCTGTGTTCAGTTCCTCCTGACTATACCCCCATCCATAAAGCAAGATTTTGAAATCAGCTGCTTGTACATCAAAGTCAATGTCACTGTAGTAGCTCTTCTATAATCTTAGGAACTCCTCATAGGGTATAGATCTAATTAAGAACATTGGGTGGGAGCTATCCACTCTCAAAAGGGCATTTGTTGCTGTTGGTTTGCAGTATCCCTTTGTGACCACTTTGCCATCTTCTCCTACTGTCAATGTGACATCTGAGAAATTAAAAAAATGTCAGGGTCAATTGTAGCAGTAAATTTAAGGTTCAGGCAGTCTTTAGTAAGCCAGTTCACAAAGTTTTCTGCTTCTTCCCTTGAACCATCCCACATACGGACCACATCATCAATGTACCAGTACCATTTGATGAAGTGGTCTGTGTATTGGTTGTTGTACACATCAAATATCACTGAATCCCCCCAATGGCTAAGAAAAAGGTTAGCGCATAATGGGGTCATTGCTGCCCTCTATGCAGTATCTCTCAGTTATAAATAAAAATAATTGTCAAATTCAAAATAGTTGTGCTTCAACACAAAATCAAGGCTTTCTAGCAAAAAAATCAACCAAGAAGGATTTGCAATGGTGCCAGTTTCTAAGAAAAACTCACAGGCACAGATGCCGTCCTCATGTGAAATTGATATATACAAAGACTTGACATATATACCAAGCTATAAGTAACTCTCTTTCCATTGGAAGTCATGAAATTTCTCCAAGATGTGCATTGTGTCACAGATATGTTTCCAAGCCACTCACACATCTTTAAGAAGAAATACAGGAACTGACATAAATTGCTGCTTAGCGAGCCAGTTCCAGATATAATTGGTCTTCCAGGTGGATTAGTGGGCTTTTTATGAATCTGAGGAATTATATAAATGTGGGGTATGTGTAACTCATTCCATAAGTAACAACATTCATCTTTTGTAACAGTCATCAGTTTTTGCCCTTCCAATATTTTCAGAAGTTTTTTCTTAAAGATATGTGTAGCATTATTTGGTAGTTTTCTGCAATTCTCTCTGTCATTTAACAATTCCAAGGTTTTTCAGCATACAATTTCTTCCACGTACAGACAGTACTTTCCCCTTGGTCTGCCTCCCTAATAACTCTGCCTTTTGCATTTGTTTAGTTCCTCCATGGCCTATATTTCCTTACTCAACAAATGTCTGCATTTGGATTGATTATTGTTATCAAATAATGTTCTTACTTTCAGCCAATACTGTAGTTTCAGATTAATTGATTGCAGTATTTGTTGAGAGAGGGCAGAATTTTGATTTAGATTAAAAGTCTCTTTTCTTTACTTGCTAATAGGTTTCCCATCTGAACCCTCTATTATCAGGTTATCATCACTCTTTAACTCATAGATTGCATTTTAATCATTTTCCATGAATAATGACTGCAGAGTTTCAAGATTCATTAAATCTAATGCATCTTCCTCTATAATTTCTGTACTATTACCTGCATTACCTTCATTAAAATGTGTGGTCTCAATAGTGTTTAACAGAATGTCAATGTATTCAGTTTTCTTGCAAAATAATGTCTGTCAGTTCCACGTCCCAACCCATGTTGTCAGGTGATTTCTCCTTTTTCCTAAAGTACTCCTGCAGGTGTATCTTTCTAAATAACTTAAACAAGTTCACTTGTAGTCCAATATTATCTGGTGCTTGCAGTGGAATGAAAGATAGACCCCTGGAGAGAAGAGATTTTAGTGCAAGCGTGATTTCAGAGTCTGATTATTTGCTTTTTGGCTTGTTTTCTCTCCAATCTGCGAAGTCCATTTCCACTTCCCTCTTCAGCCACTGTGGGTTTTATTCTTTAGAGTCTTTTTGGAACCCTTTTCTGTTTTGTTTGGAGTTGTATTGTTTTGCCTCCTAAAAAATCTGGAGTGTGAATTTGCTGGTCCTGGAGTTTTCTCTGCCAAACCTGGCCATTGGGAGGAGTCAGTGATATTTGATGTGTGTGAGATGGTTCAAGGGAAGCATCAGAAAACTTTAACAGGCTTAATAACATTGTATGTAGTCTAACACACTCTCTGTAAATGCATGTGATAGAAACATTTAAATTAGGGAATTCATTTCCTGCGATACAGAGTTTGCAGTTTATTCCTTCTGGTGTTCATGTCGCGTGATGCAGATGGGAAAGACAATCAGGCCATTACACCAGAGAATTCAAAAACACACACAACATTAGAATCAAGAAAGAAGACATCCCTGTTGGTACATATTTTGCCACCCACCATGACGGCAAATGTGACACTTTCAAATGTATGGGAAATGGGTACAGTACACACAAGACATACACAAGGTGGATTGCTGAGTTAGGGACAGGATGCACAGCATGGTGGTGAATGGGCACCACTGCAAATGAAGAGGAGTACTCAACAGTGCCCCTCAAGAATTAGCACTGTAGCCACTGCTCTTCACCATGTTCATCAACATTCTAGAAGCTGGGGTCTCCAGTGGGCTGCTTATGTTTTCAGAGGATTCTAAGGCAGCCAGGGTGTTTGATAACTTTGTGGATGGGGACAAGCTTTAGAAGGGCATGAACAAGCTGGGCAATTGGTCTGGCTCCAGGAAATGTCCAAATGCAAGGTGCTACACATGGGATGAAAAACTTTGGTATGACCTATACACTATGCCGGTGCTCATCTTGCTACAGTCAAGGATGAAAATGATCTGGGGGGGTCACAATAGTTAAGGGGCTAACAGGCCAAGCAGTGCATGCCACTGTCAGAATGGTTAGCAGAATGCAGGGGTGTGTCAAAGGAAGGATGACTAGCAGAGGAGGGGAAGTGATCTTACCACTTTATGAGGCCCTTATCAGGCTGCATGCAGTTTTGGTCTTCCCAATTCAAAAATGACACTGAGGTAGCCTAGACAGTGCAATAAAAGGACATTAAAGTGATCAGCAGCATGGAGCATATAAGTTGTGAGGAGTGGCTGGAGTACTCTAACATGTTCACCCTGGGGAAAAGGAAGCTTAGAGGGGAGCATGAACTCAGTCTTTCACATATGAGTATTGGAAAGCTCACGTGCTCAGAGATGTTTGCTCTTGTGTCCTGCAGCAGGACATGGGGACATGTTCTGAAGCTCAAGAGTGGTGCATTGCGGAGAAAATATCAGGAGGCATTTTATTTCTCAGTGGGCTGTTAACCAATGGAACAGCCTACCAACAGAAACAGTGGACATGATGACAGTATGGGCCTTTAAGGTAAGCCTGGGCAAATCTTTGCTTACCAAAGGAATCAGCCAGGTACCCTGGGTAATAGAGTGTGCAACAACTCCCCAGGAATTGATATGTGCTTGCACAGCAAACTTATTTAATCCCTCATGAAGTGGTTGGGGGTGGACCTGATGGACCTAGAGTCACTCTCAACCTAAAATTACTGTGTTGTTATGCCACTGTTGTACATTACTTTGCCCATGATGGCAAACTCTGAAGTAGCATATATGTGGTAATGCTGTAGATCTGGTACAGCACTTGAAGCCTGAGTAATGATTTAGATCTAGCCTCAAAATAGACCACACAAAAAGAAGTCGAAGAAGGAATTAACATAGTATTGACACATTTTTTCTGAGAGCTATTGGGAAACAAATTGATGTTATCAGTCATTAAGAGTTTCCCAGATACTTTAGCTATTAATTTGTAATTGTGAACATGAGAAACCGAAAGTAGACATGGGTAATAGTTAACTAAACAATTAGCGCCGCAAACATGTTCTTTGCATGTTTCCTGTTTCAAGGGGGAGCAGCTCCAGAGCTCTTCTGAGATGCTGAGAAGGTCCAGGAAGAATGGTCGTTGTTTGCTGTACTGCATATTTGTTTCTGATCAGTCTGCATGGTAGATGGGGCTCCACATGCTGTTTCATTTTCTGTTGTACAGTATTATAAGGTTTTGATTTTGCCAAGGGATTTGGTTTTGGGAAATTATGATGTGACAATGGTAAAGATGGCAAAAGTCACTGAAGCAGTCAAATAGTAGGCTTGTTGGGCTGCTAAGCGGCAGACCGAGTTTCCGGAGAGACATTGAGCCTCTGATGCTCTTGGATGGGAAAAACAAAGGCATCACTGTGGTACTACAAGTACTGTGGGGGGCAAGTGTTGTGTCTCTCAACTGAATATTTTTAGTGCAAGGACCTAATCATTTTGCTAAGGTAAAGTCATCAAAAAGATGATGTTAACCCACTAAGATACCTCTGTTTTTATTTTCATGGCTTCATAATGGTGTTTGCTGACACTTCTTTCCTCTTTCCTTTAAAATGCTCCAGGTCATATTCTTTTGTTTGTAAAAATCCAAAAATCATGGCTGTATGACATGCATGTGATAAAGCTGTGACACTTGTTAATAGCCATGTGGCTCAGTTTAGTAATGATGTGATTTTTAGTAGCAGCCTGAATATAACATTTCATGGCAGTTCATAAATCTGTATGTGTTTTAAATTGTACAATTATTAAAGAGATGAGAAATAACTTAGAAAAGAAGATCTTTCTGTTGATGCGTCAGGCTGCCAAAACATTCATTAAATAATCCAGCAGGGGAATGAATAGATCAGCAGTTAAAAACAAAATACAAGCATAAAGTGAGAAATCAAATGACAGCATCTGTGCAGAATTTAACTAGAGAAATAAACTCCCCCCAACCTCAAAATGTTGTTTATTTTTTCAAGATCCGTTCTCTATGTTTCTTCTATGGGCTTATTTTTGTTTAATTCCCCAGCGTTTGAGTCTTAACCTAGCAGTCATGTATCAAAAAATAATAAGTAGCGGATCAGGATGCTGCCCATCTATTGCTTCATGAAACTGTTGGCAATACAGACAATATTCTATGTCTGATTATTTATTTTATTCATTTACAATTTGTTGATTGGGAAAGGCACATTAAGCTGAAGCTCCTGTCAAGGTGGAATCCGGAGAGGTGGCAACAAAGGGCAAAGTGCCCTAAGTACAAAAAGCATTAATGGTACTACAAAGCAGCCATTATATACATGAACACAGTGAAGGCAGTGTACAAGCACATACCAAGAACAAAATATATATTGCACGGTCAAACCTTTTACACATCCTTCTCCCATAGACACTTTTTCATATACTTGCACAATGTTCTGCCGGCTACCTTGTTAAGTTCTATATTTTATATATATGTGTGCTGACTGACCCATCTTACTAGTCACAAAGTACCTCCCCTTGCTTTTTACTCAGAGCTGTGCATTAGCTCCCTCTTCCCCTACAGTCAGGGCTTCAGGGCTCAGCAGTCTTTCTTCTTAAAGGTGCAGGGGTCCAGAGAGAAAAAGGCATTCCTTACGTATTCTAGAAAGGCAATGTACTGTCAGAATCTTCATACTGCCTAGAAACTCGTTTGAAATTCTCTCCTTGGCATAGTGTTACTGAGCTGCCTAATTTGTATATTGAATTGCTAATTGCATTACATGTTTTTAAGCCTTGTTAAGCTTTAATTGGTAAATGAGCTCAATTCCTTCATTCTGCAGCTGGCATTTTAGAGTTTTGGATTATTGGGATGGGAAGTAATAATACTTCTGTAGGACTGAATTTTGCACCTTGGCACATAATGCCACCATAGTGTATTATAATATGACTTATTGAAACAATGTCATCTGGTGTGGAAGTCATTCTTCATTAGGAGTGACACTTTGGGTAATGGATATTGAATAAACAAACAGAGCTTCTGTTGAGGCTGATATGTGTACACATTGACTCCTTAATAAGTAACTACCAGTGTAAGAGATTGTTCTAAACCATCTTCATTTCTAATTACTATAAAATTCATAACTGCAATGTATTACTGTGACACAGCAGGTTTTCATTGGCTTTACACAATTATATGAAAATGTAAGTGCTTACCATAATAAATAATTAGAGCTCCCAGGGCTTTCGTTGTTAGGATAATAAAATGTTAAAAAGCAAACCGCTTGAGTAGAATGTAATTGCACTGACAAGCACTACACAGCTAGCATTCACAATAAAGTAAACCTTCCCTCAATGTCGACCTGATTTGCTGCCTATATAAATGCTTCCTTAAATTATGGAAATATGCTTTT
Organism: Neoceratodus forsteri; assembly: GCA_016271365.2. Lineage (NCBI taxonomy): Eukaryota > Metazoa > Chordata > Ceratodontiformes > Ceratodontidae > Neoceratodus > Neoceratodus forsteri. The sequence continues at coordinate 1,562,111,881 of CM057455.1, forward strand.
CCTATCAACAAGAAAGAATAAAACTCCAGGCTCCTAATTAATCTGGCATGACATCTGATTTTATGCCCAGGTTAAAGGCAAGAGGCAGGTGGGTCTATTTTCCCCTCCCTAGGAGTATGACCACAGGCGAATCTCTCCATTAACGTCAAACTGCATCTGTGGGCCTCAGCATCATTGCCACTTGTCAGTCATTAATGCATTAGCTTTACTTGCATTCGATTCATATGCATCGTTTTTCTTGTCCGGAGGCCCTGGCAGAAAGGGGCTGCCAACTACATGTCTACATCATGATTGCTTCACCTTGACCCCCTTGTGACAGACTGTTGCCCTCTATAGCAAAAGAGAGCTCTTGTATTGCTGAGTAGAAGTAGCATTAGAAGCAGTGATTTATGACAATAGCAAGTTCCAGGGTAGCGAGGCACTGCTCAAAAGACAGAAAAAACAGATGGACTTATTTGACATTTTTATAGTAGGTGAGCACAGATGCCCTGTACAGGTTTTAGCAATTTATTTTTCTCTTGGGTAGTAGTAGCAGTAATATGTAATTGTCAGAGAAATAAGTGATTTAACTGCTGAGTTTGTACACTTCCGGGGTTACCAGTTGTGTGTCGTTTACTTTCTGTAGCATGCTTTCTCTTCGATGCTTAACCCAGCATTACTTAATTGCTGTTTAATCTTTAGGAAGCAGCATTGGTTGGCAAACTGCATCTTCGTAAATCTCATGATTACATTTATTAACAGAATCCTGTTTAGTGCTGCAGGAACATAATGCCAGTGTCCCTGTTATGCCTTACAAGTAAAAACTGACAGTACTGGAATACCCACAATGGAGGGCAGTTTCCTTGAATGCAAGGAGCCTGGGAAACAAGGCAGTAGAGTTGAGAGCACTGATGTCGGAAGGAGAGGTGGACATAACAGCCGTCACTAAGACATGGGTCACCCAGTACCAGGAATGGGACCTAGTGATCCCTAGCTACAGTCTGTACCATAGGGACAGAGAAAAAGGGAAGGGGGGGAAGTGGTGGCTATTTATGTAAGGTAAGGGATATTCTGCAACAGGGAGGAAGGGGAGGAGGGCAAGGCTGAAGCCTCATGGGTACAGCTCCAGAACTCAAATGGTAGGAAGGTTAGATTGGGGGTAGTGTACAGACCACCCTCTCAAAATGAGGAAACTGACAGGGAGTTGGGAGAGCAAATAAGGAGGTTTACTGGTAAGGGCAATACTGTGATAGTAAGGGATATCAATCTACCACAGATAAATTGGAGCACCCCAGCTACCATGAGTGCCATTGAACAGGTCCTCCTGAAGGCCTTCCAGAATGGCTTCCTGACACAGAAGGTAATATGGAGCCAACCAGGGAGGAAAACATACTGGACCTTGTGTTGACTGATGGGGAGCACATCCAGGACGTTGGGGTGGAAGACTCCCTGGGAGGAAGTCACCACCGCATAGTGTGGTTCTTCCTCAGTCTAAGTAAGGAGGTGGCCAGAACCAAGACAAAGTTAGTGGACTTCAAAAGAGCAGACTTTGGTAGGATGGGAGGCATACTGGAAGGGCATCTCACCAACATCCTCCCAGACATGGATGCTGACCAGAAATGGGACATCATCATGCTGTATCTGGCATAGGCCACTAACTCATGTGAAGAGATCCGAAGTAAGAAGGCCAGTTCCAAAAAACTGAGCTAGTTGAGCAGGGAGGTAGTAGAGTGGGTGAGAGAGAAAAGAACTGCCTTCAAAAGCTATAAGAGATCCAAAAGAGAGAGGAGAGGGAGGAATACGTGAGGAAATCCAGAGGGGTGAGGTGAGTTGAGTAGAGCAGTCAGAGGAGCCAAGGTTTCAAGGGAGCTAAGGCTGGCACAGGGGATCAGAGAAGGGAAAAGGATTTCTTCAGGTACATACGAGAGAAGAGAAGCTGTAAAGATCAGATTGTCCACATCAAAAAAGATGGAGGGTGGGCAGAAAAGGAGGCGGAGCAGGCAGACACTCAATGAGTACTTCTGTTCAGTTTTACCAGGTAGAAGGATAGGCCTATGCCCTCGGGGAAAGGTGGGGTGGGCACGGTGGGGAGAAGGAGTAATGGATGGAGGTGATCCCAGTGAGCAGTGTGCTGGAGGGCCTTTGGTTCCTGCAGTTGGATAAGGTGCCAGGGCCAGAGGGTGTGCATCCAAGGTTCCTGAAGGAGTTGGCGGAGGTCCTGGAGGGACCTCTGGCAGACTTGTTAAATACCTCCCTGGGGACTGGGTGCATGCCCCAGGACTGGAGTATGGCACATGTGGTGCCCCACCATAAGAGTGGGCCTAAGCATGAAACAGGTAACTACAGACCAGTCAGCCATACCTCCATCGTGGGAAAGCTAATGTAAACTATCCTTAAAGAGAGGTTGGTGAGCTTTCTGGAGGACAGTGGTCTCCAGGACAATAGGCAACATGAGTTTGTCTCCGGCAGACCCTGCCAGACAAATCTGGTTGACTTTTATGACTGGGTAACTAGGAAACTCGATAAGGGCCATGTGGTGCATGTCTTGTATCTGGACTTCAGCAACATCTTTGACTTGGTGCCACATGGAAGGTTGACTAGTAAGCTGAGAATCCTGGGAGCAGGGGAAAAACTGGTTGGATGGGTTAGAAGTTGGCTGTAGGATAGACAGCTGAGGGTAGATGTAGGGGGAGAACTCTCGACTCCCAGAGCTGTAACCAGTGGGGTCCCACAAGGTTTGGTACTAGGACTGGTGCTATTTAGCATCTTCATTGCTGACATATCGGATGGGATTAGGAGTAAGATCAGCCTTTTTACAGATGACACAAAGATTGGTGCGGAGGTAGATAATGTGGAAGGGGGACAGGAACTTCAAGAGGATTTGCCAAGACTTGAGCACTGGTCAAATACATGGCAGTTGGGGTTCCATGCTTAGAAGTGCAAAGTCATGCACTTCGGAGCAAGGAACCCTTGTAATTGCTACTGGCTGGGGGGAGTGCAGTTATCCACTTCAGTGGAGGAGAAGGATCTGGGGGTGCTAGTCCCAAGAGACACGAATCACTCAGTGCAATGTAGGAAGGCAGCTGCCAAGACTAATAAGATACTGGGGTGCATTGCCAGGGGAATCACCTCTAGGAGAAAGGAAGTCATTCTGTGACTGTGCAGGTTGCTGGAGAGACTTCACTTGGAGTACTGTGTGCAGTTCTGGTGCCCCTATTTAAAGAAGGATGTCAAACTACTGCAGGGGCTCCAGCACAGGGTGACAAAGATTATCCTTGGGCTGTGGGACAAACCATATGAGGAAAAACTGGGGGAGCTCAACATGTATTTCCTGGAGGATAGAAGGGAGATATGATTGAGACCTTCAGATACTTAAAGGGAATGAATAGGGTTAGTACTGAGGGCATGTTTAGATTAAAGCCATAACTGCCTTAGTCCTACCCGTCATTGATTACAGGCTTGTCTTCAATGGGGCTACCATTGATACCACCCTAAAACAGATCAAGAGAGCCCTTAACAAATGCTGTAGACTTCTCACTGGTGCAGGGAAGCATACGCATACCTGTGATCTCTACAAGCAATCCAACTGGCTCAATCTAAATAGTAGACTTGTCTACCAGACCTGCCTACTGGCTAAGAAAATTTGTCTTAACCTCACACCCCCTACAACTCATGCCTTAAGGTTGCCCACAGTCACTGCACATTTTACGCGCAGTTTCCTCAAACCAACATTTATTGTTCCATTCTGCTGTACCAACCAGGCTTAATGTGCTTTGCACACCAGGGCCCCCCTGCTACTAAACAACCTTCCCCATGAAACTGCAGCTGAAAACAAACTTGGCCCATTCAAATGTAAACTCCTCCAGCACCTCACTTACCTCAGCAGTTGTGACTGCTCTGCCTAGGCTTGCGGCTTTGTTTCACCTCTCCCTCCTCTTCTCTAATCCCTTGCTACCCTCCCCACTTCTCTCTACCTCTCCATCCCCTGCTAATACCCATCTCTGTCCCACCCCACCTACCATTCTACACCTCTCACCTCACACCTACCATTACACCCCTTCTTCCGCTCCTCTCCTCCTGTCTCCCCTCCCTATCACCCTATCTCTTGTTGCTCCACCCCCAGACTACCTAGCACTTATCTTTCTGTTCTTGCACTTATGACAATGTCAAATCCTTGACTGCCTACCCCCCCTTTTCCCCCCCTTCCCCTCTTATCCCCCAACCCTTGCTCCACTTATGTCTCCCCTAGGATGGTTTTCATTTATTTCTGTGTCTTGCTATATATACACCTGTATTGTTAATTGTGCATTGTCATTTGCCACTGACTGTTTGCTACTGTGCTAGTCTATACACACGTACTGCCTTTTGCTACTAAGTTAACCTCCTGACCTGTATTGTATCTTACTTCTGCTTACTTCTATGTTAACCTCCTGACCTTGTATTGTATCTTACCACTGTTTTGCTTGCACCCATTGCTGAAACAGAACCTTTATAAAATAACCCTTGGTTCAAAGGTGTTTCTAATCCTAGTAATAAATAAATAAAAAAAATAAATAAAGGGGGGGGCACAAGGGGACACAGTCGGAAACTGGAGGGTGGAAGATTCAGAAGGGAAATGAGGAGGAACTGCTTCACAGAAAGGGTGGTAAAAAGGTGGAACACACTGCCAGAGGAGGTGATATCATTGGCTGGCAGTGTAGCCTAGAGGTAGAGGAATGAAGTGTGAACAAGCTTGATACATCCAGCGGACCAGACCTGAGTTTGATTCTCACAACCTCCACTTGCATATTGTGTGACTCTGAGCAAGTCACTTAACTGCCCAGTGCTTCCAGGTCACCCCTGAAAACAGGCACTTGTGCCTAGTGGGCCTTACCCAGTTACCAAAGACCAAAAAATAAATAAAAAATCTGTGGGCAGTTTTGAGAGGGGGTGGGACAGGGTCTAAGGTATGGTCAAAACTGGTGGGGAAGCTAGGGAGGGAGAAGTCGGTAGAAGGGGGTGATAAATCAGATGGACAGGCAAGGGGTGGGGGGGCAGCTGCAGTAGATTAGACTGGGAGCTGCGCACTCGAGCAGACTTGATAGACCATGTGGCCTGTATCTGCTGGCATTTTCGTATGTTGGTATTAAATAAATAACATGCAGGTATGCTAGTTTTAAATGTGAAGGTTTGTTTCTGGAACACTTCTGCAATGATCAAATCAAAGAGCAGGTAGCTACTAAAATAAATGGCTTTCAAATGTTGTATTTACAACATACAAACTAATGTATGGCTAACCATACACAAGGTCAAGTTTCCACTGTGTGGTGAGATGACATCACAGACCCGAGGAGCAAAGTTCGAAAGGTCTGTGTGTGATGTCATCTCACCCCCGAAATGAAAACATCAGCCTTGTCATGTGTGGCTGCCCATAAATTATTTTGCATAGTATATTTTAGTTTACATTCATTTATCTTCTTTATAACTCTGCCGTGGACTGTGGCACAATAAAGAGAGAAAACAGTAAACAACAGGATAAAATTAAAAACATTTAATGTGATTTAAATAATAGCTATATGATCTGGTAACATTTCTAGTACTTTATCTTTTAAACAAACAATTTCACTTGGGGTGTTTTCAGTCTTGCTTATATCTTTGTTATGAGGAATGTGCAGTGTAGGTAAACATGAGGACTCTCAAGAGACGTGGGATTCTAAACTGTTCTACCGTAGTGGTGACATAACTGCTGTGGTACAACAGCATTCTGGCATCACTGCTTTAGTACAGCAGCATTTAGAAGTGTACAGATTACCATACACACAATAGTACTGAACAATATACTGTAAGTTTGTTTTGCTTTAATGTTTTATGGATTTTATTACTTTCTCATGTTATTTCTCTTCTATCTCAAATAATGCAGCTTTTAATTCACTTTGTCTGTTAAAAAGTAACTGACTATCCCCACATGATTTTATAGTTGCTTTATGTCACATCACAGACTGTTGCCATGTTTATGTACTATGGTGTCGTAAACAGGCACTGTTGGGTCAGACGGGGACAGTCAAATGCTTTTTATGCAGACATCTTGAATGGGCTACTAAGATGTGCGCTAAACCTTGGATAGGAAAATTGAAATAAAAAACTGCAATGTGTGGTCGATCATAGTAACTGAAACGTTTATGAAAATCCATCCTGAAGTGGATATCTGCTCTTTAAGAACAGTGACTGATGAATAATGTACATTGTTTGGGGTTGCAACAGGATGCCTTATAACAACTCCAGTCATGAATGGCAGACTGTAAGGAGGGTCATTACATTGAGGGAAATATCCCCTTAAATACAAAAATAGGGGTTTCTCAGTAGTAGGTGAGAGTTTAGAAGTTACTACAAAGGAAGACAATTAGCCGGTTTGAATTAGATGCCTATGATTTATGAGTCTGAACTCCACTGGGGCGGGGGTAAAAGAACCACTCTACTCACTCAGCCATTTCCCCAGTTGTCAGTTTCCTTCCTGAGTGCATTTTGGTATATAGCAGGGGTTTACTGACATTGGGCAGACAAGGGAGACACCATGGGCTATGTATTTGGGTCTCTTGGCAATAGTCTGAAATTTAGGAAATGAATAAGAAGGGAGATCAGTTACTCTAATTTGACTAGACGATCTAGGGCCTATTAATCAGAGCTCTCCCAGGTAAGCTAATGGAACAACTCCACAAGTTCAGCTAGTAGATGGGTTTGTTCAACTCACCCAGCTATAATTGTTGATTGTTTTCATTTGACTGCATGACTTCCTGGTTCTCAGCCATTAACAGGCACTGACAGAGGGGTCTTTTGCAGCTGTCCTAATTATCCTCAGCTCCTGACAAAAGATGTCCCTATAGGGAAAAGCATGAATGATTTTTAAGGGACTGAGGACTTGAACATGAAGGAAAATGCCTAATAAAGATATATTTCTATAGCAGGATTTTTGTGCAGTACTAAATGTATCTGGCTGTCAAGGTACTATCCCTGTCTTATGGAGTCAAATAAGATTAGGAACCTGGGTTGTTTAGTTCCTGTTGGGGTTCATAAACAAAAGTTGAAAAGTAAGTTGTGCAGTATCTCAAGCCAGGGAAATTTAAAGTGTGCTATGTGACAGGCTAGTACTCTTCCTCACCAAACAATACAAACCTACTGTATCGCCATGCATTCAACCCACCCACTACCCACACACTGCAATAACAGATTAACACAAAGGCAAGGCAAACTCAATATATTGCACTTGACACGGTAGCAAATTAAAAAATACCAAAGAGAATTGTTTTGGAGAACAGGGATCTGTGGAAGGAAAGTGTTAAGTTCGACAAGTGGAACTTATAAACAGCAAATGCTCTATAACCAATGATCATAACCACCTAACAATGGCAGCTACTTTAGATCAGTGCACCCTCCCCCCCACACTTCACCTTATTACACTTCCCTACACTTAACAAACCCCACTCTCGGATCTCTCACTGCTACCAGAATTATTATACTCCAAGTCCCTTAAGGAGCTCACAGTGCAGCACTGGGTACCCACCCATTGAATCAGTGCAGGCCCATTGACAGCTGTGCTGCATGTGATAAAGGAAGTGAAATACTACAAAACCAAAACCAACATGGCTCTGTCTCTCTCCATTGATCAGTCTCAGTGACTCTGGCAGATCAGCATGGCACAGGCGGTCTCCGTAAGTACGTCACTTGCCTCAGGATACAGCACTTGCTGAAGAGTGCCCACTCTCCTAATCAGTGTCACCTCAAGATAACTCCCTCAGCACTGGGTGCCATTCATCAGCCTATGGTGTCTGGGGATGATGGCTTAGATTAGATGTGGCAGTCTCTCAGATCACAGAAGATCTGATTTGGAACAAAAGCTGTCAGTGTACACTGGAGCACAAACTGTTGGACAACTTACCCTCATAGATTGCCTCTCTCCAGTGACTGGAAATCTTCTCTTAATGTCTCTCTGCATTTAGCAATCTACTCCTTCTAAAAACCAAAGTCACCCTTCAATGTGTCTGCACAGGTTGGTATAGACAGTGCAGATGGTAGGTCAACCTCCTTGGTCTCTACCACACAGGCTGAAAGGCTACTTTAAAGTCTCCTTCACTCCACTCAAGATTCCAGTTCTCAGATGGGTTACTCTCTATGTCAGTCACTGGAGGAGGAGCTGTCTGACTTTCACTCGATGTCCTGTTGTTGGTTAGTCCCACAGGCAAAATACTCAGTCTTCCAGGAGTCCATGAGCCTTTCTGCTTCTACTGTAGGCTTTACAGAGCCTGACTGGCTGGTGATGCTGCCTTCTGACCCAGTGGTCACACTGATAGGGGTCAGGGACAGGAAAGCATGCTGCCCATGTTGTTCCTTGAGCACTGGGCTTAACATCTTTCTTAGCCAAAAGGCTCCTGCCTTTAATAACATTTTGTGTGTCATTTACATAGTTCACACAAGTGTTCAGTACCATTGCGGCATAAAATGGGGGAATTCAAGGCTTGAGTTTGTTTTTGCACTCATCTCTCTCATCAGCGGCAGCAGAGCCATGGGATCCAGTGCAGTAGCAGAACTGCACATCAAAGGTGGTGCTGGCTAGAAATTGAGTCTTCTGCACTGCCCACTCTGTTCCTTGCTACAGTAGTCCTCAGAGAAATTGGAGAGAAACAGCTAGTATAGGTAAACAGACTGGTGTGTCCTGTGGAGCTGAAAGTTAGGTCCCATCAATTGGGGGAGAGGGGGCTACATTGCTGAAAACCAACAGGAAAGCTGTATAGATCATAAATGTTTCAGATGGGCTATATGTTTATCCTGCCATTAGTGTGGCAGAGATGTGAAGAGAAACCCAGCATGTAGATACGCCATCACTATAAATAATTTTAAGGTATAGATTCTGCGTATGTCAATGTCTTCTGAACTCAATGAGCAAATATGACCTTCCCTTTCTAGCACAATAAAAACTCCTTGTGGGATTTGCTATACCATTTTATAGACTGCTATACATTAAAATGGTTGAATTACTTTCTTATTTGACCCCCTTTCCAAAACAAATTACAATAGTAGGTGCAGCCCATGGCATGATGGCTTGCAAGCTGAAATATGCCCTTCCAATAGTATTGGCAGTCTTGGATTGCTTGGGTTAGCCGTTTCCTGAGATGGGGCACTGTTACGTCAGTGCTGAAGTACAGTATAAACATTTTGTTAGATCTCTATTACATTCACAGTCTACTTAGGGTGTGCCTTCCCCAGGAGCAAACATGCCTTTGTTATCAGTTCTTGCAACTCTGGGTAGTTTAATTCATTTTTTAAAGCAATGTCAACTGGGACCAGCATGGTAAATTAGTTTTAACTGAAGTATGTTTTCCTTATGGGAGGATATCACCACTGATGTCTTGTGTTTCATCTTGTTCCTTGCATTGTTGTGGTTTTCCTGTCTTTGATGAGGCTTATAGTAAAACATGATTTCTGAAATGTTGTGGAAAATGAATTCAAGTGGTGACATGATGCTTTTCAACATAAGTGTTCTTTGCGAAGCCTGCAGTGTACCACATACTCTTTTGAACGCATGAGTAATATAGCTACCAATTCTGAAATGTTTTGAGTAAAACACATTTTGAGTGAAGAGGAACATGCAGCCATACAGAAACAAAACAATTTGGTTATCTCCTTGTGTCCTTAAAGTATCCTACACACTTCTCTCTTTGCAAACTGCTTTTCCAGTATGCTACCTCAAAGTGTACTAAATGTGTATATTTTTGGTTAGCAGCATATGCAATGGCCTGAATCAGAAAATGTTATTTGTCTTCATGCGTTAGGAGACAGGACAATAACTCATGACTGGTAGACCACCAGGTGAGTCATTTAAGTCTTGCTCTATCACAAGTGATGATAAGATGCATATGCTGAGCCAGGCCATTGTATGTCCAGTTTATAAAATGTATTTTAAATGAGTTCTTTCTATGAAGATGAAACTGTTTCTGTTTGATTTTACTGCTCTGTCCACAGAGGCGATTGTGATGTTGTCAGGCATTGTTCAAGTTGATTTTGTTCATTAAGGGTTCCTTTGTGAGATATTCAAAGTGGAGATAAATGGCTAAAATTAAGATAAATTATTTATCTTCATTTAGAAAATAATATGAAAATAATGACCTATGATTTTTTTATTCTATTTCTGATTGGCCCTCATCTCCTAACTTATATGACGCCCTTCTTTTCCCATTCTGCAGTGGCTTTAGCACTTTTTTTTTTTTTTACATTTGAAAAAATAAATTTAGCCCTCCTTTTAGTTGCTTGAATCAAGTTTTCATCGGTATTTTCAGCTGTTTTTGTATACGGTACTTGTTATCCTGTAAGGTCCAAAGCAATGTCTGCTGCATGCTAGTTCATTATACTCACATGAAAAGTGATCTCAAACAACTGATATTCAGAAGCAATACAGATTAGTGATGAAAACCTGGTGCAAGCCATATTAAAATGAACAATCCTTTTATTATTTCACCTGTAAAACAAAAGTGGTAGTGCAGAGGCAAAATGGGGACAGAGGGATATCATATAAATCAGGAGATAATGGACAATCTAAAATAGAATACAAAAGCATAGGTCAAAATTTTCACCCTTATGATGCACTGCTGCTTTAGCGTTCAACTATTTGGAATAATCCAATTTTTTTTAACTGTAATAATCCCTTATACTATACTACATTTTCTTAGGGTGGGGAAGGGAATTATTAAAAAAGGAAAGAAGACAATGAATTCCTAAATAAAATCAAAGCCTGCCCAGGAGCTGTGCAGCTAATAAAATTATACACAGGCAGTATGATACAGATTCTTAATTTTATAACAATGGTGTAAAACATACTAACATACTAAAATGCCAGCAGAATTGGCCTAACGGTCTTTCATGTCTGCTCGTTTGGTCAGCCCCCACCCTGAGAGCTGAGCTTGCTGCCCCCCTTGCCTTCTCTGGCTTCTCCCTTCCCAGTTCCGGATATTCTTGCTGCACTGGATTTTGCTTCCAGAACCCTTCCCCTGTACCTGTCCCACCCCCTCTTGAACCCCTCCACCATCTCTGCCTCCACCAGCCCCCTGGGCAGCGCATTTCATGACTCCACCACCCTCTCAGTAAAGTAGCATCTCCTCCTTTCTCCCTTGAATCGTCCCCCCTCCAGCTTTTACATTTCCATCCATTTCCAAAATTGACTCATTTATTTCCCTTGGGATTAGCCCATTTCATAGGGGAGTCTGATTTGTATCCCATGATATGAATTAAAGAAATAATAAAAAACAGAGTTAGGGACGTAGCTGTAGCAAAAGATCTAGAAAGATTAAATAGCTTGAAACTCTTCCATTGGTACAAGCAAATGAAGCAAACACTTAGCCTTGAATTGTATCTGATTTGTATGATTAACCCAAAACAAAGAAGACTAATAACTAGGTTCCGACTTGAACTTTATAAAGCCAACAATATTTATTTCCAGCAAAAAAGACCAGAGGTGGACACTCAGTTTTGCAAATGTGACCTTAAGTTAGAGGATGATCTCAAACATATAACATTAAAATGCCCTCTTTATGCACAAAGTAGGAATTACTGGCTGGGTAACATTTTGGCTTCCCTTGGTCTCCCTCCCTCCCAATTAGTTACTACATTGTACACGTATCAGGATGTACAACAGCTGCACATTTTCTAGCTGGCTAATTTTCTAGCAGCAACACATCTGTAATAGACAACTGTGCAATTAATAATGGCCAATGTATTAATATGAATGATTCAAGCACCTTCTTTGGAACCATTAAAAATAACTATCCCCGAACTTTGAGATGTGTACATGTGATCCCTTATAACAAGACTCAAGATATTTTATTGCACAATGAAATTGCAACATTACACATTTTATGTACTTTTAGATGTAATGTTGTAAAAATGTCTATATGTCTTTTTTAATTTTAACCTTTTTAATGGTTAAATTGCTGATTGAACAAATAAAACATTTTGTACTTGTACTTGACAACCAGCTCCCCCTCCTTGCTATCACTCTTACGATCTCTCGGTTTCACTTTCCATCCCTTCAAGCTGTGCCTCCTGGTAGGCACTTTACCTCCCACTCCTCGTCTCTGCCTTTTCCCAGCTCCACTCCATCGATGATAGAGTCCCCCATCAGGAGTAGCTTCCTCTTCCTTTGGGGTCCTCTTCCACCCACCTTTGGGGCTTCATTGTGGAGATCCCACTCATTGTCCTAGGGTACAACGTCCGGTGACCATAAGAGGCCATCAACAGGAATTAAATTCTGCTTACCATGTTACTATGCAAATGACATCATAGCCAGCTCACACACACAGAAAGGTAACCCCAGTTTTCCTAAAATGTACAAAGTGACATGCATGATGCAATGGATGCTCATGCTATCACTTGACACCTAAAAACCCTCCCTACAAAGGAACCCCTTGATTAGGCTTTTCTATTTAAAAGAAATGTTCTTACCTAATTCCTCTGAGGTTCTAAATAAAATCAGCACTCCATAAATTATTACAGAATGCCCTCCCCACCACCCTCTCTGGCTTTAAAGCACACTTCTGCCATTCATTGTGAGCAAATATGCACTACTGACAATTGGCAGACCTGAGAGTGCATATTTGAGTACATTGAGTGGTAGAACCATGCTTTACAGCCCTTAAATGGTGGTGGGGAGTGCAATCAGTTGATAGTTACAGACTATAAATTTATTTAGTAGTACAGATGATTTAGATAAAACAATTTATAAAGAAAACAGCTAATTGGTGGGTAGCCTTTAGGTGAGAGTTTTATTTTATGATTTGTGCAGTTTTTTAACAGCAAATTCTATTGGCAAGATCCCTTTTCTCTTCCATGGAATACAGGACAAGGTGTCCTATGCATGTGAAATTGAAACTGCATCCTTAGGAGCTGGCCCACTGGCACTGAGGGTTGAGGCACTGGATGCCACACCTTGTGCCATGCCAGCAACCCATGTTCAGAGGCAAGCTTGAGCTGCCATGGGTGGGGGGGCGGCTGGGAGATGACAGTAGTGGCCACTGGGCTGCTCTCTTCCAGATCAGGGAGGCTACCCACCTTGCTCTTGACTGATACCTAGTGAAGGCTGGGTGATGGATCAAGGGAGGTCTGGGGGACTAACATTGAGAGGGTGAAAGGAGTATGGTTTCTGGGAATGCACACAAGGCACCTGTGTTCACCACTGCTCTGAGAGGGACAGGAGAAAATGGAAAATGGGGCACCATGGCAGGCTTAATGAAGCCCTGAAGCCAATACAGGGCAGACTGAGATTCTCTGAGAGAGGACCGTAGCCTGCCTACACAGAGCCCCGATGGGAGAATAACATATATACATATATATATATATATATATATATATACACACACACATGCACATAGATATATAGATATGTGTGTGTATGTATGTAGGTATAGTGCACGGTAGTAGCACTACAGTTAGGGTTGCCCGACCACTTCTATGGTAAACCCCAAATTGTGCACTTTAATAACTTTGCAACCATTTGACTGATTTGTGTGAAATTTTGCATATGCAGTCTGGTACCATATATCTCTAGATCTGGCAAGTTTCGTTCTGGTCAGATGTGCGGGTGCGGTTGAGGAGTGCCATAAAATGTGAAAAATACAACTTTTTGGCCAATTCTTTGCTTGGTGTTACAGCCCAAATGGTTTGGCCTTCTGGTTTGAAGTTGTCAGGAAATGTGGGGTCTGGGTCACTGATGTGCCTTTTGAAGGTTTGATGAAAAAATATTAATCCATTCAAAAGTTATTAAATGTTAAAGTTTCCCATTATTGCCTATGGGGAAAAAATATATGTGCCATGTGAAAGCACATTTTGCTTTTGCAAAAGCACCTGTCGCAAACAGGTTCGGTACTATCGTGCTGCCACCGTCTTGTTTTCAATTAGTAACGTAGATAAAATGTAGCTCAAAAAATAATGCCCCTTGCTAAACACCAACATTGTGTTTGCCTAATTGGGGCCCTGGGAACATGACCTGGCTTCAGATTTGTAAAAGTATGGTCAGAAATATATTTTTTTTTTGTTTTTTTGTTGGTAGTGTCGCAATTTGTGAAAGTACAGTGCGACACTGTCACAAATTTTGTGAAAGTGTTGTACCATACTTTCATGAATTGTGACTCCCTTTCGCAAAAGCTTTTGCAAATTTTGCGAAAGTGTCATAATTTTTGACACTACTTTACAAAAAACACCTGTTTCTTTGCCACTTCACTGCAACTAAACAGTTTGGGCTTTTGGGCTGAAATTTGCAGGGTAGAATGGGCTTGCCCCACAGAAGTGCCTTTTGCTGGTTTGGTGAAAAAATTTACATCGGTTTTATAGTTACAGCATTCCGAAGTTTCAACATTTTCCAAGGGTTAACATTGCAGTGCTCTCGGTACCTTTTCACACCTATATCTTGAAAACGGTTCGAAATACAGATTTTTCACTAAGTACAACTTAAGCATGCTTATAGTATGCCAGATCATGATTACAACTGTGGTGGAATATTTTCAAAAATTCCTATAGTTACTGAGATATTGCCAGATTTGAAGCACAAGGGTTGCTTGGAATGACTCTAGGTCTGAGCTATGTCTCTATACCTATGGGTAGATGGGAGCACAGGGCCCAGATGGCCCTGCACTCCCACATATGGATACCATTATGCAATAATGGGAGTGTGGGGTTCTCCATTATTTAGCACTGGGAGCACAGGGCCCAGAGGACTCTGCTCTACCACAGGGAGATGAGGGTTCATTACAATGTCTCTACACTTATGGATAGGTCTCCCAGAAATGGATACCATTATGGAGTGATGGTAACATGATGGGAGTGCAGAGCCCAGAGGGCCCTGTGCTCCCACAACCACACATGGTTAAGATGACACTTTTTCCAAAAGAAAGGAAATTAATTGCAAAAAAAACTCCATTAATGCATCAGTTAGGGTTTCTATTACAGCAACAAAAGTCTGTAAATTTGATGTTAGAGTTACCAACCCTACCACCCCCACCTCCATACACCAACAGGCATTGGGTTGTGCCATGGGGTCATCAGGCCTAACTCTCACCCCATTTCCTATGCTGTACCATCTGAGCTTCCTTACACATGGGATGGGGTGATAGTTTGGCCTGACAACCCCAAGGCACACTCTGACACCTGTTGGTGTGTGGTATATATATCTAAAGAGAATGAATCCTAAGGCTAAATTCCTATATTTTCCATGTTTCTTCACCACTTTAAACCTAATTGATGTCTACCTAAAAGGGATACTGTCAACCAACCTGGACAACAAAGAACACTTACAACTACAACAAGCATTTGCACCCCCATTAAGCAGAATGCAATTCTCTGCTTGTTTTTCAAACAAGATACATTTTTGGTTATTAAAATGCACCAGTGAGTTGTACATGAGGCAAACTCAAGATGGATTGTTAACTGACTTGGGAGCAGGAAGCAGAGGGTTTTGATAGATGGGCACAGTTTTGTGTGGAAAGGGTTTCTCAGCAGCATCTCTCAGGAATTATTACTGGGATCACTGCAGTTTAGTATTTTCACTGAAAGGCTGGAAACTGGGGTCTTAAGCAGGATGGTGCAGTTCAAGGGTGGTAAAGTTAGGGGTAACATTAGGAAGCACATCTTCTCCCAGAGAGTGGTGAACACATGGATTAGCCTACCTGTGGAGACAATGCACATGAAGACAGTACAGGCCTTCAAGATAAGCCTGGATAAGATTCTACTTACCAAGGGAATCATTGGATACCCTGGGTAGTAGAGTGTGTGTGTGTGAGTGTGTGTGTGTGTGTGGTGGAGTGGATTACTATTAGTACATATTTGCACCACATACTTGGTGGTCCCTGATTACAAAGTGGTGGAAGGGTTGATGTAGGGAACCTAGGGTCCCTTCTGACCTTAAATTATTGTGTCGCTATACATTATTTTTAGGCAAAAATGAAAAACAGCATGCTAGAAATTTAATGCACTGCCACTAAAATTTGGTTTTAGCATTTGAACAATTCTAAGTGTTCATTGTTAAAATACATACCTGTGCATTCTAATAGTCTGATGTAGAGGGGTACTCAATCACGCAGAACAATTTAAAATGTATTTTCTGTTTAATATCAACTCACTATTTTCCCAAACAATGAACTTGTGAACTGTAAACTATGGGCCAGATATTCAGAAATGCACCAAAGGCTGGTGCAAATCTGGCACAGCACAAATCCTATGCACCATGGCGCAATGAGTGCGATATTCAATGGTTGTGCACGGCGAAATGTACCAGTGCAACACGGTTGAATATCGCAGGGATGCACCATGGCACAACCAGACTTGCACCAAGGTGCAACCAGACCTGTGCCATAGCACAACCAGAGATGTGCCATGGCACACCCAGACATGCACCATGGCACACAAAGACTAGCCCCAGGCAATGGTGGGAGCACAGCAGCAGTGTAAAGGCATGGTGCATGGCAGAGGAAGACACCAGGGGACAGTGCCAGGGATAGACAGTGGCAGGCCAGTGTTGGCCACCACAAGCAGGGCACACACAGGCACCCAGACACCCCACCCCAGAACACAACCATGGCACAGAAAGCAGGCAACAGGTGGCACCAATGGTCAATGGAATGCCACCTGTGGAGTCCCTCCCCTGCCACATGCTGTTCCCCTACCCAGACCCCAGCAAGCCATACCCAGGACCATGCTGCTAAGCACACACATGCCACACATCCCGGAGAGCTGCCCCATGGCCACCCCAAGGCACAGCCACCGACCATGGGGCAGGACACCACAATGCATGACCCACACACTGACATAGGCACACCACACAGACACACACCATGCCACTGCAGCATGGCTCCACATGCCAGCTGCAAAGCAGACACTGACACAGGCAGGTAAGCAAAATAACTGTATTGAACAAACTATTTATGAGTGCAAGTGGTCAGAAAGGGTAGGAATGTAAGAAAAGGAGACAGGGAACAGGGACTGTACAGTGGGAAGGGGGACGGATGGGGGAAGGTACAGCAGGGATATCAGGGAGTTGCCAGGGTCAAACTATGGGTGGCCATGGCCTGCCGCTGCCTGATGCCACCTCCTCCTCCTCCTCTGGTCCATCAGCAGGTCCTGCGCACCTGCTGGGCCACCTCCAGGGTCATCAATGTAATGAGGATTATTTGCCTCAGTAGCCTGCAGTAAAGGGGCAGCCGTGATCCTCTCCAGATGCCTATGACAAAGGATAAGACAGGTGATCAGTGCAAGGTCACATGGCACCATGCTCATCCACTGTGCACAATGGGCAGTGGGAACACACACCCCTGGAGTGGTGCCCCAGCCACCCACAGGGGGTGGGCCAATGCCTGCCAGCAACCCAGTATGCCATGACAGTGCAAAGCGGTGGACACTGCTGCCCAATGGCCACCTGACTGCACAGCAACAGACAGAAGGCACAGGGCACCTGCAGCACCACAGCAACACCAATGGTAGCTGGGCACACACCCACCCCACCACCAGCTGGTACATGTGTGCGATGGCCACCCTACAGTGGCATGCACCATGCACAGTGTACAACACACAGCTGCCACGGCACATGACACAGGTGGCCATGGCCATACCCACGCCCCCACAGAATAATCGATAATGTGCAGAGGAATGCAACAGTGCCTACCTGCCGGCTGTGGCGCCGCTTGTGCAGGTCCCACTGCTGCTCCTCTTCTGCCACCACTGGGTCCAGCTGCTGCCTGCTGTGCCCAGCCTGGTGCTCCTGCCACACTTGCCTGGCATCGATCTTCAGGCTCTGAGAAAGGAACAAAGACAGGTACACATCAGAGAACACACACAGCAGGTGCCCACTGTCACGAACCCACTCAGCAGGTCAGCCCTCTACTTCCAAAGTGCCAACCTCCGAGCGCAGTCTTGTGAACAGTTAACAGAAACAGAGTAACCCTCCTGTCTGTTTTGTGGGTTCAGATCAACCTTTGGTCTCAGTTCTGGAGGGATTCAAACTGTGAACCTCTTGCTAGCGTACCCTGGCTCAGATATTTCTCTCTTCGGGGGGTCAGATATCTTTGCCTATGGGCACCTAACCAGGTGTACAGAAATTAACCCTTAAAAACTTTAATAAAGACCTCAGATTAAAACACTTACCTTTTTCCAGTTTGGTGTCACCATTCAAGCTTATGTACACTGTCTACTTTAACCATATATGCTTCACTTGCAAAGGAAAGAAATTCAAAGACAGACCAAGTAGGCTCTAAAAATAGAGTTTTACTAAAATAGATAAAAAATATGTAAAACATAAAATACAGAACTATTATATCACAAGAACTAAACAATCTTTTAAAAGAACAAGGTGTTAACAGTGCAATTCCTACTACAGTACTTAGATTTTGTCTCTCTCTCTCTCTAAATATCTTCTTAAAGTGCTCAAAGATGTTTCTTTGTCAGAATGTAGATAAAAGTGTCTCTGAAGGAAAACAGAATGTTGTTTAAAAAAACTGTCTTGGCCAGCCTCTTTGTGTGAGGTCACCTAGCTCCTCCTCTGTCAGAATATATAAAAACACATATCTATACAAAAACAGGATGTATTTTCAAAGTATTAAATTCTGTAATCCTGAGCACAACTCATTTCATTTTCAAATGGCATTTCTTTGATCTTATGATCAGCTTCCCCCTTTCCAGGACTTCAAAGCATCTTTTATGACATCACACTAAAACGTCACAACCTGCTCTTCTTCCTCTAAGCGTTATAAAAGTTTATGATCTATCTTGGCAATTAGGTATCTTCTAGCCTGTAATTAGCTGGTGGCCTTCCAGGTAACACCCTGTATCTAAAACCTGTGTGTGTGTGTGTGTGTGTGTGTGTGTGTGTGTGTGTGTGTGAGATCTCACATGCTGTTTCAACATTTCTCATGACAGACAGTCCATAACCCATTTATATACTACAAAAAATGATACAGTGATCAGAACCAGCTGTCCCAGTGTCATCCCCACCATGCCCACCCCTGTGCACAGTGTGTGCCCCTGCGAGACATGTCCCACAAGGCTGTAGCACAGCACAACCAGTGGCCAACAATGCCACTCTGCAATGCGCACGCTGACAGTGTACACTTCTGCAGGGCATGCCAATTTTGGTATCACAAGCTTTTATTGTTCAGTGTGTCAGCTTGAGACCGTCATCTCACTTACAAAGAAAGAAAAAGGCAGAGTTGTATTTTAAAAAGAAAACAGAACTATATCACTTGGCATATAGTCAAGTTACTACCGATTTTTTTTTTCTAAAGTGCTAGTCAGAGTAGCAGTAGTGAGGGAAGATGGCTTCCAACTACAGCAGGCACACTGTAGACTACTTAAGGCAGTTGTGCGGGCACAGAGGAGTCCCTTTTGAGGTGAAAGCCAGCAAGCAGAACCTCATAGATGCCCTGATGGTAGCAGATACCCAGAGCTGCGAGTCACAGACCATGACTGAAAAGAATCAAACCTCGAGTGTGGTAGGACTAGCGGCCAGTGCAGTGCAGTGTCCAGATCCGATGAGGAGGGCAACAGGACCACTGTCAGAGAAGGGCTACAGCAGCAGGGGAAGGTCACCAGTATCCTGGATCCAGAGGTACTCAGACTGCAAATTGAGTTGTGCAGGATGGAGGTGGAGTTCCAGGAGAAGAGAGAACGAGAGAAACAAGAGGCAGAGTGAGAATGCCGTGAGGCAGAGTTAGAACAGAGAGATACAGACAGTGAGGAGCATGAGTGCTAGCGAGCTGCAGAGGAAAAGAGAGAATGAGAATGCCAAGATGCAGACTGTGAAGAGCAGGAGTGCCAGAGGCAACATGAACTGGAGAAGCTATGACTCCGACCAGTGGCACCAGAGCAGGTAAGTGGCTTGGGTTTAACTGGGACTATAGGACTGGGTTACAAATTGAATTCCAAATTAATAACCAAATTTAAAGAGGGGGAGGATATGGATGCCTTTTTAAATTCTTTTGAAAAAGTTTGTATTCAGGCTAAAATTCCTAGAGAGTCCTGGAGCTTCCAGCTATCCCCGCTACTTACCAGGAAAGCTTGGGATGCATTGGGTCAAATGGACAATGAGGACAGTGATGATTACAGCAAACTTACAGCTGCACTGTTAAAGAAATTTGAATTAACTGCTGAATCAAACAGAGCTAAATTCCATATGCTCAGGAGAAGCCCTGACATGAGCTACAAGGAGCTAGCCATGAAACAACATCGGTTTTTAAAATGTTGGTGGGAAGGAATTGAGGCAAACTCTGTTGATAAAATTGAAAATGTGATTCTGTTAGAACAGTTTTTCTGGGTGTGCCCAGCAGAGCGGAAAACCTGGCTGGAGGACTGAGATCCCAAAACAGGCTGCTGAACTCTCTGACCACTATGATAAGAGCAGACCTGCTCTGAGAGTGAATGAGGCGGGCATGGCAGGGCAGAAAGGGAAAAGTGCACCTTCAGGGCAGCTAAAACCCTCACTGCCTCCACCAAAACCAGTTAGCCCCAGGTTTCAGAGAAAAGATTTCTCCGAGAGAAGAAATGAATGTTGGTTGTGTAAAGAAACTGGGCATATTGCCAGACAGTGTCCCAAAAAGGTGATCAATAACACACAACTGGGTGCTAGAAAAGAAGTGGGTTGTTTTTGTGTCCCTGGAAGCATGCCAGTGAACATGAGGGAACACATACACCCAGTCATGGTGAGTGGTGTACAGACACAGGGGTTAAGGGACACAGGGGCATCTCTGGCCTTGGTAAAGGGGGATCTGGTACAGCCTGGTCAGCTTATACTCAATAAATATGTCACTGCACAGGACTTTGCAGGTGGGGAGAAAACATTGCCCCTTGCTAGTGTTCTCTTAGGCTGGGATGAAACAGGGAGAACTGTGCAACAGGTGGCTGTAGCCAAAATATTAGCAGTGGATGTGATCCTGGGTAACAATCTCCAACAGGGGATGGTATGTGCAGTTACCCATAGCCAAGCGGCAAGGGAAAATTGTAGTTCTCTGAACCAAACAGAAGCCATTGTGGAAACCATTGAGAGGCTGATTCCCCAGCCTGTATCTCCAGAGGGGGAGACTGATAAAAAGGGGGTAGAAATTTCCCCAGTAGCAAGTAATCACACAGCTACAGAGGGTTACTCCGAAGAGGGAAGGGTGACCCCTTGTTAGAGAGTTGGGATTGACAGTGATCCTGAGTGCCCTGATGCTAGGGCTAAGGACCTTAGTTTAGTGACTGAAGGGGACCTGTCCCATGCCTTGGGAATGTGTGAGGGGTTTGCAGCTGCTCAGAGAAGTGACCCTGGTTTAGAGAAGCTGAGGGCTTGGGCAGACTCAGACGGTGCACAGGGAGGTGACGGCAGACATAAGGTTTATTAGGAAAATGGACTTATGTATACTCAGGCAGTACAAACAGAGGGAGGGATGCCAGGCAGGCAGCTTGTCATTCCCCAGGGGTATCGTGAGCAGTTGCTGCAGATTGCACATGATATTCCCTTATCTGGTCATCTGAGAATCGTGCACACAATGCAGCGGTTGGCCCAGAATTTCTACTGGCCTAACTTCACCCAGCAGGTGAAGGAGTATTGCAGGTCTTGTCACTGGTGCCAAGAAATAGGAAAGGTGGGCAAGAAAACCCAAGCTGCCCTGATTCCATTGCCCATAGTGGAGGAGCCATTCCAGAGGGTGGGAATGGATATTGTGGGGCCTTTAAATACCCCCAGCTCCTCAGGGAAGAGATTCATACTGACTGTGGTGGATTATGCCACCCGGTACCCAAAGGCAGTCACCCTATCCTCAATGGTACCCTAAAGTCAATGCTCCGGGCATTTGCTGAACAGCATGGGAGGGACTGGGAGAAATACCTTCCCCACCTGTTGTTTGTACACAGGGAGGTGCCCCAAGAGTCTACAGGATTTTCACCCTTCGAACTCTTATATGGACGCCGGGTACGTGGGCCCCTAGACTTGATCCGGGAGGACTGGGAAGGCAAGCATGCCACCCAAGGAACTCCCATTGTGGATTACGTCCTTAGGTTAAGGGAAAGGCTGAAGGAGCTTATAGGGACAGCCCAGAGCAACCTGGCAGCTGCCCAACAGAAACAAAAAGTGTGGTACGACCGCAGTGCCAGAGCTCACGCGTACATGGTGGGTCAGGAAGTCACGGTCCTTATTCCGGTCCAGAAAGATAAGCTGCAGGCTGAGTGGGCAGGACCATACAACGTGGTTAGGAAGGTAAATGACGTGAACTACATTGTGGAGTTACCTGACTGAAGACAGACAGAAAGGATGTACCATGTCAACATGATGAAGCCATATGCAATTAGGGCTGACATGGTGTTTGCAGTGTGTGTAGTCCTGGGGAGGGGACTGGCAAAGGGGACCCCCTTCTGGACTTGAGTGGGAGTCCTCTGTGGAGGCAGTTAAATTGTCTCCCCCGCTGACCCCGGACAAGTTCCAGAAAGAAAGGGAGGTTTTAGCAGACTTTGCCCCATTGTTTAGCACCAAGCCTGGACAAACCCCCTTAACGACTCACGATGTGGAGAGAGGGACACAGACGCCCACATGGCGGACAGCATATCGGGTGTCAGAGGCTGTCCAAAAGGACATTAGGAGGGAAGTGGAGGAGATGCTGGATTTAGGGGTAAGCCAGAGATCCCATAGCCCCTGGGCCTCACCCGTAGTCCTTGTGCCTAAGCCAGATGGCTCTACTTGTTTCTGTGTGGACTATCATGGACTGAATGCAGTCATGAAGTCAGACACCCACCCAATGCCCCAGACGGACGAACTCCTGGACAAGTTGGGAGGGGCGACCTATCTTATGACTATTGACCTGACAAAGGGGTATTGGCAGGCAGAGTTGACAGTCACAGCTAGGGAGAGGCTGGCCTTCATCACCCCGATAGGCTTATTTGAGTTCAAAGTAATGCCTCTCGGAATGAAGAACGCCCCGGCCACTTTACAAAGGTTGGTGAACCTGGTGTTAAATGGTGCTGAGAAGTACACCGTGGCGTACCTGGATGACACTGCCATCTTTAGTACCAGCTGGGAGGAACATCTATCCTACCTTAGGGAAGTGCTGGGCAGGATAGAGAGGGCTGGGCTCACTGTCAAAGCTGAGAAGTGCCAGGAGGCCATGGGAGAGGTGGCATACCTCAGGCATGTGGTAGGCTGGGGACAGCTCTGTCCTAACCAAATAAAAATAGAGGTAATCCAGGTGTGGCCCAGACCAGAAACACAGAAGCAGGTCAGGAGTGTTCTAGGGACAGCAGGGTACTACAGAAAATTTGTACCCAATTACAGTGCCCTGGCTGCTCCCCTATCTGACCTGACAAAGAAAAGGATGCCCAAGAAAATTACCTGGGGCCCAGCCTGTGAGTAAGCCTTTACCAGATTAAAAGAGGCACTGTGCAGTGCTCCTGTTTTGACAACAGTTTGACTGTTTTGTGACAGGCACACCACAGGCCAGGGCTGCGGCCTGGGAGGAGGTGGCAGTGAGTGTGAATCAGCAGGGCAGCCACCAGCAGTTGGTGCAGGAGTGTTGGAAGTAGGTGGGCACTGATAAACACCGCATCAAGGAGAAGGTGGCGGCCATTCGTGCAGCCTGGACAGCCACCATAGGGGGGGCATTCTGGTGTGCCACCTCATGGCACAGGAGGAGCTGGTGGTGGCCACAATGCACTGCAGCACTGTTGAGGGTGTGCTGGGAAGAGGGTTCCAGACAGACAGGTGGAAGCCCATCACTGCATGGTACATATGATGGGCACCCACAGCAAGCAATGGGGGGGTTGGGCCGGGAGACATGCATCACTGACACATCTGTTTTCTCTTTCAGCTCCAGCATCCCTGCATGCAGTGGAAGGGGCACCAGCAGCAGCTGTGGAGGTGGGCCCAGCCCCGGAGGACCAGCCATCCACCTCCATGGGCATCCGGGGGCCTGATCGACTGCAGCACACCATCGCTGTTCAGCCGGATGTCCTGGGCATGGGCTCAGACGAGGCCCTGGCTGTGTTTCAGCAGGATGCCAGCCATGGCATCCTCTACGCAGAGACACAGATTGGGGCAGGGTCCGACACCGATGTCGACATGACCATGATCCTGGACAGCATGGGAGGTGTCATGGGGGAGATGCCCATACCAAGTACCACCACAGGCAGCGTGCCCAGTGGCCTGCCAGTGGTGGGACAGCTGCTCATCATCACTGCAGGTGCTGCCATGTGCACCGACATGGCAGTGCCATGTGGTAGTGCAGCTGCTCAGGCACTGGGTAGCATACAGGGGCTGGAGGGGCAGCAGCGGCAGGCAGCAGAGGACAGAGAGCAGCCAGACATGGTGTCCACTGCTGGGGCACCTGATAGGGACCAACCCCATGGGGACCCCAATGTGCAGCATCCATCTGAGTGGGGGTGTGCAGCGCAGTTGTACACCAGCGGTGGGACGGCGCCCCAACCAGGTTCCCCTGGGTGCCGACCCATTGTCAGAGCACACCCGATTGTTGCGGGCCTCCATGGAGCAACAGGTGCTGCTGATAGCTGGGGTGCATGCATTGCAAGCGGAGGTGCGCCAGACAGCTGAGCAGCATGAGAGGGGCACTGTGCAGCTCCTGGAGACTATTCAGCACTTGCAGGATGACACGACCGCATCCCAGGATTGCATTGCCAATGCGATCAGGGATGGCCTTGCACTGCTGGCTGTCACAGGGTGTGGCCGGCCACCTCACACACCACATAGTGCACTGTCCATCCCATGAACCCAGCGTCGATCGACACCCTCCCTGTTGACACCAGGCTCTGCTGTTGGCATCCCAGGCATGCCTGGGGCTGGCCTGTTTGGGTGCCTACACACCCCTGTGCAGATCCAGTCACGGTCCCGTGGTTCAACCCCTGGGGGACTGTTGCAGACACCCCCCCATGGCTGATGTGCAGCCTTTGGCTGCCGATTGGCCTGGCATGGATGCCCACATGGCTGCAGTGGCCATGGTTCCGTGTGGCGGACCTGATGTGCATGCTGCCCTGGCTGCAGTCTGGTGCCGCTGCCCTGTGCATGCATGGGCAGTGTGTGTGTGCATATTACAGGTGTGGCACCTGTGTGTTGCGCCGCATGCTGCCTGTATTAGTGCCTGCCCAGCTGCAGTCCTGTGTGGTGTGGGCGTGATGAGAGCAGTTCTGCACTGGTTGTGCCTGTGCACCAGTGCGCCACATCTGAGCCCCACCACATGCCAATGCCTAGGCATATGTGTGTGTGTGTGTGTGTGTGTGTGTTGCCATTCCTTGCTGTATGCGGATGTGTGTGGCTGTGTGGCACTGTCACCCCAACCCCTGCACCATGCCTATGTGTGTGCATGCCCATTGTCGTGTATGCCCCTGCCTGTGTGCTTTCACTGTGTGTGGCCCATGCGTGGGTGTGGTGCAGCCTACCTGTCTGCACCATAGTGCTCCCATGTGATGGTGTCCCTGTGCTGGCGTGTCATCCTTTGCAGCCAGGGGTCCCTCTGCCCAGGGGGGGCTGTCCACCACCCTCCAGCCCATTGCCCTCATCGTCCCCACTACTGTCCCCCTCATTGGCCTCGAAAGCTATCCCACGGTCAATGGCCATGTTGTGCATTATACAACAGGCCAGGAATAGGCCACAGGCTTTCGAGGGACTGTAATCTAGGGCACCACCAGATCTGTCTAGGCAATGGAAATGTGCCTTCTGCATCCCAAATACATGCTTGATGATGTTCCATGTGCTGGCGTGTGCCTTATTGTACCATTCTTCTGTCCCCCTCTGGGGACGATGGGATGAGCAGCCTGGGCCTAAGTGGATAGCCACTGTCACCTGTGTGGAGAATGACATGGTTAGCCCTGTGTCCTCTGTTGTTATGCCCCGTGCTCATTCCTGGTGCCCTCACCAGTGCACCCACCCTGCCCTCCCCCTTCCCATGCCCTGCCCGGCACCCCTTGCCCATCCCATACTCACCCACTAGGTGGCCCGGTGGGAATATCCCTACACTCGAACCTCTGGCACAGTGCAGTGCTGTGCCAGATGAATGAATCATGTGCACTCCCAGGGTGTGTGGCACAGACATTGGTGATGTACCCCTTGGCATTACACACCACCTGGCAGTTGACACTGGGGAACCCCTTCCTGTTAACATACGTCACACCCTCAGGGCCATGTGGCATGCAGATGCCCATGTGGGTGCAGTCAGTGGCCCCAAGTATGCCAGGCATGAGTGCTACCATGTGGAAGTCCTGCATGGTTGCTGCATGCTCTGCCTGTGTGCTGGGGAAATGGATATGTTCTGAAGCATGTGGTAGCAGAGCGTTGAGGAATTGTGTGAGGAGGCGGGACGTGGCCCACTGGGTTATGCCTGTTGTGTCCCCTGTTGGTCTCTGGAAGGTGCTCGTGGCAAGCAGGCACATGAGAGCTGTCACCTTTGTCTCCACAGACATTGCATGGCTCCATCATGTGGGTGCCTGCATCTTCTCACTACACAGCTCACAGAGCTGCCTCAGAATGGACCTGTTCAGGTGGTACCGGCTCACAATCTCCATATCAGTGTAATTCTCAAAGGTGGTGTGGGCACGGTACCACCTGTTCTGGGCATACCACTGACGGGCCCTTCCATGGCCACATCGCTGTTGCTCCTGCCTCCTCACACCCCTCATTATGGCCTCCATTAGAAAAGGTGCACTGGCCATGGCCCCTGCTGTCCTGTCTCCCCCTGGGCGGTTGGCTGCTGTGGGCTGTATGCCACCCTGATGCAGTGCATGGCACCCTGACTGCCTCTCACTCCCTCTGCCCCTGGCTCACTCTCCACTGCCACCTCTGTCCCACACCCCTGTGGCTGCCTGTGCAGGTCACCCTGTCCCTCTCAGGCTCTGTCTCCCTTGCTCTTGAAGGTTTTGTCCCTCCACCTTCCCATTCCACTCTCTCTCTCTCTCTCTCTCTCTGTCTCCCTCACCCCTGGCGCAAGTTCTGTCTATGTGCTTGCACCCAGTATTTATAGGCTCAAGACTGCTTGGCGCATCTGGGACTTGCTCCGCACTTGTGCCATGGTTCAGCGGTTGAATATCGCACTGCGCCGCACATTCATGGGCACACCCCCTGCTCTTGTGCATTCATTCATTAGGGTTATGCATTGGCGCAATGGGACTTGCACTGTGCAATGGCTCATGCTGAATATCTCTCCTTGGCGCAATTCCGTACTTGCACCGGTGCAACTCAGTTGTGCCATGTGCAACTGCTTTGACTATCCCAGCCTACGTGTTTAGTTATTTTTGTTATGTGCATTGCTTAAGTTTTGGAGCTTGGCCTGTGTTTGACAGTAGCCATTTTCTTGGTCAAATCATAAGCTTACCAGGCACTTAAGACTATAGAGGTAACGCCCTGCCCTTTTTTGGCCTTGTTGATCAGTAAAGTGTTCTAAGTAATCAAGAGTTCCCAGAAAATAGTCAGAATGGTTCCAAATATTTTGCCACTTGGTAGCATACCGACGAGAAAGGTTGCAAAAAGCGAGTGTGCGGGATCCATAACAGATGCTAGGAGAGAAGAAATATCTAATTTGTTCAGTATCTCTAGATCTCTCCAAACCACAAGCATATGCTTTAATAGTGAGGGATGCATAGAATTCTTAATTTTTATTTTATTTATTCTTTTTTTCTATTTTTTGTATAACCAAGTCAGGATCACTGGGCAGAAGGCCCAGTTACTGGGGTGACCTGGGACTACTGGGGAGGTTAAATGACTTGCTCAGGGTCACACTGTGTGCAAAAGGGGGTTGTTTGAATGAAATCCCTGTCTTCTGGATGTACCAAGCTCATTCACAGCTTGTACTTGCTCAGGGTCACACTTTGTGCACGAGGGGGTTGTTTGAATGAAATCCCTGTCTTCTGGATGTACCAAGCTCACTCACAGCTTGTACTTGCTCAGGGTCACACTTTGTGAACGAGGGGGTTGTTTGAATGAAATCCCTGTCTTCTGGATGTACCAAGCTCATTCACATCTTGTTACTCTAACATGTAGGCTGTACTGCCAGCCCTTAGAATTCTGGCAGGTGTTTGATTCCAATAGAGTACCAGCAAATCTGGGGTTGACTGTTTTTATTAATTATTCCCATAGTTGTCCCTTTGTATCCCCATTTCCCACACTGACGACTGGAGTGCAAGGCTACTTGCGCAGCTGACAGCACTGACACTCCCTTGGTCATCTGAAGGAGTGGGGGCCTGAATTTCTGGTAGCCTTTGACCTTCCTGATTCAAATCCCTTCCTAGTAGCTGAGCCGCTGACTTCTGTAAAGTACTCAGAACTCTGTTAGTATCCATCTACTGAGATTCCAAGTTCCCACCCACCAAAATGTAAACCTCAAATGGCATATGACCTTCCAGCAAAGACTGTAGCTCCTGGAAGTAAAGAGCAACAACTCTGGTGCCATTTATCTGCACTAGCCAATACAGAATATGTACAGGATGTATCTGATGTGTTTATGTGTACCCACTGTCCATTGCTGGTACTCTTACCCTTCCTTGGTATCACAAATGTATATTATTTATTCTCCTTTCCTGCATAGCTCGTTCATTTATACCACTTACTACCCTCAATTCTTTAAATGTTGTTATTAACTTGTCTTTATATATAAACTGGTGTATGGGTATAAACATGTATCCCTAATGACTGTAAATAACCCTGGGTCACCTCTGAAAAAGGAATGTTATGTCTCAGTGAGCCCACCCGGTTAACAAAATTTCAATAAACAGACAGGTATGAAGATGACTGCACTAGCCCATGGCAATTATCATTATGCCCCAGACTAATAAATTAATGTTAAAAATCAACTATTGAAAAGCACAAGCCAGTTGTTAAGCTGTTTAATCATATTTATCGGAAGAAGAAACAGGATCCCAAAAGTCTCCAGAGGTTTTGTCAAGGCCACCACAGGCTAAATGAGACCCATCTTTTTTTTTTTTAAACTCTTTTTCTTGCTCATGCTGCAGGCAGGGGATGTACCCCCTCATCAGTGCCTGGACCAACCACCCAGTACCCCCCCCCAGGCCATTCCAAACTGGGTGGCCCATAGCTTGCCCCCTGTGGTGGGGCTCCCGAGGAGAGAGACTGAGATACACCACAGCCCCAGCCGAGGCTTACTCCAGGGGCATCATTTGGGAGGCAGTCCAGGGGCTTCATGGTGCTGCTTTGCCCAGGGGTTTTCCTCTTAAGTTCCTCCCAGGAGGCGTGGACCTGCAATGATGTCAGCACAGGTCAGGCATGCTCCCGCACCTGACCAACAGATGTCCGCCTATGCCTTCACTCATTAGTTTGTGGTCCTGGCTGTTGCACACCCAGTCTCCACTGGGTGTCACTAATTTCTGGGAAACCACAACCCTCCCTTCATCAGAGAAGAACTGTCTGTGGGATGCTCATCCTACCTCCCCCTGGCCAACCCTCTGACACTCCAGGCTTGCTTCCAAACACAGATCATCAGCACCACAGGCGGCAGTACTACCACTGTGCTGGTGGGTTGGCCAACAAGACCCATCTTTAGCTACAACTCAACTGAACTCTTCAACCCTGACTGATGGTTGATTAATCAATTAGGCATGACTGGGTGTGCATTACTATGGGATAACGGCATGCCTATGGCAGTGAGACATGAGGTAAAACAGAGTGCCTTACACACCTGAAAAGTGCTGTTACTTCATAATTATGCACATCCTAGAGTTCATTATTGAGATGATAAAATGGCTTCCCGGATTTTAATTTTTTTTTTTTGTAGTTAAACTTTTTTACTAAGTTTTTCATAAGATGTACAGACAAAACCTCTTACCATACAATACAATGTGAGATTTTATAAATGACTTAAGGTAGCATATAATTAGTGCACTACTAATAATAATATAAAGAGCTTATAATTAAAAATTAGAGCAAACAATACAAGTCATGTAATTAAGATATGCTTGACATTATAGTGGTCCTGAGGTGGGTAGTATGATTAGATATGGTTTACATTAAAATGTTACATAATCACATATGATGCTGCAAAAAGAAACAAAATGCATACGTAAGAGGATTGTGGAGAAGTTAAGAGACATGTAAAAACTGTGCAGGAAAAAAAGAGATGAGTAAGAGAAGTAGGAAGAAAAAGAAGGAAACAATAGAAAAGGGGACAGAAAATCAAGACAATAATGAGATATCTGTGCGGAGTTAGTAAGATTTTTAATTTTAGAACTGTGTAATGAGGTTCGGAATGGCATTTCTGAGCTGTGTTTTTTCACTTAAATAATGTACGGTCATGCACTTAGATGCCTTCAATAACAAAACAGGATTTTTTCCAAACCATTCTATATTTTCACTTGAGTTACCCAAACAAGTCCTTAGATTGGCAGCCAAACATAAGAAAAGTAGCAAGTAATTAGAAAGTAGTAGAGACCACCTGCTTGGAGAAAGTGAGGTTATCCATGAATTATTGGTGAACTATGACTGGTTAACTATTGATATTTAGCTAGCCTGGTACAGAAATTGAAGAAAATGGAAAAATGCATTGGAAGTGAAGCATATTTTTGCAATGTTATCTTGCCTCAGTGCAACATGCTCCTCCCTGAACACCCACTCATCCCCCTCCAGGGGACCTGAATCATCCTAGGTATGTCACCCTTCTTGTACTTAAGTTAAGAAAGCTGTATCTGTGCTTCCTGGTGATACACAGGGTTAAACCTAGAGAGCTATAAACCTGAGACACAGCCTTCTCCTGAGAGAGTCATGAGTATTTCAAACTGAACTGGTCTCTCATAAAATGACATTAGCTAACCTGTGAGACTGTACTATTGAAACAGCATCCCCAGCTACCAGAGGAGTGCCAGACTTGACAGATGCCACAGATGTATCTGGAGACCCTCTCCCCCACCCTGTCATGAAGAAATGATCAGCATCTGTTATTTGTGTGTGTCTTTTTGTGTTTGTCTGTTGTGCTCTGTATGGTAGTAAATGTGTGTCTAGTTAAAACTCAAGAGTCAAGCAGTTTTCCTCTAAGTAACCATTTGAAGAGGTAGTATACTGTTTTAGATACAGTTTGGTGATATTGCAGGTAGCTACTGTGCACCTAGGGAATTCCCCATACTGTACCTATCAACCTTTCATCATTAAAATGTAAGACACTGACTCAAAATGTGAGACAGTATGGGACACCAGCAAGGTTGGGCAAAATGTTATTTCTGAGGGTGAAAATCCGCAATTTCTGTTTCTGCAAAATTATATTTAGCCAAAATCAAGTGACAATCACTGTTTCCATGCAAAAATAAAATTTTCGTAAATACAGAATCATGTGAAAACACCATCTTTGCACAAAAATGGCAGTTTCTTGTATACAAATTGTTATTTTTGAACTTACCATTTCCTCACAGTGGATCATCCCATTAGGCCTGTGTTATATGCTGTTTGCTAGAAATTCACAAGAATTTATGGGATCCCCCAGAGCATCCTATTGTTGTGAGTATAGGATCAGTTACTGAGCCTTTAGCAAAATTTATGGATGCACACATAAAAGTGATTAATTGATCTTTCCCAATTTTTTTATGAAATAATGTAAATATTGTGAACATTTTACAGAATCTGGACATGCAGGAAGATTGGTAATTTGCAACATTGGATATCCAGGCACTTCATACTAATATCTCGTTCTGGCGATGGGGGGGGGGTGTACCTGGATGCCCTGCGCCAAGCCCTTTGTTCCTGTACTACTCACTCCAATGAGTTGATTGAGTTTCTGTTACTGTTAACAGAGAAGGCACTGTATTGCAATGTTGTCTCCTTTAAAGGGATATTTTTTTAACAACTAATGGTTGCAGCTATGGGGGCGCTGTTTGCTCCCAATTATTCAGGATGAGTCAAAGTCTTTCTTCCATCACATTGATCTCAAGAAGAGATTTATTGATGACATATTTCTTACCTGAAAGGGATCTATGACACAATTACATCAGTTTGTTCGGTACCTGGGAAGTACAAATCCTAATTTGAGATTTACTTTAAATTGGAGCAGGCTAGAGATTAACTTTTTGGATGTGTTGATTGTTAAGGGGTGACAGCTGAGACCCAGACTAGTGCATTTCAAAAAGAACTAGACCGTAATTCCCTTTTACATTATAAAAGTTGCAACCGAAGCATGTGATGGAAAATATTCCAAAAAGTCAATTTATTAGAATAAGATGGAACTGCTCCACAGAGGAAGATTTCCAGGTGGCCAGCCAAGAATTACAGAATAGATTTCTGTCTAGAGGTTACTGCCCTGATTGTGTGCTTAGGGCTAGCTCCCTTGTAGAGTCCATGGATAGAATGGAGCTCCTCAAAAATGAACGGTCAAGGGGAAGGGGAACCCCTGGGGAGGAAGGTTTGATGCAAAATCAGATTAATTTTGTGACTACTTATTCTAATCAGTCACACACAGTGAGGAAAATCATAGAAAAAAAACTGGCATGTACTGCAAAAGAAACCCTCTTTACAGGGCTTGGAGAAATCACATATGGTTTATTGAAAGGGATGGACAACTGGAGATTTAGTGGTACACAGTACACATATGGTATCTCAGGACAAGACACAAAAGACACTACTACCAAAAGGCAATTTCAGTTGCGGCATTTGGAAATTTTGCATACTCATTGAGAAAGGACCTAAGGTAGTACATCCTGTGACAAAAAGAGAGTTTTAGGTGAAGGAGTTTATTAACTAACCATCATTCTGAAAATGTGGCTTACTTGGCTCATTGCATTTGTGATGCTTTTTATATTGGAAAAATGTCATACCCCTTTAAGAAACATATTGGGGAACTTCTTTTGGCCATTTAAAAGAGTTTGGATACAAATGCACTTGCCTCCCCTGTGGGAAAAGCTGGCCAAGGACACAAATTTAAATTCTAGGACATAGAAGCTGCAAAACTTAGCCCTCGGGGGGGGGGGGTATGAGATCTGGAAAACAAGTTGTTAAAAAAGGAAACTTATTGGTAATACAAGTTTTAGGCTTTTAATTATCCAGGATTAAATGAAGTATTTCAATTGGGTCCTTTTTTGAAATAAAAGAATGTTTGATCATGTAGTTTTGGTTTAAAGGGCTTTAAATAGTATGAGTATGAATAACTGTCAAGCTTTTTTAGCTACAGTATTTATTAGTTTTCGTGATTATTTTGTATTCTTATTTATTTAACCAAATGGGATATTTTATATACTAACATACTAAAATGCCAGCAGAATAAGCCTAATGGTCTTTTGAGTCTGCTTATTTGGTCAGCCCCCACCCTGGGAGCTGACATTGCTGCCCCCCCCCCGGCTTCTCCCTTCCCAATCCCAGATATTCTCGCTGCACTGGTTTTTGCTTCCAGAACCCTTCCCCTGTACCTGTCCCATCCACTCTTGAACCCCTCCACTATTTCTGCCTCCACCAGCCCCCTGGGCAGCACATTCTATGGCTCCACCACCCTGTCAGTGAAGTAGCACCTCCTCCTTTCTCCCCTGAATCTCCCCCTCCAGATTCTACCCATGCCCTCCAGTTGCCCCCCCTTCCTTCAGAGCACCCTGACTGCTCCTCCCCTGTTTACCCCCTTCATGTACCTGAAGACCTCTGTCATGTCCCCTGGTCCCTTCTCTCTTCCAATGTGTACATATTTAGCTCTTTGAGCCTCTCCCCATAGGTCCTATCCCCCAAGCTCCAAATCATTTTGGTTGCCCTCCTCTGGACCCTCTCCAGGAGTTCAATGTCCCTCTTTAAATGTGACCTCCAAACTGCATGCAGTACTCGAGGTGCAGCCTGACAAAGTAGTTATACAGTGGGAGAATTACTTCCCTCCTTCTGGAGGTGAGCCCCCTAGCGATGCATCCAAGCATCCTATTGGCCTTTGCTGCTACCCTCCTACAAGTCTTCGAGTTGTTCATCTTGACATCCACCACCACCCCCAGGTCCCTTTCAGCCATCGAGACTTGTAGCATTTCCTCCCCCCAAGGTGTGCACTTGGCCCAGGTTTCTGTCTCCCAGGTGCAGTACCTTGCATTTCCCTGCATTAAACCTCAGCTTCCGCTTTTTAGACCACCTTTCCAGAGCCTCCAGGTCCCCCTGTAGGGCCACCTTCCCCTCCTCCCCATACACCACCGCCCCCAGTTTTGAGTCATCCGCAAAGAGACTCATCTCACTCCTGATACCCTTCCTTATGTCAGAGACATAGACGTTGAATAGGAGGGGCCCAAGGACCGATCCCTGAGGGACTCCACTAATGACCCTCCTTGGGGATGAGACTATCCCGCCAACCATGACCCTCTGGGTCCAGTTCTGGAGCCAATTTCCTATCCATCTAATCATCTGGTTCCCCACCCCCATTTCTCCCCAATTATCCAATAGGTCCCCACTAGGAACAGAGTCAAATGCCTTGCTGAAGTCAAGAAAGAGGACGTCCACTGGTCTATCCAGGTCCAAGGCACTCATCACCCAGTCATAGAACTCCACAAGGTTTGTCTGACACAATTTCCCCAGGATGAATCCATGCCATCTATTGTCCAGGCACCCCAACTTTTCCAGGTCCCCCCCTAGTCTCTTCTTGACAATGCCCTCCATCACCTTGCCCACCACAGATTTCAGGCTGATGGGCCTGTATTTCCCTGCCACCTCCCTTGATCCCCCCTTGTGGATAGGCACTATATGCACCACCTTCCAGTCCTGGGGCACCCACACTGTCCTCAGAGAGATGCTGAAGACCTCCGCCAGGGGTTTCGCCAGGACATCCGCCAGTTCCTTCAGCACACTGGGATGTAATTTATCCAGCCCTGATGCTTTCTCCATCTTAAGGGACCTGAGGGCTTCCCTCACTCTCTCTGCCATGATTTCCACCTCTGCTACCTCATCCCCCTACTTTGCCTTCCCCCACCTGCCAGTGATGGCCCCCTCCCCAGACCTCGGATCGGTAAGGGTTCCCCTCTCCTCAGTTTAACCATCTCCTACCATGTATGATGCAGCCCCCCCCCATTTTCCTTGGTGAAAACTGAGGTGAAGTACTCATTTAGTACCTCAGCCTGCTCCCCCAGGTCTTGTACCCATCTCTCATGTTTTAATCCTGCTAATCTGCCCCTTCCCCCTTCGTTTTTCCCCAATGTATCTAAAGAACCCCTTGTTCCCTCTCCTAATTTCCCTGGCCAGGTTCTGCTCCTTCCTTGCCTTAGCCGCCCTCACTACCCTAGTGGCCCTTCTGGCCATCTGCTCGTACTCCCCTCAGTCCCTTTCACTCCTTGAGCACTTGAATTGCCTATAGGTTGCCTTCTTTCTCCTCACTACCTCCTGAACCTTCCTGGTCCACCAGCAGGGTTTTCGGTCCCTACTGCATTTTCATTATACTCTTGCGCAGGTGCTGGCAGCATCATGCACCCCCCTCCTGATGATTTCCCACCTACTGTCAGCATCCATGTCTAGCCCAATCCCATCCAAGTGCTACTTAAGGATCCTTCCCATTTCCTTGAAATCCGCCCCCCTGAAGTCAGTTACCTCCATCTTTGTGCAACCTTCTACCCCTCCTAGGTTCAGGCAGAACCAGACCGTGGCATGGTCGCTCCCCACCAATGGGTCCCTTACCTCCAGGCCCCCAATCTGGTCACTGTCTGCCAGAACCACATCCAGTATCCGCTCCTCCCTGGTCAGTTCTCCCACCTGCTGAGTTAGGAATGCGTCTTGAAACACATCCAACAACCTCTGTTCCCTGGCCACCGAGGATGTCATAGTCTCCCAGTCTATTTCTGGCATGTTTAAGTCCCCCAACACCATCACGCTTCCCCTTACCAGTCTGCAGTGTCTCCCAACATCTGCCACCAGACTCTCCTCCAGCTTCTCTGCCGGGGGGGGGTCTATACACCACTCCTATTTTTACTCTCTTGCCCCCCCTTGTTATCAAGGTAACCCAAATCGCCTCTACAGTTCCCTCCACCTCTTCCACTCCTCCTATGGCAAAGCAGTTTTTGACTATTATTGCTACCCCTTCCCTCCCCCCTGTCCTTCTTGAACATGATGTAACCCTTCAGGTTCAGGTCCCAGTCGTGCCCTGTGGTGGCCCAGGTCTCAGTGACCACTGCCACATCCAACTCTCCCTCAGTTAGCATCGCCTGGAGCTCAGACATTTTATTGCCTAAGCTCCTGGCATTTAGTAGGACTACCTTCCATCCTTTCCCTATACTTTCATTTCCCCTGCTCATGTTCCTGTGGGGATTCTGTCTTCTCCTGGTCCACACCTTACCAGTTGGCCTTTTCCTGCATTCCTCTGGCTCCCCAGGGGGGTGGAGACAGAGTCCCTCCTTTATCGGATCCCCCTCGACAGCCTTTTCTCCCATCCCTCCCCCCTTATATTTAATACTTTCTAAATGGATATGGGGGATTCATTATAATTATCATATTTTTGTAGTTTATAAGAATATTTATTTATTTAGTTAGTTTTTGTTGACCGGATAGGTGCGCTAGACAGCAAAGCTGCCTATTTATGGCAATATATAAAGGAAACACATCCTTATTTTGGGCTGGAAATTCATTAAGGAATTGGATATTGGTTAATTCACCATGGATTATTCAAATATATGTTACTTGTGAATGGAGCTGTGTTTGAATTGCCACTTGTGGAGTCATAATGTATGTCTTTGCCTTTATTGGTTGTTTCAAAAATTGAAATGTTTAATCTATGGTATAAATACTGGTTTTAGAGGTGACACTTTCCATCTTGATAAAGCACTTGTTTGGGCACGAAACATTAGTGATTTGTTTGGAAGCAATGCTGAGCTATAAAATAATTCACTTTATTATTTTATTAAAATAAAGTCCTGTGACACAAAGTCATGGTTTGGACTGTCTTTACAGGATCTATGGGAGCCCTGCTTTCTCTCTCTCTTTTTTTTAAATTTTTGAACATAAAAATAAATAGGATGGAAAAGGTTTGTCATCATAGAGTCCATCACCTCCCATTTCTTTCTTTGTAATACCTTGTATCATTTTTTTGCCAGTAAATATATATTTTTCACACAGTTTTTTCATGGGATTTTCAAATGTTGTGGAAAGAATTCTGCAATAATTTGCAAAGCAATTTCATCCAGTCCTAGAGACTTACCTTTAAAGTGAGGGACACATCATCAAACACTGAGATGCTGTAACAGCTCAGAACATCATGGAGAAAGAAATTACAATTTTGATTTAGCACCATATGTTATTATGAATGTCTGCTTTAAAGTCTGAGTTTACAATGTGAGACAGCTCCTACGTTGTGTAGGACTGCACCTTCTTCATGTAGGACAGAGCAATTCTGAAGGGTAAAATAGGGGAAATCTGTCATAATTTAGGATAGTTATCAATCCTGAACTGACATTTCCCCCAGAATAAAACATTTTACATATTTATCCCTTAGGCTGACAGTAGACTTAGAAAGTACTGGAATTTAGGATGTATATAGAAATCCACAACACAGCAACTGTTCGTTTTATGGTTGAAAATTGAACCCTTTCATTTCAGATCACTGATGGCAAGTTAGAAAGTTTCCCTAGTGTTCATTGGTTCCTCTCCCTTTCCAGTAGCCAGCTGCCCGCTCCTTCCCAAAGCCAACCCCCCCCATGAATGGTGGCCAGCATTTACCCTACGCTCACCTCCATGGCCCGCTGCCACCTGCCTTGCACACATTCTGTTTTCTGTCTGTTAGCCAGAAATGACCTAAGCCTGCATAAAGTGGTACTTCACATGTGTGAGGACTTCATTCATTTCAACAAATTTGCTTTTCTTACCTCTAACTTTGGCAAAGGCCAAGCTTTTTCACCAAACTTGGGGGAAAGCATTCAGGCCATCCCTCCTCTCAACCATGTTAGTGGTGACAGGTAACTCTCACCCCAAATGACTACTTAACACTTGCCCACTGACCATCTATTCTGGTTAGGAGTTATGTGTCACTACTAATGTGGCTGTGAGAGGGAGGTCTGAATTTGTCACCCAAGTTTGGTGAGAAAAGCTTAGCCTTTGCTTATATTACAGGTGTTAGAAAATGACCTAAGTTAACGTGCGTATGCAGCATCGCTTTATGTAGGCTTATTTAATTTTCAGCCACAAGTGCTGTATCAAGATACAGCTTTATTTACCAATATAGAACCTGAGTGGGGCAAATTGTGGCTGGCCAGGGAGGTGAGCAGAGGGTAATTCTGGCTGTCAGCTGGTGAGGGAGACAATTCAATGAAATTCTAAGCTGTGCCAGTGAAAAAAGCGGGTTTGCTCAGCAGTAGGGAGTCACCCATTTTGTAAACAGTTCAATCATGCTGGTGCTTCAAGTACCAAGAAGCAAATAATGCAAAAAAAAGTCAATCCAACTCAAAACTGAAGCAAGAAACAAATTTAATCGACATTTGTGGTAATACACTTAACTTCACCACGCCACACCACCACAGTGCTTCGGCACCTTGCCTTCCTCAGGGGGAATTAAGTGCATTACCACAAATGTGAATTCAATTTGTTTGTTGCTTCAGTTTGGAGTTGGCTTTAATTTTTTGACTTTATTTGCTTCTTGGTCCTTGCAGCATCAGCACGATTGAACCGGTTGGGGAGACAGTTGGCATGAGGGGGACTGGTTGCCACATAGGGAGGGAAGGGACTAGTGGACACCAGGAAGGTTTTCTAACATGCCATTGGGGATCAGGTGAGGGAGGGATACCGCTAGACTATCAGGTATATGTCAACCATGACATCAGGTTTGGAAGAGAGAGGATACCACTAGACTGCCAGGTATATGACCATCATGATCACTGGGTGAGGGAGAAGGAGGTGCCACTAGGCTACCAGGTATATGTCAGCCATAACATAGTGGGTTGTGTGAGGTGGGAGCACCAATATTCTACCAGGTATATGTCAACCATGACTTTAGGTGTGGGAGGACGGGGATACCACTAGAATACCAGGTATATGTCCATCATGACATTGGGGATTGGGTGGGGGGGAACTACTAAACAACCAGGTATATGTCAATATTGACATTGGGTGAGGAAGGAGAAGGTACCACTAGGCTATCAGATATATGTCAGCCATGACATAGGGGGTTGTGTGAGGTGGGAGTACCAATATTTTACCAGGTATATGTCAAACATGACAT
This sequence comes from Neoceratodus forsteri, assembly GCA_016271365.2. NCBI lineage: Eukaryota > Metazoa > Chordata > Ceratodontiformes > Ceratodontidae > Neoceratodus > Neoceratodus forsteri. The sequence goes on from CM057455.1 coordinate 1,562,150,961, forward strand.
TTGGGATTGGGTAAGGGAAGGGGTACCAATGGACTACCAGGTAAATGTCAACACTGACACTGGGTGAGGGAGGTGGGTAGCACTAATTACCAGGTACAGTATACATCACTCATGACATCAGGGATTGGGTGAGGAAGAAGGGTAACCAGACTACCAGAGATTATAAACAGTGATTGGGAGTGGGATGAGGAACATTTTGTTTTTATCTTTTGTTTTTCATCAGGCACCAGTGCTGCTGGGGAAGGGTCATGCACCACTGTGCACATTCTTAAGAGTTGGGTTTTGGAAGTATTAAATAGCATTGCCACAGTAGCATTTTAGCACTTCAGAAATACTTTCAACATGCCACCCTGTATGCAAGCGGTTTTTCTCTTTGCATGTGCACGGTGGTGTACTTAGCATGATCGCACTTAACACTTAACACTGTAGTATGGGACTCATTGAATATAGCAGCTGCAATGCTAACAGGCTGAAGGCCATGCCATATCCACTTAGCATGGTGTTACTCCAGTTAGCGCTGCGCTAAGATTTGGAATATGGAGGCCATTTGTACTTATCTCTGGGAGCAAAAACACTGTACATTGTGTTTTCACGACAGAAGATAAATAAAGTGTGCCACTTACAGTGTGCGTTGGTGGATGTTTTCATTTTTGTTACCAAACAACAAACATCTCATAGATACTGCTATGGTGAACTTATTAATTTTTCTTTGCATGCTATTATGCACCCTTTGAAACTGGCAGCAAGCTTCACTTGTACAAGCCTCCATCTCCCAGCATGCACAGTACAAAACAATAACCCCTGTAATCTTGTTTTTCACAAATCAGCAGCCAATTTAATGATCTGCAACCAGTGCAGACTATAAATTCATCAGCAGTATTAATAATCAAGACAGTATCTTCTTACTTGTTTTCCAGTGTGTGTTCGAGTGGGGGCAAATGAGTGGTATGCCTTGCATCTGTTATTCCTTAGAACCGTAATAAGATGCTAAAAGTGCAGGATCTATCTCATTATCATTCATATGTTATAGGTTCTTGTTAACCTCACTTAGTCAGCAGTAAACTCCCTGAAAGATTTGTCTAATAACTTGATGGCTCTCTACAGGGTTATAGCTCTCAGCATTTTAATGTATTAACTATGAGAATGCCAGCTCAGTGGCAGAGCTGAGAGGCAACATCTCATTTTCAGTGGGGTCCTGCTTCTACACCAGCAGGGAGGTCAAGTGAATTGCTCAAGAGCACCCTGTGAGCCATTGGTTGTAGTGGGATTCAAACCTGTCATCTCCTGTATCTTAAAGGTCAGCGCTACAACTAGACAACTCTGCTTTCCCTGGCTTGGAAACTTTTGTTCAGGAATATGCTCTTGCTCCCAAGTACCAGGCACAGTGCAAGTTGTCCACTTAGATGGGAAATGAGTTAATTCTCTAAGGAGGTAGAGTACTATCTGTCAGTACAGGCAGAGGAGCCAATACCTGACCATCTGAATAGATGATTGGTTCAGACTGTGGCTACCATGGAGGAGCAAGGATGATAAAGAAGGTTAATTGCAAAATACACCCAATTTTATCTATCTATCTATCTATCTATCTATCTATCTATCTATCTATCTATAAATAATGGGGCTAGTACACCTCAATTTTCCCCTAAATTTACTCCTTCTGTACCCCTCCCATTATTGAGCACCACCTAGGTTGCACCATGTCCCCATCCGGGAGCCAGGCAAGTGTAAGTCTTTGCATCCAAGCCAAATTATTTAAGTTATTCAACATTATTTATTGACAGCACTCCACCTACAGTGAGATATCTCCAGAAGCATAAATTATGGGGCCCAGGCTGCCGCCTCTGAGCAATCACAGTAGGACATTTGATTCCGCAAGGTTTTTATTTTTCTTTCTTTCTTTTTTTTCATCTGATCATAGGGTTTGGGGCCAACACGAGTTCAGTATGTGTTGGGGGGAGGGGGGTGTTAAATTGATTTGCTGCAACTCTGACGCTCCTCAAACTCAACCAACTGAAGTGGCCAGACTTGGAGCATGCCATCAAAAAGCATATCTGCTCCATTTTCTTTTCTACTCCACACTCTGTTTGTGTTGGGACCGAAGGAGTAATTTGTACTATGCAGCACAGCATCAACCACGATCGGCCAGCTGCCATGAGTAGTCGAACAGTTTGACCTCAACATTCATCAAATAATTCTTATTCAGTCAGAGTTAAATGATCCCTGGCCTGGGCCTTTGAATTTCTTCTGGTACCAGCGTTGGTAGCACCCTTTCTTTGTAATTAGCCATGGTGCTGAGCCAAGTTGAAATTAAATGTTTTCTAATAGGGAGTGCTAGTTCTGGTGGGGTCGTGTACTTGTGTTAGTTAGCAGTCCTATTTCCCGACCCTGGCCCTGGGCTGGCTGGCGCATGGTGGTGGGAAAGTTGCCTCAGTCATGCCTGACATGCATTAACTTCTCTGCTGCTTGCCTGGCTCACTGCTTCTGTGTTTCTATGGTTCTTTCTGGTAATTAAGGATTCAGTCTTGGAAAGTGAAGCTTTTATAGTTTTATGTGTATTAGGCATCAAGTGTGGCATTTTTACTACATTTTAAAGTGCTTGGCTTTTTCCTGGTTTTAACCATTTTATGCTTCGCTCCTAGTCATTCTTTTGTTTTCTCTGCTTCGAGTTTAAGCTCTGGGGCTAGCCATGGCATGATTTTTTTGAGCTAGTTACTTAACTACAGGTGATCTGTTTCCTGGCATCCATGCTCCTGACCCTGCCATAACAGACCTGGGGCTGAACAGTGCTGAAACCATGGTGCAATAACACACTTTTGGTGCTTTCTTGAGGGACAGCTATGATTAATGTATAATAACTGATTTGGTTTAAGTTGGGGGAGTACTTTCTTGTCACTGCCACTTCATGTGCTGCCCTAACTACAGAGACTTGCATTCTTATCTTGCCTAGTCCTTGCTCCATTGCCTTGTTCACTGATCACACCTTGGGGAGAGGACACTGCATTTTTGCAGCATGACACTAATGACCCTGTAACAAAAGTTGGATCAATGTGATTCACATCACAACTGATCGGTGGTGGGGGAAGATCAGACTTTGAAGGGCAGGGAACAGTGACAATGAAGTGAATTGCAAGCAGTCAGAGATCAACAGATACTGCAGACCCATCTTTCAATGGAGAAGCAACCTTAAAGTAAGGGCAATCTTTAAATGCAGCAGACATGATGATATGCAGGGTCTGATCTCTGAGGCCTCTGCCGAGTGCTGCCATAGTCATTCCAATCCTGACGTGAAAGACAATATACTGCTATGATCTGGACTTTTTCCTTATGATGTTTTTCTCATAGCTGAAGTTCCAGATAGTTTAGTATAGTGATAGGTGTTGTATTTGTGCACTTGTCAGGTCACAGGGAACATCTTCAGGGCAAGGGGGCAACTAATTTGGCATTGGGTTGGGACGGCATCTGTCTAGGGTTTTTTCCTGTTACCCACTCAGGGATGTATCAGCCTCAAGTGAAGAAACTACACCTTGAATGCACCAGAACACATCTTATACTGTAGGGCTTATGGGGGCCTAGGAGGCCCCCACATCCCTGGCCTCTTGATTGTCTTGATACACGAAAACCAGGACTTTTTTTTTAGAACTTTTTCCTCCCTGTAAAAAAAACTAGTTATGCCTCTGGGATAACCGGTTAAACTGCCATTTCATAAACAGCACAGTGAAAACCATGCCTCATGAACAGCATCTGCCTTGGCAGCGATGGGTAGAATAGTGAACATTAGGTACTGCAACCCCCATAGCTGTCAAGGCAGGGGAGGAAGCAGAGAAGTAATGAAAAAGTGAGGAAGCTGGCTGACCTGCTCCCATGGTGGAGAGGTCTAAGGCACAAGCAACTTGGCCAATATAGCTTGAAAGACCAGGGTTCTGTTCCTGGTCTCCCAACTCTTGCAATTTCACTCCCTCCACAAGTGCATTTTTTTAAAAGCCAGAAACAACCCCCCCCCCCAAGTTTCCACTCCCTCACAAGTTTCTACTTTTCTCTGAGCTCCGCCCCCCCCTCGGAGTTGGTTATTTAAATATCGAGGGGTGCGGGGGGTGGAGTCCCACGCAAATCTAAAGAGTACATTATGTTTTTTAATCTATGGTAGTGGTCGTCAGTGTGGCTTCCAACTGCTACCATTGGAGCTGTGTTGTTCTGTAGTGTTTTTTGCTGGTGCTGTTTTTGACAGCACTGTTTATGCTCTGCAGTTCTTGACTGCGCTTTTCTTGTTTTCACCATTATAACCTAGTGTCTGCCACTGGATGTCTCATTTACAGGGGCATTCTGCTTATTGGGGCCTGTATATATATATATATATATATATATATATATATATATATATATATATATATATTATGTGTATGTGTATGTGTATATATATATATATATATATATATATATATATATATATAAGTTGTAAGACACTGTGCAGAATAGTATACAAACCCTCCCCCTCAAACCTGAAGCACTACACTGGGAGCCCATCCCTTTTGACACCAGACATCTCCCAGATACAGTCACAAAAGGCATCACACTCTGCTACAGAGAGCTATATGTGCAGACCAGGGGAGCCACCCACAACTGCTGACTGACTGTTATATAGATCAAGTGCTCCCCACATCACATGGGACACAGAGACTGATATTGCTGCAAAATAACACTATGGGCCTGATTCTCAAAGCTTCCCGGAATGCCACAAGGAGCTTGCATCACAAGGTATGACACAAGGTGCGGTTTGTGCCAAATTGTGCACCCAAAGCAATTCTCAAAAGCAGCCTGCGTCGATCGCAGACTGCGTGGGACAAGGAGGTCTTGCAATGACCTTGTAGCACAAAATGGGATGTGGCATGGTGCAAGGAGCTTTGTGCCAGGGTAAAGCCTCTACATTCCCTTTTTCAGGATTCTCCAAGGTATACAGTGCCGACAAAATCAAGCACTCATTAGACCAGCCAAGACTGGTCTAACGGTCCATGCGTCACACATAAAGCCCTCCATGGGGGGGGGGAGGGTACACATGCCATCCATCACTCACACCCCCATGACAGCCTTGGCAGTGTGTTTTTCCTAACCACAGGTTATACAATATATAGAACTTAGTTGAATGGCTAAACTGTGAGTCATCAATAGGGTCCCTGAGAATTCATACTGCATCCAACTACTGGTGTATGTCATTCACCATTCTCTATAGTACCTACTCTATGATGATATAATAGGTAGTTCCACATAGGCACTGTCCGACTCTTTTGTACATACTGCTATGCTGTCATTAGGATGAGTAGTGATGATTGTACTAGCTCCCATTTCTGGTGATTGTGCACTATGCAAGTGCTGATAAATACTATTTATAAATGGTCTAACTCATGGTGATACTTTGGTCGCTAAAGGTGTTCATATTACAGCATTTCCATTTGTTGTTGCCTACCTTGTACAATACATGCATTTGGCTTGATATGTGTCTGGTTTATTTGCCTTGCCCTACACAATTCTGACCATCCAGATGTGCCACCCAACTGCACCACAGCTTGTAGCAAACCTGCCAGATGCGCCATCTGTTTGGTGCATGGCTACAGTTGCCCCAAGCTGCGGGACTTTGATACTGGGACCCTACTCAATAGAGAATCAGGTGCAGAGTTCCTGGTCCATTGGCAACTGGTTCAAGCTGCCGTTGGTGCAGCTTGCACCGCCCTTTGAGAATCCAGCCCATAGGGTTTTTTTTAAGCAATCTCTGTCTCTGTGACCTGTGTGTGGCTCACCTGACCTCTGTGTAATTGTTTCTTATTTATTTATTTTTTTACAGTTTTTGGCCAGGAAAACACATTAAGCCAAGGCTTATTATCTGGTGTGTCCTGGGAGCACAGGGAAGTTAAGTGGCTTGTTCATGGTTATACAATATGCAAGTGGTAGCTGTAGGATTGAAACCCAGTTCTCCAGGTTTGCAGCTCAGTGCTCTTAACCACTATGCCATACTGCCTCCCAGTTCTGTCACCAAACAGATTCCCACTGCAAACCTGAAGTGTGGCTCCTGAAGTCCATCTTTGGTACCATCAAACACATCCTCCCAAACCTTAAGCACATCACTAGGAGCACATCTGAACTGTCACCAAATTCCCCCACCCCAACAAACCTGGAGTGTGAGACTGAGAGAACACCCTTGGTACCACCAAATCCACCACCCTCTTAGTGACCTCGAAGTGCAGCTTTGATAGAACACACCTGGGGCTGCTAAACTAGCTTCACCCCCTGAACCCAAATCACGGTACTGTGCGCTCTTTCCCAGTGCTGCCAAAAAAACAAACAAATCTGTCACCCCCCCCCACCCTTAACCTGTATTGTTGCATTGGGATCCCATCCTAGCTGCCATCAAACACTTGACTCGTGAACCCTAGCTTTGGATTTCATGACTTACAGTGCTGTATTCACAACCCTGACATTATCTTAAGTAGTAGCGTTTGAGGTTTATACAAAGAATGTGGCGAGACATGAACCAGAATATAAATCCTATCGCCATGCAAGTGAAGATCAAAATCAAATCACAAAGAATCCCAAATAGCTCCAAGTAAATTGACAGTCCAGAACAGCTCTGGTGCAACACTGCTTTATTGGCAACATGGAACACAAATATTCCAAAACACAATGCAAAGTACTGCCAGCTGCAACTGTTGCAACATGAATGCAGACTGCTGTTAAAAGCTTAGAAATGGAAAAAAAATTGTCAATTTATATACATATGATATATGGCTGCCATTGTGATATGATTATTTATTCACATGTGCATAAAGTTTCTCTTACTTCTAGATAAATATCATATCAGAGGTGGCCAAATGATATTCACTCTGTAGACACACACACACACACACCCCTACGCCCCTAGTGGTTATGTATTTTTATACAGTGTATAAGCTGCCACTAGTCAAACAGCATTTTGCCAAGCATTTCTATATTTAGCTACAAATAACACAGTTCAAGTAGTCAAATTACTACTGCAGTTCCACAGGCTTGCAGATTACAATTCAGGAATGTTATTGAAGTTTCACAAAGAGTTCTGTCATTTGGTTAAAATGTTTTAAGGACAATTAGCCAAAATGCTACAGTGTTTTAGGACCCAGTCCACAAAAGCCCTCCCTAGATGTGGAGGGCTTCTCTAACCCCTGCCTGCATATGTGGAGCATTCTGCAGGAACCAGGAATCCACACCCCACCGAGAGGCATCCTCTGTGTGATCTCACTGCATAAGTTAGTGGGCTGGGCAGAGTGCAGAGCTCTGCTCCTCAGCATCTCCAAAGACAGGTATCTCAGGCTTTGGGCCAAGGGAGGGTGTGGATAGCATGTGGGTCAAACCTCTGTTGTAGCTGTTCAGTGTCCTCTGCCATGGGCACTTGTGACCCAAAGGTCCCTAAACAGGCTACTAATCGTTGGCCCTCTGCCCTCCGGAACAGTAAGGAGGGCTTGGAAATTCAGAGTTTGTGTTTTGTTTATTTATTTATTCTAAAGTTTGTGCCCCGTCTTGTAAAGAATATATGGCAGGCCAGGCAGAATGCCATATCCCACAACCCCCTGCTTGTGTGAGGCAAGGGAACCAGTACTGGCTGATCTGGGCTTCTTATTAGTATTCTGCCAGGCTTCCTCTCCATTAGTGCCCCCCAACCCCCCAGTCTCAGCAAGGAGCTCTGCAGTGGCAGCTGGAAAAATGTAGGATGCTGGCCACAAGTCTGGCTTACATAGTTGTAATTGGGAGACAGAGCGGTGTGGGCCGACAATATATGGATTGCATATATGGCCCTTATACTCCAGCTTAAACACTGTACACACTTTTAGGAAAAACACTGTACTCACTTTTAGGAAAAACACTGTACTCACTTTTAGGATATTTCGTTTGTTACAGTGGACAAAACTCTGCCTCCAGGTGTTGATACTTACCTAGGAGAATGTTACTGTTATGAATATTTTGCCTATGCTTTCTGCTGACCTTCAACTACCGTATTAATGTTCTGGTGACTGAACAGTGTAGTGCTATGCTACTTGTACACTCATAGGCTCACAGTCTATACTGTAGGTCACTTTCACTTCATGCTCATGTAAAACCCTTCCAGATTGAGGCCCTGTATAGACTACACTGTTTAAAACCCTTTAAGATACTTAAACCATTCTAAAGCAGTGTAACATGATTTGCATCCACATTACCAACAGTGCCAAACGCGGTTTAGGAAACCGTCCTATTACTCTGATGTGACCTAGGCTATAACCCGGATTTAAAACTGAAATAAGGCTTATTTCAGTTTACCTAGTAAGTGGGGATAGTAACTGTGCCTTGTTCCTGATGTTTACATCCTCCAGATGGCCAGAAGCCATTGCCTCCCTTGAAAATGTTTACTGCTTAACACACTTGCAACAGGGCTAGTGTGGATGCAGCAGCATGGTTTTAAAACCATGGTATAACATGGTTATCCAGAGTCTGGGCAATGTAACACCATAGGCTTAAAATGTTTTTTAAAAACATAATTTATTTTAATATGTTGCAATATGTACAGGGCCTATATGTGACTAAAGTCAGTCCATTACAGGCAGGAACATAAACTGTCAATACAGCGGATTCAGTGTTAACATATTTTAACTACATTAACCATTTGCTAAAAGAAGGGTGCAATGTGGATGGCATTACTGGAATCCTTAGGGGATGTGGTATTACCCTCATTGCACTCAGGGGGGAAATTAAATCCCATCTGGTCTAATAAAGATGCCATCTAGTGCAGTAATGTTTTTAATACAAGTTCTGAATATTTTGATTAGTTCTACAGAATACGTTTGGAGTGTTATATCTTAATTTTGAGCAGAATAGATAGACCAGTAGGCCTTCTTGTGTTGGCTATTTCTGTATGTTTGCATGTTCGTACTTAGAGAAATGAATAGCAGGAATACAAACCTTTAAGATTTTCCAGGTTTCTTTATCAGATATGAACAGTATTACAGTGGTAACTGAAAGCCCATTTTACGTAGTTTTAAACTGAAGGGAGAAAGTACAGGTTTTTTTCTATGCTGTTATCTCCACCAACCCATATACCCTTGCACATCAAGCAGAACCTGATGCTTCTTCCTCTTTTCACAGCGGCAGTCCAACTGTTTTGTGTTGGTGCACTGGTGTTAATCAAGAGGCATTCTTCCCTTCCTGAGTTACCTGCTGCCTCATTCAGTCCAGTGTCATCAGCAGATGTGTTCATAATATCCTGTGACTGTTTTGTCTTCGCAGTTGGCTTGTAAGCATATGTAAAAATCCCTACTTGTAAGTTGAGGCATAGTAGCAAGCACCTCCACACAGATCAGAGTGCTTGGTTTACTGCATGGAACTCATCACAATCATCTCTACACATTTCAGTGCCTCCCACTAGGGAGCAGGAACAGCTGCTGGTGGGGATCTATCACAGCATTATTGGTCAGCATCCACATCTCTAAATTGATCACAAGGAGCACCTCAGCCTGGGAACTGATGCTGGAGGGCTTCTGAGCTGAATAATGTTCTTATTCCCACTCCCTGGTAGTATGACTAGGATATTCTGGCAGCAGAACAGGGGAGTTGCATGGATGAGTGAGGTGCTGATTTCCCCTGTGAGAGAGTCCTTCTAGAATGGTCTGTACATACCAAATAGACAGGAAGCAACCAAGAAAAAGCAGGGGGAAAAACTTCTCCATCTGGAAGCATGGATTTCAACAGCGTAAGAGATTACTGTTAGACAAGGCATCCTGCTGTGCCCACTACTCTCTGATTTCCTCAATCATAAAGCTTCGGAGGTGGACAAAACCTGTTCTACAGTTGAGACCTGTAAGAAAGGCAGAAAATGAAGTGTAGCTGTCCCCTTCACCTCATTCTATGAAGATTGCTGTGATGAAGGCTCTTCCCAGTGGCCATTTATTAATGGTAGCCTGGGATGGCTTTTCAAGAAAGATTACACATGGCTGTTTCTGTCAGGAGCCCAGGATGACAAAAAAAACTTCTAATTTTCAGCAGAACCATTTTGGCCTGATTTCTCCCTCCAAAAAAAGCAATCATGCTGGGCCTGAGCCATTTTTCAAAAAGTATACCTCAGCCCCCTTGCCAGTGGATGTGGCTGGGAGCAAGAAGCCATTCTACATCCATGAATGGATGCAAGTGACTCCGTGACTACACTGGCACCAGAGTTAGGTTCCATCATGATTAAAGATATCCTGATAATACTGTGGCAATGCTTGGTGTTACTTGGTGCTACTGTTTTTTTTTTGTAAACTTTATTTTAAAATTCAGCAAGACATTATATAGCAAATACAGCTTGCAGCAGTTGACAAAGTACAGAGATATCCACTTCCACGGTGCAGAAATGCTACATGAAAGAGCACTGTTAGGTGTTTTATCTTACACTATAGTGGAATCAGGATTGGAACATCAGCAATTCAGAGAAAAGATCTCATAGGCTAGTCTTGCAACCACCCCAAGAGGACTCAAAGAAGAGCATCTAAGGGGAGTCACTAGAAAGTTGGGAACCGTGGGTGATGCAAGGTGTCCTGCAGAGGGTCCCAAATCTTTAGGTGTGCTACTGTTTTTAAATGCTATATGTATACATTGTAGTCTGCAGGGCTGTTAAAGGGTCAGCAGGTGGCACTGTACAGAAACAACTGTATGTGTGTATGTGTGTGCCTCAACAAGCCCTTCAGTGTATGGGCTTTTCCTGCAAGAAGATAAGCAATGGCAAAGTAATGGTCTAGGCTATTCTCGATTGTTCTTCACTAAAGATAAAGGGGGAACCTGACACTTGGCACCATCGTAAGTCTGCTTAAAACATTTTGTTTTGGCCTACATGGACTTAATAAAAATTGCAGTTGGATGCATGCTTTTAGAAACTATGGATAATTATTGTAAATTGACTGCAGTTTATAAAATAGCGCCCGCTACTTCTAAGCAGAGATAGATACAGTGGATGCTGTGGGACACAGGTATGTCTGTATCAATGATTCTGAAACTCTGGCTCCTTGTTTTCAAATAAAGCCTGGACATTAAAGCATGCTAGGGTGTTGGGCATCCAATATTCCTTCCCCATGAGGTGGGTTTATGACCTCAACAACACATGCCAACTTCTGCTTGCTCAGAACCGAGTCCCAGGGATCTGAGACCTTCTTTTTAACCTAGGTTTCATAGGTTGCTCTGTTGCACCAAACTATTCAGCCTACCTGAAAAGTGGATCTTACTGTAAACTGTGTATACTTGCTAAATGAAAGTTTGATGTTTATACTGATGACATGTTGTTGAACAGTGCAGGATGTTTATGCATATACAGAATTTTCCACTTGTCACAGACAAACTAGAAAGTTTCCATTAAACACAAAGAAATCACCATATACTGTGTCACCTTGAACCAAAATGCTGCTTCTGTGGATCACATTTAATGTCCTCAGTCACAATTAGTGTCAATGCTTGGTGTTACTTGGTGCTACTGTTTTTTTTTTTGTAAACTTTATTTTAAAATTCAGCAAGACATTATATAGCATATATAGCTTGCAGTAGTTGACAAAGTACAGAGATATCCACTTCCATGGTGCAGAAATGCTACATGAAAGAGTACTGTTAGGTGTTTTATCTTACACTATAGCGGAAACAGGACTGGAACATCAATGGTTCAGAGAAGAGATCTCATAGGCAGGTCTTGCAACCACCCCAAGAGGACTCCAAGATGAGCCTCCAAGGGGAGTCACTAGAAAATTGGGAACCATGGGTGATGAAAGACATCCTGTGGAGGGCCCCAAATCTTTAGGTGTGCTACTGTTTTTAAATACTATATGTATACATTGCAGTCTGCAGGGCTGTTAAAGGGCCAGCAGGTGGCACTGTACAGAAATAACTGTATGTGTGTATGTGTGTGCCTCAACAAGCCCTTCAGTTTATGGGCTCTTCCTGCAAGAAGATAGGCAATGGCAAAGTAATGGCCTAGACTATTCTCGATTGTTCTTCACTCAAAATAAAGAGGGAACCTGACACTTGGCACCATCGTAAGTCTGTTTAAATCATTTTGTTTTGGCCTACATGGACTTAGTAAAAATCGCAGTTGGATGCATGTTTTTAGAAACTATGGATAATTATTGTAAATTGACTGCAGTTTATAAAATAGTACCCGCTATTTCTAAGTAGAGATAGAAACAGTGGATGCTGTGGGACACAGGTATATCTGTATCAATAATTCTGAAACTCTGGCTCCTTGTTTTCAGATATAGCCTGGACATTAAAGCATGCTAGGGTGTTGGACATCCACTATTCCTTCCCCATGAGGTGGATTTATGACCTCAACAACACATGTCAACTTCTACTTGCTGAGAACCTAGTCCCAGGGATCAGAGACCTTCTTTTAACCTAGGTTTCATAGGTTGCTCTGTTGCACCAAACTATTTAGCCTACCTGAAAAGTGGATCTTACTGTAAACTGTGTATACTTGCTAAATAAACGTTTGATGTTTATACTGATGACATGTTGTTCAACAGTCCAGGATGTTTATGCATATACAGAATTTTCCACTCGTCACAGACAAACTAGAAAGTTTTCATTAAACACAAAGAAATCATCATATATTGTGTCACCTTGAACCAAAATGCAACTTCTGTGGATCACTTTTTATTAAGAGAAGATAGGTAGAAACTTGATGGATTAATAGTCTTTTTCCTCAATAAATATGTACTGATATTTGGTATACCATTAGGAGGGCAACAGAATTATGTCACCATGATATGTGCAAATGAATGGGGTCAAATGTCATTGTTGCGAGTAGGATGTCATCAGGGTAACTGTAGTTGGTATGTTAGAGTGTGATATTTTTAGAGTGCTGCTGACTGCTCTACTGTGGTGATGTTTGACAAGTGTGTGTTGGATGTGTAATTGTACTCACACGTGGGTCTGTGTTTATGTCCGTAGTAAAGTGTGAACATTGACACGATGTTCCCCTTGGTTTTTTTTTTTTTTTGGTGCCCATCTATATCATGCATGGTCTCACTATTACTAGTGGTTTTGAAACTACAACCTGGAGTTGGTTATATTTTTTTTTTTATTTAGTTGTTTAACCAGGTATAGCACACTAAGCTGAAAGCTTTTTTACAGGAGCGACCTTATATTTATTGTTTGGGGATACAGGGGACAAAGCCCCCTGTATCAGGGGTGTGGTGGGCACAGCCCCCTGCAAAAGGTAAGAGGTAGTTATATAGGTGAGTGCATGTATTTTGTGGTAGTGTGGTGTTGTTTTTTATGATATTTGCTTTGTTTCTGTTAGTTTTCATTCTTATGGTTTTCGCTCATGGTATTAGATGACATAGTCTTGTAGCGCTGTTTGTGCTGTTGGTATAATGCTTGCACTCTTATTCACATTGGTACATTTACAGTCACATCGACATGGTAAACCAAGATGTTTCAAGTATATTTCTGATGACTCCTATCTAGGGCTATTAAAAACGTGCAGAAAAGTGCAGTATAATGTATGGAGAGACATAAATTACCCAGCCATTGTCCAATGTTTAATATAAATCAAACAAGATAGACTACTGTGCATCATTTTTTTTGTAAAACATGGAAAATTACATTGTAAATCTATGTGCCCATATAAGGAGCCATTATATGCTGTGTACAGTAATGTCAGGAGCTACTGTATGTTAAAGCTGCCTACTCCCACTGTCCTAGGCCACTGACATCAGTGCTTACTTGGACTGCCTCGAAAAAATGAACCAACCTGCATTTTTGAATCTGATGCACTGTCATTTTTTGACAATCACTCTATGAGCTGTACCTTCATTGGTTTCTTTTTTGTTTGTTTGCTCTTCCAGGGCCCCTGCAACCCCACTCCTTTGGGTTCTCACATACTGGCTTTTCCTCTGCCTGTCGAGCCTAACCCCTGCTGCCACAAGTATCTCAGCTTATCCCAGAGCTCTGCTAACAATCTCCATTGGTGGTTCGACTTATCCCTGTGGTGGGCCCCTGGGGGGATGGCGGGGGGGGAAGAACCTGTTACACTGGAAAAGTTGGTTGGGGGTGCACTGGGTGGTCGGGGCATGAGGGAGATCTACTGAAGGCCATCATCCTGTGCTGCAGGGCAGCCATGTTTCCACTCTCTGGGGCACCCACCCATCTTCCGTGATGCATGCACCTGTGGCAGCATCCTGGGGTGGGGGGGTTGGCAGCCTGTGGTGTCCCACACTACCAAGAACACCTCTGTGCACCACCACCTGGATCCTCTATGAGAGTGGTGCACTATGACCCCCCAGCATGGAAGCAATCTCCCTCCTGGTCTCCACTCCTGGCATCAAGGCTTGAGGCACAAACGTGGATTGCTAGTGTGCCAGAGTGATGTCCCATCGCTCGGGACTTGGGAGCTGGCTTCATTAGTTTCTGTTGTGCAACTGACAGAGCTTACAGTAGCATGTTTTTCCACTGTGCTATGGAAACTAACAATGACAGCTTGGAGGGGGATAGCTGAAAGGACATCATTTGTTGAAATTAAAATGATGTTTACCCTGCAGATACCAGCGGTGCTGCACTCCTGAAAAAGTCAGGTAAAATATGGTGTGAGAAATGTGAGAAAAAGGGCTATGTGGGAAAAAAAGACTGCAAAGAACAAAAGAAAATAAGAAAAGGGACACAAAATAGAAAAAAGGAAAATAAAAAGTGGAATTGAATAAAGAGGATAAAGAAGAATATGAAATAAAGCAAGGTAAAACAGGGTGAAGAATGGAGAAAGTACAACATTATCAGAGAAATACAACATAGCTAAGAAAGATATTCTTTTTTAGTGAAACTGATCTAAAATGCAGAATGACTGACTAGAAATAGATTAACAATGGAAACAAGTCGAGACAGAGGAAAAAATGAGAGAAATGGACTATAGGGAAATAAAAAGGCATCAGAAAAAATGAGACTGAAAAATAAAAAGCTATAAAAATACAGCTACTTTTATGGAGTTGTTTTCTTCTTTTTTTAATCTGTACTTTTTAATCTTAGCCATACACTAGTTGGCCCCAGACAACCACCCAGGCCCATCACCCCTACCTTCATCCATTCTTGTAACTCCCTGGCTTACCTTCCTAGGCAGGATTGAAGGGGGCAAGTTCCCCCTTCTGGAACACACATAAGTAGAGGAGTATAGGAAGATGTGCAGGGCCCAACAGGACTGAGCATCATCCACATTGCCCCTGGGAATATGATCCCCTGGTTTTCTTCCACCTCAGGAGGCCATTTATGAGGGTCCCAATCAGTGCACATGTTTTTTACTTAGTATGCTTCAGGGCAACATTGAAAATGAGACATTGGCTCAATGCATTCATCATGGTATTAACAAATGAAACAAAATGACAGTAATTAGAAAATGGATAGAAAAAAATGCCAAAAGCGGAATTGTTGGTAGTCAGTTTCACTATGATGTCATCCCCCCGTTTAACCTCACAGAAGACACTAGTGCCAACATAACAGCCTACTTCGACAATAAACACATGCATTGATCCATTTTAATGACAATAAGGCACTTTAGTGCATGTATTGTTAGGATAACATCAATTCTCATGTGGCTGAAGACAGTCAGCCTATGTTCTCATGCCTCACAATACACCCCAGGTGTGATGTTGTCCCAGAACAACACATGTCCTGGCATGCATTATTGTTTAAATGAACATCCTTCCCTCCTTTGGCATTCCAGCATGCACTTTCACCTGTAGTCACCCAGGTGGCAGTGCAGCAGCAGAGACTGGCATCTAACCTCCCCAGTGTGGGAGAGTATCTGGGATGCTGATCCTTGTCCATCTCCATGCCAAGCCTCTGATATCCCCAGGTTTGTTCCAGAATTCTGATTGCCAGTGTCACGAGTGACAGCTCTGCTGCTACATCAATGGGTCAGCTCTAGTTTTCTGTGTATTTTCCTTATCGTATTTGTCCTCCTGACCCCTCACCAGCCCCTATCCCCCAGCCTAGTCACCCATCTTCTTCAGGTCTTACCCTGTTTCCCCACTACTTACCTCTCATGGCGGAGTTTGAAGGGCTTGCTCATACAAAGCAGGATCCCATTGGGTCCCCAGTCAGTGGCACCAGTCCTAAGGGGGACTGTTCTTCATCCTATCCATTGATAGATTTGTCCTCCATGTTTCTGTTCCAGGGACATAGAGGTGCAATGATGGAGAGTATCTTTTGGTATCCCCTACCCTTCTGGGCCTCCTGACCACCTTGACACTCAGCCTTTGCTAGGTGTCAGACACACTGAGGGAGGCACAATGCTCCACTCCATGAAGAGGAGAGCAGTCTCTTGGATCCTCAATCCTCTCACCCCTGACTGATCACTGGTGACTCAGGTCTGCTCTCAAATCTGTATCAGCAGCTTTGCTGGTGGTACTGCTGTGCTACTGGGCAGATTTTTCACATAGTTTTGTGAACACTTCAGTAATTCAGAAGCAAATGTAAAGGCTAGATAGTCAAACAAGACTCTGCCATTTTCTTAGACAAAATTGCTCCATTTATTATATAGGGCCAAATGGGCAGACTTGACGGACCATTGGGCCCGGATATTCAAACTGCGCCATTCTGAGGCACAAGCCCTTGTGCTGCTCAAAATAGTTGTGCAGGGGTGTGGCCGGGGCGATATTCAAAGGAGTTGCGCTATTGAGCAACTCCTTTGAATATCACCCCCCCAGCCACAGCCACTGTGCATGGCGCAGTGGAACTTGCGGCACCGCAAGTTGTCAGAGTTGAGCATTAAACTTGCAGTGGCGCAAGTACCATTGCGCCATGCGCAAATTTCCGATATTCAAAAGGTGACATGCAAATGGGGCCATAATTCATGCAAGGCACAGGGGGGCCATTTGCATCTGATTCAGCCCCATTTTATGCAATAACATGAAGTGCGCGATCCCGAGACTTGCGCCTGGCCACCCTGCCAGAGCAGCAGCCGTCGGGGACCGGCGCACCCTGCAGCACCGATCGTGGCAGAACGAACAACTCCCCAGTGCCCGACGCCGCAGAATGTAAAAAGACCTCCCCAACCCGAATATCTCCCTGGTGGTCCAGTGGACCGTAATGCCTGATCGTGGGCAGAATGTCCGGTGACAACCCCCAAACATCTCCCTGGTGTCTAGTGTCCCCACACCCCACCCACCCACCCAGCCCCACCACCGCTCCCCGCGCGGCGGGCGGCAGCACATCCACCACCTGCACCGCCGCCGCCCGCCCGACTGACTGTCCAATGGGGCTGCGCCCCATTGGTGCAGAGCTAGAGCCAATGGGTGTGCAGCCCCATACCGTACAGACGGTCCAGATTTGTGAATGATGTTCATTCCAAATCTGAACTATCTCATGACCGTAACTTCCATTAGCTAAAGTTCTACACCAATGGGCATTTCTTCCCCGGACAATCGATCGGCCCGAAGCCGGCCGAGTAACGAACAAATGAAGGATGCTGCTTTCGCCGGCTTTACTGCAAGGTGGTGAAACAAAACAAGTGGTGAAGATGCAAACACCGAAGCTGAAGTTGTCACTATTCTGCCGCAATCAAACAGGTCACTGAACCTGAAAATGTCAGGTTGAAAACACACATTCTGCCTTGATGAACATGAAGAATTAGTCATGATCGTTCTGCCGCATGATCGGCAAATTGTCATGATACATTCTGCCCTAGATCGGGCATTGGGGAGATGTTTGGGCGGGGGTTGTCATGATCGCTCTGCCCGCGATCGGGCATTGGGAGATGTTTGGGCGGGGTTCTTTTCACGCCTGCCCGCGAATCGGGCTGGTGGGGGACACAGGACTGAGTTGGGGCCAGCCACGGTGGCAGCTGCTGTGTTGCACCCTGCAATACAGCAGCTCACCTGTGGGTGGCCTCAACTTGACCCTTTTTTGGCTCAAAGTTGTGCAGGTGCAGGTTGGGGTTGCGCCAGACATTTCGCACAACCCGACTGAATATCGGTTGTGCAGTTTATGCATGGTTCCTCCCTCCTGTTGAGCATGCATTCATTTGCATTGGCGCTGTTGCTCAACCTGTTTTCAGTGGCGCAACTGCCTCCCGCTGAATATCGCAGAATGGCGCACAGACTTAGCATGCGCAACCCTGTTGCGCATGGCGCAACCCTTTTGAATATCTGGGCCTTGGTCTTTTTCTGCCATCACTGTCTATGTTTCTTTTTGAATTTAGGTGCCATTGCATTTCAGTGTGCATTTTCTGGAATCTAAAGATTTAAAGGCTAAACTCAAAAATGTTTTCTTTCCTTTGGAGCACTCAGCAGCTTGGAGGCAACTTCCTAAATTGTGGAGGTCAATCATTTAAACGTAGGAGATTATCCTGGCCATATAGTAGCGCATACCCAGATTTGAGGAAGCACATGCATGGTCATCTGTTTTGGTTATTGGTCTCTACAACTGCATTGGCCCAAGTAAGGAACTACTTGGTGCCCCTCCACATGAGTGGTCCCAAGGATGCACCAGGCAACTATAGATCAGTCAGCCTTACATCCATTGTGGGGAAGCTAATGGATACTATCCTTAAGGAAAGGCTAGTAACCTTTCTGGAGGTGAATGGTCTCCAGGCCAACATACATCATGGGTTTGTCTTGGGAAGATCTTGTTAGACCAACCTGGTGAACTTTTATCACTTGGTGACTAGGGCTCTCGACAGGGGCCAAGTGGTGGATGTCTTGTATCTATATTTCAGCAAGGCCTTTGATTCAGTGCCACATGGGAGACTGATTAGCAAGTTGAGATATTGGGGAGCAGGGAAGAAAATGGTGGAGTTGATCAGGAATTGGCTGAATGACAGCAAGCAGAGGGTTGCCGTAAGGTGGGAACTCTCAACTCCAAGAGCCGTATCCAGTGGGGTACCACAGGGCTCGGGGCTGGGTCCAGTGTTGTTTGACATTTTCATTGCTGACATCTTGCATGGGATTAAGAATAAGATCAGCCTTTTTGCGGATGACACAAATTTAGGTGCAGTGGTGGATGACACAGAGGGGTTGCAGGGGCTACAGGATGATCTGGCTAGATTCAAGCACTGGCCAGAAATATGGCAGCTGGGGTTCAATGCAAAGAAGTGCAAAGTCATACACTTGGGAGCAAGAAACCCAAGGAATCATTACCAACTATGGGGGGGGGGAGTAAAGGTATACCCTACAGAGGAGGAAAAAGATCTTGGGGTGATAACAACAAGGCAAATAAACCATGCAGCACAGTATAGAAAAGTGACAGCTAAGGCTAATAAAATGCTGGGTTGTATTGCCAGAGGAATCATGCCCAGGAGAGGGGAGGTCGTCCTGCCACTCTACAGGTCATTGGCGAGGCAGCACTTGGAATACTGCATGCAGTTCTGGTGCCCCTACTTAAAGAAAGGTGTTAGATTTCTGGAGGGGGTCCAACACAGAGCAACCAGGATGATCCTCGGTATGGAGGACAAACCCTACAAAGAGAGACTGAGGGAGCTCAACATGTACTCCCTGGAGGAATGGAGGGATAGAGGAGACATGATAGAAACCTTCAAATATATGAAAGGCATACATAAACATGGTACAGAAGGAATTTTAAGAATAAGGAGAAGGAGGGACACTAGAGGCACACTCTAAAGTTGGAGGGTGGTAGATTCAGAAGGGAAATGAGAAAGTACTATTTCATGGAGAGAGTGGTGACAGGATAGAATACACTGCCTGAGGAGGTGGTGTCCTTAAAGATGGTGGGCAGTTTTAAGAGGGAATGGAACAAAGTCAAGGGGAAGCTTGCAAATGTGGCACTGGGGGGAGGAGGAACAGCTAGTACGGGCATGACACTGGATATGCAGCTAGGAGAGGGAGGAGCAGCTGCAGTGTAACAGACTGCTAGCTGCACACTCAAGCAGACTGGCTAGTTCATCAGGCCTGTATCTACTGGCATTCTTCATATGTTCACATGTTAGTATTGAGTTGGTTGCAATAGCTTTGTTCAAAGCCCTTGAAACATTTGTGTCTGTAAAACAGCAATTTTAAAAAATGTTTAAAGTTTTTGTGGAGATTTTCAGTGTGTGTGAAAGGCCTTAGATTGACTAAGTCCTCTGTTTATCCCCATGTGAGGTGCAGTATCTGTGGCGACAGTGCTGACATATCCATATTGCCCTCCTAAGGTGCTTCAGCTCTCTCATGGAGTGACCAGCTCTGCTGGGTATAGGCACCATGCCCACTCAGTCCTTGGCTTCTCATGTTAGACTGCAAACAAGGTAGTCAGTGCCAATAATGAAGGTGGTTTTGTGATACCCACTGATTTATTTATTTGCTTTTGTTAACCGGGTAAGTCACACTAGACAGCCAAGTGCCTATTTTCAGGTGAGACCCGGGAGGGTTACAAACTGGGTTACAGTGAGTTTACATACAATCATGAGCGAGATTTACATCAAGATGCAGGACGAGCATAAACAGGGTAAGGAAAGTTGAGTGAACAAACAGTCAAGTCAAAAACCTAGGTTTACATCAATGTACATGACAGCTTAACAGGGCTATCGCAGGAAGCTAACAACAAATGGAGACAATATAGTACAGGATACGTATAGTGCTAAACAACAGAAGAAACGGTTACCTGAAGGGTAAGTACACCAGGGGATACAATATGAAATATACCCCAGAGTAGTTCGGTGCATAGAGGTGAGAATACCCTTATGCCATCAGAAAATCATAAACAGAATGCAAGTGCCAGTGGGTACCTGGGGGGGGGGCCAAGTCCACCCGAGGGGTAGAACTGGCTCTGGTGAGACATGTGACAGTTACAGGGCCAGGTACCAGGGGTTAAATAACAATAAAAGTAGTCCCTATGAAGGCAGGGCCTGTCTCATCACGTCACAGCGCGAGTATTGCTGGATGCATGAACAAGTGGAGGGACCCTTCAGGTAATTCCATAGGGAGGATTTATATCCCAGATGGGAGGAGGAGGACCAAGTACAGGCAGGAAGCAAATTCCAAATTTTGGGGGCATAGGCGGCAAAAGCCCGGTCACCCTCCTGGGTATGGGTTCTAGGAACCAGGCGGTCAGGTGTAGCTCTCGACCAGAGGAGGTAGGAGGAGGTGTCGGGGGTATGGGGAAGGGTAAGGGATGCAGGAGTACCGGATCTGACGATGTTGTCAATGAAGTTCCCAGCTACAAAGGTGTGGTGTTTCTCGGGGGGTAGCCACCTAAATGTGAGTAGAGACCGAGCAGTGAGTTGGGGGCGCACAGCCGTGATATTATTGTGTGCTGTGTCCCACTTTGAGAGGCCAGATGGGGCAAGGGGTGCGCGACCAGCCCATAGCAGAGAGATGGGAGAAGGACCCCTGGCTAGCAACACGAGAGCAGCCGGGTTAAGCAGCTTTTGGCTCTATAGGCAAGGCCCAGCTTGCCATTCGTAGCCTTACAGACATTTCGGATGTGCAGAGTGAGACCCAGTTGTGGGTCAAGAGTAACACCCAGGTATTTGACAGCAACCACTGTCTGCAAGGGGGAGCCATCAGCCCCGAGGATTCTGAGTGGAGCAGGGCAAGATTTTAATTTGCAATGGGACCCAAAAAGCATTGCTTGGGTTTTTTTGAGGTTGGTAGTAAATCTATGTTCCACCAACCAGGATTGGATCCGCTTGAAGTCGGAGTTAAGTTGTATGTTAATGCTGGCAATGTCTCAGGCGCTTGTCAGAACAACCAGGTCGTCCGCATATAGAGTGGTGTGCCCATGGGAGGTGATGGACGGTAGCTCATTGATAAAGAGGGAGAAGAGAGTGGGACCAAGGACCGACCCCTGAGGAACCCCGTACAGGACATCCGTGAGGTGGGTGGGGGTACGGTTAAAGTTGTTATACTGTTTCCGACCAGAGAGGTAGTTGAGGAACCAGTTGTGAGCAGGGGGGGAGAGACCAAATGAGAGAAGGGTGGAGCTAAGGAAAGCATGGTCAACCCTGTCGAAGGCTTTGGAGAGGTCCACAAAGATGGCACCTGTGAGGTTGCCCTGATCAGTGGCAGTTCTAATCATTGAGGAGACAACACCAAGGCGGTAGCTGTGCTGTGTCCTTTCCTGAACCCATGTTGAGCTGGGGAGAGGAGGTTGTGTTCGTGTATGTACTCGGAGAGCTGAGTGGCCACGACCTTCTCCAGGATCTTCGAGGTGGCCGACAGGATGGTGATGGGCCGATAGTTGAGTGGATCTTTGGAGTTACCTTGCTTTAGAACTGGTGTTACCTTGGCAGTTTTCCAGAGGTCAGGGATAATGCCAGTGGTTAGGGAGGAGTTGAGGATGTGCGTTATTGGTCAGGCTAGGAGGGAGGCCCCAAGCCTGAGTAGTCTCGGTTCTAGGCAGTAGTGCCCTACCCCAATATGGGGGGAGAGGTGGGCAAGGTGCCTCTGGATCTCTTAGCTGACACATGATGAATTAGGAAGGGGTGGGACTTGGGGCCAGGAGGAGGCGGGGCCTGGCCGGGTGATAGGGAGGGGTGGACGGGTAGCTGAGTGAATGCTGCATTAAAGGTGTTAGAGATTGTAAGAGGGTTGTTGCAGCTGACCCCATCTATGAGCAGGTTTGTGGGTTGCACTTTGGCCGAAACCCCAACAGCATTTCTGATGTTCTGCCAGAAACTCCTCGGGTTGCTGGCAGAGGAGAGCAGGGCCGACCGGCAAGCCTCACTTTTTGCTGCCCGGATGGCTTTTTTACAGGAGTTTCTGAGCCTTCTGTATGCAAGAAGGTCGTTGTTACTTAGGGAGGCTTTGTAGGTCACCCAGCTTTTATCCCTTTGTTTCATTAGGGAGAATAAGCCCCCATGAAGCCATTTGGTAACGGCGCCCCTTACCGTCCTCTTAGTGAGGGGGGCATGCTTGTTCTGAACAGGGATAAACTTTGATAGGAAAATATCCAGGGCTAGAGCTGGGTCCGCTGATGCTGTGACCCCTGACCAGTCAATTAAAGCGAGGTCACCAAGGAAGTCAGATGGGGAGAATTTCAAGTAATCCCTCAACTGGATCACTTTTCTAGGCACTTTGGCCTGGGAGATGCCCCAGGCGCAGAAGGTTGGCAAGTGGTTGGAGATAGCATCAGGTAGGATGCCTGAGGTGGTAATCCTATCGGGTCTGTTGGTAAGGATCCAGTCAAGTAGTGACCCTTCATCCCCCCCGGAGAGAGGGCCTTGTGGGCTCGGAGATTATTTGGCTAAGTGCAAGGCCCGAAAGCAGTGGCTCGTATAGTTTACAGTTGGAGCCCAACCAATTAAGATTGAAATCACCCATGATGAGGACTTCACTGGGACCTGTTTTCTCACCAAGGTGGGAGAGTAGCGAGGAGAGTCCAAGCAGACCACCCTTGGGGGGTTGTAGCAACAAATTAGGTGAATTTTCTTTGCGAGACCCAAGAGGAGAAGGGCATGTAGGAACTCACAGGGGGAGGTGTCGGATGGTGAGTCACCAGTGGTGGACACATTCAGGTGAGCTTTATAGTAGAGTAGCACACCACCCCCTCGTTTGTTCCCCTGCCGATCACGTCTGATGGAGTGAGATGGCTGCAACTCATTTTGCACAGGCCAACAAACACTGATGACTTAATAATGATGGTCTGTGAATACTGACTGGGGCCAGGTTAAAACCAATGATCTAGAAGTGTAAGGCTCCACAATATGCTGCCAGTCTCCTAATCCATCAATGCCCCACATAAGAAGCAATTTAATATTCTCCCCTGTAAGGATCTAGCAGTTGGCATGTAGAAGATCTTATTACTCAGAGAAAGACTGCATTGACAGAGGTAGATAGATTAATTTTCTTCTACATATCGCCTTCCAAAGTGCCCGCAGTGCTGCACAATAAAATGCATAAATGAGTAACACCTCCAAAAATAATACTGACAACTGATTGCAGTTCAGTCATGCCATGGCATAACTAAATGATTGTTATTCCCATTATGCATAAAAGGTCTTGATGAAACAAGATGCTTTCAACGGTCTCTTGAATAGTGTTAAGGATGGAGATAGATGTGCCATGGCAGACAGAGACTTCTGGAAAACAGGGGTGTAAACTGCAAAACAGTGGTCTTACTTTGATTTCGAATGTGCTGAATCTGATGGAACCCAAAGGCATCCCAGACTCATGGAATAGGCTGCGTGAGTCTACCAGGGGAGTGGGGAATCAGGAGATGGTGGAGTAAGAGGATCCGGCCATTTAGGGTCTTTGAAAGTTAATATTAAGACCTTAAGTGGATCCTGCACCTAACATGCAGTTTCTGTGTAGATCAGAGTACAGGGTTGATATGATCTGACATTAGAAGCCATGCTGCAGCATTCTGCACTAGCTACAAATGTCATATATGACTTCCCAGCAACCCCTTATAGAGCCCATCTCAATAACTGAATAATGCAGCCTTGAATGCCTGAATGAAAGTTCTTATATTATTATGCCCCTGAAAGACACACAATCCAGAGATAATTTTCAGATGGTTAAAGTTGCTCCGGATGATGGCAGATCCCAGGGAGAATCTGCCATCAAGAACAACTCCCAGGTTTCATACTCACTTCTCAGCCTTTTACTGAATCACATCAAAGATGGATAGCCTCAGGCTGTCTTTTACTGCAGTGATCTGATATCCAAGCACACCAGAAACAGCTCTGATTAGCTAGAGGTGAGCTTCAGCCAGTTGGTAGTCACCCAGTCTCAGGCCTCAGACAAGCAATGACAAAGCATGCAACATCAATGAATCTTGGTTTGGGTGAATGAAAAATACAACTGGGTATCATCTGCAACATTGCTAAATAATTAAGTGTAATATTGTATTATCAAATTAT
Organism: Neoceratodus forsteri; assembly: GCA_016271365.2. NCBI lineage: Eukaryota > Metazoa > Chordata > Ceratodontiformes > Ceratodontidae > Neoceratodus > Neoceratodus forsteri. Next base: position 1,562,175,754 of record CM057455.1, read on the forward strand.
CATTTTAGGCAGGCTTTTGACAATAATATGCTGTTTCAGGGTAGATTACATAATGTAACTTCTGAGAAACACAGAATCATTTTATCTGCAATTTCTGCAAAAGGCAGATTTTCTATGGGTTTATAACATTTCATTTCTCCAATAGTTTTTGACAAACGCTCTAACTTTGGACAAGTGATTAACATTGCTTTCCAGCAAAGTCCCTGCAGAAAAGAGCTGAAATAGCACCCCCCAACAAAATGATGTCCTTTTTAATGCTGTTGTTTAAAAAGCTAGCTTCCAGCTTGAGTTGACTTATTCAGGTTGATCAGAGTATGTATCCAGCCACTCACAGTTCAAACTCTAAACCAGAAATAAAGAAAAAAGAAGCCAGGGTTGAAAAGAAGATGCTCTAAAATCCACAGTTCCTTCTGCCACTATATCTCGGACAGAACACGTCCTCATGTAGCCTTGACTGATTTTCACACCATGAGGCCTTGATATCCTATCATGTATGTAGCAATGCCCAAATATGTCTGCATGCTGACAACACAGTAAGTGAAGCTATCTCAAGCTCCATTGACACCATATTCAAAACACTACACTGTGATTTCATTTAGCAATGTACAGATTAGATTCAGACTAGACAGTTTAGTTCTGAAAGTTAAGCAATTCATATTTCATGCATCTGGGATCAAGACAGAGAGTCAGACTGATCTTTTAAGGTACAGCACCCCATACACTTTGTGGATGGCCACTCCTTTTTTTGGTTGATAGTTTTACTATCTAGGAGTCTGGCTTTACTCAAGCGTATACAAGAAGGACATAAACCAACTAGTCAAAAAAAATGAACTCCAGACTAGGTATGCTATATAGATCTTGCTTCTGTTCCTCTCGAGTACACACAAGAAACCTGTTTAGCAAATTCTAATCCCTGTAATTGATTATGGTGACAAAATGTATCAAACTGCAAGCAAATCATAACCTACATAGAGCAGTAGTTCAAAGAATGTACAGAAGTAGGTTCGTACTTGTATTTTCATTTCAAACCCACCATTGTAAGAAGTACAGCAAATTCAGTTGGACGTGTCTCAGTACTATAACTCAGAAGCACTGATGCCTGATGCTGCACACATGTATTTGTGGCACAGCAATACCTGACTGAATCAATATCATCTTAAAGCCTGATACCAAGTGACTCAATAGCCCTCAAGGGTCCCAGGACTGCAAAAGTGATTGTTCAGAAGTCTTTTGCCTGCTTAGCACCAGAGTCACTTCAGCAATTAATTTCTTGTAAATCAGGGTTCAAAAGAGAATGAAATTATCTACTGCAGAATGGTCCTTGATCTTCCTGGGCATTTGTAACATGTCTTGTAAGTGCTGTAACTCAGAAAGTCACTTGTCTCTGTATACTTGTACTGTGTGAACGTAACGTGTGACTGAATCTTGCTTCCCCCTCCCCCCCACCAGCTGGAAATAATGTTCTTCATCTCAAGTGGCTAATCCTGGTGAGGAAAACTTAAAGAAATAAATAAATAGCATCCTGCCAAAAGCAGTCTCGTTCAACCTCCAAAGGTATGGCAAAACTGATACAGTAGAATACATAGACATTCGCTGCCTTAAATGCTTTATTGCCAATGTGCTGTTGGTGCAACCCTTTCTTCAGTGCTTTCACATTGAGGTCCTTATCTTTAAAATATATTTATTTAGTTTTTGTTGACCGGGTAAGTGCACTAGACAAATCCTGCCTATTTTCAGGCACGACCCAGAGGAGGGGGATACAGATGAATGCCAACTGTCCTTGAACCAGATTACGCCGTTGGTGGTATTTTTAGTGAATAAGGGAAATTTGGCCAGGACAACGGGGAAATTCCCCTACTCTTTTCGATAAGTGCCATGGGATCTTTAACATCCACCTGAACTACCACCAATCCAGGCAGATGGGACCTCGGTTTAACGTCTCATCCGAAAGACAGGATATAGATATACCTTACCTTGTATTTTGCAGACTTTAAAAGAATCCCATTCCTGTACAAACACTGATCTCACTGATAAAAGTAAGTTCAATTTGAGGGAATAATGTGCTTGTGTGAACTTGTGATTATATTTTACTTTGGTTTTACTCATTCTCACCCCTTGTTGACAAGAGGCCGGGATTGGGGAAAATTAAGGCACAGAGATGGGGTAAGAAGTGCACTGTGTAGGAGGAGGTGGGGAGGATGGAGGGTGTCCAAACAAACTAAGTACTGAGTGAATTTGGAGGCATGCTCAAATAGTGCTGGTGGGCAGAGTTATTCCCTCCCATTGAACCAGGGCTTAGCCCTCCCATTCAATATGAGGGAATAATGTACTTGTGTGAGCTTGTGATTATGTATTACTTTGGTTTTACTTGTTCTCACTAGAAATGTGGGAAATTATGAAATTTCGTTAAGTGAAATATTTTGCAAAATTTGTGCATTTTGCAGAATATTTTGTGGGTGCGAAATTTTGCCCATAGAATGTAAAATTTTGCCAGCAAAATGCAAAATTTTGCCTGCGGAATGGTGGAATTTTCACTGCAAGCAGGCACAATGTAGCCATTTTGGGTGAAATTGTGCATTTTGCAGTGAAATTCTGCATTCTGCGGGTGGATTTTCACAACTTTGCACCTGGCAAAAAAAATTGTGGAAAGGCGGAATTTCACTAAATGTTTTGCATGGCAACATTTCTGAGTTTGCTGCAATTTCAGTGGCAAAATATAATTTTGCAACATTTCTAGTTCTCACCCCTTGTTGACAAGAGGCTGGAATCAGGGAAAATGAGGACCCAAAAAGAATTAGTGAGAAAACCTTCTCCAACTCAGAGAGTGTGAATAATAGCATGCAAGAGAGAACTCCATCCCCCCCATGGGGGAAGCTCTGAGGAACCATGGCTGTCAGACTGCCCTTTGTCTGGGCATAGTAACAGGAGGTAATCCTAAGCTATATAAGTGGACTCATCGTTCTTGGAGAACGATTGTCTGGGAAGGATATGGATCATTGAAGTCTTCGTATCTGGAATCTTCTTCGATATATGTGATATGTGTGTGATCCGTGCAGCATAGGTGGACAGCTACTGGGTAGCTTGATGATGAGAAACAGGTCCTTGTCCATGGAAGGGGATGAAGTATGGAGCAAAGAATCTTGAAGAGTGTTGTTGAGAATTCGGGCACCCATGATGGCTGAGCTGGAATGGTGTGACCTCCACATAAGACAGCCAAGGAAGGAATCTTGGAGTAGTGGCGCAGTTTGCTACATCCTGCTTGAGCCAGACTGGAGTTAGTTAGCCTTCTGCATTGGACTGCTAAGGAAGGAATCCAGGATGTTCGTGCAGGGAAGATTAGCCCCATGTGGGCCGAGCAGGAAATGGCAGGACCCCCACGTAGGTCTGCCACTAGATAGAGAGCAGAATGGTTGAGTCATGAGCAAGGCTTCCACATAGGCCAGGCCAGGATGGCAGAACCCCACATAGGTCTGCCACTAGACGGAGTGTAGCGCGGCTGCATTGTGAGTGAGGCCTGCATGTGGGTCAAGCCAGGGATGGCAGGAACCCCATGTAGGTCCACCATGGAATAAATTGCAGAAAGGTAAAGCATTGAGGAAGGCCCCCACATGGACCAAGCCAGGGATGGCAGGACTCCCACATAGGTCTGCCACTAGGTAGAGTGCAGAATGATCAATTGGGAGAGAGGTCCCCATGCAGGCCAGACTAGGGATGGCAGGACCCTCACATAGGTCTGCCATTGGGAAGAGATAGGAGGGTTGAGTCAGATAGAGAGGCCCCCACGTGGGCCAAGTAGTAGAGGAAGGGACCTCCACATAAGTTTTCCATTGGAAGTCTTATGCAATTAGCAGCATTATTAAGGTTGAAGGAAGCCAACATCTGCTGAGCCAGAGAAACTGCTAGGGAGAATGGATTGAATGGTTGTAAGTTATGGAAATCACTGTTATTGAGGTAAGTGAGGGCAGTTGACCTTAGGATGGGCTTCATTATAGAAGCTGCAGACATGAAGGTAATGACACCCATAGACGAAGCAGCTAGAAGTATTATAATTATTGCAAATTGGTTGATGTCCCATGAAGGTCATCAGCTGACCTCTGCTATCATGGCTGAAGCAAAGAAGAGCCCCTAGGATTGGGTATGGTGCATGTAAAGCCCATGGAGGCAGGAATGGAGTCCCCAGGTGAGATTTGTGAAGGTGGATTCATCAAATGAGATACTGGGCAAAGTGATGCGAAGTGGAAATATGCTCCACACAGCTGGCAGGATAGGGCTCATTGGCCAGCAAAGTGGTGGCAAAATAATTCATTGTCCAGGGTAGACCAATCAATCTTGGTATTAAAGTGGGCTAAAGTGGCAGCTGCTTTTTGGTGGAGAAGGAGTGGTGGTAGTCATAGAAGAGTGTGCCCCATATCTAGCCCCAGGTCTGCCAACAGATGCAGGTAGGAATCTAGCTTCTGGCATCGGGCGGGGATAGCAGAGCATACACTGTCCTGGTAGAGGCTAAATGCAAGCATAAATTCTGAGACAGGCAACTTCCTGGCAAGCCAAGCATCTTTTAGTACCACCGAGAAGTCCCCGCAAGACACGACTCTGTTTTCTAGGGTGTCGTGGGAGGAAATCAGGCAGGAAATTAGGTTAATATCCTGGCCCACTATGACGATTTTGCACAGGTGGCTCAGGGCAAGAAGAAGAGCAGATAATGTGGGGGGGGGGAGCAGTGATGCTAGAAGATGCAGGATCCTGAGGAGAAAGTGAGTCTGAGACAGCTGGAGCAACAGATGATGAGAAAGCTGGAGGCAACATCTCAGAAGTACTGGAGGAACTGGTAGGCAAGGAGGGAGGTAATCCAGGAGCGGAGAGGAAGGACAGTGAACCCACTTGGGCTTTGATAGCAGAAATGTGTGCTTGCAAGTCTGTCACGGCTGGGTCAGGCAGCTGGTTCACAGACAGGTGGGTTTCCAAGGCAATGAGGTGATTCCGGACATCTGATAAAGAAGAAGCCTTTTTAATAAATCATGGAAGGATGGTGTGGTACCTGAGGACTGGAGAAGGGCAGATGTGATTCCCCTTCACAAAAGTGGGAGCAAGACAGAGGCAGGAAACTACAGACCTGTCAGTCTGACCTCAGTGGTAGGGAAAATGATGGAATCACTTCTGAAGGAAAGAAATGTTGAGTACCTAGAGGCCAGTGAGGCACAGGTCCCAAGGCAGCATGGATTCACAGCAGGAAGGTCATGTCAGACAAATCTAATTAATTTCTTTGACTGGGTGACCAAAGTAATAGACCAGGTAGGGGCTGTGGACATGGCCTACATAGACTTTAGCAAGGCATTTGACACAGTCCTGCACAAAAGATTAATAAACAAATTAGCCAGTCTGGGAGTGGGTCCCAGGGTGGTAGCCTGGGTAAAACACTAGTTGGACAACAGGACACAGAGGGTAATAGTAAATGGAGTCCACAGTGAATAAGGGGGGTTACTAGTGGGGTACCACAGGGTTCAGTACTGGGGCCAGTCCTTTTTAATGTCTATACAAGTGACATTGCAGAGGGACTGGAAGGAAAAGTATGTCTCTGTGCAGTCGACACAAAGATCTGCAACAGGGTTGACACACAAGGTGGGGTGGAAAGGATGAAAAAGGACTTGGCAAGGTTGGAGGAATTGTCAAATGTATGGCAGCTTAGATTCAATGAAAAGAAGTGCAAAGTAATGCACCTGGGAAACAAAAACCCAGGGGAAGAGTACACAGTGGGGGGGGGGATACTGACAACAACAAAAATGGAAAGGGATCTGGGGGTGCTCATATAAGATGACCTAAAGGTGGGCAAGCAATGTGAGAAGGCAGTAAGGAGGGTTGGGGGGATTCTGGGTTGCATAGGGAGAGGCATCACCAATAGAAAACAAGTTGTTGTCCCTCTGTACAGACAGTTGGTAAGACCACATGTGGAGTACTGTGTATAGTTCTGGAGAAACCATCTCCACAAAGACATAAACAGGGTGGAAGCTGTCCCGGGGAGGGCAGCCAAAATGGTGCAGGGTCTGCACCAGAAGACATATGAAGAAAGACTAAAGGAGCTTAAGATGTATAGCCTTGAGGAAAGGAGGGAGAGGGGGGACATGATTGAAACTTTCAAATACCTCAAGGGAATCAACAAAGTCCAAAAGGGTAGCATCTTTCAGAAAAAGAGATGTGCAAGAACAAGGGGACACAATTTGAAGATAGAGGGGGGGATGTCTCAGAGGTAATGTGAGGAAGTATTTCTTCACAGAACAGGTTGTAGATGCATTGTAGTCAGTGGTGTTACTAGTTCTTCCCTTAGTTCTTTTAGAATACTTGGGTGAATCCCATCAGGCCCCATTGCTTTATCTACCTTCAGTTTATAGGAAAACGCTACCCACGTGCAAGAAATGCTAAAAAGCTAGGTTTGGATTTTCAAAATGATTTGGGACTAAGTCTCATACAGCAACTCCAGCTGCAAACCAAAATCTCTGCAACTGCAGAGAATGGTATTCCCAGTTCACAGCAGCTGCAGGAGATGTTATGCCTGGTCCCACCAGCCATAACATTTTTCCAAAGTGGTGGGGAAAAACCACCCACAAGCTGCCATTAATTTTGGAGCTGGTTGTAAGCTGGATCCACTTTTGAGAATACCATAGCTGTGCGAGAAACTGTGGTTCCACAAGTGGAAACCCACTTACACTGAGTTTTTCCTGCAGCTGCAGGAGTTTCACGTACTTTGAGAATCCAGCCCCGAGTCCCTGGGCCACCAAGCCCCTTTGTAAACATGGTCCATGAGGCAAATGGGGGTTGCACTGTTAGTGTAGTGCCATATCCCTGAAGCCCTGGACATGTCACTGGCACTATGCTATGCTCAGATCTCCATGAGTAGTGCAAGTCAATAGATTAATTGGCATAAAAAACCTTCTGCACCCTCTAAAAGCTGGCAGCACAATCTGTGTTGGAGTCACTAGGGTGACACCTCCTCCTCCTCCTTGGGAGTTCTTCCTTTTGTGTATGACAGTGTTTGATAGTGATACATTGGGGAGCCTCCTGCTCCTCATGTTTGTGCCACTACCAACTATGATTGTGTATGTGATCCTTGATGATTGTACACCTAACAACAAACTGGTACTTTTATTAGCCTTTAAAACTGTATTTTCATGTACAGTATTTACCGTATACAGTATTAAGAAACCCTTACAGGGTCTTACTTTTTGCTTAATGCAACTTTTTTCCAGCTCAGAAGAAAGATGAAGTGAAAGTAAAGTATGTGTGGCAGGCAGGAGTCATCACGGTTGTGATTGCCTGCGAATATCCATTTTTATTATTATTAATTGGCACTACAAGTCAGGAACTAGGAGTAGTAGGGGTGCGCTGAGTCAGGCCGCCTCCATATGACTAATTAAACACAAGTTACGAAAAAAGAAACAAAACCTTTTTAGGCATTTAGTGAATAATTTTACAGCATACTATGTCGTTGGTGATTTTGCTTACTATAATTTAACTTTAAAGAGGGAGTCAGGACAAAAGTGCTAAATTGCAGAATTAGAATCAGCATATCCCCAATAAATGTCGTACGAGAAATGAGTTTTTTAAATTACTTCATTTTATGGTTATCAGCTATTTTGGAACCCTAGTTTCGCTCCCTGTTCAAAAAAGCCTGTTTCAGTGAAGAGCCACTGTTGATGTCATAACTAGAACTCACAGTATAGTCCTCTCGGTCAGCAAACTTATAGGACCTACTTCTCCAAAGTTTAAGAAACTGTAGTTGAAGTAACCATTAAAAAAATGTGACATAGGGTTGGCTGCAGTGCTTGTGTTTCCAGAATGTCAGATCCATGGTATTGTACTTTAGAACTTGTTAGGAGGTGGTTTGGGAATGCAGCACTGAACCAAGGTACAGAATGTCAAAGTTTTACATAATTTTAAAATGTTGGGAGGACATGCAATTTCAGAATGTGGCAGGGATGCACCATCTTGAAATGTAGTGGGACACTCAATCACGAACATTACAGGAACAGTGAATAATGCTTGGTGTCCCCAAATACTTTTTTAATCAAGTTTAATTCAGCAAGTTTAGCTCCTTGATGGCATTGGGCATAGAGAGGAAAATATGTTAACACTGGCAATCAAGAAACATACACTTCCCCTCAGTTTACCTTGCTCTGCTGAAGTATGCAAGACCAGTGAAGGCAGATGGGAGTACAGCATAGAATCGTATGCCCCATGGCTTACCTTGTTCAGCATGGGGAGAAGTGCTAGAATAAATGGCTGGTTTTGAACAGACTGGCTAAGCCACAGCACTCCCGGCTCACCTTGTTCAGCTGGGATCTGTGCTTTGATGCAGTGGGGATCTTATATCAGGAGGACCACACTTAATAATTCCACTCACTTTCCAGGACTCACAGAGCTTGGTCCCCACCCACCCTAGCTCCAGCTTGCCTGGATTGGCTGTGGAAAGAGTCAGAATGAATAGCAATCACTGGCAGTCCTACTACAGTTCTCGCTAAGTCACTGCACAAGACTGAGTACAGGGGTCAAGACATGCCAGGGTAGTTTCAGGATGACTCCCTGTCATTTCCACTCTGCCAAATAAAGGGTACATGGCTCGTCGGAATGGTCACCCCTCCCATGGAGTCTTTTGTTTAAAATTTCATGGTGCGAGGTCACCTCTATTTTGGGGATCGGTGCAGAATTTGGTGGTGATTGGCAATTTCAGCAATATAGTGAGGGTGCACATGGTCAGAGTGTGACAGGACACACCATTTTATTCTGAAACTGCTTGTCTCTGTCACATTCCTGAACTGTTCACACCCACCAAATTTCAAAATTGTGCATCACATCCCCACCGCATTCTTACATTATGTGTCCCAGCCACATTCTAAAATTATGCATCCCAGCCACATTCCAAAATTGTACACCCTTGCCAGATTCTGAAGTTGTGTTTTAATGTCACATTCTGAAATTGTGTCACTGCCACATTCCAAAATTGCATGTCTCAATGACATTCTAAAATTGTACCTTCTTGTCGCAATCAAAAACTGTGCATCACTGCCACGTTCTAAAACTGTGCATCACTGCCACATTCCAAAATTGTGTGTACAGCCACATTCCAAAATTGTGCATCATGCCCACATTCTAAGTAATGCTTCACCACCACATTCGAAATTGTATGTCACCACCACATTCAAACCATGCGGCACTGCCACATTCCAAAACTGTCAGCGTCACAACCACATTCTGAAATTTGCATCATTGCCACATTCTGAAACTGTGCATCACTGCCACATTCTGAAATAGCATGTCTCCACCACATTCAAAAATTGTACCTTCCTGCCACAGTTCAAAACTGTGCGTCATTGCCACATTCTGAAATTGTGTATCATTGCCACATTCTAAAATTGTGTCACCTCTACATTCCAAAATTGTGCATCATGGCCACATTCTGAAATTTTGCATCACTGCCACATTCTGAAATTGTGTATCACTACCATATTCCAAAATTGTGTGTGACCACCACATTCCCAAATTGCGTCTCTACCACATTTTAAAATTGTACCTTCCTGCCACATTCCAAAATTGTGTGTAAAGTTCCACACTCCAAAATCTCCTGTCATTGTCACATTCTGAAAATGTGCATCCCCCATATTCCAAAATTGCATACCCCAAGACAATGAAAATGAGTGTCACTGCCATATTTCACAATTGCATGTTCAAGCCACATTCTAAAATTACGCATCCCTGCCTCATTCTGAAATTGTGAGTACCACATTCTGAAACTGCATCACCACCACATTCTGAGACTTTGTGCCCATGCCACATTATGAAATTGCATGTTGCCACCACAATCTGAAATCAAGCATCACAACCACATTTTGAAATTGTACATCACTACCACATGACAAATTTATAGATCCATTACACATTACAAAATTACATATTGTGCCATTTCCACAACTATGTGTCTCCCACACTTAAAAACTGTGTATCTCTGTCACATTCTAAAAAGATATAACACTGCCACATTATGACTTTTAACGTCCCTGCCACTTTCCAAGATTTTGTGTCTCAGCTATTTTCTCAGGCTGTGTCATTGCTGTATTTCAGAATTCCAAACTGGTGGCATTTTGAAATCTCATACCTGCAGTATTCTGAAAATTGCACACAAATTTGTCATTCTAAAGCCATGACTTCTACTGCATTCTAACCCCCCCCAAAACCACCACCTTCTGAAGTACTGTACCTTGCATCTACACAATATGGAAAAGCATGCGCTGACCACCCAGTGCCATCTTTCCTTTTTCAGATGTTTACTACAACTGCAGTTTTATGTAATGTGGGAGAAATAAATCTTATAAGGTAGCTTGCTTGCATTGAAAACTAGTTTGCGATTATGAGATCATCAGCAGCTCTACACAGAAACTGATTTTTTTGAACTGGCAGTGAATTTAGGGTTATATAATGACTTGTACCTTTTAAGCAAAGTAGCATAATGATCTCATTTTTGGCATGAAGCTGATTGGGGATATGCTGATCCAAATTCAGAATTTATCGATGCCAGAAATTTTGGCTTGATTCCCTCTTTAAACTTCAAAGATAAAGAAATGTGTGGTGGGTAGAGGACTTAAAGATGTCATGATTTCTTTATCCATGTAAATTTCCAGTCTTATCATAGCCTCATATTTTTATCATGATAGGTCAGTGTAATGGAATAATTATAGATGAGGGTGCAGTGTTAGGGAATCCTGATGCCACTACTTGGGAGAATATTTCCCCACTTAAAGTTGACTTTCACTATCGTTTAGTGTTTGCTTGTGCACATGAGCAAAGCAAGCATATTGTTACTGTAGGGGGCTATGTAAGTGTATACTGTATAAGCCAATTGATGTAGACATGCAGGAAGCTTGCCTCTCAAATGCCAATGCTGAGAAGGCTGATGATGACAGTGTCCACTGGTTGATGGGCGTAAACTTCTTGTGGTTCAAAGGTTAAAAACTCACCAATCATATTGTTTTTCTGCCAGTTAGCCAGCTAGCAGATATCAGGCTTTGAAGATAAATATCAGGATTCACACTGTGTGTATGTCTTTGTGTGTGTGTGTCTGTCTGTCTCCCAGTTGCAGACGGGAAGTACCTATTTGAAAGCATTAAAAAGAGTTAGAGAAAAACGGCATGCAAAATGCAAATATAATACCTCCAAATATGTTTGCAGCATGTCAATAATGAGCAGAAAGCACCAGTAATAGTTGATCTAAATTACATATTGTGTATGTTTCCTTTATTTAGCCTCTGGCACCAGTTGGATACCTTTTAGAAATGTAAGAGTTGGACACAATTCAATTTATCATTCAAATATTTTTGCAATCCTTTTTTTCCCATATGGACATTATCCTCCTGCCCCTCCCCATGAGCTTCATTCTGTGCTTGATCATCAGACCTTTCACCCCACCTCCCCCTTGTTGTACAAGTTGGTGCCATGGATGGCGGTGATGCAGTGCCTTTGGAGTCACAGCATCATCCAGCAGACAGGGGATCCTTTCTGCCCATTACTCACCCTGAGGTAGAGCTGGCAGTGTGCAATGGTGCACACATAGACCGTGAAGATGGTACACGCTTTCAGTGCCTGACTCCGACTCTCAATTCTTGTGACCACTGCTGAGCTACCTACCCTCCACTAAGTGGCAGGCAAGTAGCAGTGCACAATACCCCTGCCCCAAAGCAGGAGATCTGTAGATGGATGCTAAATCCTCCTTCTTCTACCAGCCCCCGAATGACCTTGTCCCATTTCCAAACCCATTTTGCCGGTGTGGTGGGAGGTAAGGTGTCTAGCTCCTAAGCACTCCAAGCCACTGGGCTGGCTCCAGACTTACTGCAACTCTGATTTTCTTAGACAAAATTGTTTGGGGTCCTGAGGGGGAACTAAACCTGCAACCTACTGTTTTACAGTTCTGTGCTATTACCCTCTTTACCATTCAGCCAGAACCATGTTTTTGAAATTCTTTACCCCTTTTTCTTTATTACTGAGGGATGTGGTATAAAAACAAGATTACTGCCCTTGGACTTTATTAACTTGGGTTGCTTGTCTACACATGATGACATAATGCCCTGTTTATGACATCACAATGATCCCCAAAGCAACAGATTGGGATGTCATACACAAAACTGTGACTGCAGAAGTAGATAAGCAGACAGAACAAATAAGGTAAATGTCCTGTTTTCATGCAAATGTCCATAGTAATAAACAAATAAGGGTGTCAATTACAGAAAAGGGTGAAATATAAGGTCATTTGTGTCTAGATATTATATTTACATGGTTGTTCCAACAATATGAGGGGCTGTTTAAAGCCCTGTTACACTGTGAGCAGACGTTCAGCATTGACAAAAGCTTGCTTTAGAAATACCGCTTTTTACCCCCGAGCCACAGAGGGTGGTTTCCCTGACTTGTTATGGAGTTTGTTTGGGCCCCCTACTCTGAGGCTACCTCCTAGCCCCCTCACCAACTCAGTGGTGCAGAACCTAAGAGCACCAGACAGGAGACAGTTATTTGCAAGCTTTGAGGATTTTTTCCAGATTTATCTCCACATGAACCCTTAATTCTGAACAGGCCAGCTTACCCATGCCTACATCAGCATCCCCTGTGGTAGGGGGTGAACCTCCATGGCCTGTCACATGGATCGCTGATGCAGTGGAAGCAGTACCAACCTATGTTGGTCAAGGAAGTGCTGCCACCAATAACATATTCAAACCTAACTGCCACCTCATTATTGAAATAGCAGCTGAATGCAATGCCACTGGGATATCACTGACTTTCACACACTGACCGCTGATGTCACAGTGGAAACATTGATAAAACATGGACTGTAGGTACACTTCAGTTTATAATTCATATATTGTCTTTAGTTAGCATCCATTTTTTCATTATAACTATGTACTGTACATAAACATGAAAACAGGATTGCTGTTCCCTAGGCTTCAACTGCTTGTCTACACCTTGCATCACAATCTTATCCTCATGGCATCAAAATGTGTTGTCACAGAAACAGTTATGATGCCATAAATAGAGAACTATAATAGTAGGTATAGACAAACAGCTGGAGCAAACAAAGTCTAGGGGACAGTGATCATATTAGCATGTTCATGTGTGTAGTTATAAAGAAAAAACAGATGGCAAATAAAGTAATATATGAAGTGTAAGCTAATATGTATCAGTAAATTACATCTGGACATATTACTTGCTCACCACAACATCAAAATCAATAGGATTTCAGTATCTTTATCTCAGAAATATATATGTGAGGATATGTGTGTGTGTATTTATATATCTGTAATAGAGAAACTACTATATATACACAAATATATATATATATATATATATATATATATATATATATATATATATAAAATAGATAAGACAAATCTGTGATCCCAGTCTCTGATTGGATAAATCCATGACCATACATTATTCTAACAACATCTTTCATCCTCAGAACCTTCTGGACATTTTATAAGACAAAATAATCCACTACAGGGTGTGCAGTCCTGCTCTGATATATGTACACCTTGGGTGCATTGTGAGGCACAAAACTGCAGGCAGAGTGTGTTCAACCTCCTAAGGCATGCATATATCAGAGCAGGACTGCATGCCCTGTAGTGGATTATTTTGTCTTATAAAATGTCCAGAAGGTTTTGAGGGATGAAAAGATGTTGTTGTGGAATAATGCATGGTCATGTGATTTGTTTCATCCAATCAGGAGACTGGATTTTCACAGATTTGTCTTATCTATTTTATAAATATATATATGTGTGTATATATGTTTATCTGTCTACTCTATCTATCTATCTATCTATCTATCTATCTATCTATCTATCTATCTATCTATCTATGTGCAGTAGTGGTGGAGATAAATGCAATGTGATAGATGCATTTATCAGACTGATTATATGCATAAATCTGGTTTATACATATAGTAAGCATGTCATAACCAATTTTTACATATAGTTACTATGTCACCACCAGTTTATACACCTAGTAAGTTTGTCATCAGATGAACCCCTGCCCCCACACTGGGCGGCATTACTTTCAGATGAACCCTCCCCCCACCAGCCGGCTTGTTGGAGTTACTTCCTAGCCAGTTTCCACTTTACTTTTCTACACTTCAGGCAGTTACCTTGTCACACAGAACACCCTCAAGATTAGCAGCCTATCATTTTGTCACAGACAAAAGTTACACCTGCCCCACAGTCCCAGCCTTTTTCACTTACTTCTTTTTTTTTCTGCTCATCAGAATCCCTCTCTGCAGTTTGTATTCACCAGTTCTCAAAGCTACTTCATGTTTTCTCACCCACAGGTCTTCAAGTCGTTTTCCTCACCCAGTCTGCTGCCAGTCACTCAGTACACTCATAATCCTGCTGCAACTCAACCCCATAAAGTAGCCACACCATGTGTCTTAAGTGTCGCTTTCAAAAAATGGCATACAATAAAAACAGTACTTTTCTCTGTGGCCATCTTCCTCCTCTCCTGGTTACGTAAACCTGCCGCCATGCACTTCTTCAAATCTCGACAGACCTCTTGCTCCACCAGTAGCAGTGTATCTCAGGAGTGTTACAGCTGTCAGGATATTAAAGTGTCCGTAGCAACAGCCTAGCCACTGACAGAGCAAGCACAGCTACAAAGGGAAAAACACAAAAAGTCCCACACAACAAATTGAAAATAACAAAAGAGAATAATTGTTCTCCCTATTGCATAAACTGAATATGTGATGGGGAAGCTATCAATAAATTGTTTACTTTTACTCATTCCCTGTGAATTCAGGTAAATCACTCATGGCTCCACTACACACCGCCACTTGTAAGGTTACCTGAGTTCACTGTGAACTCTTAAATAGTTTATCCAACAGCCCCATCACATATCATATATATATATATATATATATATATATATATATATATATATATATATATATATATACATATATATATATATATATTGTGTGTGTGTGTATATATATATATATATATATATATACACACACACACACACACACACAAAAGATTCAATAGCTTGCAGTACATGTTAAAGCTTTTATTAGATCTGACTAGATGTATCATTCAGAACTTCTGTTAGGATGCATCTATGAGCCATATTCCCCCACACCGGAATTCTTTTCTCATCTTATTGCCCTACTTGCCCCATATGTACATATTCCAATGCTACTTGCAGCAGACTAGAATGTCACCCTTACCTCTGATCTAGATAGGTTACACTGTCATTCTGCCAGACTTTCCCCTACCCAAGTAGCCCTACACAAGTTAATTGCAATGGGGGGATTGTGTGACCCATGGAGGGTGTTACACCTGACCATGCAAGATTTTACATTTTACTCCTTGGTCCATAAATCGTACTCCCGTATTGATTTTTTCTTGATCAGTATTAACTCCCTGCCTGGAGTTATTTATAGTGGAATCTCAGCCCGGGTTATATCAGAGCATTCTCCTGTATGGCTTGAGTTTACCTCTGCTCCTAATGTTGAGAGGCACCATATCTGGAAATTAAATACACAACTCTTGAAGGACCTCCAAATATTATCCAGTATTAAAGATTTCATTAACTGATATAAGGAACAGAATAACGGTTCTATTCCTGATTTTGATAAGATCTGGGGCTCCCTCAAATGCTCCCTGAGATTAAAATGCTGTACTCTAACCCCAAATCAGAAGTATATTGCAATGGTGTGTTATCTACGGGTTTTTCTCTATTCTCAGGTACCCAACAGGGATGCCCCTTATCACCCATGTTATTCAACCTCTACATGGAACCTCTGGTTTATTTTTTGAAAACATCCCCTCAGATATCAGGCATCCAAGTGGGGACCTTTGATTTTAGAATCTCGGTGTACGCAGATGATATTCTGCTCCATCTATCAAACCTACATCTGTCTCTGCAAGAGGTACTCCGCATTATTTTCAAATTCGGAAGGCTTTTAGGCTATAAGCTTAATGTAGGAAAAACCACTGTTATGCCCCTGAACCCTGTAACTATTCCCGCTGATTATGCCCACCTGGGGTTAACCTGGGTGAAAAGTATGAAGTACCTCGACATTCACCTGTCTCAGAATTTAGCACTAATGAAGCAATTTAACCTTAATAAAATTGCTGAGTCTATCAGATGTGACTTTGAAAGATGGAACCACCTACCTGTATCCCTACAAGCACACATTAGTATAATTAAAATAAATGTGCTCCCCCAGGTATTCTATCCTTTGAATATGTTAAACCTTTTTTTCCCCGTAGCTGGTTTCAACGTCTGCACTCTGCTATATCCAACTTTATCTGGAAGGGTAAAAAAAAACAGAAAGCTTACATCAAGTTAGGAGCCCCGAAGCACCTAGAAGGACTCAAACTCAAACTCAAACTTCCCAACTTTTTTCACTATTACTTAGCTAGTCACCTTTCCAAATAAGCAAAATGGGCCGTGGACTCCTCCAGAATCCTCCTATACTCCAATATGGCTACTAGTTGAATTGCAGCAGATCCACTCTTTAAATCTCTCCCTTGCAAGCCTTTTTTTTGTACTTCCTAGAAACTCCCAATGGCCCTCAAAGGGTCTGTAATACACACTTCTCTATGAGTACATGTTCAATTGTGCAGAGCTATGAAGTATAACAATGCAAAAGACATTTCCCAGCAACTTTGTGGGAATTTAAATTTCAAAATTGGGGGCATGCTGCTATCCAACTTGAGCCACCCGGAGTTAACTGGTAAAAAGGTCTCTGAACTTTTGGGGGGAGGGGTAGATTCTTAATAGCAGAGAGATATTGGATCTCCTGCATATTCCCATAAATCATATTTTCAAGGTATTCCAACTGTGGCACTTGTTGGTCACTTGCTTTGGGCAGAGTAGATGGACCATTGACCAAGGAGACTTCATTTCCCAGGCTATATCACTAGCCTCACAGCCGCATGCTGTTTCCCACCTAGTTCCCCTTTTGTTTGATCGTAATTGCCCAGGGGTCACAGGCGAATCCCAATACTGGGTAGCCAACTTCGCCAAAGCCCCTGTTAAGTGGGATGTCCTCTGGCTGAATATGCATCATTTTGTCTGTAACGATAAACTACGTCTCATGCAGTTTTACATTTTATACAACATATACCTTGCTCCTTGTTACCTGTACAGGATGGGCAGGCTCCCCAGTAGTCAAATGCACGAGGTGCGGTCTTGCGGAAGGGAACCTTCTTCACATTCTCTGGGAATGTCCCAAGGTTACACCCCTTTAGGAGAGAATTAAGCTAGACCTAGATCCCCTTTTAGGTTTACAGGATTATTTCAAGCCTGAAATCTGCATTTTGGGAGATATGGCTGATATTCTGGTTAAAGAGAGAAGATTCCAGATTTTACTTATATCTCTGTCTGATAAAAAGTTAATATTACTCCATTGGCTTGACCAACAGGCTGTAACCTTCTCAGAGTTGCTGAATGAAATCTTGTTTAACCTTAGAGTGGAAAAAATGATTGCCAGCATTAGGAATCGGCCTTCGTCTTACATCAAAAAATGGAGCAGGTTGGAAGCTCTTCTTACTGTCCTGCATGCATTACCTAGTGGAGTAAGAGACAGAAACCAGGCCTGAACCTTTCCAAGTCAAATGGCTACATAGGGCTGGGTATCAATTTCATTACCGTACAAATGGATATGTATAAGTCTCTCAGCTGGAGTAAGTAGGGATGTAGAACTGCTTTTGCTTATCGCAATATCGCCCCTTGTTTCCGGGAAGGAAGGAGGGGTATGTAGAGGAGGGAAGGAGGGAGGAGGGAGGGATGGTAGGGATAGGGTGGGTGGGGGAGGTTTTATATTATTAATTAAAATGTGTTGCAATTGTATTTACCTGTATAGTACAGGAAGTACATGTTGCCTTGTATAATCCTATGTTTACTTAGTTCTGGTCTGGTGTGAAACTTTCTGACTTAATGTTTTCTCTATGTACTCAGTTTTTTCCTGCACAATAAAGTACGTTAAATTTAAAAAAAAGAAAAAAAGATCTGACCAGATGTTTGCCGGCCCTGCTGTTTTCCCGAGGCTGACTATAGTCCTCTGGAACTGCACTTAACCCAGGGAGGAAAGCAGGGCTAGCGAATAAAAGATCAGACCTTATAAAAACTGTAATAAGCACTACAGGCTATTAAATCTCCCACTGCTACAGCCATCTCTGATGTTAGCTGCAGGGCATTCTGGGATTTGTAGTTATAGAAAATGTCAGCTTGCAACTCAACAAAAACAGTCTGATACAATGTGCTATACTGCAGTAAACAGTAAGTAAAAAAACATGTTTCTGCACACAAAAGTGCAAATTAGGACCAGTTCCACGCATGGATGTGGGGCTCTTAGTGCTGACTATCCACCTTTTAGAAAGCATGCACATCTACATGTAACCCCACTATTACCCGGGGTTACTAGAACCCTAGTAAGACTTAGTGGCAGGCAAGAACAGACAGCTAGTGAAACTCCAGTTAAATGGATTTCACTATGTTCTGCTCTGTTTTCAGTCTCTGCTGAGCTGGAGCTATGACATCATTTAGAACTGTCGCAGCTGCATAAGCCATACTGGAATGTTGCAGCTGGAGGTTAGAGTAGAACGTTGGGGATTTTGAAGTGAGTTCAGTAGAGTCTGTTGCAGTCTGTAATAGAGGTGCTCTGCTGTAAGCAGGTCCTCAGAGCTCTAAGCTCTGTCGAAGAGCTATTTTTTGGTATAGGTGTGTGTTCTCACCTGAAGAGGAACACAACAAGAGCACATTGAAGTGGTAGAGACCGCTTTCAGTGGTTCAGGGCCCCATCCCTGTGGGGATGGGGGGAAGGAATCAGCCTGCTTCCAGGGGCAACCCCCCGGTCTGGCTAGGGAGAAAAGAAGCTGCCTGAGTTAAATTCGTGCTGAGGCACCAGAAGTTCTGGATGAGATTTCTTTGAGGAGAAAACGCCTGAGGGGCACCTGCAACCAAGGGGTGAGTTCGCTCTGCTAAAGGGCCAGTTGTTTTCACCTGAAACAAGATAAAACTAAAGTGATTGTTATTGTAGGGTCAGGAAAAGACAGCCAAGTACAGTTTGGAAGATGTGGGGATGGACTGCTTAACTCTGTGGGGGGTCTAGAGTAATGAACACAGCCACTTATTAAGTATGTTCAAGTTCAGCACAAATGGGATGTAAAGACAGTAGATTGAATGTGAATACATTTAAAAATAATCTACACAGCAAAGTGTTTTAAAGGATGAGGTATTACAGTCCAGAGAAATGGTCGGGTATGAATTATGGGAGCGAGAGGTGTGAGACCCCCTCATCAGTAGTAACCAAATTCACCTGTATGGGTTTGCTCTGGGACACCTGTTGCTTTCTCCCAAGTACTTGGCCAGTGCCTGAGAAAGGTACCCAGAAGTGGGATTGATGAGGAAGATTCCCTGAAGGAGCAGAAGTGCTCATAGGTGGTTTAGGGAGCCACCAGTAAATGTTTCCATGCTATATGGAAAGTGTCCAAGTGGCTGGCAAGGGAGCTGAGCCAGGGAAAACCCAGAGCAGAGTACAAGTGTGGGCTGTGTGCCCAGTGTGTTTCAAAGCCTGCGGGCTAAAGTGAAAGTGGATGTGTTCTGATCTCCATAAATCTGCATTACCAGGAGTGTAGCCCCGTGGGGGTCCATCTATGCTTTGTTTATTCTGTTGGATGTGAATAAAAGCCACACTTTAGAATCCCACTTCTGGTATTGGACATTACAGTTATTGCTTCCTTTGTCCAGAGTTACTTGAGTGTCCCTGTTGCAGAGTAGCCAAATCTAGCCAGTGCCAAGTGACATATTCCTCCCGAACCCAGCCCACCCGGTAGAGCTGTCAAGATGGAAATGGCATACCTGGGTAGGAGTTATATACATCTCTCCACTGCTGATGTGATTCAGTAGAGGTGAAAGTATAGCAGACTCTTTAAAGAGCCCCTGATGACGTTGTGACAGTTTGAAAAAATAATGTTTAGACACAGTTTAGCTTACATTTAATATTTTTTTCTGCTGTAATCATCTGTATTTCTTTAATAACAAGGACATTTGTAAGAGAGAAAAAAACATCTGTGTCCTATCTGCATGGCCGCTTTTCTACACTTCATCACAATTTGTTGATGACATCATTGTTGCTGTGGAGAAAATGATGATGTCAGAAACAGAGAATTATGATGTCAGGTGTAAACAAGCAGTCAAAACAGATAAAATCTTGTTTTCATACCACTGTCCTCAGTAATGCAGGAAAAGGAAAACAATTACAGAAAATATATGACATCTAAACTGGATTGTGTTGAAAACTTACATTTTTCCAAAATGTCCTAATGGTGTCAAGGGGCTCTTCACCAGGAGCCATAGGGAGGCTTCTCCATGAAGCTTTAGTTAAAAGGTTTTGAAGTCCTTGCCCACTATCCCGTGAACCATTTTTAGTCTATTACCCACATGTATCTAGTTCGGCCGATCGAACTTTATTTGGCAACATTTTCTATGTAGGCTGTTGGTTAACTAGAATCTGCAACGTATCCAGTAGGTAGGGAAATGGGCAGACTGGGTGGGCCAAGTGGTCCTTATCTGCCGTCAAAGTCTATGTTTCTATGTTTCTATGTTAATTCATACAAATACTATGTTTATGTGAATTTTAAATGGATGTATGAAATATTGTTAATTATGAAATGGGTAAGAGAAATAACTATACTGTGATTGGTGGAATCTAGTCACATGTCCATACTGTTATCCCAGCACAACAGCACAGGTCAGAAATGCTTAACTTTCTGAACCTCATTATGTGGTTCTAAAATAAAAAAAAAATGAAACAATTTTATAATCATAAAGAGGCATTCTAGGGTGTGCATAATTGAGGGATAACGGCACTTCTTGAGTGTGTAAAGCCCTCAGCTTTGCCTCGGGCTTCACTTCCCAATGTGTGCATTTCTCCCACAGTAATGCACACCCTGTCATGCCCTTTTTGCTTAAATGGTCAATTGATGGCCCCCCAATTGCTACCTAGGTTTGCGAGTAGTCTGAGGTCACCAAGTTAGGACATAGGCTGTGTTGTGGTAGCAGTCTTGCAGCATTGGGCCTTGTCCTCAGAGGTCTTATAGCAGGTACTGGCACCACCGTGATCCTGGTGTCTGGATCATGGAGCTTTTATTCTACTGCATGGGTACACTGTATATGCATGAGTCCAGCAAGCGACAGTGCTGAGAACATGTAAGGAGGACGAATCTAGGGAGAGAGCAAGGGAGAAAAATCCCTCTACTTACTGAGGTTGATGGCTGCCAGCATGTCTGGGTTCCATGCCATTCAGTACCAATACCCGCAACTGGATGTAGATCTTGGCATGTGGAGGATGGCACTCCCCAGACCCCTTGTCATAGAGGGAAGATCCATGAGATAATGCAGCAGTAGGGTTAGCGGAGGATGGGGCTGGATTGTAACTGGAGACAGCCCAAAGGCATGGTGAAAGTGGAGGGGATATAAATCTGTATAGAAAACAGGTCCATGTAACACATCCCCAGGATGCAGCTGGAAACAAGCTATCAAAACACAATACACCTTTCTTGGTCACAAATTACAAATAAAATAAATAAATATTGAAACTTACAGTATTGCTCTGCTGAGCACATGGTACTGACTGGACCAGCGTTATTCTGTGCCCCTGAATGCTCTACAATAGAAGCCTTATATACAGCATGCTAAATATTCCAAATTTAAAGGAGTCCTAGTTCGTTCTACTGGTACAGTTTTGCTTTAAACTTTCAAGCAATATTAATATGCTGGTACCAGCAACACACACCAGATTTGTCACTTTGACTAATATTTAAATTAGGTATCAGTGGGAAAAGCAGGTGAGTATGTTTCGACCCTCTGGCCTTCTCCAGCTTATGAACATTAATCATTATGATAAATTTGGTGTGTGTTTGCTTGTGCAAAGTATCAAAATCTGTCTGTATTAAGCAAAGGTTGTAGAGTCACTCTCATTTAAATATATAATTAGGCAAGTTGGTATATATTCAAGGATTTTGCCCAGAATAGTTTTGGTGCAGAATTGCCAGTTTATGAAGGAGCAAACTATGCAGTTACTTATTGTCCTTGGTCAACATTCATGCTGTGGATGCCACTTCATTGCTCACCTACTGCAGTCCTTTGAAGAAATTCCCTTGTGCAGACTGTCACAGGTCTAACAACTATATGTAGCAGAGTGACTCCTGCTACCTGTTGATATAGTTCATGCTGGTGAGAGAATATTTTTTTTAAATAAAATGAAAGACTACCTTATGGACTAAGGATAAGCAATATGAGTCTATGCTGAGTCACCCAGCTACAAGTCCCAAGCCCTGGTTGTCACAGCAGAGTCAATGGTGAGAGTATCTATATCAGACTCTCATGCTATGGGGCAGTTGGATATCTCCTGCCCTTACATGACTACCTGCTTGTCTCCCAGGGAGAGCGAATCTTGGTCAGGAATATTGTACATGGCTCCAGAAAGGAGGTGGGAATCGTGCTTCTTGTGTGGTGCAGAAATCTAATGTTGGGCATGGTGGTATCAAATGCCCAATCCTGTGTTGGTGAGTGTTGGACTGAATGTGATGGGTAGATTTAGTCCCAGTCTCTTTCTGTCCAGACAGAACAGTCTGATGATGAGTATTGAGGGTAAAAGCAAAATAACTCAACATGCCACCAACTACTTTGTCAGGGTGGTGTAAGTCTCACTGTACTCCTTTTCTTCTGACACATAAATGGTTTGCTTGGATTTAATGGTTCTAGTTATGATTATATCTTTTAAACATCTTACATTATTCTGACTTTCCTTCCTGTGCAGCCCTACCCTGCTATGACTAAGTGGTCAGGAGACCATGAAACAATGGTGACATATTGGGTTGTTTTGCTGTTTCCCTCAATACTGATTAATAAATGTCTTATGAACATAATTGGCTGGGTGAGTATTTACTCTGAAATAGATCTGTTTGCATAGTGGGTTTATCGTCCATCGTGGAGGTCATGAGGGTAATAGTAGCCCTCCCAACTGTACAGGCGGACCCCCGCGCTATACAAGCAGCTCCTGTGGTCCATCATGGAGGTCGTGAGGGTAGCCAAGTAGCCCTCCCCCGAACTGGAGCATGGACCCCCCCTGAGCTATTGCAAGCAGCTCCTGTGGTCCATCTTGGAGGTTGTGAGGGTAGTCAAGTAGCCCTCCGCTTGAACCGGAGTGCGGACCCCTCCCCCGAGCTATCGCAAGCAGGTACGGCACAGCTGAACTCTCTCAACAAAGGAAAAGGGCCCCAATTTTCAAATATCATCGGCAGACGAATGGAGATAGTTTTTACTCACTGCTCTTAACCCTGAAGCACTGTGTAATTCCCTCCTGCTGAAAGGAGCTTTAATTATCTGACTGCTTCTAGCATGAAATACTATATATTTCTCTCCTGCAGAAGGGAGTTTTAATTTTGCTGAAGCCTATAACTTTAACTGCTGTTAATATTGTTGTTATCCTCTAGTGTGTTCAATTCGAACTATATTTACTTGCAGCTCGCTACCCGTTTCAAACAGCACTGCTTTGAGATTTAATCCTGTAGTGTGTTCAATTTGAATTATAGTTACTTGCAGCTCGCTACCCGTTTCAAACAGCACTGCTTTGAGATTTAATCCTGTAGTGTGTTCAATTTGAATTATAGTTACTTGCAGCTTGCTACCCGTTTCAAACAGAGCTGCTTTTGAGATTTAATCCTGTAGTCCTTACCGAATTAATGTCTCTAGTGCTCTGTTAACCCACTCTTGTAATTGTACACTGCGCCAAATGTTAGCAAGCCCCTTCCTCGCTCTTACCTATTTATTCTGTTCTCCTCATCTCCTGTGGTCCATCATGGAGGTCATGAGGGTAGCCAAGTAGCCCTCCCCCTAAACGGAGCACGGACCCTCCCCGAGCTATTGCAAGCAGGCATGGCACAGCTGAGCTCTCTCAACAAAGGAAGACCCGCTGACGCTCCGCGTCAGCTCCCCACCACCCCCACCACCACCCTTGGCAAACTCTGAGCTATATAGGGGTGATCACATGCCAAAAAAAAACAAACAGTCAGCTCACTTTACCATTTGCAGGCTATACCGAGAATCCACTAGTGGCCGCTACACTCAGATGTCAGCATTAATAGGCCCATCTCAAGCCCTTGTACTGCTGCCTCTACATGTTGTTTCAACTTCACCTAATAACTCTCTTTACCCTCATCCCCTGGGTGTCCCTCCTGGCAGCTAATTAACCTACCCTACCAGCCTGCCAAGTACCATGTATCAAGCTGTAGACATATATTGGTACCTCTACTACCGTAGCTGTTTCACACCAAGGCCACCTCACCCAGACACTATTAATTGGCTCTGGGTTAATCCCCTCTACCTTCCGAATTAGCCACCTCATCCTGCTTACACATGCTCGGAGATCTAAAGCCTATATAGCCAAGCCCTTTACTGTTTCTAAAAAGCTTCAGTGGGTGGCCCATCATACCAAACTCCTAGCCACCCTACTACTTCTCCTTGCTGGTGATATTGAGCTTAACCCCAGACCCTCCCACCACAACTCCCCTAACCCCTCCATCCCACTCCAACTCCCCTCAGGCCTTAAACTGATTCATCTAAATATTTGTAGCCTTCTATGCAAAATAACCTTGCTTCAAACTCTGGTCTTGTCCCTCAGCCCAGATATCCTGATCATCTCCGAAACCTGGCTGAAGCCACATAACCATGACACAGAATTTGCTATACCCAGCTATACTCTGCTCCGGCATGACCGTATGGAAAAAAAGGGGGTGGCTTGGCTATGTACATTGCCTCCACCATCCAGTATTCCTCGGTTGCCCTATCCATACCTTCGCAGTCCATCAACACCTTTATGGTAAAACTCGCCATCCCCCACTCAACTCCAATTTACATAGCGGGTAGATACTGCGCTCCTGACACCATCACACCTGCCATACTTGACCACCTGGGTTCCTTAAACTCCCTGGCATCAGGCCGTGAGATCCATATACTTGGGAATTTTAACCTGAACTGGCTCTCTGAATCTCACTCTAAATTTTGTGACAAGGTGACAGCCCTAATCCTGACTTAGCTAATCACCGAACCCACTCGGCTAAACCACAAAACACAAAACCACACTCTTTTGGACTGGTTCCTCACCTCTCTCCCACACAGGATCTTAGCCTCCGGCCTCCTTCTGGATGCCCTCAGCGATCACCACGGAATCTACCAAGTACGCAAAATTTTCAGACCTAAAGCTCCCCCACCCAGAGTAATCATGACAAGATCCTACAAATCTCTGGACCTCCCCTCACTACTAAATGATTTGGGCAACACAGACTGGCCGCGCATTAGTCAATTCACCTCCATAGATGAGGCCCTGCTGTTCTTTAAGTCCAAGGTCTCCACCATCTGGGACCGATACACCCCCCCTTCAGATGTACCAGAGTTCGTGGTGCTCACCTCCCATGGATCACTCCCAAAATCCTAGCCCACCTTCATATCAGAGACAAGGCCTGGAAAACATAAGTCCTCTGGCTCTTCGGCTGACCAGCAGATTTACCATGAGCTTTGGAATTCAAGTACCAAAATAATCCACCAAGCTAAAGCCAATTATTTCAAAGGCGCATTCAACTCCACCTCCTACCTCCTGTCACAATTCTGGAAGGTGGTCAAATCGCTCCTCACCCTTCCATCGCAGTCCCCCACACCCTCCCTGCAGGTAGGCGGTCTTACCTTCACGGATCCCCCAGTTGTGGCCACATTGCTTAACTCTCTCTTCACAACTAGCCATGTCACTCCCCTGTCCACTCCTCACCCTGCTCGGCACCCCTTCCCCTCTAACCCACCTAGTGGCATACTCACAGATCACACCTTCTCCTTCCTGCCGGTCACCCTGGTTGAGGTATATAATGCACTGGTTGCCCTTAACCCAAGGAAGGGCAAATGTCCTACTGGGCTGGACTCAAAAATGCTCCACTTATCTGACCCTGTCATAGCTCTACCCCATGCTGCCTAATTTAACTTATCCTTCTTCCTAGCTGAAGTCCCCTCTGAATGGAAACATGCCATTGTAATCCCACTTCCTAAGAGTGGAGATGCCTCAAACCCTAACAACTATTGGCCCATCTCCCTCCTACCGATCCTGGCCAAACAACAGGAGCGCCTGGTACTCTCTCATCTATCCTCCTTTCTGGACTCCTCCTCCTTTTTTTCCTCATCAGTCTGGATTTAGGAAATCCCACTCTACCACTTCCTCCCTTCTCAGAATTAACAATTCCATCCTCACTGCGATGGATGCCGGCCACATCACAACTGCCATCTTCATTGACCTGGCTAAAGCATTTGACACAGTGTTACACTCCCTCCTCCTGGTAAAACTTGCCAATGCTGGACTATCCAACTGGGCCACATCTTAGTTCCTCTCTTACCTCACTGGCAGATTCCAAGCCGTCTGCATCAGTTCTTCCACCTCGGCACCCCTCACAATCACCTCAGGGGTACCACAAGGCTCGGTTCTTGGCCCACTCCTGTTCTCAGTTTTCCTGAATGACCTGCCCTCTGCCTGCCCACACTCATCTATCCACATGTATGCGGTCGATACAGTGCTGTATCCATCCAGACCCTCGTCCACAGAGTTTGCAACCAGGCTGCAGCAAGATTTTATCTCAGTTCAGCACTAGCTCTGCTCAAATCACGTCCTCCTCAATGCCAAAAAAACAGTCTCACTAACCTTTGGCACAAGGCAGAGAATTTCCAGGCTACCCTCTCCGATCACATTCCACACCCTGGAAGGGTTCCCCCTCGAGAACTGCACCTCCTTCAGATACCTCGGCATCTGGCTTGACCAGCATCTCAATTTTCTCCATGCACATCGACTCCATACTCAAAAAGCTACACCCCAGGCTTGGAGCACTTTACTGGTATCGTGACAACATCCCTCTACCTGCCAGAAAGGTAATAGTGCAGAAAATGATCCTCCCTGTCCTCGACTATGGGGACGTGATCTGCTGCGCTGGCCCCAAGTCCACACTAGCCAGGCTCGACCCTATCTTCCATTCTTTCTGTTGTTTCACCCTGAACTGTCCCTACACCACACACCACTGTGCCCTATATCAATCTATACACCGCACCTCTCTAGAAACTCGCAGAAAGGCCCACTGCGCCAAGATCCCAGCCAAGTTTTGGTCCCAGCGGCTCCCCTCCTACCTCACTGATGCCCTATCCAACCCCTGCACCCAAGCTTACTCTCTCAGAAACACTGACTCTCGGACCCTAGCTGCCCCACACCAGTTTACCACCATCGGCCAGGCAGCTTTCAGCTACCGCCTTCCATTATTGTGGAACTCCCTTCCAGCATCCATATGTCACTTTTCCTCCCTCTCGCAACTCAAATCCTTGCTCCAAGTTCATTTTGCCCCTACCTGCACATGTGTCCAGCTGTTTTCCAGTCTCTGTGTGGAATGTCTGAGTATTCTCCTCCTAGTAACTCATAAATCTGACCAGCTTATTAGAGGCATTCACTATGTACCTATTCTATCATGCTGTCTCAACTGTGCCCACCTACTATCTCTCTCGACACACTATTGTCTAGCAAACAGTACTAATGTTAGTGTTACCCTCACTATGTATTATGAAATATCAAGTGTTTTTATGCTGTCTTCAACCATACCTCTCAACCTTTTGTCCCCTAAATGTGGAACATTGCCTGTCAAAATGTGGAACAAATGGGCAAAATGTGGAACACTTAGTCATATCTTTACCTAAGAAGCTCAAAACACTGTTAAAATGTTGCATTTATGTTCAGAAAGTCTGTTATTAATTGAATAATGCATTTTTTTGCATCCTTTACTATGGATTTTTGCTTTCAAATGTTGACTTTGAATGTGGAACAAGTCCTCACAATGTAAAACAGGGAGCTTTTGTGAAGTAAAATGAGGAACGTTCCTCGTAATGTGGTACAGTTGAGAGGTATGTCTTCAACTGTTATCCACATTCCTCCTTCCCACAGGATGCATCTGGAATCGAGCAGTAGTCTGCTCAGCACGCCTTCCTGGTAAAACGTGCAAATAAATAAATAAATAAGAGCTGACTCCTCCTACTCATTTTTATTTTGCAGGGTATGAGGCCATGCTGGAATTTGCTTTCTGTAGCCAGAAAGGTGTCATCATGAACCACACCTAGATAAAATGTGGGAGGGGTAGGAATGAAAAAATAGGTAGAAACAACATTGGTGTACAGGGGGATGATGTCACTATACTCTGCCCATACCTGTGCAGAATATAGATATCTGAGTCCCTGGCTCTCCTTCTGACCAGGAAAGTTCTGGGTGGCTATCCTTCCAACCAGCGAACCCCACCTAGAGAAGGGTAAGTCCAAAACTGTATATGAGTGGGACAGGCAGGGTATCTGGGGGACAGTGATGACTGCTACTTTAGGCATGGAATCGAGGGCTTGTGGAATGGTTGATGGAGAGTCTGCTCACTGGATATAAAAATAGAAAGTGAAATAATTACTGGAAATTGTTGCATTCTGCTTTGAATTCACATCAAAAAGCACCCTTCTGTGTATTTAGGAAACACATTTCTTTATGCCCTTCAACATCTACAGTCCCTCATGTTGAAGCCTCTTCCCAAGTTTGTCGCAGAACTGTTGCCCCCTTTAAGAGAAATCCTGCACTTGCCTCTAAACAACAGAAGGAACAACTGCAGTCTCTACAACAGAAGGAACAACTGCAGTCTCTACTGATTAGCATAGACATTTACAGTGATAAATGCTTCTAGAAATACTCCTATTCAGTTTCTGGTGGCACGGTGTTTCTAATTACAAATTGAACTGTCCCAAATGGCCTTCAGAGACCTGAAAAATAATTGCTGTTCTGTGACAGATTGGTCATTAGAGGACATTTGAAAATTTTTCATTTTTTGAATTAATTTTTCTAACAAATACAAAAGTACTTTCTTTGGAAATAGACTGAAGTTGGTGTATGAAGTCTTTTGTACACTAATTGCCCCACACTGGCATGCTTTAAGCATTATGACAGCCTAAACAAAATGCCGGGAAGTGATTGCAATATTCTCATTCTGTTTCAACCATCACAGTTGGAATGATCTCTCAGTCTTGGAAATCTGTATAGCAAAAGGTTAGCAGGGATTCCTGGTCAATCTAACATTTTACCTGTAGTTCCTGGGTTATTTTCCTGTGTTTTCTTATAAAATTATGTATTTCGTTTTTGTTAACCGGGTAGGTGCACTAGCCATGAAATGACTATTTTCAGGCATGACCCGGGAGAGTACAACAATCAAAGACAGGTACATAGCATGAGTACAATGAAATTACAATAGCATAGGTCAAAACAGTCTATAGTTATACAGTTAGTAGTAATGAATATGTACAGCCAGGACAATAACAATCAATGCAATTCACATAGAGTTTTTAGGCAGAGAAAACCTACACAGTCTAGGAAGAGATACCACAACATAACAGCAAAGAAATATTGTTCAAATTAGTCACAACAATGAAGATTCAAATAGGCAGCGGAACAAAGCAAGGGTAAATTCCTGATTGCTTTCAACAGAAGCTGAATTGTGATGTTTCCCTTTAGTAACCATCTCGTGTATCATTTTTAAGTAAAATGCAGGGATTCCCTTTGAATCTAGGAGACCTGGATTAGTGAACATTATTGTGGGGCTGGCCTGGTGCACTGCTGCCACTTCCTTGCACTAGCTAGGAGGGATACCTACATTTACATCTGAGACCCTGTAGTCTTGCTATTGGCCTGTAGGGGAGAATTTGAAGTCCATGTGGATGCACTCCTTCTCTGAGAACTGTGAAAGGTCTTGGTTGGTATATTCCTAATCCCTGATGGTCCAGGGCAATTGCCATCCACCAGTAAGAGTAGTGTTGATATTCATATCTCTGCTGAGTTCTGCTGTGCCGTCTTCCCAATGGAGGTCATACAAAGCTGAAAGCATATCTCCTGGTTGCTATACCCCTGACCAACCTGCCCAGGCTCTGGCATGCCTGTTCCTCACTATTTACTAATTTAGAATGAAAGGGGTAAGACATATTGAGCCAAAGCTGATTTTCAGTCATGACCTGGGAGGGAGTTTTCAGGGGAGGCACAGGCAAAGACACTTCTGTACAGCATGCAAAATATGCAGGTGCAAGAGAACAAACACTGGGTATATTTTGTTAGGTATCAATATTACTGAACTGCTACAGTAATAAAGGGAAAATAATGTACTGCTAGTGGTGGCAACCCAGTAAGACCATGACAGAATGAGGTGGGGGTGGGGGATGGTCAGCCCGTGATAAAAGACAGGGGGCAGTGCAGAACTTAGACCACATGGAGTAGTCAGACACAAGGCCAGAAATTATAAACAGAAAACATTCAAGATAATTTGTGTGCTAAAATCTGCTCTACCCACAAAATTACCTAGCACTGTTTAGTGCTGTGACACTGAGTTTCAATGTTGCTACATTATGCCTATAGTATCCTTTTTTTTATTTTACACCTCCATATCAATGTCTGTGAGGTGAAAAGCACTAAGGCATTGTTAAGTTTACCCTAATTTGGTTTTAGACCCCCTCCACCAACTGAAATTAGACTGCTCAATGGCTACAAGACTGTGTTGCATAGAGACTCCCTATTGGACAAGCAGGGTAGGAAATAAGATTAACTTTAGGCATGTTTGCACTGCCAACTTTGCAGCTCATCAATGCGTGCACACAGGTTGATGTGCTGCAAAGTCGTCAGTGTGGACACTTACTCGACTGTACTAGGTGCATATTGGATCCCTTTTCTGCATTAACACGAGTTGGTATGTTTATTGAAGTGAGTGTATTATGCAGCAGTGTAAATGCACTGCGATGCTTGCTCCAATTAAAAGCAGCCACCCCCAGGCTCCTCCACTGCTCCCATCCTGGCCCCCAGCCACTCTGCAGTGCAATCTGTATTGGTATAAGGGAAGGCTGTGTAAAGGGTCAATTGACCTGGCCGATGAGATCGGAGCATGAGCAGAGTGGCTCAAATGTGAGAGAACTGCAGCCATGTAAACATGACTTTTGTTATTTGTTTATTTGCATGACCATATGAACATACGAAAGGCCAAGAGAAAAAGGCCTGAAGGTCTATTTAGTTTGTCTGATGCAGAGTTCATGCACGTATGTCACATGTTGCTCCACCCCACTTCTTCCTTAACCTTCCTTTGACTGTATCTCACCTTCTTTTAAATCCCCCAACTGAACTGTGATTTACTACTTGTTCTGGTCGTGCATTCCAGCCTGCCACCACCCTTTCAGGGAAGAAGTGCCTTCTGGTCTCCTTCCTGTACCTCACTCCTGCTAATTTATAGTTGTACCCTGCTGTTGCGTCTGTTCTCACTTCTGTAAAACAGATCCTGTATGATGACCTTGTTAATGCATTTAAGGTATTTGAAGGACTGGATCATGTTCCCTATGGTCTCATTTCTCCTCCAGTGAGTACATGTTCAGGTTCACCAGCCTCTGTTCACATGAGATATCCTGTTGCCCCTGACCTATCTTGGTAGCCCTCCTCTGCACACCTCCATTTGGTTTGTGTCTTTTTTAAGGTAGGGGCTCCAGTACCACACACAGTATGCCAGATGCAGATGCACCATGAACCTGTATATGGGCAGAATGACCTCTTTCCTGCTGCTGGTGAATCCCCTTGATATGCAGCTCAGAATTCTGTTCACCTTCCCTAACACTTTTTTGCATTGCATTGACAATTTCAGTTTGCTTGTAATTGCTATCCCAATGTTTTTCTCCTCTTCCTCTGAGGCTGTGACCTTTACCCCTCCAAGTCTGTACTTGGCTCTTTGGTTCTTATATCCTGTGCTCATCACTTTGCACTTTTTAGCATAGTCCCCCAACTGCCAGATTCCAAACCATGTCTGCAACCTTTCAAGGCTCTCTCTCAGATCACTCAAGCCCTTTTCAGTGTCCACTGTCCTGCAGAGCATGGTATCATCCATGTAAAGGCATATATTGGCTTTGATGCTGTCCCCAATGTTGTTTATGAACATATTTAATAGTACTGGAACAAGCACTGATCCCTGTGGAGCACCACTAGTAAATTCTCTCATCCTGGAGTCCCCCCCCCACTACTTGCAGTGTTCTACTCTCTAGCCAATTTGCCACCCATCAGGTTAGTTTCTCCCCTCTCCCCATATCTGCCATTTCTTTGAGCAACCTCTTGCGGGGGACAGAGTCAAAAGACATGTTGAAATCCATGTATAGTCTATCCACCAGTTGGCCCTTGTCTACACTGCCCTAGTTAAAAAGAAACTGATTAGATTTATTTAATATGTCCTCCCTGCAATGAACTCATGGTGCCTGCTATCCTGGAGCCCATTCTTCTTAAGAAATGTAACCAGCTCTTCCTTTAGGATAGTTTCCATCAGCTTGCCAACAATTTGATGTCAGGCTGACTGGTCTATAATTCCCTTGTTCCACCCTTCATCCACTCTTGTACAGGGGTACTACACTGGATGTCCTCTACTCCTGAGGAACCACTCCTGTGTCCAGTGAGCAATTGAACAAGCCCAGGAGCACTGCAAGGACTGCCACCAGCTCTCTAAGAAGCCTCAGGTGCATGTCATCTAGCCCTGGAGACTTGGCTAAATTAAAGACCTTGAGTCATTTAAGGACTCTATCCTCTGTTTTCTCCCTTATTTTCATTACCCCTTCCTTTGTCCCTATTTCCCTCTGTGGTAGTGACCATACTTCTCCTTTGTGAGAACTGTACAGAAGCATTTATCCTGCACCTCATCTTTTCCCTGTTTTCCTCCAACCACTTTGTCCACTTCTGAGCTTAACTAATTCCTCCGTTGTTGCTCCTTTTTCCTGGATGTATCAGAGGAAGGTCTTGTCACCTCTTTGATTCCCTCAGCTATTCTTAGTTCTGTCTCTGCCTTGACCAGCCTTACCATGCAAAAGTTGATTTCAGTTGCCCTTCATAGTCTGCCCTTTCTTCCTAGTAGTACATTGAGTAGGGCAACTGAAGAGAGGAAAAGGGACCAGGAAGGGGGAAGGCATGGGAAACATAGGATGTGGATAGTGTTTTCCATGAATGCCAGGAGTTTTGGAAACATAATGGAGGACCTCTAGGACATAATTATGGAGGGTCGAGCGGATCTGGTGGTGGTCACCAAGACCTGGGAAAGCCCAAACTATGACTGGGATCTGTGTGTTCCTAGATACACCCTCTGTAGAAAGGAAATAACAAAGGGAAGGGGTGGTAGGGGTGTCAGTCTATGTTAAGGAGGGGATAAAGGTCACAAGAAAGGATATGGAAATGGTACAGAGACACTATTGTTACAGCTGCAGTCAGGGGTTAGGGAAAAATAAGGATAGGGGTTGGGTACCTACTGCCAAGTCAAGATGGAGACACAGACAGCTGGGGGGTGAGATAAGAAAGGCTGTGGAGGTAGGGGAAGTGGTAATAGTGGAGGATTTTAACATGCCTAGTGTGGATTTGAGCATCCCACAGGCCAACAGCAGCAGGAGTCAAGTGAGCCTAGCTGTATTCCAGGATTTTTTTTTTACTTGGGAGTGATGGAGCCAACATGTGATTGGGCCTTCCTAGACCTATTTCTGACAAACAGTGACCACATCAAAAGCATCAGGTTCATTGAGCCCTTGGGAGGGAGTGACTACCAGTAAGTGTGGTTTCAGGTGGACATGGGGTATGAAGTGCTGGGATGAAGCTAGAGGAAAGATTGAGGAAACTCAGGGAAGATATAGGTATGGAGGCTAGATGGGTTGTAATTAGACAGGGGGTTCAGGCAGCCACTACAGCCTGCCTTAAGCAGAAGAATGTAAGGAGCAAGAGGAGTAAGCCACTATGGTTTACAAAGGAGGTGGTGAGAGCAGTGAGGGAAAAAAGTTCTGCTTACTGGAAATATAAGATGTCCCAGAAGATGGCAGAATATGCAGGGCTGTTGAAATCAACTTGCTGAGTGGTAAGGGAGACCAAGGTGGAGACAGAACTAAGAATAGTTCAGGGGACCAAAAAGGCTGACAAGACCTGCCCTACTAGCTGCCCCTTTCTAGTTCCCCCCTCCTTGTCCATTTTCTCCCCTTCCCTCTGACACCCCTCTACTTTGTTCACCCTTCCTCACACTTAAATTTTGTTTATCAGGTAAGACCATGGGCACCAAAGTGCCTTTTAGTGTGTTGAGCTGGAGGTCAGCAATTCATGCAAAAACATGCAATTAATAATACAAACCAGCAAAAAAGATATACAACTATACATTATAAAAACAGTTACATGACAATTTCTTAAAGAAATACTTCTTGAGTTGCAGTAGGGAGCAGCAGCTTTAACAGTAAATCTCAATGCATCATGTAAGTTAGTTCAGTTTCAGATAGCACTTACTCAAAATGGACTGGAGTTATGAGAAGGTACAGTTATGAGAATGTTCACTGACTTAAAATTGGGGTCCATAGCTTTATTATGATTGGACTCAAATAAGTAGGTTGTCCATGATACTTCAATGTACAGTATGTACCACATTTGTTCCTGTACAGTATAATTCATGTGTCATTTTGCCACTGATATTGAATGAGTTGAGTGAGTTTCCTGCTGGGCAGAATGCCTACATATGATGAAGCACTCATACTAATGTAATAAACCTTACCAAACCTCACAAAACGCACATGATTCTTAGTCATAGGAGAGCCATGAGTAAGTAACACATATAGCTCTTTTTTAATAATAAAAAGTTTTACTTTGAGTATGTTTTGAAAACTTAGAAACATAAAAATGTTTCTGAACTAGAGCAGCTTAGCAGACAAGTATGTCTTTTCCCCATGTAGCTACAGGTATGTTTCTGTTTTTGTTTTCAGCATGGATACTTATTACTCTTTTTTTTTTAATTTACAATGCTTTATTAAATTTTCAATATACAAACAACAGTGGGATGTTATCACTTGGATGGTAGTTTGTGAGACAAGTTCTTTGTTGGAAGCTGTGGTTCCTGTGACACAAAGCAGTACAGCCAGCAGTGCAGAGCCACAAAGAAAAGTGTGAACCCTTGGACAAGAAGCACCGGGGTTACTTGCTTCTGTTCAGTTATGTAAGGTAAGCATAATCATTTTTTTCAGTCACCATTGTGTTATTTTACCTGGTTCCTCAATTTGCTTATTTCAAGCAAATACCTTGAGTACACTAGTTTTGTGTTTGTGAGCAGTGCAAACGCACAGCTGGAGCGTATGCTAATGAAAGGCAGAGTTGTAAAAACATGGACACAATGGCATTTTTGAAGTCCAGTGAATGCACTAACTGACATTTGATCAGCACTGGTTAATACTTGGCAGAAGCATATTTAACAGCAGGCAAATAGTACAGGCAATAACAGATACTTTACTGGTGCCATATACAAGCCAGATGTGATGCAATGAAGAACCAAGGTGATGAAAGACAACATGTAATGAAGATTTTGGAAGTACTGTTGATGGAAAATATAGTACTGTAGTTTGATTTGAAACCCATATGGTCAGTGTACCTCAATATGATGACATACTGATGTGGTGGACCTTAAAATTAGTACATTACAAATGTTATGCTGGCCTTTCTAAATACAGCAATACATTTACAGTGTTTCACTCTGGCCAGCCATGTGCTTCATCCTCATATCTCACCTTTCTCACATGGGGATCTGGTTTGCTTTTGTTCACACCACACAGAATCCATCCACTGTGATGAGCAGTATGCCTTGATAATAACATGTGAATAGCCGGTAATGAGATGGTAAGGAAGTGTTAGTGCCTTACATGAAGAGTAGGACCATTTTATATTTGCACTGTACCTTTTCAGCATAGCAGGCATATGCTCAAATGCAAATATCTTAGGGCCTCACAAACAGATGACATGCACCTCAGTATTCCCACTTTGTGCAGGTATGAATTATACCTGTGCTGATGTTTGCATCTTGTGTAGCATTTCTCTCATAGTGGGTATACTCAAACTGCAATTGTGGGAACACACATT
Source organism: Neoceratodus forsteri (assembly GCA_016271365.2). NCBI lineage: Eukaryota > Metazoa > Chordata > Ceratodontiformes > Ceratodontidae > Neoceratodus > Neoceratodus forsteri. The sequence goes on from CM057455.1 coordinate 1,562,211,803, forward strand.
GCATTGCACATGTTCAAGTATGCCCCTTGCACCATTGCAGTACATTAAGGGTCAGTGATCTGAACTGACCTGATAACAACTGGGACATTCCAGTGGCTATGTGCACCAGAAATCAAGCCCTGTTGGATACATTTCAGAACTGCCTGCTGGTACAGCTGGTTATTGAATCCATTAGACAGGTTGCCATTCTCAATTTGGTGCTCACCAACTCAAAGACGGTGAGTGGATTGAGGATAGGGGAGCCACTGAGTCCAGCGACCATAACTCCATTTGTTTCAGGCTGGCTCTCTGGATCAGAATACCCCTATCAAAAACTGAAGTCCTGGATTTCAGAAGAGCAGACTTTAACTGTATGTAGGAGTTGGTTGGTCTGAGAGAAATTGACCAGAGTGGACAGCACTGGAGGTGTAGAGGAAAAATGGAACAATCAAAGGGACCATTCTTTAGGCAGTAATGTCATGCACAAGAATCGTTACAAAACAAAACAGGTATAAGAAACTGATATGGTTCTTGGAAAGGGTCAGAGAAGCAGTAAAGGCCAAGAAAAAGGCTTTCTCTAGGTACAAGGAAAAGAGGGGGACTGAGGAATTGGTAGAGGATAAAATGAAAACTAGGGAAGCAAGAGGCCAGCCCGCTGGCACAGCGGTTGAATTTCCGCTTCCGACGCCGATGACACGGGTTCAGGAATGGACCCAGGAGTCAGGCTGGCCAGGGGGAGACTGGATCGAGTGTCCTAGGGATGGTTCTTCTTCTCTGGGGGGAGAGTGAGGAAGAATGTTCGGTGCTTTACGGACCCCTGGTGGAGGCTAGGGGCACCACTGCGACCAGTGCTGTAGCATTAGGAGGGGCAGATGCTGGCTGTCATTGCACATCCATGCCCCCAGGGAAGCAAGCATCCACAAAAATGCTAGCCCCCCAGCATGATGACCTGCTCCACCCCACCTCACCACCCACCACCTCTGCCGTCCACTGGGGGGTCCCGCTCCCATGACTCTGACCTGGGGGTTAGCCAGGGTTTGCCAATAGCATCCATTGGGAGTGGGAGCCCCCCAGCAGCCCTGCCCAGGGGACCAAGCCTGGGCATGGGGGAAATGGGAGGAGGTGGGTCCGAGAACACAGAGGCAAAGGCAGATATAGAGCTACATACTGCAGAGGAGGTTAAGGGTGAGGGAAAAAAAATCTTCTGATAAATGAAGGAAAAAAGGAAGCAGGGAGAGGGGGACTGTTAGACTACAAGGCGGGAGGGTACTAGAGGAAGATGAAAAATAAGCAGCTGCTCTTAATGATTACTTCTGCTGTCTCTTCTCAAGGGTAAACGGTGGGCAGCTGCTTGACAATCACATCAAGTTGGCTGTCAGGAGCATTCCTGAAATGAGGCAGGCAGTATTTATCGGAGAAAGGATCCAGAAGGGACTTGAAGTCCTAAAAGTAGATAAAGCCCCAGGGCCAGATGGGATGCACCCAAAGGTGCTCAAGGAATTGGGTATGGAACTGGCTGAACCTCCAGTAGGCTATTCAATAGCTCATTTCAGACAGGGGTAGTTTCAAAGGACTGGAAGGTACTAGTGGACATAGTCCCACTACATGGGGGGTGGGGGTGGGCAAGGAGCAACCAGGGAATTATAGATCTGTGAACTTTAGTTGGATAGTGGGTAAACTGATGGAGTCACTGATCAAAGAGGACCTTATGGACTACCTAGAGAGCAGCAGTCTACAGCATAGTAAAAAGCATTGATTTGTGGCAGGGAGGTCTTGTCAGACCAACCTGATAGTTTTCTTTGACTGAGTAACAAATGTAGTAGATAAGGGCCATGCTATAGATTTACTTCATTTTGATTTCAGCAAGGCTTTTGACTTGGTACCCTGTAGAAGATTGCTGAAGAAGGTGGAGGACCTGGGCACAGCTAGGTATATAATTACATGGGTAGGAAACTGGTTGAAGAAGAGACATTAGAGGGTGGTGGTAAAAGGGGGTCAAGTCATAAGAGAAAGAAATCACAAGTGGGATGCCATAGGGATCTGTTCTGGGACCAGTTGTTCATCAGTGAAATTGGAGGGCATCTGGGGCAAGTTGTGTCTCTTGGCAGATGACACAAAGATCTATGGTAGGGAAGATAGCCATAAAGAGATCTTGGAGATACAGAGGGCTCTACAAAGGCTAGAGAGGCGGTCTATAGTTTGGCAATTGAAATTTAATGCCAAAAAATGCACGGTTATACAACTAGGGTTAAAATACCCTAGGGCAGAGTACTGGATGGGAGGAGTTAAACCGAACACTATGGCAGAAAAAAAGGGACCTGGGAGTCACCATTATTGACCCCCTCAATCAAGCCAGTGTAACAAGGCCTGCATATTGCTCAGTTCTGGAGTCCTCACCTAAGGAAGGACAGGGACAGGCTGAAAATGATGCAACACTGGGTGACCAAGATGATTCAGGGCTAACAAGATAGACTGTTTCAATGCACTGAACATGTACTCAGTGGAGACCAGGCAAGGGGGGATATGATACAAACCTTCAAGTTCCTGAAGGGAATAAACAAGGGGAACTGCAGGAAATTACTTAGCAGGTGTACAGCATCAAGAACCTGAGGTCTCAAGTGGAAACTAGTTGGGGGGGGGCAGTTTAAGAGGGATGTGAGGAAATTCTCTTTTAAGGAAAGGGTGATGGAGCCATGGTGCAGTTTGCCAGCTGAAAAGGTGGGTGCCATGACTGTAAATGGTTTCAAGTATGGCTGGGGCAGAGTGAAGGGTTTAGTGCTGGCTAAGGTCGGTAGCAATAGGGAGGGTAGAAGGGGGGTAGACCAGGAGGGATAAATAAGTTCCAGGGCACATAGGGAACACTTGGTAGACTAAATGGACCTTTTGTCTTTTCCGTCATCACTGTCTGTGTTTCCGTTACTCACAGGGATTGGACTTTGCATGGTGCATTACTGGACTTCCAAATATGGTACTTATGATGTTTTTAAACATCTATTATTGCTTTGTTCTGATCAAATTGCACACATTCCTCATTTATTCCTGAGCACTTATTTAGGTAATACAAAACACCTAATAGAGTGGTACATAGTCAGCTATGGCAGTATAAAAATCTGCACAGAAGAGCAAATAAAAGCCATGTTTATATTACCTTTCAGATTTGTTGATCTGCTCCCAGTGGATCAGTGTGGACTGGACCAGGAGTAACACAGGGTCACTCCATTGTGGGCTTATTCAGTCTCTGCAGTGGTGGGGAATGGAAATGCTGCAAGCATCTTCTTTGGGGAGGAGATTTTTGTGTTAAAAAAAAAAGAATGCACCATGATTGGACAAGAAGGGAGCATACTGAGAATTTATTTTAAAAAATGGCACTGGGATCTGGCTATTTGGAGGGAATGAGGGCAGAAAGTGAGAGAGTAAAAGGGAGGATTTTTCTAGAAATAAGTCTATTTTTGTTTGCATAAACTATAACAGAGCCAGGGGAGGGAGCCAACTGCCAAGCCACCCACATTACTTCTCAGCTCTTGTGTGTGGACACGCTGGCAATGGCTGCAGTACTGTACTCCACATACTGTATGGGAGCTACTTCACTGCCAAAATGCAGCATAAGGGTAAACACACCTTTCAGATCCAAGATTTGTGGCATGTGAAGCTCAGGCACATTGAGGTGGTGAGGTGTGCAGGTTGGTGGGTGAGGGGTGGGTGATTGTGGAATGTCAAAACAGCCACTACTGATCAGCAATGGAGGATTAATAGTATACAAATATTGACCTGAGTTGAGGGAGATAGTGGAAAATATCCACCCATGGGGGGATGAACTATTGACTGACAATAGTTTCATTCCCCAAAGCCAAAGACTGAAGGCAATATTACTACTGGGAATCAGTAGTTCATCCTAAGGGGTTCAGAATTTTCCCACTATATCTCAAAATAGTTCCCATCAATAAGTATTAGTTCTTGTCTGAGTTACATCAACCCCCAGAGTAACCCAGTCTCCTTGTTAAAAATAAATTCTCAGGTGCCGCTTATACCCCCCTCCTTTCTGCTCATTACCCCATTTAAAAATATGAATACTGTATATATAATTTCCCTGGCAGTTCAGTGGCCCCTTCCCCCTCCTGGTATCCCTAACATTCTGCCCCATCCCAAGACAGCAGCCGGTGCTCACCTTCCACTTACCTCACACCTCCACTGCTGACCACCATCTCACACAACTACATTCACTTTTGTATACCACTAAATTTTTTGATTTGGTAGTAAGGCAAGTACAGTATCAATACTTACTTATACAAGGCAAGTGACTCTACTTGTGTGAGATGGTAGCCAGCAGTGGAGGGGAAGAGAGGGCATGTGCTGGCCACAGTTTCAGGGCCAGGGAATGGGTATGCATGTGTGCATTTATCAATGATGGTGATCAGTAGTTTTTAAATTATTGCCCATTGTCATGAAGTGTTGTCTTTTGCTGAGAATACCCATGTTATAGGCATGCGACAGTATTTAGAGCCGAGTTATAATAATGTTAACTATGATGCAGCTGCTCATCTTATCCTCCTTTTGCTCAGAGGTTGGTCCATATTGGGTAGTTGAAAAGTAGGTTGGATTGAAATTTGTGCACTGTACTTGTGCCAAATTGCAGGAAATGTGGCAAAAATCTCTGCAAAATTTGTGACATTCACCAAGTCGATAAGGAAAAGCACTCAGTATGGTATTTTCAGCCCCCCCCCCCATACACACACACATAGACAATCTCAGATCTGAGGAAAACAAGGCACTCTAGAACTTATAGTACTTGTATCAGAATGGACTCACGCTGTAGATTCATCAGGGTTCAAAACAATTTTATTAAGGTGCACCTTGATGAATCTATAGTGTAAGGCCATTCTGATGCAAGTGCTGTAAGACCATATGTGCTGTAAGATGGTATGAGACTGGAAACCCAATGGCCTTTTTATGCCAACAGCCCACATCTATGCTTCTACAGTATGTAAGTACTAAAGTATTTTACAATCAAGTAGCTGGGATAAGTGCTAGATTTTGTTTTTTGAGTATTGAGTTGTTGTATCCTTGCACCCCCTTCTTCTCTATGTGCTGCTTCATTTGTTACATGGGTCTTGTAGATTTTTTTCTATGTAATCTCTGATCCCACTCTGCCAGAAATTCATCTTGCAACACAAATGGGTCAGTCTTCAAGAAACAAAACAGCCACAAATTCTTCCTACTTTGGAATGTGAATGTTTTTCTTTTTCTTTTCAAAATTTCATGAACTCAAAATAGCAATTTATACTCAGTTCTGCCTATGAAATAATAATCACACAACCCTTGATGGGGATGGTGATAGGACTGGGAAGAAAATATTGTACACAGTATAGAATACTGCTAGCATATTTTGCAGCTTTGCTGCTAGTCAGTTTGGCATAGAAGCAGCTCCGCACATTCACTGTTTTTGTTCTCACAAGCAAGGTTTTGGGTGTCAGAAATGTAGTTTATTTTTGGGAAGCTAACCGTCCTTGTAGCATGTATGCCTTTTTTTCCCCATTCTGTAAAGCAATAGCTCTCAAATTCAGAAGTGATTGCATTTAATCCTTGGCTGGCAGTTTTGTGCGGGACTGGGTATTGAAATGCAGCAAAGCAAAAAATGAAGGCATATGTTTACCTATAATTCTTCTTACCTTGGGAGAAGGATTAAATAGGAACAGTTTGGTTGTTGTCAAATTCTTAACAGTTGCTTTCAAGCATGAAACAGTCCCCAGGCTCTCTGAGGATTTACTTAGCAGTCTGAAGAGGGAGGTCTTTGCTGCTAATGGAACTGCAACTGCAGGCTTAAGCAATGGGCTGCTTTATAGCTTCATAGCCACTTGAGAAGATGTAGCATCAAATAGCTAAAAATTGTCCCGGCATCCATTGCTGTTTAGGGAGTTGCACAAAGATTGGCAAATAAATAATTCAGAGCAGTGAGAATGCCTTGATGCCCGAGTGTGGCAAGTATCTAAGAGCCTGGTTCACGGAGGGGTTTAGTACCAGGACAGCTTGTAGAATTTTGATATTGTGTTGTGCACTGGGGAACAATTAGTAATAAGAAAAAGCCGCTCAGCTATGATGGGCTTAGGTTTAAAACAAGATACTTCTCTGGGGGATTCTCAGTCGAGAAATACATTTATAAAAAAGAATATTTTATGCTGCATGTACAGTAACTTTGGAAGCATCCTCTTTCTTATTGAACCTTGTTTTCCCCTGCAGTGCTGTAAAAGCTGTTTTAAAAAGTTAGTGGAGTGTTCTGATGTGGCAAGTCCCCAGTGTGTGCATTGATGAATTTTCATGGTAATGTTAATGTTTTGCCTTACTCTGTCTGATATTCTGTACTGTAAAGTTGCAGCCATCATGTTGTCTGCCCATTTCCACATACATTTTGCAGTATTTCTGAAGAAAATCTCTTTGTTGCCCCTATGTTGGTACTACAGGCAAGCAGGCAGTTTCTCTAGAGATATCATAGAAATTGCAGGAAATATCCATATCTATTAGTGCTTGCCAGGGTACATTGCAGTTGTTACTTTATTCTGTGTTGTACGTTGTGTTTCTCACTTTTTGCTTACTGTATTTGTACTTCCACTCACCATGGGTCAGACCTTGAAATAATCTCTGGTTCAGTGTGCCTGTCCTCATCAACAACTTTTCAATAAATGAACCAATGTTCATGCATGATAATTGTGTCCTGCTAGTATATGATCCACTTAAGCAGTAAGGTATGATGGTGGGCAGTTTATCATGAGGTAATCCAGTCGCTATGCACCTAACTGGTGAGTGTGGTTCACCATGGTTGTGGGATTACTGATCATAAACCCCTTCTCCCTTCAAGTCACCTTACTAGTATGAAAGGAGATAAGGTGTTTTGGCATCAATTTTATGCTTGCTTGCGTGCATGTGCAAAGCAAATATATTGTTACTGTAGTGTAGGGAGCTGTGTAGGTGTGTACTATATAAGCCAATGGATATAGAAATGAAGGAAGCTTGCCTGTCAAAAGTCAGTGCTGTGAAGGCTGATGGTTACTGTGTTTAGCTGACTGATGGGCATAAGCTTCTTGTAGTTCGAATGAGAAAACCCCACCAATCACTTTGGTTTTCTGCCAATAAGCCAGGTAGCAGACATCATCAGGCTTTGAAGTGTGTGTGTGTGTGTGTGTGTGTGTGTGTGTGTGTAGGTTTGTGTGTGTATGTTTCCACCTAGTTACAGACAGGGAGCACCTATCTGAAAACACTAAACAAAGCTGAGAAAAAACAGCATGCAGAATGCAAATATAATAGCTTATAACATGGGGTAAGCAGTGTGAGGCAGCTGATTGATATAGCCTTGCCACCTGACTGTGCATTAATGCAAGATATACTTACAGTTGCTGTGCTCAGTCCAAGAACTAAATCAGTGGCTGCACAGATCTTTCCTGTGAGGCCAACGGGCACGAGTGTCCTAAGCAACCTTTTTTATTTGGCAGCTTATCAGCACATACTCGGCTCCTAACCCAGACCTCAGACCTGGTGACATGCTAGTTTGGGAACAGAGAAAGTCAGAGAGACATTGGCAGCAACAACAGATCTTCTCTCCCTATCCTTCACTGACAGAGTTTATGGCAGAATACAGGCACACTGTTTCACTGTATGGTGCCAAACCATCGATGTCATGAGGCTGCCCACCCCCATGGACCTCTGCCCTCCCAGTTGCCCCATTTCTCTCCCCATGTTAGTGGGATTTGCAGTATCAGGGTGCAGCTACAGAATACAGTCCTTATATCAGTAGTTGAAAATGAAGAGTGCAGAGCACTGAAATCCATTGGTGGGATACTCCTCCTGATGATCTCCACTCCCAGCGTGCATCATTTCTCCTTGTCGTACCTTCCCTGCTCCACAGTTGCACTCCTCCAATGTTCGCCCTTTGCAACAGACAATGAGAGACAGCATCCATGGCCCTCTCACCTGACAATCTCCACTCCCAGCGTGCATCATGTTTCCTTGCCATAGCTCCCCTGCTCCAGAGTCACGCTTCTCCACTGTTCACCTACTGTGACAGAGACAGCATCCATGCCCCCTTCCCTGATGATCTCTGTTGCCAGCATGCATCATTTCTCCTTGCCATGAAGGAACACCACACCCTGCTGCACAGACCAAAAGTGAGACCGCAAGAGTGGCTGTGCATGTCCCGGACCCAGATTGAGCCTGTCCCCCCCTCCCAAGACAATGCACAGAAAATTCTCCTTTGCAGAGCATGCACGTAAAAATGCAGAAGGTAAACAATGCAGCGCTCATTATTTATTTATGTGATGACCATTAGTCTGCCCCACTGCACTGCTACTCATCTGTGGGAGTTGTGTGCTGCTGAGTTGCAGTCACCTATTGCAGTGTTGGACAGCAGACAGGTATGCCATGTCACTGCAGTGGTTGTATTTTCTTATGTAAAAAGCATCTTCCCTGCACACTCAGACCAGGTGCGATATGGCAAGAAAAAATACTGTGTCTGTGCAGCTTAAGTATTGCATTTGATAGTCATTTCCACAGTGGGACTACTTTATCTTGGGGCAGGATACATACTGAAATGTCTATGTTTTCATCATTTTATATCACTTTCCTTTATTTTGATAACACTATGGTCACCCCATGTTATAAGTGCAATAACCAGTATACCGTCGCCACATCGAAACCCCAATTGTGAAGACCACCACAGTGACAGGATTCAGCCAAAATCTGCCTGTCACTGTGATGGTCTCTGCACTGCCAGAGGATTGCCTTGCAGGGTGTTTTGCGCCCCCAGTCCAACTCTGACTCGGAGTTGGAATCCTAGAGACCGGGGGGGTGTGGGGAGCAGAGTCCCCCACATGGGGGGGTTCAGGGGTGCAGTCCCCCATTGGAAACAGGAGGCATCACTGACACTGCATTGCCGACACTCAGCAATGTAGCTGTCGCTGTTGGGGATGTCTCCATAGCCACTGTCGCTGTAGCATGGTAGAACTGCAATAACCCACTCCAGGGTGTGCAGGTATTGGAGATTAATCATCACCCTGGGTACTGTGAGGGCACCTGGGCTGCACCCTCGTGATCACAATGCACCTGGGGTGTTGATTAATCTCTAATACCTGCACACACTGTCGTGGGTTATTGGTTACTTCAAGTATGTTAACAGCATGTCAATAATGAACAGAAAACACCAGCAATAGTTGGTTAAAATTACATATTGTTCATGTTCTCTTTAAAGAGCTCTGGTACCAGTTGGATAACTTTGAAAATGTGAGTATTAGACACAATTCAGTCTATCATTCAACTAATTTTGAATCTTTTTTTATATGGACTTTATCCTCCTGCCCTTCCCCATCGATCCCCTTCAGCTGTCCAATCCCAGCACCTTCACCCCACCTCCAGGATTATCCCATCTACTTCTTACCTCATTGTGTGAGTGGGTGTCATAGTTGGTGGTGGTGGTGCATTGCCTTTAGGGTGACAGCATCACCCTGCAGACAGGGGTTCTTTTCTACCTGTCACTTCCCTTGTGTCACAGCCAGCAGCATGCAATGGCACAAATGTAGACCATGAGCATGGTGCACACTTTCATCACCCACCTCTGACTTCCAGTTCTGCTGACTACTACTGTGCTGCATACTCTCAACTAGGTGAAAGCCATGTAGCAGTACACACTGTCCCCACACATTGAAGGAGGAGATCCATTGATGGACACTTACCCCCCCCACCAGATCCAGAGTGACCTTGGTCCATTCCCATACCCAAGTCACCAGTAGAGTTGGAGGTGAGGTGTCCAGCATCTCAGCCCTCCATGTTACTGGCCCAGCTACAAGTTTATTGTAGCACAGATTTCGTAAGACAATATTGGTTGTGGCCCTGAGGGCAACTGAACCTGCAACCCACTTTTTTACAGTTCTGTGCGTTTACCCTCTGTGCCATTCAGCCAGAACAATGTTTTTGCAAGCATTTCCTCTTTTTCTTTATTACTGAGGAAAGTGACATAAAAAAAACAGATTACTTTCCCTTGAACTTTATTAGCTTTGGCTGCTTGTCTACGAGTGACATCATAATGTTCTGTTTATGACATCATAATTATCTCCACAGCAGCAGATTGAGATGTCATAAACAGAACTATGACTGCAGTCATAGACAATCAAACAGAGTAAGCTGGACAGAGATCCTGTTTCCATGCAGAAGTCCTCATTAATAAACAAGTAAGGGTGACAATTACAATAAAGGGTGAAATATAAGTTAAATTGTATCTAGAGATTGTGTTTTTCAGCATTGTCCCAACAACATCAAGGGCTTTTTAAATCCCTGTTACACTGCAAGCAAACATGCAGCATTGAAAAATGCCTGTTTCTGTCACCTCCCATGAACACATCCCTGTGTGAGGCAATGATAGGCCATGCATGACCTATGAGGATACTATGTGATAGTCACATAGGTCCCAGCTAGTGGTGGGCGAAGTGGCTGAAATTTGCTCCGAGAAGTGATTCACAGAGTAACGTGGAATCCACAAAGTACACCGCACCGTGAAGCAGAATACTTTGCGTCGTGATGAGGAACGCAAAGTCCATTAAAACCAATGACTTTACGTTATTCCACCTTCACCAAACCACTTCTCCACCAATTTCAAGGCAAAGTACATTGAAATCAATGTACTTCACATCACTTCACTTTGTTGTTGAGTTCCAAGGTGAATTTTGCAGTGCTTCATGGGATTGCAGGTTACATGGGCTCTAGATTGTTCTGCACAGCCTCAGTTCTGTGTAGTGTGTGTAGTGGAAGATAGAGGTAGTTTCTTCTCAGAGCTCTGCAATTCAAATCCTCTAAAAGCTGTTAAAAAAGCCTTTTTGAGCCATTTTTATTGCTCAAAATTTAGTATATCAATTGTAGGAAACCCTCCTGTGCTCATATCATCATAGAAACCTAGAAACATAGAGGTTGATGGCAGATAAGGACCGCAAGGCCCATCCAGTCTGCCCATTTCTTTTTCTACCTTATAAATGTGCCATCGGCCTTTGCTCTGTCAATGGCCTATCTATTCATACCCATCTGTATTGCTCCTTATGCCTATCCCATGCCTGTTTGAAGCCCAGCACTGTATTCATATCCACCACTTCGTGAGGTAGGCTGTTCCATACATCCACCACCCTTTCTGTGAAAAAGAACTTCATTACCCCTTAATCGGCCTCCCTCTAATCTCATGCTGTGTCCTCTTGTCCTGCTATTTTTCTTATATTGAAACATGTTAGACTCTTTCACCTTGTTAATGCCCTTCAGGTGTTTGAATGTTTCAATCATATCACCTCTCTCCGTCCTTTGCTCAAGGGTATACATATTGAGCTCTGTTAATCTGTCCTCATATGTCTTCTGATGCAGTCCCTGCACCATTTTGGTTGCTCTTCTCTGGACTGCCTCAATTTGGTTGATGTCCTTGTGAAGGTGTGGCCTCCAGTACTGCACGCAGTACTCCAGATGGGGCCTAACCAGTGTCTTGTAAAGAGGGATTATTACCTCCCTCTTATGACTTGTGATATCCCTACTAATACACCCCAACATCCCCCTAGCCTTGCCTAGTGCTTTAGTGGTCTGCTTGGATGATTTCATGTCATCTGTGATGATGATGCCCAAGTCTCTTTCTTCCCTTGTGGGTGCCAGCAACTCCCCTCCCAGCCTATAGGTGGCTTCAGGGTTTCTCTTCCCCATGTGCATGATCTTGCACTTCTTTGCATTAAACCCCAGTTGCCACTCTTCCAACCATTTTGCCAGTTTATCCATATCTCATTCTGCCCACCCCATCTGGATCAGCTACTCTGATGCAGATCTTGGTGTCACCTGCAAACAGACAAATCTTACCCTCCAGTCCATCTGCAACATCACTGATGAAGATATTGAAGAGGACTGGCCCCAGGACTAGTCCCTGAGGTACCTCACTTGTGACTTGCATCTCTTCAGACTGTATACCATTTACCACCACTATCTGTTTTCTGCCCGCCAACCAGTTTGCCACCCAGTTGACCAACGCCTGACCCACCCTGAGCCTACCCAGCTTATTAATCAATCTTCTATGTGGAACAGTATCAAAAACGTTGCTGAAGTCAAGGTAGGTGACATCAACTGCTCTCCCTTAGTTCACCACTCTGGTTATCCAGTCAAAGAAATCTATGAGATTAGTTTGACAGGACCTTCCTGTTTAAACCCATGCTGTCTTGGATCCTCTGCTTCTATGGATTCCAGGTGCTGTACTATCCTTTCCTTAAGCAGTGCCTCCATAATCTTGCCCACTACTGAGGTAAGACTGACTGGTCTATAGTTCCCTGCCTCATCCCTGCTACCACTCTTGTGGAGCGGGATCACATGAGCCCTTTTCCAGTCTTCTGGGACCTCTCCTGTGCTCAGAGACTCACTAAACAGTTTTGATAATGGCTCTGCTAGTTCCACCCTTAGCTCCTTTAGTATCCTGGGATGTATGCCATCAGGTCCCATTGCCTTGTTCACCCTGAGCTTATCGAGCTCTTGTAGGACCCTTTCTTTTGAGTGTTTATTGTTTGTGTGTGGATTTTGAATGTTAATTTAGAACAGTCAGTCTGTGTACTGTGAAGTGTGTTTTGAGGAGGGGTGTATCTGTGGTGTAGGCAGATTAACTGGGAGAAAAAGGCAGTCTTTCAGTTTTGGTTATATTTTTCCTGTATAACTGCGTTTCACACAGTAATATTTTCAGTAATTCTTGACATTTTTTTGCTGATTGTTGTGGTGCAGCAGTGTATAATTTCAGTTAGTTGAAAACATTTGGTTATATTACTAAAGGTTTTCAATTTGCTACGCATTACTTGTAGTGTGTGTATGAGTGTGCGTGTGTGTGATGTGTGCCATTAAATCAGACACCTTTTATTGTGCCACAGAGTAATTGCAGCAGTGTGAACCTGCTATCCACCACACCTGCATGAATTTTTTATACTGCTTTATGGTATCTTTACTGGTAGTGTACTGTTACTGCCCTGCACTACCCCCTCAACTGGCAAAAGGTATTCTTTTCCAGATGAGGATTTGTGACTTGTGAGCACTGATTAGGTGTTGTTGTGCCTTTGCGTCTGCATCTCTTGAGTGCGCAATGTAATCTTAATCTGTCTGTGCATTTGCAGTGAACCATTAATTCTGGGAGACTTTGCATTTTTTTTTACACTCTCATTTCACTTCGTCAGCACTGGGGAATTTTCTGGACACAAGACAGTAGCATTTTGGGGATGTACATTAATTCTGGTATCTGTGTGTGACCACTGCACGCATGACTGAGTGTGTCATTAATTCTGGGAGACTTTACATTTCTTGTTGTGCTCTTATTTCACTTTGTCAGCACTGGAGAGTTTTCTGGACACAAGACAGAAGCATTTTGGGTATGCACCTTAATTCTGGTGACTGTGTGTGACCACTGTGTGCATGACAGAGTGCACCATTAATTCTGGCAGACTTTGCATTTTTTGGTACCCTCTCATTTCACTTCATCAGCACTGGGGAATTTTCAGGACACAAGACAGTAGCATTTTGGGGATGCAAATTAATTCTGGTGACTGTGTGTGACTACTGTGTGCATGACTGAGTGCGCCATTAATTCTGGGAGACTTGTATTTCTTATTATGCTCTCATTTCACTTTGTCAGCACTGGGGAATTTTCTGGACACAAGACAGTAGCATTTTGGGGATGCACATTAATTCTGGTGACAGTGTGTGACCACTGCACACATGACTGAGTGCACCATTAATCCTGGGAGACTTTGCATTTCTTGTTACATTCTCATTTCACTTCATCAGCACTGGGGAATTTTCTGGACACAATGCAGTAGCATTTTGTGGATGCACATTATTTCTGGTGTCTGTGTGTTACCACTGCACTCATGACTGTGTGTGCCATTAATTCTGGGAGACTTTGCATTTCTTGTTGTGCTCTCATTTCACTTCATCAGCACTGGGGAGTTTTCTGGACACAAGACAGTAGCATTTTGGGGATGCACATTAATTCTGGTGACTATGTGTGTGAGGGGCTGCCAATATTGTTGTCACTTTGCTGTACTTCAAGTTAAGGTGGAATGACAACGTGAAGTAATAATTACAAGGCGAAGTGAGCCTTTTGTATTGGCCACTCCATGTAGCAGAGTTACAACACGAAGTGCCCACTTCGCATTCATTTCACTGGTGAAATTTAAATTCACTGCATCTCTATTCCCAGCCTATCAGAATGCTGAATTTTCTGCTCCAGTTTTATAACTTTTAATTTTTATTTTAGGTAAAATGAGGGTACTGTTATCAAGTGCACAAACCCTGCTTAGACAGTAGGTCTCAGGGTAGGATAGGGCATTTTGGGTAGACTGGATGGACCAATGGTCCTTTTCTGATGTCATTTTCTATGGTTTTATGTTTCTAACTCATAGAAGAAACCCTCAATTTGAGTCTTGGACAAATAAACCCTTTTAAGGGGAGTCTGGGTATTGTTGCTTCTTACCGTTGTGACCTCTAACACTGTGTATTTGATTTAAATTTAAAGATAACATATGGAGTAAGATGCAACAGATAATGTAATAAGTTTTTATTGCTGAGGTAAGTGTGTTATACATAAACTGGTTACAGTAGGATATTTATTTATTTATTTATTTCAAAAGTTTCACCAGGAAAAACATTCTGAGCAAAATAGCAGTTAGTTTCCAGATGTGTCCTGGAGGAAAGGGGCAAAGGAGATGAATAAAAAGAAATATTGTATATAGCAAAAAGACAACAATAAACTAATCAGAGCAATACAGGTCAGTATATACAATAATAACAAGAAATGTGTACAATATTTATAATTACAATATTTACAATTGATAAAGCACCAACTACAGGGGAAAAATTAGCAGGAGGGTTGCACATCAGCAGGGCAACTTAATGGTGAGGGTAGAGGGAGCAGGGGATGTGTGTTCCAGGCACATCCCAGGAGGAGGATATAGGACATTTTAAACATAGCATGTATTACAGAGCAACAAGTATAAAATTAAATATACACAAATTACAACACAGTAAACAAAATACAAAGTTATATATACAACAATGACAAAATAGCAAGTTAACTATGAAGTTATATATGCAGTATATATAGACAGAAATCACACACTAACAAACAAATCCAAATATATATTTATAATTACAAGACTGTAAACAAAGTAATTTACACAAAAAAATACAACATATCAGGTACAGTATAGCAGACTGGTTAAAGGTTACAGGATTCAAGAAAGGCACAGCAATAACATTTAGGTTCATGAATAGGCATTTTTTCAAGATTAGGTATTTCTTTAGTTCAACTTTAAACAAAATGGAAGGCGAGGGTGGTGCAGATGCAATTGGAAGAGAGTTCCAGAGTTCTGGTGCAAAACAAGAGATGACAAGTTTTTCAATTTTTGTGGGGCACTTAGGAAGGTCAGAAATGCATGATCTAGGCATCAGAGAGAGTATACATGGGAGGGTTTCACAAGGAGTAGGAGGAGGGAGTTTGGTGTTGAATTATTTTATTAATTAATTTATTTGTATTTATTTATTTTACCAGGAGAGACATGCTAATTTGTTTACAGGTGCAACCTGGGAGCACAAGGAAGTTAAGTGACTTGCTCAGGGTCACACAGTGTGCAGGTGGGAGCTGTGGGATTCAAACTCAGGTCTCCAGGTTTACAGCTCAGAACCTTAAACCACTGCACTATAAAACACCTAAGAATGAAGGACCACATAGCAACAGGGGACAGCTGAACAAAGCCAGAGCAAAGGAAGCAGTGTTGTGTAAGGCAGGTTATTGTCAGAGTAAAGCAGCAGATTTTATGTAGGAAATAACATGGCCAGCACACTGTAACCTAGAAGTTAGAGTAATGGGCTGTGATGAAGTTAATATATTCAGTAGACCTAGGTTTGATTCCCACAGCTTCAACTTGCATAATGTATGACCCTGAGCATGTCACTTAACCTCCTCACTGCCCCGGGTTGTCCCTATAAATGGGTCTTTTGCCCACTGTAACTAGCCTGGTTACCAAAAATAATAATAATGTAGGGGCAGCAGTGTGTAATGAGTTCTTTTATACACCCTAAGTGTGCAAAATCAAATAAACCAGGAGCCCAACAGTCAAGTGGTTTGCTATGGTATCTCACACCAAGAGTGTGTAAAAGGAACAAGTTTTCAGTGTTACCCATCTTTTATTTCTTACAATTACTAGTAACAGAACCACTTCCAGTAGGTTGTAACAGAGATGATCAAAACTGAAAGTACATTCAGCTGCAGCAGTTGTTTGCTCAGTGCTGTGTGTGAGAGTGATGCAATTCTCTATTATACACAGGTTTGTAATGCACTGTATATAACAGAGAAATTTAGATACTGGTTTCAGGTTGTAATGGACCTTAATCAACAATTAGAGAATAAAATTCTGGTGTGTAACCAGAATTTTATATACACTCAAGGTGTGGAATGCTACATAAACCCCATGAGCAAAGCTCAAAGGGCTTATTAAAGCATTCCACACAGAGGGTGTATGTGGCAAACTGGTGTTTCCCGTATTTAGCCTGAGTCACTGTTACCACCTTTCCCAGCACTTCAGTAGCTACTACCACTCAGCTCAGACAATCTCTCAGGGTAGTCAAGGTCGAATCCCTTCAGAATCACTGGTCACTCAGTATACTGTTACTTGCTCAAGGGCAAACTACCCAACCCCCTTTATCACAGTTGAGAACCCCTTACTTTAGACACAAATTATTACTACTCTAGCCTTCTCTTCAGCATCAGAAATACAGTTCTGTCAATGATAAATCAGTTAATCATACACCAAGAGATTCAGTCACAGAAACATGAAGTATATGACATTTTTTAACACTTTAAATAATACAGAATACTACACACAATCTATAGGGAACAGTAATTCTACAGAAATGAAAAGAACTTGTTTAAACAGTAGGTTACATACACATAAAAATCTCTCTCTCTCTCTCTCTCTCTCTCTCTCTCTCTCCCTCTCGCCCTCACTCTCTAGCAAGGTAGAAGGGCAGACTCAGACCCTTAGAGGATAGCTTGTTAGTAGTCCCAAACCTGACTATCTTTTTCAGGCTCTGCCAGACCATAAATATGACTCTCCAGCTGCTTTCCATAACACATCACCCAGTATGTCACTCTAACATTATAGATTCAACATTCTTTGTGTCTTGAGCTGGGTTGGAAAACCAGTCTGATCTGGCCTTTTTGGACAAATACATCTGTTTTCTATACCAAGAAATGAGCCAAACAGGAATGTTTGTTTTCACTAGCAGCTTCCTGAGATGAAAAGATTCTGTCTAAGCTAACCCATAAACTGTCCAGGAGTCCTGGCATGTTAATGGACAGCACAGATAGTAAATTGCCATCACAGAATGTGGGTCTGCTCTGATAACAATCTTGCTGTTTCACCCAGAAATGCCAGCTTTGACTTTAGCTGCTTTATTCTGATTGTCATGCAGAAAGAATTGAATAAAATAAATAAATAAATACAGTGACAGGTATACATAGTAAATTGTTACTATATATAAAATTCTGAGTTACACACACCCATCCATGTCTTGTTTTAGAATTACTGATGGACATTTTTAATAAATGACTGGTTTAGGTGTTTAGCTTGGAACAAATAAAATCAAGAAAAATCATGTTTTAAGCTTATTTATTTTACTAGTTTTACTAGTTAAACTCATGAGCATAGATAAAAACAGCAACATGATTGTGTTTAAATTTGTTTAAACAGATGGCAATTGTGGGACTGCTGCACCCACTGTTACTAGTGTGAACTTGATTGACAGCTTACAGTTACAACCACCTGGCTGTAATGCAGAATTACAACCTGGTTATCTGAGTATTAAAAATATTTGTCAGTTACTATTTAAGCAATAATGCAAAACAGGGTGTGTGTCATGCTGGGAATTGGGGTAACATCACTCCTCGGGTGGTTGAAGCATGAGGCCACAGGCCGAATGCATTCAACACCCAAGAAGTGACATTATCCCAACTTGACACACACCCTGGAGTGCTTTATTGCTATTATAGAATGGTTGGTTTGTTTGTTTTCTTAAAAGAAGACAGAAAAAAATATATATTTTTTGACATTTTTTTTGTTATTGTTTGTGCGTGGAGGCAAATGTTTTCAAAAAAAGGTCCACAGTTTCTGTATTGACCACTAGATGGTGCTGACTGGATTCTGTTTCCCTCGCTACAGCTTTCCTTCTCTGAGCACACACAGGTCTGACTCTGTCTGTGTTACAGTGGTATAACAGATGCAGGCCTTTTTCTTCTCTTTTTATTGACATATGTAAAATGCAGCAATTTATTTATGTAAAGGAAGAAGTGCGGTCACTGAACCAATTGAAGAGTGAAGCTATTCAACTCAGTTATGTGAGCCATGGAGCACGGTTGCTGAACTGATGGGACAGTAGAGTTGCCATGGCACTGTTGAGGTGGATAAAGTCAATGCCAGGTATGGCTTTGGTTTAAATTAGTATGCATTTGTTTTCATTTTAAAGGTGTACTTTTTTTTTTAATTGGGAGCACAGGTATGCGAGCAAATGAACGAGTACAACACTATTCTGTGCACACATTACAATGGCTGTACTTCAGTAAGAAGCCACTGTTATGGCTTTTTGTAAGTTTTTTAATGAAAGGTAATTTCTCAACAGTTCTTTAAAAAACAGCAGTGAGGAAAGGAGAAGAGAAGAGAAGAGAAGAGAAGAGAAGAGAAGAGAAGAGAAGAGAAGAGAAGAGAGACAATGTCATGGTGGCATTGTTGTGGGGGGGGCAGATGGCTGAAGTCTTGTACACCAGCAGCTCAGAGCCGTGGTAATTTGTAGAGGGGACACATGATTTCTGAGCCTGTCATGTGGTCATGTGTGTGCCTGAACTACATACAGTGATGTTATACTGAGATAACATCACTGTGCCAGGCACACACTGACCAATTAGTGCCCAGCATTCTTTCTTGCCATTGTATAATAAAGGTTATGTCTCACCTTATTAAATTACACTTAGTAGTGTTGGGGCACGTGAAGACACCATGGGACAAATTTTCAAAGGGTAGTGCAGGGACCTGCACCACAACACTTTGAAATCGCTGGTGCATCAGTCACTTTTGTTATAACTGCACCTGATTTTTGCAGGTCGGGCACAGTTGTGACATTTTTCCCAGTTTATGGCACCTTGCATCAAATCTTTGGCATAGGCTTGGTAAAAAACATTCCCCAAGATTGACACAAGCTAGACCAAAAAAGGTGGTCTAACTTGTATCAGTTGCTGCATGGATGGAAAATCCCATAAAACTGCTGCAAGCCTGGTGCTCCATATCTTTGGTGTACCCAGTGCTTGCAGCAGTCAAAAGCCTTTGAAACTCTGGCCCCATAGGTTAGTTTAGCTAACAGGGGACATTAGGCTATCCCCAGCTCAGTTTAATGGGTCACAGTATGCCTAATCCTGTAGGAAAGGCCATTTGATGGGCAACTGTGTATTTTTTGCAAGTCTCTTTGCACAGGACATGAAACTCCAGTCTGCATTTTTCAGTTGTGGGCGTAGCTGTTCTGTTTATGACAGTACATTTGGTATACTAATAAACCAAGGTGGACTGGATTGGTAAGCATGTTCCACCAGTATTAGACCAGACTTTCCCATTAAGACCCTCTGAATCACTGTTTGGAGGGAATCCTTAACTCCTTTTTATTGCTCTGATAAAATTCAGATGGGAAATTACACTCAGACGGTGCAGTTTTAGAAAGAAACTACATCTTCTGTGGAAATTAAGAACATAAGTACACTTCCAGAAGTGTTTCTCAGAGGCAGTCCATGTTGCTAGACTTTGTCACAATAAATATAAACAGACTTTCTGTATTCCCTTCTTTAAAAGCAATGGATGCCTCTAAGAGAACTTTGTAAAATAATATTTTGATACTATTCAGCTTATTATTCAAATTAGTTCTTTTTCCCCACTCCCTGTTTATTACTGAAGTCATTTGATGAAAACGGGATCCTTGTTCCTTAAAAGTTTCTGTTGCTGTTACTTGTTGCCCACCTCAAATTATACTCTTCTGCTTGTGATGTCAGTCATTCCCATGTCAACAAATCATGATGTCCCAACAGATGATTATTTATTTTTGCATATTGGGAAATGGAGATAGGAAATATAACCTGTTTTCAGAGCCTTGTTCGGGGATATACAGGAAGTACTGACTGCTATCAAACCAGGGTAACCTGTTAGTGCATTAGTGAATAAGAGGGAGTGGAAATTTGGGCAGGACACTAGGTAGATTCAGCTACCCATTTTGAAAAGTGCTATGGGATCTTTTGTATACACCTGAACAGCTCCCAGAACAGGCAGCTATGACCTTGGTTTAACCTATCAACTGAAGGATAGTACCTCACAAGCGCACAGTGTCCCTGTTACACATGCTGATGCCATCAATATCGTTACTTATAACCAAGAGGACAGTGTCCCCTGCAGAGCTACCAACACTGATTCCTGCAGCCCCTGGTGCTTGTTGGAGGTCTCCCATTTGACTACAGACACTTTCAGTGGGGAATGCTTCTGGGGCCAAAGAAGTCAATGGGATAAAGAGCCTGGGCTAGATTTTCAAAGCCCTCAAATATCGCACAGCTGCGGGAAAAACATGGCACAAGGGGGTCTCCACTTGTGGAGCTGCAGTTCTTCCTGCTGCTGCAGTGTTTACAAAAGTGGAGCCAGTTTGTGACTGGATCCATGATTTACGGCAGCTTGCGCCCATTTTTTCTGCACAGCTGCAGGGAAAGGTTATGCCTGGTAGGACAAGGCATAACATCCCCCGCAGCTGTGCCAGCTGATAATAAAAATCTCTGCAGCTGCGAAGATTTCATCCTGCAGCTGTGGTTGTGGCATGGAACTTAGTTCCCACATCGTTTGAAAATCTAGCCCCCTGTTTTAATTTGCTTTTGCTTAACATTGAGAGGAGAACTCTAAAGAAGCTATATGAGATACTTTAGATATATGTGCATATACTTCCCATGATGCTTTGCTTTATTGAGATATGTATGATGTTGTACTTCTTTGGAACTTGGCTTTTTTGCCAATGCCCTTTCTGGGGAACCCTTGCCTAAGTGCTTTTGTGCTGAGGTTCTTTACCTTTTATATTGTTTTCCTATTTTGGGCTCTCAATGATGCAAACTCATAAGACCATCATAGGACTGGTTTCTCCTTCCTCTTGGCTGAGCTACAGATGGGGTAAACTGATGAGTACTAAGAAGGATGAAACACATGGGTTTGTGTCTTCAGTTCTCAGCCTTTGCAGATTGTGTGACAAGCCATTTGGCACCATACACTGCTGCTTAAAGCAGAACTAGTCTAAATACAGTAGTTTACTGTGCTTTGCATATGCTTTCCATGATGCTTTGCATTATTCAGGTATGTGTGATTTTTTTTTTTTATTTATATGGGATACAAGCTGAACTATAAGTAAATATTAGGGTGTTCAAAATTTTACCCAAAGCATCGGCAGCTCTTTAAAGCTAGTATGTAAATTCTGATTGATCAGTAAAGGCACAGATATGCTAAAAGATATGATATAAGGTATTGAATGGGGGAAGGGTAATGTAACCCAAATATTAAGTATGTAGGGGTTGATATTGAGTTTTGCTGCCATTGGCAGTAGGGCTAGGGTATGGGGAACTCCATCAGCCCCACAGATATACCACTGACCCAACTGGAGAGTTGAATGAAATGTTACCTTCTCCAGTACAAGCCTACAAGCTTAACTGGCCCAATATACATAATGTACCAGCATTCGGCTGGTGAGCCAGTACCAGTTGCGACCCCAAGTATATATTCTAGACAAAGGAGTATTACCCCACAGAAACTGCAGAAAAAAAAACCTACTAGAATGGACTATCTAGAAAGGTAAATGAATAATTCTGGCTTACCAACATGATCTACTGACAGTATTTTGAAGCATCAGAGCTATATACCTTTTCTAGTACTTATAGAATGCTTTCATATAATAATACTTCATCATATCCATCTTGATTATTCAGGTATGTGTGATTTTTGTATATGAAAGTATTCTATACAGTTATAATCAGATTAAAAGAACATATTTAAATACATTATCTTGGTGGGTTGAGAAAGGAAAATATAACACTACAGCCATGTATCTTGTATTAAAGAAGGGCTACCACTGACCATTGTAACAGCAATACATTTAAAATTAAATGTAACAAATCCCCAGTTAGCACATCTTAATTCAGATTTCTAAGCTTTTGTTTAAAAGATAAAAGCCTTTCTGTAACCATGTTTTTTCTGCCTGTTAACAAAAGTTAATTTCAGTGACAAACTGATGATGTCGTGATGTCACCTATGAAGCTTAGAGTTTAGCTTGCATTTCCAGCAACACTGTATGACATGCACAACATATGTCTCCCAGGTTTAATAAAGCTGTAGATGCAATAAACATTTGACCTATGTCTCCCAAGTGGAAGTTGTAATTAATGTTTATTCACTGACCTATGCAGCCAGTATAGTGTTATGCATGTGCAACTGTG
This sequence comes from Neoceratodus forsteri, assembly GCA_016271365.2. Lineage (NCBI taxonomy): Eukaryota > Metazoa > Chordata > Ceratodontiformes > Ceratodontidae > Neoceratodus > Neoceratodus forsteri. The sequence goes on from CM057455.1 coordinate 1,562,234,355, forward strand.
TTAGTTTGGTTTTGGCCGTTCACATTCTCTATTCCAGAGGAATTACCACCCTGTAGGGGTACGAAGGTAAGTAATCATTGGAGAGGAATCCACCACTAGATGTGCCACAGGATGATTCCTGTGGCTAAAGGTACCTTAGGAATCCCCTAAGGAGAGAGTGCTGCCGCTGGAGGAGGAGGGGAGGGGAGCATGGTGGGGCAAAGAAAAAAATGCTTTGCAATAAGGCTGAGAGGAACTGCTTATATAGCTCAGGAAGTGGGAGTGGCTGGATGCTTGGCCACTGAACTCCAGGCAAAGCCTTTCCAATTCACTCACCTACGCAACCAGTATAGTGTTATGCTTGTGCAACTGTGTTAGTTTGGTTTTGGATGTTCACACTCTCTATTCCAGAGGAATTACCACCCTGTAGGGGTATGAAGGCAAGGGTTCCACCCCTAGAGGTGTCACAGGATGATCTCCATGGCTAAAAGTACCTTAGGAATCCCCAAAAGAAATGTAGTATCATCCCCAAAAAGGAGGCAACACGAAGCAGATGAGCAAGCAATAACTGTGACATAGGAGCAGTAACTGTAATATAGTAGTGGAGAAGCATATGCAGTTTGATAATTCAATGAGATGCTCAGTTGGATAACATAATGAATTCCCAGGCTTGTGTAGCATGATACTGATGGTATGCGTTGAGATTAGGGGATCCCCTAAGGAGAGAGGGAATGGCAGGACATCTTCCACCTCCATCCAACAATGGATCCTACCTAAAGAAACTAGGAGAAATAACTATGCTGACTAAGTGTTATGATCTGAGCCAATGGAGGATAGGAAAAAACCCTATGAGAAGGAAATCTCTGGGGATCCAAGGCCTAGGTCACCTTCCCTCCAGGCTTGGGATAGTTTAGTTAGTGATGGCTCTGCAGCTGCAATTTGGAAAACCCAATGAAAGGGAGGTGGAAAATATTCCAATTTGGAGGAAAGCTCTCACTCAAACCCTCTAGTGGGAATGCTGTGGAAGGCTGCGAGAAAACTCTGCAACAATACGTGTATCCAAGGTGCAGGAGGAGAGCAACTGCTGAGGCACTCACCTGACCTACCCACCCTAAATCAAACCAGGTGAGCTAGAAGCAGTCATAGGGAGAATGCGGTGAAGGTCCCTCACTAGGGAAACCATTAAAGTCAATGGCTAACCATTATAGTGGAACACTAGAGCCAAAGGAGGTAACTTTTTCCACTCTTCACCGCTAGTCATAAATTCTACACCAGGAACTGCTGTCATGTAGCAGGCAGCTAAAGCCAAGCCCGGGATGAGAACAGCTATGGGCTACGTGAGAAGGATCCCGCCCCAAGCTGGACGCACTCGAGATGTGGACTAAATGCAGAGCAAGACCATCAGCTGCAGGAACCCTGCACCAGAATAGAATGGCTGGCATGCCCCAGAAATTGATTGAGAGCTGAAAAGCTGGTGAGCTGAATGAACATGGCATGCTGAGATCATAATGAGCATTGAGTGCTGAGACCTTGCAAGGTTAAATGCAGAAGGAGTGCAACCGAATCCCAGAGGCTGAATCCGAGGGATGGCAGTAGGCATGAAGCAATGGTGTGCATAAGCAAGGAGCAACAGTTGCGTAAGCAAGAGTGGACCTGCACATAGGTCAGTAAGCAGTAGTAGTGATAGGTGGACCTGCACTGAGGTCTGCATAACATACTGTATAGCATTAACAGCACTGAATTGGGGGCAAGCCAGCCAGACATGAATAGCCAAATCAAGGTGACAAATACTCTGAGGATTTTTTGGCAGCAAGGCAATTTTAATATCAAAGCTATATTAACAGCCTCAGCAGGAGCTTAGTCGGCTGACCTCAGAGTTGTAACTGCAATAGAACAGGGAGACAATGCTTGAAAGCAAGTGTAGCCAGGCAGTGCAATGAAGCTGCAAGTAGAATGAGAGCAGGAATGAGCATCAGGTTTTACAGTCTGGGCACTTGCTGGCTGAATTAAATTATAAAAAAGAACATTGAAGGGAATTTAACAGGGGGGCTAGGGCCATGCCGCTACTTGTGTGTGTGTTAAAATGTTGGCACCCCAGGGGATGTATTCCTGCCTTGCTTTGCCGAACATCCACTTTTCTTGCCATTGTACACTTTTCAGTGCCCTGGAATAAAAGGGAGGGGAGACAGTTCATCGTTTCAGTGTTAATCCAATATGTGTGTGTGTGTGTGTGTGTGTGTGTGCATGTGTGTTTTGCACTGCAAAGCACTTATGTTCTGAGCTCAGCATTCTGGACACCAGCTTAGCACCCACTGCATGCCAAGTACTTCTGCAACTACAGTACATAGTGTAATATAACTGAAAAACATCACCATGGTTTACTTAGCCAAACAGGTGGTGAGTGACGAATTTGTCTGATGCTCAGGGTACAGTGTGTCTTGCCTTTTGACATATCCAAGAAACATGCTGTCTCATTCAGTTTGTTTCGTGGGCTTCCATTTTGCAAAGTGTCATGCAACTCTCAGATATGGGACTTCACCTATCGTTCTTCTCTAAAATTACAGAATCTTCCAATATCTGCTACACTTTTTTGAACTTCAGCTGTATTTCATGTTTGTAAATGAAAAAACCAAAACAAAGAAGTGGCAGGTGATATGCTTTAATTGGACTAAAAATTTTTTTGAGGCAATCTTTCGAGAGTTATGTGCTTCCCATTATGTCTGTTGCTAGCAAACTGACTTTCATTAAGATATTCATGGTGAGATGCTAATATAGTGTACAAGTAGTATGCAGAGTGTCTGCTTTGAAGATCAAAAGGATCCAGTCAATAGACAAACAAACTGAAAGCCAGACGCAGGTGATGTGAATGGGACTGATGCAGCACCCTGATTGGGACTTTCTGATCCTGTTTAGAAAGAGTGATCATTGTGCAGGCAATATTGAGTACCTGTTGAGAGCTTTTCTACATGTGCAGACTAGTATCACTAGCCCAAGCAAGCACAAAAGATGTTTTATCGAAGCAGAATGAAATTGCTTGGTAAAGGAAACAAGCAGCATGAATTTTCTGACCCACTGCTCTGTAAAACAGCAAGAAAATGAAAGTATCATTTAGAACCAGGAATTAAGTGTTTACATATTAATGGGCTTCTTTTCTTGAGGGTCTAGAGAGAGTGTGCACTCAGTTCTTTTCCATTAAAACAGAGGACAGTGAAACAGTACTGTTAACCTTACAGCTCACTGTTCTGTAACAGTTACTTTGGAAGCCATACAGGAAATCCACAAATACTTCTAGAGATTCATCAATCTACCCTTTTTTGTTGCTTTAAGCTGATGTTGTTCTGACACCGTTCTCTGCTAATACCATGGTGTGATACAGCAGGGATTAATCCAGAGGTTTTAAACAAATGATTGTCTATTATCTTTGGGTCTTAGAAAGTGCCGCATCAGAAAAAACTGACGGATTAATGAAACACTGCCACTGCTAATTGCTGACATCGGGGTATTTAGGGCAAAGAGGCAGTCACAAGAATGCAGAAAAAGCTGGTCTGATAGTTTCACTGTGTATGCAGTCATCTATCACAGGAGTTTCTGGAGCAAATTGCATTTGCCTTTTCTAAATGCCTTTGGAGTTGCACTTCGTCATCTAGTCATAAACAAAATGCATTTTTTGTATATTAACTGGGATATTATGTTAATACTGAGCAGCAAACTTGTAGAATGAAGTAAAAGCTCTTGAATTCTGATTGTTTCCTTTTTGTCTGCAGCATACATATTCCTCTCATTGAGAGGAAGATGACAGTGGTGGATGAAAAGTGGAGAAATCTCATTAGGGGATTGTTCTGAAAGGTGGGCGTAGCTGGGGTGTTTGCAAATAACTGGGATTCATTTCTGAATCTTTTGTTGGTGGCAGAGGAACTTCTCCATACAGGATGCCTTTTATTCATTTACGTAGAACATAAAATGGATTATTTTGCAGAGATAGCTAGATAATGATAAATTTAGAAAAACAGATTTAAAAACGTATGCAGTATATAACCATGCCACAAAGTCTTTCTGTTCCATGACGTGCAGTATTTAGTTTTTCCAAAGTGTTAATACAGAAATCCCTTTTCTCAACAGTTACTCAAAGCATTCGCACCTTGCATGAATATCCATAATGGTTAAGAAGGCAAAGCAAGGCACTTTTTATTTATCTGGCACCTTACTCAAAGGCTCAGACTACCTTATAGTAATAAAACAGCATAAACAATTACAACAAAACTTAAATAAAACATAAATAAACAATAATGATTCAATAATTTAATCAGGGAAGGCCTGCACGGATAAATAGGTCTTCAATATTTGCTTAATGGTCTCCACCGTATAGGCTGATCTGATTTCTTCTGGTAAAGCATTCAAAATCAATGGGGCAGCAACCCTAAAAGCCCTGTTTCCCGATTGCTTTAGGCGAGAATGAGAAACATTGCACAAGCCCACACCGGTGGATCGGAGAGAGTGGGAGAGCATGTAGGACAACAAGAGATTTTTCAGGTAGCTTGGGTCAATTTGTGTAGGGCCTTGAATGTTAACAAACTTATCTTGAAGGTGATGCACCACCGGAAAGGCAGCCAGTGCAGGCCGTGCAGCTCCGGCATGATGTGATCCCTTAGAGAAGTTCGCATCACTAGTTGAGCTGCAGCACTCTGGACCAACTGCATGCATCCCATCAAACCTCCAGATTACCTGAAGTAAAGAACATTGCAGTAATTCAGTCTGGAGGGGACAAAGGCATGGACAATCATCTCCCAAGTGACTGGCGCAAGATGTGGTTTGATCTGGGCACAAGGTGAAAGAGTCTAACATGTTTCAATATAAGAAAAGTAGCAGGACAAGAGGACACAGCATGAGATTAGAGTGAGGTCAATGAAAGGGTAATGTGAAGAAGTTCTTTTTTCACAGAAAGGGTGGTGGATGCATGGAACGGCCTACCTCAGGAAGTGGTGGATATGAATACAGTGCAGGGCTTTAATTTGCTGTTTATTATGAAGTGGGTGCCCAAAATCCTGTAATCTGGCTGCTTATTAATCCAGTACAAACCACAGTGTGGGGCTCATTTCAGCAGCCAAACCAGCCAATAACCATATTCAATCCTTATACTTCCTGCTAGAGCTGCTAACTTATGTGAACTTCTTTTGTCAATCAGTGGCTCAGCAAGTTAAACAAACATGTGTGCACAAGATATACCATAGTAATGGTCCTGTGCACATCTTTCTAACCTCACCGAGCAATTGAATGAAAAAAAGTTTGAATGAGTTGGCGGCTGTACCGTACAGTGCTGCACCTCTTGTCCCATTTTATGAATGACATAGTACACTTATAGGGTTTGTGGTTTGTTCTGGAATGAACCACAGTTACAAGTGCTTGAAGCCACTCAGCATCACCTCCTACCTCCAACATCAATAACCATAGTTTATTCCAGCACAACCAACACCGAGTCATAGATTACTGCTTATTTAGTCACTGGTTTTGTGAATAGCTCCTTCAGGAATTGAAGGGAAATTAACTGAATGCTATGAAGAGCTGCATCTTGTTTCTGTTTGCTGTTCAGACTCCAGTTTTTCTCCCCAAATGTATCATGTGCCCAATTATGTCCAGTGCTCTTCAGTTCTGCCCATTTGTGGTGGTCATTTCGATTTGGACACTGCTGCAGGCTTTGTGCGCTCAGTGCTTTCTTGGCAGCTATAGCTCAAGGTCAGTGCTGTAGCCTCCAATCCTCAAACTCTTGAGAATTGTGGCAGCAGTGGAATGTGAACTAGATTCTTATAAATTGGGGAGATCATTACATGTCTTTAAATCAGCAGTGCAGTGAAATTTGACAAAATATTTGACCATACCATTTTTCACTGTAAGAGATTCCAGTCATCTTCTTATTTAATATGGTGGTAAAATGTTCTAGTTCCACAAAAAAATTGAACATTTCATTAATGCTTCAATTTATTTTTTTGTCAAGAAAAAAAATGATGACCAACCACATTTGGCTTGCAAATAGCATTGTAGCCCTGGATGGGGCTAGTCCTGAGAAAGTTTTAAATACTCATGGTGAGCAGTAAAGGAGGCACATAGAAAAGCAGAATTGACAGGCATGCTAATATTTGTATTAACTGTAGCTGAAATTAGCTTTTTTAAGAAAAACATTTTTCATTGCAATGCTGCTTTAATCCACAGATTTGTTGAAAACAGGTTAAAAATTATAGCTATTTATAATATGAAATTACCATCTTTTTGCTGTTGGTAGTTAACTATACTTAGAGTTGAGCAGGCACTTCTATTTTAAACCCATATTGTTGGTGCGTATACAGTAACTCGGCTGTCTTTTGAGCTAGGGATCTGCAAAGCTGGCATACACAGCTTTTGTGAGAATAGAAACCTTGCAAATTGAATAGAAATTGGTCAGCTACGGTACTTAAGTTACTAGATATCAAAAATATATAACATATCTAGAAGAATGGTAAAAATTTGAAACCTGAAACATTCAAGTTCATTAAATCATGTTACCAAGTTGGTGATTTTGTAGTTTTTGTGACAAAGTCATTTAAAATTAACTGTTTAAAGACCCAGTGGCCACCCATGAACAATAGCAAGTCCTCCTCCCAAGGAGCTAAAGATCCATTTATGGTGATTGGCATCAGGAGCCCTGATGTAAGGCTTGACCATATCGCCTGTCATTGAGGCGATAGCTGGGGATTTTTTCCTTGCTTTTCTAACCCTCCTTTTATATACTAGAGGGAGTCACAGTATTTGTAGTGGCCTTAGACTCCCCGGCAAACATCCTGTGGGAAAGCAAGTACCTTGGTCCATCACTTGTGTCATGACAGTGCCAGACTGGCACTCATTTTCCCTGGGCTGAAAAGCACTGCCTTTAGAAGCCCCATTTCCAAGCCACTGCCCCTTGCCAAAGTGCTCAAGTTTGCTCCTAAATCCAGGTTGCTGGCATGGTATCATGACATGTTGCCATTTGGCACACAGACACCCCTGGAGGGGTTTTAATGGGGGTACCATTGGACACTAGGGTGTGCATGACACAGGGTGAGATGAGGAAGGAATTGCCACTGGATGCCAGGTACTGCCTGACATGGAGCAGGATGAGGGAAGGGGTGTCACTGGTTGTCAGGGGTGCTTGACTTGGGGCAGTGTGAGTGACGGGGTGCCACTGAAATCCAGGGACTGACTTCCAGTGACGTCATGCGACTAATGGCAGCCTAATTCGGGGCATGGGCACTTCAGGCATACTATTCAAGCAAATCGGCCTTCATCGAGTGGTTTAAAAGCTGTCCTAAATATATTGTTGGTTCCTACAAACGTCTTACAGAATGGGGCAAATGAAAAAAAAACTCCTTGGAGAGGAAAGGAGGTGTTCAAGTAGTTTGACGGACTTGAGGCCTATGAGTCCGTCTGGATCCCGCTTCTCGGTGATTACAGCTTCGAGGGAAGACTCTGATGGTTCAGGGTCTGAAGCTACATCCACCTTCATGAAAGCAGACGGGCATAGAATGTTGAAAATACTGCACCGAATCGACGCCAGAATTATGGGCTTACAAAATTATTTTAAAAAACTAGAGGCTCGCACGGCATCTGTGGAGACGCACATTGAAACGATACAAACAGAACATATGGCTTTTGGCAGATCACTAGCCTATCTTCATAGAAGAGAGAAAGAGCTGACTGCGCGGGCAGAAGATGCAGAGGCAAGGGCCCATCGTAATAACATTAGAATTTTTGGTATCTCTGAGGGGGTAGACCCCCCATGTATGGAAGATTTTATCGATTCTTGGTTGAAAACTCAGCTGAACCTAGGAGAGGGTTTTAATACAGAAATTGAAAGAGCCCATAGGTCCATCGCTCCTAAACCAAAAGAAGGGGCGCCGCCGAGATCGGTAATTGTAAAGTTCCTGAGGTACACAACAAAAGAGAAGATTGTAAAACTGGCATGGGCGAAGAAGAATCTTAATCTGGATGGCCAGAGGTTATACATAGATCAAGATTTCCCCCCCTTAATGCTTGCTCAAAGAAAGAAAGTGTTGTAAGTGGTAAAAGCCCTGAGAGATAAAAGCCTTAATGCGTACCTCAGATATCCCGTAAAGCTCTGGGTGCAGAATGAAGATGGGTTTAAAATCTCCAATTCTCTACTAGCTGCCACTCCATTCCTCACAACTCAGGAGATACCTATCCCAGACACGAAGGAACAGCAGGTGGATAAAGAGATTGAAGACTTGTTGTGGTCTATTGCCCCGGGTCCTAGGAAGCGCGTGAGGAGACGAGAAGAGGCCCTGCTACCACTGCACGCGGACATAGCGAGATGGTTACATGCTAAGGAGACCTGAAGAATGCTCAATAATTTGTAGCTGCACGAATTCAGAGTGCTTAATTCTGGTCAGAGTTCTCGTCGGTGATGGAAGAGACAAGAACGGACTATGTTATACACCTGAGGGATGTTTCTTTTTTCTAATTACAGGGTATCCTCCTAGTGAGCCCACATTGTAGTCTTTAGACGGGCTCGTACGTAGGGAGGGGCCTAATAGAGCTGGGTTTGTGTCTCCAGCAGGAAGTTTTCTAGGTGGGACTCATGCTCATGGCAACAATGATAAGACTCCCTCATGTAAACAAAGCACAACTATACTGTGGAGACACATAGGACAGTTAAGTGTGTGGATTAAAGTCATTGGTTAAATATGCATAAAACATGTTTAGGTTAAAATTTAAAAGCGATGACCAAATAGGGTTGAGGATTCCGGGGGTGCGGAGGTAAAGGTGGGAATCAGTCTGGTCCTTTGGGTTCCTCAGTGTGCGGCGGGGTGTTGTATTTGCGCACGGTGGGGGAAACAACGGACCCAAACTGTAATGGGTTCTCCTCTTAGAGTGTTTGATACCTCCTCCTTTAAGCATAAACTGAATATAGGAGGGCCTGAATTGCAGAAATGTTAAGCACCCCCGGCCATCCTCAATCCATCTTGTTAATAAACTGTTAGGTGCTATGCCCAGAATGCTTGGTTTCGATGGCTAGCCAGACCGGATCCATCTTAAGTAGGAGAAGGCTGGTCCCTTGGGTTTCCCGAGAGCCTGGCCTTTGGCACCAATAGACACCTTTTCTCCTACTAATCTAGGGCTTTATGCACCTAGTTTCTGGGGAGTTTACACCAAAACCCCCAGGAACTTAGCTCGGACTGAGCTTGTGGGTACCCAGATAACGGTTACCCAGTTTATTGTTACACCTATTTGGGGTTGTGTTTCTCTCACCCAAGTTGGGGCTGGTGGGGGTATTTCACCCGTGGTTGAATTGAATTGGGTGATGTTTGGTGTTGTTCTAGTTTCCTGTTATTATTTACCCATCTTTCTATTATTTTTTCTATTCTGTTTATTTCATTTTACAGACATGTATACTTGTGTGTTATTAACTGTATCTACATGGTATGGTGGGACTAGTAAGGATGTTCAGGGGGATCTCTGAATATATAAAAATGGCATCACTTAAAATAATATCGATCAATGTTAAGGGGATAAATGGGGTGGTTAAACGAGTGTGAATCCTTCAGGAACTGGGGAGGTTAAAATTCGACATAGTTTGCCTTCAAGAGACCAAACTATCGGACTATGAGCACTCCAAATTACGGAGAACTTGGGTGGGAGGCGTGCATGCAGATTCCTGCCCCAGGGCTTCTAGAGCAGGGGTGGCTATATTAATTCATAAGGGGCTTCCTTTTATAACCCACCGAGTGCAGACAGAGGGATTAGGTCACTATGTAGTGATTTCTGGAGAGTACATGGGACATATCCTCCATTTGGCGGCAATATATGCCCCCACGCCCCCCTCGGGTAGTTTCTTTAGGCAGTTCTTCACCATAATAGATTCCTTGACCCCTGGGAGAGTGTTAATGGTGGGGGACTGGAATTGTGTGGAGAATAGTGACTTAGATAGGAGTTCAGGGGGGAAAGGTGGGCAGATGGCGTTTTCTAGACTCCTTAGAACATTGATGTCAGAGGGGGGTTGGATAGACCCGTGGAGGCAACAAAACCCACTAGCCAGAGATTTTACATTCTTTTCGTTGGTGACAAAAACATATTCTAGGCTTGACAGATTCTACACTCAATTAAAGCATTCTAATGATTTAACGGATTTAACAATACACCCAGCGACCTTCTCGGACCATGCAATGATCAGTGCTAGGGTAAGATTGTCTGGGGTAAAAACCAAGGGGAGCTGGAGGTTTGATCCTGGCATTCTGAATGACACAGGGTTTGTTAACCAAATAAAGGAGGCCATTAAGCTTTATATATCAGAGAACAAGGAAGAGGATACCCATATACGTTTCATATGGGACGGTCTAAAAGCAATCCTGCAGGGTCAAATTATTAGCTACTTCTCATATAAATATTGTTGCACTCAAGCTAAGCTACATGGCCTTCTAGATAATATAAGCGCCCTGGAGAAGGAACACAAAAAAAACATGGATGCTTTGGTGTTAAAGAAACTACAAGAGACCAGAGAGCAATATAATAGGGAAATGAATATCAGAACTAAAAATGCCTTGAGGTACACCAGACAAAGATATTATGAAACAGGGGAAAGGGCCAGCCGGTTACTGGGTCTTAGACTCAGAAAACAGGAGACTGAAAGGTACATCCCTCAGCTCAAAAAATATGGGACCCAGACCATCTCTTCTGACCCAGTACAAATAGCAGATAGTTTCTGTAGTTATTATCAAGAACTGTATGCTCAAGAAAGAGGGCCTGGCCATCCTGTCCAAATCCAGAATTTTTTGCATAATATTATACTACCAGGGCTCGAGGTATCTCAGAGAGATAAGTTAGATAGGACAATTTCCGAACAAGAAGTAAGGAATGTCATCAAAAACCTTAAGGGGGGAAGGCCCCAGGGCCGGATGGGTTTGTGGGGGAGTTTTACTGGGCTTTTGTTGACGAACTGGCCCCTTTATTTACTAGAGTTTGTAATGTGGCACAAGAGCAGGGGGAGTCTCCGGCCTCCTGGGAAGAAGCATTAATTACCTTACTGCTAAAACCAGGTAAGGACCCGACAGATTGTGGAAGTTATCATCCTATTTCATTGATCAATCAGGATGCCAAAATGCTTGCCAAGATTTTGAGTTCCCGGTTACAGGAATTTATTCCGGAATTAATACACAAAGATCAGACGGGGTTTATCCCGGGCCGCCACATCCAGGATAACATAAGATTATTACTCAATGTTCTGTCTGCCTCCGGGTCATTCCCGCCCGATACTTTTAGAGCGGTGATGGCACTAGACGCGGAGAAAGCATTTGATCAGTTGGACTGGTTGTTTTTAGAAGAGGTTCTGATGAAGTTTGGCTTCCGGGAAAAATTCTGAAAATGGACGGCAAATTTATATAGGAATCCCTGGGCAAGAGTGAAGGTGAATGGGGTAACATCGGACAGAATTGTAATTAATAGGGGGACTAGACAGGGATGTCCACTTTCACCTTTGCTATTTGTACTATGTATGGAACCCTTTGCTGCCCTCATAAGACAATCGAAAGACTACAGGGGGATACAAGTACAGGGAGTTGAGGTCAGTGTATCGTTATATACAGATGATACCTTACTATATATAATGGATCTAGAGAGACAGCTACCCCTGATTAATTCTTTGATTCAATCATTTAGCGTAGTATCTGGATTCAAAATTAATGATACTAAATCGGAACTCATGCCCATAGGGAGGTCGCAGGATGGTATGCTTCCAATAATAGGCAAATATAAATGGGCAAAGGAAGATATTAAATATCTTGGGGTTAGAATGTCCAGAGATATCTCTAAACTATATGCCCTTAATCATGGCCGATTGCTACAATTGGTTCAAGAGGATTTACACAGATGGGTGGAATTGCCCCTTACATTATTTGGTAGGATTGATTGTGTGAACATGAACATATTGCCACACTTTTTGTTTCTGTTTCAATCTTTGCCGATTAAACCCCCAGCTTCTTTTTGGAAGTCAATCAAATCCTCACTGACCCGATTTATTTGGGCTGGTAGATCTCCCAGAGTAAGATGGACTGTCCTTCTTAAGGATAAAAAGAAAGGGGGGTCGGGCTTGCCTGACCTTAGAAAATATTACTGGGCCGCGCAGATCCAGCCATTAATTCTCTTAATGAGAGAGGAAGACCCTCCGGTATGGGTGGAAATAGAGAGACCAGAGTCTTCTTTAGGGGATATCAGAGATCTGATTTACATGGATTACAGTGGAATACAGCAGTTACATGGCAGGAATCCCTGGTCTAGTCTGGTGGTTTCTTCCTGGCAGGAGATTAATAAAAAATTAAATATTGAGGTGGCATTGGAGATGGACTCCCCAATTAAAGCCTGTCTGGATTTTCAACCGTTAGTATGGGACCTGGGATTTAAGCGATGGTACCGGAGAGGCTTAATTAAAATCGGCCAGTTATACTCAGGGTAAGGGGTTAAAACTTTTCAACAACTTTCGCAGGAGTTTTCCCTCCCTGCCTCTGATTTTTTTAGATATATACAATTTAGGCACTTTTTATTAGGCAAGGATTGTAAAAAAGATAGACCTGGTGATAAAGATAATAACCCACTGGTGGATGTCATGAGAGCTGAGGCCAATAGATTAGAAACAAAAGGATTCATCTCTCAGATGGTGGGTTATGGCTCTGATTTAGAGCCAGATTCCATGGTTTCTATAAAATCAAGCTGGACCCTGGAAATTGGAAAAGAAATTGCTGCTCCAGCTTGGGGCATGATATGGGAAGCTATACATTCAACCACCGCTTCTAATAGCTGGTGGGAGTTTCGGTGAAAGGTGGTCTCTAGATATTTTCGCACCCCGGTAATTACTAAACATTTTGATAAAAATTTCACAGATCTTTGCTGGAGAGAGTATGGGAAAAAAGGCACGCACCTACATATATTTTGGGAATGTCCACACATCAATAATTTCTGGATACAGATAAGGGACCAAGTGAGTGCAGTTCTTGGGGTACTCATACCAGATGACCCCGTAACATGGGGTTCTTGGGCTGTACCCTAATCAGGTTAAGCTAAAGTCTCAGCGGTACCTGTTTAATATACTGGTGGCCTTGGCTCTCAAGGCAATTACTTAATGTTGGTTGTCCAAAGTCAGTCCTATCTCTAATGCTTGGTATAAGAACTGTTTGTCTATCCTGGACATGGAGTGCCTCACTGCTAAAGTGAGACTACAAAGGGATAGATTTAAATTACGATGGATGCCTTTTTTTAATTTTCAGGCTCAGAGAGAGCAAATTAATGTGCTGGAAGTCTTAGCTAAATACGCTTGTCAGTGAAGGGAAGATATGTATCCCTCCAGTTTTTTCCTCTCCTTCCGGTGTGGGGAGAAGGGGACCCGTCAGATATAAGGTATTATTGGAGGCTAGCCCTCCCTTCAGGAGAATGTAAGGATAAGGGAATATCCCACTGTTGTTACACTTCAGAGCTTCATAGGGCTTTGTCCCTCAAATCTAGTTGTTTATCACAAAGATAATAAAAGTCTGTGTTTCCTTCCCCCTTCTTTTTTTTTTTCTTCTCTCTCTTCTATCTTTGTGTGACACCTTATTCGTTTTTTATTAAGGTTTGGTGCAATGTGTATTGGACTCTAGTTAATATATGGAATGGTTCTAAAAGAGGTATATGATGTATTTACATACAATGTTCTAGATGAGTTGACTACCATCTGTGTATTGTCCAAATGCATATCAACTCTTTGTGTTGAATAGAAGTGAATCTGTAATGTCTATACTGTTGCATCTTAAAATACGATAAAATTGTTATTTCAAAAAAAGAAATCCAGGGACTGCTCAGCAAGGGGATGTTGTAAGGGAAGGATGGGGTTATCACTGGATACCAAGTTCTGCTTGGCATAGGGAGTCTGTCTCTGTTGCCTTTGAGAACAGTTTGGTGCTTTGATCAATACATCTGTAGTGTTGTTATTAGAAATCTGTTACAGCATATTACTGTTCCTCAGAACAGAGATGGGGTGAGGGATGCGGCCTGAGTAAAAGGTGTTTCTTGTCAGGGGGCTTGATGAGAGACATGGTGCCACTGGGTATCAGGGACTGCTTGGCGTTTGGTGGAGTGATGGAGTGGTGCCACTTGATGGCAGGAACTACTTGATAGTGAGATGGAGTGAGGGTTTGATGCTAGGAACTCTTTCACATGGAGCAGGTTGAGGCTGGAACTGCCATCGGATGCCAGAGACTGCATGGCATAGAGATGGGGTGAGAGTGGGGTTACCGGTAGATGCCAGAGATTGCTTTGAACAGGGGCATGATGAGGGACAGGGTGCCACTGGATACCAGGGATGCTTCACACAGTGCTGGGTGAAGGAAGGATGTCACTGGACACCAGGGACTGCTTTGCATTTGGCAAAATGAAGGAATGTGTGCCACAGAACACCAGAGACTGCTTGGAATGGGGATGGATTGAGGGAGGGGATACCACTGGATTCAATGAATGGCTTGGCATCTGGTGGTGAGAGAGGTGAGGTCATATGCCAGGGACTGATTTGCATGTGACAGCAAAAGGGTGGGCCACTGGATACTAGGATGTGTTAATCACTGGATTGGGAAAGGGAGAGGCTGTCACTGGATGAGAGGGACTGCTTGCTGCAAACTGTATTTACAATGCTTGCCACATGCCTGAATTTTTAGTACGACTTAGTGTGTATTTGTTGTTACAAATCCTTTTAAACAGGAATGGAAATTCATTGTAAAAAGAATACATTTAGGTACCAGTTAGGGTAGAGTTACCAAAATCACAAAAGTCTGGAAGTCCATGTTAGGTTAAATAGTTTTCCTACATCTTGGTGAATGCGTGGTGTGGTATTCTAAGGATTTGAATGATCACTCAAAACAGTAATGGCATAACTCCAACTTCCCACACTCTAATAGTGTAGTAACATAATAACTTAAGGCTGGAAAGGGACTCGAGGCCCAACATGTTTGTCTCCTCTGCTTTATAAGCATTGATGGAAAAACATGCTGTGCAAACGTATCAAATCCACTTTATAGAGATTTCCAACCTACTGTATTACTCAGGGTACACAGTAATAGTAGTAGTAAAACTTTTATTCTGATTTCAGAAAAGGATAGCCCAACTGGGCCGAAGCTCATTTTCAATGGGGACCCATGGTACATGAGATAACAGTTTCACAATTAAAATATTATTTACGAAATACATAGTAAAACAACAATACCATACTTTACACAATAAATAAATTTAACTTAATCACAACAGGCTCTTGATAACTTAGCAGTATTTACAATCCAGGTTTTTATAACACTTCAAAATATTTTACCTTTATGCAACCTCAGATGGCCAGGTAGGCTGTTCCATAATTTAGGGCCCATACAGGTAAAGCTGGAGTTTCCCTTTACAGTTTTCATGACTGGCACCATATATTCAATTTCCCCGGCTGTAAGTAAACCCTCTTTTATGTTCTGTTCCCTTACCAGTTCTGATAAGTAAACAGGCATTTTTTTGAGATGGTATTTATAAATCAGATGGATCATATGGGGCAGGATTCACAAAAAATATGCGCCTGGCGCAACGCAGATGCACCAGCGCAAGGCAGATGCGCTGAGCCCACGCATAGCCATTCACAGAGGCATGCACCATGCCAAGCGCCAAGCGCAGCACCACTGTGAATCACCACAGGAAACATCGGTGGAACTGCAGATATGCCAGCGCAACGAGCGATGCATCAGGGCAAGCAGGATGCCCTGCAGCCACACAGGGTAGCCAGGCAGAACTAATGGAGCAAAACAGCAGGGCAAGAGGAGCAACCACAGAGCTGGAACAAACAGACCCACTGACACAAGTGTAGAGTAAAACATGTTTATAAAAGGTAATGGGCATATAAACTGTACAAACCAAAAGTCATAAAAGGAACAACAACAGCATCAACAAACAGGGAAGAGGGGAGCAGGGACAGGAAGGAGGATAGGAAAGGGACAAAAACAGGGGACAGGGTAGGGCAACTATTTACATGGAATGTCCCCCAGAAAGTGGCAGGGGGACACTAGCGGTGCTGTGCCCTGCCACGTAGCACCCTGGCACATACTGGAAGGCACAGCATGACGCTCCACGGGGCAGCTGACAGGTGCTGAACTGTCCGTGAGAGAGGGTGCAGGGCCACCTGGATGGCCACATGGATCCTCTGGTCCACATCTACTGGCACAGCAACACCACCACCACCATCAGCAACAGCACGTTGAGCAAAAACACCTACAGCAAATGACAGAAAGAACACACATTGAGGGCCAGAACGTGGAACACACCCCCACACACCACTGATCGCACAGAACCAGAAAGACAGCAATCATGAAAAGTGGTACTCACCCTCCCCTGGCAGGGCACCAGGCCTGGCACCCATGTATCGCCGACGACACTCCTCGGCTGTGTCCGTGGCCGGCTGCCTGGCCCCTGGTTCTGCAAAACACAACAAACAGCACCATAAGCGAACACTACCACCATGCAGGATGCAGTGCCATGGCCCCCCCCCCGCCTGCACGTGGCTATTCAGCAGACAGTGATGCCAGGCCATGAAGCACTAGGTGTTAGCAGGTACACACAGCCATTCCCAGCCCCCCTCTGGCACAAGAGGAATGCAGCATGGGAGCACCATGAGGGCAGTGATATACACACCCAGCATGTGCCACACAAGGATACAGCTGAAGAACACCTACCTGGACATGGCAGTGCACCCCTGCATGCACAGCACCACAGTTGTGCAAGCCATTCTGCGTCCCGCTTCTGGAGGTCACCATAATGATGCCTACACTGCTTCCCTGTGAATGACATCCCAGTACGGTGCACAATCTATGATGCAATGGAGGCCCACACCTGGGCCCTGGGCACATGGAGGTCCTCCTGTCCAAACAGGTGCCCCTCCACAGCCATGACCTGTGCTACAAGATGTAGCAGCTCCATCTGTGACCAGTTCATGGCCCTAGGCACCATTCTCCCAGTCCTAGACATCATAAACTGTGATCAGACAGTGGCAAGGTGCAAACAGGAAAAGCGCTGTCTAGCGAACGTTTTGCAACACATGAAACAGTGAGGCACATGCAGCACAGCACGCACTGAATGTGAAGCTTGAATGGCCACTGGTGATGAGCCTGCACATGTGCACACCATCACGCAATGGCGCTGTACGGCCAGGACATGGTCGTGCATGCATGTTACACGTGCGGGCACCATGTTGTGCATGGCATGGGCCATGAACATGTACCGTGCATAGTGCGCGATCCTTGGGGAGGGCTGGATCAGTGCTGCATGGACAGTGCATTGTGGGGCACACTGTGTGATATGGCACATGGCACCGTGATAGTCAGGCCTGAAATGGCACAACCAGTGGCGGAATGGCGCATCATGGGAGATGTGCCGCAACACACAGACACTGTGCATGCACGATGAATGCGCCATGTAGAATGCCCCCAAGTCATGCAGATGCACCAACCAGGCCACATATGTGCTGGAAATGCACTGTACGGTCATTGGCACATCACACAGATGATTCGTGCAAAGTGAGATTAGCTGGGAGCAATTATGCTATTCAGAGAAAATGTGCCCCAAACAGCCTCATCAACCATGCATGGGCAACTCCGCCAATTAGCATCTCATTAACAGGTGCTCAGGCCTCATTTGCATGCCCTGAGCCATAAATGCTCCCAATTCAACAGGCTGAGTCCAGGACACTGAGAGGAGTCAGTGCCTACAGGATGAGTATACAGCCATGTTTACAGGGCTACAGCACACACTGGTGTGCCTGCATCAGAGCGTGCACAACAGGTGGGACCCCTGTACACCACATGGGGGACCAGACATCCATAAGGTGGCATCCACAGCAAACCATGTTGTACTACAGCAGGGATGTATCCACGGGGCGACAATGGACTGGTCCCTGCCATGACCAAAGCGGACGACCGGGTCACTGGGACACATACAGCACAGCACATATGGAGCACCATTGCCGATCTGTGGTGCGGATGGCAGTGTGCTGAGATGGTGCAATGTTGGACAGGGAGGGGATATGACGTGTATGGAGGACCACACAATGTACACAGGGACACAGGGATGGGACGTATGGCGGGGGGTGGCCTGCGCTGTGAGGTGGATGCAGCACCATGTCACAGGTAGGTATGGTGCACAGAGCGACACCCATGCAGGCACATTGTCACCATGGCTAGCACACACATTGCTACTGCCTAACAGTGCATGCCACCACATGGCAGTCCCCCTCTGCCCTGCAGCCATCGCAGGGGTGGCACCCAGGTTGGAAGTGGCACCATAGTGCTGACACACATGCTGCAAGGGTACTGGGACATGCCCACAGCAGACTGGATGGTTTTGCACCCCCTGTGATGGCTACACAGTACCCCCATCATGGCCTGGGTGCCATGAGTGGCATGTGTGCTGTCCCACATAGACCACATACCATGGTGCATGTCCACCTGTGCTCAGCTGCCCACATATGGCCTATGGCACAGGCCACCAGCAACACAGATCATGGTGAGGCTGAAGACAGTGAGAGATGGGTGTGGGTCCATGTGTACACACAGGTGAGTCTGACACCAGGATGCTTCTCCCCACAGTAGTTGACATGTCTGAGGAGACAGGTGCCGCCACCAGGCGGCAACCAAACTTCACAAAGGACGAGGAGAGGGCACTCATTTAGGCATGCCACCTCCACCTGGATGTACTCACTGGCAGGGGAGGCAGCCCCGGCGGTGTGTGCAGAGGGCTGGGAGGCGGTGGCCTGGAAGGTGAACATGGTGGCACCATTCAACCTCACAGTGCCAGAGTGCCGTAAGCATTGGAATGACGGCCAATGTAGGGCCAAGGAGAGGGTGGCCAGCATCTAGGCATCCCTGTGGCGGACAGGGTAGGACCCAGCTCGGTGGCACAGCTCAGCCCCAATGAGGCCCACCTGGCTGCCAGTCTGTGGGGGATGGCCGTGCATGGCATCCCAGGAGGTGGCTTCCAGATGGAGGGCAGCCCGTCGCAGCATGGTGAGTAGCTGTGCATCCTGTCCAGGCCCTGCCATGGACAGGCGTGCATACCCGGCAATGTGTTGCTGACCATGCTGTGTGTGACGTTGGCACTGTGTCATGTGCAACCTGTGCATTAACCATGTTTTCCATTCTCTCTTCCACAGCTCCATCACAACTCCAGGGCATGGCCATGGCGACCGTGCAGCCCTCACGGGCGATGATGCGGGCCCACCCCATGGGGCCGATGACACTGATGTGGGCATGTCTGCACCTGCAACGTCCATGCTCCGCACATCACTGGTCATGGTCCCTGTGGCAAAGGGCCCTGTGGAACCCTCCACCAGCACTGGCAATACTGATGGTGGGTACATCACATGGTTGGGGTGGCCTAACTGGGTTGTCTGATGCTGACCCGGAGGAGGCGGTAGACATAGCGGATGCATTCATCATGCTCACCAGTGGTATGCAGAGTGAGGGCATTGGCACCAACGCATATTCCACCATCAGCAGCACCACTGCCATGGTCAATGGCAGTGCACACAGTGCGGAGATGCCTGTGCATGGGACCCTGGGTGCCAACGGCATTCCCACCATGCTGGACACTGGTGCAGTGGTGGCACAGCTGCCTGGGGTGGTGTGTGCCATGCCCCCTGCACCACTGCCCAGCACAGTGCTGGCAGCATCGGTGACATCCAGGCAGTGCGCCAGTGTGCACGCATTCACTACAGTGGGCCCAGTGGATGACACACAGGGACAGCAAGCTGCAGTGCCCAGCCAAGACATGTACACATCACAGCCTGACAGGGTGTGTCCACCACCCGTGGATGACCCTGGTGAGGCCATCCCATCCCCAGTATGTCGGCGCCACCACTGTGCCGCATCACCTGCCGACAACATGGGTGCCTACCTTGACTTGTTGTGGGCAACTGTGGAAAGTCAGGAAGCACTCCAGGCAGAGTTCCAGAGCCACAGGGCCATCATGGTCCTGGAGCATGAGTCCGTGGTGGAGTGGCATGCACAGATTCTGGCTGAGATATGCATCATGCAGGTGGGCATGACCACAGCCATGGAGAGGATCACGGCTGCAGCAGAGGCAGCGGCTGCATCCACAGCTTTCCATGGACACTGTGTATCCAGCCAGACACCCAGGAGCATGTCCTGAACACCTCGATGGCAGACCAGCTGGGCTCCCTGCTGCTGACCCCATCGCCACTGGCATCCACTCCCACTAGCCATGGCTCTGCTGGTGGGCATCGGATGGCCACCCCACTGAGCATCCATTCACGGTCTCAGTGCAGCACCCCTGAGGGGTCACTGTGGACACCCCCTGTGGCTGGTGGTTGCACCCCATCACCAGTGGCCATGGCAGAGGGCACCCACATATCTATGGCAGTCATGGGGCAGCCCTGTGATGCCCATGCCCAGGGGCCTGTGGTGGCAGGTGGAATGCCCATGCTTACCAAATGCCCTGTGGGTGCTGCCAGTGCTGCTGTGTGTGGTGGTCACCAGCCACACTGTTGCCCTGGCACCCCCTTGTGCTACCTGTGCAGGTTGTTCGGTGTGTTTGTGTGTACCGCTGTCGTGCCATGTGTCATGGGAATACTTAGTGCGTTATGGTGCCTGCAGTGACTGTGTGATGGCCGCAGTGCACACTGACATGTGACAGTTTGGGCGTGGCCTGTGTGGTTCTGGGGTGATGCATGCATGGTGCCTATGAGTGAGTGTGTATGTCCCCCACCATGTGCATGTGCCTGCGTGTGCACCCCTGTGTGGCGTACAGTGCTTGCCATTCCACTGTCATGCTGTCCCCACACTGTAGTGCTCACACCTGCACATGTACCAACCTGCGTACTCATCTGCGTGTCCTGAAGTGTTCTTCCACCACTTGTGTGCGGTATGCCCATGCCCTTGCCACCAGCCTGGGATCCCTGCACCCATGCCTGACTTCATCCATGGTCCTCAGGGTGTGCCCTGGCCACACCTTCCACCACCCCCTGCTCCTCTCCGGAACTGTCACCCTCACTGGCCTTGACAGGTATCCCATGGTCATGGGTCATGTTATGTAGCATACAACAGGCCAGGAATATGCCACAGGCCTTCTCAGGGCTGTACTGTAGGGCACCACCTGACTGACACAGGCACCAGAAATGCAGCTTCAGCATGCCGAAGACACGATCAATGATGGCACATATCCTGATGTGTGCCTCATTGTAGTGTTCTTCTGCCACTGTTCCGGGTCATCGGATGGGGGGTGAGGAGCCAGGGCTACAATGGGTATGCGGCATCACCTGTGGGGGTAGACGTGTCTCCATTAGTACAATGTGTTACACTGTGGCATGTACCCTGACCCCGTACCGCCCTCTGTGTTTTGTGCTCCTGTCCTGCTCCCCCACCCATGCAGCTGCATGCCTGGCAGTCCTGCATCCCTGCCTCAGCTGCCCCTGCCTGCCCCCATCCATCATGTGGTGCACATCGGTCACATGCCAGTCTGCATCCACCTATGCACCCTTCCACACCCCTGCTGTCCCAGTGCCCTCATGCCTGTGACTGCCCACCCACAGCCCACCCCATGTATCCCAGACATGGTGCCACCCTGTGCTGTTGGCACTCAGTCACATGTACCTAACAGGTGTCCACTTTGGATGTCCCTGGCCTTGAAACTTGTGCAGAGTGCCGACTGGTGCCATATGTATGCATCATTTGTGCTCCCAGGGTGTGTGGCACAGACATTGATGATGTGCCCCGTGGCATCGCACACCACCTGGCAGTTCACTGAATAATACACCTTTCAATTCACGTATGTGATGCCCTCCTCACCAGGTGGTGCATGGATTGCCACATGGGTGTAGCCGATGGCTGCTATGACACCTGGCATGCATGCCACCCTGTGGAACCCCTGCATGGCTTCTGTCCACTCTGCCTGCATGTTGGGGAATTTGATGTATTCCAAAGCGTGCGGTAGCAGTGCAGTGAGGAACTGTGTGAGGAGGTGGGATGTTGAGGTCTGTGATATGCCAGTGGTGTCCCCAGTAGCCCTCTGGAAGGTTCCTGTGGTGAGCAGGCACATGACCGTTGTCACCTTGGTCTCCACCGAGATGGCATGATCTCATGCAGTGGGTGCCTGCATCACATCATGGCACAGCTCACATAGCTGCCTCAGCATGGCCCTGTTGAGGCGGTATCACCTGACTGTCTCCACCTCTATCAGTCGCTCGAGGACAGTTGGGCACGGTACCACCGTGGGGCTGGCCGCCTAGGGTTCCTTCCGGCGCCCTGCCTCCTCCTCCTCCTCAATAGGGCACCAGAAATGGCAACTGCTTCTGGGTTCATCCCCTCTGTCACTGTGGCCCTCTGGTGTAGCTTGCTGCCTGGTGTTGCTGCTAGCAGTTTGCCTGCCTGTGTCTATCCCTCTGTCTGGTTCCACTTCCCCTCTGACTGTGGCTGTGTGCTGCTCTTGTCGTTCCATTGATGGCCTGCTGGTGTGCTGGACGTAACTCTCCTTCTTTTGTACTTATCTTTCTTTGGTACATCTTGGATTTGCACTGGATTTGCCCCATTGATGCATCCTGGTTGTGCTCTGGGAATTGGGATGTGCTGTGTATGCATGGGTACTCCCCCTGTATATGTGCTGCATGTCATTACATTGCGCCTATGGCGCATGTCTTTCAGTGCAGGGCATCTCATTTGCACTAGCACTTTCTCCCTGTTCCTGAATCAGCCTCTGGCACATTTCTGACATGCGCCGGCACATCTGAGTTGCGCTTGGTGCATCTGTTTTGTGAATCCTGCCCATGGAGTTTTTGACACTGTGATAGTTCAATCCAATTTAAGGCTCTATAAAGAGCACAATGATGTGTATCCTGTAGTGTGTCTAGGATGTACCACACAAACTTATTGTATGCCACATCAAGTTGGCACATCATACCCCCACAAGATCCCCCCAAAACAACATCCCCTTAATCAAAGAGTGGTATTACCATATAATTTACTATTTGTAGTCTTGTATCTGATGGAATTCAATTTTTATATTTATACAAGATTCCAAATTTCTTATTTAACTTCCTGATTAGCAAATCAGTATGTGTATCCCATTTGCATTGAGAATCAATACAGATTCCCAGATATTTATAGGAATCAAGAAGGTTTAGGCTGCAGTTATCTAGTGTTTTTATATTCAAAATTAGTTTACTTTTGCTTGATATATTACAAAACAGCATGACTTGTGACTTTGTAGGATTCAATACCAGTGTCATTGAGACAAAGGTCAGGAATCATAGGAAAAGCAGAAGCAGTTATAAAATTTGCAAGTAGTGTTTTATTATTATCAATAACAGTAAAATAAAATGGAAAAATGGTTCAGGACAGCTGTTTACAAAGACAGTGTAAACAAAGAAAACAAAGTCCTTTATCTGAGAGTATCTGTAATCCTAAATTTCAATTACTTCCATCTCTCTCACAAAAAATTGCTCTCTCTATATGTAAAGTATTTTCCTGGCAATTAACTTCTGCATCCTCAGCTTGTTAAGAGACATCCTGTTTCTCAAAAAATGTGTCAGACCTTTCTCAGTTTCTTTCCTTGCAGGTGCAACACAATAGAACAATGTGTCCCAAAAATAATCTCCTATTGGCAACTCTGCAAATTAGCTTCTGAAGTTCAAACTGCATCTCAATTTTAACCCCCCTGCATTCCAAATAGCTTTTTTGTAGTCATTTCAACAAAGTAACTATATACATTTTCAAAGCAAAGGGAACCATTTTCACACAAAGATTCACAGAGAAACATGACTTTTATAACAATGGATAAGCAAGGAGGAAGAAAAGATAGCCACAGCAAGAAACAGCAAGTGAAGGCAATGGAGCTAGTGGGAGGGCGAGAAACATGAGACTGTCAGAATGATCAGTTCCGATGTCTCACAGGAAAATTTTGATTTTCTGATCAGTCAGACAAGAGATGGAAATGGAGATGATGAACAGAGTCTTACTTTTAACTCCTTCTGCATAAACAAATGGGACCGGGTCTTATTCAACCTTTTCACACACAGTGATTCCCTTTGTAAGCAGAAATTTGCTGAGGCTTGCCTTAAACAACTGTATTGTCTTCCAACCAACCAACTATCTCTGCTGGTAGGCTGTTCCATTAGGGTTACCACCTTTTAAGAAGCCCAAAGTGGGACATTTCTTACCAAAACATGATTTTTCGCAGGACAGTATGTAATCTCGACCAATGCAACAGATTTGTTTTCTCTATATAATCAGAATTAAGGCTAAGTATTGTAGTTTCCTAGTTGCTTCTATTGTTTCTTATCATTTTAAGGTATTTTAGTTAACATATTATAGTTTTCTGCAGCATTTAGTGGAATGTTAGAAACTATTTTTTCTACTATAAAGTCAGGACATGTATTTTTCATGTTTTTTTGCAGGACACAGCTGCCCAAATCAGGACTGTCCTATGAAAATCAGGACAGGTGGTAACCCTATGTTCCATAGGTTTACCACCCTAGGGGAGAAAAAAGTGCCCCCTAATGTTAGTTCTGAATTTGCAAACCCAGAGCTTCAGGGGAAGTCCCCGCATATTGCTACAGCAACCAGATAACAAATCTCCAATTATTTCATCTTGTTGACAGCCCTGAGTGTGTAGAAGACAAACTAGATTTTCCTGTCTTAAAGGACAGCATTGGCATTAGGTTTACACCTTCCTGCTTTGAGTAGTTGTTCAAATTTTTGAAACACCACTCACCAATATATAATAGAATCTTTTACCTTATTGTCACCTTCCCCCACTTTTGTGGTTTTGTACTTGAACCCTAACTGGTGCTGTGGTGCAATTTTTTGCATTTTATGGATTTTAAATTTGTTTTGTTATGATTGTTTATTATTGTTAGTTTTTTTGTTTCAATGTATGTACAAGAGCTGTTGTTTGAGAAAGGCACTTTTTATAAATAAAATATGATTTGATTTGATTTAAGTATCATTTTGGGTTTTTTTGCAATTAATTTGTTTAATAATTAGTTCTGCAGGTTTTGGTTGATTTAGAGTTTTTTCAACCTAATGATACTAAAAAGCATATTGTTCCTGCAGCCAAAAAGAAAACTAGTGGTTGCAGGCTGTACATAACTTGTGACAACTTATCTTCTGAAAAATCTTTGAGAGCTTTAACCATGGGAGGATTTCAGTTTTCCAAACACTTAGCAGTTAAGTTGCATTGTGGTATCATATTTTCAACAGCAACTGATGATAATCAGCAGTTTATAAAAACTATGACTCCACTTAGCTTGAACCCCTCCACAGTACAGATATGGGGCATTGTATATATAACAAGCAGTGACTGAATGCCAAGAAACTGTCTGTAGGAAAAGCTGCAGATTTCCTCTTAAAGTAGAGAACAGTTAGAAAATCAAGAGAGTAAGTAAGAATAGTCAGGTGATACAACTACCCAATTGGCTAGCTATCTTAGCACGATCACATTGTTTCATGCTTTGTGTTATCATGTTCTGTTTATGAACATGTAGTTTATGTATATTATTTATTTATTGTCTACATCAGACTACCTCTGCGCATAAGTGTTGGTTTAAAAAGGTTCCACATCAGATTGTATAGGCACAGAACAAGACAAGTACTGTAATCAATTCCAGTGGAATATAGTTGAATCAGGCACATTTTAAGCAAGACAGGAACAAAATTACAGAGATGTGCAAATAAGGTAGATAATTTGTTCAACAAGGTCACAGGAGAAGTACAAAAGAAAATTGAGTTTAACATTTAGTGGTTGCAACTGCATTGGGCTGAATGGGCAGACCACAGTGATCTCTTAAACTGATTAATCTTGGTAGATTCAGCAGGGGATCAGGCAGTTTGTTTAGCTAGTTTATGGCCCTAGCAGTAAAGGACCGCTTGTCCAGCTGACCACTTGCCCCACTGCGTATGCCAGAATGGCGGTTCTAGGGTCAACCTTCTCATGCTCCTAGTGTTGTAGCAGTTGGAAACTGTGTAGAAGCAGTTAGTTAAGGCAACTTGAATGAGACCCAGGAGCACCTTTCTGGCTAACAGACAGGTCTGTAGTCTTATTCTGCTGGGTAGTGGAAGCGATTTTGTTAGGATGTAGAGGGTTCAAGTGTGATTACGGTTATCTGCACCAAGTGCAAAGTAGCATGTTTTGTTACAGATCAACTGTACTCTGTTTTACACCATGTCACAGGCAGCTGCATTTACAGGGAGTGCTTAATCTACAAGTGACAGGATGGAACTGGCCACTATAAGATGTCTGGCTTCCATAGTTAGATTATTCTGGTTGTGGTACAGAGCACCCAGTCTTCTGTTGACTATGGTCATGAGACTGTCTACATGGGGACAAATGATAAGGTGTCATCCAATGTTAAACCAAGGTATTTAAAGGTCTCCACCTGTTCAAGATTTTGTCCCAGGCAGTTTTGGATGACCAAGTGTGGAGGTTTCCTTTTCTATAGGAGACTAGAGAATAACATGGATTTTGTTGGGATTATTTTGTAGTTTAGTGCCAATTTGTTGTTGAGAACCAGTTTTCCAGGGTTTTGAAGTTATTTTGGAGGGTGCTAGTGAGGCATTCAAGGTCAGGGTTTTTGATATAGATGACAACATCATTAGCGTAGAGGAGAATGTTGGCTGTCTGACATGAATCAAGCACTTTGTTTATTTAAGAGGCCAGATAGGAGTGGGCCCAGGATGGAGCCCTGGGGGTCACCAATAAATACTCCCCTGCAATCAGACAAGGAGCCTTTAATCTTCACATGCTGAGTGCAGTTTGTGAAGTAACTGAGGAATCAGTCCACTATGTTCTGGGACAGACACAGATCAATGAGTTTGTTGAGTAAGAGCCTATGGTTGGCCAGGTCAAAAGCTTTAGTATTGTCAATGTAGATAGCTCTGGCCATACACATAGCTGGTGTATTCTAGCAGTGCCATATTGGTGCTATGGAGCTTCCTAAAATCATGCTGCTGGACACACACTGGCCACTGTATTTTTTCAAGATGCACGACTTGTTGGTCAGAGACTATTCTCTGCAAAGCCTTTGATGGGGGCAGAGAAGAGAAATTGGCATGAAACTGGATAGACTATATTGAATGTTAACAAAATGACAAAATTGCCCTGATACGTACTACCCTAGTATCACCCCTGCTCATTTATTTGACTGGTTTCACTGCTTTGGCATGTGCCTCTTGTTTTCTGATATAATACAGTAAAGTGATGCACATGGAAGATTTAGAGGCAATGGACAAAATTGACTGGTACCTTGCTGATAATGAAACCTCTATGACCTGTTTAGCTTCTAGCCTTAGTTTAAATATAGGACAATCTATTTGGATAAAAATACTTCACCTATTTTGATCATAGACTGATAAGAAGACAAGGTTCACCAGACAGGGTGTTACCTTAAGCATGCAATTACTTGTCTGGTTTGAGTTAAAAAGGAAATCACTTCAGTAAAAAAATAAAGTGCAGGGCATTTGTTTTTTTATTTACAGTAACTATACTTAACTTTTTAAAGACATTTCTGGTTTTCAAAAGTTACTCAAATCTGTATCTACATGGTTCTAAGAAAAAAAGAGTAGCCAAAAGCCATCTGGTGTATATTGTTCCTGATCCATGAAACTATTAAATGCAGCTGACTTTCTGTACATTAACTATAACCACTAACCTCTGTGGGTGTAGATGTATAGTTAATGAAGAAGTACATGAAAGGAAAGCTTCTCACCGATTGCTGAATGTACAAGAGACAACCAGCGTATCTGATTTGTCAATAAAGGTCAGTTTAGAGCAGATAGCTTAAAGTGATGATTATTTGCTGTCATATCTACAACAAAGGAGACAGCTGCATAATACAACAAGTCAAGACCTTTCAAGGAGGAATTTGAGACCAATCTGAATTACATCTGCATAGTCAATTAGAGTCAAAACAGACTGTGTGACCAATGTCAGTCAGACATTGTAACTGGAGCAGTATAATGCTAATCTACCTCTATTTGCTACCTTCCATAGTTACAATCTCCAGATCAGTTTTAGCCCCCTTTCATTTTAAGGACTCTTACATTTTTCAATTAATAAAGCACAATATTTTATTTATGTATTAAGAAACAGCTTACTTTTATCCAAAGGTTCTTCAGCTTTTCAAAGTATTCAGTTGTTGAAGTTGTGCCTCTTGTTACTGTACTTACACTTGCATAATTATCATCAACATAGAGGTTCAAGGATGGTCAGTTTGCACCTACAATAATACTGTTATTTTTTGAAGTCTCTAGTTATAATGCAGCATATGCTATATCTTTTTATGTTTTTCATGCAGCATATCTCAACATTCTTTGGAGTTTCATTAGGTTCAAATAACATGCAGGAGTGAATCTGGGGGGGGGGGGTTGGAGGGTTGGACACAGATAAGAACTCAGCAACCAATGGGAGAAGGACTGAGGTTTTAGAAGTGATTTGATCTGGCTGAGTAATCTGAGGTTAAGAGTTCATTAGGGAGACTGTTCCAGTAGTGCAGAGTTGAAAAGGAGGAGGCTGGATCAACAAAGGATGATAGACTAAGTAGATAGGATAGTAGTGTTGGCTTTTAACTGGGAATGAGTAGGGACACAGTAGATCAAGGAAGTAGGGGGCGGATGTCTGTTCAGTGATTTAGATATCAGGAAGCTGTGTTATATAGAACATTAGGCCATTGTGAGAGCGATATGGTAATGTTTATGAAGGATGGTGAGTGGCTGCATTTTGCACACATTTCCTTTTTGCCTTCTATGCATATTTGCTTCCAGTTGAAGATCTGGACTAGAGTTTAGTTATAGGTTCTATGATGGGATCTAATGTATTAAATATTCTGAAGGCGGCAGTAGGGCATTTTATGGATTTATTTGTGTGGGATTCAAATGATAGCTCGGGGTCAAAGAGTACCCCCAACATTTCTGGACTCCCCCCCCCCTCCAATTAAGCAGAAAATATAGTAGTTCTGCTATCAACAGTGGCTATATTTATGGAGTTTTTGTGCCAAGGAGAAATACCTTCAATTTGGAGATATTTCATAGAATAAAACAAGTTTTCAGTCAAGAATTGATGAGAATGAAACAATCAGAGAACGTAGACAGTGGGCTTTCATTGAGGAAGTCAAAAACACCTAAAAGCTGGGTGTTATTGTATTAGACATAATAACCAAAATGTAATTGTAATAGACAGATCTAAGGTGGAAAGTGAAGTAGGGGGTAACAGATTGATTCATTGAGCTTGCCATAATATGTTTTCTTTTAATAGACAAAAAGAACATATCAGTGCTGACATGGGAAAAAATGGTTAAGTAAAACTGAAAAGATTCCAGAAATGGCCACTTAGTAGAACAAGCATTCTATAAGGATATCTAGGACATCAGTGTCAAAAGTAGCACACTGGTCCAGCTCGTGGGCTCCCTTTCTCTCCATTTAGTCCTGCACCTCCAAGAGGGGTGAGTCAGAAAGCTGAAAGTTGTCTCAAATGTCGAACCCCTCCAATCAGGGATCAAAGGTCCCTGACAGGTCAGAGATAGGGCCTGACACATAGGGGAGCAGGGGGAGTGGTGACCTTGGGTCAAAGTCAACAGCAGCTGTACAGTGGAATGATATAAAGAGGTGTGCTAGGAAACTAATGAGGAGGAGGATAAAATATCCGTGGACAAAAAGAACTCACACCAAGTTTTAGGAGCAGCAAGAGGGACGGGGAGTTCCAGTTAGAGGCTAGCAGCAGACTTTTGGCTGTTTGAAAGAGATCAATCCCTGTACTATGACCTTGGCAAACACTGCATTGCAATTTATCAAGGAGATTATTGTTGGAGGTGTGAATGGTTATTTGGAAATAGACAACCTTTTTAAAATGCTAATGTGATTTTACTGTTAAGGCTGATAGGTACCTACTGGGTACCTATCAATCTAACAATGGGAACTGCCATAATTGCTTTCCAAGTGGAGACACTTTTTATACAGCATGTAACTGCGGTTTCCAAGTTACTGAAACATCACTCAGGTAGAATCCTTGACTCTGAGGGTCTTCTCTTGATGGCACTAAATCTGTGCCCCATCTTGGGGAGAATGGTAATTTGCTGTGCTTTGCAGGTTGTAACACTGGTTACTTGAAAGCCTCAGGATCTGGTCTCTACTAAAACAAAAGGTTTAAAAGTCTTACATTTACAACAGTTATATTTAACTTTAGGTTTAACATCAGTGTTTTTTTTTTTACTTTTCTCTGAATAAATCAGAAAAATGCAGTAAATTTTCCATTGCTTATGAGATCAGTTAAGGACAGTCAAATGCTTTTTTACATAGAGACATTTTGGATAGGCTACTGAGATTTGTTTATTAACCTGGAAAGGAAAATTGAAAATCAAAAATGATATGGTTTCAGAGATACCTCACTGGGTGATCCCAGTCAGTTACCATTGAAGGGGCCACTTCCATGGCCATGCCTGTGTCCACTGGTGTACCCCTGGGCTCCATCCTAGGTCCACTCCTATTTTCCCTATTCATTAACGCCTTAATAGCAGATAGCATCTCAGGTGAGGCCATACTGCATGCAGACGATTTGGTATTGTTGCACAATGCCAAGTTACTGACTTGTATCTCCTCTGCCCTAACACAAAACTACAGGGCAGCACACAAGTGGTTCCTGAGAAGTAGGCTCCTGGTAAACTCGAGCAAAACTAAAGCCATGCTCCTGGGTCTAAACTCAATATTGCAAAACCATCCAAAACCCAATCCACCCTAACTGTCCTATCCCCAGATTCCCCCCTCCCCCCAGGAAAATGTGCCCTGCTTCATGTACCTGGGTGTCACCCTCGACCCCTCCCTAACCTTTGCTGTACATATCAATACCACCATGCAGAGTATCAACCAAAAACTAGGGGTGGGTTTCCAGCTAAAGAACTGCCTGACCCCTGAGACCAGTATCATTATAGCCCAGGGCAACCTTCTTCCCCATTAGAGTACTGTGCCCCCGTAGATACACATACCTCCTCACAACTGCTCATGAGACACAATACCACCTACAATAGTATCTGTAGGTTTGCACTAATGGCACCCTATTCCACCCACCATTGCACCCTATACCAGTCCTTGGGCTGGTTCCCCCTGCAAGTCAGAAATAAATACTTCCTCCGATGCATCATCGATAATGCTATCAGAAATGGAAACCTGTCCTCTTTCTTCCCCTTGCTCAAGCAAAAAATAAGTCCCTACAATGTCTGGCATTCCTCAGTCCCACCCTTGGAAGTTCCCCGGGATTTCACCGACCTGTGCAGTAAAACCACATCCTTCACTGCTCCCAAACTATGGAACAATATACCTACCACCCTCCAGCCACTCTCTTGACTTGCACCTAACCTTCAACTCTCACTATAAAGCAATGTTGTTTACCAGTGCCATGTGTAACTGCCCCACTGTGTGAGCTAATGTGTTGAGGGTCCTACTCTCTCTGTACTTATGCACAATGGATCCTGTTGTATTGTACTGAACAGTTTATAGCCGCTGGCCTGAAATGTTGTGTATTTAGTACTTGCACTTTGTTTTTATTCCGGTTCTCCTATTTTCTGTAACATCTTAACCTATGTAATTGTACTGTCTGTATTACCTATGTGCCATCTTCGTGGCCCGGGTCGTGCCTAAAAACACTCCATTGGATCAGTGCACATACCCAGTAAACAAACAAATAAATAAATTCCCTAGTAAACTGTATTAGTGAAAATGTTGTAATTTTGAAAATAAATACTGAAATGCAGAGTTGCTGTTTAATGCACAGTGCCTTCTGCCATCTAGGAATAAATGCATTTACTTACTCTCATAATACCACTCCCTATCTCTGCAGGCTGCCTATGTCTGCCATTGCCTACCTTTACTTACCTCTGCAGGCTGCTAATCAAACCTACTTAACCATAAATACCTGCTCAGATTTCAGGGTAAGGCTGTTTTTTAAATCTTTTGTGCTCATCACAAGCCAACTGGCATGATTGCCTTTTCCATTGCTGCTACATGTACAGTTCCTGGAATGCCCTCCCTAGTGATGTAAATGCCAGTGTAACTACTTAAGGCTTCAAACTATTTTTTTCCATCTGCCTTTTTATCTCCTGCCACTGCCAGAACCTACAAACCTGTGCAGCTCTAGTTACTGACTTACCCTCTAAACTCTTGCCCTATATATCCCCTTGTGTTTGTTATCTGTGCTTTGTTGCATAATTGAGTTAGTCTATATACATATCTTCCTTGCTCACTTTATTAGTCTTGAAATGCTAAATAATATCCTGCTGCTGTAACAGTACCTCCAGGTTTTACTTGAAAAATATACTGTGCTTAAATGTGTATTTTCTGGTGGGTCAAATTCTATTAAATAAATTAATTAAATAATTAAAATAAAATAATGGAAACAGTTAGGAATGACCATATCAAGTGCCTAACAACTGTAAGAATTTATTAGGAAAAGGGAACATAGAATTTCTGCAGTTAATTCATGTTATTTTTGACCCTCCCCCCAAAAAAATGCACCAATCCCCACAGTTCTTGGAAGCCTCACAAATACTTATGCTTTTAAGGCTCTGAATGGCTATGAGTGTACAGTACACCCTTGTAAATGGCAGGACATGTAGTAAATTACATGGGGTAAACACTGAGGCAAGAGTTACCCCAAAGGGCATTTGGCTGGGAAGCCAAGTTTCAAGAAAATACAAAATCACACATGCCCCCACAATGCAAAGCATCATGGGCTGCATATGCAAATCACCACAGAATGTTATGCTGGTCCAACTTTAAGCAGAATTGCATGGTGCCGAAAGGCCTCTCACACAGTTTGCAAAGGGTGCTAACAGAAGATGTGAACACGTGTTTCGTCCTACCAGGACTCATCAGTATGCCTCGTCTGCTTGACACCCCAGTGGAATGGACAGCTACCCTTAAGGCAGTGTGCCTTGGGTATATTGTGGTGAACCCATTAAAATAAAAAACTATTTAAAAGACAAAGAACCTCTGTGCGCAAACAGTGAGGCAAGGGTTACCCCAAAGGACATTTGGCTGGGAAGCCAAGTTCCAAGAAAATACAAAATCACACATGCCCCCACAATGCAAAGCATCATGGGCTGCATATGCAGATCACCACAGAATGTTATGCTGGTCCAATTCTGCTTAAAGTGGTCCAATTCTTGCTTAAAGTTGGACCACCATAACTTCTGTAATGATTTGCATATGCAGCCTATGATGCTTTGCATTGTGGGGGATGCATGTGATTTTGTATTTTTCTTGAAACTTGGCTTCCAGCCAAATGCCCTTTAACTCCTTGCCTCAGTGTTTGGGATAGAGGTTCTTTTGTCTTTAAATAGTTTTTATTTTAATGGGTTCACCATAATATATCCAAGGCACACTGCCTTAAGGGTAGCTGGTCCATTCCACTGGGGTGTCAAGCAGATGAGGCATACTGATGAGTCCTGGTAGGATGAAACACGTGTCTATGTCTTCTGTTAGCACCATTTGCAAACTGTGTGAGAGGCCTTTCGGCACCATGCAATTCTGGTTAAAGTTGGACCAGCATAACATTCTGTGGTGATTTGCATATGCAGCTCATGATGCTTTGCATTGTGGGGGCATGTGTGATTTTGCATTTACATGGGGTAATATGCTCTAATTTATATGAGCGCATAAAGAATGTTGCAGGCCTTTTTACAAACTTTACCTTTTAAACCAAAACTGGTGGTCCCTGCTGTCTTGCTCAAGCCCAGCTCCTCACCTGGTCTTGTAGTTCTGTAATGTCCCTGGCTCAGGATCCCCCCCCCCACAAGATCTTTTTACCTTAAACTATCTAATAAGCTACAAGGATGCCCCTGTGGTACATATAAACTCCTCTTCTAGCAGGGTTACTATGGATATCATTCCTGTCTGCTAGTTCAAATCTCTTTTAATTCTGGAACTCAGGCTGCTCTCCTTATGGACATCAGCACATTGTCTCTTCCACTGAGAAGTGTTGACAAGTGGAATCTATTCAAGTGTCTCCAAGCACCCCTCCCCTACAGTGAATATTTCTACTGTGAATGCAAATCAAGTGACTCGTTACCCAAGTAATTCCAGAGTATGGTAAATTTGGAGGAAACCAAGACATGGGGGTAGGGAAGATGGGAGGAGTGGGGAGGGAGGGCAGGGCCATTAGCTCAAACTGTGGACCCTGCAATATAAGCAGACTTGATAGACCAAATGGCCTTCTTCTGCTAGCTTCTTCATATGTTTGTATGTTTGCATGATAGTGCACATAAACTGTCTGGTACCAAAGTGATCAGTGTGATTTTTTTATTTAAAAGCTATACAAATGAGAACCAACACTCAGGCACTTTAGGGCACCCTGCCCCTTTGTCAAGGAGTGATAATGGACTAGTAGGACATTCTTGCTATAGGGATCATGTGCATATGTTAATTCACAATCAATCCATTGCTATATAAAATCATGTTGATTATGTAAGGAATAATACCCGGTGAAGGGCCTTATAGCCCCTGAAAGGTCTGGTATAGCCCATGCCATCCACTCTAGAGAGTATAATTGCACTTAGAAAATGGGTTACATGTGCCATTTTTATGTACTATTTCAAAAAAATAAATAAATGACTACAAATCTGTTTAAAATGATTTTATTGGTAAAGTAGTCCCTTTACAGGTATATGTGCCATAGAGGGCACTGCAGAGTTTCCTTTAACGCTGTGTGTTTTCCTTAATCATACCAACACCCCCCTTTCCCCGACACTTGTCAGTGGTTTGTTTTATTTTTTATTAAGGTCAGTGTCTACTGCCCTAACCCCATTACTACCTCCTGTGTTAAACAGTCACATAAATTTGCTATGGCTAAATTCATATTCAAAATACAGCAATCTGGCATATCTATTAGTCTGAAAGGACAGCTTGTGGCACCACAGAATGAAATCCAAACCAGATCAACATGTGATTACACTTTGCTAAAAGTCCCATATAGACGCACTTTAAATGGGTGGTGAACTTATGCATACATTGCACCTACAATCTGGAATGATATTTCTTTAGAAATCATAAATATAACAAGTTATGATTTATTTGTAACAGCTCTAAAATCACATTTTAGGACCTTGCCTGTCTGTGATTATTTTTAAAATGATTTCTTGACCCATATACTGTACATGGATTTGTTATTCCTATTTATACGTTTTTTGTGTACTGTATATTGTAAGTTTATGAAATGTGTGTGTTAATGTGTGATTTGTGTATGTATATTGTACTTTCATGGACCACAGATCATATCTGTAAAAGGGATTGTATCCGAGTGTACTAACCTGTATACAAATAAAAATCAAATAAAACTCAAACCTCTAGGATGGCAGAGCATGCTGAGGTGAGACAGGAAGTGACAGTGCTCACATGTGCTGCCTGTCCTGTCCCAGTAGACTTTTTTTAAATTATATTTTGTTCCTGTTTTCACTTCAGGTCCAGGATCAGTTGCGATCGTGATGGGAAGCGAGAATGTAAGCATCGTCAGGATTGTATGTGCGGTCGGTGTGAGTGTGGTTAGGGATCATTGTTTGCTATCCAAACAGTGTGCTTTCTTTGGATGGCAGAGTGGCTAACAGCCTTCAATTTTACCTGCAAGTCCTTTCTGGGCAGCAGTGCAGCGATGGAGCAGTGGCTAAGAGAGTTAAAGCAATTGCAGTTCAGAACAGCAGACAGAGTGCTGTCAGAAATTGTGGAAACAGAACTAACATAAACTCAAAGAAATAATTCATTAAATCTATAAAAACAAGGAAAATTATTTGCTTTGAAAGTAAAGTGATTTACTTTCTGTTTTAAAGCTGAGAGGTGAGTAGGGTAGGTTGAGAAATCTCATTAAGTGAGTAAAGAAAATGGGAGCTATTTGGGAATTCAAAAATCTAAGGTCTTAGTAACTTTTAATGTAAACAGACAGGCAGTGACTGGGACTTATTGCTTCCCAGTCTTTGTTGCCCAATACCAGACCAGGTGGTTGGGGTCCTTAGCCAATCAGCTTAGAGAATTTCTCCAACCCATTTTGTAAATAAAAGCATGTTACAATATATATGAATAGATTAATCTCAGTACATTGTCATTAGAAAGCACAAGTGAAAAGACAAGTTCAATGAAATGCACTGACTTCCTCATGAAATAAAGTTTTCCAGGACACTGAAAGAGGATTAGCATGCGTTTAATGTTATCACTCATCAAGTTAGTTATTTACACAATCTATTGCTAATAACAATTATTGTAGGGAAAGAATAATTCTGGTAAATGTGGGTCTGCTGTGCCCAAGCTTTCTCTTCCTTTGCAGGCACACAAACAGGTGTACAAACAAACACAGGGAGGGTTAATCACCTCCTACTAGTGCTGGGCAGAAGCTATGAATTCCAATTTTGCCTCCTCCCCAAATCATGACATTTCACACATTTGTAACATTTTCTTCCAACTTTGGTGAAATCTGAATCTGCTAAATGTGTTCCATGAATGTTCACCCTGTTCTGTGATTTTTTTCTGCCTGAATTGTGGAGTGATATACAGCAACTTCAGAAAGAAAGTTCTATGGAGTTCAGATCTGCAATTTGGTACGTGGTTCTGCAATACTTGAAATCATTCACAGTTCTATAAATAACAGAGTGGTCAATTTTGCTGAATTCCAGTCCATAACTTAATACATCAATCTGGCACTATATACATTCATTTCATGTTTGTAAGTCAGAATTTCATTTAAGTTGCCGAAGTGCACTCTGAAGTTTCATGGAAGTGAAATCCTGACTTTCACAGTAATTGCCCCAGCAGAATGATATTTTGACGCTGCACTACCTCCAACTTTCTACACATTCTGCCCTCCACTTGGCTATCTATTTTGGCAGCTGGTCATAGAGTTAAAGCAGTCTATGAGCCTTAGCAGGATTCTCTCACTCAGCAGCTCCTGGCAAAAGCTGCCTCCCTGATTTCTTTATCAGCACTTAACCTCTGGAGTTCATCCTTATGACCCAATTAGATAACAAGAGAGACAAAACAATGTGTTGGAACTCAGACAAAATAGCTGATTGTGCAAATGCCAGTACACCATGGTTGTCAGGAGATTTCCTCATGAAGAAGGAGGAGGGTGGTGTCAGAACCTATGGATGCAGGGGGCTGTAACACTCCCATTTGTGCCCACGAGCATTCAAAGTGCCCCTTTGCTTGCATAAACTACCTCTTATACCCTGTGCCCTTTCAAACTTAAGCATCTCCACTTTTCCCCATGTTGCAACACCCTGCTAAACATACTTAGTTTTTATGACACCCCCCACCATCTTTCTCCACCTTAGTGTTCTGTAAATGGGTGAAAAATTGGTTGTAGGGAAAAAGGCAAATGGTGGTCATTAATGGAGTTCAAGGGAGGGAAGGGTGACCAGTGGGGTACCACAGGGTCAGTAGTAGGACTGATCCTGTTCAACATTTTTATAGGAGATATCACAGAAGGACTTGAGGGGAATGTGTGTTAATTTGCGGATGATACAAAGATCTGCAATATAGTAGACACTTCAGATGGAGTAGAAAATATGTGTGGGGATTTGCACAAACTAGAGGTGTGGCCAAGAGTGTGGCAGCTAAGCTTCAATACAAAGAAGTGCAAAATCATGCACTGAGGGAACAGAAATCAGGGAGCAGAGTACATGATGGGTGTTCAGATACTGGAGGCTACAGAGCAAGAGTGGGACCTTGGTATAATCATACCTAATGATCTCAAGGTGGCTAAACAATGCGAGAGGGCAGTGGCGAGAGCCAGTATAATTCTGTGATGCATAGGCAGGGGTATCACAAGCAGGAGGATGGAGATGGTGATGCCCTTATACAAGCAGCTGGTAAAACCACACCTTGAGTACAGTGTTCAGTTCAGGAGACCATACCTCAGAAAGGACATGGATAGGGTGGAGAGGGTCCAGAAGACGGCTATGAAAATGGTGCTGGGACTAAACCACTTGTCATATGAGGAGAGGCTTAAGGACCAACACATGTGCATCCTGGAGCAAAGAAGGCATGGGGAGACATGATAGAAACCTTCAAGTAATTCAAGGGTATTAACAGGGTGCCAGATGGCAGTATTTTCCAGCACAAATGATCCTTAAAAAATGAGGTGCCATGACATGAAGCTAGAAGGGGGTAGATTCAAGGGAAACATTAGGAAATTTTATTTCACAGAAAGGGTGGTGAATGGTTGGAATGGACTATCTGAGGAGGTGATGAGAGCCAAGACTGTAACAGGATTCAGTGCTGCATGGGATAGGCATAAGGAAATTTTAGAAAAGGGGGAAGGGTGGGAAAATTACTTGGGCCCTCTAGGGTCCTTGGTTAACATGAAGGTTGCATACTTGAGCAGACTCAATGGCCTGGAGGTCCTTTTCTGACATCGATTTCTATGTTTCTGTGTAAAGTGGAAGGTGAAACATTAACTCCACCTCCTTTCATAATGTGTCACGGAACTGAGAAATGATCGGTTCAAAGTAAAGACATAGGAGTCCATTACAACTAGGTTTGTGGATTTTTTTGACGTGTGGAGTCTGTAGTTTCCTCAACAAGTTGCATGTGTTTTTAACCTTATTACATGTTGAATATAAACCTACAATTGTTTATGTTCGGGAACTGGCCCTTTGTATTAACATTTAATAGATCACTTCCCCATACCCCCACCGACACATCATGCAAGGGAAGTGCTAAAGTCTTTGCCTCCATATTACAGTTCACTGAGCTATGGGAAAGTGGATTGGAGTTAGTTATTAGAGAAAAGAAATTTTGAAAATGCTTCATTTTGTAAAAAGCAATCATGATGGCTGACTGAGTTACAATAGGCCGATAGGTACTCACTGGGTGCCTATCAGCCTGGTTAAGGGCACTACGACTCTACATTTTTAAAGGGTTTAGTAAACTTTATTACAATGCACCGAATGTTAATATTACTATGCACCAAATGTTAATATTACTATGCACCTAATGTTTGTGTTTGCACAGCTGTTCATTTATTGTACTTATTGCCCCTCATGTTTTTTTATTGTCTACTCTCCCTTATCTTGTCCCCCAGGACACATCTGGGAAATGAGCTGTTACCAGTTCAGTATGTCTTTCCTGGTTTAACTTTGGAAATAAATAA
Organism: Neoceratodus forsteri; assembly: GCA_016271365.2. Classification (NCBI taxonomy): domain Eukaryota; kingdom Metazoa; phylum Chordata; order Ceratodontiformes; family Ceratodontidae; genus Neoceratodus; species Neoceratodus forsteri. Next base: position 1,562,273,514 of record CM057455.1, read on the forward strand.
ACCAATCAAAAATAAATTAATGAATAAGATGGGGAGAAGAAGAGAAACATCAGCAGAGTTCATAGTGCCCAGGGAGTTATTAGGCGATGCAGAGTCATAAACAACGATGATGATGATGATGATGATGATGATGATGATGATGATGATGTGGGGTCTATGATTGGTGGCAGTTAGGTGGGGAGGGACTGCTAAGCAAGTAGAGATAAAGTGACTAGGAGAGGATTATGCATGAACATATCTAATGTCTGAGATGTATCTGGGAGGAAAAAAGAGAGAGAGAAGGTAGAACAGAAGAATAGGGGATTGTGATTGAGGGAGAAGTTACAGTATCCTTCTGGGATTTTTTTTGGGGGGATGCTATTACCAGAGGTATTGATGTTGACCGAAATAATCTCTGCCTATGGACTATCATATACTCCTGTGCAGATGACACCCAAATCTACAACTTGATCATGGGATCCCTGCAATCAACTCATACCCAGATTTCCTGCTGTTTACATGATATCCGGGACTGGATGTCTAACAACTCTGTGTATGGTGTGACACCATAACAAAAATCTCTGCCCTGCCATTATCCAAGCTTACCTTACAGTTTGGTTCTGCTGTCATCAATGTTTTAGGACCTCTGAGGGATCTTGGTATCATTTTGGAACCCACTTTACAATTGGATTCTCACATCAACAATATTGTTAAACTTGCATTCTTCCATCTTTACACAATTGCTAAAATCTGGCCTTCCAGAAGCCAGGAGACCACTACTGCTAAAATACATTACTTTGTCATTACATGGCTCGACTAAGGGTAGTTTGGTCAGCATACCTACAAAGAAAATCAAATGCATCCAGCTGGTACAAAATAATGCTGCCAGATTGTTAATGGGCACAAAAAAAAGCTAATCATGTCATCCCTGTTCTGGCAAACCTCCACTGGTTGCATATACTGTACAACAAGGTATTGATCTTTAAGTCCTTGAACTGGTTTTTAAATGATACTATGGGGCTGCCTCATCAAATGTGATCTGACTGCTCCCTGAGATATTATCTTCTTGTTACCTCTACTCCTCCAGTACCTGTCTTCTTGCACAGACGCCATCTAGATTTATTTATGGAGAGAGCTTTTTTCAGTCTATGTCCCCAGTAGTATGAGCTACTACTGGCTAATCAGACTTGCTCCGAGACTGAGACATTTAACAGCTTGTTAAAACATATCTGTGCCACCTGGCACTTGATTTTCAACTGACTACTTATTTACCTGGTTGCCCGATTATAATTTACTGTTTTTAAAGTGTTTACTGGCTAACTGTTTTCATTTAGCACCTTGGCCTAGCCTATAAACTAATCTGATTACATTTGATTATTGGGTGCCACATTAACTTTCAGAATTTTGCTTCAGCAAGGCCAATGTAAATTCCCTGATGTTTGTATTTTCTGCCATCTTATTTATTTATTGCATATTGCTTTGCTTTAACTGGTTTTAACTTGTGCAGTAATTCAAGTATTTGTGAAGTACTTATAAATAAAAATTCTTATTACTATAAGTGTTAGTAAACACTTTGACAAGTGCTTCTTACTTTGAGGCAAAGATGTGGATTGGTGGTGGTGGGGGGGTAGAGAATTTATTTATTTATTATTTGTTTACTTGGTAGGTACATTGGTGCCAGGCACCTTTTTCAAGTGCAGCCCAGGTACCACAAGCACAATGTTTGAGCAGCAAAAATATACAGTAATAGAACAATGTGAATATCATACCTCATAGGTATAAAAAGTAACACAGCAGTGCAAAGTGTAACACAGTGAAAATAGAAATAATGTAGCAGCAAATATGAGCAGAGACGGAGGACATTAATAGTCTGTAAGAAGAATATAAGGTGCCTGCTGATTAATAATAAGCATGGTACTGAAAACCAATGTGTCAGCCTGAAGAGAGATTTTATCAGCGGCTTGGTGATTGTCCCATAGCTCAAAGCATACAGATAACTGGAAAGAGTGCCTTTGTATTTCCAGGTAATAACTGAGATGTCTCAACAAGGATCTATGGTATTGTTACATAACAAAGTATCAGAAATGATGTGCTTCCAAGTGTTATTTTACTGAAGCTCTTTTTGTATATCTTACTGCTTTGTAGCTTGCAAAGCACAACATTGCTCACTAAGCAGAAACAGAACATTACTGATGAAACTACACAAGCTTATTATAATGTAATAAACAATATATTCACAAACTATTACAACTATACACACAAAATATACATCTTATTACAACACTTATAACATGCATAACAATCACCTTATTACAACACTATTAACATTTCCAACAACCTATAACTATAATAAAACTTTTAAGTCAGTCCAGTGGGACTGAGGGTTGAGGCGCTGGATGCCACACTTTGCACCATACTAGGGACCCGAGTTCAGGAATGGACTCGGGTTGCTCGGGGGGTCAGGAGGGGTGGGGAAGGATTGAGCATCTACAGACAGCTCTCCTTCCATGGGGAGGGGAGTTAGGGTAGTGTGCTGTTGTCTGGTGCCCAGGTGTGGTTGGGTGTCAGCACAGACATGCTGCCAGAGTAGGGAGGACCCATGTTCAGGGCGTAAGTATGCTTCCACAGAGGTGGCGCCCAGCCACTCTGCCCATTGCACAATCGTGGGCCCAGGGGAAAATATCAGGAAAACAGAGCTGGAAGGCTCCATGATGGCCTGGCTGCCTTTACGCTGGGACCAGAGAGATAGTACCCTCCATGGGAAGGGCCAGAGCCATCTGCCAGCTCCACAAAAAGAAATTAAAAAAACAAATAAAAATAAACTTTTAAAGAATCTATTTTGTGTCCATTATTATGTAATATATAAAACGTTTAATAGTAAAGTCACATGCACTCATGAAATATTACCATCTAACAAGCTCACAAAGGCTACTCACCCTTCGGGTTCATGACTGTATGAGTCCAGTGGGCCTCTTCATGGTAATATGTCCTTGTTTGCAAAACTTTGCAACCAGATGGCTCCCCCCCTCTCAATATATATATATATATATATATAATATATATCAAAATTCAGAGTGTATGGTTATCTCCGCTATTAACATATGTGTAGGTGGCTCTGTGAAAGAGCAGTTAAAGAAAACAACTGTTTCAGTAGTGGAACACATTGTGACAGAGGCCATATCAGTGGTTATGCCTATTATTCCCAGGTTGAGGTTAAAAATAGTCACTCTTGTGTCAAGTGTACCTACCCAGTCATCAAAAAAAATAAATAAAAAATTCAATAGAAGCAGCCTGCCCCTCACAGCTCAGCAACTCCACTTCATCTGCTTCTCTTCATTTCAATCAGATTTATTCCTGACCATAACCATTACAGGATTAAAGAATAAATGACCCTAGATTTTAAAAAAATGAGATAAGAAGCTTTTTCCCATTTGAACTAATTCACCATATTAAAACTGGCAGCTCACCATACTGTATTTTATTATTTATTGAAAGTTTAGTGGCTGAGAAAAACACACGGAGCTGATACTCATTTCCAGGTGCTTCCCAGTGGTAAGAGAACAGGGAGTGCGACAACAATAACAAATATCAATAATATCATTACACAAGCTACAATTGTGCGTACAAGACAGTGTGCACTGTACAGCATAGGTATACAAGGTGCAAGGATAATAAGCAGCAAAACATTACACATGGTGCAGTTGTGCTTCCTGAGACAATATGTATATGTACAGTATAAAATAAAAAAATTAAAAATGTATAGCCAATACAAAGGACGTACACAGGTGAAAGATGTGCATATTGCAGGAACAGTGTATCTTAAGAAAACCAGTGAGGTCCATCAGTCAACTAATAGCCATAGCCTGCAGTCATGGGGTGGTGGGGGGATGATGGGTTGAAGCAGGAATGGGCTGTGTGAGTCATGAGCAGGGGGTTGCAGAGAATAGAGAGGGGACCAAGCAAAGTGACAATGTTCTGGAGAGGGGGAGTCTGCAGAATGAAGAGGCCTGTCCAGCAAAAGTATTAATCAAAGAGAGAAGGAGCAAGAGTCTGAGTTCCTGAGGGAGTGACATTGTGAGGAGAGGAGAGAAGAGGAGAGGCGAGCAGAGGAGAGAAGAGGAGAGGAGAGGGGAGGAGAGGAGAGAGAGCAAGGGAGCAGGGAGAAACAGAATTGGCCAATAACAGGAGGCAGACAGAGTAATAAGGATGCCTCCCAGCAGGAGAGTTGAAGGGAAGATCAGAATAAAGAGACCAGTAGTGGGTACAGGGGAAACAACTTGGGAAAATGGCAGAAAGAATGGAAAAGGGGGCCCAACAGAGTCAGGGTGGATTTGGGGGAAGCATAATAAATTACATCCCTTTAGTCAAATGAGACAGGAGGCAGTATAGCGCAGTGGTTTAAGGCTCTGAGCTATAAACCTGGACACCTGGGTTTGAATCCCACAGCCCCCTCTTGCATACTATGTGACCCTGAGCAAGTCAGTTAATATCCTTGTGTTCCCAGGTTGCACCTGTAAGCAAGCTTTCAGCTTAGTGTGTCTTTCCTGGTTAAAAAAAAATGGAGGGACTATCATTTTACAGAACAGCCATGTGATGAGCAGGGAGGGGGCATGCTTTTATGACATGGCACAGATAAATAAATATCTGTTGTCTTTAAAAACTTCTTGAACATAGCTTTGTCAAAATAGTTACCATAAGTGACTGCTAAAACAACAGTTGTGAGAGAATCCTTAGTTCATCCCTCAATGGTGGAAAACAAAATCATTATACTGTACCACAATAGCAGCCTAATCTTAAACTGAGTTCAGTGTTCTCCATGTCTAAGAACATTCAGGCTTCATACATTTCATTAGAACAGAGTCTAAGCTTTTATGTTCAAGCTGAATGAAAATTGGGTTGTGAGGAAACAATTGTTTGGACTTACATGTTAAAATACCAGGGCTTATTAGCAGTGAAAAACATGAACTATACAGAATTTGATAATGGTAAGTTAAGCTACTCGTTATCTGCTGTCTTGTACGATAGCCATCTCCCCATTGTGTGTCTGCTTCAGCACTTTTTTGTGTTACTATTGAAATAGTAAAAGGAGTGTCCTTAATATAGCTAGATCCAGGTCATAATCAGCATTCTCCCTTTTTGAATGCTCTTAGTTTAACATTACTTTTCTTGTGACTTAAATAAATTAGCAAGCTGCAGACACTACTTATTGACTTTATGGGACAATAGATGTACAAAGACAGCTGAGAACAGTGATGAAAACCTGGTCTGAGACATAAAAAGGAAGCATTTCTTTTAATATTTCAAATGTAAAGGAAAGTATTAAAGCAAACTCAAAATAGGGAAAGAAGAGTATTATACAAGACAGGAAGTGAAAACAATATAAAATGGGAAACAATTATAGGTTATAATTCTCACAGTTATGTGTACTGCTGTTTTATGTAGCAGTGTGCAGAGTTGGCAAACTTCACAGATTAATTTGCAACTTTGCCTCAATTTGTGAAGTTAATCTGACCTGTGAATTTCCAGTTCACAGTACAGGGTGAATTTGGTAGCTTTGCGGGTGAAGTGGGACCCACAAGCTAAACTCGTTATGTACCATGGGATTGGAGGTCACATAGTACTCAAATGACCTGCATGTCATGAAGATGCTTTGTTCAGTGCAGTTGAGCATTGGAAAGAAGTCTGTCCCTGCTTGTTTGAGCAAAACAGAACATTTCAAACTAATCCAAAAGCAGAGTATTTTGAACCAAAGTGATCACAAAAAAAATCTAGAGTGACTTGAACAGCTAGATTACTGTTTGTAGTTTTGCTGACTTGTATGGTTTAAAGCATTGGTTTTGTTTTGTCTAGTGAAGCAGTGCTATGTGTGTGTGTGTGTGTGTGTGTGTGTGTGGGTGGGGGGGATTCAGCTAGTAGCAAGGCAGCCCATAAATAATATCAATACCTGACCTTCTTTTATTGTGAGCAATGATCTGTTTTCCTCAGTCTTTCTTATTAATTATTTTTGTCTGTGGTATGTCATTTGTCATATTATTTCTATAGTTCAATTCTGTGTTAAGTGAATTATTTTGTCAGTCTGTTTCTGTATTGATTGTAGTTATTTTGTTTAGTTCTTGAAGTGATGGTGTTACGTATAGTAACTTTTTTTTGACTTGCCCATCGTCTGTGTGTCTTGTTAATCCCCGACATGTTAAAAGAATAAGAATAAAAAAATTGTGTGGGGGCTTTTACTGTACCTACTGTTACCTCTGTAAACTGTTCTGTTCTTACTCAGATCACACTGCTAATCCTTCTGGTGAGGTGGTGTCTGCTGCTGGCATTTAGGTTTACTGCAGGGTTTCTTTAATTTCGTTTCCCTTGCAATATTAAAAAATCTAAATATATAAAATACATAAAATGACTGGGAAGAGACATTTGTTTCAAAGGGAGAGGTGCCAGTGAAGCAGCCAAGAAGTGTATACGTTCTGTGGGACAACAAAGGTTCCAACAGTATGCAACATCCATGCAGCACGGTAAAAAACAGAGTTGGCAAAATGCCGCAAAGCAAAATTGCACCTCTCAAAACCAGCTAAAGCAAAAACAGCTTAAAGTGAAAAATGTTGCACAGTGTATAACCAAAAGTGTAGATTTAGTATTATTACAACACCATGTCACCATGGATCAGCGCTCCAGTGAAATTTTTTCCTTCTGTGTAGACTTACTATTACAGCACCATGTCACCATGGATAAAATCAGCTAAACACCTCTATTTACAAGCCTCACTGCCTACTGTAACATCACTCACACACCGCAGTTAAGGCACCTCCTCTATACATGCTTTTACACAAGCACTGAGTTGCATGCCTCATCCAACTTGTGCGCTTTCGACAACACGCTATTGACCACACTCCTTTGGTCTGTGCGTACTTCACATGACACTGACAACAGAATGTTTCACCTGAACAATTGTGTCTGTAGCAGCTTCTTCCATGGGCTCCAGGGTCTGTAGTAGCAGCAAAGGAATAATTGGCAGAAGGGGTGGTGGCATTAGGGTTGCCAAATTTTTCTCTGCCACATACAGTATGTGACATCCATGCAGGTGGGTGCTGGGGAATGCAGCAGCAACAACAGGATCAGTCCAAGAGGTGGCAAATGTCTAGCTCTGGCACAGTGGTTAAGGAGGAGGTTGTTGGTGCCGCTGTGACTGGTGGTGGTGGTGGCGCTGAGTCTGATCTTGATGGTAGGTTCCCATTCCCAAACAAGAGTGTTAAGCGTGACCATGAGTCAGATCCTCAGGAGGGATATCTGACTGTTGCACAGTCAGAAAAGAGTAAATTTAAAACTGGTTTGCTGACTAAAGATGATGAGAGGGCACTAGAGAGAGTGGAGAAAGTGAAGATGAGGATGATAGAGCTCATGAGGAAGAGGTTACCAGCCACAGTCAGGATGATGATTTGGACCCCCTATGGGAACCTGAAAAGAAGAAGAGTAAGGGTGATGCATCTGAACATGTGGTGCATTGCACACCATGAGAATGTCTTGCAATTGCCAAAGCCCTACCCATACCAATACTACAACTATTGTTCCTGTTACCAGTAATGAGTCCATTACATCCTGTGAGTCACCCAGTTTCAAACTGCAGAAATCATCCCAAAAACACTCATTGCCACCCCTCCCCTGTCCCACTCTCACCACCATGTAAAGTGGTACAAAATCCTAGTCTGGGATTTTAACATACTGGGCCAGTTCTTCACAAAGCAGTTGCTGTCAGCCAGCTGTGACAAGCGTGAATTAGTTGTGGAAGAAAGGGGAACCACTTAGGCACTAGTGACCAACACACATACTTCAAGTACAGGCATCTGTTACTCTGGACTCAGTACCAAAGGGAAGACGGTGCAGGGGGCTGTCTCCCTTATTTGCATTTGCCAAGACATCCTGAAGTGGCAGGGAAACAGTACTGGTGTAGGCAGGGTTGACAGAGGAGGACAACTACAGTGATGAGAAGGAGGAGTCTGTGGGACTTCCTAGTAGTGGTCGTAGTAGCAGTGGTATGTTGAGCACTAGCACCCAGAGGCACGAAAGTACATTAACCCTAGTTCCCCATCTCTTCCCACAGTTTGGAGAGCTCCTCTGTGTTGCTTTGTGGTGGTGCAGGGGCTAGTGCCAGGGCTTGTGTGGGTGTTGATGTTGCTGACATTCAGCATCTTTCTGCTGGGCACTACAAGAAGGCCACCACCACCACTACCATGACCACTTGTAACCTCTCACTGGCCTCCCACTGAGCATAGTGCCTTGTTTTTAAATGTGTGCGTTGGCCACTAGTCCTGACTCTAAGATGGCTCCCCTTTTTCCCACAGCTAACCAGTGCCTTACAGATTCTGGATGTTTCAATACTGTCATCCTTGGGGTTAACCATAAAGAACTCCCAATCCAGGGAAGAATGTGGCTGCTTGGATCTGGGTAGCACAGAGAAGCCAGCGGAGGATGAGCAAAGCTCCTCATGGGGGGGGCAGCTGGTGGTGGTGGTACCACGAGGCACGAGGTGGCAAAGGGGGTTCAGGCTGCTGCAGAGTGGGGGAAATGGAGGGCTGCTGTAGAACTTGTGCCAGTGTTAAGGCTGCTGCACAGCTGTGGGAGATGGAGGGGGAGCTGGTGGAGCTGGAGGCTGCTGCTGCAGTTGGTGCTGATGTGGGAGGGAAGCTACTGGATTCTCCCCAAAATTGGTAAGCCACAGGCATGTGGCACTGGCCCCATGAGTCCTTATGCACCTGTGAACTATGGCATGGAAAGCGAGAGAGAGAGAGAGAGACAGAGAGACAGAGAGACAGAGAGACAGAGAGACAGAGAGAAACAGAGACAGAGAAAAGTTAGTTGTACAAAAGAGAAAATATAGATTACAATAATTTAAAATATTGCCCAAAAAGATCTGAAAATAAAACTAATTTACTATTAATAGCTAAACGATTTGAAAGAGAATGAGAAAAAGAATAAAAATGGCTTTTAAAGTGGTGAAAATATGGGCAGGATTCACAAAGCAGATGCGCTTGGCGCAAATGAGATGCACCGCCCCCAAACAGTGGGATTCACAGAAGGATGCGCCACAAGATGCGCTATGTGAATCCCCATTGTGAATACCACTGAAGCGCCATGGCGCAACCTGTGATGCCCCAGCACAACCAGGATGTGCAAAAGCACCCTGGACCACACAACACTGAATAAGAAGCAAGTTAGCAAGACACAGGAGCAACAAGAGAGACAGCAGTGGCAGAAAGGATGCAGGTGAACAGCCTGACAGGGACTGGTCAGAGGGCCAAAGGGCTGGAGAGTAGCCAAAGCAGAAGAGGTGCACAGACAGAGCACACACGTTGACACCTGGGAAGCACCAGACACACACTCATCACAGGGGCCCAACAGGCACAGACAACATCCACAGAGGTGACTGGTAAGGTGCCTCACAGCAGCAGAAGTGCACTGTGCAGCATGGTAGAGGGTGCCACACGTGGCCTGGTGCACAGGAACACAGCAGGGTGGACATGGGATATGCACCACAGGTGCACACTGGGGGGACAGGCACAATGGAACATAGGCTGAAGGCCATGTCCCGCACAGGTGAAACATGCCCACAGGCAATGTGGACCACAAGAAGAGCAGCACAACGACAGGGGACTAGTACAACAGAAGCAACCAGCATGCACCACACACAGAATAGGGGCAATGTGCAAGCCAGCACAGTGTAATGCCTCTCAACAGGCCAGATGCAACAAAGAGGGCGCACACTGAATCGGGCATGAAAGGTGGACAGGGTGCTGGGGTACGCAGCACCACAGGTGCACATGTGTGAATGGGAACAAAGGTACAGTGGAAACCAGCAAGCACAACACAACACATGTACAAGGTACAATGAATGACCACAGACACTGTTATCAATATAAAACCCATTAGTCTAATAAGAAACGGAACACAAGAAACTATGTACAATGTTACAACAGTAGGAACAGGAATAGAGTGGTGTGGAAATCAGAACAGCAACATGTTAAACAGTATACAATAAGGTGATGGTATGGTGGTGGGGGAACAGGGGACAGCAACAGACAATGGGGATGGGCATGGAGGGTGGGAGTCATACAACAAAAGGGCTATGTACAGGTGACCCAGTGGCCTAGTGTGCTGGATGGGCCACTGCCTGGTGGCCACCCCTCCTGCTCCCTGTTCTCAGCACCCTGACAAGCAGGGTGATGGCCTGCAGGAGCTGCCCCTGCCATCTGCATAGTGGCTCCTATGTCCTCTGGAGCACCCTCCTGAGCAGTAATGCTGCCATCTGCCCAAAGGCTCCTCTCCTGCACTGTCCTGGCACACCTGGCTGGACTCTCCGTGGACCTACAGTGGGGACACAGACAACAGGAACTATGTACCATGATCCACACCTGCCCCCCCACCTACCATGCAAGTGTGCAGGAGGCAGCTCCCATGGCAATGGCCAACATCCCGCCAAATACACTGCACACCAGCAACAGGCTGGCACAAAGTGCCACACTGTGACCATGCAATGGTACCGAGACAGCACAAGGCCCACATGTGCATGCAGAGTGACGCACAGAGGGGCATGCAGCTATGTCCCACACAGCATGTGCTGATGACAGCAGGCTGCACAACCGTGCATTTCTTATCCGAACACCAATGGAGCACCACCCATGGTCCACAGCAGATGCACACAAGGTGGACGGACACACTGGAGCCATAAGCACTGTGGCCCTAGAACACGCTACCATGGTGACACCCCATGCTTGTGTGCAATATGCAACACACAGACATGTACATGTGGGCGGCAGTGGCCTGCAGTGGGCAGCGCCCCCACTCCCCCAGATGAACACACCGAGGATGAACAAGCAGAACACTGACTTGCACCCACACGGATGGATACCTTGCTTCCACCACTGGTCCTAGCTAGCCTGGCCTCCACTACTGCTGTGGCCCTCCACCTGTCTGCTGGCTCTGTGAGGGGAAACACAAGAAATGAGCACCGTGAGGTGATAGTAGGTGTGTACCACCCCCCTCTCATGTCCCACACCAACACCACTGGTGCCAGCATGCGGTGAATGACCCACTCCCACATTGCCCCAATGGAAATATCCTAGGCAGCATGCAGTAATACACAGCACCCCAGTCTGTGTGCACCATAGTTGTGTGCAGATGGATGTGTGCCATACCACCATCTGAACTACAATTCAACCGCCACAGTGCACGTGCACCATGCTGCACACATCTAAGTATGGTGGCCATGTCTGCACCCCACATGCAGCAGTGGCATGGCATGCCACATGGGGGTGTGTGCGTGTGTGTCTGTTGGTGGTGTGTGGCCTTTCACTGGGGCACACAACCCGCCCCCCCGGAAACCAACCCCTGCCTGCCTTTGTTGCTGTAGGGTATTGTGACTTACCTGGGTGTAGCACTGCGCCCCTGTGTGCCCGATCACGCAGGCTCTGGAGCCTGTCTGGGTCCTGGCACTGCAGATCCCCATAGCGGTGCCTGCACTGCTCCCCTTATGCATGCCACACTGGTCCTGCGCACCAGGCATTCTGCAACCCTCACCCACACTGCTGAGTGTGGCTCAAGTAAGATCCTGGGTCCCACATAGCTAGCCCTCGAGAGGTATGACTAGTGCCACAAGTTTCACCAGCTCCACCTCTCTCCAGTTCATGGCCCTGGGCCCTGCTGCTTGTGCACATGGCATGGCTGTAAGCTTGTTTTCCAGAGCAGGCGAGCACTGATCAGGTTGCTGGTGTGAAATTGCCTGTTCATGCCACATGTGCGATAGGCCGTCGTGCACCAGATCATGCATCATGGTGTTATGGCATGGTAATGCGTGATTGGTGCTCATTGCACATCACTGCGCATGCACAGTGTGCACAGCACAGGCAGAAAGCCAGGGTCAGGGGTCACAACTGGGTTGTGCATGCGTGATTTGCACAGATCTGCCATATTGTGAATGGCAAACAATGCCACCCACTGTGCACTGGGACTGCGCATACTGCAAGTGGTGCACCTTGCACTGCAGGTGAGCATTGACACAATGTCACACCGATGCAACATACACACACACAATGAGTCATGCAGCACAGCCCCAATAGTGCATGTGGACCTGGATGCGCTGCCATCATCGATCGCACAACCGGAACCACCAGACAGTTTGCGCTATGCCTAGCATGGCAATGAATCTGCATCACTCATGCGCGGGGATGCACCATGCGACTTGCGCTGCATTCAGGAAATGTCCCATGTCGAACACACATGTACGGCAATGCACCATGGGGGATGCACTCAACGCAACAGTTGCACATTGTTGATTGAGATGAGCTGGGGGTAATAATGCAATTCATAGACAATGCTTCCAAATCAGCTGATTGCCACATTCAGGGGCATCTCACATGTTTAGCACCTCATTACAGATGCCCCCAATCTCATTTGCATGCCCTTAGCTATAAATGCTCCTGAATGCGCCTCCCCACTCCTCAGGTGACCGACAGGTATTGCATCCTTGAAGGTAGGTCTGTTTACATTTTAGCCTTTACAGCTTGTCATCACCATCTGACAGTGGGATTTTGAGGGCATACAGAATGCTGTGTCTGTGCAACATCCTGCCACCATGCTGGCACACATCCTCATTTGCCTCTACTGTGCTGATGCGTGCATATTGCCCCCCACAGGAACCACAGTGTCCGGACAGTATGGCGCAGCTGGATGGAGACATCTGAATTTTACAGTGGATGAAGACAGAGCTCTTCAGGAGGCCTACTTCCTGAGGTAGAACATCCGGGCTGGCAGGGGTGGCAGCTGTCAGCAGGGGGATGAGGGCTGGGAGGAAGTGGCCAGGCATGTGACTGCCCAGGTCAAATATAACAGAACACCACAGGAGTGCAGGAAGTACTTCAATGATGAGAAGCGAAGGGCCAAGGACAAGATGGCCAACATCAAGGCCTCCCTGAGTGCGACAGGGGGGGTGGACCACAGACTGCGGTGCACTTCACATCTAATGAGGAGAGGCTGGTGGCCATCATGAGCTGGATGGCTGTATTAGGAGTTCTGGGTGGGGGCTTCCAGACAGGTGGCAGTCCATCGCAGCACTGTGACTATACATGTCCCAAGCACTGTGTCTGTCCTTGTGTGTGTGTCATGGGTGCACTGACTAGCCCCACTGTGGGCCGCTAAGCACCCATGTGTCGGTGTGCACTGAGCATGTCGCCGTATGCCCTGTCCATCTACAGTGTGTTGCAGATGCATGACATGCCACCCCCTGTGCAGCACAGTGGGGGGGGGTCTACCATGGTGGGTGGGGGTGGTCATCAGGGATGTTGTATCCATGGGTTATGGCTGGGGGGGGGCAGTCACACACATGTCCCTGAGTGCCTGTACAGGCCTCTGTGCATGCCTGCCTACACTGGTGCATGGCTGCAGCAGTGGCCACATGGCCGGCACTCCCCTCTGTGACATGTCAGCCACACCTATGGCACATGTGTATGTACATGCCTGTCTGAACACACCATTTACACATGTCAGTAACAATGTTTCCCTTCTCTCTTACAGCTCCATCACCCCTTATGGGTGCACTACACGATGGCTGTGTTGTTGACGTCTGACCTGGGGTGTGGTTGTGGGTGTGTGTGGGGGTGTGAAGGTGTCTGTGTGTGTGCGTGGGGAAGGGCTGCTGAGTGTGTCCCACCTGTGTTACTCACCTTTGGTCCCCAAAGCGCTCTTCCATGATGGTGTCCCTGTGCTGCTGAGACCTGGTGACCAGACATGGGTCCCTGCTGGCCAGGGGCAGTTGGTCACCTCCGCCACGGGGCCCCTGCTCAATGGCATCCTCCTCCTCCTCCTCCTCCTTCCTGGAACTGTTGCTATTGACCATGTTGTGCAGCATAAAACAGGCCAGGAATATGCCACAGGCCTTCTCTGGGCTATATTGTAGGGCACCACCTGACCTATCCAGGCACCTGAAGTGCATCTTCAGCATGCCTAAAACACACATGGTGATGGTGTGTGTAGTGATGTGTGCCTCATTGTAGCGCTCTTCCACTTCTGTGCCAGGACAGCAGAAGGGGGTGAGGAGCTAGGGTCAGAGGTGATACACCGCATCACCTGTAGGGGGACAAAGCAGTCTGTTAGCACCCTGCATACATGTGCATTGTGTACCACAGACTCCCCCTTCCAGCATGGCATACTGGTGCGGCTACTGCCTGTCCACCTCTGTCCCTGTGACTCTCCTCCCAGTGCATCTTCCTCCCCTATGGTGGAACAGTGTATTCATGCACTCATCAGTGACTGTTTGCCCTGGCTACCCTTTTCTGCCCTGTACCTGCCCATGCCTGCTTCCACAGCTGACTGCTGCTGTCCAGTCCGGCATTGCCTGCCCTCCATTGCCCAGTGGTCATCCATGCCTGAGTACATGTGGTGCATTCTGCCCTGCCACACATGCTTGCTGTTCTGCATCATCTTGCCTCCCATGCTGCACTGTGCTGCTTCACTGTCCCCCAAGACTCGTGTGCCGTCCCGTCACCATGCCCATCTCCATTGTCCCACCTGGGCACACCCTCCTGCACAGGCTCTGGTCTGGTCCCCACACACTTGCACTACCTCTCGAGGTTTATTGCACCACGGTGTACTGTTTGTGGGCATGCATGCATGCCCCACTCACCCAGTAGGTGGCTACTGGGTATATCCCTGATCTCAAACTGGTGGCACAGGGCAGATTGGTGCCATGTGAATGCATTGTGTCTACTCCCAGGGTGTGTGGCACAGACATTGCTGATGCACACTGTGGCATTGCACACCACCTGGCAATTTACAGAGTAGAACCCCTTGCCACATGGGTGCAGTCAATGGCCTGACATGTGTGCCACCCTGTGAAACTGCTGCATAGCTTCTGTCTGCTGTGCCTGTGTGCTTGGGAATTGAATAAACTCTGAAGCATGTGGAAGCAGCACAGTGAGGAATTGTGTGAGGAGACAGGATGTGGACAGCTGGGATATGCCAGTGGTGTCTCCAGCTGGCCTCTGGAAGGTTCCCATGGCAAGCAGGCACATTGCTGTTGTCACCTTAGTCTCCACTGATATGGCATGACCCCTTCCAGTGGGTCCCTGCATTTCTTCATGGCACAGCTCACATAGTTGCTTCAGAATTGTCCTATTCAGGCGGTATAGGCCAGCTGTTTTTGAGTCTGTCAATTGTTCAAATGTTAGTCTGGCATGACACTGCTATTGGGTAGGCCACCTATGGTGCCTTCTGTCACCACATTGTTGGTTTGCCCATCTCCTCATCCCCATTATCACGCCCACCATCAGGAAAGGTGCACTATCCATGTCTGTGACCTCTGTTGTGCTGCTGGTGTTCTGCCTGCCGCCGCTGCTACTGCTATCCTGCAGTCTTCCTGCTGGGGCCATGCACTTAAGTCTACTTCTTTTATATTTATCTCCTTATGGTGCATTTGGTGGATGTGCTGTGAATGTGCTGTGTTTGCACATTCATTTTCCTTTGTGAATGAGGATGCGCTGTGCATGCAGCTACACGCCACCTTCAGATGTGCCGCATATCATTATTTTCGGGCTCTGGCACATCCTGTGTGGCGCAGTGCATCTAGGATCTCTACCCTATGTGAATGGTGCCATTGCACATTCCGAGATGCACTGGTGCATCTCAGATGAGCCCAGCACATCTGCTTTGTGAATCCTGCCCATGTTTTTTTTTTCTATGTTGTAATACCCTGAAAGCAGTCAAACTCCTGTCCTCTCCACTCACTAACTAGCAGTGCACACAAAACCAGAAACTTTTCCATGTGACCTTGAGACACTTGTTTACCAGTAGCCTCATTTTGATAAAACTTAGCTTTTGTGTACCTCAAGGGCAATGTTACAGGTGAAGATGTCAAAGATGAATTTCCTATTAAACAGAAAAACTCCACAAATGTATCCATGAATGCAAATTTGGCAAGTTCACCTTAACGTCATTGACAGATTAAAACTTTGCAGCATCTTTAGCTGTAAGTCAGACAATATTTAGGGTCAGGTTGTGTCATGTCCCAGTGCCCTTGGTAAATGTTCAAGTTTGTAGGAAATGCTTATGACATTAAATGGTGCCAGACTGGGTGGGGGATAATTTTAGACACAGCTTTTGTACCCTTTTATAATGTTTAGATTAACTGTTAACTGCTGGCTAGCACGTTAAAATATTGATTGACTTGTGACAATTTATACTAGCATAGGTTAGTAAAATTATACAGATTAATGTGCTCCAAAATTAATTCTGTCAACCCCTTTTTGGGCCTGAAAGGCCTTTATTTAAAAAAAAAAGTGTTCAGAAAAATACATTACACATAAAATGCTTTTATTGGTCTGCTTAGAAAGTGAAGAGGTTTATATAAAATATGATGCTCTTTCACTGTTTAGATCACATAACTGAATTTTAGTGTGATCAAAGTAAAGAATGGCTTTCCATGTTTTTCTGTGTAAATCTATGCATGAACCTTGTGGTATTTAAATTACTGAAGTTTACAGTAGTTGCTACAGTTTTCATATACAAAATTGTATTTTATAAGCTTCATAACAAGTACTGTACATCTTTTTTTGTATTCTCTATTTCAAACTGTGAAGAAAAATAGCTTCCCGTTAGAGAGGTGCTTGTATGTACTTTATGGATTGCACTCTGTGAAGAAAAATAGCTTTTCTTCCAGAACCGTAAACAATAAATCGTCCTGAGTTGCCTTTAGGTAAAGTAGAACTTGGGAAACTCTTGTTATCTTCTGTCCAGCTGCATTCTTTTTATGATTCCCACAGGGATTATGCTGAGCTTGTACTTGATTCCATGCCCAACTAGTACTGCAAGAAATTGTTGGTGTTCAGGATCCCTTCATTATTTACAAGTTGAAAGCATTATCTTGTATTATGTCAGGTACTGGTAATGTTGATATTGCTGTTCTCTTTTTACAATGGATTTTCAAAGGATAGCCCAGCAGAAAAGCAACATCCCGTTTTCCAGTGGTGTTCTACTTCTACCCATTTCCACAGTTGTGTGCGCTGGGGCACTGGGAGGTTAAGTTATTTGCCTGAGGTCAAATTCTCAAATTCTGAACAGAAATGAACTAAACGAAATGAAGACTAAAATGCAAAAAATATACTTGATTTTCTTATTTTATTTGAAAACATGATACAACTCCAAGACTAGTAAATTATTGTTTGTATACTTTGTGGTGTTTTGATGCTTTCTTTTTTATATTCAAATACTGAATTAATGATTTTGATAAATACATACACACACATGACTACAAAGTAAATAAAGAGGCCTCACTGAGTTATAGAACAAATAACAGAACATCCTGCATATGATCTGATACTGTAACATGCAAACTCTCATAAAAGCAATGTATACCTTTGATTGCATGCATTAAACTCATTATATTACCTCATCATTAAAATGCATTAATATCTGCAGATTAAAATTTCCGTTTGTTAAAGAGAGTGTAGTGGATAAATCCAGATTAATATAGAAATATAAACATGCAACATGAATTAATGTCAGTATTATGTATCATGCAAACTACATGAGTCCTGAAAAGTTATAGTCAAAACATCCATGCTGAGATCCTATTAATAACATAGCACCTTGTTTTCTTGCTCCCAAACAGCTTGGATCCTACTGTCCTTAGGATGCTGCAGCATGAAATATAGTATAACACAGTTTTACAATAAATAAAACTACAAGTCTACTTTATCACCTAATTCCTAAAATATTGAACTTATCTTCAGAATAATTTACCAAGGAGTATCATAAATATTACATGGATGCGGAGTGATATATCAATCCCATTTCTTTGTGATAGTTGATACCCTGATGTAACTGTTTAATATTAGTTATATGGTTAATAGTTGAACTCCATTCTATCAATAACAGAGGATCAGAAGTCAGCCCTCCATCACATCAACATTAGTCTTTCTGTCTCTATCAGGATGGTTCTAAACCAACCCCTGATGAAGATCAATTCTATCAAAGTGCCAGGGCACTGGACTATGGTGCTTGGATTTCGTTTTGAGTCATGAGGGTACTGATATATTTATGTTTTGCTCAAATTACCTGATTGCAATCACATGCGGAAGCACAACTGACCATGTCCTGGTGATACTTTTTCATCATGGCGATATCTAGTTTTGTCATGCACATGACCTGTCATGTAATGACAGAGTATTGGGCCCATAGTGCTTTAAGGGAAATAAAAGTGTGTGAGTGTGTGTGCACGCATGTGCGTGCATGCATGAGTGTGTGTGTGTGTGTCTGTGCATGAGCATGCAAGTGTACGTGTGTATATAAAGGGGATACAAATTACACCTCTTAAAGCCACATTGCTATAGTTAGGATTTATTGGGGGTTAAACCACAATAACTGGCCAGTAATATTTTAGTTCACAGAGAATGTACGCCTTTAACTTTTGGTGAGTATATACTTCATGGTAGGGACTACAATACAACTACTGTGATAGTACTCCATTCAGTTGTTGTTGATTTTGAGTTATGCACACAGCAACAAAGGAAAAACATATATGTTTCAGTCTGTAATTTTATCAATGGGGGCTACACTGGACTTTCCCTTTATAGCACAGGCAGAATGTCATATTCCTCCTTGACAGCTCAATTGCCTGATATCTAGACTGAATTAAACTGCTCTTCAAAGAAGTGGTGAGGGTTGACCCTTGGGTTGTGGAACTCTTTTTGCACCTAAAGCAAATGCTTTGCCATTGAGCAAAAGGAGGATCCCTGTTAGAACATGTTAACAATGGTACCTTTATCTTCATTCAAACTCACTTTCTCTTAGAAGATGCTTTTGCAATGCTGCTTTCCCATTCAAAGTAATTTGTAGGTATCTAAGTATTCTGAAACACACCATGGAATATGTACTTTTTTCTGTGAAACATTTAAAAGACCAAATAAGAGAAAAAGTCAATATCTAGAAAATACTGTTCTAAAATTAAAATAAATTATTAATTGTATTTTTGTAGTTTTTTTCCATTTAATATGCTTATAGAATTATAAACAAAGTATTAGAAAATCCGTTAAACAATGAATCATGTATGCACATCGTCAAGGTCACAAGAAAAATGATAACAAATACAAAAAAATTATTTGTAGTTTTATTTAAATTAAGATTTTTACATTTCTTTTGTCTCCCTTGTTACTTTTAATCAGTTTTTCTAAGTGTGGTGTGTATCTTAAGTGATTCAGCTCACAATAGATATACATGTAACCAAGGAAACCATTCCCAGTTGCAAAAGGTGGGGGTGAAAAACACGATGAAGTGAGGTAAACAGTAGTTTCCTTATGCTGTTACCCATTTTTATACCCCCAAAATGTAGGTGGTCCTCCAATACAATTTAAGGCAATCCCATTTAATGTTGCAATATTATGGTAACCAACATTTCTGCTGGAAGATATTTCCCATCACCCCTTGCCTAGTAAAGGCCTGCTTGTGCGTCTCTGCATTTCTAATTTTCCCTTGTTCTCCTTGATCTTCCTGGTACTCCTGTGGCCTCCAACATGTCTTGAACCCTTAACATTCCGTGGCTTTTATTGTAACCACATTTGCAAGCCTGGGATGCAAAAAATGACAACATTATTAAACAAAAAGTAAAATTACATCATGCTGAACGAGAACACCAACCTGGATTGAAGCTGATTTTCTCATACAAAATGATGTACTTTTTACTTTTTGTTTAATACATTTGTCATTTCGCATCCCTGACTCATGAGTAGTGGTGGGCGAAGTGGCTAAAATTTGGTCTGCGAAGTGATTTGCAGAGTAATGCAGAATCCACAGAGAAATCTGGAACGTGAAGCAGAGTACTTCACGTCATAACGAGGAATGTGAAGTCCATTGAAACCAATGACTTCACATTATTCCACCTTCCCCAAACCATTTCTCCACCAATTTTAGGGTGAAGTACATTGAAATCAATGTACTTCACATCACTTCGCCTTGTAATTGAGCTCCAAGGCGAATTCTGTAGTGATTCATGGGATTGCAGGTCACATGGGCTCTAGATTGTTCAACACAGTCTCAGTTCTAGGTAGTGTGTGTGTGTAGTGGTAGCTAGAGACAGTTTGCTCTCAGAACTCTGCAATTCAAAACTTCTAAAAGCTGTTAGAAATGCCTTTTGAGTAATTTTTTTGCTCAAAATTTAATACATCGATTGTATGAAACCCTTCTGTGCTCATATCATCAAGTGTTTATTGTTTGTGTGTGGATTTTGAACTTTAATTTAGAACAGTCAGGCTGTGTACTGAGAAGTGTGCTTTGGGGGAAGGGCATATCTGTGGTGTAGGTAGATTAACTGGGAGAAAAAGGCAGTCCTTCTGTTTTGGTTATATTTTTCTTGTACAGTATAACTGCGTTACTGTACACACAATAATATTTTCAGTAATTCTTGACATTTTCGTGGGAGTTCAACAGCATAATTTAAATTCACTGCATCTCTACTCATGAGGGAGTCTCATTTGGACTTTTTTCCTGTTGCAAGATTTAGGCAGCATCAGTGGTTTGCCAGAAGTGCAACCTTCTTTGTGTTGCTTTTTCAGTGGAACCCAGTCTCTAGCCACATTCCCCATCTGCTCCCATATAGTTCTCCATCCCCTGACAGCTCTAGGTCTGTCAGTCACAGAGTTGCAACACCCATACCACCTGCCTTTTATTGTTCTGAAAGAAAAGTGGTGCAAAACTCCTGACTCTGTTAAGGTCACTATGCTTTAGAGTCATTTGCATGGTGACTCTGGCCCCTTCCCCACACATTCATAATGTGTTTATGCAACTGCAAAGGGTCACAAACATGCCAGTGTCTCTTAAGTGGTCACTACAACCACTTAGTGGCCCCCGTCTCATTACTGAGAATATTGACCCAAGTGAATTTGACTTTTGACTTGTGAAGTATGTAGAAGGAAAAAAAAGCAACTATGTTGCAGGTGATACCTTTGATTTGACTAACAAAAAACACATTTGTCAGTTCAATACAAGGTAACTCCTGCAACATGTTTGCTTTTTTATCATCTGGGCTAACTTGGCTACCACATTTCTTTGTCACACTTGGTGAAGCATAAATCAAATTTAATATTTGTGTTTTCCTTGTTCAGCATTTCTCAGGCAATGCCTTTCAAACTTGATAAACACATACTGTACTTTGTTCCAAATAAAGAAGTGTTTTACAATGTATGTTTCTAAGTACAGTTACTGTACCTGTTAGGGTTATGAGTGTCATTCCAAGTTCTTTGGGTCGGAGAACGGTGAAGAAAAAACTGTAACACAACTAGAAACTGAACATATACAGTAATTATATTATAATTTGTTAAAAAAAGTCAAGATTTTTGTTTATTAAAATAATGAATGTAAAAATCAAAATATTGTGCTTTGCAGAAAATTTGAAAAAACTCCAGTGTGGAAAATGGATTTTGTCAACAGAGGTCAGAAATTCAGAATTTTGGAACTTTAGCATTAGGCAGTCTCTAATAGTTTTAAGAGTACATGGAATGCTTTGAAATAAGCAATCTTGTTTGGATAAAATGATGCCATGATTTATATGAGGGAGCACACAATTCAAATTGACTGGGGGCAATTGTTGCCAAAAAATTACCACAGTTATTTAACCCCAACAATAGGGGACTCTTTAATATGAACTGCTGCAGAATATTGATTGTATTGGAGAGTGCAACTTGTTTTACTGATGATCTTATATGGTCTCGAGGGAGAAAAGAAATGTATGTATGTATGTATATATTTATTTATTTAATTGTGTTTATGTATTTATTTATGTCTTTAATACCCAGATGAGCACATTGGGAACAAGACAGTGTAGAGCTGTGACCCAGAACACCAGTGAAGTACATACATTAAACCAGGACGAACAAGAGGGCAAAACATACTTACAGCACAATTAATTCACACAGGGAAATGATGTGTGGGGTCAGATAACACAAGAGAATTTAAGCTTCTCTGGTAGCATAGAAACATAGAATCTGATGGCAGATAACTACCACTTGGCCCACTTAGTCTGCCCATTTTTCCCCTACCTACTGTATTACCACAGACTTTACTTGATCTCCAGCTCTACCCCTCCCCCCCCATGGGCCCACCACCTCCTCCTCCACTGGCAGGCTGTTTCAGGCATCCACCACTCTTTCTGTGAAGAAGTACTTTTGTCACAACTCCCCTGAGTCTACCCCGTCCAGCTTCACAGCATGACCCCTTGTTCTTGAGCATCTTTTTTTCTGAAACATGCTTCCCTCTTGTATCCTATTTATATCTGTGATGTATCTGAATGTTTCTATCATATCCCCCCTCTCCCTCCTTTCCTCCAGGGTATATATATTGAAGTCCTTCAGTCTCTCCTCATAGGTCTTTCTATGCAGACCCTGCACCATTTTAGTTTCCTTCAGGAGATGAAATCTCCAGAACTGGACACAGTACTCTAGGTGATGTCTCACCAGTGATCTATGCAGAGGTAACACCACCTCCCTGTTTCTGCTGATGATACCACTCCATATGCACCCCAGAATCTCACTAACTCTCCCATCTGCTTTGTCACACTGCCTGGCCACCTTTAGGTCATCATATATGATTACCCTCAGATCTCTTTCATGTCTGGTGGTCATCAATACCATGCCCCAACCCCATTTTGTGCTCTGCCCCTGGGTTTCTGTGCCCTAAGTGCATGATTTTGCACTTTTTCAAATTGAAACTTAGCTGTCATATCCTTAAACACTCCTCTTTCTTAGATCACTACTTATTTTTCCACCCATCCTGGAGTCTCCACCCTATTGCAGATTTTAGAGTCATCTGCAAAAATGCAGACCACCCCAGCCAGACCATCCAGCAATGTCACTAATAAAGATATTAAAGAGGACCAATCCCAGTACTGATCCCTGTGGCATCTCACTGGTCACCCTCCCTTCCATGGAGTGAGCTCTGTTTATCATCACCCTCTGTCGCCTATCCCCTAACCAATTTCTTATCCAGTTTACTATCTTTGGACCCACACCTAAGCTTCAGCTTGCTTATGAGTCTCCTGTGTGGAACTGTGCTGAAGGCCCTATTGTAATCTAGGTAAGCCAAATCTATGGCTCCACCCTGAACCTATTCCCTGGTCACCCAGTCAAAGAAATCTATCATACTCATTTAACATGACCCCCCCCCCCCGTGAATCCATGCTACCTCGGATCTTGTGAGCCACTGGATTCAGGATATTCTACAATCCTTTCCTTCAGTAGTGATTCCATTAATTTCCCCACCACCAATGTCAGGCTGACTGGCATGCAGTTGCCAGCCTCCTCCCTGTTACCACTTTTGTAAAGTAAAACTACATGTGCCCTCCTCCAGTCCTGCAGAACCATGCTTGTCTCCAGTGAGTGGTTGAATAGGACTGTCGAGGTGCAGCCAGTACCTCCCTGAGCTCCCTCAATATGCTTGCATGCACCCCACCTGGCCCCATTGCTTTGTCCACTTTCAGATTTGTGAGTTCTTTCAAAACTCTGTCCTCTGAAAATGGACTAGTGTCCATCTCCCTTCCTTCCATGCAACTGTTACTTTTCTGTAGCCCCTCGCCTTCCCCTTCTTCTGTGAATACTGTAAAAAAGTATTTGTTCAGGATATCTGCTTTTCCTGGTCCCCCAACACCTAATCATCCCCTTCCATTCCCTTCTTAGTCATAGAACACCCCCCCCCCGGTTTTCCTTTTATCATTTATATACCTTAAAAAATGTCTTGTCTCCTTTCTCTACTGCCTGGGCTATTCTCTCTTTCATTTGTACCTTTGCACTCTTTACTGCTTTCCCTGCCTCCTTCTGTTTCTCTTGCTACACCTCCCTATCCTCCTTCCTCTGAGTTTTCTGATAACTCCTGAATGCTAACCTTTTTACCCTTACCTCTCAGCTACTTCTTTTGAGAACCATAGCTGTCTCTTTTTCCTCTTGCTTTTGTTCACTTACCTGTTGCATAGATTTGTTGCCTTCACTATGCCCCCTTTTAGCTTCACCACTGTTCCTCCATTCCACCCAAGTCCTCCACCCTGTCAGGGCATCCCTGAGGCATTCACCAATCTTTTTAAAACCAACTGTCCTGAAGTCCAGGACCCTCACCCTTGTGTGGTTCGATTCTGACACAGTTCTCATATCAAACCACACTGCACGGTGATCACTGGTCCCCAGGTGGCCTCCCACTGTGACATCTGCAACACTGTCCCTGTTAGTGAGTACGAGCTCCAGTACTGCCCCATCATGAGTGGGCTCCCTTATTAGTTGCCTGAGTATTGCCCCCTGCAGGGAGTCCAGGATGTCCCTGTTCCTAGCTGAAGCTGCAGCTGGGAGGCTGCAATCTATATCCTGCAGATTGAAGTCCCCCACCAACAGCACCTCCACCTTATTTGCCATCTTTTGGATGGCTTCCACCAGAACCTTATCCAACTCCCTTCTCCTGTGCTGGGGGTCTGCAGATCACACCAGTGCAAATAGCGTCTCCATTTTCCATCTCTAGGGTAACCCACAATACTTCTGCCCTCCCTGTATTGTCTGTCACTGTTATACTTTCCCTCACATAAAGCAACACTCCTCCTCCTTTCTTCCCACCCTGTCCTTCCTGAACAGAGTATAGCCTGTTATGGCTATATCCCCAATCATGGTTCTCAATGCACCATGACTCTGTAATGGTGACAATATCTAGGTCAGCCTCTGCCATAATGGCTTCTAGATCCGGAATTTTATTTCCCAGACTTTAATCATTTACACATATGGCCTTCCAGATTTAGATAGTGCCCTGCTTGTCAACCCCCCTGTTTCTCTTTTTCCCTCTTTGTTTACTCTCTCTGCCCTCATTCCCATCTCCCTTAATTACTACAATTTTGTTTTTCTTATTAACAGGTACTCTTGGGGAGTTCTCTCCTTTAGGGTTCTCCCTACTGACTACTTCAGCCTGTGGTGGGGGGGGGCAGCTTTTTCATGTTGCAGTAGATTATACAGTATGTATTCTTTTGTCAGCTGCCAGTGCAAAATGCCAATTGAGTAGCTTAGGCTTCTATCTATATTGAAAAGTTCAGAGGTTTTCAGTTTCTTGTACATGCAATAGCAGAGCGTTCCAGTTCATGGGGGCCCCATAAGCAAGTGAATGTTTGCCCATGTGAGTTTTGCAGAGAAAGACAGAAAGTAGGTTATCTGATTGGATCATTGTATGCTGTCTTTTGTTCTAAGCAATGTAGCTAAGTAGATATAGGAGACAGTGTTGCGGATCTTGAAGATAAAATTGGTCATTAAGTGTTCCAACCTTTTATCCAGCAGCGGGCAGTTCAGGTTTGAGGAGATGATACAGTGTGTATTCTTTTGTCAGCTGCCAGTGCAAAATGCCCAGTTCATTATAGAGCATTTGGAGCCTTGCCATTTCTTTACCAGTCAAGTAAAGAACACTCATCATAGTCAAGCAGTGAGAAGAGGCTGTAGTTAGCAATAGCACAGCATGCCTCACTGGTTTAGCAAGCCATGACTCTAAATAGTAAACCAGGTTTGTTGTTTACTTGCCCACAGTGCTGGGCAAAAACTGAAAATTCCAAATTTGTAGAAATTTCATGAAATTCTGCCTTTGGCAGAATCCAAATCTTCTGAATGTGTCTGGCAAATGTTCACCCCATTCTGGCTGAATTGTAGAGTGATACACATGACCTGCAGAATGACAGTTCTGCAGAATTCCATCTTGCAGTTTAGCACATCAGTCTACAATAAATGCAATCATACCGCAGTTCAGAGATCAGTTTTGTGGATTTTATTTCCGCAGTTTACATTGATCTGCAATTCATGCATTCATTCCACCATCAGAATTTCATGAAAGTTGCCAAAGAGTATTCTGACATTTTGTGGAACCGATGTTCCAGCTTTTCTGATTATTCCACTGGCAGAATTTAGCCTGGTAGTCAAGGAGTGCCCTGTAGGCCAGGGAATGTTCCAGGACTATGCTGAAGTATTTAAAGCTATCAACTACCTGTAGCAATAGAACCCTCTGGAGGCTGTAATTCAAAGTGTCTGCTTTGAGCACATAGTGTAGCCATAGTAATAAATAGCATCCCCTTAGGTTTTTGCTTGCTCAATAGCAATATGTTCAGCACAAGCCATGTTTTGAGATTCCTGAAGTCAGGAACCAGACAAACCTTGGTTAATCCTATAGTATGTATATTACTTCCCAATTGTAAAGAACAGTGTCATCAGCATGGATAATTTGTACCACATTGGGATCACAGTGGGATGAAGAATATGGAGAATAGAAGGGGACTCAGAATGGACCCTTGCAGGACCCAATTCTGGACTTTATCAGGGAGGATACAACACCATTGAGTTTTGTCACTTGGTACCTGTTTTCCAGGTAGCTTGTGACCCATGATTGGGCTAGTCCATCCAGTCCCACTTCATCCAGTCTGTATAAGAGCAGCTTGTGGTCCATGAGATAAAAGGCCCTGGTTTGGATCATGAACACCACTACCAGCACCACACCCCTCTCCTGTGCTAGCTGAACATCACTAGCAAATAGGATCAGTGCAGTTGCAGTACTGTGGTCTCTCCTAACTCCAGGCTGACAGTCTGTAAGTAGCTGTAAGTTGATTTTTACCTGTTTTTTTTCTGGACTTCACTCATAACTCACAGGACTGAGCTAAGGCAATAATTACTCACTGAGGATTTAGAGCCACATTTGTGTACAGGGATTGCTGTACTTTAGCCATTTTCCAGTAACTTTGGAACTTGTCTTTTGACAAAGGAAAGGTTAAATAAGTAAACAACAATGGCAGACATTAATGGGACAGCAAGCTTTACCAGTTTTGGTTCAAGGCCATCACAGCCAGCAGCCATATCAGTTTGTATTTTATTCTGTAAGTGGAACACCTCAGACTCCCATTACCAAATTAAGATGGAATCTACACACTGTAAGATTACACTTGCAAAAGGCTTTAGCAGCAGATTGGTGAGCACAGTTATAGGGCTCCTTTGAGGGCTTGAGTTGGGGAATGATAGATTAAAGAAATTGGCCATAGTTAGCACATATGATTTATGTTTTTCCAAAAGCTTTTGGGATCATTATAACTATAGGACTGCTGTTGCTTGAGGTAACATTTTGTCCTCTTTTAGAAATACTTAGCACTTATTTCCTAGTTGCTGGTAGGCAATACAAATTACTTGTTAGATTGCTCAGGCTTTCATAAATGCCAGCAGTTCAATGCATGTACGCAAATTAGTGATGAGTTCTGCTTGTGCAACTTCATTTACAGTCTGATAAAATTTGAACGCTTATGTTGTTGTCTGTGATAAATAGATACTTTGGCCATTCACACTCTCTGTCTCATGGGGAACTACCACCCTGTTGGGGTACCATGAATGCAAAGGAACCCTCTTGAGGAAGGCTCCACCAATAGAGGTGCCGAGGGAATATAATTCCTTTAGGTTAAAGGTACTTTAGGAAGAAGCCCCCAAAGAGAGAGAAGAGTGCCACTGGAGGTGGAGGAGAGGATGGCAGGGCAAAGAAAGAATGCATCTCAGTGAGACTGCATGGAGCTAACTTACATAGCTCAGGCAGGAAGCATGGCTAATTGTTCCCATCCATTGAACTGCAGTCATAGCCTTTGATTTCAATGTCTGTACACAAGTTAGTAATGAGTTATACTTGTGTAACTTCATTGATAGTCTGATAGAATTGAATGCTTATGTTGTTAATTTAGATAAATAGATACTTTGGCCGTTTGCACTCTCTGTCCCATGGGGAACTACCACTCTGTCGGGGCACTGTGAAGGCAAAAGATCACTCTTGAGGAAGGTTCCACCCCTAGAGGTGCCATAGGAATATAATCCATTTAGGCTAACGGTACCTTATGAAGAAGCCCCTCCCAAAAGGACAAGCAGCAAGTGGTGAACACAGAAACTGAATGAGCATGGACTGACAGCAGTAGTGGTGACTTGTAACACATATAGGCAGATTTGTGCAATGACTGATGATATCGGTATTGATATCAAAAGAGGCATGACTTCCATAAAGAGAGAGGGAATGGCAAAAGAGAAAGAAGGCCACTATCCAAGCCCAACTCAACAGCAGAAACCTACTTGGGTCAACATGTACTATATAGATATACTACTGGAGGACTACCTTCTACTGACTACCTACCTACCCTTTATGACCTTCAGCATGAAGGAGAGGAAAAAACCCTATGAGTGGGAAACCTCTGGGGATCCAAGGCATTGGTCTCCTTCCCCAAGTCTTGGGATGATATTAATGATGACTCACTACTGCAATTTAGAGACCTAATTCAGGGGAAGATTTTTAGAGGAAGGGCTCTCACTCATCCCTCTAACAGGAAAGCTGTCGGGGTGCTGCATGTTGATGGCCTCTGCAGCTACAGGGGAACCCTGCTGGACCCGTCCCTGGTAGAGTAGGAAGAGAGTAAAAAACTGCTGAATAGCACTCACCTTCCTCCAAGTGAAGGCCTAAATGAGAAGCCAAACCCAGGAGTGGTAATGCCAAAGCCAAACACAGGAGGGGTAAGATCAAGCCCCAGAGAGGTGAGAACAGGAGGATTGTACAGTCTTCACCCTTGAGGGCAGGAAGGGCAAGGGAGGGTATAGAATAGAGACCAGGTGAACCTTAGGTGGCTGTAGGGAGAATAGCTTTCAAAGGCACTGCCAATGCTGTCAGCAGCTGAAGGAGCCCCCTGGGACCTGGTGGCCCCACCCACTGGTAGCTG
The DNA here is from genome assembly GCA_016271365.2 of Neoceratodus forsteri. Taxonomy (NCBI): domain Eukaryota; kingdom Metazoa; phylum Chordata; order Ceratodontiformes; family Ceratodontidae; genus Neoceratodus; species Neoceratodus forsteri. Next base: position 1,562,302,252 of record CM057455.1, read on the forward strand.
AAGTCTTAAATGCTACACCAAGAGATGTCCCTAGTGCTGTCTGCATGGCCAAAGACTTTCCTTAGAGTGGATGACCTTCTCACCCTAATGGTAGAAAGAGAAGGACCCCACCCCCCAGCGAGATACCCATCCTCAAGATGCAGACTTCAAGGGGGCAGAACTGTGCTAGGTGAGAGAGGCAGGGATGAGACTAAGAATGCAGGATTGGGAGAGTGTAACTTGTAGAATCGAGAACAGCAATAGACAGCATGAGTGAGAGTGCAACTATTAGCACAGAGTAAGTTAAGAGAATGCATGAGTAGGAACGCAACTGTTAGCACTGAGTATATGAGACTGCATGAGATGAAGTGTATCTGTTACTACTAAAGACAGTGAGACAGTATGAGGTGGGGAGCAACTGTTAGCACTGAGTCTGGGAGGAGACAGCCTGCTGAAGCTGTAGAGAATGAATAAATGCTGAGATGGAATGCAATAGCAATGGAGAATCAAACCAGGAAACAGTGTGCTGCTGGAGTGAGTAGCAAAACCACTGAACCCAAAAGGAAGTGGTTGCCAGGTGTAAGCAATTAGGGAATTTAGATGAACAGGAGACTGCAAATGGTACAAAAAAAAACTGTGTAGATAAGCAGGGGGATTGCAAATGGCACAGACACACAGTAACTATAGAGCCTGAAGAAGCACAAAGCAAAATAAAATGACTTAAATAAAATGTTTCTATGTTTCTAAGGTAGGATGCTGACAACTAGGAACCCCCCAAAAGAAACAAAAGCAGAGACAAACACAGAAACTGAAACAAAAGCTCAGCAACAATAGGGGACCAACAAAAAAAAGCAAAACAGGTGCCGGGGGCAAAAGCATGCAGGAATCAGGAGACAAACACTGGGAGAAGGGGGATTGGGGGAGAACTCCAGCAGAGCCTCCAGTTGTGACACAGAAAGAATGCATCTGAGTGAGACTTCAGGGAGTCTACTAAAATTGCTTAGGCAGGAGGCGTGGCTAATTGCTCCCACCCATTGAATTGCAGTCATAGCCTTCGAGTTCTTCTGTGAGCCATTTCACACCAGTATTCTTAATACTATGCTTTATGTGAGGGGCTTGCTTGTCAGCAACTTTTGAGAACGCATTGATAAAAGAGTTCAGAGCAGTATTTACATCAGTAGAAGGGACAGTTAGCATTGCATAGAGCATTTAGGAATTTAGTTACTGCACACTGAGCTTACTCAACTCACAGAAAATGGGGGGCATGATCACTGAGGGGCATCTATGAGCTGACCCACTGACATTAGCTTATCTTCTCTGGAGGATGTCAACTAGTCCAGCAACCTATGGTTACCAGATTTGGTGTTTATCCTATTGGGATGCATAATGACTTGCTTCTGATTCTGTTCTAACATACCCAGATAAGTAAGAACTGTCAGTCCAAGACCCCCCCCCCGGGGGGGCAGTACACACAACATAGCAATAATCTGTCATGGTACAAGATATAATCCCATAAAACAAAGTTTATGTATTGTTTTGTTGCTTAAGAAACTAAGCACCATTCTGTTTTCTGATAATGCAGAGATTCCTCTCTCAAACCTAAGACTGATAACTTGGTACAACTTTCAGTAGATCAGTACTAACTTCCCCTGCACATAAGGAAGTGGATAAAGCTAGTTCAGACAAATCTTACTTGGGGCTATTTGTTTAATGACACTGTTGGAATGGGCTCAATTACTATTGCCAGTGGGGTTCTTAGAAATCAAATATTGGCTAGTATATTATTAATTTACACTTTCATGTTAGGTTCGATACTTCATTTCCATTACTTTCTTCTTTGTTTAAAGAGAAACTTAAATCAGGGATAACACTGCAATAAAGTAAAAGCAAAAAAGTCCAAACAGACATGAAGTCTTATGAGTCAATATATTCATTAGTTCCAAGAGACATTTGTATTGTATTTGACATACTGTACCTGGAGTTAATATACAAAGAATTGGTGCTCCCATTATTGGCAACAATAATGTAACATATCCTGTCATGACAGAAGTGACATAGGGTCCATTTTGTATACCCCTCCAGATGCATGTGAAAACACATGCAAGCTCATCAGCTGGAACAGTATCCATAGTCACGTTTATTAACCCTCAATGCCATTCTCCTTCAGTTATCTTTCTAGACCTATTCCGAAAGCCTCAACAGTTCTACTGTAGCTTCAACAGCTTCACTGGGGAGACTAGCTCACATGCTAACCACCCTCTATGTGAAGTAATGCTTTCTAATATTTCCTTTTATCCTGACCCCTCAATGTGAGGGCATGTCCCCTAGTTCTGTTTGTACTCACCAGCTCAAACATCTGCTATACTACACCCTGTTTATCCCATTTTGTATTTGGAAAACGATGATCATTTCCTCTTTTAGCCTTCACTTTTCTGGGCTAACAACTTTGATTATGTCCTGTTTTTCCTCATAGCTTTTTCCTCCTAAGCCGCTAATGAGCTCAGTGGACTTGTGCTGAGACCTTTCAATCTCTTCAGTATCCTTTCTGTACTGTGTTAAACAGAAATGGAAATGATATTCCAAGTGTTGTCTAACCAAAGCCTTGTACAGGAGAAGGATCATCTCCACTGACCTGCTTCTTGCCCTCTTCTGGTGCATCCCAATGCTACATGTGCATTCTTGGCTGTGGCAGAATACTGCCTGTGTAGGTTCAGCTTAGTGTTCACAATCACTTCTAGATCCTTTCCCTCAAGTCAGCTGTCCATTTTTGAATCACACAGGGTGCATGTGCAACCCAGATTCTTTGCTCCTAGTTGTAGAACTTTGACCCACGTTGAATCTGAGCCCCTGAATCTCAACCTGTGCTCCTAATATGTGCAGGTACCCCAATTGCATACCCAACTCCTCTGCCATGTCCACTCTTCTTGCCAATTTATTGTTATCAGTAAACTTAAGCAGCCTGCTGCTGAGCTCCTCTTCCAAGGTTATTAATAAATACGTTAAAGAACAATGAACCCAGCACTGGCCAGTGGAGTACGCCACTCAGCACATATTCCTCCACTCTGAATGGTGACCATCCACCACCACTCATTGATTTCTACATCTAGATACTTTTCTATTCAACTCCCTTACACTTTGTGGACTCCCTATTGTACTACCTTCTCCATGTGTTTTCCATGTGACACAGTTTCAAAGGCCCTGCTGAAGTCCAGGTAGACTACATTCACCACCTGGCCGTTCTCCACCTCCAAAGTCACCTCCTCAAATACAGTCAGGCTGGTTTGGCTGGATCTGCCTTTAGTGAAACAATGTTGGGTTTCAGAGAACAGCCCCTTTCCATCCATGTGCTGAACAACCACATATTTTGTTATTGACTCAAACACTTCACCAGTTACTGAGGTTAGATTCACAAGTCTGTAGTTACCAGGGTCTGATCTTGCCCACTTCACATATATGGAAATGACACTGACTGGTTGCCAGTCCCCTGGCAATGTTCCTGTCTGTACAACATCCTGAAAAGCATTACTGAGGGGCCCAGTCAACACCCCATTCAACTCATCTGTTATCCTGTGATGAATACCATTGTGACCCTGGGATTTTCCCAGGTTCACACTCACCAGATACTTAACAATTAATTCTGGTGTGCTCAGCAGTGCCTCCTATTCAGCCTGCACCTCTCCCATAACTTCCTCCACAGATGGCCATACCCTCCTCCACTTTTTTGCTGAGTACTGACACAGAGTAGTTATTCAGTGTCTCTGCTTTTCCCCTGCCTCATTCAATGTTTCCTCCCCTCCCCAATGATCATCTTATCCTTAATTAGCTTTCTGTTCCCAGTGCAATGAAGGATTTATTTTCCCCTTAATTGCCTGTGCAGTCCTGTCTTCTAACCTAGGTAATTTTTGTTCCTTCACTAATGCCCTATGCTATAAATCAGTTGCTCTGTTGTTAGAATCCTTCCACATATATGTCCTCTTTTCTCCCTTAACTTCCCCTAAAGTTCTTTGAACTATCATGGAGGCCTCCCATATTGCATATGAGGACACATCTTGTAACTGCCTCTAATTATGTTTTACTTGAGGTAATTCTACTTGGCATTAACACTCACTGTTATGTATTCCTCAGACTAGCCACAACCATCTCGCTCAGCTTCTCACAATCAGCTCTCCTGAAGTTTAGTGTTATGGTCTTATTTTATTGTGAAACAGCTTCCCTCATCACCTCACATTTAGTACTGTTATGATCACTGCTATCCATCAGTTCCCTATTCTTTACTGCTCTGATCATGTCATCTCTACTATTCAGTAGCAGATCAAGAACTACATCCCAGCCTGTCCCATGCTTGACATGCTGAAGAAATAAACGGTCCTTCCTGACTAACAGGAAATTCTTCCCCTCTCCACCACACCAGCCAATTTTCTGGAACTGATTTGAGATGGTTACCAGTGGCCACCCCTTACTCACCTCCTAATAACATCCCATCCCCTCCTGTCTTCCCTAACCTAGTCTGCATCTCTAAATGTGCCAATGAAACTCATTCAACGACTGTCACTGGTGTACAGTTAGTCCCTGTTGGTATGACTCAATAAGTAGCACTCTTTACTCTGAGACAGCTCTCACATGAAGACATAACTTCATATCCAGTTCTGACTTTGCAGCATAATAATAGGCAGGTGCTAGAATGCTGATGGTGTCTTCTGTCTGAGACACTCAGTTAATGTCTCATTTGCCCATTTCTAGTTGTGGTCGGCAGCAACTCAAATATTTCAGAGCTTTAATCAAAAAAGAGTAGGGGATGCCCCAATATTCTGTCCAGTATTCTTGCTCTCAATAAACAGGTTCTAATGCAGTTTTTCTGGGCTGTATATGGAATGCTGTGCAACATATAATGGCTACAGAGCTTGCCTGTACACAGTTCATCTGACCGTCTGCCTGCTAGCCTGTCTGTCTGTCTGTCTAATTCATTGCTTCATTAAGTGATTTGAAAGTGCAGTCCTTTCTTTTTAAGGAAAGTCTAAAATGAATAGAAAATTATATTGTTTATTAGCATGGAGATAAATAGTAGAAATGCTTCATAAGAGTTATTAAAACTGTTCATGCATCAGGAGATGTGTTAGCCATGTTCATATTATTAAAATCATATTTATTATACCCATAGCTCCTCTTTAGAAGTTGAGACAGTGCAGATCAGCAGTTCACTTTTTTAAGTTTTTTAAAGTTAGTGTAATATTTTAATACATATTTTGTAAGAAAGGGTTTTGTTTCATGTCAGGACCTACTAAATAATATTGTGTATGAACGTGTAGATGAACACTTCATATTTAAAAGGAGCGGGTAACAGATGTGATTCAGAATGTGAATTAAGGTTTTGACTCTTAGTAACACTAAACAAATGGTTTTCAGGTCACTAAGCAGTTTGGCTTAGTGACATACACTACCAAAATGAGGGCTTTATGAAAAGGCTTTTAAATGACTGCCCTGCTCAGCTGTGGAAAAAACAGCTAATACTACAATATTTATATTTCTGGTACAGTGCTGCTCTGGAACATGGCCAAGACAGGAAACTTCAGTGCACTAACCCACAGTATAGCCATTCTGCAGTATAAACCATTAAAGTTCAAACATGAGCCTCCCTTCAACTATTGAAAACAAATCCCTTAGGCCGTTCCCCATAACATATGGGGAAAAATCCTCTGGGAGGCTTGCCTTATCATTTGAGAAACATGGCTCTAGACAGATGCACAACAGTGGACCAGAGCTCTGACTGGGAATTGTGGGCCCACCTACAAAAAAACATTTGTAGGACCCCTTCAGAACTATTGAATGGGTTCATCACCTTGCCCTCTGGAAGTATTGACAGATGTTTGTCAACTCCCAGGCACAGCTCCATTATGAACACAACATGAAATACCTTCTCTTTCCAGTAATTTAATAGTAGTAGTAATAGTGGTAGTAGTAGTAGTAGTAACAGCAGCACTAACATTTATTTGTAAAAACAGGCCCTTCTAATGTTCAGAGTACCTGTACAATATAAAACAAACAACCTTCAACAGATGAACAAATAGCACAAATATTAAAACAAAACACCATTAAATATCATGATATCACATAAATACAAAACCATATACAAACAGACAAAATCAATGACAGTAGATGCCTACCCAAATGAGTGCTTAAAAATGACATTTCAATTTATATTTAAAAGAGACAAGGGAGCATGTAACATGAATCTCATTAGAGAATGAGTTCCAGAGGCCACATCAGCCACCATGAAAGCCAGATCCTCTTTAGATGACATGGTGGCACCTCCAGCAACCCCCAGCACATTGAAAAGTATATTGCAGGCTACATTCCTGCTATAAATTCAACATTTTTCAAGATAACCATATCTTTTCTGGTTTTGCCAGCAAACACCTTTCTCAATCTGACTGGCAAAAGCAGAATAGCAAATGTATCCCTTTAAATAACAGGTATAGGCACTATTTTCTCCCATAGTGGCCATTCCCTTTACAAACTGCATTGAACAAAACTTGGTTTCATACTGTATGACCAAGATATTTGTAGGTCTACGTTAGAACCTACTAAATGTTGGCTCCAGTAGAAAATTAGTGCCTGGGGTAACACACAGATATATTGAAATATATGTAGGCACTTTGTGGGTGCTAATGACATGTGCCAATATACCAGCCAGGCACTATCCTGATTGTGATTGCAAACCCCAGCCCCTACTGGCCAGAAGAGGTTTGTGGCTAATAGTGTGCTATGGGGATTTGGATAGCAATTGGGCTGTTAGAGCCCACTAATGGGGATTGCTTCTCTGGAGCAATCTACCATATTCATACCTTAAAATGTAATTGACCCCATAGAATTAGCAAGCTGATTTGGGGTCATTTGCATCTCATTAGAGCCTCATCATAGGCAAGGAACAGAGTTTTCACTACCACGCCAGCTGGCTGTACTGATGGTCTAATACTGTCCCACCCACAATCATACCCAACGGTGTGTTTTTGTTTTTAAAATAAAACAGGATTATGTAGCCCTGTCAAATAAAATTCTTGAACTAGGTTACCGAGTAGTCTTCTCTGAGATTCTACCAACACCTAAACATTCCCCTTACTTTTATGCAAAAAACAAAGAGATTAACAACTGAATGAGACATTGGTGCCTTAGGCAAGATATAAAGTGCACTACTTATTGGGAAGAGTTTGACCAAGGTACTCACTTTCAGTGCATGGATGGTTTACATCTTAATAGAAAGAGAACAGCAAAATTAGGAAAATGACTGAATGAATGTATCTCCTAATCTTTAAACTAATGCCTGGGGTGGGGAGGGATTGGATGTTACAAATGTTGTTAACCATAAACAGAACTTGCTAATAGAACTTGATGAAGCATCAGAGAGCCTAATAAAATTGAAACAAATAAATGTGAATAGAAGTAATAAAAACAGTAATCTCAAAGTGCTTTTAACCAATGCCCAGAGTTTAAGAAATAAAATGGATGAATTAGCCAACATTATGGTAAAAAATAATATTGACATCTGTGGTATTACAGAGACATGGTTCACACAAGAGGATTGGCATACTTCCATTCCTGATTATACTTGTTTTGATAAACATAGAAACATCAGAAAAGGGGATGGTTTTACACATAAAAAATAGCCTAAAACTGATCAAACTTAACTCTGAAAAAGACCAGAAGAAGGACAATGAGTCTGTATGGGCAAAGGTAGCACTTGAGACAAGTTATTTAACTATTGGACTTGGTTATAGATCTCCCAATTTAAAAACTGAGGAAACAATTGATTTTTTAAACAAAACAAAAAGTATGGAACTTCAGGGTGATACTATTTTGATGGGAGACTTTAATTTTCCTTACATAGATTAGATGTCTATGGTAGGTAAGGCAATAATTGAAAAATAAAATCATTAATATAATACATCAAAATAATTTAGAACAGAAAGTTCATACAGCTACAAGAGATAATAATATACTCGACTTAATTTTTACCAACTTTGATGTTGGTAAAAATAAACACTAATGCTCCCTCCCTCCCTCCCTTGGGTGGAAGTGACCATATAATGGTACAAATGAATATGCAATTAAATAAAAACAAAGTGACTAAAGGGGTAACATTTTTAAAAAAACTATTACAAAGCAGAGCATGCCAAAATAAAAACATATTTAAATAAGTGGGATTGGAATATAGAATTAGAGGGACATAATCTTGAAAACACATGGAGTATATTAAATGAAAAAAATCAGACCTACGTAATGAAGTGGGTTCCTGATAGGAAAAAATATGATAATGCTAAAAGGTTACCCATTTGGTGGAATCACAAAATACAAAACAGAATTAGAAAAAAAATAAGTTGTACAAAAAATATAAAAGTAAAACTAATGAGTTAAACCTAATCAAATATAAAAACTCAGTAAAAATTGTAAGAAAATAATTAGGAAGGCTAAACAGGATGTGGAAAAAAACTTGGTGAATAAAGTAAAGGATAATAAAAAAAACAATTATTTAATTACATAGGTTCTCTTAGAAATAATAATAATAATAATAATAATATTGGCCCTACAATGACTGAAAATGGTGGCATTAAGCAATAATGCCCAACAGGGTGTGTGTCATGCTGGGATAACGTCACGCCTCAGGTGGTTGGGCACGAGGCCGTAGGCTGAGTGTGTCTAATACCTGAGGCATGATGTTATGCCAAATGACACACACCCTGGAGGGCATTATTGCTATTATACAATGGCTCGTTGTTATATATAAAATAAAAAAATAATTTTAAAGAGTGTTTTTATTAGTGTGGAAAAATATTTTTGTTTCTTAAGAGGAGATGCAAAAAAAGAGATCATCGTCTTGCTGGAGGTCATCCTCAATTGGTTTACAGTGCTGAGACTAGAGCCATGATGTTGTGCTGGGATAACATCATGGGTCCAGCCCCAAACTGACCAATCACAGTCCAGGATTTTTTCTTGCCATTGTATAATTGATAATGAAAGGTATATGGCAACTTTGTTTAACCAATACTTTCTATCTATCTACACCAAATAAGAGGCTAAATTATGGACTTTTCAACCAATAACACTGCTGGATGTGACCTTTACAACTCTTGAAGTAACCAATGTGATTAAAAATATTAAAATCACTAGCTCTCTTGGTCCTGATGGTCTTAGTCTACTATTTTTAAAATAACTTGTATTAGAACTTGCTGGACCAATTACAAAGCTCTTTAATATCTCTTTGTGTGAGGGCAAAATAATTAAAGAATGGAATAAAGTGATGGTCATTCCTATCTTTAAAGGAGGAGATAAAAAAAGTAAACAAGATTCCAGACCAATTAGCCTAACTTCCGTACTTGGTAAAGTACTTGAAAGGCTAATACAGAAACTTATGATTGACCATCTTAATCAGATGGGACAGGCAGACCTTACACATCATGGTTTTTGTCAAGGGAGGTCATGTGTCACTAATTTAATCCATTTCTTTGAACCTGTGAGTGCAGCCTTGGGTATAGGAATATCAGTTGATGTGGCTTATTTAGATTTTTCCAAGGCCTTTGATAAGGTTTCCCACAATATAATAACTGAAGAATTAAAACAACATAAAATACATCCTAAAATAGTCAGTTGGATAGACTCATGGTTGCACAACAGGAAGCAAAGCGTTACAATTAGGGGATATATATCTGACTGGGGACTGGTGACCAGTGGTGTGCCACAGGGTTAGGTGCTTGGACCAACTCTGTTTAATATATTAGTTTCCTCTATGCAGCCTACACTGGGGACTTGGATGAGTAAATATGCCGATGACTGTAAAGTCGGAGGTATTGTTACTGATCAAGAAACTGCTTCTTTACTTCAGGCTAACTTGGACCAAATAGCAAATTGGGCAAAAGAGCACAAACTGGTTTTTAATGAGTCCATATGTAAGATTATGCATTTTGGTAAGAAAAACTACTGTTATGAATACAAATTAAAAGATACATTAAGTGTAACCAATAAAGAAAGGGACCTTGGAGTTTATATTACACCTGACCTTAAGTTTGATAAACACATGAACATGACAATTAAGAAATGTCATGGTATACATCACTGCATCATGAGAAATATAAAGAGTCGGAGTGCTGAGGTGATAGTGCCATTGTATACATCCTTGATTAGACCCCGTCTGGAGTATTGTTCTGTTTTGTGCACCATATACTGTTGAAGGGAAAAACAAGTTTCTGAAAGTACAAAGGAAGATTACTAAAAAAAATGCAATTCTGAATAATAAATCAAATGTAGAAAGATTATGTGTATTGAACTTTTACACCATGGAATACAGGAGGATAAGAGGTGATCTATGTCTAGCATTTAAGGCATGTTCAAATGATATTTTTTAATACACATTAGGGTTACAAAAACAAAATATGAATGATTTAAACACAGGGTCACACAAGTATAAACATAAGGGTGAAATAAATAAAACATCTAAAAGGAATCATTGGTATACTCAAAATAATTATTGCAATATGGAATAAACTCCCCAGGTATGTAATTGAAAGAGAAGATATGGAGATATTCAAAACTAGATTGGATAAATATATGAAAGATAAACATTTTTATTACCACCATTAAAAATTATGGTGGCAAGTTCTCTAAAGGACTTCGGTCTCTTGAACTTGTAATAAATTCTCTGATTCTATGATTCTTTAGTAATCTCTGGTGTCCGGTGGTCCCCTCTGAACACACCTGCCAGTATGTATGAATGTATCTATATATGTATGTATGTATGTACAGTGAGGCCCACCAGGATGAAGCACAGTGTCACAGTTTCCTGCATGACAAAATGTACTAACGCCTACTGAAATTGCATTGTTTACTGCAGCAACTCTTCTGCAGCATGCTTCAGAATTGGGTTTCATCCTGGCAAGTTTCAATGTATGTGTCTGTCTGTCTGTCTGTATATCAATCTATCTATCTATCTATCTATCTATCTATCTATCTATCTATCTATCTATCTATCTATCTATCTATCTATTTATCCCTGGTGTCTATTGGTCTCCCTGTCCCTGAACACCCCTGATGGCATATAATTATTTATCCTTGGTGTCCAGTGGTTCCTCCCACCCCTCTTGGTTTGAATCCCCCCACCAGACTCACCTGTCCCTGGTGTGCATCCCACCCCCAACACACCTGGCCTGTCTCTAGTGCCCTCTGCAGTAATCGACATAGACCCTCCACTCACCTCTACAGTTGGATGCTGACTGACAGCTCACAATTGTGTGCCTACTGTAGTAGCAGCTGATTACAGTAGGTGTGCAGTTGGAAACTGTCAGTGGGTGGCCCACCATGGAGGTGAGTGTAGAGTCTGTGCTGGTCCCCAAGGGGGGGGCTCTGGGGACTCAGTGGGCGGGTTGGGGGTTGGACCTACAGGAGGGTACATCGAGGACAAGTCAGGCACGTCAGGTGGGGAATGATTTGAGTGGAGAGTCTGTGCTGGTTCCCAAGGGGGGTGCTCTGGGGACTCAGTGGGTGGATTGGGGATTGGATCTGTGGGAGGGTACATTGGGACAGGGCACGCACGTCGGGTGGGGGGATTTGATCCTGGGGGCAGGAGGCACCACTTGGCACCAGGGATAGATAGATAGATAGATAGATAGATAGATAGATAGATAGATAGATAGACAGACAGACAGACAGATAGATAGATAGATTAGATATTGGCATATGTGTGTGTGTGTGTGTGTGTGTGTGTGTGTGTGTGTGTATGTGGGGGGACTATTGGACACCAGGGATAAAAACAAAATATTGGTAGGTATGTTTGAAGGGGGGAAGGGGGGGTCACAGGGGTTGCAGTTCTTAAGATCTGGTTTGGGGACATGGTAAATAGCATGGCATTAATGGTTGCTTACCACCTCTCCAAACCTACCACTATGCCGGTGCACCTATATGCAAGGCATTAACAACTGCTTTGCATAGGTGCACCAGAATATTTTGGGGCCGATGAAACTGGGTTAGCAGCATGCTAACCATGCCATCCATTATGACATTTTGCGATCATTCCCTTCTTTGGGGCCGCAAAATGCTGTTAGCAACTGGCTAACCCATTTTGGGATTGTAAACAGAGTTTGAATAGCCCAGCCTCTGTGTCTGTTATAAAAATATTTCACAATAAAGTTAAAATACTCCAGGGAGTATATCATAGGGTGTTCATGCACTTCCAGGAATTTTCTGCCCATTCTTGGGTTTTAAGGCATTAAGCTATACATTGTACCACTTTAACACCCAGGAGTGTGCATTAAATTGCTGAATCATGCATTATCTAATGCATAGCACTGAATGAGTTAACACCAATTAAGGTATACAATAAAACCCATCCTTTAGTATGAGATGAGTAAAGCTTTATCCTGAACACATGGATTTTACACACAGTTCTACAATTCAAAATGGACAGCTAAGATCTGAATGGTATTATACTGTTAAATGATCTAGATTGGCAATCCTCATGGCTACATTGGACCCTCTCTTCCATTCCTTCTACCACTTTGCCAATAGCTCCCCTCTCCCTACCCACCATTGTTCTGTCTTCTCTGACCTCTCCTTACTGTTACTGAATGGTAGGTACTGTCTCATGATATCTCCCTTTCTCTCTGACTTCTAGTTTGGCTGTTTCCTTTGCTGCTTCTTCTCCTTCTTCCCTCCCTCCCTCCCTTTCTACTATTCTTTCCATTCTGCTGACTTCTGCTCTGTCTGTATCCCATGCTAGGGCAATTGCTTGCCAAGTAGCTTTTTCTATGTGTCTCTCCTCCATCTGGAACTCTTCCCCCAACCTCCTTTCCTCCACATCTAGCCTTTCCTTCAAACACCCACTTCATGACCTCTGCGTGCATATCTGGTCCCGTACCTAACCCTCTCCATTTTCTCCTCTTTGACCCCCTCTGATACCCTGAAGTATGAAACTTCTGTGGTCACTGAGCCTTGCTCAAGATGTTTATGATCTAGACTTTATTGTACATACTGTGTTGTGTCTAGATTTCTGATTATTATAAAAAGGTTCTCAGAACTGCTGCAATCTGATTGGTTGTTAGGACTCCAGCAGCCTTACATTAATCCATGTTACACTTTCATGTGCAGCCTGATCACAATGGCACACGGATTCTTCCTGCCAGCATTCCATCCTTTATCATTGCTGAATGACTGGAATGCAGCACTCTGATTTTGAACCAGCATTCTTAAACTGTTGGTGGAAGAACTATTTTATTAAACATCTCCCTCTAAACAAGGAAAACATTCAAAAAGTATTCTTTTAACAACCTTCTTGTGGAATAATTTTTGAGTTCATCGTGGCACGCAGGCACAGACAAACTCATTGCTATAAGGTGCTCTACAGGGGTGTGCCCAATGGAGAGCTCCATTTCTTGGGGCAGGTCAACAGCAGACAAATCAGTCAGCAGGCTGGCGTTGACTCACTTTCAACTGTTCGGGTTGAGTTGGACAACTTTTCCAAGGACGGAGCTGCACCAATAGTGGTGCAGCTCATTCCTTTGAAGTTGCATTTCTGCTTTGTATTCCTGGTTACGCGTTCACCCTGCTGTAGCATACAGCAGTGTGAAGACGCTGAGCCCAGGACTTCCGCATACCGTCGTGCAGTTGAAAACAAAAAAAACAAACCGATGGGTGTGTCCAATCCCCCTGTCAGCATGCCCTCCCAGTTCATTTTGCCAATGGGGATCCCACCCTGTCAGCACAATGTACCCCTAATTCTCTAGGTGCCGAGGGGTGCCTAATCTCCTTGGCTCTTGCCCCCAACACTTTTATGTGCTGACGGGGCTGCCTAATCTCTGTTGGCTACAGTCCCCCCAAACACTTAAGTGGCATGCTGGGAGCCCACCCCAGCATGCTAAAAGACCCTGTAATAAAGAAAAAACTTTCCCACAATGTTCTAAAATTTTTTTAAGCCTGTAAACTAGAAAACAGTCCCTTGTTGAGTCCAGTGGCACCTCCCCCAACCCATAGCTACCCACTGTGCACCTCACCTCCCCACACACACCCCTCACCCATACATACCTACAGAGCCTGGCACAATAATCTTTGAGGGACTGGGAACATGTCTGAACTCTTCAAAGTTGAACGCAAACTGAAGGAATGCCGGTAAGCTGTATAATGGCACAAATGGTTTTTTTTTTAACTTTAGTGCATATCTTGGCCATTTTTTGAATTTTGGCACCAAATTTTCAACATTGGGTTCTTGGGACCCCACCTCATGAATTCAGTCACTATCATCTGGTTATTCAGTCCCAAAAGGTGATTTTGTGGTCACTGCGTGGAATCACCTTTTGGAACTGATTAATGAAACAACAGTGTCACTGTTCATGAGGTGTGCTCCAAAAAAGCCTATGTTGAAAATTTGGTAAAAAAATTCCAAAAAATGACTGTTACGAGCTTGCGATGTGCAGTTTCAATGCACACTTGTAATGTCACAAACATGTAATATTTTCATTCCAGATTTTAAGCATTGTTATTTTTTTACGCCTCCTCATAAACAGTACAGCTGCCACTTTTCACATCTTGGCCGAAATGTGTTTTCACACTTCTGGTGCAGAATAGCACGGTTGCTGTGGGAAATCAGTGTTTGAGACAGATTATGAAAATCGCAGTGACACTGTTAATGAGTGGAGGTCTCCAAATACCTAAGTTGAAAAGTTGGTAACAAAAGTCTATATAATGACTGTGTTATGAGCGCGCATTGCACAGTTTCAATGTACACTTGTAACGTCACAAATATGTAATATTTTCACTCCAGATTTTCAACATTGGTATTTTTTTACACCTCCTCATGAACAGCACAGCTGCCATTTTTCACATCCTGGCCAAAATGTGTCTTCGCACTTCAGACGTAGAATAGCATGGTCACTGTGGGAAATCAGTGTTTGGGACAGATTATGAAAATCACAGTGACACTGTTCATGAGTAGAGGTCTCAAAAATACCTATGTTGAATATTTGGTGACAAAAGTCCATAAAATTACTATTTTACGAGAGTGCATTGTGCAGTTTCCATGCACACTTGTAACCTCGAGGAGCTGTAATATTTTCATTCAAGAGTTTCAACATTGTCAGTTTTGCATGCCTCCTCATGAACAGTACAGCTGTCATTGTTCACATCCTGCTCAAAATGTGTTTTCGCACATCTGGCACACAATGGCACAGTTGCTGTGGGAAATCAACGTTCGGGACAGAGTAAGAAAATCATAGTGACAGTGTTCATGAGCAGGGGTCACAAAATGCCTATGTTGAAATGTTGGTGAAATTATTCCACTAAATGTCTGTTATGAGCATGCGTTGTGTAGTTTCCACCTACGTGTTTGAGCATTTTTTATATTTTCACTCCAGATGTTCAACACTGCCATTTCTTCACACCTCCTTATGAATGGTACAGCTGTAATGTTTCACATCCTGCCTGAACTGTGTTTTCACTCATCTGGTGCAGAATGGTGCAGTCGCTGTGTGAAATCAACGTTCAGGACAGATTAAGAAAATCACAGTGCCACTGTTCATGAGCAGAGGTCCCAAATGCTTTCATGAGATGGGGGTCACAAAAGGCCATGTTGAAAATTTGTAGTGCAAATACCAACAAACTCCCGGGGCATTAGGGTTTCTAACCATAATGTTCCCCCCGACCCATGGTGGGGCTACAGTGCCCTCATCTTCTCTGAACCACAGACACATCATCACTCTTCAAAGCCAGATCACAAATTGAGGAAACAGGTATGCACTTCACTGTATTTCAACGGGAATGTGAACTTGGTGGCGTAACTTGTTCTTTCTGCTGGGAACTGTAGTCCAGCCAATCGATGCGTACCAACAGCAATCCCAATGACAAATGCTTGTTTATAATAGCAGTAAGGGATGACCGGGGGTTAGATTAGCAGTCAGTTAATCATTCCTAGGGGCAATATGGCACTCAGCTGCATCTCGTGCCACGTTACACCCCTAGGGGGTGATTAACAGACTGTTACTCTAACCCCTGGTCATGTCTTATTGCTTAATTCACCATGCCTGTCAGATCTGACTTGCTTGGGGGTTGACTCAGACTGCACATACTTTATATTTAGTTTCTGATAATCATATGTTATTTGTTTTAATATAATTGCTTTGTTTAGTCAATTTTGTTCTGTAACTACGATGTTCTGCTTTGTATGTCATGCATTCATGTACAGTGGAGCCAGTCAGGATGCAATGCAGTACTTTGCAGTATTGCTGAAAAATGCTGCAGTATGCTGCAGGGGAACAATGCAATTCAATAGCAAGTAAGCCCTTTTGTCATGTAGTATTTTGTGACATGTCATTTACTTCAAGGTACTGTACTGCAACCTAACTGGCTCTGCTTTATCACCTGCACTACACTCTCTCTGGTACCCCCCCCCCCAACTTGCACTTGTAAATAAGCCATGGCTCTGTGTGTCTTTCCTGGTCACCAAACTTCAAAGCAATACAAATAAATAAATAAACATGTGCTGAAGCCAGGTCTTTCAAGTCTGAATTTGCAAATGGGCATTTGTTTTTCAGTTCATGGACCTTGTTCTGAGCACAGCTTTAGGTATGCAGTAAAAAAGCAAAGCATTGCTAATTAGCCTTATTTCAACTACATCATAGCATGTAAAGCCCAACAAATCCAACACCAGGCTCACTAGTTTCTAATGATGTCTCTGTGAATCAATAAACACCTTTAGTGCTGACATCCAATAAACACCACACTGTCACATCATAATAGGTAGAATATATCCTGCTTTTGCACAGACAGGAATTCAAGGGCAATAACAGTGCAGGCAACGTTTTGTGATATTTTACAACTGCAGTGTATTGTCTCTTTTTTTTTTTAAAACAGATTGTGAGGATTTTGTCTGCAGTTAGGCATTCTGGGATTTCTGGTGAAAAAAGTAGTGTTGTTTGGGCAGCATGCTGTCATAATTTTTCACACGTTTGACCCAGGGAAGCTTTTTAATAATTTAGAAGTTCATTCTCACTGGTTTGAGCATTTGTAGTTAGTATAAATCTTTGGAGACATTGATGGTGTCCCTGGTGTTTCATTTCTTCCTTTAAATTAGTCAGCACCACATTATTAATGCTATCATTATCTAAGCCTTTATTTTCTGATATTCTTGTTGACTCAATTTTAATAAGGGGGACTTGTAATATAGCTTTTTGTTGGCTCTAAGTAACTGAATTGCTTATAACTCTAGATATATACAAATCAATTTTCTTAGGAAGATAGTGTCACCTTTCATAAAAGTTTTCCAAAGAGAATCTTTTACTATGTGCTTTTTGTTGACACTGTTTCAGCATTTATTGTACCCAATCAAAACAAATTGATAAATGAGCTTTTGTAATTATATTAGGTTTCATTACCATAATATCAATGTTTCCACTGTGCTGAAGTCTATGTAGAACAAAGCACTAATCTGCATAAACTGCTAGATACAAATTAAATTAATGCTAATTACTTTTTAGTTACCATTATGAAGTCAGTATATAGTAAGTCCCCATGAAGTGTAACTTTTTATAATAATAGTCAGTTTTAGCATATATAGTTTGAATCCATTCTCCATTTCATTTGTTGGTGAAACTAGATTTAGCACTTTTCAATATAACTAAGCCTACTGTCAAGCTTTTAGATGCATAAGGCCACCATATCAAATTGTGGGGCATTAAAACTGTCAGAGATCTTTTCCAACCATGGGGAATAGGGCTCTCTTTTGCATGTTGCAACATTAGATTATTTTTAATCAGAATTCTAATAAAGTATGAATAATACATCCCCTATATAGAAAAAGCAGGAGGGGGCATTTAGATAATTTATGTAGGGAGTGTTCTAAAAGGGAGGCCTTGAATATAAAAAGCTTTGCCATGCTCTGTTTCCCCTTCCTTCCCCCCCCATTCCTCTTCCTTTGCTATTTCCCATCTACCACATACCCAAAGCAATGCCCTCCCTATTTCTCCCAACCTCCCTCTCTCTTCCATACCACCCCCTCACCACCACTCTTCTTTCTCTTTTCCCACTAACCCACTCCTAACAAAGCTTCACTGAGCCACCTATGACTTTGTACTGTATAATTAACTAGCAACACAATTCCTTGATAATGCCTTTGGCTGCTATTATTGTAACCTTATTTGTCTTTTCTTTGTAAGTTCCATTGTAATGATCATGTTATGTTTTGTACCTTGTTTTCCTTATTGCCTTGATATGGAACCTTTGTAAAAGAGCCCTTGGCTCAAAGGTGTCATCCAAAATACAAATAAATAGATAAATAAAAATAAATAAATACATGCTTATGTGGCAGAAATTGACAAGGCCGTTTGCCGTTGTTTATACAGCAATGACCCAATGGTGTGTCTGTCTTGGGCTCAAATGTTAGGGAGAAAGCAGAGCACTTTGCTCAAGAGAGCCAAAGAGAAGGCTGCCATTTTGGATCATCTGCTGGGTATCAATGTAGATTCCAAAGAAGGGATGGAATGCAATGAGTTTGTGTCACAGGCAAACAGCACTCCTGCAGTGACACAACTGTTGTTGAGTTCTTACTGAGGCATAAGAAGATCCTACATGATTGAAGGAGGTGCCTGCTAAAACAGATTTACAATGGTGATGAGACCAGTCTGTTCTGAAGGATCCTCCCCACTGTTACTCTAGCTAATCACGTTGAGTCAAATGCCATTAAGAGGTTCAAGAAAAATGAGTATTGTGTCCCTTTTGTTTTTGTGCTAATTCCACTGGGTCTCATAAAGTTAACACACTTGCAACAAGAGACAGCTACATGAGACAAAACTGGAGCTGTTTGCAAATGACAGAACCACTTTGCACCAAGTGCGGCTACCCGGTAATGATGTAACAGACCACTGAGCTTGGTCTTCAGTTAAAAAAAGACAATTTATTTGTTCAAAAGTAGGAAACATAGCAGCAGCACCCCCTCACCAGATGGCAAATGTTTTCGCATCACCTGACACTTCCTCAAGTGGTCTCATAAAGTTAAGCTGCTATGCTTCAAAAAGTTTTTTAACATATTAACATACTAAGATACCAGCAGAGTAGGCCTAAAGATCTATGGAGTCTGCTCAAAATCAGCACCTATTCAGGACACCATTGCTGCTCTCCCCTCTACCACTGTAAATCTCCTTGACCTAATTCCCCAGCAGAGTTTCACCTCCTGATCCAGAATTTCTCAGTCTTACCCTCCCCTTATACCTGTCCCAACCCCTCTTGAATCCCTCCACTGTATCAACAGCCACCAGCTCCACAGCCAGTGTATTCCATGGGTCCATGACCCTCTGGATAAAATAGCATCTCCTAGTCTCCCCCCTGAGCCTCCCTCCCACCAGTCTCATGGAATGCCCCCCGGTGGCCCCCTCCTCTCTCAGCTGGAAGACCCTATTTGGGCTGACCCTGTTCACTTCCTTTAGATAATTAAAGGCCTCAATCATGCTCCCTCTGTCCCTCCTCTCCTCCAGGGAGTACTAATTTAGCTCCTCAATCTCTCCTTATACGATCTCTCCTCAGGCCCTGTATCATCCTGTTTGCTCTTCTCTGGACCCTTTCCAGGAGTGCAATATCCTTTTTTAAGTACAGGCACCAAAACTAGTTGCTGGCCATGGTATTTTCACCATGTTAACATGGAGGCCTAACCTGTGGACTACTCAACCATTCATAATGCTTGCATGACATCTAGATCTTCTGCACCTACTTCTCTGGTCATTTTATCCCCTCAGTGCAGGCTCAGCTAAGGAACTAAAAACTGCCTATCAAAGTACTTTTGTTACTTGGCCAATGCCATGTAAATCTACCTCTGTCTGGGTTAAAATCAGATGATAGCAAAATCATGTTATTGTTTTTGACAAAAAAGACATCCCATATAGCCTGTAGATGAGACATCAGTGCCACATTTAGCAAAACTGTATAACATGAGGCTCCTCAGTGATGTTTTGGCAGCTGATAATAGAACCCAGGTCACAGCATCTCTGAAAAAATAAACCTACTATACCACTGTACAGAATGTTGCACAGTTGGCATGCTTGGTCTATATGTTACTGACAGCACTGTAGCACGTTGCTGGGTAGCAATGCATGGGCCAGCATTTGAAGAGTTGCTCCATGTTGAAGATGAGGACAGTGAGGCAGATGAGACAAATAAAATAGCCCAGATGGCAATTCACCACTGGTTTATCAAGGAATTGCCAGATGCAAATGGCATCATAGAGGACAGGCTGACACAGAATGACTTGATTCTGACACATGAACAGTTGTCTGACAGTGACATTGTATCTGCTATTCTGCATGCTGGTACAACTGGCAAGTCTGATGACTCCAAGCCTGAGTCTGATAATGATGATAACCCCCATGCCCACAAACAGTGAAGTAGTCAAAGGGCTTGACACAGGACTAGCATGACTTGAATCTCAGGAAACGGATCCAATTAAAGCAGCTGGTCTTATTTGCTAAAGATATCACTTCACAAAACCCCCAAAACAGATGAAAATGACCAGCTTCCTCAAGCTGTAGAACTGAAGAACACAGAGGGCCCAATTCTCAAAAGGCAATGCCTGATGTAACTTGACTTATGCCACAATAAATGGCAAAAGTAGCAAGTTACACCAGCAGTTGTGACGTGGCATTCTGCAAAGCAGCCTGTGACATGTCGCAGGCTGCTTGCACCAAACTGGACAAACACCACCAATTATGCCCTAAACCCTCTGTGACATGGTGCTAGGGGGTTTACGGCAGCAGTTATGCCCTATTCTGAAAGGGCAGCAATCAAGATCCCAAGGCTGCCATTCTCAGACAATCCCCGGAGGACATCTGCCAAAGTACAGTTACACCAGCTTCTAGCTTGTGTAATTGTACTTATGCCCTCCAGGGGTTGTGTGTATGTGCCGCTGGCCCAACACCCAATGCTATGTCACCCCCGCCACCAATGCCCCATTTCCCATACTGCCACATGTACTGCCTCATCCCTCCGAATGTCCCGACCACCAAACATCTGAGTTAAAACCCTGTAGGGCTATTACTGTCTCCCCCCATGCCTCGACTCCTGGAAAAGCTAGTTAAAGCCCCACAGGGCTATTGCTGTCCCCCTCATGCCCTGACCCCTGGAAATGCTAGTTAAAGCTCTGCAGGGCTATCCATGCCCCCATGCCCTGATCCCTGATTGGATGCCTCCAGCAAACTGCAGCACCTGAGCATTAGATACCCCACATCCCTGGTAGTCTAGTGGCTCCCACCAGGCATTGACAGGCATTGGCAGACTGCCCCACTCCCCTTACCAGTCAGTGACTGGCATTAGTTTTTCTCACCACCACAGTTAGCAACTCAACTGAATTTCACTGAGTTGCCAGTGATTACTGTATATAATACATGCTCATGAATATTCATGAGGGTGTATTATGTACAGTAGTACACTCTCTGGTGTGGTCTCAGCCAGTGGCTGGCTCTGGTGGTGAGAGGTGGTCTGTGCCAGTCACCAGCTGGGGGGAGGGGTAGTCTGTCACTGCAGGGGGGCCACTGACTACCAGGGACAAGGGTATCTAATACTCTGGTGATATGGTTTGCTGTAGGTGGCCAATCAGGGATCAGGGCATAGGGGGCATGCATAGCCCTGCGAGGCTTTAACTAGCATATTCAGGGGTCAGGGCATGGGGGGAACAACAATAGCCCTGCTGTGCTTAATGTTCCCACAAGTGGGATTGGGGCATGGGGGGTGCCACTTGCGCCCTTCAGGTCCCGGGATGCGGCTTGCGACAGTCCCTTCAGGTATGTCCTTTTTTTGGCGTACCCAAGTGATTGTCGCAGATTGAGGACTTAGCCATGGGGACCCTGCCCTTCCAGAACTGGGCGCAGGGTCCTTGGCGTATTGGGGTTTGGCACAAGTCACCTTTGGCAGCAACTTGCACCATCCTTATAGAATTGGGCCCATAGTTTTTAACATTGTCACTGATATATATTTTAAATAAATAAAGCCATCAAATCAGTAAAGTAACAAAACACAGCTCTTGCATAACCCTTACATATCTAACCACCCTTTGATTTACCTCACTAATCAGTGTCTCTTGGTTTAATGAACCATACTCTGTATCGAGTGGTTGATCAGGTACCAGAATGGTATGTTATAGTTAGGGCATATTGTAGAAAATAGGCAATATAATACCTTTTATTGGTCCAACAGAGATTTACAGCATGTCCTTAAGCTTTCCAACTTCGAGTTCTTCTTCAGAAGTAATGGCAGTTTCCTTAAAAGAGTGCCCTTTTAAATGCCCAGAGCAATATTAGAAAGAAATAAAACATTTTACACATATGAGTGTGACAGATTAGGGGAGTAATTAGTTAAGAAATACAACCAGAAAGAGATAAAAAGCATCCCATAAACTATAGTAGTGAGTACTGTAGGTCAAAAGTCGCATAATGGAATGTTATGCAGTTGCAGAAGGTCTATAAATTATCTGATGATACTGTATAACATGGGGTTGAAAAAAACAGACATCCAACTGGTCAAGCAGCATCAGGTGACTGTGCATTAATCAGTATTAAAAGTACAGTTGCTGTGAATTGTCCCCGAGGCAATATCCCTCATCATCATTTGTGCTCATTGCCTGTTGAAGGAAACTAAATCAGCATTGCAGCCATTGAAAGTGCCACAGATGGGCAGCAAATTATGTGGGGAGGTGCAGCAGGGACAGACTGAGTCATTCTCTTCCACCTACCATTGCTTGTCTGGGTGTGTGTTCAGTTTTCAGACATGCAGTCAAGGTCCTAGTGTTGCCCTGTACTGATGTCATAGCAGCCTGTGGTCTGTTAAGTGTCCCCCCATGATGTCCACTCCAGTGGGGGCAACAGAAGAGCAAGAAAGTGGATAGGCAGTTTGCAGTACTGAGCCCTGCCTGTACTCCATTAGATATCCCCCTCACCAACTGTTCCCAATCCAAATAAACACAAAGGAAAATGTTAGCTGGGCAACCCTTCCTCTCTGCACTGTCCCTGTGAGCACTTCATAGCAGGAGCAGTTCAGGACGTGCTAGACAAGGATAGAGAGAGACAGAGAAAGGGACACAGAGTGAACACTGCACACAATGAGTGGAGAGATCAACAGCGAGAGGCAGCTGCTAGGAACAGGGTCACACAGACAAGGGAGAGAGAGACAGAGAGAGAGAGAGTAAATACCCCTGGAGCCTGTCCTCCATTCCCGTTCCCCCTGAACAGGGTCAAACAGACACAGGAGAGAGAG
The DNA here is from genome assembly GCA_016271365.2 of Neoceratodus forsteri. Taxonomy (NCBI): domain Eukaryota; kingdom Metazoa; phylum Chordata; order Ceratodontiformes; family Ceratodontidae; genus Neoceratodus; species Neoceratodus forsteri. The sequence continues at coordinate 1,562,325,490 of CM057455.1, forward strand.
GGAAAGTAAACCCCCCTGGAGCTTGTCCTTCATTCTTGTTCCTCCCCCACCAAATCGCAGATATGCATCCATAGAAGTGTACATTGCAAAGTACCATGAGAAGGGTCCTGGCCTTGCAAGCAGTATAATTTATGGTGCCAGACCAAGAGAGGGAGAGGATAGCACTTCAGGGGGAGAGATAGACAGTAGCAGCAACAGACAGTCTGACTTGTGTGTTTTTTTTTTGTCCAACCCCAGGTTAGACTGTCTTCGATCTGTATAAGGGTGAATTGCCAGTTCTCCCACAGTCCAATGTAGCAAGATGGAGGAAGGGGCATGTGAGCTGCAGTGAGCACTGGAGAGAGAGAGAGAGACAGAGAGAGAGAGAGAGAGAGAGAGAGAGAGAGCAACACAGTGTTTAATTCAGAGACACGAGCAGCTCTAGCCACAAATGGTTACCAGGGCACAGCTGGGGCACAAAAGATGGCAGCCAGGGCACTGATATATGGTTACTATGGGGGAAGCTCTGCACCATATGGGGCACCAACTGGAGCACAGCATTTTTTTACCAGGGCATATGCCCTGGCGGGCCCTGGTGTAGAGCCACCACTGTTCGGAGAGAGAGACACACACACACCAACACAGTGTTTAATTTAAACTTGCTGCACTCTCCTGTGTGTGTGTGTGTGTGTGTGAGACTGTGTGTGTGTGTGTGTGTGTGTGTGTCTCTCTCTCTCTCTCTCTCTCTCTCTCTATTGAGTTCCTGTACATAGTGAACAGTTGGGAGAGAGTGTGGTTTTGCAACACTTTGAGGGGAGACAGACAGACAGTGTCTGTGCAGTAAGCAGTGTGGGATGTGCTCAGAGGATTTAGTGTACATGTTGCCATGTATGTTATGAACACAAAATGTCAGAAATCATGGTAATACTCTTTTCTGGCATTTCTGTGTTAATAACATAACTGAAATATGCAGTAGTTGTTGGGGACTATTTGACACCTTGGCAGGATACAGGCACATTTCTTGTATCTGCAATTTTATAAAACAGTTTCTGTGAATTATTTTTGTTTGTTCAAATACCCCATGTTTTAAGCGTAATTACCCACTCCAGGATATGGGGTTATTGCGGATTAATCAACACCTGGGGTGCTGTGAGGGCACTCGGTCTGTGGCCTCATGCCTCATAATGCACTTGGGGTGTTGATTAATCCCCAGTAACCCCATACCCTGTCGTAGGTTATTGCATACTGTACATACTAAAGCACTAGAAATAGCAGTTCTGCTTGCACATTAAGAATTGAAGTGTAGGTCATCCTTAATCCTACAAATGCACTATCTGGATTTCAGAATCCACACATCTGGCTGGAACAAAACTTAGCAAATCAAGAGAGTCCCCACACACTGCGATCCAAAATTTCATGCAATTCCATTGAACAGGGCAAAGCTATTAAGGTGCAAAGTTAGAGGTTTAACATTAAACAACCTACTCAATCCTAACTATAATGGTGCAGTTGCACCACTATAATAAATAGTAGCTTTTGTTTTTTTGTTTATACAATTTATTTACCTTGTATAGCCCAGCCAACATGCAGTATCTTGTTTCCAGTGGAGTCCTGCTTCTACCTATTGTCAAAGTTGGCTCAACTGTACAGAGAGGTTAACTGATTTGCCCATGGTGATACCGTGAGTATTCAGCTCTAGCAAATACATCACACTGTCTCTTATTAGTGACCTTAAAAAAATAATTATTAAATTGGTATGCTAAAGTAATACCTGCTCAAACAAACAGATGCCCTGCACTCCAGAGGTAAGAAGTTTTGGTAAAAATCCAAAGGTAACAGCAGGCACACAGATTCAGTTTTGCAGAAAAAATATGGCAAACTTACTAGAGTTGCTCCGAAGCACATCAGGACAACAGCATTGGGATCACCGTTACCATGCAGCCTCGGCGCTTCACTTGAATGAGCTTCGTCAGGAGGTAATACCTGACCTGCAGGCCATTTTAAAAGGAAATTAGCTGTTTCTCTAACCTTTTAACTCTGATAAAACCCCAGAACATTTTAGGACTGTTAGTGCAAAAGGAAACTGAAACATTTTAAAGGACATTTTAGCGTAATGTACAGCTCTTGTACATTTATTTCCTATGGTTCTGTGAATTTCAATCAGTAGTATTTTTGGAGTCCCAGATTTTGCTCCAAGCAGCTTCCTTTCCTCTGTAAAGGCTAATGAGAGTTGAGATAAACCAGGGGACTGAATCTAATTTAACCTACCAATGTCTGAAAAGAAGATATAAATTAAATATCAACAGAACATAATAAAAAAAATTAGATTAAAAGAAACTAACCATATCTGGGATCAGGTCCAGGCTATCCCATCTTACATTTGTAAGACCATTAATGAATTTGAAAAACAAAACATATTAAAGTAGCAGTACTTTTAGTCACCATATACTGTAGGTTTTTTTTTTTCAGCAATTTTTTTTTGTGGCAGAAACATCAATATACCCATTTTTCACTTTGATTTCTTTCACTCCTGAAATAAGGTACCAGAGTTTGAAGAAGTTGAAAGTTTCAGTTCTTGTGGTATGCACACCAGGAAAAATGTAAATGTTTTGGTACCATGCTGTTTATCATCAGAAACATGTGGCAACACCATCCTAATACATCTACCATATGAATCTTATATGTGCAAGTAACAGGCAACCTCAACCAAAGATATTTTTTAAAAATGGCAAGTGGCAGCCATCTTTAATAATGTGAGTCATTAATTACCAAACTAGCTGTAAAAGCTGTTATAAAAAATATCTGAGAAATCAAAAATAAAATACACCAAGGATGAATCTAAAGACATTACAAATATATTTTTGATATATATATATATATATATATATATATATGATGACATTTTTTTGCCAACTGACAAAAAACTACTGCTTTAAAGGTCTAAATGCAATATGCTTTGGGGGCCATAGACTGCAAATTTACCTTTAAATCAAAAGATCATATAGTCACTAAATAAATCTGATCCCATTCTAGCATCAAAATAGGATTATAAAATGGGCTTTTAAAATACACATATCTGATTGGTTAATGGCCCTCCTGAGCCGTGTTCTTATCAGCATGTATCATATGCAACCGGCACTTATCTTCTCCCTATGGCCCCATAACAGCGGCATATCACTGACCTCTGGCCACTATAAACAAAAAAAACCTAAGCCAGTAATGCTTGCTGCTATTTTCTATGAGCCGCCTCCCCCTCGCTCTCCCAACATCACTGCCATTAATGCTCCTTGTATCCCTTCACGCTAAAAATTACTGCATTCAAACTCCTCGCACAAAACTAAAAATGTTTTTTTTTTATTTTCTCTCACATTCATCAAAATGCATCAGTCACATATGACCGCTGAAACAGGAAGCGCTCACCGCTGAAACGGGAAGCACTCGTATAGATGACTTTCAGTTTATGCTTCCCATTTCATTCCCTGATCCCTTTCATTCTTGCCTCCTCAAATATAAAGCACTCAAGGCTTTAAAATAAAAAATTGTGACCTGTACTTTACCACAGAAACCTGAGACCAATCTCCAGTGTCTACATTCCTAACGCCTCTTTACCCCAACCGCATAGGGACACACTCGATGCTACTGAACTGACACTTAAGCGGGACTCGAACGAACAATCAAAAATAAGCAAAAGTAAAAGAAAAAAAATGTTTTCTTCATCTGAGGTCACACAATCAAATTGCACCCAAAGTCTCAAACACTTGCTACAGGGCTCGCTACTCCTCGCTGTAATGCAAACTAAATGGGCAGTAACTGTGAGTCACTACTCACACATAGATAAACCAATAAGTAAGGTAATTGTTTACACCTTTTGCAGTGAGGAAGACCTTACATACGCTATCTCCTTTTTTCTACTTTCTGTCTCAAAAATAGTTAGGAAACCCTCTGATGCCAATAAACACCACTTTTAATAGTGGGACTATTTTTTTCAATATTTAACCCTCTGAAGCCCCACTTTTATATTTCTGACTTTATTTCTTCTTTTTTAAATACTTGGACGCTAATTTTATAAGCACAATAACACACTCCGAGGTGTGGTTTATCTCCCTGATAAAAAGCACTCAGGTACATATGCGTACCGGCTAAGCGCCCTCATGCCTAACAACGCACTGCATGCGGTTTATCGAGATAACCCACACCTCATCATGTGTTATTGCTTGCTTATAAAATAAATCTGAAATATTCTGTTCCCTGATTGGCTAAATACGTTCATAGACCCATATGTTAATCCCCAAGAAATGCAAAGGTTAGAACAATGTGAAGCAGTGGAATTTGGAATTTGACAAACGACATACGGAATTCATGACCCACTTCACTCATCCCTGATTACCATCAGAACATAGCAGCTAATTTTACTCACTGAAAACCTTCAACAAGGCCCTAAAAGTAATACTGGTTTAAATTAAAAATAAATAGATCAATAATTAAACATTATTTCCTATTGGGATCCCCTCCGTACACACATAAACAAATTTTAAAAATGAGGAACTACTCACAGTTTTAATATCTGGTGTTTCTGTGGTCACCATACAAAAAATTTCCTTCCTATACATACCAGCTTGCCAGGATAATTGATGTAGCTTACCCTGCCACAGATAAAATTGAGACTAGATTCATGAAATAATTTGGTAGTAAGTACCACACCACAACTTCAGTTGAGGACTGAAATCTCTGCAGCTGCAGAGATCGCTTTTCTTGGCCACAGCATTTGCTTGCATTGTTACGGATGGTCCCACTGCCTGTAACAGATTACATCCCTGGCAACACCACCTGCAAGCTGACATAAATCATGAAGCCAGTTGTAATCTGACTTCTCCTTTGTGAATACCCACAGCTGCGGGAAACCTGTGGACAGAAAAGTGGCAACCCACTTGCGCCAGCATTTTCCTGCAGCTACGGGTATTCAGAACATTTCGTAAATCCAGGCCAATTATTGTCTCCATAAAAGGCCTTCTGTTCTTTATGAGTAGGTGAACATTCTGCCAAAGGAATCCTTAAGAAGTTTAAAATTGTTGAATTCCATAATAAACATTCCATCTTTTGGATATGTGTAAAGACAGATGACTAATAGGTGGGAAGGCAGACTACTTTATGCTAGTTACCTTTAACTGAAGAAAACACCTGTTTTCAATAAATAAGAGGTGGCTTTTTTGTTTTTTAAATTGTTTCTTTTAACCCATCTAATAAGCTCAATGGCCCACTTGCACTATTGGAGTGGGGTGGCTACGCATGTGTATCTAGGGCGTGCAGCCACTCTGCACCCTACACGCCCCCACGCAGAATGCATCAAGGGGCACACAGCACCCATGTGTCTGATCCCCTGGCCATGTGAAGAGCAACATGCCGGGGGCAGGCCAGCACTATGCACCATGCACTATGGTGCGTAGTGCTGGCTGCGTGGGTGTGGAGGAGGGTGCAGCCTACAGCAGGAGATACCCTGCCGTAACATATTATGCACCCCAGAACATGCCCATCCTGTCACCACGGACCTGGGAATTGAACATTAGAGCCACCCCAGCCCACAAGGATGATGGTGAGGGCTGGGGCCACTGTTCATGGCACCATCTCTGTGGGTTTGTGGTGGGGTGTTCGGTGTGGGAGGGGTGGCACTACCTACTGCTGTGGGTTGGGGGGGGTTGCTGGACCAGGTGTTGGTTGTGCGGATCCAGGCCACGACGGGAGGTGAGGGGGCCCTGCTGCCCCTATATGTTGCTGCTGCCTCTATATGTTGTCCAGGAGGTGCAGCAGGTGGTGCTCCTGCTCCAGGGGCTCAGCAAAGTGGGAGACCACCAGACAGGGCATGGGCATGCAGGTCTGGGTGGCTGCCAATTCTAGTCACGCACCCAGACTCATGCCCTGCCGGGCAAGGGATCCACTCTGTGACCCAGTCCAGGCATCCAATTGGATAACCAGCCAGGTCTGTGACCCTGCCTGCAGCCACCCTGTGGAGTCCTGGGCACCTGGGGAGGCGGGGCTACAGACAGGTGGCCGGTGGTCATGAATGCCACCAGTGCGCACCTGTCCACAGGTGTGCTGCTATGTGGGTGGGATACCCACAGATTCCGCGTACCCCCACCCCCAATAGTGCATAGGGGACAATAAGATTGTTGGTTGGGGTTCCTACACTTCCAGGCACTTGGCACAAGCAATTCATGCCTCACTTTGCACCTTGTCATGTGTTATCCCAGATAACTGACACCCAGTCACATCTTACTGCTTACAAGTGATGTAGTGAATATCTATATTTTCATACTGACAGTGTGAAGTTTAGGCCATTTCCATTTATGTATCAACATAAAAGATTAGACTGTTTTAAAACAAAATTGTTTTAGAAGACTTTTTTTAATTTGCTGAATTCTTGAAGTATACACTTTACTTCATAAGGAATTGTTTAATTTGCAATCTACTGTATGGTGCATTCATTTTATGCCTATAATTGTCTTGTGAACATTTCCCTCTTCCTTCGAGAACCCCTTAACCTTCCATGCACTGGAAGATAATAATTTGATTTCACTGTAATGTGAAACTAATGAACAAGAAGATTTTTGATGCACCAACCTGATTGCACAGAAGTGAGGAAGTGCTTGCCATTATGGCAGTCCAGGTTTGTATTCTAATCCTGGGTTACAGCTGTGGTCCAGCAGGAGGTTGATGGTCCATGGAATCCTAATGAATGACCTTCACCTGCAGTAAGGGAGGAATCAAGACTCTGTTGCTGACTTGTTCCTTTTTGGCCTGGGGATGTAGAGGTACAGTGAAATGGAGCAGCAAGTAGGCGTGGAGCAGGTAGAGGTGCAGCTGGACCCTGATATTAGGAACATAGAAACATAAAAGTTGTCAGCAGAAAAGGACACCTTTGTCCACCCAGTCTGCCCTAAAATTGTCTACCTCCTGTGTTACCACAGATCCTACTCAATCTCTGACCTTACCCACCCCCAAGTCCAGTTATTAATGTTCCCTTGTGTCTATTCGATGCATGCTTGAATCCTGTTACCATTTTGGTACCCACCACCTCTGCTGGAAGTTTGTTTCAGAGTTCCACCACCCTTTCCATGAAGCAGTACTTCCTCACATCCCCTCTGAGCATCCCCCTTTCAGCTTCTATTCATGCCCCCTTGTCCTTGAGCATCTATTTCTAAATAATAATAATAATAATAAATAAAACTTTAGTTCTATGGTGTCTTTCAGAAAACCAAGGTGCCTTACAAAATAAAACAAATTAAACATTTCAAATCTTAGAGTTAAAAGCAACTAGCACAAATAAACAGATAAAATCAAACTCCAAATGCTTGGATCCATAAATATGTCTTCAGGGCCTTTTCCAATTCCTCCACGGTCGCACACTCCCATAACTGATGGGGTAGAGAATTCCAGAGGGTAGGGGCCACATATATAAATGCATGGGCCCCAGAAGATTTCAAAGACACCCTTGGGATCTCTAGCAACCCCTTGCCAGTTGAGTGGAGCAATCGTCCAGGGCAATAAGGGACCAGGAGCTCTTTCAGGCAGTCCAGGCCAAGTCCATGTAGGGCTTTGAAAGTCAGAAGACCGACTTTGAAGGTGATCTGCCACTGCACTGGCAGCCAGTGCAGTCCGCACAGCACCTGTGAAATATGGCTGGACCGAGAGGTACCAGTCAGAAGCCAGGCCGCTGCGTTCTGCACCCGCTGAAGGCGGCAGATTTCAACCCCAGGAAGCCCTAGATAAAGGGAATTGCAATAGTCCAGCCATGAGGACACAAAGGCATGGACCAGCTTAGGAAGACTGCCGGACAGAACAAGGTGCATAATCCTGGAGGTATTTCTCAGATGGCAAAATGAGGACTTGATGATGACAGACACCTGCGAATGCAGAGGCAATCCTTCATCAAATATTACCCCAGGTTACACACCTGTTCAGAGGTCGGGAGTGAAACACCCCTGAGATAGAGTCCAGAAGGCGAACCAGCCCCTGGCCTCCCTATCTGGCATGCTGGATCCACTACCAACACTTCTGTCTTTTCCAAGTTCAACTTCAACCAACTCGAATCCATCTACACCTGGATTTCTTTGAGACAGTTATTAAAGATGGAGAGAGCTCCATCCTGATCAGGTGCAAAAGAAAGGTAGAGCTGGGTATCATCAGCATAGCAGTGAAACCTCATCCCATACTTTCTTACAATGTCTCTGAGGGGCAGCATATACACTGCAAACAACATGGGGGACAACACAGAGCCCTGAGAAACTGCACAAGACAGAGAAACTGGGTCTGAGAAATAAACCCCTGAAACCACTCTCTGCGTTCTTCGAGTGAGGTGAGATGTAAACCACCGGAGGACTACATCCGATAGTCCACAGATGAACCTCAGAAGCTCAACTAGAACCCCATGGTCCACAGTGTCAAAAGCTGATGAGAGATCTAGAAGAACCAAAAATGGAATGATTCTTCTGATCCCTGGCCATCAGGAGATCACTGACCACCTGAACCAGCACTGTCTCAGTACTATGCCTCTTTCAAAAACTGGATTGGAGGGGTTCATCGATATCATAGATGGTCAAATGTTCTCCAGCTATACAGCCACTACCTTCTCAATCACCTTCCCTAAAAAGGGAAGGTTAGAGATTGGTCTGTAGTTTGCATGGCAGTCAGGGTCCAAAGAAGCTTTCTTCAAGAGGGGTGTTGCCAACCCCTCTTTCAAGGAGCTCAGAAACTCACCTGTTTCCAAGGAGCACCAGACCATCTGTGCCAGGACCGGACTGATAGAATCGATACAACCCAAAATCAGGGAAGCTGGTCCTGGATCCAAACTACAGCATGTAGGGTGTGCACCCCAGACAATCCGCATGATATGCCTGAATTCCGGTTGGTTGAAGGCACTCCAGGAAAACTGAGGAGCAGCAGCCTCTCATTGATCCAAAGCAACACCCTTAGAGTGTGCTGGCTGGAGCACCGCCCTAATGTCAGCCACTTTAGTTGCAAAGAATCGAGCAAGTTCATTGCACTCTCTTTTTGCGAAAAAGTCCTTTGGACATGTAGACAGGCTGGGTTGCACAGCCTGTCCACAGTGCAAAAGAGCTGAGCTGGTAGATTCTGAGCAGCTGCAATCTCCCCTGGACATGAACTCTGCCTTCTTATGGGTGATTGCAGTTTGATAGGCTTGATGATGCTCCATCAATCTAAGGTGGTCGGCATTAAGAGAGGATCTCTGCCAGCAATGCTCTAACCTTTGACCTAGTCGCCGCATCTCCCTCAAGGTCCCATCAAACCATGGGGAACAAGGGCAAAGGGAGAGAGGACGAACACAGACAGGAGCAATGACATTCAGGGCCACTGAGATAGCCATATTATAAGCTACCATGAGGGCATCTGGGTCATTGTTCACCACTGGAAGGGACGATAGGTCAAGTACCGCTGCCAGGCCTTCAGAGCTAACATCTTGTAAAGGGCGATACCTGACCATCTCCACAGGGGTAGGCCTATGAAGGGGGTTGCTAAAACTAAACCCTACGGTGTAGTGATTAGACCACCCAGCTGGTTCCACCCCCAAATCAGAGGCCTCAATCCTGAGGAGAAAAGCTAAGTCAAGTCAGTGACCATGTTTCTGGGGTAGCAGTGGTAACTATCTATGTAAGGCCCAGAGATGACATTAACTGGAGGAAGTGCTGTCCAAACTGCAAGAGTTTTGTCATCAACCCAGGCATTGAAGTCACCCAGAACCAAATGCCACAAAGTCTGCCACTTTCTGAAGGAATCACTTCTCATCTCTGGGTGGACGGTAGATGAGTGCGATCCTACAGCCTACCCCCCCCCCGTGAACCAATCTCGGGCGGTGAATCACCGAGTACCCGGCTGGAGTTATAGCCTCCAAAATAGGGCCAGAGTTCTCATCCAGCCAAGTCTCAGTGATGCAAGCCAAATCCACCATTTCTACAAGATCTGCAATAATTTCAGTCTTGTTTTTAATGGACCTGGCATTGCATAACACAGCCCGGGTTGGATGAACCTCCAGGGCTGCCCGGGCCACCTTCCCACCAATATTGGTGATGCACTTGGGTATGGAAACCAGGCATGGAGGACCACATTCTGGTTCTATTTCACCCCAGGGCATCTCTTGGATCGCACAACCCCGATGTGGTGGCCCTGCTCATTCACCCTCCACTGTTCATCCCCCCACCCTTCTCCTCCCCTTGTGAGCAATACCCAGTGCTCGACAGTGCTGGTATGTTGTAAACTGCAATGGGGGAGGAAAAAAGGGACAGAGGGCATGAAGGGCAGATGGTGAATAATGCACAACCATCTATGTAAAAATGCTACCCTCCTGCACCTTATTAATACCCCTGAGGTATTTGAATATTTCTATCATGTCTCCCTTTCCCCTTCTATCCTCTAGAGAGTACATATTTAAATCCTTGAGTCTTTCCTCGTAGGGCTTCTTATGCAGGTCCTGGACCATTTTGGTTGCCTTTCAGTGTACCACCTCCACCCAGTCTTTGTCTTTCTGAGATGGGGCCTATGGAACTGGATCCAGTACTCCAGGTGTGGCCTCACCATTGAGCTATATAGGGGTACCACAATCTTTCTCTTTCTACTGGTGATACCCCTCTCTATGCACCCCAGCATTCTACTAGCTGTTCCTACTGCCATATCACACCGCTTTGCTACCTTCGGGTCATCAAATATGATGACCCCCAGGTCCCTCTGCTTTATTGCTGACACCCCCCCCAATTGGTATGTTGCCCCGGGGTTTCTGTGCCCCAAATGCACAATCTTGCACTTTTTGGCATTGAATCATAGTTGCCATACCCTTGACCATTCCTACAGCTTTTTCAGGTCCCCCCCCACCCAGATTTTTGTATTGTCTGAGGACAGGCATACTTTCCATTCCAGCCCTTTCAGAAAAAGAGATGTATAAGAACAAGGGGGCACAATTTAAAGATAGAGGGGGGACAGCTCAGGGGTAATGTGAGGAAATATTTTTTCACGGAGAGAGTGGTAGATACATGGAACCGCCTTCCTGAGGAGGTTGTTGGGTCTAAAACAGTGGGGGAATTCAAACATGCATGGGACAGACATAAGGCAATTATTGTGGGGGGTTGCAGGAAGTAGGCTGTTGGTTAACTAGAATCTGCAGCTTATCCAGTAGGTAGGGAAATGGGCAGACTGGTTGGGCCAAGTGGCCTTATCTGCTTTCAAAGTCTATGTTTCCATGTTCTGTGATGTTGCTAATGAAGACATTGAAAAGGACTGGTCCCAGAACTGACCCCTGTGGCACTCCGCTGGTCACTTTGCCTTCTTCTGATTGAACCCCATTTAGCACCATCCTCTGGCTTCTGTTGCCCAGGTCAACTCTGTACCCATTTTGTTACCTTTGGACCCACCCCCAGGCTGCCCTGCTTGTTTTTCTAACAATCCTGGAAAAGGATCTCCAGCTGTGCCCCGGGAAATGGACTAAATGTTCATAGGCTGCCTCCCCAGTATGTAGAAATCCTCAGTAAAACTTTTTCCATGAGAATGGGGGTAGGGGGTGCAATTAAAAAATGGACAGAGTCCCAATATTCACTTTTTATACATTGATTTTATTCAGTTTTCTTCATACAGCTTATGTTTTCAATGTTTCACCTTTTCAAACTTCATTAGGAGAATGGCCTTTTAATTCTTCCCTAAACCAGTTTAATTGCCTCCACAGTCCAGCAATTGTAATTTAATTCACCACAGTTTCTTCAAACTTTCATAAAAAATGCACAGAATATGTCCATTATATTGCTTCATCACATAATAGAAACTTGTGTGGTTTACTAGCCCTCAAAAAGTGGCTTGCAAACTAGCAATGTAGAATTCTTGGTGCGCAGAGCACCAACATTAACTGCTGCTTGTTTACCAGATGTCTGTGTGGGACAGTGTTGAAGGCCTTACTGAAATCTAAGTAGGCCACATACACCACCCCTCCCTGATCCACATCCCTGGTCACCCAGATGAAGAAATCAATCAGGTTTGTCTGGCAAGATCTCACCCTTGTGAACCCATACTGCCTTAGATCCTATAATCCACTGTCCACAAGGTATTCCACGATCCTTTCTTTTAGCAGTGTTTACATGACTTTGCCTGCCACCAAAGTCAGACATACCAGTCTATAGTTCCCTGCATCCTCCCAAGTCCCACTTTTGTGAAGCGGTGCCACATCTGCTTTCCTCTAGTCCTCTACAACTACCCCTGTATTTGGAGGAGTGTCACTGGTCCAACCCATGGCATCTCCAAGAGGAGGAAGTAAATACAGGGAACTAGGAGTTGTAGCTGGCTTGCTCATATCTCTATCCCCATTCACATCCATGTGCTGATTATTTTAATACACACAAGAAGGAAGGAAAACTCTGCTCCTTGTGTTGATATTTTTACAATTTATTTTGCATCCACCTTCCAGGTTGACATTTTGCAGCCTCACCACTTCATAAGGATTATGGTAGCACTTTGTTTTCACAAATGTTTCTCATGAATAAAGCTTAGTATATGGAACAATCCTATATATATATATATATATGTGTATATATATATATATATATATATATATATATATACAGTATACACACACACACATATATATAGTATCTCTCTCTCTCTCTATATATATATATATATATACACATATATATAAATATATATATATATATGTATAATACAGCTTACCAGAACCCTCCTGAATACCTCAGGTTGCCATAATGTAAATTGTGCTACTCTATCAGGTAATGCTTGTGGCTGGGAGGTGTCCTCTCCTCTGCAGTCAGGAGGCTTCTTTCAGCATAGCCGATGGCAAGAATTGCCTAGTGTAACTTTAGTTGGGGACCTCATCACTGCAGCTCCTGTAAAGGTCAAACCTGCCTTGAGGGGTTCTTTGCATATAGAAATGAGACTTTGGTACCTTAAAAGGGTGTTTGTCCCTGTCATGGGCACAGAGAAGAACAGACAAAATCTATGACAGATAAGAATACCATTTGTCTACCAAGTTCATTACTATTTTGCAAAATTACTTTACACTCATTAAGCTGGCCACTTTACCAGTGAATGTAAGGGCTATCTGTCTTCCATCTGCAGGAGAGTGGGGGAACTTATGACATACCCCTACTTAGTGCTATTTAACCATACATGTTCCAGTGTCCTCTGGATGTCCATTTGCTTTGCTCCACCAGCCTTCTCTTCTTGTCCAGTATCTCTGTCCCTCTCCTTAGGGGATTCATTTGCAACTCCCTAAGGTACTTTTAGTCTAGGGACTTTGTTCCCGTGGCACCAGTACAGATGAAACCCATTCCAGGGTTCCTTTGCTCACAGAAATGAGTCTGTGGTACCTCAAAAAGTTGACAGTTCCTGTCATGATGACAGAGAGGAACAATGAAAATAAACATCACATAAGCATGCGGTCTACCTACCAAATGTATCACTATAGTGCAAAAAAACTATACTCATTTAATTGCCTGCTGACCCAGTGAACTGACAATGATGTCTTACATTCCATTCCACATCACCAGTCCTGTCTCTGCTTATACCTCACCCATGGTGTGCTGCACTACCAAGTGGATCTCAGGCTGGTTGTAGACTAGAGCATCTGACTGGCCTGGGCTCCACAATGAAGGGGAAAGTTTTTGGTCTTCACCAGAGCAGCCCAGGGTCTGGACTGGGCAGTGTCAGGAGTTAGTACTGACTCAATGGGAACAGTGAGGCAAGAGTGGCCCAAAGAAGATGTTCTTGTCCAGATCTTGACATCGGGAGGACAAAAAGTGTCAATTAAAAAACCTTCAAGAAATACAGTAACGTATAGATGGGAGAGACAAAGGGGTTGAGGGTATGGAAAATTCCCTTCAAGTGATATCTCTTCTTCTTAGATGCTTTGGGTGTTTTTGAGGGGGTGTCAAAGATTTTCATTTTGTCTTTATCATCTTTAGCATTCTAAAATAAAAGCTAGTGAATCTGGGGGTCACTAAATCTATTTAATTTCTTTATACTGTGCACATATTTTCAGTTGAGATCACTTGCTACCGTTAGTTGAAAACCCACTGCAGAAGCATGAAAATATGATGCAAGCAGTGACACTTTTTCCCTTCATAAGTGTAAACTTTGAGTATATTTACATTGGTTGTGCAGGAATTGTTCAACAATTCTGTAATCAGACTAAGGTCTAAATAAATTAACTCTGTTTTGCATATCCTACTAGACAGTACTTGTGCTGGCTGATGAGCTCTCATATTGATTAAGCTTGCATGAGCACATAAAGATTTTGCTCACAAGGCTTCTGCTCATTCATTTAATATTGTGTTTCTGATCGTTTTTGAATAGGAAATGCAAATTATTTAATGACATGCTGTGTAAATGCATTAAACCTTGGAATAAATATTTGTATGCATTCCTGTAATTGAATATTAAAGTAGCAGCCCAATAATGGAATCAGGAATTAACAGAAGCAAGAACTCCCACAGTTCGTGAAGAAAAATGCTCTTTCAGTCTTCCATTGTACTTGAAAACACAGTCACAATTTTGTAGCTGGCAGCAGCAGGTATATAAGCCCTAGCACATAGAGGAAAGACTTCCTCTTCATTAGGGGGCATGGCTATGTCCCACACCATGCATATCTTTATACCTGTATGTGGCATCATTACAAGGTGTCCTGAAGTTACTTGTCTGTGACAAGGTTAAAACATATTTTTTGTAATTAGGCAGTTATGAAAAAATAACTAATGCAGTATGACATGCACTAAATTTATAGGTAAATGGATTGATCATTGCATAATTAATTTCTGTAACTTAAAATCAAAAGTGGTAGTACGTACTACGACCAAAAGCAAAAATGCCATGGATTAACAGCCAATGTCAAATAAGGTAGGATGCCTTAAGTATAAAGCCAAAATCACTGTGCCTAGTTCAAAGAACCAAGTAAAACAGATCACAGTTTGGTCTACTTTTGTAACTAGCTTCATGGCTTGGGATGCCCATGTGGGTAGTGAAGCAGCTAAAAAACTGCTATCACTAAAACGGGCTTATTAAAAGTTATCATTTTAAATAAACTGTCAAAAAAGAATTGCACTTGAAAATACCACCCCTTTTGGAGTCATAGCAATGACCGTTTTTCAGTTTCTTTTTTATATTTATTATTTCTGTTGCACTGCTGGGCTACTACAATTGATGGAGCCTCAGGTAAGTGCTAATGCTAATGCATACAATTTGAAACATAAAGTAATGTCTAGATCAAGAGAGGCCTATGGTGGCAGTAACTGTCACAATGGAAATTCAGTGTGTTTGGAAATCTTAACAAATGTCGGCCCAGTGGTCCTGAGGAATGAGGTGCTGGATGCCTTGCTTCGCACTACGCCAATGACCTTTGTTCGGGAATGACCTCAGGTCATCGGGGTGCCAGCACGTGGGGGGGCAGGATTGAGCAAGTCAGTAGGCAGCTCTCCTCTCCTGGGGGTGGTGGCGGTGGGTTGTCGCCCCCCCCCATAGTTCTGCTCCCACTGGGAGGAGGTCCAGTGGGTAGCGTAGGCAGGAAGGGGTGGCATTGTTGTGAGTGGATGAAAGGAGCTAAACTGGCACCACAGTGTGCGTGCATTCCTCCACACACACACACACACACAGCCATGTGCTGGGTCCCTGGGCCAGGAACGGGAGAAAAACCTACAAAATAACACAAAAATCTATATAGAAGAAAACTTAACAAATAAATATTTAGTGTGAAAAAGTCTCTGAAGAGATAGGTAGCTAGTAAAAAGGCAGGAGCAGAGTAGTACATAAGAAGTAAAAAACAATCTTAATAAAAGGGAGGGAAAGTGAGTTTTGTGAAGGAAGGAACAATATATAAAGCTACTAATATGGATCCATTTGTTTGAGCAATGCAGTATTTTCAATAATGTAAATATCACTGGATAATAACAGTGTAAAAACAATATTTGCATTGCCTGGCGAACAAGAAATAAATTTAGTCTGTGATGTGAGACAGAGATTCTTTAAGCAGGACACCTTTAGGCTAAAGGTTAATGTTCTGTGATCCATTTTCTATTTAAAGCATCCTCCAGGAAGTTGTGCAGCTTTTGTTTAAAATGGTCAGTGGGATCTTGATTGACTGGGGGCTAACTTTCTATGTCGCTGAACTGACGACATGCCCCTCTTTGTAGTAGTTAACATGTAAGACCACTACAATGTCTCCCTTGTTGGAGGGCTTGATTATGATTTCTGGCATATGTTGAAATTCCTTTATTGCCTCATTTCTTCCTCTCTCAGGTTATAGTAGTATGATCTTTGTCTTTTTTAAGATTTCCGTTATACCCTTGAGAATTGTTTTCTGGAAACAAATAATTGCTGGACTTCAACCATTGTTGGGCAAAAATGCTGACTTGGGTCTTAGCAGTGGTTGTACAATTAACATTGTATCCTCAGTAGTGGGCTTCTCTGTTGTCTTTTCCATGATGGTGGGCTCCTCTTCTGCCTCTGTTCCATTGGTGGTACCTAAGGTATGGAGTTCATGTAGTGAATTTTCATCTGGATAGTCTAATGACTCAGCTGAGTACTCATTTTAGCTGGTTAACCCCATGTTACCACATGAAGAGGACTGTGTCTTCTGTAATTTGATGTTCAGTTGGGGCATTTTGACCTCTTCCTTTATTGTTACTTGCTTGGAAGTTTAAATATTTCACGATGAGTATCAAAGTCATTTGCTGGATGTGTTGGACTGAAAGATAATCGATAAAATAGTACCTTGATCTGAGCTTTGGCTAGAGGTCTACTGGATAAGTTCCTTGTGCTTTTACTGCTTTGCATTTAACAGGACAATTTTTGTTGATCCTTTGCCGCCTCCTCTCACACCTCATTTTCCTTTTGTAAGGTGGGGTTATTCTACCTTTTTAAATCCTGCTTTCTTGCCACTGAAACAGATCCTAGAGAAACTGAAAAAGAAGTCCAAGGTCTGGCAACTTGAATTTAATGCCAAGTGTAAGGTCCTGTACATGGGCAAACAGAACCTAAAAGCACATTGTTGGATGGGGGTTGGGCAGGTTAGACCAGACTTCAAAGGAAAAGAACCTAAGTGTTACTTAAGTGACAGGCTCAAGATCATTGCTCAATGCAGTAAGGCATATGGGAAAGCCAGCAGGATGGTAGGGTATATAGACAGGGCCTTTTCTAGCAGAAAGAAGGAAGTGATCCTTCCCCTCTATACAATAAGTCATCGGTGAGGCTCTACCTCAAGTTCTGTGAGTAATTCTGGAACCCTCACCTTAAAAATGACAAGTGTCACTCATAATTAGTGCAGAGGAGGGCAACCTCAGCTAAGAGGAAAGATGGTTGACCTGAATATGTACTCTTTAGAGGCCAGAAGGGAAAGGAGGGGGGATGTGATTGAACTTCTCAAATATCTGAAGGGAATAAACAGGGTTGACACCAAGCAGTTGTTCAGGTAATATGAAAGGTCTGCTACAAGTGGATACAGCTATAAGCTGGTGGGTGGGGGATTCAGGAGGGATGCAAGGAAATACTTATTCAAGGAAAAGGTAGTGGACAGGTGGAACAGTCTACGGGGGGGGCTTTGGGAATACTGAGAGAGTTACAGGTTTCAGGAGTGAGTGGTATAGACACATGGGTATGCTGAAAATAATGGAGGGGGCAAGAAGGGTTAAGTTGGTGCCACTTGTCTAACAAAGTGGAGGTGCAAGTTGGGAGCACTGCATAGGCCCTACATGTGTTAGACTGGTAGGAACTAAGGAAAGGACTGGCCAGACTCACTAGACTGGAGTCCTTTGCTGTCTGTAAAATTTTACATTTCTGCTGGTATCAGTCCTCCCACTCTTCAGGTTGGGATCCTTGTGGCGACCTCCAAGGCTTACTAATTTTCCATGGATAAGGTATGTTTGGTGGCACAGGGCCAGAGAGTGCCAGTACCCATCATCTACATAGTACCATGGTTTTCCCCATGGTTTTCTTTCTGGAGCTCCCACAACCTTACACCCTCTGCAGAGCCCCACTTGTGACTAGAGGAGAGAAGGCTTGCTGGTATGCAACTTTCCCTGCTGCATGAGGGTGAACCCTCCAGTGCCATATTACTGGAGTCACTAATGCCATAGATGTGTGATGCCTCTCATCCAGTCAAGGACACCCTGCTGCCAGCAATATCCTTTGGCTATGGCTACCCATTTGTCTGCATCCTGGACACACTACTGAATCTGGGACACCAGCACTATTGTGCAGCTTGCCACTACTGTCTGTTGGGCGGGTCATGGTCATTCTACCTTTTTAAATGTGATAACATTAGTTTGTGTTGGGCTGCCCTATGGCCCAGCAGAAGCACGGCACACTTCGGTGCCGTTGATCGGGGCTTGAGAGTAGACTCAAAGAGCTGGGATTGGTTAAAACTAGGGCTGGGGAGTTCTGCTGAGGGGAGGCCAAGCCAGACTTAGGAGGGTGGTGTCAGGAACCATGGGCACAGTGAGCCCTTTTAGTGATTCCGGGATCCTGCTCCCTAATGTGTGGATGTGCATGCACACTTTGCACTGCATATAGCAAGGCCAGCAAGAAATTGATGCTGGGGTGCTGACAGTGAAAAAAAAATAGCAAAATAACAAGATATCACTAGAATAAGTGATGGTATTCGCAGGATCTGAACAATGTGGATCCCCACTGGTTGGTGTGGTGGGCATAGTGGAGAATGGAGACAGGGTGTTGCAAGAGGGGCACACCCTCCTCCCACCGACCTGAGAACTGGATGAGTAATAGTGAAAAGAGAAATCTGTATAAAAAAGTTTCTGTTTCTGATGCTGGCCAATACTACTGTTAGTGGGATTTGGACAGGTTTCTAGCTTTTGAAAAAGAAATTAGTTAGATTTTTAGTAGGAAGAAAAAAGATGACTGAAAGTACTTATCCTGTTCTTATTGCCCTTTTCCTTGGAAATATCCATTTTCCTTTTTTGCTTGCTAATAGTGAAAAACATAGGAATGGGTACACAAGGAAACAGACATCACCTGTCTAAAGGGCAACAGGGGCAGGGTATGTTGCCAGCTGTCATTTTTTTAAGGAAGGTATGGATAGGAAATGTATTACGTTCTTTAGTGCTCACTGCCTCCAGATCCTGCTGAAGTTGTTTTTTGTAGACAATTGGAATTGCAGGGGGTTCAATTACATGAAATATGTATGGATGTACCCTTTTGTTGCTCTGCAGTTATAGCTCAGTTTTCTAATATTTCTCTCATATCTTTTTTTAAGACACATGCTACTGATCTGCTACTATTGCTGGGTATAGAGACCCAATCCTCTTAAAAGTACTGCTGACTCTGAGCTTTAATTCTTTTTCTGTTGTTGCAATTTCCTTCCCATAATCCCAGCTCCCTTTGGAGAATGATTGCATTGAATTTGCAGCAGTAGCATTCCAACATCTGGGCACTATAAAAGTTAGAGAACACAGTGTCCAACAGCACAGAGAGCTATATAGTTGAGAACTAATTTACGAGTAAAATAAAAAAAATGGTACTCTTCCTAATTTTTATTTCAGTTGATTATTATGAAAAAAAGAGGAAAGAAAGCCTTGGGGATGTTGTTTCAGTTCTAGTAAGTGACCGTACTAGATACCGCCAGTATATTTTTCTTCCCATTGTGTTTCTATACATATTCCAGTACTACATCAGGAAACAAAAAACAAGCATTTGTCAATGTTGAATGTTGTCTCGCTGGCATTGGCATTGGTAGTGCAGGAGTTAGAGATGCATAATAGGAATGGCAGTGAAATATTGAACTGAAGCCAACCCCACCCCCACCCTGCAGAGACTGACAGGTGTTGGGGTGTGCCTTTGGGTCATCAGCTATAATGCTCATGCCATTCTACCTCATCCTATCCTGTAGACACTGGCAAGTGTCGTGGTGTGCTTTGGGGTTGTTGGGCCTTATACATATGCCTTTCCATAAGAAAATAGGCTGAGGTGGGTGCAGTATAGGAGAATGGGGTGAACTTTACTGCCGAACACTCCAAGGCAGACCTCGATGCCTGCCACTGGCTGCAGGGTGGGGGTGGGGTGGGGGGTGGAATGGGGTGAGCATTACAGCCATTGATCCCAAGTCACACCCCTGATGCCTGTCAGTCTCTACATGGTGGGGTGCTACAGTTTGGAACATTAATGCCGTAGGCGTTTGTTGGTATTTTCACTCCAAATTTTCAACATAGGCTTTTTGTGACCCCACCTCATGAAGAGCTGCACTATCAGTTTTTTAGCTGAAAAATGGTTTTGCTCAGTGGCTATGCCATTTGGCAACACAGGGATGAAAACAAATTTTGGGCAGGATGTGAAAAATGACAACTGTACTGTTCATGAGGAGGTGTAAAAAAATGGCAACGTTGAAAATGTGGAGTGAAAATATGAAAAATTGGTGAAGTCATGAGCATGCATTGAAAATGCACAACACACATCCATAACCCAATCATTTTCAGAACTTTTTAACCACATTTTCAACATAGGCATTTTGGGACCTCCTCTCATGCACAGTGGCACTGTGATTTTGTTAATTTGTCCCAAAAGTTGATTTCCACAGTGACCATGCCATTGTGTGCTACAGGTGTGAAAACACATTTTAGACATTATGTGAAAATGACAGCTCTACATTTTTTTTTGATTTTTCCACCAAATTTGCAACATAGGCTTTTTGAGAACCCCCATAATGAACAGTGGCACTGTCGTTTCCTTAATCGGTTCCGAAAGGTGGTTCCGCGCAGTGACCGCAAAATCACTTTTGGGACTGAATAATGCCATGACAGTAACTGAATTCATGAGGAGGGGTCCCAATAACTCCATGTTGAACATTTGGTGCCAAAATTCCCCAAAATGGCCGAGATATGCACCAAAGTTGAAAAAACCCTATTTATGCCATTATACAGCTTACCGGCATTTCTTCAGTTCGCAGTCAGCTTTGAAGAGTGCACACGTGTTCCCAGTCCACCGAAGATCGTTCACGCCAGGCTCCGGAGGTAAGTATGGGGTGAGGAGGGTGTGGGGAGGCAGGGCACTCAGATGGTGGGCGTGGGTTGGGGAAGGGGGCAGGGAGAACACAAGGGACCATTTTCTTCTTTCACAGGTTTAAAAAAATATATATATATGTATCGCAGGACAGTTTTTGTTCTTCAGAGGCATTTGGCATGCTGGTGTGGGCTCCCGGCATGCCACCTGAATGTTTTTTGGGGATGTGTGCTGTAGCCGACGGGGGATTTGGCACCCCTATCGGCACATACTGGGGACGAGCTGAGGGGGATTGTCACCCCGCACACAACAAAAGCGGGAGGATATTATGCCGATGGGGAGTGGCCTCCATTGGCAAAATAAATGGGAAGGGGAACTGAAGCAGATGGGGATTGGTGCCCTGTCAGCAAAGAAAGATCACAGGTATGATGCCGAGGCTAATTGGGCACTCCCTCGGCATACACTTTAAATGGGAAGGGGCATTATGCCGACGAGGAGTGGGCTTCCCCATCAGCAAATGAAGTGGGTTGGGGCACTGTAGCGGCAGTCAGTGCTGCCATATTCATTGAAGGGTTTCACTAGGACAGGCACGCGGGATGGCATGTTATTGTGCTGCTGCATGATTGCAGCGGACCTTTTCTTAGATCTCATCGCCAGGTGACATATGCCTGGTGTCAGCATCTGTAGCTGCCTTATTGGGGAATGAGGGATGAACCTACTGATGCATGCCCTGCATTCGCCCACAGTGACCGCACCTCTAAATCTGCTACTAATGCAATATGTTGGCTGGTGCACACGCGAGACCCAACATAAAAATGAGTGTGGCTTCAGTGTTTGAAGTGATTATGTTCCATTAGCCCATGGAAAAAGCAACCAGCCAGTGTTAGCTGAGCAGTTCTCAGTCCTCATTCAACTCCAGCCAATCCCTGAGCTAACTTGGCTTTTAAATATTCCACACCTGCCATCTGACAGAATCAGCAATAATAAATATGCTGCCTGTATGAGGAAATATGGGTTCAGCTTGACCCACTAGCATTGTCTCTATTACATTACATACAAGTTCATTACAAGAACTACCTAGGACATAAAGTCTGGATGCTGGTTAATTATACCTCAAGCAAGAAGCGCACTGGAGTGTTATGAAAAGATGTTGAAAGTGCTGCACCTGAAGCAGGGCTGCTAGCAATCACAGCTGTATGGAATACCAAAGTCAAAGGAATTTTCAACACATAGGAAATTGATGATTATATGTAATTCATTAGCAATGTGTGGGACACTGTTGATTCAACTTTAATATTTAGATCAGAAAATAAACAGGGCAGGCAATAACAAAAAGCTGGTCTTTTTTATATTTTTAATTTATTTGTATGTTTTGTGCTGGATATCCCACAGTGAAATTTGCAATGGAAAAGATTTGGGTTGTTTCATGCCATGTAGATTTGATTCAAAAGCCCTATGAAGAGAGACTCAAGGAACTAAATATGTACTTTCTAGAGGAAAGGAGGGAAAGAGGGGGTATGGTAGAAACATTCAAATACCTAACAGGTGTTAAGGTACAGGAAGGTAGCATTTTCCATAGAAAAAAAAGCTTGAGGACACTATAAAGTTGGAGGGGGACAGCTCAGAGGAAATGTGAGGGAATACTTCTTCACAGAAGAGGATGGTGGACACCTGGAACAGCCTTCCAAGAGAGGTGGCGGGTGCCAAAATAGTGACAGGATTCAAGCATGCATGAGACAGATATAAGGGGACCTTGGTAGTAAGGTAAGCAGAGGAAATGACTGGAGATCGAGTAGGGTTAGCGACGGCACAGTAGAAAGGGAAAACTGTGCTGACTAGGTGGGCTAAGAGGTCCTTATCTGCAGTCAACTTCTATGTTTCTATGTTTAAAAAATCCTCAGTGTAGACTAGGCATTACACAGAAAGATAGAAGCATAGACTTTGTCATCAGAAAAGGACCAGCAGGTCAGTCTAGCCCACCACTTTTACCTGCTTCTTTTGACACCTCTGCCCCCATTTGATCATGGGTGACCCTCCCCCCCATCTACACAATTTACCCCTGTGCCTATCCATTGCATGCTTAAAGTTCACAACAGTCTTTGCCCCCACTACTTCCTTCAGCAGACTGTACCAGTCATCCACTAACCTTTCTGTGAAGAAGTATTTCCACAGATCTCTCCTTAACCACCCCCCTTAGCTTCATTGCATACCCCTGTGTTTTAGTGCCTTCTTTTCACTGAAAGAGACACTCTGCCTTCACCTTGTTCACCCCATGAGGTACTTGTAGGTCTCAGTTAAATCCCCTCTTGCTCTCCTCTCCTGGAGGTGCAGGAAGTATATTTTGAGTTCCTGCAGCCTTTTCTTGAATGGCTTTTCATGCAACCCTCACACCATTCTGGTTGTTCTCCTCTGTACCTCCCCCACCCTATCAATGTTCTTGTAAAGGTGCAGCCTCCAGAACTGCATATAGTACTGCAGGTGGGGCCTTACTAGTGAGCAATTCAATGGCAGCACCACCACCCTCCTCCTGCTAGAAATCCCCCTCCCAATACACATTGGCATCTTACTAGCCTTTCCCACTGTACTGTCACACTATCCAGCAACCTTGAGGTCATTAGATATGATGACCCTGAGGTTCATTTCTTGCTTGGTGACTGTAATTACCTCTTCCCCCATCTTATGCAGAGTTCCCAGGTGTATAACATTGCACTTTTTGGTACTGAAACCCAACTACCACACCCTCAACCATTCCTCTAGTTTCCCCAGGTCCCTTTGCGTTCTCTCCATCCATTCCTGAGTGTTCACCCTGTTACAGATTTTTGTGTCATCCACAAAGAAACATATCTTCCCCTCCAGCTCATCAACAGTGTCAGTTATGAAGACATTGAAGAGGACCGCTCCAAGCACCTATCCCTGTGGCACCATGCTAGCACTCTCCCATCCCTGAATGTCTGACATTGACCACCATCCTTTGCCTCCTATCCTTCAGACAGTTAGATACCTAACTTACCTCTGTCTCCCCCAACCCCAGGCTGCTTAGTTTGTTAACTAGCCTCCTGTGTGGCACAGTGTCAAATGCCTTGCTGAAGTTCAGCAAGGCCACATCCACTCTTCTCCCTTAATCTACCTCCCTAGCAAAAGTTAAATGAAACTCATTTATGAGTGATAAGTAACAAGAAATGTCAATTTAACAGATAATAACAGTACTCTACCCTCTAGCTGAGAAAAACATGGTAGGGAGCCTTCTGTGTATTGCACTTGTTTCAGAGTCCTACCAATGAGATGACAGGTTCAAAGGAAGTCCAAATAGCCCATCAGGATATAAAATTTCATTTGGTTTCAGCATCTCAGAGGTTTGATTTCCAGTGACAGTTTATTAACAGAAGTGGCATGCAAGCATCCTAAATAATGATTGTGAAAAACTGCTCTACCTTTTCCTCTCCTGTGTGAAACTTCCCTAAAACTACTGTGCTTGGTTTTCCCTTCAGGAAGTGTAGGCATGACATCTTATTGCTGCCCACCTGCAAACCCATGAAAAGTTCACAGTATCAGGGATGCTGTATTAAAATTACTGGTTAAAGGAATTCTTTGCATTTTTAGACAACATACAGATGGCATGGATGCTGGCAAGAGTGCAAATTAAAAAATAAGCAAGCTTTTACTATACTGAGTAGCATGAGGGCTGTAGTTAACCATGACCAGATTGCATGATGGGGAACTGTGTAGGGGACACTGCCTTTTCTCAGCTGGATATGTTGTCTGTCCCAGTGTAAATCATTACAGCAGTCTAAAATCTCTTTGGATCTACTGAGTCCTAAGCACTGTGAGTTCAGTTAATCATACCCATACAGTGGTGGCAGATTGGCTGTTATGGCTGCATCAGGTTGAAGCAGAATTACTTTAATATCTCAGTTGCTGTGTCTTCTCATAAAAAAAGTAATAATCCATAAAGGAGAAACCATTTTATGAAATATATTGGTGGTGAAGCTTTATCCAAGGAGTTATCGTGATAACAAATCTTTGCATCTTTGATGGACAGCGAATCAATAAACTGATGCCATATATATCAAAGTGCTACATGAAGCAACTCGCTCTGAGCAGAATAAAATAGGATTATCATTTTATGACTGAGGAGGGTGACAAGGGTCTGGTTTTATTTCACACAGAATCAGTTGCTTGGAACCACAGCAAAGGCATATGCTGTTATGGCCTTTAGGCTTGATCTGACTGTGACAGTATCAGATACCGTATAGTACATCTCCTTGCAGAATTGAGCCGTGGTGGTATAACTGGTGTCTATTCACTATGCTCTTGTTCTCAGTGATCCACCATTCAAGAGAAGCACTAATCCATTTAATCCGCTTTGTGTTCTTTGTTTAACATTCATGTTACCTAGCGCTCCTATTTTCCTCAGAGCAAGTTGCCCATAAGCTCATATAGTTGAGCTGAATTCCAATGATACAGCTTAATAAATTTCTGTAAAGACTTGAAACGTTGCTTTCATTTGTCCTCTACCAGTTATTTTGCCCTGACTTGATACCTCTGTAGTTTGAACAGACAAATGACAGGCTCATAATTTAGCATTTGAAAAAAATTCAGTTCTGGCATTTTGAAAGCTACAAGTCACATCAGATTGCTATGCCTGTGTCTCACACTGACAGGGGGCAGATTGTGGAAAAGTCCATAAAGTGACAGTTTAGGGCAGGCATGCAATTGCCTAAGGCAGGCTTACATGTCGCCCACTCCATTCTGCTGCTGACTTAGGACAGTCTTCCCTCCTGAGGTTTGTTGTCTTTTTCTTGTGACAGATTAGGGGAGACAAGGAGCACATGGGTAGGCAAACACCTCACTCAGGCACTTGGTGCCATTTAACAGTTTCCTTGTGCCTGTGACATTTTCATTTTGTTTACCCACCTTGCTCATCACAAACGGTTTGTATCTTTGTCTGCATATATCACATTGATATGAAGTGACAGATTGTGTATATGGGGTCTTGTGGTCATTTTATATTTAATAATTTAATCAGATTTTTATAGTAATTTTATGTTTATTTTTTGCAAGAACTACAGCATTATACACCACCTTAGGTCAAATGTTGTCTCATGCAGTAATCTTAGAAAGATAAGCAGGCCATAAGCATTTGGGTGTTCTATTACTGAAGCACGTACTATCTAAATTCTGACCTTTATATGAGACTTTGTTCTAGTGTAAGTGCATTTTGAAAAACAAAAGTTATATTTAGATGTTCTATTTTATTTATTATGATTTTTTCATGTTCTTCTGATTCGGATGTTGATATCTGCCTCACAAAATAATGATGCCAGCATATCTACTTTTCTGACCTTGTATCATTTTACTGCTTTGTGACATGTATTTACTTTCTGTAATTGGAAGTTTTATTTATGATAAACATGTAGGGGATGATCCTAAATTACAACTGATTTGGCTCACAGTAAGCTTGCTCTTGGTTTGTGCATTCAGTTGATGTTCTTGCTGTTTTCATTTTTTTGGCAGGGTGAAAGACTCCTTTTAGTCTCAAGTTTTCTTCTCTGCTTCCCTCCCATTTGTTGGGCTGCAGTGGCCATAGCTTTCTGCTTTGTAACACCTGCTCTTTATTATGTGGAAGGTCATATCATTCAGATCCCCAAGAAAAATCAGGCTGTCCCACGTTATTCACAGTCCAGATGACCACAGCTTGCTCATGTGCAACACTAGGCATGTACAAATGGATTATCAGTATGTACAGTCAGAAACCCTGTATAGTTAAAGAAGTACCTTCTTGCAAATTCTGTATGTAATTTCATCGGATTTTTATTAAACCAGTTTTCATGCTTATTGTATTATTGTTTTTTTTTTTTATTTTCCTCTCCATCCTGACCAACAACTCAACCCCTGTCACTTGGCCCATCGTGGGCTTTCCTGTCTTCTCTCATGTCTGCCCCAATGGCTTACCTCTATGGAAAGGGTGGCAAGGCCCCAACTACTGCAATCAGATCGGGACCTCTGGGAGGGATGCCTTGTTGCCAGTGTGGTACCTGTAGGGGATTGCTCCTTCATTCTGCTGTGGGCCTGCCACCATTTTGTTCCTCTTTTCTCCCTCATCTAAGACTCTGACCAGGGGATGATGATGTGAGCACATATGCAAGTCTGTGATGCACATAATTTATTGGCATCCCTCCTCCCATGGTGCCAATTCTGAGTGTACTGCCACCTGTGGTCACACAGGTGGCAGTAATGCACAGGAGCAGGCTGCCCTCCTTCCCTGGAAGAGAATGTCCTCTGGGACCCTTAATTCTCCTTCCCCTGGCCAACAGTGCTACTGCTGTGTTGAGGCGAGGGGCTGTGTCTCCTATTGTAGCATTGTTTTTTTATTTGTACTTATTTTTAGTGTTGCAACTTTTTTTAATAGCTTGTAACTATGTACTGCTTGTTCTGCTGGCCTGTTCTTCTTACTTTGTTAACAAAAAGTCAATACATAAATAAATAAAAAAAATAAATAAATAAAATAATGTGAAGCTATAGTAAGACAATCATAACCCTCCAAACATGTATGAAAAAAGCCTGTAGGGAATTCAGTGATATATGAGACAAAAGACACACAGTAGTGCTGCACATTTAGACTTGGCTTTTGCTCACTTTGGTCATTAGTTGCAGCTTGTGTTCCTCATTGACTTGTAAGAAAGGGAAGAGTTATGCTGCACTGGGGGCTCAAGATTTTTGTGGCAGGTGCAACATGTGTATTTAAGCAATTTTGCTAAAATAAATTATCACAAGTGCATTCACTGGGAGTGATTGTCTTTGTTTTTTTTAGTTTCCTAGGCTAACAAGCACCCATGCGTGTCCAGTTCTGCAGGTTGTTTGCACTGAAAAGTAGACTGGTAGCTGCCACTGTGACTCATTCCAGTGCCACTTACTCACTTGCTGATCAGGACACATGTCTGCCATTACCCTCACATGGGAACTGAGCACCATATCTCCATAATGCATTTGGACCAACATCTGTCCCAGGGTCAGGAAACCCGAGTCTGAATGGGAACCCACATCTCCCAGATGGCAGTGTGTAGTAATGTTGAAGTCTTCCCCCACTGTCTTCCCTGATCACCCATATAGTTTCACTGCTGTCATATCTCCTTGTGTTTGTGGCAAATATGAAATACATTAAATAATAGATGTTCAACTGAAAATTACAAGGAAAGCATACCATCAAGTCAGTTCTGTTGGCATCATAAACCACAAGTCTGAAGCCGAAGTGGTATATTCGTATCATCAGAACCCTGAAATAAAATTACCATATGTCTTTGTCCACATTTTTCTCATTGCTTTTTTCATTTTATATGCTGCATAGATACCTCTCCATCCAAAAATGAAAGAATCAGAGTGTATACAGTAGCTTTTTGGGTATCAGCAGGTCTGCATAGAAAAATAGATGTTCCAGACCTAATGGGTCTGTATCAACAATTACTATGTGTAAGTTTACTAATGTCAGTGGTCAGCTGATGGGATTCCTAAAGTCTTATTCCCCCCATCCCATGGGTAGTTACTGGGTTTTTAAAAAAATGATGGCAAAGTCAACATTCTACCTAACATCAAAACCATGAATTATGGCTTTTGTAACACCAGAACAGATAACTGGAATTTTCTTTTCCTGCATGGATTTGGACTTCATTATTATCCTAATCCATATTATAAATACATTTAAAAAAATTACATCAGCTATTGAAAACAATTGCAAAATATTAGTGTTTCTTATTATAGCTATCAATTATTGGTCTTTTATGAATTGTTACCATTTCAAAGTAATGAAGGCACTTAAAAATAGCCCCAAGCATTTTGTTCTTGCCCTCAAACTAAGCCAGGAGAGAAGGGGGGGGGGAGAGAGAGAGAGAGAGAGAGAGAATGAATCACAACCTTAAAGCAGAACAAGTAAAAATCAGTTCTATGTTATTGCTGACTTTCCTTTATTTTCCAGTTCCAAGTCCTGAAGAGTTCACAGTAGTATGTAGGACTATGTTTGGTTCTGCTGCTGAACCATTCCATTTGATGAGCAAGTTCTGTGAAGTCTAAGATTTGGCTTAAAGTCATTTTGTAGTATTCTGCTGATGCTGAGCACTCTTATTGATTAGTACAGAACAAGGTCAAATGTTGCCACTTTTTTTTGAGCTAATGTTGTTCTAAAAAATTCATCCAAAGGTTAAATGATTGGTATTATAAGAATGTATATTTATTTTTTTTGATAATATTTCCTAACAGAGGTATAGTAATGGATCCAAGATTGTCACCCCCATTGTATCTGGTCTTTAAAACCTTTACACTTTAATAAGAAAGGTGTCATCCAAAATACAAATAAATAAATAAAATAAATAAAGACTATATTTATTTCCCCAGCAGAAGTATAGTATAAGTTCCAGAATTAAAAACCCACTGTACTCGGCCATTAAAACCTTTATGTTAAGTAAGGATATACTATACAATATATATATGTTATGGTGGCACGGTAGTGCTACCATAGTTAGGGTTGAGTAGCACTTTTAAGGTTAAAGGGTCAAATTTTTCACCTTAATAACTTTGTCACCATTCAACAGATTTGCCTGAAATTTGGTATGCACAATTGGGCGTGGTAGATCTTGGGATCTGCTGTATTTTGTACTGGTCAGATGTACAGCTGCAAAGTTATTAAGTAACAACCAATTGCGCAATTATGCTTTTTTGCGATTTCTTTGCTCTCACCTACAGGTCGCACAGTTTGCACGACCGGTACGCACACTTCAGAGATCATGCAGCCAGGGTCCCTGATGTGTCTTTTGAAGACTGCATGAAAAAATATTGAACAGTTCAAAAGTTATTCAAAAAACAAATTCCCATTATAAGTCAATGGGAAAAGTTAACAAAAAGTTCAACACTTTCGTAAATGCAGTTTTTACTTTCGCAAATGGCCCTTTTACTTTCACAAATCCACCATTTTGTTTTCAGTTGGTGATCAGAAAAATGCTTGGCATTTAAATTTGTGACCCTCTAGCAACACAATTCTTTTTGTGTTTACCTAGTCTGACCCTGAGGATGCTAGGCATGTCTTTATTTTGAGGTTAAACACCCTAGAAATATGTTTTTCAAGTTTCTGGAAAAAGTACTTTTGCAAAGTAGCGTCGCACTCAGGAAAGTGTCACAAATTTTTGCGAAAGTTTCGCAAATTGCGACACTATTTTTCCAGGCTATGGCAAAATGACAGCAATTCTTTGCCACCCTGCTGCAAAACAACGGTTTGGTCTTCTGGGCTGAAATTTAGAGGGAATGCAGCCAACGTCTCATAGATGTTCCTTTCAGTGTTTGGTGAAAAATATTACAGGGAGGCAAAGTTACAGCACTCCAAAGTTGACACTTTTTCCCATAGGATAACATTACGGTGTCCGCCGCATTACAGGAATCCTTTGCCGACCTGCTGCAAAATAACGGTTTGCTCTTTCGGGCTTAAATTTGGAGGAAGAAAACCAGCATCCCACTGATGTACCTTTTTGTGGTTTGGTGAAAAAATATTACAGGGCGGCACAGTGACGGCACTCCAAATTTAACACTTTTTCCCATTGGATAACATTACGGTGCCCGTTGCGCCCTTTGGGGCCCGTATCTCAGAAACGGTGTGAGATACAGACTTTTTGTCGCAAAAATGCTTAGCCCCCCCCAACTGCAGGCTAAGTACTAAACTAGCCAGGAAAGTCATAATTCATATGAAATTTACATTTTCTTTCTACGTCGGACGGTTCCTGAGATATTAGCAATTTAATATTCCAAGTCCTCATTTTCTGCTCTGAGGCCCATTGTTATGTATACATTCTTTGTTGTCACTGTGTTTTCCAATGCATTTTTGGGGGAAAAGAAGGTTGTGCCCTTTTGTTACTGTGCCAGTTAACATTTCCAGTTGTGCTTCCATTACCGTTTGTGGCACTATTACCGTCTACGCCACCGTCTGCGTTACAATTTGCGTTTTTGCTTGCTTTTGCGTTTCTGCATCATTTGGCATTATTGTTGCTGTTACCATTACCAGTATCATTTGCACTTGCAGTACCATCCACGTGCATTATGGTTTGCATTTTCATACCCACTTGCATTTCTGTTCATTTCTGTTTCCTTTGGCGTTATTTTTGCTGTTACTGTAACCATTTGCATTTACAATTGCAGTACCATGACCGTGTGTGTAACGGTTTGCATTTCTGTACTCACTTGCATTTGCATTTCTCTTTCCTTTGCCATTATTGTTGCTGTTACCGTTAATTTGAGTTAACAATTGCGGTTCCGTGACCATGCATGTTACAGTTTGCGTTTCCGGATGCGCCTCTGTTCCCGGTTCCATTTCTGTTTCCTTTGGCATTATTCTTCATGTTAACTTTACCATTTGTGTTTAGTATTGTGGTACCGTGGCTGTGCGCATTATGGTTTACATTTACGTGTGCGCTTGTGTTCGCGTTTCTGTTTCTGTTCCCTTTGGCTTTTTTTGCTGTGACACTTAACATTTCCATTTAAAATACCACTGCCATCACTGTTCACGTTACCAGTTGTGTTTTCGCATGTGCTTCAATGTCCGTTCGCGTCACTGTTCGCTTAGGCATCACTTTGTGCTTGCTTTTCTATTAACATTTCCTTTACTATTTACGTTTCCGTTACCATGTGCGCCACTGTTGGCACTTCTGTTTGTGTTGCTGTTCCTGTTACTATGTCACAAGACATCATGTGGCGGGATCGAGGGGCCCCGTCACTGCATTACTTTCACTATTTGTCATCATCATTCTCAAAAGAAGGGAAATTAGAACGAAAACTCTGTTTAATGCATCAGTTAGGGTTGTTCCCAGCGACAAAGTGAGAAATTCAGTGTTGAGGTTACACCCTTAGCCCACTCAACAGGCATTAGGGTGCACTGTGGACTGCCGGTCCCAATCACCCCATTCTCCCACACCTCTGCTTTACACATGTGATGGGATGAAAGTTAGGGCCGACGACCCCAACACACACCCTGATGCCGGTTGGGGTGGTGGTTTGGGGGGTCCAAGAGGGGTTTTCAACCCTAACACCGAATTTCCTATCTTTTGTCGCTGTGGAACAACCCTAACTCATGCATTAAATGGATTTTTTTGCCTCTAGTATATATATACATATTATCACAATGTTAATGTGTTATTAAAACTTTAGTAACACATTACTACCCAACACACTACAAACAACCTCAATAACACATATAACAAGACTCTTAATAACACAAGTAATAATCCCCTTAACTACACAAGAAACAAACCCTCTACAACACATGCAACAGTGATCCTATCCCCCCCCCCAATGCTATGGCAAAACATAGGACACAGCAAAAAATGACCAGCATCTCACGTCTAAAAATCTGGCATACTCATGAAGTAATACCATTTTGGGGTTGAACAAGCTCATAAAGGTCATTCACCCATTGCGCCTGTAGCTTTCTGGTTTGTTTGACCCCTCATTAGTATTATTTCCTTGTGTATCACACTTTGCCATAATTTATTCTCTCTCTCTCTCTCTCTCCCTCTCTCTCTCTCATAGATGTATATATATGTATATATACATAAACACAGGCACACACATCTATCTATATATAATATACTGGTGCGGTAGCACTAGTACAGTTAGGGTTGAGTAATGTGTTTAATGTTAAACCCCAGTTTTTGTACCTTAATAACTTTGGTGGTGTTTAAACATTAATCTGTTTGTGCACCCTGGCCATGGCTCACCCAGAGTGCCCCCAACCCTGAAGAGTCAGGAGGACCACCGATCTAGGCAGACCTAATGTACGGGGGGGGGATTTTTGCTTTTTGGTACTTCCATTGCCCCCAGAAGATGACATTCCCCAACATTTGCCATGCATTGTCTCAGAGGCAAGTTCTGAAGATGCAAAAAATTTCATGATGGCAAATTGTGCAGTTTCTGAGATATGGAATGTCGATTTTTAATGAAGTGCAGTGTTGTTTCCTATACTTAATACATGATTTTTTTTTTTTTGCTTTCACATACAGTCTATACGTTACAGAATATTTTTCTAAAACATTTAGGGTACAAGCAGCCTGTGCAAGGTAGTATCTTTTGAAGGTTTTGTGAAAACAAATATTAATCAGTTCCTGAGTTATAAGAATTTAAAGTTTTTTGTGAGCATACTCAATATGGTTTTCAGATAACCCCCCGATATGGTCATGACAGCATTTTACATTCGCACAACTTAGTTATTCCAACTTGAACAACAGTTTTTCAGGTCATGACAGCCACCATCTTATTTTTTTTCCCAAAGTAAAAGCATGGAAAATACATAAAAATGATGGGGCCGATTCTCATAGCCCTTAGAATTATGCAAGGTGACTGCATCAAACATAAATGACGCAAGTGGCACCTTGCATCAAAAAATGCACCCCCAAGCCATTCTTAAAAGCAGCCTGTGGCAAATGCAGGCTGCTTACAGCAAAGGGGGCTTGCACCAGCCTTGTCCCATAAAATGACCTGTGACATGGCGCTAGGGGGTTTGTGGCAGATGCAGTCTGCCACATCCCCTAAATTGGTATTCTACAACCACCCACAGAAGACAACTAAGTACATTTAGACCAGCCAGGGGCTGGTGTAAGTGTACTCAGGTGTCCCCTGGGGGTTGTGCCAATGTGCTGTCAGCCAATCCCCTGTAGTACATGCAGCTCTGATCACCCATAATATGTATATAAAGTTCCATGGTAGGCTAGCGGCCCCCCAGCCTTGATCTCCCCAAAATGTTTAATATGAGTGCCCTGGTGGGCTAGCGGACCCCCCCCCCATGATCCCAATCTCCTGTAATATTACTGTAAATTTCCCTGGTAATCTGGCATCCCCTCCCAGCCCCAATCACCCATAATATTTCATTCAATTTCATTGGTGGTCTAGT
Organism: Neoceratodus forsteri; assembly: GCA_016271365.2. NCBI lineage: Eukaryota > Metazoa > Chordata > Ceratodontiformes > Ceratodontidae > Neoceratodus > Neoceratodus forsteri. Next base: position 1,562,359,388 of record CM057455.1, read on the forward strand.
GGTATCCCCCCAAGCCCTGATTGCCTATTATGAATAATACACTATCCCTGGAGGTCTGGTGGAGCTGTCCAGCCCTGACCCCCCTATAATAGCAGTTTCCAAATACCTGTTGGTCTTGTGTACCCCCCCACCCCACAGTACCCCATCACTCATAATATGTCTATAAAGTTCCCTGGTAGGCTACAGCCCACCCCAAGAGAAAATCCCAATAGTGGTGGCAGATGTATTTTTCATATTTTGGGGGGCTTTGCCCCTCCCACACACTCCCCCCTTAATGATTATAACAAACTCTGCTTCAGTCAAAATCCCACTGTCAGAATTTTCAGTGCTGGGCTTGCGGCATTATTATTTCAAGTGTCGGGCAACCAAGTTTCAGTCTTTCAAAATACTCCCTTCCGAATACAGAGTGTATTCCACAGCAATGACCCATCTGGTTATGGACATGAAAAGACAGGACCTCCCTCCTCTCCTTCTTGCATCATCTCCTAATGCATTTCATGCTAGGGCACTTTCTCAAAGGCTGATGGATGCATTACACAATTTCCCTTAACTCTAAAGCCCCTTAAGGGAAAAGTACAAATTTAATAAAGTGACCTATAAGTGCAAGTCACTCAATACATATGATTATAACAATAATATTAATAAGAGCAAAATTAAAAACAGTATTAAAAATATTTAAACTGCTATCCCAGGTCATAATTATGTAATGACTTACACTTAAGAATCAGGTATCCAAATAATGTGTACAAAGTATCACCATCTAACAGAAAAAGGGCACACAGTACAAAATTAAGGAAAATACAGAGTCACAGGCTTAAGAAACAGATTTGCCATGGAGAATGTTCCATCCTTATGGCTAATCTGAACAGCACTACCCACATTATCGAGGGTAACTAGTTCAGTCAAACATTGCATGACCTGTAAATGGAAAGCATACAGGATGTGATGAAAGCAAGGCCTAAGACATTATAGTATACATCTTAGATAACACTACAGGTACCTTTTACCTCTTCTGGCCTTCTATACAAATAACCAGGCTCAGGACAGGGGGAGCAATAGTATTGAGAACTAAAGATATGGTGCCACTTCAAGTATATCATTAAGACCCAGTTTGTTTGTGGCCCCCTAATGAAACAAACTCTGGTCAGAGCTGATACAGCTGTTAAAGGCAGTGAGACTGTGTGAAAGAATACTTGGAGCTCTCACCACTCCAGAGCTTGCCATATTCAAGATGGCCACCATAACAGAACTGTGCATGTGCTATACTTGTGCATGCGTAGTTTGAGTCAGCGACCATCTTGGGCACTGCAGTCGTCACTTACACAGTTGTGGAAGAAAAAAGTAGTGCCCCAGGAAGGGGGTGTGTTGATGTGGCCCGCAGAGGGGAAGGCCCATTACAACAAAACCCACTGGAACTGTGCCAGAGCACCATGGAAGCATGCTGGAGCTCTGTCCGGTCACGTGCTTACACATTTCTCTTTCCCAGAATGACAGCAATATGTCTGTGGAGCTCTGCTCATGCTGCCATAAAAATCCAATACTGTTCCCATTTCAGTAGCACATTATCATATCATAATTGCCTCTCCTCCTGCTCCTAAAAGGTTTTTCTATACCTATAAAGGAAAACTGATGCTCGTTTTTATTCCTGGAACCATTAACATGTACAGCCAAAGCCTTCTTGGTGTCAAAATTCTCAATTGATCTTATATGCTCACTAATGCAGACTTTCAGAGCCCTTTTAGATTTTCCCACATAGAAACAACTACATGTGCAGCCTGGTAAATAAATGATCCCTTCAGTACTACATGTAATAAAGCCCCATAATCATACTTCTTTATTTGTTTTGAGGTTTAGGAATATCCTTGCGGTGTTGACCACTGGACAATATTTTCAATTGCCACATTTATTGCAGCTATCAGACCAAGAAGGAAGCCACACACATGGCCTATCTACAAGGTGTTGAACTGAGTGCACAACAATGTCATGAATATTTTTACCTCCTTAAACACCTGCCTGGTGGTAGTGTTGGATAGATGTTTCAAACCTGGTTCCAAATGAACCAGATGCCAATGTTTTAAAATAATGGACCCAATTTCTTTGGATTGGGGGATGTATGTGGACAAAAAATTAATTTGAGGCTCTCCCCTAGGTGTAACTACGTTTTCTTTAAGGAGATTATCCCTTGGTATTGCATCCTCCTCTTCTCCAGCTGTGGTTCCCCTGTGAAAAAAGAAAACTGTCTCTTGTTGATTTTTTTTACATTTAACCTAAAAAGAAGAAAATGGTCTTTCATCGATCTTAGCCCACCCACGCCACACACCCACCCTGACTCCCACTCAGACCCCACCACTCAACACCCCTTTTCTCACTTAAACACTGTCCCAAAGCACAGATCTACTCTCCAATCAGAAAAATGTCCCCCTGCTGGAACCGCAAATGCAATATGAGAAAATGAGGCAAGTCTAGTTAATGTATTTCAGTGCATTTTGAAATTCAAATATTTTTACACCAAATTTTCAACATGGCCTGAACATTGAAATATTTGTATGTTCACTCACGACTTGAATAATTTTAAATATTTTTCAACCAAACTTTTATCATGGTCTTTTTGGGACCCTAGATCTAGTCTAAAAGGTGATTTTGCAGTTCCTCCACAAAATCACATATTGAGTAGGATTTGAACATTTTCACCTACTGTGTTAATGACATGGGCCCATACGATCATTATTTTCAAAATTTGGGGTCAAAATAATAAAAAACATAAAAGTTATCAATTTACATTTCAAGTTTCCCATGCTTGCTCATAATTTTGGTAATTATCATTATTTTCACTCCAAACTTTCAACATAGCCATTTTTTCACACCACCTCATAAACATGACAGGTGTTCTGTTTAAATCCTGGATGAAATGTCTTTCACATTTGTGGTGTGAAATTACATTTTTGCCAATATTCTACAAATGCCTCATGCCATGTTTATAATGGAGAGTCATAAAATTACCATCTTGAAAATCTGAGGTCAAAATAAAAAATATATATATATTAATAAATGTTGTGTGTAGTGCCAGCATCTACCTCAGTGGGCAGTGCTTTGTGATCCAGTGCTGGTGAGCTGAGTTTTGGGCCAAGCTGAGTGAGGCAGCTGGATGGACTGAGGCTATGGGGATGGCACTGCCATTTGGCACCACCACTCAGACTGGGATGGGAAGATGCATGGTTGCCTGCACAGGCTCAAGTACCAAATCTTCTTTTGGCTCAGTGCCCTGCACCTCTGTACCCATGGTTGCAGAGGGACCTACACTTTGGCTAACAGATGGACTCTTTGCCCTGTGCATCTGGAGCCACATGGAAGTGCAGGGTCTAGAGGGCCCTGAGCGTCTGCAGACCACCATACAGCCCCACAGATCCTTGATATCCATTGCCACATGTAGGTACAAGGCCCAGAGGGCCCTGCACTTCTGCAGGCAGATGGACTCTGCCTTTGGACCAGGGCCCAAAGGGACCTATGCATTTGCATCTCTTCATGCAGGTTCCAAAGGGACCTGTGTGAATGAGGATACAGTTTCCATATCTCTAAAGGAAAGGAAATTCTTTGCAAAAAATTGTGTTAATGCACCAGTTAGGGTTCATCTTCAAAGGAAAACTAAATGCAAAAATAATACAGAAGTTGTGCATGGGGTTTTTGTTTCTCTGATGATTCCTAGCATTCTGTTACCTGTGTCTGTAGCATTTTTTTTTACTTTTCTCTAAATGTTTTGTGATTCCTGGGGGTAGCTATTCATGCTTCTTTTATTGCCTTTGATCTGTTAGACTTTTCTCAGACTGCCTCTGGGACTGATGTGAATAAGACCTTGCATTAGAACTAAGAGCTCAGGATCCTAATTATACTCTAGCCTCAAAATCTACTGTATAAAAGAGTGAATTCACTGCCCTTAAATTTCACTGTTTTGTCCACCCTGACATTTTCATTGCAGTTTAATTTAGCTGAAGTGCAAGGGCAAGCTAACTTGTCAGTTGCAGTATATATTTTCACTGGATTTTCAAAATAGTGAATACAGCTAAAATTTTATTCCAGCAAAAATAATGGCTTATACAGTAACTGCAACTGCTTGTGAAAGCTAACTGCTTTGAAAAAGTGTTTGCTCTCCCTCCCCAGCCAAAGTCAGATTTTCCTAAGTGCCAGCTGTTGTAATTCTGGATGTGTGGCAATTTTCTTTGTAAAGTGCTGTCACTGTGTGATAATAAAGCCAATACACCTTTGAAGGACTAATTCACATTATTCCCAGAATCATTCTGGGAGAATTCCAACAAATCAATGACAGTAAAAGAAGCCTGGATGGCTGGAGGAATGGTCAGAAGTATGGCAGCTAGGATTCAATGCAAAGAAGTGCAAAATAATGCACCTGGGAAACAAGAACCCAGGGGAAGATTACACAATGGGGGGGTAGTAACAACAACAAAAAAGGAAAGGGACCTGGGGGTAATCATATCAGATGACCTTAAGGTTAGCAAGCAATGTGAGAAGGCAGTAGGGAGGGCTGGGGGTTTACTGGGATGCATAGGGAGAGGCATCACCAGCAGACAACAGGAAGTTGTTATCCCTCTGTACAGACAGTTGGTGGGACCCCATCTGGAATACTGCATCCAGTTCTCTCTGCAAGGATATAGACAGGATAGAGGCAGTCCAGAGGAGGGCAACTAAAATGGTGCAGGGTCTGCAAGAGAAGCCGAATGAGGAGAGACTAAAGGAGCTTAATATGTATACCCTTGAGGAAAGAAGGGAGAGGGGGGACATGATAGAAACTTTTAAGTACCTCAGTGGAATCAACAAAGTCCAAGAGGGTAACATCTTTCAGAAAAAGAGAAGTGCCAGAACAAGGGGACACAATTTGAAAGATGGGGGGTTCCGGGCAATGTGAGGAAGTATTTTTTCACAGAGAGGGTAGTGGATGCATGGAACAGCCTTCCTGAGGAGGTTGTGGGGTCTAAAACTGTGGGAGAATTCAAGAATGCATGGGACAGACATAACGCAATTCTTGTGGGAGGTAGGAAGAAATAGGTTGTTGGTTAACTATGATCTGCAGCCTATTCTGTAGGTAGGAAAATGGGCAGACTAGGTGGGCCAAACAGTCCTTATCTGCCATCAAAGTCTATGTTTCCATGTTTCTATGTTTCCATACCCCAGGGGCTGTAAAACTGGCAGGGAAAAGTAAACAAACAAACAAAAAAAAACAATCTTGTCACAGACACATGGATCATGAAAAAAAAAAAAGCAAAAGAAAAAACAAATTGCAACAGAATGTCTGGCACCATCAGAAAAACAGAAACACAGTGCACATGTGTTTTTAGCATTTTTGCATGTAGTTTTCCTTTAATGCCACAAAAGTAGGGCAATGTGGTGTTAGGGTTTCCAGCCCTAACCTCCCCTTCCCAAGCAGCAAAAGGACAAGAGCACACAAGCAACCACAGATGGCCATCATCAGGTAAGGCATACAAACAATTGTTTCCAGATGACACAAATGCATTAGCACTGATTTGCTACCCTCGTAGATTTGTATCTGTACTGCAGCTGCATAAACACAGGCCCCTCGGCCTGTACTTCTGCAGCCACACCTGTGTGTATGTGTCATACAGCGTGCATGAGTACCTACAGCTGCTGAAGTGTAAGTCCCATGGAGACCAGTGCTTCTGCAGACAGAAGTACTGTTACAATGTGGGAATCATGGTTTCAGTAGAGGATCTAGAAATGTTTCAGAGGGTTAGCAGTTTTGTCTAGGGGTAGTACTTTCCCCTCAGAATATAAAATGTTACCTTTTAAAGCTCAAGTTAGGTGAAAACAGCTCCTTTGTTGTTGGCCTAAGTGGTTAGTGGGTGCTACCTCGCTACATAGCTGGATCCAAAATGCACATTTTATCTATTGGGAACCTGCCCTTCTTCTCCCACAATTTGGTATGTATGCCTTACACCTGTTGCTGAAGTGGCATAGGCCCCTCAGGAGCCTGTGCTTCTGCAGACAGAAGTACTGTAGTAATTTGGGTATCATGAACTTCATGGCACCTGTGCTTCTATATCCAGTGGCCAGTGTGTATGTCTTACACTTGTGGCTAAATTGTGGATGAGTACCTATGAAGTGCTGGCCCCATAGGGACCTGACTTCAGCAGGCAACAGAACTCTTGTACATTGGGTATTGTGGATTTGTAATCTGTGGTTGCTAGGACCTGTGGTCATCAAGCCAAAAACAAGCTTCATTACCTGCATCATCAACGACTATTTCATGTACATAATTCTGCCATTTAAAATATATTTAACATGATTTCTATGTGAAAAAGCATTGTAAAATGTTTTCCTTTACATATAACACATAAGAGTACTGAGTTATTTTATAAATAAGTTATTTTATAAGTACTTCAACCTTTGGCCTTTTGCCTTTCTCCCCTGTGGATTACATTAAATTATTTTAATGTACACTCTGACACGGTTTATAGTATTGCTTATGTATCACACTTTTCATATCACAGAGCATTTATAGCCACACTTTCTAAGTGATAATTCTAGCTAGCAGGTTTTTATCTCCTGTATCCTGTGTTTCCACCACAATAATATATCTATCTGCCTTTCTGTCAGTCTTTGTTATTTTTCTTTCTTGATGACTGTTTTATCAAAATAGAATTTTGAACAAGCAGGATAATAACCATGAAATTCCCTAATTTTCTGTACTTGAGCAATCTTCATTACCCTTTTAACTAGTCCTTCAAATGGAAAATGTCCTGCATCAGTTCTGCAATGATGCTTATTTTTATTCTGTACTTGGAGGACTGAGATATGTTCCTTCAAACAAAATTTAACAAAAACACTGTCTCTTTAAAAAAATAAATAAATAAACATTGATTTTAGTTCGTGTCTAACCCTATCTTTTTCACATGATGCTAAATATTTTACTGAAGCCATATCTGAAAGTACAACCTATTCATTTGGTCTGTAATCAGTATAGAAATACATGCACACTCTTGTATCACAGCTCTGCTAATATAAATGCATGTTTTTGAGTATAGATACACATTCTTTTGTTGTTAATTATTTGCATGATGAATTTCAATAATAGTGAGTGAGGAGGGATTATTGTCAGTGAAAAAGGAGTTCTCATTTTTTTCCCCACAGGCCAGGTTCTGTGCAGGTGGGTGCACTGCTGAGTTCTCAGAACTGTTCCGCTAGTGTACCACAACACTGAACTGGAAGGAGTCTCAACTCTTATTCAGTCTGAGGGAACCTTTGTTTGGACAATGACTACCAAACCATGCTAAATCATGTTTTGTGGTTGTACAATTTAAACGCTCGTTGACTAGTGACCTTTTTTTCAAAGATAAAGCATGCTTAAGCTGGAAGTCAAATCCTTTAGCAGTTTGTCTAATTGTCAAAGGAACATTATAGCCAAATTGAAAAAATTCTTAGCCAAATTTTAACAAAATCATAGAATGCTGACAAGCTGCTTGTAAAACTGCAGTACCAGTTTCACCATTTGAACAAGGCTATTTGTAGTAAGGATGAGCAGGTGCCACATTTGCCTTCAGTGAATATGCTGAAATCTGATGTTTTGGGCACCAACAAAACAAGTTGGAAGGAAAATGATTTACCTTCAGCATTTCAGCACTTCAGTGTGTCCTGATGCAGTACTTCTTTCAGGGAGCGCACACTGAGCATGTCCACATGACCTGCAGCCACCAGTCTACAGGGATTGAGAACTCCTTGCACTGCACACACCTCAGTGCCATTTCCAGCTCTCTCACATAGGGGAAGGACCTGGCTACTGAAGGAGCTCCAATTGGGAAAAAGGACATCATAGAAGTCAAAAGAAAAGGGGCAATCTAAAATAGAACTAAAATGTATCGGTCAAACATTTCACAACTGTCATTTACTGCTGCTTTAAATGACTGGGTTATGAAAACAGAATTTAGAATGAGTAGGATAATAACTTAAACCTTTTTAAATCTGTGCTGCGTACCCATATTATATCCAACTGTTACTGTGATTGCACATAAACTCCTCTACATGAGTTAAGTATCCGGCGCTAATTTAACTCTGATTCTACTATATGACTCATAATTATGCACCTTTGGTGTTGTTTCTGTTTATGTATTATCCCCTTCTGTCTCTGTTCTTAGTCTTTGCACCTTATTTTACTCTGTATCCATCCTCATTCAATGTATGATGTGGAGCCTTTTTAAATAAGTCCCTGACTCAAAGAGTTGTAATTCCTAAACTTATATAAATAAATAAAAAATAACTGAAATTCTCAGATTTTCCATACTCCAAGCAATCATAATTGCCCTTTTAACTATTCTTTCAGATGGGGGATGCCCTGCAGGAATTTTACAGATGGTACAGTTTATCATCATAATTTGAGGAAACATGAAATATGATAAACATTAACATTTTGGACACCGATGAAGCAGGTGGGAAGGAATTCGGTTTCCCTTCAGCATTTCAGCACGTCAGCGTGATTATGCAATACTTTTTTCAGACAGCACACACATGGCATGTCCACATGTTCTGGAGCCTCCAGTCAGCAGTGCTGGGGGGAGAGAGAACTCCCTGTGCTGCACACATCTCAGTGCCATTTCCAGCTCACTCTCTCTCTTCCTCTTTCTCTCATGGGGAATGACCTGGCTACTGAAGGAGCTCAATTTATGTGAACTAGAGTGACTTTTGATCAAAAAACTTTCAAAATCAAAGGGAAGTATGCATTATCATTCTAGTTAAGTAGTTGTCACTACATTTAACTGTAGTTTCAGTCAGGCAGGCTAGTGAAATGGTGCTGCAGATGAGAGGAGAGAGTGCATAGTGTGAGCCTTCACTAGCAGCTGCAGGCTCTGCAGCAGAAGTAGGTAGTGTAAGATTAGCAGTCTGAGAGAGGAGCAGGGGGTACTTGAAAGATTTATTTGGCAAATAGTTTGACTGTTTATTATGTGGGCTGCAGCAAAAAAGTCTCCCTTTGTCTTTATTTATATATGTTTTGCCTGTTAGTGAAAACTACATGCACTAGGCTACTGCTGTGAGACACTAGGTTTCTCAGTGGGGGAAGGGAGGACTCTAGAGGATGTCAGAGTATGCTACAGGCATGTGTGTTTGGGGGAATATGTCATCATATCATTGTGCAGAAACCATTAGGAAAGAATTGGAGAAGAAAGGGATGAGGGGAGGAAAGTAGCAGGGAAAGGTTCCACCATGCTGGTTCCACAGAGTCCCAATTCTGCAACTGGTGACAGTGAAAGAGTCAGGATACAGAATGGGAGTAACTGTGGTAGGGCAGGGCTATGCCTGAGAGGAGGACTAGGGCTGGGTGTGTGATAATATTGCCAAATAAACCATGGTCTTAGTCCCCAAATGTGTTTTGGTTCCCCTCCCATTGCAAGTAGCTTTTCCAGCTGCTTGTCCAGTGCATCTGGTCATGAAACCATTCATAGTAATCCAGAAGCACACCAGTCTCACATTTCCACCTTCAAGTGCTTCCAGTTTCAGAGACATATCCAGTTCTCACTGGTCTTTATTTCCACTTCATGTAAAATGAGGTAAAAATAAACAGAGTGCTGCACCTTGATTGCATGGCTTGGTGCTACTAAAACAACGTACTGTAGATGCAGGACCAAAAACAAATGAGAGCACCAAAGGTAGAAGTACCTAACTGAATTGCAGTGCTCATGTAAAGTGCTATGATGTTAAAGTACCATAAACTGCCCAAAGTGGTCAGAGTGAATTAAAACTGCTGACCACACATCTACATGGCAGAAACAGACAGCATGCATGTGCCATTTAGTTAAATACTCCTCTCTTGGGTGCTCTAAGTTTTTCTTGGTTATGTTAAATGAGGTGAAGAAAGGAAAGTAAAAAAAAAAACCATCATGTTTCCTCAAATCGTATTATCTTGAATCTAATATATCCACTTTATGTAAAATGAGTTGGGAAAGGCAAAGGCAAAACGAGTCATGTTTTCTTAAATTACTTTGCCTCAAATAACATTTTCTCAAATCTGAAATATCCACTTCATGTAAAATGAGGCTAGAAAGATAAAGTCAAGCAAGACCAGTCATGTTTTCTTGAATCACATTTTTTTCAGATCACATGTTCTTGGCATGATCTTCTCACCATGCAGAAGACACTATGCATGCAGATGGTGCCTTTTCTGAAGAAGTTAGGGAGCTATGGGCATTTCACTGCATTTGGAGCAGTAGTACAAACTGAAGCTTCCCAAGTCTCTCTGCTCATTGAGTTGTGTCCAAATCAAGCTCCAACATCATTTCCATCTTGCCTCTGCCACCACGAGGCCCTTCAGGGGTTACATTGAAGCAGACAGCCTCACAGAGGCCTACCAGTTGAGGAAGTGCCTTATTTAATATGTTGAACATGGAGGGGTGGCACAGTGGGGAAAACGTGTTGGGGTTCATCCAGTCCATGCCTGGCATCAGTGTGACATGGAAGATGTCTTGGATGGTCATTTTGGAGCTTTTGGATACTTAATGCTGACAGCAGTCTGACATTTTTGAGGAAGGCTTGATAGAAACTTATCAAGCAGAGTCACTGACTATCAGAAATAGTGATGCAATCAAACTCTTGCAGGACAGGGAAATTATTTGGCTTGCACTGGATAAAGTGGCATTGTATTTTTTTTGGGATGCCCTCTGAAATTGGTTAATTCTAAAAAATGATTTAGTATAACTGAGATGCTGTCTCACCCCAGTGCTCAAGACTAAATCCTGAGAATCTTGAGTTCTTAGTCTTTCTCTAGCTCAAATTAACTTTAACTATCAATTCAATTATTTACATGTCCAACAACTAACATCTACTACTTTTCCCAAATCCCTCCCCAGCCCCTATAACTCATGGTTGCACTAGCAAATCTGCCTAGATACATCGCACTGGCACTGGCACCACTGTGTTTTATGAATTGGTTTGACTGCTGTAGCATATTTGTGTCCTGGCTTTTGGTAATAGGGCAGGGAGTCACTTCTATTGCGCTCAGTACTGCACATGTATTTTATTTGTATCTAGTCTGTCTTAATGTGTCTTTTATCTGTCTTTTTATCCATATGTGATATACTTTTGTCCATATTTATTGTTTGTATGCTGTCTTATTTATTGTTAAAGTGAGAAAATCTCTGTGTTAGCTGACATCATGTGTGGTTATTAATATGTAACAGGTTGATATTTAAATGACACTCTAGTGATGAGCCAACCAGCTCTGACGAAGGTGATTAGCCAAAATGTCAGCATGTAGTGCATGACTGAGCTGGTACACACGCTGTCTTCAGGCTGCCTAGTTTGCATCAGGAACACCAGTGGGTGTCAATGGTAAATTTGTTTGTTTGACTATAGCCATACAGTTTGTTTTTTATGCACCTGCACTTTTAGTTATGGGATTTTGATTTGCCGAACACTGATTTGCTGCTGTAATGAAGTTTGACAAGCTTAAGGTAAGCTGCATTTTGATTATTTTGGCAACAAACATACAGTATATTGTGTGATTTAGCAATGGTGTGCCATATACTTGGGACAGTGCTGGTTAGACCCTGCAGTCCATCCCCCCCCCTTTTGTGCTTGATTTTCTGCATGTGAACACTGACCAGTTTGAGGGCTAGTGAAACAATGAACCCTTTAATCTTATTTGTTCACACCACTGTGTAGCTCACCATTCACAACAGTAGCCACATAACTCCTCCTCCTGATTACAGTACAATAACATTTACATTGTCATCACCAACAAGTTCAATATGATCAGGTGTACCACTGTGCACAGAGTCGATATCTGTAAAAAAAAAAAAGTACCCTTAATCTGACTCCACCCACCATGAATGGGAGGCAGTGGAATGATTGACCTGACTAACCTTGCACAGGTGTCCACAGTAAAATTCCCCAGTCCTGCCTCTAGTTTGTAGTTATCTACTACAGCTATTGTTGCCAACAGGCAGTGTCTCTGTTTAAACTAAGTTAATTCATATAAAAGGATATAGATAGATAGATAGATAGATAGATAGATAGATAGATAGATAGATAGAAATAAAGATAGACAGACAGATATGAAAAAAGAAAAACAAAAAAACATATCTACTCATAGATGGCAAATGTTGTAAAGGGCAATGAAATGGTAAACTGTTTCATTTCTATTTTTTTTAATTTTTTTGCAACTCATAACTTGTTTTTCTGTGGGGGGGATATTGTTAAATAATTTGAAAATCACCTGAGCCAGAGAAAACATAGTAATTGGTATTGAGGTAAAGAAGACATTGTGGGGAGTGGGGGGGGGGGGTTACACTTTGAGGTCAGCAATGAATAGTAACTATTAATATGGCTCAAACTGGGCTGTGCAGGCCTTAGTGGGTTTTGCAGACTTTGTCAATACATCACAAATAGTAATCAACAGCAGATGGGTGCCCCCAGCACCTGCCACAGGTAAGCTACAATCATTAATATTCCTTGCTGATCTCGGCCTGTTTACTCTCCCCCATCTGTAGTCTGCTTCACCACATGCTAATTGTTGCAATGGAACTGAAGTGGTTTGGCCAAATTCTCTAAGTCAAACTGTATTTAGGACCTGAACTCAAAGCTGAACAGATGATGCCATTTGGCCACTTCTCTCACCCTTAATTTGTAGTTCAACACAGAAATGCTTAACAAAATACTATCAGGCTAATCACAGCTTATACTGTGGTGAATAAAAGCTTGCAGCTGAATTTTAAAAATTAGATTTTTTTTAATAGAATATTTTACATTTTTTATAAATTCTCTAAACATGTTCATACAACAGTACCAGTGATAAATTCAGTATTATAAACAGTGTCATTTAGTGATAGAATGTATATACTGTGCAGATGAATGCTCTGTAACATACAAACTGTGGTGATAACTAGATATATAAAATTTCCATGACAGTTAAAACTTACAGATAAATTATTTATTTAAGCCACTGATGCATTTGAAATGATGATAAATCATTTATCCTCACTTAAGCCATTTATCCAGACTTTATAAAATGGACTGGAGAAATACTGCATTCCAATTGTCAGAGCCCATGCATTGGGGCAGCACAATACAAAGAGTAAAACAAAATGCTTTTAATCAGCACACAAAGCAACTAACAATGTTGTCTATTTGTGAATGGGGTTGACTGTCTACACACCACATATCTGAGGTACGTAGGTCATCTTATGCCTGAATGCTGCCCAATGGGGTCAGCAGACCTCACCCCCCGTGGTATTCCCCACAGGTGTGCTAGCACCTTACATGCTAGATCCCCCCTCCAGCCATGCAGAGCCACACTGAGGTGGTATGGGGGTGTGCTTGGGGGTGCCTGAGCCATGTGTATTCACAACAGCACTTGCGTACTGTGCCAGAGTGGGTAATTCTGCATGAGGGTGGACCCTGCCATAAGTATTTATGTACCCCCCCAAAGGTTAATGGTGGGGCACTGTGACAATGGGATCCCCCTGCACACATCTGCACTTGCCCACTGTGGTGCCTGGGAGGGCAGGGGGGTGTCCGTCCAGGCAAATGCCCACTGTTGAATCCCTGTCAGGCCACATGCCATCCCAGGACCTCCTACATGCACGTAGCAGGGTACCCAGGGACTCGGGATGGGCATCCAATTGGATGCCCACCAGTATCCCATACTTTGACCCCATGCTGCCATGATCCTCCACCATGCAGCCCCACATTGAGGAGGTGGTGGCACAGACAGGTGGTCGGCGATCATGAAAGTTGGCCAGTGCATTCCTGTGCAGGGGTGTGGAGCTGCACAGGTGGGTTACACATGTTTTGTGTGTAATTCCCACCCATTAGTGCACAGGGCCCAATATGAACACCTTTTTCAAAAATTCTTGATTGTCATTATATTAAGATTTGTGCTAAGGAACTAGAGGAGACGGAGACTGTACTGCCCATAGAATCAGCTCCCCCACTTCTCAGCTGATGTAGTAGTTCATGTGATTTTCAAGAAGAAAACTATCTAAGTTGTTTTTAAAGGAATATTTTAATGCACTATTGATTATTGCATCAGGTAGTTTATTCCATATAGCAATCTCATGCTGCAAAAATAAATGCTGTCTCTTTTCTGCTTAAATTGTTTATATTTGAGCTGTAATCTGTGTTCTCTCACATTCTGCCTTTCTTTTAGGTGGGTCTTGAGGTCTTCGGTCAAATTGCTGTTCCGTATAACATCAAAAAGAAGCAGAAAATCCCCCCTTAACCTTATTTCCAAGCTCATCAATTTAAGCTCAGTCTCTCCAATATGTATTGTCATACATATCTTTTATAATGTTTTTCACTTTGTGTTGGTTTCTTTCTAGTGTCCCCACACATTTCCTCAAAAATGGATTCTAAAATTGTGAGCCGTAATTTAAAATCAGCCTAACATAACTTCTGTGTAATGGTATTATACTTTTTCAGTGTAACATAGCTTCTATATAATGATGTTATCATTTTGTCACTTCTACTATGAATTCCCCTTTTAATGCTTCCCAATATTGTATTTGCTTTATTGAGTAATATTTCACAGTACTATGCTTAAAGTCAGGTGTTACAATAATTCCCAGATATTGTTCCTCATTGGTGTCATGACGCATGACAAAATTCCTGATGTAGGTTTTTTAATTGGACGGCCATTTCTAGTAGACAGTGGAGAGGATTCTGTGAAGACTGAGCAAAAGTATGTAGTAAATTCTGTTGCCATCTGTTTTTCACTTTCTATATTATTGCCCTCTACAGCAATCAGTCCCACTGATCTGTTTGGTGTACTTTGAGGATTAAAACTATAGAACTCCTATACCTGTCCTCATTTACAAACGTGGGTGCCACCTTAACTCAATAAAAATCATCTTGGCCCTAAAAATAAAACTTCCTCAAAACGAAAAGAAAAAAAGAAAGATTGTTTTTTTTTTCATTTCTATTTTCTGCTCATTACACACTTACATAAATTTAAAACAATGAAATATCACGCACAGTTTTATTTGGGAGCTTCTTTTCTGATCATGAACCCATGACTCCCACCGCCTATCATTACCTGTCTACTGGGGACATCTTTGCTGCTTGCCCTGACACAGACAAAAATTGAATCCCTGGCTTTACTGAGGCTTCTGTTGTGTGTATCTGTGTGGTGAGAGGCAACCATTCAGCCAGCAGAATTCTGCAAAAGGTTGTATTAATGCATTCCATGATAAACAAACATCCATCTATTGAATGTGTGGATATACTGGTGCTTAACAGCTGGGGAGGGATTACTTTTTACTAGTTACTTTTACCAATAGAAAATGTATGTTTTTAAATGAAAAAAAAAAGGGTTTTTTTTTTTAGAAATGTTCTCAGTTTGCCCATTTTATAAGCACAGTAAGACATTCCAGAAGTGTGCATTATATTGATCTAACTGTACTTCCATGGGCTGAAGGTCCCCCACCTGTTGTGTCATGTCTCACAACACCCTTGGGCATGTGGTTAGATTAGCATGATCTATGCCCCATTATGTCTTATTGCTTACTTAGGTCACAAAGGAACCCTAAACCATGGGGGGAGCAGCTTAAAGAATGCCTGATGATGTCCCAATGGCCTCTGCTGTACTCAAAACAAAGCAAACAAATGAAACAGAAGCAGTTAAATCTTTATAATAGCTGAGGACCTTCTTATCACACTGATTATCAGATCATCTTACTTTGGTTCCACCGGGCTACCATGGACTTTCCTTGTTCTAGCTTAGGTGTCCAGTTTAATATATCCATTTTTTCCTCCTCAAAAAGGACATAAAGAATTTGAATGGGTCCTTGTTTAATATTTTTGTTTACAATATAAGCACACAGGGTGTGAGTTATAGGTATCAGCACTCCTGGGTGGGTTGAAGCACGCAGGCGAAGCCGAGTGCTTCCACCACCCCAGGAGTGACGTTATTACACGATAACACACATCCCTGGAGTGCCTTATTGCTATTATACAATGGCTCATGTGTTAAAAAAAATAAAAAAAAGAAAAAGTATGTTTTTTATTTATTTTTATTACATTTTTGTGTGGGTAAGTACACATTTTAAAAAAGTAATCCCTATTTTTTTGTACCACTGGGTGGCACTGTTTTGCTGATCTTGTGTGGAGAATGCTGAAGCACTTGTCATTGACGTTCTTTTATGTGACGCGAGGGACGTTGAAATGCCGTATCGGCTTATGCCTTACTTTCACTTTTTAATGTCGTGGAAATTAGCTGTGGAGCACGGTAAGCAACTAAGAGTTGCTAATCTGACTGGAGGCTGGTATTTTTTATGTGCTTTTAGTTTTTTTTATTTGCGATGAAGAGCGAGGGAGAGCGGGAATTTTGAAGTTGTGTGTAGTCAGTCAGCGCGGGTTACTGAAGCCGCTCGCTTTCGGTGCGAAATGCTGCCAGCAAATTTGTTTCTCTCATTCTGCTACTGAATTGTGGTGCTGCTTGTTAATGTGACAGGCTACGAAAGTGGGGGGGGGCGGCCGGCCGGCCGGCGGTAAGTGTGAGGGATTAAGCGGTGTCTCTAGGACTGGTACCATGATTTGTGTTATGTGGTCAGATGTGTGTGCCTGGACTTAATCCAGTGATGTTATAGCTTAATATCATCACTGTCCGAGGCACACACTG
Source organism: Neoceratodus forsteri (assembly GCA_016271365.2). Classification (NCBI taxonomy): domain Eukaryota; kingdom Metazoa; phylum Chordata; order Ceratodontiformes; family Ceratodontidae; genus Neoceratodus; species Neoceratodus forsteri. The sequence goes on from CM057455.1 coordinate 1,562,376,018, forward strand.
ACCAATCAAAGTGCAGGAAATGTCATTGCCATTGTATAATTAATATTTACCCCTGCTATAGTATGGCTTGTGGGACTATGTTCCCTATCTTTTTTCCCCTCGCTTTTGTCTAGATTTAAGGTTGTCCCTGTGTACTTTCCATATGCTACGCAGGTAGCTATGGCCTGCTCTGCAGAGGGTATGTCTGACATCATGATGCTAAGGTCATTTGCATATGGCATGGCCTTCCAGGGTAATATGCCTTCATGACTCTGTAATGGATGAAGAAGAGGCATATTGTTTAAAGCTTGCAGTAGGGGATCTATACTAAAAATGTAGAGTAGGGGGCTTAAGGGATAGCCTTGCCATACCCCACTTCTGACCAGGACCATTGGTTCCTTCCAGCCATTAATAATTGCTGTGACTGTGGCTGTTCGGCAGAGGCTGCAGGTCCATTGGATGAAAGGAGATGGGATCCCATAGATTCCCAGTACAAACCAGAGATACTCATGTTTCACAGACTCAATGGCTTGTCATTGGTCCAAAGCCAGAATAAATCCATCTAAGTTATGTTTATTGTCTCTTTCAATGATTTCCCTTAATAAAATTAAATTATCTGTCACTTAGTGGTCTGGGATCGAGCAGGTTTGTGCTGATGTGATAAGAGACTGGGCTGCTAAAGCTAGTCTTTTATGCAGAATTTTTGTCAATAATTTAAAATCAGTATTCAATAAACTGATGGATCTCCAGCTGGCCAGATTGTGTCTATCACCTTTCTTAAACAAGTATATTAAAGTCCCTGCATTCATGGATAAAGGACTATTTTGTGTCTGTAATAGAGCCATAAAAACAGTAGCTAACTCTGGGGATAGTTCGATTCTGAAAAATGTATACAGTTCTCCTGTCAGACCATCTGAGCCTGGTGCTTTTCTGAAGAGTAGGGGCATTTTATTGAAAGAAAAACTCATAACAATGTATACAAAGAAAACAGGAAAAAAAACAAAAGCTACTCCAGAATATACTCAGTCACTGTACAAAAATCAGGGCAAAGCATATACTGTACTTCACTCTCATTAATTCAGCTAATCATGGTAGAAGAAAACACAAAACAAATCAAACAGGAATCTACAACATGTGCTCCCCAAAAATTGAATGATACCCTCTCTGCCAGAACCTCACATCCAATGCAGTGAAAAATATAGAATATAATCTAGGATGTCAAATGAAAATAAAGAACGAAAAGACAGCTACTATTTATGTAGTCTGTAATAACTTTTGTAGTCCAGTCCACATTTTACTGACTTGTCCAAATGGATTATTTTCCAAATCTTTGAGATAAACCTCCTTATAAGCCACCTCACACAATTTACTCACCAATAAATATGGCATTCTTATTTGTTGTTGCACATATTTGCTTCTGGCCTGCCATAAATAAAATTTCAAGACATCAAATACAACCTCCAATGTACTCCTATTATATTTTGCTAATCTACCTGAGTAATCTCTCAGAATTATCTGACCATATACATCCTGGACTACGATATACTCTCTCCTGCCCAGCACGGCTTCAGGAAAGGGTACAGCACGTCCACCGCCCTTGCCACTGTCACCTTCCTGATCAGGACAGGCACGGACCTAGGCAATCTCACTGGGGCCATTTTCGTCGACCTGTCCAAAGCCTTCAACAGAGTTAACCACTCCCTCCTCGGCTCCACGCTTCTATCCCTCAGGTTCTCCCCTTCTGCCCACGCCTGGTTCCAAAACTACCTTTCCAACCGACAGCAATACACCTACTTCAATCGGACTTCCTCCAACCTTTCCCCTGTCCTCTGTGGTGTACCTCAAGGGTCCGTCCTTGGACCGACCCTATTCTCACTATTTATCAACGACCTATCTTCTGTCCTTACCCATGTCCACTCCACCCTTTACGCAGATGACCTCGCCCTCCTGGCCAGCTCGAAGGACATCTCCATTATTAACTCCCAGCTTAACTCCGACTTTGAACGCATACATACTTGGCTGGGTGACCACAGGCTCACCCTCAATCTCAAAAAAACTCAAGCCATGTTGTTTGGGTCCTCAAACAAAATAAAATCCTGCCCTGCTCCTCTGCGTATCCTTGGGGCCGATGGCTCTCCCCTCGAGATGGTTACCGCCACCAAGTACCTAGGTGTCACCCTTGACCAGCCTAGCTGGACCTCACCCTGCACATCCGTAACATCTGCAATGCCTCTAATTGCAAACTTGGCCTAGCTTATCGAGCCAATAGCTGCCTCACCCCTGCTGCCCACCTAGCCCTCGCCCGGGGAGTCCTCCTCCCCTCGCTCTGCTATGGCCTTGTAACTTTTGCCCCAGTCCCTAAAACCAGCCTATCAAAATGGGACTCAGCCTACAGCAATGTTTGCTGCTTCGTGCTTTCCACCACTCCCCTCACCCACCGGTGTGACCTCTACAACCGCCTAGAGTGGCTCCCCCCGGTGAAACACCGGTCCTTCGTTATAGGTAACTTCATCGACAACATTGTCCACTCTGTTCCCCCTCCACCCTTGCCCTTCCCCTTAACCCTAGGGCCCCATCCTACCACCTCAGGCCCGGGACAATCCAAGAACGTCTTGTTCCTAGGACCCGCACCCTCGCGGGTGATCGATCCTTCCACGTTTACATCCCAAACTTTGGAACTCACTCCCAGAACTAGTCAGGGCCTCCTCCTCCCATCCAAGCTTTAAAGCCTCCCTCTGGAATTTCCTGAAACCTTCTCCTCCCTGCCCCTGCACCTCATAATCTTTCTCCATTGCCCCCTCCCTCCCTCACCCCGGTTGGGTGGTGGCCTCTCCCTCCTCCCCACTCCCCCACCTCTGCCCTACTTGCACTTTCTCCCCTAGCTCCAGCCCAGCAACCTGGTCCATCCCCTGCCTTTGCGACCCCTGCTTGCACTTACCATTGTCACTGCTACTGTTTACGCATAGCGTTTACCTTGTCCTAGAGCTAGCCTTTTTAACGCCTGTTGTGCTAGGTTACCTTCTTGTCTCCTCAAACTGACTAATCATGTACTCTACCTATCCACATTTCTGAGTTATTTCCTATGTTATTACCTGTGTTCCTCCCATGTATTTTCACAATTTACTGAGCCACCTTTGTAATGCCTGGCTCTCCTATGGACTTTTCCCTATTCTGTAATCTGTTAATTGTATGATGTCTGACTCCGGTAACTCTCCCGGGTCACACCCATTCTGTAACTGTTGTTGTACACTGTATGATACCTATAACTCTCCCGGGTCGCACCTGAAAATAGGCACATGCCTGTCTAGTGTGCTTACCCGGTTAACAAAAGCAAATAAATAAATAAATATGTCATATTAGTAAGCCATGCTAATCGCCATCTGCATGCAAGAAATGCCCATAAATGTGTCATGTACATAGTCTAATATGAAATGATTCATTGTTTCTAATAGTACTAAGCATTCAGTGTATGGCCATGATCTATCTTCAATTGGTTTATGCTTCCAGTTCCCTCTAATGTCTACCTTGCCATATGTACTCAACCATAAATTGTCCCACATTCTTATTGGTATCCTGACATTGCATAGCTGGTGGATAGCTAGACTGAGTTTCTACGGTTGACACTCTTTTAGTTCTGTTTCAACTGAACCCATAGATTCAAGAATCGTGTCATATAACTGTCTCCTGTGTAGTGTAACAATCTGAGATTTCTTAACCTTCCATATACTCAATTTTTTTTATAGAGAGTTTAAGATATAGTGGTAATTTCATTGAAGGGATAATTTTCAGTGGGTCTTCATCCCATTTTGCAATATAGGGGCGTAAGACACTTAATATCCACTGTTTACAAAGTGACTCTTCTGCTCATAGAGCCCATTTCAGGGTCCCCCAGAATAGAGTGTGGAAGAACACCAGAGGGTGAATCATTCCTACACCTCCCTGCTGCCTTCTTAAATAGGCAAAGTCTCTCTTAATAGGATTAAGTCTGCTACCCCCAAAGCATGTTAAAGAAAAGACTATATAACCTAGTTTCTAACTTAAATTGGACATGGAAGACCCATGCAATGTACAGTAACATAGGTGTTATAAACTGTTTTATGACAGAGACCCTCTTAAATTTTGACATCTGCCACCCTTTCCATTTGGATACTAGATGTCACCCCTAGTAAGGGCCTTCTCCCAATTAAAATAAACCATATCCCCGTCCCCCATATACACACCTAGGACTTTGAGTGTCTCAGACGTAATTGTTATATTGGTGACCTGTCTATCAATGCCCTGTTAGCCTATATATATCCCACTGCTCTTCTCTTTGTTAATTTTTGCCCCCATCAAATCTGAAAAAGTCAGTAATTCTCCCACTATGGCATCAACACTTATTTCAGATCTACAGAATAACAGGAGGTCATCTGCATAAGCCAATGATTTAATAGCATTACCATAAGGGCCTGTCAGTCCCACAACATCTGATTTATCCCATATATGTCTGATCCACATATAATAGGGGGCTGAGTGGGCAGCCTTGCCTCACTCCAGACTGCAGTGGAATTGTATCACCTACTTTCCCTCTTATTAAGGGTGTTACTGTTGCTCCACTATATAGGGTAGCTATACAAGAGATTAATTGCATAGGAAAGCCATATTTCTCCATAATTTAAAATAGATACATGTGCAACACTCTGTCAAAGGCCTTACTCTGGTCCATGGCTAGTAAAAATCCAGTCTGGGCAGAATGGGAACAGTACTGAAAACAGTCTCTAACAAGAAAGAGATTTTCCTGTATTGTTCTCCCTGGAACCGAGCATGCCTGAGAGGGATGAATAAAGTATTTAAATTTGTTTGCATTCTTTTGTTCTAAATAGTAGTCAAAATCTTGCAATCTGAATTTAGTAGGCATATTGGCCTCCAATTCTGCAGCAACAGTCTATCTCCTTTCTTAAATAAAAATCTCAGAAGACCATTAGAAAGGTCAGGCTTAATTTTATGTTCCATAGAAATTTCCTCAAATACTAATTGTAACATTGGGTCAATTTCTGTGATATACAGCTGCTAGAACTCTATAGGCAACCCATCCCACCCTGGTGAGATTTTTTTTAATTCCCTTAACTGCCTGTACTATTTTGTCTATTGTTAAAGCTGAAATTAAGGCTTTCTGTTCTTCCTGTGTTAAAGGTATCTGTATGTTAGAAAAATAGTCCACTCTTTCCTTCTCCTTCCCCTGTACAAGGACATGTAGGTCTTGAAAGTGTTGCTTAATTATACCCTGTAGTTCCTCTGTGGTAGAACAAAGTTTCCCAGAGGGATCTCACAATTCAATCAACTGTGTGTAATCTAACTTGGATTTACAGGCTGCAGAGGGGTCACTTGTGGGAGTATTATGTGTCCCAAAACGTAATTCCTTGTATAACGTGGCTGCCCTATCATACTGGTATTTCTTCGTCTGTATTTTAATGTTGGTAATTTGTTCAGAGTAATCTGTCCCATACAGATGAGAAGCAGAAAACAAGTGCTGCAATTGCTCCCTTAAAGCCAAATATTTCAAGAACTTCTTGTTTTGATGCCTTGCCCCCTGTTTTTGTAACCAAGTTCTTAACACTTATTTCGTGTCTTCCCACCAATCCCCTGCTGAGTCGTACAACACTAATACTGACATTTGAGCTGTCAATGCACTCAAAATTCCATTCCTAGTATTTCTGTCTTATAACAGTGTGGTATCGGCTCTCCATCTGCTCATTTTTGAGGGCATAGTTAGTGATAAGCCAATTTCCGCATGCAATATAAGATGGTCAGAAAATACACATATTACACTTCCCAGCTGAAAAATGATACTATTAGAGCGTAGAAAGAAATAATATATCCTAGTGGCCAACGGGCCCCTATAGTAAGTTCTCCCTGGGGCTAACCTTTTAATAGCATAGGCATCTTGCAGATCTGCTTTATCAATACACTGAAGCAAGGAGTTGGTATCACAGTATATCTTTCTCCCAACTGAGATTCTGTCTTGAATATCAATAGGACAGTTGAAATCGCCCCCAAAACTACCATCCTAGCCATAACTAAATAAGGTTGGATTACCTCGAACAGTGCTACTCTTTCACTTTTCACTTGTGGGGCATAAACATTTATGAACCTGCATGCACTCCCCTTCCAAAGCCCATCTAAAATTAGAACCCTCCCTGGTATTAAATCCATTAATTTCTGTAATTTAAAACGTTCCCCCTTAAACAGTATCTCTCCCCCGTCAGCTCTATCCAAACCAAAAGACAAAGACAAAAGAGGGCTCCCAAATCCATGCATTCTTAGAGTCTTTCAGATAATAAGAATCAGACATCCAAGTCTCTTGCAGGTATATCACATCAAAGTGTAGTTGTTCTAGGGCAGAAAATACTGCAGTTCTTTTTGTGGTATTTTTTATGCTACACACATTCAACAAGGCTGCATGAAGCACAGTCATTGATCTATTTGTTGTGGGTTAGGTGTATTGTGCCATCATGTTCCTTCAGGGGTCCCTTTGTTCTCCCACCAGGTGTTTCTTTTTCTTTTTCTGACCATGTTGTACTTCTGGCAATGGTAGAGACTTGGCAGAAGTATTTGATTCTTGACCTTCCATATCAGAGTCCCCCTAGATTTTTTTGGGAGACAAAGATTCAAATATGTTTGTGGTAGTTACTGGGGAGGCATGAGCTGCCTGCAATCTGGCACTCTTCCTCATCGCAGGTTTAGACCATTCGGGGGGGAAGGGGGCATATCAACATTGCTTTGGGATTCCCTAGCTGGCATGCCAGTCTCCTTGGTAACCTGTGGGGCAAGTACTGGCCCACTTCTATCGGCTTCCACCTCTGTCTGTCTATCTGCTGTGGGCCTTGTGGGTTGTTCATGTCACTTGGCAGCTCCCATCTGCGCACTGTTAGACCCCTCTTGTTTCTCTCTGTGGGGGAGCAGCCCCCTGTTCCATATCTCTGGTTGGGCTTGTACTTGCCGCCTTCTTCTGAGCATCCTTGATAATCATATCTTGATTAATACCATCTGTGTGATTTTGGGTAGCCCATGGGTATTTTAGAAAGGTATAACCCATGACATCACAAAGGTTGCACTTCACCACATTTTTGCTGGCAGTTCTAATGTGGTTATATTCTTCACAAAGGATGCAGGGCAACATTTTGCAGATGCTGGCTAGATGGGTCCTGTCCTCACACTTATGGCAAGCCTTAGGTTGTCTCATGCAGAAGCATACCCCTCGATCTTTACCAATGAAAAAGCTGTTGGGTATATGCAGGATTCCAGCGTTATTTTGCCATAGTTTTACTCTGAAGCGCCAGCCTTCCATCCAGAATTGTTCAGAGTCTATTATTGGCTCGGGGGCACTTAGAACATCACATTTATTCTGAAGCCAGTGATGGATATCACCAACACTGACTCCTTCATTCCTGAACATTACTGTCACCCATTTGATTAAAGGCATAGTAAGGGGGATCACAATGAAGGAGGTCCATAATGGTGCAAATTTAATTTGGTTGTATTTGAACCAAAAGCACTCTAGTCCTTGGGGAGAGTTGAAACTAATGTTGAAGAAGTCTTCTCCCAAAATGTGGATAAGGGCATGTACACCTCCTGGTGAAAAATGCAGGGATTCCTTTATAAGCTTCTGATCTACGTATTCTCTGTCATGGGGATCTTCCAAGCCACCCCTATATCGCAGCTTCACAGCATTTTGTCTGAGTTTTGAGGTTGATCTATCAAAGAGATCTGAAAATTTATGTGGTCTGGTGGGTGGAGGATCCCCCCATTACCCTAGCTTTCATCATTGCTTGAGCCAGCAACACTATGGAATTGTTCAGAGTCCCCTGTGGGTTCCCCCTCAGATTCTTCCTCATAAGTGTCATTTCCAGGTCCCTCAGTTGTGGAATTTATATCATCCAGCACTGTGGCTATGTTCAGAATCTCCTGAGCACTGAAGTTATCTGATTCTCCACTTGGCCTCTCTGCATCCTGTACACCCACCCCATTAGCCTCCTCCACCTCCTTCATAATCAGCTCAGTAGCATTAACAGTCATATTGGGTTGTATCTGAACATTAATTGAGGGCTGCTGAGGTACTGTATGAACAGAAGACTCAGTCCCAGTGAAAACAAAAGGGTGTCTATTGTCCCGATTCATCAGGGGAGCAGTAACATTACTATCCAATGTTTGTGCAGGGCTAATGTTAAAGTCACTTACCCTGTTTGTTCCTTGTTTACTGCTCCTGTCTTCAGTCAATTGTTCAGCTCACAACTTGGCATGTTCAGCAGTTGCATCCATGGTTGTACCTTCCATATGCGAGCCACCACTTGCCCAGTCCATAGAGGAATCTGGTATCCAAATGCCTGACCCATCCAGCTTCCATCCAACATCCTGTAGCACAGCCTCAGGTGTCTATTCAGGGGGGTGACTTTTGGGTGTACAGGTATTGAAGGCTTCTTTCACCCTTTCTCTTGCTGTGAGCCCTTTGGATGTACCACTGGACCCGGATGGAAAAGATTTCCATTTTGATTTGGCATCTATTTTTTTCTCGATTTTCCTGTGTTTAAAGTCTTTCTTCTTTTTTAGCTGCAGTTCTTCCTCATCTTGCCAATTGCATCCACTTTTCCATAATGTTTTTCTCTAGCAGTTATTTGCCATACGATTGTCCATCTCAGTGCATTCCATATCTGACTGATTTTTGTAGAGGTCCTCCTCAGTTTCCATTGGTGAAGCTTCCATTACAGTAAGTACAATCTGTGACACAGGTACATTTGAAACCACCATGCTTTCCTCAGACACACTGGGGGAGTTCCCCTCAAGCTGCTTCTCCTCTATCTCCACTGCAGTGTCTGGCTCCTCCATGACAGGAAATGGGTCGACAGCACCCCCTTCCCCAGAGTAGGGGAATTTTGTTTATTAAAATATTCAGTACATCACACAAATAAACAAGCTCATAATACAAATGGAGTTAACATTTCCTAAACAAAGCAACATCCTCAAGTAACTGGAATGTCAGAATCAGTAACCCATGGAAGATTCCGCCACACATTCTGTATGTACATCTCAGTTTGAATAATTTTTTCTTTATAATATATATCTCGAATTTCCTTAGTTATGTAATTTCTTATTTCCTCATAAGTAAGTTATTTTTGCTGCAGCATGAATAAACATCTAGCATTCCAGATATACCATTTTACTATAGAAAAAATGCCATTTAAAATATTCTTGTTCCATTTGTCCCATTCCTTACCATACACCCCATAAATTAAATTGTCATATGTAATCGGATTCATTACAAACATATCCAACCAGGTAGCCATATATTTCCAAAATTCCTTAATAAATTCACATGAAAAGAATAAGTGCTGCATTGTTTCCAGTTGAATCAAACAGTGTGGCCTAGCACACATTCTGTCAGCTAAAACTTTATGTTTTTGATTAGCCTTTATATTCAATTTCTCATGACAACAAAGTCACAAAATATACCAATATTTAATTGGAATTCTCTTATTTCCAATTAACAGCAGTACACTAGAAATCTTTTCCTGTGGACAGAGTGGAAATGTACAAGCTTCTGTAAAATGACTGCCTTGTAGTAAAGTGTACAATTGCTTCTTATTTTTCATTCTAATGTCACCAGAAGTAATGTCCCACCTTTTAAGTCGAACAAAGATCTCTCTATAATATTGTGGGGAAAATAAAACAGTTTTAAATATTTTTTGAGTAGCTGACTCCCAGCCTCCATACCACCCCTTAAGCTTATCTGCTAATAAGCCAGTCCACCATTTCTTGACCTGGTGACACAGAAGCACCCATGTAGAGTGCTTATTATTGAGCGCTGCACATTTGAGCAACTCAATAATAGTGCTCTACAAGAGAGTGAGTGGTGGAATATCTCACTATATCCTGTATAGCGAGTACAGTAAGGAGCTGTACTCACTATACATGATATAGCATCCTTTGTGGCCAATTCCCACCAAGCTGCTTGCATAGCATAATGGTGTACACCACCACTTGTGATGCAAGCAGACCTGGGTTTGGGTCCGGCTACAGGCAGGAAACTTTTTTTTTTTACGATCCGGAAACTTGCCCGTGGTCCGCACCCCCCTCGTAGTTGGTTATTTAAGTTTGGGGTGTGCGGGGGGCCTTCCACCCACAAGGGGGGTTTGCCCCACATTAAAAAAGATTCCTGGGTGATTTAGTTAAGTATTGTACCGACCATCGCTATTCGCAATGGTCGGTACAATATCTGTCACCCTTTTGACTATGGGCTCAAGTTTGCTCACTGTATGTGATAGGCAATCTTTGAGACTTGCCTTTATCACAAAAAAACGGTGACACAAAGGACATATTTACATATACAAAATTGAGAAATAAAAATAAGGCTGGGTTTACCATATTCAAACCACCCTCAGTTACCTTTAAATATAGAACATTCTGTTTCAAGGGGTTTAATCTGCTCCCCCAAATAGCCTGAAAGAATAAACTGTATATTGTTGTTTCTCTCTCTCTTTTGGAATAGGAACAATCCCACTGATATACCAGAAGATAGGAAGTAGATAAGTTTTAACTAAATGCACATTTTCAGTTTCCCCATACTGTATTTATTCCAAGTTGCTACCATAGTTTTCCTGTGTTGAAGTTTTTTGTCCCAATTAAGGAGATCTTGCTTCCTGTATCAAAGTCTATGCCCAAAATCTGTAGTGGCCTGTCCCTCACAGCAATTCCTGCAATGTGTGTGGGGTGTCCATGTCCCCTCTCCCAATCTGTTTTATCATACTTTTATCCCTATTAAGATGAACCCCTGAGGAGTATCCATGCAAATTATAACATTCAATTGCTTTCTCTATATCAGATGCTCTTCATAATATTAAACAGACATCATCGCATATGCCGCCACTGTTATTGGCAATCTTTGGTCAGAGACTAATAACGGTGTAAAAAATCTCCTATCATTCAATATCCATAACAAAGGGTCTATACTGAATACAAAGAACAAGAGACTTAAGGGGCAACCCTCCCTTACCCCCCTTTGAATTGGCAGTGCCATTCACTAAGGGCTTCACTACCGCTGTCCTGTAAATGACCCTCAGCCATGTTATATACTAGTCAGGAATACCATAATATTTTAAGGTAAACAATAAAAACTCATGATCAACAGAATCAAAGGCTTTTCTTTGATCCAGCATCACCACATAACCACTTGCTCCTTGAAAAGTCAGAGCCTCAAATCCTTCTCTCAACAATATTAATTGCTCTGTCATAGTTTTGCCTGGTATTGCACATGATTGTGCTTCAGAAATAACATGCGGTGCTATCTTATTCAGTCTACTATTGATTATTTTCATCGATATCTTAAAATCTACATTTAACAGGCAAATAGACTTCCAGTTGTCCAACTTTTCCCCTATCACCCTTCTTATATAAAAGTGTCACAATCCCCATAGTCATTTCCAAAGGGAAGTTCTTTGTGTTCAACATATATGAATAAACTTTGGCAAGTTCATCAGAAATGAAAGGGACAATTAATTTATATAATTCAGATGGCATACTATCACTCCCAGGCACTTTTCCTACAAGGAGTGCTGTTACCAGCTCTAATATTTCCTGAGAAGCAATATCAGTACATATGGCATGTGCGTCAGCTAATGGATAATCAGGTATATTCAATAAAGGAAAAAGATTGGAGAAAGCTGATTTATCAGTATCCTGATTCTCAAATTGTACCCTCAAATAACATGAGACAATATGTAAGACTTCCTGTTGCTGTGTCTTGACAGCTTGATCCTTGTCTCTAACAGCCATCATTTTTTTATTGTGAATTCTCTCTTTACAACTGAGAGAAGGGCAGATGTTCACCATCTTCCCATGCATACCAAACTGTTGTTGCATTGTGGGAGAAGTCATTTGTTTTTCATGAAATGCTCTCATTTTCTGCTGTATGACCCTTATTGCTCTCCATAATCACGTCGTGTCACTGGGGCTAAACTCATTAAATGCTGTAACTGTTTCCTATGTAGCTGATATTTAATTTTCCCTAAATCATTCATATGTTTACTAAGAGTCAACAATAATTTTTTAAATCCATCTTAAAACTTTCCCACCATAACAAAGGATTGTCAAAAATATAAAATAGAGTTTTCCGTCCTTTAGTTAAATAAATTATTTGTTGTTTAATAGAGTCAGATTGAAGTAGTGTAGTATTACATTTCCAAATCCCCGACCCATTAGGATGTTCAGATTTCTCTATAACCACAGTTCTTTATAATCTGTATATTCCACAGATTCTACCCTTGCTGCATGAACTGAAGTTCCCTTACTTAAAAAAAATAAATCAATTCTCATTGCTAGGTGACCCCTTTGAAAGGAAGGTTCAGATTTTCTATGTACAGATTTATAAGCATCTATTAAATTTGCCATTTGTACTGTACTGTTTAAAAAAGACATATCACTATAGATCTTAGTAGCTGATGCTCCTGCCCCCCTATCCTGTACAGAGACACCACAATTAAAATCCCCTCCCCCCACCACATGTTGTGCAGAAAATAGAAAGGCTGGATTTGCCGAAATGCCCTACTCTCTCAGATTTAGTTTGTGGCGCATATAGATTAATTAACCTAAAAAAATTCCTTTATGTTTTATGCCCAGTATTAATACCATCCCATGTATAAGATCTATTAGTTTAATGAGCTGAACATCTAACAAAAACAAAATCCCCACCCCAGAACATGCACCTAAACCAATTGACCAGTAGGACGGTCCCTTATATCATTCGTGATGTACAAACTGTATTTCGTTAGAGGTATGTAAACGTGTATCTTGCAAAAAAAAAAAAAAAATAACATCCACCTTATGGGACAATAAATGTGAAGACACCCCCCTCTTCATTTTATTCTTGATACTATTAGTGTTAATTGTCAGAAACTTCAACTGTTGTTGTAAATGCATTTATAACTTGTGGGGGTTTTATGTATCCTAGCTTTCCCAGCACCTTCCACCTTCCCTTTTCTCTTTAGTTTTATTTTTTTCTGAGGTCCCATAGATAATTTGTTGTCAACCCCTAATTCACTCAACCCAGAATCTGAAAAAGTATCTATATGATGTATTTCTTCAGAGGAATACGCTGACTCATTCCCCAATGTATCCTTATCTAGAAAAAGGGGCTGAAATCTATTAGAAGTTTTCATTTCAGAAATCTTGTGTAATCTGGATGCAGGTTGCCTCCAACTTCTACACCTGGTCACTCTTCAGTCCAGTTCTAAACTGGGAATAGATGGAGGCGGGGGTGGGGGGGATCTCATCCCTCACTACGTCCTGAGAAATAGTGTTTTCTTTATCAATAGTTGGCTGCTCACCCAACTCACTGGCTTGCCTCCCTTCTTCCATTTCCTCCCTTTCTGTAGCTGTCTCTAACCCTGAACTGGGGAGGGGGCGCAAATGTGGGCCCAAAGGAAGGAACATCCACCTGTGGATCCAGAGCCTCAGCTGCCTCAGAAATTGCCCTACAAAATTTCACATTGTCCCTCTAAGCCACCACTACCAGTAATCTTTGTTCATCCTGATTCCCAGACCCAGTTTTAGAATGGGCTGCCTGAGCACAATTCGTATAAGAACGTCCTGACACTCCAGACAAATTACATCTTATTTCATTTGAGCTCTGGATATTGAAGTGTCCAAGTCTGCCATATAGAGAACATTAACCTTGTCAAAGGCATTATTTATGTGTCCTGGGGCTCCACATTTGTAGCAAGTCTTGGGTTGCCCCGGATAGAATAACACACCCCTATCTCCTCCCCAAAAAAGGAGTTGGGCAAATGTTGTAATACACCATCAACAGTTTTGAGAAGCACCTGGACCCTCCAACCCCCTGTCCAGATATTCTCTGTATCAAATATAGCCTCAGGGTGACCCATCACAATGCATCTGTGCTTCAACCAAAAAAAACAAATCCGTCACACTCACCCCTTCATTTCTAAATAATATTGTGACAGTCTTCTGGGCAGGCCGAGAAAGAGGTATAATTTCAAAAGGGGGCCATAAAGGTGTATTTTTCACCTTATTATACCATACCCAAAAATTCTCCAAATCAGTCTGCAGTTTAAAGCTAATGTCAAAGGAGCTATCTCCAGACACATGAATGAGAGCATACAATTCAGCAGCATTAAAGTTGTAATTGTCTTTCTGTAAAACTTTACCAACATACACCCATTCTGGAAATACATCCAACCCCCCTTTATACACAATCCTGACAGCATTATGCCACTTGGTAGGTAATACTTTTTTTTAAAAAAAGGATGCATAAGTTTGAGATTGTTGTGCACCCCCCCCAGCCAGCCTTCTTCTGTATTTGGTTCATGCAGGCTGTCCATATCACTAAGACTTTCAAGCTCGAGTCTTCTCCCAGATCCCTGATGTTTAGAGCCTGGTTTGATTAACGCAGCCATTTGTTCAAAATTTATTTTAGGATTTTATGTTAATTCTAAGTCAGTCTTGATACCAAAGTCAGTAACAGTACCTTGTAATAAATGTTCAGCAGCAGCAGCCTGGGAGGCTTAAGTACCAGTGTTTGCAACCACAGTATTCTGGTCCATCAGTTGCACCCCTGGAATACTGATCGAAGCAAACCCCAAAGTCCATTGTTCATTAGTGGGAGACCGCACCTAGTCCACAGCCTTTAAGGACTTCTCCACAGACCAAGGCTCAGTCGTCTCCATCTCCGAGTCCGCCCAAACTTTTGTATAAATAGTAGATTTCTGAACCATGGTATCTTGCTTTTTCATGGAAAAGGAGAAAACTGTGGCCCCCTCTTGGGTATTTGTGTTAGTTTGAAAAACAACAGGTTTTTTTACAGTCAATATGGGCAATTGGTGGCTATGCTCACCCAAGGGCTGACTATTCTGGGCTGGCACTTGACAACTCCCACCAGTCGCCACTGGGGAGCCCAGACTACATAAATCCACCACTGCAGTTTGTGTCATTTCACTTTCTTTACTTTCTTTACTGTTGCCATTCATTAAATGTAAACCAGATGTAGTGGGCATTTGTAATGATTTAGTCCGTAGCTCCGCAGAGAGATGCAATAAAGTTTTTCCCGATTTTAGAGCCATACCAGTTGATCCTGCCTGTTGAACCTCCGTTCCCTCAATACTCAAGGAAACCTCTTCCAGGCGCACCTCCGCATCATAAAAAGTATCCAAATCACTAAGCTCCACTGGCAGCAGAGCATCTATTGCTCTGGGTGCCTCCACATCCTGGTCCATCAAAACTCAGGTGAAGACTGACACCGTACCACTCAGCATGCCTCCTACTGTCAGAGTAAGGGGATTTTCCTGGTGTTATAACCAACATTCCTCTGTCAGAGAAACAGGTCCATATATCTCACTCCCAAGGATGCACCTGGAAACAAGCTATCACAACTTAATGTGCTTTACCTGGTCAAAAATAACAAATAAGCAAAACCATGTTATTTAAAGGGAAACATCCACATTAAATTGCCCCACACCTTAGTGTGGGGCAGCGCTGATTAGCTTTTTGCAAATAAAGTATAATTTTAAACTTGCTGGTGCTGCTGTAATTTTATTTTATCTGGCTGGTCCTGCTGATCTTCCCATCCAGCATTTTGTAACATGTGCCTCTAGGGGTGCATCCCAGAACCTCCCACGGCTGATGTCAGAGCTGGGCATCAGCTGTAGGAGCAAATATAGTACATACTAATAAAAGGAGCTATTAGTAGCTAAATGATTAACTAGTAGCGCCTGTTTTCCATTTACCAGTCTCAGTGCTATATCAAGAGTCAAGTATACAATCACAGTCAGTATAGCATGCAAAGGGTGATGACTTTCTGGAACAGTCTCCCAGAAGCAGCAGTGAACACTGGGACAGTCGAAGCATTCAAACAGAGACGAGACCAGTTTCTGAGAGACAGGGAAATACAGGCCTATAACCACTATTAGTGGCACATGGACTAGTAGGGTCACTCATGGCCTATATCCATCTGTACAACTCTATGTTCTTATGTTCCAAACCATGGTTACTTAGTGGTTCATCTTATCTTGTGTAAGAAATATAATTTTAGAAGCACAGGAATCTGTCTTGTAAAATGTGCCAGCCCGAGAGACATTACACTGATAAAACTGGTGACCTTAATGAAATGGACTGATCTGTCTGCCTGGGATACGTTTTGACTGGGTTTGATGGCTGAGGTCCTCTGAGTGGTCACCAGTGTGTGTGCCACCAGCTGTGAACTGGACCCAGGTCCAATGTGGCTAATTATAGGTTGTGCTGAGTTCCTAGGCCCAGTTTTCTCTGAGATCATGAATGGATCCTTTAGGGAGGGTGTCTTTCCTTCAGCCTTGAAAAGGATGGTGGTGAGGACCATTCTAAAGAAACCATCCTTGGACCCTGACATTCTCATGAACTACAGGCTGGTCTCTAATCTTGCCTTTTTAGGAAAGGTTATTAAGATGGTGGTGGTTGAACAGCTGTTAGACCGCTTGGAGTGTCTTTCTACCTTTCAAACTCTCCAATCTGATTTTCAGCCTTGGCACAGCACTGAAACACCCTTGGCCAGGGTGACACATGATCTCCTCATTAGCAAGGGACAGAGAACAATGCACTGTTTTGGGGATTTTGTACCTCTCATCTGCACTTGACATGGTGGATCATGGGGTGCTGATTAATCAACTGAGGAACTATGTAGGCACTACCAGTGCAGTTTTGTGCTGCTTCAACTCATATTTGACCGGGAGGATGCAACACATGGTTCTGGGAAAATTTACCTCAGGGTCATCTGTGTTGTCCTGTGGTGTTCCTCAGGGCTCAATCCTCATCCTCTTTTTATTCTTCATATATGCTGCCACTAGGGGAGATCATAAAGTGGTACAATGTGGGGTTTCACTGCTATGCAGATGATACCCAGCTGTACCTGTCCTGTGCCCCTGATGATACATCTGCATCTTCTGCACTGAGCTGCTGTTTGGCCGAGATGAACGATTGGATGGCTGCCAATTGGTTATGTCTCAACCTGAGCAAGACAGAGGTCATGATTATTGAACCTAGTCATTGGGGTTTGCTTGCTGATGGAGAGGTTGCCCTCCCTGTTGTGGGTGGTCAGCCCCTTTCAGCAGTGAGTGGAGTCAGAGATCTGGAAATCATACTGGATGACAGACTGACCTTTGAACAGCAGGTGGCATCTGTTGTCTGGTCTGGCTTCTTTCATCTTCAGAATATTGCTAGGATCCAGCCATTCTTATGTCAAGATGACCTAGTAATGTTTATCCATGCTTTTGTCACCACAAGGTTGGATTACTGCAATGCTCTATGCCTAAGGCTATCTGGAGGCTTGACGCATCAACTGCAGCAGGTGCAGAATGCCCCAGCTTGGATGTTGGCAGGTTCATCACTGAGGGATCACACAGCTTTGTTTCTGCATGCCCTATGCTGGCTGCCTTTGCATTCGTGCATCACCTTCAAGACTGGATTGCTAACATACAAGACCGTACGTGGATTGAGACCAGACTACTTAAAAGTGCTCCTGATTCCTTATCAGCCACTTTGCCCTCTCCGCTCCACCAAAGCTGGACTACTGGTGGTCCCAACCTCAGGGCTTAGGTTGAGTTATATGGAGTGCATTCTGACTCTCCAATATAACTTCCTTGCTCAGTCTCATGTACATGGCTTTCACCGTGACCTTTGGAGACAGGAATTCTTTTCAAATCGTCCATTAATTGGGCCAGGTTTGGATAAAGTTTGTTTGGAGTGGCAATGCAGAGTGTTGGCAGGGTGACACCTATGTTGTGATCTAGACCACTTGCCACAATTATCCTATCTGATACCTAACTGACCAAGACTATTTGATCTCGGTCCATGAAGGTGCTGTGTTCATTATAGTCTAATGCCCCCTCATGGGCATGATTACTTCCTAGTGGGCAATGAGTCCTTCCTAGTTCTTCAGATAATCTTATATTAACTTTAAAACCATCTGTTTGTCTGTGCCTGGGACAGTTATATATTTTACACCAGTGTCTCTCACTCGAATCAATGATGCACCAACCTAAATATTTATGTAATAATACTGGGCATGAAAACTCTGTACAATTAATCATATGAATATAACCTGAAACTGTTATCTTGAGGATACCAGCATGGCCAATAAAGCAGAAATCTAAATCTGATTTATTTTTTAATTTACTATTGTCTAAGTCTAGTGTCCTTAGTTTTACTATATTAAATTGAGAAGTACAAGTGAAGTCAGGATTCATGGTTAAAAATGTTTTTACTTTTGACATTAATAGTTTGCAGAACAGTTTTGGCATTAATATGAATAGACAGTTACAATTCAAAGTAAGGATACATTTTTTTCTGAATAGCAGTGCAAAGAGGAAAATAATTTCTTTGTCGCAAGTCAAAAGTCGTCACAATAAAAGTAATACAAATAAAATGCAGGTATATGTCAGTCTCAGGTGTAATACCCCTGATAGCGGTAACAGATTTACCGATCAGTACCAGCTGATGTCCACTTGAGGTCCTAAGAGCTGAGGTGACTCTTGGTTCTCCCTCTGAGACTCCTTACCTTGACTTAATTTCTTGGGAATTTGTATACTCTGTCAAGGCAGAGAAATGGGAGGGCCAGATGCTTTGATACTTTTAGATCCTAGCAGTTTTTACAAGCCAGGTGACCACTAATGTTGATCAAATGCTGAAGGCTTGTTGGTAACCCAAAAACATCTGACTGATATAGAGAATTATTTGGGCTGTAATCTTGGCCTGACGTCATGGTATTTGTGTCAGAAATGGCCGGGGAACTTTCCCAGATATTAAAAAAATAAAACTGTTCCTCAAGTGAGGTACAGAGCATGAGAAATATCACACTTTAGACAGAGGTGTGAACAGCTGGCCACTCACGTGGTTAATTGTTTACTTGAGCAGGACAAGGTTGACTGCTCATGTGGTCAGTTATTCACCCAACAGAACAGGGTTGGCGGCTTGTGATTGATCATGAGGTCAGATATTCATCCAATAGGACAGGATTGACTGCTCGCTAGTCTCTTATGGCTAGACTGGGCAGGTGAAAATATACTGCCTGTGGTTACCAGTGGAAAGTACCCAACAGGTGTCAAAAGTTGAGAAGGTCACACTCAGTACTCATGAGAACACAGCAAGTCTGAGAGATTAAAAGTCTACCCTCAGTAATTAACTCTGTTCAAAGTTAAAATGAAAAAATAAAAACTAAGTACATAAATTTTAAACTTGCAGAATTAATCTACCAGATTATAAATTGTTAACCAATTAATACAGACTCAAACACACACACTAAAATCTATTACTAATTATTAATTGGAAAGTAAAAAGCAGATGCCCAAACATTACTGGCTTGGTTATATTGTTAATGTCTGTTGGGTGGAATGTTTGCAGCAATCCAGCTGGTCACTATGCCCTCGAGCTCTGGGTTCATTTCTTCATTGACTGGGGCAATGGGGCAGGCAGACCCCAAGGAGTTGGTAGTCTTAGGAATGCTGGGGCAGGCAGTGCCAACCATGGGGCATGAAAATTCAGTGGTATAGGTAAGTTTGGTGGAACAGCTAAATGCAGTGGGCCAGGCAGGGCTGGCCCTGGCAACAGGGCAGGCAGAGCCATACCTGGCAGTGGGCAAGCTGAGGTGGCAGTGGGTGAGCCTGAAGTGGCAATGGGCAAGCCTGAGGTGGCAATGGGTGATCCTGTGCAGATCCTGTGATGGAGTAGGCCTGTTTGGTGGAATGGTCAAATCTAATGGGGCAGGTGGATCTGGTGGCAGAGGCAGAGGATCCAGTGGCAGAGGCAGAGGATCCAGTGGCAGAGCAGAGGATCTGGTGGCAGAGGCAGACCTGGTGGGGTCTGTGAAATGGAATAGCATGCAGAGCAAGGTCGTCAAGCAATAGAGCCTTTGGAGTGGTGGCCCTATTATTTGTAACTCTATCCCTTATCATAATCATGTAGCCAGCTCAGTGGAGGCCTTCAAAGCCTCATTAAAAACCTTTTTATTTGATCAAGTTTTTAATGGGACCTGCTTTATTTTAGTCTCATCTTGTTAATCTATTTTATAGTTTACTGATTTCATTTATGTTTGTAAAGCACTCAGAGCCCTTGATGGATTGATTGCTATAAAAATAAAATTTGCCTTGTCTTGCCTTACGTTCTTCAATACAAGTCAGCAGGGCTAATTAGAATAAATGTTTTTACTGACCTAGTACAAAAATCTACCAGCATTTGGCTGGTGGGCTGATGTCAATTCTGAGCCCTGAACCTTGATAAAATGAATTTATTTAATAACATAGACAAAATAGTTCCTGGACTTCTCAGGCCACTTTATTTAAATGCAGTCACAGGCCATCATGAGGAGTTTCCTTGCACATATATCCTCAATCTGAAAGGAGGTGCCTTGCAGCAGTTGTTTAACAATGAGGGTCTGCACATACCATGTCCACTGCTGCATATTCTTTTGTTAGCCTCTGCCAACTGAAGCAAATACCTTTCTAATGCCTGAAGCAACAGATCATTTGCAAAGTAGACATTTACCAGGCACATTTTGCCGAGAAATGGTTTGGCATGCATGATAGTATAATGAATGCACTGACTCCAAGGTCTTCAGAACAAATTGTATGCCTCTTTAATAAATTATTCATTCTGTCCTGGAGGCAATACATCAGTGAGGCAAGAAGTAAGGAAATTATCTCCTAATTAGTGTTTGTTTGTGCTGGTAACTCTTTGTGAAGACATGTCATTAAAAAAACTATCCATTTTTGAGGTGGTCATTAAAGAAAGAATCATTTTCATCTGTTTGTTTTTTAAAGTTCAACAAACTTTGTGCTGAGCATGAACATAATTAAACATTATTGTCTAACTCAGGGCATCAAGTGATTGCCATTAATTTGAGTTTTTTAGTTTCAAATTAAAGCTGCAAATTTGTTGTTATTTGTGATACTGTTTTTAGATTTCACTGAAGTCATGGTACCTAGACAATCACTTGCCCAGTTGATAGTTTACAAAGAAACATAGAATGTAAGGACAGAAAAAGATGCAATGTCAATCAAGTATGCCCTGAGACCCTACCTCACATTACTCTAAAGCTGTTTTTAAGTTTAACAACGTTGTACTGCTGATGAAATCAATAGATGTTATTTCACTCATTCTCATTCACTTATTTGCTTGTCCAGCCATTAAAAATATTATGGAGTGCTGATGTTTTATGGTGGTGCAGGTATATGATTGCACAGACTGTGTCTTTCAGATAGGCAGATGGCACAGCAAGAGATGTCTAGGAACCATCTAGAGTTGGCTGACTTAGTCTGTATGCGTAGCAGCTGTTTTCCCAACATTCTTTGCCCACCGAAGAGCTAATAATTATATAAACTGGCAAATAAAATAGCTAAATAGTAAAATTCGGTGAACAAGTTTAACAATACCCCAGAACAATCTATGTTATCATCTTGTTAAAGAAATCAGTACAAGTTGCGGGCTTGTTATGTGTATAAGACATAAAGTGATGCTGCATGTATATCTCATGTCTGCTGCAACCAGCATTTCCCTTGAGGCCATTATACCTTTCAAACCTTTTAGTAACCAGGGGTTTATAATTGTTAGTGTGAGGAGAGGGAGGCACACTAATGTTTTCAAAGCAAGTATGCCCCAAAACTTAGTCAGACCAGCTGTTTAGATGGAAGCTGTGGATCAGTCACATTTAATCATTCACTTCCTATCCCTTTCTCCTTCCACCTCAAAAACTCTAATCCCTAGTCATTTTCTTTGTTCTGCACCAAGACCTCTGCGGGCAGGTTGCCTGTTTCTGACAGACTTCCCAACCTCTGTTTTTTAACATTTATCTCCACCTGCTCTTCCTCCCTCAACATTACCCTTAAACCTTTTCACTATGACTGTACTTTCATTGTCCATTTCCTCATCACCAGTTGTAAACAAATAAAAATATTTCCCATGTATTTCCTGCACTTGATATCTTTCACATTTCTTTTCCTCTCCCTGTACACCACTCTCTACACCTCTTTCACCCTCCCCATTAGTCTAATTTGTTGCTCTCCTATCAATTATTTAATTTTTTTCCTACAGACCTATTTCCACCACATGCCAGTGTTCAAGATAACATTGCCTTGTGACAACTGAGTTCTGTATTATTGCTTACTGCCAATATGTTGTTTTTTTCTTTTCATTTTGTATGTTTTGTATAGTTTTTCACAGTTTGCTTTTGTTGTACTTTGTCTTTTGCACATGTTAATACTTTTTAAATAATTTGTCAGTGTATACTTCTTACAGTTTATACTAAACACAATTTAGTGTCTTGCACTTTTATTTTCTATTGTACTACATCCCATTGACTGGCACCTATTCTGTATGTCTTTTCACGCTCTATATAATCTTGCACACTCTACATACATTACTATCTCCATTATTCTTGTGTTCTCTTCTGAGAGGACACATCTGGAAATGAGATGCTGTCCACTCAGTATGCTTTTCTTCAAGATCTTTGATAGATAGATAGATAGATAGATAGATAGATAGATAATAAATAGAGTTTTAAAATCAATATGTGTATTCCACAAATTTCTCTTTCCCTTCCTCATGGAACAAGGTGTGTGTCACATATTGTTTTTTATACTTTTCAGAAACATATGTTTAAAATAAAGCATGCTTAAGGAGATCCTAGCATTTTGTGCTTTGGAGGGAAAATCCCTCAAAATGTAACCCTTTCCAATGCATATGAACATATATGTAGATTTGAACAGTCTTTTTGGAAATCATAGGCTCATGTGTCCACACAACACTGCATGTATTTGCTCTTTTGAGTTGCTGAAATAAAATGTACTACTAGATGGTTAAAAAGGTCTGCCATTCTTATCAGCAAGCGAAAGGTGTAAAGAGCGATTGGGAGGGGCAACTAAAAGGCCTTGCCATACAAAACTGCTGGCAGTACTGCTCATCTCTGATTTTTAAAAGAGAGCTGAGCTGAATTGTTATGTCATTTTCTTCAGTAGAATCTGTTTTTTCACTGCTTCAAATTCTGTTATTGCTGTAGCTAGCCAGACGTTGTAGCTATTTGTGTGGGTGTTTGAGTTACATGCTGCTGGTAAGAACCATTTTAGAACTGTGTAATGTAGTTTATGTCCCCGTTCTACTCTTCTGTTGTTGGCACAATGCGTCCATGTTCTGCTATAGAACTCTGTGACTGTGAGGGACATAAACTCACACAGTTCTAAAATGGTACTTACTATCAGACTATAAAGCAAAAACACCCACTGAGGTTACTAAAACCATGTATAGATGGAACAATACCAACATTTAACCAGTATTCAAAAAACAGCTTCTATTAGGAAAAGGACTTAAGGCTCTGTACAGTTCTCCTTTAAGCTAAAATACTATTTTTCATGAATAAACATGGCAAAAAAAAAGAGTTGAGGTCTATTTAGTCTGCCTGACATGTCTTGACTATTAATTAATGGCTTGATACCTAGCCCCATTTTATTAATATAGGATTTCAATGTATTGAATTGCTGACGCATTCTGCCACTGTTTTTCAAAAGTCATTCTTCATGGTAAACAATCTGAATTGAATTAGAATGTGAAAAAAAACACATCTGCAACAATTCGTTTTTTTCTGCACCATGGCTGATTAATCGCAAAAGTTGAAACTCAGTTGTAGCTGCACTTTAAAAACTTGGAAACAGCTTGCATGACAAAAACTTCACACACCTCACACCACAGAAAAATGAGATTGAGTGTTATTGAACAAGATGGAAGAAAATCTATTATATAAAATAAAAACAGTAATCTGCTAAGAAAAGCAGTGTTAGGACACCTTTGGAGTTCTGTGTCATCATGCAGCAAATTGAATTAGTTGTTTTGGTTGTGTGACGTCACAGAACCCCCTCAGTACCCTAACAGCACTGTTCTGAACAGATGCCGGCTAATTATTCAATGTACACTAAATAGAATGGATGATTTTCTGTAGTAGGAATTCCTACATGGCATCTACATCACTATGAAATCACAAGCACAAGAACCCTCACACTCACACTGCCAATGCAGAAGGATAAGACACACAAAAAAGATTTATTATACTCACCTTAACAAAGTATGTCAAAGTGCTTGGTTTACAGCCAAAAGGTGCATTCCCACAATGTACCACAAAATTACCCAACAGTGTTTTATACCCTCACAGCACTTAATCAAGGGTAACAAATAGGGTAACAGATAGTTCACCATGTGCTTCTTTTATACAGTATATCTCAGGAGTGAGATGTCATCACTACCACCACCCAAAGATATAGTTAAAGTGACCCTGTACATAATTTAAAAACATTACTATAAATATACAAGATACTGAATCTAAATATTCCTCAACTAACAAGCACATTATGTTCATAAAAAATCCATGGTCCAGATTTATAGCTGAGCATTGGCACCGTGTGTGTGAGGTTTCTTGTGCTTGTGGTCATGGGTGCAACCACAGCTAAAATGTTGGGGGGATGTGGATCTACCAAGCCTTTCTTGCCAATGCCAGTGTCTTTGGCCAGTTTGCATTGCCTAAAAAGTTGAAGTAGATTGGACCCCATCATCTCCCCCCTTCCCCATGATTGAACCCATGCTTATGGTTTGGATTTTACTTTATGTATCACTTCACCCAAGGGTGACCCCTTACCCATTTGTTGTATCACACAGATATGTTTAAAAATGCAGTGTTGAGTGAAAGCATATAGTATTTCTTTTGCTACCAGGTCGATGTGCTTGATTACCAGTCTAAAGCAAATTACAGCTGAGAAGAACAGTACTGTCAGGTGGCAACATATGATCTTTGGAATAGGATTGTATTGCTATGTGATATGTGGTAATAGCGTGTTATCGCCACAGAGAGTAAGACGATATGGGTCCAAATAATTTTTATCTGCCTCTATTAACTTCTTCTGGTGTTGTATAAATACATTTATTAATTAATGCACATAAAGCTCAAATTCAGTACAGCATGTGATGGGAAGTCCCCTAAGTCGGAAATGCCAAGTTGGGCTTAGCCTGTTATCTTTCACTTTGTTGATTCCTTTTTTCTTCAGTTTGAGGGAATGATCACGTGCACCAGCTAAATGTCTAATAAATCTCCAGGCAAAGCTGTGGTTGACTTGTGTGGAACTGACTTTAAAAATATTTGATGGAACATTGCTTCAGTCTGCGAATAGCTGTCAGATGGGATTTATTACAGCTGCTTCCATTGCAGAGATGTGCTTTTTGGTCCTTAGGGATTTCTCTCTGTCCCCCTCCCAACCCCCAATTTTAAGTGTCTATGCCAAAAGCTGTTGTAGTGTCACAGTCAATCAGTTAACCACATTGACCCTTCAATGGTCCATTTTATGGATTAATTGTAGTGCCCTTGTTTTATACTAGCATTTACCAAAGAGAATATGCTGTTATTCTACAGTTTTGGAATATGACCTTTTCATGATTGGTAACGTTAGTGTAGAAAAGGTATATTAAAGCATATACAGGCATATGTCATCTGTGTGATATCAAGTCATCTTAATTTCACTATATATCAGATTGCCATTTATCTTCTGGTTCATTTCTCTACATCTTTCTTTCTGGTGCCATAGAGAAATTGTATAAAAAACATTCCCAGCCTAGGTCATAGTTTACCTTGTCTGAATTAACTGCTATATTGCAGACTTATAAATGAAAGTTAATTGACGTTGCACCTCTTGATGCTTTTTAAATTCCCACGTGGCAACAAAATCTGTGTAAAAACATCGATGGTTACTTTCTGTACCTGGTTTCACAGTTTCATGTTTAATAGTGCTCTGTTCCTTTTTTACCACTGGGGATGGGACCCCAATCAGGCCATCAGTGCATCTCCCAGGATCGACACTGCCTACTTAACCAGGTTGATTGTTGGGAAAGAGCCAGGTAGTGAGCAGTAGCTGCTATCCTCTCCCCTTACCCCAGTGCTCCCAGATTGACTTGACATTTTCCTTGTAACTGCAGCTCAATTTTCTTATGTTTTCCTGTAGATTACATTATTTCCTATGGAAGCTGAATTGCTTTATTTTCTAGTATAACCAATGCAACTCCATCGAAAGAATTTGCTCCAAATCCCTTTAAAATACAGGAATCTCTGTAGATCTGGGAGTCCTGTTACCCCGATTTTGCAGTTCAAATGTGGCCTGGCAGTCATGAATGTTATGTCTTTACTTGCATTTTTCATGCATCAAGCTACCATCTTTCCAGTCACAAGTGTGTCATCCAAATTGCTCCTGTGGAGGAGATTTGATGCATGGATCAGCAGACTGCATTGGCCCATCACAGGGATTGATGTAAGAGTGTTACAACAGTGCTCCCTTTCAAGGACAGAGAGGGCTGCTCTTGGAAACACGTTTGTTAAAAGCCACAAGACCTAGTCTGCCTAAATGGGAGCATGTAGCACTACTATGAGGGAGGGGGGATTTACTTTCCTTCCTTTATCTGCAAATGATTGTTTGTGCTTCATTTTTGTGTTACTGTGGCACACTCAGTGGCAGAGCTAGGGGGGCGCTCGAGGGGCGGTCACCCCTCCTGGCTGCCCCAGTCTGAGTAGTGGTGCCCCACCACCATCTTTATTCACTACTTAGTGCCCATTGTGGAGCCCATGATTGACTGAATGCCCCCCCCCCGGCTCCCAAATGCTCCAAAACCTGGCTCCGCCACTGGGCACACTACCATGCCAATATCAGGAAAATGGATGAAACCCATTGAACTCAGATACATTTTAAACTTCTTATTTCACCTGAAGTACTGTTTATCAGTTTGAAATGTATCTGTAAACAAGGTCCAAATGTCTCTACAGCAACCTGTGTCCAAGTTCTGCAGACACTCCTCCCCCCATTGTTGGCACAGAACTTATGAGGCAATCATTTTCTATCTCTGCAGAAGTTCTGCAGCGGCAGTTGGGGGCTTTCTCAACAGACAGGGACCTCCACAGCACCCAGCTAAAAGAAAAATGTTTGTTTTGAAGCTGGGATCCACAAACTAGGGCAGGTTATTAAGTCCTGAGTTCTTATACATGCAGTAATAGAAAGTAAAAAATCTCCCCAGCTGGCCCAATGACATGGAGTGCTGAGGCATCATTCCTTACCTCCTGCCACGCTTGTGACCCATACTTATGGTGCAAGCGGATCACTGGGGTCAACTGGAGGGGGAAGGAGAGGATCGAGTATCCAGGCCACAGCTCTCCTCTGCCATGGCAGGTGGGGAACATGGAGTGGCACTTGCCTGACACCTACCGGATGCTTGGTGTTGGCATGCCGAGTCCCATACTTTGGGACATGAGGAGGAGGAGCAGCCGACCGGCATGCGGATGCATGCACTGTGTGCCACTGTCAGCATTGCATGCTCCCCCTCCACAAGAAAAGCAGAAAAAGGGCCCAGCTGAGCAACATGAACACTGTCCCCACAGGCGCTGCCCCTGAGATGACACCTCTTTGGTACTGGATCCGTTTCTGGTGGGATAAGTCACTCCCCACCACCCTGCCATGAAGGGCAAGTCATGGTGGCATCTGCAGTTAATGTGAACTACGGAGTAGGTTCCTGCAGTTTACAGAAACTGTGGACTATTACATCAATCACAGAATATTTTATCACAGTTTACATAGAACTGCAGAAAACTATTCCATGGTTAATGTAAACAGTGGAATAATATTCTGCAATTTTATGTAGAGAAAAAACACAAAAAATATGTTGCAGGTGATACATTTTATTGGACTAACAAAATTATTTCTAATACTAACTTTTGAGAGATAAAACCCTCTTCCTCAGGTCTTCTGTACAGTTGGTTTGTAAGTTCATTTCGCAGTATCTCACTGGTACACTTGTAGAGTCATGGTGCATGCCATGAGTTGTGTGTTGTGGCTAGTGTGTTCTTGATGAAAAGATCTCTTGGAGTAATATTCATTTTCTTGCAGGTTGAGAAGAAGAACATGTCACAATTGAGTTTGGTTTCCTTCTTGGTCAGCTTGCTCAGTTTCCACTTTTTACGGCTAAATGCGGTATCCTCCATGTCTGAAAAAAAGAAATGTGGTAGCCGTGTTAGTCCAGTCAACAATGTAGAGAAAAAAACAACAAATATGTTGCAGTTATCATGCTGCAGGATTTTTTTCTCTACACTGCAGTTTTACGTAAACTGCAACAGAATATTCCATGGTTTATATTAAGTTCTGCTGCAGTCTCTGCGGCTGTGGAATCATGGAAAAATCTAGACCTTGCCTGTAAATGAACCTTTTTCCATTCACCTTTTTACTATCTGTGCACTGTTTTGACACCAGGCAATACGCCTTGACTACAGACTATGATTTGTTGTGTCAATGCCTCCCTTTGGGATCCACTACCTCAAAAGACGTGTGGTTTGGAGCTTGACACCAACACAGCAAAAAATTATTATTTCATAATAAAGACAGCTCATACAGTTAGCAGAGATGCTTTAGTTTTAGTGAAACCTTTTTCAGCATCTCACTTAAGCATTCATCTTAACTTGAAATCATCGTCTTCACTGTGGTATAACCAGTTAAAAATAGCTGAGTGTGGTAGGGTTTATTTTGTCCTGATGCTTTCCATACCTGTAAATTAAAACCTAACCAACCTGTTTCATTTTTTTTTTACAAAGAGCAGATTTAATGTTTCATTCTCCTGATGGAACATTAAAGCTCTTTTAAGGATTAAGGGCTTTATATGATTATCAAGGCTTTTATTTTCAAATGTTCAGTTTCTGAAAATTAGCAGATAACTCACTCGCAAAGGAGTCATCCCTATATTATTGACAACAAGCTGTTGAGAATACCTGTACTTTTTAGTTTTACTTTTCTTGAATCTGTTGACCTAAAATGGCCCCCTGCTGAGATGAAGTATCTGGCTGTTCTTACTTTTGCCTCGTTATGTGGCCAGGAGAACAAGGCCACAAGGAGCCACACTGGACTTTCAAACTGGGGTTTTCTGGCTCATAGTTTACTGTCTTTTAGCTAATAAGTCAAACATGCTTCTGTTTTTAATCCATGGTTTTCCAAAACAAAAAATAAATACTTTTCATGGCTTAATTATGAGAATTAATTCATGACTGCAGTGTTTCATTTTGCATCTCTCATTGTGGCCCTTATGCACATAGTGGCACAGTGCTTACATGCCACATATCCAAGGCGTACAGGCAAACCTAAATCAGAGAGCAATGCATCATGGGTTTCTTGGACACCTGCAGCATGCACAAAGGGGTGCATGTCCCTTCTGCACTTGATCTTCCTGCAATCCACACAGATACACGTGCGGATGGTCTGTGGTAGTGTTCAGGGACATGTCCACACTGTACCATTCACTACAGCGTGGAGTGGTAGACAAGGGGCTGCAGGCTACATGAGCAAGGACCCCGCCATAGCTGCTGTGTGCCTCCCACTAAGTACATTAACTGGCTGCAGTGGAACTCATCCCACCCACACACACATGCTGCCCCAGCTTTGCGGTCAGGCAGAGATGGCTGGGGACAGCCATTCAGGGCCTCACCAGATATGTGTCACTTTCAGGGATGTGCAGTGTCCCACAATCCCCTGCTTCCTACAGAGCAGGGGACCCACTCTTGAACCAGGATGGACATCCAACTGGATGCCCACCTGTGTCCACTGATCTGACCCCGTGCACCATTGCATCAACAGGCAAGGCCACAGACAGGTGCCCTGTGGTGGCAGGTTGTCATAAATGCCATTCCCCATGCACCTGTCTGTGAGTGAGGATGTGCACTGGCTGGCTATGTGCCTATCATGCATACCTGGCCCATGATCAAACATAGGGCCTGATATCAGGATTTTGGCTGCCAGATTGAGTTTTTCAGATGGCTTTCAGTTTACACAGTTAATATTAGTTATACCACTGGAGATTTTCAGTGGTGTCAGAAACCCAAGTTTTATAGACTTTGAAATTTGTAGTAGAACCCTCATTTCAAAAACACTGTAGAAAGTATGGATGCTTCAGTATCCTGCTAACTCATGATTTTACAATTTGGTTTATTCCTCATTCCACCAAAAGTCCCTGAACTCCTTGGGTCCGATTCACAAAGCCTTGAAAATGACGCAAGGTGCCTGCATCAAACATGTATGATGCAAGAGGTACCTTGCATCAAACATTGCGCCATGAGCTATTCTGTAAAGCAGCCTGCATCAAACGCAGGCTGCATGCACCAAAGGGGGCTTGCGCTAGCCTTGTGCCACTAAACAGGCTGCAGTATGGTACAAGGGGGCATGTAGCAGATGCAAGCTGCCACATCCTCTATAACGTAACTCACAAAACTGTCCCATGGAGAGAATTTCTAAGTACACATAGACCGGCCAGGGCTGGTCTAAGGGTACTTAGAATATATCCCTCTGGGACAGTTGAACAATGTGCAGCAAAGTGCTGCTTCCTGATCTCCTGTTAAATCAATGTAAGTCCCCTCCCTAGTGATATAGTGCCCCCTTCCCTGATCCCTGATGCTGCCTCATCATTCATATAATAAAATGCCTCCTCCCTGATGCTGCCCTGTATATAATTAGTAAAATGTTCCCCCACCCAATCCCCGAAGTGCCCCCATTTTATACATAATAAAGCACCCCTCCCCGATGCTGCCATGTCTTTATTTAATAACATCTTCCCCCACCCAATCCCAAAAGCTCCCCTGTCATTTACAAAATAAAATCCCCCATCCCCAATACCTGATTGTGCCATGTATTTAATTAATAACAAGTTCCCCCATCCAATCCCCGAAGCTGTCCAGTTAGCTAATTACTAAAATGCCCCCTCCCCAATGCTGCAGTGTATTTAATTAGTACAATGTTCCCCCACCCGATCCCTGAAGCTGTCCTGCTATTTAAGTAATAAAATGTGCCCCTCCACAATGCTGCCCATATTAAGTAATAAACAACATAACCCCCCCTTTTGGTAGCCTAGTGCTCCCACTCCAGCCCTGATCACTCATAATAGGTATTGAAATATTCCTGATGGCCTAGTGGACCTCCACTCCCTACACCACAGTATCCATCCCGTAGGAGCCGCGACTAGCTCTGCCCACCGCTCACATCCACAACCAGCCACCGACTAAGTTCTGTCTGAGCATGTACTGTATATAGTATGTGATCAGTGAATGACAGTAGCTGTCATTCACTGATCACA
Source organism: Neoceratodus forsteri (assembly GCA_016271365.2). Taxonomy (NCBI): domain Eukaryota; kingdom Metazoa; phylum Chordata; order Ceratodontiformes; family Ceratodontidae; genus Neoceratodus; species Neoceratodus forsteri. The sequence continues at coordinate 1,562,407,182 of CM057455.1, forward strand.
TACTATATACAGTATGTGCTCAGTCAGAGCTCAGTCAGTGGCTGGCTGCGGAGGTGAGTGGTGGGCAGAGCCAGACGCTGGCTTCTATGGGATGGGCACTGTGGGGTAGGGGTCCACTAGACCACCAGTTCTATTTCAGTACCTATTATGGATGATCAGGGCTGGGGGGCACTAGACTACCATGAGGGGGTCATGTTGTTTATTACTTATTATGGGTAGCATCAGTGAGGAAGGGCATTTTATTAGCTTAATGACAGGATAGCTTCGGGGATTGGGTGGGGGAACATTGTATTAATGAAATACACTGCAGCATCGGGGAAGGGGCATTTTATTAAATAACTTACTGGACAGCTTCGGTGATCGAGTGGGTTAACCTGTTATTAATTAAATACACAGCAGCATCAGGTATCGGGGACATTTTATTATGTAAATGATGGAGGAGCTTCGAGGATCAGCTAGGGGAACAATTTATTAAATACATGGCATCATCAGCGAGGGGGGTGCTTTATTATGTGCACAAGGGGGAGCTTCAGGAATCAGGAGGGGGAACAATGTATTCATTACAAACGTGGCAGCTTCAGCGATCAGGAAGGGGGGGGACCCATTTGGCCAAGGGGCCAGTGGCAGACCCTTCCTGTGCACCAGGTGTTTGCTGCACAGGAGGGGTTGCCGCATGTGTGGGGACTTAGGTGCCAGAACCCCTCCTATACCAGAATCTGGTGCAGGGTCCCTGGCATACCGGGCTTTGGCACAAACTGCTGTTTGCTGCAGCTTTCATTAATCCTGGCCATGTTTGAGAATCGGGCCCCTTTAGTCCACGTGACTCATCCCTCATTCTCTCAAGAGATCTCTTGTCTGGGACCCTGGTACAGTCACTACCAATCTCATTCTGTAACCCATGGAGTATAGGGTCCCCCTGTTAAACACAGGGAGAGACCACCCCTGGTGTGTATGTTTGGAGGGGGATCATCGAGGCTAGATATTTTAGGCTGGCTGAGATTTGAGGAGACGTAGCTTATAGAGGGATATTATTCTCTGGTGCTTGATCCATTTTCACTGTTCCTCCAGGTAACATCCTAAACAAGCTGATTGTCCTCCCTTCTCTTTTAGATGGAGTCTTAAACCCCCTGCCCCCTCCATGTGTCCCAGTGCACCATCCCTCAGGAGTATCAAAGGGTAAATAAGAGCAAGCCACCCTACCTTCTGATAGGAAGCGAAAGTCCTATACAATTTCCTGTTCCCCTTCTCCTCTCAGCTAATAGTGATGTCCTGAGCATGGTGCATGAACACAGTTCACAGGCTTGGCAATGGGCCATTGTTATATAAGGTGGGTTGTTTCTTTGTTTTTTTCAATTAGCATTTTGTGTATTGGAAGACTGTATCTTTCTTTCCGTGGTGACGACTTTTTAAACAGAACGGCTGCCTCCTGGTTGCGGTGAGTAGGAAGCAAGCTAGCAAGAACTGAAATCAGGAGTAGACCATTAATATGAATAGTGATGCCATTATGGGGGGTTGGAAGTCAAGTGAATGCTGGCACCCACTCAAGTGCTAGCAGTCCAGTATTTAAATCACACAGGTTCAAGCAACCCCAAAGTATGAGTGACCCTAGAACATGACTAATGATGACTACAGAGCAGGTGGACAGGTTCTGTGTGTGTATGTGTGTGTGTGTGGGTGGGGGGGAGAGGGTTGACAGGGAGTCTGCAGGTTCAAAGGAAACTCTGTTGGTTTGTCTCCAAGACTAAAGTAACAGCCACCTGGTTTTCACCCACCAAGGGTTTTCATTACTCGCCATTTGCAAATGCTGTTAATATGTTTACTATTCTCTCTGTTAATGACATACTTGCTTGCTTAGCAAGGTTTACAAAAGCCCTCTCTACGGTACCTCAAAGCATAAAGGCATTTTGGAAGGGTTATAGTAGTTGTGGTAAAACCGTTGCTACTGTGTACCAGGTAACATAACCCTGTGTTGATATGAAGAATCAAACAGTCACAGCAAAACCATATCTGTTATGCCTTTACATCTACTGTTGCTATTAAGTTTTTATAAGGTCACAGCAAAACCATATCTTGGGAGCATTAACATCTATGGTGCATGACTGTGAAGCTCAATCACGAAATAGTTACAATCCCTGACCAAGTTATCCTGAGTCCTGAACTTATCTGTGACAAACTGGATGCCTACGATTAGCATAAAGCCAGAGGAATGGCTGCAGGATAGAAGCAGTTATATTCAGAGAGCAGGTATGTAGATCCTGGTTTGTGTGTGTGGGGGGGGGTGGTGTTAGTTAGCTGCAGATACTGTGGTGCATACTCTTCCAGTGTGCACTGTGGTGGCATGGTGGCTGCCTAATCAGTAGGCAGTTGGCATCACTTCACTCTGAGCTAGCTATAGCCTGGGGTTGAAATATGGCAGCTGCAGTGTAGAGCAGAGTGGGGGCTGGGGGTGCCTACTGCTGCTCCACTTCCTCCTTGACCTCTTGCAGTCTGCAGTGGAGCTTGGAATCTGGTTTGTGGGGGGTGGGGTGGTCATCTGGTGTGAGCAGCTGAGAAGGGCCCTGGAATTGTAACCTACAGCCATTTCTTCCCAGTGATTGAGGCAGTACATGCTATTTATCCTTCCCAGAGAGAGCACATTTTGCACCCTGGTCCCCTGAGACCAGTGAAGCAGTGATGTCTGTGGGGGGCAACAAATCACTGGAGAGGTAGGATGTGGGAACTAATCATAGGGGATTCTTTAGTGAGAGATACTAAGCATGAGGTCAATGCTACAGGCCCCAGATGAGAGAAAATTGCACTGTCCTTTAGGAACAACAGTTGATAGGGTCTCCTTAGGGTGAAGAGGTTGTATTGGGTTGGGTTGAGGGTGGGAAGCTGGATGTAATTGTCCATCTAGGTATGAATGACCATACAGGGATTCCTTTAGGTACAGTGAAAGCCAGTTTCAGGGAGCTGGGTACAAAGCTATGAGGGATGGCTGGTCATGAAGCTTTTTCAGAAGCTCTAACAGTTAGCAAACTCATGGAGTCAAGGAAGCAGAACATCTAATGGTTTTTTAACAATATGTTGAAGGTGTGGTACACAGAAGAGCAATTTTTCTCTCTGAGGGACTGGAGTGCTTTATTTAAGAACAAAGGGCTATTTAAACAAGAGGACCTTTAACTGAATAAAGCGGAAGAAAAACACGGGAGTAGAGGTCTGAGGTGTACATTTCCAGGTGTTTAACCAAGCAAGGGGGGAGGGTAGGGCTAGGAGTATTCTAGATTGGACCTCAGGTGAGGGAGACCTAACCACAGCGGTAGGCAGTGACAAGATGCACTATATGCCTAGATTTATCCTCGATCTTGCCCCTCCATCATCCCTAGCTAGGCTAGACACCCTATTTAATACTTTCTGACAATTCATCTCTAATGCTCTCCCATGAACCCACCACTGCACCCTCTATTCCGCCCTCTCTCTCTCTCTCTCTCTCTCTCTCTCTCTCCTCCCTTAAATCGTGCTGACTATTTCATGGCAGCATGCTCATCTTCAAATTCTGATTCAACTCTCTCCATTCCTACATCTCCAATCTTCTGTCCCCCTCTTCTTCCTCTTCATATCCGCTCCACTCAAGAGACCCCTGCACCTTTTCCCTCCCCCACCCCAATACAAATTCTGGCCTCCCCTAGCCCTCTAGTACAAGAGTATTGAACTGGTTCTATTCAGCCACGTCCAGGCAAAGACCTTGCTGCTGCCAATGAAGGAGTGTAACATAGGTAACTGCAGCTTCATGCTTATGTCCCTCACATCACACCAGTGCTAGGCTATTACCTCTGAATTATGTGTTACACAATGCCTCTGTAAGTTATCCAATGCCTTTTTACTTTGTACCTTTTGCTCAGCACTGTCTGTGTCAGAAACATACACGTCTGCCATCTGAAACCTGCCCTAAGAGGACACCATTATAAACAAACTCTGCTCAATCATATTTATCCCAGATAGAACTGAATTAAATCTATGTCACTGCAAAAATTCACAGTAGAGTTGGAGCAGTTTTAAATGATTCAATATGAATTAAATAAATAGAAAAATAGTGTTAAAATATAAAATTCAGAATCCCAAATTTCACTGGAAATCAAATGTTATGTGTAAATTTGTATTTAATTTTATTTATTTACTTAAAATGTCTTACCAGTAAGAGCATACTGAACTAGTACCAGCTAATTTTCAGATTAATCCTGGGAGAAGGAGAACTAGGGAGCAATACAATACAGCCATCATGACAGAAATGGATACAAAGCAAAACAAAACAGGATAATACTAAAATAAAATAAAATAAAATACAAGTGCAATATGAGGCATGCAATATAGACCAGTTGCAGTGATGAGCATTAGGATGGGAAAGAGATCATGTATGTCAGTGCATTAGGCATGCTGACACCCAATGATGTATGGTGCACTCTCGGTGTGTGGGATAAAAAGGGAGGAAAACATTGACCACCAACTGGGTGGCTAACACTCCACCACCACCCCATGTCCATTTGGAGTTCTGCCAATGGACCACTTTGGATGGCCTCAGGAGGACTTCCACTGTGGGTGGATTGATTTTGTAGGGGAAGCTACCAAGGAAGTGAAGGCAGAACCCCATTTTGAGGGCTAAACTGAGAGAGCAATGCAGCAGTGTGCCCCTGCTGCTGCAAGGTCCCAGGACAAATCAGGCAGCTAGGAGCTCTGGGGATGGGCATCTGGTGGGACATAGGGAGATAAAAAGAGTTTAAAACAAATAGTGCAAAAATCATGTCAGCTAAGAGAAGATCTGGGAATGAGGCTGGGGTATAAGAGGGTCGTCTTGGTGTAGGTTGATCAAGAGTCCAGTGGACAACTTTCCTTCTCTGGGTGATGGGCTGCAGTGCTCAGTGATAAGTCCAATCCTTAGTGTTGGCTATGGGTTGGTGAGCCAGAAACCGCAAGAGAAGTGGATTGGAAGATAGGCGGATGTCGGTGCACTGGGTGTGGGAACATGTCCAATGTTATTAGGACATAATTGCACATGCTATACTCCGGGAGCAATACCCAAGCCAAAGAAAATGCTGATGACAGTACAGCATGACACTCCCAGGCCTGCTCCTCCCCAGCTCTGAAAAGATGCCAAGCCTAAGTCTTGGACGGGACCAATAGTAGATCTAGGTCTCTTCCCTCAGTGAGCCCCTCAGTGAGGAGTAAGTTATTGGCCACTTGCCCAGGCAGCTTCCAGGTATCTTGCCGGAGGGGATTGGGGATTGTGTCTCAGAGTAGACAAGGGGTAAATCTCTACCTCTCTTGAGAGCTGGAAAAGTAGCTGAAAAAAATGTAAAACAAAAACATGCACACACTTCCCTGTTATTGAATTAAAACCACAAACAGCTCAACCTGATTCAATATCAGTCAGCAGTTCCCATATCCCTCCCCCCAGGATGAGGCTGAGAAAAGGAAAATATTTTTCTAACCCCAACTCACATGAAATAGAAGATAAACAAACATATAAACAAACAAACAAAAAGTACATGTTCTTAATGTAGACTATAATCCTCATGTTGGTCAACATGACCTTATGGTGAGAGGGGGAGGAGATGGGAAGGCTATTAGTAGCTTGATGTTTAAATTCCTGGAATGGATGCACATGAAAAGAATGTTTTCAGGGCAGTACAATTAAGGTAACCTGCTTTCTGTCCTCCCGTTTCATAGACTCAGCAGACTGTAGCCACAGATGGTTAAGTATATAAAAGCTTTATTCAGATTTGTGCTTTTCCTAAACATCATCTGGAATTAAATGCTATAAGCTTGTAACATTCTTGTCTTTCAGAGAGCTGATCTATTTCCAACAATTGAATGCAGCCTAAGCATGATGCTGATTATATATTTAGTTACGGCCGCTAAATCACATCATTTGTGTTTCTGTAATGAAAAGCTTTGTGGAGTTATGCCTTTCACTTCCATGGCAAATTCTGTGGACTTCAGCACAGCCAAGGCTTGATATCAGCAGGAAACAGCAGTCTCAGTCAAAAGGAGGAGCAGTTCCTCACAGGGGAGCTCTTAATGATAACCAGAAGTGACTATATAGAGTACACAGAGTTCAGATTACGTTACTGTTGGAGATGTTGCATGCTGATGGGTTTTTTTTTTCAGTTATGTCCTAGTGGAAGTGATCCCGTTAGTTTACAGTCCTACTTTTAATACATCTTGGACAAGTATACTTGTATTCTATCTAAAGGACTAAACAATGTTTAGTTTTTTACTCATTAATGGATATGAATGTTTCTGTTTTTAACAAACGGCATTAAACATTGATATTCCCACATGATAAGGATACACTGGACAATATTGGCTGAGAAGATCCAACCACTCCATTCAGGTGGGACTAAAAATAGGGTCAAATGACCTGGGCCATCTCCTGATCAAACAATCAATCAGTCAATAAATACAAATGTATTTTGGCTGAACAACATGGGCAAAACCATCAAGGCTGCTCTCTACCCTCTGACTCATGCTGCTTCACGTCATGAGTTTGAACGCTGGCCACATGGGGTACAATTCAGACTGAGGATTACAGCGAGTGTTTGGATCATGATGTACTAGGGAAGAGGGAGAGGTGCTGCCAAGTAAAACAAAAGGTGAAGTCAAAGTGTAAGCTATTAGGAACTATCAAAATAATGTGAAGCCAGTAGACATCTAACTGGTATATGGGGCCTGCCTGCAGAGTCATTTATGGCTTCTCATCCCTACCTATGTCAAAAGGGTACTCCCCAGTGCACTATTAACAGTGAATGTCTGCAAAGCATTGGCACGGCAGCAGTAATTAAGCAATAAGGCACTCCAGGGGGTGCGTTATGGTGGGATAACAGCCCACCTTGGGTGGGTTGAAGCACGAGGCAAAGCTGAGTGCTTCCACTACCAGAGAAGGGACGGTAGTCCACCGTAACACACACCCTGGAGTGCTTTATTATGATCATGAAATGGGCCCTTTCTAGTAAACTGGATGTATTTTTTAAACATATTCATTTTAGCCTGCTGTTGTGCTGGGATAACAGCCTAGCTGAAAGCACCTCTTGACCAATCAGGAGCCAGCATTCTTTCTACTCATTTCATAATACCACTCACAATACCAATGTTTTGCATTCGCATCTAAAGACAGGGATGCTGGAATATTGGCAGGTGGAAAAGTAAGCATCGCAGAGGAAGAGTGGTGTGGAATTTGGAATTCAGCTGGTGGCATTCATGCTGAAGGGCAATTCCACTTCCAAACATCTTTCCAAATTTTTTTTAAATTCTGCAGAACTCCAAAAAGCATTTCTATGTAAACCATGGAATCATATCCCAGGGAATGTGTAATCTGAGGAGTATTATTCTGCAGTTTGTGGAAAATGAATCTACGGGTTACAGAAAATGCAGAATACTTATCCAAGGTATAAGTAAATGGCAGATTACTGATTGTCAGGTTTTCTAAACTAAACATACACAGTTAAAGTTTTGCAGTTCCACTTCCAATGGAATTTTGTGGAATTAGGCAGAATTACTGAATTAAACATAGAAAAATAGAAACATAGGATGAGTCAGCAGAAAAGGATCAGCAGACACATTTAGTTTGCCCTATTTTCCCTGCCTATTTCTACCCCCATGACACTATTTGGTCACAGGTGTTCCTCCCTCCTCCCTTTCTTCCATCTGTTATGCCCATGTGCCATTGTGCCCATCCCACACATGCTTGTAGCTCCACACTGTCTTTTCCCCCCCACCTCTTCTGACAGGCTGTTCCAAGCATCAACCACCCTTTCACCCTTTCAGAAATCCATGGCATTCCAGCAGGAGTGGGATTTGACAATTCCACACAGCTCTGAACAGAGGACATGTTCCTTTGGGGGGAAGAGGGATCCTGTCCCTCCAACACCACCATCACCTTGTGATGTCAGGTGGTGTTGCGGGAGATATGGCTTGGGAGGGAGGGTGCTGACTGGCTTTGCAGTGGTACAATGCATGTGGGTGCCCTGGAGCCCTTCATGTTGGTGTTCCGCAAGGGGGCTGGATGAAACTAGGATAGGATAGGATGAAGGCTGAGGTACTCTTGGACCCCACATGACTGATTAGGGCACAGTCAGATATGATCTTCAGAGGAAGAGTTAGGGGCTACTCACAGAGGCCCTGCCATGGAGAGAGCCATTGGAATGTAACCCAGGCAAAAGGTGATGAGGCAGGGAGGTCACCCATATGGAGGCAAATGGGAACAGAGTCTGAAAGCAGGAGCATAAAGAGTTTATTAAAAACAAGCATTTGTCAATGCCAAATGTTGTCTTGCTGACATTGACATCGGTAGTGCAGGAGTTGAACAGATGCATAATAGGAATGGCAGTGAAGTATGAAAGTGACATCAACACCACATCACCCTACAGAGCCTGACAGGCACTGAGGTGTGCCTTTGGCCATCAGCCATAACGTTCATGGCATTTTAGCTCACCATACCCTGCTGACTGTGACAAATATTGCATTGTGCCTTGGGGTCCTCGGGCCTTATGCTCACCCCCATTCAGCCATAACGCTCATGGCATTTTACCTCACCCTATCCTGCAGACACCAACAAATGCTGAGGTGTGCCTTGGGGTGTTCGGCTTTACAGTCAAACAGTTTCATAAGGACATACACTAAAATGGGTTCAGCATAGGAGAATGGGGTGAGCAGTGGGGCCGAAGACTCCAAGGCACACTTCGATGCCTGTCAGTGGCTTGAGGGTGGGGGGGATGGTATGGTGTGAGCTTGACAGCTGGCAATGCAAAGGCACACCCCCTGACACCTGTCAGTCTGTACAGGGTGGGACGTTATGGTTAGAAATCCTAATGCCTTGGCCGTTTGTTGGTATTTGCACTACAAATTTGCAACACTGCCTTTTTGTGACCCCCACCTCATGAAAGTGTTTGGGACCTCTGCTCATGAATAGTGGCACTGTGATTTTGTTAATCTGTCCTGAACGTTGATTTCTCACAGCAACCATGCCATTCTGCACCAGATGTGGGAAAACACCATTTGGGCAGGATGTGAAAAATGACAGCTGTACCATTCATAGGTAGGTGTGAAGAGATGACGTGGTTGAAAATCTTGAGTGAAAATATTAAAAATGCTCGAATTTACAAGCTTATATGGAAACTGCACTATGCACACTCGTAACAATAGTCATTTAGTGGAATTATGTCACCAAATTTTCAACATAGGCATTTTGGGACCTCTGCTCATGAACACTGTCACCATGATTTTCTTCATATGTCCTGTACGTTGATTTCCCACAGCGACTGTGCCATTGTGCGCCAGTTGTGTGAAAACACATTTTGGGCAGGATGTGAAAAATGACAGCTGTTCTGTTCATAAGAAGGTGTGCAAAACTGACAATGTTGAAAATGTTGAGTGAAAATATTACAAAATCTCGAAGTTATGAGTGCGGGTGGAAACTGCGCAACGCACACTTGTAACATCCTCATTTTGTGGACTTTTGTCACCAAATTTTCAACATAGGCATTTTTGGACCTCTACTCATGATCACTATCACTGTGATTTTTATTAATCTGTCTTAAACACTGATTTCCCACAGCGACTGTGCTATTCTCCGCTGGTAGTACAAAAACTCATTTTGGCCAGGGTGTGAAAAATGACAGCTGTATTGTTCATAAGGAGGTATGAAAAAATGGCAATGTTGAAAATCTGGAGTGAAAATATTACAGATTTGTGAAGCTACGAGTGCGCATGGAAACTGCACAATGCACGCTCATAACACAGTCATTTTTTTGAATTTTTTCACCACATTTGTGACATAAGCTTTTTGGGAGGCCACCTCATGAACAGTGACACTGTCATTTTGTTACTTGGTCTTGAAAGGTGATTCTGTGCAGTGACCACGAAATCACCTTTCGGGACCAAATAATGCCATGACAGTGACTGAATTCATGAGGAGGGGTCCAAAAAACCCTATATTGAAAATTTGGTGCCACAAGTCAAAACAATGGCCAAGATATGCACATAAGTTGAAAAAAAAACATTTATGCCATTATACAGCTTACCGGCATTTCTTCAGTTCACAGTCAGCTTTGAAAAGTGCAGATGTGTTCGCGTCCACTGAAGATGGTTGTACAGACTCTGGTGGTAAGTATTGAGTGGGGTGTGAGGAGGTGAGGTGCGCAGAGGGTGGGTGGGGTTTGGGGAGGGGGCACCAAACTCAATGAGGACCATTTTTAATTTTTACTGGTTAAAAAAAGCAGCGCCGGAAGGTTTTCTTTTTTTGCAGGTATTTTTGCATGCTGGGTGGTCTCCCAGCACCACTAACTGTTTGATGGAGGGTCTGTGGCCGATGGGGATTGGGCACCCACATTGGCACATACAGAGTGGGGGGTGCATGAGCTGAGGGGTGGGCAACCTCGGCACACAAGAAATGGGGGGGGCATTATGCCGATGGGGATTGGGCACCCCCATTGGCAAATTAATTTGGGAGGGGGAATACTGACAGGGGGATTGGTCACCCCCATCGGCTTTCAAGGGCACTGTGAGAGGTGGCGGATGTCTGTCGGCTTCTGTGGGCACTGTGAGAAGTGATGGGGAAGCTGCTGCTATCTTTCTTGGAAGGGGAAACCAGACAAGGCAAGCAGTAATTCACTGCTGTAATCAGGGACCGCACCATGGTGCTCCCTGATTGCAGCGGTGAATTTCTTTCAACTTAGTGGCACATTTCTCAACTGCTGTCATTGACAGCGTGCTATGCCATTAGTGACACAGCACCCAGCCAGAAAAAGCAGTGGCTCCATTGGCTGCAGCAGCACCACACCTCCAAAACCCACTTCTCCACTGAAGCAACCACAATATGTTGTCTGTGCTGCGCGCATGAGACAACATAAAAAATGAACCTCTGCATCCAAAGGAAAAGCAAAAAGGATTAATAAAACACAAGGAATAACTAGAAAACAGGTGTGGTTCTACCACTAGGATATCACAAGTGCACCTAACCCTAAACTGAAGCTTAATTCCACACATCGTAGGAACAGTAATGGTGATGAAAGACAAGTTGCTGCATCATTCACATATCTACTAAATGTTTTATCCTTCCCCTTTTGGAAAAAAGTTATTCCAAAATCTAATTTGCTGTTAATGACACTGTAAGTCATTGAAGCGACACTGTGCTCTCCTTAGGTACATCTTCTGCATTTTCTTAACATATTTATCTGAATTCTTGGAACTACATTATTCTTGCCACTTTCAAACCACAAAATGTCCTCATGTGTGCTAACATTCTGTAATAGTTTCAGATGTACTTGTATTGACACAATCAAACCACGTCACCATATTTTCTGCATTCTGTGTTTTATGTTAACACACTTTCTGCCTGTGCTGGCCTATTTAAAGCAGTGGGGGGGCTGAATCAGTTTGAAAGTCTTGGAGGGAAAGTTGAGTTTTTAATTTGTGAAGGGAAGTGTAAAATGGGCCAGCAATAAGTAAGTAATTAAGTAAGTAATAGTTTATTTATGGGGTGTCCAATCCCAGAGGCTCCAGGTACGTTATAGAATATAAAACAGGGTACACATAGAGCAAGCAAGTAACTGATTAACACAATAAAGCAATAAATAAGACATTAACATTAGTTGGAGCAGTTAAAATCCTCTGAAAATGCTTTGTTAAAAAGGTAGGTCTCCAGGCCCCTTCTAAATACGTCCACCAATGGGGCCTTCCTCAAAGATGGTGGAAGCAAGTTCCAGAGGGCTGGGCTGGCCACCTTGCACACCCATTACCTGAGGTTTTCAGCCAGGCCCTCAGAACTGCTAGGAGGCCCCTGGTTGAAGAACAGAGGGAGTGCACCAGGATGGTGTGTGTTAGCAGGTCAGAAAGGTAGCCAGTGCCCGGGATGTATAGGGCCTTATAGGTGAGCAAGCCCATCATGAAGATGATCCTTCACCTGACAGGCAGCCAGTGCAGGTCACACAGGACTAGGGCTTCATGACATGATCTGGGCAGGTCCATCATCAACCTGGCTGTTGCATTCTGCACTAGCTGCAGTTGGCAGAGGTTTCCTCCACTGATCCCAAAGTATAAAGCATTACAGTAATCCAGCTTGTATGTAACAAAGCCATGAACCAGTGATGGCAGGTTCTTGGGCAGAATCAAGGGTTTAATCCAAGTGACATTCCTTAAGTGGTAGAAACCAGTTTGAACCACAGATGACACCTGAGCATCACGTGTCAAACTGTCATCCGGGATGATGCCCAGATTTTTCACCTTGGAGGATGCCATCAACACAGCAGATCCCAGCAACAATCCTGTTACCATACTGGAGGGACTCCCATCATGCCCATGACCTGGCTCAACCACCAGTGCCTCCATCTTGTCGGGATTCAGTCTCAGCCAGTTAGATGACATCCAGTCCTGGATCTGGACCAAGCACTTATTCAGTACTTCAATGGCACCATTCGTTCTGGGAGAAAATGACATATTCTGTTGGGTATCATCTGCATAGCAGTGAAAACCCAAATTGTAGCATCTAATGAGCTCACCCAGTGACAGCTTGTATGCTGCAAACAGCATCGGCGATAGGATTGAACCCTGAGGAACTCCACATGACAGGGGCTTCAGGGAGGAGGAGAAATTCTCCATCACAACCCATTGTCTCCTGTCTGAGAGGTAGGATTCAAACCAGTGAATGACAGTTCCAGTGAGTACACAATACTCTCTAAGGCAATCTAATAGCACAATGTGGTCCACAGTGTCAGATGCTGATGAGAGATCAAAGAGAATGAGAATTGACCGCTTCCCTCCATCTCTCACCCTGAGAAGGTAATTTTGCAACTGAACCCTGCATTGTTGTAGCATGCGATGCAGGGCAGCAGTGTGAGTGCTCTGGAGTGAGAGAGTGGCTGGCTCATTTGTATACACATTGTGCTCCTTGTCTGTGGGATTGCAGCATGGTGGATGGCTGGACAGTGGTCTGGGGAGCAGTACTGGAGTCCTGTCCACCACCACCCAAAATCCCTGGAAGCACCTACACAGCCCACAGGGGCCTGATGGGAAAATGGTACTTCCTGTAAACACTGCAATGCCATGTGATGAAGGAGGTAATAGATGGTTTCTAAACTGTATATGCCACAGAACTAAAAGGAGATACTGGTCTTTTACTCCTTTGGATATATTTTATATGAGATGGTGCTAGCAAACTGAAGGCCAGTGCATCAGGTGTCACACCTCTGTCTTGTCTGTAGCCCCTGGGTTTCACTGCTAACAGGTCCGGCTGTTGCATGATGTATCAACTGCACCAGGAGCGTCATGCTGGAGGCCTCTCCATACTATGCATAGGCTCATGCATATTCGTATGCAGCCACTCACCTGATGCAATGCACATTTGTATCCCCATTGGGTGGCACACACTTAAATATTTAAGCAGATCCAGTGGTACTGTGATAAACAGAATACTGTCAAAACAAATGAGTAATATTAATCGCCAAAGGTATCCGTGTTTAAATGCAACCTATTTTCTTCTCTGCATGCAGTGATGTTAAACTGTATCACACCACAGCCTACTGTCATGGTTGTTATTTCGATCTAAAAACCCATAGCAGCAACATATAAGCATAGAAAGCATGTAGAGAATATAAGAAGGTATGGGAACAGGAAAATATCTGCTGGTCCTAAAAGTCAGTAGGCTGATTTTATATTACCTACCATCTCTCTTCCCTTATGTGGCAAAACAAAGGGAGGCAGGAAGGAGTGTGAGGGCAGCTAAAGCACTAAAAGAGCAGAGGATAGCTAAGGAGGTCATAAAAGGGGACAAGCCCTTCTTCAGGAATGTGGTGGAAAAGAGGAAGACAAGGGAAGAGAAAGTAAGAATCAGGAGGGCGGGGGGACTGTGCAGAGGAAGATCAAGTAAAAGCAGAAATACTAAATGATTACTTCTGCTCAGTCATCACAGTACAGTGTGGGGGGACAGACCAGTATGCTGCCTTAAGCACCAAGGAAAGGGAGGAGTGGACACAAGTCCATGTTCGGTGGAGAGGGTCCTGAAGGGATTGGAAGCCTTACATATATAAGGCTATGGGGCCGGAATGGATTCTTCTAAGTGTCCTACAGGAACTGAGCATGAGGCTTGCTGCCCCTCTAGCAATGCTTCTTAGCATCTCAGTGGAGAAGGGAAGGTTCCAAAAAATAGAAGAGCCATGTGGTCCCATTGCACAAAAGTGGCAGTAGGGAGGATGCTAGGAACTACAGTCCAGTCAGTCTCACATCAGTGATGGGGAAGTTAATGGAGACATTAATGAAGAAGAGGCTCGAAGAGCACCTGGAGGCAAAAGGGCTGCAGGCCCTCCGGCAGCATGGTTTCACAAGAGGGCGATCATGTCAAACTAATCTCATAGATTTCTTTGACTGGCTTAACAGGCAGGTGGATCAAGGGAGAGAAGTGGATGTGGCCTATCTGGTCTTCAGTAAGGCTTTCATCACTGTGCCAGGAGGCTAGTTAAGAAACAATGCAGCCTGGAAGTGGGGGAGAAAGTGACAAGCTGGACATCAGACTGGTTAAATTACAAGAAGGAAAGGGTGGTGGTTAATGGTAGCCACTCAGGCGAAAAGAGAGTGATTAGTGGGATGCTATAGGGTTCGGTGCTGGAAATGGCCCTCTGTAATGTCATCTTAAGCAACATTGTGAAGGAGCTTGAGGGTAAGGTGTGTTTCTTTGCAGATGATAAAAAACTCTTCAACAGGGTTGACACTCAGGAAGGAGTGGAGAGAATGTAAAGGAATCTGAGGAAACTGCAGGAGTGGTGTAGGGATACTAGCTGAGTTTCAGTGCAAAAAAATGCAGGGTTATTCACTTATAGCTACAGAACTCGAGGTTCATATATAAGATGGAGGGAGAGTGGAGCTTATATTCACTAAACAAGAAAGAGATCTATGGGTCATCATATCTGATGACCTCAGGATAGCTGGGCAGTGTGACAAAGCAGTGTGAAAGGCTAGCAGGATGCTGAGGTGCACTGGGAGAGGGATTTGTAGCAGGAAGAGGGAGGTGGTGCTGCTGTATTGCTCACTGGTGAGGGCAATGCTGGAGTACTGTGTCCAGTTTTGGAGGCTGCATCTCTTCAAGGACATTAAAAGGGAGGAGGCAGTACACAGGATGGCAGCCAAAATGGTTATGGGGTTGCATGAGAAGCCATACAAGGAAAGGCTGCAGAAACTCAACATGTGCTCCCTGGAAGAGAGGAGATCAAGAAGGGGCATGATTGAAACCTACAAGCAGCTCACAGGCGTGAACAAGGTGCAAGTGGAGGATCTATTTCCGAGAAAAGAAGGTACTAGAACAAGGAAGCATGCAATGAAGCTAAGAGGAGAAAGATTAGGAGAAATGTGCAGAAATACGTCTTCACAGAAAGGGTGCTGGTTGACTGTAACAGCCTCCCAGAGGAGGGGAGGGGGCAAAGGTTGTGGGGAGCTTCAGGGCATGCATGGGATAGGCACAGGGGATATTAGGTAGAAGAGTGGGAGGAAGGAGTGACACCTATGAACAACTAGGGTCAGTGTTGATGGAAAAGGCAGGGACAAGAGGCAGATTGGATGGGCCTAAAGGTCCTTTTCTACTGACAAAATCTATTTTTATGTTTCTATCCTTGTGTCCCTTCTTTCAATACCATCTGCTGTACCTGCTGTCCCCCATAGCTCTCTGTCACTTCATTTATTACCACAAGACTGTGTTCTCCTGACAGCCTTTTCCTTCTTTCAGCACCACCTACCTTCTCTCTCTGCTGATACCCCTCTTCTGTTTTTCACCACCACCTACATACTCCCTCTTGATATCTCTCTTTTCCATTTTTACCACCAGCTTCCTGCTCTCTCCCCACATCCGTGTCCCATCTTTTATATTACTACTTGACTACCCTCTTCCCATATCCCTCTTTCTTTTAGCACCACCTGTATGCTCTTTCCCATCACTCTTCTTTCATCACAGCCTGCCTGCTCTCCCTGTATACTTCTCTGTCCTGTTTTAGCACCACTTGACTGTTCTCTCCTTGCTTCTATTGTTCCCTCTTTCAGCACCATCTAATGGCTGTTTCCTCATATCCCTCTTTTCCTTCTTCAGAAGCCTCAAGTTTACATTTATTTGCTGCATCAGTTGCCTTCACTGTTAAGTTATTATATATATTTAATATCCTTTGAGTTAAGGCCCTGATATGCAAAAAGTGGGTTGGGTTGGTGACTAACTGGGTTGGTGCCACTCTAACCTCGAATAGCACCAGCTCTCAAAGCAGGGTCTTATTCAGAGGCCCCCAGAGCACTGCCCAAACCCAGCAAGACAATCGCGCTAACTATACTGCTGCATCTGTGCAAAGGTGGGATCCCTCATGCATAACAGTGCAGTAGTAAATAAACCCAGTTTTGACAGCGCTAAACAGCCACCAGCATGGCACTGTTTAACAATGCCAAAAACCTGGCCTTAATTTTGCTCTAAGTCTGCACCTCCTCCCTCCAATGCTGGTTGGGTGAACTGCATGGACAATCCCTGGTGTCCAGTGGCCCTCCCTGATCACCCAGTTGCAATGTTACACAAACTTCCCTGGTGTCTAGTGGACCCCCAACCCCCAGTCACCCTAGTACTAAAATTACACAAACTTTCTTTGTATCTTGTGGGATGCAGTTTTCCTATTACTCGCAATTGCACTATTTGCAGGTCAGATAGTGGCTTGTCAGTGGGGGGGTGGGGTCACAGAGACTGCAGGTGGTACTTATGGTAGTTGTGCTAGCCCACAAGTAAAGTGTATTAGACTTCGGAACCAGGCAATTGGGAAGGTCCACAAGACACCAGCAAAGTTTGTGTAATGTTGGGACTGGTGCAATCGGGGATCCACTAGACACCAGGGAAGTTTGTGTAACTTTGGTACCAGAGCAACTGGGAGGTGGGCGGTCCACTAAACACCAAGGAAGTTTGTATAACATTGGAACTGAATGATCGGGGTATGGGTCCAGTAGACAGCAAGGAAGTTTACGTAATTTTGGTACTGGTGTGATCAGGGGAGGGGGTCTACTAGACTACCAGGGACTCTCTTCATCTTCTGTCCAGCATGGGCACTATGTGGACAGTGTGCACATGCAGATGAGCCCATAATGGGCATGCAAATGGCCCCTTAGTATCATGCATGTCCAATGGGCTTATTTGCATGCTCAGGAAGAATATGGCCTACAGGAGCTCTGGTGCTATCCCTCTTTGCACATGCTATCTCCTGTAGGTCATATGTAGCTCTGGGCTGCCCTAGAATTTTTTGGGTTGCCCTGTGTTGCACAATTCCTATTGTAATAATTAGGGCCATCAGTTCTCAGTGGGACTTCAACCCTGAGTTCTGCAACAAGACTCCTGAACTTCTGGTGCAGGAATTACATAACTTCTGTGGAGGATTATTGACCTGACCAGTCCTTGGCTAACATACCATGTGATGTCATTAATGACATCAGATATTGAGCATGGTGGAGGTGCTTCAAGACAAATAAATAGGGGAAATGCGCTAGGAACAGTGAAAAACTAGAATTTTGTACTGGAAATTCATATAAAATGGTGAATTCTGTGACACAACACAAATTCTGTAGCTGGGTCACAATTAGTTACAGAATTGCAGAATTCCTAGGCCCTTGGAAATCATATTCTTCTTATTGAATGGCAACCAGAACTGAACACAGTGGCAGTACTACAAGTGTAACCTAACTTCATATTACAGTATGGGCTGTACTAGAGAAGACCGTTCCAACAGAACAATAAAAAATAAGCAATAATAATACTGTCACAAATATAGAAAAGTTATTTGCATTTTGTGTAAAGAAGACCAGGCTGTGAAGGGACTCTTTAATGTCAACCTAAATACAGACATATGTACAGTTATCAGGGGTCGGTGTGGCTCAGTTGGTCGCACATCTGCCTCTGGACCAGAAGGTTATGGGTTCTTGTCCCACACCCTGATTGGGTTCATACCATGAACACTGGCACCTGAGTGCAGTCCTAGGGGATTGTACTATCAGGGGATGACATCCTTCAGATGAGATGTTAAAATGAGGTCCCTTCTGCCCATCTCTGGTGCAGTCCTGGCAGGTGTCCATGTGGAAGTAAAAGAACCCAAGACACTTTTTACAAGAGTAGGTGATTTTCCCCCATGTTCTTCCCAACATTCGCATGAAACCGGTTCATCCAGTTGTCCAAGACTATGTGTCTTTTTTTGTGGGGGGGGGTGATGTTTAAAATACATACCACTACACATTTACAGTCACTTCACAGCCAGTCTCTCATTGTTTGTAAAGTGCGTTGGGATACAATATGTATGAAAAGTGCTATAATTCTTCTTCTTCTAATACTTCTTCTTCTCCTTCTTCCTTTCTTCTTCTTCATCTTTTTTTTCTACATTAAGATCCTCTCTCTGACCAGCTTAGTGCATATAGCTTGAGACTCCTTTTACTTCAAAGTACTTGTCTAGCATGCGTTTCAAGGTTGTTAAAGTATCAGTGGATTTAGCCTGCTCCGAGAATCTATTCCAACTGCCCACGACTTGTTAGTGAAGTAGTTCTTCTTCACGTTTCCCTTGTATCTTCCTTCTTTCAGTGAAACCGTGTGTCCCTTCCTCATTCATCATTCATCATTGTGCATAATGAAGAGTTGCATTTGGTCTGACAGTGTTATACCTTTTTTATTTGAGAACTATTATCATGCCCTCTCTGATTCTTCTTTTTATCATGGAAAACAACACCATTTCTGTCAGCCAGTCCTTTTACCCTGTATTTTCCCAAACTTCAACTGCACTGACCACTGTTCTCTGTTCTTTCATAAGCATATCAATATCTTTACTGAGCTATATGGATCAGAACTTCCCACTGTATTCAAGGTGCAGGGACTATATGATTTGCATATATATATATATATATATACATATATATATATATATATATATATAACAAACACAAAGACAGATTCAATGGAATTTATAGCATTCATCAGAAAGGCATTATCTTTACAGATAAATCAATTGAGAAATCTGAGTCAAACATTTTGAACAAAGTAAGCTCTGTTACCACCTTACCTTACCATTTTCTACCTTAAGCAGTTTAAATGCTGTGGCTAGAAGTTTTGAAGAAAGTGTGGCTTTGGTCTTGAATTATCTTTCATAAGTAATCAGATCACAGATAAAAATACCTTCAGGATATGCTTTAAGGGTCATCTAAAAATAACATATAACTGTATCTGAGACTTGTTCAAGCTGTCAGTATTGTTTTTATTAAAGACAAATATTAGAGCATGCCATGTTTACTTGCATACAGCTGTAATCTATTTTAAAACTGCTACCATTATATCAGTATCTTTCCTGAGATGTATAGACTAGGGGCCCGGTTTTCAGAATGATATGTTTGATGCAAGGTGCCTGTGCCAAAGGGGTATGATGCAAGTTGCACCTTGTGTCAAACTTTGCAGCAATCCTGATTTTCGATGGCAGGCTGTGTCGAAATCAGGATGCCTTGCACCCAAGTTGCCCTGTACCACCCTTGTAACAGAAGCACCCGTGCACCAGGTAGCAAGGAGGTTTGCATCATGGTGGGGCTACAACATACCCTTTTTTGCTATTTTAGAAGCCCTGCTTTGGATGCAACAGGGGGCTCAAGTTAGATCAGCCAGGAGGTGATCTAAGGACTTGTACCACTGCCAGACACTGTGGTTATTAGGAGAACCTGAAAGTAGGGGTTGGGGGTAGAAGGAGCTCGGGGTGCCATAGGGGGTGTTGGGAAGACTCCAGAAGTGAAACAGTGTGATGTGGCACAGAGCAGGGGTACCATTTGTAGTGCCATGCAGCAAATTGGATGGGACCACTTTGTAGGGGGTTGCCAGGGACAGAGAGTGATATGGGCCCAAGTGGACACAGCCTTGGCATGTGCCCCATAGGTGGCAACCATTCAGAATCCTGTAGGCAGAAAGCTGGAGCTGCAGCTTGAAAGCTGCCAGTGGTGGGGGGGGCATTTTCCAGGCAGCACAACCATCCCACAGTACCCACCCTCCCGTGTTGTGGTAGGCTGTCTCCCGCCTACAGGGTTCTGAGTTGTTGCACCTATGGGGCAGCTGCCAGGGCTGTGCCCACCTGGGGCCATGTTACTGCTCGTTCCTGGCAACCTCCACAATGCAGTCCCATCCAATCAGCTGTATGACTCTGCAAATGGATCCCCTGCTGGGTGCCACGTTACACCCTGTCATTTCCACTGTCTGCCTGACATTTCCTAGGGCAACGCTGTGCTCCTTCTGCCCCTGGCCCCCTCATGGCATGCCAATTCACCGCAGTCTTCACAGCCCCTCTAGTGTTGTGATGGGCAGGGGGGCCGGATCCCTGCAGCAATTCCTGCAGGTACACCAAATGTTTGGTGCAAACAGCAGTTCCTGGGTCTTTATCACAGGGACCCTCCCTTTATAAGATTGAGTGAAGGGTCCCTGATGTAAGTGGAGTTTGACGCAGTCCTAGGGTGACGCAACTTGTGTCACTCTAAGGGCTCTTTGAAAATCTCAAATTTGAATTTTATTTATTCTTACCCAGTATGTGGCCATTAGGCAAGTCTGTCTTCAGGACTGTCCTGCTTACAAACATTTCAGTACAATACAGTACATGCATTTAATATTCACCAATACACAAAGCACTGAATAAATAAATATAAAATTCCATGTTAATAACATATGCACTTAAAACTGCGCCAGTTCATAATTGCATTCTTAAACTTTTCCCAGTGTAGCTATCCAAATGAGACATATTGTCATATTGTCTCTCTTGCAAAAAAACAATTTTACTAAATGAATTAATGCATAAATAAATAAATACATGCATACATAAAATAAAATATTTCAATGGTTGGTGCCAGTCTGCAGGTTTACACTGGTTGTACATAAGTAGGCATCTGCAGTTTTTGTCTACAAACATTTGGGATGCTTCCCAGTGTTTCATTTTCCACTTTCTGTAAAATGCAGATAACTTCTTAACTGCATAATATGTGAGAAAAGCCTTTTGTACATGACATATTTGTGTAGGAAAATAAAAAAGGTGGATTTCTTTTGTGTTCCCTGATTTACAACTCACCTTCTTAAATAAGGACAAATGAATAGTTTTAAATCATACGAACAAACAATTGCTTTTGTTACTTGCATCCACAATTTCTTGAACAATGGAAGCAGTATTGTATTAGAAAAGAAAGGACACCTATTCATTTTCTTCTTTTTTTCTATTATTATGCAAAATTTGGTATTTTCATTTGCTATGTGCAAGTTGTGGTTCTCAAAGTGATGTCAAGAATAACACCTGCAGGATGCACAGATACACGGACAATAGCACTGCAGTGGTACACGCTGTGAAAAACCCTAGGCAAAGCAGTGAAACTTGAAAAGAGTAAACTTGCGTCTGTTTTTGGAAACATAAGAAGCCGTTTTTATCTATAAGGGATAAATCCATGTGGTGTTGTTAGGTTAGTTGAAGTCAGTAGTAAATGATTGTTGTATGTGGGATTTCTCTCCCCTTGGAATTCTGCTGTTGCAGAGTCATGGAGGAAAATTATAGAAAGTTACACAGAGCGCAGTTTCCTGCTCTCTGCAGAACTCCTGTATCTTGTAATTTTTGCAGAATTATCACAGAATTTGCCACTGCAACTGAGCATACTTGTTATGACTCATATAATATGACTCACATTATTTATTTATAATAACTGGTCAGCAATTTTTCCCATTTCTTGACCCAGTTACAATTTGCCATTATAACCCATGGGTTATAACAGCAAACACATGCCCCCTCAATCAAGAGCTGTAGCCTGATTGGTTCTGTACTCCTTCTGGAAGGGCTAAACAGTTTAAAAAACGTGGCAGGTTCTCATTTCGTGGAGCGAGGAGCCGCCAGACTGAGACTCCTATTAGTTTTTTTTTTTTTTTTTGTACAAAACAAAATAGCATTTTCACAACCTTAAAACGTTTCTGGTTGATCCTACCATTCCGAAGCTGCAGAGCACAACTCGCTCGAAGAATGGCCACAAAGTCTCTCAAGAAAGTAGGCACGATCGCGATCACCACTGCGACTTAAATACAGTGCTCTACAAAAAGTAAAAGTAAAAGGCTCACAATAAAAAAAAAAAAAGACCAACTGTAAAAAAGAGAGCTGTCTCTTAGACAGTGTGTGTGTGTCATCTGTGTGTGCATGTGTGTGTGTGTGTGTGTGTCTGTCTGCATGATGAGTGAGACAGCACCACAAAAATCAATGTTGGGGAAAATTGCTAACCAGCAATTATAAAAATAAAGATGTGGAAGTGTGCTTTTAACTCAAATTTAATGGTTGCGCTCGGTGTGGGATGCTTTTGTAGCATCCCACACCTTGGGCAACCATTAAATTCTCATTAAGCACACTTCCCCATCCATTATTGTATATGTAATTTTTCACAAGGATAGGTACACAGAGCTTTAACAGCTTGTTTGTAGGTACGTCCTTAAGGGTAGGTTTCATGAAACTGTTTTATTGATAGCGTTAAAGTTGACCAGGACATTGGAGAAAATCCCCTGCTTTTGCTGAGAGGGGATGCTGTGCGACTGTGTTGCTGACAGGCAAGATGGCAGAGCCTGGAGGGACAGAAGGAGTTGGAGAGGGGGGGGGGTCTGGTCGGAGCAACTTCAGGACACAGAACAGTCAGCAGCAATAGAACAAAATAATACTGAAAAAGTTATTCCAAGTACAGAAAATTCAGCTATGGACATTTCAGCTATAGAGACAGATACAGTCTTACCAGTCAAAACTCCAGCGGAGTCAGTGCTCATTGACTGCTCAGTCGACAGTCGGCTGTAGTGCAGAGAGGAGGGCTGTGCTGTTTGCTGGTTCAGGGTCGGGTTAAGGAAATGGGGTGGTGGGGCACTACCTGATGGGATGCGGGCTCCACTAGACAGCAGGGAATTTTGTAACATTATGTCACAGTGGATCAAGGATGGGGGTCCACTAGACACCAGGGAATGGTGCAGCATTAGGTTACAGGGGATCAGGAATAGGGAGGGGGTCCACTAGACACCAGGGAATGGTGCAGCATTAGGTTACAGGGGATCGGGAATAGGGAGGGGGTCCACTAGACACCAGGGAATGGTGCAGCATTAGGTTACAGGGGATCGGGAATAGGAGGGGTCCACTAGACACCAGGGAATGGTGCAGCATTAGGTTACAGGGGATCGGGGAATAGGGAGGGGGACTATTAGACACCAGGGAATGGTGTAGCATTAGGTTACAGGGGATCGGGAATAGGGAGGGGGGCCACTAGACACCAGGGAATGGTGCAGCATTAGGTTACAGGGGATCGGGAATAGGGAGGGGCCACTAGACACCAGGGAATGGTGCAGCATTAGGTTACAGGGGATCGGGAATAGGGAGGGGCCACTAGACACCAGGGAATGGTGCAGCATTAGGTTACAGGGGATCGGGAATAGGGAGGGGGGCCACTAGACACCAGGGAATGGTGCAGCATTAGGTTACAGGGGATCGGGAATAGGGAGAGGGGCCACTAGACACCAGGGAATGGTGCAGCATTAGGTTACAGGGGATCGGGAATAGGGAGGGGACTATTAGACACCAGGGAATGGTGCAGCATTAGGTTACAGGGGATCGGGAATGGGAGGGGCCACTAGACACCAGGGAATGGTGCAGCATTAGGTTACAGGGGATCGGGAATAGGGAGGGGCCACTAGACACCAGAATGGTGCAGCATTAGGTTACAGGGGATCGGGGAATAGGGAGGGGCCACTAGACACCAGGGAATGGTGCAGCATTAGGTTACAGGGATCGGGGAATAGGGAGGGGCCACTAGACACCAGGGAATGGTGCAGCATTAGGTTACGGGGATCAGGAATAGGGAGGGGGCCACTAGACACCAGGGAATGGTGCAGCATTAGGTTACAGGGAGATCGGGGAATAGGGAGGGGCCACTAGACACCAGGGAATGGTGCAGCATTAGGTTACAGGGGATCGGGAATAGGGAGGGCCACTGGACACCAGGGAATGGTGCAGCATTAGGTTACAGGGGATCGGGAATAGGGAGGGCCACTAGACACCAGGAATGGTGCAGCAGTAGGTTACAGGGATCGGGAATAGGGAGGGGCCACTAGACACCAGGAGATGGTGCAGCATTAGGTTACAGGGATCGGGAATAGGGAGGGGGCCACTAGACACCAGGGAATGGTGCAGCATTAGGTTACAGGGGATCGGGAATGGGGAGGGGCCACTAGACACCAGGGAATGGTGCAGCATTAGGTTACAGGGGATCGGGAATAGGGAGGGGGACCACTAGACACCAGGGAATGGTGCAGCATTAGGTTACAGGGGATCGGGAATAGGGAGGGGGGCCACTAGACACCAGGGAATGGTGCAGCATTAGGTTACAGGGGATCGGGAATAGGGAGGGGCCACTAGACACCAGCGAATGATGTAGCATTATGTAACAGGAGATTGTGGATAGGGAGGGGGGGTCCACTACACACCGGGTTTGATGCAGAATTATGGTACAGGGGATTGGGTATGGGGATGGAGGTCAGCGAAACACTGGGGAATGGTGTAACATTATTATACAGGGGATCAGGTAGGGGCTACAGGCCACCAGAGAAACAATATATGTATGTTGAGCAGGTGATCAGGTGGGGGAGGGACCACTAGACACCAGGAAAGCTATATATGTCTGTCAGGCGGGTGATCGGGTGAGGGGAGGGATCACTGGACACCAGGGAATGCTATATTATAACATCAGGCCAGCAATCGGGGTGGGGGCACCCTTAGATGACAGGAAATGTGTCGTTTTCACACTGGGCCAGTGATCGGTAAGGGAAGGATCACTAGACACCAGAGGAAAGTGTCATTTATACATCGGCTGGTGATCAGCGAGTGAGGGGGACACTAGACACCAGGGTAAGTTTATTTTTTACATTAGGCCGGCAATTGGAGGGGGGGCACAAGCACCAGGGATAGTTCTCTGGGACTGGGCAAGTGGGGGTCAGTGCTACACTAAATTGCCAGGTTACCCATGTAAATGTCCCCTTAGCACCTTGCATGCCCAAAGAGCTCATTTGCATGGGTCCATTTGAATAATGGAAATTTAGAGCAGGCACAAGCCATTATGACTTCCTATTTCAGAAGCCATGTCTGCTCAGTGCTAAGTAGCTTAACAGTTTGCTACAATGGACCTGTATTCAAGTCGAATAGCAGTGGTGCACTATTCCACTGAATATAGCATTTTTGGCCACCTGGGCAATTGCAAGGCAGACCGTAAATATTTGCACTCCATTTTGCCCAGTTTTGAATATTGGGCCCCAGTTCTGCTAGAACAATTTTGGCAAATATATTATCAAGTGAAGTGCTCTCTCCTATGGTCTCCACTTACAGCCATCACACTGAAAAAATGGTAACAGTGGTCTTTGAGTCAATACCTCAAATATTCTTTTTTGGATAAAACAGCACACTGGTATGCTTAACCATTCCGCTCCTATTCTGGACACAGAAAATATCTGGATTGTGGGGTGGATGATCAGAGTCTGGCTACACACATCTCAGATTAAGGGATGCAGCACCTCATAAGTAGTTTTTACATAGGCCAAGACAGAGGCTTCTGCTTCTACTTGGGACAGCCAAAAGCCTGCCGTAGGTGTTGATCCCTGGCACACCTCAGTAATGCATGTGACACTTTATACAGTGGCCTCTGTTTGGATCAAGGACACTCAAGTCTCTTTTGCCCTAACCATGTGAGATGTAACCAATAAAAGGACTCCGGACCTCTTTCCAAACAATGAGCTCTGTGCACTAACCGGGTCTGGATACACGCAAAAGGTGCATACCTGGCCTGGGCAGCTCCACACCCATGGACAGGCATGCATTGTCCAGCATTCACTAACAGCAGCCTTGTGTCTGTGGTCCCACCTTCTGGAATGCAGGATCAGGGAGGGATGGATGGGTGTGATTTGGAGGACGCAGGTAAGCATCCAATCGGATGCCCAGCCTAGCTCCCAGAGTGGATCCCCTGCTGTGTGCATGCAGGAGATCCTGGGAAGATGCGGGTCCTGGCTATCATACTGTATGGGTGACTGCTTGAAGGTTTACCCACAGCATGGTACATGTCCAGCCGTACCATTATGTTGGCATTTACATGCAACCTCATGCTAGGTACAGGATGTACAAGTGGCACATCTTCCATATACCTTTGCCATCAAAGGTAAGCTGTGTCAAGTGTTGCATGTGCGTCATATCCCCTGCCGCTGTACAGTTAGTACTGAGCCCCTATTGCCATGTTGTGCAGTTACCTCAATACGCACCCCTCTGATTGCCAATGGGCAGCTCCCCTTGGGATGTGGATATTAGGTATCACATTGGGGGAATCCATTTCCCTCCAGTGCTAGAGGGTATCTTTGGAGGGGCGCACATAAGTTACAGCAAGGTCCCAGCTGCCATAACCTGTGCCCCCCCCCCCGTGCTCAGCACTATGCATCTTTGTGCACAGTGTGTGGTGTGGGCACACCCCTGATAGTTTCCTCAGACTGCCCGTGGCGCATGGATGTACAGGCAGCCAGGGGACTGAGTGTACAAGGGACCTGTGCACCTCTCATGAATGCTGCCAGGAGTCTGCTGGACCCCTGCTGCACATAATTCTGACTTAAGGTTATCTACATGCCTCCACGTAAGCAACCCAAACTTTTGGACATAGGGCCCAATGTTCTTGGCAGCACTTCATAAAGGCACATACTACAACCAAGAAGATATGGAACAGCAGGCCCAACAACTGAGTAGAAAAAACCTGTACAGAGGCTCCTAACTTATAGCCCACTAACATAAGGAACCTTAAACAATTAAACCCAAGGGAGTCTGAACAGGAGCCTGTACCCTAAATCTCTACAGTCAGTAACTTGGACAGAAACTCCCAGTTAGGCATAGATGACAGGAAAACACTTCCTCAAAAGCCTCTGGACAATACAATAGATAACGTACAAGCTACAGTCACCCCACACAGACTGGATCAACATTCTGAATTGGACTCAAATGAGCAGAACACAGAAGTAGACACTAATGCTATCATGCCTCCCCCACCTCATTACCTGCTGAGGACTTTAAACATAGAAACATAGAATTTGATGGCAGATAAGGACTGCTTGGCCCACCTTGACTGCCCATTTCCTTACCTAATGGATAAGCTGCAGATCCTATTTAACCAACAACCTACTTCCTCCTACCCCCCACTAAAATTGCCTTAAGTTTGTCCCATGCATTATTGAATTCTCCCACTGTTTTTGACTCCACAGCCTCCTCAGGAAGGTTGTTTCATGCATCTACAACCCTCTCCATGAAAAAAAATGTCCTCACATTACCTCTGAGCCATCCCCCTCTATCTTCAAATTGTGCCCCCTTGTTCTTGCACATCTCTTTTTCTGAAAGATGTTACCCTCTTGGACTTTGTTGATTCCCTTGAGGTACTTGAAAGTTTCTATGATGTCCCCCCTCTCTCCTTTACTTTATTGTAACTTGCGGCAAACACAGGAGTACACAACTTCACCCCAAGAATAAGATTACAAAAAAAGACAGAATCCAGATGGAGAATAGATTTAAGGCACTTCAGACTCCAGGAGGTGACACTGAGGAGGACAATGGAGACTTGGAAGCAACCTCTGTTACCTCCACCCAAAAAGATTTCTCAGATACAGATGGGTCCACCCCTGAACCCAAAAGCTGTAGGAAAAGGGAACATAGAAACAGCAAATGATGGCAGAAAAAGACCCATACTCCATCCAGTCTGCCTGAGTTCCCTATTTAGCCATGAGACTTACTGTCCCTCCAAGATCTTAAACCTCCCCAACATCCCCTCTGTCCTCCCAGTTTCTACCACCCGAAGCTAGCACTATACCCTTCATTCTGTCCCAGCCATGCCTGAAACCAGCAGTTTCTGCACTTACCACTTCAGCTGGTAGAATGTTCCATGGCTCCACAACCCTTTCTGTAAAATAATGCTTCCTCCTAAACCTCCCTCCTGTTAGTTTCCACTCATGTCCATGTGACTGTGAGCTAGTATTCTAGCTATGGTTCCCCACAGTTCATTTTGTTAATTCCTTTTAGGAACTTGAAGGTCTCTATCATATCTCCTCTCTCCAATCTGGTCTTTAGTGAGTACATGTTCAGTGCATTGAAGCGCTCCTCATAGGACCTGCTTAGCTAGCCCTGAATCATTTTCATCACCCTGTGCTGCACCGTCTCCAGCCTATCCCTATCTTTCTTAAAGTGAGGACTCCACAACTGGGAGCAGTACTTCAGATGTGGCCTCACTAAGGATCTGTATAGAGTAATTATTACCTTTTCCCTTTTGCTATCAATATCCCTCCCAACACAGTCTAGCATCCCACTTGCTTTGCTGTATGCCTTGTTGCACTGACTGGATTGTTTTAGGGAGTCATTGATAACTCCAAAGTCCTGTTCCTCAGCCTTAATGCTATATCTCACCCACTCATCCAGTACTCTGTAATGAGATTCTTATTTCCGAGGTGCATTACCTTGCACTTTGTGGTGCTGAATTTCAACTGCAAAACCTTAGACCACTCCTCTAGCATTTGTAAGTCCCTATACATTTCCCTAATTCATTTGCCGCTATCCACTCTTTCCACAGAGTTTACACAACCTGCCTCAGATTCCTTCCCCAATGTTGCCGATGAACATATTGAAGAGGACCAGACCCAGGACAGATCCTTGTGGTACACGGATCTTGACCTCCCTCTATTCTGATTTGACCCTGTTAACCACAGCCCTCTGCTACCTCCCCTTTAGCCAGTTACCTACTCAATTTATCATGACTTTAGCCATCTTCAACAAGTGTCTGTGAGGCACTGAGAGGAAAACCTTGCTGAAGTCAAAGTAGAGAAAATCCGCTGTTTGGCCTCTATCCAATTTCCTCATCCAGTAAAAGAAAACTATCAGGTTAGTCTGACAAGACCTCCCTGCCATGAATCTGTGCTGTTTACTATCTTGGAGCCCATTGCTCTCCAAGGAGTCCATGAGGTCCTATATGACCAGTGTCTCCATCAGTTTCCCTACAATAGATGTGAGACTGACAGGTCTGTAGTTCCTTGTTTGTTCCTTGTCCTGCCCCCATGGAGTGGAACCATGTTTTCTACTATGCAATCCTTTGGAACCACCACTGCCCCCAGTGTGCTGTTGAACAGAACTAGCAGGGGTTCAGATAGTTTTGCTGTCAGTTCCCTGAGTAACCACGGGTGCAACCCACCTGCTCCTAGAGCCATATGTATTGTTATAGCTGCCGGCCCATTCTGAACCCTTTGACGTGTAAATGTTGGCTGCCTCATCTTCTTGACCCCTTGTCGCCTTGATGCCACTCTTTGGCAAGGGCCCACCATTCTCCCTAGTGAAAACAGAGCAAAAATAATCATTGAGGATGGTAGCCTATCGCCTGTCCTCCTCTATCACCCTAATCCACTCAGCTAGCCTTGTGATTCCACCTCCTTTCTTCCTTTTCTCCCTAATTCATTGGAAGAACTGTTTTTCTCCGCTCTTGACCCCCTCCACAATACGTAGCTCTTTGTCTGCTTTTGCTTCGCTAACCACCTTCTTTGCAGCCCTGCTTTTTACTAAATATTCTCCCCTTTTTTCCTCTCCCTGCTTTCTTTTATACTTATAGAAGGCCTTTTTCTTGGCCTTCACTGCTTCCCTGACCCTTGCTAAGAACCACAACAGACTCTTGAATCTGTTCTTTTTGATTACCATGCTCATGCATAAGTTAGATGCCTGGAGAATGGTCCCCTTAATTGCCCCATCTCTCTTCTACCCCACCTATATTGCTCATCCCTAGTAACTCTTCCCTGACCACCTCCCTCAGCCTATTGAAGACCACCCTTCGAAAATCAAGGACTTCACCTCTCAGTTGGGGTTTTCTGGACCCAAGGGCCAGTTTGAACCAAATGGAGTTATGGTTGTTGTTCCCGATTAGCTCCCCTATTCTCACAGCTCCTACCACCTCGGAGTTGGTGAGCACCACATCTAGAACTGCAGTTGCAGGAACTGGAAAAAACAAGGAACTTTCTGAATAAATAAATAAAATGGGATAGTTTTGTCTTCTCCTCTCTTGGTTCTTTGTGGTTATTCTTCTACTAGATGGGATGCTTGTTGTTACTCTAAATATTAATAGTATAAAAAACCACAAGAGGAGACTGACAACTTCTTCTTCCCTGGCAGAAGTGTGTTCCCAAATAATCATGTCACAAGACACTAGATTACAATCTACTAGTGACATATATGAAGCCAAAAAAGCATGGCACTGGGGCCCCCAGTGTGGTCTATAGAGGAAGGCTTTCACTCTGGGGTAGGGATCTTGTGTAAGGCTACTAATAATGTAAAAAATAACAAAGCCCATAGATGTGAACCTAGGAGAGCATTATTTCTGGATATTGAATGGAAACTCCCTATAATTAGATGTTATTCATGCCCCCAAACTAAGGCTACAAGGGCAGAATTTTTTAGAACTTGTTCACTTCAGGAACAGTTATTTTAGCGGGGGATTTTAATTGCCATTGTCTATCGCCAGTAAAGCAGGTAAAACAGAAAAATCATTCTGTGATACTAATGTTTTAAGGCAACTAGCGACTTTGGCTGGTCTTAAAGATGCATATAGAGCTAGCTACTGACAAGGAGTGCACACCTACCTTTGAGATCAGATCTTATTTAGGACAGACTTCATTTTTCATTCAGATAGAGTGTCAATTCATGATGGCAAGACCAGAGTATCAGAAATCTCAGATCACAGTATGATCAAGATAAAATTAGATTGTTGCTTGAAGGATGTACAAGGAAAAAGCTTCTGGCACTTAAATTTGGATAAGAACGAGGAAATTTTATCATCGCCAAGAGCTATAAGATTATCAGTCAGCTGTTCTTTTGACAATCCCATGAAATTGTGAGAGGACACTAAGCAGAAATTCAGTAAATTCTTTTAGGCTGAAGGTACTCATAAAGTAAAACAAGAATATTTAAAATATTTGCAACTGAGAACCCAGTTATTTAAGTTAATTTCTGTTACAATAAAATGAAGGCCTTCTTACAGTATATGATAGGGAACATCTTTAAAAGCTGAAATACAATTTGGAGTAGAGGATACACAAAATCATTTGATATCTTGACAGGATGCCAGAATAGGAAAACACTTAAAATCATAATGGTTATTAAAGACTCAGATAGAGCACACTCACTGACCCAGCTTTAGTTATGACAATCATAAGGGATTACATATGAAACTTTTTTGGTTCATTAGTCCCAGTAGATATTACTGCAGGTGATTTTTTTACAGTCACCCAGCAAGGACATTTTATCTAACTGGGAGAAACAGGAATTAACCTCTCCAATAACAGTGGAAGAAGTACAAAAAGTCATAAATTCCGTGAGACATAATGCTTCCCCTGAACCAAATTGGATGAGTGTAGAATTTTATAAGAAATTTCAAACTGAACTGCTCCCAGTCCTAGCTGAGATTTTTAACAATATTCTGGAAAATCAAAGAACATTTCATATCGATACTACTATTTAGAAAAGGTAAAGAGGAAACTGTTTAACCAGGAACTGCATGCTAAGCCGGTTTGTTTCCAGGTGTGGCCTGGGAGTACCAGGAAGTTAAGTGACTTGCTCATGGTCACACAGTTTGCATGTCGGGGCTGTAGGAATCAAATACAGATTTCCAGGTTTGCAGCTCAGTGCCCTAAACCACAGTGCTATACTGCCTCCAAACTAAAGGAGATCATTTAGAATTAGGAAATTGGCATCCAATATGTTTAATACACATGGACCAGAAAATGTTGAACAAAATCCTATACTTTTGCTTGGGGTTAGCACATAAGTTAATATCCCTGGAACAAACTTGCCCTGCCCCAGGCAGAACGATGAGTGACAGTCTGATCACAATATGTGTGATAGTAGCATGTGGTAATTTAAGGAAAATTCAAGGATTCCTTTTGGCTATTGACCAAGAAAAGGCATTTAATCAGCTGTCATATGAATTTCTATTTCAAGCATTAGAGTTTTACAGCATCCCTAAACAATTCACAAATAGGATCAAATTAGTGTAGAAGACAACTTATGTAAGCCCACTTATTAATGGTCACTTAGGAGAACGTATTAAAATACCAAGGGGATTACATCAAGGATGCCCCTTCAGCCCCTTGCTATATGTTTTCAGTTTATATATACTAATCCAAAGGTTCCTGAAGGATGGAAACATCAAAGAGATAGGTATTGCCACCTCATCAGTCACTATTCAAGCATATGCAGATGATGTATGCCTTTTCTTAGCCCACACAACATCATGAGAAATGGCTATGAAAATACTGGGGAAATTTACACAAGTTTCTGGGGCAAGGGTTAATTTTGCTAAAAGCAAAGCCTTATGTTTACGTAATAGTAGAGACTTGGATTTGTCACAACTCAAAACAGTCCCAATCGCCCCGGCTTCGGTGAAGGTATTAGGAGTTAATTTTGGTAATGAATCAAATCAAATCAAAAGTTTGTTTATATAGCACCTTTCAAATATCAAGGTGGTGTACATTTTAAAACATAAATATAATAATCAGAATAAAACAATTATAATAAATTAATTAAGAACAATCTGGGAAGACAAGTGAAAATAAATATGTTTTTAGCATCGATTTAAAACTGCTGATGTTCAGGAATTCTCTTAACCAGCAAGGCAGAGAATTCCACAGGGTTGGTGCTGTAAATGAAAAAGCACAGGCACCAGAGGTTTTCAAATGAACCCTGGGAATATCTAGCAATCCCTCATCGGCGGATTGGAGAGGATGATTTGGGGAGTAGGGAAACAGGAGATCTTTCAGGTAGTTGGGTCCCTGTTTGTGTAGGGCTTTAAAGGTAAGCAAGCCTACCTTATAAGTGATCCGCCACTGAACCGGCAGCCAGTGCAGTCCGCACTGCACAGGTGTAATGTGGCTAGTCCTTGAAGTACCAGTCAACAGCCTGGCCACAGCGTTCTGCACTAGCTGCAAGAGGCAGATATCAACCCCACACAGCCCTAGGTAG
This sequence comes from Neoceratodus forsteri, assembly GCA_016271365.2. Lineage (NCBI taxonomy): Eukaryota > Metazoa > Chordata > Ceratodontiformes > Ceratodontidae > Neoceratodus > Neoceratodus forsteri. The sequence continues at coordinate 1,562,440,271 of CM057455.1, forward strand.
AGGGCATTGCAGTAGTCAAGATGGGTGGTAATGAAGGCATGGACCAGTGTTGGAAGGTCGTCTGATGGAACCAGGTGTTTCACCCAGGCAATATTCCTCAGATGGTAAAATGAGGATTTAACCATGGCTGACACCTGAGATTTCATGGTCACACCACTGTCAAAGATAATGCCCAGATTTTGCACCTGATCTGAAGTAGTGAGTTGGACACCATCAAGTCATAGGCCTGACACATGCCCAGACCCAGAACCCACCCCCAAGTGACCTGGGTCCACTACCAACACCTCAGTCTTATCCGGATTCAGTCTCAGCCAGCTAGAGCTCATCCAGTCTTTGATCTCAGAGAGGAAGTTGTGTAGCACGGAAATTGCAGAATGAAGATATGGCAAAGGCCAGGTAGGGAGAATGACTCCAAGAAGGGGAAAGGAAATTAGCTAGTTGGAAAAACCCATAGCTTTCAAAGAAGAAAATGGGTATATCTTATGAAAACAATTTTACTTCCTGTTTTTTTTTTGTATCTTAGTTATGTATCCCCCTTCAATGGAAGTTGTGATATTTAGTTTATTTTTTCAGTCAGAATGGGTCAGTAGGTTGAACCAGGTAAGGAGGAATTTTACATATTTACCTGCTGACATGGGAGGATTGGCCATGATTAATCCAATTATTTTTTTGTTTATTTTTTGATTTTTTTGTGTGTTTTATTTTTCCAAAATAATATCTCAAGCTCTTTGACAAATGAGGGTCCTCCCTGGGTAGCATGGATGCAAGAATGGCTAACCCCATTCTATTTAAGGTGGGAAAGGGTATAGATGGTTGGTCACTTCGGCCAGTAGAGCATGTCACATCCCAAGTTACAACATCATATCTTTAAAAAAAACTGGAACTTTGGAAATTGATCCCATAACAACTTTGGACATCCACAAGGAAACATCTGTATTCCCGCATCATAGAAGGTAATTTTTCAGAACCTTTAGAGTTCCTGGTATATCTGCTTTGTCCATGACAAACTCCAGAAAACAATTCACTGACACTAGGACTCCTATTGGAATGGAGGACACTATCTGGCTGTGCTGCCAAGGGAGGCTAAATGTACACTATGCAAATAAGCATGAAAGTTTATCTAAAGGGATACCGGTAATGGCCCATTAAAACCCCATTTCTTTTTAGAATGTCCATATATTAAACCATTTTGGATAAAACTAGCAACAACTTGCAACATTCTGCAGTTTCAGACATCAACATGTAATCATAGAATCATAGAGTTCTATAATGTGTCAGCAGTAAAGGACTGGTAGGCCTATCTAGTCTGCCCTTATTTCCCTGCCTAACGCTACAGTACTACAGCTTGAATCCTCCTCAGACAGTATAATCAAGGATGGCCTACAGTCCATGCCAGTGTGCTCAGAATGTGGTGTGTCATTCTTAAATTTCATATCAATTCAGATGCCACCTGGTACTTCAACAGCAGTATCTTAATCAAGACAAATTGGTTGATACTGTTCTAAAAGAACATAAAAGAATCCATGAAAAGGAAGGTGGAAAGTTAAGAAAGGCAAAACTGCAGGAACTCTGGAAAGGTTGTATTTCACAATGGAAACATTAGAATGTACTAAAGTTGAAATGCATCTTATTTTCCTGAAAAAAAAGTGGGAGCACACTAACAGGTAATGGTCACTAAGGCATTGTCATGAAGTTCTCATGGGTGTATAACAAGTGAATGATAATGTCAGTTCAAGCTGTATGCCCTGTATTATATTTCTTGTGTCATATCTGTTTTAATAAAAAAAAAAAAATACCCCTTCTCTTATGATAAATGCCATGGGATACTTAACTTGAACCTGGAGAGATTCCAGAGAGGGGCAGAAGAGTCCTCAGTTTAACGTCTCATCTAAAGGATAGCACTTCAACAGTGTAGTGCCTCTTAGTGCTGAACTTTAGTATTGGGTATTAGCCCACATTTCTAGTGTGGGGCTAAAACGTGGGACCTTCCAGTCTTCCTGCCTCAGAGGCAAGCATGCCAGACACTGAGCCACTGACACTGCTAAGAGGGACATTATTATTTCACCTCTAAGAAACCCTTTGCTTCTCATGAAAAAGATGCTGTGCTGTCTGTAATTTTAAAATAAGACTTATAAACAAAAATTCATATTAATTTATGATTAACAATAACATTTATATTCAGCAAAGCACTGATCTCTACTTTTTTCATAGGGGCCTATGCTCCACTGGGCGGGAAATATATATCCAAGGTGCTTATCCCACCTGCAGAGCTCCATACCTGCAAATAGATGTGCACTGCTGGTATTTCCAATGGCTGTGACCTGTCTGGGGGCATGCCCACCCCAGCACACAGCACTCTGCATGGTGGCCAGGGGAGGAGTCATGGACCCAGGTAGACATCCAATCGGATGCCTTTCTCAGGTTCAACAGGAAATCCCTTACACAGCTGGATGCACGTCAGCTGAGCATCCCTGCAGATGGATGGCCAGTGGCCATGGTGTTGTGTGGCTGGCAGTGCCGCTGGCCATCCCAACATGCGGCCCCAATGGATCATGTGGGAGGAGGGGTTTGTCGGTGCCACAGGTGTGTGTGTGGGGGGGGTATCACTGGACAGCAGTGTGTGGGATGGGACCCAGGGCACCCCTGTCTCACTGTGTGTGTGAGGGGGGTGTACTACCAGGGACAGGTGTCCACATGGGGGGCCTGCCTTCTGGGGATGGGTGCTGCCAGGAGGGGAGTGTGCCTTGCCACACCGGGTGCCTTGGTGGTGCAGTGTCAGACTGTGGGTAGCATGGGCATGGTGGTGCTGCCCTGGGGTGAGTGTGCAGCAGCAGTGGATGGGGCAGCACTGTATGTGTGTGGGGGTTAGCCTCTGGGGTACAGGGATGGAGCAGGCTTGCTCTGTGTGGAATACCCACCTGCCTCGGGGCTGTTCCCTCATCTAGTGTGGGTGCAGGCAGGGTGCATTTGGGACTTACAGCAGGATTTCCCTGGTGTACCAGCTGTCCTCCTGCATGCCGTGATGCACAGCTCTATGTGGCTTTGTGCATACCACGTAGTGCTGGCATGCCTCCCCCACCCACCCCTTGTGCATTGCAATCCACGCAGGTGGGGGATCAAGTGCACTGGGACTGTGCACCCCATTTTGTGAATTCCATGTGGGGGTACAATGAGTGCAGAGTGTCTCCATGCCACGCATATGCAGTGTGGAGGTGCTCTACACCTTCAAACTTAGGGGCCTAAGATTGTATGTCCGTAATTTAGCTCCACGTTTTGGAACCCCGATATTTGCTGTCTTAGGAAAAGAAATTTACATGGCGGCTTCCTTAGGGAATTACTGAGACATGATCATACCTGTGCAGCTCAGTTCCAAATAGTTTTGAAAGAATGTATTGCAGAATTAATGAAGACTTTCAGGAAACCTGCAACAAATTCCTACAGTACACTGTCACATGAATGTTATTCTTATAAAGATTGAAGAATGTTTACAAAACAATCCCAAAATTCCATTGTTGAGGGGTATGCGAGACATGGAATGATCATGTGGCTAAGGGTAGGATTCTTCCATTGTCCACTTCCTCTGGATCATTCCTGGAAATGAGCCATGGCTCAGTGTGCCCTTACTGGTTATCAATTTAAATTAAAAATAAATAATTAAATAAATGAACATCTAAGTGTCTCACCACCTTAGAATACAAAAGGGTTCATTTAAATCCAGCCAAAACAATAGAAAATAAAGTTTAAATTGATTTTTCTACCAATGGGTCTTCTTCAGGAATCATCCGTAAGGAAAAATGCAAGCATGGTTATTGACAGGTATAAAGCATAGTCTGGTTCCCTCTGAATTTAATGGCACATTTTTATATTTCTAACTTTCTGGCTTCTGCATGTTTTACCACTGTACTCATATATTTCCTTTTACCAAAAAAATATAAGTTGTATGCATGCATGGTATATGACATGTATGTGTGAGCATGTCTGTACTTACATGTCTATACAGAGGGAAAGTATGCATATGGAGACCATGGGCTCAATTTTCAAAGCCTGGGGAATGATGCAAGGTGCCTGCATCAAACATAAATGACACACGTGGCACCTTGCGTCAAAAGCTGTGGCATTCCCAATTTTCAAATGCGGTCTGTGTCAAAAAAGGGAGCCACTGCACCAATGTGGCACTGCACCAGCCTTGCAACCCAGATTGGGGTGTACCAAGTCACAAGAATGCTTGTGCCACAGTGGGGCTGCAACATCCTCTTTTTTGAGATTTTGCAAACCCCGCTATAGAAACAGCAAGGTGCTCAATGTAGACCATCCAGAAGGTGGTCTAAGTGATTTGTGCCAGTGCCACACACTGTGGCGAATAAGTGGGGGGATCTTAATGAAGGCAGGGGCAGTAGGAGCACAAGAGGTGGTACAGGGGAAGTCGGGGGGACAGCTGGGAATGAAAGATAGTGCTGGAGCACCTGGTGGGGTGTATTTCTTTTGTTATTAATTTTGTAAATATCCATCAGTTGGTGGTACTGTACTACAAAATAGGCAAGGATTTGTAGAGCCACATCTGGGAAAGTGGTGCCGTGCTATTTAAAACAAGGACTTGTAAGCAGTTCGGTAGCTGGCACCTGCACACTGTTCAGACAATACTCCAATCTCAATAATCACTGCTTATATAGGCAAAAGAAACAGAAGAGTTAGCATACCTTGTTTTATTCTCCAAGTGTGCTTCAACTTTATTATATCTGTACATTAGGAAGAGAAACAAGTTTTTGGATTTGTATGTTTGCTATGGCTGTTGATCCGTCTGTTAAAAGAAGCACAATTGTAATGCAAGAATATAATAAATCTGAAGCACACTTGGATAATTAAAGAAGGTATGCTTGCTCTTCTTTTGGACATTTACAAAATTAATACAAAAGCAAACGCACCCTGCTGGGTGCCACAGCACTAGCCTTCATTCCCAGCTGTCAACCTGACTCCCCTTATGCCACTTCCTGCACTGCTTCTGCCCCCTGCCCCCTTCCTGGCAAGCAGTTTCACCCACCAATCATCCTAGCCTCAGTAGTGTTGCACCAGGTGGGATCCAGGATCCCTGGGACAATTCCCAGAGGTGTGCCAACTGTTTGGCACAGCTGTTGGATTGCAGCATGCCCGGGAAGTTTGGCATTGGGACCCTGATTTTACTAAAATTGGGCACAGGGTTGCTGGTACACCCAGAGTTTGCTGCAGCCCTGGAGTGATGCAACTTACATTGCTTGAAGGGCTCTTTGAAAGTCGAGCCCAAGGTGTCATCATTCAGTCTTCATACCACACTGACTGATTAGACTCAATTAATGACTTCCTCCTATATTTCTTTCCTAATACCTCTAGCTTCTGTTCAAAACTATCCCCTTGTCACTTTCCTAAAACTATTCCTCTTACATCTCCTATATACATATATTTTAATTTCTTCATGCCCTCTTTTTAACCACAGTGCTGAGTTTTTTTCTTTCTTAGAACACTTTCATGGAAACATTGGGTCTAACTATGTTTTCCATTGTCTACTGTTAAATTGCAAGTTATGTGAATGACTTGGTGTGTTATTTTGGAAATTAAGAAGGAAAGTACACATTTTAGGTAGTGTAGAGAATGATTATTTGTACAATTAAGTTTTAATATTGCTATATTGATAACAATTATAATATTGTGAGTTAATATACTTGGACAGGGTATAGTACCCATATGGTTGTCCAGGCTGATTTTGTTTAATACTTGATAAATATATTACCTTGCACTGGTTACACACCTAGTGAGACTAAAGGCTGCATGCAACACATCATTTCTTTGGGTCTATTACCCTACCTGCCAGAAACTGAAAATGCAATATCTTTGAAGGTAGGGGAAAATGGGCAGACTGGGTGTGCCTAGTGATCCTTATCTGTCGTCAGAGTCTATGTTTCTGTGTTAATACTGGATGGTAAAGTACTTAATTGTGGTAGAAGCAGGTTATTCTTTTCAAGTTTCAATATTCAGCCACAGACATTTAAGCAGTGCACTTCCACCAAAGAATCATGGTCTTTTATATTTAATATAAAGATTACTTTCTCTGTGCTGAGGTGTCCTCAATACAAGAATAATGTATTACAGGCAAACAGTGGCCTCTGTTACATCAGTGTCTCAGAGTTAACAAGTCGCTTCTAATCTTATTCCTGTTGCCAGTTTTCTAAAATAAACATTCTCTGTTATTTTACAGAGAAAAGGAGGCTGTATCTATGAAATTAACTGTAGTTCAAGAACAATTGTAACAAAGCCTTACTGGGTAGAGTCTCACATTCAGGGTATATATAATTGAGCTGTGTACAGCAGAGCTTGTACCATTGCAGAGTCAGTGGCACAGCTGGGATCTTTGCTATCTCTCTGTTTCAACAGTAGCTACACAAAGGAAAGGCTGGGAAACCTAACCAAGTTGTCCAGCCAGTGGCTTGACTCTTGCTGTGGTGCATTTGAGCTCTTGTGGCAGCTGTGAAGTAGCTTAATGTTATGGGCAATAAACATGAGTGGCAAAACAAAGGGAAACCACTGGAGCTGTAGTGACGGACTCTTATAAATGGTTGCACCGGAATGTGGGGAGCCTATTCTGTTGTTTGAATGAAGCTTGCAAAAGCAAAAATAAGTCATTGCTTTCTTGATTGTAACTGTATCTTACTGCGTGAGATGCCATTTCTGTGCAGGTTTAATGCTTTTGTTGTCGATCAGAAATGATCTTGTGGCTGTATTACAAGCATTTGCATAACTAATTCAATGAAGTGTTGTTTATCCTGTCTCTTTTTTTGTACATACAAGCATATAATCTCTAGTATTTTATTTGGCTTTTCTCTCTTTGTAAGAAAAAGCTGATCAGTCTTCTAATGCCCCATCCATAAAAGCCTTTAAAAAAAGGCCTTCAAACTTATCTATTTGCTCAAGTGTTTGATGTTTAAGTGGGTAGTTAGCTGTCATACAATTTTGTTTGACGGTTGTAAGAGCTGTTATTGTTTAGTATGCTGTTATTGTTAGTTATTATTGATTAGATGTGCTGTTTTTATTCATTGTAGGTGCCCTGGGCCTCCAGGAAAGGGTGCTACAAACAAATAAAACTACTACTACTACTACTACTAATGAATTTATGGTGCATACATTTTGTTGGTGCTTAACTCGATCCATGAAATGTGAACCTACTGTCTATAATGGTTCATATTCTGCACTACCGCATGCAACAATGAGAGCTTTCGTATTGTCTTCTCGAGTTTTCCAGTATGACAACTGCTTGACCTTCTTTGTTCAGGCTTCAGAACCAGGTTCTTGGACCTATCCAAGTCGGCACTATGGAGTGATCACTCAAAACCATTTTTGTGAAATTAGTATAAGGGAGTTGAAGCAACTGAAGAGATGGCTAAAGCTCCCAGTCGATTTTTGACAGATAAATACTAGCAGAGTGCAGTATGGTTCCTCAGTGATATTCAGTGAATTGTGGTTGTGTAATTTATTTATTAAAAAAACAACCCTACAGGCTGGCCCCTAGGCACAGTGGTAGCACTACCATCCTTGACACCGGCAACCCATTTTCATGAATAATTGTGGGCTATTAAGGGATGGCTGTGGGAGGAAGGATTGAGTGGTTGCAAGGACTGCTCTCCTTTCAAGGGGAGGGTGGATCACTGTTCTGGCCATTTGCCTTCCACCTGATGGAGATCAGATGCGAGCACAGAGAAGAGCACAGAAAAGGGAGGGGCTGCTGATGGACACTTGGTATGCATGCATGCTTGTACTGTTGCACATCAGCCCCCCCACCGAGGAGAAAACAGGAGGATATAGGAAAATGCCCAGTCTGGGCATGTTGCTTCCCTCCTCTGCAGGCTTTTACATGACCAATATGGCAGGCTACCCCCCCCCCATATGGTCTTGGGCAAGCAGTAGGTAAGTCCAGGAGAATGTTGGTGATGGGGCTGGGGTGCCATCAGTGGAACTATGAATGAGAAAAAAGCTTGATTAAAAAACAAACAAACAAACCAACAGAATTCAGTTGAGCTTCACCATAGCTAATTACAGAATTATTCCTTAAATTGTTTGGGCAAGTAGTACTTCTGAGGAACAGGTTAATTTTGTATTTCTAACCTTAAAGACACAAAATGAAGAATTTATTTAGGTATACACATTGAGGGTGTTTAAAAAAAGTTACATTACTGCTACCCATAATTTATTTTATATAATTGCTGGCTTAACACGATGTTTGGCACCATTTACAAAACTCAAGATTTCTGCAGCTCTTGTCAGCTCACTGTGAATAGTCATTTCTTCTTTGTAAAATTTTCTCTATAAATAGCCTTCAGTTATTTTCACACACGTTGGGGCTGTAAAAAAAAAAAAAAAAAATGTACTTACCCTTTCATATCAGAGCCTACCAGTTTCCCTCAGTTTTGTGATTACAGAATGTGGAACACTGAACTGTATGAGGTGATGCCACAAGGGTAGTTTGACATTTGGGGTTTTCTTGATTTTGTGGGGGCAGGCTGCAGCATTTAGTTGAGGTGGTATTGTGTTACACATAAGCACTAGGAGATTTTATGTTACGTCTACTCATGTGATGTGTAATGAGGGGTATGTAACAGAAAAAAAACAGCAGGTACTGGTTTTGGGTTGCAGTTGCCCCCAACCAGTAATTACATATTCTGGTGTCACACATCAAGGGTGTGTAAAAACATGAGTTACTACACTGTTACTCATAATCTATTTTATTTATAAAAATGGCAAGGCTAAATCCAGAGATCTCATTTGATGGCAGACATTACATGACCATGCATTAAAATACTAATGATGTAAGGACACAAATCAAATCTCATTACAAAAGCTGGAAAACCTCATTACTTACAACAAGCCATTATACATAAGAACTGTAGGCCATTCCAGGGTGTGCATTAAAGGATTAATGATGCACTTCCCATGGGTGTAAGGACACTCGGCCTTAAGCCTTGTACCTTCCTACCCTCCTAGGGTGTGCATTGTTAATCCTTTAATGCATACCCATTTTGGCTTATTGCTTACATAATTGCTGGTGTAACAGTAAATCTGGCAGCATTTACAAAACAAAGCAAAACCCAAAATTGTTTCTGCTATTGTCGGCATACTCTGAAGAGTTGTTTTCTTTCTTTGTCTTTTAAATAGTTTTTTGTTTCAATTGGGTTCAGCACAGCATTACCCAGATAAACCATCTTAGGGTAACTGGTTCATTCCACTGGGGTGTCAAACAGATGAGGCATACTGATGAGTCCTGGTAGGACGAAACACATGTATATGTCTTCTGTTGGCACCCTTTGCAAACTGTGTGAGAGGCCTTTCGGCACCATGCATTTCTGCTTAAAGTTGAACCAGCATAATATTCTGTGGTGATTTGCATATGCGGCCCATGATGCTTTGCATTTTGGGGGCATGTGTGATTTTGTATTTCTTTCTTTGTATCATTTTCTCTCTAAATAGTATGAATTTCAGCCTTCAATTATACTAAAATAGGTTAGGGTTGTGATGAAAAACTTGTTCTTCCCCTTTCTTTTCAGAGCCTGCCAATTTCCCTCAGTTTCATGATTTCAGAATGTGGAATGCTGAATTATAAGAGGCAATGCCAGAATGGCATTTTGGCATTTGTTTTTTTTCTTGATTTTGAAGGGGAAGACTGTGGCATTTAGAGCAAGGTGACATTCCATTGCATGTAAGCACTAGGGGATTTTCCATTACACCTACTTGTATGTAATAGGGGGTAACAGAAAAAGCAGGTGCTGATTTTGGGTTATAATCAACCCCAACTGGTAATTATTGCATGTAAAAACACAGAGTGTGAAACATTTATTTATTTATTTATTTCAGATTTTGGAAAGAATACCTTTGAGTCAAAGACTCCTTTACAAAGGTTCCACGTTACATAGATTAGGTACAGACAAGCATTACAATGATTGTTACAGAGTAAAAGTTCAGTTTGTTACAAGGAACAGTCAGGCTAACATTCAGGTACTAGAGCAGTTTAAGACAGTTAAAAAACAGGATGCATAACAACCCCAGGAAGACTAGAATTATGAACTATGAGTAGGAGGCGGTCTGGAGGCCATTGTCAGTGGTAAAGGGAAGGAAGGGAGGGGCCAGGTTCAGTTACAATCACAGTCACTTGTGGACAGGAGGTGGCCCCTAAGGTGAGTTTTAAATTGACCAATTCTTTGTTCATAAACCAAGGAGGAGGGTAGGTTGTTCATCCACAAGGAGACCCTATAGCTGAAGGATCTTTGGAATTGAGTGGTATGACAGGAAGGAATAGAGAAGAGATGGGTGTCTGAGCTACGGGTATTTTTAACTTTGGAGTCCGGGGTGATTAAAGGGGCCAGGACTGAGGGGGAGAGGCCTAAGGTGATTTTTTTTGCCAGAATGCAGGTGTGTAATCTGATTCTGTTGTCAAGGTTAAGCCAATTGGTGTCCTTATATAGTGAACAGGTATGGCTGAGTCTATTACACCCCAAGACAAGATGACAGGCCTTGTTTAGGACAAGTTGAAGTCTACCAAGGGCTGAGGTGCTTAACCCTCCAAAAATCAGTAAGCCGTAGTCGAGCAGAGAGAGTACCGAGGAGGAGACAGCAAGCCTAAGGGCATCAGGGGTAAGGCAATGTTTGAAGCGATGCAAAAGCCCTAGCCTAATATTTAGGGCCTTAGATAGTTGGTGAATATACTCATGATAGGTAAGGCCAGTGTCCAAGGTGATGCCCAGATATTAAAAGGAATCTACTAGTTCCAAGGAAGTCTGGGTTACTGTTAGTATTTGAGGGAAAAGCCCAGTCCTGGCATTCTGCAGATGTGCGAATAGCATAACTTTGTTTTTTTATGGTTAATAATAAGGCATTGTGAGGAGAACCAGCTTTCGGCAGAGCTGAAGGAGGACTGGAGGGACTGGTGAAGTTGAAGAGGGTCTGTGCTGGAGGAGAAGATGACAGCATCATCTGCATATAGTAATAGGTTGGGGGGCAGGATTCTGAGAGGGAGTTTAGGAAGAGGCTGAATAACAGAGGACCCAAAATGGACCCTTGTGGGACATCTGAGAGGACAGGAGATTTGATGGACAAAACAGTACCTTTATTTTTGCTCCACTCTGCTGGTACCAGCTGACTGCAAACCTACCCAACTGTTCCCTAAACCATTCATTATAAAAAATATAGCTGTTGACAGCAGCAAAACTCATTTTTAAACACCCTTGCTGAGTGATACCAGTATAAGCCACTCAAGCGTCACTCTCATGGTTTTTATGGTGTACCACACACCTGGGGCGTGTAAACAAGTCATTACACACTGCTGCCATGCATGGTTCTTTACTTATTCCCTCTTCTTTAGCTCCATATTGTCATAATCTAATAATTAGATTTTTATACATTTTATGTCAAATATCTATTGTAACTCTCTGCATCCCACCAATTCTTCTTTGCTATACTGTATCTTTCTCTTTTTGAAGCATCGGTGATATGGTTGTATGCATGACACTTTATAACATAACATTGTACTGTATTGCAATCCCCAGAGTTCATTGGCTATCCTTAACTTCACCTTAGCCTGCATAACTTCAGTGTTGAAAATATTATCCAAGATAATGTCAGTTTTGTCTAATGCTTTTGCTGGTACTGAAGTACAGACACACATCTGAATTATTGCTACCATCACATAAAACATTCAGATAAGAACATATTTTCCTGCATTGGCTTCAGTATAATCCACATGTAAGTCAATCAGGCAGGTTATTGCTTTTGATTTTATAATGGGCAGGCAATTCAGCAATATGTTATTGTTACTATATGCCAAAAAACATTACTCTTTCAAATCTTCATTTCTGGGGAAATTAAGGTTGTGTCTGTTTATGTTTTTTTTTTTGCAAAATCAGTCTAATTATAAGACTCATGCAGATTAAAATGCTCTCTAGCTTGTAGCAGATATGTTCATCTGAAAGACATACAACAGATATAAATCAAATAGTGCTATAATCTCCTTAATAGGATTACAAAATATGGTATTGTTATTACTATCCAACAGTTTTCTTATCGTTTCCCACAGATTGTTTCTTTATTTATATGACTATATGTCTGACATCAAATTTCATTGGTAGCAGTTTGCAAGACAGCTATCATAGTGTAATATTGTACTACAAGCTGCTTTCCTTCATAAGCCTTTACATTTAATCCTCTGGACAACCAAATAGGATCCTAGCCAGAGAAATTAACTTCTGATTGAAGAGAAGGGAAGAATTTAATGAAAACTGCAGGAGCAACTGCTGGTATACATTTAAGAGGCTGAAACTGAGAATCCCAAAACGCATGGAACCAAATACAGTTTCCTGACACCCACATGCCCGAAAGGATGAAAGCCGATTCTGACAGGCGTAAGGTATTGGATGTGACAAACTGCTACCCTGCCCCTTGTGAGGAACCACAACACACCTGAGAATGCAAATGCTGGCCAGACTGTTTCCTTGGCATGAAGGGCTGAGCCACTAGGAGCTCATCCAGTAGGGCCTCGTAGGCCTGGGTTCTGTTCCCGGTGGCAGCTTATTCTGCTCCCCCACTAATCCGGCCCTTCCCCCAGTAACTTTTTGGTTTTTACTCCGGGGTCTACCCCCTCCTGGAGTTAGTTATTTTAGTTATGGAGGAGTGTGGGGCAGAGCCCCCTGCATATGTGGTGCTGGGGGCAATGCCCCCCACATTACATCTAAGTACCATTCGGGATTTTGAGATTCAGTATCCCAAATTCAGTCTTATAGAGTTTGAGATACTGAGTTTCTAGATTTCATAGGTACCTGTATTCCCAACTGCTGTATGAGACATTTATTTATTTAATTAAATAAGTGACCAGAAAAAATTTGATTGTGATAACACATCTAATTTTCAACAGAGATTTATATTTCCCATAACTATATGTGCATTCAAATTTGCATTCTTTAAATTTTATTGAGTTCTATGTTGTGAAAGGTTTTAATGTATAGTTTTAGATGTATCCTGTGCTATTATTGTTATATGACTAGTTCAGAACAAGAGCTAGCCAGTCAGACTATATTACTAATCTTGACAATTTTCAGTATCATCCTTTATGACCTTATCCATATTAATGTGAAGGTGTGGGTCTAGCTCAGTGAAACGATTCCCTACATGGTGCTTTTATTAATGATTGTTTACTAATGTGTGTTCAAGTCCCTTAAAGGAGCTGTGCAGTGATGAGAATTCATGATGTTTGTTGTGATTGGTCACTTCACTGTTCACAGTCACATTGTGCACTATTTGTAGATGTTTGTGATTTATTTAAAGTAGTTAAATAGTTACCATAAAAGAGCTTCCTTGTGTAGGAAAAATATGGCCACCAAGCATTGCATCTGTGACACTCTTCCTAGTCTTGCACACCCCCATAAGTTCTACAGAATGTGTACATAAGCAGAAGAAAACACTGGTGGAGGGGTCAAAAGGTGAGTGGACATGTGTAATTGTGTATGAGGAACCTGCTTTAATATTTTAACTAATTAAAAAAGTTCAATACATGCAAAAAAATAGCATGAAGTATAGTTGTGTAATTTGGGGGGATCCAGATACACGTGGTCCTCTAGGACACCTGTTTTGCTGTACTGCAGCTTCTTAGCTCAACTCAGCTCAGCCTTAAAGTGATTAAAATGAATAGCATTCCTTATGGGTGGTGCAAGTTGTAGGGGCAGTCAGCAGAGCTGGACTCTCAAGGCAATGCATGGGCTTACTCCCACCTCAGGCTTTGAAAAGGAGATGGACACTGTGTCATTCTCAGATACCAACAATGGTGAAAATGTCTGACAACTTATGTAATTTTCAGAATCTAAGCCTTTTAAATGGAAGCCCAATCATTAGATGTTGGCATTGCTAATCTTAAACTAATTACTCATCCTTAGTGTTTGAATTTGTATTATATATCTGTAGTGCATGCTAGTTTTTCACATATTCTTCATGCTGTATAGTGTGTGTAACATTTAAAGTGATACAAACAAAACTGGTTCCACAAGCACCGTTACCATTAGCATGCTTTAGAGCTTCCTTAACTAGTTTATTTCATAAACATTGTAATTGTTTTGGATGATTAGTTATACCAAATATGTACTGTATAATGATGATTACTTTTATAGATTGTATGTTTTTATTATGACATGAAACTATATGAGGTATTTTTATTGTATTTCTTTTCTATGTTTGGATGCAGTTGTAAATAAGAAAATATTTTCTCAATTTGCTATCAAATAAAATGATGATCTGAAGAAAAAAAATTTATAAATATAGTAGCCCCCCCCCACACACACACACGACTGTCAGACCAACAGAGTGTGATAATATCGGTGCATGTATTTTGTACATTACAAAGAAACATAGCAAATGTTGACAGAAAAAAAACATTGATCTATCCAATCTGCCCTGTTTTGTACTATCCTAGAGACTCTAGGAAGCTCACAGTACTCACTCCCTGGGATGCCTCGACCACTGAAGACCACAATATTGAAAGGAAGAATAAGTATACCTGGTAGCTGGTAGCAAAATATGAATATTTACTGTACCAAAAACATTTCTAAAAAGTGGTCCCAGCTGGCCCGGTGGCGCTGAGGGTTGAGGTGCTGGATGCCACACCTCACTTCACGCCTGCAACCCGGGTTCGGGAGCGGACTCGGGTCACTGGTGGGCCAGCCGGGGAGAGTTGGGCTTGAGTGTCCCATAACGGCTCGCCTGCTCCCAGGAGGGTTAAGGCAATAGCCCTGGCACTTGCCCCGCTCGGAGTACTGCAAGCCCCTAATGTTAGGGGAAGGGCTGCCTTGATACAGCGTGACGTCGGCGCCTTGTGCCTTGACGTCAGGGGTCCTACGCTGTAGGGGGTGGGAGAAAAAGTGGAAAATACCTTCCGTCACTGGGAAGATGGAGCCTCCGGAGACGTGTCCTCGATGTGCCTTTGCCCGCCTGATGGCCCTTGGACCAACGCAAGTTGATTGATGGGGTAAGGGGGCTCTGCCCCATTCCCGCTTGGGGGGGTAAACCGAAGCTACATGGGGTTCCAGAGGGTCATACGGGCAGGGTAGAAGGTAGAGGGATGTCTGCCTTGAGGCTCCTGAAGGGTCGGGGATGGCAGGCAGGGAGGTGAATAAATAGAAATTTAAAAAAAAAAAAAAAAGTGGTCCCCATACTAAAAACTAACCATAAACACACATACAAATTGGCATAATGACATACCTTCTTCAGGGAATTATGCCCTCCCCCACACACATGATTATGCCCACCACACACACACACACACACACACACACACACACACACACACACACACACTCACGATTATCAGTCCTATGGAGTATGATAATATTGTATGTGTATTTTATGCAGTATATAGAAACCTAAAATACTGACAGAGAAAGATCTATTGTCCATCCAGTCTGCCCTATTTTACCCTGTCCTACCTTGGGGGGGGGGTGTTCTACATTGGGGAGGCAATTTCTGCTACCCACCTACTGTACATTCTTTGTGTTTTAACCATTTTTTTCTTTCCATTATGTGTTTATTCTCCTCTCATAATTACCTATATCCTTTCTAACCTGCCCCTGTGTTCTGGTTACCCACCTTCTCTAGGTACTTGCCCTACCGTCCAATTTCCTGTGGCTTGCCCCCCATTCTGAGTAATTTGTGAATGTCCCTATTCCTCTGGGACTCTGGATCCAGTGGAATAGGATGTCTGGTCAGCAGTGTGGCGCCTGCAGTTGGCTGGCCATCATCCTGTGAGGAAAGAGTTTCCCCTCCACTTTCTTCCTTGTCCAGGGATGTTGACAGCAAGGCCATTAGGGTGATTGTGCATATTATGCATGCTCGTATGCCAGTGATAAGTTGCACTCTCTCCTCTTGCTGAGTGATGCATGCGGAACAGCCACCTGAGGTCACCCAGGTAGTGGTGGTAGCACTATAGAGTTCACTGCCCTTCCTCCCCAGAATAGGGGAGCATCTGCAGGGATACTCAGTCCTCTTTCACCTGGCCAGCCACCAGCATCCCAGGCTTGTCTTTGAACATAGGCAACCAGCATCATGGGTTATAGCCCTACCAGTGCACTAAAATACCTGGATTTTGGTCTGGATTAAAGATACTGCATTGCACATAGGGAATGGGTCACTTTACCTCACTCTGTCTCTTTCTCTCTCTCTCTCTCTGCATCACTTTCTCTGTATCCCTCTCTCTTTCTGTCAAACTCACACACACACCTCTCTCTCTCTCTCTCTCTCTCTCTCTCTCTCTCTTGCTCTCTCTCTCTCTCTCTCTCTCTCTCTCTCTCTTGCTCTCTCTCTCTCCTGCCCTCCCTCCCTTCCTCCAACTCTCTTCCCTTGGATTTCCTCTTGATCTCATCACTAGCTTCCAGTTTTACTTGCTCATCCTTTATCAATGCCCTCCTTTTCCCAGCTTTTCTTCAACTCACAAAATGTCTGTGTGGAGAAACACAGGTAAAAGCTCACCTGCTCAAAACTTCACAAAAGTATTACCTTGCAAAAATATAGCCATCAGAAAACATAACTTTTAGTACTGATATTTGCAACTGTTAAGCCAAAATTACAGCAGTATTTATAAATCTACAAATAAGAGGCAACCCCTGCACAAGTGGACAGTAACACATGACAGGATATGCAATCAGAAGAAATAGGCACTGGGCTGGTGTGTGCCAAGGCATGACACTGCAGGCTTAGTGCTCCTCAACAAAGTCAGTACACATGGGGTGGATATATCATCCTAACAGTGCAGCACCCTGGAGTGTGTTATTGCCCACTTATGCTCGGGCTGCTTCAGATCTTAGGTTTATAAATATTGAACAAAAGAAAGGAGATGGCAGCACTGACACAGATGTGGTGCTTCCCTTAAATGAAATTCAGCAAAAAAGCAAGCACAATCTAGTAGGCCAGTACAGCATCCTCTTCAAAGACCAATGGCTATAGGACTGCTATCTTTATTTAACAAAGTCACTCTAGACAGAGTTACTTCATGGTAGTGAAATATCGAGCCCACTCTTAGCTACACCCATTTATGTTGCACACTTTGAGGACCTTTATCAAATAAAGATGGTTCTCCAGTTACCTATGGTCTTTGAAGTATATGCTTTATCTGCCTACCAGCATGTGCTCGCTTTTGTTACATGTTGCTGACTTTTGCAAATACTCCTCCAAATGGCTTAGAAAATAGCTTTGCAAGTATGAAAAAAGAAGCTTAACAAATGTGTTCACTCAGGTACCATCCAAAGATATGATGCCTTCTTATACAAAAGGAAGACCTAGAGAGAGGTAGGTACTAACAGTCACTATCAATCATAGTAAAATAGTAGTTTAAGGTCAGAGGGGACTCCAAATGCATCATGCCTATCATGTCAGTAATAGCACTAATATATGATGATATATTTGCATATAGTAACATCTGATAGTAAAATCTGATTGGCAGAGCCTCAGCCCATCAGGTTTTATTATAGGCAAAGATGCCAGGATTAATTCATGTCATTACCTCTACTGACACTGAACACCATGGATGTTCTGCACCAGGGGACACTTTTCTTCATTTACAGGTGAACAAAATGAGGATTTTTTGGAGAGCTAGATAGGGGAAGAGGTTGGTGGGGGCCAGAGGGGTGTGGTAATGGGACTTATATCAAACACTGCCATCTGATCGATGGAGGGAGGTGGGAAAGTGGGTTTTGGTTCCTGGGTAGGGGGAAGAGAAAATAATGATATTTCAAACAAACTTTCCTGAAGGTGGGGGGGGGAGGGTTCTAGCAGGGGGTTGGGAGAGGGATACATTTGTACAACTTGGGGGTCACGGAGGCACTCTGCCTGCCTGAGCTGAGTTTAAACTGGTGGAGGTGGCTGAAGTCATTGAGGTTACCTCAAAGCTGAAGCACACATATTGTGAGCTGGACCCAGCTTCAGCACATTTTTTCATGAGATGTGTTGGTTCCATTGGTCCAGTGTTCACCATGATTGTCTGGTGTTTGTTGTCAGAGGGGGTCTTTTTGGATTCCTTGAAGGAGGCTCCGGTGAGACCACTTCTGAAGAAGTCATTTCTTGACCCGAATGTCTTGGCGAATTACTGTCCTATCCCCAACCTTCCATTTTTGGCTAAGGTTGTTGAGAAGATTGTGGTGCAACAGCTTGAGGAGCACCTCATGGCTTTTGACATCTATGAGTCACTCCAGTTGTGTTTCAGAGCCAGGCATAGCACCGAAACAGCGTTAGTCATGGTACATAATGACCTCCTCAGGGCTAGAGATAGAGGTGACAAGTCAGCTCTTGTTCTCGTCAGTCTCTCTTCATCTTTTGACACTGTAGATCACACTGTGCTTCTTGATCACCTCAGAGGGTACTATGAACTCACCGGCACCATCATCTGCTGGTTTGAGTCCTATCTCACCAGCAGGAAGCAGTCGATAGTGATGGGGAATTTCTTCTCCTCCTCCCCAATGCTTCAGTCTTGTGGAGCACCTCAGGGGTCGATCTTGTTGCTGATGTTATTTGCAGTGTATATGCTGCCCTGGAAGAGCTTATTAGGTGATACAATGTGGGTTTTCACTGCTATGCAGATGAAACCCAACTGTATCTGTCCTTTGCCCCTGGAACATCGAACACTGTGGAAGTGCTTAACATCTGCCTGGCTGAGATCAATGACTGGATGTCCCAGCTGGTTGCAACTGAACCTGGATAAGAAGGAGGTGCTAGTGGTCAAGGCAGGCTGAGGGCATGATGGGAGTGCTTCTGGCAGGGCCTCAGATGTTTTCATGGGATCTATGCCACTGATTGAATCTGCTAGGGTGCGTGATCTTGATGTCATCCTGGATGACAGACTGACATTTGAAGCTCAGGTGTCATCTGTTGTCCAAAGTGTTTTTTCCACTTGAGGAACATCACAGGATCAAACCCCTAGTTCTGCCTGAAGACCTGCATTTATTGGCTCATGCTTTTGTGATGTCCAGGCTTGATTACTGCACCACTCTATATTTAGGGTCTCTGGGGGTACCTTTCACCAGCTGCAGCTGGTGCAGAATGCTGCTGCCTGGCTACTGACTGGCCTTTCTAGGTCCAGTCATGTGAACCCAGTTTTGCAGACTCTTTGCTGGCTGCCAGTCAAGTGGAGGGTTATCTTCAAGGTGAGTTTACTCACCTTTCAGACCCTACATGTACTAGGCCCTAGCTATCTGACTGACCTCCTGACACTAGTTGTCTCAATCTGATCCCTCCGATCCTCAACCAGGGGCCTCCTTGAGGTTCCTAGTACCCGACTTAAAACTGCAAATATCTGTACCCCTTGCCCCACACAGCTTACAAAACATTACCTACCTGCACTACTCCACAATTGTATACCCCCAAAAATGTGTACCTGCAACTTTGCACCCCCATATAAATTGGTACATTACAACCCCTTTAAATTCCCCAAATCTGCAATTGTACCTTCATAAAATTAAAAAAAACTTATACCCCTAAATGTGCACTCTCTGCAAAGTTTGTACCCTTACTCCTGTCTTTGCCCCAGTGTTGTACCCCTTCTCCTGTTCTTGCCAGATTTTACACCATAACCCCAAACCCTCCCAAAATGTGAACCATGTGCCCCAGCACAATTCCTAAAATTCATACCCATACTTTTTACCTCTGTAACAATATGTACAGTACCACTTTACCAAGACTCCAAAAATGTATGCAGCATTTCTCCTGTGCTACCTCTGACTTGACACCTCCCAAAATGTATACCTCCTATATCAACTATTCTCCCACAGTTTGCACTCCTTGTAACAATCCCAGGTTTTTTATCCTCTATCCCACCTCCCTCAAACAAAATAGTTATTCTACTCTTGAAAGTTGTTCAAGTTTAGGGGTGCACATTTTGATAAGGACTTGGGGTGGGGTACAGATTTGAAGAGAGAGCTGAAAAATTAAGGAGGAGCACAGGGTTAAAGGTACAAATATCGGACATGGGAAAATAGAAATATATTTTGGGAGGGGTGTGGGGTTAGAGGGTATATCTTTTGAAAGAAGATACATATTCTGATAAGGTAAACAGTTTGAATAGGAAATGAAGTGAGGCGTGCTAATTTCAGGTTGGCAATGGAGTGACAGGTCAAATGTTTGCAAGATTGCAAGTGGTGAACATTTGGAGAAGAGTGCAGAGTTAAAGGCACACATTTTTAAAAAGGTCTGGGCTAAAATTACAAGTTTTGAGAAAGGGCAGAAGAAGAGGTTCACTTTTAGAGGGCTGCAGGAGTAAGTGTATGGTTTGTGTGAGGAAGGGTTAAGGGTGAAAATATTACAAGTGATGCAGGAGAAGACAGGTGCACATTTTGGGAATGATGAATAAATGTTTAACATTAGCAGGGGTGCAGGGAAGAATTACAAATTAGGAAGAGGTATAGGCAACAGCACAAAAGTTCATATTTTGGATTGGTTACTAGGGCAGGGGTACAAATGCAGGGAGGAGAAGCACCCATTACAGAACAGATGTACACATGTTGGTAGTGTAGTTGAACCTCAGCAAAAAGGGTGTATTTAAATAATATAGGGAAGCAGAGAGCTGCAGGAGGCTGCATTCAGAATTAGTCAGGAAAATGGAAACTGCAATTTTCATGACAGTATACATTTGGACACCCTTTCTCCTATTTAATGCTTTCCCCAAAGTTTCCTTGACTAGCTTGTGACTCTTGCTAGATATTTTTCTGTGGTTTTGCGCTGATAAAATGGACAAAGGTCCTGAGATAACTGGAACTGAAGACTGAGTTTTGCCATTTTACAATCTGATGTGCTGTGTATGTACTGAGCAGACGGGCCCTTGATGAAAATTGTGCCATTATTGCTTGGATGGCATTAGCACTCTCCCATGATTCCATCAAGTGGTTTGAAAAATATCTGAAGGATTTTTCTACAAACCTATCAAATAAAAGGGAATAACATAGCATTTATACAGTATTCTACATAAGAAATGGTAATTCTTAAATCTTATTTATAATAAATAAGGTCCAGTTGTCTTTATAACAAAGAAAATGTGTGATTTTTAAAATACATTTGCAGCTGAACTTAAAGAGGGCATTCCAAGAATTTACTTCCAATTTGGTGACATCACCCCATTTTTGTTTGATTCAAACTGTTCGGGGAAGAATGGAGGACAGATCATCATTTGTCAGAGTTAGTTGCTTTAGTAGCTGTATTTATGTAGTTTCAAGTTCTTTGCAATGTTTTCTATGTCAGGTTAGGGGTGCTTAGGGGGCTGTGAATGCTTAAGATATGTCTTCAAGACAGCAAGAGGAAAACACAGAGACATTTTTTAGTGACTGTTTTTCTAACTTTTTTTCTTTATTTTTTTGGCTTCTTTACCAAGTGGTTTACTTTTTTGTGGGTGTGCAGTTTTATTTTCTTTGTTATTTCTGTTATATTTCTGTTATATTTCTGTTATATTTCTTTATGCGTTTTTGTAATTTCTTGTGGTTTATTTCTCCCATTTGGAGGGATCTTTACGTACATATGAAAATATGAAATTGCCAGAAGAAAAAGGCCTTTTGGTCTACTGAGGCAGCTGATGTATCTTATGTTACTTGATGCTCTGTCCCCTTTTCTCCAATTCCCTTTCCCTTCCCTTGAATTTATACCACCCCTTTTTAATCCCAACTGTTTTCAGGTTTATCACTTTCTCCGGTAGTTCATTCCACACTGCCACCACTCTCTCCATGAAGAAGTGCCTGTTGGTGTCCTTCCTGAAGCTACCTCCTGCCATTTTGTAACTGTTTCCCCATGTGTTCCTGTTCTCGCCAAACCTAAAGAGATCACCAAGGTATTCCTTGTTTTTACCTTTAAGGTACTTGATAGTCTCTGTCATCTCCCCTTGTTCCCTTCCTTCATTCAGCATTTAAGGTCCTCCAGCATGTGCCCATATGGGAGTCCATTTTGGCCCTGACTTTGTTGGGGCTATAGAACTGCCACCAGTTCTGTCAGCAACCTTCGATGTATACCATCTGTCCCAGGAAATTTGTACACCTTGAGGGACCTGTGCCCCTTGAGGACTCTGTCCTCCATCATTTTCATAACCCTTCTCTGAAATGTCTCCAGCAGGTTGGTGTCATTGTTATGGTAGGCACTGATGTACTGCCCACTGTACTCCAGGTGCAGTCATGCCATCAATCTGTAGAGTGGCAGTATAACCTCTCTCCTCCTGCTGATGAATGCCCTACTTATGCAACCCAGCATCCTGCTTGACTTTGCCATTGCTTTGCTGCATTGTGCAGAGGGTTTCAGAGTGCTGATGACTGCACTCCTCAGGTCATTCTCTTCCTCAGACAGCATGATGGTTATGCTTCCTAGTCTGCTTACATGTGTATTCCTCAATCGTCTTGGCACCAATCTTGTCTCTAGGGAATTTAGTTAAGTTTTCCAACTAAGTAATGTAAAAATTGTTACTACACAAACACATGCACAACAGTGGGACATAGCCTTAGTCTAAATGCTTCTTCTTTTAGCTTTCTCAGACAATGTCAGAAGTATCCCCAAAAGATACTAGCCTGAAAAATTTTTTTTTTTAGAAATTGCATGAATAAAAGTATTATCCTGACATAACTTTTGCTCTTGCCATGTTATAGTCATATCATTGAGAAAGCTTATATTGTGAAAGTGGAGTCCTAAATGAAAGTCTAAAGTTTTTAATTTGTTGAAATACTATGTGTGCCCATTAATAAATTGCTTCAGCGTAATTAAGCAGACATTGATTAAATATTTAGAAACCTGCCAGTTCATTTAAACCTACTGACAGCATATCTGCCGAGATATGGCAGCTCCCTCATGCTGTGTCATAAACACTCAAAGTCAAAATAAAAGTGAAGGGCCTTTAGACAGTTGAGCTGTAGAACTGTAAACAAGGCCTTGAACGGGCTGCAATCTGTGTGCTCCAATTCTTACTTCATAGCCTGACTCAGATAACTACTGATGTAAGGAATGCTCCACTGCAAAAACCATTGCTATGCCATAAAACTAGACATTTGTGAAAATGTATACAACTGATGCAATTGCCACAACAAAAAGCACTAATTCATGTGCTGAGGGGAAATTACCGTGCTGCTCAGAGTCAAGTTCCTTTTTGTCTAGTCATGTCAGTCAGGGTCTTCAGTGAAGAACTGCCAAGAACTGAAAGAGCAATCACTTGCTTATTGCTTTCTTGCCTAGTGTTTCCAAATGTTGGGGTCTATGCACAAGAATGAGGATTGCTTGCATGCCATGGATACGGTGCATAGGCAGCCATACATTAGAATGCCACACACTGGGGGTCCCATGGACCTCCTGCAGCATTCACAGAAGGGGTGTGTGCCCTTTCTGCACTCGATCCCTCAATCATGGATGGTCCAAGGGGGTGTCTATGGATGTGCCTGTACTCTGCACCATTCACAAAGGTGCAGAGTGCCAGGTGATGGGAGTACAAGATACAGCAGTGGGAATCCTGTCATATCTGTCGTGTGCCCCCACAGAGTAACCCCACCAGCCCCAGGGACATCTGACCCCCCCACTACATTGCCCCAGCCCTATAGACAGGCAGACAGGGAGGGCTGGGGCAGCCATTCGAGCACTCACCCATCAGTTTTCAAAACTGCAGTCCCATGCTCTGCCACAGTCCTCTGCTCCATGTGGAGTAGAGGATACACTGGGGGCTAGGACAGGTATTTGATTGGATGCCCACCAGTGTCCTCAGATCCACCACCTACATAGCAGTGATCCAGGGGTGGGGATGCAGACAGATACCCATCGGGGGCTATTGTTCATGCATGCCAGCCAAAGCACACCTGGCCGGTAGTGTGGAGGTGCATGGGCTGGATACATACCTCTTGCACATACCCTGCCCACATTGGTGCATAGCTACCATTATGACTAATCACTACAGACATTCAATTCAATTAAATTTTTATTTAACCAGGCAAATACATCATTGAGAAAGGCTCATTTACAAGACGCTTCTGGGAGAGCAAATACAAGGTACATTACAGCAAGGACAATAGCAATTCACAGTCATGTAATTTAACACATAGTAGAAAATGCAAGCACATGAAAAACATACTATAATGGTACAATATAATGTAGATACAAGACATAGTTGCAATGAGGTTACATGTCCCATAGTAAAAAGAAAATAAGTTTAACTCAAAACAGAACAATTACGCTTAATCTAACACAGTTAAAACAGAGTAGAGTGGCACATTAATGGTATGGGTATTCCCTAAGATACAAGGAGAGGTCACGGGAACACTAGCAGCAGGACTAAAGACAGACCATGACTAGAGGTAGAGGGATTAGTGTGATGGTGAGGATTTTGGTCCATTGCTCATGATTATTGTTCATGACTTACGTGGGCTTAGCAAAAGCAGGTGCAGTGTCCCTAATGGAGCGGTTAAGCAAAAACTTAAAGAAGGATAACCCCAGCACATGGATAAGCTTAAGAGACTTCTGAACAGAGTTACATAAGGATGGGAGAGCAGAGCTAATGGCCGAAGCGCCGTGGCATGTTCTGACTCTTGGGGTATTGAACAATACAAGAGAGTAATGCCTTAGGCAGTAGGACCCCAGGTGCATTGGAAGAGCTCAGAGAGGTACTGGGGGAGTCTGTTCATGATTGCTCTGTAAAACCAAAGTGTAGAGTTCCTCATCCTCCTGACAGTAAGTGAGGGCCAGTCTATCATGTCATATGGCAGGCAGTGATGCATGTTAAAAGGAGCATTTGTAACAAATCTCAGAGCCCAGTGGTACAAGGTGTCGAGCTTGGCAAGTGCTGTCTTTGGACAGTGGCAATACAAAATATCAGCATAGTCCAGTAATGGGAGGAAAGTAGTTTGTACAAATTTTCCCTTTGCCTCATAGTTGAGGAGATGCCTGATGTTGTAGAAAATGCCTAACCGCTGTCGCAGTTTCTTGGCCAACTTCACAATATGGTATAAGAAACAGAGGTTACTGTTGATCTAATAAAGTAAGTATTTAAACCTATCCACTGTTTCCAGGGGTTCCCCAAGAAGGGTCTGAATCCTAAGTGATGGTGTATTGGGTGTTGGAGAGTGGGTTGCAGGGGAGATGAACATAACCTTTGTCTTCTTCACGTTAAGAAGCAGCTTTAGCTTATATGTTTCGGTTGTAGTGTATCAAAGTCATGTTGCAACTCAGCACATGCAAGATCCGGGATGGAACCAGCTGCATACAGTTCCATATTGTCTGCAAACAGGTGCACATATGCCGAACTAATATTTGAGTTTATGCAGTTAATATAACGTGCAAAGAGTAAAGGTCCGAGGATGGAACCTTGTGTCACATCTCTGGGGAAGATTTTGAGAGGGGAAAGGTCTACTTGCACTTTAACTTGCTGCATTATGATATTGTGATAGCACTGTCATAAGATTTTGCAGCATTTGGGATCCTGGCACTGAGCATCACTGCAGAAATGCAGGGCCACTTATTCTTTGAAAGTCCACAATAAAGCACTTTTAAATGTGGTACCTGGCCAACCTATAGATGTTTGCAGTCCAGAGATAACACTGTGTAAATCTTGTCTATCTTTAAATAAAAACAGTAGTTATTTTAGACAACCCTGAGATAGAAAGTGTTGTCACTACTGGACAAATTAGATGTAAAGCCCAGCTAGCCCGTTAGTGACATT
Source organism: Neoceratodus forsteri (assembly GCA_016271365.2). Lineage (NCBI taxonomy): Eukaryota > Metazoa > Chordata > Ceratodontiformes > Ceratodontidae > Neoceratodus > Neoceratodus forsteri. The sequence continues at coordinate 1,562,465,967 of CM057455.1, forward strand.
ACTTTTGGCTCAAGGTGTCATGACAAGGCAACTCCTTTAATCTAAGATAGGAATGATTTGATAAGGATGGTCTTTGGACTATTGACATCACAGGTACTGCAAGCCCAATACTTCATTTGAAAGAGCTTTTCATGGACTCTTAGGCTGTGAGTGACCCTGCACATCTACAGTTCCCATCGATACAGCCAATGTAGTGATCTAAACTTAGAAGCAAATTGTTGCACAGCATGTGGGAAGAAATGGTGCAGGAATATGACTCAGCAATCCACAGACAAGGTGTAGCCAGTATGTCAGCAGCAGCATATCTCCCCACATAGGCTACTCTAACAGCATCGAGTGCCAAAAATGTTTTACAGAAATGCAGACACTGAACTAACACTTTTCGCTTGAACAGCCATTTAAAATTTGAGTCCGTTTAGTCCATTTTAATCTACAGTGCCATGTAGAGAGCCCATTAATCCCATTCATATCATGTGACAACATTTTTGGACGTATACCGTTGCTGCAGCTACTCCCTGATCACGAAGACCACCACAGCAACAGGAATCCGGCAACATCTGCCAGTTGCTGTGGTGGTCTGTATGGTGATCAGGACTGCCTTGCTGGGTGTTTACCCCCGGGTCCAACTCTGACTCGGAGTTAGAATCCTAGATACCGGGGGTGTGGGTGCGGAGCTCCCCACATGGGGGGGTTCAGGGGCGCAGCCCCCTGATGGATACATGGAGGCATTCCCAACACTGCAATGCCAACAGTCAACACTGCGGCTGTCTCTGTCAGGGATGTCTCCGTGATGACTGTCGCTGTGGCATGGGTAAACCATTTTTGGACACAGGGGGCCCAATTCCAGATGCTGATATGGCAGACACAGGGTGCTTGCAACAAAGAACAATGTAGCAAGCTGCACCTTCTGTACCCCATTGCAGCATTCCCCATTCCAGAATGTGGCCTGTGCCAAAAGGGGAATCCATTGCACCTAATGGGCACTGCGCCACCCTTGCGACCTGCGACTGGGTATGCACAGTTGCAAGGGGGCTTGTGCCATGGTAGGGCTCACAATTCCAATTCCAAGAGCCCCTGCCATGGACGTCACAAGGGGCTCCACTTAGACCTGCCAGGAGATGGTCTAAGTCTCTTGTGACCAACTGGCACCCGGTAAAGTGAGGGCTACAGGTGGGGTCTGTTGGCAGGAGGGACACAGAGATGCATAGGGAGGGTCTGTGTGGCAGCTGGGATGTGGGAATGCTGTGGCTCGAAATTTCAAAGCCCTGATTCTATTTATCATGGGCATTTGCACCGTGCTGAACCTACAGCAATACCCGACCACCCTGATGACACACTGTTACTCCCTATGACCTCCCAGCCACTGGGCACCTATGTCCCCACACCATCACCACCAGTGCTGGCTACACTTTTGCTGCCCCGGTGTAAGTGGTGCCACAGCCTTGCTGCATGTGCTGCCGGTGCACCATTGGTCGGGCGCAGTCATGCACTTGCAGCAATTATGGGGCATGTGGTGCAGGAACCCTGCTTTCTTTCAGAATATGGCATAGGGTTCCTGGTGCATCCCACATTGCCATAGCCCTTGGAGTGGCACAACTTGCAGCGCTCCAAGGGCTACTTCTGGAATCGGGCCCTGTGTGTCTTAGTCATATAATTGTAGGCCACATGATTAAGACGTGCTGCATGGAAACATCATGGCATTCACTGTGGACAGGTCTTTAAAATGAATCTTTTAATGTTAATCAAATTTTTAAATGGCTGCTTTAATTGTATAAGACAGTTTTGGGTCTACTATTCCATAATCATTACTTTCAGTACTCAGTGCTACCATCAGAGTAATCTGTGAGGGGATAGATACAGTTTCTGACTTTCTAGCTACAGTCTGAATGCAGAGCAGTAAGTTCATAATTCAACATCTATATATTTTTTTTATAAAAATAGATCAAGAAATCCTAGAAATCTGATTGGTCAAAAGTATTATATGACTGTTGGGATACCAGACATTTCAGATCACATGTTCAATATGTCATTAAATTAGTTTTTTTTTCCTATGGCTATTTTGTAAGAATAATAGCACACAAAGGTGGTTCTGGAGGACTGGAGGAGGGCAGGTTTAGTCCCACTTCACAAAAGTGGGAGCAGGGAGGAGTCTGGCAACTACAGGCCAGTCAGCCTGACTTCAGTGATGGGGAAATTTATGGAATTACTACTGAAGGAAAGGATTGTGGAATATCTTAATCTGGTGATTTACAGGATCCCAGGAAAACAGATTCACTGGGGGAAGGTCATGTCAAACAAATCTGATAGATTTCTTTGACTGGGTGACCAGGGAATTAGATCATGGTGGAGCGATGGATTTGGCCTATCTAGATTTCAGCAAGACCTTTGACACCATTCCACACTGGAGACTTGGACACAAGCTGGGCAGCCTGTCAGTGTGTCCTAAGGTGGGGAAATGGGTAAGAGATTGATTGAGGGATAGGTGACAGAGAGTGGTGGTAAACAATGTTCATTCCAAGGAGGGGAAGGTGTAAATTGGGGTGCCATAAGGATGAGTACTTGGGCCGGTCCTCTTTAATGTCTTTATTAACAGCACTGCAGAAGGTTTAGAAGGGAACATATGCCTTTTTGCAGATTACACAAGATCTGCAACAGGGTTGACACTGGGGGTGGAAAAATGAGGAGGGATTAAGAGTGTGTCAACTAAGATTCAGTGTGAAGAAGTGCAAAATCATGCACTTGGGACACAGAAACCCAGGGGCAGAGTACATGATTTGGGGCATGGTACTAACAACCACCAAAGAGAAAAGGGACATGGGGGTAATCATATCTGATGATCTAAAAGTGGCCAAGCAATGTGACAAGACAGTGGGGAGAGTCAGTGTGATGCTGGAATGCACAGGGAGGGTTATCACCAGCAGAAAGAAGGAGGTGGTGATACTGCTGTACAAATCATTGGTGAGACCTCATCTGGAATGCTGTGTCCAGTTCTGCAGGCCACATCTATAGAAGGACATAGACAGAGTGGAGGCAGCCCATAGAAGGGCAACTTAAATGGTGCAGGGTCTGCAACAAAAGCACTAAGAGGAGAGACTAAAGGACCTCAATATATACACCCTGGAGGAAAGAAGGGAGAAGGGGAATATGATAGAGACTTTCAAATACGTCAAGGGTATAAATAAGGTACAGGAGGGAAGTATTTCACAGAGAAAAAGATGTTCAAGAGCAAGGGGTCATGCAATGAAGCTGGAGGGAGTAGATGCAGGGGAAGCATGAGAAAGTACTTCTTCACTGAAAGGATGGTGGATGCATGGAACAGCTTCCCATCGGAGGTGGTAGGGGCAAAAACGGTAACGGAATTCAAAAATGCACAAGATAAACAAAAAGGAGCCTTAGTGGTTAGGAAAGTGGGGATAAAACTGGAGATCAGGTAAGGTTATGGTATTACAGTAGGTATGGAAAATGGGCAGATTGGGTGGGCCAAGTGGTCCTTATCTGCCATCAATTTCTATGTTTCTATGTTTCTTTAGAAAGTCCCATTGTGCTAGATACAATATACTGACTAACCCAGTAGTTGAAAGCACTTGACTGCACTTTGTGCTTCAAAACACACTCAAAATGTCTATCTACCTCAGCACAGTGGGATACCCTGGTATATGTTATGCCTTACATACTGTACGGTACTGTGGCCTGTTTTGATCATATGCATATTTCATCCAAGTTCTTTGTGGGAGACAACTGCAAAGTTAAAATCCTACTATGAGACATCCTAAGCAAAATAGGGATCCTGGAATTCTTTGAAATAAGCCAATCTAACTGGCTAAGCAAGGATTGAACAATTTGTAATTCTTTTGCCAAGCTTTTATTCATAGATCATAAATGTAAAATTACCTGCTATAATGAATGACTTTTTGATAGATGTGTAGGAGTACAGTGAACGAAACTGTAACAACACCTCTGCAAATTCTTTCTCTCTCCTTTATCACATCATTAGTCTTTGCACCTCTGGTACAACAGTAAAAATGTTGGAAAAATTAGAGCCCACCTGAAGAGGCTAAGCAACCATACTTATAGTCAATAGGTTTCCTAGTAGGACTTTAGCAGACCTAAAACATTCTGAGGCGCTATTTAAAAAAAAAAAGTAAATGTTTGGAAAGAGAGGTATGTCTTTAGATCTCCAGCAAGGTTCAGTCAGTTGTCTACTAATGCTGCTAAAATGACTTCTAAGTATTTCATAATTTTACTGCATTTTCCTTAAAGGGGAACTGTCATCAACAGTGTTTCTTAATGTCTGAAAGTCCATAAAAAGCTAATCTGAGTGAGTCGTATTTATGTGTGAGTCTTTGCAGTCCAGAGTTATTCATATGTAAATCAGCCTGTAATTAAGGGCTGGGGTCAGCCATGTGTTTTAGGCTCCTGACAGGAAATTATGTCACTGAGGAACTTGGCCCTCCATTTACTGCAGGTTAAATAGGAAATCATCTGTTTTATAAAATGTGTTTTAAGGTGTTATTACAACACTTTCTACATTTATAATATTGTTTTGTATGTGCATTGAAACTAGTGAGTTATCACTTTTACATTTCAAACTGGTAATAAAAATAATCCATCTTTAGGATTGCTTTAACCTGTAGGCTATACTGCCAGCTGATCATTAAAAACTACACATCATAAGGCTGACTCTGTGGTGTCAACAGGTACTGGGGCACCATACTGTATCAGGATTTCTAGGGCTGCCACAGCACTGACTTCTGTTTTATTCCATTCTCTCTCTTACAATTTCAGATGTGAACGCAGGTCTACAAGATGCAAATGTGGCTACGTATCTACTGGCCTGGTATCATGAGGCCAGCCTTGAAATGTGTAGTTTTTGATTAACAGCTGGCAGCATAGCCTAGAGGTTAAAGCAAAGAGCTGTGAACAAGCTTTGTTCATCCAGTAGAATGGGGGTTTATTCCAACATGCTCTACTTGTATATTTGTGTGACTGGAGCAAGTCACTTATCCTCCCTGAGGTCCCAAAACACACCCAGAAACAAGCTGTACTGTAGTTGTGTGCCTTTTCTGGACAAAGATAGTGAAAACAATCTGAGCATGTTGAGTTGAAAAGAAAAAAATTAGGACACCATTATTTGTTTATTAATTGCAAAACCACATAGATGGACAGCATTGCTAAAACATGCATAACCTGAAATGCATTATTAAGAGTATTTTATTTTTTCTGATGAAGTTAAAAATATAACAGTTTCTTACTGAAATACTTTGGATGGAATGGGATTTTCTACTGTAAAGGAAAGAAATGAATCTGGTTGATCCTGCCGCTCATGCCCTTTGAGCGTGTCTTACACGCTGCAGCTCTGCCAATGGACTGTAATTTTCCAGAATGCTATTCCCATTGTAAGGTAAAAAAAAGAAAGAAGAAAAAAAGGGGAGAGACAGGCTGTGTGTATGTGTGTGTGTGTGTGTGTGTGTACCCGCGCGTACTCATATCTGGGTGCACATATGTGTGTGAAGTGTGCATGTGTCTGTTTCTGAGAGAAGTGCTGTACTAACTGAACTGTGCTGAAAGGGAAAAAAATTATCATCATTAATTAAATAAAATAATATATGGGTGGGTGGATGTAAAAACCAGAATTTTGCACACACCCTTGGTGTGGGATGTTTTTATAAACTACTTGGACTTTGCCCTTGGGGTTAATGTAGCATCCCATACCTTGTTTGTGTGTAAAATTCTGGTTACACCCACCCACCCATATAATATTCTATATTTTAATAATGCAATTCTGATTATGCATGTTGTAACAATGTTGTCCAACTATGTGTTTTTGTAATTAATAAACTATTAATGGAGTTCCATCTTTTTTTCTTTTCAAGTAAAATCTGGATAGAAAGAGCATAATATTTTCAGAATCATAACACGTGCTCAGATAGTTTTTACTGTCCTTGTCCAGGAAAGGCACACAACTACAACTTATTTCTGGGTGTGTTTTGGGACCACAGGAGGTTAAGTGACTTGCTCTGGTCACATACATAAGTAGAGCAAGTTGGAATAAAAACCCATTCTGCTGCATGAAAGAAGCTTGTTCACAGCTCTTGGTATGAACCTCTAGGCTGTATTGCCAGCTGTAAATCAAAAACTACACATTTCAAGGGTGGCCCCATGATGCCAGGCTGATAGGTAAATAACATTTGCATCTTGTAGACCTGCGTTCACACCCGAAATTGTAAGAGAAAAGGATTTAAGAGAGGTAATAGAATAAGATAGAAGTTGGTGCTGTGGCAGCCCCAGAAACCTGTACTTACATGAACACAGCCAGGGTTTAGAAATCCTGATATGGGTCCTCAGTACCTGTTGACACCACAGAGCCAGCCTTGAGATATGTGTAGTTTTTAATGATCAACTGGCAGTATAGCCTAGAGGTTAAAGCAATCATAAAGATGGAGTATTACTACTAAAAGTTTGAAATGTAAAGGTGATAACTTACTAGTTTCAATGCACATACAAAACAATTATTATAAATGTAGACAGTGTTGTAATAACACATTAAAACACACTTAATAAAACAGCCAGATGTTTTCATATTTAACCTGCAGTAAATGGAGGGCCAAGTTCCTCAGCGACATAATTTCCTGTCAGGAGCCTAAAACACATGGCTGCCCCCAGCCCTTAATTACAGGCTGATTTACATATGAATAACTCTGGACTGCAAAGACTCACACATAAATACAATGGCTCACTTTGAGACATTAAGAAACACTGTTGATGACAGTTCCCCCTTTAATTTAATTTAACAGTCAACAGAAAATCCCTTGTCCAGTCCAACACAACCTAACCCTCCCTGTGTTTAACCATCTCTAGTTAAGTGGTGGGACTATGTTAATCACCTGACTGGCAAGTTTGTTTTTCTTGTGATCATGTATTTGTAAATCATTAAACAAGATGCAGTCATGGCAACACTACTTACAGAACTCATTCTACGTGTACAGTTAATGTGTTGCTTTTGGTTTTAAAGGGGCCTTCTCAAGTTTTGTTTTTTGTGAGATAACTATCAAATGAATATGAATAATCCCAGAGTGTCATGGAATAATGCTTAAAATTTGGGGGGCTGGCTGACAAGATAAGTAAGACCACCATGTTGCTAGGCTGATAATGATTGCACCTGCCAGTTTAGTTATTTGTTTATGTGATGTTTCTCCACCTGGGAGAATCCACGAGATGTAGCATCTTGTTTTTGTGTGGATCCCAGGGAAGGCAACAGCAGGCAGCAGTATAACTCACAGCACAGCAGAAAAGCAATTTCAGTACAAACAAACAATACATAATTCATTACTGGATGACATCAATGGAATAACAGTAGTATGGAAAGTTGGACTTTAAATGTACTATGTACTATGTACTATTACAGGGTATGGACAACACTGTACCAGAACAGATATGAGTAGTTCTCAGGTAGCGGGAGAATGCTTATAGTCTGCAGGCATTCCTAAGTTGATGGAGAAGCTTATTCCAGGAATTTAGAGCATACTAGGTAATGGCCTTTTGACCAGAATCATGGATCATCATGGGAGCTAAAAAGTTGGATGCTGCAGATCAGATAAGCAGTGCTTGAAGGCATTTTGTGATAGTGTAAAGTAAGTTAAGAGGTCATCAGTGGATCTTCCATGCCCACAGATGTATAGTAGAGAGCCAGTGATAGAGATGATTGTACAGATATATAACAGTGATGGCTGTAACTGGGAATTTTTAAAATGACACAAGGTTTGTATTCTCTTTCCTCAAAGTTTTTTCATTTCATTTATCTTATGATGGATACTTGTATACAGCTGGACAAACAACCCTTTTTTAACCGTTCATCAAAGAAACATCTGAAAATCAGACATTTTATAACAGCACGATCCTCTGGTGAATATTTTCAAAACAAATAAAAGCATTTTAACTTTTACCATTTCTTCTCACAGAAATTTAATTTACAGCACTCTCTGTGTGCCCTACAAAACATACACAGTGAGTGCGGAGCCTAAATTTGAAATTCTGTATTAAACTATATTTTATCAGTTCCCCTCAGGCTTCAACTGGTAGTTTGGTATATTAGGTACTATTTTCTGATTCTCATTGGTTTGCTCCTGCATTTCAGGATATGGTGTAGACTCTGGGCCCAATGGTGAAGTTTTACGCAAGGTACCTATGCCAAATGAGCATGCCGCAAGTGGCACCTTGTGTCAAACGTTGCATCAATCCCAATTTTTGAATGCAGACTGCATCAAAATTTGGATGCCTTGCATCCAACCAACTCTGCACCACCCTTACAGCAAAAGAACTCCTGTGCCAGGTTGCAAGGGGGCTTGCACTCAGCAGGGCTGCACCATCCCCTTCTTGGGGGGATTTTGCAAGCCTCACCAGGGATGCAGAAAGGAGCCCAATTTGGACCAGCCAGAAGGTGGTCTAAGGGACTTGCACCAGTGCCTCACACTGTGTTGAAGGGAGGAGCATCTGAAAGTTGGCTGCTAGAGGTAGCAGAGGCATGGGTGGTACCATGGGAGCATTGGGGAGACAGTGTGGATGTGAGGGAGTGGTGTGGCACCCGGCAGGGGGTGCCATTTGCATAGCCATAAAACCGATGGGATGAGACCATGAAGGGGGGTCCAGGGACAGACAATGCCATGGCCCCAGGTGGGCACAGCCTCGCAGCAGCCCTGTGGTGGCTGGATCTGCTGCCAGGGCAGTGACCACTCGGGCCATGGCACTCCTGGAACCCTGCAGTCATACCATCAATTGTTATGGTAAATGGCACCGCTTCAGCTGAGTGCCATCACCCCTCACATGCCCATTGTCTCGAGATGCCCCTGTGGTACCCCTTACCCTTCTCTTCCCAGCAGCCTCCTGTCAAGCAGTTTCATGACCCCCGACCATCCTGGCCCCTTAGTACAGTGCCTGGTAGGGGGAATGAATCCCTGTGGAACTTCCCACAGGTATGTCATCGGTTTGGCACTAGCCTACAGCTTTGGCAAATCCTGGGCTTTTGGTGCAGGGATCCCCACTTTTATAATGTTGGGCACAGGGTCCTTGATTCACCTGGAGTTTGCCACAGCCCTAAAGTGACACAAACCTGCATCGCTCTAAGGGCTCTTTGAATATCAAGCCCTCTATCTCTTCCACTCCTGGTGGTGACTGTGAGAAATCCAAGTTACAGGCTCCCAGCTGGCATGCAAAGTGCTTGATGCACAAGTCCTCCAGTAAAACACAGTGGACTCAATTCAGAAACATGTAGGGAATGCCGCAGGTCCCAGGTGCACCAAACATATGGCGCATAGGGCTTGCAGCATTTCTTGGATGGCAATTGGGATTCATGATCCAGTACACCACTTGACATGAGTTAGACCAGCTTTTTGATGGTCTAACTTTGCAGCAATCTTGGGACCTTTTTGCAGAGTTTGCACCAGTTATTTGGCACAAGCCGCCATAAAGTGTTCAAATGCGCACGGCCTTCTTGAATCAGTCACAAGTTGTGGCAATGTGTTTTGTGCATCTGTGCCAAACACTGGGTTTGATACAGGGCTTGATGCAAACCCTGCGTCGACCTTTTTGAATCGAGCCCAGTCAGTTTAGGAGGTGCCCATAGAAGCCTGTCTATTAGTCAGTATGCAGATATTGTAGTGGACTCTACATCTGAACATTAATGTGTGTATCAAAATGCTGGCAGGCTCAGAGTGTGAAAAATTCTCCATTTTCAGAACAGACTTGATATAGGGTGTATACACAGCTTTCAGCCTGCCCCCCTCTGCAGTGTGTGTCCTGAAAGTCACAAAAGAAAGTGGCTATATCAGCTAAATATGATCTGAATCACAGTGGCCTGCAACAGTCTGAACTATTACTTTGGCCAGTTAAAAAAAAACTGTTACATTTGACCCCTGATTTCTGGCACGCAAAATGACTTGAGAAGACACTCTTTTAACCATAAGAAACAAACTAACTGCACACATCAACATAATATAAATCAAGTAAAAGTCTTACATTTTAGGAAAATTGAACTTTAAAATTGCATTATTTTACTCTGCATAAAAAATTAGGGAAATCACTGTGTGTGACATTTACTTTGTCATCTGAACTTAGTAAGAACTATGGAATTTAGCATAAGATGTCCACTTACTGTTCTAGAAAAGGGGTTGGACAAATTCTGGTTCTTGGCTGGCTGTGAGCATCTACCACCTGGGCAGGTAGCAGGACACAGAGTCCAGCAAATAACTAGTCCCTGTGTCTGCCTGCCCTTTTCCTATGTGTATCATTGTCCCCAAAGATTATGTACACATGTTACATGACAGCCATGTTTTACACTCACTTAGCAAGCTTGCACCATGATATCCCACTGTTCTCTTTCATTCCCGACTTGCTTCTCCCACTCTCCAGTTAATTTACTTGTCTTAAATAACAACAAATGAAACAATTTTAATAACCACTGAAAGTGAACATGCATGTGTCATCACCCTATTACTTCCACTCTCACCTCAGCTGCTCTTGCTGAGGTTCAAATACACTGTCTACCATTCCTCCTGACTGCCATTGCACTGTTTTAACAAGCAGAATTAAACAAAAATGAGCAAAGTTCCCATTTAGAAAGAAATAAACTGCACAGGTACTCTGAGGATGGGGGTGCACTGCTAGGGTGGGGCGACAGAGGGAGAATGGCCAAATACAAAGGGAACGACAAACAATTAAATGAAATTATTAGCCCTCACAGCAGTAATGTAGCTGGACAGCTTGGTACTCCAGCACCCTCTGCTGGCAATGTACCAGTGGATAGAATGTTTTACCTGATATTTTTTTCTCAATGTTTTACATTTTTTTCTTTTATTCCATTAAACTTTATTATTGTTATATTTACCATTTTACTCATTTTCACTTAGAAGAAGGTAAGGTAACCAGTGGGGTGCTTCAAGGGTCAGTACTGGAACTGGTCCTCTTCAATGTCATTATTAGAGACATCGAAGAGGGGCTGGAAGGGCAGATACGCCTGTTTGCATATGAGACAAAAATCTGCAACAAAGTAGACACACTGGGAGGGGGAATGAGGGAAAATCTGAAAAGCTAGAAGACTGGTCAAGAGTTTGGCAACTGGGCTTCAATGCCAAAAAGTGAAAACTTATGCATATAGGGCACAGAAATCCAAGGGCGACACAGTATTTAGGGGTGGGGGTTGGGGAGGTGTTAGGAGCTAGAAAAAAGGAAAGGGATCTGGGGGTCATCATATATGATGACCTGAAGGTAACAAAGCTGTGTGAGAAAGCAGTAGGAAAGGCTAACAGAATGCTGGGATGCATAGGGAGGGATATCACCAGCAGAAAGAGTGAGGTAGTGATACCCCTATATAGATCAGTGGTGAGGCCCCACCTGGAATACTGTGTCCAGTTCTGGAGACCCAGTCTCAGGAAAGACATAGACCGGTCAGAGGCAGTACAGAGACGGGCAATGGAAATGGTGCATGGCCTACACAAAAAGTCCTGTGTGGAATGACTCATGGCATTTACTATGTATTCTCT